>JAKSZU010000003.1:29153514-34403514 GCA_026018925.1 Tupaia tana
CCCCAACTGTGCACACACTCTATAATTAATAAAGGAAGAAAATATTAAAATTCTAGAAAGAATATCCTGATAAGGACCTGATTGATGATTGCAAAAGACTCTCAAAACGTTTCATGAATGTTTAGATGAATGTCCGTTTTTTTAATAAAGCAATGGTGTTGGATATTTCTTCATTATAAACCAATCATTATTTTTGGTTGTGTATCACCTGTACAACAAATATAATCCTGTTTTCCTGATTGCACAACACTATTTCAGCATTAAATTAAGTTTGCTCAAATATTTATAACTGTTAATCTTATTATTTTCCTCATAGGAGGTAAAATGAAATCAAACAAACCTGGGATTTTGACTATAAGGAGTCATAAGGTCTCAGTGGAAGAAAACCAGTGTATTGAAAAGAAATGGAAACCCAAATCAGACTGCATTCAACTTTGACCCTAGGTCTGGAGGAATATGTAAATTTTGTAGATACACATCTAGTTTCTTCTAATGACCCTGATAGGTTACTAGCACCTCTTCTACAGTATGTACTTTGTCTTCATTGTTAGAGATAAAATACAGAGCAAAAGAATTATAAGAAAATATTATCTTGTGTTTTCATAGTCTTAGTACATTTTGAAGGCATTATGAAGTTAGAATCCAGCTTTTCCAGGTGGAAATTTTTCAAAAGCATGTATTCAGTAATTATTACATCTTGAGGACTTAACTATTCATGACATTTTATTAGGCTCTTAGTCCATTTCTGAACTGCTAACAGACATTCCTGAGCCTGGGTAATTTTACAGAGAAAATAGTGGTTTATTTACGCAATGAAAGATTTTGGTGACCGTAAAGTCCACAGGCCTAGGCCTACATAGTGGCTGATAGAAGTACAGAGGAAGGCAGGCACAGGCAGAGAGAATAAGCACCTCGTGTTCTCTCTCCTTAAGAGCAACTAGTTCTTGTGACAACTAACCCTTCCTTTCTCCTGTGAACTAGAATTCTTGCCAGTCCACCATTAGTCTAATCATGAGAGTGATGTCTTCATGATTTGATCACCTTGATTACCACTCATGAGGCCTCAGCATCCCCCAACTTCAAATGCTAAAGCATGAAACTTTGGGGGACAAACCATGAGCCAAACCATAACAAGCACCAAACTGGTAGAGCTGAATTTAAATTTTATCATTTAAGGAGTGCTAAATATCTTCTATGTCATTATACATCATTACATTTTGGAAAGTTAGTCTCAAATGTATCCACACATCAGATTTTAGAGTATCATTTAGAGAAAACCAAACAAGTAATCACACTTAAATTTTATCAGATTCTGAGAATACCCTGTTAAAGTTGCCAGCTGTAGTTTATGAAGCTTTAAAAAAACATATTTCTAGAATGATATCAGGGCAGTAAAAGACAAACTCTGGAATTAGACCACCCATTCTGAAGTCAGTTTCTAAAAGTTCTCACAAATTCCTGTCCTTAAGAACTTTGAGAAGTTATTTAACTTCAGTGATTCTGAGTTTTCTTTTTGTAAAAATAAATGTATTATTAATAATTCCAACCCGTCACTTCAAACATACAGACATTTAAAATGGTGCTGAATACATGGCAAAGGATTAACAAGAGTACTTATTACTTGTTAAAACTTCAAACTTATTTCATTCAACTTAATAGAAACATGAAGTATTTAGTTCAGCCTTTAGATATCTCAGTTTCCTCAACTGCAGTCAATTGCTTGTTTAAGGTTTAAACGTAAAGCTTCCTGTGAAAACTTTAGCACAGAAAATAAGTTTTCTCTTTCTTTTCTTTAATCCTCTTTTAATTTCTTTCTTTTTAAACCAAGTTTTCCTATCCAAATAGTTCAGGAAATTCTCAGAGAAGGTTACATATTTCTTTTTAATTTTTAAAGAATGATTTATTTAATTTTATTTATTATGATTTTTTAAAACATTTTGCTAAAGGGCATGTGCATATGCAAGAGAGAGAGAGAGAGAATGAGAAAGTAAGCCACTAGGTCTGGGACTCAAACTGCAGTCATCCAGTGCCTTAACCACTGCTAATCCAGTGCCTTCACCACCACGCCACCTGCTTGCCCCATATTTCTTTTTATTTTAACTTCTACCTGTGACTGATTTTAGAACTTATCTTCACTCTTTGAAGTTTTCCTAAGTGCTGGTTATTGAATTATTCCCATATGGAAATATTGCAAGTGTAGACACAGCCCCTCTCAGAGAGGAGTCAGTTATGAATAATAAAAATATAATTTCAACAAAAGAAAAGGTCAAAGCAAATTTCATATATAACTGCAGGCTCAAAGTCAAAAGTACTTATGTCTTTCTTGACCTCAACTCCCCCACCCACAGTTTCTATAAAAGTGAAAACAAATAACCAAACCAAGAGACTGTTGTAGAACCTGGTATACCGTGAAGTGCAAGGAAATAGGCGCAAGCCAAGTCTTGCCTTCATAACCACATTCCTAAGTCTATGACTTTTTCCTTTGCTCTGATTTTTCTCAAAAGATCAATGAAAGCTTTATAAGACCATATGTTTACTTATATATTTATTTGAATTTTAGGTGTGTTAACTTAAGTGCTTTTATTACTTAATTTATGATATACTATCTTCACCATCAGATTTTACTCTTACTTTAATTTTTTTAATTATGTTTTTCTTTCTCTTTCATCATCAATGCCATTCCTCTTGTCAACCTGGAAAAGGAAGACTGGGGCAAATTAAGTGCAATGAAAGAGTTTATTTGGGGCAAGAGTAGGACAATTGTCCAGACCATACAAAATTCAAGGTGACTGTGTGTCAAGATCTTGTAAATTTCAGGAGTATTTCAAGGACAACTGTCACAAATGGGAGAGGGAGGAGCAAGGAGTCTTGTACAATAATGATGGCTAAATTCTATGGTAAGAGGAGCAGAATGACCTCATGGTCTCCTATAGTCACTTTCCTTAAACTTACATAAATTATGGAAAGTGAGTTTTGGTATTTCGTTTTAATAGAGTTAATAGCTGTAACTAATGGAGGTAAAGAAGGAATATAATTGGCCAAAAAGGATGTTTGTAAAACAAAAAGTTCCAAGAATTTAGGTTACATTTTGAGTCATTTCAGGTGTGCATTTCTAATTTCGGTTACATTCTGAACTATTTCAGGTGCGCATTTCTAAGAAAGCCACAAAATGTGCACAAGCTTTATTTTCTTGTGCTGCTGTCTGAGGTAGACTATGTTAAAAACAAATTAGACAAACCAGAATTTAAGAGAGTGGTAGCGGGGTACACAAGTTTGTGGGAAGGGAAAGTGACATGTGCAGGAAAAGGAAAGTGACATGCAATAACAAGTGAGGGAATGAGGTAGAAAAATCGTTTGACTGGTTACAGCTGGATAGTAGGTAGTCCGAACAGCCGAACAGCCGAACGGCCTAGAAGGTGGGCTTTTCTGTGATTAACTTAAGTGGGACTAGTGTGATTGGCTGTGACTTAGTAACCAGCTCAGGAAAACAGTCTAACATGCTTGATTTCAGCTCCCTAGAAATTGGAGAGTGAGAGTACAGTGACTGGTTTAGGCCAAAATAGTTTAGTTGGACAACTGGAATCTCCTTTTTTCAGGAAACAAACAAACAAAAAACTATGCTATTCTGCAATCTATAAGCTATTTTGAAGTTTCAGTTTGGTAAAGTGACATTTTATCATGAGTAATTCCATTTTGGAATATTTGGTTACGGCCTAGAGCAGGAACTTAGTCCAAAATAATTGGCTTCCGTAATTTTTATGTAACACTTTTCTCTCATATGCACACAATTTGAGAGTTTTCTAAACTTTTGATTATGTAATGTCATTGTCTTTGGAGAGAAAACGTAGAATAAAATGCAAAGGTACTTGGTACCCAGTGAAAGATCTGACTATCATTATGCTTTACAAAGTTCCCTTGCTTTCAGTGTTTTCCCCAAAACTAAATAACAATAACGATGAAATAGTCAAACTAAACAAATGATTCCTTTCAAATGTTTTGTATTCATCATATTAAAGCAACAGAATAAAAAAGAGAGAGAGAGAAAGTTTAAAGTGCAAATCTTGGGGGCCAGCAGATGGTATAGTGGTTATATCATTGGATTCCCACATGGCTGACCACGGTTCAAGTTTCGGATCCAGCGGCTTGAAACTCACACTGGGAGTGTGTGCATGTGTGCCCCAAATCCTGAGAGGACAATGGAGAAGGGATTGAGGAGTGGCCAGCTCCCTGGTGGTGTGTGTGTGGGGGGGATGATTTCTCACTTTTTGTATTTCTGTCTCTCCAGTGAGCACATGCACTCTATAGCAAAAATCTCTCAAAAAATGATTATTAACAAATATATAAACAAACTGTAAATCTTGTTTTCCAGAAATAGCTACATTCAAAATGGATTTTTCCCACAAGGTGTACATTAACTAGTTGAAATGTCTTACAACCTGCATTATAGAGTTATAAACTTTTATTTGTTCAAATGCCAATATAGATGTGCAGAGCCTATCTTTACTACACATGAGCTGTTGAGGATCTGAGTCATAACTGCATGATTTTAAGAGGCACAGAAAAACATTATTGCTACTGATTTACTACAACTGCTTCCACAAGCCTCAATTTTTAATGCAGTGGCAATTACAAGGAAGGTAGAGAAGCACGTAGGGTGAGAAATAATGATATTCGATAATAATTTTAAATTGGTGATGCAAAGCAGAATAAATCCTCTTAGTTTTTTAACAGAACATGGTAGTCTCAGTTTTGTTGAGATTGTAGAGGAAGTTAAAAGGGGGACTGGGACTCCTACACAAACTCCAGTATTTACCCAAAATTATTACTTTATATTCAAATGACAAATGACGTCTATGGCAAATTTATGAGACCAGTCCTATTTATATAATAAATCCTATTTGTATCATATGATCTCCAAATTACTTTTTAAAATTCCTAATGTTTCACTGGTGATGACAGCACTAGTGTTTAAAAAAATCAGTAAAATGGAGCCAGCAGATGGCATAATGGTTATGCACAAGATCCCAAGAGGAGAATGGAAAAGGGATTGTGGCATTGCCATCCCCTCCGGGGGGTGATTTCTCATTTTCTATCTCTCTCTGTCTTTCTGGTGAGCACATGCACCCTAAAGCAAAAATCGCTCTTAAAAATAATAAAAATAATTAAAAAGTCAGTAATTCTGCAACTCTGACAGGGGATAATAGAATCGAAATAGTTTTTCTAACATCTTCAATGCAAACATCATGCCTTGAACACGTTATATGTTAATAATGGCCATATGACTTTTAGATAATTGAAGAATTATACATCTCAATTATGCAATTATTGATAATAAGATCAATCAGTACACTTTAAAAAACTTATTTTTATATTAATAAACATAAACCTCCTTAGTTGTAAGATAACTAATGAGAGTTGGAGGCTAGGCTTAATAAAAATTAATTTCACCATGGAGCAATAAAAAAGACCATTAAAAAAAGAAAACATGCAACCATACTGTACTGAAAAACAGGGCACTAAAATGAGACATAAAGTAAGAAGACATGGAAAATGAAGGCACAAAATAAATTTACAAGTGTTTGTAGCCAATGTGGTGTAAGTTCTAATGAAAACGGCAGTAACTGGACACTCACGTACTATTCACAAACTTAGAAAGTATTTGTGGTAATGAGGCAGAGAAAGCAAAAAATAAAATTACAAATTGAAGGAAAAACTCAGTGAAGACTTTATAAGACTATTAACAACAGATGCAGTATCATTAGATATCAATAATGCTAATCATCATCACTGTCAAAAATACTGGAACTTAAAATCTCTAAGGATTGGGAACAGCAAGTGGCATGGTGGTTGGGGTGCTGGACTCCTGCATATCAGTTTGAGTCCCAGACCTGGCAGCTTGCTTTCTCACTTTCTCTAGCTGGAGAACACACATGGCCTATAGCAAGTTAATTAATAATAATAATAATAAATAATTAAATAAAAAATTTAAAACATCACTAAGTGCTCACACTACACCAATATCTGACAACCCTTCTAGGTAGCTGTTTTCTAGGATTTATAGATAAGAAAAGACTCTAAGACGCTAAGAGATTCCCGCAGTCTTACTACAAAATCATATCATCTGCCTTTGAGTCAGAAGGAATTAAGCTTGAATCCCAGTTTTTTCCTACTTCATCTGTTAAAAGAACAGGCATTAGTAGAACGTTGGGCAAATATTTTAACCTTTAACTTGCTGTTGAACAGTGACTTATTTTGTCAAATCTGTTTGATTAGTTAAAAAGTGTACCTATTTATTGTAGATCATTTGTGCCATCAATACAGAAAACGAGAAAAAGCCCTATGTTTCAAAATAAGAGCCCAGAGGGCTTTAGAAAGCTGAATTTAGGCACAGAGTGGCCTGCTTTGAAATGTGTATCCCCAGCCCCTAGCTTCTGATGCCAAGCCTCAAGGACAAGGCATTTGGAGAAACTAAGGATAAAATTGTATCAGGGCTCTGCTGGATAGAGGGTCCTCTCCTTTTTCTTTAATCTTATAAATCACGTACACTTCCTGCTTTTTACTACCTCAGCAGAAGGTTTTCTTCCAAGAAATGTTAATTATCTTGAAGTGATTTACATCTTATTGCATATAAAAGGTCTTACTCTCCCTTTTCCTTTTGGAACACTTTTTTTGGTTCTTCCAGAATTTGTTCTTCCTAGACTATGGCTCTACTATAACCCCAAATAATGTTTTTTGCTTTTTATGGATTCAGCATCTGAATGTCATTGACAGATACAATGTACTGTTTAAACGCTTAAAGAAAAGAACACTGTCGGGACCAGCAGTTGGCGGTGATAGCTATGTCGCTGGAGTCCCACGTAGTCAACCACAGTTTGAGTCCTGGACCCAGTGGCTTAAACTCATGCCGGGCGCGTGTGCGTGAGTGCCCAAGATCCCGAGAGGAGAATGGAGGAGAAGGGATTGCGGTGTTGCCATCCCCCTTTGGGGGTCATTTCTCGCTTTCTGTCGCTCTGTTTCTCTGTCTTTCTGGTGAGCACATGCACCCTATAGCAAAACCCTCTCAAAAAAAAAAAAAAAAAAAAAAAAAAAAGAACACTGTGAATTCTAACAAAATGTATGAATAGAAGGCTTTGAAGAAGCAGGATGGTGATTCAGTGGTAAAATGTGATGTTCTGCAAGGCAATTCTGTATAGGAAGATAGGATATAGTTTCTACAATGATTTGTAAAAATATTTTAGTAGTGTATCAATAATTTGCTAAGTTCACAAACTGCATAACTGGCAAAAGTGTGATACTAACATATTTATTTGTCCATGCTAAAACGGAAGTCTTGCACATCTAACAACAATTTTAAAAACTTAGTATGTATTAGGTTTTTATTTGTAATATTACATTGTATCCCCAAAATTATGTTCAAATACATAAAATATGCTCAGTGCCTATACTATTTTCTAATGAAGGTAATACTGATATGAATAATTTTAAACTAAAAATAATTTTAAACTCTTTCTATTGAGTTACCATATATATAATTTTATTTTGAAGCAGATTTATGCTCTTATTTGTCTTACATTAAATTTTTCTCCCAACATTTGAATATATGGTTAGTTGAATAATTATTCAGGACATAGAATGACCTAAAAGTACATGGAAACAGAAAAATAATTCTACTCTACCATGTCCATGTACAGGGGTAAAACTGGGGGAAAAAAGAAAAGGAGAAGAAGAAGAAGAAAGGAAAGAAAGAAAAAAGAAGAAGAAAGAAAGGGAGAGAAAGAAAAAAGGAAAAAGAAAGAGAAAGAGAAAAAGAAAGAAAGAGAAAGAGAAAGAAAGAAAAAGAAGAAAGAAACAATTGTGGGCCAGCCTGTGGCAAGACAGTTAAGGCAGCTGGATCCCATATGGCAAAGAGTGAAGTTCTTGTCCCAGACTCTCTGGCTTGAGAAGCATGTCAAAGTGGCACGGGGAACACATTAGGTTCACATGAGTGCATGTTCAAAATCCTGAAAGGTGAGAAAAATGGAGGAGAAGGGATTGTTTCGTGACCATTCCCCATGGACATTGCTTTCCCATTTTCCCTCTCTCCTTTCCTCTCTGCTTCTAGTTCTTACCAGCAAGTGTGCATGCCCTCTGGCAAAATCAAAAAGAAAAAAGAAATGGCCTTAAATCTGGATATAACTGCCAAATTTTAACAAAGGGAAACCTTAGGATACAAGGTTTAAATTTAGCTATTCATTCTAAAAACTGTTATCTAATTCAGGTAAATTTATTAATAATGAATGTTTCTTCCATCCACTCTTGCTTTCCTTTTTCCTATCAAAGAAATGATACATAGATGCAAACTGTTTCCTATGCTCCATTTGCTAAGAGCAATTTGATATTCTCCCTGACAGCACTTGTAATGAGGGAAAGAGAGAATGACAAATTAGAGTTCTCATTCAGTCAAATTTCATTTTAGCGATCATTCTTTTTTTAAAATTTTTTAAAAAATTTATTCATTTGCTTATTTTAATTTGACCAGAGAGAGAGAGAGAGAGTGAGAGAGCAAGCCACCAGGTCCAGGACTCCAACTGTGGCTGGTCATGCAGGAGTGTCCAGCACCTTAACCACCATGCCACCTGCTGGTTCCCATTAGCGATCATTCTTATTAGTAGTTGATTTCTACTTTTATCCAGTATATGTTCTAGCCAACACATATCCTTGAAAAATTTATGTTTGACAAAGCTTGGTGATGTGGTGGGGAAGGTGGCTGGATATCACATGGCCAGCTGTGCAGTTCAAGTCCCATACTCAGTAACTTCAAAACATGCTGGATATGTGCAAGTGTGCCCTCCAATATATCTCAAAAAAAGAAAGGGAGGAGAAAGGATTGTGGCATGGCCACCCCTGATGAGAGGTGCTTTCTCACATTCTCTCTTTCCGTCAAGCACATGACGCATATATGTGTGTGTGTGTGTGTGTGTGTGTGTGTGTGTGTATATATATATACACACACACACACACACACACATATACACACATGTTCATCCTCAGTTTTGCAGTGTTTGTGTGTGTGTGTGTGTGTGTGTGTGTGTGTTTGGTCACTAATGAATAAAACAGTGTGTGTTTTGGGGGTCAGCAGGTAGTGTGGTGGTTTAAGTGTTGTACACTCCCATATGGCCGACCACTGTTGAAGTCCCAGATCTGGTGTCTGGTGGCTTGCTTTGTCAGTTTCTCTCTCTCTCTCTCTCTCTCTCTCTCTCTCTCTCTCTCTCTCTCTCTGTATATATATATATATATATATATATATATATATATATATACATATATATATATATACATACACATACACATACATACATACATATGTGTGTGTGTATGTGTGTGTGTCTTGTCTAATGAAAATAAATGACTGAATAAATAAATAATTCTTTAAAAAATAAATAAAAGGGTGTGTGCTGTTAAAGCTGTCATCTGTGAATGAGTCTATGCTCTGTAGATCATTGGCGGGTACACCAAAGAGTTATTCTATCAGATTTTATCCCCAGCAGGAGTAGATACAGACACTCTAAAAAAAAACTCTGGGCACAGTGACATCTGTATCTGTGGAAAGGGACCAATTTGCATACCATCTGGCGCCAGAGTGTTGAACTACTTGAAGTCATAATGGAGACATTTTGGTCCTGGCAATCAGGGTTACAGCTCTGTAGTGAGTTAAATGTTCCACACAGAGATGTTGACAAGGGTATTAGAGCCCTGAAAAAGACAAACTGGGTGGTCTCATTGGGCTGGCCAGAATTATTACACCCAAAGGAAGGCACCCAAATTGAGAATTTTTCTTCCTTTGGAGAACTCAGATGGGTTACATTTCATCATGTCTTCCTATGCTGAAGTTCCTCTTTTAGAAATCAGTGCATTTTTAAGACATTATCTCTGAGACTCAATAAAAAAGGGTAGAAATGTTCTTTCCAAGGTGCAGCATACTGTGTCTGTAAGTAACAGCTTGAGAGAAAATTACAGTCATTAGGGCGCAATGGTAAAGAGTTTTTATTTCTATTTAATTCAAATTAAATCTGATTCAAAATACATGGGACACAGGGGTGGTTATTGCCAGGAATGCTATTAAGGCTTCTGTTCAGCATTTCTGAGGACCCTTTATTAAAACACTGTTGCCATTCAGTTTGCTTTCCCTTCCCTACTACCCTAAACACAATTTGCCTCTGGTTGGAAGTAGAAGCAGGGAGTGGAAACAGAAGGGCAGGGGGAAGGAGGCATGGATAGGAAGAGTTACATATTGCAGCATGTGAAAGAAAAAGTTGAAAGTTTTTACCCATCATTCCCGAATGGGTTCATGAAAAGCAACTGCGTTTGGTGTGATGCTTGCATTTTTAAAATGAATGAAGGCATTGATTCTTCTTTCTTTCTTTTCTTACAATAACAGACTTTCATGCTAAAGTAATTTTCATATAATACACCAATTTTTAAGAAAATAATACTTAATGTACTCATTATTTAAACATTGTGTTCCCAACAATTTGCATGTTATTTTCTTCCCGGCCTCATTTGTGAGGATGAAATCTTTTTGTCTCCACAGATTTGGGTTCTTTTAGTCACATCAACCAAGTCCTTTTCAGTGATGAATTGAAAAATTTGTAAGAAGAGAAGACAAATAGCATTCTGGGTGATAAAAACTGTGTCTGAAGATAGGAAAGTCAAAGGGACAGTTGTCCAAGTGAATATCATGGTCCACTTGTCCAGAAGAGTATGAAGTCTATATGTCATTTTGCATCTACAAGCGAGAAGATGAACAAAACCCCAAACTACTAGACCATGCCAGCGTTCACCTTCACCTGAATCTCTGAGTTGAGCTGCACAAATGTGCAGCCCAATGAATTTTGGTTTGAGAAATTTGGTTTGTTAGCAATGACCTGGTAAGGTACCTTTTAAAATAAAAATTTACTTAACTTTATTTATTATTGTTTATGTTTTAATTTGCTATGGGGCATGTGCACTCATCAGAGACATGGCGAGAGAGACAGAAACAGAAAGAAAGTGAGAAAGCAAACCACCACGTCCAGGACTCAAACAGTATCGTCCATGTGGAAGTCCAGAACCTTAGCCACCATGCCACATGCTGGCCCACCTATCAGGGTATTTAAAGTTTCATGAGCCAGTTCTGCAGCCTAATGGTTGTGGCACTTAGATCCCACATAGCCCAATAATATTTGGTTCAAATCCCAGATCCAGCAGCTTTCTCAACACACTGGATGCATGTGTGTGTGTGTGTGTGTGTCACCAAAACTTCAAAGGAGAGGGAGAGAGGAAGGACGTGGGATTGTGTGGGAACATTCCTCATGGGGGTGCTTTCTCTTCTCCCTCTCCCTCTGTCTCTCTGTCTCTTTTTGATGAGTGCACATGCCGTCTAGCAAGAGAGGAAAACAAAGAAGGCTTTTTTATGTTTGGTACTTCCTCTCTCAATTCTTGAAATGTTTCTCACATCATAAGAATTATCACATTATATACAACTTTGGGATACTGAAAAGCAAGATGGTATTGTAGTAAATATTTTTAGAATTATGCAGTCCTGAGGGCAGCAGGTGGAGTGGTGGTTGAGGCACTGGACACCCACATGGTCTACTGTACTTGGACTTTCAGATGTGGTGGCTTTCTCTCTCTCTCTCTCTCTCTCTCTCTCTCTCTCTCTCTCTCTCTCTCTTTCTCGTCTCTCTGGTGAGTGCAGGTGCCCTACAGCAAATTAAAAAATAATAATAAATTAAGTTAAATGAATAATTCTTAAAAAAAAAGAATTAGATGATCCCAGATTTGAATTGCATCTCTGCTGTATACTTGTGTATGATGTATTCACTTCTTTTTTTAAAGGTTTGTTCATTTTATCCATGATAGAGAGTCCTGTGCAGAGTCCTCAGTACAGTGCCATCATGCCTCGATCCCCTTTTTCCAGCCCTCCAGCTTGTCTTGATTTTGCATGAGTACACACACACACACAGGATGTTTCAAACTCACCTGGGGATTCAATCCCACAGATGGTCATGTGGCTTCCAGCACTACAGTTCAGTTTGCTATCAGCTATGCCACCAGGCTAGGCCACATATTCCCTTCTTAAGCTTCAGTTTCTTCATCTGTAAAATAGGGATACAATCCATTCTTGGTTTCTTCAAAAGGTTAATTATGAGTATTAAATCAAACAGTGCATATTAAATCACATATTGATAGACTAGAACATAAATTACTCACTAAATGTGGTGTACTATTGCTATTAGCAGCCAATCATTATTTTTATATTGGCATAATATGGTGCAGCTAGAGTTTAGAAATACTAATAATTCAGCAGACTGAAATTTCTAATATTTAAGAAAACCTATTTTTGGACAATTATGAAGGAGGCCACAAGACATAGCAGTATATTTGTTTGTCTGTTTTTAAGATTTTTGTCATGGGGCACATGTGCTCACCAAAGACAGGCAGAGAGACACGGTGAGAGGAAAAGCGAAAACTCACAACCCAGGGGGAGTGGTCACACTGCAATCCCTTCTGCATTCTCCTCCTGGGATTTGGGGCAAGGATGCAAACATGCACATTGTGATTTTTCAAGCCATTAGGTCTAGAATTCAAACCACAACCAATCATGTGGAAGTCTAGCACCTTAACAACCACGCCACCTGCTGGCCCCCAGAACAGATCTGTGAATATGACAGACTGGGTTGGAACGCTAGCTCCACACATACCATACTTAATACCTGTGCGAATTTGAGATGTCAGTTAACTATTTTAGTCTATTCCTGGCATCTAGGTAAAATATGAATAATACTATGAGTAACGTTATATACGTAAAATGCATACATATAGAAACCTACATACTTCATTGCCAGAAACATAGTAGATACTAAATACGAATGTTTGTTTTACAGTTTGAATTGGATTCCTCTTATTTTCTTCCAAATTGTTATTTGTGATAAAAGCGTCAATGGTGAGAACAGAAAGGTAGAAGAATAATAGATTATTCACAGATCAGCATTTGATTAAGAATTTGCTAGTGGTTTCAAGGTAACCCATCCTATGTTTTAGATTGGGTCATTGTTTTTGTCTGAGACCAAGTGCATGTTAGACCACAAAAATTATTAGAGAAAAAATTCTACCTCATGGGTTATTTTGTATTACACAGGTTTGTGCCTCAATTTGTCCACTTGGTTTTGATGAAAGCAGTCAAATTAATCACTGGGACAATTGTGGTTTCCATAAAATATAAACTGAAAGCAGGATAACAACCAGTTTTGTTTAAATTAGCATTTTAGAATTTATATACATAGTCTAATTAATAGTTGCTGACTGAATCAGAGAAATCTGTGTGGGAAACTTAGAATAGTTACTGGCATCTGTTCTTGGGTCATTATTTACTGAACTTTTACAGCAGGAGGGGCAATTATTACAAAGCTAATTGATAAACTAAGCATTTCCATCAGCAGGGAAGAGCTTATTCTACAACTACAAATAGGTCTAAAAATTTTAACACATATATTCAGGCAGTCCCAGAATTATATATAAGCCTCCCTAATACCAGTAATTTCATTTAGCATTTTTGAGAACTTTCAGTGCCAAGCACTTTACAAGAAATACGGCACATTTTAAAACCTATGAGTAGATCTTTTTACCATCCATTTTCCAGATGAGTAAATGGATACCTCAATTTTTTAAAAAATTATTTGAGTCACACAGTTAGTAAGTGGTAGTTCTGAAATTTGAATTCAGGTAAGGCCGGTTATAAATATTGTTTTTAAAACTATTCTACTTTTAATATCTTTACAGATAATCACAAGAAATAGTATCGTTATAATCATAGGGGATATTTGCCCCAGTCTGCCATCTATAGGTATTACTGTTATCAATCAAAGCACTACATATGATGTTCCTTACCTCTAGTCTTGCTACCTTCTTAGAACTAGCCTTTACCGGGATCAGTAGATAGCATAATGGTTACATTTCTAGACTCCCATGTGGTTGACTGGGGTTCGAGTCCCAGACCCAGCAGTTTAAAACTCACACCAGGCACATGTACATATGTGCCCAAAATCCTAAAGGAGAAAGGAGGAGAAGGGATTGCAGCATGGCCATCTCTTCTGGGAGGTGAGTTCTCACTTTTGCACCCTATGGCAAAAATCTCTCTTTAAAAAAAAAAAAAAAAAAAAAAAAGTACTAGCCTTTACCATTGCTATCGGCTGGGTTCCAATACCTCCCCTAAATCCCATCACCACTACAGACCTATTTTATTTATCCTTTTTGCCAGGTTCTCTTTATTCTTTCATTTTGTCTCTGCCATCTTGAATGTCTGGAGCAAGAAATGCTGAGGAGGAAAATCAGAGAAAATAATTCCCATTTTTTTCCATTGCAAATCCCAAAACACTAATTTTGGATACTACAAAGCAATTCTAAAATGATGACTAATATATTCAGTCTAAAATGTTCTCCCAATAATAGATGAATTTGTTTCATACCTTCACCTAGTCTAAGATGCTTTGTAAAAAAATAAAAATTTAGAAAACCAGCAGTTAGCGTAATGGCTATATCGCTGGACTCCCATGTAGTTGACCATGGTTCATGTCCCGGACCCGGTGGCTTAAAACTCACGCCGGGCGCGTGTGCATGCGTTCCCAAGATCCCGAGAGGAGAATGGAGGAGAAAGGATTGCGGCGTGACCATCCCCCCTGGGGGGTGATTTCTCGCTTTCTGTCTCTATGTCTCTCTCTGTCTGTCCGGCGAGCGCATGAGCCCTATAGCGAAAATCTCTCAAAAAAAGAAAAAATTTAAAAATCCTGCTTTTGGGGGACCAGCAAGTGATGTGGCAATCAAGGCACTGGATTCTCACCTGACTAATCATGGTTCATGCCCCAGACCTAGAGACTTGAAAGTCATGTTGGGCGAATGTGCATGTGTGCCTAAAATCCCAAGAGGAGAAAGGAAAAGAAGGAATTGCAGCATGTCCCTCCCCCCTGAGGAGTGATTTCTCACTTTCCCTCTCTCGTCTCTCTCCAGCAAGTGCACATTCCCTATGGCAAAATCCTAAAATTAAAAATAAATAAATAAAATTTCAAAAATCCTGTTTTTTGTTTGCATATTTTTTTAAAATTTACTTTCAAATTAATCTCAAGCAATTACAGCAGAACTAAGGAAAGGAGATCTTAAAATCCTATCTTTTTCTTTGTACCTAAAAAAAAAAAAAAAAAAAGTAAATTTAAAGTACCAACATATAGTCTTCATTGGTGACTACAATATGAAGAGTATGTTTTAAGACTCTGTAGAAAATCCAAGATAAAAGAGAAACCTAAGGGGGGATGGGGGACCAGAAAGACAACTCTTAGAGTGAGAATAAATGTTTAAATACAAAAAAGACAGAGAGCAAAGGATCAAAAATCACTGATATGAATTGAAAGCAGAAGTATCCCCGAGGGACTATCGTATCATAACAACAAAACATAGACATTGATGCATCTGCTATCTCTGTCTTTGAGATCACTAATACAAATCTCAGATCTTCTTTACAAACTTCCAAGCCTGAGCGTAATGAACGTCATTACTATAGTCCTCAGTTTTGTGCTTTAGAAAGTTATAATGAAGACCACATAAGCCAACATTCTGTGCACTTTGAAAACTGGATTTTTGCAAAGGAATATGGCCACATGCCAGGACCTTAAAAGCTACAGGATAAATGTGAGACATGCCCACTGAGTAATAAATTGTTTAAGGCATTTGAAATACTTGAAAGATTACTTACACATTAAAACAAAACATGCATATTTCGAAGTGGCAGGAAATAACCTACATTATTTTTTTCAGTTATCACAAAGGATTTTTAAAAATTAATACCTGTGAAGTAGCCCAAATAATGCTTGGCTTGATAAACACTATTTTTTACCTTAAAGAAAATTAAATACCTATGAGCTTTTACAAGAATGTATAGCTTTCATGGTAAAATACATCTGACAAACTTGGTAATGTTATAACTTATAATGTACGGCATTATTTAAGGCACTGAGGAATCCTACAGTAAGAAAGCTTGCTTAATTCCATTCAACCTCAGCATCAATAAATAATTCTGCTCACGAAAGTATATTTTTCTTTGAAATATCTGTTAATATATGGGAGCATGAATGGTCTGAGGGAAAACTTTGAGAAAGCTGTTCCTTTCCTTGCCAGCTGCCATAAATACTTCTCTTTCTCTGTAACTACACAATTTGAATTCCCAATAAATATTTTACGAAGAACTTTTTGAACATAACTCATATGTGAGGGGTGCAATGTAAGAACATTTGTATATAATGCAATTTTTCTAAGTGTTAGACCCTTTCGTCACATAATCTCTAACCAAAATTGGAAAAAACAGTTCTAGATCCACTTCCTATATGGAAATTGCCACATAGAGATTAAATGTCTTTGATTTTTGTGTGTGTGTCATTTCCCTCACAAAATACAGCCAAACACTTGTGAAAAAAATTGAATACCTCATTCAGATCCTGAATGTTGCATACAGTAAGATCTGAAGTCATTTATAAGATTATTAAAATAAATCCTGCTATCAAAATATTTTATATTGTATATATAAATATTATATAGTATATTAATAGGACATTTTGTTATTTCCCTGGAAACAGAATCTTCTAGAGTCTGCAAAGTTCTTATGTTTTCAGTGTAGTCAAGCACTTATATAAGGACATGCAGAAAGCAAGAAGAGTGTACAGAGATAAACAGAGTACTCACTTCAGCTCACGCTCTGTCTAAACTTTCTACTCTGTGGTAGAGCCTGAAGGACTGGCAGATATAAAAGCATTGAAAATTGTTATGGACGCCAGGGACAAAGTAGAAAGAGTGGGAGAGGGGAAGAAAGTAGGAAGGGAAATTTGGGAAAAAATGGAAAGGTAAGAAATTTGTGGGACACAGATATGATATGTTGCCTGTTGATGATGTCATGTATAGTATTCTCCATTCACCTGGTGTGTGGCATTTGTCATGTTGGGTAAAATCTCTTTACCATCTAAATTATGTACAGCAATTAAATGTATAAATAATAATAAATAAATTGTAGAAATCAGTGTGACTGGGACCAGCAGGTGGTGTGGTGCTTGAGGTACTAGACTCCCACATGGCTTACCGTGTTGCAAGGCCCAGACCAGGGGGCTTGAAAATCACTCCAGGCGCATGGGCATACATGCTCAATATCCCAAGAGAACGGAGGAGAAATTGCAGCATGGCCATCCCTGGTGGGTTATTTCACACCTCTGTCTCTTTCTCACTTTCTCTTCTCTCTCTGTATCTCCACCAAACTCATGTGCCCTAGAGCAAAACTCTTTCTTTCTAAAAAAAAAAAAAAAAAAAAAAAAAAAATCACTGTGATTGGGGCCAGCAGGTAGCCAGATGGTTAAGGTGCTGAATTTCCACATGGTCGACTACAGTTCAAGTCCCAGACCCATCATTTTGAAATGCATGTGCATGCATGCCCCAAATCCTGTAAAAATGGAGAGGGGATGGAGTGTGTTCATCCCTGCTAGGGGGTGATTTCTCACTTTCTCTCTCTCTCTGTCTCTGGCAAATGCATGCACCCTATAGCAAAAATCTCTCTCAAAAAAAAAAAAAAGTCACTGTGATTTCTTCATATTCTTATCTTATCAAAATCACACTCAATCATCTATACATAAATAGATCTTATAGTTTCCTACAGAATAGTCAAAACTGCAAATACTGAATCTTCTATTGCCAATATTACACTTTTCCTTATAAAGATATGTTCAAACTAATAATGTCAACTGAGAATTTGAGCACTTTAAATTCATGTGTTTATTAAATCAAGGAAAATATTCAAAGCTTTCTTTTTTTTATTTTTTGGAGAGGTTTTTGCTATAGGGAGCGTGCGCTCACCGGAAAGAGAGAGACAGAGAGATAGAAAGCGAGAAATCAACCCCCCTCCCCGGGGGAGATGGCCACTCCACAATCCCTTCTCCTCCGTTCTCCTCTTGGGATCTTGGGCACGCACGCACACTGGCCCGGTGTTTAAGCCACCTGTTCCGGGACCCAAACCATGGTCGACTACATGGGAGTTCAGCGACATAGCCATTACACTAACTGCTGATCCCCAAAGCTTTCTTAAATATACCAGTTTCACTGAAAAAATGGCAATCTCAACATCTTATAATCTATTACTAACATAAGAAGATCTTTATGTTTTATATGTGCATTATTGTCTTAAATGAGATTAAAACAAAATTTTCCATAAGAGTTATATGATTTGATAAAATCTGTAGTCAATGACAGAAACCTGTGACTTACAATCTCCTTGGGCACTGGTTATTAATTGCTTCCTCTGATTGCATTACTTTAAATGAAAACACTTGGTCCAATGTGTTTAGAAAAACAAATTGTTTTTATGCATATTTGAAAGATCCATTTACATTCCATCACTTCAAATGTTAATCATAAATTTTTCTTACATTCTTTTAACTGTATCCTAAAGGTAGTTTCAAAGTTGTCAATATTAACTTGGTCACATTTGAGTTACTATAGTTAATATAAAAAATTAACTTTTGGGACCAGCAGTTAGTGTAATGGCTATGTCGCTGGACTCCCACGTAGTCGACCGCGGTTCGAGTCCCGGACCCGGCGGCTTAAACTCACGCCGGGCGCGTGTGAGTGCGTGCCCAGGATCCCGAGAGGAGAATGGAGGAGAAGGGATTGCGGCGTGGCCATCCCCCCTGGGGGGGTGATTTCCTGCTTTCTATCTCTCTGTCTCTCTCTGTCTGTCTGGCGAGCGCACGCGCCCTATGGCAAAAACCTCTCCAAAAAAAAAAAAAAAAAAAAAAAAAAAAAAATTAACTTTTTATTCTAAAATTCAGACTATTCACCAATTCTGATATCATTTTCTTTTATTATTTCTATATAAAAAAGAACTTCATGGGGCCAGTAGATGGCGTGGTGGTTACGGTGCTGGATTCCCACCTGGCAGACAACTATTTTGAGTTCTGGACCTTGAAGCTTGCCTTTTCATTTTCCTTCTTTCATTCTCCTCTCTCTCTCTCTTTTTTTTTTTTTTTTTTTTTTTTTTTTTTTGAGAGAGGTTTTTGCTATAGGACACATGCACTCTCCAGAAAGACAGAGAGAGACAGAGAGACAAGAGACAGAAATTGAGAAATCATCCCCAGGGCAGATGGCCACGCTACAATCCCTTCTCCTCCATTCTCCTCTCTGGATCTTGGGCATGCACGCACACGCACCCTGTGTGAGTTTAAGCCACCGGATCCGGGACTAAAACCACAGTCGACTACATGGGAGTCCAGCAACATAGCTGGTACACCAACTGCTGGTCCCCATTCTCTCTCTCTCTCTCAGGAGAACGCATGTGCCCTATAGTAAATTTAAAAATAATAATAAATAAATAAAATTGAATAATTATTAAAAAAGAACTTTATACATATATTCCAAATATATAACACATGTTATTTATTGTTTTATTTTTATATTTATTGTCCTTAAGAAGTACTTCTAAGGTCTAGCAGGCAGTGTGGTGGTTAAGGCACTGGACTTCCACATGGCTGAGCGCAATTCAAGTCCCTCTCCCTCTTGTTTTTTTTTACTCCCTCCCATCACTCTCTGGTTAGATTTTAAATAAATAAAATGATTAATAAAATTAAATAAATAATTATTTTAAAAAGTTTTTCTAAATACGGTACATTATACTAAATGCAATGGCTGGATTGTTACTATATTTTGAAGAGTATTAAACTCTATGAGGAAAAAATGAGAATCTAATGAATTACTAGTTATTTTGCAATTACAGTGAGATACTGTGGAAATGAAGTAGTTATTATAATATAAAATGGTGATACTTCTAATAAGAGTTACCGATGTTAAATGTATTATATATCTCGGGGACCAGCAGTTAGCATAATGGCTATGTCGCTGGACTTTCACGTAGTTGACTGCGGTTCGTGTCCCGGACCTGGTGGCTTAAAACTCACACCGGGCATGTGTGCGTGCGTGCCCAAGATCCCCAGAGGAGACTGGAGGAGAAGGGATTGCGTTGTGGTCATTCCTCCTGGGGGTGATTTCTCGCTTTCTATCTCTCTGTCTCTCTCTGTCTGGTGAGCGCACGTGCCCTATAGCAAAAAACTCTCAAAAAAATGTATTATATATCTCATACTTGAGAATAGATTTCAAAATTTTAAAGTGAACAACATTTTTATAACCAATCTTATCATCTCTAATATTTTCTCAAAGTATTACTAAAATTTATCTCAAAATTACTTTCAAGTTAAACTGAAAAGTATATTAGTTCTACAAATAAATAATTAAACACTTGGAATCAGATTTTTTTTCAAATACAGTTAGAACACTACATACAAGATCTACCACCTAATTTTTTTTTTTTTTTTTTTTTTTTTTTTTTTTTTTTTTTTTTTTTTAGCAAAAGAGAGTAGACATCATACTGCTTCAGCCTCCGAGTCAGACAGGACCACGGGTCACACACTGCACTCAGTCTGTTTAGATTGTGCTAAAAGCCAATTCAGCCTCTGATGCAGTCTCAGCAGTCACACAGCCATACATTCCCATCATGCCCTTGTCCCACATTTTTAAACATACAATATAGTATTGTTAGCTATGGGTGCCATGTTGTGCAGGGCATCCCTAGAGCCTAATCATCTTGAGTAACTTAAATGTTTTACAGCAACTTCTCACATATTGCATGATTTCATGTATCACAAATATGCTTCATTTAGATTTCAGCAGAATATCTTCAGCAAGGCATCTAAAAATAGTTAAACACGTAGATGCAAAGAGTAGAATAGCCATGACCAGGAGCTAGGAGGAAGAGGAAATGGGAAACTGAATTACATATTTTTAAAGTACAAAAACATATAGGTAACAAAATAACAGCTAATTAGTGTCTTGAGCAATCAAGATATTATTGAACTAATAATAGACTGGTGATCTTGTCTAACTATCATCAGAATAAGGGAAGTAAGAAAATGTAAATGTGAGGTATCAAAACAAAAAAAATTTTGAGAGCTTTTGCTAATGGCCATGTGCGCTCAGCAGAAAGAAAGAGACAGAGAGACAGAAAGCAAGAAATTATCCTCCAGGAGGGATGGTCATGCACAACCCTTTCTCCTCCACTCCCCTCTGAGGATTTTGGGCGCACATGCACACGCACTTGGTGTGAGTTTCAAGCTGCAGAATCTGGGACTTGAAATGTGGTCAGCCATGCAGAAGTCTAGCACCCAACCACTATACCACTTGCTGACCCCAGTATTAAGAATTTTAAGGACATATGAAAGAAAAATTCAACTTAGTCGATTTTATTTTACTGCAGAAAATGTATTAAATTTCACATGATAGAATATTTATCACAAAAATATTTATATGTTGGTAAGTCCTGCATATGCTATCAATTGCACAAGATGATGCCTCAGAGTCTGGGAGAAAACTGGATCTGAAAAAGGCAAATTATATAAGCATAACTACAGACATGTGAAAAAATATATTTAAAATATGTAGCAAGGTGTATTTTATAATATATATATATATATATATATATATATATATATATAGTATATATAGTATATATACCCTAATTTTTTTATTCTATCATTAGATTTTGAATCTATTTAAGTTAGCTTCCAATTACATAGCCTTTTAAGACAATTGGCAAAGATAATTGAGTATATTGAATATAATTAAATATTTGAAAAGTGTCTGAAACTCAGTCTTAGGGTCAGCAGATGGCATAGCAGTTACATCACTGGACTCCCACAGGACTAACCACGGTTCAAGTCCCAGACCCAGTGACTTGAAAATCATGCTGAGCACCTGTGTGTGTGTGCCCAAGACCCTGAGGAAAGAATGGAGGAGAAGGGATTATTTTTAATTATTTAAAATATTTTATATGACTTCTATTTAATATTAGCTGAGAAGCAGCTGTTTGAACCCTACAAAACCCTAATTTTATGGATTTTTGTATTCAATTTAATTTCTACTTACAAACTAGTCAATGATTTTCTCATCTTATCCTTATTTTAAATTACATTGCCAAATGTAGCCAACAGCAACCAACACATACATCTAACATCTTCCTCTAGGGTTGCAAGGTTAGTAGGTATTGACCTGCCTTCTAAGTTAACAAAGCAACAACTTAGCCAATTTCTCAGCATTTTATAGCATAGGTTGTATGTTTTCTAGCATTCAGTTGTCATTTATTCACTACCTACTAGTCAAACCCCAAACCAGTAACATATTTAAGCATTCTCCCTAACGGAAACATTCACCTATGTATTATTCAAGACAGGTTAAGATGCAAACCAAATTATTTCAAATTACCTAAAGATAAATAACAACTTAATTTTTCACCGACATAATGTAATCATACTATGTCATTAGCAGGTTTGCTAGGGTCACTGCTCTGAATCATTTTATTTTGAAACCTAGGCTGACAAAAAAGCTATTTCCTGGAATATTGTTAGTTGCAGAGAAAAGTTAACATGCAGTGAATCACTTTCTAGATTCTAAGTCTCATCCAGTAAATGACACAAGTCACTTCTCCCAGTGCATCATGTACATATGGCTTCCCAATTACAAGGTGGCAGGGAAAGAGACCCGGACATAATTGGTGGATGGTGTTTATGATGATCACATACTTTATACTGGAGTCAAAGCTATGATATAGCTATGTGTCATTTTCTAGTTAATAATGAGACAGACTTTCTTAGAGAAACTTTGGGCATAATTTATAACTGAAGCCACTGGTAGTCCAGCGTGTGATCTTCTGAAATACAGGGCAGAGCAACAGTTTCCTTGTATTGTAAGACACAGAATTATAATGATAAATCCATTATTTAATCCACGCATGGTTTCCTTTTACATTACTGTTAATTCCATATCCCAAGAATTGTAGAGAAAGTCATTAAAATATCATTTTTATGCATTATAATATTTATATAAAATGACACTGTTTATCACACAAGGGTGTTAATGGCTCAGAAAATGAGTGTAAACTACAGTTTTACCTCATTTGTTTACATCTGTAGGAAAAGATGCTTGCCTATCTCATAAGGAGATCATTCTCATATAAAAATGGGTTGCATAATAATAATCTTGTATGTGAAAGCAAAGTCAATGAAATTTCTTTGAGAACCATGGAAAGGAAACGTAAGGGTCCATTTGGGACCAATTGTGTAGTGTCATGTCCCACAGGAATCCCCAAGCTTGTGTCTGCACCACTGTGTCATGCCTTTGGTAGTGAAGGAGAGGAGTGGAGAGTTCTACTTTAGACAGTGTCCACCATGGTGTATATTGCAAGATACCTGGGACCAGCAGTTGGTGTAATGGCTATGTCGCTGGACTCCCATGTAGTCTACCGCTGTTCGCGCCCCGGACCCGGTTGCTTAAACTCACGCCGGGCACGTGTGCGTGCGTGCCCAAGATCCCGAGAGGAGAATGGAGGAGAAGGGATTGAGGCGTGGCCATTCCCCATGGGAGGTGATTTCTTGCTTTCTGTCTCTCTGTCTCTCTCTGTCTTTCTGGTGAGTGCATGCACCCTATAGCGAAAAACCTCTCAAAAAAAAAAAAAAAAAAGAGAAAAAATATTGTGAGATACCTAAAGAAGGTCTACAGCATAAGCCTATTGATGGCTTATGGTTTAACTATAGAATTACATAATCTATCATACATTGGAAATTTGAAAGTGATAAAGAAGTGAATAAAAGTAATAAAGTCATGGGAAAGATGAAGAGTCATTTTTATTCATGATTTATATTCTGCATTAAGTCACCAATTTTATACTATCTTTTGAACCATTTTATAGTTTCTGATCAGAAAAAGAACTTACCATTTGGTAAATAACAAACTGTCAGAATCAAAAAGGAAATGAACTCTACGCACAACACCAAGACTGAAATCACTACAGAGTGCAAGACTTATTAAAAATCCATGATTCTATAAAGCGTGTAAGAGACAGAGAGGGTAATAAATGAGCTAATGAAAAGAACCTATAGTGAGCGATTACTTGTATAACGATGCCTTAGTGACCCTCTAATAAATGCCTAATTTGTTTCTTGGCATGATAACGCCCTTGGAAGGCCTAAGGTGATATGGTCAAAGTAATATGAACAAAAAAATTGCTTTTTAATATCTACATAATGAACCTTGCAGGACTTTAAAACATTGAAATAAACTTTACTATTTTACATCAATATTTTCCTGCTCTGAATCCCAAACTACCATAACAGTGTGACTTTAATATCTTTGTCATCTATATTTTTAAAGTGTTTTTAATGCTTCACATTTATTGAAATGTGTGAGTAACTTTATATTAATATATAATCCTTAATATGACTTAAACACTTTAGCAAAGGTAGTAAATGAACAATTCCTAGGTTTTCATTTTAGATGAAACACTTCATATGGGGAACCAGCAGTTAGCATAATGGCTATGTCGCTGGACTCCCACGTAGTCGACCGCGGTTCGCATCCCGGACCCGGTGGCTTAAAACTCACGCCGGGTGCGTGTGCGTGCGTGCCCAAGATCCCGAGAGGAGAATGGAGGAGAAGGGATTGCGGCGTGACCATCCCCCCGGGGGGGTGATTTCTTGCTTTCTGTCTCTATGTCTCTTTCTGTCTGGCGAGCGCACGCGCCCTATAGCGAAAACCTCTCCAAAAGAAAAAAAAAAGAAAAAGAAAACACTTCATATGTTTCTATGACTAAATTTACCAGCTTTATCATATCGTATCACCTTTTCTTTCTTTTTTTCTTTTATTTTGCCAGATAGCATGTGCATTTACCAGAGAAAAAGACAGAGAGGCAGAGGGAAAAAAGGGGAAAGAATTAAAATACTTCTCTAAGAGACACAGTTATTCCTCAATCTCCTCTCCTCCATTTCTTCATATAGAAGGAACTTGGGGTGCACACACACACACACACACACACACACACACACACACATACACACACAGACAGTGTGTTTCTCGAGCTACCAGGTCTCGAACTTCATGGTTGACTATCTGAGATCTGGCTCCCTTAACCACAAGGCCGTGGTACCAGCTCCCATTCTTTTTCTAATTAGGATATATTGTCAAACAATCTGGATGCTTAAAGAAACATCAACTTTTCCTTTTTTTCTCTAATAATTAATTGAGAAAAATTTAAAAAAGCATTATTTATAAATGTGTTTTTTTAATACTCTTTGTCCTATGATTTTACTTATTCTCACTGCTTTATCTGTTGCTGCATCTGATAAAAAAGACATACAGCACATATAAATTAACACACAAGTAGGTCTTGTGTATTAATTATATATGTTAGAAAGGTCAGTGTGAAACAAAATCTTTTCAGACACTATCTCTTCTTCACTTACTGTAAGAGCCCAAGTATCCTACAGAGGTTGCCTTTGTCAGTGAATTTTTCAATAATCAACTTGACATCTCTAATCTTTTCTATCAGTCTCTAAACAATACTGTGAGTGCTTTGTAGCTCTGTCAAAGCCAGTTTTTTTTTTTTTTATTTTTGTTCTATGCCTCCAGTTTTGGTTTGGTTTTGTCATTTTTGGGTCTCTCATGATTCAAGAGCCCATAGGTTCTTTATTTTTTTTTTCTTTTTTTGAAGATGTTTTTGCTCTAGGGCTTATGCACTCTCCAGAAAGACAGAGATGGAAAGCAAGAAATCATCCCCCCTTGCCACAATCCCTTCTCCTCCATCCTCCTCTCGGGATCTTGGGCACTCATGCACATGCACCCGGCATGAGTTTAGGCCGCGGGGTCCAGGACTCGAACCACAATCGACTACATGGGAGTCCAGCGACATAGCTATTATGCTAACTACTGGTCCCAAGAGCCCATAGGTTCTTGTCTGCCATTAGTTTCTCATTTTAAGTCCTATTATTACAGATCCATCTACCCCATACCACATTCACATTTATTGTGGGTTCTGGCTTCAGCTCAGGTCTGAGGTAATCATTTTTTTTGGAAAGGTTTTTGCTATAGGGTGTGTATGCTCGCCAGAAAGACTGAGAGAGACAGAGACAGAAAGTGATAAATTACCCCTCAGAGGGGATGGCCACTCCGCAATCCCTCCTCCTCCATTCTCTGCTCAAGATCTTGGGCACACATGCACACTCTCCTGGTGTGAGTTTAAGCCACCACGGGACTCAATTTGTAGTGGACTACATGGAGTCCAGCAACATAGCCATTATACCAACTGCTGGTCCCAAGGTCTGAGGTACTCTTATCCTGAGAAAAGTATTCATTAGTTAAGTAAAAAAAAAAATTGTAAGAAATTCAATATTAGAATATTTCTTGACTTCTGGGATGTAATCATTCGATATCAATTATAATTTCAGTTGTTAATCAGCTCTTAGTCTGTGTTCTTCTGAGAAACAATAATAGGAGATAAACACATACATACATCTAATCTACCTAGGTACATATCTACTATCTGCCATATATGTATATAAAATGATTTATTACACAGTAATTGTCTTAAACAGTTACAGAAACTGAAAAGTCCCAATATTTATAGTCAACAAGTTGGAGACCCAGAAGAGATGACGATATAGTTCTAGTCTGTGCCTGAAGGCCTTAGACTAGCAAAGCTTACAGTATAAATTTATCTGAATCTGAAGGCATGAGAAGGTCAATGTCCCAGCTTGACAATAGGCAGAGAGGCAAATTCTCCCTTGTCCCTTAAAAGGCCTGCCTATAGAGGGCCACCCACTTTGGGGAGAGTACTCTGCTTTGCTCAGTCTGTTGATTTAAATAGTAATCTCATTCAGCAAGATCCTCACGGACAGACTACATTTAAAACATTTTATTAAATATTTCCTTTGTTCCTAGAACTTTTCTAAATGGGAGATAGAGAACAACTCTACTGTGCCTGAGATTTTTTTTCCAGTGGAAAAAGAAGCACTAGAAGGTTGGGGGCAAGAAATAAGAGACAGCAAAAGGATTTATGTTCTGTCTTTCCATAAATTAAATTATCCCGCTCAATAAGGTGTTGACAGAAAATAACCAACTCTAAAAAAATTAATAATCAATAATTAATGTGGTTTATTTCTAAGAAGAATATGAGTGACCTAGGCCCGGAGAGGAGGCAAACATGCCTTTCTTGGGGTAATCAGGCACAGAGGTTCTTTTTATTTGATTTTTGAAATGACAGACAAAATTAGTGAAGAGATTTCCGTTGATCTGGCCCAAAAAGGCAGGATACGTGGAAGCAGGGAGCTTGTAGGTCATAGGTGGGTTCCACAATTTTTAGGTTGGTGATTGGAAGGAAAGATCTGTGTCTTGGAAAGAGATTCATAAAAGAAATGCTTAATCTACATCTCAGGAAAAGGGAAGTTGTGTGTCTTGGGAAGAGATAAACAAAAGAATATACTGTAATTGGTTGAAATATACAACTCAAAGATACTATGTCAGGGACAGGATGTAGGAAGAATCATTTTTACATGGAAAAAATGGTCTGTTAATGTTTATGAGAGTGACTGTTCCTAGGCACTCTGGAAAGGACTTTGGAAAAATAGAAAAAAGCAGTCAGACTTCTGTCCACAAAGCATAGCCATTATAGATTATAGAGTCTAGAGGCATTCTACCCAATATTTATTTTTTGCCATCAACTATCTTAGTATTGATAATGGCCTGTAAGAAAGAAATACAGAGCAGTAGTTGAAAATTTAGGCTGTAACTGCTTATTAGGCATTACATTTTGCAGTAAGTTTTGCAAACTTTTACACATTACTTCTAAAACATTCTCATCTTTTGAGAGTAAGGTAATTTAATGTGTAACATTTAAATTTTTTCTGTTGAAATGATTTATCAGAGATGCTCATTATACCTTTTATTCATCTACCCCAACGCTAACATCCTACATAACTATGGCACACATATTCTGAAATAATTCCATCCAAACAAGTAAATATATAGCAAAAAGGAACTTGTAAACGTCATACTGAGTGTAAAAGCAGCAGCCTGCCTGGAGGCCTTATAAAATGAGTCTCCTAGACTAAGGGAGAGATTATATGAGTGAAATTTCATTAACAAGAGAAAGCATTTTAAGATCCTTTAAGGCTTTCCGTAGTGTATAAAAAGTTATTTAGAAACTAGGAACCACTTCCCATCTCATTTACCTAACTGATGAGAGATAAATGAGCTAAACATTTAAAGCACAGCCTTGAGGTATTTTTTTGCACATGAACCACAGTCTAACTCTTCTAAAAGACAAGAGAATCATTAGCTTTCTGTTACCATACTGCCAGCAGCAGTCACTAACCTTTCCTACCATAAATAGTTTCAGAAATAGTAATAGAACAATTACAAATCAAGATTCTCATCGCTGATCTAGTACATTTTTGTAAATCTAAACCAGAAACCCTGTAAATGCTAATAGTTTATTATGTGTAAACAGGATATTATTATTAATTAAAAGTGGCATTAAATCTCACTGTGGTAGTGTGAAAATAATTCATACTGACTCTTGGGAGGTGTTTTTTATGAAGCAACTGAGCAATAACTATTCAGTAGATTGCTTTAAAAAAAAAGAATTATTTGATTTAACTGTATTTATTTATTTTAATTTAACCAGAGAGTGAGAGTGAGAAAGTGAGACAGCAAACTCCCAGGTCCAGGTCTTGAACCAGGGTTGACCATGTGGGAGTCCAGCGACCTTGTCACCTACTGGCCACTTGTAGATTGCTTTAAAAACAGATGAAAGTTTCATTTGCTGAGAAGAGTGAACATCACCACATCACCACTGTTTGGACGATGCTGAAATTGGATTTGAAGTTATTGCCAAGACTAGAATCTCCCTGGCTGGTGACAAAATGTCTGCACTTAAATTAGATGGGATAATATTAGTTTGAAAACATGAGGATACATTCCAGTACTGTCAGTCCCATAAGGCATCAGGTTGCATGCATGATGCAATGAGAAGGATGATGCTAACCCTGCACACAACACACTTAGCAGTTTGCAAGAACTACTGATGTGGATTTAACCTTCAGGAAGTCTTAGGACAGCTAAATACTGGTAAGTAATCTAAATGGTGACATAAGATTGTGCCTCTATAGGAACTGTTTATGTGTGTGTGTGTGTATGTGTGTAAATACACACACATATATAAAAATATATGTATGTAATCACTGTACATCTTTACAGTGTACAACATGGTTTTCCCCAGGGTATAATAGTCAAGTCATGTGATAATATACATTACTGTATACATTATCATCAATAGATAACTTTTCATGTTTGTGTCTATTAAATGTGTTGTGTTTTTCCCTGATCCCCTCCCTCTCACCCCCTATTACCCACTCCTTGTTACTCCCCCATACTGTCTCTATGGGAGACACTTGTCCTTCCAATATTGTACCTTCCAATCTTTCTGTTTCTGCTATAGAGTGCAGACATTTGGTATATATTTAGTATTATCAACTGTTTATACTTTTCTTACTAGAACAAGTATAAGTACTGTGCAATGCACACACACATACACAAACCCTAGACATTCATAGGAACTTTATAGCACTGACTCTTCCAATTCATTGAATATATTCGTGATTTCCAAAAGTACATGAAAAATGTGTCTTATGAAAAAGCTATATATGAATATCAAAATGTTTCTGCACCAAAATAAACTTATACTTTAAATCAGTTTTTTTTTTTCTTTTCTTTTCTTTTTTTTTTTTTCTTTTCTTTCTGTTCTTTCCTTTTTTTGGAGAGGTTTTTGCTATAGGTGCATATGCTCACCAGAAAGACAGAGAGAGATAGAGAGACAGAAAAAGAGAAATCACCCCCTGGGGGGAGATGGCAATGCCACAATCCATTCTCCTCTTGGGATCTTGGGCACACACGCACACACGCCCAGCATGAGTTTAAGCCACCAAGTCTGGGACTCAAACAGCGGTCAATTACATGGGAGTCTAGCAACATAGCCATTATGCCAACTGCTGGTCTCTAATTTAGTTTTATCCCACAAGTTTCTTTGAAGTCTCCTCATAGTCTCACACTCCATCTACTTAGATTTAGATTGTGTTTATTTTCTCTCAATATTTTGTCATTGTTAGTATTAAAAAAATTATATTTCTTGGGACCAGCAAGTGGTGTGGTGGTTAAGGTGCTAGAATCCCACATGGCCAACTATGGTTTGAGTCCAGACCTGGTGGCTTGCTTTCTCAATTTCCTCTCTCTCTCATCAAATGAAAATAATAAGAATAATAAATTAATTAATTAATTTTTAAACAGTTGTATTTCTTAAATATATACCTGTATTTTTTTGTATTGTATGATTCTATCATTAATGGTATTGGTTACTAAAATTTCATTTTCAATATTCTTGCTTGAATTTACATAAAGCAGCCTTTCTAAATTTACTTTTTATTGCCTATTTTTAAAGTAAGTAACTATTTTGAAAGCAGTTAATGAGAACTTTTCCAGTACACATGATATATACTTCTTTTTTAGTCTTTTCCTTTTTTCTTTTCTGTTCTTTGTTATTTTCTCTGTCTCTTTGTTTTTTGCAACATCATACTGACCAAAGCCTATAGTATGATGTTTAATTAAAAAGGTCAGAAGAGATCTTTCTCTTTGCATTATCATGGGGAATATAGAAAGAGAAGGGGTAGCAAAGAAGAAAACCTTCTAATATTTCATCATCAAGTCTGGTGATGAGTTTGCTAAGTTTTTTGCAGGTAGTCTTAGTCATAGAAGAGTCTTTCTATCTAACATGCTAACACTTGTTTAAAATTATGAATGAATGTGAAATTCAGCAATGACTCCTATTTATCTTTTTAATATATTTTAGTTTTTTATAAAGCAAAAACTACAGAATTTTTTCAACAGAGAACTTGGCATTCTGTTGTCTGTTAATTTTTTTTTCCCTTTTAAAACATTTTCAAGTTTATTTCTTTCTTGTATGTGAATAAGAGACAGAGACAGGACGACAAGCAGGCATAGCAGGATCTCATCCAAATCCCCAGCCTTCCTAGGCACCCAGGTCACAAGAACATGCACCTGGCCTTGAGAGATTGTCAAGGGAAACGAATTCACCATCTTCCATAGAGATCCAACATTACTCGAGCAGTACATAATCGAAAATCAACAAAACCGCAAGTTGGCTCTTTGAACAAATTGAATCAATTAATCAATTTAGCTGGAATCACCAAGGAAAAAGGAGAGAGGACACAAGCTATTATCTCAGGGATGAAACAGGGTATCGCTTTTGATTTCCTCTTCTTGGCATGAATAGTAAAATTGTGTTAAATGCCAGACATATTGTATCAGACACTAGGAATATTTATGGCTTCAACAGTTTCTGATTCTGATAAGCACATCTCAACTGTGACGATATAGATCTGCCCCTGTAGGTCTGGGGAGGGTAGTTTGTTTTCCAACCTCAGTTTTCTGATGTGTCCAAGAAAAGTTATTGCTTTTCAGTTTTTCAAACTTTTCTCTTTTTTCCAAGAATTATTTATTTTATTTATTTATTTACATTTTTTTTCCACATGAACTTTGCCAGAGAAAGACAGAGAGAGAGAGAGAGAGAGAGAGAGAGAGAGAGAGAGAGATAAAGCAAGCTGCTATGTCCAGGACTCAAACCATGGTCAGCCATGTGGGAATTCCAACACCTTCACCTTCACACCACCTGCTGGCCCTCAAACTTTTTCTTGCTGCAGTGATGGAGTAGTGACATCTAAGTCCATTATATGTTGAAGATAAAACACAAAATTCTTTGTTTTATATTTGTTTAATGAAAAAGAAAATCTTAGATTTTTTTCATAACTTTGTAGATCTGTGATATTTCAAAATTGGAACTATTTATTATAAAGTCCATTAATGCTATGCACTTATCAATGTCTAAATTCATCCATTGATGAAACATGCCTGTGTAGATAAGGTAACTTGATAACTAGAGTTTGATTAAATAAGGGTCTGGTCAATGATTAGAGTGCAATAATTTATCATTAAATGTTTTATTTTGCATTATTAACACAAATGTAGACAGGAACACCAAAATCACTATCTATTACAGAAGAGATGGAGAGATTGAAAGAGAGAAGTCACCCTCCAAGGGGAATGTCCAAGCCACTATCCCTTCTCCTCCATTCTCCACTTGGGATTTTTGGCACACATGCACACATGCCAGGCATGTTTTAAGCCTGACACTTCAGGTCCAGTACTCGACTCGTGGTTGACTATATGAGAGTCTAGTGAAGTAACTATTATGCCATCAGTTGGTTGCAAGTTAAACATATTTTTACCATTTGATACACCTATTTCACTCCCAGATATTTACCCAAATAAGTTGAAAACTTATCTCTCCACCAAAACCCATATGTAAAATTTTGTAGGAGCTTTAAATATAATTGCCAGATGTTGAGAGCAACCAAGATGCTTTTAAATAGGTTAGTGTGCAGTACACAAAATATGGAACATCTATGCAATAAAATGTAACTCAGTGACAATTAGAAATGAGCTATCAAGCCGCAAAACCACATGTTGGAAACTGAAAAGCACATTGCTAAATAAGGGCAGGCAGTTTGAGAAGGTTACATACTGGTTGATTCCAACTATATGGAATTCTATAAAAGGCAAAATTATGGTGATAGTGCCAGGGTTAGTGGAGAGTGTGGGATAAATAGTTGGATCATCAGAGATTTTTAGGGCAATGAAACTGTTTTGTGTAATACTTTAATGGTGATGATGTGTTATATGAAAGGGCTAGTCCAGTGACAGGAACGTAAGCGTAACTTATTTGCCAAGTTCATGTGACAAATCAATTTGACTTGCGATTGTAATATAAACGTGGAACCTATTTAGCAAGGACCTTGATTTTTTTTTTCTTTTTGAGAGGTTTTAGCTATAGGGCGTGTGCGCTTGCCAGACAGACAGAGACAGAGAGACAGAAAGCAGAAATCACCCCCCAGGGGGGATGGCCACGCCGCAATCCCTTCTCCTCCATTCTCCTCTCTGGATCTTGGGCACGCACGCACACACGCCCGGCGTGAGTTTAAGCCCCCGGGTCCAGGACTTGAACCGCGGTCGACTACATGGGAGTCCAGCGACAGCCGTTACGCTAACTGCTGGTCCCAGGACCTTGATTTTTCACCACAAAATATATAGTAAATATGTGACAAAGAGCACAATTATAAAGCTCCACCTTGGGTGGTATTTATAGTTGTTAAATTGTATCATATTTCCTACCTGTGCACTTAAAGATAGGACAAGGTATTATTTCTACTTTTTCAAAAAACAAAATTGTTAAATTAACAATGCGTCCAATAGCATACTCCTGCTATATGGCAGAGAAAAGAGGGATCTTTTAGACTTTATTGCTTAAATATAAACACTTAAGATTGGCAATTAAATGGCAAATACTTTGTTACTAAATCAAGGACTTGTGATTTCTTAACTACAGTCACTGTTAGCATTATTAAAGTGATTCAGAACCCTTAATTGTATGAATTGCAACTTCCTGGGTTTTCAAAAATTCATTTATTTATTTATTTTGAGAGAGGTAGAGAGAGACAGAGAGAGAAACAGAGACAGATACCAGATATACACCCTTCTCAGCATCTCACAATCTACCAACCAGCCTTTAAGCCAGCAGGATCACAGGCAAATCCACACACCTAGTGTATTTGGTTTGACTCAGGATGAGGACCCAGTGCCTTCCTATATGTCTACAGTATCATGCAACAGTGACTCACCACCTGTGCTACAATGGCTAGGCCTAAAATGCAACTTTTGGTGTCTATGAAATGCCTTGTAAGATAACAAATTATTTTTGCATCTAACATGAAAATTGGCTTATTTGTAGCACAGAGACGTGGGAACATAATTCTTGCCTAGTTTGGCATTATATATACAGATATATATGCACACACTCTTCGCTTCTAGTTGTAGTGATCTATTCTCCTCCCTTCATTCCCTTCATTTAATCTTAAACAGAATCCAGAGATGACACTGAATTAGTTTACTAACTAAATACTTTAGTGATTCATGCCTCCAAGCTCAAAGGCTGATGTCAAGTCCTGCTTCAGACAGCTCTGAGTTTGACGTGAAGAGCAATTATCTGTCAGTCAGCTATTTTCCTATTAAAGGAGAATTCTCTAATTTTCTCAAAGTGATTTTCTTCTTCCATATCTCCTAATATATTATTTGGCAAATTGCTGCCATGATAACTAAATGATTTCATAATTTTTACAAATAAGTATTTTTCTAACACAAGGGGCATGCATTTGTCTCCTAGAAGATACAAAAGTAAATTAGGTGGCCCAATTCTATCATCTCAAAGACTCCCCTTGAATATTCTAGGTGGTTCTGAACACCCAAACATAGATTATACACACACATTCCTTAAACTAGAAGCAATGTCAGAATAATAGCATCCTCCCTCTCCATTCTTCCCCTCTACCTCGTATGTTTGGATGCCACAATACATTTTTGGGGGTCAGAAATCCCCTTATCTGATTCTCTCTGGCCACAAAAATGAGAATATTATCTTTGCAATAATAATCAGATTCCAAGAAACTGCTCAGTGGGATGTCTTATTGTCCAAAGCAAAGAGGATCTTAGCCTATGCCAAAGCCTGAGGCCATTTAAGACCAAACTCCATATAATATAACTGGAAGTTCCTAAAACTGAATACAAGTACTCAAATTATGTAATGTTGTATGTAAAATAACACTAGGTAATTAGAGGTCAACTTCTTACTCTAAAATTCTTTTTTTTGCCTTTGTTTTTTAACAAAAGGAAAAACAAATTGTTGGTTACAACACAATTTTCCCAAGATAGATTACTTGGAATTTATTTATTTATTTTCATTTTATTCTTCAGCTCTAATAAGATAGCTCATTGTCTTTTTGAAATCATTAGATAGATTTCCTTTTCTGAGCATGTTTGCAAGTAAGTTAGGCAAAAAATTCTCGAATGTAAAGAACTTATTTTTTCAGTTACTATCATTGTTTTTCTCCTTCTCCTAATTCTAAATGTTTACACTTTTTGTTCCTAGAATTACTTTTCTTTGGCCTTGCTGCTCTGAATCCTTTTTGCAAGTATCTTTATGACTTCTAATATTCTCCACCAATGTAAATCTCTTTTTCAGTGTTCATTCTTTGGTCTCTCTTTTAATAGTCTCACATTATTAATCTTCTTTACAGCTCCTCTTTCTAAATCAAGCAATTTATTCACATGAATCATCTTTATATTTAATCCCTCCCACACACATTGAGTGTTGATATATTTGAGGATGCTGCTGTAGACAATATTATCTATTTGTCTGAGAGTAGCTTAAAACTTCACACTAACTATACCTGAAAATATTTTAGTTGAGGCCAGGCAGAGCCAGCTATAGTCAGAGCAGGCTGTCACTGTGAGGCTTCTGGGAGCTGAAGATATGACTCATTGTGTTCAAAGTTTCTTATATCAACAGAATATTTATGCGATGGATTGTTTATTAACTGTACTTTAGGTATGTCAGTATCTGAATTCCTGTTACACCATCATCATCCTTTTTCATAAGGCATTTTACATTTTTTAATTTAAAAATGTAAATTAATTTATATTGAGGCATTTTAAAAGTTATCATTATTTTACTGCAAATAACAGATAACTCAAGTCAAACTTCCTAAATATTGGGTTGTTAGAAAAGTCATGACACAGTTTTGCATAAAAAAGTACATCTTGATTTTCCCAATAGCCTAAAATATTAGAATATGTTTCCTTATATGTAAGAGATAGAGCATTTCCATGATTTGGCTAATTCAGCAGACCCATAACATCGAAGACCTAGGTCTCTTTCATAGATTAACACCGTTTCCAGAGGAGATATTTGCTAGGAGAAAGAACATGTGTTTATTACATCTATATTTTTTTAAGAGATATTTTTGTATAGGGTGCATGTGCTTGCCAGAGACACAGAGATAGAGAGAAAGTGAGAAATCGATCCCTAGGGGGGATGGTCATGCCACAATCTCTTTTCCTCCATTCTTCTCTTGGGATTTTGGGCATGCATGCACATGCGCCCATTGTGAGTTTTAAGCTGACAGGTCCAGGACTTGAACCATGGTCGACTATGTGGGAGTCTAGCAATGTTACCGTTATGGCATCTGCTGGCCCCACTCTCCACTTCTTCATGGAGAGCAGCAATATTCTAGAAAAGTACATGAGATGAGACTTATTGTATTAGACATCTTGAAAAATAACAGACAACAAAGAAGTAGGGGGATATTCTTGTTGGTTATTTTCCCACAGAAATTAGAATGTACTTTAGATGATTTTGGGCAAAAATTCAGGATCAAGAAACATCTAGATGAGCCACTTATAGAAGGAGCCCTTAGAAAGGTTATGGGCCTTTGGGAGAAGAGATACTGTATATATTTGTTGGGGAACAGAGGAGAAGAGACAGGGATGGAAATGGAAGTTGCACAAATGTCAAGTAACGAATTTGTTGTTTTTCCACAGTACTGCCAGTTGCTAGCCCTTTCTGAGGCATTATCAGTGCTATCAAATGTTTATAGCCATGCCTCTGGAGGGCCACAGATTCAACCAGCCTTTAACTGCTGCCTGTGCTCAAGTGCATCTGGCACATTGCCTGAAGCTGTGCTTTCAAGGGCCTTTGGAGAGTTATGTCTTGTTGTTCTAATAGTAGAACTCCTTAATTTTGCATTATTAAAAAAAAATTGTAAGGCGCATGCACATGCTAGAGAGAGAGAGAGAGAGAAAGAAATGTCCTCACAGGGGAATGACCATGCCACAATCCCTTTTCCTCCAGCCATCTCTGAGGATTTTGGGCACATACTCACATGCATTCAGTGTGATTTTCAAAGGGTTTGGGACTTGAACCATAGTCAGCCATGTGGAATATAGTGCCTTAACCTCCATACCACCTGAGAGCTGCTTACATATCATTTAAAACTAAAGTGGTATAATTTAAAATGAGATGAGGTGTGGTAAGTGAAGAAAATTAGTTTATGGTGTATTAGTCTGCTTGAGCTGTGGTAACAAGATATCACAGACCATGTGAGGTAAACAATCTATTTGTCACAGTTCTTCATGCTGGGAGTCCATGATGAGGTTGCCAGCATGGTCAGGCTCCGATGAGGAACCACTTCCAGGCTTGCAGACAGTCACCTTCTCACTGTATCTTTATTTGCATGGCTCAGAGTTCTGATGACTTTATTCCCTTATAAAGTCACCATAACATCCAAACCCAATCACCTCTGAAAGACTCCAATGTCTCACATTATCACAAAGGGGATTAGGGACCAGCAGTTGGTGTAACGGCTGTGTCGCTGGACTCCCATATAGTCGACCATGGTTCAAGTCCCAGATCCAGTGGTTTAAACTCATGCAGGGCACTTGTGCATGCTTGCCCAAAATCCCAAGAGGAGAATGGAGGAGAAGGGATAGTGGTGTGGCCAGGGGGTGATTTCTCACTTTCTGTCTCTCTGTCTGTCTCTGTCTTTCCAGCGAGTGCATATGCCTTATAACAAAAAATCTCTCAAAAAAAAAGGAAAAAAAAAGAGTATTATAATAGCATCATAGGTAAATTTGGGAGGGACGTAAAATTTAGTTCATAGCAGTGGTCATATTTTGAAGGTTTTATGTATCATCCTTTTTTTTGGTCAAGATTTTAAAATGCTGAAGTCTGGAATACAGTGTTCAAATCTGTGGAAGAGAAGACCTTGAGAGGAAAAACAGACTCAGTTCAGAAACTTAAAATAGGGAACCAGCAGTTAGCGTAATGGCTATGTCGCTGGACTCCCGCGTAGTGGAACAAGGTTCGTGTCCCGACCCGGGGGCTTAAAACTCACGCCGGGCACGTGTGCGTGCGTGCCCAAGATCCCGAGAGAAGAATGGAGGAGAAGGGATTGCAGCGTAGCCATCCCCCCTGGGGGGTGATTTCTCGCTTTCTGTCTCTCTGTCTCTCTCTGTCTGTCTGGCGAGCGCACGCGCCCTATAGCGAAAACCTCTCCAAAAAAAAAAGAAACTTAAAATACAATGGAAAGAATTAGGAGAGGAAGTCTGAACAGATGGTGCTAGGAGGAGAAAAAGGATTATTGACTTGGTAGTCAACAAACATGAGGTGGAAGGCAGGCATATCACAGATCTTTGAGTTTTCAGATTTGATCTTGTCTGTGGATAATGCCACTAGCTATATTTAATGACATAAAAAAAAAGAGATTTTAGAGATAAATTTCATTTGGTCTTTTAAATTTTGTTTTTTTTGGCAATGCCCATTGGTGTTAAGAATACCCTCAGAAGTAGACAGTATCACACACAAAAGCATATCTAATGGGTTCAGGGTCAAAATTAGAAGCAAGGGATTCAACAATAGTTAATGTAGAGCAGGAGGAAGGCAGACAGAGAATAATTGGTGAGCTGAAAGTAAGACATAGAAATAATATGCTATAGTGAAGGGAGAAAAGCATGATCAATATTATTATTCTAGAGAGTAGTCACTAGTTTAGTATTATAAGCACATTTTCTATCTTATTAAAATCAGAAATCATATAAAAGTGGATTTAGTAGCAAATTGGAAATGAAAGAAAGAGAGTTTTTATAGGTCCTTTAACAAAGCTTGTTTATGGAAGAGAGAAAATGAGGGTAGCCACTTACAAAAAGGGCAGCATTGATAGTATGTGTGATTGCATGTTTTGAGGGCATGTTTGTAGACTGAAGGCAAAAATGGTATTGCTGGAACAGTTGTAAAAAATGAACTTAAATAGAGGAAGGGTCAGTCTGTCCTCTGAGAGAAGAGGAATAGGGAGTGATAAGATTAATAGAGGAGAAGACCGTTGGATTATAAATAATTTGATGAGTATGATTGACATGGAACAGATTTACAAGACTTGGAGAGAACATATTCATTGAATGATGTATAATTCAAATAAAAATGAAACCCCATATGACTAGTTCGAGCATAAAGTTGGGTTGAACAAAATAGAATTAAGGCCTCAAAAAAATATCACTACTTATTGGCATCCCTCAAATAATGTCAAAGAGTAAGAAACATATTCTACTTGCTCTGAAAATACTTAAAATATTTCGTATTTCTGTCATTAGCAATATCCTTCCCTTGAATCACAACTTATATCTTCAAAATCCTCATCCTACACTGCAACACCTCTGAACTCTCACTTCTTTTTTCATAAAACAACTAGATTTTCTATTCTCTTTTGAGTAGACAAAGCCCTTTCAAGTGATATGCAATTTATGTGTGTGTCTCTCTACATATGTCTTGTCCTAAATTTATGAAACTCTACTTGGGTGTACCTCTATTTGTTTTCTTTAAGCTGCATCACAAAAACCAAAAGGTACAGCACACAAAGGCAAAACAACTAGATGTGGGTGTGGTTGGACAACTGGAATAGAAAAATATAAGCATCTTGAATGTAGAGAAGAGAGTGAAAATACACAAATATAGATATTTTTACCTTACCACAAATGGGAAAAGAAGCCAATGTTACAAATAATATATTCATCATTTTCTTCTACAGTGGTTAAAATCTCAATTATTCTTCAAGGGTAATTCAAAGACTCTGTTGTTCCTAATTTGACCATATATGTTTCTAGAATCAATTACTAAAACATTATATCTTATTTAAATACTCACATATCACCTCATAAGTCCCATCATTTTTCATCTGTATATGTGGATGGTTGGAATATTTAACTTTATAAAGGTGGTTGTAAAATTATAATTTATTATTCACAATAATGATAGCTGAGTAAGTATGTGATGTGAAAATGGGAAGGAGAGAGATACAAATAAGTAACAGAAAACAGAGAAGGTAACCATTCCAGAGATGTCAAGTAAATTATGAAAGTCAAAATGCTGAGAACAGCAAGCAGTGGGGAAGCCAGACCATCTGTAGTCAGCGTGGGAAATAGTTATCTAGAGAAAGCACTTGTGTATCTCATATCCATGAAGCAAAGTGTAATTGGATGTACAGATCTGCCTGGTGATTCTTGAATATGGACTAACCATCTAGAAAAGGAAATCTGAGGTAGGCCAATGGAACAGAATTAAAAACCCCCAAATAAAACACAAAACATACAGCCAATTGATCCTTGACAAAGGGTGAAGACAATCCAGTGGGAAAAAGAGAACCTCTTCAGCCAATTGTGCCGGGAGAACTTGATATCCACCTGCAGAAGAATGAAACTGGATCCTTGTCGCTCAGCACTAATAAAAATTAACTCAAAATGGATTGAAGATCTAAACATAAAACCTCACACTATTAAGACACTGGTGGAAAACACGAGAGAAACTCTTGCAGACCTTGGAGTAGGCAAAGACTTCTTAAAGAAGACCTCCAAAGAAAGGTGATAGTCCCAAAAATAGATAAATAGGACTATTTTAGTCTGAGAAACTTCTGCACAGAAAAAAAAAATACAGTTAATAGAGTGAGAAGACAACCCTCTGAGTGAGAGAATATATTTGCAAACTCTACCTTATATAAGGAACTGATAACCAGAATATACAGGGAACTCAAGCAGTTTACCCACAAAAAAAAATAATCAATCCAATGAAAAGATAGGAAAATGATCTGAACAAACAATTCTCCAAAGACATACAAGCAGCCCAAAAGCATATGAAAATGTGCTTGACATCTTTTATCATAAGGGAAATGCAAATCAAAACAACAATGAGATACCACTTACCCCCAGTCAGAATGGTTAAAAGTAAAGAAAAAAAAATGATGATAGGTGCTGGCGAGGCTGTGGTGAAATGGGAACTCTCCTATAGCATTGGTGGGAATGCAAACGAGTACAACTGCTTTGGAGAATGATATGTAGATTCTTCAGAAACCTAAAAATAGAACTACCATACAACCCAGGAATTGCACTTTAAGGTATTTAACCAAAGGATAGAAAAACCCCAGTCAGAAAAGCACTTGCGCATCTATGTTTATCACAGCATTATTTACACTCACGAGGACACAGAATCAACCCAAATGTCCGAAAATAGATGATTGTATTTAAAAAAGTGAGGCATATGTATGCTATGGAATACTACTCAGTTGTAAAAAACAATATGTTGGGAACCAGCAGTTAGCGTAATGGCTATGTCGCTGGACTCCCACATAGTCGACCGCAGTTCGCGTCCCGGACCCGGTGGCTTAAAACTCACGCCGGGTGCGTGTGCGTGCGTGCCCAAGATCCCGAGAGGAGAATGGAGGAGAAGGGATTGCGGCGTAACCATCCCCCCTGGGGGGTGATTTCTCGCTTTCTGTCTCTCTGTCTCTCTCTGTCTGTCTGGCGAGCGCACGCGCCCTATAGCGAAAACCTCTCCAAAAAAAAAATAAAAAATGTTGACATTTGATACAAAGTGGACAAATATAGAAGACTTAATGAGAAGTGAAGTAAGCCAGACTATGAAAGACAGACTTCGTATGTCCCCACTCAATATATACCGATTATCTGAGATCTAGAGCAAGAATTTAAAGTTTGGAAGGTATAGTAGCATGGAGATACTAGAGATAGTAAGGAGAGGGTAATACGGACATAAGTAATAGAAGGAAGGAGGGAGGGGAACAGGGGAAGAAAAAAAGTATGTTTCATTGACACAAAAAATGAAAAGCTATTTGCTGATGTATATAATGTCTTTGTTTTGACTGATATGCATGGTAATTATGCTGGAAAAAGCAATGTTGTACACCGTAAAGGTAAATGTGAATAAATGTAAGTTAAAATAAAAAATTTAAAAACATAAAAGGAAAAGTTCATTTGGTCCTGGAATGCATGGGAAAAATTCATCTTTCATGACCTCTTATGACCACAGGCCAGCTGAATCACGGTGGCCCATCACACCTAGCTCAGTAACAGTATAATAAGTAAAGAGAACTTTTAACGTGAAGCTCATGTTTAACAGGCATCTCATTAGAAGCTGTATCAAAGGACACCGTGCTTTTATGTCACTTATTCTGTTGTTAGATGCTTAGGTGGTTCCACAACACAGGAAAGTTTTCTTATCTTCTCCCTCCAAATATGACAAATATTCATTATGCACCTGTATGAGCACACAAGATCTAAAATTTTTCCTCTCTCCTTCTTTCTCCATGAGCAGTTAGGATGATCCATGTAAATTACAAAACACATCATACTTCAGTGCTAGAGGCAATTGAAAGCCTTCCATTAGTCTCAAGATAAACTCCTTCATGAGAAGCCCTTCTTATCTGGTTTCTGCCTATCCCCCTTCTGTAATGGAACTCAGAAGTTCTGGTATGGAATATACCTCAGAAGCATGCAACAATTTTTGATTCTCCTGAAGTTCAGTGTTCTTTCATCTCAGGGACCTTGATCATACAGTAGTTCTGTCTGTTGGGAAGTTCTTGCTTTTCTCACCTCACAGAGCTGTACATCTATTGTAGCTGATATGGACGTACTTCAGGTCTCAGCTGAGAAGCCACTTCCTCCTGAAGGTAGAGCTTCTCTGACCCACCACAAAAGAAAAAGTCTGTGTCTCCTATCTGTCCCCACAGCACAAAGCACTGTCCAACAGACATATTGGACCATTATTAAATGCCAGGCAATTTTACTAAATGCCAGGCACTGGGAATAAAAGTGACCAAGACAGACAAGGTCCCTGCTTTCAAGGAGCTTGAATTCTAGTAGGTGGTGTAGAAAACAGAACAAGAAATAAGTAAGACAGTATCAGATAGTGAGAACTAGAAAGTAGTAAAGCAATGATATAATAGAAGAGGAGGAGGTATTGTATTTTCAGTGACAAGAAAGTATCTTTCATGTGAAGATACAAGGAAGAGGCTTCCAGACACTGAAAACAACTAACACAAAGTCCTGGGCAAACAAAAATCTAGGAATGGTACAGAACTAAAATAAAGACTTGCAGAAATAAATGTGATGACCAAGGGAGACAGACAGATGTTTAAGAAAGGAAGAATAAGCTACACAGGGGCCAGATTATGTGAGACCTTAGGGTCCAGCATGATGAATCTGGATTTTATTCTCCTTGTGCTGATAGTAAATTTATTATAAGCATTTCCCATTTTACTATGTATCCTTCTAAAATATCATTTTAATGGCTTCACATTATTCTGTCATATGGATGTGCTAAGATTCAATTAATCATTCCTTTATTATTGGACACTTAGATTATAGAACTTGGCCAAAATCCAACTTGAATCAATTAGGGAAACAGAATGGATCCACCTTGTTACCGCTTCAATCAAATGCCAGTTAGTAGCAATTAGTATTCACTGAAGATGATATATGATACCAGGAATTATAATCAGGTAAGAAATATGCATTATTTTCCTTGATATAACTTATTATGACATGTGTGAAAAATAGTAGATCCTTAAATTAATCTCATGCATGTTTTTAACTATCTCTGGGGAGCTATTACAAATCTAATAAGTGGATATGCTGATATAAATAATGTGACAATTTTAAAGATGTTTCATTTGAAATGAAAAGAATGTTCAATTCACAAAGGATATTCAAGAGGCATCAAAGTAAACAATAATACAAAAGACTTTTATATTGGAGTGGACAGTCATCATTTTAAAGCAAGAGTTATTTATTTATTTTTTATTTTTTGAGAGTTTTTTGCCATAGGGTGCATGCACTTGCCAGAAAGACAGAGACAGAGAGACAGAAAGCAAGAAATCATCCCGTGGGAGGGGGATGGACATGCCAAAATCCCTTCTCCATTCTCCTCTCAGAATCTTGAGCATGCACACACACACACCTGGCATGAATTTAAGCCGCCGGGTCCGGGACTCGAACCGTGTTAGACTACATGGGATTCCAGCAAAATAGACATTACACCAACTGCTGGTCCCAAACTTGTATCTACTGTGATGGAGGACCCTGTCTGACCTACTACTTACAGATCTGTGGGGTATGATAGCATTTTTCATAGCTGCCAGTTCTTATCCCTGCTTTGACCACGTTCCCTTATAACAGGGCCTTATTGTATTTATTGCTTACAGATCTTTTCTCAGAATATTGATTTTTAGCTGTCCTTAATACACAGAATTATAAAGGAAACCAATCATGAAATGTAGTTCTAGCCGTAGTTCTGGGACTCAGATGAAGACTACATTATATGCTCTCCATGGATGGCTTCTAAGACGTAATAGAAGAATCCTTGGATCCTTTCTTCAGGTAAATATATGTGTAGTGTAGAGTGTGTTTATAAAAACCAGTCCCTACAGCTGGATACATAGGTTATGCAAGCAAATTTAAAAAGACTCACTATGCATCATGGCCCCAGAAGCACCAGTCCAACCAACCCCCTTTTTTGACTTTGGTTCGGTGAGGATTTCATGTAGCATAGAGAGTCCCTGTATTTATTTAAAGCTGCCATCCTCTGAGTCCCATATGAATTGTAGGCAATACACCATGGATTGCCATGTTTTCCTGGCAAGGATGCCTCTGGTCCCAAGGAAGACTAATTTTTGTTATGGTCACTGAGGGAGCTGAATTCCTACAACACCACCTGTCTCACTAGTCTTGAGGCTTGCAAACCCTGTGTGCACTGGGGATGAAGTAGGAGAATCACACACTGCTCCCACCACAAAGATGCTGTGTTCTCTCCCATATTTCCTTTCTCCTCACTCCAGGGCAAAAACTCACTGAAAAAAAGCACACTACATAGACTGAGACCCAAAGTCAGACTATCTCTGGCCAAAGACTGGAGCTTTTGTTGTTTGCTTGATTTTGTTTTCTCAGGTTTTGTTGTTGTCTTTTACCTTGGACACCTCAGATCAAGAAGCATAATCTTCATTTCTACCCTGCTCTCCTGTATGGAACTCCTTCATGGCCTCTCCCAGAAACCAATTTTTATTTTCACTTCCAGCAGTAATTGGTCACTACATCTCTCAACGTTCAAGCAGCAATCTAGATGCACAACTAATATTTTTATGGCCTTTCAGTCTTAATAGCCAAGCTTGGATTGCATTGTTCTCTTTGAACTTTTGCTATATATGATATGCCGAGTTTTGGATTTATATGCCAGCTCTCCTCACACCCATTTTTCTAATAAATATGTCTCTGAGCATATTATCAATAGAAAGAAGGATGCCTGTTTGTTTCCCTACATGAAGAACTGCTTTTACAAGAGATATGGATGTTTATAAAGAAATGTTTTTCTTTGTACATATGTGGAGGGTAGTACAGAAAAAGATATGCACATTTTTTCTGGTAATTTTATTTCTCCAAGAGTAACTCTGGGCATGCACATGGAAAGCGATGTGTTTCAAATCATTTTCATTAGGAAGTGAGACAGAAAACTCAAGGAGACACAGAGAAGCTGACTCAGAACGAGAAAGCAGCCAGAGTTTTGGAGTCAGATGATCTTGCAACCTCTCCATCTGCTACCTGCTGAGTAACCTCAGACAGCTGCTCAGGGCTTCATTGTTTTCATCTGTAAACAAAGAATATGTACGATTATTTGAGGATTAAATGTTTGATATAGTAGAGGGGATCAATATATATGATCAATAAATGGAATGTTTCTTCCATTACTCATCAGCTAGTGTTGCTTTTTAAGACCTTTAATGCTTAGTGGTCAAATTCGTATAGGTCCATAAAAATAGAAATTTGCTTGGGTACTTAACACGTCGGAGATGCTTTCCGAAGTGCTTTCAATCTTTCACATTATTTACTAATTCTGGAAATCTATGACATAGGTTCTTTTGTTATTGTTGCTTCATAAGTGAGTTAACAGGCACAGAGATAATAAATAACAGGTTGAAAATCACAGAACTTATAACCAAAGGAACTGGGATTTGGGTTCCAGCAATCTGGTTCCTGAGCCCATGCATGTCAACTTAGAACTTGACATGTCAAAATGCCTCTTAAAAAGCAGATAAAACTGAGACGGCCAGGCAGGATGTAGAAGGAAGAGGCTTTCCTTCAGATCCAGTCCGGGGAATTAAGAAGGAACAAAATTGTCTATTCTTTTTTTTTTTTTGGAGAGGTTTTTCGCTATAGGGCGTGTGCGCTCGCCAGACAGACAGAGAGAGACATAGAGACAGAAAGCGAGAAATCACCCCCCAGGGGGGATGGTCACGCCGCAATCCCTTCTCCTCCATTCTCCTCTCAGGATCTTGGGCACGCACGCACACGCGCCCGGCGTGAGTTGTAAGCCACCGGGTCCGAGACGCGAACCGCGGTCGACTACGTGGGAGTCCAGCGACATAGCCATTACGCTAACTGCTGGTTCCCAAAATTGTCTATTCTTGAAGAAGAAATGATTGTGAGTCAATATCACATGTAAGCAAGCAGTACCCTCTAATAGAAACTGTCTATGCCCAACAGCATGCTTATTCTCTCCTGAGCAGATATCATCTTCATAATTATCCTATATGAAGAGATTCATGGGAAGAAACGGTAGTGAAATGAATCTCATTCTCCATGGGGTGATGAGAAAGTGAGGACTGTCTTCATTCTTTGCCTCATTCACTCTGACCACAAGCATTATCCCTTAGACAATACCATATCACATTGTGGAGTTTGCTCCAATCCCTTGTATGACACGTAACAGCCCTAAAAGTACCCACCAGGCTTGAGAGATTATCAGAAATATAAGGAAACAGAAGATTGTTCTGTCAGTCACCGAGTGGCTAAGATGAAATACGTATGTCGGCGGGTTCATGATGATGATGATAAAACCTCACATTTGCACATCATTTTGCAGATTAAAATGTTTCCTTATCCATTATGATTTTATATCTTAAGTAAAATTGATAAAAATCCACATATTCTAGCTGAGGGAAATAGAAAACTGAAAAATAGTGAATAAAGACTTCCTAGTTTGACTGCTTGTAATTTTGAAAATCAACTACAGCTCAAGTCTTTTGATTGTTTTACATTAAGGTGGCTGAGAAATATCAGGAATTAATTCAAAACTATTAACTCCAAATACCAGTGTATAGATTGATCCCAACAGAGTAGGAATTCTGCACACAGTGAATTATAATACCAGCTAAATATAACACAGATACACATAAATTAGAACTAGGCAGGGCACACTGCAGCTCACACCCTGTATGTTCCATATGTACTGGCAGCAAGTTTGGAGGGTCAGCCAAGCTGAGAAACCTTTCCGTTTAAAGTGTCTTTGGATACTGTTTAGCATAATTCTGCTAACAGCATGCTTTTTCTTTCCTGGCAGATTGACTACCACTCTTTATTTACCAAGATCATCTGATAGACATCCAATTAAGTGAGAGAAACAAGAACAATCTTATTTTCCCAAAAGCCAATGCTCTTTTATTGCCCATTGCTTTCCTTTTTGTAGTTATTGTAAAAATGTTGTTTCTAAGTGGACTTTTTATGGGTACCTATCTTCTTAGTCAATCTCTCCATCTGGGCCCAAAAAGACCTTGTGTGCACACATTGACCATAAGGCTATTGTCAATAGTGTAAACAGTAACCCTAGAAAGACTGAAGTGGTTAACAGTATCCTTAGCCCTTAGCACTTCCTTTATGATACATAGACTTCTTGTCAGTACCAAAACCATTGCCAAAAATTGCAGAAATTCAGGTCTGAGAAATATTGATCCCTTGTACATTAACTTATTTTTATTAGATATCAGAGCAGACCACTGTCTTTTTAAAAATTTATCACAAGAGATAGGCTATGATATCAGTTAAGCATTAAGCTTTCACCACATATAAGTAATAACTCTTCTTCTGCACATTTGACTATTGGATTTGAAGAGGTCAACACTTTTTCACAGGAAGAACTAGTCAAGAAAGTAATGAATGATGCATTTATTACACAGATTACCTTTCAAATTCCATGATGGTACTTTCTCTGCCATTAGTCAAATATTGTGAAGTCAAGGCTATTGACACACACACCCATACAAACAGAAATAAATTGTTATTCGGTCATTCACATATTTTTTGAGTTACCATTTTATACAAAATGAGACATACCTTGCTATATATATATTATTTATATTGTTATATCTATGGTACAAGAATATTTCACTTCTGTTGAAAGAGTTTTCATTCTCATAGCTGCTTCATTGATGAGCCATCCACATGTATTTTGAAGTAATGTGCATGAATTCTTATTCGTCATTATTATCTTTTGAAAGAAAATGACAGTGAGATACCAAAATTTAATTCAATTAGATTCTTACTTTTCCCCATCTATGGTACCCATACAAGTTATTTATTTATTTATTTTTACATTTTTTTTTCCCTGCATAACAAACATCTCAGGAGCTTTACAATCCATCACCTGCTAAACAGAACATAAAGGATTTGATTTTAGTATTATGTTTTTTGCCCTACCTTCATGTAAGAAGCCTCAATATTAATATCCTCAAATGAATTTTTTTTTTGGAGAGATTTTCGCTATAGGGCGCATGCGCTCGCCAGACAGACAGAGAGAGACATAGAGACAGAAAGCGAGAAATCACCCCCCAGGGGGGATGGTCACTCCGCAATCCCTTCTCCTCCATTCTCCTCTCGGGATCTTGGGCACGCACGCACACGCGCCCGGCGTGAGTTTTAAGCCACCAGATCCGGGACGCGAACCGCGGTCGACTATGTGGGAGTCCAGTGACATAACCATTACGCTAACTGCTGGTTCCCACTCAAATGAATTTTAAAAGTAATTTTAAAAATAATTGCTTCAATGTTTTCAAGCTTTCTTTAAGTAAATATACAATTGAATTTAATTGAATCACCACATTACTAATGAACTCTAGTTTGTATTCTGCTCATTAGAATTTTCTACTCTATGTAGTGTACAACTAGTTCTCTGTTGCCCAGAATCCAAAGAGAACTAACTGTCTTGTAAGCAATATCAATCCTAACCTAGGTAATGTAATCAAATAGTGGTGATCCAAAATCCTTCATAAGTCAAAACAGTTGACTACTGTACATTCCATTTTAGTTTGCATAAATGCGGCTTTGGGTTTTTGTTTTTATTGTAAGTGTAGATTCAAGACAAATGTTCCATTTTAGGAGTTCTTTTGAATTGTCTTAGAATGGGGAATTTCATGAAAGGCATGATACTAAAGGCTTCATCTTCTTTCCCTCCTTTTGCACTCCTTTTTTCCCAAAGCACCTTTTCCTACCAATTTACAAGTACTAAAATTCTACTATTACTACGCTTTATTCCTTTAACCTCTGTTCAATGCAAATTCCCCATGGCAGAGCAATAATTAAAGTAATTAGTATTGATATGTTCCTCAGAGTATTTCTCCAGTAAAGGTTTTCATGAGAAGCAGAGAGAAAATACAACTCAAGGAATAAAATAAATATGTAATGAAGACAGACTCATCCCATGCACTTCACTTTTTTTTCTCAGTTCAGCTCTACAAACTAAGATAGTAAAATGTGTGGTAGTACCACGTACAGTTGAGCCTGTTACTGTGGAATTGTGACGCGAAGGATGACTCCTAATAATATTGAGATAGGAATTAGACACTACTCGCAGGTAGATAGGTAAGGGCCCTGAAAGCCAGTCACTGTGTTCTTTTAAATGAAGTCTCTGTGTTTGTCCTCGATGATCTGTTTAATTTACAATATACACCCCTCTTTACATGTCTCCAAAGAAGTGTATGACTCCTCGCTAATAAGGCTGGAGAGAGGAATGTTGACTGCACAGACAGGGGAAGGCTAAGATGGAATCACAATGGCGAGGTTTTCACAGCCACAGCTGGCTGCGTTAGGACCCAAAGCAACTATACCTAGGACAGTAGTTTCTTTTAGTACTGTATTATTTTTTAAAAAAGAATTATTTATTTAATTCAATTGGTTATTATTATTATTATTATTTTAATTTGATCAGACAGACAGAGAGAGAGAGAAAGGGAAAGTAAGAAAGCAAATCACTAGGTCTGGGACTCAAACCTCAGTCAGCCATGTGGGAATCCAGAGCCCCTAACCACCACATCACCTGCCAGCCCCAAGTAACTATATTCTAAGAACAAATACAGAACAATATGGTCTGCTGATCCCACAAAGAATAGGGTCATAAATCACTCAGACTACCACTTAACTATTTTCCAAAGCCCACTTTCTTATTAGAGAGCCAGCCCATTGCTCAGACTGCTAGATAAACCCTTAATAAACCCAGCTCCTCTTCAGCCACCTATTCAGGCCTCTTCCCTACTGGGGAGCTCTGTGCTTCCTTTCTTCTCTTAATGTACTCTGCTTTGCTATCCCTCCTCTGTGTCTGCATCTCTAATTCTTTTCTTTTTCTTTCTTTTTTTTTTTTTTTTTTTTTTTTTTTAGAAATCACTCCCCACCCGGGGGGGATGACCACGCTGTAACCCCTTCTCCTCCTTTTTCCACTCGGGATCTTGGGCACACATGCACATGCACCCAGCATGAGTTTAAGCCACCAGGTCCAGGGCTTGAACCATGGTCGACTACATGGGAGTCCAGTGACATAGCCATTATACCAATTGCTGGTCCCTGCATCTCTTATTCTTCAGGAGCACTGGGCGAGAACTGGCATGAATGGTAAGTATGATCACCCAGCACTCCTGCTCCAATTTGGGCATAAATAGACAGTAGATTTTCTGATCTACTGAGTTGCAAATCATCTGTGTATAATATAGAACAGTACAGTAAAATGAAAGAAAATATGCTTTCAAAACCTCAAGAAAGCTACTTTTAGAACTGGAAGTGAAACAAATAAAAATGGGTTTGCTGTAATGTTGGAACCACAAATACAAGTACCTCTACATAAACTCATTTATTAGGTTGTCTGGAAAGCCATGAGGTGTTTTCCTATGCAAAAATACGTCATGACTTTCTTGACAACCCAGTAGAATCATCAGTGAACATGATTCTGAATTTTTAAGAGAATTATTTCATTTAATTGTATTAATTCTCATGATTTTATTGTATTTTCTAATTTGATCAGAGAGAGAAAGACAGAGAGTGGGGGAGAGAGAATGAGAGAGGGGACATGAAAAAGCAAGCTTTCAGGTCCAGGATTCAAACCACAGTAAGCCATGTGGAAGTCTAGCACCTTAACCACCATGCCACCTGTGAGCACCCATGATTCTAAAAGTTTACTAACAAAAGATAATCTGATGTTTGGTTGAGTATATCTATCATGAGTAATTTTTAAAGAAAGTCTCTGAAAGCCAAAAACTAATATCAAAAAAATGAGACAATTTTAAATTAAAGAAAAAAATAGTACTAAGAAATGAAAAGAGTCTGACAAATAAACGTATATTTATCTAGTACCACCTGCAGGTGTAAAACTAATTCTCCAGGGTGGTTCAAAGCTCATTACTTAGACTGCATGAGCATCTGGTGAGATACCTCATGGCACATAATTTTACTAACTGAACCTCACCACTCTTTTCTCTCATCAGCAGAAATTCCAGTTTTGTACAGAGGAGCAATAAGCTCAGCTGCAAAATATAAGAATAAAAAAAATCAAATTGCTTAAAATGTTAAACATACATATATTATTTAGCATGGCAATTCTACTTTGAGGATTTAACCAAGATAAAAATATATGTTGATAAAAGCTTGTTCACCAATGTGCATAGCAATTTTACTCATACTCATCAAAATTGGAAACACTTTAAATATCCATCAAGTAATTAATAGAATAACTATTAGTTTGACATATCAGACCAGATAGTTATTATAGTACCCTACACAGAAATACAAAAGTAGTATGAAAGAATAAAGTGCTGATAAGTGTAATAATGGGAGTGAATCTCAGAAGCAGTAGGCTTAGTGAAAGAAGCCAGACGTAACTGATTACATATGATAAATGCCATCTATGAAACAGACCTGGTTGATGACACATAAATAAGAGAATCCTATGTGGGTGGTGCAGTGAGTCTCGAAAGTCCCATATATTTTGCACCAATATTAAAGTTATAGGTTCAAGAAGAGGACAAGATAAAGCCAGACTCTACTGGTTTGAATCCCCCTAAAAGGAGATCTGGAGATAAGAATTTCCTTGCAGTTAAACCTCTAAATACTGTAACATTAGCCAAACATTTCTAAGTAACTCCTATGTCAAAGAGAAAAGTTGCTATGGTTTAGTTTAGAAAACACTTTGATCTTAATAAAACAAAACATTCTGTATGGTATGGTCAAAGCAATGCTTAGAAGATAATTTACATAGTTAAATACTTATATTACAAAAATTAAAAAAAAACATTTAAAAAGTTAACAACCAATAACTGAGGGTTTACCACAGAATGCTAGAAAAGGAAGAAAAAGGGGACAAGGAAACATGAATATAAGAACAGTATAATGAACACCAGAACAGATAAAAATAAACCTGAAGTCAAGAGCTAGTTGTATGATATGAACAATAAACTGAAAATTCCAGTTATTCTTATTGGGAGAGAAAAAGGAGTTAACACTACAGATTCTGGAGATGATCAAGGATAAATAAAAAGAACATAAGAATAACATTATGCCAACAAATAAAACTTATTTGACATAAAAATATCCTTAAAAGAGAAAATCTTAGGTATGTTTACCTAAAGAATGTAGGTTTAGTTTTCTATACACCTATTCAGGAATATGTATAAGCTTAATTTTTATATACCTATTAAATTAATAATAATTTAGATTATAATTTAAATCTTAATTTCATTAACAAACTTTATGACCCAGATGACTTCACTCATGAATTATACCAAATATTTGAGATAAAAATATTAACAATTTCATACAAACATAGAATCAAACAGGATGAAATACTTTTAAATTTAACTTAGGAGATCAACATAACATTGAAAGTAAAGCCACACAAAGCCACTATTAGACAACTAGAGACCAATAGTTTTCATGAACATAATTGTAAGAGAGGCCATAGGGGAACTCCTATATTTCTGTATCTTCCTTAGCTCCACTGTGGAGTCCAATTCTCCCTTGGTAGTTAGAAACCTATATATCCAGTAATTCTCTTTTTATTCTTTTTTTTGTTATCTATTTATTTATTTATAGTCATTCACCGTACATCAATACAGTATACAAAATGAGATTTTTCCATCTAGCATACATTGTATATTGGCTCAGTCAAGGATATTACCGTACATGTTATCATCAACAAATAATTTTCTATTTCTTGTTTCTTATATATTTTGCTTTATTTTTTCCCCTTTGATCCTACCTCTAACCTTCTGCCAACTCCCTCCTTTTCCCACACGGTCTCTGGTATGTAGAGTTGTTTTCCAAACTTTTGTTTTTTCACACTTTATTAATTCCCTAAAGATCTTAATTAATTTAAAGACTTTAAATAGCTAGCACAACTAATGTATGCATATTTATGAGCACATGTCTGACTTTAGGTGTAAATCTCAGTGAGTAAAGCGAACATACTAAGTAGCACCTCGCTGGGGCTATATAGCTTACTGCAAAGACGAGATATTAAAATTGGCAAGAGAGAAACAGCAAGTTACTTTAAAAGAATGTTCCATTAGACTAACGTCAGACTTGTCATCAGAAACAATGAAAGGAAAGAATGGGAAAATATATTCAAAGCGTTAAGTGAAAAACAATTTCAATCAGTAAGTCTCTTTTTTGACTGTTAATCAGAGAGGCATGAGGGGTCCCAAGTGACCAGGCCTTACCTTCTAGTTGGATGGAATCATTGCTATGGCTCCTCTTAGAGGCATTCTCTTTAAAATCACATCTATGCCAAACCTGCAGTTGTGTTTTTGTACACCAGCAATGAGTGATCAAAAAAAAAAAAAAAATTAAAGAAGCATTCCATTTTAATTCAATCCAAATGAATAAACTACCTAGTAGTCTTAGGGATGGTTGGATCTGGGTGCGGATGGTGGCATGAATATCATACTGACGATGCCTGTCTCTTTTTCTCACCATCTTGCTAGCTTGCTCATAAAAGAAAGAAATTAACCAACTTTAAAGAATTAAATTAAGTACGTGGTTTACATGTGTGGCTCACATTCTTTTTCTTTAGAAACAAGCTTATGAGTCTTGAAGATTAAAAATAAAACAAGTTTTCTTAACCAGAATTTAGACTGATTCTCCTCAACTTGCAGCAGATAAGTGAACCCAAATTCCCCTACTGGCAGAATCTGTAGAGATTACATTATAAATACATATGATTTAACAAAATCTTCATTATGGCACATGGATATCCAAAATATCATTATTCTGCAAAATTTATGCTCATCAATACATCAATACATAATTTAGGGAAAATTTTAACCATGTGTAGAGAAGACTAAAAATATTCCCAAGTTTACAAAGCTATCTACAACATAGTCCCTAACATTCTCCTCTAATAATATTCATTTTCTTGCTCCCTGACTTCTTACTGATTTTTAACTACACGCAGTCCTTGGTCTCTATTTTGTCTCTCATGGTTCTGGCATTGGTGCTTTTTTTTCCCCTTCATTTTTAATGAATCCTAAATATTTTCTTATCCGCTACCTTGCCATGTCCCAAACTTTGACTCCAATTGCTTTCTCCATGCCTTTACTAGTGACATTCTCACTCACCCATAGCTTGGGTTTAGGCCATTTTCAAATTCTTTATTTTTTTATGTGATGAAAATGGGTGTAGAAATTGAAGTGATAAAAGGACAGTGTAAGATAATGTTTTCTATATTACTAATTATCAGTAGTGAGCAAAACACTGGGTAGTTTTCAGGAAATATTTACATTTTGGCTAGTACTATAAATATTCCAGTAGAAAAAAAGACACAGATTATTACATGGAAATTATGAAAGTACTTTAAAGAGAGATGAATTTATAGCAAAATGCTTGAATAGGACTGTAGATGTTCTCTCAAAATAGCAGTCCCATAAATTTCAATTTAATAGGAGAAATTGAGGCCCTATTTACCTACATCTTACTCCTCCAAATCTCTATCTGGTATACAACAGAAGAGCTTTGTAGTTCTATGCACTGTCATTTGTGCAAAGAGTGATATAAAGAGCCTCTAATAACTAGAGGGAATGTGTACTATGTTGTAAATAATATTATTACATATTTTTTAATTTTAAAATTAAGCATATGAGAGTTTTTTTCATTGTGAAAAGCAGCATAATTTTAGAAATACAGTGTATTCTAGTAATTAATAAAAAATGTCATTTTTCTAGATCTTCTATCTAAAATTTAGAAAAGTAGAAGGTTTACAATAGAAAATTCTATATACAGATAACATTGCATTCAAAAATATGCTATTTTGAGGAAATTCTCAGGAAAATATTTCAAACTTGAAAAACAAAGTGTTCTTCTTATAAAATCAAGATAAAAGGTCATGAATTAAACAGTGTTTTGGTGGGAAGTACTCAAAACCTCTTGTTAAATGGATAGAATTTGGGGCTAGCAGATAGCATAGTCATTATGTCACTGGACTCCCACATGGCCAACCATGGTTCGTGCCCTGGACTTGGTGGCCTGAAACTCACGCTGGGCATGTGTACGTGTGTGTGCAAAATCCTGAGAGGAAAATGGAGAAGGGATTGAGATGTGACCATTCCCCCAAGGAGGTGATTTCTTGCTTTCTGTCTCTCTGGCAAGCACATGTGTCCCATAGCAAAAATCTTTCAAAAAAAAAAAAAAAAAAAGAAAAGAAAAATGGACAGATTTATATGTACAGATATTTCAAATGAGATAGGAAAATATCACTTACTAATGATAAAATTAATTATCTTTTGAAAAACACAGAAAGAGCAATATCTATATACAATTAATCATTCACCGACAACAACTGCTGAAGAGCTTAAAGAGAAAAAGAATGTTAGAAACTCTTTATTATGGCTATAACCCCTCATATAATTTCTCTGATATAAAGAGCCAGTAATGAACATGGAATACTCATTTGCTTTGAAAAAAAAAAATAGTCCCATTAATGCTTTGCCTCTCTATTTTTCTTCTAAATGTCCTTCCTCAGACTCTATTCATTCACATACACTCTATCTGGTATTCACATCCATTTACTGTGTTTCTATAACCTCTAGTCAATCAGTTTCAGTCATTGAGTGCAAACACTTTATCAACTGGACTAGGGAGAAAAATTCACATGTTGGAATATTCACTTTGTAAATAACGTGACTGAATGTATAAAAGAAAATGAAATAAAAAATATTTAAAATGTAGCATGTAATGTGTTAATCATGCAATACGGAAGGTGTTAATATTGTAATATGTAATGTACATAGCTGTTATATGTAGTATGTATTAATACAATGTGCCATGTTTTATCAATGTAATATATAATATGTGCTCATATAGTATGTAATATAGTATGTTGTCATTGTAGCATATAGTGTATAGATGTAATGTTTAATACGTGTTACTGTAAAGCATATTTATATAATATTTAATGCATATTAATTCAACATAATAATGGAATATGTAATGTATATTAATAGAAAAAATAGTGATTTATTCTAACAAGGACACATAAAATTAGAGGCATGTAGGTAGGATTATTAAGTGGTTGAACTGGTCATGATTTGATTATAAAGTGCTAATATAGATCTATAGTACAAACTTCATTTATTCTTTGAGTGCTTGACTATTTTCCATGAGAAAGATACTTTGCTACATGATTATACTAAAACAAATGATTACGGGTTTTGCACTAAAATAAAATACTTTTTAGTGTAAAACATAATTTATAGGTAATTCCTGGGAAATAAGAAAAATTCCACAATTACACTGGACAATAGTGAGAGCCTGAAATCAAGGCAGTGGTAATACTAACAATAAGGAATAATACCGAGCTGCAGTTGGGCCCATCTGCCCTCAGAATCATTTGCATAAAAATTATGTATAATGTATTCTGTTCTGTACTGTGAGGCCCTAAGACAAGAACCTGTGACCTTCCCATAGGAGTCCAGTTGAGGTACCTCTGTGCCATTGCCTAGCCCTTTCAATCATATTAAAGTTTAACTGAAATTTAATATCTTATTAAATGTTTTACTTTTAACAAAAGTGAACATCCACATCTGTATTTCCAGTTAATGAATACGCGATGAAAAGAAGCATTTGATAGTACTAATTTTGAAAAGAAAGAAAAATTGAAATGATTTAATTATCTTTAGGTTGCTTTTATAACAATGAATCTGATACACTAATATGTATCACGTAATTCTTTTATTTATTTATTTTTTTGGAGAGGTTTTTGCTATAGGGCAAGTGCACTCGCCAGAGAGAGAGACAGAGAGACAGAAAGCGAGAAATCACGCCCCAGGGGGGATGGCCACGCTGCAATCCCTTCTCCTCCATTCTCCTCTCGGGATCTTGGGCGTGCACGCACACGCGCCCGGCGTGAGTTTAAGCCACCGGGTTCAGGATGCAAACTGCGGTCAACTACATGGGAATCCAGTGACATAGCCATTACACTAACTGCTGGTCCCAAAGAAAACAAAGATTCAATCATCGGGTCAATCAGAACAGTCATTTGATTTAAATCAAAAGTCCTGCATTACAGAAACATATAAATGTATATATGTAGCTTTGTGTACCATTTTCATAAATAAACAAAATTTTGAGGTAGACAATGAGAAAATGACGAAAGTTAGGAATAAAACATTTTGAATCTTCACATACCCATCCTAATTTATTTTAATACAATTATTTATAAAAATTTTTGATTAAAAGACTAGAACTCTGGGACAAATGCTAAACAAGATGGATGTCAGGGCAGTAGGCATAAGCCTTAAATGTCCTAGGCAAGGGACCAGTAGTTCACGTAAAGGCTATGTCACCGGACTCCCATGTACTCGACCACAGTTCAAGTCCCAGAACTGGTGGCTTAAACTCATGCCAGGCACATGTGTGTGTGTGTGCCCAAGATCCCAAAAGGAGAATGGAAGAGAAGGGATTGAATCATGACCATCTCCCCTGGGGGTGGGGGTGTTTTCTCACTTTCTGTCTCTCTGTCTCTCTGTCTTTCAGGTGAGTGCACATGTCCTATAGCAAACACCTCTCAAAAAAAAAAAAAAAAATGTCCTAGGCCAAGCAGAATGTATTGTCATCAAATTAAATCACACATTACACTTAGTCATTTACATAGTTTGGTGGCATTTGGAACAATGTGCTTAGAAATTTGACTTTAATTTTGTAAACTGTGTAGCCAGCATTATGGAGTTAATCTACTTAATCTAAAGGTTTAGGTAATACACATGAAGCATTGAAGATGATTTTATAAGGCTTAAAAGTACTATGATTCCAAACTGATTTTGATAAATAAAATATTGGATGCCTTTATGCACTAAAATGAAGCATATCATAAAAAACTTTGAATCTATAGGTGTCACATATTACTTGGTGTTTCTTTTCCACGAATAACATGACTTAGCACTATTGTTCAATTTGGTCTTCTGTTAAGAAGACTATTTTCCCCATGCTAAATAAAATAAAATAAACTATAATTACTTCTCAATAATTTATTCTTTTGTAAAAATCTTTAGAACCAAAAAAAAAATAATAATGGTAAAGTTGTAGGATACAAAATCCAAATTAAAAACTAGGTATCATTTTTATGCAAAGTAATAACCAAACTAAATAAAAAAATCTGAAAAATAATCCAATTTATGATAAAATAATAAAAGAAAACTACTTAGGAATAAATTTTTGGTGGTCGTTTTTGAGAGATTTTTGCTTTAGGATGCAAGTGCTCACCAGAGAGATGTAGACAGACAGAGAAATAGAAATCCAGAAATCACTCCCCCAAGGGGCATTGCCTTGCTGCAATCCCTTTTCCTCTATTCTCCTCTCTGGAGATTTGGTACCCATGCACACATGCCTGGTGAGAGTTTTAAGCAACTGGGTTCAGGACACGGAGCATGGTTGAATATGTGAGAGAGAGTCCATGACATAATTATTACATCATCTACTAGTCCCTACTTAGAAATAAGTTTAACTAAAGAAGTAAAAGATCTGTACATTGAAAACTATAAAGCACTGATAAAAGAAGTTGAAGACACAAATAAATGGAAAAACATCCTGCATGCAGGGATCTGACCATTTAATGTTGTGAAAAATGTCCATAATACTCAGAGCAATGTACAAATTCAGTGCTATTCCTATTACATTCTGCTATCATAGTTCACAGGAAAAGAAAAAATAATGCTAAAATTTGTATAGAGTCATAAGAAATCCTAAATAGCCAAAATAATTCTGGGAAAGAAAAATAACATTAGATGGGTCACACTGCCTGATTTAAAATTATATTACAAAGCTATAGAAATAAAATAGTGTTGTACCAGCCTAAAAATAGACACATAAATCAGTAAAATAGGATTGACAACCCAGAAATAAATCTAAGCATTTATGGTTAACTTATTTTTAACAAGGGCACCAAGAGGACACCTGGAGAAATGACCATCTCTAATAAATTGCACTGGGAAAACTGAATTTCTATGTGCAAAAGAATGAAATTAGCCTTATTCACAAAATTCTACTCAAAATGGATAAAATACCTAAACATAAACCCAAAAATGAAAATAGGTTACTATTTGAGATGATGAATATGGTAATTTATTTCACTATAGTACCCATTTTACTATATGTATCCCATGACATTATGTTGTGTAACTTAAATACACACAATACAATTCAGTTTTAAAAGTCAATGTATAATGGGAACAGCAGATGGTGTAATGGTTACATCGCTGAACTCCCACATAGTTGACCGTATTTGAGTCCCAGACTTGGCGGCTTAAAACACACTGGGTGTGTGTGCTTGCATGCTCAAAATCTCAAGAGGAGATTGGAAGAGAAGGGATTGAGGTGTCGCTATCCCCCTTGGGGAGGAGGAGTTGATTTCTTGCTTTCTGTCTCTCTGTCTCTCTGGCAAGCACATGCACCCTATAACTAAAGTCTCTTTTTCTAAATAAATAAATAAATAAATAAATAAATAAATAAATAAATAAATAAAAGTCAATGTATAATTACTTTTTAACAGAAACTATAATATGAGTTTCGAAAAATCGCCATGCCAATCATTTCCCTTGATGGTCATTACCTGTAGCATATCAGGATTCAGGATGCTTTTCATAATGTATGACATGAGTTAAGGAATGAATATTTATTAGCAAATTTCTTTAGGCCCAAAGTCAAGTAGAAATGTCTCAGGAGGTCCTGATTCTTCTACTTTCCTGAGAATACTGGGTATACTGAATCACTGGGCCCTCCCTACAATTCGTCTCTTATTTTATATGACAAATATGAGTAACAGCTTTGTCACTGAGGAAATAAATAAATTGATTCTTGGGAAATCCATTTACAAAGGTTTTCTGTAAATACTGGAATTTAGATACTAGAAGATCTTGGATCTCAGGAAATCCTTTTGTTGGGGGAAGAAGCCCTAATCTACAGATAGATGACCTTGGCTCCAGATAGCTAATGTACAGGCAACACAAAGTAGGCACCCAGGCTCACTCTCTGCTTGTGACACCACAAGTCATACAACTGAGGTGGAAAGTACTGTCATTATTTCTTTATATACCATAACTGTGATAATATTATCTTACACAAGTGATCACTTCTGACTAACAAGTACTACATTATGTTATTACAAATGTCCCTGAACTCAGAAAATATGGTATAATTTATAAACTTCACAAAATGTGAAGCCACCTTGTGCTAAATAATCTGTTTTTCTTTAATGTTTTTATTTCAGTTTCTTTTATACATTGAATCACATGTTACTTAGTTTGCAAAGTGAATATTCCAACCTGTGTACATTTCTCACCAGTCCAGTTAACAACACTATAAAGTTATCTTCAATAGATAATAACCCATTTCTTTGTCCCATAAATGACATGCCTCTCTATTTTTCTCCTTAATAATCTTTTTTAATGGTTTATTCTACTTATTAAAGTAAATAGAGAGAGAGGGACAGAGAGAAGGGGCCCTCTCAAGAGAGTCCCCATGCTGCAATCCATCCCCAGGGTACCTGGATCACAAGTGCCCAGCATGCTAAGGAGGTACCTCAACATGAACCTAGGACAATTTTTATTTGGATCCAGTTGGGATACCATCATGCACTTGCCCCAATGGTTTCCCTGGACTTTTGTGCTTTAGTATGATGGACCTGAATGAAACAATCTCAAGACTGATCTATACTTGCCTCATGCAAGCAGGGTAAGGTTATGACTACCCTGGACCACAGAGAAATTATAAATTATGAATATGAAAATGTGTTGCATTTCATTCTGGAACATATATTATAGCTTTGGAGTTTTACTAGCTAGCTCTTCTTGAAGAATTAAAGATTAAATTGAATTGAGTAATAAATGCCAATTAAAGAATTGATTAAAATTCCAAAAAAGCTGAATTAAAATCACCAGAATTGTATGAAGACTGATCATTTAGCTCTACAGGATGCATAAAGAGAACGTTATCATCAGAATGTCAATTCCTTTAGAGTGCATGAATTACAGCTGCTTCATAATACTGTTAATTGTCCATTCAAACCACCACAAATTCATCAAATTTCTTAATTTACAGTATGAGAAAGACTATTTTGGCAAATGTGAGAGACATAGAAACCACCAGAAACGAATATGCTTTTTTCAGGTTTCCCTGAAAGTTTGCTTTAAGATTAATTATAGGCCAGCCAGGGGCACAGTGACGTGTGTCGTCCACAAGGTTGACACACATAGGTTGTGTGTGTGTATCACATCTAGAGACCTCCCTGAATGTCCTGGGCACACGTGTGCCCATGTTCCAGGGCTAGCTGAAGCTGGGGATGGACTAGAACATGAAGACCTTGTTGGGGACCTCTTTCTCTGTCTCTCTCACTCATGGAAAAAAAGAAAGAAACAAACAAACAATTAAGCCTCTTACTATCAGTCTAAAAAGGTAGGATTAAATGGGGCCAGCAAGTGGCGTACTTGTTGAGATGCTGGAGTCCCACGTGGCAGACTATGTTTCAAGTCCCAGATCTGGGTAGCCTCCAAGATCACACTAGGCACATGTGCATTCATGTCCAAAATCCTAGGAGGACAAGAGATTGTGGCATCGTCATATCCACTAGAGGGTGATTATTCACTTTCCCTCTCTCTCTCTCTCTCTCTCTGTCTGATGAATGAACATGCAAAAACCTTCACAAAAATGTAAGAATGGAACTGCAGATGGTATAATGTTCACATCTCTGGAATCCCACGTAGTCGACTGCAGTCTGAGTCCTGGACCCGGCAGCTTAAAACTCACACTGGGTGTGTGTGTGTGCATGCCCAAAATCCCAAGAGGAGAATGGAGGAGAAGGGATTGCAATGTGGCCATCCCCCCCTGGGGGGTTATTTCTCTCTTTCTGTCTCTGTCTCTCCAGAAAGTGCACACACCCGACAGCAAAAATCTCTGAGGAAAAGAAACTTAAATGTAAGATTACAGACTGTAAAGATTTCAAAGTAATAGAAAAACACGATATAGAACACTAGAGCATAAGTAGTTTTATTCCCTCTGATTCTGTTTCTACTATTTACATAATAAGGTTATCACGGACAGGTATGTAACTGACACCTATGCATACATTTCTTTAACCAGAAAATTGGCATAAGACTATAATCTCAGGGATAGAACTGATAAAAATGATTATACCCCATCACAATATTTTTAAGAATGTCTGCCTGAATTCCAAGCTGATGAATACATTATATTATTTACCACTGGTTTTGGAGAATAGATTTGATCTTCATTCAACTCAATGTTTCCACTAAGAGTTAGTAAATGTGTCTCATACTTCGAAATCTTGAGAAAAAGCTTAGTTAAATTTGAACATGTTTCTATTACATAGACATAGACATAGACATAATATACTATTTCAAAAGTTGAGGACAAAGGCAGTGTGCAACAATTGCTAAACATAAAATCTATCCATTTTTCAGTGAGTTGTCTCTAAAGTTTCCTCTTGGAAAACTTTAGGGAACGCTCACCTATAATTATCAACATTGATCCTGTCTATATTGCCAAGTGCTCTGAAGCTCATGAAGTCATTTCGAAAGACACTATTTTATTTTCACTAATTAAATTGTAATCCACTCTTTACACCACAGAAAGTATATTTTTATATTCATATTTTGTTGTGTTTTTGTTTGCTTTTTGTAATTTTCCAGAGGGTACACATGCTTGCCAGAGAGAGACAGAGGAAGGATGGACACACTGCAATCTCTTCTACATCTTTCCCTCCTTTGGGGATTTTTGGGCAGACACACACACATGCCTGATGAGTTTTTCTTAAGCCTCCAGGTCTGGGACTCACATCAATCAGTCAGCCATGTAGGATCCAGCTGCCTTAACCATCAGCTGCCTTAACTATCAGCTGGCCCTTTTAGTTGATTATTTTTTAAAGAATAAAATGTAGCATGTTTGCTTCTCAGAGAACATGAATACATCTGAAACAGATGTTATCTATTCCTGGATAGTCAAATTGGGGCATGTTGTCAGTAGAAGCATAAAGCCAATTATTGGACACTTAAGAATGTCTTTCATTTGATGAAGTGAAAGTATCCAAGAAGCAAGAACAAAGATCTGGCAGAGTTATACTGCATGTTCAGGGAAAGTATTGACTACCCTCTGAGCAGTATATTATGGGACAAAGAACATTGCCTATTCTTAGACATAATATGACAAAAATTTAAGTGCGTTCAATGCTTAATTCTCCACATATTCTAATGCACTCCAGGACAAAGATAACAAAGGCACTCCAGGACAAAGATAACAAAGGCAAGAGACTTCTTCATATAAAATCCAACAGTAGCCATAAGACAAATGACTATATTCGTTTTTTAACAAGTTTTAGCAACCTACCACAATTTAGTGACTTAATACAATGTAACATATTATTTTACAATTTAGAAGTTCAGAAGGAGTTTCATAAGACTAAAGTGAAGGTGTCAGCAGAGCTGCATTCCTCTTGCAGACTCTAGGGAAGAAGTAACTTCCTTTCCTTTTCCATTTTCTGAAAGCTCTCTCCATTCCCTGGCTCTCAACTCCCTTCCATCTCTTTAGCACAAACCTGCAGCTGAGTGTCTCATATCTCTGCTTCTGTTACCAAAGCTCCTTTTCTGATCCTGCCTTTCCTCCATCTTTTTCATTCATAAGAACCCTTGTGATTACAGCAGGCCCACCCAACTAATCCAGATTATTATCTTCACCACTTGCCTCTTAATTTAATTACATCTGCTAAATCCCCTTTGACATATAAGGAAAGAAATGAACAGGTTCCAAAGATTAGGATGTAGACATCTTCAGAGGCCCATTTTCCTACCTACCTTAGAAACTGGTTCATATATGAAAATACACAATTGTGACCTTTGGTGTTCTGTGTTGGGTTTTTTTTTTTTTTTTTTTTTTTTTTTTTGAGTTAGCAGTCATATGTTTCAATTTCCTGAATATCAACAGTAATGATTTAGAATTTCAGAGTATTGAGGGATTTCCTTGCTAGACGAGTGAATAATATAAATAGCACAAGCAACTGAGTTTAAGAAATAGGAGCATTATTTTAGAGTTTTTATTGCATGCAGCATATATGAATGATTTTGTCTTGCAGCTACTATATCCATCAACTCAATTTTATCACTTTGTTTTTCTGAACAAGAAAATGTTTTATAAATTATATATACCTGTCATCTTACTCGTGGCTGTAAGAGGCACCCTGCATTTAGATCTAGTATTTAAAGTTCGAACTGATGTATCTTTTCTTTTTAATAACTTGTCTTTGCCTGGTATTTTCTCACCTTGCAGCCAAATTTTAGAGGTTGTAATGTTCTCCAATGAACTATTATAAATCTGAAGAGGTTTGAAAAAAAAGGCAATGTTTCCTTGATAATTCACAGAGTCCATTCTTCACATCAAATAAATGCTATTTGACCATGTGAGATCTAATAAAAGCCAGTGTCAATTTTGTTAAATTCTCTCTGTGCTGCATCTGTGCATGGTTCATCACACACCTTCAGCACTTCATGTATGCTGAACATTAGAGCCAGACCTGATTCATCTAAATCAATTTGTAATTTATGTAGTTCAGTTTTGGATTTTCACCGCTAATGATTCACAATATGACCCAAGTAGTTTGTTATTTAACAAACTCTGATAAAATGCAATTCTACTCAAACTAAGAACAATTACTTTCATTTTTTGTTGTCGACCTCATTACAGTCTTGAGTCTCACGTTGTTTATATTCTGGATTTAAATCAATTCACATAAATCGCAGATACAGATAATGTGGGCTCTCGGTAAGCACAGTCAGGATGATCAGATAATTTGTACTGCCACAGACACTATATAATGCAGTGCCCTGAGTAATCTGCTCTGGGAGACCATCGATGTAGGAGAATATTACAATTTGATTATTTTGATATTTTCATAATTGAATTATTGTTGTGAGGATCTAGATGGATCTTAGTCTGAATGCTATTGTAGAATTTTTGTTGTTTGTTTAGTATTTGCCATAGGGAGGATACACTTGCCAGAAAAACAAAGTGCAAATCACCCCTCGGGGGAATGGCCACTCCACAATCCCTTCTCCTCTAGTTTCCTCTCATGATTTTGGGCAGGCACATACATGCACACAGCCTGACTCTCAAGCCACCTAGTCTGTGACTCAAACTGCAAAGCTGGCCACATGGGATCCAGTGCTTTAATCTCCACACCACCTGCTGGCCTTCTAGGATGAGTTTTGAAAAACTATTTAATTCTGCTCCGATATCAGAATGAAACTCTCCATAAGAACTCAGAAGAAAGGAACAAATGTGGTAGCTGTTCTTTCAGAGACTACTGTACAAGACTAGCCTAAAGAATAAGAATAAGATGGAAAGACAATGTATTGGGTCATCAGAAAAAGCTATAATGAATTTTTGCACAGAAAGATACATCATATTTTTTCCGTCAACCCTATATTTTTAGAAGACATGTTGTTTTAACTTGCTGAGGGATGGAAAATACTCTGTGTAATAGATAATAATGTACTTTGCAGTGAACTAGAACTGGGCCTAGACCCACTACATGAAATATGGTGCTATATGAGTCAGCAGTTTGTGATCTGAGAGCTGAGAAGTATCAAAAATTACAGCAGTTTATTTCTGTAAAGTATGTCATTGGCATTTTGATAGAAATTGCATTGAGTCTATAGACTGTTTTAGGTAGTATGGTCATTTTAGCAATGTAAATTTTTGCAATCCATGAATATGGGATATCCTAACATTCATATGGAACCACAAATGACCCAAAACAGGCAAAAGTAACTCTGAAAGCATCTCACTACCTGCCTTCAAACATATTGCAATACAGGGTCTTTTATGATTCCAGACAAATTTTATGATTGTCTTTTCTAGATCTGTGAAGAATGTGTCTGTTACTTTGATTGGCATTGCGTTAAATATGTAGATTAATTTGGGTAGAATTGCCATTTTGATTATATTAATTCTCCTACACAAGAACAGTGGAATGGATGGCATCTCACTCCCCGACCCAAAAATATACTACAAAGTTGGTACTGGTACAGAAACAGACACGTGGACCAATGGAACAGAATAGAGTCCCCAGAAATAAATGCCCAAACATACAGTCAACTGATCTTTGACAAGGGGTACCAGTCAATTCGATGGGAAAAGGGAAGCCTCTTCAGCAAGTGGTGCTGGAAAAACTGGATTTCCACTTGCAGAAAGATGAATCTGAACCCCTACCTCTCACCTTTGACAAAAATCAAGTCAAGGTGGATCAAGGATCTAAATCTAAGACCTCAAACTATAAAGCTGCTCCTGGAAAACACTGGGAAAACTCTGGGAGATATTGGTGTAGGGAAAGACTTTTTTAATAATACCCTCAAAGCACAGTCGATCATCCCCAAAATAGACAAGTGGGATTACATCAGACTAAGAAGTTTCTGCATCGCAAAAGACACAGTAATTAGTGTGAATTGACAGCCCTCAGAATGGGAAAATATTTTTGTAAATTTTGCATCAGATAAGGGACTGACAACCAGAATACATAAGGAACTAAAGAAGCTGTTTGGAAAAAAGATGACCAACCCTATTAAAAAATGGGAAAAGGAGTTGAATAAAACACTCTCTAAAGATGATGTACAAATAGCCAAAAGGCATATGAAAAAATGTTCAACATCCCTCATCGTAAGGGAAATGCAGATTAAAAACAACAATGAGGTACCACCTAACCCCAGTCAAAATGTCTAAGATTAAAAAAACAAAAAATGATAAGTGTTGATGGGGTGTGGTGAAAGGGGAACTCTTTTACACTGCTGGTGGGAATGTAAATTGGTCCAGCCACTGTGGAGAATAATTTGGAGATTCCTCAAAAATCTACAAATTGATCTACCATATGATCCAGCAATCCCATTCCTTGGTATCTACCGAAAGGACAGAAGAATTCTTCATTGGAAAAGTGCTTGCACATCGATGTTTATTGCGGCACTATTCACAATTGCTAAGTCATGGAACCAACCCAAACGCCCCCGTATGGAGGAATGGATTGAAAAACTGTGGCACATATACTCTCTGGAATACTACTCAGTCATAAAAATCAACAAAACCCTGGATTTTGACAGAAAGTGGAAAAATATGGAAGATTTACTGCTGAGTGAGGCAAGCCAGGCTACGAAGGAGAGACATTGTATGTCCCCACTTAACATATACCGAATGTCTGCACTCTATGACTGAAACTGATTGACTAACGGTTGTACAAACACAAGAGATGGGTGTGAATGTCAGATGAGGTGTACGTGGAGGAGTGGGGTCTAACGAAGGACATTTGGAGAAGGGATACGGAGGTAGAACATTGACGGGATGGGAAAGTGTGGTGTTATCTGTTGAAGATATTTTGATCAACGGGATTGGGGAGAAATGTTCACATATTGAAATGCTCACATTGTAAGCTAAACAATGCAATTGAATGTATATACAAAAAGAAATAAATTTTAAAAAATAAATAAAAACAAAAAACAAAACAAAACATATTGCAAGGCTATAGTAACCAAAACAGTCACTGTAGGAACTAAATTAAAAATGCTCTAATACTGGTTCTATTCCATTTTACTATTCTAAAACTACCTGGCCAGTGAGGATTTCCCAGTGTAGCTGCTTCAACCTACTCTCTTCTTTTGAAAAATATTCCCATGTTATATTCTACTACTCTTGGTTTCCATCTTCTGGTTCAGCATTCACTAGGTCTTTTTATCTCCTTCAATTTAGACTGTTTCGGTTGCCCCTGAGACTCAGCTATTTTCTGCTCTTGGCTGATAACACACCTTACAAATCTCCTGAACTTCTCAGCTCAAACCACCCTAGATGCCATGACTTCACAGTTGCACCTGAACTTTCTGTATCAAACTATCCTGGTGAGACATTGAAATGCAGACTCTTAAGTCCTATTTTCAGAATATGAGATGGTATGTTTCTATCAAATGTCCCCAGTAGATTTGCACAATACATTTTGACAACCAATATGTTAGGTCTTCAAAAGTACTAAAAAGGGGCAAATCTGTGTCATTTTTCCCCCCCTACCCCCAGGTGTTTAACTGAATCTTCTAGGTAAATTGATTTATATAGAAATAAAGAGAACAGAAGTATTTTGAGGAACCACTTTATAAAATAAAATTAAAATTAGGATTAGAATTGCATAGATGTATAATATTATTAAGCATTTAGTGATAGTCCTACATTGATACTCAGAAATAGCAGATGCCATGCCATGTTACTCATCATTAAAATACAAAATAATTACACATGAATAAAGCTATAGACAACCAGGATCACTTTCTGCACTAAAATAACCACTCATCAGCAGTCTAGTTTGCCTTATAATAGTAAAAGTTAAGAAACTTCAATAACAAATTTTAGAATACACAATAGAGAGGCCAGCAGATGGAGTAGAAGGGATTGTGGCATGGCCATTCCTCCCGGGAGGTGATTTCTCACTTTCTGACTCTGTCTCTCTGTCTCTCCCATTAGCACATGCACCCCATAGCAAAAAAAAAAAAAAAAACTCACAAAATTACATAATAGACATTTTGAAAAGATTAATACAGCTTCAATACAATAGCAAATATACTATGTGGACATTTTTCATTATAGGTGATTCTTATCAAAACTTTTAACAAAAACATGATAAAGCTATGCCTACTGAGTGAACCTTTTTCTTTATAAATTCCTGGTTGCTGTGTGTATTAATGAATCTACTTATCTTCTCTGTGCCTCTCAAAAACAAAAATAAAGTTATAAAAATCAGATAGAGGGTTTATATCAACTTGTAAGGGAGAGATAATGATCCTGGTTGATTTATGAGGCCCTGTGAATTATTTCTAGTCTTTCTAAATACATTTATTAAAATTATGGTTTGTGAATAAAAGTATAGAAATGTTTTAAGAAGTTGGCATAGTAGTTGAATATAGGCATGAACACAATCACTGAAAAACTTCAACAATTTAGTTATACTGCTATGCAAATGACATGACAGATTGACACCAGCTATTTTAGCTCAAAATAATTTCCGATTTTTTCATTTTAGCATTTTCTTAATTTATGCAAAATATTTAAAAGTGCTGTTTTCTTAAGAACATTTGCTAACAAGAGATAAAGGTTATAAAAATGTTTTTTTCATGGTATTGAATGACTTGGGCTATAAGTTACCTGCAAGAGGGATCCTGCTGCTGACTTAACATTAGAAGATGCACAAGAAAAGTAGAAAATGACAACCTAATTCTTTATATGTTTGATGGCAATTTGGGAGGAAATTTGTAGCCATAGAGATGAATCTTAAGAATAAATTAAGTATTGGGACCAGCAGTTAGTGTAAGGGCTATATCGCTGGACTCCCATGTAGTAGACCGCGGTTCGAGTTCTGGACCTGGTGGCTTAGACTCACGCCGGGCACGTGTGCATGCATGCCCAAGATCCTGAGAGGAGAATGGAGGAGAAGGAATTGCAGTGTGGCAATTCTGTCTTTCTCTGTCTTTCTGGCAAGTGCACACGCCCTATAGCAAAAACCTCTCAAAAAATAATAATAAATTAAGTGTATGCCAGAATTATCTGTATTTGAAGGCAGACAGCCAACAATTTTACATTTCACGTTATAAAAAACTTGTCGGTAGTAATATAGTAAAGAGCCACAAATTTTTCAAAATTCCCTTTACTCTGGTACCATGGCTTTGCTATTTCACATAGAGTCTGAATTTTATAGAGCACTTTTTTTTGCTTGAGGCTTGAGTATTCATTCAGTCATCACTACCAGCCTACAAGGAAAACTCTTTGCTGGTTCAAACTCCATAAGCAAGACAAATGTAAAGAAGAAAAGAGCAAAGCTGGACTCCTCCAATTCCAAGTAAAGCCTGCATATTTAAACACCATGCTCTTCTATCCGGTGTCTATGGATAACTTGCAGTTGTACATGGGAGCTACTTCATGTGAAACACAGAGCTATTTTCACATTCTTCTAAGTAGAAAAACTTAGTTATTCTAAGTTTTTTTTTTACTAAGTAGTAACAACATAGCATGGCTTCTGTTGTTTCTAAGAGTCCTAGATTAGTGTAGGAATATCATTAAATACTTAATGTTACACCTATTACAATACTAATAATATTATACACCTTTACTATTCTAATTCTAATTTGTAATTTTTATTTTACAAAGTGGTTCTTCAGAATACTTCTGTTCGCGTAATTTACATCTATATAAATCAATTTACCTAAAAGATTCAGTTAAATACCTGGGAGAGAGGGTAGAGGAAAAAAAGTAGGAGGTCTAAGATTGAACCTGTCACTAAACAAAAGCATCGTCACATTGTCCATTGCAGATGATAAACTTAAAAGATATGCATGGGGCTTTTATGTCTGACTCCTGCCATTTTCTTAGTTCTTTAGAATTTTAGGTTAAAAATAAAATCACTAGTCCACTGAAGGCCTTAATTATAACTAGATTTCTCTGAATTAATTGAATCTGTTGGTTTTTAATGTTTATTTTATATTGATTTTCAAGAGTTGTATCTTGAATTTTAAAATTTAACCCAAAGATATTTCTCAAAGGTAAGTTCTCAAAATAATTGACTCACCTTTACAGTAAACAAAAGTTTGGGTCTCCTATTACTCTTTCTTGGAATTTGGGATAACAGTTCATTTTTATTAACTTTAAGGAAAAAGTTGATTATATAATAAATATTTAATAAATGTTTAATTAATAAATTGAGTTAGCTTATTTCTGGGTTTTGTTCACTGTTAAATTGTATTATTGTGATGTATCTAGTAATTATTTTTTAAGCCATAGGGCATGTACATGAGAGAGAGAGAGGAAAAAGACTTTCCAGTGGAGTGTGGTCATGCCACAAGCCTTTTCCTCCATTTCCCATCCCATCTGGATTTGGGACATGCATGCACATACACTGGCATGTTTCCCAAGTCACAGATATGGGATTTCAGCCTTGCAATTGGCCACATGGAATCTGGCTGCCTTACCAGGCATGGATCTGACCCACATGAGATGGTATTATACAAAATGCACAAGATAATGTCAGTGGCTTTTATATGCCATTATGACATTTTTCTGTCATTTGTTCATCATGATGCTGAAAAAGTCATTTACTCTCTCTCTCTCTCCTTTTCTTACTCTCCTACTATTTCTTCTGATTTTTTTTTCCTTTTTCTTTTCTTTCCCTCCCAAACTAGTTTGGGTTCCCCCTGGCATTGAGGGATAAAAAGTTTCTAATGTTGCTTTAAAGATACATCCTATCATTATACATTCTTCCCTCCTATTTTGAGTAATCAAAGAGATATTTTCATGTTTTAACTGAGATTATTGAGAAGTACAACAGCATATCTTTCAGTATTTGAAATCCCTGATTTCCAGTGAGCATACCCAGTGTTAATTCATTTTGTGCACATAGAAAACTATGTATTCCTTTGAGCCACTGACATCATTCAAGTCACTGAAGAAAACATGTTCTAATTGGAAAAATAAAAAGAAATAAAGAGTATAAAGATTAAAACAGCAAGAGCAATCCACCGATACCTGCAGAACATCAAACAGTCTAATTTTTCAGTTTTAGGGAAGAAAAGCAAGTATTTGTTTTGATTTTATTGAGATTTCTCTGCTTGTTTCCTTTATTCTCATAAGCATGTGAGGATGACAGAGACGGAGAGAGAAAGGAGTGTCTTCCAGAAAATCAGGTCATGCCGCAATCCCCTTTCTTCAGTCTTCCTGCCTACCGATCCTGGGAATTTAGTCACGTGTGAGTCTGGCATGTTTCAGAAAGACTAGACTAGGGATTCAAACAGCAATCATGTGGAATCCAGGTTCTCTTTTTTTTTTTTTTTTTTTTTTGAGGGGGGGAGAGGTTTTTGCTATAGGGCGTGTGTGCTCATCAGAAAGACAGAAAACAAGAAATCACCCCCCAGGAAGAAGGCCATTCCGCAATCTCTTCTCCTCCATACTCCTCTCTGGGTCTTGGGCACACATGCATTCACGCCCAGTGTGAATTTAAGCTGCCCGGTCTGGACTTGAACTGTGGTTGACTAGGTGGGAGTCCAGCAACATAGCCATTAAGTCAACTGCGGGTCCAAAATCCAGCTTCTCTTAAACAGCACATCACCACACTGCATCGGAATAGTCCCCAAGGCTGCATCTCTTAAAAAAAGAAAGGTATAATTAGGTAAATGTGATTTTAACCTGAGAAGTGTTTCTGGACTCTGCAGTTTAGAATCATGGGAAGTGTGAGTACAGTACAATGCTCTATTCAGATAGAATGACATCCCAATGAAAACTCTTTTCTATTCTAAAATTGTGTCTGATAATCTTACATGTGTGTTTAACAAAGGGAACTTAGGAAGTTTTGCAATAATTGCATGGGCTCTCCAGTAAAATAGAGCTCTCCATTTATTTTCTCTCTACAATGCCTTTCGCTAGTCCTGGTGTTTGTGATTTTGTGTGTTCATCTTTCTCCCTCCCCCAAGGAAAGGAGTTTTTTCTTTGTTTGCACGGTATCATTTCCAAGGTCTCGTAGCTGCCTTCTCTGCTGCTCACAGCCATCTTACAACAATGGGGTGTTAGAGCATTCTAATTGCATTATGGAGGCAATTAAAACGAAGCAATCAGGGAGAACTGGATGCAAGTCCAAGAGAAGAAGTGGTAAAAATCATATGCAGCTAATCCTTTTGCTCTTTGAAGAGACTATAAAAGATAATGGATATGTCAGCAGACAATTAGATCAGCAGTGCAAAGAAAAGAAAATGCAATACAGGAAAGCACTTCAATAGAAAGCAATTGTGAAAAAGAAAACAATATCCCTTTGGTTGACTCTTTGAAAACATCCCCCCGACTCATCCAAGTTTAGCTTGAATGTATTCTTTTCAGATGTTGTCAAACTTGTGACTAAATTTACAAGTATACAAATTATTGGGATTTTTTTTTAAATTAGGGCCATTTGATATAGAAGCTGCCAGAAGCTGTCAAGCCTCTAAATGATAGAAACTATTTACATAATTAAAATAGTCTACCTTTTTCCAGGAAATTGAGTGTTCCAGAATTTACATAAATTCTCATTTTATTTGTCTGTGGGTTTCTGAAATCCCTGTTACAAAACTATATTGAAAAGTTACCAGTGATATAGAAGAAACAAGAGAAATGTCTTCTTTTGCCATATCTGAACTTCGTTATCTTAAATGCTTACAAAATCTGATTGTAGCCACCTTCACTTTAGGAGAAAGCCCAAAGAGCATTTACAGTAAAAAATGATCATTTATGGGACCAGCAGATGATGCCATAGTTAATTCGCTGGACTCCCACCTAGTCAACCGCACAGTTCAAGTCCGGAGGCTTAAAACTCATGCGGGGCACTTGTGCATGCATGCCCCAAATCCTCAGAGTAGAATGGAGGAGAAGGGATTGCAGTGTGGCCATCCCCCCTGGAGGGTGATTTCTCACTTTGTCTCTCAGGTGACTGCACACACCCTGTAGCAAAAATCCCTCCAAAAAAAAAAAAGATTTTTTTCTAAACTTTGTGTTCAGAGAAATATTCAGAGATCAATTTCTATGTTCACCCTCTTCCTGTGGAGCACTTTGATGACTGTCCCTACATGTGTCTGTGATTCCTATGCAATAAATAAGGCTGAATTTAACAACATGAAGAATTCACTTTCACACATTGCTAAGTATGAAAAGTGTTCCATAAATGAACTGTATTGCTAGCTTATGTTTCCTGAATGAAAGAGTGGATGATTGATGATGAAATGAACTAACAATTTGAAAGTAAGTGTGTATAATAGAGAGACTTGGAACATGGCTGTGTTTCTCACCAGTGTGTAACTGCCTGGGGAAAACACAGAAATTGCCTTTTGCTCGATAGTATAAATTTTAAATCAATCTTTCTCAGTTAATCAGAAGAGAGGCTGGTCTGACTCTTGTCACAGCCCTTATGTTTCTTATTAACTTTGCTCACAGAATTTATGATTTATTTATTTTTTAATAACCAACTTACACAGCAGATACTAATGGATCAGCTATGATTTAGGATTCAGGAGGTTTTCAGAATGTGTTTTATGCAGGACTACATATCCTTAGAAATGTCGTATTATTTTTTAAATGTTTCACAAATGTTAGATTAAAAACAATCACCCATACTTGAGGATATGAACAAAAACTGACTTATGGTAATATCTAAATAGTATCAAAAGATATGTAGTTTATACAATTTAAATATAAAATGAGTGATTCTGTATTGTACACCTACCTGAACTCTCTTCTTCCTCTGCCAGGAGCACTATTTAATTTTCCCTGGTAAGTTGCCTTGACACATTAAAAGTTAGACTTACCCCCTATAGACCTCCACAAAATGGGGTTATTCGGAAGGCACAGAACTTGTTTCTGGCATGATCCAACCTCTAACCCCATCTTTTCTTTCCCTGAGCGCCTTCACTATCTGTTTGGAATCAAGTTTAAACTTCCTGCAACCTTCCTCTCTTTTTATATCAATCACCATAGGACTCTCAGTTCTCCGGTTTATTTCTCATTTCTGATATTCCAATTGTTAGAATGTTCTGTATCTTTTTTTTTTTTTGAGAGTTTTTTTTCGTTACAGGGCGCGTGCGCTCTCCAGCCAGACAGAGAGAGACAGAGAGACAGAAAGCTAGAAATCACCCCCCAGGGGGGATGGCCACACCGCAATCCCTTCTCCTCCATTCTCCTCTCAGGATCTTGGGCACGCACGCACACGCGCCTGGCGTGAGTTTTAAGCCACCAGGTCCGGGACGTGAACCACAGTCAACTATGTGGGAGTCCAGCGACATAGCCATTACGCTAACTGCTGGTCCCCTGTATCCTTTTTTTCTACCCATCTTTTGCCCCTACCCAATTGCTGAATCTTATTCTGTGGTCTTTAGAACTCACTGTACCTTCAAATATTTCTCTAAGTAGTCTCCTCACTTTCCTGCTTTAATCTTCCCCACTGCTTCACACAATTCATGTAATTCATAATTTTCCCTTTTCTCATCTCTTTTAACTTCTGGTCATGAAGATGTAGTAGATTTTTCCTGTATTCCAGCCATCACTTCCAACATATTTTTTTTCTTTCACTCTAAAGACTTTCAGTCCAAATGACCTGAGTCACTTCTCTTCATTTCTTAAAAATGTTACACCTGCATCACTATTAGAGTACTAAAAATATTCCTTCAAATTTTAGTCTTTTTAAATCCACAAAGAATTCTTTTAATACCCTTGCCCCTTAATTCTTCAAACAATCTTACCCTAATTTCACCATGGCCACACATTTTCAAGTTACATACATTAAGCTTTGTCATTATTAATACAGGTAGCTTGTCAATAATTTCAGTTTCAAACCTTCCATTTTCCAATTATCATTTATACATTTTCAGTTCAAGCTCTCTAGTCCTTCTCCCTATGTCTTCCACCCTACTAAAAATTAAAATCTATTGGGACCAGCAGTTAGTGTAATGGCTATGTCGCTGGACTCCCACGTAGTCGACAGTGGTTCGCGTCCTGGACCCGGTGGCTTAAAACTCACGCCGGGCACGTGTGCGTGCATGCCCAAGATCCCGAGAAGAGAATGGAGGAGAAGGGATTGCGGCGTGACCATCCCCCCTGGGGGGGTGATTTCTCGCTTTCTGTCTCTATGTCTCTCTCTGTCTGTCTGGCGAGCGCACGCGCCCTATAGCAAAAACCTCTCCAAAAAAAAAAAAATTACAATCTATTTATCTTACTGAATTTTTACTAACACACACACTCCACTCACATTATTTATTATCTTACCTGAATAGCTTGAAATGTATGATAGGCATTGAAATATCTCCTTTGCCTATCCCATTAACTCTCTTGTCACCTTCCTGTTTATCCCCTCTCAATAACTACTCATCTTTAATAAAATTCGATTCTCTACTGATTCCTTCCCTTTTTCTATGGCTGAAGAAAAGCACATGATTAGGCAAACTGATCTTACTTCTCAGTATTAAAGAGCTTAATTCAAATGGCCCGTAAAGCAGCCCAGGCACACAGGACAATTCCTTAGTCCATTTACTCCTCTGGTCTTCTGTTAAATGTTTCATTCATTCCCTTCTCTCTTTAAAGCTCACAAAATTCAGCTTGGTCTATTTGGCATGCTGTAATAAAATATCAAACTGGTGGCTTATAAACAGCATATATTTATTTCTCACAGATCTGGATGCTGGGAAGTTCAAGATCAAGGCACCAGAGATTTGGTGTCAGGTAAGGACCAACTTTCTGATCACAGATGAAACCTTCTTAATGAGTCCTCAATGTGTCCTCACATGATAGGCTATGATTTGAATGTGTCCCCTAAAAACTCACTTGCTAGAATTTGGTTGTATTGTGAAAGTATTCGGAGGTGAATTAATCTGATTATCATGAGGAGAAATGAGGGCTTTTGAAGGTGATTAGGCACCAGGTGGGCATGACTGAGTCCTGGTGTGTTTATAAGGACAGGGAATGAAACAGACAGAGAGACACTCTGAGGCACTCAAGTCTTCCACCGTGTGATTTGCAAGTAGGGAGACACATAAGGAGACACTCACTAGATACAGTCCTGGACACCTGACCCTAGACATGAGGTGAATAAATTCTATTTTTATAAATTACCTAGACTCAGGTAGTTTTGTTATTCAGCAATAGAACAGGCTATAATATGGTAGACAGGACCATGGGTCTCTTTAACAAAAGCACTAATCCCATTCATCAGCGATTCCCCCTCCTATTTTAATAACTGTCCAAAGGTCTTTACTCCTATTACCATCACCTTGGGTGTTGTATTTAAAGCACGAATTTTGGAGGGACACAGGTATTCATACTATAGCACCTCCCCATATTCATTCAATGGAAAACAATGATTATCATTTTGCTGAGAAAATAGAAGGAATCAAAAGAAAATTTCCACACAACTTCCCATCACTGTATTTACCTATCTACTTGCATCTGCCTTTGCTTCTGATGTTGTGAATGAACTGAATTTATTCTTGGAAAAGACTTGCTTCTCCGTGTTAAAACATATTCCATTGGTTCTTGTCTGCTCAGTTGTTGCTTCTATAAATCTCTTTCTCTCCTAAATTATAATTTGTCTTAGCCATTCTATCACAATCTCTCCTTTATCAAACTAATGTGCAATATTTTCTCATACTCTACAAATACTTGATTTCTTTGCCCAACCCATTTCTTTCTTCCATATTAAAATTAATTTATTTGCTCCCTCAATTTTTATCTTTTATTTTCTCACTAAAACTAGTACATACTGGATCCCTGCTCCACAAATATAATGAAAGTAATCTACTTTTGTTAAATTATCAATGATCGCATGCTGTTAAAACCAATTTTTTTTAATTTTATTTGCTTATAAACTTTCAAGGAACATTGGATGCAAGAAATCATTTTCTTATTAAAACAGTTTCTTTTTCTCTTCTCATTTTCTAGGAACCATATTCTCTGTTTCTCTCCCTTCACACTGGCCATCTTTCTCATTGCTACAGCCAATTTCTCTCTATTGATCTAACCTGTTAATGCTGGAGTGTCTCAGAGCCCTGTTCTTGTACCACTCTTATTCATTTTTAATATATACTCATTCCATTCAGTCTCAAGACTCATCTATATATTGATAACTGTCAAATTTATGCTTCAGTCCTGGCCTAATCCATCAGTTTTGTATTCATATAGCCCAATGATATCTTGGATTTTTAATTGGTTTCCCACACTGGACATCAACCAAACTGAGCCTCTGACAGTTCCTATAAGTTTTACTTCTTCCAAAATCTTCCCCATATTTATTATTAACAACTCTGACTTTGCCACTACTCAAAAACAAAAACTTCAGTTTCCTCCTTGATCTTCTTTTCTGCATCCAATTTATTTCTAAATCATGCCGACTCTATTTTTATAACATCAAAATCTAACCATTGTCACCACTTTTGCTACTAAATCATCACAGAAGCCATTATTTTTCCTTATATGGTAATTTACGTAACTTTCTAACAAGTGTCTTTGATTCCATCCTCAATCCTCTTTATTTTTCCAGCACTCATTTCCTTTAAAATAAATGGCATGTCTCATAGATGCAAAATTCTCTAATTGTTCCTAATTTTCCTTGTATAAACTAACCTACAAGGTTGCATTGTATCTAACACTCTCACCTGAGTTCAACACTCACTTCTTAGTAATCAATATTACAAGATGACAGAAAATCAGTAAGGCTATAGAAGACCTGAACAACACTATTGACCAAGTCAACCTAACTGACATATATAGAACACTCTATGTCAAGAAAGCAAAATGTTCCTTCTTTTCAAGTTCACACAGAACTGTCACAAGATAGACCATATTCAGGACCCAAAGCAAACCTTAAAAAATTTAAAAGAAAGAAATAATACAGAGTATATTTTCAGACGATAGTGGATTTCAAATAAAAATCAATAAGGTGTCCCAGCCCGCGGGACAGTCGAACAGGATCCCTGGGGAAGGGAGTGAGAGATGGGACAAACACACAGACACATAGAGTGGAGACAAGACGAGGTGCCGATCAAGTCTCGTTTATTAAGGAAGAACAGCAAGCTTATATACAAGCTGGTGGGCATTGATTGATTGCCCAAAATGCAAATGAAATAAAACAGCATGAACCAATCATTGGTGTGGGTGGATCTCTCTCATTGCCTCAAAACCCAACCACTTCTGGGGAGAACAGTTGGTCACATGATTTCTGAGAAACAGTTTGCACAGTGAGGAAGTGAAACTTAATGGTTTTCAAGATGGTGGATAACTCAAGATGGCGGATAGCTCAAGATGGCTTCCATATGCAGTGCCTCCACGATAAGGGAAAAATATCTAGAAAATCCCCATATATTTGGAAGTTAAATAACATATATACAAGTAATCCATGGGTCTAAGAAGAAGTCACATTGCAAATTAGAAAATATTTTGAATTGCATGAAAAACAACATATCAAAACTTCGGTCAGAATTGTTTACTAAAAACAGAATGAATTTTACTGCAGATAAAAGACATCCAATTTTCATAAGGTATTCACATGGCCAATAATCATATGAAAGTTATCTCAACATCATTAGTCAATAGTTTATGTAGGAACCAGCAGTTGGAATAATGGCTATGTAGCTGGACTCCTATGTAGTCAACCGCAGTTAGAGTCCTGGACCCGGTGGCTTAAACTCACTCCAGGCATGTGTGTGTGTGCGTGCCCAAGATCCCGAGAGGAGAATGGAGGAGAAGGGATTGCGGCATGGCCATCCCCCCTGAGGGGTGATTTCTCGCTTTCTGCCTCTCTGTCTCTTTCTGTCTTTCTGGCACGAGCACACATGTCCTATAGCAAAAATAAAATATATAGTTTATGTAAATTAAATTGACACCTAGATAACACTTTATACACAGTAGTTAGGTCAAAAGTTTTAAAATGACAACACTAAACTTGTTGAGAATGTAAAGCTGATGAAACTTGCCTCACTAACAGAAATAGAGAATCACTTGATAATAATATATTTACATATATCAGAACAATTACATTATTAAGTATTTAAACAAAACAAAGGAAAATGCAAGAAATGGACAAGAATATTGATGTCCGTGCATTAATGGAAGTATGTGCACATTATGGAACATGAATATAATAGATAATCCTTTAATAAGAATGAGTGAATTACTCATGTACGTAACATCAGGAATGTCAAAACCATTGAGAATAGAGAAAGAAGTTAAACATAAGATGTATATATTGTATCGTTCTATTTATATGAAGTTCAAATCTAATCTATTGTAAAACTCAGTCTATCCTAGCAAATCTAATTTATCTGAAATATCAATGCCTAGGGGGCAGAGAGGTTGCCTGGGATCAGACATCAGAGAACTTTGTGGACTGATGGTATTGTTCTACATCCTGATTGAGTTGGTGGTTACAAGGGTGTATGTGTCAAAAATCATTGAATTACACATTTCACAGTAATTAAATTTTTTCTCAATTTACAAAAGAGAAAGTTCACCTGGAAGTGGCTGCTAGTCTTTTTCTTTTCTTTTTAGTTTTTGCTATATGGCATGTGTGCTTGCCAGAGAGACTGAGAGAATGAAAATGGGAAATCACCCTAAGGGGTTGATGGCCACAGTGCAATTCCTTCTCCTCCTGGATTTTGGGCACAACCACATGCCCAACATGCACAGTGTGATTTTAAAACCTGGGTCTGGACTGTATCCTTGCGAGTGAGCCTGTGGGTTCTAGGGTCTTAACTCCTTGCCACGCACAGGTGCCAGCTGCTGCTGTTCTTAAGAATCTTTGAGAAACTTTTCCCAACACGCCCAGCCTGCAGCAGCAGAGCTTGCTGGGAAGCTGGTTCAAACCTCCACTCTCTCTGTTCTCTGTCTGCAGTGCCTACCTCTGGATAATAACAACTTCCTCTTCACTTCCAACTGTTATGCCTGGTGCAACTATTCTTACTGGAACTACATAATCAGAGAAACCTTGTGAAGGGAAAGAAGTGGGAGTGATCCAAATACATAACAGATAATCCAGGCTTAGGGTATCACCGGGCAAGTGAAGAAAATTGATTTATTTGTGAAAACTTATGAAGCTCAAAAAAGATATTAGCTATTTTACACTTTTTTTTTTCTTCTTAAGTAATGTGTTCTGAAAGCACTAGATTCTGGGAAATCATTAATTTTCCTATAACTTTTCATAATTAATTACAGAATAAAAAGACTTTACTCCCTCTTGAAGTTCCACCAAAGTGACTTAATATATACCAACTGTCTGCACTCGGGCAAAAACTGAAATATTAGATGATATAGAAGCATGAAAAATGATGATGAATACTGTAGTGTGGGGAAAGAATGGGAGTTGGGGGAGAGTGAGAAGAAAGAAATTAAGGAGAAAATTAGAGAGGAAAGACATTTATGGGGCACAGAAATGGAGAATTGTCTGTTGATGGTAACGTGTATGATATCTTCAGCTGGACTGGTGTGAAGTATATTCATGTTGGGTAATTCATTTTACAAGCTGTAGTGATGTACAATGATCACATGTACAAAATATATTAGAATAATAGTAATTATAATAATAATATAATAATAATAATTTTAAAAGATGCTTTTTAAAAAATATTGAACTCCAGAGATAGAAGAAAACCATGAGCTGTTGACAAAATTTTATTGTAGAAGTTAGAAATTGATCAGATTAGTAGTAATTAAGAAAGTAGATACAGTAGAAATCTAAGTATTTCAGGCTCAGAACATGGTACTGCGAAATATGGCACTTCGGTGTACTGGTTTTATTTGGGTTAAGTTTTAAGGGTTTTTTTGTTTGTTACTTTTTTTTTTTCCCCTAGGGTGTGTACACTCGCCAACAAGACAAAGAGAGACAGTAAGAGGGAAAGTAAGAAATAACTTTCCAGGGAAAATGGTCACTCCACAGTCTCTTCTCCTCCATTCTTCTATTGGGATTTTGGGCACGCAGGCCCACGTGCCAGGCCCAAGTTTCAAGCTGCCAGATCCAGGACTCGAGCTGCGAACATGTAGGAGTACAGTGCCTTAACCACTATGCCACCTGTTGGAGCCAGTGTACTACGGTTTTAAAGTTGAAGAAAACTGTCAAAATCACAGAAGTAGGAAGCTCACTCTCTGAGCTTCTCCTGCCTTTCTCCCTTGAAGTAGGTTGTAAAAGAATTCTCTGACCTACCTTACCTGAAGATAGGTTGAAAGACTCCCATTCCAGGAGACCAAGAAAAATCTGAACAGGCCTTCCCAAGTTCTCTCCCGATTAGATGATACCCTATTGTCATCCAATCACTCTTCCATGTGATTGTTCATAAGAATAGTTTTCCCTAGATCTTTGAGTCTTTATTCCTGAAGTTGCCTGTGTCGCATAAAACAAATAAAATAAATCCGAATGCTTTTCTCTCATCAATCTGTATTTTTATAGGTATGTCATTCATAAACCTTATGATAGGTGAGAAAAATGTGTTACCTTTGATCCCCTACACGCCCAAAAGAAGTGAGACTATGTGCACCAGAGTCCTACAATACTCAAGCAGCAGAAACTCTCTTTGAGAGCAGGGAAGCAGAATGCATCTGAAAATGAGATTCTATCTGAAAAGCTGCAGAAAAAGCATATATCAATAGATTGCCAGGGAATCTTCCACTGCCCTTTTGAACTAGGAGATTACCTTCACATACACTGGCATTCAAGAGGATGTTTACTCTCTGGAGAAATTTAATCAAAAATGTTTGGAATAAGAAATGAATGGAATAGATGGATGCAGTGTTGAAACTTAGGTCTTTGCTATTCAAGGTATGGTCCATGGACTAGCAGAATTGAGACCCCCGGGACATTGTTAGAAATTCAAAAAAAGGTTCTACATTAGATTCGGGGAATCAAAATCTGTATCTTATCATGCATTTATAAAGTTTAAGAAGCAATGGCATATGCTATTAATTAAAAGAATGTCATGATTTAGTTTCTATTCTCCTGACCAACAGCAGAGCAAGGGTCTACAGGTGTTGACATTTCGGGGAAGTTAAGAGGCAGGGACGGCTCTTAACAGCTGCCAACAAAATCAGTACTCATTCTCTGGGGAGTTGTCACTGGGAGGCCGTTTGCTAGCCTGAGCCTACATTTCCCAGCCTACTGTGCAATAGATGTGTAGCCCTAAACTATTGTGGCTACTCGAGTATGAGTAGACACGATTCCCTTCCCATTTAAAAAGGATTTGCCTTATTGTAAGTTCTTTCCCTTTTTGCCACATGGCTACCACAAGACCCTGGGGCTAGTGGAGTCACAGATGAAGAAAATCTGTTTCTGAACCTGAGAACATTCATCCATCAATCAGAAACATGAAAAATAATATGAAAATGTTATTATGTTTAAACCTTTACACATTTGTTTTAGAAGCAAGCCGTTCAATACCAATGGTCAGTTAAACACCTGATCTGAGTAATGTATGGTGAAGCTCCGCAAGCAATAAGCTGAGTCTTGCACACAATTTCCAATTACTATTTTAGTGTCTCACTCTTTAATATGAATGGGCAGCAAACATACCCAAATATCTAAGGAAAGACTAAAGGCCTTTAAAAGACAAATAATAGGCAGGCAGAAAACCAAGAAAAGGGGGAGGTAAAGTATTTATTAACACCACCAAGAGAAGCAAAAATTACGCAAGATGAAAAACTAATCAGACTATATTACAGTATTTATGTGAACAATATCTACAAAGTCACTATAATGTAAGCAGTAAACACTGGTTTGACAAATAACTGTAATATAACTATTTTGGGAGAAGGAGGGAGGTGAGAGTGTAGGGAGGTAGAGGATACAGGTGAGAGCAGTCATCTTCTAGCCAAAGTGGCCTATTTTATATATCTACATTTTAAAAATCAAGAAATAGCAACAGAAATGCTGTGTTTATGTAGGTAGAAGTAAATTGAAGAAGATGGAGTGAAAGGGTTGGAAATGGCCTCTGCCAATGGGTGGTAAAGAGAAGCTTCACAGGGTGAATACAGTTTTAGTCTTTTATGCCAGCAGGTGGCATAGTGGTTAACGTACTGGATTCCGAAATGGTTGACAGCAGTTTGAATCCTGGACCTGGCAGCTTAACACTCACTCTGGGTGCATGTGTGTACACCCCCAAAAACTCCCAAGAGGAGAATAGAAGAGAAGGGAAGGCGGTGTGACCATCTTTCCTGGGAAGTGATTTCTCGTTTTCTGTCTCTCTGTCTCTTTGGGGAGTGCATGTTTGCCCTATAACAAAAATCTCTCAAAAATATGAAAGCTATTTTATTTTTCTCGTTTAACTCAAAGTAGTATTAACTTCATTTGAATTAGTTTGACAGTTTTGCATTTTTGTAATCCAATTCTACCTCTCACCAAATTTTTTCAGTTTGCTCAATTTGAAGATTAGAGCATATGCTTCTCTGGAAAGTTTATTTGTTAAATTTATGTGTAACCAGCAGATGGCTTAATGGTTACATCACTGGATTCCCACATAGTCAACTGCGGTTCAAGTCCTTGACCCAGTGACTTGAAACTTATGCTGGGCACGTGTGTGTGCATGCCCAAAATCCCGAGAAGGGATCGTGGTGTGACCATCCCCTGGGGAGTGGTTTCTGGCTTTCTCCCTCTATTTATCTCTCTGTGTCTCTGGTGAGTGAACACATCCTATAGAAAAAATATGTCTGTTAACAAAAACATGTGTAAATAATCAGACAGGTAGCTCCATCCCCTAATAGTTAAGGGAGCTAGATCCCACATGACCAAACACGAGGTTTAGATCTCAGCCTTGGAGACTTGAGAAACACTTCAGGCATGTGTGCATGTGTTCCTAAAATCCTGACAGGGTGGAGAAATGGAGAATAAGGGATTGTTGCATGACTATTCTCCATTGTGGGAGGGATGAGCTTTCTTCTCTCTCTCTTATTTCTCTCACTCTGTCTCTCCCTCATGAGCAGTTACGCCCTTTAGCAATAAAATAAGGTAAAAAGAAAAAAATCACACTAAAGATAGATATGGAAATGCAGAGTCTTCATTTATTACATGAAAAGTATTGTACTATAAGTATTGGGTTGTTGAAAAAGTCATGACGCATTTTGCATGGAAAAACAAAATAACTTCATGACTTTTTCAACAACCTAATATTTTGTCAGTTACATCTAAAATGGTGCATTTGATTTTCCAGTTAAATTACTAAAATTTTCAAGTAATAGAATTGCTCTTGTTAGTAAATTGTGACTTTTGGAGGGAAAAGAAAATAAAAAATTAAATAAGAGGGCTGGACAGTGGCAACACTCTGTGAGACTGATCCACATGTGTTGTTTCAGATTCAATCGAGACCTCCCTCAGAACAGCAGGCCTGAGTATTCCAGGAACATACATGCCTGTGATCCAGGGCTGGCTAAAGTTTGGATGGATCACCATGTCTAGAACCTATGGGGTTGTTATCTCTTTGTCTCTTTATATCTCTCTCTCTCTCTTTCTTTTTCTTTTTGTCTCTCACTCATGAAAGTAATAAGCTAAAAAATAAAATAAATAAATAATGACAATAAAATCTTACTATAGTGAATCCTGAATATCGTTTTAAAATTCATGTATACCATTTTAGACCATCGTAAAGAAATTTCAGTAGTGGTACTCCAAACTAAAATTAATATGTAGTAATTACATGAATATTAGATGTAAAAATACCAATGACATCTCCTAAGTTTTACTTGGAGGTTATTACTCAATTCCTTACATAATAAAAATGTCATTCATATATATTATATACCCAGGCCAAAGCTACATGACGGGAATGATTAAGTCCCTAATGGGACAGATTAAGCCAGAAGAACTCAGCTCTAAAACAGCTTAATTCCAAACTTGATGTGAAATTCTGAGTTAGAATTCTCAATATTATAATAAATTTGTTATTGAGTAGCCAAAAAGTATTAAAAAAAACTTACTGTGATCACTTTATATTATGACTTAATGATTTTTTTTTCACTGAAATCACGAGTTCTATACAAAATGCTCCTGCTAGCGTGGAATACAAATTTTCAAAAGATTTCCTGCCACAATGTGATGATGTGTTATTTGGTTACAGTGACTCCTGCCATGAATTATAAAAAGGAGCATTATTTCTCAACGTCAGTCTGATCAGAGGCTAGACCCAGATATAGAAGCAGAGACAGGCAGCAAGCTGAGAGTGATTCACTTCCTCCTTGTATTTCCCAAAACTGCTGCTTCACAAAACAAAGCCCTCCTATGCAGTAATTATATTTTTTCACTTTACATAATAATATAGCTTGCAGTCTACTTCTGCTTTCTAAATCACCTAGAGATTGCAAATTGTTCTTGCAATTATCTGATTTTCCTATCTGACCGGGACCTTGTTGCTCAAACTGTGAGGCTGAACACCCTGGGGAGACTTCAGTCTTTTGGAGGAGATGTGAAAGTCAACCCAAAGAGAAGGGGAATATATTTCTTTGAAAATTATTATTTTCACTAATGGCTGAGAAAGAAAAAGCATTTAGTTAGGAATTTTTTGGTATTTGGTACTTTTTTTTGTCTCTTCCATATTATGTCATCAAAGGTATTTATATGTTTCACTTGTATTCATACAGTAAGAAATAAAAGATGTCATTTATTTTCTTTATCTGATTAATACTTTTTTATTTCTATTTCAGAATAGGAAGAAGTTAAACATTTCAAGGACCCTCAAGTGTTTTACTTGCTTTAACATATCAATGGGCCATTGTATCATTTCTAAGATATAATTTTCTAAGTTTTCTTTTACTTGTAAGTGAACATTAATATTTCTAATAATGATATGCCATCTCACAAAAGAGAAGCATTAAGACATTGCAGAATATTTTCCATGACAATTTTAGAATGAGTTTACAGAAGAACCGCTGCTTATAGTCCAGTCCCTGATGAAGCAGGCACACAATCAGAAGTATTAAGGTCAGTGAAGAGTGGGTTAGTCCAAAGACAAGTTCTACATATGTGAGAAACCTTCACTACTCAATAGTTGATCAATTTCCCCAAATAGGCATATTTTGCGATTTTTTTATTATTTGCAATTGGAATATCCATAAGGATAGTGTTAATATGAGGAGGTTATCTACCTTTCGTAACAAACCAGAAGTCTAACTTTTTTTTTTGAAAATGAAAAATTTCTTCTATTCAATTTTCTAATTCCTGTAAAAGCAAGTTTTCAATTATGCCCCATTTGCTGCATGAAATGTTAATCCTACCAAATGTAGTCTGCTTGGCCGGAATAGGAAATAGTATTTAAACATTTTACTGAGACCACAAACAACCGACTAGTGGGACCAGCAGTTAGCATAATGGCTATTTCGCTGGACTCCCACATAGTCAACCGCGGTTCGCGTCTGGGACCGGGTGGCTTAAAACTCATGCTGGGCGCATGTGCGTGCGTGCCCAAGACCCCGAGAGGAGAATGGAGGAGAAGGGATTGCGGCGTGGCCATCCCCCCTGGGGGGTGATTTCTCGCTTTCTGTCTCTCTGTCTCTCTCTGTCTGTCTGGTGAGCACACGCGCCCTATAGCAAAAAACTCTCCCCCCAAATAAACAAAACAAACAAAAAGGACTAGTTCATCACTACAGTCTAATTAGGTAAGAAGAAACATTTACAGAAATATTTGAAATACTTAAAATTTAGGAAATTACACACACACACACACACACACACACAAGACACACACACACACATATATAGATATATATATCTATGTATGTGTAAATGTCTATATATATATATATGTGTGTGTGTGTGTGTATATATATATGTATGTATATATATATATATATATATATATATATATATATAAACCTGAGAAAGCTTTTTGCCAATACCATTAAAAAGTCATCATATAGGCTGTTTTCACTGGCAATGTTAATGTCAATGTCTCAGCCAGGCCAGTCTTTTGCTCTTGACTGAATTCTAGCTTTCATATTCCTTTCTTCTTCTTCTTTTCTTCTCCTTCTCCTCCTTCTCCTTCTCCTTCTCCTTCTTCTTCTTCTTCTTCTTTTTTTTAGAGAGCGATGTTTACTATAGGGTATGTGCACTAACCAGGGAAACAGAGAGAGACAGAGAGAAAGGAAACAAGAAATCACCCCCCCAGGGGTATGATCACACCACAATCCCTTCTCTTCCATTCTCCTCTTGAGATTTTGGGTACATACACACGTATGTCTAGTCTGAGTTTAAGCCACTGAGTTCAGGATTTGAACTGCCGTCGACTACATGGGAGTCCAGCGATGTAACCATTACACTCTCTGTTGGTCCCATAGATTTATCCTTTAATTAATAAGTACTTTAACTAATTTGTACTTTAATTCAATTTTTCCATGGAGTTTTTGAAGACCCCTGTATACAAATGTCTTCAAAATCATGGATAGATGGATATTAAACAGTTAATGCAATTATCTGGCCCTGTTCAAAGCTGTGTTAACTAAAAAAAAAACTACAAATGAAGACACAAGAAAGTTTTAGTTGTACTGTGCATTAGTCCAATGAAATACATTTCTTTCTATAGAGAAGTAAAGATATCAGAGAAATTAAAATGGCATCACATTAAAACGCTGGAGTTCATTGAACTAAGCAAACTGAATTGCATTCATAGACCAGATAGAGAATATTAATGAAACATATCCCACTCAACATAGCAAAAATTGGTAAAAATTATAGCAAGTGAGAGAATATCCATCCTACCTATAGCCAATCAAAAAGAATTTTCATACCAAGCAATACGTTTAGTATTTTAAAGAATTATTTTATTTAACATCACTTATTTATTTTTAATTTTTTTGAGAGGTTTTTGATATAGGGCTTGTGTGCTCACCAGACAGACAGAGACAGAGAGACAGAAAGTGAGAAATCACCCCCCGGGGGGATGGCCACACCGCAATCCCCTCTCCTCCATTCTCCTCTCGGGATCTTGGGCATGCACGCACACATGCCCGGCGTGAGTTTCAAGTCACTGGGTCTGGGACGCGAACCTCAGTTGACTACATGGGAGTCCAGCGACATAGCCATTACACTAACTGCTGGTCCCTTATTTATTTTTAATTTTGACCAGAGAGGGACAGAGTAAGAAAGAGAGAGAGAGAGAGAAGGAAAGTGAGAAAGCAAGCCACCAGGTCTGGGGCTTAAGCCATGGTCGGTCAGCACCCTTAACTACCACGCCATCTGCTGGCCCCCAAGCAATATGTTGCTGATAACAGATCTCTAATTTTTAATCTCCAGACATCTCATATGATGTCATCATGATTGAAGAGAATTCTAGAACACTCTTCATTGTGTGTAATTATAGTAACACTGTCTATAGGCAAACATCAAAGAGTTCAAATCATTTCATTTTTTTTCATTGTCTCTGGCTTCTCTTTTCACAAATCATCTCCTTTGGCAGCTTCTAATCAGTCATACATTCATTTATACATCTGTCATACAATCATATACAAGAAAGTTCTACACAATCTCAGATGTCCTGTATTTTTTTTCTAACTCTGGGTCTCTTTAAAACTTGGTTTTTCCTACACACTTTTCTCAGCCTGCATGTCATTTGAGGGCTATGTGCTGGAATTATTCATTGCCTAGAGATGCCATTCCTTTGGTTTTCACTATTAAAAGGCAATGCTATAACCCATTCTTCACCCGGAAAACACTGCCAAGGCTTAGAAAAACCAGCCGAGAACTATTTCAGAGGAAAATTTACAGGCTATTTAGAAATTAGATCAACAAAAATGTCTCAGTGAACAGATACAGGACTCCTAGTGTGCCCGTTAATATGACAAATGGTAAAAGGAGCTACAACTTTGTCATTTATGCATTTTTAACCTGAAGCCCCCAGAATAGTTTAACTCACTTAAAAATATGTTTTTCTATTAAAAATCACTTCCATGAGTGTGTTTGGGATAACTGTAATGGAATCTCATATATGGCATTGAATAAAAATAATTCATTTTAGTATGTAACAGACCTTCATTTAAAGCCCACTTGACTGGTGAAATGACTTTTGAAACTCTTTGAACTTGTCTTTAAAATGAAGAAAATAATTTGTATCTACAATCTAGTTCAATAGTTCGTCTCATTTTGCATCTCTGCTGCTGCAAAGCGAGTTCCATTGCAATACGACACTTGTGGTTTTTTTCCATGCCTGTTCCCTAAGCTCCTCAATAATGCTGTTGACTGAGACTCTGTGGCAGGAAAACCAAATATATACCCCAAACAAGAAGCTATCTTTAGAAGAATACACCGTTGACCCGTCAAAGATAGAAGGGATGTTGTACAGTCTACTGGCCATCAAGTAGCTGGTTAGTCTTGCCAAGGAATAATGTCATGTTGGGGCTTAATCATGATTTCTATTGTGTCGTTGGGAAAGTTCTGAAGAATTTTTGCATAGGAAAATACTTCATGACTTTCCCAATGACCTAATATTATTGTAAATTTGCATATTCAGAGGCAGAGGCTGCAGGATTATAATTACTACATGGGGGATCATGCTGTCAGGTTCAGAAGTGGCCTGGTCTCTGCCACCCTAACTATTGTGATGCAAACTGAGTCATCTTGTCTACTACCTGATCACTGATCACTGTCCAGGAATGTGCATTCCCCTCTCACTGTCTTTCAGAATTAACTACGATATTGGTAGTAATTTAGCTACCACCTATTGTTTTACTTGTCCCGACTCACCGAATCAACCCATCTGTAACGTGGTTCAGGCTTTTCTCTTCTCTTTCAATTGGTCCTACAGGACACTATTTCTTCCCCTTACAGAAATATTAATAGATACAGGTGAATATGACTGCTACAAGAGTTGTAGGAGGCATGAAGGTCTGAGCCTTACTTAAACTCTTTGTTCCTACTTGGAGTTGATCTTGGATACACCATTTCTGTCCTATATGAAACTATTGCAAGGCCTGTCTAATACTATGACTTAATAGGTCTGACAGAACCTCTCTCATAATAGGCATCATGAGTTAGTGTCCCATGATCAATTTTTACATCACTACCAGGACCCATTAACACATCAAAAGCTATTTCAGCAAAGACTTGTAATTATCTACTGCAGATGGTGTAGCTTTGCTGTAGAATCTGAAGAGCCTGCATCGCTATTCTCCCACCGAAGCTTGCCATATACCTCACATCACATCTTTTGCCACCACTGACAATTCTAACACCATATGCCAGGTGGTAGAACCCAGGTAATACAGAAGATTTCATTGTGCCCTGGATCTGATGTAACACACTTTCTGGCTCTGAGCCCCACTCCATAAAAGCAGCTTTCCATGCCACTCAATAAGTGGACTGTAGCAGAATGTTAAGGTATGAAATGTATTACTTCCAGAACCCAAAGTGGCTCCTTTTATTTTATTCTAGAATACAAGATGCAGCTACCACTTGGACTCTATTACTCAGAACCATTTCATATACATGGAGATAAATGAGAGGTTTGTGGCTACTTGTCTAACCATCTTTCTCAGACAGTTTGCAAAAGAAAGCCATCACTGAATTTTTCAGTTTTGTCTATATCTCTTCCACCACATTTCTGATGGCCTTTGTGAATGGTTTTGTCTCTGAAAGCTCTCATAGAAATAACCCTCGGGACTGGACAGTGGCATGGTGGTTAAGGCAGCTGGATCTCATGTGGCCAACTTCACAGTTTGCCTGAAAAACTTTTTGGGCACATGTGTGTGCATGCCCAAAATCCTGAGAGAAGAGAAGAGAAGGAATTGTGATGTGGCCGTCTCCCAATCACAGCAGGGTGGGGAGTTTCCTTCTCTCTCTCTCTCGCCAGTGACCACACACACTGTACCACATTTTTTTTAAAAAAAGAAAAGAGCCCTCTTACAACTCAATTGTAACCCATCTGATTGATACATATATTCTAGGATGCTCACTTCTTAAAGCCTATTTTTTTTCCTTGAAAATCTATCAAGGCAAATGCACACACACACATATCTTCATTGATATGTTTATATATACATATATATACACACACACATATAAAAATTTGTATATATATACACACATATATAAAATGTGTTTATATATGTATATATACACATATATTAAAATGTGTATATATGTACATATATATTTATATATACACACATATATACATATGTATATATGTATGGAGGGTTTCTTTTTACCTTCACTTGATAAACTAAATTGTTTTTGATTTTTAACATGAAATACTTGTACATATTCATTAGTCTATAATATGATTTTTCAGTACCAAAATATAATGTGTAATGATTAAATTTGGATAATTAGCATACTTATCTCAACCACTTGTCATTACTTGTGAATATTTAAAAACATAAACATTCAAAACCTTACGAACAGTCAAAATCTTCCCTTTTAGATACTTTGATATACAAAGCAAATTGTCACCCTCTTTATTCTTCTGACTGTATTTATAACACAAAAAATTGTTCCTGGACAATTGTTCTTCTTATGTGTAATTTTAGAAATTATTCTTCTTATCTGCAATTTTATTTCTATTAATCAGCATTCCTCTATCATTCTGCCCTGCCATCTATTCCAGTCTCTGGCACTTATTCTTCATCCCTTATAAACAGTGTTATTGAGATAATCCACCTACCATAAAAGTCACCTTTTTAAAGTATGCATATGAGAGAGAGAGAAAGTATGTGTGTGTGTGTATGTGTGTGTGATGTGTGCATGCACGTGTGCGTGTGTGTACCCATTCACTATTTGATGGTCATTTAGTATTAGCCCTACATTTTTGCTATTATGAATAATGTTGCTCTGAACATGTGTGTAAAAGTTACGTGAGCACGTGTTTTCATTACTCTTGGGTGTATACCTAAAGGCAGAACTGCTCGGTCATACATTAAACCTGTGTTTACCATGTTGAGGAACTGCCAGTCTGTTTCCCCAAAATAAAGCAGCACTAATTTACTTTTCCACCAGGAAAATATGAGAGTTCCAATTTTACCACATCCCAGTGAGCACCACTTGTATTTTTTTTTTTTTAATAATTGCCATTCTGGTGGTTAACTGCTTCATATTGTGGTTTTTCATTGCATGTCCCTAAAGGCTAATGATTTTAAGCATCCTTTTATATGTTGATTGGCCATTTGGATAGTTTTCTGATAAAATACTTATTCAAACCCCCTGCCCATTTTTAATTTGGTTGCTTTCTGTTATTGAGTTCTTTATTCTGGAGGTAAGTACCTTGTCAGATATAAGAATTGTAAATATTTTTCCTTCTTGATGCCTTTTTTCATTTTCTTGGTGAGATCCTTTCAAGCCCAAAACTTTCTCATTTCTATGACATCCAATTTGTCTACTTTTCATTTTGTTATTTATGGTTTTGGCAATATATGTTAGAAACCATTGCCCAATCTAAAGTCATAAATATGTATTCCTGTGTTTTCTTCTAAGAGTTTTATTGTTTTCATTTTTAAATGTAGGTATATGATCCATTTGATTTAATCTTACAATATGGTTGAAGCTACATCTATGAATGTATCTTAATGAAGCTATATCTATTAATTAATCTTACAATATGGTCCAACTACATGTATTGCCCCACCACCATTTGTTGGAAAGACCACTCATTTCCTACCAGAGTCTTGGAACCCAGTGAAAATCAGTGGGCCAGGACACCTGAGTTGATTTTTGGAATCTCACTTTTATTCCAATGATGTATATCTGTCCTTATGACAGTATACACACAGTCTTGATAGTAAGTAAGTTCTGAAATTGGGAAGTATGAGTCTTCTTTTTCAAGTTGTTGACTAATCTGGGTCAACCTGGTTATTTTGAGAACCCCCCTTGATATTCTCATGTCCAGTGACCTGAAAGGAAATTCTCGATAAATGTTTATTGAGTAAATAGAATAACTTAGCAATGAACCCGGTCTGTTAACCTAGGGAAACCATTTGCAAAATTGTTGAAGACTTTGATCCATTTGCTGAATTCTTTTATAAAATATTTAAAATGTAACTTAATTGACTAATGACTAATGCTGCTCTGGTCTTGAGATGTGAATGAATTGGTTTGCTATCTGTAATATCCATGAACTAAATAATCTTAAATCAATTGTACCAGGATTAGCCCTTAATGTTCATGGCATCAACAGTACTTAAGCTCTTCAAACATGGGTATTGAATTCAGGAAAAGTGATTTATTATAAGGTATCACCTATATACAATTAAAATTATTCATAGAATTGTTTTACTTTTGTTATAAATTAAAATCATATATATATATTTTCTATATGATATCTATATGATATCTATAATAATTTATACATATATATATTATAGAAAACTTCAGTATCTTCAGGAAGACAAAAATTAACTCTCAGGAATCTGTTGGCCCTATTGAGTATCTTTCTATAGAAATATCCAAAGGATTAAATTCTAGAAAGGACACCATTTAAAAGCCATGAATATAAACAATGTAAATGTAAAACCATACCAGTATCCAATAAACTATATAAAAAAGGGCAGCATTGTTTAATGGTGTTCTGAGGAGATAATTGGTAATATTTCTTTTTTTAAAGAATTATTTTCTAATTTAACTTTATTTATTTGTTTATTCATTTTAATTTGACCAGAGAGAGAGGGAGAGAGAAAGAGAGTAAGAAAGCAAGTCGTCAGGTTGGGGACTCAAACCATGGTTGGCCATGTGGGAGTTCAGTGCGCTTAACCACCATGCCACCTGCCAGCCTCTGTAATTGGTACTATTTCTAAAAAATATAGTTACAATTACCAAATTGTTGTCTTCCAAAAATAATGAAAATGGTTAGACTAAGCAGAAAACAGTGACATGCAGATAGGAGCATGCTTGGATCCTATTCATTTTCAGACTGGTTGGCTTCAAGGATGATACAACATCTCCATTTCTTAGCAGGTTTATTCATGACCACAACGAAATCTTGCTCCTAATTTTCCTGAAAGCCTGTTCATCCAGTTCCCCTTTTCATCCAGCAAAGTTATCCTGGGTCTCTTCTAGGACCACTCCTCATTCAGCAATATCCTCTTCAACTATTGTTCATCTAAAATTCATTTTCTTATACCTTATTTAAAATTATCTCCCAGTCATAAAAAAAAAAAAAATGAGACCGTGACAATTGAAAGAAAGTGGATCAATATGAAAGACTTAATGCTAAGCAAAGCAACCCAGACTATGCAACCCAACCCAGACTGAAAGTGAGGTATTGTATGTTCCTACTTAACATATATCCAATGTCTCCACTCTATGGCAGAAACTGAAAGATTGGAAGGCATAAAACCATAGACAGTAACCATCGCTACCAGAGACAGTTTGAGAGCAGGGCAGGAAATGGTGATGGGTATCAAAGGGTAAAAATAAATTAAAACAACAATAATAATATATATAATAATAATAATAATAATAAAATTATCTTCCAGAAGCAAATTCTCTTTTCTTGAATACATCTAGATTTTAGTGAAAGGAAAAAAATGATTAAAAAATAGAAAGGTGACTAAATTTCAACTCGATTGTTTTCACTTGATCCATTCACTACCAGATTGTTATTGGGTTAGACAAGATTTCTTTTCAAACTTTGCAATATAAATTTGAAGTACATATTTGTAATCTATATAATATTTAGGGATATATAATTTGTTGGAAGGTTAATGCAGTGCTTTGTAATTTGGTGAGAGATGTAAAAATTATACATTCTTAAATTGCCACTGGCTTATAGAACAAAAAATAAATAAATCCCCCAGAAATTTAACATTGTCTATATTTTTATCCCTCTTCTTTTTTGTTTACTTTTTAAAAACTTATTATTATTATTGTTATTATTTTTTTTTTTTTTTTTTTTTTTTGGAGAGGTTTTTGCTATAGGGTGTATGCGCTCGCCAGAAAGACAGAGAGAGACAGAGACACAGAATGTGAGAAATCATCCTCCAGGGGGGTTGGCCAGGCCATAATCCATTCTCTTCCATTCTCCTCTCTGTATCTTGGGCATGCACGCACATGCGCCCAGCCTGGCATGAGTTTAAGCCACTGGGTCTGGGACTCGAACTGCAGTTGACTACATGGGAATCCAGCAACATAGCCATTACACCAACTGCTGGTCCCTTATTTACTGTTTTAAAAGATATTTTTGCCATAGGGTATGTGCATTCACTGGAGAGAGAGAGAGAGAGGCGATGAGAGGGAAAGTGAGAGATCACCCCCCAGGGGATGGCCAAACCACAATCCTTTCTTCAATCTTCTCCTGGGGTCTTGGGTACACACACCCATGTGGCCGGCATGATTTTCAAGTCACTGTGTCCGGGACTCGAATTGCAGATGACTCTGTGGTAGTCCAGTGACATAACCACTACACCACTTGCTGGTCCCCTATTTGATCTTCTTTCAGTCCTCCATATCTAACCCAATATATGTTAGCCTATATAACTGCATTACTTATACATATTACTTTATTTCTAATTTTTCCGGATCCTTAAATATTTTGAAAATTGGATTAGATAATGTACTCACTAGTGGGACCAGCAGGTGTCGTGGTGGTTGAGGCACTGGACTTGCACATGGCCAACCACAGTTTGAACCCCAGACCCAGAGACGTGAAAATCATGCCTGGCACATGTGCATGCATGCCCAAAATCCCAGGAGGAAAATAGAGGAGAAGGGACTGCGACCAGGTCATCTCTCTGGGGGTTGACTTATCACTTTTCCTCTCTCTGTCTCTCTCCAGCAAGTGCATGTGCCCTATGGCAAACACCTTACATGTACACACTGAAATAGCTAATGCCTCAGAAGCCATGAATATTTTCTTTCATTTGTCTTTTTACTTTATGAAAATAAAGAATAATGAGTAGTCTCATCACAGCATATTTACACTTTCAAATATTGCATTTAATTATATCTTTCTGCTTAAACAAAAAAAAAAAAGAGAGAGAGAGACAATTGAAGGTAGTTAGAAGCACTTGCCATAATGGGTTTCTATTATAAGATAGCTAAACCTCTAAGTGGTGAGCATCAGTGTTTCTGAATTACAATATTGCAAGTCTATTAATTCTGCCTCAGGGGAGAGGCGTTCCTGGAATTGTTTTAATAGGAAAAATCTGGTATTTTATCAGGACGATTCTTTTCTCTTCAAATTGCTAATCACAGAAAGTTCTCTATGGAGATGGGATCTATTTGCACGTGGAAATACGCACATGAACTCGAGGGTATATAGCCTGAAGCTTATCCCTTTCCTAGCATTAAGATTATGAGAAATAAAATGTGTGGTAAATAAACTTCTTAGAAGACAGTATATTGAGGTCAATACTATCTTAATGAAAGCTTCTACAATGATATTTTTAGTCTAGCCAATTCACTTGACCTATCCCTCAGTTCATTTAAATAGCTCTTCTAATTGTTGCTTTTCCATGACTGAACAACCATCTCAAAAATATGTTCCAGATTAGATTTAACACAAATGAACTAAACGAAAAAAATAACTTGATAAGTTTATCTAGTCGTCCTTTAGAAACAACTTTTCAAATTTGACAAAAGCCAATTATTCAAGAATGATGGTTCCTTGAGATAGTGGAAATATGAAAGGTTGCAGGATATGTTTAAATGTTCAAAGGTGAAATACAGGGGGGGAATAAAACCCTGCAGAATATAGATAAGGTAGAGAACAATTGCTCTATTAAAAAAAAAAAATCCCATGTCATCATCATATACATGACTCCAAAACTCATTAAAAACCTCAAGGAACTCATTTCTGAAAGATAAGACAAAAACAGATTTTCCCTTGTTTCTAAAACATGAGTTGTTAAGTTATTTTTCACGACTACAGCACCAAACCTCAGTAATTGACGGCTTCTGTTCCAGGTTTAGATACCGAGCTGCATGGGCCGGCTCCATGGCCTGGTGCTGCAGGCTAAAATCTGGTGGTTGTTTCCTTGAATAATCCAGAGGCAAAGCAAAGAGAGAGAAATGGAGTAAATTTAGCTGTGTTCGAAAATGGGAAGTGGTAGAGAGCTAACAAGCCCAGGAACCAGCTCCCAGAACATGAATTTTCAGCACGTTATACTCCATTACATTTTGCATTTATCCATTGTTATCTATAACAGAAATCTAGTTAGTTCAATATTACTCTTTACTCATTTATTTAGAGAGATTTTTTTTTTTTTTTTTTTTTTTTTTTGCTACAGGGTATGTGTGTCGGCCAGAGAAACAGAGAGAGACGAAGAGAAAGTCAGAAATCACATCGGAAAGCAAATGGTCACGCCACAATCCCTTCTCCTCCAGACTCTTCTCAGAATTCTGGACCCGCACACACACTCCCAGCTTGAGTTTCAAGCCACTGGATCTGGGACTCAAACCTCAGCTGGTCATGTGGGAGCCAGCACCTTAACCACTATGTCAACCGCTGGCCCCCAGTATTGCTCTTACTCATCTGACTTTCCCAAAACTGCTATGTATACCTTTTCTTTTCACACGACATGTATGACCTGTTCTTGTTCCTATGGAGACATTGACTCTATTAACTCAGACTTGTGACATACATTGATAGATTAAGGGAAGCTATAACATATTTCTTTAAGCTATACTGTTTAACAAAATAATCTAAACATCTGTAACTATTAAGTTACATTATAACATTATTATAATTTTCCCAATTTAATCTGTTACATTGTATCCCTTGAGTAAATGTTCCCTTCTCTTAAATTTTTTTACTTGGGACTCTGGTCAGGTTGTATTCTTGTGACCATTGCTTAAAGCAAGTGCTTAAATTTCCCCTTCTGAGCAAACAGACTTATTTATGACCGTATTTGTTACAATAGTTACAGATTACATTAGTTACAGAAGCTACAAGGACCAATTAACCCTTAAATTGTAAGAAAGAGGAATAAGGTAACCCAAAAAGCAGAGATAAAAAAAAAATTATTTTTTCCTGTAACACCGGTAGCTAAAGCAGCTGGATCCTACAGGCAGACCATGTAGTTCAAGTCTCAGAAATGGCAGCTTGAAAAGCGTGGAAGGCATGTGTGCATGCCTAACCCAGGAAGGAGGAAAACATGGAGGGCAAGGAATTATGACCATTTCCCAAGTGCTTTTTCAAAACTCTGCCTCTTTTCCGTCTCTCTGTCTCTCGGTCAAACACATGCACTCTCTAGCAAAACAAAACAAAAAGTATCAAGCTATGAACACAATCCATCTGCAAAGTTCATTAGGACATATCACGTAATACACGTTAGTAGACAGAGACAAATCCCTGCCTTTCATCTCTTCTAAAACCAGTCAACTATGCATTTTTTCCCCTCAGTTATTCCTAAAAGATTTTTAACAATCAAGTGGATTTCTGGTCTTTATTTTTTTCCCTCTATACAATTCTGGGTTTTAATGCTCACTCAGGCTTTAAGACTAAGGTTTAGGACTACTCAAAAAATTAAATAAAAAAAAAAAACCCTCAAATCATAGGTATTTGGTCTCACACATTTTATAATTATGTTTGAAGAACTTAAAGAAAATTTGCTTTGACCTCCCATTTGCAATCATGGAATAAATTTCAGAATAGAGTTACTTTCATATTGCATTTTGTGGCTTATAAGTTTTCTGTGGTTAAGACATGATTGGAAATAAGTAAAAAAATATTTAAAAAAAAAGAAATTGCTCATTTAATCATAAAAAGTGTAGTAGCATTCTTTTTTTAATGCTTTCTTGCTATTCTAATTTTAGAGACAAAAAAACCATAGTTTTAGACATAGCTCATCATGTGTTCTTAGAGAAAAAAAAGTCCTCACACTTTAATTTTAATACCAACTATCTAAATAAGTTACTATGAAATATATCATTCTAAGTGAGAAGTTATTTCTGATTTAAAAAGTATTGAAAGAATACTATTGTTACTGAATAAATTGTCTAAAATGAAGTGAATCCTCTTAGTAATCCCTTTCTTTGAACCAGAGATCAAATGTTTTCTGTCTGACATAAAACATATTTATTCAGAGATCTGCTTGGAAAAAATCAAATCTCTTCTTTCTATAGTTTAAGAGCAGCCACAGATATCAATAAGGATATAAGGTACATTAAAAGTGGAGTAAAAGCATGCATACATACACAGATACGTAGATATGTATATGTGTGTGTGTATACACATATTTGCCCTCTTTTAGAGACCATGTAGATCACGTGACTGTATGTGTTAGGGAACATCTGAAACACAGGCTACCAGAACGCCGTGGATCTGTAAACTCTGAATGAATGAGTGTATGCCATGCCCGGAGAATATGGTCTTTATGCTTGGAAACAATATTGCGTTGAAAACAACAGGAGGTGCAATCTGATAAATGTGTTCTCCAAATTCCAAGGTGTCCTGGCCCAGCCTCTGGCATCCTTTAGCCATAACCCTCTACTTGATACTAAAACCAACCTGTTCCAGGTAATATTCTCGCTTTTCTCATTCTCTATGAAAAACCTTTCTCTCAGAAATAACTTTCCTTCCTCCTTTGTCCTAATAAACACAGAGGATGAGAGAGGCTTAGCAGGCATATTCCTGGTATGGCCTCTCCGTCCCTCTCTTGGCTCAGATCTCTGGGTCTGGATTAGCTCTGTGAGCACTTCAGGTGGCTCTGCGTGGAGAGAAGAGTCACAGTACAGCCTCCTGACGTGAAGCCAGCTTGGTGATGTGTAGAGGAGATTGCTGTCGTGTGTAATAGTCTACGGCTTTCAGCAGATCCTCCATGCTGTATGCGGCCCAAAGAGGAGAGGGGAGTGAAAGTTGAAAACCCCTGAGTCATCCGTTCTCCCTTAAACCTTGAGGCCCAACAAAAGTCCATACTCCCCTTGCACCTGAGTCTCCTGCCTCAACTATGTTGTTACAGTAAGTTTGAGTATTGTTATTTGTTTGTTATTTTCTAATATACTACACCACTTTTTTTAATAGATGCTGGGTATAAAAATGTCTTCTTAAAGCAAGAATGATCTGAAATTCCATTTAAAAAGTATACACTTAGTAGTATGAGCATTAAAACCACTCAGGAATATAAGGTAAAGTGCAGAAGAATTGAAAAAAATTTTTTTATTTGCTTTATTTCAGAGTTCAATGTAGACTCTTCACAAGTCTGGCCTCTCTGCTAGATTATACAGCGAGAAAAATCAATATCAGTTATAGTTCTACATTTAGAATGACAGAAACTAATGAATGAAAGAAAGAGAAAATGAAAAGATCATGACTTAACTTGAAATGAATTTTAGTTTTCCTAACTAAGTAGCAAAGGTGAACATCTTTTCTGACAACCAGAACATAACAATAGATTTGAGTTCTTATACATTACTAGGAAATTAACTAAATAGCAAAATGAATACCATTTTAGATGAGGAGATCATTTTTAATAGCACTTTGGGAAAATTTAGTACGTAAGATAAATACATCCTAATACGAATTCAGACTATATAAATTATACAGAAATCCATGTAGGGACTTAAAATATAAAATGACAGCTTTTTTCTTCATCGTGCAATTTGTCTGAGCTCTGTTCTTTACAAAGGAAAGCCATGTGTTCTTTTAAGAAGACATCACGACTAGTCATAGCCTCAGAAAATATAAGAATTATGAAAATTTAATAAGCCTTCTTAAACTATGGATCATATGACTAAAGAATGTCAATAGGTCCTGTGTTACCTATGCTTTCAAGTTGGCTTTAATTTTTTTTTTTTTTTAGTTTTATTTATTTATTTCTTCCATGAAAGAGAGAGAGAAAAGAGAGAAAGAGAGAAGCAACCTTAACAGGATCTTTAGCCATGATTCACCTGAGCCCCAGCCAGTCTGGATCAGGGACACATGTAGAGAGAGACCTCAGGACTCAAACACGTGTGTCCAGCTATGTTCCAGCTGCACCACCGTCCGGTCCCTAAGGTCATTTTAGACGCAGCCATCAGTAATACCATTCCTTTCAGAAATGTCCAGCTTTGGGGCCCTATCCAACCTGCAGAATTTAATAGAGTTTACACTAATAATGAAATATCTGCATATTCTGGACCTCAATTTTCTCCTGACTTCGGGAATATATTTACTCATGGCCGGTTCTGGAGTTTTTCCATTTCCTATCATTTGCAAGCTTCTCCAAAGCTCGAAGTCATGCAAATGTTAGATTGAAAACCTTGCTTGTACTCTATCATAATGTGTATTTTTTTTGTAAGAGATTCTGAAGATAACTCATTAACCAAGATACTGTTTTTATGGAATTTCAGTTATAAGAGGCTGGCTCAGGGAAGATCAATTTGAGCAGGAAAATTACAAGTCTTCTCTGAAATCGCCATATGAGGTCCAACTTGATATAAGGTGCCATTTGCAAAATTTTTCTTCTAACTTTGTATATTCATTCAACAAGCAATATTTGGGGAAGAAGTGTATCTTCATGAGAAACCAGTTCACTAAGTCATCTTATAAACCTAGGCTATATTTGTGCAGCTTTAAGTTATGTGGTATTATATAAAAAATTTAGGCAATACAGATAAGCAACATGAAAATCCATAACCGTCAGTGAATATTTAACATATAAAAGTGTTTCTCAGTATACAATATATTTTACACACAAATCATGACATAATAATAAATTCTTCCTTTTAATTGACAATAAATTATAAACACTACATCCAGTGTTTCTTAAACTATGGGTCACAGAATTATTTGAGTGCACCAAAGGGCACCAACCCCATGACCCTATGCTCACTAAATTGCTTACATACTTTTTTTTTCTTTGCCAGAGAGTTCATGGGCTCACCAGAGAGAGACAGCTCACCGGAGAGAGACAGGAAGAGACAGAGAGAGAGAGAGAGACAGAGAGAGAGAGAGAGAGAGAGAGAGAGAGAAAAGGCACCCTCCCACACAGGGAATTGTCACACAACAATCTCTTGTCCTCAATTTCTCTAATTTATGGTTTTTGGACATATACACACAAATGTCTGTCATGGCCCTCCGGCCCTCCAGGTCTAGGATATGAACCACACAATCAGCTGTGCAAGATTCAGCCCTTAACCACCTCGTCACTGGCAATCCCCTAAACACAACTTTTGTATCTTTACTGGCCACTTGTATTTCTTTCCTGTTTGACATTCCAGTATACATTTTTCTGCCTATTTTTATAAATGTTTCCGTTTTAATTAAGACAGAAGTACTCTTGGGACCAGCGGATGGCATAATGGTTATGTCGCTGGAGTCACATGTAGTCTACCATGGTTCGAGTCCCAGACCCAGTGGCTTAAAACTCTCACACCAGACACGTGTGTGTGCATGCCCAAAATCCCACGAAGAGAATGGAGAAGGGATTGTGGCATGGCGATACCCCCTGGGGGTTGATTTCTTGCTTTTTCTCTCTCTCTCTGTCTCTCCAGCAAGTGCAGGCTCCCTGTAGCAAAAATCTCTCTTAAAAAAAAAAAAAAGGAAACAAAAAGAAAGAAAAAGGTATAGGTACTCTCCTTGGGTATTTGGGTATTAATAATAATCCTTTGCTGGGGCCAACAGGTGGTGTGTGGTTAAGACACTGTACTCCCATATGGTCGACTGAAGTTCGAGTCTTGGACCTGGCAGCTTGAAAATCACTCCAAGCACATGTGTGTGCATGCCCAAAATCCTAGGAAGAGAATGGAGAAGAAAGGATTACAGTGCAGCCATCTCCCCTGGTGGGTGGTGTCTCACTTTCCCGCTCACTATCTCTCTGTCTTTGGTGAGTGCACACACCCTATGGCAAAAACCTAAATAAATAAATAAATAAATAAAAATTAATCCTTTGTTACATATATTTTAAATATTTTTCAATTTGCCATATATGATATGATTTAGCTTATGATAAAACATTTCTAACGCTATAGACATATCTATTATAGTTTCACTTATTTGAGTAGTAGTCACTCATAGAAATCTCTCAGTATAAAATTATGCATAAATTTGCGTATATTTCCCTGTAACATTTTAAATTGTGACTCTATTATTTAATGACAATAAATTTGTTTTATTATAATTATAATATATATTTATTGTAGTACTAAAGAGTTTTTATTAAATGTTTGTCATAGAGTGTGTGTTTACAAGGGATGGCTATGCTGCACAATCCCTTCTTCATTTTCCTCCTGGAATTTTGGGCACGTATGTACCCATACCCAGCAGGAGTTTCAAGTCACCAGGTCTGAGACTTGAAACAAATTGACCATGTGGGAATTCAGTGCCTTAACCACTATACCACCTGTTATGCCCCAGAAATTTTTTAAAAAGAAGAAAAAGACAAAAAAGTAAAACCACAAAAACAGAATCATTACTACCTAAAGATTACCAGAAATAACACAGCAGTTTTAAACCTTTAAAACCTGCCTTCATATTGCACACACACACACACACACACATGCTGTCATTTATTTTTTCATTCAAACAATTGCTATGAACTATTTTCATGTTGGAGTCAGCATTAAGCCAATTTGACTCACATGTTAATGTACATTTTATCTGATAGGCAAGAACCATTTTTTTCTTTCTCTAAATATTTTCACTTACTTACTCTTCCAAAGAAATTTTAAAAATTATTTCCAAATAGAAAGAAAAAAAAAAAAAACACCGAAGAGTTTTTATTTGCAATAGATATACATGCATGAATTAATTTGCGAGGGCAATTAATTTATGTTTTATAATATTTAATTCCTATCAGGAAACATGTGTTACCTCTTTAGCTCAGTCTTCATTTATGCTGTTCCGTAAAAATTTATAGTTATCTACTTGGCTTACCCTCTGCACCTGCCGCAGTTGTCTCCCAAGGCATGTCTCCAAATGATTGGCAATCTTGAGATTCGCCTCCACCAACACTGCCATCGACAGCCTTCATCTTCAGCTCCAGCAATGGAATATGTAAGAGGTATTTCTGACACTTTAGAATTTCAGTGACCTGTGGGAAGTGGAAAGAGGGCTCCTGGCAAAGAGCCTTCAGTCTGGGAGCTTTAGGTCCATGCCAAATAGTTGCTTCTTGGCATTTGGCATGGCGGTATGATTTTAGCTGGGATTCTGCCTTCCGTCCTAACGGGTTCATCTTCCTTTAGTATGAGTTCCCAGCAGTAGTGTCTCTCAAATCAAATATAATATTTTAACAGCTGCTAATTCTAAATGCTGCTGGAGAGGACTTTATGGTGCATGAATATGCATTAATAAACTATGGGTCAAAAGTCCCAGCTGGTAGAAAATCAGAGAGGGTTATGCCCGATTTCAAGTTTGGTAACTTTTATTTGCACTAAATGCAGATCTGTCATTTACTATAGAGATTTTTAGTTGAGCAATTTAACCCTCTGAGCCTCACTTTTAGTATTATAATAGCAATACCAGTTTTCAAGGCTTTGCTCAAACCTTCACCTTTTGATTTGATGAGTTCATTAACTATCCCTAGTCCTAGTCCTCTCTTAACTGTCAAGAGTGTCATGGTACACTTGTGCACTTGTCAAATACAAATTTTCATTTTATCTGTTTGTGCATGTCCTGTCTCTCAGATTAAATAGTGTATCCTTGGAAATAACAACTAGGTTCCTTTCTTCTATTATGTTTACTAGCTCAGCACTTTGCATGTAGAACATGCCCATCGAACAATCTAAAGAATGTTAAATCAATGGAGTTCCTCTGTTTTCCTATAATTTATGCAGTTAATTATTTAAACAATTGTTACTCTATTACCACAAAGATATTTAGTGATGTCATATTGATGAGAAAAAAATGTATTGTTTTCTTTTCAAATACCAAAGTATTCTATGTGGTTCAGAGAATTTTACATTTCTACTTGATTTCTACAGAAGAAGCTTCCCTACTATGTTCATTTCTGAGCAAAAGAAAAAAATGGATAATTCAAAAATCAGCAAAGTGTTTTTAGAGAAACCAGTTTGCCAGAAAAAAAAATTGACACTGAAATAGATATATGGTAATTCATTTTCAGAAAAAGAAAAATAATAAAGGACATTTTACATATATTACTACTTCAAAGTTCTCCAGAGCAAAACAAAGGACTAAAACTAGGTGCTTTTAAAAAAATTATTACTACTGGGACCAGCAGTTAGCATAATGGCTGTGTTGCTGGACTCCCACGTGGTCGACCATGGTTCGCGTCCCGGACCCGGTGGCTTAAACTCACGCCGGGCGCGTGTGCGTGCGTGCCCAAGATCCTGAGAGGAGAATGGAGGAGAAGGGATTGCGGCACGACCATCCCCCCGGGGGGTGATTTCTCGCTTTCTATCTCTCTGTCTCTCTCTGTCTGTCTGGCAAGCACACGTGCCCTATAGCAAAAACTTCTCCAAAAAAAAAAAAAAATTATTACTACTGAGTATCTTTGTATTAGCCATTAATTGGTTAAAAAATTTTTTCTAAAAATGTGTAACTAGTGAAGCACACACTATGTCTTCAAAAAATATAATGTTCAATTGTTCATTTAATATAGTTGGTTTAGTCATTCAAAGCGTTCAGTATCAAAATGTCTAATCAATTGCAAATATAAACTAGCTACTTCTCTTTTTTCAACAGCTTTATTGAGACATAATTAATATATTATGAAAGTTGACCAATGAAAGTGTAGTTTCATGATTTTAGTATAATCATAGTTTGGCAAGTCACAAAGATCTATTCTTAGAGTATTTTCATCATTCAAAAAAATAAAATGATATATCCACTAGCAGTCACTTTCCATCCTGCCACTTATGAGCATTTTATATAAATTAAGTTATAAATATCTAGTCTTTTTTTTGGGGGGTGGGGAGATTTTTGCTATAGGGTGCGTGTGCTTGCCACAAAGACAGAGAGAGAGAGAGAGATAGAAAGTGAGAAATCACCCCCCAGGGGGATGGCCATGCCACAATCCCTTCTCCTCTATTCTCCTTTTGGGATCTTGGGCATGCACGCACATGTGCCCAGTGTGAGTTTAAGCCACCAGGTTCGGGACTTGAACCACAGTCAACTACATGGGAGTTCAGTGACATAGCCATAACGCTAACTGCTGGTCCCTATATCTCGTCTTTTGCAAATGAATTCTTCTACATTTAATATTTTCAATGTTTATCCATTTTTGGCATGTTTAACATGCCATTATTTTTAATGGCTGAATAGTATTGCATCATATAGATATGATTTGTTTTGTCTATCCATTCACCATTTGATGGACATTTTGTATAATTTCTAATTTTAGGTTATTATGAATGATGCAGTTCTGAACAGTCATGCATAATTCATTGTATGAACTTAAGTTTTCACTTCTGTTGGCCATATGACTAGGAGTCAAATTGCTGTATGAGTATGTCTAATGTTTTAAGAAACTACCAAACTATATTCTAAAGTAGCTGAACCACTTTTCATTCCCACCAGCAATAATTGAGTATTGTTTCTCCACATCATTGAGAGCAAATGTTATTATTAATTTATTATTATTATAGCCTTCCTAGTAGGTAGGAAGTGGTATTTTATTGTGGTTTTGATTTGCAAGTTCCTAGTAACTTAGGATGCTGAGTATCTTTTTCATTTGTTTAATTGGATATTTGTACACCTTTTCAGAAAAATGCCTATCCAACTACTGTATATTTTAATTAGTTATCTGCCTTTTTATAATTTGGTTATAGGAATGCTTTATGTGTTCTATAAACAAGTATCTTGACAGATACTTGAACTGCAAATATATTTCCTAGTCTGTAGTTTGTCTCTTCATTCCCTTAATATTGTCCTCCAAGGCATGAAAGTTTATGGTTTTAATGAAGTCATATTTATGTATTTTTTTCTTTGATCACTGAAACCTTGGGTATTGTAGTTAACCCAAGGTCATTAACATTTACTACCATGCTTTCTTCTAGCTTTATAGTTTTAACTTCTATATTTATTTTTATGATAAATTTATAATTAATATTTATGTATGGTGTAAGGAAATAGTCAACTTCATTCTTTTGCATATGGCAATCCAGCTCTCCATCAGTATTCATTAAAAAAGAAAAAAATTAATTTTCCCTGATTGGACTATCTTGGCTTCTTTGTTAAAAATGAACTGACCATAATGTGAGGGTTTATTTCTAGATTCTCAGTTGTATTCCTTGATCATATACATATACTTAACACATTGCCTTGATTAATATAATTGTGTAGTGGATCCAGCAGACGGTATAGTGGTTACGGAACTGGATTCCCATATGGTGGATCATGATTGGAGTCCCGGGCATGGTGGTTTGAAAATCATGCTATGTGTGTGTGCATGCATGCCCAAAACCCCAGAGGAAAATGGAGGAAAAGGGATTGTGGGATGGCTATATGTCTGTGTTTGTGTGTGTAAATGGTATAGTAAGTTTTGAATACAGGATGTGTGAGTCCTACAATTTTCTTTTGTTTTTCTTCCAGATTGTTGTGGATGATTCTGGATCACTTGCATTTTCATACATATTTGATTATTAACATATCAGCTTCTGTAAGGTCATCTAGAATTGTGATAGGATTCCTGTGTGACCAGTAAATCAAATTAGGGATAATTTTCATCTTAGTAACAGTAAGCCTTCAGATATAGAATAGATGTCATTCCATTTATTTAGAACTTGTATTTTTTTCAACAGTGTTAGTGTAGAAGGTATTACTACTTATGTTAAATGTACTCCAATGTAATGTATTCTTTTTGATGTTTCTGTAAGCAGGATTAATTTTTTCTTTGTTTTATTTTCTGATTATTCACTGCTAGTGTATGAATATACAATTCATTATGTTGATTTTGTATCTTGCCAAGTTACTTAACTCATTTATTATTTTTTTCCCAGAGGTTTTGCTATAGGGTGCATGCACTTGCCAGAAAGACAGAGAGAGACAGAGAGACAGAAAGTGAGAAATCACCTCCCAGGGGGGATGGCCACGCTGCAATCCCTTCTCCTCCATTCTCCTCTTGGGATCCTGGGCATGCATGCACACGTGCCCAGAGTGAGTTTAAGCCACCAGGTCCAGGACTCGAACCGTGGTCTACTACATAGGAGTCCAGCAACATAGCCATTACACTAACTGCTAGTCCCACTCATTTATTATTTTTAACCGTATTTCGGGATGTACAGATTCCTGAGTTTGGGACACTAGGTCCACCTGTATAGAACATAGATGTCACTTGTCATTGGGAATCAATGGAACAAAGATGGAGTAATATCACTGGATATATTCTTATTTCTCTTTTTATTATGCCAAAAAATAGAAATGCAATTTTGTGTTTTATGTGTAAGAATGATAATTTCTTTGTAATTAATAAATTGGTTTCATTTTAATATGTAAATATTAAATTGCTCTTTGTGATCAATGCTTATATTTAAAAGTGCATTTGGGGGATATTACTTAATTAATCATATGAATGAATGTAGTTACTAATAGTTACCTGGTGCCCTAAGTTCTTTTTATGTTTTAGTACATGCATCTAAGAAATATTAGAGAAAATCTGGCTTGAAAGAAAATTCTAAGAATGATCTGAGATATGGGGTCTCAAAGATAAATGAGATTTCCATCATCGTGTAGTTCAAATATTTATCTCTGCATAATGTGCAATAGTTCACCATCAGGTCAAGGGGTGACTGGGTTTGTTGTGAAGTTATATTAACTAAACAGTAAAAGTTAATTCCCCTCTACATTCAAAAATATAGTAATACGGTCGGTGCAAAATAATTGAAAAATTTGGGGACAGCAGGTGGTATAGAATTAAGGTGCTGGGGGACCAGCAGTTAGCATAATGGCTATGTCGCTGGACTCCCATGTAGTCGACCGCGGTTCACATCCCAGACCCGGTGGCTTAAACTCACGCCGGGCGCATGTGCGTGCATGCCCAAGATCCCGAGAGGAGAATGGAGGAGAAGGGATTGCAGCATGGCCATCCCCCCTGGGGGGTGATTTCTCGCTTTCTATCTCTCTGTCTCTCTCTGTCTGTCTGGTGAGCGCAAGCACTCTATAGCAAAAACTTCTCAAAAAAAAAAAAAAAATTAAGGTGCTGGACTTCCACATGGTCTACCGTGGTTCAAGTCCTGGATCCAGCAGTTTAAAAATCCTGCTGAGTATGTATGCATGTGTGCCCGAAATTCTAAGAGGTGAATGGAGGAGAAGAGATTGTGATGGCCCTTCCTTTGGAGGAGAGGGGGGAATTTCTAACTTCCTGTCTTTCTTTTTGTCTTGCTAGCAAAAGCAACACCCTATAGCAAAAATTTCTCAAAACAAATAAGTAAATGAAAAAGTCACTACCCTTTAAAAGAAGCAAAAGAAGAGATATAATGTGTGGGCTCTTTGATTTACTAAGAATATAATACTGTGAGAGACATTAATGTTCACCAATATTGAATATAATTCATTGAGTGACGAAAATGTTCACCATCATCATACGCCCCTGACCCCTTCTGTTCCCCCACCGCACAGGCATTGTAAGGGACCCCATGCTGTGAAAGTAAAATATGATCAGAATTCATTCCCAACCATGCTATAGAAATGGAGCAATTGCTATCTAATGTTTAATGTGGAACTTGAGTCTGTCTTTATCCTGGTTCATGTCTGAAGTGGGAATGTGGAAACTTTGCCCTTTGGTGGCAGAGGAGGTATCTAGTCTCCTTTCCTTAATCTGAAATATGCTATACTGATAACCCCCACTCTCAGTGGCTAATAAAAACACAAGTTTATTCTCCTCCCACACAAAATATGGTGTGTCTGCAATCAACTCTATAGTAAAATTCTTCTGTAAAATTCCACTCAGACTAACAGAGGGTCCATTGAGTTGCACAATATGGAATTATATATAGTATGTAATTATTTTAAATAGTTATGTTATATAATTATATATGATTGTATTATATAGTTATATGATCATATTATATTTAATTCCATATAGTGCAACTCAGATAGTTGCACTAACTCATTGGCCATTATTATTGATGGTGTCCTGCCTAATTTCAGTGACTGAAAATGTAAAGAAACAAATGCAACCACTGGTGAGGATGCTGATTTGGTGGTATTGCATTTTCAGTTTTGTAGTAAATTAAATAAATTGCATAATACCATCTTTGTTCTCTTAGCAGTAGCTTTTAAAAAACTATCATGTGATTTTTTTTTTTTTTTTTTTTTACACCTTCAGAGCTGATGGTACAATTAATAGTGGTCAATGAGGGGTTTTCTTTGTACAGAGTTAAGAAACCTCTCCAGAATGAAATATGTAATTTTAATTCCATAAGAAGTATGCTTTACTGCCATTGAAATTATATCAGGGAAATAAACATGGAATCTAAGGCTAGTCGTGTTATGTGTGGTGCAATTGAGAGAAAGAACTTGAGAGAAATTTTTATAATAATTTAAATATTGTATAGTTTAATACTATGCATCCCTCAAGCTTAAAATCTATTTTATGTGTATGAATTTTAAGAGAAGACGATCAAAGGAGAGCTCACGTGCACACTGAGGAAGCCCTACAAGGAAATCCATGAATAAAATTCTAAGACTATTTCTGTTTTGAAAACCAAAATATTTAGGTTTAGCAGACTGTGAATCAACAAGCGATAGAATCAGTGTTGCCTTAGCCTAAGGACAGATTGCAAGAGTGTAGTGTGCAAAAACATGAAAAGGTAATCTTATATATTAATCCATTTCAACTTACTGTTTTTTTCTACTGACAATTAATCCACATGCAATTTAAATATGCATACATTTTCAAAGAAATACTTAAATTTTTAAGGTTTTCTGACATTGAAAATGCAATTAAGCTACCAATAAATTAATTAATTCATTTCTTCATCTCTCCTGTGGAGGCCAGCTTATAAAATAGTTTTTAACTAGACATGGCGTGTACATCAAAGCGTCTACGTTCAGGGTGCTTTAAGGCTCAGAATAAATGAAATAGATTTATCAGCAATTTTACTCTACAATAAGCTTTCACTACACTACATAGGTGATGTGAAGGAGAAAAAAATTTGATATGAAAATATTTTAAAACATTATATACAGTACATTAAAATGACTCTAGTTTGGTAATACACTTCCTTATTTAGCAGTTTTCTGCATAAAAATCTTTCTTGTCTTTAATGGCTTAAGCCTTACACTCATTATCTGTATCTACATCAAAACATAAAATAAAATGGAACTTTCAAAAAGTACTATTTTAAATATTTGCTACTTACTACTTTACTAGCAATCTGAACAGTAGAAACAATCATTATCTCTGATGAAGGAAATTATATTTTTTTAGGTAAAAATTAAAGTGAGTCTGCAAAATAAATTGAGCATAATCCCTTACTGCACACACTGTAATTGCCGCTTATAATGAAATTGAATATTATTTTGGTCATTAGAGTGGAAGTTCAGAACTCTATTAGGATTCCTTATAGGAAAAAAGATAAGCAATTTCACATCTAAGTACACCATAGGAAAAAAAAATAAACAGAGATAAAATATATTTAGAATTTAGTTGTAGAGTAAATCCATGTTTAAAAAATGCATTAGGAGAGCAGGAGATAAAAGTCTTTGGCCACAGTTAACCTATGAATCAGAGGAGCAAATGGACATACCACCTGGGGCTCATTACTAGCTTTGGTTTTGGCTCTGAGATGTAGTTCCAAGGGCAGAGCTTTTCATTAAATTCAGTCAGACAATTCAACCTTGGGAGGCTTGGGATGGAGGGAGGAGAGGGAGAAGGTGTCAGGGGACAAGAAGGAATATAGAATTCTGATCCACGTTCAACACCCCTCTAGATGCTTCATGCTGGGCTAAGAAACCTGCCAACTTCTGTTCCTGGTGGGCAGAAACCTCAACCAGTTTTCCTTGGAGTGCCAGGGCTCATTAAAGGTTCATTACTAGAACCAGTTCCCTGGCTGTTTGGGTTCCTATTCAGTACAATTCCAACAGCACACTGGATTTGGAGAAAACAGAGCTGCTTTTTTATATGTTCATTTCCTTAACTTGAGTTTCCTCAAAGATGGAGCCATGGACAAAGGCTAGCAAGACAATTTATGTGATCCCAGAAAGTTTGGGCAACGAGAATTTAGAGGAAAATAAGAAAGCAAATGATAGATGCCTTGTTTCATTACCCATCAGGTTGGAACACTAGTATTTTATTTTGCAGTACACTGTGAAATGTAAAATGCATGTTAGAAATTGTATCCCAGAGGACAACAGGGAAGAAGATTTTTCTTACCTTCTGTCCCCTACTGATCAAGAGTGGCCCCATAGGCATTGACATTCCATCCATGAACATCCAGAGATCCCTCCAGGATTTCTGAGCTTTGTCCTCAAAAAAGCTGTGGAGCAGAAAGCTAGAGAAGTCCTCACCCAAAACAAGAGTGCCAGAGTGCTCCTGTGTGAGGTTGGGGGGACCTCTGCAAAGACTGGCATCTCAGCAATGGCTGCAGTAAGATGTGCAACTGAGAGGATCTGGAGTGATACATAGGAAGTCCACGTTCATTGGTTTAAATTAAAAATTAGACCAGGATTAAAGCATTGAATGTAGGACTGGAATGAAAAGAGGGAAAAAGAAGATACAGGTTTATTTCCTAAATATAACTTAATTACTTGGCTGTAAATTCTTGAGTTGTTTTCCTCTGCACATGGTAAGTAGTGCTCATTTGGCATTGAAGAACACTTACACACCATTCCTTATATCACATTCAGTATAATCAAAGTTTTTATCTGTTTTTTAAAAGAATTATTTATTTTATTATATTACTTTTATTCTTCATTTTGACCAGGAGAGATAGAAAGAGAGAGAGAGTAAGAAAGCAAGCTGCCAGGTCTGGGACTCAAACCACAATTGACTATGTAGGAATCCAGCACCTTAACCACCACACCACCTGCTGGCTCCCAAAGTTTATATCTTAAATAAAATCCCCTTCAAAGAAAAATTAAATAGTTATAAAGAAAATATAATTAAACAACACAATTAAGGAAACTCATCCTGGATAATCTAGTCTTCTATTGAAAATTGAAACATACATGCTGTAATATACCCAGGGGTGGCAATTCTCCCTGCTGATGTAGTAGAAAGAGTATTGACCTTGAACTTAGAAACTGTAGAACTGAACATTAGTTCTTTTTTTTTTCTTTTTTTGGAGAGGTTTTTGCTATAGGGCGTGTGCACTCACCAGACAGAGAGAGAGACAAAGAGATAGAAAGCGAGAAATCACCCCCCCAGAGGGGATGGCCATGCCGCAATCCCTTCTCCTCCATTCTCCTCTTGGGATCTTGGGCACACACGCACACGCGGCCGACGTGAGTTTAAGACACCGGGTCCAGGACTCGAACCGTGGTCGACTACGTGGGAGTCCAGTGACATAGCCATTATGCCAACTGCTGGTCCCAAGAACTGAACATTAGTTCTGTCACCTTAATATTGTATCGTCTTGGACAAGTCTCTTGAGCCTGGATGTCTCTACAAGTAAAATTCAACTAACAAAACCTACTTACTGGTTGAATGTTACTGGTTTAAAACAAATTCAAAGAATATGATGTGTTAGAAGATATTGCTTCTGTGGACCTGTGGTCTTTATGACCTCATATGGCTCAAAAATTTCAAACACTCTCCAAGACTGGCCTTTTGTTTAAGATTAGCTAAGGAAGCTAACTCCAGTCTCTTCTTATCCCTGTTACCTATATAGAATTTGTAGGTAACCTCAGTGATCTCGATATTAATGAAATTTTGTGTTCATGTCTGTCACTTAGAACATTATTTGGCACTTGTGCCTCTCAACATAGATCTTTATTTATTATTATTTTTTTTAGGTTTTTGCCATAGGGCATGTGTGCTCACTGGAGAGGAGAGAGACAGTACTAGAAAAAGTGAAAAATCATGCCACAGGGACGAAGACCATGCTGTAATCCCTTCTCTACCATCCTCCTCCTAGGATTTTGAGCCTACGATTTTGGTCACACACACACACTTGCCTGGCATGATTTTCAAGCTGCCAAGTTTAGGACTCCAACCACAGTCAGCCATGTTGGAATCTAGCACCTTAACCACCACACCACCTGCTGGCCCAAACATAGATCATTTTTAACATGTAGTTTTAAATGAGTATGTCCCTGAGTATACTTCTTTCCCTAATCTGAAATTTCCTACACTTGGAATATTTTTTTAGCTCTTTTTTTTTTTAAATAAAAAAAGCTATATCATTATTTTTACCAAAATGACCCAGTTAGAACTTGGCTAACACTAATTTTCTCAATACATTAAGTAAAAAAAAAAAAATTGGATTTTTGAACCAATCTCTTACTTGGTATTGACTATGTTATAACTTATTTACTCTCTTTCAATTCTTAAAATATTCTTAACTCAAAGGGGACCTGCTTAGATACAAATCCCCACTACAGAAACTTCAGCACGTTAAGTGGTGCTCCTCAGCTAACTATGCACAGATCGCATCCCTTTTTCCAGTATCCTAAGATAGGTACCTTTCTTTTACCTTTTCTTTTCTATTTATTTATTTGTTTGTTTATTTATTTACTTATTTTGAGAAGTTTTTGCTATAGGGCATGTGCGCTCACCAGAAAGACAGAGAGAGACAGAGAGACAGAAAACAAGAAATCACCCTCCATGGGGGTTGGCCACGCTGCAATCTCTTCTCCTCCGGTCTCCTCTTGGGATCTTGGGCACGCACACACACCCGGCGTGAGTTTACGCCAGCAGGTCCAGGACTTGAATTGTGGTCAACTACATGGAAGTCCAGTGACATAGCCATTACACCAACTGCTTGTCCCAAGATAGGTACCTATCCATAAGACCAATCTATATACTTCTCCAGTATACAAGATTCTTTTGAGACAAAAACAAACAAACAAAAACAAAACAAAACAACGAATGAACAAATGATTTAATGATTAGATATTAAAAGTTATATTTGAAATTTTATTTCAGGTAATTATAATTGTACATTTAATCTCTAAATTATTCAGCTTTATAAATATAGAACTTTTGCAATCAAGCATATATAATCAATAATGGTTCTATTAACCTCAGTAGCAACACATTCTCAAAGTCACTTAAAAACGAGTTATCTCTAACGCCTTTTTTTTTCCCAAAATAGACTAAGCCAGAGGGTAAAACAGTCTTTTCCTAAAATTTTACAAAAACAGAAAAACAGAAACCTTTAGAACTTCTGAGAAGTGTGTTTTGAAAAAAAATTTAATTAGAAAATATTAAGAAGCTAAAGGCGATTATAAAAGACATAGGGCACCTGAAACGGGAATTGAATTTATTAGAGCAGCTCAAGTTGAAAATGTAAATTTAAAGTTGACTTTGTAGGAAAAGTATAAACTAATAAATAACTAGAAACCAGAAAGTTTCAGAAGTTCTTAAGTTAAGCAATCTCTCGGTATATTCACATATGCTGCATATCTACCACTAATACATTTAATTAAATTATTCACCCATGCTGACTCTCTGCACTGAAAAGGTCTCTGCTTCCTTACTCCCATTTTTTCCCTCACTCCTCCATGGGAAGTGACAATGCAAATCAGATCACAGAACATTAATCAAACTGTATTTCTAACTGGAGTCATGCTTTATTTAAAATTTAAGCATATATGCTACAGATCCTCTACTTCTGATAACAAATGGCCAGAATAAGGCAGGATATGCTTCTGGAAGACCCTGTCATCAAGCCTGACTCTCTTTCTTCCTTAACTCTTGTATCAACAGCTAGAGGGTAGTAAAATCCATGATACGGATCTGATCTCATAGGTTGAAACATGCACGTTTGTTTTAGCTTGTTGCTACAGCAAAATGTCATAGACTAGGTGGCTTAAGCAACAGAAATTTATTTCTCATATGTCTAGACTCTAGAAATTCCAAGATCAGGGTGCTGGTTGTTTCTGTAACTGCTAAGGGTTCTCTTCCTGCTTTTAGATGACAGTCTTTTCATTGAATTTCCATATGTGTATCTTCTTAAAAGGACGCTAATCCCTTCATGAGGACTCTACCCTCAAGATCTCCTCTAAAGCTAATAATCTGCCAAAGACCCTAATGCCATTTTACTGGGTTAGGGTTTCAAAGTGTGAATTTTGGAAGTACACAAGTATGTAATCCATAAAAAAATTTCTTTTTTAAGTGTTAGCAGAATCATTCATTGAAGAGTATTTGGGACTAATCCCTTTTATGTTTATGCCATTGTTCTATTATTTCAAGATTACTTATTTTTTCTTACACTCTACTTGGAAAAGGTTTTGTGTTTCGGTTTTTTTTTTTTTTGTTTTGTTTTTTACTTTTTAAATGCTTCAAAAATATTACATACATGCTTACATTCACAAATTATTAATATTTTTCCTCATTTGCTTTTTGCTGCTTTCTCTGTCTCTCCATCTCAGTTTTTAAATATAAAGATAGCAAGATTGATAGAAAGGCTTACATGTAATTTTCTTGAATCATGTCAGAACTAATTACTAACATCCTAACTCTTCATCTTAGGTGCTTCAGCATGCATCTCTTGAGTTAAAGGTTATTTCATAAGAGTAGCAGAAAATTAACAAAATATCATTTAAAAGCTGAATGGGAAACTCTTCAGAGGTCATTAAATCCAACCCTTTATTTTGCAGTTAAAAATCGAACCATAGATTTAGTTTGTTTAACAATGCACAGTTAGTTTGTGTCCAAGTTGGATCTTCGATTCCTGAGTCACTGCTCTGAAAATGTTTCCTAATTATGATTATTTTACTGACTGAAAAATAGTATCAATTAACTGGATATCAGCAAGCTCAGTGCTTTTCCTGTAATGCAATGGAAAGGGAGCCAGATTCCACAAGACCCACCACATAGTTTGATTTTTGGCCCTGTAAGTTTGAAAACATGCCAAGTGCATGTGCATGCATGCCCCAAATCCTAAAAGAATGGAAAATGGAAGAGAAGGGATTGCGGCATGATCACACCCCATTGGCGTGGCTTCTCTGGTGAGTGTGTAAGCTCCCTGGCTAATTAAAAGAGTAAAAGATAGGCTGAAACTTAGTAGTCCTTAACGTACTTCGAAGTCATCCTAGCTGATTAATAACACATTTTCAGGCAATGTCCTAGTCAAATTACCAAGTAATTTACTGATTCATACTTGTTGAACCTGTCTCTAGGACTCAGATATATTAAAAGCACTCCAATCATAAAATCAAATTGTTTCTACTATTCTTCCCATGAGTGCCTAGTTTTAGAAGTTTAAAAATGTGTATTACTGGTAAATTTCTTCAAATAGCACCAAATAGCTTCATCCTAGACAAAAGTTCTTAAAAAACAGAAAGGTTCTAAAACAGAAAAAATCCACTGCTTCTTTTTCACATGTTGAATATTTGTTAGCAAATTTGCTGTCTGGGAATAATGTGTTGAATATCTTAATACTTAATATAATAAAGATAGAAAACTTCAACTGGGGCCTTGTATAATTAGAGTAACAGGGTCAGAGAGAGATGAAAACTTCATAATTTTGATGAACTAATATAGACTTGCACAAATCAAGTATTAATATGATAGTTTAATAAAAATCAAAATCGTCTTCAAAAATAATTCTTGTGGGGGCCAGCAGGAGGCATAATGGTTAAGGCACTGGACTCCCACATGGTCAACCGCAGTTGGAATCCCAGACCCAGTGGCTTGAAACTCATATCAGGTGTGTGTGAATGCATGCCCAAAATCCCAAGAAGAAAATGGAAGAGGGACCAGCAGTTATCATAATGGCTATGTCGCTGGACTCCCACGTAGTCGACCGTGGTTCACGTGGTTCATGTCCCGGACCCGGTGGCTTAAAACTCACGCCGGGCGCGTGTGCGTACGTGCCCAAGATCCCAAGAGGAGGATGGAGGAGAAGGGATTGCGGCATGGCCATCCCCCCTGGGGGGTGATTTCTCGCTTTCTGTCTCTCTGTCTCTCTCTGTCTGGCGAGCGCACACGCCCTATAGCAAAAGCCTCTCCAAAAAAAAAAAAAAAAAAAGAAAATGGAAGAGAAGGGATTGCAGCGTGGCCATACACCCTAGGAGGTAATTTCTCAATTTCTGTCTCTGTCTCTCTGGCGAGCGTATGCACCTTATAGCAAAAATCTCTCTAAATAAATATAAAGTAATTCTTGCCCAGTGATATTGAGTATTTTTGATTCTATATGTGGTGATATGAATGAAACTTTAGATGTTTTAGAAAGGATTACCCCTGCCATAACCTCCTGCACATGTGCAAGTTACTCTACATGGAAAGAAGATGTGATCTAGAACACTGGATTCTTCTCCTTAAATAAATAGTTACAGTGAAATTGAAGGGACTTCGTGGCTATGCAGAGAAACCAGGCTAAAAATGAGTGCATGATGTGGCTTATGTCTGCATTCATCTCTGGGCATAAATCCACATGTGAAGTAGAAGGTCCTGGCAGGAAATGCACTAGTGGGGAAAAAGTTAGCATATATTTCTCTTTGCCAGAAGGTTCTGCCAATATCTCACGCATTAAAAATGCCTATGCTATACTAACAAATAGAAAGTGAACAAGTAATTTAACCTAGCTCATCTGTTTGATGGAGAGCATCAGTCACTGAGTTCCTGGGATTCATCGCTCATTTAGTTACCACTATCAGAATCCAGATCCCACTTCATCTTCAAAGCATGCCTAACTCTTTCTGGATCTGTTAACGTCCACTTGAGTTAATCCTATAACATTTTCTTTACTAGTTATTCATTGTATATGTCTGTAAAATGTATTTCTCAAAGTTCTGTTTGTGATTATACAAACTTGGGCATTCATATTTAAAAATGAAGCAAATTTACCCTCTCTTCTGAGATTTTTCCTCTTTGTTCCTAAATAAATAATGGCAAATTACTTATTAATGTTCAGAATGTTAGTATTAACATTTCGAATGGAAGAATAATTTGGCTCTGAATGTGCCACTAAATAAAAAATCATTTACAATGCTCAGCCTGACCCAGCAAAAGCAAAATTTTATATGTTGCACTTGATCTATAAGAAAAGTAGTAAAGTTGATAGTATTAAGAGCTATAGTAAAAATCTCTTTTCTAATTTCTTTTCTTTCGTTCCTTTTTTTCCCCTAATGAAAAGCATTTACCACTCTTCCTTCCATAGTTAATGGAATTGGATTCCAGCAATAAAAAAGAGAGACAGCATAGTTGCACTCGTGGAACTTACGTGTTACTGCGGGATATTGACAATGACCAAGTAAATAGATAGAGATACAAGCAATATAATCATGGGCTGTGAATGTTCAATGGAAAAGATAAAGAAGGTGAAATGAGGTGATAGACAGTAGGTAGAGCTCAGCTTTAGTTAGTGTGATCAAGGAAGGCTCCTTTGAACAGATACACTTGAGATGGGTTTGAAAGATAAGGAAAAGCCATTCTGGAAAGCTGAAACAGACAGAGACAGAAGGACCAGAAAAGACACAGATGGAAAAGACTTGTGAATCCCACAACAGCAGGTGGCCAGTATGTCTGGAGCATCATTAACCAGAGCAAGAGCTGGAAACCTGACTGTGAAGAGTGTAAAGAGATCATGAAGAGTTTGCTATACCATTCTGACCATGTTCATCATGTAATGGAAGCCACCCAAAGATCTAATTAGAAAGGTTTTACATGGCACACTTTGTGTTGAGAAAGATTATTCTGCCTGCTGTGTGGAGAACGGACACTGATAGAAGAAGGAACATGAATGAGAAAGTTATTAAAGTAAAAGGAGAATAACGATGGTCTTAGTAAGACAAAAAGCCAGAAGTTATCTATCTCTCCTTGACAGCCTAAGAGTTTTAAGAGGAAGGATCAATATGAATCTGCATTTCCTTAGTGGGCTAGAGTAAAAGACAGTGGCATGCTGGTAATAGCAAATGTTGAATAAACAGCTCTCCATAAAAAAAACATGTACACACAAAGACATATATGCAAATATCCGTTATAAATAGTATTAGTATAAAAAATGTATAGCATACAACTTACAAAGAACAATATTTATTAAACTATTTAAACTCTATACAGCTAAGTTATTCTCCTAGCATTTATTTATCTATTTATAGGAAATCTGGCACCTGTATCCAACTATAATTGCAATTTATGAAAAAACTATAGTTCTGACATAAATGGGGGTTGATATTTTCGTTTATCTGGCCAATTAGAACAATAGTGAAACAACTCAAATACATGTCAGAACTTCATCCATTCATCAATGACATGAGTCACTTTGTTGAATCCGTTTAATTGTATTCAAATGTTGGGAAAGTATTTCCTTAATTTTGGGGGACTAGTCACTAATAGCTAAAGATGTAACACAATTTAAGATCCATTTCCTTGTACTTTATAATTTCTTATATATATTTAATTGTTGTACATCTTTGTGGGTGCAATATGGATTTTTAAAGAAAATGTGCATGCAGTGTGTGATAATCAAATCAAAGATAAAACCTTATTCATCATTTTCAACAAGGAATACCACATTATGATATATGCTATTAATTTTTTCTCTACTTGTTTTTCTTTCTTTGTGTTTAGACTGTATGTAGATTGTATATGCAATGTCTGGTTTTTTTTTCCACTAAGTTGTGCTATGCTATTCTGTTATTAACATTTTCTCCATCACTTTCTTAAGTCCAACTAAAAAAAAAAAAAAAAAACCCTAACACTTATTTATAGTAGGTGTTAATTAGTGTGATGTAAATACTCTAAACATGGATTGCATCAAGCTATCAATATAATATTATTGAAAACAAAACACGCAATTACAAGGCATTTTCTGTTACACACACACATATGTATGTATAAACAGTGAGAAATAAATAGTTAATAGTAAAATGTAGTAAAAATAGCATGTGGCGGCAGTCGAGTATGCATTACTTTTGTTTTTGATAGAATTTATTTATTTGTACCTTTATTAAACAACCAGCTTACAAAATTTCTGCAAAATGAACAGTTCTGAGGTTATGCAAGCTTCTCTGGACCAGTCTGGCACATTGCTAAACCAGGGGTATATAACTTGGTAAAGTTTAAGGTGGTTGCTAGTAAGTATTACTCCTCTCCCTTTATGCCTCTACCCTGAGACCTAATTCAGCCCTGTCTCAGCCTGGAATAGAAACAGAATGTACCTGTGCAGCTAAGTGATAGTTCAGAAGAAGCCATTAAAGTCACATCCAACCTCAGGCGCAGACTATTGGGACCCAAAAGACAGTTTTCCCAAGATCAAGGGTCAGAAGATAGCTCACTATGTAAATGGCACCATTTCCCATATTTCCTCTTGGCACACATTTGCAAGTTCTTCAAGTGCAACAGTGCTTCCTGGGATTAAACCACAAGAGTGACTTAGAAAGAAATTAGATGCTTAGCTCCTCAAGAAATTCAAAAGCTTCTGAAGGTCACAGATTTGTTGGTACAGTTCTTGGAGTTTAACTAAAGAACCTAACTGGGTATTATGCGCATAAAAGGTCATCAATAAAACCTAATAAAAGAAGTAAAAAGGTCGTGTGTAATTTTAAGGTGATCTTTCATTATAGATTTTTGCCCCTCCCCCTTTTATCATGAATTCTACTCTTCAAAGCATTTGCAGATTTTTGGTAGTTAAAAGGAATTTTATTTCCTTCAGGTCAAGAAAATACAAATGCTTTCAGGTATATCCATCAGTGGTACTAATCCTCAGAATTAATGTTTTTAGCATCCTGAGGCTTAATCCATCAATATAGTTTCTAGACTGATGAAAGTAACAACAGCTTCATCCCTTTATAATATAAATATTTGTACCCTGTAGACTGCTCTGTCCAGTAATAGCAAAATATTTAAAAGATTGTTAAATTTTTAAAATATGTATAAGTGAATATGCTTAAATGTAGCTTTCTTGGTTCCCAAACTGTGTATTTGTATTTTTAATCTTATAATGAATTCGAGAATCTACTTAGCTTATCATTTGCTGTTATAGAAATTCTAGCTGTTTCATATATTTATATATATATGTACATATAAATGTCAAATACATTTTATATGAATACAAAGTCTTATATTCATTTTTAGTTCTTGTGGTACACAGTGCTATTCTGATTGCTGGAGAAATGTTTATGGAGTGACTATCTCTAAATTCCACTTCCAAACCTTATATACAGAATTTTTCATAGATGATAGATAGACCCTTAATCACTCCAGCCACTTTTAGCCATGGTGAAATATTCAGAATGTGTTGACTTCAGGAAAAAATAACCAAAAGAAATGCCATTTCCTCCTTATGTTATAGTAAAACACATATTTAAATAGCAATTATTAATTAATCATGGTCATCATGTAGTACAATGCCTGGGGAAATATGTGCCTTATACACGCATTTCCTTGGTGATAACTTTGGTTTTTAGATTTTCTACAACCATTAAAATCTGTTTTATATGTATTCTATAGATTTGTTTTTGATTATTTCTAACTATAAAAATAGTGGTTATTTCAGTGGTTTATAGTATTACAGATCAGAAGCTACTTTCATCAAATTCTTTTTTTGTTTTTGTTTTTGCCATACAGCATTCACTGGAGACAGACAGTAATAGACAATGAGAGGGAAAGTGAGAAATCACCCCCCAAAGAGGTATGTATGGTCATGCTCAATCCCTTCTCATCCCTCCTTGAATTTTGGCAGGCACACACATGCACCTGGCATGATTTTCAAGCCTCTATGTCCGGGCCTCAAACAGTGATTGGTCTTATAGGAGTCCAGAGCTGTAAATGCTATGCCACCTGCTGGCCCCATCAAATTCATCATTTAAGGTAACTTTTCACAAACAATATATAACTTTTTGAGTTTCTTTGAGCATTTAGGGTTTTTTTTTTAAGTTGTTGTGATTGTTATTAATTGAAAATTTGTTAAAATGTGTATGCAGACTTCTAAAAAACATTTTCTATATATGAAACATTATGACAGGCTTAAATTATTCATCTCACTGAATCATCTCAAATTAATCATATTTCATCTAGTGATAATTATACATTTTAAAAACATGCTTAGCTACATTTTTGCATTACTTTGCTATGGAAAGTTAAAATTCTTAAAAACTTAAATACAAATAAACTGTCAATATTTTTCATAGTCCTGGGACATTGGTTATCATACTTTAACAAATAAGACAAAATAAAAATGAATTTACATAGAATGTCTATGTTTGCATAAACAAATAAAATGAAAGTATTTGCCTTAGTATTAAATATGTAATTTTAAATTACCTTGTAATTACCTTTTACATATAAATAACAATCATTTTTAGGAGGGAAGACATGATGGATTCTTCTTGTGTGGTAAAACATTTCTAAACAATACTTTCATATGACTATTAATATTAATGGAACTTGTGGTATAAGAGATTTTGCACTAGCAGACTGTCTCCTTTATATAATTTTTTTAAATACCCTTAAAAGTGAGTGAATTGGTAGGGGCCTATGTTCTGGAGGTGCTGCTTGAACAATTGCTGAGAAGAACAGTTGGTAGGTTGGGCATTTCCCGTTCCACAAGATGAAGGCTGCCAGGAAGTCCCACCCCAACAGGACGAAGTGTTCAATATCCACAGATCTAGTAACTGAGAGGTAGCAGACTTATATTATGAAAATAGAACACAAATATGAGAAACATGTTCATAGGAGAGAAAGAACATACTCATCATCTTGTTACAGGAGGACAAGGAAAGTAATAAAGAATTGGAGTCTCAAAGTCAACCATGTATGGACAGTAAATTATTGGGAATATACTAACACGGTGAACTCGGTTTCAGTAAGGTAGGCCATGAGGGAGAAAGTGATGTAGCTAGGTGTGGTAATGATGATGTTCATGACAATGAGTATTCACATGGTCCTGATAGTCCAGATAAATCAAAAAGTAATTCAGTCAGAGGGAGAAGAATCCATGAAGAACTCCAGGCTCTGAGCATCCTGAGGAAGCAGAGGATCTCCCAGACAAGAAAGACACAAAAAGCAATTGCAAAGTGGTATTTGTTAAATCCAGTGTTCATAACTGCCAAAGACTTAATCCTTGTATTAAAAGCAAGCTGTAATGTTACTGTGCCCAGTGGAATACTTATGGAGAACAGAACTTTGTGTTATAATTAAAAAAAAAAAAATGTAGAGGTTTTTGCCTTAGGGTGTATGTGCTAGCTGGAGAGAAAGAGACAGAAACAATGAGAGGGAAAGTAAGAAATCAGCCCCTAGGTCAGAGGGTGATGGCCATGCCACAATTTCTTCTCCATTCTCCTCTTGGGATCTTGGGCATGCACTCACATGCACCCAATGCGATTTGCAAGCCACCAAGTCTAAGGTTCAGATCATAGTTGGTCATGTGGGAGTCCAGAAACATAAATGCTATGCCATCTGCTGCCCCCCCCCAAGGTTTTGAAGTTTGTTCTCTTTTGATTCTTGAGAAAACATGTGCATACTCATGAAAGTGTAAGACAGAGAGAAGCACCCTTCACTGTCACTCCATGATGCCCTTCCTCCAGCCATCTAGCCCATAGCGTCCTGAATGCTCACACATGTGCCTGGAATGTCTTCGTCTGACCAGCTGGGAACTCAAACCACAGTGGCCACAGCTTCTCTTGAGCAGTACATTAATACTGTGCCATGGAGGCAGCCCTGTGTTTTAATTTTTAAAAAACCTTTTTAAATAATTAGGAAGTGTTTGCTTTCAAATGCCAACGGTTAAAGTTTTATGAGCATGACTATAACCATTGTTATAAAGAACGAAAGTTGTATTAAATAAGAAATAAATATATTACTAAACATTCAGAACAATGGGTTTCAATTCCAGTTAAATTTAAATTACTACACATACATGTTAATATTGGTCTAATTCAGAATTTTACTAAATTAATATGTAAAATAGGGTCAACCTTACTGAAATTATACAAAATTGCAATGTTAGTAGTCAAATAAAGACAAACTGGGGAAATTCATTGATCATAAAAATATTGATATTACTGATGGTTTGTTTTATTTGCATCCAGTTTTTTATGCTTAAAACAATTCTCAGAAAAACTGTAGTTAAAATCTACTAAACACATGTTTGGGAAATAAACAGCATAATAGATTTTAGGATAAAAAAACTAGTCTGATAACATTTAATTCTTAAAAGATAATTACCTATGACAGAAATGATCTTTTTAGGGAAATATTAGTGAATCCTAATAATAAATATAACAAAAATCTACTTCTTATAGAAAATTTGTTGTTTTACATAAACCCCTAGTAATAACTCATTTTTTATCACTCAGTACATTTGTTAAAATTTCAACAACAGGGACCAGCAGGTGGCGTGGTGGTTAAGGAGCTGGACACTCCCACATGGCCAACCAGGGTTCAAGTCCCCGAACCCTGTGGCTTGCTTTCTTGCTTTCCCTTTCTCTCTCTCTATCTCTGTCTCTCTCTGGTCAAATTAAAAATAAATTAATGAATAAATAAAATTAAATAAATAATTATTTTAAAAAATTTCAACAACATTCAAAACAAAAAGTGGGCTTTAATATCACTTAAATTTAAATAACTACAAATACATGTTAAAATTTTAACAAATGTACTGAGTTTATCTATTTTCATTGATGTGACATCTTTTGTTTATAACAGAAACTCATTTATAACTAACTTTGTTGGTCCCTTAAGTAGTTAGGCTCTCTGTAAAGACCCTCAGGAATAATTGTTCACAGTCCAAAACTATTATGCAACCCAGTACGTTTAACAAGACCCACGACTAGAATATCAATCACACAAAATCAGTGTTGAGGTCTGTTAGGGAAACCAGCTTAGCAACTTTCACTATAAGGCATGTCTCCAGACAACACTGTCTAAGTAGCAAATATTCATTGTACCTTATTGGTATTTACAGAATCCAGTAAGCATTGGGTTCTCTGATTCCATTTTGTTTTCTGGAGTATATAAATTAGGTAAATCAACACTAACAAGATACATGGCCAGTCATGAATGAAGATAACAAAATTAGATGCAGCAATACTTTGTAACTACTTCCATTGCAGTGATTTTTCCTTGCTTATATTTTCAAGACCTTCATCCACTCTTGTTTTAAACTATTTCTTTAGGACTTCATTATGTTCCTTGGGAGGCTATTTCACACTCTATTAGTTACAGTCAATTTCATCCTACCACTTGAAGTATAAATGCCCATAGTTCTTCGCACTTCCTGAATGCACATCCCTTCCTTCTTGGTACTCAATAAAATGTAGCCTGGCACTTGAATTATGGATTAATTTTTTTTTTTTGAGAGGTTTTTCGCTATAGGGCGCGTGCGCTCGCCAGACAGACAGAGAGAGACATAGAGACAGAAAGCGAGAAATCACCCCCCAGGGGGGATGGTCACGCCGCAATCCCTTCTCCTCCATTCTCCTCTCGGGATCTTGGGCACGCACGCACACGCGCCTGGCGTGAGTTGTAAGCCACCGGGTCCGAGACGCGAACCGCGTTCGACTACGTGGGAGTCCAGCGACATAGCCATTACGCTAACTGCTGGTTCCCAGAATTATGGATTAATTTTATCCTTCCTGGAAATATGATCTTAGGTGGAGAAAATGCTATTTTTATATTTCAAATTGCATATTATATGAAGAAAAGTCACATATCTATTTTGTATCAGAACAATTGTCCAAAACTTGGAATTAAGCAGATAAGGCCAGTCATATATCCTTTTAATATTATACAAAGGAAAAAGCTAACTGATGATTGTCTACGAGAAGGTACCTAGCTCATTTCATTTTAAAAGTTTACAGATTTAGCTAAGTCACTTGCCAATGTGCAGATTTTGTCCAATAATGATGAAAACAATGTCTGTTAGAGGAGATGAACTCAATAATGTATGAACCATTGGACATTACGTTTTATATACAACTCAGAAATCTTCTAAATTTTCTTTGATAAATACCCTAACTTTTTAAATGCTCTTTGAACCAATAAAGAGCTGGTACCTTCTTTAATTAATGAGTTAAATAAAATCCTCAACAGATATTAATTTTATATTTGCCTGAGAGTTATGATTTTACATTTTTTAAAATTATATTTAATCTAAACAATGATTAAAGTTTCTACAAGTAATATGAGCAGTATTTTAAATAACTTATCCAGATTCTTTTAAGAAAATTAAACACTAGACTTCTATTAGAATTGCAATGGGCAGAGGCAAATTAAATTTGTCTTTAATATACATCTTATTCTTCCTTAGTCACTGTCTTTCAAGTATTTTGCAGTTGAAAATGTGCTGTATGATGGGCTATCCCCATAGCACAGTGATTAAGTGCTTTACATTGTGAGCTGGATCCCACATGGCCAACTGTGGTTCAAATCCCAGCCCCAGCGACTTGAAAAACATGCTAGTGTGTACGTACATGGCCAGAATCCTGATAGAATGGAGAAATAGAGAAGAAAGGATTATGGCATGGCATACCCCTTTGAAGGCTTCTCTCTCTCTCTCTCCCTGGCAAGCACACACACACACCCTTGAACAATTTTTTTAAATGTTGGATAAATGATTGTTTAAGATCTTTTATTTTGGAAAATGATACGATATACCATTATTAAATACATTTATATTTCTAAGACCTTACCAAACATATTTTTGCAGTAATTTATGTACATTTTCTTTAAATGTATATTACACAATACCAATGTACGTCTTATTTAATAAAACTTCTAAATGCAGTATTCAAGAATTTGTTAAATACCATACTCTCAGACATTTACAATCATACATATAAAGCCAGTTTTCAGCATTTACTCCTTACTTCTACAAAAAAAAATCGTGTTTCAAAATGGATGAATACAGAAGGTTTAATGCTAAGCAAAGTAAGCCAAACTTTGAAAAGACAAACACTGTATATCCCCATGTAATATATATTGAATGTATACACTCTACTGCAGAAATTAAAAGATCCATGGATATAATAGTAGGGAAGATAAGATACCAGAGACCAGGAGATATCAGTGGATGGTAGAAGGTGGGTGAGAGGGGCAAAGGGAAGAAACATTCACTAGACACAGGATGTGACGTTCTCTATTGAAAATGATGTATGTAATAAAATCCTTGATTTTATGGTCACAGACTGTATGCATACTTTAAAAAACCACATTATGTGCTATAGAGATGTACAATGATAGAATGTAAATAAGAAATTATAGAATAAAATTGGAGATTAAAATAGATGTGTTTTTACTACAGTATGAAAATACAGATTGTTAATACTAGCTTGATCATATGCTATTATATTTATCTGTTAAAAATGTTACTTTCTAGGACCAGCAGATGATATAATTGTTATGTCGCTGAACTCCCACATAGTCGATGGTGGTTTGAGTTCCAGACCTAGCAGCTTAAAACTCATACTGGACACGTGTGTGTGCCCAAAATTCCAAGAGGAGAATAGAAGAGAAGGAATTGCAATGTGACCATCCCCACTTGGTGGTGATTTCTTGTTTTCTGTCTCTCTATCTTTCTGACAAGAGCACGTGCCCCATAGCAAAAATCTCCCCAAAGCAAATTACTATCTGTGTTAATGAACATAGAAAGTGTAGAAAAACATATAAAGTATGTTTTAACAAGTAGAATGAGCTAAAGAATGAAATTTAAAGCAGCAAAATGTGGGACTACAGAAACTATATTGTTAATAATTCTGATACCAGCCATAAAAATAAGAAAGTGTACTCATAGAAACAAAAATAAACTGTTGAAATTGAATAGTATCACTTACCAAGAACTCATCAAGGCAAAATTTAAAACCTCTATTCTTACAATTAGGAATATGTACCAACAAATAATTTATTTTGCTAGAAATGCGGTAAGTGTTTAAAAATGTTTTCCTATATTAACTGATGGCTTAAATATTGTCTTTAGTATCCTTAAATAAGCAAGTCTATGTTTGGAGTGTTTATTTGAGATGAAAAAAATTAAGGAACGATCATTTGTTTGATTTTTTCCTGGGTGCTGCTTCAGAGAAATTATTTCCAGATGCCTGGAGATATAAAATATCCTAAAGAATATTATCTTAATTCCATTTCAGAGATGAATGGATCAGAGTAAATAAAAGTTGTTTTCTTCAGCCACTTTCTCAATACCAGCTAGTCAGCCAAACTCATAAGAATGAGGCTTCAAATTAATAAAACTGTAAGAAAAAGGCTGCAAATAAGACTCTCAACTCAGTCCCAAATCTCCAATACATTACATTCCTGTGACTAAAAATGTAGCAAACTGATTTAACTGCATTCTGTGTCCTGATCTCCTGTAGATGGTTTAGTATAAAAATGATGATCTTCTCCAAACTACATGCATGCACCTAAACAAATATTTTCATAGGAATGCTTGATAATCTAATTTCTTTCTTTTTTTTTTTTTTTTTTGAGAGGTTTTTGCTATAGGGCACGTGTGTTCACCAGGAAGACAGAGAGAGACAGAGAGACAGAAAGTGAGAAATCACCCCCCACAGGGGGAATGGCCACGCCACAATCTCTTCTCCTCCATTCTCCTCTAGGGATCTTGGGCCCGCACATACACGTGCCCCGCAGAGTTTAATCCACCGGGTCCGGTACTCGAACAACGGTCAACTACATGTGAGTTCAGCGACATAGCCATTACGCTAACTGCTGGTCCCGAAAATCTACTTTTCTGTGTGCTACAAATATCACTAATGCCATGAACTGGCTGATAATAGTATTAATGGATATCAGCTACAAAACCGATTTAATTTAAGGTATGGTTATAAAAATTATAAACCAGGGGGACAGCAGGTGACATAGCAGTTAAGGCACTGGACTTTCATATGGTTGACTGTGGTTTGAATCTTGGTCCCAGCAGCTTGAAACTCATGCCAGGTGCATGTGTGTATGTGCCCCAAATCCCAAGAGGAGAATGGAGGAAAAGGAACCGTGGTGTGGCCATCTACCCAAGGGAAGATTTCTTGTTTCCTGTCTCTCTGGTAAGTGCATGCAACCCATGGAAAGATTCTCTCTCTCTAAAAGAAAAAAAAATTGAAATTAAAAATATGTATGTACTTACTGAAATTGAAATTTGACTGAGTTAAAAATTCTACAAAACAAGAAAAGCACTTTAGCTTCAAAGTTATGGGCAGGAATTGAAATAATTTCCAAGTCTTCTTGATAAGTGGTTTTACATACACACACAGAATTATATTCAAATCAGATGTGCAGAGTATAAACAACTATGAGAAAATAAGTATACAAACAGGATTACCACTAAAGTCAGGAAAAACATCATTGCAACCACACTAGAAGCCTTCATTAAGCTGTTTTACAATAACTACTCTTCATTTCAAGACAAACATCACTCCTAATTCTAGTAGCCTTGATTAATATTCCCTTTGTTTTGAACTTCAAATGCTTGGAGACAGAGAATATATTTTGAAGGAGGCAGTTTCTTTCACTCCATATATGTTTGGAATTAAACTAGGCTACTGATATACCACTAGTCATTTTACATTTATTGTTATATGGTATTCTAATATATGAATATGTCAAATGTAATGTATTCATTTCAGCAATGATGGATATTTGAAAGATTTTCATTTTGAGCTATTGAAAATAATGCTGCTTTTGGGGCCAGCAGGTGACATGGTTATTAAGAAGGCTGGACTCCCACATGGCCTATGCAGTTTGGGTCCCAGACCTGGCGGCTTACTTTTTCACTTTCACACGATCTCTCTCTCTCCATGTCTTGCTCTCACTCTATCCCTCTCTGATCAAATTAAAAACAAATAAACAAAGTTAAATAAAATAATTATTAAAAAAATAAAATAATGCTGCTTTGAACAAATATAGACAAATGAGGTTACATAAAACTTGTAACTTGTGCATCAAAAGACACAATCAACAGAGTGAAATGGTAAACTACAGAATGGGAGAAAATATTTGCAAACCCATATATTTGATCAGAGGTTAATTTCCAGAATTTATAAGGAACTTCTATAACAACAACAACAAATTTTAAAATGGCACAGGATATGAGTAGCCAATTCTCCAAAGAATATACAAATGGCTAACACAGGTATGAAAGATTGTCAACATCACTAATCATGGAAGAAATGCAAGTCAAAACCATTATAAGATATCATGTCACACCTAGGAGGATGGCTAATCTAAAAACAAAAAATAAGGCCAGGTGTGATAGTATGCTCTTGTAACTCCAGACACTTGAGAAGCTGAGATGAGAAGATGAGAAACTTGAGATTGGCCTGGATAGTGTATTGAGATTTGGTCTATAAAAGAATTGAACATGGTGACACATAATTGTAGTCCCAACTGGGAGACTGAGGCAGGGGTATCAAAACATGGACGCCCTGTCTGAAACAACAGAAAATAACTAATGTTGGCAAATATGTGAAGAAATTGGAACTCTTGTGCACTGTTGGTAGGAATCCAAAATAATGTAGCCACCATGGTAAATAGTACAGAAGTTTTTCAAGAATTTAAAAATAGAATTGATATATGATCAAGCAATCTCACTGCTCAATATAACCCAAAAGAATTTAAGGTGGGATCTCAAAAATATGTTTGCATACCCATACTCATTACAGCATTATTCATAATAGCCAAGAGGTATATAAAAAAATCCAACTGTCAGGCCACCGGGTGGTTAAGACATTGGAAACTTCATGGCTGGCTGAACAGTTTGAGTTTTGGACTCAGTGGCATGAAAAATCATACTGGGAACATGTGTGAATGCCCTAAATCCCAAGAGACTGGAGAATAAGGGATTATGGCAATTTCCCATGGGAGGTGATTTCTCATCTTAACTTCTAGGATATACTCAGCACATTGAGCCAGTCACTAAAGGATAAAAACTATATTATTCCACTCACATGAAGTTTCTAAAATAGTCAAAATCATAGAAACAGAAAGTACAAAGGTGGTTGACAAGGGTGGTGGAGGGGTATGTGGAGGAGAAAGTCATGTTTAGTGGGTAGAGAGTTTCAGCTGAAAAGGTTCTGGAGATCTGTTGCATAGCAACATAAAATACTTAGCACTACTGAACTTACACTTAGAAAAGATTAAGATAGTAAATTTAATGTTACGTGTTTTTTTATCATAATAAAAGAGTATAAAACAAATAGTGTTTTGAAGACTTCTATATATGACCTTTGATATACATGTGTACGCATTTGTGTTGGGAATATATTTGGGAATAAAATTCTCAGTTTATAAGGTGTGCACATGTTAAATCTAAGATATTGCTAGGTAATTTTCAAAAAATTTAGCAGTTTACTGTTCTATCAGAAATAGGATGGTCCACATCACTGTGAACACTTGGTGTTATTAGTAATTTTAATTTCAGCAATCATGCTTGATGTGTAGAATATGGTACTGAAGTTATATTTCCTTGATGAATAAAAAGGTTAACCATCTTTGAATATATTTGTGGTCCATTTGGATAGCTTTTTTTTATTTCTTTTTTTAAAGTTTTGCCATAAAGTGTGTGTACTTGCTGGGGAGAGAGAGAAAAAAATGAAAAGAAGGTGAGAAACACTCCCTCATTGAAAATGGCCAAACTGCAATGCTTTTTCTTTTCTCCTTCCTTTCAGGATTTTGGACACACACACACACACACACACACACACACACACACACCTGGCATACTTTTTTCAAGCTGTTGGGTCCAGTATTTGAACCATGCAGTTGGTCATGTGAGAGCCAGTGGCCTAAGCACCATGTCACAGGCTGCCCCTGGATATCCTCTTTCATGAAGAACTTATTCATTCTCTCGTGTGTTTTTCTGTTGGACCATCTGTATCACTTTATTTGTAAGATGTATGTGTATTTATGTATATAAAACATGAACGTTCTAGCCATTATATATACTGCAAACATATTCACATATTCACCTACTACATGGCTTGACCTTTCATTCTTTTAATAGTATCTTTTGATAAGTAAAAGTTCTGAATTTTAATATAAATTTAGTAATTTAAGTTTACATAATTATAACAGTTTCCTACCAAACTGTTATATAGTATAGAAGACTACATTTGAAATTTATTGAAAAAAAGCTAGAAATTTAAGGGAATATGTATTTCCATTATCATAATTATTCAAAACATGAGTTCAAATAATAAGTAGTAAGTGTCAAAAGAGATAGCACCTCAGGCCCTTAGGATCTCTCTCTTTTGGGTAAAAATAAGTATCTGTGCCTATCACCTTGATTTGATTTTTATCCCTCCTTATTGAATAATAAAACTTGGACATAGTTTAAAGAGTACCATCAGATGCATGAGATCCAGATTCTGGTTCCAAATATGTCATTTTGAAGTGTTTAACTTCACAATTCATTGAATCTCATTGGATTTGATTTTTCTCAAGAGAAAAATTAACCAGGTAATTCCATATTCCTAAACCATTTCCTTCTGTGAAATACACACACACACACACACACACACACACACACCTCTTTAAAAAAAAAACTTTTGTCTTTGCTTTAAATATTTTGCATTTAAAAATAGAGTAATAAGGACTTCTTCTTCTTCTTAAGATACAGAAACACACAAAGGAATAATGTTTGTACCCTAACAAAACATTAAAAACTGGATAAACTTCCATATGTAGACACACAGGAGGTAAGTGATTACAGCTCGGGACAGCTCATGTCACTAAAACTACAAATCCCTAAAACAACTTATTAGTCTAAAAGTTGGTGGATGGTTCATGGGTTACTTCCATCATCTACCTTTCTTCTTCAACTTACTAATTAGAAATTACATCCGAAATTACATTACATTAGAAATTACATTTTATCACAGCTGAATATATTCATATCTGAAAAACAAGGATAAAAAGTTAGTCCTCATCATATCCATTTTTATAAACTTTTGAACACTATGTTTAATATAAAGAGATGCATGTATGTGTCCTTTTTAAGTAAATTTTATGATTTATTATTTACATTCAATCATTGTACAATGTACATTGTACCGCACATAATATTTTATTTCTTATAAGTGCATATTAATTTGTAATTCTCAAAAAAGATAGTTTAGTTAAAAATTATAAATAAAGGACCAGTAGGTGGCATGATGTAACCTGGACTCCCACATGGCTGGCTGTGGTTCGAATCCCAGACCTGAAGATTTGAAAATCATGCTGTGTGTGTTATGCTTACGTGCCAAAAACCAGGAGGAGAATAGAGAAGAAGGGATTGTAATTGTGGCATGACTCTCTCCCCCTACCAATCCCAGGGGATGATTTTCACTTTCCTTCTCACTGTTTCTCTCTTGTGGGTATACATGCCCTATGGGGGGGAGGACTTAAAAAATTATAAATGAAAAGGTAAAAAATTCCACAAGCACATTTTTCATTCATAGTTGAAATTTGGTCATTTGTCTTTTCTCTCCTTGAACTCAAACAAACTCCCTTTCCACTTTCCCTGACATAATTGTATGCTGTCATAATATATCCTATGCTTAGTATCACCTTTACATACTTTCTTAAAACAAAAACAGGTAAGCAAAAGAGGATGTGCTCATTCTGATAATGTGCTATGTCTTTATTCACTGTAGACATGGGTGGACTATTCTAGGTGAATAGTAACCTGTGATGAAACTTGTTTGCCATATTGGTATAAAAGAGTTGAATGATGCAATAAACAGAGTTGGAATTTCTAAGAGGAAATATAAAGTAGCAGTTCTCTGCAGGCATATGGAAACATATTCGAAGAGAAAGTCTAACAGGCACTCAGGTAAAAGAAGTTACTAGCCAAATGTGTGTTCTTTTTTTTCATCATACAAATTAGTTTTTAATATATGAGATAAGAATTTTTTAAGTCACAACCATGGCTAAATTCACCATTAAATACAAGGTTCCAAGTAGCAGCTCCGGTTGTCTATACCTTAAACTACTTTTCCTCCCAGTAAGTCCTTATGCTAGTTCCATCATAACATTTATTACATACTATAATTACTAGTTTGTCAGTCTCCCACTAGCCTACTAGAGCAAGGATCGTCTTCACTCTGCCTTTAAAAAGTACACACAGGTACCAAATTATTTACTTAGTGAGCAATACATCTATTCAAATAATAGGTATTTGTCTACAGTTACTGAGAATTGCTAAATATTCTAAACTAATCTTAGTTCATTGAAAATCCTCAAATTTAATCAAACTTACTTAGCTTGTGTTAAGTCATTTTTAAAAACTGCAGCTTAGAGGCATTTTATTATGAAAAGTTGATATGTCTCATAAATATATCATGCCGGGCGCGTGTGCGTGCGTGCCCAAGATCCCCAGATGTGCGGCGTTTTGAAAGAAAATATGATAGGGACCAGCAGTTGGTGTAATGGCTATGTCACTGGACTCCCATGTAGTCAACGACGGTTCAAGTCCTGGACCCGGTGACTTAAACTCACTCCAGGTGTGTGTGCATGCATGTCCAAGATCCCAAGAGAAGAATAGAGGAGAAGAGATTGTGGTGAGACCATCCCCCTGGAGGGGGGGGTGATTTCTCGCTTTCTGTATCTCTCTTTCTGGTGAGCGCACATACCCTATAGCAAAAACCTCTCCAAAAAAAAAGAAAGAAAAAGAAAAGAAAATATGATAAAATAATCATTAAAGGAGCCAGCAGGTGGTGTGGTGGTTATGGACTCCCACATGTTTGACCACAGTTCAAGTCCCTCTGTCTCTCACTAGTCACGTTAAAAAAATAATAATAATAAATAAAAATTTAAAATATAATTTTTAAAAGTTTAAAATAAGTATTAAATAATTCATGATATGTACCAAATTGAAATGAAATATTTTTAGAAAACTTCATTTATTTCTGTGATTGAGGGTAATCTTACATTTTAAAGGGCATTGTTTTAACAAAGCTATATGAAGACAATGACAAAGATATTTTTGAGTCAGTCACAGTGACACAGCAATAACACAACACTAAGTGTTGAACTCACACTGGAACGTCCCAGGTTTGTGTTCCAAGGTTTCCCTGTCCACGTGTGGTATGTGCCCATGATACTACCTGGCTGAGGCTGAGGATGGATTGTGGTATGAAGGCCCTGTTATGTTTCCTGTGTGTGTGTGTGTGTGTGTGTGTGTGTGTGTGTGTGCCTCATATAAGAAATAAATTAGTAAATAAATTTTTTTGAAAACCATATGAAAAATATTTATACATAGCCATTATTGCCCACATTTATGGTGGCCTTACTGTTCTTTCTGTACAACTATTTTAGCTACCATCTTTGAGGTTGCATGCACAGCTTTGATGAAGTGCATACTAAATATGCTGTAATAATTGTTTGAAGGTTCTGTCAAATATCACTGTGCTTACTAAATCATGCATCACCAATGTTATGATTTGCAGTAATAAAGTTATGCTATGGTAATTTTTTTGGAACATTGCAGCATATGGTGCCAGATGCCAAGGGCATACTAATTAATAAGAAAATTAGCACATAGATATTAGTTCACTCTAATGCTTCCACAGCCAAGATTTCAAGTGTAACTCAGAAAGAATTTGAGAGTTTAAGTGTGCTACCACAACTTAATATTGATACTTAATTTACAAACAAAGTACTTGTGATCTTTTGAACAGTGAGAATATGAAAATATGTTTTTGGGTTTTTTTTTTAGTTTATTTATTCTATTTATGAGAGAGTGCAAGAAAAAGTGGAGCCCCTTTGACAGTCCCCCTATTTCAGTCCTCCCACCAGTCCTTCAGCTAAGCAGGATCTCAGGCATGCCCTGTGTTCAGATACGCCCAGGATGTGAACCAATAGCCTTCTTATATCCCTTCCCACATTGAGCAGTACCACCCCCACCACCTGTGTCTCTGCAGATGGGCCAGAAACTGTGTCAGTCATATAATTAGTCCACTTTCCCTTTTCAGATAGAAATTAGACTGAGACAAAGAAACACTTCATGTACTTTGATCAAATGTCGCTATTAAAAATATTTTTTGCATTCCATTTAACACTCAGTAATATCAGGAAGTTTCAACATGGAATCATTGAAGGCTAAACATGCCCTAGTCTAGGTGTTCTGTCTCAGACTTAAGTGAGTGATAGAAACTGATTGAACCACCATCGGGATGCCCAGTTGAAGGTCTTCTTGCCTATAGAAAGTAATCTTAATAACTAACCAATTTATGATTCCACAGTTCAAATTTTTATAATGAAAAGCATATCACTTAAGATTTCTAGAGGAGTTATAGTCTTACTTCACGGCACATAAATTAAAAGCATGCGTTCTAGGGACAGATTACCAATGGGCAAATTTCAACTCTATGACAGTGAGCTTGTGAGTTGAGAAAGTTCCCTAATCTCTATCAGTGGCAGTTTTTTTCCATTCGTAATAGAAATTTTAAGACTATCTACTTCAGAGGGCTGTGGGAGAATGAATTGAAATACTCCGTGTAAGGCAGTTATCACAATGCTTCAAACATAAAAATCATTCAATAAATGTAGCCTTTTATTACAATTACTCTCACAGCAGCTCAATGGGATAGTTACAACAGTCATTACTATCACAGATGAAGAAATCTGAACAAAAAATGGCTTTCCTAAGATTATGGTGGTGCTAACTCACAGAGTTGGAATTTGAATCCAGGACCTCACACTCCAAATCCAGAGTTCCTTGTTGCTCCCTGACTACTTGATAAAAAGACGGGGAAAGCTAAGTTAGGTTTATTTGATGGAGTCTTCCAGATTCTAGAGACTATTTCATGTTACTATCTTCAGGCTTAAGTTAACTATATTTAAGCATAACTGTCACACCATCTTAAAGATAAAACCTCAGAATTCTTTCTGAGTGATCCCAAGCCTTACACACAGATGTGCATTTGACAAGCTGTGCTGCTAATAATAGCAGTGGGAAGATGGCTGCAGAAAGCTGGGGAGGCCTGCTTCACCTGTGCGGCCTTCTTCCTGATAAATGGTCAGAATTAACTTGAGGAAAACTGAGTAAATGGGTTTAGAATAAATAATTTGGGTTGTAAAATGCAAACCACCAGGCCTGAAACTCGAACCGTGGTCGACCATGTGGAAGTCCAGTGCCTTTAACCAACACACCACCTGCCGGCCCCTAACCTATCATTCTTAAGTCTCTCTCTCTCTCTTTTTTTTTTTTTTTCTTTCTTTTTTTGCCAGAGGTTGCATGTTCTCACCAGAGAGAAAGAGAGAAAGCATCCCCTAACAGGGCATGGTCACGCTACAATCATTCCTTCTCTATTCTCCATCCCATCAGGTCTGGAACATGCACACACATATCTGATGTGTTTTCAAGCTGCCGGAGCAGAGATTTGAACAACCACTGACAGTGTGGGATCCTGTTCCTTTATGCACAAGGCTTAACTGTCATGCCACATCAGATATGTGTGCAACCTCTGGTGGTTTGCTTTTCTCTCTCTCTCTCTCTCTCTCTCTCTCTCTCTCTCTCATTCTGTCCCTCTCTGATATAATTACAATAACTAAATAAAGTTAAATAAAAAAGAAAAGAAAAAAGGATAATAGGTTAAAATGTATACTTGTAGTGTTTGGTTGTTTTAATGGTTTGCATTTTACAACCCAGATTATTTATTCTAAACCCATTTACTCAGTTTTCCTCAAGTTAATTCTGACCATTTTATTTTTTAAGTTGTATAATCCAATTCTTTGCAATTGGAAAAGATGAAACTTCTCCTACTTTGAAAACTGTAAATAAAAACAAGCTACAAGAAATAGTTAAATCTAACTATATTAGGAAGACCTCTCCCCGTACTTTGGAGGCAATTCTGAGACCTCCTTATTTCCCCAACTGTCTACTTCAACTCTCATTGTGTACATTCATTCTATTCCCTTCCAAAGACTTCAAATAAAAATTTTGAGGAAAATATTTTTTTTCCATTGGAGTGCTGGAATCATCAATGGTGGCTATAAGAGAACAACAAAAAAAAAGTTCTGAGAAAATTGTTTGCTGAGGTAGGTTTGGAGAAAAATTATTCTGAGAAATGTCTTGTAAATTCAAAGAGTGAAGCGTAAGTGACCTATATCAAATGGGGTATTAAAGTACGTTTAATATACAAATCCTAAAGCATGACCACTAATAGAAATGGAACCGTGTCACCCTTGTTAAAAACATGAAAATTATTAGCAGATTTCATTGACTCCTCAATGACCCTATATACAGTAGTTTGAACCTTAAAAGGTAAATCCAATTTTGAGCAGACTTTACCATAGATTAAACTGATTCTTTCCTGAATATATTTTTATTATCTAAAGTGTAGAGAAATGTTTCTTTCCTCATCTCCCTCCTCTACATTTATTTTCTCTCTCACAATTTGAATAAAATCTAATAAGTTATTTTATAAAATGTCTTAAATACCAACTAATCTGTAAATAGGTCAGTCTGAATTATTTTTATATCTGAATTACGTATTCCCAGAATGTCATTTTGTTACATTTCAGTAGAGAAAAAAAAATCTAATTAACTTCGAAATACAACAACAAAATCTATACATGTGAACATCTGTCTGAATGCTATGTGAGAGCAGATATTTACAAACATCTGGCTCCAATTCCGTTGCTATCAACTAAAAGGAAATAGTATGAGACTTGTAACTAGAACCCAAATTTACAATTCTTTTTCAGGTTCCAAGACTTAATATATATGAAATAGAATTACATAGTTACTCTTGAAGCTATTACCTTCAAAAATGGTGTATTAGTTCTCCTTTCATTCTTTTAGGGTTACATAAAACTTCTTGTATTCCCAGATGGCAAATAACAACTATCCATACCATAATAATTAAAGAAATTCTCATCACATCATTCTGCACATTCCTTCCCTATACAAAAGACTTCTGGTATCAAAGTTTCCAAAAATAAATTAATTAAAAATAAATAAAGAATAAATAAAAAGACTTCTGGTATTTTGAGTCACTATACAGCGGTCCTTGAAATAAAAAATTATATAGATTCTGAAGACAGCCCTGTAAGTGCTGATTTCCAGGAAATTGATCATAAATGTAAAGAAGAGAAAGTAATCATTTTAAGAAGAATATACCAGGACCAGCAGATGCAGATGGCATAATGGTTGTATCACTGGACTCCCACATAGTCAATTGCGGATTGTCCTAGACCTGGCAACTTAAAACTAACGCTGGGCACATGTGCATGCATACCCAAGATCCTGAGAGGATGATGGAAGACAAGGGATTGTGGCATGGCTGTCCCACCTGAAGGGTGATTTCTGTCTTTCTTTCCCTCTGTCTCTCTAGCAAGTGTACACACTCTATATCAAACATCTCTCACAAACAAACAAGCAACCCACCTCACACTATGAGTGTGTGTTTGTGTGCCCAAAATCCCGAGAGGAGAATAGAGAAGAAATTGTAGTGTGGCTATCCTCCCTGGGGAGTGGAGGGTGGGGAGGTGATTTCTCACTTTCTGTCTCTTTATCTCTCTCTGTCTTTCCAGTGAGCACACATACTTTATAGCAAAAATCTCTCTTAATAAAAAAAGAATATATACTTAATTTATGATATTTTAAAATACATGGTAGGGAACCCAGCCACAGTGGCACAGCTAGTAAGACACTTCTATGCCATCAGTACAGGAACCACATGGGAAACCCAGGTTCAGATCTCAGGTTGGCCTTAATACTCTGGCTTTGCCTGTACGTGCTGGTAATCCTGGCTGGTTGGGGAGCTGGAGGAAAGACTGTGGCATGGTGAGGCCCAATTGAGGGTATCTCTCTCTCATGCTCTCTCTTTCTCAATAAATAAAGTAGAGCATTATATATGTATATTTATATCTATCAATCTATCTATACCTATCTATATAGGTAGATATAGATATAATAAAGAGAGATATGAGATGTATTAGCCAAGAATTACATTCAGCTGAAAGTAAAAGAGTCCCCACCTCTTGTAATCACAATTCCTTAAACAACATAGTGTTTGTTTTGCTCCTACATGTACGTAGTAGTAGAGTAGGCTGTCCAGATCTGGTGTGGTAATTCTGCTTTATAAACTGGAACCCAGTGTCCTTCTATCTTTGTGGTCCTTCTTCCTTAGCATTCAGCTTATATCCTCAAGTTTACCTCACAGTGACAAGACAGTGTTGGAACATCAACTATCACATCCACAGTCCAAACAGGAGGAAGACTGAAGTAAAGCTTCTTTAGATGCCACACTGAAATTTTCTTACATCTCATGCAAAACCCGTCTATGCAAGAGAAATTGTCATTGTTAATGACTGGACACATTGCGATCCCCAGCTGTACAGGGGTTCTGTTAGAACATCTGACCACTTCTCGATCAACTGGGAGCAGTGCTCCATAGCCATACTGTAAATAGCACAGTGAGCTTTCTGTTTTCTCTCAACCTGGATTTATTGAAATGCTTGAGAAGCATCTAACTAGAAGTTCAGTGGACATTTCTGTTTATATTCACTTCCCCCTAGACATATGGTACTATTAATGATCTGTATTTTTATTCTTCCATTTATAATGATTTATTGAATACCTGACATTTTGGTTATCAGTAATGAGAAATTCAGAGCACTCTTAACCTCCATTCTTTTCCCTGTCTAGAAATTAAAAAATAAAATACAAAAGGTAGCATTTCTGTCTTCTTAAATTTCTATAATTACCCTTTTTGAAATTTCTTCAAACTATTTCTTCCTTTTGCTTCCATTGTCTTGTGGGCTTAGTCAATGAGAGTGCCTCAGTAAACTCCTTAATATTAGTTGTATTTCAAGGTTCACTAGGAAAGCACAGCTATTATAGTAAGTCAGAATTAACAGAATTTATTACTAAAATGTAAAAAAGATTTGCTTCAAGAAGAAATAGATATAAGAATGGTTAAACTAATTGCTAAGAAGTAATAATTAAGTTTGGGTTGGCATTTATGTTGCCTTTTGAGCTCTTTCAAATACAATAAGGGTGGAACTTTTTTAAAAAGTTAATTATAGCTGATAGACAATCTTTTTAAAATCAGTTATTATTGGGGACCAGCAGATGTAATGGTTATGTCGCTGGACTCCCACATGGTGGACCACAGTTTGAGTCCTGAACCTGGAGGTTTGAAACTCATGTCAGCTACATGTCTATGCATACCCAAGATCCCAAAAGATGAATGGAGGAGAAGAGATAATGGCATGGCCATCTCTTCTGAAAGGGCGATTTCTCACTTTCTGTCTCTCTGTCTCTCCAGTGAACACATACACCCTATAGCAAAAATCTTTCCCCAAAAAATCAGTTATTATTGGATTTTTATTTATAATTCCACTTCATGTTACTCATATAAAGACAGTAATTTCAATAATGAAAAATATGGATATATATATATATATATATATATATATAGTATGGTTATATTTTTTAAGGTATATTCTCTTTATATCCTGTAGTGTCTCCCTAATATCCGTAAGTTCGTGTTACTTGTATAGGTTAATATATACTCCATTCTCGCCACTGAGATTTATGCAAATGCTCTCCAGTAATTTGGTTGTTTAAGTTTTTAAATGTTTTGCAGATTTTAAAGTTTGTGTCCATGGAATTAACATTTTTTTTTACTTCCTGAATGATTTTAGCAGCTTGCTGTTTTTAATACATAAAAGTTCATTTGGGTATATATAAATTGCTTAGCCTATATTATCCTTGCTTTGAACATCTTTAAAATGGTTTTCCATATTTTTCCACCACAACATAAAAGTTTAATAATTTATCTTATAAGTGACTTGAATCTTTCCACTAATTTCCAGTAAGATTTTTTTATCTTAAAACACAAAGTTTTTACTAGATTATGATACAAAATTGGTTATTATTATTTTTTCCTCAAAGTATTTGTACATCCCTTTCAGTATATAAATTCAATATTTTTATTACATAATTTTTTTTCTTAAATTTTAAGTGTAATTTGTTCTGTTGCTTAGATTTCTTATAGAAGAAATCATTTTTGACATATGTTTGATTTTCCTGCCAATCTTCTGTAATTTATTCATTAATATATTTTTTTCTTTTTTGGACAAGTTTTTGCTATAGGGTGAGTGTGCTCGCCAGAAAGACAGAGAGAGACAGAGAGCCAAAAAGCAAGAAATCATCCCCCAGGGGGGATGGCCATGCCACAATCCCTTCTCCTCCATTCTCCTCTCGGGATCTTTGGCACACATGCACACGTGCCCGGTGTGAGTTTAAGCCACCGGGTCTGGGACTCAAACCGTGGTCGACTACATGGGAATCCAGCTACATAGCCATTATGCTAATTGCTGGTCCCTTCATTAATATTTTGGCTTCATGCTTTTGCAATGTTTGTTTGATTTTATATTTATATTTTGCCATTATTCATTATCTAAATGGTTTTATTTTTATATTTTATTCTAATTGGTTTTTATTTTCTAAACAGTTTTATGGTTTATTTTAAGTATTTCATGAGTTATGTGGAACTATTTTAGAAATCCTCCATTGTTCTTTTTTCTTTTCTTTGTGTTTATCAAAGTCTAATTTATTTATTATTTTATAACTTTTATTGGGGTTTTTACTGTATCATTTTCATTCATTTTGAAAGATTATCTTATTTGTAGGAATCTCATTCTATCATTATCATGTTTCTTTTTAAATTTTTTTTAGAGATTTTTGCTATAAGGTGCATGCATTTGCCAGAAAGACAGAGAGAGACAGAGAGACAGAAAGTGAGAAATCATCCCCTGGGTGGATGGCCACGCCACAATCCCTTCTCCTCCATTCTCCTCTCAGAATCTTGGGCACACACGCACATGCACCCAGTGTGAGTTTAAGCCACTGGGTCCGGAACTTGAACTGCAGTCAACTACATAGGAGTCCAGTGACATAACCATTACGCCATCTGCTGGTCCCACTATCATCTTTCTTATAATTGTTTATAGGTTTTTACATAATCATTTTATCATATTTATATTTTTATCAAAGTAGCTTTTCCTATACCCATAATAAAGAAAGGTGGGCCAGAATAGCTTCCCAATATTTATGATTCTAGGAGTCTACAATTGCATTAGTTTTAATATTGAAAAGGTTCAAAAATACAGTCTGAATAACTTTTGAGACCTGCCTCCTTTCCTCTTTGGTTTTGTTTTTCTGATGTTTTGCTCTGTTTTGTCCCTATCCTTCTCAAGTCAGCCCCGTCTCAGCAATATTTCTATATTGCAGAATGTGGTACCCAAACAGAGCAAGCAGTTGCTTAGCTGAAGAGTTTACTTAACCAGGCTGATCTTTAATACCCAAACTTTCTATAGCCCAAAATGGATCTCTGAGTGGAATTTTGGCACCCTTCAGGTTATTTTGCTTTTCTGAATTTTGCCCATTGGATTTCCTAATGCTCCCTGAGACTCGGGTTATATTTCCTATTCAGAAGCCCCTTTTCATTTCTCTGTTTATTTCCACAGAGCTGCTAATAAAAGGTGTGCATTATTATTATCAGTGGGTTAGCTAAAATGTGTATTTTGAATTCTTGGGACATTGTCTCATATTTTTTTGTAAATATTGATTTTTCCAAAGTTTCTGTTAGCCTAGTTATCCTTTTGTTGCTGTTACTGTTCTTGTTTTTGTTTTATTTTCTTGAGGAATGTGTCAAATCTCTACTACTGCTATTATAACTTATCCAAAATGATCTGTTTTTGTTTTCTTTGTAAGTCTATATATATTTTGAGACTACCATATCAATATGTCTATCTAATTTAATAAATGTCTTTGATTTCCTTCATTTTCTTTCTCTCACCATTATCTGAGTATATGAAGGTGTAGTTCAAAGGTGATTCTCATTGGTGTTAGAGAAAGGTAATGCAAATTAATAATGGAAAGGTAGACATAATTAATGATGGAAAAGTAGGCAGGATTAATAAGAGAAGTCATCTCTACGGTAGTTATCTTTTCATGTCCCAACCATTTCTTCCACAGTATATACAACATATCTAAAGAAAAAGTATACAAGTATGTTTCCCCCCTTAATGACAGACTATAGTAAGAAAGGGAGCTAGTGTTTTTACTCAACATTCGAGAGCACATTAGTGGAATCACCAGTGTCTTCTGATCCCCACTGGCCATTATTTGTTTTTTTTTAAAACAATTGAAAGGCCAATTTGTGGTTAAAAACAAAACAAAATAATGATACTTTTAAGTTGTCCACTGGTTTAAAAATACAGTATGTGTTTGCATTTTATTTCCTCTTAGAATTTCATCTGAAGAAACAAGTCATAAAATATTAAATATTACATCGTACTTTCTAAAATAGCACAGTTGCTACTGATAATCTCCCTAACATTTCACAGTGTAATGTTGTATTCATAGTCTCCAAAGTCAGGTTTAGAGGTAAGCAAATTCTTTCATTTAAAAACCATGAAAAACAAATTCTACTAGACGTGATTCATAAGCGGATATGACATTTTCATTGTAGAAGATATTGTCTTGATTTATAGAAACACCATGAACGAGGGTCACACACAACACTTACTTTTATAGGCACATTTTCAGGAAAGGTTAAAGCTTGTATAAAACAGTTCACAATGTCCTTAGTCTGAGGAAAGGAAAATGTGTTTCATGCACTGGTATCTTTGTCATCGCTCTCAACTGTGTCTCTTCCTTCCCCATAACATGATTTATGTTTTGTATGTAGTACAAGCTGGCCTTGTCACCCTCACCATTCACTCTTCACAGGCAGGGGGATGTCGCTGGGGAGCAGAAGTTTAGCATTTAATCAGATTAACAAGTATAATGTTAGTTATTTCATTTGCATCATTAAAGCAAATGATTAGGAAATATATTACACTCAAAGGATTAGTGCTTTTGACCAGTACCCTAATATATTACACTTAATGGATTAGTGCTTTTGACCAGTACCCTAAATGTAGTTAAATCAGAAGAGAAAAACACCTCTGAGAGAATCATTGTCTATAATTTCTTGCTTAATGTTTGTACTTGTGGCTTCCCTTGCAGGTCTAGAAAACAAAAAATACAATCTTTTTTGGTGTTTCTAATCATCTCTAATGGAAGTAAGATACAGTCTTTCAGACTAAAAAAAAAAAATCATGAATGATATAAACTAAAAAAGCTCAGTGATTCCATTTAAAATTGCCCCCAAATTCTTCAATCTCACCTCTAGCCAATAAGTGCAACAAATATATGTTAACCATATTTAATAATGAACCCCCAAGAGAGAAAGTTTAACTAAAACTTCAAAATAGATTAGATGACATCTTTTATTTATGTAATTTATAAATTATATGACATCCTTTTATTTACGTAATTCAAAATATTTCACCATTTATTACTACATCAAACTTTTAAGGTAATGGGAAGAGTTATTATCCGTAACACACAGATGTGGAAACAGAAGCACTGCACAGTCGCTTTGTGACCTTCAGCAATAATCAAGCAGGTGAAAATGCAACCCCACTTTGTCCCTTCTACAGTGCTACTGATATAAGTAATCACTCTGATCCACACACATTAAAGAATGAAGACACGTACCTTGGGCTTTCAAGTCTCAGCCGGGGTCTCTGCCCTTCTGCCCATCGAAATGAAATCTGTTCCCTTTGTCTCTTTATAATATTATCTATAAATCCCTCATGTGTTCTGATTGCATTAAGATGGATAGCTAAATAAGATCATCCATTCTGTTTTTCTTTTCCTCAAAACAACATTTTATGAGTCTGGAGAATTAGAAAGCATTTTGCAACTGGATGTTTTGGCAGATAGAAGGGCAGAAATAGAGTAAATTGCCTAATCAGAGGAACAGAAGCTTGCAGGCTCAACAGTAAAGTTTTAATGACAAGGTCTCACTGGGGTCACTCCTCTGATTATAGGCTGTTTTCCCAATCCATTAAACAGCTTACCTTTAATTGTGAATAAGTGAAACCGAGAATCATGTTCTGATGACTTCTTTTGTTAACTTCCTTCCCAGCTGTTCAAGTTGCAAATTCCCAAATAGGAGAAAGCCCTGTTGCCTCATGCTCAGAAATCTATGAACATAAGCATAGTAGAAGTGCTACGCCAAATCACATATTCCATGGACAGAACACTGGAGATCACCATTCCTGTCTTATCATCTGGATATTTATTCAAACTATGACCATGTCAGAAGTACATAAAGGCAACAAAATTCCTCTATGACCTGTTTTTTGTTTGTTTGTTTGTTTACATGGGATTCAGAAAAGAGTAACTTTGGAAGAGTATCTGGGAGAAAATGTAACATGATACAGCTGAGAAGTGATATAAGAATAGCATTTCTATTTCATTCTATTTCTTACCTTTAGAAGATAAGATGTTATGTAAAGAAAAGATTTAGGATCTATGTCATCTATGTCCAGTCACACACTGAGAAATTTGAAGGTATTCTTTCTTCTGTCTGCAATGCATAAAGTTAAAGGACAAACAGCAGCAAGCATAGTAGCTTGCATAAAACGCTGTGCAGGCAGTCTGTAACTGTAGCCAACTAATCAGTCTTGAAAATAATACTATAAGCCACAGGAGAGGTAAAGTAGGGATGGGATGAAAAAAGGATATCAGCCAATTTTAAGTACAGAAAGTTGATCAAATATAAATTTAAATTAATAAAGAGAAAGTTTTACATTTCCATTTTCTTTAGTCACATTTTCATTTATCTTTTTTCTTGAATACATTTAGATTACAATTAAAATATAACTAAGATGGACATCACTGGGCATTGCAAGGACTGGAAATTTGGTAAATGACAGCATAACATTTGCTACTGAGCTGGTACATCTTGTTGGTTTCCAAGATCCCTCCGTGGATTCCAGTCAAGCTTTCCTTTTTCAGGCAGCAACTTCTGATGTTTCCAGTCATCAAGGCATGGTGATACAATGATCATGAATTACCTTTCTCCTTACCATCACTTCTGCTCCTCCTATAAAGATTTACCCACAATTCCTCAAAACTAATCCCTCCAAAGTGATGACAGGCCCCACTGAGGACCCATTCTGTCTTAATAGACTGTGGAGATAAAACTATAGCAGTCATCTTGCTTTGTCTTAGGCATTGCTTCTTTGAAGTCAAGGATGTCCAGTCAAAATCACACACAGACCTGGAAATACACAAAAGCTTGCATGAGAAGGCATAGACAATTTCGAGGGATTTAAATTCAGATGCTATTTCTTAAAACTAATATGTCTGAAAAAGACTCTGTAATTAGACTTCATGCCATGTCTGCCTTCTAACTTTCTTTTTAAAATAGTCCTTCTTCTTTGCCAAAAAAAAAAAGGAAAGAAAGAGAGAGAGAGAGAGAGAAATTTAAAAAAGGAGAAAAGAAAAGGGAGGAAGGAGGGGAGAGAAGGAAAGAGGAGAAAATTATCTCCTAGTCTTATATCCAAAATGTCCTATCAGGATGCATTGATTTTCCTTCTGTGATACCATAGACACAGCAGAGCAGACAGTAAAATTCCTTAACTTTTGATGTTAGCCTGGGTTCCAACCTGAACACATTCACTTATGAGTTTTGTGACTTTACGCAAGTCACTAACCTGGAGGTATGCAAACAAGACTAGAAGTAGGAAAAGACTGTAATCATTTTAAAATAATTAAGCTTCAGACCTCCAAATCAGTGTTCACATTTCTAAAATCAGTCTGCCTGAGGAAACACTAAATCAGGGTCTTACCCAGTTTCTCCTTTCCAACCTTTTCATGCATTTCTCCTGAGGGAGAATCTTGTAAATGAAAAAAATGAAAGGATAGTTGGTAAGAAATACTAAAAGCAACAGAACCTTATTTCATCTAGGATATAATCTATGCAAGGCACAGAGTAGTAGACTTTATCCTTCTAGTCATCTTAAATTTGGAATTCAGAAGCAAGATATTGGTCACAACAGAACATATGGACATGCTTATTCAAATTAAAAAATAAAGTATTTTTTTTCAAAGGAGTAATTTTAATTTGACAGATTAGTTTAACGATGAGGACTTTCTTTTCCTGTTAGAATATATGATGGATATTTTCCATAAATTAAATGAACTAAATCACCAACACCAAGGCTTTGGTAATACTTTATTCAGAAATATATAAAAGTTAAGTAAATGAGTTACTAAATAAGCTATTAAAATAACATATGAAAATGTATGCATGGGCAAGGATAACTTTTTTTTTTTCAAAAATAATTTAAGTGAACTAGTGAGCACAGTTTTCCAAACCCTATACTAGACTGGTCTGGATATAAAAAGTCAATATGTTTGATACCATCTTCTACAACAAGTTGCACTCAAATCTGAGAAACAAACTATAGTTTATAAACTTTATCTCTCACTGAAACACACTCCCACAGTTTGTAAGACTGCATAATAGTCCACAGTAGACTATACTATATGAATATAATTACAGTAAACATCAACATTTACTTAAAATCACAAAGCATACCAAGCTCATGTTTAATTTGACTATTATCCTTCTTCTCCCTCTAATAATTCTTCCAGATTTTCTATCCATGTTCAATAGTTTAACACTCAGGGCTATTATAATGAGATGGATTCGGTTTTTTTTTAAGGAATTATTTGTTCAATTTTATTCATTCATTCATTTATTTTATTTTGTCCAGAGAGAGACAGAGAGGAAAGTGGGAAAATAAGCCATCAAGTCCAGGACCTGAACCTGGTCGGCCATGTGGGAGTGTCCAGTGCCTTCACTACGCCACCTGCCGGTCCCTTTTCCTTCTCTTTTTTTTTTAAAGAATTATTTTATTCAATTTTATTCATTCTATGGATTCAGTTTTTATTTCTTTTCCACAATTCTGATTCTCTGCACTCTTAGGAAATTTATTTATTCACTTCATCTTAGTATCTTCAGAGCAAAATAGATAATACTATCTAATTCATAGAATCATTTTACATCTTCAGGGAGATAATGAATGTTAACATAGTCATCATATAACTGTCACTAAACACATGTAAAATCCCTTATCTTGTATCTCTCTTCTAGTAATAATGTAAGTTATATCATTACCTGAATCTATAACAAGTCAATAAGTTTTTGCATTTTAGTCTTGAATTAGAAAAGCAGAATTAAAAGCCCAGTCAGAAGTTAGTTAAAAAGATGTCAAGACTCAGGGCAGAGGTAATAGAAGATATACATTTGAAAAAGGGCAGTACAATGTGAACTGGAACTTTAAACTCAAATCATAAAGACTTTCATTTATTCTTCCACTGGAGAAGAACAGATTTGCAAGTACAAGAGAAATACTTAGATTGTTTCCCTAATACTACATACACCCATCCATGCACAAAATTGAGGATGAACAGGGTTCAAACATTTGTTTTTAGTCTTGCTGAACAATTTTCCATGATTTCCCCTAATTTCTTTCCAGCCTTGAGCAACTTAGGGAGTTTTATTATCTTTTCTGGCTTATTAGTTATTTTTGATCACCTGAAATAGCTCTGGAGGAAAAAAAAAATGGTAGCAAGAACCTTATTTCTGGTAGTACAGTTTCCTTCTAACTAAAATGAAACCTATTGCTCAAGTCCCAGAGATAGCACAAACACAGAAACTTAATTTCCTGAGGTGACTCAATGCAGCAGCTAATTCATTTTCAGACCTGTGGCAGTACAATGTGAAAAAGCTCACCAGAAACGCAAAATAACCCTCAAAAAACTTGGCATGTTTGCTCTGGAAATAGTATTGTCCTTCTTATGAGATTTCAGTTGCTTCCACCTTATGTTATTTTTATTTATACAATTACTCAAAGGACAGGAATAGTAGAACAACTTTTAATCATGGCCAATGCAGTAGCATTAAAAAGTAAGCTGTTTTTGAAACAGTAAGGTGGCCTGGATTTATGGAGAAATAGCTGGAGGATGCTGATATTATTTTTCTGAAGTATCAGCTGAAGCCCATCTGTGCAGCCCTGTCTGGTGATGTCTTAATTCTCAGTCTTATTATCAAAGGTATTCAGCAAAGGTCATCAAACAAACAAACACAGCCATTTGTTCAAGACAGAGATTAGACCAAATATGCATGAGTCACCGTGTTACTCTTTCCCTGTCCAGAAGAGTAGAATGTACGAATTCTTCTAAAAATTATTATGTATTCAAGCAATAAAGTCACTCATCCCAGAAAATGTTTTACTTCTTTCCCCCAATTTCTATTAAGCTTATTCATCTCTTACTGAGTATTTTATTTTCAAAGTAAAAAAGTCACCTGAAATGAAATGGCAAAATGATAAAGATCTATTTCTATGACAAAGGAAAAAACCATTCAGATTTGTTGTTCTTATCATCTAAGCACTGTTGCTTTCTTATTAAACAGTAGATAAAAATCACATAGAAGAAGCCTTGAAAAGAGATTTAATTGTGGAGCACACAGATTCCTAGGTATGCAGGATTCTTTTGTTTGGAGTGATTTAACACTCTTTCATGCACAATTCATGAATTAGTCTCCTGAGGAGAATGTAAGGTTCTTATGACTCTTACAGAATATCTCCCTTTGGGGTATATTGATGAATGATCCCTGCCTGTAAGGAGCTAGGAGATAAGATTCCCTGAAATTTCTAGAATCAGAAAACCCATGATATCACAACCCTAAAATGAAAGAAGACACAAAGAAGGAAACTACTTATTTTTGCCCACAGGAGAGCAGGCTACTGAGAAGTTGATTAAGTGCTCTTGCCACAAAAATTAATATTGCATGATATGAGTGAGAAACAATTATTTCAAAGAAGTTTAAAAAAATAATAAAGCCTCCAAATACAGCCCACAAAACTGTATATATTTATATGCCAAACTCTTTCACTAAAGGAAAATGACATTTATTCATTCATTCAATATTTTATTCATTCATCAATTTAGTGACCTATAGCACTACATATTTATTAGAATAGCTACCTTGAAACGCTAACATTAAATGTTAGTGAGGAAATGGAGTAACAGGAACTCTCATTCATTGAAGGTGGGAATATAAACTGTTAACCACTTGGAAAGGCAGTTTACAAGTATGCAGTGCTTAGTTATATTGTTTCATAAATTTATCAGCATACATGAAGTGGTTGTAACCACAAGAGAAGTAAGTCTCACCTTCCACCTTGTGCTGTATATAAAAGAGAAATGGTTTTCTAAACTCTGACTGTAATAAGACACTCAAATCCATTTAAAAAGTAAAAATTAAATATATTTAAGGTGTGTGCTTTTATCATACAATTCAAGGTTCATAATCCTTGGGACTGAACCTGATGAGTTTAAAAGTTATTCCCATTCAAAACCCTATAAATGAGTATTTATATCTGTATTCATAATTGTCAAAACTTAGACGTAACCAAGATGTCTTTCAATGAGTGCATGTTTACAAACTATGCTACATTCATAGCGTGGAATACAGCTATTCATACATGCAACGACCTGACTAAATCTCCAGATAATTATAGTGAATGCAAAACCATGCATACTATATCATTCTATTTTTATCATTTATGAAATGACAAAATTATAAAACAAGAAAACAGATTAGTGGTCATCAGGGGTTAAGGTGGGGACCAAAAATGTTCTCTATTTGGATCGTCTCCATGTCAGTATCCTGGTCACGATATCGTACTACAGTTTTACAAGCTGTTAGTAGTAAGAAAATTGCGTAAAGAACAGGGTAACTCTGTTTACTTTCTAACAACTATAAATCTACAATTATCTCAAAGGTAAAAAGCAGAAGATTCATTTTTTAAAAAGTAAATGTGTCAGGGAACAGATGTCATATTTATTTCCTTCTCAGATGTAGGACTCCAACCAGAAAACGTGTTTTATCAGAATCATCTATAAAACCACCTGCTTTTCTCCCAAAGCCTCTCTTTTAGAAGGACTCATTAGGTCATGGCCACATCTATCTCTAAGCTTTGCTACCAAAATTAACATTATAGTAATAGGGTTTCCATGGTATAGGAGTGAGGCTGAAATAACCTTTGTAACTATATCCCATTGCTCATGGCTCTGTTTCTTGATTCTCTGGCTTTCTGTCACATTTGCTTAAAGAAATTTGTTGGGGATTCACCTGCTTCTGTCACTCCCTAAGAATAAATGATAATGTCACTCAGAGTCAAGTGGTGAAATATTTCATGGTATTCCTGCCATTGATTTTATACTGCTCAATTGCTTGCAGTTGCCTGTCTTGACTTAGCCATGTCAATATCTTTTAGATGACTATTTTGTCTTACATGGATCTTTTCTATTTTATCTTTTTCATATATTCAGTTTGGTAGAGCTATGTTATCCTGCATATACATTCAGTGGTCAGTTACACTGTTTCAGAACTTTATTGGCACACATGAAGTAGTCAATCTGCAAAGTCAAATAACCACAGGAGAGTAAAATCTCACTTTCCAAGTTGTGCTGCAGATATACGTGAACTGGTTTCCTAAACTCTGTCTGTAACGAGACATTCAAATCCATTTGAAAGGTCAGAATTAAATAAATTTAAAGTGCAATAGATATGCTCATCCCAGATGCTAGGTCTTCTTAAGTCAGTGTAGCCTGGCAGCTACAACAAAACTAAAAATGTCACAGTGGATCCAATGAGGTGGCTTTCTTCAGAGGGATCTTACTGGATTCTTAAAAATACTCCCTCTCTCCTCACATTTTTAGACCTGGAGCTGGCAAGGACATTATTCAAACTGCCTCCTTGAAACTGAATTATCCCTGTGGTCTCCCAATAACCTGTCCACACTTTCATAATAAACTTTTATTAAATTCGTTTCAACTTTCCCTAATTTGATTATGTTATTTATTTCCTGTTGAGATGTGTCTGATGATACCCCAAAGACCAGGCATGTTGTTTTCTGGCTTCAGTTCAAGAAATTAGTGTGAAATAAAGAAGAAGAAGAGAAGATTTTAAAATCTTGCTTACTTTCTAATATGCTATTATCTACATAGGGTACTTCTTGAGGAAGCAGCAATTGGAGGCTCATGAGGGTGGAAATGTGAGATGTGGAAGTTGACAGGTTTTGGAAGATTCCTTGCTGGAGCTAATGGCAGTTATTGCAGTACTAAGGCTGACACTCAACACAGCAAATCCTTTGCAAATCAGATTTCGAAAATTGTATGAAGCATGAATCATTTTGTTTAAATATTTAGAATATTTGAAATAGTAGGTGATTGAAAATAAGAACTGTCAGGAGAGACCACCAGTTGGATACCAGCCTGGAGAAAACTCAAGCCCCATCAACCTATTCTTAGTGTTGAATGCTTCAGTCTTTATTTTTTGCTAAGGCCAGAAAAAAACTTCTTTACATGACCAGCCGGACTGAATTTACCTCTCCAGTGGTGTGTCTTCCCATTCCACATGACACAGTAAAAGTTCCAAATTACACTGGGTCACAACAGCTCTTTCTCGAAAATGCCTGCTTCTGAACTCACTTCCCAATTGCTCATCCACATGCAAACACACTGACTGAGTTATGTTTTTCCTCTCTTTCTGCTGAACTGTAATCACCGTTCAACATGTAGAGCAAATGACAGCTCTTCTGTGAGGTCTATCCAAATTCCTCCAGACGGGCTGTTACTTTCTCTGAATTCTTATGACTGGGTGTGTACCTACTAATAGCATCTATTTAACATACTGAGATCAGCACTTTCACTACTTCAGGAGTTTCTGGTTAACAAAGGTCTTAATTGTGTTTCTTCTCTAATACCCAGTTCACTGTTTAACAACACATAGCAGGCATTGAGTGAATGGCTTCATTGTCCGCCCAGATACCAGACCCATTTAGAGCATTTAGATTCTGTTCTTATAAACCTCCAATGTGTATTCCTTAATGTAAACGAGGGACAATTTTTTTGATTAGAAGTAATTAAACATACATCTTTTCAATTAGCATGTATTTAAGTACTTGCTTACTGTAAGCAAGCTGGGATACTTTATTCCTTGATTTCAAATAAACAAAAATTTTAATAGTGTCTCTGAAAACATACTACATTCATTGTTTTCCACTTAAACAATTGAGACACAATTCATGAAAAAAAAAAAAAAAAAAAAAAAAAAAAAACCATGAACAAAATCCTGGCATAAGTTTTAAAAAGCTTTGTAGTTGGAAAAGGATATTTGGGATATCTATTTGACTCTTTCTTGTACACTACCTCTTTTTACACTAAACTGTTCATTGAAATCTTTACAAAGCCTGGGAGGTAATATAATAAATGACTGGGTAAGAAATCAGCAGATGGTACTCCTCAGAACTGTAATATGACTGGACAGGATGACAACAAAGACTACTGTAAAATTGGCCCACAATTTTAACAATGCATGCTATAAATTTCATAGACCTGTACATCGACCAAACTGGCACAGTCCCTCTCACTGTAAATAGGTAAATATAACTGCTTATTTTATTGGGCTTTTCAATCCTGCTATCTCACTATTTTCTGGTTGCTAGGCAACCCTAGCAATATCGTGGCACACATTGCTTAAGACAGAGGCACCAAACTGTATTTGTTGATTTATTTATTGAATGGAAATGATCCAGGTCCAAAATAAAATCTTTCCAATATGATAGCTGGCATTGACTAGATAACAACTTTCAACTTCACAACAATTACAATGAGACTTTTTTTTTCCTCAAAAGACGAAAAAGACCCCTCCATCCTCCCTTACACTGAATGAATGTTCACACCATCATTCTTGGTGAGAATTGCTCATGAATATCTTAAGATAGATTTTGGCCTTGGAAGTTCATGCGAAGAAGTGGAGTGGAGCCCAGGGCTGGGACATTTGTAGGACAATATGAAGTATGAGTTATTGCAACTGTATTACCCAGTGAGCAAACTAACCTATCAAGCTATATAAGTTGTCACAAAATGTACTGAGGCATTCCATTCCACTCAGGTGAGATAGGATGAAGGGCAGAAAGAAAGAGTCTGAGTCATAAAATCCGTGCTGCCTCAGGGTAATAGTAACTTATTTCACCATATTTATAGGTCACTAATGGTAACTGATCCAGAAGAAATGATGGCATCGAATTGTCCTTGGCCTACTGTCAAAAAGAAAGAAATCATAGATGATTACAGTCATTAGACCAAAAAAAAAAAAAAAAAATCCATGATGATGTCAATTCTGTTAACATAGATATAGAACAATATGCAATTTTTCATGTTTATTTTCTATATTTTTCAATGAAATTAAGTTGTAGTGCATGAAAAAAAGAACCATTCCAAAGAGGAAATAACATATACTAGTATACTATTAAAAACCCACAAGATACTAATATTGTTATTTTTCACTTTCAACTGTTGGAAATGAACATAATGTTACAATGAATCATCCCGTGTTTTGCCTCCTATTTCTCCTTCCCTGGTTATGTGGGTTTGTCAGTTGAAACCAAAATAGCAAGCATCATTTCTAGTCTTTCTTGTGCTCTGTATCTCAGAAAAACATACGTACTTTTGTTTTGTTTTGTTTTTTGCTACAGGACATGAGCGATCTCAAGAGAGACGGAAAAAGACAGAGAGAGGGAACGAGAGAAAGCACCTCCAAAGGGGAATGGCCAAGCTTCAATTCTTTCTCCCCCATTCTCCTCGTGGAATTTAGAGCCTGGTGTGTTTTCCAAGCCAGCAGATTCATGACTCGAGCCGCACAGTCTGCGATCTGGGATTCAACCACCTTAACCACCATGCCACCAGCTGATCCCATGTACATTTTTCTCGTTCTTAATTTTTATCCTTTTGCTCTATTCCTGAGATACCATTTTCCATGATAAATTGTGCTAAGGAAAATTGCATTGTTTAGTGATTTTACTCAGGGCTCAGTGAAGGACTTGGTATGGGGCTGGAGTTGATATTATTCTAGAATTTTTGTTTGCTTGGTTTGCCATGTTGTAAAATCCATTAAATAACACAGAATCTTTGTTTCAGTGAAAAATGGACATGGAAGCATAAGTTTTCCCCTATGATAGCAACCACAGTAGGGAAGCAATAAAATGCAATAAGGTAACTATTTTATTGCTAAAACATAAATTTATATTCCATTCCCTCATAGGTTATTCTGCTGAAATACCTTTAAATGGTGCTTAACCAAGGTACAATCACTGTGAGAATACTGACATGTGTATGCTATAAAGCAGTCACATACTGTCTATTTTCATAACCTTTACAGATAAGCAGTTTTAATCAACTCTCTATTGTCATCTCATTTTCCATTTAAAGATTTGGTGTTGCTACCTTGGTGTGATAATCTTACCTGTTGATTTGGAGTTTAGAACTTCATATAGAAATTCTGTAATAATTTATGGCAGCGTAATTTGTTAATGAATTTGGTTTTGTACGATGCATGCTTAAGAGTATACATACCATGGGACCAGCAGTTAGCATAATGGCTGCATCGCTGGACTCCCATGTAGTCGACCACGGTTCTCATCCCCGACCCAGTGGCTTAAACTCATGCCGGGCACATGTGCGTGCTTGCCCAAGATACTGAGAGAATAGAGGAGAAGGGATTGCGGCGTGGCCATCCCCCCTGGGGGGGGATTTCTCACTTTCTGTCTCTCCGTCTCTGTCTGTCTGGTGAGCGTGCACATGTCGTATAGCAAAAACCTCTCAAATAAAAAAAGAGTATACATACCACTAAGTTAGTATCTGAGAATGATATGTCTGTGTGACTGTAATGGAATTGGTTAATTCTTTACCTGAATAGGTTAAACTGCTAAAAATATTTTTTAAACTTTTTGAATTTATTTAAATAATTTCTACATATTTTTTTTAACTATCCTGCTTAATATATGAGTTGTAGTCTTGAAAAAAATATATTCAAGACAAATTTCAGTTAATTACATACTCCCTTAACCATAATAAGAAAACAAGTGATTTGAAGGCATATCATTCTTTTTTCCTTTTTTTTAATTTTAAATTTATTTATTTACATTCATTCACTGTAAATCATGACAATATACAAAATGAGATTTTTTTCACCCAGAATACACTGTATATTGACTCAATCAAGAATATTGCCATACATGTTATCATCAACAAATAATTTTCCATTTCTCATTTCTTATATATTTTGCTTTTTTCTCTCTCCTTGATTCCTTACCTCTCACCTTCTGCCATTTCCCACTCTTCTCCCACACTGTCTCTGGTATCTACAGTTGCCTTTTATGCCTTTTGTTTTTCACATTTTATTAATTCACAAAAGATCTTAATTAATCTCAACACTTTTTTTTTTGAGAGGTTTAGCTATAGGGCACATGCACTCACCAGACAGACAGAAAGAGGCAGAGACAGAAAGTGAGAAATCACCCCCCAGGGGGAATGGCCATACCGCAATCCCTTCTCCTCCATTCTCCTCTCTGGATCTTGGGATGCAAGCACACGCACCCAGAGTGAGTTTTAAGCCACTGAGTCTGGGACACGAACCACAGTCGACTACATGGGAGTCCAGCAACATAGCCATTACGTTGCTGGTCCCAACCTAAACACTTCCAATAGCAAGTGCAGCTGATAAACACATATATATGAACACATGTCTGATTTTAGACATAAACCTCAATGAGTAGAATGAACATCCTATAAAGAAGCACCTAGCTGGGACTATATAGTTTACTGTGGTCATTAAATAGGTATATATATATATATATATGTATATATATATATATTTAGATTGTGAAGAGACTTTACCTAGCATGATTTATACCTCAGTCCAGCCCCGTTGAGACTTACACACATCCTTGTCAACAGATAATCAACCTTATCTGTGTCCCAATAGCTCTACAAAGAAAATAATCATCTTCATTGTTTTTTAATTGTAGTGATCTATATTTTTGAAAGATGTAGCTTTTAGTCTAACAATATTTGGAGCCTTATTAAGAAACCATATAAGAAACTGAAATCCAAGTTTAAAAACAAATAGATGTCTTTAAAAAGTTTATAGAACTATATTATGAAAACACAATGCATTGATTTCACCATTGTTTTGCACCAAAATAGACTCATATGCTAAGTCTATTTTTCCATGAACTTTTAAAAGTCCCCCATATTTTCATTTTTCACTAAAAAATAAGACTCAGTAAGACTAAGACCCAGTAAGACTCTTCCACCAAGAGACCTGACTCAGTTTCAGACAGATTTGTTATCCCACGTAGCCTCAAAGTGTTTAGGATATTCAGACAGATTATATTTTCACCTGACTCAAAAGCATCTTGCTTTGCACTCACAAGGCAGTAAACACTTTTAGTAACTGCTTAACTCAATTGAATGGCACCCACACAGGGGCTTCCTAAATTGCACTTATACATCTACTACTCCGTGCACTTACATAAATCTCCCTCTCTCTGGAAGCATACTTCCCTTGAGAAGCTTACCTGAAATGTCAGCTCAACCAGAGCATGAAGCTCTAGCCCACTGAACAATTCGGCAGCCTGAAAATGTGCTCGTGTGAGTTGAAACTAACTCTTTTCTTGTTCACAAGTATAAAATGAAACCTGCTTATTAACACATTTGTAGGTGTTATTTTCAGCTTTTAAACATAAATCAACCCACACTTCGTGTTTTTATCCACAAAGGGAGGAAAAAAAACAGAAACGAAATAAGATTTGCACATATTTAAAATTCAAAATATTCTGAAGCACTTTTATTACCAAAAAATACTAATGCTCAAATGTCTAAAATAAGTATTATTGCACCTAAACATCAGAAAGGTAGCATATCTGTAATGTGTTAATCATTGAGTCATAGCTCAGTGTTAAATTCATCACATCAGAGGAGACTAAATTAGCAAGTTGTTAAATGTGTGATTCCTCTGGTTTATAAATAAGATTCGTCAGTAGATAAATTTATTATCATCTTACACTTGATTTAGGGGAACAATTCTTAATGAGAAGTTTAATAAAATGTAATCCCTCCTAACAATTCTACATACTTCTAGGTGAAAGACAGTCAACTAATCACCCTATGTATTAAAGAGTCTCACTCTCTAACATCTTTCTCAAAATCCTCTTTAAGCTTTTCTTCTCTGAGAAACAATACATAGTGAGATGCTTTTCAACTATCTCTGTATTTTTTTGTTTTCTTTTTTGCAAATCGTTACATTGAGTAGTAAACAAATAAGGCTACAAGGGATACTATGTGGCAGAGTTGTTTCCTAAGAGCCCTAAGAAATGACTGTCGAATGTAAACATGAAATAGTCAGGAAAATCTTAGACCCAAACAAAAGTACCTTCCCAGTTGGATACCTGATGCTGCTGTCCCAGGGCCAGAAGGATCCTAACTGGTAGGCAGAAATATTGGCATCCTTCACAATTCCTTGTGTAAAGATGATTTCTGAAAAGGCTGAAGTCACTGGATGACAAAAACAAAAATGGTCTCCATACTTCATAGTTTGCAATTACTTTTTCGTAGGAACTTTTCCCCAAAAGAAAATTCCTGATTACCTTAGTCTATATTTTCTATATTGGTAGCATTGCTTTTAGTGATTTAAAAACAATGCCATTTTGTTTTGTTTTCTTTTTAATGAAATTTAGAGTTTGCATGGAATGCACTAAAGAAACTACTTTAGGAGACCACAGGTGGCACAGTGGTTAAGGTGCCAGACTCCCACATGGCAGATCGCAGTTCAAATCCCGGACCTGGTAACTGGCTTTCTCACTTTTCCTTTCTCTTTCTTTCTGTCTGTCTCTGGTCAAATTTAAAAAATAATAATAGTAACAATAATAATGATAAAATTAAATACTTATTTTAAAAAAATAAACTGTTTTATTGATTTATTGATTGACATATATTTTTACTAAATACAAAAATGTTCTATATACTCAAACATATTCATCTTTTGACAATGGAATTCAACAAATACTTAAAAAAAAGAGAAAAAATGTCTTTCCCTAAGATATTATTTACCTTATATCTTACAGAGAAGTTTCCAGCACAAATTCATGACTAGTGATTAAAGAACTAAAATTTGGATTATGAAAACCAAATTCAAATAAATAAGAGTTAATATGTAGGATCAACAAGGGTTTTATTTATAGGTTTACTGGCCTGGTCTTAAATTGTGTGTATGAATGTACACAATATTTCTCTTGTCGAGGTATTTCTTTAAAAAAATTAAGACCTTAAAAGGTATGCTTCAAAATATATGTATATGTATATAGCTATAGCTATGTATAGGTGTGTGTATATATATATATATATATGTGTGTGTGTGTGTGTGTGTGTGTGTATATATATATTATAGATATAGATATATAGGTATATATTGATATAGATGCATATATCTATATCTATATCTATCTATCTATAGAAAAAGACAGATTGGTATATAAGGAGAAGTTTCATTTTAAAGAAGAAGTACCTCACTAATAAATATTCTTAGTAAATATCACAGATATTGAACATCCACATGAATGTCACAGATAAGCAAAGATTTTGTTTCCTGAAAGTACACAGTAGTCTTGTCAGCTAAATTTAAGTCAAATCAAGCCTTTCAATCCAATTTCCATTATAGAAAATAGAGAAACATGTTAATCTACCCCATGGGGATGCAATAAGCCCAAGCAAACTATAGGGAACCCCACAGGTCAAAATTGACTTTGTTTATTCAATTTAAAAAGTGTAAGAAAAAATGAGAAGTGGGGAAAGCCATGCATTAAAAGAGACTCAAAAGGGACCAGCAGTTAGCGTAATGGCTATGTCGCTGGACTCTCACGTAGTCGACCGCGGTTCGCGTCCCAGACCCGGTGGCTTAAAACTCACGCCGGGCGTGTGTGCGTGCGTGCCCAAGATCCCGAGAGGAGAATGGAGGAGAAGGGATTGTGGCGTGACCATCCCCCCTGGGGGGTGATTTCTCGCTTTCTGTCTCTCTGTCTCTCTCTGTCTGGCGAGCGCATGCGCCCTATAGCAAAAAACTCTCAAAAAAAAAAAAAAAAAAGAGAGAGAGAGACTCAAAAGACTTAACCATCAATAGAAAATCTGCCCCAATTAAATATGTACAGTTGCATAGTTTCCCCTTTCTCTCTCTTTTCAGTTCTTCACTCTATTTTTTTTTATAGCAAGTTGATGAATAATGGCCAGCCAAAGCACAAAACTCATACCACTGCTGCATTCTCTGCTATCAATTGTACTTTCACTCTCTTTGTTGTTTTACTACAGCTGATCGCAGCAACTAGTGGAAGTTTCTAGACTCTCCATAAGTTTCAAGACTCTCCAACTGGAAGAGCTGCCATGCTATGATAGAAAAAGAAGTGGTGGTTTTCCAACCTCTACTCTCAGTTCTTTCAACAGCTGTTAGTTCCTAATTCTCTATATTAAAATTTGTAACATGGCCAAATACATTCACAACTCCACTCCTGAGTCTTTAAAAGCACATGCACATATGCCCAAGATCCCAATGGGATGGAGAAATGGAGGAGCGAAGGATTGTAGCGTGACCAGGCCCGTTGGGTGGTGCTTTCTTTCTCTCTTCTCTCCTTCTCTCTCTTGCTTTCTTTCTCTCCTCTCTGTCTTTTTCTTTGTCTGTTTCTTATGTGTGCACACAGCATAAAATAAATAAAAGAAAAGAAAAGAAAAGAATAAAATAAAGCCATAAAATCAGAAATACACAGAATTAATTCTGTTTTCTGTATAAAATTCTAATTTATATTACACCCCTGGGACTTTGTGATCAGAGAAAAATGAATTTCTCACCTACTGGTTCTAATTTTAAAATCCTGAATGAGGATTCTGGCACAGTTTAGGTGAAATACCTACCCCCATACTGATGACTGTGACCAGAATGATGGGTTACAATGATGAGCCCAGCCTATATTTTGACCAGCTGTGAGGCTGGCACAAGAAGTCATATTGAATAAAGTTAGTTCTTATGAGAAACCATACTTAAAATAGGAAAGCATGACCCTAAAAGGGAAGTGTAAATCTTAGGAAAAAAACAGGAGCTACTGAATAGATTCACAAATAGATTATGACTATGTATTTTATTTCTAGAGCCCCGCACCCTCCATGTAAAGATATGGTGTCCACAAAAACGAAAAGTTGTCTGCTACTGATGATGTATATGGTTATGCCTTTGTCTTGATTGATAGACACTGTAGGCATGCAGGGAAAAGCCATGTTATATACCGTTAAGATGTATAGTGATTTAATGTAAAGAAATAATGATGATAATAATAAAAAGATACGGTGTCCAGAAGATAGCTTGAACTGGATGTGATGAGGGATTTGTCCTATCGGTAAAGGTGACACAGCCACATGAGGATAAAAAGGAAGCAACAGAAAAAAAAGGGCCAAATGTGTGGAGCTCAGGGGTTATTCAGACAGGCAAGGCAATACATTAGAAGGGAAGGTAAATAAAGAAAAAGAATACAAGCATTCTAGAAATGATTATTCAACCTTACTCAACCACGCAACTAAAATAGAATCCTTATCACAATTTATATTCTCACCCTGCCTCCTCATACGTGTGTTGCATCTTTATTTATTCGTATGTCTTCCAGCTAGAATTCAAGTTGCATGAGGTCAGGTACATGGTCAATTACATTCAAAATTCTATCCCCAATTCTTAGAAGAGTGCTTGACCCAGGCAGATGCTAAATCAATACTTACTGAATTAGAGGATGACTTGAACAAATTGAGGTAAGTCAGTCTGAAAAGCCCTTAGACATTCAGCTATTTTGTGGTGTAACCTACATCTCAGAAGAGGGGACTTGGTATTAATTCAGCAGTGTTTAAAAGTATTGAAGACATATAAACAAACAGACCTCATCCTCGGTTAACTCATAGCCTGGTGTAATGACAGAAACAGATGCAGATACACTGTCAGATCAGTGTGATGAAAGTGGTGATGAATTGCCTTGGAAGCATTAGAGCAGCCAGTGCCTCACAGGTGAGAGAGAAGACGTCACATGGGATAAAGAGGCTGCAGAACCTAAGAAGTTAAAAAGAACAGTCTCTGTCGGGACCAGCAGTTAGCGTAATGGCTATGTCGCTGGACTCCCATGTAGGCGACTGCGGTTCAAGTCCTGGACCCAGCGGCTTAAACTCACACTGGGCGCATGTGCGTGCGTGCCCAAGATCCCAAGAGGAGAATGGAGGAGAAGAGATTGCGGCATGGCCATCCCCCCTGGGGGGTGATTTCTCGCTTTCTATCTCTCTGTCTCTCTCTGGCGAGAGCACGCGCCCTCTAGCGAAAACCTCTTAAAAAAAAAAAAAAAAAAAAGAACAGCCTCTGTCCACTTAGTTTTTGTCTTGGGTCCTTCATACCTTGATTTTTGAAATGATGGCAAAATTCTTAACCCAAAGAAAATGTTCCCTAGTTACTTAGACAATTTGTTTAGCTTACATGGTTACTAGAGTAAGTAAATTAATGGCTGCATTTCTAAACTATGTTGCTTTTATTATTTTCCTTTCTATATAATGCTCCTTCCCTAATAGAAAAAGATGAACTTTTTCATCAGTGATTAGCTGTGTTCCAAATGAGACAGGCGCTCACTACAAATGAATGAAGAGCATTTCTATATGCCTTCCATTTATATAGCGGGTGACATTTTTGCAGAGCAGCTCAAGAAAATGCTAATTCAACACAGAAATGAGCTAAGAAAAAGTATGTAAAATGAGAAACCAGTTCCCTGAGAATTTGTAATCTGGTGTCTGCTCACAGATTTTTTGTTTTGTTTTGTTTTGTTTGCTTCTAAAGAATTGACTGACAATCCTGCTCTTTGACTTCTCCTCTGGGTGAGCCTGCAAAGCCCAAGAACAAAGACATAGAAGGGAAGAGGTTCAGCTACTCATCAGGCTTTTATTGTTTTATTTCTTCATTATCTATTTAATTATTTTTGGTCTATTTGATTTTAAAATAGATTCCACTATTATATCCCATGAATATAAATCATGATTTGACATTCTTTTCTGGCAATCTTTCTTTCTTCCCCTCTTCCTCTCTCCTCTCCAACCTTCTCTTCTTTTCTATCTCTTCTCTCTCCTTTCCCTTCTCCTTGCTCCACTTTTTTTTTCTTGCTCCACTTTTTTCTCCCCTTGTTTCTCTTCTCTTCTATTCTCTCTCTCTTTATCTCTCACCCTGTAATCCCTCCTACATTATTAGCTTCTAAATACTTATTTGAGTTTCCAATATTAAAATTAGTTGAATTATTGGTAGACATTAAATAGTGAAAATGGACAGATATGGATATCTATAGTCATCTAGTTCCTCAAACACCTGAAGTAATTTCCTGATTCTTGAGTCATCATTAAAATTATTTTCAATATTTAAGCACTGATTCATTCTCATTTTAGGTTGCTCTCTATTAGGCTTATTTCTTGGGAATATTTTTATCCTGTTAGATTTTAATTTAATTTCACAGTCCTATTTTCTACTTTGAAAAACACTAAATAAATATTCCACAACTTAAAAAAAAATAGTCTTGGGACCGATAGGTGGCATGGCGGTTAAAGGTGCTGGACTCCCACATGGCCAACTGTGGTTCGAGTCCCAGACTTGGTGGCTTGCTTTCTCTCCTTATTTCTCTCTCTCTATCTATCCCTCTCTAGTCAAATTAAAATAAATAAATGGATAAATAAAGTTAAATAAAATAATTCTAAAAAATAGCCTTTATTTAATCACATATACTTATAATAATTTGTTATTATGATTTTTAATCATTAACAAATCATAATGAATGAGTACTATTCATAGTATGCAGATTTTGCTACTCCACAGTCCTGGATTGGTTTACTGGTTTCAAGACATAAACTTAAAATAATGAAATAAGTAAGTTGTAGATGTAAATGTAAGGACAAGAGGAGAGGAGAAGCCATGCAGTGTCATGGCCACGTGTGATCTTTGAGAGTATTAGAGCTGAGATTTAAACAGGTTTGGAAAAAATAAATAATGACATCATTACCCAGTGTAAATTTTTTTTAAAGAAAGGATAATGCCTAGAGTATATTTTGTATACATATTTAATTTTCTTTTTAAATTAATGTTACTTGTTTATTCTGGAACTACCCAGGGCAAAGCCAAGAAACTCCTAGGTATGCTAGAGACTGAATCAGAGCTACAAAAATATCAACTTATGCAATGTTAAACGGTTGATTTGAGAGCCAGCCTGTGGCTTGGTGGTTAAGGTGGCTGAATCCTATACAGCAGACTATGGTTTGAGTCTCAGACAGATGGCTTAAAAAATACCCCAGATTCATTTGTGTGCATCCCCAAAATTCTGGGGCCAGGGGGAGAAATAGAAGAGACAGGATTGCAGTGTGACAATTACCCTGGGGGAGTGCTTTCTTACTTCCTCTTTCTCTTTCTGTCTCTCTCCAATGAGTGCACATGCCTTCTGGCAAAATTTGAAAAAAGAAGAAAAGCTGATTTGGAGCCAGTCTTGTAACATTGCTTTCATGTCCTATCCATCGAAAGCTAAATTCCACATGGCCAATCATGGTGTGAGTCTAGGTCCCAGCAGCTTGAAAAATATGCCAAGCACATGTGTGAGCATGACCAAAATCCTGATGAGATAAAGAAATGGAGGAGGACAAAGAAGATTAAAGGATTGCAGTGTAAGTCTCATTGGGATATCTTCTCTCTCTCTCTCTCTTTCTCTCTCTCTCTCTCTCTCTCTCTCTCTCTCTCTCTCTCTATCTTCTCTGTCTCTATCTGGGGACCATATCTGTCCCCTGGCAATAAGAGCAGAAAAAAATGTTGATTTGAGGCCCAGCAGGTAACAAGGTGGTTAAGGCGCCAGACTTCTGCATGGCTGATGGCAATTTGAGTCCTGGACTCAGCAGCTTGAAAATCATGCCAGGTGGGTGTGCATGCATGCCTAAAATCCCAAGAGGATAATGGAGGACAAAGGATTGGGGTGTAGCCACCCTTCTTAAGGTGTGATTTCTTACTTTCCCTTTCTCTCTCATCAGTGCATGTGGCATATGGCAAAAATCTGTAAAAGAAAAAAAAAGGTTTGATTAAAATATTTTTATTGAATTGGTTGGCTTCCCATATAATATTAGACATGATCAAATATGCTGTCTGTACAGAAGAAGGGTATGTAAGAATCAATACAATTATTGTTCATCACCAGAACAAGTTACTAAGAGTTAATGATACTTGTGGACAAAGAAAAGGACTTCACTGGCCAACATTCCTGCAGAATTCTGATGTTTGCCCTGGTATAGGTGCAGACCATGGCTACGTACAGTCATAAACTCATTTCATCTTTCATCTGTACTTTTGCCTTTAATTTTCCTATAGTCCTTTCTAAAGATTTTCAGTTACCTCTTATTTTCTAGTTCTTATACTGAAAGCAAGCCTTCTGTTCTAGTTCACTTGTTCATAGCTGCAGCAACTACTAGGCAACATTACAAACATGTACCCTACCATGGCCAAAAGGTTCCCTGCATTGCAAAAGCTTACACTTCCTAGGTGCCAGTTTCTCTGAGAGTTGTTTCATCTTTTTCTCTAAACAATATCTCTAGGTTTCACATAATTTCCCACTGCAGATAAACACATAATCCAGCAGCTAGATTCCAGATCCCTAATACATCTAATTTGATTGAGTGATACTTCATTTTTTTCTAGACAGAGTCTTGGAAGGTCACAATCGTCCTGCCTCAGGCTCCTGAGTAGCTAGAATTACAGGTGTGTGCAAGCAAGCCTAGCTTTTAGGGTGGGCTTAAAGCAAAGTCAGAAATAAAATCTGACTCCCTCTGTGGCCTCGGGCTGCCAAATGGCAGTGTCTAACAGCATGTGATATCATGGCTGGACAAATCCATTGGTACTCCATATACTTCAATTCCAGCATGCCTTGAAGACTTTGGGGGAAATAGTAACACACTTTTGTCAATATTTAAACTTATTTAAATACCAAGCTGTTCAAGAACTATTGTTTTATTAGGAATAATCCACCTAATATGTGCGGTAGTAGTTTCTGAACTTAATACAGCCAAGTTCACAGGTAAATCAAGCAAAACAGTTCAGTAGAAGTGATGTTGCCATTATTCTAGCAGCTAAGTTCTATTTTCAGTGTTTACCATTTCTTCTTATTTTTAGAGTATGTTGAATGTGTTTGTGTGTATGTGTGTGTATATGTATATATATATATATATATATGTATACACACACACATATATTTGTATAAATATATATGTGTATATATATATATATATATACATATATATATATATATGCCTTCTACATTGTTTGTGTGTCTCATGGAAAAATTACTAAGCATGCATAGTAAGATTACAATTTATTTTAGAATAGAGATTTTTTTTCGTATTTGTGTCAGTTTTAATAAGTGAAAATCTTTTTTATCAGTAGGAAGTGAATTTAGTTCATTTTCTAGTCAGAAAACTTTGAAAGCTATATTACAAAAGAGAGGCCAGTGATTAATTACCTTTAATAATCTTCTATTGCCTCCGGCAGCATGTAAGAATTAAGGGGAGAATGGATTCCTCAATTATAGGTTGTATTTAGAAAAAAAGGAAATGATGTAAAAGATGGAAGCAAGAAGGAAGCTCACTTCGCTTTAATAACTATTTCTTACTGATAAAGGAAGGAAATAGTCATAGGCACAAGAGCCATTTCTCCTTTGGGATCAAAATCCATGCAACCAATATCCAAATTATATATAGGACTAATTCTTCTCAAGAAAGTGAGCAAGGGGCCAGGCAGCAGTGCTATGGTAATGTCAATGGACCCAACTGCAAAAAGTCCTGGGTTCTCATCCTGGGACCTTCCTGAGTACATGAGCACGTGTGCCTGTGATCTACGCCAGTGGGCTCTGGAGGTAGGCTGCAGTGTGGGGGCCCTGACAGAGGTGCCTATCTTTTTAAGAAAATAAATAAATTTGGATGAAAGAAAGAGAAAGACAATGACTGAGGGATGGTAATGTATGCCCAACTTTTATAGGAAGGAAAAATATTCTAGAATAATCTCTTTATGACCCACCTGAAGTGATTAGACTCTGTCATAGAAACTCTAAGCCATACTACAATACTAATTTGAAACCCATTTTAAAAATAAATATGGTGGCCCAGAACAGCCCTTCTTCAAGAGACAGACAGCTCCATGGCTCCTGCGATCTAGCCATTTTGGGAGAAAGGAAGATGTCCCACTGATAACTGGGCCTCCAGCATACAAAACCTGTGTGATTGAACTTCCAAGTTTGGGAAGAAACCAACCATCCACCAGATGAATAGAAATTGCTACAGGACCACAAGAAATATGGGAAAGCAGGAAAATGCCTCTCCCACAAGAGAAACGGATAGCTCCTCTTCATCCACACACAGTTCAATGGAAATCATGGAAATGTCTGATAAAGAATTCAGAACATTCATAATGGCAAAGCTAACAGAGATGGAAGAGAAGAGAGACAAGGAACTGCTGAAGAGGAAGGAGAAAGGAGTTGAAGAGCTCCAGGAGGTGAGGAAATTCATGCAAGATCTAAAAGAGGAATTTCACACTTTACAAAAGAATCAGATGGAACTGTTAGAGATGAAGGCTATAATACAAGAAGTCAAAATCTCCCTTGAAAGTATTAAAAGCAGACTAGATCATACAGAAAATAGAATCTCTAATGTAGAAGAGAAAATGGCTGGCCTAGAAAAACCCACCACGAAGACTGAGAAAATGGCACAAAAATTTGAGAATAATATGCGAGAAGTACTAGATACAGTTAAACGTCCAAACATCTGGAAAATAGGCATCCCAGAGGGTGAAGAGACTCATAAGGGCATTGATAATCTATTCCATGAAATCCTGCAAGAAAACTTTCCAAACCTGGAGAGGCACTCAAAGATTCAGTCCCAAGAAATACAGAGGACCCCAGATAGAATCAACCCAAGAAGATCTTCTCCAAGACACATTATAGCCAGATTGACCAAAACCACAGAAAAAGACAAGATACTAAGACTGGCAAGAGAAAAAAGGCAAGTTACCTACAAAGGGTATCCCATCAGACTAACGGCAGACCTCTCATCGGAAACAATGCGAGCGAGGAGAGAATGGGAAAATATATCCAAAGTATTAAGGGAAAAGCAATTTCAGCCGAGAATTCTGTACCCAGCAAGGTTATCGTTCATTTGGGAAGAAAAGACACGAACGTTCCCAGGTAAACAAAACCTGAAAGAATTTACCAGCACCAGACCAGATCTCCAAGAAGTTTTTAAGGGAGTGCTATGTCAGTAAAATTAACTGCGGACACACAGAAATAAGAGTTCAAAAACTAAGAAAATGGGCAATTTAATTGTAAGGACAAAGTCTGGAGTTGAGTATTATATACCAGAGTTCAATCTGGAAGATTGTACCTCAACAGAAACAGAAGAAAGATTAAGTACATGAGTCTGAACTGATGAAACAGCGTTCTGTGACTTGACTAAGATATTGCTGCTTTTCTTCTAAGCTTTGTTGTCTGGTTTTAAGGATTTTTATCCTGTCTTGAGCTGTCAATAGATTCATGTACCTACTATTTGAACAAAATACCAACCTGTTTCTAGGCTTCAAATTTCAAGGAAATAACCTTACCAGTTCAAAACTGCCTTTCTTGAAACCACCAGCTGAACTTGCTATTGAAAGTAGTTAGATTACTTATGATATGGTGTGGTCAACAAAATGTTGGGGGAAAAGGAATTTAAGACAACTGTACACAGCAGAAATAATGTAACAAAAGAGTGGAATAGGGCAGAGTGTCAGACATGGGGTAAAAACATATATATATATATATATGAAAGTAGTAATGGAATTTTATGGATGATAACATGCATGATTAAGGCACTATGCAGTTTACTCTAGAGGGGAAACCACATTTAGTATGTTGTGATGATTCTCAGGGAATGAATGTAAATTAAAAAAAAATTCAGAGAAAAAAATACTAAAACTGTTACCAAAATTTCAAGAAAAAACTGTGTATTTAATTACCACAGTAAGCTATATAGCCCTAGCTAGGTGCTATTTTATAGTATGTTCATTCTACTCACTGAGGTTTATGCCTAAAGTCAGACATGGGTTCTTGTGTATGTATATATCAGCTGTGCTTGCTATTGCAAATATTTAGACAAATTAAGTTCATTAGCAAATCAATTAAATGGGGGGGGGGATAGGCATAGAAAGCAATCATGGATACCAGAGACAATGGGAGGAGGGTTGGACAGGGCAGAGGGTTAGGGATAGGGAATCAAGGATAGCAAAAAAAAAAAAAAAAAAAAAAGACACAAAATATACAAGACATAAGAAATGAAAAATTGTTTGTTGATAACACATATGTTGATGTGCTTGATTGAGCCAATAGACAGTGTATTTTGGATGAAAAATTCATTTTGTATACTGTAATGATGTATAGCATATTAATGTTAAAAAAAAGAAAAATAAATTAATAAATAAAAAAATAGAAAAATAAATATGGTGAAAGAACCCAGTTTGAACTGATCATCAGGAGGTCTCCTTAATCATTTATTTGAGAAAACCATAAATTTAAGGTTTGGTTTAAAGTTAGGATTAGATTTAAGATTGAAATTGAACAGAATCTGGGAGCTGAATTTATAAATATTATTATTCTTGGAAATCTAACTTCGTAGAGCAATTATATAATAATCATCAGACTTTTTTTTTTTTTTTTTTTAGATTTTTGCCACAATGTGTGTGCTATCTAGAGACAGTGAGAGGGAAAGTGAGAAATCACCTTAAGGGAACAATGGCCATGGCACAACCCCTTCTCCATTCTCCTCCTAGGAGTTTAGGCATGCACACACACACCTGGTGTGATTTTCAAGCCAGGTGGAGACTCCAGTCATGGTTGGCCAAGTGGGAGTCCAGCACCTTCGCCACCACACCACCTGCTGACCTGAGACTTTAACTCTACATTGTTAATTTGAATCAATGCCAGGGTTCAGCCTCAGCGGGGTTGGGTTGACTCGTCGGAGGCGGTGCAGGAAAGGAAGACTAAGGCCTTGGTGCATTTTCATGCACATCTTTAGTCGGACACCCCCCAGAGATCACTCTCTGTAGGGTGACAACTGCCAGGAATTATCGTGCTTTTTTATTGAAAATGTGATACATGCAAGTAAATGGGTGAGGGGCTACATGTTCTAATTATCAGTTCATAAAGTTTTAACAAGAGGGATCATAGATTCCATTCAAGGTTGGATTAAGGGTGGGTCTATTACAGTTCAACACTTGTTTGTTTGATGTAGGCAGGTCTTCAGAAACTTCATGGAATGCCATTTTGGGAAATAGCCTCCAGCAAGCAGAGTTAATTATCAGCTGATGCTTGGTGGCAGCCATCTTGTGATTACTGAGTTTGTTGCTAAGAAGAGAAAATCTCAAGTATAGGTATTAGTTCTTATGGATCTCAATAAAGAATGATACTTATATAGTTTTATAGGGATCTGAAACTTAATTTAAGGAATCTTAATATATTTATCTATTTCACTTGGTGAGGGCAGGGGTGTCCTGGGTCAGTTTCGGCCTAATCCTATTTTATGTAAAGAAAAGATTATTTTTAAGCTTATGTTAAATGTATCTTGAAGGGCCTTCCAAAGGTCTAGAAGATTATTTCTGCCTAGATAGAATTTCAGCACAACCTCTATTGTGACTGCAGGGATGAAGCATTATAATTAACAGTAGGTGATCAGAGCAAAGGGGAGTGGTCGGGGGACTTTTGGGAAATCTTATCACATACTCAAGAGAGCTATGTAATTCTTTTATAGTAGTATATCAGGGAGTCAGAGGGGGGTCGCTTCCCAGCAAGGCTACCGCAGTCTCGAGCATACAACAAGCGGCCTTGCCAACGTGCTGAGTCAACCCAAGCTTTGCTCATAGGTCGGGGGGTGGGGAGGGGGTAGGGGGTGGGGCGTACAGCAGCAGCCTTGCCAATGTGCTGAACTGACCAAAGCTGTGCTCAAAGGTCAAAGGCTCAAAACATATCCTGGGGCCTCACCGGGTCAGACTTCTCCAAGTCCGCATCAAGGTAATTCTTAAAAATTACTAGTCTTTCATGGAAATACAAGTTTGTGATGTATTATTTTTGTGTTATGGTGCCTCTCAACCCTGGCCTTGATCTAAAAAGCAATTAGTAATTAAGTATAAGGATAAAATATCCCCAAGCTTCAATGTATTGCCTTAAGTTTGAAGCCAGAAGTAACTAGTGGTATTTAACAGAGCTGATGTTTTATTGTGGCTTAGAAGAGAACACGACATTTTAAATAAGACTTTCCTACTGGCTCCCATTACCGTTTATATACACAGAAATAAGAGAAGGTAAGTTGAAATGTCAAATGAATGAACTATCTCATATTCTTGCTGTATAAGAAAATTTGTTTTTATAGCTACCTTGTGTCAGTTATTCTTTAATGAGTTATTTCCTTTACTTATTGAAGATGATTGTGGAAAACTGCTTCCTCTATAACTATTCACTCTAGACACACCATCTGGAGGTGAGTTTCTCAAACTTCAGTTTCACGATTCTTGGGGTTATAAATTGTGCATTTTGGCAAAATAGCCAAACGTACATAAATATTAGAAAATGTAAAAAATGATTTCCCTGTTGCTGTTTTTCCCCTTTTTTGAAGATCAGTTAGCACTTAGGGCAATATTATTTATCCACAGAATAAGAGCTAAGACATGGATATAGAGACACAAAGATATTAAATTGCTTCTCTCAAAACTTATTTCAAAATAATTATTGCCCCGTTCCCATTTGTAATTTGTCATGAAGTATTTCTACAATCCTACAAAAAATTGTTTTATATTTTGATTCTATTATTTGCCTTTGAAAATAAATTAAATTTTGTTAAGATTTAAAGCAAACAGTACAGATCTGAACACTTTCTTAAAATCCACTGAACTGAGTGTTCACAAAATTGTATTCTAAATGACCATGTATTTTCAAATATTTTTATTCCTCTATTAATTACTCCAATTCTACTATAATATTAATTTTGTATATTTATACAGAAAAAAATCATGAAAGTCATTATTTCTTAAAGCTTTTCTTATTAATATTACATTTTTATGTGTTAGAAAATGTGTTACAATACCATATGGGAAGTTTTCATTCAAAATCATTTTTAGATTTAAAAAATGTAGATTGGTTTATTAGCTGATGTGGCAAAATTATTTTCTTCTAAATATTTATATGAAACTCAATGAAAAGCATTTCCCCTTATCTAGAGACTATGAGAACTCATTTAAATAAAAATAATTAAATCTTCATTTGCTATTGAACTGGTCTACTGATCTTTCTAATAACTCCATTTTTTATTTTATACATTTTCAATATCTAGTAAATAATCATGGTTTAAAAACATAAGCCTTCCTGCCTGTATCTTCAGTTTTTTAAAAATTTGGACCAGCAGGTGGTGCAAAGGCACTCAATACCATATGATAACCTACTGCATGGTTTAAGTCCAGGATGAAGCAGCTTGAAAATCATGCCAGACATGGGTTAGTGTGTGTGTGTGCCCAAAAATCCCAAGAAGAGTCTGTAAGAGAAGGGACCATTACATGGTCAGCTCTGCTGGGGAGTGATTTCTCATTTCCCTTCCTTTTTCTCTTTCTGGAAAGTGCACACACCCTATAGCAAAAAGAAAAAAAAAGTCCTTAATTAAAGGAAGTTTCCTAATATAGCACTATAGTACCCGAGGTTTGATGTAGTTTCATTTAATTCTGAGACTGAACATCTCTAATAGATGGCAAAATGGGTAAAATAATGATAAATGGATCGTATAATATTGGGCTCTCTAAGAAGTCATGATACATTTTTGCATAGAAAAAATATTTCATGACTTTTCTGACAATCCAAAATATAAAAAATATTCATTATTTTATGTAACCCTATTCAACTAAGAACCAAATGCTTTTGTTTTGTTTTGTTTTTCAGATTTTTGCCATAGAGCACATGTATTTACCAGAGAGAGAGAGAGAGAGAGTCAGATAGAGACAGAGGCTGGGAAAATGAGAAATCACTACTCGAGGGGGATGGGCAGATCACAATCCTTTCTCCTCCATTCTCTCAGGATTTTAATGGCCATCAGTGGAGTCTTTTTGAGTTTAGAATCTGTGTCAACATTTTCCCCATCCTTTTTGGAAGAACTCCTTGGTTACCTGTCATATTTCCTCATCAATGTTGTTCCATGCTTTGTCCTCTTCATCCTGTATCTAAGTCAACAGCAACAGAACTCAAGAGTCAAGGAGGCAAATACAGAAATTTTCTAGAGTCAGGGGGATGAAAATTTTAAACACTTATATATGCTAATTTGGCCCCTCACAGAAATACAAATCACTACTAGACAGATTAGTTTATACATAACCATGAACTATCTGTTATTTAATAGCTGTTTTAAACAGCTCAGTTCATTCTTTTCCTAGAAAAACTTCATTTTATATATTCCCCAAGATATCAAATATGCAGTTTGGTGGACATTTTCCCTCTCAGCATTTGCTTGACACTTAGATTTTCTATGTAATACTCTGACCCTTGTGACCAAAGACAAGCGACCTTTTCTGCCTATCTTTCCTACATCAGAACATATCTGAAAGGTATTGAAAGAGTGTAGAAAGGAGACAAAGTATGAATTTTGACCTTACTGAATGAATTGTAAGCTGCTTCTCACTGGAAGTTTTTTGCTTGAATATCTTCTGCTTCTAGGACAGTAGAGGATGATTCACCCTGCACAAGAAAGTAGTCTTTCATGGTGAATAATAATCACACGTACAACAGACTAAAAGTAAGAATCGCTGTTACTGCAGCCTTTCCACTGCTATAGTGTTTCCTGAACATCTGGCCAGAAGGTTAGTGCAGGACTAACTCAAAGACAGTTGTGCTGTGGAATTATTTCTTTAAAATAACGATTCTACAGAAGGTGTTCCTCAGGGACATTACCAGATACTGACCCAGGCTACTCCTGCTTAGCTTAGCCTGACAGGTTCAGTATTTTATTTTTATTGCCTCAGGTGGGAAGAAAATCTGACTTAGCTTCTCTTAACATATTAATAGTATGGAAACTTGCTCCTGTCACCCCTTCTCAACAGCGGAATATGATGTTCTTTAAACGAGTGGGTGGGTATTGACTGGTAGGCTGCCCTTTGTCAGGTTTTAGCTGCCAATCATAAAAGGAAAACTTCCAAATGGTATATGATAAAGTTGCCCTAATATATCAATGTGTATAGAGGGGCATTAATAAAATATTTGATAACTGTTTCCTGGGACTGCTGAAGTTTATGGCTACCAGGGAAAGATATTTTAAGCTACCAAGAGGATTTTGACTAAATATTGAAATATCATTAAGCCAGCAGTGTCAGCTGAATATAATTATGTTCTGACAGAGAGCAGAAAACTAAAGGAGAATATAAGATGACTCTCTAAGTCAGACATAAGAAATGTAGGTAGACTTCTCTGACGAATCATGTGAAAATCAGAACCAGAAGGGTGAATGTGATTTAGCCAAGGAAAAAAGTGGGGGAAAGACTGTTATTAATGATCCACCATCATCCAACCTCTTTTTTTCAAAGAGTTATGAAAGCAGCAAAGTGTACCCAAATCAATTGTGCTCTTAGGGATATCCAGTAGCTTAAACCACAACAGTGACAACATAAATGACAGTCATTGTACGTGTATTGATTACAAAGTCTAGGAGGCATGCTAATGTCAGATATAGGACCAAAGGTCATCGGGACCATGAGGAGCAAATACCCGAGTCAGAAGGCTGAATTCATGAGCTTGGAACCTGGTCAAATACTCAACTTCCCCAAAGAGAGAACCATCCAGTGAGTAGTCACTTTTGCTATAACTCGATTCCATCAAGTGCCCTTGAGAGAGATGTCTACTGTCCCTCAATTTACTCATGAGCTTTACTGCCATTCAGGAGCTGAATCCAATTACAACCAATTGCACCCTGTCCTGCAACAGATTTTAAGAATTAACCTTGATTGTCTCATTTCTGAACCAACTTGTAACCTCCACCTATCATCTCCCAAAATATTATCCTCACATATTGTGCCCAGTTGAACCACTGACATAGATTTCAAAATGTACCCCAACAGCATAACTTTCCCCATTGCATTTGCAAATAGATGTTTATTCCCTTTCACGCCATGACAGGTGAAGTAGTCTGTGTTCTTGCTTTCTGTTAATTGTGCAGATCACTGTACAGAAAGCATCTACTACTTTTATCTCATTCCTTCCAGTGTTGTCTTCACTTCTCCTTCTACTATTTACAATATTCTAGCACAACCTAGACTCACGTTGTTATAACTACATCTCACACATGGAACATCTCATTTTCAGCCCCTTAGTTTCTTCCTTTTCATTAATTTTATAGAAAAATGTATCATAGACAAAAAATGCTTCAACTATTCCTATTAGTTTCAATAAGAATAACATGACTAACCTTCATGTATTATGGGTATGGTTAAGGATATAGACTCTTAATAGTACTTTATGGCCAGCTGTGCACACATCCCAGTCACATCTCTGTGGAAACACCCGTCACCACCTCTCTGCCTGTAATTCTTACCTTGTTATAATTGTGCCACTTATGAATAATCAAACAAATCTTTGTTTAACTGTCGTTCATTCTCAAATTTATACACATAAAATTATACTCTATGCCACTTAGCAAGCCTACATCTTTCATCGAACAAATTTACTGGCTTGGTCCAGGTTAGATCTAAAAATCTTTGCATGTTGGCTGTTGGGGGGCACTGTTTCCTTGGTTCATCTTGTATAGTATTCAGTTCCATGGCTACTCCACAGTCTTATGCTCTGTTCTATTTTTGGTGTAGGAATGGTCAGAAGATAATATCCAAAACAAACAAATTTTAAAACACATTACAGAATAAAAGAGACTGTGAGGAGGTTGGTAGAGGTCCTAATATATGTAATTTAAGTCTCAGAACAAGAGGAGTGGAACAATAGAGTAGAAGAAATATTTGAAAACAAATATACCAATTTTTTAAAAAATCAATAATTATGGACAGAATGTGTATGTCCTTCCATAATTCATATGTTGAAATCCTAACCCCCAATGTGATATTTGGAGGCAAGGCCTTTGGGAAGTAATTAAATGTAGACTAAGTCTTGACTATGGTGTCTTCATGGTGGTTAGTGTCTTCTTAAGAAAAAGAAAGGAGGGGGCCCACAGTTGGTATGGAGAAAGTTAAGACACTGAATTCCACAAGGCTGGCTGTGTGGTTTGAGTCCCGGAACCAGTTGCTTGAAAATCACTCTGGGCATATGTTCAATCCCAAGAGGGCATGGGTACCCCCAAGCAGATAATTTTTCACTTTCCCTCTTACTCTGTCTCTTTCTGTCTCTCTCTGGTGAGCACACATGCTCTACAGAAAAAAAAAAAAAAAAAAAAAAGGAACAGTACTTTATCTCTTTTCTCTCTTCTTTCTTCTCTCTCCTCTCTTCTCTCTCCCTCTTCTCTCTCTCTCTCTCTCTCTCTCTCTCTCTCTCTCTCTCTCTTTCTCTCTCATATGAGAATATAGCAAGAAAGTAACTGTCTGTAAAACAAAAAATGAGCCCTCACCAAGAACCTGGTCAGATTGGTACCCTGATCTCAGACTTTCTTCCTCCAAACTGTAAGAAATAAGTGTCTGTGTCTGGTAGGACAGTGGCACAGCAGTGATATGCAGCATTCTGTGAGGCTGACTCACAAGGAAAGGTTTCAGGTTTATGACTGAAAACCTCCTTGAGTATACCAGGCACAATGGTGCCCATGATCCAGAGCTGGCTGAAGCTGGGGGTGGCTCAAGGTGTCAAGATGCCATTTACGGTACTGTCTATTTCTCTGTCTCTCTCCACCTGTCTCACTCATGAAAAAAATAAGTAAACAAACAAAAACAAACAAACAAAAAACCCCTGTTTTTTAACATCCAATCTACAGTATTCAGTTTTACTAGCTCAAACTAAGACACCAGCAAGAAAAGCCATGAGAAAACCCAAGCGGGAGAAGAAAATTACAACACAGGGCACCAGCGTCAAATTGCTTAGCACCAATTACATCAATTTTCCCTCTTTGCTGTGGCTAATGTCTTATTCCAAGTAGGATTTAGAAGGAGGACTTCACAAATCTGAATTCAGATATGTTCCTGAAATTTCCTCCCACTGTAGATAAATGAAGAAAGAAACAAACAAACAAACAAACTAAACTACAAGTATTTCCCTACTGAAGTCTTGGCAAAATCGCATGGTAAATTAAAATTAAACACCTTTGGGGACTAGCAATTGGCATAATGGCTATGTTGCTGGACGCCCAAGTAATCAACCATGGTTCAAGTTCCAAACCCGGTGGTTTAAACTCATGCAAGACGCATGTGCGTGTGTGCCCAAGATCCTAAGAGGAGAATGGAGAAGGGATTGTGGTGTGGCCATCTCCCCTGGGGAGTGATTTCTCGCTTTCTGTCTCTCTCTGTCTTTCTGGTGAGTGCACATATCCTATAGCAAAAACCTCTCAACAAAACAAAACAAACAAACAAAAAAACACTTTGTCTCTATCAGACCACCTAATAAGCCTATTAAAGGAATTTCTAGAAAGCTGTGCTTGATAAACATACCCAATGCTTTCAAAGGATATTTGACTTTAAAGATGCTGTTTTTGCCCCATGCAGATCTTTATGAGGAAGGTGCTGGCATCCACCTACTATGGTGAATTTTGGCTGTTGACCATAGACTTTCATTCTCTAGAAAATTGCCTTAGGTTGTACATCCCCTCTGTCCTTTCCCCCACATGTTACAACTAATAACTAATTGACAGATCCTCTTGCCTCTAAAGGAAACCATGTCCATGTACAGTTTCTGTTCATAGCTTCGCTTGGAGTCAGACTGCTAGACTCCACAGAATAGCAGCCTTACTTAGCTGCTCCTGACCTACCCTACTTACTCCAGAGTGTGCCCTCAATGAACGCTTGTAGGGAAACTGACCTTGAACAGACTGAATGGGTAAATTCTAATAAATCATTACTATGGAATCTTACAGAAAACATTGCCTATTTATTTCACTAAGAGAGTACAATATCCCTGCTTGACTAATTTTAAAAGCTATGATTGCAGACAACTGATTTTCAAGAGATGTAGTTGGAATACACTTGAAGAAATCTTGGAAATAAATGGAAAAGAAAAATAGCAAAGAGAATGTCAAATCAACCAGTTCAGGACACGCCACATCTGAATAAGTAGTTTTACGGAAAAAAAATAAAAGGAATATATTATTCATAAAACATTTCCCCAAAAAAATTCTATAAGGAAATACAAAGAACATGAGATTTATGATTAGAAAACTCAACCAAGTGCTTAGTAAAAGAGATGAAAAAAGATCCATGGCAAGAAATGCTGCCCCCAAAATTTAGGAAATTACATTGACTTCTTAACCACCCTGTTAGAAGAAAAAGAAGAAGTCAATATGGCATGCTTTCAATCATCAGAAGAATATAGTTTTCAATGTATAATCCTATTCTGAACCATACTCTCAAACTAGTATAGTTTATACGTGTTTAAACATACAATTAACAAGTTATCAAAAGATTATTTCCCTTGTACCCTTTGTCAGGAAACTTTTAAAGGATCTGTTTTAATGAAATGAAAAGTAAATCAAGAAAGATCCAGAAAAGAAAACAGAAGAAAGATATTTCAATAAGGATGTCACATGGGAGAAAAGCAAACAAAACTCTAAGATGATGAGAGAAGTTTGTTAAAACCTATTTAGAAAGGTCCAGGAGACAGTGTGGTGGTTAACATGCTGAATCCTATATGGCTGACTCCCTGGTTTGAGTCCCTGACCCGATTGCTTGAATGTCATGCCAGGGATGTGTTCTTGTGTATCTAAAATCCCTAGAGGAGAATGGAGGAGAAGATATTGTGGTGTGGCCATTCCCCTTCTCTATCTCCGTCCTCTGTCTCTTTCTGGTGATGCACATGCCCTATAACAAAAATATAAAGAAAAGAAAACACATTTAAAAGAAATTTACTGTTCTAGAGAGGAGATAAGATGACTAAGTGATATGTTTATTCACAATTCTGCAAAGAAAAAAGAGTAAATCAAAGAATCAAGAAAAACAAAAAGCTAAACAAGAATGTAATGAGTAAGATTCTAATGTAAGGAGTAAGGTACTAAAAGTTAGAATTATTCTATCCTACTTCCACTTATATTTGTAATGTTTTATCCTACTTATATTTATTCACTTATTAAAAATAAGTGAAGATGAGGTAGATGAGTTTCTATATAGTCTTTGTTACACCAATATTATCCTCACACTTTTTATCAAGATGTTATGCTTTCCTATTTCACCTGCTTCATAAAGTTTCACAAAATAATATCGCTACAATGTTAAACATAAAGAAATGTGTTTTTTAATATGCTTCTGAATAAAATATGAAAAGGAAAATTCCTATGAAATGTGTCTATGTGTAGAAGTAATAAAAATAGACAATTACAGGTAACTGGTCAGTCCTTGCTAGCACCAATCTATTAATAAAACGAAAGTAAAACTCTTTTTTGATTTTACAAATTGAAGTGGCAGAGAAATTGCTGTGAACTAGAGAAAAAAAATAGTACAGCCTCAGCCAATATGACATGGATGTCAAGGGAAAACAGTGTACAACTGAATTTTATATCTGTACAAAATGACCTACTCCATATAAAATAAAATTCAGTTATCGCAAAGGAATGTCAGGCCATATGAAATGCCTATTTGTCCCATACAACCCGATTTTACCTTGGGCTTCTCTGGATGATTTCGTGTTACAGAAAATAAAGCAGAGAGTCACCATAGCTTGCATACATGTGCCTCAGTATGATAGGTAATTTGTGTAATTTTTATTGGTATATTTATTTTTAAGTACAAAAAAAATCTGTATAGAAGATTACATTTACCAGGCTAAAAAGTTAAAAAGTGATTTCTAAGTAGAATGTCATATTTTAACAATGGGGCAAACGTTTATTTTTCTCTTTATCAGTTGAACCACAAAAATCCCAGATTGCCATTTGAATGCAGATAATTTAAATCCTTTCCCTTTATTAAAAAGTAACTTTCCCATTTATTTTATAATTTTGTTATTATAGTATATGGGCTTCCCATATAATAATTCTTTTTACTTAGAATTATTTTTATTGAACTTTATTAAGTTTAATTTGTCCAGACAGGGACAGACTGAGAGAGAGAGAGAGAGAGAGAGAGAGAGAGAGAGAGAAAGAGAGAAAGAAAGAGAGAGAGAAAGAGAGAAAGTGAGAAAGCAAGCCACCAGGTCCGGGACTCAAACTGTGGTCGGCCATGTGGGGTCCAGAGCCCTTAACCATCACGCCACCTGCTGACTCCCTCCCCACATAGTAATTCTAACCAGTTTCTGAGTTATCCTGAGTTACTTAAATTATAGTTGATTATTAGAATGTATTTATTTCCTGTCTCTATTGCTGCATTTGTGATTTTTTCCACTGCCAAGAATTCCTGTAACTACATCTCTTGATTCTAAATCTTAAATACCAAATCCTAGTAAAATGTCAATTTCTTCACAAAATTGTCTCCAGTCCTTCCACTGGAAGGATTTTCTCCTTGTCCTTAAATTTCCATATTTTAGCTACATTACCCCAGCAAAGGCACTTTCACTTTTCATTCTATACTTGTCTGTCTCAGAACCCCTCTTCAAGGGAAGGAATTTTAGTCAATTGTACATTTTTTTAAAAAGTATTTAGATGAGTAGATTAATACTAGCTTAAGAAAATCACTAAGAAAGCAGAAATCTTTTTTTTTTTTTTTTTTTTTTTTTTTTTTGGAGAGGTTTTCGCTATAGGGCGTGTGCGCTCGCCAGGCAGACATAGAGAGACATAGAGACAGAAAGCGAGAAATCACCCCCCAGGGGGGATGGTCATGCCACAATCCCTTCTCCCCCATTCTTCTCTCGGGATCTTGGGCATGCACGCACACACACCCAGCGTGAGTTTTAAGCCACCGGGTCCGGGACGCGAACTGCGGTCTACTACGTGGGAGTCCAGCGACATAGCCATTACGCTAACTGCTGGTTCCCAGAAAGCAGAAATCTGAAAGAATCTATATTTTGGGGACCAGAAGATGGTGTAATGGTTACTTTGCTGGACTCCCAAGCAGTCAACTGTGGTTTGAGTGCCGGCCCCTGCGATTTAAACTCACACCCAGCATATGTGCCCAAAATCTCAAGAGGAGAATGGAGGGGAAGGAATGTGATGTGGTCATCCCTGCTGGGTGGGTGCGGTGGGGAATGGGGGAGTGATTTCTCACTTTCTGTCTCTCTGTCTCTCTCTGTTTCTCCAGTGAGCACACATGCCCTATAGCAAAAATCTATTAAAAAATAATAATAATTCATACTTTGGTTTCCTGACAGAAAAAGCAGTGACCAAAAATAAATCAGAAAGACTTCTTTTAACATATTTCTTGAATTAAGCAGTCAGTCGTGAAGCCTTAGGTGATCTAAACAAGCCTGAGTACTTCAGACATCAGCCACCGCCTGAAGCCACACAAGTACTACCAGAGATCCGGCCTATACTCGTCCCTCTCAGACCTACCAAACCCTCATATGCAATTTCGAGGAAGCTAAGTCTAGATCCTTCTAACAAAATATGTAAGGACCTCAGTTTTCAGCTGCTTCTTAAAGGCGAGAGGTAGAAAAATAAGAAACAGAAAATGAGAGAAATTGAGAGAGAAACCTAAAAATTCCCAAAAGATTTATTGTGTAAGTTTTTATGATAAATCCATCTTGAACTAATTGCCTGTGGATGGTGTAAGACAGAAATTATGGTTTATTTCTATTTTGATGTAGATATTTAACTAACTCAGCCCCATGTGTTAGAACAGTCATCCTTTTCCTCTAGACTGTGATGTTACCTTTGTCATAAATCAAATCATGTATGCATGGCTGATTTCTGAGAAAAAAATATGGTTCCATTGCTATTGTTTATCTGTTTGTTAATAACTTATTCTTAATTACTATTGTTAAATGATAAATCTTGTATCTGGTAAATCCTCTAGCTTTATTCTTCTTGCAATTGCCCAGATTTTAATATGGCCTGTGATTTTTCTATAAAAACATTAGAAATAGCTTCCACCAGGAGAAACAAATAAGCAAACAAAAACAAAAACAACAAAACAAAACAAAACACTGCCAACCGGCCATAGCTGAGATTCAAGTATACTGGAGAAAATTAACTTTAAAGTATTTAATCTTCTAGGGGTCAGCAGGAGGCCCGGTATTTAAGGCCCTGGAACCCCATGACCGCAGTTTGAGTACCAGATTTGGTGGCTTGAAAATCATGCCAGGCATGTGTGCCCAGAATTCTGAAAGAAGAGTGGAGGAGAAAGGATTGTGGTGAGGCCATGACCCCTTGGGGAGGGGGGTGATTTCTCATTTTCCCTTTCTCTGTCTCTCTCCGGAGAGTGCACATGTTCTATGGAAAAACCTTAAAAAATATTAAGCTGCCATTCTGTTGACATGATATGCTATCTTATGATAAATCAATTATTATTTAGGCATTAATTAAATCAGTTTGCACATAGATTGTGGCCAAAACTTTCTCCCAGCCTCCCTGTTTGCCTATTACTGTAAAAGTTGAGAAATATAAATATTTAGTTTCCTACTGTTTCTTTATAACTGGAAATGCCATGTGACATGGTACTGAGTTATGAGACAGAAGGGTTGACCAAAAAGGTTTAGAGCCTTACTAATACGGAGGAAATGACTTGGTATTATATTTTACCCTTGGTTTGTCTTGGAAGATCTATGATCCAACACCATGCCAAGCAATCACCAATGCAAACCCCACTGAACCAAACTAAAGTCAATTGCTGTTTACCTTCAAGTTATTGCTACATTAAAATAATAATTATTATTATCTAAGTTACTGTTAGGTAGATATGTGTTTCTTACAGTAGAACCTATTACTAAGTATTATAGGGAAAAAAATTTAAAAAACACCAGATTAGAATACTATGTCTTTGGGGCCAGCAGGTGGAGTGGTAGTTGGTGCTGGACTTCAACATGGCCAACCATGGTTCTAGTCCTGACCTCTCCCTTTCTCTCATCTCTCTCTAGTGAGTGCACATGCTTATAGCAAATTAAAAGTAATGAAATTAAATAAATAAAATTCAAAAAGAAGAACACTATGCCTTCTTTCCATGTAGGAAGTCTCTGATAACTAAAATGCTAATTAAAAATTAATTAGAGAAAATTCAAACTATTATAAATTGTAAGTATTAAAGAGCTCATCTAAGCAATATTACTTTTCTTATGTATAAACTCTGCATGTATTGAAAAATTTAAAAGTATAGATTCTTAATGGAGAATAATGTCTTGCTTAATCCCTAAAAGGGAACAGTAATATTTCCTTCTCTGTGAGGGGTTTTCTTCTCTTAAAGTTTATATTTTGATTCATAATAGCAAATATACAGAGAGCACCCTTGACAGGGTTCCCATCATGCTGCCGTCTCCCCCCAGCTCTCCAGCTCATCAGGATCTCGGATATGAGCACACCCGGCATGGTCTCCTTGAGATCCAGACCTACATTCAGTTATGTGGCTTCCGGCACAGCTGCCCATATACTGTCATCTGTGTCACTCGGGCTGAGCCAAACACCCAACGTCTGTGTGGGATCTTTAAGATCAATAAACACAAAAACACTAATAGATGGTAAACAATGCTCCAACTATAACTATTTACTCATTTAAGGTGAATGAGTTAGTTATTTGCCAACCATCAATGACCATCTACCTCCAAATGATTTTTAAGATATAAATATTTTAAACATTTCACTTTATCTTTTATTTCTGTGACCAGCAGTTAGCGTAATGGCTATGTCGCTGGACTCCCATGTAGTCAACTGCGATTCAAGTCCCGGACCCAGTGGCTTAAACTCACGCCGGGCGCATGTGCGAGTGTGCCCAAGATCCCAAGTGGAGAATGAGGAGAAGGGATTATGGCATGGCCATCCTCCCTGGGGGGCGATTTTTCGCTTTCTGTCTCTCTGTCTCTCTCTATCTGGCGAGCACACACGCCCTATAGCAAAAACCTCTCAAATATATATATATATATATATATATATATATATATATATATATATCTTTTATTTCTTTAAGTTTTTTGTTTTTGTTTTTAAGTTTTTTGCCATAGGGCATGTAGACTTGCCAGAGAGAGAGAGAAAGTGAGAAATCATCTCCCCGTGGGGGATGGTCATGTCACAGTGCATTCTCCTACTAGGATTTTGGACACGCCTACAACATGGGCCTGTGTGATTTTCAAGCCACAGGGTTCTAGACTAAAGCCTCAGTCGGCCATGTGGGAGTTCAGTGCTTTAACCACCATCCCACCTGCTGGCCCCTCAAGTTTCTTAAGTACAGAATCAAATAACAAAATATGTCTGAAAATATTCCAAATGGCACAAAGTGGGTCTCTCTTTATAGCAGTAAAATAGTACATGCTAAATGAAAATGAAATTGACTAATATGTAGTTTATAGATCATAAGTTATATTTATTTAGAAAGTTGCACTAGAAACACCTCTCATATACATAGAATTATTTCCCCAGAATTTGTAAATTCATAAAAAAATCATATTTTAATTATTTTTCCTGTAAATACCATTTTCATGCTTATTTGAAACAACCATCCTGTCTCAATTCGAGTCAATAAAAGATTGCTACTTATTATTATTTGGAAAGCATTTTCACAGGATAGTACTAATAAGTAATTGAACTAATGATGTCAAACTATATTCCATAGACCCATGCTATAACTCTATAACTACTCCAAATCAAATACCAGTGACTAATTTCAAAGAAACCCATAAAGAAAGCATATATTTAAGCACAATGTTCCACAAACGGCATATAAAATAAAAGAGCAAATGTATAACCTAACGTTTGTGACAATTTTATTATATTATTTACTAAAAGGAGAATATACATTCATACTATAAGCATTCTACTACAAATTTTCAGAGAGAAATGCATTGTCTTTGGGTGACATGGTTTTTATTTCTTGATAAAGGTGGAGACCCTCTAACATGTGGTTCCAGCCCACAGCTTCAGTCATCTGATCATGTAATGTTATGATTGGAACCCAGATAACAATCTCTATATGTTATCTTAGGTATTCTTCTTTAACTTTATAGATAGTTATTCAGGGGCACAATGGCGGTACAACTGGACCCACATGGGAATGGCCCTGGATTCGTGTCCTGAGGTCTCCCTGAGCATGCCAGTGGTGCCCAAGTGCATGTCTATGACCAGGGCCAACTTAGAATGAAAGCGACTATGGTATGAGAATCCTTTGGGGATTGTCTCTGTCTCTGACTCTCTCTCTTTCATGGACTAAATAATCTTTATTTTTTTTAATTTAAAAATAAAAGTTGTTATTGAAGAGCTCAAATGTTTTGTAATAATCCAGGTAATACATTAAGGAACTATATTAATATCTAGCACCTAGGTCTATAGCCTTACAGAAAATGTTTTTAAAAAATCATTCTCCGTCTTTCTTTTCCTCACACCAATTGCCTCTCTTTATAATGTACTCCTCTTTTTCCTCCTAATGTTCAGAGCTTAGAATTCATTCCATAATGTTAATTAAGCTTTTGATTAAACATTAAATTTACTTACTTATTGGATTTTCAAATTCAAATGATTATAAGGACTAAGTAGATAATGTAATGTAAATTGAAAAAATAGGTCAGGTGTGAGAAAATAGAGAGCATGCATCCTATCTAAAATGAACAACAGGCAATGAGTAATTTTTTTGAGGATCGAGACATTGTTCTGCTAGAACTTCTGATGTTTTTAAGAGAAGTCGGAAGGATGTTATTTCAGTAACCTAGTTAAATATTAAATACTGGCAACTGATTAAAATTTAGTAAGAAACAACTACATTAGAGACCAGCAGTTAGTGTAATGGTTATGTCGCTGGACTCCCATGTAGTTGACCACGGTTCGAGTCCTGGACCCAGTGGCTTAAACTCATGCCAGGCGTGTGTGCGTGCATGTCCAAGATCCCAAGAGGAGAATGGAGGAGAAGGGATTGCACGTAGCCATCCCCCGGGGGGGGTGATTTCTCACTTTCTGTCTCTCTGTGTCTCTCTTTCTGGTGAGTGCACGCGCCCTATAGCGAATAAAAACCTCTGCAAAAAACAAAAAAAATACACAACTACATTATACAGGATGGTACTTGTCAGGTTAACTAATATACTTTGTGTACTATAGTCAGCCTCAAGTGTTTTACATCTGTGCTATAGACATAAAATCAATGGAATGTATAAAATTATATATATATTTTTTGCCTCTTTCCACCTATTAAAAAATTTGTTTTTCTTGGGAAGCAGAAAAACTCTGCAGTTTCCTTGTTTATAGCATTGGCTATTAAATAGGAGGCATTTTGCTCCCTCAGGGACCTTTAGCAGTGTTGCCAGATATTTTTGGTGATTGCAACCTCGAGATTGGGGGATTGTTCTCAGTATTTAATGAGTAGAAGCTAAGGATGCTGATCATCCCACAATGCTCAGGACAGCCGCCCCACGTAGACAAGCTGTGCTAAATGTCAGCAGTAAGAAGACTGACAAGCCCTAATTTATAAGAATCCCAAATTGTCAGTGGTTTCTAAAGTTCTTATGGAAGCTTAATATATGAGAAATGGAATGGAAAAGAATTGGATACAGAGGCATGAGGAGGATGAGAGAGGAGCACTTCCTTAGTTTTGAGTATTTTGATGTTATCTCACATAGTTGGTGAAAACACCCTAAAATAGTGTGTTTCATCTCATTTCACTTTTATTATTCTTAGTCCCTCATGGTAGAAACATTTGGGAAAAAGAAGAAAAGGAAGAAGGAAAATGATTCCTATTTTCCTCTGTCTACCTTAATCCCAGATGCTGGAAAGTCTCTGATTCTTCCATGATGTTTACAGCCATGTTGTTCTTCCTCAATGTCCAAATTACACTAATTATTATTGCTGGGTAGCCCAGTATGTCTGACACTTATGAATATTTGTGACATATTATAAATACTCAATAATACTATAATCATTATTATTGCTTAACCCCGAACATCTCTATTTTCAGTGATTTTATTAGTGTATCAATCCTTTTCTTCTTTTTCTTAAACAGTCTCCCTTTTATTTATTTATTTATTGTTTATTTCTTTATTCACTTATTTATTTTTATTTTTTTACCATAGAGTATGTGTGCTCCCCAGAGAGAAAAAGAGAGACACATAGAGAGAGATAGTGAGAAATCATGCCTCAAGGGAGATGGCCACACTACAATCCCTTCTCCTCTGGTCTCCTCTTGGGATTTTGAGTATGCAAGCACACGTACTCTGTGTTTTTTTCAAGTTGCAGGGGCTGGGACTCAAGCCACAGTTGGCCATATGGGAGTCTAACATCTTAATCACCAAGCGACCTCCTGGCCCCTATTTATTTTTCTTTTATCTTTTTACTGAAGAGCTTGGAGATTTATTTTCGAAAGTTTGAGTATTCAAAAAATAACAGCCATATACTAAAACTGAAACATCATGTCAATAGGGTAGATAAGGTCATTTGTATACATTTTTCATCTGTTGGCTACTATGTAATTATTAGGGAACTTGAGATTTACTAATAAAAATATATTTGAAAGCAAAATGTATTTAAAACATATTCCTAATATATCAGCTCTCTGGATACTTAGTCAACATATATAGGCTCAGGGGTCTTGTTCCCTGCTTGAGTTCAGAAATCATTTAATGGGCCAGTTCCATTCCTTAAAACAATGCTTGCATTTCTGACTCATATCACTGTAAAGTATTTACTTTCATTTTCTATAGAAAATTGTATTGCATATTTAAGGGGCACTTAGTATAGATAGTGTAAATTTTTTTTTTTAAGTTTCAAGAGTCAGATTTTCTTAACAACTTCTGAAAAGCATCAAATTCACTTAGACTGAAGAGGTAGTAACTTTGAAAATTTCAGTTCACGTTAATTTGTGGCCAAATGTACCACCACTTTTACTCTCTTAATTCTCTGATGAGCAATATTGGAAGGTTGAGTCTGTTTAAAGTATCTGTTGTGCCTAGATACATTTTTGTTTGTTTTATTTTATGTCAACGTGATTTGGTTTTTGTCTCTCAAGAGGATTTAATTGGATTCACTGAATTTTTCACTTTTGCCATTTGCTTAGGCACTATGTAAATGCAGTATTTATGTGATTTCAGATTACTTGGAGGCTAACTACAAATTCAAGAAATCTAGCATTTGGGATTAGCAGATGGCATAATGGTTCCGTGACTGGACTCCCATTTAGTCGACCGCAGTTTAAGTTCTGCACCTGGTGTCTGGAAACTCACCACTGGGTGCATGTGTGTGTGTGCCCAAAATCCTGAAAGGAGAATAGAGGAGAAGGAATTGTAATGTGGCCATCCCCCCTGGGGGTGGGGGTGATTTCTCGCTTTCTGTCTCTCTGTCTCTCAGCGAGCACATACACCCTATAGCAAAAAATCTCTCTTAAGAAAAAATGAAAGCAATCTGGTATTTCAAAGTTAACTAAAGATGTTGGACTTTTCCATCTTTCTAAAATTAAAAGACTCCCTCCTGTGCCTGAAATGGGTTCAAAACCAGCAGTGCTTTGTGGACATAGACCACTCTGGGACCCACATGAACCCTGGTTTCCAATTCTCTACTCAAAACACTTTCTCACCCTATTTGGTACATAGGTTCCTCAAGATGCCAGAAGCCCTGGAATTCACTCTACTTACACAGTCTTCCCAAGTCTCTATAGTTGAGCCTCAGATAAGGGAAGATAGCCTAGCAAGATTGTTACAGCTGCTCAGAAAGGTATTTATTCTGTGCAGTCTCACAAAGTTGAGCTACCATGATGGTGTGGACACATGACTTGGGTGATTCTCACATTAGACACAGTAAGAGTTCAAGGCTCTAGACTACTATATTGTTCTACTTTTATGTTATAAAATTACATAAATTTAACATGAAAATGAATCATTATTCAAATTTTCCTGTATACTCTGTGTATTATTGATACATGCTGCCATTATCAATGGAGCACAGTAACAATTTCTGAAGGAGTCATTGGCGTCCAGTATTCATGGACAGCATAACAGATGATGGAACATCATGGTACTAACAGAGTCAGCACGACATAAATTGAAACAGAATTAATAACAGAGGCACAAAGACTCATATCATTTAATACAAAGTGTTTCCAAGGAGCCATACAGTTGTGAAATAGAACAACATTGCTAACTATTTTATCATGGTGTGGTAAGATGAATGATATTGAGAATGAATAAAACTTTTGAAAATACACAAGCAAAAAGATGGCTTCTTGCCTAGCTATAGAAGTGCAGGCAGGGAAGCACTGCTGTGTGGAACTGGAGACCTTATAAGAAGGTTCCAGGTTGGTATTTAGGTCTGCCTCAGTATGTGAAGTTAACCCCACCATGTCAAGAGCTGTGATTTCTGCTGGCTGCACAGCTGAGGGGAGGGTCATTGCAAGAAGATCTTGCCAAGAGGGTCTCTCTCTCTCTCTTATTAATAAAATAAGTAGATGGGGCATCAGGCATGGTGGTTAAGGTGCTGGACTCCCAGATGGCTTATCGAGGTTTGATTTGCAGACATGGTGGTGTGCTTTCTCATTTCTCTCTCTCTCTCTCTCTCTCTCTCTCTCTCTCTCTCATGAGTACGTGTGCCCTGCAGCAAATTAAAATAATAATAATAATTTAATTCAGTAAATAAATCTTTAAAAAAGGAAAGAAGTAGATAAAGTATATATATTATATATTGTATTATATAATGTATATCATATATATTATATATTTTATATATTATATATAATGTATCTGGATTTGAACAGGAAGAGTTGGTACCTAGAGCGTTTGGAAAAAAAGGCCTTGTTCATTGATTGAACAAAAAACAAATACATAAGTACTTTTTGATACCAGTAATTAGAAATTATCATCAATAAGTTTCTATATATACTTCATGGGATTCCATAAACTTTGTAATACATTTTTCTACTCAAATTGTTTATATAGCCTAGAGCCCTCCACATCCTAGGGAATGGACCTAGACTGACCATGTCTATTATTTAATCTTAATAAATATTACTATGGGGACCAGAAGTTGGCGTAATGGCTGTGTCGCTGGATTCCCATGTAGTCGGCCGTGGTTCAAGTCCAGGACTTGAAACTAATGCCAGGCTGGGCTCATGTGCATGCACGCCCAAGTTCCCAAGAGGAGAATGGAGGAGAAGGGATTGTGGTGTGGCCATCCCTCCCGGGGAGGGGGATTTCTTTCTTTCTGTCTCTGTCTCATTCTGTCTTTCTGGTGAGCACATGTACCCTATAGCTAAAACCTCTCCAAAAACAAAAACAAAACAAAAAACAAAGATTAAACGTTGATAAAAAGAAATAATTTTTATATCAGAACCCATCTTTTATTGGGCTTATTAAGACTGAAATTTATCAATCCATTTTTAAAGATTTTTTCTTTGTATTTGTGTTATTGTTTGCATGTTTGATGTTTGTGACTTTTTTTTTTTTTTACTAATGAGCACAAAGTCTTGAAAACATGCTTTGGTCATGAAAATATAATTGATCTAGACTAGCTCTCTGGCCAAAAACAACTATCAAATTTCATAATATATGATGCAAATGATGTAATTGTTTTTATCTTTTTGGTAGAGCAAGACTACAAATAACATATAAGGGAATGACTAGGTAGGTCTAACAATCATGCCGGCTTTCTTCCTGTAAGCATTTTCCAGACTGCAGTTAAGAGATGGGAATCAAATGGAGCATAGGGGTCCCATTTAGCGAATGAGGCAAGCCTAGAGTCCTGGGTGGCTAAATTGGCCAGAGCCTGCAGGACAGAGCGCTGGAGTACAGGTGCTGCAGATATTTTGCATGGGGTTTTTCAGTACTTAACTCTATAATAAGCTATGTATGCCCAGGGTGAAACTCCATTAGACCTAGCAGGGAGACACTGGGAGGGACCCTGCTCTGACTTTCCAGTCCACAGTAGGCCTTCCATAATATGTTAAATTATTAACTGATTTTGCATATCTGCTTGTCTAGTTGCCACTCTTTCATTCTATATGTGCTGTGATTCCATAGAGGGGCCATTTCTACCTTATATTTCATGCTACTTGGTTGCCCCGCTATTCAGCTCTTTGACAGGCTCAAAAAGGCATGTTTTTATAGTTAATCAGCCACTTTCAGCAGTTAAATGGGTAAGGCCCTCTTTCCAGTTTTTTTATAAGACAGGCAAAAGCAGAGATCTTATTTAATTAACTTTCAACAAAGGTGCCAAAGTAATTAAATCAGGAAAGGAATGTCTTTTCAGCAAATGGTTCTAAGATCATTAAATATTCATATTGAAAAAATGTACTCAACCACTATTTCACATCATATATAGAAATTAATTTGAGTTGGATCATAAACCTAAATGTAAAACCTAAAGCCCAAAAGCTTCTGGAGGAAGAGAACACCTTCATGGCTCAAGATTAAACATTGATTTCTTAGATGGGACAGAGAAAACAAAGCCACTCAATTCTTAAAATGCTAAGTTGTATTTTATATCTTTTTATTTTAATAGAGATTTTTGCTATAGGGCGCATGCCCTCGCCACAGAGACTGAGAGACAGAAAGTGAGAAATCACCCCCATCCCCAGGGGGGAATGGCCATGCTACAATCCCTTCTCCATTCTCCTCTCGGGATTTTGGGCATGCGCACACACACGCTCATTGTGAGTTTCAAGATGCCAAGTCTGGGACTCGAACCACTGACAATTACATGGGAGTTCAGCAACATAATCATTATGTCATCTGCTCATCTGCGAAGTTGTACCTCCCTAAATTAAAAATGTGTGCTCATCAACAAAGATACTCTGAAGAAAATGGATAGGCAAACCACAGAGTATTTACAGAACAAATGACAAAGGTTTATATTTGTGATCTATAAATAACTCCTATGATTCATTAATATAAAGGTAAGCAACTTGAGAAAAAAATGGAATAAAGACTTGAACAAACACTCAACAAAAAAGAAATATAATGGCCAGTAAGTCCAAGAAGAGATGTTCAATCATTAGACATTAAAGAAATACAAATTAAATCCACAGTGAAATATGATTAAATAATGTCTAATATACCTACAATTTAAAAAACTGATAATGGCAAATATTGTCAAGATGTAGGACTTGTGGAGCTCTCATAAACTCTTGGATGGTGTGTGAAATGGCACAAGTACTTTGGGAAAGGTCTGGTAGTTTCTTATGAAGTTAAATATTAGCCCTGTACATCATTCCCCAGCACTTCCAGTCGTAGGTATCTCTCAAGAGAAATCAAAACAAGAATGTTCATAACCGTTTTTCTCACAGCTGTCAAAAATGAGTCACTGAATATTTGCCACCATGAGAATAAATAAATAAATTATGGTGAAATACTATTTAACAACAAAAAGGAGAAAACACTATAAAAAACAATAAGATAAATGAAACTCACAAACATTTTGCTACACCAAATAAGTTGAACAAATCACTATGTATGCCATATGATTTTATTACTATTGACACAAATGAGAAAACTTGAGTATGTGTTGTGAACTAGATAATAATTTTGTTTCAATGCTGATTTTAATAAGTATACTGCATTCTGTAAGAAAATATCCTTGTTCTTAGAAAATACACACTGAAGTATTTAGCAATATAAAAGAACTATATCTCATTTTTGTTCTTAAAAGTTTGAGAAAAAATAATTTGTACATGTATGTGTATGTAAGAGAGAGACACACACAGACAGAGATAGATATGATAAATAATAAAGCAAATAAAGAAAAATGTAAAAATGGAACCAGTAGTTGGCATAATGGCTATGTCGCTAGACTCCCATATAGCCGACCACAGTTCAAGTCCCCGACCACGTGGGGCGCGTGTGCGTGTGTGCCCAAGATCCCGAGAGGAGAATGGAGGAGAAGGAATTGCAGCGTGGCCATCCCCCCTCGGGGGGTGATTTCTCGCTTTCTGACTCTGTCTTTCTGGCGAGCACGTGCCCTATAGCAAAAACCTCTCCAAAAAAATAAATAAATAAATAAAAAGTGAAGCACCTCTTCACTCCTCATGTGAACCGTAGAGTTAAACCTGAAATGGGAACCAGCAGTTAGCGTAATGGCTATGTCGCTGGACTCCCACGTAGTCGACCGCGGTTCGCGTCTCGGACCCGGTGGCTTACAACTCACGCCGGGCGCGTGTGCGTGCGTGCCCAAGATCCCAAGAGGAGAATGGAGGAGAAGGGATTGCGGCGTGACCATCCTCCCTGGGGGGTGATTTCTCGCTTTCTGTCTCTATGTCTCTCTCTGTCTGTCTGGCGAGCGCACGCGCCCTATAGCGAAAAACCTCTCCAAGAAAAAAAAAAAAAAAAAAAAAAAAACCTGAAGCCTATGTTTTCTTAATTTGACTTCTGGTAGAAATGAATGAATGAATAACTTTCAGTTTTTAGAAACATTGACTTAGCATAATCCATCTGCTCTTTCCCTAGTTCAGTAGAGTTAGTTTTATGCTACCTAGAATAATTGTAATCATTCTGATAACATTAATCATAAAATATAAACTTAATGTGAATAAAACTAGACTCTTTAAAAGCATATTTTCAGGCCAGCCCAGGGTGTAGTGGTTAAGATGAATGGATCTCAGATGGCCAGCTGTTTGGTCCAAGTCCCAGACCGGCAGCTTGAGAAGCACACTGGGCGAGGGTGCATTTGTGCCCAAAATCCTGACACGAGGGAGTGATGGAGGAGAAGGGATTACAGCACGACTGTTCCCCACGGAGAATGCATTCTTATTCTCTCACTGTCTGTCTCTCTCTATTCAGCATATGCATCTTCCAGCAATTTTATTGTTTTTAGTATTTTCTGACTCATAACATTAAATGTTATCTATTTTATTTTTAGTTTTTGCTACTATAGGGCGTATGTGCTCACCAAAGACAGAGAAAGAGAGATAGAAGGTGAGAAACCAACCCCCAGGGGAGATGGCCATGATGCAATCTCCCCTCTTTTCCATTCTTCTCTTGGGATGCTGGAAGCACAACACACAGACATGTTTCCAGTGTGATTTTCAAACAGCCAAGTCAGCCATGCGGGATCCAATGTCTTAGGCACCACGCCATCTGCTGGCCCAACTTGTCACTTTTAAAAATTATTTTTCATTTAGGAATTAAGACAAGCAGTTTGCGGAACAGCAGAGGGCATAATAATTATGATGTTAAATTCCCACATAATTCACCACAGTTCGAGTCCCAGACCCAGTGGCTTAAAACACACTGGGCATGTGTGTGTGCATGTCCAAAATACTGAGAAGGGAATGGAGGAGAAGGGACTGTGGCATGGCCATCTCCCTTGGTGGGTGATTTCTCACTTTCTGTATGTCCATCTCTCTCTGTCTCTCCGGCTAGCACATGTGCCCTATAGGGAAAAAAAAAAAAAAAAAAAAAAAAAAAAAAAAAAAAGCTCTCGAAAAAAAAAAAAGAGAAAAAAAGATTAAGAGTGTTGAAGGAAAAAAATTCCTGGGCGATTGAAATGGCATGGGAGTCAACCAGCTAGCTCCCACATAGCTGATGAATCGTTTATATCGCAGACTTGGTGGTTGAAAACAAACACACGTGGAGCACATGGATGCATGCCTGAAATCCCCAGGGAACAGAGGAGAGGGGATCGTGACACGCTCATCCCCAAGTAGAGTGTCTTCTCTTTCTCTTTCTCTCTCCATTGAACACACATGCCTTACAGCAAAATTTAAAAAGAACAAATCTTAAAAATAAAAAAAAATCTGCTAGAAATTTCAATACTTAATAAATTTACTTTAAGTATACGAAAAAAAGATGTGTTTTTTTTTTTTTAAAGATATGCCCTTTGAGACCAGCAAGTAGCACGGTGGTTATGGCAGCAGAATCCCCCATGGCCTACTGCAGTTCAAATCCCAGACCTGAGGGTTTGACAATCACAGGGCACACTTGTGTGCATGCCTAAAATCCTGGGAGGAGAAAGGAGGAGAGTGGATTGCAGCATGGCCATACCCTTGGGGGTGGGGAGGGTGGGAGTGATTTCTCACTTTCCCTCTTACTGTCTCTGTCTTTCTCCTGTAAGTGCATGTATCCTGTGAAAAAAAACTTAAAACTACTACTACTAATAATAATAATAGCCCTGAAACAAAGGTTAATAACTTACTCAAATTTCCAGGGCTACAAGGGAATCTGAGTGCATCCTACTATTCTAGAAAGCTGAAAACCATGGCCTTAGCGAATTACTTAAAGAAAATAAAATATTCTTTATTAAATTTAACTGAACACTTTCCAAGAAATTGCTCTTCTAAGGAGAGCAATCTGAGATTTTCTCATTGACATTTAAACAATGCCTTTCCACAAAACTGGAGTTGAAAAAAATAATAGATTACACCATATGTTCTTATCTGGTTCGTGCCCCCAAAGGCTTAGATGACAGGCATGGTTTTATATATCTAAACAAATTAAATAAATGTTTTGCACTTGTAACTCTGTTACCTTTTAGCAAAAAAGTGAATTACTGTCAAGGGAGTCACAAAGTTAAGAGACCCTGTAAACAAAAGAACAGAAGGCTGTCTACATCTTCACACCAAATTAACAGCACACAAGACAAGTGATAACGGATAACTGTTTAAGAAAATGGACAGTTAAAACACTGCCATTTAGTTGGATGGGCCACAAATAAAAATATTTATAACTTCCATTTTGTGTTTTGATCATTAATGGGAAAATGTGATAAAAAAAAAAAAAACTTCCTCAAAATTTTCAAGAAAGGGAATATATTTTTAGTGGCAAGATGTTGAGAATCTTGAACAATCGCCTCTAATCTTATTTCACTTTCTGCTATACCCACAAACTGACATACTTGTTTTTCTCCCTGTGTCATCTGACGGTATGCCAGAATGTATGTCTAAGTCTCTTTCGGTTGTGTATCCCACGTTGTAGGAAATCATAATTATATTTCTCATAAGCTACCATTTGTTTTTATTTTGTCACATACCGAAACAGTTAAGTTTCTAATCCACAAACTATAGGAGTAATACTAAATTATGAACATAGAATTATGTTTCTAATTCATTGTTAAACTTGCCTTTTTTCTATAAACAAGGCTTCCTCTAGTGAATTTGTATACTAAGTAGACCTAATTCTCAGGAGAGTTATCCCCAAATTAGGACCAATATTGTGATGATCTAATTATGTTTCTTTTTTCTTGAATCCCACATAGTCATGAGATGTGATTTATTTCTGACCAGTCACTACAAGTTAATTAGGGAAATCCCACCTCCAAGTACCCTCTACTTTTACTAATTGCGGACCATGAAGAAAGTTTATTTCCACAATGAGCGTGCATCGATGTGCACATAACTCTTTTAACGTTCACATCTTAACCCAAATTGTTTTAGATCTCAAAGAAAACATCTTAGGAAAGAAGTGGAAATGTCTACCATAAATATAGTTAATTAATTGTTTTAGGGTCTTAAGAGCCCTATGAATTCATTTAAATTATACTTTTAAATCACTCCAAAATAAAAAGTTATATTCAACAATAAGAGGTTCAAACCCATGTCAACAGAAGCAAATCAAAGATCAGGTCATTTGTAATCAGGAATTTTTGGTACTTTACTCATTAAAATTTCAGTCATTTAATTCATTCAACAAATTTCTAAAGTGTATATTATACCAAACCTCTGAGCTAGTTGCCTTTCTCATTATCTATAGCTACTAATTCTCACCTTTAGTGGGAAAGTATAGTCTATATCAGTATACTTTCTTTTTTTTAAGAAGAGAGGTTTTTGCTATAGGGTGCATGCGCTCATCAGAAAGGCGGAAAGAGACAGAAAGTGAGAAATCACCCCCTGGGGGGATGGCCACACCATAAACACTTTTCCTCCATTCTCCTCTACAGATCTTGGATTTGCATGCACACACATGCCCAACATGAATTTAAGCTGCCGGGCCTGGGACTTTAACTGTGGTCGACTATGTGGAAGTCCAGTGATGTAACCATTATGCCATCTGCTGGTCTCTGTATTAGTATACTTCCTGAAAGTAAGAAAGTCAAGACTCTCTTGCCTGATTCTTAAATAAAGGTGAACAAAAACAAGAAGCCAAACCTTCCCACCTCTCCATAAATTTATAAAATGTTATCTATCTCTCTTCTCTCTGTATCTAGTTATCTGTCATTTTTAAAGAATCACAAAATTCAGGCCAGAAGTATAAGTGTGGAAGAATTGGAACTCATTCTCGTTAGGAGCCCCTGTTGGTGAGTACCCGCTATCTGTGACCCCCCTTCTACCAGACTTCTCAGAGTACACGTGCTACAAATAGCTTCCCTCTGTAGGAGAATTTTAACCTTCTCTTCCCTTGGGACAGCCAGTTGTTACCTGGTTTAGGATTAGGACTCTCTTATCCTGTTTCCTTTACAAATATTTAAAATTTTTATGAATATCATGATCTGGAAAAGTTTGTAAATACTCATACATGACTGTCTCCATCTTACTGGGCTAGTAGAATATTTATCTACTATGGAGAGGGAAGTGGATTATAAACTAAATATTGACATTTTGTTCTTAAAAGGTATCTTTTAGTGGCATAAAGTTCATTCTCTGTGTCTATAAGGGTTTTATTCTAAAGCTAAAAATTAAATCTTTGGCAACTACTTTTATGAGGTAATGATTTTCACTGACAGAGTGAGAAAAGGCTTTGAAGACTTTAAAGAAACTGTCAAGAACCAGATACAGGTTGGCTAGTATATCACGGTAATATCTTACTACCTTTACATAGTGTCTTCACCGAGAATCAATAATGGTTGCAAGTTAACAGAGAGATTTACAAACCACTTTAGAAAAGAATATATAGCAGTGTGTGTGGAGTCTGGCGGTGGTGGGGGTGGGGATTATGAACAAGAAACACACACATTGCCAGGAGGTGTAATGAGCTTTCCGTGGGCTAGAATCCAGCTCGCCCTCTCTGTTTCTTACAACACTTGGCTTTCTTTCTAGATTTCAGAATCGTTTTTTCCCTCGCTTCTGTGCGTAAGATATTTTCCTAATTTATTCACTCTTACATTAAAGAGACGATTTTACATCTCTTGTTTCCTGAAACCTGGATTGCCCCATTCACACGTCTTTTTTTTTTTTTTTTTTTTTTTTTTTTTTTTTTGAGAGTGGTTTTTGCTATAGGGCATGTGTGCTCTCCGGAAAGACAGAGAGAGACAGAGAGACAGAAGGTGAGAAATCACCTCCAGGGGGAATGGCCACGCCACAATCCTTTCTCCTCCATTCTCCTCTCGGGATCTTGGGTACACACACACACGTGCACCTGGCATGAGTTTAAGCCAACAGGCCCGGGACTTGAATCGTGGTCGACTATGTGGGAGTCCAGGGACATAGCCATTGCGCCAACTGCTGGTCCCCACACATGTCATTTTAAACTGATAAGCTTCCCTCCTATTCCACTGAAAAATAAAGGTAATCAGAAAAACACTTATCCATTTCCCATACTGACGAACTGGCCTGGATCTGTACTCATTCACTGCGATTTTATTCTTGTTACAATGAGCAAATTTTTCCCTGTCTATACCCCAACCTCTTCATTAGTGAACTAAATCACTCCTCTTAAGGACATTTGTTCCACCATTACCTCCTTCTCTTGAATCATAATTTGGCCACTGCTAGATCATTCCCATTGTTGTCCATACATTACACTATATAGATATTTTTTTATAATTTAATAAACCTTAATAAAAAAAATCTTTCATCTTAATAAAAACATTTTGACTCGTCTCCCTGTAACTTGGACCCTCTTTTGCCGTCTTCTTTCATAAAAACTCATTGTGTCAGTCTGCTATAGCCATGGTTTTTACCTCCTTCATTCTTATTCACTCTGTTTTTAAATTAATGAATTATTATATTTAAAGTGCCCAAGACCATGTTGCTCACCAGAGAAGGACAATGAGAGAGAGAGGGAGAAAATACCTACCAGGGGGCATGGTCCTACCACAATCCCTTCTCTATTTATCCATCCTGCCAAGAGCATCAGTACACAAACATCTGCATGCACCAGACATGTTTTTCAAGCTGCCAAGACTGGGACCCTAACCACATGATCCGCCATACTGTATTTAGCTCTCTTAATCTCTAGGCTACGATATTTGCCATGATTCATTCTCAAACAAATGCTTTTTGTTCCCATTAATCCAGTAAAATTGCTCTTGTCAATCCCTGTGCTAAACCGTAGACACATGTCTGGTAGCTTACTCAATAGATTCACTTACATGTAAATATAGCTATCTTAAATTTAGCATACCAAAAGCTGAACATAATTTTATTGCTCATTTCAACTCCAGCATTCTCTTCCTCAAATGTTCCCATTTCCATGAATGGTACCACATTCACCTAGTGGTTTCACCCAGTCAATCTGTTCTTTAGCTAATACCTCCACATTCAAACCAGCAGCAAATTTTCTCAGCTCTATTTTTGATAATTATCTTGACTCTAACCCTCGATACCTCCACCACTATACTTTCATCTAAGTTATTGTCTTCTTACTACTTGGCCAGTGTAACACCTTAATTTGTTTATCCGTTTTCATTTATTTGGCACCCCAAATGATCTTTTGACAACATAAATAGCTCCTTCCTAAAGTCTTCAGATCTTTAATATGCTCTTAGAATAATTTATAAAGTCTTTGGCTGTTCCATCCCAAGAAATTTGACTCCTGACCATCTCCAGTCTCACTTCCTATTATCATCTACTGTGTTCCTTTCACTCAGCTGTGCTTTAAGCCTTTATGATTGCTGCTTTCTCTGCTTGGACCACTGTTTTTGTTTTGTTTTTAATTTTTTATTAATTAATTAATTTATTTTAATTTGACCAGGCACAGAGAGAGTGAGAGAGAGAGATAAGTGAGAAACCAAGCCACCAGGTCCAGGAGTTGAACTGTGGTCAGCTATGTGGGAGTGTCCAGTGCCTTCACCACCACACCACCTACTATTGTTTATCCAACTGATTTGTTCCTCTCTTTTTTCAAGTCTCTGATCAAATGTTATCAGTTCAGAGATTCAGTCTCACTACCATATTTAAAATAATACCTCCCTTTACTATATTCCACCTTATCTGCTGTATGTTTCTTCATAACACTAAATTATTTTTAACATTACTTATCTAATAATAAATAATTTAATAATGTATACATCCCAATAACCATAATGTCATATTTTATTGACTGCAGTATTCTTTTTTCAGAGAAAAAGAGAGATTTTTGGTTATAGGGCTCATGCATTTGCCAGAGAGAGATAGATGGAGAGACAGAAAGTGATAAATCATCCCTTGGGCTGATGATCATACCACAGTCCCTTCTCTGCTATAGGGTGTGAGCACTTACCAGAGAGAGAGAAAGAGACAGAGAGACAGAAAGCAAGAAATCACCACCTGGGGGGATGACCACACCACAATCCCTTCTCCTCCATTCTCCTCTAGGGATTTTGTGTATGCATGCACACGCTCCCAGCATGAGTTTTAAGCCACTGGGTCCAGGACTCGAACTCCGGTTAGCCATGTGGGAGTCCAGTGATGTAAATATTACACTATCTACTGGCCCCAACTGCAGTATTTTTATAATCTAAGAGATAGGTGGTCAATTATTACTTTCCCATTAAAAAATTCACAGGAGATAGTCAACCTAATACCATCTAGTTCAACTACTGGACACAACTTCATAAAGTCTCCATGTCCCAATCCCAGTTTCCAAGCAAGACAGAAAAGTATGTGGTCGAATGTATCCCTGATTACATTAACTAAGCATCCTGTCATGGCAAAAAGGGTGAAAATATAGGTACTTCTATACACACGACTGTGCTATGGGAGCAAATTTCAGAGAAAAGGATGTGGATAAGCAAGAAAGTTAAATAACTTGTCTTCACTTTCATTTATTTAACAAATATTTATTGAGAACTGAGAACATACCAAGAACTCTGAAATATGGGCTACAGAAGGCATTTGTCAAACAAGAACCCTTCTCTTATAACGATTTCATTTAGTGAAGGGAGCTCCAAGAGTATATGGTACTCTAACCCATGATCCATGGATAAAAGAACCAAACAGACTAAACGGTTATTTCATCATGCTGCATACTGCACGTAGTGGGAGATACTCATTATAAAAAGGATACTAAAGAATTGTTTGTACACACTATTCCTTCTTGAAGTAAACATTGAATCATTTTCACACTGGCCTTGATTGTAATTTCATAGATACAGCCCTATTGAGAATTTTCATTTCCTATATATTATATATTCATGATGTATAAATCTTAATATTAATTTAAAGAGAAATACAGGTTTTTTTCTTCTTAAATAGTAGTTGATTTATTTCCTGAGTGAGAGAAAGTGAGGCCCATTATATTACTCTCTATTTTTCTATACCAGGGGTTCTCACACTTCAGTATGAATCAGAATCACTAATTTGTTAAAATACTTTGTTTGCTAACCATGAGATTTTGATCCACTGTGTCTTCAGTGGGAGACTAAAGATTTGAATTTTGTGTAAGTTTCCAGGTGATGCTAATGTTGGTGGTCCCAGAATTATAATTTGAGAACCATTGCCCTATACTTCTGCATTTACATTACTAAGCCCCTACAAAAACCTAAAATTATGACTCATTCTACCACAAATGCCAAAAAATGATTTATTATAATCCTAAATTATGGTTAATTCTTAATAAGAAGATCTTGAAAGAGAAATAAACTGAGCCTGGCAGTTTCCATTGGGCCTGGGATATGATTAACACATGTGCTTTTTTCTTTGTTTTTAGAAAGATTTTTTGCTATAGGGTGCATGCACTTACTGGAAAGACAAAGACAGAAAATAAGAAATCATCCCTCAGGGGATGGCCATGCTGCAATCCTTTCTCCTCCATTCTCCTCTCAGGTTTTAAGGCATGGATGCACATGCACCCAGTGTAAGTTTGAAGCCACCGGGTCTGAGACTCAAAGTGCAGTCGGCTACATGGAAGTCCAGTGACATAACCATTGCACCATCTGCTGGTCCCCACGCATGGGTAGGATCAGCTTACCAGACATTTATGTGAAGATCTTGTGAGGCTCACAGGACTAGCTCATACATCCAGAATCAGATATGAAGGGGTTTTTTTTTTGTTTGTTTTTGTTTTTTCCTGATGGGAATAGTTATTCCCATAATCAAACACCTTGGAAAGAAATCAATTTGGGGGTAGAATAGTACATCTTCAAGAAGCTTGCCTTAGGCAAAACCCAACAGAAGTCTTTCACTATGTCGGTGGCTGCAATTTGATTTGACCTTGATCCCTAGGCAAGCAGACAATCAACATTTTTTAATGTGATAAAGAGCTAAAAGGATTCTGAAAAACATATTCTATACATTGTCTTTCTTCCTTTCTAGGATCTCTCCATCCTTCATCACTTATTCTGTAGGAATAATAACCTGGTTTCAGTTAGGCCCCAGGGAGGAAATGTAGGATTTCCCTTTAAAACATGTATCTATATACATTTTATAAAGAAAGTATAGATTATCAGATATGTAATAGTATAGTATTTTATAACTATATATAATGTACAAATCTATGTGCATATATGCATAGTCTATATCTTTAACATTTAATTCTTTCAACTCCCTTGTAACATAGTTACCAGTAATGTCCCTTTTCAAAGAAAAATAAATCATATCCTAAAATAATAACACAGTTTTTCCAAGGTCCTGGAATTAGAAACCAGGCACCTTTGAAAAAGTCTACACTGTATTATCTGTGTACGGAGTGGTTATTGCACCTTGGTAATATATAAGATAATGATTAGGATTAAGAGTATTGTGGTTATCACTTCTATCTTCATACCTACATAGTAAGCAGATCTTCGAGTAGTGCTATCATATTTAATATCAATAACCCGCCATGCTATTTCTCACTGTAATTGTATGTGTGTGTCTACACACCAGAAGGAGACATCTGTCTGTCCACCAGAGCATTTTCACAGTGGCAGCATTATTTTTCTTCTCTTTCTCTCTTATCTTTGTTATCTTGCATAAAAATTTACTGATTCTATTTTGCCCAGAATCTACCTGTTCTTCAAGATCCTGAAATGCACTATTTTGGACTCTGGAAGCATCACACCTGCAGTTCTGAGAGAAAACTGCATTTCTAGTATGATAGTATAACTGTTATCCAATTCTTCTACATATTTATAACATAATCTAATTTCAAATGAGATAAGGTATCTGACAGATAAAACAAATTATACTGCCAGAGAATGAACTACTGTGACCATAAGGGCCTTAACCATTTTCTCTATTCTCTCCATATAAAATTTGTTTGTTTATTCAAACAAATTGGTGATTGAAAATGTCAAAGCACTATTACGTATCCTTATAGATTTATTCTAATTATCATGTTTTGGTAAATACTTCAATTCCATATAGGTTAAATAGATTTTTTGCTTCAGAAGTTTCAAATTCTTTTAGAGCATCTCATTTAATGGATTTATTGCTAAATCAATTAGAAATACTTGGCACCACATTACAGGGTTTAAATTGTTAAAGATCTTTACTTAAAGAAGCTAGCATGTAGCATTTTTTAATTTCTTTATCTTAGTTACTTCACTAATAATTTGCTTCATTTCATTGTTTTATTTTGCTTTACTTTTCTTACCTTGTCTCTCAATCTTGGGGCATAGCATCATGGACCAGCTGGAGAGTTGTTGCCATGTATGGAAAAATGGTAGGACCTAAAGGCAAGGGAATACAGCCTTGATCTCTGGTTTTAACTTTGAGCACATCAAGTAGAAGTGATTCACACAAATGTTCCTCAGAGGGATTTTGTCCTTTCTAGCAGCTCTACCTGGTGGATTTTCATTCCACCCTCTACCTTGCCTACTTAACGTCTATATATTCTTTTATCAGTTCAGTCATCGCAGCCCCTAATTAGGTCATTTATCCGATGATCTACTCTCAGAGTACCACCAAGTTCTTCCATATTGCACTTATCCCAGTGGCAAATTACATTATTTGATTAATGCCTCTCCCATTCTATGGTGAGCTTTCTAAGGGCAGCAATAGTGTTAGGACCAGCAGTTAGCATAATGGCTATGTCGCTGAACTCCAATGTAGCCAACCGTGATTCGAGTTCCGGACCTGGTGGCTTAAACTCACGCCGGGCGCATGTGCATGCGTGCCCAAGATCCCAAGAGGAGAATGGAGGAGAAGGGATTGCGACGTGGCCATTCCCCCTGGGGGTAATTTCTCTCTTTCTATCTCTCTGTCTCTGTCTTTCTGGCGAGCGCATGTGCCCTATAGCAAAAACCTCTCAAAAAAAAAAAATGTAGTGTATTATTATTCCCCAATGTATTCTCAATGGTAACATTATGCCTGACATTTAGTAGATACTAAATTACTAAGTGTGTGTGCATGCATGTATGTGTGTCAAATGAACAAATATATGAAAATATCTTTTCTCTTGTTCTACCACCATTTAGACTGAAATTTCCGTGAATAAAAGCATTAATAATTATAAATGATAGACTAGAAAGTGACGTGGTGGTTAAGGACACTGGACTCCCACATGGCCCACTATGGTTTGAGTCCTGGACCAGATGGCTTACTTTTTCACTTTCCCTTTCTCTTTCTCTGTCTCTCACTCTGTTGTTCTGGTCAAATAAAAATAAATGAATAAATAAATAAATAAGTTTAAAAATTATAAACGAAATAAGGACTTTGTCCTTGTACTTTTTATTAAAATGTAAAATATAATCTACAAGATCATTCTAATTTTTTTTTTAATTTTTGCTATTGGATATGTGTGCTCACTGCTAGGAGACAGAGGAAAAAGGGAAAGTGGCAGGGGGAGGGATAGCAATGCTGCAATCCCTTTTCTTCTATTCTACTCCAGATTTGTAGCATGCATGCACACACCCCAGTGTGTTTTTTAAGTCACTGGGTCTGGAACTCCGTGCACATTCAGCCATGTGAGATTCAGTGCTTTAGCCACCACGCCACCTGCTGGCACAAACTTTTCTATTTTTATAATCAACGTATTAGGTCTATGGATAAAAATGGCTCATTGGATTACATTTTAATTGAATGATAGATGACAGGATGTGGCAATGCCCATCAAATCATTTGGAAATATGACATGAGCTGAGTCCTCAAGGAGGGACCATGGAGGACAAAACTGACCAATTGTGGTAGAGAAGACCCTGGGCCAACGGAAAGGGTTGCCTGCCATAGAGACTTTTTTAAGGACAAATCTACTAGATTAATACAAGTCTTAGAATTTTGTTCTCACTATTATCAGGATATTGAGTATTAAACATTAATACATATAGTGTATTCATGCTGGGAAAATTCATTTTGAATGCTGTAAAGATATACCATGATTGCATGAAATATAGAAATAAATATATAAAAAATATTAAAAAGGCTAATACAATTGCTTTAAAAGGAAAGTGAATGTAATGGGACTCTGACCCTTATTATTAAAGTCTTAACTTATATAATTTGATTAAAGTCCACTAAAATTTTGACTTCTATTAAATACTCAGAACGTAAACTGGAAGTTCTTGATTTCCTTCTTTTTTTCTTTTAAAGAGAAATTTTTGCTATAGGGCATGTGCACTCGCTGGAGAGAGATAGAGAGGCAGAGAGACAAAAAGCAAGAAGTCACTTTCCAGGGGGATGGCCACACCACAATCCCTTGTCCTCCATCCTCCTCTCAGGATTTTGGGCGCACACACACACATGCGCCCAGTGTGAATTTTAAGAGGCTGGGCCCAGGACTTGAACTTTGGTCTATTACATGGGAGTCCGGCAGTGTGACCATTATGCCATCTGCTGACCCCTCAATATCCTTCTTAACAGATAATAAAATAGCTAGGTCTTGAGAAGTTTTGTAAAGGTCACTAGATCTTATTACATGTTCTTAAGAATGGACATTATATTGTTTTGCACAAGTAAACACATACTTGGATATCAGAATGTCATGGCTTTTCATGGGTCAGATACCGAGAGAGCTATGACCACTTATAATCATGTTTTTTAAAGTCTATATTTTAAAGACTTTTTTATCATGAAAACTTGCTTAAATGCCTATTGTTATTTTCCTATTTAATGAGAATTTTTTTGAGTTTTCAAGAGAGTTACAAGAAAATTAGACTATACAGTTTGATATATCTAGAACTTCTTTTCTTTTTGTTTTGATATCTTCAAATAACAAAAAAATACACAAACTTCCTTAGCATTTTATGGTTTAGCATAATTATATGTATGATGGTTTTATTACAGTAAGTTAATCAGAAGTGATGAGATGATACAAGAAATTTATAAAACTTTCTTAAGTGACAAATTATGATTTTAACTTCAGTGATGATAATAATGTTCAATTATACCTTGGTTTAAAATATTTAAGAGTTCAGTTCTGCTGATTTGACTTTTTAAAAATGTTTTAAAAAGAGTAATTTAAACCTTTCTAAAAGAGTAATTTAAGTCAGATTTCCAAAGAAATATATATGTGTGGCTCAAATGTATTTGAAAATACTTTAATATCAAGGTGTCATCAATAGCTGTGGCTTCAGTAGCCTTTGTGTATTTTTTTAAAGAGGTTTTTGCAATAGAGCACATTTGCTCACCAGAGAGTGAGAGAGAAAGACACAGTGAGGAGGAAAATGAGAAACTACCCCCAAAGGAACGGCCATGCTGCAATTCTTTCTCCTCCATCCTCCTCCCAAGATCTTGGGCAGGCACAAACACATGCCTGGTGTGTTTTTGAAACCACCAGATCTGGGACTCAAACCACGGTTGGCCATGTGGGAGTCCAGCAGTGTCACCGTTACACCATCTGCTGGCCTCAAGCCTTTGTGAATTTAATAGTTATTGTGATCATTTTAAAGCATCTCCTGAAAAGTCAACAATGTCAAATAGCATCTTCAGCAGCATCCTCATTCTCTTGCTACCTGCAAATCTCACAGTCTGACTTCTATATTCTTCTAAAAAAAAAAAAAAAAAAAAAAAAAAAAAAAAAAAAGCCAGGACTGCAAGTGCATACTCCCTACAAGATCAGATTGCAGCTCACTTCAAAGCCTAATGCATCTATAGATGGAACTACAGTCATAAGCTGATAAAATTACCTTACTGTTGCTCCTTTCATTATACTGGCTATTTGGAGTGATGAAGACGTAGCTGAATGGAGTGGCACTGTGAATGAGTGGAATTTTACTTGAGAAACTTTACCATGTGAATATTGTAACAGAATAAACAAAACTACTAAGTAACCTGTTTCATTAAATTAATACACATCAAATATATTTCTGTAAACATTCACAAATCAACAGCTAAATAAATTTACCCTGATAAGATAAACCTTTAAAATCTTGAAACTCATCCAGTTTAAAGCTAGTCTGAGTTTTAAGACTTGAAAGAAATCTGAGAATAAGAAAATTGATTTTTCAGATATTGATGGGAGGCTTGGGAGGTTAGCTAAGAAGTCCTCAGCAGCATGATTATGACTCCTTTTGTAGATTTTCTTTCTTTCTGATATCTTTGTGTTCTCTGTGAATAATTCTCATCCCAATGTTATGACTTTGGTATTAAGTTGTACTTAATATATTGTGTTAAGGGACCAGCAGTTAGCGCAATGGCTATGTCACTGGACTCCCACGTAGTCGACCGGTTCACGTCCCAGAACCGGTGGCTTAAAACTCATGCCAAGCGTTTGTGCGTGCATGCCCAAGATCCTGAGAGGAGAATGGAGGAGAAGGGATTGCGGTATGGCCATCCCCCCCTGGGGGGATGATTTCTCTGGTGAGTGCACACGCCCTATAGCAAAAACCTCTCCAAAAAAAAAAAAAGAAATTAAATAACAATACTGTCATTCAAGTAATAAGTAATAACATAGCTATATTTTTAAATAATATAATTCTTCATTTAACAATCCCTAAATAAGCACATATAAGAAGAAATTAATTTTAATATTTATTAATTAGAACAAATATTAAATATATTAGTCAATACTTTAAAAGTTGGGTTTTCTTCTGATCACAAAAGTAAAGATAGAAGAATTTTTTTAAACAGAAAAACACAAGGAAGTAAATAAATGATCTTTAATAATCACCTCAGTGATAGTCACTAAGTATATTTGTATGTGTGACCTTTCAAAATTCTTCATGTATATACACTTACATTTGAATTTTCACCAAAATTTATTTAATCAGTTCTTTTATATTCATAGAAAAGCTGTATGATTATGATTAAATCTCCAACAGTGTAGGAGACAGTACTAAAGTTGAGTTCCCCAGAACTCAATTATCAGTGGATAATTAAGAATCCTTTTGAAGATCACAGGTAATATATACATCCATCTACTCTTACCATTGACTATAAATTTTTTTATATATTCAATTTTATCCATGAAAATTTTTATCTCATTTCTAATTATAGTTCCTTATTAGTGAACTTGAGTACTTTTCACACATAATGACAATTTGAATAGCTTTTTTGGAATTATGTTTTTCCCATCTGCCATTTATCATTATTTATGATGTTAAACCCATGGAGTTGAACCCATAAGAATGAAAGGAAAAATTCTACAAGCAAGAATCTTGTACTGAAATCAGATGGAAAGTATCTAGAAGCAAATTACTCTTAAGCAGCAAATTATGAAAGAGGACTTGGTTACACAAACATAACACAGAACCATCTAGTATCATGTCATCTTAGCTTTCATTTTCCCTGTGATCTTTAGAGATTTCCTATCTTTTCAATGAGGTTTTGGGGTTCACAGCTATAGTATCATCTGCCTAGTGCCTCTTTAGCTGACTCATCCTAGACAACTACATGATTCCAGTGGAGAACTACATCTTCTGACACTTGCCTTCCAAATATCAGGTGATCTCTCCATCACAGTATGGTGAATAGCAGTCAAGACCCTGCACTGCTGATAAGAATTTTGCATCAGGCCATTCTTCCCTTCTGTAGCTCTGTATTCCCAACCCTGTCCTATTGTCACCTAAAACTTACTGGAATGAGAGACATATTTTTCCATCAGACATACAGACTCTTCTAAGTCATCTAATAATATGAGAGAAAATTGTAGAAAAATAAGGTTGATTAGTAATAAGAAAAGCTGTATGATTATGATTAAATCTCCAACAGTGTAGGAGACAGTACTAAAGTTGAGTTCCCCAAAACCTCAGTGGATAATTAAGAATCCTTTTGAAGATCACAGGTAATATATACATCCATCTACTCTTACCATTGACTATAAATATTTTTATATATTCAATTTTATCCATGAAAATTTTTATCTCATTTCTAATCTTAAGGCCGTGTTAAAATGAGATCATTGGCATTTTAACCAGAACCAATGTGAGTAGAAGACACAGTAAAGACATGAAAAGCTGTTAAAAAATTATTGCTGCCCTCCAAAAGAAAGATAATGCAAGTCAGGACCTGGGTAGTGATAAGGATAACACAGAAAAGAAGGGGTAAGAAGAAATGCTATACTTAGATTTATAATAAAGTACTCAGAAATTGGTGCCAGGGAGAGAGCTGTTGAGAGGTAATGGAAATAAAAGGAAGAGATAAACCAAGAAAGATTCTGGGGCTTGTGAGGGTACTTAGATTAACCATCAGTCTTTCAGTTTATGCACAATTCATACACATTCAAGCCAATTGTTTTTATTCTAAACAAAGTTTATTTCATGTACTAGAAAATCTTCCAAAAAATGACTCAGGTCATATTAGATATTAGAATATCTAATAAAACTAGGAAAGTACTGAGAACATGCTACATGTTATTTTAGGGATAGCAGTTATTTCAATCTTTTCATTAGGAACACAGCCTAAGGTGTCTTATTTTAAATAGATCCCATTTATTACTGTATGCCTTTAAATGAATCCTGTTTTAATCCTGACATTTTAGGAAGAAGCTGAATGAAAACTGAGTTAATTGGTTCATTCTGCCGTGAGAGTGGGGCTACCAATTAGAAGAAAGGCTCTAAAAATATAAGGTGGAAAATAGTTCTCCAAGGTATTTTCTCAGTTACCCTGGTAGTAATTACATATAAAGTAGCTATGTGACTATTTTTCTCTACTGCTTTTGACATGAACTAATTTGTTTGTAACTAATGCAAAGTAAAAATCATCTAACTATTCAGAATTTGTTTATTTCTTCCTCTGTTTGGCTGACATTTGTTGGCAAGAGCCAATAAATGGGATTAATGGAGTAGAGTGCTACATAAAAATATCTGTAGTTAAAACCAGTGTACATTCAAATATAGGCTCTGATACTTACTAGCTTTCTGGCCATAGCTAAATTATTTATTCCTCTAAGACTCAGTACCCTCTAAAATAGAGATAATGGTTCTGATAGAAGCTACTTTGAAGAATAGTTGTGAAATTTAAACAAGATAAGGAATGTAAAGTACGAATATACCTAGCACATAATAGTCAATGATGATTATTATTATTTATGTAAAATAGTAATTTCCAGGGACCAGCAGCTAGCGTAATGGCTATGTTGCTGGACTCCCATGCAGTCAACCACAGATTGAATCCCGGACCCGGTGGCTTAAACTCAAGCCAGGCGCGTGTGTGTGCATGCCCAAGATCCCGAGAGGCAAATGGAGAAGGGATTGAGGCATGACCATCCCCCCTGGGGGGTGATTTCTTGCTTTCTGTCTCTCTCCGTCTTTCCGGCGAACGCACGTGCCCTATAGCAAAAACCTCTTAAAAAAAAAATAGTAATTTCCACAGATAGTACTGGAGCTGAAGGTGATGAGAACTTGGAAGGAGTGAATGCAAAACATATCAAAAACAGATTAGCATTTTTGATGGTTAATTTTATGTGCCAACTTAACTAGATAAAGGAATACCCAGATAGCTGGTAGAGCATTATTTCTGGATTTGTCTGTGAGGGTATTTCTAGAGATCAGCATTTGAAGCAGCAGAATGAGTAAGAAAGAGGCTTGGATAGAACACAAAAGTCAAAAATAAGGTAAATCTTTTTCTCTCAGTCTTCTGAGCTGGAACTTCTTTCTTTTCCTCTTGGGCATAAGAACTCCTGATTGTCTGACCTTCAGCCTCCAGAGCTTACACCGAGGCTCCCAGGTGTCAAGCCTTTGAACTCTAAGAGTTACACCATTGGCTTCGTGTGTCTGAAGATTTTGGTCTTGAACTGAGCCATGCTAAGAGGCTTTCCTGGTTCTCCAACTTGCAGATTACCTATGGTGGGACTTCTCAGCCTCCATAATCACATGAACAAATCCCCCCTTCACATCTCTCTATCTATCTATCTATCTATCTATCTATCTATCTATGTGTGTGTGTGTGTGTGTGTGTGTGTATGAAATATATATATATGAAATCTACCTCTATACCTATCTCTGTCTCTATATCTATATTTAATATATATCTCATCTCATTGTTATCTCATTGGTTTATCTCTCTGGAAAACCCTAATAACAACACCCTTTTGAAGAAGCAGTTTCTTCTTAGTCACCTCATTTTTTTTTTTTTTTTTTGAGAGGTTTTTCGCTATAGGGCGCGTGCGCTCGCCAGACAGACAGAGAGAGACATAGAGATAGAAAGCGAGAAATCACCCCCCAGGGGGGATGGTCACGCCGCAATCCCTTCTCCTCCATTCTCCTCTCGGGATCTTGGGCACGCACGCACACGTGCCCGGCGTGAGTTTTAAGCCACCGGGCCCGGGACGCGAACCGTGGTCGACTACATGGGAATCCAGCGACATAGCCATTACGCTAACTGCTGGTTCCCAGTCACCTCATTTTTATAGTAGATAAATTATTTTAAAAAATGGCCCTAATTCTCCACTTTTTCCTTTATCCACAATCTTCTCTCTGAAGTTGTAGCTTCTACCTTCATGAGTAGAGACTTTGGACACCAATAATAAAGAAGTGAGTGTGCCAGTCTCAGCCTCATAAAAGCTTTCATAGTTCCTCATACTCATTCTTGGAAAAGAACCAACTCAGGCCGATCAGCTGGAGGATAAGAGACCATGTGGATGAGATATGAGATGGCTCAATTGAGACAATCCTGTCCCCAGCAGTAGCATTGGCCCCCACCCAGCCCATATCAGCAGAAACATTAAACCAAGTACATGCAAGCAATAATGTTTATTGTTTTTGCCACTGAAGAGTTTAGCATTATTGTGACAATAACAATCAGTCATTCTCTCTGTATATAAGAAACAAAACACAGTTGATAAAAAAAAGTGAAAAAAACTATTTTGTATATAAATATACATTGAAAACAACCAAAGAAAAATCCAAAGCATAATGGAAGTTGCCATTTGAGTGTTAATGAAGTGCTGGATATTATGCTAAATAAGGTGAATACATATGAATATATACTACCTACATAGATATACGTAATCTCATTTAATCCTTATGAAAAGTCTTCAAAGATATTGATCAAAATAAAACAAATCTAAGGGAATTTAAGTGATTTATACAATTCTTCATGTGATTTTTTTTGCTCATGTTTATCTCACTCTGAAAATTTGTTTCAACTCCTCTGTGATCCTTTCTTCCAATGTAGATTTTTTCACAGCTCAAAAACCCTCTGCATTTGGTGACTAAGGAGTGATTAATAGATAATTTCATCAATGACTTAAAGGTGTAGTTTCTAGAGCACTCATGAATTGTTACTTCAAACTGTTTGCGGTTCCATTTACAAGAAACTGGGAATCCAAATCAATTACCTAGATAAATGCAAAGTAAGGCAAAACACTTTATCATAATGGTACACCCTTTTAAAGGAGTAATATGTTCTAAAGAAATTTTATATGACATGTATAAGCAGAGGACAATTTGGAACTATCTGGTTTAATCAATAGGTTTAGAGAGAATGGGCCAAATCAGGAATACTTTAAACGTTCTTCTTTCAGAGAATAAAATCTATTTCCTAAAAGCCTAATTCTTAATATAATTTTGTTGAAATGATTAGATGAGATGCAAACAATATGATCAGTTGCAAAAAGAGAATACGCTCCTTTTCAAAACAGATTATCTTGAAATTTTATGAACATAGAAATATTCCTAAACAGTGCTCCTGGGAGAATTACGGAGTCCAATTTAAAGAAAAATTGTCATCAGCTTTATTGAATGAAATGTGCTCATGCTGCTTACTCCCCAAAGGAATGGAAAAGTCTGTTTTTCTGTTCTAGAAACTGCCAGTCATCAGCACTGAATATGAGCCATCATTTGAGTGACTTTTCTTTCAGCTCTAATCTCTTTTCACAGTGACAAATGAATCACAGAAATCAATCTCAACTCTGACTCAAAATTTTTCTGTGGGAATTTTATTTGAAGAGAGTAAAGACAGGCAACCTAAAATTTCTCATCAAGGAGGCAGACAAAATGAGTGTGAACTTAAGCTTGGGGCCAGATGTGCCCCGAAAGGTTTTCAGAGTTCTGTTTGGAAGAGTGGAAAGCCCTCCAACTCTGGAGACAGACGGGTGAGTCTGAATCCTGTCCCACAAACTATTATCTGTGTGGGTGGGTAAATTAGTCAACCTCTACAAGACTTTGTGAAGATAGTGGCTGGATGGTGACACAGCAGTAAAACCTGAAGTTCTGCTAGGCAGACCCACATCAGAAGGCTACCAGCTGGAGTCCAGAGACCTCCCTGAGTACACCGGGCAGGAGTGTGCCCACGACTCTGGCTCACTGAAGCCAGAAGTAGATCTCAACATTGACACTGTCTCATGGGGGCTGTAACTCTGTCTGTGTCTCTGACTCTCACTTGTGGAATAAATATACTTTTTTTAGAAAGAGAGAAAACAACAATATCTACATAACTGGATTATTATCTGTCTTAAGCAGTATACTTAGTCTAGTTAGTTTACATTCTAACAAAAGTATTCATCAGAAATCAAACAGGCATTAAGCAATCTACAAGAATTTCCTATTGTATTACTTAGTGCTATCAAATCTAGGGTTCTGGGTTTTTTTTAATTTTTGCATGAATATGTTTACTCCAGCTCACTAATTAAGTGGCTATTTCCAAAAAATCATCGTTTTCCTTCTTTTTTAATGTATCCCTCAGTTCTGAATATATTAAATGCCTCTCCCCATAGAAGAAACTCAATAAATATAATAGGTAACTATTCAGTTGTGTATTATAAACAAAAGAGTGAAATGTTGCTGAAGTGTTTATTTGTATGGATTTAGAAGGCACGGTAGAGATCCAAACAAAACAAAATGAACCAATGGTATTTCTGCTCATTAACCAAGTTTTATATTATGTACACAGTTCTTTCCCCTATAGAACCTGAACCATTGCCTCATGGACAATCTCAAGACATGCAATTTGTTTCACAGTCATTAGTAAGAATTAGTAAGGTAACACCAAATACCTCAGCAAAACTTTTGCTGAATACTCTGGTCTGTCTGCTTATTAGATACAATTACTGTCAGGGTAAAAAAAAACTCTTAGTGGTTGCTTAGCTCCCGTTGCTACTCATTAGAAAATTCTGGAGCCAGGAGCAATACGGAAGGATGGGGTTTTATTAAGGTTCATTTTTAATGCTGAACAAAAGTCCCATTATTAGTACACATTGAGGCATTTCACTTTATACTAAATTAGCTGCCTTTTAAAAGATACCTATACTTAATGCCATTAAATGAGATCAGTGGTTGAAGGAATCCTTGCTCTGGCATACAGAACCTCTGATAAATGACTGTGTCTTGCTGTAAATAAAGTGTGATATAAATACTGAGCTGAATTTTAGTGGATTATTGTTAGGAGTAAGTAATTATAAATATGGAAACTACTTTTAGTCCCATGGAATTTTCCCAATATTAAATGTTGGCTTTGGCTTCTTTTCTTTCTCAATTTTTTTTTTTTCAGTCCCAGCACAGAAATAGTGGTGTGTGTTTATTTGTGTGTATGAGTGCAGGCATATGAGTTTTTTGAACATAAAACTTTAAAATTATTCAAAATATTGGGCCAGCAGGTGGCATGGTAATTAAGGCACTGGATCCCACATGGCTGACTCTGTGAAGGGATTGTGGTGTGACTATCTCCCATTGCGGGGGCTGAGTAATTTATCACTTTCCCTCTGGGACTCTGGGAAGTGCAATCACCTTATAACAAAAAGAAAAGAAAAAGACTAAATAAAATAATTTCAAGTATCTTTTTAAATCTACTAATTATCAGCTTTTTTTTATAACCAATTTGGTCTTATACTTGCAAAGGAAGAACAGTGAAAATATGAGAAAAAATGTATAGTGTTATGTGCCTCCCTCCAAATGCATAGCAAATTTTTCTTTTTAAGATATAAGCATTAAAAGTAAGGTGAGAATTTCTTTAGAGAGTTGTCAAACCCAATGAATTTTTTTAAATTTTAATACTTTGACAATATTTATCTGCATTTCCTAAAACAGAGAGACCTTAGTTTATTAATACAGCACCATCTTCTGGCAAATATTAAGAAAGGCAGCTGGTTTTGCACCGAAAAGTATTGAAATCATTTAAAGAATTTAATGAAAAATTGATCCTTTGTAACAAATGTCTAGAATTGCATTCTACAGGGCTTTCTTAGCGTTTTAGTGTTACATTAATTTGCCTCTTGTTAACCTTGACTTCTGACCTTTTCCAGGGAAAGGTTATTGTCAAATTGCAACAACATGGCACGTGTTAAATTAAGCCAAACTCAAATATAAAGATATATAGATAATATATGCCTTTATATATACTCTATAACTATATATAGTTAAATATAACATATGCATATATAAAACCAGGGTATACATGTATGATTATTTTAAAAAACAGTAGAGTTATTTCTCCCACTGCATAATAGATGTAAGAAGATATTATATGAATAAAACCCAAAATAAAGAATAGTATCAAAATTAAATTGCTTTTCTACACATATCTTATCAAAAGTTAAAATGCAAACAAATAACTAAACAATTACAGAAGGTACAAAAAAGGGCTTAGGATTAATGCTAACCTCTTAGTTATGATAATAGTTCTAATGAACCAATGAGAAAAAGACAGTTATAATAACAGAACAATGAGATAAATAGAGTTTTGAATTGAATAAATAAAATTTAAACAAATAACAAGTTTAATAATAAAAAACACTTTTCTGTCAAGCTACAATTTGAGAGAATCTTTAAAGATTGTTAATTAATTTATCTGGGAACATAAATTTATAGCGTATTTCTAAAAGTTTACTTGGAAAAATACACTGAAAGAAAATCTTCTTTAAAAAGATATTTATCTTTAAGAATAAGTAAACATTTGAGAAGTATGTTAAAAATAAAACCTATTGGGACCAGCAGATGGTATAATGGTTATGTCACTGGACTCCCACATACTTGATCACAGAGCCCTAAATTCAGTGGCTTAAAAGTCATACCAGGCGTGTGTGTGAATGTGCTCAAAATTCCGAAAGGAGAATGGAGCAGAATGAATTGTAGAATGGCTACCCCCCCCCCCAGGGGAGCGGGGTGGTTTCTTGCTTTCTGTCTCCTTGTCTTTCTTTCTCTCTCCAGAGAGTGCATGTGCCCTATAGGAAAAATCTCTCAAAAAAATAAATAAATAAAACATACTATTTTTTATTTTATTTGCTTGTGTTTATATAGAAAATCTTTAGAAACAGTCTAGAAGTTTTAAAATAAATGATTATTTATATAAATTGTAGTGGATTTATATGATAGTAACATTCACAATATATGGTTTAGCAAAATAAAATTTTAAATTAAATGTATTTAATAATATAGACATAGCCCATGGAAAATGATTGAGTTCATATTGATTATTCACAGAGTATACCTCAGCGTTCTAATTACAGATAAATTTATCTTTATAATACCAGATTTTCTATGCTATAAATAAATAGTTAGAACAATACAATGGAATTCCAAAGATGACAATGCTGTAATTCATTTATTTTCAGGTATTTAGAAAATGAGATAAGTCAGTGCATATTTATTCACAGCCTAGCTTCTATGGAGTTACACAAGGCATAATTAAATGTAGTATAAATGAGAAATTAATATGATCAATATGAGCAGATGAAAGCACCACAAGAATGAACATATCAGGACATTTTGACTTGAAGAAACTGAAACCTTGTTAATTGTGCTTAATATTGCCTTCACAATTAGGAAGGGCCAAAATAAAGCCAACCTCAAGGTGACTGTAAACAGGACTCAGGGGAAGTTAGTCCTGGATCTGTTTCTATTTATGTGACATCTTCATTTTCTAAGTCACCTTCTCACACGGTATTAGCAGGATATAAGCCTGAACAATTTAGGACTCCTACCAATATAGCTCTACTAAAAGAACTGCAGTTGGGGAAAAAAAAAAAAAAAAAAAACAATATTACTGATTGCATTTGTATTATATCCATAACCATATAGCTCAAGGTGTGGGTTAACAAAACTAGCATTCTCCATTGTCAAAGAAAAAATGGTTTTGAGCCTTGTTGAAATGGCAAGGAAGACTTTATTACGATCATGGCTATACAGCTGAGCCACTGTGGTACAGCAGTAATGCAGGTGCCCTGAAAGGCTGGAAGCCAAGTAGCTGACAGAGTTCAGATCCACAGGTGAGCCTAAAGGCATGCTCTCAGGTGCCTAGGATCCTGAGAAGCAAAAAGGCTGGGGAAGAGGATTGTAGCATGATTAAGACCCTGTCAAAGCAGACTCTCCTCTCTCTCTCTCCTCTCTCTCTCTCTCTGTCTCATGCATGTAAGTGATCTCCATCACTTAAAAAAGAAAGAAGACTACTGCATAGGTGTCACGTCAGGCACAGTAAAGGAGAGTGATGAGTTTGACTCCAAATAGAGCAAAGGCATTTGGAGATTTATAACCAATGAAAAGAGTGGGCATAGGAGAAAGGTTCAATGCATGGAAAATTATTTAATTTTTTTAAGAGCGGTTTCTGCTATGGGGTGCATGTGTTCTCTGGAGAGAAAGAAAGAGACAGAGACACAAGGCAAGAAATAACCTCCCCCAGGGAGGATGGCCATGCCACAATCCCTTCTCTTCCATTCTCCTCTCAAGATCTTGGGCATGCATGCACACACACCCAGTGTGAGTTTGACATCCAGGACTTGAACTGTGGTCAGCTATCTGAGTCCAGCAATGTAACCATTATCCCATCTGCTAGTCCCAGGAAAATTATTAAAAAGACACATGAAGAATATTAAAGGTTTCTTACTAAACTGACTCAGAAGAATTTTTGCCAGAATTGGACTGGGGACCAGACAATGGTACAGTGGTCAAAAACCATGTTTTGCAAGATTGACCTACATGAGAGGGTTAGCATCTACAGACTCCCCATCTGTGCCCATGCTCCAGGAATGGCTGGGACTTGGGCTGGATCACAATACTGAATTCTGTTGAGAGTGGGGGCAGGCAGGGCGCTATTTCTCTTGTTTATGGAAGAAATAAGTAAATATACTTAAAAGAAAATTGGTCTAGGGAACCAGCAGTTAGCGTAATGGCTATGTCGCTGGACTCCCACGTATTCGACCGCAGTTCGCGTCCCGGACCCAGTGGCTTAAAACCCACGCGGGGCGCGTGTGCGTGCGTGCCCAAGATCCCGAGAGGAGAATGGAGGAGAAGGGATTGCGGCGTGACCATCCCTCCTGGGGGGTGATTTCTCACTTTCTGTCTCTATGTCTCTCTCTGTCTGTCTGGCAAGCGCGCGCACCCTATAGCAAAAAACCTGTCCAAAAAAAAAAAAAAAGAAAAGAAAAGAAAATTGGTGTAGAAAGTCAGAGCCTAAGGATGAGGCCTAGTTGAAAATAGGGCTCAGAGAAGCCTAACTATAATTTGGTCTTTGCCATCACTAAAATCACATTTTTAAAGAAATAAGGTAGGGGCCAAAAGGTGGTATAGTAGTTAAGGTGCTGAACTCCCACATGTCTGATGGCGTTCGATTCCCAGATTAGGCACCTTAAAACTCACATCGGGCACATGTGCTGTGGATGCCCTAAATCCTGAGAGGAGAATGGATTTCAACATAGCCATCCCCCTTGGATGTGGGGGTGATTTCTTGCTATCTTTCTCTTTGTCTCTCTGTCTTTGTCTTCCCAGAGAGTGGACTTGCCCTATAGCAAAAAACAACTCTCAAAAAAAAAAAAAAAAAAGTGAAGTAAGGTATAAAAAATAGACTTGAATTTTGAATATATAGGATAAGATCTGAGGATAGCTAAGTTTTTTCCTCAAGGTCTCTCCCATCTGCCATTGGGTAGAAATACTTCAGAACCTTGTTGTAGCACATAGAAAACTACCATGGATGTGTGAGTATGAATGCAGGAAAAGGGAAAAAAATTTTATAAAGATTAGCATTGTAGCTCTGTGTAGGATGAATACAAGGAGGTAATACTAGAGAAATGGGAATGGGTTAAAAATGATTTTATAATTATAGCATAAGATAAGGTAAATGTAATATATAAAATACCCAAAGCTATTGACAATTAGATGGAAAACAAAAATCAAAAAAGAGTAATTCAAGAAATATTGCTCAAAAAATAAATATGCGAACCATAGATTTAAATGTTTGTAACTATTTTAATATAAATCATTTTAACATCACTGAGTTGAAATTCACACTGGGCACATGTATATGTGTGCCCAAAATCCCAAGAGGAGAATGGAGGAGAAGGCACTGTGGCATGGCCATCCCCCCCAGGGAGTAATTTCCTGTTTTCTGTCTCCATCTCTCCAGCAAGCACATGCGCCCTATAGCAAAAATCTATCTAATAAAAAAAGAGGGAGAAGGTGAGGACCAGAAGTTGATGTAATGGCTATGTCACTGGATTCCCATGTAGTTGACCATGGTTTGAGTTCCATACCTGATGGCTTAAACTCACGCCAGGCATTTGTGCAAGCATGCCCAAGATCCCAAGAGGAGAACAGAGGAGGAGGGATTGCGACATGACCATCCACCCCGTTTCTGTCTCTCTGTCTCTGTCTTTCTGGTGAGTGCTCGCACCCTATAGCAAAAAAACTCTCAAAGAAAAAAAAAAATACAGTCATAAACCATCACAGATGCTGTTCTCATTCCACTCCAATTCTTACATGGTAAGAAAAACAGTTATATAACTAGTGAGCAATTATTTTTTTCTCTCCAGTTTTGATAGAATTTTGCTTCCTTTGGGATATAAAAAATTAAAGGAAGCTGATTATAAGTTGATAAAAAAGTCAGACTCTTGGGTACAACTGTGGCTCCATTCCTGAAGAAAGACAATATAAAGTTTGAATAAGGGACAAGACAAGACAGCTAAAATCAAGAATATGTAAAAAAAATTTTACATGAGGAAACAGGATTTATTCATCTCAAAAAGGTAAGTTTGAAAGGGAATGTAACCCAATTTTATAAAAGGGTGAAAATCATATATAGAATAATTGGTTCTGAGATAGAATAGCATCTAGTAGGTGACAGGAAATTATATAATCTGTAACCCATTCTATTTTAAGAAGAGAATTGTTTCTTATTATGACATTTCAAATAAACTCAAGCTCAAAGAATTTGAGGACTATACCATAAGGATTAGATGAAATCATGTTGGGCAGTCTAAAAGAAGTAGTACTTTGCACCCTAGTGGACGAATACAAAGGGGATTGGAGGTTAAAATAAAATTAAATCTATAAGTAAATAAAAACTCCAGGAGAGCTCAGATTTTCCACAATTGCTGCATCATGAGGATGATCCAATGTTATGGGTTTTTGGAGTAGAAGACTAACCTTTTGAGATTGCAGCATGAAAAATAATTGGGATGCCTTAGGAAACCACCCTCTAGCATCTCTCAGAACCAATTTTGAGGGAGCCAGCAGTTAGCGTAAGGCTATGTCACTGGACTCCCACGTAGTCGACCGCGGTTCGCGTCCTGGACCCAGTGCTTAAAACTCATGCCAGGCGTATGTGCGTGCGTGCCCAAGATCCCGAGAGGAGAATGGAGGAGAAGGGATTGCGGCGTGACCATCCCCCCTGGGAGGTGATTTCTCGCTTTCTGTCTCTATGTCTCTCTTTGTCTGTCTGGCCAGCACACACACCCTATAGCGAAAACCTCTCCAAAAAAAAATAAAAATAAAAAAATAATAATAATAATTGAGATGCCTTAGAAAATCACCCTCTAGCATCTCTCAGAACCAATTTTGAAAGTTCTACAGTCTGATACATCTCAGACTTGTTAAAATGTAGCAAATATTCATCAGTATCTGTACCTATAATGAGTTTAAAATAGATCAATTCTCAACTGTTTCAAAGCATTGCTGTGCATAACCAAATATCCATGTTAAAAAACAGTTCTTTCTTTTATATCAAATTGCTTGTCTCTATACCAGAGACCTGGAACTGGACTGTGATGCTATCTACAGGATCTATGTCATGGGACTTTATTATAAATGAATCCTTAGTACACTGCGATCCTTCTGATATTTTCAATAATAAATCCCTTTGGATAGGGTAAGAAACACATCTACTTTTTCCTGATTTCTGTATTCTCCATGGTAGTGTGAGGCTCCAGCTTTACATCATAAATGTGAAAGTAAACCCTCCAAAAAAATTGACTTCAATGGAAAACTCTAAGAATTATCTTTAATATTACCATGTAATAATATGCAGACTCCCTAGTAGCTATTGTATAACTGTTTACCACTGTCTCATGAGATCTATGGACCAAACAATAGCTGCCAACCAAGCTGAATTCAAAGCCAATTTCTAATTCATTACTTCATTGAGAGTTTTGAAATACGCTCATTTAAAAATCTGCTACATAACATCAAGTTCTGTACTATTCTCCCGGAATGTCAGAATAATGTTGCCAAGCCTGAGAGTGAGGTATGAGTGTTGACACTTAATTATGGATATTAAATTCAGTCTCCCATTTCAGATCTATGTCAGATGTCACCACCTTCAGGAATTCACAAATGAGCAGTTGTCTTCCTGTCGTCAACATAATATGAATTAGAGGATGAGAAATAGTACGTTAAATCACTCTCCTTTGGTTACACACCTGTAAAATCTTCTTTAGCATCCCAAAAGCTCTGAATCACAGAAATTTCCCAAATACTTCATCCATCCGTACAACGCGGTGACTTCTAGCGTGTGATTGCAATGGCCAAAGGTGAAATGGAGCATAGCAGATCATCACTTCTTACTAATTAATGATTTCCGTTGCTATGCCTGGCAAGTTTCAAAGTGAGAATTGGGGCCTGTCTTGAGGAGCAGCCCATTCTAAATTGCAGCTATCTGTATATGTGTAACTTGACACAATAGAAAAATACAAAAGGCTGTGCTGACGATAAGAAAAGTATTTAGGGTCATCTTTTGGTTGTTACCTATATGTCTATTTGCAGAAATTGTTTTTTTCTAAAAAAGTGACTTTTAGCTAAAATTAGTGTTAGCATTCTTTGGCCACTTCAGTTGTGTGTAAAAAGGTTAAAGGGTATATCGAAAGTTAAAGTTTTGCAATGGACTGCATCTTAAACTCTAACCTTAGAGCTCAGTTGCCACAAATATTTCACAGCTTCTCTGGAGACTTGTTGTTCATGGCATTCATGCTGTGAAATCATATTATAGCTGAGGCATTTCCACAGCCTTCGAATAAATGCCTTCAGACAAAGGCCCAGAACTACAGCAGGTTTCTTTAGAGTTTCATAGCAGTTTATGGTATAGTGAAGGCTGAGGTAATGAAACCAAGGTGGGTTCACTTATACGTGATAGTGAAACATTTTAGAGTCCCTAAATCAAAGTGTATCTGATTTTACAAGTCATGAATACATTTAATAACCAGTAGGCTACGAAACATTTTAAGAAAAGTATATATCACACATTGATGACTTATTGCTCATTCATTATTCCCAGCTCTTTTACTGCTATTTTATCATTTCCTGACTAATTGCATGTTCTGACACTTTCTATGAAATGTGATACAAAATAATAATTATTGACTATTCCTCCAGCAGTGGTAACAAGCATAGCCAGGAGAAAATGTATCCCAGATGATACATCAGCCAATGCTACTCAGACTTTTATAATTTTGTGTTAATTTGGGCTTCTGCAGTGATTAGAGACTTTGTGCCTTAAAATTTTTCACTTTCATTGACATCTTAAATACTTTCAGTGGTTCATTTAAAACATATCTCTTATTGATTAATTTAACAGAGTTAGCTTATCAGTATAATAAATTTAAAAGCTTTGGTTTTTTTAAGAGAAATCTTCTACTAGCTTAGAGTGGCTTGGGTTTTCAGGGGTTTTGTTTTTAATAGGTGGAAGTTTTGTTTTATTAACAGTTTTTCTTTTTTCCCACAAATTAATTCAATCTTACTTCCTAACTTGCTCTTTCATTTGGGTGTGATATATATAAAGGGAAAGTCTTCATGCAGACAAACATCCAAACCAAATTGTAACCCATCGATGTCACATCAGCACCTTATCCATCTTCACTGATGTATCTTAACAGTGCAATTCAATCACAAGAGACCACTCAAATGGGTACACTCGAAACCCAACAAAGTCAGGTATTACCCATGGCTGTTCAGTGAAATTGCAAACACAACTCACTAAGCTTTTATATACATTCTAGCTCCTTAACGCAGTCATGCAAAGAACCCAAAGGCATATGACCTGCTAAGTTGCCTGAAAATATGGAACTGTCTTTCTGAATAGTTTTCCTCTGAAATAACTCAAGTATGGCTTTGGTTTTATTATAGATTTCACTTGGAGGCAGTGGAGAAAAATAACATGCTTCGCAGACTGTTCTTGCTAATCTAGCAAGAGTCTGGAGTTAAAGATACAGGAGACACTTAGTGAATGCTTGTTCAATGAGACAGCCTTTGCATAGTAAATCAGAGTTCCATGCCTCCAAACTCTAATGACTATATCAATAGATAGTTCTTATTTTAGAACATCACATAATTATACAAGATGGATAACAGATGGTTTTAAATAATGAGTTTGTTCATAGTAGGTTGATTTATTTAGTAAGTACTTAGTAAGAATCCGTGATGTTTTAAACACTTGAAATATTTAAAAGGTAAAACTAGCTCTTAATATCAATTATCATCCAGATTGACAAGAGAAACAATATTAAAAAGGTTTAAATATTTTCTGGAAGATGATGTCATGAAGCACAGTATAATATCTCAATTTCTGCTTTTAGATACTTGGAGAATATGAATTTAAAAGGTGGCCTGCATGACCCTAGCATACTGGAAAGACATAAATTATAGGAAATAAAGCTTAAATGGGCCAAAGGAAGAGAAATGCAGTGAAGATACTCTGTTTTCTTACAGATGCAGCTATTCATGCTTAGATATATCTGTACAGGATGTAGAACTAAAAATGATTGACCATGTCATAAAGGATAGAAAAATGAGAATTAGAGGAAGAAGGATCTATAAGGCTCAATTTCTTCATATGTGAAGTAAAATGGTGTTTCTGTATGATTTCTTGAATATGTACATATCATGGAATCTGGTAAGGATAGGATAAATTGAACTTTACATTCCTAAATATCCAAAGCTACAAAAATACTGCCATAAAGTAAAGAGAGAAAAACTCTATAAACCAGACAATAAAAGTGGTCTAGTTGACTGTCTGTCACATCCCATTGTAGGTAAGACAGCATTAGTTCCGTAAGCTATATACAATGCTATTTAAGATGAAATCACTTAAGGGACCAGCAGTTAGCGTAATGGCTATATCGCTGGACTCCCACGTAGTCAACCACAGTTCGAGTCCCGGACCCAGTGGTTTAAAACCACGCCAAGCGCGTGTGCGTGCGTGCCCAAGATCCCAGGAGGAGAATGGAGGAGAAGGGATTCCAGCGTGGCCACCCCTCCTGGGGGGTGATTTCTTGATTTCTGTCTCTCTGTCTCTCTCTGTCTTTCTGGCGAGCACACATGCCCTATAGAAAAAAAAAAAAAAAAAAAGAAAGAAAAAAAACCTCTCCAAAAAAAAAAAAAAAAAGATGAAATTATTTAATAATGTGCTTCCCAAGAATTAGAAACTTGTTTTTTGTTTTTTTTTTCCTGCTTATCTGAACATAAACAAGAAAATCAATCCATTAATCAGAGTCTTTCATAATATTTGGAGAACACAATATAGCATAATGGAGAAATACCATTTTCTTAGCACATACTGTTCACAACACCTACAGAAAAACTCTCTGAAGGGTTAACAATGTACAACAATCATTTAGAGCAGGAGTTCCTGAAAGGAGCTTGTTTTAGTTCCTTATTGTGTTGATAAACAGAAATATCTGAAACAGAAGATTAACGAGAATAACAGTTTATAGAGCTGTCCCTTAAGACTACTGGTTAAGGGAACCAGATCCCACATGGCCAACTGCGGTTGGAATTATGGCTCCTGTGGCTTCAAAAACATGCCAGTCACTTGAATGTTCATCCCCAGACCCAAAAGAATGGAGAAATGGTGGATAAAGAATTGTGGCACGACAATGTCCCATTGGGAAGTGATAGTTCCCATTCCTCTCTCTCTCTCTCTCTCTCTCTCTCTCTCCCCCTCCCTCCCTCCCTATTCCCCTCTCTCTCTCTCTTCTCCTCCCTCTAAAGAGTTCATGCATCATTCAGCAATTAAAAAAATAAATGATAGGGTTGTATTTGGCTCATGATTTCAGTGGCTGGCAAGTTTTAAGCCATGGACATACTGTCTGTCCAGACTCTGCTCTATTATAGCACAGCAGAAAGAAAGAGAAAGGTCAGGGAGTGCATGTAAAGAGAGACCTGTGGGCAACCATCTTACTTTTGTGTATCAGCCTGTTCTTGTGAAAACTAATCTATTCCTGTAAGAGCTCACTTCCTCTCTCAAGCTCCCTGTCCTTTGTTCATGAGGACAGTGTCCCTATGATTCAAATACAGTCCACTATATTCCACAGCCTGTAAAGGTTGTTTCACTTTCCAACACTGTTAAATTGGGGACCCCATTTCCAACCCATGAACTTTGGGAAATAAACCAGATCCAAACCATAGCAGAAGAGAAAATCAACAGTGTTATTTCTGAACGACTTGGAATTTTATTTCCTAGAATATCTTCTAATCTCAGAAAGAGGTCTTTATAATCAGAGTGGTGTAATGATCATGGCATTTGTAATTTTAAAACCAGAAGATAAATTATTAATGTAAATATTCTGCTCACCTGGGAATTTTTGCAAAAACTTTTAAATTACCTGATAGTTCTTAAACACACGTAATCCACTTCCTACCTACCACTCACTTTACTTTGAGAAACATTCACTTAAGACTATCCAAATAAAATCTATAACAAAATTATTTACTCATCATACACGACCTCAGCTTCCACAAGTACCTGCAATTTTCAAAAAACCCTGGGACAAATTTATACACACAGTTATCTTGGATGTTTCTAAACTTTGGGGATAATGAACTTGGAATGGTAAGGTAAAGTTTTCTTAGCAAGTTAGATCAGACAAAATCATTTTGTTCATCACTGAGCAAATAGATCTTCTCAAGTACCTTCACACACGCTCTCCCTCTCTCTCCCCCTCTCTCTAGAGTGGAAGACACTATGTCTCCCTTGTATTTAAATAAAACTTATAAACTAATCACTATCGGAACCGATACAAGGTCTCCAGAAGAAAGACAATATTCACCTTACAGTGGGCTAATATCGAAATATTAACATTCCATCACTGTGGACATATCAAACTTCCAATTTCCCTACATCACTTTTTACTTGTGAGTAAAGAATTCTGAATTGAAGAAAAGGTTGGTACAGGCTACAATATATGGGAGGTAAAGATGCATATTTTCAATGTGCACATTATCTGTCTACAATGATGTAACCTGCCAAAACTATTTAGTTGTAAATTTATTTATTCAACAAAAATTTACTGATCACTATGTACTAGGCACTCTTCTAGGCATTGGAGTTATCATTTCCATTTTTATCCCCATATCTAAAACCATTAGAGTTAATTAAAACCCAGAACTAAAGATAAGTGGTTCTCAATAGTCTCAATAGATGTGATAACACCAAATTTTCATGTATTATTTTATGCTGTCAATCATATTCCAAATATTCTATAAGTTAATGCCTAACCCATTTGCTCTCTAAATCTTTTTCTGCAAAGAATATGGATCATTGATTACAATGTTATTAATCTTTGTTGCAACAAGGACCATCTCAGTTCCTTGAAGCAACTAATAATTGATTATTTTCTTCTTTAAAAGAATCTCAGTGTAAGGACCAGCAGTTGGCATAATGGCTATGTCGCTGGACTCCCACGTAGTCGACTGCAGTTTGAGTCCTGGACCCGGTGGCTTAAACTTACACCGGGCGAGTTTGCATGCGTGCCCAAGATCCCGAGAGGAGAATGGAGAAGAAGCGATTGCGGCGAGGCCACCCCCCCGGGGGGGGTGATTTCTTGCTTTCTAAATCTCTGTCTCTCTCTGTCTTTCTGTTGAGTGCATGTGCCTTATAGCAAAAACCTCTCCAAAAACACCTCAATGTATTAGCAGTTTATAGGTAACATTTTTTTCTTACCACTTCATTCTTCCTGCTGAAAATAAAAGTGGTTAAGTATGGATCATAGTCAATAATCAAAAAGAATAAACGTTACTGACTTTACCAAAAGAATCTTTGTTCTCTGGTCACTTAAAAAGCATTATTCATCTGCCACACAGTATCACTTTTCTTTCTTTGTAAGCATAGCACTAATCATTCTGTGATAGTTTTTAACCTAGGGACATAATTACGTTAAAGGAAGTCTGTTAACCTGGGTTTCCCAATTGCTAGGCCTTTATCAAGTCACCCTGGCTTCTAGATTTTGAAACTGTTTGCACTATTTCTTCCTTTGAATGCAATGGATTCTTTTCAAATGAATTTAGAAGGAAGATAATGAAGTCAGAAATAATCTCCTTGAGAAGGTTTAATAACAATATGGGGTTAATTATCATTTTAAAGTTTTTTTAGATCACAAGTAAATATTAGTAACTATTAAGAGCGTGTATTCACTGCTGGTTTGAGAATAGAAGTAGATGAGTTAAATCGACAGGTAACGGTGGAGAGGTTTTGAAGCATGAGTGGCATCTTTCCCAGATTCCAATTAGCACCACACTGACAGAATTCATAGTGTCAAAACAGGGGTGAGAAGAAGGTATATGTAAGTTCAAAAATTGCAACCATGTAGAATATCTCAATTTTCTCCATCCCTCATCCTTCTTCAAAAACAAATCAGAAATCCCCAGGATTTTTTGAGAAAAATATGCACACTGCCTTTTATTTTATCATTATTTTAATCATATTTTTCCAACTTGTTTACATCAAAAATTGGCATCTCCTAGACAGAATATTTCAAAACTCACAGATGCTGCAAATAAAACATTTCATGGCTGTTCTACAGAAACATAAGGCCACTGAAACATATTAGTCAGTATACATGTAAATGTGGCTGAGAAAAAAATTGGCAGTAAAACATTTTCTTGAAAACAAAACGTAACACAGTAAAACATCAGCACAATTAGATGGGCCAAATTATAACCCATCAATGGATGAGAAAGACATGTCGTGGACTATGTCTGCATGGTAACTAGGCAATCAGTTTTCTGGATTATTAGACAAATTACGCACAAAGCTGTCAGATGATTAACTGTGTGTGTTAGAATTCCATTAATTTAACCAGCATTTATTGAATATCTATCATATTTCATGCACTATGATAAACCTCGACATTACCAAGATAAAAGGAAGCAAGGCCCATGCCTCCAAAAACTTGACATCTAAGTCATTTATTTACTGCATAGCTTTAAATGTTTCATAGGTGGCCTTACATTTCTTAAAAATGAACAAAAGCCTGGTGCAATATGATTCACGTATGCTCTTGCCCTATATGAGCATGTACGTGAAGTGTGCTTTGCATTCTGTGGTAGTTTAGCAATACATAGATATTGGTAGTACGTTTCTTTTAAAAAGTATCATCCATCCATTATTTTATCCAACAAATAGTGATCGAAGACCTATTCTGTGCCATGAACTAGGGACAGAGCAATGAAATATCAATATTTTTCTCATGTTTTATATAATTTTCTGTTGATTCTTGTCCCAATAACAAAGCTCCTCATTCCTCTCATCTGTCCAGATGATGCAGTTTGCTTTCCTGCTGCTAGTTTGCCCTCCCTCTCCAGAGACTGGCTAAACTTTTCTCATCTTTTTCAACCTTATTTGGCTTGGCTTCTGTTTTCTTGCCTATCTAATCTGGTACACTAATTCATGCTAATGTATCAATGAAACATCTCTCCCCCTCTGTGTGATAATTGCATATTTGTGCAATGTCCTTCTACAGAACATGTCTTTCTAAACCAAAATGATTCTAATGTAGAAGTTTCAAACTCTGAGACAGTTTGAGAAAATGTTTGAGGTGAATTTGCACCTACATATCTAAGCAAGGCTTATGTCATTAGCTACCTGGTGTTAAATGTTGTGAATATATTTTGGTATTTGCATTTTTCATCTCACAGTGTGCTGCTCCCCATATGAAGCTCACACCTTCTGTTCTATAGTCTTTGGCATAGATCTTTGATTGATAAATGCAATCACCTCATAACAGGAACATTGTTTTCCATCCTTCATCCTGTGTGTCCTGCTCATGGTGTCCTAAAAACTGCATTAACAATGTCTGGTTCAAACACATTTTGTCATCTAGTCTTCTGACAGTCTAGACAGTCTAAACCAAAAATTAGAAATACTTGGGGGGGAAAAAAAATACAACCAGAGATTTTTTTGGCAATAGGGCATGTGTGCTTGCCAGAGAGACAGAGAGAGAGAAAGCAAGAAATCACCCCTCAGGAAGATGGCCACACTGCAATCCTTTCTCCTCTGTTCTCCTCTCGGGATTTTGGGCATGCACACACATATCCTGCTGAGTTTGAAACAGCTGGGTCCAGGACTTGACTATGTGGGAGTCTAGCATCGTAACCATCACGCCGTCTGCTGGTTCCCTCAAATTAGGAATAGTTTCTACTGTCTCTGACAAATACAAGATTTTAAAATACATTTTATTCCACCTTTTAAGGAAAAACTAGCATTGACATACCAGGCACTGTGCTATTTCTTATATTGCCATCTCATGTAGTTATCTCTCTATTTATTTATTCTCTTCATAAGTAAGAAAGACAGAAGAAGCAAAAGAGAGAGCAGAAGAAAGTGAGCACGCCAACAGAATTCTGATAGTTCAATTCACTCCAGCCTCAGCCAGTCCAGGTCACGGTCACACAAGGGTTTGATGTACTCAGAGAGGCCTCTGAATGCGAACACAGAAATTCAACATCTAGTTTAGTCTCACATAATGTTTGTCCAACTGCTGCACACCATCCAGTCAGTCCTTCAGGTAAATCCTCTTTATGGTCCTGTAAATCAAATTGTATATCTCCATTTTTAAAGATAAAATTATGATAAAAAGGCTAAATTTCTCACCATGGTCATGTAGCTAATAGTCTAAAAGCTAAGAATGGTGGAACAGATTTCACACTCCAAAAATAGACAAAAAAAAATCCACTACCACCACCTATTACAGAGATGGAAGGCCTATTTTTTAAAAATAATTATTTGTGTTTTTAAATTATTTTTTCTAATTTTTTAATATTAGAAATATACATTGTACATTCCTTTATATATATATATATAGAGAGAGAGAGAGAGAGTGTGAGCACTTGTCAGAAAAACAGAGAGAGACAGAGAGACAGAAAGCGAGAAATCACCCCCCGGGGGAATGGCCACTTTGCAATCCCTTCTCCTCCATTCTCCTCCTAGGATATTGGGCATGCACACACACACGCCCAGCATGATTTCCAAGCCACTGAATTCAGACAGAACCATTGTCAGCCATGTGGGAATCTAACATAACCAACAATATAACCACTACGCCGTCTGCTGTCCCATGGCTAAAGTTTTCAACCTAAACATTGGACATTGAAGCATATCTCCACGGAGATGCTTTCTCTTTAACTATTATGTCCTATACTCAATTTTACTAGATTTTTCATTAATTTAAATATGTCTTAATCAGAGCCAGTAGGTGGTGTGGTGGTTATGGTGCTGGACTCCCACAAGGTCAACCGTGGTTTGAGTACTAGAGTTGGTGGCTTGCTTTTTCATTTTCTCTATCTCTCTTTCTGGTGAGCACACATGCCCTATAGCAAAATTTAAAAAATAATAATATGATAAATAAAACTAAATAGATAATTCAAAATAAATAAAATGTGTATCACTAATAAAATGTGTATCAATCTTTAGTGTATCACTAAGGAGGAAAAATGCCAATTAACCATGACAATGATAATGACTCTCCTTAAATACAGTGACCTACAATTTGTTTCTCCATTTCAGAGATATTTAATGGTGCTTCTTATAATTGATGTAATAGCATAGATGTTTTGAATAATAGGGAAGTAAAATAATATGGAATTTAGAGTATCACTGATTACTAACTTTACTTGCTTTCTTTTTCTGGAAATTGTTGAAATTTCTGAATGCTTTTACATACACCAATTTAGAAGACTAAAATTTAAATAACCATGCAATTGCAGATTGTGCCTTTGCACAATCATTATAATCAGAGTAATGTAGTTGCTATAATAATGAGTGCAATCAAGAAAACACTAATTTAATATCTATTATTTAATATCACTTTGTTCTCCACAGTGTAAAGGCAAAGTAAGAGAGACAAAGTCTTCTATGCTTCTCTAAATTTTAATTCTGAGTGCAAGTTCAGGAACTGTGTTTAAGTTTAAATGGGTAGATAAATTATAACTGCCTCCTAATGGCACTATAAAGTTCATCAGAAAACACTCAGTATTCAGTTCAGACATGATCATCATTGCTAACCTGGGCCCATGAACACAGTACCACTGCTTGTTCTGTTTTTTGGTTTTTGTTTTTTATTTTATTTTTTTAAGAGTTTTTTTTTTACTATAGGGCATGTGCACTCACCAGAAAGACAGAGACAGAGAGACAGAAAGCAAGAAATCACCCCACAGAAAGGATGACCACGCCACAATCCCTTCTCCTCTATTCTCCTCTTGGGATCTTGGGCACGCACGCACACATGCCCGGCGTAAGTTTAAGCCACCAGGTCCAAGAGTCGAACCATGGTCAACTATATGGGAGTCCAGCGACACAGCCATTATGCCAACAGCTGGTCCTGAGTATCGCTGCTTGTATAACTGGAAACGTTCTCAGTCTGCCCTCTCTTGTCATTGTAGCCTTGCCATGTTAACTGAGCAAAATTTCAACATTATTTGATTAGTACAGACATTTATTTTCTGTTTTTGAATGCTATTCATTACCTTTAACAACTAAGCAAACATCAGAATAGATAGCATTAAGAATAATGTCAGCCTTGCAGTTGAAGTTGAACTTGGTTTCCCTCTTAAAGATTGGATTTCTGGGCCAGTCAGTGGTGTGGAGGTTAAGGTGTCTGGGTCCCACATTGCTGACTGCACAGTTAGAGTTCCAGATACAGGGGCTTGAAAAACACATCGTGTGTTGGGACCAGCAGTTAGCGTAATGGCTATGTCGCTGGACTCCCATGTAGTCGACCGTGGTTCGAGTCCCGGACCCGGCGGCTTAAACTCACGCCGGGCGCGTGTGCGTGCGTGCCCAAGATCCCGAGAGGAGAATGGAGGAGAAGGGATTGCGGCGTGGCCATCCCCCCTGGGGGGTGATTTCCTGCTTTCTATCTCTCTGTCTCTCTGTCTGTCTGGCGAGCGCACGCGCCCTATAGCAAAAACCTCTCCAAAAAAAGAAAAAAAAAAAAAAAAAAAAAAAAAAACACATCGTGTGTGTGTGTGTGTGTGTGTGTGTGTGTGTCCAAAATCCCAAAGGTAGAAGAGATTGAAGAGAGGGATTATGGTTTGACCATCCCAATGACTCTCTCTCTCTCCCTCTCTGTCTCTCTCTAATGAGTGTCTATGCCCTCTGGCAATTTTATTTTTAACAGTTGATGCCATAGTTGTAAAATATGAAAATTAAATGAGGTAATCTAAATGTGTCGTATTTAGTAGGTACTCAATATATATTAATTTCCCATATATGTACACTTTGTACAAAGGTAATTGTATTGACTTCTTTAAATAGTTCCTTCCATTTGAAAGTTGAGTGCAGTACCAGAAGAGAAAAGAGAAAAACCAGTAAGGGTGGCTAAGAATGAAAAGAAAATAGATAGACTTAAATCAAGCACAGCTGTCATTTACATTTCTCTAATGATGTAAAAGCAACTTGTTAATGTACACAATCTATTTTAAAGAGTTTCTATTTAATGTTCATATTTTTAAAGAATCAGTTCATCTTTTCCTTCGATTTTTCTTCCTTTGCCACTTCTCTTAATTTCACTCTTTCTTCCCATACTCTGCGCTAAATCAGTCCATGTTACTGAGTAGCTATGGATTGTTATCAGTGTCTTAGAAGTTTTCCAATTTTTATGTTCTCTCACCTTGAACCTTGCATGAAAATAAAATATGCAAGAAATAAACCAATTGACTTTTTTAGTTTTTGTCCTTATAGCAGGAAAACCTAGAATGTGTTTCTTTTAAATAATTAATGAAAGAAGTTTTTCTCTTCATACATAACACAGCTACCTCTGATCATTATGACCTGTGAGACATTGGACATTAACTGTTCAAGATTAGTTTTGATGGGAAATAATTCTTACTTGTTATTTCTTGGTCCTTGAATTAATTCCTCAAAAAGCTATCATTTCAATTCTTCAACAGTAACCAGGATCTTTGGTACACATTGTCTGGTAACAATCTCAAGCAGTAAATCAGCTGTCTTTGTCTGTATTACAATTGTACCTGCAATTATTTCATCTTGGTAGTATTTTAATATTTGTTATGGTTTCTTACTTTGGTTTCAGACTAATTCTTGCACATTGGTTTAAAAAAACCCGTATTTCCTTTATCCACATGACTTTGTATAAGAATGCAGAAGAGATCAGTCTCAATTAGTGAATATTCAGTTATGGAAACAGTTTTAAGAATCAACATCTGCATTCTTTATTTGCTTTCAGTATTTCAAAACAAGCAGAATTATGCCTAATAATTAGTTTTGGAAAATAAGTTTTAACAAGTGGAGTAAAAAAATAGAAACAGCATAAATGCATTTTTGATGTGTGTGATAATTACTAGACCTCCTACAATTATTTCTGAATAGTTATTTTCTCTGCACACCACATCTACTTTTAGAAAAAAAAAAGTAGTGAAGGTATTCTGTATATTAACTCCTTTCAAGATCCTCAAAAATTCTCTTACAATGAGATTTTATTATATGCTCACCTAGCATCATGATTCTTGCTCTACTTTTTTTTTGTATTTTATTCTCAGCAGGAAGCTGGTAATGTTTCCTAAAATATATAATAAACCACTGTGAGCTGGCAGTCCACTTAGTTACATACCTGAAGCTATTTATATTTGAAAGAACTTCGAAATTAATACTCAGTTACATTGACAAGTTTTTGTTAGAATTTTTATTAAACAAAAATCCTAGATCAACTAATTATTGTATAACTGATTTTTTTAAAGACGCTGCATACTGAGAAGCTAGAATATCTTGTAACAAATGTGTATTACTTTAAAAAATAAATAATAGACATTTCATGTGGTCTTATTTACAAGTGCATAACTCTGTTAAGCTCCTATCTTACCTAAGTTGTTTTCTCAGGTAAAATACCCCAAGATTACCAGGAAGGTGGGCTGGTTGCTGAGAACTCCATCTCTCATCCCTATTCCTGCACACGGTACCTAAGACATGAGAGTGGGCAAACTGGACCTCATGAAAGAAATTTCAAAACAAAACAAAAGTTTTAGTAGAATTAACCCTAGTTTAATCATATAGTTTACAAATGAGAACAACTGCCGACCTCTCCCTCTTGTCCATCACTAAGTGACTTCTATCCAGCTGACTTCTCAGCTAAGGAAAAGCGTACTTGGAAACCAAATTGTTTCATGAAAACTATTTCTTTTCTCACAGGAAAACACACACACACACACACACACACACACACCACACACGCACACACTTTTTAACTTACACACATAAGAACTTGCATATATTTTTAAAATGAGTGTTTTTTTACCCAATATAACATTAATATATTTTACTTGGGGCTGGCAGGTGGCATGGTTAAGGCACTAGACTCCCACATGGTCAACCACAGCTTGAGTCCCAGACCTGGAGACTTGCTTTCTCATTTTCCCTTTCTCTCTTCTCTCTCTGTCTCTCCCTAGTCAAATGTAAAAGAAATAGTAATGATAATAATAATAAATAAAAATAAATAAAAAATTCTTATTTAAAAATATTAATATATTTTACTAATTATGAAGTTGACCATTTTCAGCCAATAACAAAGGAATTCCAAACACGTATATCAGTAATTTTATTAGGTTTTGAGAAGCCAAAGATGAGTAAATATAACTTTTTGCTATGAAAGGTCTCACAATCCAGTAGAGGAGGAAAATGACAAATAACTGTAATTCACTATAGTGATGCCTTAATAAAGGGGCATGTAATGTGCCAGAAAGTAGAGAAGATGGGGAGACTACTGCCAACTACACTTAGAATAACTTTGATATCTGATCTCTCACCCTTCTGACCCTGCTTGCCTTTTAGATAAATAGCATTTAAAACTTGGTATTTTACAATTGATGTTTTTTGTACTGTGCTTTATGACATTTCATCAAACAACTTATTGAATCCATAATATATAGCACATTGATCTCCAGTATTCCCTTATCTAATAAATCCATCATTCCATTAAAGAAAAAAATGAGAGTATTTTTTATAACCTTTCTTTCATAAATTCTTAGCATTGATCACTCTTTAGACATTTTGTTCCCAACTGTTCCCATATCAATAGTATTTCTTGGGTCACGAATTTCAATCAGTCTGTAAATCATAAGACTCAAACTTATGAAATTTTTTATGCTTTAGAACTATATTCATCCTAGAGTGAAAAAAAACCCATAGCCTAAACTATGCAGGACACGGAACCCAAAATGGATGTTGAATAGGCTTTCATAATGCTGTGTCAATTAAAAGTGTGATAAAGCAACTCTTAGGCAAGCTTTCATGTTACCTAAGCTCTTATCTTAATAGAACCCTCATACACATTCACTGACAATTTGATTAAAAAATAATCTATAATGACAAAAATTATTATAATAAAAAGCTGCCAAAATGAATTAATATATTAAATTTCCCATAAAGTTTAATATACATATAAGTTACTTCATTCCCAAAAATTCTATAAAGGACTAGTTCTTACCCTCCTAGTAAATATGTGGAAACTTATGTTCTGAGAGCTTAAGAGACTTGTACAAGGACATGCAAGGAAACAGCCTAAGCAAGACTTCAAAATACTCTTTTTTAAAATTTCACATAGCACATTTTCTGATCTAAATCTTAACATTTTTATTTATTGTAAATATCACCATTTATATTTTGATATATAATAACACCATACGTTTTACTATATTAAAATATATATAAAATAAATTAGAGATAATAAAGATTGTTGTAGTTAATCACAAAAATCACATGAAAGAAGTAGACAGAATGTAAGGCTAGACTCAAATTTTAGTTCTGTCACTTAGTGTGTGACCTTGAGAAAATGCTTGAAGTTTTCTGAGCTTCTGTTTCATAAAATACTATTGCATTGCACATATTGTTTTGGATAATAGCATATTAAACCCAGTACTTCAATGGCAGGTGAATTCTAGGGAAAATATACAGGAGGTTGTTGGCATACAGCAGGTACCTGTAATTAGTATTAATAATTAGTAGCTAATATAAGTCATATTTTAAGAAAAATTATCATAGGGGTAATGTTACTTTAAATTTGTTAATGCCAGGGATGAGCAGATTGGATAGTGGTTAAAGCACTGGACTCCCACATGGCTGACCATGGTTTGAGTGCCAGACCTGGCAGCTTGAAACTCATACCAACTGTGCTTGCATTCATGCCCCAAATCCTAAGACGAGAATAGAGAAGAAAGAATTACAGCCTGGCCATCCCCCCAGGGGATGATTTCTCACTTTCTGTCTCTTATGTCTCTCTGGTGAACCCAATCACCCTATAGCAAAATCTTCTCCAGAAAAAGGAAAAAGTTGTTAATATCATATTTGATGGAATAAGACAATTGAAGTTTAGTTTTAAGGCGTGCATTGATTTCGTTCATAAATTTCAAATAGCCAATTAACCAAAGCTTTGTCTTCTTAAATAAAGTCTTAAAGAGAGCTTAGCTGGGAGCCAGCAGGTGATGTAGTAGTTGTGCCACTGGATTCCAACATGGCCAACCACAGTTTGAGTCCCAGACCTGGCAGTTTGAAATGCACGTAGGTGTATGTGTGTGCATGCCCAAAATATTACCTAGAGTTGCTATAACTTTTCCTACAAAATAGCAGCATTTATTTACCAAATGACAATAAACCAAGTTTGAAAGCCAGGTGATAAAAAGCGAGGCATAGGTAGCCCATCTATATATAGTAACAATCAGACAGAGACTTTGAAATAATTATGATTAATGTGTTCAAGGAAATAGATGAGAAGATGGAGAAATTTATTAGGAAATTAAAATAAACTAAAAATCATTGGAAATTTGAGGAAGTGAAAAACAAATACTAAGTGTAATAGATATGTTTAAAAATATTAGATACTGCAGAAAATAAGATTATTAACTAGAAAGCAAGGCAGTAAAAAAATAATCAGATTGAAGTACAAAGTTGGAAAAAGAATAAAATATATAAAGACAATAATTATAATTTAAAATATCTAACATGCATGAAATTAGAGCCAAAGAGCTATGGAAAGAAAGGATATTTGGATATAGACATATTGGACAGAAAATTTTCCGAGATGAATAAAAGCCAGGCATCAATATCAGACCTATGAAAGATATTAAAAAAGGTCTAATGTCAAAAAGAATATAAAAAAGCACGCATAGGCACATGGGCTGAACATCTGCTAAAAACGAAATGGAGGAAAACTTAAAAGAAAGTAGAGAGGCAGAAAGGACATTTGCTTTCAAAGGAATGACAGACAATAAGACTGGCAGCTCACTTGAGTAGACATGATATAACTCTGAAGACAATGAAATGACATCTTCAAAGTACTGGAAAAAATAAATGTCAATCTAAACTCCTACAGCTAGTGAAAATATACTTAAAATGATGGTGAGATGAAGAAATTTTCATATAAATATCTGAGAAAAGTCATTTCAAGGATAATGTCCTAAAAGAAATAAGGTAGTTCTTCAAGAAGTAGAAATATAATTATATGAAAGAATGATTAAGTTTGGAAAGTATAGAAATGAGGATAAATCTAAATAAATACTGTTCTGAAAATGATTTCTTACGGATTTTGGACTGTGTTTATGTGTATACGTGGGTATTTATCTGTATGTGTGTATACATATGTATATGCATATGTATTTGTTTAACTATGTATCTGTTTATATAGGTATGTATGTAACTGTGTGTTTTTAATTAAATGTATGAAAAGAAAAGCACAAAACTCAGGACATAGACAAATAGACTTAAAATGTGAAAGGTCATTAAATTCTATAGGATATGGTCAACATATTAGTAAAAACTACACTGTGGAAACACCTTCGAATGTCACTTAAGAATAAAAATATGCATATAATTCAAAAGCTAGTAGAAAAATAAAGGGATACTTTAAAATTACTGATCACTCCAAAATGAAGTAAAAACAGAGGCTTAAAGCCAAATAGAAAAGTAGGGGGAAACATAAAATAGATTAAAATGCCCCATAAATTGATACTGAGATTGATTGGACTTTAAATGACTAAATACTTCAAATTTTTACAGGAGATTGTCAGACTAGACAGAAAATGAAACAAAATTATACACTTCTTACAAAAGATACACATTAAATGTGATAAGACAAAGGAAGGTTGAAAGAAAAAGGATGAAAAATAAGCCATGCAAAAGTAATTTTAAAAAAGAGAAAGAAAAGTAAAAAAGAAAGAAAGAAAGAAAGAGAGAGAGAGAGAGAGAGAGAGAGAGAAAGAAAGAAAGAAAGAAAGAAAGAAAGAAAGAAAGAAAGAAAGAAAGAAAGAGAGAAAGAGAGAAGAGAGAAAGAAAGAAAGAAAGAAAGAAAGAAAGAAAGAAAGAAAGAAAGAAAGAAAGAAAGAAAGAAAGAGAGAAAAAGGAAGGAAGGAAGGAAGGAAGGAAGGAAGGAAGGAAGGAAGGAAGGAAGGAAGGAAGAAAGGAAAGAAAAAGAAAGAAAGAAAGGGAAAAGCTAAGGGGCCAGCAGATGGCATAATAGATACCTTGCTGGATTCAGAGTCTGGACCTGGGAGGTTAAAACTCAATCCAGGCACATGTGCATGCATGCCGGAAATCCTGAGAAGAGAATGAAGGAGACAGGATTGTGGCATGGCCCTCCCTCCAAGGGAATGATTGCTCGCTTTCTGCCTCTCTGGCTCTCCAGCGAGCACACCCCTCCTATTGCAAAAATCTCTCTAAGACAAACAAACAAAAGCTAATACTAATATTATGCAAAATATACTTCAGATAAAGGAGAAAAAACAGACATAAAAAGACAATTAATAAAAAAAAAAAACCTTGAAACGAACTCATTATGATTATGTTAGGATTCTCTAGAAAAACAGAATCAATAAGATGTATATCTATCTGTGTACACACACACACACACACACACACACATATATATATACATATATATATACATATATATATATATATATATATGTATATATATACATACATACATAGAGAGAGGGGGAGAGAAAGAAATCTATTTAGAAATATTTATAAAGAACTGGATCACGTGAATATAGAGGCTGACAGTCTCCAAAATTAGAAGTTGGCAAGCTGGCAACCCAGGAGAGTTGATAGTACAACTCCAGTCTCACAGCCAACAGGTAAAGTAGTGGTAAGAGCTAATGTTTCAGTTGAAGTCAGCCGGGATCAAAAGTTGATGTCCCAACTCAAAAGCAGTCAGATAGAACGAGTTTTCTATTACTCAAGAGAGTCAGTCTTTTTGTTCAATTTAGGCCTTCAACCGATCAAATGAGGACCACTCACTTTAGGAAAAGTAATCTCCTTTACTCTGCCTACAGTTTCAAACGTTTATCTTATCCCCAAACACTCTCAGGGACACACCATCTAATTAGGCATTCCATAACCCAGTCTAGTTGACAAAAAAATTACCCATAATCATGATGAAAAGATTAATTAAATGGAAAGACATAAAAACTCTAAATTTGTAAGCTTAAAGATACAGCATCAGAATAGATGAAATAAAATAAACTCAAAACACATTGAAAATTCTTACACAAATGCCTTAGTTACTAGTAGCTAGACAAAAAAATCAACAAAAAAGTGAGATTTGAAAAACACAATAAACAAAACATATAATTAATTGATATGAAGCAATGACCCTAAAAATAAAATAGTACAAATTATTTTCAACTACTCAGAAAATTATATATAATAGGTTATTTGATGAGCCATAAAACAAGTTTTTGTGAATTTCATAAGCTACAGAATATTTTCTCTGATCATAACAGAATTGACTGAAACATTTTTTAAAGTATATATATATTTGGTAGTATATGTCTTCAAAACCATTGATTCAGAGAATAAATCAGAATGCAAATCAGAAAATACCTTCAACATGGAATATCAAAACTTATACAGTGCTTAAAAGAAATAATTTAGTTTATGAGATATAAGTAATAGAGCATTGGTATTCATTCTGAGGTTAGAGGGAATATGGTTTACTGGAAAGAACAAAGAACAGAGATTTAGACAACTGTGCCCATGCTGAAAACTGAGGAAAGGCAAGGTTGCTGCCATGTTGGATATCACTCTCATACAGTACTTACTAAAAATAAAGACGGCATGAATATTGGATAGACCAGTCATAGGATACGTGAGAGAAAATTTGATAAGTCATTGTAGGTTTTCTATAGTGAAAATAATGATAGTAGGAATATGTACTTAAACATTCTGCTACCATGGGAGGGATGAATGGATAAATGAAATGATCAACAAACAGATGAGTAGATGGAAGGATCCAGAGAGGAATGTTCATCCCGTCAGTCTATAATGTTAGATCTAGTTATCATCCTCATTTTCAGATGAAAACTGAAGCAAGAGATGCAGAGAAAGTCTTGATAAAATAGATCACCACAGATCACCAGAAAACCAGGAGATGGGTGGTAGAAAAGGTGGAAGGCCAATCAGAGAAAAGTATGTTGTTTATGTTACTGGACCCTATGGACGTATTTATAAGGAAAAAGAGCTTTGAACACCAACCAGGCTCAGAAACAGGAAGATAGCTTGGCAGAATCATTACTTAAAATCATTATTTTGGTGCCCCCTTTTGTCCCTTTGGTCTTTCTCCAGTTTGACCCTGTAGGGATTTGAAACTTGTCTTCCTGGAAATAAAATAGTGTCTTTAGTTTTTCTTTATTCACCATCATTGCTTCAATGCTTTATTTTTTAGCAGAATTACAGTTTTTAAAAAATAGCTCAACTCATATTTGCTAGATTGTTCTCTCATTCTGACATTAAGAAGGATTCACTCCACTCCTTGCAATTCATTTTAATTTGCAAATTTCTAATCTCTGCGAGTGTGTGTGTCCTCAGTTACAGAAAGGATCAAATGCTTATATTTGGAAATGCAGGCTAAATGTGAAGGAGACCATAGACTAGTTCTGTTTTCTCCCTAACAGTTTTTTCTTTGCCAAACCAATTAAGTAAACAAGCTGTAGTCTCAATTCAAAAATAAAACCATGTATTTACAGTTGTCCAAATATGTTTTCCTGTCCATACATAAAAGGGAATACTCCAAGGATTTAATCAAAACAAGACTTTGACATTTGTGGCATAAATGTGACATAAATATGATAGGTTAGTTAATTTTTGTGTACCATCACTAAACAAAGAAACTAACTGAAGGATCTAGCAATGCAAGCTGAATGCTGTCCAACAGCTGACAAGCTGGAAATTTGTTGTATGGATTTCATAATAGTCACAATTAGCTGGCAGCTCTTGGACTCATCAGGCAAAAACGCTGCTATTCCTTGTAGAATTGTGTCACACAGAGGAGAAATACTGGAGAAATTAATGTATTCTTATGAAGGTGATAACTATTAAAGAAAAAAAAAAGTTTTAATAGTAGCCCTCATGATGAAATATGCACTTTTCTGCAAGAATCCATGAATGAAGACCTAAAATATTACTTCTGAAGGGATAACACTCAAGGTCCTCAACAGCTGCAACTGCCTTTGCTTCAGTCTACAAATATTTTGAACATCAAAGTTCGGCTGCTGTGACACTAGGCTGGAAGGATCCTGTTGGGAAACCAGGCACAATGAGGTAGTTACTGAGAATGAAAACAAGGACATTAACCAACAAGAATTTTCCAAAGAAAGAATTTCATATCCTGATTGGGACATCAGTTAAAGAATTCTACCTTACCTGAAATCTGATAACTCCAAACATGACTCTAAGGTTTCTCACAAAAAGAAAATATTTTTAAGATAAACATTTCCCTCTTTTCCCTGTGCCTTGTAGATAATTCTAAGAGCACTTTAAGTCCTATTTAAAATCCAGAACGTGCTTCTAGAATTAGGAGTTTTACAGACTTACTGCACAGATTAATTTATGGATCTACAAAAGGGAAACAGAGTTAAGAAACTCACTCAGCTGCCAATGCCCAGATCTCTTGCTCCCTCTTTTCTCCATATATTGCTATGAACAGTTACTTTAGCTGGAAAAAAAGTCTTTGTTTCATTTTAATCTCAGTTTAGACAGTTCTGTCCTCTTGCCATCTTTTTATGACTCTTCCAAACATTAGAATCTTGTAAGAGAGTTCTGTCTCCTAAATACAGAATTTGCACAGGACACACTAACAGAATCTAAATAGTGATGCTCTTAATATGCTTCCATAGTATCCTATATTTCTCCTCTCATAGTACTTAGCACACAGTGTAATAAATTCCTTCACTTAATTTTCTCCTTTAGTAATCTTCTAAGTGATACAAAAACAGAAGACTTGCCTTTCTTGTTCACTGAAATATCCCCACGACACACTAATACACAGTAAGAATATGTGGAAGGAAGTAATATATAAACTCAAGGAGAACAGACACAAAAATTGACACAGTGAAATTCCAAATCAGAAAAATATACAAAGGTGTTAACTGCATTGTAAAAATAAGAATAAGCCAAGCAAAGCCTCAGAACTTAGATATAGTATATGCAAACCAAACATTTAGAAGATGCTAAGAAAAAAGCCAACTATGGTGGTAATACAGTACTCTACAATGTTTTACTCAAATAAGAAAAATCCAGACTTTCATCCCAAGATCTCCCTGAGCACACCCAGGGTGCATATGCAGGCCTGTGATCTAGGCTGACTGAGTCTGGAGTGGATCATGGCATGGGAACCCTGTAAAGAGTCTCTCTTGTGGAAGAAGTAAATAAAGAAGGTTTGGAAAGAAGATACTATAAAAAATGTGAGTATTGGCAGCAAAACTTGCCAGTAGAAATATTAAGGAAGTGAATTCATCAATAAGATAAATATTGTACAAGTTACGTTGTCATGAATTTTTGAAAATACAAAATAAATCCATCTGTGTTGTATAGGATTTTACAAAAGATTAATATAAGTACTCAGGACAAAATAACAGAAGAGACAAAGAGTGAGCTGTTGGAATTTGAGAACATAGAGAACTAAAAACAATCCCAGAATAAAGCTGAAACTTGATAGAACTCAAAGCCGAATGAAAACTGTTGAAAATGTAGTAAGTGGCATAGAAAGTAGACTTCAAGTATCAAACATGAAGAGATCAAGTAAAAGGCACAGTGGGGAAGATTTAGAAGACTGTCAAAAATGCAAAACAGACAAAACAAGCCAAAATATACATAACTGGAAGCTCCACATGAAAATATGAAAAAAATCATAATATTTAAATACAAAATTTCAGGAAAATTTTATTGTATACAAGTACTAGAAAAGCACACTGCTGGGACCTGCAGTTGGCGTAATGGCTATGTCACTGGACTACCATGTAGTCAACTGCTGTTTGAGTCCCAGACCCGGTGACTTAAACTCATGCTGGGAACATGAATGTGCATGCCCAAGATCTCAAGAGGAGAATGGAGGAGAAGGGATTGCGGCTTGGCCACCGCCCGGGAGGGGGCGGAGGGAGGTGATTTCTCCCTTTCTATCTCCCTGTCTTTCTGGGGAGCACATGCGCCCTATGGCAAAAATCTTCCTCAAAAATAAATAAATAAATAAATAAATAAATAAATAAATAAATAAAGCACACTGCTTAGCTAGAGAAAAGTGTCCCCAAATGATCTACAGTGAGCTATCTTCCAATACAATATTTAGACTTTAACAATGCAGAAACAACTAGAAGAAAGGGAAAATAAAAAGAATAAGGTGGACTTCATATTTTTCTGCAGAAATAAAAAATAGAGTAGAGTTGAGAATAGCTAAAAGATAATCTAGAAAGAAGGATAAACACAGGGTTTATTAAAACCTAAATATAAAGTATAAATCAAGGTTTGTAGGATAAGCTGCACTAAAAGTATAATATACAGTAATTCTAAAAATATTGTTTCCAGGAATTTTTTTAGAATTTACTTAGGGAATTGCTGGAAAAAACATGAACAGGAAAGAAAGTCAGTAAATCAAAAATCATCTCATGATAAAACTTAGATTAAAATAAAAATGGAGAGGGAACAGCAGGTGGGGTGGTGGTTCAGGCTCTGGACTCCCAGATGACTGACCATGGTTTGAATCCCAGACCTGGTGGCTTGCTTTCTCACTTCTCTCTCCTGCTTTCTTTGTCTCTTTCTGGTGAGTGCATGTGTCATATAGAAACATTTTTAAAAACAATAACAATTTTTCAAAATAAAAAAATTAGTAAATAAAATTAAAATGGATATCGAAATGGTTTAAATTTCTATCTTCATTATTTTTTATTTCCTCAAGCATCTTTTCATTTCTCTCCGAAAAGGTTTTCTTTTGCCTGAAGAAAAATCCGTTAGTGCTTTCTTTAGTGCTATTTTACTGATGACAAATTTTCAATTATCATTCATCCAAAAATTTATTTTCTTCACTGTCATTTTCAGTAAAAAATCCATTAGTGTTTTCTTTAGTGCTATATTACTAATGACAAATGCTCAATTATTATTCATCCAATAATTTATTTACTTCACTGTCATTTTCAGTAAAATTTTTCACCCAATAAAGCATTTTTGAGTGGCATTTTAAAGTTAGTCTTCTTTTGTTATTAAGATTATGTTTTTTTCTAGTAAGAAATTACTTGCTAATGACATTACTATGTTCATCTTTTTATTATTGATGTTATTCGAGTGCTCTTAACATTTTCTGACATTTTTCTTAATATTATATTTCGTTTCTTCTCTCGCTCAATAACCATACTTACAATTAGATACTCACCTTACATATATTACATTCTTATTTTCAGCCTTGACCTATATATGCTCATTCTGGGCATTTTTTTTCTAATCTGTATATTCATTCACAAGTCTTTTTTTCTATGTCTAATCTCTACCACTTATTTCTAAATTTGATTATTATTAGACCTAGAATTTTTAATTTTTATGCTTTCCAGTTCTCTGTCAAATTCCCAAATTTAGAACCCAGTTGCAGTTGTATATGCTGCCAGGATGCTGTGTTCTGCAGACTGGGACTGCATGAAACGACAGAGTTCAAATCTCAGTCCAACCTAAAGGTCAGGCATAATGTTCTAGTAATTTCAGAAACTCACAATAGGGACTGCACCTACTTTATTTCCCTCTTCTTCACCTAGATCTGTGCCTGATATAAATTAAGTGTGCAATAAATATTTATTTAAATGAATAAATGAGCAACTGGGTAAATTCAAGGAAATATACACGGTCCCCAAATGTACTGCTTTATTCTCTTCTGATATTGGCATTAAAGCAAAGACATTTAAAGAAAGAGACATTGTGAATTATAGTGAACAAGCTGTATATTCTATGTTCATGCTCAAAGGATTTTAAATCCTGTTTTGAATTAAGAATTTTTGTCTATGTATGAAGCTTTCAACAGTCTCTACAATAAAATTACTTTTTATTACACTTAGAATCATTTGGCTTCAAAATTTTAAAATATCTATTATGATATAACTATATTGGAACCAATAAATAGCGTACTGGTTACATCGCTGGACTCCCATGTAGTCGACTGTGGTTTGAGTCCCAGACCTGGTGGCTTGAAACTCATGCTGAGTGTGAGTATGTGTGTTCCTAAGATCCCAATAAGAGAATGGAGAAAGGATTGCAACTTGGGCATCCCCTCAGGGTATGATTTCTAGCTTTCTGTCTCTTGGGTGAGCGCACACGCCCTATAACAAAAATCCCTCTAAAAATAAATAAATAAGGGCCAGCAGGTGATATGGTGATTAAGAGCTCTGGATTCCCACATAGCTGACTGCGGTTTGGGACCTGGACCTGGTGGCTTGCTTTCTCACTTTCTCCCTGTCTCACTCTGTCCCTCTCTGGTCAAATTAAAATAAATAAATAAAGTTAAATAAAATAATTCTGTAAAAAATAAATAAATAATAATAATAATTATTATATCAATCAGTGCTGCAAAATTTTTGGGAAAATGTTAAAGACAATTAACAAAAAGTGCTTCATTTCACCTAAACACTTTTCCAGTAGTATTATCCTTAATAATCAATTAACTCTAGATTAATTAATTCTGTAACTTTGTAGTAAGCGTATATATTAGGCATGCGAAACAAACAGAGGTTAAGAAAGCTTTTGTTATTATATTAATGATGATTTGTTCTCCAAAGTTTCATGCTTTGGAATTTAATGTTGGAAGGCAGTACAGCGTACTGGGCAGTGTTTGATTACAATAACTGCACTATGGAGGCAACTGTCTCATAAATAGGTTAATGACACCTCGCTAGGCCAAGTGATTTCTAGCTCTTTTGAGAAGGAGTTAATTTTCACACAGTTGGTTGTTGTGAAAGAGAGAGCTCAGAAGATCTCTCTCTATCTCTCTCTATACATGCCTGCCATCCTTGGTGTTTTTATCAGTCATTTTCTAGGCTAGCCTGGTGCCAAGTCTATGCCTTCAGACCTTTGGATCACCAGAACTGTGTGTTAATAATGTCCTTTTTTTGTTTTTGTTCTTTTTCTTTATTACAAATCATAAGTCTCAGGTATTTATATTAACATAGACACACGCACACACACACACACACAGAGAAAATAGAATAAGACACAAATTGGTATAGTTGAGCAGGACTGCATTGCTACAAATACCTGAAAATATGGAAATAGCTTTGGAACTGGGTAATGGAGAGAAATCTGGATGAAAAGACTAGGAAAAGCCTAGATTCTGGTGAGCAATTGGAATATGAACAGTTTACAAAAAATTGGAACTTTTTAGATATTGGTCAAATGACAGTGACCAGAATACTGACAGAAATATGGACAATAAAGGTCATTCCAAGAAGGATTCAGAAGAAAATGAGGATTATTTTATTGGAAAATGAGAAAAGGCCATCTATGTTAGGCTATACCAAGGAATTTGGCTGCAAAGTGTTTGTGTTGTAAGACTTTGTTTAATTTTGAATTTAAGATGGTTATTGTTAATTTTATTTAGTGAAAAGAGAGAGGAATAAAATGATGCAAAGATAGAATTTTAATTAAAAGAGAAGTAAAGCAAAAAAAAATCTGGGAAATTCACGGGCTAGACATACGGCAAAGGAAGAAAAAGTGAGTTCTGCAGAGAGAAACGGGGCCCAGAGAGTGGCTGCTAAAGAGATTAGCTGACAGAAGAAATTAAAATGCAAATAGGCAGGATGTGGGAGAAATGCTCCTAGGGTAGTTCAGAGACCTTCAGGACTGCTGCATCAATCACAGACTCTGAGGCCTAAGAGCACAAAATGGCTTAAGGGAAAGGGACTGAGGAGGACACACTGCCTATGCAGCCAGGAGTTCCTTCAACCTGCTACACCATCAGCCAGTTATTCTAACCATGACTTATGCATTCCCGGGGTGGCTGCCAATCAAGAAGGCCAGAGCTGGGGGGGTGGGGGTGGGGGCGGGTCTTGGCAGTGGCAGCAGCAGCATCCACATACACATGGGGCTACACATGGTAATAACCCTGCAGGAGCTCAGACACAAGAGCTGTGAGGGTGTGGCAGACTCTTCCTAGATTTCAAAATGCGTCCAAAAGCCTGGGAGTTTACATAGAGCTCTTCTGCAGGGTGGGAGCCACCACCCAGAGCATCCAGTAGAGCAAAGCTATATAGAAATGTAGGCAGAGCAGAGAGCAACCACCTGGAAGGCTATGCTAAGCAGAGCTGCAAGGATGGTATTGCTCTTGAAAACCCAGAACTGTAGCACTATCAGCCCACAGCCTGAAAGAACCACAGGCTGGAGACTTCAATAAAAGAGAGATGAACCATGGACTGTCCTCAGCAAGGCCAAAGAAACAGGCTGCCTGATATTTTGAATCTCAATCCTCTCAGTTGGTCCAGGAGATAGAACACAAGTTTTAGGATCAAATGGCTGCCTACTTGAGTTTCAGACTTGCTGAGGGCTTGTTACTCCTTTCTTCTGGTGGAATAAAATTTTTCTACCCTGTTCTTGCTGCACAGTTGTATTTTTTTTTTTTTTTGAGAGGTTTTTGCTATAGGGTGCATGCGCTCGCCAGACAGACAGAGAGAGACAGAGAGATAGAAAGCGAGAAATCACTCCCCAGGGGGGATGGCCACGCCGCAATCCCTTCTCCTCCATTCTCCTTTCGGGATCTTGGGCACACATGCACACGCGCCCGGCGTGAGTTTAAGCCGCTGGGTCCAGGACTCGAACCGCGGTCGACTACGTGGGAGTCCAGCGACATAGCCATTACGCTAACTGCTGGTCCCCACAGTTGTATTTTGGGAGCATGTAAATTATTTTGACTTCACAGGCAGATAGCTAGAAGGATTTTACCTTCAATTCAAATGAGACTTTGGAATTATGATGTGGTGTTGGAACAAATTAAGACTTTTGAGCCTATTGGAATGAGATGATTGTATTTTATACATTAGAAAAACGTGAACCTTGGGAACCAGAAGCAGAATGATATTATTTGGATAATGGTTTATCCCCCAAAGTTTCATGTTTTGGAATTCCATGTTGGAGGTAGTGATTTGATTATAGTGATTGCATGATGAAGGTGATTGTCTCACAGAAAGATTAATGATGCCTGACGAGACCCAGTGAGAAGGGGTGAGTTCTCACAAAGGCTGGTTGCTATGAAAGAGCCGTCCACAGTGATGTCTCTGTCTCTCTCTCTCTCTCTTTCTGCATATACCTGCCATCCTTAGTGCTGTTAGCATCCATGAGCCATGTTATAGGCCAGCCTGATGCCAGGCCAATGCTTTCAGACTTTATAGTCACCATAATTGGTAGTTAATAAATTCCTGTCTTTTTTTGCAAATCACTCAGTCTTAGATATTTCTAGTAGCAGCATGAAAAAACTGACTAGGGCAGTTGTACAACGTAGAGAACCTCTGTGGTAGAGAAGAGATTCTTCTTGGTGATTAATATAAATGCCATCTATAATTATGTAAAATATGTCTGCATATACATAGACAGACAAATGGAAGAAGCTCAGCAGAGGTTTCTTCTAGGGAGGATTGAAGGACTAGGTTTTATAGTGAGAGGGGAATAATATTTTAATATAAACATCTTTGTACTATTTGAAAAGTTTACCATGTGTCTGTGTTACACCAAACCTTAAAAAAAGAAGAGAGAAATTTCTACCTATTCTGATTATGTGTTATTTATGTTTCACTTGCCAAAAGATGCCAAATGAAAAGAGGAAAGCCAAAACCCAAATTGTCACTATCACCATCTTGCACAGGTCAGCCTTATTTAACAAAAATTATTGAAGATAATTTATGAAAAGAAAAATATGTATTTCATAAATGTTATATCCATGCCTTTGGAGAAAACTATAATACAAAATGAAGTATAATTTGTTTCTTTTTATTTCAATCATATACTATATTAATTTAATTTAGAAGACCATAGTGAAATACATTTCCATCATAATATATGATTGCATATTAGTTACTTTATTAACAGAATAATTGCATTGTGATTTATCTAATAAACTGATAGTCAAAAATGGTTCTTGGAAAAGAGTATTAACTTTTTGACCTCCACCATTCAAGTCTGTAATGATCCAACATCAAATCAGGAGCAGATCTCATTTTCAAAGCTACACTTAGGTGGTGAGCTATCACTCTAAGATATTATTTAGTTGTCAGGAGAAACACCTGTGTGGAAACCTCATTCATTTGTTTCAAAATGAGGTGTTGTTTTTTAACTGTAATCTGAAAGACAAGAAATAAATGACAGAAGACAAGAATTATAGTAAGATGAGCAAGCCACCAGTGTTACTTTGTCTTCAGCTCAATCAGATTCACCAAAGAAACAATTCACAGCACACAGGATTGGATGGACTAAGATTGGTAGTGTTTTCTTCATTTCAGAGGGAACTAAAGCTAGCAGAACTTAGAATCTTCAGGAATGTATTCAACCACTATAAAATACATTTCATGTAAATATATATTTGATGTAAAAAGTATTACATCATTTGGAGAGACAGCGGCTAATAATAACTGACAGTAACACATTACAATCTACCTTGCACTCTTGCTTCTATTAACTCATTCAATTCCCATTTATAAAATGTTCAAGATGATGAATCAGCTAATACACGGGTGACTAATTCAAAATAAAACACTCTAGAAGCAGAAGAGAAACTCCAATACAAGACTTCTGAATTCTAAGTCCAGAGTTGAATATACATTTATTCACCAAATCTTTACTTAACTCCTCTCTACCAGATCTCTGCTGAGACCTTGGGATGTAATTCTCTCAAGGAGCTTATATTGTGGTGGGAGAGATTAGTGGTATTGAGTGAAGTCATTTATTTTTTTAATTTTATTTTGTGGTAAATTATATGGTAAAAATAAAGAGAGTATGTGGTTAAGACTGAAGTGCCCTCTCTTTGAAACTGTGGATCAAGAAAGGCTTCTCAAAAAACGTGACATTGAGCACTAAATGCTGAGAAGTCACTTTGGGGAACAGGAGAAAGACTATCATAGACAGAAAGACAAAGAAAGTCTCCTGAGTTTCTAAGAAAAGAATATGTTTGTGGAACAGAAGAGAAGCCGATGTCCTGGTCTGTGGAATCAGAAGCAGGAGGCCATTAATTAAGTATACAGAAGTGAGAAGAAGGCCAGATTATACAACTGTATAGATCCTGACAAATTTTGGGGTTTTAATCTAAATGACATAGGAATTCATTCACACCAAAAAGTAACTGTATCTAATTTATATTTTCAACTGTAAAACTTGCTTGGCAAATGACTAGATGGGGGTACTGTTTATTTAAGTTCACTATGTAACTTATAACCAAACAAGGATAGTTTTTTTTTAATTCCATGAGCATGAGACAGAGAGACAGAAAGACAGCATCCCAAGGGGGCTATTAATGCCACAACCATGTGCACATGTGTGCCTGGCATATTCAAGAGGGTGTCCAGATAGAAATCTGATACCGTCCCACGTGGATTAGCCTTGCTATGGGTCACATTTTACCATTATATCACTGTCCAGCCCCAGGCAAGGATAGTTTTGAGAATGAAAGGTAGCATTATTAATACTTACACCACGACAAAAGGTTCAAACCAGAACTTTCCTGGGTATATCAGTTGGCTTTTGCTACCTTCTATCCATTGAATTTAAGCAACATTTTTTTAGCTCATGATTCATAGGGTCAGTTAGGAGGATTTTGTGCTTTGGGCCTACTTGGCTGTTTTCCTCTGGGCTCACTGACAGAATGTAGGCCAGTTGGTGGCTGAATGATCTATGAGAGTCTCTGGATCACTCCACGCTCATTGGTCTGGCCAGTGTTAACCTGCACTATAGGAGCAAATTTGCCACTTATCTCATTAGCAGTTAGGCTGGCTCCACCACATGGGAGCCACGGGATTGTATAAGCAACCAAATTTGAAGATATGAGGCCTGTTGAAGCATAGGTCCATAACTCATACAATTCATAGCATAACATTTCTACAATCTGATGTGTCAAGGAGGGTTAGAAGGCCAGCTTTAAACCAGATTCCACTTTCTAGTGAGCATTAATGTAAGGTATGGTAGATATTCTTGTCATCTACAACACCAGGTACACTGGAATGTATGGTAGCCCTGCACTTTATGAAATTAGTAAAACTAAAAGAAGTACAGCTTCTTTCCAAGTATCACAAAATAAATGCTATGACACTGTCCTGTGACTTCCAAAGCAGCTCTTTGAATTATAAAAGTATCTATTTGGGGAGCCAGACCAGGCCTCAAAATACTAGAGTTTACTTTCCAGGAGGTTATATAAAATGAACCTTCTGTGATAAAATAATATTAAAGTTCTCCTGAAACAATCCTAATTCTCAGAGTGAAGTAGATACCTTTAAAGGCAGGTGCTTACATCAGGTATATTCACTGAGCATATCAGTCAAACAAGTACTAGGCCATTCATGATCTTATGCCTCCTGGCCTCTCATGTTGGCTACCTCTAGAGCAAATACTCTCACAGCCCAAGGATTCTGGCTCTGGGAAGAATGCGTTGCTGGCCATTGCTAAGTTTTTGACTGCAATTAAACCATTTATTATCTGTCTGGAACTTTGTCAAATTTTCTTTGTGAGGAAATTAAAAGGATTCAGGACACAGCTACAGTAGTACGCTGGTGTACACCGCTACTTGGTCACAAGGGAGGCCTGGGGTTGATTTCCAGCTCACCCTAAAAGCCAGCACAATGATTCATGCCTACAGTTCTAGCTACCAGGGAGGCTAAGGCAGGAGGATTGGTACATAGCATGACCAAGTTTAAAAGAAAAAAAGGAAAGGAGGATGGAAATCAGAGATCAAAGCTAGCTGGTGGCAGCAGTTAAGGCTACTGGATCTCCCATGATTGATCGTGTATGTCGGGTCTCAGACTCAGCAACTTGGAGAAAACACCGAACGCATGTGTGTCCATGCCCAAAATCCAGAAAAGGAGGTAGAGATGGAGGAGAAGGGATTGTAGTGTAACCATTCCCCATGGGGGGTGGGGGGGCTTTTTTATTTCCTCTTCCTCTCTCCAGCAAGCGCACACATCCTATGGCGAATTTTGAAAAAGAAAAGAAATGAAAGCATCGTTAAATAGGAAGTGTGTGCCAACCCCAGGGGTCTCATGACTTCTTATGTTGTTAGTTTTATCTTCTTTCTAGTACAATCATTCCCTCTTGCTCAGAGTATAAGCTGTTCACTAGTTCACACTGTAGTCAGATCCTCCCCTCCTCTCGAACCCAGTCAGCTCCCAGTGGACTAAATTTTTATGAGAGTCTTTAGGTTTAAGAGCTTTCCAGAGTATCTTGTGAGATAACAGGTTTGGGAGCCACAGATATTAGCCACAAAATTATAATTGAATCTAGATTCTTCACCGAATCTTGCTCTAAATGGTATTAGAATGTTCTCGGTACCAAAGAAAACCTACTGTATAGATTGCTTTCTAAGAAGAAACAAATTGTTCTCTTGGTTTCTATGAAATTCTTTTACTAGAAAAAGTAAATTTTGGTGTCAATAAATAATGAAATGCTTCTTTTAGGGTATACTGTTCCAATTTCAGACACCTGGATCCCGTAAATTAGTATTGTTTCTTAGTGATAGGGCTGGCAGGTGCCACATTTATGTAGTGAGCCTTCAAGGCTAGGACATTATTCTCCTGAAAAGAAAGCTGAGATACATAAAAATGAACAATAGCAACTACAGAAAGTACAGAAAAGAAAATCCCTGCTCTGTCGTAGGTAAACTAATGGACAGCAGGATCAGCGCAAAGCAAGAGGTTTGCTATTGCTTTTTCTTTCCTCTGTGTACACCAAACACTTAAAAAAAAATAGAATCAACAGTTATAATATTAAGACCTCTACTGTGTATTAGGACTTAAGCATTTTACTTGCATTAATCTATTCAATCCTTACAAAATTGTGTGGTAGTAGTACTAGCTGTATTTTAAAGATTAATCATCTAAAATATGGGGCTGGCAGGTGGTGAAGTGGCTGAGGCACTGGACTCCCATGTGGCTGACCACAGTTGAAGTTCCAGACCTGGCAGCTTGAAACTCACACTGGGAGCATGTGCATGCCTGCCCAAAATCTGAGAGGAGAATGGAGAAGAAGGGATTTCAGCACAGCGACCTCCCCTGGGGAGGGGTGGTAATTTCTCACTTTCTGTCTCTCTGTCTCTCTGTCAAGGACATGCACTTTATAGCAACAACAACAACAAAAGAATCCAGAGCATAATAATGTTAATAATAATGTTACGTAAGTAATTTATCCAAGGTTACATAGTTTGTAAGTGATAGAAGTGGGATTGGATCAAGTTTGTCATATTCCAAAGCCCATTTAAGGTCAACTATTTCTACAACCCATACAATGTCTTCAGATGGAGCAAATGTAGGAAAGGTGACAAGATCAGAAAACGCCCTCATGGTTTCTCAACAAGCACTTAGCATTAACTATGAATTTGCCCTTCAAATGTGGAATTCTCCCAAAGCCAAGTATTAATCTGTAGGACAAGTAAATAATATTAAAAAGTCTAAAGTGTTGGCTTTTGTTCCTACTAGTAATCATTGGTTCTCTTCAAATACAGCATAAACAAGATTCATTTTTTTTTCTTCACAAATTGCTGTAGATGGCCTGCTGCTTTGGGTGTCATCTTCGACCTCATCTCATCCCTTCTTAAAACAAGTTAATCACTTGTAAACTGCTGATATCTTTGGTGCCTTGACCCCAAAGGTTTTGTAAAGGTTGAGGGATTTTGTCATTCATCCACCCAAACTTCACCATTAACTCGATGTATGTTCTTCCTTCGATTTTAGTGGAATGTATGTTGTTCTAATACGATCTTTTTAAACTGGTGTAATTATCCTTGTTGGTGCCTCAGACTAGCAATAGATCCTGTTCAGGCATATTATAACAAGTTTGTACAAATTCGTTTTGATGCAAACAACCTATGCGTAGTTTTTAGTGTACATATACAAAATGTAATTATGGGTATATGTTATGTCTATCCTTTTTAAGGTATATTTTATAATTGTCTTTTAATATTCTAAAATGTATATTTATTCATTTATATTTTTATCTGCAATGACTTCAAAAAACTACATTTTTAGATGTGCCATTGTTCCTCTTATTTTGGCTGTATAGCAAACCACTTTAAAAAGTCGTGGCTTTAACACAGTGACAGTTCATTTTCCATTAACTTCTGGAGGACTCCCTCAAATACATGTGTGTATATCTACTACACAAACATGTCTCTTCCTTTTCTTTGCTTCTTATCTATTTTTAATGGGAATTTTTCTTTTAGACTTTCCATCACAAATACTTTAAGTCATTTTGTTAGATATATTACAAAGTGACATTATTTATATGAAATGGAATATTTCACACAGCTTCTCTGGCTAATATAAGAGAATTTCTCTGTCATTATTATGTGAAATTTAGTTTAAATTATGTTTTTAAGAACAGTCTAGATTCACCTTAGGTACAGACTAATAAATCAAATTTAATCATTTTATAGATACCATAAAATTGCCCTGTGATGCAGTTTATATACTGGGTTTAAGTATTTCAACAAATCTAGATGAAAGTCAAAGTGGTAGAACTATATATTTTGTGAAACTGTTCTCTTAATGTTGTAACACCTACAACTCCGCCTACCTGGCTTTAAGATAAAAAGGGAAGTATAAAGGGAGGTACAGAACCATTTAGCCAACCAATCAAGGATTTAGAGATCTACGTCTACAGTTTGGAAAGGAAAGCAGATAAAAGTTTCATCATAAATGCACACCTGGACCAACCTTGTGTCCTGGTCATTGAGGAAACTGAATCTCATGTGGCTGAGTGCAGTTCGAGTTTAGGCCTAGGGGTATGAAAAACATATTAGCTGTATGTGCTTTTGTGCCTCAAATCTGACAGGATGGAGAAACAGAGGAAAAGGAATTGCAGTGTGACCATGCCCCATAGAGCGTGATTGTCCTCATCTTCTTCTCTCTTGATATATCTCTATTTCTCACTCTGTCTGCATCTCTGTCTCTCCGTATCTCTCCTAAGACTTGCTCATTTGTTTTTAATTGACAGAGACATTTGTGGGACACGGAAATAATTTATTATCTGCCAATGATGACCTCCACAGTCTCCTCGACTGGACTGCTCCGAGGTGCATTTCATGTTGGATAAATTCTCTATACAAGCTAAATAATGTACAACGATTGAATGTGTACAAAAATAATAATTATTATAATAATAAACCCTTTGTGGAGAGAATGGAGGAGAAGGAATTGTGTATGGCCATCCCTCTGGGGATCGATTTCTCACTTTCCCTCTCCCCTCTCACCTATTCTCTCTCTCTCTCTCTCTCTCTCTATCTCTCTCTCTCTCTCTGGCAAGTGCAAGTGTATGCACCCTAAGGCAAAAAAAAAAAAAAATGAACAAAAATTATCAGTGCTAGCTATATCTGAAAGGGAAAGGGCAGGCCAGGGGTGAGGATTCCTATGGTAAGGAAATTAAATGATTCTCAGCAAAACTCATAGAAGACATTATTTTCCTTTCAACTGCTCTGTTTAAACTGGTTACTAATAATTCCTTATTGAAAAGAGGAACTATATCTTTTTCCTTTAAACAACTTGATAAAATCCAGTATCAATACCTAACCAGAGTTTCAAGAATGCCAGGAACCCCACTTAAAAAGAAATACATCAGAAGCAGAACTGTGCAGGACCAGTAGGTGACATAATGTTTACATCATTGGACTCCCACATAGTCGACCACAGTTCAAGTCCTGGACCCGGTGGCTTAAAACTCACTCCGGGCACTGTACGTGTGTACATATCCAAGGCCCCAAGAGGAGAATGGAGGGAAAGGGATTGCAGCGTGGCCACCCCCCAGGAGGTGATTTCTCACTTTCTGTCTCTCTGTCTCTCTCTGTCTCTGTGGTGAGTGCACACACCCTATAAGGAAAAAAAAAAAAAAAAAAAGGAAGCAGAACTTCACCTAGTTCATTTGGACAAAAAAGACTAAAAATTTATTTTCTGGGTTGAAATGACTAGATGAGCTGTCTACATTAATCTAATTACATAAAAATGACCAAATATCTACTATGTGCTGGATAGAGACAGGCACTGACAATCAAAGCTAGGGAATTTTAATGAGGAGACTTAATTAAGACACACATTATCTTCAGAAATATGAGTTCTGAATTCTCAGAAAATCACTGCCAAACTTAGCTTAGCTGTACTAATTAGATAAGACAGAAGATTCAGAAAATCAGGCCATTAGAAAAAGGTATGTGAAAGACTGACATTCAGATTACTGCCCTCATTGTGTGTTGTTGGAGACAGGATCCTATGACACAGACTTTTGTAGATATGGGTAGGGATAGGACGTTAAGTGATACCTGACTATGTCTCCCATAAAAGTGAAAACTTTTATTTTTTTTTTCAGGGGGAATTTAAACACTATACTTCTTTTTCTTTTCTTTCTTCCTCTTTTTTTTTTTTTTTGCTGATTTTTTCTATATTTATTTTTTACATTTAATCATGTAAAGCTTTTCTATAATCATCCTAGTACCTGGAAATCTTAAGAACACCAAAAACTAGGATTCTTTTTGTATTCTGTGGCTGTCATGCCGAATTTTGAGTAGCTCAATTTAATTGGAAGTACTGTCTTAGGTGGAGCCAACTCTATCACTTTGAGGTTTTTCATTTATTGTTTAACTCTTGTTCTCTGAAATTACCCAGATGGAGTGTAATCTATTTCCTCATAGTTCTGTTGTTTTTTTTCTTTTGCACTAATAATATTCCATACTGCTTAGTGTCTGTCCCTCAATAACCCTATTAAAAACTTCCACTACCTAGGCAGACTCCTGGAGGAAAAGAATCTATCGATAGTTTCTGTCTTTCTTAATTTGTGCTTCAAAGTGTGATCTACTCAGTATATTGAATAATAGGACTATTGCTTCTGGTCCTCTCAACTCTAAAATTGTGTAATTGCTACCTAAGTTTCCATTAACATTTTGGCAGTTGAAGCACACTGCTGGCTGGATTTGAACTTGTAATCAACTAAAACACCTGTTTTTTTTCTTAAGGTCAGTGATTGAGCCAAGTTCCTCTATATTTTATACTTCATTAGTTTGGCTTTTAATTTATGTCCAAATTTGTTTCATTTTTATTGATCAATGGCCACTTTTAGAAAAGTTTGGAAATATAGCAAGATAAGCAAGAATAATATTTAAGTATAAATCATCCCTTTCTTTTGAAGATAAACACTCTTACATCTTGGTAATTACTTCATCAGTCTCTTTACCTATCCTTATGTATAAAGGCTGTTCAATATTTATGTGCATTTTTGTGTATACATGCAAAGTATAATTATGTGCTAAGTATTATGTCTACCCTTTTTAAGGCATAGTTTGTAATTTTCTTTTTTTAAATAATTATTTTATTTAACTTTATTTACGTATTGTTATTATTTAATATTTCCAGAGAGAGAGAGAGAGAACGTGAGAAGGCAAGCCTCCAGGTCCAGGACTCAAACCATGATTGGCCATGTGGGAGTCCAGTTCCCTCAACCACCATACCACCTGTCAGCCCCTGTAATTGTCTTTGAATATTCTAATATTTATATTTCTTCTTTTATATTTTTATGTGATATGACTTCAGAAAAATTACATTTTTTAATGTGCTATTGTTCCACTTACTATGATTATATAACAAACCACTTCAAAGGGTAGTAGCTTGACACTATGACAGCATTTATTTTGTTCACAAACTTGGAACTTGGTATAGTTCAACAGTTTGTCTCTGTTCTATTCAGACTCAATTATGCCATCTTAAAACTGGAATTATCTTTAATCTCATTCACTCACATGTCATCAGGGACTTAAGCTAGGATTTCTGCTAGAACACCTTACCTGTGACCTTATCATGTGGCCAGGGCTTTCTCACAATATGGCAGTTGGTTTTCATAGGAGAACAGCAAAAAGAGAGTTGAGTGAAAGTCAAATTACCAGTTATGATCTAGCTTCCAAAGTCACCCAACATCAATTTCATTGTATTCTATTCAGTGACAAAGTCACAAAATCCTGCTTAGGTTGAAGAGGAGAGAAAACACATTTAAATTCTAAATGGAGGTGTGGCAAGGTTAAAGAAGACCTTGTGAAAATATTATTATGGTTGTTTTTAGAAAATCCCATCACTATAATCAGACTTCATTTATCTCAATACTAGTTAAAATTTTCATCATTAGAAGAAATGCTGTGAAAACAATCTCAAATGTAGAGTTTTGGGCCCTTACACAATTATCTCTTAGGATATGTTCAGAGAACAGTGATTACTGGAACAAAGTTTACACACATTTTTAAGTATTGATAGCTATTGGCAAGTTGTCATGTAGAAAAATGATGGAAAAGTAGAATTCAGTCATCAGCTTATACATTATAAATTTATAAAAGTTTCTCAACTTTTGTTTAAATACTAGATATTAGTAGACCTCTTGATATTAGTCAATGATATCTTACTGTTATTTGCTTAATTTTTAAGTATTAGTATATGTGAACATTTTTATATGTCTATAAGTATTTGCTTTTCTACTTTAGAAATTACTTTCATTCAATTTCCTACAATTACCTATCTTTTATCTTCAAACATATCTTATGAACTTAATGGCTGAATTGCTTTTTTTTTTCCTTTTTTTGGAGAGGTTTATAGGGCGCGTGCGCTCGCCAGACAGACAGAGAGACAGAGAGACAGAAAGCGAGAAATCACCCCCCAGGGGGGATGGCCACGCCGCAATCCCTTCTCCTCCATTCTCCTCTCGGGATCTTAGGCGCGCACACACAGGCGCCCGGGGTGAGTTTAAGCCACTGGGTCCAGGACTCTAACCGCAGTCAACTACATGGGAGTCCAGTGACATAGCCATTACGCTAATTTCTGGTCCCCTGAATTGCTTTTTAAATTTGCTAAAGTATGTGTCTGCTCACCAGAGAGACAGAGAGATGGGAAGAAAGTACTCCTCACAGGAAATGGCACACCTCAGGTGCTTTTACTTCATTTCTCCCTCCGTTTGGGATGTTAGGCACACACACGAGCCCGGAGTGTTTTTCAGACTGCCAAGTTTGGGACTCAAACAGCGCAGTCTGTCACCTGGGATCCAGCTCCTTAACCACCATGCCATGAGCTGGCCCAACTGCTGAATATTTTATAATTCCCACTGTTACTGTAAATTAACTGTCTTTTCCATTATATACTACATTCATTTGTTGATAATACATAGGAAAGTTGTTAATTTATTAACAAGTCTTTAGTATTTATTTATTTATTTATTAGTTTGCTATAGGGTGTGTGCACCCACCAGATAGAGAAAGAGAGAGACAGAAAGAGAAAAATCATCTCTCAACAGAGATGGCCATGCTACAATCCCTTCTCCATTCTCGTCTTGAGAGAGTGCATATACACATACACATACTCGGTATATTTTTCAAGACTCTGGGTCTGGGACTTGAACTGCTCAGTAGACCATGTGAGATACAGCTGGTTAACCTCCACACCATCTGTTGGCCCTTAATAATGCTTTAATATCCAGTCTCTTACTAAATTATTTCAAATACAATTGCTTTCATTTCCTGTGTGTTCCATAAAGATAAATCATCTGCTTTAAATATAACATCATTTTACTTTCTCAATATTTTGATTATATATATACACATTATATATATACATTTTATATATATATATAATGTTAGAATGTTTAAAATATATATCCTAACTTGAATATCTAAAACAATGCTAAATAATAATAGAGATGTTATACTTCTACTTTTATTCATGTTTTAATGGATGAGATAATAAGAATTCAACTTGAGTTTTACCTATGTAAGATAAAAATCCTTTACTGTGTTCACTTTCTCTCTGTTCTTTAAAAGCTTTTTCTTTTATTTCCAGCTTTTTAACCATAAATTCCTTTTAAAAGTTTTTGAGATATAATTCATATATTATAAAAATCAGTCTTTTTAGGTATACAATTTAATGGGTTTAGTATATTCACAAAGTTATGCAACCATTGTCATTACATTTTATCACTCAAAAAAAAAAAGAAAAGAAAAAGAAAGAAAACTATTCATTAGCAGTCATTCCCCATTTTTCACTCATCCTAGCCCCTGGCTAATCTACTTTCTATCTCTTCAGTTTTGCAGGTTCTAGGTATTTCATATACACACCTTCTTATTTAATCCATATTTCTAACTTTAGAGATTTTTCTAAATTCCGAGTCTATCCTAGATTATATTAGTTATTAATTTTGTACTACTAGATGAATGTTGATTAGTGTGTTAAGTATGCCTCTATGTCCTGTGTTATTAATAAAATTTAAACCAGAAAGTGCTAATTATTAGATCAAATGTTACATAGGAACCTATTGTTACATTTTACATTTGCATAACAAGCTAAAAATTTACCCATCTTTAGAATCATCTTGTCCTCCCATCTCTCCACTTTGCTTTCAAGTTAATTCCTAAAAGTCTAAGTGATGAGCTGAGGACATGCTGTGTCAGACAAACCCTTTCAAACGCTGAAATGAGGATTTATTGCCAAGGTTTATTTTCAGTTACTACACACTAATTTATACCAGTCAACACACTTTTTCTGTGTAGGAATAAACTATCCCTTTCATAATGCAATCCAGACTCTGCACTAATATGAACCACAAAGCTACTGACCTACAGTTTTTAGAACAAAGCCTTGAAAAACAAAAACATTCAGGTTTTTTCTTCCTCTAAATCTTGTAACCTTTTCCTTTTCTTTGTTCACATATCTAAAAAGTCACAGGCAATATGGCAATTGCTAAATCTCCGTGTTACTATCTGCTTTGTAAACACTACAGCTTGGCTAAGCGATATGGTAAAAAGGATGGACAATGTATTTCACACTAGTATAAGATGCTGGTGGTTCTTGGGCCACAGTTTAAAGAAGCTTCAATACTGGATTTCATTATAATCTATTTTCCCGTTTAGCATTTCTCGCCAAACACTTGACTGCTGTAAATTATTAAGAAAGACAAAGTTAAAGACTAATAATATCACAAGAGGTAAGAATATTACATATGTCTACTTGGGAATCATAATTAAGGTGGTCATAGGAACATAAACATTTTTGAAACATTGTTCAGGGCATGCGTATCCAAATCTGCAGATATGTAAGCAAGGACACCTTTGTCTGAGGTGAGGCTCATAAATGTTTCATGAGATCTTGAGTGACATAAGCTTTCAGTGACATCTTCTCTGATTTTAATGCTTGCATACAGGACACATCAAAAATTAGTTATTTCAAGTTTTGTCTTTTATCACTTAGTTAATGAGAAATAAAGACAAGTCTGAGTATATTCAACAATTAAAGAAAATGAGAAATTATAATTCTCAAAGAGAAAAAATGGTGTAAAGATAGTGTAAGATCAACTTATTGTTTTTTTTAGATCACCAGTATTTAGAGAAATACGTTAAAATAAATATAAGCTTTTTGATGACCCAAATATTTCATTTTCTATTTGTAGATATGATGGATAGGAATTGCTACAAAACAGAAGAAAATACAAATCCTTAACATATTCAATTCTAAAATGTGTCTATGACCTTTCCTGCCTTGTGCTGCATCTTGAATTATTCATAGAACATTGGTAACTATGTGACATATGTACAGCTTTACACACTGTGGACAAAAACATTGAGCTGGGCGGTGGAAGATTTTAATTCTCATTTTGGCCCTTCCACTGACTATGCGATCCTGGCCAGTTTGTTCAGTCATTTTTTCATTTATTCACTCAACAAAATTTTAGGAAACTTCTGCCATGTGCTCCATCTGGCAATGGGACATAACTGTCAACAACAGAAAAGCTCCCAAAACCTAGCTTACATTCTAGTCACCTAACTTCTATTCAAGTCATTTACCTTCCAGTCAAGACAAGGGTTTTTTTGGCCTCAAGTATTCTCATTTCTAAAATGAAGGAATTCAATTGGAATATTTCTAATATTGCAGCAAAAACTCCTGAGCCTTCATCAATAAAATACATGCTTTCAGACATGTTCTCAGTAATGATTAAGGTTGTTCTGAATTATGAATACATGCTTCTTGAGCCAAATGGCATTTTTTGCTATATGGTATGTCAAATACCATCATGATACCCACTTGTTGAACAATTCAAGTGTCCATCCCATAATCATAACCTCTTTAAATGTCATTTCATACCTTAGAGCATTCCCACCAATCACTGTGAATGGGATACAAGTGTGGGTGAGAGGAGACAGCAATTTCCCCTAGCTTTGAAGCAGTCTAGTAAAAGGGTGGGAGGCTGGAGCACCTGGCTGTGATCTCTAAAAGCAAGCCGTTTTATCTATACCTTTTATGTACTAAATGCATACAACATTTTCTAGATATGTCATGTTTTAAAAGAAATTGGAAGATATTGTTCCAACCAACCAATTTATAAAAATCAAAAAGTAAAAATGTAATAGATTAGAAAATAAGTAAGGGACCAGCAGTTGGCGTAATGGCTATGTTGCTGGACTCCCACATAGTCGACCGCTGTTTGCATCCCAGGCACAGTGGCTTAAACTCACGCCGGGCGTATGTACGTGTGTGCCGGAGATCCCGAGAGGAGAATGGAGGAGAAAGGATAGTGGCATGGCCTTCCCTCCTGGGGCATGATTTCTCATTTTCTGTCCCTCTGTCTCTCTCTTTCTGGTGAGCGCACACACCCTATAGCAAAAACCTCTCCAAAAAAAAAGTAAATTAAAGAACAGATAAAATTTATTAAAAGACCACAGTCAAGTTCTAAAAAGTTTTTTGATCAAGTTAGATCAGAACTCTATATAAGAAGTCCTGTTTCTACAACCCCTCAAATTGCTCACATTGTCTTCCCCATTCACACAGCAATTGTCCTAGTTAAAATGAGTCTGCCATTTCCCAGCGGTGGTCATACTTTCTTCAATGAGGAAACCCAGAAGCTTGAAAAAAGATAACCTCTAGGATCTTTCCTTGTTCCACACTATCCTTTTCTCGATAAGTCAAGGAGGAGTTTATCGGTCGTTAAATGTGACAGATCGATCCTTCCTCACCCTGATATCTGTCCCAGAACATACGGGCTTTTAAGTCTCTGATACCTGGTATTCAGCAAGTATTACTTGCAGGGGAATGAAGTCCGAGGACTTTCTTGGTTCCCTCTCTGGGAGTTCAAGCCATGCTTTAACAGCTCTGTCCCTTGATAAAAACCTGCTTTACTTCTCAAGGCAGCCTCATCTAAACTACCTATACTTTCTTTATTTTCTTTTTTTTTCTTTGGCGGGGCGGGGGGGGGGGGGGGGGGCAAGCTTACCATTTTTTTCACCTATACTTTCTGGTAACGTTTCTCTCCTCTTACTGTTTTGGACCGAAGGAATGTGGTAAGTACACTGTTGCCAGCTTCAGGTAATTCTTATCTCCCTAGTGGCCTTTCTATATCGTTCCTGCCTCTGGAATTAGCTCTTTAGTTTAATATGTGTATATATATACATATATATATATATATATATATATATATATAAATACATATAGAATTATTCTAATGTGAGTATGCAGTGTGCTGCTTGCCTTTGTGACTCCAGCTGAAATAGTCAGCCTAGGGACCAGCAGTTGGTATAATGGCTATGTCGCTGGACTCCCATGTAGTCGTTCGAGTCCTGGACTCAGTGGTTTAAACTCACATGGGGCACGTGTGTGTGTGTGCCCAAGATTCCGAGAGAAGAATGGAGGACAAGGGATTGCGCCGTGGCCATTCCCCCTGGGAGGATGATTTCTCACTTTCTGTCTCCCTGTCTCTCCCTGTCTTTCTGGTGAGCACACATGCCCTATAGCAAAAACCTCTTAAAAAAAAAAAAAAAAAAAAAAAAAGAAAAAAAAAATAAGAAAGAAAAGAAATATTCAGCCTATTACTTGCCCCTTTCACCTCTCCTAAATACAGAGATCAATCTTGGGTCTATCAATACTCCCTTTATTTCTTTACCTGTATGATCTCCTTTTCTGAGAACCTTTGTGGCCTTCCTGCTCGTTCAGAATAAAATCCTGTGTCCAAAGTCACCAAGAATTCTGAGTATTTTCCTTTCCCCACCTTAAAGATTTCCTGGGAATGGACAGAGGTCCCCATGCAAATGTCAAGGAGGAAGATTCATAGTGCAGATTTGTTGTAATCACAGCATCACCTTTATTCAAAATGTTGTCCATTTACTTCAGTCATGGATCATTAATTAGCTGGATCATTAATTAGCTACCACTACATGTTGTGAGTTAGCTAATGCTCAGCTGTCACATGGGTGCTACTTAAAAGTCACCCATCCTTGCTTTGCCTCTGTTCATTAACTACAACTCTTTGGCTTCAACAACCATGAGGTATTGGAATTCAAATAAATCAGTCTTTTTCATCTGCAGTGTTTCCGATGAGACAAAAATCTCCCATTTTTGTGATTTTTGCTGATCTCTTAGGTCCATGATTAACCTGTGGTAGTGTTTAGTGTTTCTATTTTGTTGCTTGATATTTTTATTTTCAGTCACAAGTAAGCCCATGGATATTCCTGCCTCAGAGGAAACTATCACTAAATCATTTCTGAAGGATGTTGGCATTTCACTCCCTTTTGTTTCTCATGGCCTAGAGGAAAGAGACTGTCCTCTGGTTCTTCTTTGGAGATATATTTAGGGGGCAATTTACTGACACTCTGACACAACTTTGGATCAGGTTTTCTAATAATGTTAACCTGTTTTACTTATAGACTTTCCTATAGTATTTAAGAGCGATTAAATAATCACAGGTTGCTATAGTGTATAAGTAAGATTGGAGAGACATCAAAAATAATTCTCTTTAGAAAGACTTGCTATAAAAAAGAGCAAAAAAAAGATGTGGAAATAGAATAGGATGTGAGGTCAAGAAAAGAGAAAGTTTTGTTTCAGGTTTGTAAATGATAAAGTTGTGTTTATGCTGATATAAACTGACATCTTACATTTTTAAGGATGAGTAGATATTGACCAGATAAAAAGGAACAAAGAGAATCTCTTCTGAGGGAACAATGTGTAAGAAAGTGAAAAGAAGCCTACTATTGGCCAGTTTGCCTAGAGCTTAGTGAGCAAAGAAAGACAGGAGCTGGATATCGGCAGGTAGGGGCAAGGTTGTGTCCTTATACCTAAGTTCTTACATTTGATTTCTGAATTGGATCCCAGAGGGAAATTTGTAAGTTTGAAAACAAGTTACAAAGAATATTAAAATATACAGTACTCTGCAGAAAATTTCATATGGCCAAATGGCTCTCAGAAAACCATTTGTTGATTTTTGCTGAACTCATTATGTCCATGGCTAACCTATGGCTACCATTAACAAACAAGTGTAGGTTCAATATTAATGTCAGTTGATCTGATCCATTTCAACAAGCAAGACAAAAGTGAAACAATGAAGGTATATGTCTGAACCTTACCTGTTGGTCACTGATGTGAAAGACTTTTTGGTTGAATTATATAATAATTTTCCCAAACCAGAAGAACTTTTAAAAATTTTGCAATAGTTTTGTTATACTGTAACAGGCATGTGCATGACACCTTTAAAACTTAATCTGTATTATTAGCATTTTCTTTATCACTGTCTTTGGTCTAGTAGTCAACAAAATGATAAGTCAAGTCCTGATTTTTTGCATTTTCTAACCTCTGTGGTGTAACTATTTTTACTGAGGCCCATTTCAAGCTACCAACATATAACATTACTAAATGCTAAATTGGTAAGAGCTTCCAGGCGACTCCATTGTATGGTATATTTATGATAGACAAAATGAATAAAATAACCTCAAGTTAATAAAATGTAGTCAAATAATTATGAAATGATGTTTTGAGTATTTACTACTTTTATTTTGAATGTTTTTAATTTTTAAAAATGTATTTAATTTTATTTATTCATTCGTTCATTTATTTTAATTTGACCAGAGAGAGACAGACTCATACACAGAGGGTGGGGGGGAGTGAGAAAGCAAGCCACCAGGTCCAGGACTTGAACTATGGTTGGCCATATGGGAGTGTCCAGTGCCTTAACCAACATGCCACCTGCTGGTCCCTAATGTTTTTAATCTTATGGCTTATATTTAGAAAATTATTTTTAATAATATCTGAGTTTAACAACAAGCACACAAAATTCCTTAAAGTTCATCTTTTTTTTTAAGGTTTTTGATGAGTGCACTCACTAGAGAGAGACAAAAAGAGAGAAAGTGAGAAATCACCAGGAGGAGATGACCATGCTAGAATACCTTCTCCATTCTCCTCTTAGGATTTTGGACACTCACACACATGCCTGGTATGATTTTCAAGCTTCCAGGTCTGGGACTTGAACCATGGTTGGCCATGTGGGACACTAGCACCTTAACCACTGGACCACCTACAGGCCCTGGAAGTTCATCTCTTATAAGCTCAGCTCTTTCATTCTATTTTGTAGGGATCATGTGATAAAGTGTCTTACGGGGCATATTAGGAAAGTAAGAGCAATGGAAAATCATTATGTACAGTTAACATTTAAAAGTGGAGTAGTAGAAGGAATACAATCTACAAAAATATAATTTACTTATCTAGTAAATTCTTGTCAGTAGTTTATGTTGGGTACTTCAACAAAACAGAAGAATTTAGAGCCATGGGTTGGTGGCAGTTGGGAAGAGTCACATTGGAATAGGTCACAGTTGTTTAGAACAAAATGATCATTTAAAATTTCTTCCAGCTTAGTTATTCTGTGATGCTCCATGACTGTACCAACTGTTGGGAATATAAAATTAAAAGACTCACACAGCTGATACTCCATTAGAGAGATTACTTGGAAAACTAATGATTCAAGACCAGTAGATTTCCATAGAAAGCATGCTGATCTCAACTTCGATAAGCTGTTTTGCAAAGCCTTCCTATACTTAGGTATACTTTTTAAAGTCAGTTAAAAAATGTTAAAAATAAAAATAAGAAAATCAGTAATGAGAAAAACAAGATGGCACCAGTGGATTTCCAGTACTAAGCTACAAATGTGAAGACTGATACATATTATAAAAAGTGAGAATAATTTTTTTTATTGCCATAAAGCTAATAGAAAAGTAGTTTAGGGAAAGAAATTGAGGCCATCATAATATTTGCTAAGAAGTCATAGCACAAAAATTTAGAAGAAAGAGAAGAGGAAATAAAATCACTCCCCTATGGGAATGTAGCCTGATCAAATCTAAAATTTTACTAAATCCTTAGGAAAAATAAAATTAAACTGCAGAAGTAAAAGATGTAATTCCTACACCTGTGACACTAGCAAATTGGTTGTTTTCAATGTAGCTCACAAAAGTGGTTTAATGGAAGCCAAAGTGTCTTTTGGCTTGTGTGGCTAAGTGATAAATTACTCAGCCAACATGTTCTTCCTCTCCAAAACCATAGAAGCCTTTTATTATGCTCTCAGTGACAGTTGGTTAAGAAGTCTAGATAATCAAACTAAAAACTACTCTTATTAAAAGTTTAGAACTCTACTGAAAATTGTTGAAAATAGCTTGAAAATTATTCTCTGTAGTGAAATATTATAAGTGGTTAACAACAAAATTTAGCTTTAAGTCTAAGTACTTTGGTTGTTTTTTTTTTTCTTTTAAATTCAGGAAGCATGATGATTAAAGGAGAAGTCTTGAGAGAAGTTATTGGAAATGTATTTGGCTCTTTTTTAAATTATGTAAAAATTATGTGATATTTTCTTTTTTTTTTTTTTTTTGGAGAGGTTTTTGTTGTAGGGCGCGTTCGCTTGCCAGACAGACAGAGAGAGACAGAGAGACAGAAAGCGAGAAATCACCCCCCAGGGGGGATGGCCACGCCGCAATCCCTTCTTCTCCTCCGTTCTCCTCTCTGGATCTTAGGCACGCATGCACACATGCCCGGCGTGAGTTTTAAGCCACCGGGTCCGGGACACGATCCGCGATCGACTACATGGGAGTCCAGTGACATAGCCATTACACTAACTGCTGGTCCCAAAATTATGATATTTTCTTGAAATTATGAGTAAATGCTACTCTTGAGAATGTAGTGTTAAATTAACCTACATATTTTTCATAATTTTTGTATTGAAACTTATTGCATCTGTTTTCACATTTTTTATTGATTCTAATTTTTTTAAGGTGGCATAATTTATTTTTGTTAGAACCTTAGCATTGTTGAAGAATTCACGGATAAATAAAGTCACTGATAAATAAAGAAGTCACTGACAAAAAGTTATTGTTATCATTGACAGATACATAATATAACATATTAACACAGAGGAATATAAGACCTAACTGGAAGCAAAAAAACTAAAAATAGAATTATTAATTTCTATAAATGAGTTAAAATGGAAAGACTATGTTCCCAGTAGTAGTTTTCTCTTAATCTTATACATTAGTAAGACAATAAATAAATAAATAAATAAATAAATAAATAAAAGCTAATGAAATATAATTCATAACAAAAGTTCATTGGGACATAGTCTTAAATATGTAACCCAACAAATTATGTCACACACATGTGTAAACATATAATGCATTTGTGTAGTATAACACCTTTTCATGCATACTATATAGGCAGTTCTTAACCATGGCCCAAATTCCCTTTTATAGTTTCTCTTTATTTAGTAGTTGTGGAGGGCACTGCATATGGAAGCCATCTTGAGCTATCTGCCATCTTGAGCTATCCACCATCTTGGAAACCATTAGGCCTCACTTCCTCACTGAGCAAACTGTTTCTCAGAAATCATGTGACCAACTGTTCTCCCGGAAGTGGTTGGGTTTCTAGGCAACGAGAGAGATCCACCCACACCAATGATTGGTTCATGCTGTTTTATCTCATTTGCATTTCAGGCAATCAATCAATGCCCACTAGCCTGTATATAAGCTCGCTGTTCTTGCTTAATAAACGAGACTTGATTGGCACCTCGTCTTATCTCCACTCTGTGTGTCTGTGTGTCTGTCCCATCTCTCACTCCCTCCCCCAGGAAACCTGTTCGACTGTCCCGTGGGCCAGGACAGGTAGTAGAATTAATTTTCATCAATTTCCCTAGAAACTAGTTCCGTTCTTCAAGAGTCAGACAGAGAGAAAGACAGCATGTTCAGGTTCTTAATGAGCACACACCTATTGGTTCTCTATTTAGCTTCAAGATAATAGCCAGAGTAGGAAGGAATTATGGGAAGAATGGTACCAAGTATTTGTATCCATAATTTTATCTGACAGAAGATACATGTTATAAGTGCATGAGTGAGTGGGTAGAATGGTTTTTATTAATAATTTGGGCCTTTCTATGTTAGAACCTAAAAACATCTAAGGCTTATAAAATCAGCTTGCATAAAAGAAGGCAAATACATTTGACCTCATCAACAAGAAGGTCAAGTGACCTTACTGACAAGATCAAAAGTACTTGAAAACGTAATAAATTATTAAAATTTCAGTTACCTTTTTGCCAAAGCACTAAACTGGGTGTCATAAACACTCAGGATTTTATTGTGCAAAATAAATTTAAAAGTTCATGTGGCTTTTTGTCATTCCTTGACACTGCCAAGGTCGCACATGTGAGGAGGCCTGTCTGCTGCTGCCCAGATGTGCTATGTCACCTCCTACCTGCTGGCCACCGTCGGGGCAATGCATACCCCAGTGCCAAGGACATTAAGAAGATCTTGGACAGCGTGGACATTGAGGCAGACAACAACCGGCTCAACAATGTCATCGGTGAACTGAACAGAGAGAACATTGAAGATGTCATTTCATTACCCATGGATTGTCAAGCTTGCCAGTGTGCCTACTGGTGGGGCTTTTTTAGGAGTATGAGAGTCTTACCGAACTCAAATCAGGTTTGCTAGCCCAAGCGCTATAAAACCAAGCCATAGGCACATGGTGTGATGAAGGAAAATACAGCTTTACTGCAAAGCGCAAAGCAAGGAGAGTGGGCAGCTCATGCTGAAAAGACCCGGTCTCCCCGAGATGTTCCCCACATGCGTCTTTAAGGGCAAAATTAGGGGTAGAGGATCTAGGTGTGTGATTAGTTCAGGGTGTGATCATCTTTTCCACCTTCTCAATTGATCGGTGAGGCCTTAGATGATCAGTGTTCTGTTCTGGGAGGGGGCGATCTTGGTGCATTTCAGCCTGGAAGTGATGTGGTCAGTGATCATTGTCCTACAAAACATCTTAAGATATGTGTTACACAAAACTTCTACATCTTAATTCCTACAATTAAGAAACTGATTTTGTTGACAAAGAGGAAAGTTACAAGCTTCTTTTTAGTACATTAAAGTGACAGATAGTTTTTAGATAAACATCATCTGTTACTACAGGAAGGTGTGGTTTACTGTAAGCTAAGGTATACATTCAAATAATGACCTCAGGGAGGGAGTGGGTGTAGTCAGGGTCAAGAGACTTGAATGTAACATCTACATTTAAATGGACCTCTCTTGTCAGTCAATCTGGATAGATACATTTAGTTCTAATCAGTTTTCATTTGGGGAACTTACACTTTTTTCTAAAAAATAATAATAAAAAAGAAACTGAAGGTTCACTCCTTTTAGAGGGTCACAGCTCAGTTTCTAGAGGACTTTTAATAGTTTTTGGAAAATGGAATTAAACCACAAGTTTTTTTAAGGCAAAAAAATGGAAATTCATACACAGTTTTTTCATAATATCCATTTTCATAAATTTTTGAAGATTCATATTAGTTTTATACCCTTTGGCAGAACAATTTCTATTATGAGAAGATTTTTCTAAGGAAATATGGATTCATGCACCAAAATTTATATGTAATGATTTTCACAAAGCTGATTAGAACAAAGAGATTGTTAGCAACTTGAGTATTAAAAAGAAAATGGTTTGGGACCAGCAGTAAGTGTAATGGCTATGTCGCTGGACTCCCACGTAGTCGACCGCGGTTCGGGTCCCGGACCCGGTGGCTTAAACACACGCCAGGCGCGTGTGCATGCGTGCCCAAGATCCCAAGAGGAGAATGGAGGAGAAGGGATTGCGGCGTGGCCATCCCCCCTGGGGGGTGATTTCTCGCTTTCTGTCTCTCTGTCTCTCTCTCTCTGGCGTGCGCACGCGCCCTATAGCAAAAAAAAAAAAAAAAAAAAAAACTCTTAAAAAAATGGTTAAATCAGTCATAATTCATGTACAAAATGAAACACTATTCAGAAATTGTAAATGATATTGTAGAATATTTGATACAGAGCACATTTTTCTTTTTTTTCTTTCTTTTTACATTTTCTTTTTACATTTTATCACTCCGCAGTGTATCAAACAAATCTTCCCAGCATGAATACATTGCATATCAGTCCAGGCAAAGACATTACCACAGGGGCCGGGAGGTGGCGTGGTGGTTAAGCGTTCTGGATTCCTGCATGGCCGTCTGCACTTTCAGTCTGTGACTTGGCAGCTTACTTTCTCACTTCCCTCTCTTCCCTCTCTCTCTCTGTCCCTCTCTGGTCAAATTAAAATAAATACATAAAATAGATAAAATTAAATAAAATAATTGTTTAAAAAGACATTACCATATATATTATCATCAAGAAATAATTTTCCAGTTTTGTGTCTATTAAATGTTTTGCTTTTTCCCTCCTTGATGCTTTCCCTCTTACCTCTCATTTCCCACCTTCTTCCCACACTGTCTCTAGTATCCACAGTTGCTTTCCGTGCTTTTATACCTTGCAGTATTTCATTTTCTGCTATAAAATGCAATACTTTGGTACATATTAAGTGGGGACATACAAGCCTCTTTCATAGTCTGGTTTGCTTCACTTGCTTAGCATTAAATCTTCCATATTTATCCACTTTCTTTCAAATGTCAGGGTCTCATTGTTTCTTATGGTTGAGTAGTATTCCATAGTGACTATGTGTTACACTTTTTCAATCCATTCATCTGTTCTTAGACATTTGAATTAATTCCATGTATCAGCAATTATTACTAATAGCATGATAAATATGGCTATTTAAGTGTTTTTTCTGACTGAGTGTATTCCTATCCTTTGAGTAGATACACAGGAGTAGAGTTGCTGGATCATATGGTAATTCTACTCGTAGGTCTTTGAGGAACCTTCATATTGTTCTCAATAGTGGCTGTACTAATTTATATTCCCACAACAGTGCAGAAGAGTCCCCATTTCACCACAGCCTTGTCAACACTTATTGTTCTTAATTTTTTTTTTAATCTTAGTTATTCTGACTGGGTTAAGTGGTATTTCATTGTGGCTTTGATTTGCATCTCCCTTATGATAAAAGATGTTGAGCATTTTTTCATATGCTTTTCGGCTGTTTATATGTCTCCATGGAGGGTTGTCTATTCAGCTCATTTGCCCATCTTTTAATTGGATTATTTTTTGTGGGTAAAGTTGCTTGAGTTCCCTGTAATTGTGGTAATCATTCACACATCTTTCATACTATATTGTAAAGCAGTAAAATTTATATGACTGGAATGGTTTAGCTATGTTTTGGACATATATAAATATTATACACAAGATACCATTTAAATTTTTTCTATATAATTTATTCACCAATTATGCAGTAAAAATTACATACATAATATGAACAGCTGTTTCTGGGTGGTGATTACTTATGTCTTTTATTCTTTTACTCTTATTTTTCTTCTTTTCTATGTATTTCAATTTTTCTAATGTTATTAGCAATTGACTAATCTAATATACTACCATTTTATGGACACTAAAAGTACCAGGAAAGATATTTAGTGGAGTACATAATGTGATTTGATGGAGGTTCAAAGAATCCCCGAATCATAAGTCAGAGGCATAGCTAATGCTGTAATAAATACCTTATTTCGACTCTGGGAACTTTTCGAGTCAGTTTTAAGTATACTTTTGTAAGGCACAATTTATCTAAGATACATCTCTATTCTTCAAGCAATTTAGGACACTAGTTTACTAAATCAAGAAGCCATTTCTTCGACAAGTTTATTACATGTGATGATGTCAACCATCAGTTAATGCCTTAAAATCTACAGTTAGAGAACGTGGTCCTCCCTCAGTGTTCTGAACAGCTAGGGGAAAGGCTTACATGAAGAGGTCGGTGAACGGGTATGTGAGTCCACGCAGCAGATGGCTCTGGTGGTCTTCAGCAGGTGCTCATTTACATATTTTTGCCATAAGCTCCCTCTCCTTTCCCTCAGCATGGCAATAAGCTCTGGCTTGAATGCACATTTAGACCAGAAGCATTTGCTCTAGTGAAAAATGTACTGAACATAAGAGTCTTAGTCTGCTTTATTGTCTTAGACCTTACGCTAAATACACACATAGTCTTTCACATGTCCCACAAACTTTGTGAACGCCTCTTATCTCAACTGTATTTTTTGGACATACTAGTCATCCAGAGATAAAAGGGAATCAAATAGACAATCGTACTTGAGAAGCCTTGGATTTCAGCCTAAACCACTTTTAAAGCTCTTGTTTAGGGAAGATGCAGAATTTTTTAGTGGGCAAAGCCACAATTATTAGGGGTCAGGCAATTCTGATCCTCTGCTTGTCACTTGCCATAGTATGCCCTTCAGTGCATTTCATTTTCATTTGTTTTCAATTGATCTATGTGTGAAATGTGGGTAAAGTAGGGGAAAAAATAGGAATTAAGCTATATTATCTTTAAGGATATATTCCGTGCAAAATGTTTTGATTATCATTTATCACGGGAGTAATCTGTTTTGTTTTGTTTTTTTTTTTTTTAGAAAATAAAATTCAGTCTGAAACTTTAAATAATGTCATGTGTTATAGGGAACATGTGATAGATCATCACTGAAAGAAAAAGGCACATCTAACTGAACATTACCAAAACAAAGTACTATATAATGGGACACACTATTGGACAAATACTTTGCTGACAAACTTTATCTATGAATAAATAATAATTGATATATCCTTTACAAGTATGTATAGTTTAGCAGTTAAATATGTGGGATTCTCCTTATATATATTATTTTTCTATGTCATTAGTAGCAAACGTTTTTGTCATTATGATCCTTTCAGACAGCAGAACTGTTACCTAATTTAGTCATTAGAGTACTATTGAAACTTTTGGAATAGTAGATTGAACAAATTTTAAACATTTTTAAGAAACTATTCAGACTAGGTTAGAACAAGTTTTATGGAATATGCCTAGTAGTTTTTTTTTTTTTTTTTTTTTTTTTTTTACAGTCATGATTTATTTTATATCTTCCAAGTGTGATCACTTTGTAATCTGCTTCATAAAATTAAATTAATTATGGAAAATGTCTCCTCCACAAATTAATAGAATCATCTGGACATTTGATAGGGTAGTTAAATGTTTTAGTATCACATTACAAATTTTAAATATTAAATGCAAGGTTTCTTTCAAAGTTCATTCATTTATTGAACAAAGTTTAATTGAAGGTCTTTAAATACTATTAGGTAGTTATTTGAGAAGAAAATCACTGTAATTTCCATTTCTTTGTTTTTCTTTAGTCTTTATGCTTATTTTTCTTTTGTAATAGTACTTTCTTAACTTTCAGTTATTTAGATAATTTTAGAAAAATATAAACACAGAGAAATTTTATATTAAAGGGTAAGCTTAAATAAATATTATCAGAGATCATAGAGAGCATCCCATCAATCTAATTATTTTTTTAATTATGGAATGAAGATAAATAGGCTGGTTTCAAATACAATATAGGAGAGTCATCTTGAGAATGAATATGTTATCTCCTAAAAGGATGATATATTTCACGCTGAATTTCATAGATTTTAGAGAGAATGAATGACAATGAATCATACTCAAAGGTGACAAGCCCTTTGTTACAGAATTTTTTTATGTTCTGGGAAAAATTAATCTTCATCCCTGAAAGAAAATAGTGATGAGATTCTGAAATCTGAACAAGTTATCAAGTTTTCAAGCAAATATAATACAACAAAATAAACATACTTACAGGAAAAGAAACACTAAAAATTCTTATGAACAATCCATTTCTTTTCTAATAGTTACCTCAAATTAAAAAAAAAAAAAAATCAAGTGCTTCTCTGTTCCTGAGCGTTAAATATTTTCTGAAGAAATGAGTGTCTAAACTTTTCAGAAACCCACTTTCCAGACAACAGTTAGATTGATTTTTCAGTTTCTAAAACTGACACTGAGAAAGGCCAAATCTTTGAGAAGGGGTGACATTTTCAGAGTTGGTGTAAAACTCAATCTTATCAAATGCCAGGGTCTCATTTTTTATGGCTGAGTAGTATTCCATAGAGTACATGTGCCACACATTTTTGAACTGTTCATCTGTACGTGGACATTTGGTTTGGTTCCATGTCTTAGCAAGTGTGAATAGTACTACAATAAACATGAATGTGCAATTGTTTTTCTGAGTGTATTCCTATCCTTTAGGTAGATGCCCAGGAGTGTAACTGGTGGATCATAATGTAGTTCTATTTGTAGGTCTTTAAGGAACCTCCATATTATTCTCCACAGTGGCTGTACTAATCTACATTTCTACCACCACAGCCTCACCAGCACTTACCATTATTTATTTTTGTAATCTTAGCCATTCTGACTGGAGTTAGGTGGTATCTCATTTTGGTTTTGATTTGCATTTTCCTTATGATAAGGGATGTTAAGCAAACAAAAACAATGAAAGAGAAATAATTTAACTAGGATACAAATGTAAAATATTTACCATTAGCTCTCTTAAAAACTATAACAGAATTAATGCATATATAATTACATCAAAGGTTGCACATCAATTTCTAGTGATCATCCACCAATCAGCTAGGCTGACCAAATGGCCACATTTGACCATCTCTTACTCTTGTCAACATTTCCTGTTTTCTTCTTTATTGCTTTTCTTCTTGGTTTTTAAAGTAATTGTGATAGGTAGCAAGTTCTTAAAATTTCTTTCTCTCATGGAAAAACTTGCAAAGGATATATTTAAAATAGAAATAATTTATAATAAAAATTTGTATGGTATCACACAACTGGAAAACAATTTTACATTCTTTTGTTTTCATATATTGTTTAAAGTCTTTATCAATCTATCATTAACTACTTGAGAAACTTTTGTTTCTCAAAGATAGTTAAATATGTTTAATATATTGTTTTGTGATAGTAAGAATTGAGTTACATTCAAATTTATATGTAAATCAATCACCTTCATACACATTTTACAAATGAAATTGAACTACTAAATAAGTCTACCAACAATAAAATTAAGGTTAAAAATTAAATATCTTGAGGCCAGCAGGTGGCACGGTGGCTAAGGCACTGGACTCCCACATGGCCAACCATAGTTTGAGTCCCAGATCTGATGGCTTGCTTTCTCACTTTCTCTCTCTCTCTTTCTCTTTCATGAGTGCATATGCCATGTAGCAAATTAAAAAATAATAATAGCAATTATAAATAAATTAAAATTATTATTTTTAATCTAAGCCTCCAAATTAAGAAGTGGGTATTTCTTTAAGGTAAACATTTTTATAATCATCCTCAGGAATGAAAGAAACAGAAAGACAAAGAGATAAAGAATAAGAAAAAGGAAGAAGGGTAAAGGTGGGGAGAGAAACAGAAAGAGAGAACAGTGAAGCAATTTTTTTCCCTTTAAAAATAGCTTAGATTTAATTTTTGTCCTAAAGAAAGAGAAACATTATATGAAATGTTTTATTGTGAAGACCCAGCATCTTAAAAACAAAGGCAAAGTGTGATAAGCATTTTAACAAGTGTGAGGGGAAACTCTTTAATTTGGAACTGTACAAAGAATCATGATCCAAGAACTTAAAACTGAAGAACAAAGATAGAATATGTCAAAAAATTTCTTCCTGAGAGTTTTTAGAAATAAACACTTTCCTTTCTAGATTACATCTTGTACTTTAGTATGATATTTCTAATTAAAGACAACAATTGCCACCCGGGAATTTAGTTAGGAACTGGACAACACAATAGTTAGCAGAGAAGTGAATCCTTCTAAATTCAAGTTTATGGAAAGAAATGAACAAAAATAGGAAGTAGATGCCTAAACTCTAAGCGTTTCCTTTGTTGCTCAATCAACCACCATGTTCCCTCTCAGAATGCATTGAGCAATTCTTACTCACAACACTAGAAACAATTGGGGAAACAGTGATTCTATTTCAAGCCTGAATGGGTGTGAACTGATAGGTAGTTTGATGAAGGTAGTCATATGATGACTCTCTATAAGAAAATGTTTGACAAGCTGTCAAAACTCTTTTGGAAAAAGAAATGGTGGATAGAGTTGCTCTAAGGGATACACGTCAATTCAGTTATCTTATTCCTACATCATATTTGGATACTGTATGAGTGATCTCTGTGGATATCATGCTTGAAATTAGGTTAAAGCGAGTCAGACTGTCTTTGAAGCATTTCATTAATGTCATCAGAACAGTGTTGGCAAAGTTTTAACATAAGGTAAGCTGTTTTCTTAACCAAGAGTTGAAACAAATTATTGACAACATAAAAATTCAACTTTATGGCTTGATCAAATAATTCAATACAAACACTGTACATCAGAGGCTTGTATTTCAAATGTCAAAAGTTAGAATCTGAAGAGAACAGCTGTCAAGAAGCAGAGGAAGAAGGATAAATTTCTGAAAGCAGACTGAAATCTGCAATCTCTCACCTGGATAACGAGACTAAGAAACAGTTGTAGGGACCAGCAGTTAGTGTAATGGCTATGTTACTGGACTCCCATGTAGTCGACCACGGTTCACATCCCGGACCCGGTGGCTTAAAACTCACGCTGGGCGCGTGTGCGTGCATGCCCAAGAACCCGAGTGGAGAACGGAAGAGAAGGGATTGCGATTGTGGCGTGGCCATCCCCCCTGGGGGGTGATTTCTCGCTTTCTGTATCTCTGTCTCTCTCTGTCTGTCTGGTGAACGCACACGTCCTATAGCAAAAACCTCTCCAAAAAAAAAAAAAAAAGAAAGAAAAAGAAAAAAGAAAAGAAACAGTTGTAGAACAGGCATGTTGGGTAGAACATAATGTTTTAAAAAGTCCAACTCTATCACCTGCTAAAAACATTTTTATGACTCTGGATATCCTGAGGAGTATCATCCAACTGCTTTAGCTTTGGCATTCTAGGCCACCTGGGATCTTGGCTTCATGGGCCTCTCAGTCTTCTCTCCTCCCTATACTCTAGCCACATTAAACCACGTTCCTGATCTCTAGATTTACTGCTGCAGGGGCTTCGCTATAACTCTTTTTGCGTGAATTCTTCTCTCCCTAGCTATGACTGCCAAAACCTTACCTAATTTACCATTCTCCGTGCAAGTACTCAAATCCCATCTCATCTGAGAAAACGCCTCCAATTTCCTAGTGGGATTATGCTTTCTTGAGAACATACAAATCTTGGTTTGAATCTATAATGGCCTCACTACATCTCCCATGATTCCAGTTGATTGTGTACATCTCTGTTCCCTATGTGCAGGCCTAGTGTGTAGCAGTCTCTCTGTAGCTCACTTACATTTATACGATTTGTGGAATTTAAATTAATGAATACCTAGATTAGGAAATCATAAATAATGTTACACTGAAATATCTTTTGCAAAGAACAAACAAAATCCTCAGAAAGTCTTTGCAGGCTTTCATTTTCTATTTTATAAACATAAGAAAAATATCCTCTGGAATCTTCTGCCGTGTGTCAATTCTACCATTTGAGTGAGCACCCAAGAATTAAACTAGGGCACTAATATGGCTTTGAATAATTTTTCGTAGACTCGCCCTGTATATTTACTTCCTGGTGCTTGGGCATAACATTTTGTACTCATTCCCAATGGCACACACACTTCCTTCTCATTTGGGGTTACAACAGTCTCTGGGCAAAGAATCATCCTGACTATACTCCGAATGTTGAAAATTAAAGTTGGAGGCATGAGATATTGATAGTAACTATTTTATGTTTTTGTATATATGTGAAGTCTTAGAAGCTACACTAAAATAAGAAATATTTCTTTACTCTGCAATAACTGCAGGGTGTTCTACAATAGAATTTTCCTGTATGGTTAAAAGAAAAAGTATCTCTGTGTTTACTGATGTAAAAGCAAAGTATTATGTTGGAGTTTTACTCCAACATGAACTCAGGTCTCACCAGAGGCTCTCAGCAGTTAACTTCTAACTAAGCCCTGTAATGTTAATATTTTATGAAGAGAGTGGCTTAAATGATCAATACAAGAAATACTTCTACCAGAAAATTGTGTGTGCACCCTGCTCTGGCAGTCCCACAGTAGTCAGCTATTTGTTTTTAGATTCTAATACCTATAGGCAGCCAAGCTAGAGTTTCTCAGGACTGAAACTCATCTGAATGAGACAGGAATGAATAAAGTTGCTGTGTGAGGAGTAAACAGACTTTGCTTCAGTATTTTTCTTATCCATTCTTCATTATGTTGATTTTGTGTCTCTTTTTTCCGGCTACTTTGTCCTCGATCCTTTAATTGATGAAGATCTCTGATTCATCAGTGCTTTAGCAGCCCACTTCCTACTGCTGTTTCAGACTTTCAGATCACTTCTTACTGACCGTCTACATGGACCTGCTCTGTTTGTCTCTTGGCTCTGCTTACCTGACTTTTGGATATTCCTCTTGCCCCACACACCATGATTTTCTGTGTTCTACTTCCCTCATTATATCCCTTTAGGAGGCTTCTCTACCCACTGTTTTAAGAGGCAATCACAAATCATAGTTTTATCTTCTCAACTTTTCTCAAATACCAGTTGTCCCCCAGATTCTAAAAGCATTGAACTTAATATTTTAAAAGAAATGGTTAAGGGACAAGAATTGTGCATTAGTATTCTAGAGCTGCAAACAAATTATCACAAACCATAGGAGTTAAAAAAAAAAAATTAAATCATTCTGGAGACTAGAAGTCGAAAACCAGAGTATTAATAGGGTTGGTTTCTACTGAAGACTGAGAGAGTGAAGCTGCCTGATGCTTTTTTTCCTAGCTTTGGGTGCTCACCAACAATCCTTGGTGTTCCTTGGTCTGTAGATGTATCACTCCAACTCTGCAGCTATCATCATATAGTCTTCTCTCTGTGTTTCTCCGTCTTCCTCTGTCTTCATGTAACTTCTCTTCTTCTTATAAAAACACCGTTTAGGTCAGCAGGAGACATGGTGGTTGGGTGCTGAACTCCTACATGGCCAACTGCAGTTCAAGTCCCAGACCAAGTGACTTGTTTTCTCACTTTCTCTCTCTCTCTATCTCTGGTGAGCACACATGCCCTGTAGCACATTAAAAGAATAATAATAATGATGCTAGACTGAATTACATAAATAATTATTTTAAAAAACACCATTTATATTAGATTGTGAGCACCCTATTTCAGATTGACCTCATTTTAAAATAATTACAACTGCAACAATCTTATTTCCAAATAAAGTCATATTCTGAGGTACAGGAAGATTAGGACTTTGATAGATATTTCTGGAAGACACAGTGCAACCCGTAACAAATGAATATAAGCTTAGCCAGTCAAATTTGTTTGCAGAGATTTACAACTATAAAAAATTATTAAAATGTCTGACCAGATAAATGCATGCTTTCTCTTACAGGATATAGTTATGATGATTTTATCTGCCTTTGCTTTTTCATCAAAAAAGCAAAATTCTCAGAGTTTAAATGTCTTATGCATATTAATGGGATTTAGTTGTTTTGTTTGCCATAATTGTAAATAGCTCCACATCTGTACTATTAGCAGGTATATTACTCAACACATATTCACATTCCTGTATGTTATAAAATATCATTCTAGGAGCAATGGGGTTTTTGGTTGTGTTTTCTCTCTTTATTTTTTCCCCATATAGAAGAGCAAATCACTTTTGCAGAAAAAAATTTTATTTAGAATAAGTCTAACGGGGCCAGATGATGGCTCAGTGCTAATGCAATTGGACCCACATGAAAAAGACACTGGGTTCTCATCCTGGGTTTTCATCCTGAGACCTTCCTGTACACACCAGAACAGAGCTGAGCCTGGGAGTGGATTGCAGTATGGTGACTTTGTTGGGGGTTTCTGTCTCCTTATCTGTTTCTCTCTTCCACTAGTAGAATAAAGAAATAAACTTTAAAAATGAGAAAAATACTAAATTTCAAAGTACTACAATAAACTGCTCCCCAAAAAAGGAAAAATGAAGAATTACACCTTTGAAGAGGCAAAGATGACATCAGCTGAAGGAACGAGGGAAATATTTTAACTTTACATCTTGAAGAATAAGGAAATGAGCAATAAATACTTTCAGGAAACTGAAGTAAGTAGGTTTGGTATCTTATTCTTCAAAATTCTATAATTTTGCAATCCTGTCATCTCAAAATATGAAAATAGATTAATAATGGGCAACATTTTAGGCATAAGAACATCAAACTGTGAATAAATAAAGAACAACAGGATTCCATGTTGGTGCGTTTGGACCAAGACTAAGGGGAAGTAACAGGAGATGAGACTGAAAGGTGGCATTACTTAGGCTAGTTCCCAAAAACCATAGTCCAAACTATTGCTCAGGAACAATCTTGATCAGAAACAGGAAATACATAAACACCCTCCAGCCAACAATCTTCAAGTCACATTTGCAGCAAGTTTTGGATGGTCCCTTAGCCCTAGTCATGTGGTTAATGTCTGAGTCTGCAAAAATTTAAAGGGAACTGTGGGAAATGGATACTCCTACACATTAATAGTGGAAATATGAATTATATGATCACCCTTAAGAGTAACATGACAACAATTATTAGAAATTAAAGTATACAACTTCTTTGTGCAGGAATTTATCTTTTGAGAATCTGTACTCAAAGTTTTAAAGAGCCAGCATATATTTAGGTGCAATGATGTTCATTGAAGCATTGTTAACAGGGATGATGCGGGAGAAAATAAAAATGTGAATCCCACCATCAATAGAGAAGTGTTGAATTAAAACTTATTAATAAATTAATTTAGCATGGACTAAGCTGCTGTATTATTTAATCTACTTAAGCTGATCTGATCTCATTTGTTCTGTCTGTAAACATACTCTATTACAACAAACTGTGGTGTTCTTTTTCAATTTTTCTTCAGGAAATATGTAGAATACATTCCATCACTACATTTTGAGTATCTTAACTAAATTTATGAAAACTGTTTTTCTTCTTTATAAATGTATTTATTATAGAAATACATGTTTATTATAGAAACATCTAGAAAATGATATAAGCAAAATCTTGTCAGGGGACCAACAGCTGGCATAATATTTGTATCACTGGACTCCCACATAGTTGACCACAGTTCTAGTCCTGGACCCAGGAGCTTAAAACGCATGCTGGGCACATGTACATACATTCCCGAGATCCCATGAGGAGAATGGAGGAGAAGAGATTGCAGCATGGCCGTCATCCCTGTTGGGTGCCTTCTTGTTTTCTGTCTCTATGTCCCTCTGTCTCTCCAGCAAGCTCATGTGCCCTATAGAAAAACTCTCCAAAAAAAAACAAACCAACAATCTTACCAATTGATACATACTGTATACCCTTCAATTTATATTCTCCCAATGTTTTTTTCCTATAAAAAATATTTTTCATTTGAATCGTATCATATTGAACAAAATGTGTTGTTGAATAGTGAGTCAGTGTCCTGGTAAAGCTTTAACACATTTTCAGCAATTTACTGGCTTATAACAAAACAATGTATCATTTTGTCATTCTGGAAGTTCGAAGTTCCAAATGACTTTGGGTTGAAATTAAGTAGTTGTCAGGGCCATGCTCCCTAGAAAAGACTCTCTAGAAAAGAATGTTTTTGTACTTTTTTCATCTTCAAGAGGCTTCCTGGGTTCCTTAGCTCATGTGCTGAGTAGATTTTAGCTGCTCTTGCCACCCACTCCCCCCCAAAAAAAACCTGTAATTATGTGAGGTGATAGATATGTTCGTTTGCATCACTATAGTAATTATTTCACTCTAGGTATCTCACTTCAGTATGCTATATACTTTAAACATATATGTTAAAATTTATTTATAGAAGAAAAACTCATCAAATTAGCATCTTCAAAGCATTCTCTAATTCTGACCCCTGCTTTTTTCATCATATCTCTTGCTTTGACTCTGATAAGCCTTGTTCCCTCTAATAAGGACATTTATGAATATGTTAAGCCTATTAGATAATCCACAATAATTTTTTCATCTCAAAATCCTTAATTAATCATATCTGAAATATCCCTTTAGCCATGTAAAGTAACATATTCATAGGTTTCTGGGATTAAACTATGTACATCTTTAGGAAGCCACTTTTGTCTCCCATAGACAGGTTCTCCAGAAGCAGGTGACGACACATAATTCTAGATGCAAGATATGTTCCAGGGCTTTTGGGGAGGAAAAAACAGGTTTGGGTGGAGAAAGAAGTCCAACTTGGTCAGGCCAGGCAAAACATCAGCCAGTTCAATAGGGAGCTCTAGAACAAGTATTACCTTTCAGAGCATCAGTGTTATCCCCAGATGGCTGAACTCACATTTTGGACCAGAACCAAGCACTGTGTGGGCTACCTCAGGAAGAAAGTGAGGTCAGGCAAAGCAGCTCTCCTGAACTGACTCAGACCAGGAAGAAACTCGCAGGAGGAAGTCATTTGCTAACCACACTCCCTGCAGCTAAGCAACAAGTCTGTCCTTATAGGTGACATCCCCAATATTTAAACACATCTATTGATCACTCCTTTAGAACTTGATTTCTTCACTTAATATGTTATGAACATTGTCAAAGAATTACATATTTCTTAACATTTAACTAATATCTAGGCCATCTTCAAAGCAGGTTGAGGTTGGGACCAGCAGTTGGCGTAATGGCTATGTCACTGGACTCCCATGTAGTCGACTGTGGTTCGCATCCCGGACCTGGTGGCTTAAAATTCATGCCAGGCGCTTGTGCGTGCGTGCCCAAGATCCCGAGAGGAGAGAATGGAGGGGAAGGGATTGCAGCGTGGCCATCCCCCCGGGGGTTGATTTCTCTCTTTCTGTCTCTCTGTCTCTCTCTGTCTGTCTGGCGAGCGCACGCACCCTATAGCAAAAACCTCTCGAAAAAAGAAAAAAAAAGCAGGTTGAGGTTAATGGGTTATTTCCATCTTTTCACTTTTATGAACAATGTAGTCATGAATTATAAACTTGAAAATATTGAATAATATTCACCTTAGACTTGCACTTTTTATCTACCCAGTGTGCTAATCATCTTTTTTATTTCCCACCTCCCATTACAAAAATTATATTGGAATAGAAAATGATAAGTCATTCAAATCTCAAATTTTTGTTTTGGAACTTATATTTTAGGACAGGATATTATAGTTTTTTTTTTTTGTTTTTTTTTCCCTGGGATAAAGATCTAGAATTTTTCTTATAAATTTACTTCTACTCTAGTAAATATCAAAAAAAACAAAAACTCCAGCTCAGCCTTGGTGGCACAGTCAGTAGCATAGTAAACTGTAGTGCTGGAAGCCACATGGCCAACTGCAGGTTTAGATTCCTGTGTTAACCTGAAAATATGGTAGGTGTAAACTCAAGATCTTGATGAGCTGGATAGCTGTTGAAAGTGGATTGGAGTATAACAAGATTTTTTTGAGGGTACCTGTTTCTCTCTCCTGTGCATATGCATATGCTCTCTCTCCATGAATCAAAATAAATACAAGGTTTTTAAAAAGGAAATCCTATCAAGATATGTCAAAGTTACACATTAATTTAAAAAGTACAAATTCAGAACAGATAAGAAGTCCTCCACGCATGGACAATCAGATTCCCTATCTCCAGGGCACTGGGAGCTTTTTATTTCCCATCATTCCCATCTGGTTATCCTGTTGTCATGGGCTTTGACCTTAAGAAACAAAGGATTGCTCTCCCAGTCCTTGAGTTGGAAACCTAGAATAGATAGTACCTTGAAACAATACAGACTAAGGAGATTTCTACATTCCTCTAATTCTGGGTACTCATTTAAATCAACCAAGAAAAGCCACAGACGGTCTAAACACAGAGAAAGAGTATTTGAGGGGTTAACAAAGCCTGTTCCTCTCTGGACCAAAGTATCAGTTATCTCAGTAATCATGTCTGCTTATCTTCCTGGCAAATATTTTTATCCAGATGCACTAAAAATAATTAGGACATATTTGGAAACAAATTCATACCAAGTGGTGGAAAAATTTGAAACTATTTGAAAATATGAGTCTTTTTTTTTTTTTACAGAGATATACTAATAATTTTTCCAGCACTTCAAAATAAAATTATTTTCAGAGGAACAACGTTTTACATTTTTAAATACATCCCACACATAATTTCTCTCATGCCTATTTCTTCTATCTTTAATGGAACACCAACTTCCAAAACTTAATTGACTACTACTTCTCTGTCAAGTCACAGATTAGTTGGAGGTAATTTTTAATAACATATGAAGGAATATCTAGGAAAAATAGTTATAATTTTAAATGCCCAGTGAACATGTATTAAAAATAAATTTTGGTTTCTGTAGTAGAAAATCTTATTTACCTAAACTGTTCTCCTTCATTTAGAAAGTCAAAATGAAATACTCCTAATGACATATAAAGTTACATAATAAAAATTCTTCATTTATTAAAAAATTTATTCTAAACTAAACTAAACTAAGTTCACTTTTTGCAAGATTATATTAGCAAATTGGTATTTGCATGTCTGAGTATATGTATAGAATTTTATTAACCTTCTAAGGTATGAAATGTTACAACTGAGTATAATGCAGTCACCATGACAAATTATTGATGAAAAGAAAAATATTAAGCTATTGTTCACTTTTTTTGGAAGGATGTTGGCTGGAGATTAAATTAAGTGTGATCTGACAGTTGAATGATAATGTTCAACTAATTGGTGTAACACTAAATGAAAGGAAAAGATAATTGGGTACCAAAATCGAGATATCTCTTTTTAAACAGATTGTTTTCTGGCTCTGAGAGTGTGAAGGAAATGAATCTCTTCAAATCAATTTCTCACCTACCACATCAATTAAGACACTAACAAAGAAGAGGGTTAAGTGGCACCACAGATGTGAGTGAGATTGTGGACCATTTAGCACTTATTCTAGTAAGGCCATTTTTTATCTTTGAAGCATAATAATTTTAGACTTGCTCATATAACCTGCTATAAAGTTTTCAGTCAGCGTACATGCTCTCAATGGAAACAGCCAAGCAGGGTTGAGGTGAAAGATTATCATTCTCTTCAGGTCCTGGCACTAAATTGGGAATTTAAGGCAATAAGAGTGTACTCATGTGCTGTGTACTCTAACTTCTTTTATAGTTGGTGAGACAGGTCATGTATGTGTTGTGCATACTCTACAGAGGGCTGGGTTTAACAAGAAAAGTCGAGAAAGCCAGGGAACTGGTTCTCAACTTCTTAGCAATGTCAGTTGGTGCTGAAGGACTAGAGAGTTTGTAACAATACTGGGAGTTTATAACAATGCTGGGCATTTATTTATCTGAGGCCGAGCCATTCTTTTTTTTTTTTTTTTTTTTTTTTTTTTCGGACAGGATTTTGCTATAGGGCGTGTGTGCTCTCCAGACAGATAGAGAGAGACAGAGAGACAGAAAGCGAGAAATCACTCCCCAGGAGAGATGGCCACACTGCAATCCCTTCTCCTCCATTCTCCTCTCGGGATCTTGGGCACGCACGCACATGTGCCCGGCCTGAGTTTAAGTCAATGGGTCAGGAACTCGAACCGTGGTCAACTACGTGGGAGTCCAGCGACATAGCCATTATGCCAACTGCTGGTCCCCCTGGTCCCCAAGCCATTCTCATTTTAGTGTCCAATTAGTAGAATTTTAGTTATTTCATCTCTGTTAATGACAAGAGTATCTAGACCTTTAATTGCTCTAATCTCTCCTTTCCTCCCCTTTCCTTTTCTTTTTCAGCATTTGCCCTCCCTACAGATCTATTTTTCATGTCATTTCACTTTTCCTGTCCTACATATGTTACCCAGGAAGTTACAGATTTGACCTTCTGGTTTCTCTATTACCCTTTGAGTTCCTTTACCTTGGACCATCCCAGGGGAAGAATAGGAATCAGAGTCAAAAAACAAAGTTTTCAGGATTAAAAAATGGTATTAAATAAGTCTGACAAGGCAATAAAATAGGGGGTGGGAGGGGAGGATGGGTATGGGGTTAAAAATGTAAAAGACTAGAGATGATTTGGAATGTGGTAGATGTAATTGTTAGTATTTGCTGTTTGAGACAGCTACCAAGAAAATAATGAAGATGTTGGTGACCACTTATATGAAAGCGATCAAATGTATGTTATACAAGGGAACCAGGTAGCAGAAAAGCACCTTTCTCTTGGGATGCCCTTATTTAGTCCTACCTCATCCACCTAAACAACTCCTATACCTTTCTCAACTTTTTTTCAGTTGCCACTTTCATATCACTGCTTATTTCTTTGATGATATTTATTTATCAATAATTAATGCATTTTTTTCTGAACATGTTTGTTGCTTCTCTTTTCTAATAAATTATATGCTACATGATATTAGAAGCCTCTCTTTTTTGCAACTTATAGCCAGCACTGGGAATGATGCCCAGCACAAATGTGCTTGTAATTTTGATGAATGAATAGATGAGTTCAAGAATCACAGTCCGTAAAGTTTTTGCTTGGCTTTAGTCATTTCTTCTCATTATAAAAACGATTTGAAATTGCATTGTAGTCTACCTTAATAAAATTCATTTGTTTTCTTTTCACTTCTAACAGAATATGAACCCATTGGAGGTTGGGTCATGTATTATTTCTTATTTTGGAACTAAATAATAACACTTATTATTTAGTTGTGAACAAATGAAGATTTTAGAAAAAAATGTTATTAGCCTCCCAGAATGATTTTTTTTTTTTTTTGAGAGGTTTTTTCTATAGGGGGCGTGTCCTCGCCAGACAGACAGAGAGAGTCAGAGAGACAGAAAGTGAGAAATCACCCCCCAGGGGGGATGGCCACGCTGCAATCCCTTCTCCTCCATTCTCCTCTTGGGATCTTGGGCACGCACGCACACGCGCCCGGCATGAGTTTTAAGCCACCGGGTCCCCTCCCAGAATGATTTTGATCAAATGAGAAAATTTAGATTTCACAAATTACCAAATATGGAAAATATACCTCTTTATAATTCATATAGCATAGAAGTTTTAATTACTTGTTTGTGAAAATATATCATAATCTAAATAAATATTTTCTCTCTACCTATAAATTCTATAATCTGTTTTAACTCTTCTTGGCTAAATATTTAGCTAATTATTATAGAAAAATGCATTTCTGAAGTGTTCTTTTTAAGAATTAGTGATTGACTTCATAACTACTTAATTTTTCTGACCATGTGCTTTGCTGTCTGATAGTAATTGTGACTTTCTCTACAATACTTAAAAATTTTAGAAATGTCAGGGACTTTATTTTAACAACAAATTAATTTAAAATAAAGCAGACTCACCTTTTTGTAAATTGTTCACTTGATAAGATGCTGTGTATATATAATCAAATTTAAGCAAGATACTTGGAGCTAGTAGATTTTTTTTAAAAAAAGTTTTTGCTATAGGGCACATGTGCTCACGAGAGAGAGAGAGACAGAGAGTAAGAAATCACTTCTCGGTAGGTTGGGGGAGGGATGGCCATGCCACACACCCTTCTCCATTCTCCTCAGAATTTTTTGTACACACATAAACAAGCTAGGAGTTTTTCTAAAGCTGCTGGGTATGGGACTCAAACTACCCTGTTGGTATGTGAGACCCAGTGGCTCTACCTCTGTGTCACATGCTGGCCATATATTATTTTTTTTGACACCAGACACATAGGACTTTGATCAAATAAAATGAGTATTTTCTCCACTATGAATATTAACTTTTTGTCTTTTGCCTGCATATTTACTTATGTATAATTTGCAATAAAAGGTTAAAATACATGTAAAATCCATATTACATGTCTTAAAAAGAAGCATGGGGTTAGTAGGCAACCAACTATCCCAGTTTGTCTAGGTCTGAAGGGTCTCCTAAATATAGAACTTTCAGTGCTAAAACCAGGCAAACAAGGACAATTGTTTACCCTAGCTTGATGCAGAATTGTTTGTTGTTTTTTTTTTTTTCTCTTAACGTAAATCATATACTTGTTGAAAGTTTCTAGAATTTTATAAGACTACATCTCTAAGGTAAAGTTAAAGAGAGAACGGTAACTCATTTTTGTTTGAAATGTTGACAGTTTTATATTTTATTTTTATCCCAAGATGATGATTATTATTTATTTATAATAGTTGTAAGGGTACATGGCACTTACAAACACATAAAAGACAAAGCTCCTCTGAGGTTTCCCATCTAACTCAGTATACAATACAACATATAATAGCAGAGGAGGTAGAAAAGGGTTGGAAAAAATCAATACTATAAGGCTTAGTGAAAGAAATGTGCTCTAAACTTTCAAGGAGAGATGTCAAGGAATAAAAGAAAGTTTGTTTGAGTAAGACCAATCTGGTTTTAAACACCTTTTGAGAGTTATACATGCATAAATAAGAAAATGATTCTATGTCTTTTTTCTTGTTGTACCTTCCTAGTGAGTTTTTTTAAATGTATCATATAATGAACCTCTTTAACCTTAATATTTTCTGCCTTGAACCATTTTCTATGAGAGTTATATAACAAGTCCAGTTTCTTGGGGTTTTTTTTTTTTTTTGTCAGTTACATCATTTTTCTTCCCATTACGTTCAAATTTGCCATGCCACTATTATTTTAGATGTGCCTTTGTAAAATAGCATATAGCCAGAAATTTGTAATCCAATAATAGAATTTTCATCTTGTGATTGTCATGTTTATTTCAGTGTCTCTTACTGAAATTCTTAGTATTTATTTCAGCCACCTTACTTTTAGTTTTTATTTTCTTTCTTCCTTCCTTAATGTGTTCATTTAGACTGGCAAGTCTCTACTTTTCCTCTTCTAAATTATTGGATGGTATATATTACTTTTCTGTTGTTTTAGTGGTTTCTTTCAATTTCTGATATGTGTAACCTAATGTGACAAAATATAATATCTATATTTGTATACTCATAATTCATATAAGAAAGATAATAATCCCTTTTCATGTAATTCATAGCTAATATTTTAGCTATGTTTTATTTTAAAACCACACATGATTAGTTATCATTTTTATAATAAAGTAAATTTATTATATATTTACCAATATCTATTCTTACCACCCATTTATGAATACAATCCATCTTCATTATTTTGCCTACAGATGTTCAGTTTTTCCAGTACTATTCAGGAAAAAGGCAGGCTTAGCTCATTGAATTGTCTCTGCACCTGTTATCATTAATTTTATTGTCAACTGACTGGGCCACAGTGCCCAAATATTTGGCCAAACATTATTTTGGATGTTTCTGTGAAGGCATTTTTGATGGGATTAACATTTAAATTGGTAGACTTCAAGTAAAGTAGATTACCCTCTGTAATGTGGGTTGGCCTCATTCAGTCAATAGAAGGCCTTAATAGAACAAAGACTGACCTCAACCAGAAGGAAAAATTAATACCAGAAAATTGCCTTTGGACTTGAATTGCAACTTTTTTGGGTCTACAACCTGTCAGGCTGAAGTAGGCCACCTTAAGGTTTGACAGGACTGCAGCCATTTTGAAATTAAGAAAGGCCTCTAATGAGAACAATATGAATAATAAGGAGTTATAAAGTGCTGAATTATAAGGAGTTCTGTTTGAGTATGGTCAGATGAGAAAACAGGAATGGGTATTAGAAGTAAAACAGAAATCGGGACCAGCAGTTGGCGTATGGCTATGACACTGGACTCCCATGTAGTTGACCTCTGTTCAAGTCCCAGACCCAGTGGCTTAAACTCACGCCATGCGCGTGTGTGTACATGCCCCAGATCCTGAGAGGAGAATGGTGGAGAAGGGATTGCTGTGTGGCCATCCGCCCAGGAGGGTGATTTCTCACAGTCTCTGTCTTTCTGGCCAGCCCAGCGCATGCGCCCTGTAGCAAAAAAAAAAAAAAAAAAAAGTAAAACAGAAATCAAGATGATTACTCAAGGGAAAGCTATTGATTCTGATTGACCATAGTAAGGAGTGATTTGCACGTACTTGTATTTCGTATCCATAAGAACTGAAAACATGTTGAACTTTTCAAGACAGTTCCATGATAATTAATGACTGCCTCCTGGTAACTGGAATAAACCCCCCTACTCTAACCTTTGTCTCTCCTGAGAAGCAGCAATCAGGCTTACATGGTCAGTGGCAACTCTACTCTGCAGATTTTTGACTTGCCAAGCTTCCACAATCACATAAGCCAATTCTTTAAAACAAAACTCTCTAATACTCTCTGTATATTACATATACAGAGATTTGTAGAGTTTAGTTCCAACTCTGTGTCTTAATTGCCCCAACATCTTCACCCTTTCTCTCTGCATGGCCATTAAAATTTAAGTACTTGGATCTTATAACCTGTTTCTGAATTTAATAATTACCTCTTTGATGAATTCTTAATTGCTCGTTCTCTTCTTTTCCCAGTATGATTTCCATTTGTTTATTGCAAACATGTACACACATCACTCTGAGTTACAATTCATCCACCATTTTTAAGTATTTATGGGAGTAGAGATTATGGCTTAAATCTTTGCTAGAAGTGGAATTTAAATATGTTTGGTTTTGTTTAACAACTTCAAACATCTATATTAAAAATTAAAGTACAACTGAAAAGGTTCAAATATGGAATATATTTTCTTATAGGAATAAGTAAATGAATACTTTAAATTCCTTTTATATTAAATGGCATAGCTACTGTCATAATTAAATGAGATCGTGTGGGCAAGGACTTTAGGAATTAGAATAGAATGTACTGTATTTAATTTTATTGCTATTGAATTATACATTGAATTATATGTCTGCATGATTAACTTCAGGAGTTCCTTAAAATTCACTAAAATAATTCTTTTTCCATGGAAGAAAATATATTCTGAGTTATAAACAACTAATTTCCAATGGATTTAGAACTAAACAGAAACTGGTGCCTGTCATTCTGTATTATATTCATGACTATTTACTTGCAGGTGAAACCATTTAGACAAATACAAAGACAGGTTATGTTGTGGTGAAGCATGCAATTTCCAAATATCTTTCCTCCCTTGTTGCAATGAACTATGCATAGAGATACATGGTTTGAATAATTTTTAAGGTCTAGCAGGAAGAAAGCCACAAAAAAAAATTTATCATTTTATTTCCAAAATATTTAGTTATTGAAAAATCTCCAACTTCAATTATGAAAGCTTACAAATCACACACACACACACACACACACACACACACACAAACAAAAGAAAAAAAAAAAAAAAAACACAAAAATCTTGAGAACATTTCATTCTAATTCTGGAGGTGGTCCAACCATCTTTCATTTTCTAATAAAGCAGCAATAGAAACACTTTTTTCTAATATTTCCACTTAAAGTTCTTATTTTTTCAGTGATGATGGTGTTTTTGTAAAAGGTTATCTGTTTTATTATAAATTTTTAAAGTAAATTTAAACATTTGAAAGTATTTTTTCATTATGTAATTTTGTTTTGGGGAAGCTTCTCCTAGTTTGTATGCTGTTAAAGTACATTTTGAGAAGCAATACATCAGTATTTTAACACCAAATCTTGCCAAATTAGTATTTCAATAAAACATGTATTATAAACCAGTGTTTTTCTTTCAGTGTGAGTGATTTTACACTGCTCTAAAATATCTCCTAGCTATACAGCTTTGAATTTCTTTATTTTCATCAGGTTACAGAGTTAGTAAATTGGGTATCCCTATTAAATCGATGGAATTCATTCAAGAAAATCAAGTAAAAACAAAGATATATGATGTGCTTTGTATATATAAATTTTATAGGTATAATTTACTACATTATTTTAAATTATTGATAAGCCATGTACTTATTATCATATGGGCCACATCATATAAACATAATTTTTCTTAGTTTTAACAAGGTTTTCTAGGTGTACATGGGAATGGCTACAGAATGTAAATTTTTGTTTTATTTTATATAAATTATGAAATTATATAAATATATGAAATTATTCACAGATGTTGGAATCTTTATTTTTGAATGAAAATTAAACACACTTAATTTATTAAAGCAGATATTTGTATTTACATAATTCTACAGATTTGATGTAGAATGAACTTTAAACAGATACATTCTTAACAAGATTAAGAACTGATGCAGCCCACCTGAGTTGTGTGAGTTTATTTTATAAAGAATTGTTTTCCTAGTTCTATTTCTCACCTGTGACCAATCTCATTTTATCATAATTCAATCATTTAAATTTATTACATGTAATATTTTCATTATTGTTAATTAACTTCTGAATTATTTTTTCTATAGAAATAACCTACTCATTCTTACATTTAGGTTAAAGTTTAAGATATTTATTTTAATATATCCATTTCAGTAGCTCATTCACTTTTGTATCATTCATTATTTAAGAGTTTCCTATGAATTGTTTGATGTCAAATAACAACAGTATCATAAAATAAACATAAGGGTTTTTCATTAAAGATATACAAGACCCAATAGCCTCTTGATTAGTTACTGATAAATAAAAAATGCCATTTTCTCCAAAATGACGGGGGTAGGAAAAAAAACTTCACTGTATTTATCTCAGAATTTTTCTGTTAAGATAAATCATATTTGATTTTTTTGGGGGGAGAGAAATTTTTGCTATAGGGCATGAGTACTCATTGGAGAGACAGAGACAGCAAATGAGAAATCACCTCCCAAGGGGATAGCCACACTGCAATGCCCTCTTCTCCATTCTCCTCTCTGGATTTTGGCCTCACACACACATGCAGCTAGTCGGGTCCATGACTCAAACCACGGTCAACCATGTGGGGATCCAGCAATGTAACCATTCCGCCATCTACTGGTCCTGCATGTTTCATATTTGAAAGGCGAAAATTAACAGGAAAAGTATAATTTCTGGTCTAGCCCAATAGAGATTATGCAAAAGATGACTTCATTTCCTGAGCATCAAAAATTAAATATTAGTCCTAAAATAATTCTTAAATACTTCTAAATACATTAGCAGACCTGCAAGAACAAATGAAGTACAAATACAATATTCAAGTTTTGTTACTTTTTATACTTACATTTTCTATAGAGATTCTCATTTGTGCTAGCTACAGTTTACAACACAGTTCTTCTCACATATGTATGTTTACAAAAACGCTTTAAAGGTCAGTCCGAGATAATGACCACACAGAGAAAATGAGAGTAAATGTGGCTCTCTTTTTGTTAAAAAAAAAATTTGTTCTTTGGAAGATTTACTTTAGATTTCACATGAGCTCTGCATGTGAACACTAGACTGTGAGGGGGATACCCTTTCCACTATAGATTTTACTATGTTTTCACAATCTAGGATTCCACTTACCAAATAATAAAACAACTAGCCTCTCTGGCTGCAGAGATAGCCTTCATGCTATAAATCAATGCACTAGCATCTTGTAAATTCCTGTGAAGCCAGACAGCCTGGAATAATTTAACACCAAGAGAGGTGTGGAGTCCTTCTATTTGTCTTAATAAAGTGTTAACTTCAAAATACTCAAATACTTACAGTTTTAGTCCAAAATAAAATGGTCCAAATCAGTTATGGAAACTTAATTACATCACTGTTCATTTCTCAATGTCTTTCTTATGCTATGCTATTTACTACTATAAAAACAATGGATATTCCAAGAACTGATGAACATAATTGGCAAACTAAACTTCTGAATATGTTTATAAAATTGCGTCTTTATGTTTATAAAATTTACTACACTGCCAAAGATTTTAACAATACTAACATTAAATTCATCTATCAATACTAACGATGACATTGAATTTATAATAAAAATGTGATGTTGCTGCAGAGTTAGGTATTGGCATAGAACAGTAATTGAGCTGGATTGTATTACATTCAAAGTAAGATTTTTCTGAGTTCTTGGATCAATTATTTATTATCCAAGGGTAACTTGGGGCAAATTATAAAACTACTTTCTTTCTTGATTATTTGTAAATGGGAATAATAATGGTGCTACTTGAATGAGGATACATGTGGGGACACGATTAAGAGAGAATCTGAGATGTGGGGACATGCTCTGAGTAAACACCACATGCTCTTTTGGGGTTTGGCAGAACCTTGTAACTTGTCTTTCCTTGACCTTGGCTGCAGACAGAGCAAGGGTGGAAATTGCTAGGGGCGTTCCAACAGACACATCTGATGGACTTCAAGAAACATCTTGGCCCCAATTAGTAAAATCCAATCCCTGCTCTGCATCTGAAAGGTTCTTTAGCCTACTCTGGGTGTGGTGGTGTGAGATCTTTAGCTCCTTCCACACACCTTACAGCTAGTTCTTTGCATTAGAAAAGAAGATGAGATTTTCTCTTGATGGGATTATCACCAAGGGATACACCTGGCCTGGTGTGACTAAGCCCTCATAGATTTGTTAACTGCTTCTTATTATCTGTAACCTGGCAACCAATGTATGAAGTGTCGTAAAACATACATATGTAATGTCTCCTTGTTCTATAAATAAAGACGTCCAGTTCATCTGGGCGGCACAAGTTGCTTGGGCTACCTAGACTCAGGCTGCCTGTGTCCATTTCTACTCTATCCCTTTGCCTCATTCTTCCCAATTCCCAGGTCCTGGTAAGATGGAGGGCTTTCTCTTTCTCGTCCTCTTTCTCTTCCTCACCAGGAGCCCCCTGATCATGATTCAGCCAGACCCAAGCCCTGGGGCAGACGCCGACAGATACAGATGATCTAAATTAGTTTTATATTTAGAACAGTGCTTGAGATACATAAACAGTAAATATGAGTTCAATAAATACTTGACTTAATGATGTATTAGTATAGCACGTATTAAGTAATAGACATCTTTCAAGTTCATGAAGTCTGCCACCTTTCTGCATAGTGGATTGTTCTGGAAAATAACTAATGAAAGTTCATCTCTCTCTGAGAAAAAAATGAAAGACATGTTTATTGGATTTGTTAATAACTCAGAACTGAGAACAAAGCTTGGGACCAGCAGGTGGCGTGGTGGTTAGGGTGCTGGACACTCCCATGTGGCTGACCACAGTTCAAGTCCCAGACCTGGCGGCTTGCTTTCTCACTTTCTCTCTCTCTATCTCTCAATCTCTCTCTCTCTCTCTCTATCTCTGGTCAAATGAAAATAAAGTGAATAATAAATAAAATGAAACAAAAATAATTATTTAAAAAAAAAGAACTGAGAACAAAGCTAATATAATAGTTCTCCCTTGTCCATCAGGGATGCATTTCAGGCAGTAGAACCCTGAAACCACAAATAGCACCCAACCCTATACACACTATATTTTTTCCTTTATATACATAGCTATGATAAAGTTTAATTTACAAATTAGGCATGGTAAGAGATCAACAATAGCAACTAATAATGAAAAAACATTATAACAATATACCATAACACAGGTAATATGAATATGGTCTTTCAAAATATCCTGTTGTACTGTAGTCCTTAGCAAAATCAGCCCATAATTTTTTTTTTTTTTTATTTTCTTATTAGGTTTAAAACTTTCAACTCTTCACTTAAAGCAAGCTCTTTACAGCTTCTTTTTAGGATGTCTGAATTTTTTTACTTTTTTTATTTTTAATTAATTAACTTACATTCATTCACTGAGCCTTGTCACAGCATACAAAATGTGATTTCCCATCCAGAATACACTGCATAATGGCTTAATTATACATGTTATCATCAATAATTTTCCATTTCTAGTTTCATATATATATAATATATCTGCATATATAATATATATGCATATATAGAGATGCATATATAATATGTATATATATTCCCCCCTATTTATTACTTTCTGCCATTTCCCACCCTCCTCCCAGACTATCTCAAGTGTCCACAGTTGTTTCCCATTCCTTTTTTCCCCACATTTTATTGATTTACAAAATTTCTTAAACAATCTAACTACTTTTAATAGCAAGCTCAGCTGATGAATATGTATCTATGAATACATGTCTGACTTTAGGCGTGAAACTCTGAGTAGAATGAATATACTGTTAGGAGGTACCTAGCTGATGGTATATAGCTTATTACAGTCATTAATTGTGTATTTTTGCTATATTTTTTTAATTTGAAGAAAAGCAGTTTTAACTTTATCAAAGGAATGCTAAGGAACTATGCTTAAAACTTAAAGCCATCACTATTCTTGCCCTTCAGGTGCATTAAGTAAGATCAAGTTTACATAAACAAAAGTTCTGCAGAAAACTGAGTGGGCCACTGTGCAGTTTTCAGGCAAGTAGCATATGCAGCATGTTAGACAAAGGGGTGATTTAGGCCCTGGATAGACAGAGTGGGATAATGTAAGATTGTATCACACTACTCAGAACTGTGTGCGATTTAAATCCTACAAATGATTTATTTCTAGAATTTTCCACTTAATAATTTTAGACTATGGTTGAACACAGGTAACTGAAAGTTTGGAAAGAGAAACTAGCTGAGAGTCGCTACTGCAGTTTACACAGCACATTGACATACAAAAAGCCCTGTTAGAAACAGTAAGCTGATTCTAGCCACATAAATTGAATACACGAAAAATAAAAGTTCTACTTTTAGATTTTTTAAATTGCCAAGCCTAGACTAGACAGATTTAGTTTAACGAAGATTCTGTGTTCTAATAGATTGCAAGTCCAAAATTAAACAACTGTGTTATAATTGCTTAAAAATAAATATTAACCTTTAGCCTGAATCTACAGATACGTAGTGTCAGTTATTGAAAACATAAACAAGTAGTTAAACTGCAATCTAAACAGGTCTTAGCATTTGTAGAATATTGGAAAAGACCAGCTAGCATGTTGGGTTTGAACTAGCATGTGTTGAGGATGTCAGGATAAGTAGATAATGGAAACATCAGTAAAGGTAGACTAATTGAAGTGAGGAAGATAGTTTAGTCTAAAATGGAGAATACGGAGATACATGATAGCTGACTTTAATACCTAAAGCTCTATAAAATTGTTAAAAAGAATACACCTCGTTCCTGTTACTTTGGAAAACAGAAGTAGTTTCAAAATGCTTACACGCCTACTCTTTTAACAAAATTTTCCTCTACTGAAATCTTTCAACTTGACACAGTGAATGACAGATTTCTCAGTTCCACTCATTTTCATCCTCCTTACAGAGGAGCCTAAAACTAAAAATTATAACTATTATGTCTTCAAGTTCTTTCCTGTCTTTTCTGCAGTATCCTGCACCTTCATGTTTTTTTTTTCCTTTTAGTGTCCACCTTATCAGGCTCTTCTTCCTTCTAGCTACAGCAGCATGTACTAGGTAATAACGCTCAACAGATTGAGGCCATGTGAGAGACCGGGATTTGACACCATAATTGCTGCACCCAGTAGTGCACTCCTGTTTTCCTAGCTATTCCAAAGGCTGAGGCATGAGAATTGCAACATAGTGAGACCCTGTCTAAAATACTACTACTACTATTACAGCTACACACTCACACACACATACACACACTAACACAGTTTTCCCTAACCCAGAAAAGGTCTACAAAGAGGTAGAAGAGAAAGAAAACTACCTTATTATTTTTAAGTTTATTTATTCATTTCTTTTTGAGTGAGAAAGTCAGAGAGAGAGACAGACAGAAATAGCACCCCCACAGAATCTTAATGCTTCTATGCACCCTCATCCTCAAGTAGCCTGAATATAGGCACACGAGGTAACATAGGCACATGAGATCCCATATGAATCTGCTTTGCAGAGCATCACGTTGTACTGTTGTGCTCCCTCCTGGCCCCAGTTTTAGTCCTGAATAGACATTAAACTAGAATCTGATAAACATAACAGGCTATTTGCTAAGATATTACAAAGACAGAAAGGACTCTTACCCTTTTATATAGCCAAACAGATACCACTAATTACATGCATGTTGTTAAGATAAACAATGACTAGTCCTCAAGTAAGAGAACCTGATAATACTACCTGTCACAGGTAATAACTGGGGTGACCACCTACCTTGGATAATATGATTTATCCAGAGGGGAGAAATATTGAACAGACAAAAGTATGTAAAGTTCTCTATTGAAAATGATATAGGGACCAGCAGATGGCATAATGGTTATGTCACTGGACTCCCATATGGCCAACTGTGGTTCAAGTCTCAGACCTGGTGGCTTAAAACTCACACTGGGCAAGTGTGCGTGTGTGCCCAAAATCCCAAGAGGAGAAAGGATTGTGGCATGGCCATTTCCCCTGGGGAGTGATTTCTTGCTTTCTGTCTCTCTGTCTCTTTGGAGAGCACATACACAATATAGCAAAAATCTCTCTCTAAAAAAAAGGAAGAAAGTAAATGATAAAGGTGGTAATATCTTTGATTTGATTGTCATGTACTATTTGCGTACTTTGAAAAATCATATTGTGCATTATAAAGATGTACAATGATGAAACATAAATAAAATTTTAAAATAGTTATTTTTAAAAAGGAAAAAGAAACATCTCATGTCTTTATAACAGAAGTTAGTTTTGTAAATTGGATCGGGGTGCCTGCCAAGGTAGGCTCCTACTCTCCAACAGAAACTAAGACATAGGAATGATGATTCATAGATGATTACATTTCAGAGAGTTGGCCCTCAACCCCTAAGAGAGACTTTCCTGGGTCATAAAGCTGGCCAGAGATTTATTTAGCTTTTAAAAGGATTTTTATATATTTCAAAGAGAGACAAAAAAAAAAAAAAAAAGAGCTTACAATTACTACATTTTTCTAAGGTAAATTCTCTAAGAAAAGGGTTGAGGGGAATCTCTTCTCTTATTTTCAACAAGGAAAATATTTTTGTCTTTGCTCTTACAGTAGAAGGAAAACAAAAAGGGAATAACAGAAGGGAAAATCTCTGCCACGCACCTGACTTAAGGTGCACACAATACAAGTGACTAAAGAGAGAAATCAAGGATATTGCTTTATAACTACTTATGAATAAGTGATAATATCAAGACAGTTTGTGTTAAGAAAGGAAATATCTATCAACATTTAACATAAAATTCTAATATTTACCAATTTTTAATGTTTAAAACTTATATTAAAGAGCATATGTGCACACAAGAGAGAGAAAAAGAGAGAGGGGGAGAAAGAGAAACACTCTCCATGGGGCTCAGTCACACTGCACTCCCTTTCAGCTAGTCTTCCTGCCCAACAGGATCCTGAGTGTGGTTGGCATGTGGCTTTCAGCTCTGCAGGCTGCTATGCTACCAAGTGCTCAACAGTGGCTTACCAATATTTACCATTCAAATATAACAGAAGTAAGATCAAATAAAATGTTTAAAGATAAATATGGGGGAAAAAAAGCTTTCTTCATATTTGTCCAGGTTGCATTATTTATTGGTCCTGGAAGATATCTGAGAAGCTAGAAAGAACTGCACTGGAAAGTCTTCAACATTTGCACAAACACATTTCCCAAAACATGCTTGAGAAAAGAAGAATGCATGGTAGAATAAATACAAGAAAAATTGCATTTGCTTCTTTGTGTTAGAGGTTTACAGAGCACATTCCCATGTTGAAATGTCTGTGAAGTCCGGCATTTAAGAGAACTATTTAACTTTTCTTTTTTTTTTAATTATTTTATTCAATTTCATTTATTCATTCATTATTCATTTATTTTGACCAGAGAGAGAGAGAGAGAGAGAGAGAGAGAGAGAGAGAGAGAGAGAGGAAACTGAGAAAGCAAGCCACCAGGTCCAGGACTTGAACCATGGTTGGCCATGTGGGAGTGTCCAGCAGCTCAACCACCACGCCACTTGCCGGTCCCGAGAACTATTTAACTTTTGTGAAAATAACAAAGGCCATGTAAATGAGAACAGACCTTATTTATTCAGAACTTGATATAAACAGCAAGGGAGTCAGCCATTATCACTTGTGTTTAGCAGAGACTTGAAGGCAAACAGGGGACTATGAACGTTTTATAGCGAAAAGAAAGAAGGCTTTAAGTATGGTGTGATTGAAGTTGCTGATAGGCTGGGAATGGAATAACTGAAAGTGGAGAATCTCATGTGATTGGATTGGGGAACATATTTGGCTTTTCCTGGTTGGTCCTGAGTTGGTGGGTAGTGGCCAAAAATTATAGAAGCTGACAGTAATTAAATTGTGATTTAATTGGTCCATTTTGGACCAGTCACTGTAGAGGTTGTAGGTCAGAGTTCTATTGACACAGATGGTTTGGCCATTGTCCATTTGTTTAGTCTGTCTCTGACTTGGTTTAACCCAACATTCTAAAGCTTTATTATGTTGATGTTGAATAAGGAGATAAGAAACTTGCCAGGTTTTGATGTGCTCTGGAATTATTTATGATATCAAGGATGTAGTCAACTCCTTGAAAGTCTGGTAGAACTTATTTCTAAATCTGCTGCCTTAATACTTTTCTAATCAATTATCTTTAAAGATAATATAAATAAGCTAACTTTGAATAGTCCAAAGGAAAACGAGTCCTCTGGCCCCCCTTCCCAGGAGCAAACTTTCAAGATACTACATAAACCTATGTAGATGTACATATATAATCCTTTTACCACCTCACAAATGATAGTACCTTGCTCCTGTCAAACTTAACACAGTGTCTTGGTGGTCATACCATATGAGCATCTAGTGACAGATAATTAGGTTCTAAAAAAACAAATCCAGCCAATTTATTTAAGTGAAGTTAAACTGAGCAAATCTTAGGATTCTAATTGGGAAGTTTACTGAAACAACTTCCAAGCAACTCCAAACAGTCTCATGTACATCTCGATATTTTAAGTTCCAGAAAGAGAAAGTAACATACAAAACTTAAAGTGAAGGAACAAGGTAAAAAAATAATAGGATTGGTTATGGCTGGATGGTACACTGCACAAACAGCCTAAAACAGGGGTTTTCTGTGATTGACTGAAATGTGGCTGTTGTGATTGGCTGTAACGTAGCAACCAGCTCAGGAAAACAGTCTAACATGTACAATTTTGACTTATCATAGGAATCCAAGTCTGGGACTATAGCAGTCAATTTAGGCTAAAATAGTTTAGTTTAACAAGACTTTCCTATTCTTTTCCTTTTACAAAGAAGGCTGCTGTTCATGGTCTTGTATATACATCCTTGCAATGTATGTGTAAGTCTATCAGGTGGTTAATTCCTAGAAGTGAAATTTATAGATAAGAGAATTTTTAATATTGAGAGATACTGTGAATACACTTTTTAGAGAGACTGTAATGCAACAAAGGCCTGAACCCATTCCATGGGCAGCTATGGAGCTAGGCTAGCCCACTGAGATCAGCCCTATTAATTCAAGGGCCCTTGCATGAATACATTAACCATTTAGTTGATGCCATGGCCTTGGAAAATGGGATCATTTTGGATGAGCCATGTCCCTTGTGCTAAGTTCATTAATAAGCCTTCCATAGCCAACATTCCTGGCAGCTGGAGTTATAAATGAGTATTTTGGTCTTAATATTCCCTAAAACAACTATCACATAAGTAGATCTATATGACTTGGTCTATTTAGACTCAAATTGCATTTTTTTTTCAGTCTTTGTCCAACTCCAACACCTAACTTACTCCTACCACAGTGTTCTAAGGGTTTCCCCCTCAATAGCTCTGCATTTGCAGCATGCTGCTCCTTGAAAATACTTCCAGAGAGCATTGTGTGCTTTGATTTCTTACTTCAGTCAGGTCTCTGCTGTGATGTCAACTTCTTATTTGAATACTTTTTATTAATGCTTGCCATCCTCTATCTCTGTCACCTCTTTCTTTCTTTTTCTTCATGCTATTTATCATTTTCCCAAAATAAATTATGCTTATGTTTGATTACTTAGTATTTGTCCATGGCTCACAAATACAAGATCTATGAGGTGGGGAAATGCTTCTACGTATAGATTCATCATCATTTTATTCAGTGTCCACAAGAAATAAAGAATAAATGAATGAATTCTGAATAATACAATTATAATTATAAAAAGTTTTTTGTGTCTGCTAATTTCTGTTTTGTACTTTTTTAGATGTTGTTTTGTTTTAACTGTTTCTTGTTTTAAATTTTTTGCTCCAACATTATTGAGGTATAATTGATAAGTATTATACTTATTTCAAGGATACAACATCATAATTTGATATACAAGTGACTTCAACCAGTTCATGGGAAAATGAAATTAAAAGGTAAAAATAAAAAATAAAAACTTTGTTTCTCAATGAAATCTTCAACAAAGTCAAGACACTTTTGCAAGTGACAATGCAAGCCTCTGTGTTCATCCCTAAAAGACCAAGGACCCTGAGAATTTAACCATGTCAATGCAGTCTTTCTTACATTATTAACTGAAAAAAAAAATCGATATATTTTAAAGAATTTTAAGTGTACAAAACAAGAAGAAGTCAAAGGAGCCAATAGGGATTGTAAGGTCATGGCCTACTAAATTCCCACTGAAACTCTTGTAACATTGCCCTTGTTTGATAAGAAAAAGTGTCATGGTGGAGAAGGATTCTCTGGTGAAGGCTTCTCAGGTATTTTTCTGCTACGGTTCTTGTTAACTTTCTTAAAACACTGTCATAATAAGCAGATGTTATTGTTCTTTGGTCTTTCTGAAAGTCAACAAGCAAACTGTCTTGACTATTCCAAAAATTGAGACTTCATCTTTGCTCTAGACTGGCCTATTTTTGCTTTGACTAGATCACTTCCACCTTTTAGTAGCCATTGTTTCCATTGTGCTTTGTCTTTAGGGTCAAACTGGTAAACCATGTGTCATCTCCTATAACAATTGTTTAAAGAAATACTTCAGGATCCTGATCCCATTTGTTTGAAATTTCCATTGAACTCTGCTCTTGCCTACAGCTGATCTGGGCATAACAGTCTTGATACCCATTGAACAGAAAGTCTGCTCAACCTATTTTTCAGGTATAACTGTGTAAGCCAATGGAGATATGTATGGTGTTAACTGTTATTCCTTGGTCATCTTAAATTAGGGGATGAACAAAATTAATTTTTTGCTTATAAATTGATGTGAATGATCTGCCTCTGTGGTCATATCTTCAATATTATCTCAACCTTCCTTAAAACAAGTTAATCATTTATTGGTAAACTGCTGATTTCTTTGGGGCATTGCTACCATAAACTTTTCATAAAGTGTCAACGATTTTACCATTTTTTTACCTAAACTGAACCATAAATTTGATGTTTGTTCTTCTTCAAAATTTTAGCAGAATTAATGTTGCTTTGATAGAAGCTCTTTAAAAGTTCATATCTTTATCCTTCTTAGTGCCTCCTATTAGAGTCAGTTATAACAAGTTATTACGACCTTTTCTTTTTCTTTTCTATTTCTTTTTCAGAGGTTTTTGTTATAGGGCATGTAAGCTCACCAGAAAGACAGAGACAGAGAGACAGAGAGAAAGCAAGAAATCACCCCCCAAGGGGGATGGCCACAGCACAATCCCTTCTCCTCCATTCTCCTCTTGGGATCTTGGACATGCACGTACATGTGCCCATTGTGACTTTAAGCCACCAGGTCCAGGACTTGAACCGCGGTCGACTACATGGGAGTCCAGTGACGTAGCCGTTATGCCAACTGCTGGTCCCCACTATGAACTTTTCTTTTAGTGCAAAAAATTTTGAAATTCATACATAGTTTTTTCATAATAGGCATTTTCTATCAACTTTTCGAAGACTCTCCCCCAAAGAACAAATAAAACAGAAACTACATTTTAGGACACAAATCAAGAAAAAAGTATTCCCCAAATGAAATAAACCTGGTTCCCATCAGTGGACATTGTATTTCAATTAAAATAGGTTCATATTTATTAATACTGAGACATTCTCGCAGAGTTCCTTACACTTTTCTTTGATGATTTCTGTTTGGCTGACTATGGATATGTTCTGACGTCAGAGCCAGCCTCAGGAGACTGTGGGAGAAAAATGCTGGTAGATTGTGCCAGAAATTTCTGTCTGATTATGGCTAGCTTCAGTGACTCAGTCATTCACCCACACTTTTCTCTGAGGGCGAATGCAGCTGATGCCCAGGGAAAGGAAGGAGTCTGTCCAGCTATTCTATATGCACACACCCAAACAGTCCTTCCCCTGGGAAGGGTTCTCCCCAACTGTTTGTATGTGCCAACTTTGGGACTGAAGCATCCTTTAGTATCATACCACCTACGCTGCACAATCTTCTTCTGTATGTCCTGTGGGCTGTGATTTATAGTAACCTTTCTCTGTTTCTTCATTTACTCAGTGTTTTAAATTACATGCTTAGATTAAAAAAAAGGAATTCTAGTTTTCCAATGCCACATTAGATTCATTATTTTTTTAATGTATGACCATTAGAAAAATAAAGGTATTACACTGGAAATGGTTTCTATGTTTTCAATAAGCCATCTTTGTCCAATATCTATGTTCAGTACTTCTAATGATTTCTTATTTGAAACTTATTTTTTTCCTCTGCCCTAGGTTAAACCTTTCTAAGAAGTCAATGTAGTATTTGTGTTCATTTATGTCTTTTAGAAGTTTAGGAGTTTGTGCTGATGATATTTTTTGCAAGAGAAATTTTCTCATGTAGAGTGTTTTATCCATATTCATGTAAAACATGAAGCAGATTCTAGGGTGATAATGTTAGAAGAGTTGTTTGACTACAGATGACACGTTAAAATGCAATAATCCATGGTGCAAAGATCTGAATAATATCAGTTCACATTTTATTAATGATCCTAATGAAAATGGGAGTTTTTAAACTTATGGATTACTTTATTTGGGCGGCGGGGGGAGGGGGGGTAAACATTTATTAGCACCTAAGTTTTTTCATCTCTGAAGTGGTCATCACTTCAGAATGTAAACATTTGAGTTCAGAGAGGGAAGAGGTGAAGCTACAAAAATGTAGGTATTTGCAGCCTAAGTTAAATAATTCAGACATTCTGTACTTTTTAAATTTGCTTTTAATAAAATTTGGGGTGACATATAAAAATAATGTGGAAAGTTTTATATTAAAATTCAGAGGTTGGGACCAGCAGATTGCATAATGGTTATGTCATTGTACTCTCATGTAGTTAACTGCGGTTCAAGTCCTGGACCTGGCAGCTTAAGAACTCACACCAGGCACATGTGTGTGTGTGCCAAAAATCCTGAGAGGAGTATGGAGAAGAAGAGATTGCAGCATGTCCATCCACCTGGAGGGTGATTTCTCACTTTCTGTCTCTCTTTTCTCTCTGTCTTTCCAGTGAGTGCAGACACCCTATAGCAAAAATCTCTCTTAAAAAAATAAAAGAAATAGCATAAACTAGACTTTAAAAAAATGTAATAAAGGGAGCTAGGAGGTGGCATCTTGGCAAAGGCAGTGGACTCCCACATGGCATACTGTGGCTCAATTTCCAGATTCTGGTGGCCTGAAATCGCAATAAATAAATAAATATATAAATAAAGGTTTTAAAAAAAATGGAATAAAGATTTCTAGAAAGATATGACCAATCCTCTGCATCTCCAGATTATACATATTTTTAAGGTTTTTGCCACAGGGTGTGTACAGTCATCAGAGAGTCAGAGAGAGACTGTAAGAGGGGAAATGAGAAACTGTTCCCCAGAGGGGTTGGCTATGCTGTGATCCTTTCTCTTTCATTCTCTTCCTGGGATTTTGGGCATGCACACACACATGCCCAGTGTGAGTTTCAAACCACTGGGTTCAGGACTCTAACCACAGTTGACCATGTGGGAGTCCAGCACCTTAATCACCATGCCACCTGCTGGCCCCCTCCAGACATTCTTTCTTTTTCTTTTTTTCTTCTTCTTCTTCTTTTCCTTTTTCTCTCTTCTTTTCTTTTCTTTTTAGATTTTTGCTATAGGGTGCATGTGCTTGCCAGAGAGATATAGAAAGCAAGAAATCACGCCCTAGGGGGATGGCCACGCCACAATCCCTCCTCCTCCTTCATTCTCCTTTCAGTATGTTGAGTGCGCATGCACACAGTGTGAGCTTCAAGCTGCTGGGTCCAAGACTGGAACCATGGTCAACTGCGTAACCATTCTGTCATCTGCTGATCCCACCTCCAGACATTCTTGACAGTGTTCTTTGACCTGCTCTCTGCCAGAGAACGCTGATGTGTATAGAGCACATTACTGCCACCACATGCCTTCTGGTTTTTAGTGGGCCTTGGCCAATGGGGAACCTTGGCAGTATATCTGTAGTGTATGGATCTGTGGGGTGGACTGAGACTGGCTACATCACTACACTGAAAATCACAGCTCTGTTCAAGACAGTCCTCTTTATATGATTTTGTCCCTCTGAGACCCAGAAATTGTAGTCTATCCTTGTTGACACAGGTGGTCTGTAGCCTTAGTAAGCCATGCTGATGTAAATGGTTTCAAGTTACATAATGGAGGGAACAACATCACTCATGAAGAAAAGATTGCAATAGTTTCAATAGTGGGGTTTATATAGTATATCAACCATTGTTTGGCTTATAGGCAGAATAATTTACCTATATAATTTTACTTTGAGTGAAAGGAACCTGTGGTAAATTGTTGTAAGTAAAAACAGATTAACTCTTGTAACTGAAACATTTAAAAGTGATTGACTAGATCACGATATTGAGTTCAAATATTATTTGATAATGTACGTAAATTACTCCTTCTTTTTCTCAGCCCCTTCTCTCCAACTATTCCTTTCAATATTTCTTAGCTCTACATTTATTTTGGAAGTTTTATTCTCAGCCCATCAGAGCTGAACTTACATTTGAGCCTACAAAGTCTTTATTATCTATTTAGCTTGATGTAGCGATCTTCTGTTTTTCAGTTATTATAACAGAAGTTCCTCTATTTACTTTGATTGGAAAAGCTTGAGATTTTCTTTTTTAACATCAGTTAGTGTGGTTGGGGAGAGAGGATTTGTTAACTGTGCAGGCTTATAACAAATGAGTGCCTATAACCACAAGAATGGGGAGTGGGGTTGTCCACCAAAACACCATTTATTCAATCAATCCATTACTATTAACTAAGTAGTGTCTACTGGGTAAAGTTACTTTCTTTCTTTTTCTTTTTTTTTTTTTTTTTTGGAGAGGCTTTTGCTATAGGGTGCGTGCGCTCACTAGAAAGACAAAGAGATAGAGAGACAGAAAGCGAGAAATCACCCTCCAGGCGGGGTGGCCACGCCTCAATCCCTCCTCTCAGGATCTTGGGCACACAGCTCAGGAGCCTGGCGTGAGTTTAAGCATCTGGGTCCAGGACTTGAACTGGACTACATGGGAGTCAAACGACGTAGCCATTACGCCAACTACTGGTCCCAAGTAAAGGCACTTTCTAAGTGATATGGATATAGCCCTCAATAGAAATCTCTGCCATGGTGGAGCCTATTTTATGTTCCAGATTACAATTTGTAAAAATAAACAAACTGATATTATATAGCTACCTACTTGCTCTAAAGCAAATTCAAGATGGTAAAGGGATAGAAAGTAAATCATTAAGAAAGAACTCTCTGAGAAGATAACTTTGCAGCAAAGACCTGAAAAAAGAGTGAGTGAGGTAAGTAGATATTTGGAGAAGAGAATTTCAGGGAGTGTAATTAGGATGTTTCAAAAACAGCAACTGACTGAGTACTGTTTATGAGACATTGAGGGAGGAAGTTTGAACAAAGGATGGGAAGAGACCAGATTGATCTTTTTTTCTGTATGTGATAGGAAACTACTGAGAGATCTGGAGTGGGGAAATGACATTTTCTGGTCATATTTAAAAAGAGAATCAGACATAAGAGGATAAGAATGGGTGATCAGAAGTCATTTTTAGAAAGCTTTTACTTTGGTGCCAGTGGAGCAAATTGGCTTGATGAGGTGGTGAGAAGTTCCTGGAGTTAGGATATGATATGCTCTGAAGACATAGACAAAAGGTCTTGTTTAGGGTTGACTATGAAGTGTAGGAAGAACTAAAAATGTATTCAGGGTGGTTCAGCATATGTCTTCGTGAGTTTAAGTTGTTGAAACAAACAGCACAGATTGGGTAACTTGAACAATGAATATTTATTTCTCACAGTTGTGAATACTGGGAAGTCCGAGGTCAAGGCATTGATAGGTGTAGTGTCTGGTGAGGGCAATCTTCCTGGTTTTCAGATGGACATTTTCTTGTCTCCTCACATAGCAGAAAGAAGGGTAGCTCTCTTTCTCTTTTAGGAGGACTCTAATCCCATCCTGAAGGCTCTGTCCATATGATATAATTAACTCCTAAAGCTGCCACATTCCAATACTACCACACTAAGGATTCAACATATGAATCTGGGGTGATAGGGAGCACACAGCAGCCTGAGTAATTTGATGATGACACTGGTTGAGGTTGGGAACAATTAAAAGTAGTAGTTAGGGTCCAATAAAATCAAGAGTTATGTTTTGTACCGATTAAGGTTTGAGTGTTGGAGATATCTTTTAGACATGCATGTGAGAATATTTACTGTGTAGTTGAAAATACATGTCCATAATTTATAAAAAAAATAGAAATTTGGGGTCTATACATTGAGAACTGAAGATATAAAATTGGGAAGTCATAAGCATATATTAAACTGAAAGGGAGAAGGGAGGGATCCACCAAAGGAATAGCAGGATATTGTTGGATAGTGGATAAATGAGAAGTTAGGTACAGAAATTGTAGAGGCTATATAGTTTTTACTGTAGTAGTTTTTACAGTAGTCTCCTATCTGGTACCAACATTTACTAAGTGTGAAGATGATTAGTGACATAAGCTATCCTGTACCTATGAATATCTTTGTGTTTACCTGAAGGAAAGACTATTTTTTTGTGTGTGTGTCAAGAACAGAAACATAAAAATTCAAAGAGACTTAAACAAGGAAATTGCTAGCTCATATAACTGGAAATTAGGAGACAAATGAGGTTATGAGGGTTAGTTGATTTAAGGGTTCTATCACCATTGAGGCAGCAGATTTTATTTTAGTTACCTGACATTCTGTTCATTCATCAAACTGGCTTCTTTACTTTGGTTCTCTTTTGGTCATGAAATGGCTTCCAGAAGTAATTGATCTATATATTTCCTTAGATGGCACCAGGAGGAGGGGAGTCTGACTTCCCATGAGAGCTCTCCAGAAGGGAAGAGATAGATAGATCGATAGATAGAGATATACAGATATAGATAGATAGATAGATAGATAGATAGATAGATAGATGATTGATAAATAGATAGAGATATATAGATATAGATAGATGATTGATAGATACATACATACATATATACATAGATAAAATCCATCCTAGAAGTCCCAAGGAGCTATCTCCTTCCATCTCTTTGGCCTGGGTCTGATTACATGTTCATTCCTGACTCTCTAACTGTGGCAAAATGGATTTTTCTTAAGGAAGACAGATGGTTTGTTGTAAAGAATGTCTGGTAGGAGTGGAAAGAAAAGAAGCAATTTTTTTTTTTTTTTGAGGGAGTTTTGGTATAGGGTGCGAGAGACAGAGAGAAACAGAGAGACAGAAAGCAAGAAATCACGCCCAGGGTGGATGATCACATCACAATCCCTTCTTCATTTTCATCTTGGAATTTTGGGCATGCACACATATGCACTTACCATGAATTTCAACCCACTGGATCCAGGACTTAAACCTCAATCTACCATGTAGAAGTCCAGCGCCTTAACCACCACAGCATCTGTTGTTCCCCAAGCAATTCTAATATTATAAGAAAAATTAGGAAGAAGATGTGATTATGACTAATATAATTAGTACTTGGAGGTGCAATATGAGTAGAATTAACAGGTTAATAGGTAGAAAATTCTTGATAGATATAAATGATAAGAGAAAAGGCATACATTTCCTTTTTGCCATTTCTTTTCAATCTAATAGACTTAAAAGACTCTGTTAAACAAACATGCCTGTATATTTGGGACCATTTACACCATCTTAATGTGAAAATAAGTAGAAATGGAGTGGTATTTGTTTTCCTCCATCTGTTCCATTCCTTTGGCTATGCCAGACTCTGACGTTAAGTTCTAGGCTGAATATACCCTAATTAAACTGACAGTTTTCAAAAGCGATTATGTGATAATCATTTGTACTCTACCCTAATCATAAAAAAGATATCTGGAACTATATTTTTTAACTATAGAGGATTGAATAAAGGAGGGAAAACACAAATGATATGTTATTCTCTATTTAATACAGCAGCTGTAACCACATCATTCTAACAGTACATGGACAAGTTATAGGGTGGAAATATAAACTAACATTTAGCCATAGAATATCGTATTGTATACAGTGAAAAATGAATAAACTATACTCAGTTTTCATCAAGTGGACTCTATGTACTGTTTCTTATTTCCTATAAAGTGTACGAACATATAGAATAGATTCAGATTTTATTAAATTAATAATAAAAAGTTCTAATATAGTTACAAAATGTCTTTTCATGTTAAAAATGTATTTTGGGGCCAGCCAGTGATGTGATAGTTAATGCAACTGGATCCCACATGGCCAACACCACAGTTCTAGTTCTAGACATGGTGGGTTAAGAAACATGCTGTGTGTCTGTGTGGGGGAGTGCCCAAAATCCCAAGATGAGAATAGAGAAGAGCCTGCAGCATGGTCATCTCCCTGGCAGGGGTACTTTCTCTCTCTCTCTCTCTCTCTCTCTCTCTCTCTCTCTCAGCAAACATGCTCACCCTATAGCAAAATTTTTAAAAGAAAATTAACAACAAAAAAGACATTTTGAGGGCCAGCTACAGTGGCACAGAGGTTGAGTCCTGCACAGCTTCATGTTGCTGGATCTATATGGTAGATCATGGCTTGGTTCCTAGCTCAATTTGTATATACCAGGTGTGTGCACACAATACCCATGATGCTGGTTGAGAAAGTTGAGGGGAGGAGTGCAGTGTGAGACCTTACTGAGAATGCATCTCCCTTTCTTTGTCTCTCTCTTTCTCATGGAAGAATTTTTTTTTAAGTTTTTTGAACCTAAAGTAATGGTTCCCAATTACTTAAAACAACCATGATAAACTTAAAAACATGCAAACTCTTGATCAGTTTCCATTATGCAAAACCAGTTATTAAAAAGCAGTCTAAGGGTATGTTAATTTTTGATTACTTAATAAATAGGATGAAGAAGAAGAAAAATGTCAGGCTAAAAGATTGCTACCTGCTACTGTGCTCTTCAACTTTTAGAGTTGAATCATTTTCTTTTTCAGTACAAATCATCAACACTATTCATTAGTCTAATACATTTTTTAAGGAAGCTGAATATGTGGAGATTACTGCAGGATTCTCTTAAACATATCCTCATGGTATAAAATAGAAGACATGCAGATGAAAGAGACTGAAAGCATAAATCTATTTGCACAGTTTTAAGAAGCTGAAAGATCCTCCTTCAGTAATCTCCCTCCAGGTCTGTTCATTTCTAGCAGATCAGTTTCTCTTGCCTTTCTTCATGTGCCTTCTTTTGTGTGTGGTGGCTCAGCTACATGTGCATGAATCTGAACATAACCAAGTTCCTCACTGGTTTTCTCAAAGATTTCACTCATTTGCAAGCATTTCGTGAGCTCAATTACTTTACTAAAGTTTTTTTGCTGCTGTTGTTTGGTTTAGTTTTTTGGTTAGGTTGATGAGAGTGTAGCATATCTTCTGGGAAACATGTATATCTCTTTTTGCTGGTTACACCTCAGTGTCTATCCTTTTTCTCTTCTTTCCCCATCTAGACAGAGAAACCTGAGGAAATACATTTTCTTAAGCAATATGATTCTTCCCACAAATAAACACCTGGTGCCTGTGTGGGGGACAGGGAATTGGTTCTTAATTTCTTATCGCTTAAACATAAATTTATAAGCTAAATATAAATTTAATATACATTTATGTTTGAATTCTCTCTTGGTTAAACTGTATAACAATATATAAAATTGTATAAATTTGCTATAGGACATGTGTGCTTACCAGAGAAAGAGGGATGACCATGCTATAGTCTTTCCTCCTCCAGTCTCCTCTTGGAATTCTTGGCATGTATGCATATGCCCCCAAGGCATTTCTCAAGATGCTGGGTCCAGGACTTGAACTGCATAATTGGCCTTGAGGGATCAGGCCTTAACCATGCCTCTGGATGGCCCCACATTTTGACACTTTATTAAAAAAGGGTTTCGTAAATCATTCTAAATGTTCAATAGGATGGGGAATAAAGGCTTTTAGATCACAAGAAAATGAATTCTAACCAATTTAGCCTAGCTATTGCTGGAAAAATATAAGGAATACGTAGGAGATGATGATATCCAGCTGTAGGAATATAATGTGATGATGATAGCTTGCAGAATAGATGCCGCTCAAACTGGAATGGGTTAATGACTTCACTATTAACTCAAAGAAAATACATTTGAAATGTTCCACTACTGGACTATTTAATTCAACACTTAGACGTTAAAAGTAAATAAAGAGGGATTTGAAAATTCTAATGATAGGGTAAAAGTATCAGAAATTCATAAAGATCTTTCAGTTGTATTATAAACACAACTGTATTGAATCCTTACATTTATGCAGTATCTCTAAAAATACCCATTTCACGTTTGGTGCTCATTATTTATTAGTGAGAAACTCATTTTAAATTTTCTTAAAATTGAACATTTTTACAATATAGAGCTTTATAGCAAAACTTTTTCTTTGCCCTTTTTCAAATTATTAAGTTGTAATAGTCATTATGTTAATTGTTAGCCTTGGAGTAGCTTTTTTATTCTGTTTCAATGGACATTAAAAAAAAAGGAATAGATTATATGTCCTCAGTGTCTTACCAAGTTGCTTCGACTCTCTTTTTTTCATTTTTTATTATCTTAAATTGTACTGTATATTCAAGTTCCGTTTTCTTCATTTGTAGAAACTAATTGCTAATGTGAAAGTATAGACTCTGAACCCAGATGCACCCTCTGCTCCGCCATTAACTGAGAGTATAAAAAGAAACAAAACTGGATACTTGGTTGTGTAAGAAGTATTTGCATTCTAGAGATATTGAGAACCACCAAAACAACAACAAAAAACACAGGTATGTTTACTTCTGGTAGATAGCACTATCACATTCTATAGAATGTGGATATTTAAAGACTAAACAGAAAACAAGGGAAAATTTTTAAAGAGTCAGTTGATAAGGAGTAAGAGGAACACCAGAATGTAGTAGCCACAAGAAAATGCTTTCACAAAGCTGAGACTAAAAATGTTCTTTTGACTTAGCAACAAAGAGGTCTGTCTTCTGCCTTTTTATCAATGGCAAGTTCAGTGAAATGGGGTTAGGGTTGGGGTAAGATGGAGGGTGGAAGTCAGAGGTGAGGAAAGTAACATTTTTCTTGAGCATTTGTTCATTCAACAAATATTTAGCACCTACAATGTCCCAGATGCTGTATAGGCTCTATGGCATACAAATAGTAAATAATTTGGGACCAGCAGTTGCCGTAATGGCTATGTTGCTGGACTCCCATGTAGTCGACCATGGTTCATGTCCTGGACCCGGCGGCTTAAACTCACACCAGGCATGTGGGTGTGCATGCCCAAGATCCCAAGAGGAGAATGGAGGAGAAGGGATTGTGGTGTGGCCTATACCCCGAGGGGTGATTTCTCGCTTTCTGTCTGTCTTTCTCCTGGAGAGCGCACACGCCCTATAGCATAAACCTCTGGGGGGGTGGGGGGGGAGAACAGACCAAAACCAAATACTAATCCGTCCTTTTCTTGGTAAGCTTAGCCCACTGAAAGAATGTGTTTTAATGCTTGTAGAAAGAACAAGTAATAAGGGAAAATTGAAAATACATTGAAAGAAGATATAATACTGATGATGGAAGTGATATCGAAATGGTTGGTATCCAAGGAGCTTTTCTCAGGAAACAGGAACAGTATTGCAAAGCTGGGTGAGATCTGAGAAGGATAGGGTCTGAGCCTAAATAATCGTGGTTTTCCTCTAACGGATGGTTTCCGAATGAGGACTCAGTTGTCATCACTAATTTATGCATGATACACGAACATAGGAATGAGGAGAAGGAAGAAAGGAAGGACTAACACTGAATGCACACGTGCACTATAGCAAATTAAAAATATTAATTACACCACGAAATCATAGACCTATAAATTAAAGACAAGATTAATCGAATTTCTCTATAAATGGCACAGTTAGGCGGTGGAATTATAACAATTTCAGACAATTGGTTTAAGAACAATTGGTTTAACAATTGGGTTAAGAACTGGATACCATTGTTATACTGTTAAATATTCTTTGTACAAACTGCATTTGGTACTTCTGGGAGGAGAGATCTGGAAGTTAAAAGTAGGGCCTTGCCCATAGGAGCTTCCAATCTGCTAAACGGATCCTCAAATGCCGCCCAAGTTTTAAAACAGGGTTTTTAATGGTCACAGGATTCAGGAATCGCTGAGCCAAAGCATCCTCTTCCTCCGTAGAGAACACTGGTAATTGACAGGGGCGGGGCTAAAGAGAGAGGCGGAAAAACCCGGGCAGGAGACCGCAGTGGCCTGTACCGCGGCCGTTAGCTGCCTCCCCGCCGCAGTAATCCGCGCCTTTGGCTAATCAGTCCGGGGACTTTAAACCCGACTACCGTTACAGTTTGTCCTCCGCATGCGCGGTAAGGAGCGGCGAGCGGCCCTAGCGTCTATGCACGCATGCGTGGGAGCTGGGACGCGGCGTGAGTGTGACGTCATGGGCGCGCCTGTCTAAACTCTTCCTAGTTTCCTTCCTAGAGATCAGGTGAGTGTTTAAGAAGTAGGCTTGGTGTTATTTGCCTGGGCACAAGGTGGGTTGAACGCTGGATTTGTATCATAAAGAGGTTGATTTCTTTTAGTTCAAAATGTATTCTAGTTATTACGAACCTCTTCATTGCGTACTTACCGAGATCCTCAGGTGTTGAGCTTCTTGGTTAGCGATTTGTAAGAAGCAGACACTGGTCCAGATCTCCTGCTTCACGGAGTTCAAGCCACTTGGGGAAGCAAGGTGACACACATTAAAATTAAATGTCGACACCAGTGAGTGTCCCAGTCAACAGGTTTGAGAAATAAGATTGAAGTTACAATGCACAAGTTAACATCAGTTTAATCATTGTTGCTTTCAACCATTTAGTGGGTGAAGGGAGGACGCCACAGATATCTTTGGAGTTAAGAAGCTTTTGGCGCATACTTTACCTACATACCTAGAACTGCCAAGGGCATTAAGGAAAAAAAAAATAGCCCTTCTTTCCCCAGTAGCTTTTATATTTTAAAACACCATGGTGAAGGTGTTAGTGGAAGTTTTCAGTGATCTTAAAACTGGCTTTTAGAGGTACTTTAAATTAAAAAGGATTGAGTTTCAGTTCCTTAGAAGAGTGCTGTGTATTGAGCCTTACAAAATTGTAAAATGATCACTTCTTTTGCCACTCTATTCCCTACAGTGATAGCTTAAAGGAAATGAATAATTAAAGAGGCTTAAAGCAAATTGTTTGACATTTTGGATAAAATACTGGTTTTGCTTTTGTGTCTTCAGCAGCAGGCTGTCAGCTTCCTTAGTTGCTTTCACTCTGGACATCATGATGAGACAGAACTGTTACGCCACTACAATTAATAAATGAAATCAATGGGGTGACTGAATTTCAGACATTGAGCAATGTACACAAAGTAGATTTCAGGTCCCTTGGGTCACATTGTGATTATAACAAGAGCTACATCCAGGTAAGAACTTATAATTCTGAATGCTTTTTCCTTTTGAGAAAAATGCAAGTTTCTCTATGAGCGCTGTCTTAGGAATGGTTTTTATTTTTGACATAATACAAAAGACAGTATTTCAGTGATATGCTATTCTTAATTATTCAGCATTTAACAAATATTAATCAGATTATTCTGTGATGCACTGGAATGCATTTCCAAGGTACATATTTATAGGTGAATAAATATAAGCTCAGAACTAAAGAGAGTCATTTGACAGGTAATCTAATCTTTAATTCTGATTAATAAATGTGTTAGTAGTATTGCAATACGTGAACATGAAAGAGCTTTTAATTCTGGTGTGTTAAATCAAGAAAACTGAGCCAGAAATTACAGGCTGACAGACTTGCATAGTACCTTTCTTTTGGGTAAAAGAAGTCATTGTGGGCATGTTAAGGAATTTGGATGTTTCCCTAAGGCCTTTAGCAGATTTTTAGCAGGGGAAAGAGATGATTCACTTTGAATTCAAATTCCTTTGCTTTCTGGTAAAGAATATTTTGGAAAGAGTAAGATTAATAGAAGGATATTTAGGTGATCCACCCCTAGACTCAGCCAGCCTAGGATCATTGCCCTATGCTGTACCCAAAACCTTCCTCATGGGTCAGCCTCACAGAACATCATGTTTTACATATGTGCCACCATTCAGTCAACCTTTCTGTTTTATATTTTGTTTTTAGTAGGTGGACTGTAATGTACCTACATGTGTTTTGCTCATCTGGAAGCACAAATTTCATACCACTTTTTTAACGGTAAATTCCCATTGTAGGTAGAACAGTTGATATGTAACAGAATGCGACATCGTAATGAAAGGTGTTAAATACTTAAGTGTATTGTTTTAAAGTTTTTTCTATGAGAAAGAGAGAGAGAGGCACCCCCCCCCCCAAACAGGGTCCTCACACAACAATCCATCCCCAGTTTCAGCAGCCTGAAGTGTTGGTCCTGTCCATTTACCTGCTGAAATACTTCTCATGTGCCTTACTAACTGCCCTAAGGTGCAAATTACAGTTTTCCTGGTTAATTTCCTTCCACTCTCCTCAGAAGAAGCACAATCCCAAGGGCATCCATGCCACCTCCTGAAAGAAAGAGTTTACAGTTATTGGAGTAACTTCCAAGAAGGCTGTGGTTAGCCAGGTAGCATGGGTTGACAGAGTGCCCTGTGTGGTTTTCCAGTTGGTTAAGCCCTATGGCCTCCCAGTTCAGTCTCAGTGATTCAGGTTATTACTAGTTTTCAGAGAGACCACTTGAAGGCAATGAGTTAAATTTGTCTTGGCTTGCCCAACTCGTTTTCCCTAGTTGCAGGCAATATTCAGCGTGGAAAGTATAGGGGCCAGTGCACTGCTGACTGATGGTTAGAACCATCAGATGGGCTATGGTAAGGGGCTCAGCATTTAGTTGACTTTCAAAGTTCCCAGAAGCTTATTAGAGTGGCAACTAGTGTGTTCTCATTTGGTGTCAGGGAAGACTCCTGGAGTAGTTATGAAAGACAAAGATCATTAATGACTCCCCTCATCCACACCTTCTGTTTCTTAAAAGGTTCCCTGTCAAAAGTTCTAAGATCTTCTCTATGTCCGGATGCTGGGGATTTCTACTTTGTTGCCTGCGTAAAATTAGTGTTTCTTTTGTTGGCTTCATCAAAGTGTGGAATCTTAGTCTGGAATATATATATATATATTATAGGATCTTTTATAAAACTTTATTACATAAAGTAAATTTCTTTGTAGAGGTGACATCTTCATAGAAACATTAAATTTTAGAGTCAAAGAAATGATAGAAACCATCCAGATTAAATACCTCATTATAGCTGGGACTGATTGAATCACTTTTTTGAACTAACAAGACTAGTTACAGAAGCAGAACAATGACTAACTTGTATTTTGCCTTAGTCAATTGATTTGCCCACACTATCCTTATTTATGGAGGTTATTATTTTGTACCTCTAAATTTTTCTTTTTTAATTTTTATTTGGGGCAGTCTATATATCCTAGTGGGTGAGGGAGCCAGATCCCACATAGGCAGCCACAGTTTGATTCCTGGTTCTGGTGGCTTGAAAAGCATGTTCTGAATGTGCGTGTGTATGTCCCAAATCCCAAAAGGATGGATAAATGGAGGAGAAGATTTCATCATGACCCTCCTTTTTTGGGTTGCTTTCTCTCTCGAGTGTATGCACCTTCTGGCAATGAAAAAAAAAAAAAAAAGAAGAGAAATATTTTCATTTCTTTCTAGGTGTAAACCTCAGTTTTTGCTTAGTAGAGAAAGTGTTACAGGCAAAATCAAGCTGGTGAGAGTTAATATAGTTTATTTTTATCTGCAAGTAAATGAAAAATTGAGAGTACTTGTGGGAGGCTGTGCACCAGCGAATATTGCCGGTTTCTCAGAGAGCAAACAATTACACAATGACAAAGGCCATGATTGGCTCCCCTTCAAAACCTCACCTTCAAAACCATACTCTGATTGGCCACTTCCCATAGCAAATCGGTAAGCTTAGAATCCCTCAGATTTGCATATCCAGCACCTCATGATTGGTCCACAAAAGCAACTGATCATAACCCACCTTTTACAATCCTCCATTTACATATAGAACAACCAATCACCACCCACCAACATGTATATAACCACGATCCCTGGCCCACAATCACCAGACAACCCTGAAGAGTTGTAACACTGCGTCGTCTCCGGAAGACCCTGAAGAGTTGTAACACCGCATCATCTCCAGACGACCCTGAAGGGCTGTGACACTGCGTCATCTCTGGATGACCCTGAAGAGTTGTGACACTGCGTCATCTCTAGATGACCCTGAAGAGGTGTAACACTGTTGTCTCCGTGCTACCCACAATAAACGGACGACTCTGAAGAGTTGTTACACTGCGTGGTTCATCCCGTCTCTCACTTCTTCCCTCAGGAAACCTGTTCGACTGTCCCCCGGGTCGGGATAAGTAGTAACTAATAGGATTGTTTAAATTATGAACCTTTTTGTTTTTTTTTGCCATAGAGCAAGTGTGCTCACTAGAGAGAGACAGAGAGAGGGAAAGTTAGAAACCACCCCTCCTTCAGGGGAGATGGTCACACTTCAGTCCCTACTCCATTCTCCTCTTGGGATTTGGGGCATGCTTGCACATGTGCCTGGCATGGTTTCCAAGCTGCCAGGTCTGGGACAAACTGCTGTCGGCTATATGGGAGTCCAGCCCCTTAACTACCACACCACTTGTTGGTTTGAACTTAAGTATTTTTAAGACCCTCTCATTTTTTTGTAGAAATACTAATACAGTGTTATTTCATTTCTTAAAATAGTTAACTTGTACATAGTATTTTGATTTTTTGAAAGATAGGTATTTCTATTGCTTTAAAAAATTATCCTAATTTTTATATTTTGTTGCTATAAATTCTTTGGGTTTCTTGTAACTTTTTCTCTCATTTCAGGTAAAATTTTCATTTACCTCTTTAACTGATTGTGAAAATGGAACATCTGTCTTGAAGATTGAACTACAAGGTATATGGTATAAAAAGATTGTATGTATTTCTGCTTAGGTTTTTGTCTATAAGCTACAGATATGTAAATTCATATACACCAACACCCTTCTCCTCCCAACACACACAAATATACACAGAGTGAAGAGATTAAAAAAACAAACCAAAAAAACTCACGGAGGGTCCAGATAATGGCACATTAGTAAAATGGGATGCTCTTTGATACATTCCCACATGGAAAGGTTCCTATTTCAAGTCCAGAGACCTCTCTGAGTATGCTGGGCACACACGATCCCATGATCTAGGGCTAGCTGAATGCTAGGAGTAGAGGGTGGCATAAAGACCCTTTGGGGATGCTCTTTCATTGAAGAATAACGTTTTTAAAAGTTTATGGGAAAAAAATGGAACTAAAATACAGTTTTATTTTGGTACACAGATTTTTTGAGTTTCATGAATCATTTTTTTCAGTACTCATTTTCCAGAACCTTTTCCTCTGTATACATGATTTTTTTTACAGGCAGTATGTTCACTGTAGTATAAAAGTCTAGAATATGAAAAGTCTTTCCCTTCCTAATTTTTTCCCCAATATCCCTCTTCCTTCCTGTTCATTCTATTTGAGATCTCTTTACCCTCATGTTTATACTGTTGGAATAGCTCACTGATGTCTCTACTTTTAGTTTCACTAATGTGTCCTAGTATCTTAACAATTTTCTTAAAATTTTGCTTTCAACCCGCTACTTGTTATACGGGTGCCCTTTTTACCTGGGGATAATTCTTTCTCCTGAAAAATCTTAAAATAATCCTGGTAAACTAGGAAGAACTATTAATACCTTGGAATACTAGGAGACCAATGTAGATCTCACCTAAAGCCTGTAATTGGTTTGAAGAATGCTCTGGAGCAATGACTGAGAAACAAACTGTGAATTACTGATGCAATATTCTACAACCATTAAAAATTGACTGTATACCAGACACTATTCTGGGGATACAGCAGTGATCCAAATCTTTTATACTTATTGTTATAAAGTTTACGTTTCAGGAGAATGAAGAAATGCAATACATAATCAGATAAAGTAATATTAGGTAGACATGCGATCTAGAGAAAAAGCAAGTTAAGGTGGTAGAGCATAACAAGAGATAATAGACTTTCTGAAGAACTCGAACTACATTTATTAAGTAACATTTACAGAAAATTCAGTTTTGTCAGAAGGGTGTCTGTTTATCTTTTGTATTTTCACTGTTTAATGTCTTGCACATAGTAGAAACCTGGTAAAGGACTGTTAAACAAACCTCTAAGGGAGTGACAAGGATGTAGATTAAGTAAATAGCACAATTTCAGACTCATGTATGTGATTTTGTCAGGCAGAGAACTCGTCCATTTACTAAGGGAAAAAAGTAACACATGAATAAGTACAGTGTAACATGACACGAGCATCATAATTTCAGTCCATCAAGGGACATTTCTTAGAGACATTGGATTTTTTTATGCAAACATACATAACATACATAGAGCAACATGTAAAAATCATACATGATGATTTTTTGAAAGAGAACATGCATTTGTAATTAGCATCTACAAAAAGAAAAGACTGTTAACAGCATCCCTGAAGCTCTCCATATCCCTTTCAAGTCATTATATTTCCAAGGATTGCTGTTCTTTTTATTATGCTGTAGATTAGTTTGCCTGGCTTTGAAATTTATATAAATTGAGTTTGTAGCATTCTTTCTCTTGTGACTGACTTTTTTCTACTGAACATTTGGAATATAAGATTTGATCTATATTGATATTTTAGCTCCATTCCTTTTCATTGTATTTTATTGTATGAACAAATTACCATTTATTTTTGTGTTCTGTTGGTGGGCAATTGGTTTGATGTGTTTATTTGCTAATATTTTGTTGAGCATTTTTGCATCCATATTTATGAAGGTTGTTGGTCTAAAACTTTCATTTCATGTAATAATTTTGACTAGTTTTGATAGCAGGATAATGCTGTATTGATGCGATTAGTTGTTAAGTGCTCCCTCCTATTTTCTGGTGGAGTTTATAGAATTATTATTTTTAAATGTCTAGAATTCAAACCAACTGCACGGTTTGAGTCCTGGACTAGCAGCCTGTAAATCACACTTTACAGAGTGTGTGTGTATGTGTGTGTGTGCTTGGCCAAAATCCCAAGAGGAGAATGGAGGAGAAGGCATCTCCTTGTAGCCATCCCTCTAAGGAGTGATTTCTCACTTTCCCTCTCTCTCTTTGTCTCTCTCTGGTAAGCACACTCACACTCCATAGCAAAACTAAAAGAGAAAGAAAACCAGAAAATACAGAAAGCCAATGAGAAAAAGTTGACACTTATTAATGAAATAAGACTCTAATTAAAGAAGATCAAGAAAAAAATGAGAAAGTAGTCAAAAATACCAAATCAAAAATTAGAAATAAACCATTATTATAGATCCTCCCAACACTAAAAGACTACTAAAGAAGTATTATAAACAGCTTTATGTCAAGGTATTTGTTGGCTTAGATGAAATGAATAACTTCCTTTAGAAACATATACTACCAAAGCTTATTCAAGACAAAACACATAACTTGAACAGCCATATATCAGTTAAAGACAATGGCTTGAATGTTAAACACTTTCTCAAAAATTTCTCCAGGCACAGTTGGCCATGTTGGATCTAGCACCTTACCCTCCATACCACGTATTAGCTCTATGTTCTGGTTTCCTGCAACATTTTCCTCTGTTAATTTACTGCCTACCCTATTCAGTGTATTATTAATTTCCATTGTTTTCCACTCCAAAAGTTCCACTTGCTTTTTTCATTTATTTCTCTCATTGTGTGCATGTTTTCTTCTCTTTTTTTCGTTTAGAGAGAGATTTTTTTACTATAAGGCATGTGTGCTCACCAGAGAGACAGGGAGAGATAGGCAGAAAGCAAGAAGTCCCCTTCCTCTGCCTCCAGTGGGGGATAGCCACACTGTAATCCCTTCTCCTCCATTCTCCTCTGGAGAATTTGGTCCTGCTTGTACATGCACCCAGCGTGAGTTTTGAGCCACTGGGTCTGGAACTCTAACCACGGTTGACTACATGGGAGTCCAGTGATGTAACCATTACATTACAGTGATGTAACCAGCCATCTGCTGGTCCCTCTTCTTCCTTGAACATGTGTTTTTAATAACTATTTTAAAACCTTCTTTGTTGATTTTATTATCTATGCTATTTCTAGATTCTTTCCTATTGATTTTCTTTTCCTACTTGTTAGTTTCCTGATCTTCCTTTTTGCATGTCCAACAGTTGTTTACTGGATGGTGGGTATTTAGAATTTTATATTATCAAATTTTGGATTTGTCCTTTAAATATTCTCTGTGTTTGTTTGGAGAAGCATTTCAATTTTTTGAAATATATTTAATTAGTTTTGTTAAGGTGTGTCCAAAGCAGCCTTTATTCTGGGGAAAATCTCAGGAATTTCTAATTTGAACTTGAAGGCTCAATATGTAAAACAGACTTCTAAAATTATACATGTATAATCATATGCAACATAAGAATGTTTTGGTCAACAACAGGCAGCATATGTGATAGTGATCTCACAAAATTATACCATTCAACCTATGTGTGCATAGTCTATACTCTGTTGGTTTGTGTAAGGACACTCTGTAATAATGCACACAATGAAGTCATTTCTCAGAAGGTATTCGTGTCATAAAGCAATGCACAACTGTATATATGCACAAATGACTACATAACATAGTACCGTTATACTGCCTAAATGTTAGTGTCAATTCCTTTGTATAAAGTATCTGTATTTGTGTACATATACACAAGCAGCAAGATCTGCAGCAAGTTCATGGAAATGATTATTATGAAAAAATTAAGCAGGGATTTCAAAAACTTTACCAAAATGAACTTGTACTATCATTCTTCCACAAACTTTTCAAACACTCTCATCTATCTTTTGTCCATTTGTGCACATATACACAAACACAGTTTCTTTATTACACCTAAAATAACTTAATAATCCCTTTGTATAACCAAATGTCAAGTCAGTGTTTCGTTTTTCCTTATTGTCCCATAAATTAGTTTTCAATTTGCTTTCTTCTGTCAAGAGAAGACCAAGATAGAGAAATCAATGTGGAGGCTTTATGATAATTCAAGAGCTACCCTGGATATTTAAAGACCCAAACTAAAACATTGGTGTAATTGACATAGAATTGATTCGTTATGTCTATGCGTATGTGTTCGTGGTTAGATAGAGTAGTTCATAATTTTTGAGACAACACCATGTAAGTCTGTGAGAACATCTGTTCTCTTCGTTCTGAATTTCATTTCTTAATGCTGAATATTAATTTTCCCACTGTATTCTACTTTAGGTAAATATTTGAATAAAACCACCTGTTTGCTATCATTGTGTGTTCCCTATAAATTTTTTTATCTAGTGTAGCATATGTGGCTAATATTCATTTGACACTGTGAAATGCTTTGTCCAGGAAATTACACTGCAACTTTTGAAAAGCAATGCCCAGTAAGTATATTTTGAAATGTGTTTTTTATTTTTTTGGTACAGCACCATAGCATAAAGGCTGTGTGTAATTATCAAATCACAGATATAGACATATTCCTCTTCAGCACTTGACTTTACTTTATGTTGTGCACATTAGATCATAATTCTGTGAATTTTGTTGTTGTAGTATATATTGAATAGTCATAACAACATCTTTTAATTCGCTATAGTACACCATTCTATAACTTATCCCTCTTGTTTATGTGCATTCTTGCATCTGGAATCATTTTTTTTTTTTTTTTTTTTGAGAAAGCATGTGAATTCTATATCCTAAATTATTTAAGGGAACATTGTGGAAGATTGTTGACATAGCATAAAATGTAAGTTATACTGAAATAATTGTCCAGAAGTCAGCTTTAATTCCAAAATCCTTTTTCATTACTGTTATTGTTATTCAGTGAGCACATACATATGTGGATTGTGTAAAAATTTATGGTAGTTTTTGGAGCCGTGGGGTTTTCTCAAGTAGAAATACTGTAGTTACTAATGTCTCTTAAGGCAAGCTTGAATATCTTCTTGCAGTCTCTAAAATTATTTTTTTCTTTTTTAAAAAGAATTATTTATTTGGGACCAGCAGGTGGCATGGTGGTTAAGGCACTGGACTCTCCCACATGGCCAACCATGGTTCAAGTCCTGGACCTGGTGGCTTGCTTTCTCACTTTCTCTCTTTCTCTCTGGCTGATCAAACTAGAAAATAATAATAATAAATAAAGTTAAATAAAATAATTCTTTTCAAAAAGGAATTAGTTATTCTATTTTATTATTATCATTTTTCAATTTGACCAGGTAGAGACAGAGAGGGAAAGAGAGGAAGTGAGAAGGCAAGCCACCATGTCTGGGACTTGAATCAGGGTCAGCCATATGGGATGCCAGCACCTCAACCTCCACGCCACCTGCCAGCCCTAAAATGCTTTCTTTTCACTTATCAGCTGATGAAATCTTAGAAATCAGTATGATTTCTATTTGGTGAATGGATCATGGCATTTGTCCAGTTAGATGATTACCTAAATAGTTGTAACAATGCTGAGCTTGAGTGTATCCATGACTGATTTTCAACCAGCATGCCTGGGCATATATTGGGCTGTCAGAAATGTCATGAGTATTTTCTCATGTTTTTCTATGCAAATATGTGTCATGGCTTTTCAGACAACCTAATAATTTTTAACGAGCGTGCACAGGTGTATGATTATACTGGTTATTAAAATGTTGAAAATAATTCTTTAGGAAATGATAAATAATAGTTGTTTTGAGCTCTCCAGTACCTGTTCGCCCTTCTAACCCAGGGAACCTGACCTGGGCACCAGATTCCTCCTGCTGTCTTCTCTGAATGACCTGTGGAGGGAGAGACCATGTCCCTGTAGGAGGACTTGGCATTCTGGTGGATGTCTGGTCCTCCGAGGCTGTGGTCATCTATTGACTTGGTAGCTGAGAATTCTGAGTACTGGTGACAAACTATAGTTGAAGAAATTGTGATAATTTGTAAATTGTTCAGTGGCTTTGAGAAATGCTATTTTTAAAAAAGCCCGCCTTTGGAATCATCAATAAGGACCTATTTCAAGGAACTGGTTAGAACATCTACGATTATTTTTCTTGATAATAGATTTCTCAGGATATATTTGTAGGGCATTTAACAATTTTCTTTCTTTTTTTATTAAATTGCCAGAGGGTGTGTGTACATACCAGAATGAGACAGAAAGAGAGAGTGAGGGAGAAAGCACCCCAGTGAGACGTAGCCACACTGCAGTCACTTCTCCATTTCTCCATCCTATTGGGATTTGGGGCACATATGTGCACAGCATATTTTTCAAGCTGCTAGGGATTTAAACTGCATTCGGCAAGGTGAGATCTGACTTGGCTTAACTACTAGGATGTAGGGCTGGCCCTGGATGTTGGTTTTCAGTGCTAATATAATTCAAATGCATTGCTTCCAAATATGTCCTTGGTCTTACATAATCCAACAGATACTAATACTTGTGAAGTATATTCTTTTATATTATAGAAACTGTGCTGTCAATCACTTCACTACCCATGCCATAATGTCCCTGGGTTCTCCCTATATCCTCTCATTCTTTTGTTTTTTAAAGTTTTTTGCCATAAGGCATATGTGCACACCAGAGTGAGTGAGAGAGAGACAGAGACAGAGGGAAAGTGAGATAACAACCCCCAAGGGTGTTGGCCATGCCACAGTCCCTTCTCCTCTAGTTTCCTCCTTGGATTCTGGACATGCACATACAGGCCTCAAGTTTCCAGGTCTGGGACTCAAACTGCTGTCAGCTGTATGGGAATCCAGTGCCCTTTCTATCACACCACCTGCTGGCTTGCCTCTCATTTAAAAAATTTTAGAGATTTTTTGCTATAGGGCACATAAACTTGCAAGAGGGACAGACAGAGAGACAGACAGAAAGCTGGAAATCACCCTTCGGGGGATGGCCACACCATAATCCCTTGTCCTCTATTATCCTCTCAAGATTTTGGGCACAGCACATGAACCCAGAATGAGTTTTATGGAATACTACTCAGCCATAAAAAAACAACAAGACCCTGGCTTTTGACAGATACTGGAGGAATATGGAAGATTTACTGCTAAGTGAAGCAAGCCAGGCTATGAAAGAGAGACATTGTGTGTCTCCACTTAATGTATACCGAGTGTCCCCACTCTATGACTGCAACTAAATGACTAAAATATAGAAACACTGTAAATGGTTGTGAATACCAGATCTAGGGTGGGAAGAGGGTGGGTGAAGTAGAAGAGTCTGAGGAAGAACATTGAGAAAAATAGAGAGGCATAGCATTAATGAGACAATGAAATGTGGTATTATCTGTTGAAGATAACTTTATAGTATTATCAGTTGGACTGGGGAGAAACAGACACATGTTGGAATGTTCACTTTATAAGCTAAATAATGTGATTGAATGTATAAAAGAACTTGAAATAAAAAAACTTCTCTAAAAAAAGTGTTACAACTTGAGAGTTTTTAATGTATTATCAAAAATTAGGACTCTAGTCTTGTGCTTCACATTTTTGTATTCATCTCTTATTGGGTTGTTGGAAAAGTCATGATGCATGGAAAATACATTATGACTTTTCTGACAACCCAATACATATCAACACATGTCTACGTAAATTATACTATCTTTCAGTTGTGTTTACTGCCCTAAAAATCTGTGCTCTGCCTGTTCATCCCCTCCCCCCACCCCTTTTTTTTTTGGAGAGGTTTTTGGTATATGGCGTGTGTGCTCGCCAGAAAGACAGAGAGAGACAGACAGAAAGCAAGAAATCACTCCTGGGGGAATGGCCACGCTGCAATCCCTTCTCCTCCATTTTTCTCTCAGGACCTTGGGCATGCATGCACACACACCCAGCTTTAGTTTAAGCCACTGGATCCAAAACTTGAACCACGGTCAACCACATGGGAGTCCAGCGACATAGCCATTACGCCAACTGCTGGTCCCCATTCCCCCTTTTAAATCCCTGGCAAACACTGATATTTTGACTCTATATTTTATCTTTTCCAGAATGTCATGTAGTTGGAATCATATAATACATACCCCTCCCCCTCTTTTTCACCTTTTAAGTTAATTGTTGATTTTTGAAGAGTACTTTTTATGTTAAGACTTTCATAGATTTCATTCTTTTTTTTTTTTTTGATTTTGTTTTTGAAGAGGTTTTTGCTATAGGGCACGTGCGCTCGCCAGACAGACAGACAGAAATCACTCCCCAAGAGGCGATGGCCACACCACAGTCCCTTCTCTTCCATTCTCCTCTCGGGATCTTGGGCAAGCACACACATGCGCCCGGCGTGAGTTTTAAGCCACCGGGTCCAGGACGCAAACTGTGGTCGACTACATTGGAGTCCAGCGACATAGCCATTACACTAACTGCTGGTCCCTATAGGTTTCATTCTTCTTCTCTGAGAGTAGATTGCAATAAGTTTCTCTTAGCTAAACTAAACAGAATTACTTATTGACAAGGACACACTCTTTTCAAGGTACCTGACAGGGTAATCCAGGCACAAAAGTAAAACCCATTTGCTAATATCTGAGTATTTCCAGTTTATTCATAGATTTCATTTATAGTACTGATAATGCTTTAGTAGCATAGTATTCATCTCAGGTTGGTCACCTAATACTGTATTCAGCAGGTTAAGATAAATACCTACTCTGATATATCAGGATATATTACTTGCAGTAAACTCTTCACTCTTGTTCAAATGGCTTCAGTATGATCTTCTCAGAAGTTTAGAACTTAGAGCACCACATATTAAATCTAATTTTTAATTCAATCTAATGAGTGTTTATACAAACTAATATTGTATTATTATATATTTATCTTTCTTATCCTCTGCATGTTTGAATTAATTTAAAAGCCATTATGATTTGTAAATTTATGGGAACTGGATCCTAAGAGCCACTTATTTTTTTTTTCTTCTTTTGTTTACATGTGTACTTTAATTTTTACTGGTGTTAATTAATTCATTCAACAGATATTTGTCAGCTATGAACAGAAGCCTCTGGCAGTCACTCATGGGATATACACATAGATAAGACATTATTTTTAGTTCTAAGAAGCTAATAGGGCTTTACAGGACATTAAAAGCATTAAGAAAAGTTCATAAATATCACACCAAGTAGAAATATTAAAATGGTGTATAGGAGAGTTCGGAGAAAGGAAGAATTGTTTGTTTTTCTGGAAGAGGGATAATCTAAAATAGACCTTACCAGGAAGAAACATTTATAGGCCAGACTTTGAAATAAAGATACGGTCAGATGGGTGCAAATGGGAAAAATGTTATTATTGGTCGGGGCTTAGGAAAGAATATATGTGGGGAAAGTACTAGGTGTATAAGTATCTGCTTTTTCTAGTGTCACATGGAAGTGTATGGACATAAAATAGGCAGGGTCAATTGGGGTAAGATGATCGAGAGCCTTCGGTGCAATTTGTGATATTCACATGTGAATGTGTGTTTATAGATTGTTTTCTTTTGAAAAGTATGTATTGGGCCACCTGTAGTATTGCATTTTAGGTGCTGCTACTTGGTAGGCTAAGGCAACATGTAAGTCCCAGGTTCGATTCCTAGCCACCCTCTTTTTTTTTTTTTTTTTTTGACATGGGGCATGTGTGCTGACCAGAGAGAGATAGAGAAAGGGAAAGGGAGAACGCCCCCCCCAGGGGGGGCATGGTCACACCGCATCTCTTCTCTGCTAGTCACTCTCTGGGATTTTGTTTTCATAGTCTTTTTTTTTTGGAGAGGTTTTTGCTATAGGGCGTGTGCGCTCACCCAAAAGACAGAGAGAAAGAGAGACAGACATTCTCCTCTCGGGATCTTGGGCATGCATGCACACACGCTGGGTGTGAGTTTAAGCCACCGGGTCTGGGACTCAAACCGCGGTCGACTACATGGGAGTTCAGCAACATAGCCATTACGCTAACTGCTGGTCCCCGTAGCCACCCTCTTAAAGCTGGGTGTGATAGTATGTTCTGTAGTCCCAGCTACTTGAAAGTCCCTGGTAGGAAAATCGCAGTGTAGCAAGATCATGTCTAAAAATTATACACACATATCTAAATGTATTTTGTTATTTTCATGCTGTTGAATGTGTGTTAGCATAAGAGATGTAGGTTTTTAATGAATTATGTGTAGTTGATATTTTCTCATGAATCCTTATATCCGACTTTTAGCCATTTACTCTTTCAAGTTTATTTCTTTATCATAAAAGAATTGTATACTATTCTTTTTTTAAAAAAAATTTGGATTGTACAGAAAAGTGGAAAGTAAAATTTTCATCTGAATCCCAATGTTTGCATTTGGTTTATTTCTCTCCAAGAATGTGTAAGTTTGAAAACATTTTTAGGTAGAACAGAGAATATATGACATGAGCTATTATTTGTGCTGGGTAAGATAATTTAGAACTGATAAATCAGTGTCACCTGGCATCTGTTGATCTTCCTGGGTAGTTTGGTTAAACAAGTTAAAAGTCTTTGACTAAAATGTTAAGTTTTCACTTAAATCAGAATATGTTGGTCTGAGGTCAGTTGCAAAGTGTGATTTTCAGTTTGTAAAAGTGATATATCCAGAAACACTTAGTCTTTTGACTTGACTGCCTCAAGCATGGAAGAGATATCTAAACTCTTGAGAAGGAAAGTTTTCTCTCATTTAACTATGAAGAGTTGTGACTATTTGTCATTATCAGTGCACACAGGTTTGCAATCTCATGTGAAGAAAAAATAGATAAGAATTTGTAGGGCTTAGATACCTGGTTAGGGCTAGTGATTTAGAAAAGGCAACATATAATCCTTCATTTGACTCACTGTTTATGGAGGGCCTGCTTTGTGCCAAGCTCTATAAATACAAACTAGAGTAAGATAACCTTTTTCAAGATATTAACAGCTTAGTTACTGAATCTGAATCAGAAATTCTGGAGATTAACCAGATCTTTATATGTGGAAAGCAGAAAGCAGTAATGCAGAATACTCCCACTGGATAGAAATTAAGATTAGTGAAGGAACATGAACTAAAAGCCAGAAAATTTTATGTATGTAAAGGTTTTGATGATAAAATTAGGGGAGTAAGATAATGAAGAATATGTAATGCAGAAAGACCGAACTCTGAGTATTTATGTTCTAGGATTTGGAAAATAAAAGAAAAAAGGAAACTTAACTAAAGCATGAGAGGCAGGAATAAATGGAAAATGGCTTCTTATTGTTAAAAACCTAAAAAGAAAGTATCTCTATTCTTCCTAGCATATTAGTGGAAATTTCTTATTTATGTCTCATGCTTTGGCTTTATATGCACATCTATTAGTCTGGTAGTAACTTGCAGCTTTTGCACTAATGACATGCCTTTCTGGGTATGATCTCTCAACTCAGAGATTTAGTTTTATTTAAATTGTGTTTTAATACTGTTAGATCATCTGTTATCTCCTCATTGTGTTTTATTGTATAACTTATTTATATAAAATGAGATAAACATTGATTTCTTTTAATGTCCTACTAAATAAATAAAATCTTCTAAGTGATTTATTGTTTCCTTAGACCACGAGTAGGTCATTATACTTATCTTAGGCTACATTGTGGCTGTAGATTTTGAAGATCCATTTAGAGGTGTTAAATCATTTATTTAGTAAGCATTAAACAAGCTTAGGTGAGCCAGCATTCCAATTATTAGAATAATTTTTTTAATAATAATGTAAATAAAGACTTATACGACAGTCAGAATTACAGATATTTTGATGATTGATTAAACATTTTTTTTTCCTGTGTAGGACACCGTTACAGTTGCTGGATTTACTATTTTGTGAGCATCTTCATCTACAAGCAGAATTGGTAAACATTGCATATTTTTTTAAAGCATTCAAAGACTTCAACTATTTATGTAAGTGTGCTGCTTTCAATCTAATCATATTGTGGTTTTAGTGAGCTAACGTGATAGACTAAAAATAGTAATTCTGTAAGTCTGTGGATAAACTGCTAAGTCTCAATTATTTTAGTCGAGTATTTCAAGCCTAAAAATGGAAATTGTTTTCTCGACTTTATATTTTGTATGGCTCCAAATACAAAAGAAAGCTCTTGTCGATACTTACTAGTGAAACTTAGGAAGCTGCTTTGATGCTCTATTCTTTGTAATTAGACCATCAGTTACTTAGATGGTCTAGTTGAATTTCACTTTAAATTAATCAATTGTACCTCTTTTTTGTAAAGCTGATATCTTATTTTATTCCTTATCAAGATAATCATCTTCCTTTCTCATGTACCTCCCCAAACATACTCACTTGAAAATTACCTTTTTGTCCAGCTTATTATTTGGTTAAGCCATGTGCTTGCAAGCCAACATCTATTTGATTTTTTCTACTCTTATATCTTTATTATTATTATTTTTTTATTTGCCAGAGGGTGTGTGTTTTTGCTGGAGAGAGACAGAGATGAGAGAGGAAAAGTAAGAAAGTACCCCCTGTGGGGCATAGGTATGCTATAGTCCCTTTTTCTCCATCTCTCCCTCCTTTCAAAAAATTTGGCCACTCACACTCAAGGATCCAGTACATTTCTCAGGCTGCTGGATCTAGGACTTAGACCACATGCTCAGCCATGTGGGATCCAGCTCCCTTAACCATCATGTCACAGCTGGGCCCTGCCCAATTTTTCAAAGGCACTATGAAGACTAGGGGTGCCTGTTTGATATTAAAATGAATTAGGCTAAAATTGGTGAAATTTATGGTAGAGTGTTCATTATTGACTTACTTATCTTTTTCTTTCTGAAAAACTCCGGGATTCTATGCAGGAAAAGCTTTGAGTGTCAACTTCAGCTTCTCCCTTTTACAGGGCTGATAGAAGTTTATTCTCTTTTATTTTCTTCTCTGAGAATGAAGTTTTGACATCCTTCAAATTTAGCCTGTAGGAATACTTTTTTAAGTACATTTTTGTCTGACATCTTTAATTTTTTTTTTAGTTGTTATAGCTTAGACAACTTGGCACCTGTCACTTTTTAATTTGTAAGCCCAAACTCCTATGCCATCGCCATGAATTTAAATATTGTAGTTTTGTGTAGTTGCACCAAAACTGAAGTATTTTCTCTGGAGATAATTTGCATAAAAATATGCTGTTGGTCTTTTTTTTATTTTTCAGGTTTATGCTAATTCTGTGACAGACCTTCTACAGAATCAATGTCTTTGGTAAGTTTTGTTTCGTTTTTTTTTTTTTCCTTTTTTTTTTTTTTTTTGCTATAGGTGCATGTGCTCACTGGAGAGACAAAGAAACAGAAAGTGAGAAAATCACCCCTCTGGTGGAAGGCCATGCCATGATTTCTTCTCCTCCATTCTGTTCTCTCAGGATTTTGGGCATGCATTGACACGTGCCCAGCTTGAGTTTCAAGCCTCTAGGTCCAGGACTAGACCATGGGCGACCATGTGGGTGTCCAGCACCTTAACCACTTATGCCACCTGCTGGCTCCATTTATGCCCGCATGTACACATGCACACATACATAGATACAGATAACTAAATCTTTTCTTTATATTTGATCCAATTCATAGTTTGATTTTGAAATAGTATCAACACAGTGGGAAAACATACTTTTCCCTTTTTTAATATCTGCTAATGTTACATGTGAGTTACATATTTAAGTATATATATATACACATACACACACACACACACACACACATATATATATATATATATATATATATATATATATATTCTGTACTCTGGAATATCTGCAAATATTTTGTGTAAAATACATACATAGGATAATTTAAAAGTTTTTATTATATGAAAGTACAGATTTTTCTTAAACTGTAGGCAAATTAACTTATTTAGTTTTTTACCAACTTGCATATAAACAGATTATTACATGCTGAATTATGATTTAACAGATTGTATAAAGAGAGTTTTTATACCTATGATACATTTTGCTTTGCTTTTGCCTTTTTTTGTAACCATTTTTTCCACTGTTTTATAAAATTGTGTTATCTCAGCAATAGGAAGGCTCCCATTTTTGCAGGTGGGCTGCTTGTAGCTGAGTGAAACTGGAAAGAAGATAATATATTGATAAAGTTTAATATGTTTATGACCTACTATCTTTTTAAACCTTTACATTCTAAGAGGCAAAGTACAGAGACTTTATTTATAGTTCACATTGATTACAGGGCACAGATTTTAAAATCTCAGTAGTAGAATAATTAAAATTTGGTTTTGTGGAAAACTAACCAGTAAAGACTGATAATGCTTAAGAACTGTGAATTAGCACCAGTATTGTATTAGCCAAAATTGTTACAGATTGGTCAACTTCAGATATTTGATACATCTGCATACAGATCAATAAGGCAAAAATAAATGAAAAGGGAAAAAACCCTCCAAACTTGGCAAATGTTTTTTGGCAAAGCCTAGGTGTTCTAAATCAAGTATATGAGGCACAGATTTATTTTTCATTTTCCTGTTTCTGAGATGCTCATGATAGGGTTTTTGTTTTCTTCAAAATGTTAATGTACAATTCCACTTTCTTTTTTTCCAAACTTATACAAACAGTTATTTCAGAAAATAATCTTTCTGTTGTTACCATTTTTATTCTCTTTGTACCATTTATGAGTCAAACCCTAGCTTTAGTTGGATCTGTATAAAATCTTTATAACACTGTAGGAGGAAGAAAGAGAAATTATACCATAACTTTGAAAGTGATATTAAGATTAAAAACCAGAACCAAGATCTCTTAAACTGCATTTTTTAGAATTTGTTCTGTTAATAGTGTGAAGTGTTTTTTTTTTTGTTCCTCAGATACGATTTCTTGACTGAATTAGTTGGAGAGCTACTAATCTAAAGATAGCTAGAACGATTTAATTACTAAAGGTACCCTTACAGGCTTTAATACCCTTGGAAGTATCCTAGCCAGAAAAATTTGCCTAAACTTAAAAGATAGAGAATTCTTTATTGATAGGACTAATATTCTAATTGTTTTTTTCAGGGCTTCTAGAAATATCTCATTAAATATACTTAGTTATTTCCCTTAAGAAAAACTCTTTTCAGCTCTTTAACATCGAAAATATACATTAAAAAAAAGTATTTATTTTCTTTTATTGCTTTAGTTTTTACATTAATTGCTGGTATTTTAATGTACTGTTTTTTACTTTTTATTGAAAAAGTATAGTGTTTCAATTAGATTATGGGTTAATTTTGCTTTTATGGGCTGGTATGCAAATTACGCCATTTGTTTCAAAGTTATTTCTAAGGAAAATGAGTTGGTCTGTATAACTTTTATAAATTGTGCATTTTTTTTCACATTACAGCCTGTTTTACACACTTATTAGGAATAAATACAGTTGTATGGATTTGCTAGTTTACAAATGTGATTATATGATTCAAAATATAATTACTTAATATTACTATTTTCCTTGTTTTTCTTTAGGTGCCAGCAACAAATTATATGTATACACCTCTGAATCAACTTAAGAGTGGAACAGTTGTCAATGTCTATGGTGTTGTGAAGTTCTTTAAGCCCCCTTATCTAAGCAAAGGAACTGGTAGGTATTAAAATTGGTGTTGGATTTATGGAGTAGAACTGCATTACTGGTTTCATAAACACAACTCTTTCAGTACCCCAAGTTATAGAATAGAAACTCAATTTTGATTTATAATTTCCAAACTACACTTATGCAATATTTTTGGCCATTTTAATTTATAAAATAAATAAAATCTTTATAGTTTGTTAAAGTTAGGAAGGAACCCCCAACAGAGTCTTCATGCCATGATCCTCTCCAACCCAGCCACCTGGGTTGTACGTATGGGGTTCTTGGGGAATCCTCAGAGTCACTGCTGTGCCATCACAGGCTCCATGTCTTCGATTTTTACTGTTCACCTCTCTCTCTCTCTCTCTCTCTCTCTCTCTCTCTCTGTTCTTTCCCCCAATTTTGAGGCCCTTCTGTCTTATGCCCTTGAGGTCTCAATCTTTTTGGCTTTATCCTGCATTCTTTCTTCTTAAGATACTAACTGGTAGGTCAGTTTGTGTTTCAGGGCTCATCAACCCCTCCTCAGGGGAACACATTCAATAACATCAGAACATTATTCTGGTTGGGTCACATTTCCCCTTACCAAGTTATCTTAATTTGCAGTACATTTTTTTGCAAAAATAAATCTATCAGAACTTAAAATATGTCAGTATGATTTTAACTTCTACTTTCCAGGAAAGAGGTATAGGAAGAGCATTTTTTGTGTGTATGATCTCATTTAATTCTCACAAATTCCCTATGTGTCCAGGTTTTTTTCTTTGTTCCATTTTACAGGTGAAAAATCTGAGGCAGAGAATGTAATTTGCTTAAAAGGTCACACAGATACTAGAGGTAGGATTTGACTAGAAAAAATGAATAAGAGATTCAGGTAACATATGGTGTGAGGAAAGCTTGTATTGTACATAGGCCCATCAGCATTCATACTGGAATCTTAACTTCAGTTTGAAATAGAGGGTGCTAGGAAAATAATATTGAAGAATATAATTGGAAGTATAGATTTAGTACCTGATCGTGTTGTCTCATTTCTGGCTAAATATTTAGTATTTTATTCTGTATGTACTAGAAAACATTAAGAACTTTTAGGAGAAAAGTGACAGGACTGAAGAAAAATAACATCGTAGTGCCATAATTTTATTATAGAAAGGAAAAGCTAGAAATAAGCTACTACTAGGATACTATTATAAGGGGACCAGCAGTTAGCGTAATGGCTATGTCACTGGACTCCCATGTAGTCGACCACGGTTCAAGTCCCAGACCTGGTGGCTTAAAATTCAAGCCAGGTGCATGTGTATGCTTGCCCAAGATCCTGAGAGGAGAAAGGAGAAAGAAGAAGGGATTGAAGCGTGGCCATCCCCCCTGGGGGGCAATTTCTCGCTTTCTGTCTATCTCTATCTTTCTGGCCAGAGCATGCACCCTATAGCAAAAACCTCTCCAAAAAAAAAAAATTATTATAGGGACCAGCATATGGCATAATGGTTATGTCTCTGGACTTCCACATAGTTAACCACGGTTTGAGTCCCAGACCCAGAAGCTTAAAACTCACGCCGGGCACATGTGTGTGCAGCCCAAAATCCCAAGAGGAGAATGGAGGAAAAGAGACTGCTGTGGGATGATTTCTCACTTTCTGTCTATCTCTCTCTGGCAAGTGCATGTACCTTATAGCAAAATCTCTCTCAAAAAACAAAAATAAAGTTATTACAGTGGCCCAATTATGAAAGAAAATGAACCTGATCTTAGGCTGTGACATTGAAAAGGAATAAAAAGATATTTGTAAAATAAGATATGGAAGTAAAATCAGTGGAATTAAGTGACTGGTTAGATTTGCCTACCTTATAAGGATATTGTGTAGTTTATGAAATTACTGTGAAATTTTTTTTTAAAGCACTGAATGCATAGAAATGTTGTCTAGGGACCAGCAGTTAGCGTAATGGCTATGTAGCTGAACTCCTATGTAGTCGAATGCGGTTCAAGTCCTGGACCTGGTGGCTTAAACTCACTCCGGGCGCGTGTGCGTGTGTGCCCAAGATCCCGAGAGGAGAATAGAGGAGAAGGGATTGCGGTGTGGCCATCCCCCTGGGGGTTAATTTCTCGCTTTCTTTCTCTCTGTCTCTCTCTTGTCTCTCTGGCGAGGGCACGCGCCCTGTAGCAAAAACCTCTCCAAAGAAAAAAAAAGGAAAAGAAATGTTAAGTCCAATGAAAGGATAATGAAATTATGCTGAATATGTTAATAAGAATTTTTTTTTCTGCCATGGATTTGCTCTTTGAGTAATTAAATCTCATAGCACTTTTTAATCATAAAAGACTCCAAAGTCAAGATAAAAATTTTATTTCCTCACTGAGGGGTCAGTTTTGCTTACACTTAAAAATATTTCCAGCTAGTGATATTTTTAAGATACAAGGTTAAGAATAAAAAGTATTTAAAAATATTATAATATACCAAAGTTGTTTGTAAACCACAAAGATTAGCCTTTTGTATTGCCTGTGTTTCTTCATGGGGATTGTTCTCTAGTAGTAGTACAGCTATTACTTATTAAGTTCTAATATATGTTTCCTGTATGATACCAAAATGCCCCAAGTGTGAGGTAGTGTCATCTCGATTTTATAGATGCAGAAAATTGACATCCAGTGGATTAAGAAACTCACTAAGTAAGAGGGGTTATGCACGCCCCTGTTTCAAAAGGCTTTTAAACCAATCACACACCGCATAGGAATGCCACTTCTCCATGGCATTCCTCTCTGTTGATCATTAGTGTGAAGGTGAAACTTGACTCCTTCCAGCAAAATTTTAGGAGTCTTGGTATCAGCAAAACAAGTATTAGATGGCTTAGTTGGAAACCATGGTTAGGGTTATAATCTAATTGGTAGCCATTTTAATTCTAATTTTATGAATAGGTTAGAATAATTGTAGGAGTAAGTATAAACTGAAAGAAAACATAAGCAAGGAAGGTAAGTTATTACATGGCACTTAAAAAGTAGTATGTACATTTAGTGTCTTAAAGCAACTATTTACCTAAATGTTGGTAATTCTTTTTTTCTAACTTGATTGATACATAATTCATGTACCATATGAATTATCCATTTAAAGTATACAGTTCAAGGGGCTGGTAGTTGGCATAGTGGTTAGGGGCGTTGGACTGACTACAGTTCGAGTCCTGAACCAGTGACTTGCTATCTCACTTTCCCTCTCTCTTTCTCTCTAGTCAAATTTAAATAAATAAATAAAGTTGAATAAAATAATTTCTAAAAATATTTTTTTAATTAAAAAATAAAAGTATACAGTTCAAGGACCAGCAGATGGCATAATGGTTACATCACTGGACTCCATGTAGTTGACCACAGTTTGAGTCCCGGACCTGGTGGCTTAAAACACACACTTGGTGCATGTGCATGCCCAAAATCCATAGAGGAGAATGAAGGAGAGGGGATTGTGGCATGGCCATCCCCTCCCTGCCCCGGGGGGTGATTTCTCTCTTTCTCTCTGGCAAGTGCACGTGCCCTATAGCAAAAGTCTCTCAAATAATTAAAATAAATAAATAAAGTATGAAGTTCAGTAGCTTTTCATATGTTCGTGGAGTTGTGGATCCAGCTCTGCTCTCAACTTTAGAATATTTTCATATCCTCAAGAAACAATCCTGGGAACCAGCAGTTAGTGTAGTGGCTATGTTGCTGAACTCCCATGTAGTCTACCGCAGTTCGAATCCTGGACCCGGTGACTTAAAACTCACGCTGGGTGTGTGTGTGTGTGTGTGTGTCCAAGATCTCGAGAGGAGAATGGAGGAGAAGGGATTGCGACTTGGCCATCCCCCTGGAGGGTGATTTCTCGCTTTCTATCTCTCTGTCTCTCTCTGTCTTTCTAGGGAGTGCATGTACCCTATAGCAAAAACCTCTCAAAAAAAAAAAAAAAAAAAAGAGAGAAGCAATCCTGTACTTAATAGCCCTCAACCTCTATAATATCTCCTGTTCTTTCTAGACCTACGCAACCACTGATCTTTTTGTTTCCACGTATTTGCATATTCTGGACCAGTCATGTAAATACAATCATGCACTGTTTGGTACTTTGTAACTGGCTTGTCTACTTAGCATGTTTTTAAGGTTTATGTGGCCCATATCAATACCTCATTTCTTTTGATTACTGACTAATATCCTTTGTATGTATAGATGACATTTATTTAGCTAGCCACCACTTAAGGGGCATTTGAGTTGTTTACACCTTTTGGCTATTACAAATAAAGCGACTGAACATTTGGGTACTTTTATGTGGACATGTTTTCACTTACCTCAGACATAAATCTAGGAATCAAAGTAATAGTCCCTTTTGAATGTTTTTGTCTCTTAAACTATTTTTCTTAATTAGAACTAATTAAAGTGCTTTGAATATGAGTATCTTAAGTCATAGGGACTTTTGTCTCCAGTACTAAGTTATTCTTAAAATTTCATAAATTGATCATGTAAATATTTTTCCTATTTCAGATGTCTGTAATTATGTGAATATCTATCATGCTGTCTTTATTTCTGGTATTATTTTTGTATATTTCTCATCAATGTAGTTCAGGGGTCAATTTTTTTCTTAGTGGACAGCACAGTAAATATTTTAGACTTTGAAGGAAATGCAGTCTGTGTCATAGCTACTCATTTGTACTATATACAGGAAACCAGCCATAGACACTATGTACATGAGTATGTTGCAATAAAGCTTAACTTTTTGGGGACAGTAGGTTACACAGTGGTTAAGGTGCTAGATTCCCACAAGGCCAACACCAACCATAGTTCAAGTTCCAGAACTGGTGGCCTGAAAATCATGTGAGGCACATTCTTGCCTGCCCAGAAACCTGAGAAGAAAATGGAGGAGAAGGGATTGTAACATAACCCCCTCAAAAAAGAAATGATAACAACAAGCAGCTGGACCACAGACAAGAGTTTGCTGACCTCTGATCCTATGCATGGTTATGGTTTTACTAAATTTAAGTTGGATGCTGATGGTAGAGCACGTGCGTTTGTTTGCTTTCTCCCAATTTATTATCACAATGACAGTTTAAAAGTAGTACAGTTTTTAATGTCAAACAGAATTAAAGGGAGGGTGATAGTTGTCAAGAGACATTAACAAAGCTTCAGGTAGTGACATTTGGGTGGACTCATGCTAACTCATGTAACCAAGACTAGAGCATCTTATTTTTATGGTTGGGGAAGGGATGAACACGCAACATCACAGCAAAGATCTTCATTCTTTTTGCAGTCAGTTCTTATCCCCTGTGTAGCCGTTGGCAACCACTAATTGGGTTTGTCTGTTTAGATTCTAGACACTTCATGTAGATTCATGCAATACATAATCTTATGCTTCTGGCTTTCACTTTGTGTAATGATTTTCAGGTTCATTCATGTAGTATCAATAGTCTTTCCTTTTTATTGCTGAATAAGTTTGCTTTTCTAGTATTTGTGTAATTTTCTCTCCCTCTCTTTTAATTTTTTTTTTTTCCTAAGGTTTTTACCATAGGGCACATATGCTTACCAGAGAAAAAGAGAGAGGGGAAGTGAAAAATCACCCCCTAATGGGAATGACCACACCACAGTCCCTTCTCCTCCAGTCTTCTCTCAGGATTTGGGACAAACATGCACGTGTATCTGGCATGATTTTCAAACCGTCAGGTCTGGGACTCGAACTGCAGTTTCTCATGTGAGAGTCCAGCTCCTTAACAACTAAACCATCTGTTGGCCCTTCTCATTTTTTTTTTTTAAAGTACAAACTCTTTAAAAATAAGACCATCATTAATCTTAGTATATTACACCTAGGTATACTGTATCCATGACCTGTGGTTGCTCAATATGTAACATAAAGCAAAACTGCTCCAGAATAACATTAATTAACTCATGCAGTATTTATCATCTGTCTAATCTGTGTCACTTTAAATATCACAGTATTTGTTCCAACGTAATATTTATGCTTTTTTCTCCTATCTTCTGTGCTCTTTTGCAATATAATAGAAACATGAGGGGAAATTATGTAGCCTCACACCAGGATGGTAAAAGGAGTGCTCTTAATTGTGTATTTATGGTAAATTTCGTTTTGAAAGTAATAAGATTGTAACACACAGTGTTGTTTTGATACGGTGTTTTGTTTGTATAGCTTTTACTTGAATGTTTAACAGTGCACTTTTACACAAATTGGAGTGTTGATGAAATACTGATTGATGTAAAAACAACAGTGTTGTACTAGATAAAAAAGGAAATGAATCACCTTTCATGGAGGAATTTTTTGTGGATTATATAATGTATACTTCCATGCTTGTTTGATTAAAGATATTGCTTAGATGAACTACCAGCCTTCCTTTATAATAAAACTCCAAGGCAATTTACATTCAAACTGAGGCAATTAGGTGAATTGTTCAGGATTGCAGAATAGAAGGCTTAATTTATCATTTGTTATCTTTTCAGATTTATACCTAGCTTTGGGAAGTATTATCAGAGTGCAAACTAGTTAAACAGCTTTTTGTCATTTCACCACAGAGATACAAAACTGGAAATGAAATTATTTTCTTAGCCTTTCAAATTTTATGTATATTTTATACTACAACAAAAATTAGCAGGTTGTAGCTTAAGAGTCGTTTGCAAAAGAGGAATCCAAAACCCTAGCAATGAACTTTCCTATTTTTCTGAAATATGTTTGGGATCTTTCTTACCCTCCTTTCCTCAGCTGTTCTTTCCTGTCTTTATCCCATTATTGCTGGGGTAGTGGGAAGAACGGTCAGTCAGTGCATTTTCTCAGTGTGCAGTTTTCTGAAATATGCATATTGAAAAATAGTAGGTATTACACTTTTTACTACCACCAATCTTTGAATTTAACTATTTTCATGGCAACCCAAATATTATTAAATATTTTTACCAGGTTAAATTTATATTAAAATACCTCTTTTTTTCCTAATATATAATCTTTTATGGGTGAAGAGCAAGATTCACCATTTTTCCTATTCAGTTTTTTGTTATTACATAGCTTTTTGTTAGTATATAACAATTCTGCAAATGGTTTACTTTGTGTTATACATTTACTGTGAATTCCTAGTTTTTAAAATAACTTTCATAAGATTTTGGGACCAGCAGTTAGCGTAATGGCTATGTCGCTGGACTCCCACGTAGTCGACCGTGGTTCAAGTCTCGGACCCGGTGGCTTAAACTCAGGCCGGGCACGTGTGCGTGCGTGCCCAAGATCCTGAGAGGAGAATGGAGGAGTAGGGATTGTGGTGTGGCCATCCCCCTAGGGGGTGATTTTTCGCTTTCTGTCTCTCTTTCTCTCTCTGTCTGTCTGGTGAGCACACGCACCCTATAGCAAAAACCTCTCAGAAAAAAAAGAAAATAACTTTCATAAGATTTTTATGCAGTATGGCTATGACTCTTTGTCACATTTGATGTGAATATCATCTAGTCTTTTAGTCTTACTCTAAATTTATGTTTGTTTTATAAATGAAGTTTATTTGCATATATGTACCCGCTTCATAATTTCAAAACTTTGAAGTTATAAATGTTAATACTTCTCTAGACAATTTACATTAATTTTTTTTAATTTGTTTTTTTTTGTTTTACCTAAGTTTCTAAAACTATTATTTTATCAGAGAGAGAGAAAAAGTACATGAGTAAGCATGGAGGAAGAAGGTAGAGAGAGAGACATTTTTGACAGTGTCTCACCATTGCCATCCTCTGCCTGACCTGCTAGCTAGTCAGGATTACAGAACACAACCACACCCAGCCTGTTTATGTTGCTCCAGGTTCAAACCCAGGCTACCAATGAAGCCCCAGCCTAGTATAGCAGCACTGAACCACATGTGCCACCATAACTGGACCTTTAAAATTAATTTTGGGGGAATAGTTTAAATAATTTGTTGATGCCCGTTGAGAACCAGGAAGAATATTTCTATTTTGAGGCTCTTTTTGGAATACTTAATTAAAGAGAAGAATAAAGTTCATTTTGCGTTTTAAACTAGGCATCGCTTTATCAAATGCTTCATGATACTAAAAGTCAGTTTAAATATTTTTGTGTTTTCTAGATTATTGCTCAGTTGTAACAATTGTGGACCAGACAAATGTAAAGTTAACTTGCCTGCTCTTCAGTGGAATCTATGAAGCCCTCCCTACAATTTATAAAATTGGAGATATTGTTCGCTTTCACAGGCTAAAGGTATAATTTGTACTTGTGGAACTTTTTCCTTTGAAGAGAACTCTGTATTGTTCAGTAAAGCTACTTAGCACTAATTGTATGGTTGCTTTGTTAGAACACAACATCAATCATTGCAGGAATTAAGAAAAAGTGTAAATAGAATCAGACTTCAAGTAATTTATAGTGGGAAAACCTCTTTATTTTAACTGCCTGTCACCCCTTTCTCAGAAATGTATTAGATGTGATGATTCAGAATGGTTCCATTCTGTATTCTCATTTCTTCTTTCTTTTTTAAAGAATTTGCTGTAGGTTATGTGTGCTCACCAAAGAGACATAAATATGTGATGTGGGGATGGAGCGGGGTGAGTGATGGCCATGACACAATTCCTTGTCCTCCATGGTCATCTTGGGATTTGGGGCACATACACACCTAGTGTGTTTTTCTCTCTCTTTTGTTTTTTGGAGAGGTTTTTGCTATAGGGCACGTGTGCTTGCCAGACAGACAGAGAGAGACATAGAGACAGAAAGCGAGAAATCACCCCCCAGGGGGGATGGTCACACCGCAATCCCTTCTCCATTCTCCTCTCGGGATCTTGGGCACGCACGCACACGTGCCTGGCGTGAGTTTTAAGCCGCCGGATCTGGGACACGAACCGCGGTCAACTACGTGGGAGTCCAGCGATATAGCCATTACGCTAACTGCTGGTCCCCTCTCTCTCTTTTTTTTAAAAGAGAGATTTTTGCCATAGGGTGCATGGGCTTATCAAAGACACAGAGAGAGATGGAGAGACAGAAAGCGAGAAATCTCCCCTGTAAGGGGGATGGCCACATCGCAGTACCTTCTCTCTCATTCTCCTTCAGGATTTTGGCCATGCGTGCACACAAGCCCGGTGTGAGTTTTAAGCTGCCAGTTTCAGGGCTCGAACCACAGACAACTATAGGGGTGTCCAGCCATGCGAACATTATGCTGGTCCCCCTAGTATGTTTTTCATGCTGCCAGGTCTGAGACTGAAACTGCAATTGACCATGTAGGATCCAGCCACCTTAACAACCACTACTGACTGACCCTTTATTTTTAAATACAAATCGTTGCAGTGAAAGTATTCTATGTAGTGGTGTTTTTGGTTCTAATATTTCTATAGGGTATGTTCCCTTGTTGGAAAGACAGAGAAAGAGGGAAAGTGATAAAGCACCCTCTAAGGGGGATGGCCACTTTTCAGTCTCTTATCCTCTGTTTACCTCTTGTGATTTTTAGATATACACGCATGCATGCATAAACGCACGTACCCATTTTGTTTATCAAGCCACCAGGTCTAGGACGTGAACCACACAGTTGGCCATGTAAGATTCTGCTGCCTTAACCACCCTACCATTGACTGCCCTCCTTTTTTTTAATTGCCAGGGGGTGTGTCTTCTCACAGAGAGAGCAGGAGATAGCATCCCCCCAATACTGGGTCATGGGCATGCTTGCATATGCTCAAGCCATTGGGTCCAGTATTCAAACTGTGGTCAGCCATATGTAATCCAGCCCCTTTAACCACTAGGCTATGAAGCCAGCTCACAAGGGAGTGTTTAATTTATATATATATATTATATATATATATATATGTGTGTATATATATAATATATATATTTATGTAAAATATATATATTATATATATAAATCTCACCTTAGGTAAACAAAAGTATGTGAAATTTGGTTATATTTTCTTGTTCATTAAATTGCTTGTTTATTGTAATAATTTAGTACTGTGAAACATTTGAGATATTTATTATAAAATCAAATTAAATTGATCTTTTATTATGAGAAATGTATTAAAATATGAACAAACACTTTTAAAATGAAGCTTGTCGTTAAATTGTTAAGTACAAAAAAACCTTTAATATGGAGGTAGAGCTATAGATAAGGGTTATTTTTAATAAGAATTTTAGAACTTAAGAACATGAAAGATTATTAGTTCCTCAAAATTATTATCCTTGTTGCTATATTTCTTAAAATGAGTTTTTTCCCCAATACCATTTTTGAACTTTTGAAATGAACTACATGATACTCCGAACAACTTTTAAATACTTTCATGTTTTCAACCTTTAAATTTTAAATATTTCAGTTTTTTTAAATTTTTTCCTCTGTTTTATGAGTTTCCATGAAATCTCTTACTTATCTTAGTTGTCATTTTCTTCTAATGATTCAGTTTAATTCTGTCTGTGAATATCTGTTGGTCTGATGTTCATAAGGACAACATACTACAATAGATGTGTCCTATTCTTAGATAGAATGGGAGTAACTTCTGTTGATCTATTAATGCTATTTCCTTGAGACTAGTAGGGTAGGAGTGGATTTTTTGTGAAGGTAAAAAGAAATAGAAATATTATCATTAAAGCAGTATATCACAAGCATATCCAAACTTTAGGAAATTGCTTATTCCTTATAGTGTTTCCTATACTGTTTGTATTCAGAATGTACTCTGCCCTCCAAATGTTTTGATTGTTATTCTTGTCTTAGTTTAATTGAAATCAATAGATACAGTTCATAGTATGAACATACTTACATAGCTATCACTCTAGAAACTTCTTCATATCCCCTTCTGAAGATATCAGTAATGCCCCTGCTGACACCAACAGTAAATATTCTCATGACTTCTCACAGCAAATATTGGTTTTATCTCCTTTTGTTCTCTATAGTTCATTTATTAAGGGATTAAATAGTGCGTAGTTTTAATTTTGTTCCTTTTTAAAATTATTTCAGGCTTATGCTTGTGTAATTCAGCCAAATTGCTTGTATGTATGTAGCTTCACTTTTTTTGCCAAATGGTATTCCACTGTGTGAATATGTCAGAATTTATGTTTATTCTGTTGTTTTTAGGTATTTAGCCAGTTGCCAGTTCTGCTCATTAAGTGTTACTATAAATAGTCTAGTATGCATCTTTTAATGAATGCATGTGTGTATGTGTGTTCATGTGTGTATGTATGTTTGCTTATTTTAGTTGGTTATATAACAAGGAGTGCAGTTGCTGAGTTTTAGAATGTGCTTATGTTCACATTTAGTTTGCAAGTACTTTTTACAAATTCACACTCCCACTAGCAATGTAAGAGAATTCTAATTGCTCCACATTTCACCAGAAGTTGGTCTTTTCCATTTGTTCATTTTTACCAGTTTGGGAGGGGGGAATATTTTATAGGCATTTCTCAGAAAAATTGTGGGTTTAGCTTCAAACCACCATAATAAAGCAATTATCTATCTTAATAAAGTTAGTCATACAATTTTTAAAAAATTTCTTAGGGAATATAAAATTGTTTATACATAGTGTATTAAGTGTGCACTAGCATTATATCTATAAAACAATGTACATACCTTAATTAAAAATACTTACTTTGGGACCATCAGATGGTGTAATGGTTACGTCACTGGACTTCTACATAGACAGCCATGGTTTGAGTCCCAGACCTGGCAGCTTAAAACTCAACACTGGGTGCATGTGCGTTTATGCCCATGATCCTGAGAGAAGAATTGGAGGAGAAAGGATTGCAGCATGGCCATCCTAGGGGCTGATTTCTCACTTTCTGTCTGTCTCTGTTTCTCTGGCGAGTACAAATGCCCTGTAGCAAAAATCGCTCTTAAAAAAAAAAAAAAAATTTTGTTGTTCAAAAATGCTACCTAGCTACCGTCTGAGCCTTCAGTGAGTCTTAATTGTTTTACTGGTGAAGGATGTGTCCTTGATGTTGATGGCACTGATCAGGGTGGTGGTTGCTGAAGCCTGGGGTGGCTGTGTCTATTCAAATGAGACAACAATAATGTGTGCTACATTGATTGACTCATCCTTTCATTAAAGATTTCTCTGTAGCATATAGTCCTGTTTGGAAGCATCGTACCCACAGGAGAACTCCTTTCACAACAGGAGTCAGTCTTCTCAAACCCTGCCACTGCTTTTTCAACTAAGTTTATGGAATTTTTTAAGTCTACATTGCTGTTTTAACAATGTTCACAGCGTCTTCAGGAATACAGCCCATCTTTGCTCAAACCACTTTCTTTGTTCATCCATAAGAAGCAACTCCTCATCCATTAAAGTTTTATCTCAAGATTATAGCAATTCAGTCACTTCTTCACACTCCACTTATAATTCTGATTTTCTCGCTATTACCACTACATCTGCATTTACTTCTTCCTCTGAAGTCTTGAACCCCTCAAAGTCATGCATGAGGGTTAGCATCAACTTTTTCCAAATTCCTGTTAGTGATGATATTTTTACCTCCTCTTGTGAATTATATAATGGTCTCAATGGCATCTAGAATGGTAACTCCTTTCCAGAAGGTATTCAGTTTACTTTGCCAAGATCATCAGAGGAGTCACTATGACTGCAATAGCCTGGTGAAATGTATTTCTCTCTTATACTCTGGTTTCTCTTCAGATAATACAAATCTTTCACCTTTTACTAAAGATTTCTGTAGAGAAATTTATTCTCTCCCCATCCCCCACCCTTTATTCATGATAGAGAATATGCCTGAAAGAGATGGGGGAGAGGAAGAGTTAAAAAGCATCTGTCTGTGGGAAATGCTTACACCACTGTCCCATCTTCATTTCTCCCTCCTTTCAGGGTTTTGGGCACACATGCACATTCGCATGTTTCTGAAGCAGCTGGGTCCAGGACTCAAACCGTGTGATGGACCATGTGGGATCCAGATTACTTAACCACTACGCTACAGGCTAGCCCAAAAGATAGTGTTTGTTTGTTTTTATTTCTTATAGTTTCATTAAAAGACAAATTACATTTAAGAGGAAACAGTAATACAGGAAGTCAGTTTGCAAAATATGTGGAAAATACATGACAAAAGTAACAAAAATGATAGGTGAGCTAATTAAATGAAGTTATACATTAAAAGTTACTACATTTCTCGAATAGAAAATATAGAATGGGACCAGCAGATTTCCTGGTGGTTAGCGCACTGGACGTCCCACATGACTGACCACCGTTCAAGTCCTGGACCTGGTGGCTTGAAATTCATGCTAGGCATGAGTGCTTATATGCCTAAAATCCCAAGAAGAGAATGGAGGAGAAGGGATTGCAATGTGGCCGTCACCCTGTAGGGTGATTTCTCATTTTTTTTCCTCTCTCTCTCTTTCTCTGGCAAGTGCATGTGCCCCATGACAAAATCTCCCTTAAAAAAAAAAAAAAGTAAAATAGTATGTGGGAAATATGAAATGGAAGGTAGAAAGTATGATAGTATTGATTCCAAATAGACTTGAGATATGTAAGATTTATTTATAGTTAAGAAGAAATAAATGAAACGCTAATTTTAAAAAAAAGAAGACAAGAAACAATAAGAATGCATCTTATATAAACCAAAAAAGCAAGGAGTAAGAAACAAAAGGAAAACAAGACATTAGATAAAAATACAGCATATCATTATATTATATAAATGAACTGAATACTCCAGTGACAGGGAAAGAATCAACAAAGAGCCATTTCATGAAGAAGATGTAATGATTATAACTGTACCAGCATCTAATAAATGAGCCCTCTAATTCAGAAAGCAGTCCTTATCGTATATTTCAGGTCTCTCAGTCACAATGAGTTCACCTTAGTCTCAGCTGCATTTTATTCATGTCACACTCTCATATCTGAAGTTTTTTCCATGGCATTCATAAATAACTCACTTTCTTCCCCCTTTTCTTTCTATAAATTATACTTTAATAAAAAACTAATAAATAAAATGTAAAAATGCAGGCCTACTAGGGTTATCAAGACTACCACCCAGTTCTATAAAGTTTGTGTAGTGTTTTACAGTATAGCTCCTATTAATTTTATTTCATATGCTAATTAAGTGGAAAATAGTAAAGAATTATACCTTTTATTAATTGTACTGGCAAAATTTCTGATCTCTCCAGTTTCTTTTCTTTTTTTTTTTAGAGGGGTTTTCGCTATAGGGCGCGTGCACTTGCCAGACAGAAAGAGAGAGACATAGAGACAGAAAGCGAGAAATAACCCCCCAGTGGGGGTGGTCACACCGCAATCCCTTCTCCTCCATTCTCCTCTCGGGATCTTGGGCACGCATGCACAAGCGCCTGGCGTGAGTTTCAGTCCACCGGGTTCGGGACGCGAACCGCAGTCGACTACGTGGGAGTCCAGCGACATAGCCATTGCGCTAACTGCTGGTTCCCTCCAGTTTCTTCAGTTCTTAGAATTTGCATCAGTAAACGATTTTGTTTGCGTCTGTTTTCTCCTTTGCCCTACTTTCATAGATCCAGGTGTATAAAAAGGAGGCGCAGGGTATCACCAGCCCTGGCTTTGCCTCTTTGACATTTGAGGGAACTTTGGGAGCTCCTGTCATACCTCGTACTTCAAGCAAATATTTTAACTTCACTGCTGAGGACCACAAAATGGTAGAAGCCTTACGTGTTTGGGCATCCACTCATATTTCACCTTCTTTGACTTTACTGAAATTGTGCGATGTTCAGCCAATGCAGTATTTCGATCTGACTTGTCAGCTTTTGGGCAAAGCAGAAGTGGATGGAGCATCGTTTCTTCTAAAGGTACATTTTTTTTTTTTTGTTAATTTCTTTTATTTTCTTTCTTTCTTTCTCTTTCTCTCTCTCTTTCTCTCTCTCTCTCTCTCTCTCTCTCTCTCCCCCCCTCCCTTCCTCCCTCTCTCTCTTTCTTTCCTTCTGAGAGGTTTTTGCCATAGGGCACATGTGCTTGCCAAAAAGACAGAGACAGAGAGACAGAAAGCGAGAAATCACCCCCCCCCCCGGGGGGGTGGAGATGGCCACACCTCAATCTATTCTCCTCTATTCTCCTCTCAGGATCTTGGGCACTCATGCACATGGGCCTGGCGTGAGTTTAAGCTACTGGGTCTGGGACTCGAACCACGGTTGACTACATGGGAATCCAGCGACATAGCTATCACACTAACTGCTGGTTCCCTAAAGGTACATTTTTAAAAATACTTAAAATTATAAATTAGCACTACCTCCATGTCTATAAAGAGCTTATTTTTCAGTATTCTATGGAATGAATATATATATGTATTATACAAAGAAAATTTAACTCAGCATTTTTGATATGCCTCAGTATCCGTGCAGCTCTATTCTTATACTTCTCTTCTTCACATCTTCCTTCCTGAGAAAAATGGTAGTGTCAGATTTGTGCTTTAAATATAGTATTCTGTTTTTAAATCAGCAGAATAAAGTTACAGTAAGACCCATTTAATCCTTTTTTAAATTGTTTTCTTTTCCTTCCATTCATGATAATGCATTAGGGAGGACTGTGGGGAGTTGAGCTCCCTCCACAGGGTCTGCATGTCAGTCTTCCCTCCTCCAGCCCTCAGATCTGGGGCACTCATGCATGTGCCCAGTGTATTTCAGACTAACTGGGCTGGAAATTCAAACTCTGGTCGCCATATGGGATCTAGCCCCTCTGAGCAATGCATTACCGCTGCACCACAGAGCTGGCCAAAGACCCATTTAATGTTTGTTTACACTTACTCCAGTTTAGCTCATGAATAACTTCTGGAAAAGACAGTTGTCCAGTATTTTCTTTGCCTGGCTATCCTACAGAATATGCCGTTGACCCAGCATTGCTTCAGCTCTAGTCCAGTAGTTATTTCTCTAGCCAGTGTTTAGAATGATAGAAAAAGAAACAGAATAGGGTAGCACTTGGACACGTCTTATGATGTAGCATTATTTTGGTTTACACCTTGCTTCATTAAGGAATCGTAAAGTTCTTAAAATCATTGAATAAAATATAAAGTTTTTGAAGCTTAAAATAACACACTTGTATACACATGAAATATAATGAAAATGTAAATGAATGCTATAAAGAATGTTAAATAAGTATGACCAAAGTGAAACTAAAGCAACATAAAATCAAAAACTGGAAGGATTCTTAAGTCAGCTAGTTATACTCTCTGGTCAGAGTGACATCATAAAAATGAGCATTTACTGGGGCCAGCAGGTGGTGTGGTGGATAAGATTCTGGATTCCCTATGGCTGACTACAGTTTGAGTCCCGGACCCGGTGCATGGACATATGTGCCCAAAATTCCAAGAGGAGAATAGAGGAGGAGGAGAATAGAAGAGAATGGATTGTGGCATGGCTATCCCCTCAGGGGATGATTTCTCATTTTCCTTCTCTCTGCTGTTGATGAGCACATACACCCCTATAGCAAAAACCTAAAAAATAAAATGAGCGTTTACTAACCACTGAACACTTCCAATGATGAGGAATCTACAAAGGTTCAGAGATGCATCTTTTTTTTTTTGTTTATTTCTTCCATGAGAGACAGAATCTTTGTGCCACAATTGCCCCTCAGCCTTGGCCAGCAGGGATCGCCAGCATGTCTACACGTGCTGGGCCCATACAGGGAGACCTTGGGGAAAAAACACAGGACTTTCCCAAATGGCTTCAGCATCACAGAGCATTGGCTGGCCCCTGCCCACTACAGCAGCCCAGAGAGCATCTTGTGATTGCTATGTTGTTAGAAAATCCTGAAGTGCTAAAAAGTCCGCCACCTTTTAGCTGACAAAATTTGGATCTACATGTTTTTTCCAAAGAAACATAACATATTCTGGCATGCCATTTTTGTAGTCTTTTCAGGTAGGTAAAACCGGCTCTCTTTTCACTGTTACTTTTTAATATAGTATTGAAAAGTCCATTACAAAATTAAATTAAGAATTTCTTTCTTGAGGATAACTTTGAAATAAATCTTATTTATTTCAAAAGTAATTTTATTTTACTTTAAGGAAATAATTTAAGATGTCAGCAAAAGAATTTTAAAGAATATTTATCTTCCCTACAGTTTAGAAATGAAAAAAGATTCAGTTACTAACAATAGAGAATTAATTGTGTGGATTGTTTGTGTATGATAAAATATTTTCTGACCATAAAATGATATTATAGACATAGACTTGTTCAGGTGGTTTTATGATAGCCTATTTAGTGATTAATATAGTTTCATTTATATACTAAAAGTGTGTATATAAATAGCAAAGATATATTGGGAAGCATATATGTAACATTTTATTGTTCCTATATCTAGGAAGTAGAATCATGAGGGATTTTTTTTTTCTGAGAATAGTTTTCTTATTATATATTGTATAATACATTTTTGTCCATTGTTTTTTAAAAACAGGAGGAGCCAGACATGGTTTCTGGTTAGCATGTAGTATAATTATTTCCTACCTCAGTCTGGGCACAGTACTAATATTCATCCTTTTCCAGGCATTCATTTTAATTATTTCTGTAGTATGTTATACCAATGGTTTGCATTGAAAGCATAATAAATTTGTAATCTAACATTATTCTATACTTTCCTCTGTTCTGTTTATATAACATCTTTCTGAAAGTTAGATTTTCTTTAAGTACATACATTCTACTTTTTGTAATGCCACAATGTTGGTACAGCCTCATCTTTTGAGTATTTTTATTTGTATTATGCTTCACATTTCTGTTTTTTTTTTTTTAATTTTTTTTTTTTTTGAAGAGGTTTTTGCTATAGGGCGCATGCACTCGCCAGACAGACAGAGAGAGACAGAGAGACAGAAAGTGAGAAATCACCACCCAAGGAGGATGGCCGCGCCATAATCCCTTCTCCTCCATTCTCCTCTCGGGATCTTGGGCATGCACGCACACGTGCCCGGCGTGAGTTTTAAGACACCGGGTCCGGGACACGAACCGTGGTCGACTACATGGGAGTCCAGCAACATAGCATTATGCTAACTGCTGGTCCCATCTGGGGTTTTTTTAAAAATATCTGGAGATCATTCTCAACCAGAGCTGCTAGATAGTTGGGATGTCTAATCTGCAATATGGCTTGGAGAACAAAAAAACAAATGTGATTAAAGAAATCATCATACTGGGCCAGCCAGTCGTGTGGTGGTTAATACAGCCAGATCCCGCATGGCTGATAGCACAGTTCAGTTTCTGGACTTAGCAGCTTGAAAAATCATGGCAGGCGTGTGTGTGTGTGTGCGCCCAAAATCTGAGAGGAAAGTGAAAGAGAAGGGACTGTGGCTTAGCCATTTCCCCTGGGGGAAGGTTCTCACTTTTCCCCTCTCTTGCACTATCTCTTTCTCTTACTCTCCAGTGAGTACATTCATTCACTTTATATCAAAAATTAAAAAGAAAAAAAATCATCATATTAAAGAGGCTTCAAATTTGCAGCATTTATTGTACGTGAAATGTGGAAATCTCAGAGCAAAGCTGTGTCACTAATTTAAGAAGGAAACTGAACCTCATATAAATAATTTAATGTCAAAGAACTAAATCATTATCATAATTTTTAAAGCATTCATAGTTTTGCTAGTTGTGTTTATATACACATCATTTTGAGCTGGGTTAGTGGCACAGTAATAACATGCTGTTCGAGCAATGCTGCATTTAAATGGAAGGTCACAAGTTTAGTCCCCTGGCTGACCTATACATGCCAGGGTATGTGTGCTCATTGTCCTGGCTTGCAAGGAAGGCTGGAGAAGATCAGATCACAGCCTGAGACCCTGTTGGGGTTGCTACATGTGTGTTTCATTCTCATGAGAGAAATCAACCTTTTTTTCTTTTTTCTTTTTTCTTTTTTTTTTTTTTTTTTTTTTTTGCTATAAGGTGCTCACCAAAGTAAGGCAGAGAGGAGGAAAGTGAGAAATTGCCCATCATAGGGGATGACCACACTGCAGTCCCTTTTCCATTCTCCTCTTGCGATTTTGGCAATGCATACACACATGCTTGGCATGTTTCTCAAGCTTCCACGTCTGGGATTTGTCAGCCACTGTCATCCAGGTGGGATCCGGCACCTTAATCACCACTCCACCTGCTGGCCCAAAAGAAAGAAACTTTAAAGTATATATACATACATGCTTTAATACACATGAGCTTTTGTCAAGGTTATTTTGGTTCATTTTTATTGAGTAAAACACCTGACCCAGGGAATAGAAACTGATTTAAGTATTTTCTTTAAAAAATTAACTGCATTTCTATTGGCATTATTGTGATTACTATATTACAAAATGAAGTGGGTTAAAATTTGAAAATTATTTAATTTTACTTATATTTTAGTCACCGGAGGACACTTGCATTCACCAGAGAGAGATGGTATGGGGCATAGACATGCCACAATTCCTTTTTCTCTCTGTAACGTATGGATTTTGAACATGCTTGCACATGTGTTTCAAGCCACCAGGTATAAGATTTGAACTCAAGTCAGACTTGTGGGATCTGACTCTTTTAACTGTAAGGCTTCAGGGCTAGCCCTGAACATTTTTTTTTAATTCTGTATTTCTAACTCAACTATAATAATTCACATTAGGAATATTTGTAATTCAAAGCCAAAAAATAGTTTAGTGAATCCCCGAAGATAATTTACCAGAGAAGAATCACTGCAGACATTTCTTCCTAAAAAGGGGCTTTATGGAATACATTGTTTTGACTACAATTAATACTGTAAATTCAAGCCATTCTGTAAATACACACACACAGAAGAATAAGGTGAAATAAACAATTTGTCAATATTTCGTGTAGGCTCAGTAGTGTATCTCTTTTCCTTTTACATTCTTCTACATTTATCACATGACCCATAGTGCTCATGTAGTTCTTAAAGTATTGCAGATATTTAGAGACATTATTTAATTACATTGAAGTAATTTTACCCCAAAATGAAACTCCTTTTAGCATCACTGCTTTTCAAAAAGACCATTAACTTTTGCTCTACTTTCTACGGCAGGTATGGGATGGCACCAGGACGCCCTTCCCATCTTGGAGAGTTTTGATACAAGACCTTGTTCTGGAAGGTGACTTAGGTCAGATCCATCGACTACAGAATATGACAATAGACATTTTGGTCTACGATAATCATGTGCAAGTGGCAAGATCTCTGCAGGTGATGCTGAGTGGCAGAACTGCTTGCTACTTTTTTTTTATACATTTTGATGATTCTTACTCATTTAAGTTATAACAGTAAATGGTTACATTTATAAGGAATCTTTGAAATCTAGAAATTCACTTCAGATTTATTTTTTTTGAAATTTTAAGTTGTAAAATGTTTTAATTATTAAAAGAGAAGTTAAAATGGAGTGAACAGGTTTTTTAAACTAAGGAATCTTTCTTGAATACTTTGTAACTGTGCACATTTCTTTTTGTTGGAGAGGTTTTTTGCTATAGGGTGCATGCGCTCGCCAGAAAGACAAAGAGAGACACAGAGAGATAGAAAGCAAGAAATCACCCCCAGGGTGGATGGCCACACCACAATCCCTTCTCTTCCATTCTCCTCTCAGGATCTTTTCCTCTTGGGATCTTGGGCACGCATGCACACGTACCCGGCGTGAGTTTAAGCCACCGGGTCCGGGACTCAAACTGCGATCGGCTACATGGGAGTTCAGCAACATAGCCATTACGCTAACTGCTGGTCCCTGCACATTTTTTCACTGTAAAATAGCAAAGAAAAATTTTATCATGAGACATACTGCTTTAAAGTGAAAGAAGTCCATAAAAATATTGTTAACTTACCTGTTAAACTTCGTCAGTTGGTTTGATGAAACCTAGCTGGTAACTTTGAGCTTAAGTTGTTAAGTCATTTCTAGTTTTAAATTATATGTGTTGGTTTAAACTGTACACTTTATATAATTTGCTTATTGGTTTTGAAAATTTCCTTACAGATTTTTTAAGGAAAATTAACATAAATTGTAGACAATTTTTCATTGTATTGCATCTTTTATTTAAAAGTGTACTTGGAAGTAAAGACTGGTATCATAAACAGTAATTAGGGTGACTGACATTAGCGGGGCATTCCAGATGTATCTTATGTTGTCCTGTGGGGTAGGTGCTGTTGCCATACCATTTTACAAGTGAGAAAAATGAGGAACCCCGAGATTAAGTGAATTGACTAAGATTCCGTAGCTAGTTGGATAAAGCTGAGTATCTGAATCCACAAGATCTGTTTCTAGAGCTGATCATTTTAAGTGCTAAAGGGAAATTACTGTACATATTACAAATATCTTTTAGCCTACTTATAAAAACGTGAAATAAATTAGTAAAGGTAAAGAACTGAAATTCAGTGCCCAGTTTTCAAAACTTCATAAAATATTATCTACAGGGGAGAAAATATTTCCATTCCCACATTGCTTTCCAAGTTAGCTCACCAAAATCCTATCAATAAGTTAGGTTAAAACTAGGTCCTAGGAAAGGTAATACTGGGTTGTCACAAAAGTCATGACACATATTTGCATGGAAAAAACAAAGAAAAATATATCATGACTTTCCTAACAACCTAGTAAGTTGGCTTTTCTGATTTGTGTGTGTTCAACTTACCAGAAAAAAACTATTGAAAATACACTTTTCATATTCTTTCCTGAGAGACAGTATCTACATTGATTATTTTATCTCAAAAGTAAAAATAATGATAAATCCAATTCTGAAATTTTTATTACACAGAATTCTTTTATGAATGAAAGGGATTTACATTTTAGAGTCATCCTAGTTCCACACTCTGCATATCTGTTCTTGCTATTTTAATACCGCTCTTTTCCTGTGCTGTTGTCATGGGTCCTGTGTTTCCCCATATGTCTCGCTCTTCTTGTCCAAGTCCTGAGCAGAACGTAACCGTGCTTTCCATATAGTACAGATAAAGTACATTTCTGCTGGTGAGTGCATTCATCTGTATGCCATGAATTTTTTTCAGACTGTATTTCTTTCTGTTTATGGTCTACTTTATCTTGTCCACTAGGGGGAGATATGACCGCACAAAATTAAGAAAATATGTCCCATTGTTTCTTTCTGAAAATAGTGTAGCATTATATTATTTAGAGTACAGTATAAAAATTAAAAGGATTTTCTTTATGTGTAAGTAATTTAATTAGATTTATTTAATGTAGATTGACATCACATTTATTTGTTTTCTGACAGCCTCTGTAATATTTTCATTAATTTAGGAAATTGTCAATTATATGACATTGTTACAAATAAATTGTTATCAGCACTGTAAGACAACATTGAAAATTGTGTTTTAATATAAAAATACATGGAACCAATTTGAAACTTTGTGGTATAAAATCAGAAAAATTGTTTTTTAATAAAGAGGTTAATCATTCAAGTAGAAATTATTATATAATTAAATTCTATAAACAATACACTTTCTAGCTGAAATTTCCTTACCTCTTTTTAACATTTTTCTAAGTCTTGTTTTTTAAGTAAGTTATGTCATTCCCGCAACGTTTTACACAGATCCAAACTGACTTTTCAAATTTTTTGTGTAAAAGCTAAAACTTTATTTTGTAAATCCTATCTTACCCTGACAGTATTTTTAAATAAATAATTTTAAAACAGATACAGTCATGATTGTATTTTGGCCTTCAGTGTACCAATAGCTGTGGTTTGGCTATTTTGAAACATTTACAGGGAGTTAAAGATACCAAATCTAAACAGAAATTCTTGACAGTTTATGAGGAATATTTTTTATTTTTTCTAAAGAGATAGTGATTTTTTATTTTTTTGGAGAGGTTTTTGCTATATATAGAACACATGCGCTTGCCAGAGAGACAGAGAGAAAGAAAGTAAGAAATCACCCCCCGGGGTGGTGGCCACACCGCAGTCCCTTCTCCTCCATTCTTCTCTCGGGATCCTGGGCACGCAGGCACATGCATCTGGCATGAGTTTCAATCACTGGGTCCAGGACCCAAACCATGGTCGACTACATGGGAGTCCAGCGACATAGCCATTATGCTAACTGCTGGTCCCGTGATTTTTTTAATACCCATTTTTGTTTTACCTTTTTCAGTGTTTGTATTAAAATGAGTTTTTACAACAGGTTTTTTAATTACATTTATAATTTTTGGTTATAATGAATTTACTTGTATTTTTGGAATCTTAACACATTACTAACCAGACTAAGCAGTATTTGCTTTTTATAATAGAGCATCTGGCACATTTCATAATGTATTTAGTCAAGCTTTAAAAAAAATACAATGCTGCCTCCAGAAGGAATTTCTGATAATAGCAATCTGTCATCTTTGCCCTCTATTCTATTCATATAAGTAAATTCCATTTTGGCCTTTAAATTTTCTTTTTTTTTTTTCATAAAATACAGTAATGTAAAAGATGGTATAATGATTATGCTTACCATTTAAAAATATTTCTGGTTTGCCACATTTATTTCAGATACTTTTAATATTTTAGGAATCGAAACACTACACATTAAACCTTCTTTCTACCTCTGCATAATTTCAATTTTTTCTTTCCAAGCATCTATGTCTTTTTTTCAATTATTTTATTTATTCTTTGTTGTTTGTTTGTTTGCTTAGTTTGTCGTAGGGCACATGCACTTATCAGAGAGAGAGAGAGAAAAGGATAGTGAGAAAGCAAGCCAGTAGGTATGTTGCCCGTGTTGTGCTTTTACTTTATGTAGTTTTCAGCAGGGCAAGGCTTCCCTACTATTCATGTCCATACAAGCCACTGTTCAGTGACACTGGTATAAACATACCCCCTATCTTTCTTAAGTGGTCAGTTCTACTGGTTGTTGTTGGTCATCACCACCCCATATTGGTTGTTAAAATTTCAAATGTCAGAAATTATTAAATTTTTTTTCACACTTTTTAAATAGTTTATCATTTATTTATAGGTTGGAAGCTTTCTTAGGATCTATAGCCTCCATACCAAACTCCAATCAGTGAATTCAGAGAGCCAGGCCACATTGTTAGCTCTAGAGTTTCATCTCCATGGAGGTACCAGTTATGGTCGGGGAATCCGAATCTTGCCAGAAAGTAACTCTGATGTGGACCAACTGAAAAAGTAAGTATTTGTGTACCTATTTAGGAAAGGTACATGAGATAAAACTAAACTGATTTCTAATACTATTTGTATCTGATACATTCCTTGCCTGAACCTCATAGCTTTCTGGGCTATTCTCCATATTGTTAAGTAGATGAGTCAAATGAAACAAATTATGTGATTGTAGGTCCATGAGCTGAATAGTAACTGAACAGGGTGATAGTCTAAGTTTTCCAGTAATTTGACTCTGTGTTTAATACTCATTTTATCATGCACTACACTCTTTAGGTATAGCAACACACAGTGCAAATGGGACCTGAGCCAAAGTTTAGAAAGCTTGATATGTATCTAGAATTCCAAAAATACTTAATCCTGCCATAAAAAATACTTTGTTTCATTTATCTGTTTATTTGTTTGCCAGAGGGCATGTGCGCTTCGTCAATTAGAGTCCCATGGGGAATAGTCACACTGCGATCCCTTGTCATCTATTTCTCCCTCCTTTTAGGATTTTGGGTATGCACGCACATGCTCCCTGTATGTTTCTCAAGCTGCTGAGTCCGACACTCAAACTGTGCAGTTGATCTTGTGAGATCCAGCTGTCTTAACCACCTTGACATAGGTGACGCCCCCAAAATACATGATATTTCTAAAGAGCCTCTGATTTGATAGATAAAAAAGTGTTTCTATTTAGCATGTCACATTTTTTAAACTTTTAAAAAACATTTCTTAAACTTATAGATTTTCTCAGAAAGAAAACAGTATCTCTTTTTTTTTTTTTTTTTTGAGAGGTTTATGCCATAGGGCATGTGCGCTCTCCAGTCAGACAGAGAGAGACAGAGAGGCAGAAAGCGAGAAATCACCCCCTGGGGGGATGGCCACTCCATAATCCCTTCTCTGTTCTCCTCTCAGGATCTTGGGCGCACACGCACCCAGTGTGAGTTTTAAGCCACCGGGTCTGGGACGCGAACCAGAGTCGACTACATGGGAGTCCAGCAACATAGCCATTACACTAACTGCTGGTCCCAGTATCTCTTTTATTTTTGAGAGAGAGAGAGAGATTTTTCTGTAGAGCACATGGCACTCACTGGAGAGACAGAAACAGAGAGACAGAAAGTAAAAAATCACCCCCAGGGAGGATGCCCGTGCTACAGTCCCTCCTCTATTCTCTCTGTATCTTGGGCACAAATGCACATGCACCTGGCATGAGTTTTAAGCCATCGGGTCCAGGACTCAACCTGCAGTTGACTACGTGGGAATCCATCAATGTAACATTACACCATCTGCTGGTCCCACAAAAACCAGTATCTTAAATCCTGCTATATTTCCAGTTCTCTTTTTCTTGAAGTATTCCTTGTGGGTACTGTGAACAGAATCATTTTGACTAGTATTATAGGAAATCAATCAAAAAACCTTACGTACTCAGAGATAGAAACCGTACTGTTCAATACTTTGAAATTAAATGACTATGGTCTGAGTCTTAATTTAAGTTAATATTGTTTTAAAATCAATTAAAGAAACTTTTTGTTTTCCTGATTTCATATCAATTTCCCTGATTTACATGTCGTATCACAATATATAGCGATATTGTGTTTCACTTCTTGAATCTAAAATAATATTCTTCATTGAAGAATGCATGTACACACATTTTATGTACAGCTTTAATCAGTTCCTGGATTTTGTGGGTAGAGCTAAACTTACTACATTGACTTTATTTTATGCAATTGAAACTAAATTCTTTCAACTCTAGGGCTTTAGAATCTGCAGAGTTGACAGCCAGTCAGCATTCACATGGTATCTATCAATCAGAACATGAGGAGAGCTTTCCAACTGTATCAAGTAAGTAATTTTAACATTGACAGTTTAGTTCTTGCTAAATAAAATGTCTTAAGCAATATAATTTTGTTTTTTAGTCTCTGCCTTTCTCTCTCTCTGTGTTTAATTCATATATATTTAGGGTGTTCATGTAAGAATAGCCTACATCTTTATCTGTGTTCTATGCAAAGGTAAAATAGTTCTTTCCTAACTTGTATAATTAAAAACAAATTTTTTTTTGGAGAGGTGTTTGTTTTACGGCACGTGAGCTCGCTAGAGAGACAGAGAGACAGAAAGTGAGCAATCACCCCCTGCGGGGGATGGTCACACTGCAATCCCTTCTCCTCCATTCTCCTCTCAGGATCTTGAGCACGCACGCACATTCGTCTAGTGTGAGTTTAAGCTGCCGGTTCCAGGACTCAAACCATGGTCTAGGAATCGAATATGGGAGTTCAGAGACATAGCCATTACGCAACTGCTGGTCCCTCTTATTATTACTTTTAAAATTTTGCTATTGGGTACACGTGCTCACCAGAGAGAGATGGAAAGCGAAGGAAAGTGAGAAAGTAAGCTGCCAGGTCCAAGACTAGAAGTTATATGGGAGTCCAGCGCCTCAACTACCATGCTATCTGCTGGATCCACTTATTAGTTTCTAAAAGGAATAAAGGTTATTATTATTTTTTTGTACTCCTTTATTTCAAACAGTCGAAGTATATTTTTTCATATACATCTTAGTCTTTATTGAATTAATCAAGTATCTAATTACAAGATATTAACAAACTGTGGGTTGCATGTTCATATTAATTATGTCCCTGAAGTAGGTGACTCTTCAAATCTGAATTTTAATACTCTCAACATACAGTATTTTTTCGTTTACTACCTCGTCTTAATATCTCCTTGTACGTTCTGAAACCTAGAATCTAGGTACTATTTGTAATCTCTTATTCTTTTCATGAGATAAAAACTACTACCTACTATTAAAACTCCTACCCTGCTGGGACCAGCAGTTGGGGTAATGACTGTGTCTCTGGACTCCCATGTAGTCGACTGCAGTTCGAGTCCCAGACCCAGTGGCTTAAACTCACACCGGCGCATGTGTGCGTGCCCAAGATCCCGAGAGGAAAATGGAGGAGAAGGGATTGCAGCATGGCCATCCCTTCTGGGGGGTGATTTCTCGCTTTCTGTCTCTTTGTCTTTCTGGCGAGCCCACAAGCCCTATAGCAAAAAACTCCCACCCTGCTGTGATCCAAAGCACCATCTGAGTATTTACTCTCTTTTTATGATGAGCATGAAAACTCGCATGTATTTCTTGGCAAGCACTGAGTAAGTACATGCATGCATTGTTATTAATCCCAATAGCACTTCTATGAGATATGTTATTGTATCCCTTTTACAAAAATGACTCTGAGACTTTAAGTGATGAGCGTCATATAACTTGGGCATCACAGTTACTTAGCTACGGCAAAGTGAATCAGATTCTATGGCAAAGCCAGTCAGATCCAAATGCATGCTGTGTTTTCTATACATTTTAAATGTATTCTTCTTTCTCTATATTTTAAAGCTCTCCTTATTTCTCAGCACCTGGATTCTGACATTTTAACCTGATGTGATATTATGGAAACTACCAGTAGGAGGCCAATTTAGTTCAATTGATAATCATTTAGAAACAGTTTAATTTGTAACTGTGCCATACTCCCTGAGGTGAGGTTAGCAATTTAATGTGACTCCTTTAATCCTCCCGTTTATGCAAACATATGCCTACCTATTACATGAACAAATAAGACTTTTCTCTCTTTCTTAAATTTTTACTAAAAGGGAATCGTTCTATAATAGTTTCTTTTTTCTATCTAGGCTAATTTATATTACTCAAACTCATTCTCTTAATAAATGCATACTTTATAATATGGAGGTTACAATATTTATTTATTTCTCTAAAATAAACTCCTAAAATGGGGTTGACGTATCAAAAAGAAGACACATATTTTAATAGATGCTGCCAGATTATTATTCAAAAGATCATAGGAATTTATTTATATGGCAATGCAAGAGAATGTCCTTTCCTCACACTTCATAGTGTTAGAGATTAACAATGTATGGAATTTGTTTTTAACAGGTTGGTAGATGAAAGATAATACCTTACTTATCTTTTCTTACTAATTGGAAATTAGAAAATCTTCATATTCACCAATTTTTTTTTTCTTTGTTGAGTTGTGTGCTGTTACTCTTTATCTGACTTTGTATTGGGTTCTTTATCCTTTTCTTATCAGTTTTAGAGACCATGTATATGTTTTAAACATATTTTCTTTTTTGACTGCTTTTGTGGTCTCTGTCATGTCTTTCATTTCATTTTGAAACAGTAGATGTTAATAAATAAGATTCCCTGACATTGTACCATGCCAGCTTGAGATGTCCATTCAAGTTCTCATGCCCTGGGTTCTTATGCCACTTACTAACCGTGTTGAGGAGGAAAGGCTAGTGTACGTGTTTGTTTATGGTGTACCATAAAATACATTTATAAAAATAGAATATACTGTTACATATGTAGACTAAAGTAATTGCAAAATTTAATTCTCATCTTAAATTCTTAATTTTTGAAAGCATTTTGTAAACTTATTGCTGAACACTACTTTTGCTTTCTTATAAAGTAAATTTGTATGTTCGTCATAAAATTCTATTAAGTTTGTAAGTTTACTCTTTTATCCACCTCTTTTATTTCCTTCACAATGTGTTTTGCCAAGTATAATAAAAATTTCCAAACATCCAGAAGAGTTAAATCAGTTGTACAGTGAACACTCACATACCTGCCACATAGATTCTGCAGTCAGTATCTTCATTCATTTGCTCCGTCACATGCATCTCTGTCTCTGTTCCTCTTTTCATCCATCAATCCTTTCAAATACATTTCAACGTAGGTTGTAGACTTCCATATGAACAAAATTAGAGTTCAGTAGTTTAAGATTCTTTTTTATGCACAGTCAACTCCTCATATCATGTACTGTCCTCTGTGTTTTGACCAATACCTAAATGTGCACATCCCTCAGATTTGCCAGTTATAGAGCTTCAAATAAATAGACTCATGTATTTTGACTCTCTTGTACATACTATATGTTTTTGAAAATTATCCACATAGTTACATATATCAGTAATTTGTTCCATTTTTAATGCTTAAGAATATGGTGGTGATTTTTTTCAAATAGGAATTTCTGGTTGTTATAGCACCATGTGTTTCTTCGTAGTGAAGGACTTTGGTATCTTGTCAAAAATTAAGTAGTTTTAAATGTGGGCTTGGGACCAGCAGTTAACGTAATGGCTATGTCGCTGGACTCCCATGTAGTTGACCGCGGTTTGAGTCTTGGACCTGGTGGCTTAAACTCAGGCTGGGCACGTGTGCGTGCATGCCCAAGATCCCGAGAGGAGAATGGAGGAGAAGGGATTGCGGTGTGGCCATCCCTCCTGGGGGGGTAATTTTTCGCTTTCTGTCTGTCTCTCTCAGTCTTTCTGGTAAGCATACACACCCTGTAGCAAAAACCTCTCCAAAAAAATAAATAAATAAAAATTTAAAAATAAATGTAGGCTTATATCTGGGCTTTCTATTGAGTACTTACTAGTATAGTGTGAAGTATATACTTTTTCTTCATATCAATTTCTATTATAGTAGTTACAATATCATTTGCTGAAAAGTGTTTTGCTTTCCTACTTCAAAAAATCCAAAGTCCATGCAAATGTGGATTCTTGTCTGGGTTCTCTGTTTAATTCTGATTTGATTGTCAGTCTTTGTGTCAGTACAATATTGTCTTGATTACTTTGGTTTTATAGTAAGACTTGAAGTCGTATGGTGTTAAGTCCTCTGGCATTATTCTTCAGGTCATTCTACTAAGTCTTTCAGTATTATATTCAGTATTCCAGATTATTTGCATTTCCACATAAATGATAAAATCTAATTATCAGTTTCTTTAAGAAAGCCTCTAGTGTTTTGATTAGGTTTGCCTTGAGTCTACACATTAATTTGGGGGAAGTGATACATCGTTAGGATGTCAGCCTCTTAAATCATGGAAGTGTCATGTCTTGCCATTTTATATTTTCTTCCATTTCTTTCAGCAGTGTTTTATAAAGTTTTCACATTGAATTTGTAATGGACTTAAAAGTAGTGTAATTTTTTATTTCTTCTTTTTTTCTATAGGCTCTGGATCGGTTTCCCTATTTGAGGAAGAGAGATGTCAGCAGCTATCTGCTACAAGTAAGACCATGTATTATTTTTGAACTAAGGCCCTAACAGTAATGAGCATGTGAAGCCTGTCCTTACAGTTACCAGCTAATCCACTTCTGTCTGATTGTGAGGGTTGATATCCATGAGGGCAAAAATATGTCTGTGTTTAACATTAAATCCTCTACATTATCCTTTACTGGCAAAAAACGGACCCCTACCTGTACATGACAGATACATATCACATTTAATAGTGTCATGCATCTATAAGGTTTGTAAAAGATTTAACAGTACAATGGGGCTTGTTTTTAGTTCAAGGATGTAAAATATTCTGTGTGACATTAATCTGTCAGTTAACACTCTGTGTTTAACAGTATGTCCATAAAGGAACTCCTTACCATATGCCCTAAAATTTTAATTATATGTTTTCAATGATAATGTATCTATCAGATACTCTTCTTCTATTACTTCAGCTAAAACTAAAAGAAAAAAAAAGTTGTTTTAACTCTCATTAGAGAAAGGAGAGCCAGGCCATACACAACAGTGTCACCATGCAGTGAACCACCCCCAGTCTCAGCCAGCACAAGTCACAGGCACACATGTACGTGTGTGTGTGGGGGGGATATCTGTGTACAGGGGTCCTCAGGATCTTCCTATGTGCATCCAGTGCATTACCACTCTGCTATCGTCTGGCCCCAAGAAAAAAAATATTTTTTAAGCACGAGACTATTAACTAATGTACTGTTGTAAAAATAGGAATTTCCCATGTTAAAGAAAGGAGATATATGTATGGAATTAGAGAAGATTAGATAAAAACTAGTGGTGGTGTGTTGGAGTTGCCACTATGTAATCATAGTTTTGTAGATAAATGTGAAAATATAGTTGTGTGTGTGTGTGTAAGCATATACATTTACACATTCATACACACATTCCTGTATGTATAGATACATATCTGTATGTGTGTATTAGTCTGAATATGTGTGCATATAAAGTTACCTGTATTCATGAAAGGGCATCGTCTCAATGTTGCTATAGTAGCAGTAGCACATGTAGTTCAAAGATATCTGTTTTATGAATAATATCCCTCCCTAGAAGGAATTAGGGATACCTGGAGAAATAGCAGATCCCAGGGCTAGGACTGGGAAATTACAAGATGAACTTAGAACATCTGCCAGAAAGAAAGGAAGTTTTCAGTTAATAATGGAACATGTCTAATAGCATATGATAGAACATGTCAAATCTGCGACAGAGCATCAAAATAAATACTCCGAATGCTATGTGAGAGCTCATCACATGAAGGGAGAATGTGTAATAGTGTGGATATGTTTAAATGTTTTGCAAGTAGCATATCAATATTCTAGAGTAAATAAGCTTTATGGGGTTTACAATGGCAGTTGAAGGACTGATAGTGGCCATGCATCAGCTGCTGATAAAAACTGGGCTCTTGGTTCAGGAAAACATCAAAAAAGCTAGTTTACTATATCGTAAGGATCAAGAGATCTGATCCTGTTTGCGAAACTATCCTGATTACAGAATCTAGGGGTGTGTCTCCCACTTTATGCTTCTAGACCATCCCAGAAGATCTGTAAGTTTTTATCCGGGAAATAATTAGTTCTTTGGAGAGAAAGAAGGAAGATTGTTGATTGGAATAAAAACAGGGTTAAATAAATTCTGTTGAATAAAGCAAGGTTCTCAGACTTGTAGACAACAATCTGTAGAAGACAACTTCAAAAACCCAGCTAGAAGCAAGATACAGAGAAGATGAGAGGAGTCATCCCTGGAAAGAAAATAGCTCGTCTCCAGCAGAAGAGTGTTCCTTCTCCCAGGAAGCTGGGGGTTGGGGTGCAAAGAACCCCCTTTCAGGATCCAAGAGGAAGACACAAAAGAACAAATGGAAGACTCTTGGAAGATGGTGGCACTACCAGCCAACCACCTCCTGCCCTCCTGGAGAAGAAAGGCCTAGGGAGACCCCACTGTTGAAAGTGAGGAGGCATTTAAGAATAAAATGGAAGTTACAGTGAACAGAGCCCTTAAGAATGAAAACCGTGGCTTGTTGAGGACTGGGATTTAGTTACCAGGCAGAAACTGCTATTTCAGCTCCTTGCTAAGAAAAATGTAGATCCTATTCTGAAAGAGCATGTGAAATACAAGAAACCTCAAGGAAACACTGATAACAGAGAAAGTGCAGCTAATCAAGTCATGGCAGGAAGAAAAGAATGTTTCAGTGTGATGCTGGGCACTCAGCTACTCTGCAGGTTTCGGAGACCCCAGTATGCCAAAATTCTCTTAGCTCACCCTGATGTGCCTGTGTCCCAAGTTTATGGACCACCACACCTACTGAGATTAGTTGTAAGAATCACAACAATGTTGTCCTGTACATCTCTTGATCAAAAGAGTCTTGCATAATGGTTGAACTAGTCACATGTTTTTTTTCCTGAAATACCTGGCCAAGAATTTGGCATCTTTGTTTACTGCTGATGGTTACAAAGTGGCTTCTGCCGAGTTCCACTACAAAGCACTATGAGGGCCTATGGACTGCTCATTGTTGCCTGGTATCTGTTTACCTTTGTTCTTGGCCTTTTTCTTGCCTAATTGATGTTCTTTAATAATGTTAATGTGTAACAAGGCATATGGTTCAGTTTATTTTCTATTGTTTTAAACAGAAGATAAAAGGAGTATAAGGTCCTTTTCTCATTTCAAAGTTGCTACCAGTCTGTACAGTGATTAGACAGAGAGGAAGCATTCAATGTAACATTTTATTGCTTAGTTGAAAACTTTGAATGCTGGTGGTTCTGTCCCTTTAACACTACACAGTTTTCTAATATGTGTTAGTGCTGTGTACCAATGCCTGATTCATTTTTAAAATTTTATGTACTATTATTTTGCAATTTTTTGGGGGGTGGCAATGAGAAAGCAAACCACTAGGTCCAGGACTCAAACCTCAATCAGCTGCATGAGAATCCAGCACCTTAACCATCACACCACCTGCAGCCCCTAAATGCCTAATTCTTAGTGCTGAAGTTTCAATGTAATGTGTATACCTACATACTCATGCATTTGTGTTAATTTTTTTTAATGGTGCTTGACGTAAAACACCTCATCAGGTCTGTCTTAGGCATTCTGCTTTTGCTCACATTGTTGAAGGTTGGTGGTTTGTTCCATGGTTTCTTATTTGTTTGTTCGTTTTGTTTCTGTTTATTTTGTTATATGGCACATGCATTTGCTGAAGAGAGACAGAGAAGGAAAATGAAAAATCACCCCACAGGGGCAATGGTCATACTGCAATCCCTTGTGTACTCCCCCACTCAGGATTTTGGGCATACATGCCCAACATGATTCCTAAGCTGCTGGGACCAGGACTCAAGTTAAACATGTGGGATCCAGCGCCTTGACTACGACACCACCTGCTGGCCCTTGTTCAAGGTTCTTTTGTGTGATCTAAAGGACATTCTGATGTGAGAGAGGCCACACATTATTATGTAGCTATAGTTTTCTTGATTAGTTGATACTTTAGTAATTGAATTTCAGATCTTAAATTTTCTTTATAAATTTCAAAAAAATAAAATAAGCCTTGTGGTTTTCCTTAAGTTAGTCAGAAAAATCTCCATTAATTCCAATATAAAATAATTGTGTACTTACCAGAAAATTCTTTCTTGCCCAAATTATCCAGGATTTATTTAGTATATATTTCCTGAGTACCTACTGTGTGCCTGGCACTATGCTAGTGGACCTTCAGTGTGTATCAGGGAATAAAAGCCTAACCTTTGCTTTCATAGAGTTGATAGTTAATAGAGCTTAACTTAGTAAGTCTTAAAATATACTTTGTATGTTTGGTTCAGAGGAATAAGTCATGAGTATTCTTATGACTCCTATAACTTTTTCTGATTTAATATAAACATTCTTTACAGTACTTACAGATCATCAGTATTTGGAGAAAACACCACTATGTGCCATTTTGAAGCAAAAAGCTCCTCAACGATACCGCATCCGAGCAAAACTGAGGTCATACAAACCCAGAAGGCTGTTGCAGTCTGTCAAACTTCATTGTCCTAAATGTCATTCAATGTAAGTATTTTCCATAATAAAACAACATTTTATTTCATATTATTGTGTATATACGTGCACACATATATCATTTTGTGTGCTGGGAATGAGTAAATTGTAATTGTATTTTGAAGGGAAAGTGCTAAATTTTTAGAAAGTAGATTCTTCTTACTCATGCTTCACTTGATTTTAGCCAAAAGGCCATGAAGCATCCTGGTTCTTTCTTAACAGTAAATAAAAATAGGTGTTATTTTAAAATTCTAAATTCAGCTTAGCTTGTTATATGCAGGTGATAACAATAAGTTAGCAATATATTTGGGGAAACTTGCATTTGTCAGAAAAGTATCTTCTTAAATGTAAAGAATATTCTTGGAAAGAATTCTATTAATAGTCAGCTAAAGTTTCTAATTAGATGACACAGAAAGCCTGGTTGGAAAATGTTTCTGTCCTGCTTAATAACTACAACATAATAGGTGTAATTTAAATTTTCTTTAGTAATTGAGAATTTCTTAGGGCATTGAGATGTTTTTTACTAAACATTAATTTTTATATAAGCTTATAGGACTGTTCTGTAATCCTGTTCCTTTGTACTTAGTTCACGACATACTATGAAAATTCTTTTTAATCCCCACTCATCATTCTAATGTAATTCACCTATATTCTCTTTAAGTACATAAAATGATATTTTGCAAATGTAGGCAGTCAATATATGTATTTGGGTACCACACATCAAGTTTTCACTACAGTGTCCTAAAATGTATTAAAAAAAAAGTATATATATCATCTCTGTATGCTTGTATATTCATGTTGTTTCTGAAAATCTTTGTACATTAATATACATATATTTTTCCCTCCAAAATCTAAGTATTAGAGTATGAGGAGCATATGATTATCAAATTTTCATAAATAAAATATGAGAGACCTGTCTTCTAACCCCTTGAGCCTGAAACAGTAATTGGAATTAAAATGCATGTAAGGATTTTAAATAATTCTTGAAAGTATTATCAAATTTTGGTTCACTGAATGTTGCAAAATCATAAAGCTTTGTAAAACCAAACCACACTTTATGATGCCTTTTGAGCAAATAAGGAAATCACCTGAGAATTAGTAGATTACCTAAAGTTACCAGCTAGTTAGTTGGCAAAAGAATCAGGACAGGGACCAGCAGTTAGTGTAATGGCTGTGTCACTGGAACTCCCATGTAGCCCATTGAGGTTTGAGTCCCCCACCCAGTGGCTTAAACTCTCACTGGACACATGTGCGTGCATGCCCAAAATCCCGAGAGGAGAATGGAGGAGAAGGGATTGCGGCATGGCCATCCCCCCTGGGAGGTGATTTCTTGCTTTCTGTCTCTCTGTCTGTCTCTTTCTTTCTGGCGAGCACACGCACCCTATAGCAAAAACCTCTCCAAAAGAAAGAATCAGGACAAAGATATAGTCCTTAACGTGTGACTTTTAAAATTATTAATCATTAAAGGGAATTGAAATTAATACTGATTTAAAGTTGATGTTCTATGAAAGTTAGGTTGCCTTACTAGTAAGTATAAATTTAATTGGAGTGAAGACTCAGTCTGCTGCATTTTTTTTCCTTCCTCCTAGGACGTTTAGCATTCTATTTTTTTTTCCCTCAAAGATTTATTTATTAGGACCAGCAGGTGGTGTAATGGTTACATTACATTGTTGGACTACCATGTAGTCGACTGCCGTTCAAGTCCCAGACCCAGCGGATTAAACAACGCACATCGGGCATGTGTGCATGCATACCTAAAATCCTGAGAGGAGAATGGAGGAGAAGGCCATCCCCCTAGGGATGGCCTCACTTTGTATCTCTCTTTCTCTCTTCCAGTATATCCAATGAGCACATGCACCCTATAGCAAAAATCTCCCTTAAAAAAGAGAGAGAAAATAATTATTTATTTAATTTTATTTATTATTGTTGTTATTGTTGTTGTTTAATTTGTTCTAGGGCATATACCCATATACTCACCAGAAAAAGACAGAGGGAAAGGGAAAGGGAGAAAGCAAGCCTCTAATCCAGGACTCAAACAGCGGTCAGCCATGTGGGAATCCAGCACCTTCATCACTACAGTCATCTGCCAGCCCCCCAATTTAGCATTCTTTATAGAGGAAAACTAGCTGATGTTGGAAATAATCCTAAGTGTCTTTGGTGTTAAAACCAGGTATGTAAGTCACCAATAGTTAATTTAATTATGATATAGATATTTTTTGTCACAAAGTATGAAATGTTTTTCTACGGAATAAAAGTCACTTTATCTACAGTGAATTATCTCCATAATTTAAGAAAAAGCTGACTTACCTGCATATAAATAATAGTAGCTTTTAATTGGATAATTTGTTAAATTGGGTACTTCAAACTTTTACCAAGAAGTTGTTTTCTGTTACTTTATTGTCAATGACTCTAGGCAGGAAGTTCCACATGAGGAAGAGTTGGATTTAATACTGCAAGATAGCACAAATAATACCCCAGATACCAAACTACAAAATACATTATTATATGATTCGAATATGTGGACCACCGAAGATCAAGGTGGACGAAAAGTAGCTGTTCATTTTGTGAAAAATAATGGAATTCTTCCACTTTCCAATGAATGTCTAATCTTGATTGAAGGTAAGATACATAAGTTACTATTTTGTGAGAATACTATTTGCATACTTTACTCCATTAACTTATCATCCAGTATATTTTATGAATAATCTAGTGCATATAAACTAAAAATACTGTTCATTTAAATTTTATAAAGTGAAATGTATGTATCAGTAGATTAATATACACACATATATATGTAAATTTATGAATTACATTTTAAAACTGCATTCAATTCAAGTGTTTATATTTATCCATCTTGTTGGTTCCTACATCTGATCTCAGCTCCACAAGTTGAAATAGGGACTGTTGCTTTCGTGTTGGCCTCTGGATGTCACTGTTGTATCATAAATAAGTACAAAAGTCACCTGTTGATATGTACATGGACTATTGTTTGTATTGGTATTTAAATTAAATCTTGACCTGAAAGTTTAAAGAATTTATTTAAGCCTTCAGAACTAATTTGCCTAGATATTAAATGGTTTATAGCAAGTTTAATAATGAGAATCCTGTCATACTTTGGCTCTCAACATTATTCTCTTTCATTTCTTTGAACTAAAGTGTTCCTGGCAAAAAAAGCAACTTATTTAAATTTGAGATCATGATGAAAACTTCACAAGTTTATATTTTAATCAGGTCTTATCAATTTTGGTACAGTGATTTCTTTAATTAATGTGTAAGATCTTAACTTTACAAATTGATATTTTTAAATGTATTCAGCCTAATTTTATGACTTTTGTTGTCTTTTAGTCTTTTACTATACCTCCCGTGTTACTTAAGTAAGAACTCCATTTTACCTACCTTATATTTGTACTGTTTGAAGGGTTTATTTATTCTCTCTTAACAGGAGGTACACTCTGTGAAATCTACCAACTCTTGGACAAATTTCATAGTGTAATTCCTGTGAGGTCTGGCCATGAAGACCTGGAACTCCTGGATCTTTCCGCACCGTTCCTTATTCAAGGAAAAGTGCGTCACTATGGGTATGTTTCAGTTCAGAGAATTTTGGAATTAAAAACTGTTTTAGGAGTAATTTTAAAATACTTTATTCCACTGGTTTACTATATGTTCAATGGATACTTACGGAGTAGCTTTGTATATGTAATAGGTCTATCTGGCATATAGCTGTTCTTTTGACAAGCAAATGTGTACATACTGTGAGGGTACCAACTTTTTACTCCTCAGACAGATTGGAACTCATTGTTTTTTGTTTTTGTTCACACAACAAGGATTTAAATAAATAAATATTAGCTACAGAAAGAAGTTCAGAACTGTGAACCTAATAATAATTTAGCAATTGAATTCCAGAATTTCTGAGCCACTAAATTATAAATCTACTACTGTTGAAAATTAAAAAAAAAAAAAAAAAAAAGAATGCATGAGGCACTATTAACAGATTTCTAGGTTTGGAGAGAGGGGATAAGGGTAAAATGCCTTTGACTCCTTGATGAAACAGTTACCCTAGAAATGCTTTACTTTGAGAAACCTGGGATTATTGCAAATACCTTGTCATACCATCCCTCTCCCTTTCATGTTTCTAAATTTTGGCAGTTGTTAGTCATTGTTATAATGTGCACGTCTTCATGGAAAGATTACATACTGCAATCATTATGCCTCCATGAATGTGCTGTCAGAATCATGGGTGGATGCTGCCCTCTCTGGTTTCTGCTCCATAAAGCACATCATGAAACTTCAGCCCCAAAGTGAAGCTGGTATGCTACTGACTTAATCCCTGAGTTGTACTTTTACTCTGATAACCGGTATCTTTAATTATATCTTTCATTGGACACATGACCTCAGAGTGAGCCACATCAAGATTTGTCTGCCAATTAATTCAAAAATGAAAAACTCAAATTATTTTTGTTCCATTTATATATTTATTATAATCATTAATCATTGTATAAAACTAGATAATAAGGGAAAGTCCAAAATATTTTAAGTAGCTGAGTCTTTCTTTGAAATGAATATAAAATCAAGAATTTTGTAAAGCATTTAAATCACCAAATAATTGCTTTACCACATCTTCACTTTTAAACTTCTCTTTCCAGTTCTTTTTAAGAATTAAAATTTACTTAGTTTTATTTATTATTTTTATTATTTTTATATTTAATTAATTTTTACATGCAACCAGTGTGTATCATTTTTGTTAAGACATTGATGTGGGCTTTCTCTTTATTCACATCTGTCCTCATTCACTGGCTCTTTCTCTTCCCTTTCTCCCTGTCTTGCCTTCTTAGAGTCAGCCTTCTTGTCCAGTTTAAATCAGATTTAGAGTTATGGAATATAACTTCTTCATTTACTAGAAATCTAAAACAAAATTCTCTTAAGGCTCTCAACTTTTTCACAGTTTTAGCATAAACCACGGCAGAATTTTGTTCACACTCCAGATTTTAAGTTATTTTTAGATTTTCTACTACTTGAATATCATCAGCAAAAACTAACATATCTTTCAATTTTTCTTTTTATTTTTAATTATGAAATAATTTTACAGACGTATATCAGAAATAACATCACAACAGCTATGTACTCATTTATGTTTAACAAATGTTAACAATTTTTTTTTTTTTTTTTGGAGAGGTTTTCACTATAGGGTGCGTGCGCTCGCCAGACAGACAGAGAGAGACAGAGAGACAGAAAGCGAGAAATCACCCCCCCAGGGGGGATGGCCACGCCGCAATCCCTTCTCCTCCATTCTCCTCTCGGGATCTTGGGCACACACGCACACGTACCCGGCGTGAGTTTTAAGCCACCGGGTCCGGGACGTGAACCGCGGTCGACTATGTGGGAGTCCAGCGACATAGCCATTACGCTAACTGCTGGTTCCCCAAATGTTAACATTTTTTCAGATCATAATTTTAAGAAATTAACTTTTAAAGGGAAGGAACATGTGTCCATACTGAGGCAGAGACTGATGAGACAGGCATTAGGGAAACCATAGTGGAATATTGCCAAAAGGAGGATTTCTTAAAGCCAGCCAGCAAGGCCTCCTGCTCTTTGAGAACTTACATCCCCCTCTTACCTACCCCTTGCCTTTCCAGGCCAAACCATTACAGACATCCCATAGGGGTGTAGCACTAAAGAACAATTAGAGTCAAAGTCCAGGGCCTATTAATTTCTTAACTCCAGAATCTAAGTCTGACGGAAAACCCACCTGGATCCTGAGGAGTCTATGAGATAAACCCAAAATACACAGAGAATGGTACAGAGAAAATTAAAATTAGGGATCAGCAGTTAGCGTATTGGCTGTGTTGCTGGACTCCCATGTAGTTGACCGCGGTTCAAATCCCAGACCCGGTGGCTTAAACTCACACCGGGCACGTGTACATACATGCCCAAGAGAGGAGAATGGAGGAGAAGAGATTGTGGCATGGCCATCCCCCCCCGGGGGGGGGGATTTCTCACTTTCTGTCTCTCTCTTTCTGGCGAGTACACGTGCCCTATAGCAAAAACCTCTCCAAAAAAAAAAGAAAAGAAAATTATAATTAATGGTGCCAGGGAACCAAAATTGCACCCTACCACAAGCCTAAATCATATTAAGGCTTCACGACTATTAATCAATACTTGCTTGTAAAAAACCCTTATAAAGTTTAAGGTTTTGGCCATTCGGGACCTATTCATTCAAGACCTCCCCTTTAAGCTTTAAGGTAGAGACTCAGCACTAGGTTGCTTGCTCACACGAAACAGCTTGTAGCAGTGACTCAGTGATTAACCTAGGCAGCATGGTCTAAAACAAAGGCTTTTTTCCTGGTCCCACCACATTTTAGGAAGAAGGTAATGGCCTTTTATGGCCCAAAGTTTTCAGAAAAAGAGAATCTCCTGTCCTTTGTACCCACTCCAAAATTCGGAAAAATAACCAAACCCATCTAGCCCTGCCCCCACCATAAGGGGAATGCATGCACAATCCCTTCCTGAGAATAAGCCCTAACAAAGTCTCTCTGACCCTGATAAAACCCCCTCACCTCAGTTGCTCTTTGGCATCCCACTTGGGACCTGCGATCTGCTTGGGGCTCTGTTCTTCCTTCTCTCAATAAACTCTGCTTGCTATACCCTCTGTGTCAAGTCTCTAATTCTTTCTGAGCATAAGACAAAAAATCGGGTTTGCTGCTATTCCTGCATTGGGTATTGGGCCCGCTCACCCCACCTTCCCATGTCAATACCAGTACCTTTTCTAGCCCTTTCTTCTCAGAGGTACCTGCTTTCCAAACGTAGAGTCAATCTTTGTCATCGTTTCTAAGCTTTTATTATAATGAACATGTCAACTCTTAAGTGGTATAACATAATATTTAGTGTTTTTTTATTGTAAACTATTTCATCCTGTGCCTGTTTGAAGCTTTTTTTTTTTCACTCAATTTTATTTTTAAGATGTACCCATATTGATATATTATAGGTTTAGGTTATTTTAATATATATGAAGAATTTTATAAATATCAATTTATTCATCTACTTTTCTATTAATATATTATGTTTCTTCTATTTGTTTTATTTATAGACAGTGATAAATGAAGTCCTATTGTTTATCATGTTTTCTTGTATTTTTTCTTTGTCATAAAATCAATTCAGTGGGCATGACCAACATTTTTTTTTAATAATATGATGTGGTTGAATGAAATTGAATAGATAATAAAGAACATTTTACAGTAAGGGTTAGCATTGTTTCCTAAACTTCTGTTTCAGTATATGTGTATCCTAGGACATGATAATGTTTCCTTGAGATTTATTATATACTTTATCTTGGAATGCTTATGTTCAGATATGTATATACTCCATGTGTGTTTAAAAAGACTGTGTATTCCTCGAGTTGGGGTTTTCTGTATGTCCATTATACCAGGCTTCTTAATCATAACCATAACTTCTATTTATTTTGTAATTTTGTCTGTGTAGTTACTTTCTTTGGGGTGAAAGGTCTACTGTGATTGTGGGTTTGTGACGATTTTTTATATCAAAATTTTCTTTATATATTCTGAAGTTCTTTGTTGGTTAATGTGGTTTCAGCATTATTTTATCTCCTGATAAATTAATTGTTCCATATATCTTTATCTAAAAACCTCATTTCAAATTATAATTTTCTGCCTTAAGGTTTATCTTTGTTAACATTTTTATTATTATATCAGCTTTTTGAGGGGATTGGTAAATACTTGGTGTCTGATTCTTATTTCTTTGCTTTCAAGAGTCTATATCATTCTATTTTAGTACATCATTTATAAATAATAAAAGCTTATAGCCAAATTTTAAAATTTTAGTTATTTCCTTTATTTTGTTATTTATTTATTTTTTTGGAGAGGTTTTTGCTATAGGGCGCATGCACTCACCAAAAAGATAGGGAGAGACAGGGAGACAGAAAACGAGAAATCACCCCCAGGGGGGGATGGCCACGCCACAATCCCTTCTCTTCCATTCTCCTCTCAAGATCCTGGGCACGCATGCACACGTACCCGGTGTAAATTTAAGTTACCAGGTCTAGAACTTGAACTGCGGGTTGACTACATGGGAGTCCAGCAACATGGCCATTATGCCAACTGCTGGTCCCAAATTTTAGTTATTCTTAATGAGCTTAAAATATGTTTTTTGCTTGTTGGTATATTTAGTTTATATTTTCATATTTTTGTTGTTTCTGCTTATTTTCTTTGCCGTTTTTTCTCTTTTGGAACAATTCTTTTTTCCTTCAGTGTTCTGTTGGATTTTTTTTAATGTTCTTGGGTTTTTTTTTCTTTGTTATTATTTTGGAAGTAATGAATTCTCTATTTAATTTTGACTTATTATTCTTAATTTTTAATTTGTGTACTATATTTCTTGCTTTATCATTCTCTAAGGCTAATCAATATTACAGTTTTTTTAGACAATAATATTCCTTCACTCAATTTTTGTTTTTGTTTTTGGAAAAGAAACACATGTTTTAGATGAGTAGAAAGGGATAAAATTTAATATAGTTATCCTCAGTTTTCCCTAAAACATAAATGATGATGATTCTGCATGGACCTTTAAATTTTTATTTTTATGTTTTTATTTAAGTGTACTTTTTCAAGTACATTTTCTTATCAACATCTCATAAACATTTTAATGATACATTATGAAAAATGAATTACTCATAACTTCAAATATGTTGATTGTGAGAAAAGCAAAATGCTTACACTAGATAATTTAGATTTATTTATAACTATTGTATAAACTCTGAACCTCTGATGGTGTGCCTATTAACAGTGTTAATTATCCAAAAATCTTTCTAGTTCTGGCTATTTAGTGAGAATAGTTTTCTCCTGTTTATAAAGACTTGACTATTGGATATTGCTCATAGAGTGATAAAATCTTAGAGTTCTTAGAGCTTATCTCCAACATTTTTATTTAACAGGAAATTTAGACCCAAAATAATTAACACTTTGAATCTAAAGTCCAGTTACTAAAATTCTCAATTTAGAATTGTTTATTCTGAATCCCATGCTATCCTTTTTTAAAATCAGTTTTATGGGGACCAGCAATTAGTGTAATGGCTATATCGCTGGACTCCCATGTAGTCGACCCTGGTTCGAGTCCCGGACCCGGCGGCTTAAACTTACGCCGGGCGCATGTGCGTGCATGCCCAAGATCCCGAAAGGAGAATGGAGGAGAAGAGATGGCGGTGTGGCCATCCCCCCTGGGGGGTGATTTCTCGCTTTCTGTCTCTCTATCTCTCTCTGTCTTTCTGGCGAGCACACGCACCCTATAGCAAAAACCTCTCCAAAATAAAAAAAAAAATCAATTTTATGTAAACTTATTTTTTTGATAATTCTCTTTAGAAATACGCCCACTGTAATATAGAAGCTACAGTATCCATCTGTTTACTAATTTATCTTTTAGTACTACACATGCTTGAATCACAAAAACAAGTTACAATTTTTAAATGAATTAAATTGTTTTAAATATTTATGGCTCTTTCTTTTATCAATTTCAGATGTAAGCAGTGTTCTAATTTGAGACCAATACAAAACCTAAACTCCCTGGTTGATAAAACATCATGGATTCCTTCCTCTGTGGCAGAAGGTTAGCTAATTTCCATATCTTATAATTTAAACTATTTATAAGGTCATCTCACTGATTTGTATTTCAATGTTTGCAGATATAGTAGGCTGCGCTGAAATTTAACTTGGCTTAAGTGACACCATTTACTGTGGTTGTAATAAAATTTTAGCATAAATGTTAAGTATACAGATAGCCACCTTCACGCATCTATAGGTATTTTTGAATCAAAATGCTTATTTTACTACTCAATAATTTGTTTTTATGTAAGGCATTTATTATAAATATAAGTTCTGAAAAATTTCTTCAGCTCATAGTATTTTGAGATTGAAAAGAGAGAGCTGTTACAACACTTAACGAATACAGGTCTTAGCTGGGAGAGCGTCGCTAACTGCAGTCATCCAGCTTTTTGTTTAAAACTCTTTCCATGTTCGGGTACTCATTTCATTGTAAGATAGCACGTCCTCCTAATTCTTAGGTAGTTCTTAATATCAAAGTCAGATCTGCCTGCATAAAACATGGAGCCAGGTCTGTCCGGGAATTACTTGAACTATGCCTACACCTACTTCTGTAAAACAGACAGACTTCATGTGAGGACCTCTCTGAAGCTTTCATGGGCTATTTCTTCAAGCAGGCACCCTCACTTCCTTTGGTATTTTTCCACATTCCTCATTATTTTATTTCTCTTGCTCAGTTGATAGTTCCTTTTACCAATGTTCTTCTCAAAGTTTGGCACTCACAGCTAGACAGAGGGCTGCAGACAAATTTTGACCATATCAGAACATAGTGAAAATCCTTCTTTCCCTCAAAGTGGACACCTAGCTTCTAGCCTGAAATTTCATTATATAGATATTTATTTGTGTACTTATTTGTGTTCTCTTTTTTAATCTATTCATATGGTACTGCTATCTCATATTTTGCTTCTGATCCATTGAAATGCCTAGTTATGTTCACAGTAACTTCTTCTCTTTTCTTTTTTTAAATTAGTCTATTTCTCTTGTGAGAGATAGTCAGAGACAGGTACCACCCAACATGGTCTTTACACCACAGTCCATCCCTAGTCTTAGATGGCTAGGTCACAGGTCTAGGTAGCTGGGTCACAATTCTAGGTAGCTGGGTCACAGGTCTAGATAGCCGGGTCACAGGTCTAGATAGCCGGGTCACAGGTCTAGATAGCCAGGTCACAGGTCTAGATAGCCGGGTCACAATTCTAGATAGCCGGGTCACAGGTCTAGATAGCCGGGTCACAGGTCTAGATAGCCGGGTCACAGGTCTAGATAGCTAGGTCACAGGTCTAGATAGCTAGGTCACAGGTATGCACATACATGTCCAGTATTCTTAGTGCAGATATGAATTCCAGACCTTTCCTATGTAAGTCCCATTGCATTACTGCTGTGCCATCACCAGGTCCCTTTGTATCATGCTAGTTTGATCTCATCCTACCCAAAATGCGATTTTCGTTGTTGTTGTTCATATGGTCCCTCAGGTTAGATTTTAAGTTCATCATTCATAGTTTGAATTTGCAATTTTAACCACTTGAGACTTTTTGAAGCCTAAATATCAATTTATTTATATTAACAGCATCTGTTGTATTTCTTAATTCATGTGGATGTCCCCAAATTTTTTCATTGTTCATGCCCCTTTAAATTAGACCAGCAGATAACTTGATGGTTAAAGGCACTGGACTCCCACATGGCTGACCACAGTTCGAGTCCCAGACCTGGCGGCTTGCTTTCTCACTCTCCTTCCGTCCCTCTTCCCCTACCCCCCACACACTCACTCTGTCCCTCTCTGGTCAAATTAAAAGAAGAAATAAAGAAAAGAAAGAAAGAAAGAAAAGAAAGGAAAGGACAGGGAAAGGGAAAGGGGGTGGAGGGAAGGAGGGAGGGAGAGAGAGAGATAGAGAGAGAGAAAGAGAGAGAGAAAGAGAGAAAGAGAGAAAGAAAGAAAGGGAAAGAAAGAAAAGGAAAGAAAGAAAAAGATAATACTTAAAAAAAACTTTTAAAAAATTAGTCCTACTATGGGACCAGCCGTTAGTGTAATGGCTATGTCTTTGGACTTGCATGTGGTCGACCGTGGTTCGCGTCCCGGACCCAGTGGCTTAAAACTCATGCCGGGCGCACGTGTGTGCGTGCCCAAGATCCAGAGAGGAGAATGGAGGAGAAGGGATTGCGGCGTGGCCATCCCCCCTGGGGGGTTATTTCTCACTTTCTGTCTCTCTGTCTCTCTCTGTCTGTCTGGCAAGCGCACGGGCCCTATAGCGAAAACCTCTCCCCCCCCCCAAAAAAAAAAATTAGTCCTACTGTTTAAATATGGGCTCCACACATGGAAGCGAAAAAACTTTTTGTAGACCTATTTATTGTCTTTCAATTGCAAACACAAAGATATTCTTAACCTTTGAATTCTCATGTAATTTAGTATCTCTAGTTCCTGCTTTCTTACTTATCTTACTAAACTGTGACATCCCAAATTGTGACATTTTTATCCATTCAAAAAGATCATATAACTATTTTAGAAAAGTAGTTTTCTGGGACCAGCAGTTAGCATAATGGCTATGTCGTTGAACTCCCACGTAGTCGATCATGGTTCGAGTCTTGGATCCAGTGGCTTAAACTCACGCTGGGCGTATGTGTGTGTATGCCGAAGATCCCAAGAGGAGAATAGAGGAGAAGGGATTGCGCCATGGCCATCCCCCCAGGGGGTGATTTCTCACTTTCTGTCTCTCTCTGTCTTTCTGGCGAGCGCACACGCCCTATGGTAAAAACCTCTCAAAAAAAAAAAAAAAAAAAGTACGTCATTTTCTATGCATATGATACAAAAAGTAGAGACACATTAAAAATATTTAACTGATGGGGCCAGCAGATGGCGTGGTGCTTAAGGCACTGGACTGACTACAGCTCCAGTCCTGGACCTGGTGACTTGAAAATCACGCAGGTAACATGTGTTCGTCCCCCAAAATCCTGAAAGTACAATGGAGGAGAAGGGATGCAACATCACCATCCCTCTTGGACATGATTTCTCACTTTTCCCCTTTTTATTTCTTTCTCACACACCCTGAGGTGAATACCAAATAAATGAATAAATAAATAAAATGTAACCATGTTCTGTTAATCTAGAACATTCTGGTATTTTAATTATCTTTCATAAGACTAATATGCAATGAGTTGTATTTTATGAATTACTTTTATGATTTCCATTTAAGTATCAGCTCATTTTAAAGATACATTATAGTAATATTTAGCAAAATAAATTCAGTTACTTAAATCTTTTTTTTTTCTTTTTTTTTTTGGAGAGGTTTTTGCTATAGGGCGCGTGCGCTCGCCAGACAGACAGAGAGAGACAGAGAGATAGAAAGCAGGAAATCACCCCCCAGGGGGGATGGCCATGCCGCAATCCCTTCTCCTCCATTCTCCTCTCGGGATTTTGGGCACGCACGCACACGCACCCGGCGTGAGTTTAAGCCACCAGGTCCGGGACGTGAACCGCGGTCAACTACGTGGGAGTCCAGCGACATAGCCATTATGCTAACTGCTGGTCCCAGTTACTTATAATCTTAAGAGGTATTTTTCCCTATGTAGATACAGTAATATGTTCCAAAGTGAACCTAAGTGAGCTTAAGGTATTGGTAAAGCAATAGTCATATGTGTAAATTTTTATTCCTTGTATTACGATTTATAGCTACATACTATCATAAAACAATTTTTTTAAACAAAAGAAAATCAATTTACTTTCAGTATTACTATACTCACTTTAGACTAGATGAATACAGTATATCCCAATCAAGAAATCAGTAATTCTTAAGAAATAAAGCACTTCAACAGAAAAAGTATGTATTTATATACTATTAACCTTATTACTAAAGACTATATTACGTATTTCCCATCTTTAGTTTTTCAGAAGGGCCAAGGTTATTTGAATTGATCAATTACTGTATACTTCTCTGACACCCCTTGCCATGTAACAATTTCAGCTTTACTTTTGTAATAAGAAATAGCAGAATCATGTGGTTTGATCTTCTTTTCCTTCCCTAGTACTGGGTGTTGTACCCCTCCGGTATGTGTTTGTTATGACATTTACTCTTGATGATGGAACAGGAGTATTAGATACATATCTCATGGATTCTGTAAGTAACAGAGGTAGTAATGAATTTTTAACTACAAAAATAAGATCTTTTTGAATTTTAATACATTTATTCATGCCTACTTTATTTCTAAAAGGACCTAAGGCAACTTAAAAATGTAAATAAAATTTGAGCAGCTTATCAATGAATCTTAAATGCTGTGTATCTCTCTCTTTTGATTTGACACTACATATTAATATTTGAATTTTGAAAAATTGAGGGGTTTGAGGTGTGAGTCATTCTTTGTGCCATGTGGAGAGGCTCTGCTCCAGAGCTGAGAAGCAGAGGTATGGCCATTCTATGTGGGTGTTAGTCAGCATTTCGCCATCCATTTTGAACCTCCACATTTCCTGTTAAGGGAAATAAAGTAATTCTGATAGGGAGATAGATATTATCATGTAAAGTTAAAAGGTAGTCCTACTCTCATTTCTGACACCAGTTACAAGTTTGGTAGCACCCAGGCCACTCTTACTTTTCATAACTTAAAAATAAAGAATTACAGAACTCCTGAAAGTTATAATACAATTACAGTTTATTACAGTTAAATTATATAGATTAAAATCAGCCAGGGGGGTCTGTCTGGTGAGCACATGCACCCTATAGCAAAAAACTCTCAAAAAAAAAAAAAAAAAACAAATCAGCCAGGGGAACTCTAGGAAGTTCCAAATATGGAGCTTACTTTTATACTCTCCCCTTGAAGTTACTGTACTGTGTTACCTTCTCTACAGCAGTGTGTAACAGTGTAGCTGGAGTGTTGCCAACTGGGAAACTCAGCCAAGCTTTGATGTCAAGAGTTTTTACTGGGACTCCATTATGTAGGCATAGTTGCTGGCCCATGTGGCCCATGTTCTTAGTTTTCAGCCCTTCCCAAGGTCACACTGGTGTGCATGCCCCAAGCTCCACATCCTGAATTAGATTGTTAGACCCTCCAGAGTGACCCAAGAGCCCCGAGCAAACACACTTCTGCCCATGTGACATCCTAAGGGCTAGGAGATACCTCTCACAACCTAAGGGAAATAGCCAGACTTAGGTTCAGAGTTAAATGTTTTACTGCATACATTGGAAAAGAATCTGAGGTAAGGTTCCGAGGAGAATTTTTCCTCCTACTTCACAATTCAGTTAGCCATTTACTAAATAAATATTTACTGAGCACTTGCTATGTATTTGGTACTATGCTCTTTGGGGATACAGCCATGAGTATGTATTTGGTACTATGCTCTTTGGGGATACAGCCATGAGTATGTATTTGGTACTATGCTCTTTGGGGATACAGCCATGAGGACACAAACAAAATTCCTCTCTTTCTGGAATTTTTAGTAAGAGAGAAAAAAATAAATATGTACTCTATGTTATATTCTTTTAAACTTAACACTGAATTTATTTGCCTATTCACAGTGAGATTGGCAGTGTTATAGCTTTTTGATTATCATCATCATTAGTCAGAATAATTTAGCTTGTTTCTATATATCTCAAGGCTGTTTTAAGTTTAAAGTAATAGATTTTGGAATTCAGACCAGCGGTCTAGTCTAGGAGATATACAATCTTGATAGAGTGAAATAGTCTAGATAATATTGAAATACTTATGTATTAATTATAACTTTTAGAAAAGATTAATGTCATTTCTTTTCCTTTTACCATATCATTTTTTTTAGGACAAATTCTTCCAGATTCCAGCATCAGAAGTCCTAACTGATGATGACCTTCAGAAAACCATGGATATGATTATGGATATGCTTTGTCCACCAGGAATGAAAGTTGGTAAGCAGTACTGCTAACAATTCTGATTTTTTCCCCAAAAAAATAGCACCTAGCATATATTTACTATTAGGTCTAAAGGCTTTAAATCTAAAATGTATTACTAAAGTGAATAATTACTGTATGATTCTTCTTTTGGTGAATATAGTAGCAGAGATAAAAAGGTATGAATCAGAATTCCTACAATAATTTTTTTTTTCAGGGGACAGCAGGTGGTATATTGGTTGAGGTGCTGGACTCCCACATGGCTGACCATGGTTCAAGTCCTAGACCTGGTGGCTTGCTTTCTCACTTTCCTCTCTCTCTCTCTCTCTCTGTCTATCTCTTTTTGGTGAACACACATGCCCTGTAGCAAATTAAAAGTAGTAATAAGAATAAGTAAAATTAAATAATTCTTTTAAAGACATATAGTTTTTTTATATTTTAAAATGTAATAAATGAAAGTAGTTTTGATCACAAGCACTTTTGATATGCTGTATTTTTAGTTTCTGCTTTTTTGTTTTGTTGTTTTTTTTGTTTGTTTTTGTTTTTGTTTTTTTCAAGAAAGCTAGAAGTCAGTGATCCCTCACCCCGCCCCCCACCAGAGGGTATGGCCACACTGCAATCCTTTCTCCTCCATTCTCCTCTTGGAATTTTGGTCATGCACATGTACCCAGCAGAGTTTCACTGGGTCTAGGACTAGAACCACAGTGGACCATGTGGGTGTCCAGAGCCTCGACCACTGTGCCACCCGCGGGTCCCTATGTGCTCTGTGTTTATGCACACAAACATTTTGGTTGAAGCTTTACCAAAAGGGGTGAAATTTTGGCAAGATCTGTTTTCTATAACAAATCCTTTTAATTCATTGATGAATTTTCTATTTAGTGTTAACTAGCTTCAGATTTTTTAAGTTTTTGTTTTATTAATATTATATATATGAGCTGTAGTTGTTTTCTGTATAAACATTCAGTTAATTAACCAGGTGTTCAGATCAAATTGTAGTGATTATATCTGTTCCTTCTGATTTTTCTTCTGTGTTCATTATTTCTATTCATGTTGAAACATGCAGATCTAGATTATTTAAGACAATTTGATTCTTTTAACAATTTGTCAGTAACAATTTTGCCAGCTGTAGATTTAGCTCTTGTTTGTTTAACTTTTATAAGTTGTTTTTAATCAGGCTTTACTTTTCCCCTGGCCCATTTTTGCATCTTATAATACTTTCAAAAAAGACAGTTTCACTCACCTGTAGCAAAGTTTGCATAATATATATTCGTTGTGATTTAAAATTTGTGTTGGTTATTTAGGCTTTCAGATAGGGTTCTGGAAGTAGAACTCCCATATCAAAAAACATAAGCTGGGGCCAGCAGGAGATGTAGTGGTCAAGATGCTGGACCCCCACATGGCCAACCACAGTTCAAGTCTTAGATCCATTGGCTTAAAAATCACATTGGGTGCGTGTATTTTGGTGCCCCAAATCATATCATACTTGCCAATTTTAAATACCAAAAGACTTTTTGGACTCAAAAAATTCATAAGAGCTTTTTTGTAGAAGTTGTAAATGAATTTACTGTGGTCATAGCCAAAGCTTGAAAATGGTGTTAGTAGCTGCTGGCATGGCATTGCCCGGGTTCAGTATCTGCTACCTGAGGGGAGTTTCAGCTGGCAGGTGTAAGGGCTTGAACTGATTTGAAGTTCATTTTCCTTTATTTCCTGTTGGTCAAGAAACAGCCAGGAGAGGTCAGTAAATATCAGAAAAGAAGGAATAAAAATTAGGGATTACGTGGCTTACTACTTTTGCTATCAAACATTTTGAAAACCCCATATTTAATCACTTTTATCTACGGTCAGGAAAAATTCAAATTTGCTTTGATTACTACAAAATAGTAATTGAATTCAGTGTATCTTAGAAAGAGTGGATAATGCTAATTTTGGCAAATACATTTATTTACTTTTAAAGTTAAATTACATGTTAGTTTTTCTATCTAAACATTTTCTTCAGTATGTATGTCAGTTGTTTAGTTTTAACTGTTAAATAACATTGTTGTTTTCATTTTTAGATACATATCCTTGGTTGGAATGCTTGATCAAGTCATATTATGTCACAAATGGAATGGAGCAACAAATTTGCTATCAGATTTTTGACACCACAGTTGCAGAAGATCTTATCTAAATGCTGTATTTTTGCATGTGGAAAATATTATCATTTTAGAAAAAAGTTACTGTTTTCTACATTGTCATTGTAAACACATCAGAGATTTAGCTGTGTTTGAAATACCTTAAACATTTCCAGCTTAACTACCATTTTAGATTTTTTTTTTGATAAATAAACAATGTTATATTGATGCCTTCTTGTAAGTGTGTTAAAAATGTTCTTGTTGCTCAAGATATTAAGGATGATGGCTTTAAGGGATATAAAAGAATAAGAACCATTGAATAGAATAAATAAGGTTTGTGGGTTCATTCACCTGCCAGCTGAAACTCCCCTCAGGTAGCAGATACTGAACCCGGGCAATGCCATGCCAGCAGCTACTAACACCATTTTCAAGCTTTGGCTATGACCACAGTAAATTCATTTACAACTTCTACAAAAAAAGCTCTTATGAATTTTTTGAGTCCAAAAAGTCTTTTGGTATTTAAAATTGGCAAGTATGATATGATTTGGGGCACCAAAATACACGCACCCAATGTGATTCATTTACTTTTTGCAGTTCTTCCAGAGAACTTTTTTTGTTATCCTACACTAGAAATTGCTTTTCCTATTTTTTTTTTTTTTTTTTTTATGTATCAGCAGCCACTGATTTCTGTGCCACCCACAATCACTGGATGGGCATCTTTCCTGACCTGATTTTTATATCAGTAGTGTTAGTGTTGATCTTTGTTAGCATGGTATGGGATTAAAAAAATGTCTCTACCTTAAATCTCAGCTTTCACTGTGTGCAAGGTAAACACACAGTGGCTACTTACTTTGTTTTCTTTTGTTTTCCTACAGACCGATCTGCTTAAAATCAGTGCTGCTTAAAGAAATGTTTGTCAGAGGAGTATAGTGTGCTAAAAGAGTGATTTGCTTTAAACAGAAGTGGCAAAATTTGCTTAATTTAGGTGCCAGTATTGGCCATTTTAGGATTCATTTCTTTAGATCTGAATTATGTACTTTGATTCCTTGTTTCTCTCTATGATATTAGAAGTTTCCACGATATTACTCCATTCCACTGAAACCTCATAAAGTGATCAGTTTTATGTTAGTGATGTATTTATATTACTTTATTTTAATAGTCTTATGTAAATTATATCTATATAGGTTTAATTTAATTGAATGAGATGTTAACTCAGTATAATAGTCTGCTCTTTACCTGACAGTGTTTGTCCAATTTAAAACCATGAATATTCAATTTTATAGAAATATTTCTACGTATTTGTATATGTGGATACATTTGTGTATATTATTTGCCATAGATTGAAAGATCCAGATCTGCCTTCTTTCATGTTAGTAAAGAGCAAATAAATATGCACATTTCAACTCTTTGATTTATCTTTTCTGTGTTGAGCAGAGGAATGCTATGAGGCAAATATTCAAAGCCAATATGTCAGTATAACAGATTATTTAGGGCTATCTTTACACCAGGTTACTGTGCTAAGCACTTAATATGTATTTGAACTTCACAGCCACCCATTTTTCCTGATAAGAAAACTGAGATTTGATTGACAAACTGACTTGAATAAGTTCACACAGTTTTAAATGTTAGAGTCAGTTCTTGAATTCAAGTACTCTCCATTCCATTCAGAGCCTCTACTTTTAACCACTCCAAAAGCTGGAATGGATTTTAGGCAAATGAGTCCATGATGAAATACTGGGTCATCAGAAAAGTCATGATGCTTTTTGTTTGTTTTTGTTTTGGGAGAGGTTTTTGCTATAGGGCGCATGTGCTCGCCAGAAAGAGACAGACAGACAGAGAGATAGAAAGTCAGAAATCACACCCCAGGGGGGAGGGGGAATGGCCACACCACAATTCCTTCTCCTCCATTCTCCTCTCGGGATCTTGGGCACGCACACACACGCGCCTGGCGTGAGTTTAAGCCACCGGGTCCGGGATTCGAACCACGGTTGGCTACATGGGAGTTCAGCGACATAGCCATTATGCTAACTGCTGGTCCCTGATGCATTTTTTATGCAAAAATGTGTCATTGCTTTTCAACGGTCCAATATCTGAAGTAATATTGTGAATAGATTATAACAAAAGTTGGGGTGTTTTCCTGTACTATCAAAAAGCTTTTTGTACCTCACTGGCAAATGAATTCAGTAACAGATTTTTTTCCTGCTCATAATAACCCTAAGTTCTAGTTTCTGGCACACTAATGCACCTCTGCACCTAACTACTAGTCTCTCTCATCATCACATTGTCAGCTTGCTGAGACAGAGAGAACAAAGACATTGTTTTAAGGATGTAAATGCTTGATTCGAAACATTCTCGGGAAAAAACTATTAAAACCCTATAGTTGAACAGATGTTTCAGTATTGCTGTTGTGTGAGGGTTACAGAAGTGAGATAAACATTTTCTCTGCCTTCAGGAAACACCCATTCTAGAAGAGTAGGGGTCAGAAGGTAGATTCACATTGTGAACTGTGGGAGCTCCAAAATTACAAAGCAAAACTCTTTGTGAATCTTTATAATGGTAGGTAATTTCTCTTAAATTTTGTTTTAAAACAAAACCTTACATTGTAATCTATTTTTTGGTTTGTTGTGTAGTTGTTATTTGTTGTTTTTTACTTTTTTTTTTTTTTTCCACTTTTCAGCTTTGAAGAAGAGTACATCAACAGCCAGTGTTCATCCGGTGGCGATGTATTTACCCTACCCTAATCAGTGACCCAGAGTGGCAGGAAACTGTTAGTTCTGGAGCCACATCTAGAGAGTAGTTCATTGTGCCTATGTTTGATTCCTGTCCCTTTTATATGAATACTAATAGAGTCTTCCTATCAGCTTTAGAATGACATATTTTAGAAAATAGTTTATAGTCTCTTCCTCAATTTCCAGTTTGTACAACATCCATTTTTTCAGGTGAGTAGATTTCCCTTTATTGCCCTGCCTTGTTTGATATGAGCCTGAGAATGCATATCTTAAGAAGTCAGAGGCAGGGAACCAGCAGTTAGTGTAATGGCTATGTCGCTAGACTCCCACGTAGTCGACCTCGGTTCGTGTCCCAGACCCGGTTGCTTAAAACTCACGCCGGGCGCGTGTGCGTGTGTGCCCAGGATCCCGAGAGGAGAATGGAGGATAAGGGATTGCGGCATGACCATACCCCCTGGGGGGTGATTTCTCGCTTTCTGTCTCTGTCTCTCTCTGGCGAGCGCACGCGCCCTATAGCGAAAAACCTCTCCAAAAAAAAAAAGTCAGAGGCAGTCAGCTATTCTTTATCTAGATGCAGTAATGAAAAAGGCAGTGCTCTCAGGTTCTTTCAGGAGCCACCCTCAATTACACACACTGCTTTATTTGAGGGAACTGTACGTGCCAAGACATAGTGTATCGTCCCTGTTGTTTTTCCCTCTAGTCATGCTGCACAGTGGGAGTTGCTTTTGAGTGTAGAAAGCCTGGAGTTGATGGAATAGAAATGAATAGATCTCTGTCCACCTTGGAAAGCCGTCTTCACACAATAGGGCATGGGCTGCCCGGGTGTCTAACTGGAGTTCATTCCTGCCTACTTCCAGGTGACAGGAAGGGCTACGTTTTCCCTACCCACTTCTTAGCTAGCTGCATTTATGTTTCAAAGTCAAAACATAAATTTGTTACTACTTGTGACTCTCAATCCAGACAGCTGTCTTAATATACTTTCTAACTGCATTCCTTGGTATCTGGAAAAAAACACTTAGTTCTTCTGATTATTTTCAGTGTTGTAAAAATGTTGACCATACAAGCTTGCTTTGTATCAAGTCTTATTTTTATTAATAAAAGTGATATATGCAAATAAGAATTTGAAACAGGTAGGTCAAGTGGAACAAATTCCTACCCTAACTAGTACTCGAGAAGAAACTATTTTGAATAGTTTGAAGTATAATTTTCCAGACTTTTACCTAAGAACATGTGAATGTGTATATATACATTTTTTTAAAATTAACATTATGTTATATGGTCTTACAACTTTCTTTTGTTATGTAATGGATTTTTTACATTAATACACATAAAGGAAACTCATTCCTAATATTTACTCAGCATAAGTAACTTTCACTGGATAATTCTCTGATTATTTCCTTTTCTATTTCTGCTATGGATGTTTTTTCTCTGGGTGATCTATTATAGTACAAATTTTGGAATTTTATACTTTCATAATAATATATCCTTGTTCTCTGTCTTGTTACTTTATTACCTTATAGCTATCTTTAATATTATTTTATCATTTATTACTGTGGTAATCTGTATTTTGTCTGATATTACTTCTCCTTTTAATAAATGCAGAGACGCTGAGGTCTGCTTTCACTGTATTTCCTGGAGGCTCTCAAGTGATGCCATTTGTGAGACCTGTCTAGACCTTACTCGATAGGACTCTGCCATGACACAATTGTCTTAGATATTTGTTCATGCTTGGAAGAATTCATTGTGAAAGTAATGTTAATATAAGAAAGGAAAACATCTGTGATGCTTTTCATTAGGAAATTCAGTGAAAGCTATGGTGAGTCGAATTCTACTAAAGTTTTAAAACATCATTTTATAGGAAATCATTTCTCTTCCTCTACTGGCCCCTCAGGATCTCTGGATAGCATCAGAGCCTCCTACCTATTCCAAGAAAAGGAAACCTAGTCAGCTAATAAAATCTGGGCACAATAATCTATCTGTCCCTTTTCTCTCCTGTTTGGAAATAGTATTAATTGGAAATAGTATTAAAACTCACTAAGCAGGAATTCCCCTTGCACTTGGATATGTATAATCGTACCTTTTTTTGGCAGTCTGGAAATTAAGCAGCAGTATTCTGTATTATTTTTCCTTACAATATTGTGATTTAAGCTGTTAAGAAATTTGAGATCGATTAGAGTTTCAAAGTGATGATCCTCTTACATGGAGATAAATGTTTCTTCCATTCAGGACTGCAGTTTATGGGCTGAGAAATGTCAGGTATCCATTACATGATAAGGACAATGTATCCGCGTCTGTGGGAGGGAGCTCTTCCTCAGATGTGCCTTAGTGAACCATGGATAGTTCAGAGACCATGCTGCTGTTTTTAGACTATTACCAGCATCTTAATGAATGGCTGGATTTTTCCCATTAGCCTTTGGGCCACAAAGTGTGTGTCTGTACACTTGTTTTTATTCTCTTCCTTAAGTCTTCTTTGCAGGGTACTATATTAGAAAACTGTAATAGAAGTTACCTGACAACCTAGTCCACAACTGAGAAAGAAAGCTATTGTCAACGCATGTAAAAGTTTCTTTCATCCATTTGTTCACAGTATTATGAAGATTTGGCAGCCATGTCTGTTAGAAATATTAACCTTCTTTTGCCCAGTTGGTAAAACAGTCATAATGCAACTAGATACATAGGGAAAGGTTCTGGGTTTGAGTCTCTAGTCCTCCTGAGCATGTTGGACACACACACACGCCCATGATCCTGACCAGCTAAGACTGGGGGTGAACTGAGGTAAGAGAACCTCTTCGGAAGTACCTGTCTCTCTGTCTCTCTTTTGGTGTCTCTGATGGGAAAAAAAGAACCTTAACCTTCCTGTTATCTATTCATAAAATATTACATCGAATATTATCATAGTTCCTAAACAAATACCTTTGTTTATACTACTGTGAAACTTCTTTTTATACCTTCAGAAGAAAGTTTTCCCTTCTTTGAAACAGAAATTCCCAAGTAGAAGCTTAATTTGTCTTTGCATAAACTATTTCTCCATAACTTTTGTCCTCCATTAGAAGGAAGAATCCTTAAAGATTCTTGCCAGTTTTAGCTACCTCATAAGTGACATTTTGTCTCAAGCTTATATAGCAGTTATTGCATAGATAGTTACTTCAAAAAGTCTCTTGTAGCACTACAGCCAAGGCAAGACATTTTATTTTAGTTTTCATTTTATTTTTTTCAGGTTTTGCCATAGGACATGTGTGCTTTCCAGACAGAGACAGATGGGGAAGTGAGAAGTCACTCCCCAGTGGGCATGGCCACACCACAGTTCCTTCCCTCCACTCCTCTTGGGATTTTAGTTACACATGGGCACATGCTCAGTGTAATCTTCAAGCCACCAGATCCAGGACTCGATCCATAGTTAGTCATGTGGGAATCTAGCACCTTAACCACCACGCCACCTTCTGGCTCCAAGACATTTTACATTTAATAATACGTGGAGTCCAGTGAAAACATGGCTGGCTGTAGTTATGCATATGTGGTTTATTCTTGGATAGGGAATCACATGTGCTTACTCCTATTAGATAAGGTTTTTGAATAATAATAGCCTTGGATTTTGGAATCATTGAGTATTTCTGCACAATTACCAAAGTTTTAAGTGGAGGTTAAGATAACATAAAGTATAAAAGAGGAACATAAAAGTCAACCTGTATGTTTACATTCATTTATTGCTCATAACAATATCTGTATGCACAAAGGATTTGATAAGATTTGTAATAAAAGACAAACATGAGACACAGTTTTAGAAATAAGGCAAGAAGAAAACTGAATAAAGAGAAGAGATCATTAATATAATTGAAAAATCCTACCCTAAGGTATGCTCCAGGTTTTCAAGAGAACTAGTTACACATGAAAATAGAATAGGCTACATTATTTTTATTAATTTTTTATAGAGATTTTTGCTGTAGGGCACCCACGCTCGCTGGAGCGACAGAGACAGAGAGAGAGAAAGCAAGAAATCACACACACACACACACACCCCGGGGAGGGATGGCCACGCAGCAATCCCTTCTCCATTCTCTTGAGACTTTGTGCACACACACACACACACACCACACACACTCACACATACACACACACACACACACACACACGCCTAGCATGAATTTTTAAGCAGCTGAGTCCAGGACTTGAACTGCTGTCGACTATGTAGGAGTCCAGTGACTTAAGCATTATGCTATCCGCTGTTCTCTTAAATGAATATTCTTACAATATGCTGTTAAGTGATATGAACTTTATCTAAATATTAAGAGTAATAAACTAGATTTTTATGTTAAATATACCAACCTCAGTGATTTATGTGATCGATAATAGTTGTTTTAAAATACAGAAATGATCAAGAGTGGTAGGTAAGTTCTGAAGATGAAAGAGAGCAGGGAAATTTTCCACTACATCTTTTGGCTAATTTTTTTCTTTAGATTTATTTAATTTTTATTTTATTCGTAATAGTAGTAAAAAAGTTTTTAATTTTTTAAACTTTTATTTATTTATTCATTTGTTAGTTTTAATTTGACCAGAGAGGGACAGAGTGAGAGAAAGTGAGAAAGCAAGCCAGCAGGTCTGTGACTTGAACTGCAGTCAGCCATGTCGGAGTCCAGCACTTTTAACCACCACACCACCGCCCAGCCCCAGTAGTAGCATTATTTTAAAATTTACTAGGGCATGTACACTCACCCAGAAACAAAGTGAGAAAGCAAGCCACCACGTCCAAGATTCAAATCATGGTCAGCCACGTGGGAGTCCAGCACCTTCACCATGCCACCTGTTGGCCCCTATCTTTTGGCTCTTTTGTGGGGCATTATTTTATTTTGTTTTATGTAAAAAGTCTAAGATATTTGCATGTTTAACAGACAAAAATATGTAAAGGTTTCTGTTTTTAAAAAGTTATGCAATTTTTTGCTTATTAAAATTAATTCTTAGAGGTACTAATAAATTACCACAGGGAAAATAAGTGATGATCTTTTTTTTTTTCTTCCTCTTTTTTTTTTTTTTTTTTTTTTTTTTTTTTTGAGAGGTTTTTGCTATAGGGCGCGTGCGCTCGCCAGACAGAGACAGACAGAGAGACAGAAAGTAAGAAATCACCCCCCAGGGGGGATGGCCACGCCGCAATCCCTTCTCCTCCATTCTTTTGGGATCTTGGGCATGCACGCACATGCGCCCGGTGTGAGTTTAAGCCACTGGGTCCGGGACTCGAACCATGGTCGACTACGTAGGAGTCAGCAACATAGCCATTACGCTAATTGCTGGTCCCAGTGATGAACTCTTTTTGATGGCACAAAAATGTATTTCTTCTGATAAAATGTTACTAGCAAAATTAGCTATTTGACTTTCTTGACCCTGAAATCATTTGAGTTGAAATCACCTTGATCTATAATCTGGACCAGCCAGAGGTTTTCTGTTTGTTTGTTTTTTTCCTTCCTTGGTTTTATTTTCTTATTTTTTTACATTAATCACTGTACATCTTTACAACATACAAAATGAATTTTCCCAGCATAAATATACTGTATATTAGCCCAGAGATATTACCGTACATGTCATTATCAACAGGTAATTTTCCATTTTGGTGTCCATTAAATGTCATGCTTCTTTTTTTCCCTTGATTTCCTGCTTCCCCTCACCCCCATTTCCCACCCTTCTCCCACTGTGTCTAGTATTGACAGCGGTTCTTCACTCTGACTTCGCCGATAATCACCTGAGGGGAATCATCAGATCCTAAAATAACACTTTGGATTCTAACTTTCCATCCCATGGATCCATACCCTGGCTACACAGCTAAATAGCTGTTTGTCCTTAAGCCAGTTGATTAGCTTTTCTTGAAAGTTAAAAATTAGAATGCCTACCTTAGATCAGAAAACATGGAGAACTAAACAAAAAATTTTAAATGCATAATAAACCCTCGAGAAGGAATTTAAGGATATTAAGCTTTGGTGACAAAAATTAATCATCTTTATTGCTACTCTTAAAAAAAGAGATTTAGAGTTTGTTTCAGACTTTTGTGTTGATTCTTTAACATCCTGGGAAGACTTGTAGCAGTGGTGACAAAGGAAAACAAGTTCACACTCCCCATATTTAGGCCCAATTTAGTGAAGCTGTTAGGAAAATGGGAATAAAATAGAGTATCATTGGATGAATTGGCCAAAGTATCCTCTGCTAACTTGCTTATCTTGAATGGTTTTATGATTTCAAACCATTTTCTCAATATCTCATGCTTATTGAGAAATAATATAAAGACATAAATTCAAGATAAAAAGCTATGATGTGTACCAATATTTAAAACAGGATATTTTAAACAGGATAGTTTGATTAAATAAGTTGATGACGAGTAATCTGGAAATAACTGCAAGCAATGAGAAAGAATGATTTTTTTCCCTTATTAAAAACTACAATTCTAAAGAAGAGAAGGTCATTTGTAAGTTTTATGGGGATATTTACTTTTGCAATGTAGCCAGTATGTAAACGTCTTCAGTTTCTTCATTTGAGTCACTTACAACTAAAATACAAATAAAGCTTTGGATTTTTCAATCCTTCTATCACTGAGGTATTTATATGTAGTCATTGACTAGCCATTAGTTGTTCAGAAGGTCATCAGGACTTTAAAATATATATATTTGATAGGTTCTAGTTTTGGAATGGGCTTATATGACTCAATGTATCTGTCTCTTGTTCTTATAATAGAGATTTAAACAAAGAGTAATAATGTAATATACTACTTGTGTTGAATCCCTATGGTTTTAGTTAAATCTAAATGCAAATCAAAATGCATTTTTTATGCTGGAATATTTGGTGAGATATTTCAATGCTTATTTTATTGTTCTACAAACCATAACTGACGTCTGTTTGAAGGACTGAATTTTCCGTAGTGAATTTAGAAAATTACTTTCTGCACTAAGACCACAAGAGAGGCCTGCGAGACATAACTTATCTGCCTCAGAAAACAAGATTTGGTTTTTATAAGAGAACACATATTAGGCACTTAAATGTTACAGAAACCTGGCTTCAGTATTCCTCAGTCTTTATGACACTACACTGATTCCCAAGGCAGCGATCAAGCAATTTTCCAGAACAATACCACACTCAAGGGATCATGGCTGAGAGGTGAAACCACATGGCCCAAGTTGGTTACTTCCCTTTTTAGGGAAGACATCTCTGCAGACATTCATAGTATGATTTCTCCCGTTCTAAATCCATCAATGTTCTTTCACAAAGTTTAAAAAAAAAAAAAAAATCCACCTCACACTTGACCTTAGTCATTGTTACTACCAGAAATTCCTCTCTGCCATAAGAGAACCTAGTGAGAGGTTGAATCTCCTCTTGGAATAGTTTCAGTTCTTTGGTTTAAGACCTTAAGCCCTCACAAAATGCAGACCAATCTAGAAAAATAGTTTTTATATTATCTATATTTAAAATTAATATAAACTCTTGGGACCAGCAGATGGCATAATGTTTATGTTACTGGACTCCCACATCTCACCATGGTTTGAGTCCTGGACCCAGTGGCTGAAAACTCAGTGCCTGGTGCATGTTCATGTGTGCCCAAAAACCCAGGAGAGGAATGGAGAAGGGATTGCTGCATGGCCATACCCCCTGGGGAGGTGACTTCTCACTTTCTTCCTCTCTCTGGAGAATGCACTTACCCTATTAGCAAAAATCTCCCTAAAAGAGGGACCAGCAGTTAGCGTAATGGACTCCCATGTAGTCTACCGCCGTTTGAGACCCGGACCTGGTGACTTAAACTCATGCCAGGCGCATGTGCGTGCGTGACCAAGATCCCGAGAGAAGAATGATGGAGAAGGGATTGCGGCGTGGCCATCGTCTCTGGGGGGGTGATTTCTCGCATTCTCTCTGTCTTTCTGGCGAGCGCACACACCCTATAGCAAAAATAACAACAACAACAACAAAAAAAAAAAACACCTCTCCAAAAAAAAAAAAAAAAAATCTCCCTAAAAGAAAACCAAAAAATTTAACTCTTGAGTAACCTTTTATTGAAAAGAGAGGACAGTAAAGGGTTACCAAACAGGTATGAGAGGGCTGCATTGCACGTCTCCAAAGACTAACCCTCTCACAGACCACAGCAAATGGCACCAGCCTGTAAGAATTTGGGGAGGGGAAGCAGAGCCAGCTGAAGTTGCTTACCCTTAACTTTACCTACCAGGAGTCAGCAAAATCGAGACCCAGTCCCAGCCTCTTCAATCCTGAGAAAGTTACTTCCCTGAACCCTCATCTATAAAACACCATTTGTTCTCAAGTTTTCACCACCGATTAATTTGAAAGATTTCAGTTATAAAAATGTCACTATTAAATAATTTTTTCTCAGTTTTATTAAAAACAGCAGTAAATAAGAGCTTTTGGTAAGATTAGCTAGTGTTGAATTTAATATAGAAATTAGTGATTTCCCATGGGTAACTTGCAGCTGTTTAAGCTTTTTGAAATATTGAAGATAGTATAAATGTCCCGCTTTCTATTTATTACTCTTTTACTGTCCTCCAATAGTTCAGAAATTCAGTTGTAAACTAGTGAACCAAATGATCTGTACAATTTCTCCCAGTTCTGGCAATTTTTTGATTTAATAATTCTTTGTTCTGTTTTGCCCAGATACAGTTCTGTTATATCCAGCTCTTGTTGACTGTCCTAAAATAGGGTTTTGCTTTCTGTAGTAGCAAGATGTCTTACACTATTGAACTAAAAAGGCTTAATTTAATGAGCATTCTCAGTGGAAAGAGTAAAGGAAACCATAGAGAACTGCATTATAGATTGTCTTTTGGGCATCATTTAAGAACAAGCAAATCCTTAAGTAGCCTAAGAAAAAAGTTTTAAAAATGAAAATATTATCACCAGTCCAGAATCATTGCTGACCTTTATTCACAATTCTCTTTCTGTTTCATTTCTTTCCTCTTCCTAAGTGAGAATTCCCCTTGGGCATTTGAATGAAGTCTTTTCAGTCACATCTGGGAGAACTTTAGACTGTCCCTGTTGAGTATTTTAAGGAGGAAAATTAATTGCTTCACTCTTTCATCTGAGTGAAGTTTTTTTGACCCTTTAAGTCTGTAACAAGCAAAACACCAGTGTTCTGGCAAATAAAAATGTAACTATTAATATCCTTTAAACCCTTTGCAGTTTATTTAGGAATTAGATGATATCTTTAAGTTTATTTCTTTCTTGAGAGAAAAAGAGATTGAGACAAGTACACTCAACAGGATCTAGCCACACCACCATCCTTCCCATGGCTTTCCAGCCCACCACGATATTTGGCAGATGCTGGCACACCCAGCATGTTCCATGCAACTCAGCTACCAGATCCAAACCCAGGCCTCCCATCTGGCTCTAGTGACATGCTGTGGCACACCACCACCTGCACCTTTGTGACTGGGCCAGATGATGTTTTTAGATGGAAAATTACACATTTTAAGAGCTAATAGTTGGTAGTATGAATCTGCCCCAAATTCTCTTATAGCCTTAGTAAGTTTGGAGAAATCTAAGCTATAAAATAGTTTTCTCAAATATTCTTCCAGCATTCCTCCAAGTTACCCCAGCAGCACTGATTTAATTTATGCAGCCAAAATTTCACTGTAAGTTAGTATGAATTATATTATTAACTAAAAAAAAAACAAGCAAACAAAAACTTTACAGGAGGTCTCATGCCATAGAGTTTTACCAAGCTCCGTTCTGTAGAAAGAATTGTAGAAACTTCCATGTTGTATCAGACGTTTCCATTTTCTTTCCCAACAGTGAACCAGTGAGACAGGCATTTCAGACTCTGAAAGTACCAAGGAAGGTAGGCGAGTTACAAAGTTGATCGAACGTAGATAGTCTACATCATTCAGTGCATTATCAGCCTTTCTACCAGTACTCGGTTATAACCAGGTGTGAATGAAAAACCTGGAAATAAAAGAAGTCTTCAATAATGATATGATGCCAAACAGATGTTTAATTCCAGTTATTCTAATACTAAATCTTTCAAGAAAATATTTCATACCTTTGACAACAGTGACTGATTTATCTTTTCCTGATCATAGAACAAACTCACAAAATTCCATGTATATGGTATGGATTAAATAGGTGAAAAAGGATCAAAGTAATATAATCATGTTTATTTAGAATCACCTCTCACCAGGTGGGTAGGGAAATCTTGAGGTACTTCAAAGGCAATAAAGGAAACCTGTTGTGCATTTTTTCCAAATTCTTTTGCATTAAAAAAAATATATAACAGTCATTGGAAGAACAGTTATTCGCTGTGTGAGAGAGTTAAATTGTAATACTTCTGGCTAATCTAAAGGCAAGTTACTAATGACAAAAGGCTATCAAAAAGTTAAAAATACAAAAAATAATCACTGTTTTTTTATATAATACCTTTTTTGATTGTGCTTTATGATTGGTCTTCCTAACAACCTATTGGGTCATTGGAGAAGTCATGACACATTTTTGCTTATAAAAACATAGAAAAGTACCTCATAACTCTTCTGATGACCATTATTTAAAGGAGATTCTGTTGTCTTCCTTGTACAACTGAGAACAATGAGACTTGAAGACCAGATATTTTAAACAGGAGAGTGACCCAAAAATTATATTCCAGATGTGATTATCTTGGGGAATTTCTCCAGAAATATGAATTTTTGTGTTTTGAAAAGAAATATCTGAAGTATTCTGTCTCTTGATCTACAAATAAGAACACTGTTGGAGGCCCAGGCACTGCAGCTCAGCATTAACACAAATGTCTTGCAAGGTTGGAAACCATTTGGCTAGATTTTTTTTTTTAAGCAGCTTGAGGAAATCGGTTTTACGACATCATAGATTTACTATAGTCTCCCAACATGTAGTAGTCTCTAAGGATGGAAATAAAGAGAGCATACTAGGCCATCAGGTGGCTTAAAGGTTAAGGAGCTGGATCCCACATGGCCGATTCCATATTCAAGTCCCAGAGCAGCTTAAAAATCACACTGGGCGTGGGTTCATGTGTGTCCAAAACCTCAAAAGAAGAATGGAGAAGAGATTGGAGCAAGACCATCCTCCGGGGGGTGATTTTCCACATTCCTCTTTCCCTCTGTGTGTCTCTCACTCCAGGGAGTGCGCTTGCTCTATATCAAAAAACTTTAAAAAAAAAAAGAAAAGGAAAGGAAAAAAATACCATTTTCAATTTTAAGTTAACATCAAGTAAAATAAGTCTTCTACACGTTTTCCTTAAGTTTCACTTCAGGTAGAATTGATTGTGCCTCATGCCTTGGTGATGAAAGGTGAATTTTTTATTAGGACGTTATAAATGAGTAGAAATCCAAATTAAGGGACCAGCAGTTAGCATAATGGTTATGTTGCTGGACTCCCACGTAGTGGACCGCGATTGAGTCCCGTCCCGGTGGCTTAAACTTGCAAAGCGCGTGTGCGTGTGTGCCCAAGATCCCGCTGGGGTCATTTCTCACTTTCTGTCTCTCTGTCTCTGTCTGGCGAGCGCACGCGCTCTATAGCAAAAAAATCTCTTCAAAAAAAAAAAAGAAAAGAAAAGAATCCAAGTTAATATTAACATTTCCCAGGAGTTTTGTGTTGCCCTTTTTTTAGCTGTGAATTAAGTCATTATTTTAGTGATCGAATTTTGCTATATTCTTTTTTTTTTTTTTTTTTTTTTATAGGGAGGGTGCGCTCGCCAGAAAGACAGAGAAAGAGAGACAGAACATGAGAAATCACCCCCCCCAGGGGGGATGGCCATGCCACAATTCCTTCTCCTCCATTCTCCTCTTGGGATCTTGGGCATGCACGCACATGTGCCCTGCGTGAGTTTAAGCCGCCGGGTCCCGGACTCGCACTGCGGTCGACTACGTGGGAGTCCAGCTACATAGCCATTACGCTAACTGCTGGTCCCAACTTTTGCTATGTTCTTAAAATAGGTATCAAAATCATGCTGCAGAGAAAATAACACACTCAAAATAACTGAGGAAACTCAAATGCCTACTGGCAGTTGGCCATTTAAGATTTATTCATAAAATTATGCTAATTGATGTCTGTCATTTTTATCATGGGATAATTTTGGAATTGACAGGCAGAAAATCTTATGATCTTTATTGTTATACTAAATTTTTTTTTCTATTTCATTACAGATATGATTTGTGAACTCTGGATTTATTTATTTCGTCATCAGAAATTCAGCTGAAATTATTTTTCAAAAGCAAAGTAGATGAATTGCAAATGTGAATGCTAAAAATTCTGAGTATATTACAAAGATGTAAATTAGACCCCAACAGCTTGAAATATTGACTGCATATCAGATACAATATTCAAGTTTTGAGCATGAGAGAGAATGTCAAATACTAGTTTTTGTATGTAACCACTACCTCTATCTCTTTAAAAAGCAACAACTTTTTTTTAATTGCCAGAGGATACATGTGTGCCAAAGAGAGAGGAAGAGACAAAAAGACAAGGAGACAGAGGAGAGCACCTTGCAATGAGGTGAGGTCATGTTCACTCCCTTCTCCATTTCTCCATCCTGTTGGGATTTGGGTTATATACACACATGTGCCCACTGTGTTTTTCAAGTCACTGGTTCTGAAATTTGAACTGTGGTCAGCCATGTGGAATTTAGCTCCCCTAACCATTAGGCTGTGGGACCAGCCCAAGAGCAACAACTTTTGTTCTCAAATAAATCTAAGTAGAAGAAATAAAAGTAAAACTACAAAAATAATCTTACATTAAATCTAGACCAAATTGTCCTTGTTTTTGTCATGTCTTATCCTTATAGGACAAATAGGTAAAAAAAAAAAAAAAAAAAAAAAAAAAAAAAAAATTGTCAATTAGAAAGCCAATATTTGTCTAAAAGTTGAAAACCAGAGTTTCAGTCTTTTGATGAGCATTTTGTTAGGCAGTGAATTTTACAGAATCTTTTTACATGGTTCATTTAGAAAAGTCTTTTGTTCATTCATGTAACATATCATCTTAAATATCTGTTATGTAGCAATAATTCATAATCCACTATCATTATCAATAGCATATAGAGTGACTGTGTCAGATTTCTGAATAAGAATAGAGATATTCATTAGTCTAGAATGTTCTTCTGAAACAAGTCAGATGGGCTCAACTATATCATTAGCCTTCCATTAACTCATTGTGTGACCTGTTTACTGCAAATGACTCCACATCCTTGGGCTGAATTATTTTCAAGCTCAGGTACAATGAATTTTCCATCTTTGAAGCATTATTAACTATCTGTTTTCTGTAGTGAACTTTTATAAGAATTAAAGGAGAAGCTATTGAAAAATGTATTAGGTTTTGTGAATGACCAGACTGTTTGCCTTTTACAAAATAATATAAAGCATTTTCATAAAGGTCAGCAGAAAGCTCAAGATTTTAGAAATCTTTATTTTCTGATTTCAAATGCAAATATAGTTGCTCTTTAAGTTGCCTCCACAATTTAAATCAAAATAACAATTATTATCTGCATTTTTGTCCTAATACCAGACTTTGCGTTTCTCCTTCAGAAGTACTATAGCAAAATCAATATTTTATACATGTTTACCATTGTATGTGTATTTAAAAATAGAAGTGTTGTCTTCGACTCCATTAGAGTACGTTTGTTTAATGCAGGCTTTATTTTAAATAAGCAGATGCAAAGATATTCTAACTTATTAGTACTTCGTTGTCTTTTCTATCATTCTTTACAAATTTCTCACCATGCGATGCCTATTTATTCTGAAGCGCTATCTCCAGTATTGTCATTCTTTTTTTTCATGACCTTTACTTAGACAAGAGAGATTATGTGATTAAAATGAATCAGATTAAAATTCAGTGTGAGAAACTGCATGTGTAATTTTTCCAATTCGTATTCAGTGTTTAAGTGTACAGTTCCTCAGGTCTTTGTCCTTGAAGTGGATTTTTCTAACAGAGGGAGCCTGTAGTAAAGAAATCAATTGAAAATGTAATTGTTTGACTTGTTTCCTCAAATTTATAATAAAGGAGAGAAAAATATGTACGTGCAGTGCAAGGGAGTGACCTCCACTGTCATTATTCTCTCACAAACACGGAAATATCACTAAGACTAAGGACAGCAGAGAAACTGAAATGAAGGAAGCTCTTTCGGTGCCAAGACGATTTCGAAATGTCAACATACTAGTCCTATATTGTCCTTCTATAGGTACGTTGTGGAGGGTGGGAGAATGTAAAGGAGTAGGGAGAGAAGTAGTTCAGAGTTTTATTTTATTAATGATCAGTTTTACCTGTTAGAAAGTAACGCTGAGTTTCAATAAGGGTGTAAAGGTTAACGCCACTGCATAGTCTCTTGATTTTTGTTTTATTCTTACTATTTGTGACAAACATGATTGGTTGCCTGACCCGATACCTATCCACCAGCACCTTCTCTCTAGTGACATTTCAGGTAGTGATAACCATGTAATACGTCTCTGGGCCAGAGATAGAAGCTCACTGTCTGAGAAAATAGCTCTTCTGATAAAAAGAGATTGAGCTGCCCCCCAGCTCTGACCTTTATGTCCTTTGTCCCTTCTTTTTCCTGCCTGGCATGCATATGTTGATAAGTTGAGACACGGTGTCACTTTACGATCATTGATCATCGGACAAGAGGTAGGAATGCAGAAATCATCACCTTGAGGGAACCAGCAGTTAGCATAATGGCTATGTCGCTGGACTCCCACGTAGTCAACCGCGGTTCACGTCCCGGACCCGGTGGCTTAAACTCACGCCGGGCGCGTGTGCGTGCGTGCCCAAGATCCCGAGAGGAGAATGGAGGAGAAGGGATTGCGGCGTGACCATCCCTCCTGGGGGGTGATTTCTCGCTTTCTGTCTCTCTGTCTCTCTCTGTCTGTCTGGCGAGCGCACGTGCCCTATAGAAAATCTCTCCAAAAAAAAAAAAAAAAAAAAAAAAGAAATCATCACCTTGAAGGTGGAGTATAATATTAAAAAGGAACCTGAATCCCTGATGGTGTGTTTGAGAAGCTGAACTGGGCTTTATGTTCTAGATGAGAAATAAAATCCTGTTTTCTTAAACTTCTATTTTTGTTTTCTGTTGTTTGCAGCTGAATCCCCTCCCAATCAATTTATAATTTTAACCTTTTCAATTACCCACAATTAACTGGGTACTTATGATGTGATCCTATCCTGAACATTTTATCTATACTGGTTAATTTAATCCTCATGATAGCCATGAGGGAAGTGACATTCTATGGCAGATATAACATGTGACATACAGGGTGGATGGAGCCCAGATCCTCATGTAAACTGGATGGGTTTATCAAATGAAAGCACTGAAACTCAGAAATCGTAAGCAACTTCACACAGCTAGTAAGTAGTAAGATTGAAAAAATACCAGTCATGTGACAAAATTGCATGACTTCCTGATTTTTATGACATAGGAAGCTCATTTTTACTTTTATATGATTTATTGTAATATTGAAATTCTTTTCCAATGCATTTGTCATTATGTGTATTGTGCATTTTTCTATTAGGACATTTCTATGATTACAAATAGGGGTGTACCTCATCGATTCTTTCCTTCTTGTTATTTGTCACTTTTACTTTGCTTAGGGATTTTATTTTATGTATTTTGTCAAGTAAAATCATTTTGTAATTAAAAAGTTAAATTTATTATTGATTTTATACTTTCTGCCTCTTACATCATTCTTAGACTTTTAAGAAAAACAAACTTCTCCCATCATTTTGAGGTTTTATATTTCAGTCAAACGAGTGTTTTAGAATTTTAGTCATGATATGGAACATATTCTCGAGAGAGAGAGAACAAAAGAAACATCTCCACTAGGCTGGTCATGCTCAGTTTCCTTTCCCCAGCCCTCCAGCTCGTCAGAATCGTGGGCATGTGACACCCAGCATGTTTCATGTTGACTAGGCCATGGATCAAAACAGGTGTTCGGTCATGTGGGCTCAAGCACTGCAGTTCGTTATGCTGCTAACTCCCCAGGGGCTGGGTCTATCTGGATTCTCACCTAGTCTAAATTGTTCTTTAAATCTTTGATTTGCTGAGAATTTGTTTTAGTGTAAGCAGTAAGGTAAGACTAAAAATCTCAGCTTATTAGAATGCTACCGCTTTGGGGACCAACAGTTAGCATGGTGGTTAAGGCGCTGGACTGCCCCGTGATCAAATGCAGTTCGAATTCTGGACCTGGCAGCATGAAACGTACCAGGCACTTGTGCGTGCGTGCCCAAAATTCAAAGAAAATGGAGAAGAGATTGTCATGTGGCCATCCCCCCAGGGGGTGATTTCTCACTTTCTATCTCTCTGTCTCTCCAGCAGGCACATGTGCCCTATAGCAAAACTCTCTCAAAAATAAACAAAAACAAAAAAAAAAAAAAAAAAAAAAAAGAACACAACCACTTTCATATACAAAAACCCTGTACATTTTCTCTGTAATTGAACTTTTTGTTTCTTACTATTTATCTCTTATGATAAAGTATCTTTTTCATAACCAGGGTCAACATCATGACTAATAGCAATTTATAGAAAGCATTGTGTTATATTTAGGAAAAATACAAGGCAGGATGTTCTATAGCTGCTTAAAATTCTGGAGAATGTGACCAATGCAAAGCAGATCCATTAATATAAATATAGGAAACAAAATCACAAAATTAAAATATTTGAAAAAAAATTCTATGTTAGAAAATCCAACTGTTAACTAATAGAACTAATCAAAAACTCAGTATATTGGCAGTATAAAATTTCTTTAATACAGGCCAGCGGGTGGCATGGTGGTTAGGGGCGCTGGACTCATGTGGCCGACCATGTTTTGAGTCCTGGACTTGGCAGCTTTCTCTCTCTCTCTCTCTCTCTCTCTCTCTCTCTCGCCCTCCTCTCTGGTCAAATTAAAATGGATTAATGAATAAATTAATAAAAAAATTTTCTTTTATTCAGAATCTTTGAACTTAGAGGTTATTTTTGTTTGTTTTAGAAAGATATTTTTGCTATAGGGCATGTGTGCTTACTGAAGAGACAGACAGAAAGTGAGAAATCACCTCCCCAAGGGGTGTAGAGAGCACCAATCCGAGAAAACATGGTGTGACCCTTAGGTGCATGCAGAAATGCTTTTCCATGTGAGCTACTCTAACAATGGCTATTGAGAAACATTTATATTGGAAAGTGGCTATCTGCCTGTTGTTACTGGTTATCTTCCTGTTGTTATTGATACCCGAGACCTGATACTGCTGGGCAGTATGAGGTTAAGGGAAACTACATGTGTTTACCAGATTCTCTCCCATAAAGGTCAGAGAAATTACATGGTACACCAGTCCTTTTCACATCTTCAGACAATTAACATCCCAAAACAACTGGGTTTACATTCCATTTCCTCTTGCCCCATTTTCTGCCCTTTAAAAGAATAAACCTGAGACCAGTTCATGGTCACAACTTCTCCATCAGAAAAGCTGGGTACACCTGATCCTTGCTTTTCTATACTTGTTTGTCTTTGCATGTTTGTTATTGCATCTATTTCTAATCCACAGCCTTCCCCACTGAGAAAAACGTGTTCAGTTGAACAGGTCCCGGCAAGGGGGAATGGCCACGCTGCAATCCCTTCTCCTCCCTTCTCTCAAGATTTTTGGGCATGCTTCCACACGCTCCCAGCATGACTTTTAAGCCACTGGGTCCAGGACTCAAACCACAGTTGAATACAGGAGTCCAGAAACATAACCATTATGCCATCTACTGGTGCCCCAAAATTATGAGCTTTTTAACATTGTAGTGAGTCTGGATAATATTTTGATATTATGACTTATGTTTTTCTCTATGTTTTTTCTTCTATCTTCCCCCTATGAGTCACAAAGTTTTTTCGAAGTTTGTTTATTCCATGAGTGAAATAGAGAAAAAGAGAGACAGACATCAAGCAATCCATCTCTAGCTTCAGGCAGCTCAGGTCATGGGCATGCACATGCCAGGCATATCAGGGAAGTCTCCAAATGCAAACTGACCACCTTCCCAGGTGGGTCAGCCTTGCAGAACTGCACCACCGCCTGAACCCTTTTATTCACAATGTAAGCAGATCTTATGCATTTCATTTCCACAGGGAAGTACTGGCTGAGCCGGAGGCAAAAATGCCCTTACTGTGTTCTAGTTTTCCCCTCCTAAGTCTTTTGAGTAATACTAAGGAGAACTTGGAGGGCTTATGAGAAAGGTAAGAGGAGTGTGGGGGGGTGTAAGTAGGATACCTGGTCTACCTATAGGAGGTCATAGTCTGCTCCTTACCCTTTTTATGTGTTCTGCATTGGAGGTTAGGATGAAAGGCTTGGAAATAAATGTGTCATGCCAGTCATCTGAGGGTGGGTGGAGTGGGTCAGCCACACATGCTGCAACCATGAGGCTGTTATTCACCAGGAGTTCTTTGCCTCTTTTTCGACTTAGTTCTGCCAAGTTTATATGCACTGATTTTGAAGACTACACAGAGGCCCATGACAAGGCTATACGAAATTTCTTTGTACAGTAGTCCTTCCTTTTCTGCAAGGGATGTGTTCCAAGACCCTCAGGGCACTTTCTGAAATCATGGATAACACTGAACCCTACATATACTGCACTGTGTTTTTTCAATCTGAGAACTGAACTGGCTACCAAGTGACTAATGAGCAGGTTGCTACGCAGCATGGGTATGCTGGCCAAGAGATGATTCATGTCCCGGGCAAGAAATTTCAGCACGTTACTCAGAATGCTGTGCAATGTAAAACTTACCAATTGTTTGTTTCTGGAATTTTCCATTTAATATTTTCAGATTGTGAAATTGGCCATTAAAACCACTATAATAAACTCCGTTCTGTACCTAAAACAATGGTTAGTATGACTATCGAAACACTGAAGACCTACAGGATCATCAAAAAGAGAGAATAAATTGTACGTAGATTTTAAAAATGTGTTAGACAATCTGTAGTGCAATATTTACTTTGATTAATAGAAATTTTAAAATATTTTTTAATTTCAATTTCTTTTATACATGCAATCACATATGTCACTTAGCTTGTAAAGTGAATATTCCAACATATATACTTTTCTCACCAGTCCAGTTGAGAATACAATACATGTTATCTTCAATAGATAATTTAAAAATAGAAAATGGGTGCTTCTTGTAGTTAATAGTTCAATTAAGGACAAATGTTGGTTAAAAATATAGAGAAGGAACAGTGTGGCTCTCTTGTTTTCTTCCTTTCTCATCAGTAAACTTGAGTGTTTTTATGAAACTTTTCTATTTCTTTAACCACTTACAAACATCAAGTCTGAGATTCTGGTAAATGCAGAAACTATTATAATCACTTGCATAGTTTTACCACAATTCTGGATTGACTGCAATGTTTCTGTTAACAATCTTAAGCAAACATTTACAAAGTATACAAATCTGGCAAACTATTTATTGAATCATGTAGTGGTAAACATGTATTTTACTGTCTTCTATATAAAATGCATTGTGATTGGTGCTACAGAACAATGAAAATGTTAAGGATAATTATTCCATAACCTTTTAGGAAGGGGAGATATGACCATATTACATAATAGTAATTTCATCTCCTCCAAGCTGGTCTTTGTGCAGTTATTTCAGGCTTAGTTATTTCATCACAGATTCACTGAAAGGTTATGGCTTGCCTCTGAAAAGTCGTTTATTTAATACCTATAAGTCAACCATCTGTTTAACATGCAAAGTAATGTTCAAATTTCTAGGTCATGCAGCTATCCTACACAAACTGTCCTGCTGTGCTATAATTTTAACCTCTTTTAATAAGTAGGTTAATTGATTTGTCCATAAATCTAACCTTTGTTTGAGCTACTTAAATCTATAGGCTATCTTTCTGTCTTGAATATATTCAGTTTACCATGCATAATACTTGTGGTCTTACAGGTTTTATTTTTCCTTACATACATCTAAGAATAGAATTACTATGTATCTCATAATAGAATTAGTGTGACCAAAGCATATTGATTTCAGGCAACAGATGGTGTTACTGACTATCCATTCACAGGGTGCAATTGTTTATAGTCCAACCAAAAGAAGAAACCACTATTGGTATTTAAAACAAAAACACAAACAAGAACAAACAAACAGACAAAAAAACAACAGTCACTTATGGGGCAAAGAAATGGGTTATTATCTATTGAAAATAACTTTATAGTATTGTTAACTGGACTGGTGAGAAATGTACACATGTTGGAATAATCACTTTACAAGCTAAGTGACATGTGATTGAATGTATAAAATAAGTTGAAATTAAAAAAATTAAAGGAAAAAAAGACAATTTGTGGAAATAGGTTGTGTGAATAATGATAGAAATTGAGAAGCTAACTAAATGGCAGTCAGCTTCCCCAAAGACTGGCAAAACCCAAAGCTCCCACTGCATGTAGGAGGAAGAACGAGAGGAACAGGGAGCATGGTACTAACCAATGCTCCTGGGCTACCGGAAGGAGGCTGGAGCTTAGTGGGCTTCTGGCAGGAGCTGGGACCTTGAAAGTCATGGAAGCTACTGTCAAAGGCAGAAGTGGAGTAAACGAGCTTTCTTCCTGCCATCTAATCTGCAGAAGGTGCTTGAAGTCTGCAATGTGCATGGTTACTCCCCCTCGATACACAGCAGAACTAAGAAAGACAAGGAAAAGCATGACTGGGATAGACACCTAAGACGTGTAATTTGAGTTTTTTTCCAGATGCGGGATCGAATTTGCACTGAATTGTCCCTTCCATTTCTCATCAGCCCTGCTCTGACTGCTCTGACCCTGTAAGATGAGACAGAAGCATGTCGCAGTGGTCTCAGAACTTCCCTGGGCTCCCTTCAGTGGCACTGTGTCAGGGACCCGATAGTCCATTCCACTGAACAAACTGAGCAAGCCACACAGAAACATCATTTACTTTCCACAGTTTATTTTTGGCTAAAACATACGTTGCCACTTCACCATGCACTTTAGCAATAGCCATGGGGAATACATCTGGACCATATAGTAGTAGGAATTAGTTCCCTAATTAAGACGTGTATTTATTTACTTATACTGATTCCTTTACTCATAGTTTTACTTCTGTGTGACACATAGAGCTACTGAGTTATTTAAGTTAAAATACAGAGAATAATTAAGTAATGCTAAGAATTAGGAACTGGAAAGTTGGATATACATCAAGCAATATCAGTACACTACAATTGTTATACTCTACACAAGAATAATTACATAAATCTCAAAGAAGTCAAAATCCTTCTGGCATGTACCGTAACTGTATTGACCACAGTGCCATGATACAGCCCTGATGAGGCTTGCTCTTCATGGAAGAGCTTGGTATAGACCTCAAGAACTCAATATAGATCTCTAATACATACATGGTGCTTCATGACCTGGCCTCGGCTATTTCCTGCTTGAGTTCTTACCACTCCTCTACGTAGATTCCCGTGTAACTTGCAGGAACTTAGACTCTGAATCAAGCAACATACTTTAATATGAAGGTAATACCTTTAAGGTTCTAAACAGTGTTAAGGTACTTTAGAAGGGAAAAGGAAGACTTTTCAGTACAGAATGGCATGATGCAAAAGTGTATATTCGATTATATAACCAGTTGATCAAGAAATATTTTCAGAAAATCAACACTTTCAAAGTGTTTGTGATAGGCACCAGATGATACAAGTAGATAAAAGATTATAAATGTCTATTTAAACGTTTACAGTCTATTTGGGGAACAAGGTATGATATGCTGCAATGTGTGATAAGAGGCGGATGGCGCAAAAAGCAAAGTACTGTAGAAATGCTCCCACTAGATGAAAGTGCAAATCAGATCAGACCTTTTAGGCTTAAACACTTTCTATGAAAGTCTCAGGGCTCAGCCTCCTTAGAATGATGAACAAGGGACTTAGTAACCAGGTAGCAAATATTTTCTGTCACTTTTGCTACCTCTCATGTACTTTGCACTAGAATTCCACATTTTGTCCAAATGCAACAGGCAATGCCATACCTACTGTTCAAGTTTGTTCTTTTGCTTATAACAGACAATACCTGATTCTGGATGATTTATTAGAATAAAGGTATATCATCTCATGGTTTCAAGGTCCAAAGTCTGGGACCACATCTGGTAGGGTCTTCTAACTATATTACAGTATGGTAGAGGACAGAAATGCATGCATCTGTATCCGGGTGTCTCTGCTTTAGTCTCATTCCTTTACCTTTGGAGCCCACAGGAGTCAGTCACGGGATTGCTTTCCTAGTGGCCTTAATCCTAATCTCCTTCTAAAGGTCCCACCTCACAACACCATACTTGGGCCTCATCCCATCACAACCCAATGTCAACACATGAATTTAGGGGACAGTCAAACCATAGCACCTGTTTAGTGCCTTAGCATGCTGTGCCTCCGCCTGTCATGTCAACGCTACTCATCTCTTTCTACATGATCAAACACCTTTCAAGAATTATTTCAGGAGTCACCTCTTTCTGTATTCAAATCCCTAGCTCTTAACACAGTGCTAGAGGGTAATGGATACTTCTTGATACATACTTGCTTACCTGAACTAAGTCAGGAGGGAGCACCATGGACAGAGGCTGTCAGAGAGGAATTTTCCATTTTAGCTCCAGACAGGGTAAGAACTAAGCCACTAAAGAGATGGAATAAGGGCAGAGATGTAGCATGTACAAAACCCATGGTGGACTTGCAGAATATTAGATTTAGAGGTGGATTCAGGAGCCAGATGGTGGGCAACAGTATTGCAACTGGATCTACTTGGGAAGGTTCTGGGTTCCCATTCAGGGACTTCCCCGTACATGTGGTGTACTTGCATGTGGGTGCCTTTGATCCAGGCCAGCTGAGACTGTGGGGAGATGATGGCATGAAGACCCTACCGAGGGTACTTGTCTCTCTGTCTCTATCTTTCATAGAATAAATAAATGAATAAACTTTATTTTTAGAGAGATTTTTTGCTATAGGGCGAATGCTCTCACCAGAGACAGAGAGAAAAAAAGCAAGAAATCACGCCCCATGGGGTGACGGCCATGCCGCAATTCCTTCTTCTCCATTGTCCTCTCAAGATTTTGGGCACACACATGCAGGCACCTGGCATGAGTTTTAAGCCACTGGGTCCAGGACTTGAACTGCAGTCAGCTACATGGGAAGTCCAGAGATGTAACCATTATGCCATCTGCCAATATCATGAATAAACTTAAAAAAAAAAAAAAGACAAGAGTTTGGGGAGCTTTATATTCTCTCTCTGTAAATGCAATTATAGAGCAAAAAAATATTTCTATGATAAACTTTACTATATTTTAAGTAACTAATTTGGTACATTTTGTACTGTTTATAATTTAACTATTCAGAATTAGATGTTTGGGGGCCAGCAGATAGCATGGTAGTTAAAGCACTAGAATCCTACATGGCCAATGATAGTTCGAGACCCAGTCCTGGTGGCTTGCTTTCTTGCTTTCCCACTCTCTCTTGGTCTCTCTCTGGAGAGTACACATGTCCTATAGCTAATTTAAAATAATAATAATAACAATAATAATAATAATAAAGTTAACTAAATCTAAAAAAACTTAAGATGTTTGTAGATTATAGAATAGTTTTCAACTATTTTGACTTTAAGAATACTTTGTAATTTTCTTATATTTTATTGTAAAGATCTTGATTTTTTTTCAGTAACACTCTTAAACATTTGAAGAGAAAAGAGAAATGGAACCATGTTTGTAAATAGAGTTTAGTTACTGGTAAAAATCTTTTTTTAACAATTAATTTTTAAAAAATTTTATTCATCATTTTTTTTTGTGGTTGCTGTTTTTTATTGTTGTTTGTTTGTTTGTTTGTTTTATCTGACCAGAGAGAAACAGAGAAAGAGAGATAGAGGGAAAGTGAGAAAGCAAGTTGCCAGGTCTGGACTTAAACCACAGTCGACCATGTGGGAGTCCAGTGCCTTAACCGCCATGCTACCTACTGGCCCCAGCTGCTGGTAAATTTCTAAGAAATGTATGACTTTAATTATTATTTCTTTATTTCAACTAAAGATCATTAAGACTGCTATTTTTTGCCTGAAAAATTTTTAATTTGATAGCTATGGATCATTAATCTTTAGTAAGAAACTCATAAAATTAAGGTAATGTTTTATTATCCCTACTGGAAAAAAAAAAAAACACTAATTATAACAGTTTAGACCTAAGAAGAAGATTCTTTCTTGGAAATAAATGCCTTCAATTTACAATCCCTGTAAGTTTCATATTTATATTCATTTTTATATGAATTTTTAAATAAGTAACTCCTAATTGCTACTTCTTTGTTCTAGAGTGAGATTTTTCTCCAAAACATCTCCTTGCCTGGTGAGAACTACATGGTTGGCCCATGGTGAAAGGTAGATTGGGTGATAGGGGAAGAAGGCTTTCCAAGAAGGACGGGAAAGGACCACACAAAACCAGAGTTAGATAGGTCTCCCCTTCCCTCCACATACATCCAAAATTTCTGTGACTTTTCACTAAGATAATTGCAATTTCAAGGAGAAACTGAACATTTTACACAGTTCAATATCCCTGCCTCATAACCCCACCTCTCTTGACTTCTTAGACCAGAAAAACTGTCAGTGAAGGTTGATTCCACAGGAGCGAAGAGTGAAAGATAACATTAATAGAACGCAGTTAACTCATTTCTAGTTGGAGACATCTTCTGATGGAGATGGTCGTCATGTCATTGAGTAAGATGTTATCATTCTGAGAGAAAATAATGCGACTTCTAATTCAATAGTTGTGTGTTTGAGTTTGAAGTTCTGCAGTTCTAGCAAGCTTTTAGGAGCTCAGACTGCTGGTTTGGACCACACATGAAGTATCAAAGTAACAGGGGAGCTACTCCCCATTTCTACTTCATGTAGAAACCTCCACAAATCTGTTGATCATTACACTCACCAGGGGGAATCCTGATGTCCCTCGCCCAGCTATTCTCCAAGCAGAAGCCAGGGTGACTCTTGCACAATACAAACCAGATTGTATTATTTCCCTGCTCAAAACTACTTTCTCATTACAGTCTTTGAAAAATACATACTCTTGGGACCAGCAGTTAGTGTAATGGCTATGTCGCTGGACTCTCACGTAGTCGACCACGGTTCGAGTCCCGGACCCGGTGGCTTAAACTCACGCCGGGCACGTGTGAGTGCATGCCCAAGATCCTGAGAGGAGAATGGAGGAGAAGGGATTGCGGCATGGCCGTCACCCCATGGGGCGTGACTTCTCGCTTTCTGTCTCTCTGTCTGTCTCTGTCTGTCTGGCAAGCGCACGCGCCCTATAGCAAAAACCTCTTCAAAAAAAAATAAATAAATAAATAAAAAGAAAAAAAGGAAAAAAAGAAAAATACATACTCTTTAAAATAGATATATAATAATTGCACATATGCATGGATTGCAATGTGATTTTGCAGTCTAAAAATACAGTGTGTATTAATCAAATCAGGGTAGTTAATATATTCATAATTTTAATCATTGTCATTTCTTTGTGTTTAAAGCACTCAAAATTCTCTTTTTAGCTACTCTGCTATGTACAGTAAATTGTTAACTATATTCATCCTACTCTATAACACTAGAGATTTTTCCTCTTCTTTATCTGTAGTATTTTTCCAATAATCAATGTTTTCCGATCCCCACATTGCCTATTCTTCCCAGCCTCAAGTGGTAGTCATTCTTAAATTGTCTACTTGATTTTATTTCTATTTTATTTTGCTATAGGATGTGTGCTCTCACCAGAGAGAGACAGAAAGAGGGAAAGAGAAATCACCCCCAGTGGGATTACCAGACTACAATCCCTTCTCTTCTCTTCTCTTGAGATTCTGGGCAAGCATGCACACACACACATACACACATGGCATTTTTGTTTTTGTTTTTGTTTGTTTTTGAGAGATTTTTATATACAGTGTGTGCGCTCGCCAGAGAAACAGAAAGTAAGAAAACGTCCCCCAGGGGGAATGGCCATGCTGCAATCCCCTTCTCTTCCATTCTCTTCTCAGGATTTTGGACATGCATGCACACACACCTGGCATGAGTTTTTAAGCCACTGGGACTCAAACTGAGGTCAGTTACATGGGAGTCCAGTGACATAACCATTATAACATCTTCTGGTCCCAACACACAACATGTTTTTCAAGCCATTGGGTCCAGGATTCAAACCATGCAGTCAGCTATATAGAATCCAGTTGCCTGAACCACCATGCCACTGGCTGTCCCAATTTTCTACTTCTTCAAGCCCATCCTATTCAATCTCCACACAGGAGGAAGGACATGTGATATTTCTCTTTCTGTTCCTGGCTTATTTCATAACGTAATGTCCTCCAGTCTTGCCCAGGTTACTTCAAATGATAGGATTTCATTGTAATGAATGACTAGTACTACATTGTGTGTGTGCATATGTACATGCAATATGTGTATATGTATATAATGTGTGTGTGTATATATACACACATGTACACACATAATGTGTATATGTATATGTGTATATGTACTGGGTCAGCAGAAAAGTCATGGGGCATTTTTGCATAGAAAAAGTCATGACCTTTTCAACAACTCAATATTATGCATACATATACATATGTATGCACACACACACATACACACACACAGATATATATACACATATGTATGTTTCATAAGACATTTTCTCTATCTGCTTGTCGATGGCCACTTAGGTTGACTCCATATCATGGCTGTTGTGAACAGGGCTGCAGGAAACACCAGTATCTTTACAGCATAATGAAAACCTACCCTCTTTACAAGGCTCCGCATGATTTGATTGGGGCAGTCTCTCCAACCTACCACACATTAATCTTCTACAGATACAATGAACCTCCTATTTCTACAACATTCCTATCAAATACCTTTCTCAGAGTTTTTAAATGTGTTATTGTTACTTCGGCCTAGGATACTCTTTCTTCAAATAGTAACTGCAGGATAGATTTGTCACTTTATTGAGGTCTATGCTCCCCTAACAACTTATTTAAAGAGGCTTTCTCTAACAATTCTTTCTAAATACTATCCTTGTTACTTCTTATTTTGTTTTATTCTTTTCATAACACTTATCACTAATCAAAATTATGGTCTGTAGTTATATTTTTTTGTTTGTTTCCCTATTTCATTAGAATTTCAGTTCCCTTCAGAGAGTTTATCTGCTTTGTCCACTGTTGCATCATCAGAGTCTGGAAGGGTTCCTGTACATAGGAGATGCTCAGAAAGTACACATTTGTTTAATAAATGAAAAAAGAGAAGCTTTATTTAAAAACCAGCCACCCAGACAACCACCAATTACATTTTCTGATTCTGATAATGGTGGAGCGAATTACTTTTAATTAACATCCCTCCCTCCTCACCTCCACCCCAGGTAGTGCTAAAAAATGTTTTATAAAGAATTATTTTATTATTATTTATTTTTATTTTTCACATGAGTTTTGCCATAGAAAGAGAGAGAGAGGGAGAATGAGAAAGCAAGCCATCAGGTCCAAGACTTGAACCATGTCGGCCATATGGGAATTCCAGCCTCTTAACCAAAATGCCACCTGCTGGCCCCTGGGTAGTGATAAAATTTGAAAGAAAAACAAAATAGCACTGGAGCATAATCAAAATCAGCATTTGATTCTTGGCAAAAGAAAACTGTAATTCTCCTACTTTTTCATCTTAGTTTATATAACATAGGACACCAAAAATTCAGATGAAGAGTTGCAATGTTTTTGGTTTGAATTGCACAACAACAAAATTTGGAGTTGCCTATGTGACTAAAAATTCTCCCCTAGTAAATAAGGATTTACAAAGAACCACAACATACATATAAACTTTCTTCAATTCTTTGGTGACTCTGTGTCCTAATCCATTTTAGTGTTTCTAACAGAAATTTATGAGCCTAGGTGATTTTAGAAAAAGGATAGTGGTTTATTTACAAACTCACTACTCTGATAGCTGGGAAGTTGAAAGGCCTGGTGTCAGGCTGACCTCCAGTGTGACCAAAGGAAGCAGAGATGATGGGAGCCACATGCAGAGAGAGAGAGAGAGCTTCTGACAGTTCCCTCTCTCTCTCTCTCTCTCTTTCTCTCTTTCTCTCTTTTTCTTAAGAGATATTTTTCTACAGAGCATCTGTGCTTGCCAGAGATACAGAAAGCAAGAAATCACCTCCCAGGAGGAATGGCCATGCCACAATCCCATCTCCTCCGTTCTCCTCTTGAGATTTTGGGCACGCATACAACACACACTCAGCTTGAGGGTTTTTTGTTTGTTTTTTAAGAATTATTTTATTTAACTATTTATTTATTTTTATTTGACCAGAAAGGGACAGAGTGAGAGAGAAAGAGAGAGGAAAGTGAGAAAGCAAGCTGTCATGTGTGGCACTTGAACCACAGTCGGCCATATGGGAATCCAGCATCCTTAACCACCAAGCCAACTGCCAGCCCTCCAGCTTGAGTTTTAAGCTGCTGAGTCCAGGACTTGAACCGTTGTTGACTACACGGGAGTCCAGCGATATAAGCTTTACACCATCTGCTGGCCCTGTAGCTCTTTCTTTTATAACAATCAGCTCTCCTGAGAACTGAGCCCTTTTCGAGACAGTTAGAACCATTGGGTCTCTTGAGATATTATTAATGTTTATGAGACTATTGCCTCAATAATTCAGTCACAACCAATCATAGGCCCCATCACCTCCCAACATTGAATCCCAAAAATAGAACTGTGAGGGACAAACCATCATCCAAACCATAACACCATGAAAACACAAGAGTAGAGGATCTCCGTGGGAATCAATAGTTTGGAAATTTCAAAGGCTTAATAGAGTTTTTCACTGATTCCCATTACAGGGAATACAAGCCGCTGGAGTGGGAGTCATGGCAAGTTAGGAGGACTTGTTAGATACATTGAATTTTCCATTAAAACATTATGCTTTCAGATTAACTACTACATCACAGAACTTGCCTTATGGAATGTGCCCTAAGGTATGAGCAATTTAAAAATAGGCCTGCTTTAACAATATGTAAAAGCAGGCTTTCACAAGGTCAAGGTGAGCAGCTAGTAATTTAACTGCCTGATAGAAAAATATCAATAATACTCAGAGAACAAAAACAGTATCCAACATTTCCCCAAAGTAGCATCTGTAATATCTAGCCTAAAACAAATATCACTAAATATGCAAAATAAAACTATGACACTGAATCAAGAAGAACAGTAGTCAATAGAAACAGATCAATAAACTAGATGCTGGAATTAGCAGACAACTCATTGAAAACCACTATTAAAAATGTGTTCAAGGACTGAAAAAAAAGTGATCATGTAGAAGCTCAGCACAGAAATGCAAACTCAAGAAAAAAAAAAGAATATGACGTAAATTCTAGAACAAGAAATTAAAATATCTAAAATAAAAATACCATGTGATGGGTTTAACAATAGATTGAAGATGACAGAATAAGTAACTGAATTTGAAGATAGATCCATAGAAATGATCCAATTTGGGGACCAGCAGATGGCTTGCTTAATGGATACGTCACTGGACTCCCATATGGTCAACCACAGTTTGAGTCCCAGACCCAGCAGCTTCAAACTCACACTGGGCATGTGTGTGTGTGTGCCCAAAATCTCAAGAGGAGAATAGAAGAGAAGGGACTGTGGTGTGGCCATCCCCCCTGGGGGTTGATTTCTCACTTTTTGTCTCGCTGTCTCTCCAGCAAGCGCATGAGCCCTATAGCATCATTTTCCCCAATTTGATGAAACACAAAATTCAGGTTTAAAAATCTCAAAGAATCTTTAGTAAAATGGATACATATGAAACAGTAACTTTAATCTTCATAATCATAACCAAAAATTTAAATATATATATATTGAGGCAGCCAGAGATGATGGTAAGGAACATAGCAGGTGATAAAGTATTATATACAGGGAGACAATAATCCGAAGAAGATTTAAAGATGATGGACTTCACATGAAAAATGTGGAAGCCAGAAGACAATGAAACAAAATCCTTAAAGTACTGAAAACAGTTCTCTCGTCATAGAATTCTAACCCCAGTATATACTTCAAAACATATATTTCAAAACAAAAGAAGAAAAAAAGACTATAAATAAATAAAAGCTGATAATTTGCCACCAGATGTCTTGAACTTCAAGAAATACTGCAGAATTTTCTTTACCTTGAAGGAAAACTGATGACTGGAAATTCAACTCTTCAGGAAAAATTGAAGAACAGTAGAAAAGATGAATATGTGGCTGCATGTAAAGGGATTTTCTCTCTTTCTGAATTGAAAAGACAATTTCCCTTTTATGTCAATGTAAAGTTACATTGTAAGGTTTACAATGTATGTAGATTTATAATCTATAACAATAGCAAAGCAAATGGGAAGACACAGAATCATGCTGTTAAGGCAACAGCATATTAAGTGAAAGAAAAAAATTAATTCTGAGTAGACTGTCATAACTTAAAGATGCATATGGTCATCATATATAAGTTACTAAAAATATCCACAAAGAAGTATAGCTAAAAGAGAGAGCATGAGACTTAAAAGATAATGCTGATGTATATATATAGTTAACTAACCTCCCGTAAAAGGAAGGAAAGAGATCTGTATGCTTTACCATATGTAGATGTTTCTTCAATAAAACATAAGAAAATGGGGCAGGACCATGGCACAATGGTTAAAAAAAAAAAAAAAAAAAAAAAAAAAAAAAAAAAGACAATCTGTCTGGCAACCCCCCAGAGGTTTCCAGGTCAAAATCAGAGTCCTCCCTGATCACACCAGGCATGTTTGTCCATGATCCAGTGTCAACTGAAAGCTGGGGTAGATTGCAGTGTTGAGACCCTATTATGGATTCTGTCTCTCTTCCTCTCACAAGCAGGTACACACTTATGGAAGAAATCAATCAATACATTTAAAAACATACGAAACAAAATAAATAAAGAACTAGTGGAACAGAATATTAAAAAGGAGATTCAGGAACTTATGTTTTATAACACACACCCCAACTGTAATGATTTTTTTTTTGAGGGGCTTTTTTTGCTATAGGGCATGTGCGCTCTCCAGAAAGACAGAGACAGAGATACAGAAAGCAAGAAATCACCCCCCAGGGAGAATGGCCATGCCACAATCCCTTCTTCTCCATTCCCCTCTCGAGATCTCGGGCACACACGCACATGCACCCAGCATGAGTTTAAGCCACTGGGTCCAGGACTCAAACAGCAGTCGACTGCATGGGAGTCCAGTGACATAGCTGTTATGCTAACTGCTGGTCCCCCAGCCGTGATGATTATTCATATTTGAAACTACTCATGTGGCTAGCTAGCCCTTGACCAACTCTCCCGTGGTTCTGAAAGTATAAGGCCTCTCACAAGACTGTTCTCTCCTTCCTACAGACACATCACTCAATTGTAAGAGTAGCAAGCATCTCAGATTGTCAGCTGGAGGAAACCGGATATGGTCTCAAGAACTATGTTATCAAAATGACAGCAGTTGTGAAAGCCTTAGAGAGTTTAACAGCTTGCTATTTTCTCTTTTATTCTTATATACCTCTTGCTAACTTTTATTTTCCCTCAAACTTGTCTGCCTTTTATATGCATTTGATGGAGAGAGAATTATCATAATCTGACACTTTCATTTTTATAGGCAGAGAAGATATGCAAGGGAATATCAATGTCCTCTGTCAACTCACACACTTATAGCCTGAGAAAAATTTGGCATTGAGGTTTTAAGGAGACAAGCCCAGGGTGTGTACCGTATCTGGAGAAAACCTGTGCTGTATGGAAGATGGAGAATCTGTCAGAAATGCTATAGAGACCGGTAGGATTTACAGTGCACCATTAGGCAAGTCACCAGAGATTTGATATCATCTCTAATCTTCTATTTCTCTTGCTTCTAGAAGTCTCCTTCCATTATGGTGAGAAAAAACATAGAAGGAAATTCTTTACAAAATATGCTGTTTTCAGTCCTGAAAATAAATTTATAGTGGTGAGTGTCAAGATTACATGTGCAGATCTCTCAGTGGGCATGAAAAAGCATAAAATGTATAGAATATAAATGTTTATTTAATGTAATATAAATAAAAACATTATAATAATTTCAGAAATTCTGATCTTTTTAAACAAACCAATAAATCCAGCACCTTCCCCAGGATGGTGGATAAGGTTCCATATTCCCCAGGTACATAATCTGATAGAAATATTCTAGTTTCTTAATAACTTTCCTGATTTAAGGTTAAGTTTACTGGATTTAATTTCTCTACCTCTGACTCTCTGAACTGGGATTTTTTTTTGTTTTTCACTAAATCAATATTCACTGAGTACCTAATGTGTTTCAAGCTCTTTCCTAGGCTACGGGGATACTATCCCTAGTTTTACATACCTCAATCTAATGAGAGGTGCACGTAATTAAAGAGACAGTTACAAGATGTTGTGTGAAGTACGCAGTTAGACTGAATCCCTATGCTTAACAAGCAGTGTTAAATGTACACATCTCCTAAATGTGTCACAACTACATTAAGTCCAGGAATGCAGAGACACTGCAGAAAGGGTGTGTGACTCAGAACTAGGAGGTTAGAAAAAGATTTCTGAGAGATGAGATCTCTAAGATGAGACTTAAAGAATTATTAGGATTCAGGGAGTAGCAGTGACTGTACGCACCCTGTGGGGAGCCACAAGGAGACGTGAGAAATGCGCAGGATGAGGCCACCAGATTATGACCAGGGTCATGTCTGGATATGGCCTTAGGCAGCTAGATTGTTATGGGTAGAATGTCCTGAAACTTGTTATGGGAAAACATGTTTCAAATAATCGTTGTAACAAAGTCCCACACCTCCAAAGCCAGATGGTCGTGCATAAATACTAGCAATAAAGTACACTTGGGGCTGACCAGTATTGACTGGCAGTCCTCCCGTTTCTATCCTATCTTCTTGTTTTTCTTTAATCCTCAATCCCCAACTCAGGAACTGTTCACCGTGAGCACAACCGACAGAGTGGTGCCCGAACAGGGACCTGAGTACTGGGGATGCTGATGAAGGACACCGCAAAGAGTAAACGGAGAACGTGTTCATCTTAAAAGTGAGTGTTGCGGTGAGTACATTATGGGAGTAATTATGAGACAGGGCAATAACTGCCAGTTTTTTGTACATACGCTTAAAGAAATGCTAGGTAGGGACCAGCAGTTAGTGTAATGTCTATGTCGCTGGACTCCCATGTAGTAGACCTGGTCCACATCCTGGACCTGGCGGCTTGAACTCATGCCGGGCGCCGCTTGTGCGTGCCCAAGATCCCGAGAGGAGAATGGAGGAGAAGAGATTGCGGCGTGGCCATCTCCCCTGGGGGGTGATTTCTCGCTTTCTGTCTCTCTGTCTGTCTCTGTCTGGCGAGCGCACGCGCCCTATGGCAAAAACCTCTCAAAAAAAAGAAAAGAAATGCTAGGTGTGTGAGGCTTGCTGGTAGGGCAGCAGCAGCTTTCAAGATTTTTAGAATTTATTGAAGAGGTTTGTCCCTGGTTTCCTGAAGAAGGTACAGTTCACATAGATACCTGGAAAAAAGTGGGGCAAAGGCTCCAAGATTATTATGATGCCCATAGTCCAGAAGAGGTGCCTGTGGATGCTTTTAGTTTATGGACTTTAATTAGAAATGTTTTGGATTTTCATCACGAGTGGGAGAGGATTCTTCCTGCTGTCGATAAAGACACTCCCCTGGCTGTTGGAATTTCTCCCTCTGCCCCTCCCCTGCAGGAGAAGTTGATAGGAGATTTTTCCCCCGTCCCCTAAATTGGAAGATGAGGATTTGAGTCCGGAGGAGTTAGAACAGATTGAGCGGGAAGTAGCTCAGTATGATAACTGACATCCTGTAATAGCTGTCAGTCAAGAAAAGACATCCGTCCCTATTTCACTGGAGCTATCGCAATTGCAGATGGAGATGTGGCAGATCTTAGACAAAATACAATAGCTTCATGTAAAAATTTATAAAGACCAGGCTACATGGGCAAGCAAAATCCATCTTCCCACTCCAATTTGCCTGGTCCTCTTTCAGAGGGCAATGCCCTGGCTGATGTTGGTACCCATTTCAAAAAAAAAAAAAAAAATTTCTCCATTTGCCCAGAGTTCCTCCCTGTTCCCCAGTATGACCTGAATCCTAGAGGCCTTCTCCCTAATCATCTTTGGCAAATGGATATTACTCATTATCCTGAATTTGGTAAACTGAAATATATTCATGTCTCTATAGATACCTTCTCTGGATTTATTTTTGCTTCAGCTTGTACTGGAGAAGCTGCTAAAAATGTTGTTGCTCATTGTTTGGAAGCCTTCTCTGTCATGGGACTCCCTCATTGCATTAAAACTGATAATGGCAATACATATACTAGGAATGGCTTTGCCCGCTTCTGTACACAATTTCATATTTGCCACAAAACTGGCATTCCTTATAATCCCCAAGGTCAAGGTATCGTAGTACGAGCTCATGGTACTTTTAAAACTGCATTGCAAAAAATTAAAAAGAGGGAGTTGTGTCCCCTGACACCACATAATTATTTAAAACATGCCCTATTTGTACTTAATTTTTTAAATGTGGACAAACAAGGATCTAGCACAGCTGAACTATTTTGGCATTCCAAAACACAGTCTCATTACGCCACAGTCATTTGGAAAGATCCCTTAATGGGATCATGGAATGGGCCCGACCCTGTGTTGATATGGGATCGAGGACATGTTTGTGTTTTTTTCGCTGGACAATGATGGAACTCGCTGTCTTCCAGAACGTTTGGTGCGGATTATGGACACCCTGAAAGACCAGGAGGATGCTGTGTCTATGATCTGCCTGAAGATGGTGACACTCGTTGAAGCAGAAATCTACTGGGCGTATGCACTAGCAAATGTAATGTCAGCTGTTCTAAATGTACAACTTCTAATTGTATTAACAATGGAATTTCTATTTCTGTAGTAGAGCAAGCTTCATTTGTTATGCTTCCTGTAAATATATCTGAAAAATAGTATAAAAAAGATACTACAAGTTTTGTGAGAATTAGAATGCACCCTAGCATGTTACAAGCGGGGGGTAGGACTCATAATAACAGGAATTATTGCATTTATATCCATTTTGGTGAATGCTGTCACCTCTGCCATAGCTTGAACACAGACAGTACAAACAGCTGGTTTTGTGGATAATGTAACAAAAAATATTTCCATAGCTTTACACACTCAAGAAACTATTGATGAAAAAATCCAACACAAATTGGATGCCCGTTATGATACTGTCATACATCTGGGAAACCAGGTCCATGGGTTACATGTGCGCTCTTCTGTCCGATGTCATGCGTTGTATCAATGAATTTGAGTCATCCCTAAAATCTGTAATGAAAGCCAACAGGATTGGGAGAAAGTCAGAAAACATTTACAAGGTGTCTGGAGTGGGGCCAATGAAACAATGGATATTCTTACGCTCCATCGAGAGATCTTAGAGAGAGAGAAGGCACGTTCCTCTCCCTTTAATGCAGCACAGGAGGCAAATAAATTGTTGCAACAACTGTATGGTCTCCTACCACTTTGGACCTCTTGGCAGTAGTGGTAAATGCCCGCCGTTATGGTAGCAGATATTGGTCTTGAGTTGCTTTGTTGTGTCAATGAAGCAAGCATGACTCCATCTTGAAAGGGTGATTTCATTTTAGAAACTATTCCTCCTTCTCCCTCTCCCCACAAGTGCACATAAGATCCGAAGAAGTTCCATTCCTAGGTGCCTCAAGAACCTTGACCAGAACCAGGGAAGCCATTAAAATTCCATTGTAATCAGAACTTACCCTCAAGACTAATTAACTGGCTTGCTTTGCTTCTGTAACTGGCTTTTTTGCTTTAAAGATAGAAAACCCTACCCCTTGTCTCTCCTGAAGCCCCTTTACTTTGTTCCTTTGCCCTTGTAAAACATCAGTGCATTTTGGGCCTATATAAGCTCCTTTCTCCTTTCACTCAGGGCTGTGGGGTTTTGAGAGACATGAGTCTCCCCATAAGCTGCCGGCTTAATCAATAAACTCCAATAAATTAGGCTATGTCTGGATGTCCTCTTATTTCTCACTGAGAAGACTACAACACCCCCTGCCTTGTGCGAATATTTGGGCGTTCCTTTCTTGGAGTTCACTCTGAAGTCCATCAGTTAAAATTTCAAGCCAAGGCATTAGATGCAGAGGCTGGTTGTCAATGATGGGTAAGATCTTTGGGGTATTTCTCAACCTAAGACGGGGGTGCATAGAAATATGCATTACCCGATGACAGGTAAGAGAAAATGTCACCAAGGACAACCTAAGACAGGCACAGCCTACTGCCCATCAGAAGTGGCAGATCATTTAATAAACAAAAAAGGGGGAGATGTAGGAGCCAAGAAGGAGACGTGAGAAATGTGCAGGATGAGACCACCAGATTATAACCAGGGTCATGTCTGGGCATGGCCTTGGGCGGCTAGATTGTTATGGGTAGACTGTCCTGAAACTTGTTATGGGAAAAAATGTTTCAAATAATTGTTGTAACAAAGTCCCATGCCTCCAAAACCAGATGGTTGTGCATAAATGCTAGCAATAAAGCACACTCAGGGCTGACCAGTATTGACTCGCAGTCCTCCCGTTTCTATCCTGTCTTCTTGTTTTTCTTTAATCCCCACCCCACAACTCAGGAACTGTTCACCGTCAGCAGGTCTGACAGCACCCTTTGGCAATAAAGAGAAAAACTCAGAAAAATATGCAATAATAATTATAAAAGCAAATGCTTGTTGAGTGTGATCTGTAAATTCAGTGTTTTTTTTCTATTCCTTAGAAAAGAAAGAGAAATATCAAAGCAAAATGATTTCAAATGATTTTGAAAATCTCCCTTGGGGGGCTGGACAGTGGTAGAGCTCTAACAGGCACCGTGAGACTGAGCCCTCAGGGAAGGTTCCAAGTCCACGTCCAAAGACCTCCCTGAACATGTGGGCACTCACGTGCTCATAATCTGGGGTTGGCTGAAGCTGGGGATGAATCGCAGCAAGACCTAATCAGGGGTGCTGTCTCTGCCTCTTTGTTCTTTGTCTCACTCATGGAGAAAGAAAAAAAAAACTTTTTATAAAATATATTTCTTGAATATCATGTAATTTGAATAAACAACACCTGAAGTAAAAAAACGTTTCTACTCTTCCAAAGACTCAAAAAATTGGTATCGAGGGGGCTTGACGATGGCACAGTGGTGAAGCGTGATGCTCTGCAAGGCAGGTCCTTTCCAGAATGTTGCCAGTTGGCGTTCAGAGGTCTCCCACGGTGTGCCAGTGTGTGTGTGCCCATGATCCTGGCTGGCTGAAGCTGGGGCCTCGAGGTTCCGTGGAGAGACTATATTGTTCTCTGTATGTGGTATGTGTCTCTCTTTCTTCTCTGTGTATCCCACTCATGGAATAAATAAACTTTTTTTTTTTTTGAGAGGTTTTTGCTATAGGGGGTGTGTGCTCGCCAGAAAGACACAGACAGACAGAGAGACAGACAGCAAGAAATCACTGGCCAGGGTGTATGGCCACGCCACAATCCCTTCTCCTCCCTCTCCTCTCCGGATCTTGGGCACGCACACACATGCGCCCGGTGTGAGTTTTAAGCCACCGCATCTGGGACGCGAACCGCGGTCGACTACATGTGAGTCCAGAGACATAGCTATTATGCTAACTGCTGGTCCATGAAATAAATAAACTTTTAAAAACTAAATCAAGCCCCTCCAGGTATTGGGGATTCACTCTATTTAATTCATGTAAAGAGAGGTCCCAGAAGATTGTGGTCTAATTTGTGACACATAATTACAAGCTGGACAAAAACATGAGGTCCATTTATTTGAAGGCTAGCAAAATCTTTCATTTATAATCTGATTCTTGCATTAAGAGGCTATGAGCTTGAGTGTACTTTGAGGCCAGCCTGGTGGTGCATTGTAGCAAACTGAACGGTGGTGCCGAAAGCCACATGGCCAACCGTGGGTTTAGATTTCTGGCTATGGTTGAAAACATGCCAGTTGTGTGTGTGGTGACCAAGGTCCTGTTGAGCTAAAGGGCTGGAGGAGGAGGATTGTGGTGTTGACAACACACTGTTGAGGGTGCTTGCCTCTCTCTCTCTTCCCTTCTCTCTCTCATGAGCGTACATTCATTCTCTATTATATTGGATGGTCAGAAAAGTCATGATGTATTTTTCTGTTTTTCTATGCAAAAATGAGTGATGCCTTTTCTGACAGTCTAATAAATAAAATAAACTTTAAAAAAAGAGTATTATGAGATATATTCTACACTTGTAAAAAAAAAAACTTGGAAGATTTTCCACGTTTTTTTTTCAGTTTTGAAAGACTTAAAATTTCCCTTCGTTAGAAATGCATGAAGATGACCCCCTCAAAAAGAACTTAGCCTTCAGATGACAACAATAGTGCATATATAAATCGCTCTGTGAAAATTGCCATTCAAATGACAGTGGATTGTTTTATGAAAATAAATAAATTTTAAAATGGAAGAAAAAAAAGAGAGAAACCCTTCACAGTGAAATGAAATATGAAAAAGTAATAGCCACTCTTCAGAAATACCAAGATTGTTAGTCCATGTCGAGCAAGCAGTAAGGGAATGAGAGAAAAGCAAACCTAAGCTATTATTACAGAGCAACCCTACCTGAGAACAAGCAGAGGAGATTTGAGAGACACTTAGTGCTCCCGATATGGGAAGCCTGGGGCTTTACCTGGTACCAAAGCTGCAGTGAGTTTGGTGCATATTCTAGACTTACTGTTTCCCTGACCTCTCTCTCATCTCTCTTTCTCTCTCTGACTCTGTCTCTTACACTTTTATACACCCACCCACACGCAAATAAGGCCCTAGCCTCATTAGTTCCTGATTGCCAACAAAATAAACAAGATATTATTTCCAGAGGAAAAGTGTGTGAGTTACCTCCTCACTTTAGTCTAGCGTGTTGGATGTCTTCTCTGGTCAAGTAAAATATGCAGCCGAAATTGATTCTGTTTCTCTACCTTTGGACCAAAAAGATTTAAAGAGGGTCCTATAGTAATGTCTGGTAGACCCCATTTAAAAGCATACATCTTCTTTTATAGCATGATGGAAATAGAATGAGGTCATTATCAGACTTATAAAAATACATTCCAATTCCATGAGAAAAATAGGAGTATTTTCTTAAAATGAATGTAAAGCCCTGAAAATTTTAGAAATTGTTTCTTCCCCTTTCTTTTAATAAATATAGACAATAGTTACAGTTAGAAATAATTTGCTAAATATTTTCATTTTAGCAACCAATTGATATTAAAAACAGTCTAAAACATCTATTTATAAGCTCTCTCTCCCTCCTTATGTTTAAACATATGGTGGCTTTTGAAATCCAAGGGTGTGGGTTCATGTGTTGACTCTTCAAGTTCTGTCAGCTAGGTGTTCTCTAAAACGTTTAGTACCTTCATCTATATACATGAGGAAAAAATAACTAAAATATTGTGAGCTTTGAGTAGTTAATATAAAACCAAAATGGAATAATACAAAAATGTCCAACCCGTAAGAAATTCTAAATAAATTTTATTTACTATTTTTTTTTTTGAGAGAGATTTTTGCTATAGGGCACATGTGCTCACCAGAGAAACAGAGAGACAGAAAGTGAGAAATTACCTCCTACCCAAATGGGGGTGACTATGCTGCAATCCATTCTCCTTTATTCTCCTCTTGGGATTTTGAGCACATGTGCCCAGCATGAGTCTAAAGTTGCCAGGTTCGGGACTCGAACTGTGGTTGACTACATGGGAGTCCAGCAAAGTAACCATTATGCTATCTACTGGTCCTGCTAAATAAATTTTAGTTTCTCTTCTTTCATCTCTCTCTCTCTTCTCTTTTCTTTTCATTTCTCTTTTTTGCTACTATTTCATTTTCCTTTGAGTTTATAACATTTATATACATTCTGATTTTTCTTGCACCTATTTTATCCCCTACATTTTACTGTAGCAGCTCACTGGAGTCCAGTCATTGGTTAAGGTAATTTCTGTCCAGATCTGATCAAATCCCACTTACCTACTTTCTAGTCCTTTTTTGACTTTCTGTTCTCTCTCACATCAAGGCTAGTTTTTCCTACAGAGTCTTTTACTTGGTCTTATAGATGCTATCCTGAATCTGTTAACTCCAACTTCAATTCTACACTAAATCATTAACCTGTAGTGTACCTAGAAAATGGCAAAGCATTGTGGGAAATTATGGGAGAGCATAGCTTTAGTCAATTATTTAATATAAACTGTTTAGAATAGTGGCTTTTCACAGTCTGGGGCCAGACCTTGATTGAAGACAGCTCCACTACTTCCTGGCAGTGTGAATTTGGTCAAGTTATTTATTTCTCTTGGCCTCAGTTTGCTTAAATGTCCTTGAAATCTCGAGGTTTAAAGGAAATAATCAATGTAATACAGTCAGCAAAATGCCTCTTTCATAATAGTAGCTTGAATTTGCAGGACACTCAGTAAATGTTAATTGATATTAATTTGGATATCTTCCAAATGAGTAATGGGAATTAGATAAAGCACAGGTGAGTGACATTACTGAAAATTAGTTTAATTACTTTTGTGTTTAAGCAACTCTTTTATTTTATTCATACCCTTGTAAAGTTCTTAACAAACTAAGTAAAAAAAGAATACTTATGTTAGAGATTGAGAAATTGTAGCACATTTTCATCTATAGTACATATCAAATATTTATGAACAGAGAAAAATAATTCTGTCTCAATATGACCACTTAGATATACTCATTTCAGTTCTAAAAACATGTCCAAAAACTCTATTTACTTGAATGAATAATAGAACAACATATTATGAATGAAGTGATAGGTGAGGTTTTTAGCACAAGTGTATTCTAACTTCTAGCATATTGAGAATTTGTATTTCATATTTTACCTGTTCTCAATAAGTGGAAAGTATTAATCTGGAAAGTGTTCATTAAAACTTTTGAGTCCAATATGTATGTAGGAAAAAGAGCTCTTTCTGTGGTTTATGTCATTTTCATTACAAGGCAAATGCTTTAAATTTTAATATTTGGCATTTGCACATCTGTCAAAATTCATTTTGAGTCATACATAAACATGTCATTTGCATGTTGATTAACTGCCACAATTTCCTCCGTAACAATCTCAGATTGGAAGTGCACATAAATCACAGCTGAACAGATTTCTATTACAGTAGTTCTGAAAACTCATATAAAGTAACTGTTGCTTTTCTGAAGAAAATGTGCAAATTATACATTTTGTTTATATATGCAATCTATGGTCAATGTTTTAATTGTGCATTTGTTTATACATAAAACTTGGGTTTAAGAATCAAGCACTAAAAATACAGAAAAGATCCAGCCAATCTAAAATAAAACATGCAATCAAATTAAACATTGGCTGCAAGAGGCAGTTAATGAACCAAGGCTGGCAATCTCCCGCGGTGGCATTACCTCTGCCAAGCAGGCGAGGGCGCACTTCCCCACAAAATTCTGGGCTCATCTTCAAGAAGAAAATCAGGTAAGAGAAATCAGATGTGAGGAAACACCAGACAAGTTCAAACAGCATCATGGCAACATTGTGTTTGGAAACCATGAGAAACATAATTAGATTTATCACAGCTAGGGTTGGGGAGGACCTTTCTCAATGCTGCAAAGACTTTCAAAGATTCCATATAGTTTCGGGAAAATTCTGAAGTTATAGTTCCCACTCAGAACTAGAAAAGGATGGTTTCAATCAGTAAAAGCCATTCCCCGTGCATGCCCAGCCTACAATCTCAGGTGTGCTTAGGGCTAAACTCTGCTCACCTGGAGAACAGACTCCCTGGATGGGGAATTAAGGATGCTGATTCAAAGCAGCCTTTACTTCCGGGTAAAGTTCTAGGAGATGGAAGATGCCATGACTGTGGTTGTATGGCAATTGTCTTTGGATTCTGGATCTTTTCATTCACATATACTTTAAAAGTTCTGATACACAAAATAAAAATTTATGATCTTTGGAAGATTCAATCTTTGAACTTTCTGTGCCTTTTGTTTTTAAGAATGTCTCAACAGAATCCTCTTGCATTCTTCTTACTCTAATTTACATGAGATTGCCTAGAGCTTCACTGCCTTACCACATGCATTACCAATAGCATAGAAACATGTACTTGTTTCAGTTAACACAGAAAGTGGTACTGCATACTCCCACTCTATCTTAGCTCCTAGAATAGAGCCTGTGGTTACTACAGATCCTCAGGAGGTATGTGGTAAACATATGGATGAAGAAATGAATGAATGGAATAATTCTGGATGTGGCTCCAGGACTTTTCCACACCATTGCTTTCCTTACCCTACCTTGATAGACTGTACACCATTTAAGACGGTTTATACTGAAACATTTATATCCTATAAAAATTATGCTCATACTGACTATATTATTAGGGTTCCCTAGAGAAACAGAATCAATAGGATGTATATACAGAGAGGCTCCAAAAATTTGTATAAGAAGTGCAACTAAAATATATAAGTTTAGGGCCAGCAGGTGGCATGGAGGTTAAGGCGACTCGATTTGACATGCACATGGCTGACTCTGCAGTTCAAAGCCTGGGCCTGGTAGCTTCAGAATCACACCAGGTGTGTGTGCATGAATGCCCAAAATCCCAAAAGAAGAATGGAGGAGAAGGAATCCTGATGTGTACATCTCCCCCGGGGAGTGATTTCTCACTTTCCCTCTTTCTCTCTGTCTATGTCTCTGGTGAGTGCAGGCACCCTATAGCAAAATCAACAACAACAAAAACACACAAGTTTATTTTGGTGTAAAAAATTTTGAAATCCACCATACACATTTTCGATGCACTCTAAAACCCCTCATATAGGGAGAAAGACGGTTGTTTTGATGAAACAGCTCACATAATTATAGAGTCTGGCAAGTTCAACATCTGCAGGTTTGTTCAACTGCCTGGAGATCAGGAAGCAGCTGAAATGTCTCTGAAGACTGAAGCCAGTCTAGTCTGCTGGCACTGGGAAATCTGTCTTTGGCTCCATTCAGACCATTAACCGACTTGGTGAGGCTCATCCTTAACATGGAGGGACATGCGCTTTCCTCAAAATCCACTGATTTAAATATAAATCTCAGGCCAGCCAATTGATGTGGTAGTTAGGGTGGCTGAGTCCTACATGGCTGACTGTGCAGTTCGAGTCCTGAACCCAATGGCTTGACAAACACTTCAGGTATGTGTGCACGCATGCCCAAAACCTGAGAGGAGAATGGAGAAGAGGTGATTGCAGTTTGGCCCTCTTTCCTGGGGGGCTGGGAGGAATGCTTTCTTACTTTCACTTTCTCTATCTCTGTCTGTCTCTGTCTGGTGAGTGTATACTCTGTAGCAAATTTAATAAAAATTTTAAAATAATAAATGCAAATCTCACCCCAAAACAACCTCACAGAAACATTTCTAATAATACTATATATCTACATGATAACCAAACTACGTCATCTGCTTTAATAAAGTTAATGCCAATAAGAAGGCATTTTGAATGTTTTAGAGTGTAGAGATTTATTTAGTGTCTGTTACATGCCTGTTCTTTGCTTAATGCTGGTGTTACATAGAGGAATAAAAGAAGCAGATTTTCTGTGTTCATAGAGCTCATTCATACTCATGAAATAAAAATATACAGAATATATCATCATTTTCATGTGTAACATGAAAAGAAACAACCTACATTTTTCTACTCCAAGTTACAGTTAATACGTTATAGAGCATTTTTTTTTCTTTGTTGTATAACCATGCTGTAAGCTTCTTTGTCCTCCTTTCTCAGTCACCCCCAAGAAGGGCACAGTTATGTTCATCAGAACCTCCACACTATCACGTGTTCATCTGGATGAGTGATTGTTCTTCTCAGAGTCTCCATTTCTTCATTTCTAAAGTGACGGTAATCATTTTTACATTGTCACAATGGGATGGTGTTATGATAAACAGGAAGATATAAACTTTTAATGGCAAATAGTTAGGAAATTTACAGACAGGAAGAACAGGGAGAACAGTTACATAAAAGCAGGAGATGATACAGTGAGGCTTCAGAGACAGATTCAGCTTCTCCTGTGCCTTTGGCGTTCCAGTGGAACGACACAGCTTCGGGTCCTACCTCCTGAATGGAGCAAGGACATTGTTGGGTGGTAGAGCTTTCGATGCTATTTTCAAGGTTTTTATTTTTGTTTTTATTTTCACATACACTCTACTGGTAACAGCCAGGCTGTTGTGGAGACTGGCTACATGCCTGCTTCCTCACTGGGTGAAAATAACTAGTGCAAAACAAAATTAGCACTTAGCTGAGTGTTTGCAGGGAGGTGGGACGAAATGAAGTTCTGTTTCTCAGGATCAGGCTTCCACAGGCCTAGGCTTCAAGCTCTGTAAGGACCTGCCCTGTAAACAACTAGTTCAGAAAGTTTCAGTATGGAATGGTGAAACACCTAGAACATAATAGGCCTTCATCAATTAAAAACTCAAAATCTGCAACATACTGTCATATATGGTCAACAATGTTGTCTCTATATTACTGTATTATTAGATTGACTTAAAAAGAATATTCTATGAGCTGGGCTCTCTTTATAACAGCAAGTTATTATTATTGTTACTTTGTACATTGCTATCAGTATATTACTCAGTGTACAATAGAGTACATTCAGATTTTTCATATTCTCAACACATTGTGCATCTACTACAATCCTAAATTCCCCCCAAAAGGGACACATATACCTTTGCATGTAACCCAGACTGGTGGCTATAGGATATTGTATTCATTACATTGTGAGGGACAGCAGTGTATATGTTTAAAGGTGATTACTGATACAGTTCATTGGTTTTAGTCAGAATGAGTTTTCTCTTGAAAGATTAGTAAATTATGCTATGTCAGAATACAAGTGATACATTTTAAAAACTCACTGAGTCACCTTTCCTGGAACCACTCAGATTAGGTAATTTGCACTGATGAAGTTGAACTAATGCCACCACTTTTGTTTTATCTTAACGTCTGACAACTGGAGATGCAGTAGCTTGGTGTGCAGGTTCTGTGTTCTACATTTCCTTGGGAATCACCCATTTGTAACTTTAATAACAGGAAAACTATCAGTTTGCAAATGCAATCTTTTTTTTTTTAAGCTTGAGGGTGGGCAAGTGGGAATCATTCTGACATCATGTCTGTAAAGAAAGCTTTACAAAGATGTGCTGGAAGTATTACAAAGATGTGATTCTACTTTTGCAGGAAAAAAAAATCTGAAGGTCACTTTCCATAGCTTTATTTGTTACCTTATCAAAATATACAGAATTTTAATATGTAATTATGTCTGACTTATAATGTGTATTTGCATTACCACTTAAATGTCATTCATTATGTGATATAATGGAAGAGAATCTTCAAAAATGGATTTAACACAAATGATATCTATGTTAGTCATCCTCATACACACTGCAGTTTATTTTTAAATTATTCAATACAGTCAGTGCGCTGAACATAAATCAGCTTCCAGTCATGTGTAACCTGCTTTGAAAAATCAAATTGTGAATTAAAATTTTAAAAAGCCATTAGACTGCATGAAGTTACGTATGAAAACATGCAAAGCCTGTGTTTGTGTTTTCATTTAAACTTACATATTTTCTTACATGTGATACCATATTTGTGCTTTCAACACCCTAGATGTGGAACTACTCCATATTAAACCCCAATTATTGTTGCCATATGTAGAAACTATTAACAAAGACAGTGTCTACTGGTAAAATTAAGAAGTAATTAAATAAAGTACAAAAGCAAACCTGATCATGTGATGTCTTGCAAACAGCATGACACTCCCCCCCCCCACCAGCAGACACACACATGCCCCTGAACACACACACATGCACACCCATATTTTATCCTTCCCTGACTTTATACATCTCTCAGGATAAAGACACAGCTCTTTATCATGCTAGAAGACCCTTCATGATCTGGTCCTCCATTTCTCTGCAGCCTCACCTCATGTCACAATGGCTTGACACTTACTACATTGGCAGAAACCTTCTTTCAGTCTCAACCCATGTCTTCTTCCACTATCCCTCAGGCTATGAGAGTTACCTTTGCCTGGAATATCCATCCTTCCTTGTTTACTAGTCAATATCTAAGTATCCATAAGAACTTCTTTATAGTAGCCATTTTTGACCTCCTGAATTAAATAAAATACTCCAGTGATAGACTCAAGCATCAAATAGTTCTCACTCATCAAAATTGTACCCACTGCCATTTTACAGTTGCTTGTGTGAATAATTAATTACTGTGTTTGCTTCTCCATCTCCATGAATCTGTGTTTTTTTTTTTTTTTTTTTTTTTTTTTTTTGTAGAGGTTTTTTCCTATAGGGTGCGTGCGCTCACCAGAAAGACAGAGAGAGACAGAGAGACAGAAAGCAAGAAATCACCCCCTGCAGGGATGGCCACGCGGCAATCCCTTCTCCTTCATTCTCCTCTCGGGATCTTGGGCACACATGCACACGCGCCCGGCATGAGTTTAAGCCACTGAGTCTGGGACTCAAACTGCAGTCAACTACATGGGAGTCCAGTGACATAGCCATTACGCTAACTTGCTGGTCCCATGAATCTGTGGGTTTTGTAAGAGAGAATTCTTGTTGGTTTCTGCTTACCATTACGTTATCCGATGCTTCACACGGAGCCTTGGAGTAGAAGAAACTTGATAAATATTTGCAGAAAGAATGAAAAATGGGTAGGAGCACTATGTGAAACCAACCACTGTTGGCCAAGTTTCAAGCTCGTATAATTGTGCAGTTTAACTAGCAGAAGACATGATGGGTTATCTGTTTGGAATACTGAAATCAAACAATCCCAATGAATGAAGTTCTGTTTGTTGCTGCCCTTGCATTTGATTCCTTGGGGCACCTACTAATTTGCCAAATGCCTTTGATGAAAATGTTTGCATTTTCTTTGATTTTTATTTGTTTTCTTGTCATCCTCAGGGAGTAGAATGCCTGTCTAACTCACCCTGACAGATCAGCAATGGCAGGTTTGCTGTTACAGAAAATTCTTCACTCCAAAGGCTTTATCTTCCCTGCAAGGAAGTTCATGAGCAAAAGCTGTCATTAGCAAGCATGCATTGTTGCAGACACGCAGTGAGAAAACATGGTGAGCATTGTTTCAACGCACAGACTTTAGCAGAAAACCATAAAGAATTTTCAGAATATCGACTGTAGATTAAAACTTGTTGTTTTCATCTAAATCCTAAGAATTTCCCTTGACATTTTAATTTTTTTCTATTTTTCTTGTAAATCTCTTTAAAATGAACTCATTCACTCTCATATTTTTCAGGAAAAGTTGCTTTCATCTGAGAAATTTTTATCTATGCGATTAGACTTTACCTTTTACGTGGGCTGTTTTATACCTTTTGATTTAATATCTGGAAAAGAGAGAGAGAGAGAGAGAGAGAGAGAGAGAGAGAGAGAGAGAGAGAACAACAAGAGAAAAACACACACAAAAATAAACCTTTCCTGCAACTAAGACTATGGGCATAGCCAACCTCCATACATAAGATCTCCTTTTTCTCTTTCCATATATTTATATTCAACTATACCTCACAGTCTTGTTCAGGACAGATGGTCAGTAAATATTTTTTATTCCAAGACTGGAAGTTTTCTTTTGGTTGACTGACCTTTAAGGGTAGAGTTTTATAACTCTCAGAAAGCAAACCTTGTTTTGGTACCATTTACATTTCAGCTAATAACTAAGAAAATAGTTGCTAAAAGTATCAGGGCTTAGATATGTCCATTGAATTAATTCCTTTACTGGAACTAAAATTTAATAGGTTGCTACGAGAGCCAAATCAATAGTGTATTCTCTTTTAAACTTCTTTCTAACTATCTCAGCTTTTTTATTTTTCACATAGAAATGCACGGTCTTCCTTACTGGCTCTACACAGAAAATCTACAATCAATTTAAATTGTTTAAAATTCAAATTTACTAGCATTTTTTATTGTATAAGAAAAAACTGATGCTTCTGCAATGTGGCTCGAATTGATTTTGTACTTATCAAGTATCAATGTTATACAGAAAACTAATTTAAAGAATGCTACTTGGGGGGACCAGCAGATGGTGTAATGGATATGTCATTGGAATCCCACATAGTCAACCACGGTTGGAGTCTGGAACGTGGCAGCTGAAACTCATGCTGGCTGCAAGTGTGTGTGTGCCCCAAATCCTGAGAGGAGAATGAAGGAGAAGGGATTGTGGCATGGCCATCCCTTTGGGGGGGGGATTTTCTCACTTTCTATCTCTCTGGTGAGCACTCAAGCCCTGTAGTAAAAATTTCTTTTAAGGGGTCCGCAGGTGGCATGGTGTTTGAGGCATTGGACTCCCACATGGGTGACTATGGTTCAAGTTCCAGACCTGGTGGCTTCTTTCTTACTTTTTCTCTCTCCCTCTCTCTCCTTATATCCCTCTCTGGTCAAAATTAAATAAATAAATAAATAGATAGATAGATAGATAGATAGATAGATAGATAAGGAAAAAAAATACTACTTGGGGGCCAGCAGGCAGCACTGTGGTTAAGGTGCTGGAGCCCACGTGGCCTACTAAACAGTTTGAGTCCTGGACCCAATAGTTTGAAAAACATGCCAGGGGAACCAGCAGATGGCATAATGATTACGTCACTGGACTCCCACGCAATCAACTGCATTTCACATCCCAGACCCATAGGCTTAAACTCAAACTGGGTGCATGTATGTGCATGCCCAAAATCCCTAGAGGAGAATGGAGGAGAAGGGATTTTGGCAAGGCCATCCCCTCTGGGGCTGACTTTTTGCTTTCTGTGTCTGTCTTTCTCTGTCTTTCTGGTGAGACCACGTGCCCTATAACAAAAAAAATCTCTCTAAAAAAAATTAAAAATCACACCAGGAGCATGTGTTTGCATGCACAAAATCCTAAGAGTAGAATAGAGGAGAAGGAATTACAGTGTGGCCATGTACCTGGTGGGGTGAGTCCTCAGAGAGGGAGTCCTCTCTCTCTCTCTCTGTCTCTGGTAATCGCATATGTTCTATACCAAACAACCAAAATAAATAAATAAATAAATAAGGATAATACTGGGTCAGAGATGGAGCAACCATAGATGAGCATAATTTGTTCTGGAGTCTTAGGAGGAACCTAACTAATACAAGAAGCAGCTTGGACCCAAACACTAGGAGAAGGGAGTGAAATCTGTATCTTTTATGACACCACATTTCTTTTGTATATTATGGAGTTTTGCTTCCTATGATTATTGATGGAATTTAAAATGAAGTAATGTAATTGCTAAGGAAACTTCATGATTAGAATCATGAGAGACCAAATCTGAAATCTCCGGACTCCTGCTACATCATTACTGGCTCCTTGCCAACCAAATATTTCAGAGAGTCTTTGCTTCTCCATGCAATGTCATTGAAAGATAGGGCTGCATTTCACAAGCATTTCCCTCCACACGGAGCCGTGAAAGGTCGGAATGTGTGGCTATGTATGTGTTCATTCATCTTCAGTTGTGTTCCTTTCTGCATTCAAGTTTTTTCCAATGTAAAATAAATAACGAAGACTGGGCTATGTTGTAGTGGTCCAAATGTGGGTCGAATATTATCTGTAAACCAACAGCTACATTTTGTACAGGCATAAGTAAAGGACTAGGTTAGTTAGTATAGTTTTATTTTAAAATGGTAAGTATTTTAATTTCAGTATTTAATTTTTCAAACAGACAAAACCATATTGGTGGTATAGCCCCCCCATAATACCATTTCCTCCCCCATTAATTCTAATTATTTCTAATTAGGCTTTCATATGTGGCAAAAGGAAAGGGCTGAGTAGGTGCTCAATAGAGGCATCCAAACGAACAATTAGTAAGTCAGGGACAGAGAGAGAGTTTGCAACCACAAACTCTAAGTGAGACATATTTTGAATGCCAGAAAATAATAATCTATTGGTTACATGTTACAATTTCTTTCCAAAAAATGATCATTTAGAAATTTCTGAAGCAAAAAGGAAAGAAAAGCTATTCGGGAAGTGAATCCAGTGCTGGGTAAAACTTCTCATGGTCAATGAGGTATCTTAAAACTAGTTATTTCTCTTATCTTGTAAGGTATCTTACTTTAGCACACCAAACACTAAATGGGGTGTAATGGATGTTATAGAAATGCCAAGACAGGCAATAATTTACATGTTCTCTTTTGTATTAAAAAAATCAGTATTATATATTATAAACCCTGTGGATTGCTGACACAAAAATGTCCATGTTCCAATCAGGTTTTCTTATACAGATAAACGACCTCAGATGTAAACCAGACGATGATTAGCTACCTTCTTTCTGCTTTGTATTTCTGAAGGAAAAATGACAGAAACAGAGAGTTGTGATTAGTTCCAGTTGAAAATTTATTGTTATAGGTGAAATAAACTTTGGAGAAGGGGCTCAAAAAAAAAAAATGTTCAACAGACACAGAATGTAAGATTCTTTGTTGAAAGTGATATATATGGTAGTATCTTTGATCTGATTATCACACACTGCACACATTCTTTGAAAGACCATATTGTGAAGCCAGTAGGTGGCGTGGTGGTTAAGGCACTGAGCTCCACATGGTCAACCATATTTTGAGTCTCAGACCCGAAACTCACACCCGGTGTGTGTGACAGCATGCCCAAAAATCTCAGGAGGAAAGTGGAGGAGAAGGGATTGCAGCATGGCCATCGCCCCCTGAGAAGGCGTGTGACAATTCACTTTTTTTCTCACTGTCTCTGTCTGTCTCTCTCAAGCAAGTACACATGCCCTGTGGCAAAAACCTAAAAACAAAATAAAACAAAAAAATGAAAAGGAAAACCACATAGTACGCTACAAAGATGTTTCACAATTAAATGTAGATAAGAAATTATAAAATAAAATTTAAAAAAGTGGGGGTCAGCAAGTGGCATGGTGGGTAAGGTGCTGGACCCCCATATAGACCTAGTGGCTTGCTTTTTCACTTTCCCTCTCTTTCTCTCTAGTCTACTATCTCAAAAGAGGGAGAGTATTAGTTGACTACTTTTGAAAACTTCTCAGAAGTTTCTGTCAATGTTCATGCAAATCAATAGAAATGATGTCATTTTGTTATGAAGACATTCTGTAAGACCTTTCTTAGGAGCCATTGTAACCACACACCATACCATGGTTTTGTGCCTTTGCAGGGTCACCTGGGGCCCAGCTTTTCTCTCTGGGTAAGTGGTACTGGAACTCCCTATTCCTTCATACCATGGTCTGCTTCCAGCCATTGGCTTCACTGTATTTCACTGATGGTTTCATTACTGGCTTAGTAATGTGAAACTTACCATTGTCTTTTATTCTTTCACTTTTTTTTTTTTTTTTTTTTTGTCTCACAAAACCTTTCCTATTCTGATGTCATAATGACATTTTCCTAAGTTTTCTTCTCAACGTCTTAAATATATAGTTTCTTTCTTTCTTTTTTTAAAAAAATTTTTGCTATAAGGCATGTGTGCTCACCAGAGAGACAGAGACAGAGAAACAAAAAGCAAGAAATCACTCCAGGGAGAATGGCCACACTGCAGTCCCTTTTCCTCCTTTCTCTTCTTGGGATTTTGGGTGCACACGTGCGCGTGTGCCTGGCTTGTTGCTAGCCGCTGCTGCGTCTGGGACTTGAACTGTGCTTGGCCATGTGGGAGATCAGCACCTTCACCATCATACCACTGGCTGGTCCCTAGGTTTATCTTTAGAAATGTAGTCTAAATATGTCTTATATATGGTATGAGGAAGTATTATAACTTTATTTTCTCCTATAAACTATCATCTTTATCCAGTACCATTTGTTGACAGATCCAACCATTCCTACCATTCATAATGCTACTTCTTTTATTATATCAAATTTTTACATAAGGTTATGCATGCTTCTCTGTTTTCCGTTCTATTTTATTAGTCTATGAAGCCATTCTGCATCAACGTTATGCTGTTTTTAATATGTAGCTATATAATAGTCTTGGTATCTGGTAAAGAACATCTGGTAGCTATAAAAGATTCCCTACAGATTTTGCATGTAGGCTCATATAATTTTCAAATAATGTCAATTTTTAAAATCTCTTTACAATGCCATTTCTTTTCCTTGTCTTCTTTCATGAAAAGTATATTCAATATAGTGCTCATTATAGAATACCAATTATCTTTATTCTGATTTTAAAGGTAATATTTTTGACATTTGACATTTAGGCTTATCGTATTTTATTATTTACATTTATTATGGCAAAGAAGCTTCTTCTCTAGTTCTAGTGCTCTAGTGGTTTTAGTAATGAATGATAATTACATTTAACCTATGAGCTAAATATACCTTTTATCCTTAGTTTAATTTTGTAAATTGTAAAAATAAGCCCTAAATGTTAAGCTATTCTGGCCATCCTGGAATAAGTCCTATTATATACTATATATTTTCTAAAAACAGATGACATTTTTAATTTGTCAGGATTTTATTTGAAATTATTAGATATATGTTTGCAAATGCTCAAAATCTATCTTATTAGAAGGCTTATGGTGACCATCCTTATAAAAGAACAGACTTTTCTCATCCATTACTTTATTATCTTATTCTCCATTTTCTCCATAGCACTTACCATCCGAAAGAATATATATGTATTTGCCTGCTATTGCCCTAGACAATATAAATATAGTGGGCCAAAACTTTATTTGCTGTCCTGCCCTAAGTAACTTGAGCAGAATATTATATAAGTGCACAAATTAATGTGTAAACAAATATGAACTATTAACTAATTTTTTTCCTCTATATGTCTTTGATTTTGATGTTAAGATTATTCTGGCTTTGTAAAATGAATTGATAGATTTCAAGCATTTGTGCAAATGGATATTTATTCTTTTTTAAAGAATTATTTTATTATTATGAATATTATTTTTAAATTTGCTATAGAGCACATGTGCTTACTGGAGAGAGGAAAAGTGAGAAGGCAAGCCACCAGGTCTGAGGCTCCAACCACTGTCAGCCAGGGGAGAATCCAACACCTTAACTACCACATCACCTGCTGGGCCCTGCATATTTATTCTTTAGGCCATGTTAAGATCCAGTGCTTTCTTGGGGATAGATGTTGATGAAGGATTGATTTTATTAATGTTATAGTTCTACTTATACTGAGACTTTACTGTACCACTTGTAAAATTTTTCTTCTTGAGCTATTTGTGGAATTTATATTTTTCTATAAAATTGTTCCTGTTGTCTACATTTTGAGGTTAGTTAAATTTACTAATGTTGCTGCAACAAATGACCACAAACTTAGCAGCTTCAAACACCACACATTTATTATCAGATAGTCCTGAGGTCAGAAGTCTCCAGTGGGCTTCCAGAGTCTTCTCCCTGCCTGTTCAGCTTCTAGAGAAGGCCCAATACCCCCTCATGGCCTGGCTTCATCCTGCACCTCTTGCCTCTCCCATGTTAGGACCCTGGTGATGAAAATGTACCCACCTGAATAATCCATGCTACTTTCCCCATCGCAAGAACCTTAACAAAATCATATCTACCAAGCCCCCCCCCCCCCCATTTTTAATTGCCCTGTAAATTAGCATATCCACAGGTATGGGAATGAGGGTTATCTTTGGGGAAGCCATTCTTCTGCCTGCAACAATGGGCACCATATTTCCATTGCAGTTGCTCCTGTCTCTGTAGATGGGTTGCCTTTTCGTCCCTTTCAAAATGTACTTATCTGTTCCTCTATCACTTTCTCTTGATCAATTTGTCGATTTTAGTAGTGATACCCCAACAGCTGTGACAGGATTGTGGGGTTATTGCATAAAGGTGGGAAAGGCATGGTTACTGTGCTGAGGGTACTACTAGGTCACTTCCCCCCTGCTGTCATTTCCCACGATTTCATCAAACATAACTCCTTTCACTGTGCTCTGGGTGGTCCAAGTAACCCCTGCTAGGATGCTTCCTAACAGCACAGGTTATGGTGCATCTGAGCGTTCTCACTCTGCGTCCTGCTCCCCCGGAGCTGGTGATCCTCTGATCGAAGCCTCCGAGCTCCCTTTCTCTCCTGTCTGGGCTCCTGGGAATACCTAGGGAGGAGAGCGCCTCACCTTACTATTCCCTGGGGCTTGAGGCCTGGGCATGCGCACCCTCCGCGGCTGATGGGAGGTGATCGCTCGGGTCTCCTCCTTTCACCCTCCCCAGTTCTCTCCCCTTCCTCCACCCCTCTTATTCATCTTTCCACCTACAACCCCCTTCGCAGGTCCCAGACCGGTCAGGCTGGTTCCGACATCTGGGCTGTTAACCTGTCCGGTCCCGCCCATCCCTAGCCTGGAGCCGCGCAGGCTCGGCGCCGCCGCCCTTGTTCGCTCGGCTCTCCCTGCTCGGATGGAGTGAAAGCCGCTACAAAAGGCTTGAATGAAGCGTGTGTGGGTTTAGTGAGTGGTAAACCACCAGGGGATCCCGTCTCCCCACAAACCAGCATCTCTCCGAGGAGGAGGGGGGAACTAGAGGAGGAGGGCCAGAGGGAGGAGGCAAGGAGCGGAGCGCTGGGTCTACCCGGCGCGCGCAGCGGCTGGAGCGGCGGGGAGGGGCCGCGCCACCTCCCCCTTCCCGGCCGCTCACCGCCTCGCCCGCGGCGGTTCCAGGCACCACACTCTCCGCCCGGGCTGCGCCGGCCGTGGCCGTGACAAGCTCGCGTGGCCCGCGGCACCGTCCACCGACGAGCAGCGTCCTCTTCTCTCTCTCCCCCCACGATTCCCTTGTTGGTGGGGGCACGCCGCCCTGCAGCCCGCGTCGCCCCCTCGTCAACTTTGAGCTGGATGAGAAGCAAGTTTGTCAGTGGCCGCAGGTTTCGAATCCCGCCTCTCCTCGGCGGCCGTAGCCTCGCAAGTCGTGGGGGTGAGGTGGGGCAAGAGTTTCCCCGGCACATCGGCGCTGCGCCGGACGGTTGGCAACCTGTTTCCAGCCAGCGGGGACGGGTTTGTGACTGCCAGTCGTCTGGGGGAGGGGGACTTGTTTTTCTTTCCCTCTAGAGACCTCGGCTTGCAACTGGATAAAGCAGTAAAGAAAGGATGTGAACAGGCAGAGCAACTGTTACCAAGAAGGCAACCACCCAAAGGCAGGGAGGAGCGTGGGGCTTCCTCCGGCTTCTCCCAGAAGCCACATTAATCAACAGTCAGGTGTGGGTTGCAACTTTTCAAGGACAGCCACCCGGAGCAGCCATTCCGTCTCCGAACCTTGGAGGTCTACAGAGCTCGATAGGATTTGGCGGAGAGATGCACAGGACGCCAGACGAGGAAGGATTGTAGCGGGGAGGGTGACCCCGAGACCCATCCTTCACAGTCCCCAGAATCTCTGGCGCTCCGCTGCCTCGGCGGGGAATCAGTACGTGACATGTGTCTAACTCTCAGCAACTTAGGCAGCAGGTGTCGGTCCTAAACGCGAGCCGGGGCTGACGGGCGCGCCCTCGCCAAGCCATGCGGGCCCGGGCCGCGCCTCTTGCCCGCACGTCGCGGCTGCTGCTTCTGCTACTGCTCAAGGTTTCTGCTACTTCTGCTCTAGGGTCCGGCCCTGCTCCCAGGAACAAAACTTGTCTGGGGGTGAGCTGTTCCCCTATACTGATCCAGCGGCGCAGCAGGGACGGTTGGGAGCTGGGACATTCTGCGAAAGACGCTCTTCGAGTCCGCGAGCCCAGGGAGAAGCAGGAGGCTGCGGTGCGCGCGGCGGCCCCCTGGGACCTCCCGTCCGCCCCGGGCGGTGACCCAGGTGTGGGCAGGGGCGCAGAGGCGTCTGCGGCCGGGCCCTCGGGCCCTCCAGCCAGGCTGGCAGGCGCCTGGAAGTGGAAAGGTGCCCAGGGTCAGGAGCACCCCGGAACTTCGGGAAGAAGAGACCCCCTGGCCCTCCAACTCTTCCTTCAGACCTCAGAGGAGGAAGAGAAGAGTCTCAGAGGCGCAGGCATTTCCGGGCGCGGCCAGGAGCAGAACGTGAAGACCGACCCGGGTGCCAGCGATCTCTTTTACCGGCCACGGAGAACTGGGAGACTCCAGGGTTCCCACCACAAGCTCCCACCCAAGACGGTCAGTGGGTTGTCGGGACACGCAGGGCGGACAGCTGCACCCCCTGGCAGAGCGCTGGCCCAGAATGGGTCCTGGGGTGACGAGGTGCATGAGCGCGGGGGTTCCCGCCGGGGAAACAGCACGAACCGGCGCGTGAGACTGAAGAACCCCTTCTACCCGCTGACCCAGGAGTCCTACGGAGCCTACGCGGTCATGTGCTTGTCGGTGGTGATCTTCGGGACCGGCATCATCGGCAATCTGGCTGTGATGTGCATCGTGTGTCACAACTACTACATGCGGAGCATCTCCAACTCCCTCTTGGCCAACCTGGCCTTCTGGGACTTTCTCATCATCTTCTTCTGTCTTCCGCTCGTCATCTTCCACGAGCTGACCAAGAAGTGGCTGCTGGAAGATTTCTCCTGCAAGATCGTGCCCTATATCGAGGTAATGCCTTCCAGGGGGTCTTAAGCTACTGGTTTTACCCATTTCCAGGATTATAGCATGAAGAACTGCTGGCCACAGCTGCGTGGCAGAAGCCCTTTGCACTTCTTCTGGGTCTTTCCTCCATGTCTCTTTGGAGTCATCTAAGTGTGTATACATAGGTATATAAAAAGTGGCAGCTTTGCTAAATTGCCTTTAAATTTTGTCTGCTTAATGTATAGAATTATATGGCTTATCAGTCTCTCTCTCTCTGAATATGGGGATATGTGTATTTCTGATCTGGCACCTCTCAGAGACTTTAAGGTGAAATAAATGGCCAGCTCACAGCAAAAAAAAAAAAAAAAAAAAAAAAAAAAAAAAAATAGATATGTTAGAATTTATCTACTAGATAGCTAATGCTTCAATGTGACCCCCCCAAAGAATTATTGCATTTTCTTAAATACCAAAGTTGGAGTAATGTCTTAAGTTTTTTTTTAAAAAAGGAAAATCTTTCTGTGTCAGTTGGCTTCATGATGTATTAATAACCTCTCAAATTAGTTTAAGTATCTGGCTGACTTCCATGTGATTCCATTTAAATTCCTATGTCATTTTTTTTTCCTTTGCCGTAGGGGCATGGGCTTGCCAGACAGAGAAAGAGAGAGAGAGAGAGAGAGAGAGAGAGAGAGAGAGAGAGAGAGAGAAATGATGCCCATCCTAGGGAGAACGGCTTCACCACAATCTCTTCTTCAACATGTTTTTGGTGGGATTCTGGGCATGCTCACACATATACCCTGTGTGATTTTCAAGCCACCACGTCTGGGACTTGAACTAGTCTGGGGCTTGAACCATGAGTTGGCCATGCAGCATCGGTATCCAACACCTTATCCTCTATACCATTTGCTGGCCCTTATGTCATTTTATTTGTTTCTCTTTTCTCCTTCTTGATTTCTTAACAATTTTTATTTATTTTTGAAGAATGAATTTAAGTGAAAGTAATATTTTTGGCTACCATGGCATAGACTTTTTAACATTCTCAGGTATGTGGTACATATTTGTCATTCATTGTAAGTAGAAAGGATTTGTTATTTTAAGAGACTGACTCTAAGACTAAAAACTTTCTTAAGAGGCAGGAGGCATATAATGGGTTCCTAACTTGAGAAACAAAAATCATTTCGAGTAAAATTTTACTGCTTCAACTTAGAGCTAGTGTCCTGAACGATTATTATGGTAGCTGGAATTTGCTCTTTAAAAGGTCTCTCTTTAAACACCAGCTCTTGGAAGGGGCCCAAGTGTTTGGCTGCCAGTTGTGTTTTTAGCCAGCTGGCCCTTAATTTTCTCCATTCAGACTGTCCATTTCATTTATGGAAGCAGACGAAAGGAAACTGTAAATATTCCAGAGCCCCTGATCCTGTCTGGCACCAGGGCCAATGACGCTATGTTCAAACATTGCTCCAAGGCCTAAAGCTAGAGGATAAGTAAACAAAAAACAGTACCCACTTAGAGCAAGGCAAGAGACAGTAAATAAGGCCCTCTATCATACTGACAGGGATCAGATGCAGAATCATTCCCTGCCTGCTGAATCAGCTGTTGCTGCTTTCCCAGGATCCAGGATTTCTCATGTCGCCCAGCTCCAAGTGTCTCTGAAACACTGAACTTATTTGGTGGACAGTTCATTTTTGAATTGTGGGGGTGATAGTTGGATTTATGTCAGAAAACGCATTTATCAGTTGCCTTTTTTTTTTTTTTTTTTGGAGAGGTTTTTTGCTATAGGGCGCGTGCGCTCGCCAGACAGACAGAGAGAGACAGATAGAAAGCAGGAAATCACCCCCCAGGGGGTCTGGCCACGCCGCAATCCCTTCTCCTCCATTCTCCTCTCGGGATCTTGGGCATGCACGCACACGTGCCCGGCGTGAGTTTAAGCCGCCGGGTCCGGAACTCGAACCGTGGTCGACTATGTGGGAGTCCAGCGACATAGCCATTACGCTAACTGCTGGTTCCCCTTATCAGTTGCCTTTTCAAGGTCAATTTCAATGTAAGATTTCTGTTCATTTGAATAATGCAGAAGAAATTGACTTATGCAAGAAAGAGCCAAAAAAAGTAAACCATAAAATGAACAGAAGAAGTAATCCAGCAGCAGAGAACTACATTGGTTTGTCTCGCTGGAAGTGTACTGGACATGTAGAAACTTACGTATTAGAGGGAAAAACCAGCAAGAACACAAAAAGAAAAATAATGACCAAAGTTCTTGAAACTTTAAAAGAAAAACAACATTGTTGGATTCATGAAAGAATTTGAAAACTTTGGTTAGCTTGATGAGACCTGAAAGTTTTGAACAATGATGTCTATTATGTATATGTTTTAATATTCTTTCTAGTTCTGAGAATTTTTCAAATACATACAATACTTTCCTCCAAAGTGAATAATTCATATTTCACTCCTCAATTTAATTTTCTCCTCTGTAAGAATAGTTTGTTTTTACCTTTTTTTTATGTTGTCTAGAATCTCTTTCTCTCTCTTTTTAACTACTGGAAGGTGCCTGCACTCACCAGGGAGACAGGAAGAGTAGTCATGCCACAATCCCTTGTTCTCCAGGTCTCCCTCCTGTCAGGAGTCTGAGCAGGGAGGCGCATGTGCCCAGCATGTTTTTTAAACTGCTGAGGGTAGATTTGATGCCTGGTTAGCTGGGGGGCATTCAGCTATCTTAACCACTATGTACTGACTGGCCCACTATTTCTTCAGTTGCTGGTACCATGTTTTATTTTTCCTAAAGAAGCAAAGGCTACACAAAAAGTTCATTCATATTTTTCTTGAAACATTAGATTATATTTTGTACAGACTTTCAAAAACTGTATCGTCTACTGTAGAGATGTACAATTGAAAATAAATAACAAATCATAAAATATAATACTTTTTTTTACCATTAAAGTAGTGAACAAAATTTTTCTTTTCTTTTCTTTTTCTTTGTTTTTGAAGAGATTTTTGCTATAAAGCGTGTGCGCTCACCAGAAAGACAGAGAGACAGAAAGCAAGAAATTACCCCCCAGCGGGGTTGGCCACGCCGCAATCCCTTCTCCTCCATTCTCCTCTCAGGATCTTGGGCACGCACGCACATGCGCCCGGCGTGCGTTTAAGCCACCGGGTCCAGGACTTGAACCGTGGTCAACTACATGGGAGTCCAGTGACATAACCATTACGCCAACTGCTGGTCCCCCAGATTTTTAATATGTAGTGTTTCTATAGTTCTACATAATCCTTATTTCTCTGAAATGATTTTATAATGTTTTAGCAAGCTTTGTAAAAATAATCATTGAACAGGACTAGCAGTTGGCATAACAGTTATATCGCTGGACTCCCATGTAGTTGACCATGGCTTGAGTCCTGGAAGCTTAAAAGTCATGCTGGGCACGTGTGTGTGCATTTCCCAAATCCTAAGAGGAGAATGGAGGAGAAGGGATTCCTGCATGGTCACCCCCACTGAGAGGAAGTTTCTCACTTTCTTTCTGTCTTTCTCTGATTCTCCAACGAGTGCACCTATGTACCCTATAGCAAAAATCACTCTAAATTTTTTTTCTAAAAAAAAAAAAAATTATGGAACTATAGTATTAGCTTCATAATTCTTGATTATTGAAAATAAGAACCAAAATCCAAATGTTTAAGCAAAACATTTCTGCCTCCAGGGGGCACTGGTATTTTTACAGAAGTAAGAGATTTAGTGCCTGCCCCACATTGGGTTCTTACAAACTCAGATCCCAAGAAGGAGATTTAATGAGGCACGGTGTTTACTATGGGGTGCTCTCAAGTTCAGCACCTATTAGGGAGTGAAGGATACAGAACTGGGCCAAGGGACAGGTTGAGCTGTGATGCAATTGCTACTAAGTCTCAGCTGACACCCCGGGGAACTCTAGGCTGTGATTGTCATGAAAAGATGTCCTGGGCAAGAAGCCCTAGCCTTTGTACCTTTCAATGGACTAGTCATTGGATGCAGGCTGCTCCCAGCAATGGGGCTCCCAGCCTTGAGTTGGGTGGATCTCTTTGGTCTGGAGTAATTCCTAGAGAGAGATGTAGTTAAGAGTTGTAAATCGCCAATAATCCCAACAGGTGGATAAATCAATGCTTCATTCTTAAAGAATTTCGGGAGGGAGCAGATTGGACAGAGACGACAGTATCCACTACAGTAGCTTTTGAGTAGTCATGTTAAATTAGAAATAGATAACATTCTAATTCCATTTAACCCACTCATTTAAAAGATGAGGGACCAACAGATGTCATAATGGTCATGTCACTGGACTCTCAATGGCTGACTACAGTTTGAATCCTGGACCTGGTGGCTTGAGCCTCATGCCAGCTGCATGTGTGTACATGCCCAAGATCCTGAGAGGAGACTGGAGGAGAAGAAATTGTGGTGTGGCCACCCCCCCTAGGAGGTGATTTCTTGCTTTTGTCTCTTTCTTTGTAGTGAGCACACATAGCCTACAGCAAAGATCTCTCACAAGACAAAACAAAACAGAACACAAAACTCAACGTTGGCTGTGTGTTGCCTGTGTGCTCAAAATTCCAAGAGGAGAATGGAGAAGAAGGGACTGTGGTGTGGCCATCTCCCCTGGGGGTGATTTCTTGCTTTCTGTCTCTCTGGCAAGCACATACACCCTATAGCAAAAATCTCTCACAAAACAAAACAAAACACAAAACTTGCATTGGATGTGTGTTGTGTGTGTGCCCAAAATCCCAAGAGGAGAGTAGAGGAGAAGGTATGATGGTGTGGCCACCCCCCCAGGGAGATGATTTCTCATTTTTTGTCTCTCTGTCTCTCTTTGTCTCTGCAGCGAACATACTTGCCCTATAGTAAAAATCTCTCTAAATAAAATAAATTAAAAAATAAAATATGAAACATGAGGCACAAAGGAGGAAACTGAGTAGCCTAAGCATACAATAGTCCCCCTTATATGCAGTTCAGTTTGCTTTCCAAGGTTTCAGTTATTCCTTGTCAACCATGGTCTGAAAATATGAAATAGAAAATTCAAGAAACACATAATTCATAAGTTTTAAATTGCATGCCATTCTGGGTGGTGAGATGAAAACTTATGCTATGCGACGTGGTCACACTTTGAACATGAATTTGTCCTGTGTTTCCATGCTGTATATACTACCAACCCATTAGTCACGTGGTAGCTCTCTCAGTTACCAGATCAATTGGTATGGCAGTGCTTACATTTAAGTAACTCTTGTTTATAAATTAGGTTAATTAATACCTTAAATTTTAACATAGGTATGTGTATAAGAAAAAGCATGGCACAATGTATTGGGTTTTCTGGAAAATCATGACACATTTTTGCATAGTTAAACAGAAAAATAGGGACCAGCAGTTGGCATAATGGCTATGTCGCTGGACTCCCTTGTAGTCGACCTTGGTTCAAGTCCTGGACCTGGTGGCTTAAACTCATGCCAGGCATGTGTGTGTGCGTGTGTGCCCAAGATGCCTAGAGGAGAATGGAGGATAACTGATTGTGGCATGGCCATCCCCCCGCCCGGGGGGAGATTTCTCGCTTTTTGTCCCTCTGGTGAGTGCATACACCCTATAGCAAAAAACTTCCAAAGAAACAAACAAACAAACAAAAACCAAAAAAACATGTCACATCTTTCCCAAAAACCTAAATATGTAGGGTTTGGCCCTCTCTGTGGTTTCACGAATCTACCAGAGATCTTGGATGTAAGCTGCTTCCTGGAATGGGCACAACCTTGAGTTAGGTGAGTTAGGTGGATCTCTTCTCTGGAATAATTCGTAGAAAGAGATGTAGTAAGGGTTTTAAATCAATAATAATCCCAGCAGGTGATAAATCAATGCTTCACTCTTAAAGAACTTTGGGAGGGAGCAAGTTGGATAAGGAGGGACCGGCAGATGGCGTAATGGTTGTGTTATTCGACCCTATGTAGTGGACTGTGGTTCAAGTCTCAGACCTAGCAGCTTAAAAGTCATGCCAGGTGCATGTGTGTACGTGCACGAGATCCTGAGAGGAGAATGGAGAAGTAATTGCAGCATGGCCATATCCTGGGTGTGAGGGGATGATTTCTCACTTTCTGTCTCTCTGCCTCTGTCTCTCCAGTAAGCGCACATGCCCTATAGCAAAAAAAGTCTCTCTGAAAAAAAATAAAATGAAAAGGAGGGATGTCTGGACATACCTAGTCTAGGGTAAGCAAATCCTTAGTCTCAAGTCTCAATGCTTTATGGTGACGTTTGTGACTAGACAAATATCTAAGGCAAAATTTGTATCTAGTGAGTGTGTTTTTTCTTTCTTATCCTTGACATGTTTTAAAAAGTATATTTGTATCTATTAGACAGGAAAAAATGATAAACACATCATTTGTTATATGATGAAATTAATATATATATTTTTTTCTGTTAAGTTTCACCTTGTTTCTCATAAACTGGCAGTAAGTTCCACAATTGGTAGCTGTTTCATTTTTTTAATTGCAATAATTTGAACTGATTATATTTTTAATTTGCCAAACATGATTATTTTGATGTTCCAATAAGCTTATTTAAGTAACATTTTATGTTCTTAAAATCACAATGTAAGTTAGAGTGATGACAGCCATTACACATGTATTACATTTGTTCAAACTTTCTCCAACTCTCCCCCTCCCCACCATTATCCTTTTTGATCTCAAGACTTGTAAAAATTATTTGACCTTTTGTCTCCTTTTATATTTCTAGATTTTTGTCTTTTGTTCACTTTTTACTTTCTATATTTATTTGTTCTTCCTTTTTGAAAAAGTTAGACACACTGTCACTGATTCACGATGTTGGACTTACCGTTTTTCTAGTATAAGAGGTCTTCAAAACATTCATGGAAAATATGTTATGGAAAAACTATACATAATTTCAAAATTATGCACCAAAATAAACTTATATTTTATTTTCATTTTCAATGACCTTTTTGAAGTTCCCTTATAATGTGGTTAGCCTTTTAAAAATTCTTAGTAATTTCTTTTGAGAGAGAGAGAGCAAGAGAGAGATAAGCATTCTTAACAGGATTTCATGCCACACCCCTCTTCCCCCCATTCCCTCAACCTTTCCAGCCAGCCGACATCTGAGCACACATGTGTCTGTACCCAGTATTTACACACTAACCCGGGAATCTTCATATGATCTTCCATATAGTTTGCTGCATTTTAGAATGTTTCACTACTACAGTAATTTCACTACTACTACACCACATTTTAAAGTTTCCTTCTAAGTTAATTTTAAATTTTATACACAATGGATTATTTCTGAATTTTAACATTTTTATCTCCCATCTTCTCCTTTGCTCTCTTTCTTTCTTTAAAAATTTCTCTTTTCCTACTGGAGGGTTAAAGCTTGGGTATAATGGAATTTTTTTTTTTTTTAAGAGGTTTTTGCTATAGGGCGCATGAGCTCGCCAGACAGACAGAGAGAGACAGAGAGACAGAAAGCGAGAAATCGCCCCCAGGGGGGATGGCCACACCGCAGTCCCTTCTCCTCCATTCTCCTCTCAGGATCTTGGGCATGCACGCACATGCGCCCAGCATGAGTTTTAAGCCACCGGGTCCGGGATTTGAACCGCAGTCGACTACATGGGAAATCCAGTGACATAGCCATTAGGCCAACTGCTGGTCCCTGAAGGGTATAATGGAATTTTGAAGAGAGTGGTTTGTGTAGAAGAGTAGGAGACATTTCTTGAGCAGAAACTATAGGCTCTGCAATTTACGTTCAACTCTTCATTGTATTTCAAGGCATTGGCTTAAAGCTTGAGTATACTATGCAATTTCCAAGAGCTCTGACTAGAAAAGAAGTTTTGCAATGTTTATTACTACAAGTTGGAATATGCTGGCAAATGATGACTTTTCATTTTGATTCTATGATTATGTTATCTTTGCGGCCTAGTAATAAATCTCATAAAGACCAAAAGCAAAGGAAATGGTAAGAAAAGGGGAATAGAAGAGAAGGGAATGTGAATGAATGGTGAGTGTCCTCAAAAACACATCATTTTAAACTGCTTTATCACATAATCAACAATAACGAAAAGCCACACTCCAAGCAATAATTGAATATGCAGACCATGTGTGTGTGTGTTGAATATGCAGGTCTGGGTGTGGATTGCAGTAGGAAAGTGGTAGAGAAGTTCTGTACCATCAAAGATCTAACAGATGCTTAAAGGCAAATCAGGCATTGACTATGGGAGCTGGAACAGTTCCTTATTCATCACGTGATGGAAACCAGTCAGAGTCAGTGTATCATCTGATCCATATCTAGTACCAATATTTGTTTGGACATGAACTGGGGGTTTCAAATGATCTAGACTCCTTTTTAGTTTCAAGAATACTCACCTTTAGGATGTGTGGCAGGGCTGAATTCTTCAAATAGTTTAAAAATAATCCTAGACTTAATAGTACTTTTATTTTACTGGGATATAAGATTTCTGTTTGGAGGTGAAGGGTCAGAAGAGAGAATGCATGTCAGCAGGGCTTCTGATCCAGGGATGATTTATGGCAGGTCCAGGATCTTTTTTGATGAGCAGAGTCAGCTTCTTCAATGGCTTTCGAAATACTGATTTTAAACTGAGTGAAACAGATCGTTTTTCATTGCTTTAGATCATGGTTAGCACTGACAAGTAAGAAAGGAAGGGTACTAGAGACCGAGGATGACATTGCCATGCAGGAATGCAATACTACGCAGGTTTCCTTAGAACCTTTGGATTTAGGGAAAAGCACATGTATCAGGGGAGATGGTAAATTTTCTTGAGTGGTGGACTAGCTAGTAGGTGTTCTAATGCACTTTTATTTGAAACAGTTTTATAAGCAATTTAAAAGTTACTGATGATAGTCTCATGGAATATGGAATCGGTAAATGAGAATGGTACTTACCAAATATTTTATGACTTCCCATTAATCCCTTTGTAATCATTTTCTACAGTCCCAAGCCAATGAATATATTTAGCTGATGATTCTAGGAGAATAGAAAAAACAGTTTCTTGGAATGTGAATTTATTTATAACTCCATTTCCAAATGCTGTGTGGTGCTGTTAACTGAATTTGGGTCTCACATAAGAAATGAAAGTTTTGTGATATTCAAAAGTGAAATTCAAATCGTTTCCTTAGCTTTTGGTTGTAATGGGAATGTGTTCTCTTCTGAAGCTTGTCAATGGAGCATAAACAATAACAGGCATTTTTCTTTACTTCCTTTCTAGAGATATTATCTGGAATTCATTTTTTAAGGATTACACATAAAACGGCAGCATCCGATAACTAATTAAGAAACAATGTGAATAATTCATTATTTTCTACAATCCTTTCCCATATGTGTCATCACTTATTCATTTATTTACCCTACATTCATTCATCAAACATTTATTGTACTTTTCTTCTATGCAAGGTACTAGGCTAGGTGAAGGCAGGGTTAGTGGGGTGGGAAAGAGGGAGAAAAGTTTCCAGAGATGAGTATTGTGATATGCTACTGCTAATAAAGTTAAAGAAAAGCAAAATAATTTTCTATAGCATGGTGGATACTATAATATAGATTTGAATAAAGGATTGTGGGAATTCAGGAATGACCTCGGAATGAGTTACCTTATAGTTGTGCTGGGTTATGGTCAAAGATGGAGAAATTCAAGTGAAAACTTCTAATTTTTTTCCATTATATTATTAATACTAGTCTTCCTAAGTGCCTATGTAGCCTAGATGCATGATGAAAAATTACCACTACAGAAATCTTTTAATTCTAGCTTTCTTTAGCTTTCCTGGGATAGGAAGTCAATAATTAGAGCTGGCAAAATAATACAGCTGAGAGTTACGGTCCTGGAAAATTCTTTCATAATATAAAATTTGTGTCAGTGCCTAGGATAACCATCTGTGCTCTGTAATTATTAGTCCTTTTTAACTATGTGGACATTAAATAAACCCAAAATTTTAATTTACTTAAATTAATGGTTTATTTGTATTATTTAAAGTTTACTCATCTATTTCTTCCTTAAGCAAGGGAGAGAGAGAGAGCGAGCAAGAGGGAAGCTCTCCAACAGGGTCCTTTTTTTTTCTTTTCTTTCTTTCTTTTTTTTTGGAGAGGTTTTAGCCATAAGGTGCATGCACTCGTCAGAAAGAGAGAGATAAAGTGAGAAATCACCTCCCAGGGGGGATGGCCACACTGCAATTCCTTCTCCTTTATTCTCCTCTTGGGATCTTGGGCACACACGCACACGCGCCTGGCGTAAATTTAGGTCACCGGGTCCAGGACTCGAACTGTGGTCGACTACATGGGAGTCCAGTAACATAGCCATTACGCTAACTGCTGGTCCCTCCAACAGGATCCTGATATGACAACCTACTTCAACCTGCAACCAGCCTCAGATCATGGGCACACTCAAGGGGTTCTCCCAACTTAAGCTGGAAATCACATCACTATCTGGTCCTGAAATTAATGGTTTATTTAGCAATGTAATAACAGTACATCCAATTGAGTCTTTTTCTTTTGGGAATCTCAAAAACAGACATCTTGGGAACCAGCAGTTAGTGTAATGGCTATGTTGCTGGACTCCCATGTAGTCGACCGTGGTTCGCGTCCCGGACCCGGTGGCTTAAAACTCACGCCGGGCGCGTGTGCGTGTGTGCCCAAGATCCCGAGAGGAGAACGGAGGAGAAGGGATTGTGGCGTGACCATCCCCTCTGGGGGGTGATTTCTCGCTTTCTGTCTCTATGTCTCTCTCTGTCTGTCTGTCTGACGAGTGCACGCACCCTATAGCGAAAACCTCTCCAAAAAAAAAACCAAAACAAAACAGACATCTTATTTAATTTCACCTAAAAGTCTCTAAAAAAGAAGGCCAACAAAGAAGATACTTTAGACCCTTATTGTATAGTGAGGGAAAGGGAAGCATAAAGTATGGACTTTCCCAACTCTTGAATTAAACTCTCAAGTACATTATCACAGTGAAGATTTATCCTGAGTTCCTGAGGGCTTCAGAGGTACCTATTGTGTCATGAAAGCATCTTGCAACAGAGAAAGGAAGCAAATATGGCTGCCAAAGCAAAACAGATATGAGCTGATAAGTCTACCCAAGGCTGAGTTGGGTTAAGGTCTAACTTGCTCTTCATTCTGACATTGTGTGGACCTTGATAAAATTTGTCTTTAATGACATTCTTCTGTGTGCTGAAACTACATTTAACAGTGTTCCATTGGGAGCACATGGACCTATGCCTGAGATGTAGACTGTGGAAGGACAGGGATACGCAGGTAGCCATGCAGAGAGGTTTGTCTCTGGCACCATACTTCTGCTCCTTCTTCTAGGGATGCTCCTGTCATTTCATATCTCAAGAACTGACCTGCTGAGGTCCCATAATTAACTCAACTTTGTTGCCAAGACTAACTCATAAATATCCTAATTAGAATAATAGTCTCTGTGCCAAAAAAGATGATCTCATCTAAAAGTTCAGGGTGGGGTCAAGAATGGGATTAATGCAGACTCAAATATGGGGTCTATTTGAAAGTAGTCATAGATACTTTCCATAAAACTTCCATAAAACACAGAATATAATCACAGTGTCTGGCTTATTCTTGAGACAGAATACTCGCAGTTTGTGAATTTATGATAGCTTCAATGTTATCCATCTGTACACTTGACTGGCTCATAGCATTAATGAAGCCAAGGTCATCTATTTGATTCCTGCCTGGGATGAGTCACTCTCATTAGGTCTATGACTGTACTCAGGACTGTCATCTTTTTGCAAACTAGCTCCTTCCTTATCACTCTCCACCTTCAAGACCTTTCCTCCTATATTTACTGACCTTTTACTTCAAATACGTCTCATATAGGAACAGCATCTAACAAACTTATTCTCATCAAGATCTGAGATTTAGAGATACTTGCCCTTTATAAGAAGATTGAATGAAGAAAGTACATCTTTAACAGACTACCAATGGTGGAATTTTGGTTAAAAGTCAAGAAATTTTGTCTATGAATGTGATTTCTCAATATTCAAATGATTATTTCCCAACTACAAATATTTTATTCTTTTTTTTTTTTTTTTTTTTTAGTTTGGATTCACTATTATGTAAATCAATGTCACTAGTCACATGGGGAAATAGGTGAAAATTTGTTACCATTCTTTGAAAACTCATCAAAATCCTTTGGTAAACAATAGAAATTTTAGGTCACCTCAAGATTGATTAGGAGTATTATAATAATACTAAATATTGAAAACCTAGACTGTGGGTGTTGGGAAAATATCACATTTTGAAATTAATTTCTAGTTACTGAGAATAAATACAGAATATAAGCATTTTTAAATTAGATCCATTGATTCCAGTAGATAGTTTGTATCTTAGGACAAATAATGCTAATCTGGCTTCATTTGCACTTTTATATTAATGAGCCCTTGAGAGACTTATAAATAAATTTTAGCATATTGGACAAGTTGTAGTTAAATGTATTTTTTTTTAACTTTCCTACTAATCTTTTAAAATTTTCTTTTCTTTTTTTTTTACATTCAATACTGAACATCTATCTAACATGTAAAATGAATTTTCCCAGTATGAATACACTGGATAGTAGATCATTAAAGATATTACCAAACATATTACCATCAACAGATATTTTCTATTTTTCTGTCTGTTACATGTGTTGCTTCTTTGTTCCTCTTTGTTCTCTCCCTCCTACCCTCTCCCATTTCCCACCCTTCTTTCACACTGACTCTAGTGTCCATAGTTGCTGTCCAAGTTTTTATATCTTCTAACATTCAGTTTCTGCCACAGAGTGCAGATATATATATATATATATATATATATATATATATATACACACACACACATATATATGTATATACATACACACACATACACACACACATATATATACACGTATATGTGTGTGTGTATAATATATATTATTTTATCCACACAAATATGCACAATTTTATCTGTTAATTTTTTAAATGCCATATGACAAAGTGATCAAAAGGTATGTGGGAAAATGTACACAAAAGTACGCTATAGATGACAATCGGTATATATTAAGCAGGGATATACAGTGCCTCTCTCTCATCATCTGGCTTGCTTCATTTAGCAGTGAATCTTTCATATTTATCCACTTTCTATCAAATGCCAGGGTCTCTCTTCTTTTTTTTTATGGCTGGGTAGTATTCTGTAGTGTCTATGTGCCACACTTTTTCAATCTATTCGTCAGTTCTTGGACATTTGGGTTGATTTCATGCCTTATCAGTTACAAATAGTGCTGTAATAAACATGGATGTGCAAGTGTTTTTTACAACTGAGTGTATTCCTATCCTTTGGGTAGATACTGAGGAGTAGAATTGCTGGATCACATGGTAGTTCTATTAGTAGGTCATTGATGAACCTCCAAATTGTTCTCCATGGTGGCTGTACTAATTTATATTCCACTAACAGTGTAGTCTTGCCAACACTTGTCATTTTTAATTTTTTTAATCTTAGCCATTCTGACTGGGTTAGGTGGTATTTCAATGTGGCTTTGATTTGTATCTCCCTTATGATAAAAGATGTGGAGCATTTTTTTCATATGCTTTTTGGCTGTTCACATGTCTTCCTTGGACAGTTATCTGTTCAGCTCATTGGTCCATCTTTAAGTTGGATTGCTTATTTTTTGTGGGCAAGCTGCTTGAGTTCCCTGTATAATTTGAATATCAGTCCCTTATCCAACAGAGAGTTTACAAATTGGCTTTTAAGTAATCTTAATTATTTTGTAAAATAAATAAGTGCATGTTATCAAACTTAAACCAGAGAAAAGAAGGGAGACAATGAGGCAATAACTACAGTGGACAGTTGATGCTTTCAGAATATATTTTTCCATGGGATTGGAAATCATATGTGTGTATATATATATATATATATATATATATATATATATATATATGAAATAGTCTCATTATAATAGAAATAAATGGAATAAATAGAAATAAATGTGTGTATATCATATTAAATACCGGTGATATTGATAAAGCTAAGAAGACTTCTCTGACCAAAGAAGCCATGAATAGTTCTACTCTGTTGCTAAGATGTTTGTGTGTGCTTTTAAAGGATGAGGCAAATCTTTTCTACTTGGTGTATTTTGGGTTTGGAAACACTGGTAGACATGTGTCACTGCCATAGTATCATGCTCTGCATGTACTCTGAAATGAAGATCTTTGAATAAGAGTCATCTTATTCATAACAATATGATAAACAGCAGCTCTGATAAGCATGCTCTCCCAATGGGTGCTCAAAGGAGTGTCTCTTTCATGGGGAACTTTCCCTCAAGTACTGCAAGGACAAGGATTATGGAAAATGCAAGATGAAGCCAAAGGCATACAAGCTTAAGCCATTTAGAGTTTCAAAGGAAACTCTACCCTGTGCTCATCCTGCTTTTTTTTTCCCCTATTAGTTTTTAGCCTGTAGCCACTGACTTATAGTAGATCATTCATGGTCCAGATGAATGGGTTTTCTTCACAATAATGCCCTTGTTTTAAGGGTTACTTATAAACAACGGGGCCACACATAAGTAGATGTACTTAAATATATTTTCTAATGTAAAATATAAGTTCAGCTACAGTGCAATTATTAAGACCTTGGTTAAATTTTTCTGATGGGACCGGCTGGTGGCATAGTGGTTAAGGCACTGGAATCCCACATGGCCAACCACAGTTTGAGTTCTGGAACTGGTGACTTGCTTTCTCACTTTCCCTTTATCTCTGTTTCTGTTTCTCTCTGGTCAAATTTAAACAACGATAATAGCAACAACAAATAAAATTAAGTAAATAAATACTTCTTTAAACAAATTTCTGTTTTATAAAAATCTGTATTCTACCCAGTTCACGGTACTTCAGCATGTAGATTCAATTTTATATGAAGACAATTTTGCTTAAAAGTACAGGGATTGGTCTTACCACTGATTTATGCCAGAAGGTTTAGCAAAAATGCTGTTACCTTGTAAGAGTTGTACTTCATGTGACCTGTGTTGCTGCCATTCCCCATAGTTTCTTCTTTCCTTGTCTATCTGCAATAAACTTCTGAGAAATGAAGCAATAGCTAAGGCGAGATTTCTATAGATCACTGTTTTTCATAAAGCATCTGTGTGCTCTTTCTGTGTGCAAGTTTGAATAGGAGTCTCATGTAGCATGAGACGATATGGCACCCAGATTTCTTTTGGACCTGATACTTTCTTTGAGTGAAAACCTTAACAGTGAAGCAATGCAATCCAGTTATATCTTGATTTATGAAGTATGCCTTCTCCCTTCATTATTAAGCATCTTGCCTTATGGGTGCTTTAGTTTTAATGAAACTTAGGCCTTAAACTTAAGTTATACTGGAGAGAGCAATACATTTTGTTCCTTTTTATGGGAAAAGACAGTTTCACTCCGAATCTTCCCCAAAGTCATTGTTGGCACATGACTAGTTGGCTGGATTAATTTCTCATCAGTGCTATAAAATAGCTATATTAAATTGATTTGTATAGTTGCTGAACAGAAATTTGAGACTTATCATCTCATAAATACAAGGTTTTTTAAAATTTTATTTCAAGGTCTTTTATACATTCAATCACATTATTTAGTTTGCAAAGTGAATATTTCAACATGTGTACATTTCTCACCAGTCCAGGTGATAATACTATAAATTTATCCTCAACAGATAATAACCCATTTCTAAATAAAAGTTTAACAGAGGGACAAAATTTTGAAAACTGGGGCACACCTATGCTTCGTAACAACAGAGTAGAGTTTCTCTAGATTCAGTCTTGCTAGTAGTAGTAAGGGATTCACTGAAGCACCATATCATTTCTACGCTGGTGATTATATTTGTGGTACTTCATTTTTATTCTAATTAAACTACCATTTTTGTTGTCATATTTATGAAACAAAATTTAGAAGGTAACTCTAGAAGCTCTTCCCAGAAATTTCCATTACGTTTTCAAAATCCCCTGTATTTTGTAGGTTTCTATTTCCTTTTCCAGTGGGCTTTCATTATATATGACTCAGGGTCTATAGTAAGGGAAGAAGTGAGTATCACTCTGCTCCTTATTAAAAAAATAAGCAAGGAGAAGATGAAAACTCATCTGCTGTGATATTGAATGCCAATTGAAATATCTAGGTCATAATCCCGAGTCAATTACACTTTGACCATAGTTAGGACTTAAGGCTTTTTGGATAACTTTAAAACAGAGTCCAGTCTGAGTTATAGAACATTCAAAATGAAGGATATAGCATAATTATTTTATAATGCAAGTGATTTAAGCTCTTAGCATTCATTCTTGAGTACTTTATGTATTCCTAAATTAGCAGATATTGCAATAGCATAAATTTTAACCCCTAAAATGGATTAGCATGGAAGAGAAAATTTAAGTAACTCATTCAAATATTAAATGAGCCCATAAATGACTACAGTAATATATAAAACTTTTCTGGGCTTTTATTTTATTTTTTCCTACACAGGAGCTAAGTTTTTAGAGCTTCCTGAGGGTTTCTATGTATGCCAAGGACAACAAAAAGCACATTGAGATAAGAATTCTGTATGGTCTTCAAGTCCTTTGGCCTTTGTGTACCATCCTTGCATCCCACAGATTTAACTGTGTACCTCAGTTAAAACACAAACCACTACCGTCAGGAGGTTAACACAATTTTACTGCCAATTCCTAGGTTAGCCTAGTCTAATAGGCTAAGTAGAACATAAATTATATTTACAAAGAATTAGATCATATCTGTTGAAATAGATCATGGGAGGTTTTATAATTTGATAAGCCTATAAAATTAGGCATGTGTGGCAATTTCCCTAGGAGATATTTTGAAGTTATGTTTGTTTTCCAATCTCATTAAACCAGTGATTCTCAACTACAATTCCAAGCATACATGGATATGTCCCAAATCCAGAGGAATAACAGCAAGCATGCCAGGATTTGCGCATAGTCAAGTTTATCTGTCTAGTACACTGTACTGTCATTCCGTATATAAACTACCTTGTTGGGTACGTGGTGGCAGGTGGGGCATAACAGAAAAATTCTGCTTTGAATTCCAAACTTTTGAAGGCAAAATCCACATTATTCCTCATTGCCCTAAGAGCAAACACCATGTAATATATTTTATAGCACCCCCTGACACACATGTGTATACACACATGCATACACACACACATGCACACACACACACACATGCATACACACACATCATTGTACTAATGCAGTGCTCTCTTTCCTGCTAATACAGGGTTATAAAGCTAAAATGGTACTGAAATGGCATTGACCACCCCCAAAAGTGTAGCCCTTAAATCTTCACTGTAGCACTGAAGCTGCAGCTTTCCTGTGTGACTTCTCAAGCTTCAACTTCTCCTTCTCTTGCCTGTACCTTGAGGCAACACCGGGAGTGAGTGCAGCTGCCTGAAGCCTCTCTGGTCTGAATGTTGCCTGGGAAAGAGCTGAAGCAGATTTATTGTTTTCTCTGAGCTGCAAAGAAGAGCAGAACATTGTCTGAAAGATCTTAGAGCTGTTTATTTGGATTCCTTGCCTTCTCTGTGTTTGGTTGTCACTCCTTTCAAAATCTTATTTTCTCAAATAGTTAACATTTTTATTTTGCTTCTGAATTTTCTCAGATCTTGGAATTCTCAAAAATCAACAGTCTTGTCTATTGGCAGTGTTTATAGTTCTGCTTTTGTTGTTGTTAATTTTCCCTCCCACTGCAGTGTAATTAATAAGAAATTGCATCTTATTCCTTCCATCTCTCAGGATGTTGCTTCAAAGAACTACCCGTCTAAGCCAATGCGTAACAGCTTTACTCCCAAGAGCATATTTCATAGTGATACTGAATTTTAGCAATCAGATATGGTCATTAAATGCAGGAGATCCAGCATTCATGATATAGTTTTCTAATTGCATATAATTGCACTATTCATCTTGATATAGAATTCTTAATAAGTTGTATATAAATAAGTATATTTCAACATGGTAATGGAAATCTTTTCATGTTACCCCAACATTTAGTCATTTTAATTACCTGGGTGGATTTTCTATTTGAGTAGGCAGAAATTAAGCTACCACCCATTATTCAGATAATTTTTTTATTAATTAATATCTGAGACGTGCAGTTAAGGTTTCACACACCTTTAAAGTCATCTCTAAATACATTGGGGAAATACTGAACAGGGCCTGTGAGCATTTCTTGCTCTTTAACATCATCAAATTTAGTGCACAAGTGAATGCCTGAAAAATCTGCAGTAATAGCGCTGCACACAGAGGTAGAGGAGTAAGTGGATGCGCTGCACTGGCGTTTGGACTGTGGTTGCCATTGACGGATGTGTTGCAAGCACTGTCTGCATTTAGGGGCTGCTCTACTTTCATGAGCTTCTTCGACAACTCTCTCTTTTGACCTTTCTGGACTGTTTGCCCTGTTTCAACTGGCTTCTAACTGCACAGACTGCTATGAGAGGAAAGTATCATTTGAAAACCAGAGGCTTGATACAGGAAGTTGTTGATGTGTGTGTATGAAAACTCTGGAGGCTCCCTCAATTCAGTCCATGCTTTGTCAAGAAGACTACAGATCAAATATATTTGAGATTCCGACTTGGTATGAAAGCTTGGGGGAATATAACTGAACAATTGGGCATCTTTAAATAAAATTTGAAGACGTTAGAAAGATTCCCCAGTGAAAAATTGGAACACATATAAATCTTGCTTAAAGTGTGGCTTTAGTTATCTTGTGAGATGAAATATACAGAACCTGCAAACCTCGTTCTGTTTATTGAGGCAGTGCACAGCTTCTAAAGTGGATGTGCAGTGCAGAGTCTGATTATCTAAGGAGCTGACAATCTATCACACCCCGCTTAATGCGTGAGCCCACCCACATGCATTTGCTGTTACCTTGCACTAAATGCTTTCTAACCAACTTGAAGTTAGCTCTGCAAATACTAGTATTCATAATAGTTGGCCTAGATTTTTTTTTTAATCTCTAGATTTAAAATCAGGAAAATTAATAGAGAAAAAGGTGATATTCTTTTTCTGTTGCATGTTCTATGTAAATAATTATAGAAAACTGCCAGGTAACTAAGCATTCTGAATCTCTAATAGATTGCCTTACCTCAGAGTCTCCAGTAACTGAGCTTCCTTTTTAATAGAAATGCTAGTCACAATTTTAAAAGAATGCTCAGCGTAAAACTTCTGTCACTTCTTTTTTTCTTTCTTTCTTTCTTTCTTTCTTTTTTTTTTTTTTTTTGGAGAGGTTTTTGCTATAGGGCGCGTGCACTCGCCAGACAGACAGAGAGAGAAGAGAGACAAAAGCGAGAAATCACCCCTCAGGGGGGATGGCCACGCTGCAATTTCTTCTCCTCCATTCTCCTCTTGGGATCTTGGGCACGCACACATATGCATCTAGCGTGAGTTTTAACCCACCGGGTCCGGGACTCGAACAGCAGTTGACCAGCCAACTGCTGGTCCCATTTCTGTCACTTCTTATTTGTGGACTGATTCAGCGTATAGAGTGACAGGGAAATATGCCAAAAGATTTGTCTTGTGAAGACACGCCACTGCTTGGCAGGCCGAGGCAACACAGAGGGCTGGGTGTGATTCCGAGCCCACCATAAACAGCTAGCACAGAGGGGAGTACCTGTAATCTCACTACACAGGAGGTTGAGGCAGAAGAATCCCAACGTAAAGAGACTGGCTCCAAAGAACTTTAAAAATATCATGTGTGCACATACAAAGAAGGTCTTGTTCAGGATTTGGGTATATCTGATGGTTTAAGAATTTCTTGGTTTTATATTCTTAAGAGAAGTGAATCAAAACATTTGAAAAATTAATATTTGGATGCAAAATGTCAGGACGTGCCCCACAGCTTAGTGGTGAAGGGAAACCAGATCCCACATGGCCAACCCCTGTGCCAATCTGGCCACAGCTGGGTGCATTATGTCCCAAGTCCTGAGGATGGAGAAGTGGAGGAGAAAGAGTTGCAGTGACCAAGGCCCACTGGAGGGTGCTTGTTCCCTTTCCCTCTTTCCTTTTCTATCTTAGTCTTTTTCTCTGGAGAGCTCACATACCTCTGGAAATTAAAATAAAGACTAAAACAATATAAAGTTCCAAAAATCTATAAAATAATAATACTGCAATTGCCTCATAATACTGTTTGCTGGAGGCCTTTAGAAAACGACAAGCTCTCCTTAGATTTCCCCATCTGTGGAAATTACTGAGATTAAAACACATACACTCGAGGTCAACAGGGGCATGGTGGTTATGGTGCTGCACTCTCACATGTCATATTGTGGTTCAAATCCTGGACTGGGTGGCTTACTTTCTCACTTTCTCTCTCTCTCTCTGTCTCTCTCTCTCTCTCTGGTGGTGCATGTGCCCTATAGCAAATTTAAAAAATAATAAATAAAATAAAATAATGATTTTAAAATATATGCTTGTAAGACAGTTGCACAATATGGACTTCAACTTTAAAATCATTTTGAGTCTCCAGCATAGATGAAAAACAAATTTCCATCAAGCTGAACAAATCATTAATTCAAAAATTAATTTTAAAAAAGGAAATATAGAGATGGACTTTTATTTATTTTTTTGGTAGTCATATTAGATTGATGTTTCTTACACTGGTACTTACAGGGAAGACTTTGTGAAGAATTTGAAGAATAAGAAGTGTAGTTATAACCCAGTCATGACTTTTTTGTTACTGATGTAGAGCTTTGCTAAACATATGTATTTATTTTTATTTTTGCTTTCCATATAATTAATCCCTTATTGTACCTCATTGTCAGACTGTCTCTACTGAAAGTCATAAGAACAGTCAGGACATGGATCTATGGAGGAGTCCGAGCCGGTAGGGCCCCAGGATCTGTTTTGAGCTTTTGACCTTTAAGTATCACTTAGGTCAGGTCAGCACGTTGGCAAGGCCATTGCTGTGTGTCCCCCTGACCTAGGAATAAAACTTAGGTCGAATTAGCATGTCGACAGGGCTGCTTGCTATTTGCTCCGGAAACTGTGGTAGCCTTGCTGGGAAGCGACCCCCCTCTGACTCCCTAATATACTACTATAAAAAATTACATAGCTCTCTTGAGTATGTGATGAGATTTCCCCAAAAGTCCCCGACCACTCCCCTCGGCCCTGATCACCTACTGTTAATTACAATGCTTTATCTCCGTGGTCACAATAGAGGGTGTGCTGAAGTTCTATCTAGGCAGAAATAATCTTGACCTTTGGAAGGCCCTTCAAGATACATTTAACATAAACTTAAAAATAATCTTTTCTTTACATAAAATAGGAGTAGGTCAAAACTGGCCCAGGACACCCCCGCCCTCACCAGGTGAAATAGATAAATGTATTAGGATTCCTTAAATTAAGTTTTAGATCCCTGTAAAACTATATAAGTATCATTCTTTATTAAGATCCATAAGAACTAATATCTATACTTGAGATTTTCTTTTCTCAGCATCGTGTTCAGTAATCACAAGATGGCTGCCGCCACATCAGCTGATAATTATCTCTGCTTTTGGAACCGCTTTCCCAAAACTGCATTCCATGGAGACCTACCTACATCAAACGAACAATTACAAAACCTCAATAGACCCACCCTTAATCCAACCCTAAGTGGAATCTATAATCCCTATTAAATGATAATTAGAACATGTAGCCCCTCACCCATTTACTTGCATGTAACACATTTTCAATAAAAAGGCACAATGATTCCTAGCGGTTGTCACTCCTCAGAGAGCAATCTCTGGGGGTGTCCGGCTAAAGACGTGCATAAAAAAGGCACCGAGGCCTTTCCTGCGCCGCCTCCAACGAGTCAACCCACCCCTGCCGAGGCTGGACCCCAACAGATGTACTTACTGTCTATACTAGAATGAGTAGATACTCTCTGATGTGTAGTGTGTAAGAAGAGGAGAAAATATTAGACATTAAAACATTCAGAATTCACAAGGCAATTTGCCATAATTCTGGGGAGAGTGACAGCTTGAATGTAGCAGATAAACAACTAATGTGTTCAGCACCAAAATTGTATGACAAATGGTTTTCCTTTCGTCAACATTATTCCTTTGAATTCTACAGAAGTTGATACTCTCATTATATACATATATATTTTTCCTGTACTCCTTTGCCAAGCCATGACCTATAACTAAGCTTCTTAAACCTTCTCCCCAGCAAGCAGGGAAAATGAATGCACATACTCTGGTCTCTGGGCACAGCCCAGAGCATTCCAGCCCTCATTGTTCACCATGACTTCTTCGAGAGAAAGAGCTGCTTCTCGTACCTGTCTGTGTCCCCAATATCAAACATAGTCATTGATCTAGAGTTGGTAATAATAAATATATGCTAATTCTGGGTCTATGTGTGGGGCCATTACAGTAGAGTATTATGATCAATAAACCTCTTATAGATAAATGAATGATAGTATGTTTACATCAAGAACATATGTTTAGAGACTAGCAGTTGGTGTAATGGCTATGTTGCTAGACTCCCTTGTAGTCAAACATCATTCGAGTCCCAGACCTGGTGACTGAAACTCATGCCGGGCACATGTGCGTGTGTGCCCAAGATTCTGAGAGGAGAATGGAGGAGAAGGGATTGCGGCATGGCCATCCCCCCTGGGGGAGGGGGTGATTTCTTTCTTTCTGTCTCCCAGTTTCTCTCTGTCTTTCAAGCACACATGCCCTAATAGTAAAAGCCTCTCAAAACAAACAAACAAACAAAACCCATGTGTTTATATACATGGAAAAGCCTCTGTGTGAAAAACAAAGGGTTCTTAATCTTTTATTGACAGGGTTTTTTTGAGACATCTAGTCCATATGCATTTAAGCACACTGCCTTTTTTGGATACATGGGGTCAGCGTCAAAGAGTTTTCTGATCTAACTTCACCTGCTGTTGGAATATCTAGACATTCTATTTGATTTCTTTCTGCATATTTTTCATGGTTATTTTTTATCTCCTTTCTTTGACATTTTTTTCAGTACCTCATATTTCTTTCACCTCAGTAAGCATGCTTGTTTCATAAAAGATATATTTATGTCTGATTTCGCATGTTTCCTTGGCTTCTGAGCTCACAGTGGCGGATTGTCCTGTGTATTGTCTCTTGATATTCGATTTTATGAACCCACATTCCCTTGACTTTTTTACTTATGAGATTTCTCTTAGGCTTGGTTTCAAAGTACATTTTTTCCAGAGAGGATTTTTATTTGCTTCTATCTAGTGCCTACGATGATTTTAAATTGCATTTGAGGTTTTTCTGAATTGCATAGATAGTGTGAATTGTGGCTCTACTGGCATGTAAGTTCAGGCTCCTGATTAGAATTTCTCTCTCTCTCTCTCTCTCTCTCTCTCTCTCTCTCTCTTTCTGTTTCTCCATTCACCCAGGCCCAGATTCTATCATGCACAAATTTCTCCATGACCTCCCTCTATAGCTTCTTATTATATCCCTGATGATGCCAATATTTGGAAATTCCAAATTCACATGATGTCTTTGACCTAATCCCAACTTGTGTTGGCCTGAGTTTTATCCCAACCTCTGTGTCCCTGGGCACCTACCCTAATCTTTTAGCTAAACCTAATGTGAAACCCTCATCAGATGGTAAAGCTAACATGGGACAAGGGGGGAGGGAGAGCTGACACAGTTGCATTTGTTTTCTCTTTGATTTTGGTCTCTGGAGAATTTCCCTCTCTTGGTTTCACTAAATGTATAGCTTGGAAAATAATATTAAAATGCTTCATTTTGCATGTAGGGGAAATTGGAGATCTCAACACATGTGGCCCTTTGGAAACAATAAGCTCTCCTGTGCTTGCTGTGTGGAAGGCACTGGAAGACATGGCCATTTTACCGAGTCAGGAAAATGGGACGTATTCCACTACCCTGACTCCTTATCTAGATCTCCTGGGGCAGGCATTTTCTACTTTTAAAAAATTGTTCTTTTCTTGCTAGAGGGTATATGTGCTCACCAGAGAAAGAGAGAGAGAGAGAGAGAGAGAGAGAGAGAGAGAGAGAGAGAGAGAGAGCGAGCGAGCGCACTGCCATGGGGAATGGTCACACAGCAATCCCTTCTCCTCTGTCACCCTCCTTTAGGGATTTTGGTCACACACACACACATGCCCATCATGCACCCTTGCCCAGAGTGTTTCTCAAGTCACTGGGTCAGGATTCCAACTACCTGGTCTGCCATGCGGGATGCAGTTACCGTAACCACAATGCTATGGAGCATTCTTACCTATAATAAAGCAATATTGAGCCATCTGATCTTTATGGGTTCTCCCGGCTCTAATTTTTTTTTCTTTTTGTCCCTATGACTTCTGAACCACTACAATATTTTTTTTCTATTTATATGCTTGCAGTGATTGAGCTGAAGTCCAAGCCCAGTTACCTCTCTCTGTCTTTCAGTGTTTTTCCAGTTCATATTTCTTTCTTACTGTGTGAGTCCTGCAGAGAGCACCCAGAATAAAGGCACTCTGTGTTCCCCCACAGGTCGCTTCTCTTGGAGTCACCACCTTTACCTTATGCGCTCTGTGCATTGACCGCTTCCGCGCTGCCACCAACGTGCAGATGTACTATGAAATGATCGAAAACTGCTCTTCAACCACGGCCAAACTTGCCGTTATATGGGTCGGCGCCCTGCTGTTGGCACTTCCAGAAGTGGTCCTCCGGCAGCTGAGCAGGGAGGACTTGGGGTTTAGCGGCCGAGCCCCAGCAGAAAGATGTGTTATAAAGATCTCGCCCGATCTACCGGACACCATCTACGTTCTGGCCCTCACCTACGACAGCGCCAGGCTCTGGTGGTACTTCGGCTGTTACTTTTGTTTGCCCACACTGTTCACCATCACCTGCTCTTTAGTGACTGCCAGGAAAATCCGCAAAGCAGAGAAAGCCTGTACCCGGGGAAATAAGAGGCAAATTCAACTAGAAAGCCAGATGAACTGTACAGTAGTGGCATTGACCATCTTATATGGATTTTGCATTATTCCTGAGAATATCTGCAACATTGTCACTGCCTATATGGCTACAGGGGTTTCCCAGCAGACAATGGACCTCCTTAATATCATCAGCCAGTTCCTTTTGTTCTTTAAGTCCTGTGTCACCCCAGTGCTCCTTTTCTGTCTCTGCAAACCCTTCAGTAGGGCCTTTATGGAGTGCTGCTGTTGTTGCTGTGAGGAATGCATTCAGAAGTCTTCAACGGTGACCAGCGATGACAATGACAACGAATACACCACAGAGCTCGAACTCTCACCTTTCAGTACCATACGCCGAGAAATGTCCACTTTTGCTTCTGTCGGAACTCACTGCTGAAGACCGTCCTTGGTTTGGTCAGGATTGTTTGCTTGATTTTCATATTCTGTGAAAGTTTTTACTTCATATTTTTCCCGAGAGGGAAAAAAATGCAAAAAATAAAAATGAAAAACAACAAAGAAAGAAATGTTAACTCCTATAGAACTGATTTTACAAATTAATATTTGTGCTTTGAACACATGTTTATATTTAGATATTTAAGAAGAATGAGAAGGCCAATAGTTTGAGATCAGTTTATCTAGTATGGTGCTAATATTTGATTTGGAAAAAGTTACTGCACCTTAACTTAATTAATTGCTGAATTTCTTTCTTTCCTTTTAAAATATAATTGTTGTATATTGACTATAGCCATGTGACTTTTGTAGGTTGTTTTATGTTTGAGTTGTGACTGAAAGTACATTGTATATGGTATTGTGAGATGATTTGTACTGAAGCATTCACAAAGTAGCACCAAATAAATTATGCTTTATTCTTTAATGTCATTGTCTACTTTTAACTAAGATTTAATAAATCTTTTAATTGCCTTAAAGACACAATTACTGGTTCTATGCACAATTTAAAATCAGCCTTACTGTTTTATAATTATATTTTCTTTGAAAGCAGGTAATCACTATGTTATAAAGACGTTTTCCTAATAGCACTATTTTATATGCATGATTCATAAAATGATATTGTATGTTAAAACAAAACTGTATTTTTAATATTAAGACATAGATGTAATATTACTTCTGAATATTTATAACTTATGAATAAATAGACAGCAGAGTAGGAAGAAAGTTTCTTTTTTTTTTAGTTCACCTCTGAACTAGCATGTAGAGCTACAAGTTTTCCCAAGAGGAATTACAAGCAGAATCAAGAATTTTAAAAAAGCACTTGTCATCTGATTTCCTCTGAACACACTGGCCTTTGAAGCTTTGTGAATCCTACATGAAGCACTCTGAATTTAATTTTTCTCCTTTAAAATATGAACTTGATTAAATCTGTATGAATTTATTTCTTTAAGTGGAATGAAAGTATGATTTGAAATAATAAAATACTTTTATATCTTGATTAGACATTTGAATATTCAAATACTACCTTTAAATTGATACTTTATAAACTCCCAATAAAAACCTAACCCATTCCTTTTGGATTATTTGAATCCTCTCTCTTGCCTCTGCAGGAGCTCCAGTTGCAGCAATTGTGTAGAATGCCAGCATTGTGGAATACATGTCTAAATCAGATAGCAGAGACAGTGACCTAGTGACACAGTGACATTTAAAAACTACTGGAGGAAATGTGTAGGTGAATGTCGCTATCTTCAGAAAAATCATATTATAGGGAATCCAGTTTTCTGTTTTAGAAAATGTGTTTTCTGTTTGGCAATTTCTGTACTATTTAGCATAATGAAGTTGGGACCTTCTTTCTTCCAGATTATAATGTGATGTTATTTAACATCATTAAACTCCAGTGGTAGAAAATTAAAAAGATTTTATCTAAACCATTCATCTTCCAGATAAAATCCAGATGAACTATTTAAATGAGTGTTCAGACCATCTCTTTTTTTTTTTCCCCAGTCCAGTACTCATCAAAGGGATTTTCTTCCCATTGTCTATTCTAAAGGATTTAAGGAAAAATAAAAACAAGGTATGATTTTCTTTTTACAGATTCCTGTGGAATACAGATCCCTGTAGAAAACAGATCCTTGTAAGAAAGAAGTTTTCTTTGGAACTTTTCAGGAAGACACCTGAGCTTTGTTTTGACTGATGAGCAGACCAACACCTGTAGTTTCTGGCCCAGATGAGGTAGATCAGGTCAAGAGATGTCTCTGTACAATGCTAGGGCCGCATGTGAGGCCTGTGTTTGGATCCCAGGTTGACCGGAAAATGCACGCGTCTGGACATGCTTGTGATCCTGGATGGCTGGCCGACTCGAGGGAGGATCACTGCCTGGGGAGGCTTTGCTAAGGTTGCCTGCTTGTCTGTTTTTCTCATAAAAGAAAGAAATAAAATAATGTTTTTAAAAAGGTGTAATTCCACATCATCTCTTGTGGTATTTAATCAACTTATAAGTCAAGAAACATTCATCGAGCAAGTTATGTAGAAAAGGCTCTATGCTGTTGTGCAGAAATAAAGACAGGATAGTGTCAGAACTTACAAGAGCAAGCAAGGGTGGGACGGGCAGGAAGGAATAAGACCCATACACAAACGGCTGTATTGTGAGCTATGATACAACCCGTCTGGTATTGTAAGGAAAATGCTAGGATAGTTCAGAGAGAGAACATGTCAGATTGCAGGAGAGCATGAAAGGCTTTATGAGATACCAGATGAGTTTTCCAAAGGAAGTGATGACAGGTATTAGGAGGAGTAGACCTCCGGGGGGAATTTAACAAAGGAATAGAGGAATGAATCATTGGCTTGGATTTTAGGGGATTTTGAGTATTGTTGAAACCTCATCACAACTTTGTCATAGTACAATTAATTTGAAAATAGTGTAAACAGGCATATCAAAGAGAGATTGAATATAGAAAACCAATAAGGAAGCTTCCATGAGGGATGGAACTACAATGAATATGGCAGGAATTTACATTATCCCCTTTTCTTAACTCTTTTATACTTGCTTTTAACTCTCAGTAGTTGAAACATGTGCCTTCTTACTGAATCTTACCTTTGTCAAAGAGAACTTTTGAAAAAAAAAAAAAGAGAACTTTTGATAACTCACAATAAGCTGTCCCAACTACAAAATGATTTGGAAGTTTGCTCAGTCTTGTTTTCCACAAAAATCAATTTTTATTATAAATATTTTAAATATTAATAACCATTTTTGTTCAGCCTCTCTCCTATCTAGATCCTAGCCAGCATATTCACGTTCTCATTTAAAACAAGAAACACACATCTGAGATGAAGTCCTATAAAATTTTGATTGATCTGAAAACTCTAGAAATGGTGTTTGGGTCAATTAACCAGAATAGTTTTGTGGTTTCAGGATTGCCAATGAAAATCCTTTCAAAATATATATATGTCTATCTCCATAAATGGATAGCATAATGAACTCATTGTACACAGTTTTGATGTCTTCAAATCTATGACTTCAAGTATTAAGTTGTTTACATTCAACTCACTATTAACACTTCTTCTGCCTGGTGCTAGACTAGGCTGGTAAAACTCAACCCATAATTTATTTTTTCTTAACCTTAAGAATCCTGCCAGTAGGTAGTTTACTCTTTGAAAGTCAGACACATATGTAAACAAGTAAAATGTAGTGTGAAAAATAGGTATAATGTGCAAGAAACATTACTATGGGTCTTACTTTCAAAGAGGGAACTACCTATTGTCAGGATTCTTAAGGTTAGGAAAAGGTGATAAAAAAAGATAGAGTAATGGTGGGAAGGTAAAGGTGAAATGAGTCCCTTGGGTGTTAGTGGTTGGAAGGAAAGGAAGTAAGAATGAAGCCTTCACAAAGGAAAAAGAACAAATGCTTGTTTTTCCATTTTACATATGTACGTCATTTACTGGATCCAGTGGAATTTGTATTTATTCAATACGAAATGCTGGTGTTCATGTTAAAAAAATATATCCTGAATAATTCTTTTTTCTTATTTGCTTATTTATTGTAAAGTGGAATTAAAATAAAGGTAAATTTCTTTAACAATTATGGCAAAACTGGGAAAAAATATAGAACCCTTTTTTTCAGTTAGTGAAGGAAAAGAAACCCTTTTGTTTTTTAAAAAAAGAATCATTTTATTTTACTTTATTTATTCATTTTAATTTGACCAGAGAGGGACAGATTGAAAGAGGGGGAAACATGAGAAAGCAATCCAGCAGGTCCATTTCCGGGACTTGAACTATGGTCGGCCATGTGGAAGTCCAGCACCCTCAACAACCACATCACCTGCTGGCCCCGAGAAACCCTTTTATAATCTTTGGATTATTTTATTAACAGCAAATCAATACTTAAAAAAAAAAAAAAACTTGTTCCAGGTGTCTATTTTATACTACCAGGGTGGAAGGAGAGCTCCACTTCCCACATGTGTTCTTAGTTGTTGTTTTAGTACTTTTATATCAGTATTGATACAGTATTATATCAATATTGATATACTATTCTTGATATTAATGCCAAATTCTCTAGAAAACATTTTGCATCACATTACTTGTGATAATCTAGTTGAAAAGCAATGCTATACACCTGAATTAAAGAGGTAAAACTGATATTTAAATTTAAAAAATTATGGTGAAGTTGATGTTACTGTGTTATAAAAAGTATGCAAGTGATACTGCGTGCAGAGGATTGGTTAAGGCACAGTCTTTACATGTCAGCTCATTTATTCAACAAATATTTAAGAAGTAATGCTATATGTTGATCATTGTTGTAGGTATATGTGATACAGCTGTAAACATATCCATAAGAAGCCCTGTTCTTCTTTATTAAAAAAGATAGACACTATACAAAATAGGTAAATAAGGAGAATACCTAGTACCTTCCACAGTGAAAAGTAACATGTAGGGAAAGGGTGCCAGGGCAAGATGGAGTTATGAAGACAATCTCATTGCAAAAGTAAGACCTCAAGCTGGCAAGCAACTCATACAGCTATGTGGGGGAAGAGCAGAGAGAGCACGCAGTGCAGGTTCTGAGGCAGGAACATGGATGTTACCTTTCAGGAATGTAAAGTGGCTAGTGTGATGGAAAAAGTTCAGGGAAGGAGACGTAGCTCATGAAATCAGAGACCTGAATGCCAGCAATTGTAATAACTTTACTTGATATTCAGCCTAAGACACCATTGGATGGTTTTGGAAAGAGTGACATGGTTTTTAAAATAACATTTCATTCACTTATACAGTTTTCATATTATGATATAGCTAAAAGACAGGAAGTCTGCTTCTGTTAGCAAATAGTCCTGAGCACGCACAGTGATGTAATCACTACCGTATAGAACAGTTCCACTATTCCAGAAAATTCTTTCATTTCCCTTTGAAGCCAATGTTATTCTACTCCAGCCCAACCAGTGGTCTGTTTTCTGTCTTTATAATTTTATCTATTTAATATCACATAAGTGGAATTATATTGTACGTAGACTTTCAGTCTGGCTTCTTTCTTAATCCATTGGATTTTCATCTATGTTATGCGTTTCAGTAGTTTGCCTCTTTTTGTTGCCTAGGAGTAGTTCATTGAATGGATGTACCACAGTGTATTTATTCATTTCTTTCCAGTTTCCAAAGATTCACATTATCTCCAAATTTGGTGATGATGAAAAAAGCTACTATAAATATTCATGTATAAGTTTTTAGTTGAACATCAAAATTCCATGTTTCTTTGATAAATAGCTAGAAGTGAGAATTTGGGGTGATATGGTAAGTATAGTTTTTTTTTTTTTTTTTTTTTTTTTTTTTTTTTAGAGGTTTTTGCTATATGGCGCTTGCGCTCACCAGACAGACAGAGAGAGACAGAGAGATAGAAAGCGAGAAATCACCCCCCAGGGGGAATGGCCACGCCGCAATCTCATCTCCTCCATTCTCATCTCAGGATCTTGGGCACACATGCACACGCGCCCAGCATGAGTTTAAGCTACTGGGTCCAGCATGCGAACCGTGGTTGACTACGTGGGAGTCCAGTGATATAGCCATTACACTAACTGCTGGTCCTGGTAAGTATAGTTTTAAACTTTATAAGAAACTGCCAACTGTTTGCCAAAGTTGCTGTACCATTTTGCACTTCCTCCAGCAATGTATGAGAATTCCACTTTCTCCACATTGGCAACAGTTCTTGATATTGCCAGTTTTTATTTTTGTTTTGTTTTAAACTTTTTATTTTTATTTTTAGAGATTTTTGCTATAGGGCACATGTGCTTGCTGGAGAGACAGAGACAGACAGAAAGCAAGAAATCACCCCCCCAGGAGGGATGGCCACGCCACAATCCCTTTTCTTCCATTCTCTTGGGATCATGGGCATGAAAGCACATGTGCCTGGTATGAGTTTTTAGGTGCCCTGTCTGGAACTTGAACCACAGTCAACAACCTGGGAGTCCAGAGACGTAACCATTATGCCATCTGCTGGTCCATTTTTATAAACTTTAGTCATTCTAATTATGTGTGTAGTAATATCATTTTCCATCTGTCTAGTTAATTTAATTTAAAAACCTACAGAAAAGTTGATAGCAAATGAGCACATTTTTACTATTCTTCTAAAATTCTTCACTATTTACATTTTATGTTTGTTTTATTTTTTATCTCATTTTTTCACCACCTGAAAAGAAGTTAGACATTATTGATGTGTTATTTGTAAACATTTCAGCATGTTATATCTTAAGAGCAAGAACATTTCCCTGTTTAAAAAAATATCATTCAGTCTCAAAGCCAATAAATTAAACAGTGAGAGAGTATTATCTCCAAATATTCAGTTCCTTTTCAAGTTTCTCACATTGTCCCCAATAATTTCCTTTATAGATCTCTCATTACCCATACCCATTCATTTTTATTTTAAATTTAGGATATCACTATTGTCATAATTGGTGATCTCGTAAAAGCAAAGAAAGAGAAAAGGATTTACGTGGGTGATTTATTCGTGTTTTTTTTTTCCCCCTGTTTTTTAAAAATAACGATGTGTAGTATGTTTGTTTGTATGTGATGTTTTTGTCTGGCTTTGATATCACAGGAATACTGGCCTTCTAGAGTGAGTTAGAAAATGTTCCATTCTTGATGTCTTGAACGAATTTTTAAAGGATTTCTTCTTAAATATCATATAGAATTAATGAGTAAAACCATCTTGGCTGGGGCTTTTATTTATGGGAAGGTTTCAAATTAATAATTCAATTATATGACTTCTTGTAGATCTATTCAAATGTCCTGTTTTGTCTTGAGTCAGTTTTGGTCATTTGTATCTTCATAGAAATTTGCTCATTTTATCTAAATTATCTAATTTGTTGGAATAAACTTTTTGTAACAGTTCTTTATGTAATAGTAAATTCGGGGCATCAGCTTGACTGGACTAAAGGTTATCTTACACCTAGATAGCTGGAAAAATATTATCTGGATGTGTTTGTGAGAGTATTTCCAGAAGAAATTAGAAATTAAGCAGTTCTAAGACCTTAAACACCTATATCTGGAAAAAAAAAATAAGTTATCAAAATCACTAATCTTATTCTTTTAAAAACTAAAACAAAAAATAATTAAATTCAAAGTAAGGCTAAAGAGAAAATGATAAAAATTAGAGTAAAAATGAATAAATTATAAAACAAGAAAACAAGAGGGAAAACTAATGAAATCGTTTGTTCTTTGAAAAAATTAACAAAATTAAAACTTCCTTTAAAATTTTATTTTTGCTAGAGAGCATATATGTTTTCCAGAGAGAGACAGAGTGAGGGGAAGGGAGGCACCCTTTATGGGGCATGGCCATTCAGCAATCCCTTCTCCTCCGTCTCTCCTTCCTTTGGGGGTTTTGGGCATACATGTCACACGTACTTGGCATGTTTCCCAATTTGACGAAGGACTGGAAACCAGATGATCTGCCGTGTGGGATCCAGCTGCCTTAGCTACCAGTTCTTGGAGCCAGACCAATAAACTTTAACCTAACCAGGAAAAAAAAAAAAGAAAACACAAATTAAAACTGAAATTAAAACAGTTACACAATGTATTCGATTTCTCCTGAGAAACAGTACCAATGGGATATTATGTGAGAGGATTTATTATGAACATTGGCTTCCATGATTATAAAGGCTGAGAAGTCCCATGATATATATGTTGTCTGTATGCTGGAGAACCAGAAACGGAGGTGGTATAATTCAGTCTCAGTCTGAAGGCCTGAAAACTAGGAGGCCAGGGGTGGGTTAAGTTCCCAGATGGTGCTGTTGGAGACCTCACTTAGAAAAACACTGCCTTAAATGTTCTGAAAAACAGTCTATCCTTGGGACCAGCAGGTGGGAATGGCTATGTCGCTGGAGTCCCATGTGGTCGACCATGGTTTGAGCTCCAGACTTGGTGGCTTAAACTCAAGCCAGGCACGTGTGCGTACATGCCCCGGATTCTGAGGGGAGAATGGAGGAGAAGGAATTGCAGCATGGCCATCCTCCCTGGGGGATGATTTCTCGCTTTCTGTCTCTCTGTCTCTGTCTTTCTGTTGAGTGCTAGCACTTTATAGCATAAGCCTCTCCAAAACAAACAAACAAAGAAATCTATCCTTTATTCATTCTAGCTTTTTATAGAATGAAGGAAGTTTTACTTCCAATTCCACATGACTTTTTATAGTTACATTATAGATAACTTTGATGTTTGATAATACCAAAGATCCATTAATATGGACTTTAAAGAATGGTATCATTTGCAAACACATAGTATTATGGATTATTGGTATATTTTATTAATATTATCACTACTATATATTAAAATTCTCAAGGAATCTATGAACTGCAAAAAAAGACTTCTTTTGTTTCCACTCTATAGCTACTTAACACTATATAAACTATTCATACCAAACAAACTGTTCTACCATTTTGAAAATCACCTGGATTATGAGCTGACCAAACTCTACAGAAAATGCTTTAGCATCATACATTCAAAACACAAACCTACTTTCATACAGACTAGTCAATATTCTTTTTTATTGAATCCTATTTGTTGTTATTATTTTTTCTTTGAGAGGTTTTCGCTATAGGGCGCGTGCGCTCGCCAGACAGACAGACAGAGAGAGACATAGAGACAGCGAGAAATCACCCCCCAGGGGGGATGGTCATGCCGCAATCCCTTCTCCTCCATTCTCCTCTCGGGATCTTGGGCACGCACGCACATGCACCCAGTGTGAGTTTTAAGCCACCAGGTCCGGGACACGAACCGCGGTCGACTACGTGGGAGTCCAGCGACATAGCCATTACGCTAACTGCTGGTTCCCGTTATTATTCTTTTTAATTTGACCAGAGAGATACAGAGAGAAAGAGAAAGGGAAAGTGAAAATGCAAGCCGCCAGGTCTGGGACTCGAACTGTGGTTGGCCATGTGGGAATCCAGCACCTTTAACCACACTACCTGCAGGTCCCCAGACTAGTCAATATTCTTAAAGCAGGGATCAGTGTATATATAGTTATTTACTTGATGTCTTTGGCATTCTAAATTACCTATGTTCCCATGAAAGGCCCCACTCTTCCTCCTTTTTAACTCTCATACTATGTGGTAATTAAGGCTGGGTACAGCAACCCGCTCTCCCTTATATTCATACCTGATCCTGAACTGAAAAGGTTTGGCAAGGAACTCAATTTTATTAAGACACATTTTAGATGCTTCTCTCTACTCAAAAAAATTTCTCCTTCAGTGCCTCTCTCTTGTTTTAAGATAGATAAACTTTTCTAGACTTCAAAGATTGCCCAAGACAGCAGAATAAGATCTCTTCCTAATAATTTAAATACATCTTACATTTTAATGTGCTTTTCAATGCTTTCTGTTGATTTGGCTTTCCATATTTTCTTTGTAGGCAGCATCTTTCCAGTATACCTGTTTATGGCTAAACTTCCTCATAAAGAAGCAGCAAGGGACCCAGCAGGTGGCATGGTGGTTAAGGTGCTGGACTCCCACATGGATGGCTGCAGTTCAAGTATAGGACTCAGCAACTTAAAAATCACGTGGGGGACATGTGTGTGCATGCCCAAAATCCTAAGAGGAGAATGGTAGAGAAGGGATTGTGGAGTGGCCATCAGCCCTAGAGGGGTGATTTCTCACTTTCTCTCTCTCTGTATCTCTGTCTCTCCCCAGTGAGTGCATGCACCCTGTGGGGGTAAAAAAAAAGACTGAAAAGGGAGGAGAGAAAAACATATTAAAAGTTTTTACAATTCCACAATCGTGTTCTATGAGTCTTCTCTCCCTTTCTGTGGACTTTCCTTGTCTTAATCTTTTGGTGAATGTAATTGAAGAGTAATTACTAAAGTTTATTTTTACTTTGCTATTTAGAGTCAATTTTTGAGTTTGAAATAAGTCAACATAGGACCTATGTAATATACTTGAGTTACATTACTTTAGAGTTCAAAGTGATTTCAAGGTTTTGTCATTGTTAACAGCTTTTGTCTTTATGTATACAGACCTGATTCTCTGAGAAGTTAACTAACTTACACAATGTGACATAATTTGTCCTAGGTTAATATATATTTAGTGTAAGAATTATAAGAGTAAATCTCAATGGTTCATGAAAGACCAGTTGTCATTGTTATTAGAAATCAGACTTCCGGGACCAGCAGTTAGCGTAATGACTATGTCGCTGGACTCCCACATAATCGACTATGGTTCGAGTCCCGGACCTGGTGGCTTAAAACTCATGCCGGGCGCATGTACGTGTGTGCCCAAGATCCCAAGAGGAGAGTGGAGGAGAAGGGATTGCGGCGTGGCTATCCCCCCTGGGGGGTGATTTCTCGCTTTCTATCTCTCTGTCTCTCTCTGTCTGTCTGGCTAGCACACATGCCCTATAGCAAAAACTTCTCCAAAAAAAAAAAAAAGAAATCAGACTTCCTACATATTTGAATGTAACAATATCACAGTTTTCAGTTCTGACATCACTAATTTCACTAAATTATGTTTTCCACACTTTTACCTCAAATATTGTAATCTGAAGTTAAGATGAGAACTTATTGATTGGAGAGATTATATAAATTTAAGTGGAAGGTAATTATTTTATTAATAGTAGTAACAGAAGATTGCTATTATTTCTCATAGTTATGAGATCTTTGATTCCTAAATCTCTGGTGCAAAATCAATTTTCCATTGTAATCTATAGATGTGTAGAAGATTAGAAGTCTTTGTGGCTCAAGTGCTCACAGTTCTAAGATGGATTTTTTTTTTAAGTACAGTTTTATCAATCTCAAAGTGTTCTCTTGAGCTAGTGCTATTTTAATCAATCAAATGATCATTAAATGACATTTCTTTTTCCTATTAGTCCAATTGCTGTCAGTTCTTCAAATTGAATTCAATATTTTTTCTTGAGTTTTTTAGGAGAGATAACTAATTCATATGTAATGCATTCTGTAAACTCCGCAGGAACCCTCAGAGTCAAATGCCTTGCTATACGGACAGATGTATAAACTATTTGTTTATTTATATAATCACCCCAATTATAAACATTTAAAAATTCCTTTTTGGTCATAATTTATTTTTTTTTTTAAGTTTTAAGGAAAAAGTTCTCTTGGAATTCTATTTCTCTCTATTTTTTGGGGAAGAGGGGAGAGGATTTTGCTATAGGACACATGCACTCTCCAGAAAGACAGAGAGAGACAGAGAGACAGAAAGTGAGAAAACATCCTCCAGGGGGGATGGCCATGCCACAATCCCGTCTCCTTTATTCTCTTCTCAGGATCCTGAGCATGCACGCACACGCACCTGGCGTGAGTTTAAGCCACCAGGTCTGGGACTCGAACCGTGGTCGACTACATGGGAGTCCAGCGACATAGCCATTACACCATCCACTGGTCCCTGGAATTGTATTTCTCTTATTTATATTTGTATCAATATTGTATTTAGGGACCAGCAGTTAGCGTAATGGCTATGTCGCTGGACTCCCACGTAGTCGACCGTGGTTCGAGTCCCGGACCCGGCGGCTTAAACTCACGCCGGGCGCGTGTGCGTGCGTGCCCAAGATCCCGAGAGGAGAATGGAGGAGAAGGGATTGCGGCGTGGCCATCCCCCCTGGGGGGTGATTTCCTGCTTTCTATCTCTCTGTCTCTCTCTGTCTGTCTGGCGAGCGCACGCGCCCTATAGGAAAAACCTCTCCAAAAAAAAGAAAAAAAAATATTGTATTTAAACATTTAAGTTGATTAAAATTTCTTATTTCTTAATCAGAGTATTTTGATCTTGATAAAATATGAAAGTCTCAGACAGTATATGAAAATGCAAAAGAACAGTCTCTTTGGGAAAAAAGACACACACACACACACACACACACATACACACACACACACACACACACACACACACACACAAGGGAGACCATTTGGAATGTCCCGTTTGGGTGAATAGATGATGATTCTTATAAAGGAAGCTTTGAAAGGAGCTTATGATATGTTCATATTTTTCTTATACACTTGTCTTCCCTTAATGACTTTCATTCCTGAATGACCTAGCCTTTCTAGTTTTGTTTACCAAGAAGAGTGGGTTCTGATCACTGGTGCTTTCAAGGCAATGGAGCACTGATCCTGAATCATGGCGTGTTTTAATCATGCTGAAGATTAGTCATGCTGTGATGTACAATTATGTGTTATACTCATTCTAAACACTCATTTATGGTTTCTGTTTACAAACTGTCTACGATTTGTTTGGATCACATTGACATTTCAAAATTAAAATTTGAGGATTTTAAGAATTGTTTGTGAAGTCACAGGGGTCATGTTTTCCTTCACTTTGAGAATATGTTCTTGTACCATGTAGTTAGGCTAATGTGGACATAGTTCTATCAAACTTTGATATTGCTTTTACTACTCCTTGAAAAGAAAACTTTTTGTTTTTGTTTTTGTTTCTCTGTGTTTGACTTAGCCTTAGTGAGATGGTGTTGGGGCAGTGTTCTATCCCGACTTACTCTGATTTGAATTCCAAATTGATTGAACAAATCCCACATTAACAGGTTGGCGTTATTCTGTGGGCATAGTACAGTGATTGTTAGAGAAGTGTGGCTTCAAAGTCCACCCTGGGTGTCAGAGAGTAAATGAGCCTTTTGTTGGCTTTGGGGGTTGGATTATTTTTCTTTGTCTTGCTGATTTTGAGATTGTTGGACAGAAATTTAATTTTTTCTTCTATTCATGTTGGCAAGAGATTAAGAAATCTCAATAATGTTTCTTTAAAAGACTTCATTGACTTCTGTAAAACTTTGTTTCTGAATTAACTTTTATCTCCTGAAAACCTTTGACCAGAACAAGCCAGGCATTTACATGGCGTTTGCAACAATTACAAAGTTCACTGGTTGGGACTGGTCTTTGGTCACTGAGTTGAAAAAGATGGGCTGTAATGCCAATTGATTGTGTGATTGTTTCAATCTCACTCATAAAGGGTTTCAGCTGAAGAGTCTTTGTCTAGAGGAGGCCTAAGCGACCCAGCTGCATCTGTCCCCAGAATGAATGCCTTTGTGTAAATGGTCAGCCGGCTCTGATATTTGATCAGCCCCTATTTGTATCCCAACCTATTTCTACATCAGTAGAATGTGCATACAATGCTCAGTTTTGTAATCTGATTGAGAAAATGCACGGATATTTAGAGGCTTCCCATACACTGTCACCTTTGGATGATTAAATTTAGTGGAAAGAAGCTTTATGTGATTAATTAAGAGCATGGAATCCATGAGAACCTGAGTTAGGGCCATGATTTTGTTTTCAGTGCCGCATTTCACTTTTGCCAAGGTGCGCTCTCTGACTTCACTGCTTGGTTTGTTTAATCAAATTAACTAGAAAGTTTATAAGATCTTTCCCTCATTTCCAAGAACTATGATCAGGTTTTAAGCACCAGAAAAGGAGAGAAAATACTTTTGTTATTAGAGGCGTTCAGTGCATAAAGAAACTCATACAAAGACACATACACGTACACACACACATACACACACACACTCAAACACACACACACACACACACACACACACCCGCCATATACGAAGATATGGAAATATAAAGTTATTCAAGTAGTACTTCATTCTAGATGAATAACAGATAATGCACTTAGCTCTCCAGTGTCTTGTTTTAAATCATAATCTTTGAAACTCACAGTCAGTCCTTACATCATATAGGACTAGAAACAGTGTTTCTCAATAAAAATATGATTGGCACAAGGAAAAGACAGTTCCTAGTTATTCTTTATTTTCTATGACTTTCCTAATGCTGCAGCATATTTAGTACACCTGATCCCCTGGGACCTGGATACCAATAACATCTGCTTATTGTTGTGACAACAAGAATTCCCTTTTTTTTCACTCAATCTGTCATGTTTCCAAAAATGGATCATGATTTGGTGCAAGACCAAGCAGATTGAGAACCATGGTATTTTACTATGGCTAGTGAAACAGTATGAAAAATATGGAAGCATAGTCACTATTGATAGGTAGTCACTATTGATAAAATAAAAGGAAACATTTAGCCCTAAAATGATATAATACCTGTTTACAACTCCCGAATTTTTTACTTATTTTTAGAGAGATTATTCCTATAGGGCACATGTGCTCTCTGGAGAGACAGAGAGACAGAAAGTGAGTAATCACTCTCCCGGGTGGGTGGCGGGGAAACGGCTACATCACAAGCTCTTCTCCTCCATTCTCCTCTTGGGATTTGGGTTTTAATTTTTAAGTTAGTTTTTTGTAACTTTGTATGTGCTCTTCCACAGAATTATTAGATTATACCACCAAGATTTATTTATCGAACTATAGGCTTTTTTGATTAAAAAGACCATAGGCTTGGTAAGGTATAGAGGTGACCCAGGGAAAGAAGCCCTATAGAGTTGACATTGCCAAAGTCCAAAATCTGTATCTTGGCCTTGGACTCTTTCAATATAACCCAGAGACTATGTGATTCAGGTTAATAAACTCACTGACTGAGATGTGACAAGAATATCAATTAACGTATATATTAGGTATGTAAGCATAACGCTCATATCCTCTATCCAAGGTGCTGATCCTGATATTAAAGTACCTGAGGATTTGCATGAGCAACCAAATGGTTCCTTGGTGAAATGACAGGTCTAGAGGAAATGGCAGGTCTAGAAGACTAGTTTCTTAGGTCATGTAGACCCGGGGCAAATATCCTTCTTTCATGTCTGGAATTCCTATGTCCCTGAGATTCTGAGTCTCTCTCCTTTGGAGAGTGGTAGATAAGCTGTAAAAATTTACTTCTAAATACCTCTGAGCAAATTTCACTAATTAAATTAAAAGCTGTCTCTGGCCAAGTTTACTTCTCACAAGCCTTAGGAAATGATTTCCTATTTGAGATTGCCATTTTACCTTTAAAGGGAAATAATCTTCCTAATGACTCAGAGTTGCTCTGGAAGAAACTCAGAGTCCCTTCATTTAGTGTTGATACTCATTATATAGTTAAAAAATAGTATTAATGACAGAAAATACTTATATGTCTATGCCAGAAATGTAAATAAGCATCAGAGTTGGAAAACAAGTCCTTTTCAAAAAATTATTTAACTTTATTTATTTATTTTAATTCAACCAGAGAGGGACAGAGAGAGAGAGAGAGAAAAAAAGTGAGAAGGCAAGCCTCCAGGTTTGGGACTTGAACCTTGGTCGGCCATGTGGGATTCCAGTGCCCTTAACCACCACACCAACTGCCAGCCCCTACAAGTCTTTTTTAATACACAAATAACCTCGGTGAATCAAGGATTATAAAATAAATTTAAGCGGGTTGCTAAAATACTTTTCATGGGTTTGTGATCCTATAGTGTTCTCTCTAGGCAATAAAAGCATTATGCCTCCATAAACATTTGGTCATGCTTATGTCTTACACACATTTTTCTAACACTGAATCGTTCTTTCCTCTGTTAGTCACTGAGCAAGAATCTACAAGCATTGAACATCATCCATCTCAGTTCAGACAGGTCCTGAGACGAATCGTGGCCTCCCCAGACATTAAAAATACATTGATCAAGAAAAGTTGTAAGGCATGAAAGAAAAATTAACCCATGCCCTTCTAAGAAAGGAAAGGAAAGAAGAAATCACTTTCTGAGTAAACTTCAAGATGAACAAACTCAGGAGTCTTACAGGTACCTGCTAATTTTCCCTCCCTTCTGAAGTAAGCATACTAGCTCACACATTGGAGGCTGCCCACCCACATTCTGTTCTTCATTATGGAGCAGCCATGGAATTTGTGTGGATTGCTTCCCCAAAGCTCCAAAAGTAGGCTAATGGATGCTTGTCCCATCTTCCTTTGCAGAATAATTTGTTTGGTGACTTAACTCATGCCTAAACTATTCATTGTATTTCTTTGTCACTCTGACATGTTAAGTGGTATTTATGAGCCAGCCAGTCTATAGTATCTTGTGAAGGCTGCCTGGAGGAATCAAGAAAAATAAGGGCATTATTTCAATATGTGGGTGTGTGTACAGGGTCCTTATTTTATATCTCATCTAGGAATTTGTTCAAGGATAAAGAAACAGACTTTTCTCTGGACAGTTCTGGGAATACACGAGTTGGGCCTATTGAAATCATATTGTCATCCTAAGGAAAACCAGCCTGAGTAGCAGAGCTGCAGTAAAAAGAAGAAAAATTAGGGCCAGATTATAATACAGTAGTATTTGACTGGATCCATATGGAAAAGTCCTGGGTTCACATCCTGGAACTCTCTGAGCATATTGAGTGTGAACATGCCTGCCTGTGATCCAGGCCAACTGAGACTGAGGGTGGATTGTGGCATTTGTGGCATGAGGATCCTGTTGGGAGTGCCTATCTCTCTTTCTCTCTCTCTCTCTCAGGGAATGAATAAGGTGTCTTGGTGGTTTTATTTGAGCTTTCTATTATTTTTACTTAAATAATATCAACACACATATTCTCCAAGTAGTTCATTTTAGTGTGAGTTATAACATGATTTTTGAAACATGTAGACATTAAATGAATTCATTTACCTACCTGTAAACTGAGGATTGTCACAAAAGCAAACCTTAACAGGAAGATATCAGTGCAACAGGAGCGTAACACCACCTAATGGGCCTAGGGGAAACTTTCCTGGGAGGTTCACCCCAGGATGGGAAGGGGTAAGCCAGGCCCAAGCAAATCCTTCCTTTGGACCATATCCTTGCTAGATAAACAACTGAAGGGCAGGTCACTTGAGCTCAGATCAGTACACAAGATTTCTGTCCACCCTAGTCTCAAAAGTTTTGCAAGAATCAGGATTCCCCCCTATTCCAAGCCAGTGAGGCTATTCCAATCTCACCACAGAATAGGACCTGTAATCAATTTTTATCACTGCAAGTGATTTCTAAATTTTCTTACTTGTAAGTCTAGGAAACCCAACTAACACACTCACCAGGACTTTTCACATTAGTTGACAGTTTATGGTTTCTCTTGGTTCACACTTCTGTGTTTTAAAACTCATTGTATTTTTTTTTTTAAGAGTGAGGGCATTTAAATCTATTCCGATAACATCATAAAGGTTACATAATGATGAATTATGCCTAATAGCTATAACTTTTATTTAAAAGCTTGTTTTTTGAGGGGCCAGCTGGTGTATAGTGGTTAAGGCATTGGACTCTCACTTGACTGACAGTGGTTGAAGTCCTGGATCTAGTGGCTTGAAGATCACACTGGGCAACTGTGTATGCCAAAAATTCTGAGAGGAGATTGGAAGAGAAGGGATTGTAGCATGGCCATCTTCCCTGGGGAGGTGATTTCTCACTTTCCCTCTGGTGGGCACATGTGCCTTATGCCAAAAACCTAAAAAAAATGAAACATTAAAGGGGGACCAGCAGTTAGCGTAATGGCTATGTCGCTGAACTCCTATGTAGCCGATCGCAGTTCAAGTCCCAGAACCGGTGGCTTACACTCATGCCGGGCATGTGTGCATGTGTGCCCAAGATCCCAAGAGGAGAAAGGAGGAGAAGGGATTGCAGAGAGGCCATCCCCCCTGGGGGATGATTTCTCGCTTTCTGTCTCTCTGTCTCTCTCTGTCTTTCTGGCGAGTGCACGCACCATATAGCAAAAACCTCTCCCCCCCAAAAAAAAAAAATTAAACATTAAAAAAATAATAATAAAAGCTACCTTTTCAATTAAGCAGAGAGTCCTCATAAAAATATTTGAGCAAACCTAGCTATCCTATCGAGTTTCTCCTCCTTTGTTATCTGCAATTTTTAAATTTATATAACTTTAAAATATTTATAAATCTTAAAATGCAGATAGCTTTAGATGAGGCTAATATACATGACAAGGTTATAGATCTTTTCTTGAAACAGATTTGAATGAGAAGAGAAATAAAAGAATTTAAAAAATGAATTTCTTGATTTAGAGATGTTTATTTCCAAATGCAGGAAATGGCATAAAAGACAAAAAAAATCAAACTAAAAATAAAAATCTTTGTTTAAATAGAAATTCTCCCAAGATCAATTCAGATGAATGACAAGAACTGATTAAATAATAGGAGTGGTATTTGTCATCTTATGCGATCTTCATATTAGGAGGGGATTCTTTCCAATCTCAGAATGAGAAAACAAGAAGGATCACAGAGAACATACCATTAAATTCAAAAGAAAAAAAGAATAGATGCTAAATAAAAGATATTGACAAAGACAGTTTTCTAAGTATGACAATTATATTTCTTTTCACAGAAACCATTCTTAACAAATGCAATTTAATTAAAACAAAATAAATTGACTATATAGATTGAATATAGGAAGACTATCTTACACAGACTAAGCAGTATGAGACACTTCCTTCTGATATTTGAAGTGATTAAAGAATTAGGTTTTGCTACAATTCACAAAGCAGGTATTGTAAAATTAGGTCAACTTTGGGGAAAAAAAAACAAAAAAAACCTGTATTTTCAAACTTAATTCTCCTTCCTTTTTTATTTTCTCTAGGGAGAAACTTTTAAATCATAGAAAACTGATCATTAACAAGACAGTATAAAGATATAATGGGAGAAAAACATTACTTAGAAGTAAAAGGGATTATTAACATCAAAGATCACTGGTTTTCAGCTGTTTTTAATCAAGCTAGAGAACAGAACTGTAATCATACATTTAAAAGAAAAGAGGTACAGGCATTTTTTAAATCTTCAAATTAAAAGCGTATAATCATCTCCAACATATTTTAAAAAGTAGTACACTATTAAAATATCACGAAAGAAAACCTCTTAGTGTCTTAAAAGAATTTTGTTTCCTCATGCAAATTATTTTTTCATCAATGTTCCCCCCAGTGATTGTCTGTTGGCCAAGATTTTTTAAAATTATAATTTATTAATTTTCTGAGAAAGAGAGAATTGTGGGCAGGAGTAAAAATTACTACAAGTGATTCGTGTCTTTCCACAATGTCAGACTTTTATTTGTGATATAAACAGATCAAATCAGCAGTCTTGTCCAATGAATCAGGTGCAAGTTCTGGCATTAGAGTTGCAACTAGAGTCAAACTAAAAAACGAACAAACAAACTTCCACACACATATCCAGATATTAAAATTTCACTAGTAGCCTGCTACGGGCTAAGTTCTAACAATCAGGTATGTATTACCTACATAACTATATACTTAGGTAATTAACATTAAGCATATCACACATGGTATAGTTAACTGGGAAAAAGAAGAAAAAAGGGGTTCATGAATCAAGTTCCAAGTCTTAAGGAAAATTTAGCATCCTGCAGTGAAGTCTGGTCCTGACTCTGCCCCCATACTGCAAGCCAGTCTCAAGAAGGTGGTTTCCTTCTCAGGATGATGGGGCTCTGCAAGCGTTTAGGTGTGGGAGATACACTGAGAGTGAATGTGCTGTGCTGATAACATGGTGAGCCTTGGTCCGTGTCTTGCCTTTTTATATCCTCCAAAGAACAAGCTCTATTGTTCATCGAAGATGCCATATATGATTCATTTGTTTGCTGAGTCAAGAAAGGCATTCATGTGAGCTGGGATTAGATCACTTACAAACCAGTTGCACTTCAAAGCAAGTTTCAAATACCGACTCAGTCTTACTCCTTACCAACAGAAACAAGCACCCAAATCAGAAATCTTCACACCAGGATCTTTTCCCCAGTCCTACTGCCAGCCAGGGTCATAGGCAGGCCGTGTGCATGTCTAGTGTGTTCAGGTAGACCCAGGATGCAAACTTGGAGCTTCCCTGCATGGCTCCAGCATCATGTAGCAGTGCCTCTACTGCCTCTGTCACTAAGGCTGGATCATAATGGCCATGATTTTAGGCTTAATTTTAAACTATTTTTATTGCTTATAATATGATATAGTTTTCTCCTGAGCTATCTGAAGAGGATTTGAAAAATTACCAAAAGTTCTACATGCAGGAGTCTTACTATTTGAATCAAACAAAATCTTTAGAAGATTAGTCATATACTGTTGATGGTTAAGCTGGGTGTTAGCCCTCAATATTTTACAAGTAAGGCTTTTTTTTTTTCTATTCAAAATAAGTTACATAAAGATGTGGTGGTTTAGAAATGAATATTATCAAAATAATTATTGCAAAAGCAGACATTTAAACCTTGATTCTGTTGTAGAAAAAGACACCATTTTTGCATTCTCTTAGAAGATTATGTCTGTTTGTCATTAAATATCTGGGGAAAAACATGTATTATTTTCTATTATTATCAAGAGAGTAAACCTTGCTACTATATTCAAAGTCAATTAGGTATAAAAAAATTCTCACACACAGAAAAAAAAATTCCATTAGAATTTAGCATGTTACTTTAAAGAAAAATTGGGATGCATCAGGGTAACCTCTATATAGAATTTGTATTATGTTGGGTAAGTTAAGAAGTTAGGGTTCAAATAAAAATTGTGTAAAGGGATTTCATTCCATCCTAATTCTCTAGAAATATTCTTTTCAGGCAGACAAAGGGGGACTTCTTTTATTGAGCGTTCAAAAGTTTCGCTTAGATTTTTGAGTAGAAGGTACCAGAAAAGATCATATCTCTTCAGAGCCTCCTGCAAAGCTCATGGAGACAAAGAGCATCAGTACATAGTTTCCCACTTTTCACTCATGTCCCATTATTTCTATTATTCCTATTAGCAGCTGCAATGGAAGAAATCAGGTTAAGTTTTTGTTTCAAATGGATACTGAGAAGTCCAGAAAAAGAGCGACAGTTCTGAGCAACCCAATAGCTGAAGGCTTTCTATCAAGGTTCAACACCTTAAGGCTAAAATGTATTTCTATGTCATCTTCTGAACATGGCTTGTCTCTGATCCAGGATGTTGGGAGGTTCGGTTGAAAAACTCAAAGCACAAAAGTGGCAATCATTCGAAGTCTCACTCACTTCACTGTCCAGTGGTTAGTGCTGATGGTAGGCTTAACATGAGCTGTAGGCTGGAACACCAACAAGTGATCTTTTCATATGACTTGAGCTTCTTCACAACATGGAGACTGGCTTCTAAGGATTGGTGACCTGAGAAAGAGCCAGATGTTATAACATGTCCCAGAAATCACATAGTAAAACTGATTCTGTTTATTGAAGCAGTCACAAGCCTGTACAAGTTAAACACCAAGGGAATAGACTACCTCCTGAGAGAGTGGAAAGGTTTTAGAGATTATATGGGATCGGAAATATTGCTGTAGTCATTTTACAAAATACAATCTTTCACATCTTGTACTAAAGCAGCTCTAATCACTAAATCACTTTGCCATGAAAAACCTAAATCTGCTTTATAACATTTTAGCTCTCCTCTCTTGGGCCACATAAAATAATATAAATTGTGCATTACATGGCAGGTTTTTACTCAGATCCTCTCAATTTGAAACTGTTGTTTCTTTATTTAAGTATCTCCATTTCCTCTTAAAAACCCTGTCGATGTATTCTGACTTATTGTGGTCTTTAAAACGTGATATAGCGGAATGGCTATGTCGCTGGACTCCCATGTAGTCAACCGCGGTTCGAGTCCCAGACCCGGTGGCTTAAACTCACGCCAGGCGTGTGTGCGTGCGTGCCCAAGATCCCGAGAGGAGAATGGAGGAGAAGGGATTGCGGTGTGGCCATCCCCCCTGGGGGGTGATTCCTCGCTTTCTGTCTCTCTGTCTGTCTGGTGAGCATACGCACCCTATGGCAAAAACAAAACAAACAAACAAACAAACAAAAAACCTCTCCATAAAATGTGATATTCCAAATTAAACACAATATATCAATGTTTCAGGTGAGGGTTCAGTAAAGGGTAAAATAAACCAAGGGCCTCCTTGTTAGATATTATACCTTACTGATGTAACCTAAGGTAACATCGTTTTGTTTGTTTATTTTTTGTAACATCATACTATTATCTTAAATTAGGTACATTGCTAACTGATATTTTCTTACATTGTGAAAGTTCCAGCTTGAGTGATTTCTTTTTTATTCTTTTCTTTTTTCTCTTTTTCCTCCTCCCTTCCTTTTCTTCTTCCCTTGCCATTTTTCTTGCTTATTTATTACTTTCTTTCTATATCCTAAGTTAAAGACTATATTTATCTATATCTAAATTTATGTTAAATTTGGCTCATTTTTTTCTAGCTCGTTAGAGATTTTTGGATCATGGTTAGGCTACATAACATAATTACAATTTCTTAACTTCCTGTCATATATGAATTGACTGAATCTTGGCAGACAGTTGATGAGAACACAACAGTCTTGTTACCTAGCAACAGGTTATTCATTCATGCATTCATTCATTCTTTGAGTGACAGTGAGAAAGAGAGAGACAAAGAGATAGGCTTTCCCAACAGGGTCTTTATGACATAATCCACACCTTGCCTCAGCCAGCCCGGATCATGGACACATGTACACACACCCTACGTGTGCGCAGACACCTCTGGATGACATAAACAGGTTTGACATGAACCTGGGACCTTCCCACCTAGCTTCACCATCACAGAGCCTGTTGTTATCACTGTGTCACCGAGGTAGGCCTAGGAACATTTCATAAATTCATTGGTCATTAAGATCCACAGTATTTCTTCCCAATTCCATTTAAAATGCAAATGTACTCACATTGGAAGGTTCTGAGTTTGCGTCCTGGGTCCTTGCTGTACACTCACCCAGAGTGCACGACTTCCTGTGTCCCTGATGCAAACTGGGAAGGCTGAGGGTAGATTATGGCATGAGGATCCTGTTGTGGGTGCCTCTCTCTTTCTGTCTCATGGAAGAAAGAAAGAAAGAAACTTAAAGTATTATTGAATAATAATAATAGTCAAATCTTCTCGATTAGTCATGGATTGTTGATGATATATTTATTTCCTGAGCTAACTAGAGAAAGCATGTCCATATTTATACTTTCACCTCTTTATTCATGCAGATGATAAATTCTTTTCATGCATTTCTTCTGTGAAAGGCTTGGAACAATGAGGTAAAGAAGATATGAATTTCAGTTTCAAGGAAATTAGCATATGCAAAACATTTAGGAATATTTTCGTCAATAATGTATTCAATATGCACAATAGCTGTCTCACACTAAAGAAAAGCAAGAAAATGTTCCTCTGAGTTTAGAATGTGAGCAAGCATTTTTTTTCTCCTCTAAATGTTCTTCATATCAAATTTAGAACAAAATTTATGCTAATTAAGTCTATTGATTTCTTTATGAAATTATAACACTGCTCTATTCAATAAGCCATCCTCTCAGGTCATATACCTACCAGTTCAATTCTATATCCATAACAAATATAAAACTTCCTCTTTCCATGAGCATGAAAATTAGAAATGAGAAAAGAAAAAAAAAACACTTTTCTGTCACTCACAAAAAGACAATGTGCAGTGAAAACAGAATAGTAAGGATGGTTTTTCAATAGACCTTATGTACCATGAGATAAAACCAGCCAAATATATTTTGTGATAGCTTTTCGGAAATAATATTAGGTGTGGAAGTCCTTTTGAAAAGCTTGCCAGGGCCTGGCATATTTGAATGAACTTTTGAATAATAAAAGTGATGATAATAAAAAACTGAAAACTACTACACTATAACCATTTAAAAAGCTCCTACTGCGTGGGTATTATATAAACAATTTCTTACGACAACCTTAAAAGATAACCATTACGATAGTATTATCTATGTTTTATAACTAACAAAACTGTGTTTTATGGAAATGAAACAATTTGTTCAAGGTAAAAATTTTTTATTTTACTTTTTTCCATGAGAGAGAGACAGAAAGAAGGAGCGAAAGAGAGAGAGAGGCACTCCCAACAGAGCATTCACACCCTGATCCAGCTCTGGCCTCAGCCAGCCCAGATTATGCGCAAGTGCACATGCACCTGGCATGTTCAGGAAGAACTCCCGACGTGAACCTAAGTCCATCCATGTGAGCCTATCATCACAGAGCATTGTTTTACCACTGCGCTACTGCTGTGGCCCTGAGATCAACTATTAACAGGTCTGAGTCTACATTGTATGTCTTTCCACTATGTCATGCATTTGTCCTTCTGAACAATGCAATTGATTTTTTAAAGTGAATTATCTCATAATAGCACAATGGATTACAACAATGGATGCTTTCTCTAGCTAATTTAAGCAACAAAGTAAATTTATTGAAAGGGACAGCTTCTGTATGAAAATTTAGAAACTGTGGTAACTCTGGGATCCAAACTAGAAACTAGGTTAAGGTCTTTTCCAGGAAGCACCATTGAGATGGTCTGAATAGACTTGTGTTAGCACCATCTTCCTCAAGAATCAAATCCTCAGTAGAGTTTGCTTGGCCTCGATTGGGGTCATATGCCCACCCTGTGGCTATGGGAGAGTACTGTGATGTTAGCCCTACAAAGTGGGATTTGAGAGTTGGTGGGTAATTCCTTCATGGGAAGTAAGGATATTATTACAAATCAAAGGCAGAAAGGTCCCTGGACAGGTAAAAACAATAGATATCCACCATGATATTTTCTAGGATTATTGGAAAAATGAAATAAGGGTGAGATGGTTATTTATCTATTCATTTATTTATTTTAATTTGACCAGAGAGGGACAGAGTGAGACAGAGAAAGGGGAGAGAGAGAGAGAGAGAGAGAGTGAGAGAGAGAGAGAAGGAGAGAGAGAGAGAAGTGAGAAAGCAAGCTACCAGGTCTGGGACTCGAACTAAGGTTGGCCATGTGGGAGTCCTGTGCCTTTAACCACCATGCCACCTACTGGCCCTGAGATGGTTAGAACATTGTGCTCAAAAATAGTAATTACTGTTATTACTATTACTATTATTAACCTTCAGTTAGGTAAAACCCAAGAATCCATGCCTGATACATCGAACACATAACTTAAGAAACATCAGTGACAATCAGTTTTCCCTCTATCCCAAGAGAAGTTAATGCACACACTCCTGCACAGAGTTGTAAGGCAGGAAGCCAAAAAGCTAAGCTTCTGAAGTGCAGAACTGCCAATGATTGTCCTTTATTTTCTTCTTAAGCCCATGCTAAACTAGGACAAGCTCTATCATTTGGGAGGGGGCCAAGTTGGACAGGATGAAAGGTTGAGAGTGAGTGTACTTTGCAGACACCTGAGCAGGATGGTAGCTAGTTCACTGGATGATGCTCAAAGGCACATGAGGATCTAATACTGGAGCTTCATCAAGCACCAACAGTTGTCAGAAAAGTGGCAAATGGTCATGGAGACAAGAGGAGTGATGAATTGGCAGCCAACTAGAAAGGAAGTGCTTGATCTAAAGAGGGCACCTGTCCCTCTGTTCTAGTGCATGTAGTGAGGAGCAGAAATACAAGTCCAGTGTTTGTCAGATCACTTGATTTTCAAAGCAACTAGAACTCTCGATGTTTAGGTGAAGTTATTTGGGAATGATTTCAAAAGTTAAAAAATTATTTTGTGATCTAATAATGTGCAGATCAAATAGAACCCATCCGTCAATTAAATTTGTTCCACAGGCAGTCTGTTTGCCATCTCTGTTTCAGAAGATGCCATCAGTCCATAATCTCATTGTCAACAAATAAACTCAATTTATTCACAATTGTGCACAATATGTGTTTCCACCATTTTTAACTTATTTTCAAGCTCATGTAGTCATTCTAAGTTGTCCATTTGGGTATGAACAGAGGTGTGGGTGGAGAGTGTGAGGAGCATTTTCCCGGGATGATTCACACTGCCAAATTTAATACTATCAAGCTAATCTACTCCAGAAACATAAAACTACCTGGCTTTTAGATTAGGTGAAGAAATTCTGGTGAAAATATTTAACTATACCTACAGAACTGCCTAACTTCTCCTATTTTGTTATTTGAAAATTTTTAATTTGTATAGGGTAGCTGTACATGGTTCTTGGCAGAGGAGAAAAACAGAATTATTCCTCAAAAATATCTTCAAATGTTCAATCCACAAAATACATGTAGAATTAAAAGTAAAAGATACATTGTTATGTCCAGATTTCTCTTTTGTGACATTTCCCTTTCTTTCTCTTTCCTTCATTGTTAGTTCGATCTATGCAAAGCTGTTACAGAGAACTCCTGCCTCCTGAAAAAAATCCCTGCTGGATTTTTACAGTGGCTAATACCAAAAGCTTGCAATTTGCCCTGTTAGCTTTTGCAGGTTGCAAGTTTTGGCTTCTGAGCCATTTTCCTCCAGCATCTGGGCATTATTAAATCAGATACCATTTTGTGGCAGAACTTTATCTTATGTTGAAATAATGCTTTCTAACATCTAGCTGTAGAACACAGAATGAATGCTTCTTGGTTGATTTAAAACACGAATGGCCTTATTTAAGACAGAAATATAGGACCATGTCAACAAAATGTTTCAAAAATCCCTCAAAATATCTACTGCTAAATATTTTCTTCTTTCAGCTTATTAAGATACTGAACTTTACATGATGTTTTGGGCCTTCTATTGAAGATAACAAATAATTATTACCAAGATATCTGTGCATTATTTTATTAGTTACCACTGTTGTAAATTAGAAAACAAACATGGGCTTAAAAATTAAAAATGGGTATTGAAACCCTTTGTAGACAATGGTTACTGAAGGCAAAAGAGGAAGCCTGTCTCCCCAGGAAGTACGTGAAGCTCAGTAGGAGACAAGAAGCAGTGGCTGAAGGGAAATTACCTCAGTGACCTTTTTTTTCCTCTTAAATTATGGTCAATTAGTTGATCTCAACATAGTGTCCAATGCATTGTAGAATATACTAAAGTTCAGGTTATATTGCCCGTTATTTCTAGAACAGTCCAAAGCCTGTGGAGTAGGTGAGTACGAACGAGCAATAAAATATTTAGTATCCTGTGACTTGCAGTGTATGATTGAAATGGTTTGGGGTTATAGCCTTTGCTACTGATGTCTCCTTCAGTAAACACCACTAAAATTTTTTAAAAAAGAGTTTCCTACTGATGTCTCCTTTAGGAAACACCACATACAAAAAGGAGAAGGATGAAGGGTACTTCTGACTTCAAACATTCCACTGGGGTGTTTTAAACTTTACTAACCTGAGGAAACATTCCAAAGATTTTGAGTAGGAGGTATATTGCCACCACATACCACTTGACACATACAAATGAGAACCAACCATGTTAATGGTTTAATAGTAATTACAAATCTTGGTTTTTTGCTTCTTAAATTTCTTTTTTTATATATTTTATTTCAAATTTTTAAAATACATTCATCATGTATGTCACTTAGCTTGCAAAGTGAATATTCCAACATGTATACATTTCTCACCAATCCAGTTGAGAACACTATACACATTATCTTCAATGGATAATAACCCATTTCTTCGTCCCTTTCTTCTCTATTTTTGCCTTAATGTCCTTCCTCCTATTCTACTCCTTCACCCACCCTCTTCCCACACTGTATCTGGTATTTATAACCATTTTCTGTGTTTCTGTATTCTCTAGTCATTCACTTTTGGCTATAGAGTGTCGACAGTCAGTATATATTAAGTGGAGACATACAATGTCTCTCCTTCATAGCCTGGCTTGCCTAACTCAGCATTAAATCTTCCAAATTCACCCACTTTCTGTTAAAAGCCAGGGTCTTGTTTGTTTGTTTGTTTGTTTTATGGCTGAGTAGTATTCCATAGAGTATATGTCCACACTTTTTAGATCCATTCATCTGTTCATGGACATTTGGGTTGGTTCCATATCTTAGCAATTCTGAATAATGCCACAATAAACATCAATGTGCAAGTGCTTTTCTGACTAAGCATTCTTCTGTCCTTTGGGTAGATACCAAAGAGTGGAATTTCTGGATCATATGGTAGTTCTATTTGTAGATCTTTGAGGAATCTCCATATTGTTCTCCATAGTGACTGGACCAATATACATTCCCACCAGCAGTGTAGAAGAGTTCCCCTTTTACCACACCCCAGCCAACACTTACCATTTTTTTTTTTTTTAATCTTAGTCTTCTAACTGGGGTTAGGTGCTGTTTCATTGTAGTTTTGATCTGCATCTCCTTTAAGTAATTACAAATCTTATGAGCAGATCTTCACATCTCATTATCGATTATAGCTTACACTTTGTTTCCTCAGTTCTTTTTTTTTATTATTATTTATTTATTTTTTTATTTTTACATTTTTCCACAAACATTTACTTTACATAGCAAAAAATTTTAGCTCATACTCCATAATTCTTGACAGTTTACAAACAACTTTCAAGATCTCAAAATACTGAATTTTAAAGATAATGTTCAAAATATGTCTTATAATTTTGTATAATTTTAAAACTCTATAACAACAGAAGCAGAATGGTTTCAAAAATATATATATACACATATATATACAAATATATATGTGTATATATATATACACATTTAGAGTGCAGACACTCGGTATATATTAAGTGGGGACATACAGTGTCTCTCCTTCATAGCATGGCTTGCTTCACTCAACAGTAAGTCTTCCATATTCATCCACTTCCTTTCAAAAGTCAGGGATTTGTTGTTTTTTATGGATGAATAGTATTCCATTGAGTATATGTGCCACAGTTTTTCTAACCATTCATCAGTTCGTGGGCATTTAGGTTGTTTCCATGACTTAGCAATCGTGAAAAGTACCGCAATAAACATCGATGTGCAAGCACTTTTTCGATTAAGTATTCTTCTGTCCTTCGGGTAGATACCAAGGAGTGGGATTGCTGGATCATATGGTAGTTCTATTTGTAGATTTTGGAGGAATCTCCAAATTGTTCTCCACAGTGGTTGTACCAATTTACAGTCCCACCAGCAGTGTAAGAGAGTTCCCTTTTCACCACACCCCCTCCAGCACTTATCATTTTTTGTTTTTTTAATCTTAGACATTCTGACTGGGGTTAGGTGATATCTCATTGTTGTTTTGATCTGCATTTCTCTTACAATGAGGGATGTTGAGCATTTTTTCATATGCCTTTTAGCTATTCGTATGTCATCTTTAGAAAGTGGTTTTTTCAACTCATTCTCCCATCTTTTAATAGGATTGATTGTCTTTTTCCGAAACAGCTGCTTGAGTTCCTTGTGGATTCTGGTTATCAGTCCCTTGTCTGATGCATAGTTTACAAAAATATTTCCCCATTCTGAGGGCTGTCTGTTCACACTAATCACTGTGTCTTTTGCCATGCAGAAACTTCTTAGTCTGATGTAATCCCACTTGTCTATTTTAGGGATCATAGACTGTGCATTGGGAGTCTTATTTAAGAAGTTTTTCCCTACTCCAATGTCTCCCAGAGTTTCCCCGGTGTTTTCCAGGAGCAGTTTTATAGTTTGAGGTCTTAGGTTTAGATCTTTGATCCACCTTGACTTTATTTTTGTCAGAGGTGAGAGGTAGGGGTTCAGATTCATCTTTCTGCAAGTGGAGATCCAGTTTTGCCAGCACCATTTGCTGAAGAGGTTATCCTTTTCCCACAGGATTGACTGGTGCCCCTTGTCAAAAATCAGTTGGCTGTATGTTTGAGCATTCATTTCTGGGGACTCTATTCTGTTCCATTGGTCCACCTGTCTGTTCCTGTGCCAGTACCATGCTGTTTTGATTACCACAGCTTTGTAGTATATTTTTGGGTCAGGGAGTGAGATACCGCCCACTCCATTCTTCTTGTGCAAAACTGCTTTGGCAATACGGGGTCTTTTATGATTCCAGACAAAGGTTATGATTGTCTTTCCTAGATCTGTGAAGAATGTGTCTGGTACTTTGATTGGCATTGCATTAAATAGGTAGATTAATTTGGGTAAAATTGCCATTTTGATTATATTAATTCTTCCAATCCAGGAACATGGGATGTCCTCCCACTTTTTTGTGTCATTTTCAATTTCTTTTTTTATCTTCTCATAGTTTTCCTTGTGGAGGTCTTTAACTTCTTTAGTTAGATTTATCCCTAAGTATCTTATACTTTTTGTGGCTATGGTAAATGGAACAACTTTTTTCAGTTCCATCTCAGTCTGCCTGTTGTTCGTATACAGAAATGCTATAGATTTCTGGATATTAATTTTGTATCCTGCAACGTTACTGTATTCATGTATTACTTCCAGAAATTTTTTTATGGAAACCATTGGGTCTTCTATGTATACAATCATGTCATCTGCAAATAGAGAGAGTTTCACCTCTTCTTTTCCTATTTGAATGCCTTTTATTTTTTCCTCTTTTCTGATTGCAATGGCCAAGACTTCTAGTACTATATTGAAGAGGAGTGGAGAAAGTGGACATCCTTGTCTTGTACCCGTTTTTAGTGGAAAAGCTTTCAGCTTTTCTCCATTGAGGATGATGTTCGCTATGGGTTTTTCATAGATAGCTTTTATTGTGTTGAGAAATGGCCCTTCTATGCCCATTTTGCTGAGAGTCTTGATCATGAAGGGATGTTGTATCTTATCAAATGCTTTTTCTGCATCAATTGATATGACCATATGGTTTTTATCTTTCTTCCTATTAATATGGTGTATTACATTTATGGTTTTGCGTATGTTGAACCAACCTTGCATTCCTGGGATAAAGCCTACCTGATCATGATGTATAATCTTTTTGATAAGTTGTTGTATACGATTTGCTAGTACCTTGTTGAGAATCTTCGCGTCTATATTCATCAGGGATATTGGTCTATAGTTTTCCTTCCTTGTCCTGTCCTTATCAGTTTTAAGGATAAGGGTGATAGAGGCTTCATAGAATGAATTAGGGAGAGATTCACCCTTTTGGATATTTAGAAATAACTTGAGCAGAATGGGGGTTAACTCTTCTTTGAAAGTTTTGTAGAATTCAGAGGTGAATCCATCAGGGCCAGGGCTTTTCTTTGTTGGGAGGTTATTTATAACTGATTTGATCTCCTGGCTTGTTATGGACCTATTCAGACTTTCTATATCCTCCTGGCTCAATCTAGGTAGATTATACCTGTCCAGAAATTTGTCCATCTCATCCAAATTATCTTGTTTCTTGGCATACAGATGTTCATAGTATCCCCTAATAATGTTTTTTATTTCTACTATGTCTGTTGTTATTTTGCCTGCTTCATTGCAGATCTGATTCACCTGGTTCTTTTCTCTCTTCTTCTTAATAAGTCTCGCTAGTGGTGTATCAATTTTGTTTACCTTTTCAAAGAACCAGCTTTTACTTTCATTTATTTTCTGTATAGTTCGTTTATTTTCTATTTCATTTATTTCTGCTCGTATCTTTATTATTTCCTTTCTTCTGGAGTTTTTTGGATCTTTTTGCTGTTGCTTTTCCAATTCTGTGAGGCATGATGTTAGGTGATCCATTTGCCTTCTTTCCATGCTCCTCTTATGTGCACTAATTGCTATGAACTTCCCTCTTATGACTGCTTTAGCAGTGTCCCAAAGATTATGGAAACTCGTGTCCTCATTGTCATTGGCTTCCATGAACCTTTTGATTTCAGTCTTTATTTCTTCAGTAGTTGTGGAGTCATTCAGGAGTAGGTTATTAAGTTTCCATGTATTTGAGTATTTTTGAGGATTTCTCTTGAAATTAAATTCAAGTTTAATTCCATCATGGTCGGTGAAGATGCTGGGTATAGTTTCTATGCTTTTGAATCTGTAGAGGCTTGCTTTGTGCCCAATGATGTGGTCAATCTTCGAGAATGTTCCATGTGGCGGCGAGAAAAAAGTGTATCTTGAGGTTTTAGGATGGAAAGTTCTATAGATGTCTGTTAAGTCCATTTGATTTATGATATCATTTAGATCTTTTATCTCTTTACCTATTTTTTGTCTAGATGATCTATCCAGGGGGGATAGTGCAGTGTTGAGGTCTCCAACAATTAGTGTGTTGCAGTCTATCTCCCTTTTTAGATCTAGCAGTCTTTCCTTCACATATTTGGGTGCTCCTGTGTTGGGCGCATAGATATTAATAAGCGTTATATCTTCTTGATCGATTGATCCTTTTACTACAATATAGTGCCCTTCTTTGTCTCTTCGAACAGTTTTTGTTTTAAAGCCTATTTTGTCAGAGATCAGTATTGCGACTCCAGCTCTTTTTTGGTTCCCATTTGCATGGAAAATCTTTTTCCAACCCTTCACTTTCAGTCTATGTATATCTTTATCCATGAAGTGGGTTTCCTGTAGGCAACAGATAGAGGGTTTTTGTTTTTTAACCCATTCAGCCAGTCTGTGTCTCTTGATTGGAGAGTTTAATCCATTAACATTCAATGTTATTATTGATGTTAATGGATCTGTCCCGGCATTTAAGTTGGCCATTGTCTTAGTTGCCTTTTACTCTTTTGTTTCTGGCTGTTACTTCTTTAGTTATCCTGGAACAGTACTTTCTTCAGGGTTTCATGGAGAGCTGGCCTGGTGCTGGCAAATTCTTTCAGGTTTTGTTTGTCTGAGAAGATTTTAATCTTTTTTTCCCATATGAAGGATAATCTTGCAGGATACAATAGTCTTGGTTGAAATTGTTTCTCTCTTAACACTTTTGATACATCTTCCCATTCTTTCCTTGCTTGCATTGTTTCCGTTGAGAAGTCCGGTGTTAGCCTGATGGGGTGACCTTTGTAAGTCACTTGTCGTTTCTCTCTTGCTAGTTTTAGTATCTTATCTCTATCTGTGGTCTTAGCCAGTCTGGCTATGATATGCCTTGGGGAAGATCTTCTTTGGTTGATTCTATTTGGTGTCCTTTGAATTTCCTGGGTCTGGATGTTGGAGTGCCTCTCTATGCTTGGGAAATTTTCTTCCAAGATTTCATGGAATAGGTTTTCCATGCTCTTATTAGTTTCTTCACCTTCTGGGATACCAATTATGCGGACGTTAGGACGTCTAATGGAATCTAGTAATTCTCGTATATTATCTTCATGTTTTTTTGTTATTTTCTCTATCTTTTTGGTGGTTTTCTCTAGGTCAGAAGTTTTATCTTCTACATCAGAGATTCGACCTTCAGCATGGTCTAATCAACTTTTAATACTTTCAAGAGAGTTTTTGATTTCCTGTATTTCAGACTTCACCTCTAATAGTTCTGTATTATTCTTCCTCAGAATTTCTTCCTTCATTTCGTTGAAGGACTTTCTCATCTCCTGTAATTCATTGTCTCTTTTCTGTTCCAGCTCATAGTACTTGTTCAACATTAATGTTCTAAACTCTATCTCGGACATTTTGGTAACGTCCTCAATTTTTTCAGGAACAGGAAGGGAGTTACTGTGTTCCTTTGATGGAGACATATTTCCTGCTTTATTCAGGCCTGAGGTTCTTGTACTTCTACCCATTGGGAGATGTGTTCCCTTTGAAAAACCTTTTACAAGAAGGTTTCTTCTAATAGAAGCAAGTGTGTTTCCTTTCTGATATGGAATGGAGACAGCCGAAGTCTATCTTCAATTGTGTTTAGTAATATAAACCAAGAAAAAGTATTCACTTCAGGTGTCCAAAGAAATGTATCTCCTTCTTCACAGGTGTTTCAGGGAACTGAAGGATTCTAGAGAGTCTTAAAATGCTAGAATGTTTCAGAATTGTAATTCTAGACCTATCTGGACATCCAGGGATGGTGCAGATAAAGGATGTGAGGATTGGGAAACTGGGAAGAAAATAATATGTAGAATAAAGAAAAAGTCCCGCGCCGCGCACTAGCGCAGCGTGCAATTTCGCCAGGGGTCAAAAGATGGGGGTGTGGTGTGGATGAACTGAGGGCGTTCCTGTGTGTTGATCAGAAGAGAGAAATTTACAATTGAAAGAGGTGGATAACAGGACAGAGAAAGAAAAAAAAAAAGGAAAAAAAATGTACCTGGCTGAAAGAGGGGGCTCTGGCCTGGGGGTCCCGGGGCTGGAACTACTGGGGGGCAGTCCTCCCTTGGAGATCCTGGCCCAGGGGTCGAAAGATGGGGGTGTGGTGTGGATGAACTGAGGGCGTTCCTGGCTGAAAGAGGGGGCTCTGGCCTGGGGGTCCCGGGGCTGGAACTACTGGGGGGCAGTCCTCCCTCGGAGATCCTGGCCCAGGGGTCGAAAGATGGGGGTGTGGTGTGGATGAACTGAGGGCGTTCCTGGCTGAAAGAGGGGGCTCTGGCCTGGGGGTCCCGGGGCTGGAACTACTGGGGGGCAGTCCTCCCTCGGAGATCCTGGCTGAAAGAGGGGGCTCTGGCCTGGGGGTCCCGGGGCTGGAACTACTGGGGGGCAGTCCTCCCTCGGAGATCCTGGCCCAGGGGTCGAAAGATGGGGGTGTGGTGTGGATGAACTGAGGGCGTTCCTGTGTGTTGATCAGAAGAGAGAAATTTACAATTGAAAAACTGTTTCCTCAGTTCTAACCACTAGATGTTCCTTAATAAACCTAAAGACTTAGTGGTCACTTTCTGCTGTCATTCTTCTGTTTTGTCCTCATAGGAGCACTTACCTCTCACCTTGAGTTTATTCTGCCTTAAGATATCTAATGGATAACTGACCAAATTCCTCAGGTTTTGTAATACCATGGAAGCTTATATTGTAAAAATATGCACCAATGTAAAGAGGTCCATAACATTTAAAGAGTGTATTTTTTTTAAGCAAATATCTTTTGAATGTTTCATAGCTGCATTCCTGAGCTTTATGAGAACTAAATGCATGTGTAAGATATTGGGTTATCGGGAAAATTCTGATGCATTTTTGCATGGAAAAACATAGAAAAATATGTCATAACATTTCCCTTTTGGTAAATACTCTACCAGTGACAGTCCAAATGTTAGGATCCCAGGACCTCAGAGTATAGACATGTCTGAATATCTTATACTATTATGCAATGTGTATTTTTTAATAATAAGCACAAACTGATCAATTATTAATTCATTTATAGAAATCAATTAATTAAAATGATAAATTATAAATATTATTAAATTATACTTTCTAATTAATTATTTTTGTTTGAGGAAGTCAAGAAATTATAAGTGCATTTATACCACACCTATAAATTCAAAGACCTTTATATTTAACCACAGTTACTCAGTGAGTATAGAAATTATCTTTATTTTATATAGATTGATCCATATGGAATCACCAATTTTGCACATTAAAAATAGTTCAGTGGGGGCCAGTCCCATAGTGCAGTAGTTAAACACTGTACATTGAGAGCCAGAACACATATGGCTTAATGTGGTTTGAATCCTAGCTCTGGCATCTTGAAAAACATGCTACACACACGTGTGTGCGTGCCTAAAATCCTGATGAGATAGAGAAGTGGAGAAAAAGGATTTTTGATGTGACCATATTCCATTGAAGAGCATTCTCTTTGTCTCTCTATCTCTCTGGCAAGCGCTCACATTCTCTGACAATTAAAAATAATGATAATAATTGGACCCAGCTCCTGTAGTGCAGGTGTTAGTGCCCTGCTGCACAATGCTAGAGCCAGATTCTGATCCCAGGCTGACTTGGGATGTCCAGGTTCTGATCCCAGGCTGACCTGAACACTGGGAGTGTTGGAGCATGCCCATGATTTTGACTGGCTGGGAGGCTGAGATGGGAGAATTGTGGCGTGTGAAGACCTTTCCAATGGCACTTCTCTCTCTTTTCACTCTTTTATGAGAGAAAGAAAATAAACCTTAAAAATGATTAAATATTGGTAGTTTCAGATGACTCAACCTTTGAATGATTAATTTGCAGAAGCTCTTAGAGTTGGTAGGGCAGAAAAAGGTTTGATCTGTGTGCAAATCTCTCAGCAGCCCTGGTGTTCAGTGTTGGGTTCTGTTCAGTATCTATGCACCATCTCCACCTTACTGTCGGTTAGACCTCAGTCAAAGCAGCTTGAACACAAAACCACTCCACATTTTGGTAGGACACAAGGACGCATTACAGTCTACTTCATGCTTGAAACAGCCCCATTTGCGTTCATCTATTTTCCTTCCTTTGAAGATCTCCTCGTTGGTTATATCCTGAGTGAGGATAGAAACAATCAGAAGAGAACTCGTTCCACCTTAGAAATTAATCACTAGTCTATGCAAGGAAAACGCTGATCAGGTAACTTATGAAACAAAGTTCACATACACATCTTTTAGAAACCAAAACAATTGATTTTAATTGACATCCTAGATGAACTTCCTAAGACAATGCACTATTAAATGATATGTATATCTTTTTTCCTTTGCACATGCTGTTTGTTTTTTGTTTGTTTGTTTGTTTGTTTGGAGAGGTGTTTGTTATAGGGCATGTGCACTTGCCAGAAAGAGAGAGACAGAGAGACAGAAAGCGAGAAATCACCCCCCAGGGGGGGTGGCCTCACCACAATCCCTTCTCCTCCATTCTCCTCTTGGGATCTTGGGCATGCTTGCACATGTGCCCGGTGTGAGTTTAAGCTACCAGGTCCAGGACTTGACCCGCAATCGACTACCTAGGAGTTCAGAGACAGAGCCATTATGACAACTGCTGGTCCCTGTACATGCTATTTGAAACAGGGAACAAAATACCCTGGCTCTAAGCATAACTATGTGCTTACTTGTTGTTGTTGTTGTTGTAGTTGCCATAGCTGGCCTCCTTGTTTGCTTCTTTGTCCCAATAATTTAAAATATATTGCATTAAAATAAATTAAGTTTACTTCGAAGTTAAAAAGAGTGAAATTATTTTGTTTTCTTCCTGGGAGATTCAGATATCTGTATCTATAACTATCTATCTGTATATGCATCTATATATACATATATATAAACTCTTCTTTTTTTTTTCTGTCTTCTTTTATTCCTTTCCAACTATGTCCTGTACATGTGGCTGTTTCAGAGACAATTTATTTTGAACTAATAAATCCAGAACTAACTTGACAGGAGCTAGTGTCTGCCTGATGGAGAGAGATTGGATCACATCAGTCACCATTTCATTCTCTGAGAAAAAATTTGATGCTCCATCTCTGTGCTGTTTGGCTACTATTATCTCTTTCTTTCCTTTATCTCACTCAGATTTATATCTCTTGGCTTTTGTATGGAACAAAAAATTTAAAAATGTTTTCATAATAAAATCCATTTAAAATATAGTATTAAGATAAAAATGGGCTTTTGAACATCCTATGAAGATATAAACATTATTTTAGTTTCTGCTTCCTTTTGTATCCATCAAGCTCTATGGAACTAGTATTGTGCATGTGTGTGTGTGTGTATTTGTGTGTGTGTTTAATATAAAGGGTATTGTCTAAAGTTCTCAGCTTAAATAGAGTATGTGTTTTATTTCATAATTGTGAAGTATATCAGATAAGTTGTCAGGAAGAATAGTGATTTAATTAACATAATCCAAAACTATGTTATAATGACAGCTGAGGACATAGAATTATATAGACGTAACTTGAGCTAAAAGTAGTATCCAAAGTCAGATTTGGCAAACTAAGAACCATGGGCTACAACCAGCCTTCTGCCTGTTTTTTATAAAGTAGCACACTCGTTTGTTCACATTGTCTCTGGCAGCTTTTCATGCTATAATGACAAAGCTGAGAAGTTGTAACAGAGATCATACGATCCACAAAGCTGAAAACACTGTCTTGTGCAGTCTTCCAGATCCCAGATTCATAGCAAAAAGAAAAGTGTTTAGAAAGAAACCTTATGAAATAAATACAAGGGGGAAAGATACAGTTTTATTTTACATCTTAATTAAAAAGTGGAGATGAAATACTTTAGGGTCTTAGGCTAAACTGACATTTCTTTAAAGGACTCGCAATTCATAAAAGGCCTGTCAACTAGAGCTGTGTCAGTATATGAAACAACATCCTCAGTAGAGTAGTTTTTGCAACTAACTTTACTCGATACCTAATTTTAAGTAAATAGTTTCTCTTAGTGCTATTCTTTAATAAAAACCAGTGAAGGGAACCAGCAGTTAGCATAATGGCTATGTCGCTGGACTCCCACGTAGTCGACCGCGGTTCGCGTCCCGGACCCGGTGGCTTAAAACTCACGCCGGACGCGTGTGTGTGCGTGCCCAGGATCCCAGAAGGAGAATGGAGGAGAAGGCATTGCGGCGTGACCATCCCCCCTGGGGGGTGATTTCTCGCTTTCTGTCTCTATGTCTCTCTCTGTCTGTCTCTCTGGCAAGCGCACGTGCCCTATAGCAAAAAACCTCTCCAAAAAAATAAAAAAATTAAAAAATTTAAAAAAATTAAAAACCAGTGAAAAGTGGTCTTGTAACTTCAGTGATAAAGTTGCAAATGAGTCTTCTCACATGAAACTCAACAATTGTCCACCATTTTGACACCAAAGAATTAAGATATTTCTTTTGCTTATGCTGAGTTTCTTTTGTTTAAGCTTGAGAGGAAATTAGAGCTTCTAAATTTGGATAAGCTAGTTTATGCATGATAATAAGCAATTAACAAATATCATTGGCCCAAAAGCAAGGGTTTACATCTTGTTCAGACAGAATGAACTGTATGTCTGGTGACCCTTCAGGGAGCTGCCCTCTGTTTTGTTTATTTGTTTGTTTGTTTTTTCATTTGATTATTTAATTCACAAAACAAAATAATTAAGTAACAATAGAGTAGCCTGTAAACGTATGACCCATAGGACTATCATTATCAAGTTAACATTTTAGAATTTTAATTATCACTCATATATCTGTTTTTTCATAATTTTATCATTTTTTGTTCTCAAATATCCGTTGTGACATAATTATTTCTTCCATAGTCTTTACTAAAAGTAGACAATTTGAAAACAAAACAAAACAAAAAGACAAGATCAACCACAGGCTATGGCCCCCTGACTAATCTCTTTAGACACCCCACTTCTAGTGAGCCTCCTCCAGCTTTGCCTATTCATGACCTCTGTCAGGGCTCATCCAACTAGTTTTTTTTTTTTTTTTTTTTCATTCTTTGGCATTACATATCTTATTCTTTGTCTAATTTAAACTATTTACTTTAGCTGCCATTGTTTGGTAGGTAGGAATGTAAATTAGTCCTACCACTGTGGAGAACAATATGGAAGTTCTTCAAAAACCGAGAAAGAGAAATACTTTACAGCCCAGCAATTCTAATCTCTTAGGTATCTACCTAAAGACAAGAAATACACTCAGATGGAAAAACACTTGCACATAACTTGTGTTATTCATAATTACTAGGACATGGAATCAACCCAAATGTCCAAGAACTGATGGATAGATTGAAAAAGTGTGGCACATATACACTATGAAATACTATGAAATTTTACCACTTGACTGTAAAAAGAAAAAAAAAGAGAGAGAGAGAGAGATCCTGGCATTTGATAGAAAGTGGATGGATATGAAAGATTTAATGTTAAGTGAAATAAGTCAGACTATTAAAGAGAGGCATTGTATGTGCTCACTTTATACACACACACACACACACACACACACACACACACTGAAGGTCTGCACTCTATGGCAGAAACTGAAAGATTAGATGGTATAAAAACATCGAGAGCAACTGTGGATACTGGAGATAGTGTGGGAAGGCTATAGCAATGGGTGGGGAAAGGGAGGAACTCAAGAGGAGGGGAAGAAAATCAAGAGGAGGGGAAGAAAATCAATAGTATATCTGTAAAGATATACAATGATTAAATGTAAATAAGAATCATAAAATAAAATAAAAAAAAAAAGATAATTTCTCACTGGGTTGCCAGTGTAACAACTCATTTAGAGTAACTGTTCTCTCTGGACATACAAGTTCAGCTTTGGAGAAAACAAAACAAAACAAAACTGAACTAGTTGCTTTTCACTTTGAATTATACCTGATGAGCATTATGAATCAGCTCTTTCCTTATTCTTCAGCCTAAAGGCAATCTCCAAAAGTTATCCCTCTAGTGGTTTCTTCTTGGTTGATTCAGTTCCTTCTTTTTCTCTATATTAGGAAAAAGCCAACATTCTTGGTCCAGTAGTTTTGTTCTAATTCACATTTTTAATTCTGATTTTCTCTTTGAATCTAATATATCTTTGGATCTAGTATATCGTTTTGACTCTAATATATCTTTGTCTTTGTTTCTCTCATGAGTTACATCACCATAATGTATGACATTTCAAATAATTTGTAAAAAGAAAAATAGAAAAAAGTATGATTTTATTAAGATGACCCAAATTTTTGAAATCCATGAACAATTATTTTATAATATTCATTTTCCATGCACTTTTTGAAACCCCACATTATATGATGTTACATATAATATTAATAACTTCAGCCTTTTCCTATGTAACTGGGGAAAAGCATTATTTATAATGGTTATGTTTATTGACTGCATGGGTCTTACTAAGATTTTGTTAGAACAGCAGAGGATTTCCTTTTTGGAGTGTTCCTTAAGGTGCAGATGGAAATGATTATTGCTGGTTTATGTGTCCCAAACTTTTGAATAAGTCCACATCTTCCCCACCTATTCATCTGTATTTTTAGTGCTCGTCAAACTTCCTCCTTCCCAAGTCTCTTATGTATCACAACATGTTGATGTTCTCATAGTGAATACATATTCTAAAATGGTCCTGGGTTGTTCCGAATTAAATTTCTTTATTTAAATAATAGCAAATAAAAATATTTACTAGAATCTTTACCATGTATAAGCTAATTTTTGGAAATTTCATAATCTATACAATTCCCTATGTCTTACACTGAAATTTCTCACAAAGAAAATATTAAAATTTTGTTGGTCACTAGGGTCTTCAAATTATTAATAACCATTACTGTATTTGGTTTGTGTTTCTCAGTTTAGGGATCAGACTTACTATTTGAGATGTGGCCCACACTAATTGGATCCCTATTCCACTTTTTAGTTTTCAGAACTTCAATACCAGTTTTGGTTCTTTGTTAATCTTATACACGCCTTCCCCAATTTGGAAAGGACTGAACCATCTGAAACTAAAAATATCTGGAGTTTAACATCTTGCAGAGGCTTTAAAGGGTAGCATGCAGAAACTTGCTTGAAAATGGGTCCAGAACTCGTAAGTCTTTGTCCTGCCATAAAAGCAGATCAATGACCATCACCAGGAGGGCAATTGAGCATGGGTCTGATGGCTTTCTATCGCCACTGGGTATTATTGATGACACCCTCTCACCTCCAAACATTCATGTGATTCACAGTTGGCATCTTGTTTAAGATTGATAGCCTGACATGAAATGATGGCTTTGTGATAGATTTCATCTATAACTGTTTCTTAACTATTTCCCTTAACATTGTTCTCTGGCCAGATGCTTATCAGTTAAAGTCATTGAACTCAGTAAATTCAACATTTTAAATTTGTACACACTTATTGGTCATATCTTTTCAAAACTTTGTTTTTTTCAGAAAGTGTGAATGAAATAAATGAAATTGGTTATCTTTTCTCTTCTATCCAGTGTAAATTGTTTCTTTCCAGGTATAAATCACTGAGTGACTATTTCAAATATGGGTTTGTTATGGAGTAAGCTTTATAATTTAAAACCTTCATACAATACAGAATAGAATATGGAAGTCACAGGCTATTCATAAATTCCCATTCTTAATTGTTTGAAGAAATATAAAACAAGACAAAGCATAATTGGGAAAAGATAAACATTTTTGAAATTGTGATTGAGTGTCCAATAAAAATGAAAACAGAGGTTTAAACTAAAACAAAACAGTTTATTAAAATTTGAGATTTTAGCTTCTGGCTTTTGTCTTCTGCAATACACTTCCTATTATAAATCTTGTTGATTGATTTCAATATATGAACACATGGTGTTCTGGCTCGCTTTCTTCAGGTCTTTGATCAAATATCTTCTCATAAGTTCTTTCCTGCTGACCCATTTAAACTTATATCCCATTCTTCTTATTTCTCTCTTTTGCTTAATTTTTGACTCAGCATGTATCATTATCTAGAATGCTAAATATTTTACCTTATTAATTTTTATATCAACTTTCTTTCACTGCTATGGAAGCCCAATGAAACCAGGAATTTTGTTAATTTCCTTTGTTGTGCTTCTCCAGTAGCAGAACAGTGCCTAGTACACAGTTAGCTTTCAGTAAAATGCCTTAAATCAGAAATGAGTGTTATTAGATACTATGCTTGGTTGGAGCTACACAGCAGATGGCAAAACCATGAAGACATTTGTCTTTAAAAGTGTTTGTCTCTACACTCCAATGGGACACTATTGTAAGATGAGTCTCAATCCCTTGTCTCCCTAAAATACTTGGCTTCTTAAGGAAGATACAGTTGTTTTATTTCTATATTTCTATTTTCTGGAAGAAGAGTACTTTGCAAAAAATGCTAGATGAGTAAATATGAGAAAAGAGAGGATATGTTGATGAACTTTAAAGACCCAGATATTTCCATGTTGTATAAATTGGAAGCCCTGCCAAGAGACTGAGTCTCTTCAATAGTGTTAGGGGAATGATAATACCCCAAATGACTTTCTGATCATAAAGAATGTTCTATGCTTTACTGAAGCTATCTCAGAAATTTACATTGTGGATAACCTTGGTGTCTATGGGAGTCAGATAATCTCAAATAAACTTATTTCAAGGTTACCTTTAGTTTAATAATTTAGGCATAAATTGAAGAGTCCTTTCTAAATGTCATTATCATTGACATTGTCATTTACATTTACTAATCATAATCCTTTTCATTTACTTAGCAAATATAGAGCACTTACCACATGGCTGACATGATTTTGATTTAATACAGCAATAAAAAAAAATCAGATATGCTTCTGGCCTTTTAGAATTTGTAGTAATTACAAATTAATCACTACCAAGAAATACAATGGGATATTTTAAACTTATTTCTTTAAATATGAATTTTAATAAGATATAATTCCTGTACTATGATGTTCAAACTTTTATTGTAAAATTCACTGTTTTGCTTTGTTTTGTTTTTACCTTTTTTTGCTAATTTCCAGAGGATGCATGTGCTCACCCAAGAGAGACAGAGAGAGAGAGGAAGGGAGAGAGAGAAATCACTCCCCAGTGGGATGTGGTCATGCCGTAATCCTTTTTGGATTTCATTTCTCTATCCTGTCTGGATTTTGGCCTACTTGCACAGTTTCTGACATGTTTTTCAAGCTGCTAGTCCAGGATTTAAACTTCTGTCAGCCATGTGGAATCTGGCCTCTTTAACTGCTAGGCTACAGGGGCAGTTCAATAATTTATTGCTTCTTTTTCTTTCTTTAGATTTTGAGTACAGATGCATACATGCCTAGCATGTCAAGCTACAGGTCCGGGACTTGAATCACACAGTCAGTCATATGGGATCCAGCTCCCTTAACCACCAGGCTACAGACTGGCCCCAATGTACTGTTGCTTCTTAATACTATCATAGAAAGGGTCAGTTGATGGCATAGGGGTTAAGCAGCTGGATCACACATGGCTGACAATGTTGTGTGAGTCCTGGAACTGGTGGCTTGAAAACACAATGGGCAAGTGTGTGCAAGCCCAAAATCCCAAGAGCAGAAAAAAGGAGAAATGATTATGGCATGACTATCCCCCTGAGGGGGTGCTTTCCCTCCCTTTCTCTGTCTCTTTCTGTCTCTGGTGAGTACACTCCATAGCAAAATTTTAAAAATAAAATACAATAACAGAGTTATGTGATTATCTCTAGAATTTTATAACATTTTGACATCCCAAAAAAAGAAATTCCAATAAGTTTTTGCTTTTGTTTTGTTTTGTTTTGTTTTTTGAGAAATTTTTGCAGAGAGACAGAAAGTGATAAATCACCTGTTTGGAGGATGGCCACACCATAATCCCTTCTCCATTCTTCTCTCAGGATTTTGGACATGCACACACATGTACTCAGCATTCATTTCAAGCTGCTGGGTCCGGGACTCAGTGAACTGCAGTTGACCAAGTCCTGCATCTTAACCACTGTGCCACCTGCTGGCCCCAAAACTCCAGTAGCTCTTAATGGTTGCTCTCAATCCTCACTCCCTCCATTCCTTTGCTATCATTAATCTACTGTATGCCTCTGTGGATTTGTCTGTACCAGACATTTCATATAATTGGAGCAATGCTGTGTTCTCTTTGTGACTGACTTTTCTCAGTATAATGTTGTCAAGTTTTATTCATGCTATATTGCATAGCAGTACTTCATTACATTTTATTCCTGGATAGTAGTACATTGTATGGATCTGTGATATTTTCTTCATGCATCAATTGATGGGCATTTGGGTTGTTACCGCAGTTTGGCTATCACAAATAATGCTGCTAGGGACACTCTTGTACAGGTTTTTGTGAGTACATGTGTTTTTATTTCCATTGTGTAAAAATGGTCATGCATCAGTTAAGGATGCAGATACATTCTGAAAATTACATCATTAGGTAATTTATTCATTATGTGAATATCATAAGTTGTACTTATGCAAACCTAGATGGTATGGCCTGTGGCACACCTGGGCTTTATGGTACAAGCTACTGTAATATGGGACCACCTTCATATTATTGTTGACTAAAATGCCTTTATAAGTCACATGATTGTACCTAAAACAGAATTACTAGATTATGTGGTAACTCTGTGTTTATCATTTAAAGAAAACTGCCAAAATACTAAAAATGGTTATATCATTTTATAATCTCATCAGTGATATATTAAGGCTCCAATTTCTTCACATCCTTGCTAACACTTGTCTGTCTTTTTCATTTTAGCCCTCTTAGTAGACATGTAGTGGAGATTACTGTGTTTTTGTTCTACATTTTCTCAATGAATAATTATACTGAGTGTCTTTTCAGGTGCATATTGACCATTAAGAATAAGATTTTTTGAGACAGGAATTTCTATTTTAAGAATAGGCCTTTTTGAAGACAAGTCACTTTAATAAATTTAAAATGTACCTAGGACTTAGCTGGGATAAACATAAAGGAAAGACTTCTCTATGTTGAGAAAACAGCTGTTACAAAGATCCCAAGGCTCAAAGGCACTTTAGTTTCTGAGAGCTAGAAAGAAGGCTAGTGGGGTTGGGCAGTAGTGAGTGAGGTAGAAAGTGGCAAGTGAAAGATTTAGAGAGGTCAGCAGAAGCTGAAGCATTCACCAACTTTATGAGGGGCAGCTCTGCGGCCTGCTGGTTGAGGCATCTGATCCCACATGGCCAAATGTGTGGTTTGAGTCCCAGACCTGTGAGAAACGCACTGGGTATATGTGTGTGCATGTCCAAAATTCTGAAAGGAGGAAAAGATGGAGAAGGAATTGAAGTGTGATCATTCTCCACAGACGATACTTTCTTCTCTCTGTCTCTTTGATAAGCACACATGCTGTCTAACAAAAACAAAGAGACAAGCAAACAAAAAACAACTATATGGGACCATATTCATAAAATTAATTCTGTTCACAAAAGGAAGATAGCAGAGAAGTGAGATAATCTGATTTATGCTAATAATAGCTGACATTGCACAGTACCTACATGCTATAGACACCATTTTAAGTGTGTTACAGCTATTTACTATACCCATAACCCTGTGAGGTCGTGTATAATTTCATATTGCTGCTATAACAAATTTGCATAAAGTCTGTGGCTTAGAGTGGCATGAGTTATCATCTTCCAGTTCCAGAAGTCAAAACTCAGTTTTATTAGACTAAAATCAACGTCTCGACGTGGAAACATTAGTTCTGGAGATTCGAGAGGAGAAGCCATGTCCTCGCCTTTCTCAGTATCTAGAAGTTGCCCACATACCATGTCTCATGGGCCTGCCAGCTAGGACTGCTGCTTCTGTTACTCCTGTCTCCCTCTTTTTTTTTTTGGAGAGGTTTTCGCTATAGGGCGCGTGCGCTCGCCAGACAGACAGAGAGAGACAGAGAGATAGAAAGCGAGAAATCACCCCCCAGGGGGGATGGCCACACCGCAATCCCTTCTCCTCCATTCTCCTCTCGGGATCTTGGGCACGCACACACACGCACCCGGCCCTGTCTCCCTCTTTTAAGGGCCTTTGTGATTAAATTGGGCCCCAAAGGGTCATTCACGATGATCTTCTCATCTGAAGATCCTTAACTTCATCATATCTGTAAAGTCCTTGCTATTATAATTAAAGTAATTCACATCAGGGATTCTGATGTGGACACATTTAGAGGAGGGGATCATTATTCAGCCTACTAAAGGACTTTACTATTATTTTCTGCATAGTAATTTGTTCAAGGTTATATAGATAATGATAGCTCTGGAATTTAAATTCAGATTCCAAAAAGCTAATCTTTAAATCCTAGACTATCCTGCTTCTCATAGTTACTTGATTTTTACATATGTCTAATTATTTCTTTTGCATCGGTACTACCTTTATTGAATTCTGTATTACAATGTACTTAATGTGCTTGATGAATTATTCTCCCATACACTTATGGGTGAAGTTTAATACACTTTTTTTTAAAACTTGTGTAAGCCAAAATATCTAAACTTTCAAAAACAGCGATATTTTTGTGTAGTTGATATACAAAGAACTGCACATACTGAATGTGTACAACTTAACGGCTTTGGGCATATGCAAACGCTCATGAACCTTCACCACGGTCAAGATAATAGACATACACGGCACCTCCCAACGTTTCCTTGTGCCCATTTTTGTTCATTTATTTTGGTGGTAAGAATACTTAAAGTGAGATTTACTCCCTTAACCAATTTTGAAGTGAACAAGACTGTACTGTTAACTCTAAGCATTATATTTTACAACAAATCTCTAGAATTTATTCATCTGGCATAACTAAAACTTTGTAATCATTGAACGGCAACTTCCTACTTGCCCTACCTCTCTCACTCCTGGCAACCCCCTTCTAGTCTCCATTTCCAAGAGTTTGACTACTATAGACACCTCATGAAAGCGGAATCGTGTGGTATTTGACTTTCTGTGCATGGCTTCTTGTATTTGGCATAATGCCCTTTAGGTTCATAAATATTGCAAATGACAGCACTTTCTTCTTTTTTAAGGATGAGTAATATTTTATTTATATATATGAATGTGTTTATATGTATACTTTTATCTATTTGCCTTTTTTTTTTTTTGGAGAGGTTTTTTCGCTATAGGGCGCGTGCGCTCGCCAGACAGACAGAGAGAGACATAGAGACAGAAAGCGAGAAATCACCCCCCAGGGGGGATGGTCACGCCGCAATCCCTTCTCCTCCATTCTCCTCTCGGGATCTTGGGTACGCACGCACACGTGCCCGGCGTGAGTTGTAAGCCACCGGGTCCGAGACGCGAACCGCGGTCGACTACGTGGGAGTCCAGCGACATAGCCATTACGCTAACTGCTGGTTCCCTCTATTTGCCTTTTGATGACGCAAGTTGTTTCCATGTCTTGGCTCTTGTGAATAATGCTGCAATGAACACAAGGATGTAACTCAGTTCTTTAATATACACACCCAGATGTGGGGTTACTAGGTAATATGGTAGTCTTATTTTTAAATTTTTTGAGGAACCTCCACAGCATTTTACCTAGCTGCAGAACCATTTCATATCACTGACATCAACATACAGGGTTCTAGGACCACCAGATGGCGTCATGTTTACATCACTGGACTCCCACATAGTTGACCACAGTTTGAGTCCTGGACCCGGAGGTTTAAAACTCATACTAGGTGAGAGGAGAATAGAGAAGGGATTGCAGTGTGACCATATCCCCTGGGGGGGGGGGGGGAGTGATTTCTTGCTTTTTGTTTCTTTGTCTCTGGTGAGTACATGCACCCTATAGCAAAAATCTTTCTTAAAACACACACACACACACACACACACACACACAAGGGTTAAAAATCTCCATAACCTTACCGATACTTACGTTTTTGGTCTGTTTGATCTATTTATTTTTAAACAGTAGCCATCATAACAGGTAAGTAGCCTATTCTTTTCTATGTTTTCTTTTCCCTAATAGAATTATTTATTTTATTTTATTTCTTACTATGTTTTTAATTTGACAAGGGTGGGAAAGAGAGAGCGTGTGCCAGAAAGCAAATCACCAGGTCCAGGACTTGAACTTCAGTTGACCATGTGGGAGTCCAGCATCCTAACCACCATGCCACTGCTGGCTCCTCTTTTCTAAGTTTTTATAAATGTTCTCCAAGTTGTTTACACTGGTATCTTTCTTTAACATTTTCAAAAATTTGGCAATTTAATGGAAACATCTAAATGGTAAGTTTCTGCCTGCAGTTAAAGGAAAATAAGTTTAACCTTCATGGGCATCAATTGTTTCTAATATGTAAGCTGAATATCCTGGTATATTTATTAGTTTTCACAATGAGTATAGTGAGGAAAGATTTATGATACTTCTTTCCTCTTAGGCCACTTTAACTGAGGTTAAATGTTGATTAGTATTTTCTGCTCAGAGAGTTTGTTCAAAGGATTTATTGAAAGGAAAATAAGTTAAATCATTACAGAAAATAATAGGTACACATAGTTAGCCTTTACCTGGAGAGATAGTCTAACTATGATTTGACTGTTAAACCCTAAACATGTTAAAGAATAGCACTTCTGAAGTTTGCAATTTCTTTAAGCCTAGTCATCCCACTAGCTGACTAGAAAATGCAGCCTGCAATGTCCTTTAAAGTCTAATATCTGAGTTTATATGCCCTTAATTAAATGCAATTGGTGGAACGTCTTCGTCTTTGGGAAAAAAATTGCCTAAAATTTTTCTCATTAGTAAGTTAGCCTTTCTATTACAACTATATTAAAAATAAATTTTTTTATTGTTTTGGGAAAGTCAATATTAGAACCAACAAATATGCCTATCGTTAACATGCAAGGTCTTGCAGCATATCAGAATAAGATTTTTGCTTTTTGAATTGTTTGATTAGAACTCTTGTTTGCATGTATATTAAAATGCTTTCTGGAAATAAAAATGTTCTGTGAAATGAAGACTATATCTTTTCTACCAGAAATATTGATTGTACTATTAATCTTTTTCTATAGAGGAATAATTTACCTTTAATCACAGCAAAACTGATTTGCATGTGTGAATTCTCATCTGAATCTTGGGAGTATATAAAATAGTTTGATACCTTACTGCAACCCCTTCTCCTCCATTCTCCTTTCAGGATTTTGGGCATGCATACTCATGTACCCAGTGTATTTTTCAAGCTGCAGGGTTCAGGACTCAAACCATGGAGTCAGCCATATGTGGCCCAGCCTCCTTATCCTCCACACCACCTGCTGGCCCTTTATTATTTTAATTGCAGTTTTCATGTAAGTATTAGGCTGTACAAAGATGACATACTAGGTTAGGCTAAATTGTGTGGTCTATTTCTAAGACACAAGTGGCTGGGGTGGGAGGTTTCCTGAAAATGTGGTTTTCTCTTAGTCCTTCATCTGCCTTCATTTGTCTCAGGGAGTTTTGATGTTGCTGCACAAACAGGGACTCAGAGTCTAGAGAATTTAGTTTCAGATCAACTGTGCCTTAAATATTTGCTTGGACCAGTCACTTAGCATTTTGGGAAACAAATTCACTAAGTGACAAACAGGGGATACTGAATGGCCCATTCCTGCACAGAGTGTCCAACTATATCAGCAACATGATTTCCCAAGCATTAGCTACGTAATAGCACACAGATACAAGGCCAGCATGATTCAAGAATGGCCAGCCCCGAGCCATTCCTACTCCGCATTCTCAGGATTTGGGAATCTTCTTTTTTTTTCTTTGGAGAGGTTTTTGCTATAGGGTGCGTGCACTCGCTGGACAGACAGAGACAGAGAGGTAGAAAGTGAGAAATCACCCCCCCCCCCCAGGGGGGATGGCCATGCCACAATCCCTTCTCCTCCATTCTCCTCTCGGGATCTTGGGCATGCACGCACATGCGCCCGGCATGAGTTTTAAGCCGCCGGGTCCGGGACACGAACCGCGGTCAACTAAGTCCAGCGACGTAGCCATTATGTTGGTCCCAAGATTTGGGAATCTTCTGCCCAGTCATCAAAGTCCTGCCTCTTCCCAGCCACAACCTGTGTTTTCTTGTTTTTTTCTGAAATGTATCTTTTCAGATGACTGCCAAATCATGTTTAAGCTTCTGCCCCCCAAACTCTTCTAAACATTGAAGAAGCTAGAATTTTCCTCCTGGTTTTTTATTTTCCCAAGGTGGATAAAGCAGAATAAATCCTTAAGTCTCTATACGTCTTACGTGAACATCTATGTGTGAACCCAGGGATTTTCATTTAGTTTGTTCTTGTTTTTGACTTCTCTTGTTTACTCTTTTTCTTTTTTTCCCTCTTATTGTTTAATGACCATGTGGGGATTATGCCTGTCTTTTCTCTCTCACTATTCATTTTCTCTCCAACTGCATCAGCCAGTAATCAAAGTCAAGTGTCTTACTCTTTATACGGTAGGCTAGCAGTCTCGATTCTGTTCCAATGATAATTCTTAAATATAAAATTTGAACCAGAAAAAAAATTGTTTCTTTTATGAAACACTATCTTGACAATTTCAGAGCTACAAAGGATATTCAAATGTTTGTGGAAAAATGTGTATTAAATATATATATATATATATATATATATATATATGGATGAATTTTAATTTTGTTTGCACCAAAGTAAACTTGTACTTTAATTCCATTCCTTTTATGTTTCAGACAGAACCTTGCTATACTACGCAAAGCGTGGTCCTTGGAGCTAATAACAACTGGCATCATTGGGGAGCTTGTTAGAAATGGAAGGTTTAAAGCTTCACTGTAGGCCTGCTAAATCAGATTCTGCATTTTAAAAACATCCCAGGCAATTTTAATGCACATTGTATTTCCACACTGCTCTAGGGAGAACTAATATGAGAAAAAAAAAAAAAAAAAGACCAGAAGTAAAAAAAAAAAAATCCATATAGGTGTGAGGATATAATTAAATACTTTTTTATTCATAGATTTTCGAAACTTACAGGGAAAAGTTGATTCATAATTATATGTAAAAATATATATATAAAATTTATACAATTCACATAAATGTATAAAATTCCCATGGTTTCTATTATGGAAATCCTGACTCAACATAAAATCGAAATTCAGAGGTAGAGCTATTTATAGGTTTCATTTGATGGACATGTGGATAATTTCAAACAAAGCAAAAAAGGACTTTGTGGTTAGGAGGTGATATATGAGGAAATTTATTCTGTGCTCTGATACAGGTAATAGAAGTAAGCATTAAATGCCCTGCAGTTCAAAAGAAAGTTGCCTTTATCCTGCCTTCCAGTGTTTCTCTTCATTGTGACCCCCACTTCCTTAAGGAAGTTTTCACAAAGGCTTAATCACACTGTTCTTTGTGTCTCCCTCCTAATTATAATCACACTACCCTATTCAGCAGAGGGCTAATTGTTTCAAAATAGAGTGCTGAAGCAAAAGCCTCAGGTGTATAGTAAAATGAGGTGTTAATTGGATGGCAACTGCATTAACTGGGGCTTAAGAAAACCAAGGGGATGGTGGTTACCACTCAGTTAGAAGGCCAGGGGATCTTTTCAAGAATTTACCACTCCATTTTTTTTTTTTTTTAAAGTTTTAATCTCTACAAAAAAAATATTTTTGCAGTCTTGGGACCTGCAATTTAGGTGATGTCTGGGAGAAATCAAATTGTGGTTAAAGTTTAACTGCTTAAGAAGTGGGATTGTAGCTCATTCCTTTACTTGTGCAGAGAAGCAACCCAATGTAAGGGGTCACAACTCCTCAGCTTCTTCTTGCAGATAGGCCTTGCCTCCTCTAGTCAAACCTGTCCAGGTGGGAGTATTGGCCACCTTCACTTCATCTTAAGCTCGTCTCCCAGAAGCCACAGGTGTAGCTGTGTCCACTGATAATCCTATCAGATCACAAAATGGGTTGTCCTTGTGCCTGTTTCCTAATCTCACTTAGCACCTGCGTTGCGATCGCTGACATTTATCCTCCTATACTTAGTATACGAGAGAAGAGTGAATTTTAGGTGCAGCATAGAGAAAGTGAATTGTAAATAGAGGGCAGGAGGAATTCAGAGTGGTGCTTTGGTCGTAATAATCTTCTCTCCAAGCTGGCCACTTATATTTATCTCTGGCCGGTTAGCACATGTGCTTAGTTTGCTAAAGAGATCAACACTGTAGATAAAATAATGCTCTCAGAAATGATTTCTAACCACTCTGATGAAAACCAACTGGGACTGTAAATACCTGGGTCTCACTTCAGTCCATCCGAATCTGAATCAGGGGTGGCCTTCAGGAACTTCCGGTGCACAAGACATTCAGCTAGCAAATTTGAACAAGGAACCACTGGTGATATCTTCGTATAGACAGGACACAGGCTCATGCGATTTATGGTGAAAGATTGCTAAAGAAATTCCATGCCAGTCTTTCTTTCCTGTCTCTAGGAGACAAGCAAGCAAGGAAACAACAAACCCCCATCTGTTTCAGCCTGTTAAAAAAAAAAAAGTAGACTTTTAGTATGGGAAAGATAAGTGATAATCATGTAGGCTGCATATTGTGTGTTTTTTTTTTTTTTAAATCTCCTTAAATGTTCAAAGTGGTTTTATTTTTCCTTTTCTTTTCTCTCTCTCTCTTTTAAGATAGATTTCTGCTATACAGAGTGTGTGCTCACTGGAGAGACAGAGAAAGACAGAGAGACAGAAAGTCCGTAATCTCCCTCCAGAGGGGATGGCCATGTAGCAATCCCTTCTCCTCCAATCTCCTCCAGGGATATCGGGCACTCATGAACACACACCCAGCATGAGTTTAGGTCAATGTATCCAGGACTTGAATGATCAACTATGTGGGAGTCCGGCAACGTAACCATTACATGACCTTCTGATCCCCAAAGTGGGGTATTCTTAAGAACTGCTCAGCAATCAATTAAAAATATAACAAACCGGGAACCAGCAGTTAGCGTAACGGCTGTATCGCTGGACTCCCACGTAGTCGACCGCGGTTCGGGTCCTGGACCCGGTGGCTTAAATCTCACGCCGGGCGCGTGTGCGTGTGTGCCCAAGATCCAGAGAAGAGAATGGGGGAGAAGGGATTGCGGCGTGACCATCCCCCCTGGGGTGTGATTTCTCGCTTTCTGTCTCTGTCTCTGTCTGTCTGTCGAGCTCATGTACCCTATAGCGAAAACCTCTACAAAAAAAAAAAAAAAAAAAAAAAAAAAAATATATATATATATATATATATATATATATATTTATATATATATAACACAACCATTTAGCAGCTTCACTATATAGTAAAGGCTGATCTAACTGAAACATCATGCAAATGTAGGTTAATATCTGTGCCATCAACTTTTCATAATAGTCCATTCACATAAATATACCCTGTAGAATGGAAACTATTCATTAGAAAAGAAAGTTTTCCATATTCACATGGCATAATATATGGTAAATATGGACTGCATGGAACCCACAAATGTCAATGAGGCCACAGTAGAATATGAATAGTTGAAAGAAAATGAGAAAGATGATGAATGGGAGTTCCATCTGAGTAAGCAGTTGTAGTTTTAATTGCTCTAACCTTTGGGGGCTAATTAGCAAGGCCCATAGGGTGAGAAAGATACCAGTGAATGCCCCAGGATATTGAAAATGTAATAAGTTTTCCTAATTTAAAAGGCAAGTTAGGTATTTAAAATAGGCTTATTTCTCTGGCTGGTCAAAAACACTATTTTGCTAATTAAACTTGTTAAAATAGCAGTAATAAATCCTAATACTTATTTGCATGAGTTTGTAAATTGACATATTTTAGAAAATCAAAAGTTATAGAAAATGGCATTTTACTTTTATTCCCTTGGTTTTCTTAAGAATTTACCTAAAACCACAGGAGGATTGTATGTAATGAATAAAAGTTTGCTATTTTTTATGGAAGTTTTTGAGTGTGTGTGAGTATACAAACATTTTTAAGAAGATTGTTACTTTTTTTATAAAAAGGAAGCGATTATAATGTAATCAGTTAACAGAAAAAACTTTTATTAGCAATATTAGAAAGACTCAAAGAGCCTGTCAGTAGTTATTAACTGGTAGTTAAGTGCCCTTTGCAAATTGACTTCAAAATTTTAGGTGCCAGATTGAATTATGGTCTTTGAACCTTGGAAAGAAAGATCACAATGGTTTTCTAAAGGTTTTCTGACATAATTAGAAAACCATTTATATCAATCTGTGTATCATTCTTACAGGGTAGAATTGGTTGAGTTTAGGGGAAAAATTACATTTATTAGTCATTTCCTTTATTAAATAATTGCACAAGTGTATGATTTAGCCAAATTTATTTTGGCATATCCAAAGAAAACGTTAGTTTGTGACAATTATATTTGTTACAGATGGCCAAAGCCTCATGGGAACCTGAACACCCACACAGTTTTGTCCTTTTGTCAAATATGTTATTAGTCATAACGGTAATAGAGAGTAAACAGCATTCATACTGTTTTTCCCTCAATATTAGAGTCTCAAATGTACACTTTTACCCCTTGTATCTTTATGCTATATTGGTTGATTACCACTTTAGAACTTCACTGAATGAGTTCTCTAATCCTCAATTGATTTGAGCCTTATTTTATCATTATGCAAAAAGTTGAAGTAGAAATGCCTTCTGTAAATAGCCTTAAAATAATTCCTGAATTAAATTTCCCTAACTTGGTCCCAAATTCTCTTTTTCTGTTCTTTGTCTCAGATTCTTCAAGATACGTGAGTATAAGAAATTAATAATTTGTGGAGGGCTAAGCGATAGATATGAAATGAAGGTTTGAAATTGTGATATTTAGCAAATCATGATATTAAATGGCCACAGATGTTTTCACTGGCTCTTTGTTCTTGGATATAATCTTTATGTGCTCATGAATCATCTCATCTCATATCTTCAAGAGAGTCAGTTTCTTAGAGTGCCTTCTTGGCCATGTCAAATAGTGGAAAGGATCGATAGCAAGGGAACTTACGTGCATTACTGGTGGGGTGCAGTGCTATACCGCTACTTTAGAAAGTAGTTTGACAGTTTTTGTAGAATTAAAAAATATGCTACTGAGCAATTTTACTCTTGGGAATTTATTCAACGTACGAGAAAATATGTTCAACAAAGAACTGTGCAAGAATGTTTATAGCACCATTACTTATAGTAAAACTGAAAACCACTCAAATCTCTATTAACAAGAGAAAGGGCAATCAAATTGAGGTATAACCATAAAATGAACTACTACTTGGCAGTGAAAAGTAAAAGGAACTATAACATGGATAGGACCTCACAAACTTTTATGTTAACAGAAGCCAGACACAAAAGAGCCCATGTTATAAAATTTCATTTATATGAAAATACAAACATGCAACCCTGATCTGTGTTGTTAGAAATTAGCATAGTAATTGTTCCTGGTGATATAACATGGAAGAATGTATTAGCAATGGATATGAAGAAACTTTTTAGGGTGGCAGAAATATTTCTTATCTCGATTGGGGAGGCAATTGCAAGCAGTTTTCAATACTCATTGAACTGAAGGCTAGTATCAGTGTATTTCATTTTATATAATTTATAATGCAATATACAGAAGTATATACATGTGTAGATACATAAACCAACAAATGAAAAGTATAGTCTCTGGACTCACAGAGCTTAGATTTAAAATCTTGGCTCTACAACTTCCCTGCTATGAGTCCTTGAACCAGTTACTTTATTTCTCTGTTCTTTATATTCTCCTCAAATTTAACATGTGCTAATAAAATATTATGAGAATGAAGTAAATTTGTGCATCTAAAAAGAGCATAGAACAGTGTCAGGTATGTAATAATGTTTCAGTAATTCTTAGATATTATGATGTGATTCTCTCTGAGGTATGACTTGCATTGTAAGTCAGCATCAGTTATGTATTTCATAGATATTAGCTCTTTTGGGGCCACAAGATAATTTATAACCCAACCATCATGGTATGTCTTCCTGTTGTAAAAGCAATTTTTTAGTGTTGAAATGAAGGTACCAAATCATCTCTCGTCATGTTATTGCATTGAGCAATTAGCTCAATCTGTCCACAATTAACTCTTGTCATTTTAGCTGTTGGTATAGCAGGTGCAAAACAAAACATATAAAATTTGATTCCATTGAAAATTTGAGCCCACATATTTACATATGATCTTTACATTGACTTCCAAACTTCTTGGTTTAAACGGGTCTATGAATGAAACTCTGGGACATTTTTACATAGTACATGAAAAAGCCAGTATTTTTTATAATTGAAAGAAGAGAATTAGCTGATGTGAAAATAACTCCCAGTTCATTCAATTCACAGAATAAAACTTCCTGTAAAAACACTAGAGAGGGAGGGAAAAAAAAAGTGAAACTTTAATACTTTCAATAATCTTTTCCTAGGATTTATCTGTTAGCTGTAAAGGTCTTGAATTTCCTATTAGGAGATAAAGTACCAAAGGCATTATGGATGCTTGAGCTCGTCTGACCTTAATATCTTCCATTTAGCTCTGCATATGTGAGCAATAAGGAAGTCATCCTGTCATCGCCCAGGACAGCTGTACTGGCAGTGAATGTCTCAGGAAGCAGCCGGCTTCCCCCCTCTAAGGTCATTTGTTATCACCCATTAGGTCTTACATCTAAAGACAAACCTCACCTTGTTAGCCCCTTAGGAGAGCAGTTCAAATAGCAATAGAATACCTGGTAGCAATCTACACTTATGGCATTGTGAGAAAACATTCCTTTTCTTTTATTGAATGTGGACTCTTCAGACTCCTTGTTTAAGGACTTGTTTATTTTTATAAGCATTTCTATTTTTCTTATTTTGCTTAGAGAGATTGGTCATTTCTCTTTTCTTTAAGAGAGGGGGGAGACTCTGATGTCTGAAATTCTTGAGTCTGTTCCTCGAATCTCTCTCTCTCTTTTTTTTTTTGAGAGGTTTTTGCTATAGGGCACGTGCGGTCGCCAGAAAGACAGCGAGAGACAGAAAGCAAGAAATCACCCCCCAGAAGGGATGGCCATGCGACAATCTTTTCTCCTCCATTCTCCTCTCAGGATTTTGGGCACACACACACATGCACCCGGTGTGAGTTTAAGCCACCGGGTCTGGGACTCGAACCACGGTTGACTACATGGGAGTCTAGTGACATAGCCATTACGCTAACTGCTGGTCCTTCTTGAATTTCTCTGACTTTGGTATGTCATTCCTTAGCTGATTATAGTTTGGATTCTGTTAAAAGGGAAATAGTGTGAAGGTGGATTCGTCATGACTTAAAAACAATTTAGGGGGCCGATATGTGGTGTGGTGATTAAAGCATTGGACTCCCACAAGGTAAACCACAGTTTGAGTCCCAGACCTGGCTGCTTGAAAATCATACATGTGCCTCCAAAATCCTGAGAGGAGAATGGAGGAAAAGGGATTGTGGTGCGGTCATCGTCCCTGAGGGATGACTTTCCTTCTCTCTGTCTCTCTGGTCAGCATACACATCCTATGGCAAAAAGCTAATATATATTGTATATATATAATATTTATATGTATAATATTATATATATAAATTTATATATATAATATTATACATATAAATATTATATATATTATATATAAATATTATATATTACATATAAATATTATATATATTATATATAAATATTATATATATAAATATTATATATATATATATATATATATATATAGAGAGAGAGAGAGAGAGAGAGAGAGAGAGAGAGAGAGGGAAGATGGTTAGCATATATTCAACGTCCATTTGTACTAGAACTGTTCTAAGCACTAGGCATGTTATCTCATGCTTTAGTCTGTTTCTCTGGTGAAGAAAAAGGACCAGTGACTGGATAGCTTATAAGCAACAAAATATTATTTCTCACTGTTCTAGAGGTGGGAATCCCCAGATCAAGTTATTGGCAGATTCAGTGATGAGAGTTCATTTCCTAATTCATTAAAATGATCCCTTCTCACTGTGTCTTCACGTGGTGGAAGCAGTAAGATTCTTTTCTAAGAGCATTACCTCCCTTCGTGCCTTTGTCACCTCTAGCACACTCACACTGGAGGTTAGGACTTCAGCATACGGATTTTGAGAGGACACAAACATTTATACCATAGCATTTCATTGATTTCATTTTCTACACACTGTTTTAAATAGTAACAGTAGAGTCCATTTTTCTTTTACTGTAAACACTGGTTGGACTTCCATACCTCCTACCCTAGAAAACCTTTCTGAATTTGTAAAGGAGACCAGACACCATAGCTCCATATACTTTTTTTTTTTTATTATCTATTTTTTTATTACATTGAATTACATATAACTTTACAGTGTATTACATTGCTTTTTCAAAAGGGAATGCCATGCATGTCAGTCAGTACAGAGACATTAATCTCCCCGCTTCAACATTCAATATCTTTCCTATGTTTCCCCCAATCATTATTATTATTTCATATGTTTTCTCCTAACTTTGTTTCTCCAGGCTTCGATTTAACTGCAAAATTGACGGTGGTTCTTGAGGCCTTGATGTCTGCCTACTAAAAATGAGACTGGAGTGAACAGACAGAAAAAAAAAAATCTTATAAAGGGCTATGGTTATGGCTGGCTGTGGTAACAAAACTTCAGCTCTCACAACACGTCATCAGATCTGTGTGTCCAAATGATACCAGACTCCAACCAGATTCTATTAGTCCAAATTATCTTCCTTCACCAGCTGTCAGAAACGTCAGGATTTTCCTGTAAATATTTTTGACATTCGGTTGGCAGATTACTTATTGGATGTAAATTGATCCAGTAAGGTGTCACAGTGGATAATTAATCCTCCTTGCCTTTTGACTGTTAGGAACATGTTCAAAAGACTTTTTCTAGGGAAAAAAAATTATTAAAGGGATATTGAGGAAGAAATCATTAAACACTGGGAAAATGGGGGGAGGGAGCATTGTATTTCGAGGAGGCTTTTAAAATCTCAGTTTGAAAACTGCAGGGAAATGTATTGCAATGTCTCTGATGATTATTCAAAACTGAAATAAGAGTCATAACTGTATGCCTACGCAGGGATTCTCTTACAATGATGACCTTCTAGTTAAAAACATACGAAAGCAAAATTTCCCTTAGACATCATCCATATTGCTAAAATAGCCATTTGTACAACAGAAATATGGCTAAAGAAAATGGGGTCTTTATTCAAGCTCCATAAAAATTCAGCTTTAAATTGATCAATTTTGAAAATAGAGTGTCCCCTCTTACTTTCCTGTGACCATCTATCTTTTGCAAATCATGAAACAAATAGTCCTTTCTAATTCAGTTTCAGGCAGTCTACAGTTGATGGTGATGGTAATAATGATAGCTAAGTCCTATCGATTTCATCATAGCAGTTGGTTATAAATTATGACAAATTTTAAATTATACTTGTTCTTAGAGCAACCTTGAAGGATTAAGAAATTATAATCCTGACTAATAAAACATTTTCTATATCTCAGATTTACAAGATTTATATGCATAGATAATCATCTCATTGTTTGGTCCATTTTAAGGGAATTCTTTGATAATTGTTTTGAGAGATTTTTGCTATAGGTTATGTGCATTTGACAGAGAGACAGAGAGACAGAAAGTGAGAAATCACCCCGCAGGGGGATGACCATGCCACAATCCGTTCTCCTCCAGTCTCCTCTTAGAGTTTTTGGACATGCATGCACATGTGCCTGGAGTGACGTTTAAGCTGCCAGGTCCAAGACTAGAACCACAGTCAACCATGTCCAGTGCCTTAACTACTACGTCAGCTGCTGACCACAAGAGAATCCTTTGATAACTTAGTGCAAACATAATGAAGGTTTTCTTCTAGACTCCAAGCAAAACCACATGGATGTCTCACTTCTGTTGGCCTCTCTGTCTCTCTGGAGAGTTCACATCCACTACGGCAAAAACCTCTACAAAAAAAAAAAAAAAAAAAAAGAAGGCAGGGAAAAGAAGGGCCTTTAAAGTGCCTGGAGTAAAGCATGGATACCCAGGTTGGTGGAACTAACCCTGTAGCACAGTCTGCCTATAGTATAGCCTTGGGGCCAGACCCCCCCCCCCCCCCCAGTATGTTCCATTCTTGCTTCCAGTTAGGCATATAATAATGATTGATACTCAAGAGTCAGCAAGCATACCACCATCCTTAAGATTTGCCTATAAACTATACCAGTTCCAGACCTTCCAAAAGAAAGCAGGTCACCAAAACCTCCACGAGGCTGGAGTTGGGACTGGAGGCAAGGGAAGGAGATTTGGATTCAAGGTAGGAAGTGTGTCTAAGTATTAACTTTACAGGGAGGGCAACAGGTAAAACTGTTCTAATTATAATTGCTTTAATTATAATCAGGATCGAGCCTGACAAAGTGACAATTACTTTGATTTCTTTGGTAATGACAGTCTGTGATGCACATGCTCTCAGGGAAAGCATAGAAAGAGTAAAATTTAGATTTGTTTCTTGTTTCCAACAGGGTTACTCCAGGTCTTAAGATAAGTCTGAGCCTCCTGGTGAGAGGTGAGGCTAGTGCTATCAAGGAGAGGCTGGAGGGGAACAAGCTACACCAGAAGAGGCAAGAGACAGAATATGCAACTTTCAAAATCTATAATCTATGGTGGGACCCTGCCACTGGGGTGGAAGTGCTTAGTTTTCAGGACTTAAGATACAACTGTCTTGAGTATCTGTGAGGAAATATTTCCTTAATGTTATAGCTGTCAGCTACATACAAGAGATTTATTTGCTTGAACGTGGCATCCACCATGTTTCAAACAATAACAAAATATTAAATAGATAGATGATAGATGATTATGATGATATAGATATGAATATTTCTTTTCTAAAAGTTTATTTCTTCCGAGAGAGAGAGATTCCAAAAGGGTCTTAATGCATTGATCCAATCCCAGCCTCAGTCTGACAAGATCACCAGCGTGATCTTCTGACCTGTGACCTTCCCACGTGGGTCCAGTGTGCTGTTACTATGTCACTGTCTGGCTCCCAAAAGATATTTTAAGTATGATTTGATGACAAGATTTTATTTTTCTCTCATGGAATCTTGTTGCCGCCTGTGGAGTAAGGTGGAGAGAAAGAAAAAATACCTAAGTGAAGAATACTAACACCTTTTTCTACAATGCATGGATCTCATAATTTTGACAAAGGCAAAGAGGAATGTATGGATATGGACACCCTTTGATGCCAATAAATGAATGTTCATTTCTAAAGATCATATTTCATGAGATCGTGTACTCAGCGACTTTCAAGTTGGCCAAGCATGGCTCCAGGGAGTAAAGTGCACAACCACAAAATGCAAATCTGCTTGCAAGATTAAAACATAGTTATGTTCTTACTTGTCTTTAAGGCATAATTTGCTACCTAAGTAAACACTTAATATATTTATGTGACATTTAAACTGAGGATAATGTAGGATTTTACTAGTTATTCATTGCCTCTCCAGATGGCTAATAACTATGTAATTCTGAAATGTTTTATATAGTGAGAGTTTGGACAATGGAACAAGTAATTGAATGATAAAGGTTATCTCATTGCAATTCAGTACTCTGTCATGGAGAGAGAGAAGAGAAGACATATCTAGCTCTGGTGGAAAGTGCTACATGATATTCTACTTGGATAAAATAACACAAAGAGGAACACAAAGGAAGTCTGTGCAGTGGTTAGTTCTCAGGATCCTTTGGGGTCAGCTTCCATTGAATGCCCCAAGGGCAAAGACTTTCATGTTTGTACATGCCAAACTCATCTTTAATGTTCAACAACAAAAAGGAAATAACATTAATTAATTATAAATATATTAAATCAAATAGGGCAACATGAAATACTGTCCCTCTTTTTTTTTTTTTTTTTCCTTTGAAGTTACCTCTTTGAAGAGATGTATGTTCAAATACTCAACAAATCCATCCCAATAACTACTTTGGAAATCAAAAAGAAAGAATATAATGTAGCTTTCTTTTCATTAGGGTTTGAGTGCATGTGCTTTCTGGTTTCCTGAGACTGACACTGGTAAAAATTGGCTTCCTTCTTAGAACTTCATTTTCGGAATTCACAGCTACAGTTCTTGTGATCATTCTCTAGAGATATTTCTTTCAATAATAAACCGTGGCTTGTCCATCATGCATTCCAAGTGATAAATACTTTCTAGATATCAGATACTTTCTAGATAGCCAATATTATTTAGCCTCAAGACTAGTTATAATAGTGATGATAACAGTAATAATTAACATTGTTAGTGAGAGTTAGTACACACCAGAGATATTGTTTTTTAAAATATAATCTCATTTTATTTTTGTCAAAACAATCTGTTAGGGTAGGATGTATTTTCTCAATTTTACAAATGAAAACAAAGAGAATAAAAAACTTGCTTAAGGGAACCAGCAGTTAGTGTAATGGCTATGTCTCTGGACTCCCACGTAGTCGACCATGGTTCGCGTCTCGGACCCGGTGGCTTAAAACTCACGCCGGGCGCATGTGCGTGCGTGCCCAAGATCCCGAGAAGAGAATGGAGGAGAAGGGATTGCAGCGTGACCATCCCCCCTGGGGGGTGATTTCTCGCTTTCTGTCTCTATGTCTCTCTCTGTCTGTCTGGCGAGCGCACGCGCCCTATAGCGAAAAACCTCTCCAAAAAAAATAAATAAATAAATAAAAAACTTGCTTAAGATCTTATAACTACTGATGGCATAGTCTTTGATACCCCAACATTCAATCAACTTTACTCATCTACCCAAACAATTGAATACTGCTTGACGAAGTCACACAACAGGACCACTAAATACAAATGTCGCTTCACCACCCACCAACCCGGTAACATTTCCCTGTTCCACTCACTCAGCCAACTCTTTACTCTTAAGTCACTTGCCCTCCTCCTTCCCTCTCACTCTTACTCTAGAGAAATAATAATAGAAGCATTCCAAGAGCAATCTGAGAGGAACTCCCTTAATTCTCTTATTAAACCTTCATGACTCCTATCAGCATCTATCCTTTTGTTCCCTCTTGTTACATTTGCTTGTCTTCCCTCTTATTGGCACCTGTCCTCTGATGATAACCTGCTCCCATTGCACCTCCTCAGGACCCTACGCAACATCACAGGTCCTTTCTCAACATATACTGTATAAAAGGGGAACAACATTTATGCTCAGCTTGTAGGGTCATTGTGAGAATCAAATAAAAATATGTAAAATTAACGTATGAAAAAGTGTTCGATACATAGTGAACACTGGATAAATAAGATGATGAAAACAATGAGGAAGATGACCCCACTCCCAACCATCCTTTTTTCTTTGCAAACTATGATTACATCACTTCCTTTTTCTCTAGGATAAAATATTAGTGAAAGAATTAACAGTGTTTTTTTTTTTTTTTTTTTCATACAACACAACGTTTGCACATGTTTTGGGAATAGCTATGGTTTTAAAGCAGCAGGGTGCTTAGTAACTTGAGAAACAGGTTTAATATTCTTACATTGCAAACAACAAAAAAAGCTGCTATCATATAAAAGTCCGTTGCAGACAATATGTCCAAGTGGGTGTTTTGAGACTAATATAATACCAAAGAATTATAAAAAGCCTTCAAATTCCTTAATAGTGTTTTTCTTCTTTACTTGTTCCTGTATTCTTTCAAAGTTTCCCGGCAGATTAATTTATGTGCTACTTTTAGCATTGCAAGAGGAAACTGTAAAATTTCTATTAGGGGCATCTCTCAGGGAACCACATAATTTTAATGAAGTATTAAGTAAATTCTGTCTGGAGACAATTGCCTGGAGACTTCTTTTCTTCCAGTTATCTTAAATAATTTATTATTTTCAATAAATAGTAATGGACCAAATGCATTTTTAGAGAAGACTTGAACCTTTTAAATGATCATTTGAAAGTTTCTTTTTTGGCTTATTTTCCTAAATTGTAGGCAAAGTTGTGCTTTTATTTCTATCTCCACACTTGTTTTTCCTTATTTAATTTCTTTTAAAAAGAAATAAATAAATGGGAACCAGCAGTTAGCTTAATGGCTATGTCGCTGGACTCCCACGTAGTCGACCGCTGTTCGTGTCCCGGACCCGGTGGCTTAAAACTCACGCCGGGCGCGTGTGCATGCATGCTCAAGATCCCGAGAGGAGAATGGAGGAGAAGGGATTGTGGCGTGACCATGCCCCCTGGGGGGTGATTTCTCGCTTTCTATTTCTAAGTCTCTCTCTGTCTGTCTGGTCAGTGCACGTGCCCTATAGCGAAAACCTCTCAAAAAAAAAAAAAAAAAAAAAAAAAAAAAGAAAAGAAAGAAAGAAACAAACAAACAAAACACTGTCAATATGTCTAGAATATTGGCACAATCCACCCACCACCATGTGGTTTAATAAAGATTTTTTTTTTTTTTTTTTTTTGCTATTTCTGATGTGAAACCTCAGATCAACAAGAGGATCAGAATCAGAGTTTAAAAGAACATGTCTGTGTAATTCAAGAATGGTGACAAAAAATAAAATGATCTAGTTTAGTCTTTTTTTTTTTGAGAGGTTTTTGCTATAGGGCGTGTACATTCACCAGAGAGACAGAAAGCGAGAACTCACCCCCCAGCAGGGATGGCCATGCCACAATCCCTCTCCTCCATTCTCCTCTTGGGATCTTGGGCACGCACGCACATGTGCCCGGCGTGAGTTTAAGCCACCAGGTCAGAGACTCGAACCACGGTCGACTACATGGGAGTCCAGTGACATAGCCATTACGCTAACTGCTGGTCCTATACTGTATTTATTTTAATTGCTACAAGGTGCGTGCCTTTGCCAGAGAGAGAAAGAGAGAGAGGGAAAGGGAAAGTGAGAAAACAACTTTAATGGAGGATGGTCTCATTGTAATTCCCTCTCCTACCCCATTTCTCCTTTTGGGATTTTGGGCATGCATGCACACACAAGTGTGGTTTTCAAACTGCTGGGTCTGGAGCTCTGCCATGCAATCAGCCATTGTGGAATCCTGCCACCTTAATCACCATGCCACTGGCTAGCCCTGTAACTATAGGGCCCGTATCCTTACTATGTTTAGATAAATAATACACTATTTTATCACAGTTTCTACAGTATTAAGTGCAGTAACATGATGGACAGATTTGTAGCCTAGGAGCAAAAGGCCATACCATATTGCCTAAGTGCATAGTGGACTATACCATCTAGGTTTTGTATGATGTTCACACAATGACAAACTTGCCTAATGACATATTTCTCAGAATGTAACCTGGTTATTAAGAGACATGACTGTATTTGTCAATTTACCTATTTAAATTTATTTATTTAACTCTGAAATCAATATTTGTGGGCATTTGCAGTCGTTCACAGTTGTGCAGAGTGGTGAAAAACTTGAGTCACTGAATGTACATGTCTTCAGTTGCTTTACCAGGTTGTTTCAGTTCTCCTACCATAAACAACCACCTCTTGCAGCTTAGCTAGTCCTATGTTTTTCATATATTTGTGCTTTTTGTTTGTGATTTTGCTATGTAACATGATCCCCCAGTGTAGTGTGACAATAGTCTAACGTTTCCAAGTGCACAAAGCTGTGATGTGCCTTATGGAGAAATACATGTTAGATGAGTAACTTTTAGGCATGAATAATCATGCACTTCAACATGAGCTACATGGTACTGAGCCAACAGTATGGAACATCAGAAAAGAAAAGGCCAGATCTGCTGATATGTATGTGAGGCCATATCAGAACATGCTAAAGTAACGTCAGGTAGTGTGTAATAAAGCTATGGAAAAGAAGAAAAAATGATTAAATCTGTGAATTCATAAAATGATAATCAATTAAAAGAAAAGTGTAGTAGACAACATTGTTGTTAAGACTGAAAGACAAAGAAATTTAAAGTTCCATTACTCAGGGTAAGTAAAATAATAATTTAGTATAAAGAAATAGTATATATAATCAACAAGTTGTTATTTATTTATTTTATACATTCAATCACTATGTATCATGACTATTTTTCAAATGAATTTACCCAATATGAACACACTTCACACCAGTCCAGTTGAAGATATCATACATGTTATCATCAATAGATAATCATCTATTTCTGTGATTTGTAAGGAGTGTCTATTAAGGTGTCTTTAAATAGAATACACAAAAACTAAGATTATATTCAATAGGTTGATAAAAGTATTGCCCCTAGGAGCTCACAGAATCTCACCTTGCGTTTTCCCTAGGAACCACAGTCAATATTTGCCAATTCAGCATTTGTGGTAATTTTATAATGCCTAACTACTTAAGTTACAGTAGAAACATTCAGATTTGTAGTCATTTTCAAATAGCGCTCCAAGGATACTTGTTCAAATTGAAAGAAGCACGAATGATTGAGTGCCATTCGTAATAGAAGGTCCATTGAGTTCTTTGTCTTCTGTAATAGCCAGGTTGGAGGTTGGAGGTTTCTATTTTGTAATACTCAGAAATTCCAAATAAAGTTTACTTTGAAGAAAAGGATCTGGAGTTTTTTGGTTTCATTTTATTTTAATTTCATGCACTCACCACAGAGTGACAGAGAGGCAGAGAGGGAGCAAGAAAGCACCTCTAATTGGGCATAGTCACCACATAGTCCTTCCCCTCCATCTTTCCCTCCTTTGGGGATTTTAGGCATGCATGCACATGAGTTCCATGCTGCCAATGGTCCGGGACTCTTACTGTGGGTTGGCTGTGTGCAATTTGACTGCGTTAACCACTAGGCTATAGAGTTGGCCCTGAAACGTTTTTTTGTTTGTTTGTTTTATTTTTTAAAGAAGAATTTAAGAGCTACTGCAATCAAGAATCTGTTAAATATAAGAACCATTTGGTTTGTTTGTCTGTGTGTTTTTACTTTTTGCTATAGGGCATGTACACTTGCTGGAGGGGTTGAGGGAGTGAAAAACCACCCTTGGGGGGATGGCCACATCACAATCCTTTTTCCCCTTCTTCTCAATTCTTGTTTTGGGATTTTGGGCATGCATGAACATGTGCCTGGTGGTTTTGTTTTTTGTTTTTAGAAATATTTATTTAATTTTATTATTGTTTTTTAATACGACCAGAGAGACATAGACAGAGGAGAGAGGGGAAAAGTTAGAAAGCAAGCCACCAAATCTGAAATTCAAACTGCAGTCAGGTGCCGGGTGTTTATTAACACACAGGGTCTGGGACTCCAACTGTGTAGTTCACCGTGTGGGATCCAGCCACTTTAACCACCATGCCACCAGCTGGCCATAAGAACTCTTTTAACTCTAACATTCAGAGCTTTTGAATATTCTTAAATAAGTTAAAATTCATTTCAGGCAACTTGTTTTTCATTTATCACTCACAAATATTTTCTTTTAGGTGATGAATAATTGTTACCTTTAAAAATATTCTCATTTGCATAAAAGAAATAAAATGTCTCATTGCATCCAACATGTTTGACATGTGGAATTCTCAGCAAAGTCAACTACTTTCTAATTAAGTGTTTTGTTATCAGTTTGTGGGGATATTAGAGCGGCTGTCAGTTGAAAACGTGTTTATAGTCTGACAAGGAATTCTACAAGCCAAACAATACAATCCAAGCCATTAAAATTCCTGAACTCTAACCGCAACTGGGTGCCACCAAATAATAAGAAACACAGATTAATTTTGCTGAATAAATGGTGATTTAATTTTCTCCTGAAAGAGATGATCAATATCAGCCTGTTTTCTAATTTTACTAGTATGCTTCTAATTTTTCCACATGCCTCATTTAATCGTATGATTTGATTATAATGAAATTCAATAGTTAGTTAAAGACTTATCTTAAAAAAATCAGTTTCTAGGGGTTGGCAGGAGGCATGGTGGTTAAGGGTGCTGGACTCCCACATTGCCGACCACAATTCAAATCCTGGACCTGGCAGCTTGCTTTCTCACTTTCTCTTTCTCTCTCCCTCTGTCTCTCTGGTCAAATTAAATAATAATAATAATAACAAACAAAATAAAATAAGGAATTTTTAAAAATCACTTTCTAGTATTTTTTCAAGTAAGTGACATAGGAAATTGTTCCTTGGAACAATTTGTCAAGTGAATATCACCAATCAAGCAGAAACTTGCATTGTGTGTGATCAAAAGACAACTCAGTCTCTGATGATTTTGGGCCTCTTAAGAAACAAATGGGATTAGGGGCCAGCAGGTGGTGTGTTGGTTAAGTCGCTCGACAATCCCACATGGCCAATCATGGTTCAAGTCTTGGATCTGGTGGCTTGCTTTCTCACTTTCTTTCTCTCTGTGTGTCTGTTTTTCTCTGGTCAAAGTGAAAAATAAATGAATGAATCAATAAAACTAAATAAATAATTCTCTTAAAAAATAAAAGGAGCAAATGGGATCAACCAGTTGGTGTTGCATATAGTTACTTGTTTTAATGGCTCGTAATTCTTCTTAAAAAATTTTATCAAAATTTCTAGAGAACATTGACAGAAACTAAATTTCCAAAAGCTCACCATGTTAAAAAATGTCCTGCTTCTCTGTCACTGCAGGCAGAATAAGCTACTCTGTTAGGAGGATGACTCACCACTCCTGCCGCAGCACAGGCATTCCATAGGTGCTTTTCGAATGACCAGAGGCAGAATGTGAATGACTTACAAATATATTCTGATCACTATGAGATAATATTTTATTCAAATTATAGCCTATCTTTTCCTAAAAATAATCAAGCTTTAGGTTTTTTAATTTTTTTACAATTTTTTCTTCCGTTAATGAGAAAGACAGAGTGACAGTATCTCCTAGAGTCCTGAAACCATTATCTGCTGCAACCTCAGCCAGCATCTTGTGCCCAAAATGCACAGGGAGGTCTCTGTATGTGAACCTGGAACCTTCCCAGGTAGGTCAGCCTTGCTAAATATCATGTTATACTACGGTGCTGTTGTTCAGTCCCAAAGCTTTAGTTTAATTTTGTTTTAACTGAAACACAAGCAAATTCTACCCAAATAAAACATTAAAATAAATTGTAATTGGGACCAGCAGTTGCCATAGTAGTTAAGGCATTGGACTCCCAGATGACAGGCCATGGTTTGAGCTCCAGAACCGGCAGCTTAAAACTCATACAGGGCACATGTGCATGTGTGCCCAAAATCCCAAGAAGAGAATGGAGAAGGGATTGCAGCATGGCCATCTCCTCTGGAGGGTGATTTCTCTCTTTCTCTCTGTCTTTCTCTGTGTCTCTGGTGAGTGCATATGACCTATAGCAAAAAAACCTCTCTAAAAATTAACAATTGCAATTTGAACTCTGAGAGGGTAATCTGCTTGTAATTTAAATTTCATCACAATCCTGTATGGACAAATTGTAGGTACATGCACACAATTAGGACACAGACAGCAGGATGCAAGCCATTACACAGGTATACATCAGTTTTTACATTTTTTTTACAATTATTGGGACCAGCAGTTGGTGTAATGGCTATGTTGCTGGACTCCCATGTAGTCGACAGTGGTTTGAGTCCAGGACCCAGTGGCTTAAAACTCACACTGGACACGTGTGTGAGTGTGCCCAAGATCCCAAGAGGAGAATGGAGGAGAAGGGATTGCAGTGTGGCCATCCCCCCTGGGAGGTGATTTCTTGTTTTCTGTCTCTCTCTCTCTTTGATATCTTCTATTACCATGCTGAAAGAAGCTCAATCATTATGTCAGCTCTACCAGTTGAACATGGTATTACTCAAGCAGCCAATTTTATTTTTTGCTTAGATAGGGGGTAGGAGCAGGACACCATGACAATTACAGAATCAACTGAATGTTGTACTAAATTCATTTCATTTGGCTGAATTAGAGGGCACAAGCTTGTGCTTTCAGCTAAAAAAAAAATGTCTGTTTTCATAGCACAATCTACTGTGGAACTTGAAACCCATAGGCTGTAGCATCAAAAATTAATCTTTGTGGGCCAGCAGGTGGTGTGGTGGTCAAGTCACCAGACTCCCACATGGTCAACCATGATTTGAGTCCCAGACCTGGAAGCTTGAAAATCATGCTGGGCTCATGTGTGTGTGTGTTCAAAAATCATTGAAAGAGAATGGACAAGGGATTGTGGGGTGGCCATCCTCCCTGGGGGGTGATTTCTCAGTTTTCCTATCTCTGTGTCTCTCTGGCAAACACATGCATCTCATGGCAAACACTTTTTAAAAATTTAGGGACCAGTAGTTGGTGTAATAGCTACGTTGCTGGACTCCCATGTAGTCAACTGCAATTTGAGTACCGGACCTGGTGGCTTAAACTCACGCCAGGCTCGTGTGTGCATGCCCAAGATCCCAAGGGGAGAATGGAGGAGAAGGGATTGCGGTGTGGCCATCCCCCCGCGGGGTGTGTGTGTGTGTGTGTGTGTGTGTGATTTCTCGCTTTCTGTCTCTCTGTCTTTCCGGTGAGCACACGTGTCCTGTAGCAAAAACCTCTCCAAATAAATAAATAAATAACTTTCAAAATATTTAAAAAATCACTAATCTTGGCACCTGTAATGAATACCTTATACTGTATTCTAACTAAACAGCAAATAATGTTCTTTTTTTTAAGAGAGATTTTTGCTAGATAGTACATGCACTCACTGTATTGATGTAGAGACAGAAAGCAAGAAATCACCCCCCCAGGGGAGATGGCCATGCCACAATCCCTTCTCCTCCATTCTCCTCTCAGGATTTTGGGCACACATGCACATGTGCTTGGCATGTTTTAAGCCACTGGATCAGAGACTGGAACCATGGTCTACTACATGGGAGTCCAGTGGTATAACCAATATGCAATCTGCTGGTCTCACTAAACAGCAAATAATTTTTTAACATAAATGGAAAGCAGGAATGTAGCCAAGGTGGAGTCAATTAATGTCCCAGTCTCCTGTCTTTATGCTCGGTGCTCCTTATCTTATGGCTCTCAGAATCTAGGTTTGCCTCATTGTTGGAATCTGGCTGCTCCACTGTTAGGTTTCTGTTGGTGTTTCCATGGGAAGAAAAGAGAGTGGTTAGTAGAAAGTATGCATTCCTTCCACGTGAAAACAAGCACTTTAAGAAAAAGCCCAAGAAGAATTTGTTCTAATCTCATTGGCCAGGATCACATGGCTCCCCTAGCTGAAAGCATAAATAGGAAATAAAGCATTTTTTTCTGGACACATTGTCGACCTGAAGAACAGGGATTTCTCTGAATTAGAATGAAATGCAAGGTGGATATCGAGTAGACAGCCGGCGCCCCTGCCACCAATCGTCCATGGTTTTGCACTAGTTGTATTTTAGTTTGAAGCACTGCAAGCATTCTAATCACCTCTGTACCTAAGCCCTGAACATCAGTGATGTGTAAAATCTCAGCCCAGGTACTGGAGGAATAAAATACCAAATGAGACAGGGAGCTGACCTTTTGAGATTTAAAATGGAATAGGGGCTCAAAGTACAATGGTTTTAACAAAGCAAGGTCTTTGCGACAAAGGTACACAAGTGTTATAAATGTTTAGGTGATCTGTACCTATTGCTATTAGCACTTGAGAGAATTAGTTTAATCAACTTTAGCCTTTGTTACTTTGATAAGTTCTTCCACTGCTTATGTCATCAGAATAGGTCTTGGTAACTCAAAAACATAAAATTACTGTGATTTTTCTTTTTTATAACTTTTACTTATGGATTTTTTTTTCTATTCACTTGAAAAATCTGGCATACATTTCAGGAAAATCTTATGGTAGAAAATTATATTCTAGTGAAATCTGCCAATGGAAAAAGGACACACATCACAGAAGATAAAATGTTGGTTTCTTTGAGGTAAAAGACAAAAGCAAACATTTCTAGCTTAATTTAAAATTAGGAGCTTACTTGTAAAGGATGATTACAATGTTATAAAAGACAAAAGATCTATTTTGGGACTGAAAAGAAGAAAAGTTTGTATACATTTTGCTGGTTGCAAAGTAATGCTAAAGGAACCTGTTCCTCTTGCTTCCTCTCTATAAAACTGCAATTTATAATTTAATATACTATTATATTTTAAAAATTAATTTACTTTTATTTATTATTATTATTTTAATTTGCTGTAGGGCATGCATGCTCACCCGAGAGAGACAGAGAGAGAGAAAGGAAAAGTGAGGAAGCAAGCTGCCAGGTCCAGGACTCAGGGTTGGCCATGTGGGAGTCCCAGTGCCTCAAGCACCAAGCCATCTGTAGGCCCCAATACACTATTACCTTGCTCAGTGTTTATTTACTGTGTTCAGTACTTTTTACTGGCTAAAGAGATTCAGTCCTTATCACTATCTTAGTTTAACATTATGGTTATATGAATTTTAAAATTTATTTATTTATTTTGGGTTTTTGCCATAGGGTGTGTGCATTCGCCTGAGAGAGACAGAGATGCAGTGAGAAGGAAAGTGAAAAGTCAATCCCCAGAGGCAATGGTGGCCAGGCCATAATCCCTTCTCCTTCATTCTTCTCCTAGGATCTTGGGCACACATGGCCAGCATGATTTTCAAGCCGCCAGGTCCAGGACTCAGACCATAGTCGGGCATGTGGGAATCCAGTGCCTCAACTGCCTCACCACCTGCTGGCCCATGAACAGATACCTTTTATGTTTATATAGTTTCAGGATTAATAGAGCTCACCACCCACTCAAAAATCTATCTTGAACCTTAGTGCTGAATTTATTTTTCAGAGGGACATACATGTTTGAAACTATAATAGACAGGCTGTGGGGTTATTGTTAATAAGTAACTATTTAAGAAACAGTATTGTAGTCACACATTTTCCTATGCTACCCCAGTGCCTACTGCTGAAGGTGTAAAAAAAAAAAAATCTTTGTTTTACAATTAATAACAAATTAAAAGAATTATATACAAATGGAAATAAATTTTGAGTAGATAAAAAGTTACCAAGGCTATACCACAGTAACAAATATGGGAAGATTCCTCTGCTTTCCTAATCAATTTTTAGAACTGTTCTACTTTCTAATGAGACGACAAAGGAAAAGTAGATCTGGGTCGGGAAGCTGAGATCACCCTGGACTTCATAATAAACAAAGAGAATTTGCTTGGATATTTAAGGGATACTTTTAATGTGAACCCACCCTAGAATGAGTCTTTCTATTTTAATACATCGTAAATCTTTGAAATGAATCTTTTGAGGTTCATAATTTCGGGAGTCATCCCTGACAAAATTTCAAGGAATTCCAGAAATATTTTAAGAAGACTAGGAAATTATTACGTGAGAAGAGAGTGGTGTCCTGGTGGAGATTTCTGAGTGATTAACTAGCTTTAAGCACTGTATGTGAGCATGTATTATATGTTTGTTCATCCATAATAGAATTTCAGGGAGGTATACAGGAAAGGTTTGGTGGTCCTTGAATAATGTTTTAATGTTAACTTGGCTTATTATTTACCATAAAATTCTCTCTTTTGTTACATATTTCTGCAACCACATTTACTAAAAATAATTTGGCTAGCAAATAAAGCTACTCTGAGCACATCATTGCATCATGGTAATGATGAACTGAAATGATTGGGCCAACCTCATAGTGCAGCAGGTAAGTACTACACCAAGGAAGCCAGATCTCACAAGGCCAACCAGAGTCCAACTCCTGGTCTCCTGGGCTTACATACCAGGTATGCACATGCCGAGGATCCAAACAGTATGAAGACCGGATGAAAAGGTATTATGGCATGATTACATACTGTTGGAGGGTATTTTCTTGCTCTCTCTCTTCCTCTCGCACACAAATGCCCTCTGACATAATAAAAAGCCAGAACATGTAAACTAAGTGAAATGTTTATAGAAATGAATGATGTTTAATAAAGAATTATTTAATATGAGAAACTTATAGCTGTTTATCTAAACATTATGATGCTAAAATAAAAGGCAAGTTATTCAAAACAGTGATGAAAGGTTTTTAGATTGACTGATTTTTTTTTTATAACAATGGAAAAATTCTAAAATTGTTGCTTGCTATAGACAAACCATCATTTAGAATCATGGGCATGGGCTGCATCCTTATGTAAAAGATAGGCAATAAACAAGTGAGGTGGTGAATCCTAAAACTTTTAATGACACTGATATTTTTGTTTCAGAAAAAAAAAAAAAGGTGACCTATTGGGACAAAATCAATTGTGACATAGCATCAGTTTTCATTTCTATTAGTTTTCATGAGCAACTTTTTTCCTGTGTCTGAACGTATTAAATCTCTCACAAACACTATACAGAACCTTGTTACCATCAATATGTGTAATGTCTCTGTGAAATGATTTATTTTAGAAACTGAAGTAAGACTTTTCTTTCTTTTGGTGGAGGTCACAAAGAATACTCAGGCTGCTTTTGATCATGCCTACCTGGTTGATAAATTAAAATAGTCAACACATCAAATTAATTTTCAGAGGCTTTCTTCCTTTTTAACTCTATGGGAATTTTCCCCTAGATACATCAGAAGAGAATTTAGCTCAAGGCAACTGATTAATCAATCATATGATTCTCTAGGCAGCTTTTCTATTAGTAAATGAATCTTTTTTTAGCTAGAGCAGTGCAATTGAACTGTGAGCCCCATACTGGGAGATATTCATTTTTGTCTGTTTTCTACATTATACAGGGTGATTTTTTTTTTTTTCAAAATATAACTGTAATGAAGCCATTTTTCTGTTTACTGTATTCCGGTGACACCTTATGCTTTTAGATCAAGACCAGAGTCTTGTGGTGGTGCACATGGCTCCGTTCATACCTCCATAGGCTTCCTGTAACTTTTCCCCCTTCATATTTTGTCTTCTTGGCCTACATACTTAATTTTACTTTCAGTATTTTAGCCAAACTGGCCTTGCATGGGTCAGCAGGTACACAATATTTCTTCCTGCCAGACCTGCAGTGATACTACTGTGATGGGAGACTAATTATTGATGGCTGGATGAATTCTATCTTCCTATTGGACCCTGTCTGGCACCACATTGGCAGGTAGTTGGGCCACTCGCTAAAAGAGGGATAAGAGTCTGGTCTCCCCACTCAGCCTTCATTAGCAAAGGTAAGGGCATGGCTACACATTTTCAGCTAGAGTGTAATGATTATCTGATTTTGTCTTGCTACTTTTTTCTTTTTCCTCATCTTTTGGGTGAAGAGATCAGGTTTTGTTGGAACTCTTTGTCTGACCTCATTGGTGTTTCTGGATTGCCAGCTTCTTCAACTCTAAATCTAGGATATAGGAGACAAAGAGAAAACTGAAGAAACATACCGCCCTCTCATTTCCTGGGTCCTGTGGTTCCTAGCCAGACTACCTTCTTCTCTCCACTTTTTAGAATCTAACATATAAAGTCCAGGATGTTGCTTATCCTTAGCATGAACAATAGGAAAAAAATATACCTACTGCATGTTACTAGAAATGAAAAGGACCCTTGCCTTTTAAAAATTCCCTTCATTCTTTAACTCTTAGTTCAACATCAGTTCTACTGGAAACCCTCTGTGACTTCCATCAGGACTCAAGTCCTTTCATTACTAGAGGCTGTCCTAGGAGCATTCATGTCACTCCTTGGTGTGTATTTCAAGATTAAAATTTTGAATAAGTTTGTTTGATTAACGTGCCTCCTGTATTAGATTCTAAGCTTCATGTGGATAGTAACTACAACTGTCTTTTAATTGTCATTTTATTCACAGTGCTAGCACTCTGCCTGGCCACTGATAGTGGATTCTTAATAATATTTGTGGAACAAATAGGGCAGTGTAACAAAATAGAAAGGCTTCCGTTATGCAGTTGGATTTTGCTACTTTGCTAGATGTGTAGTCACTACAAATCTCTTTTGTATATGCTGTGTTTTCTCATGTGTTGATATTAAGTGATATAACAGGTATAAAACTTCATAAAAACACATAGCACAGTGACAATCAATTAGTTCTTGTAATTTCAGTTTTATTTTGTTTTCCTTTGTATCTTTGGTGACAAGCAGTAGTCCCAGGACATGGTGGAAATTCAATAATTGTCAAATGGAATTAAATTTAAATGCCTATTATTATCAAATGGGACTGGTAGTGAGGCTTCTGATTCAATGTTATACATCTAGAAAAATGCAAAAAAAAAAAGGAATTAAAATTTAGATAACAACATAGTTTAGTTTAGAGTACAAAAAATGCTAGTTTGCCAATGGTCCAGCCTTGAACTAGAACAGTGGGTTGAAAATGGTTAATATATTTTCAAGGAGACAGTACAAATGTTCACTGTGCATTGTCATAGTTGCAAGAACTAGAACACTGAGAAACATAAAATGAATGTGAACTGTGGTGAGAGGCCAAAAGTCTTCTGAAGAGAAATTTGGTCAAATGGTATCAATTTTATTTCTTATAGTTAAGAAAAGGGAACAAAGAAAATTAGCTTTCATTCTTAGGCATCAACATATGCACTTGGCATTGGTCATGGGAGAAAGGTCTGTGGGAAAGGGGCTTCTAGGGGCTCCAGCCTTGTGCTGACCTCTTTCTTAGCAGTTCAAGTCTGTGTCATCAGCCTCATGGCCTTACTCATAGGGTGACTATGAAGGCATTATTCTTAACAGTTAAAAGTGCCTGCTACATTGATACATGGGGTTCTTCAGAATATCCATGGGAAATATATATTATGAAAAAACTATGTACAGATTTGAAAAAACTTTGCACCAAAATGAACTTACACTTAATTACGTTTTTTTCATGAACTTTCCTTTTTTTGAGACAGAGATTTTTGCTGTAGGGTGCATGTGCTCTTTGGAGAGACAAAGAGAGAGACAGACAGAAAGTGAGAAATCATCCCCCCAGGGGGGGTGGCTACACAGCAATCCCCTTCTCCTCCATTCTGTTCTCAGAATTTTGGGCATGCATGCACATGTGCCAGCATAATTTTTAAGCCAATGGTTCTGGGACTTGAACCATGGTCAACTATTTGGGAGTCCAGCAATGTATCCATTAAGCCATATTCTGGTCCTGATTGATCCCCAGCCACAGCCAAGGCACAGGTGCCCTTGATGTGTTTAGGGAAATCTCCAGATGTGAACCTGGCAGCTTCTCATGTAAGGAAGCCTTGCAGAGCATTGTGTTTTACTGTCACACCACCATCCAGCTCCTAAAACCTTTTAATATTTGCTTGACTGACTTCCATTCAGCAGAATTTGATTGGGCTTTTGAACTTGAGCTGGAAAGTTGTTTGGAAGACACAGCATTAGAGAGTTAGGCAAGGAACATAATGGGAGACATCATCAATATCATGTACTGAGATCCTATATTATATGCAGTGAAAGTGTAGTAGATGGTTGATAGGATAATAGGGGCTAGAGGAGGAAATTTGCAAGGCTCCCTGGAGAACACATAGATAAGCTAAAGATTGTAAAATATTTAGGTTTATATAGCAATTTTCTTTCAAAGAACTTGAGGAAATTATGGTAATATAGGCATAGGTCAAATTGTTGCTGTATATTTTATATTACCAGGGAAAACATAATGCATAGAATCAAGTAAGAATTTAGTTAGTATTTGTGAGGCAAATATGTGAGGCACTGGATATTTTGGAAGAAAGCTTTGTTAGAGAAGACAAACATGAATTACAGGAGAATGGTAGAAAAAAACAAAAGAGGCATCTAGGTTTAGCCTCACTCAATTTAAGAAAGATATACTGTTGGCCAGCCAATGGCTTGGTGGTTAAGGCAACTGAATCCTACATAGTCGACTGTTCAGTTTGAGTCCTGGACCAGGCTGCTTGAAAACACGCCAGGTGCTTGGGCATGTCTCCCCAATATCTCTAGAGGAGAATGGAGAAGAGAGTGTGGTATGGCCACACTCCTGGGGGTACTTTCTTGCTCTCTCTCTCTCTTCTTTGTCTTTCTGTGTCAAGTTCATGTGCCAGAGCAAATTTAAAAATGTTAAAAATAAAGAAGAAATACATATATTTTGTGTGAGGCATGTCGAGGGTTACACAGGAAAGGGGAGCAGTAGTGAAAGGTGGGTGGAGTATAAATCTTCTCTAGTAAAAAGGTGAGCATGACCTTGGCCCAAATGCAGACTATTAGCTCCCAGCTCTAACCAGTTCAGCAACAGAAACAGCAGTCCTACCCCTTGCAGAAACTTGAGGTTCATACCTGCTGTATGTCAGCAAGCTTCTCTAACAAATCTCAGATAATGAAGACGTCATTCAAACTTCACGAAGACATGCTCCCAGGCTGCTTTAAAGCAAGACTAACGCTCCTTACTTCAAGTCTCTCACTTGAAAAAGAAACACTGAAGACTCCTCAGTGATTAACTTAAAATAATCCTTATGGTATTCTTGTCTGGGTGTGGTGTTAAGAGGGCCCACTATGGGTACAGAAAGTGAAATGAATTAACAGGAAATTATGGAAAAAGAAAGAAAGATAGCAGCACAGATTGAAATAATAAATATTTACCCAAAACCTTTGCCTGTCCTTGAAAAATCTCATTGTGGTAAGTACCTGGCTTCCCTGGGGATAATAGAGTCGATTTGTCTCTGAGTAGTGATATGGCAGGAAGTGATGGGAGGAGATAAGATCTAAAATTTCCCAGGGCCAGATCAGGAGGTTGTAAGCAGTTTGGATTTTATTTTACTATCCACAGGTAATATCTACATTTATTTTATGCCCAAAAGTTATGTGCAACAAATAAGCATTCTTAAATATTGACATTTGTTTTTATTTATCAGTTAGCAATATGGCGTCTTAATTTGCTGATAGAATATTTCTATCTCTATTGAAAAAGAAATCTATCCAGTGTACTCCATTTGAAATCAGTCTGGATTTTATTTTAAGTGTTATGTCTATATCCTGGGAGTAGAGGAGTGACATAACACATGACACGTGTGGGACACATTACCTGTTGGTGATAACATGTATAATATTCTCAACTAGACTGGTTTGAGTAGTATTTCATGTTAGGTAAATTCTCTTTACAAACCAAATGATATATAGTAATTGAATGTTTAAAAAAATGAGAATTAATAATAATAATAATCTGAAAAATAATGAAAAGCTATTTGATGATGTGGATAGTAATGTCTCTGTCTTGACTGATATACATGGTAATTGTGATGGAAAAAGAAATGTTATACACTGTAAAGATATATGTGATTTCATTTTTAAAAGTGTCGACTGGCTGCTCTATGGAGAATGAACCTGAGTGGGGCAGGAGCAGAAGCCGGAATCCTGGTGAGGAGACTATTACCTGCTGCACTCTAGAGGTCAAAGTTGATGATGACTTATTGCGGGGCAGTAACAGGGGAGGTGGAAATATAACCGGATTTGGAAAGCAGTGTTTTAAAGTGTGATGATAAGGTTTGCTGATAGGTTTATTGTGGGAGAGTAGGAAAGTTATCCAAGGATAACTTCTGCATATTTGGACTTACCAACTACATCAAATAGAGAAAACTGAAAGGCACACATCCTGGAAGAGGTGATTAAGACTGTGGCTTTGGGCAGATGCCTCAGACACTTAAAGGAAAGGATGAGTAAATCATTGGATATATAAAACTGGGTCCATAAAAGAGAAAGGGCTGGATCTACACATGTGGTCATCATAGGCAGAGAAATTGTGCTTATAGGATGTGCCGGATGTGGCCCCAGAGAAGAATGTGCACGGAGAAGAGAATGAAGCCCTGGACTGCATCCTGGGACACCATAGCATGTAAGGTCAGAGGGAGGAAAAAGTTAAGGCAAAGGAGCTTAGAAGAGGCTGCTTAGGAAGCAAGATGATTAGGAGGAGAAAGTGTTGAAACAGAACCTATCAAAGAGGGAGTGATAATTGTGTCAAATGAAGCTGGCAGGTTGAGTGAAGACCAAGCTTGAGAATGAACTACTGGGTAGACAAGATGGAGGTGCTGATAATTGAAGGGTGTTGAAAGGAGAGTGAGACGTGAAGAAATTGAGATAACTATTTCAATAAAGTTTTATGTACAAAGGAAAATAGCGTAATGGGACATGGGTGTAAAAAGAGTAAATCAGGGGCCAGTAGATGGCATAGCAGTTACATCTCTGGACTCTCATATAGCCAACCATGGTTCAAGTCCCGGATTTGGTAGATTGAAAATCAAGCCAGGTGCATGGGCGTGCATACCCAAGATCCCAGGAGGAGAATGGAGGAGAAGGGATTGCGGCTTTGCCATCCATCCTGGGGGGTTCTCACTTTCTCTCTCACTATCTCTATCTGTCTCTCTCTAATGAGTGCACACACTCTAAGGCCAAAACCTCTAAAAAAAAAAAAGGTAAATTAATCCATGTAACAGTAGGAGTTTAAGGGTATGGATGCAAATAGAGGTCCATTTGATATTGAAGCAAGAGGCTGTTATCTTCAGGTTGCAAGACATGAAAATGGAAAACTGTTACACTTTTTTTTTCCCAAAAGCATCCATCAACATACTTGTTACTAGTCAGAGTATGTGAAAGTTCACCTGGTATAAATGTATTTTCGTGTTTTATGTTCACATATAAGTTGTTTAAACCAGTTAGTTTTTAGAAAGCTTTCTAGTCAATTCTATGAGAAAATAAATAACTAAGAACTTTTAAAATGTTTTACATTGCTGTTTGGGCATCAACCTGGAACATAATTACACTTTGATACAGTCTCCTGTCTAGCATGTCTCTGTGTGAGTATAAAAAAATACGATAGTGGAAAATTCAGTGACAAAAGATGGTTCTAAAACCAGTTACTCTTATGAGTTGTTGTCTAGTAGCATAAATAAGTAAACGAAACCTAACTCATTCTATTCTGTTTGTTCAGACAGCAATATAGGGCTTTATTTGCTTCCAAATTTACTGAGTAATTGTAGAACAGCAATTTAGGCATTCTGTGACCATTCAAATATATCAAATTATTGACAAAGGACCAATAGTTTAAAAACTTGAGATCCTCTTAACAGGACAATATTAGTACACAGTTTTCAATTTTAAAAATTGTAGTCAAATACACAGAACATAAAATATACCATCTTGACCATTTTGATATATTGCTGTGCAACCATTACACCATTCGTATCAATACTCTCTTCAAAAAAGTATGGAAAGTTTCACAAATTTGCCTGCCAGCCTTGTGTGGGAGCCATACTAATCATTGCTTCATTCCAATTTTAATATATGTGCTGAAGCGAGCAGTAGTACGTATTTTAAAGAAAATACTTAATTACATAAAAAGGGGGAGAAAGAAATTGTCACTCTAAAAACCATTTTATTATTATCAAAATATAGGCTTAAATCAATTCCAGAATGCTTTATACCAGTATTCTGAAGCATGGAGGCTAATTATCATATATCTCCCTAAAATACTTTTTGGTTGAACGCTTGGGGGCTGAATATAAGGATGGATGACCTAATCCAAAATAAGAATGACTGCATATTTAAAGTTTTTTTATTGAAAACAAAACTTAAAAAACAATTAAAAGTCAGGGGTTGGCAGGTGGCATTGGACTTCCCACATGGCCAACCATGGTTTGAATCCCAGACCTGGCAAATTGCTTTCTCACTTTCCCTCTCTCTTTTTCTCAGTCTCTCTCTAGTCGAATTAATAATAATGATGATGCTGTTAAATAAAATTAAATAAATAATTCTTTAAAAAAATTTAAAGTCAAATTGAGTTCTCATATATGCCAAGTCCTGCATTAAAGAAGTTAAATGCATTGTCCAGTTTAATCCAAAAGAATATACAGAGATAATTCTTTCGTTTTCATTTTAAAGGTTATAAATGAAGACTTGGAAAGGTACAGTTCATTTCTCAAGGTCACATAATAAGTGAATTATAGGTGAAAGATCATCTGACCTGAGGTGGACCTAAATTCACAGCCCTTACTTTTTCTATTTTTATTGTTTTATTAATTATTTATTTTGTATTCATTCACTGAACATCATCACAGCATACAAGATGCAGTTTCCCATCCAGAATACACTGTATAGTGGCTTAGTCATACTTGTTATCATCACAAATAATTTTCCATTTCTTGTTTTATATATATGTGTGTGTGTGTATATATGTATATATAAATATATGTGTGTATATATATCTTTATAGATATCTAGACATATATAGATATATATACACTCCCCCCCCCATTTCTCACCCTCTGCCATATCCTACCCTCCTCCCAATGACCACAGTAAGCTATATAGCCTCAGCTAGGTGCTATTTTGTAGTATATTCATTCTACTCACAGTTTCATGTCTAGGGTCAAACATTTGTTCACAGATATTTATATATCAGCTGAACTTGCTACTGAAAGTAATTTGATCAATTAAGAAATTTTGTTAAGCAATAAAATGGGGGAGGAAAAAAAAGGAGTGGAAAGCACAGTCCTTACGTTTAACTTCTATGCTCCATTGTGTGTCTTTTAAAGAGTCGGCCATCCCTGCCCAAAGTTTTAAAATTGATGGTCTTTGGCAGTTTCCCCAAAGTCATCCTGTTTTTATTAGCATCTCTTTTATCTTGTACAAATAAACATTTACATGCTGAACAATGATACCTCATCAAGGTTTAGAGTTGTACTCTCATAATTATTCTGTTCTTTTAGAACCATTTTATTAAGATATGTTTGACATACAAAAAGCTGTACATAATGTATTCAACTTGATGAACTGGAGATAAGTATGCACTTGTAAAATTTTCACCACAATCTATGCCATAATCCTATCCATCACCTCCAAAAATTTCCTCCCATTCACTTGTTCATCATTATTTATTTGTGTTAAGAACACTTAACGTAAGATCTACCCTCTTAGCAAAATTTTAAGTACAATACAATATTGTTTACTAAAGGTGCTGTGTTGTCTAGTGGATCTGTAGGACTTATTGGTTATGTGTAACTGATACTTTGTACTCTGTCTAGTACCTTCTGTCTATGCCCTTCAGTCCCTGACAAGAGATAATGCGAATTTTAGGGTATGCAAGGAGATTTTATCAATGTCCTTTGGTGCAATTTCCCCCTATATATGCTTATAATTTGCTGATTTCTGAAATGATGCCTTTGAAGTTCAAATGTTTTTTGAAATAACACTGCTTTGCCAGAAGACATCCCCTAGAACTCAATTTGAGCTCTCACGTGCAACCATTCCCACATCTGCATTCTGATTCTAACCTCTGTTATCCCCTAAGAGTATTTATTCAAGTGAAGCTGTATTATCATACACTGTGTAATTCAGGAAGCCCTTAAATACTTGTAAGCCATTGGCGAGGTTCCTGCTTATTTTACTTAGCCTTTGTTTTGTGGACTCCCACTACTGTCATTTATCAGGTGCTCTCTGCTGTGCTTAGGTGGAAAGAGTATGGTTGTGAAAGACACCCGACCCAGGCTTGATTCCAGACTCTCCACTAATTGCCATAACACCTAATCACGGCCAACTTTTTCTAATTTCTAAGATTACATCGGTAGAACTTTACACTTTCACATGATCAAGCAGAGATTTGTGTAGGGAGATGGCTTTAATTATATTTCAGTCAAGCTGCACAGGTAATAAAGAAGTTGGCCTGGGTAAGGAATGTGTTACCCTCACACTTTCTTATTTTCTGCCCTCTTTCCCTGTTGTTCTCTGAGTTTCTTCTCAGTAGACCTAACCAACCATAGACACCACCACTCCCGGGACACAGTTGGGTCCATGATAGCAGGAGGCCAGGTTCAGAGTCCTACTTTCTTTCCTTTCTTTTCTTTCCTCTTTTTTTTAATTTTTTTTATTTTTTTGAGAGAGATTTTTGACATAGAGTACATTCACTTGCCAGAGAGACAGAAAGAGACAGGGAGATGGAAAGGGAGAAGTCACCCCCTAGTGGGATGGCCATGCTGCAGTCCCTTCTCCTCCATTCTCCTCTTGGGATTTTGGGCGCACACGCACATGAGCCCAGAGTGAATTTTAAGTCACCAGGTCCAGGACTTGAACCATGGGTGACTATGTGGGAGTCCAGTGACAAAACATTATGCCATCTGCTAGTCCCCAGAGTCCAACTTTCTTAAACACTTTTCTTTTACTCCCCTCCTTTCACACTGGATTCTAATGCTGTTGGCTAAGATGTCTAAGCGCTGAGGTGAGCAGGTGCCTTAACACTCAAGGCATCAGCTTAGCTTTTCTCTTCATTTACAGCTTTGTTTACTCTCATCTGAGAGACCTGTTGTTATTTATTGATTTTTATGTTTTTATTTGCATTTTTAGGAGATGTGGTGTACACATACAATGAAATACTATTTAGCTCTTAAAAAGAAGAAAATTCTGCAAGATGAAACAAGTTGAACCTTGGGGACGTTGTGCTGAGTGATACATTCCAGTCACATAAGTACCACATGATTCCACTTCAGGTATTCTGAAGCTCAAATTGAAACAATTAAACCATAGAATGGCAGTCCTCAGGTGTTGGAGGAAGGGAGGAAGTAGTAATTAATGAACATAATAAAGTTTCAATTGAACAAGATGAAAAAACCCTAGAACTCTGCCGTACAACGTTGTATCTATAGCCAACAATGCTATACTGTACACTTAAGTTTGTTATGATACAGTGATGTGCAACCTTGCAATGCGATAAGCCACGTGGAAGACTGGAATTCAATTTCTGAGTCAAACTGTACATGCTAGGCACAGGTACCAGTACTCCTGCCTGACTGGGAGGCCTTGGGAGGGAGATCACTTATGAGAGCCTGTTGAGGGTGCTTCTCTCTTTCTTTCTCTTTCTTTTTATCTCTCTCAATAAGTGAACTTAAAAAAAAATTGTTAAGTTCTTATGTTTACTAAAATAAAATAAAATTAAGCAATAAAAAAAGACAGCTTTTAAAATATGACTTTTCTATGAGGAAGGCTGGATTACACTTGAGTTATGCTTAAGCTTCCAGATTGCTTCTGGTCTTTGTTATCTGAGGATTTTTTACATTCATAACATAATTCAATTTTGTGGAACTGAATTGCTGAAATTTTGAGGAGGCTTGGTGTGTTCTTTTAGATTATTTCATGCTGAAAAATAAAAAGATTTCTGACTATGGACCATAAATAGCAACTGCTTTAAAATCAGTATATTGGTGGGGACCAGCAGGTGGTGTGGTGGTTAAGGGTGCTGGACTCCCACATGGCCAACCGTGGTTGAGTCTTGGGCCTGGTGGCTTGCTTTCTCACTTCCCTTCTTTCTCTCTTTCTCTTTCTCTCTCTCTGTTCCTCTCTGATCAAATTAAAGTAAATAAATAAATTTAAAGTAATTCTTGAAAAAAATCAGGATATAGGGTTACCCTGTATTCTAATAGTTAAGGGAGCCAGATCCCACATGGCCAGCTGTGATTTGAATTCCAGTCCTAGCAGCTTGAAAAATACATGCTGGGCATATGTGCATGTATACCCAAAATCCTAACAGGATAGAGAAATGGAGACAGGATTACGTTTTTCCTGTCCATTCCCCCAACCAAGACTCTTTTTCTTTCTGGCAAGTGCACAGTTATCTGGAAATTAAAATAAATTTTAAAAATTAGAGAAAACATTATAATGAATAAGCCTCTTAATTCTTTTTTATAAATTATATTTATGATTATTATTTTTCAGTTTGACTAGAGAGAGAAAGGGAAAGTGAGAAAGCAAGCTGCCAAGTCCGGGACTCAAACCATAGTCAACCATGTGGGAGTCCAGTGCCTTACCCACCACGTCACCTGCCAGTTCCAAGCTTTTGACCTCTTAAAGACATATTTCTTATGCTATACTTTATGAAGTGAAGTACTACTTTTAAGTTTGATTCTTCATTTATTTTTCCCTGCTAATGTTCAACTGTTTTCTCAATACTGGGCCAAATGTAAATCTTAATACACAGACGATATTTAATGTGAATAATCACCAGTATTTTCAGCTTTTTTTCATTTTAATTGTAATATGTGTTTCTTGAGACAGAATCATTTTAAGTGAATACGAAGTTTTGACTGTTTGATGTTCTACAAAAAGAGTATGCCTCCGTTGCAACCACTAAAAGTCTTACATAGGTCAGTTTTGTTATTTTTGCTATAGCCCCATTTTTTTTTTTTTCTATCGCAAGTGAGGAAACAGCTATTACATGACCAATTTGTTTAAATCAAAAGTGGCTATGTGTCTTTTAGACAAATGTCCGGATGTGTTTTTAAATTCTGAATGCTACAACTAAATTTAGTCAATGTGTATTGCTTTCTGAATGCTTCTAAAATAGAACACTGTGCTTTTGATTGCTGCTTTTGGAGTCTTATTAGATTCTAAAAGGTCAAAAGAACAGGGGCTGGAGCAAATACACTCATTTATAATACACACAGCACAGTCAAAATGTAGAAATCAGGCATATACATCATGTGTTTCCACCAGGAAATTTTTATAAAGCAGAGCCCTCTTTTTATGAGTAGCTGATGTCTCTAAATGGTTACAGTTATTCTACCAAATGTCTACAGAGTTGTTATGAGTGAAGAAATAGCTTAGATGTCCAATAGTTTGCCTCATAAACAAATTTCTGAACAGAGGGGAATGAAGTCAGGTTTTTTTTCACAAAATGAAATATCTGTCTTGATGAATTTCCACTCTCTTAAGAGCGAGACATTCTTCATATGACCTTTGCTCTAACACACACTTTTAAAATTTCATGAGGTGAGGAGAGAGCACAATAAATTTGGTGCTTGGAAAGTTACCCATTGAGAGGTGACATCAGATTTCGACAAAGAATGCACTGAGAGAAAAAATGAACTTAAAACTCAGTTTTCCCAAAAGAGTTTGATCTAGCTTAAAATTCGATTTTCTCAGGTACATTCTGGTAATTTGTTTCTGTTGGTAATAAGTAGCTTATTTTTATGTGTACGCGATGCTCTCCTACAGCATACTCCATGGGAGCTTTCCTCTAATTTAAACTCAACCTTAAGTGTATTTCTTCCCTAATATAGTAAGAGGAGAGCATAATTTTAAGCATTTTCTTGTTTAAATTTTTTTTATTTAGCTTTACTTCAGCTCTTAAATATTAAAAAAATCATAATGCAGTAACCTCCTATCTATTCCTGAACTTCATCCTAACACCTAGCTTTTTGTTTCCATAATAGATTGCTATAGCTTTTAACATTCTTACACATATTAGGGTCAATTTTATCCCAGACCCAGGTTTAAATGTTAAGAATTCAGCAGTAAATTATACAAATACACATTTCTGCCTACAGAGGGCTTTCATTTTTGTATATACATCTATACCCCCTTGTCTTTTGTACCCCTAGCCTCCAGCAAAAGTTCCAAAAATTTTTTTCCAATTTTTTTAGACTAATTTTTCCTATAGAGCATGTGCATTCACCAGAGAGGGAGAGAGAGAAAGAGAGAGAGAAAGAGAGAGAAAGTGAGAAAACGTCCCTCTTTAAAGATGGCCACACTACAATCTCTTCTTCATTTTTCCTTTTGGGATTTTTGGGCATACACATATCTGGTGTGTTTTCTAGCCACGGGATCTAGAACTCTGACACTATTGGCCATGTGGGGTCCAGCTGTCAGCTGACGCTTTTTTACCAATTTTATCACCTGAAAGATTGCATAACTTTTGGAAGAAATTATTGTGAGTTATTTTTGATATGAGGAGATATCACTAAGAGTTCTCCTTGCATGTGAGAACTAAATGCAATATTATTTAATGTTTTAATCAAGGAACAATATCAGTGTTTTTCAAAGTGTGTCATTGGGCTACCTGTATCAGAATCACCTTTTGAGTGCTTGTTCCTAATTCAGAACATCAGGGGTTGATTCAGGAATCTGCATTTTTTTTTTTTTTTTTTTTTTAGATTTTTGCCATAGGGTGTGTGTGCTCCCCAGAGTGAGGCAGAGAGAGGCAGAGAGAGGGAAAGTGAGAAATCACCCTCCAGGAGAGATGGCCATGCTGCAATCTCTTCTTCCCTTCCCCTCTCCTGAATTTCTGGGCATGCATGCATATGTGCCTGGTGTGATTTTCAAGCTGCTGGGTCTGCAACCTGAACCACCATTGCCCCTGTGGGAGTCCAGCATCTTTACCACCATGTTACTTGCTGGCCCTAGGAATCTGAATTTTTAGCTAGCAAATCAAGTGATCCTTATACCTGCTGAAGTGTATGCCAATTATTTAGACAAAGAGAGAAAGTAAATCAAGTTAGAAAATGGTCACATGCCATTGGACAAAAAGAATAGACACGTAGTTTAGTATTAACAGAAACAATATATTTTAACATCATAATTCTTTTAGAACAAAGTGAAAAGGGGTACTTTCAAAAATTGATGAGAAATGTCAAGATAAAAAGTCATGTCAACACATGCATGTGTATATAAAACATATGTCTGTCATGTAAGACATAATGAGTATGAGGTTTGCATATTTAGATATTCCCCCAAATTTCAGTTTAGGTTCTTCCTTCCTACATTCCATTGTTACTGTTTTCATTTTGTAAATGAAAAGTACGGAAGTATAAAGAGTAGATAACTACTCAAAGTAACACAGGAAGTAAATGCAAGAACTAGAATTACCAACCCTGAAGTCAAGTCTGTGCCCTGACCTACATCTGTCACTAAGGGAATGAGGATCAGCTCAGACTTGCAGCTGGTTCCAGACAAGGGCTACTCTTCTAAAGCTCCCATAAAGCTAAAACAGATCCATCTTTTATCCTAATGAATTGCTTCGAGACACAACTTTCTTCAGATCCACAATTAAAATAACCCAACATTCAAATGAATTTTGTAAAGTGGGCTTTTCTCCCTCTTTATACATATATTTTGACTGTTATTTTAAAACCAGTTATAAAGGAAAATATAAAATCCTATAATATCATACACTGGGAACTCAAGGATTATTCCAATGAAGACCAAGCTACAAAATCAGAGAAAGAAAAAAATCCCTGTAGAGTGTATAGGTTTGCATAAAGCCCTGTATTTAGCATATACTTTATTAGTACTTGCCAGTGTGGATTATGTTTACTCTGTTTTATTTAGAATATTCCAAGGCACCCTGTGTCCACCTTTTCTTAGCCTACCTAATCATTTAGTACTTATTTTAAGTGCTTCCATGTATTTAAAGCTTTTTTTTTTCAGTCATTCTACTCTGACTGATCTATTGTTCCTTTCTCTTGAGGCATATAAGTATTCTCAAGATATGAAGTGGTGTGAAAGAGTGAAAAAGTTAAAAGTTATTTTCTGCACAACCGGCACCAGAATTTCTCATAGAGAGAAAGCTATTTCTGTTTAAGGATATGTTTTGATGTCTTTTTGGAGAGGCACCATGAAAATGAGTGTCACTAACGAACAAGGTTTAAAAAAAAAAAAAGATAAACCCAAATTGTAGGCAGTGGAGGGTGAAAAATGAAGGGAGGAGCTGAGAGGTATACACAATGGTGAGAAGCAAAGCCCTCATGGGTATGACCCATCAGGTCAGATGTGCAAGACTGACCTTCTGGCCATTTTTGTGGCTGATATAAACTCCTTATTCCTCCCCATCCAGTGAAGCCTACTGCATAAACAAAGGCCTGGTGTGATTGGCTTCTGTGGAATTCCAATGGAGACAATGGAGGTCAAGGTTCAAGTAGAGCAGAAAGGATGAAAGAACAACAGGTATCAACGCTGAGCAGACATGGAAGATTACAAAGAAGGGAGAAACTAGAACAAGAGAGAAATGGGAAAAAGGCTGAAACTTCGCAGAAATTCAGAGGAAGATATTAAACTTCCTACTGCATAAAGAATGAGGATTCAGGGTACTCTATCTTACATGGATCTTGAATGGTAGGATAACTTAAGTGGACATTTAGATAAGCAGTCTTATATTTAGTTACCTTGACATGTAATTATGTCTTACATTTTAAACTATTTTTGAGTTTCTACTTAGCATGGTATTGTCTTTTTAATTATGAATCATTTTCTGCATGGTATATTTTGCATGCTATAGGCTGCCACATAGTCATTAAAGGTTTTTGTGCTACAGTGAAAAGTGTGGTGGATTGTGAACAAAACGTGTTTTACTTTATGATCATTAAGTTATTCTCTTATGGACCCTTTAAGTTCTCAGCTCTCAAATTCTGATAGAAACTGCTTATTGAAAATAACTTTGTCTATGTCTCTATTTCTAGAATGTCTGGGTTACTTAGTATTCAGTACGGAATGAAAAGATCATTCTATTAAAATAAGATCTATAAACAGTTTTTCTGTATGATGGTTAGTTTAATTTCCTAAAGTTAGTTTAATTTCTCAGCAAGTACTGCAGACCTTATGTGTGTTTTAAAGCTTATAATTATTTTAACTTTGTGAGTTAAAAATCTGTGGCTAAGCTCATTATATTTTTAATGCTGGAAGTACATTTATTTTCCTAAGAGGATTCTAAATATTTAGAGTAATTAGACTTGGCATCTAGATTTTTGTTGGAGGATGCATGAAAAAAAACACTATTTGGCATCACTTTTGGATAAAGATATCAAAGCATAAATAAGTGGGTAAGGCACAGGATGGCACTTTATCTTTGGAATTCTGCTCATAGCTCTAAAAATAATTTCTGTGCCCTGAGAAATTCTCTTTAAATATTTTTTTAAAATCTGCAACAGAGTTATTCTGTTGGTTTTATGTATATATTAGCTCCACGGTTTACAGCAAAGACCCAAATTAAGTTATATAAAAATAAGTCAGCGAGAATATATTTATGGTATGTTTTTATAACTAACCCCTTTGTAAGACAGGTAATATTTTTCCCACTTTGTACATGAACCTGGCAGGCAGGCTTTACAATGGCCTCCAATGATCCACGGTTTCATTTCCATTTACCTAAGTGTGAGTTATACGTAATAACTCATTCTAAAGAACAGAATATGAAAAAGGGATGCCACTTTCAGGACGAAATTACAGAGAGGATGGCTTCTAGTTTGACTGCCCTTTCTGCCTCACTTGCTAACTACCCCCAACAGAAGCCAGTTGCTAAGTTGTGAGCTGCCCGATCAAGAGGCTCATGTGCAAAGAATTGATAACAGTGGTCAACAGTCAGTGAGGACCTGAGACCGCCTAATGACCACATAAATGACTTGGAAGTTCATCTTTTTTTTCTGCAGAACCTTAATGTGGTTGCACCCTGGCCTAGAGTCTGATTATAGTCTGTGAAAAACCCTGCATCAGAGGCATTCAGTTAAGCTGCTCTTGGATTGCTGATTCACGGAAAAGAGATAATAAATGCTCTTTTTAAAACACGGTTACATGTTGGGGGACTTTTTAATGCAGTAATAGATACTGGTAGGAAGAGAAAATTGAATCTCAAAAAAGACTATGTGATTTGCACAAACGATCACACCCACCCAAGGAATTGAAAACTCGGGGTTTTCTGACCACGTGGTCTAAGAAGGACTCTCTGTGAAGGTGTCGTTGAAAAGATACCTATATGAATTGAGCCATGTACTCATTTGCAGAATAAGTGCTCAGGAAGAGTGACAAGGGCATATGACCTGTGCTGAGAACACCGGAACAGCCAGAAGGCCAATGTGAACAAAGAGCAACAAGCAAGAGAAAGCTATAGAAGAGATCAAAGGGGTACGCGGAGACCAGACCATACAAAGGCTCCAGGTTATGGTAAGGACTTGAGACTTTGTTCTAAGTCAGATGAGAAGATGCTAGGGGTTTTTTTTTTAATTACTGATTTAATTTTATTTATTATTTATTTTTAACTTGACCAGAAAGAGAGAGAGAGAAAGTGAGAAAGCAAGCCACCAGTCCAGAACTTGAACCATGGTCAGTCATGTGGGAATACAGTGCCTTAATCACCACACCACCTGCTGACCCTGATATTAAGAGTTTTAAACAGAGAACTGATATGATCTGATGCACATTTTTTAGGAGACATGTTTGGATGATTTTTTGAAATGAATAATAGGTGGAGTAAAGATGCAGTAGAGACTTGCTGAAGCTGTTAACTTGTCTAGGTAAGAGATAAAAGATGGCACAATAAATATTTGAATTTATTGTGTTTAAGAACACGAGTTCTCTTTTTAAAATTTTATTTATTTCATGTGAGACACACAGACAGACAGACAGACATCTTTGATGGGTCTCACCATGCTTTGTCCCTGACTCCCCCTTCAGTCTTTCAGCCAGCCAGTATTGCGGCATGTGTGGGTATGCCAATGTGTTTGAGTTGACCCAGAAACCAAACTAAGAGCCTTTGCATGTGCCCCATGCCACCGGAGCTGAGCCACAAGAGAATACATATTCTTAAAATAATAAGTAAAGGTAATATAAATTTGGACGTTGATTGAGATTGCTAGAGAACTAAGCAAAGGCTCCCCCCCCCCCTTTTTTTTTCTTTTTGAAATGCTCTTTTCTTGTGTCTTCACTGTTATCTTCCCACTTTTTTTCCAAATTTGTAAACTGAAGTTCTCTTTCATCTATCCACCAGGGCATCTAGAGTCAAACACATTTCAGGAGAACTTTTTCTGTACTTTCTTTGCCCACAAGTTTTGGAAGAGAAACAAGCTCATTTGATGATTTTAAGTCTTTTCTACGTTACAGGAAGAAAATCATATGATTAAAATTTTAATAAGAAACACTAAACTATATTTCCTTTTTGGTATGTGTAACTCTTTTTCAGATTTCAGAGCTGAAGTTTCAATATAGATGCTGCAAAGATTTGTTCTTTTATAGGGTGCAATTTGGAGTTCAGGTAAGACATTCTAAAGGTCCATACACCAATTCTCCCAATGACACCTTTATGTAAACCATGAATTTTAAAAATGAATACTTTCTTAGATAAAAATGATACTTGAGAAGTTATTGGTTATTTAGAGAATACATTTTGTAGATTAAGCAGCATTTTCTCAGCATTTTAACAAGTGATATGTCTAGAAGTAATACTGAGGCTTACTCATAAATAAAACAGCTTAAGTGCTGAGAGGCTAACTGTATGCTATTTCAAAGTTGTTATGTTTTCTTAGTTTATCCCTTAATTATGAGATGGAGGAGGCAATTAATTAAATAGCTAATTGATTTGAACCTGTTGGTAAACAACACAATTCTTTTTTTAGAATGTTGAGATTGAAGTGTAGGGGAGAAGTGTTTGGTTTTTACTCATCTGATTTTGCTTTGTCAGAATACAGAATAACTCTCTTTTTATGGCTGGTGCACAGAGTGTGGATCTTGACAGGCATTGGATCACCAATGGGAAAAGTTGAATGAAAACTGTCTCCACTCTATGGCTGAAACTGAAAGGTTAGAGGATATAGAAACATGGAAAATGGTTGTAGATACTGGATACAATGTGGGAAGAGGGTAGGAGAAGGATGAGAGTGTGAGTAAAGACTTTAAGGACAAAAATAGAGAGGCAAGACTTTATGGGACACAGGAATGAATTATATCTGTTGATAATGTGTAGAGTACCCACAACTGGACTGATGTGAATTGTATTCATGTTGGAGAATTCCCTTTACAAGCTAAGTGATGTATAGTGGTTGAATGTATAAAAGATATGAGAAGAAAATAAAATATATTAACAAAAGGCAGCTAAGGAACTGATGGGATCAGGGAGAACTAAAGTTCGACCAGTACACTGTGATACAGAACTGGAGAGATGTTGGGTAAGTTTGGCAGTAAGTATCAAATCTGCAAAAAGTGAAATTACAAGGCAAGTCTATGGGTAAATATGGAAGTTAAGGAGGATACTTGAACAGTGGAGTGATTTCCCATGAAACTTATTTGTATTACACTGAAACTCTTTGAAATGTAGCAGCATCATAGGCAAATAAACCCTTCCTATTAAAAATGATATTAAAATAGCAAATTTAATTTTTTTCTGTGCCATTAACTGTTCACAGCAATTTACATGTAGTATCCCACTGACTTTCCAAAATAACTTCATGAATTCTCTCCTATAATCATATTTATTTTTCCAGACTAGATCAAGTCTTAGAGGACTTAAAGAGTGTGCAACATAGATAGAAAACTGATAAATCCAGGGCTCCAATTTAGAGATGCTTAGCTTCAAAGCCCATGGGTTGGCCATGACCTTACCTAAGAGGATATGCTTCAGGAATTTGAGCCTGGTCGTTGCTATGCTGCTAAGAGAAACAACCTTTGAGGCCATCTACCATTTTTTTGTGTCTGACTCAAGTGTCTCTACTTTTGAGAACACTGGACCAGTAGAATGTTTTCTGTCCTCTACTCATACCTTAATTTATAAGCCTGTGGTAACATTTTACATGTTATTTAATTTATTTATTCAAGAAATAATATGAATATAATGTGTAGCTTATTGGAATAAAATATGAATATACGTATCAGTGACTTTATGAAGCTCACGTTTGGTACATGGGGATTTTTCTAACACTCCACTCTGGTTCTCCGCTCTTTGCAATATTGTGGGAAGCAATGAAGGTTACAGGGATAGAATGGATGCAATAGTTGTTCCATGGCAGAATTTTGAAGTTTTTTAAAGTATACTTTAAATTCTTAATTTACTTTTAAAAATGAACAATTAAAAATTGTGTGTTATATAGTGTACAACATGATGTTTTAATATATGAATACATGGTGAAATGGCTAACTCAAGCTAATTAACACATACTTGCTTTTTTGTGATAAAACACAAAATGTACTCTCTTAACAATTTTCAAGTATACAATATATTGCTATGAACTAGCCAGCATGATGCACTGATGGCAATAGTGAATCCTCTTCTCTTCTCTTTGGTGAAGTAAGTAATCTTTTTTATTTTAAAGAGGTTTTTGTCTTAGGAAGCATGCACTTGCCAGAGAGAGAAAGACACACACACACACACACACACACACACACACACAGAGAGAGAGAGAGAGAGAGAGAGAGAGAGAGAAATCAACCCCCAGGGGAGAATGGCCACACCACAACTCCTTTTCCTCCATTCTCCTCCTGAAATCTTGGGCATTCACACACTCTCACCCGGTGTGATTTTCAAGTCACCAGGTTTGGGGCTCAAATCACCATCATCTATGTGGGAGACCAGAGATATGTCATCTCAATAGTATTGTGCTCATGATGCATTGGTCAGAAACAAGGGAAAGTAGCCCTTCAGAACAGACTCCTATGTTCCCTGCTATTCACAACTGTTCTCATCTTTTACCTTCAAAAAACTGTATGTAACAGAAAAACTGAATCTCACAATGGCTAAACAATCACTGAGCAATAGTATTTGAAAGCACAGCCTAAGACTTCTAGATTTCTTATCATTAATTATGCCATAGTGCCTCAAGCTTACACAAAATGTCAGTGATACTCTAAAGATCAATGATGAAATCTGGACTAAAAATCCTTGTGAAAATGCCAGAAAAACATAGACCAAGGAAACTTACAGAAAAAAAAAGGATCTGAGACTTTGTGGTATGCAAGAAAAATGGTCCTTCTAAAGAAAAACCGTGGATAATACTTTTTTTTTTTTTTTTTTTTTTTTTTCATGTAGTTTGTCCTTGAGCCATCCTGTGGAGTCCCTTCTTACTCTGGTCACTGTTCCTTGATCATCTGCTACATTTAATTCAATGAACACTGGTCCTGCAAGCAGTTGGTGAATCTATACAATAGAATTCCACACAGAAAATGTATGCTATTTTTCCTTCTTCTACATTCAAGAAATATTATATTATAGTGGGAAATTACATTAATTGTAGCCTCCGAAACGTCCTTTGGAATTTCCAAATGTCCTTAATTGCAATTCATTCTTCTTTTGGAGTAAAACTATGATAATTTATAAACTGCTGGGAATGAAAAAGGGTTAAACACCCATTAGGTTGAATATTAATAAATAAATGCATATTATTTGTGTTTTTCCTCATTGTAAAAAAGCGAAGTTTTTTTTTATTACTATAGTGCAGTTAATTTATTATTTTCAAGCTGGTACCTAAATTTCTAGAACACAAAATTAATGGACTCTTGGCAACCCTCTCTGAATTACCCCAAGTCAATAGTGGTTCTTCCCATCTGTCATCTTAATTTGCGGTATGCCTCCCAGTTGCACTAAAACAAAGATACACACTACACTATTTTCCATTTTTGTTGGCACCAAGCAAAAAACTGAGTAGTCATAAATGAATTCTTTACATGAAAACTCCCAAACTGGAAGCCTTGATTTAAAATAAAATTGGATGTCATTCAGCCCTGCCAACTAACACTTTAAGACTGCAAATGACACATTTATTTATAGAGCTATTTAGATAATAATGGGAAAAGGCTTAGTGACTTATTTTTTAAATTAGCAACCAGTGTCAACTCCATAGATTTGATGACTGGTTATAAAATGTTTTCTATTTATATCTGTTTTCTGTTGAAGTAATTAAAATGGAAAGCAATAAAGATATGCTAACCTTTAACATTATACCTTGTGGTTGAGTCTGAGAGAAGACCTTTTTATTTTTTTAAATCAAGAACTACATCATTCAAAGTCATTGAGAATGAAATAATTCATGGCTTCCATATATCTGTCTATGATGACAGGGTAATAGAAAAGTTGGGTAAGCTATTTCAGCATTCTTGGTTGATTCATGTTGAAATTGGGTACAATTTAGCCTGGGGGAGAACCCAATCACGGTTGAAACAAAACCAAGTTTGGATTCAAAAACCAGTGTTATGTGGCATGGTGGTTGAGGCATCTGACTCCCACATGACTCACCATGGTTCAAATCCTGGGCCCAGAGGGTTGAAAATCATGCTGGGTGCATGTGTATGCATACTTTGGGTCCCCAGGGGAAAATGGAAGAGAGGGGATTGTGGTGAGGCCATCCTTCCTAGCAGGTGATTTCTTACTTCCTCTTCCTCTTTCTCTCTCCCTATTTCTCCCTGGCAAGCACATGTGCCCTGTAGAAAAAACTTGGGGAAAAAACAGTTAGGCAAGGCCAAAAATGAGAGAGAAAATAAAAAGTAAAATAAGAAGGCAGGAGAAAAAGAAAAAATCATAATGTTGTTTAAGCAATCAGCAGGACTAATGGTCAACAACCAAGGTCAACCATTTTCAGATAATGCCAGCAATATCCTGAGTGACAGCAGCACACTTAAACCCAGAGTGGTAGGCTCATAGGAACTGTAAAAGTAAGACATGAACCTAGACACTCTTACCCTAATTGCTGTACTTCCTTTAGTATTTACTTCTTTGCACAGGGTAGCTAAGAGAAGAGTGACCATACATCCTACTTTCCCTTATCCTGTCCTAGTCACTGCCTGCCTTAAAACTAAGGCCCCTTTCACTCTCCCATGTGCTTTCATTTGGAGGATAAAGTACTTAGTCAGTCTAACTAAAGTACAAAATAAAAAGGCATGGGCACTTTTGTCCCTTGTGAATTATGATTTGAGTTTTTTTGTAATCTACAAAGCCTATTGAAATCCATATAGGAAAGGAAGATTTGTTTGATCATTCCAGCTCTGAGGAAAACAAAACAAAACATGGGTGGTGGTGGTGGTGGTAATTGATTGGGGGATGGTGAAATATATTATAAGGGACAAGGTGTCATATTCCTGGAGAATTTTTTTGTTTGTTTGTTTGTTTAAGCAAACTGTGGGGCCAGCAGGTGGTGTGGCGGTTAAGACATTAGACTCCCATGTAGCTAACTGTGGTTTGAGTCCCAGTCCCAGCAGCTTAAAACTCATGCCAGGTTTATATGTGTGTTTGTGTGCCCAAAATCCCAAGATAAGACTGGAGAAGGGGTTGCTGTGTGGACATTCCCACTGGGGCTGATCTCTCGCTTTCTGTCTCTCTCTGTCATTCTCTCTGACTCTATGGCAAGTGCACACACTCTATAACAAAAAATAAACAAAAACTCTCAGGAAAAAAAAGAAAATTTTGATGAAAAAATTTAATTCTTAAGTATTAAGAACAGTAAAAATCCACAGGCCATGAAGGCAACTTGATATTTAAGAAAAGTGATATAAAGGAATATTGGTATGCCTGGTAAATTTGAAGGATTTAATGAATCTTAGGGTCAGATAAAATGTGGAATAGGCCACAAATGAATTCTCCACAGAGATAATAAAAAATGTTTAAGTTTATATTTAGTGTCTACCCTTTTATTATATGTAACATATTCTTTAATCCAGAGCTATTAATGCCAAAAGCAGCACTTAGAAAAATCTTTAAAAAGAGAATTATTTAGTCTTAAAAATAACTAGGAAACTAAACGCATTCATGGAGACTTGAATTTGAAAGTTGAACTTATCACTTTTCATTTCACTCTTAAAAGTGAAGTACATGTCCTATGTATGTCAAGATCTTCTTCATGAATGTCACTAAACTATTCAATTGGTACGGACCCCCCTTCTGGGGACCCTGACAGCACAGTAAATGAGAATCACTTGGTCACTTGGATATTTAGTCATGCAGTTAATGTGGTTTATCATGATCATTTCTGTAATTAGGAGATAAAAGTTGATGAGCAAGTAGAACTAATTTAGAAAGAATTTATTACATTTTTGTACATGGTTACATGTTAAACGGATCATTGGAGTCTTAAATCACTGTTTTCATAAATGATAAGCAGGATTATTTTTCCTAAAAAGGCCTCATGACACTATTTATTTATTTTAGAGGTTTTCGCTATAGGGCAAAAAGACAGAGAGACAGAAACCGAGAAATCACCCCTCCAGGGGGGATGACCACGCCACAATCCCTTCTCCTCCATTCTCCTCTCGGGATCTTGAGCACGCATGCACATGTGCCTGGTGTGAGTTTAAGCCACCGGGTCTGGGACTCAAACCACAGTCAACTACATGGAAGTCCAGCGACACTAACTTTTGCTCCTATGAAACTAGTCTCTGGCCTTCCCTGATCTATTCGTCCTCAGTATTAGAGTGGTTAATGCACACAGTTTCCACATCCTCACTTCTCATTGTCTATTCAGCCCCCCACAGTCTGTCTTTATGCCCATTACTCTACCTATATTCTTAAACTGCGCTCCCAAGTCACCATGACTCCCAGTCTTTTATTGGAATTCTCTTGGAAAAAAAAAATGCTTTTGTGTTTGTATACATGTGGTGCTTTTAGTTTTTGTTTTGTTAGAGGGTTCTCATGCTGTGATGCTCCTGCCTCAGCCTCCTGAGTAGCTGGAATTAAAGCTATCGTGCCATTGCATCAGCTCTTTAGGGAGGGCTGAGAATGGAACCTGAGTCCTCATGTGCCCTCAGCCTGCTGAGCAACAGCATCATCCAGCATGTATTATCATGGCTGGGGATGCTTTTTTTTATTATTATTTTTGATTTACAAATGATAATGGTCTACATTTATGGGGTGCAAGGTGATGTTTCAATATATGTATACAACGTGGAGTTATTAAATCATTCATTAATACAGCCCTCACCTCATTATCTATAATTTTTTTGAAATGAGACATCTGAAGTTTACCCTCTTAATTATTTCACGATTAACAATACATTATTATCGCCCATAGTCACCCTGCTGTGCAATAGCTCTCAAAACATATTCCTCATGTCTAAGTGAAACATCAAACCCTTTAAACAACGATTTCCATTCCCTCTCTTCTCATTACCTTCCTCCTAGCCTTTGGTAACCGTCGTTCTATTCACTGCTTCCATTAATTAGAATTTCTTTAGATTCTACATGTAGGGGAGATCATGCAATATTTGTCTTTTGCTCCTTAGCTTATTTATAAACCTATGGTCCCAGATTGACCCATGTGGCTCCCGATGACACAACTCCTCCCTTTATAAGGCTGAATAGTATCCAGCTTAAATATACCTCTATTGGGTATATATGGCACATTTTAAAAAATCCATTTATTCATTGATGGACACTTCAGACCTGAGTCTATGTCTTGACTATTATGAATAATGCTGCAATCAACATGGGAGTGCAGAAAGCCCTCGGACATACTGATTTTAGTTCCTTTGGATATACCCAGAAATAGGATAATTTGATCATGTGGTAGTTATTTGTATTTTTATTTCTTTCATAAGCAAAATAAACAGAGAGACACTGAAATCCACCCCCAAATTTGGCAAGTTCTAGATCATGGAAGTGTGTGTCCAGTGTACAGAGGTTTCCAAAATTGAACCGTGAACCTTCCCATGCAGTATTGCCCCATAGAGCATTGCGTTCTAGCAATGTGCTACTCTCTGGCCTTGGTAGTTCTATTTTTATTTTTTTTAAGAATATTTATAGTTGTTTTCCATAATGACTTTTGACTATTCAGGGTCTTTTCAGAAATTTAAGGATTGTTTTTCTATTTATGTGAAAATGACATGGAAAATTTGTTAGGAGTCACATCAAATCTGTAGATCTCAGTAAGTAATATGGACATTTTCATAATATTAATTATTTCAATCCATGAACAAGAATGACTTCTGCATTTGTGTTTTCTTTTGCTTGTTTCATCAGTTTGACAGTGTTTGGTGTATGAGTTTTTACTTCCTTAGATAAATTTACAACTAAGTATTTTTTTTCTTGGTTGCTATTATAAATGCGATTGTTCTTATAATTTTCTTTCAGTTGCTTTTCCAACTGAATGTTTTCCTAGGCTTTGGGTAGGTTCCTATGAGTGGAATTACTAGGTTGTGGTTTTAATTTGCTGAGACTAGGGGCTAGATTGCAGCATCAGCATTCTGGCAGGGATGTTATGTCTGCCTCTGTCTCTTTCTTTTTCTCTGCTTCATTCATGGCAGAAAGAAAGAAATAAACTAAAAAAAAGACAGGAAAGTGATTCCAAATGTCAACGAGTATATAAAGATAGATCCTGAGGAGACCATGGGTCATTTCTATACACATTCATGTTTATTGCAGCACTATCTACAATTGCTAGGACATGGAATCAGCCCAAATGTCCAATATCAGATGAATGGATTGAAAAAATATTACACATGTGTACTATGGAATACTACCTAGCCAAAAGAACAATGAGACCCTGGCATTTGTTACAAAGTAGATGGATATGTTAGATTTAATGGTAAGTGAAGCAAGTCAGACTCTGAAAGACAGGCATCGTATGTCCTGCTTAATATATACTGAATGTCTGTACTATGTGAGAAACTGAAAGATTGGATGATACAAAAGCAGATAGGACAACTGAAATTACTAGACAGTGGGACCAGCAGTTAGCATAATGGCTATGTCGCTGGACTCCCACGTAATCGACCATGGTTCGAGTCCCAGACCCAGTGGCTTAATCTCACGCCGGGCACGTGTGCGTGTGCACCCAAGATCCCGAGAGGAGAATGGAGGAGAAGAGATTGTGGCATGGCCATCCCCACTAGGGGGTGATTTCTCACTTTCTGTCTCTCTCTGTCTGTCTGGTGAGCGCACGTGCCCTATAGCTGAAACTTCTCCAAAAAAAGAAAAAATATATATATTAAAAAAATTGCTAGATGGTATAGGAGGGGGTAGGGAATAGAGAGAGGGAGGGAGAAAATCAGGAAAATAAAAACATTTAACAGATACAAAAAATGAAAAGTTAACTATTGTTGATAATGTACATGGTAATATCTATAACTTGACTAATACGTGCTGTTTTTACCCTGGGAAAAAAACATTTTCTACACTCTAAAGATGTATAATGACTAAATGTAAATAATTCTTTTAAAAATCTATGAAATATCACCTCATACTTGTTAGAATAACTTTTATAAAACAAAACCAAAAAAGTGCTGATGACAATGTGAAGAAGAGGAAACACTTGCACACTATTGGTGAGACTGTAGATGGAAAACAGTAAGAGAGTCCTCAAAATTTTTTAAATAGAACTATTGAGCCAATAGGTAGCATGGAGTTTAAGGGACTGGATCCCACATGGCTGACTCTGCAGTTCAAGTCATGGACCTGGCTGCTTGAAAATCACACTGGGTATGTGTGCGTCTGTGACCAAAATGTTAAGAGAAGAATAGAGGAGAAGATATTGTTGCATGGCCATACTCCATAGGAGAGCAATTTCTCACCTTCCCTCTTCTCTCTCTCTAGCAAGTGCACACAACTTATAGAAAAAATTTTTAAAAAACTGTTGTATGACTCAGTAATCCTACTTCTGGGTATATGTCTAAAGGAATGGAAATCAATATCAATATGTATAAAAGATATATGCATTCACATACTTATTATTTATGACATCCAAATTATGTAATCAGACAAAGAGTCCATAAATAGATGATTGCTTAAAGAAAATGTGGCCTAGGGACTAGCAGTTAGTGTAATGGCTATGTCACTGGACTCCCATGTAGTTGACCGCGGTTTGCGACCTGGACCCCGTGGCTTAAAACTCACACCGGGTGTGTGTGCGTGTGTGCCCAAGATCCTGAGAGGAGAATGAAGGAGAAGGGATTGCGGCATGGCCGTCCCCCCTGGGGGGTGATTTCTCGCTTTCTGTCTCTCTGTCTCTCTTTGTCTGTCTGGCGAGCGCACGCACCCTATAGCAAAAACTTCTCAAAAAAAAAAAAAAAAAAAAAGAAAGAAAGAAAAAAAATGTGGCCTATATGCACAATAGGACACTATTCAATCAAGAAAAAGAAGGAAATCCAGTCACTTGTGACAACATGATTAAATCCAGAGGATATTAAGTGAAATAAACCAGGAACAGAAAGACAATCCTGCATTGGAACCTGAAAATTTGAGCTCTATGAGGAGAGAGTAAAATGGTGGTTATTAGGGGCTAAGTTGTGGGTGTGAAAATTTAGGAAGATGTTGGTCAAAGGATTCAAAACTTTACTTAAGTTGAAGAAGTAAGTTCAAGAGCGCTATAGTACAACATGATAACTGTAGTTAATAACAAAAAGCTGTATTTTTGAAAATAGCTAAAAGAGTAGATTTTAAATATTTTCTCCACACACATAAAAATAGATTAAGTGGGATGAGCCAGGTGGCATGTTGGCTAAGGTGACTGGATTGCACATGACCAACTGTGATTCAAGTACCAGACCCGACATCTTGGAAAACACAACAGTCTCATGTGCAGGCGTGCCCAAAATTCTGAGAAGAGAATGAAAGACGGGATTGTGGTGTGGCTATCCTCCCAGAAGATGCTTTCCCGCTTTCCTTCTCTTTCTCTGTGCCTTCCTTTGATGAACACATGCACCACATAGCAAATTAAAAAAAAAATGTGTTACATATATGAGGTAATGCAGAAGCTGATTAGCTCAATTTAATGATTCCACAATGTATTTATATATTTCCAAATCTCATGTCATACACAATTACTATAACTGATTTTTATTTTTCAACTAAATAAAGAATTTAAGAAGTGTGAATGAAAAAAATATGGTATTTTAAAATAGAGATTGTTTTTTGGTGAAGAGAGATATTTGAAAGAATGAATGTATACTCAATATCTGGCTTAAAGTGGTTTCTCGGCTAACAGTTCCTCAAATTTCCACCAAAATATCCACAGATGAGAGAAAAAGTTGAAAATTAAGGGAAAATAAAACTTTGTCAATATGACTTGGGAACCACAAAGTCTTTCAGAAATCAATTTCAAACCTACAAGGTATTTGCAAAGGTTGTACGAAGAACAGCTACCTGCTTTCTGTCCAGAGACCCAGTTCAACTTTCTTCAGTTGTTTCTATAATATCTGCTACGGCAACATAATCTAATGTAGGATCATGATTTGTGCCCTGTTGTTATGTCTTTCTAGTCTCTTTCCTCAAGCCATTCTTCAGTTTTTCTTTTGTTTCTATGATCTAGACATATTTTTAAGATTACAGGCCAGTAGCTCAGTTCATTATTCTAAACTTGGGTTTTTAAATGTTTCCTCATTAGACACAGGTGATGTTATTTTTGGCTGGAATGTCACAGAATGATACCGTGTTCTTTTCATTGCCTCATTATTAGTTGCGCTTGGTGTTGTCATTACTGGTGATTGCAGTTTAGATCACTTAATGAAGGTGGTTGATCTGCCAGATTTTGTCACTGTAAAGCTACTTATTTTCCTCTCTGTAATTATTCATTTTTTTAGAAAGATATTTTGAGATCATGCAAAAAATCTTATTTCTCATCCCACTTCTAACCATTAGTTTTAGCATTCATTGATGTTCTAAGCATGAATTAATTATGACTGTGATGGTGCCAAATAGTAATTTTCTGGTTTCATCATTCTTTCAACATTATTAGTAGGCATTCTACTGTAAGAAAGGGCTTCTCTTCTCTTCTCACTTACTGATTTAGATGTATGTGGTCCACTCTTCATGGAAATGCCATTGTGTAGCACATGACTGCATTACCTATTGCTTTGTGAGTATATATATATATATATATATATATATATATATATAGTATGTATATTTCATGTTTCATATGAAATTTATCCCTTTTTCTATGCTTTCTGAAAAAGTGTAGATTTTCAGACATAGTTTCTGAAGGTGTTATGTTTTACATAAAATAAGAAAAAAATTTTAAAAGAGCTGAAAATAGAAAATAAAATCAAACACATGGACCAACACCCAGTGATAACAGAGCTACCCAGGCAGGAACTATTCCAATTGATTTAAAATGATGTAATATGACTATACAGTCTTAGTGTGCTATCATAAGTTCAAAAAGAACATCCTAAAAATTGTGTATTTTAGTATTTTTGTTTTTCTTTTAATTGCTAGAGGGCATATGTACTTGCAAGAGAAAGAGATTGAATGAGAAAACATCCCCACAACAAAGAATGGTCAATCCAGAATCACCACTCCATTACTCCTTCCTTTTGAGATTTTGGGTATGCAGGCACATGCACCCGGAGTGTTTGTCAAGGCACCAAATCCAGGACTCGAACCAGTTTTTCGGCCATGTGGGATTCAACTGCTTTAACCATCACACTATAGAACAGCCTGAAATTTAATGGTGTTGATGGTAATATTGGCTGTTGTGGTGGCCATTGTGTCTATAATGTGGAATAAAGCAAATAAGTACTTATTTCTAATTTGAAAACAATAAACACCAAAAAAACAGGAAACAATGTCAATGTAGTAACTATGAGCACCCCAAATACCAATTTTCATTTAAATATATCAAGGTTTTTTAAAGACGTAGTAAGTTCAAATCTGGGGCAGGGAATGGTGAGCATGAATTTTGCAAAATTTGTTATATGAGAAGGCAAGAAAACTACTATGGCCACGTAGAAAGGACTTAGGATCTGTTCAAATATTGACTCCTAGAAGATAGCAAAGTAAGCAGCTGACATGTAGCAATGGAGAGGAGAGACAAAAACGATTTCTTGTACTCAGGGGAATTAAATCCCAATATTCTCTAAAGAAAAGTAGGAACATAGTCTTTGTTAGAAAGTGTGGTTCTTATGCAATTTGTGTGGTTAAATATCAGTGACTAGACAGTATTAGGTTGTCAGGAAACTCATGACATATTTTTCTATGCAAAAATGCATCTTGACTTTTCTGATGACCCAATACATTTAAAAACAAATTCTCTGTAAATGTAAATTTATATATATATATATATGTATATATATTTCACAGAATGAATCAAACCCTAATTTATTTTATTGGGATATACCAAATGAGTGCAGACTACATTTAGACATTGGAAACTGGGTTAGGTTCATTACAATCAGTTTTACATCTTATTCTTGTAAGTCTGAGAGTATCCCACACTCTTGGAAGAGAAGAATAAATAAAGTAAAAACAATTCATACAATTTTCCCTTGAAAAATACTTAATCCAGAAGTATTTATTTATTTATTTATAGAGGTTTTTGCTATAGGGTGTGTGTGCTCGCCAGAAAGACAGAGAGAGACAGGGAGACAGAAAGCAAGAAATCACTGCCCCCCCCCCCCCCCCCCCCGGGGGAATGGCCACGTTGAAATCCTCTCTCCTCCATTCTCCTCTTGGGATCTTGGGCATGCATGCACAGTTGCCCAGCGTGAGTTTAAGCCACTGGGTCCAAACCACGGTCGACTACATGGGAGTCCAGCAACATAGCCATTACACCAACTGCTGTTCCCACTGATCTGGAAATCTTAAAAATAAGGAAGAGTTTATAGAATAAGAGTATAAAGAAAGAAAAATTTTGTACAGCTGTACAAGGTATTTCTGTTTTAAATTGTTATAATAAAAGAGTTAAAAGCTGAAAACAAATCGCAAGTTTATAAAGAAGTTACTAAACTGGGGTACCAGCAGATAGCATAATGGTTATGTCGCAGGATTCCCATGTAGCTGACCGCAGTTCAAGTCCCGGACCCAGTGGCTTAAAACTCATGCTAAGTATGTATGCGTGCCCCAAATCCCAAGAGGATAATGGTGACTCTTCTCCATTGTGGAGTGAGCAACCCCCCTGGGGGATGATATTTTACTTTCTGTCTCTCTTAGTTGCTCCAGTGAGCACAAATCCCTCTCTCTAAAAAAATAAATCAATCAATACTCAGTCAAATTTTAGTGTTTACTGAGATTGTAGTCCATAACCAAAATTAATGCAATGACAACCAATAAGAATAGCACGGAAAACCTCATTTGAATTTGTAATAGGAACATATAAAACATGAATAAATTTTAAATGAAACGTGAAATCCATACACATATAATAATAGGTAGTACTGTCACATGATATGTAATGGTGCTTCAGTAAACAATGAACTGCATACAGGACAGTGTTTTTTAAGACATCATTTAGCCTAGGCATATAGTAGACTATATCATCTAGGTTTGTGTAATCATACTTTATGATGTGAGTACAACAATGCATTTCTTAAAACATATCTCATCATTAAGTGATGCATAAGTGTATCTGTGGTACTTTTAACTATGTGTGAGAGACTCTTTAAAGCATTTTATAAATTATCTCATTTAATATTTGCAATAACTCTAAGTGGCATTGTTATTATCATTTCTCATATCACAGTAGGGAAAGATAAAGTACATGAAATTCAAGGAGCAAGGTCACACAATTTTTTTTTTCTTTTTTTGGAGAGATTTTTGCTTTAGGGCGCGTGTGCTTGCCAGACAGACAGAGAGAGACAGAGAGATAGAAAGCGAGAAATCACCCCCCAGAGGGGATGGCCACGCCACAATCCCTTCTCCTCCGTTATCCTCTCGGGATCTTGGGCACGCATGCACACGCGCCCAGCATGAGTTTAAGCCACCGGGTCCAGGACTCAAACCGCGATTGACTACGTGGGAGTCCAGCAACATAGCCATTACACTAACTGCTGGTCCCAGATCACACAAATTTAAAAAATAAATTTAGCATAGCGTAAGTATTCGGTGTTTATCAAGTCTACAGTAGTGTACAGTAATGTCCTAGGTCTTCACATTTCCTCACCACCCACTCGTTGACTGACTCAGAGCAACTTTCAGTCCTGCCAACTCTATTCATAATTGTGTTCTATAGAACTGTACCATTTCTTATTTTTTAAAAAAGTTTTGCTATAGAGTTCATGTGCTTGCTGAAGAGAGTCAGAGAGAGAAAGTAAGAAAGCAAACCACCCTGCTCCCCTCACCCTCCCCAGTAAGATGGCCACACAACGATCTCCTCCATTCCTCCTTTTGAGATTTTTGGGCATGTACTCACACCAACCCAGTGTTTTGCAAGCCACCAGATCAGAGACTTGAACCACACAGTTGGCCATATGGGATTCAGCCTCCTTAACTACCATACCACCAGATGCCCTATTTTTTTTTAAATTTTTTATACCCTATAATTTTACTGTAGTTTTTCTATGGCTAGGTATGTTCAGACATATAAATACTTTCAATTGTGTTTCCATTGCCTACAGTATTCAGTACAGTATCATGCTGTACAGGCTTGTAACGAAGGGGCAATAGGTTAGTTTAGACAGCCTAGAGCGATAGTAGGCTACTAACTAGGTTTGTGCACATTCTGATATTCCCACAATGATGAAATTACTAATGATGCATTTCTCTGAACATGTCTTCATTGTTAAGCAATGGCATGACTTTCTATATACGTAGATACATAGATACATATGTAAAGAACCAAGAGATACAATTAAGAATTTTAAGTGTCCCAGAGGAAAACAATTCAACAACTGGAAGAGAATAGATAAAAACAAATTGGAAGATACATTTCTGGAACTGAGAAAAGAGATTAAGAAGTTTTATCACATTTAAAGTAAGATGAATGTAAAGGAATTTACCCTATGGCACGTTTGGAAAAGTTCACAAATTTAAGTTCCTATAAACATCAAAGAAAAAAAAAATCAGGTTACTAAATGTAACAAGGCAGACAATTTTTGCTCATCAGAATTCTAAGGGTGTTACTCCTTCCTGATGTGAAGAACTTCTCCCCCAAAGGCCTGGGCATTACTTTTTTTCTGTCCTTAGTGGATCCTAACATTCTTGTTTTCTTCTCTCTCTCTTTTTTTTCCCCTCTCACTCTCTATTCCTGTCTGTATTATTTTGCATTTGTTGGTACATCTATTCCTCAGCAAAGATCAAATATATAGGGTCATCAGGAAAATTTTGCATAGAAAGCATGAAAAAAATACATTACGACTTCCCTTATGACCAAATATAATGTTCTTTATAAGATTAATTGAAAAAATAATTTAGTTTGTTACACATGAATCAAAGCTAGACAATCAAGGAGAGGAATATTGTGGTGAGCACTGAAGTAATTAAAATAGAATTTGAAAAACTGTTTTTGTTAATTTGCTTAGAAAGATGTATGTATAGAGAAGGGCATTTAGTACAGTCATGAGGGTATATATTGTAGTTATATTTTTCTAATATAGCAGTTTTAATGATAAATTTAATGAGTATATCTCAATATCACTTCACCACATAATCAATGTAGTAATTATTAATAGAATATTTTTGCCTATTTAGTGTGTTAAGTCACCAATATCTGGTATGCCTTTTATATTTATTTGTGGCACATAGCAGTTAAAATCAGTCATGTTTAAAATGTTCAAGATCTCTGTGTGGCTTATGGTCTAGATGAAACCTCAGCCAACCTGACTCTTTAACAATTATAATTAATGAATAGAGACCCTCGTTGACCTACTTTGGACATGAACCATGTGAAAATAATGTTTACTTGATTGAAACTTTGGTATTTAGGAGTTCTTTGTTAGCATGGCATAATCTTGCCTGTGCTAATTGATACAACCTTTATTTGTAAACTATATTTTTTGACAAATTCATATTTATATGTATTTTCAAATTTTCTACTGTAAAAATGTCTTTAGACTGAAGAGAAGGTCAATAAAATTTTAAAAATACCAAATCTTATTTTTCTAGGGAATTGTTTTATTATTTGGATATTGTTTTCAGGTTAGGGTAAGAAGGATAAAAATTATAACAAATAAAATGGCTTTTGTGTTTGGAAGTTCAAATTCCCAAAAGGAACTTCGCTATATGATGAGAGTTACTATTCCTTTTCTGAAATATTGATAAATTTGAAATGTGTGAAGAAATTCAGTAAAATCTGTGGAGTAAAATTCCTTTAATTGGGACCAGCAGATGGTGTAATGGTTACACTGGACTCCCATGCAGTCTACTGTGGTTTGAGTCCTGGACCCAAAGGCTTAAAACTCATGCTGGTATATGTGTATGCATGCCCAAAATTTGAAGAGGAGAATGGAGGAGAGGGATTGTGATATGGTCGTCCATCCTGGGGGTGATTTCTTGCTTTCTGTCTCTTTGTCTCGATGGCAAGCGCATGCGCCCTATAGCAAAACTCTTTAAAAAAATCACTTCATAAACTAATGAGAAGTTGTTACATTATTGCATTATACGTAGTATTCACTTGATATTTACTATGGTGTGATTTATAGGGAATATATATTTTTTAAGGTTTTTGTCATAGGGTGTGTGCCCTTCCGAGAGAGAGAGATAGAGAGAGAGAGAAATAGACCCCCCCGCCCCCTCGGGGAGATGGCCATGCCACAATCCCTTCTCATCTGTTCTTCTCCTGGGACTTTAGGCATGTATGCATGCATGCACGGTGTGTTTCAAGCTTCGGGACTTGAAATGTGATTGACCTTGTGGGAGTCCAGCATCTTAACCACCAGGTCACCTGCTGGCCCCAGGAATTTATTTTTTAATTAAGGATTATTTGCTTTGTTCTCAAAAATATATGAGTGAGATGAATATAAGTCTATCTACTTCGTATTATCTATTTGTTTAAAGTGTATTTATTGGTCATAAGAGAGAAAGGGAGGTATCCACAATGGAATCTCCTCACATCGTGACTATCCTACAGCCTTCCAGACAGCCAGGATCACAGGCACACTTGGCATGTTCAAGTCAACTCAGAATCTGAACTCTGGGCTTTCTCCTTCTGCAGTATTGCTCAGCAGCACCTCACTGACTGTGCCACTGTGGCTATCTATCCTCTCATCCTCTCTCTCGCTCTTCCTCTCTAACTATCATTATGTATCTAGGTATTTACATGTACTTGTGTATGCAGATTTCTGTGTACATAAACACATAAACAGTGTTTTGTCACTCAAAAGCTAAACAGATAGTAGCAAATTTATAAGTTGCTAATCTTGCATGTGAATCTTTGCATTACACTTCTTCTTATGCTCATGTCAACAATTGTGTGCATTGTGTTTACATATGTATGACGTAATAGGATAAAATTGAATATATCACAGTAAGAATTAGAACAGGAAATCATCAAAACAAAAAGAAAAACACTGGCTATGAAATACAGCTGTGTCCAACGTGAATATACAAAAACACATGCCGTATAGTCCTAACAGGTAAGGAGAAAATGTGTTCCTGAGTTACCTGGTGGTGAGAACAGAGAGAAACAAAATTAGTAACATGTCTCATGATATTAATAACATAAAAGCAAACAAGTTACTCTGGATAAAACTAAAACATAGTATACATGTTTTGAAAATCTATGTTGTACTCCCTAAATATGTGTAACTATTATCTATAAATAAATTATAGATATAAAAAAAATACTGGAAAAATTTTTATAAATTCTCCTACATGAAATGCGTGCTATAGTCAAGGATATTTTAAAAGCTTTAAAATAAATATGTTAGCAAATTTCAAGCATTAGTTTCTTTTTTGCATCATGAGAACTGATGACAAAATGTACCACTACATTTTAGTAAAACAATTCTACAATATAGAAGACTTTCTATGTTAAAAGACAAATGCTATTATTAAAATTCATGTTCCAGTTCAGTGGCTCCTGAATTTCTTGGTACCGATCCGTTTAATGTTTGAGTGACTAAGCAGTGCAGTTTGCAACACACTGGCGCATCTCTCTAACAAATGAGGACTATGATTCAGCAAGGGCAAATCTGCCCTGGATTTCATCCAAAGGATTGTATTATTGAATGTATCACAAGAAACTTATTACAACCTTGTCTCAACTGTATGAAGCCAGACTAAGGCTATGTCATAAACCAAACTCTTTGTGGATACAATGTCATATTTGTCCAAATGTCATAGATATCTAAGACTAAGAGTGCTGTGGTGGTAGGCACTTGATAAATATGCCATTGGCTAATTGAATTGCTGATTGTTTTTCATTTCCTTTACCTTTACCCTTACCCCTTCTCTGTTCCTCTCTATGTTCCATAATCTATCCTTGACTTAAATTCTGACCTTTTAGCTTCCCGAAACTGTGTTGTTAAATATGGATTTGCCCTTACTTTCCAGTTCCTTCTGTCCGACCAATTATCCTTCAGTCCTATTTTTCTGTAAAGGGTAAGCTTCTCCCACAGGGTCTAGCATATGACCTTAATACCATCTTTAAAACTTTACTTATTTGAGGGCCAGCAGGTGTTGCAGTGGTTAAGACACTGACTCCCACATGGCTGACTGGGGTTTGAGTTCCTGACCTAGTGGCTTGAAATTCCCCTTTAGTGTGTGCATGTGTGTGCCCAAAATTTCAGGAGGAGAATAGAGAAGGAATCATGTCATGGCCATCTCCCCAGGGGATGATTTCTCACTTTATTTCTCATTGTCTTTTCCTCTCTGATGAATGAACATGCCTATGGCAAAATAAATAAATAAATAAATAAATAAATAAATACAAAAACAAAATCATACTCGATATTAAGTTAGTTCCTCACTGAAGCAATATATTAATAATTTAAATGGTATTTGATGGTGGGAACCCATTCAATATATTGAGAAAGATCATGGAGATAACCTACAACATTTTAATGGATCAGTAGGATCAGTCACTTAGCTAAAGAAGGCTGCACAGCCTTACTACTTACCTATCTGTTGGGCTGGCTATCTATCAAAACATTGTCCATGGCAGGGGAACTTGAAAACTCCTTTATGATCAGTTTCTGCTATTGTTTTAGTCATTAATTCACTTGGATATTTGAAGGGATGATGACTCAGAATGTAGATGACCTTTTATCAGTGATTAAATGGTTATACATTTATTTTGTCTTACTCATGCCTCCACAAAGACACAAATTATACCTCATTGCAATCAACTACTTTCCAAAATGTATTAAATCCACTTGTGGAAAAGTTTAGCATCACATGAACTACTTCCCAGCAAGTTTGTCTTCAACATGAGCGGATTTTCAATGATCCAGAGCTTACATAGAACTGAGCAGCAGCCTTAAATGTTTCTAAGAATGAAGAGTAAAATTCTTTATAAAAGTAAAGAAACGAATGCATCAAAATTGCATCATTTCTCTTAGGCAATGTAAGTTTGATGTTCAGAACAGATTCTATGACAAGACATGCTAATTTATCAAAAAAAAAAAAAGAAAAAAGAAAAATTGTTCATATCATTGTTATTTCATTTGAAATTTACCTATGCCAGCAATCATAGTGTTCTAAGATGTCAAAAACGTTAGTATGGGACCAGCAGTTGGTGTAATGGCTTTATTGCTGGACTCCCATGTAGCCGATCATGGTTTGAGTCTTGAACCTGGTGGCTTAAACTCACGCCAGGTGCGTGTGCATGTGTGCCCAAGATCCCGAGAGGAGAATGGAAGAGAAGGGATTGCTGTGTGGCCATTCCCTGTGGGGGTGACATCACACTTTTCTGTCTCTCTGGTAAGTGCACACACCCTATAGCAAAAACCTCTCTGGGACCAGCAGTTAGCATAATGGCTATGTCGCTGGACTCCCACATAGTCGACCGCGGTTCACGTCCCGGACCCGGTGGCTTAAAACTCGTGCCGGGAGCGTGTGCGTGCCCAAGATCCCGAGAGGAGAATGGAGGAGAAGGGATTGCAGCGTGGCCATCCCCCCTGCGGGGTGATTTCTTGCTTTTTGTCTCTCTGTCTCTCTCTGTCTGTCTGGCTAGCGCATGCGCCCTATAGCAAAAACCTCTCAAAAAAAAAAAAAAAAAAAGAAAAACTCTCAAAAAAAGAAAATTAAATTAAATTAAAAACCTTAGGAAGAAGTTAGAATAATAATTTGTAATAACAAGATGAGATAATTTGATATGTTACATAAAACATTTAAAATATTAAGCTCAAATACCAAAAGAGTTTTAAGATTTTCTTTATTAAATCTCTCTCTTTTTTTTTTTAAGTTTGTTCCATAGGGTGTGTGCACCCCTCTGGAGAGAAACAGACAGAAACAGTGAGAGGGAAAGTGAGAAATCACCCCTAAGGGATGATGACTGTGCCTCAATCCCTTCTTTTCCATTGTTCTCTCGAAACTTTGGGCATGCACACATATGGCATGATTTTCAAGCCACCAGGTTCAGTGCCTTAACCACTATGCTGCCTGCTGACTTTCAATTCCTAATACTACATAACCTGAATGAAGAGGATAGCATATTAAAACCAAATGGCAGGGACCAGAAGATGGCATAATGGTTACATTGTTGGACTCCCATGTAGTTGACTGTGATTCAAGTTCCAGACCCAGCAGCTTAAAACTCATGCCAGACGCATGTGAGTACATGCGCAAAATCTCAAGAGGAGAATTGAGGAGAAGGGATTGTGGTGTGGTCATCTCCCCTGGGGTGTGATTTCTCAATTTCTGTCTCTCTGTCTCTCTGTTTCTCTCTTGCAAGCACATGCACTCTATAGCAAAAAAAGTCTCTATATACAAAAAAAAAGCAAATGGCAAACAATACTAATACTATTGAATATGCAAGTGAATTCTTAACACAGTGATCTAATTTTTTTAACTTTTGAAATTTTTTTTTCTTCTTTTGGAGAGGTTTTTCTATAGGGTGCGTGCACTCGCAAGAAAGACAGAGAGAGAGACAGAGAGATAGAAAGTGAGAAATCACCCTCTAGAGGGGATGGCCACACCATAATCCCTTTTCCTCCATTCTCCTCTCAGGATCTTGGGCATGCATGCACACATGCCCTGCGTGAGATTAAACAGCCGGGTCCGGGACTCTAACCATGGTCGACTACATGGGAGTCCAGCAACATAGCCATTATGCTAACTGCTGGTCCCTGCAAGTTTTGAAATATTTTTATATGAATGTTGTATAAGTGTTTAAAACTTTGATCAGGTGGGTATGTAGTGCTAATGCCACTGAACCCGCATGAGCAAGGTCCTGGGTTCATGTCTGGGGACTTCCTCAGTATAACAGGCAGGAAAACATGCATGATCTGGGCCACCTGATCAGAGGTGGAAAATGACATGAAGACCTTGTTAGATGCCTGTCTTTCTGTCTCTGACTCTCTCTTTCTGATGGAAAAAATAATCAGTATGCATATATATATATATATATATATGTGTGTGTGTGTGTGTGTGTGTGTACATACATATACATGTTATATATAAATTATATATATATTTATATATATTATAGATAGATAGATAGATAGCAGAAGTTTGTTCCCATGGAATTAATCCTGGTTTCCTATTAAATTTCCCATATTGCACTAATGGGAGCAGAACTCTGAAAGATTCTGATTTCCATAACAAGGGTACCCCAATTGCTTACAGATGACACAGTGAGGTAGACATTAGCTTTTATCATGATTACCACTGAATATTGTGTCAAAATAATCTCTCTAGCTCTTGGAAAGAGAAAGGTAGAGAGATCAAAGACCCCTTCAGCACTATCCACCCTTCACTTCCCTGGACATTGTGGCTATGTTCTGAGTTTCAAATAAACGGAGGACTGTTTTGTGACACCTGCTAACTCCTTATGTTACAGTCAGAAGAGATCTGCTCACATTTTTCACTCTCCCTTGTGTTCTCTAGTGTCCGGATTCATTATTCTCAACTATTCTGCTGACGTGTACACAACAGGAAAAGATCTGGGCAAAGTAGACAGACCTCTCTCAGCAGATTCTGGAAGACTTCCAGCAATTTAGTAAATTCAGTGATTCTATTGTTGAACTCTAGCTGTCTGTAACCATGAATGAAGAAGCCAAGGTTTCCATACCTGAAAGTTGAGTCACTTCCTTGAATTAGCAGGAACGACACCACCTCAGAGTAAGAAGGCACAGCAGAGTCCTTTTAAATTTCTTCCATCCTAAAAACTTTCCGGACTTGCAACCTCCCGGGAAGAAGCATCTTGCCTTGAATTGTCTTAAACCTCATCTAGAGTAAAATATTTTATTAAAAGTCAAAGCCTACTGCCTCCTTGTTTTGATAGAATGAAAAGGGCACTAAGGATAAAATGTTTAAAAAGCTGTAAAAATTAGTTCATGCTTTAAATTGGCCATGGAGTAAATATCTGTTCACCTACAAGCAATGTATGTGTGTATTTTTATGTGTTATATATTTATGTATGTGTGTATGAATATATATAAACATACACACATACATATATAAAAAGGAATTTCAAGAAGTTTGTAGAGAAATGGAAATGAAGTACAAGCTTATTTTGGTGCAAAAAATTTGAAATACATACAGTTTTTTGATAATATGCATGTTCGGCAAACTTTTTGAAAATCCTTCCTATAGGCGTGTATGTTTACATTTATAAAAGTGCACATTTTATATTTATATACATATATTCATATATAAATCATCCCATATAAACACACACACACATATTCATATATAAATTACCACCACTTGATTGCTTGACTTTGGACACTATGGTTTAGCCTGTGTGTCTTCAGCTATAAAACACGTGTTTATGACAGTATGTAAGGCATGAAGTGCCTACTTTCAAGAAAGTTTTTTAAAATGGTAACTATTACTATTACTTGATGCTCCATGAAACTTATGCAGCAATGCCAGGGCTACCTATTTCCCTGGGTTGTCCTGAAAAGCATGTGAGATAATTTATGTGAAAACATTTGATATGTGGGAAATGGTCATACAAATGAGCAAAGGGATTGGGATGGAGCCAGTGTATCACATAGGCACTAAGGAAAGGAATGAGGCAAACACAACATGGATGGCCCTGCACGAGCATTTTTCAGAATAAAGAGGTGACAAGAAAACTCCTAACAGTTACAGCTATAATAATAGCTGACCGAATCCACACAGTTTGTTAGCTAAACAAGTAATATAGCCCCAGAAATGTCCAGAGTGGCAAGGGTAGTGTAGTTCGAGTCATTATGGCGGCAATATAAAGCAGCGTATGCCACGTTATCAGCTGATGACCTTTCTCTGGATTTTACCCCTTTTCTCTTTCATGATTAACCTCATGTCCATCACAGTATAAGGAGAAGCATCATGTCAAGGGAATCTGAGATGCTGTTATGGCAGTTGAATCAGGCAAGTCTTTCTTATGTAAAGAATCATAAAACAGTGCCCAGCTGCAGTGACATAGGCAGTGAGGTATACTGTGTAATACTGGAGCCACATGGGAAAGTCAGGGTTTGGGTTCTGGGTCTTCTAGAATACCAGAATGGCTCAGATATGTTTGTGATCCAGCCAGGCTAGAATAATGAGGGAGAGGATTGAGACTCTGTCAAAAAAAAAAATAGTAAAATAGACTAGTAACTTATCATCGGGTGTTGATTTGCCACTTAGAAATATGTTTAGAGTGAGTCAGTTGAATAATATTATACTTTATATACTATACTTACACATAATAATGAATAGGTCAAATCTTAATAAGGGTTGATTCTTTAAGTTGATGTTCTTATGTGAGATATATGAAAATCTCCAGGTTATTTCAAAAGCAAAACACCTAGGGAAAAAACAAAAACCAAAAAAAAACCAGATTGTATTATGATTAATTGTATATGTCAGCTTGGCCCAGATAGCTGGTAACACATTATTTCTAGGTATGTCGGTGATGGTAGTTCCAGGAGAAATTAGTATTTGAATTAGTAGACTGAGTAAAAAAGATCCGCTCTCACTGAAAGAGCAGGTTCCAGGGAACCAGCAGTTAGTGTAATGGCTATGTCACTGGACTCCCACGCGGTTCGCGTCCCGGACCCAGTGGCTTAAAACTCACGCCAGGCGCGTGTGCATGTGTGACCAAGATCCCGAGAGGAGAATGGAGGAGAAGGGATTGCGGCATGACCATCCCCCTGGGGGGTGATTTCTCACTTTCTGTCTCTATGTCTCTCTCTGTCTGTCTGGCGAGCACACGTGCCCCGTAGCAAAAACCTCTTAAAAAAAAAAAAAAAAAAAGAAAGAGCAGGTTCCAGCAAATCTGTTGAGGGTCCAAATACAAAAAAATGCAGAAGGGCAAAATTACTCTCTCTTCTCTTGGGCTAAGACATCCATTTCAGACATTGGAGCTCTGGTTCTCAGGTGTTTGGCCTCAGATTGAGTGTGTTACACCACTGTCTCCCCTGGTGTCTTAACGATGGACTTAGACTGAATTATACCACTGACTTGCAGATAGCATAAAATGGGAATTTTCAGTCCTTATAATCAAGTGGTCCAGTTCTCATAGTAATCACTTCTTGTAAATCTTTACATAGCCTATTTCCACAATCCCTTCTCCTCCATTCTCTTCTTGGGATTTTGGGCACACACCTGCACATGTACCTGGCACCCCCACATGCCACAAACTGGCACATATATAACATTTAAAGAAGCTGACAAATCTTTTTCCAAAGTGTCTGCACCATTTTACATTCTTACCAATAGTGTATGAGGTTTCTCCAAATATTTGCCAATACTTAACATTAACAATTATTTTTTATTTATTTTAGTCATTCTTGTGGGTATACACTGGTATCTCATTGTGGTTTTAAGTTGCATTTTCCTATTGGAAATACTGTTGGTATCTTGTCATATATTTATTTACTATCAACATACATGGTTTTATAATATATCGAAATAATGAGAGATAAAATTGAAAATCAGATAGTTATTGGTGAACACGAATTCTCACAATAGAGCACAGAGATTTATATGGTGTCCTGCGATTTTTTTGTGTAGATATTTTAGCTGCTTAATATTAAATAAAGTATTTTTGCAGTGATCAGAAAAATTCACTTTATAAACACACTGTATTATGATCTGAATGAAAAATTAGAACACTAAAAACTGGCACAAGACAAGGCTACCTACTTTCTCTACTTCTTTTCAACATAGTGCTGGAAGTCCTGGTCAATGCAATCAGAAAATAGAATAAAATAAAAGGCATTCAAGTAGGGAAAGAAGAGATAAAATTATCTCTATTTGGAGATGACATGACTGTATACATAAAAGATCCAAGGGTGTCCATGAAAAAACTCCTGGAAGTGATAAATGAATACAGTAAAGTGGCAGAATAAAAAAAATACAATAATCTCTAGCATTTCTATATACAAACAACAGGCAAACTGAGGTAAAACTGAACAAAGTCATCCCATTTATAACAGCCACTAAAAGTATAAGATACCTAGGAACAAATCTAACCAAAAAAGTCAAAGACTTCTAGAAGGAAAACTATGAAAATCTAAAAAGAAAAAAAGGCAAATAACACATAAAAGTAGAAGGACATTCCACTTTCCTAAATTGGAAGAATTAATATAATCAAAATGGCAATACTACCTCAGTTAATCTACATATTTAATGTAATACCAATCAAATTACCAGAGACATTCTTCAAGGATCTAGTAAAGACAATCATAGAATTTGTCTGGAATCATAAAAGACCCCATATTGACAAAGTAATCCTGTGCAAGAAGAGTGGAGTAGGAGGCATCTCACTTCCTGACCCCAAAACATATTACAAAACTGTGATAATCAAAATAGCATGGTACTGGCACAAAAACCAATCTGTGGATCAATGGAACAATATAGAGACCCTAGAAATAAACACCAAGACGTACAGCCAACTAATCTTTGACAAAGGGTGCCAGTCGATTCAGTGGGAAAAAGAAAACCCCTTTAGCAAACGGTGCTGGCAAAACTGGATATTCACCTTCAGAAAGATAAATCTGGATCTCTATCTCTCACCATTAACAAAAATCAACTCAAAGTGGATCAAAGATCTAAACCTAAGACCTCAAACTATAAAACCACTCTGGAAAAACACTAGGGAAGCTCTGGAAGACATCAGAGTAGGCAAAGACTTCTTAAATAAGACCCCCAAAGAACAGGGAATAATCCCCAAAATAGACAGGTGGGGTCCCATCAGATTAAGTAGCTTCTGAACAGTAAAACATACAATTACTAACATGAATCGATAACCCTTGGAATTAGAGAATATTTTTGTAAACTGTTCCTCAGGTAAGGGATATGTCTATGATAACTATGCCTGTGATAACGAGAAGACACAGAGAACTCAAGAGACTTAACCCCCCCAAAAAAGGAAAAAGAAATGATTAACCCAATTAAAAGTTGGACAACTCTCTAAAGAAGACATGGGATGGGGAGGTGTGGTGTTATCTGTTGAAGATATTTCGATCAACGGGTCTGGGGAGAAATGTTCACATATCGAAATGGTCTCACTGTAAGCCAAACAATATGATTGAAAGTATATACATAAATAAAGTAATTAATAAAAAAAAGAAGACATATGAACAGACAAAAAGCATATGAAAAAAAATCTAACATCCCCATAATAAGGATATACAAATCAAAACCACAATAAGATACCACCTAACCTCCAGTCAGAGTGGCTAAGATTGAAAAAAGATAAGTGCTGGAGAGGGTGTATTGAAAAGGGAACTCTTCTGCACTGTTGGTGGGAATGTGAATTAGTCCAGCTACTGTGGAGAATAGTATGGAGGTTCCTCAATGGTCTACAAATAGACTACCATATGATCCAGCAATTCCACTCCTGGGTGACTCCCCAAAGGATAGGAGAACACTCAGTTGGAAAAGTGCTTGCTCATCTATGTTTATTGTGGCATTATTCACAATTGCTAAGACATAGAACCAACCCAAATGTCCACAAACAGATGAATGGATTGAAAAAGTGTGGTACATATATTTTATGGAATACTACTCCACCATATAAAACAAGACCCTAGCATTTACTAGAAACTGGACAAATATGGAAGATTTAATGCTAAGTGAAGCAAGTCAGGCTATGAAAGAAAAATTGTATATCTCCACTTAATACATACCAACTGTCCACACTCTATGGTGGAAACTGAAAGCTTAGGGTATATAGAAGCATGGAAAATAGTTATGGATATTGCAGATGGTGTGGGAAGAGGGTAGAAAAATGGGGAGAGTAGAGGGGAACAGAATCTAGGAGAAAAATAGAGGCAAGATATATATGGGACACAAAAATGGATGATTATCTGTTGACGATAATGTGTATGGTGTCTTCAACTGGACTAGGGTGAAGTGTATTCATGCTGGGTGAATTTACTTTACAAGTAGTAGTGATGTATAGTGATTGAGTGTATAAAATAAATTTTAAAAATCTAGAACAAAACACAATATAAATTGCTTTTATACCCTCTATTTTCTCTAGACTCCTATCTTTTCACTTGAATTTAGTTAAATGATTAAATGTTAAATAAATGGTTAAATAGTTAAATTTCAAAGAATATCATTCATCTTATGTAATCACATTATGTATTAGTTGATAATATCATTCAATGTTTTTGAAAACTTTCCATGTACCAAGCACTGTTCTAAATGCTGATGGCTTAAGAATGAGTAAGCTATATGTCTCATCACTGAAACACTCATTGTTCAGAGAGGAAGACAAATAGAGAAACAAGTTGAATGCAGTGTAATAAGGAGTGATGTAACTAATGTAAACTCTCTATACAAAATTTTGCCAGACACAATTTAGAGGAAAAAAAGGTTGTCAGTTTTTGAAAATCGTAAAGGAGTCAAATAAAATGGTTACTCAATCAAAGAGGGAGATTCTGAGTGGGTGGTAAAGAGTTCTGGATGGGAGATTTTTGAAGCTGAAGGAACAGCTTACACAATAAAATGAAGATATGAATATGCGATTCAACCAGGAACCAAGTTCAATTTGACTGGGATGCCCTTGGAAAGAAAACTATAATAGTAAGCAGGGGCTTCCTAGTGAAGAGTATTGAATGCTTTTCTTAGGAATCTGGGCTTATTCTGAAAACATGATGGGGTTCATCGGAGGATTCAAAGCAGTAGAATGACACCCACAGACTTTTATTCAGGAAAATCACTGAACTAAATACATAGAGACAACAGAAATAGTTGGAAGCTAGACCACACAGTGGACCCTCAGTGGTTGTAAATTCTCTGGCTTTTATCGTGACTGAGGTGAAGAGTTTGAGCAGAGGAATGATGTAATGTATATCATTTTCAAAGGAAAATTCATCCTTATAGAGAATAAACTATGTGGATGAAGAAATCAGGAAGGCCACTCAGGAAATTCAAGAGAAAGGTATTAGTTGCTTGTGGAAGGGTTGTAGTGATGATACAAATATGAGGAGTGTTTGTTCCAGCATGTTCTTAGAATGTAGAGCTGAGAGGGTTTGCTGCTGATTTTAATATAACCAAACAAGATATGAACAAACAATTTCAAGGTTTTTGGGCTGAACATTTGGAAAGACTAAGCTAAGTACTGAAGAGACCACTTTGGGAAAAATGGTAGAGATAAGTGTTCTGCTGTGGCTGTAGGTTTGAGATGCCAGTTAGGCATCCAAATGAAGATTGTGAGTAAGGAAATGGATTTATGAGATTGTCTTTGGAGGCGATATCTGGGATGAAAATACGGATTTGTGAATCATCAAAGTATAAATGTTATTTAAAATCATGGAGATGGATCATTGTCCTGGGGAATGAGTGTGTTTTGAGAAGATGAGTCAGAGAACAAAGTCCTGTGACATTCCAAAATGTGATGGCCGGAAATAAAAGGAGAATTTGGCAAAAGAAGGTGAGGAGTAGCTAGTGTTACTTGCAGAAGGATAACATTTGACAAATTAAATAAAGTATTTCAAAAAGGAAAGAATAAACTATTGCTAGAGTGATTAAAAAAACATTTCATTTTAAACTTATAGGCTATTTATAATTTTAACTAAAGTAGTGCAATGATGTTGTGGAGAGAAAAGCCTGATTGAAGAAGGTTCAAGAGAAGAGAAGATCAAGAGAGAATGAGGAGAGAGGAAAAGGAGACAAGGTAGTTCTGCATTAAATATAAGAGAGAGTCAGGACAGTGGTTGGAAGATTATTTAGAATCAAGGGAAAGATTTTAGCTTTTAGAGGTAGGATAATAGAGCATGTTTGTATATGCATGCAAATCAACAAGAGGACAAAATTAATGCAAGGGTTAAAAATGATCAAACTTTGAGTACATTGAGAAAATAGCATCTATTACAAAATGTAGTTCAGTGGTGCAATGAAATATGAAAAAAAATAATCCATTGTTGCAAAAGGGAATCTGTATATGGGTATGGATGCAGGTATGTTAGAATAGTTGGAGAATTACAATAGTCCAGTGAGAAATAATAAAGATCGAGATCAAACTATTAGAAGAAATTAGAAAAGTGTACAAATTAGGAAAATACTGAGAAAGAAGAATAAGCAGGATTTAGTGTTTATTATGAAGTAGAAGCTGAGAGAGCAATCACCTAAAACTATCCAACACATTACTCATCAAATAAATTACATTTGAGCAAGTTTAATCTGAACAAATGATATAGATTTTGGAGTAATTAATTAGCAGCTAAACATGGGCACATAGGGCCAGCAGGTGGTGTGGTAGTTAAGGCACTAGACTCCCACATGGACTGTGGTTCAAGTCCCAGACCTGCAGGCTTGCTTTCTTGCTCTCTCTCTCTCTCTCTCTCTCTCTCTCTGTGTGTGTGTGTGTGTGTGTGTGTGTGTGTGTGTGTGTCTGGTGATCACATGTATACTACAACAATTTTAGTAATAATAATACTATTAACAATAAATAAAACTTTTTTTAAAAGATGTGCCCATAAATCTAGCCTGGTGACAGTTTTAGTGTGTTGGGCTGTGGTACTGGAAACCACAGGACTGGCCACTGTTTGTATCCTGGGCATAGTGGACCCAGAGTGCACTGGGCTGTTATCACCCTACCATTAAATCTTGTAAGATTCAATAATTCCATTCTACAACATGTGAGCATTATTATTTACTTTCTAATATTCCTAAAAATTCTTATAAATCTAACATTTTTTATAGTTATCACTAGCGATTGCAGTGTGACCTATCAGAGGTGCTTCTCTCTGCTTTTTCTCTCCCTCTCCCTTTCTCTCTCTCTCAACCCCCTCTTGAATGTACATATGCTCTCTCTACTATAATTTTTTTTAAAAAAGATGGGCATGCAGTTGGCATGTCATATGAAAATTTCTTATTCATTTTGCATTCAAAAGCATGAGTCAGTTGAAAGAACAGTGTTCAAGGTAGGAGAGTGGATAATAGAGAGAGTGGACTTGAGAGAGCAATGTAATACACTGTAAAGTTGTATGTAATTCAATGTAATATAAAGAAGAATATGATGATAATAAAAAAAAAAGTCCACATTGAGAGCTCAGGTGGATAGATGACATTTAAGTAAAGGAAGGAAGCCTTTTGATGTAAAGAGTTCAGAAAGGGTGGTCTGAAGGTCTCTACGTACTGGAGAGATTTTAAAAAAAAGAATTTAAGACTTATATTTTCTAACTCCCTTTTGTCATGGTACAAAGATGATAGGACAAAATCATCCTGAGGAGTCAAAGGCAGTTAGTTCTTAGAATAGTCTCTGTAGGAAGTAATAGAGGAAACAAGCCAAATAATTCAAAGAGCATAAATTTGTAATAGCACCAATTTTTATGACTGTGTGACCATTTCTAGCCGGATTCATAAGCTAGAAATATGAATGGAAAATATAATGGGGAATTTTCTGTAGATTGGCATTTAGGTATATAGGTTAGGAGATGAGAGAGTTCATATATTTAATTTAAATTTCATGATACGGTGAACACTACTATGAGTCTCTGACCAGAACTTGACATCTGTCTCTCAGCTAGTAGTAAACCTCTCAGTCATGTTTATAGGATGTAACTGCTTTCTCTTTGTTTCAGTCGATCATTCAGAGAAAGATCCCTGGTCTAGAAGGAACTCATCCAGAAGCTGGGTAATCTAGAATAATTTCCACATTGCCAGATCTCCTGTTAAGTAACTTTAATTGCATCTTGAGCCTTAATTTTCTTTTGTCATGCATGGTAATATCTTCCCAAGTTCCAGGGATTAGGACATGGACATCTTTGGGGACCTTACTGTTTTTCTTACCAAACCTTCATAATATAATTATTGATATCACCCTACCATTAAATCTTGTAAGATTCAAGGTAAATTCCATTCTACAACAATATGAGCATTATTATTTACTTTTGAATATTCCTGAAAATTCTTATAAATCTTATGTTTTTATAGTTATTACTAGTGAGTCATATTTTCACTAAAACACTTCTCAATTCACTTTCAGTTCCTATTCCACACTATGTCAGACCAAACAGGAAATGTAATTTCTGGGGTTGGGAATGGAGGTGAACAAGGGGGCAAGAAACAAAATTAAATGTATAAGTCTAGAAAGACTTGTGGGTACAGAAGAATTTACTGAACATTTGGTAAGGTTGGAGAGATTAGATAACAGTGGCAACTATATAGCCAATACCAAATAGATTAAAATTGAGGATACTGGGGCCAGCCAGTGGTGTGATGGTCAAGGCGCTGGACTCCCACATGGCCTACCACGGTTCGAGTCCTGGACCTGGCAGCTTGCTTTCTCATTTTCCCCCTCTCTCTTCCTCTGGTCAAATTAATAATAATAATAATAATAATAATAATGACATTAAATAAATAATTCATTTTAAAAAATGGAGTTTACCTATTTGTAAAAGCTCTTTTGTCCACCCCATCCTAAGGTGTGTCCTATCTGGCATTTGTCAACGTATAAATTCTCTTGACTTCTGGAAATCTACTTGAGCTTTTTGTTTTCCTCTCATTCCTCCCTTTTTTAATGAAAAAAAGAAATGAGAGAGGGAAAGAGAAGGTAGAAGTCTTTTATTTTCCCTCTTCTTGTTTCCTCTACTTTATGTAATAAACCTTGTTCACAGGCTATTTCATATTTAAATGAGAAGACATTGACAAAGTGATTTTTTTCCTCAGGTGTTATGGCTAGGTTTTAAAGTATATTGTATGTTACTTGAATCGGAAACAGATAGTTGCAGTTCTGAGCCTCCAATCCTGAGTTAAGTTGCTGCTAGACTAATAACCATCGCAACTTAAACTATCGCTGATAAAGTTCAGTGTATTAGTAATAGTAAGTCTTCTGCTGGAAATATACAAGATAAGAGATAACTTTACTTTTATTCCTTGTCCTGGTCTAATGGTTACTGTCATACTAAGAAAGTGCTAGACCCTATATCTGGCTTTATATATAATTTATTATATTTTATGTGTTTTTTTAGTAATGGAATACAAGTTACATCTTTAAAAAGCACTTTATATTAAAAAGTAAAAGCATAATAAAAGTCACATTAAATACTTTGTGTGTGGAAGACAATGTTTTCCAGAAATGGTTTTATCTTTGTAAAAATTTCCTTAATGAAGTCTTTATATTATGTGAACAATACACTTCCATACAAGGAAAGTTAATCAAAGGTTTTCAACAGTTTTATTTTAAAAACTGGATGCCTTATGATTGTAAAGCATTTTATCACCTTTTCTGGCTCCAGTTGTCCTCGGCTTGCTGATGCAAAGTCCTGCCTTACGTTGGTGTCTATTTATGACAGAATGTGTGGAATCTGTTTTGAAAATATTCAGAATAATTATTATTTGGAACTTGATTTAATCATTAAACATTGTATTTTTATACTGAAAAAAATCACATAGTACCTTAAAAAGATGTACAATTATTACATGTTGAAAAAGGAGAAACTGTTGGAACCAGCAGATGGTGTAATGGTTACACTGCTGGACTCCCACATAGGTGACCATGGTTCAAGTCCTGAACCCGGTGGCCTAAAACTCATGCTGGACATGTGTGCATGCATGGCCAAGTTCCCAAGAGGAGACTAGAGGAGAAGGGATTGCTGCATGGCCATCCCACCCGGAGGGTGATTTCTCGCTTTCTGTCTTTCTGTCTCTCTGGAGAGCACATGTGCCTTATAACAAAAATCTCTTTAAAGAAAAGAAAAAAAAAAGAATAAAGGGAAAAATATGGTGAACTCAGTATGAAGTATCAAGAATGAAAGTTAATCATTTTTTATGCAAGCTATTAACAGAGAAAGCATATTTTGTGAGCTTCAATAGGTTAGTTGGGAGATGTATCCATGATCACCATTTGATATAATTGCCTCAATAGGTCATATAATCCTTTTCAATAATTCACCATTAATACTCACTTCTGGTTTTGAAAGAAACTAAGGGATTTCTATTGTCCGACACTCCTGCAGAATTTTATTATATTATCGAATTCTTTACAAGAACTTTGGGAGTATAATTGTCAGTAATAGCATCATATAATATTAAACTTTAAATATAAACAATATTCCCAGAAACTGGTGGAAATCAGAGTTGGCTTCCCCAATAGCATGCAGATATCAGCACACCCTAAGAATCTTAAGTAAGGACTTGACATGAGAGGATGCTCCTTGCCAATGGTAACAGTGAGAAATTTGAAGTTCATCTTTGCCATCTGCTTTGTCTTCTTTTTGGAATTCCCAGTGACTTGGTGTCCCTTAGTCTATGGTCCTAGGGAATGCCCCAATTTGCAAAATTATCACACTCCCTTTATCAGAAATTCTTGAGGCACATACCCATGGTCTCTTCTAAATTAAACTTCTATTCTTTCACTGTTGGTTTGTATTTAGAACACAATCGCATAACCTATTACTTAGATATAACAACTAGAAATGGCTTGGCAAATTATGGAGTTAAATTGATACACAGATTCTGGACTCTCATTTATTAAACAGTAATTTTCAGAGAAATTAAGACTACTTATTTCATTGGGTAAGAGAACAATTTGAGGGATAACTTTCCTGGTATCTCTCTAGCCCAGTTAAATAACAGCAAAACTGAGGCAAATCAATGGATTTGCTTTTAGTATTTTGCAAAAAAATTAATTTGGCCAATATACAAATAGGTTTGGTGAACACTGAAGCATTGACCTTTTTCCTTTAAATTCTAAAGAGTAAGAGAAAAAATGAGTTACTCACTGGATTCTGTAACTAAACAGTGACTCCTGGAAAAATAAAAATAAAAATCCAATTCTATTTATACACTTTCATGGCAACCGAGGAAAAAATAAGAGAATGATGCTAATACCTATTAGGCATTTATCACATTGACCACACCTCTGTCTCATGGTAGATGCTAGTTCAGGTTTTAAAGTAAAGGTGTGTCTGGTATAGTAACAGCCCTACATGCTGTGGTGTTTTTACATTAGAGGCTATTCTGGCCAAGCGTGAAATTTATTATGTCCAGACCTGTACTCAGCCTTTGTTCTCACACGACATTTCAAATCCTTTTATTTTTTTTTGAGATATTTTTGATATAGGGCATGTGTGCTCGCCAGAAAGACGAAGAGAGACAGAGAGACAGAAAGTAAGAAATCACCCCCCCACCCCCAGGGGAGATGGCCACATCGCAATCCCTTCTCCTCCATTCTCCTCTCAGGATCCTGGGCATGCACGCACACGCATGAGTTTAAGCCACCGAGTCTGAGACTCAAACTGTGGTCGACTACATGGGAGTCCAGCGATGTAGCCATTACACTAACTGCTGGTCCCCAATTTTCAAATCTTGAGAAAGAAATTAGTGCTGACTCTATGGTACAGCAGTAATGCCATGCTCAAGAGAAGCCAGATCATTACGGTGACTACAGTTTCATTCTCCCACTGAAGCAGCCTGACACATGGTCTTCACTCACAAGTGCCCAGAATCCAGTGTACTGGGGAGGACGGGTGGGGAGGACGGGTGGAAGGGTTCATGGCATGACCAAATTCTGTGGAGGATGCTCCTCTCTCTCATGTGTGTGTATGTGCTATCATGAATAAAGAAAAAGAAAAGAAATTAGCATGCAGAATATGATGTTTTGCTTTAAAACTAGCAATGACGACTTTCAGTAGACAACAACTATTTTTGCTAATATGAGCTTTTTACTTTCTCAGACAAGTAGCATTATTCTACTTTTCTTCCTTAACCATCAGATCAGGTGTATAAGTAAATTAAATTGATTGAACTGTGTTATATATGCCCTTAACATTTTTGTTTATTTTTGGTTTTGCATGAAAGATACATTTGAGGATGCAGAGAATGTTATCAACGTTCCTGACAAAAATGCTCATTTACCCAAAATGTTGTGCTTAGAGAGCCCTTAAAATCTATCCTCATGCCCCTATTTAAAATATCTTTTATTCAGAGGTTTGTGTTAAAGAAGAGAGCAATCTCAAGCATTTACCAGTCATTTAAAGAAAACTCATATATTAGTTTTGCAAGAAGCAGAGTTTTAAAAATCAGCATGGATTATTGAGAATTGCTTATTACTGAAGCAAGTACACTTTACAGGAGACTTTAAATGCTTATAAACCGATGACAACAAAATATTTAATGCAGCCATTGTGCTGCTTAAGAACAGATATAAGCATTTTCGTTTAGTAAAGAACTATAGTACATTGGTATTTTTATCAGATCTTTGAAATCCTCAGAGGTAAAGTACCTGTTTTTGTTCTTTGCAAAAGTTGTATTTGCACGATAGGACTGTGCTTTGCGTTCTTTCTTATTTCTTGTTTCTTGGCTATAATGTCTGTTTAATGCTTAAGTCCCTCTAGACTTGGGCTTCTGCTGATGTTAGGCAGCCCTTCTGCTTGGAGAATAAGGTAAGCATAGGAAGGAAACAAATAAGCTTCATTCATCAGTGCTCACTGGTCTTCATTAGTCCTCAGGGCCACTCTATGTCTCCACAGTTAACTGCGATGTTTTCTTGGATGTATAAAAACAGTCTTTAATCAAAACTATGCCAAATCATCTCTGGAAACAGCCACTCTTATTTGGATGAGGATAACAAGCTAAACATGGGGTGCTATTTAGGTTTGAATAGTGGCTAAAGAAAAACAAATTTGTTCAAGAGCATCAGCAGAAATTTCAGGGAAACGGCTTACTGCTCCAGGCACTAGCAAAGTTTAAAACTGATAGTGCCTTGAGTCCAGAGACCATAGCAACTAAGAGGCATTAAAATTTCAGGCAGTCAGCCCTGGACATGCTTGGATGCACTCCAGACCTTCTAGCTTTTAACCTCAACAGGTTAAGATGTGGGGGTATAAATGTTTTCAAAGGATTTGACTTCTGATCCCTTGTCTCTATCATTTTTGCCAACAGATAAGATCTTTATAAGTGAATACACATCAGAATTATTATTCACTTTGCATTTTTATTCAATTTAGCCAGAAACAAACAAACAAAACTGATAAAAACTAATAAATAGGCCAGTGGCTATCTATTGATGTACATGAATAAAATTTATTCAACCCATATGTCAATGTTCATTTTTTTCCTAACTGAACTCTCTATTCCCAGATTATAAAGGAGTAATGACCAATTTCTCTAAAGAAATTTGAGCTATTTATATGTTTTGTTATCAAGTTGCCCAACTAGGGGATAAAAAGTCTTTGTATTTGAGGGGAAAAAAGTGCCTAGAACTTTCAGAGTTCATTGAACTTGCTTAATAATTTATTTATAAGTAGAACATATCTTTGAAAAATAAGTCATTTTGATTTGCAGCTCTTTTTAGCTAACGTTACAGTTACCTTTTATCTTTTATTCTATTTTCATAATGAATTTTATTTAAGGTCTTTGAAATTCTATCAGCAAGTTACTTTCTCCTTCATTTATAAGATACTTATGTTTTATAAAAAAAAAATCAGGACCTTTAGAGGTTAGTTGCATATTATTTTTCTGGTGTCATTTTTTAAATAACAAGAACACCCACATTTTATTCTTATACATGACATTAATATAAGTGTTTTTCTAGAACATGTTTTACATGGGCACATATATTTTATAATATTCCTGAATCAATTCATAAGATAAGATCAAGGTCTTTTATAAATGAAAATATATTAAAATGTTTTCAGTTTTTATATTTATTATGTATACCATATTACATTTTTGGTTTTCTTTTTTTAATTATTTTATTTAACTTCATTTATTATTATTATTTTCCAGTTTGATCAGCCAGAGAGAGAGAGAAAAAAAGTGAGAAAGCAAGCCACCACGTCTGAGACTTAAACCGTGGTTGGCCATGTGGGAGTGTCCAGCGCCTTACTCACCAAACTACCTGCTGGTTCCCATATTTTGGTTTTCTGAATCTAATCATATGTTAAAAAATAAAAATGAAAATTATTATCCAACTAAAAAAGGAAAAATAAACTTTTCTACATGAAATACCTTGCAATAAAATATTTCATCTATTTTGAGTTACTTCAGTACTTGTTTTATATTTTTCTTTTTAATTTTGCCAGAGAGTACATGCACTTGTGGGAGAGACACAGTGTGAGAAAGAAACTGAGAAAGTACCCCATAAGGAGAATGGTCATGTTGCAACCCTTTCTCCTCCACTCCTCTCTCATTTAGGGATTTGGGGCACACACATCCATATGCCTGCCTTGTTTTGCAAGCTGCAGGTCTGGGACTCCAATCGTGCATTGGGCCATGAAGGATCTAGTTTTAACCATCAGGTTATGGGCTGGTCCTTGTTTCATATTACATAGGAATTTAACCTATTCTAGAAAGGCAAAACAATAGTACAAGTAGGCAAATATGAATAACAGGGAGGAAAAAACGCCCAGGTGTTAGTGATCTAACAAAAGAAATGAAAAATTTTACCAGAGAAAAATCTACAATTTACTTATTATTGCTCATTTTCTTTATAGAATATGACACATAATGATTCTAAATCCATTTTCTACTTGAAGTGAGAAAGAAAGCAATAGTTTATCATTTTTTGATCTTATTTTTTTTTCCATCATGACATGTGACTTGACAATGACCACTGGGTTTATTCATGTAGAAAAGAGATCAACAATGGTGGGTAGCAAAGAAGTGGTAGCAAAAGAGCCTGATACCCTATAAAGGAAATAATGGAGGATCATGCCCATAGCCTATGATTAAGGAAGCCAGTTCCAACACAGCTGACCCTGGTTTGAGTCTTGGTCCCAGAGACTTGAAAAACACTTCGGGTATATGTACAAGGGTTCCCCAAACCCCAACAAAATGGAGAATTGGAGGGGAAATGATTGTGGTATAACTATGTTTCATTGGGAAGTGCTTTTTTCCCCTCTTCTGTTGTCTCTTTCTGTCTGTCTGTTTCCCTATGACCAGTGCACATGCACTCTATCAATCAAAAAAAAAAAAAAAAAAAAAAAAAAAAAAAAAGGAAAAAATGGGAAGAAACTATAAAATTTGAGACAGGTTACCAGCAAATGACATAGCAGTTATGTCACTGGACTCTCACATGGCTGATGACAGTTTGAATCCCAGACCCAATAGCTTTAAATTCATGCCAGGCATGTGTACACATGTGCCCAAGACCCTGGGAGAATGATGCAGGAGAAGGTATTGTGGCATAGTCACTCCTCATGGGGGGGTGATTTCTTACTTTCCTTCTCACTATCTCTGTCTCTTTCTCTCTATTTGACAAGCACATGTGCCCTAAGGAAAAACCTCTGAAAAAAACTGGAACAGTATTACTCTCAAAAGAATGAGAGAAACAGAGTGGTAGTTGGAAAGATCTGATTCGAAATGTGTGTGTACATGTGTGTGCATATTTATGTGATAAATAAGTGGAAGAGAAGTGATTTGTAAATGAATAAAATAATACAGTAACAAAAGAATGATTGTCTAGGCAGGCAACTCAGAAAGACTTGCTGAAACAAAATCCTTGAGCGTCAACTGGGGATAGGATTTGATGTACTGTGGAGGTATCTTATGTATTCCCCCATCATTGTTTTTTTCATAATTTATTTATTTTTATACATTCAATCATTATATATCATTATAGCTTATAAGATGAATTTTCCCAGCATGAATACACTGTATATTAGTCCAGTTAATGATATTATCATACATGTTATCATCAACAAATAACTTTCCCAATTTAATGCCCCTTAAATGTTCTGTTTCTAATGGGAAATGGTCACGGATATTGGAGACAGTATGGGAAGAGAGTGAGAGGAGGGGAAGAATATGAAGAAAGAAAGAAACTACAGAAAAAATTAGAGAGGCAAAACATTTATGAGGCACAGAAATGGATTATTATTTGTATAGTATCCTCAACTGGACTGGTGTGAAGTATATTCATGTTGGGTAATTTCACTTCACAAGCCAAGTGATGCATAGTGATTGAATGTACAAAATAAATTAAAATTTTAAAAATGTTTTGCTTCTTTTTCCTCTTTATTCCCTTTCTCTAATCCTCCCCCATCATTTTGAAAACTATTCCAGGAGTTTCACCTAGTAGGTGTTGCTCCAACAGTTTTCTCTATCTATCTATCTATCTATCTATCTATCTATCTATCTATCTATCTATCTATCTATCTATCTATATCTATCTATTATCTATCTATGTATCTATCATCTATATCTATCTATATCTATCTATTATCTATCTGTATCTATCTATATATTATCTATCTATATCTATCTATCTATCTATCTATCTATCTATCTATCTATCTATCTATCATTTATCTATTTACATGTACTTGCCAGAGAGAGACAGAGAGACAAAGAAAGAGAGAGCAAGAAAGTACTCACCAATGGCACATTTCTCTTCCATTTCACCATCCTGTCGGGATTCCAGGCATCTACCCAGAGTGTTTCCAAGCCACCAGGGCTGGAATTTGGATTGTGGTCAGCCATGTGGGATCCTGCTCCCTAAACCACTAAATGTAAGGGTCAGCCCTTAACCATTTTACAAAAGAGAAAAATTGTGACTCAGAAAATTAGTTCCAAGCACAAATGAAATTTGAATTATAGTCTATTCCAAATTCAGTGCTCTTTTTACTTCTTCATAGCTGAGGTTCTACCAAGATGGTTTTTATTTATACACTCTATCCCTTGGCATACAACACACATTTGACTCTACATAAGGGGGAGAAAGGTAGCTAGGCAGAAGAATCATTCAAAAGGTGCTTCTATAGAAAAGATACTGTGGAAGGGGATCCATATTAATTTTCTTTTTTTAAATGACATTTTTAGATTTTATTGATGTGTCTAATGTCTTTTCTAATATAAAAGAGGTATTTAAAAGTGGATTCTATTTTGGCTCTAGGTTAATCTTACCTCCTATAGAATTAAAAACAAATTGTACGAAACACAGTATTACTTAAGATAGGTTTTAATGAGGATGATGTCAGGACCTCACTCCCTATGTGGGCCACTGAGGTTTTGTTCTGACTCTTCATTGCTGCATCCTTAACCCATGCCAACTGTATTTTTAGAGCTTGATCATTAGTTAGATGATCTTCAGGTGAGAGAATGAAGTGAATCAGCATAACCAAGCCCTGCTCTATTAAAGGTGCCAAAGGGCAGGATCCATGGTTGAGTAGTAGCTCCTTTCCATGCACAAACATAAGTATTATTTGTATCATTCCAGGCAGTATCCTTCCTAGAAAAAAGCCAGCACAGCAGTGCTTGAATAGAATTAGAACTAAGAGTGATAGGATGCTAATTCATTAGTTAACTTACTTATTCAGCAGATTTAATAAATAATTCTTACGTGCTAGTGAGCCCTCCTCCATTTTTGTATATTAGTGTACAAAATGGCAAGAGAAAAAGGAATCTGCTTTTGTGGAGGTTATATTCTAGTGGGGACAGAGAGACACTATGCAATAAAGGTAATGGACAAGTAAATGATATAGTATGTCACAAGCTAATACACGCTGTGGAGAAAAATACCCATCACGAGAAGGAGGATGGAAACAAGAGGAATGATGTTAGTTATAAATCTTTTCTTTGATACTAACACTTCTAATAAGGACATGAATATTCTTAAAACAGAGAATGACTCCCAAATCAGCAGAAAGCATTTTCTTATATACAACATTTTCTGCTTATAGTCTGAAGGCAGCAGTACTGAATTCTGATGGCACTGCTGTTTTGTGGGAATTGGATGAACTTAACTGTCACCCCTTGAAGTTCCTGGTTCTGACAGGTCAAATATTTCAAAATCTCTTGTTAAAAACATTTTGAGCATGTTTCTTTCTTGGGGACATTTTCATCTTTAATAACCAATTCAGAGAAAGTAGGACAGAACAACTAGGGTATTTTGAAAACAACAAATAGATGCTTCATTGATAATTGTCTGGCACTCCGTAAACTCTGAGCACTCCAAAAACATCAATTGTATTTCTAAAATTTGAGTAAGTTCATATTACAACCTCATTATGGAAGACTTTGATAATAAAACTGATTGGAAACTGGTGATATTTTATCAAGCAGGAAAAGGAAGAAAGAAGATCAGGTAAATTATTTTTCACCATACCTCACATTTATTGATGAGATGCTCCAGAAGAGAGACCATTTTTTACTATCTCTGCGTCTCCAGGTCTTCTGACCAACATAACCATAAAGGCCATTTGTTCTAAGATCCTCAAGTTTGTAAGAGTCCCCTAGGACACATTTTATATATATATCTTTGAGTTCTGTTTTATGGGCTTATTTATACTAACAAAATATGTTGCTTATTGAAATTCAAATTTAAATCTGGAAGTCCTGAGACATTATTAAAATTTAGAGTGAATGTCCCATATTCTTAAGAAGAGACCTCATTAGGATAAAATAAGCATTATCTAGAAGCAAGTTTCTGTGAATTAACTCAGTTTTTTATTTATTTATTTTTTAACAATCATTTAAGACCTTTATTAACAGGTGCTTGCAGTTTGTTGACTTTTTTGAAAAAATCAAATTGTAAACTTTTATTACAAATTAAAAATGAAGTTCTTAAAAATCTCAGCTTGACCAGATATGAAACAATTAAAAAACCTTTAAGGGTGTATTGAGAAAAATCAGGCTTTTTTAAAAAAACATAGTTAGTCTTTACCAAAAAGAGACATCTTTCGGTAAAAATAATAAAAACCCCACGCTGCATAGATAATGAAGATAGTCTAGTTATCTGGTCAATGGACAAAAAGCAAGCACTGAAGGTCTTCAGCTCCAATCTTCTGTTCATTTCTTAATGCTGGAATTTCATACTCACTTATTGTTGGATAATTAAACCAGATGATAGTAGAGTTGGTAAGCCGGCATTTACTCAGTCCCACTCTGCTCAGCGTCAGGAGCGGATAAATTCTCAGCTGGTGAATCGGCTGCTTTTGTCTCTTTGCCCTCTTGTGGTTTAGGGTTCTCTGGGCGTCTGTGTCGATAATTGATACTGCCTCGGTACCGACGTTGAGGTGGCTGCTGACCTTAGGTCTCATCTCTTTGATTTTCCTTATCTTCTTCATTGGCTGCCTTTGACAAGGAGCCCCTGCGAAATCGTCGTCTGTAACCCCATACATATTCTGCCTCACTGGTCTACCTTGTTCTCCTTCACTCTAGTTGTCATCACCCTCCATCACTTCTCCCTGCACAGGAGGGTTGGACTACTGTGGTCCATGCCCATAGGATCCTGGCAAGTAGTAAGGGGGGGATCTTCTCCTATGGTAGGGCTGGCGTTGCTGGGCCTGGCCTTCAGGAGTGTTCTCTGATCCCTCGTTCTTTTCCCCACTCTCCCTATTCTGGTAATTTTGCTAGTAATTACATGAAGGACCCCTACAATGTGGATAGCAACTATAATGGTTACTGTCTGCTACATATTTATCACCTTGAACTGGAACTCCACCAGGGCCTGTTACAGCTGCTGCCTCTGCACCCTTTTCTCCTTCAACAATATCAAACTCCACAGTCTCTCTATCCCCTACACTGTGAAGGCAATTCCGGGGTCATTCTTTATGGCAGTCTGGTGTACAAATACATCTTCCTTGGTGTCATTTCTTATATTGAACCATTTTAGTATTCCCAAAATCTTCCTTGCGATGACCTTCTTGTCCCCGCTGGCAGGCGCCGTGGATGTGAGGCTGCTGGGACCGCTTCCCAGCCCCGCTGCCTGCGGGTGCCCGGCTTGGTGGTGGGGTTGCTGAGGGCGGGGGGTAGCTTGCTTCTGGGTCTCTACCTTACTGCTCATGATTATGGTGGTGATGACTGGGGCCTGCAGCTGTGGCTCTTCCCGGGGTATGATGGTAATTAGGCCAGTGGAGGCGGTGGAGCTGATCAGGGCTTTCTGGTGTCCTCTCTCCACTCCTGCTACTGATGGAATTCTTAACTCAAATAACCACAAACTTAGCAGCTTAAAACATTATTGATGTATTATCTCACATTCTCTGGGACAGGAATGTGGGCATAGCTTAGCTGAGTCCTCTGCTTGGGATTTCTTATGCCACAATTAGGTGTTAATTTGAGTCAGGGTTCCATTGGAGGCTCAGGGTCCTATTCTAAACTCAGGAGGTTGTTGGCAAAATTCATTTCATTGAAGCTGTTTAGTTCACAGTGACTTGCCTTTTTTATATCCAGAACTTAAAGTATTTCTGGCTTCTACTATCTCTGATTTCTAGATTCTCCTTTATAGGACTAACCTGATTAAGTTAAGCCCACCCAGGGTAGAGAGAATTCCCCCCAGAAGGTTTTGATCCACCCACAGCCTCTGCCAGCCAAGATCTTGGGTACATGTGTTGGCACTTAGTGTGCTCAGGAAGGTCTTGGTACACAAACTGTAGGACTTTTCCCTTTTGGGCCCAGTTGTGTCACCACTGTGCCACTGCTTGGACCCAATAATTCTGTTTTGATTAACGTATTAGAAATCTTAATTACATAAATGAAATCTGTTTACCTTTGTTATATAATGTAATGTTATCATAGGAGTGACATCCTATCACCTCTGTTCTATTATATTGGTTAGAAACAAGCTAGGTATTTCAGCTACACTCATGAGAGGGGCTTATACAATGGTTTGGGTTATTGGGGGCTATGCTAGAGATATGTCTGAAGTTTTGCTTATAAAAATAGCATCAAAACCTTGGGCAAGTTGGGAAATAAGTGAGATAAAAAGATAAAAATTTTCTCTGTATGAGATATTGACTCTGGAGTGCTGGGTAATGAGGCCCAACACCCATGTTGGTTCTTGTGCCTTGCTCATGAAGAATTAGAGATGTGGACACAGAGAGGAGATTAAAGTAGAGTTTATTAAGAGAGGGTTGCTGAAGAAGAGCTGGACATAGGGGGTTTTACCCAGCAGTCTGAACAATGGACTGGCTTTCTGATAAGTAAGTGGGCATTAGAGAATAGTTCTATGGTAGTCTGAGTAATGTCCTACCATATACTTTGTGTGGTCAGAAAACCATAACCTTCTGTACTTCTTGTTAGAATTCAGTTACTAAAAAGAACCTGTTGATCTTTGCTACAGTGTTTCAAGTCCCAATGCAGCTTCTGGCTGTGAAAACATAGCCACTGTGACTCCATCTTGGTTCTTTAGTCTGTCTGTGTGCTCAATATTCCTATCTCCTTCCTTATTAGCAAGAAGTCAAACATTATTTAGAGGCATGTAAAAGGAGTGTATATTGTACATTAACCAGACCAAAGAGGTAAAACACAGAGACTTCATTAAAAAGAGAAATAAAGGGAATCAGCAGTTAGCGTAATGGCTATGTCGCTGGACTCCCACATAGTCGACCGTGGTTCGCGTCCCGGACCCGGTGGCTTAAAACTCACACCGGGCGCGTGTGCATGCGTGCCCAAGATCCCGAGAGGAGAATGGAGGAGAAGGGATTGCGGTGTGACCATCCCCCCTGGGGGGTGATTTCTCGCTTTCTGTCTCTCTGTCTCTCTTTGTCTGGTGAGCGCACGCGCCCTATAGCGAAAACCTCTCCAAAAAAAAAAAAAAAAAAAGAGAGAAATAAAGTGACTTCCTTTTGGGGCCCCTTCCCTCTCTACATGTAAATGGGTCTAACTCCTATTTCATTATGAATATGTATTTGGTGAGAAAAAGTGAAAAGGAGGTAAAAAAAGAACAGGTCCAATATCATGTTTCTAATTAAATCATAAAAAAACACAAAGGCTTGGGTGTTTGATAAATGTTATAATTAATGCCACCTAAAATTTAATTATTTACTCTAACATCTTGGCGTGTAAAGTTCTACAGTGTTCCAGAACCTCAGAAAACTTATGTTGCATGGCTACACAGAATTGAGTAGATATGTTAGTGTATTGGGTATACTCTGAGTTTTTTTTATATGTCGGGATTTGAGTTAATTTTTCTTATGGATTGGAAAATAAGTTAAAGCTTGGGGACATTTAAGAAATTAATTTATAAGTTACTTAGGTTTCTGTCTAGAGAACAATTGTTAGAATTTGTATTAGAGTGCACAGCCAAACCTATATAGAATAGTCCAGAAATATTTGGTTCATTTTGTAAAGAAAGCAAACAAGTAAACTTCATGGTCACATGAACAACAAACAAATACTTAAGGCTTTGGAAAGATGTACTCAGAAATGTTTTCATTGAGTTTGCAAGTGGTTGCTGTCATTGTCCTTCACAACCTGATATCACAATTTTAGATATCACTTATGTCAGCAAAACTCTACCCTTCAGATAGATGACATTTTATTAGATTTTTTAAATTGCTCTTTTCATAATAAAATCACCTCAGGGCTCAAGTACAGAAGAAATGACATGTGTATATATGGGTTTGATTCAGAGATTAGAGGACGTGAAATATTAATGCTATTTACAACATTCAACACTTGCTGAATACAAATTTACACAAAATGAGAAAAAGAGTCCCTCTTTTTAAGAGAGGATTAGGATATGAGAGTTCAATCTGTAAAAATGAGAAATAATTTTGGTACTTAATTTGGTTCTTAGGCTGGTTAAATGCAGGGACATGCCTAAGACAGACAATATGGAAAAGCAGTCTGAATTTAAAACCAGAAGTTTGTTCTTCAGTGTTGTCTATGTGATTCACGTGGCATTGGGTGAATCACTAACAGTTTAGGTTTTCAGTTTTCTGTTCAGTAGAAGGGGGTCAGCCCCACTGGATGAGAGATAAATGTTCAAGGGATTTTAAAGTTATAAATGCCCCTAATAAACTGAGTTATTATTTTAAATGCTTCCAGGCTAACTACCATCCAAGTATTTATTTCAGAGGGAAGCAGCAGGTTAATATAGATCAAAGAGTCAAATCATAGTATGTGGTAAGAGTTTTGTAGCAAAAATAAATAAATAATAAAATTTAAAAAATAGAAAGTATATTTCTAAAAGGCAACCCAGGACCTCTAAAGCTCCATGAAGTTCTGCATTTGTATCTATTCCCACTTTCAGTCATTCTTTCAAGTCACAGGAGGTACCTCTCTGTGGGAAATCACTTAATCAGCTTAAAATCTTTCTTCTAAATGAAAACAGTATAAAATGAAGTGGTAGAAGGCTGAAGTCTGGGCGAGGGACATGGTTTCTATTCATCACTTCTGTGTATTAATATATTACATTTAAATTAGGCCGGGCAGATGCTATTCCAATCACACAGAGAAGAAGTTATCTTACAGATCCTTTGCCAGCAAGGTCTTTATAATGTATGTGGTAAGAAGCCAGGATAAATGTGATAGGCTAGTGAATAGAAACTTCTTATTTTGTTCTTTTCTTAAGTTTTTTTAATTTATTTTTTATTTGTGATAGAAAATGTGAGTTCAAAAGCACAAGTGTGTGGGGACCAGCAGTTAGCATAATGGCTATGTTGCTGGACTCCCACGTAGTCAACCACGGTTCCAGTCCCAGACCCGGTGGCTTAAACTCACGCTGGGCGCGTGTGCGTGCGTGCCCAAGATCCTGAGAGGAGAATCGAGGAGAAGGGATTGCAGCATGGCCATCCCCTCTGGGGGGTGATTTCTCGCTTTCTATTTCTCTGTCTCTGTCTGTCTGGCGAGCGCACGCACCCTATAGCAAAAACCTCTCAAAAAAATTAAAAAAAAAACACAAGTGTGTGTGTGTATGTGTGTGTGTGTGTGTGTGTGTGTGTGTGAGAGAGAGAGAGAGAGAGAGAGAGAGAGAGAGTAACACCCTCAACAAAGTTTTCTCACTTCAATTGCCTTTCTCTGATCTTCTTGTTCTTTAGAAGCTTCAGCATGTGCATGAACACCCAGCATATTTTAGGTCAAATGAACCAGCGATCTAAACTCTGGTTACCCACATGGCTTTCAACACTGCAATTCAATATGCAACCAACCATACTTTCTAGGCTGGGCTACTATTCTTTTTTTTTCTTCCTCCATCTCTCTTTCTCTCTCCTTCTCTCCCTTTGTCTCCCTTTTATGAACTTACATATCTAAAAGTGAAGCAAAAAAAAAAGTATTTTGACTAAATAAGATAAAATAATACCAAGAAATACTACACACCAAATGGATAGTTTTAAGAGTGCTGTCAGGATTTACCTTTATTTTTTTTAAGATTTATTTCATTGTCTTTATTATTATTACTATTGATATTATTATTTTAATTCATTATATGGCACATGCACTCAACAGAGAGAGAAAAAGAAGGAGAGAGAAAGTGAGAAAGCAAACCACCAAGTACAGGACTCAAACTGTAGTTGGTCTTGTGGGAGTCCAACCCTAACCATTGTGGCACCTGCTGGTCCTGCTCTCAGGATTTTCGTAAAAAATCAATCACACTGTAAAAGTAACCACACTTGGAGGGACACCCGTTTATTTAATGGCATTAAACATACATTCATGAAAAGAGAAAAATGTAAGCTTTGTGTTTAAGCCAATTATAGTCTTTATTAATAGATGTTGGCAAGTAATTTTACGGGTCATTTTCATTGCTTAGTCAATACACATCCATAATTAATATACAAATGCTATTCTAGACGAATTCCTTATTGGTTTCTCTGCATACATTCTTTCTTCCCCTTCGATCTTTCACTTCTGATTCGCTGTCTCCACTGCTGCCGGAAGTAATTTCCTTCAACAGCTTTTCTCTGATTGTGTCATTTCCTTTTGTTTGAAAAATATTTGCTAACTCCATATAGTCGTCAGGGAAAAAATACTCAAGTCTCCAGAGCGGTGTTCAATGCCCTCTTAAGCTGGCCTGAATTTACCACTCTGATCTTATTTTTTGGCACACATACTTTCACTCCACAGACCCACTCATGTAACTTTTCTAGTGCATTCGTGTTTCACTCTTCAATATATATTTCATATCCTTTCATGAGACCAAGTTGCTGCTAATTTTTTCTTTTGCCTAGAACTTCCTTCCTCTTTTTCTGCCTGACAAATTCTGCTCAGGCTTCAGAATCAAGTATAACTTTTATTTATATGTAACCTTTCTCCTGAATCATCTAAGAAGGTAGTCTTTGCTTCCTCCGTGTTCTAGGAGATAGTCTCATCACTAAATTACAACATGAGTGACATTGCACTGCAGTCAATTTGTTTACATATCTGACTTATCTATGGGCTAAAAGGTCATCTGGTACTAGGACTATATAATTCATTATAGATTTCACAGCACATGGTATGGTACGTGTGACCTAACAGATAATCAATGCATTTTTGCCAGAGGATATTAAGGCTCCAGAAATGACTCTTTACATTGTAAAAATCATTGGGATCTATTCCTTCTGAAAAATCTTATTTATTTTTGCATCTATTTTGAAGGAGTTTTGATTTCATGTTCTAGGCAAGGTGTCATTCTAGATCACAGCAGGCCGATGCTCCCACTGTACCAATTTAAAAAAGTGGATAAATAACAAAAACTAAATGGTTCAAGGCTTTGAAAAAATCTGTGGAATCAATAATGACTAGGTGGAATAAAACTACAGAGAAAAGAACTGTACAGAGGTGAGACTTGGATCACCAGATATTTATTACTGTGAGGAACCCATTCTGGGTTTGAGTTGAGAATCTGGAATGGTCAGTGTGCAGAGAGAGCCTCTGCTGGGGAGAGAGAATCAAGAATCAGGAAGGTTTTTGGCCATCAATGTGTCTAGAGCAGTAAATTGGAAACTTTAGGGACCACAAACATATGCAATCAGCAATCACAGCATTTAAGTCCACATGTAATATATTTTCTATGCAAAAATGCATTGTAATTTTCCCTACAACCCAACAGTTACCAAAACGAACAATTTAATGTACTATAACAAACTTTCAGGGCCAACTCATGGTGTGGTGGTTAAGGCAGCTGGATCCCACCTGGTTGACTGTGCAGTTCGAGACCAGACAGCAGCTTCAAGAACATGCTGGGTGCATGTGTTCTCCTTCCAGGAGGAGAGAAGAAGAGAGAGGATTGTTGTGTAGCCATCCCCCATGAGAGGCAGTTTCTCATTTTTCATTTCTCTGTTTCTCCATATGAAACACATACCTTATAGCAAAGGAAAATTAAAAAAAAAAGCCTAGAAAACTTAAAATACTAGTTTAGAGTACATTCTCTGATCACAGTGAAATTAAAAGTTAAGAATAGAATGGAGCTGTTGTGAAGCACAGTGATAATTAGCCACCAAAGCAGGCTGAAATCAGGACCAACAGATGGTATAACTGTTAGTTGCTGGACTCCCACATGACCAACCACAGTTTGAGTCCCAGACTGGGCAGCTTGAACTCACACCAGCTGCGTGTGTGCATACTCAAAATCCTGAGAAGAGAATGGAGAAGAAGGGATTGTGGTGTGGCCATCTCCCCTAAGGGATGATTTCTTGCTTTCTGTCTCTCTGTCTCTTTGGTGAGCACATGTGTCCTATAGCAAAATTCTCTCCCTCTCACAAAAAATAAGATGGACTGGATCTTACATGGCAATTGTGGTTCAAAGGCCTGGCCCCATGAGCCTGAAACATGTTGGGCATGTGTTCATGTGCTCAAGGTCTGACAATCTGAAGGACTGGAAGAAGGAGATCATGGCATGTTTAGATCTTGTGGAGGGTGATCTCTCTCACTCTCATGCATGTATGGGATCTACCATGAATAAAGAGAAAACGTAATAGGATAAAAAGAAACTCCCCATTGTGCAGAAATTATATAAGATATTTATAAATAGCACATAGATAATTCAGATTAGAAGGCAGTGACATAGCAGTAAAATGCAACTCTACAAATCTTATCTACATAGAAGTGTTCCAAGTTCATGTTCAGAGACTTCCCTGAGCATAATGGGCATGGCTGTGCCCAGATCCAGGACTGGCTGAAGTTGGGGGTAAACTACAGTGTGAAGACTCTGTGAAGGTGCTATTTCTCTGTCTCTTTACTTTCTGTCTTACTCATAGAAGAAAGAAAAAAAGAAAATGTGAAAAGGAGACTTGGTTTGAATTGAATCATTTTTAAACCTGTGGGATGCAATTAAAGCTTGTGAAAGCAGTACTACAAGGACAGTCTACTTGCACAAGAATATACAGGTAGAAAAAAAAGGTTGAAAATTAAAAATTCAATTGGATAGTGGTTTGGCAAAAAAAATCTTGACTTCTCAAAGGCATCGCAGTAAAATATAGAATGTTTTTCAATCTTGATTCAGCAAAGATGACCTGAACAGGACACTTAGAAGTGTTAAGCATGAAGTAAAAAAAAAAAGACAATAAATGAGACAACACATGAGAAGATATTTGAAATACATGACAAAAACTTAATCAGAAAAAATAAATAAGACAGAAGGTGATAGAAAAATGGTCATCAACTTGAAAGGACCTTCCACAAAAAGGGATACCCAGGCCAATGAATATATGAAGAGGATTAATTTTGTTATTTTTAGAGAAGTGCAGATTCAAATAACAATGCAGTAAATTTACAAGACTATCTAAAGTCAAAATAAGGGAAAGTGCTTAGTAGTTGCAAGGTTTTGAGTCAACTGGAATCTTCAAATGATGTGCTTGGGAGAATAAGTTGGTACAATCATATTGTAAATCTATGTGATAGTACTGCTTAAAGTTGAACATATGCATATTCATTAACACAACAGTTGTACATAAGTTCATTAAAAACATGTGCTAAAATGTTCAAACAGCACTAGTCACATCAGACAGGAACTGGAAACTAAAATGCTTACTAACAGTAGAGTGGATTCATATTAGTTTAACCATATGAAATTGTTGCTTAATTAAGTCAAATAGCTTAGATAATGCTAATATCATATTTTTGAACTTACATAATATATTATAGTAATACAATTAATACCATATCATGAAAATAAAGATTCATCACCATTTGTTACAATGTAAATAAAACTTGTTAATATTAGGTTAAAACCTCCTCCCCACAAAAAAATAAATAAATAAAAAGAAACACAGAGTATATATAGTGAATTATCCCATCTAAATAGAGCAAAACTAACTCCTTCAAAAAATAAAATAAGAAATTAAAATAGTTTAAAATAAATAAAGTCATTAAAGTAGGGATATAGTGAAGCTCTCCTTCCCAGGGCAGAGTAATGGAAGAAAACATGAATGAGGCTTATTGGGTTATTGGACACTGGAAATCTGTGTGTTCTTCACCAGGATTGTACAAATGTGAACAGTTTGTGAAAGCTTATTGAGTGGTACAATATTGATTATTCACTTTTGTGTATGTATACTTTGCTTTAAAAAAAGTTGAGTCGAGGAACAGATATAAGAACATATGGAAATTACTATTAATGTATTATTCTGTATTTAAAGATATTAGAAAATTATAACTAGGAAATATAATTACTGAATAAAATCTATACTTTCTTTTTTATAATTTTTTTATTTACCTTTTTAAAAATTTATTATTATTATTTTAATTTGACCAGAGAGAGAGAGAGAGAGAGAGAGAAAGTGAGAAATCATGCTGTCGGGTCTGAGATTTGAATTGTGGTTGGCCATGTGGGAACGCAGCACCCTTAACCACCACACCACCTGCTGGCCTCTGAAATCTATACTTTCTACTATGAAACAATGAACACTACCTACAATGGAGTTGGAAGCCTTTTCAAAAGTTCTTAGAAGAATTTTTAGGGCCAGTCTCATAGTGCACTGTGCAGAGAGAAACAGATCCTACAGGCCAACTGCAGTTCAACCACCAGCTTGAAAAACAGACTGGACATTTGTGCACGTGTTTAGGATCCTAATGAAATGGAAAAATGGAGAAAAAAGGATTGCAGAGTGACCACACCCCATTGGTGAGTACATTCTCTCTATCTATCTCTGTCTCTCTCTCTCCAGTGCATGTGCATATACTTTCCAACCAAGAAAAATAATTTAAAGTTTCCATTTCAGTTTTGCTGAATGTATTCTTTAAGGTCTATCATTGAAATCTGTGAACTGTTGTACCCAAGGGATCCAAAAGGGGCTATAATATCCCATTAGTTCAATTCCTGAGTTGAATTTGGATGACAGATGGAGAGAAGACTGCAAAAAATGGAATTGGGAAAACTGTATATCCACAGGCAGAAAAATGAAGTTGGATCCTTATACTATATACAAAGATCAGCTCAAAATGGATTAAGGACTTATATGTAAAACTTGAAACTAGGTAACTTCATGAAGAATGTACTCTCAGAAGAAAAAAAAAGATAGTAGTTTTAAGCCAGTGATGCAAAAACTTGAGTGCTTTGAAATGAGCAGGTATATTTCTTTCATTTTTTTTAAAGAATTATTTATTTAGTTCCATTTGTTATTATTATTTTTTAACTTGACCAAAGAGAGACAGGAGAGAGAGAAAGGGAAAGTGAGAAAGAAAGTCTCCAGATCCAGGACTTGACCTGCAGTCAGCCATGGGAGAATCCAGTGCCTTTAACCATCATATCACCTGCTGGCTCCTCCATTTTCTAGTTTTATAAAACAAAAAATTACAGAATTCTTTTCCAACAGAGATCTTTACATTGTTTTGTCTGTTAAATATTTCCCCCCTTTGTCCTCCCACCACCACTCTTTCTCCACCACCCACTCCCCTCCATTTCAGTCTGGTATTTACACTTACCCACTCTACTATCATAACAATATGAAGGTTCTTCAAATATCTACAAATAGACACCCATTTCTAATGACTATTTGAAAAATACGTGTTGAAGTATAACTCCCCTATAGATATGCTGTTTTATGTCCTCTGATGGGAATATAATGAAGAGTGTATGTTTAGGGACTAGCTTAATGATTGCCATGAAAGGTCTGTCTTGTAAAAAAAAAAAAATAAAAGTATAATGCCTTTGCCCCAACTTCCTTATCATATGATGAGAAGCAGTAATAAGTAGACACTAAGTTGAAAAGGAGCTTGGAGAGCCCGGCTTTCTGACAGTTTATGCATCTAATTACTGAGATGTCATCAGAAAGATGACTAGGCTGGAGGGAGGGAGGTGGGTGGTGGTAATGAGATCACAGTGCCTAAAACAAAGGATAACATTGTCTCTTCACATCTAGATCACTGTTCTTCAGATCATAAGGGAATCTACAATGCTCATTAACCCTTTGCCGGTTTGGTGCAATAGGCACAGTGGTACTGCTAAGTTAGACGTTGACAATAGATGCTTGATATGAATGTGGCAAATGTTTTTGAATATTGTCTTGGTTAATACTTTCATATAATAAAATATCATTTGAATGTCAAACTATTTGATTCAATTTGTTGGAATCTCTATCTGCTCTTTCAGAATACATCTAGGAATGGTAAGACTTGGTCATGTTTTGTGTATCTTCTCTTTCAATCCTGGACAATGTAATAATAGAGCAATACAACTAGGGGGGCATAGCCAGCCCCTCTGTCCCTTCAAAGGGGAAAGACAGGTTTTTGTACCCCCCAAGGACCTTATAGAGACTCTTAGACTGATCATTAAAATCTCTGGAGATTGGCTTTCATCTACGAAGACAAAAAGAATTAACTAACTAAATGGACTGAAACAATTGACCCTGCACTAAAGAGATCAGGCATGCTGAAAGACTTCTCTGGTAAATTGTGGAGGGAAAATGGCAGTAACGTGCGGTTCCTTTCTGCTGCACTGTACAGTTCTGAATTGCCTGTGCGGGGATACTAGAGGGCACGTTGGATTTTCCTCTGTACTCATGGCAAGTTTGTATACTTCTATAGGTGAGAAGAGAGATTAATGAGAGTAGATAATAAGCGGAGTTTCCAAATTACCTCTTTACCCATTTATCACTCATACATTATTCATCAGTTCTTTTACTTTAAGCTGAGAACCAGGATAAATGCTGAGGGCACAAAGACAAGTACATCATGTACCCTGTTTTGAAGAAGCATTTAATCTAGTAGAAGGTGACAGGCATGTATAGTAAGAGCCAAGAAGTGTTGCTGGAACCCTAAGAAACACAGAGTTGAGGGGAGGACAGAGTAGTCTAGTATACCTAGAACATGGGACTTCAAACTTTTCTTTCTTTCTTTTTTCATCTCATGGACTTGTTTAGAAGTTGGTGGTATTTAATTACTGATGGCTTCGATTTCAAACAAATTCTCACCCGAAGTATTTCTAAAATATATAATTATATATGATAGTGTTTGGCCCAAAAGTTAAATTACAGAGTCATAGTTACTGCCCTAATTTGTGCATGTAGATAAAGGAAATTAATGTATGTGTTTCTTGGTTACTCCAAAAATGCTGCAGTATATATAGGGGGAAGAACCTGGAACACTGGCTCTAGCCTTAGTTTTGAAATGCACTACTGTGATATTGGTCAAGTCACTTAACTTTGACTTTGGATTGCCTGTATGTAAAATTAAGAAAATCTCAAATTCTAGATTTGAATAATTGCACAAAATCTCAAAGTAAATTTAAAAAGAAAATAAAAAATATAATTTTGTAATAATATTTTTCTGTGTATCAACATGCCTTATACACTATCTGGATGAATTTGGGCTATTCTTTAAATTTAAACAAACTGGAAGCCAGATGGTTGATACTATGATCATTTCATGTGATGACTCTCAGGAAGTCCATCTGCTTGGATTCCCCCAATTCCAACGTGGAAGTTGGGATCTCTGGATATTCATAATCTGGTGAGTAATTTCATTCTTTCTCTTTTCTCATGAAAGCTAAAGAAAATTTCTCCTGAGAAATATGAGGAATCTGAATTCTAATGAGTATTTTATTCTCTGGAGTATGCAATAGTTCTTGCCATGAGTATCTGTACAAAACTCAGATAAGAATGATGTAAAATTGGACAATTTATATTTTATTGTGCATTTTATTTTTATTAAATGCTGTATCCTACTATAGCTACTCAGGAATTCTAACCTTGACTTAAAGTCAACTTTCTGTTTTAGTTTCCTGCTCCAATCCATTTATACTGTACTACCAGATTAATCTTTTAAAGCAGCTCTGTCCAGTAGAACTTCCTGTGATGAGAGAAATGTTCTGTATCTCTCCTACCCAATATAGATGCAACTAGCTTTTGAGCACTATTGTACACTTGAAATAAGGCAAATGTAACTAAAGTGCTAAATTTTTCATTTTATTTCACTTTAGTTTATCTAAGTTTAAACTTAAGTAACTACTGTGCTGGTGGTTCAGCAATGAACTGGCTTCTCCATTTCTAAAGAATGGCCTTGACCTTGTTCCTCCTCTACTCAAAATTTTTTAGCTTTGCTGTGATTAAAATGTGGCACTAAAGTGTCCTTTTTGTTAAAAAAAAATTTAAATTTATTTATTCATTCATTTATTTTTAATTTTGACTAGAGAGGGACAGACAGAGAGAGAGAGAGAGAGAGAGAGAGAGAGAGAGAGAGAGAGAAGGAAAGCAAGAAAGCAAGCTGCCAGGTCCAGAACTCGAACCGCAGTCAGCCATGTGGGAGTCCAATGCCCATAACCACCATGCAACCTGCCAGCCCCAAGTGTCTTAAACTAACATTTGATAAATTCAATAAACTATTGTCAAAGTTTTCTTTTAATGCAAACAGTTTATCCAAAGTAAAATATTTGTGGTTCTCAAACTTATTTGTGTTTTCCCACAAACGTATTTTCCTTATATTTTTTCTTTTGTTTTTGCTTTGTTTTTTACAAGAATGACCTTTTATTTATCTAATTATATCTGAAATATATATATTATATCAAATATATATATATATATGTATATATATATATATATACACACACACACACACACACACACACACACATTGGCTTATTGAAAAAGTTGAGACATAGTTTTCTATTTTTCTATGCAAAAATGCATCATGACTTTTCCAACAACTCAATAGCTCATTTCAATTTCCTTTACCTCTATTGGGTCTTATCACACTCATATCAGTTAGTATCTCTCATGAAATCCCATAATCTTTTCTCATAACATTTAGTATATTTCCCCATTTATTTTAATTATTTATGTATATATGTTAAGCCCACTACATAACTAATTTTCCAGAAACTGTTCTACATATCAAATTAAATTTGTCTTCTTCTATATAGAATATAAACTAATCATCATGCAAAAGCCAATTGCATTGAATTTAAATCCCAATAACTGACCTACTACCTATGTAATAGATTAGCAATGCCAGACACATGGTAAGTGCTCAGGGAATGATAGCTATTATGAAAGCCCTAAAGATAGATAAGATTGTGATTTTCACAGGCAGGCTATTATAAGTACTTTGATGCATAAGAAAAGATTTTATTCCTTTATTGAAAGAAAAAATATGATCAACAAATATCCTCTAAGACTGAGTATTCTAGAAAGAACAAATAAAGAAGTTTATTCTATCTCACAGCAGGAGTTTTTGGTTTACATCCATTTTTCTCTCCAACATAGGGAGGAATGTCAAGAAAGATGACTTTAAAGTTAGCCCCAGGGCAGGAATAACAGCAGGTCGTCAGGAAGTGATTCCTTGGTAAAGGCAATCCGATGTCCAGAGAAAACATGTGATTTTCAGCCATCCTGCCATCAGCTGTGTTCCCATGCCAATATTCACTGTTTGTAGCACCAAAGCTGAATGGTTTATTTTCTTTGGCCCAAAGCTTGAAGGAATTACAAAGATACATAGGTAAAAATGGAAGAGCATGGATTTAGAGGGAAGTTGTGCTTCTCAGCATTTAAGAGAATCTTTCGTTCTTTGCTTTTGGACATGAATCTTTGAATTAACTACTTAGGCTAACGTTTGCAAAATGGCTGACATTGAATGCTTTGAAACTGAAGAATTAAAACATTTTTTTTCAAAGACATAAAGTTCTTGTAAAATATTGATAATTATCTTTTTTTTTTTTTTTTTGCCATAGGGAATGTGCACTTGCCAGAGAGAGAGAGACAGAAAGTGAGAGGAAAAGTGAGAAATCACTCCCCAGGAGGTTGGTCATACCACAGTCTCTTCTCCTCCATTCCCCTCCTGGGATTTTGGGAATGCATGCTCACTTGCCTGGCATGACTCTCAAGCTGCCGACTCTGGGATTTGAGCCCTGGTGGAACATGTGGGAGTTCAGTGCCTTAATCACTGTATTGCCCATTGGCCCCACTGAAAATTATCTTTAGGTTATCAGATTCTTTTTTATTTTTATTTTAGATTTTTGCCATAGGACTTGTTCGAGAGAGAGAGAGAGAGAGAGAGAGAGAAAGAGAGAGAGAGAGAGAAAATCAACTCCCACTCTAGGGGAGATGGCCACAGAGCAAGACCTTCTCTTCCATTCTCTCTTGGGATTTTGGGCATGCACGCAGATGTGCCTGGAGTAATTTTCAAGCTGGCAGTCTGGGACTCGAATTATGGTTGGGTATATAAGAGTCCAGTGCCTTAACCACCTCACCACCTGCTGGCCTACATTACCAAGTTTTTTTTTAAAATTTATTTTATACATTCAATTATTGTACATCACTTGGTTTTTAAAGTGAATTTATCCAAATTCTTATTTTTTTTTGGTCTATTGGATTTATTTATTTACTTTTATTATTTTAAATTTATTTATTTTACATTTATTCACTGTACATCATTGATTGAAAACTATTTCTAAGGAAATTTTACTATTTTTAGCTGAAAACTTAAAAATAAAAAGTTCACAGCACTTGAACCTGTTTCTAACATATTTAGCTAGTGAAAGCATCTGGTCTACTTTAATGGACTAAGAATTTACAAATACTCTGGGTTTGAATCCGATTGCCTATTTACTTACTATGTCAATAATTTTCTTATCTTTTACAAAAAGCTTTTTCAAAATTCGAATTTGTGTTGAGTTACTTAGAAACTTTACATCCCCTGGAAGTTAATTACCTAGTTTTCTCATTTATGAAATAAGAAATATGTAATAATGTCAACAGAAATAACTGAACTCTAAAATATTCAAAATAGTTCATTATAAGCTAAATATATGAGTGATCATGGCCTAGGAAGACACAGACGCAAGCAACCTTGATTAAGTGCTTCAAGGTCGTACAATCTTCAATCAGGTTTTAAAGGCAAAAACTACAAGTTGAAGGAAAGAGGAAAGGGGGAAAGGAGGATTATAGTCTTTGTCTTGAAACAATTATTCTTAGTTACCAGGATTAATAATAAGAGTATGTCAGTACAAGGTTAGACAAATAGTGTCTGGGTAGAAGTTTCGGGGGTAGTAGTTCTTGTGTTAGGTTGCAGTGGTCTTTTGTGGTCTTTTTCTTTTCCTTTTTATCTTTTTTTTTTTTTTTTTTTGAGAACTTTTTGCTATAGGGCACGTGCACGCACCAGAAAGACATAGAGACAGAGAGACAGAAAGAGAGCAATCACCCCTCAGGGGGGATGGCCACACCACCATCCCTTCTCTGCCTTTCTCCTCTCGGGATCTTGGGCACGCACGCACACGTGCACCCGGCGTGAGTTTAAGCTACCGGGTCCAGGACTCTAACTGCGGTTGACTATGTGGGAGTCCAGCCACATAGCCATTACACTAACTGCTGGTCCGCAGTGATCTTTTTCAAGGTCATGGCTCTGGCAGGATTCTGTAGATAACAGTTCTTGTTATCAGCATATTCTTATAAGAAAACACCTCCTCCGTGTCCTTCTTTGGCTTAGTTTAGTTAAGGTTTTGCACAAGTTGACACAAGTGACTCCATTTTGATTCTGAAAAAAATTATATAATAATAGTAACAATAATAATTCTCACTTATGAGAATCTGAGTTAAATCTGAGTGAATAAGATTAAAGTGAATATAGAACTTGGCCCAGTACTTGGCAAATAAAAGATACGCAATATATTTACGTACTTTTCCTAGGAGTTGGTACTAAAATAAATAAATGCTGTGTACTTTTTGTTGGGACCAGCAGATAGTGTAATGGCTACGTCCATTAAAAAAAAAAATCAAGCATCTCAAAGACATTTTCTTTAGATGTGATCTATAGGGTCATCAGAAAAGTAATGACATATTTTTCTATGTAAAAATATGTCATGACTTTTCCAATGGCCCAGTAGATATCAATACTTACCATACTAGAAACTAAACTGAGAAAAAATTTATTAGTTCATTTAAAAATAATAATATTAAAGCCATTACATATTAATGCAAATAACATACATTTTAGGAACTACTAGATTTTTCAAAAATAAAAATGTTACGAGAAGAATTACATTGTTTTGCTTTTTAATTTCTTAAATGTATGGGTTAATAGAGGACAATTAAATTCATATTTGATCTGCAGCCAACCCATTATGATATGCTATTTTGGCTGAAGTATAGAAAAGAAATTTGGCCTCATGCAGACATGGGATTGGAAAAAGAAGTACAGTAATCACCTTTTCAGATAATTCCTCTTGTAAACTCAGTAAATGGTCATTTCTTTTTTTTTTTAATTTTTATGTGCTATAGGCTACATGTGCTTGCAGGAGTTGGGGGAGAGAGAAAGCACCCTTTAGAGGGGATGGCCACACCACAATCTTTTCTCCATTCTCCTCTGGGGATTCTGGACATGCACACATATAGATGTGTTATTCATGCTGCTCTGTGAACTTTGAGTCACGTGAGATCTAGCTGCCTTAACCACCATACCACTAGCTGATCCAGTGGTAATTTCTTAAATGTTACTTAAAACATCACAGACTTGAAGCCATGTATATTAATAATCTTCTAATCTCTATCACTACACTTTTCTTACTTTGTTACTTTAAAATATCTTTTTTTTTCCCTTTTTGTACTTTACATGACTTTGTTATGTCATTTACTGTTCATTTGGAAAACATCAGTTCACTAGGTTGTGCATATCTTCTAAGTGTTGACACATTCATAAATATATACACCCATGCTTGTTACTAACCCCACTAATCTCACTGAAGTCTAATACTGGGAACCTGCTAATCTCATGGTTTCAAGTAAAAGCTTTCTTAAATTTTATGTTTTGCTTGAAAGTTGTAATTGTATGACTAGTAACAAATACTGTTACTTGTTTTCCTTGAAATGCCAGGCTCATTTCATTTAGTTTTGAGAAAAATTCTTCCAAGTACCCCTTTCTTTCTTTTTTTTTTTTTTTTTGGCAGGTAACTCATGTATCATAGAATTCACCTATTTCAGTTTTACAGTTCAGTAGTTTTCAGTAGTATATTCACAGAATTGTGTAACCAACACTACAATTTTAGGACATTATCAACATTTCAAAAAGAAACCTCATATCCATTTTATTTTTTTCTTAAAGAGAGATATTTTTCTATAAGGTGCTTGTGCTTGTTGGAGAGACGGAAAGGGAGAAATCATCCCTCAGGGGTGAGGCCATGCTGCAATCCCTTCTCCATTCTCCTCTCGGGATTTTGAGCACTCACACACACGTGCCAGGTGTGACTTTTTTAGCCACTGAGTCCAGGAATCGACCTGTGGTAGACTGTGGGAATCCAGCAACAAAACCATTATGCCATCTGCTGGTTCCCTCATACCCATTTTTTTTTTTCGAGAGGTTTTTTGCTATAGGGCACGTGCGCTCACCAGACAGAGAGAGACAGAGAGAGAGAAAGCCAGAAATCTGCCCCCAGGGTGGATGGCCACGCCGCAATCCCTTCTCCTCCATTCTCCTCTCTGGATCTTGGGCACACATGCACACGTGCCTGGCATGAGTTTTAAGCCATCGGGTCCGGGACACAAATCTAGGTTGACTACATGGGAGTCCAGCGACATAGCCATTACGCCAACTGCTGGTCCCCCCTCATACCCATTTTCAATCACTCTCCATTTCAGCCTATCTCCAGATTCTGGGAAATCACTAATCTACTGTCTGTTCTAATGATTTGCCTTTTCTGAACATGACATATATATGGAATCACACAAGATGTGGTGTTTTGTGTTTGACTTTTTTTTCACTTACCATGTTTTTTAAGGTTCATCCATACTGTAGCATGTATCAATTATTCATTCTTTTTATGACTAAGTAATATCCTATTGTAAAGATATACCAAATTTTCTTTATTTATTCAACGGTTTATGGATATTTGTTTGTTTCTTCTTTGGGCTATCAGGAATAAAATTGCTACATATAGTCCTGCAGAAGTGAATACATATTCAGTTTTCTTGATTACATAATCAGAAAGGGAGTGCTATATTATATAGTAGCTGTATGTGTAACATTTTCAAGAACTCTCCAATTGTTTTACAAATGTCTCACATTTCACTTTCCATTCCCACAAGCATTGTATGAGGATTCAACTTCTCTACACTCTTCTACCAGTTGTTAATTGTCTATCTTTTTAAATATAGTCATCTCAGTAGATGTAACGTGGGATTCCATGGTATTTCCCTAATGGCTAATGGATTTCCACATCTTTTCACATATTATTGGCCATTTATATATCTTCTTTTGGGACATATCTGATTAGAACCTTTGCCCATTTTTAATTGTTTTAATTGTCAAGGGTCCTTTATATAGTCTGAATACTAGACCCTTACCAGCTTATTTTAATTGCAAATATTTTCTCCCTTTCTGTGAGTTTTTTCACTGTTTAAAAAAAATTAGTTTTTCTTCTTTTTTTTTTTTTTTTAAGAAAGAGATTTTTGCCATAGAATGTGCACTTGCCAGAGAGAAACAGAGAGACAGAAAGCAAGAAATCACCCTTCAGGGGGATATGGCCATGCCGCCCTTCTCCTCCATTCTCCTCTCAGGATCTTGGGCATACATGCACATGTGCCGCATGTGAGTTTTAAACCACCAGATCCAGGACTTGAACAGCAGTCAACTATGTGGAAGTTCTGCAATGTAACCATTATGCTATCTGTTGGTCCCATCTTTTCACTTTTTGATGGTATCCCTTGAAACATGAAAGCATTTAAGAAGCCAGCAGATGATATAGCAATTACATCGCTGGACTCCCACATGGTTGACTGCAATTCGAGTTCCAGACTCCGTGGCTTGAAAATCATGTTGAACATGTGTGTGTGTGTGTGTGTGTGTGTGTGTGTGCCCAAAATCCCAAGAGAACAATGGAAGAGAAGGGATTGGCAGCCTGGCCATCCCCTCTTGGGGGGTGATTTCTCACTTTTCCTCTCACTGTCTTTGACTCTTTCTTTAGCAAGCACAGGAGTCCTAAGGCAAAAAACCATTAAAAAAAAAGTACTTAATTTTAGTGAAACGCAATTTATCCTTTTTTATTTTTGTCAATTATGCTTTTGGTATTAAATCTAAGAAATAGTTTCCTAACCCACAGTCACCAAGATATCTGATAGAAATTATAGTTGTTATTATTGATGCAACTATAAGTTGAATAAGAGTGCTTTTTAAGTCTTTTAAAATATTTTGTTGAACCAGACTAGCCTATGATTATATAATAAAATATTTTCTATACAAATGTAATTTGTGGCTCCGGCCTTTGAGATAGCATAAAACATTTTAGACAAAGTGTCCTTTCAGAGAAAGTTACAATTTTTAAACTCGTAATTACCAAATGTCAGAATTAATTCTTCTCAGATAATTATTCTTTTAGCATAGTTGACAATCCCAGGCATTTAACTCATTCATTAAAATGCAATAACCATTTCTCCAATAGTTTTCGCTACCACTAATGACATGCATAATTATGCATCACTAATTTCCATGAAGAACAATGAGATACTATTTTATTTTACATTCACAGGACTATACTTGCATGCTTGTGAAGAAATGACAAGAGAACCCAGGTCAAATTAACCTCAGGGTTTTTTTTTTTTTCTCCCTAATGATTAAATATCATACTACATCACTGTATTATGTTACAGTTGCTACAAGATATTTTTATTATTGTTATAATTATACTTTATTGTATTTATGTGTAATTTTCATTATAATTGGAATAAATATATGGCTAAGAAGGATAATAGTTATATTATTAAAGTAACACATACGATAATTTTGAGTAAACTTGGAGCTGAAACATGTATAGTAGTTCAGATTCCAACTTCAAATAAAAGTTCTACTAAACGCCTTAAAGTTTTCTCTTTGATATTTTGCATTTGTTATCAAGAATACTTTTTCTAGCTGCCACTTATTAATTTTAAAACAAATAAATTAGCTTACAGAAATATACGTGGCTTTACTCAAAATGATATTTCTTTTTAAGATTTCAGCTCCTCATTGCAAAGACATGCTATTTTATCCCTGCCTTTATGAAGCAACAGTGACATGCAGGGCCTGATCAGCTTAAATCACAGATGTGTGTGCCTTAGGAAAGAAGAAGAAGTAGCCTCACTTTCCCCATAAATGTGATAGCCGAAATTCAAATTATTTCCAGTTCAAAGCCACAACTATTCTAATTCTGCTGGTTCAGTGGTTAAATTAGAATATAGTGAAGAAGCAAAGAAGACTGTCTATAAACATTTAATGTCTACATGTTTTTTCCAATGCTAAAAAATTAATTCTGTGCATTACTAGGGACTGGCTCTCATTAGGCTGATATCAAATACGCAACACATTTGGAGAGTACTTTGAAATTTCACTTGCATCAGTCATTAGCACATGGATGCATAATGAGGGTGGGTATGTTTTCAGGAAAGAACACACATTTAATTTGACATTCTCTTGTTGAACTTGAGGCAGCCAGTTTCCCTGGCTTGATTCCATCTTTCATCCCACCAAACTTTCCCTCCTACTCATCAAATAATCATGGCATTCTTCACCATAAAACACAGGCAGATGGGATCTTGTGTCATTATTTGTAATCCAGTTGAAAAGATCTGTTTTTGCTTCTACAGGCCCCCATTCCATAGTACTCTAAAATCCATATTCAGTTTTTTAAATTCTTAAACTTTCTTCTTTGTGAAGAAGTGGAATGTACGACAGCATTTTTCTTTCAAATTTCTCTTGTACTTTTTAGCCCTTCATAAGCTGTGGGTGAGAGTAATTCATATAAAGTATTGAAATTCTTTTTCTTAATTCAGTATCAGTAACATGCTTTAAAATTGAAAAGTACCGAATAGGTGCTGTATAATAATAGCAATTTTACTGGAGTCAAGTCATCTACTCTTTTCCATGAATGGAAATGCTTCAGTAGTTAAGCATACATTTAAAGACCATTTATATGCTTTCTATTTATTTATTACTACTTATTGAATTACTTTATGATTTCTCATTTAAGAAAAAAAATTACTTGAAGCTTCTAAAAAGCACTAAGTATTAAGAGGTCATTAAGAGTACCTGTTAAAATTTCATGGTAATAATCGTCCAGCATCCGGGTTATGTTTTTGTTTTCCTTTATGTTCAAACTATTTTATTGATCGAGAGAGAGAAAAATACTACTATGTCTGTTTAAACTGCCAATCAATATTCAAGTATTCATAGCCTTGAAATTGTTCTGGCCTATAAGAAACTACATAAATCTAATTAGTATTGTCAGGCCAAGTTAGCCTAATCATCACCATGTTAGGGAATGCTAGGCCAAGTTATCTTAATCACCGCCATGCTAGGGCTTCAAGGATGGAGCCCACTGTGTTAGGGCCTCAAGGACGGAGACCAGGAGTCTGGGAACTCATAAATAAGCAGAAAATCGGTGGGTCCAGCACCTCCAAGACAAGGTCATCCAAACCCTTAACTGAGAGCCCTTATCTAGACTTAAGCAGGTGGTGACAGCTGGACCCTCGCTTCCCATACTCCCTCCTTCGTGTGTGCTACATCCTATGGAAAATCCTGAGCTATAAAAGATCCCTTTATCTTAGGTACGGGGTCCTTGTTGAAAACTCGCTGCGTCAGGCAGACACTTGGACCCCTGCTAGCTGGAAAAATAAAAGCCTCTTATGCAGCTGCATTGTCGTCTTCTCCACGTCGCCAACAGTTAGATCGATCACTGGATCCTAACAATATAAAGCGGAGAGCAGACCCACTTACGACATATGAAATATAGAAAATCAGGACAAGAATAATAAAATATATAATACTAAGCCCTGAAACAGCATTTTGAAAAATAACATTTTTCCCCTACGATATGTTTAAGAAAACCTTGTTAGTGCATCCTGGAGAAAATGAGGCAATCTTCAACTTCAGGGCAGGGACCAGAGGGTGGTGGCATGGTGGTTAAGATACGAGATCTCACATGGCCAACCATGGTTTCAAGCCCTGGAAATGATGATCCAAAAATCATGCCGGGCATGTGTGTGTGCATGTCCATAATCCCAAAAGGAGAATAGAGGAGAAGGGATTATGGTGTGGCCATCCCCCATAAGGGGTGATTTCTCACTTTCTCTCTCAATGTCTCTCCCTCTCTTTGGTTAGTATACGTGCCCTATGGCAAAGGCCTTAAAAAATTCAAGCCAGCTGATTTGTACATGGTTAAATATTTACATGTGTCTTGATTTTTAACTTTAATGGAATGCATACCCTGTATTTGGTAGACATTCTAATCTGATTTTAGCACAAATCATAAATATCTCTGGAGAAAGGAAAAGAAGGTGGCAATTACATGGGAGAATGAGTTTTCCTAGCTCATTCTTTTATACCTTGCCCCCAGCCCATCATTCTTCCTGTCATCCAACCCATCAACAAAAAATTTTTTGAAAAGTGCCTCATACAAACTTTGCAAAGGAAGACAACCAAAAGATGGTAATTTGTGATAAACCATGGGCAAATACTTCTCTTACATCTCTTTAGGTCAGATAAACAAAATGCGGGTTATTTTATTGCAGGTTGCCTACAGTATCCATAGCATGACACTCAGTATTGAGAAAAATAAATTCCGAAAAGGCAAAAGATCATTGCTTTAGAAATTTTACATTCTAAGACCAACTTGACACAGGTTATTTTTGATAGGTAAATGATAAAAATGAGGTATGAGTGGTATAAAGATTTTTATTCAACAGATTTTTCTTTAAAAGAAAAATAGCATAGTGCTGTAAAAGATTCATCTTGCAAGAGATTAGGAAACTAGGATGATTAGGATGATTTTAGCTCTGGCTTGATTGACTATGACCTTTCCTATGTCACTGGACATCTTTTTTTTTTTTTTTTTTTTTTTTTTTTTTGAGAGGTTTTTGCTATAGGGCAAGTGCGCTTGCCAGAAAGACAGACAGAGACAAAGAGACAGAAAGTGAGAAATCACCCCCAGGGGGGATGGCCACGCCGCACTCTTCTCCTCTATTGTCCTCTTGGGATCTTGGGTACACACACACGCACCCGGTGTGGGTTTAAGCCACCATGTCTGAAACTTGAACTGTGGTCAACTATATGGGAGTCCAGCGGCATAACCATTACGCCAAGTGTTGGTCCTGTCACTGGACATTTTCAGGCCTCAACTCTATTGTCTAAAGAATAAAAAAGATTAAATAACCTTAATTCCTAGTGATTAATCTGTATTAGTTGGTTGGAGGGAAGATAATGTCTTTTTTAAGGACAAGTGTTTTCACATTAAAATGTTTGATGTCTCCTTTTTTTTTTATCATATCTTGTGTATGCCCAAGATTGTTACATATACTACATGTATGTGCCTTTTTAGAATAAACTGAACAATGTTTGAATTTTGTTCCACATATTTAAGCACTTTTCAGGATATTCATTTCTCACATCACTCTGTAAAGTATTATAATCATAATCATTTTTTAGGTAAAGTCTTGGAGACAGTTAGATGCAGTAGATAACTCAGAGTTATGTAAACCCTAGCTAGTGCACTGAGTTTCGAGCCTAGACAGTCTGTCTCCAGGGCTCAGTTCTTAACCATTCCACTGGGCTCTGGTGTTCCAACATTGCCAATTTCACACCATGCTCAATATCTTTTCAAATACTCTTTATAGGTAGATTGTTTTCACTCTTCCCAAGCAGAGGCCTTTGTGCCCAAGCCTGCTTGCAAGTTTTCACTATGTCTCATTCCTCACCCTGATAGTTCTTTTCACATTTCTTTCCTGGACTCCAAATGACACAGTGCTCCAGGCAGAGACTGTACAAACTGATCAGAGCTGACGTCTGAGAAGAATCCTATCATGGCTGTATAAATGGCCATCATTCCAGCTAGATTTAAAGTCCTGACCACTCATCAGAGTACCTGTGCTATGCCTTAGGCGCCTCAGCTAACATTTTTGTCCCACCTAAATTTGCAAAGTCCCTGTATTCCCTTATAGGTAAAGATGATTTTAAGTGTGTCTGAGCAAAACTCTGGAGAAATTTTATGATTACTCTCCCTCCCCCCATCCTTGTGTAAACTGTTCTCCATTCTCAATGGTCACTGACCCGGCCAGCAGGAAGTACAGTGGTTAAGCTGCTTTCCCGGACCTGGAGGCTTGCTTTCTCTCTCTCTCCCCTTCCCCTTCTCTGTCTCTCTCTGTGTCTCTCTGGTGAGTGTGAAAGCCCTGGAGAAATTAAAAAAAAAATAGTAAGAATAAGAATGATAAATTTTTAAAAATTAAAATAAAATAGCCATTGACTGAAGTCCTCATCATTTTGCATCTGGATTATCATTCATAGCCCTCTTACCTTCTCCCTGTGTCTCCTGCCAGGCCCTATTCCAGTGCATCCAGCATAAGTCCAATGCAGTTATTTACAAAGTAAAAGATTAGTCTTTCAATTTTTCCTGTCTTTTTCAGCATAACATTGAGACTCTTTATTATAACTTCTAAGGCCTTTCTTAACCTCCCACTGACTTCTCCTTCCTCCTCTCCTCATTCTCTACCTTAAGTGAGTATGGTCACCTTCCCCAAACCTCCCAGACCCTCTTCTGCATGTCTTTACTAAAATTAACAAGCAAGGGCTATCTTCTCAATGCTTAGGGCCCTAACGCCTCAGCAGTTCAGAATCTCATTTAAGAAAGCAGGCTCTAAAGCGAGGCAGACCTAGTTTAAATCACTGACCCACCACTTAACTAGCTTATTTGGATGCACCTGGGTAAGTAATGTGACTGCCTTAAGACTTAGTTTTCTTGCCTGTAAAAATGAGGATAATAAAAGGCTCACCTTGCAGAGCTGATAAAAGGATTAAGATCATTAAGAGAACGCCTTTATTATAATGCCTAGAACACAGTAAGTTCTTGATGAATGTTGATACTACATCTAATGCAATGCATTGAACCAAATGAGTAAAATAATAATGACATTCAGAAATAAAGAAAAGAATGAAAGAATGAATGAGGGTGGTAGGTGGTGTGGTGGTTGGAGCGCTGGACTCCCACATGGACACCTGCAGTTTGAATCCCAGACCTGGTGACTGCTCTCTCTCTCTCTCTCTCTCTCTCTCTCTCTCTCTCGTCAAAGTGAATAATAATGATAATAAGTAAGATCGAATAATTCTTTAAAAAAAGAATGAATTAACAAGGTGTATGAAATTAAATCTATAGAGGGAGAGATGTTTTGGGTCAAAGATGGTGGAAAGTTCAAGATGAAGTCAGGTAAATAAAACATTTCAGATTTGTCTATTTGCAGCTTTAAATTTGTTTCACATTTGATATTATCTTAATAAAAAAAGAAACAATCAAAAGCTTGTTTTTGGCTAGGCTTTTATTTTGTATTTCCACTGCCCTGTTCTTGCCACTTGAGGGGAACTTTTTTCTACTTTCAAGATTGTAGTCTTTGTTCTTCCTCACTGAATTAGAATAAGCACAATGCACTTTCTATTGATGGAGCTATCCAAGGTTCCTGGCCTGAGGGACACAGATGCAGGAAGGCTGTGTCAGCATATTCAGAGCCGTCAGAGAACAATTGAGCAGTGTGCAGAGGCCGGGCAATTACTTGCTCTCATTAGATACTTTTAAAATGTTTGCATGCTTGCCAGTGGCAAAGATGGCAAACTTCAAGTAATTGATTGGGAACAGAATTTTTATCCCTCCCCCCAAGTTCTATAAAAACTGGCATTTAATATGTTTTTCTTTTTCCTAAATGACTTTCCAGTTAAATCCTTTGGTCAAAAGTCAGTATCTGTCTGTAGTCAGTATTTGGAGTGCTTAGCAGATGGAATGACAAGGATTAATAGGTATTTCTTAAAATGGTGAATTATGAACCATCAAATAATAGTAGCCAACGTATTTCAATTCTTCTAAATTTACTCTGTGTATTCTCATCTGTGGCCTCATTCAGGTTAATTTCCCATACAGAATCTCCTATGGGGTACATCGGATTTTTATTAACTCTTTTTTACACTCAGGGAAAACTGAGGATAATAGAGCATCCATTAATTGCTCAAATTTGTTTACCAGGAAGTGACTTTTTAGGATCATACATAGTATATTGCTCAGGCTTCCCCCTCACTTTCAATCATTGTGGAAACTGAACTGATAATGGATTTATAAATCAAAGTGGTAAAAAATATTTAATAAAAACATTTAGTAAGATTGAGAAGTCAGCAACATGGCAAAAACACTTCACTTATGTACAAATTTAAGACAGTATGTTTAGATAAGGGTGAGCTACAGAGTGTTCTCATTATGTTGTTACTTGGAGAAGGCGGAGGCAAGAAGATTAGAAGGAGAAAAAGTAACTACAACAAAATCTCTTACTCTGGTTTCAACCACCATTTTCACCTGCAACTACCACAGTCATTAGTAGTTATTTATGAGAGTAAGAGCTTGCCTGGAATCTGTTGTTTAATATACTCTGACATTAACTCCCACCCAGACAAGGAGTATCTGCCAGAGCAGACAACCTCCACTTCAAAATCAAACCATACCTTTAATTTCTAATGCCTTAAAATATTTATTGTTATTCTTAATGTTTTGACCTATCCCTTCTGCCATAGTTTTCTTTTTAATTGACAAATAAAAGTTGTATATACTTACGGTGTACAACCTGATATTGTGACATAGACATAGATTGTGGAAGGGTTCATTAAAACTAATTAATATCATCTCTTGCTTTTCTTTTGTGATGAGAACATCATGTATACTGTCTTAACAATTTTTTTCTTTTTTTGTTTTATTTTTGCTATAGTGCATGTGCTTTTGCCAGAGAGAGACAGAGAAAGACTGAGAGAGAAAGTAAGGAATCACTCCCTATGGGGAGTAGCCAAGCTACAATCCCTTTTCCTCCAATCTCCTCTAGAGATTTTGGGCATGTATGCACATGCACCCAAAATTATTATCAAGCCACTGGTTCCAGAACTTGAACCACTCCACCAGCTATATGAGATCCAGCACTTTAACCTCCATGCCATCTGCTGGCCCATATCTTAGCAATTATACAATACATTGTTTTTAACTATAGGCACTATGAAATAAGTCTTCTGAATGTATTCCTCCAATCTAACTGCGATTTTTATCCTTTGACTAACATCTTCCCGAAGTCCATGCATCCACCCAGCAGGCCCCTGGTAACCACCATTTTAAGTACTCTCCACTTCTGCGAATTCAACTTTTGTTAACATTCCACATAGAAAGAAAGAAGGCCATGCAGTATTTGTCCTACTGTGCCAGACTCATTTCATTTAGCACGATGTTCTCCAGATTCATCTATATTGTTAGAAATGATAGGATTTTGTTCTTTTTTATGTCTGAATAGTATCCTATTGTGTATATATACCACACTTTATTCATTCATTCATCCTATTTTCTGAAGTCCTGGTGTGAGCAGTTGCGCATCTCTGAATCTTTCATATCTTTCTTACCTTTTGCTATCAATGATGTATTCAATAATTAATTTTGAGTACCTCATGTGTGCTAGGCTCTGTGCTGGCACCTATAGGCACACAGGTAAGTTTGAAATGCTCCCTGACCTCACCCTTGGTTGAAAGATCTATCGATTTAGTTTCTGAAAATAGAAGATGAGTATATTAATAATTGTGTCAATCTAGACCATTGCCGATTCCTCCCAGGGATGCTTGAGTCTCTCTATCCATTAGAAACAGGGATCTCATCTGGTGGACAAAGCCACCGCTGATGCCAAAGAGACCTACACTGTGTTGACACTCTACCAACAAACTGCAGAGATGAAATCTCTCGGGAACCTTATGACAAGCTTAAACTACTATGACTCGTTATTATTATTACTATCCTCTCTGGTCCCCACCTAGTTTAGAAACCCTCTAGCCATTCACACTTTTCTGCAGCCTCACCCTTAAGAGCTTTCCGGCTTCCTGTAGCTGACCTGTCCTTCTACTGCCCCTCTTCAACTGCCTGTCGGACCTGGTATCTAGTCTAAAACTCCCTTTTCATAGCTTGTAGCTTTCTTATGTTTTCTCTAACTGGTAGCTTTAATTGAAACCAAGACCTTCCTTATGACAATCCTATAATTTAAGTGGGAAAATTTAATATTAGGAAGAAGATAGTCAGTTATAAGTTTGTGTAGGTTTATGACTCACCTATAAGCATTCTCAAAAAACAGTTTTTGTTTGTGTTGGCTCTGCTTTTAGAAATTGTGGGGCAAGACTTTCTCAGATGTGCTCCATTGATCTTGAGGTCTATCTACTGTCAGTAGGAAGTATCTGATGCCTGCTGGATCTCCAGGGATCAGAGTACCCGTAAAAGTAACATAAGGGCAAACCACTTAGTCAGGTCTGAGCTGTTCTATACAGTCAAGTGTTCTTTCTCTGACCAAGGACGTGCCCATCCTGCCTTATAATCACCTTTAGTTTAAAATTATATATATATATATATATATATATATATATATATATATATATATATATATATATAATTTACACATATATATTTATGTATGTATATAGGGACCAAGCAGATGGCATAGCAATTACATTGCTAGACTCTCACAGAGCCGATTACAGTTTGAGTCCCAGAACTGGTCACTTGAAATGCTGGGTGCATGTGTGTGTGTGCCCAAGATCCTGGAAGGAGAAAGGAGGAAAAGGACTGTGGCATGGCTATCTCCCCGGGGGGGTGATTTCTCACTTTCCCTCTCACTGTCTCTCTTTCTCTTACCACCCCCCCCACGTGAGCTCACATGCCATAAAGCAGAACTTCTTTTTAAATTATAGGATTGTCATAAGGAAGGTCTTGGTTTCAATTAAAGCTACCAGTTGGAGAAAACATAGGAAAGTTACAGGCTATGAAAAGGGAGTTTTAGACTAGATATCAGGCCCGACAGGCAGTTGAAGAGGGGCAGTAGAAGGACAGGTCAGGTACAGGAAGCCAGAAAGCTCTTAAGGGTGAAGCTGCAGAAAAGTGCAAATGGCTAGAGGGTTTCTAAACTAGGTGGGAACCAGAGGATAGTAATGATAATAACGAGTCATATATATTTCAAATAATCTCTCACCCCAACATACTTTGTTTGTTTGTGAACTTTTCTATATTTTTCACTTAGTTATGCTCTTTTTCCTTTATAATCTATTTTTCATTTCTACTACCTCTTGAAGTAAAGTATTCAGTATGACTGCTTCCTGCTGGGTAAAGTACTAGAAGAAAGTTTGTGTTATTTTGCATAATTGAGTAATGAGGTATTCTGATTACCAGGGGGGAAAATAGTCAAGCAAAACACATTCAAGAAATATGAACATAATAGAATGTACCTAACAATAATCCTGTTCTAAGTCTAATTTATACTTTCACTGAATAACTCAGAAGACAATTCAAAATCACACAGCAATCTCAGGGACAGCATGAGTTATTGTAATAAATATGCAGATGTGTCAGTTAACAGAGATTTCAGATTCTCTGAGAAATATGCTTTATGTTTAAATATAAAAAATATGTTAATATAAAGTGCTTTATAAATAGAATTATATGTGCAGTTCCTTAGAACATATTAGAAGTGAATGTCTCAAGGTTGCTTGCTTTCTAGAAACTTCTTAAAGAAAACACTCGCTAATCTATTTTCTATATTTCATTATTTTCTTTCAGATACGCTATTCTTGGTTTTGCCTATGCCAATAACATAGTCTATAATTCTACCTCCCAGGTGCCAACAAAACACAATAGTGAAGTAGAAAAGAAGCTGGCATTGAAGTTACAAACCTGGGAGTAAGATGACATCCTCTCCCACCATTTACTAGCTTGGTGACTGAGGATAACTTTTTTGTTTTGTTTTTTGAACATGTTCCAGATTTAGTTTCCTAATCTGTAAAATGAAGATAATCTGTAGTACATTGATTTCTTGTGAGGAGTAAATGAGGCCATTTAGGTAAAGCATTTAGAACTATTCCTAGCACATACTCTAGATTCAACAAATATTCTTCTGTTAATTTCACATTTTAACTTTTTTTTTTGGAGAGGTTTTTGGCTATAGGGCACATGTGCTCACCAGAAAGACAGAGAGAGACAGAGACCAGAAAGTGAGAAATGACTTTCCGGGGGGATGGCCATGCCACAATCCCTTCTCCTGCATTCTCCTCTCAGGATCTTGGCCACTCACACACACACACACACACACACACACACGCACACTCCCAGTGTGAGTGTAAGCCACTGGGTCCAGGACTTGAACCACGGTCGACTACATGGGAGTCCAGTGACGTAGCCATTATGCCATCTGCTGGTCCCACATTTTAACTTTTTTTTAAAAAAAATGTTTATTTTATTTATTTTTTTAATTTGAGTAGACAGCGACAGTGAGAGAGAGCACGAGAGCAAGAGGGAAAGTGAGAAAGAAAGCCACCAGGTCCAGAACTTGAACCAGGGTCTGCCACATGGAAGTCCAGCACTCTTAACCACCATGCCACCTGCTGGCCTCCACATTTTAACTTTTAAACAGTAGTTCATGGATTAGGATCTATTATTTTGAGATTTTAGTGAGCACATCTTTTTCACTTAAAATGGACTCTATCATCTTCTAAAGGTTGTTTTTACAGATAGAAGAGGCTTAATCCCTCTTTTAAAGACTTTTAAAAATTATTTCATTTTATTTATTATTATTATTTAATACTTTTCTATGGGTTACATGCATTCACCATAGAGAGAAAGTGAAGAAGCAAGCCTCCAGGTCCAGGACTCGAACTGCACTTGGCCATGTGGGAGTCGGGTGTCTTAACCAGCCACTTGCTGGACTCAAGGTCTATTTCCTTTCCTTTTTGCTCCTTTTAGATCTCATAGTAGATGCAACACTAGGCAGTTTAGGGCATGGCGAAATACTGTGGACGTGGAACAATGTAGCATCTCTCTGTTCTCAGTCTAGAAGTTCTCATATTGAAGTGAAGCCAGTCTTCTCATATCTTCCTTTCATTGTTTTTGCTCCTTGGGCTGCAAAAATGTATAATCAATCATTCTGGCTACTAGACAAAGGTTCTAATATTGTTAAATAGAGACTATGTTTCACATAAGTATCTCTTTTCCATTTCAATAACACCAGTTCCTACAAACTTTCCTGATGGTAGCTGCCTTCCAAACATTTCCATCCTGATCACTCTCTTGTTCACATTGTCCTAAATCACGTGTTCTTGTACAGAACATGGTATTCTAGATTTTGCAAAGAAATATGAAATTTCTTTTCAAAATATTGTTTCCATTAAAGAAACAGATTGTATTTTATTTTTTGTTTTTAAGAAAAGCTTTGCTATCACAGGCTTGACCTTGATGACAATATTTGAATTTTTTCCCTGGAACAACTTGCTATTAACACAGGTTTGTTCCAAAATGATGATCAGTACAATCACTGATGGTATTTTGAAACTAATTCTAGGAGTTCACATTCTTATCTGTCAAATTTTATGCTTTTATCTCCACCTCATTATTCTAGTATATTGAGAATTGTAAACCATTCTTCTATCATCTAATGTATTCATATTTTATCTTAGCATTAGGGCATCTGATAATTTGATAAGTGTGCTTCAATATGCAATATATAACAATGAGAAGCCTATTGATAAAAAAGTATATCAAGATAAGGCTTCATACATAAAAGACTGACATGCTAAACACCTCTCTTCATGTTGGAGATGAACAATTATCAGTACACTTTTAGTCTCTTGCTTTATCTTGTCTCTCCATGGTTGGTAATTATTCTAATTGCATGAATCTGATGAGTCTTTCATTATTCCATCATGTAAGTCATTTGGGACTGGATGCTGGACTCACGTAAATTCTCTCTCTCCCTCTCTCTTTCACTACACACACACAAACACACACACGTTTTCTTACTATTTCCACAACTTTCTTCAGTTTTGAAGTTTTGCTCTGAATACATACATACACACACACAGCCTTCTTGTTTATATAATATTGGCATATGATATATAGTACCTTGTTCTTCTCATTTATTGTTTTAGAATTTTCCAAAGTCATGACATATAAAGGGAAATATATATTTTTAAATTTTATTTATTTTAGTCATGCAAAGAGTGTGTGCATGCACATAAGAGAAAGGGTAGTGTGTTCACTATCCTTTTTCATCCTCTCTCCACAACTCATCAGGATCTTAGGCATCCGTGCATGCACACAGCATATTTCAGTTAGGTCAGCTGGGGAATTCAAACCAGGGTCTGCCATGTGGCTTCTAACATTGCAGCTCAGCACACTACCACCTGCATCACCAGGCTAGGGTAGGGAGTTATGAATTTTAATGGCTATACAGTATTCCATAAAATAGATACAGAAAATGTATGTAACAAATTCCTATTAGATTAAGTATATATCTACATTCTTGCCATTTTTAATGTCATAATAAAAATCATTATAGACAAGTACCTCTGGTAATTTCTTCTGAATAAATTACTAAAATAGATTAATTAATTAGTCATAATTTACATATATATACATATATATGCACATTTATAATTTCTTTTACAAAGAAATGTATTTTTGTCTAAGAGAATGTATAGAATATAAAGAATAATAAAAATTGAAGATGATTACCTGCAACCCAGAGCAAACACTATTATGACTTTAGTTTTTATGCAAATATATATACATTTTAGAGAGAGGTTTTCACTATAGGGCACATGTACTCACCAGAGAGACAGAGAAAGACAGAGAGACAGAAAGCAACAAATCAGCCCCTTTGGGTTTGACCACGCTGCAATCCCTTCTTTTCCATTCTCCTCTCGGGAATTTTGGGCATGCACGGACATGTGCCTCGCATGAGTTTCAAGTCACTGGATCTGAGACTTGAGCCACAGTCAACTACGTGGGAGTCCAGTGTAATTACTATTTCAAATATAATAAACAGGTCATATTAACATGCTAATTTTTAGAATTTAAAAAATTTAGAATAGATCATAATCATTATTCTACACCATTTGTTAGTTTTCAATAGTGTAGTTTCTCTGTCTATATAAGTCTTTGTATTTTTCTCCAGCTTTATTAAGATATAATTTACAAAAATCATATATGTTTAAATGTACAGTGTGATGTTTTGATATGTGTATATATTGTGAAGTGATTCAACTATCAAGCTAATAAACATAATCCATCATTTTGCATAGTTGCCGTGTGTGTGTGTGTGTGTGTGTGTGTGTGCATGCATGCGTGTGTGGGTACACGCAAGAAGAGGACCTAACATCCACTTTGTTTGGAAATTATACCCATACAATATAATATTATTGATGATAGTCACTCTGATGTACAATAGATCTCCAGGATTTATTCACTCTACAGAATCAAAACTGTATCCTTGGACCAATATCTTTTTATTTCCTCTATCTTCTAGACCCTGGTTAACCAGTATTCAACTCCATCTATGGGCTTGACTTTTTTAGATTTTTTTTTTTTTTTTTTTTTTGAGAGGTTTTTGCTGTAGGGCGCGTGTACTCACCAGGAAGACAGAGAGAAAAGGAGAGACAGAAGGCGAGAAATTATCCCCCAGGGGGGATGGCCACGTCACAATCCCTTCTCCTCCATTCTCCTCTTGGGATCCTGGGCAACACACGCACATGCGCCCGGCGTGAGTTTAAGCCACCAGGTCTGGGACTTGAACTGTGGTTTACTACATGGGAGTCCAGCGACATAGCCATTACACTAACTGCTGGTCCCACAAAGAATATATTCTGAAAAAGGAACATCCAAAGAATAAGAAAGGGTTCTTAAGAATTAAAAATATAACAAAATGAAACATTAAGTAGAAGACTTGAATTACAAAAGAGAAGAATTCTTCCCAAACAGAATTTAAAAGATGAAGAAATGTATAATAAATGAGAAAATATATACTACTTAGAGTATAAACAAGAAAGTTTAATTTCGAACTAATAGGAAATCCAAAGAGCCTATGGGGAAAAGAAAAAATGATTAGAAATAATATAAGGGAGCCAGCAAGTGATGTGGTGGTAAGGGGCTCTGGACTCCCACATGATTGACCACAGTTCGAGTCCTGGACCTGACAGCTTGTTTTCTCTCTTCTCTCTCTTTGTCTCTTTCTAGTGAGTGCACATGTCCTGCAGCAAATTTAAAAGTAATAATAATGAGAAATAAAATTAAGTAAATAATTCTAAAAAAATAATAATTTAGGAAAATATCTCAGAACTCAAAGAGGTATATTTTCAGATTCAAAGGTTTTATTTATAACCCAAGATTATGCAACACATAGTATGGCATATTATTATGTAGTTTCAGGACACGGTCTTTAAAAAAATAATGCAGATGGGAAAATAAAAGTCCTATTCAGACTGCAAACATACGGCTGACCCTGTGGTAGAGTGGTTAGGTGCTGTGCAGAGGCAACCAGATCCCACATGACCTACTGGGGTTGAATCTCAGCTCCCCCAGCTTCATGTTGAGCACATGCACATGTGTCCAGAAACCTGATGGGGTGGAGAACTGGAGCAGAAGGAATTGGGGTGTGACCTGACCTCTCTGAGTGCTTTCTCTATCTCTCTCTCACTGTCTTGCATGTGCACATGACATTTTGGCATAAAGTACTAATAATACAAACATAAGACTATCGCAATAGCAAGAAATAACCAAAATGGTTTTAAAATATGGAAGAAATTTCATGCAGCTAAACAATTAAAATGAAGTGTCTATAAAAATTGTACCTCCTCGGTGGAAGAAAAGAAAGCAAACATATGAGTAATTGACCTGTTTACTATCTATTGCAGAGATGGAGAAGTTTCTGAAGCAAGCAATGTGGGCACAATTTTCATCCATGCACAAAGATTTTATTATGTGTCTTTGGAATCTTAAACAACTTCTGAATGTCACATTTCTGAACGCCTATTATATTTAAGGAAGTGTAGTAGGGAATGAATGTTTATGAAAACCATTGAAGAGTAAATGGAGAATTGTATGTTTGTAGTGTTGAGATATGAAACATATATTAGAAGTATTCTTTTTAAGGACCAGCAGATGGCATAATAGTTACATCGCTGGGCTCCTACATAGTGGACTGTGGTTTGAATCCCAGACCCAGTGACTTGAAACTCATGCTGGGCGTGTGTGTGTGTGTGTGTGTGTGTGCCCAAGATCCCAAGAGGAAAAGGAATTGTGGTGTGTCTAACCCCCCCCAACACACACACTTTCTGTCTCTCTGTCTCTCTTTGTCTCTCTGGTGAGTATATGTGCCCTATTGCAAAAATCTCTTTAAAAAAACATTCTTTTTAACCAGTAAAAATGTGAAAGCAAGGATAAATATGATTATGAAAGAAGAAATAAACTTTAAGAAATAAATCCATGAAATTATGGGTTTCAGCAAATACTTTTTTTAACCTGTGAACAGACCTCCAATGAAAGTAACTTCTTTCTTTTGTTAATCTTTAGTGACAGTAGACATGCATTGACTATATTGTTATATGATTTATAATAAAGATAATATTCTGATATTTCCATATTAGAGACAAAGAGAAGTAGTTATAAAGAACGAAAATTAATAAGATAATTTTGAATAATTTAAAACCATATGAGCCTGTTAAAGTGAGATTAACTTTCATGTGAAGGACTTGAATATAAATTCTAAAAAACATATTTTTTGTGTGTACTTGTTAAAGACAAATGTTATAATTTTAATACTAAACATATCATCCAAAGTTATTTTTGAAATGTAAATACTCAAGGGTATTTTTAAAAATCTGATAAGCACTGTAAAAATCAAGTATTAGAATTATTTAAATTATTGACCAGCAAAGCTTTATCTATGGCATTTAATTTTAAATAATATTTTTAAAATTCCCATTCCCATCAGTAAAGCACAAGGATTTCAATTTCTCCACATTCTCACCAACAATTATCTTTTTTGTTTATTTGTTTGCTTTGTGTTCAGTGGTTTTTTGTTTTGTTTTGTTTTTGTTTTTGTTTTTTTTTGAGAATAGTAGCCTGTAGGTGTGAGGCAATATCTCATTGGAGTTTTGATTTGTGTTTCCTTGATAATTAAAGTGTAGGGCATATTTTCATATACCTGTTGGTCATTTATTATTTAATTTGCTATAGGGCACATGTGCTCACCAGAGAGAGACATAGAGGGAGAGAAAGTGGAGAAGCAAGCTACCAGGTCCTGGACTCGAATCGTGGTTGGCCATGTGGGAGTCCAACACCTTAACTCCCTTGCTACTTGCTGGCCCACACTGCCTTTCCACTACGTTGATCGTTTCTTTTGCTGTGCAGAACTTCTTAGTTTCAGTTTCTTACTTTGCCATAGTCCCGCTTGTCTATCTTTGCTTTGTGTTTCTGGAGTCAAAGTTGAAAAGCTGTTGCCAAGACCAATGTCAAATAGCTTTTCCTCTATGTTTTCTTCCACCAGTTTTACAATTTCAAGTCTTACAGTTAAGTTGTTATTTTGAATTTATATTTGTGTATGGTGTAAGAGAGGGGTAAAATTTCAATTTTTTTGCTTCATGATATCCAGTTTTCCAAACACTATTTGTTAAAAAAACTATTTCCTCATTGTGTACTCTTGACACCCTTGTCAAAGGATAGCAACTATGGAAAACAGTATGGAGGGTCCTCAAAAATTAATAATAAGGCATTCATATGATTTAGCAATGCCACTTCTTTTTTTTGCGGGGGGGAGGGGAGATTTTTGCTATAGGGCATGAGGGCTTGCCAGAAAGACAGAGAGAGACAGAGAGACAGAAAGCGAGAAATCACCCCCCAGAGGGGATGGCCACACCACAATCCCTTCTTCTCCATTCTCCTCTTGGGATCTTGGGCACACACGCACATGCGCCTGGGGTGAGTTTAAGCCACCAGGTCTGGGACTTGAACCACAGTTGACTACATAGAAGTCCAGCCACATAGCCATTACACCAACTGCTAGTCCCGACAATAGCATTTCTTTAGGTCACACAGAACTGTAGCTTATCTGGGATCTTTTCAAGTCTTGACTAGGCTCTCCCACATGTCTGGGATGGATTGATTTGGAATGCTATTTTCAAGGTTTTTTTCCCCCCATAAGAAAAAAAAAGGGGGGGGGAAAGAGGAAACACAAAGAACCAAAAAGAGAAAGGAAACTTCAACAGGGTCTATAGGCCATGATCCCAAGGCTCAGCCAACCAGATCACAGGTATTTAAGTTTGCACTGGTGTGTCCTGGGAGACCTCAAGACACAAACCTGGGACCTTCCTATGTGACTGCAACATTGCAGAGCATTGCAGTGCTACCATGCTACTGTAGCTGACCTTGAATTGATTTGGACTGGTCTTGACTGGGATATCTTCGCTCTTTTCTGTATGTCTCATCTTCTAGCCAACTACTTTTGGCGTATTCTTCTTGTGGATGACAGAGAGCAAGAGACAGTATACCAATTCTGCAAACTATTTTAATGCAGTGTTTGAACAAGTTATATGGCTAGCCACAGAATCAGAGTGGGAACCCTGTAAAGCAATATGGCAAGGGGCATGGATCAGGAACAGGCAAGTATTAAAGCCGCTTTGCCATCCACCAATGTGATTGTCCTTGGAACACATGCAATACAGTATGGTATGCACTTTGTAGGTATGTTCTGCTGCTTCCGGAGAACAGAACACTTGTAAGCTGTTAAAACCTCGTAGAGGTGTGCAGAGTTAAAGCTGTGCTTCCTTATGGCACCATGTCCCATAAACACTGCACTCAGAGACTCAAGCTCATACCATTGAATAATAGAAAAGATGCCATTTGGGAACATTATTCTGATACTGAAGTCTAGTGAAACTTTTAACAACAATGCAATTCAGATTTCCATAGATTTATCTCTTAGGAGAAATAAAGAAAGCACAATTAAACGTTGAATTATTGCTCTCAAGCAACCCATTTGTGAAGGATAATGATCTCACCTAGAAGATAAAACTTTTCAAGTGATTAGGTTCTTTAGCCCATGAAACATTATCAAGCACCTGAGAGTAATATGTAAAAGAGCTTCCTTCAGATTCTTGGGCTAATTAAGAGGAATAGTGTCTCAGAGGAGTCTTCATACTCTGTCTTCCACAAGCATCTCACTGGTGTTTTCAGTTACAAGTTGTGACTCACAACTGCTGGGTTTTGTTCAGTATCATGTACTTTATTTTCGAAATGTGATATAAATGTTTGTAGTTAGGTTCCATTGCCAAACAAATGCCATAACTGTTAAGCACATAAATTGTAAAACACAGTATGTGGTTGTAATAATTTTTCACTAGTTCTATTTCATTCTATCCTATGAAAATTCTAATGGTTAAAAATTCCATTTATGATCTGCTATTGCATAGATTTCTGTCATGCTTCTCCCAGTTTTATGTCTTGTGATAAGTACTCTATGTTCATAAGATTCTAAATGTTCTTCAATGCAAACCTTGTAACCTCACTAAAAATGAAAAGGCTATGATATATCTAAATCATAATAATAATAGCTAAAATGTATTGGGTAACTATCATGAAGGGTTTTTACACACATGATTTAAGTTTTTAAATTTTTAAATTTTTAATTAATTAATTTGCATTCATTCGCTGAGCATCGTCACAGCATACAAAATGTGATTTCCCATCCAGAATATACTGCCTAGTGGCTTAATCATTATTGTTATCATCAATAATTTTCCATTTCTAGTTTCATATATATATATATATTTCCCCTATTTCTCATCATCTGCCATTTACCACTCTCCTCCCACACTATCTCAGGTGTCTATAGTTGTTTTCCATTTCTTTTTTTCCCCACATTTTATTGACTATCAAAATTTCTTAAACAATCTAACTACGTTCAATAGCAAGTTCAGCTGGTATATATGTATCTGTGAATTCAAATCTGACTTCAGGTGTGAAACTCTGAGTAAATGAATGTTGAATATACTATAAGGTAGCACCTAGCTGATGCTTAGCTTAGTCATTAAATAGGTATTTTTTAATATATTTTTTAATTTCAAGAAAAGCAATTTTAGCTTTAATAAATCAAAGAAATGCTAAAGAACTTTGCTTAAAACTTAAAGCCAGAAAACAGGTTATGATTCTGTTCAAATAGTAGGTACAGGAACCTATTGGCAGCTCAAGATAGGACAAAAATCCTTAAAACCAGAAAACAAAACCAAGGAGAAAATCAGCAATGTTTTAGTCAAAAGTCATACAGCTCTATTTCACCAGTTCAGTCTCTTGTACTTTATCTTCTGTTGTGGTTCGATCTTCCCGATTAAATTCTGGGATATAATATTCAGCTCCAGACTTGTCCCTACGATTAAGTTGGCCATTTTCTTAGTTTTTGAACTCTTATTTCTGTGTGTCTGTATTTAATTTTCCTGGTATAGCACTCCCTTCAGAACTTCTTAGAGATCTTATCTGGTGCTGGTAAATTCTTTCAGGTTTTGTTTATCTGAGAATGTTCTTATCTTTTCTTCCCATATGAAGGATAATCTTGCCAGGTACAGTATTCTTTGTTGAAATTGCTTTTCCCTTAACACTTTGAATATATTTTCCCATTCTTTCCTGGCTCACATTGTTTCTGATGAGAGATCTGCTATTAGCCTGATGGGAGATATCCTTTGTAGGTACCTTGCCATTTGTCTCTTGCTAATCTTAGTATCTTTTTTTTTTTTTTTTTTGAGAGGTTTTTGCCATAGGGTGCATGTGCTTGCCAGAAAGACAGAGAGAGACAGAGAGACAGAAAGTGAGAAATCACCCCCCAGGGGAGATGGCTACACCACAATCCCTTCTCCTCCATTCTCCTCTTGGGATCTTGGGCACACACGCATACACACCTGGCATGAGTTTTAAGCCACCAGGTCCAGGACTCGAACCACGGTCGACTACATGGGAGTCCAGTGACATAGTCATTACGCTAACTGCTGGTCCCCAATCTTAGTATCTTGTCTTTATAGTTTTGGTCAGTCTGGCTATAATGTGTCTTGGAGAAGATCTTCTTGGGTTGATTTTATCTGGGTTCCTTTGTATTTCTTGAGACTGGATCTTTGAATGCCTCTCTAGGTTTGGGAAATTTTCTTGCAGGATTTCATGGAATAGATTATCAATGCCCTTATGAGTCTCTTTGCTTTCTAAGATACCAATCATCCAGCTGTTTGGACATTTGATAGTATCTAGTATTTCTTGTATATTATTTTCATTTTTGAGGGGGCAATTTTCTGAGTCTTCGTGGTGGACTTTTCTAGACTAGCGATTCTATCTTCTACATCTGAGATTCAATTTTCTGTATTATCTAGTTTGCTTTTAATACTTTCAAGGGAGGTTTTGACTTCCTGTATTATAGCCTTCATCTCTAATAGGTCTATTTGATTCTTTTTTTATAGTGTGTATTTCCTCTTTTAGATCTTGAAATAATTTCCTTACCTCCTGGAACTCATCAGCTCCTTTCTCCTGCCTCTTCTGCAGTTCATTGTCTCTCTTCTCTTCCATCTCTGTCAGCTTTGTCACTATGAATATTTAAAATTCTTTATCTAATATTTCCACAAGTTTCGTTGTACTGTCTGAGGATGAAAAGGAGTTATTCCTTTGGAGGAGAGTATTTTCTTCCTTTCCCATATTTCTTGTGACCTTGCGGTGATTTCTAGTCATCTGATGGATACTGCGTTTCTTCCTAATTCTTGAAGTTTGGTCTGAGCGTTCAGAGGTGTGCAGGAGGAGGTGATCTGCAATCCCTCTTCTATTCTGTTTTCACTCTTTGTGCATCAGATTCAGTAGGAATAGAGCAATATTCTGACCCAAATCATATTCAGATGTTTGAATACTGTTCATTCGGACATGGCTGGACACTTAGTGCATAGAAGCCACTAGAAATCAATCTGGAGAAAGAAGTCTCATCAGAAAATTTGCATTTTTAGTTAAGGAAAGCAGTACTTCACAGCTCAAGTTCGGTATACATCTCAGGATGGGCCTGGGTTTGTGCCTTTGACATTAGAAATGAATCTGGAGGGAGAAGTCTCAGAAGAAAATCATCATTTTTAGTCAAGGAAAGCAATATTTCACAGCTCAAGTTTGGTATTCATCTCATGATGGGCCTGGGTTTTCCAAACATGATTTAACTTTTTAATGATTCAAAACAATGGTACTGTAATCACCCGGAAACTGACACTCAGAACAATCAGGTTTATAAGAGATTACTTGTTTCAGCTGAAGAGAAAGAGATGATGGTGTTCATTGTGGAATCGTCTTCCTGTAGTACAGTAAAACACTAAGAAGATTGTAGGAATCGTGTTCTGTTACTCTTCTCTTAGGTATTAAGCCTTGTAGTGCCTCTGTTCCATGTCTAAAAACCAGTGCTAGGTCTAGTACAAGTTACTAGGATATGGTAGAATTGGAATTCCACTGGGTTTCTGTCATAAGCTTCCAACTTTTCCAAGTAGCAGGATGATGCAAAGGAATTTGAAAAGCATGATCCTTCCCATTCTGATTTTGCCTTGTAAACTGCCTCTTCTATCTCTATTACCTTAATGCCCTCCAGCCCTTGAGCTGCCTCACCATATCGTAACAGGCTTAGGGAATCCTGGTCCAAAACTTATTTACAGGGAGATCTAGGGGTGGCCATTGTTCATTGCTTGTGAAGATACCTTCATATTACTACAACTTAGCATTATGCTCTTATCACTATTGAGCTTTGAATTACAGGTCATCGAACTATACCAGGGTCTTGGCGGAAATTCCAAACCATCATTTCCTTTCAACCTGTTGATTTGAATGTTCCATCATCTTAAAAAAATTTGTTAACATAATATATTTAAATTCATTTTCTGCTTAGTTTGTTGGGTTCTCTCTGTTAAGAGCTCCAATTATCTTTATGGTGTCTAATTTTTATCTTGTATCAGTACTGATTATTTTCTCTCAAATTGCTTTGATTACTTAATTTTCTTCTCTGCATTCACTGCAATTATCTCAGATCATTTTTATGCCATTACATGAATTTTAAGTCATATTTATTCTTTACTTTGTTATTTCTAAATTTTTACTTCTGTTGAAAGTATTATTTTGGCCTTCAACTTATTTTCCTGGCTCTGTAATCTCTTTATCTTATTCTGTTGTTTTATAATTATTTAAATTTTCCTGTATTAAACCTTTGTTATTATTACTTAATCCTATACGGCAAAGTAGTAGGACGAGCAGTTTATCTGTATTGTTTGTTGTTTCTTTTCCTTTTGGCTAATTTTTGTTATTGTTCTTTTTCAAACTGTTTTGTCTTTGCATGCTGTATTCCTTCTTGGAGGGATTGTTTAGTCTTTTGTGTACCTATGAGACCATTTCTTTGACTCTTACTGTATAGAGAAAGTTAATTTTCTTTAATATGCTATGATTTATTTTGGACTCTCTTTCTCCCTCTCACTCTTTCATGTGTGTTATCATTTAGAACTCTAGTATTCTGCTCTGTTTACTTCTCTGTTGCCTAGTAAGAGAGGTTGGTGCAGTCTTTGAGAGAAAGGGTCCATTTGAGAATTTTTTTTATCCCTGTACAAATGTTCTCTTTACTTGGTAGAGAACAGTAATCTTAATTGCAAGGTTGTGTGGTAGGGAGTGGGCAGAGAGTAGGGAGACATACTCCAGAAGTTTGGATCATTTTTTAATTCAAAGAGGATCCCAGGAATTTATGTGTTTTCCAAAATCATGTCCACTCTTCACTCCATCCCTATTTCACCATGCTCCTTCATTCTTAAAAAAATTTTTTCTGAGGTTTCAGCCAAAGTCTATGCTCTCGCTGGACAAATGGAGAGAGAGACAGTGAGAGGGAACATAAGAAATCATCCCCCAAGGGAGAGAACAACACTACAATCCATTCTCCTTCATTCTCCTCTGGGAATTTTGGGCACACATGCACATGCATGTGATGTGAGTTTCAAGCCACCAGATCTGAAACCCAAACCACAGTTGGCAGTGTAGGAGTCAAGTCCTTTAACCACTATGCTACCTTCTGGTCCCCAATCCCATATATATATATATATAGATAGATAGATAGATAGATAGATAGATAGATAGATATTTTAATCAAATTGGTGGTCTTAGTGAAAAATATCAGGATTTAGTCACTTCTCTCCAATCCAGCTGATACAACCTGAGGTTAAGGTTCAGGTTCAGGCTCATGTAGCCTTTCTTTTATTTGTTTATAAATGGTAAATTATTTCTTCTGATTGTTATCTTTTATTAATTTAATTAGATATTGAAGGAGGGGGAAGTTTGTTATTTTTTTACCTGGAATTCAGGTGCTGCTTTTTAATTAAGGGTTAAATTCTGATTTTGTGCTAATAAAACTTCTGTTTTTCCTGATGATCTGAAATAGTTCCTGCTATTTAATTAGATTTATGGTGCTTTGGTTGTCAAGGAGTTTGACACAACAGTTCAACCTGATTTTTTGGTATAAACATCTATTCTCCAACTTGTATGAAATGATTTCATGGCTCATGTTATTTTAAATTTAGTGTTAGTAGCCTATGTACTTTTGTTTTTGACTGTAGGCCAACTAAAATTCTGTTTGCAATTAGGTAAGTTATGCAATTTAAAAATACAATCATTTTCCAGGAAATAAAATGATATACCATAAATGCCTACTCTAACAACAGCTTTTAAAACAACTGTCAAAATATTTCCCTCCCATCATCATAAAAAGGCTCAAAATATTTTAATTATGTGACTTTTAAAAGTCAACTGCTATTACATTAAAAATGGAAATTATGCACACAAAGTTTCAACCATGTGGTCACTTTTTTCTTTTTCTTTTTCTTTTTTTTTTTTTTTTTTTTTTTTTTTTTTTTGCCAGAGGTCTCATATGCAAGTGAGGGAAAAGGAGAGAAAGCACCCCACATTTCTTCTTCCTATCAGGATTTTGGGCAGGTATAAACATGCACTCCGTGTGTTTTTCAAGCTGCCAGGGCTGTAATTTGAACCACAGTCAGCCATATGGGATTCACGTTCCAATGCATATTATTTAAAAGCTGTACTATGTGGCTGGCCTATTATAGAGTTTTTAAAATAGAAATTTACCTCACAAATAGAGTTATCATTGCATAGTTTGAGGTTATTTGATCTTGTTATTATGTCCTAGGTCTACAACAAGAGATGATACAAGAAATAGCGCTGTCAAAACCATTCAGAAAGATGTCATTGAAGATGGAATTCATCTTGTTCAGCTTCATGAAAACCCAAGGACAAAATTCTGTCCAAGTCAAGCATCTAGAAAATGTGAAACTAACCCTGAAAATATTATCATTTTAATCCTAAGAATGGAGACTCACCGGTAGTATGTTATCCTTTGGGTTTTGCCATTCAGAAACTCTAAACAATTTTGTGACTTAACTCTTAACTGCATAAAATTGCACATGTGTATTTTATTTCAGGTAGTGCTCTTCCTCTGACTATTTTCTTTCCAATTCTGTTTTTGTTTTAGTTTCCTTATTTACTCTTTTATTTAAAGTGTCTATGTGAAATATTTGAAGTTAGGCCTAATAAATAAATCAAATACTCAACCTTCATTCCATCACTGGTTCAATATGGCATAGTAAGCTATATTTAGAATTCCAGGAGGGTAGCCCCCAGCCTGGTGGTTAAAGAGGCTGGATCTCACATAGCTGTGTGATTCAAGTCCCAGACCCCATGGCTTAAAAGAACACATTAGAGGGAACCAGCAGTTAGCGTAATGGCTATGTCGCTGGACTCCCACGTAGTCGACCGCGGTTTGCGTCCCGGATCCGGTGGCTTAAAACTCACGCCTGGCGCGTGTGCTTGCGTGCCCCAAGATCCCGAGAGGAGAATGGAGGAGAAGGGATTGCGGCTTGACCATCCCCCCTGGGGGGTGATTTCTCGCTTTCTGTCTCTATGTCTCTGTTTGTCTGGCGAGCGCACGTGCCCTATAGCAAAAATCTCTCAAAAAAAAAAAAAGAACACATTAGGCACAAGTGTATGCATGCTCAAAATCCTGAAAAGAGGAAGAAACTATAGAGAAAGGATTAAAGTGTAATCATATGTCCTCTGGCAAATTATATAAAAAAATACATATAAATATGTATATATATGTGTGTGTGTGTGCATGTGTATTACATATCATTGAATGAATATAATTATACAATTTTAATCAAAATAAAACATAAATATATCTAAATTCATCTTGGAGTCATTTAGACTACCTAAAAGAAAAGCTAGAAACATCCTATACAACAATAAATTGTTAACTATATCATTGTTTATGTATATAATTTCTTCCAAATAATATTAAATGATAAAGACATAAAATAATTAACCTAATGTTATTTAAAACTCAATAATAATGTAATATTAACTTAATTGATATAATATGATAGAAAATGTCTTTAAGTAAATATATCAAGAATGATATGTTAAATGATATTCGTGAGTGTTGTGATTACTCCAGGCTCATACTGTGTTGTGTCTATAGTCTTTACAGATTCTAACATGATTTATCTTTGTTAACAGATACATAGTATTTTTCATTTTTGCCAGAGGGCACATGAATCTGTCTTAGAGAGACAGAGATTCAGGGAGACACGGAGAGAGGAAGAGAAAGAAAGCACCCACAATGGAATGTAATCACGCCACAATCCCTTCTCCTCCTGCTCCCCATCAAGCAGGATTTAGACACACATGCATATACTTGGCATGTTTTTCAAGCCTCTGGGGTGGGGATTGAGAAGTTAGGCATGTGAGACCTGACTCTTTTAACCAGTAGGCCACAGGAAAACCTGACATACACTATTTTTAAGCTTTGCTTGCTTTCCTTCCTTCCTTTTCTTTTCTTTCTTTGTTTCTTTCTTTGTTTCTTTCTTCCTTTTCTTTTCTTTCTTTCTTCTCTTTCTTCTCTTTCCTTTTCTTTTTCTTTCTTTCTTTCTTTCTTTCTTTCTTTCTTTCTTTCCTTCCTTCCTTCCTTCCTTCCTTCCTTCCTTCCTTCCTTCCTTCCTTCCTCCCTCCCTCCCTTCTTCTCTCTCTCCCTTTTTCCTTCTTTCCTTTATTTCTCTTTTTCCCTTTCCTTCATTTTTCTTTCTTTCTGTCCTTCCTTTCTTGTTTTCTTTATTTCTTCTCTTTTTTTTGTTTTTTTTTTCTTTCATTTATTTATTTTTACATTTTTCCACAAACATTTACTTTACATAGCCAAAAATTTTAGCTCATACTCCATAATTCTTGACAGTTTACAAACAACTTTCAAAATTTCAAAATACTGAATTTTAAAGATAATGTTCAAAATATGTCTTATAATTTTGTATAATTTTATAACTCTATAACAACAGAAGCAGTATGGTTTCAAATATATATATATATATACACACACACACACACACACACATATATATATATATATATATATTTAGAGTGCAGACACTCAGTATATATTAAGTGGGGACATACAATGCCTCTCCTTCATAGCATGGCTTGCTTCACTCAGCAGTAAGTCTTTCATATTCATCCACTTCCTTTCAAAAGCCAGGGTTTTTTTTGTTTTTCATAGATGAATAGTATTCCATTCAGTATATGTACCACAGTTTCTCTAACCATTCATCAGTTCGTGGGCATTTAGGTTGTGTCCATGACTTGGCAATCATGAAAAGTGCCGCAATAAACATCGATGTGCAAGCACTTTTTCGATTAAGTATTCTTCTGTCCTTCGGGTAGATACCAAGGAGTGGGATTGCTGGATCATATGGTAGTTCTATGTGTAGATTTTGAAGGAATCTCCAAATTGTTCTCCACAGTGGTTGGACCAATTTACAATCCCACCAGCAGTGTAAGAGAGTTCCCTTTTCACCACACCCCCTCCAGCACTTATCATTTTTTGTTTTTTTAATCTTAGACATTCTGACTGGGGTTAGGTGGTATCTCATTGTTGTTTTGATCTACATTTCTCTTACAATGAGGGATGTTGAGCATTTTTTCATATGCCTTTTAGCTATTCGTATGTCATCTTTAGAGAATGGTTTTTTCAACTCATTCTCCCATCTTTTAATAGGATTGATTGTCTTTTTCCGGAACAACTGCTTGAGTTCCTTGTGAATTCTGGTTATCAGTCCCTTGTCTGATGCATAGTTTACAAAAATATTTTCCCATTCTGAGGGCTGTCTGTTCACACTAATCACTGTGTCTTTTGCCATGCAGAAACTTCTTAGTCTGATGTAATCCCACTTGTCTACTTTAGGGATCATAGACTGTGCGTTGGGAGTCTTATTTAAGAAGTTTTCCCTACCCCAATGTCTCCCAGATTTTCCCCGGTGTTTTCCAGGAGCAGTTTTATAGTTTGAGGTGTTAGATTTAGATCTTTGATCCACCTTGACTTTATTTTTGTTAGAGGTGAGAGATAGGGGTTCAGATTCATCTTTCTGCAAGTGGAGATCCAGTTTTGCCAGCACCATTTGCTGAAGAGGTTTTCCTTTTCCCACTCAATTGACTGGTACCCCTTGTCAAAAATCAGTTGGCTGTATGTTTGAGCATTCATTTCTGGGGACTCTATTCTGTTCCATTGGTCCACCTGTCTGTTCCTGTGCCAGTACCATGCTGTTTTGATTACTACAGCTTTGTAGTATATTTTTTGGTCAGGGAATGAGATGCCACCCACTCCACTCTTCTTGTGCAGAACTGCTTTGGCAATACGGGGTCTTTTATGATTCCAGACAAACTTTATGATTGTCTTTCCGAGATCTGTGAAGAATGTGTCTGGTACTTTGATTGGCATTGCATTAAATAGGTAGATTAATTTGGGTAAAATTGCCATTTTGATTATATTAATTCTTCCAATCCAGGAACATGGGATGTTCTTCTACAAGAAAGAAAAAGACAGACACACTTAACAGGATCTCACGCCATGATTCTCCTCTCAGCCTCTCAGCCTGCCACAATCACAGACATACACAGTGCACTCGACATACACAGGCCAACCCAGGAATCACACCCCAGTGTTCCATGTGGATCCAGCACCACTGAGCAGAGGACTCCCACTGCACTGCCATGGCTGGCTGAAACTTGTACTGTTTTAATCACCGTTTAATTTTCACTTTACTGCCCAAATCTTATTTTGTGGGGATAGATATTAGTATTGGTTTGTCACTCTAAGATGACTTTAATCCTATCCCTTACACACATACACACACACAGAATATAAAAATAAAAACACCTCACATTGTTAAGCTGACACTCTAAAACCTTAACATTTGAAGAAATTGTGGTTTTCTTCTCAAATTATCCAGAGATGGTTCTCCTTCTGCTATAACAATCTGGGTAATTTTTTTGAAACATAAAGATGAAAATATAGAGTGTCAAAATCAAATATACAGGGACTCAAGATGATCACATGGGCTTTTCTATAACTTCCGAAACCAGTAAAGTTGACATAAATTGTAATGATACTGACACTTTTTCTTTCATAAACCATACTTATTCTCCAGTAGAACCATGCTAAAGGAACTGAATTCTTCTACACTGTGTAATTTTACCTCTTTACTTCAATGGCTTTTTAATTCTGAAAAAAAAAGTAACATGGAAATCTGGTAGAGTGAGATACATCATCATATAAAACGCTGCCATTTTTCTTGACGTGTAATTGTCTTGATTCCATCTTCATATTTTCCACTACTGACATTAGTATCAATCGCCACATGTTGAGAATATACAGTGTTTCTTATTTCAAAGGAGATAGGAACACGAGGTAGTTCATAATTGCTCCTGTTGAGTTATGAGTGACTCTCTCCTCAGCAAAATGAGTGCTATTTTAGTACAACTTCCAGTTCATTGAACACTTGGTAATTTCTTTTTCTTAGTCTTAATCTTTTCTTTATGATAAAAAATACTCTCTGTAGTGTGGGATGAATACATTTTCTTCCTTTTTCTATCTAGTCTGCATTTATAGTTAAATTATTGCTTTTTGAAGACTTTATTTTAGCTATATGTGCATTAGAAAAAAGGGTAACAGAATTCCAAACCAAAGTATGTTGTTATATCTAATAATATTTCCAATATTGTGAGAAATCAAAATAAATTGTATTTTTTTTTAACTGGTAGCATCCTGGTTCTATATTCTCTGACAATGTTAGTACCTAAATTTACAAGTGTGGGCACAGTGAGAGTTTTTCCAGTTGACTGTTTTTCTTTTTGTGTGTGTGTGCTGGGACTTAATAACTATAGACAGTATTAGTTAGCTATTACTTTTCTCTTTAATTTACCAATAATATTGCTTAATTTTCATAACAATACCATAAAATTGTTCAGATTCCTTCTCCAAAGACAATTTTGTTTCTTTAAAAAATAAGCAAAAAACAAGTTAAACTTTTTGGAATGTATAAACTTCTGTAAATTAAAGATATTGTTGAACTGTCCTTTAACTTGCATTTTTCGTAGAATGACTCACATAAAACACAGATAAATAAAAGTGAGGAAATGTATGTCCTTGGAAATTTTCCTACACTGAACAGATTGTTTCTAGTTCAAACTACTTGTCTTCTAAAATTCATTCAAGGTTTAGGGCTTTGCTTCTAATATTTTGTAAACATAAGAAGCAGCTTCCTGTGTTTGAAAAAAAAAGGTCATATTGTCTTTATGGACTATAAACCACTGCTCATGCAATTACATTAACCATTACTCCCAAATATTAATGCCTCCCTGGCCTAAAAATAGGCTTTCAAAGATTACATTATCATCTGTTTCTCTTTGGTACACAGATTCTTAAGCAAATTGCTTTTTTTTTTCACTTTTTATATAAACTCTCAAATGCCCACAAATAGAGAAAAATCCACCTTATTTTTCCTATGTAAAACAAAGAAAAAGAAAACTCTCCAGTCTTTGTTTTGCCTTTGTTATCTTTTATGTTAATACTCTCCAAGAATATCTTCTATTCATAATCTCTGGTTCAAAATGGCAAATCTCAGAGTCTCCAATCAAATCTATAATCTCAAAATCTCCCAGTTTGTTCTTTTTTTTTAGCATTCCAACTAGGTTTTATGTCGACCACTACTAAAAGTACATTACAGAGGCATACAATAACCTTCCCGTTGTTAAATCCAGGACTACCTCTGAATCTTCAACATATCAATAGTTGAGTTACCAGCAGCTTTGACACAGCTGATTGTTTTCTCTTTAAGAAAGGCTAGCAGATGACATAGTGGTTATGTTGCTGGACTCTCACATGGTCAAACATGGTTCGAGTCCTGGACTTGGTTGCTTGAAAATGACGCCACAAACGCATGTATGTGTGCCCAAGATCCTAGGCAGAGAGTGGAGGAGAAGGGACTGTGGCATGGTCATCTCTCTTGGGGGGGTGATTTCTCACTTTCCATCTCACTGTCTCTTTCTCTTTCTCTCCAGAGAGCACATGTGCCCTATGGCAAAAGCATCTAAAAATTTATTTTTCTTTTTAGTTTCTGGGAATTTGACTACTATCTTGTTCCTTTTGCTATAGCTTCCTCATTTCTCTAAATACTAAATGACCCCAGCTCAGTCCTTCAGCATCTCTTCTCTCTCCACACCTTTTCCTTTTATGACTTCATCTGTTTTCATTGATTTAAATCCTTCGTACATGCCCATGATAGTCAAACGTGTATATCAAGCTTGACACTCTCCTTTAAATACCAGACTCATATGACCTTTTGCTTCATTTGAATCTCTCTTCTAGTAGATCTTCCACTAGTCAACTCAGACTTAATGTCACAACTTGTCCCTTTCATAGTTTTCCCATCTTGACTCCTTCTCCCATCTCCATCCTTCAAATAGACAAAGCCAGAAAAGCTTGGAGGTAAATTTATGCTCTCACCTTTCACATCCACTTCATCAGTAAATCCTTTAAAAAAAAAAAAATGTCCATCGCTATTGACAAGATCCAAACTGCCGTCATCATTCAGCTAGATCACTGTGTGATAACCTTCTTCTAAACAGCCTTTCTGTTTCTGTGCAGACTTCCTTATTTTCCCCAATGTAACCAGTGATCTTGCTAAACTTCCAGTCCTATTGCTCCTCCACTCAGAATCCCCGGTGGCTTCCTATCACTCTAGGAGTAAGCGAATATTTTCATTATGACCTAGAAGTTCCTAAGATAGGGCTACCCTGACCTCTCTTGCCTCTCTCACTGCAGTACTCACTCTCCTCCAGTCATACTGACCTCCTGGGTTTTCCTTGAATACCCCAGAGGTGTTCCTGCTCTTAGCTGTTTCACTTGTTTTCCCACTTTATCTGGAAGATTCTTCTCCCAGGTATCCACGAGGCTCCCTTCCTCATCTCCTTTAGGTCTTTACTTAGATGTTACATTTTCAGTGACAAGTTTCCAGGATTCTCTGTTGCAAATTGCTCCCCTACACGTCCCTATCCCATTTCCTTGCTTTACTTCACTACTCCCACCATTGCAACAGTAGTCTGCCTCTAAGGGCAGTTTTACCCTCCATAGTTTCAGTATCCGTTTTTGACTGTGGTCTGAAAATAGTACGAGGATATCTCCAGAAATAAACAATTTATAAGTTTTAAATTGTATGTCATTCTGAGTAGTGCGATACGATTTTGTACCCTCTTACTCAGTCCAGCCTGGGTATGAGTCATTTCTCTGTTCAATGTATGCACGTTACATATACTACCTACCATTCACTTAGTAGCCATTTGGTTATTATGTCAGAAAAATAGAATACATGTAGGGTCAGGTGCTTTCCACAGTCTCAGGCATCTACAGAGGGTCCCCATGCAGAGACAGACCATATTTGCACAGATCGGATAGAACCACTGTACTGTATTTTTTTTTTATTATTTAATTTGTTTCTTGTCTGTCACCCCAAAACAAAAACATGTTTGAATTTCCTCTCTCTTGTTCAGACTTGTAGCAATAGAACCTACAACAGTGCCTGAAACATTTTGGTCCAAAATTAATGAATGCACACAATGAATTATGTTATTTTGGATAGTCAACTTCATTTTTGAAAATGTTTTATATATGTACTTATCAAATTTAGGTTTTATTACATTGCACTTCCATTACCCTACATAAATATACATTTCAAAACTTTCTTTGGCTAAGCCCCAATGGCTCAAGCAGGAGGGTAACACGGTGGTGGCTGATGCCACATGGGAGGCAGAGATTCAGTTCTGGGCCCTAAACAGACCTGGTGGTATGCATCTGTGGTTCTAGCTAAATAGGAGGTTAGGGCGGGAGGATTGTGATGTGGTGAAATTTTATCCAAAATACTCTCCCTCTCCGCTTCCCTCTCTCTCTCGTTTAAATATATATATATATATATATATATATATATATATATATATGTGTGTGTGTGTGTGTGTGTACATAAAATTTTTGTGTGCCTATAAATAGAAGTGAAGAAATATTCCAGGAGATGTCATGAAGTCAGAAGCATCAGGATGGTATTTAAAATTGCACCACATAAATCATGCCATGATAACTCAGTTGAATTAACTGATGAGAGAGGGGATACAAACGTGTAGCCCTCTCCCTCCTGTAAGCCATAAACTGGAATAGTTGAAGAGTATTGCTCAGATACCTTGAAAAGTTTAGAAAGCACCCAAATAACGTACTGAGAATAATTTCCTTTGCAATGTCATGCTGCCCTGACCGTGGAGATCAGATCGTAGGCAGAGTATCAAACTTCCTTGTACATCCACATATGTTTGTATTTTAAGGATTACCTAAAATACATAAATAGGTTTATTTTGGGGAGGAAAACATTTTTATTTCTCAAAGAGAAGGATGAGTTAATGTCAAAAAAATATATTCATGTTATATTCCCTGAGCCATGTTTCTATCTTCTTTAAGCAAGCTGAATGAGGTCATTCTGGTTTCAAGGTAAGAGGACCTGGAGGGAAATCTGGAAATGAGAATTTAGTCTCCAATCTGTTTGTTACTTCTTCTTTCACCTACCATCCAATCTATAGTATGCAATGTCTGATAGTCATAATAGTCTGTTAATGACACATTTGAATGTTGTGGGGGGAAATGCCCTGTGTATATGAAAGAGCTTTCTGGGTTCTTAAAAGAAAACTATAATATGATGATTTGCAGGAAATATTGTAGAAAGGATTCTTAAATTGTATGGGAGGTTGCACGAGTCCTCCTAGTTCAATTTTAAGTTTCTAGATTTGGTACTCTTTAAAAATCAATTATTTACACCCTGCATTGTAGTATTTATGCAAGGAAATGAAATTTCATTCCCAAATCTTATTTATAATTTCTTTTTAATAGAAATCTATAGTTGAAAATACCATTTTTAACTCTATGAATTTTGCATGAATAAATAATAGAGTCTAGAAGCAGTTGGTTTCTATAAGAAAAGAAAACTGATAGCACAAGAATATTTTTAACTATAAATGACACATTAGAGAAATGTATTTAAGAAAGAATCTTGGCTTCAGTTGAAGAACAACATAATATATTATTTGGCCCAAGATTTTTCCTTCCTGAAAGACAAGGCAGCAGAATATGAATTGTTCTTTGAAGACATAGATTATAAACCAAGAAACAGTCTGATAGTCACATATATCTTCAGACTTATTTTTAAAAACAGGACAGTAGAAATTGTACTCTTGAAAAATTAATATGCTACATTGTGTTTTGGTCTTAGTATAATATATAAAAGTTCATATAATCAATTTGTGAACATTAAACATATTTTGAACTGGAGTTATTATTCATTTCTTTGCAGAAGTCATTTGACATTAATAACAAATTGGACATCAAGGCAAAACTTGATCAAATATTATTTTTTAGATTAAAAAGTATGTAGGGATGCCATGCTGATGACAAAAAACAGTGACTAAATTTTTACCCTTTTAATTAGTTAATTTGGATTTTTTAGATATGACCAAATTATTTTCCAACTCTAAGAATTATTTCCTTATTATCTATTTTTTTAACTAAGAAATTTAAGCTAAACTATAATGATGGTCAGCTATTTTCTACATTAAATAAATTTTGGAAAGGAATTAATGCTTTATTCTAGCCAAATGTAAAATTAAGTTTGGTAAATTCTCCAAAGAAAGGTCTTTTTATTTTTAATTTTTATTTATTTATTTTGAGAGATTTTGCTATAAGCGTATGCACACTCTCCTGAGAAAGAGAGAGAAAGAGAGAGACAGAAAGTGAGAAGTCACCGCCCACCCCCACCCAGGGGGGATGGCCATGCCAACATCCCTTTTCTTCCATTTGCTTGTCAGGATTTTGGGCACACACACACATGTGCCTGGCATGAGTTTCAAGCTGCCAGACTGGGGACTCGACCAGTGGTTGACCACCATATTTCTAAAATATCTCTTGAAAATTCTGTTCCAGGGACCAGCAGTTAGCGTAAGAGTTATGTAGCTGAACTCCCATATAGCTGACCACGGTTCGAGTCCCAGACCTGGTGGCTTAAACTCACGCCAGGTGCATGTGCATGTGTGCCCAAGATCCCAAGAGGAGAATGGAGAAGGAATTGTAGTGTGGCCATACCCCCTGGGGGGGGTGATTTCTCTCTTTCTATCTATCTCTCTCTGTCTTTCTGGTGAGCGCACGTGCCCTATAGCAAAAAACTCTCAAAAAAAAAAAATTCTGTTGCATACATTTTCACTGTCAGCATTTTCTCTTGAGCCAAACCTTCTTCTCTTCAATTTCTTTTTTAGAAAACTTTCTTCTTTGCTTGAAGGTTTCCTTGAATTCAAAAAGCAACAGGAGATTTGAACATTTAGCATTCCAAAACACCGTGAGTACTAACTGCCAAGAGAGAAACACTTTAGAGCAATTTGTGAATTTTTCTGCCTCCTCTTATTTCTGGTCATCAAAATTGTAGATAAAAAGAGCGTGAGGAGGCTGTGTTGGGAGTTCTGGTAACGGGTTAAACAGTTACCTACAGCAGCTGTGCATGTTACGTGGCTCTCATATACTTGGCTCACTCGTACATGTACCTATAAAGAATCCATTAGGCAATGTAATTAATTTCTTTCAAAAGTTAAAAGTATTACTTAGACATGAAATATCACTAATATTAAAATGCCAGCTTATTTACAAACCCAAGATTTAATAAGATTCAAGAAAGAAGTTTAATGTGTTACTGTTATTCTATACTAAAATATATTTTTAAGTAGGATTCAGTAATTCAAAGTTTACTGCAAAGTACATGTTTTCAAAAGCAACATGTTTTAAAGAAAAGGGCAAAACAAAATATATACATGTTAAAGTCTATTTAAAAAGTAGCAGTTAACACACATTTTAGGTTTTTTTTTTTTAATATAAAGACCTAAAACAATGAGTAGTCATCTAATTTGCATCCAATGGGCAGGAGTCATTTGTATGTCACTGAGGGCCAGGTTCCTCTCTTAGATCCAGTCTTCTTTTAGTTGTTAAGTCCAATTCGGTCACAGGGGACAAAGACTAAGAAGCAGGGATGTTAAGAGATGTCTTTCTACCAAAAATTTCTTCCCACCAAGATCCTCAGACCTCAGCAGGAACTCCATCAAGAGGAAAGTGTGGAACTCCCTGTAGTTACTAAGCATGAGACATGGCAGAAAGCTCTTTCTTAACAAGGACAATGATGGAATTGAGACTTGAAGTCTGAACATTCTGCTTAGGGGGAGTGCTGGAACCCTCAAAACAAAAGGATAGGAAGGAATCATTCATTCAAAGTTAGCGTAATGACTATGTCGCTGGACTCCCACATAGTCGACCGCAGTTCAAGTCCCGGACCCGGTGGCTTAAACTCACGCCAGGCGCGTGTGCATGCGTGCCCAAGATCCCAAGAGGAGAATGGAGGAAAAGGGATTGCGGCGTGGCCATCCTCTCTGGGGCGTGATTTCTCGCTTTCTGTCTCTCTGTCTCTCTCTGTCTGGCTGGCGAGTGCATGCACCCTATAGCAAAAACCTCTCGAAAAAAAAAAAAAAAGTCCATCTGAATGTGCCCTGAGCAATTGATGGTGTTGATCTTTCTTCCATAATTTGTGCCTACAGGAAATTTCCTAAGATAAGATGCCAGAGTGATGCTCAGTGCCTGCCTGGCCACCCTTCCCTCTTACTTCAGTATTCATCCTGATAACCTTTCTTTGGAAATGATCTAACATTCTTTGAGTGATTATGCTGTTTCCTAATACATGGAAACTATCTCCTGGTATATGTTAAGTCTCATTTATCATTCATTTTATTTGTGAATTTAACATATTTATCTGAAGGAAAAAATTCATAGGAAATTTAAGTAATAGTTGCAAGTCTTCAGGAACAATGTTTTTGCTCAATATATATATATATATATATATATATATATATATATATCCTTTTTTTTTGAGAGGTTTTCGCTAAAGGGAGCGTGCACTCGCCAGACAGACAGAGAGAGACAGACAGAAAGCGAGAAATCACCCCCCAGGAGGGATGGCCACGCTGCAATCCCTTCTCCTCCATTCTCCTCTCGGGATCTTGGGCATGCACACACTCGTGCCCGGCGTGAGTTTTAAGCCACCGGGTCCGGGACGCGAACCACGGTCGACTACGTGGGAGTCCAGCGACATAGCCATTACACTAACTGCTGGTCCCAATATTTTTTCTTTAAAAAGCAATAAAAATACAATGGAGCTAATCTATTTCCCTACCTTTGTAGCTTCACCCAAGAGGATGATTCTGCCTTTTTATTTTTTCTTCCTGACACTCATAGTTTGTGATAACAATGTGGAGATAAAACAGAGTGTGTAAAGCAGAAAAATCATTAAGGATGTTCCCTAATTGATGACTGGGTGGATGGAAGTTCTTATGTTTTTGATTGAGAGTAGACTCATAATGATGATATGATACTATTAATAAACATAGTTACTGGTTAGGGCTAGTTATTTGGGAAACACTATAGTACTAATGTTTTAAATAATTCTAGGATATGGGCTATTCTCATTTTACAGATCAGAAATTTATATTAAGTTGGCATAGTTACACAGTCAACATGTATATCAGAGGTTGAACTTCAAGCATGTCTATCTGATTCCCAAAAATTAGGAGTTTAGCATTACACTACGCTCCATGCTTGTTAAGTACACCTTGCTCCAGTTGGAAGAATGGGAAAGTAGCATGGGGTGGAGAGCTACATGTCTGTCTCTCACCTGTGGTCCTTGGTCCAGCAAACAGAAAACAAGGGCAGTGATGTGTTAAAGATATAATTGTGGGGCCAGCAGGTGGCATAGTGGTTAAAGTGCTGGACTACTAAATAGCTGACCGTGGTTCAAGTCCCAGACCCGGTGACTTGAAAATCATGCGGTGTATGTGTCCAAATTCCCAAAAGGAGAATGCAGGAGAAGGGATTATGGCATAGCCATCCCACTATGGGATCATTTCTCTCTTTCCCTCTCAATCTCTCTCTCTCTCTCTCTTTCTCTCTCTCTCTCCGATGAGCACACACACACCCTATGGCAAAAATAAATAAAAAGTTGTAACTGCATTGCATTTCCTTTTTTTTTTTTTTTTTTTTTTTTTTTTTGAGAGGTTTTCGCTATAGGGCTCATGCGCTCGCCAGACAGACAGAGAGAGACATAGAGACAGAAAGCAAGAAATCACCCCCCGGGGGGATGGTCACGCCGCAATCCCTTCTCCTCCATTCTCCTCTCGGGATCTTGGGCACGCACGCACATGCGCCCAGCGTGAGTTTTAAGCCACTGGGTCCGGGACACGAACTGCGGTCGACTACGTAGGAGTCCAGCGACATAGCCATTACGCTAACTGCTGGTTCCCTCTGCACTACATTTTCTCAAACCAGATTCTCCATTATAAATTTCAAGCAGGTGTAATTAGTGTGTGGGGAGGAAACCTATTATAATCACCAATGTATGAGTAATCCAGTTTCTCCACATCTTCACCAACATTCGATATTGTCACTATTTTTTTATTATAGAAAATCTGATTAGTGATATCTCATTGTAGTTTTAATTTGTATTTCCCTCATGAATAATGATGGTGAACATCTTTTCACATGCTTTCTTTTTGCCATAGGTTTATCCTTTTTAGTGACATTTCTGTTTGTATCTTGTGCCCATTTGCTAATTGGATTGTTTGCCAAATGAGCCAGGTCTTTAAATATCTTTTTTAAAGTTCTTATTTAATCAGTCTAGTGACTTCAAAAGTCATGAAGTAAGATTTTTCAATCTTTCTAGGAAAAAAAAGTATATAGCATTTTGAACATGATTTTATATTGTCCTGAGCAGGAGAATTCCCATATTCCTTTTGAGCTCATTATAGAGTGTGGTACTAACACTGTGTAATAGCAAAATAGTTTCAAAGATCCCTTTACATAGGACGTTAACTGGGATGCGTAGGTATATACCTTGTACACAGCTATCATAATATTGCTAATCGTTTTTATTTATAATAAGCTGATTTGTGAAAAGGTGTCAGAATATTTTGGGGGTAAAATTAATTAGACATTTCCTATTTGTGTAAGATGATAAATACAGATTCTAATTCATGTACATCAATAAGTTTTTAATCTTATTTCTCCGATGTTCTTTATGGCTTTAACGGTTTTATTAAATAATTGAAGACATCATAAACCATTGTTAAGATCTACAAATAAAATCAAGGATGCACAGAAGTGGAAATTAAAAAAAATTCTATATAGCCTACTCACTTATGAAAGTGCTCAGAAAAAAAAAAAAAAAAAAAAAAAAACATTGAGAAGACACATTTGTAACCCTAACTTTGTTGTCTTTAGGAAAGTCATTCACAAAAGAAGGTATTTTTCTTTATACCTCCTTTCAGTTTAGTTTCCTGAGGGCTAGCTGTTAGAAACTCTACTGTTAGAACCACACAATGCCCTACTAACATATTTAATTGTCTGCCTTGTTCTCTAAAGTTCTCTCAGGTCACTCTGGCCTATTCTATTCTATCTGTTCTCTTAGAACACTTAGTTACCACCACATCATAGATCCCCTCAATGACAACAAGAAAGACACACAGAGAAAATCAAGGAAGTTGATTATTTTCATTTTGCTCCATTGCCTTTGGGTGAAACTGCTTCCACAACATTTTCATTGATATCAGGACAATAGACATTGGCCCTGGCCTAAATTGTATGCTTGGGTTTATATCTGGCCAAGAATAGATGCCGCCAAAGATTCCAACTACTTTCCAAACAGCTTCTGCTAAGTCTTTGAGCATGTTTCCCCCACCTCAAGTCTTGGAAAATTTGTTTGTATGTTTTTTGTTTTATGCATAAATGATAAATGTTCCTAATGATTGAATTAAAGGTCATTTGAGTCATTGAACATATTAGGAGATTTTAAATTTAAGTTTAGGGAATATTGTTTGTTTTGTTTTAAATTTACTTTTGACGAAGCAAATCATTTCCAACATATATAGTGATCCATATAACCAGAAAATTACATTGTTGGAGAGATACCAAGGCCTAATCACAGCTGCCAGTCCCTACCAAAAAAAATTAAAATTAACTGTAAGGTCAAGTCAGTCTAGCACATATTCCATTAGATATGATGTAAATGGTGAAAAAGGATTGAGAAGATGAAAATTTATTATTTTAGGCCTCTTAAAATACATTTTTGTGGGAGATATTACAGTGGTCAAACTCAGGCCATTAACCCACCAAAACAGAAAATGTATGAAGCAGACAGAATTCTAAGATGGTCTCTATATTTCCCACTTCCTGAAATACATGCCCAATGTTCTCCCTTCCCTTGGAGGTAGGAAAAAAAAAAAAAAAAAAACAACAACAACCTTCTGAGTATTATGGGATAATCACTCTCTTCATTAAATTATGTTACATGATATGGTTACAAAATTTTGCAAATATATTTGGTTGTCGGAAAAGCCCTGACATATTTTTCTATGTTTTTCTATGCAAAAAATGCATCATGACTTTTCTGACAACCCAATAGTTAAGATCATAAATTAGTTGACTTTGAGAAAAATAAGAAAAGATGTTATTATTAGTTTTGTCTGACCTAAGCAGGTAAAATTTTTTTTTTTTTTTTTTTTTTTTTGGAGAGGTTTTCACTATAGGGCGCATGTGCTCGCCAGACAGACAGAGAGAGACATAGAGACAGAAAGCGAGAAATCACCCCCCAGGGGGGATGGTCACACCTCAATCCCTTCTCCTCCATTCTCCTCTTGGGATCTTGGGCACGCACGCACACACGCCTGGCATGAGTTTTAAGCCACCGGGTCCGGGACGCGAACCGCGGTCGACTACGTGGGAGTCCAGCGACATAGCCATTACGCTAACTGCTGGTTCCCAGCAGGTAAATTTTAAGTGAAGTAAGCTAGATGATAAAAGACAAACACTGCATATCCCCACTCAATATATACTGAATTTCTGCCCTCTACCGCAGAAGTAACAAGACCCGAAGATATAATGATAGGGAGGACAAATGTAAATACCAGAGACTGTATGGGAGGGAGGGGACAATGGTGTGTGCAGCAAATAGTTAAGGGTAGGTGGGAGTGGCTCAGTGAAGACATACTTAACAGACATAAGAATGTAAAGTTCTTCATTAAAAATGATTTATGTGGTAATAATGTCCGTTTGATTGTCACATATTGTATGCACACTTAAAAACCATATTAGGTGCTATAGAGACAAACAACAAATCAGTGTGACTAAGAAATCATAAAATGAAAAAGGGGAGGATTAAGCTCTTTCTGAAGAAAGAGATTCAAAGCACCACAGACTCTCACCTGTGGTCTTTGAAGTAAGTAGGCTGCTGCGATGTGAAAGAGCCTGTGGAGAGGGCCATGTGGCAAGGCCCTGAGAGCAGACTCTAGGAGCTGAGTGGTCCTGGCCGACGGCCAGCAGGAAAACATCACCGCCATACTTTGCAAGAACTGATTCTGCCCACAACCAATGTTTGAGATGTCTTTGCCTCATCAAATCATATCACAGTGACTGGCATATATTAGGTCTTAAGCAATTAATGATGATGTGCTGAAAGGTCTAGAAAAGAACCAAAACTAATTGCAGGGTAAAAATGAGATTTGCTACATGAGACTATTGACATAGGTACTGGGCTGATTTTCTTTTTGTCTCACAACATAACACACTTTCTTCTACCTTGTATGACTTACAACATTGTCAGCAAGACCGAAAAAAATGTCCAGTCAAAAGCATCATGTTTTTTTTGTTATTATGATTATTTTATTATATAACATGTTAGTGACTATACCACATTGGATTTTCTCAAATGATAAATGAGGCACTTTTCTCTGATTCCTCTGAGAACGTCAATATCATCTGTCTTTGAAAGGATCCATTTCTTATGAAGTCTGTGACACTATCCGTGAGGATACCAATGGAGCCGGGTGTAAAGGACATTTTGCTATGTTGTTCTATCATGAGTCTTTGCTCAAGGCGTTCACCTTTTTCTTCTAAGCTGGTTTTCAGCTCTTCTTCATGTTTCTTCATTATTATGCACAGTGTCTGGTCTAGGGATAGGTTTTGTGTGGTTCAAATGGAATGTCTACAGACAGGTTGTAGCACCTATTGTCCCGTCATCAGATGTCAAAGTAAGCTCTGCTTTGCAATAATAGTCATTCGGAAGAGAAGTAGGTTTATGACAAAAGCTCCATTTGAGGTTGGAAGCAAATGTTTCAAGATACTCTTTGATATAACCAATGTTATTGCTGCTACTGCTATAGTGTATCAAGATGCTTTATAGGTGGTACAAAAAATACTGTTCAGAAGAGAAACTACTTTTGAAATCTGCTTTTAGACAAATTACTTTTCAACCCTTGACAAATCCTCACTAAGACCCTGCCATCTTATCTCCAAAAGCATCATGATTTTAAACTCTATTTTAGTTTCTTTCATACCTGGGTCCTGATAATTACATTACTGCTGCTAATAATAATAATAATAATAATAAGCAAACTAATATAGAATACATATTATTTAAGTACTCCACATGCATTTGCTTATTTAGTCTTTATAATAACTATTATAACTCTTTAATGTAGATTCCACATCTACTAGATAAGGAAACGGGGGCACAAAGAAATTAAGTTACTTGACCAACTATGTCTGTTAGGAAGTATTAGAGCTGGAATTTGAACGTAGGCAGTCTGACTCTAATGTCTATGTTCTTAGCTACCTTAAGCACCTACGACATGTTATATCTTTAATGATGAAAGCACTGGTGATGATGAAGTGCTCTTTTTTTGCTTGGTTGTTACTTATTTATTTTATTTCTTAAGAGAGACAAAAAGAAGCACTTCTGATGGGTTCCCACATGCAGCGATCCCCTCAGACTCTCAGTCAGCCAGGATAATGGGTCCACAGGCAGCCAAACCCCTGGCACATTCCAAGTCAGTCTAAACTGTGGTGTTCCATGTGGTCTGAGCATTGCAGAGAGGTGCCCTTCCACCTGTGGCACCACAGCTAAGCCTCGGTGCCTTTGTTCCCATACATATTTTGCTTTGGTAGAGGGAGAATTTCTTTAGAAGACTCCATAGACTTTTCTCTACTCGAACCTATTTTACTTGGCACTAATCTGATTTCTGAGAGCACTTTGACTTTAGAACATAGAATATTCGTATAGTCCCAAGAACACAAAGCTTCCTGTACTCTAGAGCAGAATCTTTCTCATTTCTGCCTGATAAAAACACCTTCATAAAAGAGTCTGAGAAAGGACATTAAGGAGAAAAATAAAAAGGCAAGGCATTTATGGGACAAAGAAAATGGGTTATTATCTGCTGAAGATAATGTGTATAGTGTTCTTGACTGGATCGGAGAGAAATGTATACGTGTTGAAATATTCACTTTGCAAGCTAAGTGACATATGTGATTGAATGTATAAAAGAAATCAAAATAAAACATATTTTAAGAAAACTACTTGTGTGTTGAAAAACTCATTTAGGCATGACAATGTTTTAATTACTTTTAAGGACCTTAATTATGTCCCTTTTGATGCTTCCTACTTGAGGGGACTAGGAGTGCACATTTCTATGTGACATTTCTGAGCCAGGAATATTTAACTTGCTTCACGGAATGCAGAGTTGATGGGGGAATCAAGTTATGCCTGCTCAGAGCTGTCTCCCATCACCCTGGACTAGCAGTTGGAGTGGTTTTCCAGACACAAGACCATCATGCCTTCCCCTTCTGATCCCCTTGGCACTTCCTTTGTGCGATAAGAACAAATGATGTGGAGCCAGATCTGCTATCACCTTTCTATGGGTGGTTTCAATACAGACTTGGAAAAGTACTGGGAGTCAAGGAGCACAGAGTATAAAACTGGAATTACTTTTCAAAGATGAAAGACAGTTGTAATCAACAACATCATCCCATTTTATCTCTGACTATTTCGGAAGCACACACTTTTGGAGGTGCAAATGAAATACAATTTTTCAATGCCTTCTTACCCTTGATAAACCTCGTTGGATCAGAAAGTACAGTCTCCATAGATTGCCTGTGCTATCATTCACAGCCTTGTCCACTCAGTATCCCCTTGCAGAATGCAGAGTGGTGCATTTGTCATGTTGGTGATCCTCCATTGACACACCATTAACAACCGAAGTCTATATTTTACATTAGGGCTCTCCTTTGTGTTGTTGTACATACTATAGGTGTTGAAAACCAAGCAATGACACATACCCACCATTAAAGTATCATACAGCATAGTCTCATTACCCTAACAATCCTCTGTGCTCTGCCTATTTATCCCCCCTACCCTCTAACCTCAGGCAACCACTGATTTTTTTTTTTCAGAAAAATCTTTGTAGTTCAGCCTTTTCCAGAATGTCATCTAGTTTGAACCTTATTGTAGGTAGACTTTTCATTCTGACTTCTTTCCCTTGGTAGTATGATGTCAGCGTTTCCCACATCTTCTCATGGTTTTAGACATGAGATTACTCATCTCTTTTTAGTGCTGACTAAATAGTTCATCATCTGGATGAACCACCGCATGTTTGGCTGTTCACCTACTGAAGGACGTCTTGGTTGCTTCCAAGGGCTGGGCATGGTGCACAAGGCTGCTGTAACATTTGGGTGCAGGTTTTTGTGTGGATGTATTTTCAACTCTTTTGGGTAAATACCAAGAAGTACATTGTTAGATCTTATGGTAAGAGTGGGTTTTGTTCTGCAAGTAACTCCTGAATCATCTTCCGATTTTTGCTGTAGTGCATGTGTGCTCGCTGAAGAAACAGAAAGAAAGTGAGAAACCACTTCCCGGGGCAGATGGCTATTCTGCAATCCCTTCTCCATTCTCCTCTCAGGATTTTAGGCATGCATGCACATGTTTATGACGTGCTTTTCAAGCCCCCATGTCCAGGACTTCAACTATCATGGGCAATGTGGGAGTCCAGCCACATTGGTCCCAGAAGTTACATCTTTAAACCTCCCTCCCCTTCACACACCAAACATACTCCAAATGGATTTAAAAAGTTCACATAAGAAAATACCTCTAGTTCATCAGTGAATGGAAGAATTTCATGATAATGAACGAATAATCAATCTTTGCTATTGTTTTAGATTTTTGCCATCTTGGCGTGTGCTTGTTAGAGAGAGACAGAGAGAGAAAGTGAGAAATCACTCCCCCTATGTGGGTATGACCATGCTGCAATCCCTTCTCCTCCATTCTCCTCTTGGGATTTTTGGGCATACGTCCATGTAGGGAGTGGCTGGTTCTGAGCAACACAATTATTGGCCTTAAAACACAAATGGAGATTCGAGATTCAGTCTTTGTGCTGGCACTGCAGGGCTAGCGAAAGCTTTCACAAGGATATGAACCTGCCTTTCTTGTGTTAACACTGCAGGGTGGTATTGATTAAAGGAAACTCTGTGTTAGTCAGAGAAGGCCTGGGAAGGTAAGAGAAAGCTTGTATAGGACCACAAGATGCCAGAGGGTTCACATCTTCAGTTGATAGCATCAAAAACCAACTGGCTTGGGAACCAGCAATTAGCGTAATGGCTATGTCGCTGGACTCCCACATAGTCGACCACGGTTCGCATCCTGGACCCGGTGGCTTAAAACTCACACTGGGCGCGTGTGCGTGCGTGCCCAAGATCCCGAGAGGAGAATGGAGGAGAAGGGATTGCGGCGTGACCATCCCCCCTGTGGGGTGATTTCTCGCTTTCTGTCTCTCTGTCTCTCTCTGTCTGTCTGGCGAGCACCCGCGCCCTATAGCGAAAAACCTCTCTCAAAAAAAAAAAAAAAAAAAAAAAAAAAAAAAACCAACTGGTGTTGCCTTCTGCTTCTCCCTCCCCTTTTTACCCTGTGAAAGAATAAACCTGGGAATGGCTCAGCACCATGGCTGCCTCCATCCAAGGAGCCTGGATCACCTGATCCCTGCTTTTCTCTGTTTGTGTCTGTGAGTGCTTTGTTTCAAGCCACCATCACCCCCACTCAAGCACCTGTTCCTCCTTCCAGGTTGCAGCACATGCACATGCACCTGGAATATTTTTCAACCTGCTAGGTCTGGAGCTCGAACCATGGTCGGCCATGTGAAATCCAGCACCTTAACTATTATGCCACCTGCTGGTCCAAATAATCAGTCTTTGTATTCTGATTTTTTGTAATAGTTTTATTGAGGTATAATGGACATGTAATAACAAAATTAAACACTTAGGTAAATAAATATAAATAAATATACTTAAAAGTGCAATATTATGTTTTGAAATATGTGTATAACTGTGAAATCACTATCATGGTCAAGAGAGTAAACATATCTATCACCTCTAAAAGGTTAGTACTTCCTCTTTTTTTTTTTTTTTTTTTTTTTTTGTCAGTTTGCCAAAGGACGAATGCACTAGCCAGAGAGAAACGGAGAGAGAGAGAGAAAGCGAGAAAGCCCCTTTCCATGAGAGATGATCATGTGGTAATTCTTCCTCCTTGGGATTCTGGACATGCACATACATGGGTCCAGCATGTTTCTCAAGCTGCTGGGTCTGGGATTCAAATCATACAGTCAGCCATGTGGGATCCAAGCACCTTAACCACCATGCAACTCGCTGGCCCTACTTCTCCTTCTTAATCCTATTTTTTCATGCCCCCTTACTGACCCATACCCCTGGGATCACTGATCTGCTTTCTGTCAGCAGATATGTATTACAAGTTAGCTTACACAGTATAGTGTCAATATCCAGCTAATTTGTAGTACATAAATACATTTATATATGTGTATATATGATATATGCATACTATATATTAATATATACCCACGTACACACACTGTGTATATCTGAATTACAAATCAAAAAATAGTTCATATTCATGGAAAATGCATATTGTTAAAAGAAATAGTTCATACTGAGGCACTGAGCCAGATTTTACTGGTTACCACTCATTTGACAAATTTAAAAACAACTGATTTCATTTATTATGCATAATCATGCTCTTAATTTGAATTTTAAAAATTGGCACCTAGGAACCAGTTCCACAGGTAAGCCCAGTAGAATGTTAAATCTTTAAACTGCATGTTTCAGATCTTAAATTCTGTGCTGGAGAGCAAGACACCCCCCCTGTCTCCCAGCCTGGCAAATATTATTACATAGCTCTAAATCATCAGCTAATGACTCATTTCTCCACCTTTTTAGACTTAATCGGACACAGTGCTATCTATGGGATAAAATTTCTCTTGTAAATTTATATTAGAATGCATGACTATTCCTTCGTTCTTCAAGAAGCTATTAGCTTCTCTATTGGATCTGATTCACTGACAATGTTGGACTCTAACTGACTGAAGCTAATATTCTACCTGTTTCTATGCTGATTGAGGAAGATAATCAGAATATCTTCATCTTGGTCCTGCATCGCTGGGACAGCTCTTTGTAGATAGTAGGTTATTTAGTGACTATTTACAAAGTTGAATCCAATAAATAAAATTGAACAGGTCACTTTAATAAGACAAAAACTGGGAAGGTGGGATGGGTCGGCAGGATAGGAGACCTTGGTTAACAGATCTGAAATTACAGATCAGATCAATAAGAAGAATGAGCTCTATAGTACTATAGCACTATAGAGTAGCTGTAGTTAATAACAATCGAATTATATTAAAAATAGCTAGAAAAGAGGATTAGGAATGCAAGTCGTGATAAATGATTGAGGTGATGAATGTTTCTGTTTATTTCTTATTGCTCTGATTCAATCATTACACAGCGTAATCATTCCTGTAGTGAAAAATCACACTGTATCCCAAACATATAGAACTATTGAGTGTCCATTAAAATTTCACTTAAAGGGGAACCAGCAGTTAGCATAATGGCTATGTTGCTGGACTCCCACGTAGTCAACCAATTCACGTCCCGGACCCGGTGGCTTAAAACTCACGCCGGGCACGTATGCATGCGTGCCCAAGATCCCGAGAGGAGAATGGAGGAGAAGGGATTGCAGTGTGACCATCCCCCCTGGGGGGTGATTTCTCACTTTCTGTCTCTATGTCTCTCTCTGTCTGTCTGGTGAGCGCATGTGCCCTATAGCAAAAACCTCTCCAAAAAAAAAAAAAACCAATTTCACTTAAGGGGCCAGATGGCGGGTCAATGGTCATTTAACCAGGCCTACGTGAGAAAGGCCCTGGGTTTGGGTCCCTGAGCATTCAGGTCCATGTGGCTGTGATCTGGGCTGGCAGAGACTGGAGGCAGATTGTAATGTGAAGATCCTTTGGGGTTTCTGTCTCTCTGTCTGTCTTTCTTTCTCATAACATGAATAAATAAATAACAAAAGTTATATTAAAAAATTATCTAGGGAAAATTTTAAAGATGTTGATGTCCAGGCTTTCCTGAGATGAATTAAATGAGAATTTGGAGGATGACACTCAATCATCTACTATTTAAAAGGCTCAGTAGTCTGTCCATGCTAGGAACATGGTTTTAGAGGTAGGGGAAGGGTAACTGGACAGCTCCTCTTCTCTCCCATGCTTCTTTCACATTTTAAAGTGAATATCAAGCATCTAATACATAACTTGAGATGACATTGAAATGAAACCACTCGGTTTTCAAAATTTACATCATAGCCCAGGCCTGTAGTGGCAGCTGTCCAAAAATAAAGAACGGTTCAGCCATGGTGACATAGACAATAGGGTGACACTGCATGATACTGGAGTCATTGAGAGGCCTGAATTTGGATTCCAGGTCAACCTAAATACTTTGAGCCCACTCACGTGCACCCCATGATCCTAACTGGCTTTGGGTGGGGAGGCAGTTCTATTGTAGCATGAGATCCTACTGAAATCTCCCTTTGTCCTTTTTCTCATGAAGTAAGTAAGTAAATTAATAAATAATAAACTTATAAAAATTAAAGAACCTTTGGTCACATAACTTTTTTTTCCCAAAGACGTTTTGCATAGTGTGCACTCACTGGAGAGAGAGATACAGAGACAGTGAGAGGGAAAGTGAGAAATCATCCTCCAGGGGGGGATGGCCATATCACAACTCTTCTCCTCCATTCTCCTCCCAGGATCTTGAGCACACACACACATGCACCCAGCGTGAATTTCAAGTGACCAGGTCCAGGACAAGAACTGTGGTTTTAGGACTCCCTGTGGGAGTCCAGCCATGTAATCGCTATGTCAATTGTTGACCCTGCTCCCATAACTTTCAAAAACAATCAATTTTCCAGTTGGTGGGAGGGGAGAAGGGATGAGTATAGAGAAGGATAGCACAAGAACAAATAGGGAGGCGTGACATTTGTGGGACACAGAAATGGTTTATTATTTGTTGATGATAACATGTAGAGTATTCTCAACTAGACTGGTCTGAGAAGTATTCCATGTTAGGTAAATTCTTTTCACAAGCCAAATAATGTATAGTGATTGAATGATTTTAAAAAAGAGAGCAAATAATAATAATAATCTGAAAAACTGAAAAACTGATGACAGTGTGGATAGTAATGTCTTTGTCTTGACTGATATGCATGGTAATCGTGCTGGAAATAGAAATACTATGCACTGTAAAGATATATGTGATTAAATGTAATATAAAAATATAATCAAATTTTTAAAAAATGAATTTTAAAAGTAAGCATCTCAACCATTAAATAAACTTTTTAAACTTTTCCCAATAGATTGTGTTTCAAATTAATTAAACCTCTATCAACATATGGAAGTAACAATTTACCAATTCCTTTTTCTTTTAGCTCCTTTCTTACTTACTGTGTTCACGCATATTTTTGAGGTGAGAAATTCCTTTAGGGAGTTGCTAGAATTGATAACAGTATCTCTGAGGTCAACTATGTCCCCTTGGTTTACTGGTACATTTTTAAAACAATAAATCAATGTATTATAGACAAAAATTATTCACCTGGTAGTTCTTTTTTATACTTTTAGGAAATCTTTTCATCTAAACTGGTGTGTTTATGAGATCCCTCTTCACTAGAAAATGACATTTGTAAAAAATTTTTGAATTTTTTAAAGTTAAAACGTGTTCAACTAACAACAATGCTTTAAAAAATAATCCTTTTCAAATCACAAGCTAACTGTAGCATATTTTAATGCAGCGTATTTTAATGCTACCTCTCAACATCCCTCAAATGATCTTGAGTATTATTTTTGTATTGCTTAGAAGTGAGAATTGATTGTAGACTTAAGGAAGAATGATTTTAGGGACCAGCAGTTGGCGTAATGGCTACGTTGTTGAACTCCCATGTTTGTGACCGCAGTTGGAGTCCTGAACCCGGTGACTTAAAGTCACAGTGAATGTGTGTGTGTGCGTGCCGAAGATCCTCAGAGAAGAAGGGATTGTGGCGTGGCCATCCCCCCTGGCGGGGTGATATCTCGCTTTCTGTCTCTCTCTGTCTTTTGGTGAGCACATGTGCCCTATAGCAAAAACCTCTCAAAAAAAAAAAAAAAAAAAAAGAACTTCTTTTGCTATGACCTGGATTAGAGAGTAGGTTGTCCTAATCATCTAAAAACATAACTGAAAAGAAATAGTATTGGTTTTCAATATATTTAAGGACATTCTTCTATGGGAATATTGCTTACAATTTGTAAGCCATTAACTTTTTAAGCAATGTTACTAAATACAGATATATATGTTTTATCTAGATATTTATTAGTTTATTTCCTTTATAAGTATTTTTCAAGTATGTACATGATTACAAACACCTCTGACTAGAGATGGGAAATCTTGAGCTTTAATACCACAGTCTCTGCATTGTTTACAAACAGTGTAGTAGGGACCAGCGCTTGCATGGTAGTTAAGGCACGGGACTCCTTCACGCCGACTGCAGTTTGAGTCCCGGACATGGCAGCTTGAAAATCACACCAGCTATGTAGGTGTGTGTGCCCCAAATGCCAAGAGAATGGAGAAGAGATTGTGAAGGGATTGCCATTTGGCCATCCCCCCGGGGCTTGATTTCTCACTTTTCCTCTCACTGTCCCTGACGAGCACACATGCCTGGTGGCAAAAACCTGAGAGAGAGAAAAAGAATAGTCTATTACTTACCAAACTGATAGGGTGTCAGGATTGCCTTGTAACATTACATGTGTAGAATAACTTTTAAAATTTATGTACAATTATGTTATTGTAGTTTTATAGGCATAAAATCATTGAAAATGGAGAAGTTTCATATATCCCTGTGTTGTACATGTATGAGAAACTTTTATCAAATGGTTTAAAAATCATAAAGATAGTACTTAAAAATATATTTAAAAACCTACATTTTTTCAGGGTTCTGAATAATAGAACCTTCACATGTATCCCTCTTTAGGATTTTAAGCAAGGGCAACAACATTGTTTCAATTCCAGGACAGTCTTTTTTTTTTTTTTTTTGATTTGATTTTTTTTTTTCCTGCATAGCATGTCAGCAGGCACGGGGTAAACATGGAACAGAATATTGCTTTCTAAGGAGGTCTGAGAACATGTCTTAAAGCCATGATTCGGAAGGGACTTCAAAGCTCCAATGCAGGCATAGTTCATGGAAATGACAAGTCCCTTTAATCCTAAGTAGATGCTTCATGAATGAAAGTTAAATTTATGATCGTTGAGAAAAGGAGAGAGGGGCTCACGGAAGTTCACGGAATCCAAATTAGGATGTTACTCTAAAGTCACTCTGAAGTCTAAGGGTTAAGTCATTTGGACTCTGTGTCTGCTCCTCTCCAGGAATGATGAGACCTGACATGTCCCTGCAATGGAACGATCCCCTGCAGGCTTCAGTGACACCTTGCATCACACAGTTTTGGCCTGCTAAGTCCAGATGCAGAATCAACAAGGGGTCTTCAGATACGCCAAGACCATGCACACGCACTGCTTGCCAGAGAATCTTTGTGTCAAGGTGTGAGACATTTTTTGAGTTAAAATCTGCTAAGACATCCTTCTGTGAATGACTTGAAATATATGATGACCAATGACGGCACTGCCTGGAACCTCTGATCGGCACCTAACCATCTGGTAAGATGTAACATTTAGTGAATACAATCATAGCTGACATTTGCTCAATGAGTAGCATAAACCAGGCCCTGTCCAATGTTCTTTCCATATCTTAACTGATTTCATCTTAAATACAATCCTGGGTGGTTGTGACTATCACTATGTTCTTTTTATGGATGAAGTGACAGAGACAAAGAAACGTCTCGCTAATGTCAGACTTGCCTCTGTGACCCAGCTAAGAAGCGGAGGAACAGAAAGTCACATTCAGGTACTCTCACTGCAGAGACTGTGTATTAATCAGTTTCCAATGCCACCTTTCATACAAAATACAGTAACATCAATTTATTTCCATCTAAAAGTTAATCATGCACAATTATGACATTGGGTAGCTAAATATAAGAATAGCAGTCAAACAAAATAAGTTGGGAGGAGGTGAGAGAGAGAGAGAGAATTAATGAATAAATACATTATTTTGCCCTTAGGGAAAATAATCTAACCCGTGTAATATTTTTGCTTAATCCTAGAATTCTAGCAAAAAGATGGTATGGAATCATGTAACTTTTTGTTATTTATTTATTTATTTATTTATTTATTTATTTATTTATTTTGCTACAGTGTGTGTGGTACTCGGTGGAGACAGAGAGAAAGAGAGAGGAAAAGTGAGAAATCACCCCAAAGGGGAATGGCATGCTGCAACCCTTTCTCCTCCATTCTCCACTTGGGATTTTGGGCACATACACACACATGCACCCAGCATGATTTCCAAGCTGTCGGGTCTGGGATACGAGTTATGGAGCTGACCATGTGAGAGCCAACCTCCTGAACCTCTGTGCCACCTGCTGGCCCCAGACACATAACTTCTAAAAAAAATGTCATCTATGTAGGACTGTGAGAAGGTGTAAGAATGTCACCAAAATCAGTTATAGAGCAGTATAGCTCAGAAAGTTTAGGTACTATTTACTTTGGTGAAGTATATGTTTATTTTCTCGATATTTCTTCAGAAGTTAGTACATCTCAAAGTAGATGAGGAAATGGATTTGAGGAAGAGAGTAATATTTTAACAATAATGAAGATTTACTAAGATCAGAAAAAATTCAGGATTTGTCCTCCCAGTATGGTTATTATAAAAATTTCTTGCTCCATTATTACATGAACTCTTAAATCTGGGAGAAGGAAGTCAAACCCTAAAGTCATCTTTGCTTCATTTCTTTACCTTCTATTGTGGCTAGATAAAAGCTTTGATTTTTTTTTGTTGGTATTTAGATGCTTCATATGCTTAACAAAAATGAAAAAATCTGTATTTTTTTTACAGAATACTTTGAAATAGATATATTTTGGAAATAAAAAAGAGAGATTAGAAAACCCATGAGAGCAACATGATTACTGAGAGATTTTAGAGTGACTTGGAGTTGGTGAACCATTTAAATAATTTGAAGTTTTGAGTTTTTATTTGACTATGCTGTATTTTGACATTACTTGGTTAATGACATAATAGAAACTGACATTAGAAAACATGATGTTTTCCAGTCTTTCTGCATGAATTAACCTTTGGGGGCTATCATTCTTAGTGATCTCTCTGAGGTCTCTTTCTGCTTCTCCAGGGCATTTGTATCCTGTTTGTGTAACAGAGTCTTTCAAAAGAAATACAAGTCATTTCCTTCAAAGTTTACTGTCTAGTTCAGTTCCAAGCCTCTTCAGTCATGCTGCTGAGGACGTTTAAGAAAGCTATAATGTATCCTCCTGTTCTCAAGAGTAACAGTTTTGGTAAACACTGCTACATATTATTTCCAGAGCCTGGAGGAAAAAAAAGGCTACACCCAACTTAGATCCCTGCTGGTGAGAAATGGAGACAAAAAGCAAGGTTAGTGTGTAGAAAAACTTTCTAGTAAAAGTGGCCGTGGGCTTCCTGTGAGTTCCATCAGTGTAATCAGAACATACTCTCCCGAGTAACAGGAGAGAGAACCAAGATCAGATTATTCTAGGAAGAAGCTATTGATCGAAGGAAAACTCAGAAGTCCTGGGAGGTCTGCACTCAATGGCAGAAAAGGAAAGGCTGGAAGGTATAAAAGTAGGGAGGGCAACTGTGGCTACCAGAGACAGTGTGGGAGAGGGCTGGCAATGTGGCAAGGAGGGAGGCAATGGGGGATGGGTAGCAAAGCATGGAAGGTTACCTATAGATGATTAAGTATAAGGTAGTAGCTTTACCTGGACCAATATGCAATGTATTTATGGTGGGAGAAATAAACAATACTAAAAATTGCAAAGGGCTGGAAACAAACAAAAAAAGGTATAGGGGAATGGATTTGTACAGAGTATTAAAATTTGGATAAAATTGGGGGACCAGCAGATGGCATAATGATTATGTCACTGGACTCCTATGTAGTCGAACACAGTTCAAGTCCCAGACAAGATGACTTAAAACACTCACGCCAGATGCTTGTGCAAACGGCCCAAGATCCCAAGAGGATAATGGAGGAGAAGGGATTGTGCCATGGCCATCCCCCTGAGGAGGTGATTTCTAGCTTTCTATTTCTCGCTTTCTGCCTCTCTGTCTCTCTGGCAAGCACATGTGCCCTATAGCAAAAACCTCTCTATAAAAAATAAAAAAAAAAATTGGATATAATTAGAAAATATCAAGAGATGAGTCTTGTAGTAATTTAATTTATTCTGTGTTCTTCTTCCTGTGTTTATCTGTTTACCTCCCGTTTTCACTGACACTACCTCACACCCAAGTGTACTGGGTTGGGTACTACAAAGTCTCCTGCAGGTGTTGTTTGATTTTTTAAAAAGCTACCGTGATTCTAAATTTACTTGTTCTTGAAGATTTCTGTTACAATTACCTCCATCTTACAGCAGCATTTTAAGATTTGCATGTAGTCATTCACTTCAAATTTACTTTTGTTCAGTTGACCTTTTACTCTTTCTTCGGCTCCTTTTTTTATTTGTTTTATTTTTATTTTTATTATCATCATAATCTTTATATTACATTGGATTACACATAACTTTACAGTGTATTACATTGCTTTTTCAAAAGGGAATGCCATGCATGTCAGTCAATACAGAGACATTAATCTCCCCACTTCATCATTCAATATCTTTTCTATGTTTTTCCCAATCATTATTATTATTCTAATTATTTTTTTAAACAGTCAATCACTATTTCTCATTTTGCTTGTAAAAAGACTTTACTCATCATGAAATACTTCTCAGACCAATCCAGTTGAGAATACTATACATGTCATCATCAACAGGTAATAAGCCATATCTATTTCTCACTAACGTCTTGCTTCTCTATTGTTCTCTTGCTATCTTTCTCTATCCTCTTCTCTTCACCTCCCCCATTCCACACTGTCCTATTCTCATTAAGTACTTTCACTGCTTTTATGTCCTCCAATTTTTTGCCCTCTATCATAGAGTGCGGGTAGTCGGTATATATTGAGTGGATACATACAATATCTTTCTTTCATAGCCTGGCTTACTTCACTCAGCAATAGATCCTCCATATCTGACCACTTTCTATCAAATTCCAGGGTCTTGTTATTTTTTATGGCTGAGTAGTATTCCATAGAGTATATATACCACACTTTTCCAATCCATTCATCAGTTTGTGGACATTTAGGTTGGTTCCATGTCTTGGCAATTGTGAATAATGCTGCAATAAACATTGATGTGCAAGCACTTTTCTGACTGAGCGTTCTCCTGTCTTTCGGGTAAATACCCAGAAGCGGGATTGCTGGATCAAATGGTAGTTCTATTTGTAGATCTTTGAGGAACCTCCATGTTGTTCTCCACAGTGGCTCCTTCTTTAAACCATTCATTTCCCCCTTTTCCCTTCCTCTTCCCCTCTCCTTTCCTTCCCCCAGTTTCTTCTCCACTCCTCTTCCTTTGTTTTCTAAAAACTCTCTTATTTCTTCATGATCAAGAGAGACACACAGAGAGAAAGAGACATCACCTCCAGCAGAGTCTTGATGCTATGGTCTGTCCCCAGCCTCAGCTGGCCTGGGTCACTGGCACCTGCATAGCTGGGTCACTTGGAGGGTCTGTGGGTGTGAACTTAGAACCTTCCTGTGTGGGTCAGCCTGGCAGAGTGTTGTGTTTTATCACTGGACCCTTGCCCTGCCCCTTCTCTTTCTTCTTCCTCCTTCTCCTGCTCTTTCTATCTTCTTTCTTCTCTCTCTTTCTTTTTCTCTCTCTTTCTTCTTTCTTCCTTTCTTCATCTTTCTTTTTCTTTTTCTTTCTTTTCTTTCTTTTTCCTTTTTTCTGTTTTCTTCTTCTTTTCCTTTCTTTATCTTCTTTTTCTTTCTTCTTTTTTTCCTCTTACTCTTCCTTCTTTCTATTTTTTTCTTTCTACTCTTTTTTCTTTCTTTTTGTGTTTCTTTCCTTTTTTGGAGTCAAAATGCCCTCTAGAATAGATTAAATTAATCTGGGGCCAGCCTGTGGCATAGTGGTAAAGGCCCTGGACTCCCACATGACCAACCATATTTTGAGTCCCAGACCTGACGGTTTTCTTTCTGACTTTCTCACCTTGTCTCTCTCTGGTCCAACAAAAAAATAATAATAAATTAATAAAATGATTCTAAAAAAACTAAATATCTGTGTGTCTGTTTTGAATACTTTTCAAAAACATTTTTATCGCATTCATCACACAAGTCATAACCTCAAGAAACTGTGTTTCTAGTGTTTTTTAAAAACCCAGTACTCTTTTCCTGTGGCATGTATAAACTGTGGAAATTATTTTAATTGCATAGCTTATCTTAAAAATTTTTGAAAAGGACATCTGTAAGGATCCTTAATTTTGCATGCTCTAAGAATACTGCGAGGAGTTAGAGAAGACATAAATCCAGACTGAGGCAGAGCAATCTCGTTGTTGAAACAGAGACTTTTTAGCAGGAAGTCCAGCAGCTGCTCCATCTCCACCACCTGTGTGAGCTTGGGTGGATTACTTAACTTCTACTTGATGAGTGTGTTAATAGTTCTAATAATGTATTTGCAGGGTACCCGGAATGTAGCTATTTATCAATAAATTGCAGCTATTATTTGGAGTCATATTTTATTATACACCAATTCTTGCCTTTCTCTCTCTCTCTCTCTCTCTCTCTCTCTCTCTCTCTCTCTCTCTCTCCCCCCCCCTCCTACTCCTTATTGTCAATGATAACAAATAAAGTTTTTGTTATCTGTATTCCCATAAATTGAAATGAAGAGGATAGGAATAAACTACAGGAAGATTAAAAATCTTTGAAAAATGTGGTGTTTCTTCTTGACAGCATTTAAACACCACAGATGAAAACAGGAAAGCAACATCAAAGCGCAAACTCTACAGAGGATTTAGAAGTCACTATGTAAGACAGGAATAGGTGTGTAAAGAAACCAAGCTGGGAGTAACATCAGGAACGATTTTAAAAGAAATACTGCAAGGAAAGCAAAGAGAAAACTTAAAAAAAAAAATAGACTGCGGAAGTGTGTGTAAAATGTGCATATTTGTGGGAAAAGGGAAAATGGCATAATAAGAGAGGGGAAGGAATCAAGAAATAACGTAACGGCCGTTTAATCATCTCTGGCCTGCTCTGTGTATGTGTATGTATAGCGCAGCTAAACTTATCTACTGATGAAAATAGTATTCCCGTGATTCACCTTTTCAGAAGTTGATGGCATCTTTATAATACCTATGAGTTTATATCTAAAAATCTCTTAATCTTACAGGTTTCTCCCTAATAGTCTCATCCCTTTAATTATCTAACTCACCCTGTCACAGACCCCCACATTAGCCCTACTGCCATCCTTCCATTCCGTGGATCTATCTTTCTTGATAGAACATCTATGCCTTGGCTAAAACTAGTATTTTTGCCTAACAGCTCTTCTCTTCGTGTAATTTTCACATCTTCTCTGGAATGGCCTTTATTAAAAAATCATAGTCACATACTTTGTTAGATCTGTTTTCTATTTTTTAATAAATAAATTGTTGATTGACCAACATTTCTCTGTGCCAATGTCTCCATATTTCATCCTATTTCCTTTAGCCATTTACAAATAATTATTCTTTATTCTTATAGCAACTTAGCAACACAAAAATTGGACCTGTGATATTCATATTTATATTTTATTTTATTTGTAAAACCATCTTTTTTCTAGAAAGCTGTTTTGCATTCTTTCTCACGTGTTCTCTATGAACACAAGAGATAATGTTACAGTTTCAACCACAAAGACTCCTTTTGTGCAACTAATTAGGTCTTGATTATCCTCTGAGACCTATCATCTGTGTCAGGAGTTAAAGAATATTTTGTTCTCATTTATTCTACCAGGCTCTCCTTCATTAGTTTAATTTTGGATGCATTCTTGCAGTGAAGCTGTCTGATATTTAGTCATGGTTTATTAAACCTCGCTCCTGAACTGCATGATCCCTTCACCTTAAATCATGGTGTGTATCTTTCAAGATCCATTTCAAATGCTACTTACTTCATAACACCATCCACAATTCATTTCTTTCTCCTCTGAACTACTTTAGCACTCTGCTTTCACCTGGACCATTGGTCATCGCATTATGGTTTTTATTCATTAAGCTGCATTAATTTGTCAGGCACTGTACTGTACCATGGAAACACAAAGATGAATGAGGCAGAGTCTTCGCCTTCAAGGGTGCTACCAACTGGGGATGGAGACAAAAAATGATGAAGTAGGCTTAGAAATCAAGCCGCCCACAACACAGTAAGGGAGGTCAGGGGAGGAGAGACACTTTTCCAGTATTTGGGTTTCTAAAATGTCTACCCAGGAAGTTGACAGCTAAGTAAAGTTTTTTGTTTGTTTGTTTGCTTTGCTTTTAAAATGAGAGAGAGAGAGCAAGAAAGGGAGGGACAGAGAGAGAGAGAGAGAGAGATTTTGACAGGGTATTGCCACCTTACAATCCTCTCATGCCCTTTCCCAGTTAGCAAGGACCACAGGTGTATACCACCATGTTTAACCTGCTTAGGTTGGTCCAAGAACTGAACCCAGGCCTCTAAACCCAGCCTCGGCCATAGTGTAGCAATGTCTTCCTGCTGGCACTACCACTGCTGGGTCAAAGTCAAAACTTCAAAATGAATAAGGAGAAACAACTCCATGGCCTGATGATTAAGACAGCTGGATCCCACATGGCCAACAGTGTGGTGTGAGTCCTGGCCTGGCAGCTTGAGAAAACAGGCATGTGTATGTGCATGCCAAACTTCTGGAAAGAGAAGGAGAGGGAGAAGAAGGGATTGTGGTATGACCATTTGCCATGATAGTTGCATTCTCTCTTCTCACCCCCACACCCCCATCTTTCTGGTGAATGCATGCACCCTATAGCAAAAACAACAAAACAAAATGAGTGCGGAGTTGAAGGGGGGAGAAGTATTTCAGTTAGGAGGAAATGCTGGGTTTTGTCCTGGTAGGGCATAGAGTGCAGAGAATTACATGCACTTTGGGGTTTGTTCAGTTTTGAGTATAAAGAGTAAGCTCAGAGTGGGAAAAAAAAATAAGACTGAATAATCATAACCAAGAGTACAGAGTTTTATAGACCCACAAAAAGGCTTGGGCATTTTCTACAGAGAGTGAGGCTATTGGGTGTTCTTTTAGCAGAGGAATGCTAGGTTCAGAATTGAAGTTTTACTAACTTACTGTCCAACGTTACCAAGAATGGCTTGGAGGACACAGGACTATGGAGGAAGAGACTGCTGAGGTGTTTGTTGCAGGAGTCCTGGTGAGAGAGGGTGACCACTGGTAGTATATTACTGTACTGGGAGCAGCAAAGGGGAACAGTTGGAGAGAGAGCTACACAGGAGGTAGAATCCGAAGGATTTGTGACTTGATTGTGCCTGTGGTGAGGAAGAGGAAGAAAGGGCTGACTCCCAGGTTTTGAGATTTATATTAGTCAGCAGTTTACTAGGAAAACATAGAAGGATGACAGCAGAGAGAGAGTGTGGAATACAGACAGTTAAATATGGGCAAAACACAGAGTTCTAGGCTCATACAGGAAATAATCATGAAAGTCAATGAAAGAAATGGAAAATCCCAGAGGCCAATTTGCAAAGGACTTCCCAACCCAATGCCTTGGAGAAGGGCCCTCATGATGTGATTCCCTGGTCATATGTTTTGCAAAACTCACAAGGATGAAATGTTTTAACTGTAATTGATGAAATGCCTGTTGTCTTTCACTCCCACTTCAGTTTAATATACTTCTGCTTTAGATGAGTGCTGTCAAAGGAGTGTAATTATTGGACACAGGTGGTGGGGCAATAATAATAGGGTTAGATCCCTGTGAGGAGGGCCCTGGGTTTGTGTCTGGGGACCTCCCCCTGAACGTGCTGGGCATACCTGCCTGAGATACGGGCTGGATGCAGCTGAGGGTAGGTGGCATGGAGACCCCGTTGGGGATTGCTCTCTCTCTGTTGTGGAAGAAATAAATGGATAAGCATAAAAGAAATGTGAAGTTATTAGGGATACATCCGACTTGAATGGACAGTTATGTGCTGAAGTGACCTATGGTTACTCTTATGTAGAAATGAGTTACTGACTTCTTGGTGCAGGGATAGGATCCAGGAATACTCCCATCACAGACTGTTAACCCATTCACCCCTCCTGTCAAGGCTGACATTGACGACGAGGTACCTTGCTACGTGTCTTCAGTTCAAAATGTAGTTTAGTTAGTCCTGTCCAAGAAAACTTACAACTCATGCATAAGAAAATTTGCTGAAAGTGTTGCCCAGTTTTAAAAGAGCTCTGCATTATGCACATGACATTAACAACAGTGAATTATGACACTAAAAGAAATGTTATTAAGACGTTACTGAAATGTGGTGAGAGTGAAGCATTAGACATCAGGGTCCACTGTGTGTATCCTTATTGCAGGTCTGTGCATTCCTGGAAGGGGCCTAACTCTCTGTCTGTTCACTGCATTTGCTGCAGGGCATTACACATAGGAACGCATGGCTCTAAATTGACTTCAGACAAGGACATTTTATTTCTTAGTAGGAGTGTCATTGTCTCCATATATACATGTCCTTGTGCCTTTTTACTTTTTACAGCATTCAATAATTGACACATTATCCTTTTACGCACAGAATTCATTTTGATTTTCTTTCCCCCTTTTTTACATCTTTTAATTGCTATTTTATGATCGCGTTTCCCATGTATGAATAGTTCCTTTGTTTTCTAGAATTTGACCTGATATAACAGATAAATATGGCCTCTCAATACACAGGGACATTTTAATTTGTAAAAGACAAGTTGTTGTTGGTTTTTTTTTTTTTTTTTTTTTTTTTTTTTTGAGAGATTTTTGATATAGGGTGCATTCACTTGCCAGACAGAGAGAGACAGAGAGACAGAAAGCAAGAAATCACCCCCCAGGGGGATGGCCATGCCACAATCCCTTGTCCTACATTCTCCTCTCGGGATCTTGGGCATGCAGACACACGCACCCAGCATGAGTTTTAAGCCACCCGGTCTGGGACTCGAACCTCAGTCGACTACATAGGAGTCCAACAACATAGCCATTATGCTAATTGCTGGTCCCTAAAAGACAAGTTTTGATTCGTGGCTGAGAATTTGGCACAGAATGAAACAGAGGAAGGTCTAGTTTCTGCCTTGGGGCTTTGGAGTTTATTATATTGTGCTCACTGTGCATCCATGGACTCTGGACCTCTTAGCAGAGGTCGTCACCCATACTGCCTAATACCAGGCCAGGTATGAGTTCTTTCATCTCCAAGAGCGGATGGAACTGTCTATTTAGTAACAGCCCCCCAAAAGAACTGTCCTTTGCACTCAAATTCTTTTTCTCACTAACTTTTTTTTTTTTGTTCTACATATTTAAATAGGTAAATATCAAAGGGAGGAAGGCATACTAAAACATATGAGATTAGAGAGAAGCAGGAATAAAGAATATCAGGTCCAAGATGTTTTCCGTGTAAATCGCTAGTATACAGACAAGTAGATTTGGACTTTTAGAACTGTGATGTATGCTCACTCTGAATGCAAGTAAGGCTTAGGGAAGAGAAGGAGAAAACTATGGTATACCATCAGCTTACAACTTAATGTTTTTTCTTTTTTTAAAGAATTGTTTTTTATTTAATTTTATTCATTGTCATTATTTTTTATATTTTATTTTTTTGAAGTTGACCAAGAGAGACAGCAAGAGAGAAGGAAAGGGAGAAAGCAAGGTGCCAGGTCCAGGACTCAAATTGTGGTTAGCCATGTTGGAGTCCAGCTACCTTAACTACCACGCCACCTGTCGGTCCCAAAATTTGATTTTTTTGAGTGAGTTATCTTTAAGGTACAGGCTTTACTTATATTTTTAAAGCATAGTATAACATACTATACTTAGAATTACTGTATGGATTGAGGCTTAGGGAGCATTTAGAAATAATTTGTGGCAAACAGCTTTCTATTACTACATGGTATTTACAATATTGCTTAATTGAACTGACTAATCAGTATGGAGGGGTGGTGATAAGAGTGGGGCCAGGTAAAGGGTTAAACTGCTAATTAATCTCATTTGTTCAAACAATTGGTAAATATTTATTTTTTAAGAGGTTTTTGCTACAGGGCGTGTGTGCTCACCAAAGAGGCAGAAAGAGGCAGAGATACAGAAAGTGAGAAATCACTTCACAGGGGCATGTATAGGCACCTGGCATGAGTTTAAAGTTCCAGGTCCAAGACTTGAACTGCAGTTGACTATGTAGGAGTCCAGAGATGTAACCATTATGCCATCTGTTGGTCCTGAGAGTTTTTTATATGAAGAAGATAACCTTTGGTAAACAACTATTCAGTGGACATTTGCGGCAAGACCTTGATGATAAGTGCTCCTCATAGTCAGGCAAGATAAAAAGAGGAAATTATTTTTCTCTATTTATGAAAACACACTACAACTACTGAGAGGACATGCAGCAGGCTATCTGAAAATGTCTCCCATAATTTTACAATTCGTAAAGAACCTAATAAAACTAAATATTTAGGGACCAGCAGATGGAGTAATGGTTATATCACTGGACTCCTACGTAGTCAACTATGGTTCAAATCCCAGACCTGGCAACTTAAAAACTCATGCCAGGTGCATGTGTATGCCCAAAATCCCAAGAGGAGAATGGAGGAGAAGGGATTGTGGCATGGCTATCCCCTCACCCTAGGAAGGGGTGGAATTTCTTGTTTTCATCTCTCTTTGTCTCTCCAGCAAATGCACATGCTCTATAGCCAAAAATCTCTCTCAGAAAATAAAATCTCTGAAACAAAAATTTAGTAGTGTTAAAAGCTGTGTGAAATTCATATGATGCCAATAAACTTCAAGAGGCTGATATTTTTAGTAGCATTCTAAGATTTTATAGGCTGCAATGAATAAAACTTAAAGATTAAAATATTTGTTATTATCTGCATAAACTCAATTTTGTAAATTACACTATTGCCTGATAAACTCTGGATGTAGACCATGAATGAATTAAACTTTTAGTTTTCATATTTTTTATTTTAAGTTATTTTCTTTTCCAGAGAGATTTTTGCTATAGGGCATGTGTGCTCACCAGAGAGACAGAGACAAAAAGTGAGAAATCACCCCCTAGGGGAATGGCCATGCCACCATCCCTTCTCTTCCATTCTCCTCTTTGGAGTTTGACATATACGCACATGCACCCTGCATGAGTTTTAAGCCACCAGGTCTGGGACTCAAACAGTGGTAGATTATGTGGGAGTAGAGTAACATAATCATCATGCGATCTTTTGATCTCAGTTTTATTTTATTTTTTATAGATAAATAAAAATGTATTTTAATGACGTGTTTTGAAACATGTGTACATTGATAGTAGCTAAATCACATTAATGAAGAAATTAATTATTATAAAAAATTAATGATTTATTTCACATTTTCAGCACTTTTGTGAGATCACTTAAAATGTATTCACTTAAGCAATTTTCAAGAATATGATTTATATTATTAACTACGATCACTGTATTGTCCAATAGACCTTTTGAACTTATTCCTGCCATGGATGAATAAATGAATAAAGCAATTTCAATATATGCATGCCTTAGAATACTATTTATAAAAGGAAAAGCCAATCTTCTAACAGAGGGTAATATGAATGAATCCAGATAACATTATGTTAAATGAAATAAGCCAGTACAGAAAGGTAACACTGCATAATCTCACTCATGTGTGGAGTATAAAAAAATTGAGCTCATAGAGATAGAGAGTAGAATGGTAGTTACCATGTGCAGAGGATGGGGGTGTGGGATATTAAGGAGATGGTTGTCAAGGAGTGCATTCTTCCCACTATTTTTATGTGAATTAGAGTAAATCAAGTATAACTGTTTACCTATTATTCTGCATGTCTGCTGCTCTTTTATAATAAAGTGAACCTATGTGTAAAAATATTAGCAGCATATCTCAATATAAAATTATGGTTTTTCTTCCTTTCTTCAAATTTCTTATAAGAGGATTATCAACAAATTCTTTAAAGTCAAATCCATTATTTAGCTTGGTGGCTTATCAGATCAATTTCTCACTTCTGTTTAATGCAGTATAGATTGTTTGATAATATAAATCTGAAAGAAACAAATTATATTAGATTAAATCAAATCAAAGAGATGATATTTAAGTTAATTACAGAAGCCTATATTCAAGGTTAAAAATATACTCAGATATACTCTAAGGAAGATCTACTCTGATAGTAGATACTATTAAAAAAAAAAAAAAAGAAAGGAAGAAGAAAAAGAGTAAAAAGAAAGACCTTAAATATCTATAAGCTCCATGAAAACAAAAATTGAGATTGGCTTCCTCTCACCCTCTCCCATTTCACATATCCTCCCACACTGTTTCTAGTATACACAATTATTCTCCATGCTTTTATAATATTCCAATCTTTTAGTTTCTGCCATGGAGTGTGGGCATTCAGTATATATTAAGTGGGGACATAAAATGTCTCTAATTCATAGTCTACCTGCTTTGCTTAGCAGTAAATATTCCACTTCCTATCAGATGTCAAGGTCTCATGTTTTTTTACGACTCAGTAGTATTTCATAATGTATTGGGTACTGAGACCAGGTAATGAATGTTAACTCATTGTTTAGATGCACTCATCAAAAGGCAGTGTTTGGGAACCAGCAGTTAGCGTAATGGCTATGTCGCTGGACTCCCACGTGGTCGACCGCAGTTCGCGTCTGGGACCCGGTGGCTTACAACTCACGCAGGGCGCGTGTGCGTGCGTGCCCAGGATCCCGAGAGGAGAATGGAGGAGAAGGGATTGCGGCGTGACCATCCCCCCTGGGGGGTGATTTCTCGCTTTCTGTCTCTAATGTCTCTCTCTGTCTGGCGAGCGCACGCGCCCTATGGCGAAAATCTCTCAAAAAAAAAGAAAGGCAGTATTTAAGTGAAAGAAGGTAAAAATCTTATTCCCCCATTGTTCACTACCATTGGCAGACCATTTAAGGACCATGAACTCAGGGAGTAAAGCTTCATCCTACATTTAAAAGATGGAAGAGTACTTAGAAATCACAGGCCCAGGGTTATGGTCCAGGCAATAGACTGCTGCTGTGTGTTTGAGATACATGGCAGGGAGTTCAAACCTATAAGCAGAATTAACTGGGAAGCTAGAGCAGAAGGATCTTGACATGGTGAGACCCTATTAAAAAATCTCTTTCATATAATTTTTTTTTTGAAAAAACTTAGAAATGACAAACTATGAGAACTTTTTGAGGAAACATGGGATGTTCAACCTGGAGCAAATAAAAATTCACAGAAATGATAGGAATCTTAAAGAATTTTTTGTCTCATGTGTTACTAAGGCAACTAGAATCAGAGATGGCTCTTACAAAGATACACACTTTTCAACTTCATGGTTAGGTTTACCGAGAATTAGACAAAAGGATCTTATAAAGAAATCATTTCTCTATTACTAAGAGGGTTTTTAAGAGTTGAGGTGAAATTCTAGGAGGAATTCTTTTGTGAACAGGATTGGACAAAACGACCAATATTATTGCATTCAGTGTTCAGGTTTGATACTTTCATGAAGCATATTAGATGTATTCCTGCAGATTTTCTGAGGCATGACCCTAGGTTGGTCCTCACTTTCAAGGTAGTGAAAGTAATAGGTTAATTACAAGAATATTCATTATATTAAACTCATTATATTTCAAAATTATCACCACTTAACATATTTATTATGCACCCAAATAAATGTGTCACACATTTTCTAAATACTATAATGACTGCAAATAGTGTCTCTACAAGGTACAAACTACTAGTTGCATTTAAAATCATAAGACTCTGATGTAAAGATATTTAGGTAGCTTTTCCAAAATCACACAGCTAATAAGTGATGTAGGTATGTTATTCCATATAGACCAGTAAAATAATAAAATTGGACATTATATTGCATTGTAATTTAAGGGATGAGTGGCTGGATCTCAATCATTATTTTGCTGACTTTCCAATTTCTATTATCAGAGATGGTCAGACGTACTTCACATGCCATTGAGAAAACTTCAGAAAACCAATTATTATTAAACAATGAGATATAGAGCAGTATGTATGTTTGTGTGTGTGTGTGTATTCAGTATATATGTGTGTGTATATATATATATATATATATATATATATATGTATGTATATAGTGTAAGTGTTCATAATAATATTCCTCACTCTTAAGCACTTAGGAAAAAAATAATTAATAGCCATTTCATTTATTTCCCCCAGACCAGAGAAGTTGTCACAAGGTTTGGCTATATAGAAGAAGCATCTGTACATTTACTCTGGTGAAGTTGTTAGTTCTACATGTTGAATGAACCAATACAGAACTGAAGATAAACCACCATGGAAATCACGAGTATCTTGGAGATCATGGAATCGAAGGGAAAAAAGTTAGATAAGTCGAACACTCAGTGCTCTTAATCTAAGACAGCTGTGTTTTCTTTCCTGCTGGATAAACTCTCACACAAGACCATTTTAACGTACTGTATTTACTCACCAGCAAATCTTGTGGCCAAGTCTCCAATCTTTTCCTTTTAAATTGTTGACAACCTATGTTCTAACCTATAGTGTTGATATTGCATTTTAAAGCAGATTTTAAGTGATCACAACACAAAGTCATGATAAATGTTGGAGATAATGGATATATTTATTTGTCTATTCTGATTATTATTCATTGCATATATGGTTTGAAAAACATACTATATTCCACAAAAATTATAGTTATTATATATAAATTAAAATTTACAATAAAACTGTTATTTTAACAAAAGCTTAGAGGACAAATATAAAAATCCAGTGTTCTAGGTCCTACACCTTCTAAGTACTGGTCAGAAATTCAGTTTGTCTTGCTCCAAAGCCATGTCTGCGAAATAGTCATTCTAAATTATCTTGTGCTGAATTAATGAATATTTATTTTGTACATACAACTGTCAGTTCTTAAACTGATGATTTCTAGGGGGAAATAGAAACCTTTAAGTATTTAATGTGGCGATAGACTGAACTTGGATGATCCCTCCAAGGAATTAAAGGAAAAAAAAAAAAAAGAAGCCATGCCTTTTGGAAGCACCTTAAATTATGCTGTTAAATTGTGGCTGGATTCTAATGCAAATCCAGGTTACTGAGGCATAAAAGACAGCAGCAGTTGGAAAACACTGTGTTATTTATTTTCAGGATGAGCCATCTATCAAATCCTTCACCGAAATGCACTCAAGCATCATGGAGAAAAAGAAACTGGTAGTGATGGAGTATAACCCTGGGAACTTTGTTTCTGAACTTTAGTGGAATCAAGTGAAAATCAAAGTCCTCTGTAAATGAACAGTTTGCTTGCTTGTCTAAACCAAACAAGAGGAAGATATTCATCTGGTTGCTAAGCAGGGAGTCATTACTGAAATGCTTCATGGTCTGTGTAATGAGCCTGTCAGGTGCCTTCCCTGATTCTCCTACCATAAAACACAAAATTTAAGCCTCAAAGTTACCAAAATCACAACTTGTATCCTGAAATGAACAATTCTCCCAAATCTCGAAAGAGTAAAAATGAAAGAAGAAACTATTATATTAAAGGAACTTAAACCAAATGATCAATAACAGGGATTGTTTTCCAAAGTCAGAAATGGTAAAATTTAGTACTAGTATAATTCCAAGTAAGAGAAATTCTGTTTCATAAAAACCAGAAGTTTTTCCCAAAAATTATGGTTATTTATCCTCATTGTTTATTTAATAATAAACAGAAGATTTAGAAGGGATAGTGAATATAACTCTCAATCCACAATGATGAATATGAAAAAATGCCCTATTATCTTTTTTAAACAAAAATAAATGATTCAAACTTTTATCTTACTATTTGATGAAAATTTAAGTAAATTCAGGATATATTCCTCTCTCTTCATTCTCATTTCAATGTGGGATTCAGAATTACCCTGTCCTAGGGGAATAGACAAAGGCCCTTCCCACGAGTCTATTGTGCTGCTACTGGTCTGATAATTGCCCAAGTCCATAGAGACATCAGAAGTTGCTGCTCTTCTGTGTCTTCACTGCAGTGGGAAACTTGGACTCCAGGATTTTGGTTGCAGCTGGGAATTCCAGTGCCTTGTAATCACCCTTAAAGAAAAGGACTAAGAATTATCTAGTAACTCCTCATAAAGGTATAGATAAAAGGGGAAAAAGTACCACTTGATTGATTAAAAAAATATATTTTGATTAAATGTATAAAATAAATTAAAATTAAATTTTAAAAAAGAACAAGAAAAAAATGAGCACAAACCCAGACTCAAATGCATAAATTAATGTATCCATACCTTACCCTTCACCTAGTGTCTCCTAATGTTAACACCTTACAGAATCATAGTGAAATGATCAAATCAGGAAATTAACACTGATGTGGTGTCATTAATTAAAACACAGACCTTGTCCAAATTTTTCCAGGTCTTTTCATTAATTACCTTTTTCTCTTCTAGGATCTAAACTAGGATTCCACACTGAATTTAGTTGTCCTGTCTCTTTCTCCTCTAAACTATGATCATTCCTTAGACTTTCAAGACCTTGACATTTTGAAAAATTTAGGTCAGTAATTTATAGAAGATATTACATTTGGTTTTGGCTGATTTCTTATAGGGTTATGCATGTTTGGGAAGAATGCCACATATGTGATTTGGGGGCCCTTGTCAGTGTATATCAATAAGTATATAATACTGACAAGTCTTTTTTCTTTTTCTTTTTTTTTTTTTTTTTTTTTTTTTGGAGAGGTTTTTGGTATAGGGCGCATGCGCTCACCAGACAGACAGAGACATAGAGACAGAAAGCAAGAAATAACCCCCCCAGGGGGGATGGTCACACTGCAATCCCTTCTCCTCCATTCTCCTCTCGGGATCTTGGGCACGCACGCACACGCGCCCGGCGTGAGTTTTAAGCCACCGGGTCCAGGACGCAAACCGCGGTCAACTACATGGGAGTCCAGCGACATAGCCATTATGCTAACTGCTGGTTCCCAATACTGACAAGTCTTATGGGTGATGTTATTAGTGATTATTTGACTACAATTCTGTTTCAGTTCTTTAGTTTCTCCATGTGAAGTTATTACTCACCCATTTGTGAACAGTAAATATTTTAAGAAAAATATTTGAGGCCATGCAAATATCCAATTACTTCTCAATATTTCACACACTAACTTCAGCATCCATTTTTAAATCATGCAAATAATTTAACATCATGGTTTTTGCTGAATGGTAATTTGTATTTCCCTTTTTCTTCCTCATTTGTGGGAATTCTTCAGTAGGGGAAAAACCCTTCTCCTTATAAATTTATGTACTCAATTGTTTCTATCAGTATAGACTCACAATTTTTTTGTTATCTTATGGATTACAATCCAATAATATCAGAAGTTAAAATTTATACTGTAATACTATTGATGTCTTTTCTTTTTTTTTTTCTTTTTTTTTTTGAGAGGTTTTTGCTATAGGGCGCATGCGCTCGCCAGGCAGACAGAGAGAGACAGAGAGACAGAAAGAAAGAAATCACCCTCCAGGGGGATGGCCACGCCGCAATCCCTTCTCTTCCATTCTCCTCTTGTGATCTTGGGCACGCATGCACACGCGTCCGGAGTGAGTTTAAGCCACCGGGTCCGAGACTCGAACTGCGGTCGACTACGTGGGAGTCCAGCAACATAGCCATTACACTAACTGCTGGTCCCTATTGATGTCTTTTTTTCTTCAAATTATGTAAGTTCTCTTTTCTATGCAACTAGTATTTTCCCCTCTAGCTCATGGTGACATGTCTGTTTATTTCATTCTTCTTTCATTTTTTTCCTTTGATTTTCCTCAGTCTCCTCAAAAGTCCTACATTTAAAAATTCTCCTTAGGGCTGGCATCGTGGTGTAGCAGTAACACACTGCTAGGAGAAGCTGGGTTCCACATGGCGACCACAGTTCCAATGCCCTGTCCAGTCAATTTGAAACAGGTAAATGTGCAAATGCCCAAGATCTGACAGCTGGAGGACTGCAGGGAGATCTCTGTGTAACCAGACACAATGAGATGCTCATCTCTCTGTTTTCCCTCTCTCTTTCTTTGTGAGTGCACATGCATTCTATAACAAATACAGTTTTTAAACTTTTGCCTTATGTAAGAAAACATTTATTTACTTATATTTATTATTATTAATATTATTAATTTGCCACAGGGTATGTCCACTCACCAGAGAGAGACAGAAAGAGAAGGTGACAAGCCAAGCCATCAGATCTGGGACTCAGACTGCAGTTGGCCATGTGTGAGTCCAGTGTCCCAACCACCATGCCATCTGCCGGCCTCTTGATTATCTTTAATACTCTGCCGTCTTTATCTTAAAATTTATCATTTCTGGGGCCAGCAGGTGTTGTAGTGGTTAAAGTGCTGGATTCCTGCATGACTCACTGCAGTTCAAGTCCCAGATCCAGTGGCCTGAAAATCACACCAGGTGCATATGCAAGCATGCCCAAAATCCTAAGAGGAGAATGGAGGAGAAGGGGTTGTTGTGTGGCCATCCTCTCAGGGCTGGGGAGGGTAATATATCTCATTTTATCTCTCTCTCTGATGAATACATGCACCCTACAGCAAAAACTTAAAACACAAATAACAACAACAAAAAAACGTATTATTTTTTTAATCTCTCCTCCTCCAAATTTTTTTCCAATATAGCAATTTACTTTATGTAGAGAGACCGAAAGACAGAAATATTCTGTCCAGTAAGAACAAAAGTAAATTTTCTCTTCTTGTCTTTTGAAAATAGTCTATTCATTCTTGTGACTTTCAAGATGAATGTGAGCAAATTAAAGGAGTCGTTCCTCTCTTTTGGCTATTAATTTTCAAGTCACTGAGTAAGGTGACTACTAATGACATTGGAAATGGGGTATATTTCTTTTTGTTCTATTATTGTGGTTGACTTCAGAAAAGGATTGACAGTACTTTTAACAATAACTGATTCCACCAATCTTTGAACTAAAAATAATTTAAAACAACACATTTTTTTCTGTATGAAAGTAAGAGCAAAATTCTGTTTTTATATTTGACTGACAGTTATTTAAATTGCCCATATGCTCTCACAGTTAAATCCACATTGAATATATAAATTTCCCTTTTCTAACCAGAGGTTATACATCTGACTTTCTTTTTCAGATACTTCAAAATATATGCTTGTGACATGTATCTTTTTGTGGTTGAAGATGAGAAATCTTGAAAGGGAAAGAATAGAACCATAAACTCTCTTTTTCTGTATTCCTTGGGAGTTCATAACAAAAATATTTTCATGATGATTTTTTTAATTGTGAATTACTAAAAACTCCTTTACAAGGATGGGCAATATATGTCAATAAAAATCAACCAACCCAGCCCAACCTAACTTGATTAACCTAATTCTGTCCACATAACTCTATTTAGAAGGTAGGTTTAGGTCTCTGAAATTCTGAAGAGTTCTTTTTTTTTTTTTTTTTTTTTTTTTTTTTTTTTTTTTTTTTTTTTTTTGGAGAGACAGAAAACGAGAAATCATCCCCCAGGGGTTATGGCCACACCACAATCCCTTCTCCTCCATTTTCCTCTCGGGATCTTGGGCACACACGCACACGCGCCTGGTGTGAGTTTAAGCCACCGGGTCCGAGACTCGAATGACGGTCGACTACGTGGGAGTCCAGCGACATAGCCATTACGCTAACTACTGGTCCCAAATTCTGAAGAGTTCTTTATACCCAATAATAATAAGTAAGAAGCAGAGATTTTTAAACTAAAGACATTATGAATTTAGCAGTGGATGATTTTTTAGAAGTTTCAATGCCACCTCAAAGCATATTAATCATTAAAAATAAAACTTATAAATGTATTTAAAATGTGTAATTTAACTAATGTTTATTTAAAAATTCCCTAAGTGTAAAAAACCTGAGGCCATCCATTTAAATGCTAACAATCCAGAAAATATGTATTCTGAGATTCTCTCCTATTAAAAATGATCGTAGAACTTGTAACTTACAACTATTTTCATTTTCAAGAGAAGAAACATAAATGTCAAGAAACAACCTAAGGGGACCAGCAGTTAGCGTAATGGCTATGTCGCTGGACTCCCACGTAGTCGACCGCGGTTCGAGTCTCGGACCCGGTGGCTTAAACTCACGCCGGGCGCGTGTGCGTGCGTGCCCAAGATCCCGAGAGGAGAATGGAGGAGAAGGGATTGCGGCGTGGCCATCCCCCCTGGGGGGTGATTTCTCGCTTTCTATCTCTCTGTCTCTCTCTGTCTGTCTGGCGAGCGCACGCGCCCTATAGCAAAAACCTCTAAAAAAAAAAAAAAAAAAAAAAAAAAAAAGAAACAACCTAAGGAAAACATGTGAAGGACTCATGTGGAGGAAGCAAGGTTCCACGTGTAAGTATTAATGACAACTAAATATGTGCATGTCCTAATCTGGAATAGGAAAACAATATTGCTAATCTACACATTTAAATACTTTCCAGTCAAATCTTATAACATGTGGCTTGAATTTGATGAAATGATCTGAAAATTCATCTAGAAGAAAAAGTACACAATCTGAATAAACAAACATAAAATATAAGAAGTGGAAATATACCTAATTATTTATAAACTACATGAAAGCTACGTAACTAACACATCTAATCTATCCTTACGCTACACATGTTTCTATAAGAAATGGGCATTTGAATTCAGATATACTGTAGCATGAAGTGTGTGTGGTAAAGACAATCATTTAAGAACTTGATTTTTACCCACCAATGAGTGTCAAAGGTCGCATCATTTTTGAGAGAGAAAGCGCTTATAGCAAATCAAAATGGGACGTTAAGAAATAAGTGAAAAAAAAACCAGCACTTAATTTAATGCTAATCAATTTTTCCAACTCTTTTCATAACTTATTCCTAAAACATGTTATTTAGTTGGAAAATAAACCCTTTCAAATAGCCTAGGTAATACAGGGAAGTGATGTTGATTCCTTTTTGAGATTTTTAATTTAATTATTGTCCATCTTTATACCTTGCTACGTGGGTTTTTCCCAGCATGTACGAGGTGCATGTCAATCAAGTCAAAGACTTTGCCACATACATCATCAATACGTAAATTTCCATTCTTGTGTCTGTTAAATGCGTTTATTTCCCCTGAGCCCTTTCCTGTCACTGGAATGCTTTTATATTTTTAATACACATTAATTAAAACTCAGAGGTAAAATATGAGCATAATTTATTTCAAATTTGGTACACATCATTCAAGAGGATACGTAGAACTGTTCTATCAAAGTATTTATGCCAATTACTGTTGATCCTAATTTTCTTTGATGTTATAAAATGTTTAATATTTTCTTTCTCTTAAAAAAATCAAACTGCATGCTAATTGACAGATTGATTAGATTCTAGTAGTATATATTTTTTGTCTTTCCTTTGGATATTCAGGAAAAGTTTGCTCATAATAGCTAGTGTACTCAGTTATGTGCACTCTGATTTTTATATTTGAACTCATCTTATTCCCAAAAGACACAGTCCAGAGTTTATTATGCACACAGTGACAAAAGTATTGGTCTCCATCCTCCCCCTCTTTCTGTGTCTACACCCACAGCCATGCATTTGTGTGGTTTGCTTTCCTCGCCATTCAGCACGCTTTTCTGTTCCTGGCTTAAGCCTTGTATGCCAAAAACATGAGAAATGGTATGCTAGTTTTTAGCCTAAGCTTCAAGAATCCTAGATATTTGGAAACACTTGTTCCTCTGTTATTCTGCTATCACCTTGTGAAGGACATCCTCTTGCCAACCTGTTCCTCCTAGAAAAATAATGAGGGACATAAGTAAAAAAACTGAGTCACCCTCTGAGCCCAGCCTAGATCAGCTGACTTCCAGGCAAAGTAAGGTGCCTCACCAAGAATGGAGGAGTCACTCAGTCCAGAATAGTCTAGGTGAGCTAATGTTAGAGATATGTGGGGAAAAAATATTGATTGTGAAAAGACACTGATGTTTTGTGGCAACTTGTTATGCAACAATATTGTACCAATGATGAACTGATAAACCCTTACATGAGCTGAAGGTTCACCAAGTCTTATATATTTCTTGCTTTATACAGATCTTATGCTTTTAACATTTCACGAAATTATTACAAATTAGTAAGAAACAGTTTACTAATTTATGATATTGTTTTCATAACACATTCATTTTAATTGACTGACATTATTTTAATCCTAATGACTAAGTACAACAATATCTTTATGTATAATTTATTTTCTCATGTGTTTTTATAATCCTTGAAAGCCACATTAATATATTTGTTCAAACTGAATATGAAGGCAATGGGTTTGGCCGAACAAAGGTTAATCTATTTTTTAAATTGACAGAAAAATATATGTACTTTTTCTGTCAGAATGTGTGATAAACTTGGGCATATTTTTCTGGTTAGGTTATAGGATGAACATTTTCCAGAAACTAAATAAGTTAATTTTACAACACCAGAGAATTAATAAAACATATTTGAAGCATACAATAAAAAAATAGCATAATGCAAAATACTGAATTATAAAGAGTATAATGAAATAATATTTTTTTACTTTTCTTAACCCAATTTGGGCATATTGAGTTAAATAAGCTACCACTAAATAAAAGAATATGAAGTATAATTTAAAATCATTTCATATGTCTTTATAAAGTCTTTTTGGTTTACTCCCAGATATTGAGAAACTACGGACTATAATAACTGGGCAACAAATCATTTTCAAGTTAAGTGGTTTCCAATTCTTTGCTTTTGCCAATTTGAAGTGAGACTTAATTAAAGTACTAAAAATAATTTTTGGTGATATATCACTGTGATGTTGGCTTTCAAAATGTGTCAACCAATCTACAATTAAAAATAGTTTCTGCTGATAGATTACTGTGATTTTTTTTGCATTTGAAGAATTGAGTGATATATCTAGAAAAAAGAAATAAAACTTCCTTTCATTCCTCTCTACTGATTTGTGAAAATCATGCCTCTGTGTTCACCTATATATAACAAATCATAACACAGTTCTTTCAGAACTCTTATTCTAGCATTTTCTTATGCACTCACAGAGATAAAAACAAATTTAGAATTAATATGTAAGATTTCATTCTAAGCAAGTAAGCCACACTCTGAAAGACACATACTGTATGGTGCCACTCAATATACACCTAATGCTTACAACTCTATAGTAGAAATGGAAAGATTTGAAAGTATGATAGTAGGGAGGTTAAGTGTAGAACCAGAGGTGGTAGGGAAGGGATGGTAGAGGGTTGGTGGGACGAGCAAAGGGAAGAAACATCAGACAAGAGAATGCAAAGTTATCTGCTGAAAATGGTGTAATATCCTTGATTTGATTGTCATGCACTATATTCAGACTTTGAGAAACCATATTCATGCTATAGAGATGTACAATGTTGAAATGTAATTTTTTAACAAAGTAACTTAAAGCATATTAGTAACTTCAAGAGATGTTTTTCTAATACAATTTTGAATTTAATGTTTTAAAATTATATAGCAATACTAATATTGTATTCATGATTCACTGTATTTATACTAGTGTTCAACCACTCTTCAAAGAAACTTTCCATTTTTTACATATTTTTCTTCCTTTACAAAGAATGATGATAACATTACCAAAGGCTTTCAAACACAAAAATACATTATTATAAGGTAACATTCTGGGGCCAGCACGTGGCATGGTGGTTAAAGGTGGTGGACTCCCATGTGGCCAACCATGGTGCGAGTCCTGGACCTGGTGGCTTTCTTTCTCACCCTTCTTCTCTCTCTCTCTGTATGATCAAGTTGGAAAATAATAATAATAAAATTAAATAGAATAATTCTTTAAAAATTGCCAATTTTAAGTGAGACTTAATTAAATGTTCTAAGAAATAATTTTTTGGTGCTATATCACTGTGATGTTGGCTATAGGGTGAACGTTCTCTGGAAACTAAATACGTTAATTCTACAACACCAAAGAATTAATAAAACAGGGACCAGCAGTTAGTGTAATGGCTATGTCGCTGGACTCCCACGTAGTCGACCACAGTTCAAGTCCCGGACCCGGTGGCTTAAACTCATGCCAGGCGAGTGTGCGTGCATGCCCAAGATCCCGAGAGGAGAATGGAGGAGAAGGGATTGCGGCATGGCCATCCCCCCGGGGGATGATTTCTTACTTTCTGTCTCTCTGTCTCTCTCTCTCTGTCTGGCAAGCACACGCGCCCTATAGCAAAAACCTCTAAAAAAAAAAAAGAATTAATATAACATATTTAAAGTATACAATTAGATAAAATAGCATAATGCAAAACATTGAATTATAAAGAGTATAATAAAATAATATTTGGTAAATTGTGGAAAGAAAACATTGCTTCAAAGGGAATAAGTAAAATATATAAAAAATTGCTGATGTATTGCTTTGAATCATTATGGTATTTAATTATTGCTGAATATTGAAGAATATTATAAGCCTATCTTAAAACATCTATATTTATCTAATTTCAGAAGTTATATCTATTTAAATTAATTATGAAGAATCTTAAATGCCAAGTTTTAACTATGGAAGAAGATACAGAGTTTTTCAAAAATTATTTTGGCAAATGCCTGATAAGCATTGATTTAGCTAGAGGACAGGTGTGTTTCCTATGGAGAACCAAGAGGGAAAGTGAGAAAGTGTCCCAGGAGGGATGGCCATGCTGCAATTCCGGTCTCTTCTTGGGACTATGGACAGGCACACACATGTACCCGGCATCATTTTCAAGTTGTAGGGTTCAGGACTGGAGCTATTCAGTAGGATCCAGTTGCCTTAACCACCATGTCACCAGCAGGCGCTGTAAATTTTGTTCTATCCATATATAATATCTCATTTAATTTTTTCACACTTACCATGTGAGGTAGACACGATTATTATTCCTATTTTACAGATTAAAATTGAGGCCCAGAGAGGATAATTAACATACTCTCAATTATATAGCTAGCTAGAGTAAGATAGGAAGAAAAATACAGGCAGTCTGGTGTAATATTTTACCGTAATACATGAACTGCCCCAGTGTGTGTTCTTTTCCATTTCCTAGTAACCTCCTTTCCCTTTCCACAACCTTTTTTGTAACTTTATTTATCTATTTATTTATTTATCTTAAATAAACAAATATTCTCAGAGAGGGATAGAGTTGAGAGAGAGAGAGAGAGAAAGTGAGAAAGCAAGCCACTAGGTCCAGAACTCGAACTGCAGTAGGCCATGTGGGAGTCTGGCACCCTTAACTGCCATGCTTCCTGTTGGCCCTCCACAAACCTTTTTTTTTTTTTTTTTTTTTTGAGAGGTTTTTGCTATAGGGTGTGTGCGCTCGCCAGACAGAGAGAGACAGAGAGACAGAAAGCGAGAAATCACCCCCCAGGGGGGGATGGCCACGCCGCAATCTCTTCTCCTCCATTCTCCTCTTGGGATCCTGGGCATGCATGCACACGTGCCCGGCGTGAGTTTTAAGCCACCGGGTCCGGGATGCGAACCATGGTTGACTACATGGGAGTCCAGCGACATAGCCATTACCCTACCTGCTGGTCCCCCTCCACAAACTTTTTATACCTTCCCACCACCCACTGTCCCCTGTGCCCATAAATAATGACAAGAAGGATATATACTAAAGTTAAACGCTGATGTCCTCTGGGTTATGAGTTACTCAATGATTTATCTTTCTTAATTATGGATAGTTTCTAAATTATGAAAGAAAAATCGTCATGGCAGATTAGCTCATCACTGAGCAATTATTTACATTCCCTTACCTCTATGGAGAGGCATACATCGGGCCCCACCGGGCTGGGCCTGGCCAGGTAACTGACTTGCTTAGAAATATGGGAAGTGACTTTCTGCCAGTATCAAGCTAAAGACTTTAAGAGGCATCTCTCCTTTGCGCCCACTGAACTAGGAGTTTCTGACCTCTATCAGTAAAAGATGCCTCAAGTAACCGAAGTCCTCCAGCCTGGGCCCAAAGACTGTAGCCAGAATCAGAGACACCCGAGACATGTGAGAAAGACATGCTTTCCACACTTTGGGCTTGAGTTTTGCAAGGCCACACTGAGTAACACAGTACATGCCTATTACATTTCACCTCTTCTCTTCTATGCATCACATAAATTCATTTCTCTCCAAAAATAACACATTTAGAAAACCGCCATTGATACTACTTGTGCATTCTTAACCATCAATCTTGCTCATTGGTCTCCAATGTGTTTGTTCTGAGAGTACCTAATTCATTGGTATCTATTTGATTTTATGCATAAATTAAATGTTGATGCAACAAAGAAGAGCTGGAGTGAGATCTCCTTTCCGAACACACTTTCAGAGCTTTACCTCTGCACAGGTTTTTCCTTACACCATATGGAGAAAGCTGGCTGTGCAACTCCTTTCCTGTCTAGACTTAAACAGCCAGAGATTGCCAGGAGAAACCCTGCTGGCTGCAGTGAGGTGAGATTTCATCTTTCAGGCAATTAGATGGGCTTGGTTAATAACCTGCACTCCATAGTATGCTTCAGGGTACCTCCAGTACAGGAAAAACCTAGGAGGTTTTGTTTGTTTTTGTTTGTTTGTTTTAAAATAAATCCTTGTGTGTTATTTGTATAACTCTAGTGACTTACCACTACCCTAACTAGTTCCAGGCGGTCATTTCCTTAAATGTTGCACATTCAAGATGCGTCCGTCTTTTGTCTTTTTTAGACTGGGGTTATGACAGTTGGAGAAAATAAGGATCAAGCTACAGCTGAAGGTTGGTTTTCCCTTTATTCGTTAACCTGGCCTATTCATACAAGTAGGTTCAGAGAAAGAAGAGAGATACCCACCATGAATCTGAATTAACCAAAAAGCCAGCTGCAACTTCAGTTTGACTGATAACAGGACTGGGCATGATAAAGCGTTGCTAACAAATGGGTCTCTAACACACAACGGGCAGCTTGGGCTGTGTGGAAGGTTAAGCTCTTCTTCTATCACTCTCATTAAGCCCCCAGTTTGCTTAACAAAGCACCCTCGGAGACCAGCTATCACTTAGCAAAGTTCATGATAAAGAGGCTAAAAGGTTATTCAAAGAGGAGTACTTACCACTGATTGTCGATTAGAGGAGACTTAAGTGGAAAATATCCTTTTACCAAAGGGAAGCTATGCCTTTAATCACTTCACTTGGTAGTGCCTGTAATTAAAGGGTTTTTTAAAACATAAATTAATGACAACAAATCTTCACCTACAATTGTTCCAATATATCTACACCATTATTCTACCTGTAATGTGCTAGTAGATCTCAATTTCAGTGGAACAAATCTCTAGAGAGATTAAAAAATAGTGGATACAGCTTAAAGGAGGAGTTAATGATCGTTTTTTTAAACTGTATAACTTTTTTTGAGCTAGAAACAACTTTTTTTTTAAAGAAAATAACACCAATAAAACCTTTCAGATTTGACCTTGTAGCTGTAGATAAACTGAGTTTTGAAAGTCCTATTAATAATAATGGCTGCTCCTCAGCTAAACCTCTCTGAGGTTGTGGGAAAGTGCTCGTTTCAGGAACATTTTCTGTAAAGGAACCATTAAAAATGGTTTAGATGAGTGAAGGCAGTTAACTAAGATTATCAGTTATCATGTTACAACAAGATAAGTAGAAAAGTTTTAATATGTACTCCTCTATTTTATGCCCATTAGTGGAAAAGAACACCTAAGAATTAGTTTCCAAAGACAAAGACATTATTTTAGTTAGTTTTTTTTTTTTCTTTTCAAATTTCTTCCATGAAGACTGAAAGAGTGAGAAAGTGAAGTGCACTCCCAGGATCCTCACACTGCAATCGACCACAACATCAGCCAACCTGGACCTTTGGCACCTGTATGTGCACCGGACATGTACAGGACAGCCCTGGGATGTGAACCCAGAACCTTTGCACGTGGGTCCAGTTGCATTACTACTGCACCACCATCTGGTCTGGCAAAGGTATGTTTTTCAATCCATGTCTAACATAGTATCTAAGAATAGACACTCAACTTTTTATTGGGTTGTCAGAAAAATCATGATGCATTTCTCAATGTTTTTCTACACAAAAATGCATTATGGCTTTCCTGACAGCCCCAAAATTACCTAAGTTGATTAGAATTTTTTTTAATTTTCTAGTTGTTCTTTAGAGGAGCTATGAATTTGCCATTTGATCTCATCTTATTCTTTACCTTATAGTTTTTAAAATTTCTAATTTAGTTTCAGGAGACAAGCCTGATCTTGGCAGGCTTTCTTGGGTGAGTCCGCGCTTGTGGCCCGGGAGCAACATTGGAACTCTTGCCACTTTGTCTCCCACCGCTCAGGTGGCCTGGGCTCGCCTTTCTTACCCACTGGGAGACTTGAGCCTGGTCTGATCAGGCCTCCTTGAGTGAGGCCATGCTCGTGTCCTGGGAGCAACTTTGGGATTATGGTATACCAACCCACACACTGTGCCGAGTGCAAATTGTGACTTGATCTTCTTCACTTAGTTATATCTCCTTAGCTTGCTACCACCTCACTGAGAGCTGAATGTTTGGTAGAGGAACTGAGCACCTGAAGTTACCCATAACTGCTCTGATCTGGGAGACAGAGCCCTCCTGGGAACTAAGGATAAAATTTCCTCTACCAATATTAAAGAATCTACTCCAATACATAGAAAAAAGTGAATACCGCATCAGATGACTAGAATTCAGCACACATCTCAAAGAAACAAGAGAAATCAAGGGGATAACTCTCCCCTAGGTGAACGCAGTAGCCCATTTACCAACAGTAGACAGCACAGAGAAATACATAGAGACGTTACAAAAAGAATTCCAAATATTAATAATGACAAAGTTCAATGAGATGCAAGAGAACACAGATAATCAATTCTAGGAAATGAGAAAATCATTTCAGGACATGAAAGAGGAATTTCATAAAGAAATAGACACCCTAAAAAAGAATCAAACAGAACTTCTGAAAATGAAGTATACAATACAAGAAACTAAAATCTTCCTAGAAAGTGTTAGCAGCAGATTGGACTGTGCAGAAGAAAGAATTTCTGACCTTAAAAAAAAAGAAAATAAAAGTCTCCAACATAGACCTAATCACCACCAAAAAATGAAAAAAAAAATAGGATTCTCTTCCTCAGCTGGTGCTCACCAAGGCGCAGTCATGTTCAGCTCAAGCGCCAAGACTGTGAAGACCAATGGCGAGAAACTATGTGAAATCAAGTTGGGCATCTCCCAGGATCTAGTGGAGCTGAAGATGAATTCAGACCTAAAGGCACAGCTCAGGGAGCTGAACATCATGAAAGCCTTGGAAATTGAAGTTGGTGGTGGTCAGAAAGGTATGATAATGTTTGTTCCTGTCCCTTAACTGAAGTCCTTCAAGAAAATCCCAACTGGAGAAAAAGTACAGTGGGAAGCACGTGGTCTTTATTGCTCAGAGGAGAATTCTGTCTAGGCCAACTTGAAAAAGTTGCAGGAAAAATAAACAAAAGCGTCCTAGGAGTCACAGTCTGATAACTGTGCATGACATGACCCTGGAGGACTTGGTTTTCCCAGTGAAATTGTGGGCAATCCCCGTGAAGCTGGATTGCAGCCGGCTCATCAAGGTTCCCCTTGACAAAGCGCAACAGAACAACGTGGAGCACGAGGTCGAAACTTTCTGTCTACAAGAAGCTCAAGGGCAATTTTAACTTTCCAGAGTTTCAGTTGTAAAGAAAAATGACTAAATAAGGTAAAACAGTAATAAAAAAATGAGGGCAACATACAGGAAATTCTAGACACCATGAAACATCCAAATATTTGTATAATGGGTATTCCAGACGACGAAAAATCTGCTAAAGGCATGGAAAACCTCTTTCAGGAAACACCTTCTGAAAATTTTCCAAATATACAGAAACATGGAGAGATTCAGACCCAAGACATAAAAAGGACCCCTAATGGAACCAACTTAAAAAGATCTCACTAGCACATCATAGCCAGGTTGGTAAAAATTAAAGACAAAAACAATATTCTAAAAATGGCAAGGCAGAAATGTCAAGTTACTTATAAAGTTATCCCACTAAGCTAATGTCAGACCTCTCAACTGAAACAATGCAGGCAAGAAAAAAATGGGGAGACATATTTAAAACACTAAAAGGAAAACAATTTCAACCAAGAATATGATATCAACGGGGCCAGCAGGTGGCATAGTGGTAAAGGTGCTGGACGCTCCCATATGGTCAACCATGGTTCGAGTCCTGGACCTGGTGGTTTGCTTTCTCATTTCCCCTCTCTCTCTCTCTGTCTCTCTCTGGTCAAATTAAAATAAATGAACGAATAAATAAAATTAAATAAATAATTCTAAAAAAATATGATATCCAGAAGTACTGAGGGAAATATTGTATCAGGATAACTAAAGAGAGACAAACAGAAATGGGAGAACAACAACAACAAAAAAAAAAACTGAGAAAATGGCTAGCAAAATCACAGGGATAAATCCCCAAGTATCAATAATAACATTGAATGTTAATGGATTAAATTCACAGACTGGCTGAATGGATATAAAAACAGAAGCCATCTATATACTGCTTACAAGAAACACACTTCACTGATAAGGACATACATAGACTGAAAGTGAGAGGCTGGAAAAAGATATTCCATGCAAATGGAAACCAAAAAAAGACTGGAGTAGTGATATCGGTATCAGACAAAACAGATTTTAAGATGAAAGATGTAAAAGAGACAAAGAAGGATGGATGTTATATAGTACTAAAAGGACTTGTTCACCAAGAAGATATAACACTTGTAAATATCTACACATCCAACATTGGAGCACTCAAATACATAAAAGAGAGACTGTTAGATCTCGAGAGAGAGATAGACTGTGGCACAATAATTGTAGGGGATCTCAACACCCTACTGCCTCCTCTGGACAGACCATCTAGACAAAAAAAAAAAAAAAAAAAAAAAAAAAAAAAAAAAAAAAAAAAAAAAAAAACCCAAAGAGATAGAAGATCTAAGTGATACCATATATGAAATGGACTGGACAGACATCTACAGGGTATTCCACCAGTTACCACAAAATATACATTTTTCTCAACCCCACATGGTAGAGCCCAAAACAAGCCTTTACAAAATCAATGTTTAAGGAACTATATCTAGGATCTTTTCTGACCACCAGACTTGAAATCAAGAACAGAAAGAGCCATCAAAAATTCAAAAACACTTGGAAACTAAATAACTTACTCCTAAATGACTTTACAACCATAGTAGAAATTAAGACTAAAATCAAAAGTTTCATAGAAACCAATGATAACAAACAAACACGTGTTTATAACCTATGGGACACAACAAAAGCAGTCATAGGAGGGAAGTTCATAGCAATTAGTGCCCCCAAGAAAAAAAAACAAAAGAAAGGTGGCAAATAAACAACCTGATGACACAACTCAGGGAACTGGAACTACAACAATAACAACAAACAAACCCAAAAAATTCCAGGAGAAAAGAAATAATAAAGATTCAAGTAGAAATAAATGAAATAAAGAGTAAAAGAACTATACGAAAAACAAATGAAACCAAAAGCAGGTTCTTTGAGAAGATAAATAAAATTGACACAGTAGCTAGATTAATCAAGAACAGAGAAAGAAACCAGATAAATCAAATCAGCAAGGAAAAAGGCATTATTACAATGGATATAACAGAAATACAAAATATCATCAGAGAATATTATGGGTGACTATATGCCAACAAACAAGAAAACATAGATGGGATGGACAAATTTCTTGGACACATATACCCGAATTTATTCTATAAAGCTTCTTCTTAATCATCTTAATTTCCAAACCAGATAAGGACATGACAAAAACAAAAACAAAAGCAAAATAAAAAGAAAAATACAACAACAAAAAACAATCAAAAAAAAAGAAAAAAATCTTCAGGGCCACATCCCTGATTAATACAGGTGAAAAAATTCTCAACAAAATACTGACAAATCATATTTGACAACATATTAAAAAGATTATATACCATGACAAAGTAGGCTTTATTACAGGGATGCCAGGATGGAAGGATGGTTCAACATATGTAAAACAATAAATGCAATACATCACATTAACAAAAGGAAAGATAAAGACCATATGATCATATCAATTGATGCAGAAAAAGCATTTGATAAAATACAACATCACTTAATTGTTACGACTCTCAGTAAAATCGGCCTAGAAGGGACATTCCTCAATATAATAAAAGCCATCTATGAAAAACCCATGGCTAATATCATAATGGGGAAAAATTTTCAGGTGGAACAAGACAAGGCTGCCCGCTTTCTCCACTCCTTTTTTCCCCTCAATGAGTCATTTTATTTGTATCCGTACATTGCAAACATAGAAAAAGAATCCCAGGATTTTCCGTCCTATATGTTTCTGTCTTGTTTCTTCATGTGCCATGATGCCAACTGAGATTGTTAGTACAATGAAACCAAACTGACTAGGTGGGAGCAGATTATTCTGCCATTTCTCTAGATCTTTACATCACACATCAAATCTGGGGCTGATCACTCCACACTTGTTTAACTTACTGGTGAGGTTCACAGCCATTTTTACAGCTCTGTGGTCATTAATGATTTCAAATTTGCCAATGGAACCATACTTCATTGTCACAGTTAAATATTGGACAATGACTTTGGAGCATGGCCTAATAAGAACCTGGAATTTGCCTTTCTTTTCAGCATTGTTGAGGGCATCGACCAGGACATTCATGAGCACTGTTATGGTGGCACAGAAAGATGGCAGAAAGACTTTCTCCTCCTTTTTAACATAGTTTTAGAAGTTCTAGCAAATGCAATTAGACAAGAGAGTAAAATAAAAGGTATCCAAATAAAAAAAAAAGAAGTGAAATTATCTCTATTTGCAGATAACTGAACAGACAATTCTCTAAAGAAGGCATAATAACAGCCCAAATGCATATGAGAACACGATCAACATCGCTTATCATAAGGGGAATGTAAGTCAAAACCACAATGAGATACCACTTAAGCCCAGTCAGAATAACTAAAATTAAAAAAAAAAAAAAAAAAAGAATGGTAAGTGCTGATGAGGCTGTGGTGAAAAGATAACTCTCCTACTCTGTTGGTGGGAATGCAAATTAGTACAACCACTCTGGAGAATAATGTGGATATTCCTCAGAAACCTACAAATAGACTTAACCATATGACCCAGTAATTCTACTCTTAGGTATTTACCCAAAGGATGGAAAAACCCTCAGACAGAAAAAAACACTTGCACATTCATGTTTATTGCAGCATTATTTACAATTGCTAGGACATGGAGTCAACTTGAATGTCCAAAAATAGATGATTGAATTGAAAAAATATGGCATGTTTGCTCTATAGAATACTACTTAGCCATAAAAAACAAGGATACCCTGACATTTGATACAAAGTGGACAAATATGGAAGACTTAATGCTAAGTAAAGGAAGCCAGACTGTGAAAGATAGGCTTTGTATGTCCCCACTCAGTATGTAATGATTGTCTGTGCTACCTAGCAGAAACTGAAAGTTTGAAAGGTATAGTAGTACAGAGGGCAATGGTAAATACTAGAGATAGCACGGATAGGAGTAATATGGGGGTGGATAATAGAGGGAGGGATGTGAACAGGGAAAGGATAAAAGTATTTTTAATTGACAAAAAAATGAAAAGCTATTTGCTAATGATAATGTATACAGTAATGTCTTTGTCTTGACTGAAATGCATGGTATTCATGCTGGAAAAAGCAACGTTGTACACTGTAAAGATATATGTGGTTAAGTGTAAATTAAAATAAAAACTGACAAAGTTCTAATTTAATGGGAAAAATATTAAAAATGAAATGTCTAATATCTAATAAGGATAGATTTTTTAAAAAAATTTATTCATCATCAGGGCCAGTAGGTGGGGTTGTGGTTAAAGACGCTGAACTCCCACATGGCCGACTGCAGTTTGAGTTCTGGACTTGGTGACTTGCTCTCTCACTTTCTCTCTCTCTCACTCGCTCACTTGCTCTGTCCTTCTCTGGTCAAATTAAAAATAAATAAAGTTAAATAAAATAATTCTTTAAAAAATTTTATTCATTATGATCATCATTTTTCAATTTGATAATGGCACTCACCAGAGAAAGACAACGAGAGAGGGAAAGAGAGAAAGCAAACTGCCAGATCTGGGACTTGAACCACAGTGCACCATGTGGGATCCAGCGTTTCAACCACCATGCCACCTGCTAACCTCAATAAGGAAAGTTTTTATTCTGTTAAGTAGAAGTTTGACCTAAAGGTGAGGAGATTTTCATGGAAAGGGGCTGGAAAGTAGAATTCCAACTAAAGGTGCCTTCCCAGATGGGAATTCCTGACAGCTGTGAAGAGGCATAGTGCCAAAACTATCTCCAGACACATTCTGTCCTTCTCTGATCTACAATGTTGGGCATGTTTAAATTTGGGGGAGTCAATTGTTCCGAGTTAACTTAGAGACTTTCTGTGAAAATAATGTTTGTAGATTGGTTAGTAAAATGCCCAAATTAGGGTAATAATGTTAGCTTTCTGTTTCTTGGGAGAATTCAGAAGTTACCTTTAGATACAAAGTATTGGGCACCTGTCCTGAAAATTTTAACCTAAGGTCGTGAGAAAAAGTTTACTGTCCAAGTTGCTAGAATGGATTCATCACTGGTCTGATCCAGTGAAATGCATATAGAGAGCCTTGACTTGACAGGGACTGTGGGACGCTGGGCCATGGTGGTCATGACCAGGCTCAACAGACTTCTTCTGAGTTGTACAATTTTTGAACAAGGCATAGATAATAAATAGACAAAATACTTTCTCTAACTCTGGCTTTCTCCCTGTACCTAACATGATGTATAAGCTTAGATCTTCTTTTTCAAAATTGATTTCCTCCATAAGTGAGAGAGAGGAAGAGAGAGAGAGAGAGAGAGAGAGAGAGAGAGAGAGAGAGAGAGAGAGCGCACTACCAGTAGACTCTTCAACCACGCTCTACCCTCAGCCTCAGCTCACTACAAATCAGGGACATACATGTGCCCAACATACTCAGGAAGTCTCTGGATGAGAACCCAGAGCCGTCCCATGTGGGTCAGTCTCGCCAAGCATCATGTTTTCCCACTGTGCCACTGTCTGGCCCTGAGGTGTGTGTGTGTACTCTTCTTGGGTGAAGAATCCGCTACTTGACTTCATAACCACTTACCACTGCAGTGTTAGTATTTTAAGAGCTTCCCCTTACCTTTGTCATTTTTTTTAAAGAATTATTTTCTTTAACATTTATTTATTTATTTATTTTAATTTTACCAGAGAGGGATAGAATGAGTGACAGACAGGGAAAAAGAGAAAGAGAGAAAGAACCGTCAGCTCCGGGACTTGAACTGTGGTTGGCCATGTGGAAGTCCAGTGCCCTTAAGCACCATGCCACCTGCTGTTCCCCCCCCCAACTAGATGAGTTTTAATGATATACAAAGCTATACCTTTTAAAAAGGGAAATTGAGGTAAAGACAGATGTTATAGAACTGCCTAATGTTCTTTTCAGATCCAGAGAACAGGATTTCATATTTTAAGATACTGCACATATATCATGCTTCTCAGAAAACAGTGAATTGAAGTAAAGAAAATAATTTCATAGAAGGAAAATGGACCTTAGACATTTTAAGAGCTTCTCTTAATTTACTCTGTGAGTGTCTGTCAGTCAACATGTACTGGGAATTTTTATGTGTGAGACCTTGTACTTCAGTGGACAGTTGGAATAGATTAATGGATTTAGAACTCAGAATTTGTTCAGAGGAATGGCAAATAAAACTATCGTAATTACAGAAAGGAAATTACCTGGTTGTTATGTTGTCCTAGTTCTCTCTTTTGATAATGACGATATTCATTTTTTTAATCAATTCTTCTTCTCTATTGCTGTAGTAGTCTGGTTAGGATAACTGTACTATCAGTCATTTTTATCCCTTCCTGTGAGAAGTTTTTGATTATGAAGGAAATGGAAAAGTCAAGAAAGAAATGAGTTATCTCAGAGAGAGGAGAGTGGTTATTACCAAGAGAGGAGATGCAGGCAGTAGCACAAGTTGTACTGGAAGATACTACATATGGAGGAAGGCCCAGATGATGCTAGTTAATTCCAGTTTGATGTGGGGCAAGTTGTTTTTTCAGAATCCTATTTCATTTATATTGTCCACATTCTCTGCCTTTCTGTGCTAAGGTCTTAAAAGTGACAGGACAGGGTCAGGCAGTATTGCAGTGCTTTGTGAGGCTGACCACACAGGAGGGTTCCCAGGTCATACCTGGAGACCTCTTGGAACACATCAAGTGCACGCATGCCCACAATCCAGTGCTGGCTGAGGTCAGGAGTGGATTAAGGTATGAACAGCCCTGTTGGAGGGTTTTTGCTTTGGGAGAGCTTAACTGTTAAGTTCCTGACACTTTCTCCTATCTTTGCAAGAGGTGATTTTGGTTGTGTCAACCCTTTCCAGGATCCTGGCTTTCCTACTGCTTCCTTCTCAGGGTAAGTCACACAGCAACACCCCCGCCTCCACACATAGACACACACACACACACATACACACACACAATGCACCCTCTTTTTAACCTACCATTTTATCTAATCTTTGCAAAGTGAAAATCTCATTCCTTATGCATCTATTCAAATCTTTGAACTGTTTTTTATTTGATTGGTATGGGGAAAGATGTCTTTGAGATATGTGTGAGCAAGAAGAGGAGGGAGAAAATACACTAAAATCATGCAGAATAATGCCTAAATATATTTTTTGCAGTATAAAGTTAAACTGTGAAATTCCCCATGCTGTTATACTGGAGATGGGATTGAAAACAGACTTCTTTCTTTATATTTCAATCCTGATACAAACACACACACATAGTATTCTTCCTCTGCACATGATGGTGATTATCATGATTCTTCTTTGACAATAACTTCAAAAAATGGTAATACAATCCACAAGACACAAGGATTTCTCACCTACCTATGACAATTGCTTTTTTATTGATCTTTCTCTGGAGTTCAGCTCTGCAGCCTGGGTGTTCCTTAGAGGTCATTAAATCATTCCTGGTTTGAGGTCTTGAAATATCTTCAGCCAATTTAGAGAAACAGGAAACAAATTAACCCACCTGCCTAAAAGAATACCATGAAAAAAAATAAATGAAACAATCCTTTTCAAGATGGTAGACATAAGGGAATGAAAAAAGCAGATATATATATATAAGAGATGAGAAACAAATAAGGAGTGGTAAATAATTAGCCCTGGACTGAACTCTGTTCTGGACCAGCCCAAGAAATGATAAAAACAAGAACAAACTAATTTACCCTCATCCCAGAACAAAGCTTTTTTTTTTTTTTTTTTTTTTTTTTTTTTTTTTTTTTTTGAGAGAGAGATTTTTGCTATAGGGCGTGTGTACTCGCAAGAGAGACAGAGAGACAGAAAGCAAGAAATCACCCCCCCAGGGGGGATGGCCACGCTGCAGTTCCTTCTCCTCCATTCTCCTCTCAGGATCTTGGGCATGCACATACATGCCCGGCGTGAATTTAATCCACCAGGTCCAGGACTTGAACCACGGTGGACTACATGGGAGTTCAGCGACACAGCTATTACGCTAACTACTGGTCCCAAAGCTAAAAAATATTTAACATTAAAGTTAAAATGAAAAAGATTGATCAACTCTTTGTAAGGGTTTAAAAAAATGGAGCTCATATATTATTTGTGGTTCATAAGATGATATAATCATATTGGAAAACATGTTAGCCATTTTCTACAAAGTTAAACATTGAATATATGCAAAACACAAATCACTAAAAGAAGATATCCATCTTTAAAAAAAATCTTTTAGTGTTTTAAAAAAGAAATTTTCAAGAAAATAATATTTATAAGAATACACAAATATTCAGGACCCCAAAATCAAATTTTCAATTTCAGATATACAGTAAAAAATTTCTAAGCATACAAAGAAACAGGGAAATGTCATCCATAATAATAATAATAATAATAATAATAATCTATCAATTGAAACAAAACCAGAACTGACACCAATGTTAAAATTAGCAGACAAGGACATTAGAAGGTGATTATAATTCCATTCTGTATATTCGAGACGCTAAGGGAAACATCGAGTATATTAAGTGTAGACATGACAGGAAAAAAGACCCAAATAAAACTTCTAGAGATAAAACTGTAAAGTAGAAGATGAAAAATAACTGAATAAGATTAGTGGCAGAATACATATTGCAGAAAAAAATTTTAGTGAACCTGAAGACATAGTAATGGAAATTATCCGAAGTGAAACACAGAAGAAAAGACAGTCAAAAGAGTAAACAGAACATCGCAGAGTTGTGGGACAACTTCAAGTGACCACATGTATGTGCAACTGAACTCTTCAAAAAGGAGGAGAAAGAATAGACAGAAAAAGCCATTTTGAAGAAGTAATCACTGGGGCTAACCCTTAGGTCTAATGCTTAAGGTAACTGTATCCCTCATGGTTTACCAGGGTTAGAATTCTGCCCCAATGACTTGACAAATGCATTACACACGTGCATGCGTTCCTAAAATCCTGGTGAAGAAATGGAGAAGGGATAGCTGTGTGACCATGCTGCTGTGGGTGAGTACTTTCTCCTTCTCTCTTTTTCTGTCTTTGATGAGTTCATGCACCTTCTGGCACTTAGAAAAGAAAAGAAAAAAGAAAAAAAGAAAAGAAGAAAAGAATAATCACTGGTAATTTTACCAAATATGATCAAGACTGTAAACTTATACATCCTACAACCTCGATATACCCCAAGTATAAGACACACAAATGAAAACTGTACCAAGACACATCATAATCAAATTGCTTATAACTATCAAAAATCATAATCAAATGGCTTATAACTATTGAAACATACAACACTCTTTTTTTTTTTTCCAGAGACAGATTTTAGCTATAGAGTGTCTGTGCTCACCAGAGAGACAGAGAGACAGAAAGCAAAAAATCATCCCCCATGGGGGATGGTCACACTGCAATCCCTTCTCCTCCATTCTCCTCTTGGGATTTTGGGCATGCATGCTCATGTACACAGCTTGAGTTTCAAGCTGCAGGGTCCAGGACTTGAACAGCAGTTGACTACATGGGAGTCCAGCAATGTAATCATTATGCCATCTGCTGGTCCCATACAAAACTCTTAAGAGCATGTGAGATATTTAAAGAAATGCAAATTGGAACTCCAGTGACATACCGCTAAACAACTATGGGAATAACTAAAGTTAAAAAGATTTGATCAAGTGTTTGTAAGGGTTTGAAAGAAATAGAACTCATAGACTAATGGTGGTTTGTAAGATGATAAAACCGTTTTGGAAAACACATCAGCAGTTTTCTACAAAGTTAAATATAGACCTTCCATATGGTTCAACCATCTCACGTCTAGGTATTTACCTAAGAGAAATAAAAGCATATGTCCACACAAAGACTTGTACATAAATGTTTTTAGTATCGTTGTTTGAAACATTTAAAAACTGAGGCACTCCAAATATCCATCTACAGGTCAATGGATAAACAATTTGTGAACCACTTATACCTAGAAATATTACACAGTGATATAAAGGAATGAAATACTTATATGTGCAACCAAATGAACTAATTGCATGAAATTATTCTGTGTCAAAGAAGCCAGCCACAAAAGAAAATGTGATTTCATGTATTTATTAATATAAAATATGCAACATCATCGACAGTGACAGAAATTAATCTCTGTTTGTTTTAGGCTTGGGAAAGACTCAGAGGAAGAGTCTACAAAGGGGAAAGAAGACACAATTGTGGGTGATGAATACGCTCAGTATCTTGATTGTGGTGATGGTTTCATGGATATAAATAGATGATAGATAGATAGTTTATTATAAGTTCTTTATACCTCAATGAAGCTGTTAAAAAGTGTTTAACAGATAGAAGAAGGTAAGGTTCTTTGTTAAAAATGGCATATATTGTAATATCCTTAATTTGATGATCACACACTGCATGAATGCTTTGAAAAACCGCAGTGTACACCATAAAGATGTATAGCAATGAAATGTAGGAAAAATATATTTTAAAAATTCTTTAGTGACATACTTTACTTTGGCTGTCTTTGCCCGTACCTTTTATATCTTGCATTCTAGACTCTAACTACATCAAAAATCTTTTAGTAGCTCATACATTTTGAGAGTTCAGAGTCTTAAAACTCGGTGTTTCCTCTACCGGAAATGTATGTACCCACTGCTCACAGCATGGGCCATCCTTTTAGTTTTTAGCAGGAGATCATTGCCTCCAGAGAAGCTCCCCTAATCCCCCAAAAATAGTTTGGTCCTCTCTCCTTGGATTTCCCCTATTATAGCACATTTTACAATTTAATGAAAATACCTGTTTTTTTTTTTTTTTTTTTTTTTTTTTTTTTTTTTTTTTTTTTTAAATAAATGCCACTGGAGTTTAAAGTCCACATGGTCAGGTACTACATATGTCTTATCTGTTATAATATGCCCAGCAATTAATACTAGGCCTCACAAGGTGGCAAACTGAAAAGTATTTGATAGATGAATGAAGGGACTTATTAAAGATGACTCTGCCATGAGGCCAACTGTTCCAGGGCACTGGTAGAGATGTAGATCAGGACCCAAGAATGAGACTCAGAGATCTCTATGGAGGAGCTTCATCTGGGAGTGTTCTTGGGAATGACATATGTAAGGAAACAGAGATAAGCAGAAAGAGAGGTTGAACCATGAGACATTTGCAGCAGAAGCCTTGACAGGCCCCGTGAAATCTCTGGATATGGGATGAACCTCCAATTGTCCAACTAAAGGCAAGTGGACTAGGCCTTGTTAACTCCATACCTACTTATTCATGGATAGAGTGAAACCATGAATGAGGCAACTCGTTTCTACAATTCCCAGAGAAAAATTCAAGTACTAGCCCTCAATCGCCAGTATGCCCAGTAGCTGGGGTATGAGAGATGAGAGGCTTGAACCTGGAGGGGGATCTGGGACCACACACAATTGCAGCACAAAGTAGATGAGGTGATGCATTTCAAAATGAGGCATTGGCTTACCAATGGCTGAAGAAGGCAAACCTTGGGATGGCCTAGGAACCTAAGTGAGTAGAATATTGTGTACTGAACCTTTCCCTTATACGAAACCTCTTCTGTGAACTGCTTCTAATATACAGTGAAGAAAGCCTTAAGTTAACCTTTTCAGCTAAAACAGTTAAATTAGAAGCATCAAATGACTTGTGATTTAGAGTCTTCTAATAGAAATAAACATTGGCTCCTTAGGAAAACGCAAGAGACAGCTGTCAGGCCAAGAGGATGGCATTCAGCTACTAAAGAGTTTTATAATTATGCAAATAAATTTTAAGTGATAAAATCTCTGGGGCCATGAGTTAGAAGTATATTTTTCTTCCCTTGCACAGTCCATGTGGAGGCTCAGCATTCTTCAGTGACATCAAGATTATTTCATAGCAAACAGGGGGATTGTGTTGACTTGGTCTACCAGATTCTGCATCCTTCTGTTAAAAAATCTCTTTCAGAATTCAGAACAAAATTTCTTCATAAATTATTTAAAAACAGGGTTTTTTTTTGTCATTGAAATTGCATTTCTCACAGATGGTGATAAAATAGCCCTTCTAAAATCTCTTATGCTGAAAAGGAATGTATGAACACTGTTACCAGTGAAATGGTTTCTGTTTTATTCTGGTTTCTTCTCCTTCTGCTACTTAACACTCAAACTGGCCTTTGCATGGAGAACAGAGATTCAAAAAATAATCCAGAGGACAAAGGATATTAATCAAAGAAAGCAAATTGTTAATTAAATATTTAAGTACTTTTTAAAATAAATGACTTTTTTTTTTAAGAGACATTTTTGCTATAGGATGCATGTGCTCACCAGGAAGACAGTGAGACAGCAAGACAGAAAGTGAGAAATCACCCTCTGGGGAGGATGACCATGCAACAGTCTCTTCTCTTCCATTATCCTCTCGAGATTTTGGGCACGCATGCGCATGTGCCTGGTGTGCATTTTAAGCTGCTGGGTCTGGGACTCGAGCCATGGTCAACTATGTGGGAGTCCAGTGATATAACCATTATGCCATCTGCTGGCTCCTCAAATGCTGTTTTCAATAAGAGTTGAATGATACATTTATTTAGCACACTTTCCAGAGATTAAAAGCTAGTAGTATATTATATAAATAGAGAATAAGTATCTAACAAACTGAAGTCCTGGCTTTGTTACTGTTTTATGGTTTGGGGCAAATATTTACCTGTTTCAGATTTTTCATTCATAAATAATATGACTTATTTTTTCAGGTTCAACTTGGTTATACACATAGAAATAAATTGTAAACTACTGGAATCTATTCAAACATAATGGACATTGGAAAGGATCCTGCTCTCTATATTAATCATAGTTACCTATGTACTATATAAAAATGTTAAATTATAAGTTTGGACTTAAGAATATAAATGCAATTCAAGTACTATGTATCAACAGTGTACTAAAATGATCATTTTCCACCTATTTGCAAGGAATTATGTATTACAGTGGATTTTCTTATGCAATGAGATTACCAACATCACCAGCAATAAGGAAGTACTAACATTGGTTCTGACATGGCTGTAGCATTTGTTAGGCACACACTACAATTACTATACAGAGGTCCTTAACCAGGAAAAAGGTACTAAATTCAACTGTTGGATTAGGTGAATGTACACTAACCTGGGTCTTGGACCAAGATGCTATTCAATGGTTTTGTTGAGTCAGGAGTTTGTTTTCTTACAAAATTTCTGCCAACTATTATGATGAGAAATTCTTTGGCAGAATGACTACAGGGCAAACCTTCTTTTCCCTTTACTTACTCCTGAACTGGAGTTGACATAATTGTCAAAGTTCAGACAGCCATGTTCTTTTGCAGGGTTTAGGAGAGTTGACTACTGCTACATGCCTGCGTTGGGCTTTCATTGGAGAACACTTGGCATTTCCTTTGTTAAAGACTCCTTCCACTCTCTTTTTAACCCATTTGCTTATTATAGTCTGGATCATATCCCTAAATTGAAAGGAGGTATCTGTCACTCTTTTCCCATTTTCCCTTAGGACCTTGCGAACTTAAAGTGAGGGCAAATGGCATCACTCGGGAGCTCGTTGGAAATGCAGAATTTCAGTCCCACCAAAAGACAAACGAAATCAGAATCTGAATTTCAACAGGATTCCCAGTTGCTTCACGTGCATTTTGAAGTTTGAGAAGCAAAGTGATAGAATGCCAAGTAAAATCGAGAGGAAAGATCATTAAGTGCACATTATTTAGAAGGAAAGAAATTCTGTTCTGTTTACTCTTTTCATTGTGTTTATCTTCCTAGGTTTGTATAGTTGATTGATTAATTGATCGATCTGGCATCAGAGCTAAAACTAAGAGAAAAGGATTAAAGGCTGGAGGCCAGAGAATGTAAAGACTCCCTTGGAACCTGTTACCTATCTGTCCAGGACTCTTAACAACACATAATAACGCACAGCGAACCCTTGTTTGGAACAGGACACACAGTATGGAACAGTGGGCCACTGACCTTATCCTCTGTACAATCATCTCTGAGAGCCCTGGTGAGGTGTCAGATGGCCAATGATTTAACAATTTGTAGTTTCAATCCTCAGAGGCAGAACCAAAAGTAAAAAATGGGACTCTACTTGCAGTCACACTCTTCTTTTAACTATTAGGAATATTTAGCAATAAACCATTTGGGTGTGTTTTGTAACAAAAAACCCACTAACACTTCTTGTTAATAAAAAGTGCTCTGACATCAATGCTATAGGAATGTTTCATTCTCTTTCAATAATAGCAACGTATGAGAAGTTTCTCACAGAATCATGTGACTATTGTTTTTGAACTCTCCTTTCATTTTACTATTTTAAAATGTTTAATGCTTTTGCTGATTAAGGATATGAAATAATATAATGCATCCTTCCCCCAGGACCACTGTCCAAATGAACTTGTATAAACTTTACCATGTATATATTTTAAGCTGGCTTAAACAATACAGAAATCTGGAGAGTCAGCTATGGTATAGAGGTAGGGAATACAAACTATAAAGATAAAAGGGACTGCCAGGTGGCACAGTGGTTAAAGGTGCTGGATTCCCACATGGCTGAATGCCTGACTGCGGTTCGAGTCCTGGACCTGGTGGTTTGCATTCTCACTTTTACTTTCTCTCTCTCTCTCTCTCTCTCTCTCTCTTTCTCTCTCTCTCTCTCTTTCTGGCTGAATTAAAGAAATAATAATAGCAACAGATGGAATTAAGTACATAAATTATCATTAAAAAATATGAGAAGTGCCCATCTCTGTGCCAAGGTAAGAAGATCCACAGAGAAATGATTGTGAAGAGACTCAATGGGTACCACATACCACCAGTCTGTCAACATAGATCATCCTTAATGAATTTGGCACAATGATCATACCAAATGAATGTAGGAAACAAATGGATCCTATTACAAGCATGAAGGAACATGACAAAGGTAGATTTGTGTTTATATCCTGAACATAAGGAGACTTCAAAAAGTTAGTGGAAAAATGGAATTATGGTACCAACTTATTTTGGTAGAAGACATTTAAAAATTCATATGTAGGTTTTTTATAATATGGATTTTTCATGAGCTTTTTGATGGACCCTAGTATCATTTCCAATAACACATTCTTCTTTGTGACTATTAGTGGCAGATCAATCAATAAAGCTCTTTTATTTTTCCCTAAGTATTCACTACATTTCTTATTCTTCTGCAGTTTTCTAGTTATTATATGAACCTTTCTGTTGCCTGAGAATCCTAGCTACAAAGATTTCCAATGGTATCCTGTCGTAATGGCTCAGAACTTTATCAGATCCTTTTAAATGTTGGTAGCTGTTTCTTTTCCAAGTGACTACATTGCAAAAACATATTTGTCCCACCCTGGGATATTTTAACAGACTACACTGCCTTTATAAAAAGTCTTTTGCCAGATTGTTAATATTTTTACATAAAAACATCTGTGGATGTTTAGACATCCACAGTTCTATTCTCTCAGACAATTCCTACATAATAATTGCTTCCTCGTGCCAATGAAATGGCTTTTTTGAGGTGTGCATGTACCTTATGATTTGCCCCCACCACTCCAGTGTTGGAAAAAAGGTCTCTCACCCCCACTTTCTGACTAATAACAAGGACTGGGTAAAAAGATGGCTGAATTTAAAGGTTGAGTCTTGCAGCTAGGGAGCCAATAATGTTGACTGACAAGAGCAGGAATTAGGAAGAAACCACTTACTTAGTCAATTATGTCAGTGGTTATGATAAGAGTTTACTTACATCCTGCAGAGAATTTAGGTAACACTGCTTCCACCATTACTATTACTGGCTACCACTTACTGAATAAGCATACCCAGCATGGGCCCAAAAGCCAAGAAGTCCCCTTTAAACTCTCTGACCCTCTAAAAATGAGAAAATTAATTTTTAAAAATTGCCAGAAAGTATGTGTACTCACCAGAGAGAGATAAAGAGAGAGAGAGTGAGAAAGCAGCCCCCCACTCAACAGGGGATGGTTACATCACAATCCTTTCTCTTCCTTCTCTCCCTCCTTTTGGGATTTTGAGCATGCAAGCACACATGCTTGGTATATTTTTTAAGCCACCTGGCCAAGGATTTGAGACAGAAAAACAGCATCCAAACTCTCAGCTTGAACCAGCCCCAGATCACAGGCATGCATGTGTCCTGCATACTTAGCGAAGTGCCTAGACCCAAACCAGGAACTCTCCCATGTACGTCAGCCTGGCAGAACATTGCATTTTACCATTGTGCTATTGCCTGCCCCCCGAACAGAGAATATTAATTTGAATTCCTGCAGAGGAAAACTTAATGGTTATACCCATGGAGAGAAGTTAGGCTTCTACAGGAGTATGTCAATGCTCTCATTTATTTAATGGAAGCTCAAAGCAAGAAAAATATTTAGCAGAGAAACTCCATGGTTTTGCAGTACAAGGCTATAAAATAACCAAAGCATAAGTTGGAAAGAAATGCAACATATAATCATAAAAAGCGTAGAATCATTATTACCAAGAAAGTGTGAATTTGCCTTTTGCCTTATAGATATAATTCTATACACTGTCTTCTTTATTAAAACAACACATGTCTCACCAAAGTGGATGCTTTGCTTGGGCTGTGTACTCAACTCTCTTTCTACAGTCATTGCATTAAATAAGGAATCTGTAGGAAGTTCTTAAAAACTTGTTTAAAAAGTTAAGTGTTGGATAATTTGAACAGTTTAGAGATAGCTGCCATCAGAAAGCAGGAAGACCATCTGCAGCTCAGCTAATGTGTGGTGAGAGATTCCGGAGTGAGGCAAGATGAGATTTGCAGGCTGTTCAGTACATATCACCAGTCACAGCTGTAATAGTAATTTTTTCCTGTTATACCAAGCTCCTTTTTAATATTCATAGGGTTTATGTCAAGAAAGAAAAGGTTCTTACTTCCTATAGTTTCTGGTTAACATAACTTGGCAGTACAACCTCTTTTTCTAACCGAAAAATGCCATGTCAATTTTTAAAAATAATAGGTTTGTTTTCCATCACTACTGCAGGAGAGGGCATACAAATTCTTGGCTCTGCTAGGTTTGTTGCCAAATTGCCAATCCACACTTCACATTTGTGGGGACAAAATTACAAACTTAGTAAGGGATTCCCTGAGAGCTTCCATTTTGCCCATGAAATTCCTAAACTTTGAGAAAAGAACTGCAGCTGCAGTTAGGGCCAGCATAACTTTAAATTTGGTAAATAATTGCATTTCTACATACTCAATTTCTCTCTCCTTTCTCTTCTTCCATCTAAAGTTTATATGTGGACATGTGTATATTTGTGTGTGTGTGTGTGTGTGTGTGTGAGAGAGAGAGAGAGAGAGAGAGAGAGAGAGAGAGACTTTCTATCTGCTGGGTGTAAAAAAAGGAACTATCATTTTTTAAAATGTCAAAACTTATGATTGCTGTCTCCAATGGGCATTCAATATGTAATATCACTTGGTAAAATTATGTCAGTTTCCAAGATGGTACAGAATATAATATATTGGCTTGGTAGAAAAGTCATGACACACTTTTGCATAGAAAAATAGAAAAAAATATGCCATGACTTTTCTGACAATCTAATAGATATTCTATTATATAAATATAGTGGAAATTTCTATTTTAAATTATGCAGTATATTGTTAATATTCTAGTTTTGAAATTAACATGTAGCATGCCCTTGGGTCATCTCACACATACACACATACACAAATAAACATGTTTGTTTCTCTGATATTACTTTGCAAAATAAGGAATTGGGCTATTTTTGTGGCTTGAGTAGCATCACTTATTGTTCAGCAATAATCACTCTTGTACCTGCTTCTCTGGGATGAGTACACTGCTCCTCTTTGTGACTTGCTTCCATCAGTGGAATGTGGGGAAAGGAACTTTGTGTGAGTTTCAGGAACTAGCATTCTGAGCCTAAGCTGCAAGGAAGATCGCACATTCCCATTCACCTATCTGGGATCTTTTAAACTCATAATTAGAGCTCTCAAGGTACCTGGGACCTAAAAGGAGATTTGAACTGACGTGAGAAGCTGACTTGAACTGATCCATAGTTTGACACACAGTATTATCAGTTCCACTGCCACCAAATTGAGGTGGCAGGAATGCCAGAAGACCTAGTCACATGATAATAGTCTTTTACATAGTCATTTAACAATACTGAATTTTGGGGTGTTTTGTTACACAGCATTAGAGTTGTACTGGGGAGCAATACAGTAGCATACCTGTGATTAATCATCTGGTTTTTTGTTCTGTTTTGTTTTAGGTTTTAAATCATAGGGCACTCATGCACTTGCTGGAGAGAGACAAGGAAAAACAGAGAGAGAGAAAGTGAGTATCACCACACAGGAAGGATGGCCATGCTGCAATTCATTCTCCTCTTTTCTCCTCTTGGGATTTTGAGCTTGCACGCATGCTTTCCTGGCATGATTTTCAAGCCGACAGGTTTGGTATTTGAACCATGGTTGGCCATATAGGAGTAAATCACCTTAATCACCATACCACCTGCTGGACTCAATTTTCCGTTATTTTAATTTTATAATTTACTCCAGAGTGTGTTTATCCACTATTTACTCATATTAAAATGATAGCAAGTCTGCCTATAAGTGACATTATGACTTTTTGTGAACTTTCAGAGTTTTGTTCTCTATGTATATTTGTGTATACTTATGTAGAATAGGTTTAATTTGGTGATTTAATTTTAATAAACCATCTTCTCTGACAAGTGTATTTTAGGGATTCCCTGGGGAATTGTTTCCGGAGGAGTGTCCTTAATTCTGAAACCCTTTACCTTATGTTTTGTTAATGTTACTTCTGTAAAAAATTGTAAGCAACAGATATAAGAATGCATGTAAACCAGTGAAATATGTTATGCAACTGTACATCATAGCCAAGTAAACATTTCATTGACAATTCAATATTTATTTCTAAAAAAAAAAAGAAAAAGAAAAATATGGTAGTAGGGCTTTTATTGAATGTCTACATTATGTAATAGCCAAAGTTGAAGACAATGGATATATCTATGTCCTTGGTTTGATCATTACACACTACATACATGCTTTGAAAAACCATACTATACCCCAAAAAGATGTTCTATGATTATTTTTAAACCAGAAATCAAAACTTTTAAAAAATAGCCTATTGAATATCTCTTAATTTTTTTCCCTTCTAACCTATTAGCACAAAGGACTTTGGAAATGTGATAAGTATGTTAGTAACACATTAAAAAAAATCTTAGTGGTGATTTGAATAGACATATCAGTAGTTTTATCTTTCACTGGTTTGTTTTCTACATTTAGATGGTTGATGCTGCAGATGATTTTGATGTGTTTTTGACCATCCTGGGGGATTTGACTCTGGTGCTTATGCAGATGGAAGTGAATCTGCAGGGTAGTAAATTCAGCTTTAGTATTAGCAAGGCTAATTGAGTGGTAATCCCTGAACAATGCTGGAAAACACTAAAATTCTTGGCTTCCAATGTTAACTCCTCCCGTTCACAGGTCACTTCTCCACTGCACTAAAAAGTGGTTCTTAGAGCCATGTATTGCACCTGCCTCAAGAAATTAACTTAGTCTCCTTATTAGCATACTTTGCACACTTCATTACTTCAGAGACCTTGCTAAAAATGTGACCCTGTGTAGCTGTTGTTGCCTTCTTTGTGATTTGAAAGCTAACCAAGCTTAGAGTTAGATTAAGTGGCGTGGAAATTTAAGAAGACAGCTGGTGCCCTGCTCTCAAATGGAATACCAAACTCAGATCTGATATTTCATTCTTATGCAGTAGAGATATATTTGGGCCCAAGAGAAACAGCACAACAGAATTCTTTCAGGCATCAGTAATCTTTTTCTCTTACTGTTCAGTCATTAGAAATTTGGCCTTAGATTGCCATTGGACATTATAATAGGTAGGATAAGAGTGAACATTGTCTATATCTATCTATCTATCATCTATCTATCTATCTATCTATCTATCTATCTATCTATCTATTAACATGTCTATTTGTTTATACATCTATTGATTAATCAAGACAGAGAGGGAGTGTCTTGGTTATTTTCTAAGATTAGGTAAAGAAACTAATTTTAAGGTCAGACTAAGTTACTATGAATTGACAATTAGATTTTCTCCTATTAGTGCTGATGGTACTAAAATAGTTTATTCTCAGTGATAGATTATTTCTCTGCAAACTAATTATACTGTGCAGGAAAATAAATTATATAAGATTCACTGTCCATGAGCCAAATCACAGATGCCTTAAAATAACAGAAATTGACACAAATGGAGGTGTGTGTTCATACTGGCTATTTAAATATTCATGAAAAAGTCTGATCATTTTATTTCAACTACTCCCCATATTTTCTGATATGGATATTTTCTGTCTGCATACATATTTTACTACTCAAGAAAGAATGGACAGTGGAAAGGAAAAAACATTAATTGACTACCTATATCATAAGAATTTTTCTGAGTGATTAAATTTTTTCTAATGTAATTTTTTGTTTAGTTTTTTTTTTTACTATAGGGAGTATGCACTCACCAGAGGGACAGAGAGAAAGAGAGAGGATGAGAGAGAGAGAAAGTCAGAAATCATCCCCCAGGAGTGGATGGCCATGTCACAACCCTTTCTCCTCCTGACTCCTCTCAGGATTTTGGGCACACATGCATACACACCCTCCATGATTTTCAAGCCAGTGGGTCTGAGATGAATTGTACAGTTGGCCATGTGGGATGCAGTGCCTTAACAAGACACCTGCTGGCCCTTTAGTGCAATTTTTTAAATAATTGACATTGCTATCCATCAGGAAAATAAATATACATTATTTTATAACTTTCAAATATTCAAGGAAATGGGGTACTTTTTATTCAACCATATCTCATCTATATAAAATAGGCTAGAAAGATTTTTAAAATTATTTCAGGTAGGAAGAAATAGGGCTTTAAATACCATACCCAAGACCATATCATATTTAGTAAGAAACAAAAGCTTGGTACATGGTGTCTAAACTCATGAAATCATCCTTGTTATGTAGTACCCAAATTGATCTATTTTTCCCATTAGAAAAATGCTTAAATGTTAGGTAAATTTCACTGATCATAGATCTAAATGCCAATCAGGGATTGAACTTCATTATTTCTCATAGTAAAATAAATTGCCATCTCCTTTGCACTGAGCTACTTTGTAGTGCAATAATAATAATAACAGTAATAATAACTTAGATTATATTAATTCTTCAGGACAATTTAAATTTGATAACCAGAAAAATTTCTCTCACCTCCACAGAATCTATGAAGCTGTTACCTAAGCTTATGTCTTACTGCACTCTTAGCTACTTCTTCGAGTCTTTAATTTAGTATTTGTGTATCTGACCAATGGTTTTCTGTGCTGAAACATGATGGCCCAGGTATGTAAATCTTCAATAATAATAAAAATAGTACAAAGTAGAATCCTTTGTGTACATAAAAAGTGTTTAAATGAATAAATCCTGTGTTTAGCTAGTCTTGAGCCTTTAGAGTTTTTGTTTGTTGTTTGTTTTGCTTGTTTGTTTGGTTTTGTTTGTTTGTTTCTTAGTTTTTGTTATAGGTTGTGTGAATTCAACAGAGAAGAGAGAGAAAGGAAGAGAGAGAGAGAGAGAAATCACACCTCGGGGGGATAGTCATGCTGCAATTCCTTCTCCTTTCTCTTCTTGAGATTTTGGGTACACACACACACACTCAATGTGTTTTTCAAGCTGTCTAGTCCTGGACATGAACTGAAAAGTCAGCCATGCGGGGTCCAGCCATCTTAAGCCCCAGGCCACCAGCTGGCCCAAACCTCTTATTATTTGTATAATTATTCATAAGGTCAGGTAATTAAATAACAAATTTTGTACTGCCAACCTGACATAATGAAAGCTCATGGATTTGATGTACTTCTCCTGGGAATTAGCAAGCAGAGGTAGCACTTTCATACACTTACAATGCATGGACACCTATATTTAAGGACCATTAAGTCTCCATTTCATCCCATGTGAGGGTATGTATCATATAGCTATTGTTACAAGTTTCTTTATCTTTGCAAACTTAAGACAGTTATTCTTACTTGGTTTACTGTGTAAGGACAAGTCTCTGTCATGTTGTCTCATCTCATGAATGAGACAACATGTATGTGTGGCATAGGAACAGTTCCTCTGTTGTCCTTACCAGCTTACACGAATGCTTCTGATGGCTGAGATTTACCCAGATAACTTTTGAGGCCTTCTTTGACCTTGTCTTCAAAGTAGCCTCATTTGCTAATCAAATAACACTTTTCTTGATGGAAACTTTGATGCTGAGACAAATTAAGTAATTTGTCCAACATTAGACAACTAAGAAATCAGTGATACACCATCAAACTTTGGTTTACCTGATTCTATAGATTGGTACTGGCTCATTATGTACTCAGTGAAGGTAACAATAGCATCTGATTCAGAGTATGGCCATGTAGATTATATTCATACAGATCAAGCTCTGAGTACAATGTCTTTCAAATTTTTAGTTAAACAAAATAGATGCCACTGCACATACCTCTATTGATCATATGCAATAAATAAATGTGAACTAGAACAGCAGTACAGCGGTGAACAAAAGGACACAATGCTAGTCAGGAATTTTTAACGACATTTTGTAGGCAAAAAAGAGTTACAACAGAAAAGAACAATGCTTATTTTTGCTCACTAAAGAGGGTTATTTTGGGACCAGCAGATGGCGTAACAGCTACGTCACTGGAATTTCATGTAGTCAACGGCAGTTCGAGTCCCAGACTCAGTGGCTTAAACTCACACTGGGCGTGTGTGTGTGCATGCCGAAGATCCCGAGAGGAGAATGGAAGAGAAGGGATTGCGGTGTGGCCATCCCCCCGGGGGAAGTGATTTCTCGCTTTCTGTGTCTCTGTTTCTCTCTGTATCTCTGTAGAGCACACGTGTGCCTACAGAAAAATCCTCTCCAAAAAACAAACAAAACAAAAGAGTTTCTTAGTTTTATTCCTTTGTTTCTACCCCCACCCCAATCATAACGTGCACTAATGTTGGTATTGTGCATACCCTTAAATTGCCTCAACTGACTGAAGTCTCTAAAGTAATTTCACTTAAAAACAAAAGAGATAGCACTTTTATTCTGTACTCTTCTTACCAAAAACAAATTGCATTTGGAGTTGCTGACGTTTTGGGCAGGACTAGAATGTGGTTTCTCTTTTGTTTGTTTTATTGTATTTTTGTTTTTTCTGTTTCTTAATATATTTTACTTCCTGTTTTCGCCCTTGATTCCCTCCCTCTCACCCTCTGCCGTTTCTACCCTCCTTCCACACTGTCTCTGGTATCCTAGTGTCTCTCCATACTTTTATACCTTCCAATTTTTCAGTTTCTACCATAAAGTGCAGATAGACGCCCTGTAGCAAAAACAAAAATCAAAGGACAAAAAAACCTCTCCAAAAAAAGAAATTGATGCCTTGTGGCAGTGCACTCACTAGAGAGAGAGACAGAGAGAGAGGCAGAGAGACAGAGACAGTAAAGAAAGTGGGAAATTCTCCCCAGGAAGGACGGCCGCTCTGCAATCCATTCTTCTCCAGGGATTTTGAGCACACACATACACGTGTCTGGCAAGATTTTCAAGCCATTTGATCTGGGTCTCACATTGTGGTTGGCTACGTGGGAATCCAGCAATGTAACTGCTTTGCCTTCTGCTGGCTCCTAGAGTGTGGGTTTTCAGATATCTATTTCATAAGAATTGTCCCATCTAAGAAGTGTGAAGAGGAGGATTGACTGAAAATTGACTAAGGCTGAATAGAAAACCAGGCAAGAGGGAAGCATAAAGCCAATGATGTTTGCATGTAATTTCAGATTTAAGGGATGGGAGAATGAAGAGGTCAAAGGGCAGCCAACCAGAACGTGAGGCATTGCAAGAGAAACCATCAGGAAGGAAACCGAATGACATACTAGGCAAGGGGATCATGTCATAAATTGTATAACGTGGTCCTGGATGGTGTCATAAAGATTTAGAGCCAAACTTCAAGTCATTAAAAAAAGAAAAAAGAAAAAAAAATGAGAAGCACTTGAAATATCAAGTCTGTCTGTCAGGCAGCTCTTTGAGAAGGGAAAAGGCTACCCAACAAGATAATTTTCATAGGCTTTATCTGGGCTTAAAATTCAAAGATGTAACAAGTGATCATGAGGGGCAGGATTATATCAGATAAAAACCACTTATTCTAGGCCATGGTATCAAGGACAATATTTAAAGTAATAAATAAAGACTTTTTTTCCGTTCAACTAAGAGAAGCATCTTTAGTTCTGAATTCCATCATGGTTTAGTTTTAGTAAATGAAACAGAATGAAGATGGGAGAGGAGGTAGTGGAAGATAAAGGGAAAGAACAAAGAAAAGCATAGGAGAAAAAGAAATGAAGGGACAGAAAAAAGTAAGAAGATAAAGGGAGAGAGAATTACATTAGTAAGAGCTATAAAAGCCATCATTAATTGCCTTCGTTCATCTGTTTCCACTCAAGAATGCATTGTTTTCCAGTCGTCTCAAGAAAAAGGGTTTCAGGGACCAGCAGTTAGCATAATGGCTATGTCGCTGGACTCCCACATAGTCGACCACGGTTCGAGTCCCGGACCGGGTGGCTTAAACTCACGCCAGGCGCATGTGTGTGCGTGCCCAAGATCCTGAGGGGAGAATGGAGGAGGAGGGATTGTGGCATGGCCATCCCCCCTGGGGGGTGATTTCTTGCTTTCTATCTCTCTGTCTCTCTCTGGCTGGCTGGTGAGTGCACGTGCCCTATAGCCAAAATCTCTCAAAAAAAAAAAAAAAAAGAAAAAGGGTTTCATTTGTTTGTTTGTTTTTCCCTCTTCCTTTAGGAAAAATGTGATATGCAAAATGAACAAGAGGTGGCAGTGGTGATGGCGGAGTTTGGAAAGTGGCTATATGTCACAAGAGACATACATTAGAAAGCCAGAGAGTTGTGTAAAAAATGGTCAGGGTTTTCCAGTTTTTGCACACTGCTACCCTCTTTGGCTACACTGGAGGTAGTTTTGCTATAATCAGAGAAGGTTTCAAACTCTGTTTCTGAAGAATGTTACTATCGTATGACACTCCAAATGCTCAAAGGTCTCTCATCTCTATTACCACATTTCATCCTCACAATAACTAGGTGAAATAATTAGGGATCATCATTTATTCTTTGATGGAAAAAAAATTGGGACAGAAGTTGTTAAAAATTAATGAACTCATGAATTATTTAGAAATGTGTCTGTGTATATGTGTTAATTTCTAGAAATATGAGTGGTTTTCTAAGATATTTTGATTAGTTCCCTGTTTAGTCCCTTGATGTACAGAGAATATGCTTCATATAATTTTGATTTTTAAAATTTATTGAAATATGTTGCGATCTGACTCAGTGAATGTACTATGTAAATCTGAAAAGGACTTGGATTCGTTAGTGGCTGGGTCTAATGTTCCATATAAATTCATTAGATTGTCTATCTATTGATTTATGTCTAGTTGTTCCATTAATTACCAAAAGACAACTATTAAAATTGCTTACTAAAACTTTCTATTCTGTAAAGTATTGTATATTTATGCTTATGTATTTAAAAACTGTAACTAGGCACATACACATAAGTATTGCCCCTTTTATCATTATGAAATATCCCTTTTTATTGCTAATGATACCATTTGTCTTAAAAAAACCCCACATGTTAAAATAGCCACACCAGGGCTAACTGCTGGTATGTTGATTAAGGTGGCTGGATCCCCATAGCTAACTGTGTCCTGGGACTGATGTTTTGAAAAATACACCAGATGTGTGTATGAGCCCAAAATCCTGAAAGAAGGGAGATATGGAGGAAAAGTGATTGCAGTGTGACCATCCCCCAAGGGGATGCTTTCTCAGTTTCTCTCTCTCTCTCTCTCTCTTTCTCTTTCATAGCAAGTGCACATACCCTCTAGCATATTAAAAAAAAAAGTAGACTCTCCAATCTTATGTTTTCATTATTTAGTGTGTATTTTCCACCTGTATGCTTTCGAACTATCTATAAGTCTTTTTATTTAAAGTGTATCTTTCTAGCCAGCATATAGGTTTTTTTTCTTTTATGTCTATTAATCTGTCCCTATAGTATTTCGACCGTGTTACTTAAACTAGTCAAAATTTAAGTCTTTTATACTTTTCGAAAAACGCTTTTGAAAAAGTCATGAAGCAAGTTATGGACTGGAAAAAACTGTTTTGAAGAAATTGTTTTGAGACCATGTAAGGATTTTACAACTCTGTAAGATAAATAAATCAGGAAAAGGACAAATCAGACACTTACCAGAGAAGATACCTGCATGAGAAGACACTACACAAAAAGTTGTTCAACATCATTGGTCATTTAAGATATGCAAGTTAAAACCTTTATGAGTTACGACTACACACTACACACCTACCAGAGTGTCTAACGTTAGAAAGAGAGATAATATCTAATGTTGGTATGGATGTGGAGATACTAGAACTCTCCTATTGCTAATGAGAATGTAAAATGTGGCAATCATTATGGAAAATAGTTTTACAGTTATTTATATTGTTAAATTTGTAGTCGTTTACCATATGACTTAGCTGTTCCACTCCCAAGTATTGATATAAGAGAAACAAATCTTATTCTTACACTTGTACTTACAAATATTCATATCAACATTATTTACAATAGTCAAAAATTGGAAAATAATTAAATTACACATAGTAGAAAAAAATTGTAATATCCTATAAAATAGAATACTGGCATTATAAAAGAGAATGTGATGTATGTGACTATGTGAAAATTACATTAACAGGAAAATATTATATGGAGCACAAGTCCAATTCAAAAAAATAAACTGAGATGCCATTCATGTGACATTTTAGAAAACCTAAAGCTAATTAATTTACCAAAGGTACATGAGTGATTACTAGAGGTGGGTGTGAGAGTTGGAGATAAGGAAGAAACTGATAGTAGGTGGATGGGATAGAATTTTCAGGTGATGAAAGTATTCTATGCTGTGATTGTGGGGGTATGTACATTATTCTAGGTGCACTTAACCATACATTTCAAATGGGTACATTTTATGTAAAAGTGATTTTTTTTAAAAAATAGGGTTGGACCACCTAGTGACATAGTGATTAAGGTGACTGAATTCCACATGGCTGACCACACAGTCCAAGTCCTGGACTTGAAAAGCATACTGGGTGCATGTGTACACATGCCCAAATTTCTGAAAGGATAAATGGAAAAGGGATTACAGTGTGGCCATCCCCATTTTATTTTCCCCCCTTATCTCTCTGGTGAGTTCATATACCCTCCAACAAATTAATAATTAAGTAAATAAGTAAATAAATGAATATAAATGAAATGGGCTGCGACAGGAGAAAGAAGGACACACTGGGTCTCATTCATCCAATCTGTTCTCTTCATGGAAACCAGCATGATCTTTAAAAAAATATAAACATATTTTATGTTTAAAATCCATCAGTAACTCCTCATTTTTCTGTGGATAAAGTCCATAATTTTAACATAGAACACAAGGCGCTTGAATATCTGTCCCCTGCCCCTTTAGTGTGTGAATGTCATTTTTTGGAAAATCTGTTTATCCCATCCTAATTCTCTGGATCTACAGTCAATTTTCTTTTTTTAAGAATTATTTATTTAATTTTTATTCATTCATTTATTTTAATTTGACCACACACACACACACACACACACACACACACACACACACAGAGAGAGAGAGAGAGAGAGAGAGAGAGAGAGGGAAAGAGAGGGGGAGAGAGAGAGAGAGAGAGAGAGAGAGAGAGAGAGAGAGAGAGAGAGAGAGAGAGAGAAAAGTGAGAAAGCAACCAACCAGGCCCAGGACTCGAACTGTGGTCAACCTTGTGTCCAGCATCTTAACCACCACACCAGCTGCTTGCCCATCTACTGTCAATTTCTAAACACACGAAATTCTGTTTTGCATTCAAGTCACTGTACATGCTATTCAATCTAACTAGAGTTGCCTTCCCTTTCTCAGAGTAAGGCTTTCTTGCCTATTTGAACACTTAGTTTTGAGGAACTTGAATAGGTGCTCAAACATTATTGAATGGATGAAAACAGATATAGAAGTTTGGATGTATTTGAAAAAAGACTGTCTTTCATTTTTTCTGAAAATTTTACTAGAAGTATCATAACCCTCTGATATGATTTTTAGCATTTCAGCCTTTGGGTTAAACTAGAAATACAGTATGATGAAAAATAAAACCATTAATACTATAATCTCTTTTTTCATCCAAGGCTTAGAAGCATTTTACAAGTATAATCTTGTTTTGTGGAAAAAAGGAGTTCAGAGCCCTGCCTTTTACAAATGACTTTTACTTATATAGCAAACATGTCCCTAGAAATAGACTTGAATGTTCTACTATTGGGGACAGGAGACAGAAGAGCAAGGCAGTTTTCAGGAGAATCTAGATAATTCGCAAGGCATTTTATAGCTTATGGAGGACTTTAGCAGAATTTTTAAAGTTGATTTATTCTATTTACTTATAGAGAATATGTGAGTATGCACGAGAGAGAAAAAGAGAGGGAGTGAGGGCAAGAGAAAGGAGAAGAATAGGATGTCATCATGTCTTATCCCTTCTACCCAGTTCTTCAGAATCTTGAGCACAATCCATACATCCCACGTATTTTCAGGCCCACCCAGGGATCTGAACCCCTGGTTGGACATGTGGCTTCCAGCACTGCAGTACAGTTTACTACCAACTGTGTCACAAAGCTGGCCCATAGAGCTATCATAGTAGTTACAAATAACACTGATCTCAATAATTACATGCTAATCCACCTTTTTTGATAAGAGAATCTAACAATCAATTAAGTGATTTTCATATATATATATATATATATATATATATATATATATATGTTGGATTGCAGTATTACAGCATGGTCATCCCCCATTGGGGTGTATGTGTGTGTGTATATATATGTGTGTGTGTGTGTGTGTGTGTGTGTGTGTATATAGATATATATATATGTATGTATATATATATATGTATGTATGTTTATATATATATATATATATATATATATATATATATATCCCCACACACACATACACACACACTCCCTATATATATGAACATATATATTAGAGATCCTAGAACTGGAACAGTGGTCTTGACTTTTTCATAATTCCATTTTACTAGAAATCACAGAATAAATTAAAAGAGTAATTTTTGGAAAACATCTGTGCCATTTATGTACATTTGAACAGTTTAGTTTATGATTTCTTGGGGGAGAGATTATCCAACCCTATCCTACAGAAATAGAAAAAAAGATGAAGATTGGAATGATACATGCATATTTCTCACTACTTACTGATTGAGTCACTAATCCTCACTCAATATCAGCTTCCTCCTAAATAAAATAGGGAAAATAATTATAAGAACATCATAAAGTTATTGTGAGAATTCCCATTATTAATTGCATAAGAATCAATTCTTAAAGTACTTATTGCAGAGTAATCGCTCAGTTAGTTAGTTGTTTTAATATAATTGTTTGGAGAGGGATTCAGCAATAGAGACCTGTATAGAACACTGGGCATGAAATGGAGCTGAAGGCAATAGAAATCATTTACTTCATGCTAAAGCATTGAGAACTCAGATACTGAAGCCTTTGGGCACTAGATGTGATCAATAGATCTCAATCAGGAGAGTTGTAATGGAAGAAAACTTATGGCAGGGCAATTCACTGTAAATGCAGAAATGTGCTCAAAGTGTTTTGCTGAAAGAAATAATTCAGACCCCAAATAATTAGAACTTTTGCAACTGGCTTTTGCAATCCCTTCACACATAGTTTCTGTTCTTATTACCTAAATGCCACCAAGTTTGTTAACATGTCTTTGCTGTTTTCTTTGTTACACAAGTAATACATGGTTATTGTAGGAAAAATAATAATGCAGTCTCAATCCTTCCACCAATATATACAATTATTATTTTGGGATATAAAATTTTTTTCTCTTGTTCATTAGTATAGTCTAAATGTTACTCCAAATTTATGTATTGAAACTTAATCACCAATATGATAGTATTAAGAGATGTAACCTTGGGACCAGCAGATGGCATAATGGTTACGTCACTGGACTCCCATATAGTCAACCATGATTCGAGTCCCAGAACTGGTGGCTTAAAATCATGCTGGGTGCATTTGCATGCATGCCCAGAATTCCAAGAGGAGAATGGAAGAGAAGGGATTATGGTGTGGCCTGGGGTGGGGGGGAGTGATTTCTGGCTTTCTCTCTCTCTCACTTACTCTCTCCCTCCAGTGAGCACACATACCCTATAGCAAAAATCTCTCTAAAAGAAAAAGGTGGATTTTTGGAGGCATAGTGTGTCCCATCCCTGTTCGGGTGCCACATGTCCCGTCCCTGTTTGGGTGCCACGTGTCCCAATCCAGGGGGACAGTCGAACAGGTTTCCTGAGGGAAGGAATGAGAGCCGGGACAAGCGGTGCAGTGTCACAGCACAGAGATGACACAGTGTCTTCAGTGTTGTCTGTTTGTTGTGGGCAGCACGGTACAGCATGGAGACAACGCAGTGTTACAACTCTTCAGGGTCACGTCGTCTATTGTGAGCAGCACGGAAACGACGCGGTGTCACAACTCTTCAGGTAGTCTGGAGACGATGTAGTGTTACAACTCTTCAGGGTCTTCAGGGTCGTCTGGAGACTGTGCAGTGTTTCAGCTCTTCAGGCTCTCCAGGGTCATCGTCTGGCTACTGTGGGCCAGGCATCGTGGTTATATACACGCTGGTGGGCTGTGATTGGTTGTAAATGGTGGGCCGTGATTAGTTGTAAACGGTGGGTTATGATTGGTTGCTTTTGGACCAATCATGAGGTGCCAGATATGCAAATCTGAGGGATTCTAGTGGCCAATCAGAGCAAGATTTCGAAGGTCAGGTTTTTTGAAGGGAACCAATCATGGCAATTGTTTTGCTCTCTGAGAAACCTCGGCAGACTCGCTGGTGCGCAGCCTCCCACAATAGTGTTTGGGGTACTGGACTCCCACATGAGTGACCACAGTTCAAGTCCCAGACCTGGAGGCTTGAAATTCATGCTAGGTATGTATGCATGCATGCCCAAACTCCCGAGAGGAGAATGGAGGAGAAGGGATTGAGGCGTGGGTATTCCGTCTGGGGGGAGATTTCTCACTTTCTCCCTTTGGCTCTCTGATGAGCACACATGCTCTCTGGAAAAAAAAGAGAGAGAGAGAGAGAGAGAGAGAGAGAGAGAGGGGTGCTTGGATGTTTTAAGAGGAGACTAAGTCATGAGGGTAAAACTCAAATGAATGTGGTTACCATCCTTTTAGAGGAAACTCAGTAGGTCTTTTTTTTTTTTTTTTTTTTTTTAAGAGATTTTCGCTATAGGGCACGTGCGCTTGCCAGACAGACAGAGAGAGACATAGAGACAGAAAGCGAGAAATCACCCCCCGGGGGGGATGGTCACACCACAGTCCCTTCTCCTTCATTCTCCTCTTGGGATCTTGGGCACGCACGCACATGTGCCCAGCGTGAGTTTTAAGCCACCGGGTCCGGGACTCGAACTGCGGTCGACTACGTGGGAGTCCAGCGACATAGCCATTACGCTAACTGCTGGTTCCCAGTAGGTCTTGTTTTCGCACTTCTGCCATCTGCCTCGTGAGGACACAGCGTGTTCATCCTTCTCTGTGAGAATGCAGCAAAATGGACCTCACTAAATACCAAATGCTAGTGCCTTCATCTTAGACTTCTCAGCTCCAGGACTACAAGAAATAAATTGCTGCCTCAAGTATTTTGCTATAGCAGTACAAAGACATTCATATATTTCAAAAATAAGGATTCATCAATGACTTATCACTAAGTTTAAAGACATTTCCTTGCTTCTCCTCTTTCTCCAAAAGATCTCTGCTTATGGGAGGCTCCTGATTTTAGTAAAAGAACTCTTTTATTAAGTTCTTTTTTTTTTTTTTTTTTTTTTTTTTTTTTTTTTTTTTTTACCATGAAGTGTGTACACTCACCAGAGAGATAGACAGTGAGTGAGAGGGAAAGTGAGAAATCATTCCCTCAGGGGTTGACCATGCTGCAATCCCTTCTCCTCCTGGGGTTTTGGGTACACATACACACATGTCCAGTGTGATTGTAAAGCCACCTGTTCTGGGACTTGAAATGCTGTCGACCATGTGAGTGGAGGTCCAGTGCCTTAATCACTACCCCACCTGCTGGCCCTGAAAATTCTGTTTTTACTGTTTCTATGACTTTCTCACTTCAATTCAGTCTGAGTACCTCAGCCAGAATCATCACAGAGAACATGATTCTGATCAGGTAATTTCCTACATAAAACCTGCAATGACGAAGAAAAGGCATCTTATTTAGCATGGAATACCAGGCCCTTATCCTGTGGTCTCAGCTGACTCTACTTCCCTGCTTTCCTCCAACTCTTTTCAAATAGCTTACGTCCCAGAAAGATCAGCTCCTAAATAGTCTCTACCTGTCCTCTCCCTCTCATCAGCCTTCTCATTTTTTTTTCTTTCTGCATCCGAATATTGGTTTACCCTATACCTATATGTTGAAACTCTGCCTACATTTCATGGTTCAGAAAAAAAAAATCTCTTATATTAGGACTCTCATTTATTCCCTTTTTTATTTAGTCATTTCAGAATTTCTTCATTCAAGTAGTTGCATAGATGAAATAAATAGGAAATAACAATAGGAAAACTAACCACTCAACTTAAACAATTATTGATAATTTGCCAATTTTAAAATCCATTATTCTATTTAAAATTTTTTGTTGTATTTTAAAACAAATTCCTAAAAGAACTTTATTTGGTTTTTTAATTAATAAATATTCCCACATAGAGTCTTTCTTCCTTTTTTATCTTCCTTCCTTTCTTTCATTTTTCCTCTTTATTTCTTCTTCACTTTCTTTCCTTTCTTTTTTGTCTCTTTCTTCTTTTTGTCTCTTTCCTATTCTTTCTTTCTCTCTCTCTCTCTCTCCTTCCCCTTCCTTCCTGCCCTTCATTTTTTCTTTCTTTATTTCTTCCTTTCTTTTTCTCTTTCTTTCTCTCTTCCTTTCTCTCTTCCTTTCTCTCTTCCTTTCTTCCTTTCTTTCTTTCTTTCTTTCTTTCTTTCTTTCTTTCTTTCTTTCTTTCTTTCTTTCTTCTTTCTTTCTTCCTTCTCTTTCCTATTTCTTTTCTTTCTTTTTATTCTTTCTTCTTTTATTATTCTTTCTTCCTTTCTTTCTTCTTCCTCTTTTTTCTTTTCTTTCTTTCTTTCTTTGTTTCTTTCTTTCTTCTTTCCTATTTCTTTTCTTTCTTTTTATTCTTTCTTCTTATTATTCTTTCTTCCTTTCTTTCTTCTTCCTCTTTTTTCTCCTTCTTTCTTCTTTCTTTCTTTCTTTCTTTCTTTCTTTCTTTCTTTCTTTCTTTCTTTCTTTCTTCCTTTTTCTTTCTCTTTCTTCTTTCTTTCTTTTGCCAGAGGCACACACAGTGACCAGAAAGAAAGGGAAAGTAAGAAAGCAAGCCCCATGGAACACGGTCATTCTGCAATCTCCTCTCCACCATGTCTTCTTTCTTTTGGGATTGTGAATACACGTGCTCACAAGTTCTACCTGTTTTTCAAGTCTTGTGTCCAGAACTGGAGCTGTTCAGCCACCTTAACTGGCAGGCCAAAGTCTGGCCTTTCCTTATTATTTTAATGTACATACTCTGATATAAAGCTATGTGCTAAAATTCATTTTACCAGTCCTCTATTGATTGGCATTTTTTTCCTCATATCTTTTTTGGGGGGGTAGGGGTAAAACAGAATTATTTAGAAAGTACCATATTCTTTCTTTGTCATTCTGTGGTGTGTTCTTGACAACTATCTATATAACTTACTTCCTATGTTGCATCCCAAGTAATTAACTCTTCTGCTTGAACATTTTGAGGAAAAGAAAGACTATTTACATATGAATCTTCTGTAATGCATAGTAACTTGTTCATGCTTAGGACTTATTAAATAGTTTCTGAATGAATAGCTTTACTCTGACTTGAGCCAATGTGGAGTTAATAATTGGTCTATGTCTATAATGTTCATAATCAGAATGTTTCAGTCTCATGTTTCAATTCTTTGCGATAAAGAAAAAAGAAAAGTTTACACTCCGGGGTTGATTTTGGTCTATTCTTGTAGGTCCAAGTACTTATTTTGAAGTACTTCAAAAATAAGTGTCATTGAATAAGAAGTCTGGAGATATCAGTGAGAAATATGTAAGATATAGGTTGAGTGGACTCAATCTTCACTGAGATATACTGAACGCAGTTTTATCAAGTCATATAGATAATATATAAAAGCTCTACCAGTTAGACAAAAATAAATGGACCTCTCTATTAAAGTAGTCCTCCTCCACAAAGCATAACCTGATTACCTTAACAGGGTATCAGCAGGCCCAGCAGATGGTATGGAGCTGAAGGTGCTGGAATTCTTACAGCTGATTATACAGTTCAAGTTCTGGACCTGGGAGCTTGAGAATCATATCCAGGATGTGTCCATGTTGCCCAAGATCCCAGGAGAAAAATGGAGAAAGGACTGTACCACAGTCATCTCTCTTGGGGGTGATTTTTCACTTTCCTTCTCTCTCTCTCTCTCTCTGTCTCTGGTGAGCGCATGTGCTCTATATCAAAAACAATGACATTAATCTAATTCTTTTTAAGAGAGATTTTTGCTATAAGGCATGTGTGCTCGCTGGAGAAACAGAGAGACAGAGAGACAGAAACTGAGAAATCATCCCCAGGGGGATGGCCACACTGCAATCCCTTCTCCTCCATTCTCCTTTTGGGATTTTGGGCACACACACACGCCTGATGTGGGTTTTAAGCCATCAGATCTGGGACTTGAAACATGGTCAGCTATGTGATAGTCCAGCAACATTACCATTATGCTATCTGCTGGTCTCAGTCTAAAACATTTTGGGGGAAGTTGATCCATGACCAAGATGTCTTCATGTTTGATGGCTTTGTACTATTAATATATTTTCCCATGTTTCTTAGGTAGGGTTTGGGGATGTGAGTAGCTGAGTCCTCTAAAACATAGCTTAAACTTTGTAGTATTAGAAAGATTTAATATAAGAATTATGCAAGCAGTAGTGGATAACCTTATTTTATACTAAAGAAATTAAAATCTGAAGTCTTACAGTTTGTCCAAATTCCCCAAGTAGTGGGCTGAAAATACAGGGCAAAAAAAAAAAAAGTAATGTCATTCTAGTATCTAACAATTTTTTTTGCCATTCCTGCTCCTTCATTACAGCAATAAGTGGCTGAAAGAACGCATGTTCTGACTCTTACTTCTTAGTCCCTGCAGGCTTTCCATATTGATGAAGTTGCTGTGAAAGCAGCAGGGGTTTTGTGTATCGAGGATGTGTCTGGGACAGAAGAGGAAGAGCTGTTTCAATATATGTCACACTAAAGAAAAGATATCCTCTTGGGAAACTTTTTAAAGAACTCAATAAAAGAAATCATTATGGGCTAAAGATAATTTTGACAGGAAGTGACTTTTCTTTCAGCCCTTTAGATTTTTTCCCCCTTTATATGAATAACCCTAGGATTATATGTGCTTTTATTTTCTCAAAATGAAGTTTTTAATAAAGAGCCCCTTTGGCCAGATTGGCTGACATTTTCTAAATCCTCATGAACTGGCGTTTTATTGTTAGATATAATAAACGCTTAAATTACTGTAAGGTCACAGAACAGAATTTGGGCATTTGGATTAAAATTGTGCTATTAAAATCTCCCACGTCATGAAAAATTTTAAAGCAAAAGCAATGTTATAAAGTAATACAATGTTTAATGATAATGTGAATTAATTTATTTTTTACTTCTACCAGCTTTGGATTTCAATCAAGATGATATTTATGAAAGTTAGGAACAGAAACCCAACAATCATAACAAGCCGCTGATATAATTATGATCATTTCTACCTCCCAATAGCCCATCTGGCCAGAAGAAAATAAAGGCAGAATCTGTGAGGCACAGCACCGAGCTGCCCCAGTTAAGCTTAGCACTGGTCAAATTTATTTTAGGTCATAAGCCAAATAAATGCAAAAGCTGATTGAAGCCTCTTTTGTCTAAACTGGTAGGATTAAATTTGTTAATATGACAGTTTTTGAATGAACATCTCCTAAGAGTTTAAAAGGTACACATACTTGTAATCAAGAAAATATAAGGTAAAATATAGTGTTTTATTCACCGATAGAATAATGTTTTATTAGAAGAATATAATGTGTATGGTATCTTCAAATGGGCTGGTGGGAAGTGTGTTCGTGGTGGGCAAATCCATTTTATAAGCTGTAGTGATGTACAGTGATTGAATGTATAAAATAAATGAACATAATAATAATAAAATTGAATAAATAAAGAGAATAATATTTTATTCTATTTATGATAGAGAATATATGGCCATGTATAGGAGAGAGCTAAAGAAAAAAAAAGGGAGGGGGGGGAGAGAGAGAGAGAAAGAGAGAAGCACCAGGGCCAGCAGGTGGCAAAGTGGTTAAGGCACTGGACTTCCACATGGCAGACCGTGGTTCAAGTCTTAGACCTAGTGACTTGAAAATCACACTGGGCACATGTGTGTATGTGTCCAAAAATCCCAGGATGAGAATGGAGAAGAAGGGATGATGGTGTGACTCTCTGCCCTAGGGGATGATTTCTCACTTTTCCTCTTACCGTCTCTTTCTTTGTCTCTGGCAAGCATACACACCTTATGGCAAAAATCTTAAAAAAGAAAAGAAGAGAGAGAGAAGCACCCTCACAGAGCAGGGTCTCATCAGGTTGTGATTCCCTCTCCCCGGCTTCCAGCTCATCAGGATCTTGGGCATTTGTGTATATACCCCAGATGTTTACAGGCCCACCCCACAATCTGAACTTAATTTTATATGAGAGCGCTAGGCACTTTATTATCATTGGACTTCACAAGGTGCTATGAAGTTGTTTTTTCTCCCCCTTCCCAGCTGTTTCCTTTTACCTCTCAGTGTGTTCATTGTATATTCCACGTGTGCTCAAGGTCCTGAAAGGATGGGGAAATGAGGGATTGCGGTGTGACCGCATAGCATTGTGGGGTGCTTTCTCCCTCTCCTCTTCTCCACCTCTCTCTGGCGAGCACATGCTATGTGTATAACTAGTCTGTTTGCTTCTAGGAGACATTGTTCTCGAAAGTGAACAGTGACACATCCCATCTTCTTCTCCCCTTGTGATGGATGACTGCCTCGGTGGCAAATTCTGCTACCAAAAGCAACACTGTGATAAGCTTTTTTATGCACTGCGTTTTTTTAATTTTTAAACAATTTATTTCAAGTTCTTTTGGACATTCAATCACACTATTTAGCTTGCAATAGTGTTATCAACTGGACTGAGGAGAAAAGTACTCATATACATTACTTTTTGTGGGCCCCTTTCACATTTTTATTTTGGAATATGTAACTAGAAGCAGAATCATCAGGCCTCATCGAAGAGATATCAACTTCTCATGACCGGATGCTACCAACAGACTGTTCTGCAGAAAAACTGCACTGAGTCACCTTCAACAATAACACAAGAGAACTTCTATGGCCTCTTATCCCTGTCCATTCCTGGCACTCTGCTCTCACTTTCGTCAGTCTACTAGAAGTAAGATGATACTTCATACTGTTTTAGTTTCATTCTGACACTTAAAAGTCAACACAAGAAATTTGATGATGCAAGAAATAAAAGAGGAGCCCAAAGCCTCACGTTTGATTTGATACATAATCTTGAGTTTGAGAAGCTAAAATAAAAACTCTTGCATATAGCTGAGATGCTGTGTCCTAGAGTGAGTTTTTCCAGAAGCAGGATGTGAGACAAAAATTAAAGACAGATAATGAAAGCAATACCAGAAAGAAAAGAAAAGTGACACAGGAATGAAAGGCAAGCAATTTAGGATGCATTATTTAGACAGCTTTTATGGCAGATGACTAGAGATAGACTATGTTCTTTGAACACAGTGCAATGAAACTAGAAATAAATAATAAAATAGCAAAAATATTATACATCTGGAAACTGAAAAGAGTACTGTGAAATAATTTATATGCCAAAGGATTAGTCATAATATATATTATAAAATAATAAAAATCAATAGCAACATAAATACTGCATACGAATATCTGTTGAGTGCTAAGAAGGATATGGAAGCATTCCTGAAATGCTTAGGCTAACACAGACACTTTGACTCTGGGTCAGGCATTTGCTTTGGGTAAAAGAAGAAGTTTCTACTGAAGAAATGTTTAATGTTGCTACTTGTGGTTGTGACTGGGCCTGAATGACCACCCATACCAGTTAACAACATGAGCATTGGACGACTAAGCCCCTGAGTCCAAACCTCAACAAAGAGGCAAGCTCAGCTGAGCTGTTTTGCCAAGCCTAGTTTGGACCAGTTGACGACTGGTCCAGTGATTAGACTAGTGAGAACAATTGCTATCTATTAATAATGGTTGGGGGCCAGCAGGTAGTACAGTGATTAAGGTACTAGACTCCCACATGGCTGACTACAGTTTGAGTCTCAGATCCAGCGGTTTAAAAATTACTCCCTGCACGTGTATGCATGCTCAAAATCCCAGGAGGAGAACGGAGGAGAAGGGATTGCAGTATGGCCATGCCCCCAGAGGTGATTTCTCACTTTCCCTCTCACTGTCTCTTTCTCTCTGTCTCTCTCTGGTGAGTGCACCTGTCCTATGACAAATATCTAAAAATGATAGTTGTTCTGAGCCACTGAATTTTGAATGGCTTGTTATTTAGCATTAGTGGGCAATAGCTTACAGATAATGGCCTTGAACTTCATTAATAGCCAGAGAAAGGTACATTAACAAGGAACGCTTCTCATATTCATTAAAAAGAGTAGTAACTTAAGAGTCTGATAATAGTAAGTATTGATTTTGATGGGAAAATTGGAAAACAGGGATTTTCGCACCTGCTATTGCAATATATTTGAAATACCATTAAGACAGTATATAATAAATGGAACCTGTTTTTACTCAGTGGCCAGTGATTCCATGATTCGTTGTTATAAACCCTAGGATATGCTTATAAGGAGAAACAAAAGTACTTATTTTAGCACTGCATGTATTAGTAAAAGCCTGGAAGTAATATAAATGTCTCCTCAAAAGAGAAACTGATAAATGTGGCATATTTATAAAATGAAATAATAACTAGTAACTAAAATAAATGAATTATGTCTCTCTATATATCAAAGTTACATTAAGAAAAAAGCAAGTTGCCAGAAAGTACATGAAGTTTATCATTCATGTGAATCCCAAATGCCTAAAAATCAGTACCATATTATTTTGGGAATGGCACATATGTAGTAAAAGCATATATATATATATACACACACACACACACACACACACACACAACATAACCACATATGGATAGAGGTTGACTTTTGAATAAGAGCATAAGGGAAGCTGAATGAGAGGCACTATACTTATATTTGTAAAATTGTCACTTTAAAAAATATGTAAAATGCTAACATTTTACATATGCATGGCAATTATGTTAATGCATGTGTGTGTTGAAATAGTTCATAATTTAAACTAAAAATACGTGATGAAATTCATATGGTAAAAGTAAATGCTATTCAGTTGCTTACAAAGTAGATCTGTGTGCCTAGCTACGTACAGTAAGAAGTCACTACGGAGCATCTCGTGGGTTCTGCAGACACTGGGAACTGTCGTGGAGACTTTCCTATGCCTTGGAGGGTATTAACAGCATCCCTGGTCTCTACTCCTTATATGTCAGTAAAAACACCCACCACAACCCATTGTGATAACCAAAAATGTCTCCAGATACTGTCAAGTGTCTTCTGAGGGAGGGAAAATTAGCTTTAGTTGAAAAATACTTATGAAATTTTGTTATATGCATGTAAAAATGAAATCTATGTTTGTTTCATACATATGTGTATTTATTGTTAGACGGAGTGGGAAGAGAGAGAGAGAGAAAACGCCCCTAAAGAGACATGGTTATGCTGCAATCTTTTTCTCGTCATTTCTTTTTCCCATCACGATTTTAGGCACACATGAACAACTGCCTGCAAGTTTCCAGGACTTGAACTATGGTCTGTCATGTGGGATATGGCTCCAAACACAGAGTGCTCCAAACTACTGCACTGATGGGCCAGCTCAAAAATAGGAGAAGAGGAATGAAGAAATAAAATTCTTCAGATATTTTCCATTTTTATGAGCATGCTTTTATAATATTGAACTGTAACTGGTTTAAATGTAAAAAGAGCCAAGTTTTTATAGTGACAAAACACAGAATGGACAGATAACCATTGTCTTCAATTCCATCACTAATGCTTCCATTACTAGACATTTGTAAGACTTATGAAGGACATTGGGTAATGGGAAAAGATTGAAAACCTTCATTAAATTTCCTCAACATTCAGTTGTCCAGGAAGTGTTATAAAATTCTGATAAAAGTATCAGTATACCATGTTTTATTCTTCCTGCTAATCTGAGGCTTGATAAGAAGGCTGTTTATGGCCAAATGCGGAAGCTTGCTGGGCTAAAAGAAGCAAAGGATGGCAAGTGGTAGGAACCCCCCACCCTACACTGTATATCACAAAGCGCAGCTTGCATGTGGGATCTTGCTTCAGACTTTCTTGCTAGTCTCTGGGAACTTCACTATAAGGTGAGAAGAAATGTGCAGTCATATCCATAGCCAAAAGTTGGTATTTCCATAAGGTGCTATCCTCCACCTACTATGTGCAGGCCACTAAGCTCATCTCCTTCCTCTGCACCCAAGTCAGCTCCTCCAGTATTCCACATCTCAGCAAATGTTATCACTATCCATCTGGTTGTTCAATCCAGACAGCTGTGTGAGATTCTTGATACTGTCTTCCTTCTCTTATCCATATATTGCTATCAACATGGTCTATGAATTTTACTACCTAAATCTGTTGCAAATATCTCTCCTCTCCCATTCCCACTTTCATCGTCTTGAACTAGGCTGCTCTATAGCCCATCCCAACCCCTTTCTGGTTTTTCCACTCTACGTTTCCATTATTGTCACTACAACTGGCATAGCCACCACCTTATCAACAGTGGTCACAAGATTATCTAGAGAGAGCTTTTAAAAATACAAATCTGTACCCAGCTGCAGTGGCACAGTGGTAGGACACCACTACATGAGGCTACAGTCAAGTGGGAGGCCTGGGTTTAGATTCTGGACAAATCTAAGAGGTAGGCAAAGAGGTTCGTATCTGTGAATCCTACGTAATTTGGAGGCTATGTCAGAGGATGACAAGGGTGAGACCCTGATCACAAAACAAAACAAAACAAAACACCTCTCTCTCCTTCCTCATTTCTCTGGGCTCTTCGTATGTGGCCTGTTCGGTTGCTGCATCTAATGTGGCCACTCCTAACTTTGTTTATAAAGCTTCAATTACTCAGCAGGTCATCTAGATCTTTTCTCTACTTCTTCACCAGGATTGCCAATCTACCCTTCTTCTCCTGTAAGAACTTTAAAAAATTTTAAATACAGTATAGTTGTTGTTACTCCTCATGGAAGTCCTAAAGCCACCACCCCAACCCAGGTCAGATGCTTCTCTAATTGTGGCAACACCATCTTTGTCTGCTTTGTGCTAATCACAAATGTAATTTTATAACTACTGTGGTATTTCATTACCAATACATCAATTTTATTCAATGTTACAAGAGGACAGATACCATACCTGGCAAAGTACCATACTACTTAATGCATATTGATTGAAAGTATGGATGAGTAGTATTAAGTATGACAAGGGAAGGGAAAGGAGTGCAAAAATGAGCAAATTTAGTAAAGTTTAGTTCAAATCCTTATAAGGGTGATAGATTTGCATATATCTAACCAAAATGCCACGTGAGAAGGAATATGATAGTATTTTGAACCACTTAAGGCAGATTCATTAATTAAGCCTGGGCAATTATACTCTGATTTATATTTCCCTATAATGAGAAGTTGTGCCTTAGGCAAATTTCTTAATTTTCCTGTCATAGATTCCTCATTTATTAAAAAGGGAAAATATAATCTACCATTTCTTTTTGTCTCTTGAAATTCCAGAATAGAAAAGACTTAGAGGAACCTTAGGAACTCCATGCAGAAACCCACACCTGCATTTCTATTAGTGTTTTTATTTTAGCCAGAGCGAAGCCCAGCAGGTTCAGTTAGTAAGGCTCCATCCTGTCCATTACTACTGAACAGTCCACCTTTCCCTTAAGACGAGATGGTACTGCTGGATTTTGACCTAGCTCTTTTCCTGTAAGTCTGTACTGCAAAAACATTAGTTTTTGACCCAGCTCACAGAGGCATGATCTGGTGAGGAGTAAGGGCTATGCAGGCTGAGGCTACATGGAGGCCACAGTACGACAGTACAGCCTATAGAATCTTCTACTTGGGAGAATCACAATGGAGACTCCGTCTTTTTTTTTTTTTTTTTTTTTTTTTGGAGAGGTTTTTCGCTATAGGGCGTGTGCGCTGGCCAGACAGACAGAGAGAGACATAGAGACAGAAAGCGAGAAATCACCCCCCAGGGGAGATGGTCACGCCGCAATCCCTTCTCCTCCATTCTCCTCTCGGGATCTTGGGCACACATGCACACGCGCCCGGCGTGAGTTTTAAGCCACTGGGTCTGGGACGCGAACCGCGGTCGACGACGTGGGAGTCCAGACATAGCCATTACGCTAACTGCTGGTTCCCTGACTCTGTCTTTTTTTTTTTTTTTTATTGGAAAGGTTTTTGCTATAGGACGCATGCGCTCGCCAGAAAGACAGAGACAGACAGAGAGACAGAAAGTGAGAAATCACCCCCAGGGGGGATGGCCACACCGCAATCCCTTCTCCTCCATTCTCCTCTCGGGATCTTGGGCACTCACACACACACGCTCAGTATGAGTTTAAGCCACTGGGTCCGGGACTCAAACTGCGGTCATCTACATAAGAGTCCAGCGACATAGCCATCACACCAACTGCTGGTCCCGAGACTCTATCTTTAAAAATAAAATTAAGTCTAGCTCCTGTGGCAGAACCAGTAACATGGAGGACTGTGGAGCTGGAAACCCCATGCCAATCACAATTCAAGTTCCTGGCTGGATTGGCCAGAAAATATACTGGGTGTGTGCCCAGGGTCCTAGTGGGCTGGAGGGCTGGAGGAAGGGGATCGTGGCTTGACTAAGTCTGAGGAAGTTACCCCCACCACTCACCTCAGACTCTCTCTCATCAGAAACTCTGGCTTTCTCCAAGAATGTATTTCCGTGTACTATAAATTCAACTCCAAGAATTAGAAATAAGAAAAATACAAGGTGATGAGATATTCCATATTTAGGGCACAGTGTAATTTTGAATTATATAACTTGTGAAGTTTACAGAGTTGAAGTCTATGTGATTGGGTTTCAAGTTGGTTGATGATGGCGGAAGGGGAAATGCTTGCTGCTATGGACAGAGACACACACTCCCAGACTCCCAGGTTTCCTGTGTCCATGGTGGCCTGAGAGCTGGACAGCAAGATTAGTCCAACACAAATGAGATTCCAGTCGGCGCCTGAGACACAATCCCTTGTGCAAGTTCTCAGCTGGAAGACCTGGCTGACGATGAGTAGGGAGTGTGTGAAACAGACAATCACGGCTCTGAAAACAGAAATTTGGGAAACTTTATTACACAGTAGACTGAATCTTATGATTTGGTCAACAAATTTAAGAGCTTTTAATTTGGGTACTGGATCACTTGACCCTTCTGGGGTGACTGAAACGGCCCTTTATGGGCCACTCATTTCCAATAAACCCCAGGAAAATTCTTCATCCCTAATACCTGCATTCATATTTTTAAGGTTTTATTTTTACAGTGAATCAATCATCATTTATATTTTTAAATGAATTGTATGTAGGATGATTCCGGGGTAGTCCCTGGTTTTAGCTTGTTAAGGGACTTTATAGTAAATCTGTGATTAAAAATAGCTCTCTCCTTTAATGCTCACTCAAGAGAAATATGTGACTTATTTATTATGATGAGTCCTAGGGAAGCAGTTATTTTTATTATCTCAAAATTGGTCTGTTCTCTTCTGCTCCCTCATGACAGTTCTTTAACCACAAAACTGGAAAGATACAGAGGAAGATGTTTCTCAAGCAGACAGATCTAATGGCTGTGCCAATAAACCCATAGGCCAGGATTATGGAAATGAGGAAAAACTTTTATTTTGTTTGCTTATCTGGATTCTATTGACTGCTCTCAAAAGTATGTTTAAATTTTATAAAGAGAAAAAATAGCATTTAAATTTTTTTTTTGAGAGGTTTTTTTTTTTTTTTTTTTTTTTTTTTTTTTTTTTTTTTTTTTTTTTTTTTTTTTCCCGCTATAGGGCACATGCGCTCGTCAGACAGACAGAGAGAGACAGAGAGACAGAAAGCAAGAAATCACCCCCCGGGGGGATGGCCATGCCACAATCCCTTCTCCTCCATTCTCCTCTCGGGATCTTGGGCACGCACGCACACGCGCCCGGCGTGAATTTTAAGCCACCGGGTCCGGGACGCAAATCGCGGTCGACTATGTGGGAGTCCAGCGACATAGCCATTACGCTAACTGCTGGTTCCCGCATTTAAAAATTTTTAAAAAATATTTTTTCTTTATGATTCTTTATCATAAAACAAAATATAAGTGTATATTTTTAAATTTATTGTTTTCAGCTCCTAACTGGTTATATTACAAAACAACACAAATTGAAATTTCTTTCTTCAGATATTACTCCCAAATAACCCAATTTTTCTGACTTGGTTGTTTTGATATCATGTCGATAAGCACCAGCCACATATTTTGGCATTGACTGCAATGTAACAAAAACTTGATAGACATGAAAATCTCATCTTAAAAAGATCAAGTAATCTGCCAACAATTATTAAAAAGAAAGACACAGAGAAAGAAAATTTCCTGGCTGGGAGAATTTTTCACTCTCCAGCAATTATTTTCATATAAAAAAACATAGATCTATTCATAAGCTTTAGGGAAAAGAAATGGCATATGGTAATCTAAATACTACAAAATGAATTATAATTAAATTGATTTTTGAAAGTACTAATTAATACTACAGTTTTCACCAGAGTATCATAAAGTACCCTGCATATGAAAAATTATTTATAGTGTTTTTGTCATCAAAAGACATGTTTATATCTTGCTGAGACAATTATCTAAGGCTATATTTAAGTGCCTGACAAAATAAAAAACTATTAAGAAGATAATTTATACTTCATTTTATTTCATCTCTTGCTTCCTAATAACCCTATCAATTTTAGAGAAAAAAAGTTTGAAGATATTTATTTTATGTTTCAAGGTTCCCAGAGAAGGGCAGCTAAAGAATTTATAGCAATCATGTGAAATATTCTGTGAGAAGCTTTACCTATATAGAGATCTGTGAGTGATCATCCTGAAGGCATACCCACTTGTCTCCAATGAATTAAGGTATTGGCAAATTTTGCCAGTCGCACAGTAGGAATCAGTCGTCCACTTTAAATTGGGAGCCTTTATATTTACTGTTTGTGAAATATTCACCAGAGTGCCATTTGTTTGGCCTTCCTTTAAAAAGTACATTTTGATGGTGACAGTTGCATTATTTTTACTTTCGCAGAACAGCTGCAGTCTATAATTAAGACAACTAAAATCTGTAGATGACTTTAGTCTATGACACAATGTTTTATGTTAGTTACACAAACTATTGTCCAGAGCTGATGCTCCTATTTCTGGGATTTGGGTTAATATTGTTTCCAGGAATTATTCCCAGTGGCACATGAAGTCTGCATTATCTGGGAACCAGCCTCTGAAACTTGAGGCCTCACTACAGAGACACTGCCCCTGAATACTTGTTTTACCCTATTTCCCAGATGATTAATTTCATACTATTCCAAGAGCTGCTGTTGCTGTAATCTCTTTGGATCTATTTTGGTCACTTCATTGACTTTTCAGTTGGAATGTTCTTAATCCCCATGACAGGTGCTAGGAGAGATCTTCAAAAAGTTCATGGGAAATGCATATTATGAAAAAAATTATGTGTAAATTTCAAAAAAATTTGCACCAAAATAAACTTGCATTTTAATTCCACTTGCTCACGAACTTTTTGAGGTCTTCTCATATATTATCTTTTTTCCTACTGCTGCCAATTTTTTATAAAAATAGAGAAAAATTCTTTTGAATTGCCAGCGGTTAGCATGGTGGTTGAGGTGAGGGACTCACACATGCCCTATCGTGGTTCGAGTCCAGGCCTGGAGGCTTGCTTTCTCTCTTTCCCTCTTCTGTCTCTCATTTAAAAAATAATAATGATAAAAAGAGTAAATAAATAATTCTAAAAAATTTTTTTATTGATTGATGTGTTCTAGAACTGACTCAGAAAGAAACTAGAAAGTGCAGTCTTACTAAAATAATATGAATTTTATTATCTAAAATGTTTTTAATTTTAAATAATTATAATCAGAAGAATAGTGAAGGGAAAGGAAGAGAAAGAAAAGAAAGAAAATAAGGAGGAAAAATGGGGGTGGAACTGACTTTGGTATATTTTAAAGGAATAAAATGAAAAATGTCTAGACTCAGAGTGAAATACAGGTTGTTTCCTCTGATCTCGCCTGCTCAAATCAAGGGACATTGGTTCTTTCCTGACACAAAAATGAGCCCATAAAGAAAGTGGGGGCAGGAAGAGAGTCTTACGGGTCTCTGAGAACTCTTATGTTTTTATGTTTACTTGTACGGTAGAACAAGTAAGTAACTAAACATCAACACAGATCAGATCTTTTAAGATATGAATGGCCTCTTTAATAAAATAGTGACATCATAAAATCCATTTGTCCCTGCTATCCATTCATGTCATTTCAAACATTATTATGTGACCAGACCAGCAGATGGCATAATGTTTACATTGCTGGGCTCCCACATAGTCAACTGTGCTTCAAGTCCCAGACCTGGTGGCTTAAAACTTATGCCAGGCACATGTGCTTGCATGCTCAAAATCCTGAGAGGAGAATGGAGGAGAAGGATTGTGGCATGGTCACTGCCCCCAGCCCAGAGGTGATTTCTCATTTTCCATCTCTCTGTCTCTGTCTCTTTGGTGAGTACAAGCACCCTGTAGCAAAAATCTCTCTCGAAAAAAATTATTCTGTGAAAGGTTAATATGCCTAATATAACAAGAGACATTTTCTGTCTGTTATCTTTTTCATTGACATTTTGTGACCATTGGAATTAGGAGATATTTTTATTTCTTTTAATCTACTTTTTTCTTTGAACTCAGACACTGTACTCTTGATGTTTCTGATGTACTTTGGAATAAAAGAATTGCAGGAAAGTTCATGTTGAGTAACAGAAGAATGCTGATTTTTTTTTCTCTTAGAAGATTAAGACCTAAATTCTATTAATCACGAATTAGTCTTTCTAAAACTCTACTTAAGCTTAAGATGTAACATCTCTGTTAAGGTTTTTACTCAAATGTGTCATATGTCCTTGATGCTTCAAAAGTCTTGTCTTGCAAGTAATTTTCTACACACACACACACACACACACACACACACACTGTTAGAACTAATAAATAAATCCAATAAAATTTCAGTGTACAAAAATCAATGTACAAAAATCAGTTACATTTCTATACACTGACAAACCATTTAAAAGGAAATTCAGAAAGCAGTACTATTTGCAACAGCATCAAAGGAATAAAATACTTAGGAATAAACTTAAGGAAATGAAAGACTCATATAGTAATAACCATTAAATGTTGCTGAAATAAATGGAGACATAAGTGGAAAGCTATTAGGCATTCTTATATTGAAAGACTTGTTATTGTTGAAATGTCCATACTACCCAAAGCTCAGCAGGTTCAGTGCCACCCTTTTCAAAATCCCAAAGGCATTTTTTACAGAAATAGAAAAACAGAATCCTAAAATTCGCTCATTTTGTGAATCTTTGCTTCATCACTCAAATGAGCATTTTCAATGCAAAGACAGATTCTTTTCTTTCTACCTTGTTCTTCCAGTTTTCTACAAAATCCTTCATTTTATCTGATTGCTTATGGATTGTCAACAGGCTTGCAACCATGAAGAAATACATAAATAGAAATAAGAATATATAAATCATCCTTCCCTACTCTCATGAATATACTTACTTCCAGCCACTAGAAGGATAAAGTTTTAGAAGTAGGCAAATGTGGTCTTCATTAATACCTCTACTCCCTTATATAAGCCCTTCTTTTGGATGGCGTGGCTAGCAGTGTTTACAGAATGCATTTGCTGGGCTATTTCTTACAGGACTTGCCTAGGAATTCCTAATGTGGTGTCTTGTGCAACACTTTTAGCTAGACAGTAGTGCAAGTGATATCTGTGTTCCTAGCCACATCTGCTTCCCTCCAAGTGAGTTTTAGCTCAACTCTGAATCCTTGATAACCTATCCTTGGTGAGAAGATTCTTCATATCTGATTCTACTCTTGAAAAACTTTTTGCTATGTGAATGCTTCTATTTCTGTTTTGATTTTTTTTGTAATTGCCACAGGATGTGTGCAATCCCAGGGGTTGGGGGTGGGGAAAAGAGAGAGAGAGAGAGAGAGAGAGAGAGAGAGAGAGAGAGAGAGAAGCAAGCATTCCCAATGGGCTGTGGTCATGCCATAATTCTTTTTCCTCCATTTTTCCATCCTATCAAGATATGAGGCATGCATTCGTACGTTTCTAGCATGTTTTTGAAACCACCAGCACCAAGATTTGAGCTGTCATCAGCCTTGTCAGTTCTAGCTCTCAATGTATTGCACCAAGGGGCTGGCTCGCTATCCCTGGCTTAAAAATAGAGGGATAGTCTGTAATACATACTCACTACTTAGGAGTGAATAAAAAAGAGTAAATACATAATCTTAGAATGGTAGAACTGAAAGTGATCCTAGTGAACATCGATTTCAAATATTTTTATTTTAGAAATGAAAAAATATTGAAGAGATTAAGTGACTTTTTTCATGATCAACAACAACGGGTAAATGTCAAAGATGAGGTGATTATATGAGACTTTTGATTCTAAATCCAGTGTTTTTTTTACTTTGCCATAGTAACTTGGATAGGAGTTTCATGAACCAGGACATGGTCCATGAATGAGAAATCTGGGACTGAAAAGTCTCCTGAAATGCTTTCAATTGTACATGATAAGAACTGTACGTGGATATGCACTTTATAGATATGTGAAAGTATTTTATAAACTGCAAACTCAATATAAATTCAAGATACAATTTTCAGTTCTCACCTGCCTGGCCTCAGGAGAAACAGACAGCTCATTTTTTTAAACTAGGATCAGCAATGTCCTGGTCTCTCCCTTTTGAAAAATGTTTCTTAGGATTCTGCCACACTCATCATAAGACTCTCCTGTGATAGAAAAAGTTAAACAGGAATTTATTCTTTGTGAACTGGGATGTACAAGGACAAAGTTAATACAAGTTAAAAATAGCAAAATCATTGCATCTTTGAGGACAAACACCTACAGTAATAGAGATTTTTCCCTCTTGAGCATTTTCAGTCTTTAATCTGATTTATCTAAACTTCTAATTCTGATCATATTGTTTGCAATGAGTATGTTCAGTCAGAGATCAGACTGAATTGACCAGATAACTGGAAGATTGGAAGATTGGTTATTTTTATGTTTGGAAAACATTGCAGTTCGCATGAATGATGGGCTAGTCATCTCATTCTGGTATACACAGGACTTTGTTTTTTTATCCTGTTAAGATGCTGTTTCATAAACTATTCATCTTTTGTTCTGATAGCATCAAAGCTACTTTAACCATTTAAGGAGCTCTGAACCTTTCTAAGTTGAATTTCAGAATAATTATGATGATGCTGTTATCTGATATAAATTATATAGTCCTAAAAGAAGGCATACCATGAGAGCCTATGAATAGCGTAGTCTCTCTCTTTGAGAGCTTGTGCAAAGTTCTAGCTTGAAAGGAGGTTTATAAGCTGTAATAGTGATGTTCTTCAAAAGCACAGATCATGTTATTGTGAGGTGTCACTCTGGTTTTTGACAATGTGAGTGTAGACCTTGAATACCAGACAAATTCAACAGGTACCTAAAGATGTACAGTCTACTTTCTCCGCTCGTCTTCAACATAATGCTAGAAATCCTCACCATGCGATCAGATAAGAGAATGAAGTAAAAGACATTCCAATTAGAAAATAAGTTAATTTGTCCCAATTTGCAAGTGATAGAATTGTTTACATAGAAAACTTAAAGAATAAACACACACACATACACACACACACACTCATAAATGTGATTAGTAAATTCAATAATGTTTCAGGATACAAAAATCAACATACAAAAATATAGAACTTTTGGTACATTAGCAACAACCTGAGACAAAAGTGAAGTAAGTTATCTCATTTACAATAAATACATAAGCACACACAAACCCACATAGGAAAAATTCTAACAAAGGAGGTGAAAGACCTATACTATAAAAAAGCTGAAGGAAGAAATGGAAAAGTAGAAAAGTAAGACATTTGTGAGACACAGATATAGTTTGTTGCCTGTTGGTGATATTGTGTATAGTATTCTCAACTCGTCTGGTGTGTGGCGTATATCATGTTGGGTAAAAATCTCCTTACAAACTAAATGAGGTATAATGATTTAATGTATATATAATACAAAATAAATAATAATAAATAAATTTTTAAAAAGAAATGGATAAAGACAAACACAGAAAATGAATAGACATTCCTTATTCATGGATCAGAAGCATTAACATAGTTAAAATTCTGATACTACCCAAAGTGATATACATATTAAATATGATTTTCCATCAAAATACCAGTGACATTCTTCATATAAATAGAAAGACAGTTGTAAAATGTGTTAGACATCAGTAAGGACCCCATGTTACCAAAACAATAACATGCAAAAATAATAAAGGGGGAGACATCACATTACTTGACTTTAAAAATATATTAAAAAGTTATAATAACTAAAGTAGCATGATACTGGCAAAAAAAAAAATAGACACATAGACCAATAAAAAATAATAGAGAATTCAGAAATAAATCCAACAATATATAGCCAACAGATATTTGATGAAGATCCCAAGACAATTCAGTGAAGAAAATACAAGTCTCTTCAGAAAATGGTACTGGAAAAACCAGATATTCGCTGCACAAGAATGAAACTAGACCCCATTCTCTCATCATTTATTACTATAGAAAATCCACTCAAAATACTAAATATAAAGCCCAAAACTACAAAATTACTTGAAGGAAAACAGTTGGAGTAGACAAAGCTTTCTTAACTAAAGACCCTTAAAAACATAGGTAACATCCCAAATTGGCAAATGAGATTACATCAAGTTACAAAGCTTCTTAATAGTAAAGGAAACAAACTATAAATAGAGCAAAGTAATAACCACAAAAGGGGAAAAAGTATTTTAAAACTGTGCTTCAGATAAGGTATTGCTGATCAGAATATATAAGGAACTAAAACAGCTCATCCCCCTTCCACAAAAATAAACCCAATAACCTAGTTAAAAAATGCATAATCAATCTGAATAGACAACTCTTGAAGCGAGACACAAACACAGCTAAAATGTATATGAAAAGCATTCAACATCTCCTGTAGTAAAACCACAATGAATTATCACCTAACCCCAGTAGAATTGCTATTGTCAAAAAACAAAAGACTGGTGAGGTTGTAGAGAAAAGTAACCCTCATAAACTGGTGGTGAAAATGTAAACTAGAAAAGCCACAATGAAAAATAATAAAGCATTTCCTGAAAAATCTGAAAGAGAACTATCATATGATCCAGTAATTCCACCGTTTGGTATTTACACGTAGAACAAAAAAAAATCTATCAAAAGGACATTTACATATCTTTATTTATTGCAGTATTATGCACATAGCTAATACATGGAACCCACCTAAGTGCCCAACAATTGAAATTACAAAATGTGGCACATATGCACAGTGAAATACTACTCAGCCATAAAGAAAAGTAATATCCTGTCATTTGACATAAAGTGGACAAATCTAGAAGATGTAATGCTAAGTGTAAAAAGCCAGGCTGTGAAAGGAAAGTATCATATGTCTCTGCTTAACCTATACTGAATTTCCACATGCTATGTTGTAGGGAGCAGCTAGATCTAAGCAAAACTAGTGACCTTTAAAGCAGATATGGTCTGGTGCTGATGCTGCAGGGCAAGTGAAAGGTCTAATAAAGACATGATCTGCACTACAGGGTAGTATAGATTGAAGGAAGCCGTGTGCCAGTCAGAGAAAGCCGGGGGGCAGGAGGGAGGGGCGAGGGCGTGTTTAGAACCACGAGATGCAAGAAACTCCAAGCTGCAGCTGGTAATAGAAAGTACCTGACTTTGCTGTATAAAACAATAAACCTGAGAACAATTCAATGCCCTGGCATTCTCCATCAGAGATGCTGGGACAGCACAATCCCCGCTTTCCTTTCTGCGTGTGTCTGTGATTTGTCTTCCACTGTCGCTTCCACTTGAGGTTCACCTCCCCACTTCATTGGGCCTGGGTACTATGCAGGACCCTGAAGGACTTGATGGCATAGAAGTAGAGAGAGTAATGTAGACACCAGAGACTGCACAGTGCATGGGAGAGGAGGCTCGAGAGGACATGATCAACAGACACAAGAATGCATATAAACAAGTGGAAGAAGTTGTGGAACAATGTAGAACAGCTGAATGAAAACTGTCATTGACAATTCAATATCTTTTCTCCCCCAAAGAAAATCTAGTAGATTCCACATCTAATGTGTACAACATAAAGTAATGTTAAATGTTGAAGGTGGTGAATGTTTATATCCATTTGCTATTACACACAATTGTACCTGCTTTTAAACAAAACCATACTGTACACTACAAAGATGTCCAACTATTATGTGTAAATCAGATAATATAATACATTGTAAAGTTTAAATAAACAAATAAAGAATAAAAAATGATCTGGAACTGCCCTTCACTTTTGCCTAGTGATGATGGTGATACACAACCACACCTGAAGTCAGAATATAAAGTGTTTACCACTATCTCATACCCTGGTTCTGAAGCAGCCTTTTGCCAAGTTTACTTTCTTGCTTTGCTCCTCTCTCCTGCTAATGTATAATCTGATGAATCTTCTTAGTGCTCTCTCCTTTGTTCCCACAATTTCTATCTTAATTTTAGAACTAAAAGATAGTGGAGGGAGACAATTGATAGCATGAGGAAAGTCAAGGAAAAGAACTAAAGATTGAGTTCTTAGTTTGAGTCAGGGCCTGTGATTTGTGTTCATCATTTTATTTACTATCTAGAGCAATTGAGATGATTATTGATCTTATTTTAAAGTAAAGAAAACTGAGACTCAACTCACTAATTAATGACTATATATGGATAAGTAACAGATTTTGAAACCATACTGTATTCTTTTCCCTATCACATTTTTGTGCCAAAAGATCCCTTAGAGCTCGCCATTTATGAAGAAAGGAGTCAGGAAAGGGGTCAGGCTGTACATCACATGGTATGAATTGACGAATAAGCACCGTAGGGGGCCTGCTTGGTGATCCAGTGGAAAACATGCTACTCAAGTGATGCTGGATCCATATGAAAAATTTAGTTTGGGTTCTCTGATTGTGGGCCAGGTATATGAGCCTGTGATCCTGTCTGACTGGGAAGGCTGAGGAGGGGATTATAACAATGGCACCCTACTGATGGTGTTTCTTTCTCCCTCTCTTTCTGCCTTGTACAAGAAAAAAAAAAAAAAAAAAAAAAAAAAAAAAAAACTTAAAAAAAAAAGAAAATAGCATTGTGAGATAAAGGAGCATCTTACAAGGCTAAAGCCAATCACCCAGAGGAAGTCTGCCAGCATCCTCATCTCTCTGTAGAAAGACATACCAGGTCAGGAAGTCTGCATTACATAGTCCAGAAGAGAGACCAGTAGAGAGACCTGTGGGTATCTCTTTATAGGTAGGAAAATATAGCTTGACTAAGATGCAGTGTGTAGGTGTTTTGGCTCTAGAAAGTCAGGATTTTAGGTGCCAATTATTTATGATTGTTTCTGGGATTACCAATTGCTCGATCTCAACGATCTCGAGCTTCTGGGAAGTGCTGGGCCACACTTGTGTTGCAGAGCTCTGCCTGGGGAGAAAGTCTTTGATTCCATGTTACAGTTATTGGATGCTGCCCAGCCACCTGGGAAAAGGAGAGTCACCCAGGCCTTAGCTAGTTTGTGGTCTACACAACTCAGAGTGAGATTCTAATATTTTTATGTGGCCCTAGTTCTTAAATAAAAGATATGTATAAGAGGCACTGTCATCCAAGGAGTAGACTCTGGATTCTTTCAGATGCATAAGTGCTATATTGGCTTTGAAAGTTGTTGTTTGACCACTCCGTATGAAGACTGCATGAGGACAAGTACAAAGGTCTATGAGCCTCCAGATCCCACAGGGTACTTTGATGGGCAAGTGAGGCCCATGTGTCTAAATCACAGATGAGAAATGGAGGATATCATGTGAAAAATTATTTACCCAGATGGAATAAAATCTGAAGAAGACCTTTTTTCATAAGTATATGAAGATCTAATACAAGAACTAGCAAAGCAAAGTGTTTGCAAGTAACAATGTAAAAATGGAATCCAGTGCATCCTTCCTAGGATGAATTAGGAAAATCAAAGGAATATATTTAAGAAACAAAACCAAGAAACAATACATCCTGTGGTACAATGACAGCTGTGTTTTGCATATTTGTTGTCACAAAACACGTTTAACAGTAAATATCCATGCTGATAGACAGGAATTTACCTTAGAGAGTTGCTCTTGGGACCAGCAGATGTGTAACGGTTATGTCACTGGACTCACACATGGCAGATTGCTTTTTGAGTCCTGGACCTGGTGGATTCAAAATCATGCCAGGTGTGTGTGTGTGTGTGTGTGTGTGTGTGTGTGTTCATGACCAAGATCCTGGGAAGAGAACGGAGAAGAGATTGTGGTGTGGCTGTCCACTGGGGAGTGTTTTCTCACTTTATCTCTCACCATGTCTGTTTCTCTCTCTGATGATCTCAATGTCTGAAGGCAAAAAAAACAAACAAACAAACCCTAAGGGAGAAATAAAAAAAAAGAGTTGCTCTCTCCAGGAGTACATAGATAGAGCATAGCTCACAAAAAAAACTCGGTTCTTCTCTAACAATGGTAATTGAACTTGGTGTCTGGAACCTAGAGTAAGAAATATTGGGTTGTCGGAAAAATCATGACATATGTTTCTATGCAAAAATGTGTCATGACTTTTCCAACAATCCAATAAGAATTAATATTATGATTTTTTAAAATATATTCCTATATTTTATTGTGTTTGTTTATATGGCATTTGTGTTTGTGCTAGTATGCATATATGTGTGTATGTATATACACAGATCAAGAATTATAAATTATTAACCTTATATATATTATGTACTGTCATATTTTTCTATTTTTAAATTTTTAAAATATTGATTATAACCCATGGTTTGGAATTTGCTGTTCTCTACTATCTCATACCAACTTATATCACTTGCAAATAATAGCATTACCAGAAATATAGCAGGAATAAATTCCTTGGGGGGGAGAAAGAAAGTTGCTCTTTGGTTATTAACATGGAGTTAATGACAGAAATTCATCAAATGGGCGTGAAATAGGTTATTCATTATTTTGTTTTATTTTATTTAAGTGATTATTAAGAAAAAGAAGAAAAGAAAAAGGAAAAGAAAAGGTTTTTCTTTTCCCTCCTTACCACCCAAATAAGAAAAACGAGGCTGAGGAACACTATGCTTCTTGCTTTGGGGCTTCTGCAGCCAAATGGTGATGCCAAGATGAACACCAGACTAGACTCCTCCAATTTCCATCCTGGGGCTTCTCCTGCCAGGAATGTGACTACAGTGTTAAACTTAGAAGCACTAACTTAGTGAGGAATTTAAACAGAACTTCAAACATAGCCGTGGCAGTTCTAATTTACAGTTTTTTTGTTGGCAGTATGTGGATTTGGGGAATTAAGGGATTTGGCATGATACACACTTTGCTTGCTGATGCTGCTTCTCACTATAGTTCAACTCAATGCTGCAAACAGTTCTAAAGCAGCTATGGGGAGGGCAGTAGGCTGAGCACATTGGGAAACCAAAATGAGTAAGATAATTCTTACCTTCCAGGAACACCACCTGTATGCCCCCCTCTCGTTGTACACCTTGGGCAGTACTGATCGCAAGCACAGCAGCCCAAGTGTACACAATTTCTTTGTAAATTGCTTAGAAGAGCACATTGAACCCTTGGTAAATAATGCATGTTTTTCCTGGTGGTGATGATTTCAACAGTGAAGACAAATTAAACATGAAAGCAAATTAATATGTCAGATATAGTGGAAGATGATGAACACTCATTTTTCTAAAGAAGATCTCCCCGTGGTTTATTGGTAGGTCTTGGGAATTTATCAGGTAGATGTCCCAATTTGGTTGCAGCTTCAGTATCCTTGTCATGAAATTTCCTTCCAGACTCTATTTTCAAAAGCTTTTCTGGTGGGAAATCTACTCTGGCTCTCTGAATATAGTGCTTCCTCATGAAAATACTGAAAGAAAGCAATAATTATTTATCATCATAATAATTAGACTAGAGCTGCCCCCATATCTTAATGCATATTTAGGGGTACTCTTTTTTGATCATACCTTAAGTACGACTTTGATTTCTGATCACTCATTGAACAGCAAATCTCACAACTGTTTGGGGTCTTCAGCGTCTTAAAAATAATAACCTATTTATTTCTTCCTAACACAAGTCAAGGATTGCATCAAAGAGAAAAGGAAAATATTTTTGTAAATGTTGCATCAGATAAGGGACTGATAACCAGAATACACAAGGAACTAAAAAAGGTGTTTGGAAAAAAGATGATCAACCCTATTAAAAGATGGGAGAAGGAGATGAAGAAAACACTCTCTAAAGATGACATACGAATGGCCAAAAGGCATATGAAAAAATGTTCAACCTCCCTCATCGTAAGGGAAATGCAGATAAAAACAACAATGAGGTACCACCTAACCCCAGTCAGATTGTCTAATATTAAAAAAACAAAAAATGATAAGTGTTGGCGGGGGTGTGGTGAAAGGGGAACTCTTTTACACTGCTGGTGGGAATGTAGATTGGTCCAACCACTGTGGAGAATAATTTGGAGATTCCTCAAAAATCTACAGATAGATCTGCCATATGATCCAGAGATCCCACTCCTCGGTATCTACCCAAAAGGACAGAAGAATTCTTCATTGGAAAAGTGCTTGCACATCGATGTTTATTGCGGCACTATTCACAATTGCTAAGTCATGGAACCAACCCAGATGCCCCTGTATGGAGGAATGGATTGAAAAACTGTGGCACATATACTCTATGGAATACTACTCAGCCATAAAAACCAACAGAGCCCTGGCTTTTGACAGAAAGTGGAAGAATATGGAAGATGTACTGCTGAGTGAGGCAAGCCAGGCTATGAAGGAGAGACATTGTATGTCCCCACTTAACATATACCGTTTGTCTGCATTCTATGTCTGAAACTGATTGACTGACAGTTGAACAAACACAAGAGATGGGTGTGAATGTCAGATGAGGTGTATGTGGAGGAGTGGGGTCCAATGAAAGACATTTGGAGAAGGGATACAGAGGTAGAGCATTGACGGGATGGGGAGGTGTGGTGTTATCTGTTGAAGATATTTCGATCAACGGGTCTGGGGAGAAATGTTCACATATCGAAATGGTCTCATTGTAAGCCAAACAATATGATTGAAAGTATATACAAAAATAAATAAATTAATTAATTAAAAAAAGAAGAGAAAAGTGAATGCAGATGTGAGAAAGCTGAAAATCCAGAAATAAATCAACTAAGTAATAGAGATCAATGCATGGAGACAAATCAGAAATACATTTAGTATGACAGGAGGAAAAAAAAATTCATATTAATCTGCAGTGCTTGAAAAAACCATAGGGTGAGCTGGGCATCCTTATTGACTATCCCTGTGGGATCTGACATGGCCATCAAAAAGGTCAGTTTAATTTGGGACTAGCTATGCTGAGTCATCATTTCCTATAGAGGAGAGAGAATTCTCCCTGTCTGTAGACAAGGCTTCACCTAGGAAATATTTATGTGACTATCAAGGTGAATTTGAAAACAGACACACGAAACTACCTTGGACTTGAGAACAGAGAATTAGAGATTTGCAAGACTCCGCCCTTGGCTTTTAGAGCTACACAGCAGCCTCACCCCAGTCAAGTGGCATTAGGTCTTCTGAGAGTTTATTCATACACAGTGGCCCTAATTTGACTTGTCATTTGCCTGTCTGCAGAAGAGAAGTTTCCATTCACTGTTTCTAAGTCAACTTTGCAACAAGCAGGAAGAGTTCCTCTGAGAGCCTTGAAAATCAATTTAGAGTAGGAGATCTTGAATATTTTAGTTTATGGTGAGAACTAAACCGCTCTTATGACTTTGCATCAGACAAGAGTGCTGCTCAGATCTGATCCTTAACTCAAAAATTCTGCTGAATGGAAGCTAAAGGTATTATAGTTTCTTTTCAGCTTTTTTATTTTAGAATAAATTTAAATTTGTAAAAACATTGAAAGCATTGTACAGAGTACTCATATCTCTTACAATTAACATCTTATATTGGCATGGCATGCTTGTCACAATCAATGGACTATTATTGATTCATTATTATTAAAGTTCATACTATATTCAGTTTCTCTTAGGTTTTACTTAATATCCTTGTTTTCTGTTCCAAATTTCCTTCCAGGATACCATATTACATTTAGTCATCATATCTCCTTCGGCTTCCTATGGTTGTGACACTTTCTTAGTCCTTCCTTGTTTTTGTTGACTTTGGTGTTTTACAGAGTAATGGTCAGCTAGCTGTCCAGTTTGGGGTAAGGTGACAGTGGAGCTGACCGACAGCCAGTAAATGTAACCCACAGTCAGAAAGGAAATTGAATAGTAGACATGCGGAAGGATCAAGTTGAAAGGTCTAATGTACAACAGGAGAACTTTAGTTAATAATAGTATATTATATTCAGAATTTTTGCTGAAATTGTAACTGTTCTTGCTAGAGGGTGAAAGGAGAATGGTTAACTAAGTAAAATGATGACTACATTAATTTGTTCCATTATAGGAATCACTTTACTATCTGTGCATCTTATTTTCATTTTTTTAGAGAGACTTTTGCTAGAAGGAGTATGCACTCACCAGAGAGACAGAAAGAGAGAGACAAAAAGCGAGAAATCACCACCCCTTCCCCGCTGGGGCGGATGGCCACATCACAATCCCTTCTCCTCTAGTCTCCTCTTGGGATTTTGGGCATGCGCGCATATGCACCCAGCATGAATTTTAAGCTATTGAGTCTTGGACTTGAACTGCAGTTGACTATGTTTGAGTCCAGTGATGTAACCATTACGCCATCTGTTGGTTTCATCTTATAATGTCATATTATATATCTTAAATATACATAATAACATTTATTTTTTAAAAAAGAAATTTAACATTAGAGGGAACATCTTCTAGCTAAATTTAGCACTCTACATTAGCATATGATGCAAACTCACCTTCGTGATATGGTTGGTTATATTTGAGTATGAAAATATCTTAGTAAAATCTTGAAAGTCATTTTTTTCAGTAGTTGATCAATGTGTGCTCAATTATATAATATATATGCTCAAGAGACTGAATGTTTTCCAAATTCTGTTCTAATTCTGATCATTATTAAGAGTAGATTCTTTAATTCTTCCTCTTTGATAGTCATCATGCTTGCAGGAGCTTGCTTTATATGATAAATTTGAATTATTCCTCATGAAAAGCATGTGAGGGCTGTTGTTATTCTTCTCAGAGAGCCCATTCATCAATGCTGCCCCGCCCACACATCTCAAGTGCTGCTACTAAAAAGTTATTTTACATTCATAAGTCATATATAATGCCAGTGGAATTTTACTTTCGGAATAGAGTAAACCATAGGCTGATTAACAAAAGTAAACTAAAATCCTTTTTCATAAACACATTTCATTTTCTAATGCTTATATATATACACTGAGAATCTGTAAATATATTTTGCTTTACATATTGTATATTTTGAAATACCCAATATGTTTTTCTTCCTTATTGGATTTATCATTAATCACTTAGGTACATTAATGATACAATTTTCTGAGAATGTTTCAAGTGGTTCTTTTGATTTTTTTCCCCAGTATTTGACTGCTTGTTAGAATTAATTTATTTAGATATTATTTGAGAATTTTACACTGCCATCTAGTGATGTACAAACACAAGAAGATCGAAATATCTGGAAGCTGGGCAATTTGCCTAGCTCATCTTAGTTACCTGCTTGCACGTTGCCAACTCTTTCAAAAGTTTAGAGAAACTAGGGGCCGGCAGGTGGCATAGTGGTTAAAGTTGCTGGACTCCACATGGCTGACAGTGGTTTGAGTCCCAGACCTGGTGGCTTGCTTTCTCACTTTCTTTCTCTCTCGCTCTCCTCTCTCTCCCCTTCTCTGCTCAAATAGAAATGAATGAATAAATAAAGTTAAATTTTTAAAAAAGTTTAGGGAAACTCATTTTTTTCCTTTCAAAATCCAAATGTTTTATTTTATTATTATTTTTTTAGAGGCATACATTTAAAAAAATTATTATAATTTCTTTTATACATTTAATCACATGTGTCACTTAGCTTGAAAAGTGAATGTTCCAACATGAATACATTTCTCACCAGTCCAGTTGGGGATACTATACACATTATCATCAAATAGGTAATAACCCATTCTTTGTCCCATAAATGTCTTGCCTCTCTACTTTTCTCCTTCATGTCTTTCCTCAGACTCCTTCCTTCTCCCATCCTCTTTCCACATGGTATCTGGTATCTATGACCATAACCAAACTCTCATTTTGGCAATTCATTTTTTTTACCTCAAGTTCCTCCTCTTTTATAGTTCCCTCTCCAAACTGAGCATGAATATGGATTTTCCTTTGAAAAGGGTGTTTGCATGGGATACACCCCACCCCTCTGGTGTGTATTTATGCCAATGGCTAAGAATCGTTTAGTGCTGATAATGCAACAGACACTGCTTTGGGCGATTTTCATGTATTAATGCACTTAATTCTGACACCAACCTTAGAAAGTAGCTACTATTCTGCTTCTGATTTGCCCAAAGTCAAATAATTAGCAAATGCCCAAGATGTGATTTAAAACCTCTGGAACCTCTGGTTCCAGAGTCCATGTGCTTAACTAGTAGGCTATAATGGTGTCTCTTAGTCCTCTCCTTCCAGCTCAAGTGTGTGCACACACACACACACACACACACTCATACATACTCATATGTGTTAGCTCCTGACTACCAGGAATCCTGGTTGGCTCTTTTGCTATTGCCGTGTTGTTTTGTTTTTATTGTAAATTGACAATTTACAATTATATAAATGTCTGTGCTAGCCCCTGACCACCTAGGGTCATCTTTATGTGTAATACCACATGGTTTTTGCTTTATACATAGGGTTACTTTGCTGCCTCTTAATGGTATGATCTTTCACGCTTGAATAGAATTGCTTTGGATTTGGGGTTCTTTAATAAAAGTGAGAGGACTATTTCTGTCTTGCCATGGTTTGCATTAGCAATTCAAGCTCTAATCTTTAAATAAAAACCAAGGTTGACTTGATGGTATAATCTTAAAAGAAGTTATTTCTATACTAGGGTGGCAATAGTTTTCTTTTTCTTCAAATGCATGCAAAATAGGGATAAGATAAAGCTAATTCTAGCATGGCAATGTGGGATATGACTATGTAACTGTTGCTTATAAAAAAATCAAGGTAGCTGAGTTATTAATTTTGAAAAATGTGGCTATAAAAGTGTATATTCTATAGAAACTCTAGGCAATCCTAATCATCATTGCTGGCTTCTCCTCTAGGTGACTGCACACAATTCAGGGAGCTGGGTGAGGAATACGAGGTGTGTGGGTGTTTGGAGTGTGAGAAGCAGAGGAGATGATGCCAATGATCTGCATGTTTTGTAATGGTGGGACTATGTGTGTGAATACGTATGTGGTGATGACTGAGGGGACGTGAGACAACACTGTTCCAAACAGAAGAGAATGCTGTCTGCCCATGACTCAAGTAGTTACTTAAGTTAGGAAATAAACAATTTTTGCAACAAAATAATTAAGTAGAAAATATTATTTTGCTTTTAGAATATAGAGCATGCTCTAAGGATTAGAAAAATTGGTCTTTCAGCAATTGTAGGGCTTGAGTCTGAAGGGTTATTAGTGTACCTTATCATTGGTTTTTGAACTCCATCTTGGTTGCCTTAGTCTGTCTGAGCTTCCATAATAAAATCCCATAGACTGGGTAGCTTATAAATGACAAAAATACATTTCTCATTGTCTGGGGCACTGGGAAGTCCAAGAAAAGGCTGCCTTTGTGGTTGGGTTTTGGTTAAGATACTATTCCAGGTTGCTGAATATCGACTTCTTGCTATGTCTCACATGATAGGAAGAGCCAAATAAAATCCCTGGGCTATTTGATAAAGATAGTAATCTCATTTGTGAGAGCTCTGCTTTCATGCATGGCCTAACCACTTTCCCATAGACCCTACCTCTTGATACCATCATTTTGGGAGTTAATATTTAAGGATATAAATTATGGGACAACACATTCATAGCATAGCACTAGTCTTACTCATCTTTCAAACCATCTAAATAGCAAAGGACATGGTAGAATGAAAAGTATGCCTTGTTCCCCAAAACAGGAGAAAGAATTTACTTGATAGCTCAAACATTGCTTCTGGAGCATCTATTAATGATGTAAATGGTATATTTTAGAAAGCCTAATCAGGAAAACTTCAGAAATAGGTATTCTGTAGGGATGGCAGTATGTCTTTAGCAATACCTTCTTGAAGAGAAATAGTCTATTGAGTGATTTATTCATGATACTCCATACCTATCTTTAGTCACAAGTCCCCAAACATGACCTTTTGTGTATTTCGTATCACTGACATTTTGGAGCATCATATAAGTACAACCATGAAAATTATAAGCAGGATATAGAAGTATGAACCTATCTAGAGTTGACTTTAATGTTTTTCAAAGATGCCAGTTTGCTTAGCTCTGAGGTCTGACAATACAATGCATTTCAATTCATTCAGGCTATGTTAAGATATATTGGACGTCATTGAAATATTGGGCATATAAAGATGAATAGGAGGTTTTCAGTCCATGTCTGTTGAATTACTCGTTTCTTCAACTTATGCTTTGAGATAACGTCCTTTTGATCATTCCTTAGACTTAGAGTACTCAGCTTTTAGACAGCTGATTTGATGTTCATGACATGTTGGAAACACCCATGAGGTCTTGTCCATGTGTTCAGAGCTCCCTGCTGCCCCATTAGAAGAAAGCATTTTTTTTTTTTTTTTGCAACGTCCTTCAGATGAATCCTGAGCCCCTTCCTATAGTTCATGTAATCATTTTGAGAGTCCTGGCTGGCTCTTTCACTGCATTGCATTGTTTTGTTTTATTGGAAGTTGATCATTTTAAATAAATTTATGGGGTATAAAGTGATATTACAATTTTTTTTTTGAGAGGTTTTTCGCTATAGGGCGCGTGCGCTCACCAGACAGACAGAAAGAGACATAGAGACAGAAAGCGAGAAATCACCCCCCAGAGGGGATGATCACGCCACAATCCCTTCTCCTCCATTCTCCTCTTGGGATCTTGGGCACGCACGCACATGCGCCCGGCGTGAGGTCTAAGCCACCAGGTCCGGGACGCGAACCGCGGTCGACTACGTGAGAGTCCAGCGACATAGCCATTACGCTAACTGCTGGTTCCCATGATATTACAATTTTTAAATATAATGTGGAATGGTTTAATCAAGCTAGTTAGCATGTCCATCACTTTTGAAGCTTCCAGAGGGTCTACCTCACTCACTATAAATTCAGAGCTCACTGAAGTTAATCTTGGAAATAAGTCGTATACATTGAAAGGTAAGGAATATGTCCTTAAATTTTGATAATTTTTCTGTAGCATGTAAGATATTGAGGTATGAGCTTAATTTACTGATTTTTTCAAGTACAAATAATCATCTTATAGTATTTTATAAAGGCTAGTTATCCCTCAATAAAGACAGCTTACCTTCACGTCATGATCTAAAGAGGTTTCTACTTTGCAGCTGGTGAGAGAGAAAGGGAGAAATAATGGAGTAGTCATATTGAGATAAAATGGAAGTTAGAGAAATTAATGTGGTTGTTATATAGAAGAACGACCAAGAGGGATTAGGAAAATGTTGAAAAAGATAAAGTATGTATTTAGCCTTAGCCCATGAAGTATAGCAACAGTGATTAGAAAAATGTTTTAAAATCTCTAATAAACTTGGAATTTGTAAATAAGTAAGTGTATTTATTAGTTTGTTTGCTTCTATTCCCAGTAATCAGAAAAAGCACGATGTTCTAGTCTATTTGTTTAGACAGAGGAGTGGAATGAAGAAAAAAATGGTAGAACTAAGTTCCACTTCTGAGCACTGCCTGAGGGAGCTCCAGGTTGAAAAAAATTAGCTAAGCAAGGAGAGATGAGGACAGGTTCTTAACTCTTCTCAAGATTGTGATAAAGACAGAGAAAGTCATTCGAGATTCAGAAGTCATTTCAGCAAACTATGGGCCAGTGGGATCTTTGAGTGATTATATAAATCGTATCTTTTTATTCTGTACTTTTGATATTTTGAAATCTGGTGATCTTCTTTATCTTGGAAAGACTGCCCTCCCGATTAGCCAGTTTCTAGTGATAATGAAGCATTTGAAACACACTTGTAGAAGTGTGTTTTTTGTATGAAAACAAATCAATCTGTAGCCCATAGGTGCAACTACCTCCTTTATTAAGCTATTAAAATCCTGGCCATTATTTTTTGCCTTGATAATCTCAGGACCAAACATAAGACAATGAGAGACAGCCTCTATGTTCCAAAACTCACTGAAATTCAAACTAACCAGCCCGAAACCTGGTTACTCTGCCTCATCAGTTCCTCCAGCTGACACCACAATGAAGGCTCTTGCCTACTTTTTCTCCTGGCTTCCTCTGCTTCCTGGTTGACCCCGGCATCTGCCCATGTTCACCCCTACCCGCCCCTAATATGCATGCCCCCTTCTCTTAGGGTCTCTGAGTAAAATGATCTTTTTAGTGGTAATTGTCTCTTGCTTATTGGCCTCACCATACTGAATAATAATAAATCGTACTTTTTAAAACTGACTTCAAAACCAATTGTCCTTCCTCTGTCCTGTACAGTTATGGGGGAAACCCTTCGCTGTTTCTTCTCTTCTGTTTTGGACACTGAAGAAGAATTTACATAGCTTCTTTTAAAATTGCTTTATGACAGTTTTTAAGAATATTTTAATTTGTTTCATGCAAATGAGATTTTGTTGCACATTCATACTCAACAGTATTTTAAGTATAATAAGTCATGTTTACCCATTTATATATTTCTGATTAACAGATTTTAAAGACAACCTTTGGCATACTTAATATTAGACCAGAATCTCCTCTAGTTCCTGAACCTTTACCTTTTTTCTTTTCTTTCCCCTTTTTTTTTTTTTTTTTGTCCACAAGTAGGATCATTTGAGTCCCTTGAGCAGATAAGGCTTGTTCCCAGATCTGGATCTGGATGTGAACCTAACGAGGGGATTCTTAAGGTTCTTCAATTCAACACCTAGAGTAGCCAGAAGGAAGTCATCCTACCTCCAGTTATTCCCCAACCCTCACCCAGATCCTGCATCTGCTTTAGACCCTCACCCAGATCCTGCATCTGCTTTAGTCCCAAGTCCTCTTGAACATCTGACTTGGACTTAGGATCTTAGAAAAACCAGGTAAGAGTTTGTTATGGCCAACGACTCTGTGAGACAATCTCATCACATATTTCATGCTCTTAAATTGTCTGTCTCTATGCTCTGCTTGTCTTTCTTCTTCTTGAAGTAAGGGACTGGCAGGTGGTGTAGTGATTGGGGCACTGGACTTTCCCATAACCAACTGTGCCTTAAGTCCTGGACCTGGCAGCTTACTTTCTCTTTCCCTCTAATCAAATTAAACAATAACAACAACAACAACAAATTGAATTAAATAAATAAATAATTCTTTGTGTGGGGGAACATAATTATGGAACTTAGCTCGTATGGACTGCTATAGCTCTATTTTTTTTTTTTTGAAAGGTTTTCGCTATAGGACGCGTGTGCTCACCAGACAGACAGAGAGAGACATAGAGACAGAAAGTGAGAAATCACCCCCAGGGGGGTGGTCACGCCGCAATCCCTTCTCCTCCATTCTCCTCTCTGGATCTTGGGCATGCACGCACACACGCCCTGCGTGAGTTTTAAACCACCGGGTTCGGGACACAAACCGCGGTCAACTACGTGGGAGTCCAGCGACATAGCCATTACGCTAACTGCTGGTTCCCTGTAGCTCTATTTTGACAAGCCTGCTGGGTCTCTCCCCACCAGAAGGGGTCAGCTTTGGCATTTCCCACCATATATTCTGTGTAATTTTAATCATGTTGTCATGTAAAAATTATTCCGTCTAACAAGAAATTTAAATATTGGTAATTTTCATACTTTTTTTAGCATTTCATATTTTGAAAAGACCAAAGATAGACAGACATGATGCTGTTTTTTTTTTTTCTGGTTGTTTGGTTTTGTTTTTTGCCCTTATTTGCAGCATATCTTATATAGGATCAGATATAATTAACCTTCAACTATTCATATCACTTTCACTCATTGGAACGGTAGTCCTGTTTATTAAATACAGGGGTTGTTTTGGCTTTGGAATAAGACATATCTAGGTTTTCATTTCAATCTGATATTAGGCCAAATTTATGTGACTCTTCGAGTCTTCATCTTCTTTTTTATAAATTGAACATAGCATAAACCATAAATATTTGGGGCATCTATAATGTTTTATTAATGGCAATTCTTTTATACCTAGCTAGTTATTGGGTCATCAGAAAAGTCATGCCTCTCTCATTAGACGTTTTTCCCTAGAAAAGAGAAGAGTGGACTCCTTCAATGTCATTTAAACAGATTATATCTCTTTGTTCAGCAAATTTGCAATTTTTTAATATTAATGGTACATTTTGGATAGGTTTAATGGCCTCTAATAATGTTAGTAAAAGATATTTTAGGCATAGGTATTTAGAGTCAGAAAGAAAAAGACTAAATTTGCATCTCAATTCTAAAACTTATATTCTGAGCCACTGTGAGAATTAAGGCTAATCTATTTAATTCTTTATGCTTCAAGTTTATCATCTAAAAATCAAAATAATAACAAATACCTTACAACATTTCTAAGAAATGTTCCAATAATTCTATGTATGTAAAATAGTGTTTAAAGCCAAAGTTAATAGCATGCTACAATTAGTCTTTCTTCTTACTATCAAATATGGATTTAAAGGAGAATTATGTAATACAGCAAAAAAAAAAAGAGAGAGAGAAAGAGTGAAATGGAGTCAATACAGATAATTATGCAAAAGGAGAAATTTGTAATTCTCATTGATGGTAAATACATACTTTGAAGGAAGAGAGTTTCAAATTATTAATATAATAAATGAGGCAACGTTTTCTGGGAACTTGGGATCTTTGCTCTAGAGGAAGCTTTTATTGCTGGCAGAAACTCTGGAATGTTTGTAATGATGGATTGGGATGTCCTCAAATACACAAGAAACCACAGAAATGGATTATTATCAGTTGATGATGGTGGGTATAATATCTCTAACTGGATTGGTGTGAAATGTATTCATGTTGGAAAATTAACTTTACAAGGTAAGTGATGTATAGTAATTGAATGTATAAAAGAAATGAAAAAAAGTAAAATATGTTAAAAAAATCAGAATTCCTGACCCAGCTACAATAAATTAATATGAATACATAGTGATCTGTTTCTTTTCTTCTTTCTTTTTTTTTTTTTTTTTTTTTTGGAGAGGTTTTTGCTATAGGGCACGTGTGCTCACCAGACAGACAGAGAGAGACAGAGAGACAGAAAGTGAGAAATCACCCCTCAGGGGGGATGGCCATGCTGCAATCCCTTCTCCTCCATTCTCCTCTTGGGATCTTGGGCATGCACACACACGCGCGCCTGGCGTGAGTTTAAGCCACCGGGTCTGGGACTTGAACCGCGATTGACTATGTGGGAGTACAGCGACATAGCCATTATGCTAACTGCTGGTCCCATAGTGATCTGTTTCTTGCTGATGTTGATCATACAGTATAATGCCAAAATCTCAAAAGTTTAAATCCCCAAAGATCAAAATTTCTAAAGTCTAATGTTCCTAAAATATAAAATCCATAAGACTTAAATTTTGAAAATCACAATCCTGAAAGATGAAAATCCTGAATGTTGAAATCCAGAGAATTCCAAAATCCTGAAAATTGCAATCCCTATGGGGAAAAGGGCCTAAAAGAAAAATAGCAGGTATTTATTGTGAAGAAATACTTCAAAATATAATGAGTAATTATGAAAATCAGCCAGCCCTAATGGGCTACCTCCATATGATTGTCCATTAGCTATCTCTGTAATGTATGTTTTCATATGTCAAATTTTCTTTTTAGCTTTTTTAAAGGAGAGTGTTTGTTTCTTGTTTGTTTTTCTTTAGTCCCCATTATTTTAAGTTGTTAGCATTAGTTCTTACAATTAATTATCCTATTATTTTATTTTCACATCATTTTCAGTACTACAGTATAAATGCATAAAGACATTTAGAGACTTCTAATTTATTTTGTTGTAAAAAACAATGAGAAAGTGCACTATCACAACATTGATTGTGTGTGTAAGCATTGTGTATGTATGTAAAGACATGGAAACTTCCTCAATAAATGAAGAGACGTTCTTTTTACTTGTACGTACATATATTTATTTACATTTAATTATTGTACATCTTTACAGAATATGATACTGTTTTTCAAAGCACAAATGCATTGCATGTCAGGCAAGTCAAAGATATTACTGGATACAATAACTTCCATTCCTGTATCTGTTCATTTTTTTTCCTCAGCTCCTACCTCCCATCCCAAATGTGCACCCCCTCCTATACAGTCTGTGGCATCTACACTTGATGTCTCTGATTATATCTTCCAATTTTTCAGTTTCTGCCATAATGTGCAAATATTCAGTATATGTTGAACGGGGACATACAATGTTTATCTTTCATAGTCTGGCCTGCTTCACTTAGCATTAAATCTTCCATATTCACCCACTTTGTATCAAATGACAAGATCTCATTGTTTTTAATAGTCAAGTAGCATTTTGTAGTGTATTTCAATCCAGTCATCTGTTCTTGGGTATTTAGGTTGATTCCATGTCTTAGTGACCCAGTAATATCACATCTGGATATTTATTCTAAAGGTATTTTCTTTTTGTACATCTGAATTTGTGATACATACATTTCTTGAAATCTTAGGTCTTTGGGTGATGTGTGCTTGTGATTCTGGTGGTGACCCATCATGGATTTTGGTCAATTTCTTCAAAAGATGTAAGTTGCTTGTAACTACAGTTATTATTTCAGAGTATCGTAGTTACAAAGCTGGTTGCACACAATTATCCACTACAGTGATACCCATTTATATATTTCACTTTTTTACCTGTTACTTAATGAATATAGTTCATTTGTTTATAACTTCAATACCTGTGTGACTATTATTAGTATACTTGACTATGTGTTGTATAATATGTATGTTAGTATTGCATGAAGTAGTCTACAAAGCGTTTTATTTGTTTCCTTTCCCTAAATAAGCCTTCCCTGTAAAAATGTAAATAAATGTGTTTTTAAGAATTTAAAATGATTTTTTTCTAGAATTATATTTTTGAGATTTTTTTTGTTTGTTTTTGCTAATGGATGTACCTGCTCACTGGAGAGATATAGGGAAATGAGAGAGAGAGAGAAAAAAAAAGCAACTCCCATGGAAAATGGTCACACTACAATCCTTTTCCTTTCCAGATTTTGAGCACTCATGCACACACATCTTGTATGCTTTTCACGTTGCCAGGTCCAGGACTTGAACTGCACAGTGGGTCATGTGGGATCCAACTGCCTTCACCGTGCCACTGACTGATCTGATATTTTGGGATTTCAACACTCAGAATTAAATGTTCAGGGTGGTGTCTTTTGGGGTTATAGGTCAAACAGATTCTTGTTCATTTCTTCCACACTGGAATGATGAAGACAAAATTTACCATGCTTTACCCCTCCTTCGTATTTATCACAAAGAGTACATTTAATTCCTACAATTTGTGGAAAGAATAATTGACAACCATCACTTTCCTTTCCTCTGACTTTAAATCTTAATGTTTCTAGCTCCTTAAATCCCAGGTGCTGCCAACAATAGAGGAAAGATGCCACAGTTCTGACCCATGGTAATCACCTTGGGTGACAGGGACAGTGACAGATAGTCAAAACCTGTCTCCTATTTTTCCTGAGAATACCCAAAAAACACATTTAGAAGAGTTCATTGTAACTAGATGGTGCCATATGAATGTATTTGACCAATTCAATGCAGGAAGAAGTTCTCTGAAAACCACTGCCATGTTCTTTCTTCTGTCCATACATTAAATGAGGACACTGAGCAGAGGCCCTGGACAATGCATAAGAAGCCAAATGAAACAGCTCAAGTCCTTGAGCTGCCACAAAGAACACAGCCTGCCAAATACCTGCACGAGACTGTTAAATGAGCAAGAAACAGATATCTGTTGCTTTTTGCCACTAGATTTTTGTTTGCTGCAGCATTTAGTTTATCCTAATATATTCTTTCAGAGATCACATTAGACATGAAAGAACTTCAGTTCCAGCTAAAACTTAAGCACAATATTTTAACTTAACCACAATATCTTAGGCTTATTCAGTTCATGAATAGAAAGTGATTAAGTCCAGTTAGTCAATGACTCCAGAAGTGAAGCATACTTATTACTTATTATGTATCTATTACATGGAGACCTTCCCTAGATTACCCCTATATGAGATAAAGAGGGGAAAAAATGAAGATAACCACAGTATTTTCTTATATTTAAGGAAGGAAGGATTAATAAGACAATAATGGAAAACACACAAATGCATTAATAATTTACACTCTAAATTTGATGAGTAATGCCCAGTACTCAGGTAGAGTGTCTGTCAGTAAGAAACTGCTGGTGGGGTCGTGAAGGCTCTGAGTTAACTGAAGGCAGATGGAGGCTCAAAATGAAGAGGGTCTAAGTCATGAGAGAAACTGGGAGCTTGAATTTCAGCTTCTGAACACTTTGGCTACCTAAAAACGTCAAAAACAAAAACAAACAAACAAAAAATCTCCAGAAAAATAAGACAGGAACTGCTCTGCTTGTGTGTATGAGAGAGTAGTTTATAACTGGTCTGAGTGTCTAAAACAAAAGAATTAACATTCTGCCCTTGCTTACTGTTTGTGAATAATTTGGGTTGCTAACTTTATCAGAAAGCAGGGTAGGTGAAGGCAGAGGAACATGCATCTGCCTCAACAATGTTGCAAGGATGAGCTGGGTGAATTCATACCAAGTCCTAACAATGGAACCCGGGAAGAGAACGGCCATGACTAAACTGAATCACATATCCAGGCATTTGAAATCTCCTATTGTAAGACTTACATGGAGTTCTAAGTTCATCTGAAAAGGTAATATTAAAATCGTTTCAATAAAGAAGTAGGAATTGAAGGTCAGCAATGAAGAAGTTATAATAAACAAGGGAGCAATTTAGGAATATCTAAGGGTTGTTAATCCCGGGATGAAAAAGTTTAATTTTGAAATCTTTATTCCTGGTGACCTTGATTTTCTTTGTGTAGCACATCAGCTTCTGGAAAGTGACAGAGGAGACGGCTGTTTTCAGAAAGTGTCTGAGACATTGCCTTGATCACTGAACCTAGGAGGCGGTAAGGAAGGAAGGAATCGTGCTCCACCCTAACAGGATGGAGGTCAGAGCTGCATCACGGAGGGAGCTTCCAGGGCAGGTCTGTGTGATTCCAGAGTCCCAGGCTTTACGCCCTCGTAGAAATATTTATGCCAAAAAGAAAGAAAGAAAGACTTTAAGTCAAGTCTCTACATTTTCTTTTACATTACAGCTAGGTGGTTAGTTATGGAAAAAAAAGCATATTTATCAAAGTTATAGGAATATCACTTATAAAGTTTAGCTTTGTGTTCTTTCATTTTATTTTTTTATTATCTTAACATAATCATTTTGCAACGATTTTCAGATTAATTTTATATTTTACATAAAGTCCTCATCATGATGTATATTATACACACACACACACACACACACACACACACACATTTTCACCAAAGAGCTTTCCTTTTTTTTTGGTCTGTTGAATGTTGCACAAGACACTTACCAGGATTTCCAAGGTCTTAGAGGTTCCCATCCAGGAGGCAGGCAGGCAAAGGCATTATTATTATTTTATAATTATTTTTGGTGGGGGGGGGGGAACCCAATGGATATTTAATTGCCTTTTTCCGAGTTTATAAAGAGGTTCTCTGTTCTTTATAAAGGCCACTATGTTACAATATTGTACATCTAAAATGCTCTCTGCATAATAAGCAATGCCCTTGAATGGAAATGGAATAAGCCGATCTTTCCACTGAAAGAGAAATTACACTATTTAAAGAAAAGTTTGAAGAAAAAAAGAAAACTAAATCTTCAAAATGCAATTTAATGTATTGTGATAAAATAACTTCTTTAAAGTTTATTTCTTCCATGAATGAGAGATAACAGAAAGATACAGAGACAGAGAAAAGAGAGACGGTCACTCCTACCAGGGTCTTGACATCATAATTCCTTTCCTCCCTTGTCAGCCCCAATTCATGGGTACATGTGTCCAATGTACTTTGGGAAGGTCTCCAGTCAAGTACCTGGAATTTTCTCATGTGGGTCACCCATGCAGAGTGCTGTGCTTTGCTACCATGCTGTTGTTTGATCTCTAAGTTACTCTTTTAAAGAGATTAGGTCTTGCTAATTGAATTGGTTAATGAGTAACTAAATCGCCCTTCCATCTATTTTATTTCTTTTTAATTTTAAGGAATCATTTTTATTTAACTTTATTATTATTATTATTGTTATTATTATTATTATTTTATTTGACCAGAGAGAGACAGAGAGAGAGAGAGAGAGAGAGAGGGAGGGTGAGAAAACAAGCTGCAAGGTCCAGGAGTCCAACCACAGTCACCCATATTGGAGTCCAGTGCCCTTAATCGCACACCACCTGGTACCCCACTCTTGCATCTATTATCTTAACAGATGCATGTTCATGTACACACACAAACACGTGCACACGTGCACAGACGTGGGCATTGATAATTGTGTAGCCTGCTGACAACATAAAATAATGCAATAAGAAAACATCACCAGGCCCTTGCAAAGGCTTGCCCTATAGTATCGTGCAAAACGCTCTCAGAATTTGTTTTTGTTTCCTAATTCCACAGTGGTGCGGTTGGATTGGAGATCTGCTGTATGCTATTGTCTGTGATGACTTAGAAACTATATTCCACTCATTGGCCAATGTCAATACCAGTATTCCCAATCCATTTCATCAGTACTCAGGAAAGCTTAGAATACATAGTGGCTATTTTGAAAAAATGGGTTCTTGTGCACATTCAGCATATAAGTAAGAGTATGATTTCTTTTCCTCAGCATTCATATTGACATATCACCAATTATTGTTATCTATAATATGGAAATTATCTTTCCATCATAAGTGATCATTTTCATAGGTCAAAAATATGTATTGATTCTTAGTATAGAATAGCTTTTGTTTTATCTCTAAGGGAGCTTATTTTACTCTTTTGAAATAATGTTCAGTACTAGTATTACCTGTAACCTCTCTCATTGGACTTGAACATCTCCAGTCTAGTTCACATTTACATACACTGTAGACATATTGGGTATTGGAAGAGTCATGATGTATTTTTCTGTGTGTGTGTGTGTGTGTGCGTGCGCAAAAAGACATCATGACTTTTCTGATGAAATAACAGGCATGCAAGAGCTTAAGCTTAAAAAGTAGGGTAAAAATGGGGTAAATTCAAATCACAACCAAAACCTTCTCTCTCTCCCTTTTTTCTATTATTTGGGTGGAACTTACAATTAAAATATTAATTAGCCCATATGTTAGTTACTTCAAGAATTTCTTCAATTATGTAGTAACACTCTAATGATAGGAAATTATAAGGATCATTTACTATATGCAAATTGTCCACAGCACAGCAGAAATAGAGTGTAGACAGAACTTGACACCTTGCTACAAATGATAGTGGCAAAGATTTATCGTTTTGTCCTATTTCAGTATTTTCTAGGTGTAGGTCTTCTTCACTCCATTACCTATGGACATACACAAAAACATCTATTTTATAAATGATCTGACAGCAAGCTCAGATTAATATGCTAATAAGTAAATAAAATTCTGTAGTTAAATTGTGTAGAAAAAGTGATCAGTTGAATGACTATGTGCCATTACAAGACCATTATAATATGGACTGGAACAAAAAAGAAAGAAAAAGCAGGAATTTTTGGATTCTAATGTTTCCAGACTCTCTAAAGTCAAGTATCTGCAAGCTGGAATTTAACTGAAAAAAAAAATCATAAAATAGCTTCCCTTTAAAAACTGCTCTACTTTACCAATGAAAACTGGCAGAATCTTTATTAATTTTTTTAGAGCAAGCATACATTTAACATAAAGCATAAACAAAATTCAGGGAGGTTATTAGGAGCTAACATCTTTAGGTGATAAACCAGGATATTTTATTCTCTTGCTTGTACATTTGAATGACTTCTCATCGTCTGAAATCCTTGGAAGAGCACAGACACAGCTCAAGTGGTACTGACAGCAAGGAAAACTCAAAAGAAAATGGGTACGTTTAGAAATAGGGGGGAATCAGCAGTTAGCGTAATGGCTATGTCGCTGGACTCCCACGTAGTTGACCACGGTTCGAGTCCCGGACCCGGTGGCTTAAAACTCACGCCGGGCATGTGTGCGTGCGTGCCCAAGATCCCGAGAGGAGAATGGAGGAGAAGGGATTACGGTGTGACCATTCCCCCTGGGGGGTGATTTCTTGCCTTCTGTCTCTATGTCTCTCTGTCTGTCTGGAGAGCGCACGTGCCCTATAGCAAAAACCTCTCCAAAAAAAAAAAAAAAAAAAAGAAATAGGGGGGATTTTTCTGAGAATAATGGAGGCTTTTGTACCATTCTCTTTGGACTAAATATTTCAAGGAAAAACAAAATATATGTTAATATTGACAGAGGGCAACAACAAAGGAAAATGCTAATTAAACCATCAAGATAGATATCATTCTGTGTTTACTGTTGTTGATTTTCTTTAACGTACCAGAATAATTAAGTTCATTCAACAAAAATTAAGTTCTCTGAGTGCAGGGTTTATTTATTTATTTATTTATTTATTTATTTATTTATTCATCTTTCTCTCTTCTGTGGATCCAAATAGATCCTTTATTTAGGTCAGTGTCCAATTTAGTGAATTGTTGTATATTAATATTTCATAATGATTCTTAGATTTTGAAGAATTGCACTATTAAAAGGACATTTTAATCAACATATTCATATACCAAAATTTCTTCTCCAAGTGTCAAATCCAATTTTATAATGTTGTTCTTTATTTTTCCTACTGAAAAGATATTGAAATAGATTTGGGTGTTCAGAAGTTGCAAGTTTCTCGCCAAAGAGTAGGCTTAGCAATGAGACTCTAAAAGTATTCCAACTGTTATAATCTTGACATTTCCCGGATAACTCTCTTGACCTGGGGGAGACAGTAACAGACACCTGTCATTCAGCTTTAATCAGAACCTGCGCTTTGATCTATTTTACATACCATAACATCTTGTTTAAAAACGTATGAACACCTAGTCAAAAACACGCGTTTCTGAGAACTCTTGGTTATATCATTTGAGGTATGACCATTAACAGGTTGTAAGTGACTTATGCCTATAGAGAATAAGTACATACTGTAATTTTTAAAAAATCGTATGTATTTCTTTCAACTTCTTCCATTATGTAAGGATAGGGGAATTATGGGGATTGGCAATAGAGGGAGGGAGGGGAACAGGGGGAAAAAAAACATGTTTAACTGACACAAAAGCAAAAAGTTATTTGCTGATGATAATGTATATAGTAATGCATTTGTCTTGACTGATATACACTGTATTCCTGCTGAAAAAAGCCATGTTGTACACCGTAAAGTTATAGCGTGATTAAATATAAATTAAATAAATAAATACAGTGAAGAAAAAAAGAAAACTTCTCCCATTATCAAAACTTTAGTTAGAGTGACTGGTAAGCATCGCTGTCATTCAGTTGTAGTATTGCCAGCTGCCTGAACTTGTTGCTCCTGTCCTGATTGGTTGGTGCTCGTGTGCTCATGCTAAAGCCATGTCTGAATAGTGTGACGTCACTACTCCTGTTATGTACCACATAATGTTAATTCAGTTTCATATGTTCTTACCTATATGTAGCTATGCGGATGAACTTTCACAAAATCCACTAAAGATGGACCATAGGAAAAGGCATGAAGAAGGATACAAAGTGAAGAGAGAAGTTAGAAACTAGACCACAGAGAAGGGGTCTCGCTAGATCACGTGGTGGGAAAACCTTATCTCATCAAGCTGGTGATTACAGTATCAACCCATTTTTTCAACTAACAGAGACTTGAACTCATTGCAAGCTATATACATGTTTAGAAAGAAATGTCTGCCTCTAAATCCAATGTTAGAATTCCACTCTACTGTTCAAGCCAAATTATTGGTCTATACAAGGAAGGGGCAAGTTTGGGATGGGGCGGTTAGAATGATAATTGACTATTTTAAAACAAAAAATGAACACTGAGTAAGCATGTACAGTTTCTAAGTATACAGAATAAAGGTGTCAGGGCAATTCCACAATTATATTTGTTTTACTAATATGAGTAAATAATGATCCCCCATTAAAAGGAGACTAGAAAAAACAAGACTATTGCTTGATTTAGATTAAATAAACAAAGGAAAAATTTTCTTTTTTCTTTTAAGAGAAATTTTTTGCTATATAACACATCAACTTTCAGGAGAGACAGAGACAGACAGAGAGACAGAAAGTGAGACATCACCCCCTAGGGAGGTGGTCATATTTCAGTCCTTTCTTCTCCAGTCTCCTCTTGGGATCTTGGGCTTGCATACACACGTACCCAGCATGAAATTTTTAAGCCACCCAGTTCAGGACTTGAACCATCGTTGGCTACATGGGAGTCCAGCAACATAACCACTACATTGTCGGCTGGTCCCTACATAGTAAAAATTTTCTGTCTGTCATATATGAGTGGGGAATTATTCAGAGGTAGGGAAAATTAGTAGGATAAATATAATATTAATATAGACTTTCATAGGGTTTTCATATGGGTTTTTATATGTATTTTTATTTAATAATATTCTTTGTGTCTTTTTTAAGGAAAAATTATTCTTTTTGATTGATGAAAATGAATCCAAAAAGTTAATTATATCATCTCAGGTCATATAGTCAGTACTTATATTAATACTTATAACAGATGACTAGACTTCAACTCAAAACCTTTTATTCTAAATTTAGTGCTATTTTCATGTCATTATAGTTTCAATTCCATTCTAGATACAGAAGAATGTATTGTTAACTGATCTCTGCAATTATATTGTCACATGCTCTCCTTCATGAAGATGAAGCAATCCTTTTATTAAAATGAACTTCCCATTGGTTTTAGGGAGTAGTGATTGAAGATTATTCATGTAAGCTATGTAAATAATAAAAAAATCATGTTCTCTGACCTAATCACCATGTGGCAGTCACTGACAGAGTTAACTTTAATAAAAGCAAGAAAATATCTCTGATTTGAGATATTGTAAACATGGACTGACAGATGTAACCGTAGACAAATCCTTAATTAAAGAGTATCTTTCCCTTGTATGAGGTAAAAATAGATAGGCTTGTTTATTTGAGCATGGGCACTAACCAGCATTAGGGATCAGGGAAAAGCTGTTCATGATGATGGTTCATTTCCCAACTGTCATAAATTCTAACCAGATTTGAACATTTCACCTCCTAAATTCAGCAACCTCAGACAGTTAACAATAGGCATTTGTTGTTGTTTTTGTATTATTGCTGGTTGCAAAGCCATAACTATAAGTGCTTTTAATGGGTACTCTATGCATAAAATTTCATCATTCAACTCAAATCCTGTCTTCAAAAGAGAGAATGAACAAATGCACACTATGTCTCTTCAACTACTACTATTTTTTTCTGAGAAAAAGTCAGGCAAATCACTTCATTACATTTTTACTACTATTAACAAAAGATATGTTTCTCTCTCAGTGTCTTATCTACTAATTTAAACTGACAATGTTTGAAAAAGGAGATAATAAATGCAGGGAAAATGGTTTTCTTTTAAGGAACTGTCATGGAAATATGAGTGATAAATGAGGTAACAAGGGAATAACATTAAGAAAAGAATCAGAGTTAGAAACACACAATACTGTGTCAGATTACTCTGCATTGGATAAACAAATCCAGTGAATCATGTTCTGACTGACAAAGTACTTAACCAAAGGAAAAATGTGAAGATGAACAAAATAAATATATTCTAAAGAGCAACAAGGATTTGAGTGACATCTGGGAGATGCAATGTACCAAGAAGTGAAGGAACTATATGTTTGAACAAGTCATGTGTCAAATCTGCAAGGGACTGAATGTTATTCAGACTCTGAAATTTAAAGCTAGAAATGTATTGCTGAAAGAACACCTGAAATGAAACTGAATGAAATATCTGATTATTAAACAAGCCAGAGCTGTGGGATTTGCACTGAAAGTTAGCTTTACAGAAAAGGATGTTGGGTAATGTCCACCAAAAAGGCTGTGCTCAGTTTCATATGAAAACAAAACAGTTACCGGTGTTGAACCTATGTAACTATGAGCATAATCAAGTGGATGGATGTTTATTTCCCAAGGTACTCTAGCCTGCCAAAAGTTCTGAAAAGATAAATGCAAATTTGCACCCAAAGAGAGTTGTGATTCATGTATTTGAAAACTTATTAAGTAAATAGGTTATTATGATTTAGTATAAAATGTCACATGTTCAGGTTGGCTACTTGCAATAAATTGTAAGGAGGAAACAATGCAGAAAGATCCATGACAGTGAAATCTTTCCCAAATATCAAGTTTTTTTTTATAGCACAAATTACTCATCTATTTGAATATCAAAGGAGAAAAAGGGCTCCTTATTGCCTCATAGGCAGAGATGAGCCACTCAACTACTTGATCAGTTAACAACTGGACAGTAGTAAATATCTTGGGGAGATGAAGAGTGTCATCCATGCTTGGTTTGTCTTCCATTAGAAAAAATCCATTAAAATCAGTGCAGTGATCTCAATCTGAGTTCCACTGGGAAGGAATCCCATCATCATTTAACTCTTAGCTACATATATGAAACTGGTGATGAAGGGGTTAGTAGATCTTTGGGGAAAATGATCACTTTGAGGAAAAATTCACTTTCAATGACTGTTCCAACCACAGAATTGATTGTCTTAAGCTCAGTTACCCACTTCTATAAGAAGATAGCTTATCTTATGAAAATGTAGAGAGCTGTAAACTCTCTCTTCCCAACCCATTGTCCAACAGTTTTCCAAGTCAAAATCTTGGGTCTTATCTTGGATTCCTTTTCTCCCTCACATTCTCTGACTTTCATATCCTCTGCCAATACCATAGCTCTCCTGAATTGTTGTAATAGCCTTCACACCAACGTCTCTGCCTCCTGATTGCCCTTGGGCATCTTCTGCATCACTCTGCAATGAAGGGAAATGAACAGTGCTAACGCTGTACAAGGGACTTTAAAAACGTCATAGAAATATAGAATTAAGGTATGAGTTTATTTTGATGCAAAAAATGTTATGATGGCTCTTATTGTTTTTGTCCTCTGTTAGTTACTTGTGCTGGATTGAGTTGTTTTGAGGAAGAGAGATGATGTTTTCAACACTTTTAAATATGAATACCTGGCATTTATTGTACACTAGATCAATAGTTTTTTAAATAAACTAATGAATACTTGGTTGGATTTATGCTTGGAAAAGTTCTAAACTAATGGGAACAAAATTACATGTGATGATTCAGGACAAAGAAATATTAACCCTAGAACAATGGTTTTGGTGCATCATGAAATAAATATAATTTTACCATTATTTATAAAATGTTATATGTCTTCATAGTATTGCCTTTATTGCAAACTCACTCCAAATTATGATAACTGAATAATCCCAAATAGCACACTCTAATCATAAGGTAAGACTTGTTGTATTTAAAATTAATACTGTCTACTCGAAACTAAGGTCTATAGAAATCATGAGATACAAAAGATAAATAAAAACAAAATGTTTACTAACCTGAAGTTAGGATGTATTGGCAGTAAAATAGAAACAAAATGATTCATGTAAGTTCTGGGAAAAATGGACAATGTACCCAAGCAGATAATCACAGATATAGACTGTACAGTTTCCATTTCCAATTTGACAATTTAGATGTTCCACCTCACCAAGGAATCCTTTGCAAGAACTGTTTTTTGTTGTTGTTGTTTTTTTTGTTTTGTTTCAGTCCCTCTTAACTGGCAGGCCATAAATAAATGTTGACATGACATGGTACTATTATGTGTCTGTTCCACTCCACTTATTTGTGGATATTTATTCTATCTCTTGAGAAAAACAACAGAATAGCAAAGAAAAAGGTATTAGGACTTTTTTTTTTTTTTTTTTTTTTTAGATTCATACGACCTCAGTTACTGACTCAGATACTTCTCAGGAAAAGACTAATGATAACTGGAATGACTTAGGACAGGCCTTAATTTATTTATCAATAAAATTACTGGGGAGATGAACTAGCCCTAGCATCTTCAATGTGTCTGTTTAGACTTCATTAAAACTGTCAAAGCCTAGTAAGAACGATGGTCCTTTATCATCTTCTTAATGCCCAATGATCTTTCAAATACTCTCAATCACTTATTCTTTGGGGAGCGAGCTAGTAACAAGTTTGTTCATGAAATCATTGTATTGAACCATATATACCTGAAATGGATGAATGCATGTGAGAATATCATGTACACATTACACAGAATCAACAGCTGATAAATGTCATTGTTAATTATTAGGCTTATTTGACAATATCTCAGAATATTACAATTTTTCAACAGTTGTCATAAAAATATCCCAATTAAGAGTGAAATTAATTTGTTTTAGTTGAAATACCACATGAAGGAACTTTTTAAAATTATGAAATGAGATAAGTAAAAGCACAACTCTTTTTTGGCGCAAAACAATTTTGAAACCCATGCCTAATTTTTTTCATAATGTACACTTTCCATGAACTTTTAAAGATTCTTCTATGATGTTCTGAAGTTTATGGAAACTAAAGATTGGAGGAAAGGTCAGATAAAATTAAAGGATGAAAGGAAAAAAAAGATCAAATCAAATAAAAATAAGTAGCTACAATTTCAAAATAGATGACATATCACTTGTCCACTACAAAAGAATGCTCAGAAAAACTTATCAGCAATAATTTTGGAAAAATAAACTAATCAAAGACTATTTCTATAGCATTAAGTTAAGCAGGGCTCAGGAAGCATCAGGCATCAGTTGTAAGACTATCGGGGTAGTTTCTCCCGAATAGTTTGAACCAATTTTTATATTCTAGACAGACACTAACTTAATTATAAGTGCCGACATAAAAACAGAAATTTAGGGCTAGCAGTGGTGGAGTGGTTGAGGCAGCTAGATCTCACATGATTGACAACTATGTGGTTTGAGTTCTGGACACAGCAACTTAAGAAACATACTAGGCACATATGCGTACATATTCAAAATCCCAAAAGAAGAGAGAGACAGAGGAGAAGAAACTGTGGCGTGCCTATGCACCACGGTGGGTGGTTTCTCACTTTTCCTCTCTTTCTTCCTGCCTCACTCCAGCAAGAGTATATGTTTATATGCTTTCTAACCAAAAAAAAAAAAAAAAAAAAAAAAAAATTAAGTTATTTAATCAATCATTTATAAGAACAATTTGACTTGAAGTTTAATATAAAATAATATCTAGTCTGAAGGAATATTTTTAGGCATTTTCTTAAAAATTGTTCAGAACGTATTGTTTTCCTCATTGTTAAACTTTCAAAAGTATGTAAAAATAAAACCCTTATTTACATTATACATATTTTCAAAGGACTATGGACAACCCCTAATGTATCTAGCTTATTGAATTTCTCCAGCTGTTATGTGAAATTCCTTTCCCTAAAAATCAAGCAATGAATTCCATGGGGTAGTCTTCTAAGTATAAAAGCAGTGACGTTTTAGTCTCTTTTTTGTGTGAGTACTGTCTATTTGATAGAACATCTCACTCCTAAAGTTAGTAAAATTTGGGGGCTCACCAGGTTATTGTTTGCATGAAGTATGTAGCACAGAAATTTTAAATCATTTAGCTCCAAAGCAGATGGGCAGAATTAGTAATCTCCAAATAAAAACTTCTCTAAGACTGAACAATCGAATCCTTCACAGACGATGGAGAAATGATGTCTCTATGGTCCTTTTAGTGTTGTGACATATGACAATTTTCAATCTATTAATTCGAAAATAAGCTTAGATATGCGAACAACACTATGTTCTCTTTATTTGCTGATATAGGTGTTTATTATCAGTACACATTGTAAAGAAGGGATCTAATTTAATATCTTTATTTCTTTAATTACCAGCTAGACATATGAAGAATCTCATTTACCAAAGCCCTATAAAACAGAGGGGCACGCTGTTTTAACTTACAAACTTTACAAGTTTTTAATGGAGATACTCTCATTCCAAGTAACCATTTCCTCACCCTGAACAGAAATCTGCCTCTTTAAATGTCATTCCATGGTCTTTGCACTGAGTTCTGGAGCCACAGAAATGACATCTAGCTTACTAAAATATAACATCTCTTTAAAATATTTAAGGAAACGTCATTTCCCTGCCCAACTTAACATTCTGAACATTGAACAGACATGACTTCCAGGTGCTTTAGAATCTCTACTCCGCATTACTTTAAGTCCTTACCTCGAAAACACCACAAAACTCAAGATGTAATTAGCAAATGAGAACAGTAATTCAGGTATCAGTTATCTAATGGCTGCTTGGGCCAGAATGGTATCAGCAAATACAGTGAGAAGTGTTTGGCTCTAAACCTCATTTAATGACGAAGATGAATGGATTTTTCCTATAGATAGGGATGAGATGTACAAAGCGTAATGCTATCTTTTCCCTGGACTAATGAGAATGGAGTTACTACTGCTGAGGCAGGAAAGATCGTGAGAGCTACAGATTTAGGAGAGGGGTCAAGAGTCAGAATCTCAGCTTTAAGGGCTGGCCTCGCAGCAGTGATTAAGCCCTTCTGCATAGGAGCTGGATTCCACATGGCTGGCAGCAGTGCAAGGCCCAGCCGTGGCAGCTTAGGAGTCATGCTGTATGTGTGTGCACGTGTGGTCAAGGTCCTTATGGGATGGAGAAATGGAGGAAGAGGACCTGCAGAATGCCTGGGCCCCTCTTGACAGAGGGTGCTCTTTTTTTTAAGCTCTCTCTACTCTCTCTTAGAGAGTGCACACACTTTCTGGCATTAAAAAAATAAACGACGCTTTAGAAATATTAACTTGGAGAACACTGTTCTACATACAAGTTGGAGATATTGTGTAGGTCGTTGACTACACACGTTAGGTTTTTAGTAGAGACAAAATTGTGATAACAATAGAGAAATAAAGCCACCCACTGGGTAAACAGAGCTTGAAAAGTTTAAAACAGCCTACTTAAGTACATGCTTAAATAGTACATATTAACAAAGTACATGCATAAACAGGTACCTAAAACTCACTGAATAAAGAGACTTTTATCATATTGATTCTGCCTTTTAACAAGTTCTTTCTTTATTAGACCTCAGATAAACTTGACTAACTCTAACATATCAAATTTAACTCAAGCTGCTTCTGAATTCATTTAGAACTGAAAATAATCCAGCTGATCTTGAAAAAAATAGAGTAGAATTTGATTGTCATGATTCCACAGAGACAGTGAAGTAGAGGAAATGATAGAATGTTCTTAATCTGGGAACAGAATATTTGGAAAAGAAGCCAGAAATAGTGCCGGCTTCCCAAACTATATCCAAGCGCTGAGATCTTAACAATTAATGTTACTATATCTAAGTAACATGTTCCCAGGTGCTTTGTAAATGGTATATTTAACTTTTGTTGTAACAAAGTAAGTCAGGGCATTTGGAATGAAAGGTCAAGGTAATAAATCTGATCACATGAACCCAGTCTATCTAGACACTATTGATTTTTTTGTCTGTACCTGCTCAAAACATTTCCTGTAACAACCTTAAAGCTCATCAATCAAACTTCTCCTATACATAAAACATGTACGAGGCAAAGTGAGTGGGAAATACTTATGCTTTTCAGCATTTACAGTCCTCCTCACGTAGCAGTGTTTTGTAACCAGGAAACTATTTCACATAGCATGGATCATACTCTATCATTCTGAGTCAGGTCATACAAATTTGATCATTTTAACTATATTGCTGAGCTAGCTCAACCCATAAAATAATAGTGTGAACTATTTCCATGGATTCTATTAAAAATTAAAATATTTTCCTAGTGACCTTAAATGAAATAAGACACAAAATGAAAAGATTTTTAAGCCGAGTAGTTTAACCTAAACAATGATATCGCAATGAAAGTTTTGAAATATAATAAACAAAGTGAAAACTAAGTATTGAAAATACTTGAACATGTTTAACAGATAAAAACATCTAGACTGTATTTTTATAATAAACTGCATATATATATGCATATATATGCAAATATATGTATACACACACACACACACACACACACATATTACCCATGAATAAAAGAGTATGAACTAGATATTCACAATAGATGATACAACAATGGTCAACAAACAAATGGATGCTCAGCTTCACTAATTATTAGGGAAATGCAAATTTTAAAAATGAGATACAATATCTCACGGTCAAACTGGGAAATGTAGTAGTGTATCCAGCCAGGTGTAGGTCAGGCTTTATGTAAACAGATATTCTCAAACTTTGCTAGTAAGAGTAGATATTGGTCTAATCTCTTTTTGAAACAATTTAGCACTAGCAGGGCCAGCAGGTGGCATGGTGGTTTGGGACGTTGGACTCCCACATGGCCAACCACGGTTCGATTTCTAGACCTGGCAGCTTGCTTTCTCACTTTCCCTCTCTCTCTCTCTCACTCTATTCCTCTCTGGTCAAATTAAAATAAATAAATAAAAAAAATAAAGTTAAGGAAAATAATCCTTTTAAATAAATTAGCACTAGCTAATAAAGTTGAACATCTTGGGCCAGCCTGTGACATGTTGGTTAAGGTGGCTGGATCCTGCCTAGTTGACTGTGTGTTTCCAGTATGGGATTCGGCAGCTTGAAAAACATGCTGGTGTGTATGCCTGTAAGTGCATGCCCACAGTCCTGAAAGGAGAGAGAGTTGGAAGAGAAGAGATTGCAGTATGACCATGACCCATGAAGATTACTTTCTCATCTTTCCTCTCTTTCTTTTTGTGTCTCTGTCTCTCTCTAGCAAGTGCATTTTACCTCTGGCAAATTACTAAGAAGAAAAAAAATTCTCATAGCATACAAATTAGAATTCCTCTTCAAAATACATACCTTTGAGAAAGTTTTACACATGTGTTTGAAGAGACATATTCACAAATATTCATTTTGGCATTGTTAAAATTTTAAAAAGAAATCTAAATGCTATCAACAGATGAATGAATAAATAAATCATGATATGTTTATATAACAGAATATAAATATGAAGTACAACTCTAACTGAAAAGTAGTTATTGACAGATAAAGATAAAATGATAAAATTTGTGTAAAAATTTAAAATGTAAAGTAATATTACCTGCCTTAATGGATATTTACTTATGTTATAATGTGTAAAAGCATGAATACAAATAATAAACTTCATAATAGTGATTGCCTCTAGAAAGGAAAAGTCCTAAAAATATATATTAAAGTATACTTGAGTTTTCTTACTTACAAAATGGTCTTAAGTAAATGCTGTAAAATGCCAATATAATAATTTCAGACATAAGTAGATGCAAGTTTATCAGTTATATACCTTTTGGTTACGTTGGAATTTTTCACAATTAAGTGTTTTCTTCACAAGGAAATTATAGTTACATAATTTTACTGAACATGGTAATCTAGGAATGATTGTTGTTTTACATTAATAATCCTTTATAACAACATTTGGTACTAGAATCATCTTCCTCTTTACTGACCATATCTTTTTTAAAGAATTATATTATTTAACTTTATTTACTTATTTTATTTTCATTTGACTAGAAGGGGGGGGCGGAGAGAGAGAGAGAGAGAAATCCACCAGGTCCAGGAATTGAATCATGGTCAGCCATGTGTGAGTCTGGAGCCCTTAACCACCACACCACTTGCCGGCCCCTACTGACCATATTTTAATCCAATACCAAGAGTTTCCAGCTAAAATGCATTTCACCTAATTTCTACTTTTTCCTGGTTTCTTTGCCTCCATCTTTGGCATGATCAATAATCTCAGCAAAATCAACATAAAGGGTCATTCCTCAACACAACAAAAGCTATCTATGAAAAACCCATAGTTAACATCATCCTGAATGGGGAAAAGCCGAAAGCTTTTCTGCTACAAACTGGTACAAGAAAAGGATGCCCACTTTCTCCTCTCCTTTACAATACAGTACTGGAAGTCCTCTTCAATGCAATCAGAAAAGAGAATAAAATAAAAGGGCTTTAAATAGGAAAAGAAGAGGTGAAATTTTCTCTATTTGCAGATGACATGATGGCATACATAGAAGACCCAATGGCATACTTGAAAATTTCCTGGAAGTAATAAATGAATACAGTAAAATTGCAGGATACAAAATCAACATACAGAAATCTATAGCATTTCTATATATGAACGGCAGGCAGACTGAGATAGAACTGAAGAAAGTAATTTCATTTATCATAGCCACAAAAAGTATAGATACCTAGGGATAAATCTAACTAAAGAAGTGAAAGATCCCCACAAGAAAAACTTTGAAAAGCTAAAAAAAGAAATTAAAATGACACAGGAAAGTGGGAGGACATTCCTGAAAAAAGAAGTTGGTTCCTGGATCTTGGATTTCCCCAAAAAAAAGAGGAAAAAAAAAAAAAAAAGAAAGCTACTCATTCACCCAAGAAGTCATGGTTATCTGAATAATCTCATTGAACTGTGAGGGAGCTTGATACTCCTAATGTCTTTTGTAACTACTGTGGGTTCCAGTGAGAAATCACTTTCATTTATGTGCTCTTCCTCTGATCTGTGTGAGGTAATTTTCTTTTCCTTATTAAACAATACGCTGTTTCTTATACCTTATATTGGAAGAAATAACTGATACCCTCCAATATTTTTCAATAAACCACATTTTTGAAATTTTAGTTCAGCTTGCATCTCTTACAAAACTTTTTAAGTTCATTTATTAACGCCAGACACCATGTACACTTTGATAGAGAAAGAGAAGGCACCCACCCACCAATGGGGCATGGTCATGCTCTAATCACTTGTCTTCCATTTCTCTTTCTTGTCAGGATTTTAGGTATATACACACATGTGCCTGGCATGTTTTTTCAAGCTTCTGGGCTAGGATTGAAACCAGGATGAACCATGTGGTGGTATCTGGCTCCCTTAACTGCTAAACCATTGGCCAAAACTACTTTTAGCAGTTCTTGGTCAAATTCTCTTCTCAGGAATTGGTGTGCACACGTCCCAGTTCAGCTCTCTGCCTTTCACGTGGAATGTTTTTCTTTTCTTCAGCATTTGTTGTTAGAGATATTCATCCTAGAATGACATGGACACTGTTAGATGCCCCAAACACTAACTTCACAGTTCCTATCTACTTGTTCTCAGGCATTACTATCTCTGTATGTATATTTTAAAGGTGATAAATGGGCAGATAACAAATGCTATTCTAGCCATCTTACAAATCTGCACTTATAATTTTCTCTTCTAACATTTAAAATGATTTATTTATAGAAATATCTGTAGCTAAAAGATGATCCTTGAAATATTATTCATACAGTTTCCTTATACCTTTGGATTCATACATTCAGCAAATATTTTGAGTGTTCATTGTATGTTTTTGTTTTCTACATACTAACAGGTGCTAACAACATGAATAGAAATGTCTTCTGTCATTCTTTGTCCACAGTGCGCCTGGATTATCACATGCTCAAAGATATGATGTACAGTTAGAAAGGATAATAGTTAAGCATTTAAAACACATACTAATTGACAAATTATTTTGTCATTTCATTACTTTTAATATCAGTGAAAGCTAGTTTTTGTACTATGACCACACACACACACACACACACACACACACACAATGGCAAACATACCAGTTTTCCATGAAGAAATAAAAACTACACTATTTTCAGTACAAGTTGTCAAAGACTTCTAATGTGATGGCTGTTCCACTTTGCAGAAACATAAAGCATGCCAAATTTAATGTTTTGACGGCAATACAATTTTATTTTAATGGTTACTTTACTTGAGAAAATTAGTTGCTTTTCCTTCTCTAGCACCAAAAGTGGGTTGATTTTATTTAGTCATATACTCATGTAGTCAGCAAGAGCAGGCATTTAGCTATTATGTAAAACATTTTAACAGAGAATAAAATAGAAATTTATTTCTTTTTATTAATTTATTTTTATTTCACTTTCTTTTATGCATTCAATCACATTATTTAGCTTACAAAGTGAATATTCTAATATGTGAACATTTCTCCCTAGTCAGCTGGTAAACTATAAAATTATGTTCAACAGATAATACCACATTTCTTTGTCCCATTAATGCTTTACCTATTTTTCTTCTAAATGTCTTTCCTCAGACTCTACTCTTTCACACACACTATATATGGTATTCACGTCCATTTACTGTGTTTCTATATCCTTTAGTCAGTTTCTTTCATAGAGTGTGGAGATTTGGTATATATTAAGTGGGGACATACAATGTCTCTCCTTCATTGCCTGGCTTGCTTCACTTAGCAGTAAATCTTCCATATTCTTCCACTTTCTGTCAAAAGCCAGGGTCTTGTTTTTTTATGGCTGAGTAGTATTCCATAGAGTATATGTGCCACAGTTTTTCAATCCATTCATCTGTCTTAACAATTGTGAATAGTGCCGCAATAAACATTGATATGCAAGCACTTTTCCGATTAAGAATTCTTCTGTCCTTTGGGAAGATACCAAGGACTGGGATTAAAATAGACATTAGTTAATTTTTGAAAAGCATATCCATTAGCATGAAGTTTATTTACCTGTTACATAAATTGTACTTTGGAAACTATTTCTGTTTTCCTCTTTTTAATTTAATCACTGTATATCTTTACAATACACAATATGGTTTTTCCCTGCATTAATACAGTGCATATTAGTCAAGTCAAACACATTTTCATACATTATGAACAGATAACTTTTCACTTTTGTGTCTATTAAGTGTTTTGTTTGTTGCTGTTTTTTTTAGGTTTTTGCTATAGGGCGCGTGCGCTCGCCAGACGGACAGAGAGAGACAGAGAGACAGAAAGCGAGAAATCACCCCCCAGGGGGGATGGCCACGCCGCAATCCCTTCTCCTCCATTCTCCTCTCGGGATCTTAGGCACACACGCACACGCTCCTGACCTGAGTTTTAAGCCACCGGGTCCGGGACACAAACTTCGGTCGACTACATGGGAGTCCAGCGACATAGCCAATATGTTAACTGCTGGTCCCACTGTTTTCTTTTTGATATTTAACATTGTCTGGTATGATTATATCTAACTGAAATTAGTAGTATCTTTCCAATATATAAAGAAATCATAAACATTTCATAAACATTATACCAGGAACACATGTACAGAAAAATGGCCCGTGGTCTAGAACATACATCATCCTTTCTTACTCCAGTTTGTGCTTCTCTGAAAAACTGCATTCATTGTGGTTTATAACTATAGCAAGGAATTTAAGGCCAAACTAAATAATAGATTCCCAAAAGACGAATGTCTTATATTGTCATCAAATGTCAGTTTGAATCTGGGACAACAGCAGAGGCTGTGCTTGGAGATTAATTAAGCCATTTACGGTCAGTGTTTCATTGTTCTTGTTTAAAAGACAATGACATTGAACAATGAGCAGATTTTTTTGGTCCTTTCTCTTTCTCTTTTTGTTTCTTTGACTCATAGTACTAGCATTTTTCTCTCCTTCATTTTTAGTTCCATTATTATAAGCAGAGAATGAACTTAATTCTTCTAGTAATTTTATTCTGTTTATCAATCTACTCAGTATGCATTTAACACACACATGTTCTTAGGTGCCAGGTGATGGCACAGTAATAATGCAGCTGGATATAGGAAAGGGCTTGAGTTAGTGTCCTGAGACCTCCCTGAGTTCCCCAAACGTGTGTGCCCTTTGATCCCGGCTGGCTGAAGCTGGGGGTGGATCCCAACTTGGGGACCCTGTTGGGGTTGCTTGTCAATTTCTCTCCAAGAAGAGATAAATAAACTTTAAAAATAAAGCAAATATATTCTTTATATTTGATATGAATAGCAAATCAAAATCACTTGGTATTTGATTAATCAAATATATATCAAACACTCTTTCTTTATACAACAAATGTATACTTTAGACTAAACTGGCTGACTAGGAAAAGGAAGTACAGAAAAATGTACTGGTTATTTAATAGTTGAAAAAATAAGAAATCTGTGTTTTAGAGTATCCCAAACAGTATTTTTCTATGAAAAAAAATCACATTTAGAAATTTTATTTAGAAAGTTGAAGTCATCAATAAACACTTTCAGAAAGGATAGTTTAAAAGGTAATTAAAAGTCTTAACAAAAATTATATTTCTTTGAAGATCCTTTTTTCTACTGAAGACCACAACTTTATGTTTACTAGCACTTGTCAAATTTTAAAGCACATTCAGAAGTATTTTCACATAAATAAGAAGATAATCTTTCTACACTGCAGTTCTCCAAAAAAAAAGAGTATGAGGTTTCTCAAAAGTTTATCTAATTTAAATTCAGCCTAAAGACTTTAAGTAAAAAATAATGTGTCTGTTTTTTTTTTTTAATATATCTTGTTTATTATTGAGCAAGAATCATCATATGCTTTACCACTGGGCAAATATTTCAGACTTACTGAATTAGGAAAGCCTAAAAATGAAAGTATTAATAATCCACATGTGGATCTGTTTGTACAGTTTTCTTGACCCTTATTTTGAGTAAAAGGGACTCTAAAATTCGTAAGAAAAATTTCCTACCTATCATTACTTTTCAGGCACTGAACCCCACACTTCATTGCTAACAAGTCAGACATCATAGTTGGGTTTAGATGGTTTCTTTTTTTATTTTAAAATGTGGATCCAAAAACTACATATAAACATATTATTTCAGAGGTAACATCATAATATTGTACATTGCTTAGATTGTTTTGTGTTTTTTTAGGAAGTTTATTTTTGAAATACATAAGTGTCGCTGACATCACAATCAACCACAGTAACACTATGCCATTGTACTGCAAAGCTTTCTTTCTTTCATTCTTTCTTTTTTTTTTTTTTTTTATTAAGAACACACTCAGCTTATATTTCAAATAATGCTCATGTAACCCAGTGTCTGCCAGTTGGTTAAATTGATAAATGTAGAGGTTTTCTATTTGGACCTTGAATTTGCTTACTAAGTAAATATTCTATTTGATTTTGTTGATTTTGCAAATAAAATATGGAATATGAAATAAGTTGCTCTCTTTTTTACTTTATCTTTTTTAATCCTTGTTATATTTTATACATTCAGTCACTACAGCTTGTAAAATGAATTTCCCCAACATGAACAAACTTCACACCAGTTTAGTTGAAGATATCATACACATTATCATCAACAGACAAAACATAAACATCAACTGTTTATTAAAAAAAATTTAAAAACTCCAGGGACTGGTTGATATAGCAGTAAAATGCAACACTCTCCAAGGCCAACCCACATGGAAAGGTTCCAGGTCCATGTACAGAAATCTTCCTGAGTATACATGCATGTGCATGCCCAAGATCCAGGACTGGCTGGGTGTGGGAATGGACCACAGTGTCAGATCCTTTGAGGGTGCTGTCTTCTTATTTCTGTCTTCCTTGCTCATAGAAGAAGTCAATAAACCTGAATAAAATCCAGTCTAGAAAATCCTACTTTATGCTCTTATACTTTATCAGCAATTTTTTTTAATTAATGACTCATCTTTATGGAGACTTTACAAAACATTTAACAGCTTTCTAAAACTAGAGTAAAAAAATCAACTTGAGAGATGTCACTGGACCACCATGGTTCAAGTCCCGGACCCAGTGGCTTAAAACTCACACTGGGTGCAAACGCATGTGTGCATGCCCAAAAACCCAAGAGAATGATGGAAGAGAAGGAATTGCAGCATGTCCATTTCCCCTGGGCCGGGGGGGGGGGGGTGATTTCCCACTGTCTCTATGTCTCTTTCTGTCTCTCTGGTGAGTGTGCATGCCCTATAACAAAAATCTCTCTCAAAAACAAAAACAAAACAAAACTCAGCTTGCTAGTCCTGTAACTCCATTATGATAGAAGTGCCTAGGTAGTCAATAGAGTACCCAGAGCCATTAGAGTATTTTACTGAAGAAATATAGAACATCATTAATTTAATGTATGAATTAAGAAGTGGTGGCTAAGAGAGTTGCTACTCATCACAATGGTCTCTCCTAAGTTTAATTTGTATCAGCACCATTTTACAAAGAAACTGAGTCTGAAAGAGGCCAAGTAGCTTGCCTATTTTCATCCTATTGCATACATGTTAAATAAATATTTAAAATACATATGCATGTATCTACACAAATATGCTTTCATTAGAAGGAAATCACATATATTTTAACATGTAGGAAATCAGGCAAATAATCGATTTTGGAAATACATATGAGATCAAGATGTAGGGAAATAAAATCCTTGCATTTTCAATTGCTACCATGCCATCACTTAGGTCTGTGGTTTTCATTTGTTCAACTTTTATGCATTTAGATCTGAAAGCAGTTATTTGCTAAGATTTGACTTAAGAAATAATTCTGATGAAGGATTTATGTAATTTATAATCTATATAGAATAAATGTAAGCAAGACTTTTATGTTCAGAATGTTGATATCATTTCATTTCCCTTCCTTTCACCATACATGGGTATATATACACAGTAATATGGACTACCCAAAAGTTGTCAGATAATAGATCACTAAATTAGGATATGCATTTTCACTTTTGATGACCAAATATAATATCTTCCTTTGAAATCCATGAATTTATTTCTTATATGTAACTGACAATGAGCAAAAGCAAAATGTCTCACAGTAATAATTCTCCTATTTTAGAGCAGTTTCTGTTCTGCAGTAAAATTAAGAGAATGATGTTCAAATTTTCTATGTATCCTTTTCTTCCCCATACATCGCCTTCCCCATTATCACATACTGCTAAAAATCCTTCATGCTTTGCCTCTTTATCCCTGCCTCCTCTCATCTCCTGGCAATCGCTGTCTTCCAATACTGTATATATCAGTGTTCAGGTTTTTATGTTGACATATACTCTTTGTTCTTTTGGGTAAACACCAAGAATGCAATTGCTGGATTGTATAACATGATTTTTGTAAAAACAAATATTGGTTGTGAGGAAAGTCATGAGGCACTTTTACATAGAAAAATCATAGAAAAATTTGTCATAACTTTCCCCATGACCTAATAGTTTGTAGTTTTATAAATTTCTTCTTTCACAAAAAATTTGATTTGAAAAAAATGACATATTTTAGTAGATACCTATTTTATCAACTGACATCACAAATATGAGCAGATGTTAGAAAGTTCACAAAATATGGAATTAAAGTACGAGTTAGTTTGGGTTCAAAAATTTCTGAAATCCATGGAGAGTTTTTTCATAGCATGCATTTTCCATGAACTTTGTGAAGACCCTGCATATGTGTCATCTGTGACTTAATGCTCTGATTCATGTCAGTGTTAAGACAATCAGTTAATTGATTTAAAAAAAATTAGAAATCTTGTTTGATACTTGGGAAATTCTATGATGCTTACACCCTTTAAAGAATTAAGCAGAATTAAATCTTATTTTAAACAGAATGACAAATCCCAATAGCTTAATGAAAATAAAGTTGGATGCAAGTTTTAGCCTTCTAGTGGAAATCTGCCAAAAAAGCTTTCACTAGATAACTATCACTGTAATTATAACAGCAACCGACACTGGCTTGAACATATCCCCCCTACACATCCTTTTAAAATCACAAGGCTCTTACACAATAACATGGTCAATGACAGGGTTATGGATACAGTGTGAAAAGCCAGGATGACAGGAAGAGGGAAAGCAGGTGTCTGATAAAAAGGGAACTCCAAACCTGCTGGGATAATTTAGATAATTAATTTTGTCTTTGAATCAACAGGATTGTTTTAAATGTGTGTCACCCTTTTTAATTTTACTTTTAGTTTAAAAACCTTTTGTATGAGTTTTTTTAGTAGAGTTGAAATGGGGTGTTAACAATATTTTGACGTGGTCCCTTCCTTTATAGTCCTTTGGTGTATAGTATCCCAAATTAGCATCTTAAAGAAGATCTTTTCATTCCAGTAGTTGGTATTTTATTAGCCTTATATACAGTTGCAGCTATTTTCTTACTAAATTTGACTATGTTCAGTACAAGTGCAGGCACACACACTGTGCATGCAGGAATCATACACATAAATACACCCATAGTTATACACAAATACATGTATGTGTATATACATACATTTGTGAAATACATATATGGGTATGGAGATTGAAGATAGTTAAACATCTATTTTACTTGGGAATTCAAATAAGTACAGAGAGTGAAAAATTGAAAATAAAAAATGTGAATTAACATAAATACAATCTCAGTTACACAAGCCCAAAATAACATTTCAGAAGCACACTGTTTAAGCGTTTACTAGTTATCGAAGAATAAAAATGGAATCCCTGGTGTTTCTAGGCACAAACCTCACTTTGCTGGAGTCTAGAACAATGCCCTGCATTTGTGCTTCAATAATCAGATTATTTCTCAAACATTCCTCAAGGAGTCAATATGTGCGTAACAATGTCTATTGTTATGAAATGGGAAACTGGGAAAACATTCAGGTAGCGAAATGAAATAAGGCCCTCAGTTAAACAGTCAAAGTGCTGAAGAAATTTAGTTAGGATGATCAAGACCCTACTTTTTGATATTCTACTAAAATAAACTAAAAATATCAAAGTAGAGGAAGTCAACCTTGTAAAAAGGAAAAACAATTGAATTCAAACTACTCTTTAGATTTAGTGATTAAAGCATTGTTTGATTTTATAACTTGAGGAATCTCATTAACTGTTTTCTATCCTTTTTATGAGAGATTTTTGCTTTAGGGTGCGTACACTTGCAGGAGAGAGAGAGAGAGAGAGAGAGAGAGAGAGAATGAAAGGGAAAGTGAGAAATCACCCCCCAGGGGCATGACCACACTGCAATCCCTTCTTCTCCATCCTCCTCCTGGGATCTTAGGCAGAGGCACACACACATGCACCTGGTGTGAGTTTCAAGCCACTGGGTCTGGGGCTCAAAATGTGGTTGGCCATGAAGGAGTCCAGCAATGTAATGACTATGCCACCTGCTGACCCCACCTGTTTTCTATCTTCATGGTTTTTCATGTTGCATAAGCTCTCCTCAAATGCAATCCTATTATTTACAATTAGTGTTCAGTTCAGTTTTTAAATGTCCTACATAAAAATGTCTTTCCAATTAATATTATTCCATTCTGATCACTCTATTCAGTATTTATGTTCCATATTATTTTACATATACAAAATTTTTTTTTTTTGAGGGGGAGAGGTTTTTTGCTATAGGGCGCATGCGCACTCCAAAAAGACAGAAAGAAAGGGAGAAATCGCCACACCGAAATCCCTTCTCCTCCATTCTCCTCTCTGAATCTTGGGCACGCACGCACATGTGCCCGGCATGAGTTTAAGCTGCTGGGTCTGAGACTTGAATCACGGTGGACTACATGGGAGTCCAGTGACATAGCCATTAGGCTAACTGCTGGTCTCAAATACATTACTTTTTAAACTACTTTTAACAAAATTAAGGAAGCTTTTAAATCATCAAAGAATTGTTCTGTTATTTAATATAATATAATATAATATAATATAATATAATATAATATAAAATAAAACATAGATACTTATTCATAATAATTTAATATTATAAAATAAAGGCAATGCATTTGCAAGCAAATAACTTTTCTTTCCCTTAGAAATGTCAAAATAACATTTTCTACCTTAAATGTTAAAATAACAAATTCTATTTTAACACCTACAAAATTTGGATGATTTTCAGTTTCTACAGAATTTAAAGATAATAGTTTCTAATACAGCAGTCCTTCTTGAACTTCAAAACAAGATCAGAATCAATTTTGAAAATTGAGTAGAAACATTGTAATATAAGGATACAAACAAATAATTCATGTGGTTAAATTTTTTTCTGGGAACATCTCCGACAATTAATACTTTCCATTAATATCAATGTGTTTATATACACTGAAGGTAAAGCTAAAGTTGGAGTTTACACTAGTCCTTCCTGGTCATAACAAGTTTCTCAAGCTAATTCTAAAACATTTTCTCAAAAATATATTACACCCCCTAGGAAGTATTTTGGAAATGTGTGAAGTTTTTGTTTGTTTGTTTGGTTGGTTGGTTGGTTGTCCGAATAATTGGAGAAGTACCCTTTGACTACTAGAAGAATGCAAAATTTGCTTGATATCCTCCATTAAATACAATAGTATAATCCTTAAAATAAATAAAGGATTCTTTATCACACACTAACACCAACACACAACTTTAAATGTTCCAATGAACATAAATGTATATGAAAAACCTGCTGATGTTTGTGTCTATGTAGAATGTATTTTCATTTTGTATAAAAAGCAAAGATTTTCTACACAATTTTGACAAATTTTCTAGAAATGGAAACTACTTAAAGGAAGATCATGTTACAGTTTGTTTGGAAATCAACCAGGTGTGGGGACCAGCAGTTAGCGTAATGGCTATGTTGCTGGACTCCCATGTAGTCGACCGTGGTTCGAGTCCCAGACACGGTGGCTTGAACTCACGCCAGGCACATGTGCGTGCGTGCCCAAGATCCCAAGAGGAGAATGAAGGAGAAGGGATTGTGGCATGGCCCTTCCCGCCCCCCCCACCCCCCCGGGAAGTGATTTCTCGCTTTCTGTCTGTCTCTCTGTCCCTCTCTGTCTTTCTGGTGAGTGCATGTGCCCTATAGCAAAAACCTCTCCAAAAAAGAAAGAAAGAAATTAACCAGGTGTTATTTGATGTGTTAGGAAATTCACATTACTGGGCCAGCTCATGGCTGGTGGTTAAGGAATTTGGATCCCACATGGCTGACTGTATGATTTGAGTCCCAGACACAGGGGCTTGAAAAACTCGGTGTGTGTGTGTGTGTGTGTGTGTGTGTGTGTGTATGTGTGTGAGTGTGTGTGTGTGTGTGTTTCCAAAATCCAAAAAGGAAGGTGATCTGGAGGAGAAATGATTACGGTATGGCCATTCCTCATGAGGAGTGTTTTCTCATTCTTGTTTTCTCTTTCCCCCTCTGGTGAATGCACACACACACATTCTGGCAAAATATAAAAAAAAAAAATTTTAAAATAATTTAAAAAAAGAAGAAAGAAAGATCTCACATTATCTGCCACAAGCTAGCTCTATATTTGAGTTTCTAATAAAACAGACCTGTGTCAGTCTGCCTTTTTAGCTATCACAGGCAGATGATTTTACACATTATAAGCATATATACTATTTTATTATAAATAATTGTCTTTACATATAACATTTTATTACGTTTGTTTGTTTTTGTTTGTTTTGGAGAGGTTTTTACTATAAGGAGTATGCTCTTGCCAGAAAGACAGAGACAGAGAGACAGAAAGCGAGAAATCACTCCCCCCTGGGGGGATGGCCATGCTGCAATCCCTTCTCCTCCTTTCCCCTCTCGGGATCTTGGGCATGCACACACACGCGCCCGGTGTGAATTTAAGCCACCAGGTATGGGACTCAAACTGCAGTCGACTACATGGGAGCCCAGCAGCATAGCCATTACGTTAATTGCTGGTCCCTGTTTGTTTGTTTTTAAAGAGAGAGATTTTTGCTATAGGGCACATGCACTCACTGGAGAGAGGAAAGTGAGAAATCATCTCTCGAGGAAATGACCATGCCCCAATCCCTTCTCCTCCATTCTCCTCTCAGGATCTTGGACATACATGCATATGCGCCCAGCATGAGTTTTAAACCTCTGGGTCTTGGACTCAAACTCTGGTTTGCCAGGTGGGAGTCCAACAACTTAACCATTATACCATCTGCTGGTCCCATCATAATATATGTTTTTTAAAAAATTATGCGTGCATGTTGGTTGTATTCTCGATAAATGTTACTTCAAACTTTGCAGTAAAGCCAAGCACTACAAAATACTTGTTTTGTTAGCAGGACATTGGGTCTCATACGGCCATGAGCCACTAGGTACAACAGAATGGCAGGGATGAACTTCCTTGGAGTCTATAAGGTCAGTATTTTGCCTATTCAGGTATGCTCTTTCCAAGAAAAGGATAAGCGGGAAGCACATGTTTCTTACGGTAACTGAGGTGAACAGGAGTATAAGACACAAGCTAGTCAGGCCTGATGCTTTCGACGGGGCTTATGGATCTAAGTACAACTTAGAGACTTATGAGGCTGGTCTTCCTGTGAATTTACAAGTGCAGGCCTGGTAGTACTAGAAAAAGAACAGGTCAGTTAATAGAACCACATGCTGTCTGAGTTTCCAAGGTAGACTCAAAGGTCTAGAAATCACCCCCCACGGGGGATGGCCATGCCGCAATCCCTCCTCCTCCATTCTCCTCTAGGGATCTTGGGCACGCACGCGCACGCGCCCAGCATGAGTTTTAAGCCACCGGGTCCAGGACGCGAACTGCAGTCGACTATGTGGGAGTCAGCGACATAGCCATTACGCTAACTGCTGGTCCCAGTTTTCTGCTTTTCCTATTGTGTGTTTTGATTATCCTTGCTTCCATGGCACTGGATCTAGAGTGTCCCAAGGATTCCCTCTCTTAGCTATAAAGACACATATGTGGGTGTTGGTATCCATTGACCTGTGCTTACTGGGTAAGCATCATGATCCTGCGTGGTTGAGAGGGATTGGGGAGGGATTACAATGGTAGATCTTGCTGAGGACACCTGTCTCTCTCTCTCTCTTTCAATATCTTTATATACATAAATGTAGCGATTTATATTTCAGTGTCTGATGCCTGGAATGCCTAATGCTTTTATTTACTGCTGGGATAATTTCCTATACATGTGTCCTAGTGCTGTGCTACTGTGAATGGTACAATGTATAAAAACCTCATCTCCTAGAATGTACCACTTACGGGGCAACCTCTTGGGTGGCAGCACGCCACTTCAATTACCACAAGCTTCCCACATAGTTGTTTTCTGGAAAGAGAGAGAAATGTACAAATGATGAACAGCCTTCTAACTGCCCACAAAAACCTCCATCATGCAATAGGAGAACGGCTGCCAAGTTTCCTGTTTGAAACAGTCCTTTTTCTTATTCAAGGGCCAGGCAGTGGCACAGGGATGATGCAAAGGACATTTAGATGGCCAAATTTTCTCTGCACCAGGCATAAAATATGGGTGGAACAATGAGTGAGTATTTCGTTCCTAGTCAATCAAGTGGAATTAGTAAAAACAAAATCCCACCACATATTGACCATAACCTTAATGTCACTCTTCATTTTCAGTGTAGAGTATTTGCATTTTCAGTTTTACAGGAAAGGTACACTTATTTATTTATTTATTTATTTTGGGGAGAGGGTTTTTGCTATAGGGCGCGTGCGCTCGCCAGACAGACAGAGAGATACATAGAGACAGAAAGCGAGAAATCACCCCCCAGAGGGGATGGTCACGCCGCAATCCCTTCTCCTCCATTCTCCTCTCAGGATCTTGGGCACACACGCACACGCGCCCGGCACGAGTTTTAAGCCACCGGGTCTGGGACGTGAACCGCGGTCGACTACATGGGAGTCCAGCGACATAGCCATTACACTAACTGCTGGTTCCCAGGAAAGGTACACTTTTGAAGCTGTGAAAAAAAGAGTATCATAGCACAAAATACCCGAGAGCATGAGGGTCCAGGTAGGGTCCGTGGCTGAACACAGTCTGTTACTGAAGATAGGAAATGATTTAGATTTCCATATGCAAATGTGGAGATCTTGTGAAACAATGAGTTAAATGTGTTTATTTGGCATTGGTCTTTGGGAGTATACCAAAAAAAAAAAAAAAAAAAAAAAAATGTTGACATTGGAGTTGTGAAGTTAGGAGTCTTGGTATATATGTGACATACAAAGTTCTAGCCTAAGGATGAAAAGTCTAAGATATACAAATTTTCAATTCATGAAGAAGCAATTGGAAAGAGAAGTAAGAATAAGTTGTGTGACACTGTATAATTTAAAAGGAAAGATAGCTCCAGAAAGAATGTATTTTCAACAAAGTCAAAAGCTGAAGAGAGGTTACCCAGGATCTTAGTCATGTTTTAGAGATGAGTATAAGGAGTGGCAGATGCTAAACCCATAAACCTATAATTCTGTGAATTGACAAGCAAATGAGAAGTGATGCTGTGACATGCAAAAAATTTGTATGTGAAAGGGGGTAGGGAAAAATGAGATAGAAGTTTGCAAGGGAAAGAGACTCAAGAGCCTTTGTTTTCCAAGAGAGTTTTGCTATAGAGTACATACACCAGAGACACAGAGTCAGAAAGTGAGAAATCACCCCCCAGGGGCAATGGCCACGCTGCAATCCCTTATCCTCCATTCTCCTCTCAGGATCTTGGACACGCACACACATGCTCCCAGTGTGTGTTTTATGTCACTGGATGTTGAACTTAACCACAGTCAACTACATGGGAGTCCAGCAATGTAACCATTATGCTATCCGTTGGTCCCAAGAGTCAGGAGCCTTTTTAAAAACAAGAAAATCTCACAATTTATAAAATTGTATTTACTCAAAGATTGAAGGGTGAAAGAACTATGTGTTCCTAAGTCTACCGTTCTCGTCAGAGGAAACAAAGTCTTAAGCAGAATTAATTCATTGCATTGAGTCTCTGCAGTGTTTCTCTTAATTAGTCATTTAAGAGGTGCACAACTGGAAAGGTGTACGTGGAAACATAGTGAAGTGCTTATGAGCGAGCATGGACTCAGGAGTTAGACTACCTGTTCTGGCTCAGCCATAAACTAGCTGTGTGATCCTATTCTTCTGCCAGATAGCTCTCCCACACTACCTGCATCTGAACACGCATATGCCGCCTTTCTTTCTGCAGCAGTAGATGAAGTCTTCATCCCGCATGTGCATCATTCTCTATCCCCAACTTAGTGAGTAACTCTGATCGTTGCACAAATATGTTATAAAATCTCCCATTTTAAGAACTGGGGCCGGCAGGTGGCTTGGTGGATAAAGTCTCTGGATTCTCTCATGGCTGAAGTGGGAGTTCAAGTCCTGGACTTGATGGCTTGCTTTCTCACTTTCCTTTTCTCTCTCTGTCTCTGTCTGGTCAAATTTTAAAAAAAATATTAATAACAAATGGAATTAAGCAAATAAGTCTCTCTTTTTTTTGGAGAGTTTTTTTTTTTTTTTTTTTTTTTTTTTTTTTTTTTTTTTTTTTTTTTGCTATAGGGCGTGTGCACTCGCCAGACAGAGAGAGAGACAGAGAGAGACAGAGAGACAGAAAGCGAGAAATCACCCCCCAGGGAGGATGGGCACGCCGCAATCCCTTCTCCTCCATTCTCCTCTCGGGATCTTGGGCACACACGCACACACGCCCGGCATGAGTTTAAGCCACCCACCAGGTCCAGAACTTGAACTGTGGTCGACTACATGGGAATTCAGCGACATAGCCATTATGCTAACTGCTGGTCCCAGTATTTTAACTTTTGAGCAATAATTATGGATTGCATTTTAAATTTAGTTTCTTACAAATGACCTAATGTTGCTCCAAACTGCTTAGAAATAAACTCATTGACTTTGCTAGCATCTGCATTTTATTCAAAGTCAAGATATCAGAAAAAAAGATCCTGAGAGGAGAATGGAGGAGGTCAGTCATGTGGCACAGTGGTTACACCTCTCCACAATGCTAAGGCCACAGGAGAAGGTCCTGGGTTTGTATCCTGAGGACTCCCTGTGTACGCTGTGACCCTGGCTGGTGGAAGCTGGAGGTAGAATCACAATGTGAAGATCCTCCTAAATGTGCCCCCTTCCCTATATGTCTCTGTCTCTTTCTCTTTCTATTCCTTGGTAGAAATAAATAAATAAATAATTAAAGATACCACGTTCAAATAGGAAATTGTATGCTTCTTTAATAAGCTACTTCTGAAAAACGATAACATAGAAAAAATACAGTATAATATATGTGAGAAAGCAGAGCTTTATTTAAATAAAAGGCTCTTCAACGTATGTATTGCCTCTATATTAAAGATATAATAGCTTAAAAAAAGTAATTAAAGCTATCTTATATTATTACACAAATCCTACTAACAGGTCCAGCTTCTGGGAGAAGCTTTGTTAATTTCACAGAAAGTGTCAAAAGTTCAGTGGTAAAAAGCGATGCTCTATGAGACAATTCCACATAGACAGGTTCCTGATTCAAGTCCAGAGACCTTCCTGATTACACTGAAAATGAGTGTGACTCTCTGACTCCCTCATACATGGAAGAAATAAACTCTTAAAAAAGAAAATACAAAGTATTATCAGAGTCTAAGAAAAAACATTTAAAATGTTTTCAACTCGAAGCAAAACATGTAAAAGACAGGAAAATGATGCAACATTAAATAATCAAAAAATATCACAACTGTATCACTGAACTACAGTTAAACTAGAGTTTGTACAATAGTTTCAAGCAGACCGGGGAATGGGAACCTTATACCTTACCAGGTAGTTATGGGATTGTGCTGTGAGCTGTCAGACCTCACTGCATTGCCTCCTCTTCTCTCCCATGGGCACCAGCTCTAGCACCCAGATATTTCCAGTAATTCTATGCTTCTCTTCCCTGAGCAGTTCCTTCTGATGGCAGAGCTGCATCTGAAGAACAAAGGACCATGGTTTCTTTCACAGAACCGACTATTCCATGAACATTACTGATATCTCAGGAACCTCCTCTAATTCCTTCCTATTGTTGACTAAATTTAGCCTTTTTAACGATTACGAGTCTTGGGGCCAGAAGGTAGCACAGTGGTTAAGGCACTGTACTCCCACATAGCTGACCGTGGCTTGAGTCTGGGAACTGCCTGCTTGAAGATTATGCCATGTGTAATTGGATAATTGTGTTCAGCATGTTATTAAAGTGAGTAAGTCAAGTACCTGGATAATCAGCCACTGTGAAATTAGTATGCCCAAAATTCCAGGAAGAGAATGGAGGAGGAGAAGGGATTGAGGCATAGGCATCCCCCTCTGGAGGGTGATTTCTCACTCTCCCTTTCACTGTTTTTCTCTTTCTCTCTCTTGTGTGTGCATGTACCTTACGGCCAAAACCTAAAAAGGGAAAAAGAAAAAAATTCCAGGTCTTCAGCCTCAAATAGCATTTTAGAGGTTAAACACCAGTATACCCATGCTGTAAACCTAGAGAAAAATTAAACAAAAATACATGCTTTTCTACTTGTCCAACATAAAATTTATATAACCATTTTGTATTAATAGTAAATATAATAAGTGTAGTGAAATTATTTTCATCCTAAAAGTGGTAGCTTGCAAAACAGAATATAAAGGATTATTTTTCATAAACCTTGGAGAGTAATGTGCACATCATTCATTCCCAATTAATCCTAGCTACCTTACTACAGGTTGCCTAAAAATGAAGACAGTCTCCTACATGATCCTAGCACATCAACCAAAAGGAGTAGATTAGCATTAAAATACTACATTTTTATTGCTACTGTTCCTTCTACATCTATTAATTTGCATTCGAGAGTAAGGAAGGGCTGTTTCTTTCCATCTCGTGGCTCATTTGTTTTATTGACTTCAGCGTGGACTCACAGGCTGATTCCGTGGCACAGTGGTAATATGCTGCTCAAGAGAAGCCAGAGCACACATAACGACTGTGGTTTGAAGTCACAGGCAAATCTACCTAAACCACGCTGGATACACACACACAAGTGCTCAAGGTTCAACTGCCTGGAGGACTGGAGGAAGGGGGTCATGGCATGACTAAACCCACTGGGAAGTGCTCATCTCTTTCTGTCTCTCTCACTCTCAATGTAGATGCATGTGCTATATCAGGAATAAAGAATAACTAAAATTATAGGGCTATAGCTACCTTTAAAAAACTATATTACTAAGACAAATACCATTTAAAACCATCATAGTACTAACAGATTCAGGCAATCACCATCAACCACAGCTAAATCCTTTTGATGAGAGTTAGTTAGGGAGCAAGATATTAATATAGGCACAAAGAGATTCTCCCCATCCTTTTCATCTTGTCATTGAAGTTAATACCATAGAAAAATCAGAACTACTATTAGATGTCTCTTGTGATGTGATGCACTAAGACACACATCACTTGTGTAATATTTCTGTATAAAGGCATAATCCAAATCTATCAATAACTATGAGGAAAAAGAAAACTTAATAAAGTGTTAAAATGCCAGGACCTACAAAATCCATTTGATAAACTATATTTAATTTTAAATGTAGAGTCTATTGCTTATATAATTCATAATATTAAGTATCTTCAGTAACACTTCATATTTGTTGTGTTTAGCATTTTATTAAAGCAAGTCAAATAATCAGCCACTGTGAAATTAGTTAAGAGCTCTATAACTATTAAACAAACAAGAGGATTTCCTTGAAATAACTATTCCTAGCATTCTCTTAGATTCCTTTTTGAAATCATCTCTGGACTCTGCAAGAAATGTTGTTGATTGGCCTTACCTAGTTCTGAATTCACTATAAATAAATCATTGAGCCTTTACATCTCTGTAAAGCACCAAAAAGCTCTTGAGTAAGATATATTTTTAAATTTTTTTTGAAATCAATTTCTTTTCATGACAGATTACTAATAGCTTCCACCCGTCCATTTAGGGTGTACGCATCCCTAGCAACACAGGAAATGAGAGGAAAATTGACAGAATGGTGCCAGGTCAGTGGATATTTTTATGCTCAACTTGAATTAGCAATTTCAAAACCGTATTTCCTCCTCTCCTTCCTTCTGTGTTATGCATGCACCAAAATATATAGTAGAACACATAGCATCCCATGAGAAAATCCCAGAAATTTTTAGAAAGCCTAGAAAGTGCTTCCTAAAGTTAGTACTATTTATAGTAAAAATTTAATTGATTTTTTAAATTAAATTCCTTAAGCTTTGTTCATTTTAGTATTCTAAAGCCAAGAATTCCTCATTTATAGCATTATCATTTGCCAAATGATTAGCAAGTTTCTTATAGGCTCAAATCTCACTATTGTTTAAATATACTATTAACCTGTAGGTATCAGTGTTCATTAGCTTTAAATGCAATTTTAGCCTATTTCTTTTTTAACACATGTTTCAAAATAATGTTTAGGGAAGATTGCTAACATCTATATTTTTTTCAATATGCAGGCACAGTGCATGAACTGTGTGTGAACTTTGAATGTTTGTGTGTCCCCGAATTCATATTTTGAAACTCTAATCCCCAATATGATGATATTAGAAAATGAGGCTTTTGGGAAGTGATTATGTCACGAGGGCACAGATATCATGAATGGGATTAGTGTCTTTATTAGAGAGGTTTGCGAGAAGGTATTTACCCCTCATTCCATTTGAAGACATAGTGAGAAGATTACATGTATGAACCAGAAGGTGGACCCTCTCCAGACATGGAATCTACTGCGTTTTGATTTCGGACTTCCAAGCCTCCAGAACTGTGAGGAATAAATTTTTGTTGTTTATAAACTATCCAGTTAATGATATGTTGTTCTAGCAGCCTGAACGGACTATGATACACAGCAATACCCTTACCTTCTAATACATAAAAACTTAAATTCACACATTCTTAACTTTAAGACAAGCTTATATCCTTCCAATTGTTTCCCCACTTCACTCAGGTTACTCTCAATTTTGACTACACACAGATCTCAAACTTCTTGGCCCTTCCTTCTTCTAAATATGCATTGGTCTCACTTCCTTCCCTTAGCAATCTAGACATTATGACTGACCATGTACAGTAAAAATACTCTCTGTCTTCCCTGCTCAATTGACCTTCATACCTTTGAAATGAGAACAAAAACAAAAGCAAAGGAAACCACATTTCCCTATCTTAGTCTGTTTAAGTCCTACAGAAGAAAATGTCACACAACTTCAGATTGGTGCAAATAGCAAAGCATATTTCCCAACATTATTTGGTCTTTTAACATCTATGTTTCATTTCATCTCTATTATATCATCTTCCTTTCCTCTAAAATATTCCAAAATTTCAAGGTTGCATTTACTATCATTAAGAAATATCCTTGCAAATTGTTTCACCAAGAAAATAAGAACCAGACAGAAAATTCTCCCAACCTCAAATGTACCTACATATCAATGGTTCCTTCATACCTTCAGTTTTACCTCATTAGTAATTAATTTTCTTTTCTATGTCCTGAATGCTTGTGTTCTGTCTCCCCCGATCCTGAACACCCACTACATTTTCCTACGTATTACCTTCTTGGCTCTGACTATAGAGATACTTAACCTCTGTTCCCTTTTTTTTTTTTTTTTTTTTTTTTTTGGAGAGGTTTTTGCTATAGGGCGCGTGCGCTCGCCAGACAGACAGAGAGAGACAGAGAGATAGAAAGCAGGAAATCACCCCCCAGGGGGGATGGCCACGCCGCAATCCCTTCTCCTCCATTCTCCTCTTGGGATCTTGGGCACGCACGCACACGCGCCCGGCGTGAGTTTAAGCCACCGGGTCCGGGACTCGAACCGCAGTCGACTACGTGGGAGTCCAGCGACATAGCCATTACGCTAACTGCTGGTCCCGACCTCTGTTCCCTTAACAAAACAAAACAAAACAAAACAAAACATAAACCCATAGACTTCTGTGATTAAATCCCCCAATCTAAACACTGCTTTCTACTTCTTTTCTTACTCTGCTAAGCTTCTTGAAAAAAGCTCTATATTGCTTCACTTTCTACTTACTCATTTAAGTCTGACAACCTTACTTCATCTATCCCACCAAATTACCCTACAAAATATTATCAATGTCCTGCTCACTCTTAACCCAGCAGACAATTCAGCCTTCAGCTTGTTAGATTTCTTTTTCTTTCTTGTTTTCTTTCTTTCTCTCTTTCTTTCTTTCTTTCTTTCTTTTTTTTTTTTTTTTTTTTTTTTTTGTATAGGGCGTGTGTGCTCACCAGAAAGAGAAACAGAAAGTGAGAAATCACCTCCCAGGGAAGATGGCCATGCCGCAATCCCTGCTCCATTCTCCTCTCAGGATCTTGGGAACACATGCACATGCTCCTGGCGTGAGTTTAAGCCACCAGGTCCAGAACTCGAACCATGGTGGATTACATGGGAGTACAGCGACATAGCCATTACACCAACTGCTGATCCCAAGCTTGGTAGATTTCTTTGAACTATTTTTTTTTCCTGTCCAGCATGACACCCCCCTGTCCCGTAATTTCTCATTTTAGACTCTACTAGTTTTCAGATTCTCTTTTTAAATTCACTTTCTCTAACCAGCCTTCTGTGCTGCTGCTCCTAGTTACTTTAGAGGGCATCTTTAATCTATATTCTGTAAAGCACTAGGAGTTAAGCAAAGATGCATCAGGGTGGGCTTCATATATGGTCCTTACACATGAGATTACTTTACAATACCACATTATTCACATTTGCTGCATTTTTTCTGAGAGAGATACTGTGAAGTCATTTAAAAAAAAAGAAAATAAAACAAAATTCAGCATAGTAATTTGCTCAGATGGCAAAACAAAAATATCATAGAACAAAATGCATGCAAATGCAGCAAAAGCTAACAATGCAGAAAAGATATGTAATCACTTAAGAAGAAGTTAAAAATACTTTTAGTTGAAAGAGATTACAAAAGTATATACAGTTGGATTCCATTTTTACTATGAGATGTATATCTACATAATTTATATATAAGATATTTTTCAGAATGGTATAAGTGTAGAGAATAATGATAAATGTAGAGAATAATTGCAGCATGGCAATCCCCCATGGGGGAGTGATTTCTCACTTTCCCTCTCTCTTTCTCTCGTTCTCTCTCTCTCTCTGTTGCATGCCTGCTCCCTCTAGCAAAAAAAAAACAAAAACAAAACAACAAAAAGAACACTGGACTGAATGCTTGTATTGGCCTCTCCTAAATTAACATGTTGAGTTTCCAAGCTCCTAATGTGATGATTTTAGAAAGTGGGGTTTTAAAAGGTAATTATTCCAGCGATGAGGCTGAAACGCTCCTGATGGAATTACTCACTATATAAGAAGAGACACACGCTGCTTTTCTCCCTTTCTACCATGTGAACATACGGCAAAGATGTATCTACAAGCAAGGAAAACTGCCCTAACCTCACCAGAATTAGGGTCTGCCAGTGCCTTGATCATGGACTTCCCAACAGAATGGTGGGAAATAAGAGTTTGTTGTTCAAGCCATGCAGTCAATGGTATTTGTGTGCTCACCAGGGATAGTGAGAGGGAGTGAGAAATCACCCCCCCCCCAGGCGGGGATGGCCACCACACTGCAATCCCTTCTCCTCCCATTCTCTTCTGTAGATTTTGGGCATGTATGCACCCAAGCCAAGTGTGATTTTTCAAGCTGCTGGGTCCTGGAGGCCACCTGCTGGCCCCTCGGTCAATTTTATTTTATAATATATAGAAGTCAAAAGTGACTAATAGATGTAGATATGTTGAAAAGCATATGAATTAATGTTTATAATGATCTCCTAATACTTTCTTAATTAGGATCTATGAAGATATTATATAAAATAGGACCTATAACCTACTGAGAAATTCTCCAGATCAAAAATAAAATCAGCGGGACCAGCAGCTAGCGTAATGGCTATGTCGCTGGACTCCCATGTAGTCAACTGCGGTTCGAGTCCTGGACGCAGTGGCTTAAACTCACGCCAGGTGCGTGTGTGTGTATGCCCAAGATCCTGAGAGGAGAATGGAGGAGAAGGGATTGTGGCGTGTCCATCCCCCCCGGGGGGTGATTTCTCGCTTTCTGTCTCTCTTTCTCTCTCTGTCTTTCTGGCAAGCACATGCGCCCTATAGCAAAAATAAATAAATAAATAAATAAATAAATAAATAAATAAATAAAGCAAGCAAGAAAAAAATCAACCACTTTTCACTCATTAGTATGGCAAAGAAAAAGTTTTCTGATTTTTAGTTCAAACATGAAGTTAGACAAGAAAACAGTCACAAAATTATCAAGAAGAAATAGCTCCAGTTTTCCATTCATATTAATTCTGAGGCAAAACAGATCTGTTCGGGGACCAGCAGTTAGCGTAATGGCTATGTCGCTGGACTCCCATGTAGTCGACCGCGGTTCGAGTCCCGGACCCGGAGGCTTAAACTCACGCCGGGCGCGTGTGCGTGCGTGCCCAAGATCCCGAGAGGAGAATGGAGGAGAAGGGATTGCGGCGTGGCCATCCCCCCTGGGGGGTGATTTCCTGCTTTCTATCTTTCTGTCTCTCTCTGTCTCTCTGGCGAGCGCACGCGCCCTATAGCAAAAAAACCTCTCCAAAAAAAAAAAAAAAAAAAAAAAAAAAAAAAACAGATCTGTTCTTTCTTCTTCTCCTGCTCTAAAATTCACACAAATGGAAGGGCTATTTGGTGTTAAGATTAGAAAAGCTCAATCAAATCCCTATGTTCTCTTTAAAAAATTACTACATTACTTAATTATTTTCCTCCTTTTTATGTCAACCACAATCAGACAAATCAATGGCAGTTTCTCATTTATTATTTATAGCCAGGTCACATAAGAAAAATGATTATTTGGAGTTGGTCTGCAACTGGAAAGCCTTGGGTAGATATGCTGTTTTACTGAGCCTGTTACTTCATCTGTAATGTAAAGATAATGATTTCTACTTCATATTGTGGAAGTAGGGAGAGGTATTTTTAAATAATTAAAAATAGTAGAAATTGTTTGCTATAATGATTTAAGTCCTGACAGTCTCAAATTCAATATAATAATTACTTCTGACTCAAAAACTGAATTATTTGTGTAGGGAGAACTCTGAATATAATCATTGTTTGCCCATACTCCACTTTTTTTTTTTCCATGTCCTTAAGGAAAAATGGGAAGGCTGACAGCAGTCAGAGAAAATTAGCCAAGAAAAAAGAGTAGATGAAACAGTAGACTCTGAACTCTTTTGCAACTGCTCGGATCAAGTGTTCAAAAATAGGAAGATCTCTGTATAAAAAATCCCAGTTATTACAATCTCCAATGTTTGCAGATAAGGAAACCATGGATTGAGATGATAAAGTGAGCCAAAGGAACATTCATGGAAAGTGGTTGTTTTCTGTCCCTTAAACTCAACCTGAGAGGTCAAAGACTAACTATCATCTATAGAAAAGAAAGAGAAGCAGAAATGCCTGAAGACACAGCTACTTAACTACTAAATCAATTTCTCATCTATAAAGCAAGAATAATAAATTTCTGAGAGGAATAACTGCCTCAAAGAGTGGTTGAGATAACTAAATAGATGTATTTAAGTAAAGGGCCTGATGCAGTGCCTGGTTTAAAGAAGTTGCTCTATAAATGTTCTTTTCCTTGGGTACATAGATGATTAGTTCCAGGACTATAAATATGTCTATGTTTATCTTGACAAAAAATTACTGTCATGTAGATTGATTCAGTAAGTACTATGTTCCTGCTTTCTGCTCACTGAGCACCAAACCCTGAAATAATACTCAGGAGAGTAACAATTCTGAGTGCTTTACCTCAAAACTATATGAAAAGGAATAAACTATTGAAAATAAGTGAACCTACAATGTGGAATTTAAAATAAATCTCGTACACGCAGGTGGAGCCACTACAGTTTGGAGGCCACGTGGGAGGTCCTGGTTTGTTTCCAAGGCCAACCTGAACCCATCCAATGTGATTATAATCCTAGGTAATTGGGTGGCTGGGGCAGGCGGCTCACAGCACTGTAAGACCCAGTCAAGAAAAATGATCTCTATCTCCCTTTCCCCATCTCTTTCCTTTTTTTTTTTTTCTCCCTCTCTCTCTTCCTCTATCTCTTAAGGGAAAAAAAATGACATAACAAACCCAAATCAAACTAAAATACTATTCTGAGCATACTGCTATCAGCTTTTAATTGCTTTTCGCTAAAGAGTAGACTATACCTTTAGTCAATTTCACAAATCCATTTGACTAATACTTACTGAAAATTACCATGTGCCAGATATTCTTCAAAGCACTTGGGATGCATGAGTGGGTAAGCCTAAGAAAGATCACTGCCTTGAGGAGCTTGGTACTCCATGTTAGAGCAATATATTGGGTTGTCGGAAAAATCATGATGTATTTTCCTGTTTTTTTTTTTTTTTTTTCTATGCAAGAAATGAACCATGACTTCTCTTACAATCCAATGGTAGAAGGTGAGAAGTATTGTGAGAAAAAGAAATTACACAGCAAGTTAGGAGGACTGAGAGTGCCAGAAGTTAAATATAGATTATAATTTCGGTTAGAAATTTCACAGCTGTGGTCATAGATGCACAAACGTTGGAAGGAGATGAGGGAGACAGCTTTGCAGATTAACTAAGGGAAAGTGTTCCAGGCCATGCAAAAGCCCCCAAGTAGGAGCCAGACAGATAGGAAACAAGGTTGTGGCCAGTGAATAAAAAAGAGAAAGGGACAGTGGTAAAAGATAAGGTCAGCAAGTATGAAGAGCCCAGTGGGCCATATAAAAACTTTCATGTTTACTTTGAGTGAAATTGGAGAGGAGTGACATGATTTTAGATTTTATAAGACTCACTGTGATTACTGGTTAAAAATAATATGATCCAGCCATGCTATTTCTGGATATATATCCAAAGGACATAAAGTCAGTATGATAAAAAGATATTTAGGTATTTTCATTTCCATGCATGTCTATTTTTTTTAAAGTTTATCTAATTATTCCAAGAGTAAGAGAGAGAGAGAGAGAGAGAGAGATCCAACAGCCCTATAAGGGTCCCAGTACTGTGAACCACTCCCAGTTTCATGTTTCATTCAGCCTTGATCATGGGCACGTGCATTTCTGATATACCCAGGGAGACTCTAAATGACAACCAGCAACTTTCCTGAATGAGTCTGTCTCACAGAGCCCTGGGTTTTACTGCTATGCCACTGTCTGCCCAGAACTCACGTGTCTGTGGCAGCTCTTTTCACAATAGCCATGATCACCCTAAGTGTCCATCACTAATGGATGGATAAAGAAAATGGGAACCAGCAGTTAGCATAATGGCTATGTTGCTGGACTCCCAAGTGGTCAACCGTGGTTTGTGTCCCGGACCCAGTGGCTTAAAACTCACGCCGGGCGCGTGTGCGTCCGTGCCCAAGATCCCGAGGGGAGAATGGAGGAGAGGGGATTGCGCGTGACCATCCCCCCTGGGGAGTGATTTCTCGCTTTCTGTCTCTATGTCTCTCTCTGTCTGGCAAGCGCATGCGCCCTATAGCGAAAAAAACTCTCAAAAAAAAAAAAAGAAAATTGGTATATATACACAATAGAGTACTATTCAACCATAGAAAGAAAGAAATCTTGTCATTTGTGATAATATAGGTGCGTCTGGAGAGTGTTATTTTAAGTGAAGTAAGCCAGGCACGGAAAAACAAATATAGGTCTATCTCATTCATCTGTGGATTCTAGAGAAGTCGATCTCGTTCATCTGTGGATTCTAAAGAAGTTGATCTCAGAGAAGTAGAGATTACAGTAGTGATTACCAGAGGGTGGAAAGGATAGCACAGACAGGGATTAAGGAGAGATTGGTATCAAGTTTCAGTTAAGAGAGAAAAAAATTGGTGCTTTATTGTACTGTAAGGTGACTATGGTTAACGGTGTTGGATTATATATTTCAAAATAGTTAGCAGAATGGGCTTTGAGTGCTCACACCACAAATATTTGATTAATGTGTGGAGTAATGTTTATGTTAAATACCCTGATTCGATTATTACACAATGTAGACATGCGTCAAGCATGTACATACTGTATGTCATAAATACGTACATTTATTATGTGTTTCAATTCACTTATTTATTCATTCATTTATTTATTGAGAGATTTTGGTAAAGGACATGTGCACTTTCTGGACACACAGAGAGAGACAGAAAGTGAGAAATCACCCCCTGGGGGGATGGCCACACTACAATCCCTTCTCCTCCAATCTCCACTTGGGATTTTGGGGACACATGCACATGCATCTAGCATGAGGTTCAAGACTCTGGGTATGGGACTTGAACTGCAGTTGGCCATGTGGGAGTCCAGGATCTTAACCACTACACAACCTGTGGGCTCCTATATTTCATTTAAAGCAAAAGGAAAGGTGGAAAAACAAGAAGGAGCCAGCAGATGGCATGAAGTCTAAGGAGACTGGTCTTACATGGCCAACTGATCAGTTTGAGTTCCAGAACTAACAGCTTGAAAAATCACACTAGACACGTGTGCATGTGTGCCCCAAATCCCAAGAGTAGAGTGGACAAGGATTGAAGGATAACCCCGTTTCTACGAGGTGATTTCTCATTCCTCCCCTCCTCCAGTGCACTCATGTGCCCTATAGCAAAACAAGACTAAACAAAGTAAGGAAAAAAAAAAAAAAAAAGAAGAAGAAAATAGGCTATTGAGGGCATGGAGCAAGGATAGAAGGAGACAGGCCAATTAGAAAATAATGACAGTAGTGCAAGTCTGTGACTCCGATACATAGAATGAAAATACTTCCTCAAAAAAGAACAGAGATGCATAAAGGAACACACAGAAAAGGGGAGTGGATGCAGCTAAGTCTGTGCTTAGAGGGAATGTTTTAGGCTTAAATATGTAAGGTAGTAAAAAGGAAAAGCTGAAGTGTAATTTTTTGATTGTCTTTTACAAGAAATAGAAGTACTTCATGTTGGATGAATTCTCTTTAAAAACCAAATGATGTATAGCAATTGAATGTTTAAAAAAAGAATAATAAAAAAATTAAATTAATCTAAAAAAAGGAAAAGTTATTTGCTGCTGCTGATGTATATAGCAATGTCTTTGTCTTGACTGATAAGCATGGTAATTGTACTGGAAAAAATGTTATTTGCTGTAAAGATATTTGTGATTAAATGAAATATAAAAACAGTAAAAAAAAGAAAAAAGAAAATATAATAGCAAATTAAATTTAAAGAAAAGAATGAAGATTAAATAATTAGTTACAAACATAAATAGACTCAACCTAGTAAGTTAATTTTATGAAAGGACTCAACACTGACGTATTCCTGTTGAAACTGATCAAGAAAATAAGAAATAAAGACTCTGACATGGGTGTTTCAATATTTAAAAATCTCAAGTACAACTTCATGTTAATAAATGTTAGATAGTAAATAAAATACAGAGGGTCTGGATGGTAGCATAGCAGTAAAATGTGAGACAGACTCACGTGGAAAGGTTCTGAGTTTGTGTCTGGAGACCTCCCTGAGTACACAGGCCACCCATGCCCGTGATCCAGAACTGGCTGACGCTAGGGTAGAGCACAGTGACAAGACCCTATTAGGAGTGCTGTGTCTAAGTCTCCTGTCTCTCAGTTTTTGTCTTTCTTACTTGTGAAATAAATAAACTTAAAAAATAAATAAATAAAATGGAACTATCCTTGAGTAACCAAAAAAGATGGATTTCAGCTCCAATGCACTAGCAGTGCCATCACCTTTAGATTGAAGCTTAGATAGTTTATCAATTTGAAGAGGCAGAAAAAATGGAATATGGATAGATAAAAGAAGATGTTTTTATTCTTCTGTTCTGGTTTCCTTTCCTAGATTTGTCACATTTCCATTGATTGCTGTACCCTCTGCTTGCTTTTGGGTTTTCATGTATTGGGTTATGAGATTTTGTCACTAAGTTTCAAATTTTTCTTTAGTTAACACACCTTTTTAATTAAATTTGTGTATAACTCATATGTATCAAACAGTGCACTACAAGGGGGAGGAGTTATTGCAAATAGGACAATCCTAAGGCCCAAATTCCAGCTGCAGTGAAAGGAAATAAAGGGTCTGATTAGCAACCCACGAAAAAATCAACTTCAACAGCTATCCACAGACAGAATTCCCTCATGAGTGCTAAGGAAACCTGGACACACAAGGGAGGTTGTGAAACCTCTTTGGATAACAAAGGTGAGTCCGTGGAATTGCAGCTGGGTGAATGTTAAAGGAACTGCAAAACCCCCAACCCATTTTGGTACTACACACGGGAAGTTACCAGAACTCTTAATTTCCACACAGGGAAAAGTGGCCTGGAAGCGGTCACTTGGCTTTCCCAAGTCCTAGTCCTTTTCCTGGAGGCTCGCTCCTGCAGAGGCCCACAAAGAGAACCAGGACCAAGAGAGACCAAGTAGGGACAAGAGAGGGGGTGGGGCCAGCAAGTGCTAGTGCAGAACTGCCAGAGAAGATGCTGCACCACAGAGGCTGTTCAGGGATCACACACACACACACACACACACACACACCACACTTGACGGCCTAGCCAGCTCTCCACGTGACCTATGTGTCCTCTTTGTCTCTCCCAGGGTCCCATCTAGGTCCATCAACCATTCTCCATAACCAGACTCACATCTAACTTGGGATGAGGGCGCCCTCTGGTGCTAATTGGGATACAACAGCTAGTTCACTCGGATTTTTCTAAAAAAAACCCATCCAAATCAAAGTTAAAAACGGGGCCAGTCTGTGGTGTGATGCTTAGGGCATCTGGCTCCCCCCAGGCCTACTGCATCAGTTCAAGTGTGGGTGCATACCCAAAATCTTGAAAGGAGGGAGAAATGAAAGAAAAGGGATTGTGTGTAACCATTTCTTGTTGGTGTGGGAGGGTGCTTTCTAACTTTCTCTCTCACCTCTGGCCAAAAAAAAAAAAAAAAAAAAAAAAAAAAAAAAAAAAAAATGCAAGCAAATCCAGACTATGAAGACTAAACAAATACCTAACTCATAAATATGTAAAAACAACAGTAACAACTACAACAAAAGCAGAGAATGAATTAAGAAATGTATCAGACAAATATAACAGAGGTTGAAAAACATTTTTTAAAAATTAAACAGAAATTCAGGAGCTGAAATGAAAAAAAATTAAGGAGGCGTCAATAACAGAGATTATCAAGCAAAAGAAAGAATTAGTAAACGCGAAAACAGGCTATTTGAAAATAAAAGAAAATAAAAGAGAAGAACATGAAGGAATAAAGTGTATTTATAGGATTTATGGAAAACCATCGAAAAAAATCTATGTGTCATGGGTGTTAAAGAGGGATTTGAGAGTGATAAAAGGTAGAAAGTGTATTCGAAGAAATAATAACAGAAACTTTCCAAACTTGGAGGAAGATACATATATTCAGATATAGGAAGATGAACGGTCACCAATCTGGCATAATCCAAATAGGACAACTCTAAGACAAATTATAATCAAATCCTCAAACATCAAAGACAAAGATGATTCTAAAAGCAGCAACAGAAAAGAAGCAAATAGCATAGCAAATAAGGAAGTTCTTATTCAGTTGGAATAAGCCAAACAGGTCAAGAGAGAGTGGAATGAACTAGCAAAAGAACTGAAGGAAAAAAATAACGAGCTGCCAGCCAAGAATACTAGGTCTGTCATTGATTACCCAACAAAGCCATCCTTCTGAAGTAAAGGAGAGATAAAGATATTCCTGGAGAAAGAAAAGTTGAAGGAACTAATTGCATTAAACTCTCCTTAGAAGAAATGCTAATAGGAGTTCGTCAATCAGAAAGTAAAGAATGTTAACATGCAGCACAAATACCTCAAAGGTATATAACCCACGGGTAAAAGTAAGTATTCAGACAAATTCAGAATACTCTATAGCCCTGCTGTTACCAACAGGCCACAAAGAAACAAGTGTTTGTGAGGTTATGGAGAAAGGGAAGCTCTTGCCAACTGTTGGTAAGAATACAAATTAGGACCAGCCAGATGGCACAATGGTTAAGATAGCTGAGTCCCACATGGCTGACTGCATGGTGACTCTAGGAGTGGTGGCATGAAAAACAAACCATACAAATATGCATAAGTACCCAAAATCCCTAGAGGAGAATGGAAGAGAGCAGACTGTGCTGTGACCATCTTCTGTGGGGGCTGATTCCCTCCTCTCTCTCTCTCTCTCTCTCTCTCTCTCTCTCCATCTCTAGTAAGCACAAGCATCTCATAGCAAAATTTTTAAAAGGAATATATTAGTATAGCATTATGGAAAATAGTATAGCAGTTCCTCTAAAAACAGAACATAGAAATACTTTATGTTCCAGCAAGCCCACCATTGCACATATATACTCAAAGGAAAGGAAATCAGTATGTTGAAGAGACATCTGCACCCCCGTGTGTATTATAACACTAGTCACAGTAGCTAAGACATGAAATCAACGTTAGTGTCTATCAACAGATGAATAGAGAAAGAAAATATGGTCCATGTACACAGCAGAATACTATTCATTCATATAAGGGATAAAATCCAATCATTTGCAACAACATGAGTGAGCCTGGAGGCTATCATGTTACGTAAAATGAGCCAGATACCTCATGCTCAGATGTGGAAGTTTAAACAGCTGATTTCATAGATGTTGAGAGGAAGATAGACGTTCACAGGGACTGAGAAGAGAAGGTGAGGAAAATAGGGAAAGGTTGGTCAATAGGTACAGCTCTGCAGTTAGAGAGGAGGAGTGAATTAAATTAGTCTAATACACAGTGGAGGGACTATTGATAACAATAATGTAATGTACATTTCCAATAGCTGGAAGAGAAGATTTTGAATCTTCTCACAACAAAGAAATGATAAATGTTTAAGGTGATGAATATGCTAATTACTATGACCGGATCATCACTTACTGTATTCATCGATCCAAACATCGCACTGTACCCCTTACATATATATATGTTAATTATGTCCATTTAAAAAACTAAGTAATTACATTTAATGGACAGAAAAATGGAACATTATCTGTTGACCATAATGTGTATGGTAATGTCATTGACTGGACTAATATGCAATGTGCTCATGCTGTGAAAGTTCATTTTGTATGCTGTGAAGATGTATAGTAATTAAATGCTAACAAAGTAAGAAAAGAAACCCTATGTAATTACAAAGTGAATTTTAAAAAAACTGATAAAGAGAGTCTTATGTTATATGGTGCTGGAGAATGTGAGAGGGTTGCTCCCCAAAATTATAGGACTCACGATGCCTGATATGAGCTCTACAGGACAAATCAGAGCAACAGAAATGGCATATAGAAAACAGAACTTTCAGACAAATGAAATAATATGTTCACATACTCAGGAGTGGGAGCAAATCCGAATTTTGGAGACAAGCATTTGCAGATGAAGTTTACTTTAAGTACATACCTGACAGTGTTCCTCCTCTCTAATATGCATATGAACTATTAGGCTTTGCCTTATCATTGGGCTGGAATTTAGTCTATGGATAATTCTTATAGCTGGTCTTCCACCTTCAGCCTGTGTTCTGTTTGACATCTGTGATTTTTTTTTCCCCTTTTCTTGTGGCATATGGTGAAGAAAACAGATTTACACTTTTCTTTTTGGCAGAAAAAGTCATTTTCTTTTTTGATTCTAAACTGAAATATTACATAATGGTACATCTTATTCAAATCCAGCAAAAGTGTTCCTTTTCTTACCATTGATCTCCCATTTCCAACCTACTTAAGTTTACTTAACGATAATTATCACTTGGATATACAAGCATTCAGGTTTCTTATCTTCCTCTCTAAAGAAATCTCTTTATTAACCTACACCTTTACACATGCATTCATTTAAGGCTCTATTCACACTCATTTAAGTGGCAAATGGGACACCACAAATGTGAGCAAGATAGTGCCTTAACTGGAACACCTCCCATGGTCTCGCAATTCTCACGCTGCCTTGTCTACCTCCTGGAATGAGTTTTATTTAGAAAGAGAGCTCAGGGGGCTAGCAGATGACATAGTGATTGTGTGGCTGGACTCCCACCTGGCTAACAGCGGTTTAAGTCCCAAATCTAGTTGCTTGAAAATTATGCCTGGCTTATGTGCATGTGTGTCCAAGATCCAGGAGATTGAAGGAAAAGGGATTGTGACATGGCCATGTGCCCTGGAGTGCAGTTTCTCACTTTCCCTCTCATTGTCTCTGTCTCTGTCTCTCTTTCTCTCTTTGGTGAGCCCATGCACCCTATGGAATAAACCTCTTAAAAAAAAAGAAAGAAAGAAATAGAGCTCAGAAAAATTAAATAATGTTAGATAATGTATAAATTCAATGTGGTTGTAGAGTATTTGTAATGATACTCAGAGAGGCTGTCAAGTTTTACAGAAATGAATGAAGACACACAGCTCATCATTTCAATGCTTTGCCACTGCTACTGTTAAGAAGTCTAAAGTCTGCAAATGGAAATCTGTCATTGCTCTTACTAGAATATGAGTATCTCTACCCATGTTGACAAGTGGGCAAAACACATTTATGTTATGCAAGCCTTTCCTGTAATTTAATTGATCTTTCAAAATTGTGACACTGGCCTTGGGTTGCTCATCAGAAAAATGATCTTAAACTTATATTGCTCTGCCAAATGTAAGACCTTTCAGGTGACCTAATAATATAATAGAGATTGACAGTATTATTGCTCGCATGTAAAAGAGTATGAATGAAAGAAAAATCTGCCCAGTTTCTTCTTACCGTCTCTTACTGAGACCATGGGATCTGCCAGATTTTTCATTACAGGGAACCTATTTGTCATTACTTGTCATCTTGTGATAGAGTAATTCAGTCTGTAATCAAACAAGCCTGGAAGTCATTTTTATTTATGTATAAAATGGTAAAATAGAAATTCTTCTTGGGGCATAGAAGAATGAAAAATCACAAACTTTAGCTGGTGGTCTTTAAGAAATCTATTCTTATATATACTCAATCTTTTATCTTATTCTTATTGTCAGATAATCTTCACTCTCTTGATGACCAGCACATAATTCTGACTATGAATAGATAATTCTACCTTTTTTTCTATTCAGCATCCTCTCTTCAAGTCAGCCATATTTGGTAATTCCTCCTATTTTCCTCTGTAAATGTCTCTAGTGAAGTAAATGCATAGCCAAAATCTAACCCAACACATTTAGAGAGAAAAATAAATAATTGTCCTTTGTCTTTTCATCAGTTATATCACTGGCCTTTAGCTGAAGTCTCAAAGAAAAATTAGAAAAATTAAACTTGCAACTTGATCACAAAAAGCACTAATATGAGGACCAGTTGGTGCCATGGTGGTGAAGACACTAAACTTCCACATGGCCGACTGTGATCCACGTCACTGACCCAGTGGCTTGAAAATCATGCCAGGCATCTGTACCGGCATGCTTCATTGACGGGATGGGGAGGTGTGGTGTTATCTGTTGAAGATATTTCGATCAACGGGTCTGGGGAGAAATGTTCACATATCGAAATGGTCTCATTGTAAGCCAAACAATATGATTGAAAGTATATACAAAAAAAAAAAAAAAAAAAAAAAAATCCCAAGAGGAGAATGGGTGTACACGCTTAAAATCCTGAGAGGAGAATGGAGGAGAAGGGATTGCCGTGTGGCCATCCCCTCTGGCAGGTAATTTCTCTTTCTCTCTCTTTGTCTCTCTCCAGTGAGCATAGGCACCCTATGACAACAATCTTTAAAAAGAAAAAAAAGCACCAATATTTTTATTATTTATTTCCACTTGGAAGCACTAATAGCCTAAGACTATTTGCACTAGAAATAAAAAATGTTGGCCACAAATCATGCCATCAAAACAGTGAAACAAAAGTAAAGTAAATGAAATGAAATGAGAGACAATTTCCTTGTCAGGACGGTCTGTTTTATATTTTATAACCTGTAAATTAAAAAAAGGTAAATATTTGTCAATATTTATGAAGAAATAAAATAGGAAAATATCTCAGGCAAGACCAAAGAGTTGAAGATTCAATAGATTTTATAATGTTTTCAAACTCAGAAATTTTAATTTTTTCCCCAACACAATAAGCTTTTGAATGCTAAATCAATAAGATTTTCTCCTATTCTGTCACTTAGAGTGCATATCATCAGAAAATAAAACAGTTCAATGGCTCATTTAGCTCTGTATAAGCCTTTACTCTGTTAGAAAAGAAAGAAATACCCTTCCTTAGATTACAGAAGCAAATATAAAAGGAAATTAAAGGGGAAAAAGTTTAAAAATCATGTATAAAGAGGCTGACCCAGGCCACAGGCAAATCTTTTTCTGAGCTAGTAAACTCTAGCATCTAGAATCCAATCACTTTCTATTATATATAGTATACATTCAGTCAGTCAGAAACTTCGGAAGCTAAGAGATGCCTGCAAAAAGGAAATTATGCATGGAAAACCTGAGGTCCACAGGGGTACAGAGATTGTGCTATCAGCCTGATTTCAGAAAAAGCTGGCAAATCCTTCACAGGCTTCCTCTTATCATGGTTGCATGCTAAATATGTAGATGATTAATATGCTAAATAAGAAAACCTGGGCTGTCAGTTGCCTGTGTTTGTCTGCCAGAACCTTGAAATTAGGTCATGGCCACCAGGGAAAATTCCTTCTCAGATGGCAGGCTGTGTGAACACGTGAACAGACCCAGGCAGGAGGAAACACCTCCCTAAGTACCCTAAGTGATGGGAATGATATGCACTATTGAAATTACATCAGTGGGTGATGCCGAGACCTTTCAATATGGAACCAAGTCACATAGGTCTATACAGGACTGTACTTCGCACCTCACTTTGTATCCTGCCCTTGAAAGGAAATGAAAAGGAACAAACTTTATTCCTAATTTCTCCAGCTGTTGCCTCAACCTACTTTAACATCCTAAGTGAAGGATTTCTCTTAATGAGTATCACTCCTGACAGTTTAAAAATATTCTAAGTTTTAGGACTTCATCTTTATGTAAGAAATGACATTTCTGAAAGATATTTGTGTGTGTGTGTGTGTGTGGTTGTTTCCATTCATACACTTAAACACACACATACACACATAAACATGCTTCTTTAAATAAGAGGTGACATTCCTGAAAGATGTATGTTTCAGTGTGTGTATGTGTGCATATGTCAATGTGAGCAATTGCTGGTATAGATACAAATGTGTAAGGAATTCTTTTTTATTTTTTATTTTTTTGCTATAGGTGTTTGTGTTCACTGAAAAGAGACAAAGAGAGAAAGAGAGAGAGGGAGGGTGAGCAATTGAGAAATCATCCCCCAGGGGAATGGCCATGCTGCATCCCTTCACCTCTGTTCTCCTCTTGGGATTTTGGGCACACACACATTTTGGGAAAACACATCCAGTGTGTTTTCAAGCTTTTGGGTCCTGGACTCAGACCACAACCAGTCACATAGGATCGAGCTCCCTCGAACCTTCACATCACTTGCTGGATCTCCACAAAGGAATCATTTTTAATGCTTGAGCATCATTGTCTTCGAAACAATAGATTGCATTTTTAAGGAGTCAATCTGAATACTGTTAAAATGTTTTGCTAAAAATTTGTAGACATTGATGATTAAATCAAGCCTTTTATTCCTAAGTTCATAATAATGGAGGAACTTCAGACTGAGAAATACCTTCATTAAAAAAAAAAAAAAATGAATCAGTGTGTACCAATGGAAAGACCCAACAAAAAATTTAAGAAGAGTTTAAGTTCTGTATACATTATTCATTTACATTTTAAATTTAGGTCTTAGTTTACTCCTCTATATAATAATTACTTAGAAATAAATAGAACTAGATGATGAAAGCCTAATTTACCTGTAAGACCTCAAAATTATTCTATTTGAATTACACCAGTCATGAAAAAAATGAAACTTCTAGAGTCTTTGTACACTATTAATTCATAAATGGCTATGTGATAATCACTCATCACGTGTAAGAAAGGGTAGCAAAAGCTTCAATGATAATTAAGATATGTCAGTTAAAAAGAAGGTAGTCTGGGACCAGCAGCTAGCTTAATGGCTATGTTGCTGGATTCCCTTGTAGTTGACCACAGTTCGAGTCCCGAACCTGGTGGCTTGAACTCACGCTGGGCTTGTGTGCGTGCCCAAGATCTTGAGAGGAGAATAGAGGAGAAGGGATTGTGGAATGGCCATCCCCCCTGGGGGGTGAATTCTCACTTTCTGTCTCTTTGTCTCTTTCTGTCTGTCTGTCTGGCAAGTGCACACGCCCTATAGCAAAAACCTCTCTCAAGAAAAAAAAAAAAAGGAAGGCGGCAGTCAAATCGAACTAGCTCATATTTCAGAGCCCTTTCTTTGGTCACAATAATTTATGGCACATGTTATCCATATGCCTATATCAATCACAGGGAAAGAATGGCCCTTTCGGCAAAGGTAAGGGTCTTTACATCTTTCAGAAATGAAGAACTGTTGAATACACAGGTATTTACAATGATGTAGACTACAATTGTAAATCTGGAAATTCACATGAGGAATATGTCAGAGCATAAAATTCTGATTGAGGGTCTCGAGTGACATAATTTTGTAATTTGTTGTACTGTGAGAAGTCCAAGGTTTGCAGGACTATAGCAACAACAGAATCATTCCAAATCCCAGCCCACTGTATGGTTTTATTGGAGTTACAGCACAGCAGCTTTCACAACTCCAAATAAGCCTCTAGAGGCTTTAAGGTCAATAATATATAGTCTAAAAAAATAAAAAATAAAAAAGCTTTAACATTTGACTTTCCTTATTGAACACCGGTAACTCAGAAAAGGGTGATTCGATTACATGTGAAACATTGGCCTACAGAATACAAACTAAGGACTGAAATCTGAGCAGACAATTTATAGAATGTGCAATTATATAAATGAGTGAGGAAAAAAGACATAAAAAGACCATTTCTCAGAATGGAAAGAATTTCTAAACTTTCTGGAATGAATCCTTTATTATTCTTTGAATTTTTCCCTCAAGAAAATTGCCAAATCTCAACTATAACTGACATGGTGCTTTCATATTCTTTCTAACATTGTTCATAAAAGTGAAAACAAAGCATGGGAGCCTATCGTATTTCCACTAGAACATCTACATCTAAAACTATGGATTTCTAATATTTCCATAATGTATTTGTTAAAGGCAGTTACTATGAACCCTTCAGCCAGAAGGATTGATTGATATATTTTTATTTTATTTTACTTCATTTTTTTAGTGTATGTGAATTCTAGTAAGGGAGTTTCCAAACTTCCCATTCTGTTCCCTCTTCCCTGAGCATCCAAACTGCTTTCTGATAAGCACAGCCCCTAAGTACAGAAAGCAAACTCTTATAAATTGGGTGATGGTTGGGAATGATGTTGGCTAACTCTGACCCCACAGTGTGTGGTGAAGAGGAAGAGCTGCAGGAAACAAGAATAAAACCAGTATTGGAAAACACGTAGAAATAAATTACCAGTCCTAAGCGGTTGAAGGAATAAACACAAAAATTCATTATGACATCAACTAATATGCTCAGGTTCTGAATGATGAATGAAAAGTAGAACAAAAAAAAAAAAACAAAAACTAACCTGGGTGGGAGAGATATTGATCAAAGAATACAGAATTTCAATTAGGTTAGAATAACGTCAAGAGACCTATTGTCCAACATAATAACAATAGTTAATAACAATGTGTTGTATTCTTAAAAATCACCAACACAGCAGATTTTAACTGTTCTCGCCGCAAAAAATTAAAAGTATGTGAGGTAATGCAGGAATTAAGTATTTTGATTTAGCCATTCCACTAAGTATATGTAATATAAGACATCATCTTGTACACCATAAATATATAAAATTTTGGTTGATTAAAAATATGCTTTTTAAAAAATCAAAGCCATGGAGAACAGAGGTTTCTTTCCCCCTTTTTTGTTGTTACATAATGCTAATTTTTACACCCATGAATCAGGGTGCACCATTCAAGGGAGAGCCACATTGGGTAATTTTCTAACTTGTTACCAGCGAGGAACTATTAACAGGGACTCTAATAGACTTACGCCTTTTTTCCTCACTCATTTATATAATTTTACATTCTATAATTTGTCTGCTTTTAATCACAGATGCAAATAGCTATTTGTGCCAGGCTGCCCTACTATTCACAGCTCACTGTGGCTGGGAGTGTGATGCAGAAAGAGAATATAGTATAGTTGTTAATATTCCATTCGTAAACATCTTTCATGATGGGCTTAAGAACAAACCAGAGTAATAGGAGGTAGATAATAGTTCAGTTACTGAGCTTCCTAGCTGGTCATTGGGGCACGAGCTGAAACTGTTTAGTAGGCTCTTGCCTATGGTCCAGATAGTTGTTAAGTCCTGCACTAGACTCCATTGTCACTCTGACCAACGTCTCAGATGGACATAATGACCTACTGAAGTTAGAGATGTGTCAAAACTGAGTCAAACCACTCACATTAAATAACAGAATCGAGATATAAGAAAGAAAGAAAAGTGAATGTTTATGGGTTAAATTAAATGAGCAGAATAATAAGGGTAAGTATAAACTTTACATTGAAGTACAATAATGGTTTTCAAAACTATCACATACAAATGTATAATGCAGACCAGTACATATTTTCAAAAATGGGTATTTCAGCTAATTATTAATCATAATATTCTGTGGTTCTTCTAAAATAGTATGTTTTCCTCTATATTATTTATATGACATCACTTCTCTGCTCAAAACAGTGTGCTAAGCAATGAATCGTTAAAGCGAGAAAGAAATGCTCTCAGTTGATTATATGAAGAATGAATAATTTATGGGTTGAGAGTCTTCCCTGTACAAGTAAAGATATCCTTGGTGACATCAAAGAGTTCAAGAATCGAAAAAAGAGAATACATGCATTTTCTGTGTAATTTGGGAGAGAGGAGTATATCTCAGACAGTGACGATCTTTAGTAATGAACTGTTTGGCATCTAATAAGTTAAATGATACTCACATTGAAAGATATCCTGCAGGCTCCATAGTGCCAGTCAAAACAGTGTAAAATGAGATATATAACTCTTTTGCTTCTATTATTATTATTATTTTATGTTTTCCCACTAGCCCTTCTCCTCCTTTTAAAACTCCCAACATTGTGAAAAATATTAGAAAAATTTAGAGTTAAGAATACAGAGGGCCAGTGGTGATTAAGGAGCTGGATTCCTACATGGCTGAGCATGATTTGAATCTTGGACCTGAGGCTTGAAAATCATGCTGTGGGTGTGTGCCTGCGTGCCCCAAATCCTGAGAATAGAGGATAAGGAATTGTGGTATGGCCATCCTCTCTGAGGGATGGTTTCTCATTTTCCTTCTCTCTGTCTTTCTCTGTCTCTCTCTGGCAAGTGCATGTACCCTATGGCAAATACCCCCCCAAAATTAAATTAAATAAAATACAGAATGAGAAAGAAAAAGATCCAAGCTGATTCTTTCTTGTTCTGCTTCAAACTCTCTGAAGACTTCAAAGAGATGGAACATAGGAAAAGAGTAGAAGAGAACTACTGTTTCCTTGCTTGTAAATAGAAACAATGGTATTAATAGTTGACTTCACAAAATGGCAGTGATGACCCAGACTAGGTCTGTGTGGCTGGGTTTGAATCTGATTACTCCCAAACAGCCAATAAATTGTATCTATGATTAAGCCATAGCATGCATGCATGCACACACACACACACACATACACACACACACACACAACACACTTGGGAAAATATAGCTTCTGAAGTTTGGGAGGGTGAATAGCAATTGAAAAATATATCCATATTTTAAGATTTGAATTTCATACAGTTACAATGATAAAGGTTTGGAAATTCTTTGATATAACCATTTAATTCTGTTTCCTCCAACATTCCTAATTCTTCAACTATAACAGGGTAGTTATATCCAAAAATTCTAAGTGCTTAAGACTAACCTTGTACTTGCTACATCAGTCGCTGTTGCCTCTCGCAATACTCTCTCAACAAAAATCATGAAAGAACTATCTATATTTACTGTGCAATTTCTTCTCTCTTTATAGTCAACTGGCCTCTTATTACTCTCTTCATTCCCTTCAAACCCCATACCACTCTATTGAAAACTTTTTCCTCTAGCCACAGATAAACTTTATTTGTTTATTTTTTATTGACATTTGCTAGAGGGCACATGTGCTTGACACAGAGAGACAGAGAGAGGGAGAGGAAAAGGGAGAAAGCGCCCTGGATGAGGCATAGTCACGCCAGAATGGCTTCTGCTCCATTTCTCCCTTCTTTCAGGATTTCAGGCATGCATGCAGACATTTCTCAAGCCACCAGGTCTGGACTCTAACCATACAGTTGACCCTGTAGAATCTGGCTCTCCAAACACCATGCCATTGGCCCACCAGTAAACTTTTTGAACCATGTCCAAAAATATTTCAGTAGTGCTCATTTTGCATGACTTCTCAGCATCAGTAAATAATCTTGATTACTTTAACTTACTTTTCACTCTCAGCCTTTTAAATTATGCCCTGAACTACCTTAAGTTATATTTTTCTTATTTTTAATTTATATAATGGCTTGGTTCATTCATCCATTCATTTAACAATCAAGATAGACTCCAAATTGTGCTCTCTCTTACCCAAAAAGAGTTCACATAGTGAAGCATACAATTCTCCCTCCACTTAACATGCAATAAATAAAAAATAGTCCATGGTGTTTCCCCTTGACTTTCATGTATTTCTCTAGTGTTTCTGCTGGTCATCGGAGCTACTACAATGGCTCGAAAATGCCTTTTAACAGAGCTACTTCCCACACATGTAGCTAGCACTGAGGAACCTTCACCAGCATTCCTCCTTGGACCTAAAATGTAGCAAATCTGTACATCTTCCGGTGTTTTCTATCCACACTCTTGAATGAGACTTTCTAAGGATATAACACAAGGAAAAAGAAAAAAGCTAGTAAGCACATATATGCCATTTCTTTGTTCAGCAGATTGAGAGAAAGATTCTGAAAGATAGAACTCATTTCCCTTGCCTCTCTCAGAAAAGAGTCACGTTTATTCTCTTGGTGAAAATAGCCATCACTTTGGTTTATTGAACATCATTCACACATAAAAATGGCAAACCTATCCCATTTGATTCAGTCTATTCTTAGCTATTAGGTTGAACTGAAGTAATATATGTGACATTAATGAACATTATAGTAAATGGAAATTGATGTCAAGGGGATATTTAATTAGTAATAAGTTGTATTACCACTAATGCTACTATTGAGCTATTATTAGCAATGTAACTAAGATGTGTTCAAGTCTCTTCAAAGTTAGAATAAAGGAAGTCACTATCTGTGTAATACTTCCTTCTTAGTTATATTTGATGAAATAAGAGGACTGAATGTGTAGTTACAATTTTAATCTTGATTGCTTGCTAAGTTACTTCTTTGGAACAAAAAGAACACTGCTCATTAAGCTTTTACTTTGTCATGTTATCAAATAAACTGTTATACAGAACTTTGAGATACAGAAACTAAGAACACTAAAAAGTTTTTTATATTTGAGACATAAAAAAATTAAGTTTAGGAGATGAAGATGTCAAATAAATATTCATTCTAGCAGTGTAATAGTGAATATATTTACATCAGCTAAAACAACAGCCCTAGAGCTTTTTGGTTTCAGGCTCATTCACACCATCAAATTAATGAATATAATTCAAATATTATTATCAATATAATTAATATAATTCAAAAATTATTTAGAACCCTACAGAGCTTTGTTTCTGTGTTCCATACAAATAGATAGATAGATAGATAGATAGATAAATATTGTGTGCCTATATAATTGGAATATAATATTGGTATATTTGTTATAATAGAAATTAAAATAGAGAAAGTATATAAGCATTTAATAATTTATTTAAAATTAAACATTTGTTGAAACCAGCAGTTGGCATAATGGCTATGTTGCTGGGCTCTCATGTAGTCGACCATGGTTCGAGTCCTGGACCTGTGGCTTAAACTCGTGCCAGGTGCGTGTGCATGCGTGCCCAAGATCCCAAGAGGAGAATGGAGGATAAGGGATTGTGGCATGGCCATCTACTCTTTGGAGTGATTTCTCGCTTTCTGTCTCTCTGTCTCTCTCTTTCTGGCTAGTGCACACACCCTATAGTGAAAACCTCTCAAAAAATATTAAACATTTGTTAATTTATTTAAAATTAATCAGGGGGCCAGCTGGTGGTACAGTAGTAATGCATTGATCTGTAGGCCCATCTGCACGGGCAGATTCTGGTTTCACATCCAGAGACTTTTCTGAACAGGTCAGGTGCACATGTATCCATAATCCAGGCTAGCTGAAGCTGGGAATGGATTGCAGTGTGAAGACCTTATTCAAGGTGCCTATCTCCCTCTTTCCCTGTATCTTTCTGTTTCTCTCATTTATGGAAGAGCAAATAAATAACCTTAAAAAATAGTCAAATAATGATATGATGTGTTAATTATGCTATGTTTATGAAAATAACTATATTTTCTAAAGAAAATAAAATAGCAGGAACCAGCAGATGCATAAGGATTATATTGCTGGAATCCCATATAGTCGATTGCAGTTCGCGTCCTGGACCCAGTGGCTGGAAACTCACACTGAGTTTTCATGTGCATGGATGTCCAAATTCCCAAGAAGAGAGCGGAGGAGAAGGGAGTGCAGCATGCTCATCTTCCCTGAGGAGGGGGATGATTTCTCACTTTTTGCTTCTCTGTCTCTCTGGTGAGCTCATGCACCCTATAGCAAAAAACAAAAACAAAAACAAACAACAACAACAACAAAACTCTCTCTCTAAAAAAGTAAAAAACTAGCATGGTTTCATAGTTTCATGCATTTTTAAAAATTTCTGGCTTTATAGAAGCTAGCTAGGTCATTATATCTGTTTTAGCATTTGCTCTGCTATTTTATGACATGCCATGTAGTCTCTGGAAACTCATGAGCAAAGAGAGTGAAAAACATCAAATAATGCAAATAATGTCAGTATTATTATGAAATTATTATGAAAATAATTTTGATCTCAGAGACCTCATTAAAAACTGTCAGTGATTGAGCCAGCATGTAGTCTTGTGGTTAAAGCAGTTGAAGCCCCCATGGTTGACCCTAAGGTTCAAGTCTCTAACCTGGTGGCTTGAGAAACACTCCAGGCACATGTGCAAGCATATCTAAAATCCCCAAAATATGAAGAGATGGGGGAGAGCAGATTGTAGTGGGACCATGCCCCTTTGAGGTACTTTCTTGATTTCTCTCTCTCTCTCTCTCTCTCTCTCTCTGTCTCTCTTTAGTGACTGTATGTGCCTTTTGGCATAATTTGAATTAAAAAAAAAAGATTTCAGAGATATCAAAGAACTCTAGACAACACTTTGCTCATGTAGAAATTGATAAATGTGCTCAAGTACGAGAACCTCTCTTTTTATTCTTAAAATAGTTTGAAACACTGAAGCATTAAATAACAAACATCAAAGCCAATATCAACATCTTGTCACATTTCCTTCAGACTCTTCTCTATCAGCTTATAAGGGAAAAATAATTCCTCACTTCAAATCTACCACATTTTGTCCATTTTTAGAGGCAAAACTGAGAACTTTAAAATTTTTTTCAAGTTTTCTTAGACTTCTGCAGGATCCTAGTTGCAAGGTAAATATATATTAAGAAATCGGGACCAGCAGTTAGCATAATAGCTATGTCGCTGAACTCCCATGTAGTCGACAATGGTTTGAGTCCTGGACCTGGTGGCTTAAACTCATGCCGGGCGTGTTTGCATGCATGCCCAAGATCCCGAGAGGAGAATGGAGGAGAAGGGATTGCGGAGTGGCCATCCCCCCTGGGGGTTGGGGGGTGATTTCTCGCTTTCTATCTCTCTGTCTGTGTTTCTGGCGAGTGCACTCACCCTATAGCAAAAACCTCTCAAAAAAAGAAAGAAAGAAAGAAAGAAAGAAAGAAAGAAAGAAAGAAAGAGAGAGAGAAAGAAAGAAATCTATGACAAAATGGTGCTATAAGTAACAAACACTATCTTTTTTTTTTCAAAAGAAGTTTTTGCCTTAGGACACATGCATTTGCTAGAGAGAGAGAGAAAGGTCCTCCTGGAATCTTGGGCATGCACTCACATACTCCTGGTGCCATTTTCAAGCCACCAGGTCCAGGACATATACTGTGTCTAGCAACATAACCAGTATTCCATCTGCTGGCCTCTAGTTACACTTTTTTTTTTTTCTTAACTTTTATTTAATTTAATTTGAATCACATATATCTTTACAGTGTACAACATTGTGTTTTTTTAAGCACAAATACCTGAATATCAGTCAAGACGAAGACATTACCATATACCTTACCATTAGCAAATAGCTTTTCATTTTTTGTCAATTAAATGTACTTTTTTTCCCTTCCTCTGTTCCCCTCCCTCTCTCCCTTCCTCTATTATCCACCTCCATATTACCCCATCCTTACTTTCTCTAGTATCTACAATTGTCCTCCCTGCTACTATACCTACCAAACTTTCTGTCTCTGCTATAGAGTGAGGATAATCAGTATATCAGAGATAGAGTTTGCTAATCAAAATAGGATTTCTGTGTTATTGAAAAACTGTATATGAAAAATATATTAACGTATGCTTAGAAATGTTTCAAATATAGTTGTATTTGTGAAAAGATTAAACACATTTTATTGTTCCATATCCCTGTGTTAGAAATAATGGAGCCAAATAATCCACAAGATGTACGACAGACCACACACACACACACACACACACACACACACATTCACGTATGTATTAGGTCCTCAGGAAAGTTATGACATATTTTTTTTGTTTTTCTATGCAAAAATGCGTCATGATTTTCCTGATGACCCAATATATGTATAATCTCCACTATCAGTTTTAATCCTGAAAAATTAAAGCTGTCTCAGACATCATGAGGCAATTTAATGGGAGTATAAATCCTTTGAAAGGAGAGTAGGATAAGATAATATTGCCAATTCACAATTTTTGAATTCATAGACTCAGCTATCTATTCAATTTGGGTGGCCTCATTTCATATCAAATAGAGAATTTACCAAACTGTTAAATAAACATTACTAAAATACAATGTTAATATAGGAAATTACTGAAATAGAATGGAATACTATTGATAGCATTACTACAGTTTTCACCTGACATAGAAAAATAAGTTAGAGGAGAGTTTCTTGCCTAAAAATGTAAAATCTTCTAGTCAATTTTTAAATTCTAATATATTGTAAGACTCCCCTTGTTATTCTTATTGGTAAATTATGGATCCCAATCCATTTGTAAATACAATTTCTGAACAAATTTTCAGGTTTTTATGTTTGACTGTTACAAAAAAAAAGGAACACAAAACATATGTGTTATAATAATAATTATAAAATTACAACCTAATATGGTTCAACCTCATGATTTCAAGTCTGCAGACACAGGCCCCTTAAAATTTTATTCAATGAAAGTAAGAACCTTCAATCTTAATGAGTTCAATATTTGCTATGGTTTGAATGTGTGTGTCTCCTGGAGAACTCATGTTGAAACTTAATCTCCAATGCAACCATATTAAGAAGTGTGGATTTTAGCAGGGAATTAGGCCATCAGGGCTCTGACTCATGTTTGGCATTTGCACATAATAAAGGACTGGAGAAAACTAGCTAAACCCTTTTTACCCATGTTTTCATTCTGCCATGTGAATATGCAGCATTTATCCCCTCAAGAAAACCTAGCATCAAGACACCACCTTGAAAACAGAGAGAAGTCCTCAGCAGACACTGAATCTGTTGCCACCTTATCTAGGATTTTCTGTCTCTACAACTGTGAGAAATAAATGGCTGTTGTTTATATGTTATTTAATTTCATGTATTTCAATATAGCAGTGCCAGTGGACTAAGGCAATGTTACTGGAAAATTAAAATGGTATAGAAACGCCTATGCTATAAAAATGTTGCAATTTTTTGGACAAGTGAAGATGTCCATCACATTTTGCTGCATAAGAAAAGGCTATATTATTTATTTTTTAAATTTGACCAGAAAGACAGAGGGAGAGAGAAAGGGAAAGTGAGAAAAAAGGCTGACCTAAACCACGGTCAGCCATGTGGGAGTCCAGTGCCTTAACCACCATGCCATCTGCCAGCCCCACACTAAAAATTTTTAAAGTATAGCTAGAGAGATAAAATGGCTGTAAACAACAATACCAGATAATTCATTAGCTGTACAAAATAATTTATAAAACAGGATAATCTACCTTTCATGATACAAAATAATGTACTATTGGGTTGTCTAGAAAGTCATGATGCATGTTTGAACAGAAAAACAAAGAAACATACATGACTTTCCCAATGACCTAATATTTACAAGATAATTTATAACAATGCAAGGGTAATTCATATCAAATACAACTTCTAAGAATATAGAATAATACACAAATCAACCCTAAATAAATGATTCAGTAATTACAAAAGAATTCAAAGAGAAAGATCATTTTACCAAGCCATGTGAAAGACTTCAAGAAAGGGGATGGAAGGCACTTCTGTTGGCATTCAGTAGATGAATACCTTCTGGATAGTCAGAGAAGACAAGAAAGGTCATTTCAGTAAATAGAACACCTGTGGTGAATAAAGAGAGCCATCACAAAAGTCATTTCTCATAATTACGTGCGTTGGGTGGTAGACCGAGTATTCAAAAGTAAGTTATGGTGGGACCAGCAGATGGTGCAATGATTATGTCAGTGAAATCCCATGTAGTTCACTGTGGTTCAAGTCCAGGACCACCTGGTGGCTTAAACTCATGCTGGTTGTTTGCGTGTGTGTGTGAGGATAGAGAAAGATAGCAAGTGAACAATAGAGAGGCAGGACGTTAGTGAGAAACAGATATGGCTTATTAACTGTTGATGTTGACATGTATAGTATTCTCAACTGGATTGGTCTGAGAAATATTTCATGATGGGCAAAGTATTTTTACAAGCAAAATGAGAAATAGCGATTGACTGTTTTAAAAAATAATTAGAATAATAATAATAATGATTGGGGAAAACATAGAAAAGATATGGAATGTTGAAGCGGGGAGATTAATGTCTCTGTACTGACTGATATGCATGGCATTCCCTTTTGAAAAAGCAATGTAATACACTGTAAAGTTATATGTAATCCAATGTAATATAAAGAAGATTATGATGATAATAAAAAATAAATTAAAAAAAAATCCCAAGAGGAGAATGAAGGAGAAGGGATTGCAGCATGACCATCCTCTGGGAGGTGATTTCTCTCTCTCTCTCTCTCTTTCTCTCTCTCTGGCAAGCACATGGACCCTATAGCAAAACTCTCTCTGAAAAAAAAAGTAAGTTGTGGTCATGCAACTATTAATAGATTGCCAGATACTTGGAGATACATTCTCTTCAGTGAACTGGAAGAGGGAACACATAGCTCCTCTCTGTGAGGTCTACACTGCTGAGCATGCAGATCTACATTTTGCTTCAGTGCATTGATTTGTGAAGTTCAAAAACAACTTATTCATTATTCATTTATTAAACAAATAGTAATGAGCACTAACATGCATAAAAGATGATGTGGATAGAACAGTAAACCAAATCCCAGGTCTGGTGAAGGAGGTGGGCAAAAAACAGATGAAAAATAAGTAAATAAGCATGAAACTATACTACAGATTGTAGTAATGTTCTAGAAAAAGAACAGAATACAATGAGAAACAATAGTGAGAGGCACCTACTCCATTTTTTAAACTTTTTATTAAAAAACAATTCTGTCACCAGGAAAAGTTGCCGAATACTACAATATATAGTCTTTCCTCTTCAACTATATTTCCTCACTGTTAATGTAATATTTTGTCTTACTGTTCTCCTACTCTCCTCACTTTCTCCTCTCCTTTCCTGCCTTTTCCTCTTCCTCCTCTCTCTTTCTGTACACACACACACAGACACATACATTCACACATATATAAAACTGAAACATTATTATAAATATCAGTATAGTTACTTGCTATGGACTGAGTTTCCCTCCACTACTCCTCCCCCCCCCCCCCCCCCCGACACCCACGCAAACTTAGCAGTTTATACATTGAAACCCTAACCTCAATGGGATGGTATTTAGAGATGGGGTCTCTGGGAAGTAATTAGATACAGATGAGGTCATGAGGGCTGGGCCCTCATAATAAGAAAAGGAAGAGACACAAGAGATCTTTCTCCACCATGGAAGGACACAGTGAGAAGGCAGACTTGTGCCATCTAGGAAGGAAACCTTTACCCAATGCTAACATCTTAATCTCACATTTTTAGACTCCAGAATTAAATATCTGTTGTTCAGGCCACCTGGTCTATGGCATTTTGTGTGGCAGCCTTAGCAGACTAATGAATTCTTTTTACTAATGTTACTTTATGCTCTTAGGAACCACTCAGAGGAAGATCATAAGCAGTATTGACAGTAAGAAACCATGATTGCTCCTATTACATATGTGAGCATGTATTTCATAAGAAAAAAAGGAGATATTTTCTTAATACCACTATGATTTTATTTTATTTATTTTTAAAATATTTTTGCTATAGGGAGTGTGCATTTGGCAGAGAGAGAGGGGTGGGGAGAGAGGAAAGTGAGAAATCATCCTCCCAGGGGTGATGGCCACTCCACAATCTCTTCTCCTCCATTCTCCTCTTAGGATTTTAGACACACTTGTACATGCGTCCTGTATGTTTTTGAAGCTGCTGGGTCCAAGACTTGAACTGTACAGTTGTCCATGTGAGATCTAGCCACCTTAACCAGCACACCACAGCATGGCCCAATGCTGACATTTTTTTAATTTATGTTTGTCAATCTGGGTATGTATGTTTCCTTGTAGTTAGAGGAAACGTTTTTAAAAAAATATTACATAAGTGATGTTGCGTCCTTAGTGTATCACATCACAAGAGGCATCTAATAGTAGCTTTTTATTTAATATTAATGGAATATTAACTTCAATCACTGGTTGACATGCATGGGGAGAATCTCTTTGAGCCTATATAAATATCACATTCCCTGACTAACTTTCATCAGATGGGTTTGGCTGCCGTTGATGATTATTGTCTAAATCAGTGACTATGATGGTTTTAGAATGGTATTTTTCTTTTATTTTTTTTTCTTTTCTTTTTTTTTCCTGAGAGGTTTTTTGTTATAGGGCGCATGCACTCGCCAGAGAGACAGAAAGTGAGAAATCACCCCCCACCAGGGGGGGAATAGCCATGTCATAATCCCTTCTCCTCCATTCTCCTCTCTGGGTTTTGGGCACACACACACATGTGCTTGGAGTGAGTTTAAGCCACCAGGTCCAGGACTCAAACCATGGTCAAACACATGGGAGTGCAGTGACATAGTCATTATGCCAATGGCTGGACCCTAGGGTGGTATTTTTCTAACCATGCCATCCCCTCTACATTTTTTTGTTACAGTCTGGAAAAGAAGAGTGTTCTTCTCATTTATTTTGAAGCTCAAGTTTGAAGGCTACTTTAGACCAAGTGAATAGGGGAGGTTTATGTAAGAAGATGATAATTCCACTGTGAATTAAAAGATAAAAATAATCCAGGAAGAAGCATTCTGGACATAGGAAACTGAGAGTGTGAATAGTCTCAAAAATTTCCACCAGATCTCTAATTAAACCATCTGTGAATTAAACACCTCACAAGGAAGCCATAGCCATCCAAAAGCTTTTTTTAAATACTTAATTAATTGAAAACAAACCAGTTTTTCTGGGTTCTCAATTTCTATCCCTTTTGCCCAAGACATATCCAATGTATGTATATTTCTCTGCATCATACTTAATAGAATCTCCTTTTCACTGTCCCAAATCTCAGTTTGGGTGATAAATGTTATGACTACCCTTGACCATAGACTCTAAGAAATTAGTATATTATAATGAGTTTGCCCAAAGAAAGAAAGAATTGATTGTACTATTAAAGATGAATCTATATCAAAGCATACTTGACAAATATTTCTTTATTTAGGTTCTGAAAAATAGATAGTTCCACCAGTCCCTTAGTTACTCATAGCATTCTTTGCTAATTCTTACAAAATTGAAGTACGTCTTAACCCAACACTTATTTCTATTGTTGCATGGTCTATCGAATCCCTTTATTTTGGTGGAAATATGGCCACTGTACTAGATGCGAGATTCATTTCTACTTACAGATTCTCTAACAGACATGAATCTGATTAAGGTCTAGCTAGAATTGAAAATGGAATGTTTAAACTATCTAGTAGAAAAGAATAGCTTAAGAGACATGTTAAAACACTTTTTAAATTAATTAACTTATTTGTTTATTTTTTATTTAAGGTACATGTGTGCACTGGAGGGAGGCAGAGACAGTATGGCCAGGGGGTATGACCACACTGCAATCCCTTCTCTTCATTCTCCTCCTGGGATTTGGGGCATGCATGCACACACTCCTGGCATGATTTTTCGAGCCACTAGATATGGGACTTGAACTATTTTTGGCCATGTGGGAGTCTAGCACCTTAACTGCCATGCCACCCTGCTAGCCCCTAAATACCCTACTTGACAATGATGTTCTCTGAGTTTTACACCAACTTAAAGTCAAACCACTAAGCAGCTATGTACCTGGTATGAGTTGCTTTACTGTGCTTTGCAACTGTATGAAACAATTGTGATTTCATTTCCTTCTCGACTTTCATTAAGTGCTGATATTAGGAATGGCTATATAAACACATTCATGTATATGACCTCTGCATCTTCTATAAAATTATTATAGGTACTTTCTTTATATGAACCCCATGACACTTTTCTAGACATCAGAATCAGTAAAAATGTTTACCTCCATAGAGAGTCAATATCCTTTCTTTCAATGTCTAATGAGATTATTATCATTTAAGATCCCTTCCCTATTAATCTACTACAAAATTCAAAGAGTTGCCCATAGTGCAGAGCAGTTAGTGAAGTGAGAGGAATCAGAATCCCCATCCCATGTGACTGACTAGGGTTCAAGTCGTAGCCCCAGTTGCTTGAAAAAATATGCTGAATATGTGCATGCTAGGAATGGAGAATTGAAGGAAATTGATAGGACCAGGTCCAGGGGTTCTCACTCTCTCTTGCACCAACCATATGGCATTAAAAAAAATAAGTAAGCATAGGAAGGTTTGGGTTTAAATACAGAAGCTTTTCTAGGTCAGTGTTTTTGAATGTTACTCTCTTTCCCCTATTTTGCACCCTTTCATTATTTGTCTCTAGATATTACTATATTTATTTTCAAATTCTTCCTCTAGGACCAGCAGTTAGCGTAATGGCTATGTCACTGGACTCCCATGTAGTTGACTGCGGTTCGAGTCCCGGACCCGGTGGCTTAAACTCATGCCGGGCGCGTGTGCGTGCGTGCCCAAGATGCTGAGAGGAGAATGGAGAAGGGATTGAGGCGTGGCCATCCCCCCTGGGGGGTGATTTCTCGCTTTCTATCTCTCTGTCTCTCTCTGTTTGGCGAGCGCACGCACCCTATAGCAAAAACCTCTCCAAAAAAGGAAAAAAAAAATTCTTCCTCTAAATAGTCAGGTATGGAAATGATAGATTAAAATTTCCGATGCCCCCTTTTGGTTGAACAAATCATAACTTACATGGAAATTTGTTTAAATGTTTTAAAGTGCACTGTATATAAATATTAAAAACTTTTCAACATAATTATCACTATACAGGTAATGTAAATGAACTTTTGGGTAATGTCAGATTATTGTAAATAATATTTTGTTTTGAAATGGGTATATGACTGAGACAGGGAACATGTCACTGAAATGCATTTTAACAAAATATAAAGATTGTGTGTTTGTGTGTGTATACATGATTCTTTTTTTTTTTTTTTTTGGAGAGGTTTTTTTTCGCTATAGGGCGCGTGCGCTCGCCAGACAGACAGAGAGAGACAGAGAGACAGAAAGCGAGAAATCACCCCCCAGGGAGGATGGCCACGCTGCAATCCCTTCTCCTCTCGGGATCTTGGGCACTCACGCACACGCGCCCGGTGTGAGTTTTAAGCCACCGGGTCCGGGATGCGAACCGCGGTCGACTACATGGGAGTCCAGCGACATAGCCATTACACTAACTGCTGGTCCCTATACATGATTCTTCATAACCTAATGAAAATTCTAAAACACAGTGACTAACCACGACACTGAAAATTCATGTGTCAACTTTACTGCAGTATGTTCATTTTTCAGTATGTTATTTAGACCCTTCCAATAAGTAGAGCAGGAACATGTTCCATAAAAAAACATTCGTGAAGAGTTTCACCATTACTTTCTGTACCTCTGCCACAAGAAAACAGTTGTGTTGTCTATTTAGGACACTTCAATTGTGCATAAGAGACTTACTGACCTGTGCCAGAGGTTAGTAAACAAAATAATTTCATGGAAATGAAGCACTCATAAGGTTGCAACTTTGAGTAAAATGCAGGGAATGGAAGCAGTTGTCGCTGACAATTTTTTTCTAATTGAAGGAGTCTAAGTGGGGGAAGTCACTTAGCAAGCATGACCCTGGACTTTAGTCCCCTTTGCAAGGATCACAAGAGACAGGACCAAATCAGACAATTAGGACAAAGAAAACAATTCATGTGGAAGAAATTTTCATTCAGGACAATCAGTTCAAGTAAATAATTAAAAGTGATGCAAAAGAAGGAGGGAGATGCAAAAGCAACTGTCAGGGTTTGGGGCTTTTCTAAGATCCTGAAGGCACCTCACTTCAATGAGCCTAGTTCTGAACCTTTAGCCCCAGGAAGAAATTTACTGGGGTGGAAACCACTTTCTCCTTAGCTCTAGAAAACCTGAGTTTGTTTAAGTAGAAACTATTAGCATAAGGCTTGAAAAAAGTACACTGAGTGTGTCTATGCATGCTTCAGATCCTGATGGAACAGAGAACTGGAGGAAATTGATATGACCAGGTCACAAAACTAAGATTCTATCATTATTTCTTTAAATCCTACTTCAAGGTTCCTAAATTTCACTGCACCTTGGAATAACCTAGCACACTTTGAAAAGATGCCGATGCCTTCTTCCACTCACAGATGTTCTGATTTAATTGATATAGAATGTTTCTGAGCACTGGGATTTATTTTTAAGTGTATTCATTTATTTATTCCATAAACAAGAAAGAGAGAGGGAGAGAGAGAGAGAGAGAGGGACAGTAACCCCAGTAAGGTCCTGATGCCATGATCCACTCCAGCTTTATCCACTCCTGGATGATGGGCATGCACATGTCTGGTGTCCTCAGGGAGGTCTCAAGACATGAACCTATGTGTGTCAACCTAGCAGAGCATCACATTTTATCCCTGCTCCACTATCTGATCTCAACACTGGAATTTATTTATTTTTTAAGTTTCCCAAATTCTCCTAATGTATGGCAAAGTTTTGGAACCTCCAATCCTAATTAGGATTAAAAAACACCTGCTCCCTACCCTCTTAGTGTCCTACAGCTTTTCATTTAGGACTTTAGAGTCCCATCCATGCTTTTACTAAGAATGAGACCTTAATTTCCCCCCATCGAATTGTCACATTTATTAGGACCATAAAGCTTCCTTTACCTAACTTAACATTTGTCTTGGATTTCTTAAGGGCAGAAGGATCAGCTGAAAGGAAAGTTTTGTCATTATTTAATAATAAATTTTAGAGACCTACATAAAAGAGAAAGTTAATTCCACAACAGTGAACAAAGATTCTGAGATATGCACATAGAGAAGAATAGATGTGTAAGGAGAGAATAACTATCATAGCTCTTAGTTGAATAGACCCCTGCAATAAGAAACTAATTAATATGTAAAACAGAAATATATATATATATATATATATATATATATACACACATATAATTTTATTACTTTTCACTTTAATTTCTGATTTGTATTTAATCATACTCATTGATGTGGTACAGTATAGATTTTCAAAGCATATATATGATAATCAAATCAAGAGTATAGATATATTTATCATCATTAACAAAGAACATTACATTATTTTGTGCACCTTTGATGATAAGAACTATATTAACACATATATTTCACATGTACAAGGACAAACATAGGGAATGAGTAGCTCTCAAAGAAGTATTTGTAAATTCTAGCTTATATAGCATCATCAACAAAGAACAGTAAATATTTAGAGAGGTAACAAAACAAAGAAAAATAGAATTTTTAAAAAAGTTTTTACATAGAGGGTGTGTGCTTGTTGGAGACAGATAAAGTCAGAGAAAGAAGGAAAGTAAGAAATCAGCCTCATAGAGGGGAATGGCCATAATATAATCCTCTCTCTTCCATTCTCCTCTTGGGATTTTGAGCACTCACATACACATGCCTGGTGTGATTTTGAAGCTATTGGTTCTGAGACTCAAACCAAGGTCAGTCATGAACCACCTGAACCACTATGCTACATGCTGGCCCTCAAAAGAATTTATTTAAATATTTATTTTAGTTTCTTAGAGGTTGGAGGAGAGGCAGATACTCTTGCTGCACCATGCGGTAATCCTTCCCCTGATCTCCTAGCTAGCCTAGCAAGGTTGGTGATGTTCATGGACACACCTAACATGTTTGGTCAACCCAGGATCTGAGCCCAGTTCCACATGGCTCTGGTATCACAGTGATACCCTTCTGCTTGCATCACACTAAGGCAGTTGGGCCAGGAAAAATAATTTGGGTCTTTAAGACTAGCAACCTGGGGAAAGGCAGGTAAAGACTAGTTAATAAAGCTTGTTAATGTAGATTCCTCTGGTACCATATTCAGGCCAATAAAGGCCCAAAGTTGTGTTCAATAGGTGTCCTGTTCTCTCTGATAGAACAGGGGTTAAATACTTTTTGTCTCTATAAACCTGTGGTTTTGCTTTTAGGTAAATAGAGAGAGGGCAGAGAACTTTCCTTCATTTGCTTCTTTTTTTAACATAGTTTTAAACTTTATTTTATGTTTTACTATTCTAAATTATTTTATACATTCAATCATTATACATCACTACAGTTTGTAAAATGAATTATCCATCGTGAATATACTTCACACCAGTCCATTTGAAGATATCATACACGGTTCTCATCAACAGACAGTCCTCCATTTCTGTGTCCCTTAAGTATCTTCCCTCTCTATTTTTCTCCTTGATTCCTTTCCTCTCTCTCTCTTCCCCGTCTCCTACTCTCCTCCCATAGTATCCATAACCATTTTCCAGGCTTTTATATCCTCCATTTGCTTCTTAATTGCATTCATCTCAACAGTCCTTCACACTTTGGGGTGGCATATTCTGGTCTATCACAGAAGTATCCTTTAAAAAATCAGTTGAATTTCTATGTAATGCATATTAAGAATGCATTAGCTTCATGAACCCCAACTATAAATGCTTCTGAAAGAAAGAAATACCCTTAGATTTGTAATCATATGTAAGCATTCAAATACCATAGCCTAAACATATACTTGCCTTTCCTGTCAAAAAAAATATGAAAAATATTGTATTGAGAAAAGCTGCACAGTAAAGACTTCTTAAAGTTAATATCCTTAATTTTCCTCATACATAAGCATGGGATAGTTTGTAACAAACTCTCCAAGTGAAATACATATAGCAAAGAACAAAAAGTGTATTATCATCACAAACTGAACTGTTCAGTCATTAAAACTATTAAACTTTTTAATCAATGTGGATCCAATTTTTTTTCCTGCAAAATTTGCTCAATTTAATATTAATAGAATCCATCTCTTTGTCAATCAAGTGCATCAAATATTGTGACACTTATCCTATTACATCCACTCTCATTGCCACATTAATTCTCCATGCCCAGACATTCATTCCCTCAAATTAATTATTTTTTTTTTCTGGAGAGGTTTTTCTATAGGGCACGTGCGCTCGCCAGACAGACAAAGAGAGAGACAGAAACCGAGAAATCACCCCCCAGGGGGGATGGCCACACCACAATCCCTTCTCCTCCATTCTCCTCTCGGGATCTTGGGCACGTAAGCACACGTGCCCGGCGTGAGTTTTAAGCCACAGGGTCCGGGACGCGAACCGCGGTCGACTACACGGGAGTCCAGCGACATAGCCATTACACTAACTGCTGGTCCCTTTTTTTTAAAAATTAATTAAATTCTTTAAAAAATTTTTTTTTGAATTTCACCAGAGGCCATGTATGCTTGCCAGACATAGATACAGAGAGTGGGAGAGAAAGAAAATATTCCACAATGGGACATGGTCATACTGCAATGCTTCTCCTCTGTTTTTCCATCCTATCAGGACTTGGGGCATGTATACCACATGAGTCTGGAGCATTCTTCATGCTACCGGGGTCAGGATTAAAAACACGATAGGCCATATGGAATTCGGCTCCCTTAACCATGAAGCCATAGGTCCAACCCTACCTGAACTCAACGCAATCTTTTTTTTTTTTTGGAGAGATTTTCACTATAGGGCGCGTGCACTCGCCAGACAGAGAGAGACATTAGAGATAGAAAGCGAGAAATCACCCCCCAGGGGGGATGGCCATGCCGCAATCCCTTTTCCTCCATTCTCCTCTCGGGATCTTGGGCACGCACGCACCTGCATCTGGCGTGAGTTTTAAGTCACCAGGTCCGGGACACGAACCGTGGTCGACTATGTGGGAGTCCAGCGACATAGCCATTACGCTATCTGCTGGTTCCCAACGCAATCTTCATAGTGACTACACAGAAGCCTTTTACCTTCTTGCTTTCTCGACATCACCATATACCATGTCGTTTTCTCCTTATTGTTAAGATAAAGAACTTGCACAATAAACTCACTCAACTTCTATTTATTTTTTTTCATGTTCACTGATCACCCTGTTTTATCTTGTGTAAGAAATAACTCTTCTAACTGGCCCACAGGGCAGTGATTAAGTGCTATGAGAAAAAGCAGAATCCCTCGTGGCCAACCTAGGTTCAAGCCTGGTGGGTTAAAAACATACCAGGCCTGTGAGTGCCCAGGATCTTGATGGGATACAGAATTGGAGAGAAAAAGATTGTGTATGACCAGGCCTCCCTCAATGGTGCTTTCTCTCTCACGAATTCTTCCTCTCTCTCTTTCTCTCTCTTCCTTGCCCTATGGCATCAAAAATAAATAAATAAATAAATAAATAAAAATAAGTAGCTCTTTTTAAGGCTGCCTTGACTACGTTTTTTGATTTCCTGTTTTTATATAGGTCTTTATATAGCCATTTTACATTTTTTTCCTTCACAACATTCTTCAGTCCCTGTTTTACTCACTTGTCTTTATCAATACAACAATCTATCTTGCTTATCCTGGAACAATCCCTCTGTAGACTTTTACACTATTAACATCACTCAGGTTCTCTTTCCTTTCAATAATTTTCTCCTCTCCATTTGCCACCAAGTCATTCTTCTGTTTCTTACTATGTAGATTGTCATTAAGTTTTGGTCTTTTTCTTATCATCATCTTAAAACCATTTTCATATTGAGTTTCGTGATGCAAACTCTCTGAGTGTTTTTCATCTATGACTCCTCCTTCTCTGTACAGAACTGGTTCCATTTTTCCCCTAAACAATAACATTTCCCAAAGCATTTATCTGTTCTCTCTCTCTAGATCCCTTCCTTTCCATTAGTACTCATTCATTTCTAAGGATTTGATTACCAGTTCTGTAAAACTGATGATGAAACCCGAATCTCTGACATCTTTCTACCGTTCTATTTGTTCTCCACCTTGCATACTTCTTTACTTTGGTATCCTGTTGGCATTTTAAATGTGACATCTTTCCTTCTCTCTTCCATCTAGACTCTTTCTGACTTTGCTTCTGATGACAAAATTCTCTTTAAATCCGATGTGAAAGATTAAATTTTCTTAGTTTTTCTCTCTTTTATCTCACTATACCCTGTAGTTTACTAAGTATTAAAAATTCTACTTCAATATCTAGTTTCATATATTTATGTGAAATACACCCCTACTTCTCACCCTCTGCCATTTCCCACCCTCCTCTCACACTATCTCAGGTGTCTACAGTTGTTTTCCATTCCTTTTTTCCCCCACATTTTATTGATTCACAAAATTTCTTAAATAATCTAACTACTTTCAATAGCAATGTCAGCTGGTATATACATATCTGTGAATACAAGTCTGACTTTAGGCGTGAAACAATGATTAAGCCACTATGCAGTGTATTCTAGATGGGAAATCACATTTTGTATGCTGTGGCAATGCTCAGGGAATGAATGTAAATTAATTAATTAATTTTTAAAAATATTTCAGAAGAAAATTACAGTGCACTTGTCACTAGATTCTAGCTTTGTCCATATTTTTAGTTTAAGGTATTTTGTGAATCAGTAAAATGTGGGAAAATTAGTATGGAAAGGAAAGAGGGAAAAGAGGAAGGAAAAAGCAAGTAAAAGTATGCTTAATTGATGCAAAAATGAGAAGCTATTTGCTGATAAGTTATAGAGTAATATCTTTGGCTTGACTGACATGTATAGTATTTGTGCTAGAAAAAGAAATGTACACTGTAAAGATGTGATTAAGTGTAAATTAAAAATTAATTTAAAAAAGAAATTAAAACCTATCTTTTTTTAATTCTCCCTCCATTATATGTTCTTTCATTTTTCTTTTTATATACATTTTTTTTTTTTTTGGAGAGAATTTTTTGTTGTTGTTGTTATAGGGCACGTACGCTAGCCAGAAAGACAGAGAGAGAGAGCGACAGAAAGCGAGAAATCACCCCCCAGGGGGATGGCCATGCCGCAATTCCTTCTCCTCCATTCTCCTCTTGGGATCTTGGGCACTCACACACGTGAGCCCAGTGTGAGTTTAAGCCACTGGGTCCAGGACTAAAACCTCAGTTGACTACATGGGAGTCCAGCGACATAGCAATTAACCAACTACTGGTCTCCTTTCCTTTTCCTTTTACTGCCATAGAACCTGTGTGCTTGCCAGAGAGAGAAAAAGACAGAGAGAAATATCCCCCAATGGGTATAGTCATCCTGCAACTTTTTTTCCTTCTCCATTTCTTCTTCCTATCAGGATTTGGGGCATGTATGTGCATGTGCCTGGCATGTATTTTAAGTAATCAGGTTTGGGATTTGTGCCACAGTTGGCCATCTGGAAGCTGACTTTCTATGCATAGAACTTAGGGGCTGCTCCCTGGGGTGAATGATTATATGTATGTATCTATGGGTTTGTTTTGTTTTGTTTTGTTCTGCATTTGCCAGAAGGCACATATGTTCACTGGAGAGAGAGAGAGAGGGAAAGCAAGAAAGCACCGTCCGCCCCCATGGTAAATGGTCTCACCACAGCACCTGTCCTCCATTTCTCCTTTGAGATTTTAAGCATGTGTACGCATGCATCTGGTGTGTTTCTCAAGCTACCAGTTTAGGACTCAAACGACTTGGCCAATGATGTGAAGCCAGCTGCTTTAACATGAGGCCAGGGCTGGCCTCATTCTTCTTCTTTTTGCTACTATTTTAATTTGAGCCCATATTATTGTTTGTCACCAGAAGTGTGATCATTTAATGAGTTTCCCTGCAGTCTATATTATATATTTCTATTAGATTAATTTTTTCCAATTTAGTCCTGTTACTCTACTGCTCAAAAACCTCCCTAGTTTCAATTTCATAGTTAGTAATAGGTAGGTAGCTTCTACAATGTGACTCCAACCTACTTTGCCAGCCTAATCACACACAATTTGCTCTTAATCTGAATTAATTGTTCCCAGAAATCTTTTTTTTCTAATGTGCCTTAAAGTATACTACTTACCCTGTCTGAAGAGTCACCTCTTTCTTCAGGACACAGCTTAAACTACCTCATTAAAGAATCACATTCTAATTCATTGATTGAACTAGTCCTGGAGTTTCAGGACCTTATAGCCTATTGAAACCATTTGAATTCATTCCATCCTCTGAATTTCTTTAACATATTATTTCTTTTACAGAGTAAGTAAAGAAATGTATTATGATTATTTATATAGGAATTAGAAAACTACTAAACTGCTTTTATAACACCTTGTAAATAGTAGATATTAAAGAAATATTTGTTAGATAATTAAACAAGTTCTGAATAAATGACATGCAACTTACATTTATCTCTTAGCACTGTGGGAAAGCATTTTTCTGAGCTTAATTCTTAAATTTGTAGATATGTTCTTAAATAGCAAAAGGTATTTAAATTATTTGGGTTGTTTAAGTTTTTGTCCTAAAGTGCTATGAATCTTGGTAAAACTTACATGTCACTAATGCAGAAGTGTTAAATATAAAAATTTTCTGGAAAACAAGCAAATATAAATCTGATCAACACATTTCATTTGCTGATCTGTAGTGTCCTTCAAAGTCTTGTTGGAAATATTGTTTTCCTAATTTTTCAATGCTGTACAATTATTTCTTGACTAAATCATTAATAAGCATAAGGATTTAAAAGAGAAAATCAGGCAGCTTTTAACAAATTTTATCACTTTTTAATGGTCCGGGTTTAGAGTACATAGCATTTCTTTACATTATCATATATAGATATTTGTATGTTTCAATGTGTGTTTTAGATAAATAGCATTGGGTATTTAAATGAACATATTTGGGAATTTAATAGCATTAAGGTGACCTCCAAGTGTAAAATCTCAAAATTTGAAAAAGCTGTCATACATAGATGCATTATTTTATCACAAGAAATACCATTTATGACTTATTAAGGTGGTTTAAGAAATAGCATTGTAAACAGGAGCTCCAAGAAATGTTTGGATGACTATGTTCATTGGAGCCTTCTAGAAGATAGCCAACAGACAGAGCAACCTAAATATCCATCAAGAGATGAACTGACTTTTTAAAAATATGATATAGTCATACAATAGCACATTATTTGCTCTTAAAAAGAAAATATTGTCATATGTTACAACATAGACTACCCTTCAGGACTTTATTAAGTGAAATAAGCCAGTTATAGAAGGGCAAATACCCCATAACTGTATTTATCTGAGGAATCTAAATTAGTCAACTCATAGGTGCAGAAAGTAGAATGATGGTTTCCAGGTGCAGGAGGAAAGAGGAAATAGGAAGTTTAATGGGTGCAAATATTCAATCATACAAGATGCAGAATTTCTAGAGATCTGCTACACAGCATGTATGTACAGTTAACAATTCTATATTGCAGAAAAATTTATTAGAAAAGTAGACTGAGTTACATGTGCTTGACCACAATTGAAAGAAACAAACAACTTCTAATGATACTTACTGATCGAAAAATAAGGATATTTTCTGATTTATCTAGTTATAATCTGCATAAAACTCAGAGCAGAGTACAGTAATCATTCCTTTCTCCAAGAATTGTTTGACTACAACAAGATTGAGTTGGGAGTGTGTGGTATAGACAAAATTTAATTCTAGATAAAAAGAGGGAGAGTTTGGTGGGAAAATATGGAGAAAAGCGAAGTGGAAGAGACACAGAGATTTTCCAAGAGTAGAGTGTGATATATTGCATATCTTAAGGCACTTAGTGGGAAATTTCATTACTGCTGTATATTGCTGATAATGTCTACAAATGTTTTTATTCTTATTCTCATTTATTCATTCATTCAACTATTATTTAACTTTTAAGATGACTCACATAACTCTCTAATCTCAAACAGATTATAATCCAGAGGAAAGAATAAACTAAATACAAGGCCAAATGTAATAAATGCAATTTTAACTGTTATTTCTTAAATTTACATGATTTCAAGGGTAAAAGTAATGACTTGTCTATTACATAATTGGAGAGAAACACAATTAAAATGAGGTTCTAGAAATTAGGTTTAAATATAGACAATCTACTAATGTAGTTTAAGATTGAGGGTAGAGACTTCTCACTACAAGAAAATTAAATAGATGTGACAATATGAAGAAAATGAGTTATTTCTTGTGAAAATGCATCTCATTCAAAATAGTGTCCATAATGGGAATCAGAAAAATTTAAGAGAACTGGATAGAATTGTGTTGTAATTTTAAATGTTAGGCCAGATCATTTGATCTAGTTTAGATTTTATACAATTTTTTTAAAAAGGGTCAATAGGAACAGAGCTGTTCTTCAGGACAATTCTTACTGAATGAAACAGTAACTTTAAGAGTTAGAGTCCTAGACCTGGTATCTTTAGAGAAACAGGTCAGGCATGTATATGTGCATGCTCAAAATCCTGACTTGAGGGAGAGACAGAAAATGAATTGTAGTGTGGCCATTCACCATGGGTAGTGCTTTCTCACTTTCCCTTTTTATCTCTTTTTGTCACTCCTTGACAAGCACACATGCTCTATGGCAAAAATAAATAAATAAATAAATAAATAAATAAATAAATAAAAAATAAAGTAAAGCGGAAGAAATATTGAGAGTAAGTTCAAAAACAAAATGTTTTGTCGTTAATAAATGCAAGAATATTAGAAGGAAAATATAGCTGAAACACTGAAGGAGAGATAAAAACATAATATATAAGATGTCTAAATGTTCCAAACTACATTTTAGAAGTCAATAATGACTCTGGGAAAAATATGTATATGTAGATAGATGCTAGAGATAGATACATAGGGAGATAACTAATTATACATCAAACTAGTTTTTAGCTTTTCTATTGGTTTTTCTAAAGGTTTTCAGCTAAAGCACCTCACTGCTCAGTGACTTAGTACCTAGGTCATCTTCCTTTGTGTGTGTTGAATGTCAGCTCAGTCAGGTGGCACAGTTAGTAGCAAACTGCATTGCAGTGCTGAAAGCCACACAGCTGTCTGGATTCAATCACCAGGTCAGCTGGAAAAATCACTGGTGCACATGTATATGTGTATATTCATGAAACTGTATACCCATGTACACCCATGAACCTGAGGAGCTGGAAGGCTACAGAAAGGGGATTGCAGCTATGGGAAAGAGATAGTGGTGTCACAAAACCCTGTCAAAGGTGCTTCATTCTCCCTCTCTAGTGAATGCACACAGGTTCTCTCTCATGAGTAAAAATATACCAAAAAAAAAAAAAAAAAAAAAAAAAGTGAACCATCTTATCCTTTTTTACTTGATTTAAAAATAATAGCATTTCAATGAGCCACTTAGGTGTCATAATAATACATCTTTATATAAGTATGTATTTTTTAAAGCTGATTTATTCCATGAGTAAGATAAGCAGAGAGAAAGAGAAACAATATACCAACAGGATCTTAATGCCACAACCCATCCCCAGCCTTCAGCCAGCCTCATCTCAGGGGCACATGAATGTCTAGTGTATTCAGGGAGGTCTCTGGACTTGAACCTGCAATCTCCCCATGTGTGTCAGTCATGCAGAGCTTTATATTCTCCTGCAGCACAACCATCCAGCCCCTTCTGAGTACATATTTAGCAGGAGGAATATGTCTTCTTTTCCTACTCATAATAATCTTTACAGTGACCAGTGATTTCAGTGATACCTACTTGGCCTACCAATTATAAAGTTTTCTATCAACTGTTCATCTAGGGACTTTTATTTTTGTCTAGGTTATTTATTAGGTGCCAAATCCAGAAAGAAGAAACAAAATTATCTGGTTGCTTTAAAAACTAAATAACATGAAAAGGAAAGGGAGGATAGGTTTGTACATTAAAAGAAACCATGAATCATATTAGCCAAACCTAGTGGCTATAATTAATTCAAACAGCTAAGTTTTAAAAGCTATTTTCTTGAGACACCTTGGGAAAAATAAAAAATGGATTGAGTTTGATATGAAAGGATTACTGTTCATGTTTTTGTGTTCAGTAATGGTACTAGAGACTTTAAAAACTTCATGGAAAAACGCAATTTAAATATGAATTTAAGGGCCAGCAGGCAGCATAGTAGTTAAGGCACTGGATTCCCACATGGATCACTGTGGTTTGAGTCCCAGACCCAGAGGCTTGCAACTCACACTGAGGGTGTGTGCATGCATGCCACAAATCCTGACAGGAGAATGGAGAAGAAGGGATTGTGGCATGGCCATCTCCCCTGTGTGTGGGGGGGGTAATTTCTCACTTTCTCTTTCTTTGTCTCTCTGGCAAGTGCACACACCCTATGACAAAAATCTCTCTCAAAAAACAAAACATATATATGAGTTTATTTTGATACAAGAAATACTTTGCATTCCATATATAGCTTTTCATAATAAGCATTTTCCATGAACTTTTTGAAGACTTCTTGTATGGTGGCTATTAATAATTCTTAACTAACAGAGAAACAAATAATTTTTAACTAATAGGTCAGCATTCTGAAGTACTTGCAAGGGAAATGCTACAAGGTCTGGCATTTGACTTAGAATGCTCCAAGAAAACAAAACACTGAAGTGATGATAGATGTAACTAATGCTTGAAAGTTGTTGGTTGTTGAAGTTGGGTAGTACAGAGCTATAAGTTTATTTTACTTGCACCACTAATTTTGCATGTGATTTCAAGTTATTTTAAATAACTTTTAAAGTTAATAGACTGCAAATTAATGATTTCTAGGCATATCTATGAATCTTTGAAAATAATAGCAATTTTTTATTTATTAATTTTTAAGAGATATTTTTGCTATAGGATATGTGCAAGAGAAAGTGAGAGATAGAGAGAGAGAAGATAAGAAATGACCCCCAGGGGGTCTGGCCATGTCACAATCCCTTCTCCTCCATTCTCCTCTTGGGATTTTGGGCATACATTCACACACACCCAGCATGAGTTTCAAACCACTGGGTCCAGGACTTGAAACATGGTCAGCTATGTGGGAGTCCAGTGCCTTAACCACTACACTACCTGCTGGCCATATTTTTATATGAACATTTAATTACATAGTGCTCCTACAACTATTATTTCATTAACTTTTCCCAGTACTTTCTAAGAGCAATAAAATTACTCCCTCCACTTACCCTAGGCCACAGAGACTCAAAAATTGCATAAGATAATAGCGCTATTAAGAAGAAAATTATAGGACCAGCAGATGGCATAATAGTTATATCACTGAACTCCCACATAGTTGAAAACAGTTCAAGTCCTAGACCTGGTGATGTAAATTCACAAAAGGTGCGTGCATGTTTGTGTGTATACATGTATGTGCATGCGTGCTCAAAATCTCTAGAAGAGAATAGAGAAGGGATTGCAGTGTGTCCATCCACTCTGGGGGGGGTCATTTCTCTTTTTCTATCTGTCTCTCTTTGTCTTTCTGGAGAGCACGTGCACCCTATAACAAAAATATCTCTAAAAAAATAGAAGAGAACTATAATTTCACTCCTTGTATGCTATATTTAATGCTTATGTTTTCATATGGGCGGCGACAGAATTATATAAGATATTTAGAAGTTTAAAGGTTAGTTCTAAATTTTGGCATGGATAATAGAATCATGGATATTTGTTTTGTTTTGTTTTAAAGTTTGCTAGAGGAGGGACCAGTAATAATGATTTGCATAATGGTTATGTCACCAGACTCCCACATAGTTGACTGCAGTTCGAGTCCTGGACCCAGTTGCTTAAAACATGCCAGGTGTGTATGCATGCACACCCAGGATCCCAAAAGGAGAATGAGGAGAAAGGATTGAGGCTTGGTCATTCCCCCTGGAGGGGAGGTGATTTCTCACTGTCCCTCTCACTGTCTCTCTCTCTTTCCAGTGAGTATATATGTCCTAAGACAAAAAAAAAAAAAACCCTCTTTAATAAAATGAATAAAGGTAATGATAATAATAATTGTGCAATTAACTTAATTGTAAGATTTTAATTCATTTGTCCAAATTTTTAATAAGTAAAAGATAGTAAATCTCTCTAAAAAAAAAAAGTTTGTTACAGGGGATGAGGGACAAAGAGAGAGAGAGAGAGAAATTGAGAAAGCACTTCACCTTCTGGTGGGGAGTGGCCATGACTCAATTACCTCTTTATTTCTCCCCTGGGATTTGGGGCAAGCATGCACATGCGTATGGTATGTTTTTCAAGTCACTGGATTCGGGACTTGAACCACAGAGTTGACCATGTGAGACACAGAGCCTCAACCACCACACCCCCAGCTGACCCCATGGACATTGGCTAATGTCTCTATTTTTTACTGCATACCTAATGAAGTTTATTTTAAAGACTTTTTAAGCATTGATCTCCTCGGAAGCACAAGAATCAGTGTGTTTCTCTGCACCACATTTGGGCTAATCTGTACATTCATCTACTACTAAGATCTTAAAATATTACAGAAAGTAATCATTCACTTCATAACATATCTCCCTTTCACTCCATTATCAGTGCTTCTTAAATTTTAGAGTTGGAGATCGGCAGGTGAAGTGGTGGTTAAAAAGTGCTGGACACTCCCACATGGCCAACCATGGTTCGAGTCCTTGACCTGGTGGCTGGCTTGCTTTCTCACTTTCCCCCTCCTCCCTCTGTGTGTGTGTGTGTGTGTGTGTGTGTGTGTGTGTGTGTGTGTTTGTGTGTGTGTGTGTGTGTGTGTGTGTGTGTGTTCTCTCTGGTCAGTTAAAACAAACGAATGAATAAATAAATAATTCCTTTAAAAAATTTAGAGTTTGTAAGAATCACTTGAAGAAATGATGGAGCAGCTTGATTCAACTAACCCTCTACCAAATAACAATTAAACTCCTCATTGGATTTAAAGAACTACTTGAGTTCAGTGCCACAGGGCCAATCATAGGCACACTCTTGACGAGAGTCATGCTTGAAAGAGGGAAATTGCATTGGCTGGTGTACGTTTATAAGCTTTTCACCTGAGTGAAGCTTTTCTGTCAATACACCTAAAACTCTGGAAGTCAAATAGCAAGCTATAGTCTTCTGCATTTTATAAAACATTCTTCCAGCCTGTGGGCTGCCTATGCACTTTTTAAAATGGTGTCTTTAATGTTCTTTATAATGAACAAGAGTTTGAGGTGTTAAATATATACTACTTATTCTCTCATGGTCATTGTTTACATAAGACATTAAAAAATTAGGTCTATCTCCAAGCTGTACAGATATTTTACTGTGTTTTCTTGTAGAAACACTAGTATTTATGTTTAGGTAAGCTTAAAGGCTATGCCTCATCCCTAATCAAGTTTGTATATGATGTGTAGTGGTTGGGGTTCATATTCTTATCCATTAGACTACCCAGTTGTCTAAAAGGTTTTCATTCCTCATTAGCACTTTCATTAAAAATCAGTTGACAGTATAAGTTCAGGACTATTTTTAGACTTTTAAAATATTGCACTGATTATCTACTCTTATGAAATACCATATCGAGCACTGAAAATCACTGATGGTGATGCAACTGTAAAACGGGATGGCTCAGTGAAGTTTACCCACATGGAAAGGTTTCAAGTTTGCATCTGGAGGACTTCCTGAGTATACAGTCAAGCACACACTACAATCCAGGGCTGGCTGCAGGCTTTGGCATTACGGCATTGGCCTTCATTTAGGCACAGTTATTTGCAACTTACTATTATACTTAGCATGGAAACATTAAGTGCATTGTATCTCATTTTTAAGCCAGGAGAAATACCTTACGGGATTCAATGCCAGGAAGAGTAGTATGTCTCCTTATAACTCACATTCATTTATCTTGTGGAGCTGTGGATAAGCTGTGATAGTAAATTTTATGTACTGACCTGTCTAGATCACAGGATGCCCATATTATCTGGTTAAACACTCTTCCTGGGTATGCCTGTGATGGTGTTTCCAGACAGGATGAGCATTTATCAGTAGACTGAATAAAGTGGATTGTCCTCCCCAGTGTAGGTGGGTATCACCCCATCTGTTCAGGGCCTGATTAGAGCAAAAGGGTGGTGAAAGGAAGGATATGATTGGTGGAGCTGAGACATTAACCTTCTCCTGCCGTTGATGCTCCTGGCTCTTAGACTTTCAGACTTAGACTGGAATCTCCCAATGGCTCTCTGATGCTCAGTACCTGGAATTACACCACTGGCTTTCTGTGGTTTCCAGGCTGTAGACTATCGATTGTGGGATGTTCAGCATCTATAATCATTTCAGCAAATAAATACTTTAGAATATATCTCTTTATAAATATACAATTAGTTCTGTTTTTCTGGAGAACCCTAATACAAAAGACTTCTTTATTAATAAGCTCTAACAATTCCATAGAAAACCTTGTGCATTCATAACCTTTATTTGTAGACTGTTCTCACTCTAGGTTACACTTTATATTTTAAAGTTTATTGTCAATTTCCCTCATTGTTTTTATTATAATTTACCACTCACTATATTTTTACATTACTGTCTTATATATACATATGCACTCCAACTTTTAGAATGGCTCAGAATCTAAATAAAGCATTAAATTTAATATGTTCTTGGACATAGGTTTTACTACTGAAAATAGTAGCATTTGTTTCACATTTATTAAATTTCTAACAGAGTACCCATCTTGTCCCTTGCTATACTGTATACTGATCAAGAGGTAAAACAGGAACTTAGTAGGTACATGTGTAGGTTAGGGTCTAATTCAACCTTTTCTCCTCACCACTCTTAAAGTGTGCAGGTAAGCAGCATTTAAAAGAAAAATGATAGATATCTTCGATCTTATACCATTAACTCTGAGCGGAATCACTGAAGTTAAAGGATGCTGAATGAGACCTCAAGGAAATGTTTTTTTGTAAGTAGAGGAAGAAAGAGCAAGAACCTTAGCACCGCTCACACACACCTCAGGACGTACCAAGGAGTGTATAGTGTCCCTGCTATCGCCAACCCTTGCCTGTCAGGAGAGGTGACACGGAGTTTACTAAGTGACATCATTCTCTGTTTCCATCCCCCCACACACATACATAGGGCACCAAGGTGCAAAAATAAGACATTTGATCCATATCCACAGAAATATTCACTGTAGGCTTGTTTCTAAGGTGATACCTATTTCTTTTTCAGGCATTACTGCTCCTTCTTCCATTTGAAAAGTTATTGATTATCTTCTGTGTCTTGACATTGCTCTATGTGTTCAGGGTTTAAAGAAAATAAGATATGGATCTGAAGATGAAAGTGCCTGACTTTAAAATAGCAACAATCATCAGCCATCATAACCCCATACTCTCAATTTTTTTTTTACCAACTGTAAATCAGTCATTTAGCCTTTGAGAACTATCCCTCCTCTGACGTACCAGACAGGTAAAAGGTGACCCATACACAGAGTGAAAAGAAATGTAATGAATCTAACAGTGAAATTTCTTCCTGAGTCTATAAAGAAGAAATTGAAACCATGCAGATAAAATACATTTAGTCCATTGGATTATAATCTCTCTTAATCCAAGGTAAAACAAAAAATTAAAAGAAGTAAATTTAAATACAAATATATCAAGAGGGCACCAGGGAACAAAGATAATATTTTGAGTCTGTATGATCCAAAGTCCAAATTTTAAATATATTTCTTTTCTCTTAATTCCAATCAGCAAAATAATATAATATGACCGAATGCTATTAGAAACATAAGTGTACTATTTGGTAATTAGCCAAGCTGAGTTGTTCAGACAAGGCTAATGGTGAGGGTACTCACTGAAACTTGTCCTTTTTTAAAAAAATTATTATTTATTTATTTTATGTGCTATTATTATTCCATTTGACCAGACAGAGACATAAAGAGAGATGGAAAGAAAGAGAGATGGTGATAGAGCAAGCTGCCAGGTCCAGGATTCAAACTACATTTGGCCATGTGGGAGTCTAATGCTTTAACCACCACACCACCTGCCAGCCCCTGAAACTTGTTCTTTAAGAAGCAAAAATCCAAAGTTGGAAGAGTGACGTGCTACAATGCCATACGTGCCTTCACCTTTCCATCACTGGTGCATAACCATCTCCCGGCTGCCTTCTCGGGACAGCTGGTCTGACAGAGATAAATGATATTGAAATGTAACTGTCAGAGATGGAGAACACAGTGAAATTCAACTGTGGGAGCAAATCTAAAAGAAGAAAACACTTAGAATCATAGCCATTTATCTCGAAACCCTACAGTCACCCCATCTAAAATTATCCAGTGAGAAAAGGAAATGATTAATCTGTCCTTTAGCAGCGAGGCTATTCAGAATACATTTGTTTATAGTAGATGCATCAAAATTCCTCCGCTGATACTCAGGTACTTTACCTTGTTTTGAAATTCATGTCTGGTTGCTTGCAAATGAAAGAAAGAAAAATTAAAATTAAAGTCTAATAATCACACTTTTTAAAAAGCCTACTTCACCAGGACCAAACCTATTATTAAAGAAAAGAAATAAATAGAATTAATAGTTGAGATCTTGAAAAGGATGGTTTTTAGGAGCAAACAGGCTAAAAAGTGAATGTGAAATATAATGTTTAACTATTTTAGAACTTACTAGTTTGGGTGGAAAACAAAACTAAAAAATATTCCCCTGCAAAAAATCCCCCAAAAGGAAACAAAATAATACCCAGAAAGTAAGGCAATTCATATAACTATTTCACAAATTCTGGAGGAGGCTGTTGTATTCCTGTTACTTCCAAACTGCTACATACCTAGAACTTCAATAACACCTATGATTCCAATAGCATGAAAGTGAACATTTGAGATGTACTGAGCATAATAACATAAAATAAAATAAATAAAAAGCACAAATGTCCCCATTCTTGTTTTTTACTCAGTTGTTCTACCCCTCCTTTACATCGGAGCTATTATTCGTAAAACATCCTCGATAACAGATGAATCCAGGACAATGGCACGATTATCAACATTAATATTTATTTCACATGAATATTTTCCATCAAGTAGATATGAATTATCTCAAGTTTCTTCAAAATCTTAGCAGAAGTCTGATATATAGTAATTGCTGGTTAACTTTAATACCCAGTTCAAAATAGGAAAGCTCAAATCACTATTTGAGCAATGCTTGGGTGGCTTCTGTTTGAGCAGATATGAACCAACCCTGTGACTGCAGTGGCAAGCATTTCAAGAGCTTTTTATTCACGGGTCCTGGCAAAAACATCCTTTGAATCCAGAGGGAAACAGTTTCCATTCTATGTTTCTAAGGAAAACTTGGGTGACTAAAGCCAGAGCATATTTTGCAAATAGGAAAAGTAACAAAAAGAGAAAAATAATACATCTTCTTGATTAGGTTAATGGAATAATTTCATTAATTCAGAAAGCATTGACTGTTTACCCACTACGGGGCAAGAATTGTTCTAAGAACTGGAGACTCAACAATAAGCAAAACGCTTTGCCCTAAAGTAATTTCGAGTGTGACGGCAGGCAGAGACAGGAGCTTGGGCAATTCCATGCAAAGCAAACATACTGCAACAGGCTAATACATAGGGTATCCAGACCACAAGGCCCTCAGACCAGTTTTTTTACAGCATCAGAAGAGACTTCTCCCTGACCTTCACATTTATACTGAGACCTGAAGGAAAGTAGGGCTAAATGGGTTTTTAGAAATGGGAGGGTGAGGTAGGATCAGTAAGTTTTGATAATTAACAAATGGCAAACACCACTATCTTCGAAGGCAGTGGGAAAAATAGTAAAATACATATAAATACTATGATCAAACTCAGTGTTTCTAAATACTCATTTAATAATTTGGTAGGGTGAAGCCGAGTGTAAGATGTGCACTTCATGAGATATTTTATAGGTGTTATAACGATTGTAACGGGTTGTGCCCACTTGAGCAGGATCTGTATTTCCCAGTATGCCCTGCTCCGCCCAGTTCTGAGTAAGGAATCCCAGAAAGGGATATTTTACTTGACATTTGGAAAGCAAAGTAAAGCCATGACAGGCATAATCCTTTGTTAAGAAGGGGCAGTGTGGAGTACTGCATGCTGTCCTGGGAGCTCCTCTGTCGATCTGAAGACTGTCCCTGTTGGCAGGAGTGAACGGGAGGCCACAGCTCCTATAGCGCCACTGCTTCTCTTTCATCAGCTCCTTCATTTATTTTTGTAGAGATTTTTGCTATAGGGTGCATGCGCTTACCAGAAAGAGAGAGACAGAAAGTGAAAAATCACCCCCCAGGGGGTGAGGACCACGCTACAATCCCTTCTCCCCCATTCTCCTCTCAGGATCCTAAGCATGCACACACACACGCCAGGCATGAGTTTAAGCCACTGGTTTCAAGACTCAAATCACGGTTGACTACGTGGGAGTCCAGCGACATAGCCATACACCAACTGCTGGTCCCACCTTCTTAATATATGTAATATATGATATAGCTGAAACACACACATACATATGAAACCTTATATGGTAATATTTCACTTAGGGATATTTGAGTCAACAACAGACTGCACATGTAACGGCAGTCCTGTAAGTTTATAATAAGCTTGGGCCAGTCAGTGGCATGGTTGTTAAGGTGACTGGATCTCACATGACTGACTGTGTGATTTAAAATTCAGACCTGGAGGCTTGAAGATTCACACCTGGTATGTATGCTTGCAATGCCCAAAATCCCAGGAGGAGAATGGAGGACAGAGGATTGCAGCATGGCTAGTGGGTTGCTCTCTGACTTTTCCCTCTCTCTTTCTCTCTCTTGAGAGTGCTCACACCCTATAGCAAAATTTAAAATAAACAAACAAATGAACTATATCATACAGCCTAAGTATATAGTAGTCTATGTTATCTAGGTCTGCATAAGTACACTCTGTGATGTTCACACAATGATGAGTCAACTAATGATGCATTTCTCAGAATGTATCCCTGTCCTTAAGTGACACATGACTATATACATATGTGTGTGTGTGTATACACACATGCAAACACACATTTCTATGCTATATATAAACTATGTATTTTTATAGTATGTTTTATATATACATATATATGTATATATGTCTGTGTGTGTATATGAGTCTTTAGTTCTTTTCTGATTTAGCTCTGACTGCTACAGTGATATTTATACATACTTTATGATAACATTGAAAAGGATTACGGCAAAAGATGAAGCTTAAAAAGTCAGTTTGCAAAATTTATGTACATTTAATTTCAGTAGTTTAAATGTAGATGGATCTAAACTTCACCAAAATATTAACCATGATTTTATTTGAATAAGTGGTGCAGTGTGTGAATTTTTGTCATCTTAATATCTTTGTGTTTTTAACATTTAAAAATGAACATACATTAATTTTACCATTTAAATCAGCTATAAAATATAAACTTGCTTTTGTGACAATAAATCTTCAGAGCAAAGAAAAGATAGTCACCTAACCCTGTGATTGTAGGCCCTCTTAATTCAGATAAATTCATCCTTGGGGGCTTTCTACATGCTGATATTAAAAAACCGGGAAGTAGAAAGGGTTATAAACAATTAGAAGATACATTTTCAATATGTTCCGCTAAGACTCAGCCACCAAACTTCATGAATGCTAATTTGAAAAACTAGGTCATATTCTCTAGAACAACTTTATATTTTTTCTCTCGTCAAGAATACATATTTAGGGGGACCAGCAGTTAGCATAATGGCTGTGTCGCTGGACTCCCATGTAGTCAACCGCGGTTCAAGTCCTGGACCCGGTGGCTTAAACTCCCACCAGGCGCATGTGCGTACGTGCCCAAGATCCCAAGAGGAGAATGGAGGAGAAGGGATTGCGGCGTGGCCATCCCCCCTGTGGGGGGTGATTTCTCACTTTCTGTCTCTCTGTCTGTCTGGTGAGCGCACACACCCTATAGCAAAAAAAAAAAAAAAAAAACCTCTCCAAAAAAAAAAGAATACATATTTAAAAGATTTTTAGGAAAATGTATTAAAGCTATATATTTAAAACATAAATTTATATTTTTAGATATATTGTTTTAAGTATAAGAGTTAAATATACATTCTTGCAAATACATACTTATTCATCTTATGCCATACACCCATAAACACATACATACACTCGAAGACATTTCTATTCCAGTACTTAATCCCATTTTTTAAAAAAAGTTTTTAAAATAATTACTTATTTTATTTTATTTTATTTATTGTTATTCTTTTCTTTTTTATTTTATACAGGACATATGCACTCACCAGAGAGAGACAGAGAGAGATGGAAAGTGAGAAAGCAAGCCTCCAGGTCTGGGACTCAAACCACAGTCGGTCATGTGGAAGGTCTGGCACCTTAACCACCATACCACCTGCTGTTCCCCCCTTTTAAAAAACCTTTGCTGGAGGGTTTGTGCACACACCAGAGCAAAAATGAGATGGGGGGAGGGAATGAGAAAACATCCCCCCCATAAGGAATGATCATGCCACGACCCCTTCTCCATTTCTCCCTTTTGTCAGGATTTTGGACATGCATGTAAATGTATTCAGCGTATTTTCAAGCTGTCGGGTCTGGGACTCAAATTGTGAGGCCATATGGGATCCAGCTGCCTTAACCACCAGGCCGCAGACTGGCTCCTAAATCCCAATTTTTAGTAAGCGCAGTAACTGCCTATGTATGTTTTCCTTAAAATTATGCACTTATAGGGACCAGTAGATGGCATAACAGTTATCTCACTGGATTCCCACATGACCATCCACCATTCGAGCCCCAGACCTTGTGACTTGAAACTCACGCATGTGCGTGGATGCCCAAAATCCCAAGAGGAGAATGGAGGAGAAGGGATTGCATCATGGCCATCCTCCATGGGGGATGATTTCTTGCTTTCTGTCTCTCTTTGTCTCTCTGGCAAGGGCATGTACCCTATAGCAAAAATCTCTCTCTCTAAAAAAAAAAAAAAATTATATATATATATATATATATATATATATATATATATATATATAAACACACACACACACATATATATATTATGCACAAAATTTGGGGGTTTAAAGTACTTTATATAAGTAATAATCCAAGCATTTATAACTCATTACATGTTTCTAGGAAGTCACTATCTACAAAAACCATCCATAAAGTCATGAGAAAGATGTTTTTGCTTTTCCATTGTTGAAGACCCAAAGAGATTAGGAGGCTGGGATTTTCACATTCTTTATTGTCACCACTATGGACTCCATAAAACATCATCAGCTATTGAGTATTGGCTTCCTTTATACCTTAAAAATTAAAGTATATATTTAGAAACATCCATTAATGATCAAACATCCTGCAACATGTTTGTTTTTTGCTATAAAACACCTAGTCTTTTAATTATTTGATACATAGGTGAAATTTACTCAACCTTCTTAATGACATAAGAATATAAACTTGCCTTTGTAAATTGAAATAAATTATACATTAGCATTCTTAGAGAATATAGACCATAAATATAGATAAGTTTCTATCAGATATCTATATAATGTACAAAAAATTAGTTAACTATATTTTGTCAAATAATACTTTTTTTGACAAAATACTTTTTCAAGCAGGAATTTATATGTTACAATTAGTTTAAGTGGAAGAGTTTAGAAATCTTCATTCTAGTGAATGACCTGAAACTTTTGTACAACCAAGAAAATCAACTGAAAAGTCCACTTTTCAGTTCAACAGTCTGGTGCAGTCTGGTGTAGGTGTCGGACCATGAACCAAATCCAGGCTGCTTACTGTCTTTGTATGGTAGGTAGCTAATATTTGTGTGTGTGTTTTTTCTTGAAATGATTGCAAGAAATTTTGAAAATAATTATTTCATGGCACATGAAAATTATGTGATATTCCAATTTTAATATGAGCATGGTTTTATTGGGACACAGCCCTGTCCATGTATAGGATACGATTCCCCCCAGGAACACTGTAAAACATGGTAATGGCATTGTGACGGAAGTCACAAGCTTCTGAAGATAAATGACAAATCTAAACATGTTTGCTATATATTACATTTCAGGTAAAATCCAAAAATTGTTACACTGTGAAAAGTATGTTCTTAAAACTAATTCGCATGGCAGTGGGGAGAAATAATCATTCACCTATTATATAGAAAGATAGATAAATTAATCAATTTATAAATATTATACATATATTATCATTAATGATAATGGTATATATGTATATTTTTCCTTCGTGTGTTCTTGTATGCAAGTATGCATGTGTGAGAAAGAGAGAGAGAGTCAGATACCCTCAACAGGGTCTTTACACCATGATCCTCACCCAGATCCCATAGCCAGCCAGTATCACAAAGGTGGTCAGTACATTCAGGTAGACCTGGGACACTAACCAAAGCCTTCCTATAGGACTTTCCAAATCTCACAGCAGCCTCTAACTGCCGCCACCCCTAGAGATGGTCCCACATATCTGACTTGAATTCCCTAGCTTTGATGGCAAAATGACAGATTTTCATTGTGGATCTAGACTGGATTCACCAGACTTCCCACTCCTTCCAAAGATTTGAAACACTTTTCTACAAACAGTATTAATAGCCCCTCCTACTCCAGTTCCAACCTAGGTAAGATTGAGAAGCTGAGAAGATGACATATTTTTATTGTTATTCTTCAGGTCCCGTAAAGTATGCCGAAGAGAAAAACAGAACAAAACAAAACAACAGAAATGATATCACTGATAAGAAAATGACCACTCTGTATTACCTAACGTGGGCTGAAAACAATCACGAGTGCTTGGATCGATCTGGGGTTATTCAACCTGCAAAGTCAATCAAAATCAATGACACCAGTTTCAAATTGTATCACTGCTGAACTGAAATAAAATGCTGAGCTTGATACGTGTCTTTGTTCCTCATATTAACAGTTAATTTATTTATAATTCAGTCATAGCTGTTGTGTTACAGAGTTCTTCCCATCTTAAGGCTTTGCAGAAGACTCCCAACCAAATCATTGCAAATGGGTGGAACTCTTACATAATCACATAGATTTCATGAATAGTTCTTTCACAACTGAGACTCACAACTAGCAACCCTTTTTAGATTCAGAGGAAGCTTAAAGCAAAGATTTAACAAAATGGCCATTTTCAGTCATTCGTTTCTTGTCAGTCTGAAGTTCATTAATGCTAAGCAAATGGAATTGTGTTTATCCTGACACTTGTCCCCAATTTTAAGAGTATTTATTTTTAAATGATGGCAAATGCTTTTATGGTGATTGCCAGCCCATAACAATTCTAAAAAGAATTTACCACTTTGCAAATTTTAGAATTAAAATCTTGATGTACTTTTTAATTTATTTGCTGTTAGTAGACTGATTTGTTTTAAGCTGTTTTTAAATGTTGAAGTTGACCAAAGACATTAATACTTATGGCCAATACTTTTTACACACTTATGTGTACTGTGCATTGGTAAGCACTTTATTTTCATTATTTCATTTATAACTTAGACAACTTTATAATTTAGGCGCTATTATAACTCCATTTACCACATGAGAAAACAGAGCCACGCAGAGGCTAGTTTAATGTAATACTCTAATTGGTATTAGAGTCAAGCTTGGAATCTGTACTTGCCCATCCACCATGATGTGCTCCTATCTATCATTATACCATCCTGTTTTCCATGCACAGAGACAAATAGATTAGAAAAAAATGGCTTACATAGATTCATTCTGCTAGTTGTCTGTATATCAACTTCAGCATTGGTCACAAGTCCAGCAAGGTGAGATATTTTTGTGAAAAACTCAGGGGCTTTAGAATCAGGTTCATCTGGGTTTGATCCTGTAGCCCTCATCCCTAGCTTTGTGCTATAAATTATATTCCTTTCCCTCTTTAACCCCACTTCCTGCTCTGTAAAATAGAGGTGATGATAACTACCTTGAAAATTTTTGTGTTATATAAGATAATGTGTGCAGTAGCTTGCACAAAGCCAGCACAAAGTAACTGCTTTTTCTCCTGTCTACATTTTTTTTCCTGTGCAAAACTTTCTTTTTTTTCCTTGTGTTTTCCTTTTTCTTTTCTCTTCTTCTTATTTTTCTTTTTCTTATTATTACATTCAGTCACTGTATATCATTACAACACACCAAATGAATTTCCCATCATGAATACACTGTGGATTAGTCCAGTCAAAGAGAGGTCTCAGTCATCTCTAAATCTGAACAACCTATATCCTACCTTAAATTCTGATATATATATATATATATATATATATGTATACACACACACACACACACATATATATATACACACACACATATATGTGTATATATGTATATATATAGAGAGAGATTTATAATATGTAGTATCATATATAGTATATCACATATAATATATATGCATATATGTGTATCTCATAGGTTCATTTAAGCCCACAGTAAAATTAAGATTGTATTTTGGAAAAAAAAAATCACAGGAAAGGCATAACTGAAAATTACTTTGAAGTGTTAAAATACAGTCCAACTCTTCAAGCTAGTCTGGTTGTTTAGAAACAATAGTAACGATTCTGGCAAAGGGCATCCTGAGGGAAAGAAGCAGTGCTATAACCTAGGGGCACACTGTCATCCAGGTAACCCAGTCGGAGTAGAAGGTAGGAAAAGGAATTACTCAATATAGTCCACAAAGAACTGCTCAGAACCAGCCCAAGGAAGAACACATACTTTTCCAGTGCATTTTTTATGTTGATGCATCTTTTTTTCCTATGTTTATGAGTTACTTTCCTGGACTTTAGAGAGAGAGAATTGTCTAAGAATGCCCAGGAGAGGGCCAGCCCGTATTGCAGCAGTGAACAGCTCTGCATAGCTATGCACAGGGAGCAGGACCCCACATCGCCTACCATGATTATGGCCCTGGCCCCAGCTCTGTGTGTTTGTGTGTGTGTGGGTGTGGGTGTGTGTGTGTGTGTGTGCCTAAAACCATGATAGGATGCAGAAGTGGAGGAAAAAAATTTGCAGTATGATTACACCCCATAGGGCGGTGCTTGTTCGCTCCCTCTCTCTCTTCCTCTAGCAAAGGCTTACACCTTCTGGCAATAAAAAAAAAAAAAAAAATAGCCTGGTGACTTTATTTTTATTTTTAAAGATGATTTTTATTTAACTTTATTTATTTATTTTAAATTTTGACCAGTCTGGGATAGAGTGAAGGGTGTGGGGGCAGGGGAGTGAGAAAGCAAGCTGCCAGGTCTGGAACTCGAATTGCAGTTGCCCATGTGGGAGTCCAGCACCCTAACCACCACACCACCTGCCAGTCCTTAGCCTAGTGATTTTAAGTACCGTATGAGTGCCTGAACACAAAAAGTAAAACAAAATCTGATAAATTTCACACCAGGTTTATAATGGTAGTCAACTATTTTCCCTGTCAATTGTAATACTGGATTTGGACAACACTAAAATTGTCAACACAGAAAACAAACAGTAGTATTGGAATTGACTGGTTATTTTATTTTTATTTAAAATACTAAGAAATTGTGGTTACATAAAGATATCACCAGGTACATGCATGTTTATCTGTGCTCTGGGCCAACAGGGTAGAGGTGGAACACAGTGGAACGAGGACCCTGTTCAGAAGCCTGTTCTTTTAAAATGGAGATGTCAATATTAATTGGTAAAAGTTTTTAAATGACTCAGACTATTCTGCTAATGTTGACAATTTTCAGATATTGAACTTTAATGACATCATATATTCCCAAGCTAAGTAAATCATTTAAATTCTGTTAACACTTCTCATGGTGAAACTTAAATATTCTAAGAAATAAAGTCAATATTGCTTATGAAAAATGGCTAGATTCCCTGAAACTTCTAGTTTTTATTAGAAAACTGAAAAAAAGTATTTTAAGTTAGCATTTATTTATTAGCATTGATTTGTTGACTTGTTTGATAGTTTTTTTTTAAAAGAAAGGGGGAAAGAATCATATAATATATTAAAGATATATATTTTAAATATAAATATGAATTATACATAAAATATACATACACACATATACATATATAAAGAGAGAGTAAAAGAGAGGAAAACACATTTCAAGTCCTAGTTATTCATTATAGGTATAGATACATGTTTTGTAACTATTATATACATGCGTGTATTTCCATGTGCATATTTATGCGCGCACGCGCGCGCGTGTGTGTGTGTAGGCATATAGCTTTCCTAATGAAAAGCATTTGCAAAACTATAAAGTTCTAGTCTACTCCATTGCTAATAACTGAAAATTCCTAAAATGAGTTGATTTCTAAAAATGGAGATTTGTTCAGCTCACAGTTTGGAAGGCCGAGGGCCAAGGTCCAGAGAGGCCAGTTGTAGTGGGGACCTTGATAGTCCTGAGACATCATATCTCCAGAGCAGGGCAGAGCAGAGTGGCTATTTCCTGATCTCCTTCCCTCTCCTTATAAAACCACCAGGAGTCAACCATACAGATCCCACTGTAAATACTTCATCACCCAAAGACCCCACCTTATAAAACCATAAAAGTGTTAAGTTTCCTAGCGGACACATGAATTTTGGGGAAACACAAATCATAGCACATAGTTAAATATTCTTAGATTTAAAAAATAGCTATGTGTTAACTAAAATATAAAATCTATTAACTTTATGATTCATTTTTGTATGTATAATGTGGGTGTCAGCAAGCTACTACCAAAAAAGTCACTGCAGTGCTCATAAATTATACAGACTTCAGGATTAAGAAACTGGGGCCTACACACGCTATAGCTTTCCTAGATTGGGAGTCTGACCATGGTCATAACTCAGCTTCTTTTTCTCTTGGAAAATATTTTGAGAAGAAAATGATATAAGGTATATAAAATGCCTTGCACGTAAAAAGCACTAAGTTTGTAAATGGATGTAATCAAATGCTTATAAAAATTATATTTGGGTCTGCTTTTTCCTCAGGATCTCTGATGAAGTAGAAGATGAGACTGAAAGGCAGGGAAATGAACACGGCGTTTGACAGACCCATAAACTAGAGGGACACGTGAGTGGAGCACGTGGTAAGCAAGCAGTGAAAGTATATAGATTTATGTCATAAAATATCAGTAACTAATTGAAGGTAAAGGTTGAAATGCCCCAAGGAATAGAAAATGTCTGTCATATGGATACAATAATATAACTCAACCCTGTGTTGTTTGTAAGAAGGTGGCAAGGATATGAGTAATGGGAACTCTCCCACACTACTGGTTGGAGTGTAAAATTAACCAACCAATGTTGCAATATGGTTTGGTGTGATGTTTTAGAACTAAACATAAACTACTCTTTGATGTAGTGATTCCCATGCTTTGGTATATACCAACAAAAATGTGAATATACATTTATTTATACATTGGGGAAGAAACAGACTATAACGTTAGAAATGGAGACCATGCTTACCAAGGGGGTGGCTAAATGGGAATGTTCCTGTCATGATCAATTGTTGAGATGTGTATCCATAGCATGTTCTACATGTCTGTTATTCTTTCATAAGACATCAAAAATAGGATAAAATGATTAAGTTAATGTTCTTATAAAATAATTCAGAAATGAAGTAAAATGTATTGATAAATCAAGATCCATATTTTAAGTTACCCAGTAGGAATAAAATGATAGCCTTTGTTTTGTTTTATTTTCTTTTGTTTGCACTGCAGAAACCCTCTTGCTCAATACACCATAACCTATATGGATAGTAATTAAATAGCTTGAAAGGTGCAGAGATTGGCTCTCTGTGACTATGTTTTATTAATGTAAAGCTAAGTGGCCTTTGGAGGAATGAAGATATGGGGTAGGTCTTATTAGTAGTTGAACTAAAACAAAGGAGTAAAACAGGCCAGGTAGTAATGAATTCCCAGTGAGTGCACATCTGATCAATAGTAGTATACACATAATGTATGTCTAGTATATTGAAAAGCTACTTATAAGGCTGGTCACATGTTTCAGGAACACTCATAGAGCACCCTTTGCAAGGAGAAATAATTCAAATGAGTACTTAAAATGGGAACTCATGTATACTCACACATTATTTCACATTCACAACTAAAAATATATTTTAAAAGGTTAGATCATTTTATCTTGTTAAAAAATAATTAATTTTAACTCTCTCTTTTAAAGGCCTGATCTTGTCTTTAAGGAAATATTTTAGCTCCTCTTTTACAGAAATAGGCCTGTCGCTTTTATTTTAAATATGTCTCTGTTCCCATTGCACTTCACGAAAAGCCTCAGGCTTGCAGATGCTGTTTTGCAAAGCTTACAGGACTATCTCAGTGCTGAAAACAAGTAAAATGTTCACTCCTTTAACAATAAATAAAGCTCCAAAATATGTAACCACTAATAAGATCTCACCAACAGTCATCACAGAGTCAGCATAAATCTTTGCGTTAAGTCACATGTGTCAAGTGGACGAGCACTTGTCAAAGCAAGTGCTCCAGGTCTCCTGCTGCTTGTCACATTCCCAATCAAGAAGCATAGATTGGAAAACCCTGTAGGATCTGGATTCCGTTCTTGGGGTTTAAATAATTCATCCAATAATGACTTTTTAATGTAGCCTTAGGAAAAACATTTAACTTTAGATCTTTAGAGTCTCTATCTGTGAAATAAAAATAAATATCTAGGAATTTCTTGAGAAATACAAATGTTAGAATCCTTAAGAAGTACTTACTATAGACTCTGGCATATAGTTGCTGTACAGTAGATATTATTATACATACTAATGTTTTAGCGTTTTTATGATTGGTATTTGATTGCTGTTATTATTTTATACATTTGATCTTATTTCATTAAAGGGCCTAGCATCGTTCTGTAGTCTAGTCATGAAGTAAAATCATAGTCTTTTCATTATTTCATGGCAGGCTACAAGAAGACCTTGAAGTTCATGTGTGGCTAATCTAATTTGCTCCCTTTACAAACCTGTGGTTTTGAAATACCCAGGACAAGGAAGGGCAGCAGCAAAAGCAGCAGGCTCCTTATTCTTAGACTTCCCTTGAGTCTTTATGCTCTTTGTTATGATCATCTCCAAACATTAATAGCATGTAAAGTATTGGTAGAGTACATGGGTTCAGGATGCAGAAGACAACAAATCTGATTTGATTAGTTTTTTATTTAGCAAATGTTTCTATTGACAGAAAAGAAAACTTAATAAGTAATTAGATCTTCATCTTTGTGGAATACACAGGCATACCGCTGAAATTTAGATGTATTCTATGTGGAAGTTCATGGTGGTAATAACATATAGTCAATTGGTCTGAAAGGTCTCATGAAAACGCTGTCTGGGTCTCACCCATAATGCTCTAGTTGGGACCAAGATAAGAGTAAGATTCCTGAAATACAGTCCATTTTAACACATACTCAGTTAATAAATCTTGATTCTTTCTCTATCCACCCGCCGCAAAGGCTGTCTTTCAGTTCCTCACTAAATTCACCGAGAGACACTAAACCAGCCCCTCTGTATTTCTCGTGTCTCACCACAGAGGTAATAAATCTCCATTTCCCTCCTGAGAGTTTGACACATGGTGGCCCGCCCTCTTCTGCAATTATAATGTTTTGCTGCCTCTTAAAATTAGAATTTCTGATTAATTTCAAATCTGTACAGTAAAATTCACATAACAACTTACAAACTTCATTTTTATTTCCTTTCTTTCTTTCCTTATTTTTTTTTTGCATTTAATCACTGTACATCTTTACAATTTCCTAACTTCTTTTCTTTTTTTTTTTTTTTTTTTTTTTTTTTTTTTGGAGAGGTTTTTGCTATAGGGCGCGTGCACTCACCAGACAGACAGAGAGAGACAGAGAGACAGAAAGCAGGAAATCACCCCCCAGGGGGGATGGCCACGCCGCAATCCCTTCTCCTCCATTCTCCTCTCGGGATCTTGGGCACGCACGCACACGCGCCCGGCGTGTGTTTAAGCCGCCGGGTCCGGGACTCGAACCGCGGTCGACTACGTGGGAGTCCAGCGACATAGCCATTACGCTAACTGCTGGTCCCACAATTTCCTAACTTCTTTTAATCTCATTATAAGTGGGCCCTGCTTTTAAAAATGACTTTAAATGGACTTTATCCTTAAAGGGCAATACCACAGTCTATTGATGCCAACACACCATTTTCTTTTTCTAATAATGATCATTTATTTTGAAAAGTTGTTTTAACCCCAGGAAGGCAGCCTTCTTATTTTTGGAGTGTTATTTGCCTTAATGCCTAAGTAGTTTTGTAAAAGTTCCTTGGAATAGTCTGTATGTGTCTTAATTCTACAATTAATTAATTAAAAAATTAATTAATTCTTAACTCTAAATGTGATGAGTACAGCAATCTAGACTCAAAATTTATAGAGTGAGTGAAAAAGTGATTTTTTTTAGATGGGAAAATAATGTCAATCTGAAATATAAGTTATTTGTCTCTCTTCTTTTTGTTAATAAGAAAACAAAAGGCTATTTAGGCCTTGAGGCTCAAAAGGCACATTCGTGTAACAAGTCTGATAAAAGGATGGAAGAGAGGGGATATTTGTCCCCTCAAATATAGTAACTTTCCTTGAATACTTCAAGTTTTATGATTACTTCCTCATTGATTTCTCATATACCTTGTTTGTATGACTTCTCGATGCACTATAACACTTAATAAAGAAATATTTTATTTTAACTAATTTGAATATCTTAAGAAAGAAAATAGATGGTTATGCTAATATGCAAAATGTCAGTATTCTAAAAAGTAATTTGTGACTCTATGTTTAAATCAGTGTTTAAACTGAATATAGGCATTCAAATTGACTTCAGTGCAGTCTATATTTATATTCAGAAGTACTTTTAAAGTGTTATATTATTAAATCAGAGGTAATAAAATAAGAAACATGCTTTTTCAACTTTTTGAAAGATCAAGTTACTTTACTTAAATAATACAATTCCCTCTGTCCACAGAAAAATCAACCCATCATTGGAAATGTATATATTTTGCAGGGAAAAAAAACGCTTTTCCTAGCCTTGAACTTGAATCACTACCAACATTTCACTTCCTGGGAAATAAGGATTTCAACATTTGAGAAAAGTCTCCTGATAGAGGCTAAAGAGCATGTCTGGTGTGATCAATGCCAGAGGAAGGAAAATGGCAAAAATCCTGCTCTTCCTCCAAATCTCTAAACCCACTTTAAGAGCATTTTCTTACACACAGGACACAGCAGACTACAGAAAAGTACCTCTGCCCTGTAACTGCTCATCACGAAAGTGCTCTCACAGACCGGGTAAGAGAGAACCAGAAGGTAACTGTGTTTTCAGGATACTAAGCAGGATGTGTCATTAGTGTTCCAATGTCAATGACACAGTTCCTGCTCTCGTGGAGCTTACAGTCTTGTGGTATTTCATCAAGTTTGCAACATCTACTGTACTGAGAGATATTTGTAGCACCATGATCGTGGATCAGAAGGTACAATGAATTTGTACCTCCATGCCGACCTTACTGTAGCTACAGTGAATTGTGTATTACGGTCTGAGGACACATGCTACATTTACTCGTCCATGTCTTTGTACACGTTTTCCCATTGATTCTATTGCCTTTATCTCTTTTTTTATCCACCCAGGTTATTCCTTAAGGCCGAGTTAGTCATCTGTATAGCACTGTATCTAACTACATAATTCGGTCTTCAGATTGGATTCTAATTACAAGTACAGATACTTGTAATGAGAGAGTTTTGTAACTATGAACAGGTTGTTAAGCAAACTGGCCGATATGCAAGGATCTGAAAGGTGGATGTCTTGTGATGTGTACTGACACGTTAGGGGATATATTTTTCAGTAAGCATTACACACCACACTAGAATAATGTAATTCTACCCATACAAAAGATGGATCACAAATGAGGTCATCAAAAAAGTACACTAGAGAGAAACTTATCTAATCTTAGAAAAGATACTGAGAGAACTAGTATTAATTCAATGAGATGTGTCTTCAGTATATTCAAAGGGACACTAAAAGATGTGTGGAAAATGAAATTAAAGTACGAGTTTATTTTGGTGCAAAAACGTTTTGGAATTCATGTATAGTTTTTTACATTATACAAATTTTTCCTATGAACTTTTTGAAGACCATCATATTTCATCTACTAGAGCAAAAACAGGAAAAAAAGGAAAAAAGAGCATTCATGTTCAAATAAATAGTCTCTGTGAAATCATGAAAGAAAAATTGAGCTTAAGTCTGTAGGAAGTCATGTATTATGATTAGAATAGAACACAAAGGGGAAAGTAGAGTGCAGGCTGACAATGCAAGCAGTTGATGGAACAGGTGTTTAGGTGTTATTCAGTTGCCGTTGGGAGCTGTTAAAAAGTTCAGCTAGGGAGTGAGGCAATCTGACTTGGGTTTTGAAAGAATAACTCTGGCAGGAAGGCAGAGGATGCACTGGAAGTAGCATTTGCCAGAGGCAAGGAAAAGTCCAGAAGGGTTTTGCAGTAACTCATATAAAAGGCAATGAATTCCACATTGTATATCTTGGTATATGGTAGGTATTCAATAAATATTTTTAACCAAGTTATTAAACTAGAATATGGAAATATGAAATTATCTTGTAATAAAAATCTGTGCACTGCATTTTATCATTTATTTACTTTTTCACTTATTTAATTTAATCACAAAGATCTTAAAAGGTGAAAATGATTATTTTTATAAAGAGAGCCAGAAACTATGTTTTGTTTATCTTTGTCCTGTTTATACAACATCGATGAAGAATGAAATTCCATTACTGACACCACAAGCCTCTTTTTTTTGTCTACTTTGGTTTCCCTGACTGTAATATCTCACTTGACATTTAAAATTACATATCATGTTCAGCATGGTGCAGGAATTCTCAGACAACCTTGAACTGCAAGGTTCTGTCAATTTTCTTGAGGTCTCAGTAAAAACATATCTACAAAATATCATAGAGTAAGTGTCATCTTTAATATGTCATGTGCTACATTCCTTCATAAGATGGAAACATGTAATTAACTGAATTAAAATTGATAAAAAGGCTGAGTATTGCTGCCAAGATTGGTGCATATATGTGCATAATTTTATCATTTTAGATAGGGCCTAATTAGGATGCTCAGAGTCAAATTTTATTTTAAAATGTCATCGTATATGTTTACATGTTTTTCTTCTGTACTGGGTCATTGGAAAAATCATGTAGTATTTTTCTATGGCTTTCTCTGCAGAAATGCAGCATGACTTTTCTGATGGCCCAATGTATTTGAGTCTACCTACTCAGCTGTTGAAAAACTTGATAAACAGTAGCAATATATAGGTCTTATATACCTCAATCAAATAATCACAGAATGGAAGATTCAAATCCAACCACGTTTCCAATTAGGAATCTCTCATCACTTCCCTGATATGAACATCTGAACTTTGCTTGGAAAGAAGAAATAAGAGAATCAAAACAGCTAAGACAATCATCAACCTAAATGCCCAAAAAGCAATGAATAGATATGGAAAGTGTGGCATATATACACAATGGAACAGCCATAAAGAACAAAGAATTTTGTTACCTGAGACAAAAATGGATGAACCTGCAAGATATAATACTCAGTGAAATAAGTCAGTCTATGAAAGAAAAATACATCATTTAAAAAATACCCAGTGTCCTCATTCATTAGCATAAGCTAATGGACTAAATTCAATAGCATAAAATTAGAGAGAAAATGGCAAGAGCTGGAGAAGCAGGGAGGCAAGGGAGAGCAGAAGAAATTGGTTGAAAGAAATAAGAACACACGTAAACAAGCACAATAAGCTGTGAAATAGTATACTCTGTAAAAAATTGTCAGTGACAATTCAATTAATACATACTTTCAAAAAAACTGTTGAACGAGTTTTGAATGTGAACAACATGATGTAACGTTAAATGTTGAAGATGGTAAATTTGCTTATATCTTTGGTTTGATAATTACACACTGTACACATGCTTTAAAAACCATACCATAGGGGCTAGCAGGTATTATGGTGCTTAAGGCACTGGATTCCACATGGCCAAAGCTGCAGTTCAAGTCATGGGCCAAGTAGCTTAGAAAATATGCTGGGCCTGTGTGTCCTCAAAATTCCCAGGGACCAGCAGTTAGTGTAATGGCTATGTCGCTGGACTCCCACGTAGTCGACCGCGGTTCGAGTCCCGGACCCGGCGGCTTAAACTCACGCCGGGCGCGTGTGCGTGCGTGCCCAGGATCCCGAGAGGAGAATGGAGGAGAAGGGATTGTGGCGTGGCCATCCCCCCTGGGGGGTGATTTCCTGCTTTCTGTCTCTCTGTCTCTCTCTGTCTGTCTGGCGAGCGCACGCGCCCTATAGCAAAAACCTCTCCAAAAAAAGAAAAAAAAAAAATTCCCAAAGGACAGTGGAGGAGAAGGGATTGCAGTGTGGTCATCCTCCCTGGGGAGTAATTTCTCACTTTCTGTCTCTCTTTCTCTCTCTCACATATCCTATGGCAAAAATATAAATAAAACAAAACCCCATACCATACCACAGAAAGATGTACAATGATTGTATGTAAATCAAAAAGTATAAGTTAAGAAAAAAGAGTCACTTGTGAGACCAATGGATCTTGCATCTAGAACTCTCAGTCGTCTCATTGCCACTGCTTTTATGCCACAGATTTTCAGATATATAAAAATAGCTGTTATGGCATCAGTCCCACAGCTTGGTGGTTAAAGGAATGGGACCCTTCATAGCCAACTTCAGTTGCAATCTCAGCTTTAGCAGCTTGAAAAACATTCCGGGTTTGTGTGTATACATGCCCTGAATCACAGGAGGATGGAAAAATGGAGAAGGGATTGTAGTGTGACCATGTCCCATTAGGGATTCTTTCTCACTCTCTGTCCCTCTCTCTGTCTCTCTGACTCTCTTTGGCAAGCACACACATCCTTCAGCAAGTAAAACAAAACAAAATAAAACAAAAAACCAGAAAACTATTATGTTTTCACTCAGTATGGAATACAGTGCCGTACTTCAGGAGAGTGTTAACAGGTTGAGAAGCAGAGTGAGTCCTAAAACTTGGGAATGTTCCATCATAAAGAAGGGACAAAGTTCATTCTCTCCTTGGATGTGAGGATCGAAAAAGTCCAAGAGGTCTCAAAGCACAGGCGTTTCAATACTGAGTGAGATAAAGAGAACATACTGTTGATAGCGGTAGGAGACTGGGAGCAAGTAGTTGTGATGGGAAATTCTCTACATCAGAAGAAGGGATAGAACATTCCATTAAACTCATTCTTCCCATGGCTGAAGTGACTGAAAAACATTGGAATAGAAAACAGAGAGCTCTCCAGGTCTTCAGGGCTCACTGGTGATTGTGCACTGCTAAGCCTGATTTGTTGCTTCTTCTATGACCTGAATCAAGAATTCCATATTATAATCGATGCCAACCCTGAAGGTGAATTACCAAATCAACCCTCTCTTGGGACAGCAAACCCCAAGTTCCCCAGCAGAACAACAAAACAAACCTCTTGTGTTTGTTCTCATTCCAAGAATCTATTAACAGACTTTCGCTCGGATGCTGTATTTTCTAAATTCTAAAATATGCTTTATTTGCAATTTCCAAGACCTTAGAGAACCATCATGTTTTCCTGCCTAGATAGTTTCACATATTACACTAATCAGCCTCCCTGGGCCAATATAATTAGGTGAAATTAGTTGGTACCTTTATTTCTTAGCCTCCTCCCCTGGAGTCATTTTACTTTGAAGTTTATCACGTTGCTCCAGGATTAATATATAAATAATAAGTACAAAATTCCTAGGTGCATTCATTAAGAAGTGTCTACAAAGTATTTTTTAAAACCTGTAATAAATGCAGCATACAGTACCATGTGAAGAGGGAGTCACCTGGAGTCCGCAGGATTAGCTAAACCAGGCCTGGTGATCGATAGAGTAACAGAAAAACATGTAAGAAAAATAATAAGCCATCTTAATATATCCCAGAATGATCCTGGCAAATTCTTGTTTATAGTTAACAATAATGTACTATACGTTTAAAAAAATTATTAAGAGGGCAGACTTTATGCCATATAGCGTTTTTGTGTTTTTTTTTTTTTTAAAAAAACTTTGATTTAATAAAAGGAAAAGGAAAAAAAATGCCATAATTAACTCCTAGGAGCTCTCCTTACTGTGGTTTGTAAGACTCTTCAATATTCTTCTGCCTTGTCTCTGTCTCTCTTACAGCACTACCTTGGGCAGTAGTCATATTAATTTTTGCTGGTTTCTCAAATGCGCCTTGTTCTCACAGGCTGGCTCCAACTTAAGATGGGCTTTACTTGTCCTTCTCATCCTGTTCCTAAACCCATCTGTGGTTTTCTCGCTGACATTCATCCTCCAGGTCTTGGGTCACATGCCTTTTCTCCTTGATGCTTCTCCTTGAGTTCATTTATGGAAGATTAGTTGTTCTTGCTCTTTCTCTTATAACACTTTTCCAAAACTAAGAGGTTTTTGCCTTAGGGTTCATGAGCTAGCTGGAGAGAAAGACAGAGACAGTGAGAGGAAAAGTGAGAAATCACCCATTGTGAGAGGGGGACTGGCCACACTGCAATCCCTTCTCCATGATCCTCTTGGGATTTTAGGCACACATGCACACACCCGACTTGAGTTTCAAGCAACTGGGACTCAATCTGCAATCGGGCAAGTGGGAGTCCAGTGACATAACTACTATGCCATCAGCTGCCCCCTTTCATAATGCTTCTAACATAATGGTAATATCTCTGTGCTGCTATTCCTTTTTGAGGTGTCTGCCTTCCACTCATTTTAGACTGGATGCTAAGAGAGATGCTTTTCATGTTTAATGACCTAATAATTTAATCAAGTATTTGGCATAAAGTGGGGTTTCAGTAAATGTGTGTTGAATGAATAAATGAAAAAATAAATGAATTGTTAGAAGAATGGCACTGAAAAACACCTACCTGTCCTTCAATACAAATGTATAAGTGCACACGCACACACACAGACACACACACACACAGTTCAATATTTCCTAAAGTTTGAGTACATCTCTCTGCATTAGAAATTAAATGTTTCCTCTTTAACAGAATGTTGCATCCTCTTCTGACATCTATTTGAAAAAGCTGAATCCTGAAAAAAAAAAAAAAACAAAAACAAAAACAAAAAAACAAAACAAACAAAAAAAAAACAGTCAACTAGTCAAAAATTATGAAGAACCTATTAACCCCTTAATGGGACCGGCAGTTAGCATAATGGCTATGTTGCTGGACTCCCACGTAGTCGACCGTGGTTCGAGTCCTGGACTTGGTGGCTTAAACTCATGCCGGGCGCATGTGCATGCGTGCCCAAGATCCCGAGAGGAGAACAGAGGAGAAGGGATTGCTGCATTTTTCCTCAAGTCTAGAAAAACATGAGTAACCTGTTATACTTGCAGTCTTCTTGCCTTTCAAGATCTCTTTTTTTTCATCTATAATACAATCTTTGGTTTATTTCCATGCTTAAATAGACAGAAGATTAACTTTGACATGCTTTCCTTACAAAAAATTCATTTTTGTGGCTCACATACAATATTCAGAAAATATATGGGTGAGATTCAAATGATTTTATACAACACCTAATTCATTCTAATCTGAGGAACTAAAACTTCAACTTAATCAGAGTTCAATGTGGGATTGGATCAGAGATATCAAGTGAAAAATCCAAGGGATAATATAGGAGGAGATATTTTGCTCATCATAAATCATTACATAAATTTAGACTGCACACACACACACACACACACACACACGTATGTCCAGGTTTCTCTGTGTTCTGATCCTCCTGCCTTGACACCTGAGTAGTAGGACTATAGCTACACACCACCACCATACTTGGATTTTAGAATGGGCCAGAATCAAACCTGGACATCCCATATAGCCTCAGCCATGTGCTACCACAGTGAACCCAACATATATATTTCTTAATTCTTAGAAATATTTCAAAAGAGAGTGATCTGTCCATCGATATCTCCTTATCATGGGAGGATGTGAGACTTGGATATTGATTGAGATTTCTGGTTATCACTAAAGTTAAGGAACAAACTGGAGAAGGCCATGATCACTGAGAAAACATAAGTCAAGCAAGCGACATGTCAGGAGGTTAGAAGGATTCTCTGTGTAAGTGCTGAATTTTATGAATGATCATGACAGAGAAACGTGGAGACAGTGGCAATGAGCCTGAAACTAACATCTTCATAGTATAAGAGAGCATGACTGTTAATATTTGGTTAATGATATTTTTTTCCCCAAAGTTTCATGCTTTGGAATCTTGCATAGGAGATAGAGAAACCTTGCAGGCAGTGATTAGATCATTGATTGAGTGATGGAAGTAAGACTCTCATGAACAGATTAATGAGATCCTTTGAGACCCAGAGAGGAGGTGTTGTTTTGTTTTGTTTTGTTTTTGTTTGTTTGGTTGGTTGGTTGTTTTTTGGCTTTATTTGTGCTACAGTGTTGGCACTCATCAAAGAGAGATGAGAGAGAGAGAAAGAATAAAAAAGAGAGAGAGAAAGCATCCCCCAGCAGGAATGGTCACACCATAATCCTTCTTTTATCCCTCCTCTTGGAATTTTGGACACACACACACACACACACCTGACATTTCTCAAGCCACCAAGCCTGAGGTTAAAACAGGCTAGTCAGCAATATGAGATCCAGCTGTCTCAGTTACCAGGTCATGAGCTATCCCAAGACTTAGTGAATTTTAGCTCTCATGAGAAGGGGTTAGTTCTCATAAGAGTTGGTTGCTATAAATAAAGAGAGCCGTTAGCAGCTCATTCTCTGCATGTACCTCCTAACCTGTGTGCTTCTGTTGGCCATGTTGTAGGCCAGCCTGATGCAAACCTGAAGCCTTCACATTTTCCAGCTGCCAGAACTGTGAGTTAATAACTCCTATTCCTTTAAAATCATCCAGCTTCAGGTTGTTAGCAATGCAATAATGGACTAAGATAATGGTCCAAGAATCAATGGCATTCACACTAGAAGTGGATGGCATAGTTGTTAGACTAAAGTAACATTTTCCAAAATTTTTGCACATTTTTAAGCATAACAGCCATCTACGTGAACATGAAAATAATTAAGAGAAACACATCTATGAAGACAGTGTGTGGTAAATGTTTTGGCATTCACAAGGTGTATACAATTAACTCTATTGGGATCTATCTCCAATAGGTAAGGTTGACTCTTATATCATGTTTGACTTGATAATCCTAGTTGAATTCTGCTTAGAGGATCAGAGAAGGGTCTCCAAATTATAGGATGTCTAAATAATACAACTTTTTAATTCTATACCTTTTATTTTATGATTCTATTTTTCTAAAATCTAAGTATCAAAAATCATGTTCTTTGGTTTCTTTAATGCTTTCCCTTATTCGTGTTTTTTTTTTTTTTTTAAACTGGAAGCGTTTTCAAAAGGTTCAGAATTTCTTTTTTTTTTCTTCTTAAATTTGTCAGAGTGTGCCTGTAATTTCTGTAGAAAGTCAGAGAAAGTGAAAGAGAGATAAAGAAAGTGAGAAGCAACCCTATGGGAGACAGTCATGCTGCAATCCCTGTTTTCTCCATTTCTCTCTCCTTTCTGGAATTCAGGCATGCATGCATACATGCCTAGTGTGAGATTTTTATAAAATAATTATTTATTTTTAATTTTATTTATTCATTTATTTATTTTATTTTGACCAGAGAGAGACACAGAGAGAGAGAGAAAGTGAGAAAGCAAGCCACCAGGTTCAGAATTTGAACCATGGTCAGCCATGTGGGAATGTCCAGTGTCTTAACCATCATGCCACCTGCTGGTACCCCCTATCTGAGATTTTATCCCATACGCTTTAACCTTTAATCTTACAGGAACTATTCAGAACTGAGAGTCCCATAATTGTTTTTATTAATTCAATAAATACTTAAAGAGTACTTAAAATGTACTGGACACTAAAGAAATAAGGGTCAAACATTTTACCTGGTTTCCTAGAATTTGCAGTAAGAGAAGAAATATACATGAGGAAATATTTAACAAATTTTGAAAAAAAAATAGGGTAGAAAAACGCATGCAATCTTGGAAGCATGGCACCTCGAATGCTATCCCTTCTGGAGGAGAAAAATGAACAAATGCTGTGTTTTAACATCATAAAATGGATGGAAAAACAAAGGGGGACAAATTCTTTGACCTCACATAATAGAAGACCATGGAGAATGAACCCACTTCTAGTCCTTTTGTAAATTAATGGTCCTAATCTCACCCCCAAAGTCTCTGCCTTCATAATTTAACTATATCCTAAAGTTCCTGTACCTTAATACTATTACATTGATGATTAAGTCTCAACATATGAATTTTGGAGGACCTATTCAGACCATAGCAGTTACATTCACATAAATCAACCTCTGATTATGAGAAATCAGCCTTCATCACTAGCCCTTTGAATTCTCTATGATGACTGTAAGACAAGAGCTACTTTCTTTCATTAAAATGTCAAGGCCATGTTGGGGACCAGCAGTTAGTGTAAAGGCTATGTCGCTGGACTCCCATGTAGTCGACCATGGTTCGCGTGTGGACCGGTGGCTTAAAACTTATGCTGGGCACGTATGCGTGCGTGCCCAAGATCCCGAGAGGAGAATGGAGGAGAAAGGATTGCGACGTGGCCATCCCCCCCGGGGGGGGGGGGGGTGATTTCTTGCTTTCTGTCTCTCTGTCTCTCTCTGTCTGTCTAGCGAGTGCACGTGCCCTGTAGCAAAAAAAAAAAAAAAAAAAAGTCAATGCCATGTTGTGCATGATCCTCATTCTGGGCACAGTATGGAGAAAATCGAGTTTAGTAATAATGTGATATAACAGAATAAATTTTTAAAAATTTGCTATACTATGCATGTACTCGCCAGGGAAAGACAGAGAAAGAGATAAAGAACCTCCCTAGGCAGGATGGCTATGCCACAGTCCCTTCTCCATTTTCTCTTGGGATTTTGGGCACACAAGCACATGTGCCTGTATATGTTTTTCAAGTCACTGGATCCAGGACTTGCACCATACAGTTGGCCATGTCACCCAGCTAGCCCAAGTGAGTACTTTTAAATTGGCAAATTATTTGATTAGTTATATTTTATTATTAACTATCTTGAGATTTTGCAGGTTTCTACAACCTTGTCTCTGTGATTCTATCTAAAGAATTCATGATACATAAATTACTAATTGAGGTGTTATTCATTTATTTATGAATAAATGGAATAGGAATGAAAAGTAAAAATGCCATGGAAACTCCATAGTGAAAAGATTCCATAGAAGATCTTGAAAATGTAAAAAATAGTAACCAACTGTTTCTTATAAATCAGGACTTTCTTTTAGTGTACATTTTAACACACATCTCCAATAAACCTTGCTTTGGCTATAACAGAGAAAGGTATCAAGTCACATGGCATGAAGAATATATGTGCTTAGAGAGTGTAGCTCTTCAAGATGAAAGAGCTAGACGGAAGACATAACTGAGCTTATACAAAGACGAGATTCCCAACATATGCCATGCAGAGGTCACCTGACTTAAGAGAAAGGGAATCCATTGCTGTCCCTCACAAAGAAGAAGCCAAGAAAGGGAGAGGCCCAAGTGCAATCACAGAAATGAGGCTATTTGTGCACAACGAGATTCCAGACAGGGGTAGCCAAAGGAGAATAGCCAATAGTGTGGTAGTTAATTCCTGCACTTACATCCATTAGTCAGTGGTGGAAAAAAACTGAGAAATAAGTATTGGTTTGGATTTAAAGACAATCTCTGGTGATCTTGTAGATACAACCTCTAGGAAAAAAATCGTACACATCCTTGAGTATTTAACTAGATCAGTTACATGACTGACACACATTAATTACACACCAGCTAACAGAATACTCACTTGGTTTATAAACTCTAAAATGATGTTAGAATTGTAAACCTGTTATCAATATGGCATATTAAGGAAATTTCCAGGGGCCAGTAGGTGGCGAGGTGGTCAGGGCGTTGAATTCCCACATGGTTGATCATGGTTCCCGTTCTGGACCTGGTAGCTTGCTTTCTCACTCTCTCTCTCATGAGTACATGTACCCCATAGCAAATTTTTTAAAAATAATAATAAGGATAAATAAAATTTTAAAATTTAATACAATTTTTAAAAAGTTTTAAAAAAAGAAAATTCCCAGACTCAAAAGGCAGCAGTATTAGGATACACAGAGAGATGTTGGTGGCTAAAGCACAGCATCTTGCTGTAAGTATAAGTAATGCTTGGGTATTGCTTCTCTTGTTAAGACATTTACAGTACCCAACAGTGTATTTTTTTAAGCAAGAATGACTAAGTTTCAAAGGCTGCATTTACATTTTAAAGATTTATTTTGTAAGAACTTAAAATGCATGTGATGTTCTTAATGTATCCATTTATTCTTCAAAAATCTATTTTAGTTAAATTTCCCAAGTCTGGGTAAGTCAATTTTAAGTGTACTTTTGGAATGTCCTAATGTTCTATAATACATGGCCCCAACATAATTATTTTTAAGAAAGATTGTACAAATCTTTCAAAATATCATATAGACCATTTGGTGAAAGTTAACTAAGTTAATTCTACAATGAGTAAAGCCTGGACAGCTTCATTTATGAAACTAAAGCATGCATATTGATTTTTAAATTATTTTCTACTGGACATGCCACCATACATTAATAATTTTCTTAAATAAATATTGTGGTATAACTACATCAATCTTCTCTATACTATCTGCCTTATTTGTCTCAATTGATGATCTTTTTTAGAAATGATTTCAACCCAACAGTTTCATGTACATTTCCTCAAGGGAAAAATTAAGTTATTTATAAAGTCAGTCCAAGGACATACACATATGTTGAGTCTTAGGGGAATTTCCAGAGCCAAATATTTATGCAGCACTGGCTAAACCATTACACTTCTGTAGAACCATTGTGCTCAGGGACAAAGGCTTTGCTTTATTTTTAAAATTCTGGTTATGACCATTTCTTCTACTTAAATACTAGAGAAGCATGTTTGCACACACTAGGAAAGCAGAACTATCTATCAGTTTTGTTGAACTTCTAATAAGCATACTTCTTAATTCCCTACTTGTCCATTTCTTCTTTTATTTTTTTTTAATGTTCATTTCTTTTTTGAGAATGAGGGACAGAGAGAGAGAGAGAGAGAGATAGAACTAGAAAGGCAAGTAATCTCAATAGGGACCATGCTGTGATCCTTCCGGCCTTCCCTGTCAGCCAGGATTACTGGTGCATAGGCTATGTGTACAGGTCAACTGGGGACCTGAAGCTGCAATCTGCTATATATGCAGCATTGCTTGAGCAGCACATTACAAATGCACCACCAAGTCAGCCCTTATTCCTTCATACTTAAAAGTCACATGTTCTCAGCAATCATGCCTTAAATTAGAAATCTTAGTAGGGTCTGTTGAACATCATTTTACCATTTGAGCTTGGCATTTTAACCAGCAAGACATTTTCTCATGCATTTGAGTGTGTTAACTATGCAGACAAACCTACGATCCTTAGCCTAGCTGACTCAGTTGGTTAGAGATCACATTAGGTCCTAATGTGATCGAGGTCATTAAATCTCCCCAAAGCCAGTTATCTTTGTTCTAAGGGTGCAGTCATCATGGAAATGATAACAACTGTTTCCATCATTTGTACCTTTAGCTTTGAGGTAAACCAGTTGAGAAAATGAAGTTAATAGAGCTCAAACTGATCAATATTAGTAAAAAAAGGTAACCCAGTTTAAATACTTTTTTAACAGTTGATAAGAATATTATCACATAGACTTTAAAAAATAGAAGAGTATTGGTGTCATGGCCTCTTATAATTAGGTCAACTGATTATCAGTCACTTTGGCTGGCATAGTTATAGATCTGTAGAAGTATATTTGTGGAGGAAAGGAGAGCAAAAACTGAGAAAGCCACTACATTAAGCCACTACTGAAAGGTTGGAAATGAAGAGAGCTTAGAAATAATGTCTCATCTTGTAGAAGACTGTGGGCTGGAAAGAGTGAGTAGCTTATCCACACTCTTACTAGAAACTACCCTCCCTAGGGGAAAAAAAAAAAAAAAAAAACCTACTGTCTATGATGGTTAACTTATTTTATGCATCATCTTTTTTTTTTAGATTATATGATAAAACATTTTTGATGTTTCTGTGAGGTCATTTTAGATGGGATTGACATTCAAACAGCAGATTTTGAGGAAAGCAGATTGCCGTCTATAATATGGTGGGCCTTATCTCTATAGTTGAAGGCTTCACTGACAGAAAAAGAGTGACCTACCTCCAGCAAGAGTAAGCTCTATAAATTCTATAGCAGATGGACTTTGGATTGGAACTGAAATATTGTGTTATCTTGGGCCCTAAACCTAAAAGCCTTTAGACTTGGACTAAATCATCTCATTCCTTTGCCTGCTAGCCCAATCTACAGACTTTGGATTTGCAACCTCCATAATTGTGTAGACCAAAAGAATGGGTAAAAATATCAAATGTCTTCCTTTCAAAATCTTTTACTTCCTTCTTTGTAATGAATTCATTTAACCTTTAGGATGAGATATTCAAAGTCTACCACAAAAAGCATTTTACAAAGGAATGTAATTTCTCATTGAACTAGCATCTTTAGTCATGAGCTAACTTGCTTCTCTTATTACGAAGTGTTCAACTCAACGATTGCATAATTATAAAACCATTCATTTTCTAAAAATGAACAATGTTTTTATTACACTGGGTAAGGGTCAGTGTTTTTAGAGTATACTCGGATATCCAATTCACAAGTTGGCCTATGGTTATTCATCCCTCCTGCCTGTCCCTATTCTCATTCAACTGTTCTTCCTTTGAAGCATATCTCAAGCTTCACCTTGACCATGACATTTTTCTATTGACTACAGTTCACATTTAACTCTCTCAAAATCCTTTTTCCCTTAAGCACTTTATCTCTTTTTTTTTCCTATCTAATCCATCCAATATCAGTTGGATAATTTAGGATGAAAGAGAGAAAGGCTTAGAGAGTGTGCCTCAGTTACTGAGGCTTGAAACTCATACTGGTACATGTGCATGCATGCCCAAAATCCTGAGAGGAGAGGAGGAAGCCTGATTATGGAAACTTAAATCTGGATTCTTCTCTTAGAGAAATTAATTGTAGTGTAAGACAGAGATCGGTGGGAGTACAGCATGTCCCCTGTTCCATCAGTCAGAAGCACCCAGTGATTAGATCCAAGGTTGAAATCATTCTGCCAAGCCTGCCCCTAAGCAGGATTGTGAATCTTAGACACAGGAAGAAGAAAGGGAAGCTGTGATATGAAAAAGCCTAGCTTTTGGAAGCAGGAGTTCTTAGAGAGCTGGTCAAAATTAGTCCAGTATAAATCTTTGGAGCCAGTTTCCTAAAGAAGGAAAAAGTGAAGAATAATGTTAAGAAAATCCATTACATCCTTGACAGAGCAGATTGACAGGAAAATTCTTCCAACAGTTGAGCAGACAATTTTCTGAATAGTGCAGGGAGAAAGAGGTGCAATGGTCTCTGTGAGTCTAGCAGAAAGCTGATGGGAGCTCTTGGTGGGATGTGAGTGATGATGGAGTGGGGGTCAAAGGGTAGAGTGTGAGAAGATGAGGAAGGTCAAGGTCTCTTGCTAGAGCAGTTCTGAACCATGCACATGAAGGTAGTAGCAGCATCACTGTAGACTCAGTCGTGGCCACAAGGATTTGGAGCGAATGATGACATTGCAAGGACACGAACTGGGGAAAATCTGAAGTAAACTCACAAAAATGGAGGTGGGTGAGGGCTGATAAAATTTATAGGCCAGTCCCACGCAATGCACAAATAGCTCTTGGCAAGTCGAAGGTAGCTCAAGGAGTCCTGTGCAACAGATTTTCCCCCTGCCCCATACTCAATTCCTAGTCTTTTCTGTTCTTAAAAAGTCTCCTTCTCTGGGGCCAGCAGATAGTGTAATGGTTACATCACTGGACAACCATGTAGTCAACCGAGGTTTGAGCCCTGGACCCAGCAGCTTGAAACTCACACCAAACACATGTGTGTGCATGCCCAAAATCCTGGGAGGAGACTGGAGGATAAGGGATTGCTGCATGGTCATCCTCCCAGGAGGTGATTTCTTGCTTTCTGTCTTTCTCTTTCTGTCTCTCCAGCAAGCACATATGCCCTATAGCAAAAATTTTCTCTAAAAAAAAAAAAAATCTCCTTTGTAAGACACAAAATTATTTTAAGTCCTCATACTATCTTCTATCTGTGATTCCAGATGTTTTAGGGCAGTATTAGATGAAAAGCAACAAATGCTTAACTTATCCACGGTTTTCTTGACTTACTTTTAGAAAAATGCAGCTTTCTTTCTTTGCTTCTCTCTTTCTTTAGGAAAATGAGGGATGATTGCTGAAGGGCTTCTAAAAGATTTCCCTCATCTTACATTTAGAAATCCTGTGGGTGGAATTCAGTAAGAGCGAAGCAGGAGAAAGCTCACTTTTCAAAATGTGCCTTATTTGCATGACGCTTGTGTAGATCACTTAGTATCAGTCACCCTGTTACCCACAGCTGCTCATTCTACAGTAGCTAAGTGGCATACCAACATGCAATTCATAGCAACTCGCCTTCTGATTTTTCTGTTTTTAGAATAATTTGTTCTAAGGGACAAGCAAGTACCTCTGACAACGGCTCTGGCTCTTCATCAGTCTGTGATTGGAAGACTCAGTTTCATGGCAGGAGTAGAGGCACTGAATACACCTCAGTCAGAGAAATGTGATTACTCTTAAACATACTATAATACTCAGTTTGTCTAAAGACATTACCACATCTCCAATCAATTCTGTTTCTCCTCCCAAAACACACCTAGGAGGTTCTAAAATATTCCATAAAACTTAGATTGAGAAATGTACAATACAAAAAAATGCATAAAGACTAAAACTTTTTTTAGAGAGAGATTTTTGCTATAGGGAGTGTGTGTTCGCTGGAGAGAAGAGACAGAGGGGTATTCATGCCACAATCCCTTCTCCTCCATTCTCCTCTTGGGATTCTGGACATACATGCACATGTGCCCAGCAGGAGTTTTAAGCAACTAGGTCTGGGACTTGAACCATGGTCGACTATGTGGGAGTCAAGTGACATAACCATGACACCATCTGCTGGTCCCAAAACTTACTAAATTTCTAAAGAAAAAAAGATTAAGAAAACAATTCCTAAAAAATGTGCAGGATTGGGAACCAGCAGTTAGCGTAATGGCTATGTCGCTGGACTCCCACGTAGTCAACTGCGGTTCACGTCCCGGACCCAGTGGCTTAAAACTCACGCCGGGCACGTGTGCGTGCGTGCCCAAGATCCCAAGAGGAGAATGGAGGAGAAAGGATTTCGGCGTGACCATCCCCCCTGGGGGGGTGATTTCTTGCTTTCTGTCTCTCTGTCTCTCTGTCTGGTGAGCGCACGTGCCCTATAGCAAAAAAGACTCTTAAAAAAACTGTGGAGGATATGAAACACAGGAATTGATACAACTAGTAAATACATTTTTCAGGTTTAAGAGCTTAAATGGTATGTATCTATTACAACTGTATCAATCTTATTCTATTCTTTTTTTTTTTTTTACTCTTTTTTTTTTGGAGAGGTTTTCGCTATAGGGCGCGTGTGCTCGCCAGACAGACAGAGAGAGACAGAGAGACAGAAAGCGAGAAATCACCCCCCAGGGGGGATGGTCATGCTGCAGTCCCTTCTCCTCCATTCTCCTCTCGGGATCTTGGGCATGCACGCACACGCCCCCGGCGTGAGTTCTATGCCACCGGGTCTGGGACGCGAACCGCGGTCGACTACGTGGGAGTCCAGCGACATAGCCATTACGCTAACTGCTGGTTCCCAATCTTATTCTATTCTTGAGACCCCAAGTTCCATCTATTCATACTCCTTTTGCCTATTACCCACTTTGATGAAGTCAATGCCATGACCCAAGCTGCCCATGGAAGGGCCCTAGTGCTAAGAAATGGCAGCATGTAATGGTCAGCAGAGGATTAGAGTATCACACTCAGTCTAAGATCCTGTAACGAGTGGGGTCCTATCATAAAACCAAGTAGTGTGGTGGTTAAGGGCGCTGGACGCCCACATGGCCAACTGCGGTTCAAGTCCCAGACCTAGAGACTTGCTTCCTCTCTCTCTGTCCTTCTCTGGTCAAATTTAAATAAGTAAATAAATAAATAAAGTCAACTAATCAAAAAAAAAAAAAATGACCCTGTCAAAAAGAACTTACGAGCATCTTGGCACCAGTAGACTTGACTATAGCCCTCCCCTACACCTTGAAGCCCTGTGGGACCCTGTGTAGAAGATCCCAAATGCACCCTACCCAGATTCCTGACCCACAGAAACAATGTTCTCTTAAGCCCCTGGTTTGGGTTAATTAGCTACACAGTAATAGATAAATTATATACTCTCTATAAAATACTCCTAGTGAGTATTAATCTTTTCTATTCCAAAATGAAGCTACTCATTTTGAGAGCTAGTTAGAAATTGCTTTACATTGCTTAATGTTAGCTGGTCATTTCCAAATGGTGTTCTAGAAAGCCCCAAGGGGTGTGTGTGTACATCAATATGTATGTCTTGTGGGAAGATTTTAAATGAGGTAGTTAAGTGAGTAGAATTCTGTGCCCATTTTTACTGCCCTAAAGAGGACTGTGCCCCTTTTACCTAAATGTATTAGTGCATGGCGTAATGGTTAACTGCAGAGAAGAGGTATTATTTTCAAAAGTTTAAAAATGACTGAAATAAATGCTTCATGCCATTTTGCCTTGGCCACCGCAAAACTTAATACAATGTAAGCTTCTGGAGAATGAAGAATATTAGATACTTTTAATCAGTTTGAAATTTTCCTTCAGTTACCCAAATAGAAAGTTTCTAACTTATAACATTTACATTCCACTTGATAAAATATGCTTAGAAAGGTAAAATAAAACCAAATAGACTATAAATCAGGCAAAATATTACCACTTTACAACTTGGGAATGTGATTAGCATGACAAATTTAGGGAACAAAATTGGTTCTCTGCCTGAGTAACCATTTAAACTATAAAATAATAGAGTCTCAGAATTGAAAGAGATCATAAAAGTTATCATTACCTAAAAAAGCCACCTGATGATTTAATCTCCTTACATGCTCTTTATCAAGTTGCTAATATCTTTTTGAAAAACTTCTATGATACCAAACCAAGGCTTAAGAAGCAAGTTCACAACTTGGGCTGAAAATATTATCCTTGGAAATCCAGAATTTGGGCACCCACACCCTCAATAAAAACTCAATAGGGACCAGCAGTTAGCGTAATGGCTTTGTCGCTGGACTCCCACGTAGTTGACCGCGGTTTGAGACCTGGACTAGGTGGCTTAAACTCACGCCGGGCGAGTGTGCGCGCGTGCCCAAGATCCTGAGAGGAGAATGGAGGAGAAGGGATTGCAGCGTGGCCATCCCCCCGGGGGGTGATTTCTCGCTTTCTATCTCTCTGTCTCTGTCTGTCTGTCTGGCGAATGCACACATCCTATAGAGAAAACCTCTCCAAAAAATAAATAAATAAATAAATAATAAATTTTAAAAAAACTCAATAAGCTTAATGTAATTGCTAAAGCCACTGCCCCTGGAAGTGTAATATTTTAGAACTATAAGAGGATGCAATACACTTAGTACATTGATTAATTTATATTTGAATTTTTTTTGTCCTCCACTACTCACACAAATTTTCAAAAAAGTAATCTATATCCCCACTACTCACATGGTTTTGAGAAAAGTAATTTATATTCACCTCTTTTTCTCTACTTCCTCACTGTTTTAAACAGTACTCAACACTCTTGCGTTGTTTTCCCCCTATGCTACTCCACTGAAACTCCTCTTGCTGGGGTCAATTATGATTTTATATTATGGTACTTATTACTGAAACTCTCTATTATATGTTTATATATTTAGAAGGACAACTCATGGAAATGTTATTCTTTATTAATTATTAAATGTAAGAAGAGGACCAGCAAGTGGCATGGTGGTTAAGACACTGGACTCCCACATGGCTGACAGTAGTTCAAATCCTGGACCTGGTGGTGGCTTCTCTCTCTTTCTCTCTCTCTCTCTCTCTCTCTCTCTCTCTCTCTCTCTCTCTCTCTTTTTTTTTTTTGAGAGAGATTTTTGCTATAGGGTGCGTGCACTCGCCAGAAAGACAGAGAGAGAGACATAGCGACAGAAAGCGAGAAATCACCCCCCAGGGGGGATGGTCATGCCGCAATCCCTTCTCCTCCATTCTCCTCTCGGGATCTCAGGAACGCATGCACACGCGCCCAGTGTGAGTTTTAAGCCACCGAGTCTGGGATGCGAACTGCGGTCGACTACGTGGGAGTCCAGCGACATAGCCATTACGCTAACTTCTGGTTCCCTCTCACTCTCTCTTTCTCTCCCTCTCTTGTGAATGCATGTGCCCTGCAGCAAATTTTTAAAATAATAATAATAATGATAAATAAAATTGAATAACAAAAACAATATAAGAGGAAATGAGGACAAATGATAACTCCTAAATGCTCAGTTGTGATAACCTGGTACTATATTATCTTGTACCCTCATTCCAAAGATATTACTAGAATGCTGGCTTAGATTTTCCCCTGACTTAGTATCATTTAGACCTTGCAATGATTGGAATAGTTTGTAGATTGAGAGCCAAAAAAGAGACAAGGTTGTTGAGGAGAGAGGAAAAGTAGAAAAAGCATATAGAAGGAGCAAGATGGAAAATAAAAGAGTATTTTATTGAAAGTTGAAAGAACAGAGTGAAAGGTGAAAGACCTGGGCACAGCTATGGTATTCGAAAGATTAGGTTAGCAGCTGGAACAACAGAAGAAATGCTAAATGGTGTGTGTTATCAATTGGACCTTCTCTAATATTTTAAATGATGTTCAAATCCCATCTCCTCCATTCTTCTCTCAGGATTTTGGGCACACGCTGTTGTGAGTTTTAAGCTGCTGGGTCCAGGACTCAAACTGCAGTTGGTGCTGTGGTAGTCCAGTGCCTTAACCACTATGCCACCTGCTGGCCCCCGTAGTGTTTATTTGAGGGTTTATAATACACATCTGAACATATCAGAATCAGCTTTATATTTATACTGGTTTGACAGCAGTGACATTTAGAAACATTTCTCCTACACAGCTCTATTCCTTTTATCCCTTTTCTATGGTATTATTGTTACATGTGTTAAATCAATTAATGTTGCATATCTAAAAAGACATTGTTATACTTACTAATTGTCTATAGCTTCTTATGTAGCCCATTACAACTTTGTTACCACCTACCTTCTTGGTGCTGCTGTTGGAAAGTATGTTGCATTTCTCTACCACATAGACCCAGAAATACATTGTATACATATTCTGTACACATATTCTATCAAAGATTAGAATTACAAATTACCTCATCAAGTACACTATATATTCTTTTCATGTTACTAAGGCTGAAGCTGGTAGAATCCTAAGATACAGTTATATTATAAGGTAAAAATTGTTCCTATTCTAAACTTTGAAATGGCGTCACTTGTGCCTCTTTTAGCCACATTTCTCCTCATAGGTCAAGAAGACCCTAAAGGTAAGACAGTGACTACCCAGAGTCATAATCCCCAGGCTCCAAGTACACGGAATCATGGGATAGTCAGTGTCATCTTGTCTAGTCCCAGAGCTTGGATGGCTGGTTTTCTTCATGGTCATATCTTCCAGAGAGTGGTCACAACCTTTACATGGCCTGCAACATGGCAATAGTTCATTGTTTCTAGGGGAGAAGTAATGGGTCTTTATCATGGGGCTCCTGTTATTTGCAAGCACGGAAGGTTATTTGCCATGTAGTATGAAGCCAGGATGGAAAGAGAAATGACAATGAGCCATAGAGTCAGGAACCCAGGACCAGAGCATGAGTTTTTCATAGGCTATTTTGGAATGGGACTCTGAAGAACACAAGAATTCTAATTTAAACCTATATTGTTGCCATTTGACAGTTTGTCCACTTGGGTTCTAGATTGTAAATATCCCTTATCTTTTAAAAACACAAAATTATTTGATGACTACTTAAAATGACATTTGTATCTCCATTTCAACTTTTTTTTCTCAGCCATGCAAATACTAGGGAAAGGTTTAAATGTCATTATTATATCTGGAATGATCTGAGGGAAGTGAACAAGAAGGGAAAGCTATCTGGGCAGAAGGAAAGAGGAAGAAGGGAGAGAGAGAGAGACAGAGAGGGAGAAGAAAAGAAAGAGAGAGATCACAGTAGCATCAGTAGTGTTACATCTAGAGTGAAGCCTTCATTCCAAGGAAGGCCCGCCTCATGGCCACACTCATCTGAATCTTAACCTCAGCAATAGTCTAGAGAGAAATGCCAACATCTTAATCTCCTCAGCAAGAAAGACCTTTAAATGAAGACTGGGACAAGAGAGTCCTTTGTCTTTGATTTCACAAGTCTGCCATGTGAACCTGCCCTGTGTACTTCCCTGAGCTTGGAGGAGGAGAGAAGGAAACAGTCTTGCTTTACTTACTGAATTTTCATGAATACATGTTTTTCATTGACTGTGTGCCCTTAGGACCATTTTCAGAGGCTTCAAAATGATTGTTTTTAAAATGATTATTGCCCGGACCAGCAGTTAGCGTAATGGCTATGTCACTGGACTCCCACGTAGTCGACTGCGGTTCCAGTCCCGGACCCGGTGCCTTAAACTCATGCCAGGCGTGTGTGTGTGCGTGCCCAAGATCCCGAGAGGAGAATGGAGGAGAAGGGATTGCAGCGTGGCCATCCCCCCTGGGGGGGGGGGATTTCTCACTTTCTGTCTCTCTGTCTCTCTCTTTCTGGTGAGCGCACGCGCCCTATAGCAAAAACCTCTCAAAAAAAAAAAAAAAGAGAGAGAGAGAGAGAGAGAAGGAATTTATCCCATTAACAATGAATCAATGAATAGCTATTTTTTTTTTTTTTGGCCAGCCAGATATGGAAAATGCTGTGTAATATATTTCTGTCTTAGATATTCTCAGTGTACATTAGCATAAAAAAGACCTTCAGAAGTACTGCAATAACAACGAATAAACTTGTTTCATTTTGTTTAACCATCGTCCTAAAATCTGTTTACCAAGGGGGTCCTTTTTCATGTATCAGCTATAGACCACCCTCACTTGAGCTCTGTGATGAAACAGTTTTGAAAATCAAGAATCCTGGAAGGTTTTTAAAAGGTGACTGACAAGCTTCTTACTCGTAAAATATTCATGTCTCACTAAAAATGGAATGGGTAAATATGCCTAATGTCATATCAAAGGAAAATAGTTGTACCTGTGGGGAAAATAAAAAAGCAATACATTTTGAGCCATTTAAGACAAAGGCAAGGAACAAACCTGTCTGGGATTTTATTAGAAATATTTCCACAGCCTTATGTTTTTCAGTGTTCCGTGACTGATCTAATTTTCAAATACGGTACGGAATTATTTAGTGGCTAAAGAGTAAAGCTGGTGTTTAAGCAAAATGATTTGATGTAAAAAATACAATGTATTCAATTTGTTGAATAATTAGGAAGATTTTGGCATGAAAGTTATTTTTATTTATTTTTTGTCAGAAGGCATAGGGCATATGTGTTTACCAGAGAGACACTGAGTCAGATAGACAGAGAAGGAAAAGTCTCCACCAATGGGGCATAGTCATGCTATAATCCCTTCTTCATCCCTCCATCCTGTCAAGATAACAGGCACACATGCACATGTACCAAGTGCGTGTGCTTTTTTTTTTGTTTGTTTATTTGTTTGTTTGTTTGTTTGTTTTCCTTTGGAGATATTTTTGTTATACAGGGTGTATGCTCTCCAAAGAGACAGAATGTGAGAAATCACCCCCTCCCCCCAGGAGGATGGCCACACTGTAACACTTCTCTGTTCTCCTTTCAGGATTCTGGATACACATGCACATGCGCCTAGCTTGTTTCAAGCCTTCAGGTCTGGGACTCAAACCACAGTTGGACACATGTGGGGTCCAGCAACATAACCATTACGCCATCTGCTGGTCCCCCCAAGTGTGTTTTTCAAGCTTCCAGGGCTGTAATTCCAACCATGGACGAACATCGGGCATCTGGTTCCATAAACACCAGGCCAGCCCCAAGTGTTAGTCTAAAACTTGTTTCCAGAGGTGGAATTTTTTAAAGCCTTTAGAAATATTCAATATCATTAATATCACCTTTTGACTCCCCCCCCCCCTTCTTTTCCCCAGAGGGCTCAGGCACTTACCAGAGAAAAAGAGAAAATACCCTTAATGGAGCATGGTCATGATGCAATTCCTTTTTCCTCTGTTTCTCCATCCCACCAGGATTTTGGACAAATACACACACTTGGTGTGTTGTTCAAGCCACCGGGGTGGGAATTTGAGCCATGGTTGACTATTTAGGATGAGACTCCTTATCCACAATGCTGACCTGCTACATTACAGAGCTGGCCCAGCATGTTCTTTCTTTTCTATTTTTTTAATAGATTTTTGCTATGCTCTCACTGGAGAGAGACAGAAACAGAGAGAGAGGAAGTGAAAGATCATCCCCTTCCCTCAAGAGGGGATGGCCACACTGCAATCCCTTCTCTTCCATTCTCTTCTTGGGATTTTGGTCACATATGCACATGAGCCCGGCATGTTTTTCAAGCAGCTGGGTCCAGGACTGGAACCTCTGAGTTAGCCACAGGGATTCAGAACCTTAACAGCACATCCCTTATTGACCCTATTTTTTTTTTTCAAGTAATTACTTTTAAGGGCAATGTCTGTATTTTGTTTATTTGAAAATTAACCCAGTAGATTTCTGAATCAAAGCAAAAGTACAAAAGTAGATAAACTCTACTCTCCTCCCAGAGAAAACGAAGTATCCAAGTGTTAAAATGCAGGAGGGGAAATATCACAATTAGAGTAACATGTCATTTGTCATGGTCCTTGGTTTCATTCTAAAGAGCACATCTCTCTAAGATGATAATACCAAGTCTAAACCTAGAAAGACATCATCTTAAAAACATCTCTATACAACTTAGACTTTAACAAAACTGTGTATTTCTCCAAAAGAAATAAACAAACAAACAAAACCTCCAGCTACTCACTGAGCAGAGTGCTGAGATGCAGAGTCACTAACTGGCTGAGTGTAACAGGAAAAGTCACCAGAGATTCCAGTGTGGTAGCACAGAGCAGCAGGGAAGGGGAGATTGAAGCAAAATTCATGGCTGTTGTCTATAGGAAGGAAGGAAAACCGTTACTAAAAAGCTCAGTGAAGGAAGTGATGGGAGATATCGTTTCATTGAGAACTTTGGTGTGAGCTAAATAACTCTTGAATGCCCAAAGCTATCTAGCAAACAAATGAACAGAATTAGTACATGCATGTCCTGAGAAAAAGCTACACAATGAGTCAAACTACCCTTCTCTCTCCAACCCTCAAACCAGGCACTCCAGCGGCCAACAGTTACTAAAAATGAGCAATATTTTTATTTTGATAAAAGTAAGTCTTATGCTCTTTCAAAGCGAGTCTCATGCTTAATGACCGAATACGTGAAATATACCTGTCAAGAACAGAGAAGCGACTCCATGGCTATTATCTTTACTGTTACTTGATATTTTTCTTGAAAGCAACAACATAATTAGAAAACACATGGATCAATTGATATAAAAATGAAAAAGAAAATAAAATGGTATATCTGTAAAGACTCAAAAGAATCATGATTGGAAATAGAATTCAGTGGGGTGTATAGAATAAAACATGATTAGAAATAGAATTCAGTAGGGTGGCTAAGTTAAAAATTAGCATGCAGAAATCAATACCCTCCGTGTGTGCCAACAATAAGAAATTAGAAAATACATTGGGAAAAAATGCCATTACAAAACCAATCAAAGAAAGATAAATTACCTGTGAATAAATATAACAAGAAGTATAAGGTCAATATGAGTAAAATTTACAATGCTGCGTAAGAACACCAAAAAGAAGAATTGAAAAAATGGAGAAATAAATCATATTATTGGAAATCCTGTGATCCAGGATCACAAAGATTCCAATTTCCTCACAGTGAATTAAATGTGTTGGGACCAGCAGTTGGCATAGTGTTTACATTGCTTAACTCCCACATGGTCAACTGTGGTTCAAGTCCCTGACCCAGTGGCTTAAAACTCACACTGGGTAAGTGTGTGTGCATGCCCCAAATTCCAAGGGGAGAATGGAGGAGAAAGGATTGCGATGTGGTCATCCCCCATGGGGAGGTTGCTGATTTCTCCCTTTCTGTTTCTCTGTCTCTTTCTGTCTCTCTGACGAGTGCATGCAGCCTATAGCAAAACTGTCTGTCAAAAAAGGTGTAATTTAATCATATTAAAGTATCATTAAATTATATATTTTAATTCTTACATTAATGTACAAAATACAAATTGCAAAGTTCCTCAAGTAAGCTTTGAGACTACCCGATGGGCTAAGCAACCAACCTAACCAGTTATTAAGATTTGGTAAAACTAGTCAAGTAATGCAACATTGGCGCATAAATAGATAGATAAATATAACAGAAAGATAGCTGTGAAAATGAAAAGACAAACCACACACTGGAAAAAATATTTTCAGAAGCATACATCTGCTTAAAAATGTGTATACAGAACATATAAAGAAGTCTTGAAACTCAATAACAAATAGACACCAGCTTTTTTAAGTTGGCGAAAGATCTGAACAGATACTTCACCAAAGAAGATAGATACATGGCAAATAAGCTTATAAAACGTGTGCAATGTTCTTAGTCCTTAGGAAAATGCAAATTCGTACCACAGTGAGATATTACTACACCCCAACAGGAATGGCCAAAATTAGTCTGATACCAAGTGTTAACCAAGATGTAAAAGCAACTAAAGGTTTCCTGTTATGTTTCTTTCTGGGTAAATTGTCCCTTTTTGTTATTTTCATAGTGGCATATGTTTCCCATTATATTTTCTATTTTTTTTTTTTTGCTATGGTACATACAAGGTATAAATTTCTGAATGTTAATTTTTAAACTAGCAACCCCACTGAATTCTATTATAATCATGATTTTCAGTTGATTTTTTTCAGGTTATTTAGTTATATCATTTTATTTTGTTATTTTTTTATCCTTTTTTTCCTAATTGTGCTATTACTTCCAAGAAAAATATTAACTAGCACTAGAGAGACTGGTCATGGTTCTTTTGCTGGTAAAAATGTTAAAGGTTATAATTACTTTGGAAAACAGTTTACAAATGTTTCTGAAAAATTAAATATATGGGGCCAGCAGATGGCACGGTCTTTAAGGTGCTAGACTCCCACATGGCTGACCACTGTTTGAGCCCCAGACCCAGCTGCTTGAAACTCACACTGGGTGAGTGTTTATGTGTACCCAAAATCCCAGGAGGAGAATGGAGAAGGGATTGTGGTATGGCCATTTCCTCCGGCAGGTGATTTCTCACTTTCCCTCTCAATATCCCTCTCTGTGTCTCTGGTGGGCACATGCACCCTATGGCATAAACCTTAAAAATATGTTCCATGTATACCTCCCACATGATTAATTCCTTCAACTCCTAGATATCTAGCTAGGAGAAATGAAAGCGTATGCACATACAGGCCCTTGTAAGATGAGAGTTCATTACAGTTTTATTTACAATAGGCAAGACTTAGACACAGTACAAAATTCACTAAACAGGTGAACATATGAACAAAATGTAATGTGACCATATATGAGGGGACTTCAAAAAAGTCTGTGGGGGAAAAAAAAGGACATTAAGGAGAAAAATAGAGTGGCAAAGCATTTATGGGACAAAGAAATGGATATTATCTGTTGAAGATAACTATATAGTATTGTCAGCTGGACTGGTGAGAAGTGTACACATGTTGAAATATTCACTTTGCAAGCTAAATAACATGTTGAATGTATAAAATAAATTGAAATAAATTAAATAAATTAATAAATTTACTTACCACTTTTTCTTTTGAGAGGTTCTTGCAATAGGGCGCGTGCGCTCACCAGAAAGACAGAGAAAGACAGAGAGACAGGAAGCGAGAAATCACCCCCCCCCCCAGGGGGGATGGCCACGCCGCAATCCCTTCTCCTCCATTATCCTCTCAAGATCTTGGGCACGCACGCACACGCGCCCGGCGTGAGTTTAAACCATCGGATCCGGGACTTGAACCGCGGTTGACTACGTGGGAGTCCAGCGACATAGCCATTACGCTAACTGCTGGTCCCAAGACTCCACATATTGTAACATAAAAAATATTTTTAAATGACCTTTCTGCAAAATACCTGACCATTAGTTTTCAAAAATATAAATAAAAAATTGAGAACTGTCAGATATCAGAGGAGGCTAAGGAACTGTAAAGACTAAATGTAATGAAGTTACCTAAGCTAGATATTCTGGCATGTAAAAGATAAACAAAATTAAAAATCAGAGAATTCACATAAAGTCTATATTTCAGTCATTAACATTGTCACAATTTCTTAGATTTGTCAATGTACCATGGTAATATATGATGTTAAAATTCAAAAATGTTGAGTAAAGTATATAGTGGAGCCTAATGCATTGTATTTCCAACTTTTCTAAACATCTGCAATCAATGCCAAAACAAAAATGTTTTTCCAAAAGAAATATGTTACCACATCATGAATGAATTCAAAATGACTACATAGAGTGAAAGAATTCAAACAGGAAGTGGTAGATATAGTATGATCACACTTCTGTAAGATTTGAGAGAATGAAACTAATGTATACAACAGGCAGGAAATCGCCAATTGCCTGCAGAAGGGGGTAGAAGAACAAAAAGGGCTAAAAGAGAGAAATTGCAAATGAGTAATGGGAAACTGAGGAGTGATGGATATATAGTCATTATCTTGATTGTGGTGATGGTTTCATGAGTACGTAGTATCACTGTACTTTTAAATATGTGTATTATATTATGTCAATAATATTTTTTTAAGAGAAATTTTTGCTGCAGGTCATGGGCACTCACTGAGAGACAGAAAGTGAGAAATCAACCCCCACCACCACCACCAGGAGGGAAGGCCATGCTGCAATCCTTTTTCATCCATTCTCCTCATGGGATTTTGGGCACACATGCACATGCACCTGATGTGAGTTTCAAGCCACCAGGTCTGGGACTTGAATCACACTTTGTCATGTAGGAGTTAAGCAACATAACCACTATACACTGGCCCTGTCAATAATACCTTGATGAAGTTGTTTTAGAAATAATTTATTTAAATATTTACTTGTGGACTATGAAAATTATAGACAACACAATGTGAATTAAGCAGGGAGATCTATGGAAATGAATTTAAAAGAATAATACAAGCCTTGTAGAAAAGAAACCCCTGTTAGAAACAGTAAGAGAAAAGTAAATTAATAGCATTAAAATTGCTGGACTGGATATGAAAGTCATCTTAATTAACTGAATGGAAAGTTAGCACAGAAAAAAGTAGACACATTTTTATGGTGTTTCTTATCCACTTTACCGAGTCGTAAAAGTTCAAATTAAATTGCCATGTTTATTGACAAATCTTACACCGAGATTAACATGAAATTTAAAAAACATATTAAAGCTTTTTAATAGTTTCTTCAGGTAAGAAAAGAAAGCAAAACAAACAAAGATACCTGGAAAATAATGCTAATAGAAGGACTACGTTTAGGGAAGGAATTAAGATAATACTGCAACCAAATACCAAGAGATGTGGTATACTTTACCAAATATCAAATACCAGGATATGCTTTTTCACCCCTGTGAATTTAGAAAGCTAACTGTGGTGATACCAGCTTGCTTCATCACCATACCATCTTGAAATTTAGTTTTAAATTTTAAATTTCTAACTCAGTCTACACACCTCAAATCTTAATAATTCATACCATTTTTTGCAAACAGTTGCAAGACAGTCTGAATTTGGGTTGGAAACATTTTGGGGGAGGGAGGGAGGTAGATAGCCTCACAAGGAGTACAACAACTCTTTGAGTAGGCATTAGTTGTGGTTGGTGGGGGCAGAATTTGGCAAGAATGAAGTGGCATCATGAAAATGGGAGAGAAGCATGTTTTGATAAAATAAAATGGCTGGAAAGCAAAAATTAAAAAAAAAGGATTAGATTATGATTATTTTTGAAAATTATTATATTTAACTTATTTATTTAACTTTATTATTATTTTTAATTTGATCAGAGAGAGAAAGAGGGAGAAAGCAAGCCTCCAGGTTTGGTACTTGAACTGTGGTTGTCCATGTGGGAGTCCAGCACCCTTAACTACCACACCACCTGTCAGCCACTAGCTTATGATTCTAATGTTTCTAGAATGCTTTCAAAAAAGCATGTTCAGTCCCATTGCTGAGGTGACATGAACTCTCCATCCAAACTTTGGTTGAGATAACAAGACTGATGACACACATGCCTCAAGTAGGTGTGAGCATACTTGTTACTCACATAATAAAGTTTCCTTTGGTCAAGAGAGTGAGTCAGAATCTCACAAATCCCAAAATGGCTTGCAATAGAGTAAGGATGGGCAACTAGTTTGGAGTTTTATCGTGACTGGAGGGAAGATTGAAATGATGGTTTCCGTGGATGGACTGGGAGTTTCAGAGGTTTAAATTTCCTGCTGGGCTTCCTTACTAGCATGCCTAGATGTTGAAGAAGAAAGGGAATGAGGGTGGAGGGACTGGAAAGCTGTCAGTAAACACCACAAGTGGGGTCAGATTCTTTATTAGACATATAAACAAAATAGACAAAAACAGCAACATGATAGTGATAAAGAAAACAGTAAATATAGATGATGAAAAAGAGCTTATCCATATGTTAATAATATTTGCAAATGAAAATTGAAAAAATATATAGCTTATATCCAGGAAAATTAATAGCTCAAGCAACATCTAGTTATATTCTAATAAAGTTATTAAATTTCAAAAATAAAGAAACAGTCAATCAAGTATCCTAGAAGAAAATTCAAAGTCCATTCGACAGTGAAAAAATAAAGTTGACTTCATACTTTTCTATCGCAAACACAATGCTGAAAGATAAGGAGCAACATCTAGTAAGTGATATGGGAAAGAAACTACATCTAAGGGATATATTTCCAGTCAGGTTGTCCTTCAAGAACAAAAAAAAAAAGATATTTTTTTCATGGATACCAATATGAGATGCTATGCACACATAGGCCTTTATTAAACCGATTATTCTCCCTTTATCCACGGGGGATCTGTTCCAAGATGCTCAGTGGATGCCTAAAACTAAATAATACCAAACTCTATTTCTAATATGTTATATAATAATAACAAAAGATGACAATTATAAAAATAAGTCAGTATCACTACTCTTATGCTTTAGGGTCATTATTGAGTGATATAAAAGTTACTTGAGCACAAGCATGGCAATACTGCATCAGTTGATCTGATAACCAAGATGGCTGCCAAGTGACTAACGGGCATGTAGTATTTTGAATAGATATGAGGGAAAAGGGACGATTCACGTCCAGGGCATGACGGAGCAAGACAGTATGCGATTTCATCATGCTACCAAGAATGGCATGGGATTTATAACTTGTGAACTTATTTTATTTTTTTCTGATATTTTCCATTGATTATTTTTAGGATCACAGTTAACAATGGGTGAGTCAAACCAAGGAAAATAAAACTGCAGATAAGGGGGAGAGGGGACTATGGTTTTTATAATAGAAGGAATATGGCAGTATTTCAAAATTAAAAGTTCTAAATTAAAAATGATATCTCTAGGTAACTGAAGATGCATTCTTTAAATCTCAGAAAGTTTAGAGGGCAAAAAGGAATGAAAAAATTGATAGATACAGCAGATTAGTCTAATTTGACCTATATATGCTCAACAAAAATTACATAGAGGTAATTGTTAAAGCCCATGTAATATATAACACAGATTGCAATATCACTAGCATTTTGTTTTCACATGTCATGCTTCTTTTGCTGTAACATAATAAAGAAAAAAACTTTACCATCATTTTCAAATTATTAAACTTTTTGGAATGCTAAAAGTAAATAGATCAATAAATAAAACTTTCCAAGGAGATACTGAGATTAGTGCATTTACTAAGAGATTCATACCATCTGAAAATTCTATCTGGATATTTAGCTTTCAAATTTCTTGTATTTTTCCTAAATGTAAATATGGGAAATATTGTAAATTTATCATTTATTTAACAAAATAAAATAATAAAAACTCAAAAATTTTAAACACATTCCAGTTGTTTCATAATAGCAACATTTTTGCTTCTTCTATGACAATTACTATTTTTTTTTTTTTTTTTGGACAGGTTTTTGCTATAGGGCACGTGCGCTCATCAGAAAGACAGAGAGAGACAGAGAGACAGAAAACGAGAAATCACCCCCCGGGGGGGATGGCCATGCCGCCATCCCTTCTCCTCCATCCTCCTCTCGGGATCTTGGGCACACATGCACACGATCCCAGTGTGAGTTTAAGCCACAGGGTCAGGGACTCAAATCACAATCTACTACATGGGAGTCCAGTGACATAGCCATTATGCCAACTGCTGGTCCTGACAATGACTATTTTATCTTGTATCATAATTAGTTTTGCACAAGCATTTAAAATTGAACAAACATTAATGAAGATTTGATGTGTGCAACAGATTTCATTAGCAAGCTGGAGATATAGCAAAGATACTTAGAAATGGTCTCTCCAATGAAGAAAATTTGAATTTAGTAAGATAAATCTAAATGTGATTTCTAATGTGTTAGTATTTAAAAATTCTAGAAAGGGTCATAAGAAGAGGCAATGAGTGAGGGTCAGTAACTTTTCTTATTTTCCTGAGTCATTTACTTCCTATTTATTCTTCAAGCCAACATATTTATGTTTCCATGCAGCTGCACTGAACATGCTCTCACCACGAGTAATGATATCATACATGAGGGTTACAGAAACATCACACCTGGCAAGATGAACAAAAAGATAATCATTTTATTCTTATATTATTTCCCACAGTAGTGGAAATTATACAGACTTAGTGTCAGTACTCAGCTCAGCTGAAACAAAGAACAGAAAATATGCTAGCTGGGGTGGGGAGATGGTAGACTGTGCTTTCTGATGGGATTTACACAAATGAAAAACAAACTTTCTCCTATCTTTATGACATGGGATAGTTTGTTTTTTGTTTGAGGGTTTGTTTTTTAGATTTTTTTTTTAAGAAAGAGATTTTTGCTATAGGGCACATGAGCCTGCCAGAGAGAGAAAGAGACTCAGAGAGATGATGGAAAATGAGAAATCAACGCCCCAGGGAGTGGATGGGCATGCTGCAATCCCTTCTCCTCCATTCTCCTCTCCAGATTTAAGGTATGCTTGTATGCGCGCCCAGCATCAGTTTTAAGCCTCTGGATCCGGAACTCAAACCAAGTCAACTGCATAGTAGTCCAGTGAGGACATTACACCATTTGCTGGTCCCTTTTCTTAGATTTTTGTATATGTGATCTCCAAAGAGAGATAGTGAGAGGGAAAGTGAGAACTCTCCCCTGCTAGTGGGGGTAGGGGGGGAATGGTCAACACCACAATCCCTTCGCCTCCATTCTCCTCTTGGGATTTTGGGCACACATGCACATTCAACTGGAGTGATTTTAAAGCTGCCAGATCTGGCACTTGAACCATGGGAGTCTAGTGCCTTAACTACTATGTCACCTGCTGGCCTCACATGAGATAGTTTTACAACTTACAGCATTGTTTCCATTGAAGTTAGTCCCCTACCTGCCCACAGAAACAAGAAGATAAGTATACCAACTTGAGTAAAGATTATATTTCAAAGGGATGGCCCACAGGTCCTTGAAAAAACAGTCTTAGTTGTTAAAGTGGGAAGGGATTTTAAAAATATTTTTATCTCAGCAGGTCAGGAAAAGGATTTATAATTACAATAATTAAAAATGAGCAGAACTTGGTTATCAGAAACTTTCTACTTCAGGTCCAAATTAAGGGCATGTTTCATTCTTCTGAATAAGCTCTAAATTAATTAACAGGCTATTTTTATACAGCACTTCAGAATTCGTAGGGAAAACCATCACTCAGATAGTTTGCATTTTTTTTTTTTTTTTGCTTGAAACAAAGTCTCTTTATTTTCTACTGACTGTAACAATAACTAATGATCAGCTATCACTACTTTGAGTTCCACCTCTCAGCTGGTACAGTTTCTCCACCTCAAAGGTTAAAACAGTATCGGGAACCAGCAGTTAGCGTAATGGCTATGTCGCTGGACTCCCACGTAGTCGACCGCGGTTCGCGTCTCGGACCCGGTGGCTTACAACTCACGCCGGGCGCGTTGCGTGCGTGCCCAAGATCCCGAGAGGAGAATTTGCGGCGTGACCATATTTCTCGCTTTCTGTCTCTATGTCTCTCTCTGTCTGTCTGGCGAGCGCACGCGCCCTATAGCGACCTCTCCATACAGTATCCAAAACCCCAAACTACTTTCCCTGTTTCATAAAGGAGTAGACATACAGGAATTAATTTATGTCATTCTCCAGGGTCAAAAGCCTAATTATTCTCAGTCTTTAAAGAACACCAGTTTTCTATTCTGTATCCAACATGATGAAGAAGGAAACCAATTAATTATAACCTTTCCTTTTGTATTGCTTATAGTTAGTTTTGACTTCCTCAATTTTCTAAAAGATATGCTCACGTTTTTGTTAGTGAGTAAAAATCCTCCACATTTTCAGAATTTATTAAAATGGAAGAATATCTTAGACTATGTCTCTAGTTTTGTTCAATTGATAGTAATTTTCCTATAAACTAGCCCACACTTGATATTCCATGCTCCCAGGATCAAGCATCCCAAATGACCTGATAAATAAGGTTCTCCAAGGATATCCTGGTTCCATTTCTCTAATTTCCTTAGCTTTTGGCTACCTGTAAAGTGTATCTGCTCTCTAAGATTCTATTTTGTCCTTGAACATCTTGTCTCCTTGAAATACACATTGGGCTCTCACCTTTAGTTTATACTCACACTTTATTTTCTCACTTAAGTGCTGATATCTTATGTTGGCCAAATCTTTCATCCGAAGTTCATATCCTCTTTTCAACGAGGTAGAGGGCATCATTGGAAATCTAAAATATAGCATAAACCAAGTTTTTTTCTCTCTAAAACCTGCTTCTCCCCCTATATTCACTATGTTGTTTGATGACTGTCTCAATGATCTAAACCAATAACCCAAGAGAAGGCCTACCCCTAATATTTGTGAGACTATCTTCTCGTGTTCAATTTCTGTTCACCTATTCCCAAAACACCTGACATTTGTCTATCTGTGACCAAAGGCTATGAAAACAGTGGTCCAATTTGCCCTTCCATGGGTCCTGGCAGGAAGTCTATTCAGGCCCTAAGTAGCTGCTGTGGAGTAGTATGAGAAAGGTATTCTGAAGTCCCAGGTACTCAGGGCATGGATCAGAAGGGAAAGTGTGATCCTGTCATGGGTCTGTCTCCACACCTGGTAGAAGAGAACAGAGCAGGGCTCTTTAAAGCTCAGGATAGAATAAGGGTCTTCGTTGCCTGGCTCTAAGGTGGTGCCACCTTAAGACATCTGTTGCTTTATGTTTTCTATGTCTCACCATAACAAATCAATTATGAGGCCTTCTTAATTCGACTTCAGAAATACTTCTCTGGCCTATTGCCTCCTCTTCATATGCTTGCGTGTGACTTCAGTTCAGGATTACACCATCTCTCATCCTAAATACTTCTATATACTTTTCATTGATCTCCTTAGAACTGTTCTCTGAACTGCCAGCACAGAGACCTTTCTGAAATGTAGGTGGGAACATGCTGCCCTGCTTAGTGGGGATGTAATTGGACCGCGGACCCATCAGTGGGTCATGATTTCCTCTGCAACTGCCTTTACATACCAAAACACAAGAAGGGCCCCTGCCCTGAGAAGTCTTCCATATTTTTCAGGAAGATTTGGCAATTTCTTCTCCAGCAATACTTTGAGGAAGTAGCATGCGATGGGGTATGTAGTCATCCAGAATTGGACTTGAATCAGGTTTCCACTAGTTATTGTACAACTTCAGATAGAATAACTCAACAGTCTACACATGGAATTAAGAGATTATGGAAAGATTATTAGATTTTTTTAAAAAAATAAACAAGGTCTAATTAAGTAGGGCAGATTATTAAGGCCTCAGATGGCAAAATTATGTTTATCATGACACAAATTACGTCTTCTAATTGTAGAAGCTTTATCACATTGTTCAACTTCTCAAGTATCTCTTTACAAATGACATATCTATACTTCTGTACCAAATAAAAATTCATGCCATGGCAAAATTAGCCTCAGGATATCCCCTACCTTCTTTTTATTTTTTAAAAGAATTATTTATTTAATTCCATGTATCTAGTCATTTAATTTAATTTGACCAGAGAGAGACACAGAGAGAGGAAAAGTGAAGAAACAAGCCTCCAGGTCTGGGACTCGAACCGTGGTTGGCCACGTAAGAGTGTCCAATGCCTTAACCACTATGCCACCTGCTGGTCTCAATCTTTCCCAACTTCTATATCCATTGTACTGTATTTCTTTTGCCTGAAATATCCTTGCTATTCCTTCAAAAACCAGATTCAAGCCACTTGTTCCTATGAAGAAAAACAACTAAACAAAAACATTCTTGATCAGGAATTCTGTCCCTTCTGTATTGCTCTTCACACATAAGGTTACTCCTGAATTGCTTATTTACCAAGTTGGGGAAAAAAAAATCAGTTTAAGAAAAAGTTTCAAGTCAATTGTTGTCTTTTATTATTATCTTTAAAATATTATATAACGGTCTCAGAAATCATCTGGCTTGTTACTGTAGCTGGAGAATTCTTACATCTACTCATCAGCCTGCTAACCTGTCCCCTTTTCAGAGACCATCCAAGAATTTCCTCATATCCACATTTTTAACTGCTGTGACTTGCTGTATCAAAGCAGCTGAATTTGAAACGAGTTCAATATCATTGCCTTCAAGGATCTGATTGCTGAGACAGTCTGATTGCTGAGAATGGTCTTCATCCTCACAATAGACATGGCCAAAAAAATCTCAGTCTTTTAAAAAGGAGAGAATAAATAATCTAATGTCTCAAGATTGCTGTGATAATTGAATGAGACGATGTGTGTGATGTATCTAGCACAGTGCGGGCCACATGGTGGGTCCCTATGAGATATTAGTCATTAATTACTGATTTTGCATGTGTATGTGTGTGTGTAAATACCTCCACTGTTGCATTCTATCAGAATGTTTTATTTTCTGTATCTCATAGTACCTAGGCAAAATATCTCCTTTATATAAGTGTTCAATAAGTGTTTGTGGGATAAATGACTCTACTGTAACTGGAAATATAATTCAAATGATTAGCATATGGTCTCCCAGTTCCTTTCTTGCTGTTTTACATTGTGATTTTTTTGTTTGTTTGTTTACCATCTGCAGCTGCCGCCTTTAGGCCTTTTTCTATTTATGATGTTGTTTCTTCTGCATTGATGTATTTGGATAAAGATGAAAGCATAAAGGCTTATTTTTATAATACATGCATTAAAACATTCTATTCAGAATTTCTCACATACAATGTTTTAAAAAACATGATTTTTAGACCCAAGCTGAGAAGCACGTCTATATCTCAAAGGATTGATTTAGTCTACAATTTTTTAAGAATGATTTTTATATCAACTGTTTCAGAGTGAGGTTGTAGTTATCAAGAACCCTAATATTATATGAGTCTTAAAAAGGGCTATAACCAATCAACTACACAAAATATAAACTAATTATAGCACTGTTTCATGTTAAGGAATAGGTCTCTAAGCTCAAAACTGTATGTGACACCATCAGAATACAATTAAGTAATAGTTTGTGAAGTTCTGTCTTTACTTACAAACCTATTTCAAGAAAGGAAGAAATCAGAAAGATTTGAGTAGTTGAGGAGGCTCCATCAAAGAAGACAAACTGACCCAGTATTGGAACTGGCCTTAAACTGAGTCCTGATATTTACCTAGCAGAAGGTAGAAGGAGAATACTTCCAGACTGTCAACAGTGTGAATCAATGAATGGAAAGAAAGCTACACGCAGTGTGTACAGAGAAAGGCAATAAGATGGCTTGACCTGAATAGGTGAGCATTCATGTGTGAACACGGTAGCCTGGGGCTGGGAGTAAGTTGAAATGATAGATAGGCTGAGGGCAAGGAACAGTTGATCTTGAAAATTAGACAGAGGATGTGCTGTATTCATTAAGTAACAGAGAGTCGCTAATGCTTAAGCAAATAGGCTGCAGAGTGTACCTTTGAAAGTGTCTCCTCAACAGCTAATGGATTAATGACAGGGAGGCTTAAAGATGTAAAGATAGCCTAAATCTAAAAGATACTTCAAAGGACTATATAGGACAGGAAAATAACAGAGAATAATTTACGTTTTCTAGCCTGTAAAAAAGGATGTTTGTTTTGACAAAGAGAATACTTAAGTGGGAGAGTTAGACTTGTTTCTTTATTTTTGTCTAGCTTTTGTTGTTGTTTTGGTACAGAGAAAAATCCAGATTTGGAATTAGACAAGCTAATTTTAGAATAACGGGTAAAAAAATCCCAAAAGACAGTGGGAAATACAGTTAAGGACAGAAGTAACATATATCTGGATGAAAGAGAAGCTAACTGTAACTCCATAAAAATAAATGAGTAATAAAAGAACTTCTATTTATTTTGAAAAAGAACAACCAACGCATCAATTTCTATAAACTACAGTTGGTTCTAATCTCAGACTACCACAAGTAGTCCTATGTAGAGTAATATACTATAAAAATGACAAAGATTTAAAGCAAATATATGTATCCAAAGTTGATTGAGTATGCATTTCCTAATTTTATTTCTTTAAAAATGTTATGATAAAATTCAACATCCTTTCATGATAAAAACTTTTAACAAATTAGATATGGAAAGAATATACTTCAACACAGAAAAGTTTACATATGACAAACCCACACTTAGTATCATACTCAATAGTAAAACATTTAAACTTTCCCTCTAGAATAAGGAACAAAAGAAGGATGCCTACTCTTACAGCTTTTATTTTGTCTAGGTGTCCTAGACAAAAATTAAGACATATAAATAAATAAAAGTTGTCAACATTGGAAAAGAAAGGGTTAAATTGTTTTTGTCCATTCACAATGGCTGAGAACAAATTAAAACAAACAAACAAAGAGCAATGAATACATTTAAACAAGGAATTGAAAGGCGAACCTTATAGAAAACCATAAGACACTAATGAGAGAAATCAAAGAAGACACAAATAAATAGAAAAATCCCCTACATTTATTGTTTGGAAGTATTACTATTGTTAGAATACCCATACTACCCAAAGTGATCTACAAAGTCAATGCAACCCCTATCAAATTGCAATGACATCTTTCAAGAAAGAATGGGAAAATAAAAAACTTTAACATTGGAGTATACACACACACACACACACACACACACACACACACATCCCCGATAACCAAAGTAACATTGAGCAAAAGGAACAAAGCTGAAACCATCATGCTACCCAGTTTCAAAATATATTACATCAAACTAAAAAGCTTCTGTACAGCAAACAAAAAAGTCAATGGAGTTAAGAGATAAGCCACAGAATGGGAGAAAATATTTATAAACTGTACCTTTGATGAAGGGTTAATATTCAACTTATGTAAGATACTCAGGCAACTCTAAAGCAAGAAAAAATTATCTAATTTTAAAAATATGTAAAGGGTATATGAATAGACAATTCTGAAGAGGAAACACACAAATAGTCAATAGATATATGAAAAGATGCCTAAAAGTACTAATTTTTTGCCTGAGGGAAGTACAAATCAAAGCCAGATGAGATATCACTTCACATCTGTTACAATGGTTATTATTAAAAAGAAAAATAAATAACAAATGTTGACAAGTATGTACAAAAAAGGTGAACCCTAGCCTGTTTTTGGTGGAATAAATTAGTACAATCATTATGTAAAACAGGACAGAGTTTTCTTTAAAAATTAATAATCTAACTACCATACAATCCAGCAATTTCACTACTGGATGTATATCCAAAGGCTATTGTCTCAGCTCATTTTGTGCTTCTATCATAGAATGCTATAAACTGGGTAATGCCTGAAAAATAGAAATTTATTTCTTATGGTTCTGGAGGCTGGGAAGTCCAATGTCAAGCTGCCAGGACATTTTGTGTGTGTGCTTGTCTTCATCTTCTTCTTTTTTAAAATTTTATACATTTAATCACTGTGTATCATTATAGCATACCAAATGAATTATCCAATCATGGATACACTGCATATCAGCCCAAAGATATTACCATAAACATTATGATCAACAGGTACCTGGATCTTGCAGTTTTCTTGCTGCATCATTTCACAGTGGAAGTCAAAAGGGAAAGAATGAAAGGAAGAGAGTGATTTGGAAGATTCAAGCCCTTTTATTGGAGACATTACTCCATTCTTGGAGGACAGAGCCCTCATGACATATTCATCTCCCATTAGGCCCCACTTCCCAACACTCTTGCATTGGGGATTAAGTTTTCAACACATTATTTTGGAGGCATTCTTTTAAACTATTAGCATATAAGAAATTAAAATCTCAGAAAGACATTTGCACATCTATGTCCATTGCAGCAATATTCACAACAGCCAAGACATGGGATCAATCTGAGTGTCCATCAATAGATGAAGAGATACAGAAAATATGGTATATATATGCAATAGAACCCTATTCCACCTGTAAAAAGAAAAAAATCCTGTCATTCGTCACAATGTGAATGAACCTGGAGGACATTGTGTTAAGTGAAATAAGGTAAGTACAGAAAGACAAATACCACATGGTCTCACTAATATGGGAAATTTCAAAAAGATTAATTTGTAGGAGCAGAGAGTGAAATGGTAGTTACTAGAGGCTGGGATTAAAGGTGGAGGAGATGGTAGTCAAGAGAACATTATATTTACAATAAGGATATATTTGTATAAATTTGAACCTACAAAATAAATCTGTCCTAGTAAAATATTTTGTTTTACGTGGCTATGTTTCCATAAAGATTTAAGTGGGGAAAACTATTTTACTATTAAAAGTCATTTTTAAATAAACAATGTCATTTTTAACTGAAATTTTGTATTTTTGAAAAAAGATCCATAATTTCAGTAAGATTGAAGGAGCAAAGTATATTTACAACATGGTGACTACAGTTAGTAACAATATTGTATTCTTAAAAATCACTATTGGGACCAGCAATTAGCGCAATGGCTATGTCGCTGAACTCCCATGTAGTCAACCGCGGTTCAAGTCCTAGACCCAGTGGCTTAAACTCACACAGGGCTCATGTGCGTGCATTCCCAAGATCCCGAGAGGAGAATGGAGGAGAAGGGATTGTGGCATGGCCATCGCCTCTGGGAGGTGATTTCTTGCTTTCTGTCTCTCTGTCTTTCTGGCGACGCATGCACCCTATAGCAAAAAACCTCTCAAAAAAAAAAAAAAAATCACTATGAGTAGGGTTTAAGTTCTCTCACCACAAAAATATAAGTCCAAAGTGATGTATATATTATTTAGCTTGATTTAGCCATTACACTACATATACATATTTTAAAACAACATGGTATGAGAAATAACATAACATTTATTGTCAACTAAAATAACTTTGAAAACTATTTTTAAAATATTGTGGAAGAGATGGACCCCCAAACCTACCAAAATACAACTGGTAAGAAAATATTCGAGATTTCACCACATAATGAAGTCAAAATCAAATTTAATGTAATCTAGAAAAGAGCTTGAATTAGCATCACGCAAACACGAGTAAAATCAATCTCTGAAGAAATACCTTAATAACTTTCTACTTAGCAGAAAACACTCTGAAAGTAGAAGCTCATCTCAAAATCCTTTTACTATCTCAAAAGCTAAAGGCAAAAATCAGAAAACTCAGCAAGAGTGTTTTCATGTTTTTAATGAAATGCAAAACAGATGCACTTTTAGACTACACATTGCTACCAGTTCTCAACAAATACAGTGCTTATTCTTTGCTGCATACCTTTTGGATGTTTTTAATGTCTATGAACTTTAATACTTGGGGCAGAAAAAATTTCAGTGGTATAGAGGCAATTTTCCTTTTGAAAATTCCGACTAATATAATTGAGAAAGGTTTAATTTTGAAAAGATTGTTAGTAATCCTGTTGTGCCAACTTTTTTAATGAGGATAAATGACAGCCATTTATTTTATTAAGTGTAAAACCTCCAGCTTCAGTCAGTTCCCGCGGTTATTCTACAGCACGCCATCTGCCTCTGAATATCTGCTTCATTCTTTTTCTTTTTCTTTCTTTCTTTTTTTTTTTTTTTTTTTTTTTGCTATAGGGCACGTGCGCTCGCCAGACAGAGAGAGACAGAGAGACAGAAAGCGAGAAATCACCCCCCACAGGGGATGACCACGCCGCAATCCCTTCTCCTCCATTGCTCCTCTACAGGATCTTGGGCACACACGCACACGCACCCGGCGTGAGTTTAAGCCACCGGGTCCGGGACACGAACGGCGGTCGACTACGTGGGAGTCCAGCAACATAGCCATTACACTAACTGCTGGTCCCTTCTCATTCTTTTTTCCTAACTTCCATTGTCCAAGGTTTAATGAGAACTCTATCCAGTTCACAAGGCTTTTTCTAAATGTCCATACTTTGCACCCATTGTCTATTCTTCCTTTGCCCCTGTACAACTTTATTACAATTTAATCTTACTGTGTTATCATTTACACATATACTATATGTATGTATACATTATACTTATATTTGTTTACACATGCATAGACACACATATACTGTGTATATATACCATCAATTATATATATAAATATATGTATGTAATATATGTATACATATACACACTTTTTTTTTAAGAGGTTTTTTCTATAGGGCATGTGCACTCACCAGAAAGGCAGAGAGAGACAGAGAGACAGAAAGTGAGATATCATCCCCCAGGTGGGATGGCCACTCCACAATCCCTTCTCCTCCATTCTCCTCTCGGGATCTTAGACACGCATACACATACACCCGGCATGAATTTAAGCCACTGGGTCCATGACTCAAACCACAGACGACTACATGGGAGTCTAGAGATGTAGCCATTACACCAACTGCTGGTCCCTATATATAAAAATTTTTAAAGTTTATTTCTCCCATGAAAGAAATAAAGATGCTCACACTGATCCAGTCTCAGCTAGCCCAGGTCAGAGGGTGTACAAGCAAACTTGTATGCTTAGGGTGCTCCTAGGAGGCCTACCTAGAACATTTTCCATGTGGGTCCACCTGAAACCACCACCTGGCCTCTAAAAATCTATATTTTTGTGTATTCTTTACAAAAGCAGCTACATAAGTACCCGATAAACATATTTTTAAAACACAAATAACTTTGTACAATAGACTTTGTGGACTTGAACTCTACAGATGTTTAAAAAAAAAAAGCATAAAATCTCAGAATAGATCTTTCTATTTGCTTAGATACATGCAAATTGAATTATCTGGGTGACAACATGCTAATTTTAATATTGCTTTTTGAGTTCCAGCTTGTCAGCCTCGTTATGAAACTGGGCCTCGAAATAGCATTTGCAATGATTATTGTTTCAACAGGCAACTAGGTTCTGTCACTTGAATGCAGGTAACCAAATTATCAATTAGTTGACAAGGTGAATAAAAATTGCTATTCATTTCATTTACATTTCTCAACATGTAGAAAATAATTTTTGCAAGTGTAAATCAGAGTATCCTGTCAGATGAAACAAGTAGATACTAGAAAGAACCAAAACAAGCAGCATTTTTACTGGGGACGAAAGATTTACTCTCAGTTTACTGTCAGGAATACTGGGCCGTTTTCAAGACCCTGGGGAGAAAAATCATAATGTAGGAGAGAAAAACGACCTTTCAGCTTCATCTAAAACTAGAAAGAAAACCATTAACATCATCGCTTTAAATTCTTAAATAAAGTGGAATTAGGATTTATAGAGAACAGTATTTTCCATTCAAAGTAGAGCAAAGTTTAACTTTTTCTCAAGTTATCTAACTCTATATTTTCTCTCCCTCTGACATCTTTGTTTCCAGACCAGCACCTTTCTACACCTCCTGTGCCCTAGACACTTAAATTTTCTGAATTCTTATGCTATTTAAAAATATTTTATTATATATTTATACACACACGCACACACACACACACACCACACACCCATATAATGCCTGTGAAGGTGCATATACTTGAGCAGAGGCTTTGCCATCAGCATAGTCATTAATACTGCATCTAAGGAAGCCAGTGACTCCATCCAAAGGGGATCTTGGAAGTGCACACAGGACCCACAGCACTCAGGAAGCCCTGGGGGTAAACTAAAGAAGGAAATAAGGAAACATGTAAACACTTAGACTTGGCTGCTAAAGAGATGCCGTAGAAAAATATTACATAGATAGCTTCTTATTGTTCACATATTGTTTGATAATATTTATATCTTTTTGGATTGCAATTGAGTGGCCAATTGGTCCCATAATAAATTTCATTTGAGAACCTTGAAGATAAAGTGACAATATGAACTTATACACACACACATTTATATACACAAACACATGTGTGAAAAACAATATTGTGCACTATAGAGATGTACCATGATGGAATTATAAAAATACATAAAGCAGTCTAGGTCCCAGGACTCCCACAGGAAGGGCTGGTGACTGTTATAACTACATCACAGTCCTCTCTTCCTGCCAGATCCTGCTTCCCTCACTCCCTTTCAAATGTGGTCAATAAAGTTAATCACCAATGAAAGCCCCGTTTGAAAATCTTCATCTCAGCCTATTTCCCAGAGAACCCAACTTAAAACACTGAATATTGGGAGAACCATCAGATGGCATAAGGGTTACATCACTGGACTCTCATGTAGTCTGCTGTGTTTCGAGTCCTGGACCAGGCAGCATAAAAGTCATGCTGGGTGTGGGTGTGTGCATGCCCAAGAGCCCAAGAGGAAAGTGGAGGCGAAAGGCTTGTGGCATGACTATCTCCGCTGGCGGGGGGGGGGGAGGGTGAGTTCTCGCTTTCTGTTTGTCTCTCCAGCGAGCGTATGCACTCTATAGTAAAAATCTCTCTTAAAAACAAAACAAAACCAACTATTTGCTACCATAAAAATATGCATATATATGTATATATATATATATATATATATATATGAATGAGAAGCACTAAAAAAGAAAAGATTATTTCATATGTGTGTGTATATATGTGTGTATGTGTGTGTGTGTGAAATATCTTTTCTTTTTTAAGTGTGTCTCATTCTCCCACTAAGAGTTTTTCACCATGGGCTTACTTTTGTCCCAATAAATGAGCATTCTCTTTTATGGACGTTTGAGGTCCATACAGTCACCATCATTTTTACTTTCCTTTAATCCAACTATCAGAGTGAAGTGAATCACCAACCTCTTCCCTTTGGTTTATTCCCAAATCAGCATACTCCTTCTTCCATTACCCTGCCTCCAAATTTCCAAATCATTCCAGATGTCTAGGTAAATTTAGAATGTTACAACTTTCCTGTGAAATTTAAAACTTTTGAAGAAACTAAAAAGTCTGACCTCAGCTGCTCTCAGGAAACCAAATTCTAATAGACCGTCTTCTTTATGTCATGCATGTGGCATCACAGGCTGTCCCCTTTGAGACAATATATTCTCATGTGGCAGTGCCAGACAAGGTGACACCCTCCTATAAAAAGTGACCTATACAAAAATGGAGTTTTCCCTGCAGGATCGGGGCATTCCACTTCTCAGTCATCCTAAGAAAATAGAGATCCTAAGATTCCAGACAAAGAACTTTCTTGGTGGGCCTTAAAGATGAGGAAGGGGATCTTTCCCTTTAGTCTTGGGTTCTCAGCCTGAACTTCAAGGAGTCTGTGTTTTAGTTTGTCTCTAAGGATTGAGGTGTACTGGCCTCTGCCACAAGGAAATAGCCAGCAGCTACATAGGGAGGGATCCTATGTAGAAGGCAGCGATGGGGCAGGGATGGGTGGCTTGCACCCAGCTGAGTCATAGGAAGTGCAGGGAAGGGTTTGCACCCATGTGTAAAGTCAGGATGGTATTTGCGAAGAGCAGTAGCCCTGGGATCCGTTTTGGAGAGCAGCAGCCTGAGAAAGGTCCAGAGACTCAGAACTGCAGGAAGGAAGGAGGAGGCAGTGCTCCAAGGGAGGAATGGAAAACAACAGTTTGGAGACTGGTGACGACAAGGCAGAAAGCTGTGGTGGCAGGAAAATTGTCAGTCTGCCCCTGGCAATGCCAGTAGCACAGTCTGCGGCTCAGACTGATGTGGGAACCTTCTCCTTTGCAGTGTGCCAGGAATACTATAATGAGAGAAATTTTTGAGAAGATGCCGATGTCTTCCATCAGGCACGTAAGAGCCAAATGAAGACGGGACTGGAAGTTTATCTACTGGAGTAACTTTACTCCCAGGCTGGTAAAGTGAGGGCATTCATAATGCTGATATGCCTTCCAAAACCAATGCAGTCTTAATAATTGCGCCTACCACCAACAAAAAATTCTATCGATTGTTCTTTTTTGTATTATTTGATATAAGGTGTCTCAGCTAGGCGGGCAGCATAAAATCAAATATTGATTCACCCCTTGGATATATATCTACATTACCCAGAATTGAACAAAAAGTGAACATATAGCATATGCTATCCTATATGACAGAAGGGAACAATCTGGGATTTGGGTGTGTGCTCTGGAGTCAGGGCCACAGTTGTGTGGCTAAGAGTCACAGTTTGTAATGGCTCATTGCTTTTCTCTATAGCAGACAGGCTCTCATTGTCAATTCCAGCAGCCAGGCTACCTGGTCTTCCCCATTGCCCACTAGCACCTGTCCTTTACACGTCAAAAGCCACCCTAATGTGCGACAATCAAGAAATACCAAACTATTAGTTTTATGGGCCAATGAAATATAGTATTGTCAATTTTTTTCCAAGGAAAGAAGACAGAAGAGAAAAGAAACAATCAAAAAAAAAAAAAAAAAAAACAAACTATCATGTAGCAAAATGATTATTTATAAGACAATAGATATTTTAATATCAGAAAAGTAGAAAGGGATTCATCTTGGAGAAAAGAACTCTTAAACTAAGAGGATTTAGGGACCAGGAGGTGGCATAATAGTTACATGATTAAATTCCATGCAGCTGATCATGGTTCGTAGACCTGGACTTGGTGGATTAAAACTCACACTGGGGGCAGGTATGTGTGTTCCCAAAATCCTGAGAGAATGGATTGCAGTATGGTCATCCCCTCCCAGGGGTCATTTCTCACTTTCTGTCTATTTAAAAATATATATTTTTAAATTTCAAGTTCTTTCACACATTCAATCACATTATTTAGCTTGCAAAGTGAATATTCCAACATGTGATGATACTATAAAGTTATCTTCAACAGATAATACCCCATTTCTTTGTCCCATTAATGCTTTGCCTCTCTATTTTTCTCCTTAATGTCCTTCCTCAGACTCTACTCCTTCTCCCACCCTCTTCCCACACTATATCTCTTTCTGTCTCTTTGGTGAGTACATGCACCCTATAGCCAAAATATCTCTCTTGGAAAAAAAAAAAAAAAAAACAAAACTAAGAGAATTTAAAATACTTTAAATTATTTCATTTTTTTCTATTTACTTAAATTTTTATTTAGATTTGGACTTGAAACTCTGTTGTAAATTAAATTAGCCTCCCTTTTTAGACAGTTTTAGGAAAGGACCACTCTAAACTATGTCAATTCAGATAGCAACAGGCCCAGAATAATGCTCCCCCATGTTATCTATAAATTTTATGTGCTACTGTTTACAGAGGACTGCTTGGAAATATAATATCTTAACTCACAATAAAAGCTCTCCAGTGGTAGTCATTTCAGCCAGTCCATGATGGGTCACATTTGTTTTATGAATTCAATCAATAAATGTATGTTCCAGCCATTGTGCTTTAAACCAAGAGCCTCTTAGCGCACATGTGCATTTCTGTCAACAGAGAAGGCAAGTCCTGCCAAAATCACCTCTGGGAGCCGCTAACGGCCATCAGCCAACTTAGTTTATGCTTCCACTCAGAAGTTATAAGTGTGACTAAAAAAAAGTTCACTAGAGGACCTCAATTTTTCATATTTCAGAGGGGAAAATTATAAACATTATAGATCTGGATTATCTCCAGGCCTATTGCAACTAGAAAATATTATGGTTCTGCAAATACACAAGCATCAGCACTTGATGACATTTATGATCATTGTTGGCTTTGTCTCAGTTTGCACAGTGTGTGGCAGCCAAGTTTAAGAATACCTTCATTAATTCATTTGCCAACATCAGAATATGGGACTATGATCCCAGGGAAAACAAATTAAGGCAGGAAATTTCAAACCATAAAAAATGTTGGCGATTGAAGACCATGGAAACCTTACAATGGTGTTGTGAGTGAGTAATGCTTCAGAAATATACCCTTTTCTGCACCCCTGTCCCCTCCCTAGTACTGCTCATCTTTTCTTCAGTTTAGAAATGTACTACTTTCCAGTCTCACTCAGATTTGTTTATTTAGAAAGGCAATCTCCTGTCTTCAGTTATGTGTGCTATTTGTGACGAGGATTTAAAGTTTTATAATAAAATATTACGCATAATAAATGCCATGTATTCATAAAGAAGCATAAATGACCTTCATAAATACAGGGCATGTTGTTTTGCATATGGAACACAGATAGTTGTCATTTTGACAAGCTCTACTCTCAAGCCCAGGAGACACCATTAGAGCACTTTTCCTTTCTTCCCAATAAAGGCAATGAGACCTCAGTGACAAACATTAGTGTCTCGCAATTGTGGTGCATTAGAGAAATGGACAGTGTCCCCCACCCCCTGACATGTGCTTTCACCTTTTGGAAGGCTTACAATTAAGCCGAAAGATGAAAGCAGCTTAAAGATAAATTCCATTCTCTTATATGTCCTTTATGGTGGCTGTCTTATGGGAAAATAAAAAGATTTCATCCTTTGTAATGTATAGACCAAAGTCTGGTGGACTGGAAATACAGAAATGTATATGTAAGATCTTATCTGAAGGGTGGGCCATTTGTGTCTGACACGTAATATTTTCTACGTAACGACATGTAGAGTAATAATCACAGTCTACTTCTGCTTTGTTGCCCGGGGAGAAATGGGGGGGAAGTGCCTCAGCCATGTTTCTGGATAGAGATGGAGGGAAGAGGAAGTGGAACATCTTGAATGTCAATGCAGAGCTAAATACAGAAAAATAACACTCGTCTGATATCTGTTCATTTATAGAAGAACCCGCAGTAGCACTGTTTATATTAAATTTCAAAATCCATGTTAGTAAAAGGTGCTTTGTACAGCCCTTAAACCAAGTGGCTTACCTAAAAAGGCAAAAAGCTACTCAAATGCTTAGACAAACGTGCTGAACTGTGAAAAGATGGACCCTACAGCCCATAAGGTACATCCCATTCCTATTGCATCCTATTTGTTGAGGTTCTGCTACCTTGAGCCATGAGCAGTGTGGTAAGCACTTAAACGAAAGGTTCAGAGGGATCTGTTAAAGTGTATTCCAAAATTATGACTTGCGAAGGATGACATAGTCACAGTATTATGAGTTTCTAGGGAGCTCCCCACCATTTTTAAAAAGTATGTGAAGAGTTGTTACCTAAACTGACAACACTCAAATAAAAAAGAAATCCTCCCAGCTCATAAAGCAGTTATAATTCAGCAGAAGCGTCAGAAGGAAGAGCTAGAACATTTCTTAAATTCCCCCTATAATGCCCAACTGTTCAACCAGAGATTAAAGCTTAAATCATCATCACCCCAAATTTTAAAAAGTTAGTCATTCTGATTCATAATCAAATCTCTAGGTGTTATATTTAGAATCTAGTGATTTGAGTATAAACAATACAGAAAATACGTATCTTACAATGTAGATACTGACTTTATATATACTAGTTTAGAAGACAGTATCTTCCTGCATAATAAAATTGCTCCTGATTGTGATTTAAGAAGTATGCCCCCATTGTGACAGGTACTACACCTTGCAGTGCATTTTTTTTTTTTTTTTTTTGGAGAGGTTTTTGCTATAGGGCGCGTGCGCTCGCCAGACAGACAGAGAGAGACAGAGAGATAGAAAGCAGGAAATCACCCCCCAGGGGGGATGGCCACGCCACGCCGCAATCCCTTCTCCTCCATTCTCCTCTTGGGATCTTGGGCACGCACGCACACGCGCCCGGCGTGAGTTTAAGCCGCTGGGTCCGGGACTCGACTACTACGTGGGAGTCCAGTGACATAGCCATTATGCTAACTGCTGGTCCCCATTTTTAAAGAACAATATAATTGCATCCACATTGCCAAAGTGGCGATGCATTGGAAAGCCTTGTCATTTTCCTTACAGAGAAATCGTCTGATCCTTTCTCCTTATTTATAATCACCTTGGTTTGTTCAGTTGCATCCAAAACCCACTAGTTCTTGTTTCCTTATATTGTTATTTGAACAGAACAATTATGAAGGGATTGATGAGGTTTGGGGTTTTTTATTCTTTTATTTTCCTTTCTTTTTTACTCACTTGCAGAACTAACATCAGAGTTTAATTTCTTTTTGTTATGTATGTTCTCAAGCTTCACTACACATTGAATCATTTTTCCCGAAATATATCTCTGGTGTCTATATCACAAGTAAAGTGAGATTCATGAACTTAACTTTCAGGTAAATGTATATCATCTCAAATTTCTGACTACGACTCCTTTTTGAAATATGAGAAATGGTCTAGAAGCATTTAATAGGGTTTAGTCATGCTGAACTTGCACAGTGAGCACCATTCTTAGTCCATTCGATTTGACATTTGAGTAACTTCCAGCTAATAACTTCTAATAATTCATTTCTGATGTGTATAAAAATCTCTGGAATATTAAAATCACCTGGGTAGCTTTTAAATAGTAATATGGAGACCCCATCTCAGATCTATTATTAAGTCAGGATCTTTGATAAGGAACAGTCCAAGGTATGCGTACCTTTGAAAGCTTCCCAGGTGGGAACCACTGTTCATGAGGAGGATCACATGTGTTGATTTTTTTTTATCATTGTCATTATTCTAGAGAGTTATATTTACTGTATTAGAAGAAACTGTTCTCAATATAAGAGTTGGGATTATTAAGTCATGAGTTCTTCCAATATATCTATGAAATATTATGTTTATCTCCTAGTTAGAGTCAGGAAGGCAAACTTCTAATAGCTTTACCTTGTCAGGTTGTGATCTTCCTTCCCATCTTAAATTAAGTACAGTACCGTCCTCTAGATCACACCCACTAATGGATATCCCAAACTGATATTGTGGCAGGCAAGATATGATAGGCACCAAGAGGTCCATGTCCTACACCTCCAAACCTGTGGCTATGTTACCTACGTAGCAAAAGGGAGTTAAATGATGATATTAAAGATCTCACTATGGAAATAGAATCTTAGGTTTTTTTGGGTGGCCTAACTATCACAAAGGTCCTTACAAGCAGAAAAAGAAAGTGAAAATCAAGGAGATTTGAAGATGCTACACTGATTAGAAGACAGAGGAAGAACCCTGGAGCCAAAGAATACAGGCAGCCTCTGGAAGCTGGAAAAAATACAAAAGATGATTTCTTTGCATTTCTGTAAAAAAAAAAAAAAAAAATGCAGCCCTTTGACACTTGATTTAGAACTGCCAATCCAGGAAACTGTAAAGCAACAAATGTGTGTTGTTTTAAGCTGCTAAGTTGTGATAATTTATTACAGAAACATAGAAAACTAATTTAAACATGCTGAATTACCTATGACTCTGCCTACCCTGAAGTTTTCAGGTGTGTATGTGGTGGCTTGTCCAAGCTAGTGGGGTTGTGAAAGTTTGCTTGAGGAGACACTACCTGATCTGTTTCTTAAAAGATAAGTAGTGGAAAGATAGGAAGAAGTGAATAAGGTGTGAAAGGGGAATATTATAAGTAAGATGTACAATTAAGGGTATAAATAAAGAATTACCTACAGGCAAAGGGTATAGGTAATTAGTATTTAAGGCAGCTAAGATAAAAAATAGGCAGAATTAAAGCATGAGACATTCTAGCTACATATAACCATCCAGTCATCATTCTGCAGCATTAAGAAGGTATGCAATACATGTACTTTACTTAAAAAAATGACTCATTCCAATGTAAAAAAGCACTCCTGAAATACTCTGATATCATTATCACCAAGTACCTTGATCTTTATGCAAATTGGGCTTTTTGTAGGTCTACTTTCCTAACTTTCCAGACACGTTCAGTTAGAGCTTACTCTAAATTACACCCCAGTCAAAAGAGCTAAGACCCTTCTTCCATTATGTAAATACCCAGTCTGATCTCATCTGTTGTTCTGTGGTGATGTGAAGATGCATCTGAATCATTTAGTGTAGAGTAGAAAAACTCCTCCACCCCAAATCCATCCTTGCCAGAGAAATAGTAATGGACCTGATGCTAGGGATGTGATTCTGCAAATGACTACAATTAATACAGTCTATTATACAGGAAAGATTCAGATTGTGCTTGTGGGTGCATGTATGCATGTACATGTGTATGTGTAATCTTGCTCCCACTTCTTTTAAGCAGGTGAAACTCTCTTAAGACTGTGTCTCTCAGTCTAGCACGTGGCATGAGGTTAAGGCTCTGGATCCCATATGGCTGATCCAGTGGTTCTAGTCCCTGATCTGGGGCATATAAATTCCACCAGGTGCATTTGCATGTGTGCCCTAAATCCTGAGAGAAGAAAGGATTATGATGTGGTCATCCTACCAAGGGTGGGAGGGGATGGCGATTTCTCTCTCTCCCTGGCTAGTGCATGTGCTGTACAGCAAAAACTAAATAATAATTATAATAATAATAAGAAGAATGTGTCTCCCATATTGTTTTCCTTTTTCTCTTTCCTCCACTTACTTGTCTCTTGGCTCTAAATCCAGTTTTCAAAATAACCATCATATATGCTGCTGGAATTTATCTATAATGTCACAGACCTGGAGCCATAAGAGAAGATCTAGGGTTTGGATCCTGGTTCAAGTTGAACATGCTGGGTGTACTTACGATTCTGGCTGCCTGGAGGCTAGAAACGGGATCACGATGTGAAGAGAACTTGTTGGGTGTCACTATGTGTGTGTGTGTGTGTGTGTGTGTGTGAATAAATATATATAAATATATAAATATATGTATGTATATGTGTGTGTGTGTATATATATATATATATATATGAGTAACTAGAAATGGAAAATTATTGATGATAACATGCATGATTAAGCCACTATGCAATATATTCTGGATGGGAAACCACATTTTGTATGCTGCAACAATGCTTAGGAGATGAATGTAAATTAAGTAATTAAAAAAAAAAAGATTCAGAAGGAAAAAACAAAAAAACATGAAAAAAATGGCCCCCTGTAAAGCATGAGTCTTAACCTTCAACCCTATTCCTGATCAACCTCTCCTTACTTTATTTTGTTAACATTACTGATAATTGTGTATACATAGGTCCCCTGAAGAATTATAAACAATTTGAAAGGAAAACGTGAGGGTTTTTTTTTTTTTCACTTTTACCCTGCCACATTCAGTGATTATTATACATTTAGTAAACCCTCATTAAAGATCTGCTCATGTAACAAATCCAGAGTCCTCAGAGGTTGAGTTTAGATAGTTTTTGGTGATGAAGCATTAAGCATGAAAGAAAATTGCAAGTTCCCTCGAGCAAATTAAGATTTGAGTCAATCATGGATTTTATATTTTCTTCTTTAGAAAGTCATCTATGTAGCAGTTAGACTTTTAAACCTAAAAGAAATGCACTTGCCACCTGATTTCTTTGTAATATAGACTCTTAACACAGCTTTATCTTGGAAAGAAAAAAAAATTAACATAAACTTGCCCATCTTGCATGAATCCAGTTTTTCTGATTTCAGGTATTATGATTCAGCAAAATATCTCCCCACTACATGGCTGCTATTTTACGCTAGCCAAAATTTCTCAGAGGGAACATATGAAGCAGTCAAGCCACTTTCAGAGGGGCTCATCATTGCCTTATTTTCTCCCTGCTTGGTTATAATGGCCCTAAAGTGCCTAAGGGAATTAGGAAGTGCAAGCAACCAGGGACTGCTAGTTACTGATTCCACATTATTAACTCACAGTGCTTTGGATCTCCACAATACCTTAGAAGCCATTTTATCGCACTCATTCACTTTAAAGATGATGAAATCCAAACTAAAAGAGGTATACTGACTTGCCCAAGTGAAAATACTGTACAGTTGTAGAAGCAGGACTAAATATTGAGTCCCCTAATCTCTCTCAATAAATTTTTTACACTATCCGTAGTCTATATTTAAAGACTGTTTAATGTTCCTGCTATGAAACTGGTATGTTCAATATGGCTGGTTCTTTTTTATTACAGCCGGGGTGATCCAGTTACTTCCTGACTACCAAGTAATAAACTACTAATATTTAATATTCTCTTTTTTATCATTTAGGATTCTGTAGGTAGTTGTGGTCAGCATGGAGTCGTTCACAGAGCTGCAGCCATATAGCAGGCAAGGCTGGAGTCCTCTGAAAGTTTTGTAATTCACATCTGGTTTCTGGGTTTGGATAGAAGAATGGCTGGCAGCTAGTCAGAGATCTGCTTTTCTTGCTATGCTTCACTTGGTCTTCTTCCAGGCGTGTAGTCTTAGGGTTGCACTACTTACATGGAGGTGGGCTTCCCCAGAATAAATGATCCAAAAGACCAAAATAGCAACAGCAAGGCTTTTGTCAGATTCAGAAGTTCCAGAATGCTACAGCTGCCTTTTCTCTTGCATTATATTCTGCTAGTTGAGTATTAGATTCATCTCAGATTCCACTTTTCAATACATATAATATATATATACTATATTTTCATATAAATATATCATATATCATATATATTTATATTTTATATATAAATATATTATATATATATGTGTGTGTGTGTATGTGTGTATATATATATATATATATATATATATATATATATATATATATAAACATTATTTTACATAATGGATGCTTTTAAATCCCTGAAGGAGTAAAATGCAGTCATTGCTAGAGAACTTAGAGAAATAGCTGCTTTTTTTTTTTGTGGAAGATATGTTCTACCCTCCAAATTGTTCAAGGACCTGAGTGATTGCTCGCAACACTGCTAACTTGCTTATCTTTAGTAACACAGATAGCATACATCTTTTTAGATGAAGACGTAACTGTTTTTATCATTATAGGCCCATTAGCTTATGAGACATTTAATATAAAATGTATGTTGTTTATCATTTAATAAATTGAAAACTGAAGCTTTTCTAATCAGTGTTCTACACTGGAAGTTGACATGTGTAAGTGCAGTATTTCTTCTATTACAACGTTATATTTTTAACAACTCATGGAAAAAATCTGTAATGAGCACAAAAAGCTAGTTGACATATTTTGTTTACTTTTCCTCAGCTTTGACTCTATGAACAAAAATGGGCTGTGAATTATAAATTATATATTTATAGAAAATGTCTAGAATGAAACAGGCAAAATACGTGGTTTTCTCTGGTTGATAAGAATATATGTCTGTTAGTTTTTATTCATATTTTTCATCTACCAAAAACATAAGTGATTTCTGCAGTAAAGCAATAATAAACTTTAAAAAGAAGGATTAAAGATAAATTTCCAGGATTTTCTTTTTCCTGGCAGGTTCCTTCCCCATGAAACTATTGCTCTACAATTACTAAGAATCAAGCTAAATCATGCGTAGTAATGACAGCTGAAATTTATGCATCATAACCTGTTTATCTCGGAAAATAGAGGGTACATTACATGGTTCAGCATTAGACATGCTATGAATGTTTTACTAAAACAGAAAGTCATAGTTAAAACATCTGTAAAGTTATAGAATTTTTTTTTCAGGCTAAAAAAACATATATATGCAACCTGACTCTGTAGCCTAAAAACTTGAAACTATGAATACTCCTTTGAGAATATGTTATTTGAAAACATCTCAAATTATCTGAGGGATATAGCAGTGCTGTAGTTAAATAACGAGTCTCTCATTTTATGCCCAAACAGAAGTAGTACAGCTTTCTAGTAAGGCTTGTGCCATGGGAGAGCCATCCTGACTGTGAAAACTTATACTGTGCCTTGGCTGACAACAGTAAGCAACTGTACTCAAGACATTTGTTAATTAAAAGGTAAACTCTTGGGCCAGTAAGTGGCATGGTGGCTGGATCCCACATGGCCATCAGTATAGTTTGAGTTCAAACCCAACAGCTTGAAAAACAGGCTTCGTTCATGTGTGTGCATGCTAAAAATCCTGAGAAGAGAATAGGGAAGGAATTGCAGTGTGGCTATTTCTAAGCTCCCTTTTTAAAAAGTTTTTTAAAATTTTATTTTATTATTATTTTTTTACATTCAATCATTGTGTATCATTACAACATACCACATGAATTTTCTTATCAGGAATACATTGTATATTGGTTCAAAGGTATTACCAAACACATTATCATTACCAGATAATGTTGGGTCTCTTAAGTGCTTCTTCTTTTTCCCCTTGATTCCTTCCCTCTCAACCTCTCCATTTCCTACCCTCCTCCCACACTGTCTTGTATCCACAGATTCTAAGTTTCTTTCAAACAGTTCTCATCAAACTCTAGAAAAATTGAATGCACAGAACTGACTAACCTGCAGATCAACATCCAACCTTGAGAGATCAGAGAACCAGAGACCCCCACCCTCCTCCCAATCAGCAAGATGAATGCTGTCTCAAAACTGTGTTCTGGATGATATCACATTACAGGACCTGAAAAGAAAAGCTCTATGCAAGAAAAAACAAAAAAAAACTCTAAACTCTATGCAGATAATTATTTTATTTACTTTAAGATACTACCAAAGTTGCATTCAGTATGATACAGTCCCATAGGAAGAACTGTATCTTTCTAACACAGTTGTGTTTCTGCTGAATAACTGGCTTATTTCAAAGTCCTTGTGTACTGTGTGATTATGTTTTCTTCCACTCCATGGATGCAGGAAAATTAAGAAACTTGTGCCCCACTTCGAGAAGAGTATAAACATCACACCGAGCGCTTGGTATGATGATCTTGTCCTTGGCTTCTCTTTAGTTATCTATCCTTATTTTCCCTTCAACTCAGAATCCTTTAATTTTTACTTCATATTTTCACAGTGTTCCATATTGACTCTTCAGGAATTGTATTAAATGCTTTTTGAAACATAGAAAGAGTATGAATATCCTAAATCACATATTTTTAATTCTCACCAACTGTGTGATCAAGGCATACTTGATCCCAAAGTGAACCATATTAGACTGTCTAGAAGAATTAACCCATAACAAATATGAAGGAAAGAAGGGGTCAAAATTTAAGGAGCATGTTTTGTGAATGCAAGCAAAGAGTATAATTTTCAAATAAAAATAAGGATTCCTAAAACCTGTTCCTATTGTTGGAGTTGTCAGTAGGTCGGCAAGTGTTCTTTGTTGGGAAGGCAAGGGGAACATTCACAAAGAGTAAGTTTGTGGCAAGAACCAGAAATAATCATGATGACAAAGCCATATAACTTTCTCTCATAGTGAAAAGCAATGAACAGACCCTAACTTAATGTCTTCAGGTGCTTTTTTTTCCATATATAATTTCTTTATACTCTACACAAATGCTACCAATATAAATTTGATATGGACCTTGTAAGAGTCATAACTAGTTTCCTCTAAAACTATAATTTTGGTAATTTTATGGATATTACAGAATCACATTAACTGTACAAATGCTGACAAATACAAAGGAGGACAAAATCATTCAGAAAATATATTGCCCATCCAGGAGAAGTATGTACTGGTAGCTTTATGCCCTGACAATCATTCCTATATTACAAATATAGAATAGAAGATCTATGAATCTATGTATTTTTGTTTGTTTTTAATAAATTTTTAGCATAAGTAGCTATTCTGCTTTTGTAAATACTGAATTAGTCCATTGCATAATTAAATGGGAAATGGTATAAAAGCATATAAATCTTTGACACCAGGCTATGCATCTTTCAATGCTTCCATAGTAATGCAAAATTATGTTTTGGTTGAGTTTCTGAAATTATTCCCTTTTGGGCTATGAAAATAAAATCAACAACTAGAGGACTACTAAATGAAGGTAACCATGTTCCACTATATTCTAAATGAAAGGGAGAGAGAGGAAAGAGCCTGACAGATAAAATGTAGTACTAGTACTCTGAAATATTATCAAGTTAAATTTATCTATCATTTTCTATCTCCAATGATGTCTTCTGTCTTTAGATGATAAAATAAATACCTATTAATGGCTAGCTAGGGATTAGTGGACACTATTTTGTTTGAGTGTATATTCCCTTTTTAAGCGGTTTACTTTTGTTTGTTTTAATTTGAGAGGACAGCAGAACTGGAGATGGTGAGCATGAAAAACCTCTGGAGACTTTGACTACCCTAAGTAGTCCCTAGGCCATTGTTCTTGTGAAGACTTTACTTAAACACTTAATATGGGTGTATCAAGCAGTTGTAAGTGATTACACCAAAATAGTTAGAAAAAGTTTGTTCTGTTAAGATTAAAGATCTCTGGTCTTACTTCCACCATTCATTTAATAAACAGAAATTCCATACAAAATGAAGCTAATTTAGTCAGAGTTTTTCCCACCAGTGAGAGATTAAGTCACAGAATATTATTTTATGAAATCTTAATTACCAAGCAAAACTGAGTAGTGAGTATTTCAATGGACTTGACTTAATCATATCAGAGAAAGCATATTAGGGCATATCTTTAGCCTGTGATGGCTAGGTGAGAAAATCTTTTTGTCTAATTTCATCTTCTGAGACTGTATATTTAGCACATCTCATACACAGAGGCCTATGCTACAGAAATGTTCATAATATAAAGTAAAACTTAAGTGTCAATAACTTCCCACTTGCTCTATCTTACCTTTATCCTGGTATGAAATCACAGACCATGTATTGAGAATATAGTTACTTATAATTCAGAAGAGACCCTAACCTATGGCCAGAGAAAACCTTCAGCTGAACAGAGCCAAAAAAATAAATAAATAAATTTTATTTACTGACTGAACAATCTTATCTTCATTTCTAGAAGCTAACTACTAGTTACTTTATAGAAATAAGACCTGTTAAAAGGATAAAACTTGAAACTTGTTACTGTCTTGGAAAGACAAGTTTCTCTGAGCTTCCCAAAGAAGAAAATCTCCTACTGAGAAAATGGCATTTTCATAAAAAAGCTTGATATTTTCAAGATTTTCCCCTGTGCTTATTTCACATCCTCCCAGAATTTTCAGTATGCAAGCTGGTCTCAACCACAGGAAAGGAACACCATCGACATTGGCTCCTTCACGGAGTTTGAGATATGCTAAGAAAGGAGTAGCAATTGATTTAATTAGTATCTTCTCTTGTACTTATAGATGTTTTCTCATTCCCTCTCTGAACAAATGTCAGGAAAAATGAGCCCTGATACATGAATCCCTCTTGGTGATAGACATATGGGTGTCCATTCCTGGTAATTATGTCTACATCAACAGTCAAGAGGTATAACTACTACACGTGAGTGTGAGAGATTTTGAGAAACTATTTAAGTTGGGAGATATTCTAAAAAGTAAAAATATAAAAATTGAAGTTATTTTTTTCTTCTTTTTAGTTTGCCAGAGTATGTTCACTCACTGGAGAGAGACAGAGAGAGAGAGTGAGAAAGCATCCACTATAGGGGACGGTCACACCACAATCTCTATTCCTCCATCTCTTACACCTTTTGGGATTTGAGCCACATATGCACACAGTCCCCACATGTTTTTCAAGCCACTAGGTGTGGGACTTGAATTGCACAGTCAGCCATGTGGGATCCAGAGACCTTAATCCACCATGACATCAGCTGGTGCAAAAATAGAAGAGTCTTAATTGAAAAGAAGAATATTTCATAAAAAGGTTAATCCTCTATTTTGGTTATAAACTTATTATTTTGGAGTGGATTGGGACTTACTCAAGGTCAAAATTACCAAGACTTGAAACAAATGAATTTTGTTGGTAAATATAAGAGATAATAAAAATATCACAAATTTCTCTCTGGAAAAGCAGTGGAACTCTTGTTCTACTCACAGCAATTAAATATCACACACCAGAGTGACTGTATTCATCAAAAGTAAATGAATGAATGACAATGAACAAATCAAACTCCACATACTGACTCAAATGTGTTAACATATTTAAAAGCCGCTTAATGATCACAACTTAAGGGACAATATTTTAGATACATATGAAGTTTTGTTTTTGTTTTTGTTTTAAGGTTTTTGCCATAGAGTGTGTGCACTGGCCAGAGGGAAACAGAGAGAGACAGTGAGAGGGAAAGTGAGAAATCACCCCCCAGGGTGGATGGCCATGCCACAGTCCCTTCTATTCCATTCCCCTCTTAGAATTTTGGACACTCATGCACATATACCCAGTGTGATTTTCAAGCCCCCAGGTCTGGGACTCGAACAGGGGTCAGCCCTGTGAAAGTCCTGTGCCATAACCACTATGCCACCTACTGGTCCAAATCTTAAGTTTTTTAACCAGAATTTTGAAACTTACTGTACTTAGCCTTGAACGCCTCTGATCTTGCAGTTGTTAGGGTCTGTAACCACAGAGATCTCCCAGAGTGTAAAGGCCAGCTGGCAGTCACTCCAAACTTTATTTCTATACATTCTCTTCACAGTGGAAATTCAAGTGTTGTAGGTCAGTTCCATATCAGGGTGTTAGGGGAAATTTACCTACAATAGATTAGGCAGATATGAGAAACATAAGGCAAATTACTCAAAGACAACATTCTTTAATATTGCTTCTTCTTTCCATGTGAAACAGATGAAAGTAACCGAGACTGAAGACTATGAACTACCTTAATTCAAGTGGCAAACTGAATTCCACAGAAATTAATTCTTAGTTAGTAGATGGCAGGGTCTATTAGAAGTTCTATGGATATCTAGGTTCTAAAATATACAAAAACATTCTGACATCTTAGTCAGTGGTGATTCAAATGTTCAAATGGTTGGTAAAAGCTGCAAATAAATTTTAGCATTTAGAACAACCCAAAGTATGAAGTTAATGGTATATGAGATTTAAAATAAGTCATAGTAGCACAGTAAAAATATTTAAAAGATTTTAAAGGAGAAGAAGTCAGAGACCAGACTCATGGTCTAGTGGTTAAAGAAATCAGATCCCACATGGTCGACAGCATGGTTTGAATCCCTATCATGGTGACTTGAGAAACATGCTGGATGTCTATGCACATGTACCCCAAATTTCAGCTGGGCGGAGAAATGAAAAAGGGACTGCGGCATCCTCACACCCATGGAGGGTATTTCTTCTCTCTCCCTCTCTCCCTCTCTCTCTCTCTGACAAGCACACATGTTCTCTGGTACATTAAAAAAATAATAATAATAAAATGAAGGTAGGAAAAAATAATAATATTTCCCCCACAAATTAACACTGAAGATAAAAGTATTTTCTTATTTTAAATTTTTGGTTTATTTTTTATAATTACATAATAAATCCAGATCCAGAACATGGGATATGGCTACAGAGTAATATTTTATCTCACACTCACTGGTATAGCCACACTTCTCAACTTTCTCAGAGATTTTTCTGTTATGCCTCCTCCTCATTGAAATAAATAATATTCTGTGGCCTAGAACTCGAAATAGACTTCGCTTCATTTTAATTTCCTAATACTTGGCTTTCGGGAAGATGGTGTCATTACTAATGCCACTTCAATTTCTTTCTAGGGGTAAGAAATATCTGTCTTTATTCCTCTCCATAAAACATCCCCCAAAATAATCAAGTGCAAACATTAGCTATATTTGTGATTGGAGTTTTCATTTTTAATCTACCTTTATACATCAAGAAATAATAAAAAGCTTACTGCGCGAAGAAATTTATTTATAGTAAAGGCCCAGCCTGGTGGCACAGTTGGTAGCAAATTGCACTGCAGGGCTGAGAACCACATGGTTAACCATGCATTTGGATCCCTGGGTGTGTCTGAAAGCATGCCAGACGTACGCATGCATGCTCAGAATCCTAAAGAGCTGGAGGACTGGGAAAACGAGACTGCAGCACGTTAAGACCCTGTCCAAGGTGTCTCTCTTTCTCAAGCATGTGCGTATACTCTCTATCATGAATAAAATAAACTTTTCATGGAAAGGTAGAAATGTATTTGTAGTAAAAGGGTCCCTGGCCAGTAAGTCAGGAAATTTCATAGCAGTTATGTCGCTGGACTCCCACATGGCTGACTATGGTTTGAATCCCAGACCCAACAGCTTGAAATTAATACCAGGTGTATAAGCCCAAGATCCCAGAAGAAGATGGAGAAGGGAGTTCCATGTGGTTGTCTCTCTCTATCTCACTGTCTCTCTATCTCTATAGTGAGTGCACTTGCCCTAAGGCCAAAACCTCTACAAAAGAAAAGTAGATTGGGATATGTGAGTAGATCTCAAAATCGTGCCTAGTACATGCCCACGGTGCTGTGAGAAGAGCAGTGAGAGAGCTAGAACTGCATTCCACTTCTGAAGATCTTCTGCTTCACTGGTTGCCTCAAAATGTGACATGTCTAAACCTAAACTTGCTAAATCCCCCTCAAGCTTCTTCCTCCTTTTACATTTCTTTCTCCTCTTCCTTCACCTGAGGCCCCACGCCAGTGAATTATACACTAGCCATGCAGTGTCCTAAGGTGGAGATGGGGTCTTTCAATGAATCCTTTCCACCTCTTGTCATTCCCTTCTTGTTCCAAGTAGTTGGTTCCATCTGCTAAATACCTTTCCAATCAATCTACTTTCCAGTTCCAATGTCTCCAGGCCAGTTTAAGACATAATCATTTTTCATAGATATTTCTGTAATTGTCTCCCCAAATCTTTCAAATTTGTCCCATTCAACACAGTCTTGGGACCAGCAGTTGGCATAATGGCTATGTCATTGGGCTCCCATGTAGTCGGTCATGGTTCAAGTCCCAGACCCGATGACTTAAACTCACGCTGGGTGCGTGTGCGTCATGTGCCCAAGATCCCGAGAGGAGAATGGAGGAGAAAGGATTATGGCGTGGCCATCCTCCCTGAGGGTGATTTCTCACTTTCTGTCTTTCTGTCTCTCTCTGTCTTTCTGGCGAGTGCATGCACCCTATAGCAAAAACCTCTCCAAAACAAACAAACAAAAAACCACAGTCTCCATACTGTACTCGAATTGATTTTTTAAAGTTTATTTATTTATTCCATAAGTGAGAGACACAGAGAGAGTATGAGATAGAGACAGAGACACGGCACCCCCAACAGGGTCTCTACACATGATCCAACCTCAGCCTCAGCCAGCCCAGGTCAGGAGCATACGCACAGTCAGCACACTCAAGGAGGTCTCTGTATACTAATCAGCAACCATCCCATGAAGGTCTGTCTTGCAGAGCATCACGTTTTACCACTGTGTCACCCTCTGGCCCCTCAAATGAATTTATGTAAGATGAACATATCATACCTCTGCCTAGGAAAGCCATTGTCGGCTTCCAATAAAGCTAAAGTCGTTTATGCAAATTCCTAAGGTGGTTTTCAAGGGCCGGTGTGATCTGCATTTTTCCTGATCTTCCAAATCATCTCTGGCATCTTTCACCTAGTCTATACCGAGTTATGTTGAAGAATTTCATTGAGCTTGCTTTTACTTCTGGGCCTTTGAATATGAAGTTTCTTCCTGTCCTTCCTTTTCTAGAGAATAATATCATTTATACCCCAAATTCCACCTTACCATCGGTCATAGTAGGAGTAATGAGGATGATGATCATTTATAAAACACTTCGATGTGCTTGGCACCATACGCAATTACTTTCTTCGTACAGCAAATCCATGAGAGAATGTATCAGTTGATAATTTAAAGATGAGGAAACTGAGGTTAAATAACATGAAGTAAGTTATTTACTTCAAATCCTCTGCTTCTTACCCATCATCCTTCTGGCCCACCAGTGCCTGAGTTGGTTTTTCGCACTTGTGCTTCGTATTACCTGGTACACACTGCCATGGCACCTCTCAAGCTACTGTCTCCCTTTTCCTATATGATGTTTGCTCTGTTTCTCATGTAAAAAGCAAGAAGCAAGATACAGGAAGTAACTATTTTTTTCTTAAAAAAAGAGAATTATTCATTTATTTAACTCCAGTTTATTATTACTATTTTTTTTTTTTAATCTGACCAGAGAGAGACAGTGAGAGAGAGGAAAGGGAAAGAAAAAGCAAGCCACCAGGTCCAGGACTTGAACTGCAGTCAGCCATGTGAGAATCCAGTGCCTTTGACCACCATGCCCCCCGCCAGCCCACAAAAAGTAGATCTTGAAGCAGGTGGCATGGAGTTTAAGATACTGGATCCTACATGGTGGATTGCGTGTTGAAAATCATGCCGGTCACAAAATCCAGGGGAGACTGGAGGAAAAGGGATTTCATCCACCCGGGGGGGTGATCTCTCACTTTTCCTCTCATTCTCTATCTCTCTGACCAGGGCACATGCCCTAGAGCAAAAGTAAATAAAGCAAAACCAAACAGCAAAAAGAAGTCAATCTTGTTCCACATTGTGCCCTCACCACCAGCACCCATTACAATGGCTAACACTCAGGATTCAGAAAATATTTATTTATTTCCCTGATAAAATAATGAATGCTGCTTTCTCTGAAGTTTGATTAAAGGAAAAAAACTATCAGATTTTATTATTTAATAGCCTTTACCTGTCCCCCTGGCTTCAAGATTTCAAGGCTTTAAAGAATGAAAGAATAAAGCAAAACAAAACAAAAAATCATCTCTTCACAAAACCCTTGGGAATGCCCTGTTCTTTACTCCTTAATTTAAAGATTAAAAATTGAATTTGATCCAGGATGACCCCAAATGTAGAAAATGAGGAGCACATTAAAACTAAACTGCTGATTTTAAATGTATTAAGATTACTAAATAGCCAAATTCTGCTTAATCTATGCTGGTAAAAACAAAAGCTCCTTGTTCTATTCTGTGTTACTAGCAACTCTTGCATTATTTAGTGAAAAAGAATCTGCTTACCAACCTGAGCCAAGTAACTTGCACTCATTGAGCAAAACCAGAACAGACAGGGAATGATATTTCATCCATAATTTCAGCATATATTATAGTAATCTGATCACATAACAGTAGACCAGCGATCTGTGCATAGTATCACACATTTTCACTGTTTAATTATGGACATACAAGCCAGCCATCCCTTGTGCTCTTTAAAAATGTTATATGTCCACTGAAAGGACACTCAGGAATCTCTTTTGTCCAGTTTTTAAATTAAAAACAAATTTTTGTTGTTTGGACAGATTTTTATTACAAATATTTACTCAAAAATATACAAAATTTTAAGGGAGCCAGCAGTTAGCGTAATGGCTATGTCGCTGGACTCCCACGTAGCCGACCGTGATTCGCGTCACAGACCTGGTGGCTTAAAACTCACGCCGGGCACGTGTGCGTGCGTGCCCAAGATCCCGAGAGGAGAATGGAGGAGAAGGGATTGCGGTGTGACCATCCCCCCGGGGGGTGATTTCTCGCTTTCTGTCTCTATGTCTCTCTCTGTCTGTCTGGCGAGCGCACGCTCCCTGTAGCGAAAACCTCTCAAAAAAAAAAAATTAATAGCTGTTCAAAACATTTTACATTCAATGAAACAAAACTTAAGAATGCAAAGCATATTTTAAGAAATAAAAATGTAGTATTTTAAATAAAAGTTTATTAATACTTCTGAACAACCTACTTTTGTCCATCTTTTAAGTCTGACAAATTTTCCTTGACAATACCTGGGGAAATACAAAGATAGAAAGTGTGGTTCCCTCCCTTTCTTTTTTTTTTTTTTTTTCTTTTTTTTTCTTTTTTTGGAGAGGTTTTTGCTATAGGGCGCGTGCGCTCGCCAGACAGACAGAGAGAGACAGAGAGATAGAAAGCAGGAAATCACCCCCCAGGGGGGATGGCCACGCCGCAATCCCTTCTCCTCCATTCTCCTCTTGGGATCTTGGGCACGCACGCACACACGCCCGGCGTGAGTTTAAGCCACTGGGTCCAGGACTCGAACCGCAGTCGACTACGTGGGAGTCCAGCGACATAGCCATTACGCTAACTGCTGGTCCCATCCCTCCCTTTCTTAACACATTTCTTGTTCCTTAGTTAAGTTGAAATGATTAACAAGTTAGGTCTTCAATTGGTTCCAGCAGGTCCCAAATTTCTAGGGCTAGAAAATGCCTTGAGAACTGATGACTGCAATGTAATGTCCATTTCAAGATAACTGTAACTGGGCCTTTTGAAGAAAGAACTAAAAAATAAAGTATTCTGGGACCATCAGATAGTGAAGCAATTATGTCACTGAACTCCCCCCATGGCTGACCACTGTTGGACTCTCAGACCTGGTGACTTGAAACTCACACTGGGCGTGTGTGTGTGTGTGTGTGTGTGTGTGCGTGTGCCCAAGATCCGGGAGGAGAATGGAGGAGAAGGGATTGCAGCATGGCCTTCATGCCTTGGGGGATGATTTCTCACCTTCGCTCTCACTGTCTCTGTGTGTGTCTCTCTCTCTCTTTCCCCGTCACCACTCTCACCCCCCAGCAAGTGCTCACACCTTAAGGAAAAAACCTCTTAAAAAAAAAAAAAAGTATTCTAACACAGGACCTTATTCAAAATAAAGATTTTGCTGCTATTGCTGTTTTGTATTTGTTTTCCTTTGTGTTCTGTATTCATCTTGGGTTGTAATTAGGTTGGGATTTTTAATCTGCTTTTTCTCAGATCTCCCCTTCCATGTCCTCTTTAGTTACATTCATACAAGATCAATAATTTAATTTGTGTTTTCAGTTACCTCAAACAGCACAAGTAATTGGTTTGGTTTTCTCTCCTGCTGAAAGGTAAGCTCCATGCAGCAGGGGTGTTCTCGACTTAAATGCTGTCTCTGCAGCATACCGTACGCTGAGGGCTAAGGGCTCGATAGACAGCTCTTAAATAATTGAATCCATTGGCTGAACCACAGTCTGGACACTCTTACAAAAATCAAGACCACAAAACTGATTTTTTCTCATTCAACTTTTATGTAATAAATATTATTTAATATTTTGATGAAGTACTTTATCATAGCATATACATAGTTTGAGAATGAATAAACATAAAATTAAGAGTATTGAGCAAATGAACTTCCATTTTGCATGATTCTTTTCCAAGCACAAGAGAATAACTTTGATGCTCAACAATCAAATCATTTTCAATTTTACTTCTTTATTTTTAATCAAGTCATAGCAAATCACTCACTTAATGCATAATTCTCTAACAAGGCAGAAAAAATGCATTACTGAAAAATAATAAAATGCAATAATCTATCTTACTAATGTCTTCAATGTTTCCTTTCTTATAATTCAACTAAAATGAAAGCATCTATAGGCTTTATTGTTTTATTATGTTAAAGGATACCATGGAATCAGGGTAAAGATAAATACTTCATAATTTTACATGCCTATTTCATAGTTGAGCATTTGAACTTATAATGACAACATAACTTCTACAAAGTTCTCAGACCAAAAGAAAAAGCAGGTTCAATAGGTAAGTCACAAAAATATAAATGTGAACTAATATTCTAAAAACATAAAGATACTTGCTGTAATAATTTGACATTACCAAGAGCCTAGGCATATGTATAAAATCACCCCCATTCCCCGAGTATCCATTTAATTCTGCCTGAGAAAAGGCCTAAATGTATGAGTTAAAAGGAAAAAGTTTTGTTATTTGTAGTTAAAAATATTTCTTAGGGGTCAGCAGGTAGCATAGTGATTACAGCAATAGACTCCCACATGATTAACCACAGTTTGAGTCCTGAACCCAGACCTGGCTGCTTGAAACAAGCTAAACGCATGTGCCAAAAATTCCAGGAGGAGAATGGAGGAGAAGGTGTTGTGGTGTGGCCATGCTCCTTGGAGGATGATTTCTCACTTTCCCTCTCATTGTTTCTCTTGGTCTCTCTCTCTGGTGAGTGCACTTGCCTATGGCAAAAATCTTTAAAAAAATAAAAGAAAAAAATTTTAAAATTATGCATTATATACTTTTTCATGTTAGGAATAATAATATTATGCTTTTAAAATGATTTATGCTTAGGCCAGCAGGTGGTGTAGTTGTTAAGGGGCCATGGATGAATAAAAATCACTCATGGCCGACTGCAGATTGAGTCCCAGACCTGTCAATTTGCCCTCTCTCTCTGGTAAGCACAAATGCCCTATAGCAAATTTAAAAATAATAATCATAATACATAAAATTAAACAAATAATTATTTTTAAAATGATTTATGCACACAGCAAAGAAAATAGTGAAATGTACAATCCACCTATCGGAAATTATCTTCATGAGCATTTGATAATCATAATTTCAGAAATTCTTACATATATCTGTAACATTTATAAGTACATATAAATAATTTTATAAGTCATTGACCATATTATAATCGTGACTTTGTATTATAAAGCAATTATTTTAACTTATGAATTAAGCAGGAGAGGAAAGAAATAGGAATAACACTGGAAGTATATGTACCATAAATAAACATTTCTTTACAACAGGAGATATTATCTCCTAAAAGACCCTTTAGGAGGAAAATGATTTAGAAAGAATGATATTCTTATGTTTAAGGTTTAATACTTGTGTATCCACTGGTCTAAATCTATGTTCCTGGAGCACAAAATACCTTTCCCAGGTACAGAATGACCTATTCATTTGGAGGGAGCATTGCTTCGTTGTATTTTTTTAAATTTTTCTTTCTTTCTTTCTTCCCTAAGATAGAAAAAGAATGACAACCCTGACAGGATCTCTTACATAATCCACCTCCAGACCCACCCAGCCAGGAAGACCACAGGGGTGCACATACAGGGAAACCTCAGGAGGTGAACCTGTGACTATCCAATGGCTGCAGCACCATGGAGCACTGGGTTACTGCTGCATCACTACGGCTAACCACCTTTGCTATGTTTTCAACTAAGGGTATTTCTGCTTGATTCCATGGGTTCTTAACTTCCAAGCTGTAACTTGGTCTTTATAGGATTGTCTGTGATCTCAAAAGGAGGGTAGTGAAGTACAGTGATGAAGAATGCAAGCTCTAGAGCCAGACGGGTGAGGTTCAAACCCCACCTTCTCCACTTCCTATTTATGTGATCTAGCAATCTATTTCATTCCTTAAGGCCTGAACTGTTTCCTGTTAGAAATTAAGATAATAATAACCTTATTGTGTGTTGACTATATCAGATGAAGTTGTATACATTTAAGGCACTTAAAAAAGTACATGGCACATAGTAACTGCTTAGTAATTTATCATCTTCCTTATTATATCTATTGCTATAATACATTATATTTTATACACTTTATTTTTTTCAAATGGGTACAATACAATGAGAGCCAAATGGAAAATATGCAGTACAGTAAGTGATTTTATTCTCATGTTTCTTTTGTCCTCTTCCCTAATTTACTTGTTTTGCGTTGGTGTCATTTGGGTTTTAATTCATTTCCTTGACTCTGCTATCTTCCTTTTTATCCCACGTAGTGTAATCATCTAGTCTCTGATTTTAAGGTTTATCACATTCATATTCTTATTGGATCTTATATTTTGTTAAATTCTTATTGCCATTGAAATATTTTATAGTCCTATGGGAATTTTTAGAATTATGCTCCTCAGCTTGCCTTTTATTCCAAAAGTTCTGCATTCTTCTTGTGCCTATTGATTTTGTTTCTTAGTTCCCATACATTTTCCACACTCATCATACTATTTGTTTTCATCTTATAGGCTATAATTGGAGTCTCGTATTCACAATTTTGGGAAATGGCAATGAGGAATGGGAAAAAGAAAGGGCACTTCTGAAGATCTATGAAACTTTTGTGGATGGATTGTGGCTCTGTCCTCTCTGGGAAAGTGTAATATCCAGGGTATCCTTGGAGTTAAATCTATTCAATTCGCTAAAGATTCTGAATTCCTCGGGAGAGTTCTGTAGCTTTGACTGGTTCATCTACATCTCCCCACAAGCTCCTTCTGCTCTCCCTCATTTGGAATAGGAAAACATTGATAAACTCACCTCTATTTCTTTTCTGCAAATATCAAATTATTCTTGAGAATTTTCCGAATGTTGTGAACTCATACTATTTCTAGAAGCTGGTAGAAGAAATGGGACTGAGTCAACTCTGAATCCTTGGACCCTGTCCAAAATATCATCACTTACAGTTTAAGGCATATATTAGGTCTTCGGGAAAGTCACGATGTATTTTTCTGTTTTTCTTTGCAAAATAATGCATCATGACTTCCCCTTACAACCCATAGATAAAACCCTTTCCCTGATTTGTCATAGCTAGTAAATGTTGAATTTTTTCACAATTTTTCAGTGTTTTGCATTTCATTAGGTATTGATTATATACCTATTATATGCTATATATATGACACAAACATTCTGACAGTTTCTTTAGGTAGGATGGAGAATAGAGAATGGATTTTTTAATTAACTCTTGAATATCTTGATGCTTAATGCCTTTTGTCCAATGAGCTATAGATTGTGAAAAAAATCTATGATTTAGAAAAAAATGGAAAGATAAATAGATATACCACTATAATCAGCATGTTTTTGTATTCAGAAGTGCTATGTATATTTTGTTTGTTTGTTTCTATCAAATAGAAAGATGAAATTATTACCTTAACTGCACTTCATGAGTCTCATAAAACAGAGGAGAACATTTCTTGGCATGAGTTTAGTTTCTGTTATGATGAAGGAAATCAGAAACTCTTTCCAAATAGGTTGCTTGAGTTACCCCACAAGTAGGAAGAACTCAAGACTTATTTGCTAATGATTGAAGCTCAAAACTTCAACTCCTGTCACTTCATAGATCCTAAAACTCAAAATAACTTGATTTCATTTTCTAAGTCACTGAAAAATGTTTAAGTTCCAAATAGCCTTGAAACATGAAAATGTGACCCAGAAGCCACTCTACCCAATCACTATTATTGGAATTTGTCTATGGCCCTGGGTAGGCTTGTCACTTTCTATTCATCACAGCAAGCAGATAATAAACCTGCTCACTGCAGTTTATCAGAAAAGTGCCGGCTGTGAGGAGAGCAAAGAAGTAGAGAGGACGATGATGGTGGTTATTAATAATAATTAATTATTTATACAGTGCTGACAGGGAGCTCATTGGTGGGGAACCCACAGAATCAGAGATAGGTTCCTCTCTGCTGGAAGGACAGAATTCTGAGACAAGCAAATCACACATGAAATAAGCCTCATCAAGCAGGAGGTTATAGAATAAAGTTCCAGAACTTCTTCAATATGTTCCCTTTTTTAAAGTTATTAATAGCATATTCTATGCTGGTGACAAATGAAATTCCAATAGTGCACAAGTTCAGGTACAAGACAATGTATCCTCTTAAAACAACAACATGAAATGTGAACAACTATTTCAAACTATGCTATTGTTTTGCTAGAGTCTCAAAAATGGAGTTCGACTACCATTTTTTTTCTTTTCTACTCACTTGATTTTATATAAAAATGAGAATGGGTTTTATTAAATGCAGTTTATAAGGCCAAAGTACATGCTGGCCCTACAAGGACTGAAAATAATATCCCAGCATGTTTTTATTATCAGTGTCTGCCCCAATGATAGATGACAGGAAATTAGAAGTCAGAGCCTCTGGGAGCCTTTGCCGATAACCGGACTCTCTAAGGAGGGTTCAGTAACCACAGCATTTAGTTTTCTTAGGAAATCCTCTTTACTTCTAAACTATTGCCCAGTTCACTTACTCCTGAATAAACAAACAGTTCTTTTAGGCATTTTAGGATTTGGGGAGGAAAGACAGGTTGGGATTAAGGCTATAAAAGAGCAGACAGCTGTCAGTCTCAATCCTTGTTCATTCCCCTACAGTAATTTGGAAATGTGCAGAGAGGCTCTTTTTTTATTTTCTGAATAATATTTATTTAATTTTATTTATCATTGTTATTTTTAAGTTGCTATTAATCACATGTGCTCATCAGAGAAAGGGAGAAATGAAGAGAGACAGAAAGTATGAAAGCAAACTGCCAGGTCCAGGCCTCAAACTACAGTCGGCTATTTAAGAGTCCTGTGCCCCAACTACCACACCACTTGCAGGCCCCAAAGAGGCTTTTAAGCACTGTCATCTTGTTAAGAAAGAACTAGTTCCTCAAACTGAAGCCAAGACCTTGATTTTTGGTTTTTGTTTGTTTGCTTGCTCGCTTGTCTTCCTGGTCCAAATATATTCTCTAAAATACCCCAAATGCTCTTGGGAATAAATAACTGGAGGTGAAAACAGTATATATTGAAAAGAACACCTTGACTAGAAGATGCATCTTCAGGTAACAACAAAATATTGGAGCAATCATAATGTCTGCTAGGGCCTTGGGACTGGTTGCTGACACCTTGCTACCGTCTTCTGACTTGCTGTGTTCCCTTTCTCTTGCTTGATGGAGAAGCAAACCTCTTGATCATCAAGAATGCTTAGACTATTAACTTAAAACCGCCAATAGCAGGTGATCTCTCTCTAAGATCTCCATCACTTCATAAAGTTTTTTCAGAAGATAGTCATACTTAAGCTATTTCCACCAACGTTAAATGTGACTTTGGGGCTCAAAATATTTCAAAGCTACTGACTTTTTGGTTATCCATGAGGTATGGCAATTTGAAGAACATAATTCTAATGACATAAAAATGGTACCTCAGTTTCTTTCTCTCTTCTGTGCTATTTGCACATCCTTCTACCTCATCTCTCTTTCTTGCCACCTGGAAACTAAGTCGATTAGCTCTTGTTGGACAGTCTAGGTGAGCTATCACAACCATCAAATCATCTCTTCTGTACAGTTCTTCAAAGCTAAGCCTAGCTGTGTTGATATTCATTTCAAGTCTACTGCAGCAGCTCTCTGTCTGACTAATTACAATGACTGCTCATTTCCAATGCCAGCTCTCCCAAACCAGTGGGAAGTTTACCAACAACAGGTTATTTCTCTCTAAGGCTCCTTCACACTATAAAAAACATTTCGAGTGGTGCTGAAATCAAATGTAGCTCATACTCCACTTTGGCATGCTAGCAGATCATAAGTTCATTTTGAAAATAATTGAATAATGCTTTCAAAAGGTGACGCTTTTTGATCTCCAGTGACAAAGATTAACTAGAAATCGCTATTATGTGCATACCTGTTTGCTATAAGTGCATGTTTGAGTGTATGTACTTACCTACCCACAGATGTAGATAATGCAGTGATATATAGGTATCTGTATGCTGTTTTATTCACATACAATTATGCATTCCTCCCTTCAATTAAAAAAGCATAGGGTTTCTACATCAACAGACTTCTTGATTAAATCACAAATTTAATTCTATTTAAAGATGAAAAATATTCAAATACTTCAGTCTAATTACAACAAAAATGTAACACAATCTTCTCTTAAAAAACAATGATAGGACCAGCAGATGGCATAATGGTTATGTCTCTGGTCTCCCACATAATCCACCGCGGTTCAAGTCCCAGACCTGGTGGCTTAAAACTCACACCAGGTGCATGTGTGTATGTGCTTGAGATTCCAGGAGGAGAATGGAGGGGAAGGGATTGCAGTGTGGCCATCTCCCCTGGGAGGGGGGTGATTTCTCACTTTCTGTCTGTCTGTGTCTGTCTCTGTCTCTCTGGCGAGTACATGTACCCTATAGCAAAAATCTCTCTAAAAAAAGAAAGCAATGATATGACAATTCAGAAAATTATTTTAATCATTAATAATGGTTAAATATGTACACTTTATCAAAGTATTGAATACAGAAGTTTTCTTTTTTTCTAATCCATGCATAATGCCATATTTTTCTAAGAGCAAATTCACACACTAATAAATGATTAAAATCTTTAAAAATAATTAAAGTGGCAACTAATCAAGGATAAAGAAAAGTACTTCTTGGCTATTGAAAATAATTTGATTATATACTTTGGATTTTAAATAAGCTTGTAAGCTCATTAAATAGACAAGATTTTGGTGATAAATAGTTTAAAAGAGTAAAAGTTACATAAATTATGTTTTAAAATGGCATAAAGACTTTCTAATGGACATAGTAACAGCAAGGGCTACAGAGAGATTTTCCTCATCAAACTATAGCTACAGAGTGCATCAATATTGATTCTTTTCATTATGTATACTGAAATATCTATAAATTTGGGACTGGTCTGAAATCCTGTCCTTAAGGGATTGATTAATAAAATGGGAATAAAACAATGAAGACTATTCCACCAATCCAAAATTTCCCTAGTTCCTCTTCTCATTTTTCAACTTCCTCGATTATTTTTTCAGCATAATGTCTGTGATGTTCATCCATATTTATATACAAGGATGTTACATTTATGTATCTTCTTTTAGCACGGGTCTATCCAAGTCTCTTGCTTTCTTACCCATTTTTATGATGCTGACTTTTTATTATTCGCAATACATACTCTGTCAGATACATGTATTGTGACTATTTCCCTGTGCTTTGGCTTACATTTTTTTTTTTTTAATTTACTATAGGGAACAATGCACTTCCCAGAGAGAGACAGACAAAAGGAAAGGGAAAATGAGGAGAAAGCCATGGGAGATGGTTATGACACAATCCCTTCTCTTTTGTTTCTTTTTCCTTTTGGCGCTTCGGGCATGAATGTATGCGTGCCTAATGTGTATCTCAAGCTACCAAGTCTGGGGATTGAACTGCAAGGTTAGACCTGTGCAATCCAGCTTCCCTAACCACCATACCATCAACTAGCTTGCTTTTTCATTTCTTAATGTGTCCTTTGATGATCAAAAAATTTTAATTTTATAAAGTACCATTTATTACTTTTTTACTGTCTTGCTAAGAAATCACTATCTATTCCAAGGCCATAAAGATACTCACTTACGCTTTCTTTTAGAAAATTGAAATTTTAGCTTTTAAGGCTAGGTTTCTAGAAATTGTGTTCGAACTTCATTGTAATTTTTTAGATGTATAAGACAAGCAATAAAAAGGCTTTTCTCTTCAAAATGCACAAAATTAAAGGCAGTAGTTGCCTATTTGGAATTTAGCAACATTTAAAGACAATTTTATATGTAAAAAATGTCAGTGTTGTGAAAATTCATCTTTATCAGATACTCAAAATTATTATAAAATGAACACTATTTTGATATTCTTTTATTCTGTTCTATTTTGATAGAGGTTATTGTGTGAGTCAAAGCCAGAAACCCTGAACATGCTTCATAGTTTTGTTAAAAGCACTTTCTATGGCATTGCCCCACACCTTTCATCTCCACTAGCACTCAGATGGCTTCTCATTCCCTCAGTAATCAGGATTACAGAAGGAATAAACTGAATCCAGTGTAAAGACGTTTACTGGCTAGTTAGCCATCCCTACATCCCCTCACCAACATAATCACTTAAAATGGTATAACAACACTTCCACATACATTTCATAATTTGAGCTGCTTAGCTATCCTATTAAATAAGTAGGACTGATAGTATCACCCTTTTACAGATGACAAAAAAAGGATTTTTCTAAATGATGTTAAGTGACTAAAGGCACTGGTATAGATATAAAGATCAGCAAATTAAAAATTAGCAAATGATAAAGCCACATCTGCCAACATCATTGTATTCTTTCCCTGCAGTCAGCCTTGTAAATCCATTCAAACTCACATATGGAGAAGTGTTGCTTCTGCCTTACCCCAATATGGCGAAGGAGTTGGCTTAATCAACATTCGTCACCTTGGTAAACAACCACATTGCATAATATCAACATTTGTATTTACAAATACACTAATGCAGCTGGTGTTTGGGTAGTCACTATATGTAGCAGTCTTCAAAATGATGGAATATCACATCAAGATGTGTAAGACATAATCTTGGCTTTCATAACATCTTCCATACATAAATAACTATAATATTAGGAATATATAATAAGTTGTAGAAAAGTGGCCAAGTTAGTCAGAATTACAGTAATTCAAACAAAAGAAAGTTTATTTCTGAATGTTATAATGTTTCTAATTAAAATAAGTGTGGGATTTGTTTTTAAATTGCTATGCCTTGCTTCTCAGTCTCCCTACCTTTATATTACATTTTCATAAAAACTGAACAGAGTTTTAGCATGTTGAATTATTTGCTACAAAAATTTAAATCTGGTTGAACATCACAATTTTAATTCTTTCTCAGTTTCATAATACTGCCATATGGCAGTTTGTAAGCAGTTCTGGTTATTGGTTTTGCTATCATTATCTTTTTTAATTGGTGGAGAAGGTAATTATAACAAAAATATATCTTTAAATACGTCAAATATATTAATCTTTTTTACTATTATGGCTAGAGATTTTTATACCTTACTTATAAAAGCATTCCCTATATACTTATTATGAAAATGTAGTTGTTTCTTTTACTAAAAGTATTCAAGTCTTGCTTAATATAAGTTTTTAATGTATCATGTGTTTAGATATTGATTGATCTGTTACAAGGATCCAAATTAAATAATTCCACATATATAACTGATTTTTCCCAACTCAATTTGTTGAATAAACCATCCTTTCTCTAGAGATTGGTCATGTTATTTCTGTAGTACATCAAAATATATAGAGAGCTCTTTTTCTTAAAAACCGATCAGTTTCAGGACCAGCAGATGGTGTGATGAATACGTTGCTGGACTCCCTCTTGAGTGACCATGGTTTGAGTCCAAGATCCGGAGGCTTGAAACTCACACCAGGTTCTTGTGCATGTATGCCCAAAATCCCGAGAATGGAGGAGAAGGGATTGCAGTGTACCCATCCCCCCAAGGGGTCATTTCTTGCTTTCTGTCTCTCTGTCCCTCTCTGTCTCTTTGGTAAGCACATATGCCCTATAGCAAAAAATCTCTCAAAAAGAAAAAATAAATAAAATAACTGATCAGTTTCTTGACCTCTTCACAAATTTCACACTTTCTTAATTACTATAAAATTTTAATAAATCTTTATATCCAAGGTGATGCCATCTGCCTTTCCTCTCATTCATATTATGTTGGTCTTTTGCTCTTCCACATACAGTGAATATAAACTTTATTCACTGTATGTCATTACAACATACAAAATATATTTTCCCATCCAGAATACACGGAATATTGACCCGACAAAGGATATTACCATGGTGGGACCACAGATGGCATAATGGTGTGTCACTAAACTCCTATGTAGTCGACCATAGTTCGAGCTCCAGACCTGACTACTTAAACTCATGCAGGACATGTGTGTGTGAGTATCCAAGATCCTGAGAGGAGAATGGAGGAGAAGGGATTGTGGCGTGGCCATCTCCCTGGAGGTAATTTCTACCTTCCTGTTTCTCTGTCTCCAGCAAGCACACATGCCTTTATAGGAAAATTTCTCTTAAAAAAAGATATTCCCATATTTATTATCTTCAACAGACAACTTTCCATTTAGTGTTTCTTAACTGTTTTACTTCTTTCATTATTACCCTTGATTCCCTCCTTCTCACCCTCTGCCATTTCCCACCCTCCTCCCACAGTCTCTGGCGTCCACAGTTGCTCTCCATGCCTTTATATTGTCCTATATTTCAGTTTCTGCCATAGAGTGCAGACATTCAGTGTATTTTGAGTGGGGACATAAAATGTCTCTCTCTCATAGTCTGGCCTGCTTCACTTAGCAGTGAGTCTGTCATATTTGTCCACCTTCTATCAAATGCCAGGCTCTCATTGTTTTATATGGCTGAGTAGCATTCTGTAGTATATATGTCCCACACTTTTTCAATTCATTCACCTGTTCATGGACATTTGGGTTGGTACCATGTCTTAGCAATTGTGAATAGGGCTGCAATAAAGATACAGACATGCAAATGTTTGTCCAACTGAGCATTTTTCCAACTAGCATTTTTTTTGGGTAGATACCCAGGAGTGGAATTGCTGGATCCTGTGGTAGTTCTATTTGTAGGTCTTTGAGGAACCTCCATTGTTCTCCACATTGGCTGTATTAATTTACATTCCCATCGACAGTGTAGGAGAGTTCCCTTTTCACCACAGCCTTGCCAAGATTTATCATTTTTTATTTTTTTCTGTAGAATTATGCTATTTAACTTTAATTAATTAATTAATTAATTTTAATTTGACTGAAGAGGGACAGATTAAGAGAGAGAGAGAGAGAGAGAGAGAAAGCAAACTGCCAGGTACAAGACTCAAACTGAAGTAGGCCATGTGGGAGTCCAGAGCCCTTAATCACAATGACACCTGCAGGGCCCTCATTCTTTTTTTCATCTTAGCCATTCCGACTGGGGTTGGGTGGCATCTCATTGTAGTTTTTATTTGCATCTCCCTTATGATAAGAGAGATTGAGCGTTTTTTAATGTTTTTTGGCCATTCATATGTCTTCCTTAGAGAACTGTCTGTTCAGCTCATTTTCCCATCTTTTAATTGGGTTAGTATATATATATATTTTTGGGGGGCGGTAAGTTGTCTGAGTTCCCTGCATATCCTAGTTATCAATCGCTTATCTGAGGCATAGTTTGAAAATATATTCTCCTATTTTGAATGTTGTCGATTCACTCTAATTATTGTTTCTTTTGCTACACAGAAGCTTCTAAATCTAATCTAATCTCTCTTGTCTAATTTGGGGATTATTACCCTTGTTTGAGGGTCTTGTTCAAGAAATTCTTGCCTACTCCTATGTCTCTTGGACTTTCCCTTGTGTTCTCCACCTGTAGTTTCAGAGTTTGACATCTTAGGTTTAGGTGTTCGATCCATTTTGAGTTTTTCTTTTGTAAATGCTGAGAGATTGGGGTCCAATTTCATCAGTTTGCAGATGGATACAAGTTTTTCCAGCATCATTTGCTAAAGAGATTTTCTTTTCCTCACTGAATTGGCTGGTGCCATTTGTAAAAATCAGCTGACTATACATTTTGGGGTTTATTTCTGGGATTTCTATTCTGTTCCATTGGTCTACATGCCTGTTTTGTGCCAGCGCCATGCTATTCAGATTGTCAGGGTGTGAGATGTCCCCTACTCCACTCTTCTTGCACAGAATTGTTTTGCCAATATGGGTTTTACATGATTCTAGATAAATTATATGATATAAATTATATGATTGCTTTTTTAAAAATTTGTGAAGTATGTCTCTGGTAATTTTATTACAATTATACTCAATATGTAGATAATTTGGGTGGAATTGACAGAGAGAGACAGAGAGAGAGAAAGCGAGAAATCACCCCCAGGGGTGATGGCCATGCCACAATCCCTTCTCCGCCATTCTCCTCTCCTGGTATCTTGGGCACACATGCACATGCACGCGGCGTGAGTTTTAAGCCACCAGGTCCAAGACTCGAACCGCGGTCGGCTACATGGGAGTTCAGTGACATAGCCATTACGCTAACTGCTGGTCCAGGAATTGACATTTTGATGATATTCATTCTTTCAATTTAGGAACATGGGATGTCCTTATACATTTTTGTGTAATTTTCAATTTCTTTCTTTTTTTTTTTAATATATTTTCATAGTTTTCCTTGTAGAGGTCTTTAACTTTTTTGGTTAGGTTTATTCTTAGGTATCTTATTTTTTTATGGTTTATTATAAATGGGATTGCTTCCTTCAGTTCTACTACAGTCCGCTCATAGTTGGTGTACAAATATGAAACAGATTGTTGAATACTGACTTTGTATAGTACTACTTTACTGTATTCATTTATCACTTCCAGGAGGTTTTTCCTGGATTCTTTTGGGTTTTCCATGTATATACTTATGTAATCTGCAAATAGAGATAATTTTACTTCTTCTTTCCCTATTTGAATGCCTTTTATTTTATTCTCTTTTCTCATTGCATTGGCTAGGTCTTCCAGTACTATATTGAAAAAGGGTGAAGAATGTAGGCAGCCTTGCCTTGTTTCAGTTTCAGTGGGAAAAGCTTTCAGCTTTTTCCCCATTCAGTATGATGGTGGCTACAGGCTTTTCATATATGGCTTTTATTATGTTGAGAAATGATCCTTCTATGCCCAGTTTGCTGAACATCATAATCATGAAGAGATGCTGTATTTTATCAAATGCCTTTTCTGCATCGATTGGTACGATCATATAGTCTTCATCTTTCTTTCTGTTAATATGGTGTATTTCATTTATGTATTACATTTGCATATGTTGAATCACCCTTGCATCCCTGGAATAAAGCCTACCTGATCATGAAGTATAATCTTTTTTGGTGTTTTTTTATGTGATTTGCTAGTATCTTGTTGAGAATTTTTGCATTTATATTCATCAGAGACACTGGTCTATAGTTTCATTTTTTTGTTAAGTCCTTGTCTGTTTTGGGGATGAGGGTGATAGAGGCTTCATAAAATGAATTTGGGAGGGTTCTTTCCTTTTGAATTACTAAAAATAGTTGTAGTAGAATGGGGGTTAGCTCTTCTTTAAAAGTTTTGTAAAATTTGAAAGTGAAGCTATCAGGACCTGGGCTTTTCTTTGTTAGGAGGTTATTTGTTACATATTTAATCTCATTGTTTGTTATGGGATATTCAGGGTTTCTATGTCTTTCTGATTCAATCTTGTAGATTATATCTGTCCAGGAATTTGTCCCTCTCATCCAGGTTTTCTTGTTTGTTGGCATATAGTTGTTCCTAGTATTCTCTAATGATGTTTTGTATTTCTGTTATGTCTGTCGAAATACTGTTTGTTTCATTGTGAATCTGATTTATCTGGTTCCTTTCTCTCTTCTTATCACAGATGTATTTTTTAAAACTTTGCTATAATGTGCACACACTCAGTTGAGAGAGACAGAGAATGAGAAAAAGAGAGAAAGAAAGAGAGAGAGAGAGAAAGCAAGAGTCATGCCACAATCCTTTCTCCTCCATTCTCCTTTCAGGATTTTGGGCACACATGGACATCCATTGACGTGTTTTTCAGATCCAGTAGTTGAACCACACTGTTGGCCATGTGGGATTCAGTCGCCTTAATCACCACAGACATTTTTTTTTTTTTTGGAGAGTTTGTTTTTGTTTGTTTGTTCTTTGCTATAGGGCACATGCGCTTGCCAAAAAGAGGGGGACAGAAAGACAGAAAGTGAGATATCACCCCCCCATGGAGGTGGCCACACCACATCCCTTCTCCTCCATTCTCCTCTTGGGAACTTGGGCATATGCCCGGTGTGAGTTTAAGCCACCGGGTCCAGGACTCTAACCACAGTCGACCTCATGGGAGTCCAGCGACATAGCCATTACCATCATCTTCTGTGCCTGACATAGACACTTTTAAGTCAATCAAGTTTCTCAACTTCATTCAGCTTCTTCAATTTTATTAAGATTTTATTTGGAGTCACACTAAATCTTTAAATTATTTAGGGAGAATTGTTATCTTCATAATATTAAGTCTACTTATCATTGAGAAGGGATTGTAATTTACTTAGAAGTAATGTAATATTTTTCATTAAAATGTATTTATGCATATTCTTTCGCTTGATTTACTATGGCATTCTTGTATTAGTATGCTAGGGCTGTTGTTACAAAGTACCAGTGATGAGATGGCTTAAATAACAGAAATTTATTTCCTCAGAGTTCTAAGGACTAGAAGTCCAAGATCAGGTGTCAGCAAGCGTAGTTTCATTCTGAGATCTTTCTTCTTGGTTTGTAAATGGCTGACAGCTGTACATGCTTCACTAATTTGTTATTTAAAACTGATTTATTTGGGGGTTGGCAGGTAGTACGGTGGTTAAGGCACTGGACTCCTACATGGTCAACTGCATTTCGAGTCCCAGACCAGCTGGCTTGCTTTTCCACTTTCCATTTCTCTCTCATCAAGTTAATAATAGTTAATAAAATTAAATAAATAATTCTTTTAAAATTGATTTATTTGAAAAGATATGTTTCAAATTCTTGCTGCTATATGTTGATCTTATCCACCCATGTTGCTATACTCTCTATTTTTATTAAAATTCCAATTTTTAACATTTCTCCTTTTCCAGTCCTTTAATTGCCTCCTGTTTTCTTTCTTTATTTTCTTTTTTTTCGTAGAGGTTTTTGCTACAGGGTGCGTGAGCTCGCCAGAAAGACAGAGAGAAACAGAGAGACAGAAAGTGAGAAATCACCCCCCAAGGGGATGGCCACGGTACAATCCCTTTTTCTCCTTTCTTCTCTCAGGATCTTGGGCATGCATGCACACACACTCGGCGTGAGTTTAAGCCACCAGGTCCGGGACACGAACCACAGTCAACTACAATGGTGTTCAATTACGCCAACTGCTGGTCCTGCTTCCTGTTTTCTCATTGAACTGCCTCAAGTTAAGTGCAATGTTGGATAAGAAGCAGTGATCGTGTTCATAATTATCACTTCCCTGGCTTTTTAAATAGAATGCTTTTATCTTTGCCTCATTTAGGGTAATGTTTTTATAGATTTTTTTATAGATGTCCTTTATCAAATCAAGGAATTTTTATGACTGTTTTTCTAAGAATTCTTTCTATAAAGAACTGTTTATTTATTTAATTTTAAAATTTATTTTTTTAATTTGATTAGAGAGAGAGACAGAGAGAGCAGAGAGAGAAAGTCAGAAGGAAAATCTGCAGTTCTGGGACTTGAACCATAGTCCATGTGGGAATCAAGCACCCCAACCACCACACCACTTGCCAGCCCCTTCCTAAGAATTCTTGTCATGAATTGGCATTGAGTTTTATCCAAAGAAACACTAAGAAGTGTTACATGCCCGTTGTTAACATGCTGTTGATTTAAGTTTTCTCTCTTAACCTAATTCTCCAGACTCACTGGCTGACTCTGGAGAGCTGGGCTAACTTGCTGCAAAATGTAGATTATTGGCCTTCATGTGTGTGACACTTATCCAGCTGAAAAGAAAAAAAAAAATGCTTAAGGGAATATGTTTAGGTTTTTCTAAGGATATAGCACCTTTGCAAGCTAAAGAGTAAATAAAAAACTGAGGAGCCTTAGACTCATCAGGTGAGATATTATTCCACAACGTGACTGCTTCATAAAAGTCTGCTATTATTTTTGTTGTATGATGTACAAGAAGGAGTCCAAATCAGAAATGCAACATCTTGTACATTTAGAATTACTTCCACCTGAAATGTCCTTAGGTTTTTGCTAACACTGAAATGAGGCTCCACCAGGTGATCATTTCTCTGAGGGCTGGGCATGTCACTAGTGAAGCAAAGGTTGTATTATCCAAACTGCAGAGAGACAGACCACTTAGGATCACAATTTCTTCCTCTAGATACTTGACTTTCTCATGACAGTGAGCTGCACATGCAGTCAAAAAATGGTGGTAGCTTAACTCAAATTCATTTTTATTACTAAAAATAGTCTATATTGCTACTGTCAATGATGTCTCTACTAGACATCAACATATTGTCATAGCACAACCTGTTCTGAGGGGCTATCAGTGAAGGAACGTGGAGTTCGGTCTGGCAGATGACATCTGGATGTTCTTCCAGACACAATTTCTAAGCAGATGTTAAAGTCTTCAAGAACACTCGATTGGCTGTCAGTATGTGAAGAAATCAGTGCAAGGTGGATAGTTTTTAAAAAATAATATGTGATTTATTTTTACTTTACCGTTTATAAGTATATCTTAGAACCCTAAGAAGAGGAAAAAGAAGAGCGAAAATGCTCACTTTCCCAGAGTGTGATTTCTTTCAGGCGTTAGGCCTATGGACCTGTGACAATTTACAACTAAACTAATGTCTTTAATGTGTGAACTCGAAGCATCTAAAGATATAACACATGCTCCAGATAAACGCCCTCAGAGACAGGCATGTCATTTGGAAGATTTTTCCCCATGAATAATGTTACTGACACATGCCCTGACAAAGTCTGTCAGATGTTTTCATTTTCAAGTGGAAGGAAAAAAACCATCTGGTACTCGGAGCGAATAGTCTTAGATCACGATGAAGAGAAACCTAGCATTTTACTCCAATCGAAGCTTGCATAAATTTTAAAAAGTAAAATTTTCATCACTAGACATAATTTTGATAGGAAAAGAAAACAGTGTCTCAGACATGAAATAATCTATTGATTACTATTTGAGTAACTTAAGATAGGCAACATTTTCCAGTAGTCTCTCGAGTAGGTAACATAAAAACGTGACTTCTTGGGACCAGCATTTAGCATAATGGCTATGTTGCTGGACTCCCATGTAGTTGACCATGGTTCGAGTCCCGGACCCAGTGGCTTAAACTCACACGAGGTGCTTGTGCATGCATGCCCAAGATCACGAGAGGAGAATGGAGGAGAAGAGATTGCAGCGTGGCCATCCCCCCTGGGGAGTGATTTCTCGCTTTTTGTCTCTCTGTCTCTCTGTGTCTTTCTGGTGAGCGCACATGCCCTATGGCAAAAACCTCCACAAAAAAGGAAGGGAAAAAAAAATCCTGCCTTATTCTGGAGGCAAGTAGTTAAAGCAAATGTGGAGACTTGTGCTTTCATTGATCAAGAACTGTGGGCCAGTTACAGGGTTAAGTAGAAGAGGCAAAAAGATCATGGTCTTTCATTCAAAGATCTTATAATACAGTAGAGAAAATACACAGAGATTATTAAAAGCAATACCAAAAGATATGAAAAAGGTTTACACAGAGGAGAATAAAGGGAAGGAACACCCCACCCAGGCTGGGTGTCTAAAGATGGTTATCTAGGGATGGAAATAAAGATTCACATCCCCTGGAGTCAGCAGGTGGCATAATGGTTTAGTGCTGGACTCCTATGTGGCTGACAGCAGTTCAAGTCCCAATCCCTGGGTCCTGAAACACACTGGGTGCGTGTGCATGTGTGCTCAAAATCCTGAGAGGAGAATGAAGCAAAAGGGACTGCAGGGGTGATTTTCTCACTTCCTGTCTCTCTGGTGAGTACATATGCCCTAATAGCAAAAATCTCTTAAAAAAAAAAAAGAAAGAAAAAAAAATTGAAAAGATTCACCTCCCTCCTCCGCTAACTACTGTTTTGTCAATTATCATAACTCTTACAAATGTATGTTACTTTTAAGATTCCTTTCTTTTTGTAATGTTATTTTTTATCCAAAATACACTAACTAAATATACTGTAAGAAGTAATAGTTTGAAATAAGTTTTAGACAAAGCTGTGCAGGCTCAAACCTTTGTCAACTACATGGGAACCCAGCGTGTACCCATTACACCATCTGCTGGCCTCAGAATGACTGTTTTTAAAAAGAGAAGGAAGGAAGTGAACAGGTGGTAAATGGTTGAGATGCTGGACTTCCACATAGCCGAATGCTGTTCAAGTCCTGGATCCGAAGTCTTGAAACTCACACTGTGTGTGTGTGTGTGTGTGTGTGTGTGTGTACATGTCCAAAATCCTGAGAGAAGAATGAAGAAGAAGGAATTGCAACATAGCCATCCCCCAGGGGAGTGATTTCTCACTTTTTCTCTCTCTGTCTCTGTTTCTCTAGCAAGTGAATGTGTCCTATCACAAAAGTTTCTACTAGAGAGGAAGAGAGAGAGAGAGAGAGAGAAGAAAAAGATTGAATCATTATTTTTGAGGGTAAAATTTCACAATTCTAAGTATCAAATATCATTAAAAACCAACCTTCTAAAGATCATTTTTCAAAAACCATACAATAAGTGATTACATCAGAAGGGTAAAAAAATGTACACAGGTTGGATGAAAAGCAAAGAGAAGGGAACTGTCCTAATGCACCAATGTCGTATAAAAGGACACACAAGCTCAGGGTTCCAGAGTTTCAGAGGGACTTCAAATAGTTCCTGGAAAAGTGGAATTAAAGTACAAGTTTATTTTAGTGTAAAAATATTTAGAAATCTATGCATAGCTTTTTCATTATAGTGATTTCCTGTGAACTTTAAAAAGACTTCTAATAGATTTTGTTTTTAGGTTGATATCACAAACTGCTTAGTTGGAAGTGAAGATAATTTGCTACAAAGTAACATCACTTTAACTCAAAATGTATTTCCAGAAATGAAGTCACTGATGCTGAACATGTATATGAATAGTTCGGATAGCATTATTTCAAAAATAATGAGTGCAGGGACAGCAGGTGGTATGGAGGTTAAGGGGTGATATTTCACTCCCTATCCCCCCATCTCTGCCTTTCTCTAGTGAGCACACGTGCCTTATAGCAAAAATTAAATAAATAAATAAAAGTATAAACTATTGCTTGGGTATTTAGCCATATACTGTGCTATATCATTTCTAGTTTATGTCTATTTTATTATTTTATTATAGCCAATGCTAATAAGCTTCTTTTCCTATTTAAGACCAAAAGCCTCTCTAGAAAAGGTGTTATACCACCCTATCAAGTCCAAGTCTGCCTACCACGTGGCTATAAACACATTAATGCAATTAGTAGGTTTTGAATTAAATTTCACTCACATAGAGAGAAGTCATGAACTCAGAGCAGACAATACAGAGTGGACTTGGTGTCCTCCTTTCCACCATTTATCACGTGTGAAGGCATAACTGGCATGCCATGAAAGGGTCTGACTTCCGCTTAGACTTCTGTTTGTAAGGGAGTTGGCGGAACAGGAGAGAGAAGAACTCAGTGACTTCTGTTGGATTTGAACCTGTCATCTGGTTCCCGCTAGCAGGGCGGACCAATCAAGCCATATGCTCATCTTTTTACTCGTCCGGAGAAACAGCACCATGAAGTGTCTTTGTTTGTGTGCAATCACAACTGATGGGCTCTTCCCTCCATGGTGAAGAATTTTCCTATCTGATTTTTTTACACTTCTAGAAAAGAAAAAAAAAAATTATCATTTACAAATAATAAGGATGCTGTCTAATATCTAAGTACTGGTATTGTGTTTCTATATTTCAGCAAGAAGTCCCCATTTATATGCCTTATATTTGTCATCTTTGGGAGAGGTTAGAGATACTGTTAATCTGCTAAAAAGTTAAAGACTTGCTCTTTTTTCATTTTAAAGCTTTGTTTCAAAGTGTGAAGGAAGAGATCAAAAGGCTACTAACAGCACAAAGAACAAACATGTTCATTTACCATATTCAGATACTCAGCTTTCCTTCTAACCAATTAAAATAATTTTTCTGGTTATACTTTTGAAGGAAAAAGAGAATTTGGAAATATCATTATCACTTAGCTCAATGGACTGGGCTTCTTGAAACCCATGCTGGCAGAGACCTAAATGATAATTAAATCTAACTCTCTCACTTTAGGATAAGAATACTGAGATCTGGGGTCACACACATAGCAAACAACAGAAACACTCCCCAAAATATCTAGCTCTAGGGAGGAATTATGGAGCAGTGGTAACATGGTATACTGTGAAGCCTCCTCAATGGGAAGGTTCTGGGTTTGCATCCAGAGCTGTCCCTGAACTTTCGTGACTCAGGATTGGCTAACGCTGGGATGGATCACAGATTGACAACCTTGTGGATAGTGTCTGTCTCTCTGTCTTTCTAACACTCTTTCTCCATCATTGAACAAATGAATTATTAGCATAAAATTTTAGCATTAGTCATACAGTAGAAAACAATGAAATAAATAAACACAACTCTTATCTTTAGGATTAGAGTAGGTAACTAAAAACAAGACAAGAATTTCCCAACTCTATACTATAGTTCTATTTCTAAATCTCACTTTATTTCACTTGTTCTTTCAGGCTTTAGATAGCCACTGATTGTTTATTATATGGCAGGCTGCTGGTGAGCCACTTGGATAGTTACAATAGAAAAGACATTCTGAGATAGCTATTTTGGTTTCATTTAGTCACATGGAAAGAGCAAACTCAAAGTACAAAAATATTTCATATATGATAGGAGTCCCTGGAACCTCCCGTCTCCTGGAGTCATACAACTTCTCTAGGACTAATGGGTGAAATTCAAGGCAAAGTTGAAAGATGAAGTGATGATCACAGACAGGATTGAGTCAGGATTTCGGTTGTGCACTTACTTTGTAAAAAGACACAGCATTATCTAGATATTACAGAAGTGGTTGTATGTAAATGTCAGACTCCTGGATCAAAGAATAAATAAAGCAGTATTTTTTTTCTACCCTAAAACAAACATTCACTATTAAGAGTACTGAAATAGTTTCTTAAGCCTCTCTCTCCCTCAAAAACTACACAGAGTTTGAGATTTTACCCTACTGGAAGGTAACAAGCAGCCCGACATAATTTCATCAGTTACAGCGGAGGAAATCAATCTGTTGGGTCAGAGACAAAGAGCTTTGTTACTCAAAGCAATGAAAGCAACATATTCATGTCAGCTCCAGTTTCTATACATACAGTGAGTTGTATTATAAGAAAGGAAGCTTTGTATTTAGGAAAACTAAATCTTTCATAACAGAAAATAAGCTCACCTGGGATGAGCAGATGGTGTAATGGTTACATTGTTGGACTCCCACATAGTTCAAACCCAGGACTGGTGGCTTAAATTCATGCCAGGTGTGTGTGCGTGATGCCCAAAATCCCAAGAGGAGAATGGAGGAGAATGGAAGAGAATGGATTGCAGAATGGCCATTCCCTCCAGAGGGTTATGTCTCACTTTCTGTCTCTCTGGTGAGTGCACACACACTATAGCAAAAAAAAAAAATCCCTCTTAAAAAAAAAAAAAAAAAAAAGTAAGTTCACCAGCTTTGCTCTGAATTGAGACACTATCTGTATCTTCCAAAGCTTTCACCACAAAAACATCCTTGTAAAAATAGTTCAGAATAAAGGCAGTCAGTGCCCTCTGCTTGCAAGAAGACATCCTGTGGGATTTCTGTGCAATGTTGCCTACTTCAGTCTCTGCTTTCTCTAATCCATCCCTCACGGTACCCCTCGAGTCATCCTTCTGATGCACAACTGTGATCTTGTCAGTGTCCTTTAAATGCTATATCACACACACCATCATTTCAAACCTCCTTCCCTGGTATTATAAGCGGTGCATGGCCTGCCCGATCTTTCCTGTGTAGGCTGCTCACTCACTGTTCGCTCTTATCTCCAAAGTCATGAGCGTGTTTGCCTTTCCCCAAGCACAAGCAGCCTCCTGCAACTCTACGCCTCATTCTGCTCAAGCTCTCTCTCAACTCTGGAAGGTCATTCTCTTATCTGTGTCTGTTAAAATCCTGGTTGTTTTTATATTTAGACCTGCTCCATGAGGCTTTTCCTAAAGCAGCATTACTCTCTTCTCCCCTGTTTCCATACTGTAACTTGCTTGCATCTTTATTTCAGATCTTACTTCGGCGGAGTGTGAATTATTGTCTTTCTATATGTGTCATTCCCTTGCCAAACTGCAATAACCCTAGAGGGCGAAACTGTTCTTTCAGCTTTTTTTCTTCCCTGTTCCTCAGGACATGAAACATAGTGTCTGACATATGGCACACCTTCTTGGATCTTGTTAATTGGAATGAATTTTGTGCCAGTGCTTCCCCAAATCCAGAAGAGGTAAATAGCAGACCTCAGTGGCGTTCTCCTTGCTCTGCATCTCCGGACAAGAAGGAGCCTCTCTCCATTACCGTCTCCTGTGACTCTCACTAGTGTCCTTCTGCTTATTCCTTGGCCTTCACTTCTCTCCCTTTCCTGTTACCTTTTCCTGCTAGAAGCTCCTCACCTCACCTCAGCCCCCCAAAAACAGCTTATCGAGATTATCTGGCATAACCATAGCTGTGCTACCTTCCCCCTCACTTAAGTCCCCTTTCTGTGCTGTATATTTTGAGTTACTATGGCCCCTTCCTCGTTTTTTGTGCCTTGTAGCTGATTTAGGCATATGTGTACACACACATGCACACACACTCATGTGTGTGTGTGTGTATGGCGACAGATTTTTACTAAAGACTGCGTGCTTGCCAGAGAGACAGAGAGAAACAGAAAGTAAATCACCCTCCCTACACACACACACACACACACACACACACACACACACACACACACAAGAGGATGGCCACACCACAATCCCATCTCTTTCATTCTCCTCTTGGGATTTTAGGGACACATGCTCATGCACCTGGTGTGAGTTTTAAGCCACTGGGCCAGAACTCGAACCATGGTTGGCTACCTGGGAGTCTAGTGACGTAACCATTACACCATCTACTGGACCCATGATTTGGGCATATTTCTGCAATGGCCATAAGCAAGCAGGCATGATGTGAAAGATGCAGGTCTCCCATCATCCCCATAGCTCTGCTCTTGGGCAGAGGTTCGTAGGGCAGAGTGTGGCTCTTGGACAGCTCCTGCAGGTCTTTGCTTAAGTCTCATGTGTCATTAAGCAACATATGCCTAAGGGCTGGGAGCAAGCAACCTGTCTGGCCTCAGATACTCCACCTGGTCTCTGTCTCAGATCCTTATAGAGAGCCCTGGTTGGAAGCCCTGCCTTGCCTCTAGAGGACTTGGGCACTTATGGCTGCTACAGACGCTGCACTGGCCCTCAGCAGGCACTGAGGAGGACAGAAAAAAAAAAAAAAAAAGCTGTCTACTCACAGATTGTTTTATAATCCTTTTTATCAGTTCATTTTCTTTGGCTAAATCAATAGCAGATTTTCCGTGTGGCTCTAGAGAGCACCTGCCTCCACTGAGTGTCTGTTGTAATAACAACCATTGGCATGCATGGGGTGACAGAAGGATCCCGGGAAACAGAATTGGTCAGTGACTGAGGCTCAGGCATATTTTGTATAAGTTACTGACCTGAAATTTATGAGGTTATAATCAAATCAAAAGAGAAAATCCAGCCACAAGTCGTAAGGTTTGAAAAGAAGTTGTGTCCAATCTTGCCCCCAGACCTAATGTATTCCCTGTGGGAAGAGAAAACATAATACATTGGCCACTTTGTTTCTTATTTATATTAGCATAACTTTTATATTTTCTAATGGGCATAGGAGATAATGGATAAGGAGTCTGAGGCTTGGGCAGAAGGATCTAAAAGTCTTCAGCATTGAGTAAGCTCTGCGTGAGCCCTCCCTATAGCCTGCTGCAGAAGCCTGGCTCACCCCTCGTGAGCCCTGTTCTACTAACTAGAGTCAGGTCAGAGACTGACAGTTTATTTTTATCCAATTAAGTTACTCAGGAGGTCCCTAGAGCAAATTCTCACAGCAAAGTGTAATAGGGTCAGGTTCGAAGACAGCTTAAAGGAGTCTCTGGCACAACGCTGTTCTCTGGCTTTCCAGGACAATTCAGCAGCTGTGTGAGGATGTGAGGATATCTGCGCACCAGAGCACATGGCCTCTGCTTTACTCAATGTCCCAGTGGTGACCAATTCTGCCCAGAGAATGTGACATGGGGAAATGCCTCTAGTCCTCTCTGATTGTTAAGCAGTTCATATTAAATCTTGTAAAGGGGCCAGCAGAAGCCATAATGGTTATATTGCTGGACTCCCATGTGGTTGACCGCAGACCGAATCCTGGACCAGGTGGCTTGAGAATCACACTGGGTGAGTGTGTGTGCATTCCCAAGATCCCGAGAGGAGAATGGAGGAGAAGGGATTGCAACATGGCCATCTCCCCAGAGAGTGATTTCTCATGCTTCCTCTCACTGTTTCTGTCTGTCTGTCTGTCTGTCTCTCTCTCTCTCTCTCTGGAAAGCACACATACCCTAAGGCAGAAACCTCTTTTTAAAAAAGAAGAAAAAAAAGAAAATCTTTGTAAAATGTTTCGGAAGAACAGACTATCAAGGAATAACATATAAATAACCAACCTTTTACTTCTGAGATAAACTTCAATAAATTGATTTACGTAGCTTCAAGGTAAGGGCCTATAAGAATAGTAACATATGTTAGGCTTCCTAGATTTACTTCCTTATGGGAATTAAGGCAATAATAGAGATTAGTGTAATTTCTCCCTCCCCCAAAAAAAAGTAAAGGAAAAGAAAATGTCTTTTTTCTTTTTTAAGATTATATTTTCCCCATTCTCAAAAACCTAGATCTAACTCACGTCAGGCACATGCGCATGTATACCCAAAATCCCAAGAAGAAACTGGAGGAGAAGGGATTGTGGTGTGGTTATCCCTCCCAGGGAATGGTTTCTTGCTTTCTGTCTCTCCGTCTCTCTCTGTGTCTCTGGCAAGCACACACACTCTATAGAAAAAAACTCTCTTAAAAATAACCTAAGTCTGGGACCAGCAGTTAGCGTAATGGCTATGTCGCTGGACTCCCACGTAGTCGACCGCGGTTCGAGTCCCGGACCCGGCGGCTTAAACTCACGCCGGGCGCGTGTGCGTGCGTGCCCAAGATCCCGAGAGGAGAATGGAGGAGAAGGGATTGTGGCGTGGCCATCCCCCCTGGGGGGTGATTTCCTGCTTTCTATCTCTCTGTCTCTCTCTGTCTGTCTGGCGAGCGCACGCGCCCTATAGCAAAAACCTCTCCAAAAAAAAAAAGAAAAAAAAAAAAAAGAACCTAAGTCTAAAAATCCTCAGATGATCAGAAAGTTACAGAATAGAAAGTCTCTAATATTAGATAATCCACTGAACTCCTGACCTTCCTTGAATATACCTATAATAATCAGCTATAGTGGTTCAACTCTGTATTCACTTACCAATAGAAGTGGAATGTTATCATGGCCAGGCTTAATGCTCTATACATGAAAAAGACTTACATATAGTTACTCTTTATGTCTACTCCCAAATCTCACAAAATACAGCTGTCTTTATAGCTCAATTCTAAAGAAAAATAAGAACAGAAAAAATATTTCAAGGAAGTAGAGTTTTTGTTCCATGTGAGAGCCATTCACTCTCTTCCCTTCACCACTACATTCCATATCAGTGTAATCAGGTTCAAAGTCCTCAAACAGAACTAAACTAGGTCAGTTTTGTTTCACCTCATAAAGTTGGAATTTGATGATCTGGTGATTAAAAAGAATCTAAGTGGGGCCAGCAGGTGGATAGTGGTTATGTTACTGGACTCCCACATGGCCAACCATGGTTTGAGTCTTAGCCCCTGTAGCTTGAAACTCACTCTGGACATGTGTGCGTGCACGTCCAAGATCCTGAGAGGAGACTGGAAGGCAAAGGAATCCAGTATGACCATCTCTCCTGGGGGGTAATTTCTCACTTTCCTTCTCTCTCTCTCTCTCTCTCTATCTCTATCTCTATCTCTATCTCTATCTCTATCTCTTTCAGGTGAGCACACATGCTGTGTTGCAAAAACCTCCAAAAAAAGAAAAAGAATGAAAGAAAAGAAATCCAGACAATATCCCTAAGAAGACACACGTTCTTCCTCTTGGTTGGGTTTAGAATGTGTCATCTAACATACTATTGTCCTTCCTTGAAAGCGATCTCATCCCAAATCCTCCCCAGGTTGATTCTCATCAATATCCCATGCCACTTTCACTATCTATAGAATGTCATTATCATTTGTCTGTCTGAGTCTACCCCAGAGAAATTAGGAAAGAAAACTAACCAGTCCAGGTAAGGGTGCTGGCAAACAGAATTTTTCATACGGCTGGTTCTAGAGTAAATTAAAATAAATTCTCAGAAAAGTGACAAGGCATGTGAAGCATATGCCTTATAATCAGCCCAGCAAATCCAACTGTAGTCACTGACACTTAGGACAAAAAGAGATGTGCCCAAAGATAGGTCAAAAGATTAGCAGCAGAAAGCTTTAGATGAGTTAGCATGAATGTGACTTGTTTCCCTGTTAAAAAAAGAAAGGAATAATCCTGTGTGGGTTCACAGGCACACACATGCATATGCATGCACACACATACATGTGCATTCCATTAACAGGGGTATCCCAGAGGGGAAGAAAAGAACTCTATCAGTGGGTGCAATTCCAAACCCAGTTCCATGGACTGCCCATGAGTCCCTGGAAAAGTAACCTGATTGCACATGTTTTGTGTCAGATTCACTGAAGCAAAGCCTGTGGCAGTGAATACAATATAGGTGCATGACTTAATGAGCAGAGGCTCCACAATTAAACCTCTATGGAGTGGATGGAACTTTCCTGGCATTTCTGGGCAAGGTTTCAATCACCTCGAAAAGATGAGGATAAACCATTAGCTTGCATTTCTATTTGCAGGATCTGAAAGAAGGACACAGTGCAGTGGAAGGGGTCTCCATGGGGTAGTGACAGGATGAACTATGTGCAGCAAAGTCATCTCATGAACTTTTTGGGGTTTTTTGAGAGGATTTTGCCATAGGCATGTGTGTTCACCAGAAAGACAGAGAGAGACAGAGACAGAAAGCGAGAAATCACTCCCCAGGGGGATGGCCACACCGCAATCCCTTCTCCTCCATTCTCCCCTTGGGATCTTGGGCACACACACACACACACACACACACACACACACACAGTGTGAGTTTAAGCCACCAGGTCCGAGACTCAAAGTGTAGTCAACTACATGGGAGTCCAGAAACATAGCCATTATGCCAACTGCTGTTCTCACCATTTCATGAACTTTTGAAATGCACCTGGCAGGTTATTTCAGTAGGTCTGAAGTATGATCTGGACTTCTATATCTTATAAAATCCTGTATGTGGGAGTTGGCAGGTGGCCTGGTGGTTAAGGGCGCTGAACTCCCACATGGCTGACCGTGGTTTGAGTTCCAGACCTGGCAGTTGCTTTCTGTCTCTCTCTCTTTCTCTCTCTTTCAGCCCGTCCCTCTTTGGTCAAATTAAAATGAGTAAAAAATAAATGAAGTTAATAAAAATAATTCTATTTAAAAAAAAACAAAACCCTGTATGTACAGTTCTGATAAACTACTGACCTAAAAAATAACCAGAAGCTGAAGGACTGTTATGAAATGCCTGTTGAAGCTAGGTATAAGCTTCAGTGTTTTATAGCCTAGAAAACAAAAACCAGCTCAAAGTGGTGAAAAGCATCTTCTATGCATTTCTCTGTCTGAATACTGCAGTAGGATAGTCTGAGACCACTGAAAAATACCTGCAGAGATACAGTATGGGCCAGCTGAGAGGTAGCATCACTCTAGAAAGTGCCAGCATTAGAAGCAGAATCAAGACCTTTCCTCAAATGACTGTAGCTGGGGCTTTCTAGAAAATACATGAGAGGAAGGTTAAGGTGATTAGACCCCACATGGCCAACTGCATGGTTCAAATCTTTGACCTAGCTGCTTGAAAACCATGCTGGGCACATGTGAGTGCATGCCAAAAGTCCTGAGAGAAGAACATAAGAGGAGGGATTATAGCATGGCCATCCCTCCTGGGGGGTGATTTTTCCTTTTTCATTTTCCCTCTCTATCTCTCTCTCTCTGTCTGTGTCCAGTGAGTACATATACCCTATAGCAACAGGAAGGGAGGGAGGGAGGGAGAGAGGGAAGAAGGAAGGAAGGAAAAAAGAAAGGAAAGAAAACCAAAAGTGCCTGAGGAGGAAAATATATATTAACTTACTGCTGTACAGAAGTTAGACATCTCTGGGGACTTCCAGAAATCACTAATAGATATTGGAATCATGCAAAAGAGAGTTTATGAAACATTGCAATATGAAAATTAATGTCAGCATGACTGATTTTCATTTCTAGGCTTATAAAGTTTGAGCCATTTAGGGATCTGAACTATTTAAGAGAGCAAAAACAAAAACCCCTGAAGTCCCAAAGGTTAGGAAAATGTTTTGTCGTCATGACAAGATCACACAATGGAACACTATGCAATTCTCTTTATGAAAAATCATGTCATACAAACTGGTGACTATAGTTAATAACAATGTACTGTATACTTGTAAATTGCCAATAGAGACTTTAATTGTTTTCATCCTCCCAAAATATGGCAGGTGTGCAACATAATGCATATGTTAGCCTGATTTAGCCATTCCATATATACATATATCAAAACATCATGAGTTACATTGTAAATATATACAATTTTTGCCAACTGAAACAAAGAAAATTTGCAAAGCATTACAAAATTATGGCACACAATACATGAAATAATATTTATTGACATGGTAAAATACTCCTTACGCACTGTTAAAGCAAAACACAGCATACAATTCTCTATATGTCAAACTGTGATTATTTATCATCTCTGTTATTATGAATAATGTTTCTCTTGCTCAGGTTTTCTGCATTTAATACATATTCCTTTAATATTCTAAAAATAAAATTTTAAATAAGCAGCATACAGTAAAACAAAGCCTATAAATTTTCTCATTGGAAGAAATGAGAAATGATTCACCTATACTGAATTTTGGCCAGGATGAGTGTAGTCTGTCTTGAGAATGGCCCCATAATTCAGCTGTTGGCGATGCATGCAGCTCTGCATTGCAAAAGAAAAGCAGCTTCCTGGTCCCTGAACTAACTTACAAGGCAGTCAAGGCAGACTTACTGGAATGAAATGAGAAAAATGACTATTACTAACTACCTAAAACAGATGTGTAGATTAGAATATGAATTTCACATGACAGTCTGGCTCTTCCCTCTGTTTCTTTTACCTAACTTGTGGGAAAGGCAATTTTGATAGAAATACATAAGGGTAGGCTTGTATGATCATTCGGTTGCACAGAACAAATAATACTGTCAACGTAATACACAGCAACACTGGAAGCCATGTGAAAGACTGGAGTGTGGCTCCTGGGTTGATCTGTATATGTCAGACATCCATGTCCATGATCCTGGCTGCCCAGGGAAGGCTGGTGGGGATGGGAGGATTGCAGCCTGAGACTCCAGTTGAGAGTGCTTCTCTCTCTCTCTCTCTCTCTCTCTCTCTCTCTCTCTCTCTCTCTCTCAACAAAAAATCTTTAAAGTATAAGTAAATACTCAAACAGAATTTAATAAATTTTAAAGTAAGCAAGTTACTTCCAGGAAATCATAAAAAAGCAGTTTAAGAAATAAAAAATAGTTATAGGGGTCCGGTATATGGCTGGATCCCACATGGCTGTCTTCATGGTTTTGTCCCCCACCAGCAGCATGAAAAATATGTTGGGTATGTGTGCATGCATGCCCCAAATCCCAAGAGGAGCACCTAGGAGAAAGAATAGTGGTACGGCAATCTCCTGTGGGGGATGAATCAACTAACAGCAAAAATCAATGATATTCACATACATGGAACTAAATATACAAAGGCATAAGTAAAGAATTGGAAGTCTTTGCCTATAGTTGCTTAGGGACCTGAAAGGAACACAAAAGTAATGTTATCTGTTTCTTAGTACTATATGACTTCTAAAATTGTTTTTCCACAATGTTTTGAGGCAAATAAAAGTTCAGTTAAAAGTAAAAGTGTCTTCTGTGCTCTCCTCTAGCAAATTTTTAGAGTATTTACCTTATATTTTCTGTCAGTTCAAATTTAACATGTTTATTTTATTCACAAGATTTTGTCCATGGCATATAGCTATGTCTTTGCCTCAGGAAACTGAGTTTACTCAGTAGTTTAAAAATACTAGCAAGAGGGAACCAGCAGTTAGCGTAATGGCTATGTCGCTGGACTCCCACGTAGTCGACTGCGGTTCGCGTCCCGGACCCGGTGGCTTAAAACTCACGCCGGGCGCGTGTGCGTGCGTGCCCAAGATCCCGAGAGGAGAATGGAGGAGAAGGGATTGCGGCGTGACCATCCCCCCTGGGGGGTGATTTCTCGCTTTCTGTCTCTATGTCTCTCTCTGTCTGTCTGGCGAGCGCACGCGCCCTATAGCAAAAACCTCTCCAAAAAAAAAAAAAAAAAATACTAGCAAGAGACCAGTTGCATGGTGAATGGTAATCAAGTCTCTGCATGCTGAGGCTACATGGAGAGGTCCTAAGTTGGCGTTTCCCATTCTTCCTGTGCACATTGGATGCACACACGTATCCATGATCCATGATGCTGACCAGATGAGGCTGAGGGTAGATAGTGGTGTGAAGACCCTAATAGGGGTGCCTGCCTCCCTCTTTCTCTCTTCTCTCTCTCAGAAGAAATACACTTTAAGAAAACATACCAGCAAAATATATATTGTATTTTATAATATTATTAAATAAATTAAATATATTTATAATACTTTTCTGAAATATTAACTTTTAAAACATAGTGAACTAATGTACTTTCTTTATTCATAATATATTTGATGAATTATGCTTTCTAACATCTTGCAAATGAATTTGGACATGAAGAAACTAAAGTTGGAACTCATTCTCCACATAATTACAAATAGTTTTGAAACGTTTACAATAAAAAAATACACCTTAATAAAACTGACTTAAAAAGTTTCCAAAGGGCACATTCATTCAGCAGAGATAGAGAGAGAGAGGGAAAGTGAACATGCACTCCTTATCTATTCCTCCCTCATTTTGGGATTTTGAGCATGCACATACACACACCCAGCATGTTTCTAACTCCTGGGTCTGGAACTCGAAACACACAGCTTCCCATATGGGATTGAGCCACTTTAATCAACCCACCACGAGTTGGCCCGTAAAACTGACTTTTTGTACAAAAATTAACCAATGGTGTTTATGACAATTTGGCATCTGACTAAGATTTGTAGAATATACAAGTAGTATATAAAACTGACACTCTCTCAACATGTAATACATTATAAGTTGATTTTTATACCTAGCTATAGGTTAAGTTGCAAATTGACTATTTTGTTTAATCCTCACTCGAACAAATTAGTCTCTTAACGTGTACAGAATTTATAGGATTATTGCACAAATAAGAAGTAAATCCTGCAATAAAAGCAGGGAAATTTAAAGTGTTCCCCTAAAGAGTTTATTCACAATTAGAAATTTTATCATAGGTACAAATGGACCATGTTTTGACTGCCCAGAATTCTTAAGAGAGCTGTAGCTCAAAGCTATAGATAGTTCAATGTTAAGAGAATGGTGAGAGGATTCTAAAGTGAATACTGACCATGTGAGATTTAGCCAAAGGTGCTAAATTGAGAAAATAATCTTTGTGAAAATGCAGCTCTACTTCATAAACACTTCTTAAAGATGTTTTAGATACTACATTGTAGAAGCTATCTCACCTGCAGAGTTTTCTACTTTTGTGATTATTCTGTCAGCACAGGTGTCACTACATGCCAATTTATTTGATAGTATGTTAAAAATTGCTCTTAAATATTTAAAATTTATTCTCCTAGTATATATACACCACTTATTTTGAAGGTAGCAAATCTGGGACCAGGCAATGGCATAATGGTTATGTTGCTGGATCCTCATGTCATCAACTGCAGTTCAGGTCTCAGACGTGGTAGCTTAAAACCCACAGCAGGTGCATGTGTATGAATGCCCAAAATCCTGAGAGGAAAATGGAGGAGAAGGTATTGCAGTATGGCCAACGTCCCGGGGTGATTTTTCACTTTGTGTCTCTATCTCCCAGGTGAGCACACTCAACCTACAGCAAAACTCTCTCTGAAAATAAAAAGTAGCAAATCTTCATATTCATCCAATAAAACAACATGACACAGAAACATGTCAAGTGGAGAAATCTATAGCTTTTGATTTGTTGTCAGAACTGTGAAAGTGTTGGTTTCTGTCTTCAAGTAAAAAAAAAAAAAAAAGATACACACACACACACAATTAGAATTTTGTATAACTGAACTATTACAGAAAACCAAAACAACAATGACTTACCCAAAAGAGAAGTGTTGGTTTCTGTCTTCAAGGAATAAAAAAAAGATTTTATACAAACACACACACACACACACGGATTTTGTATAACTTAAATATTACAGAAAACCAAAACAACAGTGACTTACTCAAAAGAGAAGTTTATATTCTTCCATATAGAAGAATTCAACTGGACTGGCCATGTAGTACTGTGGTTGAGCACATGGCTAATGGCAATTCAAATCCCAACTCTGGTGGCTTGAAAAATACGCCAAGGACATATGTGTTTGCCTAGGATCATGACAGGATGGAGAAATGGGAGAAAAGAAAAGGTTGAAGCATGAACCTGTCATTGTCGGAGGTGCTTGTGCTCTCTCTCTCTCTCTCTTTCTCTCTCTCTTTCACACACACACACACACACAAACACACACATATGCACATGCTTTTTGAGAAAAAAGAGTAAAAGAAAGAAAGAGAAATGAATTCAGAAACAGGCAACCTAGGGTTAGTAAGGTGGATGCTCAGTCCCAGAAAAGATATTACTCTATATTACTCAGTTCAGCAAAATTGCTGCTATAGCTCCAGTAGTAACATTCATTTTCCGGATAATGGAATGGGAAACATGGAAAGAAAGAGCCATGAATCTGCCATGTAAATTTTCTGCTTATCTGATCACATTTCATACAAAGAAAGCTTGGAAATGCAGTCTTTGTTCTCAGTGGTGAGCACATAGAGAAAACCATGGTTCTCTTTCTTAGAAAGGAGAGAAGTAGTATTGGAAAGGACAACCTGCTATCATTGCCACACTGTGCACACTTAAATGCTTCTCTCAACTATGTTAGATAGTAATTATGGTTCAGTGAAAACTCATAGCATACCTGGGCAATGTCACCAGCACATATTTTGTTTTAATGGGATTCTCCTCAATGGTATCATTTCTCTAACCTACCAAAAACAACTTTAAACTACTCTGAAAGTACATTTTCACTATCAGGTTTCAATGATCTTTGAAAATAGGATGTGCTTACTGTGCTGTTCCAGGATGCTATTGTAAACTTTCAGGGATAACAAATATTTTACGTTGAGAATATTAACAATTTTTTTCATTGACTATTTTATTTTGCTTTGTCATAAAATATGAATTTGTTATGGTTCGGGTAATGGTTTGTCCCACAAAGTTTCATGTTTTAGAATGTGGTCCTAGTGGGCAGTGAATGAATATTTCCCAAAAGTTCACGTGTCAGGACTTGATTGTATTATAATATTTAGGTTAAACTTAATGTCCTTGTACTGTCCCAGAGTGGGGCCTTTGTGCTTAAGGAAGTCATAAGAGAGAGCCCCATGTTGAATTCTGGTGAGTCATAAGGAGAGAAAATGACCTATACAGATGCCAAAAGGATATAAACCATACATCCCTCTGGTCAAAGTTCTGCCTCCACCATTTTGTGATGCCTTTGGACTTTTCAGTCACCAGAATGGTGAGTTTTGTAAATAAAACTCTATTTACTTTATAAGTTGCTCAGTCTCAGGTATTTCTGTTAGCAACACAGTAACAGATGAAGACAAACCTCAACTACATGTAAGTGCCATTGTATTTTCTCATTTCTAAGTACCTTTGTATGACAGTCCACACATTGCTCACTTCTGCAGGGTAGCAGCATGAGTGGAAGAGGGAATGGGCCAGTGATTCTCCTGAGCTTTGTCTGACTCCCCAAACCCTGGAGGGTATATGTGCTCAGGGGAGAGAGACCGAGAGTGAGAATGTACCTCCTCATGGGTGATGGTCATGTAGCAATCTCTTTTTCTATATTTCTCTCCTATCAGGATTGGGCACACAAATGCACACACATGCCCAGTGTGTTTTTCCAAGCCTCCAAGTCTAGGACTCCAACTGTGCAATTGGCCATGTGGAATCTAGCTTCCTTAACCATCATACCAGCTGTTCTTGACATTTTACTAAGTTCATGCATAATGTGCTCTCTTGGGTACTTGCTAATACAAATTTAGCTCTGTGACTGTGTGGAGCTAGACTTTATAAGACTTCTAATACAGCTACAGTCCTCATAATTCAGTGATGGCAGAAGAAGACTTTTTGTTTATTGATCAGCCCCAAAATGAGTTACACTAAGCTCACAAGCTAATACACATGTGGTTTCCAAGACATGAAAATTGGTGCATAACCCATTAATAAAAGTGTCATTTTTTGAACATTTTAAAATAGTTTAAAAATAAATTTTTAAGAAAATTAATTCAGACATTTCAAGATACTTAAAGCATCTACGATTCTGGTAATTCGGTTTAAATGAATGTCATAATTCTAGAGAAGAGCTGCATAACCCATTAAGGCTTCCCTTTTACTTTTAGTCATCTCCTTTATTCATATATCAACCTTATACAACACTATAACATTTGTTTTAGCAGTATATGGCTTTTTTTTTTCTTTTTAAGCAAATGAGTCATTGAATCTAAGAGAGGCCACGTAACTTTCTCAATGTCACTCATAGGGCTGGTGAGGAGGCAGCACCAATCCCTGCTCTCTGCCACTTGCCGTCATGCTTAAAAACTATCGTAACACTTAGCAAATATATGGTCCTGACATTTTGTGCTGATAGACATTTATAACTGTCAACACAAAGCCTGGCTTAATTGTTTAACACTTAGCAGAGAAACAACCTTGCATATGGTCATATTGTGAAAGGAGAAGTTCGTTGTTAGTTGAGAGCTCTTTGCCATGTTCCACTTTAGATGAGTTGACTAGGAAGGAAACAAATAAGAAATCCGTGCAATTAAGACTCTAGTGTATCCATGATGTTATTTTTAAAAGACAAGCTAGGGGACAGCAGTTGGCTTGATGCTATGCCACTGGACTCCCATGTAGTCGACTGAGGTTCATGTCCCGGACCCGGTGGCTTAAATTCATGCCAAGCGCGCATGCATGTGTGACCAAGATACCAAGAGGAAAATGGAGGAGAAGAGATTGCAGCATGGCCATCCCCCCTGGGGGGGTGATTTCTTGCTTTCTGTCTCTCTGTCTCTCTCTGTCTTTCTGGCAAGCACACACACCCTATAGCAAAAACCTATCCAAAAAAACAAGACAAGCTAAACAAAGGTCTAAGTGACATAGAGAACCTTTAACAAAGCATATGACAAATTGTCAAACGCTCTCAGTGTATAAAGCCATCAGCTGGCTACGAAACAGTTCTAAAGCTAAGATTTGGAGTTGTGGTAACAGTGGCAACATTTTACAAAAATAGTACAAAATTTTTGTTAAGCTAATTTTTGTATATGAAAATTAACACATTGGGCCAACCCTGTTGCCAACTTAGTAGTTAAAGGAGCTCTCAGCCAACTGCAGTTCATAGCCCGGCTCCAGTGACTTGAAAAACATGCTGGGCATGTGTGGATGTATGCCCCAAATCCCAAAATGTAAGAGAAATGGAGTAGAAAGTATTGTGGTGTGACCACGCCACATTAGGTAGTGCTTTCTGTCTCTCTCTCTTTCTATGTTTCATTATCTCTCTCTGGCAAGCACACATGATCCCAGGCAATTAGAAACAAATCAATTTAAAAAGAAAAAAATACAAACTAAGCATATTTTTGTTGTCACAGTCGTTGCTAACCTTCTAAGTGTTATCTCTGGGCTCGTGACTGCAAGTTATATCAGTGCATTATTCCAGCCCTGCGAAGTTGAATGTGATGTGTTGGATGAGACGTAAAGGATGGTTGTGACCAGAGTGTTCTTAGGGGATCTACGGTTGAAAGAAATTATATTAACTTTTAGGAACCACATGAGTACCCATATACCTTGGCAGTGAAAAGGACTCTAGCTCCTTGTCAAGGTTGAATTATTTTTGGTTTTCTACCGCTGTTCTGCTCTGTGGATATTTCAAGTTGAGAAAGATTGCCTTCAATGCATTCTATTTCATCTAAGAAAATCTAATTATTTCTCCCATCCCTACTTTAAAAATATTTCCCTTAAGGTCAGGAGGCAGTGTAGTGGTTAAGGCACTGGACTTCCACATAGTCAGCCACAGTTTGAGTCCCAGACATGGTGACTTGAAAATCACACCAGGGACATATGCATACAAGACCAAAATCCTGAAAGAAGAATGGAATATAAGGGATTGCAGTGTGGCCATTCCCCCTGGAGAAGTGGTTTCTCACTTTCTCTGTCTCTGTCTCTTTCGTTTCTTCCCCAAGCATATGCACCCTATAGCAAAAAAATACCTCTTAAAAAAAAATCCCTCTGCACAAATCAAACCAGAGGTAAGATGTTTATTAAACATAACAACACTAACATTTGAGTGGTTTAATACTGTGTGGTCTTTAAAAATACTTATTTTAAAAGGAACTATATCTAGGGCCAGCAGATGGCATAGCGGTTATGTCACTAGACTCCCACAGGGCCCGCCATCATTCGAGTTCCAGACCCGGTGGCTTAAAACTCAGTGCCAGGAGCATGTGCATGAGTGCCCAAGATCCCAAGAGCAGAATGGAGGAGAGCCCCCGAGGAAGTGATTTCTCACTTTCTCTCTTACTGTCTTTCTCTCTCCAGCGAGCGAGTACATATGCCCTAAGGCAAAAACCTCTAAAAAATTTTAAAAAGAAACATATCAAAAGGAAAAGGAAAATAAATTTATTCAGCAGCGACTATGTGCTACATACATCTCACATAAACGTTGCCAATTATTTAGAGGTAGCATTAGCCCCATTAGTCTAGAAAACCAAACTTTTAAAAGGTTAAATTTTATCCCATACCTAGTATTAGCAGCAGAAAGCTAATAGAAGAGCCCATGATTTTTTACCCCAAAATGGATACATTTTCTTTTTACAAAATTGGTAGGAAAAAGAGACATGAACTATCATATCCTAAATTGCTATTTATTCTAGCCAAAGTAGACCGTATACCTGTCCTGTCCAATGTGGGAGCAACCAGCTACATGAGGTTACTAAATGCTACTCTTGGCCACTGCATTGAATAATATAGACATTGACCATTTCCATCATCAGAGAAAGCTCAGTTGCACAGTGGTGCTCAAGACTATTTTAAACAGGATGAGAATGTTGAAGATCTTTAGCATTACTAAAATGAAAATAAGTGCATTGTGTGTGTGTGTCTACTTTCTCCCTTGGAAGATGAAGATGAATGGAATAAAGGAGAGAAGAAAAAGGAGACCAAGAAGAGACTTTCTTTTTCTTCTTTTTCTTTATTATGCCTTATTTTAAGAGCTTTTCCTGCTATAACAAGTGCATTTACCATGGCCTTTCTTTTCAACGAAGGGGTGATGAAAGATGTAAGATCTTACAGTGAAATACTTTCTTGTAAGATAAACTTAACAAAGAGGAGTTCAAAAGACAAACTTAAAGAACTGCCACTTCTAAAAGGTGAAGTAACAGACACCAACTCACCTTTCTCTCTGAAACAGCCAAAAAATAAATAAAGCCAGACAAAATATATAAAAACATAGATTTTAAGATCTCAAACAAGAACATTCTCAGATAAACAAAACCTGAAAGAATTTACCGACACCAGACTAGCTTTCCAAGAAGTTCTGAAGGGAGTGCTATATCATGAAAACTAAAATCAGACACACAGGAATAAGAGTTCAAAAACAACTAAGAAAATGGCCAACTTAATGGTAGGGACAAGTCTGGAGTTTAATGTTATCTTCCAGAATTTAAATGCAAAGATTGTACCACAACAGAAGATAAAGTACATGAGACTGAATTGGTGAAATGGAATTTTATGACTTTTGACTAAAACGTTACTGATCTTCTTCTATGCTTTCTTTTCCAGAGTTAAGGAGTTTTATCTTCTTTTGAATTATTGACAGGCCCATGTACTTATTATTTGAACAAAATCCTAAACTGCTTCCTGGCTTTCAATCTTAAGCAAAATCCTCTTACCATTTTTTGATTTTGGTTTATTAAAACTAAAACTACCTTTCTTGAAATTTGATCAATATATTTAAAAATACCTATTTAATGACCACAGTAAGCTATATAGTCTCAGCTAGGTGCTACTTTGTAGTATATTCATTCTACTCATAGAGTTTCATGCTTAAAGTCAAACATGTGTTCACAGATATGTATATATCGGCTGAACTTGCTATTGAAAATAGATTAATTAAGATATTTTGTGAATCAATAAGATGTGGAGAGAAAAAGGAATGGAAAGCAACTGTAGATAACAACAGAGGCAGTGTGGGAGGAGGGTGGGAAATGGCAGAGGGTGAGAAATGGGGATATATATATGTAACAAGAAATGGAAAACTATTTGTTGATGACAACATGTATGATTAAGCCACTATATAGTGTATTCTGGATGGGAAACCACATTTTGTATGCTGTGATGATGTTCAACATATAAATGTAAAATAAATAATCCCAAACATCATACAACAATGGATAATGATCCTTGAAAGGGAAAGATAAAGTAAGTCCTACCATTATGCTGGGCTACAGCTTGAAAGTTTTCAGATCATAGATCAATAATAGAGAATCCTGGAAGAATGAACTCTGAACTGAGCTAAGGGTTAAAACTGAAATATCTGAGAGAATAAGGCTGCTGGAGTTTGCAAAACAGAATTTCAATGAGAAGAAAGCTTCAGAAAGAGAAGCCACCATGGATCTGCAGAGGTCTACCTCGAGAATTCAGAAGAGTATGTTTCAGCACATGCTTCTGAGGAAATTTCCAGAAGTTAGATCATGATTTCTCCTGGGCAGCATAATAAGGTGGAGGCAGGTGTCCGAAGGAGCAACCAAGCAACCATTTTGTCCTAATATGGCAGAATTCTGAAGGTAATTACTAACTCCAGAACTCCCTACCAGGTTGGCTGAAGCCTTGTTGGGCCTACATTCTGTAGTTTGACCTATCTTTTGTTCAATCTTGCCTTTTCCCCATTCCTTTCACAGGTATTGATCTTTACTAAATATTTTGCACCTGAAACTTAAACTCCTAATATGCTTCCAGAGAACTCAGCATGTGGCAGAAGGAAATCACTCCAAGATCACAATTGGTTTAAATTTGAATGGAGCAACTATGTGGATGGTGATAGAGTTCACTGAGAAGGGAATTGCTTTGGGAAAAACAGGTGGAGTTTATGAATAGGAAGGGTAGGTTATAATGAGTCTGCTTATGTTATGTTTGAGACGCCAGTTAGATGTCTAAATGGAGGTGTGAAGAGTTTACCCGAGTGCTTCTGAACATCAAGGGAGAAAAAGAGCCAGAGATAAAAATATGGACATTGCCAGCATTCAGATAGAATAGAGCCATGAAATAAGATGGAAGGATTATCTCAGGCTGCTGGAGAACACAATAGAGGTCTCGCAGATACTGTATTTCATTGGGGTATGGGAGTAGTTTCTGGTCACATAATGTTGAGTACTCTGGTTGAAAAACATTGAGTACTTTCCCACTTTCTGAAGAATTGGCATTGCACATTTATTAACAAGGAAAAGGTTTTGAAAAGTTCTACACTGAAGAAAACCATTAGCTTTGTTTCACCTAGAATTGTCTCTCTTTTTTTCTTGCAATAGAAACTTTTTTTTAAGGAAATAGCTGTCAATTTTTTTTCTCTTGAGTCCCAGTCTGAAACTGTTGACCTAAATTAAAAGTCTAACCTAGAACTTCCATTTTAATTCAGATATATAGAGGCATTAGAAGACTACATTCTAGAATTTGCCTAGGAACATAACATGACTATGTCTTCTAGTCTGTTATTTCTGAAATTTCCTCACTTTAACACTTTTGCATCTTGTTTTGCTGCTATTCTTCATCACAGCTAAGCCTGATATTTGTCTGGAAATGAAGGAGAGATGAAGCCAAGGAGACACGTTGTGCTTTAGTGGAGAGAGAACCTTCTGGCAGCGATTCGCCTCTCAAAGGCTTAAGATGCCAGCCAAGACACAACTCTGGATCTCAGTTTATTCATTACAGAAAGAGGAAACTGAGCAGATGAACTTTATGTTTACCTCTAACTCTAAAACTATATGAAATGAATAAATGACAATGGGGAATAAAGGAACCAAAATACACTTCACAACCCTCGTGTTGAAGAACGTCTAAACAATGAACCGAGTGTGTTGAAGACTACTATAACTTCTCGCATTGTATTAAAATCTCTGAAATAAAGAATAGGAGAAATTCTTGATTAGTAGCTTACTAGTTGTGAGTAGGCTAAAATAAAATGCAGATTGAGAGATTTATAACTAACCCCCCCAAAATATTGCAAGGAAAAGATGAGAGTTACCTATGATTGACTTTAAGCTCTGGCTTTCCCGAGCTCTTAAAATACCTATATTTCTTGCTGCTAAATATAACATCAAACGTGTAATTAATAAAATAATTTTCCATAAGCTTCAATAGTTTTCATGTGGAAGCCTGTCACTTAATAGTAAATATGCTGTAATCTTTTCAAAGGAGGTTAATATGTAAGAAATGTAGAAAGCAAGCTTATAGAAAATAAATACCTCTCATAGGATAACTGGCTTTAAACCTGGAAATCCCGAGTCATGGCAAGGACACATGTGAAAATGAAACCTTTTCTGAACAAAACTCAATTAATTGATTTTAGGGAAAGGTAATGTAAAGGATAAAGTATTTCCCAAACCCTCATTTATTTCCTGTAAAATAAAAAAGCAGGGAACGATGCAGGGTTTTTTCATATCCCTTCATTTTTACTCCATGATTAGATGAACAGTCTCACATAATATATGAAGGATGTCAACTAAATGGACGGAGACGTGAGCTTCTGCCCTTGTCTATGCAACACAGTTATAAAAGTGAAAAATTTGCTCTTAGGCTGCCAGGAAGCAAATACAAAAGTTAAACTGATGTTTCCTGACACCATGGCAATCAGAAGACACAGGTGTTAGTATTTGTTTTGTTTGTTTTAAACTAAAGTGACACAACCATTTGTCCAAATGACATTTTATTCTATAGAAAACTCTATTTTGGCATCAGGCAGCCTCAGCTTAAGGAACATAAATGATTTGGAGAATAACAATGACAAGTAGGTTACATGTATTCCATGGAGAAGATTCACGCTGACCAGATGGGAAAAAACAAGGGCAACCCTAAAGTCAAAGACTTGCAGAACATTTGTTCCTTTTGGGAGAATAAGGATAAGTGAAGAACGTTTCTTAAGCCCAAGGTCAGAGTTCGTTTTGCTAATAAGAAGTGGAGAATTCTAGAAGACAGGAGAGAGAATATCATCTACTCTGCACCTCCCATTAGAACGAGGAAAGCATTTTCAGCGTCTGAGAAGATTTATATTTATATATATCTGAGAAGATATAAATGCTAGGGGTCAAATAGATGGCCTCCATCCCAGAATGAGGCAGGAGATACCTCAGGAGTGAAAAAAGACTAGAGGCTTCAGGCAGCAATTAGAGAAAGAGGGCGTAAACTAGCAATGCCCCGAGAAGAGAAGGAGCAGAGGCTGCCAAAACTGAGATGATCTTTAGAGGACACTTACGAGGCTTAAATAAAAAATCGATTATTTTGTGTATCCATTTCATATACCAGCTGTGTAAAGCAGCTCACAAGCCAAAGTCAATAATAGAACTGAGTCTAACAATAGGATTTTAGGAGAAAGCATGTCAATATGAAGCTATGTTTTTAAATGAGTGTACATGTATTTTCAATATTTTCAAAGTTTATAAGGAAAGAAAACTTGTATATAAACGCTTCCTATTTAAGTCTTATAATGTAATGATATAAAATTTCTTAGGAGAAAAAATCTCGGGACCAGCAGTTGGTGTAATGGCTATGTCACTGGACTCCCATGGAGCCCACTGCGGTTCAAGTCCCGGAACTGGTGGCTTAAACTCACATCGGGTGCATGTGCGTGCATGCCCAAAATCCTGAGAGGAGAATGGAGAAGGGATTGCAGCGTGGCTATCCCCCGTGGAGGGTGATTTCTCGCTTTCTGTCTCTCTGACTCTCTCTGTCTTTCTGGCTAGCGCACGTGCCCTATAGCAAAAACCTCTTTAAAAAGAAAAAACTCAAATAAATTTAATCTAATAGTAATCTCAATCATATTTCAAAACTTGTGACATTTATAGAAACATGAAGAGGAAATGCCTGGTGTGGTTACAGTAGAGGGTAGCACAATTTTATATCTATAGATAATATTCTGACTCGTTTCTGCTTATATTTTGGTTAAAGCCTGCTATGTATCACTACAGAAAATAAAAGCTCCAGCTTGTTCTCCACTGAAGCACCTGGAGCTGAGTAACAGTTTAATAAGCTAGCATGTCAGGGAACTAAAAGATACATTTTGATAGAAAGAAGTAATCTTCAGGATTTGGGAGAAATTTTCAGATGGAAAGTGTTTTTTTTGTTTTTTTTGTTTTTTTTTTTTTTGGCCAGAAACATAATATTAAGTTAAAAAAAAGATCCGTAACACCTGCCATTCATCTACATTTGGGGAAAAAAATAAAAAGCTAAGTAATAAAGATATGAGAGCCTGTGCTGCATAGAAATGGTGTTGTGACTTCACTAAGAAAAGACAAAGGCGGCCCCTCAGGCATTGACAGGAGGGCAGAGGGCAGACAAACAAGCATCCTAATTAGGAGAAGCCTCCCAGGAGTCCACGCTCTGAAAGTGTTGAAAATTCTGAACACACACACATGCGCAGAGATGATGCTAAGAATATTTTCTTACTTGTGTGTAGTACTTTAAACACATCACCTCATTTGAGCTCTACAAAATAAAATCAGAGGTTGTGCTCTCCTTGATATTAATGAAGAAACATGGCTCAAAGAAGTTCAATGATTCATCCAAAGTCACACAACTTAAAAAGTTGAAATACTGAGTATAGGTGTATTCAGAATTTGAGACTATGCAATACATCAAATGCACATCTTTATTCAAAGCTATATATAAATGTCAATATTAATCTTCTTGAAGGTCTTTCTCAGTTAATGAAATGAAGTTGTAATTAGCTCTTTAGGAGGGATACCTGATCTCTGGAATCCACATGGAGGGACTTTCCCCATGCACCAGTAAACCTCTCTTATCTCTTTGCTCACTTTCCAGCAGGTGACAGACTTCTGATTAGACAGCCAGCCTGCAGGCAGGAAGTTATTATTGTCTTCTGTTCAGCCATAGGGTGGGGTCAGAAGAGGCTACAAGTACATGAAGAGACTGCCTTGTGCAGTATGTCCTGTCACTGGCATGCAGACACCTGCCTTATTCTGGCCAAGTGACGCTCATGCTAAGCTACCTCTGTACCTATGACTCTATTATGAGAAAGGGAGATATCTCAGACACTGTTTTTACTCTGCCTTATTTCTCAAGTCGCTATTAATCTCAAATGGAGAAGAACAATGCTATTTATGAAGGTCCCATTCAGAAACCCCAATGCTACACATATTTTTTTTTTATTCTAAGCATTAGCACCATTAAAATTTCAGATCCAGATATCAAGTACAGGTAATGGTGGATGGGATAAATTGGCTCAAACTTTAAGTAGAAAAGTTCATTACCGGGACCAGCAGTTAGCGTAATGGCTATGTCGCTGGACTCCCACGTAGTCGACCGCGGTTCGAGTCCTGGACCCGGCGGCTTAAACTCACGCCGGGCGCGTGTGCGTGCGTGCCCAAGATCCCGAGAGGAGAATGGAGGAGAAGGGATTGCGGCGTGGCCATCCCCCCTGGGGGGTGATTTCCTGCTTTCTATCTCTCTGTCTCTCTCTGTCTGTCTGGCGAGCGCACGCGCCCTATAGCAAAAACCTCTCCAAAAAAAGAAAAAAAAAAAAGATGCATAGCCTGGTGTCAAAGATTTATATGCTTTTATACCAGCCAATAAATAACATGAAATCGGTGCCTCACATCTTTGTTCAACTCCCTGTATTTCTGTTCAATGCACCCTTCAGAGGAGAAAAGAATCTCACACAATCTATGTCAAACATTTTAAAAAAGACAAAAAATGTATTATACACAAATGACAAATATTGATTGACAATTGATAAAAGGACATATCTGAATGTCCTGTAATCATGGAAATATACTCAAAATATCAATTGTTAAAATACACTTACAATCTCTAGTAAATGGATAAATGCAAATTAAGGATGAGTTAACACATTTACACATTAGATTAGTATACATGTTAAATGGTTATCATTTCTCTTATTGGCAAGGATATAGGCAAATCACTGTACTAAAAAATAGAAAAAAAAAAACTGCAGGGGCCAGCAGATGGCATAATGGTTACATTACTAGACTCTCATGTGGTTGACCATAGTTCCAGTCCTGGACCTGGTGGCTTAAGTCTCACACTGGGTGCATGTGCGTGCATGCCCAATATCCCAACAGAAGAATGGAACAGAAGGGATTGTGACATGGCCATCCCCCTTGGGGGGTAACTTTTCACTTTCTGTCTCTCTGTCTCTCTCTGTCTCCCTGGCAATCTCCTGTGCCTTATAGCAAAAATCTGTTTTAAAAGAAAGCTACAGGTAAAAACATTAATTTATACAATCTTTATGGAAAAACAATGTTTCAGAATCTGTTAAAAATTTTAATGTGCTACTATTTTATCCAGTCCACTTATGTTAATCTATCCCAGAGAAATAAGGACATATGTTATTGGTGTTTATTGCTGCATCATTCTTAGCAATGAAATAAATAAACAGCATATCTGAATATCCTAATCATGAAAACATACTCAACAATCTCTATCAATGCAAAAATGTGCTCATTTATATAAGCTGAAAAATAATTTCCTAGAGATCACCCCCTATATGGACACATGTTAGAGTTGGTCAAAAGACAAATTCGCCCAAGGTAAGAAAAAACAAATAAAAGCAGTAGCCACTACATTCTGAAGGTCTAAGTAGACAGGTATCATTACAATTCATGATACCATTCCTGCTTGCACACCCTGTGGCTGATCTACTGTTTCACCTTGTTGGCCTTGAGCAGCTGTCAGACATACCTGTACTTCAACTTCCATGAAATTTTCTTTTTAGCTTCTCTAATTCCTAAAACAGGCACTTGTGCAACTTCATAATGAAGGTGATCATTTTTCTTCCAGGTCAAATGCATACTCAAGGTTAAGGTAGTGAAAGACAGATATGGGTTCCAGTTTGACTTCATGAAGTCTAATCACTCTTCACAGATTGCAATTTTTGTTACCTTCCCCTGCTCCTTTTCCAGCTTTTCTTCCTAACTGCAAGCCTTTCTGACCTACATGAGCTTCAAACTTACCATATGTAGATGTAAAACCCTCCCAGTTTTCTTCAAAAAATTCCACAAATACATTGGGCTTACACCCTATGAAAAATTCTTTTATCATATCACTTCTGGTATGATTCCTGATCAAACTGATATAACTCTAATTAATAGGGAACTAACTAAAGAAATTAGAAACACCGCCCAAGTACAGGCAATAATCCCCAAAATAGACAAGAGGTGTTACATCAGATTAAGAAGTTTCTGCACAGCAAAGGACATAATAATTAGTGTGAATCGACGACCCTCAAAATGGTAGAATATTTTTGTAAGCCTCAAGTAAGGAACTGATAACCAGAAAACACTGAGAACTCAAGTGGCTCACCTGGAAAAAAATAAAAAAATAAAAGATTAACTCAATTAAAAGATGGGAAAAGAGCTGAAGAGCTGAACAAAAAACTCTCTAAAGAAGACATACGAACAGCCAAAAAGCATTATGAGGAAATGCTCAACATCCCTCATCTTAAGAGAGATGCAGATTAAAATCACAATGAGATACCATCTAATCACTGTCAGAATGGCAAAGATTAAGAATACAAAAAATGGTAATTGCTGGCAGGGATGTGGTGAAAAAGGAACTCTCCTACATTGTTGGCGGAATGTAAATTGGCCCAACCACTGTGGAAAACAATGTGGAGGTTCGTCAAAGACCTTCAAATAGAACTATCATATGACCTAGCAATTCCACTCCTGGGTATCTACCCAAAGGGCAGGAGAACGCTCAGTCGGAAGAGCACTTGCACATCTATATTTATTGCAGCATTATTCACGATTGCTAAAACATGGAACCAGCCCAAATGTGAACAAACAGATGAATGGATTGAAAAAGTTTGGTACATATACTCCATAGAATATATATATATATATATATATATATATATATACACACACATATATATATATATATATATATATATCCCTGGCATTTGATAGAAAGTGGTTGAATATGGAAGATTTTTTGCCGAAGGAAGCAAGTCAGGCTGTGAAAGAAAGACAAAGTCTCCAATTGTCACACTCTATGATAGAGACTGAAAGATTGGAGGACATAAAAGCAGTGAAAATAGTTATGAACACTGGAGACAGTGTAGAAGGAATGTGGGTGAGGGGAAGAGTATAGGGAAGAAAATCAGGAAGAAAAAAATCAGGCAAGATATTTGTGGGACATAGAAATGGTTTATTATCTTTTGATGATAACATTTAGCGTTCTCAACTGTTCTGGTCTGAAGTGTATTTCATGTTGGATAAATTCTCTTTATAAGCCTAATGATGTATGGTGATCAAATACTTTTTAAAAAAAATGAAATAATAATAAAATGGAATTAAAAAATAAAATAATTAAGTTCCAACTTCCATTGGGAGGAAGAAATTAGAAACAGATAAAAGCAGTAACTGGATGAAACATACAGCATCAAATCTATGCACAATTATGTGTGTATGTAAGAATAAGGAGGATGAAATTTTCTTCCTATACTCCAATAAATAATCTTGTACGTGTTAATCTACGTGTATATACATATTTAAGAATGCTGCTCAAAAGAATAAGGTAATAAAATGTCCAATATCTCTTGTCTCCCATTTCCAAAGCTCTCTTTATCTGGTTCTCTGTCTTGTCTAATAGGGAGAAATGCAATTTTGGGTAGCCTTCATTGAATACAGTTAGAGGATTTTAATTTTTTTCTTTAATTACCAAAGGGTATGTACACTTCACCAGAGAGAGAGAAAGAGAGACAGAGAAATAAGACACCCCCCCAGTGGGGTGTAACCATGCAGCATTCCCCTTTCCTCCATGCCTACATCCTGTTAGGACCTTGGACACACATGCCTGGCATGTTTCCAAGTTGCAGTGTTGGGACTTGAACTTGGGCCAGCCATTTTTTTCCTAAAGGAAAATAATATAAAATTGGACTGAGACTATATGTATATTTGCATAAAGAAATCATAAATAATTATAAGTGTTTTTTTTAAAAGATTTTTGCCATAGGGCTCTTATGCTTGCCAGAGAAAGACAGAGACAGAGAGAGGGAAAGTGAGAAATAATGCTCCAGAGGCAATGGCCATGCCACAATCCTGTCTCCTTCATTCTCCTCCTGAGATTTCGGGCATGTATGTACATGTGTCGGGCATGATTTTCAAGCTGCCAAATCCAGGACTCAAACCAGGTGGGCCATGTGAGAAGCCAGTGCCTTAAACCTCCATGCCACCTGCTGGCGCCTCAAAATTAAAAGCTTTTAAAAGCTGACAGATATCACAAAATCCAGAAAAATAATATAGTAGTTGTATTGATCAACTGCCCTACACATGTCTAGGTTAAATTTTGGGATATAAACTCTGATATATCAATTTAATGTTTCTCTAAAGAGATTAGGAGAATATTATTCAGTTTTTCCTCTAATACAGTTGATGACTTTTTGTTATTCACTGTTTATCTTAGAGCTTCACAATTCATTATGTCATGCAAAAGTTTTAAATGTTGTTAAACTTATGAAATCATCTATCATAGTTCTCTCATACATGAGCACTAAGATTTTAAAGCATAAGCTGCACTGCTCTAGAATATACCGAGTTATGCTGTGTAGGGACTTCTTTTAAGTATTCTTTTAGGTGATCACATTCATAGTCCATTTTTTGTTGATTCTGTTGGTTCAGTGAAGATGTAGAAATCTTGGAAGTCATTGCTTCACCTGGACAGCTTAGAAACTCTTGTGCATAGTGCAACTGCAAACCACATAAACACAGTTCCATTAAACTCAACTCTAAATGCATTGTCAATTTTACTTCCCTGTAGGATATTGTCAAAAATGGCTGTGGTCTCTCCAATGTCACACATAAAGAAGTGTGACCAAGCAGAGGTCAGAAATATAGATTGTGGTATTTCATTGACTATGTTCAAATATTTTACGTTTACAAATTTTACCAAACAACCAAATAGCTTCTTTTCAAGAAGTTCATAAACAATAAATTCCATTTAAAAACTATGCATAGATTTTTAAATTTTGCACCACAAGAAGCTTATACTTTAATTCAATTTTTCTGTGCATTATTTAAAGTCCCTTTGTATGTAAACACATTGCTAAGGCCCCTCTGGAGATGGCCTATGGACGTGAAATTCCTGAAACTTATGCTTTGCTAAATTAATGGTAAACTTTCTGTCAAATATTGGCAAATTTTTGATAAAAACGCAACCTAAGTAGCCTAACTGCTAGGTTACAACTTTTTTCTTATTCCTTTTGTTAAAAAAAAAAAAAAAAAAAAAAAAAAAAAAAACCTGAGAGAGAGAAAGCATTTTCTTCAGTATGTGCTATAATAAAAATACATGCTGAACAGAAGTGGTGTTAGAATTTTTGAATGAATAAATCATGCTGCCATTGATAAACTTTGGTTATGTCAACCTCACTGACCTCACTTCTCATCTTCAAAATTAGGGCCTCACCATATCATCACTATAGTTCTTTCCTCAGCCTAAAATACCACAACCTTATGCGTCACTCCATGGTTGAAAATTCTTAGTTTCCAAATTTACCTCCCTTTCTCCAGTCTGTCCACTTCTTAATTGTTCCTCAACACCCCACTCAAATGAAAAGCTGAAATTTCTTTACTCTTCTTATTGTACACTATATTACTTTAGCTCCTTAATGCTGTAATATTAAGGAATTCTGTAACCCAAGAATATTTTAGTGAGCTTCAAGTGTGTTATGCTTACAACGTATTGTATATACGATGTAGTCAGTATATGATTTCCTGGAAATCTGAGCACAAAGAAAATATCTCAATGTCATTTGTATTATGAGAGCAAAGCCTGTTTGTGCTGAGGTCCTGGCAAAGGCAAAACTGCCTGTGTTTTACTTCATTGAGCAGTTGCACTTGAAACAAGTAATAAAAAGGCTGTTTCTCTTTTATTTACTTCACAGCCACTGCACAAGACAACTCATAGGAATACAATTTGGTCTTCTCAAATTGTCCTGGACGATGGCCTCTTAATTAGAAGCAGCAAGCAGGTTGCTGTCTAAAGTCAAGTCCAACAGGAGCATCTACAGAGCAGACAGCTTTCACTCCTCTACTTCGGACAGCTACAAGGATATCACTACCTCCCACCTAGAAGGAACACAAAGAATGCTACAACTGATACTCATTCTTAGAATTAGTCCTACAGCCCAAACAAAGTCAAGCAGTGGCATTCTTTTGTGGAATGGGATATAAATATTTGAGGGATCAGAGCTTTATGAAAGTCTGGCAACTAAATCATATAATGGAAAAGTGGTTTATTTCATTAACAAGCCTGAAAATTCATTACCAATTTATCTATATTTTGATTTTTTATGGAAGTAACATTTATATTGATGCTGATTTAAAAAAAAAAAAAAAAAAAAAGGACCCTACCTACAGCACTTACTAGATACTATGTGAATAATAGCCTGACTCAGCAGACTTGATACATTCTTCAGTCACCTCAATAAAAAAGATGGTGACTTTGTCAAAGTAATTATGCCCTGTGACCTGTTTAATCCACATTCAGATCCACATTCTGTTTACAACATGAATGCTTCAAAGATCTCTATTGTTCTCAATTTAATATTTTATAAAACAGGTTGAAAATATTAACAGGATAAGGAAGAAATTGTGTCAAGGAGTAAAAATATAATTTATTCATGTAATCTATCAGTCTTATCATTGTGTAGCAGTAAAAGGTCTGCAGTTCTGATAACTAGATACTCAATTTTAAACTCTTAATTCTGTTTCTTTCTAAATATAAAATGCCATAGATCAAAAGAGAAGAAAGCTTATCGGTCTAAATTTAATTTTTTCCAATGTAGAATATCATGTCATAGAATATATTAAATAGTTTCCTATTTATAATAATTAAGGAAAAAATCTTAAGGTTTAATAGGCTCAACAATTATCAAGTTGAGATTCAACCTAATAATCTAAGAATAAAATTATTAATCTAACATTTAATTAATTTAACATTTAAACTAAAGCCAACTTGGTAACTAATTTTTTCCTCAGGCAATTAAGAGTTAGATTAATAATTTAGTGCTTAAAAGAAAAATTTAAGAGCAATAATTCTAAAACATGTAAAAATTAAAAATGTCATGACATAACAATTTAACTTTGCAAAATCAGGCAACTATGCAAAGTTTAAATGATAATGATTTCCTGTTCTATTTTACTTTGTTTTTTAGGGTTTTAAAATGACCTTCCTTTTGTGTAGTTTTGACAAAAAGAAGATAAATATGGGTAGTGATAAACCACCACACCATTAGAGAAATTTGTCTGATTAAATTTGCAATCCACTAAAGACAGGCAAGGCAATAATTACTGTTCCCAACTCTTTCTGTTTTAATACAGATGATATTTAAGTCCATTGGCATATTTAACAACTCACCTATGTGAAAGCCAAATTCATATTTGTACAAATATGTGACGTAGAAGAGTCTCACTGTGAAGGGTGTACACTTCTTTTCACCTCCTGCCCTCCCAAATCATCTTCACATCATGGTAGAAGCATGTATGTTTTCAAGAAGAATTAATTTTAAAAGCCCTTCCTGGGGCCAGCAGGTGGTATAGTGGTTAAGGCACATGGCTGACTATGGTTTGAGTTCTGGGCCTGGAAACTTGGTTTCTCACTTTACCTCTCTCTCTCCCTCTCTCTCTGTTTCTCTCTGGTGAGCTCATGTGTCTTATAGCAAACTAAAATAATAAACTGAATTAAATTAATTTTTTAAGTCTTTCCTTTATTTTTAGATTCAAGAACAGATTCTTTCCCTGTTCTAGTCACCTTTTCTCTACTCTCCATGGTACTTTCTTCTGTTTCTATCACTTTCTTTAACTGCATCTTTTTTTATACATCCAATTCCTGTATATCATTACAGCTTGCAAAATAAATTTCCCCAACCTGAATACACTGTCCAGTATTCTAGTTAAAGAAATTATTGGTATCAGCAGTTGACATAATGGCTGTGTCGCTGAACTCCCATGTAGTCGACTGCAGTTGGAGTCTTGTACCCGGTGGCTTAAACTCATGCCAGGCGCGTGTGCATGCATACCCAAGATCCAGAGAGGAGAATGGAGAAGGGATTGCGGCATGGCCATCCCCCCTGGGGGGGGGGGGGGCTGATTTCTCGCTTTCTGTCTGTCTGTCTCTCTCTGCCTTTCCAGCAAGTGCACACGCCCTATAGCAAAAATCTCTCCAAAAAAAAAAAAAATTATTTTACACATTATTATCAACAGATAATTTTCCATACTTTTTCCCTTCATTGTTTGCTTCTTTCTTTTTCCTGATTCCCTTCCTCTCATCCTCCCCCATTTCCCACCCTCCTTGTTTCCTCTAGTATCCACAATTGTTCTTCATGCTTTTATATCTTCCAGTCTTTCAGTTTCTGTCATAAAGTGTGGACACTTGGTATACATTGACCGGGGACATATAGTGTCTCGCTTTCATAGCCTGACTTGTTTACTTAGCAGTAAATCTTCCATGTATGTTCATCCACTTTCTATCAAATGCCAGAGTCTCACTCTTTCTTATAGCTGAGTTGTATTCTGTGGTGTATATGTGCTACACTTTTTAAATCCATTCACCTGTTCATGGACATTTGGGTTGGTTCCGTGTCTTAGCAAATTGTGAATAATGCTGCAATAATCATGAATGTGCAAGTGCTTTTCTGATTGAGTATATTCCTATCCTTTGGGTATATACCCAGGAGTGGAATTGCTGGATCAATGACCTATATCTTGTCTTCCTTTCTTAAATTCTGACTCTTGATGTTCTTGGAAACCAAAAGTTTAGATAATATTCTCATTAAACTGACAAACGAGTGAGTAGTATCAAGAAAAGTAAAAAGAGGAAGTTTTCACACCTCTAGGCATTTATTCAAGCTGCTATGGGTCTGAGTAACTTAATTATAAGTATTTCCTTTTCTGCTCTCCTTAATATCCTAATTAACTAACAATTCTTCAGTCTACTAAAGTAAAATAAGTTAATTCTGTGAAATGCCGACCAAATATCTTTTTTTCATTACCTTTGTCTGTCGAGAAATAAGATATTATCAACTGATGAAAGGTTTAGTATATGCCTTTTAAAGCTCTTTAATATAGGCTTGATACATTTAAAATGGTTCTGCTGAAAGTATTAAATATTTCAGGATGTCTAATTAACTAGCATTTTCTTTGAGTTACTATTATGGTGAAACTAATCACTATTTGTGTCTGACAGAATTAAAAAACTTTATTACTAGATTTTTTTTTCTAGGAAGGACCTTTTAATTTAATCACTCCAAATTTCTTAATGTACTGACTAAAAAAATCAAAATCCGAGAAAATCTAAGTGATTTCATTTCTTCTTCCATGCTGTCAACAAATACTTATTGACCAATAAATAGGTGCCAAGTACTGTATCTGCTGTTGGCAATACAGGTATGAATAAGATGATGTTCTTGTCCTGAAGGAGTTCATGGCCTTCAGAGGGAGAATGATACCTGGGTACCATTATAGCAACGATGCGGAAGCGATGGAGAGCACAGCAGACTAATGAGCCCCCTATGCCTCAAGTGAGACAGAGGGCACCATGGTTAGCCTGCTCTGCCATAGAATCACACAAGTTATAAACTAGCTTTGCTTCTAATTGGTTGAAGTGTTTATCATGACTGGTTGGTACCTCACCTTGCCTGTTCTTTATTTTCACAAAATAATTTCCAATTTTTGTTCCATAGTGTCATAATTTTTTCCAGAAGAAAGGAAGCAAAGGGATTCATACATCAAAACAATTAATATGTAATACTACCCTAGAGAGGTACAAATTCCTAATTTTCTAGTTCTTAATTTTTATTTATTTATTTTTTATTTAATTTAATTCTTTTTTTTTTTCTTACTTTGACCAGAGACAGACAGAGAGAGAGAGAGAGAGAGAAAGAGAGAGAGAGAAAGCAAGACTTCAGGTCCAGGACATAAACTGCAGTCAGCTATGTGGGAGTCCAGTACCTCAACCACCACACCACCTGCTGGCCCCAGTTCCGAATTTTTAGAACTTTGCATATTTTACAAATTTTGAGACAACATCTTCTCCAGTGAGGCCCAGAGATAAGTCACATGTAATATTCTTCAAAGATGCCAAGCAGAAGAATAAAGTGATTAGGGAAAAGGACCAGAGCCTGGTACTTGATCCCCCGACTAAAGAGACAAGGTTGTGGTACCAAAAGGCTCAGCAAACTTTGGACTCACACCCTGTGAAGAGCTGGTATGATGGATCCAACAAGAATAACACACCCTGGCAACAGGAATAATGCTAGCAATGCTCAGAAATCCAAGCAGGATCAGTATTACAGAAATTTGTCCCAGAAAGTAGAGACCTGGGGAGGTCTGGGAAGTTCCTCACATTAGTGAAATATGATTTCCAAAGAGTAAGACAATACATGACTCTAAGCGAAACATACGTTCTCAGATTTCTTAGATGATGAAATGAAAGTCTTGGCCAAGCAAAGTGAGCCGTAAGTTTTCAACAAGAAACCTACAAGATCCAAAAAGGGAGAAGCCCAGCTGTTACCTGAAGGGCAAGGTAAGCTGTGAGTTTCATTATTAGGATACCATGAAATAGCTCAGACTGTCAACAAGGATGACTAAGGGCACGACTTTGGAGTGTAGGGATCAGTGTTAAGGCACTGTGTCATAAATCACCTGAAGAGAGAAACAGACACTCAATATCAGTGCCTCAGGTTAGCATTGGGTAAGTGGATGGTTGGGCCCACTAGAGATCAATGAGCAAAGCAAGGAGATATGAGAAAGGAAGAGGGAGGGAAAATAATGGACAGAAACCAAGAACATCTAGCAGGCTGAATCTGCTAACAGTAGAGAATACTCCTGTCCAGCAAATTCTAATAGAGTTAACGTTAGATTTTAAACAGTTGTCGTTTTTTTTTTTTTTTAGAGATATTTTTGCTATAGGGCACGTGCACACACTGGAGAGACAGAGAGAGACATAGAAATAGAAAGAGAGAACTCACCCCCCCCCCCAGGGGGGATGGCCATGCTACAATCCCTTCTCCTCCATTATCCTCTTGGGATTCTGGGCACACACAAACATGTGCCTGGCATGAGTTTCAAGTCGCTGGGTCAGGACTCAAACTGTGGTCAACTATGTGGAAGTCCAGGGATGTAACCATTATGCCATCTCCTGGTTCCAGATTTTAAACAGTTTTCAGAAGTGTTTCTAGGGACCAGCAGGTGATGTGATGGATAAAGTACTGGACTCTCACATGGCTCACAGAATTTAGAATCCTGGTCCTGGGATGGGGCCAGCAGGTGGTATGGTGGTCAAGGTGCTGGAATTCTCACATGGCTGACCATGGTTCGAGTCCTGGACCTGGTGGCTTGCTTTCTCATTTTCTTTCTCTCTGTGTGTCTGTCTTTCTCTGGTCAAATTAAGATAAATGAATGAATAAATAAAATTAAATAAATAATTCTTAAAAAGTAGTAAAAAAGAAAAAAAGAATCCTGGTCCTGATAGCTTGAAAATCACACTGGGCATGTGTGCATGCATGCTCAAAATCTTAGAAGAAGAATGTAAGAAAGGTCATTATAGCAAGGCCATCCCCTCTACAGGGTGATTTCTCATTTTCCACTGTTGCTCTAACTGTTGAGCACATGTGCCCTGTGGCAAAAACCTTAAAAAAAAAAAAAAAAAAAAAAAAAAAAAAAAGTGTTGCTAAAAGAATTAAATATCTCCCCTCAAATGTCATACTGATGTGAAATAGGAAAATGCCACCTAACAATCTTAATGGGGTAAACAATGTAAGGCAGGAAGAAAATATGCCCAAAATAGTACTTTTTACATTCCTATTTAGTCACCAAAATGAATGCCAAAAATAGCCTTAAATTACCATAAACCTAATACCATGTGCATCAAATCTCAGCTTTGACATTTACTAAGCTTTCAGAAATGTCTAAATTTGTCAGGTATAAATCAGATATCATCAATATTTCTTGGAATTCTAGAACATTTTCAGGACTTAAAATGTATGCGCGTAGTATACAATGACAGGCTTTTATGTGGTTTAGACAGAGTTTTTCTGACAGTAACCACCATGGCTCATTAAAAATGCTCTAGTCAGTTTGTAGCTCAGATCTCATTACTGCTATGACAGCCACTTAGGAGCGTGTTACAAGAGAATGTACGTGCACAACAGGAGCTGTTGGTTAGGGAAAGCACAAAAAAAAATATGCACAGCAGTGCTCTAGAATCCAAGTATCTAATATGTTTTCAAGTGGCATATGCTCATATAGGAAGAAGGGTAAAATATTAGTTACACAGAGAAATCGAAGGAAAATGGAAAACTGGAGCATTATGATAGAAACAACTTTATATCTGCATATATTCCAGATATAGAATCAAATAATTTTCAAAATCATAACATTACTAGTACTATTTCAAACAGGTAAGTAGAAGTGCCTTACCATAGAACAGGTAGACCTCGGATAAAATATAGTTTTAACTTTTCTTACAAATAAGGAATGGGGTCATCAGGTGGTATAGTGGTTAAGGCACAGGACTCCCACATGGCCTACCACAATTTGAGTCCTAGACCCAGCGGATTGAAACTCATGCCCACACATGCCCAAAATTCCTAGAGGAGAATAGAAGAGAAGGGATTGCAGTGTGGCCATCCTCCCCCACCCCGGGGGGGAGATGATTTCTTGCTTTCTGTATTTCTCTCTATCTCTATCTTTCTGCGAGTGCATGCACCCTATAGCAAATCTCTCCTGGGGGGGAAAAAAAAAGATATGAAACCAGCAAATGGCATAATGGTTACACCACTGAACACCCATGTAGTCAACTAAGGTTTGAGTCCCAGACATGGCAGCTTGAAACTCATGCTGCACATGTGCGTGCATGTGTGTGTTGCCCAAAATCCTGAGAAGAAAATGGAAGAGAAGGCATTGTAGCGTGGCCTTCCCCTGTGGAGTGTGATTTCTCGTTCTCTGTCTCTCCAGTGAGCACACATGCCCTATACCAAAAATCTCTGGAAAAAATAAAATGATAGAGGAAATCATCTAAGAGCCCATCAAACGAATATAGCCTGTTAATTAAATCCAAAGTAGTAGACTTTGAGATTATGCAAGAAGTGAGGTTTCCCTGAGAAAGAATCTGATATAAAAGTTGTAGTTAGTTGAAACCCAAACCTAAAGTTTTAGGACTGAACCTGTGATGGTAGAAGTGGCTGGAGTCACTTCAGGTGGAGAACGTCTTGTGGCTCCAATAAAAGCAAAGACAAATATGGTCAGGATGAAAGCCCTCTTGATTTAGCAAAATAATTTTCTTTCCTTTGTTTCAAAAAGTGTATTTCTTTTTTTCTATGAGAGACATGAGAGAGACAGATAAACAGGCCCCCCTACTGTGTCCTCATGCTGTAATGCACCCCAAGTCTTAGCTGGCCCAGATCATGGTCACACCAATGCCCTGGGTTCTCATGGAAATCCCAACATGCAAGGAAATAAACTGCCTTGAAAAAAAGCTAGCAGAAAGGAACAGGCAGGTCTTCAAAATACAAATAATATCAAAAAACAACTATAAAATAGCTGCTAATATGTTTTAGAAATTAAAAACAAACATGAAAATAAGTACAAGGAACAAGAAATTTCAAAGAATGACAAAGGACATTTGTAAAGAAACCAACTATGTCTTTAAGAAATTTTTAAAAATGTAATCAATAAAATTGAAAACACAATGGGTGAGAACCCAAGACTTGGTTCTCAATTCAAATTTACTGACTAGAATCAATAAGTCAATGAATGAAATAAGAAACAGAAATATTTATTTCTAATTGGATTTCCACAGGAAAAAAGGCAAAAATGAAATAGAGAAAAATCCTTGAAGAGATGATGACTGAAAAATGACTGATGATGTTAATTTTCCAGAAATAATGGAAGACTTCAACTGAAAGTCAAGTAGAATGAACAAAAGCAAATCTGTCAAATATCAAAGTAAAACTAAACAAAACCAAGAAAAGACTGAGAAATCCACTGGAGATAAAATATAAATACAATTACCAGAGAGAAAACACATTTTTCTTTTCAGAAAATACAAATGAACCCCAACAGACTGACAGTTAATAAGCCTTTGACTTTTCATCAAGAAAGCAAGCCAGGAGATAGTCAAACTATATACTTTGGGACCAGCAGATGGCATAGTGGTTAAGGCACATGGCTGTCTGCAGTTCAATTCCTGGACCTGGTGGCTTGAAAATCATGCTGGGCATGTGTGTGCTAGTGTCTGAAATCCCAGGAGAATAGAGAAGGGATTACAGCATGGCTATTCCCCCTGGGGCAAGGGGATTTCTCTTCTTCTCTCACTGTCTCGGTCTCTCTCCAGAAAGCACACACCCTATGGCAATATAGATAGATAGATGATAGATAGATAGATAGATAGATAGATAGATAGATAGATAGGTAGATCTATAGATAGATGGTTAGATAGATAGATAGATTGAGATATATATATTCATATACATTTTCTATGCTGATGAAAGTAATTTAATTTCTGAAATATAATTATGTTCCAGCAAAAATATCCTTCAAATTCAAGGAAGACTAAAGATATTTTCAGACAACTAAAACCTAATATCTTACTCCCAATACATATGCATCAATGGCAGTAATAGATGTACTTCAAGAAAAAAAGTGGACTAGCAGGTAGCATGGTGTTTAAGGTTCTAGACTCCCACATAACCAACCACAGTTCTAGTCCTGGACCTAAAGGTTTGAAAATCTCACCAGGCAAGTGTGCATCTATGCCAAAAATCCCAGGAGGAGAATGGAAGAAAAGGGATTGTAGTGTGGCTATCCCCCCTAGGGGTCTATTTCTTGCTTCCCCTCTGACTGTCTCTGAATCCCTCCAGCAAAAACATATCCCCTATAACAATTTTTTTTTTAATTTTTAAAAATACCCTAGATGGAAGGTCTGAGATGCAAGATAGAAGGATGAAGAGCATAAAAATTGAAAATATTACTTTTTTATTAGATAGAGTAGCCTAGGTTATAATATGGTATACATTCATCCCCAAAGCATAGTGGCTTAAAAAGACATGATTTTCACTCAAACTACACAATCTATAAGCACCTAGGAGAATTTGCTCTCCCTAGGTGCTTCATTCAGAGTAATGGAATTTTGGCTTCGTGCAGACATACAATTGAAAGACACAGCCTCTTAAAATGTCATGGTTGTAGAATAAGACACAGGAGGTATACATAGAGAAAAATGTCACCACTTCCCTTTGTAATCTCTTGGCCATAATTAGTCATAGAACTCCATCTACTAGAAAAATGATCAAATTAAAATACTCAAAGTGTGTCCACTGGTTAAATCAATCTCCTAAATTCCTAACAGCATTCAAATAATAATAATAATAATAAAGATCTTTATTAGTAGAAACATTTCTTCTCTTACTTCTCTGGATAAAAATGTGGGGGGAACCAGCAGTTAGCGTAATGGCTATGTCACTGGACCCCCACGTAGTCGACCGCGGTTTGCGTCCCAGACCCGGTGGCTTAAAACTCACGCCAGGCGCGTGTGTGTGCGTGCCCAAGATCCCGAGAGGAGAATGGAGGAGAAGGGATTGCGGCGTGACCATCCCCCCTAGGGGGTGATTTCTCGCTTTCTGTCTCTATGTCTCTCTCTGTCTGTCTGGCGAGCGCACGCGCTCTATAGCGAAAACCTCTCCAAAAAAAAAAAAAAAAAAAATGTGGGCAGATCTTCTAACTTTTCTTTTCCCTGGTAAGAAAAATAATCTACAATACATCCAATTACTCCACACCATAAAATAGAGACTCACTTAAGAAAATGCCCAAGATTGTAACACTGAAAACTTTAATCTGGTATAAAAGCCAACATGGTATAAAAGCAGGAGGCAGGAAGGGTGGAGTAAGCAGTAATGCTCTCATTCTGTTCAGCTTCTGTCTCTCTCATGGGTCACAGTAAGATTTCTGATCCTTTAGAGTTGAAGTTTGTAGCAAACCCAGACAGAAAAGTTCTTTCATTGGTAGAGCACTAGTGGCCTTGTGTCAGCTTTCTGGACTTTGGAAATGTTTAAATCTGAGCTTTTGTCTCCTGGGAGGTTGGAAAGACTCCCACCTTCAGTGCTAATCTAGGGAGTCTCTTATTTTCAGTTCCCTTAGAAAGGTATCTTCCAGTGGTTTCCTAATTTTGTCTTCAAACACGAAGAATGTAACAAGACGGAATTTTTGCTTTAATCTTCTCTGCATAAGTGCAGAATCCCAAAAGATGTACAGCAACTCAAAAAGAAGGTTGGAGGTGTTTTGCTGTCTGTAATACAGTTCTTAAAAGAGAAGGAAAAAAAAGACCACTTTTCACCTTTCATGTTCCATATACACATACAACATAAACTTAAGAATTTTTTCATTTTTGGATAGCCTTCTTATCAACTTTTAAATTGAAAGAGAAGTTATAATATGGAGTGAGCAACACTCACCACCAGCAATCTGATAGCACTTGAAAAATGATACAAATTTCTAAGAACTTCTCACTGGTATCGTAAACATTCTAGTTGCTAATTTTTTATCATTGTCTTTGTTCAAATTATGATTCTCTTGTAATTACTATTTATTACCATTATTATCATAAACTGAGCAATCTTTGGTAGACACTTAATACACAGCACTCATCATCTTTAAACATGATTAAAACTAATGAAAAAAGATATTAATAGTTCTGTTTTTAAATAAGAAAAGAAGATTTAATAAGACTGAGCTAGAAAATTGCTGAATCAAGATTTCAACTCTGGTCTTGTGGTTCTGAAGCTGTTAATCTTAAATAACCACATCACAGTATAATGCACTTTTATTGTTTATAATAATTTTATTTTATATAATAATTTAATTTAACCTAAATGCAGTTTAAAGTTTTATATCTTTATAAAATACCATATTCATACATTCATTTAACCAATGCCTATTAAATGCCTATTTCCCCAATACTCTTTCACACACTGAGGATACAATCTTAAGATAAAAGACAGAAAGCAAATGAACAAATAAATAAACTAATCAAGTAGTGATTGAAGTACTAAGACAAGCACAGCATGATAAGGGATAGTGAGTGCTGAGGTCCAGTGGGACAAGGACCTATTTTAGAACATGGTTTCAAGAAAGGCCTTTCTGTTATGGTGATGCTCATTTAAATAACTCGACAAATAAAACTTTGTATACATCATAAGACCATAAAATATGGCCATCTCTACACAAGCTTGATGATTAAGTCTAGGGTGACTTCTAAGAGGATAAATTTCTTTTTTTCCTCCTCAGATGGCATGGACTAAAGTCATATCAAGAGAATAAATAAAACAAAGACAAAAAGAAATGAAATGCCATAACAGAATAAAGACATCTCTGACATTTGATACTTTTACCTTTATCCATTGCCCTCGAGAAGAGTGTGGGAGAACACAGCAAATACCATTAAAGATTTCTGTGAATCTTTGAAGTTTTGGAAAAGGCAGTATTAGCTCAAGTCACGACTTCTGAGAACAACTCTGTGTCTATGATGCTCCACTTCTATAAAATTGTCTATTTCAAATCCTTTTCATGGGGCGGAAGGGTTGGTAAAGAGTCACCATACAACAGCCTGTGTGCTCTTTTCATAAAGCGAATGGTTGGCAATATATTTGTGTTAAATGTGCAATAGCAAACTCCCATGCTCACTAGATATTTGAACGTGTATCTTACCTCTTGTCTTATGTTAGTAGGAATTACATTGTCTCCTTCCCTTGCTTTACTTTACAATGAGTGTTTAAAGTTCTTTGACTAGCTTAAAACATGCAGTCAGTAAAAATGTATGGTGTTCCTGCAACCGGCACTGGGATATGGTGATACATAAAATAGATATGCACCAGTTTTCATGAAGTTGACTGTCCGGAGAAGCCATCACTCCCTAGAGTCATCACTGCTTACATGGAATCACTGAGTACCCACGTCCACTGATTCCAGAGTCTTCAGGATGATCCTCTCACCTCATGATGTACTCTGCCTGCTTAATGGAGCCCGAAACACTATTTTATATTTTATTTAAAATTTGATACATAATCAGAGTCAATCAATTGGAGAAGTAACCCTCTAAGTTTACATAATTCATTCACTAAATTTTCACTAAATTTATGAGTCCACATGGCGAAGGCAAGAAGGCATCTTTACTAACCTGTTGCATATGGGCCCTACACAAATCAGGCCACTTGATAAATAGCTAAACTCACAGCCAAGGTCAAGGTTGTTAAATTTTTTGAAAGGAGATATTATAAGAGTAAAAGGGGGCCAGGAAAATTAAAGGAAAAGGAAAAGACATAAAATGAAGACAACGGATGTAATCTCTGCAGGATGGAAAACACAACCTAAATAAATATTTTTCTTGAATTTCTGAAACTATCCTCATTGTTTCTTTCCAATCTTTATTAATTTTCTAGGGTTCTTTGCTAAAGATTCAGAGTAGAGCCCCTGGAAATCATTTATGACTAAATAGTTTTAGTAATCAGTTTGAATCGATATTGCTGTTTTTTTCCTGCCTTTTCTCAAGTCAAGTATCAGGGAAACCCTGACTTTAGCATTAATAATAGACATGGATGCTAATGAAAGGTGAGGACACTGAGCACAGACTAATTAAAATAAAACAGAGAAGATCTAGTTGGGGTGAAAGAGGTATTAAATTGGTTAAAATGCTCACAGGCTACAGTGCCTGGGAAGTTATAGTAGAGCTTCTTATACATGCCCAATCAGGTAAGCACCCAGCCACAGCAATGGCAGATAGCATCACAGATAAGTGTCTGCCTTAAAATAAGCCACATTGCAAATAATGTTAACCAAGACAAGTGTCCTTAATGTAATACCTGCAATCACTTATTTTATGTGCCAACTTGACTGGGTCATGGAGTGTCCAGATATTTATCAAAACATTACTTCTTAGTGTGTCTGTGGATATATTTCTGGATAACATTAACATTTGAATTGGTGGACTAGGTAAATCAGTTGGCCTTCCCCAATGTGGGTGGGCATTATCCAATCTGTTGAGAAGCAGAATAGAACACAAGGCAAAAGAGTGAAGAATCTGCCACTTCTTCTACCTGACTGCTTGGGCTGAGAGGTTGATCTCTCCTTGTCCTCAGATTGGGATTTATATCCAGTGTTTTCCCTTAATTGTCAATCAAGCCTTCAGACTTGTATGAAATTACATATTTCCTGGGTCTTTAGCTTAGAAGAGGGCAGAATGTAGGACCTTTCAACTCCCATAATCACAATGGCCAATTCCTAATAAATCTCTTTTCCTATATATCCTCTTGGTTCTGTTTCTCTGGAGATTACTGGTGAAATAGTATCAAACCCTTTCTACAGGTTCAAGTAGCTCTGTTGGATGAATCTGAATCTTAATAGTAATAGAAGTTCCCCAGAATTTCTTTATAACATTCATGTTTTTCGGGAAGTTGAAAATTAATCCTGAAGGCCATATTGAATCCTTTCTCATGAATATAAATCACTAATCATTTTTCACTATCAACCTCTTCCACTCAACTTGCTTCTTCCCCTCTGCCTGTAGTTCAAATGGTCAGTATAGGGAGACACCCATCTCTCCAACCTTGCTGCTTTGGCCTAGGCAGAAACGTTCTTGGTGACTACGGCTTAGTACAAGTAAAGAGACAGCAGAGAAAGGCTACCCTAGCTTCTCTGAGTAGAGAACGGCTACTTTTCTTTCTCATTTTCTTTCCTCCTTTCTTTCTTTTTCCTCCTTTCTTTCTTTTTCCTTCTTCCATTCTTTCTCTTTCTTCCTTTCTTTCTTTCTCTTTCTTTCTTTCTTTCTTTCTTTCTTTCTTTCTTTCTTTCTTTCTTTCTTTTTCTTTCTTTCTCTCTTCAGTATATTATTGGGTCATTGGAAAAGTCATGACATATTTCACTGTTTTTCTATGCAAAAATGCATCATGACTTTTCCAACAACTCAATAGTTGCATACATGCACTGTACTAGTTCCCATATGAAGTTATAGAGAGGTGATAGATATAAAGAGATAGGTATACACTTATTTTTTTTTACAATAACAAACCTAAAAAGGAAGAATGATAATTAATTCCTTTTATACATCAAGAAACTGAAGTTTAGCAAAGTTAAAGAATGTGCCTCGTGGCTCAAATCATTCTGACTTATCCCAAAGTCTGTGCTGTCAAGATTATCTCCTAAATCATGAACTCTGATGCCAAATCCCCCTGGAATATTGACTTAGCTTTCCAAACCGTCCTCTCCTACTCTCAGTTTTCCCCCATTTTTGTTTATCATTTCATTGTACCTTGATCTTTCAAATTTAAATTTTGCTATAATTTCTGATGCCTTTTAAGGAGACAAACTCAAGAAGATCCTTCTAGAATGAATCTGAGTACCTGAAGGACATGAAGAAGACTAAGGGATCCCTTGTTGGTGGATAATACTGGTGCAAAATACCAAAAGAGAAGAGGAAGAAGCAATTAAAGTAAACCTTAATGGCCTTCCAGTGCTGTGAAAAGATGCCCATGCTCCTACACATTAAAAGAAAGGGGACCAGCAGTTAGCGTAATGGCTATGTCGCTGGACTCCCACGTAGTCGACCGCGGTTCGAGTCCCGGACCTGGTGGCTTAAACTCACGCCGGGCGCGTGTGCGTGCGTGCCCAAGATCCCGAGAGGAGAATGGAGGAGAAGGGATTGCGGCGTGGCCATCCCCCCTGGGGGGTGATTTCTCGCTTTCTGTCTCTCTGTCTCTGTCTGTCTGGCGAGCGCACGCGCCCTATAGCAAAAACCTCTCAAAAAAAACAAAAAAAAAGAAAGAAAGAAAAAAAAAAAAAAAAGAAAGCAAAATCCACAAATTCAGTGTCTTCACTACAAGCTAGCAGGAAAGGGTGGAGTTGAAGTTGGGCAAGGGAGTATTTGAAAACTGATTATACGCTCATTTCGGTCATGTCCCCAACTTGAAGGGGTTCAGAGCAACAAGGGCAAAGTCAGAAGGAACAAGCCTTTAGAGCTTTGGTCTTCCTGGAACCCAGCCATAATCTACTCTGGTGGATGGTTCTGAACAGTGAGGAGAAGAAACATGAAATTCCTGAATTGCCCAAAGGACATACAAAACTATCCAATTAAAAAATGTTTTTAAAAACAGCTAATATTTAATGAATGTTTTTTCTGTACAAGTAATGTTCTAAATAAGCCCTTTTAAATAAATCATTACATTTAATCTCCATCTTACAGATAAAGAAGCTGAGACACAGAAAAGTTAAATAACTTTGCAAAGCAAGGTAGGCTGTTTATTAATTGGAGACCTGTATTTAAAATCCAGGAAGTTTGGAAATAAAACCTGAATTCTAACAAGCATCATCTTTCTTTAACAAGTATAAATTCCATAGTGCTTATTTTTCTGTCCAAAGAAAAAAAAGAGGATTTGATGAAGCCTTGAGAAGAATTAAATAAAATAAGGCATATGGTGTTTACAGTTACCAAGAGTAGAAATTATTTATCATGGAAAACTCCAAAATTGGTTATTAAGAAGATAAAAATGTTGACAGCAGCTCTGGAAAATCTGTTAAAAATTCTTTAAAACTTAGAAATCAAGATATTGTTCTACAGAGAAGAATAAGTCCTACTGGACCAAAATTGACTTATTTTTAAATGAATACAGAATCTGCAGAGTAACAAACTAATAAACTAGATAGATTCCAATCTCTTTCTTGGTTCTGTGGGGCTCTTTTCACTGTTAACCCTGCTAAAATATGCTACTCACTTGGGCTTCTGGAGAATAACTTGTCCTAGAAGAGCTGAATATATAAAGACTCTAATCTCATTTCTTACATGAGTTTCATTAGTTTCTAAAAGTTAGGGCAGATTTAACAAACAAAATTCACTTATAAAACTTGGCTGATCAATGCTGAGCATGTATTTCTCATGGGTAAGCTGAAATAATAAAAATTTTACATTGAAAATAACACCACTATTTCTTCAAATTACTTGATATCACAAATCTTAGAAGATATTATGAAAAGAGTATGGAGCCAACTCTATGAAGCACTGGTAAGAGAAACCATATCTCACATGATGTTTTATAGTTTGAATCTTTGACTGTTCAGTCTGTAACATGCCATATGTGCACAAGACTCCTTGGGCTGGAGGGCCAGAGAAAGGGGTTGTGACATGACCAGCCTCTGAGATGGACTCATCTCTCTCATTCTCTTTCTCTCTTTCTCACTGTCAAATGTTTGCACACACACTATCACAAATAAAGAAAAACAAACAAAAAATATGTTATAAATTCATATTGTAGAGTTGTTAGTACCATTTGTTATGGGCAGAATTGTGTACCACAGAATCACCTGTCAAAATCCTAACTCCAGTATCTCATAATGTGACTGTGTTTGGAGGGCCTTTAAAGAGATCATTAAGGCAAAGTGGGGTCATATGAATGGGCCCTAACCCAATAAGTCTGATAGCCTTACAACAACATGCAGAGGAAAGACCACATGAAGATGAAGGGAAAAGACCCTAAAAAGCCAAGAAGAGGGGCCTCAAAAATGACATCAACTCTCTCAGCATTGTTAACTCAGATTCAGATTTCTAGCCCCTAAAATTGTGAGAAAATAAATTTCTATTGTTTAAGCCATCCAGTCTACAGTTTTTGTTATGGCATCCCTAGCAAACTAATACTTCATTGCACAGATGAATCACACTTTAGGTTTGCTGTATTGGAGCAGCCAAGAACACTGAAGTTATCACTTAAACCAGAAGAAATCACCTGTGATAGAAGTAGTTAAATATCACCTCTCATATTGAGGCTAATTCTACTTAAATTTTAGCCTGTATCACATAGTATACATCAATTTGGCACCTGAAGTTTAGGTCAATAAAGAATTCAACAACCTTTGGGACCAGCAGTTAGCATAATGGCTATGTCGCTGGACTCCCATGTAGTCGACTGTGGTTTGAGTCCCAGACCCGGCAGCTTAAACTCACGCCAGGTGTGTGTGTGTGCCTGCCCAAGATCCCAAAAGGAGAATGGAGGAGAATGGATTGCAGTGTGGCCATCCCCCCTGAGGGGTGATTTCTCGCTTTCTGTCTCTCTCTGTCTTTTTGGCGAGCGCACGCACCCTATGGCAAATAAAAACCGTCTCCAAAAAAAAAAGGAAGAAGGAAAAAAAAAAGAATTCAACAACCTTTAATTAGTAACAGTGGGGAGGATGAGGAACAAGAATTCCTGGTGAAAGTAGAAAGTATCTACTCAACAGATGAGTCACAGTACTCACAGAAGCAAGTGCAGGGGAGCATCTATCAAAATGCCAGCAGAGTAGCTCAAACAAATGTGTTCTCCCTCAAGTAAGGAAAAATATTTTTGCCCTTTAAAAAGATTATAACTTATCTTATGGAATTTTTAGACTTTTGTCACTTGTTCCCTAACGTATTCAATAAAAGTCTAAAGCTCACCTTCTGCCAAGAACTTAGTAAAATCCTAGGTGATTATGGAGAGTGAGACTATATATTCCATGGCTTCTGTAACAAAATACCACCACAGACTAGATAATTTGTGCAACAGAAAATTATTCCTCACAGTTCTGGACTCCAGAAGTTCAAGATCACAGTGCTAGAAAATTAGTTTTCTGATGAAGTTTCTCCTGGTTGTAGATGGCCACCTTTTCACTATGTCTTCACATGACCTTTTCTCAGCACATGGGTAGAAAGAGAAGGAGCACTCTGGAGTCTCTCTCCTCTATCTGATTAGGGCCCTACTTGTGTGACCCCCCACATAACCTTGATTATCTCCTTAATAATTCTCTTTGAAAACATTCACATTGAAAGTTAGAGCTTCAGCACATAGAATTGTAAGAGAAGAGAGCACACAATTTAGTTCATAACAGAAAGTATTATAACCACCGATTCATTTCTTAGTAATGCAGAAGCAGTTTTGCAAAGTGTGTCCCTTTATTAGATGGACACTACAGGAGCCATGACTGACATAGGCCGTGTGAGTGTATGGCTTTCATTCACTGTATATCATTCTCATACACCAGGCACGATCATTGCCTAAAACAATCATATGAGACAAATACAGAAAAATATGTTTCCAAGAAAGAAGCAGTTTGTTAGAATTCTATGGGTGTTCTCTCATAATAACATATAACTTTCCAACCCAAACAACAAACTAGGCACATTTAATTGTGTATTTAAATAGCAAGTTGTACCTTCATTGGCAAATTGTGGCCATTAACAATAAAAAATTCTGTTTTTGTTAGACATATATGTTCCATTTCAGTTTTTTTTTACAGTTTCTCATTTGCACTTAATTGTATGTCTCTGAAGCACACAATATGACTTTTCAAAGTGTGCATGTAGTACAGGACAATCAAATCAGATACATTACTATATACAGCATTTTTAACAGAGAATTTTATATTCTTATGTCTGTTAAGTATTCCTTCCCTTTAAGTTTGTAGGCCAAAAGAAGAGTTCTTTTCATATAACACCAAAAGTGAAAACTTAAAGACATGACTTAAATATTTAGTTTCAACAATTAAAGGCCAAGCCAAAGAATAGCTCATGAATTCATAAGTCATTCATTCTTACCATATCTATTATCTTACTATTAATAAATTAGAGACTGAATAGGCTTACTTGTTATGACTTTATTAAATTATGAACATAATATGCCTACCTTGTGAGCATAATCCTTTTTTTTTCCAGCTATAGATTTTCATTTAGCCTTTGGATAGCATGCATATTCACAAAGTGTTTTGTACTCATTTTGTACTTTTTTCTCTAGGCAGCTCCGTAAGGTTCCTTTTAGTAATGAGTGAAATGTATCCCCTGGCCTAGGAGAGAAAAACTATAGTCCAGGATGGTTTTACATTTGCATCTGTGTGTGCTAACAAAATCTGAAATCTGTATCTTCTCTAGTTAAATACATACAAAACCCTTCTATTTCGTTGATGCTTTTAAAATTATTCATAAGGTATAAAGGCAAAGAGCTTAAAATATATTTCAATATTCAAGTCCGAAGTTGATAGTCTGTATTCTTTTTTTCTTTTTTCTTTTTTAAATTTTTTCATTTCTTTTTCTTCCATACATTCAATCCCATTATTATTTGTCTTACAAAATGAATATTTCAACAGGTGGACATTTCTCCCTAGTACTGTTGATAAAACTATGAAATATCTTCAACAGATAATACCAAACCTCTTTGTGCCATTAATGCTTTTCCTCCCTGTCCCTCCCCCAAATGTCCTTCCTCAGACCCTCCTGTTTCTTAGATCAGCAGTTTCTTGAGTCATGTTCTGTAGTTTTTGGGTTTTTTTGTTTTTGTTTTTTGAGAAGTTTTTGCTATAGGGCATGTGCGCTGGCCAGAAAGAGAGAGACAGAGAGATAGAAAGCGAGAAATCACTCCACCCCACCCCGCAGGGGGGATGACTATGCTGCAATCCCTTCTCCTCCATTCTCCTCTCGGGATCTTGGGCATGCACACACATGCGCCCGGCTTGAGTTTAAGACACTGGGTTCAGGACTCGAACCACAGTCAGCTACATGGGAGTTCAGTGACATAGTCATTATGCTAACTGCTTTTCCCCTGTAGTGTTTTTTAATACATGATTTTACATGCTCAGTTTCTCTAGGACTAGCAGACAAAGCAGACGGCAGCCCCCTTAGGAAACTGTCTTTGTTTATCCATCATCTGGGTGATACTTCATGCTACTGCATTGAAACACTAGTAGAAGCAAATGTGTTCACAAAATTGACTTGCTATAAGTCAGTCTATTATATCAAATTGCCAAGCAAAGGAAAACCAAAAAGTACTTTGTGTTTAGACAAAGGATTTCAAAGACAGATTTCTCTTGTTCAGGTTCTGTTGCAGACTTTCTTAGACTTGTCTAATGGCAGGCAGTCTGCTCTGGATAACACCCATAGGACCATCTTATAGACTCTAGAAATAACATCTGGTACGTTTCCCAAAATTATCCACTAGCCCAATTCCTTTATTATGCATGTGAGAAATATGAAGCACAGACAATATCACTATTTTCTTAACCCTTCTTTGGTCTCCTCTGCGATATTGAAACAGTAGGACTTCTGAATAAATTCTTTTTATCAATCTGAACTATTCTTTTCTAATAGCACTGAGATTTAATTCTTATTGTAAATTATTGAAATAGAGCTGTTTATTCCTACCTCCAAATAAAGTACTAGATTAATACAAATAGCTTCACTTTTTAAAGTCAGACTAATTGCACTTACATTATGGAATATAGTCCTTAATCTCATAGGAAGTTTTGAAAAAAAGAATTTATTTGCGTTGTCCTCATTCAAAAACAATTGGAACATATAATCTTGCAGGAGAAATTCAAGTCAGTACTCACCATAGTTCTAAATGGCTTTACAAATACTACCCTCTAGTGTTATAAAGAGGCAATTTGCATTCCAGCTATAGAAAAGTTTAAATTATTTTAACTATTGAACAGTCAATATTGTGAATGATCTAGCCACGGGCAGCTTGGACAGCATTATAAACCCTATTTACTGTAATCCAGTCCCTGCTGGGAAGATATTTCAGTTACATTGGTAAGATTGCTCCCTTTTTAAAAAATAATGAATAAATAAATAAATATGAGAGACTAAAACTGATTTCACACTCTATGTGTATGAATGCAGTAGCAAAAGGGATACATGACCCAGTTTTCTCCTGTTTCTGCTTATAAAGCAGCATATCATACCACCCTGAATGTGAAGTACCACATAATCACTTCACCTCCTAGATTTTGAATACTACCACTGGACACAGACTCTGAGAGTAAAAGTTGATTTAGAAGTACAAATACCTTATGAATACTTGATAGGATAAATAAAGCATGGTAGTCTCATTACCACATAATTCAGCATATCATAAAATGCACTGTAAATTGAGCTTGTATTAGTCTACCATAATGGGAAACTAGTCCCTCATTAATTGAGTAATAAATTGTCAAGCTATGAGTTTGAGAAAAGCACCACTGATGTATTATTCTAAATGGAAACCCAAATCAGGTGTTTATATGATGTCACTAGATCCCACAGGACATTTTTTAGGAGAAACATTTTGGAAGGCCCATAAGATATTTAATGCACATTTATGTTCCATCTTAAATGTGTCATTAGACTGTACATTCAAGAATCAGAGGGAACCAGCAGTTAGCGTAATGGCTATGTCGCTGGACTCCCACGTAGTCGACCGCGGTTCGCGTCTCGGACCTGGTGGCTTACAACTCACTCCGGGCGCGTGTGCGTGCGTGCCCAAGATCCCAAGAGGAGAATGGAGGAGAAGGGATTGCGGCGTGACCATCCCCCCTGGGGGGTGATTTCTCGCTTTCTGTCTCTATGTCTCTCTCTGTCTGTCTGGCGAGCGCACGCGCCCTATAGCAAAAAAAAAATACATCTCCCAAAAAAAAAAAAAAAAAAGGAATCAGAGAAAACTGGATCATCAACAATTTCTGTTTTAAAAAATGATGCGTATCAGTTAATGGGTAAGTGAAAGCAAAAGCACAAGTTAAAACAAACCAAAACCAAAACGAAGGAAGAAAGGAAATGCATATTTACAAAATACAGCAAGGTTCTTTTAGCTTGTAGCTCGAACTCTTCACACTCAGCCAAAGGCCCAGGGAAACACACCGGACAAGTGAGTGTGGCTATGGTGGACACAGAGTAGCAGCCACAGAATTCAGAAATAGCACATGTTGTGAGGAAGGGTGGGGTGATGGCACAGGTGGTGTCAGGCAGAAGCTGATCAGAGAAACAGAAACAAAAACAGTGAGTCTGAAGAAGAAAAGTCAAGACTGGGTCTCTGGATCTCTTTGTTTAAGCAGAGAGAATTTTTTCGGTATCTTTCAGCCTTGTGGAGAAGGATGCTAATAAGCACTGAATATGCCCTTTAAAAATTTCTATTATTTAATTTCTCTTCCTATCCGATGTTCTTAATTGGACATATAGATGTGAAGGAAGACAGCAAGAGGACAGAAAGTACATCTAGATGAATTTGAACATAAACGGGACATGATTATGAATATATAGACCTGAACCTAATTATTAAAGGGTCTTGAATTTATAAACTCAGATATTTAGAAGCCGAGACACAAATGCGAATACTTCTACTATTTTCTCACCCTTTGGTAAGTTCTGCTCTTGGAATCACCTTTGCCTACAAAGCTGGGCTGTGTGAGGTTGATTTTGTCCCAGGGCAAGTGAAAAGTGTGAATTTAAAGCAAAGAGACAGATTGGGCCTTCCCAGTAGCACAGAAGTTAAGCTCTGTGCAGAGGGAGCTGATCCCATGTGGTTCAAATCCCCAACCCTGTTGCTTAAAAAAAAACACACTGGGTAGATATGCAGGCCCCAAATCTTAATAGGATGAAGAAATGGAGGAAAAAAGATTGCAGCATGACCATGCCTCATTGAGAGGATTGACTCTCTCTCTCTCTTCGTTGAGTGCACAAACACACTGGCAATAATAAAAGAGAGAGACAGAGAGAAATGAAACAGATTTTCGAACAAGAATATCAAGGAGTATATATACAGATGGTTTGATCTATTTTGTAGTCTTCTTAGTAATTTGAATGTTTACAATTGACATTAGCAGTACTCAGTCAAAAATAGCATATATGATCAGCTTGGGTTTCCACATTTTAAAAATAAGTAGGAGGCATTTACTTTATTGTCCATTTTGACTAATAATTCAGATTGGTTCATTCAGAAACTTCTATTTTCAAACTTTAGAAATTCAGAATAGTTATGCTGTTTATAGCAATAATATAACAGAATCCGTCAAAAATAGCATGTACCAATTTCCATAAGCCTAGAAGTAGTCAATATAGAAATAAACAATGAGCTGACTCTTTGTCTACCGTCAATCAGACTTCCAGCCTTGGACTGGACTCATAACTCCTCCTCCTGCCCTTCAGTCTTCCCTCAGGGTCAATGATGCACGTTCCAGACTCTATCTTTGGCAATTCTCAGACTGGGTAAAGGGCAGACAAAGGAAAGAGGAAGAGGAAATTTACTGAGTGAAATGAGAAAGGGCAGGGAGTAAGAAGGAAGTACACAGAGAAAATAAAATGACATTTCTTGTCTTTGAAGGTGTGCTAAAAGTGAAGCTCCGAAAAACTCTGGAGCAGGTATGGAAATGGAGAATCTTGGTCTCGTTGGTCCCTGCCTTCTTTTATACCCTGCACCATCTGGCTCAGACCTCTACCTCTGATCTTTGTGCCTTTCCCCAGATCTCAATACTGACATAGAAACCCAGAGGGATGAAGTGACAGTCAAGACCTCCCAGCTGGCTGTTTTTCCATTATAGACGTGTGGGCTCTGAATTCAGCCCTATAGCAAAAACCTCTCCAAAAAAAAAAAAAAAAAAAAGAATATCAATGCCCTTATTTTATTAGATTTGTCACTTTCTAGGGTATCAATTATTTAGATGTTTGGGCATTTAATGGTGTCTAGTATTTCTCATATATGATCCTTGTTTTGTTTTGTTTTATTCATCCTTTTTGGTGATTTTTGAGGGGATTAGAGGTTTTGTCTTCTAGAGCCAAGATTTGATCTTCTGCATGATGTAATCTTCTTTTAATACTTTCAAGAGAGGTTTTGTTTTCCTGTATTACAGCCTTCATCTCTAACAGTTCCATTTGATTCTTTTTTATAGTGTCTATTTTTTCTCTCAAATCATGGAAGGACTTCTTCATTTTCTGGAGTTTGTAATCTCTTTTCTCTTACATTTCAGAGAGTGTTGTCACCATGAATGTTCTGAATTCTTTTTCTGACATTTCAGTAACTTTTGTTTTTTGAAAAGTTGGAGAGGGAACCAGCAGTTAGCATAATGGCTATGTTGCTGGACTACCACGTAGTCGACTGCGGTTCGCGTCCCGGACCCAGTGGCTTAAAACTCACACCAGACGCGTGTGCATGCATGCCCAAAATCCCGAGAGGAGAATGGAGGAGAAGGGATTGTAGCATGACCATCCCCCATCTCTATCTCTATGACCATTCCTGTCTCTATCTCTCTCTCTGTCTGGCGAGCACACGTGCTCTATAGCGAAAACCTCTCAAAAAAAAAAAGTTGGAGACAAGTTATGGTATTCTCTTTATGGAGACATATTTCCTGGTTTTCTCATACTTTAACCATTAGTCGTTTGGTGATTTATTCACTTTTGGATAACACTTTGGAGATGGTTTCTGCACCTGTAAGCTTGTTTGCTTCCTTTTTACCATGAATTGCTTTTGTGCCAATGTCTCTCTTCTGCTGTGATTAGCAATGTGGTCCCCAAAGGAGGAGTTTTCTGTTCAGGTTTCTAAAGAGGAGTTTCTCCCATTTTGCTAATGGTTAAGTTGGGCTGGGGGGGCGGGGGGGGGGGGGCGGGTGAAGATTTTTCTAAGCCTCAAAATGTTTAGATGTTTGAGAACTATAAAACTTGGGACCAACAGTTAGCGTAATGGCTATGTCGCTGGACTCCCACGTAGTCAACCGGGGTTCGCGTCCCGGACCCGGTGGCTTAAAACCCATGCCGGGTGCATGTGCGTGTGTGCCCAAGATCCCAGGAGGAAAATGGAGGAGAAGGGATTGTGGTGTGGCCATCCCCCCTGGGAGGTGATTTCTCGCTTTCTGTCTCTCTGTCTCTCTCTGTCTGTCTGGTGAGCGCACGCGCCCTATAGCAAAAACCTCTCCAAAAAAAAGAAAAAAGAAAACTATAAAACTAGACCTATCTATTGTCCCTCTGGGGGTGGAGACTGAGCAGGAAAGTGACAATGTAAGGTGAAAGAAAAAGAGAAAATAAAAAAGGAAGAAAGAAAAATTTATGCACTGCACTTGTGCACGTGTCTTCAAATGGAGATGAAGTCTGCTTAAAAGGCATGCAATTCACCTGTCCTATGTGGGGGAAGAAAAGTAAAGAATTAGCAAAAGAAAGGGGGAAAGAAAGAGAAAAGAAAATGGAAAAGAAAGAAAAGAAAAGAAAAAAAGAAAAGAAAAGAAAAGAAAAGAAAAGAAAAGAAAAGAAAGAAGAAAAGAAAAAAAAGAAAAGAAAAGAAAGAAAAGAAAAGAAAAGAAAAGAAAAGAAAAAAGAAAAGAAAAGAAAAGAAAAGAAAAGAGAAAAGAAGAAAAACCTTTTACCTTTCCAGCTCTGAGTCTGGAGGGTGGGCTCTGAAGTTTGGAGCTGTGGCTGGGGCTGAAATTCAGAGCTGTCTCAGATTCCCTGACGGTGCAGAGGACTTCAGATGGAGATGGAGACTGTTATATGAATCATTGTATAATTAAGTCCAAACCCCAAAATGTACTACGGAATATCTTTGAATATCAAAAAAGTGCTAATTTGTTCTTTTTATATTCCATAGTTACTTTGAAATTGAGAGAATAATTTATATGCAAATATAATGTTTCTCTTTATTGAGATACTTAGTCTAAATTGTGTTTTTCAAATATGGATTTGGATTCATTCAGACCCAATCAAGCTTTTGGTCCAATCACTTAAGGCCATTGTGCATTACTGAAAACTAGAACATAGGATTTGACTTCAAGAAAACCAACAAGAAGAAGAAGGTACGTCTAAAAACATCAAAACTATATCATCACAATGGACATTTTGATTAATTGTATAAAATTGACATTTTTACTTCTTTTATTTTAAAAAAATCTAATAAGAATTATTGCAAAAAAGAGAATGAAGAATGAGAAACAATATACATTATTAAAGAATGAGGAGAATAGTTACTCTTTGCCAAAATTTGACAAACTGAAAAAGTTTGAAGAGATATCAAAAGCAGTTGTAGATCCAATAGAATTATAATGAGAAGAATCCACTCTTTGCAGAAAAAGAATCCAGGTACACATCTCCAGAGTGAAGCTGGATGTGTACACACTTAGATACAAAATTAAAATGAATGAAACTATTGATAGGCTAGAGATGAGAGCTTCAGTTATCCCTGTTCAGTTTTAATAAGCAGAAGAAAGGGAAATAAATTGGAAATCATAAGGTTAAGCTACAGTTGCAAGAAGCACCTGATTTCTTGTAAAGGAAAAAGAAAAACTAAATGGTAAACAGACCTACAGCTTTTCATATCTATTATTTAGGGAAAAGTAAAAGCAAATAATATCTATTTATCAAAATGCAGGGACATAAGGAAAATGTCTACAAACTTAGAATATGACTATGGACTCTACCCCTCAAATCACTTGGACAGAAAATTTCAACTCATTCAAAGATGAGTGATCAAAATGAAATCAGTAGGAAGTATTTTTAAAAGGCTCCTCAGACTTGGAGGCTTGCTTTCTCACATATTCTCTCTCTCTCTCTCTCTCTCTCTCTCTCTCTATCTCTCTATCTCTATCTCTCTCCTCTCTTTCTCTCTCTTTCTTCTTTTTCTCTCTCTCTGGTGAGTGCACATACCCTATAGAATTTTTTAAAATACAATAATAGTGATAGTAAGGATAGTGAGCACAGGGGTAATATGAGGGTGGTAATAGAGGGAGGGAGGGAAATGGGGGAAATACATTTAATTGACACAGAAATAAAAATTTTTTTGCTGATGATAATGTATATGATAATGTCTTTGTCTAGACTAACACACACCATATTTGTGCTGGAAAAAGCAATGTTGTGTACTGTAAAGATATATAGTGAGTAAAGCGATTATAAGTTAAAAAATTAAAAAGATAAAAATGTAATAATATGAAAAACTAAATAAATAATTCTTTTTTTTAAAAAAAAAGGTTACTGCAAGAATAAAGAAATTAGAAAATAAGAAACACAAATATTGAGACCAGGAGATGATGTAATCATTACATCATTGGACTCCCACATAGTTCACCGTAGTTCGACTTCCAGACCTGGCAGCTTCAAACTCATGCCAGACACATGTGTGTGCATGTCCAAGATCCTGAGAGGAGATGGAAGGGAAGGAATTGACATTCCCTCTGTGGGGGTGATTTCTCACTTTCTGTCTCTCTGTCTCTGCAGTAGATGCTGGTGCCCTATAGCAAAAGTCTCTCAAGAAAATTAAAGAAAGAAAGAAAAACAAAGGCAAATGAAAAACACTCACCACCAGAATCTTACCAGAGAGAACGAAAAAAAATAAATAAATAAACTATGACAAATACTTCAACTCGAACGTAAAACTCTTAACTGTAGCAATTGCCTCTGTAAAACACATGTACACCACCAAGAAAACAGAGAATGGTAAAAAATAGAAGGTAATGAAGCATAAAAGAGAGAAAGAGAAAGAGACAGAAGGCAGAAAGCATCAGTAAGAAGGATAAGAAAGGAAATAAAACTAAAATCCTACAGTATTAAAAAAATAAGAGAATATCAATTTGTCTACAAATTTGAAATTTTCAATTAATTGAGATATTTCTAGAAAAACACAAATACCAAAACTGACTCACAATAAACTGAATGCCTAAATAATTGTAATAAAACATTAAAGAAATTAGATCTATGCTTAAAAGTCTTCTGGTAACAACAGCAAAAACACTCCAGGTATGTTTAACTTTATTTATGAATTCTACCAATCACTCAAGAAAGAAATATACCAGAAAATAGAAGAGTAGGACCCTTTCCTCTCTTTTTATGAGACCAGAAATATAGTAATACCAAAACCTGTCCTGAAAGAAATAATCATTTTCTCAGTAACAGAAATTTGAATTCTTAAACAAAATGTCAATAAAGCAAACTCAGCAAAACACAAATAGCATATAATCTGTCATCATAAAATTGGATTTATTGGAGAGAGATAAGTCTGATTTAACATCAACAATTAATCAATGAAATTCACATTAACAAAATACAGTAGAAGTTTTGTCTTATTTTCTCCATATTTAGATTTCTTTTGCTGTCATTGGTTGCTTTTTTATTATTTTATATTTTAAATATTTATTTTAACTTCTGATTTACATATAATCATTATATATCTTTCTGGATATAGTGTGGTATTTTAAAGTATGTGTATGGTGTGTAATAAATAAGTTGAATATATAAACATATTTGCCACCTTCAATATTTAACATTACATTATGTTATGAACATTTGAGATTCACTCTATTGATTATTTTGGAAGCATCTATAAAATTGTCAGTGATTTTTTTTAACAGTGAAATGCAATTCTAAGAAAAACAAATTGATTAAAAAATATATAACAAAAATTCTCATAAATTAATGAGGTTGAATTTTTAGAAAAAACAGCAACATAATCTGAACATAAGAAATGAAAGAAGAATTTGTAATTTCCATGTAGAAAACTGTGAGAGATAATTTATAATCTGGGAAGGTCTGTGGTCTCAATAATTGGTCCTGTTAGAAATAGGTAAAATTGGGGACCAGCAGTTAGCATAATGGCTATGTCCCTGGACTCCCATGTAGTCGACTGCGGTTCAAGTCCCGGACCCGGTGGCTTAAAACTCACGCCGGGTGTGTGTGTGTGTGAGCCCAAGATCCCGAGAGGAGAATGGAGGAGAAGGGATTGCGGCGTGGGCATCCCCCCTGGGGGGTGATTTCTTGCTTTTCTGTCTCTCTGTCTCTCTCTGTCTGTCTGGCGAGCACACACGCCCTATAGCAAAAAACCTCTCACAAAAAAAAAAAAGTAATAGGTAAAATTGTATATAACAATAGCTCATTAGGAAGAGACAGAAAAAGGAAGCATTTTTCTCATTCACTTTGAGTTCTTGTAAGACCATAGTACTGTACTGTGCATAAAGAAATAAGTTCTTGGAAAAAGCAAAAACAAAACAAAATCAAAAAGAGATGTTTAAAAGTGAAGACATGGTAAAGACAGTGATTTGGTGATTTATAGGCTTTACAAAGTTTTTCATGTTAGCCTTCTTCAAATTCATTCCAGAGCCAGCAGATGGTGTGGTTGTTAAGGTGCTACACTCCCACATGGCTGTCAGATCTCTGACATGACAGCTTGTTTTCTCACTTCTCTCTTTCTCTCTGTCTCTCTTTGCTAAACTCATGAGACCTATAGCAGATCAAAAAAATAATAAGTAAAATTAAATACATAAGTCTTTAAAAAATAAAAAAATACATTCATTTCAAAGAAAGATTCAGCTACTTGTGTTATTTTGGACTTTTCCTGTTATCTAGTTTTATTCAATGAGTAATGGAAAAGAAACACATAAATTGAAACCTGTTGAGACACTATCAAATACTTGCTGAATTTGTCCTTACACCTGCTTGTTTGTTAAACAGTTGAATCTACATTTTAGCCTTTTAGTTGGAAAATTTAATTCTGGTATTCAGTGTTAACAAATGTTATAATTGATGTGTGTGGACTTATCTTTTTTTTTTTTCTAGTTTTCTTATGTTCTCTCACTTCTATTTATCTCCCTTTAGTTTTTCTGGTGTAGTACCCCCTGTAGTATTTTCTAAAGATCTGGTTTAATTTTGATGAGTTATTTCAGCATTTGTTTATCTGGGAATAATTTTTTTTAGAGATTTTTGTTATAGGGCATGAGCGTTTGCCAGAGAGACAAAAAGAGACAGAAAGCAAGAAATTCCCCCCTCCCCCCCCAGTGGAATTGGCCACACTTCAGTCACTTCTCCTCCGTTCTCCTCTTAGGCTTTTGAACACACATGCATTTGCACCTGGTATGAGTTTTAAACCATTGGATCTGGGACTCGAACCACAGTCTACTACATGTGAGTCCAGCAATGTAACCATTACACCATCTTCTGGTCCCTGGGAGTCATTTTTTTAATAATTATTTAATTTTATTATTTTTTAATTTGACCAGAAAGAGAGAGAGAAAGTAAGAAAGCAAGCCACCAAGCTCAGGATTCAAACTATAGTCAGTCATGTGGGAGTCCAGCACCTCAGCCACCACACCACCCACAGGCTCTGTTATCTGGGAATGAGTTTATTTTTCCTTCCCATTTGAAGAATAATCTTGCTGCATATAGTACTCTTGACTGAAATTGTTTTACTTTCAGAGTTTTTAATGTGTTCTCCCATTCTTTCCTTTCTTGCATTGTTTCAGTTGAGAGGTTCAATATTAGTCTAATGGAGCAATCTTTGTAAGTAACTTGGTGTTTCTCTCTTGTCATTTTTAGAATATTGTCTTTTTCTTTGTTTTTTATCAATTCAGCTATGATATGTCTTGAAGAGGATCTTCTTATGTTATATTTATTAGGTGTCCTTTGTATTCCCTGGATTTGGATGCCTTCATGCCTCTCTAAATTTGGGAACTTTTCAGCTAATATATTATGGGAGAGATTTTTCTATGCCTTTACTTATCTCTTCTCCTTCTAGAATACCCATTATGTGGTTATTCAGCTGTTTAATAGTCTCCAGGATATCCCATAAGTTGCCCTCGTTTTTAGTGATTATTCTTCTATTCTTTTCAGTTGCTTGGACTAAATCAGAGATTTTGTGTTCAAAGTCAGAGATTCTTTCTTCGCATGGTCTACTCTGCTATTGATACTTTAGGGGGAGGTTTTGATTTCCTGCATTATGTTCTTTATCACCAGAAGTTCTCTTTGATTCTTTTTCAAGGTGCCTATTTCTTTATGGAATTTCTCCTTCAAGTCATGGAAGGATTTTCTCATCTCCTAAAATTGATTGTCTGGGTTCTCTTGTATCTCACTGTTTGTAACAATGTATATTATGAATTCTTTTTCTGACATTCCTGTCATTTCTTGTGTTTTATTGATTGTTGGTACGGAGTTCCTATGTCCCTTTGATGGAGAGGTATTTCCTGGTTCTCATCTATTTCTTGCGACTCTGCTGTGATTTTTAGTCATCTGCTGATACACTCACTTATTCCTACTTTTTTGGAGTATATTTCTGTAGGCGTGTACTTGTGCGCTTCTCTATAATGTGAGTTAGCTTTGTACTGGTTTCCCTCCTCTACTGTGGATGTGAGTGTGAAATCTACAGTAGGAGTTTGGGGTTCAGATTTTCAGAGGGAAGTTTCTCTTCTTTTACTGCTAGGGGGATTGTGGAGACAGAATTCCTCCAAAGTTGCCTGTCTTCAGGTGTTTGGTTCCTTTATACCCAAACCTTTCTGCTCCCATTGTGACTGGAAGTTGAGCTAGACAGATAGAATGTAAGATGGTAGAATTGTATGGCATATGTACCAGAGGAGTCCTGACTGCAGGATAGGTAGAGGTCCCTACTGATGAGCTCAGACCAGGCAAACTGGGCCTTCCTGTTTCTCCTGGATGGATGAGAGGCAAAATGGTGGGAGTTCAGCTCCAACCTTCTATCTCTGGTTCCTCCAGTTCCAGAGATAGAAGGAGCAACAAGGAGGCACAGGCTACCCAGCCTGAGTTCATCAGCAAGGGCCCCCACTCATCCTGACGTGGGGGAGGAAGAGTTGCTCCAGCTATCAAGGACCACCACCTGGTTCCTGTAGTAGAGTATATTATTACGTTCATTTTTTTTTTACCTCCCCTTGTATCCATGCTCTTTGTTATTTAAATTTGCCTTCTCTTTCACTATATTTGGAATGTATTTTCCCTTTCCTTGACTTTGAGCCAATGGTTTTTTAATTATTTTTCTAAGCCAATGGATGTCAGTAGACAAGAGCAAGCAGAAACTTGAATTTGTTTATATGGGTGGGCTTGATACCTAGTACCTCTGCCATCACCAGTAAAACATGATCTCACTAGCCCTCTGATTTCAAGATGAGTCTGATAAGTATATGAGTAGAGCCATTCTGGCTGACCTGTAGATTTCTGAGGGAAAAATAAAATTCTTATTTAAGGCATTGATTTTCAAGATGACTTGTTTCCAGCAGTATTATAACAATAGCTAACCAAAATGGAACTGCATGTTTCCTTAACAAATAACTAATATACACAGCATTAGCTTGAGAACAAATGGTGGAAGGTGAGGAAAAAAAGAAAGAAAAAATTCTAAATCTTAAAAAATGTCAAGGGAACTAAGACAAGAAATTGAAAAAAAAAAAGTGACCTGTTATATCATGGCAAAACTGTCACCTACAGAAGACAGAAAATTTACCTAATCTATTTGTAGCCTTAAAAAAATGTATTTTCCAGAAAGAATGTTCAAGGCTTCTGTTGATCATTTTTTGCTTCATATAATAAGATACTACAAAGTAATGATAAGTTCAGTGGAATTTCAGAGTTGTCATGGGCTAGTTAGTACTATATGCCTCCCTTCTTCCCTTATCTAATAAGAGTACTTACGGTGAGTTATCTCAGTCATGGTTCAATGTTGCCTGTAAGTGGGGGAAGATAACTTGATCTTTTTGGCTTACAGGTCTGTAGGTCCAGCAGAGCCACATTTTCATCTGCACTGGGATTCAAGGCTCATGCTTTACTGTGCTATGCATCCTAAACTCCTGGGGATTCATGAGGATTGTGGTACTTTTTGCATGAGACAGGTTGTAATAAATTGCAACCAAAGAGGGGACTTCTTACTGGCCCCTTCTATCTATGCCCTTCATAATGTAACTATGAAATTTCTTCCATTGGTATAGAGTATATTTTACTCCTTCTGACCTAGGACTAAGCCATCTTAATTGCTTTTAGTAAGCAGGATACAAATAAGTCACCGAGTTTTGAGTGATTTGTTACACAGTTTTATTGTAGTATAACAATACACAGACCAAAGAAGAAAATATCAGTAACCAAACTGACACAGCAGTAATGTCATGCTCTGCAAAACTGATCAGATGGGAAGATTCCAGGCTTGTGTCTGGAGGCTTTTTTGAACATGTGTGCATGTATGTACTTGTGATCTGGGGTTGGCTAAAGCTGGGGGGTAGATTATGGTTTAAATACCCTGTTTGGGGGAGGGTGCCTCTCTCTTTCACATACATATACATACAGAAAAATAAATAAACTTTAAAAAAAAAATTTTAGAAACATTTTTATTGAAGTTCAAATGGCTTGGGAGAATAAATAAACTTTAAAAAAAAGTTTAACAAAGTTTCTGAATGCAAAATCAATACACAAAAATCTATTTTATTTTTCTATAGGAGTCATAAACAAATGAAAGATATTTTTTGTGCAATGAAAAGATTAAAAATAAAACAATTCCTCAATTTATTAATTTATTTATTTTTAAAATATTGGGCATTTACTAAAATAGTTCTTGGGTTGTCTTTTCTTTTTTTAAGGTTTTTTTGCTATAGGACATTTATGCTCATCAAAAGAGATAAGAGAGACAGTGAGAGGGAAAGTGAGAAATCATATCCCCCAGGGGAATAGCCATGCTGCAATCCCTTCTCCTCCATTCTCCTCCTGAGATTTTGGGCATCCACCTAAACACGCCTGGCATGATTTCCAAACTACCAGTTCCGAGATTTGAACTGTAGTTGGCCATGTAGGAGTCCTGCACCACAATCACCATGCCACCTGCTGGCCCCAAGTTGTCATTGTTTTTAAACAATTAAAATTTATGCAATGCCTGCTTGGACTAATACTCAGCATTTGATTTTTTGTTTGTTTGTTTGTTTGTTTTTCAATTTTAAGTTTGAGGTACAGGTTTTTAAATTGCCAGTCTAGGCATCTTCCAGATATAATGAGTCTCTTGAGTATGAAGAGTCTGAAAGAAAATGATGAAGATGTTCATTCAGTTTCTTCACTGCTACTCACCATTAATAGGTTTTGAATCAGTGTACAGGGCGATCCTCAAATCTGAGAGGGCTTGCCTGTAATGTTTACCAGTTCCCAAGAACATACCCAGAGACCCCAGCAGTGGAAGACATGAATTTATTAGTTACATAAGCAGGACAGGACACTCTGCTGGTGGCTGGGCAGAGAATGGTCTGTGCCATAGTTGAGCACAGGTTCTGGTTTATACGTTAAGAATAAAGCATTACTAAACAATTAAAGAGCAATGCAGATTCACTGTCAACAAGATAGGGTTCCAGTTTGTACATACATTGTCTGAAGGCTACAACAAAAGATTAGCTTGTCAATGAACAAAATCAGCTGAGTATGTTTAGAGTTTATTGCCCCTAATCTTGTGATATTAATGTGAGAGGGGAGTGCATACTTCTAGAATGACTGGGCCATGGCTATTTCCTTGTGGTGAAGATAATGGTCATAAGATGTTTACAAGCCCCAGCTGTGGATTGCAGTCAGGTCTCAGAGAAGACAGTCCAACTAGAAAAGGGAGAAGAGAATTCAATGTATGGGGTCTGCTCACAATCAAATATTAAGTCATTATTTGCGTCATTTGAAAATCAACAAGATATTCAACCTCATCATATAGAATGCTCTATTGAATGTAATGTATATTTATTCTTTATCGTCTATAAAATGTTTGTATCATGGAGGCCAGCAGGTATCTGGTCTCCATGATACAATTTCCACATGACTGACTGTGGTTCAAGTACCAGACCCAGGGACTTGAAAACCACACTGGGAGAGTGTGCATGCATGCCCAAAATCCCAGGAGGAGAATGGAGGATAAGGAATTATGGTATGGTCATCTTCCTTGGGACAAGGGCTGTAACTTCTTACTTTCCTTCTCTGTCTTTCTCTTTCTCTCTCTGGTGAATGCACACACCCTATGACCAAAACCTAAAAAAAAAAATTGTATCATGATTTTCTTGACATAAAAAAGCCTTTTTATGGCATCCAACATTATTGGATACATCCTTATAAACCTTAGACAAACTATAAATATAGGAATAGAAAATTCTAGGAATGAGATTTTGAAAGAGAAGAAGAAAGAATGAAAAATTCTGGTTTATTGTTCACCTGTTTTTCACTACTGGTAACAAATGAAGCTATGTTTTCACTTTCTCTGTTCTTTAGGAGTGACTAGAATGTAAATAGCACTCAAAGTTTAAAAAGGTGGCCTTGACTTAGACACTATATTATTCAATATTTAATAAAAATTTTATTTGCTAAATATTTAGATGTCTACTGGCCTTGTAAGATTGATGTCAGTCTTTCATAATGTTACTCTTATCTCTGGTTGTTTTATGCTTTAGATTAAATCTTTAGATTCCCATTTCTTTTTTTTTTTTCAGAGAATAAACAGACTTTATTTTATAATAGTATTACAGAAATCAAAATATCATTTGATACAACCTGAAGTTACTAGAAATCTCATCTGGTGTATAACTCTACATACTGGACTGTGAAAAGAAAGAAGGGAATGCCCACCTGCAATACTGGTACCTCTTTTCCTTCAACTAATGCTTTCTTTTTAAAAAGCTTTTTGAAGGTTGGAGTTCGGCCAGATGATGGGACAGTGGTAAATATGGATGCTCTGTGAAGCATCCCCACATAGGAAGGTTCCTGTTCAAGTGTAGAGTCCTCCTGGGTGTACCAGGCACACGTGTGTCCCTGATCCAGAGCTAGATGGATCACGAACCCTGTGGGGTGTTGTCTCTCTGTCTCCCTTTCTTTCTCTCTGTCTTGTGAAATTAAAAAAAAAAAAAAAAGAAAGAAAGAAAAAAAAATTTAAAAAAAAGATAGGAGAGTATCACTTCTATGTACTTTTCCATTACAATGAAAATACAATTTGACAGTCTTTAAAAATGTTCTGGCATGAGCTGGCCCCAAAACATCAGTGTTTTGATGTTTTTAGCTTCTTATTCAGACATCTTCCTTGTGAGAGTAGGTGGTGGAGGAAGAGAGAGTTGACCAGACTCCTTTCCGAGCAAGAAAATGTGCATTTGTGGTTGCAACACTCAGGATTTGTTGAAATGAGTCAGATCCTTAAATGGAATTTTACAGTTAATGAACATTTGGAGGCAAAAACAGTTCTTGCCTGTGTTTTGGTTTTAGTTTTTAGTTTGTACTTTTTATTTCCATTTCAAATGATACTGGCCATTCTTAAAAGGCAACAGAGGTGGAACTGTGTCCAGCTGATGATTTAGCATGGCACTGAAGTTCTTGGAGTGTACAAAAAGAAACCAAGCCAAACTGCCTGTCAAACAAATATGAGAATATGGGGGACAAATGGCTTGCTAAAAGTCACATTAGATCAAATTATCTGATTTTAACAGTATCTGGACAGCCCAAAATCTCCCTTCCCTATCCCTTACCCTCAGAAAAGAAACCCATAGCTCTTAAAGTCCAAGAAAAAAAATTAATGAGTATTAAAATAGACAGTTGAGGGGGACCAGCACATAGCATGGTGGTTAAGGCACTAGACACTCCCACATGGCTGACCATGGTTCAAGTACCAGACCTGGTGGCTTGCTTTCTCACTTTCCCTCTCTCTTTCTGTCTGCATGTCTCTCTCTGGTTAAATTAAAATAAATGAATGAATAAATAAAATTACATAAGTAATTCTTAAATAAATAAATAAATAAAAATTAAAACAAATAGACAATAAAGTCTGCATGCTTCCAATGAGATATCTCATCATGAATGGCTTTCTCTTCATATTATTTTTGCATCAGCTTTTAGTGGGCTGAGCAGTTTCACCTTGCTCTGGGAAAACAAGACTCTGAATTCTCGTTGGAGAAAAGGCAATGTGGACAAAGCATCATTATTAAAGTACACCTCTAGTTTCAGACCTGACTGAAAATGTGAATAGCAGGAAAACACAAAAGTCTGTACTTTGCAGCCCTTGGAAACCAGGAAGTGATGAATCCCACTGGAGAAAGCTTGCTTCTACTTAGTTCCAAACCTAGTTTTCAGATAAAAGGGCCTTGGAAAGGTAGAGTGAAGCTTGCTTTGTTAAGTAAATGGTCGGCTTACCTCCAATGCTTCAACTAACAGGCCTTGTTCTTTCTATTCTGTTCTGTACCAGTTTCAAGAGAAAAAAGGATGTTTGTTGTTTCAGGACTGGATGCTGTGAAGGAACTTTGAAAGCCAAATAGTCCCAAGGACATGCCCTTGCATACCAATGTCTCCAGAACTCATCTGGCGTTCACAGATAATTTAAGGTCACATATATCCCCAAGTAGTTGCATATGTTTTTCTTTTGGTATAGCACTTGCATTTTAAGGAAGCAGAGTAACTGAACATTTTAAGACCCTACAAATTACGAGAAAAAAATAAAATCAAATTGAAAAGAGGACTCCACATACAAAAAGAAAGACTAGAGTAAATCTTTGTTCCTTTACTTTGAGTATGAAGACTGCTAGAAAGAAAAGGATTGAGTTGGAGAAGGAGAGAGAGTACAAAGTGTGGGAGTGAATCAGAAAATCCAGAGAACTGAGCTATCCCTAAATGAAAACAGAGAATATTAAACTATGCAATGAAAACAAGTAAAACATTTCTGCAGTATTCCACTTCCTACTTGTGTATCAAAATGTATATTGGCATGTTAGATTTTTTGTGACTATGAGGAATTCAATCAGGACAAGGACCACTGGGGAAATGAGGCTCCAGACTTTTCTGAAGTCTTTTGTCATAAACTACAATATATAAATTGACCAACTTTCTATTCAAAATGGCCTCAGAAATTATTGTATATACATATTTTCCCATTCTGAAATCTAATATCTTCAGCTATTTAATTCACCACTGTTGTAACAAGGGCTCTCTTCTTCATCGAATTGGATTTTCTGAGTTTTTTTTTTTTTTTTTTTTTTTTTGACTAGATCTCATCCTTGAACCTTTTCTTTACCCGGTGAACTCAGTTTTATCAAAAATTCTGCTAAGATGGTTTATTAATAATCCTCCCACCTTTTACACCTAATCAAGCTCTTCTTTCTCCACCCTTGATATCTAACCAAGTTCTCTTTTCCCCCACCCTTGATATAAAACCAAGTTCCTATTAATAATTTTTCATCTACTTCCACATGCTACCTGAGTCAGAGGCTAGTAAGATTGTTGGATCATAGGGTAGCTCTATTTTTAATTTTTTGAATAATTCCCATACTGTTTTTCATCATGGCTACACTAATTTAAATTCCCACCAATAGTGTACAGGATTTCTTTTTCTCCACATTCTTGCTAACACATTTTATCTTTTTGTCTTTTTGATGATAGCCTTTTAGTGACATAAGGTTATATCTTATTATAGTTTTGTTCTTTTTTTTTTTTTTGTTAAGAGAGATTACTTTCTTGGTATAGAATACATGCACTCGCTAGAGAGACACTACGTGGGAGTCCAGCGATGTAACCATTATGCCATCTGCTGGTCTCTATAGTTTTTATTTGCATTCTTCTGATGCTTAATGGTATGAAGCAATTTTTTATATACCTGTTGACTATGTCATCTTTTGAGAAATGTCTGTTCGTATCCTTTGCCCATTTTTAGATGGAGTTATTTGTGTTCTTGTTATTGCATTGAGTTCCTTTTATATTTTGAATATTAACCCCTTAACAGATAAATGGTTCGCATATATTTTCTCCCACTGACAATTTGTCTCTTTACTGTGTTTCCTTTCCTGTGTGGGAGCTTTTTAGTTTGATATCATCTCATTTGTTTATATTAGTTTTGGTTGCCTATGCTTCTGGGGTCATAGTCAAGAAATCATTGTCCAGACCAGTTTCCAAGAGGTTTTTTTTTATGTTTTCTCCTAGAAGTTTTATAGCTTCAATTCTTACATTTAAGTCTTTCATCAGTTTTGAGTTTATTATTCATATATGGTATAAGATAATCCAAATTCATTTTTCTGCATGCAGATTTCCAGTTTTCCCAGCACCACTTATTGAAGACACTATCTTTTCCCTATTGTATTTACCACTTGGGTCTAAGACCAGTTGATGACAAATTCTTGGTATGTATATACTTTTATTTTGCATGTATTTATTACTAAGAAACATGGTACACACTATATGTTTTCAAACCTATATAAATTGTGTTAGAAGTTTATGTCTTCTTTTCCATTGTTTTGTTGTTCCGTATCATTTATGTGAAATTTATCCACATTGATGGGGGAGGACTTTAAAAGGTTTGTGGAGGGATTAGAACCAGCAGTGGCATGGTGGTTAAGGTGCTAGATTCCCACATAGTCAACCACAGTTCAAGTCCTAGACTTGGCAGCCTGTTTTCTTACTTTCCCTCTCTCTCTCTTTCTCTGTCTCTCTCTAGTGAGTTCATGTGCCCTAGAGCAAAGTTTTTAAAATACTAATAATAGTTAATCAAATTAAATAAATAATATTTCTTTAAAAACATTAAAAGTGTGTAGAGAGGGCCAGCTCGTAGCACAGCAGTAAAATACCAGCCACTATGTTCCAGAGAAAACAGCTCTGCTTGATAGAAAACATAAATGAGTGTAAGTTCTTTCCATGCCCCTTTGAAGTGCAAATCTTTCCTAGAGATGGCAGGATAGTGCCCCTTCAATCTCTGTGAGAGGGTAGGAGCTGAACTTCAACAAGCCCAAGCTGATTGGCAAACATAAATGATCTAGTCACTTGACCTACATGCTCCAATATTTTTCTCCCAGCTCATCCAGCACTTGACAGTGTTCCTGCCTGTGTTTACCTGAACTGAGTTCAATCTCTCCTATAACAGTCTTGATTCCTTCTGCAATAGTCTTGAATAAAATCTCGCCATTTCTAACAGGTATCCAGCACAATTGTCTGACACTGTGAATATCTCAGTTGTAGTTCGTGAAACAAGAATAAATGAGTCTCCACTCTGACTTGTATCTCTTTTTATTTTTTTTAAGAGATTTTTGTTGTAGGGCATGTATGGTTGCTGGAGACAGAAAGTTAGAAATCACCCCTCAGGAAGGATGGCCAGGCCACAAACCTTTCTCCTCTATTCTACTCTCAGAATTTTGGGCAAGCACGCATATGCACCTATGCACCTGGTATGAGTTTTAATCCACTGGGTCTGGGACTTGAACTGTGCTCGACTGCATGAAAGTCCAACAATGTAGCCATTACGCCACTTTCTGGTCCCTCTGGTTCATAACGTATGGCGTCTTTTCAGTTTTTAGGTATCCCCAGAGCATACATTTATTGATCTAGAGATGACGTTGAGTGGGATATAGGTGCCTCAACAACGCATTGGTTCTGAAATGAAGATCATGGCTCAATCCTCCCAAAGTGGCAATGCCACAGGACTCCCTGAGAGTGGCTTGCACTGGCACTGCATTATGACACATTTCACCTCAAAATATCAGCTGGGAAACTTGGAATCTTGAGCCTCTTATTCTGTCTTGCAATACCTTAGCTTTTCCTGAGCCTCCAGCTCTGTGAAGGATGACAGAGTAATGCTGAGACCATCCCTTTACATTGGTTTGACAATCTAAGGCTGTTCTAGGAGAGAGAACCATAATAGTAATACAGATCATTTTTACCCCAATCAGGTAACCATACTCCAAAAAGTCTTACTTATTTTTACTTCAGTTTTATTTTATTCTATTTTCTTTTTTCTTCCAGGAAGTGCACACATGAGATAGAGAATGAAGGAGAAAGGATTGTGGCATAAACAACTCCCACCAGGGGGTGCTTACACTCTCTCTCTCTCTCTTTCTGTTTCTGGTGAGTACATGGGCCTTTTGGCAAATTTTTAAAAATTGCTGTTCTGCAGACTCCACACAAAAGGCCCAGACTGCCTTAATAGGCTGATGCAGTGGCACTTGCTTGTGGTCTCAGCTACTCTGGCTCTGAAGTAGGAAGATCCCAAAAGACCAAAACTCTATCTATAAATAAATATATAAATAAAAAGTTTTGGGGACCAGCAGTTAGCGTAATGGCTATGTCGCTGGACTCCCATGTAGTTGACTGAGGTTCGAATCCCGGACCCAGTGGCTTAAGACTCACGCCGGGCACGTGTGCATGCATGCCCAAGATCCCGAGAAGAGAATGGAGGAGAAGGGATTGTGGTGTGGCCATTCCCCCCGGGGGGTGATTTCTCGCTTTCTGTCTCTCTGTCTCTCTCTGTCTGTCAGGGGAGCTCACGCGTCCTATAGCACAAACCTCTCCAAAAGAAAAAAAAAAAGTTTTGAACATACTTGCTTGATTCTATAGTGCTGCACCATCTATCTTATATCATTAATCATTAAGAGAATATTATAAAATTGAGCTCATGAATTTAGCATGATTTAATAAAGTTTGAAAAGCAATATATTAAAGATACTTCTCTTATCATGAAGATATATTTTAATTGATATTTCATTAATTTTATCTTCTAAATTTTTAATTTTTTTTTTGAGAGGTTTTCGCTATAGGGCGCGTGTGCTCGCCAGACAGACAGAGAGAGACAGAGAGATAGAAAGCGAGAAATCACCCCCCAGGGGGGATGGTCACGCCGCAATCCCTTCTCCTCCATTCTCCTCTCGGGATCATGGGCACGCACGCACACGCGCCCGGCGTGAGTTCTAAGCCACCGGTTCCGAGACGCGAACCGCAGTGGACTATGTGGGAGTCCAGCGACATAGCCATTACGCTAACTGCTGGTTCCCTAAATTTTTAATTTTTAATAATTTTAAATGAGTAAATAATGTTGTCAAAATACTATGACAGGATCTGGCAGAATTATTTATTTTTAATTTAATTTATTATTGTTATTTTTCAATTTTTACCAGAGAGAGACAGAGAGAGAGAGAGGAGGGGGGAAAAGAGAGTGAGAGAGCAAGCCACCAGGTCCAGGACTCGAACCATGGTCAGCCATGTAGGAATCCAGCGTCCCAATAGTTATGCCACCTGCCAGATCCTGTTGTAGTAAAGAAGACTGAATCTAGCAGACCTGAGGCTACTCTCCACAGAAAGAATGACTTTCTGGAAAATTCTCGCTGTTCTTTGATGAGAAGAGGTCACTGATCTGAAACTGTACAAACAATATGCTTTATGGTTTACGGAGTCTGGAATTTTTGTACATTCTAGGCCCAGTGTCCCAGTATGACTGAACCTCAATGAAAACTCTGAGTACTAGGTCTTTAGGGACCTTCCTCTAGACAACATTTCACATGTGCCATCACAATTTGATACTAGAGGAATTAAGCATATTCTGAGTGATTTCACAGGAAAAACACTCTTGGAAGCTTGCACCTAGTTTTCTTTGAACTTCACTCCATGACAGTTATCCTTTGCCCGTTTTTTTTTTTTTTTTTTAGCATTTTTTTGCTGCAATAATTAATAGTCGTACTACTACATTGATCCTGTGAGTCTTTCAAACAAATCAGCGAGTTGGGAGTGGTCTTAAAACCCTTAGACATGATGCCCCATGTCTGCTGTTTATCCAAAGAGCTCTGGATACTTTTATTGGAAAATGGTATTTGAAAAACAATACCTGGGAACCAGCAGTTAGAGTAATGGCTATGTCGCTGGACTACCATGTAGTTGACCGCGATTCGAGTCCCGGACCCGGTGGCTTAAACTCATGCATATGTGCGTGCGTGGCCAAGATCCTGAGAGGAGAATGGAGAAGGGATTGCGGCATGGCCATCCCCTTTGGGGGGTGATTTCTTGTTTTCTGTCTCTCTGTCTTTCTCTGTCTCTCTGCGAGCACACACGCCCTATAGCAAAAACCTCTCAAAAAAAAAAAAAAAGAAAGAAAGAAACAAGAAAGAAAGAAAAACAATACCTGTGTTGACGGAAAATAAATAACCAACTGTAAAATTAATAATTAATGCGATTTATTTCCAAGCCAACTGTGAGTGACCTAGGCCGGAGAAGAGGCATACATGCCTTTTCTCAGGGTGATCACGTACAGAGGTTCCTTTTATTTGCTTTTGAGATTGATAGACAACATTTAGTGAAAAGATTTTCCATGGGTCTGGCCCAAAAAGGTGGGACATGTAGAAGTGTGTGTGTGGGGGGGTGCTTGTAGGTTATAGGTGGGTTCCACAATTTTTAGGTCTGTGATTGGAAGGGAAGATCCGTGTCTTAGTTAAAGAAAGGCTTAATCTACATCTCAAGGAAAAGGGAAGTTCTGTGTCTTGGGAAGAAATAAGCAAAAGAATACACTGTAATCAGTTGAAATATACATCGCAAAGATACTATGCCAGGAACAGGAGGTAGGAAGAATCCTGTTAATAGAAAATAAATGGTCTGTTAATGTTTGTGGGCATGACTTCCCCAGTCCCTTTTGAAAATAGAAAAGGTAGTCAGACTTCTGTCCACACCTGTGTACTAAGTATGTCCATTTGTACTGAGATGTTATTTCTCAGGTATCTCAGAGGCAAAGCTAGAAATGTCTCCAACCGATGGCTCCAAATCCAATCCAATATCCCATTACTCATTTTATCCTAACCCCATACTATTACATTATTTTTTTTTTTTTTTTGAGAGGTTTTTGCTATAGGGCACGTGCACTGGCCAGAAAGACAGAGAGAGACAGAGAGACAGAAAGCGAGAAATCACCTCCCGGGGGGATGGCCACACTGCAATCCCTTCCCCTCCATTCTTCTCAGGATCTTGGGTATGCACACACAAACATCCAGTGTGAGTTTAAGCCACCAGCTCCGGGACTCGAACATTGGTCGATTGATTACATGGGAGTTCAGTGACATAGCCATTACGCCAACTGCTGGTCCTTTCTCATTTGTCCTTTGGCATCTTTTTTCTTTCCAGGCTTATGCACAGGGCTTTCACTACTGTTGAAACATTGTTTATCCCCATTAAAGGTTTTAGCTTTAATAGTCTTGCTGATTATCTAGATCAGTGGTTTTTAATCTTGTTTGCATACTAGAATTGCCTGGAGCAGTTCTGAACAAATACTCATCCTTGGGCCCCACCTCCAGAGATTCTGTTCAACTGGTCTGGGTTGGGCCCCACTCTTGCAATAATTTAAAATTCTCTCCAGTGAACTTTGGATGCAGTCGGGGCTAATAACAGTGACCCAGTTACCTTCCAGCAACAAGCTAGTTCTGTGCAAGGCCCCCTAAGTTAACAGTACAGGCCACAAAAGCCCTCTCAGCCTGTATCTCTCGCTAGTTGAACTTGGAATTCCTATTTCCCCTTTACTCTGTGGTTCTGCTTGGCAATCACAGAATTTCAGAGATGAGTTAGCTCAATTTTGTAATTCTGAAGAAAAGTATTCTCAAGCCCAGAGAAGAAAGACCTTACCCAAAATCACACATCTTGTGACTGAAGTGCCAAGACTACTCTATATAATTGCCTTTAACATATGGGTTTACTGCTTTATTTCCCAGAAAAGCCTCCATCTGTATTCAGCTGTTACCTCTCTTTCCTCAAATTTATATCTCCCCTCTGCTTTCCAGGTTGTATATTTCCCACTCGAAGAGAATAAGACAATGATTTCTGTTTGTTAGCATTTTAATATCAAGGTCTTGGAGGTAAGGGGTTTCTTCCCACCCCATCTTATGCATTGTCCTACATTATAAAATGTATTCCTTCTAGCAACTTCACCTCAGAGCTCTACCTTTGTCTGTAAAATAAGAACACAATGAAGTTAAAGTCTTAGTAGCCCAAAGGACCATCTGAAGAGTGATAAAACAAGAAATATCATATTACTTTGAATAAGTATTTCATTAAGGAAACTTCCTGTGTGAAATTTTCGGCATAAAAAAAATCCTAAAAGCAAAAGTACGCTGCGAGCGCCATCTCCTGGAGAAATCATGACAGTGGTGGGGATATGATCCCCCATAGCCACATCTAGTATTTATCTTTTATCCTTCATCTATTACGGAATTTACTTATTATTGTTTTATAATAAAACTAGCTCCCACGTTATACAAACAATGGAAAAGTAAACATTACATTTAAAGGCATGAGAATCAGAGAAATATACTTTGGAAAGGAAGATATCAGTTCAGAAACAGCAACAAAATACAATAATCACAGTTCCCACAGAAAAACCTGAGGCAAAGTAAAATTTTAAAGAATTGATACAAAGCAATTCATGAATTGAGAAGCATAAGACCAAAAAACTTCTAGTGTTCCAATGACAAAATGTTACAAGCAAGAATTTATTAGGAAAATGCTAGAGAAAAAAATTAACTGATTTGCAATGACAAAATTGCCTTTTGTAACATACCTTGTTGAAAAGCCTCTAATTATATAAGCATATGTTAATTGACTACTGATTAATTGGCTGGGATTATAACTTTAATTTTGTCTCACACAAGCATGAGCGGGTCAAGTTGATCTGGGCAAAGTTACTCTTATGTTTGCAACTTAAGCAAGATGTAGGCCATTTTTAAAGCCTTTGGTTTCATTTACTCAGAGAACTTTCCAGGTTCTTTCTCTATTATTATAATTTTCTTTAATAGAAAATTACAGAAATAACAGAACATCTCTTTCTTTAATAACAGAAAGAGCTATAAATTTAGTAAAGGGTTTTGGGAGGGTTAGTGATGAGTGCATTGTATAAGACCTTAAGTTTGAATTACCATAAGACATCTGTGTGGAGCCATCAAGTACATAGCAGGATGAATGAGTCTAAAGCTGAGAGAGATCTAGGAGATATGAACTTGGTGGTGATCAGCATGTGATCTCTAAAATGCTGATCTGCACGAGATTTCAGAAAGAGTGTGGAGAAAGAGAATAGGGCCCAGCACAGAATCCTAAGAAACGTTGATATTTAAGAAATGGTCCGTGCTGCCATAACAAAACACTTCAGACAGGGTGATTGTTGAAGAACAAAAATGTATTTCTCAGCTTGGGAGGCTGGAAATCCAAGATCAAAGTGCCAGCAAGCTGTCTGGTGAAGTCCCTATCTCTTCTTGCAAAAGTCCCTATCTCTTCTTGCAAAGTGGCACCTCTTTGCTGTCCCCCTCCACCCTCAGAAGGCACAGACATTGGGTCCTCACATGGCGCATGGTGGAAGGGCAGAAAAGAACTAAGCTAGTTTCTCACCACCCTTTTATAAAACACTAATCCATTCATGAGAGCAAAGCCCTTATGACCTAATTACCTTTCAAAGACCCTATTTTTTAAAACCATCACAATGGAGGTTACGTTTTGATCTCTGTTCATGAATTTAGGGGGCTATTCATACCTTAAAAGTCAGTAAAGGTAAGCAGTGTAATGACTGGCCTTGACTATGAAACCATGTACCTTAAATCTGAGCTCCTGTACTTACTTGGGTTAACATTTAAAAAGATCATTTTAAAGCCGGTTTTGCATATAACCTCATTAAGCAGACCGTGAGAACATTTGTTTTGTTTTGGTTTTGAATCTCCCATCCTCTAATCTATGATTCTTTAAACATGTAAGAACTGCCTTAGCCAGATCCTTAAAGCTCTACTGTCTGATCCGAGAGGAGTCTAGATTTAATATGGTTCAAAAGAATTGTGCCTTATTATTTCTGTTTCTAAAGACTAATGTCAGCTGAGCTAACTGGCTCTCTGCCCTTCTCCACTTGCTTTGCAGGCTGAAAAATCCTGGGTCAGGAAAGGAGCAGAGGCCTGAGCAATTCAGCAGCCCCCACGCTTCCCACCAGTTTTTCTTGGTCACCTTCTTCCTAGCCATAATACAGCTTCCTAATCTTGAAGAGAAACATGTGAAGAATTGCATGATTTTCCTGCTAAATCTTATTTTCTTAGAGTTATTTAGACCTGTTTTGTTTTTTATTCTTCTAAAATATCTTTTGGTGGTTACAGATGTTGCTTGTTTCAGCAAAAATCCCATTTCAGTTTTTTTTCCATTGTAAACCAGATGAACTTTTTCACTGAAACTGTCACATTGTCTCATTGAATTTCAGGTCACTTGCAATTTCTTTTTTCTTAATTCCACAGAGAGAAGAGGGCTAAACGCCTAAGAATTCTGCTCTGCTCTCACTCAAACTCCCTTGGTAGAGCCCAATTGCAGCTAAAATCTTCAAATATCATTTATGTTGAAAAGTGTGGCCAGAAGAATAATATTCTATGGAGTCTGAACATTCAGCTAAATGGTTCTGTAACTCTTTGTGACCACTGCTTTTTTCATTTTCTCTCTCAATGCTCTGTAAAATTTCTAACCAGGTTTAGAAGATGAGTTTACATTTTCTTAATCCCTTGGAAATGTCTATGCCTTTGGATATTTTATCTATTAGAAAATATGTCATCTCTTTCCATCTGTGCCAGTAGCGTAACCAGCTGCTGGCATTTCTTTCAGTCTAGAAAACTAGAGCATTTTCTTCTAGCATCTTCCATATGCTCACTTCATGTAGATTACTACATTCATCTCAGAGCTCCTTTGATTCAATCCCATACTTAAATAATGCATTTCATCACTAAAGTGATGTGTGCTCTGAATTTTTTTTTTTGCTCAATTCAAGACTTATTTTTAATGTGGATTCACACCATGTGAACAGCCAGGACAATGTATATGATTCTTATTATGAGTGATATTTATTTAATAAAACCAAACAACCAGAAAGAAGAGCAATTTAATAGCCATAAGATAAGGGAAATAAAAGATTGTATTGAAATTCTCTAGTATAATATTGTGCCACTTATTTTCTATCAACATTTGTGGTGAACGCAGGAGTTAAAAGAGTTTTTGTTTCTTGGACTTTTTTTTTTGAAGTATAAGTTAATACACATAACAATGAGCTAGCAGGCTCTTAAAAATAATATTGGAAGCCTATAAGGTTTGTAATTGTTAATCATGTTCTGGCTATGCTTTTTCTAATTATCAAACCTGTAGGTTTTGAAGTTTTATGTTTTCTAAAATAATAGTAAATTATGTTTAATGCCCTCAGATTACTTCTTATGAACAAAGAGGCAGCAATACAAATCAAATGGGCATCGAGGTACTAGCCAACTTAGAAATATAAAATCAGAAGTCGAAATCTTCAAAAAACAACAGTGAGTATTTCCTTAGCCCTGTCCAAGGATTTGAGAAAAATTCTCATTACATAGACAAGGCAGTACAAGGATTAGCTAATCTTAGAATCATAGAATGTTACCAGTACAACAGATGGTTTGAATGGTCTGGCTCCGTTACTGTAAAACTGAGGAAATGAAGACCTTATCCCAAATAGCAGATTATCTAAAATCACACAGCTGATTAATACAGAGCCCAGATCGAGACATAATTCCTGTCTCCCAGATATGCTACCTTTCTACTTTGCTAGTATACCACCATCTGCCAATTTCTAGCAGATGCAGGTTTTCTGAGACAGGGGTCAGGCCTTGTCTGTAACCGTCACTGACCAAAGTCAGTCATTTGTCCTTCCTTTGAGTCGCAGCTCCCAAGCTCTCACTACCTAAGCCCATTTCTGCTGTTTCTGCTTACTTCTTCCATTGACGCTCCCCATTCTTCTACCTGATCTCCTACTAGTCTATAAGCTGAAAGCTCATTAGTCTAATCCATTAAGCAGGACAATGTGTTGAAGAAGGGATGGAAATATTTTTTCCCACCTGCATGTGGTTTTGTTCGTTTTGTTTTTATTTACAGTTAATAACTGTATATCTTTACAGCATATGAAAATTTTTTTCAGCATGAGTATGATGCATATTTGCCAAGTCATAGATATTACCACATATATTATCATTAACAGATATCTTTTCGTTTTTGTTTGTTATTTTTTCCCCTGATCCCCTCCCTCCCACCCACCACACCCTCTCCTGTACTCTTGTTCTGTCCCTAGTATCTACAGTTGCTCTTCTTGCTATTAACATCTTCCAATCTTTCAATTTCTGCCATAGAGCGCAGACATTCAGTATATATTAAGTGGAGACATATAATACCTGTTTATCATAGTCTACCCAAAGGACAGGAAAACACATAGACAGAAAAATACTTGCACAGCCCTGTTTATTACATCATTATTACAATTGTTAAGACATGGAATCAGCCCGATATCCAAGAACAGATGAATAGATGAAAATATGTGGCACATACACACTGCATGTGGTTTTACTGTGGCCTTCCTAGAGTCTTCCCCAACCCTTTATCACACAAAGCAGACAGCATGAGGGCTAATTTAAAATTTAAAAGATTCGAAGATTTTTTTTTTCATTCAGCTTGAAAGTTAATTGAAACTGCATTAACTTTAATGGTCAAAATGTATGTTCTTATAACTTAAATTCTATTATGTAACTAAATAGATAAATAATTTTGGAAAAAGTGGCATTGATTTTAGTCTACAAGACATTAATATCTAGGTGTATTTGAAATTACTATAGCTTTATCAGCTTTGATCCTGAATTTAGATCACTAGCCATGTCTTCAAGTCAAGCAGCACTAGAAATACAAATTACTTATTATTGATCCAATATAGGTGAACAGGTAGAGTCTTCCCAAACTCCTGAGTTTGTATATATATGTGTGTATACACACACACACACACACACATATATAATACCTCATATATATATATATATATATACATATGTATATATATACATATATTATATATTTATATATATATATATATAAATACCTCAGATATATATAAATAATACCTCATATATATATAAATAATACCTCATATATATATAAATATGTATACACACACACACACACATATATATAATACCATATATATATATATATATATGTATATATAACATATATATATATATATATATATATATATAAATAGTCCATGGAAAAGTCATGACATATTTTTCTGTTTATCTATGCAAAAATGTGTCATGATTTTTCCAATAACCCAATATATACAGGGTCTGCCTTACTTGGTATAGTAGTCCTCTCTTATCCATGGTTTCATTTTTCTGTGGTCCAAAAATAGGTGAGCACTGTATGGTACAGTAAGATATTTTGAGAAAGAAGACAGACCACATTCACATAACTTTTGTTACAGCATGTTGTTATAGTTTTATATTTTATTATTAGTTATTATTAATCTCTTACTGAGCCTAACTTATAAATAAAATTTTCCCATAGGTTCATATTATGTATAGGGCTGAACATAGCATATGTAAGGTTCAGTACCATCCAGGGTTTTAGGCAGACATTGAGGGTTTTGGAAGGTATAAGGAAGGACTTTTATATTTCATATTCTGCAAACATGAGCAGAAACAAAATGAGACATTCAGTAAATAGTTGCGAAGTTCTATGCATATACGGATCATTCTAGTACTTCATTTTAACACTTAAAAAACTATCCAACAAGACATACTGGTTCCTTTCTCTTGTTCAGTTTCCCAGAAACATTTTATTGGGCGTAAGTTAGAATAAAAAGTGTCTGGAAGAAAAAAATGAAAGAAAGAGCATCAAAGTCATCCAATAATGGAGAAACAAAGGAAGGACAGAATGTCAACAGCATCGTAAAGTCCTCGTTGGCAGGTGTACAAAAAGTCATTGTTCCAGCCAAGCAACCATATGCCTAGAACATGGCAGAGCCGTTCTCTGGGCATGAATCCAGGGCTCCAGTGTACCACTCTCTAATTTGGATTAATAATTCATTGTATTATCTGAAAAGGTTGTTTTATATACCTAGTTAACTCAGCCATAAGAAACAACTTGTCCCAAGACACTTACAGAATTTTCAGTGTCCTGGTAATAGCCAAGCATTCAGGAGAATGTAAAAGGAAGCATCGCCGAGGGTGGCTCAGCCAAAGGTACCGTGAAGGAGAAAGGAAGGGAAGTGAGGAAATGAAGGAGACAAGGAGAATCAATATGTGCTTGATGCTGCCAGGTGCCAAAGAGCATGCTGGGAACATACCATGCTCATAGTTTTGTGAGGCGAGTGACAGTATTCCTATTGTAAGGATGAGGAGATTCAGGTTTAGGAAAGATCAGTAAATTAACCCCACTCATTCATCTGGTGGAAACAACTGCAAATAATTCACGGAAAGGACCAATTGAGTGATCAAAGACACATCCCTGAAAAAGAAAAACTGGAAAACAGCTCCAAAATAACATATGAGCAGACAGGTGATATGTGGTACCAACTGAATACCCAAGTGGTAAGAAAACGTCTAATGTTATTAGCCAAAGAGTGTTAGTAAAAATGAATAAGAGCACTTCATAGAGAAGAAGCTTGACACAGCTCCAAAGCTTCTCAAGTTTTTAAATAGTGTGTTGCTCTATATTTAAACACTGACCTAATTCCTAAAGCTGAGAAACACCAGATGAGTGTGAAACTTAAAAGCACTTGAGTTTTAACAGGAAAAGCTCCAGCCTGGCCACAGTACAAGGTTAAAGATAGCATCTCTCTGTTTTGTGAGGAGAGAGGAAGGAAGTAGAGAAGACAGCTTCTTCCTCTTCTAGTAGAAATCTAGCTAGCTGATAGATCACATCTGAAAAAAAGAGGCATCTTTAAATTCTTTACTGTGCGAGTAATTAAAATTCACTCAGGCAAATGTATCAGCATTGCCCACTAAAGAAAGTCACCAGTACTAAGAAAAGCATTTACTGCAAAACCTCTCTTGAATCTTTAATTTCTATTATCTTTAATTAAATGAATAACTTTTAAATTCTAGAATTGTTGGCATATTTTTAAAAAGATACTGGCTACCATGAAGTTCATAAATGAAACTCAGTAGACAAGAGGAACATAAATCATTTTTATGTTGACTTCTTACTAAAAACATTTCACTTTTAGTATCATGAATTTTCATCTGTTTATACTTGTAAGGAAATGATCAGATGGGCAGTAGAGGATCTTTTGCCAAAATAACATTTCATTCCTCTCTGTTAACTATGGGAACACTATTGAGAGTATTATGGGAAAAACAAAACAAAAACACGGCTACTCTTTGCTCTCTGATTTTCACATCTGTGATTTGAAGAGGCTAGAATAAATGATGGCAATTTTTTCCAAATGTAAACTTCCAAATTTTTTATAGATCGAGAAAGTAAGGACTAAAAATATCCTTTGGATTTAGCAAGGAGGCTGTCAATACTAACTCTGTAGAGAGCAATCTCTCTGAAGGAATTTGTGACAACAGCTTAGAATTAGGGAAGGGAAGGTGAAGTTAGGAAAAAGTGCATTACGAAAGGAATGGGGAATGAGCAAGTGGAGATGGATTGAACACTTATGTTTTAAGGTTATTTATTTCCAGAGAAAGAGTCACCCTTGACAGGATCTGCAGCCAGTCCTGTAGCCAGCCGGGGTCATGGACACACCCAGCAAAAACACGTACTTTTAAATTAGATTTGTCCTGAAAGGAAGGCAAGGATGAGGATGGATGAAAGGGACTATTTGGTAGGCTAGGGGAAGTTAGTTGCTCATGTTTAATGGTAGGAGAGACCCATCTTCAGTGATGCCTCTGCGACACAATGTTCTATAATGCCAAAAGCCACATGGAACGTCAAGGGTTTGATTCCTTGGAATACTTGTACCCACCAGGTGTGTGCGTGCCAGTGATCCTGCTTGGCTGGGAGGAACTGGGGCAGTGGGCATGAATATCACGGTGTCAGATAATTTCAAGGGCACTTGTCTTTCTCTCTCTCTCAAAAGATGAATAAAACATTCTTAGTTTTCTAAATGAGGTGAAAAGAAATTTTACGTTTAAATGTTGATGGGACCTTCTAGAGAGAGACAAGTAGAAAGTATCAAAAAACAAGAAGAAATATAAGAAGATGAATTTCAAAGCATAGGTGCAAAGATTCAATTTGAAGGCAAGCAAGTGATCAAACAGTTCAGGAAAATGGTTAACTCACCTGATGAAAAAGAAAGTTTAAAATAGTGACCCTCAGAAAACTAAAACTTTATAGAACTTCAAACATCTGATTTCATAATACGTTTGACTCTCTGTGCACCAAACAACAGGACCTGAATGTCTGTGTCACATCTGAGTCAATGCATACAGTTAGGTGGAATCAAAACATGTTTAGAGACCAGCAGATGGCCTAGTGACTATGTCACTGGACTCCCACTCAGTCTACCACAGTTCAAATCCCAGACCCCTGCAACTTCAGTCTCACACTGAGCCTGTGTGCACGTTTGCCCAGGATCTCCAGAGGAGAATGGATGAGAAGGGATTGTGACATGGCCATGCCCACTGAGGTGGGGTGATTTCTCACTTTCTGTATCTCTGGCAAGGTCATGTGCCCTAGAGAAAAAAAAAAAAAAGTTTAAATCTGAATTTAATGCTAGATACCTTTCCTTATTACTTCTCAGAGTAATACCCTCATGAAAAACAAGGTCAGAAATAGATTGTAAAATTGTTCATTTGCCCCCTTTCTTCTGTAGATTTTTATTATATTAAGAAACTATAGAGAGCATTTTTTTAGGGGAAAGATTATTGGACTAATAATTCAAACATAGCAGTACTTTAAGCTACTATTTATGGTCTGGGAATCTCTAAACAAACCAGTACAGATAGCAGCCTGGATCTCTACTTTCTCATCTACATGAGAGAGAACTATATAAATATCTTTTCAGATCTAAGAATTCTCTGACTCTAAATTAGAGAACATTTTCCAAACGGTAAACAATATAGTCTTAACCAAGAAAATATATAAAGGGAATGTTTCTCTTGAATTTTCTCCTTGATGTTAGTGCTTAAATTAAAGAAAAAAAAAAAAAGGTTGATATTCTTTTGGGGACTTGGGAAGAAGAGCTGTTCTTCTTGGGAGAGTACAGCTCTTTGGGTTGTAGGCTCGTGCAAGAAAATCTTAGAAGCCAGCCCACAACCTGCCACAGCGATGGTTCTGGTTGTCTCAGCCCCAAGGGACTGCTTCATCTCCATCTCTGGAGGGATCCAGTTGAGGAGGAAACTGAGGTGCCTCAGGCCTTGACTTCTGCCTGGATCTTCCACAGACGCTCTAAGGGGACTGCAGGTTATGGGAGCTACATGAGTGCTTTCAGGGCAGTGGTGTGAGCAAGCTGAAGTGGGATGGCAGAATGGCCTCATTCCTATGACTGTAACTCCAGTGATCCAGAGAATTGGGATTGGAAATTGCACAGTAGACCTTGTAAACATTATAAGCATTTAAATACTCCCTTATGTGTTGCTAAAGGAGGACGTGATCACACCAAAATGGTGCTAGTGGGGGACATGAGAGTTCAAGAAATAGACAAAGGTCACGTGACAGATCAAGAGATGTATCTCATGAAAGAACAGAGTCCCAACTCACTCCTTGCAGTGTAGGCTTTTTTAAAGACCAAAGGTAACTGAATAGCTTTTTAAATGAGTATAACTCCAGATTTCTTTTTGAAATAGCATTAATATGTTATACAAGTCTTGTTTCTAATAGTGTTTAATTTTCTGTTTGGAGTGCTAGTCAAATAACATTCATATCATTTGGGTTGTTAATAGTCATAACACATTAAACCAACTGTGTTTTATTCTACCAAAATAGCAGAACTTAATTCACAAGGTGGAAGTTTGGAAATATAAATCTTCCCCTAGACCAGCAGTTAGCATAATGGCTATGTCACTGGACTCCCATGTAGTGGACCGTGGTCGAGTTTCAGACCTGCTGGGTTCAACTCACGCCAGGTGCATATGCGTGCATGCCCAAGATCCCAAGAGGAGAATGGAGGAAAAGGGATTGCGGCGTGGCCGTTCCCCCCTGGGGATGATTTCTCGCTTTCTGTCTCTCTGTCTCTCTCTATGTCTTTCTGGTGAGCGCACACACCCTATAGCAAAAAAAGAAAAAAAAAAGAAATATAAATCTTTCCCATTAAAGTAAGTTTTTTGTTGTGCTTATTCCATTTTTATACTACATTCAAAACCAATCTAAATTTCCATAGCAACAGAATATATATGCTGACAAACTTGACAGAATCATTAGTCACATTCAAAAATACTGATGTCTAAAAAGGCTCAAAATGTAGTAAATCAAAATTTGGTAAATTATCATTTTTTATTTTATTTGTTTTTTATTTTTGCTATAGGGCACATGTGATTGCCAGAGACACAGAGAAAGAGGGAGAGAGAAAAAGTGAGAAATGACCTCCCAGAAGGAATGGCCATGCCATAATCCCTTCTACTCCCATCTCCTTGCAGGATTTCAAACACACATGCACACGGGCCCAGCATGATTTTCAAGGTACTGGGTCCAGGACTTGAACTGCAAAGTTGGCCATGTGAAACCCAGTCACCTTAACCTTCATGCCATCTGCTAACCCCTATATTATTTTTAATTCAAAGGAGAATTTATTTATTTTTCATCTACATGGGAAAGTATATGTGCCTCTATGGTTGTTTAAAACAAGTTTCTTCAGTGAAAAAAAAGAAAAAATACAGAAACTTGGGCCAGACTGTGACCTGGCAATTAAGGCCAGTGAATCCCACATGTCCAATCACGTGTCCTGAGTCCCAGACCCAGCAGCTTGAAAGCATACTAGGCAAGTGAATACGCATTCCCAAAGTCCCAAAAGAAGGAAGAGATGGAGAAGGGATTGCAGCATGGCCATGTCTTCTTGTTTTCCCTCTCTCTTTCTCTCCCTTTCTCTCTCTCTCTAGAAAGCGCACATGCAAGCACACATGCCCTCTGGCAAAATTTTAAAATAAGAAAAGAGAAATTCACTCAATTTTGCCCAAGTGAAAAAATAGAATATTGCTAAAAAGACACAATAAGAATCTCATAAAAATGACACAAAAGGAACCTCAACCATAAAACACAGTAGAAGCAGGTGACAGCAGCAGGCCATCCCTGCACATGACACAGGGTATGATAGATGTTGATATACCATATGACCAAATATTCGCAGCTGTTTAGATATCCAATTGTCAAATAAAATATATTCTGTCTTCATAGTTGACAAACTGGGTATGACAAGTTTTTAATTGTAAAATTTAAAAGTGGGGTGGCAAGACATCACACACAAATATATTTAAATATTGTACATATACAGGCATTCTGCTGATAAGCTATAGGTGTTTGGAAAGACGCATGTAAGCATAAAGAATATATTTATTCCACAAAATTTATTCTTGTCTTCTTTGTGACAAAGTTGTTGATGATGTTGTTATAGCCAAAAAATTCACTTAATTGGCATTTTATCAATAGCAATGATAAACTACACAATGACCCCCCTTAAGGTACTATAATTCTTAACATATTTGTATATTACAATTCAGATCAACTTTGTTCTTCTCAGGTGGTGATCATAGGATGTGTCAATAACTCAAAAATGGGGCTGCCCCCATAGTACAGAGGTTAGGTGCTGTGCAGAGGAAGCTGAATCCCACATGGCCAACTCTGGTTAGAATCCTGACCTGGCCATGTGAACACCCAGGATTCTAATAAGATGGAGAACTAGAGGAATAAGGATTGTGGCATAACCAGGCTCCATTAGAGAATACTCTCTGACACATACGCATGCTCTATTATGAATAAAAGAAAGAAATTTTGTTGTGATTTTCTTTTGCTATATTGGGCATTCACTTGCCAGAGAGAGACAGACAGAGATAGACAGATAGGGAAAGTGAGAAAGCACCCATCAGGATGGTTGGTCCTGCACCAAACCTTCTCTTCCATTCTTCTCTCAGGATTTCAGGCACATGCACATACATACCCACTGTATTTTTCAAGCACCTGTCTCCAGGACTTGAACTGTGCAGTCAGCCATGAGGGACCCAGCCACTTTAATCACCAAGCCACTGGCTGGCCAAAAAAGAATAAAAAAATGTTTAATCTTAAAACTGTAGCCATAACTTTTATATATCATAATTCTAAATTTCATAGGATTGCATATAAAACTGTCATGCCATATAAAAATCATAAAACATATTGATTTATAAAATTACTCTATAAAATTTACATTTCCATTTTCACCCTCTCTAATAATATCTAGGACTCTCAGTAATGTTTAAGTCAGAATCTTGCATGTTACTACTGATATTTATGTGTATTTAAGGTAATATAAATTGTTTAATATTGTACTATGATTGTTTTCCACCATGTACAACTGTGACTAATACTATGCTGATTTTTAAATACCCCTAAAATCACAAATTAGGGCATTGAAAATAAATAATATATATCCTGCACTATTAAAAATTATATTTTATTTTTACTTATTTATTTATTTTTGGAGAGTTTTTGCTACAGGGCATGTGTGCTTGCCAGAGAGACAGAGAGAAAGAGAGAAATCATCCCCCGGGGGATTGGCCATGCCACAATCCCTTCTCCTCCATTCTCCTCTCGGGATCTTGGGCACGCACACACATGCGACCAGCATGAGTTTAAGCCACCGGGTCTGGGACTCGAACTGCGGTCCACTACATGGGAGTTCAGCGACATAGGCATTGTGCTAACTACTGGTCCTGAAAAATTATATTTTATTGGGTAAGAATCTAACGTGCCCATTCTGGCTGAGAGAAAATATTTGACTAGTTAGTTAATTCGTCTTTCCTCTTACCCAAGAAATTCTAGTTGCCTAGACCTGTCTTCACACTGAAGTGATTCCCATATCTGACCTCACAAAAGCACAACCTTAATTGGACCCAGTTCTGCTTTGTTTCAAGGATATACAGCATGAAAGGTGGAAAAGCATTTTCCTTGGGACTGGATTGTATTAGTCACAAGAGTGAGTGCTCAAAGTTCAAGGTTTTACTGTGCCACTGTGGAATACTGGCTTCCAAATGACAGAGGTGCCCTGTACTCTTTAATAAAGAGATTTTCATGTGTGAGTTGTGATATGTGGGGTCTGTGTTCTTTAAAGGGCAGAGGATAGGACTTGTCTGGGTCTAGAAATGATCTATACGTAAAGATGGGGAAAGCTAAAAAAAGTTGTTCTACTTTCCAGTGAATCTCATGATCCTAGTGTTGCTTCTCTGCATATTTTCTCTATTTTCTTGCTTCTTGCTGTATAAATTTGCTTAATTTGCTTTACATGGTTTCTCTGCTATCCTAAACCTCTCAGGTAGCTGTTGTTTTGGCATGCAATGGCTCTAATCCTGGTGCACTGACTCAGTTTAAGCTCCCATCATCATTGTAAGGAACTTGGTCTCCTAGATTTCTTATTCTAAATCCCCATGAAGAAAATAATACGATGGCTCCAGTTAATTTTCTTTTTTTTTAGTTTTTGCTATAGGCACATGCACTTACCAGAGACAGACAGGAGAGAGGGAAAGTGAGAACTCGCCTCCATGGAGAATGGCCACACTGCAATCCCTGGTCCTCCATTCTCCCCTCAGGATTCTAGGCATGCACACATATGCACCTAGCATGTTTTTCAAGCTGCCAGGTGGGAACTCTAAACACTTGGCTCGCTATATGGGATCCAGGTGTCTTAACTACCATTGTAGCAGGTGGCCCTATATTAATCTGTCTTAAACCCAGAGGTGATGACCCCTTGGCAATTTTAATCTTCTTTTTACCTAGGAAAAATGCTACCCAAAAGCCACATTCTACATTTTGTGTTTCATTCTTCAAGAAATAGATGATTTAAAATCAAACAAATGTGTGTGTGTGTGTGTGTGTGTGTGTGTGTGTATATATATATTTAAATTAACTACTGAAAATACCAGATGTTAAACTAGTCATTTTGTTGTTCTGATTTTTGTATTTACAGTATAGTTAGTAAATAAATGAAGTAGTGAATGGATGATGAATTTCAGTAAGAGATATGTTAAGGCAGCATCAGAGTGAGGCCTACGACTTACAACATTGACTGAATCTGTAGGTAAGTCATTTACTCTCATCCTTTTCCCAGAAAAGGCCAAACATTTTTCTCTGCTTTAGTATTTCCTGTCTCTGCCTATGCTGCTCTTCACAATAATTATCTCATTGTAAAACCTATTCATGATTAAACTCTTGATCCATGGCCAACAGTGAACTTCTCCAAGACATTTACTAATACCTTATAGCATTCTCATGTACTTAATCTCTCACCTTTTATTTCCATCATAATAGTTATCCAAATCTGCAAGTATCTTATTTATCTAGTTGTTTATTTTTATCTTCTCCATTATCATGAAAGCTCTTTATCCCAATATCTATCTAACTATTATCTCAATACTCAGTTTTTTGGCATATAATAGGTATTAATTATTATTTGTTTCATGCATGAATTAATTATAAAATAAGAAGCAAATACGCTGAACTGGCTATAGTAAATCACAAAACTAGTATCAAAGGTGCAAGATATTAACAATGGCAAACAAATCATGAAAATGTAACTTTAATTTGCAGTGTGATTGTTGGGACAAACTTGATACTAGTGATTTGTAATAAATAGGTCATTGAAATTAATACCTAATGTGATTAAGACATTCTTTAAATTAAAGGGGCCAATATCATGCAAATGATATTAGGGAATATATGAATTTGAAATATCTATGGATTTTTTTATAATCTTGTTATACAATAAATATTAATTCCTAAGTAGAGTGATACAGGTTCAATTCAAGGCCATGAAATAGAAATTGAAAACACTAATCTTTCAACTAGCCTTTGTGTCTAAAAACAGTAGGTAACTTTATTGATTAGGTTAAATCAATTATTTCTGAATTAGAAGAAAATTTCCCAATTGTGGCAATTACCAGTTCAAATGGAGTGGACAGCTTTTTAGCTCACATTTCATGCTACTCTACTGAAAAAGGTGATTCAATTTGCATTCATGTCAGGGAGAGAACTGTGAATAATTACCAATTGGTTGAAACAAAAAGATAGTTTCCTGTTTGATATTTTTTTCACTTCTTTATGACATTGATTTCCTTAATAGCCATGCTTAAAATGTAATGCCCTCTGTTAAAGTAAGTTATTATTTATTTATTTATTTATTTTGAAGAGGTTTTTGCTATAGGGCGTGTGCGCTTGCCAGAAAGAGAGAGACAGAGAGACAGAAAGCGAGAAATCACCCCCCGAGGGGGGATGACCACACTGCAATCCATTCTCCTCCATTCTACTCTTAGGATCTGGAGCACTCGTGCACACGCGCCCAGCATGAGTTTAAGCCACCAGGTCTGGGACTTGAACCACATTCAACTACATGGGAGTCCAGCGACATAGCCAGTATGCCAACTGCTGGTCCCAGTAAGTTTTAAAAGCTGTTTAGGAGCCAGCCCATGGCTTAGTGGCTAAGGCAACTAGACCCCACATGACCAACTGCACAGTTCAAGTTCCAGACCTGACAACTTGATAAACATGCTGGATGCATGAATGTGTGTGTACCCAAAATCTTGCAAGTTACGAGAGATAGATGAGAAAAGATTGCAATGTAACTAAGTTCCACTTAGCATAATGGTTATGTCGCTGGACTCCCATGTAGTGGACCGTGGTTCGAGTCCTGGACCTGGTGGCTTAAACTCACGCCGGGCGCGTGTGCATGCATGCCCAAGATCCCGAGAGGATAACAGAGGAGAAGGGACTGTGGCGTGGCCATCCCCACTGGGGGGTGATTTCTCACTTTCTGTCTCTCTGTCTCTCTCTGTCTTTCTGGAGCGCACACGTGCCCTGTAGCAAAAAAAGACTCTTAAAAACAATCCTAAAAAAAAAAAAAAATTAGCAAACATCATAAAAGCATAAAAAGAAAACACTTTTGTGTTAATAACTAGAAATTTTCATAGAAAAATAATGATGTTCATACTTCAAAGAGTTATGCTCGAACCATCAAAAAGTTCTAAAACTCACCATTCATGAGGCATGGGAGAGCAGAGGGTAATCTGGTAAGACCTACTCAAACTACTAATTTACATTCCTGTTAATTTAGAAATTTCTCATCTTTGAATAGAGAAATACTTGAGTCTGCATCAAATGGCCCATGTATAATCTGTTTACCATAACTTTTAACAACATAATACTGGAAACAACCTAAATAGCCATCACTAAGTGACTGAGTACATTACAGTACATCCATATGATGGAATGCCTTATATACATTATGAAAATAAGTCATGTACAGAAAAATTAAGATATAAAATATACATAAAAGACTAGAAAAATGATATCTATGTGTATGTGCTTATTTATATATGCATAAAATATCTCTGTAAGGACATAGAATATAATTAGTAATGACTAAGAAAGGAATTTTGTATGTTATCAGGGCCTCTACTAAGATAAAAAAAATTAGAGTTATTTTTTCTTCTTTCTTTTCAATTGCTAGAGGGTACATAGAGGGTAAAGTACTCATCAAAGACAATCAGAGAGAAAGAGGAAGAAAGCCTCCTTTAGTAGGGTGTGGTCACTCCACAATCTGCTGTCTTCCATGTCTCCATCCTGTTAGGATTTGGGGCATGCTTGAAGATGTGCTTTTTTTTTTTTTTTTTTTTTTTTTTTTTTTTTTTTTTTTTTTTTTTTTTTCTTTTTTTCGAGAGGTTTTTGCTATAGGGCGCGTGCGCTCGCCAGACAGACAGAGAGAGACAGAGAGATAGAAAGCAGGAAATCACCCCCCAGGAGGGATGGCCACGCCGCAATCCCTTCTCCTCCATTCTCTCGGGATCTTGGGCACGCATGCACACGCGCCTGGCGTGAGTTTAAGCCGCCGGGTCCGGGACTCGAACCGCAGTCGACTACGTGGGAGTCCAGCGACATAGCCATTACACTAACTGCTGGTCCCAAGATGTGCTTTTCAAGTGTGTTTCTCAAGTCACCAGACTGATTTGGACCAATCAGCCATGTGATATCTACCTTCCTTAACCACCATGCTAGGGAACTGGCCCAAGAAATTTGTGTATGGCTAACTAAAACATAACGTAATAATCATCATGCAGGCAGCACCACGTGGTATTAAAGAACTGAGACGTGAGAACAAAGTTCTCGTAGGTTGGGGGAGGAGAACTGTTGGTAGAGAAAACAGGCTTTACAACGGAAGAGACACTGGATGTCTGTGTTAAAGGGTAACCAGATTTCCTTTTCCAGACAAGGAAGGAGTGAGAGATATTTCAGGCAGAGTTATGTTACAGTAAGTCATTTAAGGGTGTGGCTTGATAAAACAAGATATATGACATTTCCAGCACACTAACTATATATTCCTTTCCCATTCAAGGAATCGTATCACAGTGGGGACAAGTGAGAAGATTATGATTAGCAATAATGTCCTTTACTCTACAAAACAAAAACACTTCCTAAAGTATCTACAAAGCAGCACTTTATCAGTTGAAAGACAAGAGTTATGACTTAGTGTAACTAAGATTACTCCACCTCTACCACATTAAAATTCAGGTGAGACCAGAACATTTTGTTTTATATCATTATAATCCCTTTCCTATCCCCATGATACAAGATAAATGATAGCAAGAACCTCACCTGGGCAAGAATTCACAACATTGCTTTGTGACCTAAGCCATAAAGCAAGTAACTAAGAGCTATAGCTTGTCAAGGAATTAACCACAATGTCCACATCAGAGATTGAAATATGATGCTTATATTACACTTAGGTCCCCACAACCTGGCACACCTGAAAGAAGGAAAGACCTTCCTTCTTTCATGTAAATGGTATTCATTAATCACAATCATCTGGCCAGGATAGATCTGCTGGTAAAATTTCAGTAGCAATAAAGCTAAGAGGTGATCCTAGTTTTTGCTTCTATAGGGGAAAAGAATCCATTACTATCAACTCGCCCCAACCTGATCCAGCTCACTTACCTCTCCCAAAGATATGAACGCAGAGAATGTAAACAACTCCCCAAAGCATATGAGCACTAGCAAAATGCCTCAGAAATTATACCAATAACTTGATGATTCATAATTTGGGTGGGAAAACAAGTTTGTGAACCAGAATATGTTTAGCACAGTGTACAGAATCCTGGCAATATTAGGTCAGGCTGAGTTGTTTGAGTATTGTCTTGCTCTCTTCCATGGTCCTAAAGATGAATGTTTTCCTAATCTCAATTTGAATAATATACAAAACTACTGGGGGAATATAGAAGTTAGCAGAATAATATGCTACTTCTTATGAAGCATTTTATTTTCTGTGCTTCTGGAAAATGGATTGCTTCTTTCAATATTTGGAACCTTAGATCCTCCTTGGTGCCTTTTAACAGCCAGCCCAGCACTTCTTCCATGTATCTACAGCTGTTTTCCAGTTTAACCTCATCAGCTTCCTAAGGAAATGTACTTGGACATGCTGTTGAAACAGCTCTGAATGCTATGAGACAGGATGATGTAATATAGCACTTCAAATCCGCAGTAACTGAAAACAACCCTATAGAACTGGAGTCAAAGGAACCAGAATTAAATTGCATTCTCCCAAACTCTCACCAGATCACAACTTCAAGTACTGGGGTTAAATTATATCAATGAAGGTACTTATGTGCTCATCTATGACATAATATGTTTAATTATATATTATCTTTCACATGACCTCCATTATAAAGCTATTTTATTTATTTAGCTTTATGGAAAGATGAGATGTTCTATGTTAGAGAATTTTACCAAAAAGTAAGCCTACCACTGCTAGCAATATTTTGGAACACATATACAAATTTTTATGAAATTCTAGAGAAAGAAATTATACTTTTTAAACAATGGTTAGTAGATAGCATTTAAATTTTTCTTTCTGACTCAGATTCTTCATTAAGACTACACCTCATTGGGACCAGCAGATGACATAATGGTTACATTGCAGGACTCCAACACAGCCAGACACGGTTTGAATCCCGGGCCCAGTGGCTTGAAACTCATGCTTGGGCACAAGTATATGCATGGCCAAAATCCTGAGAGGAGAATGAAGGAGAAGGGATTGTAGCATAGCTATCCCCCAGGAGGTGATTTCTCGCTTTCTATCTCCCCATCTCTCTCTGTCTCTCCAGCAAACACATTCGCCCTATAGCAAAAAAGAAAAGAGAAAGAATATATATCATTAAGAACAATTGTAAATTAGATCAAGCTCATCACTTATCTGCTGCTATTGACTTCTTTCTGGTCTTGTTCCTAATTTGCCATCCATATAGAAAATAAAGTTTTTTATACTCAGATATACAAACACACACACAAACCAATATAGTAATTCAAAAGTCAATAAGCTCATTATTGTATAATCAATAATAGTTATGGGTATGCATTTAGAGCAGAGGTTTTGTGACAATTGTTTAGAGTACTAAGAAGACTTTTCTACATAATCCCAACTCTGGGCACTGTTCCAAAAGTTTTAGGTTACTGGCAAAGTGTTACCATAATTTTATACTAAATATAAAAACCTCTGCTCTCCAAACTTTTTGGCATATGTACAAAATAAAATGAAAATAAAACTAAATGTTGCTCCTTTCTGATTCTGGGAAGTCTTCCTTTTCTACATTCCATCAAGGATGCTCTAAATTAAAATATCACATGAAGCACTGAAGTTAAACTGAAATTTTTCTGGCTCCTTACTGAATAAATACTATATTACAGTATAACAGTTGAAAATGTTTGGTCTCCTACAAACAAGATTTATATAATTTCTCACTTGAAAGATGTATTATCATTCAAACTGCCTTGTGCCCATTTAAATACTGCTTCTTCAGTAATATATCACCTATTTTCCAATAATCAAAATAATACAGAGAATAAGGTGATATTTAGAACTGGGAAATTGGGGCATGCATTTGTAAGAATTTCTGTGATAACTTCACATGCGTCATTATGGTCAGTGCTATTTTCCTTATAGTATGTTTTCTTTCAGTTTGAGACTATATGACATTTAAAAGGATTAATACCTAGTTTTGGCTAAGGTACTTACAACTTTGATAATAACCCATATTACCATACTCTGGCAAACTCTAATAATAATAATAATAACCAAAATACTGCTGTGATTATGATGTCGTTGGGAAAATGAACAACCAATGAATTCTAGTCATAAAACATGACAATCAGCCAGACACACATTTGAGAGAAAATCCTAAAAGAACATTCGGAGACTTGGGAATTTTCTATTCTTCATTTATGTACATTTCAACAAATCAAAGCCAGTGTGAGGCAGGTCGAGATTCAGCAAAACCTTATTTGTAAAATAGGAAGTTGGATTTCTGTGATTAAATTTAGTTCAATCTAGAAATTTCTTGAAGCTCATTTCAATGGTATAAGCACAAAATACATGTTCTCTGGTCCTGAGCAAGACTAGCTCATCAGATTCCTTAACATCCATCACATTACCCTCAAAATTTCCTCCTGCAGTTTGCTACGGGGCTCCCTCATCATGGAAACAACTATGCTAAAGATCCTATCATTTTCTGCTAAGAAGCTGCTTTTTTTTTTTTTTTTTTCATTCACTAAACTGTTGATTTCTTTCCCCTTTACTGAAATTCCAGAATAAATCAAACTTTTTATTTCCAGTTGTCTGTTCTATATTGTTGTACTAGGGCATCAGCTAGTTATAGTTATTAACTGTGGTATTTTGTCTAAAGTCTCCCTGACCTTTAATTCGTCTCCATCTATAGTTTAGATTTTAGATCCCTGAGGCAGAAACTATACCTACAGCTCAGTACGTAGAAAAATATATTGTGTTTGCTCTGAAAAAAGTAGCTTTTTCTCATCAATATTTTTGTGAGATTTATTATCTTATTTCCACATTTTATAGTTCTTCACAGTTACACATATTCTGTTAGCTAAACTAATTAGTACCCTATTAAAGATTGTTGTCGAAAAATGCATAACACAGTTTTCCTTTTTTTTTTTTTTTCGGAGAGGTTTTCGCTATAGGGCAGGTGTGCTCACCAGAAAGACAGAGAGAGACAGAGAGATAGAAAGTGAGAAATCACCCCCCAGGGGGGATGGCCATGCCGCAATCCCTTCTCCTCCATTCTCCTCTTGGGATCTTGGGCACACATGCACACGCACCCAACGTGAGTTAAAGCTGCCGGGTCCAGGACTTGAACCACAGTCAACTAACATGAGAGTCCAGCAACATAGCCATTATGCTAACTGCTGGTCCCATAGTTTTCCATTTTTAACCATAAACAGATTTTGAACATATACAGATCAGTTGTGTTAAGCATATCCATATTATTGTACAATAGAGCACCCAAACTTTTTCATTTTGCATAAAACTCTATTCCCATAAGAAAATTTCTCATTTCCTTTTTCTCTAAGCCTCTGGTAACTATCATTCTACTTTCTATTTCTATTAATTTGACTACCTTAGGTACTTTCTATAAATTGCATTTTGAATGAAATCCTAATATTTTAATTATACATTGTCATAAAAATAATGATTTTGCAATTTCTTTATGCAGCTTTTTATTTCAAAATACCTTCAGACACATTAAACTCTTTATTCACTGTTTCCTTTCCTGTCACCCTCCTGCTAATACTTCACACTCCTCCATTCCTTTCCAGCACAGCCTTTAAAACCCTATTTCATCAGGCCCAGCATGTTAGAGCACTGGCCTCCCAAATGACTGACTACAGTTTGTATCCCAGACCTCACAGCTCGTTTTCTCATGTTCTCTCTCGCACTCTCTTTTGTGAGTGCACATGCCCTATAGCAAATTAAATAACAATAGAATAAATTAAATTAAATAAATATCTTTTAAAAATAGGTAAAATCCTCTTTCATACTGCTTGTCTTAACTACAACTGGACTTTCTCTGGAGGATTTCTTTCTTTAGTCCTCTAATGGAGGCTATTTGTTCTTTTATAACTTGCATGACCCAAGATCATGGTATTAGAGTAGAGAAAAAGGCATATTAGTTAATATATTTGGTTAGTAATTAACTAAGACTAAACTCAAATTTATCTTAAGAAAAAAATTAAGTTACTTGTAGACTTACGTAACTGAAGAGAAATAGAGGTATTATCAAAGATAAAAACAAATACAAGAAATATTCCTCTACTATTTAGTCATCACCTCTGCTTGAATGAATTTTCTCATGATTCTTTTACAGAATTCTAGGCAGTTAAACAGTGAACAGTGTGGCTACTGATAACCTCGAAATCACATGACTTTTGCTTTCTTATAAATGCTATCCATACAATTCAGAAGCACTCTACTTGCAATATCGTCAACCATGAAACTGTTCTTTGGTCTAACCGCCATCTCTGAGGGACACTGTACTATTAGTCCAGCCTGGGAGATAATAAATTCCCAGTGCTCTGAAAGAATAGACACCAAACTTGATAAATCCTCTAAAATTACATGAAGTTTAGATCTCCAAACAAAGACAAAATCTATCTACTAACGAAGAAATAGCACCTCATTTCAGTTTCAAATCATTTCTTCTCTACCTTCCTCTGGTAAAAGAAAATAGACTTCTTTGCAGCATACAATTCAGCACTTTTTCTCTGTCATTTACTGCCATAGGTCAATACTTAACTTGGAGGCTTCAGCACCTGTCTTTCATGATATTCCATTATCAGTATTGCACAGCTGCCAAGTTCATTTTGGCTTTATCTAAGACTTTTTAAAATTTCTTTTTCATATTTTGGAGAGATTTTTCTATAGAGTGTACACACTTGCTGGAGAGACAGAGAGCTAGAAAGTGAGAAATTACTCCCCAAGGCCAATGACCACACCGCAATCCCTTCTCCTCCATTCTCCTCTTAGGATTTTGGGCATGCATGAACATGCACCTGACGTGAGTTTCAAGCCACCGGGTTTGAGACTCGAATCATGGTTGACTACATGAGAGTCCAGTGACATAACCATTATGCCATCTGCTGGTCCCTCTAAGACTTTTAACCTAAAGTTCCAGATTCACACGCTTCCTTAATCTCCTAAAACCTAGTTATTTAATCTATTTGCTGAATCTTATTAGCCATAAACTCTTCCATTTCAAAACTATAAAATTCTATTACTATTTTCACTGATCACAACCTACAAGTCTCCACTAATATGTCCACATAGACTTCCAACAGGAACATCATAATCAACATGCCCAACAGTTAACTCATCTCCCCTAAAATAAGACTGATAAAAAAAAAATCTCCTTTCCCTGTGTTTTATACCTTGTTGAGTAAAACCATTGTTTCCAATACCCAAAATCAGAAAGCGACTTGGGCTATGGCTTACCCCTTATTAGAAGTCCTTTGGTCCATCCCCTTTTCTTCACCTCATCCCCCATGATGCAATCTTAGTTAGACTCTAATCAGTTATCAATTAGATTTTTATAACAAAGTCTCCACTTTGATCTCCTTTCAATCTACTTTTCACTGTTCTATAATGACATTTCTGAGCTATATCTGGACTAGTGTTGAAAGGTGGAAATGGAAAACTGTGTTGTTATATCTTCTCTCTCAACAACCCAGAAAAATATAACAAGTGATTTTTTCTGAAGACTAAATTAATTATAACATGGCTAAAAAGAGAGGAGACAGAAACCGATAAGAGATTTATACAAAATTTTGGAAAATGGAAGGTGGAAGAAAAAATGGTGACGCATAGAGCAAATGCAATAGAAGCTCCAATATACAAAATGGTTTCTGGATGAGAAGGAAATCAATTTGCCTCTCCAAGATCTCTAAGAACTCAGGGGAAAAAAAAGAAAAACTTTAAGCTATGGGGAAAGTCAAGAATAAAGCATAGGTTAAAAAAATGGGATGAGGGACCAGCAGATGCATAGTGGTTATGTCACTGGCTCCCATATAGTTGACCATGGATCAAGTCCAGGACCTGGTGGCTTAAAACTCCCCCGGGCACATATGCATGCATCCCAAAAATCCCAAGAGCAGAATGGAGGAGAAGAAAGTGCAGCATCGTCATCTCCCCTGTGGGGTGATTTCTCACTTTCTGTCTCTTTGTCTCTCCAGGGAGTGCATGCACCCTACAGCGAAGATTTATATCTAAAAAAAAAAAAAAAAAATGGAGATGATTTGAAATGATGTGTATGCAGAATGTAAACATGCCCAAACACTGGCTCTGCTTCTCACTACTTCCCAACCACAAGGTCAGTTAATTCTAACTAACTATTTAAATGTGGTTTAGTAATAACTAAAAAAAAAAAAAAAAAAAAAATGGTAGAACTATATGAGATGATGACACAAATCGTTACATGTTATCATATATACTATAAATCATCAGGTCTTACTCTAAGAAGTAAATGGATAATTTATAAATGTGTTAGACTCACTATTTTAAACACTACATTAGATTATGTGGCAACAACTACTTAAGATAGTGCTGAAAGAACTAAAAGATTTTTTTTTTTTAATTTGGAAATGATTTACTGGATGTGATACCAAAGGCATAGGCAGCAGAATGAAAAAAATAGACAAATTGGACTTTGTGAAAAGTGTTTACAATTGTGCATCTAAAGACTATATAAACAGCGTGAAAAGGCAACCCACACAATGGGAGAAAATATGTTTACCTCAGAAAAGTACTTTGTTAATCAATTGTACATTTTAATTTAATGATAAAATATTTAATTTTTAAGTGCATGTTCAAATGTTTCCTTAACATTTTTGGCCTTTCAGTGACTCTCACTGTTTTCAAGATAAACAATGAAACATTTATCTGTTTATTATCTCATTTGTTCCTTTGTTGCCACCTTCCTCTAACCCTTTCCCTTTTCACAATTAAATGGTAATTTCATGAATTTACATGTAACTCATACATATATTCACTCATCATTTATTTGCCCAACAAATATGTATTGATAACTAGAATATAGGCTCTATGAGGGTATGAAATTCCTACTCAGTAGGTATACTCAGTAGTAGCTACTCAGTAATATTATCTGAGTGGGTGCCAGGAACTGGATCAGATGCAGATTTTGTGAGTGTGTATTTAGGCTTTTCTTCTGTCCCCTCAAGTTTACTGTAAGTTCTTTGAGGGCAAATTGTCCTTGATCTATTTTTCCTCACCTAGCAGTGTATCTAGCACATAGAGGGACCAGTAGATGGCATAATGTTTATGTCTATGGACTTTCATGTAGTCCACCACAGTTGGAGTCCTAGACCCAGTAGTTTGAAACTCTTGCCAGGAGCATGTGCGTGCGTGCCCAAGGTCCCGAGAGGAGAATGGAGAAGAAGGGATTGCAGCATGGCCATGCCCCCAGGGGGTGATTTCTCACTTTCTGTCTTTCTGTCTCTCTCTCTGTGTCTCTCTGGTGAGCTTGTGTGCTCTATAACAAAAATCTCTCAAAAAAAAAGAGAGCGAGAGAGAAAGAAAACTCACTATGAAGGGTTTAATAAATGACTATTTACTGAACAGTTATCATTCCTGTATCACATTTTGAAAGATCTAAGAGTTTATCTTTCAATGATTTTGCAGTGACCTGATATTCCCATAGCACAGTGTTCTGTTTGCTTTTTGGTTTTCGTTTATTTTTTGTATTTTATCAACTTAACAAGCTGGAATTATGTTGCCAAGAATTCTGTTCTTAGGATTGTCCCAGATCAGGATTAAGTACCAGAGATGTCTGATTGAGACTTGAAAGGTGAAAGTTATGAAGCAGACACTATGCTGGTTAAGTTGGTACAGGGCCCGAGGCATTGCTGTAGCCAGTGCACCTTGTCCCTGACCTGCTCACTCACTTTCCTAGCAAGAGGAGACAGCAAGTCCACAGCTTCTTCAGCTTCCACCAGACCTCCTCTTTCAGATTCTCTGAGTCTTAAACCAGGTGTGCAACAATGTGTCAAGCCACCATTTCTTTTTCAGGTTACCCGCATTGCCAGGATTAGTGTCAGACAGGGTTTCGCTTTGTCTGCATTAGTGTGTAGGTTCCAGTTTTTCCCCTCAGGTTACACTTTGCCCTCAGAGATTCCAGGTTGCATGTGCCTTCCCTGTTTCAGGTCCACATTTTCTTCCCAACTGCTTATCCTGCAGACCTACAATGACTTCAGACCAACCACTATAAATGCAGAGGAACTTTTTGTAAATTACTTCACCAATTCTCTGTAATAATAATCAACAACTTTTCTCTGATTTTTCAACCATTAGCTTTTGGAACTTTGTGTCCCCCAAATTCTGCCAAAGTTCTGTAAAGTCTAATCCCTATAATAAATCTTTTATTTCATATCATTCATAGTGGCTCTCCTTTCATGATCAAACTGTAACTATGACACCAGTTTTGAGGTTATGCACAAAAATCTGAAAGGCTTTTATAGGAAAAATTTGTATTAAAAAGCCCAATAATCAGAATTAAAGCATATTTTTATATTTTTGAATGTGTTTAAAATAGGTCTCATTTCTCTGAAAGTGGGGAAAATAGCAGGGCATAAAACAAAGTGTCATTCATTAATTCTAATGATTCCAAATCACTTAAAGAAGGCATTTATGTGCTTCTCACCTTTTCCCCTACTTTCCTGATAAAATTCAAAAGGCAGTGATCTAAGATAGCTGAAATGAATAGGGAATAATTGGAATCATAAACAATTTTTGACTAGTCCTGTATTTTCCCTCACCACGTCAAATAAGCATTGTATTAGATTTCTGTTGAAAATGGCAGTCAGTTCATTGATTGATTGTCTCTTCCTCTGTGGATCCAATAAGATTGTAATAAAGCATTATTTAAAATGGTAGAAACATAATAATTAAATGGAAAAAAATAGGACAATCCCTAACATAATAGTTCTCATTTCTAGACCATAGGAATGGAAAGTGAATACCATTTGCTGAAGCGATAGCCCAGAATAAGAGAGACAGGGAACACACCACAGATGGGAAACACCTTTCCAGTAGAAATCTGGAACTGCTTCAGACTGAAGCCTACAGGGCAAACAAAGGGCAGGAGAAAGTGGAAGACAAGGAGATCAATTGAGGACCTGTATATGGAACAGTCAGACCCCCATTTTCTCATGCAAAATAAAGTGGAGTCAGGCATTTCACCCTGTTGAACAGAAAGCAAAGTCTTTCTCCTCCTCCTGGTATTTGCCAAAAGAAAAGGCAGCTGATTCACTTCCTTCTTGCTATAATGTACTGTTTTGCATGCAGAGCACATAACCAACTTTACAGGTCCCTTAGTATTAAATATAAACAGATAGTGAATGATTACCTAATAACCAAGTGAAGGTTGCAGCATAACATAGACCAAGATAAATTTAAAAATTGACCTTAAAGAAAGAGAGAATACTCAGGAAGCCAAAGAATTTTTAAAACTATTTAAATTAGTGTCCTCAGAATTTGCTATACCCAAAGACCAAGAGCATGAAGTTTTGATTTTGCAAATCAAAAAATTAATTGATGTTCAGATGTGGTGGCACAGGCAGTAAAACACCACTGCACGATACTAGAGCTTTATGAGAGGCCTGCACTGTCAACACAAGTTGATTTGAACACACTGGGCAGGTCCTCACGCTTCTGTAATCCTGGCTGGCTAGGAGGCCAGGGGAAGGATTGCACCATGGTGAGACCCTGCTGAAGATCTGTCTCTCTCCCCTGCTCACTCAACAAATACAATACATTTAAAAAATGTATTGTAAAAACACAAAGAAAACAAACAAAAGTGGGGCTGACCCTGTGGCTAGTGGTTAAGGTGGCCGGATCACATATAGCCAACCACACGATTCGAGTCCTGGACCCAGTGGCTTGAGAAACTCACCCAGTGTGCTTGCATGTCCATATCCCGACAGGATGGAGAAATGGAGAAAAAGGATTCCAGTATGAGCATGCCCCAGGGGAGGGAGTGCTTTTTCCTTCTCCCTTTCTTTCTGTCTCTCTCCAAAGAGCACACATGTCCAAGGGGGAAAAAAGGCAAAAGGAGAAATGTATGAAAGAAAAGATCATCAAGAACAAGAATTGATCTAAGAAATTTAATTATTAGGGAAGGGGATCAAGGGGGGAAAGAAAGAGACAAAACATTTAAGGGGCACAAAAATGGAAAATTGTTGATCATATAAATGATATTATCTTTAACTGGACTAATATACAGTGTATTCAGCTGGGAAAAATTCATTCTACAAGCCATAAGTATAAAAAATGAATAAATAAACTTAAAAAAAGAAAAAACTTCTGAAGAGAACAAAAGGAATTGTCAAAAAAAAAATCAAAACCAAAATGTCCTCCAAAGATGAAATAAAAGTACATATCTTCAATCTGGCAGGCCTACCTGCTACCAAATAGGATAAATTTTTTTAAAGAATAATTTAATTTTTAATTTTTTTTCATTCATTTTATTTTAATTTGACCAGAGAGAGACACACAGAGAGAGAGGAGGAAAGTGAGAAGGCAAGCTGCCATGTCTGGGACTTGAACCGTGTCAGCCATGTGGGAGTGTCTAGCACCTTAACCACCATGCCACCTGCTAGTCCCCCAAATGGGATAAATTTTAAAAGAATCACACCTGAGCACTTTATTATGATACTTGAGAACTCCAAGACCTAAAAGATTTTAAAAGGTTCCAAAGAAGAATGGAAAAGGCAGATTATATATAAAAATTTAGAACCAGAAACATCTATTTCTTATTCATCCGTTTGCTTGTTTTATTTGCAGCACCAAATAGAAGAGCAGTATCTTCATGGTTCTTTTTTCCCTTTAGAATCCTCTACCACGTCAAGACATTAATCAACTGAAAGAAAGGACATGATAAAGAATGTTTCCAACTGCAAGCACCGACCAATTGACCTTCTATATACCTGTCTTGGGAAGTTACTTGAGAAGTGATGACAGGTAAGAGCAGTGTGAGGAAAGTCTTTATCACTCATAGCAAGATGTCACTAGGAGGTGTCTGGGGCTAAGTCAAAAAATAGCCTTGGACATGATATATGTGGAGATGTGGAGCTAACCACCAAAATAACTAAAACCCTCAATTGTAAATGTGGTAACTTCTAGAGAGGGATCTTGAGTGTAAGGTAAACCCTTCAGTATCATTTAATTGTTTTTTTTTTTTTTTTTTTTTTTTTTTTTTTTTGGAGAGGTTTTTGCTATAGGGCGCGTGCGCTCGCCAGACAGACAGAGAGAGACAGAGAGATAGAAAGCAGGAAATCACCCCCCAGGGGGGATGGCCACGCCGCAATCCCTTCTCCTCCATTGTCCTCTCGGGATCTTGGGCACGCACGCACACGCGCCCGGCGTGAGTTTAAGCCACCGGGTCCGGGACTCGAACCGCGGTCGACCACGTGGGAATCCAGCGACATAGCCATTATGCTAACTGCTGGTCCCAGTATCATTTAATTGTTTTAATCAGTGCATATACTAATATCAAATCTTTTCATGTACTATCAGAAATATGGTTAATTTTTTTTGTTGAACTTTTTGTAATATTAACTACCAGGACTGTGGCAGGCAGCATAATGGCCTCCTTAATGGTGTCTATATCCTGTGTATATGTTATCTTACACGGCAAAAGACACTTCACAGGTAGCATTAAGTAGTTTAGAAGATGGAGAACAGACACTGGCTTGTCCAGGTGGATGCAGTGTAATCATCAGGACTTTAAAAATGGAAGAGGGAGGCAGAAGAAGAGAATCAGAGAGAGCTGTAAATACAACCAGAGCAGAGGTGGTCCACCCTGGTAATGAAACCTAAGTTTTGTTGCCTGCCACTCAATAGCCCAATACTTGAAAGACAGATATTAGTGGAAAGGAAAAATAGCTTTATTCAGGAAACTTGCGACCTGGGCAGATGATGAACTAATTTTCCAAGACCATCTTTGAAGTCTCAAGCCAGGTCAGGGTTTTTTAAAGGGAAAGAAGATAAGGAAAGTAGGAAGAAGGAAAGTGCTACAGGCTCTTCTGCATAGCGACATGGAGGCTTGTCGGAACCCAAGTTGTTATGCACAGGGTCACTTCACCCTCAAGATCCGGGGCTCTTTCCTCTTTGTTTTCTTAGACACATCTGCTCCATAGCTGTGGTTTCAAGGCTTAGTTCTTGTGAAAACTCAGCAAAGCTGTGAGAAAGTTTTTCTGCTGTAAGTTAAACAAGAAAGCAAAAGGGAAGCAAACCATCCTTAAGGGCTAGTCTATTGTGTCACATTTAATATGGAGTTACTTTGGTTCCTTCATGTACCTAGGCTACATAACTACAGAAGAATGGTCAAAGAGATGCACCATTGCTGACTCTGACAATAAAGGAAGATATCCAACAAGTGTAAGCAGCTTTTAGATGCTGGAAAAGACAAACAAAAGGATTGTTCCCTAAAGACTCCAAAAAGGAATTTAGTCCTATTGACAGCTTGAGTTTAACCCAGAGAGATCTATGTCAGACTTCTATCCTGCATAATTATAAGATAATAGATTTTTGTCACCAATTCACAGAGTTTGTATTTTGTTACAGCAGCATTAGAAAACTTGTACATGCACTTAAACAAAAATCCATTTATTTTATTCTTTTCTCATCTTAGACTATTGTTTTCCTTTCACATTTTATTGTCAAACTTTTTTTAAAGGAGATTTTTGCTATAGGATAATTGCACTTGCTGGAGAAATAAAAAGCGAGAAATCACCCACTGGGGGGGATGGCCATGCCACAAATTCATTTCCTCCATTCTCCTCTCTGAATTTTGGGGATGCGCGCATACACACGCCCGGTGTGAGTTTTAACCTGCCAGGTCTGGGACTTGAACCACAGACCACTATGTGGGAGCCCAGTGACAACCATTACACCATCTGCTGGTCCCTATAATCAAAACTTTTTAATAAGAAAACAAAACAGACCCTTTACTTTTCCTATTTTATAGAGTGATATAAAATGAATATACTGCCTCCTTTTTTCATTCTTTTTAATCCTAAAGTCTCATATATTTCCTTTTCTGAGTTTATTTAGTTACAACAGGGTAGATTCAAGAATAATGAAGATTGGGAACCAGCAGTTAGCGTAATGGCTATGTCGCTGGATTCCCATGTAGTCGACTGCGGTTCACGTCCCGGACCCAGTGGCTTAAAACTCACGCCCGGCGCGTGTGCGTGCGTGCCCAAGATCCCGAGAGGAGAATGGAGGAGAAGGGATTGCGGCGTGGCCATCCCCCCTGGGGGGTGATTTCTCGCTTTCTGTCTCTATGTCTCTCTCTCTCTGTCTGGCGAGCGCACGCACCCTATAGCAAAAAAACCTCTCCAAAAAAAAAAAAAAAAAAAAAGAATAATGAAGATTTACACTCAGGGACAAAAGCCTTCGTGCCTCAGTATTTCAAAATATTTCCAATGGCTATTCTTTGTGGAGTTACATGTTAGGGTTTTATTTTTCTGTTCAGATTTATAAAACATACATGCACATTTAACAAAATTAAGTTTCTAGTTAAATTCCTTTGTTACATCACCAACTTTTAAAATTTTTCACTCCTTAAATTTTGCCACCTATACTTTATCTTGCTATTAGTACATGATTAGTTGTTACTTCAAGATATTACTATGATGTAATTAACAAGGTTCATTGAACTTTAGCTGTTCATGTGGGTTGATATTGAAAAACTCGGACAGATTTTTTTTTTTTTTAAGTAGGTCCTTTGTAACCCACCAAAGAGCAGTTACTTTGGCTTGTAAGCCTTAGAGTAAGAAGGAATCCATACATTCATCTCTGTTTTTGTCAGTTATGCTGTGAGACATAATAGGGGCAGCAAGGTGTGATAATAAGAGAATTAAACTGGAAGTCAAGATATCTGAACCCAAAATACTGCTGGGCAAGTGGTTATGCAGAAGAGCCTGTAGCACTTCCCCTATTCCCACTTTCCTTATCTTCTTTCCCTTTAAAAACCCCTGACCTGGCCTGAGACCAAAGATGGTCTTTGAACATTAGTTCGCCATCTGCCCAGGTCACTGATTTCCTAAATTAAGCTACTTGACCTTGAACAGAGCCTTCATAACACCAGAGCATTTTAAACAATATAAAATGTGACAAGACAAGTGCTTCCTAAATTCTGGTATCTATAATGGTGAATGGAAGGTCAGTGGTCACAGAACAGAGAAAAGCTCTTGGTCACGTCAACATTCAGCCAAGGAAATTAACCAGTCAATGGATTTTTCTGTCATTCATAACTCAGCAACAACTTCGTGCTTAATCCTCTGACTCTATATACACATATGTTTTTTTCTTACAGGAAGATGTGGCTGCTGCCCTGTTTACCTGGACACATCTTGTTCTCTCCAAACAATAATCAGTCAGTGAAAACAACTTCTCAAGCAGCTCTAATTTGCTGAGCAGGTGAAGTAGAGGTCGTAATTACTCACCCATCACAGTTCACCTTCCAATGACTTCTGACTGCTCACATTTTTCAGAAGGTCCCAGTACACATTTTGCCACTGACCTCGTTTTTCAAGTGAACTCCAGTGCAGGATATTGTATTTTACTTCCTTGTATTCTTCATGCCTTTTTCAAGGATTGGGTTATGCTAATAATATACTATAAATAAGCAATCACGTTCTTATAAAATAAATGTAAAATATTTTAACAAGCAGAAAGGTAGCTTCACTTATTTAAACAAAATTTTCTTGAGAAATAAAGAAGTTAAATCTTTTAATAGTACAGATACAGAAATCTATCAAAATCTACCCAAGAACAACTATTTCTACTCCAGATGCATTCACTCCAAAATAGAAAAACACAGTAAAAATAATAACCAAAATAGTCACAAAGTACTTTCTTTTTCTTGAATATGTCTCAGTGAGAGGAGGTAGTAACAGCATTACCCAGAGGAAAAGGAATGTGTTAAGAACCCTGTTCATCTTTTATGCTATGGACTGGCTCAAAATGTCTTTCTTCTTTCTTTCTTTCTTTCTTTCTTTCTTTCTTTCTTTCTTTCTTTCTTTCTTTCTTTCTTTCTTTCCTTTTTTTCCAACACTTTCAATGCACAAAGCAAAAGAATAGGCTGCCTACGAGGGACTAGTTTTCATACCACTACAAAGCTCAGGTACAGACACAGACCAGTTAAATAAGTGACAGTTCACGGGGCTTCAGAGCTGAGAGCAGGAAATACCAGTTCTCTGGGCAGCCATGGGACTGAGGATTCCATTGTGGAGTTTCTGCGCAAATACTCCTTCGACTGCTCCAACGCCTGGTGTGCCTGCCACACTGCCATCGCCTCTTCCATCTTGGCATGGAGGGACTCTGGGGATCCAGCGTGAGCAACAGTTCCGAGTTGTGGATCTCCAGCAGCATGGCGGTCATCTTGCCAGCCATGGGTGTGGACATCATGGATAAGGGGTAGAGACACTCCCCAATCATCTGCTTTTGCTGCTGCAGGGGTGCTGCAGGCAGCAGGGGCGCTGCAGGCAGCATGGACGCCGTCAGGGGCTCCTGGACCCGGTGGGAGTGGCACACTCCTGAGGGGCATTTGTAGGACAGGAGAGGCCAGACTGGCATGGTACGTCCTGCCCCACTGGCTCCTGTGGTCTGGGTACCAATGTTGGCCATTCTTTGTGCGTGGGGCACTTGGAGTGGCACCTGGGTGGGGGCCTGCCTGACACTGCTGACGTGGGCCGGGAGACGCTGAGTCATGCCTGGGGCCGGATCATTGAGGAAGTTAAGGTCTAGGCGGCTGGGCTGTCCACCTGGAGGCAGTCGGGATGGGTGTCATAGGGCCAGAGCCATAGTACGCAGCCTGGCCTGGTTCATCTCTCACGGCCTTCGTTGCCTCTTCTTGAGAGGAAAAACACACAAAGCCAAACCCCTTGCTGTGCCATCCTCTGTCACCACCTTCGCACTGGTGATGACTCCGTAGGGAGAGAAGTCTTTCCTCAGTTTCTCATCACTGGTGGAGTCATCCAGGTTAGTCCTATAGAGGTTCACGCCCTGGTAACGATTCAGCCGGTCCTGCTTCACCTGCTCCAACCTGCGCTAAAGTTCATTCTGCAGCTCTGGCCGCTTCTGGGCCTGGCGGACATAGAGCAGCCACCTGCTCACCTCCTTCCCGTTCACGTGCACCATGGCCTTGGGGCTTCCTCGTGCTTCTCAAACTTGACAAAGCCAAAGCCCCGGGAGTGGCTGCTGCTGTCCCTCATCATCTTTACACTCAGCATCTTTCCAAACTGGGAGAAGAGATCCTGCAGGCCTAGCTCATCCACATCCACCTGGAGGTTCTTCATGTAGATGTTGGCAAACTCCATGGTTCGAGCCCCCAGCTCTGCCTCTCGCTCCCGCTGTACTTGAAGTGACCAGCAAAGGCTTCAGAGATCTTTCAGCAGCATCTCATGCATGGTGCAGATGGCCCGCTGCGCGGCCTCGTGGGTCTCCAAGTGGACAAAGCCAAAGCCCCAGGACCAGCCGAAGCTCAACACACACACCCTTGCAAGAAAGGGTGTTACCAAAGGTGGAAAATGTATCATACAAGGTCTGTGTTTTCTTATGTCCTGTTCACTAGTGTTTCTCTCAAATCTATCTGTAGCTACTTATATCACTCCTGAATTTCGTCTATGTCCTTTTTCTTTTGTTAGGTCACTTTCCATTTCTTTGTACATAAATAACTTACACATCCACTATTTGCTCATCTATTGATAGATGATTTTTTGTATTATCCACAACTCTCTTTTCAATAGCTAAATTTACTATACCTGAAAAGAAAGTCCCAGTATATCCAAGAATTCATCAAAGAAATATCAGGTACTACAAAAATTAGATACAAATCCCACCCTCACAAAGCTTACAGTCTAAAAGAAACAAATAATAATCAAAAACGACATCCAACAAAGGCTCTGAAAAGTAGATTAGCAGATACTCTGTAAATGCCAGGTAGGTTCACCAGGAACTGGTGTAGTCAGATGGTTTAGTCAGGATTCTTTGAGTTTCTTCTTCGGCTCACATGAGTATAGCTGCTGAGAAGGTTCACAGCAGGCCATCTGTTAGCTGGGATCCCTGGAGTGTTGGTGGCATAGCTCCAAATGAGCTCTTGAGTCATTTAATATCCAAGGCAGCCTAAGAAGTCTATCCCACTCTTGGAAACCAGCAGTTAGCATAATGGCTATGTCGCTGGACTCCCACGTAGTCAACCGCCGTTCTCGTCCCGGACCTGGTGGCTTAAAACTCACGCCGGGCGCGTGTGCGTGCGTGTCCAAGATCTGGAGAGGAGAATGGAGGAGAAGGGATTGCGATGTGACCATCCCCCTGGGGGGTGATTTCTCACTTTCTGTCTCTATGTCTCTCTCTGTCTGGTGAGCGCATGCGCCCTATAGTGAAAATCTCTCCAAAAAAAAAAAAAAAAAAAAGAAGAAGTCTATCCCACTCTCTGAGACTAATCTATTTTTGGTATGTGTTCTCTCTGGGTCCCTCTTTGATTGAATGGTAACTGTCCACCTTGAAGGTGGGTCTTCCTCACCTGGTTTACTCAGACTTGCATGTTAATCTCCTTCAGAAAGAACCTCACAGATATACCCAGACATAGCTTTATCAGGTTTCTAGGTATTCTCTCACCCATTCAAGTTGACAGCCCAAACTAATCATTACAGTAGATCAGAGAATTAGATATGGGAAAAGTCATTTTGGTCTAAATCCATCATCTTCAAAGATGCACCCTGCCCTGCTGTTGGAACTATCACTAGCCCACCTGCTCTCCAACTTCAAAGATGTAAGAATGAGATCTGACTTGTTCTTTTCCATATACTTTAATTGCCTTCTTCTGCCACCTCCTGCTATGGAAATCATTCAGAGGAAAGATTATTTCCTCTTCACTGATAAATGTCTAGACTATTTAGGCTCAGTCTCTGTAAACTGCTTACTTGAGAATATATATAATTATAAATATATCCCCTAGTACATTATATTTAGCTGAATAGGGGATAAAATGCAAAGTGGTTCTTATAAAATAAGCCTAGTAAGCAGGCAGTCTTGTTTTTTTTTTTAATAAGCAAAATGGTCTATTTTTTCTGAGCTATAATTAACTCATTTAAAAGATTGTTTAGCATTTCAGGCAGTTTACCACCATAATATCAAGTCTTTCATGGCATTAATTTTGGTTCCATTATGATGTGTCTATATTTAGTGAAGCCCTGATGGAACATTTTTTGATGTGCCTCTTTCACAGAAACCTGATTTTTTTAAATTAGGTTTTTACATGCACTCACCAAAGAGAGGGACAGCGAGAAACACCTTTCTATACCCCCTGAGCAGAGAGGATGGCCATGCCTCAATCCCTTCTCCTCCATTCTCCTCTCAGGATTTTAGGCATGCACGTACATGTGCCTGGCACAATTTTTCACACCAGCTGATCAGTTTCAGAAACCTGAATAATTTTATCTGATTGCTGTGTCTTTTTTTATTATTATTTTTAGATTTAACATCCAGTGAATACTTTCAGGGAAAAAAAGTGAAAGAATTAAATATAAGAAAACATGATTTTACTTATTCTGACATTAATGCAGTTTTATTTGTCTATAGCAAGAATTCTAGTCATCAACTTCAAGTATTAAGCAAGGTTATATGCTTTTGCTAATCACTCTGTTGATAATTACATGTTTTCGTTTAACTGTCCTTTAATATATGTTTTTGGTATACACATACTAACTTTCACCTTCTCTAAACTAAAATTCTCTTGGTTTCTCTATGGGGGAAAGCATGGGTATTGAGTTAGATACACACAGGTTCCAAGCTTGGTTCTGTGACTTACAGGCTATATACCCTGGACAAGGTACTTAATTTCTCTGAGCTCTGGTCATCTGTAATATAGAGGTCATGATATTTATTCCAGAACTTCTCAACATTGGCACTATTGACCTTTTTGTACCAGAAAATGCTTTGCTATAAGTAGCTCACCTGTGCATTGAACAGTGTTTATCGACATCTGGTTTCTATTCACTTACATGCCTGTATATCCTCTGGTTAGAATGACCAAAATTTTCTCCAAATATCCCCAAGGGTGAAAATTATTGAGAACCACTATTTTATAAGATTAATAAACAATGTTGACATATTCGAACATCAATGTGGATTAAATGAAATTATATATGTTAATCATCTGACATATTTTGATACATGTACACAATAAATTGATTTTATTGATAAATTTGAATTCTCAATAATAATCACAGACAATGAGAAATAAAAATAAGTAAGAAATCACAGAAGGTGTACAGCTCTATTTTATCATCAGGTAAAAATTTGGCCATCATTCAGAAAGGAAATCATTTAGTGTTAGTTTAGTTAAAATTATACTATTTAGATTGTGTCTGATGAGCAGAAATGGTAGAGAAATCTGAATAATTTAAAGCATTCATGAATTTGACAGATGCCAATTTCTTTTTCTTTTTAAAGAGATTTTTGCTATAGGGTGCATGTACTCCCCAGAGAAACAGAGAAAATGAGAAATTACCCCCTGGGGGATGGTCACACTACAATTCCTTCTCCTTCATTTTCCTCTCAGGATTTTGTGCATGTACGCGTATGCACCCAGTGTGAGTTTCAAGTCTGGTTCTGGAACCCAAGGTGCAGTGGGGCATGTGGGAGTCCAGAGCCTTAACTACTATACCACCTGCTGGCATCAACAGATGCCAGTTTCAACACTGGCTGACATTTTATCTTTTAGTCCTATGAAGATATAGCCATTGGAACTTCAAACTAATTTAAGCCTTAGATTCCGAGTGTCTGATAATATAGAAAGGGTTCTGCATAGAAAGACAAGCAGACCTAGGTTCAAATCCCAGCTCTGCCATTTATTTACTCCAAAAGGTTGGTAAAATTTCTAACCATTCTAAGCCTGATTCCTCATATGCAAATTAAATAATAATAATGATCAGTGTCTTGGAGATTATATTCAAGATGAACACTTTGGTAAAAATTGCATAAAGGTAATATTTGTGTTTCTTATTGCAACCCATAAAGAGATCCATAATGCCAGCTTGTTTCGCAGTTGGTGATGTGAGCTTTTAGCAAGATAGAGACCAACACTTCAAGCTCTATTTTTCTCTTTATAAGTAATCTGTGTTGTGATTTTTGTTTTGTTTAGTTATAGGATGCATGCACTCACCAGAGAGACAGAGAAAAAGAGAGAAAGTGAGAAAACACCCCCCAGGGAGGATGGCCACTCCACATTTCCTTCTCCTCTGAGGATTTTGAGCATGCATGCATACACTCCTCACATGATTTTCAAGCAACCAGATCTGGGACTCAAAGAGCAGAGTAGACCATGTGAGAGCCAGTGCCTTAACCTTCACACCACCTGTTGGCCCATGTGCTATAAAATTTTTAAGACCATATGAACTCTCTGCTCCTCTCAATCTTTCTTTTTTTTTTTTATTGCAGTCTGAAAACAGCCACTGTTTATTTACTGACCAGATTACAAAAACAATCACGGTGGATACCTTAGTTCATCCTTATAATAAGTCTGTTGATCTGGTCTTCCCTGTTGCCAGCATCTCCACCTTCTACAAAATGGGTGGTCTTTTTTTTCATTCCACCCCGTGGAGAAGATAATTTGAAGGGCCAAAGGAAGTTATTTGCTTCTTTGAAGCGTTTTCCAAAAGTATAGATTTCATGAATCAGATCCTCCATGCAGATGATGCCGAATTTACCAAGAGATCGTGCAATCAAAGAGTTATCTGTCAAAGCAATTCGCTTCTTATTGATTTTGCCATAACCACGTTTGTAGATCAGTTCATTTACTGACTTCAGGTTTGGGTACCCCCATGCAATATATGGTTCCACAATTCTCAGCATGTTAATTGAGGCCTTGTTGAGTTTAACAAAGGTGCCACTGAAGATCTGGTGAAGATAAAGAAGCTGCGACACCTTTCGAACCTTTGGGCTCACTCCATTGATACCTCTGATCCTGATGACAAATGCCAATTTGGGTTCTGCAGGTACATAGAAGTTGCCAGCTTTTCTTGCCATCCTGGCCATGCGAATCTCAGTTCTGTACATCTGTCTATATTCCTTATGATAGTGCTTAGCTTTTTCATAGATAAGCTTCCTCCTTGCCTTTCGAAGCATCTTTTGAGCAAACTTCTTTCTCAGGCGCTTGATCTTCAACTCTGCAAAATTCCTTCGCTTTTTCTTAAGGGTTTCTGGCACAGCAGGAACCTTTTTCTTGGTGGCTTCCATGGCAGCAGGAGCCTTTTTCTTGGTTTCTGCTGCAGCAGGAACCTTCTTTTTCTTCTCTTGAACGCCCTCCATGGTTCCAGCCAGAAAAGAGGCTCAATCTTTCACTGAAGAGTTTTATTACCCACTGATAATTCTGTCTAAGTCGATTATACTAAGAATTGTGGGAAGCAGCAGTTAGCATAATGGCTATGTCGCTGGACTCCCACGTAGTCGACCGTGGTTCGCGTCCCGGACCCGGTGGCTTAAAACTCACGCTGGGCGTGTGTGTGTGTGTGTGTGCCCAAGATCCCGAGAGGAGAATGGTGGAGAGGGGATTGCGGCGTGACCATCCCCTCTGGGGGGTGATTTCTCGCTTTCTGTCTCTATGTCTCTCTCTGTCTGGCGAGCGCACGCGCCCTATAGCGAAAAACCTCTCCAAAAAAAAAAAAAAAAAAAAAAGAATTGCAATAGGATGATTTTCTAATTCCATTAATATTTTAGCACATCATAGCCTGCACACTTTCCTAAAGAAGTTCCTCTAATATTTTCCCTCTTTTTAAGTGACACTGGGGATTCTAATCATCACTTTTCTTCTTACTAACATTTGTTATGACCCATTACTGTTACTCTAAGACTCAAATTGACCCAAATTGGCCAGTGGGAACCATCCATCAAGACAACTTTTTTTAGATACGCTCCTGCTTTCTGGCACAAGATGTCCCACACTCTTCTGGAATCAGGCATTTTTCCAAGAATCTTGATTCTTTCAGATGAGATGGGTAGGTGTGCTCATTTCTACAGGATTGTGTTCATGTCTAGGTCCTTTCAGACAAATGCTAACTTTTATGTATACTTGAATCTTCACTAAGCTTTTATGGGTTTTCCGCTGATCAATCTATTTTCATACACAGCACTAGAGGAGAGCTCAAGATTTTTAAAAATTACACTTTAAATTGTTGTTTCTGGCATATTAGAAACATATCTGGTTTTTATTTATTTTATAGCAGTTCACCCCCACTTAATTATCTTAAATTCTAATGGTATCCTTTTTGAAGTATTCTATAGAGTTTTCCAAGTAAATAATCATGTCATCTATAAAAGAATATGTTTTCACGCCTCCTTTGTTCAGTATAGAGTGCAGACAACCTAAAGTCTTTCCTGGCAGATGGGACTTTTAAGAGTTCTAATAAGAAAAATAAAAATGTGAAAACCAGATCTTGATTACAATGGTCAGTTCGTAGAAAATGTCTTATGGCATGAATCTGGAAGACTGAAACTCAGAACCCACTGGAAAAGTGTCTGGCATCTCCAGGAAAAGCTCTTAATAAGGAGGTAAACACATGAACATCTTGGCTCATATGGACACCTGTAATTTATTTGCATATGACTTACTTATTTCATAGATTCTTGCACTGGAATAAAAGCAGACATGGTGTAGTATAATTAGCTGTCATGACAGATTATTCCATGATAAAAAAAAAAAATAATGAAGGGTAATGAACAGAATTTTGGGACCAGCAGATGGCATAATGTTTATGTCGCTGGACTCCCACATTATTGACCTCGGTTTGAGTCCCAGACCCGGTGGCTTAAAACTCACACCAGGTGCGTGTGTGCCCAAGATCCTGAGAGAACAAAGGAGAAGGGATTACAGCATAGCCATCCTCTTTGGGGAGTGATTTCTTGCTTTCTGTCTCTCTGGTGAGTGCATGTGCCCTATAGCAAAAATCTCTCTCTAAAAAAACAAACAAACAACAATGACCAAAAAAAACCAGAATTTTGATTCTTTAGATATTAAGAAAATAGGGGGAAATGTGCTTAGGAGATTGTTACAGAGCTAATAGTCTGCTGGGCTAGCTTTGTGGCATAGTGGCAATGCACTGCTCAAGAGAAGCCAGATCCCACGTTGCCACTGTAGTTCAAGTCCCCAGCCCTGTCAACGTCAGACATGCATACAAGTGCCCAAGATCCAAGGTTCTGGGGGACTGGAGGAAGGAGTTTGCAGCATGTTCAGACTCTGTGGAGGACACTTGTCTCTCTCTCTCTCTTTCTCACTCTCACACACACATGCACATGTTCTACCATGAATAAAGAGAAAAATAATTCAAAACAAAAAAAAGGAGAAATAACAAGCTATGTGAGTGACCTGATGACCCAAGTTTGTTGTATGGCATTTGTAATAAAAATGGGGATTACTTAGTAGATATTTCAATTTATTGAGTAATACTTCTGTTTGACTTAAATACACTTATTCAATATACAAACAAACATATATGCATGTTTGTATATATGCATATCTATATTTGTATGTGTTTTTATATACATGTGCAATAGATATACACACAAAAATGTGTATTATTGTGTCATGAACTCCCAATGCAAACATTTAAATGAGCTAACAAATATTTGACAAATACATGAATCAAAAATCATTTCCATTATTTAAATAACTAAAATGATTACAAACGGATCTATTTGTTTTCCTTTGCAAAGAGGGCTTCTAAAAATGATCTCAAACTATTAATAGCCTTTCATGCTTACTGATAAATTCCCTTTAAACTTCATAGTTGTAAAATCATCTTACTTGAACTTAAGAAGACAATTAGAGGGACCAGCAGTTAGCGTAATGGCTATGTTGCTGGACTCCCATGTAGTCGACCACGGTTTGAGTCCCGGACCTGGTGACTTAAACTCGTGCCGGGCACGTGTGCATGCGTGCCCAAGATCCCGAGAGGAGAACAGAGGAGAAAGGATTGAGGCGTGGCCATCCCCCCTGGGGGATGATTTCTCACTTTCTATCTCTCTGTCTCTCTCTGTCTGTCTGGCGAGCGCACGCGCCCTATTGCAAAAACCTCTCCAAAAAAAAAAAAAAAAGAAGACAATTAGATAAACTTAGAATCCACATACTATACCAGAAAAGCAAACATGCTTAACTAAGGAAAGAACTCAATTTCTATGCAAAATTCTCAGAGTCAAAGATCTTTGAGTTTATTCCACTCATCCTTTAACTGGTGACAAAAAATTATATTCATAAAAGACTACTGAAGCATAACTTTGGAAAAAATAATTGAGTTTTCATGTATCTTTGATCTTTTAGTTCTCTAGGCAGAGGTATGAAATATTAAAACATTTGAGATACTATATATTCCACACAAACAAGAAAACTCTAGAGAAAACTAATAACAAAACATGTTTGTTCGACTGCCAACTAATCACAGTGATAAGAGTGTATTTCTCAAAAAACCTCAAATACAGTAAGGACTATGAATAGAGGTGACCCAGGCATCTGAAAAATATATACTAATTTCCAAAATTTATCTAATCTCAACATCTTTAATTTTATACAAAAATTTAATAAATATGCATATAAATTATAAATTCCTCCACATATCTTCAGCAAAAATAATACATATCTGTCAGTGGGTTATAAAACAATAGACTAGGAAACTCATTTTTCCTTTTCATCTTAATATTTAGCCAACAAAGCAGTATATTGACTTATGATATGTCTTATGTGATACATAAAAATCAAGAGATTAGAGGTGTAAATAGAGTAAATTTGAAATAAAATAAATTGATCAGTTTGAATTCTACCATCTTTTTTTTTTTTTTTTTGGAGAGGTTTTGCTATAGGGTGCGTGCACTTGCCAGACAGACAGAGAGAGACAGAGAGATAGAAAGTGAGAAATCACCCCCTGGGGGGGATGGCCACGCCGCAATCCCTTCTCCTCCATTCTCCTCTTAGGATCTTGGGTACACACACATGCGCGCGCCCGGCATGAGTTTAAGCCACCGGGTCCGGGACTTGAACCACGGTTGACTATGTGGGAGTCCAGCGACATAGCCATTATGCTAACTGCTGGTCCTGAATTCTACCATCTTATAATAGCATAACTTAATGAGAAGAGATTAATTCATTTATGGGTCATTTGCAAATTTTTAATAGTGAATGGGGGGAGGAATAGAATAGAAATGGGAAACTGAAATATTTTCACTTTACTCTGAGTCTGTAGGTCTTGGGGGTGGGGAGGGACTATAAATGAGTCAAGTAAGAAGAATGTACGTAGCAATTTTTCCTTGGCAACTTTTTCACTTGTTAAAACACATGCAGAGGTGCCTCATTCAGAAAAGTCCTTGTGATTTTGCACTAATTACTGCACATCAAACTAGTTGCGTATCTAGATTTTTCATCATAGTCTTTGGCAAAAATTACATTATTTATTAAATGAGTATTTTATTTGAAATGTACCTAAGCAATCAAAAGATAAATATTTGCTTTTTCTCCTTTTAACACAGAGTAGCAGGAGTATACGATGTGATGAATTGAGTGATAAAGTGAAAGGCCTTGAGAGCCATTCTAAACAGCTTTAAGGAGGTTATATCTGAGGGACGTTTCCCACGTGAACGAATAGCTCTTTCGTAGATGTAGTGAGTGTATTACATGGGGTAACAGAGAAAACCTCCAGAGAGATGGGTGGTGAAAACATTGTCCACAATTAAGAACATACAAGGATGAGCATATGTCCTCTGAGTGAATAAACAGTGGAAGAGAGGGAATAAAGAGTGATGGTATGACTTCCTCTCTTAAATGGTGCATTGGAAATGCCTGCAAAATATTGACATAACAATAGCTGATGGGATACTAAAGGTATGAATCTGAGCTTGCAGTGATAACAATCTTAAGAGGTTTCAGTTACTGCCAGATTCAGTGTTGCACACTGTAACCTAAATTGATAACTTTTTCTAAATATCTGTTCTTCCTGGGGCCAGCAGGTGGCATGGTGGTTAAGGTGCTGGACACCAGCTTTCTCCTCTTGCTCTTTCTTTCTCCTCTTGTCAAAGTAAAAAATAACAGGTAAAATTAAACAAAAATAGTTTTTTTAAAAAAATTTGTCCTCCCACAACAACTATATTCATTTATATGAATTCCCTTCATCAATACTAATAAAACCCCTGATGGATGGCTGGGTATACAGCTACTTGGAATACAGACAATGCTTCCCAGCCTCCCTTGTGATCAAGTGTCAACATGCAAATAAGTTGTGACCAATGGGCTTGGAATGGAAACACAATTTTCAGGAAGTATTCTCAGGAAAAAACTTTCCTTTATCCTTGCTCTAGCTAGACTATAGAGAATGACCAGATGGCTACAGTAGACGTATACTGACAAATGGAAATCACACACGACAGAACAACCAGGTGAGGCAGGACCTGGATACCGGGAATGGAGTGGCACCATACCAGGGAATTATTCTTGAGAGAAAAATAGTCTGTCTCTTAGACCAACAACATGTAGCTATTCTGTCTTTTAATACAAAACCAAATTATAACCAGGACTCATACTTTATCTAATCCTCATAACAACTCTAACTGATGACTATTCTCATTATCCCAATTTAGAAATGAGAAATTAGGCTAGAAGTTGCTAGGAGAGGGGTTTGCCTGAGGTCACGCCAACAGAAAGCAGTTGTTGGGGGCTCAGGAAACACTGCCCCAAAGTGAAAGCCTCACAAATAGCCACAGAGAAGTCTCTCTCTAATCTCCTGCCCTCCTGTCTTTCCCCCCCCACCCCCCGCCTCATACTTCCCAGAGGCAAGCCATAGAAACTAAAATCTTCTTCCCCAAGGCAGATCAAGAAGAATCTAAACAGACAGGCCTTGCTAGGTTTCCCCAACTCAGTCTCTTTCCATCAGCTCATACCCTTTTTGTCAAATCAGATTCCTACATGGTTGTTCATGCCTCATCAAACCTAAGCAGAAAATCAAATGCTTAGCTATATCTTTGGATTTTCATTATGGAGACTCCCATGTCACATAAAACTGTGAACAAATAAATTTGTGTGTCTTTTCTCTTATCTGCCAATTGGCAGTGATTTTCAACAAACCTTCAAACGGGAAAGAATTATTTCACCCTGCACAGTAACGCTAAGATTTAGTGAAAGCACTCTGATGGCAGAGGTCACACGCATCAACACTAAACTTGACCATTCCAAAGCAATCCCAAACATGTGAAAATCAGTCTTTCCTAAATAACATAATGTATGTAGAGAAAAGTACACAGTTTTATTTTTAAATGAGGAACATAATCAATCAAAAAAATGTTTTTTTAACCTGACTCTTTCCTCATACATTATGTGCTCATAGTCCCTTATCTTCAGATAAAGTCTACCCAGGCACCATATTTCCTATGTCAATTTTGTGACCTGGAAACATACTAAAGTATTTTGGCGATTTCTCTATGGCGGGTAAAATATAACCTTAGGTCCTTATGCTTTTCCTATATAATCTTAATTTTCTAACCCCTTAAATTATTTCTACTGCAAACCATTAAGCATTCTTTAGCTTTCTTTAATTCTTCTCCATTTTTTTTTTACCTAAGTACTTTTGTGGTTGCAAATTTAGCAGCATATATGGTTTAAGAATGAGGTTTTTATAGCAATTCCTTCATAGCAGGCCTGGATTCACGCATTAGGCCACCCACCATATTTGAATAGATTTAAATACTTGGTGAATTAAGAGGTTCTTTCTGTTTTGCCAGGACAAAGAGAGCTTTGTGTTATTGCTGAAAGACCACATGAATAACTTGAAAACAAAGGGTTTGTCAATTACAATCTGTTCTTTATGTTTTCAGAATTCGTATTTGGCTAACCATAATTCACTAAAATTCATCTGTGAACAAGGAGGGCAGTGGAGAGAGGGATATGATAGTTTTCTTTCAGCAACTCAGCAGACAGGAAAGAGTGCACCATCCTAGTGAGGTAAATTCAGAGCAGAACAATTGGCATGGGTTAGGTATGAGGAAGAATGAGGTCAGGAAATAAAGCATGCTATCACACACACAGAAAAATCTGGTACCCAAACTGCTTAGATTCTACAGAGAGATTTATGTAATAGTAAAACCCTAAAGTTTAGGAGAAGTAACTAATTTCTGAATATTCTGGTTAAAAAATAATAAAAATAAGTTGCAGAAAAGGGAAATACCTCTTTCTTCTAATTGACAGAAAGTGCATATACTCACCAGAAACAGAGACAAAGAGAGAGGGAGAGAGTACTCTTCACCACCACAATGGGCCATGTACTGTCATAATCTCTTCTCTTCCATTTTTCTGTTCTTTTGGAATTTGGGGCATGCATGCACAGTCAGCTGCATGTTTCTCAAACCACCACACTAGGATTCAAACCATGGTCAGCCATATGAGATTCAGCTCCTTTAACCACTAGGCTATGGGGTCGACCTGGCAAATACCTGTTGATAAGAAGAAATACTGTTAGAGGTGATATTATACCTGGTGGACTTTTGTATAGCTTCAGAAATAAAAATTGGAGGGAAGTTGAATTTCACCAACATTCTAGAGTAATTATAGAGAAGAAATAATCTTACATGGAAAGAAGCAAAAGAGAGTATCATTACACACAAATAAATAAAACAAAAGAGTTGCAAGTTCTAGAAACAATATCAATGTAAATTATGTCTTGTTTATTTGTTGTTCTTGTTTTTTAGGTTTTTGCCATAGAGCATGTGTACTCACCAGAGAGATACAGAGAGAGATAGTGAGAATCACTACCCAATTCCTTCTCCATTTTTCTCTCAGGATTTTGAGCACGCACGCACACATGCCTGGTGTGTTTTTCAAGCTGCTATGTCCAGGATGTAAATCATTGTATCTACACTCAATAGCCAGCTACTATCCAACACCTTAATCACCACACCACCTGCCAGCCCCACTGCCAGTAAATTTTTTTAAAAGACTATCAACTCAATGGATAAGGATATGAACAAATAGCTCAGAAAAGAGAAAAGACAAGTAGTTCTTCTCTGTAGGGCATAATGCCCCACTGTACTCAAAGTATAATAATTGTAAATTAAAACTCCAATTAGATATATTTTGTGCCATATCAGATTGGCAAATATCAAAAACCAATGAAACATTATTGGCAAGTGTATGTGGAAGTTAGGCCATTTCATAATAGCTGGTGGAGTGCAAACTGGTGCAATTTCTTAGGACAACAATTTGTCAATCAAATTAGATATTTATCAATTTAGAAATGTGCACACCCTTTCACCCTCATAGGTGAAGCTTATCCTTACCATATATACTCCCCGCTGAGCAAAATGACTTATGGTCAAGGTTGTTTGGGCCAAGGTTTTATGGTCAAGGCTTTTTAAATTGTACCATGACAAAAGATGTGAAACCATTTAAACACCCATCAGTAGGGTATTTAAATAATGAGTCACTCAAACAGTGCAAAACCACTAGATAAATAATGATTCACTCAAACAGTGCAAAACTGTTTTGAATTTTTTTAGAAAGATGACTTCTCTATGTATAGATTTGAAATGATTTCTGCACAAAATTACTAAGTGAAAAAATATAGTGCAATAGAAAATGTACAATATAGAGCATTAGTCAAAAAAAAGGGTACAGGGGGCTTGTATTCATTGCACATGGAATACACATAAGAATATATTGTATAGAATATCTCTGAATGGATAACCAAGGTGTAAATACTATGATAATATTGCCCAAGAAGGAAAATCGTGGGAGAGAAGGACAGAGATCAAAGAAAGATCTTTTTCTGTGCCTTTGTACCTTATGACATTGAAGACATGGAAATATTGCATATTTCCAAAATTAAACAAAGCTAAATTCGAAAACCATCTATGCTTGTGCCCAGGCTCCCTGTTACTTTAACTCTCTTGAAATACAATCGCCCTGTTTTAGAATGTATCAATAAATGCTATTTCTTGCCTAACGCTAATTATCACAGAAGACCAATGAGAAAACAAATATGAAAGTACTTCAAGCTATAAAGTAGTATACAAATGCAAATAAATTATTTGTATCTACACTCAGTAGTATTAACTGAGCCTGGAACTCACTATGAAATATACAGCTGAAATGTTAATACAAAGGGACGTTGAAAAGTTTATGAAAAACGAAATTTAAAGATAAGCTTTAAATATAAATTTTACTTCTCAGCATCCATCAAGTTCAAGTCACTTTTATAAGCAGTAATGCATTTAGTCCATGTCCAAAAACTAAGGGCCATAGAAATTTAACCATATCAATGAAGTTTTTTGCACATTACTAACTGAAGAAAAATGGGTGCCCTTTACGGATTTTTTTTTTAAGATTAGAAAACAATCCAAAAAAAAATTCAGAAGGAGCCAAATCAGGACAGTAAAAAGGAGGCCTATGAATTCCCTTCAAAATTGCCCTCATTTGATGAGAGGAATGAGTGGGAACATTGTGAGGTAGAGAAGGATCCTGTGGTGGAGCTTATTCGGGTATTTTTTTACTAAAACCTTGGGTAATTTTCTCTAAATACTCTCATAATAAGTAAATGTTATTTTTCTTTGGCCTTTCAGAAAATCAGCAAGCAAAATGCCTTGAGCATCCCCAAAACCAATTGTCTTTTGCTCTGACTAGACCACTTCTACCTGTTGATAGTCATTGTTACTTTCATTGAAACTCAGTATGGAAGACTGAAAATTTAAGAATGTAACATAAATTCTAACCTATGTATCTGCTGCTAATCACTTACTCTGGTTCCTAAGAATGCAATTTAACCTTGGGGCCAGCAGATGGTGTAGCAGTTACGTTGTTGAACTCCCACATGGCAGACTTCAGTTTGAGTCCTGGACCCAGTGGCGTGAAACTCATGCTAGGTGCCTATGCGTGCTTGTCCAAGATCCCGGGAGGAGAATGGAGAAGAAAGGATTGCAGCATGGCCATCCCCCCAGGATGATCTCTCACTTTCTCTCTCACTGTCTTTGTCTCTCTGTCTCTCTCTTCCTCTCTCCAGTAAGCACAAGAGCCATAAGACAAAAACTTTAAAAAAAAAAAAAAATGACGTTTAACCTTAAGCAGAAATAGAGGCCCAGTCACAGTACTGAAAGTGGGAGGGAACCGCTGTGCAGTGATTGAGGTCACATGGGAGGCTCAAGATCAGTCCCCAGTCCAACCTAAGGAGAGTAGGCATGGGGCACATGCCTGTGGGTCCTAGCTAACAGGGAGGCTGGGACTAAAGGAGACACTGTCAAAAACACTTCTCTCTTTTTCTCTCTCCCTTCTGTGTTCTCTCATAAACACACACACACACACACACACACGCACACACACACACATAGCAATTCACCTTATGTCACACAGTGCTCATAAATACTTGTGTGTGTCTCAGACAATACATTAAATGCACAAAGCTCATAATCTGAGAGAACTCTACTGTAAGGACTTGCTTACAAAGGAGAGACCTTTTATGTAATAAACAGTAATTCCAGTTATGAGAGTAGATGTGGATATATGCAAATTTTGGTATATCTAATTTGCCCAAAGAAAGATAAGTGTCTCATGTACATTCTAGAATCAAGATGCCAAGTAGGATTTATGTGTCTTGCTCACTCTTCTTGATAGTTAAGTGTCTACTTAGATTACTCTGTTGAATAGGACAGAGAAATGGAAGTTGTCTTCACCATTTTTTTAAGTTAAAATGTGGCTATTCAATTAAAATGAGCTAGTTTATATAACTATTACTATGTATGTACATATAATCAATATGTCCAACAAGCAGCTCATTTAAATCAACATTAGAGGGACCAGCAGATGGCAAAAATGTTTACATCGCTGGACTCCCACATAGCCAACTGCTGTTCAAGTCCTGGACCCAGCGGCTTCAAACTCACATCAGGCATGTGGTGTGCATGTGTGCCCAAAATCCTGAGAGGAGAATAGAGGAGAAGGGATTCCAGCATGGCCATTCCCTCTGGGGGTAATTTCTTATTTTCTATCTCTCTGTCTCTGTCTCTTGGCGAGTACATGCACCCTATAGCAAAAATCCCTCTAAAAAACAAAACAATAATAAAACAAATCAACACTAGAGTCCACAAAAGTTAAATGATCTTCTCGTTGTAAAAATTTCTATGCCATGATCTATAAGATGTAGCAAAACATTTTGTGATTCAAATGAGCTTTCAAGAAGACTAAACATAAACATGAGTCATTTTTTAAAATTCAAGATCATGATAAAATCAGTACTTGGTGAACTATTAAAGGTGACACATCAACACCTGGAACACTTCAGGGAAGTGCAGGCAAGCCCAGCTTGCTGCAAGTTGTCAATATGAACAGGCCCTGAAGAATGGAAAGGATTTGCCCAAATAGGAGGGGTTCAAAAGAGGTTATTAAAAGAAATGGAAGAAACAAGGTTGGAAAAATAGGTCACTATTTGATCTTGATTATCAAGCTAAGGAGCTTGGGCTTTCTGCTTTTAAGTTATTAAAAAATAAAATCCTTTGAAGATTTTTGGCCAGGGGAATAAAATCTTCCAAGTGATGTTTTAGGCAGGTTACACTGATAACCATGTACAGATTCAAGGAAGATTAGGAAACTTGTGCCCAGTTTAAGTATTGCTGGAACAGTCCTGGCTGAGATAATAAAGGTCTGAATGAGAGCAGTATATAAGAAACATGACCACAAAAGTTGGCACTAATAACGTACAGCTACAGGAGGAACACTACCTAGTCACTAAGTGACCAGAAACGGAGCCAGCTGTTCAGCCAAGGGAGACAGTCAGTACACTAAGTCCCAAAGGCTGCACCCTTACCTGAGGGTCTAAGAACTACAGACTACGAGCCAAAGAGACTGACTCAGCCTTCCTCTACCTGTCTTCTGAAATTTAAGTGGAAGGAGGTTCATTTCTGAACCCTTGCATGATCTGAATGTGTGTGTCTCACTAAAATTCAAATCTGGAAATCTAAACCTCCAAGGTGATGATAGTACAAGGTGGTGGGGGAGGGGGGCTAGGGGAGATGATTAGGTCAAGCGAGTCTGGGAGGTATGCCCTTATAAAAGAGACCCCAGAGAGATCCCTGGCACCTTCCACCATCTGAGGACACAGTTAGAAGGTGCCATCTTCCATGAGCTAAGAAACGGGCCCTCACTGGAGAGCAAATCAGATAGTGTCTTGATCGTGGATTTCTCAACCTCCAAAATTATGAGGAACAGATTTCTGTTGTCTACAAGTCACTCATCCTACGGTATCTTGTTACAGCAGTGCTAATGGACTAAGACAGCCCTGAGGGGTGAGCTTATTTTGCACAGCCAAGGTAAGCATTTAGAACCCGTTGCTGGGCAGAAGACTTTATTTATTTATTTATAGCTCACTACAGGGTGCAGGAGCTCGCCAGAGACATGGAAAGAGAGAAAGAAAGTAAGAAATCATCCCCCGGGGGGATGGCCACACTGCAATCCTTTCTCTGTCCTTTTTTCAGGATTTTGGATATACACAAATGTGAATGTGCCTGGCATAGTTCTCAAGCTGCCAGATTCAGGACTCCAACCAGGCAGTGAGCGATGTGGGATCCAGCCACCCCAACCACCACACCACCAGTTGGCCCATAGAAGACAATTTTTAAGAGAAGCAGTGTGGTCTGGAAAGGGAAAGTTTAAGATTCTGTTATAAATGAGAAACAATCCTACCTCTAAAGGTGTGTGTGTGAATTTGGGTAAGTTGTATTTTCCAGGTTTGCCCTGTAAGTATGAATTATTAAAAATTGCCTTCTCACAAGAAGTATGAATTATAAAAATTGCTCCTCATTAGGCAATGAGAAAATGACAGAAAAAAAAAGTAGTACAATAACTATACATATTAAACTATAAAACACTTTACTTTTTATTTCTGGTGAGTAACTGAAAGTTTTACCATAAAGTCAGCCTCCAGAGGAGATTGGAGGGAAATAACTTCATATCTAACTACCTCTGCAGCAGATTACGACTAAAAGACAAGAAACTAGAGTTAAGATGAGCAACCAGCACATCCTACTCTGCACATTCAGAATATCAGAATATCGGTTGCTGGGTGCTTGCATATGAAGATGGGACCTGGCAGTTCTCATCAAATAAGAGTCCTCCAGAGTGCCATGCCTACTGTGCGATACGTTTCTCCCCATCTCTGTTTTGTTTGTAATGATTAAAAATGAATGCTGCAGTATACACTGTGTTCTCACAGAAGACTAGATCCAGTTTTGCATCTTCAGTTCACAGTAGATGAGCTAGAATGCAGGAAGTGCTTGACAGATATCAGAAACAAGAGAGTCTGGGCATGCAGGAGCCTTGTTTCCATTTCATAACTTGTGTTCTCTGATGGACGTGCTTTTTCAGCTCTAATGATTGACCTGCTGTCGCACTTCATTGCCAAATGAAATTTTGAAGATGTAGATACATTTCCCCCATAGTTTCCAGGTTAGCAATCATGTTCAGTGATTGGTATTTGTTCCTCTACTAAAAATATTAAAGTATAATGTGCCCAAAGGTTTGGAGAATCACCAAGTACAAATGGACTGTTAAATGAACACATATAGTTCTCCTGGGTCATCAGAAAAGTTACGACGCATTTATGCATAGAAAAATACATCATGACTTTTCCGACAACCTACTATTAAGTCACTGCACTGAATCAAGCCAAACTTTCTCAAATTATGATAACAACAAATAGAGTCATTAACAACCAGGAAAACAGAATGTGGTGTTGCCTAACTTCAGTATTAATAACATGTACTAACAGTCAACAGGAATACATGTTGCATTCCATTTAAATTTTCCTGTTATCTAACACCCAGCTTCTTCTATTTTCACACTGGTACCAGACAACAACCCCTTCCACATAGTCACACTTGTACAGGCAAATAGCATCTTACTCCTTTGTGAAAAAGCACAGAAGGAATGATGCCATAAAATAGTAAATAGTTGGGGGAATAAAGAGACAAAAATGACTGTTTTACAATTGCTGATTAAATAAAGTACATGATAACAAAAGAAGGAGTGTTTGGGGAGGGACCAAGACCTGTTAATACTCCCTAGAAGAATAATAAACAGAATTGCTCTCTCTTTTTATGGAATCTGCAGCTCATTCAAGATGAGTCTAGATGGTGTGAAGAGGTAGCCCAGTTCACCTCACAGAGCTGTGATGGGTTCAAGTGGAAAGGGCATCATATTCTGGCTTTAGAGATTTTAGCTATGAGATATTCAGCAAGCAACCTTTCTGAGCCTCCATTTCAACATCTTTAATGAGAGCGAAAAAAAATGATACATGAATTACTGATAATATATAGGAAGTACACATCTGATAAGTAAATACTAAAAAAGTAATGTCTATTCACTTTGACAGTTTCTCTTCATGCAGTTTCTATGTGATCAATAAACCCCTAACAAATATAAGGAAGTATTATTATTCAATATCAGCACTTGTCTTTGCAACCATAGTGATAGGATGGGGAAAACAGCAGACTCATGAGGCACTACATGATGACAAATATTACACAAAGAAAATATTCTTGATTTGAATATTGTTCAAAATGAAATTTTGTCTAAGGAAGCTCTTTTAGAACAACAACCTGCTACCTTAAAAAAAAAAAAAAAAAAAAAGGTACGAACTAAGAGAATTTATTCAAAGTCTGTTCTTTAGGAGCCCTAATCCATGAAATCTTGGAACTGTCAACTGAAGCACTATTTCCTAGGAGCTCCAAGAAATTCCAGGGACAGAAGAGATGTTTTAAAATTAAAATTAACAATGAAGGAGGCCATACAAAGTCACAAAGTAGAAATGTAAAAGGAAAGGAAAGGAAATGCCTGCTATCAACATGACTCTCCCTTAATCAGATTATCAGAAAGAGGAATAAAATGAGTATAGTAAAAAACCCAGATCTACCAAAGATATCTTCCTTTGGCAATGAGCAATAGTTACCTTCTAATGACCCATTTTCCCTACACAAAATGTAGATGAAATTCTTTTTAATGGAACTCTAGCATACAGTAGCAGAAGTTATAACAACAGAGTGTAGGTAAAGTAAATGAAACTATAGATATATGCACTCAAATATTTTATAAATATAATATGCAGGCATGACTTTATTGAACTGCCGATCAATCTCCTTCCCTTCTCTTCCTCTTCACATCCCCCCATCCCCCCACACACACTAGGCATGCACATTATTTCAGCTAAACTCAAAGTCTCATTCTTACTTCTTCATTATTTTTACCTCCCTTTATTCAAATTATCCCCTTCTTGAGTCCCAAACTGGTCTCACAATTAAATTGGGCAAACCTGAAACTATCTATACTTATGCCATTTGTCTGCGTGAATGTGACTTTATAATTTGGTCATCTATGTTAACATGGTTTTATGATTCCGTTCTCTTTGTCAGCACTTTACTATTCTAGGAAGCCCTGGTCCAGAGAAATACAAGTGTGTCATTTATTCACAACACGCTTTTTTTTTTTTTTTTTTTTTTTTTTTTTTTTTTTTTTTTTTTTTGCTATAGGGCGCGTGCGCTCGCCAGACAGACAGAGGGAGACATAGAGACAGAAAGCGAGAAATCACCCCCCAGGGGGGATGGTCACGCCGCAATCCCTTCTCCTCCATTCTCCTCTCGGGATCTTGGGCACGCACGCACACGCGCCCGGCGTGAGTTGTAAGCCACCGGGTCCGAGACGCGAACCGCGGTCGACTACGTGGGAGTCCAGCGACATAGCCATTACGCTAACTGCTGGTTCCCTTCACAACACGCTTTTTGAAACCCTCTTCTCAAAACTCTCTCCTTGCTATGTCCATCAACCGCAAACCATTATAGCTTAATAATTACCCAACTCTAATCATGCCCTCATATTAAAAGACCCATTGAAAATTGGATCACTAAACAAAAATAGGCCAACTTTGCCCTCTCATTCCAAGATGCTACTGAAACTTTGTCAAGGTAGAGAGAGCTGCCTTACCTGGGTAAGCCAGAAACAGCTTCGTCTTATCAACCAGTTACTCTGGTAGTATGCTTAATTCAACAGTTGCAAACTTTCTTAGATGGATGTCTTCCTTCTTAGTTTGATATTATAGAAGAGAGATATACATGTGTGATAACTTAATCCTTAGTAACAAAGATTTTAAATCTACTAGTTGCTGCCTTATTCAGTTTTCTCTATTACATTCCTGCTTTACCCTACAGAAATCCCCTTAAGCCATCTTCTTCTTTTTTAATTTTTTATTTTATTTGCTATTATTATTATTATTATTATTATAAGTTTTGCTAGAGGGCACATGTGCTCACTGGAGACAAATAGAGAGTGAGAGAGAGGGAAAGAGAGAAAGTAAGCCTCCAGGTCAAGGACTCAAACCATCATCATCCACATGGGAGTCCAGCACCGTAAGCACCATGTCACCTGGTGGCCCCTTCAGCCATATTCTTAAGGCTGTGTTTTCCATGAGCTTTCCTTTGTTCCTTTAGTATGCAGTGCAAGGTGTTAGGCATGTTATATATCTAAAAGAATACAACCTTGAACCTGTGGCCACAAGGAAACAATTCTCTAAAAATGATCACAATCCTTCTTAGAAAGATCTTTCTGTAAAATCTCGAATCTCTCCCTGGTCACGCTGATTACCCTAGCCTCAGAAGCTGTACAGCTTACAGCCGACCTGGCCAGTCAATAAGGTGAGTATTAGTCCAACGTGAACTGTTAAAATTCAACAGATAGATTATCCAGAGAGCTTCTTAGCCTCTAAGCTTAAGAAGCCTGTGTTTTTCACGGAAGAACTAGGTTTCAAAGGATCTTTTGAGTGACTGCACCACACCTAAAAAATCTTGAATGGATGTTATATCATTATAGTTTCCTATTTCTTATTTTATTTTTTTTATTTTTGCTAGAGGGTATATGCACTTTCCCAAAAGAGATACAGAGATGAAGAGAGATGAAGAGAGAGGGAGAGGAGAAAGTACTCCTATATGGGGAATGGTCAGGCAGCAATCCATTCTCATTCCTCCCTCTTTTCAGGATATTGGGTACATACACACATACGCTTGGTGTGTTTCTCAAGCTATCAGGTTCAGGACTTGAACTGCATAGTAGCTTGTGAGGACGCCTTAACCACGGGGCCATGGAGCCAGCCCAGCTGTTTTATATTTTAAATTCCCCTTATTCTCATTTCCACCAACCCTCTAAAGTTTCTGGGCTTACAATTGCACCTTTTTTCACATTATTTATTATTATTAGTATTATTATTTTTTGTATATACTTTCAATCATATTGTTTGGCTTACAATGAGACCATTTTGATATGTGAACATTTCTCCCCAACCCGTTGAACGAAATATCTTCAACAGATAACACCACAGCTCCCCATTACAACCTAATGCTTACAGCAGCAAAGACCAATACTGAAGTTAGTTTAGCAATTTCATATTCATAGAGACTCTAATGTGAGGGTCTTTAGAAAATCATCACAGATCACTAAAGCCGTTCTGCAGTTTTTGTTTCGTTTTGGTTTGTTTGTTTGTTTACTTATTTCTTCCATTAGAGAGAGAGAGAAAAGGCACCCCCAAGAAGGGCTTGATGCTGAGATCCACCCCCTGGCCTCTCAGGCACATGCATGCTAGTATACTCAGGGATGTCTCAGGACACAAACCAAGAACCTTCTCTTGGGGTTGGCATCATAGCACAGCACGTTACCACTGCACCACCATCTGCCTCCTACTCTTAAGCTTAAAAGCAAAGAGACGGGACCAGCAGTTAGCATAACAGCTATGTCGCTGGACTCCCACGTAGTCGACCGCGGTTCTCATCCCAGACCTGGTGGCTTAAAACTCACGCCGGGTGCGTGTGCGTGCGTACCCAAGATCCCGAGAGGAGAATGGAGGAGAAGGGATTGCGGCATGGCCATCCCCCCTGGGGGGTGATTTCTCACTTCCTGTCTCTCTGTCTCTGTCTGTCTGGCGAGTGCACACGCCCTATAGCAAAATCCTCTCCAAAAAAGAAAAAAAAAAAAAGCAAAGAGACTCATTTCAGAAGTATAGCACTGAAGTATTTAAAATAAAAACAACTCGAAAATAAAGCAGACACAAAGGCTAGAATCATTGCCATGCAAACTTTTCAGAATAATAGAAGATACTGATTTTAAAAATGAGAAAAGTAAAAAGAATTAAAGACAGCATATAGAAGGGACCATTTCCTTGCATTTGCCTCATACCTTGTGTGTGTGTGTGTGTGTGTGTGTGTAAGTTAGTGTCTCTCACATTCAATCTGGTATAACTGAAAAGGGATCACAATGAAAATAAAAAAGAAACATGGAGTGAATAACACATAATAGCTGCATTTTCTTCCTTCTTTTTCTTTTTTTCACTCTCTCTTTTTAAGTTGCCAGAAAGAAGAAAGTGAGAAATTACCTCACATGGAGGATGGTCATGCCACATTTCCTTTTCCTTCATTTTCCCTCCTTTTGGGACTCTGAGCACACATGCACGCACACCAGCATGTTTCTCAAGCCATGGAGTCTGGGACGCAAACCACACAGTTGGACATTTGGGACCCAGCGGCCTTACCCACCACCCCACTGCTGGCCCAGTAGCTGAATTTTCAACTGTTACCGTTCATTTATATCTTGTTGCAGTCATCCAAAGAAAAACGGGAAAGAGGCTCAGAAGAATAACATCACAGTAGCCTAACCCACTTGACAGAGTGCTATAATCACAGCGATGAACTCAAAACTTTTTATTACTGTATGATCCCTACAAAAACTAGGCATAAGGCCAGCCCTGTGGTAGACTGGTGAAAGGAACCAGATCTCACCCCAATCACTCTGTGGTTTAAGTCCAGGCCCAGAGAACTGATAAACATGCCAAGCATGTGTGCACATGCCCAAAATTCCAACAAGGTGGAAAAAATACAGAAGAGATTGTGCTATGACCATGCTCCATTGGGGGGAACTTTCTTACTCTCTAATTATATGTCTATCTCTATCTCTTGCTAGCAAGCATATGCACCCTCTGAGAAAAAATAAAAAGTTAGCATGCTTTATTTATAAATATACACACATATCAATTTGATACTTACCTTATTATACCGATTTAACTTATAACATACATAAATTACACAAAATAGAAATTTCTAGAGCGCACATGCGGGACACTTGTGTGTGCATGCCCAAAATCCCAAGAGGAGAATGGAGAAGGGATTGTGGTGTGGCCACCTGCCCTGAGCGGTGATTTCTCCCTTTCTATCTCTCCGTCTCTTTCTGTCTCTCCAGTGAACACGTGTCCTACAGCAAAGAATATCTTTAAAAAATTTTTTAAATGCTGGAATTGAAAGTATAGAAAGAGAATTTCTAATTTATTCATTTGTTTATTTTGCAGTTTTGGGTTTTTTGTTTTTGTTTTTGTTTTTGTTTTGGGTGGTGTTTGCTGTAGGACACATGCACTCTCCAGAGAAGCAGAGAGGGACAAAGAGAGAAGATGAGAAATCACCCTGCAAAAGGACTGGCCATGCCACAATCCCTTCTCCGTTCTCCTCTCAGGATTATAGGCACATGTGCCCAGTGTGAGCTTCAGGCCTCGGATCCAGAACTTGAACTATGGTTTGGCCATGTGTGGTCCAATGCCTTAACCACTATACCACCTGATGGCCCCTCTCATTTTTTTTTTAATCCAAATGTTTTTCATGAACTCTAGACTGGATGATAGAATTAGACCTTTCAAGGTTTTCCTTGCATCTTTAAGAAAGGCTAGAATAAATAGAAGACTTGAACCCTTGAAGTTTAATTTACTATTTGAAAACAATTCATGGTTAATCCAGTAAGTTAGTGTATGAATATTTGAATGGCTAGACTTATGCTATTAGGATAAGGTGCCATCCTTTGTCTGACTAGCAGTAATGGAAAAAAAGTGCATTTTTGCTTTTTATCTTCCATGAGCAAGAGAGACAGAGAGAAAGAGTCAAGTATTCCAGCAGGGTCTTCACACTGTGATCTACTCCCAGTCTCAACTAGCCTCGGATCAAAGGTGTCTATGTTCCTGGCATGTTCAGGGAGGTCTTGGGACATGAACTTAGAACGTTCCCATGTGGGACAGCCTCTCAAAGCACTGCATTACCAGTGTGGCACCATCTAGTCCCTGTGCTTGCTTTTAATATCTAAGAAATTAGGTCAAGGGTAGAGTATAGTCTTCTAGTATAGTCTAATACTAGTTGATCATAGTAAATAATAATTATAAGTAGGCCCTACACAGGTTATCAGATATAGCTATCATTTCAACTAATTATGCACTTTTAAAAAGAAAGTGTATCTGATAACCCTTTGTTTTCCCAGGTAGACATGGTGTCTTGTATATAGCAATGCTCACAAAAATGTTTACACTATTATTTTCTTTCACTGTATTTGCTCAGGCATTTGGGCAGCTAGCTGTGCTTCTGTTTTGCTTCAGGTCTGAGGAGCCTGCTACCTGACACTTCTGTCCCTCGAGAGACAACTTCCACTTTTGACAGTTACCGAAGAAAGCCTGCAAATAAACATGCTAACAAAGCTTTTTAAAAATCAGTACTTTGACCTTGTGCAAGTGTTGATGTCACTGTAACCATTTTTACTCTTAGCAAATTCTCATTTCTCTCTCTTACCTAATTCACAGACAACATCACAGATTGCAACATAAGAAGTTGAAACAAGTAAGATAAGAGACTGGGATGGTTGCCCCAGAAATGGAAACTCCTTCACAGTGTTTATTGTCCAGGAAAAAAAAAAAAAATGAAAATCTCTAGAAAGCCTTTCATCCAGGAAGGATCTCAACTCTTTACAGATTACAACTGTTTTCTAGTTTCTGCCTAGACATGAATTTTGGAGGAAATGAGAGAAGAGGGAGGTAATTAGTATAATTCACCTCTAAGGCTTCTAAGGCTCTTTCCAACTCCAAGCCTAACTCAAAATTGAAGATAACTGGTTTGGCCCAGGAGGCTAAATATCTGAACCCTCCCCACTCCACTTTCTCCACTTCAAGAAAGACAGAAAAAGAAAAATCTTGGTCCTCTGTTCCACTCTTCATTAATGAGATGACCTAGTTCTGCAAAGAGGAAAAACACAGCGCTGGGATGTGTCAGTCTGAGCCAAGGTATTATTCTGACAACCCATGTAGCCAGAGCAAAGGTCTTCCTTTTCTCCACCCTCCTGCGCTGGCCTTGAATCATTTTACAGATTCTGAAGAACTTTGAATCTCTGTCCTTGGCCTTCAGTAAACTAACCAAGAAAAGCACAGGCGGGGGAAGAGATCGAAAAACCGGATCAGGCCCGCGGCTGTATTTCAAACGCAGGGTGACACTGGGGCGGGCAGGCGTGAAGTCTCGTGTTTACTCTCGGTGACTGGGACACAGCTGGCTTTGAATAAGAATATTAAATACACAGCACCACGGTTTGGTCTTGGGCCCAGCCTCGGGCGAGTGGCACTGGGCCATTCATCTCCGCCAGCCCGGCCCTGACCCTGGTTTTCTCGTTATTGGCAATGCCAACAGATCACAGTCACACCTGTTAGGTGCATCTCCGCTCGGTGCCTGCGCCCCCAGCAAACGGACCTCGCACGGCCAGGGGACTCGGGTGCACCACAGGCGCAGGGAGACGGAGAAGCAGGGCCGGGCCTTCCGGAGTAGACCCCCGCGGGAGGCAGAGTGGAGGGCTGGGTCGGGGAGGGGGCCTGCGAGGGAGGGAGAGGTCAAGACGCGCGGAGAGCGGTATGGGGAGGGCCGGGGGAAGGGCCGGCGCTGCTTGCATTACGCTTCCAGAGCCTGCGGCAGAGGCGGCGGGGCTGAGCCGCGGAGGGGATGGGGCTGGTATCAGCCTCTGCATTTGTCCTCGCAGCCCCGGCGCCGCCTCCTCTCGCCCGGCCGCGACTCGGGTTAGGCCGCGCAGGGTGAGCCTGGGCGCTGGCCGGCGGCACCTCACCCGGGACTGGAGGGAAGAAAGGCGCGGCGGAGCCACGGCTGGGAGACTCCGGGAACCGGGCGGCCCGCGCGTGCTCCGAGTGCACCAGCTCCTGCTGCCGCTGGACAGCGGCCGGGACCGAGCTCCCTGCCAGCCCCCGGAAGGCCAGCAGTAGCCGGGAGACAGTGCGGGGATCTGCCAGTCGGCCCCGCAGCTCAGCAGAACCAGCTGCAGCGGCGTGGGCTCAAGCGCCCGGGCAGCCTCCGAGCCCATGGCGGGCAGCGACGTGGACAGCGAGGTGCCGGCCCCGAGGGGCAGCGCAGCCCGGCGTCCCGGAGCCCCCAGCGGGCGAGGAAGCGCGGCAGCCGCTGGCTGCCCGGAGCCGCTGTCCACTGCTGAAGCGCCGGCCGAGGGCTCCGCACTGCCCGCCTGGATGCGCCTCTACTTCTACGGGATGCACGGGATCACCCTGGACGTGCTGGTGTCCTCGGCGCGGCGCTTCGCTCACAGCCCGGACCTCCGGATGCTGGGCTTCTCCTCGCCCTATCGCTGCCTCCTGCACTCGCTCACCCACTTCGCCCTGGAGAAGGTCTACCTGCAGCAGCGGCGCTGCCCCAGCGCCTTCGTCTTCAATTTCCTCCTCTACCCCTCGGCCCACGTGGGGCTGCAGACTCTAGCCGGCCAAGCTCTGCATCTCAGCCTCGGCAGCGGGCCGGGGGGCGCGGCGGCGCCGGGGGCGCTGGACCTGGCGCTGCAGTACGTGCTGGCGCTCTACCACTGCCAAGTGTTCTTGAAGCGCTTCCTGAGCTTGCAGTACCCGCGGCAGCGGAGGCAGAAGCAGCAGCAGCAGCTGCAGCGGAGGGGCGCGCTCCCCGCCCCACCCGGAGCTCCGGCCCCTGCTGTAACTGGCACTCGGCGTCGCCGCCCCCGCGGGTCCAGAGGCGCTGGGGGAGCCCCCAGCCACCAGCTACCTGACCTCCTCCGCTTTCTTTTCTTCGGAATGCACGGCTTTTTGGATGAGATATTCTTCACCTTCTTCTTTAACTTGCTGGGGCAGGGAAACGGGGCCACCAGCGGCCACACGTCCCTCTGGTCCTTCTTTATGTATGGCAGCTGCAGTTTCGTGGTGGAAAAGCTCTACTTCCACCTCCACTACAGCCGCGGTTGGGGAACTTGGAGGCGGGTACCCATCTACGTGATCTTCATCTACGTCTGGGAGTTGTCCTGGGGCCTGGGACTGCGCGCCTGCGGGGCTTGCTCCTGGGACTATTCTCATTACCCGCTCAATTTCATGGGCCTCATCACCTTGATGTACTTGCCAGGTTGGATTTTCCTTAGCGTGTACCAGGACCTGCTTTCCAACGTGCTGTGGCAGGTGCAGTACATACCAAGTAACTGAGACCAACCAAATATTTTAAAAAGAAAGAAGAAACAAAGGAAATAGTCACTGAATTCCTACGACGAATGTGATTTATTTTTACACATTTAAAATGGAGTGGGGTTTTTTAGTCTTTTAATTTTTATACCTTTACTAAATTCTCCCAACATATTTTACTCAAGTTTTAGTTTTTCTGACTATTTGAAATGTGTACATAATACAATACTTTGACATATCATTCGAACTGTTTGAAGTACTTCCCTAGTAACTATTTTTTCAATCTTTACAAGCCCAAACAGCAAAACCTTAACATCAGAAAGCTGTAGTGTTCACTTACTCAAGGAGTAGATAAGTGATAGCTACTAATTTTTTATTTTTAAATAAGTCCTTCAAATCAGAGACCAGTGATTTTTTTTTTACCAGATTTGGCAACTTTTTGGTCTAATAATTTATTTACGTTTTTTAACCCAAATTCATTTTAATTCCTTGCCCCATTTACCAATGACTGCTGCAACTCAATGTCTTTTACTCTTGAAACCAGAGTTAATATCTCTTAAAGTGCCTCCGTCTAGCACACAAGTGACAAGAAGCAGACGAATGTGAACATATATTCTATGAATGGATTTTTAATTGAGAAGTCTTTTCTAGCAAGTCAGACAAGTGACACTGTGTTAAGATATTTGATCTCCATCTTGGAAAGGATTGCTTTCCTATGTTGGTTAGCCTTAAACACTAAGTGGGTTACTGTTGATCACATCTTGTGTTATCTATGGCTGTACATTTTTGTTAATGCGCAATAATGTGAAATGTTTACCAATGTCCAAGGCCAACTGAAATTACACACCACCTTTAATAGTATTAGCAATGTCCGAGGCCAACTGAAATTACTCTGCCTTCTACAGTATTCTAATCCCAAGGACCTCTTTCTACATGGAGCTTCAAGAATAGCAACAGTACCTTGGGATAAAATGAACCTGAAAGTTTGCTCTGATTACATTAAGCCTAATTGCTCTCTGTGAATACAGATATGTGTTTTCAGCATTTTTTTTTTTTTCTGCCATGGCTCACTTGCAAGCCTTTCTCTTTTTTTCTTTCTGGACCCAGAGTTCTTGGATCAGGATTGATGTGGTAATGTGTGTTATAAATCAATAACAGCTTTTGGGTGACTCATTATTAATGTCTGAAAGCTCCAAGTTAAATGAGATGATATAAAATATTTTAAGAAATCATGCCTAATTAATTAATAATGAACTTTGGTGTCACTTGCTGTTTATTATATTTAGAAAAAAGGAGTAGAGTGTGGCTTAGCCAAGAATGACTAATATTTTCTCAGTTTTCATTACAAAGATAATTAGGAATGCTTACAGTGTGTATAAATGAGTAGTTTCCTATTCAAATCATCAGGTTGTCCATGCTGTAAAGAGGGACATTCTGCTGTTTTCAAAAATGGTTGCTATGAGAGTAGAAAATAATATGTATTTAATTTGATCAAGCCAGCCATAGTTCTAAAAATGTTAGAGTATTTTGAACCACTATCTGAAGTTGTGCACTAAATTATAACCACTACTGTATAATTAACTCCACTTATGAAATGAATCAGGTCAAATGTATTATTTTAGCCAGTCAAAGCTCAGTGGAAATGTTAAACATTGGCAGAGTTTCACTTAGAAACGTTGTTCTTCATAACTGTTGGTCACAGGTCAAAAGTTTCTGAAAACCCCGGGGGGAAAAATGTGTAAGTATAAACACTAAAGTTAGGCAGATGCCAGACAAGATTGTCATTCAGACACAACACACACATATGAATCTGAGTTAAGTGTGGCAGCGCTTCACACCACGTGATCCTGTGAAACCATAACTGAATCCCTGACTTCTGAAATACTTGTGAAGCATTTGTCTGCACATACACCCTTCACATGTCTTCATACAGCTGCCTACCTGCCTACCAGCATCCTCAGGGCCAGAAATCTGGCAGGCAGTGAGAAAGTATGCTTCTTTGTTTTGTTTTTACTGTTATTCCTATTTAAATGAAAGGTCAAGGTTTCTATTCATTCAACTCATTCAAGAAATAGTATTGAACCCCCACTATTTGCCAAGCAATTGCCTGGACTCTGGATACAGGAGGGAACCTGACACACACAAAAATCTCTGTCCTGATGAAGCTCACGTCCTAATGTTTTGATTTTATTAGATTATACTTATTTGCAAGCTGTTTTACTTATTATATTCATTTACTTATTATATTTATTTATAAGCTGTTTTAGTAGTAGGTTATGTGAGGCAGTTGTGAGGGTTGTCATCAGTCTTGTTTCTGGAATATCAATTCATTATTTCTAAAACAAGAGCCCATTAACTGTCCCTCGGCCAGTTTTACAAAGAGCTATAGTTCTTATGTATTTAGGAAGTGACTACCCTATCTTGTGAGTGTGTGTTTGTGTGTTGGGAGGAGGAGGGTGACAATAGCTTTTCTTTTCATTAAATAAGTACATGTTTATTTGCACTCATCTCAATTAAACCAATTTTACAACAGAAGAAGAAAAGAAATTTCCTTCCAAAGCTGAAAAGATGTGTATATTTATAATAAAAAAAAATTCAACGTCTGAATTAGGCAAAATTAACACGAAAAATACTAACATCTAGACCTATAAGAATGAACATTTTACAATTCAAATTTCAAAGACAAAAAAAAAGCATCAAATGTAAATTTTTAAAAAAAGTAAAGAAAAGAGACACTTTTGGTTTTGTCACTTAATGTAAGTGTCAAATACAAAGTCGATCTGAGTTTTACCCTATCTCTTAAACTTAGCACCTTGTGTTAGGGCTTCTCATTCTGTGCTTACTCAACTTTTTAAATAGCCATTACGCTAACTGCTGGTCCCTGCTTACTCAACTTTTTAAAAGTGACATTTTGCTGCAACTTTCGAACCTTAAACAAAAGAGAGAGAAAAGAAGGAACCATCAGATTATTCAGTCTTGTTACTCATTGGTAACAAGTATAGAAATTATAAGGTAATATAATGATCGTTAATATTTAAGTAACACCACCATCCAGGAACTGCTCTATGGTGTGTGTGTGTGTATGTATAAAATTAGTTTTATATATTCGTATGTATCTTATATACGTATATCTTGTATATATGTTAAGTACATGTGTATTTATGTGTGTACGTATATTCATCTAAACCTCTAAAAAACTTTTCACAGATAAAGACAGTGAAACTGAAGTTCAAATAGGCTAAGTAACTGCCTTAGAACACACAGCCATTGAGCGTTTGGATTTGACTCCAAGTACTCTGGATTTCAGGTTCTGTACTTAACCACACAGTCATGCCTCAGTCTCCCAATAGCAGTGATTTTGGATCTTCTATGGATTCCACTTTACCATCTGTATTTCTCTTCTTTTCCACTATTACAGGTACAAGGGTAGTGGTACAAAGCCCAGACACTAGTAGCAGAATTACTCTTTCATGTTGTCTTTTAATTCCATGGTAAATAACAAGGGATCTCATAGCAGCATGCATAACTGACAATCAACTTAGTTCTAATCCCCAGACGATACATTTTTATATTCAAATGGTGCTCAAAAATGGAGTTTCTCCTTTGAAGTCAGATAACTCTGAGTATAAAAATATAAACATGATACACCAAAATATAAGATTCCTCATATGATAATTTAGGGAAAATATATATAACAATTGCTATACATTTAATACAGTACTCAGAACGAGACTCACTGTAAGAGCCACACGGTCACAAATTTAAATTAGTTTTTTTTACAGAGACGTTTATTCTGGGTTCTACTAAATACCTGAGTCTTAAAGTTCTTTACAGAAAAATATGAGAAAAAAAAAATAACAGTAGTAATGTCTTCCTATGTTTAACTTATACACTGTTGAAATTTTTTATTAGAAGTGCTTAGGAGTCAGCTGGTGGTATGGTGGTAAAGATGACTAGATTCCACATGGCCAACTGCACAGTTCAAGTCCCAGACCTGGCAGCTTGAGAAATACACCCTGGCATGTGTGCCCAAAACCCTGAAAGAAGATAGAAATAGAGAAGGGATTGTTGCATGACCATTCTGCATGGGGAGTACTTTCTCACTTTCTCTCTCTCTCTCTCTCTCTCTCACACACACACACACACACACACACACGTGTACCTTTAACAAAAGGGTTTTGTTTTTGTTTTTTAAAAAAGGAAGAAATGCTTTAAATTTAAAATCAATGCTACTTAGACTCTGAATCTAAAGAGGAATATAGCCTTTTGAGATTTTCATGCTAACAACAGATGTAGAAGTTCTTATCTCATAGAAGGACTTCAACTGGTTGATAATTTACTTCAATATTAACTATGAATATTTTATTATAAATATTTGGCACTTCATACTTCAACTTAGCAAAACACAAGTTAGAAAAATATTTTTCTTCTGGTGCTTCATTGTGCTACCTTTAATTGTTTAAGAAACATCTGTACTCGGATAATCCTATCCCTTAAAAAAAAATAATTTCTACTGTTGGAAATAATCTTTCTTGGCATGATGGGTCTGGTCCTGTTTAAGAAAGATAGTGAAGAATGTTAGTAAACTGCTTTGGTTTTTCTTTTCCATTTTCAGAACACAAGTTCCAATTACTTGGAAAAGAAGTTATACTGTCAATATAGAGTTAGAGTGATAAATAAGTAATTGTATTGTAGTATCTGAAAGCACTTTCATAAAATCAATTTTATTTATATTAAAAGGCATTAAATTTACCACTTAAATTATTTTTTTAGAGATATTTTTGCTATAAGGGCATGCCACTCGCTAGAGAGACAGAGAAAGAGAAAGCAAGAAATCACCTTCCAGGAGGGATGGCCCCACCACAATCCCTTCATTCTCCTCTCAGGATCTTGGGCATGCATGCACATGTGCCCAGCATGAGTTTTAAGCTGTCAGGTCCAGGACTTGAACTGCAGTCAACTATGTGGGAGTCCAGAGACATAGCCATACTCCATCTGTTGGTTCCACCACTTAAAGTAATTTTAAACATTCTGTCTCCATCAGTGCTTAATGGAGCTAAGCTTACCGAAGACAGTAAGGGGACAGGACACAACCCCCACTCATCTGCCCATTAAACACGTAGCTCTGCTTAGGCTACAGTAAAAGACAGTAAAATATGGTTCTGTTGTGTTGCTGTTTGTTTTCTGTTTTCTTTTCTTTTCTTTTCTTTTTTCCTGTTCTTAGCCTTGGTACCAGAAGAACTAACAAAACTAGCAATTGTCTGTGTGGACCTCTACTCACTAGAATTGGCCTTATTCTCATTTCTAACCCTAAGATCACAAGACATCGCAGGTGATATTTTCAGTCACTACTAGCAGGCCAACATGTAAATGAACCTATGATGCATACACAGAAAATTTTGGGCTAAAGAATTGTTTTAATTTTAAAATTATCTTTAAAAAAAAAGACAAACGAATAACAGCTGAGAAAGAAAGGGATTGTCATGGGCAAATAGAAAGGCTTCCCTCCTAACAATTCTATTAGACTGGCAAAGTCATGGGAACCAACTTTTCCAGCTAGAAAAAAATATGCCTTTACTATGATTAAAGAGAATTAAGGGTGGAAAGAAACCATGAAGGTTAATAACATCCAGCACTCCACCCAAGGCGGTAATTTACATCCTTTCATGGTTGTCAGCTCAGCTTGGGCAATTCAGGATGGTATTGTGTATTTCAGGCAATGACTAAATGGGGGTAAGCTGTTAGAAGCTGAGTTGATTAACTCCACCATCTATCAGCAGAAAGCTCCAGCACTTTCAGGAGCTTATATACGCTATTTGTCCTGCTTGTTTATTACAATACAGTATTTCTTTGGAAAAATTTTTTATCTTTATTAAAAAAAAAGTACAGCATTTCATTCCTTTTTGTTTATAATTGTGGCCTTTCATATCTTTTCAAACAAAGCTTCATTGACCCAGTCTAAGCAGCAAAACTTTGAGAGTGATTGTAATTACTTCAGAAAATAAAAACACATTGGTGTTAGGTACAGGGTAGAGCATTAAAGAGTAGGAGCCTTCCTTGAGTCATTAGTGTGTCAGCCATTAGAAAAAGCCTTCACCTAGCTGCTCAGTCAACCCACAGGTGATTTACCTGGTGGCATTGCCTGGTATCTTCTCCCTGGCAGACTCAAAACAATTGCACCAAGAAGGGAATTGAGAGGTCATGGGTATCACAGAGAAGAAGCTAACCACGGAAGGTGAAAGATAGTGTGAATCAACATGTCCATCCAAAAAGTGTGTCCTTAACCATGATTAAGAAAAAATTAGCTCTGCTTTTGATAAAATTCCAAACAGACGTGTGTATTCTTATACAAAATATTTCATTACTATATTATTATTATCTATGATGAAAATGAAAGTAGTCTTACAGGATCTTAGATTCAGAACACTGAATATTTGTAAAGTTGGGATTGGCTCTAGGGCACATGTAATGTGGTACTCAAGAAAAGGTGATCCCATATGGTGACTATCCCCAGCCTGGTCAGCCGGAAACACACCCGACCTATGCAAGAGCACTCAGAATCCAGCAGGCTGCAGGATGGACGAAGGGATCATAGCATGACCAGACCCTGTGGAGGGTGCTCCTCTCTGTCATATGCACACACACACTATATCAAAAATAAAAGGGAATATAAATTAAAAAGAAAAAAATCATTATTGGGAGAAATTAATATTGAGAAAAACATGCAGGAAGTTTATATCATATTGTTCTGAAGTTATTGTCCACTAACTTTTGGGAACAAAACTAAATTAAATATGTTTTCATACGTTTCTGAAGAACTAGTTTAGTCTTACTCTTTTATTAGAAGCGATGAATGCACAGGAAGAACAAATAAATACAGGAGCTCCTTGGAGTATGAGAGACTATGCACTCAGATTTCAAGGACTTGAGAGCAAGAGTTTAATGAAATTTACCATTGTACTTACTCATAATAATGGTACTTCTGGCAAATAAAGTGAAATAGAAATAAGAGAGGTAAAAACTGAAAATAAAGATAAAAAGGATAACACTCAATAGCCTTAGATATTGATGTATGTTTTTTTTCATTGCTATCATTTGTTTGTTTTTAGATTTTTGCCATAGGGCACATGCACTTGCTGGAGAGAGACAGAGCGAGGGAAAGCTAGAAATCACCCCAGGGGATGGCCATGCTACAGACCCTTTTCCTCCATCCTCCTTTAGGGATTTTAAGCATACACACAAATGTACCTGGCATATTTTTTTCAAACTACTGGTCCAGGATTTGACCTGCAGAGTTGGCCATGTGGGAAACAGCACCTTAACTACCACACCTGCTGGCTCCCTGATGTGTGTGTGTGTGTGTGTGTGTGTGTGTGTGTTTATGACTAAAATAATTTAAAAATGTGTTATTCTAAGTCTTTATAGCATGCAAGATTTGCATTCCATAGAAACTTTTACATTCATAATTCATTCACTGTGTGAGTATCAAATGTGTACCTCATTGTGTTAATAACAACTCAATGAAATTTTGGGGTTTATTTGTGTGTGTGTGTGTAACAATGTTATTCAACATACCATAAAAGTTATAATAGTGGGACCAGCAGCTAGCGTAATGGCTATGTCGCTGGACTCCCACGTAGTCAACCGCAGTTCGCGTCCCGGACCCGGTGGCTTAAAACTCATGCCGGGCGCGTGTGCGTGCATGCCCAAGATCCTGAGAGGAGAATGGAAGAGAAGGGATTGCGGTATGGCCATCCCCCCTGGGGGGTGATTTCTCACTTTCTATCTCTCTGTCTCTCTCTGTCTGTCTGGCGAGCACACGCTCCCTATAGCAAAAACCTCTAAAACAAAAAAAAAGTTATAATAGTAGTATCATTGCAATGTCTACCCAATGCATATAAAAGCAGACCACAACTTATTAAATATTAAAATCACAGAACTTTAGAGTTTGAGGAGAAAATTAAAGGTCTTCTGGTCAACCGCCAGCCAATAAAGTAATTCCATCTGGACCATCCTCCCTCTTCTTGACCACTTCCACAGATAGAGCACTGACCTTATTCAGCTCTCCCCATCGTAACACATTGCTTTGTTCGATAGCTCAGGTTTCTAGGAAGTTTCTAACAATAAGATCACATCTCTAATTTTCACTCATTTTTTTCAGATTTTCCATACATAGACAAAACAAACCAAGGACAAAAAGTTCGAAGAACATTTCCAAGTATATCTTAACTGTCTCACTCGAAGATAAATATCTTAATATCATTCAGCAATATGTAACAAAGTATTTAATGATAAAACTATTACCTTTCTTGATCTAGACACTTTATGCAAATATGAAACAATATAATACAAGGCTAGCTTTGTTGTATCTCAGTTACATTGTTGTTTTTAATGAATTTTCATTTATCTAAATATTGAGTCTTCGGAAAAGTCATGACACATTTTTGCATAGAAAACTATGTCCTGAGTTTTCCAATGACCCAGTACTGAGGTCTCTTTCCTTAGAACTACTATAAATCCAAGTTGTTCTCTTCATGCACTTGCACATTCATATAAAGTTATAATTATTATGGATCTTGTTATGCCTGTACTCCATGTCTAGGACCTGAAAGTGAAATCAAAGCAAATAAAGAACGGAAAAGTTATTGGGACCAGCAGTTAGCGTAATGGCTATGTTGCTGGACTCCCATGTAGTCGACTGCGGTTCCAGTCCCGGATCCGGTGGCTTAAAACTCACGCCGGGCACGTCCTCGAGAGGAGAATGGAAGGGAAGGGATTGCGGCATGGCTATTCCCCCTGATTTCTCGCTTTCTGTCTCTCTGTCTCTCTCTGTCTGGCGAGCGCACGCGCCCTATAGCAAAAACCTCTCCAAATAAAAAGAAAAAAGAACTGAAAAGTTATCATTGAATTCACTCTTCTTTCTTTTGTTTCTACAGTTTTCCTGCTCACCTCTCCTGGGAGTAGGCAGAGTGTTATTCTTTGTTTTCTCAATACCTAGCAAATACCTAGCTGAGCGTAGCTGCTCAAGAAAATTTTTGCTGATGAATTGATATGAACTTTTATGTCATGCATAACTCAATAAAGAAGCAGGAATTCAGAATGTTGTCAAACGGCAACATGTGATTTCAATGAGATGTTTATTTACAGAATATGCCTAGAAAAACAGTAGCAATTGTTTAACTTCACATAGTCTTCCTTCCTCTGTTCAGCAGATTCCTTCCCCAGACATAAAGGTCAGTTAGTTCTTTAAGGGAGAGGAACTACATTTATAGATATTTAAATTCATAGGCAATGGAATTTAATTACACTTTAAGACGCTATTTCTGGGACCAGCAGTTAGTGCAATGGCTATGTCACTGGACTCCCATGTAGTCGACCACTGTTTGAATCCCGGACCCGGTGGCTTAAACTTACGCTGGGCGCATGTACGTGCGTGACCAAGATCCCGAGACGAGAATGGAGGAGAAAGGATTGCGGCGTGGCCATCCCCCTGGGGGGTGATTTCTCTCTTTCTGTCTTTCTCTTTCTGTCTTTCTGGCTAGCGCACGTGCCCTATAGCAAAAACCTCTCAAAAATAAAAAAAGATATTATTTCTAAATTATGGATTGGAAAAGAAAAACATGTGCATGGGGACTAGTGTCTGTTTCACAGTGAAACACACATGTGTTTGTGTGTGTTTTAAAACATTTGTATATTTTACTATGTGATGCTTCCCACAAGACCTTTTTGCCCAGTTTGCAGCTTGTTGAGGCCTCTTGATTTTCATCATTATTTTCGCTGATAATTTTCCAGATTTTTCCAACTTTTGAATAGAGAAATAGAAATAAAATTCAAAATTAGTTAATTTAGAAATCGCTGCGTATGGCAGGTAGTAAATATTTATGTTTTATTATCTATGAATCTGATATTTCTTGCTATTTCAACTACAAATATTATTGGCAGGTTAAGATTTTCCAGAGAAACTGAACCAATAGAATATGCATGTGGAAAGAGAGAAAGAGAATGAGATATAAATTTATTAAAAGAAATTGTCTTGCACGATTTTAGAAGTTGTACATGTCCCAAGATCTGCCGTTGGAAAACTGGAGAGCCAGGACAGCTGATGGTATTCTTTCAGTCCAAGTCCAAAGGACCAAAGTGAAGAGAACCAATGGTATAGTGCCAGCCCAAAGGCCAGCAAGCTCACAACTAGGGAAAAACTGATGCTTTAGGTTGAAGACAAGAAAAAATTATGTCCTAGCTTGAACAAGTTGAAGGACTTCCCTGCTATTTAGTGGATATCAACAATTTATCCTATTCAGTGCTTCACTGATTGGATAAGTTTCTCCCACAATAGGGAGAATGATCTGCTTTATTTAGTCTATTGATATAAATGTTAAATTCATCTCAAAGTACTCACTCTGAAACACTTGACCAAACACCCAGGCACCCCATGATCAGTAAAGTTGACACAAAATTAGCTATCACAAGTGTATCTTTTTTCAACTTGGAACTCACAAACATATTAAATCATACTTTATCTTCAAAAGAAGACAATAACGAACGAGATCATAATTCCACCTAACATGGTACAACTATCCTATTTACAACCCAAAACACATGATACCTAAAAAAAGATGCCTTGGGACCAGCATTTAGCGCAATGGCTATGTTGCTGGACTCCCATGTAGTCGACTGCGGTTCGCGTCCCGGTCCCGGCAGCTTAAAACTCACGCTGGGCGCGTGTGTGCACGTGCCCAAGATCCCAAGAGGAGAATGGAGGAGAAGGGATTGCGGTGTGGCCATCCCCCCTGGGGGGTGATTTCTCGCTTTCTGTCTCTCTCTGTCTGTCTGGCGAGCACACGTGCCCTACAGCAAAAAACCTCTTCAAAAAAAAAAAAAAAAAAAAAAAAACCTTGAGTTACATCTACTCTTCTTGATAACTCATAACTAAAAACTGTGATGTAAGATTAAGAATGCTTAATAGCTTAACATAAAGTCAATGCAGCTTATGTCATGAGATAAGAAAATGAGAAGGAAGAAAACAAAGATATTGTCTATACACACACAAACATAGTCCTAACAAAACAAGGAAATCTACTCATAAGAATTAATGCCCTCATTCTGTAACTAGTAACATGGTCATGGCTGACTTTCTTTTTTTTTTTTTTTGGAGAGGTTTTTGCTATAGGGCTAGAAAGCCAGAGAGAGACAGAGAGACAGAAAGTGAGAAATCACCCCCAGTGGGAATGGCTATGCCGCAATCCCTTTTCCTCCTTTCTCCTCTCGGGATCTTGGGCATGCACGCACACGCACCCGGCATGAATTTAAGCCACCAGGTCTGGGACTCGAACCGTGGTCAACTACATGGTAGTTCAGCAGCATACCCCTGAATGGCAATCTTAATGTCCAGTTCAATGAAGTCATTGTTATATTTCCTGGTAGAATCAGTCTTCCCTTTGGAACTAAGAACTCTAGGCCAGCAGAACATAAGACCATGGGAACAGGAAGTAAAAATTTTGCTAGTGGTTCACTAGGGGTAATAGCGAGTGATGCCACTCCCAGGTCTCCCATTAATTCCTGGACCCATATAGCTTGGCTAAGGGAAAATAGCCATATGATTCATATGATTCTGAACTTCACCCCATCCCTGCAAGGTATTGTCACCTCACTGGTGCTGCGTCTTCAAAAGGCCATTGTGCCCTTCTATCAAGCTAGATGCTTGATCGGAAACAAAAACCAGTGAATTCCATGAGTATGGGTCTATTACTATACTTATTTGCTATAAATTGAATTCCTTGTTCAGAAGCAATGCGGTGTGAAATACCATGACAGGGGATAAGACATTCTGTAAGTTCACAGATGGTACTTTTGGCTGAAGTTTCACAAGCAGGGAAGGCAAGTCCATATCCAGAGTGTTTATTCCAGTAAGCGCAAAGTGCTGCTCCTTCCAAGATGGAAACAGTCCAGTGTAATCAACCTGATGCCAGGTAGTTGGCTAATCACACCGGGGAATTTTGCCATCTTGAAATCTTAGTGTTGGTCTCTGCTGTTACCATATTGAGTACTCAGCAGTGGCCATACCCAGATCAGCCGGAGTGAGTGGAAAACTACGTGGCTGAGCTCATGTATAACTTCCATCCTTGCCACCATTGCCACCTCATTTTGGAACCCATTGAGCAGCAACAGGGGTAGCTTGGGAAAGAGGCTGACTGGGGTCCACAGAATAAGTCACTCTCACCACTTAATTATTTAAATTCTGCTCTGATGGTGTCACCTCCCAGTGAGTATTCACATGAGACACAAAGATGGGGGGGGGGTAGTCTTAAAAGAGTTCATGGAAAATTTGTATTATGAAAAAAACTGTGCTTGGATTCCAAAATTATTTTGCATCAAAAGAAATCATACTTTAATTTCTTTTGAGTGGGGATGTATTGGGAACCACCACCCCTGCAGCTTTCAAGTCCTTGGTCTCACCAATCTTTATAATCCCTCCAGGGATGGGGTATGTCTTTAAACTCACTGTGTTTTTTTCTGGGAAATGACAGTTCTAATGACTTGCATTTGGCCTTTTCCACCATAATGGCCCTTACTCCATGAGTTTAGGAACCAATGAGGTGATTCTGTCAGCTGCTAAGTATGTCTATTTCAATGACACGCTCTAAAACCACATTATAAATAACATTCTAAATAACCACAGGAGGGTTTAGGAACACACTGGATCCACTATGAAATGGACGTGAATTAAAAATCCCACAGATCGCCTTGTTCCTGCCTTGACTAGAGGCCCACCATGACGTTCTGGACCTCCTGATATCAGTGTCAGTGAATGTACATTCAGAGTCTTAAGGACTTTCAAAGTAAGTAAAAAGAGGAATCCTGTGTTGTATGACCCTGTAGCACAGTGGTTAAGCCCTATGCATAGGAAACAAGATCTCACACTCTACACTTCAAATCCCAATCTAGGCAGCTTGAAGAACATCTTGGTGGGTGCGTGTCCACACACACACAATCATGATGGATGGAAATGGAGGGAAAAGGATCGCAGCATGGCTTTGGTCCTTTTAGGATACTTTCTCACATGTCCCTCACATGTCATGTGAGTGCACGCAGTCTCTGGCAATTATAAAAAAATTAAGAGAAAGCAAGGAGTCCAGCAGGTGGCATGGTGGTTAAAGCACTGAACTCCCACATGGCCAACTGCAATTTGAGTCCTAGACCTGCTTACTTGAAACTCAATCTGGCCATATGTACATCAATGCCCAAAATCCCAGGAGGAGAGTAGAAGAGAAGGAATGTGGCCATACCTGCTGGGAGGTAACTTCTCACTTACCATCTCACTATCTCTGTTTTTCTGGTGAGTGCATGCACAGTATAGCAGAAAAAAAAAGAAAGAAAAGAAAAAGGAAAGAAAGAAAGAAGGAAGGAAGGTAGGAAGGAAGAAAGAAAAAGTAAGGACAAAAGAAGAAACCTGCAAAGGATATATGATAAATACATTCAGGTATTCAGATGGGCAAGAGACCCAGAGAATGTGATATCACTGACAGGAAAATGTCTTAGTCCATTTGGGCTATTGTTTAAAAAAAAAATAGTATAAACAAGGTGGTATAAGAAACAATAGGATTTTTATTTCTCACGGTTCTGGATGCTGGGAAGTACAACGTTAAGATGCTAGAAGATTAAGTGTCAGAAGAGTGCCCACTTCCTAATTTATAGATTGCACCTTCACATTGTGTCCTCATGGTGGAAGGGACAAACAAACTCCTTCTCACTTCTTTAATAAGGGCTCTGATACCATTCATGAGGGTTCCACCCTCTCATAGGCCCATCTCCTAATACCACCACCTTGGAGGTTAGGATTTCAACACATGAAGTTTAAGGGGACACTAACATTCAGATCACAGCAAGAAGAGAGGAAGAGTACATGTTCAATATCACCAAATTCAGCTTAAATTAAAATAAGAACAAAATCAATGTCCACTGCATTTCAAGGTATTGAGAAAGCAACTTGTAGGCAGGGATGGGAGGATTGAATTACATGGAGGACTGCATCCTGAGAAAATGGGAACAATGGTATAAATGGCTTTCTTGAAAAGTTTGACCAAAACGTGGAGAAAAAAGACTGGGCTGCAGTTAAAGATGGGTGTCATATTTGTGCATATATAAGGCTGATGGGAAAGTGTCAATATAGAGATCAAAGGTAGGCAAAAGGAAGAGGACATAAAGTCTCACAAAGTGTGATTAGGAATAGCTAATAATGACTAAGTCTCAGTGAACTAAGAGTTCAGTCTTTGAGCATGACATGTAGGCGCTCATTCAATTCTCACAGAAAACTGATGAGATATTCTTGTCTCCTTCTTTACATGTGTCAGCACTGAGAAATGGAGCATTACCTGTCTTTCCAAGGCTACAGTGATAGAGCTGAGATTTGGATCTGGCAGCCTGGGTCCCAAACTCATTCTCTCAACATCTCAACTTCTCCTGACAGGAAACAGGAGAAGGAATTGTCAAAAGGACATAGGGGAGAGAAAGGAAAAGGACCCAGAGCTGGCACTGCACTGAATTCATATGCTTCCCAACTCCTGCAGTCTGATGAGGAAGCCAGAGAAAGCTTCTGCAATCAGCTCTACTCCACAAGAATTTAAATGTAAATCCATATACAATTGCTAACTTGCATATTTTATTCAATTATTCATTCAGCAAAGATTCGTTGGTTCCATCAGGGTGGCACAAGCAGTAGGAAGACATCATGAGAGGTCAGCGTTGGATTACCAGGCCAGTCCGGTCAAGTGTGACACAGAGGTGATCATGCCTGTGATCTTAGTTAACTGGGAGGCTGGGATCTACGATTTTAATCCTGGAATTCTGTCAAACCTCTCTCTCTCTCTCTCTCTCTCTCTCTCTCTCTCACACACACACACACACACATACACACTCACCTACACAGATTTATTAAGTACTTGGTATGTGAAAAGCACTGGAAATATTCTAGGATTGAACAATGAGAAAATTTGGGCCAGTTGGTGGCATAGTGGTTAATTAAAATGGTTGAATCCCACATGACCAACTCAGTGGTTTGAATTCTGGACCCAGCAGTTTGAAAAACATGCCAGGCACATGTGTGTGCCCAAAATCCCTAGAAGAAAATGAATGAGAAGGGATTGCAGTGTAGTCATCCCCTCTGGGGGATGTTTTCTCACTCCTTACCCCCAAAAATCCCATCTTTCTCTGTCAAGTGCACGTACCCTATAGCAAAAGTTAGTTTAAAAGAAAAAGAAAAGAAAATGAGCAAGTCTGACATGAATGCTATTTTGATACCCTATCTTATTATATTAGTGACCTCGGGCTGCCATAACAAAACACCAGACTGGGTGCTTGAACAACTGAAATTTATTTCCTCACAGTTCTGGAGGCTAGAGGTCCCAAATCAAAGTTCAGGGTTAGCTTCTGGAAAGGGCTCTCTTTCTTGCTTACAGATAGCCACCTTCTCACTGAGTCTTCACTGGAGAAGAGAGAGCTTTTTGGTGCCTCCTCTAATAAAGACATCAATCCTCTTGGATCAGAACACTGCCCTTAAGACCTCGTTTGACCATAATTATTACTTTCGTGAAGCCCTATCTCCTCATTAATTTTATGAACAAGTAGAATTTTAATACATAAATTGGGGGGTGGGGAGTGCAATTCAATCTACAGTATTTATTCTCCTTTAAAGACTCCATATGCTTGTTGATGCTATTGTTGTTATCTCTGGAGATCATAGATGAAACCATTAAGACTTCATCTGCCATGCAGGTACTAAGGGACAGGAATTTCACTCTATCTAGTTCAGTATTCCTTTTAGGTGACATTATTTCTCTCTCAGAAAGTTCAGAGCTGTGTCACTAGAAATTCGTATTGTCCAAAAAAGGAAAAAAGAAATGTCTTCTTACTTTTATTCTTCTAATGTTATATAACTAGTCATTGGATTTTAATTCTCGTTTAGAACAAAAAACTTTTATTTTGCCCATGCCTAATTTTAACCTTTCTTAGAATTTATACACAGATTTCTAAGTGAGCCTCCCCTCCATTTTAATTTTTTTCTTCTGTGTCTATCTCCTTTTTTTTTTTTTTTTTTTTTTTTTTGAAGAGGTTTTTGCTATAGGGCACGTGCGCTCGCCAGACAGACAGAGAGAAACAGAGAGATAGAAAGCAGGAAATCACCCCCCAGGGGGGATGGCCATGCCGCAATCCCTTCTCCTCCATTCTCCTCTCGGGATCTTGGGCACGCACGCACATGTGCCCGGCGTGAGTTTAAGCCGCCGGGTCCGGGACTCGAACCGCGGTCGACTACATGGGAGTCCAGTGACATAGCCATTACGCTAACTGCTGGTCTCTCTATCTCCTTTTTTACTCAGAAAAGTAGCTCTCAGAAAACAGACACTCTGTCTCCAGGCTTTTCTGAGAGCTACAATAGAAGCCTTTGAGGGCAACTACTCTCAGAGCCAATTTGCTTAATTTCATGAAGTGTTTTAAAGTGTTTGGCCAGTAGTATTCAAAGATACAAAATCCATTTTCAGTGTATTATGAATGTTATAGTGTAAGTGGGTAACCACATTTCCATTACATTTATATGACATTTATTTCCATTTTAGAAACATGAATTCCTGATTGTATTTCTACATGGTCTATAAATAACTCCAAAAATGCTTATCACTGTGATGTTTCACTTTGGGAACATAAAACAGATAACATGCTATTTGCTTTCTTAGCCAAATGAAAGAAAATATTTTATAATCTACCTCATCTTATATGATTTTAGAAGCTGAGTGCAAATTGGATAATTTAGGCACGATGTCAGAAGGAATGGTGGCTTGCTAAGAAACTGCTATTTGCAGTTTAAATGTTCAGTGTGTTCCTTTTCCAATTAAAGCACAACACAGCAGAGGGACATATCCTCCATGTTATCTTTGTGTTAGAAACCATTAGCTTCCAAAAGCCACTAAAAACAGTCCAAGTGAAAGATTTCTATTTTGGTAATAAAGTGGATTTCATGATGACAAATAATTCCAGATTTAATTATTTATTTAGAGAGATTTTTGCTAAAGGGAGTGTGTGCTCTCCAGAGAGATGATGAGAGAGAAATTGAGAAATTATTCCACGGGGGGATGGCCATGCCGCAATTCCTTCTACTACATTCTCCTCTCAGAATTTTGGGCACGGATATACACACATAATGTGATTTTCAAGTTACAGTCAGCCATGTGGGTGTCCAACACCTTAATCACTTCTCCACCTGCTGGCCCCAATAATTCCAGAGTTTTACACTTTACTACACAAGTTATAGCTTTGGGGTAATATGGGTACCTTAATGGTAAGGAAATCTGTTAGGGATCAATCTGCTGTTCCCAAGTAGCTAAAATGTCTCAAAGTGGAAATGTTCAATGATTAAAGTCAACTACTCAACATGGTCTTTCTTTAAAATCATTTTATTTTCCAATACCAAACTTTCTTGAATAAGCTCACTCATTAAACTAGTTAAAAGTAGATACATCCTTGGGAACCAGCAGTTAGCATAATGGCTATGTCGCTGGACTCCCACGTAGTCGACCGCGGTTCGCGTCTCAGACCTGGTGGCTTACAACTCACGCCGGGCGCGTGTGCGTGAGTGCCCAAGATCCCGAGAGGAGAATGGAGGAGAAGGGATTGCGGCGTGACCATCACCCCTGGGGGGTGATTTCTCGCTTTCTGTCTCTATGTCTCTCTCTGTCTGGCAAGCGCACGCGCCCTATAGCGAAAAAAACCTCTCCAAAAAAAAAAAAAAAAAAAAGTAGATACATCCTTTGAAAATCAACTTTGTACCAGTCTTGCCCTAGGGCATTTCATAGTGAGAAATGCCCTGTATCTGCACTGTCCAGTCTCTACTAACCACACGTGGTGACTAAGAGCTGAAAGGTGGCCTATGCATCTGAGGAGCTAAATTTTAAATTATGTCCAATTTTAACTAATTTATAATGTAACTGGCATATGTGACTAGTGATTACTATACTGAGTTACACAGCTCTACACCACTACATGAATCAGTTTGCTAAGGTGATATTAACCAAGTGGGTGGATTAAAATAGCAGAAATGGATTATCTCACTTCCTGGAGGCTGGAGATCTTTAATTAAGGTGTCAACAATGTCTAGTTCCTCTACAACCTGCAGGAGAGAATCCTTTCTCACCTCTTTCCAGCATCTGGCATTTGCCAGCAATCTTTGGTGTTCCTTGCTTTGTAGATGCATCACTTACTCCATCTCTCCTCCAATGCCACATGACCATCTTCTCTTTATGCTATGGTGTGAATGTTGTGTCCCCCCCAAATTTATATGTTGAAGTTCTAACTCCCAAAGTAATATAATTAGGATGTGAGGGCTCTGGGGGGTGATTAGGTGATGGGAAAAAATCCTCATGATTGGGATTACTGCTTTTATAAAAGAGACCCCAGGGTGTCGGGTGGTGGTATGGTGGTAAAGGGGCTGGACTCCCACATGGCTGACCACAGTTCGAGTTCCAGACCTGGCAGCTTTCTCTCTCTCTCTCTCTCTCTCTCTCTCTCTCTCTCTCTCTGTGTGTGTGTGTGTGTGTGTGTGTGTGTGTGTGGTTAAATTAAAAAACATTAATAATAAATAAAATTACTTATTAAAATAAAATAGAGAGAGAGAGAGAGAGAGAGAGAGAGAGAGAGAGATCCCAAAGAGCTAGCTTGTCCTTTCCACTATATAAGGACAAAGCAGGACAGTGCTTTCTGAGCCAGACAATGGGTCCAGAGCAGATAACCAATCTGTCTTGACCTGGGCCTTCCCAGCCTCCAGAGCTATGAGAAATCATTTTTTGTTGTTTATAAGCTACCTTGTTTATGGTATGTTGTTATAGCAGCCTGGACTAAAAGATTCTGTGTCCATGTTTTCCTCTTCTTACAAGTCACATTAGGTTAAGGATCCAGCCTACTCTGATATAACTTCAGCTTAACTGCTTACATCTGCAGCAGCCTATTCCCAAATAAGGCCACATTCTGTGGAACTGCGGGTTAGGATTTTAATGCACCTTTTGGGGAGACATAATTTCACCCATAAAACCGTAATTTATGAAAATTAAAAACTGAGAAAATATTTTCTTAGTTATTTATTTTATAAGTAAGGCTACCCAAAGTCTGCCACTTTTAATTAAGTCTACGATCTCCTTATGGGCTTTAATTTATATTAAAATATTTTAATTTAGTTCACTAGGAATAAAATTAAATTTTAGTTCATAAAAGAACTCCAAGATGAATGTATTTAAATATCTTAGAATAGCTCACCTTATTGGAAACACTGTTTTGCCATCTAAGGACCTAAATGAGCAAGTGCTGTATATAAGATTGTTTTTAACTTTTAAAACATCTAAATTAAGAAGTAGTTTATCTAATCTTCCTCTCTTGGGTTCCAGAGGCTTTCTAAACCTGTTGCTTCTTCTCTCCTAAATCAGCATTTGAGAATAAAAATGTTCCAGATCTAATTAATTTGGGACATTCTAATTTAAACAAACATTCAAGAAGTTAGTAGGCTATGGAATTTACCATTTGCTTTATTAGCTAATACTCATTGTGAGCCTCCTGGAGCTTGATACGGCATGCATTTTCCTGAAACTTTTTTAGTATGGAACAGATTTCTCGAGTTATCTCCATTTTGTGTGTGTGTTTTGGCCTCTCAAACAATACCATTGGGGAAACACTGCCTTAAGTGTATCAACTAACTTTCAGCCTCTGCCACATGTCACTCTAATCTTCTTATTGTTGGTGCCTCTACAACAGAAACACTCCTTTTTGCCAGGTTATAAAGTTACCCACAAAGTAACAAAATGTAAGAGTAAAAAAGACTTCCCTTTGTGTATATATTATATGCAGTCAGTAATTGAGTCTTATCACATCTTTTAAATTATATATTTAATTCTTTCTGTTCCTTGGCCTTCAAGAGGAATATAAATCTAATGGAACTGTCACCTGTCTTATCTCCTTAACACCTGTTTCTATATAATTCCATCTGTGTAAACCAACCTTTAAATTCTACTGTCACCACATTGAAGGAGAAATGAAAACAGTACTTTGATACTCTTTGTCTCAGGGAAAAATAATTACTATAGCTGCTATTAACTAAGTGTTCATTAAATGCCTAAGAGCATCAATTATTGCTTGTTCAACCCTTGCTTTATGCTCAAATTAGAGTAGAACAAAGGCAGCCTAATTAATTGGCTTGAAATCAGAGACTTCCTAGGCAAGCTCTTAGAAGTCCAGATAGGTTTCTCTATTCAATTTTGACTTTTCTCTGCCACAGCTATAGTTTTATATAGTTAAAACTGAGGACTCACCATGTCTTCTCATGTCTGTTTTCTCCACTGAGCACTAGGGCTCCTCTGACGCTGACATTATATGACAACCAGTGATACTTGGATTCATTTCTCTATCCTCTCTCACAACTTGTTAATTAAATAATTCTCTGAAGGATTTTCATTTCTCTATCTTCAGAGTTGTCTTTCTCTCTCCAGAAAAAAAAAAAAAAAAAGCCAGCTTGCCATAGTTAAATCTTGTGGTGGCTTTCCATGGTAGGTAAAAGTTTTTGCAGGTCTGCTACCTTCCAATAGTATTCTCACTCCCATTATGCAGACATATTTTTGAGAATCAACTTATATGTAAGATAACTTTAAAAAAACATTTGCCCTTTTATTTTCACATGCAATGAAGTCTTACATCTGTTCGTTGTCATGTTGCATTGCCATATCATTGCCCTTGTTGATAGTTATAGTTATTATGCTGGTTATTGCTGAGGCTGAGCCAAGTGAAAGATCAGTGACTTTAAAATACACTATGTAAACCAAGTTTCCATAATGTTTTGCATAAAGAAAAATGGCAGGAGAGATTATCATAATGTAAAAAAATAGACTTCTGTGGTTCATTTTCAAGAATAGCTTAACAAAATTTGCATAACCAGCTTGTACATGTGAAAACTCCAGAAAGGACACATTCCTGAAAAATTCCTGAACAAACACAATCCCCAAACAAGTCGCCCTTGAGAAATGACTTCTCAGGGTGGTGACTGGTCACCAATTCTTTGCTCTTTTTTACTTCCTGGTTCTTCTCCCTCCTCTGGACATTTGGCAGGACTTTTTCTTAGGCTTGTCCTGAGCCTGTGCCTTAATACCTAATAAGGGAATAATAAACAGTATCCTAGAAGATTGTACACCCTGTACCTCAGCCAATGAGGAACTGGGGGAAGGGAGGACTTGCACACTAGGGAACAAATTACTTGTTATAACCAATTTGGATGTGACTACTCATCAGACACCTGATCTTGCAAGATCACCATAAAGTCTCTCTTCCCCTTGCCTTGTGTCTCCTTATCTGTTCTTTGGCGTTGGATGGAGCATGTTTCTCACAATATCAAAGTAATACTGGAAAATGGAACCAAGATGAATGATACTACATCTGTCCTACAGATTGACTCGCCAAATCACTTCACCTCGTTAGCACTAAAAATATTTTTCTATTCCCAAATGCAGTAACAGTTGAACTAGATGAGCAAAGTAGATTTAATTAGCAGTGTAATGCTAAATTTATCTTCAAGGAAACAAAGAATAGCTTTCTAAAGTTATCTAATACTATCTCATTACAATTTTTTGTAATTATTCACTGGATTTGGTTATCCCAAAGTAACAATAATAAAAGCACTTCAAAGGTATTAATACTAGGGAATTATGAAAATACTACATTTATGTGAATAGGTGCAAAAAAAACAGATTGACAGAAGACAATATGAGACCCAATACCTATAACTGATGTTCCCAAGCAATATCACCGAGTGTATTAAATGAACAGCATTGCTTTATGGTTTGTTTTATACTAATATTTAAATGTGCCATGGTGGTTAAGTTGTGGGACTCCCATAAGGTCAATCGCAATTTGAGTCCCGGGCCTGATGGCTTGAAATTCACCAATGGGCATGCACGTGGGCCCAAAATCCTAGGAGGAGAATGAAAGGGAAGGGATTGCAACATGGCCACTCCTGCTTTGGGATGATTTCTCACTTTCCCTCTCTCTGTCTCTCACGTGAGTATATACACCCTATGGCAAAAATCTTTCAAAAATTCTTTAAGTTTTATAGTTATGTAAGAGCTGTACACACAAGATTTTGTCCCTGCCTTTGTTTGCTTATTATTTAAGCATCTTCATCATAAAAATTATATCTATGATAATTTTTTTTCTTTTTGGTAAGAATATGTCATATTAAGTTTGGGGAATAGTTATGTAACTTTTAGGTTTTGGTATAACCTGTTTTGTGGAAGAGATCAATACCTCAAGCGGTGGCTTGCTTGGAATAAAACTTTTTTTTATAGACTATTTATTCATTATTTTTAAATTTTATACATTCAATCATTATACATCACTTAGCTTGTAAAGTGAATTTACTGAACATGAATATTATACACTTCACACCAGTCCAGTTGAGGTAATATATATGTTATCATGAACAGATAATAATCTATTTATGTGTCCAATAAATGTCTAGTCTCTATATTTCTTCTTAATTTCTTTCCTAACAGTCTTCCCCTTCTCCCACCTCCCTCCCACACTGTTTCTAGTATCCATAACCATTTTCCATGCATCCGTATCATCTAATCTTTCAGCAGTGGGGAAAGGAAAACTTCTTTAGCAAATGGTGCTCAAAAACCTGGGTATCCACCTGCAGAAAGATGAATCTAGACCCCTATCTCTCACCATTAACAAAAATCAACTCAAAGTGGATCAAAGATCTAAACCGAAGACCTCAAACTATAAAACTACCAGTGTAACAAAACTTTTAAACAAAGCACAAAAATGTCTTCATTGAGTATAAAAGAACTTGAAATAAAATATTTTAAAATGTCTTCAGATGCAGATACATTTTTATATCTGACCTTAGGAGGGTACTACAGAATGCTCCTCTTCACATCACTGTATTTCTTGTTCTCCGTGTGACACTGGGAGGAAAAAGGCAAAGTGGAGACTAAGAGAATGGAAAAAATTAAAATGACTATGTAAAACTGAATTAATGTCCTTCTACTCTATTAAGACAATCTTCTGTATTAGTTAATGCAATTCTTAGGAGATCCAGACTTTAAAACTCAAATGAAAAATATTATGAATTTGAAGGAAATGAGTCCAAGTGCCAGTTTAGGAATTAAAGGGACAGTGTAAAGAAAGCCTTACATCGTTCAGAGACAATAGTATACCCTTCTTCCAGTCTGATGCTTTTTCTTCGCTTTTTAAAGTATAGTTATTTCTCATTAAAATAGTTAACTTTTGGAACCAACAGAGAGCATCATGATTACGTCACTGGACTCCCATGTAGTTGACTGTGGTTTGAGTCTTGAACCAGGTGGCTTAAAATTCATACTGGGTACATGCGTGTGCATGCCCAAAATCCCAAGAGGACAATGGAGGGGAAGGGACTGTGACATGGCCATCCCCTCTGGGGGGTGATTTCTCATTTTCTGTCTCTTTGTCTCTCTGGAGAGCATACACACCCTTTAGCAAAAATCTCTCTCTAAAAAAAGGCTAACTTTTGTTAATATAAAGTGTGTTTATTGTTACTATTTAAAAATTGGCTTTAGGATCTCATAACCCTTTTATTCTTGTTAGAGGCTTTCCTTTGGTTTTAGCCCTTTTACTCTCTCTGCTTTCCCTGTGTCTTCCCTGTGGAATTCACTCACCTAGATGAGCTGCAAATTGGAGGTCTCTAAGATGTTCAGCTACCACTTGATTAACGAATGACCCACCCCTGTGGACTCAGTCTCTGTTGGTATCCAGATAAATTCAAATTTAAATTCATCTGATCTTTTTCTGTGTCCCAGTCATCTTTGAATTCTTTCCTACTGATGAGTTAAATATCAATACAAAATTTTCGCTAAGATTGCATAGATATATTTAAAATTAAGTTGTATATGTGTATGTAAGCTGATTCTTTGTTTGTTGGAGAGGCTTTTGCTATAGGGCACATGAGCTTGCCAGAAAGACAGACAGAGACAGAGACAGAGAGACAGAAAGCGAGACATCACCACCCAGGGAGGACGGCCACACGGCAATTCCTTCTCCTTCATTCTCCTCTCAGGATCTTGGGCACTCAAGCACACGCGACTTGCGTGAGTTTAAGCCATCGGGTCTGGGATTCAAACCACGGTCCACTACACGGGAGTCCAGCGACATAGCCATTACATCATCTGCTGGTCCCAAATAAAATAATTCTAAAAGAAAAAGTAGGAGTGGCTGCAAGATGCGGGGGGTCAGGCTATGAAGGGGTGTGTGCACCACACCATCTGAGCTGGGGTTTACCCTGTGGAGATTGTTCTTCATAGAAACAGGAATGTGAACTATCTGTAAGTAGATAGAGATTTTTAAAAGATCATTCTGATTAACAGGGAGAGATAGTAGATGAAAGCGAACCCAGAAGGCTACTGTGATAATCCAAGTAAAAAATGCTGAGGGCCCGATTTCCGATTGTGGTAGAAGAGCAAGTTACTTGGAAAATAGGCTTTGAAAATTTACTAAATATGAGGGTGGGGGGAATGTAGGAAGGACTGTGACTTCAGAATTTTTAGTTTTGAGTATGTGACAGATGAAATGCTGTGCCTTCCTCAACACCTTTTTTTTTCCTTCTTTTTCTTAACATAAAAAGGACAGAGGGAACTGGAGAGAAAGAGAGAGAAAGCACTTCTGAGAGTGTTGGTCACAACACATGTCTTCTCCATTTCTCCTTCCTTTCAGAATTTTCTCTTATGGGCTGATTGGAATTACATCATAATGCAAGTGAATTGATGAGAGCAGGTATTGAGTACACTTTCTCCACCCATAAGAAAATAGATAATGCCTGAACATGTACCTGATATGTTTTTCAAGACCCTGAACCTGGGACTCAAACCACACAGCCATGTGGGATCCAGCCACCCTAACCACCATGCCACTGGCTGGCTCCCTTTTTTCTTCTTATCTTTCTATGTCTCTTCCCTTTCCAGTTTTCCACTTTTAGGGAACTTTTCATCTAAAAACATAGTAGTGTCAAGACTGATAAAATTACCACATGTAAAAATATCTTGTTACATTTCTGTATTCTTTACATATTAGAGAGCTTGCATAATTCATTTTTCTTGTATTTTTATTTTTAAAAAGTCACTTTGGTAAGTGCTGGTTTACCTCCTCTTTTAAGCGGTTTGCATATATCATGTGATGTTGAAGAGCAAAGGTCTCTAACAACCTGGTAAGGTAGTGCTTCAGGGTAAGCTGAGGTTGAAGACCTTGGGTGGCCCCAAGGTCACAAACCTGTTTCCTGAGGAGTGTCAGGGGCTGCCCAGGGGGGTTTCCTCAGCTTTCTCCAGGGAAATTACAGCTGTGAAAAGGACATTTTCATTAGCAGAGCAACCCTAATGTTTTCACACTAATTTAAAAACTAATTGAGAGACTCAGAACAACTATGGGCAATTGCAAATAAAGTGGCTTTAGAAGTCATTTAAGCAAAAGCAGGTCTGGGCAATTCCAACCTGTTCCTAGGAGGTAATACAAAATTTAAAGATTGGTGTTGGCAAGCTCCAGGAGCTGGGGTCAGAAAATAAGCCCAAGCATCTCTCCTGAGAAGGCTGATTGGTTCCCGCCCATCTGTTAGCCTCCATCAGGCTAGGGAGGGCTCCTGTGATTTTTAGCAAGACTGAGACATCCTTACTAATTAGTCTGCAGAAAAGCAGGCTGCTCAGAGCTCAGTGAAGGATGCTTTTCTAAGAGGGCACAGACACGCTAGGCAAAGATTCATGTTTAATGATTAAGAACCTTTCAGAACCAGCAGTTAGCGTAATGGCTACGTCGCTGGACTCCCACGTAGTCGACCGCGGTTCGTGTCCTGGACCCAGTGGCTTAAAACTCATGCCAGACGCGTGTGCATGCGTGCCCAAGATCCTGAGATGAGAACACAGAAGAAGGGATTGCGGCGTGGCCATCCCCCCTGGGGGGTGATTTCTCACTTTCTGTCTCTCTGTCTCTGTCTGGCGAGCACACGCGCCCTATAGCAAAAACCTCTCCAAAAAAAAAAAAAAAGAACCTCTCGATGAATCCCTATTTTTCTACCCAAGAGAGCAGGGTTATGCTCTGACACCAGAGTCTGTCTTGGTCTGACCCACTGTGCTGCATTTTACCCACCTACTTGGGAGTTCTGACAGTGGAGGGTCCTGGCACTTGACCTACTTCCACACTATACAGACAAAAGGAAAAATTCATTTAGCATGGGCTTTAGAAGAGCGAATAAGAAAGAGGGGAGAATTTAGTAGTAGAGTATCTCCTCCTGCATTTACATTGTAATAAACACTTTTTTCCTACTCCTTTTTCTTATCTGTGACCTCAAAGTTTAAAGATGTCCTTGTTAACACAAAAACACCATCACACAACAATTATGTTATACTATTGTAATATTGCCCAATAAATAAGAAATATGAACATGATACATGTAAATGTGCAATCATAAGTCTTTGTTGTATTAGAATGGGGGTTCTTTGATTACTTTGCATGGTATATTAAGGGATTTACCCAGTGAATTTTTATAAATTTTTTCACAGACAAGCATATTAAAGTAAGTGGTTTATGATTTTCAAATAGAAATTTGCAAGCGTATTTTTGTCTCTTAAAATCTCCTTGCTTTCTTCTTAAAATATATTTATTATTCAATGGTCCCTAAGAAATGGTTACATTAGCATGTTCTCATAACATATTTTTAAAATATGCCACATTATAAATTTGAAAGGTGCAGATATGGTTTAACTCTAGGAATATTAATGAGAAATAAAATATAAAATTGATGTGTGTGTGTGTGTTTTTTTTTTTTTTTTTTTTTTTTTTTTTTGAGAGAGAGATTTTTGCTATAGGATGCATGCGCTCTCCAGAGAGACAGAAAGTGAGAAATCATCCCCCGGGAGCATGGCCACAGTACAATCCCTTCTCTGTTCTCCTCTAGGGATTTTGGGCACACACATATACACTTCCAGCATGAGTTTTAAGCTGCCAGATCCAGGACTCTAACTGTGGTCAACTACCTGGGAGTCCAGCAACATAACCATTATGCCATCTGCTGGTCTTGATTTGTGTATTTTTTATCATTCAAAAACAGATGTAGTCCCAGAGTAAGATACTTTAATGCTCTACTTTAAGGTCGAAGTAAATTAAATTTTATTTTTTATAACATTTCAGTTTTCAAATGGGTATGCCATATATATGGCAAAAATTCAAAAACTATTGATGAAAAACATCAAAGTGCAGTATTTTTATATATTTAATACTGCACCAAAATGATATTAATTCCTATCACATTCTGTAGGAATTTGTGGTTAGAGTGTAGGTCCGGTTGTCTAGTGGTTAAGGGTGCTGGGTAGCACATGATTGACTGTGGTCCAAATCTTAATCCTGGCTGTTTGAAAAATATAGAAGGCATGTGTGCATGGGTTCCCCAAATCCTGAGGGGATGGAGAAGTGGAAGAGAAGGGATTGTGGCATGACCACATCTCATTAAGGGGTACTTTTTCCTCCACGCCTCACATGCATGTGCCCTCAGGACATTTTTTTTTTTTTTTTTTTGGAGAGGTTTTTGCTATAGGGTGCGTGCACTCGACAGACAAACAGAGAGACAACAAGCAGGAAATCACCCCCCAGGGGGGATGGTCACGCCGCAATCCCTTCTCCTCCATTCTCCTCCCAGGATCTTGGGCACGCACGCACACGTGCCCAGCGTGAGTTTTAAGCCACCGGGTCCGGGACGCGAACCGCAGTCGACTACGTGGGAGTACAGCGACATAGCCATTACACTAACTGCTGGTCCCTATTTTTTTTTTTAAATTGTGGCCAGAACTGAGGAAAATGGCTATACTATTTTTCTTTTTACTTTTTCTTTTTTTTTTTTTGGAGAGATTTTTGCTATAGGATGCGTGCGCTTGCCAGACAGAGAGAGACATAGAGACAGAAAGCGAGAAATCACCCCCCAGGGGGGATGGTCACGCAATCCCTTCTCCTCCATTCTCCTCTCGGGATCTTGGGCACGCACGCACATGCGCCCGGCGTGAGTTTTAAGCCACCGGGTCCGGAACGCGAACCGCGGTCAACTACGTGGGAGTCCAGCGACATAGCCATTACGCTAACTGCTGGTTCCCGAAAATGGCTATACTTGAGCAAAAATCAACTATTTGAAAGTCTCAAGGTTGGGTGACTTCTTTATCATCAGATATTCTGGAGGCCTTGCATATCATACATACATCTTGCTAGTTACTCTTTGTGATAGATTCAGTAATTATCAGTAAACATCGACTGCCTCCTCTCCCCCCACTATCTAGATGAACTGAATTTTTTCTACCTTCTGACTGTGGGCTTGTCCATGTGACTTGTTTACATCAACAGGACATTAGGAGGACATGATGATTGCACAATGGGGTTTGTTTTCCTGCACTTCTGCTGTCCCTGTGAGAACAGGCCTAGCTAGCCTGGAGGAACAGATAGCAAGTTAATGCAGCCACCAATCAGAAATGCAAGGAGCAGACCTCCTGGGTTTCTATTCCAGTTCTGTTAAACATTAACCATGTGACCTTTGCGCATTTAATGTCTTTAAGTCTGTTTTTGCAGCCTGTCTAACAGGAAGATGCTTGGTTAGGAGAAAAATGACTTGGGACTAATTGATCAGTTTAACAATGTGGAAATGATCTCTAAAGACTCGGAGGCTAGAGGAGAATTTGAAGTACTTAGAAAGAAAAGTAAGTGAATAAGAAAAAAGAAAAAGACAATGATAGCAATGATCACCTTCATGAAAAACAAAAATTAAATTTAAAAAAGTGTATTAATAGTTCTGAATTATTTTTGTGGTAATTATTATTAGCACAAAATTATCATTATTATTACCATCATTATTCACATTTGCCATCCAGGAATTCTCTTTGTCCTCAAACATGACATTGTAAATTGGAAATGAGCTCATAGAGCCCTATGTGTTTCTGGTGAGGCCACCATGTCACCTAGCTTACTGCTCTCTGCATTTCCTCCGCAATATAAAGTCCTAAATAGATCTTTGATATGAGCTGATTATTCCCTGCCCATGTGAAGTCATCAGCATAAACCCCATGGTGCCCTAGGTCCCTATTTTCCTCAGTCACTCATAAGATATCCAAGTTTCTAGGTTGTCTCTTGTCCTCTGGGTTCTTACCCACATGATGGTAGTCTGAGTCTCCCCTCCATTTCTCCCTAACCTTCCATGATTGTCCCTGTGCTCCGTGGAAGTCATAATCTGCCATCAGCAAAATCCCCATAGTCTCAAATTCTTTAAATGTCCTATGTACCTTTTTTAAAAAATAGGTATGTATTTTATTATTTATTTTTTATTTTATTTATTATTTATTATTATTTTAAGTTCTGCAGTAGGACATGTCTGCACACCAAAGACAGAGAGAGAGAGAAAGCAAGCCACCAGGTCTGGGACTTGAGCCCTGGTCAGACCTGTGGAAATCCAGTGCCCTAACCAGCATGCCACCTGCTGGCCCCCTATTTGCATCTTTTTACTCAACCTCATAGTGTACATACTCTCATTGCCCTTGCCAGTCTCTCTCTCTTGTTTACTTGATTTGGGGCTTGTCCAAAATTCCAAACGTGGGTAGATTTACTCTCTGCCCATTTATGCATGCACTTGAGCAGTTAATGATCGATAGAAAGGTGCTAAGAGGCTTTCTACTAAGTCTAGAACTAAAAACTAGACTGGGTCTCAGCATTTACTTTTAGTTTTTTTGCATGCACTTGCCAGAGAGAAAGAGAGAGAGAGAAAAAGAGAGAAAGGGAAAGTATGAAATTACCCCCTGGGGGGGATACTTTACTACAATCCCTTCTCCAATTCTCCTCTAGGGATTTTGGGCACGCACATGTGCCTGGCATATCTCACAAGCAGCTGGGTCAAGGACTCAAACCACCACGCTGGCCATGTGGGAGCCAGCCACCTTAACCACCATGCCACCTGGCTTTTTTTTTTTAATTTGCCAAGAGGCCACAAGTACTTGCTTGGGGTGGTGGGGAGAGAGCAATAGAGAGAAACTGAGAAAACACTCCTCATGGGGCATGGTCATGCTACAATCCCTTCTACTCTATCTCGCCTTCCTTTCAGGATTTTGAGCATGTGTGCACACATGCCTGGTGTATTTTTCAAGATACCAGGCGCAGGACTCAAACTGCACTGTTGGTCGTGTGGGGTCCAGCCACCTTAACTACTGGGCCATGGCCTGGCCCCGTTCTCTTGCTACTTTATAGTTTCTTTTTCACCCTCAGATCTCAGAAATGCCTATCTGCTCATTACATCAGATGATGGCCTACTTTTTATGCACTTAGAAAATAGAAGCATTCAGAAGATTTTAAAAATAGAAGAATGAGAATAGAAAATGCCTTACCTTCCTGTCACTAAACTATCAACCTCACTGTATTTACAAATTCACATATTCTGACTTTTCTTCCATTATAAAAAGTGAACATCTGTGTGCTTGCATTCAATACTTTTTACATACTCAAGGATTTGGCACCTTAATTAATCTCACTATTTCCTTTTCATCAAATTTTCTTTCTTCATTAGATTATTCTTTTTTTTTTTTTGGAGGGGATTTTGCTATAGAGCACATGTACTAGCCAGAAAGACAGAGAGAGACAGAGAGACAGAGAGACAGAAAGCGAGAAATCACCCCCCCTTCCCCGCAGTGGGGATGGCCACACTGCAATCCCTTCTCTTCCATTCTCCTCTCAGGATCTTGGGCCTGCACGCATATGCACCTGGCGTGAGTTTAAGCCAACAGGTTTGAGACTCGAACCAGGGTCGACTACATGGGAGTCCAGCGACATAACCATTATGCCAACTGCTGGCTCCTCAATTAGATTATTCTTATTAGCTGGAGAACATACTGTAATCACTCCTTTCTTTAAGAAAACAAACAAAAATATAAGACAAACACAAAACAAAGTGTCTCCTGACTTCGCAAATATCTGTACCTAGAGCCCCAATTCTCTGCTGACTTTCAGGGCAAAATTCTGTGAAAGTCATTTCCATACTTCCAGTCTCCACTCGCTGTTCATTCCTTCTTGAACTGACACTAACCAGGTTTTGTCTCCAACCATTCATGGAAATCACTCTCGTCAAGGACCAATGACCTCTAAGTTGTCAAATCAGTGATCAACCAGCTTTATTTCCCCTGATGTCTCTGCAGCAGGGCTGGCAGAGGAACCTCAGCCTAGTCCCTCCTCATTTCTCCTTGGTGCATGTTTGCCACGGTATGTACTAGACTCTGCAGGCGTTGCCCTTACATCTCCCTCCCCGAAATATACTTAACAAAGTTCCAGGGTTTCTTTTTCCTCCTAAAGCATGCATGTTACCGTCATGTGCCACAGAACAGTGTTTCAGTTAACAAGGGCCCACACATATGATGGCAGAGGAATAGTCTATACTACGTAGCCTAAGTCTGTAGGAGGCTGCATCCTCTAGGTTTGTGTAAGTATACTCTATGATAGTCACACAATGAGGAAGTGATCTAACACATTTTTCTGAACATATCCCCGTGATTAGGCAGCACGTAACTGTGCTCGTTCAAACATCTCCAGTGGCTTCTTCCATATCCTTTGGTACACCTAAGAATGTCTTACCACAGACCACAATAGAGTGCAGAGACCTTTATAATATCTCACATTTTGTTGTGGTTAATACACATGGTGCATATATATACATATATATATATATATATATGTATATATATATATATATATATATTTACAGATATATTCATATTTATTTCTCTGGAAGACTATGAGTATCCCCCAAAGGGAAACCACAGTATTCTTTCTTTATTAAGAGAGATTTTTGCTATAGAGTGCGTGACTTGCCAGAGAGACAGAGACAGCCAGCCAGAAAGTGAGAAATCACCCTTCAGGAGGGATGAGCATGGTGCAATCCATTCTCCTCCATTCTCCTCTCTGGATTTTGGGAACATGCCCCAAGTGAATTTCAAGCTGCCAGGTCCAGGACTTGAACCATGGTCTGCCATGTGAGAATCCAGCGATGTAACCATTACACTATCTGCTGGTCCCCAGAGCATCTTTTTTGTATCTCATGACTTCACACAATTGTACCATACAGTGCTAGTGATTGAGGGGGTTCTCCATAGAAGTTTGTGGCTGATATCCTCAATTTGCCTCTGAAAAGTCACATTTCCCTGTAGGGTTCTCTACTTGTTATTTCCATCAGTATAGCAGCTTTGGAATCAGGGCCTAGGGTTCTCCCTTTAAGTCTTATTAAATGGACATGGTTTTTTCTCTTCAATAACCTTAACACAAGTAAGATAAGAGCAGGTCATTTAAATAAGACTTTGCTAGGGATTAACAAAAGGAAAGCAAATCAACAAACTTGAAACTATGTGAAGTGGGATACAAATCCCACATCTTCTTCATGCTCTAGGCCTTGCTTCCAGGAAGGACTGACAGAGGGAGGCCATAGCGAAGAACCAGTATCTAAACCTCTGCTTCCCTAAGAGTCTAGTCTGGAGAGAAAAAGACTATGTGAGGGGGGTAGGAATTTCTTCTTCACCAGTCCAAAGTCAGTCTTTCTAGCCCGTTTCCTGCCTAAACTCCTGTCTCCATTGCTGAGATTGAGGCTAACAATGTTTAGCCTGGAGGGCCAGCAGGTGGTGTGGTGGTTAAGGTGCTGGATTCCCACATGGCCGACCAGGGTTCAAGTGCCGGACCTGGGGGCTTGCTTTCTCACTTTCCCTCCTCTCTCTGTCTCTCTCTGGTGAACCTGCGTGCCTTGCAACAAATTAAAAAATAATAATAAATAAATTTAAATAATCATTTTAAAACTTTAAAAACAACATCTAGCCTCTTACAGGGAGACTCCACCCTCTAAACACAGAAGTATGACTTTCTATTGTGCCTTCTTTGGGGCATCTAGATTAGAAAAAGAGCACTACTTCATGTAGTGAGTAAAATTCAGTCTATGGAGTGAAATCCAGGATTCAAATCTTCATTCTACAAAGTCCCAGGTATGTGATCTAAGGCACATCACTAAATCTCTCTGTGCCTCAGTGTCTACTTTTGTAATAATAGAGCCTACCTCATGAGGTCATTACAAGGATGAAGAGAGAGAGATATCAAACACTCAATCCCATTGCAAGGGCTCACAGTGTTAACTACCTGGAATGTTGAGATATGACAAAGAACACACACAGGGAACCGAGAGCTCTGTTCTTTCTCAACAGGACTGAGCACAGAAGCTGGACACAGGATGATTTGTTAAGCTGAAAAGGAAGATGAAGACAGAGCATGGCAGAGCCTTGAATCACAGACGAAGAGATTCTTGATAGCACCCGTCAAATGTACATTTAGGAATGATGGCTCCAGTTCCTTCGTCCTCTGAGCTCTTGCCTATCCCCATTTTGAACAGAAAGCTATTGACCTTCACTCCTTGTGAAGGATCTTTTGAAGTGCAGGTTTTATTCTAATCTTCTGTTGAGATCCAGGGCCTGAGCAATTCAGCTGCCCCTTTATAATGCCACAGTGTTTCTGATCAAACAGAATTTGAGAAGACAGAATCTATCCAGTCAAAAGGTAAACAAAGAAATTCTTATAATAGCCCAGTATTCTCACATGGCCTCAAACCTTCAGTGTCCTGGAATGCTCCAGATCTGTAGAAAGGCACTAACTTGTCTTGAATATAAAAGAGAGAAAATATAGGATAATTTGGCTATTAAATTGTACCTGTGTCTTATAGAGTCATAATTATACTGATTATTATGGGTTTTGTTTTTTGCTTTTAGAGATTTTTGTTATAGGACTTGTGTGTTTGCTGGAGAGAATGAGAGACAGAAACTGAGAAATAGCCCACCAGGGGCAATGGCCACACCATGATCCCCTTCTCCTCCACTCTTATCTCAGGATCTTGGGCATGCATGCATGTCTCTCTATCCACTGTTAAGCCTAGAGAACTAGACATTTACTCTACTAAAGAAGCTGATGAGTCCCTTGTAAAGACTAATACTTTTAGCTTTTCAACAATTACATCATACCTTATAATTATGATAAACTTCAAAGTAACTAAAATACTCAAGACTTTTTCATACATCTGAACTACACACATATGATACTAGTTTGAATGATTTTTAGCATAAATATGAAGCCTCAGTTTATTAAGAAAGTGGGGTTTTTTGTTGTTATTTTGCTCTAATGTTTCTGCATGTCAAGATCATATATCCACTTTCAGTTTGAATTATTTTAAGGCTAATAAGCCTTGCCAGTTTGGACTGTATTCAAATTTGACAGTCTTTACATGTTATTACATGATTTCAGTCAAATGTTTGTTTGAAAAAATATACAATAAGGCTGAGGATAAAGCCTTGCTTTATACATTATCCAGTCTTTAATCCATCCTTTAGCCTTTGAGGATACTCAAGGACAGGAGGCTTGTTAAGTGTCTTACTAAACTTAAAATATACTATGTCATAACACTCCTGGATAACCTAGAAATGTTATTTGAAAAATACCCACCAGCCCCATGACCTAGTGTCATCGGGAGTTGAATCCCACATGGCCAACTGCAAATTCAGCCTGTAAACTGCAGGGCTCATGTGTGACCATGACCAAAGAGAAGTGGACAGGAAGGGATTGCAGTGTGGCCATGTCCCATTAGGTGGCACTTTCTCCCACCCCCTCTTTCTCTGTCTCTCTGAAACAAATGCACATGCCCTCTGGTAAATTAAAAACAAAACAAAAACATAGCAGACCAACAAATGAAATGGTAGCTGACTCTACTGTTAGTCCCAGACCCAGCATCTTGAAAAACAGGCTGAGCACATGTATATGCATACCCAAAATCCCAAAAGGAGAATGAAGGAGAAGGAATCATAGCATGGTCATTTCCCCACAAGAGGGGGACGTGATTTCTCTCTCTTTCTTTCTTTGGCAGCTCATGTGCTCTATGGCAAAAACTAAAACAAAACAGAAACAAAAACAAAACAAAGAAAAAAGAAAAACTAAAGAAAGAAATGTTAGGTTAATTTGACTGCTGTCAAAACTACCTTAGGGTTCTTGCGATTGACCTTTTTCTAAAATACTAAATTAACTGATTAATACTTGTTTTACACTTTCTGCTAAGAGTCGGCTTTGGCATTAATAGAATCCACACCCCCATTATTTTGAAAATGTAAAAAGCAATAGCGCACCTATCCATTGTCTTTTTTCTTTCTTTTTTTTTTTTTCTTTTTTTTTTTTTTTTGTCTGTTATAGGGCAGGTATGCTCTCCAAAAAGAGAGACAGGAAAAAAGAGAAAGTGAGAAAGCACCCCTCAGAGGGGATAACCATGCTTCAATCCCTTTCCCTTTTGCATTCTCCTCCTCAGATTTTTTTTGTGCACACACACACTCATATGGCATATTTTCTAAACCACCAGGTCTGGAACTTGAACCATGAACACAGCCGTGTGGGGTTTCACCCTCCTTAATCACCATGCCACTTGACTGGTCCCCCAATTTCTACTTTTTAACTGAAGTGTAATAATATTAAGTATTTGTGGAGTACAATGTGATTTGTTTTTTAGTATAGGAATACAATGTGTATTGATTAGGACAATGAGTATATACATCATCTCAGCTATTTGTCATTATTTTTTGTTGGGAACATTCAAAATCCTCTTTTTTGTTTTTTCTGAGATATACAATGTTGTTATTAATTATATTACCCAACTGAATTTTGTAAGACTAGAAATTATTACTCTTATCTATCTGTAATTTCACTTGACATCTAATCAGAGTGCAATTTCCTTGAAATGTGAAAGTCAAGACTTTTTTAAAAATGTCTAGAATTATTATTTTAATAATCAAATAAATTTAAGTATCGTCCAGTTATGTGATGATGACTCTACTGTAGGGACTAGTCTGCTCTTATTTTTCTTTTTATTGAAGTCCAAACTTTTCCCCCAGCAAAAATATATTTTGTTTTGGGAAGTTTGACATCAAGCACTTATATCTTTTTTTTTTCCTTTTTTTTTTTTTTTTTTTTTTGAGAGGTCTTTTTTGTTATAGGATGTGTGCACTAGCCAGAAGGACAGAGAGAGAGACAGACAGAAAGCGAGAAATCACCCCCCAGGGGGTTATGGTCACGCCACATGCACGCACATGCGCCCAGCGTGAGTTTTAAGCCACCGGATCTGGGACGCAAACCGCGGTCGACCACATGGGAGTCCAGCGACATAATCATAACGCTAGCTGCTGGTCCCAAGCACTTATATCTTTCATGTCCCAACAATTATTCAAAGAGAATGAAAGAAAAACAAAAAACAAAAAAGCAAAAAACAAAACAAAAAAAACCACGAAAAACAGAAAACCCAAAAAACCAAAACAGTTTAAGTTGTCTTTTAAACACCAAGTCATAGAGTCCAAGACCATGGTCAAATCTTATGATAGTCTTGGTTTAAGGATCATTCAAATGCATCTAAGAAAACGATCTACATTAGCAGAAAAAAAGAACTTCAGATAAATATTTTACCATTGATTCCAGATATTTTTATAAATAAAAAGATGTCTGGGTAAAGAAAACAATGTTTTCCTCAGCTTTTACCCATTTAGCTAGTGGTATATACAGCCAATAGATTAAGATGACACTCAAGAGGTATGGCTTCACCATAAATGTTGCTAGCTAAATTGGATATCCATATGGAAAAAAAAAAAAAAAAAAAAAAAAAACTTGACCTTACCTTTCACCATAATAAATAAGGAAAGAAAAGAAATTCTAGGTAGACTATAGGTATATATGAAAGGTAAAACAATAAATCTTTTAGAGGATATTCTCTAGATAATATTAACGGCCTTAGTCTAAGCAAAGATGTCTTAAGCAGGAAACAAATATACTACCCTTACACAAAAGAAGGGTAAATGTAGTCTGATAAAATAGATTACATTGAAATTAAGAATTTCTAGTCTTTCAAAGAAACTGTTAAGAGAGGAAAAAAACAAACCTCTAAATGGGGCGGGGGGATGTTAATGGACATTTTTTTTAACTAGTGCTGCTGTGGACACTCTTGAACTTACTCTTCTCTTTTTTTTTTCAGATTTTTGTCGTAGGGCATGCACATGTACCCGTTTGAGTTTAAGCCACCAGATCCAGAACTCAAACTGCGGTCGACAACATGGGAGTCCAGCGACGTAGCCATTACGTCATCTTCTGGTCTCCCGTGTTTACCATTCAAGGTCTCATTGTCCATACTGGATTTCCATACATGTGCCTGATCTTAGCTGACCAAGATAGGAGCATTGAAGAATCTATTGTGTTTCAAATTTCTGTCACAACCAAGTCTGGTAAGAGATAGAAATTAGAAGTAGAATTTATTTTCCAGCAGCATGAACATGTTATTTAACCTCTCCAGGCTTGGTTTCCTCATCTTTAAACTGTAGTTGATAGCCCACCTGCAGCAGTGTGAAAGGGAAGCCACTTCTGCACAGTAGCTTGGGCCAGGTGGGAGACCCAAAGTCAGCTCCTGGCCCAGCCTAACATAGACCTGGCATCATGGTACATGCCTCTGGTCCTCGCTAACTGGAGCCTGGCATAGGAGGATAGTGACAAGGCAAGACCTTCCTTCTTTCTCTCTTACTCAAAAATAAAAATAAAAAAGGGCTGATAGTAGTTCCCAACCTCAAAAGATGACTGAAAGATTAAAAGAGTTAAGTGTGGGGAATGCTTAGAACAGTGTCTCAGATTTGATAAATATTTAATGAAGATGAGCTGTTATTTTTGTTGTTGTTGCTTTTGTCTTATTTTAGCTTAAAAAGGAGTCAAAGAGTTTTGTTCTGAGGTTCATTGTAAGTAATCTTTCTGGAGCTAAGAGACCTATTGTAACTGATTTGGCACTAGGGAGGAACCTGTGACAAGGAATGGCTTAGGAGCATGTCCAATTCCTCCATCTCTACATACGCCAAATAGCAAATCCACTTATAGGAAGCAAGGAGGTGGTTTAAGCTGATTTCCATAGGGGAACTGGAACTCGGTGGACCCACAGACAATGACACTATTGGGGTTGGTGTTAAAGGTAAAGGAAATGTGTAGGGGAAGGCTCACAGGATGGAGAAAGTTAGAAAACTGAGATCTTGGGACCAGCAGATGGCATAGTGGTTACATTTCACTTAATTGATCATGGTTTGAGTCCCAGACCCAGCAGTTTGAAACTCACGCCAGGTGCGTGTACATGCATGCCCAAAATCTCGAGAGGAGATTGTGGGAGAAGGAATTGTGTGGTCAACCTCCCCTGGAGGGGTGACTTCTCACTTTCTGTCTCTCTGTCTCTCCAGTGAGTGCATGCACCCTATAGCAAAAATTTCTCCAAGAAAGAAAGAAAAGTAAGATCTAGACCCAACTAAGAGAATTAAACTGGTACTGAAGAGTTAAACCAGATTCAAGGAAGAGATATCTGGAACTTGCTGTAGGCTGAAGATAGAATCTTTCCTAAAATACATTAGTTCCTCCAAACTGAGAATTATAAACTCTATTGCACTCCCTGAAAAGCCAACAAATATTTCTACAGGCAAAAGAGCAAAACCGTTATGAAAGATAGAGCAAGCCTACATCAGTAATAGAATGTGGGGCCAAATCTTGGGCAAATAACTTCCCACTTTTACCTTTTGCACAGTAGTCACTAGACATCATAGCTTGGTGACCTTGATCCACAAGCCCACCTATTTCAACTTCCCTACTTTGACCCCTGAGTCCATCAACCTCATCTACCAATTTTCCTATACCTGTTTCTGACTGATTTCCTATTCCACTTCCTCCATCCCCACCACTTCCACAGTCAGTCTCTGCCTATCCTCACACTTGGACCTTTGATCCTCCTTTTTCTTCCTCTACCCCTACACTCTCCCACTGTGCTTAGCCCACCTCTTTATCTGGTGTCTTCTCAGTCTAAGAAGAAGCACCAGACATGCATGTTGCATCCTTGCCTCCCAGATTGTGAGGCATCACTACAGAAAACACCTACTGCACCACCATGTCCTGTGCTCGTTGTGCTCATCTCTGATTTGGTTGAGTAACAGCGTTTAGTTCAAAGTCAAGCTCAGTCTGTCTTTGTCTTCTCTGTTTCTCTCTCTCCCTCCCTCTCTCTTTCTCTGTGTCTCTCTAAAAATAAATGCTTTGCCTCCTGCTTAGAAGTAGATGAAAAATGTCCCACTTTACAGGAAATTTACTTCAGTACCAGCTCCTGAAGTATTTTGAGAACATGACTTGTTCTCAGAAAGCACAAGTCCTTGACAGTGTGGCTGCGTATGTTCATTGTAAACAGGGTTACTCTTAAGAAGATCTCATGTGTGGGCTTTAGAAACAAATTCTCTGGTCCAACCACAGTCACTCACAGTGGACACTGCCGCTTCACAGGCAGAGGCCACATGGGAGCCTTGGGCTTGATTTCAGGCCCACCTAAAATGCAGCTTGCTGGTTCATGCCCGAGATTCCAGTTACTGGGAAGGTTGAGGCAGGAATATCATAGCACAGCATGAATCTGTCTAAAACAACACACACACACACACACACACACACACACACACACACCAACTTCCTCAAAGTAGAGATGGACTGAATTGAACCTTCTGTGTAGCCTGCCACCATTTCAAAGGCAACCATAATGCAAGTAGCATTAGTATGCACTCCTCTTGTGTTCACAGTGCTCCAAATAGAATGTATTCTTTATTCTAATTTTCTCATTTAGAGCTTTTACTTGGGATACCCAGTGGTTAATACATGCAAGAGTGTATAGTAATTCTTTCACAGTAAAGAAAATAAGCAATGAGAGGTTTCAGGCAAAGTTTTTCTTAATTTATTTAGTTGAATGAAATTGCTTGCTAATTTATATCTCCAAATAGGCCCCTGAAGTGACAACAATCTAGCTCAAAATACATTGTAGAATCAAAATATGGGTGAGGGGCAGTAAGAGAAACAGATGATGCACCCAGGAAGGTCCATCTGTGTGACTTTCAATGTAGCTATGTTAAGCAAGAGGAAAGTCTATCCACTGTGGCAGCGAGCAGCAGACAGTTTTAGAATAGAAACAGAAGGAGTCCAGAGGCTTGCAGGAGTCCAGGCTGCACATGACTGCACCATGAACTCGAATCCTCTCCAGAGTGAGAGGGATGTGCAGGATTTGAGGTTGGTGAGCCCAGAGCCTAATTGGCTTCTGTTCCTTTTTACTCTACCGTGTTACTCCACAGAATCAACCCGAAAGTATAAAAATGGCAGAAATCAATGAAGATACTTTCTTTCTATATTCTTTAGCCTGACAGGATAATTTTACAGGAATAGATGTGGAGGGAATTCAGAGACGTAAACAAAATAAAAATCAGACTCAGCTGGAGGCATTTCCCACAGGCAGAACAGGCCCCTCCACTGATGGTAATCAGAAGAAATTCCTCAGAAGGAACGAAATGCAATGTGTTCACGTAGAGTGTAGAAAAACACCTCGCTGACCTCCAGGAGCACCTTCGTAAAAATCAGCTTTACTATTCGGTGTTTCTTTTCTCCCTCTCCTCCCTGTGCTCTGTATCCTGGATGTACACATGAGACCAAGGCAGTCAGAGCTTTGACTTAACACACGTTATGCAGCTCAATAGTAACAAGGGTATTGATTTCTATGATATTCCAGAAGAAAGTATTTTACTCAGGCCTAACCCCAGCTCCTAAGCGCTCACATTCCCTCTCCAAGACAAGCAGAACCCTCAGCCCTGAGCTCTGAGACAGAGCCACTCAGATTCAGGTCAAGCAAGGCACGGCTCACTTGTAGACGGGCTAAAGTATGTGAGCCGGGAAGATCGGACAAGCAGCCTCATGGAAAGAAACCACTCCAGTGTGAGCAGACGGCTCAGGCTCAGTCTGAAAGACTGGGCAGAGGGTGAATCCAGGCCTCGCACCCACCTGACAGCGAGCGGTGCAGACAGACTCCAGAGGAAGTTTAAGCCAGAAGGTAGAGGAAAATCTAAGTCCTTGCTGCTGTCTGTGTGTTATTTCGGCATGTCTAAACCTGTTTCCTCATTGCAGGCGTAGACACCTTCTTTGAGCATGTGAGGGGGAAATGAGATAATGCAAAGCACTTCACAGGACACTTGGCACAAAGTAAAATGCCTTAATCTCATCTAATGCAATGGTTAGGTGGTCGGAAAAGTCATGATGTATTTTTCTCTGTTTTCTATGCCAAAATGCTTCATGACTCTCCCAATGACTCAATATTTTATTGTTTTTGTTATTGGCCCTTAAAAAGGGGAACAATGGCTATATTCACTTTTATAGGGCATTCATGTATTTGATGTGGCAAAGAGATTTCAAAAATTCTTTTTGGATAAATACAGACATCCAGCCCCCTGCTGCTCCCCCATATTAAAAATGAGGAAATGGAAGCCAAAAAGACTAAAGCATCTGCCCAGGGTCACACAGATAAATAGCAGAGTTAAAATTCATTTTTGGGGCCTGAAGGTGGCATGATGATTAGAATGCTGGTCTCCCACATGGCCAACTGCGTTTCAAGCCCCAGACCTGGTGGCTTGCCTTCTTGCTTTCCTTTTCTCTCTCTTTCTGTCTCTCTCTGGTCATAGTAAAAAAATAAATAAATAAATAAATAAAAATTAAAAAAATAAATTAAAATAAATAAATAATTATTTAAAGATGAATAAATAGATAAAATTCAATTCCGGGCAGTTTGCTCTGTCTTGACAGCTAAGCATTTCTGACATAACTCCTCTTTTCTTAGATTCAAACACATTCCCCAGCTCATGGCATCTCCCTTTTTATAATAGCTTGTTCGCGATATCCTTTCTCCTGTACTCAACCTAATAATCTTCTACTCAACCTCAAAGCTTCAGTTCAACTGTTATCTATGACGTCCTTGTGAAACCTTTCTGCGGCCAACAAGAGCATGGGTTTCTTCCACCATGAAGGTCCCATTCCATAGATCCTTTTCATCTATGGAATTTGGAGTTTGGTTGAAGTTGCTGTTCGTGCCTTTACACCAGAGCTCTTAACATGATGTCCATGGAAGGACATCAGAGGGAGGTCTGTGAATCAAGCATGTAGAAATGTACATGCATGCACACACATGAAAATACATGAACATATATACACGCAAACAGAAACACACCGACATGCACATCGGTATTTATTTTATTTTTCCGAATCATCTTGGTGCACACATTATTTGTATGTGTATTATGGGATCTCCTATACAGGTCTCGATGCTCATTAGGGTTGTCCTGATATCTCAGAACAGCTTCCCACTGGTAGGAATTCAAAAATACGTGCTCTACTGTTAGAATGATGAACATCTGTTTTCTGCAGGACTGGCTTATGTCAGAAAATATCAAACTAACAAATGAGAAATAGCAAATATCCTTTGGCTTTGCTTTCTACTGTGTGCCATAGAATACCAAAAGCCAAGTGGTTTTTCTATGACAATGTTCTCATCAATGGAGGAAGCGTGAAGCCAAAAGTGCCGAAATAGCATCTCATACTTTCTCTTCCAAAAATATATCAGTGTAGATCTTTTTCACGATAAAAAAAAAACTAGATTTGAAAAACCAAAACTACCAAAATTTGGTCTGCCCAGTGCAAATAGTTTAGTGTTTTACAGCAACAAGGGAACTGGTAAAATCTATGCATGCCAGAAATGGTCAAGTTAGTGCATGGCTGGATGCAGAGGAAGCAGATTCAGTGGTGCCTCTATAAAATGAAATAATCTATTCCATGATGGTTGCTTTTTAAAAGTTGATCTTTGAGGGACCAGCAGGTGGCATAATGGTTATATCGCTGAACTCCCATGTGGCCAACCACAGTTCAAGTCCTGGACCTGGAGGCTTGAAACTCATGCTGGGTATGTGTGTGGGGGGTGCCCAAAATACTGAGAAGAGAATGGAGGAGAAGGGGTTGTAGTGTGGTCATCCCCCCTGGGTGATGATTTCTCACTTTCTGTCTCTCTCTGTCTCTCTGGTGAGCACATGTGCCCTATAGCAATAATCTCTCTTAAAAAAATTGATATTTTTGAGACATGATGGAGCAATCAGAAGCCTCTTTATGCACCAGCTGATGCCTTCAAAGATGAATTCCTATTTAACAAGTTTGTGGATTTTTTTTTTGAAATTTCAAATTCAACAGCATCTTTGAATATTTAAAGTTTTCTTTTGCAGATAAACCTCATTGTATATGTTTTGAACAGATAGAACACCTAGTGCTTGGTAACACATCTTTGAGTGTTGCTGTTTAAGAGGAAAAAGTAAATTGAGGCAGTAAGATCTGCCCCATGGCTTTCTACAGTACTGCCTCTCTATAGCAAGATATCAGCTAACGCCAGGGCCTTGAATAATTGCCTTTTCATTATGCTTTCTCATATGTTTCTTTGATTTCATGAAAGCAAAACATAAACTCCATTTCTTTTAAAAATCTGCAATACAGAAATATACAGATAGCTCATTTGACTACAGTTGCAATATACTTTCTTGGCCTGGATTTTGGCCTCCTACACAGAATATTTTCACTTACTTCTCTCTGCCCTTGTCCCCTCCCAATGTGAATGTTGGTGTCCCCTGGCTCCTCTCCTTTTACACACTCTCCTGGGTGCTTTTTGCCCATTCTCAAAGCTTCAAATATCATCTAGGTAGACTTAGTTTCCTATTGTCCTTCAGTCCTGAGTTGGCATCCTGATCCTTCCTCTCCTTTTCCAGTGGTGACTTTGGAAAAGTCAATCAGCCTAAGGTATTGATTTCTTCAAATAATAACACTTGGGCCATCACAGGGGACTATGGAGATTTTATAAGAAATTGCATGTAAGTGGTTAGCACAGGCTTGACCCAGAGAAAGTATTCCATTAATATGGGAGAAAATAAAAATTACAACAGTACAAAAATCAACTATACAATGCTTACTATGTGTCAAGTACTCATCTAAAAACTTAACATATATCTGCTCATTTACATCTCACCACAGATGAAGAAACTAAGGCACAGAGTAGTTGTATAACATGCCCAAGCTTATATAGTCAGTAAATGATGGTCCTAAAACTCAAATTCAGATAATGTGGCTCCAAAACCATGTTCTCAAACTATTAGAAACACTCTGTTTCTCTAACATTATCCATTTTTGAAGGAACAGCCTTTATTTTTGCCTTGAGCTCCTAAATCATAAGGCTTTAAAAATCATCTGTATGCATTCCTCACAGCACCTCAAAAGCAATCCATTCAAAACAGTCTCTCAAACCTGATCCTCCACCCATGCTCCTTTCTCAGGATGACATGGCCCACATCAGAAGCCTGGTGTCAGATCAGTTTCCTGTTTTTCCCTTAACTGTCCCACCTCTAATCAGTCACCCTCAACAGGGTCTAACACCACGATCCACCCCCGCCCCAATCTTTTGCCCAGCTAGAATCCGACATATGTCTGCCTGATTTACGCGGGCAGAACTGAATTCTAATCTTCCATTTTAGCTTCTAGCATTGCAGGGCATTGCACTACCTCTGTGTTTCCACTGCTGGGCCTATCGATGTGGATTTCTATCCACTTCTCTCCATTCTTAACACTTCCCTGCTAAAAACTATCCTCTCTGGCCAAGAAAGTGGCAAGAGCCTTCTAACTGGCTTTCCTGCTTAAAGGCTCAAACACCAGTTTCTCATCAGTGCATCCCTTCTGTGGACTTAGAATACAAATCTGATGGTTTGAATTCTGCCTAAAGGATTCATCGCCATTTCATTAGCATCACCCAGAAGACCCCACATATCTCATCCCTATCTTCCTTCCCAGCCTTATTCCCACCTTCCCCTCTGTCCCACTTTCTCCTGGCACTTCTGCAATCCCCAGATGCTCTTACACTCTCTCCATCTCTCTCTATTTCTCTCTCTCCATTTCTCACATATGCACATATGTGCTTGCACACACTCACTCACACCCATGCACTATACTTTTCCTAAATGCTATAGTTATAATCTACATTTTGTGAAATTGTTTGGCATGTCTGAGAATAATAAAACAGTCAAACGGAAGATCATGTGATTTTTCTACCCTGTCATTTTTCTCACTGCCAAAATATCCGCAGCACCAAATAGTTTACTTGTAGAAAAAAGTCACTTATAAATTGGCTTTATAAGTAAATAAAATTTTTTAAAGTCTTTTAAAGACATAGAACCCAAAACAATCACAAAACAGCAACATTTATACATTCTGATTTTAGAGTTGTAATACCTGATTGTTTTTACCTCAAATATATAGAAGCTGACTGACCTTTATTCTGGAAATATAATGAGCTAGCCTGTGACTAGCTACTATTATTTCTATTTGCTAAAACCAACAGATTCCAAGGACACAACTTTGTCATTGAAGAAGCACAAGGAAATCACTGGGTGATGTTTACTGCCCCGTACAGTTTATTACTGTGTATTATGAGAAAAACTTAAGAATTTTTTGAAGACTTATTTCTTTATTTAATTCAATGTGTCATTATTATTGTTTAACTTGACCAGAAAGAGACAGAGAGAGAGAGAGAGAGAGAGAGAGAGAGAGAGAGAAAAGGAGAAGAGAGAAAGCAAGTCACTAGGTCTGGGACTCAAATCGTGGTCAGCCATATGGGAGTTCAGCTCCTCAGCTATCACACCTCTTGCCAGCCCCAACTTATAGATATTTGAAGATAAATAAAACTTCTAATAAATGAAGCTTCTTTTTACTTATACTACCAGCTTCTTTTTCAATCAATATAAGCCATATTGAAAATATACATAAAATTAAGTGCCCCTTGATCACTTCCTCACTATAGTTTAGTACTCAGAACAAAACTCCTAGTAGTGGAAAGACACCCATGGTCAGATACTGGAGCCTGGAATGCAAAAAAGGAATAGTATGGGGACCAGCAGATGGCATGGTGTTTAAGGTGCTGGACTCCCTCATGACCAATCACAGTTTGAATTCTGGAGCTGGTGGCTTGCTTTCTCTGTCTCTGGTGAGTGCATGTGCCCTGTAGCAAATTTGAAAATAATAAGAATGATAAATAAAATTAAATAAATAATTATTTTAAAAAGAAAAAGGAATGGGAGCTGGTTAGTTTACGTTCTTTTGTGCTATGAAATTATTTTGCCTCATCACCTCGTGGGGGCAGTATTATGTAATGGTGCATGGCACACACTTGCCAGTTAGAGCCACCCAATCCAAGTTTCTTCCAGGTGTAGGATTTAATAGCTGTGTGACCCAGACTTCTTGCCTCAACTAGAAAAAAAATGATTAAATGAGAAGTTGTTTGTGAAGCACATAATTGAGTGATGAATAATAAACCGAAGCTCTTCTTATTTCTGAAGAATTATAAAGTAGTGATTGATATTTCAGCTATGCAAATTCTTACATGGAAACAGGACACTAAAATTATCAGTTGACTCAACACAGAGAGACTAAGGTTTTCTACAGGATACAAAAAGCATATTTATTTTTGGCTGTGCAAGTTTCAAAAATATTTGTAAATTACATGTTATGGTCCTCATAGTTTTCTTCACTCTTACAAAATAAGCATAGTATAAATATTAAAAACAAATGTCTCTTTTACTTCTGGTGTTTAATTAAAACCTAGCAAATAAAAATAAAATCATTTTTAATCATTTAGACTTTAAGAGTTACATAATTTTTTATCAACTCTAGCCCATTCTTGGCCCTACACCTGTCATTTAGGATTAACAAATTAGGGTAAGAGAGGTAATACAATTCAATACAAGTGGCATATTCTACCTGCTACTTTGAGGTATGTTATTAAATATGTGCTGTATTAAAATGATTAGAGGGCTGGCTGGTGGCATGTAGTGATTAAGGTGGCTGGATCCCAGATGGCTGACTAAGCAGTTCGAGTTCCAGACCTGGTGGCTTAAAAAGCATACAGTGTGTGTGTGTGTGTGTGTGTGTGTGTGTGTGCATACCCAAAATTCCAAGAGGAGAATGGCAAGGAAGGTACTACAGGGTAGCCATAACCCCTGGGGGTGATTTCTCACTTTTCCCTGCTCTCTCTCTGTCTCACTCAGGTAAGCACACACACTCTATAGCAAAACCACACACACACATACACACACACACACACACACACACAAGGAAGAAGAAGAGGGAAAGATTAGAAAACAAATAAGTGAATAATGTTATATTAGCACAATGTTTTAAACTTCTGTGGGGTATAATTGTAGATGTAGCACACCAGCCATAAGACAAGACCCCTTTTAGAGGTCAATAAAATATATTGTACTAAAATTAGATAATTTGTCATTTTTAGTAAAATTAACCATATTATGAAGACATTTTTACTTAACATTTCATCTTTGAAATTGAAAATAATCAATACAATTTTTTATTCTCAATGTAAACCTTAAATCATCTAATAAAGGGAATACTTTAAAAAATATATAAAGACTTCAAATAAATAATGATTGCTATATATTAAGTATCTTTACTTTTTATAACTGACTATACCAACTGATTTTTGTTCTTTTTCTATAATCATCTTGACAGTAGATGTTTCCCCACGTTGAGGAAACAAATCCAAAGAGTGTTAAATAACTTGCCCAAAGTCAACAGCTTACAAATGGCTAATGTGGATCAATTTGCACTTTTTTCTGCATCCTACTGTCAAGGATTGAGCTTCCTGTCAGAAACTAACAATGCATAGACTTCAGAGTTTTCTTTAAATGACACTTTTTATAAAAGAGTTATTTGCTAAGGCCTTGTGAGGCTCTATAACCTTACAAAGCAATGAGATTCACTAAATAGATGAATGTGTAACTCCTTATGACTGATGTACTTTATTTTCTTTCTTTTTTTTTTTTTTTAAGAGAGATTTTCTCTATAGAGAGCATGTGCTAGACAGAGAGAGACAGAGAGACAGAAAGCAAGAAATCACCCCTCAGGGTAGATGGCCACGCTGCAACCCCTTCTCCATTCTCCTCTCAGGTTCTTGGGCATGCACATACACACACCCAGTGTGAGTTTTAAGCCACCAGGTCCGGGACTCAAACCGTAGTAAACTACATGGGAGTCCAGCGATGTAACCATTTTGACATCTTCTGGTGCCATAACTGATGTACTATAGAAATATAATAAATGACGGGGCTAGCAGGTGGTGTGGTGGTTAAGATGATGGACTCTCACATGGCCAATCACAGTTTGAGTCCCATACCCGGTGACCTGAAAATCATGCCTGGCTCTTGTGTATGCATATACAAAATCTCAGGAGGAGAATGGAGGAGAAAGGATTATGTCATGACCATCTTCCTGGGGGTGGGGAGTAATTTCTTACTTTCCCTTCCTCTGTCTCTCTCACTCTTCAGTGAGTTTATGCACCCTATGGCAAAAACCCGAAAAATAAACAAATAAATTGTCATATCGTGGTACAGAAATATGAAATTCTCACTACAAAGATGGACTTATATAAAGCCAGATATGGTGACACACAACTGTAGTCCTAGTAGCTCAGAAGTTGAAAAAGGAGGATCAGAACACAATAAGTCACTTTCTAAAAAATAAACTTTATTAAAGAAATATTGATAATGACAGACATCCAAAATATGTTGTCCTAGGGAAGAGAAAGTTATAGAAAATTGTAGATGTTGGGCCTGTTTCTGTAAATATATACATATACATCTGCTTCCATATTTCTAGCAGATTTTCATAATTATATACAAAAAAAAAATGGAAGCAAAGGTTATCACTGGTAGAGGGAGGAGACAAAAGGGCTTTTAGTAAGATCTTAGTTACTTTAACTGAGAGTATATATCAGAACATAGATTTGGCTTATCTCTTTTTTTCTTTTTTTCTTTTTTTTTTTAAAGAATGCTTGATTCACTCACTTATTTATTTATGTGCTTATTTATTTATTTATATTTTGATTGGAGAGCAACAGAGAGAGGGGAAGTGAGAAAGCAAGCCGCCAGGACTGAGACTTAAACCACAATCTGCCATGTGGGAATCTAGCTCCTTAACCACCACGTCACTTGCTGACTCTTTTTTGTTTCTAAAGGAGAGTTTGAGGCAAGGGGAGAAGAAGTAGGTGGCAGCAACATCTGTGCAAATCAGACCAGGTGTGTTAAGTATGATTTCTCTTTCCTTAACAGGGAGTCAAAAGTAACTAAGCCTGCAACACATGTTCCTTTAAATCCTGTGCAAATTAGAGCATGGTAGATCCAGTGATAGCAAAGAACTCTAGTTCATTTCCTTTATCTCCTCTCTTGCTTTGTTTTCTCTCCCACACATCCTTTTTTCTTTTTTTTTGGAGAGGTTTTTGCTACAGGGTGCGTCTGCTTGCCAGAGAAACAGAGAGACGAGACAAGAGAGACAGAAAGCAAGAAATCACCCCCCAGGGGGGATGGCCATGCCACAATCCCTTCTCCTCCATTCTCCTCTCAGGATCTTTGGCACGCACGCACACACGCCCAGCGTGAGTTTAAGCCACTGGGTCCCGGACTCGAACCGTGGCGACTACATGGGAGTTCAGTGACATAGCCATTATGCTAACTGCTGGTCCCCACATCCTTTTTTCTTAACTCCTCTCTTGATCGTAAGTAGAGGGGCAAAGGGGTTCTTTAAATTTTATTAATGGGCTTTATTCACTTTTAAATTTTAACCACTCCAGGTAAATTTTAATTTCCTCAAAATGATAATAATCATGCTCAGCGTGACTGGAAACAATCCAGGCAGTTCCACAACTGAAGCAGAATACTGACAGGCAAGCTGCATAGCCCTGGAACACAAATCCTGAATGCAAGGTTGAGAATTCATGCATTTCAGTGTTTACCAAATTCAAAAGAAAGCACTATTTACTAGGTACAATAATTTAGGAAGAACTTTTCAAAAGTAATCTTTCAGAAAGAGATTTTTCCTTCCATAGAGTTAATTAGCCTAAAGAGAATATTTAAAATGGGTGTATTGTTTATCTCCGTGAACAAGTAGATTTATAAATTAATCATAGACGAATTCATGGCGAGAAACAAAATATTAACAAAGAGAAAAATATTTCTGTTTTTCTATGACTTTGGATCTATCAGACATGAATTTGGAAAGAGTAATATCATTGCCGACAAGTACCCCCAAAATAGAGAAGTGTTAGGAGGGAGCAGTTCCAACATCTGAAATAATTTCAAAGAAAAGTGTTTCAAAATACTCTTCTAGAAAGAAAAAATGTAGCTACTAGCCAAATTAGAAAATGTTATCAAGTTCACTCTTAATTGTTAGCAATTATATTCCATAGTCCTTTCCACCTCTGGAGCTATGTCATAGGATCCCATACTTGAGCTGTGCTTTCATTGAGTTGGTTTGGGAGACGTGAAAAAAATAATAATAAAGCCCAGAAATCAGACTTGTCCATATTAGTGTAAAGTACATGCCAGTTAATGCCCTGACCGTCCTTCACTATTTTTTTTTTTTTTTGGAGAGGTTTTCCCTATAGGGCGCGTGCGCTCGCCAGACAGACAGAGACAGAGAGACAGAAAGCGAGAAATCACCCCCCAGGGGGGATGGCCACACCGCAATCCCTTCTCCTCCATTCTCCTCTCGGGATCTTGGGCATGCACGCACATGCGCCCGGCGTGAGTTTTAAGCCACTGGGTCCAGGACGCGAACCGGGGTCGACTATGTGGGAGTCCAGCGACATAGCCATTACGCTAACTGCTGGTTCCCTCGTCCTTCACTATTTTTTAAACAGTATATGTCTACCTGTCCTTTTCACCTCTAGTAGATTAGATACTGCCTAAAAACCACTATTATTTTGCCAGCTGTCACTATGAAGGGAAAAACTCAAAAATTGTTATTTTTAATTACTACTTTATTATTAAATCAAGGTCAGCATTTTGGAGATAGTTTTGGTTTTGTGGACATCTACTTTCATTTTGGCCTATACACACATTCTGGCTAATTTTCCTGTTAGTATGTTCCTTAGATTTAGCATAATGCTTGAATATATTAAGAACCCAATAATTAGCTTTCCTGAATGGAGACATTTACATTCATCCAAAGTTCAACGTGCCAGAAGATTTTTTTTACTATCACTTTTTGTGTCTTCATTACTGCTTAATAAATATCCTTAAATAATTTTTTGTGACCTGTTAGTGACCCTCTGCTCCCTTTTAACAATATCGAATACATCTACTGTAAATCTTATGGGCTACATTATTCTCCTTTCAATTTCATTTTTAAAAAATAATTTCCAGATAAAGGGAAATACCTTCCCTAATAATTTGGGACTAAGTCCTCTATTGTACTGAGGACATAGGTTTTGTAAGGCACTAGAGAGTTTGGAGTATAGTCAATATCCAACAAATTCATTTTGTGTCATTTTCAAGCTAAATTACTCAGTTTTTCCTGTGTTCTGTGTTTATTAACAGGATGAGTCTGTGTTTTTATAAATATTTATCTAACTTTTATTTTATCATCATCTTTTTTCTGTAGTTTATTACAGGGAATGCACACTTACCAGAGAGAAATAGAGAGAGAGGGAAAGTGAATAAGCAATCCACAAGGTCCAGGATTCGAACCACAGTCAGCCATGTGGGAGTTCAGTGCCTTAACTACCATGCCATCTGTGGGCCGCTGAGTCTGTGTTCTTTAGTTTTTCCATTTTTACACTCTATGTTTATATCACACACTACAGGGAATTTTTATTTCTGTCATCTCCATGTGTATGCAAATTCCTGAAGAGCAGGGAGTCATTATTAATATCTTTGTACCTCAGAAATAATAAAAAAAAATTTTATCTAAATGTAAATGTAACTTTGCCCATGAAAACCTAATCATAAACAAAGTTGGTCCATTGGATAAGACATTCCTGCCAAGTCGTTTACTCTATTTTGTGTCCTAATCTTGCTACCAGGTGCTCTGCCAGCTGTGCCACGGAAGTACACTGTTTGACACTCCACAGAAGCAGCAATGCAGCCCCTCCTGGTCCTCAGTACAACACATCCATCCACTTTTTCTCAACATCATTTATTGAGGTATTTCTTTTCTTTCATTTTTCTTTTTCTTTTCTTTTCTCCTTTCTTTTTCCTTTTCTTTTTTCTTTTAGAGAACTTTTTGTGCTATAGGGTGCATGCACTCACTGGAGAGACAGAAAGCAAGAAATCAACCCCCAGGGGAAATGGCCACACTGCATTCCCTTCTCCTCCATTCACCCCTTGGGACTTGGGGCACCGACATACACACACATGCCCAATGTAAGTTTTAAGCCTCTGGGTCTGGGACTCAAACCACAGTAGACCATGTGTGAGTTCAATGATGTAACCATTACACTATCTGCTGGTCCCTATTGAGGTATTTCTAAGGCTGAATTCTTTTCAGGTAACTTTGTCATTCAATCTTCTCAAGGTCCCTGACAGGCATATATTACAGTTTCCTTAGAATGCAAGCTGAGCCAGATTTACTCTTGTAGGATGGTATGGCTAAGTAATGTTGGAAACAGGAATTTGCCTTTATAACACCAGTTCCAAAATTTATTCCTCTCCTAATTCACCTTCCTGCCTCCACCCTTTCGAAGTCCTGATAAATGCTCATACTGATAGCTATTGATACATTCTAAGTAAACTAGACCACGTATGATGTCCTTTTCAGATCGTGATCAAATTAAGTCTCTTCATGGTTAGCATGTGAAAACATAGCTTCATCAGTACAATTGTAATTGAAATAGAGGAGGATGGATAGAGTTGAGGAAAAGGACAGTGATGGTCCAGGAGTCCTCAAATCGTGAAACGTGCTCATGACAATTTTCATTTTTAAAATCCTTGAGAGAATCCTCACTAGCTTAATTTGTTCAACAAAGATTTAATGGACACTCTCTTGATCCGAGGTACTGTTCATCATACTGTAGATATAATTGTAAATAAAACAGATCAAATACCTGTCCTCATGATGCATACACTTTAAGGGGTCGAAAAATGTAAAAGTAGATACATGGGGTCAGACAGTGGTGCAGCACTAAAATGGGACAGTCTATAAGGTAATCCAACATGGGAACATTCCTGGTTCAAATACAGAGACGTCTGGATATGCCAGGCACACATGTGTCCCAGAGCTGGGGCTGGCTGAGTGAGACTAGATCTTGGTGTCAAGACTTTACAAGGGTGCTTTCTCTTTGTCATTCTCTTTCTTTATGTCTCTCTCACTCATGGAGGAGATAAATAAATAAATTAGACAATAGATGCATATATCACATGATTATATATGATAAAAAGTACGGCAGGACAAAAGTTCTGGAGTATCTTCACTATCCAATCCCAATTTCTTAGTATGGATCACAGAGGCTTTCATCATTTGGCCATCATTTACGTCACATCACTCTAATAAGCACGCTCAATTTTCCATTTTTACAAAGTTCCTTCTATCCCATGTCTGTGTACTACCTCACAGCTATTCAGCCTGTGAGGCAGCTTGTACCTCATCCCCTTCAGGAAGCCTCTGGCACTTCGACATTCGTATGTGTATGCCAGTGCTTGCTAAACTTTTCATAGTATTCATCACACACTGTTTTGTAATTTTTCCACTTTCAGTGTCTGTCTTCCTCAAATAGACAAAAAAAAAAAAAAAAATTGATGACAAATGTGTGCCACTTTATCTTGAATCTGTGACATTTCCTGCTGAGCCTGGCAGAGAAAAAGTATTCAAGAAATACCATAGGAAGGATGTGAGTGGCTCAGTGAATGGATACTGAGAGGAAACAAGGCATTTTAGGTACATAAGTTAAACTTGACAATCAAGGGTGAAAAGAAAATTAGAACACTTTATAATGTGAATTCTTAGGAGATATTAAATCATGTATAAAAACAGGATAATTATGTTTCAAAGATTGCCTCTCATTTTAAGTTTTTGCCCTAGAGTGCATTTTCTCTCTGGAGAGAGAGACAGAGACAGTGAGAGGGAAAGTGAGAAATTGCCCCCCAGGGGGTGGCCACACTGCAACCCCTTCTCGTCAATTCTCCTCCTAGGATCTTGGGCAGGCATACACGCCCAGAGTAAGTTTTATGACACTGGGTATGAGACTTGAACCTCGGTTGTTCATATAGGAGTCCAGTAATGTAACTGCTACACCATCTGCTGGCCCCCTAAATACTGTCTCTTTAAAAAACACAATTGGGAACAAGCAGATTGCTTAAAGGTTATGTCACTGAACTCCCATGTATTCAACTGCAGTTGGAGCCCTGAACCCATTGGCTTAAAACTCATGCTGGGTGCATGTGCATGCATGCCCAACATCCTCAGATGAGAATGGAGGAAAAGGGATTGTGGTGTGCTCATCCCCCCTAGGGAGGGTGATTTCTCACTTTCTACTCTATGTCTCTTTCTCCATCTCTCTGGCAAGCACACATGCCCTATAGCAAAAAAAAAAAAAAAAAAAAAAAAAAAAAAAAAAAAAAAAAAAAAATCTCCCTTTTAATAAAACAAAACAAACAAACAATTGGAACAAATTACCTAGATAAAGTAGCTAAATCATAGGTTTATACTCAAGGAACACTGGTACACTTAGCATATACATTTTATAGATAGGGGTTTTCTTCTTAATATTTTCTTGGAACTTTTCATTACAAATTATAAGCTATTTATACAACCATTAATTTACAGTAACTTGGATTTCCTCAAATAGTCACTCTTCTCAGAAGAAAACTATTCTTGTAAGTATAATAAGCCTTGCATTTGGACTCTGATAGAATTAAGAATAAAACAGGTGCCTCTTTTTTATTTATTTATTATCATAATAATCTTGTTTATATTACATTGAATCACATATAACTTTACAATGTATTACATTTCTTTTTCCAGAAGGAATACCATGCATGTCAGTCAATACAGAGACATTAAAATCTCCACTTCATCATTCAATATCTTTTCATTGTTTTTCCTGATCATTATTATTATTATTCCAATTATTTTTTCTAAACAGTCAATCACTATTTCTCATTTTGCTTACTTTACCCAACATGAAATACTTCTCAGACTAATCCAGTTGAGAATACTATACACATCATCATCAACAGGTAATAAACCATATCCATGTCCTACTAATGTCACACCTCTCTATTTGTTCTCTTGCTGTCTTTCTCTATACTCTTCTCTTCTCCTGCCCCATTCCACACTGTCTTATCCTCTTTAAGTATTTTCACTGCTTTTATGTCCTCCAATATTTCGCTCTCTACCATAGAGTGCGGATAGTTGGTATATATGAAGTGGATACATACAATATCTTTCTTTCATAGCCTGGCTTACTTCACTCAGCAATAGATCCTCCATATCTGACCACTTTCTTTCAAATGCCAGGGTCTTGTTGTTTTTTTATGGCTGAGTAGTATCCCATAGAGTATATATGCCACATTTTTTCAATCCATTCATCAGTTTGTGTACATTAGGTCGGTTCCATGTCTTGGCAATTGTGAATAATGCTGCAATAATCATTGATGTGCAAGCACTTTTCTGACTGAACATTCTCCTATCCATTGGGTAGATACCCAGAAGTGGGATTGCTGTATCAAATGGTAGTTCTATTTGTAGATCTTTGAGGAACCTCCATATTGTTCTCCACAGTGGTTGAACTAGTTTACATTCCCACCAACAGTGTAGGAGAGTTCCCTTTTCACCACATTCCCGCCAACATGTATTACTTTTTATATTCTTAATCTTTGCCATTTTGACAGGGTTAGGTGGTATCTCATTGTGGTTTTTATCTGCATCTCCCTTATGATGAGGGATGTTGAGCATTTCCTCATATGCTTTTTGACTGTTTGTGTGTCTTCCTTAGAGAGATTTTTGTTCAGTTCATTTTTCCATCTTTTGATTGGGTTAATCATTCTTTTTTTCACATAAGGCACTTGAGTTCCCTGTGTATTCTGGTTATCAGTCCCTTGTCTGAGGCATAGTTAACAAAAATATTTTCCCATTTTGAGGGTTGTTGATTCACACTTGTTACTGTGTCCTTTGTTGTGCAGAAACATCTTAGTCTGATATAGTCTCACTTGTCTATTTTAGGGATTATTACTTGTGCTTTGGGATTCTTATCTATGAAGTCTTTGCCAACTCCAATGTCTCCCAGAGTTTCCCCAGCATTTTCCACCAGTAGTTTTATTGTTTGAGGTCTTAGGTTCAGATCTTTGATCCATTTTGAATTGATTTTTGTTAATGGTAAAAGATGGGGGTCCAGTTTCATCTTTCTGTAGGTGGATACCCAGTTATACCCAGTTTTTCTAGCACCATTTATTAAAGAGGTTTTCCTTTTCACAATGGATTTACTGATATCCTTTGTCAAAAATCAGTTGGCTGTAAGCTTTGGGGATTATTTCTGGGGTCTTTGGTCCACATGTCTGTTTTTGTGCCAATACCATGCTGTTTTGATGATCACAGCTTTATAGTATATCTTGGGATCAGGGAGTGATATGCCTCCCACTCCATTCTTCTTGCACAGGATTGCTTTTGCAATATGAGGTCTTTTATGATTCCAGACAAATTCTATGATTGTCTTTTCTAGATTTGTGAAGAATATTTCTGGTATTTTGATTGGAATTGCATTAAACATGTAGATTAATTTGGGTAGAATTGCTATTTTGATTATGTTAATTCCTCCAATCTAGGAACTTGGGATGTCCTTCCACTTTTTTATGTCACTGTCAATACCTTTTTTAAGATTTTCATAGTTTTCTTTATAAAGGTCTTTGACTTTCTTATTTAAGTTTATCCCTAGGTATCTTATGCATCTTGTGGGTATGGTGAAAGGAATTCCTTTCTTTAACTCTACTTTCTTCGACCTGTTGTTCATATGTAAAAATGCTATAGATTTGTGGATGTTGATTTTGTATCCTGCCACTTTACTGTATTCACTTATTACTTCAAGGAGTTTTTAATTTTTTTTTTCTTTTTGGAGAGGTTTTTGCTATAAGGCGCATGTGCCCACCAGAAATACAGAGAGAGACAGAAAGCGAGAAATCACTCCCTAGAGGGAATGGCCACGCCACAATCCCTTCTCCTCCATTCTCCTCTCGTGATCTTGGGCACGCATGCACACACGCCCTGCATGAGTTTAAGCCACTGGGTCCAGGACTCGACAGTGGTTGACTACATGGGAATCCAGTGACATAGCCATTACGCTAACTGCTGGTCCCTTCAAGGAGTTTTTTCATGGAGACCTTTGGGTCTCCTAAGTATGCTGTCATGTCATTTGCAAATAAAGATATTTTCAACTCTTCTTTGCCCATTCGAATGCCTTTTATATTGTTTTCTTCTCTGATTGCATTAGCTTATACTTCCAGTACTATATTAACGAGCAATGGAGAAAGTGGGCCGCCTTGTCTAGTACCCATTTTTAGCAGAAAACTTTTAGCTTTTCCCCATTCAGTATAATGTTAGCTGTAGGTTTTTCATAGATGGCTTTTATTGTGTTGAGAAATTACCTTTCTATACCAATCTTACTGAGGGTCTTAATTATAAAAGGATGTTGTATTTTATCAAACACTTTCTCTGCATCAACTGAAATGATCATATGGTTTTTATCTTTCGTTCTGTTAAGATGGTGTATTACATTTATGGTCTTGCGTATGTTGAACCACACTTGCGTCCCTTGGATAATGCCTACCTGGTCGTGATAAATAATCTTTGTTATTGGATAATAATCTTTGTTGTTGGATACAATTTGCAAATATCTTGCTGAGAATTTTTGCATCTATATTCATCAATGATATTGGTCTGTAGTTTTCCTTTTTTTGTCATGTCCTTATCTGTTTTGGGAATGAGGATGATGAAGGCTTCATAAAATGAATTTGGAAGGTTTCCTTCCTTTTGAATCTTTAGAAATAATGTGAGTAGGATAGGGATTAACTCTTCTTTAAAAGTCTTATAGAATTCAGAAGTGAAGCCATCTGGACCTGGGTGTTTCTTTGTCGGGAGGTTATTTATTACTGATTCTATCTCCCGGCTTGTTATGGGTCTATTCAGGTTCTCTATGTCCTCCTAAATTCAATCTCGGTAGATTATAGGCACCCAGGAATTTGTCTATCTCCTCCAAGTTATCTTGTTTGTTGACATATCGTCTCTCATAGTATCCTCTAATGATATTTTGTATTTCTACTATGTCTGCTGTAATATTGCCTGTTTCATCACATATTTGATTTATCTGGTTTCTTTCTTTCTTCTTCTTGATCAGTCTGGCCAATGGTGTGTCAATCTTGTTAATTTTTTCAAAGAATCAGCTTTTGCTTTCATTTATTTTCTGTATGGTTCATTTATTTTCTATTTCATTTATTTCTGCTCGAACCTTTATTATTTCCTTTTGCCTGGCTTTTTTTGGGTTTGTTTGTTGTTGTTTTTCCAATTCCCTGAGGTATGATGTTAGGTTATCTATTTGCCATCTTTCCTTATATGCACTAATTGCTATGAATTTCCCTCTTGTGACTGCTTTTGCCATGTCCCATAGATTATAGACACTTGTGTACTCATTATCATTTGTTTCCATAAATTTTTTTGACTTTAGACTTAATTTCTTCAGTAGTGAAGAAGTCATTCAGAAGTAGGTTGTTCAGTTTCCATGTGTTTGTGTATTTTCAAGAGTGTTTTTTGAAATTAATCTTGAGTTTAATTCCATCATGGTCAGAGAAGATGCTGGGTATAGTTTCTATGCCTTTGAATCTGTAAAGGCTTGATTTGTGTCCTAACATATGATCAATATTTGAAAAGGTTCCATGCCAGGGTGAGAAAAATGTATATGTTGTGGATGTAGGATAGAAAGTTCTATAGATATCTGTCAAGCCCATTAGATTTATAGTCTTGTAGTCCATTTAGGTCCTGTATCTCTCTGTTTATTTTCTGCCTAGAAGATCTGTCTAAAGAAGATAATGGAGTGTTGAGATCTCCAACAATTATAGTATTTCTCCCTATCTCTCCTTTTAGCTCCAGCAATCTTTCCTTCACATATTTAGGTGCACCTGGGTTGGGTGCATAGATATTTATAAGCGTTATGTCTTCTTGCTGAATTACCCCATTTAGTATTGTATAATGCCCTTATTTGTCTCTTCTTGCAGTCTTAGTCTTAAAATCTAAAATTTGTCTGAAATCAATGTCACTACTCCAGCCCTTTTTTGATTTCCATTTGCATGAATACCTTTTTCCAGTTCTTTATTTTTAGTCTATGTATGTCTTTATCCATAAGGTGAGTTTCTTGTAGGCAACAGATAGAGGGTTTCTGTTTTGTTTTGTTTTGTTTTTTTTAATCCATTCAGCCAGTCTATGTCTCTTAATTGGAGAATTTAATTCATTGACATTCAATGTAATTATCGATATTTCCATACCTGTTCCTATCATTAAGTGAGCCATTTTCTTGGTTGCTTTTTGTTCTTGTATAACTGTCTGACTTTTTAGTTTTCCTGGTATAGCACTCCCTTCAGAACCTCTTGAAGAGCTGGTCTGGAGTTGGTAAATTCCTTCAAATTTTGTTTATCCTAGAATGTTTTTTATCTTTTTTCCCCATATGAAAGATAATCTTGCTGGGTATAGTATTCTTGGTTGAAATTGTTTTTCATTCAACACTTTGACTATATTTCCCCATTCTTGCCTTGTCTATATTGTTTCCGCCGAGATATCCGATGTTAGCCTGATGGGGTGACTTTTGTAAGTTACTTGATGTTTCCCTCTTGCCAACTTTAGTATCTTGTCTTTGTTGTTTTCGTCAGTCTGGCTATCATGTGCCTTAGAGAGGATCTTCTTGGGTTGATTCTACTCGGGATCCTATGTATTTTTTGGGTCTGGATATTTGAATGCCTTTCTAGGTTTGGAAAGTTTTCTTCCAGGATTTTATGGAATAAATTATCTATGCCCTTATTATTTTCTTCCTCTTCTGGGATACCAATTATCTAGATGTTGGGGCGCTTGATGGTATCCAGAATTCCTCATACATTATCGTGTTTTTTGGTTGTTTTCTCAATCTTCTTGATACTTTTTTCTAGGTCAGATGTTTTGTCTTCCACATTAGAGATTCGATCTTCTGCCTGATCTAACCTATTTTTAATACTTTCAAGGGAGATTTTGATTTCCTGTATCACATTCTTCAACCCTAGAAGTTCCATCTGGTTCTTGTTTAAGGTATCTATTTTCTCTTTCAAATCATGAAAGGACTTCCTCATCTCCTAGATCTCCTTGTCTCTTTTCTCTTCCACCTCAGTTAGTTTGTTCACTACAAATATTCTGAATTCCTTATCCGACATGTCCACGACATCCATTGTATCGATTGTGGGTGATGTAGGCTTGATGATTTCCCTTGGGGAAGAGGCCTTTTGTTGGTTGCTAATACTTCTTGAGCCTCTGTGTTGTTCCTAGTCATCAGGTGATCTATATTTTGCTTCCTAACCTATTTAAGGTATCTCTGAGTGTTAAAAGGTGTGCAGGATTAGAAAATTGGTTATTTCTCTTATGGTTGGCCTACCTGTTGCTTATTAGTACCATGTACTGTTGTCACTGGTTCTCGGTGACCCAAAGGCCTCCCTGTTTCCAAGGAGTAGTGAGCCGCCAACCAACCTATTAAGCAACACCTCAAGAGCACAGAAAGAAAACTGCATGTGCGCAGCGCTATTCAAAACACTGAAATTCAGAGAGTCCAAAGGCAAGTGGAGAAGCGGCAGAGGATGAGTGGCAGGTCCCGGCAGTAAGGGCCTGCAGCCGCAGGCAGCCTGGTGTCTGGAACAGGAACTGCTCGCTGGCTTGAACTGCTTTCAAGGTGGGGTGGAGGGGGTTTGGATGCAAGTTCCTCTTAAATTCCCAAGAAACTGGGACCAATAGTTGAGGTAATGGCTATGTCGCTGGACTCCCACATAGTTGACCACGGTTTGAGTCCTGGGCCCAGTGGCTTAAACTCACACCGGGCGCGTGTACATGCGAGCCCAAGATCCCAAGAGGAGAATGGAGGAGAAGGGATTACAGTGTGGCCATCCCCCCTGGGGGTTGATTTCTCATTTTCTGTCTCTCTCTCTGTCTTTCTGGTGAGCACACATGTCCTATAGCAAAAACCTCTTTCAAAAAAAAAAAAAAAAAAATCCCAAGAAACCAACCTGGAGTCCAGAGATGAGTAGGGGTGGGGATGAGCTAAGGTTCCAGTCATAAGGGCCTGCAGCCACAGGCAGCCTGGCAACCAGAACTCAAACAGGTGCCTCTAAACATTTGAACTATTTGCTCTAGTTTCATGTCAATTAGAATTCAATTAAATATGGGCAATTTATCTGATCAGATTACTCTGTGAGGAAGATTTGAAAATGACAAAAGAGCAGAAAAAAATGTTCAACATCTTTTATCATAAGGAAAATGCAAATCAAAATCACAATGAGGTGTCACTTAACCCCAGTGAGAATGACTACTATCAAAAAAGCAAACAAGTGCTGACAAGAATGTGGTGAAGGGGAAATCTCTTGTGCTGTTGCTGGGAATGTAAATTAGTACACACTGTAGAAAACAATATTTTCCTCAAAAATTTATAAATATAACTACCATACAACCTAGTAATCTAATTCCTGGATACTACTCAAATGAAAGGAAATCATTTAGAAAGACACTTGCATATCCATATTTGTTGCAGAATTATTCACAGTTGTTAAAACATGGAATTAACCTAAGTGTCCAAGATTGATGACTGGTTTAAAAATGTGGCATATATACACAATGGAATTTTATTCACTAGACCATAAAGAGAAATGAATCCCTGTCATTCAAAGCAAAGTGGATGAATCTAGAAGTAATGCTAAGTGAAATAAGCTAGACTATGAAAGAAACACTGTATGGATTTGTTCAATATATACTGAATGTCTGCACTCTATGGTAGAAATGGAAAGATTTGAAGACATAGAAGTAGACAGGACAACTATAGATACCAGAGACTGCATGGGGAGTTGTGGGTGGGGGATTAGGAGGGGCTTGAGAAAAAAGCAATTAACAGACAAGAATGCAGGTAGACAAGGGCAAATGGGTTGCAGAATGGCACACTGCAACTGCAATTGCCAATCCTCAATATATATCAGAGAAGAAAGAAAGAAGAATGAAGGAGGGAAGGAAGGAGGGAAGAAGGAAGGAGAAAAAGTTAATGGGGTGTTCATGTTCAAAATGATGAGTATGAATATGATAATATCCTTAATTAGATTATTGAACACTGCATGCATGCTTTGAAAATCCATATTGTGCCCCATAAAGATGCACAATAACTAAATGTAATTAAGAAATTATAGGATAAGATAAAATCAAAATAAAATACAAAATTGGACATCATTTCATAAAACACATTCTGAACTACATTAATAATCAAGGTTCCACTTTGACTTTCAAAGCAAAATGTACTAAAAATAGAGTTAGTGTTAAGTATTCTGACTATAATTTTAAAAATTAAAGATATCAATGTCCTTTGTTTATCAACTAGTAAATCCAAGTTCAAATTTATCATGGAAAGAAAATCTTTGCTCTAAGGAATATCCCAAATAGTGTTTTGACCATGGATTTGATTCACATTTCAAAATTAAAGATTTCAGGTATATAGATGTTATTACTTACTTAAAAATAATTTAAACTAAACTGTTAAATATATAAATTTAAAACATATCAAAACATAAAGTATGCAGTAGACAAGAAATTTAATGTCACGGAGCATGAACTTGAAACATTTGTTTTAATTTTCTTCATTTTGAAAATATAAATGACTGGGTAGATTTTCCCAGTTATTATTCTAACAATACTCTTGATAGATGGAGATGGCTTATACAGAACAATTGGTTTTGAGACACTCTGACAGATGTTATGGAGGATAAGACACTGCTGGAAATGTGAGAAGATCTCTTTTTTTTTCAGATTTAAAGATGACCACTGGGTTCTAAGTTTAGAAAAGCATCTATACAAGTATCTCCAGCAGCACACACATAAATAGCATCAACACTTTTTAGATCAACTCTCTTCTTACAACTCATGTTGGTATAACAGCTACAATAGAAATTTTGAGAAAATTCCTCGAGGTCATCAAGTGAAGGTTTTCCAATTACTGTATACTTTCTATTTGGCCCAAGCTGAATAGCAAAATTCATTGGGTTCAGGTGAAGATAATCATTTGAATCCCAGTGTTTTCTTGTGCACACTCCTAGGTCCTCACAAAGCACTTGGCTACACATTTTGGCTGCTAGAGTGACGTTGATTATGTAAGGATTCAGTGTATTCATCACATAATTGTCTAAATCCAGGCAAGATTTCTGTAAAATTACAAGAGGGTCAGAATGTCAAAGAACAAGTTAGTTCACATGTGAATAAATTCACTGCAATAAGCAATTTTTACAAACAGCAACAATAGCAAAACTTCCACAGGAAGAGGTTGGAGATATTGGATTGCCGGAAAAGTTATGATACATTTTTGCATAGAAAAACAGAAAAATAATGTCATGACTTTTCAACAGCTCAATATTTTATTCTTTTTACCTAACAAAGCAGGATTACTACAAATTGTTTTTTGACATCTCTAAGTTTCATATGCCATATCATGCCATTGAATTGTGGGTTGAGGCTTAACATGCTCCAGCTTTGATCTTCAATAACTCAAGAACTAACGAGAGGAAATGAATGATACTGCCGTTAGAGTATGGACGCTAAGGTGCATCTGCCATGATTGGAGTACTCATTTCAGTAATGGCTGTGTATGAACTTGAGGACCCCTTCAACTTTCTAAGTCTTTGTTTCCTACTGAGTAACCTTGGACAAGTTAACTAAACCAGATGTGCTTCAGTTCTATCATCTGTAAAATAAAGATAATTATGGTGCCTACCACGTAAGACTATTGTGAAGATGAAAAGATATAATGTACGTGAAAGTGTTTATTAACATAGGACTAGAATAGTTTCAGTTAATAATAAAAAATCCATAAATAGATGATGTCCTAAGCATCAAATTGTCATCTAAGTTCAAACAACATTAAAAGGAGGGATTTCAAAATTAATGACTGAAACAACTAAACAGGTTCAATTGAGTATACTTTATATTACATGTTAGATGTAGTCCATTTAAGGTAAATAATGGCCGCTCTTGAAAAAATTTAAGAGATAATCTTGTCATGAGTAATTGCAATGATTCATCCTGAGACGGATGTGTTCTAAAACCTGGACACAGTTCTTTTAAAAATTTGAATATAGTCATTTTCTTTCATGACCAACTATTACATTGAGTGAGCTGGCTTTCCTAGAACTGTGGCAGACCAAAGAACAAGGTGGTGGTAGGTAGGCAAGCAAGTTGGGGAATCTTGGCTGCCTCCACTTGTTACCTTCCTTGAGGTGATGCCATCCATTGTTTGGCAGAGTGATGGCCAACATTATTGTTGTTATTATTATCTGCCCATTAATAGACAAAAAGCTGTCTACACCCTAATCCCCTGGTACCTGTGACTATATTAGCTTACTTGGCCAAACAAGCTTTGTAGATGTGATGAAAGATATGGACCTTGATGAGAGGAAATTATCCTGAATTATCTGGGTGGGTGAAATCAAATTACAGGAGGTTTTGAAAGGGTGAAGTCATTTCTAGCTGGATTAGAAAAAAGAGATGGGAGAAGGGGGAGAAATGCAGAGTAAGGGAGAGTTCTCATTTATTTTATTTTATTGTAGTTTTTTAGGGGGAAGGTGGGCACTGGACTCCCACGCAGGTGACTGAGGTTTGAGTCCCAGACCTGGTTGCTTGCTTTCTCACTTTCCCTCTCTCTCACTCCGTCTCTCTCTGGTCAAATTAAAAAATAATAACAATAAATAAAGTTGAATAAATAATTTTTTTATTTTAGAATAAGTCATATGAAAGATTATAAATGGTTTAATTAGTAATGTACTTAGGAAAATTATAATTTTAAAGTAATTTTCCAACATAGAATATTTTACCAACCATTCTATACCTTTCTTTGAACTTATATTTTTCATTATTTCTTTTTACTGGGGATAAAATCAGAAACAATAAAATTATGCAAACAAGTAAAAAGGATTCAGACTATCTTGGAAGAAATTCACAAATGTGACTGCTGTCAAATATTTTTAAATAAATGAAAAATAGACTAGATATAAATATAATCCTTATAAAAAGGTCTCTTCTGGTTTTCGAGTATCAGATCTATTTTCTACATGTCCTAGGCTATGAGATCATTTGACAGTGTCCCTGGCTTATTTGTCACTAGAATTTCTAAGATAGAAGTTAGCTTTCACTTACAGGTAGATAGAGTAAAGGCCCCAAAAGGAAATCACTTTTTCTTTAATGAAGTCTCTGTGTTTTCCCTCTATGGTTTGGTTAATGTACAATATAGACCCTTTTTACATGTCTCTAAAGAATGTATGCCTCCTTGCTAATAAGGCAGGAGACAGGGATCTTGATTACACAGACAAAGAAAGGCCAAGGTGGAGTCACTGTGGCTAAGTTTTCTCAGCCGGAGGCTGGCTGCAGTGGGACTCAAAGCAACTCAACTAAGAACAATGGTTTCTACTTAGTAACTATATTCTAACAAGAAGTGTAGAATGCTATGGTCTGCTGAACCCATGAAAAATAGGGTAATAAATCACTCAGACTACCATGCAACTTTTTCTTTCTTTCTTTTTTTATTTATCTACTTTTAAAGGTTTTTTGTTGTTGTTTGTTTGTTTGTTTGTTTTACCAAGGGCATATGAGCTTATTGGAGAGACAGAGACAGTGAGAGGAAAAATGAGAAATAACCCCCAGGAAGATGGCCAAATTGCAATCACTTCTCCTTCTTTCTCATCTTGGGATTTTGGGCATGTAGGCACATGTGCTTGGTGTGAGTTTCAAGCTCCAGGTCCAAGAATCAACCCACAGTCAGCCAAATGAGAATCAAGCACCTTAACTGCCACACCACCTTCTGGCCCCTATGTAACTATTTTCTAAAGCCCACTTTCTTATCAAAGAGCCAGCCCATTGCTTGGACTGCTAGATAAAAACTCCTTGCCTCCAATTCCTCTTTGGTAACCCATTCAGAACCCCTTTGCTTGAGAGTTTTGTTCTTCTTTCCCTTTCTTAATAAACTCCACTTTGCTATCTACTTTCTGTGCCCATGTCTCTAATTCTTCATCAGTATTGGACAATAACCAGCAAGGTGGTAGGTCTCATCACCCAGAATTCCCATGTCATTTTGACATCCAGTAAAGAAGAAACATTTAGCTCTAATTCAGCACTGTCCATATGGCAATTTTGCTTCTGCATAGAGCCAAGAGGATTAAAGTGGTAGAGACTCAAGGCCTGATATGGAGAAATAAAAAGGAATGAAAATGAAGGAAGAAAGGCCTGTTTTCTGACACCAAATACCATGTGAGAAAACCAAGACTGTAATCTTGGTTTTTGACTTATTAGACATGAAGCCTGAGGAATTTCAATTAATCTCAGTGAGTTTCTGTTGCCTCTGTTGAAAACAGGTGAAATATTTTCTATCTTACGACATAACCACATAAATGCAAGATATTTTGATATGGCAATTATTAATCGAGCATCTACTACTATGGATTAAGATAAAATAGTACTTATTTTCTTATCCAATATCAAAACAATTTTAACCAAAAATGTCAAAGTAGAAATATTTTCATCTATTTCCTACCAATGCAACTTACCACACTTTGCATTAACCCAAGGCTTCCCCAGGTTACAATTCCAGAAGCACCCAGAGCAACACTTTCACCAATCGTGTTCACGAGATCATCCTGAGAAATGTGAGGAAAAGAGAGGAAAAGAATGATACAGCAGCAGTTAGCAGGTAGGAATCGATAAAAGTGCCATACATTGTACAGTAACACTGAACTTAATAAGCATGTTGACTCCACAGTAAGTATTTAAATAGTTCTCCACTATTTATTTCTATCTTTTACACAGTTGCTGCCTCACTATAAAAAATATAAAAAACTAAATTAAAATTTTAAAAAGATTGTTGTTGCTTTAATTACTTCTATTAAAAAGAGAGCAGGTCAATGAAAGAAAAAAAATTCAGTGAATATTTTGTCTATCCTACCTAATTATTCATGGGTGCTGATAGAATGCATAATTACATTAAAGAAATTAACATATTCTTGTTTGCCATTAATGTAATTACACAGAACCCCTTGAGTGCATATTGCTAAACCATAGTAGAGATTAAATTTTACTCCCTTAAAAAGTAATAGTAAATTCCTCTGGAATTCATTGATCTGTACTATTTTATAGCTCTCATGTCTTGAGTCACTTACCAGGGAAAAGTGTGTATTTATCTTTAAAAGGAAAAAAAAAATTGAAGCAAAGTAAATAGTTTCAGTAGAGTTGATGATTTACTCAAGGAACAAAAACTTCACAAATTCTCAAAGAAAACTTTGAAAATTTTATTCCATGTAGTTTCCTGTACTGTATATTAAAGATACTTCCCCTAAATCTCATGTGCCTTGTTTCAGAATCCACACAAATTTCAGCTTGTTTACATGGCATTACTCATGTAAGAAATACAGTGTTAATTTGACCCAAATTTTACAAGACCTATGGCTATTTTAAAGATTTTAAAATAAATACAATGTTGCTCATAAAAAAAAAAAGTGATTTTAAATTCCACTAAACACCACTGGTCTTCACCATTTTATACCCCTCATACTTTGAGTTACTTACCAGAGATAGGAATCTCAAAGTTTGATCGGTGAAAACTAAGCGGGTGTATACAAAAACTGGAAGTGGATTTTTAATATCACGTACTTTAGAAAGCCTGATGGCTTCCTGAACACGATTACGAGTAAAGAATGCAGCCTTTTGAGAAGACCCTAAGTCGCTCTTTAAATAAACGGATGGGAAAAGGGCAGTGCTTTCCTTCCACAACCAGTCAAGATGATTATTTCTTCTCTTTTCTATATCAAGGCAAGCTCCATTGTAACTGGGGTCACCATAATTATGATTGTAACAATCCGGGAAAGGGTAATAACCCCATAAGTGATTTGGCCTAAGTAATTTTCCCAATTTTAAAGTCTCTAGCATGAAATTCTTTGCTGCCTTTTCAAAATCTCCTTTGGCTAGCTTAGCAATCTTTGAGACATGAACTTGTGAATTTCCTTGCTGAACTAAATCAATAGACTCATTCTTGTACACATCTTTAGGCTTCCAGTTTCTTTCCCAGGTGGGCTTCCAGTCTTCCCAGTCAATGACAGCCAAGCCCAAATTATCTTTTGGCATGTAATGGATAATGTCTATCTTAGCTTTCTCTAAATGTTTTCTTAAGGATGCCCTTTGGGGGATTCCTCCATGCACATTTGTACCTGTTATGTGATCTATATAGGGGTAGTAACCAAGTCTATCAGTATAAAATATTGTGACACCTTGCCCAGTGGCATCTTTTCGTGGACTTCCTTGTAAAGAGAAGAGGCTCAGATCTAGTGGTTCATTAAACCTTCCAACACAAAATTCAGAGGGGACATTCCAGGCCCAGATGAAAGTCGCATTTGGAAGAAAAGGAGGTGCTCTGAAATTCAGAGTCAAGCAACATGGAATCAAAAAGAAGATGAACACTCTCTGGGATGCTCCACTGGACTTGACAAAGCTCTCAAAAAAGATGTCTTTGAAGCTTATCACCCCCATGGTAGATTAATGGCTATAAAAACGATTTATTTCTTCCCATACACTTTGATTTACTCAATATTTCATTCAAGATGTGGGCACGATGAAAGGTAGTGGAATAAAGAAACTTTGATGGATAGAGAGGTATAACTGTTATGCTATAGTTAAATATTTTTCTTCTTATTTCATATTTCAGAAGTGTTTCACAAGTTGCATAATCTATAACTGAAAAAGAAATACAAAGTATATTGTTAGGCTGTGTTTGTGTAACAGAGATTGTAAGCTTTACCAAATTCTCAACTTGTTTATTTTTTAACTGAATTTATCTGAAGAGTGACCTTATCTCTCTAGTATTATTCCTAAGGTCTGTACATAATTCCTATCAATTAAAGTCACCCCTTAAGTGTGTTTTTATTTATTTATCTATTTATTTTTTGGAGAGGTTTTTGCTATAGGGTGTGTGCGCTCGCCAGAAAGAGAGAGACAGAGAGACATAAAGCAAGAAATCACCCCCCCCCCCCCCCAGGTGGGATGGCCACACTGCAATCCCTTCTCCTCCATTCTCCTCTCAGGATCTTGGTCACACATGCATATGCACCCGGCATGAGTTTAAGCCACTGGGTCTGGGACTCAAACCGCGGTCGATTACATGGGAGTTCAGCGACATAGCCATTATGCTAACTGCTGGTCCCTTAAGTGTGTTTTTTTAAGCTACCAGGGCTGGATTGAAACCTTGGTTAGGCGAGTTGGCTGGCTCTCTTAATCACTAGGCTATTGGGTCAGCCCATCGACATTGCTTCTTAAAGCACTCCTCCTAAATCTTTGATAAACCCTAAAAGCCAATCACAGTGCTTATCCAGAAACCTGACTTAGAAGTTCAATTACCCAGCGGGTCTTCAGGAGTATCAAGTTAAGAAGTGGGATGATCTCAATGTCTAGAGCATTGGCAAGTCACTAGCATCCCTGTTAGGGGGAAAAAAAATCATTTTCTTGGCAGCATTTGTTCACCTCATTTCAAGTCCCAGATCTGGAAGCTGGAAAATCAGGTTGGATGTGTTTTAATGGATTCCCAAGATCCCAGGAGGAGAATGGAGGGGAAGGGATTGTGGCATGGCCATCCCACTGGGGGGTGATTTCTCACTCCCTCTCACCGTCTCTCTCTCTCTCGCACATGCATGCACGTGCAAGCACACTCTCCCTAAGGCGAAAACCTTTTTAAAAAAATCATTTTCTCAAAATAACTTTGGAAGCTTAAGAGCTAAATACATGTAGAATTCCATTTAAATTAAAATCTTATTCCTGTTGTAAAGAAATTAAATCACCTAGGCCAGCAGATGGCATGATGGTTAAGGAGCTAGACTCCCAAATGGCTGACCGCAGTTTGTGTCCCAGATACGGCGACTTGAATATCACACAGGGCACATTTATATGCATGTCCAATATACTTACAGGAAAGTGGGGGAGAAGGGATTTCAGTGTGACCATCCTCCCTGGGAAGTGATTTCTCACTTTCTCTCTGTCTCTCTCCAGCAAGCATACATGCTCTATTGCAAAAAATAATAATAATAAAATCTAAATAACAAGTAAAGAAATTACATCACCAAACACACGTTAGCAAAATCCTTTCAACCAAGAATAGTTCAAAATTATTTTGTAATAAAAATTATGTAGTGGGCCAGCCATGGCCTGATGGTTTAGGAGCTTGGATTCTACCTGACCAACTACACAGTTCAAGTCCTAGACTTGGCAACTTGGAAAAACATACTGGGTGTGTGTATATTTACTGTTTGAATGCCAGTAAATTTTAGTAACTGTGGCAGAGAAGATTAGCAGATGGTAAATTAACATAAGAATGCTAGAGGCTGGCAGATGACATGGTGGTTAAGGCACTGGACTCCCATGTGGCTAACAGCAGTCTGAGTCCCAGACCTGGAGGTATGCTTTCTCACTTTCCTTCTCCCTCTCTCTTGCTCTCTAGTTAGTGCACATGTCCTGTAACAAATTCTTTAAAAAATATTACTAATAATAAATAAAATTAAATAAGTAATCTTTTTAAAAAAATAAGGATACTATAAATGTTTAATTAGCACTTGAAATGAACCCAGTGGTAGAACAAGCCCCCATTGCAGGTGCTTTCATTTCTAAGCATTTTGTTAAATTAGTGACAGATTTAAGTAGTAGAATATAGATGAAGTATAAACTTTAAGACACTGACTTCAAGAAAGTATAGCATTTACTATAAAAGTAAAAGTAATATGTCCTTATAAAATTAATACATTGTAATTAATATTTTTCAGACTCAGCCCATGGCCTAGTTGTTAAGATGGCTGGATTCAATATGGTGGACTGTGGAGTTCCATTCTCAGACCCAGTGGCTTAAAAACACACCAAGTTCCTGTGCACGCATGCCCAAAATCCAAAAGAAGGGAGGAATGGAGGGCGAGAGATTACAGTATGATCATACCCCATAGAGGGTGCTTTCTTGCTTTCTCTGTCTCCTTGCTCTTTTTCTCTCTTTCTCTCTCTGTCTTTCTCTGGTGAGCACACACACTCTCTGTGGAAAATTTTTTTAAAAATAATATCGGGCCAAGCAGTGATGTAGTGATTAAGGCGCTGGACCCTCATATGGCCAACCATGGTTCAAGTCCCGACATGGTGGCTTAAAGAGCACACCTGGCATGTGTGCACACATGCCCAAAAATCCCTAGAGGAGAATGGAGTAGTGGGAATTGTGGTGTGGCCATGCCTTCTAGGGGAGGTGATTTCTCACTTTCCCTCTCATTGTCTCTCTCTGGCAAGTACACGCTCTCTATGGCAAAACCCTAAAATGAATAAATAAATAAAATTTTAAAAACAAATATTTTTGAAATGGTAAAGTCGTTTTTGACATCTATTATAACAGGAAAATATTAGATTTCTGAATCATGCTCCTTTTCTTTGGATGAGAAGAAAAAGAGAAAAGGAGAAGCGTAAGCAAATAAAAAATGAAATCCCTCAATAGTAGTTCTCTAAATCAAATTTTATTTCATTTCTGTGGTGGAAAGTAGGGATATAATTCATACATATTCAATTTAGGTAACATTTAGGTAATGCTTGTATATGCCATGACATGATTTGAAAATAATAGCTAAGAATATAGAAAATTCACTACCTTAAATAGGAACCCGAAATATTAAGTCTCTAGGCAAAATATATTGTTATGCTATAAAAATAATAATATTTTGGCTTTTAAAAAATGCATCATAGTGGGGCCAGGAGATGGCATGGTGGTTAAGGGACACTGGACTCCCACATGACCAACCGTGGTTCAAGTCCCAGACCTGGCAGCTTGCTTTCTCACTCTCTCTTTCTCTCTTTCACTCTGTCCCTCTCTGGTCAAATTAAAATAAAATAAATTAATTAAATAAACAAATTAAATAAAGTTAAATAAAATAATTATTCAAAATTGCATCATAGATTAATACCAAGGATATTCTATTGAAAATAAGAATATAATTGATCTTATCCTTGTGACAGAATTTCTTTGGAAAGAATGTGAATGTGTCTATGATCTATTCTGTTTCTGAAATATCTAGGTAGATCCCAATGGTATCATTAAAAAAAAGTATATGTTTTTAATTGTAAGCTCAGGTTATTCAACTTCCAAAGCCACTCAATTGACACTTGATAGATACATGGTAAATTTATTTATTAATTAAGTGAATTAACCTGATATACTTTTAATTTTTAAAAAAAGCTCAATATTACGGCCAATGATGACACTTCAAAATGAAGATGCTCAAACAAAAATTGAATCAGACTGATTAGGAGCCAAAGAGCTGTCAAAGAAAACAAGACTGAACAGTAATCAGAGTGACAAAACAGGGTTTATTCAGAAAAATTACTGTAAAAATAATACCTCAGTATATAAGAGGGCTCAAGAGAGTTAGAGCATGGTGCAACTGTAACACATAAAGCTCTGTGAGACTAACACACATGGAGAGGTTCCTGGTTTGTGTCCGGAGACCTCCCTGAGTATAGTAGGCATGTGCAAGGCTGTAATCTGGATCTGGCTATGGCTCAACGGTAGCATTAAACCCTCTTATAGGCACTGTCTTTCTCTCTCTCTCTCTCTCTCTCTCTCTCTCTCTCTCTCTCTCACTCACTCATAGAAGAAAATAACTTAAAAAGAAAAAATAGTCTTAATTCCAAATACAATAAGGAAAAGTGGGAATTTATAGACAAGCAGCAGGGTAGGGGTCAGTAGATAGAAAATTCCTAAAATTAAAAATTGAGATAAGGGGAAATCTGGCTAAACTGATCTAAAAGGATTCTTGCAGAAGTCAGGCCTAGGTGATCAGACATCCCTGGGAGGTGGGGGCAGGGAGATATGTTAAATAATGAGAAATCCCAGAGGATGATAGGCTATGGGGAATAAATAAATTCTTGATAATCCAACTTACCAAGATGCTAGCTGGAATTGCACTCTAAAAGGTCAGCATAGGAGTCCAGGGTTTTGAGACCTAGGGGTGGAAAAAAGGCACAGATGTATCTGATTAGTGTTTGTTAATGAGAGAAACTGTCAGTCACCGAATGTTTCATGAGTTAATTAAATAATCAGCTTGGTATACTCTGAATTTTAGTATACTCAAAAGTATGGCCAAAAATGACACTTTAAAGATGGAAATGTTCAAATGTATAATCCAGAAGCCACAGACCTCAAACGATATTTAGAAGGCAACTTAGCTAAGCCTGGGGCTCACACACCCAGACATGACTAAAGCTAGGTAGTTCAATGAAGACTTCAAGAGCCTCTAAATTTAGGATGCTAATGAAAGACATATTAGCTTCACTAGGGATGCACTTTGCAATGCCACTTGTCTAACCCCAGGTTGAGTTCAGGGATACCTGCCCTTCTGTCCACCCAACATCCCACCATCATAAACCTGGGACTAACTCCAGTTCTTCTGGGATTACAGTGCTTCAGCTGATAAGCACTAATAGGCAAAAGGGCTTAGTACCCCATCGAGTCCAAGTTTGAACGAGTAATGAACTTTCATTATCACTAGTCCATTGCATAATGAAATGCACAAAAGTATAATATCCATAATGGGCTATGAGTTTGCAGTTGTCCTTCTATTAGCAATTGCCAGTATTTCTTTTCCTTTACCTGGTCTGATGCCTTTTGGTTTTTATTTCTCTGAGTTGCCAAAGTTATAGACATTAAATCGTGAACATCAGGGACTATATTAAATATTCAAATGGCCACTGTAGTCAAACTCAAAAAGAAAACATTCATCTGTTCAAAGATGTCTTTTATCCAAAGGCAATAGACGCCTCATTTCAAATGTAACTAAGCATATTAACCAATGCTGAAGATAAGTGCCACTAAAGAAAAATATATGAGCCCATCTTCAAAATATAATATGATGAATATTTTTCCTATTATGTATTTAAGATATCTGGTCCCATTAGGGATACCAGTTATCTAAACAGAGTACTTAAGATACAGACAAACTTTTTTCTTAGGAAAAAGGATTGATTCAGAAATGTGAGCGATATAAGTGGTATATAGCTTATCTTCTTAAAAAGTCATTTTATCTGAGCCAGCCTGTGCCATGGTAGTTAAGGTGGCTGAATCACACATAGTTAACTATAATTAGTTAACTTGGTTAACAGTTAACTTAGTTAACTATAGTTAACTATAATTAGTTAACATAATTCATGTCCAAGGTCAGAATCTTGAAAAAACATGCCAGGCACATATGTATGCATGCTCAAAATCCCAAGAGGAGCATGGAGAAGGGATTGTAGCATGGCCAGTCACACTGGGTGGTGCTTTCTCATTTTTCATCTGTCTGTCTCTCTCCCTTTCTGTCGTTCTCTGACGAGTTCATGCAGCCTGTGAGGGGAAAACATGAAGTCACTCTCTCAGGGCCAGCAGGTAGTATGGTGGTTAAGGTGTTGGACTCCCACACAGTGAGCCATGGTTTGAGTTCTAAACCCGGAAGCTTGAAAATCATGCCAGATGCATGTGCATGTGTGCCCAAAGTCCCAAGGGGAGAATGGCAGAGAATGGATTGTGGTATTGCCATCCCTCCTGGGGGGTGACTTATCACTTTCCTTTTCTGTTTCTGTCTGTCTCTCTCCAGTGAATACACACACTCTATGACAAAAACCTAAAACAAACAAACAAATAAACAAAAACGTCACTTTCTCCAATCTACCTAAACAATGCACACTTTGGGAAGCAAAATTATAACTGAAGGGTCAAGCAACCAAATGTCTTCCCAGGACAGTCATCTCACTCCCAAGTCTAAGGCATGAGTGACTACTCTCTCTAGGCCAATCTCATTCAGGGGCTAAAGAAAAATAAAAACTCAGATCTTTCATTACCTACATGAAAGTTCCTGTGCTTAGTGAATGAAAGGTTTTGAGTTACAAATTCTTATGAATAAAATGAACAAATGTTTTATTCCACTGGGATTCTTCCTTGTACATGCTGTGCAAATTTCTTTGCTCTAGATTTCTTTTAATTTTTAGCCTCTCTTAATGTCTGCTCCAATGTGCAGGCTTTCCAAACCAATCTGACTATTGAAGTGCTTATCTCTGATTGTTGCCAGAGTTTTCTAAATATATCAAAAATCTCACAAAAATTCTACTTATCCTCTTTTGGCCCAACAGACTTCCTGTAGTTCACTTTCCTTTGACTATTGGCTTGTTCTTACCTCCCATCAGACAGGAAGTTGTACGATTGGAGCATAGCTAAGAAACGAAAGACAATTGATTCTACTCTAGTATCCACAAATTATTTAACCAAATTATTTCCCTATGTACTACTTGTAAATTTCATCAAAGCTCGGGAACCAGTAGTTAGCGTAATGGCTATGTCGCTGGACTCCCACGTAGTCGACCGCGGTTCACGTACCGACCCGGTGGCTTAAAAATCACGCCGGGCGCATGTGCATGCGTGCCCAAGATCCCAGGAAGAGAATGGAGGAGAAGGGATTGTGGCATGACCATCCCCCCTGGGGGGTGATTTCTCGCTTTCTGTCTCTATGTCTCTCTCTGTCTGTCTGGCAAGCACACGCGCCCTATAGCCTATAGCGAAAACCTCTCCAAAAAAAAAAAATTTCATCAAAGCTCTAGGGGTATGAAACATACCTTAGGAATTCTCCAAGACCCACACTCCTGCTTCTAGTACACCTCCAAATTTAGTCTGCTTACACTGCTTGGTTATTGCCTGTGTATTTAGTAGATGAACTGAATACTGCTCATCTAAAAGTCCTGATACCATGTCAGTGGTAAAGAAATTTATATCCGAGGTTATTTCTTTATAAATTTATTCAGATCAAGAAACTCATTTTTTTTCAATAGAAATAAACCACATTCATAAAACATCTGAGGGACTCATTAAAATTTCTTGCTTTCCAACACACTCGCTGATGAGGGCAAGTGGAACATAAAAATCTAGAAATAGAAAAGACTTCAATAGAAAAAAAAAACTGTCAAGAAATTGGTTTTAAATGGCTAAAATCATTGTTTAGGACCCTTATAAATATCTGAATTTTCAAAATAGGAGACATAGATTAATGCCTTTCAAATATGTTTTAGTTATACTGTGTAAACTGGCATCTTTTTAAAAAGTTTTGAGGTTTTTGCCATAAGATGCTTGCTCTTGACAGAGACAGACAGACAGACAGAGACAGTGAAAATGAAAGTGAAAAATCATCCCCTGGGGGGATGGCCATGCCCCAGTCTCTTCTCCTCCATTCCCCTTCTAAGATCTTGGGCATATACACACATACTCCTGGCATGATTTTCTTTCCTTTTTTAAAAAAAATTATTTTATTTAACTTTATTTTTATTATTATCTGTATATAATAAAATAATTAAGTAAAATAAAGTTAAATAAAATAATTACATCTTACATATAAAATAATAATAATAATAGTATGACCAGAGGGAGAGAAAGAGGGAAAATGAGAGAAAGCAAGCTGCCAGGTCTGAGACTCAAACTATGGTCAGCCATGTAGGAGTCCAGTGCCCTTAACTACCACGCCACCTGCCAACCCTAGACTGGCATGATTTTCAAGTCACTGAGTTCAGTATTTGAACAGTGGTCAGCCATGTGGAAGTCCAGTGACATAAACTCTCTACCATCTGCCGGCCCCTGCCAACTGGCATCTTTAAATGCTCCATTTCTGAAAATAGGCTGAACACTATAAGGACTTCAATGAATAATTTAATGTTATCAGCCTTGGGGCATATTATCAGTATGTACAGAAGGTGTGGCCTTCATCAACTGACAAATCTTGCCATCTCTTTCACCTGGAAGATCATGTGTACATCAAGATTTTTAAGAGAAAGTATATACAGTTACCTCGTTGGGAATTACCTTAGGCAGTACTGTTCATCACCTATACTGCCACCAAGAGAAAAATCCTCCTGTATTTGTATGGACCACACCAAACTAGACCCAGATCATTACTCACAGCACAGTTGAAAAACCGTATCTCTACAGATGACATCATAATAAAGATTTCCATAATACATTCTAAGGTTCTAGAAGCAAATGGTGTCATTGAGTAAGACAGCTTTTACCCAAGATTGTAGTACAAAACAAATTTTGTTTCCATGTGTTTTTTTTTTTTCCCTTAAAGTTTCTCTCTTGCCTAAAGAAAGATTTGTTAAAATATATTTTTAAACCAAACCTTCCCTTCTCCTCCATTAAGGGAAAATCTGACTATCTATTGCAATCTGTTCTGCTCTCCCTCTGATTCTCCACTATGGGCTCTCCCAAACTGTGTCTCTCTCTGAGTAACCTTACGTAAGTAATACCACACATACATATCGGAGAAGACTGCATAGCCAGCATACTGCTGTATCACCACCCCAGTTTCTTTTCAGGGTTGTGAAGCTGATTCCCAAGCTTTTTTTGAAATGCCAGTCCTAAATCTTTCCATGAATATAGGTTACTAATTTAATACCAGGATGAAAATGTTGTTTATGTTGGTTAGCCTCTCTTGTCTTCCACATTGTCATACCCTAGCTACACAACTGCTCAACAAGGAGGAATTTGTGCAGTCACTGGTAAAAAGTGTTGTTTCTGTGTGACTCAGATGAGATAAACAGCATATAATTTATACTTTTTAACAACAACAACAACAAAAATGGTGAAGGCCATACCTCAGTTCAATTAGGCCCAAACATTTTATTGGACTGACCAGTTTTTTGAGTTGGGAGACTGGTTTAGTGCATTAAGGGGAATGTGTTTAGATTTGTTCTTTTCCACTTAGTTAATCTCATCTTAGTCTACATTTTTTCTCGTTCTTTACAGATCTCTATTTACCAACTCAGCTCTTCTCTCCACAGCCACCTAATCAACTTTATTATGAGAAACATACTGTGAAGGTTCAGATGGGGAAAATGAAGGATCTCAGAATATGCCAACATAAAATAAAACACTTTGGGGGCTCTCTGACCTTCCTCTTTCTGTCTAAAGCAAAACATAAAATTTCCCATTTGAAAGATGGCCTCATAGGGTAGGGAATGGGGAAAATTCTCACCACTAGAGTCTGGAAGTCAAAATTGAAAATAGATGGTTGCAAATAAGCCTATTAAAGGAACCCTTATCTTTTACTAGGTCCCCCATATATTTCCTAGTGCAGGACAATTGCAGTTCAATTCCCAGCTCTGGTGGCTTAAAAATAAATGGGTTACACACACATGTGTGTCCAAAGTCCTGGAGAAATGAAGGTAAAGGGAGGGTTCTCTCCCTGTCTCTTGCATGGATGGGCAGACAAATGCATGTGCCCACTCACATTTTTTTAAAAAAATGTCTAGAAAATGAAATATTATTCTTCAGTAAAAAGCTTTCTTTAAAAATTGCCATATAGTGTACAGTAGTATGATGTTGTCACTACAAAGATGGAATGGTAATAGTGCTGGTACATACCTATAGTTACAGCTACTCAGAAACTGAAGCAGGAAGATCACAATCAGTCCCTACCTAAAAAATAAATCTATGGCTAACAGGTGGCATGTGGTTAAGCCACTGGACACCCCAAGGCTGACTATGGTTCAAGTCCCGAAACCATTGGCTTGAAGAACACACTGGGCATACATGAATGCTTGTGTGGCCAAAATCCAGAGAGGAGATTAGGAAGAGGATTGTGGAGTGGCCATCTCCCGTGGGGGGGGGGGGGGGCTGATTTCTCTCTCTCTCTCTCTCTTTCTCTCTCTCCCTCTGGCAAATACATGCTCTAGAGCAAAAAAAAAAAAAACTAAAATAAAACAAACAAAAACAAAAAAATAAATTCTGAAGTTGTACTGATATGGGCAGTCACTCAAAACATCTTGTCCTGGGAAAGAGAGAGCTATTGAACATTCTAGACACTAGGGCTTTTTTGTAATATGTGTATTCATACACATTTGTTCCCATATTCTTAGGAAATTGCCAGAAATATACACACAAAAAAAAAACTCTAATCAAGAATTATCACTGCCAGAGGGAGGAAAAAAGGGGCTACTACTTGGTATTATTTTACCATTACCATCAATGACTTTATAGGAATAAAAAAGATTTTACACTAACAAAATTTAAAACACTATACAAGGGTTTTCATTTTTAAAAATGTACTGGAGTTTTAAAATGTATAATAATAATTTGAATTGTTTCTATTGCTGTTCTAGCACCATCACAATACAGATATTAAACAAAGCTTCAATATCAAGAAATGAGATCTGTAACAAATAAAAACTTTTTTGCATCCTTCACAGGAATATTAATGCCTCAAAGAGCTTACTTTACAATCTAAATTACTTTAACTCTATCATAATCCGAGAGTAACAGCAGAATGTGGATATGGTATATCTCAAACAGTATCAACAATTTTGCAGTGTCATTTCTTATTGTTTCTAAAAGGTGGTTTGGGATGGGGTGAGACAGAGGGGGTGGTAGTAACATTTGCACAGGTCAGACCAGGTAAGGCTTTGGTTGTAAGGATGTACATTGCTCTTGGTTATAAGAAAGCTGAAGATTAATTGTGTCTGTAGCAAATATTCCTTGAAATCCTGTGCAACAGATCCAGAGAGAGCAAAGAATTCTAGTTCCTTTACTTTATCTCTTCTCTCCACTTATTTTATCCTTTTCCAATCATCCTTCTTCCTATTTTACTCTTGAGTACAAGTAGAAAAGAAGAGAGAAATATCAAGGTTCTCTAAATTTTGATGGGTTTTATTGATACGTTTTTCAGTTTTAAATTTTAAACACTCCATGTACAATTTTAATTTTGTCAAAGTGTTAATTGTGTTCAGAATAAGTGTGTGGGAACAATCTTAGCAGTTCTACAACTGAAACAGAATACTGACAGGTAAGCTGAGTAGTCCTGGAATACAAATCCTGAATGCATGGTTGAAGATTTATACATTTCAGTGTTTACCAAATTCAAAGGAAAGCACCATTTACTAGGTATTGTAATTTGGAAAGGATATTCCAAAAGTGACATTTCAGAAAGAGAAGTTCCTTCCATAGAGTTAATTAGTCTAAAAAGAATACTTCGAAGTGGACATATCGTTTATTTCAGTCAACATGTAGAATAATGAATTCAACATAGCAGAGTTCATGATGAGACATGAAATATTAACAAATATGAAATCTCTGTCGTTTACTTTGAATCAGTCAGGCAAGATTTTTTAAAGAATAAGATCATTAACTGTGAAGAGCAAGTATGGTGCTGAAGTCTACACCAATGGAGCTAGATGAGTGCTATGCACTTCATTTTTTAAAAAAAACTCTTTTTCGGTTAAAAAAAAAAAGAATAAGATCATTGCCAACAAGTACTCAAAAGAACAGAGGAGGATCTGGGGGTGTGGCGTGGCAGGGTAGCATTTCCAAAGTCTGGAATAATTTCAAAGGAAATGTTTCAAAATAAATGCTCTACTGGAAAAGAGAAAATAAACTCATCCATGGTAGCTACCAACTGAATTACAAATGTATGAGATCCACTTTAAATCAATAGCAATTATCCTCGATTGCAACATCTTTCCACCTTCTGGAGTTATGTTATAGGATCCTATAATTAGGCTATGTTTTCACCAAGCTTGCCTGGGACAAAGGTGAAAAAACGACATAGCCCGAAACTCAGACTTGTCCGTTATCAGTGTAAAGTACATGCTGGTTGGGGCCAGCAGGCGGTATGGTGATTGAGGAGCTGGACTCCCACATGGCTGACCACACTTCCAGTCACAGATGTGGTGTCTTATTTTCCCACTCTCCCTCTTCCTCTTTCTCTGTCTCCCTCTGGTGAGTGCATATGACTTATAGCAAATTAAAATAATAATAATAACTAGAATTAAATAAATAATTCTTTTTTAAAAAGTATATGTCGGTTAATGCTCTGACAGACCTTTAATATCTTTAATATCTAACCTTTAGTATCTTTCAAAAACCAATATGTGTCTACCTGTCCTTTTCATCTCTAGTAGATTAGATGCTGCCTAAAGACCACTATTATTTTGCCAGTAGTCAATATGCAGAAAAAAGGTTCAGAAGTTGCTATTTTTAATAGCTGCATCATTACTAAATCTAGTCTTCATTTTGTCCTACTCATACATATTGGCTATGATTTTCCTGTTGGTCAGCTTAGGTTAGTAGAGTGCTTGAATAGATTAAGAATCCAACAAAGACTTTCTAAAATACTACTTCTCATTTCTTCATCACTGCTGAATAAATATCTTTAAATAATTTTTACTTATTTTTTTTTTTGGAGAGGTTTTCGCTATAGGGCGCGTGTGCTCGCAAGACAGACAGAGAGAGACATAGAGACAGAAAGCGAGAAATCACCCCCCAGGGGGGATGGTCACGCCACAATCCCTTCTCCTCCATTCTCCTCTCGGGATCTTGGGCACGCACGCACACGCGCCCGGCGTGAGTTTTAAGCCACCGGGTCCGGGACGCGAACCGCGGTCGACTACCTGGGAGTCCAGCGACATAGCCATTACGCTAACTGCTGGTTCCCTAAATAATTTTTCATAATCTGTTAGTGACTGTCTGCTTTCTTTTTAACAATACTGAATACGTTTACTACAAACCTTATGGTTGAGATTATTCTCCTTCCAAATTAATTTTTTAATTGCTTCATAAATGCTAATATCTTCCCCAATAACTTTGGAACTAAGCCCTCTAATGTACTGAGGGTACAGGTTTTGTAAGGTATTAGACAGGGGAACAGAATGTATCCAGCAAACTAATTCTGTATCATATTAAAGCCAAATTACCAGTTCCTTTAGTGTTCTGTGTTTAATGAACTGGATGAATCTGTTCTTTACTCGTTCAATTTTTACACTATATGCTTATATCACATTCCGTGGGGAATTTTCGTTCCTGTCATCCTTGTCTGAACGCAAATTCCAGAGGAGCAGCGACCTGTTATTACTCTTTGTACCTCAGATCCTAGCATGATACCTGGAAAAAGTACTTTACCTAAATGAAAATATAACTTTTCCCATGCAATCTACTCATACACAAAGTTGTCCATTAGGTAAGACATTCCTGCCAAGTCTGTTTTTGTATTTTGTGTCCTACTCTTGCTGCCAGGTGCTAAGATAAACCTGCCATGGCAGAAGTATACTGTTTAACACTCCAAGCAAAACAGTAATACAAACCCCTTCTGGTACTCAATACAAGGTATCCACCCACTTTCCACAGAGTCATTTATGGACGTGTTCTATGAACAAATACTTTTCAGGCGCTCTATCATTCATTCCTCTCAAGAACTCTGAAAGTCATATGTTCTATGTTGTGTTACTGCAACTTATTAACATGTAAGATGAGCCAGGCTAATGCTTGTAGGCGCATAGAGTTAATGAATGTTGGAAACAGGAGTTTGCCTTGCTAACTGTCCAACTCTAAAATCCAGTTCTTTTCCAGCTCACCTTGCTGACTCCATTGTTTCCAAGCCCTGATCATTGTTTACTCTAGAGTCAATATATTCCAGGTAAACTATATACAGTGTCCTCCAGATCATGATCAAAGTGTCTCTTTTCATGAATAACTTATGAAAACCTAACTTCAACAGTACAATCATAATTGAAAAGGAGAATGAAGAATAGGCTTAGGAAAAGGACAGCTTTGGTCCATGAGTTCCCAAGTCATGAAAGTGGTCAGGACGACTTGCATGTTTAAAATTCTTTAGTGGACTTCCTCTGGCTTTCGTTGGTTCAATAAATATTTAGTGGGCACCTTCTAAATCTGAGGTACTCTTTATTAAACCGTAATCTAGCAGTAGGAAAAACCAACCAAATGCCTGTCTTCATGATGCTTACACTGTACAGGCGTGAGGGAGAGTGAAAGGAATACAAGGAACCAGACGGTCGCACAGCAGTAAATTATGACATTCTGTAAGGCCATCCCCATGGGAAAGTTCCTGATTCAAGTCAGCGACCTCGTTGTGTTCATCAAACACACATGTACCCATGATCCCAGGCTGACTGAGGCTAGATCTTGGTGTCAAGACCTTGTGAGGATGCTGTCTCTCTCTTGCCTTTGCTCTCTCTGTATCTCTCTCACTCATGGAGGAGATAAAAGAATGAACCGGAGACAACAGATGCATATATCACATGGTTATATGTGATAAAAAGTAAGGCAGGAAGTTCTGGAGTATCTTCACTATTAAATCCCAGCTTCTTATATGGGTCACAGAGGCTTTCATCATTTGGCCATCATTTACTTCACATCACTCTAATAAGCATACTCGATTTTCCATTTTTACAAAGCTCCTTCTATCCCATGTCTCTGTACTACCTCACAGTTATTCAGCCCGTAAGGCAGCTTGTACCTCCTTCCCTTCAGGAAGCCTCTGGCACTTCAACATTCGTATGTATATGCCAGTGCTTAGTAAACTTTTCATAGTATTCATCACACACTGTTTTATAATTTTCACTTTCAGTGTGTATGTTCCTCAAATATACAAAAAACTCGCTGATGGCAAGAAACATGCCACTTTATCCTGACTCTGACATTTAAATTGAGCCTGACAAAGAAAAAGTACTCAAGAAATACCATAGGAAGGATGTGAGTGGCTCAGTGAATGGATACTGAGAGGAAACAAGGCATTTTAGGTACATAAGTTAAACTTGACAATCAAGGGTGAAAAGAAAATTGTAACAGTTTATAATGTGAATTCTTAGGAGATATTAAATCACATACAAATAGACAGGGTAATTTTTAAAAAGCAACGGGTCTGGGGAGAAATGTTCACATATCGAAATGGTCTCATTGTAAGCCAAACAATATGATTGAAAGTATATACAAAAATAAATAAAGTAATTAATAAAAAAAAAAAAAAAAAAAAAAAAAAAGACTGCTTTTTTATAAAACACCATTGGAACAAATTACATAGATGAAGTAGTTAAAACCATAGCTTTGTACTTGAAGAGGACCAGTATACTTAGGATACTACATTTTAATAGAGAGGGGTTTTCAACGTAATATTTCCCTGTCATTTTTATTACAAATTGTAAAATACTTATAAAAAACATTATATATTTAAAGTAACTTAGCTCTATTCAAATATTCATTCTTCTCACAAGAAAACTGAACTTCTAAGATTTTGCAATCAGTCTCTGATATAACTGAAAATGCAATAGGTGCCTCTTAGCATTTGAAACATTTGCTCTAGGCTCATGTCAATTAGAAAATACAAAATTGGACATTTTCTTATAAAAGAAATTCTGATATGCATTAGTAATTGCAATTCTACTTTGAATTTCAATAGTAAAATGTAGTAAAAATGGATTAATGGAAACAGTTCTGACCACAATTTTGAAAGTTAGAAATGTCACTGTCTTTTGTCTATTCATCAGTAAGTCCAAGTTCAAATTGATCCTGGGAAAAAAAATTATTTGCTTTTAAAAAGTCAAAATAGTATTTTGACCATGAGTTTGAGTCACATTTCAAATTACAAATTTCAAGTATGTAGGCATTATTATGACTTATGTAAAAACTAGTTTAAACAAATATAAAATTTTAAAACATAAAAACACAAACTATATAGATAGAGAATTTAGTAGACACCAAAGTTTTACTTGGAACCCTTGATTCATTTCTCTATTTTGAAGATATAAATGACTGGAATGTTTTCCCAATTATCATTCCAACAGCCCTCTTGGTTGTTGGTGATTGTTTCTACAGGACGATTGGCTTCGAGCATCCACTGGTATCTTTCCCAGGAACACAGAGAGACAATAGGGCAGATGCTATGGAGGAGAAGGCACCACTGGAAATGAGAGAAGGGTCATCTTTCCATTTGAAAGGATGACCACTCGGTCCTATGCTTAGAAAGGCATCTATACAAATATTTTTTAGCAGCACACACATTAATAACATAAATGTTTTCTATATCAACTCTGTACTCATTGGAGAATGCCTGAGTTATTCCTCATCAGTTTAAGAGTAGAGATTTCACTAGACTCCCGAAATATTCAGACAAGAAGCCATTTCAAATCTAAGGTGTGTCCTGGAATGTTCAGGGAAGTTATGCTCTAAACTCCATCTTGTAGACTCCTGAAATACTCAGACAAGACAGGGCAACCTCTGTCCTCTCTCTATCTCTGTCTGTCCTGTCTGTCTCGTGTTCCTTTTTTCTCTTTAAATTTTTTATTTTATTTTAATTTTTAAACCACTTCTCCTCACCTCCGGCCTTTTCTTTCTCTTGCTAATTTCAGAAGCCATTTCAAATCTCAGGTGTGTCCTGGTGTGTAGCACACACGAGGTTTTCTTTTTTACCTTTAAAAGAATATTTTTGTTCTCTTTTTTGGTTGCTTGTGTCTAGTTTTTTTTTTTTTTTTTTTTTTTTCCTTTTTTTCCTCCCTTTGCTTTTATTTTTTTTAACCTTACTTTCCCACCCTGCTCTTCACACTCCACAAACAGTATCTAGATAGGCCTAGGTGTACAGTAGCCAAGCATCTTAATACTTTGAGAGTCATTGAAATCCTCAGTGCTTATTGAACCTCCTGCTTTAAGGAAGAAACTTCTTTTTATAAATCTGAACTCATACCTTGTTTCTATGGATACCACATTGCAAAGCACAGTAGAAGAGAGATTTTGTCACAGAATAACCAGAAACCACAGCAGAGGCACAAGAAATGTGAGAAACCAAGAAAATAATCTCTCCCCTAAGGGAAAAGAACAATCCCTCATCATCCACAGACAGTGCAGCAGAACGCATGGAAATGTCCTATAGAGAATTCAAAATATTCTTAGTGACAACACTAAATGAGATGCAAGTGCTGAGACAATGAACTCCAGAAGATGTAGGAGAAAAGAGACAGTAAGTCCCAAGCGGTGAGGAAGTTCTTGCCTAATTGAAAAGAGGAAATACACACCATAAAAAAAAAAAAAAAAAAGAAAGAAAAAAATCAAATGGAGCTGTTAGAGATGAAGGCTGCAATTCAGGAAATCAAAATCTCCCTTGAAAGTATTAAAAGCAGATTAGTCCATGCAGAAGGTCAAATCTTGGATGTTGAAGGCAAAACCTCTGATCTAGTAAAAACAACAACAACAACAACAACAAAACTGAAAAAATAACCCCCCAAAACTGAGAAATACTAGACACCATTGAGCTCCAAAACATCTGTATAATCAGTATCCCATAAAGTAAAGGAACTAATAAGGGCATTGATGATCTATTCCATGAAATCCTAGAATAAAACTTTCTGAATCTAGAGAGGCATTCAAATATCCAGACCCAAGAAATACAAAGGACCCCACATAGCATCAACCCAAGATCTTCTCCAAGGCACATCAGAGCCAGATTGGCAAAACCCACAAAGACAAGATACGAAATTTGGCAAGAGAGAAACATCAGGTTACTTTAAAAGGTTATCCAGTCAGGCTAACATCAGACCTCTCATCAGATACAATGCAAGCTAGGAAAGAATGGAAAAATATATTCAAAGTGTTAAGTGAAAAACAGTTTCAACCAAGAATACTACACCCGGCAAGATTATCCTTCGTATGAAAAGAAAGGATAAAAACATTCTCAGATAAACAAGACCTGAAAGAACTTGCCAATACCAGACCCACTTTTCAAGAAGTTCTGAAAGGAGTGCTCTACCAGGAAAACTAAAGACACACATACAGAAATAAGAGAATAAAAAGCAACCAAGAAAATTATCAACTTAATGATACGGACAAGAAATATCAATAATAACATTGAACGTTAACTTCCAGTATTTAAACAGAAAGATTGGACCACAGTAGCACTGCAAATTCAACAGAAGAGACTGAACATAAGACTAAACTGGTGAAATAGAATTTTATGACTTTTTAGTAAAACATTACTGTTTTTTAATTATTTTTTTCCCGATATAAGGATTTTGCTTTCTTTTGAGCTGTTGATAGGTTCCACAATTTGTTAAAACATTTTTTCTTCTTGTTTGTTTCTTTAAATGGAAACATAAGCCTTTCTTCCTTCCTGGCCCCTCTGGAATTGGAAAATATTTGAAAGTATTCTTATTTTGTGACAGAAGGGTTATTTGCATAAGTTCAACCTGTTGCAGTGAATCAGAAATTGGAAATACTCATTATTGGACAGGGCTTTGACTGGAATATCATATCTAAAGATTAATCAGAAAACTAGGGAACTAAGGTAGATCTCAAGAAAGCCAACAGAAACTCTTGAAAAGATTGCCTGGCACCATAAACAGTTCTACCTGGCAGAGAGGATTAGAGAAGATACATGAAATAATTTGTACTATAAAATAACCTGGACTTTTCTAGCCCAGCATTGTAATCAGCAGAGATTACAAAAGAGCAACCACAATCAGAGGATTATGTTGAGGAAGACTTTGAAGGAAAAAAAGACACTAATCTTTGCTAGCAGAGGGTATATCACAGAATACTTGGTAGGTAGGGCTGAATTAAGAAGGCTTACGTGTGACTTGTGTGCTGGGCATTTGCTCTTCAACAGTTTGAGTGGTTGACATGTAAATATTTTCTCAAAAAATATTTAAAACCAAACTGCCTCTGTAGTTATAGAGTCACAAACAAAATTGTAATAAACATTTTGAACATTATCTTTAAAATTCGGTTTTTTGAAATTTTGAAAGTTGCCTATTAACTCTCAAGAGCTATGGAGTCCGATCAATAATTTTTTGATATGTAAAGTAAATGTTTGTGGGAAAATGTAAAAATAAATAAATAAAGGATAAGAAAGAAAGTTAAAAAAATTGAATTAAAAACAATTTGAAATAAGGAATTTCCAAAGCAAAATAACTTTTCTGCAAAGGAATCAGGTCACAGGGTAGACAGTATGTGCCTGTAGCAACTTAAAACCTCTTTAAATAGAAGACTTTCAGAAATCAACTTCTCTGAGCCCTCCATAAAATAGAAACAACATATGTAAAGAGGAAACCATTCCACTATGTTCTTTTTAACTCTGCATTAAAATACAAATCTAAGGACCAAACAAACAAAAGAAAATGGTAATGTATATGGTAATATCTTTGACTGGATTAATATATAATGTATTCATGCTGGGAAAAATTCTTTTTGTATGCTGTAAAGAAGTTCATTGATTGAATACTAAAAAATAAGAAAAAAAAGGAGTAGAGATTTCAGTTCTTTATTTATTTATTTATTTATTTATTTATTTCCAGCAAGTAGTATGAAGTATTAAAAATGGCTTTATTTTAAAATTAAAGGACACTTTAAGAAAGGAATTTATGGTTTTGGGAAAACAACGCATGAAATTAGTAATAGACTTAGGAGAATGACAATTTCAAAGTAATTACCTGACATAAAAAGGGACTTATACCTTTCTCTAAACTTATATTTTCTATATTTCTGTTTATTGGGGATAATATGAAAGACAATAAATTATATGACCTACAAAAAGACTTAGACTACCTTGGAAAAATTGCATTTTTAAATGAAGTAAAACTATGGCTATTCTATCTGAAGGACTAAAGATAAATATATTGCTTCACAAAAGGTCTCTTCTGGTCTTAGTGTATAAAGTCTATTTTCTACAGGTCCTAGATTATGGGCTTTATTTGACATTCTCTCTGGCACATTTGTCATTAGCTTTTGCATATTCATTAAAAATGGAAAAGTTTAGCTCCAATTCAACAGTGTCCATACTACTTTTATTTTCCATAGAGTCAAGAGGATTGACGAAGTAATGGACCAAATCCTGTTATGGAGGATTAAACAAGAATGAAAATAAAAAAAGATCTATCATTGGATCCCAAACACCATGTTAGACATTGAAATTTGTAGTCTTCTTTATTGACTTACTAAGCAAGTAGCTTAAAGAATTTCAATTATTCTCCCCCAATTTCTATTTACTCTGTGGAAAAAGGTAAAATATTTTCTGCCTTAAACCTAATCACACAAATGTAAGATATTTTATTCAACAAGTATTAGTTGAGCATCTACTTCCAGAGACTAAGATAAAATAGTAGTTTATCTACTCATTCAATACCGAAACGATCCTCAAAAACATTGAAGGTAGAAACGTTTTCATCTATCTCCATCAACTTACCATACTTCGCATTAACTTAAGGCTTCCCCAGATTACAATTCCAGAGGCACCCAGAGCAACATTTTCACCAAGTATATTCACAAGGTCACGCTGGCAAGGTGTGACAGGAAGAGTTAGGCGCTCTCTCTCTCTCTCTCTCTCTCTCTCTCATGGGAGAAATTAACTTAAAAAAATTAAATAAAAACTTAGCTTAATTCCAAATACAGTAAGCGAAAGTTGGGATTTATAGCCAGGCAGCAGGGTAGGGATCAGTAGATAGAAAATTACTAAAATTAAGATAATGGGGGAATCTGACTAAACAAGCCTAATGGGATTCTTGTGGAAGGCAGGGCTAAAGAGTAATCTTTGAGAGTGAAAGCATATGGGAAATAGGGAATTCTTGCTAAACCTGGATTTTAAAGACCATCACAGAAGCCCAGGGTTTTAAGACCCAGAGAAAAGGAAGCACAGATGAGAGCTTGATTAATAAGAAAAACTCTCATGCATGCTAAATGAGCCAATTACTTAAATAAATCAACTTTACACATTTTCAATTTTAGTATACTCAAAACATACCTAAAAACATAACTAACTCAAAACTCACCAATTTTTCTCACCAATCAGAGTTTCCTTTCTTCTGAAGATGTTTGCAGATATGGGAATAATCCTGCATGTAATAAAAACAGTTGTCCTTCCTTTGAAAGAAAGAAAACCTTACATTGCAGTTTCACTAGAATCCAGCATCCTCAGAGTCCACTCTTCTTTTGTGAGGCAATTCTCTATTTATTGGTGAGGTTAGGCACGCACATGCGCTCGGCGTGAGTTTTAAGCCACCGGGTCCAGGACGCGAACCGCAGTCTACTACGTGGGAGTCCAGCAACATAGCCATTATGCTAACTGCTGGTTCCCAAAAATTGACCTTATTCTTATAAGCGAATTCTTTTGAAAAGAATGTGAATGTGCCAAAGATGACATTATATTTCCAAAATATATTTGTTTTGGAACTTGATAGATACACACTAAAGATGACATTATATTTCCAAAATATATTTGTTTTGACACTTGATAGATACACACTAAATGGGTTTATTAATTAAATGGATAAACGTTGTTCAGTTCATGAACACTGGGTTATTTTTTAAAGATTTTTATTATTATGCCTAAAGCTATTAAGAATATTCCCAAGTCTTTATAGGGGCATGTATTTTTATCATTTCTTGAGTAAACACCAAAGAGTGGAATAACTGGGTGGTATGGTAGATGTATGTTTATCCTTACAAGAAAGTGGCAGGCAGTAGTGCTGCTTGCATTTTAAATCCCACAGCAAGTTGAGCGCTCTCTAGTTGTTCTATACTCCCACTACCGCTGGGTATCTTAGCCCTTTCAATAAATGTGTAGTGGGATCTCATGTGTGTTTTTAATTTCCATTTAACCACAAGAAAGCATTGTGAGAGCTAGGTATTAGAAGGATTTATCTCTCATCACCACGGACAAGTCACTTACACTTTCTTTTCTTTTTCTTTTTTTTTTTTTTTTTTTTTTTTTTGAGAAGCTTTTGCAATAGGGCGCGTGCGCTCACCAGAAAGACAGAGATGTAGAAAGCAAAAAATCACCCCCCAGAGGGTATGGCCACGCCGCAATTTCTTCTCCTCCATTCTCCTCTCAGGATCTTGGGCACACACGCACATGTGCCTGGCATGAGTTTAAGCCACTGGGTCTGCAACTAGAACCACGGTCAACTACATGGGAGTTCAGCGACACAGCCATTATGCTAACTGCTGGTCCCAAGTCACTTACACTTTCTGTGGCTCATTTCTTCATCTTTGAGCTGTAGCTGATGGCAAGGTATGGTGGTGTAAGAGACAGTAGTTTAGATCAGATGGAAGACCTGGGCCCAACCTAAATCAGGCCTGGCACAACAGCACGCACCTGTGGTCCTAGCTAACTGGGAAGTTGGGTTGGGAATATAGTGACAAGGTAAGATTCTGTCAAAAATACCTCTCTCTGGAGAATGGAAGAGAAGGGATTGCAGCGTGGCCATCCCCCCTGGGGGGTGACTTCTCGCTTTCTGTCTCTCTGTCTCTCTCTGTCTGGCTGGTGAGCACACACGCCCTATAGCAAAAACCTCTCCAAAAAAAAATAAATACCTCTCTCTCTCTCTCTCTCTTTCTCTTTCTCTCACTAAAGAAAACAATGTGGCTGATAATAGTACCAATTTCAAAGGACTGATGCAAGGATTAAAAGAGTTAAGTATGCAAAATGCTTAGGACAATGTCTCAGTATCACAGGCTCAATAAATGTTTAACAAACGTAAGCCGTTATTTTTGCTGTTGTTATCACCATTTTAACTCAAAGGGGAGTATAAAACTTTTGCTCTGAAGTTGCACTTTAAATCTTTATGGAGCTAAGAGACCTGTTATAACTGTTTCAAAGTACTTGGGGGAAAACTATAAGGAATGGTTTAGGATCATGCCCACTTCGTTCATCTCCACATACCCCCAAAAGAGCAGGAAGTCAGCTGATTTCCATATGGGGAATGGAGAAACTCATTGACAGATCCACAGACAATGGCAGCATTGGGGTTAGAGTTAAAGGGGAAAGAGACAGCCAGAAGAAAAGCAATCAAGGATGAATGAATCAGGGACAGGAGGGAAAGCAAGAGCTAGAAAACAGAAGTGGTTGGGCAGAGCAGGCAGATATCTGAGGTGAAGTTGACGGCAGTTGAAAGAGGATTTGTGGATAGCCATGGGAATGATGGTTTGAATGAGCAGAGGAAGGCAGATGGGATAGAGAGTTAGAACTGCTTTTCTAAACCCAACTAAGAAGACCACGTTGGTGTTGGAGAATGAAGTTTGAGAAAGGAGAATATGGAACTTGCTGTAGGATGAAGATAGACTCTTTCCTGAAACATATAAGCTCCTCCAAACTGAGGATTATAAACTCTATTATACCCTCCAAAAGCCAACAAGTATTTCTTCAGACAAAACAGCAAAACCCTCATGGTGGATAGAGCAATCTACATCAGTGATAAAATGTGGGGCCAAGTCTTTGGCGAGTAAATTCCCACTTCTATGCTGTGCACAGTAGTCAGTGTGCATCATAGTCTGGGTGACCTTGATTGACAAGTCCACCCACTCCAACTTCCTGACTTTGACTCCTGGGTCTCTCAGATCTCTTCTACCAATCTTTATAGACCTTTGATTCTCCTATTACATTTCTTCTATTCCCCATCACTCCCACATCCAGCCTTAGTATCTTCCCACCCTTATCTTCACACTCGGATCTTCAATTCTGCTTTTGCTTCCTCTCCTCCTACACTGTCCCATCTTTATTCCATCTCTTTCTCTGATTTCTTCTCAGTCTAAGGAAAGGCACCACACATGCATGTAGCATCCTTGCCTCCCAAATTATGAGGCATCACTATGAAAAACACCTACTGCATCACCATGTCCTTCTGTGCTCATCTCTTTGCTGGGGTTGAGCTTACAGGGTTAGGTTCAAAGTCAAGCTCAGTCTCTGGTTCAACTTCTCTTTTTTTTTTTTTTTTTTTCCTCTCGCTCTCAAGTAAATGTCTTACTTCTTGGTTAGAGGCAGATTTAAAAATGTCCCACTTTACAGGAAATATGTGAGGACTCTACAAGCTCCTGAATTATTTTAACAACCTGACTTGTTCTCAGGAAGTGTAAGTTCTTGAACACGTGTGGCTACATGCGTTCATTATAAGCATGTAAGCTCATAATAAGCTCTCAGAAACTAATGATCTGGATCAATCACAGTAGCTCATGCTGAATTCCACCACTTAGCAAGCTGAAGCTACATGGGAAACTCAGGTAAGATTTCAGGCCCACCTTAAAAAACTCAGCATGTTCCTCTTCAATATAGTACTAGAAGTCATGACAATTGCAATCAGAAAGGAGGAAAAAATAAAAGGCATTCAAATAGGAAAAGAAGAGGTGAAACTCTCTCTATTTGCACATGACATGATTGTATACATAGAAGACCCAATGGTTTCCATAAAAAAAAAAATTCTGGAAGTAATACATGAATACAGTAACGTTGCAGGTTTCAAAATTAATATCCAGAAATCTATAGCATTTCTGTATACGAACAACAGGCAGACTGAGATAGAACTGAAAAAAGTTGTTCCATTTACCATAGCCACAAAAAGTATAAGATACTTAGGGATAAATCTAACTAAAGAAGTTAAAGACCTCCACAAGGAAAACTATGAGAAGATAAAAAAAGAAATTGAAAATGACACAAAAAAGTGGAAGGACATCCCATGTTCCTGGATTGGAAGAATTAATATAATCAAAATGGCAATTTTACCCAAATTAATCTACCTATTTAATGCAATGCCAATCAAAGTACCAGACACATTCTTCACAGATCTAGGAAAGACAATCATAAAGTTTGTCTGGAATCATAAAAGACCCCGTATTGCCAACGCAGTTCTGCACAAGAAGAGTGGAGTGGGCGGCATCTCACTACCTGACCCAAAAATATACTACAGAGCTGTGGTAATCAAAACAGCATGGTACTGGCACAGAAACAGACAGGTGGACCAATGGAACAGAATAGATACCCCAGAAATGAATGCTCAAACATAAAGCCAACTGATTTTTGACAAGGGGTACCAGTCAATTCAGTGGGAAAAGGAAAACCTCTTCAGCAAATGGTGCTGGCAAAACTGGATGTCCACTTGCAGAAAGATGAATCTGAACCCCTACCTCTCATCTCTGACAAAAATAAAGTCAAGGTGGATCAAAGATTTAAATATAAGACCTCAAACTATAAAACTGCTCCTGGAAAACACCGGGGGAAATCTGGGAGACATTGGGGTAGGGAAAAACTTCTTAAATAAGACTCCCAACGCACAGTCTATGATCCCTAAAATAGACAAGTGGGATTACATTAGACTAAGAAGTTTCTGCATGGCAAAAGACACAGTGATTAGTGTGAACAGACAGCCCTCAGAATGGGAAAATATTTTTGTAAACTATGCATCAGACAAGGGACTGATAACCAGAATTCACAAGAAACTCAAGCAGCTGTTCCGGAAAAAGACAATCAATCCTATTAAAAGATGGGAGAACGAGTTGAAAAAACCACTCTCTAAAGATGACATACAAATAGCTAAAAGACATATGAAAAAATGCTCAACATCCCTTATTGTAAGAGAAATGCAGATCAAAACAACAATGAGATATCACCTAACCCCAGTCAGAATGTCTAAGATTAAAAAACCAAAAAATGATAAGTGCTGGAGGGGGTGTGGTGAAAAGGGAACTCTCTTACACTGCTGGTGGGATTGTAAATTGGTCCAACCACTGTAGAGAACAATTTGGAGATTCCTCCAAAATCTACAAATAGAACTACCATATGATCCAGCAATCCCACTCCTTGGTATCTACCCGAAGGACAGAAGAATACTTAATCGAAAAAGTGCTTGCACATCGATGTTTTTTGCGGCACTTTTCACGATTGCTAAGTCATGGAAACAACCTAAATGCCCACGAACTGATGAATGGTTAGAAAAACTGTGGCACATATACTCAATGGAATACTATTCATCTACAAAAAACAACAAAACCCTGGCTTTTGAAAGGAAGTGGATGAATATGGAAGACTTACTGCTGAGTGAAGCAAGCCATGCTATGAAGGAGAGGCATTGTATGTCCCCACTTAATATATACCGAGTGTCTGCACTCTAAAATATATATATATATATATATATATATATATATATATATATATATATATATATATTTGAAACCATACTGCTTCTGTTGTTATTGTTATAAAATTATACAAAATTATAAGACATATTTTGAACTTTATCTTTAAAATTCAGTATTTTGAAATTTTGAAAGTTGTTTGTAAACTGTTAAGAATTATGGAGTATGAGCTAAAATTTTTTGCTATGTAAAGTAAATGTTTGTGGAAAAATGTAAAAATAAATAAATGAAAGAAAAAAAAAACTCAGCATGTTGCTGTGTGCCTATAGATTTGGTTACTGGGGAGGTTTAAGATAAGAGGAATGCTCACAGAAATGAGAGCTACGATAAAAATAACACCAATACGACAAACTAACACAAAGCATTTGCAATGTACCAAGTACTGATCTAAAAGCTTGACATCTATCAAATTGTTTAAATCTCAGCACAGATAAGGAAAGTAAGGCACAGGGTAGTTGTGTGACATGCTCAGCCTCACGTAGCCAGTACATGATGGGCCTAAAATTAAACTCGGATTGGCTCTAGAGACCATGTTCTCAAACTCTAAGTCATCCTATGTCTCTCAGTATTCATTGTAAAAGGCACAACTCTTATTTCTCCCTTGAGCTCATGTTGCATTTTTCCACAGAAAAACAGAAAATACATCATGACTTTTTCAAAGACCCAATAAGTTGTAAGGCTTTAAAAATAAACTGTATAGATACCCATACCACCTCAGATGCCAAATACTCAGAAAAGAATCTCCCAACTGTTCCCCCACCCATGTTCCGTTCTTGGCAATGTAGGACATCAACCACCTGAAAAACCTGCTGTCAGATTGGGTTTCTTGTTTCCCTTAACCTTTTGACACCTAGTCAGTCGCCCTCAGCAGGGTCTAATGCTATGATCTTTCCTTGTCCCAACCTTTCAGCTCTCTAGGATCACAGACATGCATCCACCTGGCTTATACAGGTAGATCAATCATCCATATGGCTTTTGACATTGCAGAGCATTGTACTGCCTCTGTGCTTCCATGGCTGGGTCTATAGATTTCTAGCCACTGCTCTTTATCCTTCCCTAGTTCAAGACTTTATCCTCTCTGGCCAAGAAAGTTCTTGAAATTTTATTGATAATTTGTATTGATAAGGTTTCTTTTTAAAAAATAATTATTTAATTTTATTTATTCATTCATTTATTTTAATTTTACCCGAAAGAGATACACACAGAGAGAAAGAGAGGGAGGGAAAATAAAAAAGCAAATCACCAGATCTGGTACCTGAACTGCAGTCAGCCACGTGGGAATGTCAGTTCCTTAACCACCATGCCACTTGCTGGTCCCCTTGATAGGTTTTCACTTTTAAATAGTTGACCACTCTATGTCAAGTTCTAATTTTATCAAAATGTTAGTATCTTGCTCAGAATGACTGTGTGGAAACAATCCTGGAAGTTCAACAAACAAAACACATATTTCTAGTCTGTGAAATCTATGCTGGATATTACTGAGAGGCAGGCTGTGAAGTTCTGGAATACAAATCTTGAATCCATGTTTGAGAATTCAGATAAGATTACAGCATTTTCCAAGTTCAAAGGAAATAGCCATTTACTCAGTACAAAAATTCAGAAAGAACTTTCCAAAAGTGACCTTTCAGTAACAGATATTCATAGATGTAATCAGTCTAAAAGCACATTTTAAAAAGGACATATTGGGGACCAGTGGATGACATAATGGTTACATCACTGGACTCCCATAGAGTCGACCACAGTTCGAGTCCCAGACCTGGCAGCTTCAGACTCTCGTCGGGTGTATGCCATGAGTGCCCAAGATCCCAAGAGGACAATGGAGGAGATGGGATTGTGGTGTGGCCATCCCCCCCCCCCCCCCCGCCCGGAGCTGATTTCTGCTTTCAGTTTCTCTGTCTCTCTCTGGCAAATGCACGCACCCCATAACAAAAATCTCTCTTAAAAAGAAAAAACAAAAGGAACATATGGTTTATTCCAGCTCACACGTAGATGATAAAATCACCATAGAAAAATTCATGGTGAGAAAAAAATATGAACAAAGAGAAAAACATTTCTGTTTTTCCATTACAAAATGGAATAACTTTAAAAGAAGTGTTTCAAAATAAATATTATTAGGACCAGCAGTTGACGTAATGGCTATGTCGCTGGACTCCCACGTAGTCAACTGAAGTTCAAGTCCTGGACCCAGTGGCTTAAATTCATGCCAGGTGCATGTGCATGCATACACAAGATCCCAAGAGAAGAATGGAGGAGAAGGGATTGTGCCATGGCCATCCCTCCGGAAGATGATTTCTCGCTTTTTGTCTCTCTGTCTCTCTCTGTCTTTCTGGTGAGCACAGGCATCCTATAGCAAAAACTTCTCCAAAAATAAATAAATAAATAATAAATATTACTATAGAAAGAGAAAATGAATTTATCCATACTAGGTAACCAACTGAATTAGAAGCATATCAAATTCACTTTCACCTATAGCAATTATACTCAATAGTCATTGCAACATTTATCACTATGTTATGGTATGTCATAGGATTCTAAGCTTATGGTTATGTTTTCTTGGAGCTTACCTAGGAGAGGAGTGGAAAAGGTTAGCTATGGCCCCAAAATTAGACTCCTCCATTACAAGGTAAAGTACATGGCATTAAATACCCTGACAGTCCTTAAACTTAGTCTATTCACAAAGCAGTATGTGTCTATCCATTCTCTTCCCTTTTAGTAGGTTAGGCACTGCCTGAAGATCACCATGATTTTGCCAGTAGCCAATAAGCAAAATAATTTCAGAAATTCTTTTTAGAGGTTTTTGCTTTAGGGTACATATGCTGTCTGGAGAGAGAGAGAGAGAGAGAGAGAGAGAGGACAAGTGAGAAATCACCCACCAGGGGGATGATCATGCTGCAATCCCTTCTCCTCCATTCTCTTCCTGGGATCTTGAGCACACATGCATGTGTGCCCAGTGTGAGTTTCAAGCCAATGAGTCCGAGATCCAAACCATGGTCAGCCATGTGGGAGTTCAGTAATGTAATCACTACACCATCTGCTGGAACCCAGAAATGATCATTTTCAATTACTACTTTATTACTAAATCAAAGTCAGCATTTTGGAAATATTTCTCATCTTGTGAACTTCTACTTTTCGTTTTGTTCTACATACCCATATTGACTATAATTTTCCTGTTACTCAGCTTAGATTAGCATAGTGTTAAATATATTAAAAATCTTACAATTAATTTTTATGAATAGAGGCATATATGCCCATCTGAAGTTCTTTGTCAAGAGCTTTATTTTAAAAATATCACTTCTCATATTACCACCACTTAATATCCTTAAGTCATGTTTCATGATCTCTTAGGGGACATCTGCTTTCTTCTAATAATAAGATGTTTACAATACATCTTTTAGCTGATATTATTTTCCTTCCAATGGATTTTTCACCCTCCCCACACACACACACAAATTGCCTCTTTGTAGTCCTAATCATGGCTTACCCTAAAAGCCATTAATGTATTCTAAGTAAACTAGTCCATATAGAACATCCTTTTCAGATCATGATCAGATTTTCTTTTCATGGCCAACTTAAGAAAACATACCTTGGGCCGGCAGGTGGCATGATGGTTAAAGACACTGGACTCCCACATGGCCGACCACAGTTCAAGTGCTGGACCTGCTGGTTTGCTTTCTCATTTTCTCTTTCACACTCTGTCCCTCTCTGGTCAAATTTAAAAATGAAAAAGAAAGAAAGAAGAAAGAAAGAGAGAGAGAGAGAGAGAGAGAGAGAGAGAGAGGAAGGAAGGAAGGAAGGAAGGAAGGAAGGAAGGAAGGAAGGAAGGAAGGAAGAGAGAGAGAGAGAGAGAGAGAGAGAGAGAGAGAGAGAGAGAGAAAGAAAGAAAGAAAGAAAGAAAGAAAGAAAGAAAGAAAGAAAGAAAGAAAGTTAAATAAAATAATTCTTTAAAAGGAAAATATATCTTTGGCATAATTGAAATAGACAATAAAGCATAAGCTGAAGAAAAGGACAAGTTAGTGTAGGAGTTCCCCAAATTGTGAATAGTGGTCATGAGAAAAATCTTCGCTCAAAAAAAAAAAGTCAAAATGCTGAGGCCAGTAGATGGTGTAATAGTTATATAGTCAACTCATTTAGTCAACTGAGGTTCAAGTCCTGGACCTGGTGGCTGAAAACTCATTTTGGTAGTATGTACATGTGTGCTCAAGATTCTGAGGGGAGAATGGAGGAGAAGGGATTGTAGCATGGCCATCCCCGCTAGGGAGGTGATTTCTCACTTTCTGTCTCTCTGTCTCTCTGATGAAGGCACATACCCTATAACAAAAAATCTCTTTAAAAATGAAGTCAAAATACTATTTTGACCATGGTTTTGATACATAGTTTAAATTAAATATTTAAGTATGTATGTAGATATTATCATTTCCCTAAAAATTAAACATAAAATTTTAAATATAAGGTCTATAGAATATAGAAAATTTAATAGGCAGTAAACTTATATTTGAAATGGTTGTTTTATTTATTTGTTTGTTTGTTTTGAAGATATAGATGACTGGGAGTGTTGTCTCAGTTAGTGTTCAAACAGCACTCTTGGGTGTTGGAGATGGCTCCCACAGAATAATTGGCTTTGAGGCAGCCATTGTGACACCATGACAGATGCAATGGAAGCCAAGACATTGCTGGAAATGAGAGAAGATTTCTCTTTCCAGGTGGAAGGATGAGCTCTGGACTTCATATGGGTATCTATACAAATACTTTCAGTAACACACACATTAATAGCATCAATATTTTCTATATCAACTGTCTCATTATAAGTGCTGTTGGTATAATAGCTGCAATCAAATTTTTCAGAAAATTCCTTCAGGTCTTCAATTGTGGGTTTTCCTTGTATTATAAACTTTCTGTCATCCCCAAGTTGAATATCAAAATTCTCTGGGTTCAGATGAAGATAGTCACTTGAATTCCAGTCTTTCCTTATACACACTCCTTGGTCTTGGCAAAGTACTTGGCTACACAGTTTGGCTGCTAAGGTGATATTGATTATGTAAGGATTCAGTGTCACTGCCAGGTACTTGTCTAGAATCAGGCATGATTTCTGTAGAATTACAAGAGGGTCAGAATATCAAAGGACAAGTTAGTTCACATGTGAATTAATTCACTACAATAAGCAACTTTTAAAAAATTTATTTGTTTAATTTTATTTATTATTATTATTATTATTATTATTATTATTAGTTTGCTACAAGGCTCATGTGCTCACCAGAGAGAGACAGATAGAGAGACAGAAAGTAAGAAAGCAAGCCACAAGGTCTGGGACTCAAACCATGGTCAGCCATGTGGGAGTCCAGTGCCTCAACCTCCATACCATCTGCTGGTCCCAGCAACTTTTAAGAAGAATGAAAAAAAAAAATATTAGATACAGCAGGAGATAGGAAATTTTTTTATGTTAACAAGATTATTACAAATGTTATTTATAACATTTGTAAGTTTCACATGCCACTTTATGACACTGAATCATCAGTGAGGCTGATAGTTCAACTGCTCTTGTGTAACCTTTCCTTGCTCTTATACAGTCTTTCCCCATCTGCTCTACCACAGGCATAGAGGTTGTTTCACCCATATGAATAGCCGATAGCAAACTACACTTGCTGTTCCCTCTGCTTGGAAAACTCTTTCCAAGAGAAAGAGTTGGCGTTCTGTCTTCATCTGTCTTCTGTCACTCAAGTGGCAGCTTTCATTACACAACAGTCTTCTTGGCTACCTATCTGGCCAGCTCTCTCATATCTCTCTATTTTGATTGTATGCATTACAGGTGATTATTGTATCAAATTTTTTCTTGTTTGTACATATTTTTTCTAAGCAATTATAAGCTCCAAGGGTACATGGACCTTTTCAATATTCTTCAATGCTCTATTTCCAGTGCCAAGAATATACAAGAATATATACCAACGTTAAATGACACTGCAGTTGCTTCTTCAAGTCTACAGAGTAAAAGTTTAAACCAGAAGAAGAGCAAAGAGATGAGAATAATTTGAGAATATTTGCCTGTATATGATGTAATTGGGCCAGCTGATGGCATGGTGGTTAAGGCAGCTAGATCCCATATGGTCTACTGTGCGGTTCAGGTCTTAGACCCAGCAGTTTGACAAATATGCCAGGTGCAAGTGAGTGCATGCCCAAAACCATGAAAGGAAAAGTGGAGATAAGATTGTAGCATGACAATACCCTACAGGAGGTGCTTTCTCACTTTTCCTCTCTCGCTGTCTCTCTCCAGAACTGATCCTGTATGAACAGTACTGAGGAGGCTGTGAGAGACATGTAGTAGAATGTAAAAATACAATTAAACTGCCACTAAAACCCAAGCGTGACACTTAACTAATAGGTGACCTCACTCTTCCCACTGGGGAATGCCTGATTCATTCTTCCTCAGGTTAAGGGTGGAGTTCTTAGCCCATTTATTTTTTTAAGAAAATAGTTTGAAGAGTTCATAAATCGTTTCATTACAGAAGTAATAGGAACCTTGAGAAAAGGGTTTAAGGGTTTGGGGAAATGACTAAAGAAAAGTAGCAATATTCTTATAATTGCAATTTTTAAATAATTTTTGGATGCATGAAAGATTTTACCAAGCAACAAATGCCCTTTTCTGAATTTATCTTTACCCCAACTTCTTTTTTCTTGAGGATAAAACTAGAAACAATGAATTTATACAAACTAGGAAAAGGGACTCAGACTATCATAAAATAATTTCAAAATGTGACTGCCATCAAGTATTTTTTATTTATTTTTTATTTACATTTAATTACCGTATAACTTTACTGTGTACAACATGGTTTTTCCCAGCATGAATACAGTACATATTAGTCAAGTCAAAGGCATTACCATATACATTCTCATCAGCAAATAACTTTTCATTTTCATGTCTACTAAATATTTTAAATGAAGCAAAAAATATGGTTATTCTATATAAGGACAAGAAAAATACAATCCTCAAAAGGTGTCTTCTGGTCTTAGAGTATAAAGTCTATTTTCTACAGATCCTAGACTATGAACATCATTTTACTTTCTCCCTGGTACATTCATCGATAGCATTTCCACATCCATTAGAGAAGGAAAAGTTCAGTTCCAATTCAACAGTGTCTATATAGCTGTTTTACTATTGCACAGACCCAAAAGGACTGACGAGGTGAGGGATCAAGGCCCGATATGGAGAATTAAACAAGAATAAAAATAAGGAAGAAAGACCTAGCTTCTGACACCAAACACCACGTCAGAAACTGAGACTGTAGTCTTCTTTATTGACTTACTATCCATGCAGCCTAAAGAATTTTCATTGATCTTACTGAATCTTTGTTTACTCAGTGGAAAACAGGTGAAACTTCTTTTTTTTTTTTTTTTGAGAGGTTTTCACTATAGGGCGTGTGCGCTCACCAGACAGACAGAGAGACAGAGAGACAGAAAGCGAGAAATCACCCCCCAGGGGTGATGGTCACGCTGCAATCCCTTCTCCTCCATTCTCCTCTCGGGGTCTTGGGCACGCACGCACACGCGCCCGGCGTGAGTTTTAAGCCACCGGGTCCGGGACGTGAACCGCCGGCGACTACGTGGGAGTCCAGCGACATAGCCATTACACTAACTGCTGGTTCCCAAACATTTTGTGATTTACAGCACAACCACACAAATGCAAGATATTTTGATTCAACAAGTTTTAATTGAGCATCTACTACTATGGGCTAAAAATAGTACTTGTTTTCTTATTCAATACCAAAACTGTCCTCAAGAACAGTAAAAGTAGAAATACCTTCATCTTGGGGCCTGCAGGTGGCATGGTGGTTGAGAGTGCTAGACTCCCACCTGGCCAACCATGGGTCGAGTCCCAGACCTGGTGGCTTTGTTTCTCTCTTTCTTTTGCTCTGTCCCCTATCTGGTCAAATTAAAATAAATAAATAAATAAAGTTAAATAAAATAATTCTTAAAAAAAAAAAAAAGAAATATTTTCATATATTTCTTACCAACGCCACTTACCGAAGTTCGCAATAAAGTAAGGCTTCCCCAGATTACAATTCCAGAGGCCCCCAGAGCAACAGTTTCACCAAATGTATGCACAAGGTCAATCTGGCAAATGTGATGGAGTTAGCAGAAAGAAATCAATGAAAGTGTCATACATAAGAGAATAACATTGAACCTAAGTATATTGACCCATAATAACTATTTAATATTTCTCCACTATTTGTTTCTATCTTTACCAGTGACACTGCCCTACTACAAAACAAAACAAAACAAAACAAAACAAAACAAAACACAAACAAAAATAAAAATAAAAATAGACTTGTTGCTTTCATTACTTCTATTGACAGGAAAACAGGCCTTGGTGGGGGAAAACTGAGTTAATAAATTCTCTGTGCTACCTCATTCTCCACATGTACTTGGAGTTTATATGATTGCACTAAAAATTTAACACAGTCTTATTTTTCATTAATACACTGATACAGAATTAATGTTGTGCATATTCCTAAATGATATTAAAGGTTAAATTTCACTCTCTTCAAAAAATTATATTAAATTGCACTAAACACCATTGGTCTGCACTATTTTAGAGCTCTCATCCCAGTTACTTACCAGAGGAAGGAGTCTCGTAGTTTGATCAGTGTAAACTAAGCGGGTATACACAAAAACTGGAAGTGGATCTGCAGGGTTACGTACTTTAGAAAGCCTAATGGCTTCTTGCACACGATTACGAACAAAGAATGCAGCCTTTTGAGAAGATGCTAAGTCACTTTTCAAATAAATGGATGGGAAAAGGGCAGTACTTTCAGTCCACATCCAGGCCAGAAGATCATTTCTTTGCTTTTCTATTGGAGGGCAAGTTCCATCATATGTGGGGTGTTTGTAATTATGGTTGTAACAATCTGGAAAAAGATAATAACCCCAGTAGTACGTGGGCTTAAGTGATCTTCCCAGTTTTAAAGTCTCTAACATGAAATTCTTTCCAGCCTCTTCAAAGTCTACTTTGGCTTTTTTAGTTGCGTCCACGAGGTTCATCTGTGTATTTTGTCTCTGAACCAAAGCAATAGACATATTTCTGTACACATCTTTAGGCCTCCAGTTTCTCTCCCAGAGGGGCCTCCAGTTTTCCCAGTCAATGACAGCCAAGCCCACTTTGTCTGTTGGTATGTAATGGGCAATATCTTTCTTAGCTTTGTCTAAATGTTTCTGTATGGGCATGGACTGAGGGATTCCTTCATTCTCAACTGTACCCTTGATTTCATGTATATGAGGATAGAGGCCAAGTCTATCAGCATAAAATATTGTAACACTTTGGTCTATGGCATCTTTTCGAGGGCTTCCTATTAAAGAGAAGAGGCTCAAATCTAGTGGTTCATTAAAATTTCCAACACAAACTTCAGAGGGAGCATTCCAGGCCCAGAGGATAGTTTTGTTCGGAAGAATAGGCAGGGCGTTGAAATTCTGAGTTAGGCAATATGGAATTAAAAGAAAGGTAAACACTGTCAGGGATGCTCTACTGGACTTGATAAAGTTCCTGAGAAAGATGTGCTTGAACTGTATCACCACCATTGCAGAGTAATAATTATGAGAACCCCTTATTTCTTTCTGCACACTGTGGTTTACGCAATATTGTATGTGAGATAAAGACACAGATAAAAGATAGTGGAATTAAGTCACTTTGCTGAATAAAGAGGTATAACCATTATGTTCCAATTAAATATTTTTCTTCTTTCATATTTCAGAAAGGTTTTGTGAGTTGCATTTTTTATAACTGAAAAAGAAATACAGAACCTATTGTTAGGCTACATTTATATAATAGAGATTGCAACCTTAATCAAATTCTCAATTTTTTTCTTTTCTTCTTTATTTTTTTAACCCCCCACCCCCACCCAGGCTGACCTCAAACTCCTCCTGATCTTCCTGCCTTACGCTCATGAAATTATAGACAAGTGTTCCTGAGCCCAGCAACTTCTCAATTTTAAAGGCAGGTAACAATTTAATTTTAGGTGATAAAAGACATAACTCTTGTATTTTAATCAATAAAATCATGTCATTTTTAGTTATGTACAAATACTATGACAGTTAATTTTGTCTCTTTTTCATAAATCACCCCGAGCATCCAGAGAGGTGAAAGTAGCTATTTTTTTTTTCTTTACTTTCCCAGGGATGCAGGATACTGCACCAAGAAGGCCTTAGCAAAACCTAGTTGAACGAAAATAAATTCCACTTTGTTTCTAGACAGTCCACTTTGTATTGACCTGAAAAATATTGAAAGCAACTTTTCATAGAATTACATATTTTCATTTTTCTTTCTTTTCCTCATTTTTTTAAAAAGAGGGACAGTAACACAAAGAAAAAGTCACTTCTACTAGAGGTTACCAGTCAAAAGTTTGCTTAAAACTATTGAATCAACCCCAAACTCCACCAAACAACAAATATTTGCAATATAGCCCAATCAAATCTTACAGTGATGTGCTTCTAGGTTTAAAGTGAATAAATTCTATTACTACACTATATATTTTTGTAAAAGGATTGATTTTAGCCTAGCTTAATAAAAGCAATATCTAAAGTTTGGCCTTTTGTGCTGTTTAATAATTCTGTTGTCTTTCTGATGGTCAAAAAGCGAAGTGATACAGCAAATTTTGTGGTACAATAAAACTGTGTGAGCCAAGGACTAGAAATTAAATATATGGAATCTGGCTTTTGTATTTACAAAAATGACCTACAAGAAGACATATTTAAATATTCTGTGATTCTATGAGAAAACCAGAACTGTTCTCTTTAATTAGATTAGTAATATTCTGCTGTAAGAAGGTACAATGTGAATTATACCATTTTTCACTGAAACTTGTGTCCCTATCATAGCAAATTATCCATTCATTTTCATCACTGAAAAACAAATTGAAGAGAAACTGTAATTAGAATAAAACAAAATCTTAAGAAACATTACAATCTTATGTTTTCAAAGATAATAATTTTCTCTCATGTGTAAAATATCTAAAGTAACCAAGTTTTTATAACTTAAAGTCTTATAAACTTCCCTACTTAAAATCTAGAAAATATTCACCTAAAGTAATACTTGGGGGGGGGGGGGAAACCAATTCTTTTCAGATACCAACTACCAACCCAATGCCTGCATGACAAGGGGTGGGGGGAATGTGAAATAAAGAATTAGCTTTCCCAAAACTTTAGAGGAGTAGGCCAAGCTTATTGAAATTAACATTAACATCTAATTTCTATATGATCATCTCATATAAGGAAAATATGGGTCAGAATGAGTCTGTTGAGAAGATCTCTAGTCACAGAAATCTTTAAAACAGAAGGAACAATTTTGTCTTTGAAAATGGAATGAAGTATTACCTCTTTAGTTGACATCTACATACAAAGCTTTTGGGTACAAAATTGGGAATAAACCTAGAATTTCCTTTTATAATAGAGACCCTCATCTTCCTAGAAAGTTTTAACTTCATGTAAGTAATACCTGATCTTATCTCTCCACTAATATTCCTAAGGTTTGTACTCAATTTTGCACTTACCATGTTTGCCAGCTAAGCATCCTTCCTCCTCATAATGTGAATAATTGCTTTTTTTTTTCTTTTATTTCAGAGTGTTTGCACTCACTAGAGAGAAAGAGAGACAGAAGACAAGCATCCCCCAATAGAGCATGGTCATGCCACACTCCCACCTCCTCCATTACTCCATCCTATCAGCATTTAGAGCATGCACATATATGTGCCAGGCATGTTTTTCAAGACACAGGAGCTTAGGTTTGAACCATAGTTGATCATGTGAGATCTACAGTATGGGATTGGTACATGAGTAATATCTTTTTCTTTTTGAGAGAGAGAGAGATTTTTGTTATAGGGCAAGACAAAGAGAGACAGAGACAGAAAGAGAGAAATTACCCCTCCAGGGAAGCTGGGCCACGCCTCCATCCCTTATCCTCCATTCTCCTCTTGAGATTTTGGGCTCACACGCACAGGCACCTGGTTTGAGTTTAAGCCTCCAGGTCTGAGACTCAAACAGTGGCTGACTGCATGGGAGTCCAGCAACGTAACCATTATGCCATCTGCCGGTCCTCATAGCTTAACTACTACAGTTACGGTTATGGTTATGGTTACTCATAGACTAGTCTATGAATAATTTCTTCATAAGTCACTTGTTATAAGTCTTCAATATCCCCTAAAATCTGACAATGGCACTTATCCAGAAACCTGACTTCAAAGTCCAATCACTTAACCTTTTTTCAATAGTGTCAAGGTAAGAACTGGGCTGGTCTCAACACTTTCCTAGAGCATTGGCAAGTCACTAGTATCATTTTCTGAAAATAATAATAATAATAATAATTTCTCATGAAATAACATCAGAAGCCTAAAATCTGAGTACATGTAAAATTCTGTTTCAATTAAGCCTTTATTCCTATTGGAAGTAAATTACATCACTAAAACACATGCTGGCTAAATTCTTTCAACTAGGAATCTCTTGTCTGAGAATGAGTTCAAACTTTGTTGTTGTTGTTGTTGTCAGTTTTTGCTATAGGGCAAGTGCCCTCATCAGAGAGAGAGAGAGAGAGAGAGGGACAGTGGGAAACCACCTCCCAGGGTAGATGGCTACGTTGCAATCATCTCTCCACTCTCTTCAAAATTTTGAGCATACATGAACATGTGCCCAGGAAATTTTTTAAGCCACCGGGTCTGAGACTTGAACCATGCAATTGACCATGTGAGATCTAGCCACCACAACCTCCACCACCTGCTAGACCTAGTTCAAAATTATTTTATATAAATAAATTATACATTTATGTGTAGACATTCACATAATATAGCATTCACCACTATGTATTATTGAAACATCTATGAAATGAGAAAATATTAAAAATAACTTTAAAACCCCCAGGCACGTGTGCATGCGTGTCCAAGATCCCGAGAGGAGAGCAGAGGAGAAGGGATTGCGGCGTGGCCATCCCCCCTGGGGGGTGATTTCTCGCTTTCTGTCTCTCTGTCTCTCTCTCTCTCTCTGTCTGGCGAGCACACGCGCCCTACAGCAAAAACCTCTCCAAAAAAAAAAAAAACAAAAGACTTTAAAACCCAATAATAAGAAATGCTTAAATATGGTAGTTTAGGGGGTGAACTGTGGTGCAGCAGGAAAATATGATACTCTGCAAGTTTGTCACATATGGGAAAGTTCTTGGTTCAAGTATAGAGACCTCCCTGAGTACACTGGGCATACACTTACCTAGCATACACGGCTGTCTGAGGCTGGAGGTAGATCATAGTCTCAAGACCCTATTGGGGTCTTCTTTTCCTCTCTCTCTGTCTCTCTCTCTCTCTCTTGTTTCTCTCATATGTGGAAGAAACAAACTTCGTATAAATAAATGAGTGATATGGTAGTTCAGCCTGAGAGAATTTATTCAGATCTCAGAATTAGTTATAAAGATAATGAAGCAGGGTTGGTCCCATAGTGTAGCAGTTAAAGCTGTACAGAATAAGCCTGATTTCACATGGCCAGCCAGGGTTTGAGTTTTGGACCCAGCAGCTGAAAAACTCGACCTATCCAACGTGCCCAGGATCTTAACAGGATGGAGAATTGGTGGAAAAAGGATTGTATCCTGAACAGATCTGAGGGGCAGTACCTTCTTTCTCTCTGTCTCTCCATTTTCTCTTTCTTTCTCTCTTTCAAGCACAGGTGGCCTCTGACATAAACAAACAAAAAACATGATGAGCCAACCCATTAAGATGTTCGCTTAACATACTAAGTGAAATAATGTACAAAAATTCATACTAAAAGTAGGGATATAAAAAAAAAATGTAAGCGACATGCTTGAAGAATGGAATAAAATTGAGAAATATAAAAGAAGATTCATATTTTTTGAGTATCCATTATATATTTTTCTCTCCTAATTTTTGTCATCCAACTATCAGTTTGTCAAAAAACCAAAGTGGGGGAAAATTACATTTAATGGTAGAAATTAGTTTGTCTGGACAGATTTGAAGGACAGCTTCACTTCAGGGTGGAAAGAAAAATATTCATAAGGTTTCTTATTCTTTATTCACCAGAGTACTTATACAAAGGGTCTTTTTTGTTGGTTTGTTTTCTGTTTTTTAGAGAGATTTTTGCTATAGGACACACGTGCTCACTGGAGAGAGAGGCAGAGAGACAGAATGTGAGAAATCCCCCCCAGAGGGCTAGTCACACACAATCCCTTCTTCTCCATTCTGCTCTTGGGATTTTTGGGTCCACATGCACACATGCACATGTACCCAGCATGAGTTTCAAGCCACCAGGTCCAGACTCAAACTGTGACTGACTATGTGGGAGTCCAGTGACATAACCATTACACCATCTGCTGGTCCCAAGGGTTTTTGTTTTATCTTGGAGGAGAAAAGTTGGTGATTGAGATGTTTTTCTCTAAATTAAAAAAAATATATTTAATATTATTTCTTCTTATTTTAAATTTCACTAGAAAGAGACAGAGGAAGAAAGAGGAAAAATGAGAAAACAAGCTACAAGGTCCAGGACTCAAATTGCAGTTGGCCATATGGGAGTCCAGCACCATAACTACCACGTAACCTACTGGCCTCTTTTTTCTCAAATTTTATTGTGTGTCTTTAAGATATACAGCAAGTTATGGAAAGGTTGGGATATTTTGAAATAAGGAGAAGAGAGTCTGTAACAGAAAACCCAAACCAAAGAGCCAAACTTCTTGGCTTAATTCTTTGCTCTGCTCTTTCACAACACACACTTTATTTCCAAAATAAATGCTTTCTCTCTAGAAAATACTACTTAACAGATATAGACTGTCTAAAAAAATCTACATTTAGGTATTCTCATTTTTCTTCAATCTATGGATATGTTATCTCAATGGAACTAAGAACTGAATTTAGACACAATTCTCTGATCATTAAAATTATTATAGATTTCGAGAAATAAAAGCAATTCAAAGTGGTCTAGAATTCAAGATCCATTCAAGTTTTAAAGAGCTGAGTAGTCATAAGCCTGAATCTTTTCCCCATTTCCATCAGGATTATTGCCCCAACGGCATGTTTTACTTTGTAGCAAACAATCTGCAATGCTGCAAGAGGACTACAGATTTTACAATATGAGCCTACCCTTTCTTAATCCCAGAGTTCTTGAGTTCATGACGTAAAAAATAAAGTATAGATAGCTGTCTGTGTTGTCTTAAATGGGCCAGTATAAACTCTTGACAAACTTAAAACCTCCCTCTTCTTGTCTCAAATAAACTACTTTTTAAAAAACTTTTTAAAGTTTTGGGACCAGCAGTTAGCGTAATGGCTATGTCGCTGGACTCCCACGTAGTCGACCGCGGTTCAAGTCCCGGACCCGGTGGCTTAAACTCACACCGGGCGCGTGTATGTGCATGCCCAAGATCCCGAGAGGAGAATGGAGGAAAAGGGATTGCGGCATGGCCATTCCCCCTGGGGGGTGATTTCTCACTTTCTGTCTCTCTGTCTCTCTCTGTCTTTCTGGTGAGCGCACGAGCCCTATAGCAAAAACCTCTCCAGAAAAAAGAAAAAAAAAAGTTAAAGTTTTAAGAAGGTGCATTAACTCATTAGAGAGAGAAAGGGAGAAAGCAAGAAAGCGTCTTGGGACCAGCAGTTGGCGTAAGGCTATGTCGCTGGACTCCCACATAGTAGACTGCAGTTTGAGTCCCAGGCCCAGTGGCTTAAACTCACACCGGGCGTGTGTGCGTGCATGCCCAAAATCCAGAGAGGAGAATGGAAGAGAAGGGGTTGCAGCATGGCCATCCCCCCTGGAAGGTGATTTCTTGCTTTCTGTCTCTCTGTCTCTCTCTGTCTTTCTGGCGAGTGCACGCACCCTATAGTAAAAACCTCTCCGAAAAAAGAAAAAGAAAAAAAGAAAGCATCTCAAAGGGGAATGGTCCTACTATGATCCTTACTCCTCTATTTATTCCTCCAGTTGGGATTTTTGAGCGCTCACGCACATGTGCCCACTGTTTTTCTTTTTCTTTCTTGTTGAGAGAGATTTTTGCTATAGGACGTGTGCACTCACCAGAGAATCTACCCTGGTAGAGCCCCTGTCTCCTTCTCCCTGTCTGTCTGTCTCTTTCTGCCTTTCTGACTCTGTCTTTTCATTTTTTTTTCCGAATTTTTCTTTGTTTTAAATTTCTTTACGGTGGAGTTTTTTCTAGGCTCTAAAATCCTCCTTTATCTTGGTAATAATCCTCTCCCCTCCCTTCCTCCCATCTAGGCAAAAAAAAAAAAAAGGCAGGCTAGAAGAAGACTGAGTCCGCCATGAAAGCTGTTTTCATCTTTTTGCTTTATATAATTAACAAATATTTTGTTTGCTTTATCCATTTTTCTCTTTTTTTTCTTTCTTTCTCTGTTTTCTTATCCTTTTTCTTTTACCTCATCACTTTGCTGTTCAGCTTCCACCTACTGAGTGTCTAGACAAGTCTAAATGAAAAGTTGCCAAATCTGAATACTATTTGGGTCCTCATATTCCTCAACTGCCACTGAATCTGTGTCACAAAGGGAGGAAAATGCAATATCAAAGAGTTTGCAGACCACGTTCTCCTGTGCGCCTCTGATCGCTCAGATTGATCTTCCAGAATTTAGGAAGAAATTTATTTCATACAGTTCTGAAATTGGTAAGTCTAAGACCAAGGTGCCAGCAAATGTAATATCTGGTAAGGACCCTCTTCCTCATAAATGAATGTCCTTTTTTGTAACCTCAGATGGTGGAAGTGGCAAACAAGCTTCCACTAATACCTTTTATAAGGCCAGAAATTCCATCTGAATATTCTGATCTCATGACTTCACCACTGTCCAAAAGGTCCTGCTTAATATTTTCATATTGAAATTTAAATTTCAACACATATCATGAAGGAACATAAATATCCTGATAATAGCAATTTCTTAAAAGTTAAGATTTAGAGTTGAAAAAGTGACAGTTATCCTCTTTAACTAATGGTGTTTTTGACCTGCAGTGGTCTTATTTATTTTAGACAACATGAAGGTAAATTGCAAACGTAATGATCCAAGAAAGTGATGTTAGGTAGTGATGTTAGGTAGGTCTATAATTCCTTTTTTATTTTTTTAAATTGAAGGTTATACCCTATTACCTGTTGAACACCCTAATCTCAAAATTCAAAACATCCACAATCTGAAACTTTTTAAAGATTGACATGATGCCACGAGTGAAAAATCTGACACCTGGCCTTGTCTGATGGGTCACAATAAAAAGTCCACATTACAAATATATTATATAAAATTACCACCCAGCTTTGTGTGTTTATGAAACATAAATGTGTTTCACATTTATACTTAGGTCCCATCCCTAAGATACCTCATCCTCTGTATGCTCATGTTCCAAACTCCCACAAATAAATCTCAAAATCTGGAACACGAGACCAACAGAGGGCATATTGGTTACATCACTGGATTCCCACATAGTCGACTGCAGTTCGAGACCTAGATCCTGTGGCTTAAAATTCATGCCAGGCACACGTGTGTGCATGCCCAAAGTCCCAAGAGGAGACCGTAGGAGGAGAGATTGTGGCATGGCTATCTCCTCTAGGGGATAATTTCTCACTTTTTGTATCTGTCTCTCTGGCGAGCATATGCGCCCTGTGGCAAAAATCTCTCTTAAAAAAAAAAAATCTGGACCCTCTTGTCTCACAAGCATATTGGATAAGTAATACTCAACCTGTAGTGGGCCAAGAATCAATTTAATTGTGTGTAATAGATACTAATGGACACTTACGTTTCTTTTATTGTCAAAGTCAAATGAGCTTACCAGAGCTACAGAAAGAGAAGGAGGAGAAAGCACCCTGTTGTGGAGCATAGTCCTGCCTCAATCCCTTTCTTACTTTTCTTGTTCTTACCTCCTGCCAGACGGGACATTCATGCAGTCAGGGCATAGCTGATAAACTAACAGATGATCATTTCTTCCCAGGCATCTATAACATTTCTGATTCATTCCCTGTGTACTGCCTGTTAATTTCACCAATATTCTGGAGGTAACAAATATACATTAGGGGCTCCTCCAAGGTCCACACTACTTCTTATAATGCCAAGTGGATTTTACAGATTTACCTCCAACTTTAGATTTTTTACAATGTTTGGTTATTGTCTGCATGTTTAGTAGATGACCCAAATGCTATTCATCGAGAGGTCCTGATACATTGACAGTGCCAAAAAAAATTGATAACACATTATTACTCATTTTGGCATTCCCTTATAGGTTAAATCAGATCTATATGCTCCTTTTTTTTTTTTTTTTTTTTTTTTTTTTTTTTTTTTTTTTTTTGCTATAGAGTGTGTTTATTCATTCACCGGAAAGAAAGAGACAGAGTGAGAAATCACCCCCGTCCAGAGGGATGGCCATGCCACAATCCCTTCTTCTCCATGCTCCTCTTGAGACTTTGGGCATGTACAACATGCCTGGTGTGAGCTTTAAGACACTGAGTCTGGGACCTGAACCGTGGTCAACCACACAAGGGTCCAGCAATGTAACCATATACCATCTGCTGACCCAATAAACTCGTTATTAAAGCTGAAATAAACTACTTGCTCACAAAACTTTGGGTACCATTAAAATGCCATACCTCATATCATACTCAGTAATCAGGGCATGTGTAACATAAAATTCTAAACCTAACTTTAGGGGCGAAAATCCATCAAGAAACTGAACTGAAATGCTTAATATCGTTACTTTGGAGCCTTAAAAAATCCGGAATTCTCCAAGTAGGAGACCTAGATTAACCCCTTTTGACATAGTTTTTGGTCACCTTCTACCTACTGTCATCTCTAAACTTTTCATTTCTGAATTCCATAGAACATTACACACACTTGAGAAAACAATTCCATGTTATGACTAGTACTCTTGGAGTATATCATCAACAAGTAAAAAACGTGTGGCCTCCATTGACAAGTCCTGCTATTCTTTTAGCCAAAAGATCACGCACACATCAAGATTTGTAAGAAAAAGCATGTAGTGTTATCTTGCCGGGAATTACCTTATGCAGTGCTGTTACCCACATATACTGGAATAGCAAAAGAAAAATCTTGCTGGATTCATGTAGTTTGTATCAAGCCAGACCATCACCCACAGGATAACTTGGAGACTCTCCCTACAAGTGACCTCATAGTAAGGGTTTCAGAGCAAATTCTAAGGTTCTAGAAGCAGATGACATCACAAAGTAGACAGCTTGACCCAAGGTCACAAAACAGGAAATGCTTCTTCCACCTGTTTTCCCCCTTTCAGTCCTCTACTCCCTAAGTAAAAGAGTTAAGTATTTTAAAACAAAACCTGCTCTTCCCCTTCATATATTGAAAAGTTGACTGGATATTAATATTACTTGTTTCAATTTGCCCTATGCTCTCTCTGATTTCTACTATGGGCTCTCTTTCAAACTGTATCTCTCATAAACCTTAGTAAGTAGTGCCACATCTCCGTGAAAGAGAAGACTATGTAGACAGCCGACATCCACATCACTACCACGTGTTCCTTTCAGTGTTGAGCAACTTACTTCCAAGTTTTAGAATGTGTGATTTTAGAAAAGGCAATCCAATATCTTCCCATGAAAGTAGAACAAGAATTCAATATCATGATGAAAATACTGAAAACTCTCCAATCAGAAGTTAGAAGTTTAGCTTTTGCCCAACAAGGAGACACTTGTGCAAGGACTGGTAAAAAATGCTGCTCTTATGTGAATCCGGTGGGACAAATAGCATCTAATTTATACTTTTTAACAAAAAAGATAATTTCCATCAGATAAATGAGCCTTGACCGTGTAATTGAACTGGTCAATTTTTAGTGCTGAGAGATTGGTTTAATAAGATATGGCGAAATGTGCTTAGATTTGTATTTTTTTGTTTATTTAATCTTGTTCTTATCTATGTTTTTTCTTTCTTAACAAATCTCTTACTGTTCATATACTAATCTGAATCTTTTCTTCACAGCCACCAATTCAGCTTTATTATGAGAAATATACTGGGAAGTTTCCGATGGGGACAATACAAGAGTTCATACTATGCTACCCTAAAATATGCCCCTTTGAGGATCTCTGACCTCTCTTTCTACTTAAACCAAGACATAAAATTTCCCATCTGATAAGTGTCTTCTTACAGGAGGAAGAGACCTTTCTCATCACTGGAGTCTTAAAGTCAACACTGAAATTGATGTGTGGAAAAACAAAAACAACAACAGCAAAAAACTATTAAAATAACCCTTATCTTCCACTAGTTTCTCCCATATATTTCCCAGTCACTTACCTGCACATTTCTGCCCCTAGAAACTTAACCTCCATTTTCTTCATTTTTGTCCTTTACCTAAAATTTATTATTCTTTTTAAAAATTGTGTATAGGTTCTTAGTCCTCTTTCTATAGGTTTTCATTTTCCCATGAAGGTTACCCTGTGCACATAAAAATATTAAATAAAATTAATACACTTCTGGAGGGAACCAGCAGTTAGTGTAATGGCTATGTCGCTGGACTCCCACGTAGTCGACCACGGTTCACGTCCCGGACCCGGTGGCTTAAATCTCACGCCGGGCGCGTGTGCGTGTGTGCCCAAGATCCCGAGAGGAGAATGGAGGAGAAGGGATTGCGGCGTGACCATCCCCCCAGGGGGTGATTTCTCGCTTTCTGTCTCTATGTCTCTCTCTGTCTGTCTGGGGAGTGCACGCGCCCTATAGTGAAAACCTCTCAAAAAAAAAAAAAATTAATACACTTCTGGTAATCTGACTTGTCAGTTCAATTCATAGACCCTAGTTACAGAAATTAAAGACTAGAGGGAAGTAGTGTTTCCTCCGTTACACTGGCACGTAGAAAGTACCCAACAACTCTAAGTTCTTTCTGTTTTTATTATTATTATTATTATTATTTTGAAAGATTTTTAGGCATGTGCACTTGCCAGAGAGACAGAAAGTGAGAAATCACCCCCTAGGGGAGATGAATATGCTACAATCTCCCAGAATTTGGGGCATGCATACATACATGCCCTATACCAAGAAGTACTTATTTCCCCACACTGAAGATAAGACCGTATTATAATATTTTTAAAGCCTTTGCCAATCTAAATAATATGAAAATGATATCTCATTGTCATTTTAACCATTCCTTTTATTTGAAATAAATTGACGCATTCATTCATTTTTCCTTTGCTGTGATTTTCTGTTAATGTCTTTTTCCTACGTTAGGTTTGAGTCATTTGTAGTTGGTTTTGCATGAGAATTCTTTACATATGAGGGGAACTGGCACTTTGTAACAAGTTTCAAATATGTCTTTCCAATTAGTGCTTTGATTTACAAAGTGTATTGTTGTATTGTCACACAAAAGGCAAGCTCGTTTTGTTTTGTTTTGTTTTATAGCTATGTTTCTAAATATTTTTAAAGTACATGGAACTTAGTTCAGGTCTCCCATAGCAGGGCCTAAGATGAGGTTTCATGTGCCAATAATATATTGAGAAGGTTTCCTAAGGAGAAACCCTCAGGAGACTGGGAGAAATTGGACAGGAAAGATGATGCAACCAAGAAAGGTTGTAATTTCATATAAAGGCCTGCAGGGGGCAACTGTGTTCTGATCATAGGAGGGATCTAATTAATGCTTGTGGTGGTGAAACCACAATAAATGGGAGAGAGAATGAAGGTGAACTCTGGGAAAAACGAATGCACAAGAGCAAAAGGGGCCTTAGTGGTTCTGCATGGGCACTGACAGTGTCCGTCAACAATGGGTGGGCAAGAGTCAACGAAAGGAAAGAGTAAAGAAGTTCAAACCCAGCATTTGATTTCAGTGTGGAACTCTTTCACCTTATGATTAATAAATTGGATAAGAGAAGGAATTCACTCAGTCAAGACAATTTAGTCCAACCCAACCTAGTAACAATGATTTGTCATGTATATTTTGTTTCCTTCTCTTCCTCACCTCTACCTAGGTTTCCATAGTCAGGCCTAAGGGTGACAAAGTCATTGAGAAAGCTGCTTTATGTTTCTGTAAGTTGAACTATAGCTATGGATCTTGAGAGTCTATGATAAGAGGGAATGTATTTAAAACGGGACATTTGGCACTGCTTAAAGAATATAGTCTAATCTTGTACTATTACTAATTAAAGATATCTTTGCCACATTTCTGGTGTAACTAGAGAATAGTCTCTGATATATATATATATATATATATATATATATATATATATATATAAAATTGATATATACATATAATTATACACAATATATAATAATTATTATATTATATTATCAAGTATCAATTATATTTTAATTATAATATAATTACAAATACATAATTATATTTTAATTATAATATAATTACAATCAAGTATGATATATTCTATTGTAATTAATAATAATAAATTATATTATTAAGTATATACTAATCATAATATTATATATGATCTTATACAATTATAATGAATTATAATACATTATATTATCATAAAATGTATATTACATGCTATATAATTAATAATTATTATTATTATATAACCTTAATACTATGATATAATAATAACTATATAGTAATTATTGTATATTGTATATATATCATTATTTCCACTTAAAAAAGTCTTTATTAGTCCTCTTGTGAAGTAAAAGTTTTATCTTGAAAGGTAAATATTAAACCGATAATTAAACTCAATACATGTTTGCTCACATTGGAAGAAGCAGTTTTCACAGTCTGAATTTCTAAAGTTTTCTTTTTTAAAAAGAATTATTTATTTAATTTTATTTACCATTATTATTATGTTTTAAAGAATTATTTTATTTAACTTTATTGATTTATTTTAATTTGATCAAAGAGGGACAGAAAGGAAGAAAGCGAAAAAGTAAGCCACCAGGTCCAGGACTCAAACCGTGGTCAGCCAGCACACTTAACCACCATGCCACCTGCCAGCCGCCTAATTATTATTTTTTACTTTGCTACAGGGCAGTGAACTTACCAGAGGGAGACAGAGAGACAGAGGGAAAGTGAGAAAACAAGATGCCAGGTCCAAGATTCCAAGTGGTTGGCCATATGAGAGTTCAGTGCCTTGACCACCAAACCACCTGCTAGCCCTGGCTTTCTAAAGTTTTCTATGCTGGTCTCAAGGAGTTTGGCCTGGTACTAGAGCAACTAGGAACGGTCACTTGACATGGTAGTGCAGGTTTCTACCAGCAACATAAATAAGTCAGGTGAGCCGTGTCCAATAACTAAGTTTGTTCAGTATGGAAGGTGACTTATATCAGTTATTTTTCATTATTTCCTTTTTTGCTTTTGCTTATTTATTCATTTATTTATTTTCATACAGGGTCTTACTATGTCCTAGGTGTCTTCTATCAGTCTTTTTTTTTTAAGAATTATTTTATTTAATTTTATTTATGTATTTATTTATTTAAATTTGACCAGAAAGGGACTGAATGAGAGAAAGAGAGAGAGAAGGAAACTGAGAAAGCAAGTCACCAGGTTGGGGACTGAACCGCTGTCAGTCATGTCAGAGTCCAGTGCCCTTAGCCACCACACCACCTGCCGGCCCCTATCAGTCTTTCAAAAGCATGCTGGCTTTTAGGGTGGGCCCAGAATCGAATATGAGCCTCTCTTGTGACTTCAGTCTGCTGAGTAGCAACGTATACTGGTGCACACTGCCATGGCTAGACTGGTTGCTGCTTTTCTTAATTGAAGTTTATGGATATTCATGTGATTTTCACCAGCCTTCTAGGGAACACTATCACTGTACTGGATGTTTCTGCAAATACAGACAATACATTAGACATGGGCTTTTCCTCAAGAATCAAGACTGATCAATATAAAATTAACATAAAATATATTCACGTATTTAGGTACAAACATATTGACGGAAGTATGTATTCAAAAATGTGATTGTAAAGCACAGATATTGATAGTCTGATGGCCTAACATTTGAGTTGTTGTAAAGTAGCATTCCTTTTTTTTTTCTTTCTTAAATTGCCAGAGGCTATGTGCATTCATCAGAGAAAGAGAGAGAGAGAGTGAGAGAGAGAGAGAGAGAGAGAGAGAAGGAGAGAGTCAGAGAGAGGGAGAAACACTCCCTTGGGATGTGGTCATACCACAATCCTTTCTCCTCTATTTCTTTCATAGAACGTTTCATAATCTACTTTGTATTATCTCTGTGTCTTTTGACTTGACTATAGATTTCTATAGAGAAGAGATGAAGTCTTATTAATCTTTGCAAATTTCATAGTACAGAGTATATGCCATGCATGAAGTAAATTCTTAACAATGTTTAAAAATTGAACTGACTGATTTTTAATCATTAAACAAATATTTATGAAAGCCTTGGTTAAGTGCAACTCTGGGGCAAACAAGCTGAATGACTTCTTCCCACACCTAGAGCATTGCTGGGTTGCTAAGACACATACAAAAATAACTGTGGGATGAGAAAAATTAGATGTTTTAGAAGAACTATGAAATAAAAGTAAATAATTTGAAAAATAAATTCACAGATCAGAGAGATGCATACAAATCAAACAATAAAGAAAAGTTTCAAGGGAAAAAAAATGAGCAACTTTGGTTTCAGCCGAGGTTGAAATAGAACAGGGGGTGAGGCAGGGTGGCAGTCAGGAGAGCTCGTTCTAGAGTCCAGGAAAATAGTGTATGCTTAAATAGAGAGTGATAACGCTGGAAGCAAATTGTGGAGACTTCAAACCATAAAAGAAAATTTTTTATTATTTTTATTTAATTTTATTTATTTATTTTTTAAACCAATCAGAGAGAGAGAGAGAGAGAAAGATGAAGTAAGAAAGCAAGCTGTCTAGTCTGAGACTCAACCACGATCAGCCATGTGGGAGTCCAGCACCTTAACTACCACACAACCTGTTGACCCCAAGAAAATATTTTTACTTTATATGGTATATAAGTAGCAATATGAACAAAGGACTGGCACTGATAGAAATTAGTCCTTAGGAAAACTAACTTGATATCAGCATGTCGTTTTCTTGGGTAAAATCAATAGTCAACTCACTTCAACAGACAGTGGGGCCTTGTCACTCAAAGAGAAAGTGACAGAATAGGGAAAAAAAAAAAAAAAAAACTTTTAAAAAGCTTCCCTTGACACCTAGGTAAGAGCTCATTTTTGTTTCATATATAAAAAGACATTCACTGTTGGGACCAGCAGTTAGTGTAATGGCTATGTCGCTGGACTCCCACGTAGTCCACCGCGGTTCGCATCCCGGACCCGGTGGCTTAAAACTCACTCCGGGCACGTGTGCGTGCGTGCCCAAGATCCCGGGAGGAGAATGGAGGAGAAGGGATTGCGGCGTGGCCATCCCCCCTGGGGGTTTATTTCTCGCTTTCTGTCTCTCTGTCTCTCTCTGTCTGTCTGGTGAGCGCACGCGCCCTATAGCGAAAACCTCTCCAAAAAAAAAGAGATTCACTGTTATTGACTGAAATCACAGAAACAGTTTAAATTACAAAAATCAAATAGCTATAAAGATAGTGACAAAGAATTGAAAGCCATATATTAAAAATGGCCAACACCACAGACTAGTGGTTATGACAGCTAGATCCCATGTGGCTGACCACATGGTTTGAATCCTGGCCCCAGCAGATTGAAAAACACCCCAGGTATGTGGGTGTGTATGCCCAAAATCCAAATAGGATGGAGAAACGGAGGGGAAGGGACTGTGGTGTGACCATGCCCCACTAGAGGGGTGCTTTCTCTTTTTCTTTCTCTTTTCCTCTCTCTTCATTTATCCCTGGTGAGCACATGTGCTCATGGCAAATTAAAAAAAAAAAAATACTAATAAACAAATAGCTCTGAAACAGAAAGGAAGAGAAGAAAGCCTACTTTACCTTTTTATAAAAAAGGAGCCATATTGTGCTGCCCAGAAGGTAGATTCCAATTTTATGCATAAGAGCTAACATGAAGAAAACAAATTATCCTAAAAAAGTGATATTGTAAGCTAAAATAGACTCAGCTCTTATAAGACATATTAAAAGACAGATCTATAAAACAACAAAAGTTGTAATCTCTGATGACTCCAAGAAACTCCTATTAATAATAAATTCTAACTTCGTATTTTTTCCCTCAAGTGTCAAGACAATTTTTCTTATTAAAATCTTTGTAATGTCATTATATATAAGTGAAATTATACATAGAATATAGAATGTTATATATTATCATAGTAATATTATATATTATAGTAGGGTATGATAACATATTACACATAGGAACGAACTGTGAGGTATTAATAGTTTCTCGAACTAAAACCGAAATTTAGGGCTTGCTAAGTGTCAGGGTAGTTACGGCAGCTGAATGTCACATGTGTGACTGTGCTGTTCAAGTCTCTGACCCAGTGGCTTGAAAAACATGCCTGGTGCATGTGCATGCAAGCCCAAAATCCACAGAGGAGAATAGAAGAAAGGGATTATCACATGGTCATTTCCACTCAGGGGTACTTTCTCACTTCGTTTTTCTCTGTATCTTTCTTCAGCAAATGTGCATGCCCTATAGTAAGTAAAATCCACAAGGAAAAAAAAAAAAAAAAAACTCTAAACTTCAATTTGGTTATTTTTATGATTCTGGGCTGAGTTAAGAAAGCCGATTCTGATAGTGGGCTCTCCCTAGTAATTCCTTCTCCAGCACTTTGGCCAAAAAGGCTTTGATAGTCTAGAATTCCATCTCTACTTAGACACATTTCAGTGAGGGATACATGAATACCCTATTACATGCATAGATGTGCATTTTTCTAAGAAGAGTAGACCATATTTTAGAGGTATCTGCAGCAGAAAAATAATGAACAAATCTTGATGTAGAATTCACAGCAAACTCCAAAGCTAGGTGAATTCAGTAAGAGTGATTTCTTTTGTATTCTGGAATTGTACTGGACTTCATTTCAGAACAGACTCATTTTTCTGAAGATTAAAGAACCAGATAAAGTTTATGAGACCAGCAGTTGGCATAATGGCTGTGTCGCTGGACTCCCATGTAGTCGACTGAGGTTCGAGTCCCAGACCCAGTGGCTTAAACTCACGCCAAGTGTGTGTGCGTGTGTGCCCAAGATCCTGAGAGGAGAGTGGAGGAGAAGGGATTTTGGCGTGGCCATCATCCCTGGGAGAGTGATTTCTCACTTTCTGTCTCTCTGTCTCTCTCTTTCTGGTGAGCACACGCACCCTACAGCAGAATCTCTCAAAAAAAAAAAAAAAAACAGATAAAGTTTGAACTAGAGGCAATGCGTGTATTACATTTACTGAGCTTGTATAAGTGCACTATGAAGCTGCAATTTGTCTTCCCTACAAACTCTTATTGTTGCCATCCTGACAGTCTGTCAATGATACACAGAGAGTGTTGCTTTAAGGGAGACCTGGGCATCAGGATAACCCCAAAATTGAGAATTAAAACAACAAAACCCCACTTTCTTGGTCTCTCATATCTCTCAGTAAAAAATATGAGGATCATGGGTCTTTCATTAAAGTGGTACAATCTCATGAGCAGTCCTGCTGCCCTGATACACAAATGTCTCCAATTTGGGAGAAATTATTACTCTGCTGGAAGATTTTCTAGGACAAAACTTCTCAAGCTTTAAACTGTTCACAGATAACCTGGACTCTTGCAAAATGTAGATTCTGATTCAGGTAATCTGGAGGGGAGCCCGGAGTCTACATGGTTAACAAGCCCTCTAGTGATATTTTTCAAGGTCCACAATCTGCTTAGCAAGAGCCTAGACCAGAGCAAATGTACAGGATGCATTGTTATTCTTTGTGATTCTTGCACCTCTCTATAATCTATTTAAATCTGTAGGGTAGTTAGTAACTTAGAGTACTCAGGAAAGTCAAAATATAGAATATTTATTAGCTCTAGAAATCACCTGGATTTAGCTAGCATGTGTTTTGGTGACATGATTTCTTTAAAATAAGGATGTCTCTCTCTGGCAAGCGCACATGCCCTATAGCAAAAATCTCTCAAAAAAAATTTAAAAATTAATAAATTCTCCCAAGTGACTACAATAGAAAGCATTTGCAAGACAGGTTCTGTGAGAACCAGGGAGGGGCCTGCAGTAGTTCCCTACCATTATTTCTATTCCAGGAATAAGTCATAAGAAATGCAAAATTTTTATAAAGCCAAACTACTCTTGAGGACTTTGGTCTATGAAGTTGTAACAAAAGCTATAGCTTTTATTCTTTTCAAAAGGTGTCTTCTGCCACTTTTTTTCTCATTTGATTTCTTAGAGGCTGTCTATTCCAATTCTCAGAATGGGAAAATATTTTTGTAAACTATGCGTCAGATAAGGGACTCAAAACCAGAATTCACAAGGAACTCAAGCAGCTGTTCCAGAAAAAGACAATCAATCCTATTAAAAGATGGGAGAATGAGTTGAAAAAACCACTCTCTAAAGATGACATACGAATAGCTAAAAGGCATATTAAAAAATGCTCAACATGCCTCATTGTAAGAGAAATGCAGATAAAAACAACGAGATATCACCTAACTCCAGTCAGAATGTCTTAAGATTAAAAAAACAAAAAATGATAAGTGCTGGAGGGGGTGTGGTGAAAAGGGAACTCTCTTACACTGCTGGTGGGATTGTAAATTGGTCCAACCACTGTGGAGAACAATCTGGAGATTCCTCCAAAATCTACAAATAGAACTACCATATGATCCAGCAATCCCACTCCTTGGTATCTACCCGAAGGACAAAAGAATACTTATTCGAAAAAGTGCTTGCACGTGGGTGTTTATTGCGGCACTTTTCATGATTGCTAAGTCATGGAAACAACCCAAATGCCCACGAACTGATGAATGGTTAGAAAAACTGTGGCACATATACTCAATGGAATACTATTCATCCATAAAAAACAACAAAACCCTGGCTTTTGAATGGAAGTGGATGAATATGGAAGACTTATGCTGAGTGAAGCAAGCCATGCTATGAAGGAGAGGCATTGTATGTCCCCACTTAATACATACAAGTGTCTGCACTCTATCACTGAAACTAATTGTCTAAATGATATAGAAATGCAGTATATAGATGTAAATACCAGGTATAGTGTGTGTGAAAGAGGAGGGTCTGAGGAAAGACATTGTGGGAGGGACAGGGAGGCAAAGCATTAATGGCACAAAGAGGTGTGGTATTATCTGTGGAAGATATTTTGTAGTTTTATCAACAGTACTAGGGAGAAATGTTCACCTGTTGAAATATCCATTTTGTAAAACAAATAATAATGTGATTGAGTGTATGGAAGAAAATGAAATGGAAAAAAAATTAAAGAAAAAAAAATTTTTTTTAATTTCTTAGAGGCAGCAAAAACCTATTTTTTAGATTTAACATGCAATCCCCCATGAAACTGAAACCATTATGATTTCACAACAATAATCCAAATTAAGTTAACACTTTGATCTTTAGTATGGAAAGCAATGAAATTCATTCTTTTGGTCATTTTTGTTATCTTTTTAATAATAAATGAATCTGGTTTTCAGTGTTGTTCAGTGAGGCCTTAATATCATATTGAATGGAAAAATCAACTGAAAATACAGGTTAATATCTATAACTTCCTTTAGGAAAGAAAGAATGTAGAAAGCTTTCATTGATGTATGTCATTAAATAAAGTTCTATACTTTAAAAAGAAATAGCACATTATGAGGACCCAAACTGTCTCTTACATAAAGGGACAAAGGAAATGCATCATCATGTACCCAACTCAATTATCCAGCTCTTCTAACCCCTACACACACTTAAATAATGAATGGCTCATTTACAAATCTTTGGGGAAAGTACATATTTAGAGTCAAGAGAAGTTCTCATTTTTTTATTCAAGGTTATTTTAAATAAAATCAGAGAACTGATGATGTGGTCAGTGGTATAAGATTAAATTGGTCTCTCAAGAAAAGGAAAACATTCATTTGAAAGAATCTTATGACTCAAAACGACAAACAGCACAGGGTGTTACCTAATGTGGGACTGCCATCTCCCCACTCTTATTCTTATCCCTGTCCACGTTTGAGCACAGGAAACCTGAATATGGCCCAAAACTGGACACAGCACTCAGCAAGTGTTATAAATCTATGTGAGGTATTAGACAACATAGACTTCATAATAACACCAGGTCTTAATTACTTACATAACACAAACCTATCACAAGGACAATTGGTATGGAAGATGTCTCTGTCCTCTTTAATCCTTTTCATACTCAAAGGTAAAAAAGCAATTAGAGGTCTCTTGGCAGAATGTTGATCTCTAGTGCAATATACTTTAAAAGTGCATTCATAAATCATCACTTTGTACTCATAAATATATACAACTACAAGCTGTCAATTTAAAGTTCAAAAATTCAAGTGAGTCATGCTGAATCCTTACAAAAATTATATTTGTGCCTGGGACCAGCAGTTAGCATAATGGCTATGTCACTGGACTCCCACGTAGTCAACCGCGGTTCATGTCCAGACCCAGTGGCTTAAAACTCACTCCAGGCGCAAGTGCATGCATGCCCAAGATCCCGAGAAGAGAACAGGGGAGAAGGGATTGCGGCGTGGCCATCCTCCCGGGGGGTGATTTCTCACTTTCTGTCTCTCTGTCTCTCTCTGTCTGGCGAGCGCATGCACCCTATAGCAAAAACCTCTCCAAAAAAAAAAATTATATTTGTGCCTGAGATCGTTATCCCCATATTTTTTTACCTTACGCTCACTCAAATTTATTTTATTTAGTATTTGTTCCATTCATACACTGCCTTTTTTCTTTATTGAGTTAAATGTGCTGGGGAAAAACACTGAATCAGTCAGTATTCAAGGGACATGAATTAGATTCTTGGTTCCACTAGTACATATCTTTGTGAACTTGAGAATAGAAGTTTCTCAATCCTTTCCGTTTCAGTTGCCTCTCCTTTAAAAAGGAAATTGCCAAAGAACCTATCAACTGTAAACTTCTAGTATTTGAAGGGTATATGTGGTCCTTGTTCATAAATTAATGGAAGATGCAATCTCCAAGTTCTTAAGGAGATACTAGGTGTTGCCTGTAACTGCAAAAGCTTTTGGAAGAGTAATAGGATTAGGCTGCCAGATGACTGGAACAGTAAGCACAATCGGGTGGGACCTCTCAGCAATTATTTGATTAAAGGTACATTAACCAGGCATATTCAGCTATTTTGTACATGTGCTACTGGACATATCATATAAACAACTAGATGACTAAGCTAACGCATGATTAAAAGTAAAATATATTAGAGACAAAGAGAGAAATACAGTACATTAAAATATTTACATATATGTAAACATACAATCAGGACTATTTCTTTTTTGCTTGCTTGTTTAGAGGTTTTTGCCTTAAGGCAGGTGCACTTTCCTGGGAGAGAGAGAGACAGAGACAGTGAGAGGGAAAGTGAGAAATCACTTCCCAGGGCAGATGGCCATGCTGCAATCCCTTCTCCTCCATTCTCCTTCTGGGATCTTGGGCACATACGCACACATGCCTGGGGTATTTCATGCCACCGGGTCCAGGACTCAATCCACAGTTAGACGTGTAGGAGTCCAGTCACATAACCACTATGCCATCTACTGGCCCAAGATTGTTTAAAATATTTGAGCTTCAAGAAGTTTTAGAACTATCCTGTTCTTACTCTTTTTAATTGAAAAAAAAAAAAATCAATGTAGTGGAGTTACAACAGTGACTTGATTGAGGAGTAAATTTCTTTTCATCTGTTTTTATAAATAATAAATCCTTTTATCTTTGGCTAACATACAAGAGCTATTTATAAGCCCCTTCCAATAAAGGTTTTTGAAATCATAGACATGTTAATTAAAAATTATTAAATTTTAAGTTTAAATATTTTCTGTATTCAGTTTGTATTTCTGTAAGACTTTATGGATTTCCTCACAGTACTGCACCTACTATAGTGGTTTGAACACACTCACCATAAGTTAACATTCAATAAACATGTGTTTGGCTTAACTACATATGGACAATATTATGTCTCTTGACTTTATTCCCTGGTATTATGGTGATGACATATTAGAAAAGACCCTTGCACTATGAAACTATCATGTTTTAGATAAAATATACTTTGGATACAATGCTAGGTTCACAAGAAATATAGGACTATGAAATCCTTTGCCCTAGGGGGGGAAAAGTTACTCAAACTGGACTAGGGAGTGTGAGCTCGACTAAAAAAATACTAATAGCAGGACTCTTCAAGGACTGAAATCAGTATCACTGCTGCATTCAGAAGACCAAGCCTCAGTTCAGCTGTATGTTATTACTGTGGAATTGAGATTACTACCACTCCTCCGTTTAGTCCTCATAATTTTGATTAAGCTTGGGCCCCCATAATAGAACTAGTGTGGCTCCATATCCAAGCATCCTATGACTTTCAGATAGAAAGAATGCAAACCATCTTTGGGGGACACCAAAAGCACAAGCATAAGAAGAGAAAGATAGGTAAATTTCTTAGTTTGTGTTGCTCTAACAGAATACATACGACTGAGTGTTTTATAAAGAAAAGAGGTTTATTTGTATCACAATTTTGGTGACTAGAAGATTTAAGAGCATGAGTCTGGCATCTGACTGATCTCTGGTACTGCTTCACAACGTGGTTGAAAATAGCAAAAAGGAAATCAAGTACATGAAGAGAGAGACTTGTGGGCAACCAACTTGCCCTTATAACAACCAACTACTTAGGCAGAACTGAGAAGCCCTTAACTGATTCATAAATGATCCACTCTCATGTCTCAGATATCTCCCACTAGACACCACCTTTCACATTACATCATGAGTTTGTTTTGTTTTGTTTTGTTTTTCTAAGAGAGATTTTTGTTCTAACATGTGTGCTCATCTGAGAGAGAAAGACAGAGAGAGAGAAAGCAAGAAATCACCCTCCCCCCCCGCCCCCCAGGGGACATGGCCATGCTGAAATCCTTTCTCCTCCATTCTCCTCTCAGGATTTTGGCCACATATGCACGTGCACCTGGAGTGAGTTTTAAGCTGCTGGGTCTGGGACTCAAACCATTGTTGACTACGTGGGAGTCCAGCAACATAACCATTATGCCATCTGCTGGTCCCACAGCATGCGCTTTGAGTGAGACACATTCAAATCATAGCAATAGATTAAATAGATAACCAATTGTTTCCCCTTACTATTTATTTATTTATTTATTTATTTATTCCAAAAGAGAGGCAATAAGAGAGAGAGACAGAAATAGCCCTCTGAACTGGGTGTTTATGCTGTGATCCATGCTCAGCTTTCAACCAGCCCTGGATCATGAGTAAATGTGTGCTTGATGTACTTAGGGAGGTCGCTGGACTTGAACCAGAAAACAGCCAGGTAGGATTGCTTCACAAAGTGTTGCAGTTTACCACTTAATTATAATTTTCTCGAAAGCATACCTTCAAAAGAGTAAGAATAAAACCCATACAATGGGAGGAAATTTTAGTAAGTTATATATGCAATAAGGGATTTTTATTTATATTTAAAAAACATTTATAATTCAATCACATAAAGGACAACTCAAAAATGGGCAAAGAATACATGTAGACATTTATTCAAAGGAAATATATACAAATGACCAAAAGTCTTCTTAGTTTGTTAGGGCCACTATATCAAGCTACCATGGACTAGGTGACTTAAATAACAAGAATTAATTTTTCTCACAGTCCTGGAGGCTAAAATTCCAAATGATTTCATATTTGTTTTCTTCTAAGGTCTCTCTCCATTACTTATAGATGGCCATGTTCTATTTGTGTCTTCACATGGTCTTCCCTTTGTAAGTGTTTGTATCCTAATCTTCTTTTCATAATAAGGAAACTGGACATACCTAACTAGGGCCAACCCCAATGACTTTATTTAACTCTAACTACATTTTTGAAGAACTTACTTGCAAATATAGTTTTATTCTGAAGGACCAAGGGTTAAAAAAATCAGCATATAAATTTGAGGGGGACCCAATTCAACTCATAACACATATAAAAAGATGATCTATATTAATAGCTATCAGGGAAATGCAAACATGAACCAAATTAGATAACATTTCACACTCACTACTTATATAAAAAGAGATAAATATCTGTTTATAATGATATTTTTAATTAAATCAGATAATATCAAATTTCAGTGAGGATGTGAAGAAATCCAAAGCCTCATATGTGAATGAAAGTAAAATAGTAAAGTTGTTTTGGAAAGCAACCTTGCAGTTTCTTAAACAGTTAAATATAGAATTACCATGTAATCTAGAAATTCTACCCATAGTTATATACTCAATAGAGAGACTTCAACACAAATGTTTGTAGAAGAACTCTGTATGATAGATAACAAGTGGAAACAACCTAATAAAAAGAAAGGAATGACTAGTAAGTAGTACAAAGAGGATAAACTCTGAAAACATTATGCTAAGTGCAAAAAGCCAGTCATAGAAGATTATACGTTGTATAATTCTATTTGTATAAAATATCAAGAATAAGCAAGTTTATAGGAATAGAAAATAGTATTTCCATAGGATTGTTGAAGTGGGTTGGTAGAAAATGGATAGTGACAATTAGGAGTTCACGGTTTTGTGGGAGTTGATGAAAATATTCTAAAATGTATGTGGCTATGAATGCACAACTCTGAGAACATACTAAAAACCATTGAATTGTACACTTTAAACTGATGAATCATACAATTTGTGAATTATATCTCAATTAAGATGTTACAATTTTTTTAAAAAATCACCTCTGGAAGAAAGAAATCCAAATTTGGTACTTATAATTTCTATAGATTATGATTAACAAGGTATAAACCCATAATCCAAGATCACCAAACAGGCTAGCAACTATAAGTGAGGACAGAAAAAAAAACATATAAAGAATTTCCTATTTACATAATTATAAATATCAAATACAAATAATTATATATGTACAAAGTATTACAAGTATCAAATACAGACTAATAAATATATATGTACAAAGATAAAAAAGACAAATAATAAAAATACTTAAAGAGACTGTCAAACAGGCAGATTTGAAAGTACTGATATTTACAATGAAAACATAATTGTTGAAATGAATACAGCTGGAGAGAAAAATTTGTTAAGAGGAAGATATATCTGAAAAACTTACCCAGAATCTATCCTTGGAAAACAAGGAGATATTAAAAAAAGAAATTAGAAGAAAATCAAGAAGAAACAACACTTGAAAAGGTGGTGGCCAGGAGTTTTACAGAACTTAGGAAAGATATTAATCTGCCTGTGAGGATGCTTAATGTACTAACAACTGAAAAAACAGACATAACACATTAAAATGGGATAACACAACAACAAAATATTACTTACCAAGGAAAGCAATCAGACAAAAAAAAATTATATACATACTAAACAAAAACAACACAGAACTGTGACAAAGAATCTCCAAAAATGCTAAAGGAAAATAATTATCTAACTATACTTTTATACCCACCAAAACTATCTATATTAAAGATAAGATTAAAGAGTTATTAAATTAAAAACACAGTGAACTCTCTCCCAGCAGACTTTCACTTATAGGATTCTAAAAGATGATTTTTCAATAAGAAGGAAAGGGATCCCAAACAGAATTTTTGCTATATCGTTATGTGGAATAAAACTCCAATTACCACTCTTACCATTACTTTTTTTTTTTTAGAGGTTTTTGTTATAGGGCGTGTGCGCTCTCCAGACAGACAGAGAGAGACAGAGAGACAGAAAGCAAGAAATCACCCCCCCCCAGAGGGGACAGCCACACCATAATCTCTTCTCCTCCATTCTCCTCTCGGGATCTTCGGCGGGCACGCACACACATGCGCCCGGTGTGAGTTTTAAACCACCACGTCCAGGACACAAACTGCGGTCGACTACATGGGAGTCCAGTGACGTAGCCATTATGCTAACTGCTCATCCCACCATTACTTTTTATTTTCTTCTTATTTATGTTTATGTTTTTAGGGTTTTTGTATAGGATTGTATTTTACAGTTAACTAAAGAGCTTTGGCAAACATATTAGTTCAAGGTTTCTGATTTCATGGTAGGTGGTAGGCTCAGGAATCGTTGTTTTGAGATAACTTTTCAAATGATTCTTATGTTTATCCTGATCAAGAATAACTTAATTACTATTCTATGTTTTGTTCAACAAACTTTTTCCTGTACTTCTTGTGTACCTGAGCTGAGTGTGGTCCAGGAGTACTAAGGTAAAGTAGTCTCCATTGTTTAGGAAATTTTGGTGAGTACGAGGATAAAAAATGGAAATGTTGGGACCAGCAGGTGGTATAATGGTTATGTTGTTGTACTTCCATGTAGTCAGCCATGGTTCAAGTCCCAGACCCAGTGGCTTAAAACTCACACCAGGTAAGTATGCATGTGTGCCCAAAATCCCAAGAGGAAAATGAAGGAGAATGGATTGTGGTGTGATCATCCCCCCTGAGGGGTGATTTCTCACTTTCTGTCTCTTTGTCTCTCTAGCACGTTCATGTGCGCTATAGCATAAACTTTCCTTTAAAAAAAAACGGAAATGTCATTGTGCAGGATATAATGGCAGCAGATACTGCTCGTTATTCCCCATTATCTTATTCTGCTCTTTAGTATTAATAGATTTTTTATCTGATCACTAGCTGCCAGGAATAAAAATAATATTCCCTAGTCTTCCTTGCAGGTAGGTAGGGTCAAGTAACCAAATTCTGCCAAAAGATAAAGCTAATGCATCATGTGACAGTTTCTTGGAACTCCCCTATAAGAGATTTATTTTGCTTAATTACTCATCCCCCCTGGGGGGTGATTTCTCTCGCTTTCTATCTCTCTGTCTCTCTGTCTCTCTCTCTCTCTCTCTCTCTCTGTCTGGTGAGCACACGTGCCCTATAAAAAGAAAAAAAAAGATACTGCTGCCTTTGTCTTTTGAAAAAATATTTATTTAATTTAATTAATTAATTATTATTATTATTATTTTTGTTGTTGGAGAGGTGTTTTGTTTTGTTTTGTTTTGTTTTGTTTTGTTTTGTTTTTTGCTATAGGGCACATGCACTCGCCAGAAAGACAGAGAGACAGAAAGTGAGAAATAACCCCCTGCGGGGATGGCCATGCCACACTCCCTTCTCCTACATTCTCCTCTCGGGATCTTGGGCATTCACACACACACACCTGGCATGAGTTTAAGCCACCGGGTCCAGGATGCGAACAGCGGTCGACTACGTGGGAGTCCAGTGACATAGCCATTACACTAACTGCTGGTCCCAAGGCAGCAGTATCTTTATGTATTTAGTTCTCTGGTAGGAAAAAAAAAAAAAAAAAAACACATAATACTAATATTCACTTTGGCATGACACTTATTTCTCACATTATTAAACCCTTATTCTGTAAGTTTAGAGTTATAATATTGTAACAGAGCTGTTTTTCAAGGTTTAGAATAAGCAAAATCTCAAAGAATCAATAGCATTATATTATTTTGGTATACATTACTTCATCATGACTTCTCCTGGTTCCCTTCCTTTAAGGAAATTTTCTTTTCTTTGACCTTAATCAGTTAATTACTTATGTCTTTTTATTCTGTATCCCTTAGAGTTCCATACCCAGTAGATGTTTAAGAAAATTTAGTTTAGCTATCTCCAGAAAGTCTTTCTAAAATGTGGCTGGAAATACACTTCTAATGTAGAACAAGATCATAAGTTTCCCTCAATATAACAGCTTAGCATTCAAAATAAAGTCTAAACAAGACAGTGTTATTTTAGGCACCTTTTTTCCTTTAAATTTTGCTATAGAGTACATATACTCACCAGATAAAGACAGAGAGTAGAGGGAGTGAGAAAGTACTTTGAGGGGAGATGACCATGCAACAATCCCTTCTTCACTCTGACTTAGATTTGGGACATGCACGCACATGTACCCAGTGTAGTTTTCAAGCACCGAGTCTGAGACTCAAACCACATAGTCAACCATATGGAATCCAGCCACTTTAGCCAACAAACCACTGACAACACTGGACATCTTTTAATGTCAGTGTTTAAATGTCATGCCTTATTCCTTTTAAATGCTATCCCATTGCACAAAGGTAACATCATATCATTAATAAACCTCATGTTGATATACATATGGTCTCTTTCTGCACTTTTTTTTTCTTTTTAACTGTTAGAGATTTTTGCTCTAGGGCACATGTACTTACCAGAGTGATAGAGAGACAAAAAAGCGAGAAATCATCCCCCCCCCAGGGGGTGGGGGGAATGGCCATGCCACAATCTCTTCTCTTCCATTCTCCTCTCAAGACTTTGGGCATACACACACATGCACCTGATGTGAGTATTAAGTCACTGGGTCCAGGATTTGAACTGTAGTTGGCCATGTGAGAGTCCAGTGCCTTAACCACTATGCCACCTGCTGACCCACTTTCTTCACTTTTTGAACCATTTATGTAGTGATAAATCCAGATTATTTGTCTTGTAGAGTTCCCTAGAATCTGAATTTTGTTTATTGTATTCTGACATGTTGCTCAGCATTTTCTTTTATTCCTTAAATTTCCTGTGGGTTGCTAGGTAATTTTAGAGGCCTGATCAGATTCCAGCTTGAATTCTGGAAGTACTTTATTTTAATTGACACTTCATACTTGAACTCAGTGGTACAGAACACCTGGCTATATCTCATTTTGTGATGTTAGCAGCCATTAAGGGTCAGCGCCTCTATTCATTAATTCATTAGGAATCACAAAGTGATGATATTATAATTCTTTTTTTAAAAACTATTTTATTATTTTTTTACTTAACCAGAGAGACAAAGAGAAAGAGAGAAAAAGGGAAAGTAAAAAAGCAAGCCACCAGGTCCAAGACTCAACCCATGGTCGGCCATGTAAGAGTCCACTGCCTCAACCACCACACCACCTGCCAGCCCCATGATATTCTAATTCTATCATATCTTCTTAATTATTGGCCTGACATTCTTGACACAGCAGTCAGATCATCTTGTCTTAGACCTGAAAGCAATTATTTTTCTAAGAACCCAGATTTCTTTATGGATAAATGATATTTAGATATCATTGAGAATATGTGAGATAGATGCATTGCTAATAGATTAACTGAACAGTTTTTCTTCCATGGAGCCAAGAAAAGCATTGACTGCCTGCCTGATACAAGAATCAGTATGTTTGGGGGTTATATTTCTCTGTAAATTGGTGGTGGGGTGGAGAAAAAGTAGATGCAAATAATTGTTTTGTATTTTATGCTGAGATATGATGAAAAGGTAACTAGTTCAAGATTCAAAAAATTCAAGGCTTGGGTACTTCTGAATGATATTAAGTCATTTTGCTAGTCTGAATTATATATGGTTTCTTTTATTTTAGAATAAAACGGGCATGTGAAGTAAAAATATCTAATATTTCTTATAGGCCTTCTTTTCAAAGGCACTTCTGGATCTCCTAAATGTTATTTCTTAAATCTTCTTTTTTAAAAAAATAATGATTCCGCTTGTAAAAGTCATCAACTGCATTTTCATTCACATGGCTCTAGCTTTGGCATCTGTAGCAGTATTAGCCTAGGCAAGCTTTTACAGTATTCCAACTGCCAAAGTCTGTCTGTGAGGAAAAGCTCATTGTGGGTCTGAGAGGCACCATGTTGGAGTAGATGTCTTTACCATGAGTTGAGGACCACTCCTCTTGCCTCAATCCCAGCCCTCCTTGTGAAAAGCCATGTCAGGAATGATTCTGTAGCCACTGACTCCAGGTGGGAAGCAGAAGCCTAGTGTGAATCTGAGTCTAGAACAGAAATTTTTGGTCCTCTTTGGTGGACCAGGTATCTAGGTCCTACCCTGAGGTGACCCCTTGTGTTGAACCAGATAATTAATTGGGTAATCTGTCCTTAAATAAATTGCTCACTGGAAAACAAGTCTTTAAAATCAATAATTTGTTATATATATATATATATATATATATATATATATATACACACACACACACACACATACATATATACATACATTCACACATAGTATATACACACACTTTCATTTATGTACATTCATATAAATACTAAAATATACAGCATTAGTTTAAATACATCTTGAACATACAAGTAAGGAAAAAGACCGTATTAGTTAGTTTGTTCCTGGATCTAGTTTTTTCCACAAATTGCAGCCCAAAAAAGCAACATATTTTTGTTTATATTAAGGGTCATGCATAGTGCCTACTAATAATACCTCTCAATGGAATTCATAAGAGAACAACATTGTCATAAATTTTATCTCTTTCCTTATTACTCCGGAGGCCACACAGTTCCTTTCAAACTCAATTATCTCACAACTGAATGCTCCAATAACCTACTATAACCAGCGGATACAGTTTTGTTAGTGAGCCAGAAAAAGGAGAAACCCCGGAGCAGCCATCAGCTGTCCTCATTTCTCTGCAATCAGCCCCTTTGTATCCCTGATAACAATGACAGGAAAATTTTTCTGCCATCGCTGCTAGGTCTGTATCAGATGCTTCTCCTTTCACAATAAATTCCCCATCCTCAGAGACCTCTATGTGGTAACTTGCAGGGTTCAAGTGGAGGTAGTCTGGAGCTCTCCACATCTTCCTTAGGCACCTCCCGTTATTGCTACAGAGGTGAAGACTGCACACCTCCGCGGCTCTGGTCACGTTGACTATGTAGGTCCCTAAATCAGAACTGACAAACTGCTTCACCTTCGTACAGTTGCCCTAGAAATGTAGAAACAAATAGGTTTCAGTGTTTCTCTCAGCGCTGAGAGGGTTAGAGTGTCTACCACTAGTCAGCTCTTTGGACTTAATTGAAATCAAATGGTTTGGTTTCTGTTGGAGAAATCTTAGGTTTGGGGGCACATACACTGGGCCTGGATCAGAGAGGGGAGAAGTAGAAGGGACAGGAGATGGAGAATGTTTTACTGTAAAACAGTTAAGCTGACCAACTGAACTTGCAAATAGGCCCCAGAATCACACATGAGTCCTTGGCTGTCTTCAATTTATACCTAGCCCTCCCTTTCTAGATCACAAATTAATGAGTGTGTAGAAAGGAGAGTATGAACCCAAAATAGAAATCATGCTGGAATTACTGTCCACCTTTCAGGTTCTTGGCGCTTTTCATGGTGGTTTATAACCTGAATCATTATATTCTGCAACTTTATGGTCAAATGTGAACCTGTCTGCATTTTCTTGTTAACTGTGTCCAAACATCAGTTGTCCTGGGTTCCACACTCCTGTATACAAACCTATAAGGCTGACTAGGTGACTTTAGGTGTAGGGTTTCTATTATGTATTCTAAACAAAGGCTACTTGAGTTGTGCATTCACCTACCTGATGAGCCACATAGAGGCTGGAATGAAAATATCGCACCTGGAAAGTCAGGAATGATTCTCTCAGTTTCTAGCTAATTCTCATAGGTAAACAGTCATAGTTTCATTAATTATCTCAGTTAGCAACAAATTAAGCCTATGAAATTCTAAGAATGATACCAGATCATCATGAACTTGCAAAAATTCAGTTTAACAAGAAGTCTTAAGGACAAGTATTATAATTCAAGGTAAACCATGTTATGCTATAGAGATATAAACAAATGACACCTGGATATACAGAAGAGCTTGTGGTTAATGTGGATTGAGGGAAAACTAGAAATATTACTTAGAGAAAATAATATCTCAGCTGGGAAAAATAGACATATAAATCTTAATTTAAATTCTATTAGTTCTTGCTTGATTTTTCTGTAGAGAAAAAATAACTTCAATGTGCAGATGAAAAAGTTACCATCTGTTTCTACTTCTCAAAATAGGATATTACACATTTATGTAGTAGTTAAATGCAAGGGTTCCAGTGTCAAACTGCCTGTGGTTAATACCATCAACTGCTAAGTAGTTTAACTAGTTCTTACTCTGATTTTATTTCCTTTCTTATTTCCTTATCTGTAAATGAGTATGATAGTCAGCCTCAGTAGTGAGTAAGTCCACAACAAAAAAACACCCTCTTAACACAATCTTAGCACATGGCAAATAATAAATGTCAGAGTAATGTTTATTATCTTCACAAAAGTTGACTATATTTATTCAGCCCTTTCTATACATTAGACACTGATGTGAATTTTTACTCTAGAACTGGTTTGTCATGGGATATAGAGTGAACTCTATAGTAAAACAGAGAAAATATTGTTAAAAAAATTAAATATATTTCAGGGCACTGACTTACCTCAGATGAAGTTAAATTCATGTCTCCCCAAACAACGATTCCTGCAGCTCCCAAGGCAGCACTTTCTCCTATGGTACTGATTAGATCTTTCTAGATTGAAAAGAAGAGAGTATATTATTAATTCAAATGTAAAACAACCAATTTGGGATTAGGTTTAGAGGCTGAGGTCAAAGCCATGGGGAGGTTTTCTCACTATGGTTAAGATAGATGAAGCAAGATTTCAGCAGAGGGAATTTTGGTTTCGTAATCTTTTTTTTTTAAGAATAATTTTATTTAATTTTATTTATTTATTTTTAATCTGACCAGAGAGGGACACAGTGAGAGTGAGAGTGAGGGGGAGGGGGCGGGGGGGAGAGAAAGAGAAGGTGAGAAAGCAAGCCACCAGATCCAGGACTCGAACCTTAGTCAACCATGTGGGAGTCCAGTGACCTTAACCACCATGCCACCTGCTGGTCCCAGTTTGTCATCTTAAAAGGTTACTGTTTTAGTGTTTAAAGATTATTATAGATCTATGCCTTTTCAGGGGCAAAATTAAGAGTTGAATGTATGTAGTTGGTTTCCTAGTTTATTAAATTTACTCATTCTTTAGGATAGTAAGGATAAATTGCCACAAATTTTATGCTAGAAAGTTTAATTGGGTGATGTGGTAGAAAATAAAAGCAGAACTTTAAATTGTATTTTGCTTTGGATACTATATTAATATCAGAATTTGAGGGATAAATCTTATCTGACACTTGCATAGTTTACTACTCAAATCAAAAGTTTTATCATTTCAGTCTTTAAAGTTTTGTGTTTTTTTTGTTTTCTGAGCAATTTTTTTTTTTTTTTTTTTTTTTTTTTGGAGAGTTTTCGCTATAGGGCAAGTGCGCTCGCCAGACAGACAGAGAGACATAGAGACAGAAAGCGAGAAATCACCCCCCAAGGGGGATGGTCACGCCGCAATCCCTTCTCCTCCATTCTCCTCTCGGGATCTTGGGCACGTACGCACACGCACCCGGCGTGAGTTTTAAGCCACCGGGTCCAGAACGCGAACCGCGGTCGACTATGTGGGAGTCCAGCAACATAGCCATTACGCTAACTGCTGGTTCCCTTCTGAGCAATTTTCAAAAATGGAAGAGACAGTAGTTTACTCTAACTTCCTTTTCAGGCTTCCATCCATATCCATTTTCAAGACCATAGAAGTATCTGGTCAACTGATCAGAGCTAACATGAGGAGAGTTCATGATGCACAAATGAAATAGTTTAAATAAAAGGATTTTTAAAAATTATCAATGATATGATGACTAAGAACAGAAGAGGAACCATCCATACAGAACACAGACTGCAAACTCTGCTGGGTCTGTGTCCATTGCTTCCTTCGGTGAGGACATAAGGGAATAGAACTCTTCACTCCACTCACTTTAAACCCTCCCTGAATACAGCAATGTGCTATTCACACGGTGCGATCAGAGGAACAGAAATCTTCAGCCCCTTTCATTTGGACTAAGACATTGTCATCAACAGAGAAGGAAGACATAGCATTCACATTTTGTATTTATAGGTTATTAACCCATATTCAATAAGGATGGAAGCTATAGATGCTTGTGGTGAAAGCCAGTCACATCTTCTCAGTTTAAAGTAATAGGATTGAGCTGAGCTCATATACTCCCTAGAGACTAGCCTCCACTTTCTCAGATAATACAAATGTTGAATGAACCAAAGCTTTAAGTCTCACTCTATAATCATATGCAAAAAATGTATAGTGATAGTGGTTTCATTCCAATGTGTCTTTTACTGTCATTATCTGAGAGTGCTTATTGGGACTGATTAAAATGATATGTCTTAAAGCACACATAAACCAGAGAGATGAAGAGGCAGTTGCAGATATTAATGCAAATTTCTCACCAAATTAATTCACTGTCACCTAGCAAGGTGCTGAATGAATCACAGAGCAGCTATCTTGGGAGATCAGAAAGCAAGAGCATTATCCAGTGAGGAAGTGAAAGTAAGATGCCTCTGAGAGTGGACTGGCACCACCTGAGAACGTGAGCCACATAGATGGCGTAACATGACAGAACAAAGGAACAAAGCATATGAAGTGAGAAGACCCTCCCAGGTCCCAGTGTGACATCAGGCTGCCCTGCCTCTACCCATCACCCTCAGGCTTGAATGGAGGTTTCAGAAGTAGAGGATAGAGATACCAAGGGGAACTCCTCCTCCTCATTTGGGTTTTGTCCCTGAGGTTTACCAGAGTGCCTGTGAGTGAGGTGCCACTGTGGGGAGCCAGAGCATTACTAATGAACTCTCTTAATGTGTCGCCAGAGAGAACACTAATTATCAGGAAAAACATCTTTAAGTCTACAGTCCAGGAATCCTTTTCTTACTGTTTTTGAAACATAGAACCAGGTGATAGCTAGACTATATTTATACATAGGTAGCATAGGCCATCTTCTGCCTCCATGTTATCCCCCAATCTGTGGCTGCTGCCTGAGATTCCATTTTCAGGTATCCCATGTTTAAGTGTAAAGCTTTGTTCCCTGTTAAAAAGGGATAGTCATACCATATGTATTTTTGTAGTGCTTCAAATTTTTGTAGGCATTTTTGTGTTTGATTTTCATAAAATTTCTGTTAGGTAATATTGTCCCATTTTAAAAATCAAGACAGAGGAACTAAGATCCAGGGAGGTCAAGAGATTTGCTAATTACTGGTAAACTTTTTTTTTAATTAACCATATGTCTTCACATATTCTAAAATAAAATCTGTGAGAGGGAAGCCATCATAAATCATGCAGAGTTTCATACAAATGAATATCAGGTCTTAAAAATTTGGAGAGCAGATATTTTATGGCACACAGGATACAATGGTGGATATATTGATGGTTTAAAGCACTTGAAAATAGTTTGTCATTCAGACAAGGAAAGGATGTAGAATAAGATGACCCCAAACTGTCATTCCTTCTTCCTTGGGAAGTGACAGATGCATTTCTTAGGCTATAACTACGAAAACAAGAAGCTTATCCCGGGTTTATGGAATGTGCAGAATGTACCAGTAGTCTAAACTAATCTTTTAAGATGAACACTTTGTCCCTTAAAGTTTATTGTTTCTTCTAAAAGTACATTTATTACCACTAAAGAAAGGAACTTGTCTGATCTAAATATAGAAAAGAAGTTTCATAGAAGACAGTGTAGACAACTTTTGGACTTTGACCACTGAACACCCTCTGCCTAGACGTCACCCTCCTGCGCCCAGTCTAGCCAGGAGCCAGGTTAGAATACCCTACTTATTCTCTCTGTCTCTTTCCATCTTTCAGTATTCCTGAAGGTGAAGAAATTAATAAGGGCATAGATAATCTATTCCATGAAATCCTGGAAGAAAATTTTCCAAACCTAGAGAGGCACTCAAATATCCAGACCCAAGAAATACAAAGGACCCCACTTAGAATCAACCCAAAAAGATTTTCCCGAGGCGCTTCATATCCAGATTGATCAAAACCACAGAGCGAGACAAGATACTATTACCAAGAGAGAAACGACAAAGTTACTTTCAAAGGATATCCCATAAGGCTAATGTCAGACCGTTCATCAGAAACAATTCAAGCAAGAAATGAATGGGAAAATACATTGAAAGTGTTGAGTGAAAAACAATTTCAACCAAGAATACTATACCCAGCAAGATTATCTTTCATGTGGGAAAAAAAGACAAAAACATTCTCAGATAAACAAAGCCTGAAAGAATTTACCAACAATATATCAGCTCTCCAAAGAGTGCTAAAGGGAGTGCTATACCAGGAAAACTAAGGCACACAGAAATAACAGTACAAGAAACAACCAAAAGAATATCCAGCCTAATGATAGAGACAAGTCCGGAGTTGAATGTTAACTTACAGAATTTAAGTGGAGGGACCAGCAGTTGGTGTAATGGCTACATCGTTGGACTCCTATGTCGTCAACTACAGTTCAATTCCTGGACCCTGTGGCTTAAACTCATCTGGGGTGTGTACGTGTGTGCCCAAGATCCCAAGAGAAGAATGGAGAAGGGATTGCGGTATGGTCATTCCCCCGAAAGGTGATTTCTCGCTTTCTGTCTCTCTGTCTCTGTCTTTCTGGCGAGTGTATGCGCCCTATAGCAAAAATCTCTCATAAAAAAGGGGGGGGCTAAGAGTAGACCACAGTAACAATGCGAATTCAATAGAAGAGAGATTAATGACGTGAGTCTGAACTAGTGAAATAGAATTTCTTGACTTTAGACTAAAACATTACTGATTTTCTTCGATGCTTTGATTTCCATATTTAAGGACTTTTTTCTTCTCTTTAACTGTTGATAGGTTCATCCACCTACTACTTGAACTAAATCCTAACCTTTTTCCTGGATTTAAGTTTTTTGTTTTTGTTTTTGTTTTTGTTTTTGTTTTTGTTTTTGAGAGGTTTTCGCTATAGGGCGCATGCACTCGCCAGAAAGACAGAGAGAGACAGAGAGACAGAAAGCGAGAAATCACCCCTCAGGGGGGATGGCCATGCCACAATCCCTTCTCCTCCGTTGTCCTCTCGGAATCTCGAGCACGCAAGCACACGCGCCCGGTGTGAGTTTTAAGCTACTGGGTCCGGGACGTGAACCACGGTCGACTCCGTGGGAGTCCAGCGACATAGCCATTACGCTAACTGCTGGTCCCCTCCTGGATTTAAGTTTTAAGCAAATTTCTCTTAACATTTTTTAATTTTGATCTATTCAAACTAAAAACTTTTTAATTAAAAAATGCATTAAAATGCCTATTTAATGACTGCAGTAAGCTATATAGCCCATAAAGCAAGATATGTATTCTTTTTTTTTTTTTCTTGAGAGGTTTTTGCTATAGGGCATGTGCGCTCTCCAGAAAGCCAGAGAGAGACAAAGAGACAGAAAGTGAGAAATCACCCCCTAAGGGAGATGGCCATGCCACAATGCCTTCTCCTCCATTCTCCTCTTGGGATCTTGGGTACGCACACACACACGACCGACATGAGTGTAAGCCACTGGGTCCGGGACTCGAACTACGGTCAACTGCATGGGAGTCTAGCGACATAGTCATTACTCCAACTGCTGGTCCTGTAGACAAGCACTCTTAAATATGTATATATCAACTGAACTTGATATTGAAAGTCTTTAAATTAATTAAGATCTTTAGTGATAACAATAAAATGTGAAAAACTATTTGATGATGATGATATGGATAGTAATGTCTTTGTCTTGTCTGATATGCATGCTAATCGTGCTGGAAGAAGAAATGTTACACACTGTAAAGATATATGTGATTCGATGTATTATAAAAAAGATTATGATAATATTAAATAAAAGAAAAGATGTAGACAACTTTTTAAAACTTTTCCAATATTATTGATTTTTTATCATGTCTATTAAATTATTTATGACTGATTCTTTCAGTAGTAGAAACAGCAGTTCATAATAAAGAATTTTTCTTTCCTCAACTCATGGATGGTGTTAGAAGCTTAACATTTACCACAGATATATATATATATATATATATATATATATATATATATATATATAAAATATCATATGATATATATGATGTATAGTATATTATATATATATCATGTATGATATATATATATGTATAATACACTATAAGACACTATACACACACACACACATATGTATTTATATATGAGTCACTTTTCCCTCTGATAAGTAAATGCCCCCTACACTATTTACACTCCACCAATACCTACTGGTCAGACATTCCATAAGCCTCCTCTTCAATATGCCTAATACCCAGAAAGTTTTTGTATTCTAACACATACTGGTGAATCAAAATTTATAATATTGGAAAAAGAAGAAATGCCTCCCCTAAAACATATTAATTCCCTAGTACCCAGTAATATCTTAAAATACCACTGCATGTGAATGCCTGAACAAATCTTAAGTCTTCACAATGTAGGTTTTATACACAATTATCTAAATCCAAAGATTAGAGAATCAATTACTTTCCCTACAAGGTTTTGTTTAAATGGATAGACTAGCAAAGGGAGAAGATGGAAGAGAAAATCTGGCCAAAAGTTCACCTATTTTAGAAGTTACTCGTATGGCAGGACCAGCAGTTAGCATAATGGCTGTGTCACTGGACTCCCATGTAGTCGACAGCGGTTCGAGTCCCGGACCTGGTGGCTTAAACTCATGCCAGGCATGTGTGCATGCGTGCCCAAGATCCCGAGAGGAGAATGGAAGAGAAGGGATTGCGGCATGGTCATCCCCCCTGGGGGGTGATTTCTCACTTTCTGTCTCTCTGTCTGTCTTTCTGGCAAGCACACGCACCCTGTAGCAAAAATCTCTCCAAAAAAATAAAAAATAAAAAAATAAGTTACTTGTATGGTTTATATAAAGGTCTTGGACAGCATGTATGTAATAACTTGAGTAAAATAAATATAAAAAATTCTATCTAAACCATTTAATTCAATGTAATGTTACAAATCCACACACTAGAGATTTGTGTTGAATATAAACATTCACGCCAGTCTTACCAACTTTGCATTATTTGTAGTCATAGAGGCAAGACTAACCCAGATGGATAAATCCACAAACTCACATGCTTTTTACTAGTTTGTAACCTCCTCATACCTTTCGAAAGCAAAAATTTTGTTTAATTGTGGTAAAAGAAACACCGAACATAACATTTAGTATTTCAGTCATTTTCAGTGTATACTTCAGTAATATTATATATATATATATATATATATATATATATATATATATATTATTTTACCTCCTTTATGACTTTTCTCATGGTTAGTATTATACAATAAAAAGAAAACACTATACATATATATATATATATATATGTATATATATATATTTGAGATAGTAAAGTCAGGAGCAGAAATATCTTCAATTCTATTCTCACATATGTGAATAAACTGCTCCATTTCAAACATCTTCTCCTATTCTCTAACATGCTCACTGCCAACCATTCCAGTAATCTTCCAAAATGGTCACTTGTGGGGTAGCACAATCAAAAGGGGGAGCAGAAAGTGCAGTTGTTCATGGCATTGCACCTTAGTGCCTTCCTACCTTACTTTATCCCTTAATAATAATAGATAAAAGTATCAAAATCCAGTTTGCATGTAGCCCAGTCATGGGCTACACAGGCAGTAAGATGCCACTATACAATGCTGGAGTGATATTGAGGTTGGATACCAGGATCCAAACGTTTGACCTTGGCACACAGGAACACATGATCCTAGCTGGCTGGAAAGTTTCAGGCTAGATTTTGGCATGTCGAGACCCTGTCAAGGGTGTCTCTCTCTTTCTCTGAATAAACAAATTTTTAGAAACTTTAGTTTGCATGAATGAAGAGTCTAAGTAAATGACTTGTCAAGGAAGAATTATGTTCCTATGTAACAGACCATTAACTGGAAATTCCTGGAAGAGCATAATTAGAAAAGAAGTGTCTCATTTAGAGATAAGGAGGAAACCCCCCATCATTAGACAAGGAGCGTCTTACCTTAGAAAGAAAACATAAAGGTTCATCTCTGTACCCTAGCCTGGTGTAGACAAACACAGGCAGAGTATAATCATGAGATGTCATTGTGGAGATCCTCATGGATTCTTGCACCCGAAATTGTGAGAAGCGCAAAATGTTCTCACTGTCTCCAAGGGATTTTCTGATACCGATCGAAGGATATAAAGCACCGCTGATGTTCCAGAGCCAAGAGAGCTCATTGTTCCTCAACACTTCTTCTTCTGGGCATGACCCAGTATAGTTTGGGGCATACACATTATAATTGTGGCAGTCAGGATATAAATAATAACCCCAAAGACCCTTAGGTCGACTTTTAATTCCCAATTTGATGGTTTCCTTCATGAAAGCTTTTGCACTTTCTTCGAAGGTTGCTTTGGCTAAATATTCAATATCAGCAGCTGATACATTCTCTTGCAAATCAGAAATAAGCTTTCTTGACTTTTGTCTGTAGATATCTTTCGTGTTCCAGTTCCGTGCCCACTGTGGTCGCCAGTATTCCCAGTCTATAACAGCAAGTCCGCTGAAATCTTCATCAGGGATATAATAATTGATATCTTGGTCAGCTTTTTCCAGATGTAGTTGCAAACTTATGTTCTGTGGGAGACCCCCATTAACAGGGATCCCCTGTGATGTATACCATGGATAGTATCCCAATCTGTTGAAATAAAATATAGTGACATTTTGCCCCCTGGCTTTGGCTAGTGGGCTTCCAGTGACTTGAAACATTTTCAAATTTAACCTTACATTATATTTTATCAAACACTGATCTGTTGGAGCATTCCAAGCAGCCATAAAAGGCTTCCTTTGATAAATTGGAAGTTGAGCAGGTTTTAGAGAAGAGATAGACTTCAGAATAAAAAGTATCAATAGCCATGATGTCAGATGTATTGATTGAAAAACACAAAGCCTTAATTGTCCTTCAGATAATAACTTCATAATAAGATAAAAATCTTATGTTATCTTCTGCTTTTATGTACTTTAGGAGACCTATGGAGAAATTAAATTTTCTATTAGAGATAATTTTGAGAAAAAAAAGACTCAAATATTGAGTGGACATTACTATTATATTTACATTATAAGGTATATTTTATTTAAAGGTCTTAATGAGACCAATAAATACATTGAGACATACGAGCAACTGAAGCTTCTATTCAGAGACAAGCAATGCAACTTAATAAACATTCATGGAGTATGAGACACTGTGTCCAGAATACAAAATAAATAAGAGAGGTCCTTGCCTTCAAGGAGCTCCAGATCAAATAAAGGTATAAAATAATGTTTACCATTGTTTTGGAAAAGTCATGAAATCCCAGGAATTGTGCTTAAGTGCTTTATAATATTTATCCCATTTTACCTTGTAATAATGGTATTAGGCTTATTATTACATTTCAATTGTACAAATGAGGAAACTGAGGCTTAGGGAGATTAAAAAGACTCACTTGATACCATGTTACATGGTAAGGAAGGCAATATAAAATTGGAGTTATCAAAATGCATAATGAATACTACATGATAATTTATTAGCACAATTACTCCTGAGTAGGGAGTAGGGAGTAGGCAGGAAGAGGAAGTGGTTGAACGGCAAGGAATACCACAGAAAACATGTAACATCTGAATTGAGCTGAGAAGATAGGTAGGAGTTTGGACAGTAAGAGAGGGGAGAGGATAACAAATTCTTCCATCAAGTTTCCTTTCTAGTCATTTGTTTTTAAAACTACTACAAAATAATTATTTATGAAAAAGCTCATCAAAGTATTTGATGACACAAAACCTTTGCATTCTTCCATGTCATTAAAATGAAGACACATTATGGTTATGCCCATACAGTGAGGTTAGGTTCTAGAGTGGACATTTGGCCTTTGGGAGCTCAAGTTATGGACCCTCTTTTTCTAGGGAATTCTGCACTGTATTTGTTTTGCTGGACGACAGAGACTATATTTCAATTAAATTAAAAGTAAAAAAAAAAAAAAAAAAAAAAAACAAACAAAAAAGTCGAGATGTTTTCCTCACCTTCTTTGGAGCTTGGATACTGGCATGTGACCTTGGGCAGATCAATTTGATGCACCCTATTGACTTGGGATCTTGGGATTCAGAGGCTGAGAGGTGATGTTGCCAGTGGTGACAGAAATGCCAGTGTCCAAGAGAGCCAGGCCTGCAGGGTCATTGAAAACCTAAGGTCCACGTTGTTACTGTTTAGGGGCAATATTGTGCTCATGGGACAGCATTTTTCTCCTCACAAGCAAGGTTTTGGTTAAGTTGCTCACAATCAAGAACTCTGATATAGGCTCTTTTCAACAAATCCTTGGCTTATGCCTATTTCCTCCAGCAAAACTCATCGCCTGGGTGTAGCACATGGCATATTATTGTCATTTTCAACCGCTAGAAGTCACCAGGCAACCTCATAACATCTCAGGCCTAAGATTGTGAGATATGCAGTTGGTGTAATGGCTATGTCGCTGGACTCCCATGTAGTCAACCACGGTAAGAGTCCTGAACCCGGTGGCTTAAACTCATGCCAGGCATGTGTACGTGTGTGCCCAAGATCCCGAGAGGAAAATGGAGGAGAGGGGATTGTGGCATGGCCATCCCCCCACTGGGGGGGGTGATTTCTTGCTTTCTGTCTCTCTCTCTATGACTTTCTGGCAAGTGCACACGCCCTATAGCAAAAACCTCTCCAAATAAATAAAATAAAATAGACTGCTAAGTGATGCAAGCCAGACTGTTAAAGAGGTATCATATGATGCAAGCCAGACTGTTAAAGAGGTATCATATGACTCCACTCAATATATACCAAATGTCTGCACTCTGTGGCAGAAACTGAAAGATTGGAAGGTATAAAAGCATGGAGAACAACTGTGGACACTAGAGACAGTGTGGGAGGAGGGTAGGGAATAGGGGATAGTGAAAGGGAAGGAATCCAGGGGAAAAAGAAAAGCAAAACATTTAAGGGACACAAAAAGGAAAAATTATCTGTTGCTAATGTGTATGGTAATATCTTTGACTTGAAAAACTCATTTTGTATGTTCTAATGATATTCAGTAATTGAATGTAAAATAATAATATAAAAGATATGTTACCAAAAAACATAAATAATCTAAGTTACAAAAACACACATTTTCTTCTGAGAGACTTAATAAACCAATTTTAATTTTGAAAGAAATAAAAATTACATACAAATTTAAAAATTGTAATAATTTATGAAACTTTATTCAAAGACATTTAAGAAGCCCTAAGTAAATAGGTAAACACAAAATAGATTGTAAGAGCTATAAAGACAGATAATTTCATTCATTGAATAAATACCTGTACTCCTCTACAACACAAACGAGAATATTACCCCATGTCGTAGCATAAAACATATTATACCGAAAGTCTAAATTCTGGTTTGAAAAGTGCAGCATTGTCAAGGGGATCTAATTCATGACCACAAACAATTAGTGATAACCAAAACTGCCCCTTCTCTTTGATTGTTCATTAGAGTCTATCTCGTGGTAAGAAATATAGATTTGTGTATAGGTACATTAACAGGAAAGTCTTCATTCGTTTATTACAAAGTTGCCAAGTGAGCACCTCTCTTCTTTTCAAGTGTTCTTATTCTCCTTACTCTCTTTGACTGCAAATGCAATTTCATGGCAGATGGCAGGCATAGTTCCTGGTAAACTGGGCTGGTGCACAAATACATGCAAAATAAATAAGTAAAAAATCCTGGGCTGAAGTCCCCTATTTGCTGTACATTTAGGTTTCTGTCCCCCCTTCCTCATAGCCACAGTATAGCTGCTATTGCACCCGCTGTTCTTCTCCTCATTAAACTTGGCTTGTGGGCAGGAGATCCATTCACTTGGCACCTCCCAGAAGTTTTCCTCAATGTCTCTCCCCCATCATGCAATCTCTAGACCTTTGCTCCTCTTGCCTTCCTTCACTAGGGAACCCACTCAGACGCCTTCCAAAAGTCCCCTTGGCTTCAAATTCCCCAAGACCCCTTTACCTCACTCCATCTACACCATTGAAATCTTCACTGCCAAGGTCTACCCTCCTCCACCAATTATTGTAGTATAGTAACTTATGCAATTGTCCACATTTAGACATAAGCCACCAATAGCAATCTTTTTTTCTCCCTTCCCCCATGATAATCTGCAGTTCAAAAGAGTTTTTCTCCTTTAAAAATATCTTTAATTGGTAGAATTTTAGGAAGATTTGGCAAGATAGTGAGATTAAGGGTGAGGAAGAAGTTTAACCTGGATTTGTCTCTTAAATTTTATCATCCAGTTTTTTCTCCCTGGATGATTGCTCTAAGAACATATACGATGGACCAGTTACTTTCTTTAGTAAAGAAACTTCTGGGAAAATGTTTTAAAAGACCCTGGGCAAATGATTCCCAGCAAAGGGACACGGCCATGAAAGTTACGGAGAATGGGAAGTAGCTTTTTCCTCAGAGCCACAGTGAGGAAGGGTAAGCTACTTCTATACTGGCTTTGGCTTGACAGTTCCTATCTTCCATGCACAGGGAAAAGTGACAAAAGCATCAAAAAGTCGGAGCCTATTTCAAAGTAGGCCCCAAGTGTCATCACAGTGTTCTCTGCCTGATATTAAAGGAGATAATGAAGAAGCAGGTTAGCAGGTTAACTTGGGGGAGTTGGGTCTGCCATGTACAGATACAACGACCTGCAAAGGAGCCTCTATCCCCTACTGATTCCTATTTCTTGTCTCACTCCTTCTCCTCAAAAGTTTAGTTGCTTGTGATACATTAAGAAAAAGAAAGAAAGAAAGAGGGAACCAGCAGTTAGCGTAATGGCTATGTCGCTGGACTCCCACGTAGTCGACCGTGGTTCGAGTCCTGGACTCGGTGGCTTAAACTCACGCCGGGCACGTGTGCGTATGTGCCCAAGATCCCAAGAGGAGAATGGAGAAGAAGGGATTGCGGCGTGGCCATCCCCCCTGGGGGGGGGGGGGTGATTTCTCGCTTTCTGTCTCTGTCTCTCTCTGTCTGTCTGGCGAGCGCACACACCCTGTAGCAAATACCTCTAAAAAAATAAATAAATAAGAGGAGTAAATAAAGTATAGAGTACATTGGAAGAAGGTAATAGCAAAGAAAAGAAAATAAAGCAGGGATTCATTTTGAGATAGAAAAACCTCCCTGATCAGAGGAGTGAGAGGAGTGAGCCTGGAGGTGTCTGGGAAGCCTGAGGGAGAACAGGTACGAAGGCCCTCAGGTAGGAGCATGCCTGCCATTGATGCAGGAATCTGTGGTGATCAGACCCAACACCTGTGTAAGTTCTTGTCCAATGCTTGGGAAGAACTAGAAATGTGGACACATGGAGAGGATACTAAGCAACGTTTATTAGAAAAGAGTAAAAGCCAGCGAAGTAGAAGGGGGAGCCAGAATGGGTCGCCCACTAGGGAAAGGAGTGGCCTAGCTCTGTAGACCCTGACAAACAAAAAGAAAAAACTATATGGACACTTTTTTTGTCTAAGGAGATAGCAGGAAAAGAAACTGTCTTATAAGAGATGCCAGTGTAGGAGTGTTGTGCCTCCAGGGAGTTTTGAGTTAATCACGGTCCTTGAGTTGGGCACCTTTTTCAGGACTATAGTTAATTTGTCTATTTCCTACCTACTCAGCAGATGGTCCTCAATTTTAGAAACATATAAAAGAAGAGTGTATTGTTCAAGGTCCTCCCCTCTCCTGTTCCTCAGACCAGGAGAGATTACACTCTGGGTTTGGAATGTAGTAATGATATGAAAAGTGTTGACTTAGTTTTTATTATCTTAAACAGCTGCAAATGGCTTTCTGTGTAAGCAAGGAGTGACATCTAATAGTTGATTTTTGGTGAGAGCAGCAAATGATTTCTATTAAAGGCTTGACTATAGTAACTCCATCTTACCTCATACTTTCCATTCCATGGACTCCTTACCCTGTCTACCTAGCAATGACTGAAGTGTGTTTTATTGCCAATAATAATAATAAGAAGAAAGAAAAACTCATAAATATTTATCATAATGGAAAGCAGAGTAGAATCATTGAGTTCAAAGGCTATATCCTCAATTCTGCAGAACCAGCTGTTAACCTGCTTTCTAATAACAGCTTATAGAGTCACAGTCAGTAATAGGCATCCATTTTTCCCCTGATGAATTTCTTCTCTTTTGAAATATCAATGTTCTGCAAGCTAGTTCCAAGCATTCTGGCAGAAGAAAGAAGTTTTTTTTTTTTTCCAGTTTTGCTACAGGATGCATGCACTCTCTGGAAAGAAACATAGGGAAATAGAGAGAAAGTGAGAAAGCACCCTCCAGGGTGGATGACCTTGCCGAAATCCCTTTTCCTCCATTCTTATTTTGGGATTTTGAGCATGTATGCCCATGCGCCCTGCATGTTTTCAAGCCACTGAATCTGGAGCTCAAACCATACAGTCGGCCACGTAGGATCGAGATATCTCAACCACCATACCACCTGGCTGTCTTGAAATAAGATATTTTAATAACAGAGGTTTCTCAATTAAGCTTTTCCCATAAATATTTTTAAAAACTCAGTTATTGTGTATAATAATATCTTCAACTTACTTGACATCCAATGTACTTATGGTTTGAGAATCTGTATCATATGTTCTGAAGATGTAAAATGACTATGTAAATTAGAAGAAAACTCAGTACTTGTTGGTTTATAATATAATCTATTTTATAATGGTATGTCTTTAAGGCTCATAATTCATCATTACATACTGAATTTTGAAATCCTATTGTGGGACCCACAGATGGCATAATGGTTATGTCACTGGACTCCCACATAGCCTATTGCGGTTCAAGTCCTGGACCCAGAAGCTTAAACTCATGCCAGGTACGTGTGCATGTGTGCCCAAAATCTCAAGAGGAAAGTGGAGGAGAAGGGATTGTGGTGTGTTCATCCCCTCTTGAGGAGTGATTTCTTGCTGTCTGTCTCTCTGTTTCTCTCTGTATCTCTGGCAAGCACATGCACCATATAGTAGCAAATCTCTCTAAAAAATAACCCTATTTCAAGTCATTATCAAACAACATTGGTGTCCCTCCATCTGAACAAATTTTAGAACTACTATGCTATCCTGACTGTACAAAATTGCTTTCTTTCCAGTCTCTTAAAAATAAACTGAATTTTCATGAGTCTATGAAAATGACTATTTCATTGTCACTTGTGCTAATAGAAAATTCACTGTTATTCAATGTAAAAAATTGCATTTTTATGAAGCAAAAAAATTTGCATTAAGATTTGCAACTGAAAGAGAATATGATTGTCTTTACATAAAAGTATATATTTAGTTTTTGTCAAAAAAGTATTACTTCTTCTCTAGAACTTGAAATTGCTTGCAGCCAAGATCCACAGCTTTCTTGGAAAAGCACACAAAGTCTTAGAACCACATTTTGAATAAAATGTTCCCTCTGTCAACCTGTTTTTAACTCAGCTCCTTAAAATAACATTTAGTTGATTTAAGTCAACTTTCTAATTAAAGTGTTTGAAGTAACAAGTGATCTCGGAGTCTGTGAAATGTTACTTAAGTCCTTTCAATGTCTATAGTTAAAATCATAACTGAAACACACCCTCCCCAATGTATTATCCAGCCTCCAGCCTCCAACTAGGATAGCTGTGGTATTAGGGAGGGTAACCAGACAGAAACAAGAGAGTGGTAGCAAAGACCCAGCTTCAGGACTGAGGACTAGAACAACATTTAAACAGGATAATTTGCTCTGGGTTTTTGAGATCTTGGATGACAATGTCAGAGCACAACACTGGAGTGAAAGGACAAGTATTTGACAGACCAAAGGTTGTAGCCAAATCACCCTGCTCTGCCTCAGGTAGACGTGGTGTGTTTTCACATTTGGTCCCTCAGTTCTGGTAGGAATAGTTTGGAAACTAGTGTTTGCCTACCTTTGTAAACAACATCCATCTCTTCGTATAAGCACACAAATTTTAACAAGGTTAGAAATTTGAGCAAGGTGAGATGATCAGAGATTGACTCCAACCTGTTTGCACCAAAGGAAGAGTACATTCCTAATAGAAACAGAAGACTGGAAATTTTTATCTGACTTACAAATGCATAAGATCTCTAACCTAGAAATTTTGGTTCTATGTCATTCATTGTGGCATTGTTTATAATCATGAAGATTGGAAACAAATATCCATAAAGAGTAAATAAAGCATGGCTTTGTACACAACTGAATACTACACACCTGTAACAAAGAACAAGTTTGCCCGTACATATTGATAAGGACATTTTCCAGATATTAAAATATTCTTTAAGATTTTTTTACAAATATATTTGTACATAAGTTTCAAATTTTATAAAAACAGGATGTGTATAGAAGGTTGCATTTTTTTTAAGAAACGTATATATGCACTCATAACACACACACACACACAAACACAAACACACACTGTATATATAATTTGTGTATTGAGGAATAGCACCACAAAGATGCTTACAAAATGATCATATTGTTTGCTTCCAAAAGGACTACTGGGTAGCCAGGTGAGAGAAGTGGAAAGGAGTTGGGTAAGATTTTTTTGAGAAGTCAGTTCTGTTAGAATTTTGTATTATGTTTCTAGAGTAGCTAATTCAGTTCTTCAGAAATATAAATGAAGATGCAAACTAATTCCAACTATAAGGAATCAGACATAGCCTTATAAAGAATGTAATATTCGAGTTTGATTTTGTTACAAAGATGATTTTTATAATGTAATTTGAGAAATTGTATGCTCTTCTGTAATCTGGCAAGAAAATGACCTTGACAAGAAATAATTTTTTAAAAATTTAAAATTTATTTGAACACCATCAGCCAGAGTTTCAAGTTAAAGCTGCATTCTGATACATGAGTATTAAGAGCTAATTATAAGTTAGTTAATTATCTATGACAAAGGAAAACTAACAGTGGTTAATGGTTGAGTAGGTATTCAGTAGGGATTCTGAAAGTAGGTTTGAAGAAATTGATTGGTATTATTAAGCACCATGAAAATGCAGTGCATAATATCAGTACATTATTCACTACAAGTGAAAAAATGCTGTAGAATAATAGACCTTCTCTGATAGTAATCACTGAGAACTATAAAAACAGATAGAAGTATCTGGAGGAATTGGATATAATTGGTTTTTTTTTTTTCTTGACTATATTTTAATTTTGCTGATTCATCCAACCTAATTTTTTTAAATTTGCTACAGGGCATGTGCACTTGCCAGAGAGAGACAGAGAGAGGGAGAGAGAGAGGAAAAACAATAAAGTGAGAATTCACCGTCCAGAAGACCATGCCATAATCTCTTCTCCTCCATTCTCCTCTCAGGATTTTGGGCATGCATGCACATGGGCCAGGTGTGTTTTTCAACTTTCCAGGTCTGGGACTTGAACCAAGCAGCTGGCTATGTGGAAACCAGCCACGTCAACCATCACTCTACCTGGCTAACCCTCATCTAATTTTCAATAACACAGAAAGTGGATGGCTATCTACTTGGCCCTGATACATTTTCTTGGTTTTTCTTGAGGACTTCAGTTCCATTGCATTTCATGTAACTATGCTTTTTTGATGAAAATTAACTTCTTGGTTTTTTTTTTAATTTTTTAATGTTGATGACTTTTTTAGTATTTTACATAATTATTCTTATAAATCCTTTCTCAAATCTGATCACTTTCTCTGAATTCTCTCCAACTGTCCTGATATGTTTAAAACATAAAATATGGAAATCTAAGCACAATATAACAGAAGTTTGTAGAGAATAGAGGCTAAAACTTTATACAGTGGAGCTAGTTACCATCATCAGCACAACAGAGAAAGTTTCAGTGTTTCAGCTATTCGATGTTTATTTCTATAGTTCTAATTTGTCTTTCTAGCATGTCACAAATTGTCTTGGGGAGGATGGGTAATAATTAGCAATAGCACTATATATATCCAACCATAGTACTGATGTCTATCTGTTGCCTAAAGTCTCAGCATTTGAAATTTTACCTATAAATTGGAACTTAAACTCTAATTTTTCAGTTTATGAACATGAGACAGAATCTTGACCATTACCCTTTCCCCATGCCTCTCTGTAATCTTGTAGACCTGCCTGTAGTTGACACTTTCACATAGGACAAAGTTTCTAACCTAGATGGCAATCTCCCAGAATTACATTGTTCTATGGACATTTTACTACCATGCTCTGACCTCTGAGTATCTAACTGAATCACACCTGAGTTTGCAATGGCCTTTGACATTGCAACTAATGTTTTCCCATCTGACATATCTTTGTCAACCTGTAGTATACCTAACTATAAACTGTCAAGTCCATTAAAATTAAGGATTCTAAGATGATGGGGGACCAGCAGATGGCATAATGGCTACATCAGTGGACTTCCATGTAGTCGACCACGGTTCAAGTTCCAGACCTGGTGGCTTAATCTCACACCGGGCATGTGTGCGTGCGTGCCCAAGATCCTGAGTAGAGAATGGAGGAGAAGGAATTGCAGCGTGGCCAATCCCCCTGGGAGTGATTTCTTACTTTCTGTCTCTCTATCTCTCTCTTTCTGGCAAGTGCATGAGCCCTATAGCAAAAACCTCTCCAAAAAAAAGATTCTAGGATGATTTGGGCACATAAAAAAGAGCTAGAGAAATTATGTTTACATGTATCTTTCTTCATTTTTAGGTTTAGATCCTGTATAGTTAGCTACATCGATATGTGCTATCTCTATCTATTGCAACAGTCTTCCATCTTAGGCATACCCTCCAGATGAACAATAAAGCTCTTCATGTTGCAATTGAATGTGCCAATCAGCTTGCTCACTATAAAACCTATTTCAAGTTTTAATAACAAATCGTTTATATTATCATGTAACCAAGTAACTTATGCCTTGTTTCTATAAAAAATAATAAACTTTACTGAAACACCAAATATAGTAATTAACTAATCATTAATTTGCATGTATTAAAAAAAAAAAAAACATAGACTTTGTTGTCCAGTTGGTGCCTGTTCACACACTATGAGAATGGTGTTGCATTTGGATAAGAGTAAAGAAAAGTTGAGTTTTGCATTAATTACAGCAACATATACTCATGTAAATGTGCTTTTCTATACAAGCAATTTTTAATTCTTTAAAAATACATTTATTCATCCTGGATTTCTAATTTTATGCAATCTGTTTACATAATCATTTTATCTTAAAATAGACTTTAATTTCCAAATATAATCTTGAAAGAATCTCTTAATACAACAAGGAAATTTGAAAATGTTGCAATCAGGGATTCTTAGTTGGATAAGGATTCAATAAGATTGCTCTGAAATGCCCATGGCAAAAGTGAAAGCATTTCCAGGCTAAGATAATAGCCAATTCTTGAACCACCAAATACTTGTGTCAAAAAATATTGCTCCTTGACAAATGGAGTTTTAAAAAAATACATAATATGGGACATGGGATTCATTCATTCGAATCTATTATGAACACTAGACTTGTATGTAGTGCTTAAGTAAGAGACTTCATTCTATGAAAAAAATTGGAAATTGTTCCTGTTAGAAATCCATAGCATTTGCAATTCTATTATGCTTTGAAGAATTCAAAGAATGTACTAAACTATGGAACCTAATGTCTCAACAAACAAGTAATTATATATGATGATGTAAGTATAAATTAAACTTTAGCTACTGAATTTGTTATAGCTTTTCTAAGAAAGAATCAAGTTCACATAGAAGTTTATTGCTAAGAAAATATGTTACATATGATGATTCTCAAAATAAAATGGAAAATCTGAACCCTGAATCTTTTTATAACCTTATTTTTAAAACTTTTTCCATTTAACACTTTCCTCATTACTTTACTCAAAAATTGATTAAGAATCTGAGTACTACCATAGAGTGTAGACAGTCAGTGTATGTTAAGTGGAGACATACAATGTCTCTCTTTCATAGCCTGACTTGCTTCACTCAGCAACAAATCTTCCATATTTGTCTATTTTCTATCAAATTCCAGGGCATTGTTTTTTTATGACTGGATAGTATTCCATGGAATATATGTGTCACAATTTTGCAATCCATTCATCTCTTTGTGGACATTTGGGTTGGTTCCATGTCTTAGCAATTGTGAATAATGCTGCAATAAAAATAGTTGTGTAAGCGCTTTTCCGACTGAGTGCTCTCCTGTCCTTTGGGTAGATAATTGCTGGATCATATGGTAGTTCTATTTGAAGGTCTTTGAGGGACCTTCGTTTCATTTTCCACAGTGGCTGGACCGATGTATATTCCCACCAACAATGTAGGAATGTTCCCCTTTCACCACATCCCCTCCAGTACTTATCATTATTTGTTTTTTAATCTTAGCCATTCTGACTGGTGTCAGAATGTTAGGTGGTGTCTCATTGTGGTTTTGATCTGCATCTCCTTGAGGTGTATATCATGCTAGGTAAAGTCTCTTCACAGTCCAAATGATGTATAGTGATTTAATGTGTGAATAATAATAATAATAAAAGAATCTGAGTACTGCTCTTCTCTTAAGCAGCTTGAAATGATCTTTGAAAATTGTTTGCTATTCACTTGATCTGGAGAAGCCCACAGAGTTATGCAAATCAATAGATTCAAATCTTCATGTTCATTTTAAAAACATCCATGAAACTGCCTCTGCCATCAAAGGTATGCATATTCAGAAAGCCGCCAAGTATCTGAAGGATGTCATTTTAGATAATTAGTGTGTGCCATTCTGTCATTAGAATGGTGAAGCTGGTAGACACTACAAGGTCAGTGACTCAAAAAGAGTGTTCAATTTTTGCTGCACATGTTTAAAAATGCAGAGAGTAAAGCTGAACTTAAAGGGTTAGATGTAGATTTTCTAGTTCATGAGCATATTCAGGTAAACAAGGCACCCAAAGTGTTCCATAATACATACAGAGCTTATGGGTGGATTAACCCATAATGAGCTCCCCCTGCCACACTGAGATGATCCTCACTGAAAAGGAGCAACTTGTTCCTAAACCAAAAGGGGAGGTTGCACAGAAGAAAAAGATATCCCAGAAGGAAACTGAAGAAACAAAAACTTATGGACAGGAATAAAGTCAGCATAAAACAAATGTAGATAAAAGTAAAAAGAAAGAAGAAAAGAAAGAAAGAAAGAAAGAAAGAAAGAAAGAAAGAAAGAAAGCAAAGCAAGCAGGGGAGAGAAAGAGACAGAAAGAAAAGAAAGAAAAAGAAAGAAATAAAGAAATAAAAAAATAAAGGAAGGAAGGAAGGAAGGAAGGAAGGAAGGAAGGAAGGAAGGAAGGAAGGAAGGAAGAAAGAAAAGGAATCTGAGTACTTTAACAAGTGATCCTCCCTCTGTCAGCAAACTGGATTTTAATTTACAAGCAAGGCTGAAGTAAATCACATGAATAAGCTTTCTTAGATATTGCTACATTGCAATTGTGTTTATCAATATGATAAGTATTTCAAGGAACTGGTTCTAATGTGTGTCATATTCATTGGAGGAATTCCAAAAGCCACAGCACTTGCAGGTCAGCTAGGTGTAACTAATTCTACCTGACTAGTATGTAAGAGGTAGCATGACACCATTAAAACGGAAACATTAGATATATAAAAAGGAAGATTATGTATAAACAGGTAAATTGGAGATCAAATTTATTATTAAGATAATTCAAGCCAACATATGCTTATGAAGTTTTGTTTTGTAAGGTTTCTGTTATGTTTTGTGTTGCAGTGTTGAGCTATTTGAGGTGCAGTAAACCTACAGATTAGTTACTCAGAACAAGCAATGAAGGAGTTAATGATACTAGGTGCCTAAACTGTCTTATTCAACTAATGATTTTTCAAATCTGTCATTTTCTCTTTCATCTATGTAGCTACTGAAGTATACAACTTTCTTACTGCATTAATAAGAAATTTCTTGACTGTAGATCTTCTAATGGATTAAATTTTTTAAGATCTATCTTTTTCACACTGTTTTGGTACTTGCTTCCTTTCCGGCAAGATAAAAACTGTCTACCTATATGTATGTATATGTGTAAGAGGCATTCAAAAATTTATGGAAAATGTACATTATGAAATAACTATACATGGGTTTCAAACATTTTTTTTGCACCAAAATACATTTTTACTTTATTCTCATTTTTCCATGAACTTTCACCAGGTTTTTCTCTAAAAACATCTTCTTTTTTGAAGTGCCTATTGGCCATCATCCCTGGTATTTGCAAAGAAAATTTAAAAGCTATTGTTATGACCAAATATAATCCACTTTCTGAATCCTTTTAAGTGTTGAATGTTTTCTAAACTCTGCAACACTTATTCTAAATAACAGTTCTTTAGTACTGCACATCATAATAGGTATAGTAACTATGAAGAATGAAAAGCTTACTGATTCAAGATTGTGCAGAAATAAAGTCTTCAAATAAATGCACTTCCACTCTATTTATGTGTATAAACATTTATGTGTATAAAGTTTGCTTCAATTTTTCACAAGCCATCAGTTATAAAAAATTACTAAAGTTAGGACTCTCAAAAAGTCACATTTCTATAGCTTATTTGCAGTTAGTTTACTAACCTGCTCTGTGGAATACATTTTGATGCTATTGTAAATTAAATATTACGTTATAATAATCCAACGTACTACAAAAACTGGTTTTCAAAGAAACTCTGCACATAGAAGAAAAACTAAGCGAGCCTTGAATAACCATGAAAGTGAGAAACATTTTTAAATGTAAACTTATATTAAATTTAGGTTAGCTAAAATTTAATTTATAACTCTCAATTACAAGGTTTTTTTTTTTTTTTCGTTTGCTTTACAAAAGTAAAAAACTGTATTGGAAAAGTAAATTAGGCCAAAAAAAAAATTGGAGAATTGCAAAAACTTAGTTTTTTTTTTCAACCCATCTAAAAATATATACCCTAAAACAATTCTGAACATTTTCAAATAGAGCAGAAAGCACATTTACCTTTGTTTTTGTTTGCTGCTGGTCCCTTAGTCACCTGATGTATAGGGTTGAGTGGCAAAGGATGCCCTGTGGCAGTTTAGAGAAACATATTATTACGGGGGCGACTCAGAGTTCCAAGTTAAACTGGAGGCTTGCATTACATCTCTTTATAACTGAAATCAGACTCTCTTAAAAGTATCTTGGTATTGCATGACCATTGCTTTCTGAAAATATCCAATTTAAGTTCACTGACTTAAGAAGGAAAAAAGAAAACTTTGATTGAGCCTTTAGTTGGAAAATAGGGAGGTAAGAAAAGGTGTATATTTAAAATTTCCAAATTAAAGAGAAAACAGAATTGAAGTGTTTTGTGAGCTACAACATGCAACCATTATGAAAAAATAGATCCTAATGTGTTATTCTTGATGATAATGGGATAATTGATTCTTAGTGGGGCATTAAATATTACCCTGAGTAAATACTACGTGAATGTACTAGAACTAGTAATTCAAGAGGGTGAGCTAAGAAGACAGAAACAGGGCAGGATCTTCAAAATGTCCTGTAAAATCCATATTATGATAAAAGCTATGCAAGGATTTCAAAAATTTTTACACCAAAAATAAACTCCTACTTCAATTTCATTTTTCCACAGACTTTTTTCAACTCTCTTCATATTTATGCACTGTGTCATTATCAGCTTATGCCATCAGAAAAAAAAAGACAATAAAAACCTAAAAACAAGAGTCAATGATGTTAACTGAAAGACTGAAAAGAGCTGCAAATGATTGTCAAAAATTTTATAAAAGTGAAAACAAACAAAAAACACAGTAGAAATTTACTCTAGGGTTATGAGGTATTTCTTCCATTGGAAAGAGAAACTCTAAGATCCAAAAATAAAAGTGGATAGAGGATAAATTATCAAAGCAATTGATTAAAATATTGCTTCTAATACAGCAGAACCAGTCAACATATTCAACTTCCCACAACAGGTAGAATGGCAAGCAACAAAGACATATGAGCCCAGGACACGTAAATACAGAGTCAGCTTTTCCTATACAGGGTTCAAAGTTTGTACATTTGACCAAATACAAGAGCAGAGCTAAAATAAACATAGCTGGGTCTCCCCAGTGGGCATAGAAGAGAGAAAAAAGGGAAGGCTTCTCAGGACCAGCAGCTGACGTAATGGCTATGTTGCTGGAGTCCCATGTAGTCCACTGCTGTTGGAGTCCCAGATCCAGTGGCTTAAACTCACGCCGGGTGCATGTGCGTGCATGCCCAAGATCCCAAGAGGAGAATGGAGAAGAAGGGATTGCTGCGTGGCCATCCCCTGGGGAGTGGAGGGGGTGATTTCTCACTTTCTGCTTCTCTCTGTCTTTCTGGGGAGGGCACATGCCCTATAGCAAAAACCTCTCCACAAAAAAAAAAAAAAAAAAAAAAAAAAAAAAAAAAAAAAAAAAAAAAAAAAGTGGGGGGAGGCTGCTCAACCAGGAGGGAATTAGACTCTTCTTCCTTGACAATTTTCTGCTTATGCTGATAATTATGAGGATCCCCACCAACAAGCCTGTTTTTTTACTCACATGCTCCAGATGGAGCCTAACTTGTTAACATGCCCTAGCTAGACCATTCCAGAGTCTCCAGTTTGTGCTCACATTAACACAACAATCCTGTTAAATAAATACATCCAAAAAAATGCAAAAAGGGAAACCTCTATGATAGACTTTTTTTCAATTTTCAATCATTCTGCCATTTCATAAATGTAAGTGAATGACCAAGGATTATCATACATTTGGTACAGACCAACAGTATGAATAAAAATAAATTAACAAAGGGAATAACTGATCCAGAAAAAAATGGACAGAATAAAGTGTACTATAGAAACAATAACATCGGGGTCAGCAGGTAGCGCAGTGGTTAAGGCTGTGGACTACTACATGGCCAACCACGGCTCAATTCCTGGACCTGGTGACTTTAAAATCACACTGGGCATGTGTGCATGAATGCCCAGAATCTCAGGGGAGAATGATGGAGAAGGGATTGTGGTGTGGTTAATTCCCTGGGGGTGATTTCTCACTCTCCCTTTCATTATCTCTGCTTTCTTTCTCTGGCGAACATGCACCTTATGGCAAAAACATTTTTAAAAAGGAAAGAAATAGTAACACCAAATCAATATTCTCAAGCAATTTAAGAAGCTGTGACATTTCAAAAGCAAAGTAAGGATACCACAAGAAAGGAGCAATCACCTTATACACACAAGAGGTCTTTGGAATTAAAAAGTCTCAAAATAGAGTGGAGACTAAACTAATATTCTAAAAGAAGGGTGAGCAAATCTATAACACAAGCAAAAAGGCAAAGACTTAGAATAAATGAGAAAAAAGTAGCAAGTACAGAGATAGAAGAGCCAAGATCTAATTAATAGTAAGTTCATAAATAAACTGAGAAAAGAGAGGAAAGGAAGTCATTTGAAAAATATTGGAAGAAAATCTGGCCCCATAACATAGTGGTTAAGCACTGTGGCTGGAAAGTTGTATCTCACATGGCTTACTAGAGTTGGAATCCCAGCCCTGGTGGCCTGAAAAACATACACACATAAGCATGCTGCCCAAAATCCTGATGGGAATAAGGAATGGAGAAAAAGAGATTGCAGCTTGACCACATTCCAGTGGGAAGTATTCTCATTCTCTCTCTCTCTCTCTCACACACATACACATTCACACACACAAGCAATAAAAATAATAATAAATAATTAAACAGAAAAGAAAAAAATTAACTTGAGCCAAAGGGGAGAGTTTAGATTAAAAGATAAAATCAGGAAGATTTGTGAAGAATGTCTTCATGTAAAGATAAACATGAACTGAATTTACTAATGACTAAAAAGTATAACATAATGTTCTGAGATGTATTCCTTCTGATTTAAAATTAAAGTGGTGGCTGGTGGTATAGAACAATTAGAGACTGGAAAAAATAAGAATCTGATCAAAAAGTTTGTGCCTAAACCCAGGATGCTGTGACTTTTGAACAATTCACAAGAGGTAAGAACAATGCTGCACTAGACAGTAGATAAAATTGTTACTGGTAAGTTAATTCAGGACAGAGAAAAACTCTTTGGGTTTCTAACTGGCATGACCTATCATCTCAAAAAATAATGTTTCACTTATTAAAGTGATTTGTAGTATTTATAAAATATTTTACTTACAGTTTATTAATGTCTCTTTTAAACTTATCATACTCATAGAAGTGGTTTACACTTTGACTTTTTATTTTAGAAAAACAGGGGTGTGCATATTTGTTTTTAGATTAGACATAGAGATGACTCTTCATTTTCATGAGGCAGTCTTCTAGTATTATAGTCTGGGGAAAAATTACACAATAGTTAGACTAAATTATAATAAGGACTGAATGCTTTTCATAATCTGTTTTTATTTTAAGTAGTATCTTTTTATGAATCAAAATTTGGGAAAATTTATTATTAGAAATTGTCACTATTTTTGTTTTTACTTTCTTTTACTTTCTATTAAATTAAGTGAAATAAAATGTAATAATCTTGGGCCAATTGGTGGTGTGGTTGTTAAGGCAGTTGGATTCCACATGGTCAACCGTGCGGTTTGAGCCCTCGACCCAAGGATCTGACAAAACACTCAGGGTGCATGTGCATGTATGCTCAAAATCCAAAAGGAGGGAGAGATGGAGGAGAAAGGATTGTGGTGTGTAACCATCCCCCAACAAGGGGTGCTTTCTCACTTCCCATACCTTTCTCTGGCTCTCTTCAGCTAGCACACATGTCCTCTGGCAATATATACATGCAGACACGCACACACAGACATACACATATAATCTTATTTAGGGAAAAAAGTGATTATCTGTGGGTAATAGGACTGTGGCATTTCCTTTTTTTCTTCCATGCACTTAAGATATCTTTTTCCTTATTGTTTCATCTATGTAGATCCTCTGTAAGCACTGATTATTTTGGAAGCCCTTAAGTTTAAACAATGGCCTGATGTTCATCCTGTCTTTAATGTCTTTATTGATTGTCTATGCCTCCCATTCTGTTTTTATCTCATTTCTTCATCTTCAGAATGGTGATAGTATTATTAATATTATCTGCTCTACTGAAATTCATTGAATATCAAAGCCCAAATATAATGATTGTTGAAGAATTTATTATCACTGTAAAGATAGAAGGAACCATTTCTTTTCACTTAGAATGTTTTAGTTTCAACTTTAGTAATTGTGAAAACATTTTGTCCTTGGGTAAAATAATTTTATTACTATAATTGCAGCCTTAATGCAATTTGCCAACAAAATTGAGGAACTTATCAGAATAGCTCACAATTTATTTATCTTAATGTTTTTTCACTGCCTTTTACCTATGACCTCTTCCCCAAATGAATGAATAAATAGTGAATGAATGGACAAATAAAATGGAAATCTGCTTGTGATTTATCTATCAAAGCTCTTCCATATTCCAGGACAAAGTATATATGAAAGTAAAATATTTAGAAGGTGTCAGACAGACTTTTCTTCCCCTCATTAAGGGGGCAGAAGGAAATAGCCTTTGGGGGATTATAATCTCTTTTGAGTCTATGAAAGAAAATGATCTGGATTACAACTAGATCAAGTTAAGAGACCAAATGAATTGCCATGCATTGAGAACTGATGAATGGCTTAGATACCATATACTTTAGTAAAGTACAAGTATTGAATAAAGAAATTTCTAAAGTGGGCCATCAGGTGATATAGGGGTTAAGACACTGGATTCCACATGACCAACTTCACGATTCGAGTTCCAGGCCTAGTGGCTTGAAAAATACACCAGGCATGTGTGTATGAGTGCCCAAAATCCCAAGAAGAGAAAAGAAAAGAGGAGAATCATCCACATGCGGGATGATTTTTCACTTTCCCTTTCTCTCTCTCTCTGGCAAGCACATGCACACTAAAGCAAAAATCTTTTTTAAAAATTCTATATAAATTCCATTTTATGAGAGTCTAACAGCATTTTTTATAATAGATGATTGCTAAATGGATTTACAAGAGCTCCTGTGATATTTTGAATAAAGTTGAACTCTATAGCATGCAGTATAGACTCTGTATCACCCTATAACTTGGTATCCTAGGGCCATTTGCATTTTTAGAGATTTCCAATCCATGAAGCACAGTTATTTGTTTTTGCATTTCCTATCCTCTGTTTGAAGAATGCTCTTCCTCAGATAGATTTGCGATGTGTTTTTCCTGTCTTTAGTCATCTCATTAGAAAGGCCTTATATAAAATTTGACTACCTTATATAAAATTTCCAGTACCTCACTTATACTCCCTAATCTCTTTACCCTGCTTTATTATTGTTCACAGCATTTATCACCACCTGAAGATATATAGATAGATACATACATACATACATACATACATACATAGAAAGAATTTATGATTGTCCATTTAAGAACTTAAGCTTCCTAAGAACAGGTGTATTTACTTCCTTATCCATATTGTCTAGCATAGAGTAAGCACCCAATAAAGGATTGCTATATCAATGAATGAAATCAATGTTTACTGTTTTTATTATGTTACTTTAAAGACATACATACCTTAAAAGACACTTGCAGTTAAAAAAAAATCACCATTTTATACTTCTCAGTTTCTCAGTAAATAATTGACATTGTTAGTGGGGTGTTTAAAAAAATCAGCAGAATCATAGATAAGTTTGTGATGAGAATGACAGATAAATTAAAGTTAGTAGTAGGAGCCTTATTTTTTTCTCTCAAGAGATCTGAAGTTTGATAGTGACAAGACTGTCCATGCCAACCATAATAGCAGTGACACATAAATTCATTCTTCATATCCATAATTGTGTTCAGCTTACTGTTTTTAGAGATGATGAAGCTGAAGCTCTTGTCTGAGTTATATTTCTTGCTGCTGTTTCCAGGCATGTGCAGATAGGTGGAGGACTCAGATATTTTTCGAATACATCTTCCATGATTGTTACATAGCCTTTGACTACAGAGGTTGGCTGCAGATGTCACATTAACAACATAATGACCCAATGGCCCTTGAACAAATTCTTGCACAGATAAGCAGGTCTCCTGTAGGAAAAATAGAAATCCACTTGAAGCACTCTCAAAATGTGAAGTGCCTGGAGTTTTATATTTGGTAAGGCTAAGGAGGAAGACCATTTTGATCAGGAACTAAGCCTTTATAAGATCACATGAGTGATGAGACATGCCTTTGATTAGAAAAACTATGACACAAATGATTTCATACAATTTCCATGGGAATGATTCCACATTTTCCTACTAGGGAACATTCCCTAATATAAAGAAATACTTTACAAAGATAATCATTACTATGTGATGATATTTTAAATTTTAAGTTTAATTCAGACACATTTTATACATTGACATTATGCCAGATTTTTCTAACACTGCAAAGTCATCCTATCCTCTCTACCTCTACAGAGACAACAACTCCTCAAGTTGCTAGGTAGTCTTTTCATCCACATTTCTGTAACATTAGAAGATATTTATGTGTGTGTGTGTGTGTGTGTGTATGTGTGTGTATATATGTGTGTGTGTGTGTGTATATATATATATATATATGCAGTTATAAATAGTATATAGTATTATATTTTGTGGCTTTAAAACCTTTACATAAATGTATATCACACAGGATATATCTTTTTCCTGCAATTTGCTTTTTTTTTTCTTTTACTTTTATCTACATTTATTTTATGCTGACTTTATTCCCATGCCGTAAGTTTTTGTTTCTTCAGTTTCTTCTGGGATATCTTTTTCTTCTGTGCAACTTCCTGTTCCAGTTTAGGAAAAATTTGCTCTTTTTCAGTGAGGATCATCTCGATGTGGCAGGGGGAGCTCATGTATGGGTTAATCTGTCCATGAGCTCTGTACGTACAACGGCTCATCTTTCGTGCCTTGTTCACCTGAATGTGCTCAATGACCAAAGAATCTACATCTAACCCCTTAAGTTCAGCATTACTCTCTGCATTTTTAAGCATGTGCAGCAAAAATTTAGCACTCTTTTTGGACCACCGACCTTGTGTCCAGCCCCACTGTTTAGCCTGGGCACATCTACCAACTCCACCATTGTAACAACGAAATGGCACACACTGCTTCTGTAAAGTGACATCCTTCAGATACTTGGTGGCTTTTCAGATATGCATACCCTTGATGGCCTGGGCAGTTTCATGAGAGTTCTTAAAGTGAACAAGGATTTGAACCTCCTGACTTGTATGACTTTGTGGTTCTCCAGGTCAAGTGAATAGAGAACCATTTTCAAAGATCACCTCAGGCTGCTAATGAGAAGAGCCAATTTGCTTTTTAAACTTAACATTTTTCATATTTATGAACATTAATACATGTAGCTCTGGGTTTTATTTTATTTTATCTGCCATTCTATATTTGTAATATAAACATATTATACTTTACTTATCCATAGGTTGGATTGTAAGAGATAGAATATGAAAGATCATTATGTTTTTAAAGATCTTTTTTAAAAGTATTATTTTTTAATTTAACTTTGTTTATTATTATTATATTCCAGTTTGATCAGAGAGAGAGAGAGAGAGGGAAAGCGAGAAAGCAAGTCACCAGGTTCAGGACTGAAACCATGGTCGACCAAGTAGGTGTCCAGCACCTTTAACCACCATGACACCTGCTAGCCCAAAAGACTATTAATTTTAACCAAATGGCTTAGTCAAATTATATTAATATGGAGGGACCGAAGATAGCAAGTAAGTATGCCTTCCCACATATCTGCCATTAGGTGGTTCCATTGCTTTATCTTCAGTCCTGGAATTTAACACTAGGACACATTTTTACCTATTGCTGATCACACGGTACTGCTAAGATAGGCAAGTGTAACTGAAATGATATCTTCAACTCGCCTAAAAGAGTCTGGCTAAAATCTTAATGTATGCCTGCCTTGAGCTATACAAGAAGTGCCCTGAGAAAATTCTATTAGACTTGTTAGTAATACAAATTGAGTTTTCTAACTATATCAATTGTTTTAGCAATATTGATACTAGAAGGACGACAGTGGCACAGTAGTAAAGCAATATTTTTCAAGGCTGAACTATATGAAAAGACTCCAAATTCATGTCCAGAGACTTTCCTAAGTATACCAGGCACTTGTATGAGCCCATGATCTAGGGCTGGCTGAAGCTTCAGGTGGATTATAATATCAGGACTCTCTTAGAAGTGCTGCTTCTCTCTCTCTCTCTCTCCTTCTCTCCCATGGAAAAAAACAAATAAACAAACTTTAAAAAAATTAACATCAATACATAATTAAAAACAAAGTAATTTAAGACAATGGGAAAGTTTATGAATGAATTAGAAACTCATTTAGTAAAGATTTGGAAGATTCAAATGCAAAGCCAAAAGGCAAAATGTAACTCTTAATGACAGGAAGTTGAACAAGGTAGTACTTTCAGTAATACCAAGTTCTGAAAACCCTATAAGCAATATCACTAGTTCTAGGCACATTCAATGTAAGGTAGCCTCATACTATATTTAGGGGAAATGCTATCTTTAAACAGGGCAGGACTTTTTGTCTAAAGTGTTTGAGAGGTTTCTAGGAAATATGAAATAAAATAGAAAAAAAAATAGTAATTGAAGGAAGGAAAAGAAAGAAGAAAGAGAAAGAAGGAGAAAGAAAGATGAGAAAGATTAGGGAGACTGCAATTAAAAGAGCATAGAGATCCTGAGATGGATACCAAACCTGAGCTGTGAAATATTGTTTTCCTTGACCAAAATTGAAGATTTTCTGCTGAACCCTTCCCATCCAGATTCATTTCTAGTGGCCTCTATGCACTAAGTGTCTAGACAGGTCCACGTGAACAATATCCAAACATCTGAATGTGATTAGGGTCATAATATTCCTCTATTTTCACTGAATCTGATGCTCAAAAAGTTAAAAGAGAACAGAAGAGAGACTGCATATTACTTCCTTTTGCACGCCTCTGAATGCCCAGATTGAACTTCAAGAATTAGAAAGAAAGGCACTATCCATCAGATGACTAGAAATCACCGCAGGGTCAAAAAAATGTGGTATAGCAAGAAAATACCTCTCCTTCAGGGAAAAGAATAGCTCCTCTTCATCCTCAGATAGCACAATGAAACTCATGGAAATGTATGATAAAGAATTTAGAATATTCATAGTGACAAAGCTAACAGAGATGGATGAGAGGAGAGACAAGGAACTGTAGAAGAGGAAGGAGAAAGGAGCTGATGAGTTCCGGAAGGTGAGGAAATTCTTGCAAGATGTAAAAGAGGAAATACACACTATAAGAAAGAATCAAATGGTGGGGGACCAGCAGTTAGCGTAATGACTATGTCGCTGGACTCCCATGTAGTCGACTGCAGTTCGCGTCCCGGACCCGGTGGCTTAAAACTCACGCCAGGCGCGTGTGCGTGCATGCCCAAGATCCTGAGAGGAGAATGGAGGAGAAGGGATTGCGGCGTGGCCATCCCCCCTGGGGGATGATTTCTCACTTTCTGTCTCTCTGTCTATCTCTGTCTGGCGAGCATGCACCCTATAACAAAAACCTCAAAAAAAAAAAAGAAGAAGATTTACTGCTGAGTGAAGCAAGTCAGGCTGTGAAGGAAAGACACTGTATGTCCCCACTTAATATATACTGAGTGTCTGCACTCTATAACTGAAACTGACAGGCTAAAAGATGTACAAACACAGTGGATGGGTGTGAATGCCAGATGTGGTATGTGTGGAGGAGTGAGGCCTGGGGACAAACATTTGGAGGAGGGATACAGAGACAGCATTGTTGAGACAGGGAGGTAGTATTGTTATATTTTGATCAACTGGACCGGGGAGAAATGTTCACATATTGAAATGATCACCTTGTAAGCTAAATAATGTGACTGATGCATTTTAAAAATGTAAATAAAATTTAAAAAATGAATAAATAAAATTAAAATATATATTTTTTTTAAAAAAAGAATCCATACAACTCTATAACAAAAAACAACAAAAGTAGACAAAAGACTTGAGTGAACAGTTATCCAAAGAAGACATGTGAACAGTCAACAGGTACGTGAAAATATGTTCAATATCATTAATAAGGAAACCGCAAATAAAAAATACAATGAAATATCACTTCACACCTGTTAGGATTGCTGTTATTTTAAAAACTAAAAAATACGGACCACAGATGGTGTAATGGTTATAACACTGGACTCCCACATAGTTGACTGTGGTTTGAATACCAGACCCAGCAGCTTAAAACTCATGCCAGGCATGTGTGCCCAAAATCCTAAGAGGAGAATGAAGGAGAAGGGATTGCAGCGTGGCCATCTCTCCTGAGGGGTGATTTCTCGCTTTCTGTCTCTCTATTTCTGTCTCTCCGGCAAGTGCACCTACCCTATAGCAAAAATTCTCTCTAAAAAAAATAAAATAAAATAAAAATATCAGCAAGGTTGTAGAAAAATTGAAATGCTTGTATTCCACTGGTGGTAATGTACAGTAACCATGCGAAATTATGCAAAAATTCCTCAAAAAACTAAAAATATAGAATTACTATATGACCTAGCATATATACATATGTGCTTCTGGGTGTGTACGCAAGAGCTGAAATAAGGATCTTGAAGAGATATTTGTACTCTCAAGTTGATTGCAGCACTATTCACAATAGCCAAAATATGGAAACACTAACAGATAAATACATAAATAAAATAAAATATATTATACATATAATAAAATTTTAGCTCTTCTTTTTTCAGTTTGCTATAGGGCATGTAGGCTCACTAGATACAAAAAGAAAGACATAGAGAGGGAAAATGAGAAATCATCCTCTAGAAGGGATGGCCACATTGCAATTCTTTCTTCTCCATCCTCCTCTCAGGATTTTCTGGGGCATGCACTCACATGCACCCAGTGTGATTTGCAAGCTGCCAAACCCAGTACTTGAGCCACACAGTCAAACATGTGAGTTCCAGCCACATTAACCTCCACACCACCTGCTAGCCCAATAGACAGCTTTTAAAAAGAAAGAAATTCTACCATTTGTGACATCATGATGAGTCTGGATGATATTATGCTGAGCGAAATAAGGCAGTCAGAAAAGGACAAATACTGCATGACTCCACTTAGATGGAGTACCTAAAATACCATAGAAACAGAGAATACAATAGTGGTTGCCAGAGCTGGGGGGTAGGGAAATAGGAAGTTGTTATTCAAGGGGTATAAAGTTTTAGTGATACTAGATACTTTCTAAAGATTGTTTGTTACAACCTAATGTCAATAGTTAACAGTACTGTATTTTGCACTTGAAAATTTGTTAAGAAGGTAAACTCATGTTAAGCTTTCTTAGCACACACACTCACAAAAAAAAAGAGTAGCTTGCTTATAAATCTGTATATGCAAATATTTTCCTCCTATGTGCATATCTATCATAGGTATTCAGCAAAATAAAAAAATGATTTTTGGGAAATCCAATGTCTTTAGTGTAAACTATATCTATATCTCTAGCTATATATAGATAGAGATAGAGATTTTTATATTTAGTATTCTTTTTCTTTGTCACATATGTACTATACTATTTAAATTCTCTAAATTCCTGCAGAGTAGGTTTCATTTTGATACTGAATTTTAGGTGGAGAAACTGAAACTCAGAGAGGTTAGTTAACTTGCTCCAAATTATACTCTTAGAATGTAAAAATTGGTTAACAATTTAATACTATCTGATTGGAAAGACAGTACTCATTTCAACCTTCTACTTAAAACAGTGATTGTATAAAGTAGTATTAAAACAATGTTAGTCCCTGTAACTTTTTTTTTTCTTTTTGGAGAGGTTTTCTGCTATAGGGCGGGTGTGCTCACCAGAAAAAAACAAAGAGAGACAGAGAGAGAGAAAGCGAGAAATCACCCCCCGGGGGGATGGCCACGCCGCAATCCCTTCTCCTCCATTCTCCTCTCGGGATCTTGGGCACGTACGCACATGCGCCCAGCATGAGTTGAGTTTAAGCCACCGGGTCCAGAACTCAAACCGCGGTTGACTACATGGGAGTCCAGCAACATAGCCATTACACTAACTGCTGGTCCCAGTCCCTGTAACTTTAGGTCTAGTTATCAGATAATCAATAACCACTTGTCTCTGACATTAAAAAGAAAATAATATATTCAAGATACTGACATAGAAATGATTACTTACCTTTGAAGCAGAAGTGTCATATCCTCCCCACAATATTATTCCTGCTGCCCCCAATGCAGCACTTTCACCAATTGTGTGCACTAAGTCCTCCTAGAAAAGAGAAATATCAGGAGCAATTTCTGCCAAGCCAATTTCACCATTGAGTATTCAGTAATGAGACTTAGTACATCAACTGTGGTAAAGAACAGATAATAAAGTTGCCTTTGTTTCTAAAACAAAAATATATACCCTTCAATAAGTGGTACGGTGAAAACTCAATATACACATGCCAAAGAAAGAAACTAGACCTCTATCTCTCATCATATACAGAAATCAACTCAAAATGCATTAAATACTTACAGATAAGATCCCAAACTCTGAGACCACTAGAAGAAAACAAGAGAAACACTTTATAGCATTGTTCTGGACAAGATTTTTTGGATAAGAATTCAAAAGCACAGGTAACCAAAGCAAAAAATAGACAAATGGGACTACAGACCAATGGGGCTACAGCAAACTAAAAAGCTTCTGTACAACAAAGGAAACAATTAATATAGTGTAGAGATAGTCTATAGGACAGGATGGAAAAAAATTGAAAATTATGCATCTGATTAGGGGCTAATGACCAGAATGCATAAGGAACTTGAACAACTCAATAGCAAAAAATTAAATAAAATAAAAGTGAATTTTAAAATGGGAGAAATAGTTGAATAGACATTTCTCAAAAGAAGGCATACAGGCTGGCTCCTGTGATCTAGTGATTAGGAGAAGCTGAATCCCACATGGCCAACTATATTTTAGGTCCCAGCCCTGGTGGTTTGAAAAACATGCCTGGCTCATATGCATGCATGCCCCCAAATTCCAAAAAGACAGAGAGATGAAGGAGAGGGAATTATGGCATGACCATGCCCCATTGGGGGTGCTGTCTCCTTATATATGTCTCTCTCTCTCTTTCTCATCCTCCTATTTCTCTCTGGTGAGTGCATGTACCTCTGGCAGCTTTTTTTAAAAAAAGAAGACATACAAATAGCCAACAAGAATACAAAAAGTGCTCAACATCACAGTATCATCAGGGAAATGCAAATCAAAACCACAATGCAGTATCACCTCACCCCAGTTAGAATGGCTATTGTCAAACATAAAAAGCCAGCAGGGGTGGTGCAGCAGCAACACAATGCTCCATGATGCTGAAATATATGTGAAGGAAGAGCAAGAAGAAAGAAAGAAGAAAGAAAGAAAGAAAGAAAGAAAGAAAGAAAGAAAGAAAGAAAGGAAGGAAGGAAGGAAGGAAGGAAGGAAGGAAGGAAGGAAGGAAGGAAGGAAGGAAGGGAGAGAGAGAGAGAGAGAGAGAGAGAGAGAGAGAGAGAGAGAGAAAGAAAGAAAGAAAGAAAGAAAGAAAGAAAGAAAGAAAGAAAGAAAGAAAGAAAGAAGAAAAGAGGGAAGGAAGGAAAGAATAAAAGAAGAAAGGAAGGCTAAATGTTGATGAGGTTTTGGAGACAGGAAAAATTTTACATGATACTGGTAGGAATTTAAATTAGTACAGTATACTAGTTCCTCGAAAGACTTAAAAATAGAATTACCATAAGACCCAGAAATCTCCGTACTAGGAATATATCCAAAGGAAAGGAAATCTGTATGTCATAGAGTCACCTTCATTCCCATGTTTATCGTAGCATTCTTCACAATCACTAAGACGTGGAATCAACCTACATGTCCATCAACAGACAAATAAATAAAGAAAATGTGGTATATTTATGCAGTGAGACACTATTCATATAAAGACAGAATGAAATCTTGTCATTTGTGGCAACATCGATTCACTTAGAGAGAATTATTTTAGTTGAAATAAACCAGGCTCAGAGAGACAAGTAACACATAATCTCCTCCATTTATGGAACCTTTAAAAAGTTGATTTCACAGAAGTAGAAGAGAATTGTAGCTGGTAGAAGATGGAAGTGTGGAGGGAATGAGACAGTAGGGCAAAGTTGGTCAATGAGTAAAAGGTGTAGATAGGAAGAATGAGTTCCAGTGTTCAGTTGCATAGCAGGATGTGTTATTGTTATATCCTGTGTTATTGTTATTTTCAAAATAACTACAAAAAAGGATTTTGAATATCATTACAAGGAAATTATAAATATTTGAGGTACTAGGTATGCAAATTACTCTAGTTTGATCATCATACATTGTATACACGTGTAGAAACTGGCTCTTTTCTGGCTGGAACCATGGAGGGTATCAAAAAGAGGAAAAAGAAAGTTCCTGCTGTGACAGGAATCATCAAGAAGAAGAAGACGAAGAAGGAGAAGAAGAAGAAGAAGAAGGAGGAGGAGGAGGAGGAGGAGGAGGAGGAGGAGGAGGAGGAGGAGGAGGAGGAGAAGAAAAAGGTTCTTGCTGTGCCAGAAAATCTTGAGAAAAAATGAAGGACTTTCGCAGGGTTGAAGATCAAACAACTGAGAAAAAAGTTTGCTCCTAAGATGCTTTGAAAGACAAGGAGGAAGCATATCTAGCAAGAAGCTAAGCACTACAATAAGAAGTATAGACAGATGTACAGAGCTGAGATTCAAATACCTAGGACAACAGGAAAGTTGGCAACTCCTATGTACCTGCAGAACCCAAATCGGTGTTTGTCGTGAGGATTAGCCATACAGATGGTATGAGACAAAAGGTCCGAAAGGAGTTGCAGCTTCTTTGCCTTTGCCAGCTCTTCAATGGCACCTTTGTTGAGCTCAACAGGCTTCAATTAACATGATGAGGTTTGTGGAACCACAGATAGTCTGGGGTTACCTGAACTTGAAGTCGGTAAATGAACTCATCTATAAATGTGGTTATGAAAAAACCAATAAGGAGTGAATTGTTGTACCGGATAATTCTTTGATTGCTCAATCTCTTGGGAAATTTGGCATTATCTGCATGGAGAATCTGATTCATGAAGTCTATACTGTTGGTAAAGTCTTCAAAGAAGCGATTAACTTCCTATAGTTCTTCAAATTATCTTATGTTCCATAAGATGGAATAAAGGAAAAGGTCACCGTTTTGTAGGAGGTGGACATGTTGGCATCAGGGAAAACCACATCAACAGGCTTATTAGAAGAACGGGCTAAGGTGTGGGGACCAGCAGTTGGAGTAATGGCTATGTCGCTGGACTCCCATATAGTCCATCACAGTTCAAGTCAGACCCGGTGGCTTAAACTCAAGCTAGTCGCGTGTGCGTGCATGCCCAAGATCCTGAGAGGAGAATGAAGAAGAAGGGATTGTAATGTGGCCATCCCCTCTGGGGGGTGATTTCTCGCTTTCTGTCACTGTCTCTTTCTGGCGAGCACAAGCACCCTATAGCAAAAACCTCTAAAAAAAAAGAAGGAGAATGGACTAAGGTGTTTACCATTCAGTTAATAAAAAGTGTCTGTTTTCAGACTGAAAAAAAAAATTTGTACTCCATTAATATGTACAATTATATGTCAATTTAAAGAAAGAAATTTGAAAAAAATAAAGCAAAGTAGTATAACAGAATTGAGAAAGATGATTTTTCTTTGGATCCTTACATTTTTTGATAAACATTTATGATGTTCCAGGCAATGATTTAGACGCTGAGAACATAAGAAATGAAATAGACTTTAGTCCTGTTTGTGAGGGAGTACTTCAGTGTGATAATTGAGGCAGACATATAAACTATAATAAATCAATTTTCTACATTGGTGCTGCCCATAAGGCATATATACTGATAAATTAGCAGTGCTTATTACTACATGGGAGAGTCTGAGAAGGCTTTCTTGCATGGGTAAAAGCTATGATGGATCTTTGAAAATTAGTATAAATTCACAAGACAGACTAGAGAGAGCAGAGGCTTCTTTGATGTGTGTTCTCTTTATTTACAGAGTACATGTGTATACACAAGAGCGTGAGATAGAGAGAGAAGAAGACCCTCCATAGGGTCTGGTCATGCCACGAATCCCTTTCTCCAGTCCTACAACCTGGCCAGTACTGAATTCTCCATTGTGTGCCAGGAGCATTTCAGTTTGGCCAAGCCAGGGATTTGAACCACAGTCACCACAAGGAATCTAGCTCCTCTTGAGCAGCACATTACCTTTGCACCATGGGAATGACTCAAGAGAGCGTAGTTTTATGTCCAGAAGGAAGAATGAGGGCAGAGGCTTATATGAAGGCAAGAATATCTTCTGTTCCAGAGAACTGCCAGTAATTCCTTGTGGTAAAGCACACAAAGTTTGGCGAGAAGTGAAAGCATATAACTTCTTGTATTTTAAACAGAATCCAAACACAAGGGAAAATTTGGTTTTTTGTAAAGTGTTAGAACGAAACTAGAAAAATTATTAGTACTGGAAAGATTTAAATGTGCAACTTTAAAAGGTATCTTTGGCTATCAGGTAAAGAATGCACTGGATGGTCCAGATGTGTCAAGAACACAGTTACATGATGCTGGAGACCATGTGGGACCGTGCTGCAATGACAGAAATGTCAGATCTAACCACTGTTTGGGTCACTAGATTTTATTCCAAAAGAGTTGAAGAAGAATTGTTAGTGTTTTTAAATACCCTGATCACAAACATAAGTGGTATAAAGTTGTGTATTGTCCATTCAACAGCCCTACTTCTCTATTAGGTACTAGATTAATATACTTATTAGCTTTTAGGTACAGATGGAGATTTGAGATTTTTTTTAATCTAGTCACCCATCCAATGACTGAATCCTTATGGTAATGTCCTAAGTGACTATCTAGATAAATCTTAAACACTTCCAATGTCTGCAAATCGACTTCCTCCAAACAAACTCATCCCTACACCTCCATGTTTCCTATTTTGTGTCAAGTCTTTAAAACAAAACAAAACAAAAAGCAAAAACCTGTCTGTTTATATAAATGACTATATAAATGACTTTGAATACCTTGATATTAACTGTTAGATTGCCTTGTAGACTCTTAAAGATAAAATCAACCACATCTATGGTATTGTTTTTCAGTTAACCTAATTAAAGCAAAAAAGTGCAATATTACAAAAAATATAGTTGGTTAATAATTTACTCCATCTCTACTTATAAAATTGATGTTATGTTTCATATTAAGAAACTGATTCTTAAATTTCTCACTGGCTAAAATTAATCTATTAATATCTGTTACAGTCTTTAATTCAAATTTAACAACTGTTCTTCAGGAAACCACTGTGAATGCTAAGTGGGTAAGAATTGTCATCCTAAAGCTTTAAGTATACATTTAATTGTCAATAACAACTTCAGAATGGGGCTGACATTGAAGAATATATGTATTGTATATATGTATAAAATAGCATTGTAAAGAGAAAATGTGCAACTTAAAACATTTCTTTTAAGACTATGCAGTCACCCTACTAAGTTCTATTTTTTTTTAATGTGAGTGACTGTACTTTTTCTTACCTGTGATAGAAATTCCATACCATGCAAATAAAATGGTCTGGAAAAAACAAAAGTTGGTAAAACATAGTCATGTCTAGCATTTTCAGCAATTCTGATGGCTTCTCTAACTCGATAATGAACAAATTTCAAAGCATTTAAACTTGACTTCAATATTTTATCCAAATATATGGAAGGATAAAGTGCCATGCTTTTTTCCCACAGCCACAGAAGTTGGTCATTGCGGAAAATTTCAGCATTTGGGCAGTTACCTGTGTAGAAGTCTGGATTTATCCTGTAATCATAATTGTAGCAGTCTGGAAAGAGGTAAAAGCCCCATAAACATTTTGGTCTCATTTCTAAAGCCAGTGTGAGCGTAATGTTCATAAAACTCTTTCCGGCATTTTCAAATTCCTGTTGGGCAACTGTTTTCACTTTGATGTCTGACCAGTCAGGATGGCGATTTCTAGTGAAGGCTAAGGAGTAGTTTTTATATATTATTTTGCTGCCCCAATTTCTATCCCATTGGGGTTTCCAACTTTCCCAGTCAATAACAACAAGGCCTTCTGATCTCCACCAAGGGACAGCTTCTTCAATGTCATCAGCAGCTTTCCTAATGTGCTCAGAAAGGCTCATGTTCTGTGGTATCCCTCCATTGAAAGATTTGCCATCTTGAGAGATATAAGGGTAATACCCTAACTTATCTGGATAAAATATGGCAATTGTGGATCCACTCTGAGTTTCTAAGGGATTTGATATTATGTCAAATTCTTGAAGATGTATATTTACATTGAAGAAATGCTTACAGTGTACTGTGGGGATAGCCCAAAAAATGTTGAAAGGTTGGTTCTTAATCACTGGAGACATTGCTGGTTTGAGGACCGACTGAGTGCACAGGACAAGTGACAGCACTCCTAACCAAGCCACCCACATGATACACATGGCTTATTGTCTTCAGAATTACAGCAATTTCCTTAAAAATAAGAAGAAAAAATTATACATGATAGAGTATGTCTCAATGTGTAGATCAATTTTTAAAAGGACTTACATTTATAAATATTTAGTCCAAATTTATATTTTTTCATTTTTTTCTTGCTCAAAATATGATAAAAGCAGTAGTGAATAAAATCTACAGTAAGACAGGGCCAATAGGTGGCATGGTGGTTAAGACATTGGACTGCCATATGGCCAGCCGTGGTTCAAGTCCTGAACCTGGCAGCTTGCTTTCTCACTTTCCCTCTATTTCTCTGTGTCTCTCTGATGAGCACATGTGCCCTATAGTGAATTAAAAGTAACTATAATAATAATAACTAAAATTAAATACATGATTTTTTTTTAAAAATCTACAGAAAGTGTCATACAAATTCTCAGTGACACAAACTCTACCTGCTGGTTATTCTCATTTTAATTTCCTCTAAATACACAGACTTTGGCAGTAAGGCAGACTAGAAAAGAAAGTGTGAAAGAACTGCTGAATCTCCTTATTGGTTACTAAAAAAGTAATTTCAAGAACATGACTGATTGGAAACTGACCAATATTGGGATTTTTAAGAAACATGAAATAGAACAAAAAGAAACAGCAAACTGTCCTAATAGTAATAATAACTTGTATGCAGTTCAAAGTGTACTGGCTTCAGAGGTTTGTTCATTTGTTTTTATAACAGAGAGCAGTTACCCCTGGAACTAGCACAGATTGAAATAGAAAGCAAATAAAAATGTCAATTACCTATTTCCGATTATGGACTTTGGTGCCACCATTTTCTCTCAGGCACAGAAATAAGCCTAAAAAAAACCTATTAATTCTTTAACTCTATGGTTTTCTCATGAAGAATTGGGCTGTTTTTTCAGCAGTTAAATCCCAAATGAAACTTGGCTCTTTTGTTCCCTCTAGCTAGTCAGTTGGGACAAAAACTGCCAAAGAATCTTTCTAGAATATAAGGCCTGTCTAAGAGGTGATGCATTCCACCCAACCAGATCTCACTTTGACAGCAGTCTGACAAAAGTCATGTATCTAAATGATTTTTATCACATACATGTTTTTAAAGAAATGAATCACAGATTTCTCTCTGATGTAATAAACTCAGTGTCTTTATGAATCATACATTACCTCTTCTTTAGTTTTTACTGTCTTTAACTACTGCATTAAATAGAGGGGAAAAAATCAAAATAACGTCCTAAGTTTTTAAAGAAACTTGAGGAAGTCATAGGCTCTCTGTACACTGATTTTATTTTAATAAAAAAATATGAATCATAATATAGTCTTTCAAATATATTGGATATTATCGAGACCATTGAATTCATGAGGAATTTGTATTATGGCACCTGATGAACCTCTAAGTCACTAGAAATGGCTCCACTCCTTTCACCCTCACCCAATTATGCGATATTTGGGAGCTTTGTGTGTGTTTTGTTTTTGCCAGACGGTATGTACATAAGCTGGAAGAGACAGAGAAAATTACCCCCTTGGAGGATGGTCATGCTGCAATCCCGTCTTCTCCATCTCTTGCTTTTGCAATTTTAGGCACACATGTGTACACTCCCAGTGTGTTTCTCAACCCACTGGGTCCAGGACTTGAACTGTTCTGTCAGCCATATGTGATCCAACCACTTCTACCAACATGCTATTGGCTACCCCACCAACTCTAAGGGTTCCATTTTTTTTTAAAGAATTACTTTATTTGGACCAGCAGGTGGCGTAATGGTTACATCTCTGGACTACCATGTAGTCGATCACTGTTTGAGTCCCAGACCCAGTGGCTTAAAACTCACGCTGGGCATATGTGCGTGCGTGCCTAAGATCTCAAGAGAAGAATAAAGGAGAAGGGACTGCAATATGGCCATCCTCCATGGGGGGTGATATCTCGCTTACTGTCTCCTTCTATCTCTCTATCTGCCTTCTGGCGAGCACACATGCCCTATAGCAAAAATTTCTCTCTCTAAAAAAAAAAAAAGAAAGAAAGAAAGAAAAAAATTATTTTATTTAACTTTATTGACTATTATTATTTCACTATTTCCAAAGAGGTGAGAGTCAGAGAGAGAAAGAGGGAAAGTGAGAAAGCAAGCCTCCAGGTCCAGCACTTGAACCATGGTCAGCCAGGTGGGAATCCAGTGCCCTTAGTCACCACACCACCTGCCAGCCCCTCAACCATAAGATTTTAATGTGACTCACATTCCCCCACCACACACACACATCCCCAAAAGTAAGAGGAAACTTTTATCTTTGTCAGTTGTTCAGGGAAAATGTAATAGTGCCCACCCTCCACAAACATTGTCTTTACCTCTCTCTCCATGACTGTGTATATATGTGCCAAATAAACCATGAGACCTCTGAAAATAAAAACTTTTGTTGAATGTCAGATTACATTAAGCTTTTGCAAATGAAGGGGTTATCATGACAAAGAACATGGTTATTTTAACCTGAACCATGGTCAGCCATGTGAGAGTCCAGTGCCTTAACCACCATGCCACCTGGTGGCCTACAAATCTAATTATCTTTATTAACAATTAAACAGAGAGGGGGGCCAGCAGGTGGTGTGGTAGTTCAGGACACTGGACTTCCACATGGCCGACCACTATTCGAGTTCCGGACCTGGAGATTTGCTTTCTCATTTTTCCTCTCTCTCTCCTCTTTGGTCAAATTTAAATAATTAAATAAAATTTAAAAAGCAGGAAAAAAAAAATTAAAACGAAAGGGGCCAGCAGGTGGCATAGTGGTTAAGGCACTTGACTCCCACATGGTCAAGTGCAGTTTGAGTCCTTGACTGGGTGGCTTGAAATTCATGCTGGGCACATGTGCATGAGTGCCCAAAATCCCGAGAGAAGAATAGAGGAGAAGGGATTGTGGCATGGCCATCCTCACTTAGAGGTGATTTCTTGCTTTGTATCTCTGTCTCTTTCTCTGTCTCTGGCAAACACACACACCCTACAGCAAAAATCTCTAATAAATAAATACATAAATAAATAAATGAATAGAGGAATCTCAGGGACAGATAAGGCATCTTTTGTTATGTAAAAATAAGAAAAGTCTCCTTTAAAAACAACATTCTATTTGAAGATTATTAAAATATTTACAGTAGAAAGGGCTGTAATGAGAAGGATATGTGTAAATTTAACTTTCCCAAAGTCCATATGGGCATTTAAAATTAAAATTATGATCCAAAAAATTATCTTTTTATATAATATCAGAAACTTCTACAACAAGCAAGCATCTGGAGAAATCTTCCTTTTTGGAAGTATTGGGTATTTCACTGGTTCCTTTGGCAATAGTTATACTTGGAAATTATATGTTCAGTTTTTTTCTCCCAAACTCATCAATCAGCAAAGTCATTCTTCCTCTTAGGAGAAATAAAAGTGGAAAAAAGTTTAATAAAAAAGTGGTTTCTGCATACTGTTCTAGAAATCTTTTCCACACTGAGATATAAAAATCATGAGAAAAAAAGATAATGCTCCCCTCATATCTGTTACGGGGTAACAAAACATTCTCATTCCCTGCGTGGATGGTCACAGTTTGCACACATTGCCCTAGTGTAATTGGTAGTAGGGCACCTTTTGATGATCAAAACTGGCCTAATTTAGACAATAAATTTTATGGGCATCCTACATATGTAGCAATTATCTTACGTAGACTTAATAAATTCATAATGCCCAAAGTAGAAGTTTCATAACACTTTCTACTTAGCCTACAAATGCAAGAATACAAAATTGAACCCCAAAAATTATAAGGTCAAACATGAAATGAAATTGGTGATTTAACAAATAGACTTGATACACTGACTTATTAACTTTATTCTGTGTGTGTAGGAGCGTAAACTGCTTAGGAATCAAAATAGATTTTTATATTTTTAAATTTAACTGAAGAATTGTGATTCCTTTCAATAAACAAACTTGTGCAATTTCTTCCTAGGAGGGGAGAGAGAGAGAGCGAGAGAGTGAGACAGCCCTCTCAGCAGGGTCTTCGCACCATGATCCACCCCCTGCCTTAACCAGCCTGTGTCACAAGCACATGCCTGCACGCCTACTGTGTACAAGGACACTTGGGATCTTCCTATGCCGGTTCAGCATCACAGAGCATCGTGGTACCTCTGAACCACTGGGACCGGCCACCAATCTGTACTCTTTTGTTCCTTCTCATTAGGGAAAAGATTTTAAAATCTTTGGTTTAAGCTAATAAGTACTAAAATATTTTCTCTATTTCTGAGAGGATATTAAGGTACATACATAAAAAAACAACAAAAATTCCTTTTCTGGATTAATAATACCTGATCTCAGCCTCATTCTCACTCAATTCCACTTCACTTTTATTCATTTACTTATTTTTTTTAGGTGTTTGCATAGGACACATGCACTTGCCTGCGAGAGAGAGAGAAAGAGAGAGAGAGAGAGACAGTAGAGCGAGAAAGTGAGAAATCGTCATGCCACAAACCCTTCTCCATTCTTCTCCTAGGATTTTGGAAACACACACACAGGCTTGGTGTGATTTTCAAGCCTCCAAGTCCGGAATTAAAACTGGTCGGCCATGTGGGAGTCTAGTGCCTTACCTGGCACGCCACCTGCTGGTCTTTCTATTTACATTTTAAAAATACAATCTTTAAACGTTTTGGTAGATTTCACAAGATTTAAGTACCTCAGTATAAAAACCAGAAGTGAATGAAAAATAATTTGAATAATGCCTAAATGTATATGATAATTTTCATCACTGCATGGGACAGGAAATTTGGTGAAAAGAAGGATCAGTGAACCCTACTCTTAAAGAAACTTACAATCTACTAGAGGAAATAAGCATAGAAGATATTGTTGCAGAATAAATTTTATTTCAAAGTAAATTTGAGTTTTAAAATAATATTATTCTAGAATGAATTATTTAAAATTCAGAGAAAAGGAGGTAATTGCATTCTAATTAAATCATAGCAAATGACATACTTGTTTGATTTTTTAAGTACAGAAGAAGAGACTTCTGTTCTTACTTTATAATGAACTCATGTACCAAAGAATGTATTCAGAAAAAAATTATATTAGAATTGAAGTCAAGGAAAGACCTAGTTTAAAATACAAGACATTCCTTTGTAACATATATACACACATACACTTATACATACACACACACACATACATACATACAAACACACACACACACACACACACACACACACGCACACACATAGACGGTTATGTCACTAGACTCCCATGTAGTTGACCATAGTTCAAGTCCCGGACCTGATAACTTAAAACTCACACAGGACACATGGCATGCATGCCCAAGATCTAAAGAGGAGAATGGAGAAGGGATTGTGGCATGGCCATCCCCTCTGAGGGGTGATTTCTTGTTTTCTGTCTCTCTGGCAAGCACACATGACCTATAGCAAAAATCTCTCTTAAAAAAATAATAATAATGCTTTTACATAAAGCTATGAGAGAAAAATACATCGAGCATGAGCCTTTCAGAGTCAAATGGCGTTACTTTAGTAATATTAAAGAGTTTGTAACAAGACTGTGTTTTATTTACAGTTAACTGAGATAAATGCAGATACCCTCAATTGAATATTTTAATAGCCTCTTAGAACTCCACTGCTTTCGGATCCAGCGGCTTTAAACTCACTCCTGGCACGTGTGCGTGCATACCCAAAATCCTGAGAGGAGAATGGAGGAGAAGGAATTGTAGGATTGCCATCCCCCCACCCCCACCCAGGAGGTTTTTTCTCATATTCTGTCTCTCTGTCTCTCTTTGCCTCTCCAATGAATGCATGCACCCTATAACAAAAATCTCTTTCTAAAGAAAAAAAAAAGTCTCCTGCTTTGTACTCTCCCTCTAGTCTAGTTGCAACCACATTGTCCTCTTAAAAACTGAAGTCAGGTTTATTCTTAGATAATTTTTGTTTATGTGTGGCTATTGTGACTGGGATTACTTTCTTCAATGATGCCTCAGTCTGCTTATTGTTGATGTATAAAAATGATGTAGAATTTTGTATATTGGTTTTGTATTCTGCAATCTCACTGAATTCATTTATCAATTCTAAGAGTTTTTGATGAGTTCTTTTGAACTTTCTATGTATATAATAATGTTGTCTGCAAACAGAGACAATTTCACTGCTTCCTTTCCTATTCGAATGCCTTTTATTTACCTTCTTATCTGATTGTGTTGTTTAGAACATCCAGTACGATGATGACAAGAAGTGGAGAAGTGTACAGTCTTGTCTTGTTCTCACTTTTAGTGGAAGGGTTTTGGTTTTTCCCCCATTCAGTACAATGTTAGGTATAGATTTGTCAAGCATGACTTTTATTGTGTTGAAAACTATACTTTCTTCTTTTTTTTTTTTTTTTGCATTTCGTTTGTTTTGGTTTTTGCCATAGGATGTGTGTACTTGCCAGAGAAAGACAAGAGAGGGAGAGTGACAAATCACCCCCTTCCAGGAGGGATGGCCACACCATAATCTCCTCTCCTCCATTCTCCTCTCAGGATTTTGGGTATGCATGCACCTGTATCTGGCATGATTTTCAAGTCACCAGGCCCAGGTCTTGAATCACGGTCAGCCATGTGAGAATCTTTACCACCATACCACCTGCTGACCCCGAGAAATGTATCTTCTATACCTATTTTGTCGAGGGTCTTGATCATGTAGGGATTTATTTTTTACTGCACTATTCAGCTGTAGCCTGGGAACCACAGAATAGCTGTACATTAACCACAGCTCCTGCAGTGACTATGTAGGTGGCAGGTCAGTGTGCAGATAGATCAGCTGGGGGAATTCCTGAGCCAGCAAGAAATCATTCTTTTATTTTTAATAATTATTTTATTCAATTTTATTCATTGTCATGGTTTTATTTGTTTATTTATTTATTTATTTATTTATTTATTTATTTATTTATTTTGGAAGTTGACCAGAGAGACAGAGAGAGAGAAGGAAAGTGAGAAAGCAAGCTGCCAGGTCTGGGACTTGAACTGTAGCCAGCCACATGGGAGTCCAGTCGCCTTAACCTCCACACCACCTGCCGATCCCAGAAATCATTCTTATATGAATGACATTTGACTCCAGGACCTAACATCTTATATTTTATCAAGTGCTTTTTCTGCATCGATTAATATGAGCATATGGTTTTTATCTTTCCTTCTGTTAATCTGATACATTATGGTTTGCTACATGTTGAACTAGCTAGGCACTCCTGTGGTAAACCTACTTGGTCATGGCGTATAATATATACAATTTTTAAACTAAAAACACATGCCACAGTTTATTGTATTTAACTAAGTACATGTGATAGGGTTTTGTTATTGGTTTTGTTTTCAATTTCTTTATTTCTATTTAATCACTGTACTTCTTTACATTGTACTACATGATTTTTCCCAGCATGATGTATCATCTTTTTAATGTGCTATTAGATTCAATTTGCTAATGTTTTGTTGATTTTTGCACGTGTATTCATCGGATATATTGTTCTATAGTTTTCTTTTCTGTTCTTTTTTTATTATGTTCTCTTCTACTTTTGGTATCAAGACGATGGAGGCTTCCTAGAATGAGTTTGGGAGGTTCCTTCCATTTGAATCTTTAGAAATAGTTTAAGAAAGTGGGGATTAATTCTTCTTTAAAAGTTTTGCAGAATTCAGAAGTGAAACCATCGGGACCTAGATTTTTTTCCTGTTGGGAGACTTTTCATTACTGCTTCAACCTTATTGCTCTTTATCGGTCTATTCAGGCTTCCTACTTTTTCCTTGTTTAATCTAGGTATGTTCTATGTGTCCAGAAATTTGACCATCTCATCTAGGTTTTCTAGTTTGTTGGCATATAGTCACTCACTGTATTATCTCATGATCTTTTGTATTTCTATGATATGTGCTATAATATTGCCTATTTCATTAAGTTGAAAGATTCAAAGACATAATAGTAGGGAGGGCAAATGTAGATTTTACAGACTGTAGGGGTGGTGGGGGATAGGTAGAAGAATCTCTGTTAAAAAAAAAAAAGCATTTAACAGACACAAGAAGGTAAGGTTCTTGGAGCCAGCAGGTGGCATGGTGGTTAAGGGCTCTGGACTCCCACATGGTCAACCATGGTTCGAGTCTCAGACATGGCGGCTTGCTTTCTTGCTTCCCCTACACACACTCTGTCCCTCTCTGGCCGAATTTAAATAAATGAATAAATAAATAAAGTTAAATAAAATAATTTTTAAAAAGAAAGTAAGGTTCTTTGTTGAAAACAATATATATGGTTATTATCCTTGATTTGATTATCACATGCTTTGAAAAATCGTATCGTATGTCATAAAGATGTACAGCAATGAAATGTAGATAAAAAATTATAAAATAAAATTGGAAAAAAGAAACCTGAAGTCATATCATGCCACTACGTTGTTCAAAATTCTTACATAGCTCCCCATTTTCCTCAAGGTCCCATAGGGTGTGAGCATGGTTACCTCTCAGACTTCCTTTCCTCTCTTTCTCCTTCTTCCTTTCCTATCTCTTTCTTTCTCTGGTCTTCCTAACCTTGAAGTCCCAGCAACATAGCAGCATATGCCTCCATCAGAGCCTTCCACCAGCTGAGCCATTGTCTTGCTACAAAACTTAAATGTCTAGGTCAGAAGTAGGCTTTTAATTTATTCTTTCTGTTTACATTCCTCACAAAAGAAATTAAAAATTCACCCTATATAAAGGAAAGTTTCCTTAAAAACTAAGATAAAAGTCATAAACTCGAAAAGGCAAAGAAAGGATATTAGGTATTTCTTTTTGAAATAGTATTCAAAATATACTTATCTGATTAAATCAATCCTCATACAAAATTTCTCAGACAAATGCTACTATTACTCCCATTTTAGAGATGAGAAAGCTGATGCTTATAAAAGTTATGTCAGGACCATCAGATGGTGTAGTAGCTATGTCACTGGACTCCCATGTAGTCGACTGTGGTTCGAGTCCCAGACCCAGTGGCTTAAACTCTCATCGGGCGCATGTGAATGTGTGCCCAAGATCCCAAGAGGAGAATGGAGAAGAAGGAATTGCGAAGTGGCCATCCCCCCTGGGGGGTGATTTCTCTCTTTCTGTCTCTCTGTCTCTCTCTGTCTTTCTGGTGAGCACACACACCTACAGAAAAAACCTCTCAAAAAAATGTTATGTCAAATAATAAAAATGGTATTTCTGGGACTCAAATTCTGTAGACAAAGCTCATGTTAAAATGCCTTTTCTTCAAGTTTTTGTAGTTAATCTTTGCAAATAGAGGAAAATAAAAGCTAAGGGTTCAAATCTATTATGTGATACAGATGAATGCAGAATGACTTAAAATCCACCCTCTAATAAAAGCTCCCAGGGTAAATAATCTGGACAGAATTAAGTAATATATATTAATTAGGAAGAAAGAGCAGCACAACCTCGCAGAGAGAAAGCTGGTAGATTCTGGGCATGTGCTCAACCCTAAAATCTCACTAGCTTCACACAACAGTTTATTTTTTTTTTCACAGTCCATCTCCCACACGTGCTGACAGAACTCCTGCTCCACACAATCTCTCAGAGACCCAGGCCAAGGGAACTGTCACCGTCTTGTAGCTGCACCTTCCTAATCATGCAGCTTCTTTAAGTGTTCTGTTAGTGTGAAAGAGGCTTGAGAGTTTTGCATAAACTTTTTGCCTTCTGAAACCAGAAATGACACATTTATATCCACTAATATTTCATTGCTCAGCTTTTCTGCAATGAACCTATCCAGCTGCAAGAAGATCAGGAAATATCTAGTAGCAAGTGGCATGTTTGGTCTGTCTACTACAGCCCAGTAAACAGCACATGCTACCCAGCCACCTGCTTGCTCCTAATTTCAGCTCTCTATGTTCCAAAGTTGCTTTTAGGTTCAGAATAAATATTATTATTCTTTTTAAAGGATAACTTTACATTTTGTGGCTGGAAAAGAATAACACAAGATCTTTTTTTCCCCCAAATTGTCAAATTGTCACAAAAAAAAAAAATTGTGTGCTAGCCACAGAGAGAGAGAGAGAGAGATTGAGAGAGAGAGTGCATTCCTAATGGGAGTGGTTACACTATAATCCTTCCTTCTCCATCCTCCCCTCCCATCTGGATTTTTGGCACACACGCACATGCATATTTCTCAAACCTCCTAGGGGGCAGGACTTGAACCACAGTCAGCCATGTAAAATCCAGCTCCCTTAACCACTGCATCACAGGATTGGCCCACAAGATCTTTATAAATCTTTTATTAAAGACTAAATTATGGAGAACAGCAGATGGCATAATGGTTAAGTTGCTGGACATAGTCAACCGCAGTTCGAGTCCCAGAACTGGCAGGCTTTAAACTCATGCCAGGTGCATGTGTGTGCATGCCCAGAATCCCAAGAGAAGAAGGGATTGTAGAGAGGCCATCCACCCCTCGGGGAAGGGGGGTGATTTCTCGCTTTCTGTCTCTCTGTTTCTGTCTGGTGGAATGCGCACACCCTATAGCCAAAAACAAAAGAAGACTAAATTATGGATTATTTTTAAATTAAGCAGCGTTTGTGGTATGAGAGAACACACCTACTTTTACGCGTGTGAAGAATACAACACCAGGACCAGCAGATGGCATGATGGTTAGTCACTGGACTCCCACATAGTCAACTATGGTTCAAGTCCCGGACCCAGCAACTTAAAACCCACACCGGGCACATGTGTGTGCATGGCCAGAATCCCAAGAACAGAATGGAGAAGAAGGGGTTGCCGCATGGCCATTTCCCCTGGGGGGTGATTTATCGCTTTCTGTCTCTTTGTCTCTACAGCGAGTACACTCGCCCTATAGCAAAAATCTGTCTTAAAAAAAAAAAAAAAAAAAAAAAAAGATGAATACAGCACCAAACAGGCAGAAGGGTGGAGGCCCTGGTGTTTGCAGTTTCTATAAGCACAGCTCACCTGTCATTACTCTGCCTTAAATACACCAGTGACTTAGAAGTTAAGCATTTGAATGTGTTGCAACTGATTCTTCAACTGCAATCCACAGACTTCCAATTACAAAATTCCTGTTGTATTACAAACTCTTGTATAGCACAAGTTTTCAATATTGAATATTAACTCGGAGTACTTAAAACAATGTAAAAATTGCCTTCAAAGGTAACGCTGTCTTTAGGAAATGTAAGGAGACTGCGCCCTCTGGTGGGTGAGGGTGCAAGGAGCATTTGGGGACTTCAAGGAATGTGTAGTTGTGGGCAGTTTTTAAAGTTATTTACTATTTCTGTAATTAAGTTTTGAAATAAAAGCTTTTCAAGAGTTTCGAAGTTGTGATTTGAGAGAGGAAATCCTATTTTCAGAAAACACGGATAAATAGAAGATGATGTTTCATATTACTATTTCTAATTAATAACTACTCATGTGAAACTCAGGCAAATTGAAGCAGGCGCCGGTAATAATGAGATTAATTGCAAACTGAGACTGTTATCGTCAAAGAGCCAAGTACCTCCCGTGATTGTAGGAGTTTACATGAGACAGGTTGAGCCTCTTGAGTGGATGTTTAGTAGTTCATTTAGTCGTATCTGTAAAGGGCCAGCAGGGGGCGCATCACACCTGTTTGCAAGCGACTATCAAAAATTAATGGCGAGAATCTTCACAAAGGCAAGGAGAATGAGAGTTTTTGGTTTTTCAGTTGTACCTCCCTCCCATATTTAGCTACATTTTTCACAGAATTTTAACATTATTTCCTCGAGAAATTAAGTGTGGCCTTTTCTTTGGCCATATTTGAAAGACTAACTTAGATTAACAGAGCAACGATGTAAGGGACGTTCTGGAATCTTACTCTGAAAATTTTCCCCACTTCTTCAGTGACATTTAGTAGCAAAGAGAATGAATGGAAAATTGTTTTCCACAGGAAGAGAAGGATATAATAGTCACAGAAAATAAATGCTGAAACATTGTGTTAACCATTCATTTATCAGTGAGCCTCATTAAGCCAGGCTTTAGCTTAAAGACCCTCTACCTGACTGCACCACATGTGCACCAAAACCGTATGTATTTTACGATATCTGAGTATATACAGCAAGAAGTTCTCATCAACAGACTTCCATGGTCAAGAAAGACGCCATAGGCCAGGAGAGCTTAGCTCTAACCAGACTGGTTTTATTGTTTGTTTTTTGAGATTCTCTTGCCTTCTTAGCTATGACCTCCAATTCCTCCACCCTAAGCACCCACTTTATGTCTTTCTAGATTTTATTTTGGACATGTCTTTTTTTAGAAAGAGATCTTTTTGCTACAGGGTGTGCATGCTCACTGGAAAGACAGAGAGACAGAGAGTGAGAAATCACACACCCCTCCACAGGGATGGCCACACTGCAGTCTCTTCTCCTCCATTCTCCTCTTGGGATTTTGGGTACACATGCACACACTCCCTGTATAAGTGTCAAGATCCAGGACTGGAACTTTGCTTGGTCATGTGGTAGCCCAGCAACATACCATTACACCATCTGCTGGTCCTATTTTGGACTTCTCATGTGAATAATGATATGGTCTCTTATAACTGGCTTCTTTCATTTAGCATCATGCTCTCTGGTTGACCCATGTTATTGTATGTATCAGTACTTCATTTCGTATCATCTGAATATGCTACATTTCGTTTTTCTATCCATTTGTGGATGAACATTTAGGTCATTTTCATCTTTTGACTACTATATACAATACTGCTATGACATTTGCATACACAAGTGTTTGTGTAAATAGGTATTTTTATTTCTCTTGGGTATCAAATTAAGTAGAATTACTAGACCATATAGAATACTGATTACTCAGACTACCTGATTTTTATTCTTGGTTCTGTTGTTGCTTCCTCTGTGTTCTTGGGCAAGTTATACCTTACCTTTTTAATCCAGAAAGGAAGCCAATAGCATTTCAAATGACTGTTCAAAAGATTAAGTAAGTTACTGTTTAAAGGGCTAATACTATATTTATAAACATCACATAAGGTCATTTTTGCTTTTCTAAAAATATATTTCCAGATCCTCTTAAAGATTTTGTGAAAACCTTCAACCAGAGAAATATAAGGAATAGTCTCAGGTTTGACCTGCCCCAGATCTACCAAATATTTTGTCTTCCCAAAATGTGTAACCCCACATGATTCTGTTTGAACTATTGTTTCTTGCCTTCAGGGCCTGTAGAAAGAAATTTATAGATCCTCCATACTCTTTGCCTTGGCAAAAGCTCAAAGTTCATCTAAATGCAAATTCTGTAGAGGCTTCGTTTCCCTGCAATATTGTTTGTAAACAATTGGCTTCCTGGTTTCTTGTAAAGTTGTGGAAATTTGGGTTTGGGGTTTTTTTGGAGGGTTTTTTGGTCCTATACCCTTCAGTATCCTATCCTTTGTGTAATTGTCACAGCATATAGTTGTAATTCTGCTCGCTTTGGTAAGAATCTCTTGCTTGTTGAGTCCAAGATGTATGGATCTCACTAGGAGGCAGTATCATGACTTCCTGGGTGACTATTAGACATCCTTCTACTGATTATCTCTAATCTGAATGCTTCAGACCAGAAATGTTTCAGGCTTTTTTTCTTCAGAGTTTGGAATATTTGTACATATGAAAGAACTTTTAAAAAATGGATCTAAACAATGGAATTAAAGTAAAAGTTTATTTTGGTGCAAAAAATTTGAAATCCATGCAAATTTTTTTTATAATAAACATTTTTCATGAGCTTTTTGAAAAGCCATCATGAGGGGCCAGCATGTGGCATGGTGGTTAAGGTGCTAGACTCCCACGTGGCCAGCCATGCTTCAAGTCTCAGACCTGACAGCTTGTCTTCTCACTCTCTCTCTTTTTCTCTCTTTCTCTCTATCTGTCTCTCTCTGGTCAAATTAAAAAATAGTGATAATAGATAAAATTAAATAAATACTATTAAAGAAAGCCATCATGAGATATCTTGGGGTTGGGACTAAAGCCCAAACACAAATTCATTTATGTTTTATATATTGCTTATATACATAACCTGAAGGTAATTTTATACAATGTTTTATTAGCGTGTTTTGACTCATCATAAAATCAGGAGTGGCATCATATTGGTGCTCAGAAATATTCAAGTTCTGAAGCATTTTGGACTTCAGGTTTTCAGACTGGGGAAAACCTGAAGTAGCATTTCTGATCAATCTGGTCTTACCTACAGCTCTATGGACTAGCTTGATAGTAAACTCTCAAGCCCTGGGATGCTCTACGTAATAATGTGACCCAGATGACTTTGGATCTCAGATTTTTAGCACTGCACAAATAACTTGGCATGAAGACAAAATATGTATAAAGTTAGCTGTCTAGTAAACACATCAAACTACTCTTAAGTAAAGACGCTAAAAGGAACTATATTACTGAGAGCTTACCGTGTGGCAGGCACTGACTGCTTTAAGAAATTTTTAGATCAGATCAAGTTTGGAGCATGACATGAGGTCCTCTGTATGTCCTGCACAGTACAACTTCCTATTACAGAATGTCCCAAGATCTTCTTGATCATCATAGAATACTCTGAAACACCAAAGCAAGATGCTCAGACACACACCTTGTTTCGTATGGTCCTAGGATGTCTGTAGCAGAGATCTCAAACCTGACCCACCTGTTATGTTCAGGTATCCGCAAACCACTCTGGGACCCCTGAAGGAGGCTGGTCTGGAGAAAAGGACCGCGGCATCCATGCATGAAGACCTGGAAGAGCAGCCTGAACCAGTAACTTACCTCAATGTCTGAGGGAGCAGTGGAACAGGGGGCTGCATTTGACCTACTCTGATGTCACTGCTTCCCTGTAAACATCAGTGTCCAAGACAGAAAAGGACTGGGATGCAAGTGACATACACGTTTCCAGGGGTTGAAGTGTTCTTCTACAATGAGTATCTCTGATATGGGACTCTAAAGGAGGCTTGATGACAGGCCTAGAAGGAAGGAAAGCAAAAAATCATTAATCTAGAAGTGAGACAGGACATGAAAACAAGGGGCCATGGGCACACTTCTACCACAGGACCTTCCAGACATAATAAATTAACAGAGGAGCCTCTACCGAAAGGTGGAATTTTCCACTAGTCAAGCAGGTATGGGCGCAAAGCTGACAGCATTCTGTACGTCAAATATCTGTATGTCCTGGCAGCTAACCCTAAGGCTACATGGGTTCTATGGTTGAATGTCCCCCCAAAATTTACATGTTGACTCTTGTTGTGATAAGATTAAGAAGGTGAAAAGTTAATCTGGCTATGGTGTTAAGAGGTGGGACCTTTGGAAAGAGATTATGATTAAGGTTATTAGGGCTATGATTAGGGCTTGAAGAATTTATAAGGAGAGGGAATAGAAGCGCATATGGACATAGATGCACACACTCCTACCCTCCACCAAGCTGTGGCTCCTGGATCTTGGACGTCCAAACTGTGAGATGAAAAAAACCTTCATTTTTAACAATTATCCTGACTCAGCTATTTTCTGTTATTAGAATATGGAACGTGTGCGTTTAACCTTCACAGTTAATTTTGCAGAAGAAAAACCAAGACTGGATGAGGTATTTTACCTAAATGTACAGACATGAGAGGCAGAGAACCAAAGAAGAACCAAAAAAGAATCAAAACCAGAGCTGTTTGACTCCAAAAACAAGGCTCTTTCTCCTATACTTTAAGTGTCTCAAAGACTCAAAGGAACATGACCAATACGCTTTTATAGTACTCTGAATAATAATGACAAAAAAGCTCATAACTTGATGGGTCAGCTATAATGCCACTGGCAGTAGGGCCCCACCATGTGGTACTGGAGCCATATGGGAAGGTCCCAGGTTCAGTCCCAACCTGAACATGCCAGGTACACCGATGGTTCTGGATGACTGAAAGCCCGGGAGATGATCTCAGTATGAGACCTTATCAAAGGTATCTCTCTGTAAGTCTCTCTCTCTCTCTCTCTCTCTCTAGAAATAAACTTTCTTAAAACACAGAAATTGAGCAAAATTAAGGTTCCACGCACTCAGTTTTAAGAGAGGGTAAAAGATTATAAATGGTATAGGAATTTAGGTTGGAACTAGTAGAGAGTTGAATGGAATGGGGTGGATCGCTAGATGATGAGATAGAAGAAATCAATCCTGGGATCAGCAGGTGGCGTGGTGGTTAAAGGCGCTTGAGTCCCACATGACCAACCACAGTTCAAGTCCCAGACTTAGCAGCTTGCTTTCTCGCTTTCCCTTTCTCGCGCGTTCTCTCTCTCTTTCTCTGCCTCTGGTCAAATTCAAAAATAATAATAACAACAAATGTAAAAAAATAAATAAATCTTTTAAAAAAAGAAGAAGAAAAAGAAATCAGTACTAATTGTGACCAGTCAGACCATTTCAATCTCCTTAAATTTCAAATCTTTCATTTCTATGGGCTTCATATTTGCCATGTAGGAACTATGGATAGTCATAAGCTCCCTCCTTTTTTTTTAATAGGATTTTAACGTTGTATATGCAAAAATTAGTTTAAAACACACTGAGCAATGTTTTTACATAGATGAAAGACTTGGCTGTACCACCCTTTGACATTAGTGCTATGTCTTCCTGATACTTGATAGCTTTACTAGTTAATTTCATTGTCAACTTGACTAGGTTATGGTAAGTACCCAGCTATTTGGCCAAACACTGTTAGAGTTATTGCTTTGAGGATATATATATATATATATATATATATATATATATATATATATATTTAGATGAGATCAACATTTAAATCAATAGACTTTGAGTAAAGCAGATTATTTCCATAATGTGGGTAGGGTTCATCCGATCCATTGAAAGGCCTCTAGAGAAAAGACTGAGATTCCCCCCTCAAAAGAAAGAATTCTACCTCCTCACTGCCTCAGCAAGACTGATGTAAACTCCTGCCAGAATTGCCAGGGTAGCCACCAGCTCTCCAATTTTCAGAGTTGCCAGTCCCACAGTTGTATGATCCAGTTCCTTAAAATCTCTCTTTTTCTGATTCCAACTAATAGGATGTATATACATAATGCAGACATTCATATGTATTTAAGTATATGTATATATGTGTTTTCACAAAAGTATATGCACGTGTGTGTATATGTGTGTGTGTGTGTGTGTGTGTGTGTGTGTTTATTTATATGGTATTGGACTCATCAGTGATTCCAGTAAGCTATGATTTGTAGATGGCTTTATTTAAAAAACAAGAAACATTGGCTTTGTGTCTTTGGAGAACCCTAATTAATAAAATAGCTGTCCTAACTAAAAATTTATTTCGACAAGAAAACTGGAAAGCAATTAGAGGAACTTCAGAAAATACTGTATTACAGAAAGGACTAGTTATATATTACTATTTTGTAAAAATATTAGTACTATGTGTTTTCTGTTGTTCAGTATTCAAACATTTATGAAATATCAAATAATAGAACATAATATATTTCTTTTTTTTTGTCATTTTTTAATTCTTTCGGCATTCTGTACACCAACATAGAGGTAAAAGAAAATGACTGAAATTTAAGTGTCAAAGAACTTTTAACAATTAAATCTATAGCTGTATACATTTATCTTACTCACGTGTCAGTTAAAGACTCACCAACGATTATGAAACAGGACAAATTACATCACGAAATAACCAAAAAGTAGGAAAGAATTTCATAAAAAAATATAACCAACTATGAAAACTACTGCTCTCTTGGTGTCTTCACATCCTTCTCTTCTGTGTACTTACATACGACACGTTGTTCCCACGGATGAACGCGTCTCCATACTTATTCTTCAGCTGCCCGTTCACATACTCTTCTGTCTGCTCCAGGGCTATGTTCATGTAGCCGTCCAAGCAAGCCAGGACCCCTCGATAATCCACTCCAGAATTTAATTGTACCACAACTGGCCATTCAATGATTTGCTTCAAAAAGTCACTGGGGGGTTGCTTCCACAGACTCATTGTAACAATCTCGGGAGGCAGGAAACCTGAGTTCTAATCCCAGTTCTGCTACTTAATTAGCTGTGAGACTTGGACAACTCATCCTTTCACCTCTCCTGGCCCCGGGTTCCTCATCTCGAAGCCGGGCTCCAGAACCCTCACTCCCCGCGTACCCATAATATATTTCTTAATACCTTCTTTTCTTCTTCTTCTTCTTCTTCTTCTTCTTCTTCTTCTTCTTCTTCTTTTTTTTTTTTTTTTTTGAGAGGTTTTTGCTATAGGGCACATGTGCTCACCAGAAAGACAGAGAGAGACAGAGAGACAGAAAACGAGAAATCACCCCCAGGGGGGATGGCCACGCCATAGTCCCTTTTCCTCCATTCTCCTCTCGGGATCTTGGACACTCAGCACATGCACCCAGTGTGAGTTTAAGCCACTGGGTCCAGGACTCGAACCATGGTCAACTACATGGGAATTCAGCGACATAGCCATTACGCTAACTGCTGGTCCCTAATAATACCTTCTATTCTTCAAAAACACGTGCACATTTAATATACCTAAGTAGGGGGACCAGCAGCTGGCGTAATAGCTATGTCACTGGATTCCCATGTAGTTGACCATGGTTCGAGTCCCAGACCCGGTGGCTTAAACTCATGCCGGGCGCATGTGTGTGCGTGCCCAAGATCCCTAGAGGAGAAGGGAGGAGAAGGGCCATCCCCCTTGGGGGGTGATTTCTCACTTTCTGTCTCTCTGTCTGTCTCTGTCTTTCTGAGGAGTGCATATACCCTATTGCAAAAACCTATATATATATATATATATATATATATATATATATATATATATATGAAATCAGATGAAATAAGACTATTCATCATCATTTAGGGTTGCTGATTTGCCCATTGTAAGCTGAACATGTCTGCTCAAGGTGTTCCTTGCATTGGAATACCTTCCCTCCCAGTCACCCCTTGAATAAACAGACTACTGCCCATACTTTACAGAGCAGTTCAATGACTCTTCTAAGCTGAAATGCAGAATTCCTCCAGTACGAACCAGTCTCTATCACTTTTCATCTCTGTTCCTCTTATACCATTCATAAGTTCCTGTTCTGAATTATAATTATTTTTGTCTTTATGTTGTCTCCACCTCTGGAAATTATCTTTTGGAGGGTAGCACTTACTGATAAGTCATTTTCACCAGAGCCCACCATAGCTCCTGGCTAAAAGGCCTTGATAAAGATGTACTGAATAAGTAAACCTTTGTGGGTCATTTCAGCCTCTGGAGTTTAAGCACTTCTTTTTAATTTGGGCAATAACACATCCTAGAAGTAATTTCTATCAGAGTGACCATAATTTTTTATGTATGGCAGTGGCCTGGTGTTGAATATTTATTAGACAGTAAAGGGATGAAAAGCAGTAGCATGGGGCTTTAGCTATCTAAAGAACAAGCTTGAAAAGTGGTTTAAAATGACAGTTTAAAAATGAGAGAACTTTCACAGAGGTAGTGGAATAGCACAGACTTTCAAGCGTACACTGGTGACCGTACAATAACCAGGTAGTTCCTTGTTCTCACATAAAATGTTCTTGATATTTAGCAGTGACATAAATTAACTGCTAAATATGTAACAAAAGCAAAGCACAAGCATCTGTGTACCCATCAAATATTTCAGTTTCAAAGATATTTCTGTGCCCTCAACGAACAGTGTGTACTTTTCATCTAAATTCAGAAAGTTTTCCTGGTTTCACAATATGTGGATAGATACAGTGTCACAAAGCAGTAGGATGACACTTCAGGGGTAAAAAGCTTTAGATTCCAATTTTAAAATTCTGACTTAGCATGTTTGACAACCAGTATTCCTTGTACATCTGAAGGAAAATTCATCAAAATGATATTTTTTGGAGAATAGAGATGTGTTCTTGAGGTCTATTCAACCTGTTTCACATTTTACTGCATCTAAAAGTTCCCAAGGCCAGAATTACTTTTGATGATGAGAATAGTAACCACGATACATTCAGTTCTTTGGGCCAATATTAACCAGCTGATGACATGAGCTATGCTGAGTACTGAGGACAGACGCTGGAAGAAACATGGCTCCTCTCCTCAAGGAGCTCCGTGCTCATGGGAAAAGGGTAGACACACACACCACACCAAATGGTAAGTCTTGATTTTTGTTTAATGCTATTTTTAGTTTTCCCTGCTGTTGACCCACGATAAAATAAATGATCTCTTTTCCTAACTTGCACCTGAAAAAGTAAATTCCGGTCTCTCTTTATATTGCAGTTATTACTTCCTTAGTCAATAAACACAAACCAAACTCTGCAGGGGATAAAAAAGGTTAAATGGCTTGGGGCTCAGGCTCCTTGAGAAAGGTTATGATTCCTTAGAAAGGGAATGGGTAGAGGTTATTGTTTGAGATTGGAGAGAGAGCTGACAGGGCCCTAGACATGACTTTCTGAGGCATTAGGGACTTGGGTCTTATTCCCACTTAACCCCTGATAGATGGCAGGCCCTCTAAGAAATACAGGTTGGAGGCTGGTGACTCAGTCTATATTGCTGTGGTACAAGCCTTGGTAAAGGTCCCTAGGGCTGAGCAAAGCATGGAAGAAGGCTACTGCACCACCAACAAAGCAGCCTACTTGCAAATAGGCACGTGGGCTTGAGCAATGAGCATGCCGATTAGGTAACTAGAATGAACTCAAGCCAGGAATTCCTTTGGCCATGATGAAACAGGATGGATTTATATAATGCCCCTGGGACTTCTCAACAATGCTAAGGAATGACTCTCTAGTAATTAATATTAGGTTTATTGACAAAGGAGTTTAGAGCAAGATATATTTTTTTTATTTTTTTAAATAAAGTAATGAGAGGGTCAGCTGGTAGTGTGGTGATTAAGAAAGCTGGATTCCACATGGCTGACAATGCTTTTTGAGTCCAAGATCTGATGGTTTGAAAAGCATGCTGGGAATGTGTGTGGGAATGGAGGGGAAGAAACTGTGGCATGACCATGCTCCATAGGGAATGCTTTTTCTCTCTCCGCCCACCCCCTCTCCCAGTGAGAGTGCACATACCCTCTGGGAATTTTTTTTTTAAATAAAATAAAGTAATATGGCTTTCATTTCAGCCAAGCTCATAGTCTAAATTCATACTCCTTACAGTTAAAATAGATATTGATATATTGGGTTGCCAGAAAAGTCATGAGGCATTTTTGCCTAGAGAAAAAAATCACAGAGAAATACATCACAACTTTTCTGACAACCCAGTATAATCATAGTGTGGTAACTACAAAAATAGAAATTTACTACGTGCTAGAGTCTCTCATAGAAGAAAGCAGATACCTCATTTCCTAGATTTTAAGACTTGTCTAATCATTTTGGTGTTTCTCAATTAGGACATCTTAAAACTGATGTATGCTTTTAATATTCTACTTGTTTTGCTTTGATATTTTTAAAAAAGCTAATATCACAGAATCAAGAGAGATCATAATTTACTGTAGGGAAATAAGAGGGAGAGGAAAATATCATAGAGGAACTGATGTTTTTAATTAACACAAAAGCTGAGTATTGAGTAATGTGGAGTTAAGGATAGAATGTTTGGAGGTGGAAACATAGAAAAATCACAGTGAGTGAAAGAAAACCAAAATATCATTGGCAAGCAAATAAATTGGCATCTCTTTAAACCAAAACTATTTGTTGAGCATTTATTTAGAGCATATAGAAAAAATAAATATATATATATATATATATATATATATATATATATATACACAATTAGTTTGCTATAGAGCATGTGCACCCATTAGTGAAAGATAGAAAGAGAAAATAAAAAACCACCCCCCGGGGGGGGATGGCCATGCCACAGTTCCTTCTCCTTCATTCTCATTTTGGGATTTTGAGCACACAAACACATATGCTCAGTGTGTTTTTCAAATTGCCGGATCTAGGACTTGAACCTCACAGTCGGTCATGTGGGATCCAGCTGCTCTAACTACCACACAATGAGCTGGCCCTGAAAACTACATTAATACAGTTTATACATAGAAACAAATTCCTTTACTGATGGACTCCTATGGCTCGAAGCATAGTCAATGTTCTGAGAAAGTGTTACCACTTAATTGAAAGCATATTCAGAGTTAAAAGTTTAAATGAAAAGATGAATTATATCCCCATTAAGCACTATTATGGCCTACATTTTGGATCTTGGGATTTGGACTATTTGCAAGTGCTTATGTGCAAGAAAGGTCAGAAAGAAATCATTGATCTTAGCAAAGAGAGGTTTGTTCCCCGCCCCCACACACGCATGCAGGCTTTTCTTTTGTTGGCAGAAATAGAGCCCAAAATTTACATTTTTGTCTAGGATAGCAAGTCAAATTAGCTAGCTACGTATTTTCAATGTAATCTAGAGCCATGTAGAACTGTGGTAGGTTGGCACCCAGCTGAGGCTTTTCTTGTGTCCCATGCCTTAATCTTGACCTCAGTTCAAAGAATTTCAAGAAGGAAAGGGGAAGTAAAGAGCTGTTTGTGGGAGGGATGGGAAATGAAGCAGTCTAGCATATTAGGGTTTTAATGAATTACTCTGGCATACACAATCTCATTTGATTCTCTCACTGTTGTGATACAAGTATTATAACCCCATTTTCCTTTCTGTTTCTTTTTCTTTCCTTTTTTTTTTTTTTTTTTTTTTTTTCTTTTAATTTCTCCAGGGCCTGTGCACTCATCAGAGAAAGATAAAGAGATTGAAAAGGCAAGATAATATTCCCCATGGGACAGGGTCACTTCATGATCCCTTCTCCTCTATTTCAACCTTCTTTTGGGATTTTGAGCACACCCGCACACACAACTAACATGGTTTTCAAGCCACCAGGTCCAAGACTTGAATCACAGGGTTGGCCATAAGTGATTTAGCTGCCTTAACCTCAAGGCCATGGGCAGTGGCCCAGCTGCCATTTAAAGATGTTTAACATAAGACTGAGGAATTCAACCTGCCTTAGACAATGAATCAAAATAGTAAGTGTAGGCCCTGTGGATCTCAAGTCATGTGCTCCCCATTACCCCACTTAATGGCTCTGTGGTTGCATAATCTGAGTGAGAGTTTTTGTTGGTTCAAAGAAATCAACATACATAATTTTTCAGTAATTGTTTATGGCACAACTTTTAAAGCAAATGGAAAAAAATAAAAATTAATTATACAACTACTTTAGGTTAGAAACACACCACTTCTCCTTTGATACATTCAATACAGGGGGCACAGAAACAATTGACAGGCTTGTAGTGGCTAAAGGTGGAGGTTATGGCTCAGTATCTGACTTACAGTAACAAGAGCAACAACCACATAAGCCAACTCTGTGATTGCCAGGGCCCGTCCCACATCCTGGAAGGCTCCTTGTTTTCAGTGGACTTGGTAGCTGACATGAAAACTGGCAAATTCAAATCAAAGCAAATGTGGTTTATAAACCTCTTTATTGAGTTAAAGTAAGCAAATTTATACATAGCAAAGTATACACAATGAAAGCCCTTTGGAGTAAACATTACTAAATAAAGTTGCTGAAACACCGTGGATTTTTAACCACAAAGTAATTCCCTAGTAATCAGTTTCGAATGCTGACAGGCTTGTTTTCTTCCTGGTTTCCTCTTTCTGACCGCTCTAATTCCCTTCTTTAGCAACAGTAAGAATATTCCAAAATAATTCTTTCCAAGGACTCTCTGTCAGCAGCTGTGAAACCTCTAAACTTCTGTTTTGCTTTGGCTAGTCATCAAGTGAGGTCAGTGTGGGACTTATGTCACATTTTCTAGTTAAATTAAGCAGTTTCTCAACTGGAGAAAAGTATAAAGTTCTATATGACCAACATTCCAACAATTTTAAAAAAACATTTATGATATTGCTAGCACATAGTGCACAAAAAAAATCTGTGGTAAATTTCTTTTAAAGTTTGTTCATGTATTTCTTCCATGAGAGACAGAGAGAACGAGAAAGTCACACCCAATAGAGACTTCGAGCTGCCATCCACCCCCAGAATCAGCCAGCCAGGATCATGAGCAAGCACTCACACGCCTGGCAACCACAGGAGATCTCACAGCCGGAACCTAGGACCTTGCCGTGTACTCCCATGGCTAACTTGTGCTAAGTTTCTGACTAATAAGTAGGTTGGACATACTTTAAATGTATTCATATGACCACTTATTTTAATGAATAGATTGAAATTAAACAGTTATAAAAATATCCAAATTGAACATACTTTAAAATACCAAGAACGTTTATTATACAAATAGGAAACTAAAGCTAAGAATATTCAAACTACAGAATTAAATTCCCTTTTACAAATGTGCTCTGTTGCTATTACACACACACACACACACACACATGCATATACATACATATGCATATAAACACAAATATACACAAACACATTACAACACACATTAGTCAGGTGCTTTCTGGAAGTTCTTGCTAAAATAGTAAAATTATATTATAAACTTAATCTCATGGACAAATTAGATTAGATTAGTCAGTCATTTTATTGAAAGGGAGTGAGCAAAAGCTAGTGTGCATGGTGGTGATTTAGTATATTTTAGTATATTTAACACACCTATAAAATTTTTTCTTCAGACTTTTGAAGAGTTAGCTGTTCAATACTGAAAGGTACCCACCCATGTCATAAAGTCATACTAGATAAAATTACAGGTCATTTCTTCAGTCTCCTTAAGTAGTATTTTTTATATCTTTACATTTAGTTCCCAATTACCTCTTTAAACTTTTATTTGCCCCATCACCATAGCCCATTCCCAGCAACATGGAACATGGACTTGCATGGACTTTTCTGTCATTGTTTCTTTGTATGAACTATCTTGGTCCAGAGATATTTACAGCCCTTTCTGTCCCATGAGCATTTTGGTTTTCTTCAAGTCTCTACTCACACAGTATCTCCTCAGTGAAATGTTATTCAATAGTCCTGGGGAGAACTGAACCATCTCATCTCTATGTTTTAATAACACTTTGTTAATATCTGTGCTATATCAGTTAACACAATCAGATGTGCTCTACCATTAGATAAGTGGCATTACTATTTATGGAATGTGGGTAATGTTACAAGAAACAAAAATACAACTATGAAAAACAGCCAATCAACAAAAAAATACGAAAAAAACCATGCATAGAGGAAGCAAACCAATCCCTATATTTATGCACAACTTGAGGAAAAAGGATCATGTCTGATTTACCTTTGCATTATTAGCACTAGCTTAGTGGCGTACAGTATGATCCATTTCCCAGACTTCTCTGACCAAGAAACCCTTTCATCAATGACAATCTTCAAAAGGGATTCAACTGATATAAAATATTGTCCCAATTGGGATGTTAATCATTTTTTGCCGGGGCAATCAGTACAAACTGGGATCATGCCAGGCAAACCAGAATGTATGGTCACCCCACTCTGAAGGAATTTGTCTCCTTTCTAATACAATTTGAAAAAACAAACAAATAATAAAAAAAAAAAAAACAGAAGCAATATGGTCAAGGGATGAAACTATTCTATATTAATACACATCTAATATTAGTATTTGTGTTGATGGTAATGGCAACAGTAAAGTCACAAGAACAGTATACAAAATGAAGTATTTGTATTTGTATAGCTCTTTGTTGGCAAAGAATAAGACATAAAAAATTCGTCATTTAGCAGTCCAAGGTGACTGAAGAACACTGAGTTCTAGCCTGAAATCATCGCATCCAAAACAGTTGCTTGTATAGATCAACAGTCTTTTCTTTCTTCCATATTATAGATATTGACCACATTGCAAATTATTTCAATTATATAACGGCAGCAGTATCTTAGACTTTGATGCAAAGGAAAAAACACTTCATAAAGGAATCATTATGTATGAAGTAACCCAAGTTCAGAAACAATGAAAGATGCACTGTATTTTTATATGTTCCAATAGCCATATTAAAACATTTTAAAGTTATAAAATTAAATTTAATAATAGAAAATTGGTTAAGGGAACCAGATCCCACATAGCCAGCCATGGTTTCAATCCCTTTGAAAAACACACTGGGCACACACATACGTGCATCCCTCAAATCCTGAAAGGATTGCAGTGTGACACTGCCTTATCGGAGGGTGCTTTAGTCCGTCTGACTCTGCTAAGTGTTTGTACTTTCTATCAATTAAAAACAACATATTTTAACTCATATCTATAGTAGTAGTATTTCACTATGCAATCAATAGAAAACATTAATGAGATTTTTTTTATAGTAAGTCTTTAAAATCTGGGATATATTTTACACACAGAGCCCATCACAATTCTAACTAGCCACATTTGAAGTGCACATTGGCTAGTGGCTACCATATTGGAAAGAGAGTTCTAGAATTTCTCTTAAATATTTGTGTTTGGTTGTCCAATTAATTTCAAATATGCTAAAGTGATGATTCTGAAAAAGGTATACCACTTACTGAAGAAAAATAGATAATGGCAAGAACAGTGGATGACAATTGTTATTCTCTTATGTGCCAGCTACCATGTCAAGGGTTTTATATATATTATCTAATGTATGCCTCCTGCCTTTGAGATAGTTGCTATTTTCATTTCTATTTTATAAAATAGGAATTAAGGTTGAGAAAGATTAGTTTCCCCAAGGCAGTTAGCTGTAAAATAGGGCAATGTTCAGTGGATAAAAGCAGGGACGGTGATCTAGCACTCTAGCTTTGAATTCCTGATAAATCCTTAGCAAGTATGATTTGGGGCAGCTTATTTATTGAACAAAAGGAACCTAAAGCATTGTTGTAAGGATTTAATGAATAAACTAATACAGGGATTTAACATTAAACCTGTCACATATAAAACTTGATAAATATTGGCTAAACTAATGTAAGGATTTAGCATAAAACCTGTGACATACTAAGCTCAATAAATATTACTTTGGCTGTATTTCTAATATTGTTATTATAGGTATTATAAAGTAGGCATTAATACTGGTCATTATATGTTAGTTTTTTATTGTAGTCCGTATGCTTACTTTTACTTTGCAGACTTCTTTAAGATGTTTCAAAAGACCAAAGGTATAGATGAATATTCATATATTAAAAATCAGCCAAGGTAAATCAGTTTGAATTCTAGAAGAAAGGCATTAACATATACCCATGAGACCACAATTAACACAAGTTTTAAATAATTATGACATTACAGGCATAAGCTTGATTCTCTCCTAAATATGTACCATTAAAAATTTTATCTAGAAATGGAACTTTAAAAATTTTTTGTATTTTGAAAATGTCCAAACATATTCAAATGCGAGAATTTTACAATGAATCACAATGAACCAATTATGCAGTTTCAACAATAACAGCCTAATTTCATTTACCCTCCCCTCTACTAACATTATCTTCACTGTATTATTTTAAAGCAAATTTTAGACATATTATTTTACCTCTAAATATTACATTGTCTGCCCTAAAACATAAGAATGGTCTATTAAAAAATCTCAGGTCTATGTCTGAGGAGAAGTTTGCAAAGTGAAAATAAGATTCTTTTTTCCAAAGGGCAGACATTGCCTGAGAATCTCACTTTCAATTTCTCCTTACTGTCACTGTCCTAAGAAATTTCCAAATTATCTCACTGATACCAGCATTTCACTTGATCTTGGACAATGGTTCTCAAACTTTTCTTCTCAAAATCCCATTACACTTTTAGGGAACCAGCAGTTAGCGTAATGGCTATGTCGCTGGACTCCCACGTAGTCGACCACGGTTCGCGTCTCGGACCCGGTGACTTACAACTCACGCCGGGCGCGTGTGCGTGCGTGCCCAAGATCCCGAGAGGAGAATGGAGGAGAAGGAATTGCGGTGTGACCATCTCCCCTGGGGGGTGATTTCTCACTTTCTGTCTGTCTCTCTCTGTCTGTCTGGCGAGCGCATGCGCCCTATAGCAAAAAACTTCTCCAAAAAAAAAAAAAGAAAAAGAAAAAAGAAAATCCCATTACACTTTTAGACCTATTGAAGAGCTTCTAGAGTTTTGGTTTATATTGGTGACATTTATTCATGTTTATTATAAAGAAATTAAGGACCAACCAACACACACACCCTCTAGCAAATTAAAAAATAAATAAATAAATAAATTCTAAAAAAACTTTTAAATACATATTCATCTTTTTTAAAAAAAGTTTGCTGGGGGCCAGCAGTTAGCATAATGGCTATGTCGCTGGACTCCCACATAGTCGACCGCGGTTCAAGTCCCAGACCCGGTGGCTTAAACTCATGCTGGGCGCGTGTGCGTGCGTGCCCAAGATCCCGAGAGGAGAATGGAGGAGAAGGGATTGTGGCGTGGCCATCCCCCCGGGGGGTGATTTCTCGCTTTCTATCTCTCTGTCTCTCTCTGTCTGTCTGGCGAGCGCACGCGCCCTATAGCCAAAAACTCTCCAAAAAAAAGAAAAAAAAAGTGATGAAATGGCCATGTATGGCTTAGAAATTATCTTATCATCCTGGGGAGTCAAATGAGTTTTTATTAATAGCAATTACTCAAAAATTACATGAATTGTGCTTTTCTTATGTATTTCACAGGGCAATGAATTGTTGCAAAATTCCCCTTTACCATAATTATTTATTCAAAGCCTCCAGGGGTGTCTTGTCTGTGTTCACAACCATTTTTTTCACCAAACCCAGTTGAGAAGCCACTTAAAGCAATGCATTGGTGCTGTGAAAAGCTTTATGTCCCAGCACATCCTAAATCTGCAGTTTAAGGGTTTGAAAGGGCTATGCGTCCCACTCACAATTCACCGTGCCAGTGCTGCAGTGTGTCCTGCCTGATGTATGTGGAAAATATCCCTCTCTCAAACTTTGACTTCCCTTTGAAAATAGCGCCTTCAGTTTCTTCCCAAAGCTCCTCTACCCAAGGGGCTCTGATTTAATGTTAGATCAGGAAGAAGATGTGTTGCTATTCACTGCATTTGTTTCTAGCTCTCAGGCTCCCATGTGTAAGGATTACTCAGACTTCCTGCAGCCCAAACAAAGTCCTCACGCCAATTAATTCAGGAAAACCCAGCTCTTCTTAGGCTTGTCCTGTTTCAAAAAGATGCTTTGTTACTCCTGAGTCTCAGCAGTATTTCCATAAATCGAAACTGTATAAACTAATTCCCATTTTAAATGGATTATAGAATGTAAAGGTTGGGTGTACCTAGAACTTCTAATCCAGATCCTTTCATTTTTCAGATAAGTGACTTAACCAGTACAAGCTTATGAACTTGAGATACTTGCAGTTTGCTCTATTTTTTCCATACAGCTTCTAGTTTAGAGGACTTTCCATTCCACCAGCTGCCAAGAGAAGTTTGCTATAGATTTATCTGGATTGACCAGATGGTGGCACAGTGGTAAAATGTTACACTTTGCAATCTTGACCCACATGGTAAGGTTCCAGGTTTGTGCCTGGAGACTTCCCTGAGTATGTCAGGCACATGCATGACTGTGATCAGGGCTGGTTTGTGTTGGGGTGGATTGTGGTGTCCAGACCTTCATGCTGGTGCGTGCTGTGTGTGTGTGTGTGTGTGTGTGTGTGATACTTATGGAAGAAATAAATAAAATTAAAGAAAAGATTAATCTGGAGAATGATTTTTAAAAGATGGGGGCCCTCTGGTGTGCCTTTTTTCAATAGAAAAAAAGAACAAAAAGACAAGACAAAATTCATAAATTAGAATCAAGAAGGCTACCTTTACATCCTTATCACAAACTGACTACATTCAACATATTACATGTGGCACAAAGCAGAGTGTTATATTTTTTGTCTTACTATAGATGTGGTTCAGGACTGATGGCAGTCATTTGATATTTTCTATAGTTCTAATATGGAATATAGAACAGAGTTGTGTGACATTTTCTTTTTAAAGGTTGCAAACCATTTCTTAAAGTTTATTATTTTTTCCATGAGTGTGAGAGGTAGAAAAAGGGCACTTCCCATCAGGGTCTGATGCCATGATCCACCCCCAGCCTTTGGCAGCCCCTGATCATGGGTAAGCATATGCCTGGCATACTCAGGGAGGACCTGAGACTTGACCCAGGAACCTTCCCACATGGGATTGCCTCATAGAATATTGCATTTTACTGTTGTGTCACCATCTGAAGCACATTTTAAAAAGATTTACTGTGTATGGGAACCAGCAGTTAGTGTAATGGCTATGTCGCTAGACTCCCACGTAGTCGACCACGGTTCACGTCCCAGACCCGGTGGCTTAAAACTCACGCCAGGCGCGTGTGCGTGCGTGCCCAAGATCTCAAGAGGAGAATGGGGGAGAAGGGATTGCAGCATGAGCAACCCCCCTGGGGGGGGGTGATTTCTCGCTTTCTGTCTCTATGTCTCTCTCTGTCTGGCGAGCGCACACGCCCTATAGGAAAAATCTCTCCCCCCCCCAAAAAAAAAAGATTTACTGTGTAAATATTTTCTTAAAATATTTGATGAGTTGTTCTCGCTTATCATTTACAATCTAACAAGCATTAAGCTAGGTTTCAAGTATAATGAATGGAAAAGGCCTCTTTTTTCTATGAATTTGTTTATGGAGGGTCATAAAAAAAAACAAGAAGAGAAGCCACTGCAATACTGTCTATGGTAAAGGTACACATCGAAGACATGTTTAACCCAGAGAAAGCTTCCTTAAGGTGAGATTTAAACTGACACATTACGAATGAGTTGTAATTATCTAGGTAAAGGGTAATAAAGAAGGTAAGAGATAAAGAATGTCAGGTGAAGAGTCAATGTCCAGGTGAAGAGTCACAAGAGAAAATGCCCTACGGGTCCCTGAAGTGAGAGAACATATATTTGAGGAGTTAGTTTCAGGGAGGAACTGTGAAGAGGTGAGGTAGGTAAAACAGTACCAGCCAAATCAGGCAAATCCTTGAAGAATGCTAAGGATCTGGACTTTATCCTGGCAGGAATAGGAAACACTGAAGGATTTTGAGAACTTTGCAACAAAATACAACTTGCATTTCAGAGATCCTGTAGCTGCAGTGTTGCATATGAACCAGAGGAAGAAGAAGATTCATTATTAGCAGTTGCAATTATCCCAGCGATAAAACATGGCTTCTGATCCTGGATGGTGATAATGGAGACTGGTAAGAGAAGCAAGGGATCGATTTAGCTGGAAAAAGGGGCAGAAGCGACAGGATTTGATGACCAATTGAAGGTAAAGGCAGGGAAGCATACCACACTGAGTGAACAAAGCAGTAAGGCAAGAATTGGGCAAGCGAAACAATATCTCATCCAACCTTGATTCCCCAAGAAGCCAGGTATGACAGAATGTGAAATCAATGTTTGATGAATAGATGGAAAATGTGAATTTATTGATGGACTGACTAAATGAATTTATTAATTAAAAAGAAACAGGAAACTTAAGAAAAGGGGATAAACAAAACAAAACAAAAAGAATATTAAGAAGAAAAAGCTCAGTTTGAGGGCCTTGTGGGACCGGTGTCATGGTAGTTAAGATGGCTGAATTCCACATGCCTAACTGCACAGTTCAAGTTCTGGACTCAGCGGCTTGAAAAACATGCTAGGTACATGCGTGTGCATGCTCAAAAATCCCAAGAAAAGAATGGAGAAAAAGAGATTGTGGTGTGGCCATCCCCCTTAGGGACTGCTTTCTCACTTTCCCTTTCTCTGTCTCTCTTTTTGTTTCCCCCACTACTGCAAGTGCACATGCCCAATAGCATATTAAAAAATTAAAATTCCATATGGATTGAGGTTTGAGTACTAAATGAAGAATTTAAAGGATTTAATTAAAACAAACAATAAAGATTTGGTTCAAATAATGAGTTGGCTGTTGTGTCGAAAATGCACACAAGCATGCACACATACACACACACACACACACACACATATCCCAAGGTAAAACTGAAATGTAAAAGCTAATACCATATAAGAAATGCATACTAAGTAAAAACATTCTATGCAATAAAATATATCCCAAAGATATATAAGTACATTGTGGTAAAAAAAATATTTGAATTAGTAAATTTTACTTTTTTATTTTTATATTTTAGTTGCTACAGAGCACATGTGCTCTCTGGAGAGAGACAGAGAGGGAAGGAAAGAGAGAGAGAAAGTAAGATAGGACCCCTGCGAGGTGGATGACCACACCCTTCTCCTCCATTCTCCTCTTGGGATTTCGAGCATACAGGCACATGTGCGTGGCACATTCCTTAAGCCACAGGGTCTGGGCTCAAACCATGCAGCAGCCGCATGGGATCCAGCCAACTTAACAACCATGCAACCTGGTTGGCTCTAATCTTTATAATTATAAAATAATTATAATTTTAATAATTATTAAAACCAATAATATAATTTCAGTAGTGATCAATATGTTTATCTTAATCTTCCATAAAAAAGGGAAACAATTAAAAAGAAAACAAACCAAACTTATTATTCATAAATAAGTATTAAATAACTGAAATAATAAATATTTCTAAGTATGTAAAACTAGACTCAAATATGATAAACCACAGTTTGTATAATTTTTTCAATTTAAGTGCATAGACAGAAAATCATATACAAATAGCACATTGACCATTTATTACATTAACAACAAACACCTCTTTTTAATTAATTAATTTATTTTTTGGAGGTTTTGGCTATAGGGCACCTGTACTCGCCAGAAAGGCAGAGAGAGACAGAGAGACATAAAGTGAGAAATCACCTCCCCTCCCCAGGAGGGATGGTCACACTGCAATCCCTTCTTCTCCATTCTCCTCTCTGGATCTTGGGCACGCACATGTGCCTGCACCCGATGTGAGTTTAAGACACCAGGTCTGGGACTTGAACCGCTGTCGACCATATGGGAGTCCAGTGACGTAGCTATTACACCATCTGCTGGTCCTCAACAAGCACCTCTTAACTGATTATAAAATCTAAAGAAGTGGGAATTAGCAGCAGTTGGCATGGTGGTTAAGGAGCTGGACACTCCCATATGGCCAACCACAGTTTGAGTCTCGGACTTGGTGGCTTACTTTCTCACTTTCTCTCTCTCTCTCTCTCTCTCTCTCTGAATATGTATATATTGTTAAAAACTGTTAAAAAAACAATGTTTCTGGTACAAAATTTCAAACTCAGAGACTGAAGTTAAAAAAAATAATAATAATGATCCCTTATCTTAGTGATGGGAATATGTGACTAGTCAAAACACTGAATGTATATATATATATTATATACAATATATATATTCAAATTTAAATAAATTATAATATAATATATATATATATTCAAATTTAAAAAATGAATGAATGAATAAAATTAAATAAATAATTCTTTAAAAAATATATATAAAAAAGTAAAGATTAAGTCTAAACAAAAATCAGGAAGCAAACTAAAGACCACCAGTAGTATCCATAGTTGAGAATAGACTTAGACCATTATTATATTCTACTGAGGGAATACAGGTTCTTATTACATAGAAAAAGGAAGGCAAGAAACCAAATCAAGGCAATTAATTCATCAGTCCATCAATAACATGTGTTTTTGCAGATTTTCTTTACAGTAACCAACTCGTCATCAATTATTTTCATGGATATAGTCTGATCTGCCACCAAATCCATCTTTTAACTATAACTTCAGCTGTCAGTTTCACTGCCTCTTACTGGACAGATAGCCATTTGCAGCTCTGATCTGTCTGCCCTACGGCACTTCCTTCTAGCTTGGGGCAGAAACTGTCCAACAGCACTCATCAGAGCTTGGCTTTAAGCCAATTTTCTACAATTCTGTTCCAAAACTATCTTATTTACCATGCACTTCACTTACTATTCTGCAATTTCTATACCACAGAAATCAGATAATTGGATTTCTGCTTTATATATAATTCTTAGTCTTGGTCTCAGTGTTTTGGCCAGTCACATATATAAGCCACTAAAATAAGGGATCATTCTTATTATTAGTAGTATTAGTATTAGTATTTTTAACTTCAGTCTCTGGGTTTGAAATTTTGTACCAGAAACATTGTTTTTAACAGTTGAAGTCCTACAACTGGAATAGCCTTCTCATGTAACACCTGCATCTAGATGTCAGAGTATCACCTGTCTCCAATACTTAGGATCATGCCCTTTCTATCCGCTGAGATGTCCCACTTTCACAGCATGGCCGCCTGGGCCCAGTATTGCCTGAACTATGACCAGATGTTGCTTTACCTGTGGATTCTATTAACCATTCTGTTTCCAATCTTAATTAGTTACATCTCTCCAAATCCAAGTGTATGGGTCAAGATTCTTCAGAGAAAGAAAACCAGGAGACATACACATATACTAGGCATTTTAAGTTGATCTCAATTATAACACTGATTTTCCTGGGTTTCCAGCTATTTATATATTTAAAAAGGAGATTTATTATAAGGAAGTGGCTCACAAAATTGTTGGCTAAGAAGTCCCATAACCTACAATCTGTAAAATAGTGACTCTAGAAAGCCAGTGATGTAATTTAATCCAAATTCAAAGACCTGATAACCAGGGGATCCAGTGGTGCCTATCCCAGTCTGAGGGTTGAGGAAGGTAAAGGAGATGTCCCAGCTCATAAAGGCATACAGGATGCCAAAAAGGGTGACCTTCTTTCCACCAACTTTTGTTCTATTCAGATCCTCAACAGATTGGATGATGTCCACCCATATTGGGGAGGCCAATCTACTGAGTGTAACAATTCAAAATCTAATCTTAACCTGAAACACCCTTGCAGACACACCCAGAAATAATTTTAACCTGGGCTTCCTCTTGACACATTAAGTCAAACTGATACACAAAATTTCACATACAAACTATCTGTAACAAAAATACAAAAATATTATAACAATCAAAAGGTTCTAAATTGTAACCAATGCACTCAGCAGGGACGTGAGACACTATAGTATAGTTCTACCACTTGAATGTACATGCAAGAAAAATAAAACAATACCAACAGAAGTGAATGATGAGCTAAAGACAGTTAACAAGTTAAATGAACTAAAATAAAATGCAACCTAAATATTAGTAATAGCTCTAAAATTCTACTGGAGAGCAGAAACTGAAAAATTGTCCTAATATTCAGTAAGGATTTCTTTCTTAGAGCTATGTAATGATAAATCTATGGAGATAAAAATACAGATAGAGTATTAGCAATAAATCTAATGAATATCTCTTTTGGAGAGGTTTTTGCTATGGGGTGTGTGCGCTGGCCAGAAAGAGAGAGAGAGACAGAGACAGAAAGCAAGAAATCACCCCCCAGCAGGGATGGCCACGCCACAATCCATTTTCCTCCATTCTCCTCTTGGGATCTTGGGCACACAGGCATGTGCACCCGGAGTGAGTTTAAGCCACTGGGTCCGGGACTTGAACCGCAGTCGACTACATGGGAGTTCAGCAACATAGCCATTATGCTAACTGCTGGTCCCTAAATCTAATGAATCTTACCACTGGTCATTGAAAAGTGGATAGCACTTACGTAGATGCAACAGGAGAGAAATGTTGAGAGAGTAGTCATGATGCTACCAATTGGGCATTTCCCATCAATCACAAATGTGGATCAATAATTAGGAGCTTCATCTTTCACTATTAATGTAAATTGAATTTTTTACATCTCTATGTACATGTGTGTGTATGCATATATAGCAGTGACTCTGGATTGGGGTGATTTTGCCCCCCAAGAAGACATTTGACAATGACTGGGAACATTTTTGATCATCACAATAGAGAGTGCTACTTACATCTAGTATAGACCAGATATGCTATTAAACATGCTGTAATGCAAAGGATAACCCCTTCAAACAAAGAATTATGCTGTCCAAAATATCGATAGTGCTAAAGTACAGCAATCTTCATATGTAGTTATTGAAATCTACATACAGATGGACCCTAGTTTGCATAATAGTACCATGTTGACAGCTGTTTGATCTCAGTGGGGAGCAAGGAAACAGTTCTGAGGTGTAGAAGATTAATTTAACATGGTACCATGCAAAAGAATGAGTTTTGTCAGTTGAAGTTGAATTATCTATGATATGTTAGCAACAAATAAAAAATATTTTAAGAAATACATCTTCTCATCAGCCTGTTCTTCCCAAGGCAGAAAAATTTAAATGAATGATGACTGCCAGAGGTCTTTTCAACTTCTTTCTAAAACGTATCTCTTCATTACCCTCTCTTTCTATTAATGACTACCACTATCCTTTCCTCTTCATTCTCCTAAACTTCTCTGGAAATTGACAATTCCTGGTGATTCTATTGCTCCTTCACTTACCATGTCTGTTTCCTCCTTCATATCCTCAATTCCACATCCCTAAACCATGCCTTCCTTTCACCTTTCCAGACTACAATAGCTTCATAGTGAGACACAGAATATCTGCCACATAATACATTTTTTAAAAAAAGAATTATTAATTTAATTAATTTATTATTATTGTTTTAAATTTGCTATAGGGCACATGAATTTACCAGAGAGAGAGACAAAGAGAGAGAGAGAGAAAGAGGGAGGAAAAGCAAGAAAGCAAGTCAGGTCAAGGACTCAGTACGCAGTAGGCCATGTAGGAGTCCAGCACTCCAACCACCTGCTGGCCTCACCACATCAACAATTTTAAGCATAAGTAATAAATGAAACCTATTTACTGATAAATTACTTTTCTTACAGCGAACTCTGATCATGCAAATTCTTTGCTTAAGAATAAGCAAGAATAATCTGACTCAACTATATACTAGTTTCATTTCTCGGCCAGTTATTAGTCACTTCATGACTAGTGTCCCTCGTGAGCAGAATTATTACACTTCACTATGTGATTACGCCCTGCTTCTCCTAATCTCCATGCCTTGTTCACACTGTTTGCTCATATAGAAACTTTTCCTCTGACTTATCCTGCTACCTGTCTTTTCAGAATTCTGATATTTCTTTTTCTACCAAGTCTTCCCAGAACTTTCATGGTAGTTTTATTTTATTTTTTAAAATATCCCACTGGTGACAAACTTTTCTCCTGTCCCTGATAAAATAAGCTAAATAAAAACAATGTAGGAATGTTTAATTTATTTCATTTCTTTTTTGAGAGAGAGATTTTTGCTATAAAGAGCATGCGCTCACCAGACAGACAGACAGAGAGACAGAAAGTGAGAAATCACTCGCCACGGGGATGGCCACACCGCAATCCCTTCTCCATTCTCCTCTCCAGATCCTGGGCACACACACACATGAGCCTGGCGTGAGTTTTAAGTCGCTGGATCTGGGACTCGAACCACGGCCAACTACATGGGAGTCCAGGGATGTAACCATTATACCATCTACTGGTCCCTACTTTATTTTCAATGGCCATATGGGTGGCACATGTGCTTGCCAGAGAGAGAGAGAGAGAGAGAGGGGAGGAGAGGAAGGCACTCCCAATGAAGAGTGATTACACCACGATACTGTTTCCTTCATTTCTCCATCCTGCCAGGATTTGCAGCATGCACTCATACATGCTCAGTATATTTTTCAAGCAGCCAGGGCCAGATTCAAATTGCAGTCAGTCATGTGGGATCTGGCTTCCTTAACCACTAGACCATGGACCAGCCATGTAGTAAAATTTTTAATAAAGGTTTATTTGTTCAGCTTAAACAGTTCTCTTTTATTCTGATATCTCACATCCAGCCTATCTTTTAGCATTATAATACCCTCTTTTTAATAAATACGTTTAAAAAAGCAATCGTATTTGACAAAAAGTAAAAGCTAGCCACCACATTACTCATCTCAGTTTTTAAGGGAAATATCACTGCTCTCTGAAAGCCAAAATTCTACATATCACATTTTGTGTTATATTAGCAAGTGGTCAAGTCATTTTGTTGAAGGTGGTGATGGTGGTGAGTTTTTTTTTCCAAATATCTTTCCCTATGGGCTTGAAATAGCTACTGCTACTCTATGAGATTTTTTGTAGAAGAACTAAATTGGCTATAAAGGAGACAGATGTTTGCATCTCATAATCTCTTGCACTAGATGGTTAACTGTAATGACACTGTGATGCATCATCCAGATCACCCTTCTGGAAGGACTTGTTACTCCAGCCACTGAGAGGGCTGTTGGCAGATAGCATTCAGCTGCCAGCCCTTCAGGATTGCTCCAGTTGCACAGACCCACCCGGATAAAGGTCATGCTGCCTGTTAGCAGCTCTTATATGTCCAATGACTAATTTACACTCTCTTGGGAATATTCTGAAGGGCCACTCTAACTACTGGGATTGGCCAAAACCGCTGGTGAGTCTGACTGGCAATTCAATTTTTGTTCTGGCTACTCCTGCTTCTTTCCCCTCTCTTTCACAGAAATGGTACTCCTGTACAGAGCCTAATTCCCCAACTGCATCTCAGAGTTGCTCCCTACACAACGCAATTTGCTTTATTAACTCTTTGAAATCCAAAACTATGCTCTAAATTTTTATGTCCTCCCAAAAGCCTAACATTGTATCTTGAACATAATAGATACTTGACACAGTAAGAGAAATGAATTAAGGTAGATCTTTTACTTGAACCTATAATTCTCCTTAGGGGGGAAAAGATTTAACAGACACAGGTAGTAAATTCATCAGTTATTATTTTTGTACTATTATTAAATCATAGAAATTCTACATTTGCATTGGTAGATTCTCATGTTGGATTTATAAACTGACATGACAAACACAATTAAGATGCCAAAATGAAATAACATCTATTTGTCAAGGCTTATAAGTCTCTAATAACGAATAGACTCTAGCACACAAAAACAAAAAAAGGATGGGGAAACTTGTACAAATCTTATGTAGGACAGAAATAAGGGCAAATATATTTGCTTGAAATCATAGCAAAATAAATTAATGGACAATCCCTCCGTTAGCCATCATCGGAATAAATCAGCCCCTTTTCTTGATTCCAGTGTAACTCCTTTTGAAATTCAAATTTCAGCGAGGAATTGTTTGCTTGTCCTGACTTGGGTCACATGTCCACCTGCTCAAAGATGGCCAGACATTTGGATGGACAGTCCTACCAAGACAATATGCAACAGAAGACAGAGCACCTCTAATGGGAACTGAAGTACAAGTGTACGGTACACACTGATGTCTCTGCTGTCATCAGCAGATAACATCAGCAAAAAATACTCAGAGACTCTGTTTCTCTGGGTGAATCAAGAAAGTATTGTAGCAACCATTGCTCAGTAAATGTAACCAAAATGCGCAATAGTTTCACATATTCAGAAGTGCCAAATCAGAAATATCTTAAGAAGATAGATATTTCCCAGAATAGCAAAACAGAAAGCAGAAAATGTACCTACTTATATTGTATCAAGCAAACCTTTGAAAATGGCAGGTTACTTAAGTTACTGAGATCAATTTTTCATAATAGAAATTTAATTATACATTTTTTTTTATTTTTACTATAGGGAAATAGTATTTATATCACCTATGATTCTGGATGAAATAAGTGGCTACCTAAAATGAGATTAGTTTCCTATTCCTTTAAAGTTAACCTTAATTTCACATGTTTTGTTCCTTTTTTTAAGAAGTATTTATTTATTTCATTATATTTGATATTATTATTATTTTTTAATTTGACCAGAGAGAGAGAGAGAAAAGGGAAGCAAGAAAGCAAGCCACCTGGTCTGGGACTCGGAAGGCAGTCAGCCATATGGGAGTCCAGCGCCTTAACTACCATGCCACCTGGCAGCCCCTGTTTTGTTCTTTCTTTATTGACGTTATTCACACACATCTGTGGTAAGATTGCCAGATAAAATAAAATGTTCATTTAAATTTGGATTTCAAATAAATAACAAATAATTGTTAGTATAGCAGTTTCAAATATTGCATGGAATGTACACTAAGAATGGTTCATTGTTTATTGGAAATACAAACGCTTCAAGATGGTCACATTTTTCCCCTTGTAAATCAGGCAACTTTATTTTGTGTTGTACAGCTGATATTTTTTATTATCTGGCACTCTTTTTCCCTATCACTGGTAACTACATCCCTCTTCTTCAGAAAACTATCTACCCTACTGTTAGTGTACATGATGTGGGTGGGACTGACCCATCTCCCCCAGCACATGATACAAGCCTTATCAATGACTGGTTCAGTAACAGGCAAATGACTCTGCTCAGCGCAAGGAGAGGCCTAAGACTTTTATTCTAGTTGTGGGAAAAAAGGAAATATTTTTGTTTTGTTTCTTTGTTTTTCCTGAAATGATTGCTAAGTTGATTGGTCATAAATCCTGAAGCTGCAGGAAGTCAGCACATAAAGAAAGCCTGCCCAGAATAGTGGCTACTTAAGATAAAGCTGAAAGGTGAAGAGTGAAAGATTGAGACATACAACGTCCTTTAGGCCTGGATCCAACTGAGCCAGAGCGGGTCTATCTCAGACTTTTCAGTTATGAGAACCAATAGATCCAATTTGCTTTCTTTTTAAAAAACCTTTAACATAATTTAGTTGCTCTTAGATTTCAGCCACTAGCAGTCAAGAGTCCCCCGTAGCAGAGATATTTTGAGGCAACAGAAGTCATATACAGTAAAGTTATTAAATAGAAAATCAGAACCAAATATAAGGAAAACAAAATAAACCAACCCTAAAGGTTGACCTTAATTTAATGTTTTCTAAAGAACGGTATGTATACCAGTAATCATATGTCAGATTATTTTAAACAGTACACAAATAGTAATTTTTTATTTTAGTAGTTTAGTTTAATATTACTTTAATATGAATTAAAACTGTAGTGAGTACATCAAACACAAAAACTTTTAAAAATATTTTTAAAGTAAAAAAAATGATTTGAGTAAAGTTAAAATAAAAATTCTTATCCTGGAAGTATACAGATTCAGCAAACATTATGAGGGATCATGCAAATGTCTAAAATTTTAAAAACATTGACATTGTTGATGTGATTGTCCATCACATTTTACTCTGAGTATTCCTACAGCCAGAAGCGAGGCAGGCAAAGGGGGAAAGTACATTATCTTATAACTATACTCAGAAAACAAAAATGATGCCAGTGCCTCTGGAAACCCTAGTCATTCTCTACAACTACATCCCAAAGCAATGTTCTCATTTAGCACTTTTATAGAAAGAATATTAACTTGTATTACTTAAGAAAAATATCCTCAAAAATATCCTCAGAAATAATATTTTAATCAAATGAAATGATCAATATAAGAGCAGACTTCTAATATTTTTTCATAACTATTAAAGTCAAGGGTTTTAAAAACATAACAGTGCATTTGGTTCTAGGAGAGACTTAAGTTAATATGGTATAGAACTATGTAGCCCTCCAGGAATCTAATCTAATCAAAATAGGTTACTTAGGGGTTTCAATGGAGAACATTTCCACTGAACACTTTGATAAATTCCACATCTCTTACTGGGTTTTGAAAGTAGCTGAATAGCACACAATTAGGGTTTATGCCATCTGAGGTGGTTTTGAAAAACTGGTGTTCTATATTGTTAATTGAGGACATGCTTTGAAAGTGAAGAAAAGGAAAAGTAACTATTATTGATAACAAAAAGGAAAAAAAGCTTTTTTTGTAATTCAAAGAGTTCTGTAGCAACTATAATTAGGAACCATTCATAAAAGGTAAGATATCAACATAATGTCCCTCAGAACACAATATAAATTGTTAGAAATCCAAGTATGGTAGACCTTTTCAATTGAGAATTAAAGGACTGGAAGCTCAAGACGGAAATCAAGAATCTCATTGTTGAAAGAATGAGTAATACAATGGAACAACAGCAAGAGGCAAGTGAGAGTAAGATCAGGAATTGGCCTTGTGAAGCATATCTTAGGAAGGAAACTAAAATACTCTCAGGAAAAGTAAAAGGATAATAAATGAAACCTAATCTAACAGGTGAGAGTGATAGAGCATACACAGAGAATAAGTATCTCTAAAGAATAAACATCCTTGGCAAGACCTTGTTTTGCCTTACTAAGGAAGCAGGAAGAATATATTGTTTGCTATTTTAAGGTATATAAAGTAGTTTCAACCGTACCCTTGGTTTAAATAAATATAAAGAGTAAGATAAAGACTTGCATTATCTTGATAGTGAATTAGTTGAACAAATGCTGACTACAGAAAGGTGAATTACAAGTAGTTTTTCCTTTATCTTAGTTTCTGATAAGTTAAATATCAATATATTGTATTAACTTCTTTTAATTGCATAAACATTTGTCTTCTAATAGATTAATTTTGAAAAGACAACCTACTTTATTAGATAATATTATTTCTGAGAAATTTATGAAAACTAAGGAAATTAAGAGCAAATTATTAGTGCAATAGACCATAAATGCTTTTCTAATAACATTTCCCATAGAACAGATATTCTGTGTAATTGAGAACAGCAATTTCTCCACCTAACAAATGATTACATTTTAAATTCTGATTTGCATATAGATGATTTTATATTACTGTCAATTTTTCTCCGTACCTATTCTCCCCTACCCACCCACAACTTGCACAAAAAACAAGAAGATAGTTCTGTATAAACAATTATTTCTTGGTTATTACTTTTCTTCACTCAAGGAGTAACAATATGTTTTATTTACTTATTTATTACTTATTGCTTTGTTAATTCAAAGAATTAACACATAAAAACTTCTAGAAATATATTTTTTTCCTTGTGAAATTGTCAAGTGTTTTGATTAGTATTTTTGAACGATCAAGTTCAAAATAAGTAGCTTACAAGTATTTGATGTTGCATTTTTTTGCAACAGAAATACATTTAGACAACTTAAATATTATATCTTATCCCTGAGCAATCTGGCATTTTATTGAATGTATTTCTATCACTGAGAACTACTGTCACTTTCTTTCTTTCTTTCTTTCTTTATTTTATTTTTCTAATTAATTAATTTATTTTTTCATTTCATTTTCTCTCCATACATTCAATCACATTATTATTTGTCTTACAAAATGGATATTTCAACAGGTGAACATTTCTTCCTAGTACTGTTGATAAAACTACGAAATATCTTCAACAGATAATACCACACCTCTTTGTGCCATTAATGCTTTTCCTCCCTGTCCCTCCCCCAAATGTCCTTCCTCAGACCCTCCTCTTTCACACAGACTATATCTGCTATTTACTTCTATATACTGCATTTCTATATCCTTTAGACAATTAGTTTCAGTCATAGAGAGCAGACGCATGGTATATAGTAAGTGGGGACATACAATGCCTCTCCTTCATAGCATGGCTTGCTTCACTCAGCAGTAAGTCTTCCACATTCATCCACTTCCTGTCAAAAGCCAGGGTTTTTTTGTTTTTTATGGATGAATAGTATTCCATTGAATATATGTGCCACAGTTTTTTCTAACTAAAAAACAAAAAATGATAAGTGCTGGCGAGGGTGTGGTGAAAAGGGAACTCTCTTACACTGCTGGTGGGAATGTAAATTGGTCCAACCACTGTGGAGAACAATTTGGAGATTCCTCAAAAATCTACAAATAGAACTACCATATGATCCAGTTACTGATACTTTCAACAGAAAATGTTGTTTTCTTTTCTTTAAGATTGTTATGTATTAGGGATGTCAGTAACAAGGAAATGAGATTGGAAAGGAAGCCGGTAGCTGGCAAAAGATTATCCAATGAAGTAGGAGAATTTTGAAGACACCTACCCAGCTGCAGAGGTAGGCACTTACCTGGCTACAGAGGCAGGCATTATACCCAAATAAGTGAGAACACAAATCTCATCTATGATCCAGATATTTAGCAGTGGAAGGAAGATCCAAAATTATTTGGCAAAACAGGAGACAAAAAGTGACAAGGAATCTGGAGCAGTTTCTTATAACTCTGTCTTCTCTTTGTCTTTCTCTTCTTTATTTTTCTTTCTTCCTTTCTTCCTTTCTTTCTTTCTTTCTTTCTTTCTTTCTTTCTTTCTTTCTTTCTTCTTTCTTTCTTTCTTTCTTTCTTTCTTTCTTTCTTTCTTTCTTTCTTTCTTTCTTTCTTCTTTCCTTCTCTCTTTCCTTCTTTCTTCCTTTTTCTTTCTTTCTTTTCAATCTTTCTTCGATGCTTCTTCAGTGTTTCTTAAATGGTCTTTAGTCAAAGAATCCTTATTGAGGGCCAGTGAGTGGTGTGGTGGTTGAGGTATTGGATTCCCCATGGCTAACTCCATAGTTTGAGTCCTAGACCCAGAGGCTTGAGAAACATGCTGGGCATGTGTGTGTGCATGCTTAAAATCCCTAGAGGAAGTGGATGAGAAGGGATTGTGTTATGGCCATCCCTCTGGGGGGAAGATTTCTCATTTTCCTTCTCTCTCTATCTCTTTGGCAAATGCACAAACCCTACGGAAAAGAAAAAAAAAATCTTGATTGAGAATCTGTGATAAGCAATGGAGAATCATATCATGAAAGGCATACATATATGAAAACATACACTTGTAAAAATACAGGATCCATCTCCCTAGAGTCAAATGAGAAAACAAATAATACTACTAAGTTTAATGCATTTTAAGCTGTAATGTAATTACATGCAAGTTTTATGTAATATGGGCACAGAGACAAGAAAGGCAACTCACCTGAGAAATTTCAAGAATGTTTCACCCAAGTGGTAAATACTTGTCTAAATTACTGAAGGAAAGCTTGCCTGACAGACTAACTTGGTTGAACAGGAGAGGGGACATTCCAAGCAGAGGGAACAGGTGTGATAAACTGTAGCCTGTGCAGACAACCTAAGTACTGATGGAGGCTAAGGTGTGAGCGGTAGAAACGGGGAGAGTTTTCAGAGAATGCAGCCAAATAGGTTGTAAGGGATGAATATGAAAGGGCCTCATATGTCATAATAAGGAACTTAAATATCTTATGAGCAATGAGGAACCTCCAAATAATTTTTGGTAGGGGATGATAACATGACCAGATTGTCACTTGCATGTTTGCAACAAGGTGTGTGATAAATTAGGAGCCGGGCACCAAGACTGAATACAGAGACTAGTAAGGGGATCAGAGAGGTCTGACTTAGGGCAAAGACAAGAAGATGAAAAAGATGTGGTAGTAGAGAGCAATCAGGTCAAATGACAGGATGTGGTGACTGAAAACTGAGGACAAGGGCAGCATGAGAGATAAGAAAACAGCATCATTGTGAGGTTCCTTTTCTTTTAAAAATTATTCAATTTTATTTATTATTATTATTATTACAATTTGTTGTAGGGCACATGTTCTCATCAGAGTGGGGCGGGGAGGAGAGAGAGAAAGTGAGAAAGCAAACTGCCAGGTTCAGGACTCAAACTGCAGTTGGCCATGTGGGAGTCCAGCACCTTAGCCACCATGCCACCTGTTGGCCTCAACTGTGAGGTCTCTAATTGGCAAAGAGCATAAGGTAATATTATTCACTAAGAAAAAGAACACTGGAAAATGGAAGATTTGAACTAATGATCATGAACGCAGATTCGCACATGATGACTTTGAGGCGCATATTCCTTATAGCTATAATTCTAGATCACAGGAGAGAAGGCTGAAGAGAAAACTGGCAACTACAAAAGTGACAGTAAAAGCCATAGACATTAATTGTGTCTCTGCTGGGGCATAGGATCTATTGTCGAAGGGAACCAATCTCTCATGACCTTGTGCATGCTGTCTATGTCTGAAAAATGCAGCTAATTATGCCTCCCATAGGAGTGAATTAATTAAATTAAATGAGAATATATCTAAGCATTCAACAAGGTGTCTAGCATGTAATAAGTTCAGAAATGCTAGCTTATATTATTCTGATTAATAGAAATAACAAATTAAAATTAATCTATATTAATCTACTCACTAAATCTTTTGGGGACTTTCCACTATATTTAAGGCCAAAGAAAAGAGGTAAAGTGACAGGACTCTGAGTGGAATCCAAAATTAATGTGCAGAACCATAGAGAAAACAGAGTGAGTGATCACATAAAGATATATAAATGATTGATAGATAGATAGATAGATAGATATAGATATAGATATAGATATAGATATAGATATAGATATAGATATAGATATAGATATAGATATAGATTGATAGCAGAGAGCCTGCAAAGAAGCAGAAAATGTCAAATTCTACCAATATGTCACATAAATAAAGTTTTAAATGGTTTGTGGCATTTGGAAGTTACTAAGTTATTAGTGACTTTAGCTGAATTGTTAGGGCATGAAACAACTCACATTTTTTTGATGAGTGAAAGATTAATGAAAAAAATGAATACAATGACATAGATTTTTCTTTTTAAAAGCTTGGCTATAAGAGGAAAAGTATGGGTTAGTAACTAAACAATCAAATTAGATAGTTTATTTACTTATTTTAATAATCTACTTAAGTTTTAATGAAAGAAGTTTTTATTTTGACAGATATCTGAGCACATTTATATATTGATCAGAAAGAGCCAATGAAGGGATACAAAGATGTAAATAGGAAAGAAGATGAATTCTGATGAAACAAGTATACAGAGAAATGTAGAACAAAGGGAAATAAGATTCAGGAAGAGCAAAGTGCTATACGGATCAATGACCACAGAGACGCCAGACATAATGGGTGCTCCAGTTACCTTTATTACCACTTTAAGAATTCCAGGGTCTGTCGAAGGATTACTGAATTCCATGTTAGGAGAGTGCCAACTACAGTAGGATAGGGTAGACTATCAGTGGTTGAAAACTAGCTGGAAATCAATTCACTACTGAGAATAGACAGAAACTGGTGGTACATGCACCTTCATACACGCACCCTCACATATTATGAAAAACTTCTGGTTCAGAAGGGAGACCTTAGTATTATTAGGGGGGATGATAATCTAGAGCAGTGTTCATTATATGAGTGTTCAACAAGAAATAGCAGGGTATTTAGAGTCAGACAATAGAAGGACTGGAATCATTTGAAAATCTAATAAATCAGCATCTACTCTTCAGCTGGTAGAGTTAGTAGAAGAGATTTATTCTCTTAGACCAATATACCATAGGCATAAAAATCCTTAACAGAATATTAGCAAGTAGAATTCTATCTATCTATCTATCTATCTACCTACCTACCTACCTACCTACCTACCTACCTACCTACCTATCTATATCTTTTATCTTATGTAAAATATAGCATAATACCTGTATCTTATATAAAACATAGGATAATACATCATGGTCAAGTGGTTTTGCCAGCACAGCAAGGCTATTATTTCAACACTTAAAAATTAGTGCATCTCAGTCAGAAAGTTGGTGGTTAAGGTGGCTGGGTGCAACATGGCTGACTCAAGTCCTGGACCCAGCAGATTAAAAAACATACTGGGTGTGTATGAGTGCACGCTCCAAATCCTAGGGGTGAATAGAGGAGAAGGAATTGTGGCGTAGCCATACCACCTGGGGGATGATTTCTCACTTTCCCTATTTCTCTTTGTCTTTTTCCAGCAAGTGTACACAACCTACTGCAAACTAAAGAAAAAATAAAGAAAAAGTTTTTATACGTGATGTACTGTATCATTTTGAACTTTAAAATAATAAAATGATGGACAAAATTCTAAATGACTATTTTGAAGACATACTTTAGATAGTGTTAAATTTGTTTTTTATTTTAAAGAGAATTTTGCTATAGAGCGTGCACACACACTGGAGAGACACAGACAGACAGAGACAGAAAACAGGAAATCACCCCCCCAAGGGGTATGACCACACTGCAATCCCTTCTCCACTCTCCTCTTGGGATTTTGGGCACACATGCACACATGCCTGGTGAGAGTTTATTTTTTGTTTGTTTGTTTTGAGAGGTTTTCACTATAGGGTGCGTGCGCTCGCCAGACAGACAGAGAGAGACATAGAGACAGAAAGCGAGAAATCACCCCCCGGGGGGATGATCACGCCACAATCCCTTCTCCTCCATTCTCCTCTCGGGATCTTGGGCACCCACGCACATGCGCCCGGCGTGAGTTTTAAGCCACCGGGTCCGGAACGCAAACCGCAGTCGACTACATGGGAGTCCAGCGACATAGCCGTTACGCTAACTGCTGGTTCCCGAGAGTTTTAAGCCACTGGGTGTGGGACTTGAACTGTGGTCAATTATGTGGGAGTCCAGCAATGTAACCATTATGCCATCTACCATTAATTAAGTTGTTACTATCTCATTTTGTTTAAAACTTTGAATGATCTTATTAAATGTGTGCTTCTTATTTTCCTTCTTCAAAAATACTAACAGCTATTTGTTGCCACCAGAAAGATCAGGCATACTTAAGTGGTTGTCTGTTTTGTACATTTTTTTAAAAGTAATATTTTAAATTCACTGATTATTTAAGATTTACTTTAATTGTATTTATGGTTGTTATTATTATTATTATTATTATTATTATTAATTTGCTACAGGGCACACATGCTCACCAGAAAGAGACAGAGAAAGAGAGAAAGTGAGAAAGCAAGTCACCAGGTTCAGAACTTGAACCATATAGTCAGCCAAGTGGGAGTCCAGTACCCTTAACCACCATGCCACCTGCTGCTCCAAAGTTTATTGATTCGTGTGAGAAATCTATAGTAAGATAACTAGTGAATTTCTTATAAATTATTTTCATGGTCATAGTATATCTCATTACAAATTATTTAAGATGTTGTAAGTAGTTAAACCATTACTTTAGCAATCCCTGTATCAAATAATGAATTTCTCTTTTGGACATCTTTGTTCTATAATTACTTGAGATACTCTTTCAGAATTATCATAGAATGACCCTATCAGACTGTGCTCTGAGGCAGGAATTTTTAGAATTCATAATTATTGATATTATTAATTTATCCAATGTTATGTCACAATTCATGAATTCATGATATCTTTATTATGTGATGGCAAAATTCTATGCAGTTACCTAAAGCAGGAGTTAGCAAAATTTCTTTGTAAAAGGCCAGATAATGAATATTTAAAGCTTTATGAATCATAAGGTTTTTGTTGCACCTACTCAACTCTACTGTTGTAACATGAAACTGTCATAGACAATAAAGAATGAGCATGATTAAAAAGCACTGGTTATGGGGAAAAAATCCGTAATTTAAAAAACACTCAATTGTCACAAATTTTGCTGACCTCCCCTCTTGCTACTGTCAAATTTTCTAGAATCCTGGTTGTTTCCAGATCCTATTAATCAGAGGTAATAATGTAATTCTCTGTTGTCTGATGCTAGTTTCAGGTCTTGAAATATGATTGAGAGTTTCACTACTTCTTGCTTCATCACAGTCATAGCCAAGCCAATTCTAAAACAGCCCAGTGTTCCTGAACATCTGTTGCCTGCAACTACCTTCATGGTACAAATTTGAGAATCACCAGGGTTTCCAGTTGAGAACAAAGAAACTGACCCAGGCTAAGTAAAGCAAATGGCAATTTATTGGAAGGATATTGAGCACTTCACAGATTAAATCATTTCTAAGAGGTCAGCTCTTTTAGACCACCTGCCTGATGTCATGTTCATTCTTTGCATTAAAAAAAAAATCAGACAGAAATGATCCATAGAACTGGAAGTTCAAGTACACAAAGTTCTTGGTCAGATAAGTGAATGTGAGTGGAATATAAATACTATCAAATACAGTATGTAGCCTGACAACTCAGATGTTTCTGGAGGTCCAGTGCTCTGAGGAATGTGACAATATGAATGACATATTGCTATTTCTTTCTTGCTTTTCCTACAAGAATGAGATTTGGTGGACTCCTTTGGAGGGGTATGGCAATAGACACAATTGAGTGCCTTGTTTCAACCTATTTATACAATAATCACAAATTGCTACCTTAGAGTAGAGCTGACAGTAAAAGAAGGCTCTCCACAAAGTTCAGACTGAGCTAAAATGGTCTGTCAGTTGTCCCTTATGCCACAGAAAATCTAGTGGTGTTAGAGAGCTGAGATTGGGATTTTATATGGTCTTGCATTAAAACAGGAAATTGTGACAGGGTGAATAGTCTCCTTACGTGTGTCAGAACATTATAATGTGCTTGCATGTAGATATTATCATTATGCAGGTATTGAATCAACGTTCTGAGTCAGTTCTGAGGCTTATTATAGCTTTCCTCTTTTACCAATTCAAAGTTTCAATCTAATAGAACATACTATATCAATAAATACATGGTAGATTCAGTAGAAAGATTATCAAGGTGAAAATAAGTGTCGATATTCTATATCTTTATCTTACTACCTTAAAGGAGGTAAAATGGAAATGTGAGAAAGCATGTAATTTAATTTTTAAACTATGTGTTCAATTTAGTTAAAAATCTCCTCTTTGTCAAAGATCTTTTAGTTGCAGGCAGTAGAAAATCCCTAGAAATAGACAAAAAAAAAAAAAAAGAAAAGAAAAGAAAAAGAAAGGAATTTGTAAAGGATACTAGAGTGTTTCTCAGAATCCAAGAGAAGGAAATGAAACTAGATCCCCCCTAAAGTCCAAAACTAGGAACTGGAAACTGCTTCTAGAAAACACTGGGGAAACTCTGGGAGACATTGGGGTAGGGAAAGACTTCTTACATAAGACCCCCAAAGCACAGTTGATAATCCCCAAAATAGACAAGTGGGATTACATCAGACTAAGAAGTTTCTGCATGGCAAAAGACACAGTAATTTTGTGACAATACCAATTTATTGTCTTTCCTCTGCTGTGTTCTGTACTGTAGGTGGTTGACCCCTAAAAGGCCATTTTCCAGCTTTCAAGTCAGCTGTCTTCTGGCTGAGCTCAGTAAGAATCAATGGCATGATCCTGGAGGAACGAAGAGAGAGAAAAGTTAGGATATTTGTCCTCTTCTCTGAATAGATTTATTCTTCCACAGTCCCAGTTCCCGCTGGAGAGCCAGCTGTGTTTCCAGCTTCTCCCAGATAACTCTGGTTTCACCTTTGCACCTCCAGCCTTGGAGTGGTGGTGACTTTCTTGTTGCAATCTCTGGGTTTGTTCACTATCCCCTGTTTGGCTTTGGGCATTCCTGTTGCCTGTAAAAAATAATTTTTTGGATTAAACTCACTGTTTGAAATACTTAAAATACTCGGATTTCCTGGATGGACTCTGAGCAATACAATCGCTGAAGTTTTTGAAGCCAAAGTCTCTCTGAAGTTTCTGGGGGTAGGGAGAGCTGAAGGTAAGAATCTATGGCTAAACTGAATAGGAGTCTCAATGCTTTAAGGATAAATCAAAATCAAATGATAATCAAGCAGAGAAAAATAATGATTGAGTTTGATGCAAGGACAATTTGTATTCAAGTATCATTTTTCCATAAACATTTGTCTTAGTTGCCTTCCTTCTGCTGTTGAGTAGTTGTTGAGGCCCTTCCCTTGCAGCTTATGCTTCAGGGTTGTCACCACAGGCTGAGTATCTTTTCCAGAGTGCTTGGGACCAAAAGTATTTTGAATGTTTGATTGATTGATTGATTTTTTGGAATATTCATACATATAAAATGAGATGGCTAACAGTATAAGATAGATTTCAGTTCATACAAGTTTAGAAACTATCATTTGCCATGCTGTCAGTGGAGAGAAAAAAATTATGGACTTCGAAATCTTGCAGTTAAAGAAATTGCACTTTGGTATTCCCCTCAATCTCCTCAACCAGTGCATGTATCTATTTCCCAACTGTTGGAAGTATTTTCTGCATTTGGCTCATAATTAACTATTGTCTTCAGAGATGAAGCCACCAAAACATACTCTCCTTCAAAATCAAGGGCTGTATCAATGACATACAAAACGCTGATCCTTTTGCTTCAAAGTGACATTTCTGTAAAGGGATTTATGCTCCAGACCTTCTTCACTGGTGGATCAGTCTAAGGCTTAGACATCACCTGCATGGCAATTTCCCTTTCCTATTCAGCTTTTTTCATTCCCGTCTGTTTCCTGAAGAATAATTCCTCAGTAAATCATGTGTACCAAAATCCCTCTCTCAGGCTCTATTTCTAGGAATCTGATCCAAAACAAGCACTAATTACAATTAAAAAAAAAAAAAAAAAAAAAAAAAACCTCTAGTGAAAAATAGATTCTAGAGAAAGTGAGTAATAATTTTAAATGGTAACTTAAATTTGGTAATCTAATATTTAATGGTCTAGTATTAAAGGAATAAGCAAATTTGTAATTAATGATGAGATGGCAAAGTATTTAGAAGGTATTAAAAACTCAAGAATTGAGAAACAGAAGGAAAAACAATCTTAAAACTTGTTCTAGGACAGGCTCCATGGCCTGTTGGTTAAGGGAGCAGGATGCCACATGGCTGACTGGTTCAAATCCTGGACCCAGTAGCTTGAAAAAATATGTCAGGTATATGTGCATGATGCCCCGAGCCCCAAAAAGATACAGAAATGGAAGAGAAAGGATTATCTCCATTGTATAGATGAAAACTCTGAGATATAGTGAAGACATGTGACCACTGTAGAGCTAGTTTTAAACTCAGGTCTGTCTGAGTATAATGGCTGCATTAATTTCATTATATTATTCTGCCTCTCAATGAAAACTTTACATATTTAATCAACAGACATTGCTAGGTAACAAACCAAATATATCCACATATTCCTTTATACATATTTTATGTTCACTTACTTTAATAACAATATATATACTATGTTATCACCAGGGAATGTAAATTCAGATTAAACAAGAGAATTTCACAAGTGCAATAAAGCATACTGTAGTATATTAAAGTTTGTATATAATGTCAAAACAAACTAGCTTGCTTATAGATCCTTAATCACTTTCATTATGGGTAGTCTGTTTAATTTTACAAAGAAAATAAATAAATATACTGCACACATTTGAAAAGTGTTTTCCATTTAGCTTTGTATTAATACTTTAAAGGCATATTTCTATTCCAAGATGACATTTAAGAAGTCTTCTCATCTAACAGCAGCAAAATTATTCTGTAATTACAAAAGAGCTAAAGTAGAATCCATAATTAAGTTATTCTCAGGTTTACAAGAGTGATTATGAAATAAATACTACTCTGCAGCCCCACTGCAAGTTTTCTAGATTTGGTTTAAACACATATACACATCAATTAAAGGAGGCTTTACAAATTATCATCCATGCACTTCTTTCAAAACAGTTTCTCCCAGAGCCAATCAGCCCTAAAAAACTGAAGTACTCAGCCAGTCCACAAGGCACATAGAAAAATTTTAAATTAACTGGGGTAAACAAGACTACTACGTAACACCCTAAACATCAGATATTCTGCAGCAAACTGGGAATACTTCAAGGTTAGTCTGTAGTCTTCTTGAGAACTAGTTTCATCATAGGAGTTTAAAAAGGTAGAAATTTTAACACTACATAGTACATTTAGGTGACAGGTTTCTTTTGTGTTAACTTGACTTTCTTGAATGACCTAGCTAGTGAACTAGTTACTAATAATTTTGGTCACCAGGCAAATCAAGTCTATGAAAATGGAAGTCAATATTCAAAATACCTTATCTGAACCCATCAAATGATTTGTTTTTGACACAAACACATAACCTCAATATTAGATGTCTAACTAAAGCAAGCATATCCATTGAGACCAAGACAGCATCTCTTCTTCTAAAGTTCAAGTTTTGCCCAGAATTCCCGATACATGGAATAGCCCATACCAAGAGTCATTACTCCAACAAAGCCTTGGACTGCCACACACAGGTGGATCAGGTGAACAGACATTTTAGTATTTCCCCTGCTCTTCACTTTGTATAATCCATATACAACAATTGGGGAGAGGAAGGAAGGTGGTAATTGGTGGTAAATAGAAGCCCTGGGATGTCTTTTTTGAAAGTTAGTCCACTTGAATCATCAGGAGGGTTTGTTAAAACATAGGTTAACTAGTCCTATCCCAGCACTTGAATTTAGTTAGGTTGAGAATGGGGCCTGAGAATCTGCATTTCTAGCAAGTTACCAGGTAGTGCTAATGCTGCTAGTCAGGGAAACCATACTTTCAGAACTAGCGGTTTATGTCTCCATGTCCCTGGGCATGCCAGTCTATTGACCTTTTGTCCTGGTTCTTGTTTTCACTTCAGCTTCCAATACTTCTAAGTATTGAACTTGCTTCCATATTCTTCCAGAGTTGCCCTCCAAGTCCAACTCCATTTACTGTTCTGGCAACCATGTCATGCTAAAAACTATTATTCCCAGAAATTCTTAAAACTATAACCCATATTTCTCCTCTCCACATTGATCTCTGGATATTTAAGCTTGTGGGGGGAAAAAAAAATCAAACAAAAACCCATAAATCACATCCTTGTCTGGACTTCAGATTAGCTTGCTGGGCTATCTCAGGCAGAGGGTAGAGGTTATTCCTTTCTCCTGCAGTTAGTCATAACCTCTGCCCCTGTTCCTATGGGTTTGTGTACAGATTTCTGTGTATTACATTTTCTCTCCAGGTGCTCTCAGAATACCACAAGTTTAGCACTGTGCAAAAGAGTTTGGATAAGACTGTAGATTCTCTTGATTAGGTTTCAGGTCCTGTGCAACTCTCTTTGCACCTGATGGAAAACAAATATTTGCAGTTTCCTTTGAATCATTAAGTGGTCGTTTGATCTACAAATACACATTAAATATTATATAGAATATATGTTAATAATAAGAAGATATAAAGATGAATAGACAAGAAACTAGCTCTCAAGGAGCCTGCAGGCTAATGAAAGGAACCAACATTTAGAAAGTAACTATAATTTGCAATCGGAAAATGTGTCTACCACTGGCTTTGACAACGTATCATAATGTGATTAAAATAACTTCAATTTTCTTTGCAGATTAACTAGTCAGCTATTCATAAATAAATGATACCAAGGTGTGTGAATTTAGAGTATTCATCCATTCAATCATTACTAACTTTCCAAGCACAAATAATCTAGTTGGCGGTGGGGGGCATTCCTAGTTCTTATTATGAATTTTGTAAAGGGCAAAAAATGAACTAAAGAAGACTATTTACTTCGAGACAGATTTTTTTTTTTTTTGGAGAGGTTTTTGCTATAGGGCACGTATGTTCAATATTCTGTTATTGCTTTGTCTTCTCTAGTCATCCAATGTCCTCAAGTTTCAACTGTCCCTAAATGTACTAACTGCTGAGTACCTTTTGAATAAGTTTCTTATGAATATGCATGAAAACTCATGAACTTTTCAATATGCAGATCTGTATCATTGAATTGATACCTCAGGCTCTTGCAGCCAAGGTTCAGGTGTGTGGCCTTTCCTTAATCAGGCACATCCATTGGCAACTGTGAATTGAAAGCACAAGTCAAGAAGTAAGTGGCATAGTGAATCCAAAACATTCACCTCTTAGAAGCTCAAGAGATTCTAGTTTCCAGTTTCCAACTGTAGCAGTGGATTTATGATGCCTGTGTTGAGAGATGACAATATTCAAAAGTTCACTGGAGCAGCTTCACAGCGAAACTAGTGGTTCTAGTTTCTAGCTGGATAGAGGACAAATGAGGAAGTCTGACATTTGACCAATGTGTACCCACAAGAAAAAGAGAAAAAAATTAAGGGGAGAAAATAGAAAAATAACACAAGAAAAATTCCAGTACTAAAGAAATGAGTTCTTAGCTTAAAAGGGCCTTTGGGGGGTCAGCAGATGGCTTAGTGGCTATGTTGCTGGGCTCGCACATGGCTGACTACAGTCTGAGTCCCGGACTCAGTGGCTTGAAAATCATGCTAAGCATGTGTGCATGGGTATGGGAGATCCAGGAGGAGAATGGAGAACAGATTGAGGGGTGGCTGTCTCCCATGGGGGATGATTTCTAACTTCCCATCTCACTATCTCTGTCTCTCTTTCCAGCAAGTGCACACACCCTATGGTAAAAACCTCTTAAAAAAGTGGCCTTTGGAGCCATCAATGTCCAATATAAAGAATGTACAAATATCCCACTATGGGACATCATCAATTTCAGAATTCCACAGACAGATGATCCTAAAAACTTTAAAAGATAAAAAGAGTCACATACAAAGATTCAGAATCAGAATAACATTAGATTTCAACAGCAATGTTGAAAAGTTGAAGTTGATGGAATAATACCTTCAAATTCTGAAGGATACTGATATTCAAGCTTAAGTTTTATATCCTGTTAAACCACCAGTCAAGGATGAGATTAGAGTAAAATGCTATCAGATACACGGCATCTCAAAAATTTTACTTTCTATGCACTTTTTCTTAGGGAACCAGTAAAGGATGCTCATAATTTAAAATATCAAATAGTACTAAATAACAACAAAAGAATCGCACTACCAAAATAAGGGAGTAAACCAAAATAGATAACATAGGATCCAATAAAACAGATGCTCCAATACAGAAAGAAGGTGAAGTGAAATCTCAGGATAGTAAATAAAGAACATAGCAGATAACAGCCACAGTCCTGATTAATATGGTATGATGGAGATCTCTAGGAGGTTTCTGATAAAAATAAATGCACTGAATAGATTTCTGACACATTTGTTTATGTGCAAATTAAGATGCAGAGGAATTTTATAGTTGTTAAAGAATATAGAAGAGATTTTTAAAAATAATATTTTGGGGCCAGCAGATGGTGTAGCAGTTACATTGCTGGACTCCAACATGGCTCACAGCAGTTCGTGTCCCAGACCAGGTGACCTGAAATTCACATTGGGTGCATGTGTGTGTGCCCAAGATTCCAGGAGGAGAATGGAGAAGGAAATGAGGCATGGCCATCCTCCCTGTAGGGCCATCCTCCTTCACTTTCCCTCCCACTCTCTCTCTTTCTCTGGTGAGGGCACACGCCTTAAGACAAAAACATTTATAAAAATAAAAAGAATATTTGAGGAAATGATTGAGGGGGAAAATTAAAGTGAAAGCAGTACAAAAATATAAATATAATCACAGTGTATATCTGGCTCATTAGAGAATAGTACACACTACTATATGGGATAAAGCTTTAAGCCCAGATATACTGGGTTGCTGGGAAAGTTACGTCACACTTTTGCATAGAAAAATATATCATGACCTTCCCAATGACTTAATATTTTGTTGTGATTAAGCACAAATATATGTGATAATAACTTAAACACAAATTGTGCTATTACTATATTGGGGGAGGGTAAATGGGAAAGTGGTAGTTTAAGAGCGGTAAGTCCTCATCATTTGCCATACAAAGTTACTAGAAAATACTTTAAATTGATCAGTCAATAAATAGTTTCTTACCATATGACTTAGATATAAATCTACAAATACCAGGAAAAAAAAAACAGTTTAGAATTCAAAGTAGTTAAAAGTAGACAGAGGAGGGAACATGGAAATTCTATTATTATATAGTATTTTAAATTATGAGCATTTATCACTTTTATAAAAATAAAAATTGATTTAAAAGCAGTTAGATGGTAGAAGAGACCATATTTTTTTTTACCCCAATACGTTCAGTGAGCTAATGGGGACTCATGGCATCTTCAAATTATCCCAAGTATTCAAGCTGTCTACTCATTTGTAATATAGACTGACCTTGAGTATATATAAAGAAGCCCATATTTTTCGTCTCTCATTTGGCGTAACCAAGGGCCACTGAAAATTCATTTAAGTTAAAAGGCAGCAGCCAGAAAACCTGTAAGCAGCATTCTGGGAACTGATGCACTTAGCTCTTCAAAATTATTTCTTGAAAAAAGGTCTACATTATGTATCTGGAGATTAGACCACATATTGGTAATACCTATCATTGGTAATTCATTAGTATAAATAAGAAATCAAGTTTTCAAAAACATCAATAAGAAATTAGAATGGGTTTTATATTTTTCTTTATTCATGGTAGAGTGTAAGTGCACACAAGCAAGAAAGAGATGAACATCCTCCACAGGGTCTGAATATGCTGAATCCAGCCCTCAGATTTTGGGCACTCCCTCATATCTGGCATGTTTCAGGCAGAATGGGCCACAGATTTGAACTGCAGTTGCTATGTGAGATCCAGCATCTTGAGCAACGCATTACCGCTGCACCATGGACCTAATCCCAGATTGGTTTTAAATAAACTATCTATTCCTAAAAATATAAGCCACTAATAAATGTGTACTTAAAAATCAGTTTAATAGAAGAAAGAAAAAAAATTTGCTAGCTTGCTTTTCAAGGTTTTAGCTAATGAAAAATAAAACATTATACCTTTAACTTGGGAGAACATGTATTTGGACAAATTCTCTTAAGCTCTGCTACATACATTTACATAAAAATGTGCAGACATATTTTTCATGTGAACATTTTCTATCCACAATACTTGGAGGTTGCATGAGAGAAGTGACATTGATTGCTTCTGCTGTATCCAGATTTGCTGTTGTTTTGTCACCATAATTCAGTTCTGCTATAATTGAGCAGCATATTAGTACCACCAATTATGGCTACAATGGCTGCCCAGTGCCATAGATCCTTGGGTGCAGCAATCTTGACATTTCCCAACAGTAAAGAGTGTTACTACATTTAAAATTATTAACATCAACAAGGGGAATAGAGTGTTTCAGAAGACTTGTAAGAGCACATAAATAATGATAGTGGTAAAGAAGAGAAATGGATAAGACCAGAGAACAGAAATGTGCAAAGTATAATAATAATAGCTGGGAATTGCTTCTGAAATATGCTGTCATTTCTATAAGTAAGTTATCCTAATGTTTTCTGTTACAATGAGGGCTTTATCTTAAAGGATCACAGCAAAGAAAGAAAGACAAAAATAAAAGTAATATTATACAATAGGTTCTAGTTGAGGCAACAAAGTTAAATGGAAAATGTTAAAGAATTGCATTTTTCTTAGTATATTCAATACATTTTAATACAGATATGTATTTTATAAGTATAGGAAGAGAAAATCCCCAGTCTTCTTAGCTTACAAACTTCAAGATATTCAGTTAAAGGGAAATAAGAGTGTTATTTCCTGGATCAAATCCAGTCTCTCAAACTGGGTAAAAAGGATTTGGATAAGAAAATAACTTGCCAAAGAAAACAGAGAGAAAGATGCCTTGTGCTCTGCCCAAGACAGGATATGCTATCAAAAATGAATAGAAGAAAGAAAAAATATGTGCTAAAACTTCTGAAACAAATGCATCTTATTTTCAAGATTTTAGTTGATCAAAAATGAAACATTCAACATTTAACTTGGGAGAACATGTACCAGGACAAACTCTCTTAAGCACTGCTACATACATTTAAATAAAAATATGCATATATAGTTTGCACATGAATATTTAAATTCATGATACTTGGAGGTTGCATGAGAAGTACAGTTGATTGCCCCTCCAATATACAGATTTGCTGTTGGAAGTAAAGGAAAAATAGAATCCTTTAAGCATGGCAAGAGGGGAAACACCAAATATTGCTTATTCACATGCTCAAAATGAGTATAGAAGTCATATTTTTAGTGCAGTGTTCATGCTTACATTTTCCATACTTTAAGATCAAGGAGTTTGAGAAAACCTAGGAAAAAAGCAAAAACAATAACAAAGAGTAGAAAATAAGGAATTAAATTGCAATACTGTGGATAAACTACTCCAGTTAAAATTTTGACCAAAATTTAAAGGAATAGTTTGGACTTAAGAAAAAAATTGATTATGATCACAATTTTCAATATTCAAGTCTGAAACAAACAGAACAAGGGCAAATAGAAAATTGGCAAAATTAATACCTTAAAATTTTCCTGAAAGAAAACAGAAACAATTAAAACAATAAATAGTCTAGGTTAAGATGTTGTGGAATGACTAGAACTCAATAGTTCTCAGCATGGGATAGACTGTTCAGTGCAAAGCCACTGTCCATTCTACCTATCATCCCATACCTGCATGTCAGTTCTCTCACATATTTTTCCTGTCCTCAAAATAGTTTGGTGGTCTACAAGTCCTAAAAGCTGGCAATCCTAGCAATAATTGCTATCTTTCAGTTTTTTATTAACTACAAATTAACTTCCACTTCTAGAGTTATAGTTTTTAAAAGTTGTTATTTTGGCATACTAGAATACAGCTTTCTCTAGTCTAACCTATAGCCTATTGAGAAATTCAGCTAACAGATTATGTCCCAAACTCACCAACATATAGTTGGAAAATTATGTAGAGTTCTGAATTTGAAGGTCAGTTTGTGAAGAATCTGGCTTAGATATAGAAAGGAAAAATGCACACAGTGTTTCAACTCTTGTTTCCTTAGCTGAGGGACAACAGAACAGACCATAGCAGGAAGGTCAATGTCAGGCAACTAACACTGGACTAACCACTAAGTACTAAATACTTTACATATGCTTATTTTACAACTTTGAAGAAGGGGTAATTATCCATATTTCTGCTTTATTAAATAATTTTTTTTTTCTTTTTACAGGTGAGGAAACTGAGTCTCAAAGAACAACCTGTCCAAACTTCACAGGGTCATAAGAGGCACAAAAGAACTCCCAACTCAGGCCTATCAGAAGACTGTACTTTCGGTACTACTTGCTCACAGGTTTGAAAACATTAGGGCACTAATTTCCACCATTTCTCAAGAATTTGTAATGCTTTCTGCTGTTGCTGTGCTTTCAACTTATAAAAGCAGCATTTTTGATAAAAGATAAATCTGTTTCTACGACTCCCTTTATAAACCTGATTACTTAATAAATAGTCCTGTTGATTTTTAAAATATACTTTTCCCCAGACACCGTTAATCAAATTTAATACTGAAATATCCACATATAAGAGAACTCTCAAGGCTATACAGTCTCATTTTTCTTTGTAACTTTATTCCTGCTCAGCTAATTTCATTTAAGGGCAGCTTTAATGTTAAATGTTTCTAATATTTTCAAAGTGCATTAGTAATGGTTTAGTACAGCAGCTTACTACATCAGAGGTTAGTTACTACTGGGAGTTATCAGACGTTAAAAAAAATCGTAGTTTCACCAAAGTTTGTCACAGGATAGATGTCTTAAGTTGAATATAATTTTTATTGAAACCGAGGAACTAGCAAACAAGATAGTAAAGTTTAGGCAATAAATGCTATTCAGTTTAACGTGAGAAGTCAGGTGCATATTTTATAGTTCACTGTGGTCCCTATTACTTATCACTTCTGTAACTTCCTTTTACAATACAATAGTTGTCCAGTATTTAACTTACTGAACAAGGGGGTAAGTCTCAATAATCTGAGGCATACTTAAAAACAAAACAAAACAACATGAGTTTTCTAAGGGTTGAAGCATATAAAGTAATTTCCTGTGATATTTCCAAATGGCCACATACATTTTGGATAATAAAATAGCAAAGTCTTTGGGATTTTATGAGAAAGAGATGGGGAGGGGAGGAAAGAGGGATATTTTGCAATTCACCAGGCAGGGAGAAAAACGCGTTCCAGGCTCTTAAAATAAATAATTTGAATTTGAATGTGACAAATACGTTTAATCCCACGCGACACGCCAGGCGAATGGTAGGTGTCTCTTCTCAGCGTGTTTGTTTTTGTTGCATCCGTCAAGATCGTCACAATGCCAGGAGAGGCCTGCGGTGTGGCCGAAGTTTGAGAGCCCGGGCACCTGGCACCTGCGGCTCCGGCCGAAGCCCGGCAGGAGCACAGGAAAGCCGACTGCTCTCCCCAGTTCTCCGTCTCCAGCCTCCAGACCTTTCTGACAAGCGGCGCGCTCGTCCCTTCCGCGCCCGGGAAATAAGCGCCATTCCGAGCGAGAGGACTTGGGTCCGCACAGACGCTTCGCAAAGGTGTGCGCCCGCATAAGGGGGACGGCGGCTGAGCTGCGGCAACGGGCCTCCATCCAGTCTTCAAGTAGCAGCCCCAGGACCCGGGACCCAACAGACAAGCCGAGGGGCCCGAAGCCGAAGCCCGCACCGGACGGTGGCTCGGTTCGGCCGGAAGGGGGCGGGGCTTCGGCCGGCGCGGCAAGGCCCGCGCGGAGGGAGGGGGGTTCCTCCCGGGCCCGAGGCGCAGCCGCGCGTTTCCGGCGCGCTCCCCCGCGTCTTGCGTCCTGTGGTCTCGCCCGCCCCCGCTGCCATGTTGGATTGTGCGGCTGCCGCCGCCGCCGCCGCCGCCGCTACTGCGGGAGGGTTGGAGGAGGAGTTGGGAGTTTAGCGTAGTCGCCGGAGCGCGAGGACAACGACCATCCGGCCTGAGCTTAGCCGGGCGGGAGCAGGGAGCGTCCTTTCTCGGCGGTCAGCTCCTCCTTCCCGCGGCCTCCTCCTCCGCCCCGCGCCGGAGGAGCTGCGAGATGCTGCGCCTGTGACTCCGCTCCTCCTCGCCCCTGTCACCGAGAGGGGGAACGAGCGCTCGCCCACTCGCCGTAGGAGACGGCCCTGGACGCCCAGCTCCGCCGGCGGAACCATGAGTTCGGGCCAACAGCAGCCGCCGCCGCCGCGGAGGGTCACCAATGTGGGGTCCTTGCTGCTCACCCCACAGGAGAACGAGTCCCTCTTCACCTTCCTCGGCAAGAAATGTGTGGTCAGTGGCCGAGACCCGCGTCGCCACCGACGTTACCTCGCGGGCCGGGGGTTGGGGGCCGGGAAGTGGGAGTGAGAAAGGGGGCGGGAGCGGCCAGGCCTCCGGCCGGCCACGGCCCATCATCCGAGCCCTCGCAGGGGTTCGGGCCCGGGCAGCCGGACGCCGCCAGCCCGAGCCGCCGGAGAACAAGGGAGTGTCACCTCCGCAGGCCTGCCCTGGAGTCCAGCTTGGTTGGGCCCCGATCGGCGCCCTTGTTGCTGGTTCAAACTTTACTCTCAGGCCACAGGGGATTTTCTTCTTGCATGAGCCTCTTGATCTCAGAGACAGGGCCCCTATTCTGGCCCTCACTTCACTTCCTGCTGCTTGGTCTGGGTTACCTTTCTAACAATGCCAGACGTTTGAGCAGTGGAGAGATCCTAGAATGAAGCGAACCATAAAGTGGTTTTTAATTTCTCTTTAGGATTCCGTGCGGGAATGAAGTCGTTTGTAGGTTCCCGGGCATTCTCGTGATCTGAGTGAGAGCAGGAAATGCAGCTGCTCTCCATTGCAGAGAAACAGGGTGTATTTCTCCAACAATCTTTTCTAGGCCTGGTTTCTACTTTCCTTTCTACTGATTTTTTTTTTTTTTTTTTTTTGCATGGGTGGGAGGGGGTACTGCTCTCCCTGCAGCCATGCCCAGGGGAAACCGCAATCTGTAGTAGTTCTTGGCTTTTGGAACCTCCAGTGATTCTTAGGTTGGTGCTGTGCGGCCTATTCCAACCCCAGATGGCCGGTTGGGAGCTAGCATTTCTGCTGTGGGAAGGGGAATGTGTGTTGTTGACGGAAGCATTCATTACATTGGCTGCTGGCACTTCTGGGGGTGGGGGGAGGTTCTGCTCTGTGGTGTAGGCCTTGTCAGGATCTTACTCCTGTAACTGGGTTGAACTGTGGTTTGTTGAAATGCTGGCAGAGTCCCTTTCTTTCCTCTTGGCTTGCTAGCACCTGTATAGTGTCTGCCTCTGGAACCCGGGAAACATCTATGGAAATTTCAACAGTGCTACTACCATTTTCTGACTTTCCTTAGTAGTGTTAGTTTTGTCTAACCAGACTACACCTACTTGCTTAAGAAGTTAGGGTTGGAGAATTTCTGGAAAGTTACTGGATTAATTGTTAACTTTATAGGAGCCTACCCTTTGTATCTTTTGCTATCCAGCTGGAGACTGAAGCATTCCATTCAGTTTCAGATGTGTTTCGTATTTTAGAATCTAGACCTAGTGGAACATTGCGTTTTCTGATTAGAAGAATGAAACAAGAAGGGAGGCACAAAATCAGAATTTGGGGAAATAAGAGATAACCCTCCCCCCTACCACACACACACACACACACACACACTCTCTCTCTCTCTCTCTCTCTCTCTCTCTCTCTCCTTCTCTTTAAAAAAAAAAAAACAAACAAACAAACTAGAAAGCTGAGCTAGGGAGCACAAGCCACGCAGCAGTTCGGTAATGTAACCAGAACTGGAAAACCAAAACTTCTGGTGCCTCATCCCATTTTGCTTTCCACTGCATCTTGTTTAGAAAGGGCTTTTATGTTACTGATTTATTTCTAAAAGTGTTGTTAAAGGACTATCTACTTTTTTCACTAAAAACTAGTAAAATTAAAAGGTTTTTAAAGCAGCACTAATTTTTGTGTATTTTCAGTTTAGAAAAATCTCCAGCACTTTGAGTGTTAGCTGAAAATGAAAAAAATTAATTTCATTGGTTTATTACATTTACTATGTAATCTACATCAAAGAGGAAGTTGTACTGTATTTTACATACCAGGCACATTAACTTTAGGCAGGAAGGACATTCCATTTATACACAGGTATACTGATTGCTCTGTGCTTACCTGTAGTGTTTACTAGTTTTAGGACATGGAGAAATACTGTGATAAAGATAATATTGCTCGCTGTTAGCATAGGAGATTGGCGACTAGGCTGACACAGTCAGCGCTCAGTTTCTTTATGCCATCTGTTATTAATCAGTGTTACCTTTAAATGTTTTTCATTTAAAACCATACTGCTCATGTGGAGTGAAATTGTTGCAGAAATTAACTTTAAAATGGGAAGTCTCAGGACCGGTAGGTGACATTATGGTTACATTGCTGGACTCCCAGGTAATTGACCATGGTTTTGAGACCTGGATCCAGCAGCTTAAAACTCACACAGGGTGCATGTACTTAGGTGCCCAAGATCCCAAGAGGAGAATGGAGAAGGGATTACGAGAAGGCCATCCTCCCTGGGTGGTGATTTTTTACTTTCTGTCTCTCTGTCAAGAGAATGCGCCCTATAGCAAAAAATAACTCTCTTTTTTACAAAAAGGAAGTCTCTAGGTAAAACAGAGTAAAGTAAGAATGACATTTTAATTTTTAAAAAATAATATTTTTCCCACTTTGCTGATTGGTTTTATGGTAGTTTAAAAAATAGTAAAATACACTGCTTTATAATAAATCTAGCAATAAGATTTACAGGGCACACAAAATGTGTTAGGCAAGAAGTATATTCAAATTTCCATCTAAGAAGTCAAGAATCAAGGTCCACGGTGGGACAGTGGTAACAACAAACTCGTAACACTGAGGCCACATAGAAGGGTCCTAGAATTGTGTCTTAAGGTCTCCTTGTGTGTGCTGTGCACCTTTGCCCATACTCTAACTGAAAGATCGAGACTGGGGGCGTAGGATCGTGACAAGAAGACCTAGTAGTTGGGAGTACCTGAGTGTGTGTGTCTTTCTCTGTCTCCCTCTCTTGGAAGAAATAAAATTTCTTTGAAAGATTAAAGAAAAAAATTAAAGAATTGAAGCAGAAGTGGTTATAATCCCAGCTGTCCAGGAAGTTTATTCCTTCTTTTATTCAACAAACATATGTTGAGTAACTTAAGTGTTAAGGTCTAAATTAGGGTTGATGCCTGCCCTCAAGGAGCTTACTAAATCTAAAAAGGGAAACAAATGTGTAAACTGATGAGTAAGTTGGTACTTCAGAGTGATGTGTGAGAGGCTGTTGTCACAGTGGAAATACCTTGGCTTTGTAGTCATCAAACATGGGTTCAGACTCAGGGTTGATTTGGACAAGTTTCTTAACTTTCTCGCCTTAAATTTGATTTTCCAATCTGTAAAATAGGGATACCATCTCATGTTGCGGTTCTGTGCATTAGAAGGACTGTATATACATATGTAGGTACTATTTTTATAAAAGTTTAGGGCAGCAGTCCCCAACCTCTCTGACTCTAGGGACCAGTTTTGTGGAAGAGTTTTCCTTGGGGACCGGGTGGAAAGGGAGGGTTATGGTTTCGGGATGATTTAGACTTAGTACATTTATTGTGCACTTTTTTTCTATTATTATTACATTGTAATATGTAGCAAGATAATTCTGTATCTCACCATAATGCAGAATCAATGGGAACCCTGAGCTTATTTTATTGGAACTAGACAGTCCTATCAGGGAGCGCCTATAAGGATCTACTGAGGATCTACTGTTGCTGCCCATCGGACAGGAGGCGTAACTCAGGCAGTAATGCAAAGGATGGGGAGTGGCTGTAAATACAGATGAAGCTTCCAGCTTTCCAGCCACTCACCTTCTTTACGACCCTGTTCCTAACAGCCCACAAACCAGGCTGGTACTGGTCTGTGGCCCCAGGAGTCGGGGACCCCTGTTAGGAGATCAAAAGAGAGGATATAGGCCCAGCTGTATTGGTGCAGTGGCAGTGTACTGCTGTGTGTGATACTGGAGCCATGTGGTAGACCCAAGTTCACATCCCAGGTTGACCTGAAGATGCTGGGCCTATGTTCCTGGCTGACTGGGAGACTGGAGGAGGATCACAGTGTGGTGAGAGCCTGTTGAAGGTACCTATTTTTTTCTCTCCCTCCAAAAAAAATAAAAATAAAAATAAAAAAAGGAGAGGATAGTGGGAGAATTGAGTGAAAACTTTGTAGAATGAGTAATACCTGAATTTTTAAGATTGATAGGTACTCCCAGGTTGGTAAGTTATAAAACAGCTTGGTGTAGTGTTAGGGAACCTGCTAATAGTTAAGGAGCAGAGAGAGTTTCTGCTCCTTGAATCTGGGAGATGACCCTTATGCCTAGGTAGTTTTGTGTAACTTTTATGACATCAAGCACACAGATCAGTGAATACTTACTGATTGAATAATTATGATTGCTCACTTGTTTATTCCTTAGGACTCACTCAGCATTTCTCATTGTTCAATGAGATTGTTAAGACTTCATTTCCAATGCAGGTGGTGTCTAGATTTCAGTCTTTATTATGAGAACAGAATGGCTAATTCTGCTGCTGAACTAATATAGGTGGTAGCAGTAGCTGTCTAACAGTCATTTAGGTATTGTTCCAAATCAGGCCTTGGGGTAGGGATTCTTAAATAAAGGTATAGAAGGAAAGATATGGTTAGATGAGGCCAGAAGATGGCACAGTGATAAAATGCAATGCTCTGTGAAACTGACCTCCGTAGTAAGGTTCCAGGTTCGCATCTGGATACCCCTCCTCAGTACATTGGGAATGCACTCAGGCTCAGAATAGATCGTGTAATCAAAATCCTATTGGAGATGCTTTTTTTCCCCCTCTCACTTTCTCTCTCTTTTTGTCTTGTTGTCTCTGTTTCACTTGCTCATAGAAGAATTAAGTGCACTTAAAAAGAAGTTGTGCTTAGAGGAATCATTGTCTTGATGATGACCTGAATTAAGGCATTATTTGTGAGTAGTTAGGGTTGGGAATGTATTTCACCTAGAGTAATAAAGGAGGAGAAAAAAGGGTTCAAAGTTACTGGATTGGTACTATATTGGGTCATAGGGAAAGTCATGAAAATTTTTACATAGACTTTTCTGATGACCCAATACAAAGATGAGAAGGTACCCTTGTACAGAGGCAAAAAGGTGAGTACAACAGTGTGTGTAATACAAAATGGACTGTAAGCACAGGAAGAGATTCAGAAGAATCCAACAGGAGTGGGTTATAAATCCTGTTTCTGAGTGTAAAAGAAGAGTAAGCAGCTCCAGTAAGTCTCTTTGGGGAGTTTCTAAGCAGCCTGAGCTACTCTTTGCTGACTAAAGAGGAGGAAAGGGGTACTGATGTAAGAGTTCTGAGTTCCTAGATTTTAGACCACTCTTTGCTACCATGAATTATGAAGGTAATCAAGAATCTCTTCCCTCCTGAAATTCACTTTTCTCATGAAAAAAGTGAGGAGTTGGATAAAATAACTTTAGTCTTTTTAGCTTTAACATGCCAGTAGCTATTCTGGATGCCAGGGACTTCAGCAGATAAAGAACAGCCTTACCATTAATCCTGGCTAGGTGTATTTTGCACAGGGAAGACAAAGATAGCATATATGTAAGTGAAAGGTAGGTAGATGGTCCCAAATTATGTCATTGAAAATTCCTGTTTCTAATTCACCTTTTTCTAAGTATCACAATCTAAAAAAAGTTTTTTTTGTTTGTTTTTTAACGTTGTAGGGCGCATGAGACTGCGTGCATGAGAGAGAGAGAAAGCACCCCTGATGGGTCATACCATAATCTTTTTCCTCCATCTCCACCCCACTAGGACTTTGGGCACAAATGCACACATGTCTGATATGTTTTTCATGCCAAAATTCAAACAGTATTTGACCATGTGGGATCCCACTTATGAATGGCACTTATCCCCTGCACTACAGAGACCAGCCCAAGCATCGCAATGTAATAGGCATTGTATTTTACAAAAACCATGAGAAATAGAATTAAAAAGCATCAATAATAGTATAATCAACTCTTAGCTGATTTCGAATTTCTCATTGTTATTCCTTATAACAAGATATATTGCTTGTTAGAAATAATGGTGTTTTATCGGGTCTGGAAGGTGGCATGGTGGTTGAGATGCAGGACTCCCACGTGGCTGATCATGGTTCGAGTCCTGGACCTGGCAGCCTGGTGTTTTACTTTCTCTCTTTCTCTGTCTCACTCTAATCATATTTAAAAATAAAAATAATAAAAATTTTTAAAAAGAAATAATGGTGTTTTTAATTAAGAGTGAGGTGGTTTTTTTTTTGTTTTGTTTTTATTTTATTTAAGAGAGAAATTTTTGCTATAGGCCACACACGATCCCTGAAGAGACAGAGAGATAGAAAACGAGAAGTCACCCCTACGGGGGATGACCACGCCTCAGTCCCTTCTCTTGTCTCCTATTGGGATTTTTGGCACACATGCACACGTGGCCAGTGTGAGTTTTAAGCCGCTGGGTCTGGGACTCAAACTGTGGTTGACTCTATCCAGCTACGTAACCATTATGCCATCTGCTGGTCCTAAGAGCGAGTTATTTTTAAGAATTTATCTTTTGTTGACCAATTGTGTCTAGGATTTTATTTCTTACATTAAATTCTATTAATGATAAGTGTGATAGATACTGCATTTTATTGCTTATTTTCCAAGTTTTCAGTTTTAAGTGTTAAACTCAATAGTTTAGAGAGTGACTTGGTTATTTCAGAAACTAATTCAGAATAGATGCTACTATGGCAGTTCACTCATGTAAACAGAATAATTTCAGTTTATTATATTAATAAATTTTGTATTCTTGAAAGAACATACCAATAGGCACCAGAACCTGTCATAGAACTTTTCTGAAACCCAGTTGGATGCCTAAATTAAGTATTTCTGCCTTCTTTTAAGATGTTAAGGACTGAATTTATCTTTACCCATTCTGCTTACTCTGTGTTCTTGCTATGTTCTGGATATTAGAGAGCAGAATTATTGAGGGAGAGATTTGAGTAGACCTTCTGAATTGTGTCCCCTCATTCCCTTTTTCCCTCTTTCTCCCCTCACCTCCCCAAATTCTGACACTCATTCTTTATTTCTCTTCCAATTGTGGAGTGTTATGGATTGTATTAAAAATATATACTACTTTGGAGGGCTGGACAGAGGCACAGTGGTATAATGAGATGCTCTGTGAGGCTGACCCACATGGGGAGGTTCCGGGTTTAAATCCAGAGACCTCCCTGAGTACACCTGGCTTGTGCTCATGATCCAGAGCTGCCTGGCAGTAGATCTCAGTATCAGGACCCTTTGAGGGTGCACTCTGCTTCTCTTTCACTCATGGAAAAAATAAACTTAAAACCAAAAATACACTCTTGGGCCAATCCATGGCATGGCACTTAAGGCACCTGGATCCATATGACCAACTATACTGCCTGAGTCCTGGACCCTGCAGCTTGAAAAACATGCTGGATACATATGCATGTTTGTTCAAATTCTAAAATGAGGGTGGAGGAGGGATTGTGGTGTGACATGACCCAGTGGAGGACACTTTGTCATTTTGCTTCTTTCTCTCTGTTGTTTTCTATTTGTATTGCTGAGCAGCTCTGACCATGACGTCAGTATGCTTACCTTGTAATCGTGATTTTTTTTTTTTTTTTTTTTGACTACTTGATGTGTGTGCTTGCCAGAGAGAGAGGGGTAAGTGAGAAATCACACCCCCAGGACGTATGGCCGCACTGCAGTCCTTTCTCCTCGTCTCCTCTCGGAATTTTAAGCATAGTGCACACACACCTGGTGTGATTTTCAAGTTGCTGGATCCAGGACTTGAACCACACAGCTGACAATGTAAGATCCAGCACCTTAACTTCCATGCCCCTAATGCATGATTTTTTAAAGTATGTATAAAAATTGGTAAAAGTAAAATTTCCCAAATGGAACATAATTTTAGTAGTCTCATTTGCTGTACTTCTGTTAATAGCGTATAGATTTTTAAAATTTATAAATGATTTTATTGGAAGTATGAAAGCTTATTCTAGTTTTGAGTAGAAAAAATACATTTTAATAGAGCAGATAGAATTGAACTTTGTTGTAAATTACTCTGTCTTGGAGTCATTGCTTTGATCCCTTACTAAGAAACCAGCATTATTAGTAGTTTACTTTTACTCTAAAAGTTTTGGAAGCAAAACAAGTTTAAACATTCTTGTTCACAGTGATAAAATATACATTCTTAAATGTAAATATAATTCTTAATGGTTTATGAAAAATCTAGTGTTTTTAAGTATTTATTATATAGGGCCAGGTGATGGCACCTTGGTGATGCATCCAGATGCACGTGGAAACAGCGTTGGATTTGTGTCGAGGGCTCCCTGAGCAGGCAGGTGAATGTGTGCACACCCGTGATTCCAGCCAGCTAAGACTGGAGCAGGAACACATTTTGAAAATTCTGTCGGGGGACCAGCAGTTAGCGTAATGGCTATGTCACTGGACTCCCATGTAGTCAACCACAGTTCGCGTCCCAGACCTGGTGGCTTAAAACTCATGCTGGGCACGTGTGCATGTGTGCCCAAGATCCCAAGAGGAGAATGGAGAAGGGATTGCAGCGTGACCATCCCCCTGGAGGGGGGTGATTTCTCGCTTTCTGTCTCTCTCTCTCTCTCTGTCTCTGTCTGGCGAGCGCATGTGCCCTATAGCAAAAACCTCTGTAAAAAAAAAATTAAAAATCCTGTTGGCAGCACCCCTCTCTGACTGTCTCTTTTTCTAATAAATATTCTCTCTTTCATGGAAGAAATCATACCATATAAAAAGTACTACTTAGTAACTGAAAGATGTTTGGCATGCTTAAATGTATTCATAAATATAGTATAACAAAAAGGTATCCCATTTTTTATTGCTTCTGTCTACATTCTCAGAGACAGTAGAGGGTTAGACAACTAAGAATAGCCGTGTAGAAGAGTAAAATTTGTTAGAAAACATCAGTTTCGCTCTGGAGTTAATATAGTATAGAGAAATTGTGACCCTCTTTAAAAGGACCAAATAATTGAATGCAGAATAATGTTGAAGAGGCCAATGTAGAAAAGCCACCTTTAGAAAAATGTGATCAAGTGAAAGATCACATTTATATAGTAACTTTGCTTTTCTTTTAATATGACTATTTTCATTTGTTCGTCAATATCCTTGGCATGTTGATTTGTCTGCTACTGATTATTTTAAACTTAAACTTGACTGGAACATGTAATGTAAAAATGTATGTAAGGAGTACTGATTAAAGATCACCTATATTGAAGCAAAAAAGAAACATGAAAGACATCTAGGAATATAAAATACTACTAAATGTGATAAGAGGATATTGAAATGATCAGAAGCACATACACTGTAACTTTGGGACAATGAAAGTTTTTCAAGTTCCATTATCAAGTTAAACTCTTATCTTAGATTTGAAGAAGCTAGATCCCAACTTAAAAAAAACCCAGCATTACGTGTCAGTGCTCTTTTAAGTTCGACAAACTACTTTTGCTGCCATAAAAGTATCCAATGGTCCTTGGTCTATGTATTCACAACTTACACTACCAATCACTAACAGCATTTTTTTCCTGTTGAGTCCAAATGTTTCTGAATACCCATCATCTTCTTGCAGGCTGTAACTACCAATTGTCCAAGTTCAGGATAGGTGGAATATAGTTGCCATTCCAAGGCTAGGTGCTAGAAACATTGTGAACTAAAGAAAAAAAAGTTAGCAGTATTTATGTGGGTGTGTGAATTCAGTTTACAGCAGAACCTCCTTGTGGAAATGGCTAGATAGTAGGATTTGTAAAACAAGAGCTTTTTTTTTTTTTTGAGAGGTTTTCACTGTAGGGCGTGTGTGCTCCCCAGAAAGATAGAGACAGAGAGATAGAAAGCGAGAATTCACCCCCCAGGGGGGATGGCCATGCTGCAGTCCCTTCTCCTCCATTCTCCTCTTGGGATCTTGGGCACTCACGCACACGCGCCCAGTGTGAGCTCAAGCCACCAGGTCCAGGACTTGAACCACTGTCGACTACGTGGGAGTCCAGTGACAGAGCCATTACGCTAACTGCTGGTTCCAAAACAAGAGCTTTTGGAATCCCTTACAGATTATTGATTATTGAGGCCATGGGAGTGAAATTAGGTGTGTGAAGGTGTCAAGGTCAAGATTACAAAGGAGAGTGGTTTAGTGTATGTTTGACTTGGCCAGCATTGGAGGTGAATGGGTTTTAAATAAGAAGTTGAAGGAATAAATGATGTTCTTTAATTTATCAGAGAAATGGTACTCTACATATTGTTTTGCGACTTAATATTCTCATTTCCATTAAAATATCTTTTGTATATTTCTATGTCCATTTATATTCCTTGCATTCTTTTTATTATCATGTTGTACATTATATTGTTACATTTATATGTAACTTATTAACATCTGATAATGGATGTAATAGTTTCCTAGGGCTGTTGTAACAAAGTATCACAAACTGAGTGGCTTAAAAATCAGATATTTATTCTCTCATAGTTCTTAAGGCTAGAAATCCAAAATCAAGGTATGACAGGGTTGGTTCCTTTTGAGGCTTTTTCAGAGACTCTGTCCTACACTTCTAATAGCTTCTGGCAGTTGCTGGCAAACCTTGACCTTCCTTGGTTTGTAGATTCATCACTCTCCTTTCTGACAGTGTCTTCACGTGGTGTTCTCTCCTTGTCTGCCTCTGTATCTTCTCTTCCTATAAAGATACCAGTCATACTGGATTAGGGTTAACCCACATGAAACACTTGGTTACATCTTGAAAGACCATCCTTCTAAGTCACATTCACAGGTGTTAGGACTTTAACCTATTTCAGGATGGGCACAGTTCACCCTGTAACAGGTTTTGCCTTTAGAACGAACTGTGCAATCGGCCATGTACAGTCCAGCACCTTAACCACCATACCACTGACTGGCCCTGAAATGATTTTCTTTATTCCTGATATACTTTGCTCTGAGGTCAACTCTTCTGATTTAATAAACTGTCACATTCTTTCTATTAGTGCTATATCTTTTTGCATTCTTTTACTTTTCATCATTTTGTGTCTTTATACATAAAATGCATTTCTTTTCTGAACCAGCAGGTGGCATGGTGGTTTAGGTGCTGGACTCCCACATGGCCTACAGTAGTTCGAGTCCCAAACCTGGCAGCTTGCTTTCCACTTTCTCTTTCTCTCCCCGCTTCTCTGTCTCTCTGGTCAAGTTAAAAATAGTAACAATTAGTAAAATTAAATAATAAAATGTTGCAAAAAATGTTTCTTGTCAGCATCTAGTTAGATCTTTTAAAATCCAATCTGCAAATCTGCCTTTTAGCATGGTTGCTTAGAACATTTATGATTTATGTGATTCTTGATATGATTGAGTTTAAATGTACCATCTTGCTATTTGTACTTTTGCCTCATTTGTTCTTTGTTCCTTTTCTTTTTCCTTTCTTTGGATTGCTTTAATATTTTTATCTTCTTTTAATCTCCTTTTTATTAGTTTTACCTATTTATTTAATTTTATTTTATTTTCCTACTTGCTTAGTGGCTTAAGAGTTTACAGAACAGAGCCTATCTTTAACTAGTGACAAGTTTACCTCGAAAGGCTACTGTATCACTTCACATTGAGTGTAAGAACTTTGCAGTAGCACAAGTCCATTCTTCTCTCCAGGCTGTTAGATTGTTGCCTTATAATTTATTTCTGTGTATGTTAATAAACTCCATGATACATTGTTACGATTTTGCTCTGAAAAATCATTATCTTTCAGAGAATTGAATATTAAGGGGAAAAAAACTTACATTTATTCACTTGGTTATCATTTCTGGTGCCCTAAATTCCTTTGTCTAGTTTCTCTTTGGTATTATTTCTCTTAAGCCAGAAGTTCTTCTTTTCTCTTTCTTTTTAAACATTTCTTGTAGTGCCCCTCTCCTGCTGACACATTCTTTATCTGAGAAAGTTAGTATTTTGCCCTAATTCTTGAAAGACATTTTCATTAGGTATAGAATTCTAGGTTGATAGCCTTCTTCCTGTTATTTAAGGATGTTACTCCAGTATCTTTTGCTTTACATTATTTCTGATAGGAAATCTTGAATTTTCTGTACTTAATTTATCCGTACATAATATCTCTGTTCTTCCTATTTTCCCCTTTATTACTGTTTGAAGGGATCTTAAGAATTTTCTGTACGTAATTTATTTGTATATAATATCTCTGTTCTTCATATTTTCCCCTTTATTACTGTTTGAAGGGATCTGATTATGTGCCTTTGTGTAATTTTTGTATTGTTTCTTGTACTAGAGGTTTTTGAGCTTTTAGGATTTGTAGCTGTATAGTAAGTTTACCTCTTAGACTATTTACATATAAAGTGATTATTGATACAGTTAGATTCATATCTCTAAACTGTTTCCTATTGTCATTCTTTTCTTTTCCTTTCTCTGTTTACTTTGGTATTAATTGAGCATTTTTCTGATTCCACTGTCTTTCTAAACCTTAATTATACTTCTGTTTAAAACATTCTTAGCAGTTTCTGTGTATTTATGGCTAGGTACAGTTCCCAGTAGCACTGTACTGCATCATTGGTAGTGAAAGTCGCTTAGAACAGTATTCCTGGATTATTTCACCCATTCCTTATAATATTGCTGTCATTAATTTTACTTATCCAAAAGCTAAAAAATCACTGAATACCTTGTTGCTGTTATATTAATAGGATCTGTTAGATCAATTAAAATAAGAAAAACAGTATTTTATTTACTTTTATTTATTTCTTCTGAAAGAATGTCCCTTCTTTGTGTGTATTTGAATTTGTGACATACCATTTTTCTTCTCTCTAGGGAAGGTTTTTACATTTTTTTCAAGGCCGTCTACTGGTAACAAGTTCTTTGACTTTTTTTTTTTCTCTTTCACTTTTCCAAAAAGATTGTCAGAGAATGTGTGCACTTGCTGGAGGAGGGACACCCTGAGAAAGTAAGAAAGCACTCCCCTGGGGCATAGTCACAGTGCAATTTTTCTCCTCTTTTTCTCTCTCTTTTTGGGATTTTGGGCATGGTGTGCTTTTACAAGCCCCTGAATTCAGGACTCAAAGTGCACAGTTGTCTGTGTGAGATCCAGCTGCCTTATAACCACCAGGCCACAGGCTGTCCCTTTCTTTTACTTTTGAAGGATAATTTTTTCTGGACATAGAATTTCAGTTGGTGGATTTCTTTTTTTCCCAGTGCTTTAAATATTTCAGAATATGTTCTGTTTGTACTGTTTCTGATGAGAAGTCTGATATAATACCTAACCTTTTTCTTTCAGATGAAAAACAAATTATTCAAACAAGAATTTTTAAGTCTATTTGAAGACACACTGAATAAATTCTTAATCTTTTGAGACTGTTTGGTGCACCTAATGATTATGATCTTTTCTCTGTTATTGAGAAAGACCCAGAAAATGAGGTTTTAAAACACTCTTTATTTTATTGACCATACTATAAATGATCATAATCATACATTAAGGGGGCCCAAAATAATGTTCAAAGTATGTACCTAGTCAGTAGCTACTTACTTGGTTTAACTGTCAGAAATGCATTGTTGGAAAATAAGGAGATCAGGGAATTGGTTTTATGTGTTCATACTAGAAGTCTCATTTAATGCAGTGTTTTAAATTGATTTTTGTGTTTGTATTCTGTATTCCATAAGCTCAGGCCAACCTATTCTTTTCTAAAAACAAGAATCTGCCACAGAATGCTAGGAAATAGTTTGAAATAATCCAAAAAATTATGTAATACACAGCTGTGAGACTTTGGAAAATGCTTTGGTAGCTGTCTACTGACATTTTTTAAAGTAGCTCTTCTTTCTCATTAAAAATATAGTGCCGATTTAAAGATTTTTGTCCTGCACTGTCCAGTATGGTATTGGTAGCTACTAGCCACATATGGCTTCAAGCAACTGAAATGTGATTAATTAAAATTGAGATGTTAAAAAAAGAGAACAAATTGAAATGTTCAGTAAATGCAAAGTACACACTGGATTTCTGCGAATTAGTACAAAAAAGAATGTAAAATATTTCATTAATATTAAATATTGACTATATGTTGAAATGTCTAATCTTTTTTATATATTCAGTTAAATAAAATTTATTAAAATTAATTTTACTTTTTATTTTATTTACATATTGGCTAGTAAAACATTTGAAGGTACTTGAGCCAGTTGATGGCCTAGCAGTTAGGGTGGCGGGATTTCATATGGCCAGTCATGTAGTTTGAGTCCAGAACCTGGTGACTTGAGAAACACACTGACTGCTTAATGCATGCATGTCCAGAATCCCAAAAGGAAGGCAAAATGAAGGATTTGCAGCATGACCATGCCCTATGGGGATACTTTCTGTTTTTTTCTCCTTTGCTCTTTATCTTTCTGTGGCAATTGTATATGCCCTCTAGCAAATTAAAACAAAAAGCAAAAACAAACAAAACAAACAAACAAAACAAAACAAAAATGAAAGTGCTTACTTTGTTCACATTACATTTCCATTGAATAGTGCAAACTTAGGCAGTTTACAGAGTAATAATGATATAAGTGAAAATCATCTCTAAACTCCACCACCCAGAAATAACAATCGCTGATGTTTTTGTTCCTATCCATTCCCAGATTTTGTGTGGCATGAAATATTGAATGATGACTGCATACATATTTACTCACTCTCAGCAAACAGCACAGCACGGATATTTGTTTTTTTTTTTTAATTTGCTATAAGAGAGGAAAACTGAGAAGGCATGCCCCAAGGGGGAGGATGGCCATACCTTAATCCCCTCTCCTCTATTCTCCTCTGAGGGTTTTGGGGATGCACACACAACGTCAGAAAAATTACGAAGTACATTTGTGCGACTCTTTCAAGCAGCCAGGTACAGAACTCAAACCAAGTAGTTGACTGCCTGGGATTCAGCCACCGTAACCCACAGGACACTGGCTAGCTCCACATAGTAATTTTTGATGAATATTGTTTCATTTCAGTAAATATACTGTTATCAATGAACACATCGTATGGATTTATTAATTCCCTAGTAGTGAACAGTTTTGTTTTCCTTTGTTTTGTCCTCTTGCTGCATAGTTGCAGGCTACATGTACATATATGTGCACACTCCATCTGTCTTCAGACATGATCTGTTATTTTACAAAGATAATTTCCAAGAAATAAGTTTGATCTGATCAGTTAAGGTTTGTAAGCACATTTTTAAATTTTATTTTACCGGGATCGGCAGTTAGCGTAATGGCTATGTCTCTGGACTCCCACGTAGTCGACCACGGTTCGAGTCCCAGACCCGGTGGCTTAAACTCACGCCGGGTGCGTGTGCGTGCGTGCCCAAGATCCCGAGAGGAGAATGGAGGAGAACGGATTGCGGCATGACCATCCCCCCTGGGGGGTGATTTCTCGCTTTCTATCTCTCTGTCTCTCTGGCGAGCGCACCCGCCCTATAGCAAAAACCTCTCCAAAAAAAAAATTTTTTTTTGATTTTACCTTGCCGAATTGAACTTTTCAATTATTTGTGCTTTGTGGTTCTAACCTTTTATTTTTTAGGCTATGATTCTTCTATAATCAGTTTTTGTGTACAGAATGCCGAAGGGGTCATGCTAGAGGGTCATATTTCTTTTAAGTTTGTTTCCATAAAAGAGAGAGAGGCAAGAGAGAGAATCAGTATCCCCAACAGGATTTGGACATCACAATCCACACTCAACTCAGCCTACTCCAGATTGTGACCACACAGGTGCCCAGAATACCCAGGGAGGTCTCTGGAAACAAGCCTGAAACCCTCCCCTCCCATGTGGGTCAACCTCACAGAGTTGAATTTTACTGCTTTGCTATCATTCAGCCTCTTTCGTAAGATTGTTTTCTTTACATGTTCATTTTTTTTTCATACAGTTACCTATTTGAAATAGCACATTTATTAAAAAGCTTTCTTTTTCCATCATTGAAGTAACTTGGAGTCTTTTTTATATGTTTGGATATACTTCTGGACTCTAATCTATCTCACTAATTTGTTTTTCTATCCATATGCCCATACAATAGTCATTTGATTATGGTAGGGTTTTCATAAATCTTAAAATTAGTATGATAAGCCAATTATTTTCTTTTCAAGATCATTTTGGCTATTTCAGGTTTTTTGAACTTCCATTTTTTTTAAAAAAAATTTTGCTATGGAACTTATGTGCTTCGTGGGGCAAGGCTGGTGGTAGTAAGAAAGCATCTTACAGGGAGTATGGTCATGCCTCAGTCCTTTCTCCATTCTCCTCTTTTGTTTTTTGGAGAGGTTTTTGCTACAGGGCGCGTGCACTCGCCAGACAGACAGAGAGACAGAAAGCGAGAAATCACCCCCCAGGGGGGATGGCCACGCCGCAATCCCTTCTCCTCCATTCTCCTCTCAGGATCTTGGGTAAGCACGCACATGCGCCCGGCGTGAGTTTAAGCCACCGGGTCCGGGACGCGAACCACGGTGGACTACGTGGGAGTCCAGCAACATAGCCATTACGCTAACTGCTGGTCCCTCCGTTCTCCTCTTGATATTTGGGGCACTCGTGCACACACGCACATGTGCCTGTTGCATTTTTCAAGCAGCTGAGTTTAGGACTCAGACTGTGGAGCTGACCATTTGCAATCCAGCTGCCTTAATCATAATGCCCCCAGCTGACCCTGAATTTCCATTTAAAAATTTTAAAATTATTTTTATTTATTTGTTTATTTATTTATTCATTTATTCATTTATTTATTATTTTAATTTGACCAGAGAGAGAGAGAGAAGAAAAGTGAAAAAGCAAGCTGCTGGGTCCGGGACTTGAACTACCATTGTCCACGTGGGAGTCCAGTGCCTTACCCACCACACTATCTGCCAGCCCCTTACATTTAAATTTTGAAATGAGTTTTTTTTCAAACTTCTTCCAGAAACTGTCAGGATTTTGATTGGGATTATATTGTTCTGTTGGTCAATTTAGGGAGAATGGGTATTGTAACAATGTGGAGTTTTCCAGTCTATGAACTAATATATATCAATATTGATTTGTTTATAGCTGTTTTTCTATGCCGTTATCAGTGATAACTTTAATTTTTGTTTGTAACTATTAGTTGCTAAAATATAGAACTACGCTGTATATTGGCCTTGTATCCTCAAACCTTGTTAAATATAAAAATTAATTTTTAAAGCTTTTTTGTTGATTCTGTAGTATTTTTTGTGCACATAATAACCATGTTTTTCATTAATGGCAGTTTTACTTTTTCTGCTAACTATACTTTTTATTTATTATTCTGTTTCTGTGACTTATAAATTTTTTTTTGGGGGGGGGAGGTTTTTGCTATAGGGCGCGTGGGCTCGCCAGAAAAACAGAGAGAGAGATAGAAAGCGAGAATCACCCCCCAGGGTGGATGTCCATGCCGCAATCCCTTCTCCTCCATTCTTCTCTTTGGATCTTGGGCACACATGCACACACTCCTGGCGTGAGTTTAAGCCACTTGGTCCGGGATTCGAACCGTTGTCTACTACATGGGAATTCAGCGACATAGCCATTACGCTAACTGCTGGTCCCAACTTCGACTTCTAATATAGGCTTAAATGGAGGTGTTAAGAATGAACATCCTAACCTTATTCTTTTTGTTTGTTTTTTGTTTGTTTGTTTGTTTTTTGAGAGGTTTTTGCTATAGGGATGGTGCGCGCGCCAGAAAGACCGAGAAAGACAGAGAGGCAGAAAGCGAGAAACCACCCCCAGGAGGATGACCACACCACAATTCTTTTTCTTCCGTTCTCCTCTCGGGATCTTCAGCACGCACACACACATGCGCCCAGTGTGGGTTTAAGCCACCGGTCCGGGACTCGAACCTGGATCAACTACATGGGAGTCCAGTGACATAGCCATTACACTAACTGCTAGCTCCCCTAACCTTATTCTTTTTTTTTTTTTTTTTTTCTTTTTTCATTTCTTTTTTTTTGGAGAGGTTTTTTATTTTTTGCTATGGGGCATGTGCACTCACCAGACAGAGAGAGACAGAGAGACAGAAAGCGAGAAATCACCCCCCAGGGGGGTTGGCAACGTCATAATCCCTTCTCCTTCATTCTCCTCTCGGGATCTTGAGCACGCACGCACACGAGCCCGGTGTGAGTTTTAAGCCACCGGATCCGGAATGCAAACCACGGTCGACTACATGGGAGTCCAATGACACAGCCATTACACTAACTGCTTGTCCACCCCCCAGCCTTATTCTTGATGTTGGTGGGGGAAAGCCAGATTTTTATAGATGCTCTTAAATGAATTGAAGAAATTCCCTTCTATGTCTGGTTTGCTGAGAATTTTTGTCATGAAGGTTAAATTCTGATTTAACCTTCATGACGTGATTTTTTTGTTGTTGTTCTGTTAATGTAGTGAAATATATGTATTTAAAAATGTTAAAACAGTCTTGCATTCCTGAGTTAAATACCAGTTGGTTATGATTATTCTTTTTTATGAATTATTCTATGTGACTTGCTGATATTTTGGATATTTACGTACAAATTCATGAGGGGTAGTGGTTTGACGTTTTTTCATAATGTTTTTGTTAACAGGATTTTACTAGCAGGGCTAATGGTTGCTTAGTTAGACTTTCAAAATGTATTTCAGATTAGGCCAGCCTGTTGCCTGATGGTTAAGGTAGCCGGGTCCCATATGGTCAACAGTGTGCTTTGAATCCCAGCCCTGGTGCCTTGAAAAATATGTTGGATGTATGGGCATGTGTGCCTCAAATCTCAATGGCATGGAGAGTTGGAAGAGAAGGGATTGTGGCATGACCACACCTCAATGAGGGAGGTACTTTCTTTCTGTCTCTGTGTCTCTGTAGAGCACACACACACATACACCCTCTGGCAAACTTGAATTTATATATACATGTGTGTATATATTTCAGATCTCTAGCTAGTATGTAGCTGTGAGATTATATATTTGCTTTAAAACACACAACTCTTCATTTTCCTTTCTTGTGGCCAAGAAAGAGATTCTTACTTAATATTCAATTAAAATTTTTAGTTTCTATAAAGAATTGAAGTCCTACTTCTCCATTTAGAAGCCTGTAGAACATTTATGTATTTCTGCACTGAGACTCAATACAGTGGTTAATAACTCTGCTCTGTAGTAAAGCAAATTTGAACTTAAAACCGCTTTCCCTTGGTTGCTATCTCTAAATAAATCTGGCTCAGTTTTAATGTCCTCATGTATGAAATTAGTTCCTTCTAAGGTTGATATTAAATCAGAAAATACAAGTAAATTTTTTAGTCCTGTGCTTAATTTAATACAAATCTTCAGTTGTAGTTGATATTAATGTTTTTATTTGGAATTCTGATGAAAAAGCATGATTTTATTTATTTATTTATTTTGGTGGTTTCCAGGTGGGGGAAGGGGAAGGGAGATACACATGCACAAAAGCCCAGTGTACTTTTCAGAACACTGGGTCTGGAACTCCAACTCACACAGCCAGCCTTGTGGGATTCAGTCACCTTAATTTCTGTGGCACCTGATGGCCCAAAAGCTTGAAGTCTTTCAAGAAAGTGGTTTAGTTTTCTTTTGTAGAAATGCACCACATTGCTAATTGAAATAGATATATGTCTCAGAAATAAATATTTTGTATAAGATTATATATATTTTATTTGTTTTTTTTTCCTGTTTTTATCATTTTTAGATTATTCTTTCCTTTGCTTTAAAGATTAGCATCTTAAATTTAAAAGTTTGTGCCTTATATTTTCTTAAGCTTGAAGTAGTGAAGCAATTCTGGGCATGTAAGTGTAATATATACACCTAACAGTGTGTATACAGTATACACATCACACCAGTGTGTAAAAGATGGCACACCATGTATTTTTAAGACTGACTTGAGGGACCAGCAGTTAGCGTAATGGCTATATCACTGGACTCCCACGTAGTCGACCAAAATTCGAGTCCCAGACCCAGCGGCTTAAACTCACGCCGGGTGCGTGTGCGTGCGTGCCCAAGATCCCGAGAGGAGAATGGAGGAGAAAGGATTGCGGCGTGGCCATCCCCCCTGGGGGGTGATTTCTCGCTTTCTGTCTCTCTGTCTCTGTCTGTCTGGCTAGCGCACACGCCCTATAGCAAAAACCTTTCCAAAAAAAAAAGATTGACTTGAGAACCACAAAATTGTTTAGCTAACCAAATGTATTGGAAATTATTTCCTGCTTATGTGCTTACCTGACTTACTGGCCTTGATGTGCTTTGAAAATTAGTAAGGAAAGTACATTCTCTTTTTAAAAATCCATGTTGATTTCAATATGCTATTTTGGTCCCTCAACTCTTACTTGCTTCCTTCTATGGGGCATGTTGCAGTGGAAGCAAATTCCTGTGGGTTGTGGCATTTAAAATATTAGGAATGGAGATCCATTAACTGGAATTTTTCACCATGTTATATAGACATTTATGATTAACGAGTGCCAAGAAAAAAGTGTTGCCACTCTTCTAAAAATAATTGTAATACCACAAGGTACTAATTTCTACCTTCTGAAAAGTTATTTAAGATTATTTTTATAATATAGCAGTAATCAATATGATTCTAAAAACAACCCTTTCGTTTCAATTCAACAAATGAATGAGTACAAAATGCATACAAAATACTGTGCTAAGGGCTTTGGGTACATAAATGAAGCATACATGGCCTTGGCCTTTTTCTTTAGAAGGCAAACAGTGTATGGGTGAAACAGAATCCATGTTACGAAACTGTAGCAGGTCATTCAATGGTAAGTGATGTATTGATAAAAGTGAAATACCATGGGAATGCAGAGAGGAAGCATAAGCAGATAACAGGAACAATTTGATCAAGAGTGTGTTTTTTTTTTAAATTCTTTTTTTCTTTATTCATTATAAAGTATATGCATGAGAAAGAGAGAGGGGGGGACACTTCCTTAGGGTCTGGTAATATTGCAATCTCCATGCTCATGTCACTAGCCCATTGTATCTTGGGCACTCGTGTGTGTGCCTGATCTGCTTTCAGATTGACCAGGCTTGGGATTTGATTTTTTTTTTTTAAGAGGTTTTTGCTATAGGGTGTGTGTGCTCCCCAGACAGACAGAGAGACAGAGAGATAGAAAGCGAGAAATCACCCCCCGGGGAGATGGCCACGCCGCAATCCCTTCTCCTCCATTCTCCTCTCGGGATCTTGGGCATGCACGCACATGCGCCCAACGGGAGTTTAAGCCACCGGGTCCGGGATGCGAACCGCGGTCAACTACGTGGGAGTCCAGCTACATAGCCATTACGCTAACTGCTGGTCCCAAGGCTTGGGATTTGAAACGCAGTCACCATGTGGGATCCACCTTCTCAGGAGAAGCTCATTACCACTGTTGCATGGAATTGGCTCAAGAGTGTGATAGTTGAGCTACACATACGAAGTTTAGAAGTTTCCAACATGATATTACAACAGAATGAACACAAGGCTAAGATGAGAAGTATGGGAATCAGCAGGTGGCAGAGTGGTTGGGGTGATGCACTCCACATGGCCAACCACAGTTCAAGTCCCAGTCCTGGCAACTTGAAAATCACACTGGTTGCTTGGGCACATGTGCCCAAAATCCCAGGAAGAGAATGTGGAGAACAGATTCCAATGTGGTCATCTGCCCTGGGTGGTAATCACTCCCCCCCAGACCCCCTACCCCCAAAAGTACATGCACCTATGGCAAGAAATATAAATAAATAAATAAATGAAAAGTGAGGCCATCAGGTGGCATAGTGGTTAAGGTGCTGGACTCCCAGATGACTGACCACAGTTGGCATCCCAGACCAGTGGCTTGCAATTCATGCAAGGCACATGTGCATCCAAAATCCCAAGAGGAGATGGAGAAGGGATTGCAGTGCGACCTTCCCCCCTGGGGTGGGGGAGTGATTTCTCACTACCTGTCTTTGTCTCTCTGGTGAGCACACATGCCATATAGCAAAAATATTTCTCTAAAAAAAAGAATGAAAGGAACCAGCAGTTAGCGTAATGGCTATGTCACTGGACTCCCATGTACCTGACTGTGGTTCGAGTCCTAGACCCAGTTGCTTAAATTCATACCAGGCGCATGTGCGTGCTTGCCCAAGATCCTGAGAGGAGAATGGAGGAAAAGGGATTGCCAGGGATTGCCCTGTGGCCATCCCCACAGGGGGCGACTTCTCGCTTTCTGTCTCTGTCTCTCTCTGTCTCTCTGGCGAGCGCACATACCCTATAGCAAAAACCTCTCCTAAAAAATTTTTTTTAAAAAATGAGAAATATGGTATGGCATATTGAGGATTTGTGGATTAATTGGCTACTATCTTGGATATGTAGTGAGTTAATAGCAAGAGATGTGTATGACAGTGTTGATTGCCTTAGACAAGAAAAGAGCTTGAATTTTGAACAGCAGTATGGACCTTATTTTTATCAAATAGGAACCTGTCATGTTTTGAACATGCATCTGTATATTATACCAACTGATAATGGGCAAGAAGAATTCATGGAGAAAAATAAAATAGAGGCAGAGTGTGTCCTAGGTGACTACTACAAGGTGTAAATTTCAGATCTAATTTATACAATTGCATGTAATAACATACACACATAATGGGAGTGTAATTTCTCATTGCTTTTTATTAAGGTATCGGAGGGATGAAAATACATACAGTATATATTTTAACAACTGAATTGTAAAGGCTGTTTTTGTACAAATAGTAGAAACTAGTTCTGACTGGCTTAAGCGAAAAGGAATTTATTGGCTACCAGAGGATCCCCTGGAATCCAAAACATTGAACAATAAAGCTGTAGGAACAGCAGGAGGCTGGGAAGCTGAGAAAAACAGCAAGAGTCAGTGAAACTTCTCTCATTTCAGGCATCTTTGCCCGCAGCCCATTAGCCCTAGTCTCATTTTGGCATTCTAAACTCCTTGGACAGGATCTTAATTTAATCGATTGAGCTTATATCAGGTGATTATCTCTGGAAAGACTTGAGTCTCTAACATTGGATGTATTGGAGGTCAGAAATAGGAAGTGCCTACAAGGTAGATTTGCCATATGTTTACAAATTAGTGAAAATTCTATTAAAATATAATACATGGTTATTAATTTGGTCTCTCACTGACCTAACCATGGTTTAGATGCCATGGTTCAAAATGTTTACTCTCCTGTACTGAAGTACTTGTTTAATTACAACTCTGATTTCAGATTTGCAGACAGTAGAGGTAATACCTTTCCTGGTTTTGGCAACTTGGACTTTTTTCTGGTTCTTTTTATTTTAATTGATGAACTTGATGAAAACAAAAGAAATATTAGTCCTTTAATTACTAATTTATCTTAGCAATTGAATAGTAATAGAGCTTTAAAATGATATGATTGAAAGTATTTCAACTGATAAATATGATTATATGAATATCATAATAATCTACTTGTAATAAGTGCATACAGTGCCAAGCAGTGTTCTAAGCACTTTATACGCTTTTTTTCTTTTTCTTCTTCTTCTTTTTCTTTCTTTTTTTTTTTTTTTTTATTTGCCAGAGGGTGCATGCACTTGCCACATGTGGAGATAGAGAGAAAAGGGAGGGAGAGAGGGGGAGAGAGAGTAAGCACTCCTCATGGAATGTGGTCATGCCACAACCTGTCTTCCTCCAGTCCTCCATCCCATTAGTATCCCACATGCCTAGTGTTTTGCAGACCTCCAGGATTCTAACAGTAGTCAGCCATGTGGAATCTGGCTCCGTATGCACAAGGCTTAACTAATTGTTGTGCTGTGTGGCTGCCCCTTTACATGCATTTTTTAATTTAATCTTAATAATTTTACGATGAAATTGTTTAGAGTACTTTATGCATATCAACAAGTAATGGTGATAATAGTAATATCACCATTTTACAAATGAGAAACAGGGATAATAGGATGGTTTAGTGCTTCTTAAAGTCACATAGCCAGCAAATTGGTGGGATTTATCCCAGAGTCTGCTTTCAAGCATCACACTATTCTTCCCTAGGGCATTCCTGTCTCTCTGTCTTCACCTGGTCCTCACACATAGTTCAGAGCTCCCTTCACAGCCTTCCTGGAGCACTTTGATTCTTGCTTTTATTTTGATACTTGTACTATACTTTGTTACAGTAATTTTTAAGAATACATCTTCTTTACTAGGTTCTTTTTTATTTTAGAGAGATTTTTGCTATAGGATGTGTGTGCTCACCAGAGACAGAGAGAGATAGAGACAGACAGAAAGCAAGAAATTACCCCTTAGGGGGTATGGCCATGGTGCAGTCCCTTCTCCTCCTTTCTCCTCTCGAGATTTTGGACACACACATGTGCTCAGCATGAGTTTGAAACTGCTGGATCTGGGACTTGAACTGCAGTTGACTACATGGGAGTCCAGCGACATAACCATTACACCATCTGCTGGTCCCTTTACTAGGTTCTTAATGCCTTGATGACATCTTAATGCCATAAAGACAGGGACTATCTCTTAATTAACTATATTCTTTACGTAATAAATATTTAAGTTAAATTAATGCTCTTTTCAAAGTTAGCCAGAAATTGTATAAATAAATATGATTTTGTTCATTCTTTTAATTATGAACATTTCTTTGTGTGATCCTAACTCTGACCTTCCTTTGACCTTATGAATTCCATCTTTTTCTAAGTATTTGCATAAAGTCCCTACCCAGAGAGTTACTGTCCAGTGCACCTTTTCATGATGTTCTCCCGTATGGTGAATCACCTGTGGTTATTGAACACTTGAAATATGGCTAATAGGATTGAAGAGCTGAGTTTTTATCTTTAATTAGCAGTATGTTGCTAGTGGGTACCTTATTAGATGGTGTAACTCTAAAGAGGAGAAAGGAGTCCTGACCCCTCTTAGCTGCTCCCTCCTAACCCCGCAGCCACGCAGATCTGGGACTTAACGTGAGAGGTCATAACATCCTGAAAGGGCTGTTTGACTCTGAGTGAAATAGTTCCTAAATAATTTATACATTTAAAAAAATCATTTAAGTTATTAAATATGCACATGGGATCTAAGGGTCACCCTTAGGAAAAATAATTAGCTTCCTATTTTTGCCTTTATAGTACATAATATAATTTTGTAGGGTAGTATATTATGTAAAATCCTCACATTCTTCCCTAAGTTCTTGATTTATTAATAGTAAAGATGCTTTAAAAGGAAAAAAAAAGAGGAAACTCCAACTTTTTATTTTAATACAGTTTTCTACTCCTTTGTGGACATTGCATTTGAACACGTAACTATGTGTGTTCATTGAATTTCAGTAATAACTACTGTTAGAGATACTGATTAATGTGTTTTGAATAAAATTAATCTTTGGAAACTAGCAGCATTAGCTTTCCAACAAGTGTTAAAACCTAGTTTATTTATTAAATAATTTATTATTCAAAATACTGACTAGCTCATTATGTATGTTTTATACTTTGTCCCTTTAATTGTGGATAAAACGTGAATCTTAAAGACAAACTTAAGAAAAGGTCTTGCCTCTTTTTTCTAATTCTTATGTGTAATGTATGTGAGAGTCTTAGGTGTTGTATTTAACAAACGTCCTTAGGCTATATGATGAATTTAAACTTTACTTGTAAAAAAATTTCTTACCTTTACTGTATGCTTTCAAAATCTCATAATTAATTTATTGTGCAGATTAACCCTGCTTTACATATTTTTCCATCTTGATTGACATATGGAAGTCAGTGTAATTGTATGTATGTTGTGTCCATACATCTCTGTGAACTGTCTTTAAATGCTTGGATAATTAAGAATTGGATATAGAATAACAAATATGGAAGACAAAGCCAATTGAATATTAAATTTGCTTATCTTGACTAATCATGTTTAAGAATTCGAAAGACTCTTAAAGTTTGTAAAGATTTTGCTTTTATTGTAGATATAGGCTGTCTCTATAGTAGCCATAGTTTAGCTTTTGTATTTATTACTTTAAGCCTCTGTAAGCATGATACTATGTTATTCAGCAGTGTTCACTTTTAATTTTTAAGGACAAAGCTTAAAAGCTACTCAAAATTCTTCCTAGGTTTACGATTTCTAGGTCAGAAAGATGATCCCTTTTTCTCCCAGACTTACACCATAATGTGACTTGAATAGATCTTTTTCTTGTGTCTAGTATGTGTTTGTGCTTTTCAAATCAGTATTTAATTTTTGAAAAACTATTCACGTGATTTAAAAATCAAAAAGTATTTCAACAAAGTAGAAGGTTTCTTTTCTTTCCAATCCTACATTTGCCCAATCACTTCTTTCTTGACAAAACATAGGCACACATAGAAACTTCTAAACAGATAACAACATTTACTGGTTGTCTGTTTTCAGTTATATGCATTCTTAGGCAAATGCAAGTTGTTTATTCTTGTTCCCGCTATTGGGTACAAATGTTAGCATACTCTCCCCCACACACACATAACAATGTATTTTATTGATCTTTCTTTATGATTACTTAAAAGGGCCTCTCATTTTTAAAAGCAACTGTATAATATCTAATTGTGTAACTGAACTATGGTTCATTTACCAGTGGAGTGGGTGTTTTTCTTGATGATCTAGAACATTGTAGTTATCTGAATAATTTTGAATTTTACAGTTCCAAAGATTTGAATAAGCATGACTAAAAATACAATACTTAATGATTTTGATAGAGGTTTATAAAAAATGTGTTACCCCTTTGCCCTGGTTGAGTTAACATAGTCCAAACACATTACTGAACTTATTTTAACCTGTCATGTGATAAAATAGGTTGTATTTGTGAATATTTTGGGTACCATATACTTTACTATACTTTATTGCTTCTTTCCAAAATCATTTCTTACTATAGGACACAAATAATCTTATCCCTCTACATCTTTTGGTTTCTTTTTTGACCATGGCAAGACTTGGATTTTAAGGTCATTACCAGCCAGTTATAGCTTTTTTTAAAAAAAAAAAAAAAAAAAAAAAACACTGTATATTGTATTAACTTTGAATCTGTCATACTATGTTTTTCATCTCTTTTAATTGTCAGAAGCTCTTTGTTTTACATATTTGTTACTATTTCACATAAGTGATATTGTTTGAGTAGTAATTGTGTTTGTGTATTTTCTGGGAATGTGGGGTAGAATTCCGAGTTGGTCTTTCTTCTGTACTGTTAGTAGTATCTCTGCCTCCTGATGGTGAAAAGCCATATACTGGCTGCATCGGAGATCATCATTTTTCCTATTCAGGTTTTTTTTTTTTTTAATTATTTCAGTTTCTCAGTTTTTTATTGGCCTTTTTATTATTTTGTTCTGTAGCATTTTGTACCCACTAAAACATGTTTAGTCCAGTCATTTGTGTGATTTGAAAAGGACTTATTTTTACCTAATCAGTCTACTGACCTTTTAGAAGAGGATCTTCTTGGTTGTGATAAGAGGAACTGCTTTTTTCTGATTTCTGATGACCAGAGCTAACTAAAATGTCCTATTAGGTTGACCTGTGTTGCTTATCTTCATAAATAGTAGGCTATGATAGCCAGCTAAATGTTAACTTCTTTTTTTAGTTTAGGTGTAGGTTTTGTTTTTGTTTTTTGTTTCATCTTTTTTGTTTGATATTACCACAGGGCGCTGCTCTCACAGGAAAGAGAGAAAGGGAAAGTGAGAAATCACCTCCCAGGGGGATGGCTGGGTCTTAATCCCTTCTCTTTCATTCTCAGGATTTGGGGTATGCATGCTCATGTGCCTGGTGTGATTTTCAAGCTCCTGGGTCTGGGATTCTAACTGTGGTTTGTCATGTGGGATCCAGCACCTTAACCACAATGTCACTGCTGGCCCTTTAGTTTTTCATTTTAATTATTATATAGCTTTATACCATGCCTTACGTTGTGCCTAGGTGAATATAGAAATAAGACAGGACTCAGCCTGCAAGAGTCCTTGTCTGACAGTCTGGTGAGCAGACCTAAAGTAGATTATAATACGATAACTGCTTAGTGAAGACACCGAGGCACCATGGGGACTCTAGTTAGGGCTATATCCCATACTGAGGTAAAGTGATAAAAGGGGATCAGAGTTGGGGTCTCTTAGGCAGGATCTGAACTAAAGTGTGAAAGTTCAGCAGAGTTAGCAGGTAAAATGAAAATAGGGTGAGCAAGGGCACTTCATGTTTGGGAACATGGATTTTGAAATGCACACTAAGGATATTAGAGGATGATGAATTTTTTTCTTTTTTAGGAGAAATTTTTGCTATAGTGCATCTGCGCTCATTAGAAAGACAGAAAGCGAGAAATCACCACCACCACCACCACCACCCCGGGCGGTGGGGGGGGAGGGGGTGTGTGGCCACCTGCAATTTCTTCTCTCTTCTCTTCTAGGGATTTTATGCATGCGCACACACATGCCCCGTGTGTTTCAAGCTGCCGAGTCTGGGACTCAAATCATGTTTGGCCAGCAATGTAATCATTACACCATCTGCTGGTCCCAAGGATGATCACTTCTGAGGAAGTCCCATGTGTCTTCCACATAATGTGATAGATGAGGATGAGGTTGCATATATGTTTCTTTTTATGACCGGAATTAATTCCTTCATCTTTTTGGTAATATTCTTCATTGATCTGACCATATGTGAAATATGTACTTCATTTTAACAAGAGTAACCAGACTGAAAAGAGATTCATTAAACCAGATCTAATGAGGAATGATTAAAATAAATTCTAGCTAAAAAAAGAAATGACCTGGGATATAGGGCTGTTGGGGGCACATTTGTAGGGAAGTGAAAATATTATTGCTACTGGGGAACCAACAGTTAGTGTTATGGCTATGTCGCTGGACTCCCACGTAGTCGACCACAGTTTGCGTCCCGGACCCGGTGGCTTAAAACTCACGCTGGGCGCATGTGCGTACGTGCCCAAGATCCCGAGAGGACAATGGAGGAGAAGGGATTGCGGCGTGGCCATCCCCCCTGGGGGGTGATTTCTCGCTTTCTGTCTCTATATCTCTCTCTGTCTGTCTGGCGAGCGCACGTGCCCTATAGCAAAAAACCTCTCCCCCCCCAAAAAAAAAATAAAAAAATTATTTCTACTGCACAGAAATAAGAAATATGCCACAATTAGACAGGGCAGTTTCCACTTCCAGTGTGCATTGTTGTGGCTACAACACATAGTGCTGTGCCACACAGCAAACACTCAGCAGACTTCTAAGTGAAAGATTAAAGAGTAAACCACTATGGACTGGGAGTTGCCAAGAAATAGGTTTAGATTTATCATTAAGAATTTCCTTACTGAGCTGCTTTACAGGTTAAACAGTACAAGATCCATATTGATACAGAAGTAAGAGGAGCCGGATGTGGTGCAGAGGGAATGTAGCTCTCGGCAGTGCTGCCCAGCATCCAGCACTTGTGTCCAGGATCCAGGCTGCTGGGGGCTGGACGTGCATTGTGACAGGACCCTGTTGGGGTCAGTTGTGTCTGCCTCTCTCTTTCTTAAGAAGTAAATAAATACATTTAAGAAATAAAACCAAAATAGTTTTTTTTCCCTCAAATTGGAATTCCCCTATCATTAGAGCAGACATTTAAACAAATGCTCTGTAACCTATTCAGAATGTTATATGAAGGATTCTTACATTGAATATAGGCGTCCCCATTCTCCATATAATGTTATATGAAGGATTCTTACATTGAATATAGGCGTCCACATTCTCCATATACACCCATTGGTATTTCCCACCTATCTTATTGAACAATTTTTTTGAAGTCGCTTGGCTGTTCAGTTCTCTTAAATGGGTAAGATCACCATACATTAAAGGTTATTTTATTACGTATGGTTTAGCAAAGTGAACATGCTGGTTTAGATGTTATTCATTTCTTCAGATACAAAATTTTCTTGCTCTGATTGATGGATAATTTCCTCTCCCCAAGCAGGGCTGATCCAAGATTTATGGTCTGAAGCTTTAACAGTTTGGAGAATCTCTCTTTATAAAAGAATCCAAAATTAAGCATGAAAGTGAAGGTTACATAGCATGAGAAAAGATCACAACAAATAGAATAAATAAATATCACAAAACTCAGGAAAATAGCTTATTGGTGGTTGTTATGACTACATTATTAACTGCCTGACATATTTTTCTGGTACTTTTTTCTTATTTATTTTGACCATATGTTCATTGAACACCACTTCATATGACAATTCTGTTCTCTATTGAAAGAGCTTTCTTGTACAAGGAGTGGCAAGCTATTGGTCTGTGGACCAAACCTAGCCTGTTTGTTTTTGTACATAAAGTTTTATTGCAAGACAGGCATTTCCATATTACCTGTGGCTGCTTTTCTGCACTGAAGTGGTTGAGTTAAAAGACTGCATGGCCCACAAAGCCTAAAATATTAACTGTCTAGCAAAGAAGATCCGACATACTTATTCAAAATATGTTTATAATTGATAGTTGTGAAGCAGAAGAAATTTTGAAAATCAGTTACTGGTAATGGTACATGTGTAATTTACTTTGTTTAAGGGGTGTGGATCTCACTTGTCTGGATCACTGCCTCCTACCCCAGAAGTGTTCATGAAGTTTGGTCCTAGTATGCCACACCCAGCAAGAGCTAGGCAGTACTCATTCAGATCCTTTTCCTTAGGATTAAAGATTGGGTCTGGATGAATCATGGGATTCAGGAGGAGCAGGGCAGGCTATTGCTCAAGGCAGATGGACAGATGTAGAGCGAGTGCATTCCTGGTGGAAGTATCATGGTCACCTTCAACAGCAGCTAAGGAGGAGAGGAGGAGCCCTGGCTTTGAGGCTGGTGGTGCTGCTACCTCCATGTGTCACCAGAAGGGAACAGGGAGGCCTTGTAAGGAGCTGTTCCAAGGAAGAACCCTGAGATCTGAACTACCTGGCTTCATGGTAGTTCTACCTCTGTCCCAAGACATACACCCATGTCTGTTTGGACTGTTCCTTTCATAAAGATCCCTTCTCTCATACACTAGTGGCACTAGTGGTCTTCTATTTGCCACCACTACTGCCACCAAGCTCCATTACCTTCCTTCCCCCTAAATGAAAAACATACAAGGCCCAACCACAGTAGTAGCAGCATAGGCAGTAGGGTGCCACTGTGTAATACTGGAGCCATGTGGGAGGCCTGGGTTCAGATCTCAGGTTTACTTGGACACACCACACCTGCCCTCACACACCTGTGATCATGACTGGCTGAGAGGCTGAGGAGAATAAACTTTTTTAAAAAATGGGGGGCAGTAGAGGAAAAAAATATATTAAGAATATATAGTTGTTAGAGAATCATTTAGATGGGATAGGACAAAAATATCAGACTAGGAACTGGTATAAATCATGAAGTAGTATATGTTGAATATAAAAATCAGCTGATTGAGAATTCATCCAGAGCTGTGTGTGTGTCTTTTTCCACATAAATTTACTTCTGTAAAATGAAGGGATTGGATTATATGTTTGATAAAATTTTATGGTGAAATGGTATCAGATTCTTACTGGCTCTGGAATTCGGAAACACTGCAATCCTGTTGGAGAGTACAGGACCTGCCTTTCTATAGTCTTACCCCAAACTGTTTTCTAGGAAAAAGGAGCAGTAGCAAAGTTTAAAAACAAAAAGCAAATAAGTGTGTGGATGTGGGAGGTGTCTTTCTGACCCCTTGTCATCAGGATTTGGGTCTTGGCTGGTAATGTTAAACATTGGTGAGCTGAAGTGGGCATCTTCTGGGATCTCCTTCCCACCTTCATTTGCCAAAAATGCAAACCCACATTTCAGGTTTTACAGTAATCCATCTGACCTTGTGAGAGAGACAGAGGAAGAGGACTCATAAGAGGAAAAAGAATCAAAATTCTTTTTAATCACTTCCTGTTCAGGTACAGGGAAGGGAGAGACAGAAAAGAGCAAGCCACACCTATGAGCTGCCCTTTTAACAGTGTCCTCGGCCATTAGCAATATGACCCAGGCTGTAATGAGATCAGTATTCCTCTCACCTTTATCTGCATATGACTGTCCTTCAAGTGGAAAATTGAGAATACAGTGACCTTGCTGTTTGTGGTTTTAACATCTATAATGTTGATTAATTTTAAAATGCCACGTAGTAATTTACAACTTTCTAAATGTATGACATTAAATCAGGCACCACGTGAAATTGGTGTGTGGTCACGTCTTATCCAGTGAATCTAGTCTTCTGCCCAGCACGTACCTTTCAGTGTATATGAAATGATTTTTAGAAATGGTTCCAAAAAAGAATGTGTGCTGATAGTGAAACTTTAATGATTTATAATTTTTAAATTTGGTAACTTTACTGATAATTTTATTAAATACATGTCTAGTATAAATGGAATGAAAGAAATTAGAACCATTTATTACAAGTCATATGTATTTTGGTATATAAAACAGTCCCCTACATCTGTTATCTGTTGCTGCAAACAAATCACTTTATGACTTAGAGAAATATCAGTTTATTTCTCAGTATTTTGTGGATTGACTGGATAGTTAGTCTGTCGATGCCACTGAGGCTCAGTCATGCAATTGCATTCAGTGGGCCAATTCTAGTGACTGGGCTCAGAAAGGACAAGTGGAAAGGGCTGGGGCCTGCTCTACACATTGTCTTTGATCCCAGATTTTAAGGAAGCAATTCCAAGAGGGCAAGCCACAAAGTGCAAGTATTTTTCAAACTTCTACTTATACTTACTGATGCCCTTTTTATCAAAGCAAGTCACATAGGTTCAGAGTCAGCAGAGGAGGAGAGTTACAATAATTTGGAGGGCCAGCACAGTGCAGTGCTCTGCAGTGCTGGTAGCCCAACAGAAAATCACGTTCAGTTTCCAGGTGAACCTATATGTGTAAGGTGCATGCCTACATGCCCACACTCCTGGCTGGTTGGGAAAGGTAAGGGTGGGGGAATCGTGACATGATTGATAACCTGCTGGATGTGCTTGTATTTCTCTTTGTCTGTCATGAAAGAAAGGAGAGAGAGCGAGAGAGAGACAGAAAGAGAGAGAGAAGAAGGAGGAGGAGGGAGGGAGGAATGAATTTTGTTTTAAAGGAGATTTTGATACTGAGAGGTATGAAGGGCCATTATGAGAATGATACTCCACTATACCACATCTCCAATCAAGGTTTTCAAACTGTACGTGGATGTTTATCTCTAAACCACAGGATTGAGTTATGTTTGATAGTACTTTAATATTAAATTTGTAACTTCATTCTATGACACTTCTCTTTCTCATTCCCCACTCTACATGGTTCCTGAAACTCCTGTGTGCTTTCCCATAATAGAGTGACATTCCCAATTTCAATTGAGAATTCCCAGTTTTAATCAACTATCAATGATCAGTTCAAAAAGAGCGAGGTGGTTTTCAGCTGTGTATAGTACTGGAAAAGCCCTGTTCCCAGCTTCTAGATCAACCATGAATTCTTTTCAGGAGATATTTATGATCATTGCTGCTATTTCTACTTAGAATGCTATTTCCTCCCCACTCCTCCAACCCTTTGTTTACCTGACTCATCCCTTTTCATCCTTTGGGTAAAATGTCTCTTTAGGGAAGCCTTCTTATACTAATTAGGTTTTATATTTTTCTTGCATACTTAATTTTTCCTTTGTAGTATTTGTTATTGCCTGATCCCCCTTAGACTACATGTTTCACAAGGACCATGTTTGTCTAATTAATTGTATTCCACCCCACTTTCATTTCTGCCCTCACCCCCATTTATCACAGTCCCTTGTACGTAGTAGGTACTCAGTAAACATTTGGTGAACAAATATGCCTGGCACAGTAGTTTTCTTAAATGGCTACTAAGATCTAAAAGACTCTTTGTGTTCAGCCCCTAAGCCAGCAGCTGTTTTTTTTTTTTTTTATTTTTATTTTTTTTGGAGAGGTTTTTCGCTATAGGGCGCGTGCGCTCGCCAGACAGACAGAGAGAGAGACATAGAGACAGAAAGCGAGAAATCACCCCCCAGGGGGGATGGTCACGCCGCAATCCCTTCTCCTCCATTCTCCTCTCGGGATCCTGGGCACACACGCACACGTGCCCGGCGTGAGTTGTAAGCCACCGGGTCCGAGACGCGAACCGTGGTCGACTACGTGGGAGTCCAGCGACATAGCCATTACGCTAACTGCTGGTTCCCACCAGCAGCTGTTTTTATCTGGCTCAATTTTTCTTCACTGTTGGGATTCTGTTACTTTCTGCTTTTGTCTTCCTCCTTCTCCATTCCTTCAGCTTTGCTTTTTCTAAAAATTAACTATTTCTTGGAGAGCCTTCTGTCTTTGCTATGTTAGATTTTTTTACTTGCCAGTGTCATTTGTTTCCTCTTTACGTTTCTGGTTATTTCTCATGGTAGATATAATAAGACCTCTCCTTTCCAAGGTGAGTTTTTATCATTTCTTTTCCTGAGTAGTTTTTACTGGTACTCACCGTTCAGGAGTTGCTTGTTCATGGCCAGATGTATTATTTTTATTTTTTCAATTGCTGGTTTCTGTGTTGGTTTTTTGAGTTTAGTATATATAACTGAGGTGTTGTACCTTAATTACTGAGAAAATTGCTTCTTAGGATTACTGCATAATTAAGTAATTAAAAGAATTCAACCAAATTCTTTATACATACTTACATATTTCCCTTCAAAATAAAAAGATTAAAGCTTCGTGTTCAAGGTAATAGGTCATTTCATGTATCTATGTCTTCAGAACATCTCAGAAATATTTAGAGCTTATATTTAACAATAAACTTGGACTGCGTTTTCTTAGATTAGTTTTTAGACATTTGGGGCTGCAGATACATACATTCAGAGTTATAAAAGTTGAAATATTTGACTATTAATCTAAGCCAATGTGATCATAGAAAACACTTCCTTTTATTCAGCTATATCACTTTTTTCTATAGTAGCTTATTATAGATATTTATTGAAAATATATTATTAGGGCCAGTCTGAAGCATGGTGGTTAAGGTGGCTGGAACCCACATGGCTGACTGCACATTTTGAGCCCCAGACCCGGTGGCTTGAGAAATATACTGGGTACACGTGTATATTTGCCTAAAATCCCAAAAAGAGGGAGTGATGGAGGAAAGGAGATTGTGACATGCCCATCCTCTATGGTAGGTGCTTTCTCACTTTCCCTTTCTCTTTCTCTTTGTCTGTCTCCAGTGAGTGTACCTGCACTCTGGGAAAGTTTTAAAATTATATATATACATATATATTTTAAAATAATAATATAAATATATCTTTAAATATTTCTTTTTTTTGTTTGTTTGTTTTTTTTTTTGTTTTGTTTTGTTTTGTTTTTTGAGAGGTTTTTCGCTATAGGGCGCGTGCGCTCGCCAGACAGACAGAGAGAGACATAGAGACAGAAAGCGAGAAATCACCCCCCAGGGGGGATGGTCACGCCGCAATCCCTTCTCCTCCATTCTCCTCTCGGGATCTTGGGAACGCACGCACACGCGCCCGGCGTGAGCTGTAAGCCACCGGGTCCGAGACGCAAACCGCGGTCGACCACGTGGGAGTCCAGCGACATAGCCATTACACTAACTGCTGGTTCCCTAAATATTTCTTTTGACAACATTGTATCTTTATTAAAATAATAGTTGTAGATCACTATTCAGATTAAGTCATCTTAATATTCATTGACATTTCATTCCCAATAGCAAGGATCAGTGAATCCTGGTATTTTCCAGTCTTTCTAGGTCATTAACTGATTCTGTAATCAAAGAAATATCTATTTTCCTGATCTGAAATTCTTAATGCCAATATGTGTGTGTGTGTGTGTGTGTGTGTGTGTGTGTGTGTGTGTGTAATTGCCAGAGAGTGCATGCCCTCCTGGAGATAGACAGAAAAAGGCAGAAGAAATGTGAGAAAGTACTCCCCATGGGGAATGGTCATATCGCAGTCCCCTTTTCCATTTCTCCTTCCTTTTGGATTTTGGGCGCACATGCAACTGGAGTATTTTATAAGCTATTAGATCCAGAACTCGAACCTTGAAGTCTGCCACTTGGGATCCAGCTGCCTTGACCAGTCAACTGGCTGCCCCCCAACCTGTTATATAATACTGTAGTTCTGAAAATGTGAAAGGAATTTAAACTGTGCTGGATGCTTGTGGGTTAAGCCTTACTCAGGATGGAGATCCTTTTAATATAGTCAGTGTTCAGACAGAGAGAAGGGAGACTGTGGCACTTTTCCTGGTTTGGGGTCAGTATGGCAGTACCTAATGTATATAGAGACAGCATAGAGGCTGAAAAGAGAGCTAGCATCTCAATATTGCCAGAGCTGTGAAAGGGGGTTAATTTTTAAACATTTGTGCTTTAAAGTTTTTTTTTTTTTAATTATTATTTTGAAATAATTTCATACCTACAGAAAGGTACAAATACTTTGCCAAGTATATACCATTTTGCCATGGTTTCCTTTCTCAACATGTATGCATATTTACATGTTGCTTTTTTCTAAATAATTTGAGCATAAGTTGCAGAAACAATGCCCTTTTATGATACTTAATGGTATAGATGCTAAAATCAAGGTCATCCTCTTATTCATTGTGGTATTACCAAAATCAACATGTGATTTTCAATTTATCAAATACTTGTTTAGTTGAGGGCAAAGTATAGGTAGGCTTGCACAACTCTTTTAGGTGGTGAAGGAAGTTATAATCTATGTAATGCATAAAAAATCAATAAAGAAAATCATTCTATTTTAGAATAAGACTGGCATCACAGAATAATACAAGATCACCAAGATGTCCTCCAGAAACACAAAAGTAAAAAGCAATTATTTTAACCTAGGGAATCAGGACAATGCTTCTTGACTGGTGCAGAGTCAACCTGAGAGAGGTGGAAGTGCTCTGCCAGAGAACAGTGGAAGGGAATTATTTCCCAGAACACATTCCCATTTTATTCCTGCCCTTGACAATGAAAATTCTAAGGATGAATGCATTACTGAAGTTACTCAGTACTGAAATATCAGGAATACATGAGATAGGACAGGTTCTATTCTATAAAAGTCAGTAACAGTACTTCTTTTTTTCCTTTTAATTAATAGAACTTAACCTTAACATGACTGGACTAATAAATAGATTTCCCTTCCTAACCACTTGTCCTTAGATTGTTTTTCATTAATATCTTCATGATTATGAAAGACAAGAAGTAATGGAGTTGATCAGCTGTAATTACTTGGAAGGAATGGATGGAATGTTTTCAAAAACTTAATTAAGGCACTGTCAATCTAGAGTTTAAGAGTTGTCTTAAAATATTAAATGTTATGCATGCAAGCTATCCTTATCATCATTATTTATTAAGTGGATGTTTTAAGTTTTTTTAAATTTATGTAAATATTTGTTTAACTTTGAATATTTATTTATTTGTTTGTTTGTTTTAAGTTCACATATACATCCAGACAGTGTTATGCAATGTTAATACTCAGCCCTTTGGCAAGAAGATTTTCTTAATGGAATTCAGACTCTTAAATAACACAGTTTTGCTTTTGCAAACTGTTACTTGTTTTCTGGTTAAAATAAAAATAGACTTTTTAGATCTTTGTCTTGGCATTTAATTTCTTAATGGCTTTTCTTTTCAGAAATAAATGTATTTTGACAGCAGCATACTAAAAGTGTTACAATTTACATGAATTTTTATTAGAAAATAAATTTCTTCATCTGAGTTTTTAATTCTTCAGCCTGATATTAGATACCTTTGGATAATATCTGTAAAAATTCATTTTTCTGAAACTTTCACATAGGGGGTTGGGAGTAATGGAAAACCCATGAAGCTTTCATCCCGAGATTGTGCATTTAAGAATACAGATACTTTTTATTTTTTTAAGGTTTTTGCCATAGGGAGTGTACACTTGCTGGAGAGAGAGTGAGAGGGAATGTGGGAAATCACCCTGCAAGGGGATGGCCTTACCTCAACCCCTTCTCCTCTGTTCTCCTCTTGGGATTTTGGGTACACACACACACACACACACACACACACACACACAGGCTCCAGTTGTGTGATTTTTTAAGGCACCAAGTCCAGGACTTGAACCATGGTTAGCCATGTTGGAGTCCAGTCCCTTAACCACCATGCCACCTGCTGGCCCCTGCAGATTTATTTTAACAGGCCGTTATCTAATCTCTTGTCCCAGCATACACAATTTTCACTTTCTAAGTTAGCTTCATAATTTTTTTAAGTTTATTTCCCTCGTGAGAGACAGAAATGGAGACTTGGCACCCTCAACGAAGTCTTGATGCTGCAACCCACTCTCAGTCCTTGCTAGCACCAGATCTTGAGCACACAGGTACCTGGAGTATTCAGGGAAGTCTCGGCATGAAACTGGGACTGTCTCACGTTGGTTAGCTTCAGAGTGTACCGTCTTACTACTGTGCAGCCATCTGGCCCCCAGCCTTCATAATTTTTAATGACTCCTGCAAATTTTTCTCCTGCTTTGTGTTCTGCTCATGACTATGTGTGAAATGTAAAGATGAATTTGTTCTGCAAAAGTTAAAACAATGATACTGTTATTTGACAATATTTTTATGAACTTTTGAACATAAGCAGTGCACCGATCTTATATTTCTGACTTGGTATTGTTATAAAAGATTTATGTATATAATCATTCTTAGGACTTCCCTTCGTAAAAAGGTCAGTCCTCAGGCAAAGTAAACCCCAGATAATGTATCTCCAAATTTAATATAGTCTATTTTAATACAGTGCTCAATTCCATTAAACTGAGGTGCCATAATTACTTAATTGCCCCCTCTTTTTAGTTATTTAAATTCTTTCTATTTAAGAAAAGAACATATCTAGTACATATTCATATAGACTATTTTATTTTTATATTTCCATTAGAAAGCAAATTTGGGGGGGGGATCAGCCAGTGGTGTGATGGTTAAGGCAGTTGGATCCCCCACATGGCCACCTGCACAGTTTAAGTCTCAGACCCAGCAGGTTGAGAAAAATGCCAGGCACGTGTGCATGCATGCCCAAAATCCCAAAAGGAGAAATGGAGGAGAGAAGAGTTGTAGGGTGGGAATGCCTCATGGGGCCTGGTTTCTCCCATCCCCATTCCCATCCCCATTTCTCTCCAGCAAGTGCATATAGCCCCTAGCAAATTAAAAAAAAATAAATTAAAAATCCCTAAAATTCACATTTCATAATCATCTCCCCCCCCCCCCCTTTTTACTATCAGAGGACACATGCATTTGTGGAAGTGAGGGAAAAAAGCACCCCTCCGTGAGACATGGTCATGCCATTTCTCTTCCATTTCTCTGTCGTATTAGGATTTGGGGATTTGGGGCATGTATGCACATGTGCCTATCATGTTTTTCTAACTGCCAGGGCCTTGATTCAAGCTATGGTAGGTCATGTGGGATTTGCTCCTTTAACTGTGAGGCTATGGGGCCAGCCCCTATTTTTTTTTATCTTCTAAAGATCCTTAATTTTCAGTTTAGGAGTGAGATTTCTGGACCAGAAAGCATGACTATTGCTTTTAAAGGATTTTTAAGTGCTGTATCAGTATATAGAGTATGTATCACTTTTGTAGAAACTCAGAATGGTTACATTCTATTTAGATCACAGTATAAAAGAAACTTATTTTATAATAAAATGGAAGTTTCCATTGGTTCATGATGCAGTCATAGGAAGATGACAACATGGTATACTGGAAAACGCTGGTGCCCTTAAGTCTCTGTTGCATGTAATTAGTTAACCTCTCTTTTATGCATATGTTAATAAATAAGTTCTAAACATCAAAACAATAGTCACTCAGACTGGTTTTCATATCCTTAGTATAGCTTTGAAACTATGTGGCCACCTGTGCATGTCACTAAAAAATCTCTCTTCCCTGTTTTGCCAGCTTTAAAAAAAGGAATACCATAATGTATCTTCCAGGATGATAATATATTTATAGGTCATCGGAAACGTTGTGATGAATTTTTACATAGAAAAACATGGGAAAAAGTCATGACTTTTCCAATCACCCAATATATTATCTACCACTGTAATTATAACCACTATAATTGTAACCAAAATTCCTGGGTTTTTTTCCTGTTTCACTTAATACCTATATTGAAGTGTTTAACTGCTTTATAAGTCAGCCTTAATTAATAGTACTATTTAATTGCTTAAATGTTCACTTTGCTGCAAAACAATACTGGGAAAATATGAGAAGGAAGAACATAAGATCTGAAGTCACAGATTGCCTGAATGGAAATGCAGCTCTGGTACTTACCTGTGTGATATTGGGCAAGTTATTTATCCTGTTTAGCACTAGGATTCTCATGTGTAGAATGAGGTTATAATAGTAATACAGATTAAATGAGGTTATATTTAAAAGCACATAGCACAGTTTTGGATACATTTTTAAGCATCAGTTAGTATTCATTTTTAATAATTACTGTTATACTTATTGTGTTAGTTGCTATTTATAAGAAATTACTTCAAAAAGTAGTGGCTTAAAATAATAGTAAATGCTGTTGGTGTGGTGGTTGGGGCTGCTAGATCCCACATGGCCAACTGCGAGATTCAAGTCCTGAACCCAGCAGCCTGACTAAATACACCAGGCATCTGTGCCAAAATCTCGAGGGGAGAATATAGGAGAAGGGATTGTGGCATGGCCATCCCCCCTAGGGGTGCCTTCTCACTTTTCTTCTCTTTCTCTGTCTCTGGTGAGTGCATGCACCCTATAGAGTTTTTGTTGTTGTTGTTTTTAAGTTTTGAAAAAAATCTTGATAGATGCTTATCTCCTTGTTCCTGTAGGTTGAGAATTCACGGGCTGTGTTCTCCTTCAGTCTCTCATGAGGTGGTAGTCAGTATGTCAGCAGGGACTGTGGTCATCTGAATATTTTTTGAACCTAAATGGCTATCACTTTTATGTTTTGCAGACTATGTCTTCCGCAGTGGTACAGTTGTATGCAGCAGATCGGAACTGTATGTGGTCAAAGAAGTGCAGTGGGGTTGCTTGTCTTGTTAAGGACAATCCACAGAGATCTTATTTTTTAAGGATATTTGACATTAAGGTGAGTTTTGTTTTGCCATTACTTTTAACTGTGGGTGGTTAGGATATTTGTTTCAGATATAATTTAGTTTAGATTTATTTGTTTATCCTATAGGTAACATTTAAATTATACTTAAACTAATATTAGAAGGTTGAAGCTTGGTTTTAGAAACTCTAAAGCATGGACATTATGACCAAATAGAAGCATAGCACAAGCCAGAGCATGGATAATTCTCTATTTCATCTTTCTTCTTCCACCACACATAAAGATATATATATATATATATTATTTTCTTTTTTAAATTATGTCTTTGGGTCTTGGACTTTCCACATTCCCTCTTTTTCTAATAATATTCTTTATTCCACCTTTTCCATTATAGACTGGTATAACTAGTCCTTTAGGGATCGTAGCTGCTACTATGTACCGTTATTATTTCAGCTAAGGTTAAAGTATTACGCATTATCTATAAAAATGTATTTGCCATCGATTTTTCTCCAAGACAGCTGATAGGTGCAGCATGTTGCTGTTAGAAACTGGCTTATTGGGACTAGCAGTTTGTGTAATGGCTATGTCGCTGGACTCCCATGTAGTCGACTGTGGTTTGAGTCCTGAACCCAGTGGCTTAAACTCACGCCAGGCACGTGTGCATGTGTGCCCAAGATCCCAAGAGGAGAATGGAGGAGAAGGGATTGCAGGGGCGTGATTTCTCACTTTCTGTCTCTCTGTCTCTCTGCCTTTCTGGAAAGCACATGCACCCTTTAGCAATCTCTCAAAAAAAGAAAGAAAGAAACAAACAAACTGGCTTATCGAGGCAGTGATTCTGGGTAGTGGGAAACATGTGCATATTCTGAAAGAAGCTCCTAAGAACTTTGATAATTTCTCATCAGCAGCAAAAAGCACTATTTCAAAATGGAATACACGTACAGCTCCATTAGGAGGAGGGGAATTTCATTACAGTGGTCATAATGTTCAGTGTATTTTACATTTTTGAAATTGTGGTCTAGGCAAAACCTTGATTGCAGAACAGAGCAGAGATTATGTTTCCCTAACCACTTATTTGCTATTATAAGTAGCCATTGCTGAACACTCACAATTAGCCACCTTTGGTGTTAAAATTAAATTCATTTCTTACACCATGGCAATAGTCATCCATAATGCATTGGAATCATCAGTTCCTTTCTGCAGCATGATTGATAATAGTTTTACCAGTATTTAATTAGGAAACTGCTCTGTAAATTTAAGAATTTGAACATTATTAATGAATAGGACAAAGAAGGTATATTTGACCCTCTCACATATATAAGAATAAGGAAAGAACATGGAGTATTCCTATCATTTTTGGTAGTACAGTCTGAATGTTGCTAATGGAACTGTGTGTTTGTAATCAGTGCATGTACTACTTCTATGTAACATTGACAAGTACAGTCTGAATGTTGCTAATGGAACTGTGTGTTTGTAATCAGTGCATGTACTACTTCTATGTAACATTGACAAGTTAGCAATTATTCTAGTTATATATTTGGCCAAGTAACTATATTTGGAAGTGTTTAGCTAATGAGACTATGTCTTAGCATACTGAATTAAACTCACTTGATAATGTAGGTTTTAAGGAAAATATGTTATCCTGCATTTGTTTTGGGCCACCAGATGATGTGGAGATTAAGACGACTGGGTCCGACATGGCTAACTGCGCAGTTCTAGTCCCAAACCCATTGGCTTGAAAAAAGACATTGGACACATGTGTGTGCCTTCCCAAAATCCCAGGAGGAGAATGGAGAAGAGATTGCAGCATGGCTATCACACTATGGGGGTGCTTTCTCCCTTTCCATCTCACTGTGTCTCTGTGTCTCCAGCAAGCACTTCTGCCCTATAGCAAAAGTATAAGAAAAGAAAAAGAGAGAAAGAAAAAAATCACTGATTAAATTATGTGGTATTACCTACATTTTACATATATTGGATCGTCAGAAAAGTTATGTATTATTCTGTTTTTCTATGCAAAAATGCATCGTGACTTTTCTAACCACCCAATGTATGACATACGTATATAAAAGTTATGTTACTATAAATAATCCCCTGATATAAGTACTTGTTTCATTCCTAAAGATTATTTTTTTGGTAGTTGTAATTTAATTTTTACTTTTTTTTTTAGGATGGGAAACTATTGTGGGAACAAGAACTATACAATAACTTTGTATATAATAGTCCTAGAGGATATTTTCATACCTTTGCTGGAGATGTAAGTTGCGTTTTCCTTTATTGTCATGTTTAATTTTTTTTTTTTGCTGGGGATGGAGTATTTAGTATATTAGCTGAGTATTTACTATGATAGGTAACTTTCCTTAAGAGTAGTCTTTTACTTTACCTTTTTTATGCTCTCTGTCTTCTTAAGTTACTCAGATATAAAATAATTTATTTTCTGCTTACAAAGTTAACCTTTACTTTTTAAGAAGTATGCCTCAATTAGCTATCATTTTTTTATATAAAGCTAAATTTGTGCATTTTGTTGTTTGCCTTTTTCGATGAAAATATTTCAGACTTGTCAAGTTGCTCTTAATTTTGCCAATGAAGAAGAAGCGAAAAAATTCCGAAAAGCAGTTACAGACCTATTGGGCCGGCGACAAAGAAAATCTGGTAACCTTTTTTCTTTCCTCTTCTTAATTATTTAAAAGGAGTCAGCACACTCTGGCTTATGGGACAGATGTGGTCCATTGCTTGTTTCTGTACAAAAAAGCTGATTGAAATCCAGCTATATTCATTAGTTATGGTCTATGGCCACATTTGTCACTAAACAGTTGAATAGTTACAACAGAGACTAGATGACCCTAAAGGCTAAATAATTGTTATCTAGTGCTTTACCGACAAAAAAAAAAAAAAAGCAAACCTCCTTATAGAAATAACATTTTTATTTAGAACTAATTTTTTCAGATATCTCGTAGGATACTTTCCAGTAACGCTTTTTTTTTTTTTATAAAGTCCCATGTGTACTGCTTCTTAAATTCATATCTTTTTAACATTTAATTCTATTTGTTGTTGTTGTTATTATTATTATTATTATTATTATTATTATTAATTTGATCAGAAACAGAGAGAAGGGAGAAAGCAAACTGCCAGGTCCAGGCTTTGAACCATGGTCAGCCACATGGGAATCCAGTGCCCCCAAGCACCACGCCACCTGCCAGTCCCTTAAATTTACATTTTTAATGACATTGTAACTTAAATTTTTAATAGTATTTTATACTTTGTAAACAAAGACTTTAGCAAACTTAGAAGCAAATATAGAGTTTTAAATAAGATCTGTAAACATTGTCATGTCTCTGTTTTCCCCATAAAGCTGTATACTGTGAGACCATAAGCATAAAGCAACTCTAATACTCATAGAGCTTTAAATTAATTAGTATATTAAGCTGTTGAGAAAGCCATGACGTATTGTTCTATGTTTTCTATCCAAAACTGCTTCATGACTTTTCTCACAACCCAACAGAAATGTTGTTTGACAGCAATGTTCCAGGCTTTTCTCTAGTAAAGAGGAGAGGTGTGAATCTCTTCAAAATCATTGCCCTAAGTAATCAGTTTTAGGAAAGATGACTACAGGAGTTGGGATTGGCAAATAAATTACCTTAAAACTAGTTTTGCCCTTGTAGAGTCTTTCTTTACTTGCAGGAGTATGTGTACTCCAAGGTGAAGATCATGGTATTAAAAGATGTGCCTTACCAATAAGAATGAATAAGGTTAGGGAAAAAAGACATTGGATTGGAAAACAGCCATATAAAAAGCATATATTTCATTTTATACATCTTCATTGTTATTTCAGTGGGTTTCTAAGAGGGAGGGAAAAAAGTGAAAATAAAATAAAATAAGTTCTTTCTTTATTATTGGCATCTTACTTTTTTTTTATGTATAATGTATGAATGGGAAAATTGTTAGGAGCCTATTATTTTTTGTTACTTTTCAGGACCAAGAGAATTTACCATTTGATTTCATGTCAGGAAGGTACTCAATGTAACAGTATTGAAACCTAAACTTTAGGAATAATTATAGTTCAGTATTTATTTCAATGGTGTGCTATGGTTGTAGGCCAGGAGCTCTCTTGGGCTCCTTTCAATCAAAACAAATGACATTTTCAATATAAAAAAGAGTAAAAAATACTTCTTAAAATATAGAATAAGTAGTGACCAATTTAATGCTAGGGACAAGAAATATCAATAATAACATTGAATGTTACCTCCCAGGATTTAAACAGAAAGATTATACCACAGTAACACTGCATATTCAACAGAAGAGAGTTTGAACATAAGGCTGAACTGGCAAAATAGAATTTTATGACTTTTGAGTAAAACATTACTGATTTTTTTTAACTATGCTTTGTTTTCCCCAATTTAAGCATTTTACTTTCTTCTGAGTTGTTGAGTTCAGCAATTTGTTAAAATATTTTTGTTTGTTTCTTTAAGTGCAGACATAAACTTTTCTTCCTTCCTGACCCCTCTGGAATTGGAAAATATTGGGGAGTATTCTTATTTTGTGGCAGAAGGGTTATTTGTATAAGTTCAGTAATGCTTGTTGCATTGAATCAGAAATTGGAAATATTATTGAGCAGGGCTTTGACTGGAAGGTCATATCTGAAGATTCATCAGAAACTATGGAACTAAGGTGGATCTCAAGTAAGCCAACAAAAGCTCTTAGAAAGATGACCTGGCACCATAAGTAGTTCTGCCTGGCAGAGATGATTAGAGAAGCTATATGAAAGAATTTATAACATAAAATAACCTGCGCTTTTCCAGCCTAGCATTGTAATCAGTATAGATTGCAAAAGGGCGACCACACCAGAGGGTTATCTTGAAGAAGACTTTGAAGGAAGAAAAAAAGACTGATCTTTGGGACCGGCAGTTAGCGTAATGGCTATGTCGCTGGACTCCCACGTAGTCGACCGCGGTTCAAGTCCCAGACCCGGTGGCTTAAACTCACGCCGGGCGCATGTGCGTGCGTGCCCAAGATCCCGAGAGGAGAATGGAGGAGAAGGGATTGCAGCGTGGCCATCCCCCCTGGGGGGTGATTTCTCGCTTTCTATCTCTCTGTCTCTCTCTGTCTGTCTGGCGAGCGCACGCGCCCTATAGCAAAAAAAAAAAAAAAAAAAAAACCTCTCCAAAAAAAAAAAAAAAAAAAGACTGATCTTTGCTAGCAAATAGTATATCATAGAATACTTGGTAGGCAGGGCTGAATTGAGAAGGTTTATATGTGACTTTGTGTGCTGGGCATTTGCTTTTCAATAATTTGAGTAGTTGACATGTAAATATTTTCTCAAAAATATTTAAAACCTTACTGTCTCTGCAGTTATAGAGTCACAAACAAAATTATAAGAAATATTTTGCACATTATCTTTAAAATTCAGTATTTTGAAATTTTGAAAGTTGTTTATTAACTCAAGAACTATGGAATATGAGCAATAATTTTTTGATATGTAAAGTAAATGCTTGTGGGAAAATGTAAAAAGAAATAAAAGAAAAAATACAGAATAAGTGATTTTGAAATTGGTAGCTAAGTTAAAGATGTCTTTTACTTGGCATAGGAAGTCTTTTTTATAAATAAATAGTTTCTGAACGTTTAGTTAAAATATTTCAGAAGCAGAAAAATCCTGATGTTAGGCAGGCAGTCGAGTCCTTTTTGGGCCCCCATGTATGCTGAGTCAGATTTCATCTTTCTCTCTCTTTTACTTAGACATGTGGGGTCCAACTTGTAGAACAACAAAGAATTAGTCTATTTTCTTTTCCTTAATAGAGGAAGTCATCTGTCCTGTCCTCCTTATACTTTCTCATTTTGAGTCTAACCCATCCCAGTGTCTTGAAATAGTCTTGTGATAAAGTTTATAGACTCTGTGCTCTAAGTCTATAGACTATGATGTCTCTCTCTTTTTTTTTTTTTTTTAATAGCCAGGATTTCATGATATTGAGATCCTCCAAGTTTAGCCTCTTGGTACCTGAGACCACAGACACACATTGCTAATACCTGACTTTTAGGGTGGGTTAGGAATCCAATTTGAACTTCCCATGTGGCCTCATCCTGCTCAGTAGCAGCATCATCCAATGCATGATACCAGAGCTAGATGAAATTTTCTTGTCTTTCAAAATATGTTGTTTACTGGGGCCAGCAGAAGGTGTAGCAGTTACGTCGCTAGACTTCCACATGGCTGACTGTGGTTCGAGTCCCAGGCCTGGTAGCTTCAAACTGACTCTGGGTGCACGTGTGTGTATGTGTGCATGTGCGTGCACATGGGTGCATGCCCAGGATCCCTGGAGGAGAATAGAGGAGAAGGATTGCTGCATGGCCATCTTCCCTTGGGGGGTGATTGCTCACTTTCTGTTTCTTTGTCCTATAGCAAAGATCTGTGACCCCCCCCCCCCAAAATGTTCACAGTTGAACACGGTACTTTAAACAGAGTCTGATTATGATACTATTGGGTCATTGGAAAAGTCATGACACATATTTCATACAGAAACTTGAAAAAATATATCATGACTTTTCAGACAACCCAGTAAAATATCCCTTGATTTGATTAAACACTGTTCTGCTAATCTTTCTAGCAAATGTCTTATACCATTAGCTCCTGTTCTGTTTTGTTCAACCAAACCTTTTCCCTTTTTTTACCTGTGTGCTTCTGAAGCTAGGATGGTGTCATAAATCTAAGTAATTGCTTCTTAGGACTTAGACTCTAAACTTTTACATTTAACTCAGTATATTTCCATACTTGTATTATCCACCAATTTAAGTAGTATTTCCCTTCTGGGCATAGAGATAACATCGCCGTGGAAATTGGAGCGTGCCATTCATTAGCCTAGCTAGGACTTGCTTAGTTCAAATATTTCAGAAAGTTACTTTATCAGATCAACAGATGGAATAGTACATTTATATGTCCCATTGATAGGATTTTCAACTTGTCCAACAGTTAAATCTGTTTTTTTTTTCCTTTAGAGAGGTTTTTGCTATAGGGCACTTGCATTCACCAGAGAGATGAGAGACACAAAGCAAGAAATCCCCCAGGGGGTGGTCATACCGCATTCCCTTCTCCTCCATTCTCCCCTCAGGATTTTGGGCATGCATGAACATGCATCCAGTGTGACTTTTTTTTTTTTTTTTTTTTTTTTTTTTTTTAGAGGTTTTTGCTGTAGGGTATGTGCGCTCACCAGAAAGAGAGAGACAGAAAGTGAGAAGTCACCCCCCAGGGGGGAATGGCCACGCTGCAATCCCTTCTCCTCCATTCTCTTCTCAGGATATTGGGCGCACACGCACATGTGCCCTGCATGAGTTTAAGCCACTGGCTCCAAGACTCGAACTGCGGTCGACTACATGGGAGTCCAGCGACATAGCCATTACACTAACTGCTCGTCCCTCCAGTGTGACTTTTAAGCCTTTGAGTCCGGTACTTGAACTGTGGTCGACTACATAGGAGTCCAGCAACATAACCATTATGCCATCTACTGGTCCCCAACAGTTAAATCTTAATGATTTTGGTTTGTGGTTATTTATAAACTATTATATTACATCAGTTATTTATGGATATTTCTCTTAAAATTTCAGAAAATTATATTAGAAAATCTTTGGAAGTTACCTTTGTTTAAAATTCTTGAACCACTTTTGAACTTTTTAAAAACTGAAATAGTGTCTGGTTTGCAAGAGTTTAAATTCAAAGAATCGATAGAAATTCTCCTGGTTTTGCTCCTACCTGAATGGCTGTATAGTGTTTCGGTGTTTTTCTGGTCTGCCCCAGTATCCAGAATTCTCTGGGTATTCTCACCCGCTTTGTGTTCTCATCCAGTCCCATAACGGCCCTGAAAATTTTATCTTCAGAACTGACTTCTTCTCTAACTTTTGGATTCTGTACTCAGTTTGGGTGTCAGAGGAGCCTTCAGAGTAATCATTCTGAACAGAAAACTTGATCTGTGTCCTTATCCTCAGCCCCACTGAAACCTGTTCTACTCTGTACTAGTATTCCCTTAGTAAAAGGTTTTTTCCCTCCACTTCATCACTCAGACTCAGTGTGGTTCCTCATGAATCTTACCATGGAGTTCCATGGAGTCTGGCCTCAAAAACATGTCCTGGAGCTGTTTCTTACTACATCTCCTGCTGCTATCCTAATGCAAACTAGCATCGTCTGTCATCTGGACTACCGCCTCACTCCCTGACCAGTCTTTCTGCTTCTCCTCTATCCTTTGCTATCTCTTTTCTACACAATAGTCTTGAGTAAACTCTTAAAAACATAGATTGTCCCTTGCCCTGTTCAAAACCTTGTATGAGCTACCTGTTATATATGGAGCAAGACCAGTAGCCCTTACCCTTGACTGTGGGACCTTATGCAACCCAGTCCCTGATTCACTTTCTGATTTTACTTCTTTCCCCCATTCCTTTTGCTTTCTCCAGTCCCATCTTCATGATGTTCCTTTGTGTCATGTTCTAATGTTAAGACCTTATATATCATTTCCTTTGTTACTTTATTTAAATGAAAATTCTTTAGAAAAGTCTTTCTCAGTACCAGCAGGTGGCATAATGGTTACATGGCTGGATTCCCATGTACTTAACCGTGGTTCAAGTCCTAGTAGACTTGGCAGCTTAAAACTCATGCCAGGTGCGTATGCACACGTGCCTGAAATCCCAAGAGGAGAATGGAGGAGAAGAGATTGTGGTACAGCCATCCCTCCTGGGGGGTGATTTCTCGCTTTCTGTCTCTCTGTCTCTCTGGCCAACGCACACACCCTACAGCAAAAATCTCTCTCTAAAAAAAAATGAAAAGCCTTTCTCAATCACCTTTACATCAATTTGTGAATGAAACAGTGTTTAAGTGAATTAACTTTTTAGTATTGATGGATTACATATTTCTAATAATATTCTTCTAATTTATTTTCTAACAGAGAGAAGACGAGACCTTTCAAATGGTAAGTTGCTTGATAATTATTTATCAACCAAACAATTTTGTTACTGTTTAATCCTTATAGAAACATGTACCATACATTAATATATAATATTTAAATCTATGATCAAATACTACAGATGATTTTGATCTTATTTAAATTAATGAATGACATGTGAGACAGCAAAAATACTAATCTTTGTTTCCTAGTATAAAGGAAGAATACAGAAGGTGAAGATCAGTAGTACTTGTATCTTAATTCTGTGTTTTGAAGGGGCATTTAATTTTTATGAATAAGTAGAACTTGAAAATTCTTCATGCAGGAGTGGAGTCTCACACTTTTACTACCACTACTAAGAAAGTCAGCCATAATTAAATGTAGTGTCTTTTTTTGAGATTGCTACTGGTTTTACGTCTTTAGTTTTATAGTTTTAAACCTTTTCTCTAGTGATCCCATATTTTTTCTTTAAATGAAGATATAATATGGTAATAATGTATATAGTACATTCATAATACATATTGCATAAAAATTATAAATAGAAGTCTCAATATTTTTTCCCACTCTGCTGGGGATTCTCTCCCTACATGTAGAGACAGACCACTGTGTTGAAAGAATACCAGCACTTTACTGCTTTGGGTGCACTACCACTGGGTGGCAGTAGGCACCATAGCTATGTCTGGCTGTATCCATGCAGGTGCTTGGCCTCAGATCCTCATTTAGATTATCAATTTAGCGGATCTTTTTGAGTTGCAACTATTAAAAAGACTATGTAAAAATTACATATAATCCTAAAATGTAGTTTGGTATCTTCCTCAGTAGCTCTTCCTTCCTTTATTGGTTAGTCTCCCAGTTTAGTTTATATGTTTTCCAATGAGCTGTTCCCTATTTCATGGTTGCTTGACAACAGAAGGCTATGGGTCACTTGTTTCTCAACTAGCTTACCTTCGTCAGAGTCCTGTGCTTTTTATGTGATTAAAAAGGAACTTTTCTTCTTTTATATTTAAAATTATCTAGAAATGTCTGTTCACAAGAATATTTTTAAAAACCTTTTCTTGTGGCAGTTGGCCATAATTAGGAGGAGGTAATATGTCATTTGACTGTTGAAAAGAAAAGAAAATAGCCTCTTGTATTTTATATTTGCTTAGTAGGTGGCCTTAGAATGAGTGTAATTTCATAAATGGAATAATTAAATTAAACTTTACTAGAAATGACTAGAGTATCTATTACCAAAGCATCTATGAACTTTATCAAAAAATAACTCTGCGTTATAAAAAAATCTTTTTTTTAGTGTGTCACTTTTGAAATAGATATTTATTTAGGCTTTAGAATACTGTTTTAAATGTATTTCTTAATATTTTCAAACTCTTAAGTAAATTATTATTTTCATCCAAAATAATCAGGTACCTAATCTCTTAAAATATATAGAAAATATTTTTTCTGAAAGTTGTTAGTAAATATTTATTGAATGATGAATTGTTGGACTGTGTTCTCAGAGAACTGATAAGTTGGTGAAGAAATAATGTATGACGTAATTTGTAAAGTTAGCATTGTCAGTAACCTTATTGTTGGAGTTGTATAAAAGGTAGAGTAGTTCCTAGAAAAGGTACAGGACTCGGAACCAAGATACCATAGTTCATCTTTGCCTCTGTCCCTAGTTATGTGCCTTATACAGGGCATCTGACTCTTCTTGTCCTCAGTTTTCATATACAAAATTTATAATTTTAAAAAGAAACCTTGGGACCAGCAGGTGGCATTGTGGTTAAGGTGCTGGACACTCCCACATGGCCGACCACGGTTCAAGTCCTGGACCTGGCGGCTTCCTTTCTCCCTTTCTTTCTCTCTCTCTCTCTCTGTGTCCTCCCTGGTCAAATTAAAATAAATGAATGAATAAATAAAATTAAATAAATAATAATTTTTAAAAAAAGAAAAAAGAAACCTTGATTTTCTGTCTAAAATTAATTTTCTGTAGAACTCTGTAATCTGGATTTTTCTATATAGATTTCTGTAGACTTACAGAATGTTCTAACCAGTACTGATGAAATATATCTATAATGACTCTAAGGAATTATAAACTACTTTGCAGATATGTAATATATCCATGCCTAATTGAGGGTAGAGGGAGTAGGGCTATCACAGTCTGACTGCCATATGAATTAAACATTGTTATTCATCATACATATCACTGATAATTTCATTCCCATCCTCTTAATTCATGAACCTTCTTCAGAGACAGCAGGGTTACCTTCTCTAATAAGTTAGGTTTACAAGAACCTTATTTCCCAGAAAAGAATTATTTTACTAGTTTAGATTATTTAAACCATTAAACTTAATTTTATCAACTCTATTACCATTTAGGTCTTGTATAGTATAGTAGATTGCTTTTATATAAACTAAAGCAGCACAAAAGTGTGTTTGTTCTGTTCCTAGGTTGTCAGGAAAGTCATGACATATTTTCCCATGTTTTTCTATGCAAAAATGCGTCATGACGTTCCCAACAGCCCAGTAATGATGGTTGGGCCAGCCAGGTGGCATGATTGTTAAGGCGGCTGGATCCCACATGGCTAACTGCACAGTTAGACTCCTGGACCTGCTGGCTTGGAAGACATGCACCTGTGCATGCATGGGCAAGATCCTAAGAGAATAGAGAAGAAGAAATTGGCATGGTTGTCTCCCCTGGGGTTGCTTTCTCACTTTCTCTCTGTCTCTGGCAAGCACTTTTCCCTATGGCAAACTCTATAAAAAGGAAAAAAAAAAGCTCATTGCTTTTTGGTTTTGTTTTTAATCTTTAAATGGTGAGACTAATTGTTTCTTCCTACTGGCCATTTGAATGCCATTTCAGGAAAGGTAGTGTGAATAAAGCGCGCCCATCTCTGAAATAATCTTTTATGTTAGTTCTTAAATTCTGCTAAATATAAGGATAAGAGAATATCCTTATATTTGAAACATCTTGTGGTGGACAGTGTTGCTGACAGTGATTGGTAAAGATATAATAAGAGAGAGGACAGAAAGGAAAGAATGAGATGTAAAAACAGATCGTTGGATGTCTGTGAAAGTATGAGTGTGACCTACTTCATGCTCTAACCGCTGAATTCTGGGTATTCTTATTAAGTGTCTTATTTTGTGAAACTGTAGTAAAGGCTGAAATCTGATATCCGAGCAAATTTAAAATTTAGGTCTTTATGATTTTATTAGCTTCTCAAATTATTCTGGTTTTTTGTTTGTTTTTTGCCATAGGCCACATGTGCTCAGAGAGTGAGATAGTGAGAGGGAAAGTGAGAAATCACCCCCAGGAGGGATGACCATGCCGCAATCCCTTCTCCTCTCCTTCATTTTTCTGGGACTCTGGGCACACATGCTCCTGTACCTGGCATGATCTTCAAGCCTCCAGGTCTAGGACTTGAACGGTGGTTGGCCATGAGGGAGTCCAGCACTGTAGCCACTATGCCACCTGCTGGCCCCTATATTGATCTTACTCTTTTTTTTCTTTTTCTTTTTCTTTTTCTTTCTTTTTTTTTTTTTTTAAGTTTCTGTGATAGGGCATCCTTAACCTGCTGGAAACATATTGAGAGAGAGATATTATCATTAAATACCATTTTTTTTCTAAAAAATAATTATTTCTTGCTGATATCAGCAACTTATCATGGGATAGTTTATGAAATTATAAATACAACTTTTAGATAATTCACATATTCTATTTATATGTAAATAGACTTGAATACTTAGAGATAATGGCCAAATGGCAATTGTTTTTCTACACAGTGGTGATGGCATTTTGTTCAACATTTTGAGAACTGTCATTAATGTCATTAATGTAATCAAATTTATAAGAAATTTTTATCGAGTATGTTATATTTGGACTTTTTATGGTTTTTAGATAAAATTTTTTTTGCAAAGTATAAGACAAGTTTTGTGCTACACTTAATTGCACCCCTGAAAATGTTACTGATATTATTTAATAGTGCCTGAGATAGTTTTTCTATTGATCCTTAAAGATAAGAAATTTTTCAATTTTCATGTTTTTGAGCTCTCTACTTCTGATAGTCAAGATGTGTGTGTACTCGTGGGAAAAATATTACTGAACTTAAATATGGCAGCTTTTTGAGTGCTAATATGTCGCTGCAAGTAGAAAGTTCCACACCTGACTTTATGTGACAGATTACAGTCAAAGCACTGCAAAAGACAAATACATAAGTTACATCCATGCTATGTGTATGGGATGTAATGTGAAACACATGAATTTTGTGTTTTGACTTGGGTCCCATCCTCAAGATGACTTATTTCATATACACAAAATATTCCAAAATCCAAAATCTGAAACATTTGTGGTCCTTCACAGTTTAGATAAAGGATACTGAACCTGTAATACTGTTGTAAGTACATTTTACCTCACAAACTTAAAGAGATTATGCTAGATTTCTTTGTTAAATTGAGAACAAAGTAGATGATGCTTTTACTTTCTTTATTCTCGTTATTGATATATGCCACTTTACCATTGAGTAATGTGTGGGGTAAGAGGCCATTGTAGTCAAAATTTAAGGTTTGGACTAGTTAAATTTAAATTCTCGTTGAAGTTCACATTCTTCTTGAGATTTAATATTATCAAAATTCAAATTTGCTTTGAAATAAATTATGTTAATGTGTTTGAGAATTTATTACAGATTTGTAAATTTATGGCCCAATATTATCTATTTTTTATTTAAAAAAATAGGTAGATTTAAGTTAAAATTTGAATAATTTATAGTAATGAAGTGACCTTCCTTCAGTAAAAGATATTTAAATTTTATATTATGATTGTATATGTGTTAGCTTAAATTCTATTTTTTTCCATATTACTTTTTCTTTATTTATAGGTCCTAATTTACCCATGGCTACAGTTGACATAAAAAATCCAGAAATCACAACAAATAGATTTTATAGTTCACAAGTCAACAACATCTCCCATACCAAAGAAAAGAAGAAAGGAAAAGCTAAAAAGAAGAGATTAACTAAGGCAGATATTGGGACACCAAGCAATTTTCAGTAAGATAGTTTGTTTGTTCTTATCTTTACTTTTGATTATTTGTTGCTGCTCTTAATTTTTAACCTGTTAGAAAATTTTGTTATCTTTTAGGAAAGATGCTTGTATTTACCACTTGCACACTTTTTCAGCTACACATTTTGTTGGAGGTTTTTGCTTTTTTTTTTAAGAATGAATGTTCTGTGAATCTTAGTATTCTTTTCTTTTCCACCCATCAGAAAAGAAAAATTAGGTAAAGTTGTTTTTTCAACGAGTTATTGGACCTAAAAAGGATTTCTCATTTTGTTCTCTGAGTATCTGGGAATTGTTTGTAGTCATTGCCTAGAGGCAATTAAAACCTTTTGTATTTATGTGACATATTTCAAGCATTTTCACGTGCATTATTTATCTCGTTATAAAATGCCTATTTTCTCATATATATATATATACATACATATATGTATATAAGTGTGTGTGCGTATATGCATATGTATATATATACATACGTATACATATATATGAAATGATTGCATTCTTATACTAATTTGACAGTTAAGGAAATAGATGCTCGAGAGATTGTACAAAAATGTTAAGATTCAGTTTGCAGCAGAACCAGGGCTAGAATCCTAGTCTCATCTCCTAAGTCCTTGAACATAGGTTTTCCCAGAATACCTGTGTCTAAAGGAGCTAAGACTAGTTCAGGCCAAAAAAAGGTGTGTAATATTTTATATATATTATGTTTTAATATCCTTTAAACATTTTATTTTTCTATTTTTTCTACTTCAGGCATATTGGACACGTTGGTTGGGATCCAAATACAGGCTTTGATGTAAGTGTCTTTTCAAATATTGTACAGTATTATTCTTAATATGTGGTAATATTATGCCCTGCCTTAAGATTTTTTTGTTTTTATTATTTATTTTTGTGGAGTCCAATGTTCATTTACCATAAATGTGCTTGCGTTAAGTACATATACCATTGAGGTTTCAAAATCATAAATGTTGTTCTATCATTCATGCCTGTCTCTAAAAGACAGTTTTTGTACCCTTGGCCATACATAACTAAATAAGTAAAATCCTTGTGCTTTGAAAACTAAGAGAAGAAAATTATTTCTATTAAAGATAATTTAAGGGGACTATATGCCAAAATACTTGAAAGTAGTATAATCACATTTTAAATATCCAGTTGTGGAGTATTCTGGGTCTTTTCACTCCATAATTCTTGATGGCAGTTTCATCATTCATTATGTTATAGCACTTAAGAAAGGTAGATGGGATTGCTGGCAAAAATTAATCAAGGTTTGAAGAAATTATTTTGAAGAGAAATATTTGTGGTTAAGGTGAAAAAATCATTTGAGTTACTTTTGTTATAATTATAATGTTAAGTCCACAAACACATACCTCTTGTGTGATGGACTTGGGGCTTCAAGGAAATCCTTGCCTTTCAGTTTCAAATGTATATCTGTAATTATACCTAAATCTTATTTAGAACAGGTTTAATGGATGAACATTCCAGATCTTTGAATTGTGAATGAGATAGTGGAAATCTAATGGAAATGCCCTGTTTTGAAGGCAGGGAACCAAAAAGAGAATAAAAATATAAAATCTATTCTTTATTTTTATCTTTTTTTAACAAGGAAGTTTAATTACATATAAATAACCATTTTAAAATTTTTGAACTTAAAGTAATTTCATAAGGCCAAAAAGGAGAATGAAATTTTTTATTATCCTTTCTTAATTGGGATTTTTTGTAGTTAGTTGTAGTTAGCAGTTATTTTATCTGTTATAGCTGAATAATTTGGATCCAGAACTGAAGAATCTTTTTGATATGTGTGGAATCTCAGAGGCACAACTTAAAGACAGAGAAACATCAAAAGTTATATATGACTTTATTGAAAAAACAGGAGGAGTGGAAGCTGTTAAAAATGAACTACGAAGACAAGGTAACTTTTATTTCTCTTTAGGCATTCTGATATCTTTTTTTCTTTTGAGTTTCTTGACATCAGTTTCATGGATGGAACTATATAAGTTCATGTGAACCTGTCCTTGAGCAGAATGTATGCGTTTATGGACAGCTAGTTTGACCCAGTGTACTATGTCTCACATTATTTTGATATCACTAAAAAACTTGACATGGTGTTATTTATTAGTATTATTTATATTTTATTTGTTTATTTAAAGGTTATTTTATTTAACTTTATTTATTTATTTTAATTTGACCAAGAGAGACAGAGAGGGAAAGAGAAGGAGAGAGAAAGTAAGAAAGCAAGCCACTGGGTCTGGGACCAGAACCGTGGTCAGCCTTGTGGGAATCTGGCACCCTTAACTACCATGCCATGTACTGGCCCCTATATTTTATTTTTTTGGAGAGATTTTTGTATAGGACACATACACTTGCTAGGGAGACAGAGATAGAAAGTGAAACATCACCCTTAAGGGGAGATGGTCACGCCACAGTCTTTTCTCCATTCTTCTCTCAGGATTTTGGCCATGTATGCACATGTGCCCAGCATGAGTTTTAAGCAGCCGGGTCTAGGGCTCTAACCATAATCAACTACATAGGAGTCCAGCAATGTAGCCACAATGCCCTCTGCTGGCTCCTGGTTTTTATTTATTATTAGGAAATATATTTATGAAAAGTAATACAAAATCTTCCAGCTATTCTTATTTTAGAATAAAAAATTATAGTTGCCTAAATATTTTACTTAATGACTCCTAAGAACCCACCATTAAAGTTTTTACTATAATTCAGGTGTAGTTAGTTATTTATTCATTCATTCATATTGCCAGAGTGAACATGTATGAGAGAGAGCCCCACTGCCAGTGGGCTGTAGTCACACTTCAATTATTATTCCTCCCCTTCAGGATCTGGAGTATGAGCACACACACAATACTTGGTATGTTTACCTAGCTGCCAAGGCTGAGATTGAACCACCATCAACCATGTGGGATCTGGCTCCCTGTGCACAGGGGTTAACTGTTGCTACCAGGTCAGACTTAGATGTGGTAATTTAAATATAATCATTCTATTATAATAATTTTTAATGTAGGGACCAGCAGATGGCGTAATGGCTGTGTTGCTGAACTCCCATGTAATCAACTGCGGTTTGCGTCTCGGACCCAGGCTTAAACTCATGCCAAGTGTGTGTTCATGCATGCCCAAAATCCCGAGAGGAGAATGGAGAAGGGATTGCGAGGTGACCATTCCCCCAGGGGATGATTTCTCGATTTCTGTCTCTGTCACTCTCTGTCTTTCTGGTGACTGCATGTGCCCTATAAGCAAAGAACCTCTCCAAAAAAATAAATAAATAAAATAATAATAAATAAATAATAATTAATGTAAACATTTTCCAAATATAAATAATGTAAATCTTTCTGTTAAATTGGAAATGCATACCTTTTCTCTTGGGTAAAGTACAAAATTTTCTTTTGGAACCTGACAGAACAATTTACAGCCTTTTAAGACCTGATATTGCATTTAAATCACCTTGTGTTTTAGTTGTGTCTTAACAGTTACACAGTAAAATGTAGAGAAAGTAAACTTTTCAATTTGCCAGTCGCGCTTTTGTAACCTTGTTCATTTAGGGACTCTTTTTCTTCCTAATTTTTGCATACTGTGTAATAGACAGTGTTGAGAACAAATGTTCACCAGTTAAAACATCTCCTAAAGAATTTAGCTGTTGTTTATAATTAGATGTGTTTGGCTTTCAGTGTCTTTTTAAATTTTTTTTTTATTTTTATTAGGTTTGCTGTAGGGTATGTGAGCTCAGTAAAGAGTGACAGACAGAGAGAGATAAAGGGAAACAAGAAAGCATCCCCAAGGGTGGATGCCCATGCTGTAGTCCCTTCTCCTCTACTCTTCTTTCAGGATTTTAGGCATGCACACACATATGCCTAGCATGTTTTTGGAGCACTAGGAGACAGCACCTTAGCCATCATGCCACAGAACTGGCCCCCTGTGTCTTTTTCACTGCTGCTGTTCATTTCACTTTTGATCGCTTCATCCTTTCGTATAGTAGGTACGCATTATGTGAGCACTGGTATTAGGGTATTTATATTTAGATGTAAAGATATGACTTCTGTCCTCAGAAGCCCTGCAATCTGGTGTCAAGACCAATATGTATACAAGTATAAGATTATAATTGCTATTATGAGAACAATGGTAGTCCCACTGAAACTAGCATGATACTGATTTATCTTATATCGTGAACAAATTGCATTTCCAAATTGCATACATTTTTAAAAAACACGTCTTGTTGGCCCTGTAGCACAGCAGTTAAGTGCTGTGCAGAGGGATCTGGAACCCACATGGCTGACTGCAGTTGAAATCCTGGTCCTGGTGACTTGAAAAAGTTGCCAGGCACATGTGCCCATGCCAAGGATCTCGATGGAATGGAGAAGTGGAGGAAAAAGGATTCTAGTGTGACTGTGCCTGGTCTCTCTCTCTCTCTCTCTGGTACGCATGTTCCCTCTGGCCATAGGGGGGAAAAAAACACAGTTAGGCACAGCATCATTATTTTTATATGCTCCTAGGCAGTCACTATTAGTGTGCAGAAGATGGAGAGTCCTGAGAACCCCAGTGTCTTCTTTGGCCCCCCCCTTTTTTTTTCACTGTTATCACCCACCTACACATTATACTACTAAAGGTACTCACGGTCTTTAGCACTCTACTTTATAAGTTTGCTAAGTGCTTTTGACATTATCTAGCTATTAATATTGCTGCTCTCTCATCTGAATATCTGTAAGAAAGAATTTACTATACCAGGAATTAAAGTAAGAGTTGATGTTGTTAGAAAAAAATTTTGAAATCCACATGATGTTTTTCCTAAAACACATTTTTCACAAACTTTTTGAGGACCCCCCTCATTTTTACTTCACTTTGTTTTCTAAACTTTTTACTATTGCTTTTTATGTCACATGCTTTTAAAACATTAAATTAGGGACCAGCAGCTAGCATAATGGCTATGTCGCTGAACTCCCATGTGGTTGACCGCAATTCGAGTCTCGGACACGGTGGCTTAAACTCACGCCGGGCGCGTGTGCTTGCATGCCCAAGATCCCTAGAGTAGAATGGAGGAGAATGGATTGTGGGTGGCCATCCCCCCTGGCAGGGGGTGATTTCTCGCTTTCTGTCTCTCTGTCTCTCTGCCTTTCTGGCAAGCGCACATGCCCTATAGCAAAAACCTCTCCAAAAAAAAAAATAAATAAAAATAAATTAGGCAAGATTTATCCTTAACTGAGAGGCAGAGACTTAAAAGGATCCTTTAGGAACAAAGTGTAAATATGGAATTTATATTCAAGAACCTAACTCCCAGTATAGATTGTTTTAAAGACTGAAGAATGTGAGACAGCTTTTATTTTTATAAAGAAACAATAAAGGCAAACTAACAGTTTATTAAGGAAGCATTTTCTAGGCCGATCATATAATTAAATTAATATTCAAAAGTATGAAGAATGAATTAGAAGGGAAGAAGTTAATAAAGTCTTAAAAATGTGCTTTGTGAAATAATCAAATCCTCTGATACTTACTTTGTAAAACCATGTAATCGTGTTTATAAAAAGCAATAGATTGTGATTTCCAACATACAGTATCTTTTTATTTTATGTGTGCGCAGTTGTTTGAAATCCATTAACTCATAATAATCTGTTCTGTAGGTCCACCACAATGGAGTGGTATGTATGGGGATTCATTTGATGTGGTGCTTTAAGTGGTGCATGCCTTGGTGTGTTCATTTTCAAAGAAGCTGGAGTTCATATATCCAGCCTCCAAATCTAACTTCCAGTGACATTTTCTGCCCCAAACTCAACTTAGAGCTTTGGGCATGTAGATTTTAAGATAGGAAGAGAATTTATTTCTGTGTGAGTAAGAGCATGTACTTTATCATTTAGATAGTTTTATGAAATTCTGTGTGTTTTTTAAAAACCTTCTGTATATAGCACCACTGTTTTTATTACTAATTATAATTACTATTTTTAGCGATCACTTTTCACACTTGATGTGTCTTTCAATAACCTACATAAAAGAAACTGACATTTTTACATTAATTGGAGTTGGGGAACTAAACACAAACACACAGTACAGTTTTACAAATGCCTCCTCAGGGAAGTGTCATTAATCTCATGAATTTAAACTTGTTTTAAATTAATTTTTCCATTTGTTTTACCTTGATGACAGTACAATGAGCAGTTCTGTAATGTTTCTTGAATTCTGTAATGCTATTATTTATTTTATGATTTTCTTATTACAATTCTTGTTAATGTCTAGTTACCTACCAGTACTCTTAATATTGATCTGAAACAATATTTTTAAGTATATCAGGTGTGCCATCAAGACAAGTTTTTTTGTGGATATTTTTGCTGAAAGCTTCAAAATTTTTTTAAATTAGACTTCAATAGTAAGAGCAGCTTCTATTTGTTGTAACTTTCGTTTGATGCTTTTCATTTACTTCCTTTTTAGAAGTCTAAAAAATACTGTTGTCAATCTGATTCAAGTATTGTGTGACTCTCAGAGGTTTAAAAATTTATAAGCTATCAGACATTCTTATAGTAGTGTGCAGTGTCCACGGAGCAGATACTTTTGTGCATGTAAACATAATTAACATTGTACCATCGATTCATGTTTTGCATTTTTATCTTGGAATGTAGCATGTTTTCTGCTTACTGTCCTTTTATGCAGATGTAGTATAGACTATAAAAAATTTCTGAAAGTGGCGGGACCAGCAGTTAGCGTAATGGCTATGTCGCTGGATTCCCACATAGTCGACTGCGGTTCAAGTCCCGGACCCAGTGACTTAAACTCACGCCGGGCATGTGTGCGTGAGTGCCCAAGATCCCGAGTAGAGAATAGAGAAGGGATTGCGGTGTGGCCATCCCCCCTGGGGGGTGATTTCTCGCTTTCTGTCTCTCTGTCTCTCTCTGTCTTTCTGGCGAGCACACGCGCCCTATAGCAAAAACCTCTCCAAAAAAAGAAAAAATTGAAAGTTGGTAATAGATATTTTCTTCAAGAAAATACAGAAAAGTTTGCCAGCACTTTTCAAGATAATAGAAGTGTTACACTGGGATTAAATGTTGTTGATAATTAATTCCCTGTAAATAAAGGCTCTCCCTTTCTTTGAGCAATGATTTAATGTCTGTTTGAATGGGTTTTAGCTGGACCCTAGGTTATTCCATGTACTTACTGCAAGTCAGTATTAAATGTACTTACTGCAAGTCAAAGACTTTTAATATTTTGTATATGAATTGCTATTTTACAAACAAAGGATTGCGAATCCAAAAATTCGGTGAAACCCCGAAAAGTGATTGACTTTTTAAAACCTTACAAAATAGAAGAGAGTCCTTCTCCTCTTGATTTTAGCAGACAGTTGAATCAAAAAAAAAAAAAAAAAAAAAGTCTAGACAAATAACATTGCTATTTGAAATATAAACCTAAGCTGATTGAAATGTAATTTTCTATCTGTTTGACGGATTTGATGCACTGCCTTATTCAAGAATATTCATAGTACATATATCCCATAACCTCCTGTATTTGCACCTTTATTCCAAATGTTGTTATTAAAGGACTGCTGCTAGCAACTTTTTAAGACTCTTAAATGAATCTTAAGCTGTAACATCCAGACCTCCAGTGTTCCTTGAGTGTAGATACAGGAGAATCTCAGTCTGATGGCCTATATCGAAGTAGAGTAATTCCCTGTTTTCAGCTGCATGCTATTTCTAATTTGAAAAGTTCACATACCAGGAGACAGTACCTACAGGAGAATAGGCCTTTCTGTGTGTTTCATCTAATGTTTTAAATTATATTGACAGATTAAAAAGTGGAAGAGAGAAAGAGGGAGAGATTTATAGCAGGGTGTTGCCATTCTGGGATCCTCCTGCCCAGCCTCCCAGCTAGATCAATTTATAGGCACACATTGTCATGTGTGGCAGTGGTACCAGCATCAGACAACAGCCCAGCCCTCCCTCCCTGTGCCACTGCAGTTAGGCCTGATAGTGAATTTTTATAGCAGGATTCCCATGATTATCCCAAATGAGGGCTTTTTTCCTTCTCTGTTATCATTGCATTAATGAACGTCTAAACCTATTATATGTAATAAATGTAGGTATTTATAATTAAATAGGTTAGGTAGGAATGTAACCAACACCATATTACACTTTTGTAAGTGAATATCAGTAGTTGTTATAATAACTTTAGCTTACTTTTACAGTTTATAGAAGTTCTCAGTTAAATATCAGTTCATATCTCCTGAGTAAGTAATTGAACATTTCAACTGAACCATCAGCCTCTCTTAATGAGGCATTGCTAGAATACTGACCATAAATAAATAAAATGCGAAAGTAATTTAGATGACAAGAATTTACATTTTAAAAGAAAAAACATACTTGGATTTTAGCTCAGATTATTGTGAATAATTTTGAATCAATTCTGTTATATTAATTATATAATTTTGGATATAAATTGAATTTATAAAAAACTAAATATGCTTGATTCTTTAAAGAGGGAAAATATTAATTTTTATTAAAATAAAATAAAATAAATGCATATTGATCAAAATATTTAATTTTGTTGTTATGTTTTCATTGCTACATAAAATAGGAAAGCATTTTGTTTTTTACTTTAAAAAAAAAATTGCTGTAGGGCCCAAGCACTCATCAGAGAGAGAGAGAAAGAGAGTGAGAATGCACCCCCAGAGCAAAAGCCATACCACAGTCTCTTCTCCACTCTGTTATCAGGAAATTGGCCACACACACACCCACATGTGGCATGTTTTCCAAGCCATTGGGTTCAGGACTTGAACTGTGCAGTTGGCCATGTGGGACCTAGCCACCTTACTCACCACACTACTACTGGCCCTGATACTGATTCATAAACGAAATTCTACTATTTTAACTAGTATTTTTGAAAAAACAACAGGAAACTGACCTTTAGACTAAGTAGTCCCAAGTAATATTCTAAGATATGATCTGTGCTCAGATATCTTGATAAAATAAATGCAAAGATGAGAGCTTTTCTTCTTGGTATTATTTCATTATTTTGTTTTTAAACATGTTATAATTGCTTTTTAAACATTATGTTTTTCGGGGATAAAAAGCATGCCTTCTTTTTTTCTGTTTTTATTTTAGCACCACCGCCTCCACCACCATCAAGGGGAGGACCGCTGCCTCCTCCTCCCCCTCCACATAGCTCAGGCCCTCCGCCTCCTCCTGCCAGGGGAAGAGGTGCTCCTCCTCCACCGCCTTCAAGAGCCCCCACAACTGCACCGCCACCTCCACCTCCTTCCCGGCCAAATGTAGCAGTCCCTCCACCGCCACCAAATAGGATGTACCCACCTCCACCTCCAGCCCTTCCCTCCTCAGCACCCTCAGGGCCTCCGCCACCTCCTCCATCTCTGTCAGTGACGGGGCCAGCGGTACCACCCCCACCGCCTCCACCTCCACCTCCACCAGGGCCACCGCCTCCCCCTGGCCTCCCTTCTGATGGGGACCATCAAGTTCCAACTCCTGCAGGAAACAAAGCGGCTCTTTTAGATCAAATCAGAGAGGGTGCTCAGCTAAAAAAAGTGGAACAGAACAGTCGACCAGTGTCCTGCTCTGGAAGGGATGCACTTTTAGACCAGATACGACAGGGTATTCAGCTGAAATCTGTAAGTAACATGTTCTTTTTATTTTAGATTGTCTGTTATTTATCTCTGCCTTATAAATTATAAATGTTTTATTTCAGCATTCATAATCATCTCCAGTCATGTAACTTATACTACTATACTCTATAGAACATTTTTATCCTCCTGAAAAGCCTCCTCATTGTTCTCAAAAACAATCACTGACTTGATTACCATAGATTAGTTTGGCCTGTTCTAAAACTTCCTCTAAATTATACAAGATGTTTTTAATTTATTGTTCTAGACTTTACTATTAAATAAAAGGTACTTTAATTTAAAGAAACATCTTTAATAAACTATAGAAAATTAAAAGTAGGCCTACTTAAAACTAATTGCAATCACTTTGATAAATCCAAACCAGTTTCTTTATGAAAATGACATCATATTGTAAAGTTTCCAGGTTCTGAAGTTTAGATTAGCAGAGATTCAGATTCCCCAGAAGCTTGAGAATCTGACGGTGATGGCAGGTAATTGTGGATTCTTTGAATTGAATATTATAATCATTTCATCTTATTGAAATTAAACTTTTTTCTGTGAAACACCAGATTGTAAATATTTTCAACTTACAGGCCTAAATTTCACATTTAAAAATGTGAAAGCCAGGGACCACCAGATGGCATAATAGTTAAGTCGCTGGACTCTCATGTAGTGGACCCTGGTTCAAGTCCTGGACCCAGTGGCTTAAAACTCACCCTGGGCACATGTGAATGTGTGCTCAAAATCCTGAGAGGAGAGTGAAGAAGGGATTGCAGCATGGCCATCACCCCAAGGGGTGATTTCTCGCTTTCTTTCTGTCTTTCTCTGTGTCTCTAGTGAGCGCACACACACACTATAGTAAAAATCTCTCTCTCTTAAAAAAAAAAAAAAAAAAAATGAAAGCCATTCTTAGCTTTCAGGTTTTTTTTTTTTTTTTTAAATAAAATAAACAGGGGACAGGTTAGATTTGGCACTGGGCTACAGTCTTAACTACAAGGTGAAAGCAGATGACAGGAGTACCATTTAATTGAAAATATTTTATGATGTAGGGAATTAATATAACTTTCTAGGTTTCAGAAGCTTTGCCTAGGCGTATGAAGATAGGAAACACAATTCATTGAATGAAAATATTTAAACATTAGATAACATGTTTTTATTAAGCATCTGATCTTTGGAGTATATCTAGATCTTTTCTTGAGCTTAAGTTCAGAATGACACTTAGATTAACCTGTGAGCAACTGCCTCTCCCCCTTGCCCCATTTAATTCAGACTAAGTTTAGATTTCTCAGGAACACTTTAGCTTTCTATTTAAGTTAACTTAAATAGTGGTTATTGGGGAAGAATTAATGTCAAAAATGAGCACGGCTCAGGTGAATAGCAGGTTCATAGGGTCATTTACTTTCAACTTTAACTTATAATCTGTGCTGGTTCCTCAATTCTCAAATTCTGTCTCCCATTCCTAGCCTAACTTTTTGCTTTCCGTTTTCTATTTCTTTTCTTCTCTGCAACAAACGTTTGTTTCTCTCATTTAGCTATAATAAGGTGATGTTTTGCTTTTAATGAATAAGGTTATATTCTCTTTTCTAAATTTAAAAAGTTAGTTAAATTTTTTATTTACTCCCCTCATTGCTTCTTTTCTATCCTATCAAGATTCCCCATCATCAAAAACCAAATAAATAAATAAAAACCTGCCAGTTGATTTTTTAACTTCTTTTAACAAAAAAATATTTTTCATTCTAATGTAGTAGGCCATTTTTATCCTAAATAATCACTTTCCTTTTGGTTGGATTCAGTGTATTATCATAGAGTGCTTAATCAGTAAATTATTAGCATAATCTGAGTCCATAATTTTACTTCATTAAAAAAATTATTTGAAATTCTCTAGCTTTGTTTCTTTAAATTGTCTGTATAAATCAATTTATTCTGCAATGACTGTGACTGATATAAAGCCACAGATTTACTTGAAAGAACCAGCAGAAAGTATTATAAGTAGTCACTTAAATATATTTCAAATTTCATGTCTGTAATACCTCAAATGGCATTTTTTCCAAGTTAGTACGCAAAAATGTTTGATGACAGTGTGTGTTTCTACTTGTGTTTATCAGATTGTTTAAGATAGTCTGAATATCCTGACTCCTTTTATATTTCCTTGAGAGTCTCATGCAGAAATACAAATATTTGTATATGCTTTATATATGAATATATATACTTAAACTTATATAATTATTTAGTACAGTTATGCTGTTTTACCTCTAATTATACCAATATTATACCTTTACATGGTAAGTCTGGGAACAAAATTCACAGTATGTGTTCATAAAACCAGTTTCTGATCTTAGTTGAAGTGTATTTAGAGCAGTACTTTCTTCAATGTATTTATTTGGGTTTTTGAACATGTATAGACTTCTTGTACTCTTTCTCTTTCAGTATGAATGGTAGAAGCAAGGATACTCTTTAATTTTTTTCATTCTGAGAAATTAGGCTTTAATGAGAATCTTTGGGGTCTCTTGTTTTGTTTTTGTTTGTTTTTTGTTTGTTTGATTTTAAAAGTGTAAAGCTCATAGAGAACATAAATCCCCACAGTTGCTCTTAGCTGTCATCATAAGTGTGCTTTCCACCTAACAACTCTAGAAATCTAACTCTTACTCTAGGTTTATGAAATGATGTTCCTTGATAGTAGTTTTAAAGCTTCATAATCTAAGGCTTTATGTGCTGGAATGAACAGAGGTCATATAGCTGCAAAGGTATTTACTCAGGAGAGGATTTGATTGTTGCTTTATACCTTTATATTATATTTGTACCTCACGTGATCCAGTTACAGTAAAATATAGATTCTATAATTTTTCATAGCATATAACTTTTCTTTAAGGAGATCAGTTGAAAGCTTTCAAAATGTACCTGTCTCGGGACCAGCAATTGACGTAATGACTGTTATGGGACTCGCATGTAGTCAACCACAGTTCGAGTCCCGGACCCAGTGGCTTAAACTCACACTGGGCACGTGTGTGTATGTGTGTGTGTGTCCAAGATCCCAAGAGGAGAATGGAGAAGAAGGGAGTGCAGCGTGGCCATCCCTCCCGGGGGTGACTTCTCGCTTTCTGTCTCTCTGTCGCTCTCTGTCTTTCTGGTGAGTGCACACACCCTATAGCAAAAAAAAAAAAAAAAAAAAAAAAAAACCTCTCCAAAAACAAAAGCGTACCTGCCTTATAAGGCAACCATATATCCCTAACTGAAGTACTTTCACATGCTCTAAACTACACTCGGGAAAAAAAAAAAAAATATATATATATATATATATAGATAGATAGATAGATAGATAGATATATGCGCGCACACACGCGCACACACACACACACACACACACACACAAATATATATATAGCTATCATTTTGGAAGTATATTGATATATTGATGGCTTATATATTTCGAAGGCAAGAAAAATTCTTTGCATGACTTGTTTAAGGCAATAGTTTGCTTCTTCTTAATTTAGTTAACCCTGGGCTAATTTGCTTTCTTTCTTTTTAATTTTCTTTTAAGATGAGGTGATTCTAAGGATTTTTTTTTTTCAATTCACAGAGGGTACATGCACTCACTAGAGAAAGAAAAGGAGAAAGCACCTCCCAATGGGGTGTGATCATGCTTTAACCCTTTGTCTTCAACTTCTCCATCCTGTCAAGATTGTGGCCATGCATGCATGTCCACCTGGCTTATTTTTCATGTCATGGTAGCCACTATTCAAACTGTGGTTGGCCTTGTGGACTTCTGTTCCCAATGTACTCTGCTTATCCACTGTGCAATGGGGCCAATCTTAATAAAGACTTTACTGAATTTTTCTGTTATTTTGAGGTGTCAGATGGCCAAGAGTCCACACCACCAACGTCTGCACCCACATCAGGAATTGTGGGTGCATTAATGGAAGTGATGCAGAAAAGGAGCAAAGCCATTCATTCTTCAGGTGTGTGTATGCGTAAGAATATATATTTAATAAATCTGGATGTTTGAAGGTTTATTTTTTCTTTACTTGTCTTTGATTGCTTTATCTCTGCTAGTAGAGAAACTTAACTGATGTGAGCTCTTGTTTGTTTGTTTGTTTTAAGTTGTTTGTTTAAGTTGTTGCCTCTGTGGCTGGTCTAGCTAAAATTTAATAGTTGCCAGGACACCATAGCTATAACTATAAGTTAGAAGAATAACTTTTGGAAAATGGCAATTTTATTACCTGTACTGGAAAATACTAACAGTGTCTAAACAAGGCTTGAGATTTCTCAGTCTCATTCCTATGACATAAGAAATTTGTGAAGTTTCCACTGTTTCTGGAGTTTGCTAAAGAACAGTAATTTAAAGCTTTGGTGGTAGTGGTTGTTATTTTATTAAAAAAAAATACTTGAATAAACCACTGCCTAATTTATTCTTAGGTGGTTATATTCAACCATATAACCAAATACTGGTTTTTAAAAAGATTAGGAATATGAGTTTTGCTGACCGGAGTGGTTGAGGGTTCCTAAAAAGCTTCTCCAGCATGATGTAGTAGAATCAGATCTTTATTCTTATTAGAGCTAGTATTTCATCACTGTGAACCTCAGTTTTCTTACTTGTTACATGGAGAGAATTCACAAATACATGACTGATGTGAGAAATAAATAAAATAATATGTAACCAGCAAATTGCCTAGTACATAGTAGTTGGTCAATAAATGTTATTTTCCATTTTTGTGTGTTAATAGCAACAAGAAAAAAGTGGTTAGAAACTGATTATTTTATTGACTGATGAACTGGAAGTGAGATTTGAAAGAAAGAGTGAAGGATGACACAAAGGTTTTAAACTGAGCAACCAGAAGAATGAAATTTTCTTTTTTTAAGAGAGGGATTTTGCTATAGGATACCGTGTGTGCTCACTGGAGAGACAGAGACAGAGAGAAATCACCCCCCAAGGGAGATGGCCATGCCTCAGTCCTTTCTCCTCCATTCTCCTCTCGGGATTTTGGGCACACATACACATGTGCCCCGGGGTGAGTTTTAAGCTGCCGGGTCCAGAACTCGAACTTCAGTCAGAGTCCAGCGACATAACCATTATGCCATCAGTTGGTCCCAAGAATGGAATTTTCTTAACAGGGAGCAGAAAACCTTAAGAGAAGCAAGTTTGAGAGGAAAGAATGGGAGTTTGATTTTTATGTATTAGACTTAAGATACCTATTAAAAAGTCAAATGGGGGTGTTGAGTAGGCATCGTGTAATAAGTGGAATTCACGGGAGAGCTAAATGCCAGTAGGATGTACAGAGATCCATTGTTACTTAAAGTTATGGAACTTGATGAGATAAACAAGGAAGTAGACATAGATGCAGAAGAGAAGGTCTAATAAGGTCTCAGGGCTAGAAAATGCAGTCTCTAGAAGCCCGATGAAGAAAATGTTTGAAGGAGGAAAGGTTGGTCATCTAGGTCACATACTTTTGATAGGTTTAAAGTGATAGGGAGCAGTATTGTGGACTCAGGAGAGAATAGATAGGGTAAAAATAGTCTAGGTATTAGGACCACCTACTTAGACTCTTTTATGGTTTCCTGTTAACAAGGTTACTACCTATCACTGGAATTATGGCTGCAATTAGAAGTGAAACAATATGTCGATTGTATTTTAGACAACTTTTCCTAAAGATAGTCACCTTTGGGGCTTTTGTTCTCCTAGATTTTTTTGTTCGTATTTTTATTTACCTTTTTTGAACACATTCATCTGTTTATATTTCCCTCATCTGCAAGTGGCCTTATTTTTCTCTTGAAAAACCTGACTTTGACCTGTTTTGCTACCTTGTGCTAAAAAGTTAGCTAAACTCCTTTTCGAGACATAGCAATTGAAATTGATAATAAAAGATGTAATTATTTAAAAAACTGATTATAAAAGATGTGATTACTTAAATTGGTAACTGTTTATAGAGCTTTTTCTGTAAAATGGCCTGAGTCATTTTTATGACCAAAGTAAATGTCAGGTAACATTTAACAGTAATTTGACATCAGTAATAAATCTCCGTTCATTTATGCATCTGTCACCACACCACTCACAATAACCTAAAATAGGGAAAAATGGCTTGTCCCTTAGTGTAAAAGACTCATCCCTCAGTTTATCACTGAGTGAATCTAGTGACTGGCATGTTCAAGAACATTATAGAATTGACCAAAGCATGGAGAACTTTCGAGCCTTGTAGCAGAAGTTTGGAATGGCAAAATTTAAAAATTCTTAGACTGTTTAACATAAATTCAAATGACTAACCACAGTGAAATTCAGCCTGAATTGGAAAAGAAAAAAATGACTTCAGATAATGGAAAATGCTCAAGAAGGACCTTGATAGCTACTAATGTCAAAGCGATAAAAGGTGTTCTCTGGGTGAGTTTATGCCACAAACGCACGTGCACACACGCACGCACACACACCCAGCCTCAGCCAGCAAGGAACATGAGTGGAAACCTTAGACCTTCCCATGTAACTTCAGCACCACAGAGCAGTGTTACCTCTGCGCCGCTGAGGTTGGCCTAAGGTCAGCATTTTGAGGGACAGAGAGGAAGCCATCTTCTCAGAAACAGTGAATTAAAGGAGACAGCATTAATAGTTGTGAGTAGGGGGAGAAAATACTGGTCAAGTCGTGTAGCGTCTGGTAGAGTGAGGTGACATCAGATTTTATTTAAATAGCAGTGGTCAGCCGTAGGAGAACTTGAAGGAGAGAGCAGCATGATATTCTTAAAATTTAGGGACCAGCAGATGGCAAAATGGTGATGTCACTGGACTCCCACGTAGTTCACTATGGTCCAATCCTGGACCCAATGGCTTAAAACTCACACCAGACACATGTGCATGTGTGCCCAAAATCCCAAGAGGAGAATGGACGAAATGGGGATTTTAGCCTGGCCATCTCCCCTAGGGGGGTGATTTCTTGCTTTACCCTATAACAGAAATCTCTCTTAAAAAAAAAAAAAAAAAAGAAAATCATTGCATTTGTTTTGAGGCATATGAACTATAGAGTTATAATAATTCAAGCAAGATTTGATGGTAGTGTAAGAATAGCATAGGAAATTTTAAAAAGGAATATAACTGATGATCAGATGGTGAAAACAGAGGAATTGTAATTTCTAGGTTTTGAGCCTAATCATCTGAGCACATGGTAATGCTGTTGACAGAGCAGACTAGGGTGGAGGGGGAAGAGCAAGTTGGAGGAGGAGATAAAACTTCGGAAATTTTGAGTTTAATAATCTGTGTGAAGAATGTAAGAAGACAATTAGATATTAGATTCATAGTAAGTGAGCCTGAAATTCAGAAGGCCAACCCATGCGGGACTTTACACGTTTAGAAACAAGTGGAAATCTATCAACATAGAGACGAAAGGACTAGAACCAAATCTTTTGCCTCTTACTCTAATATTCAGCTCACTAGCGCACTCCAGGCGTATTTTATTAGATTAATTTTAAACTACTTCGGTAATAATTAGACTTCTGGAGTTAAATGGTTTGTGTTAGGAGTGAAATAATAGGAAAATATCACCCAAGAATTGTGTAATGTCATTTTATTTATACATGTGTTTTCATTGTTTTCTTGATGAATTTTTTTCTAGATGAAGATGAAGATGAAGACGATGAAGAAGATTTTGAGGATGATGATGAATGGGAAGACTGATCTATATATTATATATATATATTTTTAAGGTGAAATACTAAACACTACTTTCTGTCTACAGATTCTGTAAAATTATCATGTAAATGTTCTACCAATTTGCTGTATATTTTTGTTGCCTTTTTTGCTTTTTTTTTATTAATCTGTGCAATACCTCATTTAATCTGTAAAGGTTTGTCATAATCCTTCTACAAAGCTACTCCCTGTTACTGTGTGCAAGTTTACACCAGAATGCTCACTTGACTTGCGAATAATTTTCATTCCATCAACAAGGGAGTTTAAATATTATATGTGAGACTGACAAAAACCTTAATGTAATTTAGTTATAATGCCAGAAGGAAAACACTATTTTCATACCCTACTTTTTCTGTACCTAAATTTTCTTATTAAAATCTAGTATAGCACTACATTCTTTTTTAAGTGATGCAAACCTTAGTTTCTTTAGCCCCTTCATTTTGAATACAATGCTACATATGAATGTTGGAGCTGATGCATTGCACAGTTCTGTAGACATCACTACACTGATACAGTTTCTCGAATTTTAGCAATATGCTCTACATAAAATCACTACAAAGATATTAGTGGAGAGAATCCGTAACACACCTCGAACCACAGTATTGCCATCGTTGGTGCAGCAGTGGTGTTTGCAGGCTGAACCAGAAGGGCCTTTACATGCCTGTACTTGACAGAGGTTATCTTTATGCTATAGCAAATATGGCAGGTTCTTTCTGACAAAAAAAATTTAAAATTATATTTGGTATTCTGAAACAAAATTTTTAATTTGGAGTTCGAGGGGTAATTTCATTCTACATGATCTGAAGGGCCTTATATATTATGGCTGCTCAAATATTCGGTAAAAATGCTGTACAAGTTTAGAACTTTATTAAAATGGTGTTGAATTTAACATTTTTATTTTGCAATTTGTATGGGGTAAGGTATTCAGAAACACCAGCCATAAAACTGATCTACTTGGTAGAGGTATTATGCACTGTAATACTGAACCTAGTAACATGCTATATAGTTTTATCTGGATAATTTCTCAACGTTTCTGTCAAATATCACGTGAAAGTTATATTTTTCTTACAAGATTAGTCCCAGTGTCAAATTTCTTGAGACATAACCAAATGATAGATTTTCAAAAAATAAAACTTTACAACCTGCACATTTGTTATGCATACTAAATGGTGTGTTAAAATTAGGGTTTCCTTGCCTCTCCACAAAACACTAATCTGCCTAAAGGTGGTTTTTCATATTCATAGTGCTAATTATCATTCCACCCTACTTTAAATTTTAGGTAGAAAATTATCTGATTTAAATACAGGCATATTTTTCTCACATTGAGTCATATGCAGAATGTAGTTCCAAATGTATTTCATTACTATAGTCACAATATCCAACTAAAAATTATGCTATCTAGAATTGTACCGACCAAAATCTAGTATTGGCATGATCTTGACAGGCTGGACCTGCAAGATGTGGCTTGAATTTTAACCAGTTATTACATAATCTGTAGTGATCATACATCTAGTTATCATAAGAAATAATTTAAAGGGTTTTGTTGCTGAAAGCAGTAAGTGGTGCAGTAAAATAGTTAAGTTATTCAAAGATTGTTACCTTCCTTGCAAGAATAATTTAAGCACATGGGAAAGATTCTAGACTTTTTGTTTCTTGCAAAAACAGTGCCCTCTGCTGCTAGACATCTTTTTCTGCTTACTGTCGTTTTTATTGTGGCTTGAGCTCAGTGAGTGGTGTGGATGAGGCTGGACAACTACTAACCAATAAAATTAGGAATTTGTGCAAACGGTAAATAGAACATTACAAGTATTCGGAATAACATTAAACATTTTCCTTTTCACTTCATTAAAAAAATTTTTTTAATTTCCCAGAAATGTCTTCAGGTTAATGACAGCTTAAGATCTCAACTTTTGGCTAAGAAATTGAAGATTTTCCAGCAAACTTTGTTATGGTAAATATTTAGGAGCCGCTCTGAACTGAGCATATCAATTCTTTAAGTTGAAAACACAATTTTAAACATATAAGATTAGTACATAACTTGCCAAAGGTACTTGAGTTTGCTCTTTTTAAAGAAAAAAGAATTTTTCTTGTTGCACAAAGTCTAAATTCCTATTGGTTGCAGCACAGCAGCTGTGGAGTTCAGGCCAGTCATAAAGACTGAATCTGCTTTCTGAAGTAAGATGTGAGGTTGCATGTTTCAGTCCTCCACTGCCTTGCACTGTGGTCAGCACTGTACCTGTGCATTGTCTGAAAGCCTCCCACTATACTCCAGCTAAATGATTGTCTGGTAGCCTTCGCAATTTACAAACTAGCATGAGGCTTTTTATATCTAAATGCTATGTGATAGGCAATTGCAGCTAGCCACATATTCTGTGTATGAGATTCATAAAGACTTTCAATCATTCATTTCCATTTATCAACTGAAATTTTGTTTAGTATGTGAATTTTTTTGGAAATGTATAGTGAATAGGATGTTGCACTGGTGGCAATTCATCATGGAGCATAATAAAATTAATTTGGCCCAAACAGTATAAACACTGTGTTTTTATTTCTTTGCTATTAAGAGATTAAAGTAAGTTCAAACATTCAGACTGTAGCATATGGCAAAGGGTATGCAGCAATGAATGGTAACGGTTGAAGTTTCGAGCAGACTGCATGCCCTGAGGGTTAGCATGTGCCATTAAATAAACATGGTGAGCAAGAAGAATGTTACACCCTGTTCTGTTGGGAAACATGGCAGCCACTCAGCAGCTCCCTTGGAAGCTACTTCTGTGGCATACAGAGCATTCTCACTGCAAGGTCAGACAGTTTGGAGCTCTGTCACTTACCAAAAATGTGGAAGTTTCCTAAATTAAAACGATATTGGAGTTTACTTGTAGTTTCAGTAAATGCTGAATATAGGAGTTTGCGTGGGACCGAAATAAACAATATCAAAGATGGTGCTCATTTTAGACAGGAAGCTCAGTTTTTGATAAATAGAATTTTCTGTTTCAATGACCCTGGCACAAGTGTGTGTCTGAAGGTTAAGCTGAGTTACGGAATCCAGAGTGTAGGATGCTACAGAATGCCTTTTAAGAGTGTTAGCCAAATTTAACAAACATTTAACATTTCAAGAATAGTATGTTCTATTAAAAAGTTGTTTCTGTTGTACAAACTTGAACACTGAAAGATGCATTAAATAAACTTTTAAAAGAACTTTTTCAAGAGAAATGTGCCTCAGAATTGTTCCTGTCACATCATATTTATCTTATCAATGCAGAGATTCCTGAAATGACTTTGCTTTAGGAATGGAGCTTTTAAAGGACAAGCGTAGAGATAAGACCTATTTATAGTACAATAGAACATCCCGTCTGGAAAAGTCAGAAGCTTTTACCTTGTACATTTATTGACACTGTCACCTCTAAACCCCCAGAACAGAGCTCTCTCATAATTTTGTCGTCATTTATTCATGGATTTTTTTTAAAAAAACTTTGTTTTTGAGGGAAACCACTGGGAACAGGTATAGTAAAGTGTCTGTTAGGAAAAGGAAAGGATGGGAATATACTTCACAGCTCTGCTATAACCACCTTTTCTTTTCTATGTTATTCTGGTATCCTCCATTACCATGAAGAATTCTACTGAAAAATTTGTCTTTATAATAAAACATGTTTGGATGTACCTGTCATAGTTTTTTGTTTTGTTTTGTTTTAAATACATACATTGTGCCAGCCAGTGGCGTGGCAGTTGAGCTGGTTGCCAACTGCACGGTTTGAGTCCCAGACCCAGCGCCTTGAAAAATACCCTGGGTGCATGTGTGAGTGTGTCCAAAATTCCCAAAGGTGGGTGAAATGGAGGAGGATTGTGGCATCATCATTCCCCATAGAGAGGGCACTTTCTCACTGTCTCGTCCTCTCTCTGGCTAGCAAATTAAATAAAATAAATGCATCATGACTGTACTAACTGTTGATACAGTGTTAATTTCACACAAGTCTAGAGTAAATCTAAACTTGTCTTATACCACTATTAAGACTGACAAGTTAGAATATGAATAGCACACAAATAATTATTTCGAGTCAAGTATAACACCACTATATTTAAACAGCTATTAATAACTAAAGTAGTAGACATTAAGACACTGCAATGGAGTAAGGTGGATATACCCTTACATCTGGAGATCACTGAGTTATATCAGGACAGTCATGTGGACCATTTCACAGGTGAGGGTGCTCATATTCAGAATGGTTTGTGACTTGCCTGAGGTCAGAAGGATAATATTCGAAGCCAGATCCAACTACTACTTGCTCTTTCCATTCCAGGTACTCTTACATGCACAGAGTGTTGTGTACTTGTTTTCTTTTTCTATTTTATCTTAAAAATAAACTGCAGGTTTAGTTCATTTTGGGAAGAAGATGACTGCAAATTTCATGCTTGCTTTCTCACAAATCTGAGTGTTGATAGAAGCCACCACCATCCTGTGCCCATTTCTGCCCAGTAAAGCTGTCTTGCTTTGAGGAGCCAGCCTCTGACTCTGAAGCATGTGATTATATTTTGACACAGTGATGGTGGTCACCCTATATTGCCCAAGCATTTGGTCATCACGGGTTACTTCTGTTATTTAGTCCTGAGTTGAAATGAGGTTGAGGTTCGAATTCAAAATCCAAATTATCTTAGTTAGATTCTTAGGGTTATAAGTATTGCTTTTACTTAGACGTGAGTATTTGGTGTATATACTCTTTCAGTCAACCTGTCTTATAGAAAATTAATTTAAGAATATATTAATTTTTCCAAATAATTTTCAGTTAACAACTGAACTGTCACTTGAAGACCTGGAGTTCTTCCAAGGAGTACAAGGACAGGCAGCACTTTAAATCCAACTTCCTGATTTTATTATTGGTAAGAGAGGAGATTCTAATTTAATGGATTCATCTTCATTGGAAAAGATGCAGGAAAGTAAATTATCTAGTGTCTGTGGTGTTGAAAGAAACAAGTAAAAGGGAAAGACATTATCATGTCCAGTTAACTATAGGGAAACAAAGCCATTCATTCTCAATTCTATAATTGTCTATAGGCAAGTGTAATTTAGCCCCTTAAATCAGTTTTTAGACTGAAAAAGAAGTAACTTCTTTTTGTTGTTGTTTTGGTTTTTGTTTGTTTTTATGCTAGAATGGGAATCTAAGAACAGAAAGGAGAATTTGTGTTTGTAAGCATAGTGAGTAAAATTTTAAAAATGTATCTGAACTTTGAAGGATGAAAAGCAAATAGGAACTAATAAAACAGTGTATTTGGTTTTGTTTATTGAACAAAGATGTAAATGTAAAAATTACACTTATTTTACCAGCAAAAGCTTAATCTATACTACACTATTTATATGTAAGTTTTCCCTTTTTTTTTTTTTTTTTTTTTTTTTTTAATTTTGACCAAAGTGAGAGACACACACACAGAGAGAGAGGGAAAGTGAGAAAGCCAGCCACCAGGTCCGGGACTCGAACCATAGTCAGCCATGTGGGAGTGTCCAGCACCCTAACCACCATGCCACCTGCTGGCCCAAGTTTTCTTTTTTTAATAGACTTTTCTGATTATCTTATCTGTGGATATTTGCCAGAGATTATGATGTGGTTTTTGTTAACAGTTCACTAATTATGTGAATCTATTTTTATAAGCATAGTTCTAGAATTTCAGCCATTTTCTTTCCAAACCACCTATAAATGGAGCACCTTATAATTCTGTTTTGGTGACTTTGCTTTGTTCATGGTTGCTGCCTAGAGATGTTTAAGATGACAGGCAGATTCTATGCCAAGTGGTTACTTTAGATCTGCTCCCGTGCCCAGAAGTTTTCCAGTCAGTGTGCCTGGGTCGGCCTGACATTGTTGGCTGGTTAATCTGTATTCAGAGAGAGAAAGTCTGTAGCACCTGAGCCCCTATAGCATCTTTCTTTTCACTTTAGCACTTCCATCATTGTTTTCTCAGGACTATATATATATATAGTGTAATTGGAATCACTGGCTTTTTCATAACTTTGTTTTCTGACTAAACTTCATTAAGCCTGTTACCATTCCAACCATTTAGGAAAAACAAATTGTGCACTTGTACAGGAAAAAAATGTTTTTCTTTCCACTGCATACTTAACTGTAGTGTTATCTTTGTATCATGTTCTTGGTTTGTGATGTATGATAAGTTAGGATTGCAGTGATGACCCCACACGTGAACCACTTGACATTAAATAATCCTTGGGTTATCTTTTAACTTGTGAAAAATGATGCTACATTTTCATGTTGATTAGATTTTACAACATTGAAGACAGGGATGGGTATTGTAAAAATAGAAGGAAATTTTTTTGGAGAGTTTCGCTCAGAAAACTTTTGATATACAAGTTTCTTAAATATTAGTGGGAACTGGTGGATGTCCCCAAGAAGGAACAGGGACATAAGAAAATGTTCTACCATATTCCTGAGTCTTCGAATATTCCTGAACATCTGCTTTATTTTTAGAGCCTTTTGATGAATGCACTTGAATACAGGTGTTACACTATCTTAACACCCAATACTGAAGCAAACTATTTATTATTGCTGTAAGTTGGAAGTAGACCCCAGAATAAAACAAATCTCTCATTACATGTACTAAAATATCTTTAAGATCAAGGTACTAAAACTTAGGGGAACCAGCAGATGGCATAGCAGTTAAGTCACTGAACTCCCACATGTGTCCCACACCTGGTGGTTTGAAAATCACTCTGGGCAAGTGTGCACGTGAGCCCAAGATCCTGGGAGGAGAATGCAAAAGGAATTGGAGTCCATGTCTCCTGGGTGTCGATTTCTCACTTTTCTGCTCATTGTCTCTTTCTCTTTGTCTCTCTGGCAAGCGCTCATGCCCTAAAGCAAAAAACCTCTAAAAAGAAAAGAAAACTTAGGGATCAGCAGTTAGCGTAATGGCTATGTCGCTGGACTCCCACGTAGTCGACCACGGTTTGAGCCCCGGACCCGGCAGCTTAAACTCACGCCAGGCGCATGTGTGTGCGTGCCCAAGATCCCGAGAGGAGAATGAAAGAGAGGGGATTGCGGCGCAGCCATCCCCCTGGAGGGTGATTTCCTGCTTTCTATCTCTCTGTCTCTGTCTGTCTGGTGAGCACACGCGCCCTATAGCAAAAACCTCTTCAAAAAAAAAAAAAAAAAAACCAAACTTAATTGACCTCATAGTGCTTAGTCACATTGAGAATCAGGCTATTTTGTTGTTTTGCCAGTACCTTAAGTAAGTTTTTATAGTTTATTAAATTGCTTTGACACAGGTTTGAAATATAAGGTATGAATCATGACCATGAAAGAATGCTAAAAAGAAATGAAATGGTGAAGAAATAGAAAGCAAGAAAAATGTTGACACGGAATATTGAAGACACACAGGTGTATGTACCAATGGCTGAGACTACTTCCAAACTTACATAAAAACATGAAGCCTGTTCCTGCAGGTCACTTCGGGTGCCCGTCTTGGAGCTACTTCATGTTTAAGTTACCTTTGTATTACGCTTGGGCAGACATACCTATGTATATTGATGTATATAAAATGTATATATAGAGCCACTCTGACTTGTGGGAATTAAAAACAACTTACCAAGTACAAGGAGCAAAAATTAGAGGGACCACCAGATAGCGTAATGGTTACGTTGCTGGACTCTCACATAGTCGACCATAGTTTTGAGTCCCAGACCAGACAGCTTAAAAATCGCACCAGGTGCATGTGCATGTATGCCCAAAATCCTGAAAGGAGAAGGGATTATGGCATGGCCATTCCCCTTGGAGGATGATTTTTCACTTTCTGTCTCTGTCTTTCTCTGTCTCTGGTGAATGCAAGCATCCTACAGCAAAAATATAAAAAATTTAAAAAAAAAAGAAATTAGAGCATGAGTTCTGTGATGGACTCCATTAAAAGTAGAGAAGTAACTAAAAGAAATAATCTTGGGAAACGTACATGACTACAGTCATCATCTGCTGTCACAAGATTTTGGTAAAACAATAAGGAAGAGATTGATATTTGTAATTATTGCCTGCGTGATTAGCAATGATGAGTTCAGTGATGAAAACTTAATGCTAGTTGAAGATTTGGGTAGCTACAGACTGTTTTGTGCTTAGTTGTTAATATCAAATTGCTCTATAATTCTAAATACAGCAAGTTAAATTGTTAATGTAATATAGAAAACATATGCATGTCCTTTCATTGTTTTGTCAGAGTGAAATCAGCGTTTCTTGATAGCTGTTTATTCTCATATTGAGAAAGGGAACCGTGAGGCTTGGAGTTTTGGATATGCACTGATTTTTATGTTGAACATGATGCTGTTCCTAGAAATGTAAGTGCAGGAGGCATTTTAAAGACATATATTTCTTCTGGGACAGCTGGCCTGAAGAAATGTGCACCTTGACGTATTAATTGACTTACCAGAGTCGTTCTGGCTAAGTGTTCTGGAGGAGCAGAAATAATTCAATGTAAAGCTGAAAATGTAGGGAAGAAAAAATCCCATTGGGTCATCTGAAAATTCATGACGTAATTTTCTGTTTTTTCCTATGCAAAAATGCATTATGACTTTTCCGACCACCCAATATTTTTCCAAGTGTTGGATTCCGACACCTGAATTCCCAGAGGCACTTTTTTTCACAGCATTTTCTCAAAAGATAAAAACAACTACACAAGGTTGAACAGGAAACCACAAGATTTTAAAGAATGAGGATTGCTTCTCAATCTCCAGTTAATGCTTCTTTTGAAAGCCTCCGCTTCTTAAATTTCTCTCTAGTTTTACTTCTTCAGTGAACATTGTGTTAATATCCATTCTGCTTATTAGTTTTAGAAATTATCCATTTTTTTTTGCTTTATGGTTCTTGCCATTACTACTTACTTCCCCTCCCCCATCGCAGAAATCAACAGTGATTGTCAGGTAATTAAAAGAGGGAGGATCCATAAAATGCACAGAGGAAGATATGGTTTTGCATGTGTGGGTTCGAAGTGAATTGATAGTAGAGACTGGGAAGCTGCAAATTCCACAGGCCACTTTTATAGCAAGAACACTTTCAAATATTAGTCATGCTTTGTAATGACAATCCCTTTACCAGTCCATAGAAGTATTTTGTCAAATAAACACTCCCTAGAGGCCAGAGTCAGCCCATGCCCGCTTAGTTTTGCAATTCCCAGTGCAGACTGCACTCTTACTCAGGGTGGTATCCACTGACCCTGCCTCCTTTTTGCAGAAGTGTTGTAATGTGGGCCCTCACCTAGTTTCAGATCAGTCTGCTTTTTGATGACAATGATGCAGTCACTTAAAAAGGCTTTAAAAGTCTCGTGGTGGTTGTGCTCTCTCCGTTCCCAGACATTTCATCCCAGATGTTTTCCATTGAGGAAAGTCGTGTTGAAAAGCATCTATCATAATACTACCCAGGCTTTATGAGGATACTTATTGAATGTTGGGCACTGCAAGAAATGTTTCATTATGATCGAAATATCCCCATTTTTCAGCCCAGGTTAACACAACTTAGGTAAAATAATTTGTACCAAGTTAAATAGCTAGTGAGTGATGACTGGACCTCAAACTCAGGTCAGTCTTAATACAAACCCTTAACACTGTTGGCACCTGTTTACCAGGTGGCATGAAGACACCAGGGATGGTCTGGGTAAAAAATTAAAATGTTGGGAACCAGCAGTTAGCATAATGGCTATGTCACTGGACTCCCACGTAGTCAACCGCAGTTTGCGTCCCGGACCTGGTGGCTTAAAACTCATGCCGGGCGCGTGTGCGTGCGTGCCCAAGATCCCAAGAGGAGAATGGAGGAGAAGGGACTGTGGCGTGACCATCTCCCCCGGGGGGTGATTTCTCGCTTTCTGTCTCTATGTCTCTCTCTGTCTGTCTGGTGAGCGCACCTGCCCTATAGCAAAAACCTCTCAAAAAAAAAAAAAAATTAAAATCTTACTTCAGTGTCTACTTCAACTGTAGAAGGCGTGGAATTTTTCTGCATATGCACATACAAACATCAGAGAGAAATGTCAGGATCTGTTTTCAAAAAACAAAAGCACAGCATAAAGGAAAACTTATTATAATCATGCAGCTAAACCAGCAACCATGAAGGGAAGCCAAGACAAATTCTGAGATTAGGGCAGCTCCATATTTTTGGAGTATGTAAATGTTTTATAATTTCTCTCTGGTTTGCTCAGCTCCAATCCTCAAGCCCTATTCCATCATCATTAAAATATGTTTTCCATTTGAAATATCATATTAGGTATGTGGTATGTTTGAGTAATCCCAAATGCTTAATAAATGATTACACAAAAATTTATTTGGGATTACCTCAGACTCTTCTTTGTAAATTTAAAGTAACCTCTGCCAGAGTGTCTTCTTAAGAATTTTCTATGTTCCATTTTTTTTTAATCAAACCAATGGTGACTTAATTTATAGATAAAGGATGAGTTGGATTTGTGTTTATGACTTATTTTTTATTTTTATCTTTTTTAGAGAGATTCTTGCTATAGGGTACATGCCCTCGCGAAAGAGACAAAGACAGAAAGCAAGAAATCACCCCCCAGGGGGGACGGCCATGCTTCAATCCCATCTCCTCTCAGGATCTTAGGCACGCACACATACGTGTCTGGTATGAGCTTTAAGCCACCAGGTCTGGGACTCGAACCGTGATTGACTTCATAGGAGTCCAGTAATGTAACCATTATGCCATCTGCTGGTCCCTTGACTTAACATTTTTAAAAAGCTTTTATTTCTTAAAATTTTTATTTGTGAGAGCTTCTGGAATAAAAAGGATTCTAATCCATTCTAACAAGTTCTGACAGGTCAAAATTCCTGTTAATTATCTATGAATGTCTATGCAAAGAGTCACCCAAAAGTTTTAGTAACAGAAAAATGAAGAAAGATATTGGTATTACCTTGCTCCTCTTGAATACAATTTTTTTCACCTGTCCACTATTCTGCCAATTTGTAACTTGTTGAAAAAGTAAGAGCTATGGAAGGCTGAGTGTAAGTTCCAGAAAGACATTCACAAATAGGTACAAATTTGAGGGGACTTTAAAAACTTCATAGAAAAAAATGGGATTAAAGTATTAATTTATATTAGTGCAAAAATTGAAACTCCTGCATTGCTTTCTCATAATGCATTTTCCATGCACTTTTCGAAGAGCCTCCCTTGTAAATAGATTTCTCCCCAACTCTTCCCTAACATGTATTTTTCTTTAAAACTTCATTATTCCAACTTTATGTAAAGCATTCCTTTCAACTACTATTTGCTGTATATTTGTTTGCATGAACATGTTGGTTTTTAATCTGAAGTGCTGCCACCAACCCAGCCCCAGCTCTAAGGGGAATTCTGTGATTTTTGAATTCAAAAACTACAACATGCAGACAGTAACCTAAAAATAACTTCCGATGATTTAGTTTTGTGTGTTTGTAATGGTGGTCGATGGATCACCTGAGGTTCCATTTAGGAAGGGAGAGAAAATTAGCAGTTTGTGACTATAGTATTTTGATGAGAGATTAGTATGCTTTTCAGTTACCTGCCTAACTTTTTATAAATTCTAAATACATGACTACAATAGGTGTAGTGCCAACAAACTGTTTAATTTGTAAATATCATATGGTTACTTGCACAATGTTTCTATCTGGAATAAGTGATTACTTGTCTGAGAAGTAGAATGGCTATTGTACAGACATCATATGGCAAAGTAAAAACTTCAATTTTGGGGTGTAAAACTTGTCTAGAATTTTAAAGATTATGATCATTTTACCTGAGGATGGTTTATTAGAGAACTTCCATTTTCCACTTATCTGTCTTTGGCTTGTCCAGCTACACATGACGACAGCCTGACCACTACCCCAGACCACACATGGAACAGAAGTAGAATTATTGAGGGGCGAAGGTCAGAGGGAGTGGATGTGGGTATTCTTTAAATTGCATTCCCAAAATGTGCACAGAGTACAATGTGTGTGGCTGCTCTTTGGTGATATGTTTGATGCTCCTTGGTATCCACATGTCGATCCTGCCCTCTCCCAGGTGTTGCAACCAATCTTGCCTCCATAACCTGCTCAGCCATGATCTTTTTTGTCCAACTAAAAAAAAAAAGTTGAAAAAAAATTTCTGAGCAAAGCCAAAATTGCAGACAATTGTTTTTCAGCTTATATACAGCATACCAACATTTGAATAATAATGTCCTTTTCCTGTTGCACTATTCTGCAATACCCACTTCCACTGTGGGTAACCATGTTTCTACAGGATGCTCTAGGCCATTTGCTCTTGAACTATCAAACAGGACCACTGACTACAACTGGACTTCACCCATCCCATCTGAACTACTCCCTTAGCTCCTTGACTGACCCCTAGTTTAGATCTGAAGTACAGCTTTCCCCTGTCATTCATGAATGACAGCCAACTACCTTAAACCCCATTGCAAAGCCTGAGTCACTTCTTGCTCTAGTTGAACCCTGTGGTTATATGTTGCACCATCCTCCCACCTCCAGCACCCCCACTCAACTCTAGCACACAAGGACCAGGTAATTACTATCCTGTCTAGACACGAATTTTTCTTTGCTGACTGATATCCCTTCATACCTGACCATTACACATGTGCTGTTCTCTGATTTGCAGGCATTTCTGGTCTAGCTTACTTACTGCTAGTCCATGGTTTGATCTGTAGGCCTCAATAGCCTTCTTCAGAGGGTAGGGAAAAAAAATGGAGTAGGCCAATTCAAAGTAGTTCACTTTGTTGGGGAGTTTACCATGCTACCATAGACTCTAATATTTATTTAAAGGTAAGATGCTTAACATCTAATCTCCTTCTTGGGCTTAGAAACAGTTTTGTATGTCAACATGTTATCTAATTTGGTATTTAAAAAAAAAAACATCTTTTTGATCATAAAGTTCCAGAATAAGTGACTGATTGGGACTTTCCACATAGATGAACAACACCAACCAGATAATATCTACTCATTGTACACAAAAAAAGGATCTCATATCACTGCTGGCCACTCGTGAGGCATGGCAAGAAATGTCATCACAATGTCTTTCTCTTGTTGATGAATAACTAATTATCTCCATCTATTCAAATATATGTATAAGTTCTTACTGTTATAAGGCACAAAGATAAGCTACAGTGCCTGGTCTCCAGGATGTCAGTCCAGTAGGATAACGGGAAGATTAAAACATACAAGGAGTCTGATATTACCATGGGAAAAAGGATCCTTTTTGCTATGCTAAAGGATTTGGATTTCTGTGGAATATAGGTCCATTGATGAATTTTAGGCATATGACTGATGTGATGACAATCGCATTTTGGAAAAATATCCATCTGATGTGTTGAAGACAAACTGGGAGTGAATAAGAATGGAGACAGAAACCAATTTGGAATCAGCAGCATTATTATAGTCCACATAACTGGTTGTGAGTGACTCGCCAAGGGTATTTGTGGTGACCATGGAGAGGCTGTCTTGTTTTCCAGAGAGAGGATATTATCTGCAACTCTAATTTTAGCCTGTTAAAGGTGCTTTTGATTTGCTAGCCACATTGACCAGCTTGGGATATGCAGAAGTAGAACTAGAGCTGCCTTTGGGTGCAGGATAGAGAGCTGAATTTGCTGTGCATAAGAGAGTGAAAGAATTTGGAATTCACAAGAGTAATCTAGGAGGGTGATAATGAGGCCAAATCATTATCAGAAAGGAAGTGATAAACTCACAAGAATATAGCCTATGATGTGGTATAAAATAATTGGTGGTGAGTTACTCAAAGGATTTTGAATAACAGCATCTCGTGTTCAATTTAACATTTGTGGTGCTGTAATTTCAATCTTACCTTTATTTTCCAAATTTTCATATTGAGACTGTGGAAATGAAGAGAGCTTCTAGCCCCCACCTGTCAACCAGGAATTCTCAGAAATCTTGCAGAAGACTTGGGGCTGTCACGGATGGGATGAGGTTTCCAGTTGACTTGATCTGGATCTTAGATATAAGTTTATATATATATACACACACACACATATGTAGGTACATATATATTAGATCATTTTTTTCTTGTGTTAAGTAAAAATGACAGACTAGATGTGACTTTTAAAATCCTGCGCCTTTATGGACTCTCTAACTCTTCCCCAGAGCAGATACTCGTTTTTTTGTTTTTTTTTTTTTTTTAAGTAGTATATACATTCTTCATCTTGGTGAGTTGTGCCAACCTATTATCTAGTTTTCCATGCCCACTGTCCTGTGAATTTGCTGTCACCAAGGTCAACAGTTTGAACATTTTCAAGTTCAAGGACTCCTAGAAGCATTTGAGACTTTTGGTGGCTCCTTCCTCAGTACAGCTTTGCTGTGCAACATGACTGGTTTCTCTCCTTTCTCTCTGATCAGACAGTCTCTGCTTTCTCCACACTCTCCCTAGGCAACCTCATCCAAGTCTCTGTCTTTTTTTTTTTTTTTTTTTTTTTTTTGGAGAGGTTTTTGCTATAGGGCGTGTGTGCTCGCCAGACAGAAAGAGAGAGACAGAGAGACAGAAAACGAGAAATCACCCCCCAGAGGGGATGGCCACGCTGCAATCCCTTCTCCATTCTCCTCTCGGGATCTTGGGCACGCACGCACATGCGCCCAGCGTGAGTTTTAAGCCACCGGGTCCGGGACGCGAACTGCGGTCCACTATCTGGGAGTCCAGTGACATAGCCATTACGCTAACTGCTTGTCCCCTAAGTCTCTGTCTTAAATATCATTCCTATCACATGACCCTTCTTCATCCTTCCAACACAAATCTCACATTCACAGTTCCACATCCACACTTTGAAATGGACAGGCACCTCAGTACAACATGTTTTCAACTGAATCCATCTTCCTTCTGCAAAACCCACTCCTGCTATATTCTTTCTCTCATTTTTTGGCTATTTTTTTTAAGAATTATTTTTTATTTAATTTGATTTATTATTATTATTTTTTAATTTAACTAGAGAGAGAGAGAGAGAAAGTGAGAAAGCAAGCTGCCAGGTTTGGGTCTCAAACCATGGTCAGTCATGTGGGAGTCCAGCACCCCAACAACCATGCCACCTGCCAGCCCCTCAGTTTGTGGCATTTGGGGACCACCCAAATGGTTCGACCAGGAATGGGGATGTCAACCTAGACTCCTCTCTTTCATGCCCCCTACATCTAACTAGTAATTAAATTATGTGGCGTTTTGGGGTTCTTAGTCTCTGTTCTATCTGCTCTGACATTGTACCTATACGGCATTCATGGCTCAAACCTGCATCACTTTTTCTTAGTTCATTACAGTTGTCTCCTCACTGGGCTTCCTGCCACAGCCTGGGACTCACCAAAGCTATCGTTCTCTTGGTTGCACAAGTCATATTTTCAAACCTATGTAAACACCATGTGGCTCCACCTCTTGAAATCCGTTATTGCTCCTCCTGGCTTTCATAATTACATCCGCATCCCTTAGCTTACACTAAATTGTTCAGGTTCAAGTTGTGATTCTTGGCCCATAGCCACTTTTTTTTTTTTTCAGACATAAAATATGTTACTAGCTTTTTGAAATGCACATTACAAATACATGCATCTGTGGTTCAGAGAAGCATATAATTTGACTGAGAGAAATTTTGTAAGCATGGCATTTTGGTTGAAACCTAATTTCCAGTTTTGGTGCACCACAATGATGTCTCACAACACTAGCCTATCTGGAAAATGGCTTTTTAGCTGTGAGTTTTCTACCATTCATTTCTTGTAAGGGTTTTAGAACAAGTTAGAAGAATAACCAAATTGTAGGGGATGGACTGGAACAAATGAATATTCGATGCCAGAGGACTAAGCAAATGATCTGAATATCCAACAGTTACTGAAACCGCTAAAATAAAATGTGGATTGTATAATGGTATCTAAGCTAGCTTCCCTTTTTTTTGTAGCTAAGTGTTCAAATATGCATTAAGAAAGATTTAAAAATGGTTATGAGTAGTTCTCTGTTGATGGGATTATGGGGATTCTTTATATTCTTTATATAATATGCTCTGATTTTTCTTAATGGTTATATACTATTTTTATAGAAAGGAAAAAACATGCAGGAATTATATGGTAGTCATATTCTTAATCTATGAATTTATTAATAATAGAAAAAATGACTAAAATATTAATTTTTATCAAATTACTGTTTTTATAGAATTACATTAAATCTTACGATTTTTTTTTTTTACTTAATCTGTACCACCCTGTTTCTTCAAACTGCAATATCTTTCCCCATTTCCCACTCCTCATTATTGAACACTTTTGTCTTTCTTTTTCTTTCAGCCTGGTGACTTTTTTTATTGTGTAAAAATTTGGATTAAAGATCAGACAATAGCACAGTAAAACTTGACACTCTGTGAGGTAATCTCACATGGGAAGGTTCCTGGTTCAAGTCTGGAGACCTCCCTGAATACTCTGGTTACGTGCATACCCATGATCCAAGGCTAACTGAGCTGAGGGTGGATTGTGATCTCAAGACTCTGTTGGGAGTGCTGTCTCTCTCTCTTTCTCTCACTCTGTTTTTCCCTCTCTTTGTCTTTCTCACTCATGGAAGGAATAAATAAACTTTTTTGTTCTCTTCTTTTTAGAAAGATTTTTGCTATAGGGCATGTGCACTCGCCAGAGAGACAGAAAGACAGAAGGTGAGAAATCACTCCCAGTGGGGAGTGGCCATGCCACAATCCCTTCTCCTCTATTCTCCTCTTGGGATTTTGTGTATGCATGCACTGGCGCCTGGTGTGAGTTAAGCTGCCGGATCCAGGACTTAAACCACAGTTGACTACATGGAAATCCAGCGATATAAACATTTTGCCATATGCTGGCCCCAAAATAAAATTTTTTTAAACATCTAGATTGTCACCCTCTGTAAAGCATCCTTTGACCCTGTATCTGAGGTTAAGGATCCTTGGTAAAATGTTCACAGGCCAAATCCACCCAACATCTACGTTTGTACAGTCTATTATTAAATAAAAATTATAGAAAGTCATTGTTTTAGACAAAGCTCCTGTGCTAGGCCTCAGCAATCTAGACTGAAATAGAGTTACTCATGTATAATGTCTCATCATCAAACTGAAACATAAAGGAAGCTAAGAGATCCCAAAATAGACTAGCTTTCCCTGAAAACAGGAGATGCCAGACTACCTGAGTCAGTGCTATAAGGAAATAAAACTTCTTCTGGCATCTTAGGAATGTGTACCTGTAATAGTGCAAGATGTTACCTGGACTCATTGGACTGGTTGCCGTGTAACATCCTTATTCCCCACAGTCATTCCTCCACCTTCCAGACATGCTGTCTCCACAGTTGGCTAAAGATTAAACATAATTACTACAAGTAACCATGCGACCATCCTGCTGATTGAATTTAGCCAACCTCTCCTGTACAGGGTCTTGCCTACTCCACACTCTCATCCGTGACTTTTGCCCCTGTAATCTATAAGAACTCAGCACACATTATTCAGGATTTTGTGGTGCCTATGTAGTCAGTCGTCTTAACCTTGGTCCAAATAAATTCTTTTGTTTAAGTTACTTTGCCTCGGTCTTCCTTTTTAGGTTGGGATTCTGAATTAAAAAGAGATTTTACTGGGCTGGAGATGGCACGGTGGTTGAGGTGCTGAGCTCTCACCTGGCCGACCATGGTTTGAGTCCTAGACCTGGCAGCTTGTTTTCTCACTCTGTCTTTCTCTGGTCAAATTAAAAATAAGTAAATAAATAATAAAATTTAAAAAAATTATTTTGCTGAAATGAGTTTCCTTAGTATTCCCAGTGCATTGAGGAGGAAGACACTTTCTAATGTGGTTTGGTCTCCCTGAGCATAGAGCACAGTTTTTTGTACATAGGAGCCGCTTGATAAATGCATGGATGCTTAAATAGTAGGGCCCCCCTACACTAGAATGTAGGTTACATGAGAACAGGATTTTATCTACTTTACTCACTACGTATCTCCAGAATATTTGGATCATGGTAAATTCTCAGAATGATATTTGTATCACTATTGGTACCATAGTTCTGAGTTTTGTCAGTCTTAGGTCAGCTCTTAGTGTTTTGCATCTTGTTGTTTGGTGATTAATGGGAATAGAAGTCCACTTTAAGAGTCTCAGGGAAATAAAGAAAAAACTTTTAACTTCATCATGAAGGAACTGGTTATGGGGCCTTATCAAGACGTTATTGATTTACCCCATCTTAGTGCGTCTCAGTATAGATACTGCAGCCTGTTACTAACCTTTTCCTTTCACTCACTGGTAGTAACTATCTCACGGCAGGTGTGAAATCAAGATCCTGCTGACACTGAGTTATTAAATACCTGTGGCAGCAGAGAGACTCAGCATTCTGGCTCTCCTTCGAATCAGGATGAGGTGTACTTTCAGAGATTAGCATGCACATATAAATCATCCCCTAAACACTCCTGGTCTTGGACAGCCTCTCTCTCAGTGAGTTGAAAGGCTCTTTATAAAGGATGAACTAATTAGTTTTCATTCCAGCTTTATGAGTTTGCAGGGAGGATGAACCAGGATCCCTGTCCTATGCTGAAGAATGATGGTCAACACCATGTATGTTTACTGTACTGGATTCTGAAATAACATGTTCTAGAAACGTTTTTCCTTAATGATAAATGTACACAATATCAGACTTACTTGTGCTTGTTCTATTATGGGCTTTATAATATTTTGTTTTATATATTGAATATGAAGGTCCATACCTTTATTTAAATTTTCTGAAATGCCTTCTAGGTGCATGCTACGCTCTCCTAGAAACTTTCTGCAAGTCAAAAAGACAGTTTTTTAAAATGCAAAGGAGAAAATACAGCTTCTAAATAATTCTCTCCCCAGCCCACACAGCTCCTGACACACAAGGGCAGGCCTTCTACCCCCATTTAGGAGGGCTGTGCCAGCCCCCTTCTGGGAGTGCTGTGTAGTTTTATCAATGACACAGTTTATCAGCAAACATTTGCTTCTCTGCCTTATCATAATGGGGTTAGAAGCTGTTTAGTACTCATGCCTTTCCTTTTATTTAGGAGAGCCCCGTCCTTGCATACATACAAGAATCAGGGAAAAAAGTTCTGTCTTGGTTCTCTGGTCTAAGTTCACACATGCATATGTATGCACATGCCTTTTAAAAACCTAAGTTTGGGCTTTTATTTCTTTGTACGACAAGTATTTTAACACACTTGCGAACACTAGTGGAAAGAGGTAAAAACAGTGAAGTCAGTACCAAAGAAAATGGAAATTTTCGCTATTCTAATAATGAGGAGCCTTTGGGAGGTTTTAGTCTGGACAGAAGCAGAGAGGTTCAGAGAAGGAGCATGGGCTTTATGGCATGAGATGCCCAATTTCCCCTGCAACTTGAACTTCTCTACACCTTGGTTTCTCTTCTGTAAAATGGAGCTAGCACCTTTCACTGTTGTGAGAAGTACATGAGATGACTTGGTTCAGAAATAGTCAGTTACCCACAAACCCCTCACCCCCACCCCACATGGAGTCAGGGCACTGACTTAGTTTACAGGCTTCTGGAACTTTCTTTAAAAGTGATTACATCAGCTGTTCTTCTCAAGTAAGAGAATGGCGAAACACTAGGAACAGGCTAAAAGAAACAGGCTCAAGAACTATTGGAGATATTTTTCTAGTGAAACTCAATCCTTGATTGGAGATAATCCAAAGGTCTGTACATGAAACAAACAGTTATTGAATGGGTCACCCAGAGAGCTTGCCAAGACCACTGTTATGAACTGTAGGACACAAAGGATACATTGCTAATCACACTTAATACAAAGGACTTTAGAAGGGATTTATAGCTTTCATAAATTAGAGTGGAGTGAAGGCAATCTCCAACATGTCCTCTTATTTGGATTCATATCCTTCTTGAGTCACGGGTAGAATGATAGCTGGGGTTTGTGAATACATGTGCCCATGTCTCTAAGCATATTTTGTGAATGTTGGCATCACCATGGTTTGTGAAGGCAAAAAAAAAAAAAAAAAAAAAAAAAAAAAGCCGATAACCACTGGACTAAGACTTACCCAAAGAATTCAGTTGGAGACTTGAATGGTGCAACTTTAAGATCACATAAAGAAGTTCTAAATTTGAGGGTTTATTTTTCAGGCATCCTCCAAGCACTTATTTCCACCCTATCAAGAAACTTCCTGGGACCAGCAGATGGCATAATGGTTATGTTGCTAGACTCCCACATGGCCAACCAAAGTTCAAGTCCCGGACCCAGTGGCTTGAAACTCATGTTGGGCACATGTGCATGTGTGCCCAAGAGGAGAATGGAGGAGAAGGGATTGTGGCATGGCCATCTTCCCTGGAGGGTGATTTCTTGCTTTCTGTCTCTCTGTTTCTCTGGCGAGTGCACACACCCCATAACAAAATCTCAAAAAAAAAAAAAAAAAAAAAAAAGAAACTTCCTAAGTTTCCATTTTTTTTCTTTCTAGAAATAATTATCACAATGAATGATTGAATTGATTCCTGAGTACCCATCAGACTGAGGAAAATATGGGAGTGTCAGTTGTCAGTCAGGGTCTAACTTCAATGAATCCAAGATGATAATGGTTGCATTGGGATCTTTCCCCAACTTTCATCTCATTACCAAAATAATCTTCTAAGAAAGTTCTTGATTCCAGTTTGTAAGAAAGATCTGTTCAGATTTTCTTGTATATGAGGAAACAAAGAAAGGCAAATGCTAAGGCCCCAAATCCTTTTTGGTGAGAATGTGATTGTTTAATATTCAGTAATGTTACAAACACATCTAATAAATATATATACTCACAGGGAAAAAAATACTAGTTTGGCTTTTAAAAAAAAAGAAAAAATATTTCAATCCAAATTTATTGGGATTACAAAAATAACAGCACATTTTATTAACTCATTATGCCTCAGAGTAACCAACACATCCAGAACTATGAGGAGCTTCTTTAAACATTTCTTGCCAATACAAATCTCACATAAAAAAGTTCATTTTCATATTTACAGAAGAATCATGCTGATTGTTTCTTAAAATTCTCTGCAGAATTAGTGGGTAAGGCTATTTTTAAAGTCAGGGAACATTTCAAATGGAAAGAAGGTATTTTAGAAACACCTCGATGCGCTTTATTTAATACTACTGAACAGTTCTGCATCCTCTTGTAAATATGGTGTGTTTATCGCAGGGCTTCAGGAACTTCCACCTACAAAAATAGGGGATTTCTTTCAGTGAAACAAAGTAAAAGATACAAAGAAAAATGTCTGTGGGGTACGACCGTAGCAGTTTCTCTGAGAAGAACTCGACTAGGGATTAATTATTACTGCATGGCATTCACATTGTATAGTATAAATTATGTTTTAAGTCATTTGCAATGTTGCAATCAAATCTTTTACTAGTGATGAATGTAGATTAGCCTCCCTGATTTTCTTATTAAGGAAATCAGGATTTTTACATGTCGGGGTGTCTTCAAATGATGCTGGCCCTCACAAGACTGATATTTCAAAGAAAGGGGCTCAGGCAAACCTCCCGGATGGAAATGTGCTCACACAAAGCCTGTTCCCAATGCTTCAAACCTGAAAGGCTTGCTCTCACATGCTAAAACATTTACAAATATGAATAGGCATCTTGCAAAGGGGTCGGGGGTACCATGGTGCAGTGGAGGCCCGCTCGTTCACTAACTCTGTGGGGATGCCTGTGCTTGGGTGACTTACCCGCCTTAGCTGTCTCATGCTGCTTCCCCGAATTGCTTCCATGAGATTTTCATGAGCTGATCTCTGTGGGGTAGAAGGTCGGGAATTGTCTTCTATTTTCTTTTCTTGCACTGACCTCAGAGAACTTTTTATTTCCTTTAGGATATTGTTGGGCTGTTTCTTAACCTTTTTGCCTTTTTTCTTTTTCTGTCCATTTTGTAATGCCCGTTGGGCGCTTTCCTGTTGTTTGATGACTTCTGCAATGTTTCTGGTGATGAGCTTCTTCTCTGGGAGTGGAGGAGGAGGAGGCGGTGGCGGGGGAGGTGGTGGTGGCAGCATTTGGGGAGGAGGAGGGGGAGGAGGAGGAGGTGGGGGTGTGGCCGCAGGAGACTCAGGACGGCTCCTGACAGTTTGGACTTTCTTGGGGAGTTTTGGTGATGACCAAGGAGAGTGCCTGGGAGATGCATAGGGCGAAGAGCCAGGCGTTCCTCGCTGCCAGACTTTGGTCCTCAGATTGGATCCTCCCTCATATCCCTCTTGCTGTTTTTGCTCCTGTATCCGCTTTTGCCTCTGCTTATCCATATTTCTTGTCAAAATGCTGGTCATGCTCATTCGAGGTCCTGGGAGCTCAAAATGGTAGCCCAGCCTCAGCAGCGTCGTGTTCTCCTTCAGGAGCTTGACGATCTCCATCTCCACCTGGCTGCCCATGATGTGCCTCTGGTTGTGGAAGCGCAGCTCGGTGAGCACGGTGTTGTGCTGCAGCGCCCTCATGATGGCCAGGATCCCCTTTCCCGTGACGAAGTTGGACTCGATGTTTACATTCGTGATGTGCCTGTTGACCTTGAGCATGTCCGCGATGGCCATCGCCGCGGGGTCATCAGCGCGGGTGTTGGCCAGACTGAAGGTCTTCACCACCGTGTTGTCCTTCAGGGCTTCAGCGAAACGGGTGAGGGTCGGCGTGGTGATGTTCTCGATGTTGTTCAGATTGACTTCCGTGGTGTCAGGGTCGTTGTTCTTAATCTTCTCCAAAACATCCTCAATAACGGTAGGATTTCCGCAAGGGTGAATGGCAGCCGGGGACTCTGTGTTCTTTCTGCTGTTGCCGTTGGTCAAGTTGATGTTCTCTATTTGACTTTTAAATGTCTTTGGCTTAGAGCTGTCAGAACTGACACTCTCGTAACTGACAGTTCCGTTAATCCCCTTCGCACTTACAGCTGTTCTTTCCTCTTCCTCACTGTCTTCTTCCTCCTCCTCTTCCTCTTCCTCCTGGGACTCCTCCTGTTCGTCTTCCTCTTCTGTATATACCTCCTCGGAGACCTCACTGTTACTCTCAGTAAAGATCAGTTCTTCCTCACTCTCCTCTTTGTCTTCTTCTGCAACCTGAAGGGGATGGTATTGTCATTAAGTTTTTCATTTTTTAAGCATATATTAAAATTTACAAAAGTCACATGTGGCAAGTGATACAAAAGCCTATAACAAAAGAAATGAACAATCCCTGCCTTCTGATCTTCTTAGTTCAGGTGACCAAGACTAACATTTTGTCACATAACCATCAATAACATTTCCTACTAACATTTTATTTTGTTTTCTGCAGAATATCCAGAATTCAATTTATTGAATAAAAACATAGTGCCAATCTACCAATTCAGACAAGCCAGAACTTCAGCTTTGGAAAACCCTTGATAAATTTTTCAATTTTATACCCACTGACTCTGAACTTGGATTTTCATCTATTGGGTCATCGGAAAAGCTGTGATGAATTTTTGTATAGGAAAACACGTCATGACTTTTTCCAACAACCTAATACTTAGTTTCACAAATTCAACCCTCCCTTCCAAATCACCTCTCCTTCTTTTCATAACAAAAAAAAAAAAAAATTTTTTTTAATTTGGCAAGATTTCTTGTGCTCATTGGAAAGAGAGAGAGAGACAGAAAGTGAGAAAACATCTCCCATGGAGAATGGTCGTGCTTCAATCCATTCTCCTTTATTTCTCCCTCCTTTTGGGATTTTGAGCATGCATGCACACACACCATGCACACATGGCCTGGGACTCAAGCAGTGCAGTTGGCAATGTGGTAAGCTGCCCTACCCAGGGGCTGGTCCATGAGTCCCCCATTTTTTTTTCTTTTTTTAAGTATTTGCCATAGAGTGCATACATTTGCTGGAGAGATAGAGAGAGACAGAGAAAGGGTGAGAAATCCCTACCCCCCCAGTGGGGGGGGGGGGATGGCCACATTGCAATCCCTTCTTTTCATTTTCCTCTAGGAATTTTAGACGTGCACGCATACACACCTGGCATGATTTTCAAGCCACCATGTCCAGGACTCAAAGTGTAGTCGGCCACGTGGGAATCCAGCACCTTAACCACCATGCCACATGCTGGCCTAAGTCCTCCATTTTTTTTTTTTTAATAATTTTTTAAGATTATTTATTTTATTTTATTTACTCATTCATTTATTTTAATTTGACCAGAGAGAGACACAGAGAGAGAGAGAGAAAGAGAAAGAGGAAAAGTGAGAAGGCAAGCCACCAGGTCTAGGACTCGAACCGTGGTTGGCCATGTGGGAGTGTCCAGCACCTTAACCACCATGCCACCTGCTGGTCCCTTTATTATTTTATTAATTTATTTATTTTATTGAAGTTGACCAGAGAGAGACAGAGAGAGAGAGGGAAAGTGAGAAGGCAAACTGCCAGGTCTGGGACTCGAACCATGATCAGCCATGTGGGAGTCCAGCCACCTTAACCATCATGCCACCTGTTGACCCCTAAGTCCCCTTTTATAATGTTAAAAAATTTTCCCCAATTTGCCATCAGTAGCTGGTGTGATAAGAACTCATTGCCCTCGGCCCTGGCTTGTCTCAGTGTAGACAGAAGCAAGGGTGTCATTGGCTCCTCCAGCCTTTATCTCCTTCTGCAGTACACAACTGGCACAGGGACTCCATTTCCCCCGAGAGCTGCTGCAGTGCCTACCCTCATCTGGAGAAGGGATGCCTACAGGTAGGGCTGCTGCCCATGACGGGATCAAAACTCCACTCCACAAAGGAAAACATGCAGGTCGCCGCATCTGGCAAATCACCTTGAAACCTCCAGCTAACTCAGGGTTAAGTGACACAGGCTGCAGAGTCCAGGTAGGAAAGATAATCACCCTGGGCCCTCACTAGATTTTAACCAATAATGGGAGCAGAAAGAGAACAGTAGAAAACCTTGAAGCAAGCCATTGCCCAGCTTGATGAGCTTAAATTATTTAGCAAGTATCAATTATGAAAGGCTTTAAGGCAAACACACTTTCATTCTTTGTCTTTCCTGTTACAACTCTGTGTGCAAAGAAAACCAAGTGATTCTTTCTTTCTCTCCTTTTTTTTTTTTTTTTGCTATTTTTTCCTTTTTTTAAAAAAAAAGTCTGGAAATTGCTGATCAAGTGGACTTTTCCCTCATAATATCCTTTCAGTCCTTTCTTTCTCATTTCCAAAGCCCTAGGGCCCTCTCTTGTCCCCAGAGCCCTGTTTCTTCCCTCTGTTGGCAACTTTTTTTTGACCTGAGGGCTCCTGCTGCCGGAGGCATGTGGATTGAGCTTTGGAAAACACTGCACTAGTCTCCAGGTTTGTTTGCCCAGTTGCTATCACAAAATAGCCTGCAGTTATCCACTGGTTTGGAGTGGCAGGCACCAAGTGATGGCCTGGGAAGGGGTCAGCCCCTCCTGGGATGACTTGTCCAATCTTAATTTACTCACATCTTCAGGAGCAGAGGGGAAAGGCATACTCTGTGTGTGTGTGTGTGTGTGTGTGTGTGTGTGTGTGTGTTAGAGAGATAGAATATTTGGTGGCAGCCTGCTTCAAGTCACAACCACCAACATTAGAGAAAGAGTTTGGCTCTAGTTAAGCCTCTTGCCACATACGAACAGAGAGAGAAAGCCTTATATGTCCAGCAGTAGAGTGCATGGATTAACTGAAGGAAGGAAGGAATTGTGGGTTGAGTTCTCCTCCCTCATCCCTCTCTATGTCAGTGCATGTCAGCAGTGTGTGTGCACATGTGTTTGTGTTTTGCAAATTCTTCTAGTATTTGGAGGAAAGGGGCCTGTCTCAATCAATATTCAATATATTGCTTTTTATGCCACCATTACATTTTATCCCCCTTTTTTTTAAATTTAATTCTTACTTTAGATAGGCTCTCTCTCCTATATTGGCTGTTAGCTTCTGATTCTCCTGCCTCAGCCTCCGGAGTAGGTGGGACTACAGGTGTGTGCCACCATACTTGGCCTTTTAGGGTGGGTTGGGAGTGAAATCTAGGCCTCACACACAGGTGGCCTCTGCATGCCAAGTAGCAGCATCTACCTGGACCCACTATTGTAGCTGGGCCCACCTTTGTTTTTTTTTTTTTTTTTTTAAGACCTTTAAGCTCTATCTGCAAGAGCTGTTTTTCTCTCAAAATGTACTTGAAAAGATATTTGAAACTGTTATCTAGCAACATTAGTTCTTACATAACTTCTAAATGACACTTTTTCCAGAAAGCCTTCTTTCATATCCCCCAGACTATCTCTATAATGTATTCCCATAGCATTTACCTCCCTCAATAAAGTACCCATCACACTTTATTTTGATAACTTGTCATTTTTCTCAGTGTCCTGTTAGCTAGGACCATGTCTGTTGTTCTGGCCTGGGACAATTCTTAACATGTAGGGGCTCAATAAATAGCAATAGACTGGATGACACTAGACTGACTTTGGTTAACAGCAGCTGAGACCAGGTCTAGACCCAGGAGACAGTACCGATAGGACTGAGCGAGAGGAAGGTGACCAAACTGACTCCTTCTGCCCGAATCTAAAGGGTTTTCCAGGTTGCAAGATTTTTACTTCTAAAATCTAGATAGCCCTGGACAATCTGAGAAAGTTAGTTACCCTAGTCAGAGACATATGGAAGAAAAACACTGGATGAAGAGAGATTGTCTAAAGACTAGGGGCAGGATGCAAAAAAAAAAAAAACCAAAAAACCAAAACAAATGTTAGCTCTGTTATAAACTAATCTGGCACAGGGTGGCGGGGAGGGACTGTCTGTTCAGATCTCTGATAAGACACTGTTCTAGAGCCTTGGAGAGTGGAGGTGGGAAGGTGGGAATAGGCAGAGGGAGGCTGGCAAGGGATTAACTAGAGAGGAAATGAATGTTGTTTCAGAGAATAAATAAGGCAATGAGGAGGAGGGGGAAAACCATTTCTCCTGATTGCCTCTGTGGAATCATTACACCAAGGAGAAGGCAAGAGGCATGGTTTTCAGTTCTGGTTCTATTCCTGCCCTTAAAGAACTGGTTGATTTTAGACAACTTATTAAACCTCTCTGGGTTTCTAGGAAAGTATAGTATGTTGAATGGTTCCTAAATTTCAGCGCATGTCACAGTCACCTGGAGGGCTCGTTAGACTACAGAGTGCCAGGCCCCATCCCAGTGTTTCTTACTCAGCAGATTGTGGGAAACTCTAGAATTTGCAGTTTGAAGAAGTTCCCAGGTGGGGCCAGCAGTTGGCATGGTGGTTAAGATGCTGGACCCCGACATGGCCAACCACAGTTCAAGTCCCAGAACTGGCAGCTTGAAAAATCACACTACCCAAAAGTCCCAAGAGGAGAATGGAGGAGAAGGGATTATAGCACGGCCATCCCCCTGGCAGGGAAGATGCTCTCACTTTCCCTCTGTGTCTTTCTGAAGAGCACATATGCCCTGTGGCAAAAATGTAAAAACATCAAGTTCTCAAGTGACACTGCTGTAGTTGGTCAGGCATCCTCCATTTTGAGATGGTCTTGTGCCAATAGGTTAATTTGAATTTCACTTCTACTTAAAAGCTATTAATCTCAAATGGGTTTATTTACGTTTCCTAGTCTCAGTGCCCACATGCAGAAAGTAAGAATGAAATGAGACCATGTGAGGAAACTCCTGGATCCAGCAGACACTCAAGCTGAGGGAGCTGTACTATTGGGTCTCCAGGCCTCCTTGGAGCTTCTGTGCAGCTTAAGTTAGCGTGAGCCCAGGTGGGCAGAAAGCTGCCATTTAATAGACATAGTGCATGCTTTTCCTAAGACGGTCCAGAGCCAGTATCGGAAACGCCCAGACCCCCAGCCCCTTCCCTTCCTCTCTGCCTCCTCACATATGCAGCTGCTCCGCTCCCCCACCCACCGCTCAGCTGCTTTAAGTTTTTTTCCTGTGGTGGGACTGGATTTACACCCTCCATCTGCAAGCTTCTGCTCAGCACTCCTTGTGACTACAGAGACAGCTGGAAGCAGAGAAGAAGCAGTGGGAGAAAAGTTAACCAGCTGAGAAAAGAATCAGGACATCAGCACCAAGGCCTCTCTAATTGAGCTGATAAGCCGTTGGCAGGGTTTGGCAAGACCTTGGCAGGATCAGGTGGGTTTCAACAGCTGACAACAGGCTTTGCCCACTGCCGTCAGGACATTAGGACATTAGAATGCCTTTGTTTGAGTATTGGCATAGCTGGCTGTATGTCCTGGATATTCTAACACCGTCTTATTCTTTTTTATTAAGGAAGTGTTCTAATAACTGTAATAAAAACGTAACTGTATTTTATCAGACTTTTAACACTCATTTTCACATCAGAGAAAAGAAAATGGGCATCCCTTTTCTTCACCTCTCCTGCTAGCTCCTCCACGTAGGCGGCCTCCGTGGCCTTGGCAGGCCCTAGCTTGATCCCCACGGCCCTTCCTGCGATGATTGACATGGACAAAACTCACACATATCTTGCTGCAAAAGCAGCCACACACCCTATCATTAAGATCATCTAACAGTTCCTAGATTAGTACTGTGGAAGCTTTGCCATTGGCTTTAGGCCATTTTGATTTTAGATGACTCCAATGGCGTACAAGGGTTTTAAATGGTTGCTCCTGACCTGTGTTCTTCCATAAATTCAGGCATTTCTTATATTAACATTGTACGGCTGTAACTACTTTTGAACTTCCCTGTAGTAATGACTCATTTGGCAAGTTCTTGTAACTGTTTACTGGGCAGTACGTAAGAGTTTAGTAGACCTCTGATAATGGAGCTCTGATACGAGTACATTTCCTGGTCTCAGAATCAACCTCATAAAGCAGGAAGGAATCTTAGACGTAATCCACCCTGATATACTTAACCTGGGTCTGCAGATGGGTTTCAGAATGTAGGTCATCATTTTAAAATGCTCTACCAAACTTTGTGTGTATGTGCACAATGACGTGTGCATTTTTTGTTTTTTTGAGAAGGGTCAGAATTTATCAAAATCTCAAAGATTTTCTTGATTCACAAAAGAAACACTATACCTAATTTCTCCAATGGGCAAATGGAAAAGGAATCTTTAAAGTGAGTATCTACTCAAGATCTAACAATACCAGGTACTTCCAGTATAATTTATGGTGTTGGAAGAGAATAATTGTTTTTTTAACTGTTTTTTTTTTTCTTTCTGTAGTTATTATCACAGTCAACACAACCAGAGTTCTACTTTTGTCTTTACAGAAGAAAATAGATGTACTTAACTGGAAAAAAAAAATATATATCTATATACACACATACATATATATATCAGAAACAAGTACTGTGGCACATCATTGAACCTTCTAGCTCAAATTAGACTTACGTCTGTGAAAATGTTGTTTAAGCCAATACCTTGGCTGTAAATTATTTTCTTTTCAAGGTTCTCATTTTTAGTCGATCAAAAAAATCTCAGCTATGAATTTTACGTATTATGATTGTCGGAGGGCCATTGACATGACTATCTCAGCCTGAGAAATTTTTCTGTTGCAGATACAAATGGATTATAAGATTAAAGGGATAAGGACTGAGAAGTTAGAGAAAACTGGGGTGCTTGGGTTTGGGGTAGGGAGTGGGGTGGTGGGAGTAGCCAAGGAAAAGTCCTGAAAGCCTACCTTTCCACACTCCCCCAGCCTCTCCTTCTCCAAGAGTTTTTGAGACTCCTTTTCCCAATAGGCCATCAGTGCCTCTCTGCTGAATGTTCCTGTGGGGGTTTTCTCTGTCAGACTCTTTTGCCTTAGCCCCACGGGAAGGTTGCGGTCTGGTTCAATGTCTTCCAACTCCCTCTCAAGCTCCTTCAGCTCTTCAGCCGACAGGGAGGCGAGGAGTTCATCCTCGTCGATGGATTCATATTTACTAAGTCCTCTTCTATAGCCAAAGGTAGACATGGTCCCTGCTTTGTCAGACCCACAAAGCGCTTGAAGAATGAGACATTCAAGGCAGCCAGAAGCAGGCAAGGAGGCAAGTGGGTAGGCCGGTCAGCAACTGGTGCTGGAGTGGCCGCGATAGCCTTTTAAGAGTGGTGATACAGGCTGTGACAATGCAGAGAGGGGTGAAGGCATGGGCTGTTTTAAGCATCAGACGTCAGCTAGACATTTGAACACAAAGAATGTCACATCAGTGGTGGATGGAGGTCTCTGAACCAGTGGGGATTATTAACATACTGGCCAGGGCCATATTTAGCTGAGCTTGATAGCTCATGAGGACAAGCAGAGAGTGTTTCAGACAGGGAGTAACACGGCTTTTCTTGTGTTGTGTTCAAACAGCAAGGAAACAAAACGTACTTTGAAAATTACTTGCCCCCACCATAATGGCCATGAAAAGATTCTTTAATTATAATCTCCAGGGTTGGGAAATGACTCCACAATACTCTATAGGCAGAGTTTTGGGTTCTCTCAACACATCGTAGGTGGCACTGATGAGACAAAAGGCTATAATAATATAGTATTTCATTAACGTACTGTACTTAGCTGTTTACAAAGGACTTCAATATTATTTTCCTAATCATAAATCCTGTGAGATGAATAACATGATCCTTCTTTAACAGATTTTGGCAACCAAGGCGTGGAGAGATTAAGTGAGAAATTTGAAGTCAGACAGCTGGAAAGGCAGAAGTAGCTTTCTCCACCGCCCAAAATGGCTTCCTTCTCATCATGAGTGTTAGGAAAAAACTACGTTTGAGCCCGGCTGTGGGTAGTGTGGTGGATACTGTTACTTGATAAGCTGAGGCTACCTAGGAGGGCTGAGGTTTGATCCCCGGCCCACCCAAAAAAAGCTCAGTCTGGTGGTACATTCTTGTAATTTCAGCTACTTGGGAGGTGGAAACAGAGATTTGCAACATGTGACACCCTGTGTAATTAAAAAAAGAAAAAAAGAAAGAAATGAAAAGTTAGATTTGCAAATAAAATTCTAAAAAGACAAATAATAGTGGGTGTGAAATATGAGAGACTGGCACTATGCCAGCCTAATGCTAATCATTTTACGTAGCTCATATCTCATTAATTTTACATCCCCGTAAGGTATATATTATTACCATATTTTATGAGTACAGACTCAGAAAAATTAAGTAATTGTCTTGTGAGTTCGAAAGTAAGAAGTGATAGAGCTAGACTCTGAATTCAGATTTGTATTAGGGCTGAAAACTGAACAAATGCTAATTTGAAATGATACAGATGCATGTATTCTTATATATATGATAAAATATACACATGGTCTTCAGGTCTTTATAAAAATACCACCTTAGCTGGGACCAGGAATTGGCATAATGGCTACGTCTCTGGACTCCCATGTAGTCAACCACGGTTCAAGTCCTGGACCTGGTGGCTTAAACGCACGCTGGGCTTGTGTGCGTGCGTGTCCAAGATCCCAAGAGAAAAATGGAGGAGAAGGGATTGTGCCGTGGCCATCATCCATGGGGGGTGATATCTCTCTTTCTGTCTCTCTGTCTCTCTCTCTGTCTGGTGAGCATACATGCGCTATAGCAAACCCTCCCCCCCCCAAAAAAAAAAGAAAAAAGAAAAAAATATCACCTTAGCATACACACATATGAAATTCTATTAAAATATATAGGTATCAAAATATGCATTTATCAATAAATATAGGATATGTGACATTTAATTTATACCTTTAGCAGTTAGTGAATATTTGGGTTGCTTCTAGGTTCACTTTATTACTAATAATGCTATGAATAATGCTAGGCAAGTCCTTGAGTGGTCATATGTTTTTATTTCTATTAGGTAGAAATACAAGTGGAATTATTTAGTTATGTGATACTTTTCTTTGAAGAGATTTTTGTTATAGGGTGTTGTGTGCTCACTGGAGAGACAGAGAGAGAGAGAGAGAGAGAGAAAGTGAGAAATCATCCCCCAGGGGGAATGTCCACACTGCAATCCCTTCTCCTCCATTCTCCTCTTGGGATTTTAGGCATGCATGTGCACACTAAGACTCTGTGTCCAGGACTTGAACCATGGTTGGCCATGCAGGAATCGAGTGACATAACCATTACACCATCTGCTGGTCCCAATAAATTTATTTTTTAAGTGTCTATACCACTTTATATTCCTACCAGCAATGGATGACAGCTCCAGTTCCCCCACATTCCCATCTGTTATTATTTGTCTTTCTTATTTGCATCTTAGTGGGTGTTAAGTGGCCGCTTCAATGTTCATTTCCTTAATAATTAATGATGTTGATGCTCATTTCATGTATTTATTGGCCATTTTATATATTTTTGGTAAAATATTTACCCAGTTTTGAATTGGATTAATTGTCTTAATAATATTGAGTTGTACATATTCTTTATATATTGTGGATACCAGGACTTTATCAGATAATATGATTTGTTCATATTTTCTTCCATGCTGTGGCTTGTCTTTTAGAGTCTTTTGAAGAGTCTGTAAATAGTTACAATTGTTATAACTATTTGAAGAGCAAACATTTTTTTTTCGTTTTTTGGAGAGGTTTTTGCTCTAGGGCGAGTGCGCTCGCCAGAAAGACAGATAGAGAGACAGAAAGCGAGAAATCACACCCCCAAGGGGGATGGCCACATGGCAATCCCTTCTCCTCCATTCTCTTCTCGGGATTTTGGGCACGCACGCACACGTGCCCAGCGTGAGTTTAAGCCACCAGATCCGGTACTAAAACCACAGTTGACTACGTGGGAGTCCAGCGACATAGCCATTATGCTAACTGCTGGTCCCAGAGCAAACATTTTTAATTTTGACCCAGTCCTATTTTTTCTTCTATTGCTTACATTTTAGTGTTAAAGTTAAGAAATCTTTAACCCAGGGCCATAGAGATTTACTCAAGGCCACAGAGATTTACTCCCATATATTCTTCTTAAGAGCTTAATAGTTTTATATTTTTGTATTTAGGCTTATTAACCATTTTGACTAAAATTTGTGTGCGTGTGTAAGGTAAGAGTCCTTAACTCTTCTTTTCACATGCAAATATCCAATTGTCTTAGCAGCATTCATCAAAAAGACTATATTCTCCCCTAGCAAATTCTTCTGGCACTGTTGTGGCAAATCAGTTGACCATCAATATAAGTTTTTTTTTAGACAGTCAATTCTGTTCAATTGATCCATGCGTCTATGGTATACCTGTATCACACGGTCTTCATTACAGTAGCTTTGTAGTACACATTGGAAGTAAGACGTATAAGCCCGTTAACTTTGCTCTTTTATAAGAGTATTTTAGCTATTTTGATCTTAACTCATTATGGTGTTTTGCTTCCATAAATAACTCTGATGTTTTCTAGTGATGCTAATGAAGACATGATGATGAAAGAAATGATGAGTTCATTGGCCTTTTTTGTTTTCCTGGTTTTTTATCAGACTGGAGCATGTGCTCTGATCTGGCCTCAGTGGAGATACATCTTTTTTATTTGAAAATAGGTTTGATTTTGGGCAATGACATCAAGTTATCATAGTCAAATCTAGTGAATAAGATGAATTAGCAGTTGTATAATAAAATGTTAGGTAAAAAACATGAATAACAATTATAACTATGTACAAACTCTGGGGGTAAAAAGGAAAATACATATAAATGATAGCAAAAGTTCATTCTTTCAGCAATTATATTATATATTAGGCACATATACTAGGCTGACCACTATGCACAGATTTGGGTATATAATTATGTACAAAAATAATGGAATGGTTTTCTCTCTTTCTTACATACTTTTTCTGTAACATTTTTATATATATTCTTTTGACAGCTTACTAAACTCTCACTACAGGCCAGATTCTACCTTAGTTGCTGGGATTAGAACAGAGAACCAAACTGAAAAAGTTCCCTCTTTTATAAAGCTTATAGTCTAGTTATAGGAGATAGATAATAAATAAATACAGAACATAACATATAAAAGTTTAAAAAGTTAAATCAGTGGAAGATGGGAGGAAAAAAGATTGTGGGAATAATAGTTCACGTAAGTGGATCTCTGTAATAAGGTGATATTTGAGCACAAACCTGGAGAAATACGGACTTGATGCATGCAGATTGTAATACATATTTAGTGCTACTGTAAAATAACTACTCATTATTTTTGGAATCACAAATTTTAAGGGACTTTGAGATACACTAGTCCTCTCTCTTTATCACATGTCTAAGTGATCAGCCTCCGTTGCTTGAACGAATGTCACCAGTGAAGATGGTACATTTCCAAAAATTAATTCCATTGTTGGATGGCTCAGATCTTTAGGAAAAACTTTGTCTATTGTGTTGAAACTGAGTTCCTGAAAAATCAGCCCATATATTTTTAGTTTTCTCATTGGAACAACCCAGAATAAATACAATCTCAAATGAGTTTCTTTTCTCAAATTTTTGATGTCCTATGAATGTCTTTAAAAATGACTCCAGAAGAGAAAGCATTCTGGTATTTTGATTTGTGGCAGTGTTGTTGAAAAAAAAAATGGCTTCTCAACCTTAAGAACAGTGGTAATTTAGGTATCCTAATAGATTTATTATAAATCTCTCTGATTATGATAGTAATCATAACTCATGGATTATCTAGTTCACTAGATCCCTTTGTAAGGGTACTCTATAAACTTTAAATCTCTTGGATGAAATTCTAACAAGTGATTAAACATTACTGGACATTGGGTTGACTTAATAATGAAAAACTAATTTAGATTTTCTTGCAACATTCTCTACTTTGAGAAAAATCTGATCACGTATATGTTTCAACCATCAGCATTTTACTTTTCGGGATTTTTGCTTGGTTACATTGTGTTTTTGAGTAGAATTGTTTTTAGAGTCTACAATACTCGAAAGCTTTTGAAAATTAGCATCTTTTGTTTGAAAAAAATCTCTATCTTGGGGAGACTATTTCTCGTGGTTCTTGATTCCCGCTCAGATGTCCGCAAACACACACTATCTCCCAGCATCGTGGCAATTCCCTTTTTAGTACAGAGAGTAATAGAGCTTCCTCTTTCAACCTTTTTTTTTTTTTTCTTTTTTGGTTTCCTCTGCAAATACTATGATTTGTCTGTTTATTTAACACATTTACTAACTACCTGCTATGAGACAGGTCTGTACTGGATGCTTAGATTACAAATGGAAAAATAGAAACTGATTGTCTCTGGCCTCAGGGAGTTCATACCCCGGGGAGAGAGGCAGGCAGCTGATGACAACGCAGTGCAGTGACAGCTCTGGCCAGAAAGTCAAGGAGAGGGGCGCGTGGGGACACCATGAAGAAGCAGTGCAGTCAACCTGGGTGGATTTGGAAAAAGTGCAGATGGAGATTAAGAGCTTTCAGTACAGAGAGATCAGCCTCTGGGCAAACATGCAGGAGTATCAACACAAAAGCAAAAAGAGAACCTGGTGTAGAGGGGTAAGCAAGGATGAGACAGAAACTGGCTCTGATTCACGCACTATGGACTTCATTATCATCTGGTGTTATGTGGAAGTCTCCCACTGTACCCCGTAACTGTTAACCAAAGCCAGAAGTGGCCTTACTCAATACAGGCAACTGTTAATTCTAGCAAGCATCCTGATATTAAAGCAGACTCAACAAGATATTGAGCAAAACTCATCGGTACCTTTAAAAATCAACAGTACTAGCCATGCCATCAGACCTGGTGTTTATAGGCGGAGGTCAGAAACCTTCTAATTACTTCAGTCTAAAATGTGTGCAATACCTACTTCAGTGTAACACTTTCTATGATGGGAGAATCCCACTTCCAAAGATGAGTTATTTTTGCTTGTGGCTTATATACTGTTTTTGTTTTCAGTTTGTCAGAGGGTGTGTGTTCTTACCAGAGAGAGAGAGAGGGAAAGAAAGAGAGAGAGAGAAAGAGAGAGAGAGAGAGAGAGAGAGAGAGAAAGTAAGAAAGCACCCACCATGGGGAATGACCATGCAGTAGTTCCTTCACCATTTCTCTCTCCTTTCAGGATTTTGGGCACACACGTGTCTGACAAGTCTTTCCAGTCACCAGGTCTGGGACTTGAACCACATAGTCAATCAAATGGGATTCAACCTTTTTTTTTTTTTTTTTTTTTTTTTTAATTGGAGAGGATTTTGCTATAGGACATGTGTGCTCACTGGAAAGACAGAGAGAGAGAGACAGAAAGCGAGAAATCACCCTCCAGGGGAGATGACCAAGCCAAAATCCCTTCTCCTCCATTCTCCTCTCGGAATCTTGGGCACGCATGCATATGCACCTGGTATGGGTTTAAGCCACCGGTCCGGTACTCAAACCGTGGTTGACTACGTGGAAGTCCAGCAACATAGCCATTACGGTTCAGCCTCTTTAACCACCACACTGGCCTGGCTTATGGCAGTTAATATTTAGAAGTGTTGAGAACCCCTACCAATTATTTTTTGTTTTCTTACTTTAATAACCCCCAAATTTCATGAGGAATTTGGTAATTTCAAGAATTGTTTACATTTAAAATGTTTATGTAGGTGTATCTATTTATAACCACAAGAGAGTTAATGAATATATTTTATGGATACACTTAATTCTTAATTTTATTGAATATTTTTATATTATATTTAATATTGAATTGAAATCCTAATTTCCAAAGGCTCTCTGCTTTATTCTATGATAGGTATTCACAGATTTAATATATGTAGTTTTAATGATTTAACATACCTATATCCTCAAGCTCAAGAATTTTTCATGAAATTATCCAGAAAAATCTCCATCTGGGTGTCTTTACGAGTACCTAACACTCAACTTGCCCCAAACCAATACCTTTAAAAAATATTTTATTTATTTTTGTGAATGAAAGAGACCGAGAGAGAGAAAGAGAAAGACAGCACTTCCAACAGGGCCCTGATGCTAACTAAGATCTACCTGTAGCCTTTATCTAGCCCCAGATCACGTGCCCATCTTACTCAGGGTATTCTCCAGACTTGAACCAGGAACCTTCCTATGTGAGACTGCCTCACAGAAAGCTGTGTTTTTAACCACTGTAACACCATCTGGCCCTGAACTGGTATCTTAATTTCTCTCTTTCCGCCTTCCCTACCCCAACCCCTAGGCTTCCACAGTGCTGAAAATGCTACCTTCACTCACCAGTTGCTGGAGTCTGTGTGTTACCTTTGGCTCCGTCTCTACATTTTAAATGGCCTTTAGATTGTTACTTCATTTCTGGCTACTCCCCCTTGTCTCAGCCGGAGTCTAGGTTGCTGTCCTTACTTTCTTGGCAGCAATGGACTAGAAGTCACCCTGATCCATTGTTGCTTAATTTTATCTCCTTTTTTTGCAATACAGCCAAGTAACCTTTTAGAGACACACATTTCATCAGGCCCATTCCCTGGCTAATACCTGTGCATGGCTTTCCATTGTCCTTAAGAAAGAACTTATAACCACACACACTGGCCCTTCAGGATCAGGCCCTGCTCACCTCTTCAGTCTCAGTGAATCATTCCCGGCTTTCACACTTGAGCTATCAATAGCCTGCTGAATTCTCCACACTTGCTCCGCCCCAGTCATTGCACATGTTTGCACAGGGAGGGCCCTTTGCCTGGAAATGCTTTGCCTCTCTGCCTTGCTCTGTTCTTAAGTAACTTTTTCTCGGGGAGGCATTTCCTGATGTTCAAGGCCAGTTTAATTCTCCCAGCTCCCACAATACCCTGTTCCATGGCATCATTCCACTTGGGATTGATGGTTTCAAGTAAGTCTTTGCAGGAAGGGTCTTTTCTCCAAGGAAAGAGGACATTACCTGCCCCCATTCATGGCCCCCAAGGCTTAGTCTAATTATTGTGTGTTCAGACATAAACACACACACACACATACACATACATATACACACACACAAGACTTGCAGTGTAGGCAGGGACAGATCCAGGTCTTATGGAGCCCAAAGATGATATAGTGTTGGGGGACCTCTTTAAGAATGATACAAAATTTTAAACATAAAATTAGGTATGGAAATGAAAACGTATCTTAAATAATAATAGAAATTATGACAAACTACTGGATCTTAGGTGATTCAGTCTTCTTTCTTCTCAAGTCTCCTTAAGTGGCTTATCAAAAGTGTTTTCAGATAAACACTACCTAACTGTAACCTTATTCTCCTAACCTGGAACTCTTTACTACTCTTGGAAACCCCAAAATTCAGAAAAGCAAATGCATCCCCTAAATTAATGACTGAGTCTAACTGGCCTCTAAGCGTTCATATACCATGGTGGTATTTTTGCTTATTTCATAGGTGCCTTTCTTATTTAAGTTATCTTCAGTTTGCGGATGAAGAAATATAGAAATCATATGCTCTGTGGTCATTTTCAAGTTTGGGAAACTGGAAATTATTTTATTCTTGCAGATGCCAGGGATCTGTCTACTGTTAACCAGCTGCTCCTAACTTTCACTCTCCCTCTAGCCCTGCCTTTATTATTGTCATCATCATCATCATTTTGAAAGTCTAATATAACTCTCTCACTGTATCAGTGCAAGGTTGCTTCCTGAAATAGATCTAACATGTTTCCCACTTACACAGAAGGGGCTTGGCTTTTCAACATTTCCCTGGGATGATTTGTAATAAGGCTGCTGAACTAATGTTCTTAAGGAAGTTATTCTTCCGACTTCGCTCAAGTCCATGTGCTGGGAGTTTCTCAGATAACTGGTGAAAGCTCTCAAGGGGAGAATGTCAGGCAAAGGTCAGGCTCTGGACGGACAACAACCAAACAGGCCACAGGGATCAGATGAGAACTGGCAATACCCTTATCTAGTCTTCACTCTCAGGCTTGACAGCCAACCAAATCTCCCAACTATGCCAACTTGTGGTAGTGAGTATGAGTCAAATTTAAAATTATTAGAGCTATTTATAATAGTCCTGCAACTGTATAACATTTATAGTTTATAAAATACTTTTATATATACTCAATGTGCCAGACAGTACATAGTAACGTGATCTTATTTAATAATTGTGTATAGTACCAGTTACGGTGTTTAAGGCAACACTTCATGAAATAAATACTATTATCACTATTTACAGAGGATAGAAATGGGTTTTTCGATTCTAAGAAGTTTAAAAATCACTTTAAGCATGCCCAGGTTGTAAGTGATGGATATAGTTACGTTTTATAAGTCCAAGTCGCTTCTCACATTGGGGTCAACTACTTTGTTATTTAAGAATATATCAGAATGAAAGACAGATGGGAGGAAAGACAGAGATTTGTAATACTGCAGTGTATGCTTTACCTTGAGTGTAGTAGGTCCAGTGACAGTGACCATTTGTTGATCTGATTCAAGCATGTGCAAATGAGTCCTATGCCAGCAAATGGAAAAAGAAAACTGATAATGTTAAAACTGTAAAATTATACAAATGATTTCCAGAAAAAAAAAAAGTCCAAAACTGAGAAAGAAATGGCTGAATTGCATTAATCAGGAATTTTATCTTTTTTTAAAAAAAAAAATATTTCTTCCATGAAAGAGAGAGAAATGCACCCCCAATAGAACCTTCACACAGAATCTACCCCCAGCCTCAGTCAGCCAGGATCATGGGCTTTCCTGCATGCTTGGTGTGTATAGGGAGACCTCTGGATGTGAACCCTGGACCATCCCACGTGGCTCGGCATCGCAGAGCATTGCATTGCCACTGTCCACACAGCTGACCAGGTTTTCCATCTTATACGGCAGAGCACTAGTATGGAATTCTACTTATGAAACAAGATACATATCTAATATATGTCATTGAAGTGCTAATAAAAATCATCTCAGCAACTAGCTTAGTTGCAACCCTGAATGTTGATATTACAGTTTGGAGCAAATTTACGTGGAGGGTGAGCATCCAAGATGCAGCTCTTTTCCTCAGGATGTCTTCCTCTTCAGGGTTATGACAATTGTCACTTCAGAAAGTTCCAAATCCTGCAGGGAAGTAGTGTCTTAAAGGGCAGAAAAACTGAGCTTCCACTGTGAAGAGAGGGGAGGAGAGTAAAGTCATGTCCAAGTACAGGAATATGATGCCTCAGTGTGCCCAGTAATGGGATAGTTAGTGTCTGAAAGCTGGCATCTGAATAATGAGCTTTTTCATTAGAAATTTTACCATGAAAATCAAGGGCACTGTCTTTTCCCACAAATTCATCTTCTGAGTGACCTTCATTCCCATAGTTTCCCTCTGCTCTTGCGATCCACGGCCTCTTGAATGTTTGCCTTCTATGATTTTCCCCCGGCACTAACTTTTCTGTGACATTCTCCTATCTCTCCTTGTTCTTTCTGCTCACTCAGAATCAGAGCTAGTTTTCATTCCAACGGCGTAAACAAAAGACATAGCCCATCGGTAACAAGCTCCCTTGCCAATTCATGGCCTTTTTAGGTCAGGCAACCTTCATTTTAGCTCTCTAATCTATATGTGTTTGTGCATCATTTTCCTTAAAAATTAAAAAAATAAATAAAATGGGAAAGTTATATTAAAACTGGCATGACAATGTCAGAGGCTGGCAGAGCAGGCTGCATTTGTCTGGGCTAAGGTCTGGTCCAATTGGTGAAGGCAGCAAGCTTTGTGTTGTCCTTGAAATCTGCGCCATCACCTCCTGTTAATGGTCTTATCAGCTGAGCAAAACTAATAAATCTTGTGCAGCTAGTACAAGAACTGAGTGCTGTCCTCTGAACCAGACGATTCCACTCTTCAGCAGCACCACCTCAGCGAGGCTGTAAACACGCACCACCTGTCGGTGTGGACATGCTCCTCCCATTATTATTATTTTTTTCTTTCTAGGTATTTGCCTGAGGGTGCATGTATCCACTGGAAAGAGACAGAGAGAAAGAGAGATAAAGAGAGAGAAAGAGAGTGAGAGAAAGAGAGCGAGAGAGAGAGCCACTGAGAGGGAAAATGAGAAATCACTCCCTCAGAGAGGATGGCCAGATCGTAATCCCTTCTTTTTCACTCTCCTCCCAGGATCTTGGACATGCACACACACGTGCCCAGCATGTTTCCAGTTACCAGGTCTGGGACTCAAACCAGGGTTTGCCATGAGGGAGTCCAGCAACATAACCACTATGCCATCTGCTTGTTCCTCCTCCTATTCTTTTTAGAGAGACTAAGGTGTAATTTAAGTATCCCACCTTAAGTATAAAGTTTAATACATTTTTTTGATAAATTTATCAAATGCAACCATCACCTCAAACCAATTTTAAAATATTTCTATTACTCCCCAAACTACTCTCAGGAATGTAGATTGTTGACCACTGCCTAGCATGCCTTGTTATTTATGAATAACCTCCTTAAAGTGTGAAAAAATAGCTTCCTTGAGAAGACAGTGTGGACTGTGCTTCAAACAGAAAGAAATGGATACTGATATCTCACACCCACTTAATCCAAAGGTAAGTATCACATTTAGCGCCTTCCACACCTTCTACCTTATCCAACACTATAGGCTGTTTCCAAGAAGTTTTATCTCAAATCTAATTGGGAGATCCTAGCACGGAAGACTTTCAGGCCAAGAACCATTGCTGTCTCCAGTTTACTGGAATCTGAAGCACAGAATGTGAGTACCCATCAAGTGCCTCTGCTGGGATCACGGGCCAACTCAGCATTAGAACTCAGGCACTCCCAGTGCACACAGATTCGGATTACTAGACTGTCTCCTTCCGAAAACAGCAAATCCCCAGACACTGCCCATGCTTCCCGAGGTTACATAACACAGGCCACTGAGGTCAAGTAAGTCTATCCCTTCTACACATCTTCTCCCCTGAGAAGGCCTTTCTTCCCTTGTCAACAATATGATCAAGGCTTTACTAAGCAAAAGTACAGGTGGGATAGGTGTAAGGGACAATTCTCTGCAAGTTTTCATTCCATGAATGTTGTCAAAGTGTCTGGAGATGATCATGAGATGCCATGTATATTCCCAACATAATTTTTTATATTTTTAGATTTGTTCATGACACTCGGAAGCCCTGACTCCAAGACCAAGTTTGCGCTCTGTGGCTGTCACTGCCACTATGTAACAATAATAAAATGAGAGCTTGGGTTTCACATGCACTTGGCTCCATGTCGGGTATAGTGCTTTGTACACTTAATCTCGTAACTTGTTCAAAAGCAAGCAGCTAATAATTTGCAGAGCCTGGCTCAATCTGATCCAAAGTCTGTTTTTCAATGACAATAGTTATTTGCATATTTCATTTAAGATAGTATGAAGGTAATCAGTATTTTTGGTTTGTTTTTGTATTTTTAATTGAGAAAAATTGTATGTATTTACGGTGGACAACATGATGCTATTCATTGGGGAATGGCTAAATTGAGCTAATGAATACATGCAATACTTTGCATATTTACCTTTTTTTCTTGTGGTATGTTTAAAATCTTAAAATCACTCTCAGCATTTTTCAAGTATACAAGACATTGTTATTATCTATAGTTGCCAAGTTGTACAACAGATCTTTTGAATTTATTCTTTTTTCTTTTTTTTAGAGAGATTTTTTGCTATGGAGTGTATGCGCTCACTGGAGAAACAGAGACAGAGAGACAGAAAGTGAGAAATCGCCCCTCCCCCCCCGCCAGAGGGGATGGCCACACCACAATTCCTTCTCCTCTCAGAATTTTGGGCACACACACAAACACACACAGTGTGAGTTTTAAGCTGCCGGGTCCGGGATTTGAACTGTGGTCAACTACGTAGTGTCCAGTGACATAACCTTTATGCCATCTGCTAGTCCCGAAGTTATTCTTCCTGAGATTTTGGTTTCTTTTGACTAACATTTACACAGTTCCTGCCCAGCTCCCAACTTTTGGTAACCACTCTACTTTCTGCTTCTATGAGTTCATTGTTTTTCAGATTTCACATATAAATGAGATCATGAGGTATTTGTCTTTCTTCATCTGGCTTATTTCTCTTAACATGATGTTTATTTGAGTACAAAGTACTGTATGTCCTTGCCCATCACATTACTTAGAATGCTACAACATACTACAGTGCATGTATGTGTGTGTATATGTGTATTATGTGTGTATGTGTCATATACACACATCTGCACTTTGTTTCATAAATAATTGAAACAGCTTAGGATTTCCATATGTCCTAAATAGTGATTGATTTGAAAGGTAGCAATATACATAAGATTGAAACCAAAATTTGGGTAGGAATTTCTGGTAGTTGGTCTATGACAAGAAAAAGGCTTAAGTGTGCCATAAGAGACTCCATCCTGTAGTTTCTGTGTTGTCTGACCTACATGTACTTATTTTTCAAAAGCCTGCACTAAAGGGGGAATTGCCTGTGAATATTTGCTGCACGTTTTTTATGAGCATTTTCACATCTTTTTCACTGTCTTCCTATTGCCTGGAAATGTGTCCTGTCACTGATCAAAGTGATTAAACCATATTCTTCAGGAATCACTTGATTTTAATGTACTTTTTGAAATTATTCTTACCCAGAAATGGAGATAATTTGATAATGGCCTGCAAAAAAATCTAAACAAAACATACTTAAGTGAAAGTTCAGATCTGCTTCTTGCCAAAGATTGCATGATACAACACAAAATTCATAGTATCCAAAACAGCCACAGACACCTGGTAGCACGGGAAGGTGGTATCCAAACTCTCCCGTCAATTCCGCAGTGCTTACAAGCACAACTGCAGAATGTTTTTGGCTTCTTTTCAGGGTGACTGGAGAGGAGCAGCTGTTGCCATCTCCCGGATAAAGTGACATAGTCTAAGAGAAAGAGTCCAAACTAGGCAGAAACTAATTCCTCTTTCCATCCAGCCCTTTCAAAAACAAAAACACTGCAAGACAAGTCAAAATACGCTAAGCCAAAGATCAGAACTGTTTTAGACACAGCAATGGCTTCAGTTTCGTATGATTACATTCTTCTCTGCTTCAAAAATGCGAAACAAACAAAAAACTTGAGAAAAATCTATAGCACGTGCAGTTAGTACATATTTTTATATGCAAATGTTTCTTGAACATATTTACACAAAAATATAATAAAATGTCAACACTTTTTCAGTACTAGAGATTAACATTGGAGATATCATAGCAGACTTAATATTTTCAGTATTTTTTTATTTATTTAGAACAATATTTATAAATGACAATGTATTTTAACCATAATGAAGAGAGGAACACAGGAATCATGAGATCCCGTACACAGTGCATTGCGATTCAAATGAAATACATTACATTCATTTATATAAAAACTACTCTAGGGAATATAAGAATTATTTATCTTTCAAAGATAACTGAAGCTAAAAGCAACTTGAAAAATGTACAAACCAGTGAGGTATGACTACTGAAAAAAAGAGAATAAATCTTAAGACAAACATAAATATCAGAGAAATAGCTTATTAAAATCTAAGAAGGACACATTCAAATGATTACATTCCTCAGGTTGCATAACCAATTCAGAGATTTCAAATGACCATTTCACTACAAGGTCACTGATTATTTTTATCTGGGTCTTAGATAACATTCACTCATTCAATATATTCAACAAATAATTATTGAATTCTCTCTGTGCTCGAGGGAATGTATCTGACCCAGAGGAAACACTGGGAAACAAGAGACATAGTGCCTGCCCTCGTGGAGCTTACAGTCTAATGGGGATGGCAGGAACAAAGGCACCAACACAGCCGGAGAGGGTCTGTGCTGGGGCCTCCTACCTTGGAGGAGCGACATCTCAGCTGAGACCTGTCAGGTAACGGGGAGTTGATCAAGTGAAGGGGAAAGAAGAAGATGGAATGAAGTTTCCACATGGGAGAAGAAGATGCAAAGACCCTGACGTGCAAGAGAGCATGGCCTATTCTACAACAGTGGTACCCATACACAGGTCCTCAGATACTTTTGGGGCCATAATGAAATCTTCACCTGAAAACGGGGACATGAAGACAGTCTTGTACAATTAAAATCATTCGGTTCTTATGGCTGAGTTTCTGACCATCTGACTTTCTGGCATTAAAATGACCCCTTTTTTTATGAAATAATGGTGCTAGGTAGATGGTATTTTGATAAACAGATGATCCTATGTTTTAAATTAACAAAACAAAAATGACTACTATATAAAATCTTATATGGGAATATAAGTATAGGAATCACTGTTCAAAGGATAAACTTCTAGAAAGCATTGCATGGTTAAGGGGGAGGGAGGTGAGGGAGACATGAAGAGAGAAAGTTAAAAGGAAAGACAGGAATTCGATTGTGAAGAGCCATGTAAGAACTTTGGACTTTATCCTAAGAGCAATGGGAATGGTTTTAAACAGGGGAGTGGAACTCATGTCTGTAGGAGGTCACTCTGGGTGTGTAGAATGTGCTTGGGTCAGGTCATGACCACAGGCAGACAGGTCAGATAAACAGCACTACACTATCCCAGGAAAAAGGGAGTAATAACCAGACTTAGGGCCATATTTGTTGGACTAAATACAAAAAAATCGCTTCAAGAGACAGACTTAACAGGGACCAGCAGTTAGCGTAATGGCTATGTCGCTGGACTCCCACATAGTCAACCGCGGTTCAAGTCCTGGACCCGGTGGCTTAAACTCACGCCGGGTGCGTGTGCGTGCGTGCCCAAAATCCTGAGAGGAGAATGGAGGTGAAGGGATTACGGCGTGGCCATCCCCCCTGGGGGGTGATTTCTTGCTTTCTGTCTCTCTGTCTCTCTCTGTTATCTGGTGAGCGCACGTGCCCTATAGCAAAAAGCCTCTCCAAAAAAAAAATGTAAAAAAAAAAGAGAGACACACTTAACAGAATTTGGTGATTTGTTACACTAGTGAGAAAATGGAGTAGCCAAGGCTGATGTCCAGGCTTTTTTCTTTGGAAACTGAATTGGTCATTGTGCTAACTATTGAATTAGAGTGAAAGAGAAAGAGCCTCTTTGTGGAGGAAGGTAGTGAGTTCATCTGGGGAGAGCCTGGATATGAGGTGTCTCTGTGTTTAAATGTCCATCAGGTCAATCGTCTACACAGGTCTCAAGCACACGAGAAAGAGCTGGGCTTCGGGTATTCGTTTTATAGGTAATGGCTGAAACCACAGAAGTGGGTGAAATTTCCCAAAAAAAACAGCATCAGAAGAGAAGAGGGCTTAAGGCATAGGACTAAAGGATTGGCAGGAGATGAGCATTGTGGAAAGAAGCGAGAGACAGAGCTGCCAGGAGGTGGGAGGAGAGCCAGGAGCCAACAGAACAAAGTATTGCAAAGAAACAAGGAAAGCGGTGGCATTTCAAGGAGGGACCAGGCAGCAGTGTCCGAGGTGATAACTGGAAGAAGGACTGAAGAGTGCTCAGGGAAACTAGCAACAGGCAGTTTGACCAAGGCTTTGAAAAGAGCAGAGTGTGGAGCACGTGACAATGCGAAAACCTGTGAGCAGTGCAGAGATCTTCGATGCAGTGGGGCTGTGAAGAGGAAGAGAAAGGATGGGAGATGTGCGTTCAGGAAAGTGGTTGGTTTTTTTCAAACATAGAGACTTAATGGTGGATGTTGTAGGGGCCTCTTAACAGGGAGGCGTTGAAGAGTTGTAGCAAAAAAAGATAATAATTCAAACGCAAATATTAGCTATCTTAAAAAGGTCTTTAAGGAACTAAACCATTGTGTTCCGTAAGGACACAGGATTCATCTATAAAACTGTTAACGGATTTAAATACACTCAAGAATGTAAAATGATTCCAAGAATTTCTGAGGGAATCCCACTTTTAAATAGTTTAAAGATCACGTTTTAAAATATTATTTTGAAATTATGGCAATTTTAGCTCTTGGCCATAGAGATCATACTCTTTAAATAAGATGTATCTTCGAATAACTGGTGGCAGAGGGAGCTTCTCCATTGAGGTTGGCTGGCAGAGTCGCTGGAGTCCCATAAGTCTTCGAATTTTTAACCGACACAAATGCTTTAATGAACAAGGATTTTCTAAAATAAAAACAAGCAAAAATTTAAAACAGTATTAATGGATTAACCTGTAAGATAATACAGACCAAAACCTAATAACAATTGTGTCATTTTGAAAAACATGAATATACACTTTAGTAACTGACAATTTTAAGTGAAATTCCAATTGTAATTATATACTCTAGTTTATTCCTCTAGAATGTAAACTCTCTGAGATAAGAGATTTAGTCCATGCCTGATTCATAGTGGTGGTTAACTAGAATTTGTTAAATGAATGTATAAACTTGACTTAAGAAAGAAAATGCTGGGCCAGCAGGTGGTGTGGTGGTTGAGGGCGCTGGACTCCCACATGGCCAACCACAGTTGGAGTCCCAGACCTGGTGGCTTGCTCTCTCACTTTCCCTCTCTCTCTCACACTCTGTCCCTCTTTGGTCAAAATAAAATAAATAAATAAATAAAGTTAAATGAAGTAATTCTTTTTTTTAAAAAGAAAATGCTCATATATTCTGTTTACTTTTTAGAACTGAGTATTATAGTGTATTATCTTTATTTATTTCCTCTGTTTTCTACTGATCTTTCTGATGAATAATTATCCAAGAAACATTGATGTAAATGGTTTCATATATACATTTGTGATTCAACCTGAGGTTTGTTTTCAATATCTGACATCTAAATATTTTGTATTTTCAAAAAATATATGATAACGTTGTTCAAATATCTGATGTTAGTCTTTATTTTCAATTCTTGCTTAATCTGTATTACAGTCACAGTAGTGATATGTTGTGCCGGCAGTATGATCGAGTGAAAGTTCAGCATAGCACACAGGCTTAGATATGGGCTCTGGACCTGGCTGGCCTGGATTGAAATTCTGGCTCTGCCACTTAGTATTTGCATGACCTTGGGCAAGTTATTTAGCCTCTGTGGTTTTAGTATTCACATCTGATCTGCGAATTGTGGATAGCATGGGACATACTGTATAGGGTGTTTGGATGATTAAACAAATTAATTCATGTAAAATATTAGAAAGTGCTTGGTACATAGTAATCATTCAATATATGTTACCTATCATTCAGTTCAGTAATAAAAGTCATCATCTTTCTATTACATTTGAGATTATAAACATTCAAGTGGTTTTTAAAAATTAAATTGATGCTTACAAAGATAACTATTACCAAAAAACAGGCACAAAAAAAAATCCATCTTTAGCAAAAAAAAAAAAAAAAAGAAAAAAATTATGATTTTAGGTTTTTCCTCCAATGAAGGCACTGTGTTGTGTAAACCTGGAGGAATCCTGACATCCAGTGGTTAATCCTGCTCATAGCAATCATCTGACACCAGTTGCAATAAAATGTGAAATAACTAGATAACTTCCTGTTCTTTTTCTTACATAGATTGCCTTTCCAAAGATTCCAGAATTGATTATTCTTTTGCAATAAAAACACATGGGCAATTAATTCTCACTTAGGAGCAAAATATGTGCTGCTTAGGACGGAAACTACAGTGGTATTATAGAGAACTGTGTTTTAAAGACATACAGGGTTCAAATACTTGCTTTATTATTTTTTATGTCTACAATTTTAGGAAATTAACTTATTTAAGCCTTAGTGTGTTTTATTCTTTCAACCTCTAAACTGTTTTAACTTTTTTCAAAAATAAAACACAGAGAAACTACATACATGCATAGTTTCATAAGTTTTTATAAGTGATTATTAGGTGAGTATCTTTAACCACCTCCCAGGCCATGCAATAGAACTTTGCCAGCAACCCCAGAATTCCAGCCAGTCTTCGTCTGTTCCTTCTGTAACTGCTACTCTGACTTGTACAGTAATCACTTTCTTTAGAGTTTCATCATCTAACTGCACCATCTACATTATAGTATTGGCAATATGTTTTTTAAATTTGGTATATCCTTAAATCTCTTTTCTTTTCCTTTTTTTTTTTTTTTTAACTGCCATAGGGCACCTGTACTCAACAGAGATGGAAGGGGGGGGGGGGGAGAGAGGGAACTCTTCTGCATGAGATGTACTCATGCTGCAATTGCTTCTGCTCAGTATCTCTCTGTTAAGATTTTGGCCATGCACACACACGTGCCAGTGCTCCCCATGCACAGTGCCTAACTGCAGAGCTATGGGGCCAGCCCTTAGTCTCTTTCAATCTGTAGGATTTTCTTTCTATCCTCTTCTCATCCTTTCAATTAATCTTTGAAGAATTCAAGTATTCTGTAGCTTCCTACCTCCTGAATTTTGCTTATTGCATTTTCATGATACAGGTCCATGACTCACTGTCTTCTCCATTTCTTGCAAATTGCTGACTGCATCCAGAGACTTGATCACACTCAGGTGTGATCTCTTTGCCAAAACTATAGCTGATGCTGTGTGCTTTCATTAGGGACCACATACTGTCATATTAAGGGCAGCTGATGCTCAATGACTACATCCTTAGTTTACCAGGGGTTGCAATGTGGTGGTACATAATTATATCATTTCTCTTTTATTTATTATTGGAATGCTTTTCTAAAGGAATGTTTTTGCTCATCTACTCTTTGGTTATTAGTGGCACAAAACATATAGGTAAAAAAGAATCACTTCTTAAATCTTTCTCTTTTATTAATTTTTAAAATGATGAGTTGATTTTCTATTGTCCTCTGGACCTGACCAGTTTTTAAGATATAGTTATACATATCAGATAGGTCTCATCATATCCTTTTTAAACTTAAATAGTCTCATCTTTGACTAGAGGGAGCCTCCTCAAATTGGTTCTTGAATTCTTTTGACATGATTCTTGTATTCTTTAAGAGTTTCTTTTCTGTCTGATATGACCAGATGTTTCAGGTTCATCTTATACATTTCCTTCTGCATTCCTAGAATCTCCAAGAAATCCTTGCTTGTTTTAGTAGAAAATAGCACTTCCAGGACAAAATCTAGGTGCCAGTTCTGCTCATTGCTACCAGATTGGTCATTATTTTTGAGCTTTATTTGCAGACAGACAAATAGACACACACACACACACACACAGCACACATGCACACACACACTTCAAAGGTAAAATAGCTTATTGGTCCATATTGATACCTCAAATTCAGGACTAGAAGAGTTCTCTTTAAACTCTTCTGTATTACATCTATATTTCCTTTCTTCCAGACTGACAGTCCTAGTTCTCAAAATCACAAATGATAATGGAATTCAAATATCCTTTAAGTACTCATTTACTGAATACATATCTCATTTTCAATGTAACAATATTAATGTTGTCACCAATTATTTTAAAACATTTAAAAATAAATACTTGTTTATCATTAAACATGATTTATTCACCTATTTTTTCTCAATATTTAGAAATCAGTAGTTGTGCCATTTCCATATGATGAGAGCATATAGCCATTGTATTTTACATCTCCTTCCTTTTAACTCTCACTTAATCTTGATATTCTGTTCAGTGCTATTTTTGTTTAATATGAGTCATTATGTTGACATCTCTCTAATCATTTTCAGTTGTCTCTGGTCATTTCACAGTGAAGTCTTAAGAAGCCAATCAGAGGAACATTATTTCTCGAGTCGAATTCTTGCATGCTGGCAGGAATTTGCCTGCATCAATAATCCAAAGTCAATTTTGCTGTATATACATCCTTGGGTTACATAGGTAGTCTTAAATATACTACCTAATTTTCTTAAAAAATCATCTTCCTCTGAGAAAAACAAAAGTGATACAATACTCTGTAGCTTATTTCCATAGAATGTCACTCTGGAGCCAGCAGGTGGTGTAGTAGTTAAGGCACTGGACTCCCACGTGGTCAACCATGGTTCAAGTCCCAAACCTGGAGACCTGAAACATGCTGTGTGTGTATGTGTGTGTGTGTGTGTGTGTGTGTGTGCATACGTGCGCATGTGCATGAGTACACAAAATCCCAAAAAGAGAATGGAGGAGAAGGGATTGTGGTATGACCATCCCCTCTGGGGAGTGATTCTTGATTTTTATCTCTGTCTCTGTCTCACTGGTAAGTACAAGCACCCTATAGCAAAAATCTCACTGAAAACAAAACAAGACAAAACAAAACAAAACAAGACAAAGAAAGAAAAAAACGTCACTCCTGAATGACATAGCCATTATATAACCTAGCTATTTTATTGCTAGACAAGGCCAGAATCCCATCCCATCCTAGGTCTATCCGACCCTAGAGCTCAATCTAGCTATACTATAGCTTATAATATTATCGTATTCACCAAATTGACTAAGATTCCTGTTTTAGTTGCCATGGACTCTTCTGCTATAAACTCATTCCAGAAGGTCAGTTTAGGTATATTATGGGTGCCAGACTATTAAAATGCCATGTGAAGCTCTTTGATGCCTCTTTAGGCTTCATCAAATTGACATTCAAGTAGGTTTTGAAAACTCATTTTTATTTTTTATTATTTAAAATTATTTATTTATTTTAACTAATTAATTAATTAATTGATTATTCTTCAACTTGACCAGAGAGAGGGAGAGAAAGCAGGACACCAGGTCTGGGACTTAAACTGTGGTCAGGCAGTGGGAGTCCAGTACTTTAACCACCACACAACCTGCTGGCCCTGAAAACTCATTTTTCTTTTTTTTTTTTTTTTTGAGAGAGACATTTTTGCTATAGTGCATGTGCACTCACTGAAGAGACAGAGAGAGACAGAAAGACAGATAGTGAAAAATCATCCCCCCAGGTGGCATGGCCATGCCACAATCCCTTCTCTTCCATTGTCCTCTTGGGATCTTGGGCATGCACATATGTATGCCCGGCATGAGTTTTAAGCCACCCGGTCCAGGACTTGAACCACGTTCGACTACGTGGGAGTCCAGTGATGCAACCATTATACCATCTGCTAGTTCTGAAAATTCATTTTTCTAAACTCACATTTTGAAAGAGAAAAAGTTCTTCAATTTGTAATATTTTTTTCTAGTTCCTATTTGTATTTGGAGTCATTTAAAATGTACTTTCATGAATACATTTCATTTACAATATGATTCATTTCATGATTATGACTAAACTTTTACCAAGAATACAACATAGCCTGTCATAAAGACAAAGATCCAGTGGTAGAACTTTATCAATAAAGACCTGGGAAAAAGCATGTCAAAAAACATTATTCTAATTTCTTCCATTCATTCATTTACTCTTGCATTTGTTGAATATTTGCTTCTTACTAGGCACTGTGCTAAGCCTTGCAATTTAAAAAGAAATAAAACAGATCCCTGTCCACCTGGAGATTACAGTCTGCATAGGGGATGATACAGAAGTCATTATCAATAAAGGAACGTTAGTCAGAATGTTAATATAGCTGTAGTATTCTTCACTGTACCATTCAAGAATGGGAAAATATTAAGAAAAACACAAAATTTGTATTCACAACCGAGGAAGTATTAAGGATGATTTTAAGGAAAAGCAGATGATTTTGAAAGTAAAATAGCACTGAAAAAGTATTACGAAAAGACACTATGAAATTTCTTCCATATATATTCTAAATTTAAAAAAAAGTTACAGGTAGAAGTTTCATTTTTACCTAGTATTTGGCGGATTTCTGGCCATTCTCTCTGAACTTCTAGTGCTGCCTTCAGTTTCGCACACAGAGGAACATAATCCATGTAGTCTATTAATACACGGATCACGCTGCCTACCAAGTGTTTCATCCAAGGAACTGTAATAAACTCACAGAACTGAGAGAATTGATAAAGCTTAGTTTAGTAGTATTTTTAATTTGCCATACACATAAGCACTCAATTTTGTTATGAAAAAATACCTCTTTGTCTTCTTACAGGAAATAAAAAAATCCCTCCTTGCAACAAATAGAACACTTAACAACACATAAGAATATAAAGTTCTCTTGAAAATTATGTAATATCCTTCATTTGATTGTCATGTACTAAATGCATACTTTGAAAAACCACATTGTGTTACAGAGATGTATAATGACTGAACGTAAATTAGAAATCATAAAATTTAAAAAAGAATATATAAAAAAAAAAACCTGTGCTAAATGAGAATGAAAAAAATTTTCAATTACTCTTTGTCTTTTCACAGGAAATAAAAGATCCCTCCTTCTAAGAAACAAAAATGGGGACCAACAGAGGGTATAATGGTTATGTCACTGGATTTCCACATATTTGACTATGGTTTGAGTCCTGGACCTGGCTTAAACTCATGCTGGGTGTATGTGTGTGTGTGTGTGTGTGTGTGTGTGTGTGTGTGTGTGAATGTGCCCAAAATCTCAAGAGGAGAATGGAGGAGAAGGGATCGTGGTGTGGCCATACACTCTGGGGGAGTGATTTCTGGCTTTCTGTCTCTCTGTCTCTTCAGTGAGCACATGTATCCTATAGCAAATATTTCTCTCTAAAAATAAGGAGGTTTGCTTGTATTTGTGAAACTTTCGACCCTGAAGTCATATGTCTGGCTCTCATATGATTGCAGTCAACATAATGTGGAAGAATCATGCTTCTTTCCATCTGTTGCTCCAGTATTCCACCAAATAAGCATCAGTGATTAATTGCATACATTTTTATATTCTTCTATATTCAGTTTCCAATTTAAGAAAAATAAACAGCATCTCCTTTTTCTTTGCCTAGTTTATTTTCCCCATAGTTTTTTGCCAGAGTGCTTATGCTAGCTAGAGAGAAACAGAGAAAGACAGTGAGCTGAAAACTGAGAAATCACCTCCCAGGGGATATGGCTATGCTCCAATACCTTCTCCTCCATTCTCCTCTCAGGATTTTGGGCACACACACCCGCCATGATTTTCGGGCTGCCAGGTTTGGGACTTGAACCAGGTTGGCTATGTCAGAATCCAGCACTGTAATCACTACGCCACCTGCCAGCCCCCCCCCCCTATTTTTTTTGCCTAGCTTTAACGTATATCTCTCATCATTGTAAGCAAAAATTAAAAAATAAGAAAGATATAAAAATTAGAGTTGATTATTCTTTTCTTATAACACCCCCAAATGAATGAATGATTATAAGGTAGGATGAAAACCTAATATGAAGAAAGACAAAGGTTACTTACCGGGTTATCTTTTATTACACAAGATGTCCATCCTGGTAGTACCTCTTCCTCTATCTCCGACCATACAAATGAATTTCCAAAGATGTCCCCATGCATGCACTCAAAGCACATCTCCACCTGATAGCCATTATTCAGCAATAGCCTCAGCATGATCTCATCATTTAGAGCATACTGAATGACACTGGGGAAACGCGTGTCATTCACATGCATAAAATAACAGTTGACATTAGCTCCATGGGAGAGAAGTAGTCGGACAATTTCATAATTATTGGCTCTCACTGCCACAAGTAGACAATTGAGGGGATCGAGGTTTGGGTCTGCACCTGCAGCTAGAAGGATCTCTGTACAACGGATGTCATTATTAGAAACAGCAAAATAGAGTGCAGTCTTCCTTTCGTCATCATAGCTCTGGGATATGTGGTCAGCCAGTGGAGTGTTCACGTCAAAACCATTTTCAATGAGCAGTTCTAGACACTGTACATTCTGCCCATCTGCCGCCGAGTGAATTGGTGTTAGCCCACTTTTCCGAATTGCATTTTTGGATGTTACTGGGATAAGGTATTTCAGCGCACTAACGAATAAACAAACAAATAAGTCAAATAGCCATGTGACATAAAGAAAGGCAAGATAATAAATAAACTAACTTCCTTACTAGACAAATGAATGCAGGGTGTTTAGTTTCTCTTATTTTCTCTAGATAACTTCATACATCTGACCTTTGTCCGTCAAGCTACTACTACTGAATTTAATGTAATTTAATTTGGTTTTGATTTAGTTTTCTAGTTTAAATATTTCTGGAAAACACGCTCAGTCTCATAAGTTTGATCCCAGAATAGTGGTTCCAATAGGAATCCTCCCTACCTTCTAATTCTTCTCTGAACCATACAATTTTAATATATAACCAATGCCATCTATATATATATATATATATATATATATATATATATATATATATATATATTACATATATAAATAAAGGGAAATATATGATGACATGAAAAAGATGCTTCTTCCTGACCATCAGAGTCATGGCATCCTAAAAGTAAGAGCTGGAAGTGATCTGGGACATCATTTAGCTACATTCCTTCATTGAACATGTGGACGAAAGTCTGACTACTTTTCCTATTTTTCCAAAATCTTTTCAAAAGGGACTGGGGAAGTCATGCCACAAACACTAACCATTAACAGACCATTTATTTTCTATTAACAGAATTCTTCCTACCTCCTGTCCCTGGCATAGTATCTTTGAGATGTATATTTCAACGGATTACAGAAAATTCTTTTGTTTATCTCTTCCCAAGACACAGAACTTCCCTTTCCTTGAGATGTAGATTAAGCCTTTCTTTAACTAATCTCTTCCCAGGACACAGATCTTCCCTTCCAATCACCAACCTAAGAATTGTGGAACCCACCTATAACCTACAAGGCCCCCACTTCTACATGTCCCGCCTTTTTGGGCCAGACCAATGGAAAATCTTTTCATGTTGTCTGTCAATCTCAAAAAATGTTAAATGTTGTCTGTCAATCTCAAAAACAAATAAAAGGAACGTCTGTACATGATCACCCCGAAAAAGGCATGTATGCCTCTTCTCTGGGCCTAGATCACTCATATTTGGCTTGGAAATAAACCACATTAATTATTAATTATTAATTTTACAGTTGGTTATTTTTCTGTCGACAAACAAAACAACAATATGAAGCTTGGAGAGGTGAAATGACTCATCCAAGGTCACACAGTCAGATGTAAAGCAAGAACTAAAATTATTTAAGGTTTTAAACTTCTCATTAATGATTCTTCTTTCACTGATTCATAAACAACTTAGTCTTTAATACTGGCCATGTACATCCTGTCTTCCTTCCATATAACTTGCCATTGAATTATTACCTAAAACAAGAGTCCTCTATTATTCCTCAACCCTACCTGAGTTCAACTGAGATGAAGGACAGCTTTGTTTCTAAGAACATGTGATAGATAGTTGTGAAATTCACACTTGACTAACCAACTAGACATGTATGAGAGCCACAAGTAAGGATAACTTGATCTCTTGTGCCCAACTCAGAGCTACGATGTGTGAATTTATGAACACTGGGAGTAAGTCCAGACACACTCTAACATGTCACTTAGCATCAATTAGGTGTCACTGGCAACTTAACTTAGTGGTGGACATCAAAAATGATAAAGCCTAACTCTTTCAAAGTTCTTGAACTTATATATTTAATTGCCTAAGACCATCTTTTAATGATGTGTAGTTAATATAGTCATTCTAGACTTCTACTGAAGTGTTCACTGTGGCATATTCTATGATGTAAAACTCTAACTATTACTAATAAAGAAATTTAAGCTTATAATGCAACTTCTATTTAAGAATATACTTGACATTATACTACAGTTTTCTGGAGCTGTTAGGAAATAATTGGAATAAATTGATAACATGGTTCATAGAAAATGCGTATTATAAAAAAAACTATATAGAGAGTTCCATTTTTTTGCAGCAAAATAAGTTCATATTTTAATTCCATTCTAAATGAACTTTTTGAAGTCTCACAGTGTTACAAATTTTAATCCTTTGTTAAGGGCAAAATTTTCAGAAAGTACAACCTTTTAATTAAATGCATTTTTTAACAGGAAGGCATATTTGGGCATTTTACACAGAATTCTCATTTATAACTTACTGCCTTCTAAAACATAATTTCTTTTCATTAGAAATGTAGTAAAATTCATTTTTGTAGAAGCACAAGAATATAAAAAGAAGGGGAAGAGAGACTAAGCAAGTTTCAAATATCTAAATACTACACTTCTGGACATTTTGCCTCTTTCTTTTTTGGATTTTGGTGGGCTTTATATAGAGAGAGATTTGTGGCTCTTCTATATGTACAAATGTGCATTTTTTTAACTTGAAAATGATAAATGATCACCCCAGAACTGATCACTCACAGGTAGTGTCCCTCGTAGGCGGCTCGGTGTATGGGAAGATGCCCTGCTCTGTTAGGTACATTTCCGCTTCCTCCATATTCCAGCAGGAGGGAAATGCAGTCAGGATTACCACCTCCTGCTGCCTCAAACAACACCGATGCCCCATCATCCGCCAAAGCAAACACGTCACCACCTGGCAGGATAAAGCAGGTGGCATAATGATAACTGGACGGCATTGTTGAGCTAGACCTCTGTTGTTTTTCTTTCTGATTGGGACTTAAAATACAGAATTAAGAACCTCTATGTTCACGATAGTTTTATTAAACAGTTACGCTGTAACAGAAACCAGCAATTTTCACAATGGATCAAGACTTGCAGAAAATGGGATCCTTAGATGTTTAAATCTGAAGACAGTGGTTAGCATTCCATTTCAACTGCTATCACCTGCCCTCTATGTGCAGACACTGTGTGTGACCCAAAAATGACCGCGTATGACTAACTTAAGGAGCTTAGAGGGGAAATGAAACAAGTAGCATTAGAGAAAACAAACTGTATGACACTACAGTGACCCCAAGACTAGGAGACATGAGGTAGGGGCAAGAGGTCTGTGTGTGCCGGATGGCTCTACTGCTCACAGTGAAAGGTGGGGGAAGCTGTTTACTTCTACACTCGTCCATCTCTGCATCTGTACACTCGAGCAATACAGCGCACTTCACAGGGCTGACTGGATAATTACATGAGGTTACATGGAGGCCCTCAATAATGCTAGTATTTTCTCCTAAGAGGATCATTCATTGTAACCTACATTTACAGAGGAGGAAACTCAGGATCAGAGGTTCAAGTAACTAGGTTAAGGTCGTCCCATGACTAGGTGGCAAACTCTAATAACGATTTTAGGAATTGGGTGTCTTCTTTTTTTTTTTTTTTTAATTGCCAGAGGAATATGTGGATGTCAGAGAGAGAGAGGGGAAGAAAGCACCCTCTAGTGGGATGTGGTCATGCAACAGTTCCCTTTTTCCTCTATTCCACGAGGATTTGGGACTCATACATATATGTGCCTGACATATTCTTCAAGTCGCTTGGACTACAATTTGAATTGCAGTTAGCCATGTGGCATCCAGTTTCCTTAACTGCTGAGTTACTGGGACAACCCAATAATTTGGTCTCTTTATTCCAGGTTTTCTAGTAATATAAAGTGCTTTGAAGACTTAAAAGAGGGTAACATTGCAGTCCAATGGGAAGAACAAGGAAAAGATTTGGGGAAAAAATAGATGTCTCAAGAGATTGATTTTGAATTGTGCTGGAAGGTATTCCAGCTGAGGACAAGAATCTGTCCCAAACTCAGACAGAGGAAGTGCCAGGTATGTTCGGGAATCCTGCCAGTCTATGTCAGCTACAGCATAGGGCATGAGGTGGAACCTGTCAGGGATAACGTGGAAAGCCCACTCAGAATGATGCAATAGGGATGTTAAAAAATAGTTTACACTATTGTAGCTGTTCCTTAGGGAGAGGAACCAACTTTCAGTATGTAATATATATTCTCTGATGAGGACACTGGAATTTGGAGAATGGTTAGGAAATGACTGAACTGGTCCAGGGAAGGTGTGAAGGGCATAACTAGGATGCCAGATGGATTTCGAAGGTGAGGACAAGAGAAACATTATATGACTTTGTAACTGATTGAATTTGTGAAAGAAGGTCATGGAGGAACTAGAGCATATTCAACCTTTCAGTTCTAATTGAAAAAAATTATTACATCAGAAAGTGGGGGAAAAATAATTCATTTTGGGAAATGAGTGTGAGACATCTATAGGAAAACTGGGCCACCTCTAGAGAGAGCAATCAGGACTGGGCTTGTAGATTTGTAGGTCACAATGTATTACTTGAGCTGTGGACTAGGGGTCTAGTGAGAGGGCTGGGTACCAAAACCTGATGCCCAGCTACATTCAGGGGAGAAACAGGAGCCAGTGAAGAATGGAAAAGAGGGAACCAGCAGTTAGTGTAATGGCTATGTCGCTGGACTCCCACGTAGTCGACCACAGTTCACGTCCTGGACCCGGTGGCTTAAAACTCACGCCGGGCGCGTGTGCGTGCGTGCCCAAGATCCCGAGAGGAGAATGGAGGAGAAGGGATTGCTGTGTGGCCATCACCCCTGGGGGGTAATTTCTCGCTTTCTGTCTCTCTGTCTCTGTCTGTCTGCCTGGCGAGCGCACCATGCGCCCCATAGCGAAAAAACCTCTCCAAAAAAAAAAAAAAAAAGAATGGAAAAGAAAGAACCCAAGAGGCAGGAAAAAAGTCAGGAAAGTCGGGGCCTGAGTGGTGGCACAGCAGTGAAACACAGCACTCTGACAGGCTAACCCACCTGGGAAGGTTCTTGGTTCATGTCTAGAGACCTCCCTGAGTACTCTGGGTACACTCATGCCCATGATCTGTGGGTGGCTGAAGCTGGGGGTGGAACACAATGTTAAGACCCTGTAGGGGGTGCTGGTCTCATAGAAGAAATATTAATAAATAAATAAACCTATGAAATAATTACTACTAACGACAACAAGAAGTCAGGAAAGTGTAACTCTTTTCACATACCTTTGTGGATTAGATGTTCTAAGACATCACAGTGACCATACTCAGCGGCAACACCTAGTGGTGTGACTCCAAATCCGTCTCTCAGGTGGACGTTGCCTCCGTGCCTCAGAAGCAGAGCTATGATATCTTTTCGGCCTTGCTTGGCTGCTTCATGCATTGCTGACCATCGCTTGACACAGGGCTGGTCGAGGATAGTATTATGTTTAACCAGAGCAGATACCATGTCATAGGAGCCTTTTTTTATAGCTTGAAAATGATTTTAAAACAGAACAGCCAACAGGAGGCATATTAGCATGAATACTTTAGATGGTATCAAACTACCCAACTGGATATAAAAATAGATATTTGTTATTACTTTTTCTTCTAGAAGGGGATATTATATTTCTCATATCCACATTTCTATTTGTGAGTATAAATGTGCAAGATGAAACTATATATATATTTTTAAGACTCAGAGTAGGGACCACCAGATGGCATAATAGTTAAGTCACTGGACTCCCACGTAGTTGACTGCAGTTCAAGTCCTGGACCCGGTGGCTTGAAACTCACACTGGGCGTGTGTGCATGTGTGCCCAAAATTCTGAGCGGAGAATGAAGGAGAAGGGATTGTGACATGGCCATCCCTCTGGGGGTGATTTCTCACTTTCTCTTTTTCTGACTTTCTCAGTCTCCCTGGCAAGCACATGCACCCTATAGCAAAAATATCTCTCTCTCTCTCTCTAAAAAAAAAAAAAAAAAAGACCCAGAGTAGAAGCAAGAATTTCATGGAAGATAGCACACATCACCTGTGTACTTCTAAACTTTACTCTCTCTCTCTCTCCCTTTCTTTCTTTCTTTCTCTCTTTCTTTTTTTTGGAGAGATTTTTTTGCTATAGGACATGCACACTCACTGGAGATAAAGAGACAGAGGAGAGACACAGAAAGAAGTAAGAAATCACTCCCCGGTGGGGATGGCCATAGTGCAACCCCTTCTTCTCCATTCTCCTCTTGAGATTTTGGGAATGCACACACACGCACTTGGTGTGAAGCCGCTGGATCCAGAACTTGAACTGCGGGATCCAGAACTTGAACTGCGGTCGACTATGTGGGAGTCCAGCTATGTAACCATTTCGCCATCTGCTGGTCCCTAAACTTTAATCTCTTTCTGACAAAATGGAAATAACATCTTCTATCAGGTTACATAAATTAAATAATGTATGTAAAAGGTTCAGTATAGTACCCAGAATACAATAAGAGCTCAATAAATGATTATTATTATTTAATATTGTTTTTATAATTCCTAGAACCCTAGAGACCCACTTATAAACAATGTTTATTGTTATCTTCCATAGAAATAGGTGTTTTGGGAGCTAGCATGTGGCATGGTGGTTAAAGTCGCTGGACTCTCTCATGGTCAATCATGGTTCGAGTCCCGGACCTGGCGGCTTGCTCTCTTGCTCTCTCTTCTCTCTCTCTCTGGTCAAAATTGAAAATAATGATAAGAAATAAATAATTCATTTTTTAAAAAAACAAATAGGTGTTTTCTTTCCACCAAAAATAACAGTAGATATTATATAAAATTCTTTCTTATGCTTTTTTGTTTTGTCTTTTAGTTTTTGTTTCAGGGCATGTGCATATATCAGGGGTGGAGGAGGAGAGAGAATTCATCCTCTCCCCTGGGGGTGATGACCACGCTGTTGTCCTTTCTCCTTGGGATTTGGGCACCCATACACATGAGCCTGGCATATTTTCAAGCTGCCAGATCTGCGACTCAAACCATGTAGTTGGCCACGTGGGATCCAACAGCCTTAATGTCTAAGCTACCTGCTGGCCCTCTATCTTATACATTTACTGGAAGGTTATTAATAGAACTGTTTAGAATCCAGGTGGTTCAGCTGCTCTAAATGGATAAACCATGTGACAGCTAATGTACCACAGTGAAATAATTTCACTAAGGCAGATGTCATTCTCCTCCTCTGCTCAGCTCTAATAGCTGAAATTACGGTTAGAAGTTTTCTGGTTTTTTTTTCTTTTGAAAATTTAAGATTGTCTCCATTTTGATGTAAATACCTCTGAAAGATGTAACTTTTTTCTATTAATAAGTAAAATTTTAGTAAGAAATAAATTAGTATATTCACTCATTCAATTATTCAGTTAGTCATGAATAAATATGTGCTAGCTATGGGAAAGTCTCTGTGTTAGGCACTGTGGACCACAGGTGAAATTTACAGTTTAGAGAGGAAGCCTGTCCTGTCTCGTATTAGAAAGGGGACTCAAAATCTGGGCGTTGGCTGGGAAAGGAAGGAAGAGATCAAGGCCATACATAATGTTCTGAGCAGCCAGGAGGCAAAAGGCAGAAAGGATCTAGGGCCAAGGAGGGAGAAATGGCTCCACATGGCATAATAAGAGGATGAAGACAAACTTCGCCCACTTCCCTTGAAGATCTGCAAAACATCACTGCAGTGAGATTCCGGTTTTTCTCTGGCTCACTGTCTAAAGTAGGAACTGTGACAAATGCTCTCTCTGAACTGCCCATCTGCCGCAGGCAGCTCTAATTACGGTGAATTACCTCATCGTAGCTGGTGTTATTACAACACAAAACATCCAGCAAGTAAACCAACCAAGAGGAATGTGCCCTCATTTATCTTCTTGCTCCTACTATAGATTTTTATAATTTGAAAAAATATTTTAAAATAATAAATGCTTTCCCTCATGATTTGTTTGTTTGTTTTTTTGGTCTGACTCAGAGAACATATTGATTAGTCCTATTAGTCTTTCTTCATAGAAATAATAGCTCAAATAGGCCATCTTCAATTAAAAATAACTTTTCCATATCAAAACTTTATTTCTAATTTAATTTTTTTGGAACTAACATTGTATTTCCCATGTAAATAATAATGCAAATGGTGGGTAACCCCTCCCCAGCTAACCCATATAGACATTTTTAACCAGTAAATGACAAAATAATCAAAATTCATAAGGCAGAGTATTGCTGTAACATAACTGATGATGTGAAATATTTTTTTATACTTTCCCAAAGTTACATACACATACTGGAGAAAGAAAGAGAGAGAGAGAGAGAGGGAGAGAGAGAGTGTTCCACATAGGTGATGGCCATGCCCCAATCCCTTCTCCTCCATTTCTCCCTCTTTTCAGGATTTTGGGCATGTACACATGCCTAGTATGTTTTTCAAGCCGTTAGACCTAGGACTTAAACAGCAGGTTGGCCATGTAGAACGCAGCTGCCTTAACCAACATGCCACTAGCTGGCCCTGGGAAATAAGATTTTAAAATACCTCAAGTTTTATACATATGAGCAGGCTTTAAAAGTTCACGGAAAAAATGAAAGTATGAGTTTATTTTGTTGCAAACATTTTTTAACTTCATGCATGTTTTCTTCATACTGCACATTTTCCATTAACTCTTTGAAGACCCCTTATACAAGTTTTTTTCAATTTAAAATTAGAAAATCTAGAATTTAGAACTCTGTAGAATTTCTTCAAAAAATTTTAAATGTTTTAATTTTTAAATTTGTATCTTTAATAGTTATGCTTAAAGAAAACCAAATTTAAGTTGAAGAGTTTAGGGAGTTAGATGAAAAATTCTGCATAGGTTATAGGCACTTTTGAACATGTTTTAGTTGGCTGGCAACATTTCCTTTTGATTTTAAATTTGTCATTTCCATTCTTTTTCTGGATATATGTGTTATGCTTATGTCATTTACTCATTATCAGATATGATTGATTTTCTGATCCATAAAACATACAGAAAAGAAAGATTTTTTTGAGCTTTCTTGACAAGAAATGAATGGAAGATTGGAAGAGGAGATGGAGTGAAGAGGACTGGTATTGATTTATGGGGAAGGAAATGTCTGAAGCGACGTGAACTGATCTGTAATGGCGTCAGGTCATGGGGATGGAGGACAGTGGAGCTGAGGCACTCTGCCGGACAGGCCCCTGGATCTCCTCCCTACCCTGGGCTCCACTGGCCAGGATAAGCTGTGGCTGTCTAACTGGGGAAAGATGACACCAAGTCCAGGGGGTGAGCAGAGAGGGGGTCCAAGTGCAAAGACCCTTCCTTAGTATCAGGTATCCGTCACTCAGCAAGGAACTGCAACTTGACTACAATTCATCAAAGTCTGGTAAGTAAGGACCAGATAGATGGCTGACAGGGAAGAAGGGCCCCAGGGGACCCTTTTTTTTTTTTGGGCCATCTAAAGATAGCCCATAAATAGAGACAAAGATGATGGTATCAGGTAAAAAAATAAATAAAGGTTCTCTACAGAAAAAAAGAACAATATCTCTTTTTCTCTTATCTTTCCTCTACCAGTTACTGACCTGTTTATAGCACATTTCAGAGCAGCCCATAGATTCAAGACTAAAACTGAGGAAGTGCCACAGAGGATCCATTTTTTTTTCTACAGAACCTAAAAAGGCTTGACAACTAAGGTCCTGGAGAAGGCAACTGGAGAGAAGTCCCTCTTCTCCCAATGTGTGGCTGATGGGGAAGTAAGTGAACAACTCCAGAATATTTCCTTCATGGACACTCGTCCTCTCTTTGAGATTACCATTAGTTTTTAAAGTATGTTAATTCTGTTTCAACTCTGAGAGTTCAGTGATTGAGGTTCTTTCCCATTCTTTCTGTATTGCTAAGAGGAGAATTAAACTGATTTATGGATCTTTGAAATGCATAGAAGTGCTTCATACTCTGTTGTGGGCATTAAGCATTGAAGAAAAACAAATGAACCTTAAAAAAAATGAGTACTAATCCTGACTTATCTTTTCTTTTCTTTCTTTCTTTCTTTCTTTCTTTCTTTCTTTCTTTCTTTCTTTCTTTCTTTCTTTCTTTCTTTCTTTTTTAAGAGGATTTTTTTTGCTATAGGACGTGTGTGCTTGCCAGAAAGACAAAGAGAGACAGAGAGACAGAAAGCAAGATCACTACCCATGGGGGGATGGCCATACCACAATCCCTTCTCCTCCGCTCTCCTCTCAGGATCTTGGGCATGCACAAACATGTGCCCAGCATGAGTTTAAGTAGCCCGATTCAGGACTCAAACTGCGGTCAACTATGTGGGAGTTCAGTGATATAACCGATATGCCATTTGCTGATCCAACTTAGTTGTCTTTTAAGAAATAGGTGGATTAAGAATAGCAAATGGAGGATGATGCTACATTTGCAAAGTGAAGTAGTATACAATCCTGACAAGATGTCTTTTTTTTTTCTTTTTTCTTTTAGAAATCAAAGGCTATCTACAGAAAAAAAAAAACACAGATATTTTTGCAATTACTCTATGGTATACACTGATTTTTTTTAAAAAAAATACTAATCACGTTGATAGTGGTGAAGTAACTCACAGGTGCATATGTCATCTAGTGTCTGTAGATCCTGCTCAGGAAAACAGTTCTGGTTTATTCATGAAATGCAGTGTCATTGTGACAGAAAGGCTGGCTATCATTTTTGTTCCTCATTTTTCTTGCAATTCTTCTTTTAGCAACTAAAGCCCCCAAGTGGTAAGTGGTCATAGGCTATTAAGGTAGAGACTACATATTCCAGCCTCCTGTGTGCGGCCTTGGGTGACAAATTCTGAACTAATGAGAGATGAATAGAAGTACTGTGTGTAGTGTCTTGGTCTCTCTTAAAGCAAAGATGCTTTCCCAGGACTGCCTCTTCCTTCCTCCTGCTGTCTGAGAATGAGGACATGGGGGCCAACCTGAGAAGACCTGGTAATGGTGGCAAAACCACCCGGTCCGCCGTAGGCCACCCACCTCTGAAATGTGAGAGAAACGACTTCTTTCTTTCTAAGTCATGATTTGCTTGCTTTTTGTGTCTGCTTTTTGTTGTAGTTGTGGTTGCAGAAGCTCTACCTGTACCTTAACCATAATTGTTGTTTGTTTCGATTGTTTATCCAATCTAAGCTGAATTTGGGAAGACTGAAAGCTCTGACATAGGGTGAGAGTAAGGGAGAAGGAATAGGACTAGAATAACCCACACTGTGGTGACTCCCTTCATTGAATAACTGGTCTTTCCTCCCTGTCTGCCATTGGCCCTGGCTACATCCTGTAAGATAACACAAGAGCCAGGCTCTCCGAGGGCTTCACAGATTCACTGCTTTATTTTTCCCTTGATTTGTTTTGACCATACATTTTTACTATAGCATTTAGAACACTAATTTTCCATTTAGATCAGATCCAGCTCTCCCACACTAAACTTTTTGAGAGAAGGAAGATGAATTTCAGCCTTACAGGCATGCTTGGCATCTGGCTTCATGTGACTTCTCAATAAATGTTTGCTGCGTTGATGTTGCACTGATGCTATCAGATGTAGATATTTTACTAATGTTATAACTTTTCTAAATTTTAACAATACACAGTTTCATTTTGTTTTGCTATAAGGCGAGTGTGCTCCTTGGAGAGAGACATCGAGAGAGAGGGGAAATGAGAAAGCACCCCCTCCAGGGAGGATGTCCATGCCACACTTCCTTCTCTGTTCTCCTCTTGGGATTTCGGGCATGCATGCATGTTTATTCAAGTCACCAGGTCCTTGACTTGAACCATGCAGTTGGCCATGAGGGACCCAGCTGCCTTAACTACCACACCACCAGCCAATTCTATTCAGGTTGTTTTTAAAATTCTGGTGAAACTTTGGTGAATGGAAGCTGCAGTGGTGCTTAAGGTGCTATGATCACAGTTAATGATGCTTCATCCTCTTCCTCCATGATTGCTTGTAAATAACTGGAGCCCCCTTCCTCTGCCACGTTAGACAGTTTCACAATTGCTCTCTTTTCTACAGCATCTGTCATGTGTAAGGGGTATTATATATATTTTCTCTAATTTTTGTAACAATTACACATAGCAGATGCTGTATTTCTATTTTACACATGAGAAAATGAAGGCTCATGATTGTGATCTTAGAGCTAAGCCTTAAATCTACAGATATCGAGTGTCAAGCCCAACTTCTTACTCCATTGCCCTACTTCCCTAAGAGAAAGGGTCATTGTACTTAATCTCACTTGTCTCTGCCTCTACAAACAGACGTGCTAAACAAATATCAGGATATATGAGTCTGAGAAGAAATCAATAAATGATACCTTCAGATTTACCAGCCTTCCAGTGTTGTGTCACAGTGTGAATCCCCTGACAGGTACCAAGCTCTGCAATTGTGTGCTCAGAATCTGCTGCCTCCAGTTTCTTCCAGTTCGGCCTTATGGATCCGATGTGGGCCTGATGTCTCTCTTTAGAATCCTTTTTCTACCTCTATATTCTGTCTACAGCCTTACAGCTGAACCTGACCTAGAAAACGTTGATTTAGAATTGGCACCTCTGGCCTCATTAAACTAGGTCAGATCTCTCCTGGCTGGTTGCACTCGCCATAACTGGGTGCTGAAGGATGTAGCCTTCTTTTACATTTGACTTCTTTGTGGGATAGGAAAACAAGGATAGGAAATCACAGGACAGGTAAGTGAGGGGTTAGAGGAGGAGTTCGGAGGATGGGAGGAAATGTGGTCATATCATTTTAGCTAATACACTGTGCTTTTTGAAAAATACTTACTAAATATTATTTATTCCAAACTATAAAGAGGTCACTTACCAATCAGAAGAGGTGTTTCTCCTTTGTCATTTTTGGTGTTGGGCCATACTCCCTTTTCTAGTAAAGTTCTTACATTTTCCACCAGACCAGCTTTGACTGCCAAAGTCAAGGGTGTTTCTCCATCACAGGTCTTGAATTCCCAGAGTGTCTTATAGGAGGCTGAGTGGCAAAATCATTGTTTAAAAAGTTAAAAATATTTACTTAAAGGATATCACGTAGATCAGAATAATTGCCCAATATTATGTACATCAGGTTGAACAAGTCAATCTATTTTTAAAAGGGAAGACTAAAAAGAGTACACATGGACTCACTGACTAAATACACAGCTAGAAAACCAGCATCTATGGGGACTAGCAGATGGCATAATGGTTATGTCACTGGACTCCCTTGTAGTAAGACGGTGGTTTGAGTCCCAGACCTGGCAACTTAAAATTCATGCTAGGCACATGTGCGTGCATGCCCAAGATCCCAAGAGGAGAATGGAGAAGAAGGGACTGTAGCATGGCCCTCCCCATGGAGGGGGTGACTTCTCGCTTTCTGTTCTCTTCCTTTCTCTATGGCAAGCACATATGTCCTATAGCAAAAAACAAACAAACAAACAAACAAACAAACAAAAATCTCTTTAAAATTAAAAAAAAGAAAATCAATATCTACATATCAAGCTGCTTTTTAATTCTTTAAATAAGAAATTCTCATTTCTTGATATACTGTAAAGCAGCTACCCAATCTTTTGTATTATGATTTAAATTCATCTGGAATTGTTTTGTCAAATGGTCTGTGAATGTGGGAGTGAGAATATGTTTCAATAAATGTATACCTATGTCAGAATGTGTTAGAAAAGAAATATCACCTTTAACATCTATGTGTCTGTTTGGCTGTCTAGTTTTCTAGCTGGCTGGCTTTTAGCTAATTATAAAGTATGTATCACTATCTCCTAGAACAACTAGTGAGTAACATTGAAAATTGAAAGGAAGGACACTCTCAAAGTGTGTTATAAGCTGCTGAGGTGTGAAAAACTCTGATAGAACATTGAAATTATTATTAATGTTTAACATTGGGCTGATTTACTATAATATTTGTTAAAACATTATAAAAAATCAACATACTGTAAGGACAAATATTATAAGTACTACTAGTTAACTCTTTTGGAAACTGGTAACTCGAGATAATTCAAGATGAAAAACTAAAAATTGATTTCCAGGGCTAGACCTGTGGCTTAGTGGTTATGGGAGCTAAATCCCACATAACCACCCATAATGTGAATCCTGGCCCTGGTGTCTTGAAGAACATGCTAAGCATGTATGCATGCCCAAAGTCCCAAAAGGATGAAGAAATGGAGGAGAAGGGATTGACATGACCATACCCCACTGGGAGGTGTTTCCTTCTCTCTTTCTCTGTCTCTCTCTGGCGAGTGCACATTCATTCCCTCTGGCAATTTAAAGAAAAAAACTGACTTCTAAAAGAAAGTGCCCTTGCATTTTAACCAATTATTAAATCATCAGAAAAACCATGGTGCATTTTTTGCACAGAAAAATAGAAAAATACATCATGACTTTTACAACGTCCCAATAATTTAGGATATGTACTAAATTTTATTGATTTTATGTTTCCATAAACCTTTCTTAGAGAAAGAAATGCAAAGATGAACCCCGAACATCACAAAATGTTCTACTTTTTATCTTCAGTGCTTACAATGAGGATATTTGTTTTATCAAATTTCAATTCATCTTTTTTGTTTTATAATTGCTAGTGGACACGCATGCCTGTGCATGCATGTGTTTATTGGAAACATTCATGACTTCTACATTCTTGGTCTGGACCTTGGGTTTGATCAACGGGGGTTTATGTTCTCTTACCATCCAGAACAATCTCAAGTATTTGTTGAATGGGTTGAACAACAGCTTCATGCAGTGGAAACCATCCTTTTTCATCAGCTTCATCCAATGCATATTTATATTTCACATACTCCTGGAGTTCAAGAATGTGACCTAAATTAAACACATGGTCTGATAATAAATCTGTGTTTTGGAAAGGTGGAATCTGCAATACATTCCACTGTCAATACACCCCTTTACCTTGTTTTATGGCTTCAACAAGTTTTCTGTTTTGATCACTTAGGGGTACAAATCTACCAGAGAAAGAAAAATAAGCCATATTTATACTAACAATATACCTTAAGAAATGAAAAATTTTAATTTACATGAGTTTTTGTACATAATTTAAATAATCAAGGGCCACAAAAAATGTACACTGTTGATTGTATCTTCTTTAAAAATGTAAATCTAGGAGTCAAATGCAGAATATATCTATGCTTTACTGGATCAGAGAATATCAGTGAAGAGGACAAAACACAAGATGATAATGCTGTCTTTGAGGTATCCTAAGAAATGACAAAGGCATAAACAATTGAAGTCAGAGTCTGAAATGTTGGGTTGAGCCACATCCTGATTTGGGGATCCTGGGAGGCTAATTAGCCTCTCTGGGTGTTAGTTTCATCACATGTAAAATGATGAGATTAAACAAGAAGATCTCTAAGGTTTCTTCCAACTTGAAAAGCTCTATGCTCAAGATATGTTTGGTGCTTTGAATTTAAGAATTGCTAATTAGATACTTACTTAGGAGTTTTTGGCCCACACTACAGGTTAGAGTCTTTAATCAACTGATCCACAAGTGAAAACAGGCAGAGCATTTACTAAATAAACTCTCAATCTCTGGTTCAGCTCAATCCCCCGCATGGTGATTATTTGGTATGTGTGCTTTATTAAATGGAAACAAGGCATTTCATGACAAATTTATTTTACTCTATTATGCAGAAAAGTCTGCTAGCATTCCAGGGATACAAATACTTGCCATGGAATGCTAAAGTTTCTAAAATCTGTGAAAGATAAGGGAAAAACCTAAAAGGCTACAAATCTAAATATAGTATGTTCATTTTTAAGAGCTCAGAAGAAATAATTTTGCAGCACTGAATCTATTCAAATCATTACTAAATCCCCGACTACAAGATTCTAAATACTATAATAGAATGTAAGCTAAAAGTTTATTTTTGTCAGAAGTATGTGTGCTGTTCAAGAAGGAAATTTACTTTTGCAGTTTTGTCTACTTACACAGCACATCATCAATTTTACATATATTTTAACTTGTTAACTCTTGTTATTTGGATAGTAGATAATTAAATAGGTAGTGGTTTATATATTTGATTTATATCACAAAAGCTTATAAATCTTCCCTTCATTGAGCTTACGGATTAGGTGGGTTAAAATTGTTTTTATATTTTAAAGATGCAAAAATGGGATGTGTTGGTTATAAAGTGTTAGCTACATCAGTAGCAGCACAGGATTTAGAACATGCAGACATCAATATACTTGACTATGCATTGATTGTTAAACTACTTATGAATTTGTTCAAACTACTCATTGTCCTTTTTGACCACATTAATTTAGAAAATGGTTTATAGGCAATCCTATACAAAAAAAAATTCAACTAGGATATTTCCATGTAATTATATTCATTTTCAACATGAGGTAGAGTTTTATGGAAGATCAGATATTGCTAAAACCTATGCACAGTGGCCACTGTAAAGCCAATATAGTCTTTACTATCATAAGCATTTTCCCAGACAAGAAAATAATAGTTATAAAGAAACATTGAGGATAGCCTGTTTGAATGTCACCTTTCGGGATAAAACACAGTCTTGCTGGCTTCAATAGATTCTTCAATACTGAGTTGAATATCATAACTTGTAAGATGGTCTTCATCAAGGTCATCATTGGTATCCATGCCTGGATATAATTTTGAAAAAGACAATTTCTTATTGTCAGTAAATTACATAGAACGGAGTGTATAAAGTTAACATGAAAAATGCAAAAAGAAAACTAAATGCATTTACCTTTTCCTGTCTAACAAATACAAGTGAAGTTAACATTTTAATCCATGTTATATATGATGTCAATTTTATTAACTTAAAATGTTCTATTTTTTTTTTTTTAGAGGTTTTTGCTATAGGGTGCATGCACTCACCAGAAAGAGACAGAAAGACAGAAAGTGAGAAATCACCCCCCAGGGGGGATGGCCATACCACAATCCCTTCTCCTCCATTCCCCTCTCGGGATCTTGGGCAAGCACGCACATGTGCTTGGCGTGAGTTTAAGCTGACTCAAACCGTGGTCGACTACATGGGAGTCCGGTGACATAGCCATTAAGCCAACTGCTCGTCCCATAACTTAAAATGTTCTTTTGAAATCCTTAATTACCTGCCCTCTGGGTATCTGCATTTCTAACTTTTCACTAATAACTTCATCTGAGCTAAGAATTTTTCCAAGCTTCTGATTTGAACAAATTTTGGCCCATCACTTTTCTAGACAATGCTATACACAGCACATTAGAAGCTTAAAACTCAACCCAAGGAGGAGAAGCGGGACGGAGGCAGTAACAGAGAATAGTGATCCTTTTAAATACTTTATACTGGCAATGGTCAGTTGTAAGGTCTCATTGGTCTCCAAGCACCATTTGAGCCATTGAGATAAGGACCATATGATTCCAGCCAGAGACCAGTGACCAGCACTCCTGTAGATTCCCCATGTCTACCCTACACAGTGCTGTCATAAGCCACTGCATCTGACTGGTCTACCTCCCCTGAAGATAATATACAAACGAGTAAATAATTCCTCATTAGTTTATTTCTTCCACATAGAAATCAACTAGAAATCTATTTTGTTAGAAATCTCTCTTCTTACTATTGTATCAATTGCTTTAACTTATTTAGGAAGAGAATTTAAGAAATGCAGAAATCAAAATAGTCCTAAACTGGGTTGGCTGATCAATATAAATTATCTTTGATAAAGCCAAAATGTATTGTCTCTATAAAATTTTACATCATATTATGTCTTTTCAAACAGAGGAAAACAAGGGTCTGGCAGGTAGCATGATAGTTAAGGTATTGGACTCCTACATGGCTGACCATAGAATGAGTCCCAGAGCTTACTTTCTCACTTTCTCTCTCTCTCTCTCTCTCTCTCTCTCTCTCTCTCAATCTGTGTGTGTGTGTGTCTCTGACCAAATTTAAAAATAACTATAATTGGGACCAGCATATGGCATAATGGTTACATTGCTGGACTCCCATGCAGTCGACTGTGGTTCAAGTCCTAGACCCGGCAGCTTAAAACTCAAAGTGGATTTTGTTCGTGAACAGTATCCCAGTAGATTTGATGACAGTTGTTGGCTTGAGGGCTGATTTTTTTCTTTGTAATAGATATCAGAATTCTAATATTGAAAACCTGCAGATTTGTATGAAACAAAGCCTAAAGAAGTGAAAACTACAGATTGAATAGTAATCCTAAATTAATCCTAGTATGATAGCAGAGGAAAAGTTTCAGTGCCATAATTTCTCCCTTTACTGGTGTTGGACTTAAATGTTGAAATATATTTCTGTACCACAATTTAAGCTTCAATAAAAGTTTGCTTAATTAAAAAACAAAACAAAACAAAAACAAACAAAAAAAACAAACAAAAAAAACTCATGCCGGGCATGTGTGTATGCATGTCCAAAATCCTGAGAGGAGAATGGAGAAGGGATTGTGGCATGACCATCCCCCGACTCCCGGTGGGTGATTTCTTGCTTTCTGGCTCTCTCCGTCTCTGGTGAGTGCACATGCCCTACCACAGAAATTTCTCTAAAAAAAAAATAAATAAAATAATAATAAATACAATTAAATAAATAATTATTTTTTAAAAATAAGAGAAAAATGAAACAGTGCTCTGTACACCATTTCCAAAATACAGTTAACATATGCCTTCCTTCTTCTTATCCTACAAATTCAGATAATGTCAAACTCTACACAGAGTTCTATACAAGCTAATAGCCAAGGTCCCTGATTTACAGTACAAACTCAATGGCGTCAGTATGATTTTGGATCAGTTGAACAAATTTGTCTCTCAAATGTAGTCAGTTGAAGAACTCATTCCTGAACATTTCTATTAAAACTTACTAAAACATAAAGTGAAAACACCACATTAATGAACAGGAAATGTTCTGATACACACAGCAAAGTGAATTGAAAGCATTATTTCCAAATTGACATACATTTGGCCCAATAGGAGTCCAACCTATTGCAACAAATTCCCTTCATTGTCTTGTACTTTGCTGTATAATTGTTCCAACCGGACTCAATGTTTTGGGTACACACACCAAGAGGTGACACAAAACATGGGACCATTATGGCTAACCTGAGACTGCTGGGAACCAAGTATAGACTAAATGCTACTGTATGCAGCCCAGGAATCAGAGTGAGTGGTAGAACCAGGCCAAACTCCACATTGCCAAATACACAGCAAAGTTTGGGCAGAATGACCACCAACAATTTCCAAATAACCAATGACTGGTTGCTAGGTAGTATCTACAATACCAAAACCCCTGTGGATAACTCTGGATAATGGCCCTAATGACCAGGACCACCAAGCTCTGCTGGAAGCAGTTCAAAGTAGCACTTGCACACTTCATGACAGGAATGGAAACTATCAACCACAGTGTAGCTGAATTTCCAGTAACAGCGACAGTGTCTTTCTCTGTTATTTCCACAGACCGTAAGAATAGATAATGAAGTCACACTTTCAGAGAAATATTGAATTTTGCTAAAAATATCCCTTTTGAAGATTAAGACAAATTGTTCAATTGAACAATCAGTTGAACAATTTGACCCACAGGGACAAATAGTTCAATTAATCCCATTCAGAGACTATACTTGAGATACTGGATTGTTAAAAAAGTCATGACATATTTTTTCTATGTTTTCTTATGCAAAAATATGTCGTGACTTTTCTGACAATCCAATAAGAATGGTGTTACACCAAGCATGCTTCCTTATACTGCAGTATCTTAGTCTCCTCAAAAGGTTGAACCTCGGGATCTTATTCATCAAATAAACTCCAATGGTATTTCTTTTTAGTTATTGTTTATTGTTTTATTGTCTGCTCCTCCCCATAGAATATAACTAAATAAGAGCAGGGAATTAGTCTGTAATCTCAGTGCTTGAAGAAGCACCATCTTGTGGTTTGTAGTCTCTGAATACATAGTGGATAAATAAATTAATGAGTTTAATAAATGAATATTGAAATATAACCCAGGCTGTGCTTTGTTTTTAGAACTATCCGTTTCCCACAGGTCTTTCTTCTAATTAAACAAATTTGATTGCTCACTCTGCTTGGCTTCATTTTTCTCACTACTATGCTTTTACATCTTATTCCTCTTTATCCCCAAGAACTCCCACTTGATCCATCCCCATGGCCCACACTACCTTAAGCCTGACCCTTCCTCCCATAAATATCCTAGTTAGAAGCCTGTAGTTCCTCTCCGATCTTTTTTTTAATCTGTGAATATCTCCTCTTATACAACATTTTCCCAACATTTAGCATTACACTCATTGTACATTTGTTTTGTAAGTTCTTCACATACTTATTTTTGTATTTTCACTTGACTATTCGTTTTTTGAAGGAAAAAAAAAACTTATGTTATTTTCCCTTTGTATCTTTTTCCTCTACTCTCACCCCTAGCCAACTATAGCAAACAGCTGCTCAGTGGTCACTTGAAAAAACTTGTTGACATACTGAGAGTGGACAAGCACTGAGTCCTTCAAGCAGAACAGTTAGATGACAAAGTAAAACCTGTGGCATTGCCTGCTGCCTTTCTCGTTGATATTACTGTGGTGATAGGAGGATTGCATGGCTCTGGGATTAGTAATGGGATACAGAGCCTTTCACCTATTTAAATCACCGGCTTAAATCTCACCCTGTTTGAAATTTGGGCTTCCAGTGCATGAGATACCGTAGGTTCCTTTGGGGGTTGAGTTGGTCTATGGAAAGGTTTTTTTTTTTTTTTTTTTTTTTTTTTTTTCTTTTAAATATTCCTTTAGCTACTATGCATGGCTCTTAACTGCTTCGCATCTTTAGTAGCAGCAGAGTAGATATGATGGGAAACAACTCCTACACCTGACACAGGCTATCTCTAGTCTTTTACTGAAAACTTGGTAGGAACTGTAGATTTATGTGAAGAGGTAGTAAGACGTCATACAAACAATCAAAGGAGCACCACTAGAATGGACTTGGAGACATCAAGATGCAACAAGAAAGCTTATTTTTCTATGCCTCAAACTTAAAATGACTAAGACTCAATTCCAACTGAACACTGGTAATAGCATATAAGAAATTATTTTTAAAAAGCGCTACTTAGAGTATAAGGAAAGGCCAGACAAATTTTCTTAATATAATTTACTTTTTCTTTAAAGTTTATTTATTTAAGTCTTCTTTGAGTAAGACACACACACACACACACACACACACACACACACAAAACCTTCAGTAGTGTGTCGAAGCTGCTATCCATACCCAGCTTCAGTTGGCCCTGGGTCATAGGCATGTGAGTCCCCTGCTTACTCAGGAAGGTCTCCGAATATGAACCTGGAATCTTTCCTTGTGGTCATGCATTTATTCTTGCACCACTATCTGAACTCAAGGCCAAATCATATTTTGACATCCTTTAAGATCTTTTACAGATACCCACCTCTCAGCTTAGAGGAACTGACTGATTCTGTATAACACTCAGTCTTATTCTGGAAAAGTCCAATAGTGAAATCACTGATTTTCCATTAGTAGCTGATTTACAAAATAATTAGGTTAATTTTATTGGATAATTAGAGTTTTCATTTAACACAGTGATTAACCTTGCGTAGGGTCAGGAGCACATTTGATGAAACCTGTGGAGTCTCTCTACAGAGAGATACAAGTTCACTCAAAATTTTGCATATCATTTTAGGAAACTCACAGCTCCTCTGAAGTTCTTTCACATACTTTTAGTAATTAATAACTAAATTAAGGATTTTGAAATGTCAAAAGTATTATTTAGATAGCAATAATTATTAGTATACTTGACAGGTAGACTGAGTAAACTAAATTAAGATAGTGGGGAAAGGGAAAGTTTGATGATCATGTAAATTTCAGAATATGTTTGTTGAGAATAATGAGAACCATAAATTATCCAGTCCTTGTTTTGTTCTGAGCAATATCCACGCATTTTGCATACATTAAATCTTCACTCTAATTCTATCCAACTGGAACTATAGATTCACTGTGGAGAAGTGAAAGCTTGCTCTCCAAGTAGTTAAAAGAATCACCCAATGTCACAGAGCTGATAAGAAGAATGAAAAGAGCAGGGCATACCTTCTCTTTTAAGGTTGTTCAGAAGCTGTAGGAAAATATCTGTCTATTGCCTCTCAAAGGAAACACTTTAATCTTGCTCACAACAGCCAGCTCTTGATGACAATAACTTCCAAAAATAAAAAATAGCTTCCAGGGACACATAAATCTTTTTCTTTGGCTCCCTGCAATAAGGCTTTGTGTTGCTTAGGTTGGTCTGAGGTGGCCTAAGTTTGCCTTCATCCTGTACATTTTGACTTGAGTGTAAATATCACTGCCTACAAAATAGGATCAACATACCCGTTTGTGACTGACTGAAGTGGTCAGGAGGTTGGGATGATGTTGAAAGATAAGATGCAAGGGTGAACGCAAGTATATGCTACCTCTTTGCATTGATTCTCTGCTATCTCTTGTGCTGATGCCTTACTGCTTTTTTTTCTAAGCTTGTTTTATTTTCTCCATGAGAGGAATGGAAACCCTTGACAGAGGCTGGTCACGCTGTGATCCGTTCCTCATCACGTCCCTGCCCAGCCTTCCAGCCAGCCAGGATCACGGTGTGCAGTGAGAGTGTTTCAGGCTCACTCGGGATCTGAACCACAGTATTCCATGTGATTCTAGCACTGCAAAGCCTACTGCCTGAGCTATCATGCTGGGCCTAATGTCTTACTGTTAAGGTGGTTGATAAGTTGGTGGGAGGCTCCTCAGAGCTTCCTTTGAATCATGTTAGTTCCTGAGCATAGAATCGAGGTTCTCCTTTTCCCTGAATGAGAGCTAATGTAACTTGGCTTACTATGATTTGCTTAGGTTGCTTACTCCTGACTGCAGTCAAGACTGTTCACCGCACTTGCCCTGACACTCTGCCTTGGGAGTAACAAAGTGTAAAACCCCTCCACAGTACCTAAAGGCTGGTCCTGAGAGTAGACAGTTGCCTCCGTGGTACAAAGAAGAATTTTTATCACAATTTTATGTCAAAGCTCTCCCAAATACAAACCTGGAGTTCTGAAGAAGGTGAAGGTCTCTGCTGTGTAGAATAGGGGACACTGGTCCCTGAGGAAGTTTTCTTTCACCTTGAAGCTGCTATGGTTGCTGAGTGATGAGCTCATCTATTGGAGGGTCCAGAGAGAATCATCAGGATTTATCCTATCAGAGAAAATGCAAGCATTGAAGGACAGTCTCCTTTATTGGCACGGTGAAGAAAATACAGTTGTTATATAAAAAACAATGATAATGCTTTTGTTTATTTTGATCATTTATATGTGTAATCTTAAAGCTACAGTGAAATCAATATAAATAAAATTTTGATAAGGCTTTGGCATATTTGGTGACTACACACTCATTATTTTAGAATCCCAGAGCACAAAGTGGCAACTCAAATAAATGGTTTCATGAGACTGGTTTCAACAAGAAAGTCAACTCTTACAGAAAGGTGGAGTAACTCTGTCAGACTTGGGATCCACCCCACAGTCATGGGGAACTTTCACTTGCCAGAAATTAGTTGTACCAATTCCCCTTTTATGGAACTTGCTTTTCTGCTAGAGAGAAATTGTATGGATGATGGAAAGAATTTAGATCTGTTCAAACAGCATCTTTCTCAATAGCATAGTGTGTTCTGCTGATAAATTTAAAACATGTACCTGTGCATTCGTACACACAAATAGTTTTAGTCCAGAGGATGGGTGCTACTCTTATGTTTCCTCAGAAAGATATAATGCAACATATATATATATATATATATATATATATATATATATATAGTGTGTGTGTGTATATATATATATATACACACACACATACACACTTATATATGTAAACCAGATTCCACATGCAAATATGGTTAAAATTCCAGCAGATTAAAAAACATGTCAGGCACATGTGAGCAGTGCCCCAAATCCCAATGTGATGGAAAAATGGAGGAGAAAGTATTGTGACAAGACCACACCCCACTGTGGGTATTTTCTTCCTCTCTCACTCTCTTTTTCTTTCTAGTGAACACATGCATACTCTGGCAATTTAAAAAAGAAAGGAAGAAATTAAACATTGATCAGTGTAGCCCCAATGCTGGAGATGAATGGCAAAAATTTATATATGATTGGCTTTCATTTTTAAGAATTATTTATTTATTTTATTAACAATATTATTATTATTATTATTATTATTATTATTATCTTAATTTGACTGAGAGAGAAGGAGAAAGCAAGAAAGAAAGCTGCCGGGCCCAGGACTCAAACTGCAGTTGGCCATGTGGGAGTCCAGCACCTTAACCCCCACACCCCTTGCTGGCCGCTGTATGACTGTTTTAGTGAAATTCTTGGAGTTTCTCTGCCAGTCAGGGAGTACCTACTTTTTCCAGCAGAGGCCCAGACTACAAGCACGGGGCAGGGGATCCACTTGCCCAAGTCACCCTATGGTCATATCACGGGAAGGGCTTCAAGGACACAGTGGAATGTGAAAGTTTAAGAGGGTTTGGTAGTATTTACAGACCCTGGGGAAGGAGTACAAGGCACAGCTGTAGGTCATACCCTCTGAAGTCAGGGAGCATGGGCAGAAAGAGGAAGAAGGAAGTGGGGCCAACACCTTTACTGGACCAGGGCATTATCCAAACAGGTTTCTTGCTGGAGGTTTAGTTGATGGGTTTAAAGCAAGCTGGCACTAGATCTCGGAGGTCACATCATGACTGAGAAGTGGTCACTTTAGGTACATGGGCAAGTGTCTGCATGGTCTATTTAAAGGAAGTGGCAGGAAAGTGGAGAGCCCAGATTGCTGAGTGGAAGAGATGTCTCTAAGTGGAGACACTTGAGAGGCTGGAGCCTCAGGGTTGGGCTATAATACTGGAAACTGTCAAGTGTGACTGAACTGTGGTTCTGGCATGAGAACATTTAATTTATTGGGTCATCAGAAAAATCATGACACATTTTTGCATAGAAAAATCCAATATATTTAAAAATGGATGCAAAAGACACACAAAAGCATAAGCACTCACAACAAACCTTAAAAGGAAATACAAGATTAAGCTCTTCTTTGGCCAGTTTTATGAGGAACACAGTTGTTTCTTGGTATAATATCTAGGGAGGGATTGACTCTAGGTCACCATGGATACCAAAAGCAGGATATTCATGTCCCTTATAGAAAACTGAGTAAAGTTTGCATGTAACCTATACACATCTTCCCAGGTACTTTAAATAATCATTTAGATATCTAACACATCTTTAAAATATCCAATACAATGTAAATGTCATGCCAATCATTGTTATACTATTTGTATTCTAGTGGTTATACTATTTGTTATGTATTGTCATGGAAATGACAAGAAAAAGTCTACATATGCTCAGTACAGAAACAACCATCTTAGACCTAACTACACAGTCCATATCAGCAAAAATAGGAACATTTCTCATCAGCAGCTGGTTGAACTCACAGATGTGGAGAGCTGACTAAGTATTTGATCACTCAAATATTCATTCAGATATATTCACTGAATTCGCATCACTTGCTAGATAGTATGCATAGTGTTTAGACACCCATGTGTCCATTTTACTTTATGTGTGTGTGTGCGTGCGTGTGTGTGTATGTATATCCTGTTTGGATATATAAAACCTGTTTGTGTATACACACACACACACACACACACACATATATATACACACATACACATACACAAACACGTGGCAAGCCCTGATGCTTAATTTCCATATAAATTTACTAATGATAGAAACTGTTATACTTATTTTGCTTAGCTCTCACTTTGTATTACAAAAGTAAAATTTTTTACTACTACCAACTTTGAAATTGCATTCAATTTTTTTTTTTTTTTGGAGAGGTTTTCGCTATAGGGTGCGTGCGCTCTCCAAAAAGATAAAGAGAGACAGAGAGATAGAAAGCGAGAAATCACCCCCCAGGAGGGATGGCCACGCTGCAATCCCTTCTCCTCCATTCTCCTCTCGGGATCTTGGGCATGCATGCACACATGCCTGGTGTGAATTGAAGCCACCAGGTCCGGGACTGGAACCGCAGTCGGCTACATGGGAGTTCAGCAATACAGCCATTACACTAACTGCTGGTCCCAAACCACATTCAATTCTGACAGAACAACAGGATGATGACTGCTAGCTTATGAAAATGACATTCATAATAGTATGAGAAGGAGCTTTTAGGTTCAAAAGCACACACATTTCTAGGAGAATATGAACGTCCACAACAGAAAATAATATAATAAGAATGGCCCATGAAAAGGTAACTTATTAATAAATGTGCTCTTCTACAAGCTAGTGTAACAATATGTTTTAAAAAGCTCTATTCGTTTTCTGTAATTCTAGATTTAGGAAGCAAATATTTTAACTTATTTATTTATTTATTTATTTCAAAAGTGAGTGCAAGAGAGAGAGAGAGAGACCACCGGAACAGGGTCTCAGTGCCACTCTCCACTTCAGCCTACAGCCAGCCCCAGACCATGGGCAAGTGAGTGTACTCAGGGAGGTCGCTGCACCTGAACCAGGAGCCTTCCCATGTGGTCCTGTCTCATAGAGCATCATGTTTTACTGCTGTGCCACCATCTGGCCTCAGAGAACTCTGTCTTAAAGAAGTAATCAGACATGTGGAAGATTTGTATGTTAGAATAGTCATCTCAACTGTATTTAAATTGCCTGAACATTAGAAAGAACATGAATATCCCACAGAAAATTTGTGTAAGACAGTATTGTATACATAAACAATGGAATACCATAGAGTTACCAAAATTCATACGCTTAAAGAATTTAGTGTCATGGTCATATTTAAGAGTAATGTTTGTACCAGCAGGTGGTGGGGTGGTTAAGGGCACTGGACTCCCACATTGCCAACTGCGGTTTGAATCCCAGACCTGGTGGCTTGCTTGCTTTCCCTCTTTCTTTCTCTCTGTCTCTCTCTGATCAAACTAGAGAGAGTAATGTTCATTTAACCAAATATGAGTAGCCACTTTTAAGAAATTAAGATTGAGTCCTCCCCCCAACTTAATGAGGTATAGTTGTCGATTTAAAATGACATGTATTTAAGTTGTAGAACTTGATTATTTGATATACCTAGACGTTATAAATTATCAACTACAATCAAGCTAACTAAAACACCCATCACTTCACATAGTTCCTTTATTTTTTGGTTCAGGTTGAGTATTCCTTATCTGAAAAGCTTGGAACCATAAGTGTTTTGGATTTGGAATGCTTTCAGATTTTGAAATATTTTTTCAGATGCAATCCAAATCTAAACACAAAATTCATTTATACTTCATGTGCATCTTATATACATAGTATGAGGGGGATTTCATAAAATATTTTTGTATTGCAGTATTTTGACCTTGACCTGTTATCTGAGATCAAGTGTGGAATTTTCCACTTGAGGCATCATGTCAGTGCTCAAAGAGTTTGGGATTTTGGAGCACTTTAAATTTTAGATTTTTGGATCAGGAATGTTCAAACGTGACTATTATAAAAAGACAGTATGGAAATTCCTCAAAAATCTAAAAAAAGAACTGCATTATGATCCAGCAATCCCACTTCTGGGTATAAGCTGAAAGGAAGTAAAACCCGTATCTTAAAGAGAAATCTGTATTCATGTTTTATATGCTTGAAATTTGCTAGGGTAGATTTTAAGTATTTTCTCTCTCTCTCTCTCTCTCTCTTTTTAAGAGAGATTTTTGCTACAGGGCATGTGCACTTGTAGAGAGACAGAGATGCAAAAAGTGAAAAATCGCCCCCTCCGGGGTGATGGCCACATCAAAATCCCTTCTCCTCCACTCTCCTCTCAGGATCTTGGGCATGCACACACACACGCCCAGCATGAGCTTCAAGTCATGGGGTCTGGGACCCAAACTGTGGTTGTCTGCAACTATAGTTGTAGTCCAGCCATGCAACAATCACACCACCTGCTGGTCCCAGACCTTAAGTATTTTCACTACCACCACCAAACACACGGAACTAAGACTGAGTTCTTGGAGCCAAACCTTAGAAAGTTGTCTCAGCAAATCTGGCCTATATCTACCTTTTGAGATTAAGCAGACTAGGAACCTTAGAGATTTTGAGAAGGAAAGAAGTTGCCCAAAGTTGTAGTAAAGCAGGTGAAACCCGGTGGAGAGAGTTTCTTGGCTTGGGATGAAGCAGAGATGTGAAACACCAATCAATGTGCCTGAATTATTCAAGCACAGGCTTCATTACCTAAATTAATATACCTGTCTCTAGGAGACTAAAAATCTGCTTTCCTCTTAGTGAGTGATGGCTTCTGAGAAGTTAAGGCCAATTACAAAAGATAAAAAAAAAGTCACTTTGCATTTGCACAACTAAGTTGTAGGGTGGGAGTAAAAAATGTTTTGATACATTAATTAGCTGTAATAACAATACAAATAAAATATTTATCAACCTTAAAATGCTATTCTTATATACATAAGTGTGTATATATACATATATATGTATATGTAATATATATAAACAAATGTATATACATACAGGCTTTCTGAAAATACTTATTTCTGAGCAAGAGGTATTTTGTTCAACACAGCAAAAGTGTCCGATGCTCAAGTCAAATGATTTTCCCATTTAAAACTCACTCAAACAGCAATGAGCCATTGAATTTCTTCACATCATATTTTGAAATCATCCAGGCCATTGATTGCTGTCTGTGGGAGGTGGTTGAGCATAGTGGTTGCATCTTCGTTTAAATTCTGGCCTGCTTGCATTAGCTGCCTGGTCGGCTGTGTCTGATGTCACACAAGAAGTCAGTAAACATTACCTGTGTTATTCTCTGATTGAACTCCTCTGGAATTGGAAAGTAGGATTTCAGTACTTTTTTTGGCAGTTATTGTTCTCTTCCTTCCTCTCAAACAGGGATGCTGACATCCCATTATTTCCTTCTTCCTTCTGTCTACTATCCGGTAGCCCCATCTATAAATTCCACTGCCCAAGAATTAATTGATCAGCCTTAGACTGAACACCAAAGTGACGGAGACCTTACTATCTTCCCACACAGACCTTAGCCTTTGACCAACTTAAACAACTAGGGTAAAACATTGACGCTGAATCCATCTCTTAAAACCATTATTCAGGGACCAGCAGTTAGCATAATGGCTATGTCGCTGGACTCCCACGTAGTCGACTGTGGTTCGAGTCCTGGACCCGGTGGCTTAAACTCACGCCGGGCGCGTGTGCGTGCGTGCCCAAGATCCCGAGAGGAGAATGGAGGAGAAGGGATTGCGGCGTGGCCATCCCCTCTGGGGGGTGATTTCTCGCTTTCTATCTCTCTATCTCTCCCTGTCTGTCTGGCGAGCGCACACACCCTATAGCAAAAACCTCTCCAAAAAAAAACTATTATTCAATGACCCCAGTTGTCTTCCTCAACGCTACACTGAGGAAGTGTTTTTCTTCTGCGACACGAAAGCCTGTTAAATATCTTCCAGGAAGGTTGTCAGGCTCCACTGAGCCTTCACCTCTTAAGGCTGGACAACTACTCTTACGACATGGCTTCACCTTCTTCACCATGTTGATTCCTTTCCCTTAAACATACTCATTTCTCCATCTCTTTCTAAAAGTGGCTCTCAACACAGCACAATGGGTACAGTGACCATCACAACATTATGAGGGTGTAACCACCTCTACTTTCTTAGGCACTACACTGCACATCTGTTATTTTAGCCCAATTTCAAATGAATATTTGAGCTATCGTGTCACTCGTTTGATTTGAATCCCTGTTGCCCTAAATTCTATAAGGTATAGTGTTTTCCACATTGTTTACTGTGCAATTCTGTGCAGGACTCTTTACTACTACATTTTATCTTTTATAGATTTGACCGTATTTTCTTTTTCCCATTTGCTAAGATCTAAGTATCATTCTATTTGCAGACTTAATAAGCAGGTCTTTTATATGTCCTTATACTCCATGGATAATAATAAATGTTGAACAGAAGTTGGCATAAAAGAGAGGCTGACATGGTTTGTTATTTAGCACCCTTTGAGAAAAGCTGTTTATCCAGTGACAAATCCTCTTAAAGACACCACCATCTAGGATCGTTGTCTCCTTTTTGATAACAAGACCATCATTAAGAGACATTATCAAATGCCTGGTTGAACCACAGAGATACAGTATGTACCAAGTGCCCCTGATTACTAAACAAACAAACAAAGGAAGAGAGTTGATCCACCAGTTCTTAGGGATTATAGAAATATTTTTTTCCTAAGGATCTTTAGATCATTCTATTTGACACTCATAAATATGCATTCTATTTTCTTAGTCACAGGACTAGAAGAGGCAAAACCAGGTCAAAGACCCAGAAGTGACCTCTAGAATATTAACCTTTCAGAGACACCATTCACTTCTCGGGTGGTGCTGCCAGGAGACACAACATATTTAGCCGGGGAGTGAAGAGAGGATTAGTAGAAGGCGAGTCAGGTAGGATATGATTCTAATACTCAGAATGTTAGCCAAACCATCTATAAGAAACATAAAAGGTTTTCAGGTTCTTAGAAGGGATTGGAAGAGGAGTGAGTGGCCTTTCTCATTGGGGACGAGCCCCAACAATCCTTCCATCCCTGCAATGGGGTTTTCTTTGTTGACTGAAACCCCTACAAAGTCTGGCTCTAGGAAAAAAAAAGTGTGTGTGTGTATAGATATATATATATATATATATATATACATATATATATATATATATATATATATATATATATATGTGCATTTGATGTCTGCTGTGTTCTGGGTACAGTGCTAGGTATAGGCATATAGGATCATGCTCTCAGGGATTTTGCTGATTTATACAGTGTATTCAAGGCTTTTCTCAGAAACACCACAAAACTCTTCCCTCCCTTACAAAGTTTACCATGGAGTCAAGCACACAGCAGGCCCTCAATAAATACTTCTGATATTTAATTTCATAAGTATCAAAATCTACTGGGTGATTACTTCTGACAGGCATTACACTAAATGTATTACATTGATTGTCATTTAATTTCTACAACATACTTTTGCCCCACATACAGGTGAAGAAATCAAAGCACAGAGTGGTTACATAGTTTGCCCAAGCATGCACACCTAGTGAGCAAAGGGGATAGAGAGACTACAAACCCAGTCATGTGACAACAGAGGCCACACAGGCTTTACCTCTGTAATGGAATTAATGAAAAGGTCTCATTTTGTAATCCAAACACTTGTAACCCTCAGAAAAAGTTTTCTAAGAGTTCAACCAAACTTGAGCAAACTTATGCAACAAATCCAGCGGAAATAAAAAGATTTCAGGTAAATTTCCATTTTAAAATGAGGTATTCCTATAAAATCAACCAAAGTGTAAAATTAAAGTATTTTATTACAGTAATTTAATGATATTAGCATTAAGGTAATGACAGGATTTCCCTCAACCACATTGCTGCTACTTCATGGAAATAAAATCATTAGATTTTTAAGAAGTTCCTTAGAAGTTACCTATTCACTTCAGAACCAGAGGATGATATCAGATAAATTTAAAGAATTTTGAACATCAAGATTCTGTGATATAATTTACAGGAGAAAACTGTCCAAGTTCTATTGAGTTCATTTTTTTCTATCTAACTTGTTAAAGGGAATTTTTCAATCTGAATATAAAGGATTCATGTTTTGCAACAAGCCATGATTTAAAAGCTTTGACAGAGATTTATTTTAATTGTTCACAAAAAAATCTCATTTTTCTCAGAAACCAGGGAGTCAGTCAGCTAAGACCCTTCTGGGACTTCACAGTATATATATTGACACTTTCTACAAGCACTTACATTCTTTATCTGTTTTTCTCATGATACAATTTTTTGTTATGCTTAATTATTATGCAATTGAGTTGATGTTCTATAAACAAACAACATAACCCTGGATTTATTCTATAATTAATAAGGCCCTAACCAGACAAACCCATGGGTTATCAAGCAGAAAGTAATGAGTACTTAATGCAATATGTCTTTCCATCTATTTAATATATTCCCAATAACGAACTAGTCAATAAGCTAGTTGGTGAGGTACAGATCAAATATTTCATAATCTCACCTTTTGGAATGATCATCCTGTCATTCTTATCCAGGGGCTTGCCTTGCTAAGTCAGAGGAAGTGCCCTGGAGCCAATGTGTTCCTCTGTGTATCTAAAATTAAGTATCCAGTTGTGGTTAAATTAAGACCTGACCTTGTACAACTGAAACATGACCGGTCCCTGGCACATGGCAAAGTATTCCCCATGACTTCTCTAGACTCTCATCAAAAGAAACACAAGCCTGCAGAAGTATAATAAGATTATCTGTGTCCTGATTGGTTCAAAGAGCTCTCATGAAAACAAATGACCTGCCAACTCAGCTGCAACGAGGATTCCTGCTGAAGGAACAAAACCAAACCGCTTAAATAGAATTAAAACCTATTTTGAAGCTATTTGTTCAAGAGACAAATCTGTGGGTCTGTGCGTCAGCAGACTCTAATCCACTTTTGACAGATTTTAATGCATACTATTTTTCATTCTTTATCTTTTGGACTCATATCAGACCTCATATAATATAACCTTTCTATACAAGAGAACTTCAAAAAGTTTCTGGAAAAAAATGGAATTAAGGGACAGTTTGTTTTGGTGCAAAATTTTTGAAATCCTGCTTCATTTTTCCATGATGCACATTTCCAACAACCTTTAGACGGTCCCTTATACTAATTTAATGTCTTTCATTGGATTTGCATTTAATAACTTCCAATCTGGTACACAGATGGAGATAGAACAATCAGTGACATGTAATCTAACCAAGAATTTTTAGGTCAAATTATGGAACATAAGTATTCTAAAAAAAAGTGAATAGCAGATGTGAAACAAGCAAAAATATCTGGATCTTAATTGAGAAGAGCTGCTTGTTTTCTTCAGAGAAAAAAAATGAAATCCCAATAAAGTTTGCTATCTTACTGATTTTCTAATGACAATGATTGCCTTCAATTTGGTTTGACTTAACTATCCTTGGATTAACCTGGACCACTGCAAGCATTCACAAAATCACCAGGCTCTGTCCTCTCCACCCACTGAAATAACTATTCTTGAGGACTTCAGTGTCCTCCTAATTTCTAAGGTTTATAGATACTTTTCATTTCTTATTTTACAGGTCCTCTTGGATTCCCTGCCATTGAGTCCTCCCTTAACTGAAACTTGCTGCTTCCTAGGTTTCTTAAAACACTACATGCTTAGATTTTTCTTTTTATGTCTCTCACCTTTTATTTGTACTCAGCGGTAATGAATAAATATGTGGATTGTAGTTAATTTACCAATTTTACTTAATAATTTGAAAAACCATAAATGTGAAGAGAGGGGCCAACAGGTGGCATGGTAACTGGGGTGTTGGACTCCCACAAGGCCGACCACCATTCTAGTCCCAGATGCAGTGACTTGAAAATCATACCAGGTACGTGTGCATGAGTGTCCAAAAATCCCAGGAAGAGAATAGAGGAGAGGGAATCACAGTATGGCCACCTCCCCTGGGAGGTGATTGCTCACTTTCCTTCTTACTGTCTCTCTCCAGTTAGTACATGTGCCCTATGACAAAAACCTGAAGGAAAAAAAAAGGTGAAGCAATAGGTCCTAACTCTTATTTGTAATACAAGAGGGTATACTTCAGACATCCTTGGAGCAAACTCCAAGACATATTTTGTATTCATATCACTATTAACCATGTATTGAAATAGTCAAGGATGGTAGTCAGAATATTCTGTACATGTTCTAATTATTACTATTTTTTAAGAGAGATTGTTGCTATAGGACGCACATGCTCAATGGAAGGACAGAGAGAGAGAGACAGAAAATGAGAAATCACCCCCCCGGGGGGGGATGGCCATGCCATAATCCCTTTTCCTCCATTCTCCTCTTAGGATTTTGGGCATGCATGCACATGCACGAAGCATGAGTTTTAAGCCTCCAGGTCCAGGACTTGAACCATGGTTGACTACATGGGAGTCCAGCTACATAACCACTATGCCATCTACTGGTCCCATCATCTTCTAATTATTAATATAATTTGGAATTTTCTTTTTTTCCCGCAAAGATACATTTTATTATTATTACTTAGTTTTTACATTAAATCCTATAAATTATTACAGCACATAAAGTGAATTTTCCCAGTATGAGTATACTGTGTATTAGTCCAGTCAAAGATACTATCATATAAATTATCATCAAGATAATTTTCCACTTTTGTGTCCCTTAAATGTTTTGCTTCTTTCTTTTTCCCCTGGATTCTCTCCCTCTCACCCTTCCCCATTTCTCACCCTCCTCCCAGGCTGTCTCTGGGAGGTAGTTGAAAAATTTTATAAAAGCAACCAGCACTGTAATATACTTTAGTTTTATGTATACAACAAGTTTTACTCACAATATTAAAAATTCACATAAAGCGTTAGAGCATAATGCAAATTTATGAAAAGATGTGTAGTAAACACTTTAAAATGTGGTTTGGCACATGTTAGTGACATTCCTGCTCTTCAACCAATCAGATTATGCCTATTTATCCTTTTAGAGAATAGCCACTATAGGCCTCTTAATACCTATATCATACAACATTTAAAATAGTGTTTAAGGTGATATATACAACATATAAAAGAGAGTATATGCTGAAACAAATGAGAACATGTTACCGAAGACATAGACTCTTGCTTTACCACTTACTGTCTGTGTTACTTTAGACTCATTATTTAAATGTTTGATATTTAATCTATTCATCTGTAATATGGGAGTGATAATAATAATGATCATAATAATACAGTGATCATGGCACCCACCATTTGTGTAAGGTCTGTTCCTCAAATCATCATTTATACACAGACAATAAAACATACTTTGAGTAACTCAATTACTTGAAAGAATGATGTGTTTATAATGCTAATAATCACCTGCAAATTTGTATACATTGAAAGTTGATTTTTCCTATGGGTTTTGTCAAGGTGGGAACAAAATAAATCTTAGATTTTTGAACAATATGCCTCTGGTTTGTTTGAGGGAGGAGTGTGATGTAACAGTGAAGGATTATTAAATACTACTATTATTCTGAGGATGGTACAAAGAAGGATACTGACAACCCAACACACATCCCTTCTGTCTATTTATAGCAAGAAATGCATGTTCTGTTTCAAGATGATAATTATAGCCACTGAGATGAGACTCTTAGGTTAAAGTGGTTGGAGCACAGTGTTAAGGGGACTGTTTTAGGACCCACCTATTTCTATTTTGGGAATAAAGGACATCGTACGTGAATTTCCAGGGAACAAAGTGGCATCTTGGCTCTCACGCTTAAGTCACCTGCTGCCCCTACACTCTTCACAGGTACTTTGTGTTCCTGAAACCAAGTGTTTGCACTTGCAGGCCTTTGGGTGTGAATTAAAAATATGACTCTTGCCATGATTAGTTGTACAGTCATAACTACTACTCACAAAGCCATTTATCATGTTCCTTTCTAATCCAGCCCATTCTTCATAAAGTCCTATCAGAAGTACAGCTTTGTTTCTGTCGTCTGAGCAAAATTCTGTTGTCCAAACATCTTAGAGAGCCCTATTCTACGTTATCCTATTCTTTTGTGGTTTAGCAAGCAATATCAATATATATCTGACTTTGCATCATTTTTACTTTAGTATATTTCAGACTTTTTCCTTCCTCTTTTCATGCACTTATTCATTAGTTTGGCCTTGGTGTCTATGGCAAAAAAAAAAAAAAAAAAAAAAAAAAAAAAAAAAAAAAAAAAAAAAAAAAGTGTTTTACTTCATTTGTGCATAAAACAGAATAGAAAAATACAGGAAACAAAAATAACCCTCTACGTCTGGTATGCTTCCAGAAAACTGACTATTGTTTGTTTTCTTTCTGAGCTGCACACTGTTTTAGATCAATAATCAAATTAAACTGGGAGCCCAAAGCGTCAGCATTGAACTCCATCTGTAGTGCTGAAGTTCTAAGTCCTGGTGAGAACCCACAATGGTGCCATTGCTCTGGGCATTTAGTTGCCATGCGGCTGCACAAAGGTAGGTGATGGGAGGGTAGTTTTCAGTAAGGTATGGCTGTAGGTGGTCCTACTAAACCAATTACAACCAAAGAGTGGAGTGTATTCTATACTGGACCTCAGTTACATTTACATGTTGTCACTGGTATCTAGCTAAGTGTGTGGCCCAGAAGACACATTCATCAAGTGTGTGTGAAATATTTTGCTGAACACTGGTGACTTTTTTTTTTTTTTGAGAGGTTTTTGCTATAGGGTGCATGCGCTCGCCAGACAGACAGAGAGAGACAGAGAGATAAAAAGCGAGAAATCACCCCCCAGGGGGGATGGCCACACTGCAATCCCTTCTACTCCATTCTCCTCTTGGGATCTTGGGCACGCACACGCACCTGGCAACACTGGTGACTTCTTCCTAGGACTTGGCAGTTATTTTCTGTCTCAGGTAACTAAAGTTTAATTCAATTACTTGAATAATGGTCCTCTATAGGCATTATCTCACATAATTATCACAGCATCCCTGAAAAGTAGGTGTTACTGTGACCATTTTTCAAGAAGTGAGTAAGGCTTGCTTCTTGCTAGTGAGGGTAGAGCTAGATTTTGAGCCCAGACAGACTTCACCATTGTGCTAGATGCTCCCGGAAGCGTGAGTTGTAAGTGCACAGGCGCTCACATGGTAGGAGTACTGACTTCTCCATTCCCAGGCTGCAAGAAGAGATGCCATGCAATGTCTTCCCACCCTCAGAGATCCTTGTTCATGTGACCCAGAGCAGAGGCAATCTTAGAGCTCCCCAGGTCTAGTGAGTTTGATTGTGGTGGTTACCTCACTGAGTGACTCATGACAAGGAGCCAGACCAAACCTTAAGAAGCACGCATTAGAGAACCTGGGCTTGCCGGGCACCTTAGGACTTCACCTGCTGCTTTAGTTTAACTTCTGCTTGCCCTCCGAACAGGCAATGCACACTACTGCCTGTAGACCTTGTCACCTGTCTCAAATGCCCTTCCTCGCCAGGTCCCCATTTCTGTATGTAAAGGTTTTCCTGCTCCTTTTCTTCTTTCTCCTTCTCCTCTTCTCTTCCTCCTCCTTCTTTTCTGCTTTTAGAGGTTTTTGCCTTAGGGCACGTGGACTTGCCAGAGAAAGAGAGAAACAGAGATAATAAGAAGGAAAGTGAGAAATCACCCCCCAAGGGGAATGGCCACAAGGCAATCCCTTCCCCTCTACTCTCCTCCTGGGATCTTGGGCATGCACGCACACGTCCCCAGCGTGAGTTTCAAGTCACTGGGTCCAAGACTGGAACCACGGTCTGCCATGTGGGAGTCCAGTAATGTAACTGCTATGCCTTCTGCTGACCCAGTTCCTGCTCCTTTAACAATCAACGTCCTTTCACAAACTCCATGAACTTTTTTTTAAATCCTGCCAGAGCTCGTCTCTTTCCTACTTTACATCCCCATCATATTTAGTTTGTTTGCATTCTGTAATAATTATGTATGTACAGTTGTTATGTCAGACAACAGGTGTAGCACTTGGGCTTTGAGTAATGTGGCATTCAATAAATACGACTGGAATGGAAGGCTTGGGAACCTAAACAATGGCGACAGGAACCCACAGCAGTCACCATGTGCTTTATGTTCTCTCTTAAACTCAGTGTCCCAATAGGAATTTCATAATATGGGGAAAACCAGCTGGGAATCTTAAGCCAAATGCACAGTGTATTCTATAGCATAATAGATTTGTTTTTAATACAGACCTATTGAATAATTTAATTAGTGCAATTTACCATAATTAACTCAGCTCTCAGGAGCTGAAAGAGTTATAGATTTGCAAGTCCTGTAGTACCAGGCAGGCTGCAAATTTGTTCTGAGTTAATTTTTAACTTTCATTTTTAACTACAGACATCTATTAAGCCCTCAGGCTAGAGTTGAACAGAGATGAAATAGAAGGGAAAAAAAACATTCAGGGTATTTCAGACAGTATTTATAGACAGTTAACTTTGCACAGAAGTGAACTGATGATAAAAAAAGAATTCAGAAAATAAACATATAACTATTAAAAACTTTGCAGCAAGTATATACCAATATAGAAGTTTAACAAGTTATTTATTAAAAACATACATTTAAGATTCTCATTCTTAAATCATAACTAAGAAGATATTTTAATATAAGATTTTCCCAGTTAGACTTAGAAATTATCAAGGGAAAGCATATCATTAGTATGAATTCCATGTATCCAAATATAAATGATAAAATAAATATGACCCATGTTTTTACACATTAGATAACATTTACTACTAATATGACTAGATTCTTTGCATGTAAAATGTCTTGTTTATGACTTACATTATAGGTTTATACTGCTCAAGCAAAACAAAACTGGATTATTCCAGGTAGGTTGCTAAAATAAGAGAAATAAGACTTCATAAAGTTTAAAGATAGCAATAATTCAGTAGCCTGAACTTCTACAAAAGGAGGATAAACTATAGCACAGAAAATTGTAACAATGCACCTAAGGTCTCACTGAGAAGGAAAACGATGAGACCTTGAATGAACTCATTGCATTACACAATGATCTCTCTTATGAGCTCAGATAGTAAAAGCATACATGTGGCTTGGTAGTTAAGGCACTGGACTCCCACGTGGCCAAACACGTTTTGAGTTCTGGACGTGGCAGCTTGCTTTTTCACTTTCTCTCTCCTTTTTCTGGTGAGCACACGTGCCCTATAGCAAATTTAAAAAATAATAATAATAGGGGGCCAGCAGTTAGCGTAATGGCTATGTCGCTGGACTCCCACGTAGTCGACCGTGGTTCGTGTCCCGGACCCGGTGGCTTAAACTCATGCCAGGCGTGTGTGCGTGCGTGCCCAAGATCCCGAGAGGAGAATGGAGGAGAAGGGATTGCGGCGTGGCCATACCCCCTGGGGGGTGATTTCTCGCTTTCTATCTCTCTGTCTCTCTCTGTCTGTCTGGCGAGCGCACGCGCCCTATAGCAAAAACCTCTCCAAAAAAAAAAAAATAATAAATAAAACAAAATAATTCTTTAAAAAGAAACATAGATACAAAGGTTGGAAAAGGTGTCTATACTAAGGATTCATATACTGATGATAAAGTTAGGAAAGGTAAAACTCAAATTAAGTGAGTCTGCACAAATGAATGACTTAATGAATACATAAGTACTAAAAATATGAAGAGAACTTTTCAAAGGCCCTGAAGAAAAAGTAGAAGGAGGAAAGGAGGATATGAGCAAGGCTTATGGAAATGATGATGGCAGGCTAGGCCAAGGTGAGTGACTTCCTAGGGCCTCACACACATGCAATTCTGGTCCCAGAAATACCACAATGAAAGAAGCATCAGGAGACTTCGGATGTGTAAAGGTTATCATTATTTTTTCCAACTGGTACAGAATATAAGCAGGTAAGTTGTAAGTAGTTAGGTCAGAAATATCCAGGGTGGATTGTGAATAACTTTTATCATTTGAACCTTATTTTTACTATACACTGAAATAAATCTTAGACTTTGAACCATATGCCTCTGGTTTGTTTCACAAAGGAGCGTGACTCATAGTGAAGGATTCTTGAATATTCCTTTTATTCATTTGACCATTTAAATGTAATTTTTATGAGAAAGAATTATGTTTGTTTGTTTGTTTTCTCCTCAAAAGAACTCTAGTAAATAAAGATTGTGATTTCTATAATTCCTTTGGCAGTTATTTGCAATCTGGGGAGTAGAGTGAAGAAACATAAGCTGGATAGAGAACAGTGAGTGGATTTAAGGTAGTTTGAATAACCGTATCTGAAGAAAATCTTCACTATAGGTAGATGTCAGTTGGACTTCCTATGGAACAACGTGTTCATTAACATGAGCAGACTTTTGGGATTTTCATAACTGGGGAAGAAAAAGATTATTGCAGAAAAAATTAAAATTGACTTACAATGACAAATGAAGTATAACAAAATGACCCAAATTAAAGTGAATCTGAATAAAAAGCTGGAACTAAAATTAAAGTGCATACCATTGTGATGTGTTCAACTATCTGAAGTGAACCAAAAACTGGGCCATAATTTTTCTAACAGTTGTTAATAAAAAAGAAAATCAGGCTAGTTGCAGACATAGTTAATGTAAAACAGAATGCTTTCTTTGGAGGAATAACAGTTCTTTTCAGTATCAAAATAAGAATTAAAAAATATCCTTCAAAACATATAATTGCTAATGTCTTCTATAAAAATACAAAATCACTGGGCCAGCCAGTGGTGTGGTGGTTAAGGTTGCTGAACTCTACATAACTAACTGCAAGTTTCAAGTCTTGGACCCAGAGGCTTGGAAAACACACCAGCACATGGACATGCATGCCCAAAACCCAGAGAAAAGGAAGAAGGAACCATGGTGTGGCCATCACTCCTGAGGGAGGCTTTTTCTCACTTTCTCTCTCTGATAAGCCCATATGCCCTATAACAAATTAAAAAAAAAAAGGGATTAAAAAATCATGTCAGTAATCTGGAATATTAGGGATATGTCAACATCAGAATTTATCAATGGTAAACTGATAAATATCAGTCACGTAGGGTCAGCTCCATAATGCAGTGGTTAAACTCTATACACAGGGAGCCAGATCCTACATGGCCAACTGCATTTCATATCCTGGCCTCAGTAGCTTGATAAACACACTGGGCACACGAACCAAATGCCCAGGATCCTGACAGGATAAAGAAATGGAGGAGAAAAAACAGATTATAGCATGAACAGGCCCTGTTTAGAAGTGCGCTTTCTTTCTTTCTCATGTGTGCTCATGTACAGCAACATAAGCATACAGAGTAAAGACCTGACTTAACAGTCAATAATATGGAAAAAAAACAGAGACAGAGACTTCAGTTATATTAAGTAGGAACTAGTTATACAACAGATATTGTTACAGCTACAACTGCAGTCTTATAAAATAATAGTTTCCATATCAAAATATACAGTAGGAAGCCTTCTGTTATAAACATTGATATCTTTCTTTTTTTCCCCCTCTCAGAAATTTGTGCAAAAGCAACGAGAATGACCAAAAAATATAAAACATAAACTGCATTTTCAGAAAAACAGGAATGATATGATTAATAGACTCTGCCAAAAATTCAAGGACTGCTAAAAGTACACAGTGGTGAGAAAACCGGGTGGCCTCTGATCTTACACATATCAGCAAAAACAGACCTTCTAAAGGTAAAAAACTTATCTGTTCAGGAACTAAAAAGACTAAGGGTGCTATATAAGTTTCTTGGATCTGGTTTGGGTCAGAGAAGCAAAGGAAGTGGAGATACTCAGAGAATCACATAGAGAAGCTGTATATGTGGGAAGCAGTTTCTTTGTTATCTCTTGGAGATAGTTGGCCAGGAAAACGCAACTTTTTTTTTTTTTTTTTTTTTTTTTTCGCTATAGGGCATATGAAAGACAGAGGGGCCTGGGGAACCAGCAGTTAGCGTAATGGTTATGTCACTGGACTCCCACGTAGTCGACCGCAGTTCACATCCCGGACCTGGTGGCTTAAAACTCACACCGGGCACGTGTGCGTGCGTGCCCAAGATCCCGAAAGGAGAATGGAGGAGAAGGGATTGCGGCGTGTCCATCCCCCCTGGGGGGTGATTTCTCGCTTTCTGTCTCTATGTCTCTCTCTGTCTGTCTGGCGAGCGCACGTGCCCTATAGCAAAAACCTCTCAAAAAAAAAAAAAAAAAAAAAAAAGAAAAGAAAAGACAGAGGGACCTGAACAGATAAGAGAGAATGAAAGTGAGAAAGTACCCTTGAAATGGGATTGCCAATGCCATAATCCTTTCTCCTCCATTCTTCCCTTGGGATTTTGGGCACGCGGGCACTCACATCCAGCGTGTTTTTGAAGCCCCTGGGTCTGGGACACAAGCTGCACAGTCAGCTATGTGAGATTCAGTACTTGAGCCACCACAACCTGCCAGCCCAAACCAATTTATTTTAAAATTAGTACTAAACAGAATTCTTATTGCCTAGCTATAACAATACTATAAAAGATACAGAAATAAACAAACAGTAAAACTTTCAAATGGATGAATTACACTTACTCGGAAAATGTTGCTACTGGGTAGATAAAAATTATGATAATATATTTTACTATTAATTAAAACAATAGTACAATTTCATTTGTGAAAAGAAATTAAAACATATGAATGCAAGAACTTGTTGAAGAGATGGAAACAGAAGATAAAACTAAAGCTGCTAACTCAGAAAAGAAGGAAAATAAACTATCACAAGAGAGATGATCAAATTGAAATAATTTCAAGAGACAGCAGGCCTTGAAGGGACCAGCAGTTAGTGTAATGTCTATGTCACTGGACTCCCGTGTAGTCGACCACGGTTAGAGTCTCGAACCTGGTGGCTTAAACTCACACCAGGCGCATGTGCATGCGTGTCCAAGATCCCAAGAGGAGAATGGAGGAGAAGGGATTGCGGCTTGGCCATCCCTTCTGAGGGGTGATTTCTCGCTTTCAGTCTCTCTATCTCTCTCTATCTTTCTGGTGAGTGCACCTGCCCTGTAGCAAAAAAAAAAAAAAAAAAAAAAAAAAAAAAAGAGAGAGAGAGAGAGAGAGAGAGAGAGACAGCAGGCCTCAAAGAGGATATAGTAAGAAATATAGGGCTGTCTCCATGGCCTACTGGTTAAGGAAATTAGATCCCAGATGGCTAACCGTAGGTCAAATCACAGTCCCAGAGGCTTTAAAAACATGCCAGGCCTTTGTGCATGTGTACCCCAAATCAGAATAGAGAATTGGAGAAGGGATTGTGGCATGACCATGCCTCACTGGGGGATGATTTCTTCCTTTCACTCTATCTGTCTCTTTCTGGAAAGCACATCTGATCTCTGGCAATAAGAAAAAAAAATAGAAAAAAGAGAAATATATAGGATAAAAATGAGAACAGCAAACAGAATATAATGAAAATAAAAAAGCATTAAAAAGGATAGTAAAATATCCTTACATATAAAAAAGTCAAGTCATGCAAATCCAACAAATGCATAGATGGTGATCCTAATGAAGAAAGCAAAAGCAAAATAGAAGCAAGCGAGAATAGAAATACATTAATTAAGAAAACTTCCTGAAATAAAATATTTAAAACTAAATGTGCAGGACACACTGTGCCAGGAAAAAGTGATCTAAAAAAGTCAATATGGAAACACAATCTAGTAATATCTGTGGATTTTAAAGTGAAAAATAAAATATTGTGCTGCCAGTTTTTTTTTTTTTAAAGAAGCATTTATTTAATTCCATTTGTTGTTACTATTATTGTCTTTTAATTTGAACAGAGAGAGACAGAGTGAGAGAAAGCAAAAGTGAGAATGCAAGCCACCAGGTCCAGGACTCAGACCATGGTCAGCCATGTTAGAGTCCAGCACCTTAACCACCATGTTACCTCCCAGCCCCAGGGCTGCCAGGTATTAAAAAAATCACATTACTTATGGAGAAAAAATTAAGTGAATATAAACAACCTGACATATTTCTCCAAAGAAGCACCTATAAGTCATACAAAGCAAGAAAATATAAGCAAATAATTTTATATCTAGCCAAGCTATCCTTCCAGAATAAAGGGTACAAGCAAATATAAAAGCTTTGAACTTGTAAGATTCAGGCCTATTTCTTACTTAATAGTAGAAGAATCTCAAGAGACATTCCTAAGAAACTCCTAAAGAATTACTTCAGCCAACAAATAAAAACTCTGGTAATTATGACAAATGGATTAACAGAAAGCATTCAAAATATTTTTCTATAGAACTGACAATAAAAATAATGTAGAGATTAAGGATCCCTAGCAGAATGTCAAGATTATATTTCTGGCAATATAGAAATGATACAACTAACATACATATAGGCCAGGAAAGGAAAGGAAGGCAAATGGTATTAATTGCCTCATGAAAGAGCTGGTAATAAAGATACATTAAATCGGATGTATCAAATAATCGAAGCATAAGCATATAGAACATGTGAAGAAAGGCAACACAGTAAAAGGCAATTTTTAACTAAAATCAGTGGGAGAGGAAATGCAAAGGAGCAGACCAAAAGAAGAAATTTTGTTTGTTTGTTTAGGTTTTCGCCATAGGGCATTTTACCTTGCCAGAGTGAGACAGAGAAAGACAGAGAGAGAGAAAATGAGAAATCACCCCTGGGGAGGGGGAGGACCACATCACAATCCCTCTCCTCCTGGGATGTTTGGGCATGCGAGGATGCACCAGGTGTGATTTTCAAGCCACCAGGTTCGGCACTTGAGCCACCATTGGCTATGTGGGAGTGCAGCGCCTTAACCACAATGCCGTCTGCTGGCCCCAGAACATGATATTTTTAGCACATTTTTTTCTTACTAAGGAATTCGTAGATATTTTCTAGAAAAACTGAAAAGTAAGGGAGTTATGTAATATTATAAATATAAAATTAACCACTAAATTAAAAACAAAGCCTTTCTAAATATCTGAAGGACTACACAAAAATGAACAGATTGCCTAAGAAGAGGTTTTTTTTTATTTATTTATTTATTTATTTATTTATTTATTTATTTATTTGCATTCATTCTCTGAACATCATTACAGCATACAAAATGAGATTTTCCATCCAAATTACACTATATATTGTCTCAATCAAGCACATCAACAAGCATGTTATTGTCAGCAAATGATCTTCCATTTCTTATCTTCTGTATGTTTTGCTTTTTTCCCCCCATCCTAGATTCTCTCTTACCCTCTGCCATCTCCCACTGTCCTCCCACAGTCTCTGGTATCTATGTTTGCTTTCTATACTGTTTTCTCCTCACATTTTATTGTAACGCCAAAGACCCTAATCAATCCAAATACCCTCATAGCAAACACAGGTGATACCCACATTTCCATGAACACAAGTCTTACTTTACGCATCCTATAAAGTAGCACCTAGCTGTGGCTACATATCCTACTGCAGTCATTGAATAGATATATATTTTTTTTTCTGAAACTTTTTTTTTGTAACTCAATTTACATTCCTTCCCTAAGCTTCATCACAGCATACAAAATGCAATCTCCCATCCAGTACACACTGCATAGTGATACAATCATGCACATTACAAAAAATTTTCCATTACTAGTTCCTAGAATTACTTCCACCCCTCTTTCTGACCCTCTGTCCCTTCCCACCCTCCTCTCACACCACCTCCGGTGTCTACAATTGTCCTTCATTCCCTTCCCACCCACGTTGCATTGATCACACAATTTCCTACATAATCTAACTACTTTCAATGGTGAGTTCACTCATTACTACTAAGAAAACCAGTTTTAACTTAACTCAAAGAAATGCCAAGGAACTTTGCTTAAAGCCAGGAAACAAGTTAGGATTCTGTTCAAATGGAAGGTGCATGAACCTATCAGTCTCATGTACTTTTATCTTCTGTTCTGGTTCAATTTTCCTGATTAAATTCTGGGATATAATATTGAAATTCAGACTTGTCCCTCTGATTAAGTTGGCCACTTTCATAGTTTTTGGACTCTTATTTCCGTGTGTCTGTGTTTAATTTTCTTGATACAGCACACCCTTGAGAACTTCTTGGAGATCTGGTCTGGTGCTGGTAAATTCTTTCAGGTTTTGTTTATCTGAGAATGTTCTTGTCTTTTCTTCCCACCTGAAAGATAATCTTGCCGGGTACAGTATTCTTGGCTGAAACTGTTTCTCTCGTAACACTTTGAATATATTTTCCCATTCTCTCCTTGCTCGCATTGTTTCCGATGAGAGATCTGCTGTTAGCCTGATGGGATGTCCTTTGTAGGTAACTTGATGTTTCTCTCTTGCCAATCTTAGTATCTTGTCTTTGTCTGCGGTTTTGGTCAACCTGGCTATAATGTGTCTTGGAGAAGATCTCCTTGGGTTGATTCTATTTGGGGTCCTTTGTATTTCCTGGGACTGGATCTTCGAATGCCTCTCTAGGTTTGGAAAGTTTTCTTGCAGGATTTCATGGAATAGATTATCAATGCCCTTATGGGTCTCTTCACCTTCTGGAATGCCAATTATCCGGATATTTGGACGTTTGATGGTATCCAGTACTTCTCGCATATCATTCTCAAATTTTTGAGCCATTTTCTCAGTCTTCGTGGTGGACTTTTCTAAGCCAGCCATTTTCTCTTCTACATCTGAGATTCTCTTTTCTGAATGATCTAGTCTGCTTTTAATACTTTCAAGGGAGATTTTGACTTCTTGTATTATAGACTTGATCTCTAGCAGTTCCGTTTGAGTCTTTTGTAAAGTGTGTAATTCCTCTTTTAGATCTTGCAAGAATTTCCTCATCTCCTGGAACTCGGCAACTTCTTTCTCCTTTCTCTTTAGCAGTTCATTATCTCTCTTTTCTTCCATCTCTGTTAGCTTCGACATTACGAATGCTCTAAATTCCTTATCAGACATTTCCATGACTTTCACCGAACTGTTTGTGGATGAAGGAGAGTTACTCTTTTCCATTGGAGGAGAGGTATTTTCTCGTTTTCCCATATTTCTCGTGATCCGACGGTGATTTCTTGTCATCTGATGAATGGCGTGTTTCTTTCAAATTCTTGAAGTTAAGCCTCAATGTTCAGGAGCAAGCAGACAGAGGTGTTCTAGAATCGGATTGCTGTTCTGTAGTGATCGCTGGTGCAGCAGATTCAGTAGATATTGGGTGGAGAGACAAGAAAAAGGAAAATGAAAAAGAGAGAGAGAAACAACAACAAAAAGAGAGAAAAAAGACAAAAAAATAAAAAATTATAATTGCTTTTCTTTTTTTTTTTTTTAAAGAAAAAAATCACAAAATAGAAAACCGCGCGGCGCGTATCTAGTTCCCAGTATCCATGTGGAATCTTCTCAGAGGCTCAACTCTCCTGCCTGGGAGAAAGGAGCAGAAGGGCTTATTAACAATACAAAAGATGGAGCTGAGAGCCAGAGAGAAATTCTACCTTTAAAAAAATCGTAAAAAGGAAAAATTACCAAAAAAAAATGAGGAGACAGGAGCAGAGAGACACAGAGACCTCAGAGACACAGAGACAGGGATAGAGGCCAGAGGGGCTCCCTACCACACTAGCTTTGCTTGCTGGAGGCTGAATTATGAGTAGAAAATCTTCATTTCGCCTGTGCCCTGAAATATCTAGTTCCCAGTATCCATGTGGAATCTTCTCAGAGGCTCAACTCTCCTGCCACACTAGCTTTGCTTGCTGGAGGCTGAATTATGAGTAGAAAATCTTCATTTCGCCTGTGCCCTGAAATATCTAGTTCCCAGTATCCATGTGGAATCTTCTCAGAGGCTCAACTCTCCTGCCACACTAGCTTTGCTTGCTGGAGGCTGAATTATGAGTAGAAAATCTTCATTTCGCCTGTGCCCTAAAATATCTAGTTCCCAGTATCCATGTGGAATCTTCTCCAAGAAGAGGTTTTTTAAACTACTCAAAAAGAGCAAAGGTATCACTCATATTAAATTTAAATGAGGCAAACTTGCTGACTTAAGATCATTTTAACATATTCATGGTGGAGTCTTACCTTTGTCTTCATATTTCTCTTCCTATGTGTCTTAAGTAAAGCCTAAAGAGAGATGCCAAAGTGCGTTGTAAATCCAATAATTTCTTCAAGACTGAAATAGAAATAATAAAATGAAAAGAGTACCATGGTGAAAATTAAGACTGGAATTATTTAATATGTATGAACTGCTTATTATTGGATAAGAAATGAATCCATTCTTCAAGAAAAAAATTTCATGCAAGATTTTTTGCACACAGTACAGTGGGTTAATGGAATTTGCTGCAAAGCTATAAGACTATAGGAGAGATAAGGGAACTAAAGCTGGTGGAATAAGGTAAATGTGTGAGAACCTCAAACATGGGTATGTAGGCATGATGTTCCTGGCAGCAGGAAACTACTGGAGGGTATTGAGTAAAGGAGTGCTAGAATGTAAAGAATGTTTTTAAACAGTAATTCTGAAGTGTGGTCCACAGGCCAGCAGGTGGCATAAGGATTAGGGTGCTGGATCTCACATGGCCAACCCCACGGTTCAAGTCTAGACCCAGTGACTTGAGAAACATGCTGGACGCATGTGCACTATGCCCAAAATATTGAGAGGAGAATGGAGGAGAAGAAATTGCAGTGTAGCCATCCACCCTGGGCAGTGATTTCTCACGTTTTTTTTTTGGTCTCTCTCTCTCTCTGGTGAGCACATTTGCCCGATGACAAAAAAAGTAAACAAACAAACAAAAACAGTGTGGTCTACAGACTAACAGTGTTGCCTGGGAACTGGTTAGAGATTCAGATTCAGGCTCTACCCTAGTCTTACTGAATCCAAAAGTTAGGGCCTGAGGAGAGTTTAGGGTGGACATTGGTTGGGACCCAGTAATTTTTGTTTCAACAGACTCTCAAGTGATTGTGATGCATACTAAAGTTTGAGGACCACTGCTCTGAGGTTATCCTGGATTAGGAAGCTGTTTAGAAGATTGCTAAACTAGTCTAGGACAGAAAGTGTTGAGAACCGAGAATAGAAGTGGGGTAGAAGTAGAGACAGTGGGTTAAACAAAAAAGGGTGAAATCTTGTCATCAATTTTACATTAAAATAGGAGAAAAGCCAGAAATTATTTCAATACACATTTTGGCAAAGAGTATGAGTATGCATTACCTAAGGGGTATTCAATCGTGTGGAAATAGATCAGTTTCACCTTTAGCAAAAGCATGCAATTCACTGAGTAATAGCTATTTTCTTATCTGTCATATTAATACATATTTACAAAAGTGGTTAAACAAAATTTAGTCAAAATAATATTATACATTTGTGATTATTGTGTCCCGCTTTGATCCAAATGCAAGTCAGTGGTAGGTTTATTATTATTATTATTAGTCATAAGACATAGCCATGCAAAAATGAAAATAAACATTTCTATACAACAGAAACAAAATTGAAGCATACACTTAGGTGAAGAGTGAAGCTACATGTTGGTCTTGAGCCTTTGATCTAAAAGAGTACACATGTGTTCTCTCATGAATAAAGAGAAAAAAAGTAATATCTGAAGTTAAAAATCATTGATAAAGACAGGGAAGAGAGGTCACAGAGACATAAGAAAAAAACCATAAGGAAATAATCATGACGTCCATATACCCAAAGACAGCATGGAATATACAAAGCAAAACCTGACAGAATTATGAGATAATATACAGAATATATTTTTTTAATTCCTGTAATTATTATGAAAAATGACAACCTGCCCACCTGAAAAAAAGATGTAAACAAGAAAAATTTATAATGAGAAATTTCAATGGCAAATAAATATAAGAAAAAAGCCAACCGCTGTAGAAACTAGAGACACATAAATTAGAACAAGAGGACACATTTCACAGCTGTTTATTTAAAACTCTTCTAATACCAAATGTCAGAAGGTTGAGATCTTTCAGACACTGCTAGTGGGTATGAAAACCAGAAGAATCATTTGAAAAACTCTGGCACTACCTATAAAACATGAAAATGCATATAGACCACAGGAAAGTAATTCCACCCTTGGGTTTTAATGCTAGAGCAGCTCTTAAACATAAGCACTTGGAAACAGGTGGCATAATTTTCAACCGAGAATAATCAGAAACACTGTAATTTGCCACTTAAAGAGAAATGAATGCATAAAGGGTACAGTAATCATATGGCAGCATAAACTGCAGAAATTAAGAACAATAAATTGATATCTGGGTATGTATATGTATAGTGCATGTAAAGTACATGATTACTTATATATTATGAAAAATATCCCTATGCAGAAAAAGTATAAAAATACTATATACATATAAGAAAACCAGACTATACACATATCAAAGACTCACGATGGTTGCCTGTTTATCACATACTTTTTGTATGGTAAGAACAGTTAACACAAGATTTATTTAAAAAATTAACAAATTTCTGAGTTGCCCTTAGCCTAGTAGTTAAAGGAGAGCTGAATCCCACACAGTTGACTGGTTCAAATCCTGGCCCAGAGCATTGAAAAACATGCTAGGCCCACGCCTGTGCACACCCAAAATCCCAACGAGATGGAGAAATGGAGAAAGGATTGTGGTGTGATTATGCCACATGGTGAGTGCTTTCTCCCTCTCTTTTTCTGTGTCTCTGTCTCTCCATCTCTTTCTGGCAAGTATGCATACCCTTTGGCAATTAAAAATATAAACTTAAAAATTTCATTTTTGGGGAAAGATGTTTGCTATAGGGCGCGTGCACTCACCAGAGAGACTAAGAGAGACAGAGAGATAGAAAGCGAGAAATCACCCCTCAAGGGGGATGGTCATGCCACAATCCCTTCTCCTCCATTATCCTCTCAAGATCTTGTGCATGCACACACACTAGCGCAGTGTGAATTTTAAGCTGCCAGGTCTGGAACTTTAACCATGGTCAACCATGTGGGAGTCCAGTGACATAACCATTATGCCATCTGCTGGTCCTACAGGCTAAATCTTTAAGGTGCATAATACTGTGTGTTACCTACAGATACAGTGTTGTACAGCAGATCTCTCAAATTTATTCCTCTTATGTAAGTGAAACATTGCATCCTTTAACCATCACGTCTCTATTCCACCCACTCCTAGCCCTAACAACCTCTATTTTACTCTCTGCTTCTATGAGTTAGATTATTTTATATATCTTACCAAAGTGGAATCATGCAATATTTGTCCTTCTGTGACTGGCTTATTTCACTTAGCATAATGTCCTTGAAGTTTACCCATGTGGACACATATAGCAAGATTTCCTTATTTTCTAAAGTTGAATATTATTCCATTTTGTGTATATCCCACATTTTCTTTATTCATGTATATGTTGATAGATAATTAGGTTATTTCAATATTTTGGACATTCTGAATAATGCTGTAATTGAGCATAAGAACGTAGATACCTCTTTGGAGTCCTGACTTCAGTTCTTTTTGATCTATTCCTAGAAGTTGGATTGCTGAATCCTAAAACTTATATGGAATTGCAGAAGACTCCAAATAACTAAAGCAATATTGACAAAGAACAAAGCTGGAAGCATGACATTTCCTGATTTCAAAATATATTTTTAAATTACAGAAATAAAACAGTATGGTATTAGCTGAAAAACTGACACATAGACCAATGGAACAGAACAGAGAGCTCACAAATAGACCCACATGCTAGTCAGCTAATCTAGGAAAAGTATAATCTTTTCAGTACATGGCATTGGGAAAACTATATATCCAGATAATAATAAAATTGGACCCTTATGCCATATAAAAAAGTCAACTCAAAATGGACTTAATTGTAAGACCTGAAACTATAAAAAGATGAATAGGATGAAAAGAAAAAAATGTATTTTCACCTTTAAATTACTTCCTGTATTCTTATGACATACTGCTGTGGTTTTTTAATATCTTCCATCTGGTAAATGAAAGCCCAAATATTTTAAAGTAAATTTTACATAACTAGCATTTTAGTATTTTTCCTTTTTTTTTTTTTTTTTAAATAGAGATTTTAGCTATAGAGCACACGTGCTTGCCAGAGAGACAGAGAAAGTGAGACTCACCCCCCAGGGGGGATGGCCAGGCTGCAATCCCTTCTCCTCCATTCTCCTCTCAGGATTTTGGGCATGCACGCACTCTGTATTCTTCCTTAACTCCTGGATTGATAATGGTGCTCATTAAACTCATCGTCTTAAACAATGATTCAATGCAATTAAAAGCTGCAGAGAGATCCAAATTCAAAATAATTGAAGACTGGGGACCAGCAATTAGCGTAATGGCTATGTCGCTGGACTCCCACGTAGTCGACTGCGGTTTGCGTCCCGGACCCGGTGGCTTGAAACTCATGCCGGGCGCGTGTGTGCGCGTGCACAAGATCCCGAGAGGAGAATGGAGAAGGGATTGTGGCGTGACCATCCCCCCTGGGGGTGATTTCTCCGCTTTCTGTCTCTCTGTCTGTCAGGCAAGCGCAGTGCCCTATAGCAAAAACCTCTCCAAAATAATTGAACACTGAATAACAATCAAAACTATCGAGGCTTTCTATGCACAGGTTTGACACCTGCTCCAATCTCACTTCCACTAACCACAGCAAGTACTTACCTGATATACAGTTGGAAGCTCTCAAATATTTTTGTTTGAATGGTAATCTTGAAATATTCTTTATTAAACATTTAAATGGAGGGACTGTTTAACCACTGTCAGGAAATGATGACCTAGTCCAACATCGGGTGCTTTGCAGATGGAAATACTGGCTGAGATCCACAGAAGTTAGAGGACCCTTTCAAGGCATAAAGCTGGTACATGTGTAGAGCTATATTCCTGTTGAGAATTCTTTACAGTTTTTTTTTTTTTGAAGAGATTTTTGCTATAGGGTACATGCACTCGCCAGACAGACAGAGAGAGACAGAGAGACAGAAAGCGAGAAATCACCCCCCAGGGGGGGATGACCACGCTGCAATCCCTTCTCCTCCATTCTCCTCTCGGGATCTTGGGCACGCATGCACTTGAGCCCGGCGTGAGTTTTAAGCCTCTGGGTCCGGGATGCGAACCTCGGTCGACTACATGGGAGTCCAGTGACATAGCCATTACGCTAACTGCTGGTCTCTCAGAATTCTTTCCAGTTTTAATAATGTCATAGGGGTGAGAAGACTTATTAGAAAGAGGAATGCATAAATTTCAGTGAGAATGGGAACTAGGTGGGGCTCAAGAGGCAAAGTTAGGGACCAGCCAGTGGTACAGCGGTGGTACAACTGGACCCACATGGCAAGGTCCCAGGTTCACGTCCTGGGACCTCCCTATGCCTGCAGGCACGTGTGTGTACCCACGATCCACGCTGGCTGAGACTAGAGGTGGATCTTAGAGTAGGGACCTCTTGGGAGTGCCTATTTGTCTTTCTGTCTCTCTTTCATGGAAGGAACAGATGCATAAACTTTAAAAGGAAAAAAAGAAGGCAAAGATATATAAATTTGGTTGACACTTTCAAATTAACCTGACATCAAAATAGCCTGACATCTCTCTTGCAGTGTGTTCCTAGGAGAACTAATATGTGATTACTAAAAGACTCTTTAGGGCCATTCTGCTCAGGTTCATAATTTGTCAAGATGAGGCAGCTGAAGCCTCCGCAGAGGTGAGTAGGCATGCCTGCTGGAGTGAAAACATCGTAGGCCACTTTCTTACTATATTCAACTTCCTTGCTCATGCTTAGATCATCCCAAATAAAGAAGGCCATTCAAGAGGCATCCCACGACTACTCATATGGTAGCTCCTGCAGCCTTCTGTGAAAGGAAGTTTGGAAGTCACCAGGGTGGGTAAAGTGATCCAAAAAAAAAAAAAAAAAAAAAAAAAGAAAGAAAGAAAATGCTACCTTCTCCCGATTAAGAGCTATGGCAATAATTATAGATTTTATATATTGTTGGACAAGATTTTATCATACCCCATCATAATGCAGTTTTTCATTTACAGAAACATAATAATGGCAATTTGTTTCTAATGTCTAATTGTCTAAATTACCCATACAAAGGGATCTCATCACGCTCTGTTCCTTTTTGCATCCTCTTTCTTGTCATTTACCCTTCTTTATTGTGCTTGCCTCTTGGTTTCCACCAGCCTCTCCGACACGTCCCCTACGACCATCACAGCTCCACTCTTCTTCCAAGCTATTACATAAATTCCATTAGCGTTCCTTCTGTACCTTGTTTGCTGGCCTTGACCTACAGTGGTGCTGGCTCCACCTCTTGCTCAGCTGGGTTTTATTCTACCCTTATCCACCTTTCTGCAGCTTGTTCCTTTTTCCTGCCTACTCCCCTTCCTCTAGGCCCTCACTGCAACATACTAACATTTTCACTTCCTTCCTATTTTTATAGTCTGTTAAGTCAGTCTCATACATACTGTGGCTATTAAAAATACATGAAATAGCACTTTAATATCATTTAGAGCCACATAATCAAGGCTTCTTTATATAAGGGGGGGTTGGAGAAGGTCACTGAAAATGCATATTATGAAAACACTGTGCACAGATTTCAATTTTTTTTGCACCAAAATAAACTCGTACTGCACTTGTAATTTCCATGATCTTTTTGAAGGCCCGTTGCTCTGTTATTTACTGTTATTAGTGATGACTTTTTAAATGGCAGGTCGGCTTCTTTTTTTGTGCAGCCATTTCTGGGCTAGATTTGTCCCCCTGCTATCTACATGTATCTGTGGTTATTTTATCCCAAGCTCCTCTGTGTTTTATTGTTTGTTATGTTTCTTCCCTAATGAATTTGCCAGAACATCTCAAAGAAAAACAAGTTCTTGTTTGTCCCCTCCAGGGTTAAGACGGTCAAGGTTGCCAAGATGGCCATTCACTTTTGTTTCTCTATCACCACCTCCTGGTGAAACAACTGCATGGCTTAGGAAGTCATCATTACAGGCTCACCATAGAAAACAGAAGCAGTTTTAGTTATTTCGTATTTCTGTACTCCAGGATTACTATGCAATGAAGAAAGGGCAGGTGGCCTGATTGCATAACTAGACCTGCCATACTAGCTCTTCTTAAATATTACGTATTGTGTAATATACACAATGTATGTTGACTATACAACAGGAAAATATTTCCTAATTAGAGTATCAGTCTGACTATTCAAAGTGTATGGATTCATACTCAGGACATTAATAGAATATTTATTTATTTAATTTTATTATTATTTTGTTAATTTGCCACAGGACACATGCACTCACCAAAAAAAGACAGAGAGAGAGAGAAAGTGAGAAAGCAAGCCGTCGGGTTCAATACTCAGCCAGGTGAGCACCCAGCACCTCATTCACCACGCCACCTGCTGGCCCCAAAGGAATATTCAAAACAAGTTTGGAAATTTTTGTACCAAGAGACGTGTTAAAAATTCCACTTGGGACAGCTCTATGGTTCAGTGGTAATGACTGCTCAAGAGAAGCTGGATCCCATGTTGCCACCATGATTCAAATCCCTAGCGTGGTCAGCCTGAAACAAGCTGAGCATACATGCAGTGTGCCCAAGAGCTACTAGGTGGGAAGACTGCAGAAGGCGATTGTGGTGTGACCAGACCCTATGGAGGGTGTTCATTTCTCTCTCCCCTTTCTCTCAATATGTGCATGCATGCATTTTACGATGAAGGAAAAGAAAAAAAAAAAAGAAAAACAAAAAATTCCACTGTTAGCTGACCACATTATCACAGAGGTTAAACGATGGGCAGAGGAAACCAAATGCCACATGCCCAGAATTCTGGTGGGATAGAGAATTGGAAGAAAAATGACGTGGTGTGATCAGGCCCCAACGGGGGGGTTGTGTTCTCTCTCTCTTGTAAGCACCTGCTGTCATAAAAAAAAATTATAATTCCAGCCAGAATTCTGGGAGTCTCTGCCAGTTTTCCTTTCTCTTTAGTAGTAACTTCAATTTTTTTCTGTTTCCTTACTACTGGTTTCTAATGCCAGCATCAATTTAAATTTATTCTTTCATTGCTACTCTGAGAATCTTGCCCAGTGCTCCCAGAAAAATATGAGTTTCCTCTGTGTGAAACTTCCAAGATTTTGCTCATTTTTTTTTTTTTTTGAGAGGTTTTTGCTATAGGGCACGTGCACTCACCAGACAGAGAGAGACAGACAGAAAGCAAGAAATCACCCCCCAGGGGACATGGCCACGCCTCAATCCCTTCTCCTCCATTCTCCTCTTAGGATCTTGGGCACGCACGCATGCGTGCCTGGCATGAGTTTTAAGCCACCGGGTCTGGGACTCGAAACACAGTCAACTACATGGGAGTCCAGCGACATAGCCATTACACTAACTGCTGGTCCCAGATTTTGCTGATTTTGAAGTGGGAGGAAAAGTCACCTGGAACAATCAAATAGTCTTTGGCTTTATAATTATGAAGAAGTTCTCCTCTGGTCAAATATGTTTGGTCTCAAAGTTACCTAAAGACCTTAGCATCTTAATATAGTGAACCCCATCTCCTTGGATTAGATAACAAGGGGGATACTTGTTGGGTACTGGTAGCTACTTTAGCTCAAAGATTTTTTTTTACTTTGAATGAGGGTACTGAACTTCATTTTGCTGTTTATTTCTGATATATGTCTTTAACTCATTGTTTTACTATTTTATTTTAATCCTCTGGCATATAACTTGGATAATGTTGATTGGCTTTAAATTTTTAAAACAAGTATCTCCTTCTCTTCCGTCTTCTTTTTCCTTCTCCTTCCCTTTTCTTCTCTTCCTCTTCTTTTTCTTCTTCTTGTTTTTAAATGTTCTGGCTGTAGCCTCCTTGGCAGTCAGTAGAGTAGTGAACTGTAGTGCCGGAAGCTACATGGCCAATCTGGAGTTCAGATTCCCAGGTCAACACTAGTCAACCCAAACCACACGGGTGCATGTGCACAGGTCAACCAGTAGTCAACCTAAAACAGTTGGTTGCATACACACAAGGTCAACCACAAGTCAAACTGAAACACCTGGGTGCATGCATGCTCCTGATGCTCCCCTTGTGAAAGGGGAGTGCAGCCTTGTATGATCCTATAGAAGATGCATCTCTCTCTTTCCCATGCTTGTGCACATGCTCTATATCATGGATAAAGTAAATAAACTAAAAAAATAACGTTTTTCTTGCACATCCATGTTTAGTGCAGCATTATTCACAGTTCTTAGGACATGGAATCAACCCAAATATCTAAGAACAGACAACAGGATTAAAAAATGTGGCACATGTACTCTACAGAATACTACTCAGCCATAAAAAAAAAAATGAGACCCTGATATTTGATATAAAGTGGAGGAATATGGAAGAGTCAATACTAAACGAAGCAAGACAGACTACGAAAGAAAGGCATTGTATGTCTCTGCTTAGTAATATACCAAATGCCTGTACTCTATAGCAGAAACCTTAATACTGGAAAGTGTAAGAGCAGGGAGGCTGGTGTATATACTAGAGACAGTATAGAAGGAGGTGGGGAATAGGGGGTGGGAAAGCGGGGGCTTAGGGAAAAAATAAAACATTTAATAGACACAAAAATGAAAAGTTATCTGTTGATGATAAGGTGTAGAGTAATATCTTTGACTTTACTAATATGCACTGTATTCAATTCTGAGAAAAACCATATTGTACACTATAAAGATGTACAATGATTAAATGTAAATTTAACAATTATGTTTTGAATGAACTTTTATCTGCCTTGCTGCTAAAGCCAGAAATCTAAGAACCATTTTTTCATTCCTACTTTTTCCTTCACCTCTCTCATCCAATCTAGCAGTAGATCTTGTGCATGTTACCAGCAAATACTACGATAAACTGGCCGAATCTCACTGTCAGCAATCTAGTTCAGGTCATCATTGTCCTTGCCCACATTTCTATAGCAGTTTCCCAGTCATTTCTTCTATTCTTTCCCTACTCCAATCCATTCTTTCCCTATATCAATTGGAGTAATCTTTAAAAAGTGAAAATTAGGGGCCAGCCAGCAGGTGGTGTGGTGGTTGAGGTGCTGGACTCCCAATGGCCAACTGAAGTTCAAATCCTAGACCTGGTGGTTTGCCTTCTCTCTCTCTCTCTCTCTCTCTCTCTCTCTCTCTCTCTCGTGAGTGAACATGCCCTGTGGCAAATTTTAAAAAATGATGATAAATAAAATTAAATAAACAATTCTTTTTAAAAAGTGTAAATCAGATTATATGATGCCATGTTTATACTGTTTCCATTCAATGATTTTTAAAATTTCGTCCCTGTTGCCCTGCCATTTATCATCCTTCCCCAGGCACACTGGTCACAGCAGTTTCTTTCCTTAGTACTTTTGCTCTGTTTTCTTTGCTTGGAATACTCTTTAGCTACCTTTTCTTGTAAGATTGGTCCTACTCTTTTTTTTTTTCCTATATTAGCATAAATGTCCCCTTATCAGAGAGGATTTCCTGTACTCCCTAGCTAGATACACTCCAATCACAGCACACTTTTCATTCCCGTTTGAAAAGAATCACATTTGTAACTTTACTTATTAATTTGCTTCCTTACTTACTATGTTTGCCTCTGGCCACTAGAACAAATCTCTCTGATGACTGAGCCCTGCCAATCTACTCTCCGCTGACAGATGTCTGGTATGCCCAGAATCTATAGAAATTTTGGACACAGAGTAAACCATCAAGATGTATTTGCTTAATCAGTGATGTCTTTAGTTCTGCCGTTTATCCAGTTTTCATAAATGATCATTTTCTTTATCTCACATTTATGAAATTTCTTCATTTTAGTCATTGTCTCTTTTTTTTTTCTTTTGTTTTTGGAGAGGTTTTTGCTATAGGGCGCGCCAGAAAGACAGAGGGAGACAGAGAGATAGAAAGCAAGAAATCACCCCCCAGGGGGGATGACTACACTGCAATCCCTTCTTCTCCATTCTCCTCTCGGGATCTTGGGCATGCACGCACATACGCCCGGCGTGAATTTAAGCCACTGGGTCTCGAACTGTGGTCAGCTACATGGGAGTTCAGCGACATAGCCATTACACTAACTGCTGGTCTCAGTCATTGTCTCGTCTGTATTTTATCTTGATTATTTCACTTCATTTGTCATTTTATGTTGGATTAATTAGAAATACAGTATCGGGGGACCAGCAGGTGGCATGGTGGTTAAGGCACTGGACACTCCCACATGGCTGACCACGATTGGAGTGTCGGACCTGGTGGCTTGCTTTCTCACTTTCCCTCTCTCTCTGTGTCTTTCTCTGGTCAAATTAACATAAAATGAATAAATAAATAAAATTAAATAAGAATAATTCTTTAAAAAATACAGTATCAATGTTTATGAATCTTTTCACCATTTGTCAACTTGTTCTTTATGCTTAATTTTATCTTTATATTTTGAAATACTGTTTCTCATTTCTAAAATAATTATTTTATCATTTTATTTTTAGTATATTTTTATTATTATTGATGTTAATAATGCTTATTTTAATATCATAAAAATTGTTTTCATCTCCTTAAGCAAATTTCTTTGCCTTTCATCACTTCTTTTCTTTCTTGCTTTTAAATGGGGAGGAACAGCATTTGGTATATCAAAGTAGAGCTGTCCATGGCCCATAATGGCAAGAGGTGAGGTGTTGGGAATCTTTATTACTCAATCTTCCATAGGTTTTTATTTTTCAATTTTTCATTAAGGATACCTAAAATGTCTAACCTGAAGATTAAACTTAATCCAACACTCTCCAGGTGAGAGTGTTATATATCCCCATTTTCACAAATCAATTAACTCAAATATATGGAAGCAGATAGCCACTAAGAAAAACCAGGTAATGATTTTTATTTGAGTTCTGCCCATTTTAGAATGAGACTCTGAACACCATCATACCAGAAATACACAATGATCTGGCTACGGACACACTGTAAAAGTCCATAGCATAGGTAGAGAACAAGACAAAAAGATGTAAGTCATTTTGAACATACCTGATATGGGTGGAAACCCAGGAGATGGGATAATATCCAAACTACTGAAATTCAAATATGTTAGTCTATTTTAATAATTAACTTAAGCAGAATGGTCTGTTTTTCTCTCCAAGGTTGGGAGAGAAAAGAATACTTCCTAATGAGTTGTTATTTTCACCTTTCCTCCTTGCTCATGAAAACTAAGGGGAAATTGGCAAAGGCAGTACTTGTCCACCGTAGGTTTTCAGAAATGAGCCACTCATGCCCAGAGAATTGAGATGTTTTTCTACCATTTCAGTGACTCAGTTTCATATATCCCTCAATAATTGGCTGCAAAGCAAAGCTCCAGAGCTCTAAATTTCAGGGAAGCATTTTAACTGTGGAACTTGGGCAAGATCCAGCCCCTCACAAAAGATCCTTGCATCATTGAGAAGCAGTAGAGGCGGTCCTAACTCTTCCAGCCACTTAACTTTGGAGAATCACAAGCTCACTTAATGGTTAGACGACAGGGTCGATGGAGCAATCATGTAAAATGCCAAACCCAGATTTTGGCTATAAGTCTCCGGGCTACTAACTTTATTTACAGAATAACTTTACAACATCCATCTTCTTCCTGAGGAAGACCGGAAGGAACATTTATCCCTCTGAGAACTCTCCTTGCCTAAAAAAAAAGAGTGCATTTGATTGCCTTGCTACTCTCATTAAGACATTTCCAAATCCCCTTCTGATATCAGAGATGCCAAAGATGATGTCTCTTTGTAGCTAATTCTACTGTCACTATCCATAGAATACCCCTATCAAGCCACCTTCATATGTAGCTTTGTCCCGCGGCATGAGAATTGGCTCAAAAAACCTCAGCGTTTTCCCACCACATGGAACTGGTTAGCTATGCAGTACCTTGGCCAAGATCAGCGAGGTCTGTCTAGCCTTGGTTTCTTTACAAATATTCAGCAGAAGCCTGAGTCCTAAAGCACAACAAATGAGAATACATGCATCTTTCATAATTGCATGATTCTATATTCTAGAACATATGCCACAATGATGACAATTCTTAGAATCTAGAGGGATGGGCAACAAAGATCATGACTTCACAAACTTCGATTCATCTTAGTTCCAGGGACTATACTGGCATTGTCTGGTTTGAAACATAAGAATGTTTCCTCTTGATCTTAATGTGGTTTCCAAAAAAGAATGATCTATGTGTCCAAATATATACGTCACTTCACAGATTCGAAAATGGCTGCATCAGACGGTTAGCTCCAACTTAGCACTTTCTTTGTCAATACACACACACACACACACACACACATACACACACACGTGTATTTTAAAAATGTCATTAATACGTCTAGTAATATATATTCTCTCTACCCTAAGTTATAATTGTGGATGACTTTGATACTAGAAATTGAAAACTTTTATGGTAATTATGGTAAAGGCTTACTTTGAGACAATCTGAAGTGGACAGATTGTATTTCCATGATTCATGTTGTGAGGGACAATTATTCTAAGGAAGACAGGCACATATGATCTATTTATTATTCATGTGGCAGTATGATAAATGGCAGAGGGTGAGAGGGAAGGAATCAAGAGGGAAAAAAAGTAAAATATATAAAAACAAGAAATAGGAAATTATTTGTTGAAGATTAACATGTATGGTAATATCTTTGATTGAGCCAATATATAGTGTATTCTGGATGGGAAAACTCATTTTTATGCTGTAATGATATACCATGAATGAATGTAAAATAAATATATTTAATTTTTTTTTTAAAAATTGCTGTAACAAAGCAGCATAAACTTGAGTGGGGAGAGCTTAAAAAACAGAAATTTACGGGGCCAGCAGGCAGTGTGGAGGTTAAGGCACTGTATCCCGTACAGATCCAGAGGCTTGGAAACCATGTGGGGTGTGTTTGTGTGCAGGCTGAAAAATCCCAGAGGAAAATGGAAGAGAAGGGACTGCAGCATGGCCATCCCTCCTGGGGGGTAATTTCTCACTTTCCCTCTCTCTCTCTGTCTCTCTCTGGTGAACACACACATCCTACAGCAAAAAAATAAAAGAAAAGAAAAGAAAAATAAATAAATAAATAAATAAATAAATAAAAACAACAAAAAAAACCAAAATGTATTACCTCTGGAAACTAGGAGTCCAAAATCAAGGTGTTGGTAAATGTTGATTTTTCTGAAGGCCAAGAGCAAGTGTGTGTGTGTGTGTGTGTGTGTGTGTGTGTGTGTATGCATGAATGAGTCTAGCCCCATCTTTATTTTCTATGTCCTATTGGATCTGCTTCTCTGGCAAACCCTGATAAGCTCAGGTTAGGTGTAAGAGGTGTGGGGCAGAGGGTACAAGCTCTTGCAGGGTCTTGTAGGCATAAAGAGTTCAGTTTTCATTCCTTGAATGAAAAATATTGGAATAATTTTGAGTAAAGTACTTTTTAAAAAGGATTACTCTAGTTACTGGGTTGAGAATAATAACAGCAAAATAATAAATTAATAACAATCAAGTGCATGGTGCTATGTTCCATGCACTGAATCAGGTGTTTTATATATATTAACTCAATCAATGTATTCCAGAGAAGGTGCAAAAATGGAAGCAAAAAGACATGTTCTTTTTTTTTTTTTCTGACTTATAAAAATTTCTTCTACGTTCTAGGTACGACTTATCTTTTGATGATTAGATGCACTTGCAAATACAGTTGGTCCTCTCTATCTGTAGGTTCTACATCACACATTCAACAATCCGTGAATGGAAACGTTTCACTGCTGCTGATGTGTGCTGTGTAATTAGGTCCCATTGGTTGCATCTGTTCTGAACATGTACAGACTTCTTTTTTTTTTTCCTTACAAATATCTCTAAACAATATGGTACAAGCACTACTTACATAGCATTGCCATTGTATTAGGTATTTTAAGCAATCTACAGATGACTTAAAATACATGGGTGCGTGTAGGTTATATGCAAATACTCTATCATTCTATAGAAGGGATTTGAGGATCCTTGTATTTTGATAGATGTAGGGGTGAGAAGGAGGGAGTCCTGGACACAATCTTCTGGATACCAAGGGAAGACAGTATCTTTTATTAGTCTATGGGTTGTTCTACTATTCATATCTCTTATTGTTCAGAAGTTTAAAATGTTCATGTAGTCAAATTCACCAACATTTTTCTTGATGTTTTTGTTTTTTATTTTTCTTGTACTTGGTTTTTGTGTTCCAGTCCTGCTGCACTCAGACTCCTCCACACTGCCAGCACACTGGCATGTGTCTACATAAACATAAATTCCAATCTTAGGGCTTCTTATTTAAAACCCTCAGAGAGCTGTTTATGGTTATATGATGCTTATCATTCAGTGCCCTACGTATACTCACACCATGAGATTACAATTAAGAGCCATGCATATGGGGAACCAGCAGTTAGCGTAATGGCTATGTCGCTGGACTCCCACGTAGTCGACCGCTGGACTCCCACGTAGTCGACCGCGGTTCGCGTCTCGGATCCGGTGGCTTACAACTCACGCTGGGCGCGTGTGCGTGCGTGCCCAGGATCCCGAGAGGAGAATGGAGGAGAAGGGACTGCGGCGTGACCATCCCCCCTGGGGGATGATTTCTCGCTTTCTGTCTCTATGTCTCTCTCTGTCTGTCTAGCGAGCACACGCGCCCTATAGCGAAAAACCTCTCCAAAAAAAAAAAAAAAAAAAAAAAAAAGAGCCATGCATATGTACATACAGACATAAAATCACAGACGCTTTTTGTTTTTAGAGAGATTTTTGCTATAGGGTAAGTGCGCTCCCTGGAGAGACAAAGAGAGAGAGACAGAAAACAATAAATTATCCCCCCAGGGGAAATGACACAGTACCATCCCTTCTTCATTCACCACTCTGGATTTGGGGTACACACACACATACACCCAGTGAGAGTTTTAAGCCAGTGGGTCCAGGACTTGAACAGTAATTGACTATGTGGGAATCCAGTGACTTAACCATTATGCAATCTGCTGGTCCCAATCACAGACATCTTAACTGGTAGTTCATCTATAAAGCACAGGGTTAAAGAATTCAGGTTAATCATCAGGTTGGTACATGCCCAAAGTACTTCACAAGGCTTCTCTTCCAGCTTTCCCCAGTACATGCCACTGTTCATAGCACAGTTTGTTGGATAAGAATTTAACTAAATTTTGAAGCTGTCCAATTTATATCTATTTTTCCATGTGTTGCTTGTGCTTTTAGAATTCTAAGAAACCATTGCCTTCCCAGCTCCAGAACTGTAAAAACTAAAGTCAGCCTATTGTATTTTGCTATGGCAGCCTTAGCTAAATCTGATTATGTTTAATGCAACCTTACTGAATTTATTATTTTTTTCTAATAGCTTGTGTGTGTGTGTGTGTGTGTGTGTGTATTCCTTAATATTTCTGTATACAAAATCATGCCTCTATGACTAGAGAGAGTTTTACTTTTTTCTTGCTTAATTGTCATAGCTAAAGTTTCCAATGCAATATTGGATAGAAGTGGTAAGAGTGGACATCTTTGTCTTGTTACGGATCTTAGGACTGAATTAAGTTGTTCACCATTAAGTATTATGTTAGCAAAGTAGTTTTCCTAAACGTCTTTTATCAGATTGAATAATTTCTCTTCTATTCCTTGTTTGTTGAGTTTTCTTTTTTACATCATGAAAGGGTGTTGGATATTGTCAAATGTTTTACCTGCATTTACTAAATTCATCATATAGCTTTGGTCCTTTATTCTGTTCAATGACTTACTTCATTAATTGATTTGTGGATGTTAAACCAACCTTATAGTCTTGGAATAAATTCCACTTGGTCATGAGATGCAATTCTTTTTTACATGTTGCTGAATTTAGTTTGCTAGTATTTTCCTTTCTGGAGGATTTTTATGTCTGTTCATAAGAGATATTGGTCTGAAGTTTCCTTTGCTTATGATTTCTTTGTTTGCTATCTCAGTAATCCTTACCTTACAGAATGAGTTGTGAAGTGTACCCTTCTTTTCTATAATTTAGAAAGGTTTCTGAATAATTATTCCTTAAATATTTGGCAAAATTTATCAGTGATCTAGGTTTTACTTTGTAGACAGCTTTTTTTCTTGCGATTCAATGTCTTTTTTTATTATAGATCTAGTCAGATATTTTATTTCTTCTTGAGTCAGTTTAGGTAATTTGTGTCTATCTTAGAATTTGTCCATTTTATCTGGTATCTAATTTCTCAGCATACGGTTGTTCACTGTAATTCTTATTCCTGTTTATTTCTTGATGGTTGTCAGTGATTATTTTCTTTTAGTCTTTATTTTATTAATTTATTTCTTTTTCTTAAATTTAAGTCTCACTAAACTTTTTTCAATTTTGTAGATCTATGCCAAAAACTTTTGGCTTCATTGATTTTTTTCATTGATATTCTATTTAGTTATTCCTGCTCTAATCTTTATTTCCTTTATTCTGCTTATGTTTGATTTAGTTTTTCTCTTCATTTTCTGGTTCCATGCCTCTAATCCTGCTCTACTTTTACAAGTTCATCCTCAACTGTGGCCAGTTACTTGTGCTTATGAAACAAAATTTGATGGTGTCATTCAGATGCTTAAAATCTTCTAATTGTTCCCATCTCTGACAGAGTGAACTTCAAATTCTATACCATTCATATAAGGCCATTCATGATCTTAACCACTTCACCTCACCAATCAAACCTACCTTTCTACTCACATCAAATCACCTGCAACTATATCTACAAACACCCATAGTATCCCTTGGGGGCTAGCTCTAGGACTACAGCAGGTAACATCCCCCAGATGTTTAAGTCTTGTTTAAAATATGTATTACCTACGCTGGCATATCCTCCCATTATCATTTAAGTCATCTAAAGATGACTTGAAAGTAATCTTAATATCAGATATAAATAAAAAGGAAAATTCATAGGTAAGCTTCTCCAGCATTTCTCTTTTAGGGCATCTGCCCTCCCCCACCCACTTCATTATAATGGCCTGGTAGCACCTGCTATTCCTTAAACCCAAATATGTGGAACCCATGGAGAGGAGGGCCAACTGTATATTATCTCCATTCCTTCCTATGTGTGTTTTCTAAATTTGTTGTACTTTTTCTCCCAGTCACTTTTTAATTGCCAAGAGGGTGCATTTGATCTAGAGAGAGAGAGAGAGAGAGAGAGAGAGTAAGTACCCCGCAATCCCTTCTCCATTTCTCCAGCATGTCTGGACTTGGGCACGTGTGCACATACGTGCCTGTTTTTAGACCTGGGATGGGATCTGAACTATAGTTGGCCACCTGGGGTCCAGATCCCTGAACCACTAGAATCTTCCAGCCCCTTCGCTGACTTTTTATAAATTGCCTTTTAAGAGCTCAGTTACCCACACTTTTTTAGTTATTTGGCACAAATGTCTTCTAGAAACTTACCAAATTATTTATTAATAATGCATGCCTTCATCATTGTCTGTGCGTTCCAGGATGTGAGATCCTGCCTTACAAATGAATCATGTCCCAGTAGCTGACATAGCAAACGCTTAAGAAGTGTTCCTGGAAGTAAATGGGGAAAAGTGGTAGAGTCTGGCGTCACTTTACCTAGGGGAAGTAAGAAAATGGATGGAGCACTTCAGCTAGTGAAATGAGAGAAAAGCGATGGCCAGTGCCTTCACATTGCATACTACTTTGGTTGATATCCTTGTGCTATGAATTAATCTTTGCGGTTGAGCGACCACTATAGATGCTCTTCAAGTTCTGCTTACCACCCTTATTTTCCCTAAGGAAGGAAAGTTGGGGAATTTGCCAAAGGTTAAGCAGAACACAAGTTCACAGAGCGACTATGTGGGAGAAGTGCTTTGATAGCCTGAAGTGTTTTCCTAACCTTTGGGCGGTCAGCAGAGACAGGGATAGAAGCAGAGATTGAAGAGTAACACACACATACGGTTCTCCCGGATCATCTCCACCACGCAGCCAGGCTGAGGCTGCTGTACGATCGCGCATGCGTCCATTTTTCGCGATGGGCGGGGCAGATTCTTTGCTCCGGTGGAGATCCTGAGGGGGTGGGGCCGAGCTGTTTCCTAGGTGACAGAGCCGCTGCCTCGGCGTTGGATTGAGCAGGTCTGATTGAGGTTCCCAGAAGGCTGCGCGGTGTCTGGGCTGTCATGGCGGGTTTGCTGAAGAAGGTGAGCGAATGGAGGTCACTGTTGGCATTTAGTCTGTGGGGTTAGAGTCAGCTCTAAAACCCCATTTTCCAGGGGTGGTGGGCATAATTGGCGCGGGACCGGCGGTGCTTTTGGGGGACTCGATTTACACTTTCTTCGAGGGGATGATCAGGTTAAAAGGCTTGTCTCGGAGAGCAGAATAAAGCTGCGAAAGGGCGGATGGAGAGGCTGGTAGCGGGCTTTAGACCAGTGGAAACCTGGGGAGTCGTGGTTTGGCTTGTCCTAACTTGGTGGACTCGTGGAAACCATAGTAAACGGCATGAATGGTTGTTTTTGTTTTTTAACAGACCACGGGTCTCGTGGGGTTGGCTGTGTCCGACAGTCCACATGAGGTATGTACCGCTTTTCTTACGCGTTCCTGAGTTCTCAAGGACGGCTAGAACCCCGCGACCTTGTTTGTTGCAAGGTTAACGGAACACGGATATTTCCAGCCCCGAATATTATAACTCACGAAGTCTGTTGAAACAAGAGCAGTGTCTGCATAAGTTGATCCGATGCCACTTTTTGATTTTTTTTTTCCCCATGACCTCTTTATTAAACATTTTTTGGTTTACATTTTCCCTTGGCGTTTTCATGGCTTCATTGAAAACGGCTGTTACCACACCATTTCTCACTACCCTTGTATAGGTAACTTGGAAGAATTGCCTATAGACAGCCCTTGACGGCGGCTGACTTGATTTAAAGATTTTTTTCAACTTCGTGATGGTCTTACAAGGAGGTAACCCCATCCTAAGTCCAGGAGCCTCTGGACTTCTGATAGTTTGATTTGCAATGGTTTGACTTAACTGTTTTTCGATTTTAAGATAGGTTTATGGGGTTATTAAACGCATTTTTGATTTATGATATTGATTTTTTAAATTTATGATGAGTTTACAAGGCTGTAGCACCATTGTAAGTCCAGGAGCATCAGCACTCAGTCTCCACTTTCTGTCTTACTCTCCTTGAATGCACTTCAGCTGTAGCCAGGCTACAGCTGCTCAAGGTCTCCAGTGACCTCCATGTTATCAAATCCAGCAGTTAGCTCACATTTCTCATCTTCATTGACCCAGTAGCTGCGTTTAATGCATTTGACATTGTCTCCATTAAGCACTTTCTTTACTGGGCTTCTGGATTCCTCTCTCACTTGTTTGTTTGTTTGTTTGTTTTCTCCCCCTCCCTACTGTCTTGCCTTCTCCTTTTCTTGTTATTCCTTGTATCCTCACTTTAAAATTTGAAATTTTTGGAGTTCTTCAGGGCTTAGTTTTCTTGGACCTTTTCTCTGTTTGGATTTGCTCTGTTTTAGTGACTGGATCAAGAGAGAAAACCAGTTTAATAGTTGTAAATGCCGTCTATACATTGATAATTCTTATATTTCCATATTAGGCACTGATTTTTTATGAAAGTCTTTGTGCGTGTGTGTATAAACATATAAATATTAATAAATAGGAGTATTTAATTTCTTTCTTTCATGAGAGAGGGAGTTAGAGAGACAAGGAGAGAAAACAAGAGAGACACTTCCAAAGTATCTTTGTACATAAACAGCTTTAGCCAGCCAGGAGCATGGGCAGGTGGCTGTGCAAGTATAGGGACGCCTCAGGATGGGAACCAGGACCTTCCGATATGGCTTCAGCATTATGGGTTGTTTCATTATGCTGCACTGCCATGACTCACCCAAAAGTCTTGTGCATTTTTTTTTCAAGGTGCTTCTTTTGTAAAGGAGCCAGATTTGACACCTAGACTGAACATCTTCCAAAATTCTGTACAAATGTATAATATACAAATTTACAGAGGGCTTTTGCCAAGACAAGACATCGCAACAACAAGTGACAGAGGTAGAGTTGGTGTCTCATACCACTCAGGGCATCTAATCCCCCTGGGAGATTGAGGGTGGATGGAAGTCTTGTGTATTTAATTGCTTAGTGGACATCTCCACTTCTGTGTCAATAAGGCAACCGGAACTTAACATGTCCAAAATGGGATCCCTGATATTCTCCCTAAAACTCCCTTTCCCTCTGTTTTTTTTTTTTTTTTGCCATTTGAGTCTAAGTTTCCTAAGTGTAAATTCCTTTTCTAACATCTTTAAGTTTCCAAGTCCTACCATTCCTACAGATCTATCTTAGATACTACCTTTTCCATCAACCGTTCTCTGGGCCTTGCCTAAATGACTCCTCCTTCCAGAAGAATAATAATGCTAATATTTTTTGAAACTTACTGTGTGCTAGGTACTGTTCTGCATTTAGACAACACCCTATGAAATACGTATTATTCCCAAATTTTAAAGATGAAGGTTAGAGGCATCAAGACGAAAGTAACTTGTTCAGTAGAACTGAGGAGTTGAGCCAGCGTAAACCTGGGCAGTCAGATTGTAGATAAGTACACACACAACTACTACTAAGTATGACCTCCCTGTTCTACATCTTTCTCCCCACTTCCGCACACACACTTATTTTTTTATTTTATGGTATTTATAATTTTTTCTTCTTCAGTGTCTTCTTTGTAATACTCTAAACATTGGGAGCAAGATTCACATCCAGTCTATCTTTCTATCCAGGCTGCAAGTGTGGGTATTGAGGAGGACATTTGTATTGAAAATATGAATGTTCTTTAGGAGAAGGGTTTATATACTGTGGTATTGAAATCCTCCCCCCTAGAGTGACCATATATCATGTTTGCCTGGACCATTCTGATTTACACCTGTGTTTTAGCATAATAATTAATAGTGTTTTCTTTCACTGTGGGAAGTGTCCCAGCTTGGATAATTAGATAGCTACCTCATTCATAATATTCCTTCTTTTCTTTGTACTATATTATTTAGCCCGGATTCTCATTTGTATTTCTCTAGGAACAGATACATTTTTACAAGGGAAGATGAAAGTAAAAAAAAAAAAATTAAAGCCAAATTTTAAATCAGACTAAAATGCCATTTCAAAGACCAATATGCACATTGTATAACTTGGAGGGTAAAGATCGATCATATCAATGAGCTAATGTTTATAAATGTATTTTTTATTTCTTTAGGAATGCAAATAAGAAAAATTGAAAAGAGAGATTTGCAGTGCCTAGAACCTCAGTTTAAGAAAGATTGATTACTAAAGGATTGAATTTCCAAGAGAAGTCATTAGCAATAAGTTGATTTTATTTCTTATTTTCATATATTTGACTTACACACAACTTTTGCTCTACTTGCACCATACAGAAAGCGTTTTTACATGTATTCTCAGATTTTTAAATCTTTATAGAAATTTGTATGATTTGTCTTTTCAGCGCCTGAAAATATTGTATGCAAAGATTCTTGAAATTCTTCAGCAAATGCCTAAAAATGCAGCATATAGAAGATATACAGAGCAGATAACAAATGACAGGCTGGGTATGGTGAAAGCGGTAAGTAACTAAATAATTTTTGTTTTCTTTGATTTATGGGAAGTTAACATTTCTTTTGTTTTCATGTTTTTCTTAAGGAAAACAAACATATTTTTTGTTTATATATTTTGTTTACTTATATTTTTTGTTGACTTAAATATTTTGTTTATAAACAAATTTATACATTATAGAGTATGAATTTCCCTTTGCTTTTCATGAAGTGAATCTTTTTTCTGCTTTCTTGCTTGATAATCTTTTTCTCCTTCCCCTATAGTCTTAATTCTCCATGCTCTCTTTAACTTCTCTCATTTTATCATCTTTAATATAGACTGAAAATGGTTTTAGCTTGCTTCTATTTTCAAAGAAAAAAAATGGTTTTCCTATCTTTCTCTTTACATATTGCCCTATTTTTCTCTTTATCGCTGATGCCAGTGTCAACCAAAGAATTGTTCACTGTCATTACTTCTCGACTTATTCGTCCTAAAATCCTTTGTTCAGCTATTTCAGCAGACCTACAACTAATTGATCTGTTTGTAGTCCCATCATACATTATATGGGGACTCCAAAAAGTTGAATTAGATATGCGTTTATGTTGTTGCAAAAAAGTTTTGAAATTCACACATAATTTTTTCATAATACTCATTTTCCAGGAACTTCTCAAAAATGGCTCGTATATCCCATACCGCCAATTTTTTTCAATATGTAAACCTTATTGTAATATCAGTACTTTACTTCTTTAGCTCTTACTATTGTATCCTAGTCATTGTTTCTCAAAGGCTGAGTTTAAGGATTTAGACTGAGCTAGTTGTAGAAACTTGCTTAACCATCTTTATCTGTATGACTTTGATATACAACCATATTTAGAAAACGTTGGCTTAACAGGATGACGTTCTTAGCATCATACAGAAGGCTCTCCAAAGTCTGTATTTTATGTGTCTTGTACTAGTCGTTTGCTCCTTTGAATGGCATTGGATCCATCTTTATATCCTAAGAATCTAGCATGGTATTTGACACATAAGGTTCCTTAGAAATATTTATAGATCCAAAAAGATAAATACAAATTGCTTTTAACAACCCCAAGCTTCATAACAATTATTCTTCTGATTCTTGTTTTCGGTAAAGTTACCACAGATGTTAACCATGCATAGAGCCATGCACAAAGTCTTCAGTGAATATTATAATAATTATAAAGTATCTATTTACTAATCCCAAAATGGAAATAAGTGTTAAGTAATTTTTCTTTTCCAGATTACTACTAACGAGATAATAATAGCATACTGGTGAGGAGTATTAGTTTTAATCCTGTCCACGATTTTCATCTCAACTTTACTACTTGCTGAATAACTTGCATATGCCCATTTTCTCTGGCCCAGTTTCTTCCTCTGTATGTTAGTATAATAATATTTACCTTGCACATTCATTGTTAGGATGTAAAAAGCTTAATATAGTCATAGCCATTTAGTGAGCATTCAGTACATGGTACTGTATTAAACTTAATAGCATTGTGCCTTTGGCAAATAAAAATCAGTATTGATTTATTGTCAGTAAGACAATTTTGAATTGTTTTAACACAGGCTTTTCTCGAGTTGAAAATATTGTTAAACTTTGCATTATTAACCTTCACCTTCCTGGGCATCTTATACCACTTTTTTATTTTATTTTTTTTATTTTTAGCTATATAGCTGAGTTAATTCTGTGCTAAATTAAACTTTGTCAAACATGCTAATAAGTTTTCCCCTTCTTTCCCCCTTTTCAACTATGTTTTAATAATTTATTTATGAATATAACAACCCCACCATTGATTGAATGACATTGTATGCCATACATGTTATGGGCCGGGAGGCTTGTGTCTAGAAGGTCGTGAACCAAATAAACAAAACTCCCTGCCCTCTTGGCGATTATGTGTTTGTGATGTGAGACCAGAGAGTAAGTAAATAAAGATGTACATAGTATGTTAGAAGACAGTAAGTGCAGGGACGGAAAATAAAACAAGGAGTAATGAATGAAATGTGCCATGGAGGGGACTAGGATGTTAGCATTCGTATGTATTAGTTTCCTAGGGTTGCTATAACAGATTACTACAAACTCAGTGGCGTAAAACTATGGAAATTTATTATCTTACATTTCTGGAGGCCAAAAGTCCAAGAGCCTAAATCAAGGTCTTCCAGGCCATGCTCTCTAGAGGGAAGTTCTAGGGTAGGATTTGTACCTTGCCTCTTCTGGTTTCTGGCAGATTGCGATATTCCTTGATTTTTGGCCTCATTGTTCCCATTTCTGCCTTCATGGTCATATTACCTTTTCCTTTTCCGTGTATAATTGCCCTCTTTTATAAAGATGCTTATAATTACGTTTAGAGCCCACACTGATAAACTGGGACAATTTTTCCATCTCAAGCATCTCTAATTCAAAAGTCCCAAATACTCCAAAATCTGACATTGTTTTGAGTGTCAACATGATGCCGCATGTCAAAAATTCCCAGCTGACCTCATGTTCCAGTCAAAACACTGCAATATGGGATCAGAAGATGGTGTACTGTTTGCTTTGATGGACTCCCACATGGCCAACCATGGTTTGAATCCTGGACTTGGTGTCTTCAAAAACACACTGGGTGGGTGTGTGTGCCCAAAATCCTAAGAGGAGAATGGAGGAGAAGGGATTACAGCATGGCCATCCTCCATCGAGGCTGATTTCTTGTTTTCTGTCTCTCTGTCTCCAGTGAGCAAACATGCTCTATAGCAAAACATCTCTCTATAAAAATGAAACAAAACAAAACAAAGATCCCACTGTGATACAAAAATATTACATAAAGTTATCTTCAGACTACATGTATAAGGTATATGTGAAACATAAATGAACTTCATGTTGAGACTTAGGTACCATCTCCAATATTATCTTATGTATATACAAACATTCCAAAATCTGAAGAAGTCCAAAATCTGGACTGCTATGGCACCAAGAATTTTGGAAAAGGAATACTCAACCTGAACCATGATTTATTGATCCATTCTATCATAGGTGATCATTTAGATTGTTTCTGGTTAGGGACTATAATTTGTGTTACTATGAATATTCTTAAACATTTCATTTGATTATTATTATCCATTTCAGTTTGGTATGTATATAGCAGTGGAATTTCTAATAGATCATAGGGTAACTTTTTTTTTTATAATGCTAATACTCATAGAAGAAATATAGAAAATATAAAAAAAAGTGATATTTTAAAATCTATTTTAGAAAAAGTGAATTAAGTATCATACATCTTACCCCTGATAAACACGTCAATAAACACATAACACTTTTTTAATATTAAAACAGGAAATTAGCAGAGAATAAAGTGGATTTTCACCAAATATTTGTTAAAAACTTAGTAAAGCATGATGAATGAAAAGTTATGTTCATTATAAATCATAAGATATTAAAACATTCAGATATTGTCTTCCCTTGTTTAAATCTTTTTTCTTTTTGTCCCCTAAAATTATAGGAATCAGATGTTAAAAAATTAGAAGACCAACTTCAGGGTGGTCAAATAGAAGAGGTGATTCTTCAGGTAAAGAAAAAGTTGAATGTTGAGGTTTAAAATGTTGAATGTTGCAGTTTAAAATGTTCATTTTATCTTGAGGCACAAAACGGACATTGCAAAAAGGAAGGAAAACTAAATTTCTTTATATCCACTCATGAAGTCTGTATAAACTATATCTAACACTATATATATAAACTGTATGTAACGCTATATATATGTGTGTGTGTGTGTATATATATGTATACACACACACACACACACACACACATAATACTATATTTAACATTGTATAAACTATATATAACACTAATTATATATAGAAAGTTTGGTACTTCTAACATCAATGCGAATATCATTTAAATATTTATCATTGGTTATAGCTTGAATTTATAAAGTGTGTGTTGCTAATTTTTGAGTTTTATGTATGTTTTCTTTAGTCTTACCTTAGTTTAAATTAGTAACACAATGTTGCTATTATTTCAATAATGCTGTATCTTTTTAGATATGATTGCTTATTGTAAGAGTTTGGTATGATTTCACTATGAAGAAATGTTGTGTAATAAAATTAAAATGTACTTTAATTTTTAGTTATAACTTTGACCAAGTAAAATAAAAATTTAAATGCTTAGATGATTTTTACATTGCTTTCATACTACTAATTTTTTATAAATAATGATATTGCATAAAAGATAAGCAGGATTATGAAGGGGCATTAGGATTAGAGAAATGATCACTAACATTAAATGCATTTAGAATATTTAAATCTTAATCTGTAAATCTTTTTTCCCTCTCATTCACTACTTATACATGAAATAAAAAAAGTTAAATATTTTTTCTTTGATGTTTCCTTTTTTCTTCCATGAATGAGAGAGACAGAGAGAGATAGGGAAGGACCCTGTGATTGACTCCCAGCCTTCGCCAGCCCCCAGATCACGGCACACACACGCTTGGTGTGTTCAGGGAAGTCTCTGGACACAACTTTGGAACTTCTGTATGGGTCAGCCTTGTAGAGCATTGTGTTACTGCTGTGCCTTCCCCTGCCCCATTTTTTTTTTTTTTTAATGACAGGGTCTTGACATGTCAGTTTCCTCCTGCCTCAGCCTTTCCCTAGCTGGAACTACAGGCATGTGCCACTACGTTTGGCTCCTTTTTAGGCGGGATTTTACTGTCTAGCCAAGGCCAGCATCAAGCTCATGATTCTTCTGCCTCGGCCTCTCCAGGTTGCCAGGATTACATGTGTGCCACTGTGCCCAGCCTTTAGGTTGGATGGGGAATTAGACCCTGGGTTTCTGTGTACTCCTGGCCTGCAGAGCAGAGTGTTTTAGCAGTGCTGACCCCTGCAAGTAGACCAAAAATCACAGTTTAATTTTGAACAGAATTTGAATTCTTTCCCTTGGTCATGGAGAAGTTATAGGAATAGATATGCTATAGAAGAAAATAGGCTGGAAAAAAACACTCTTGAGTATTTGGTACTTGATTTTTTAAAATCATCTACAATACTTTTGTTATTATAGTTCTTTTTAACACTAAGTCTTCAAATTCTGATGTGTACTTTATACTTGTAGCATATCTGAATTTGGAGTAGCTGTGGTTCAAGTACTTAATAGACATAGTACGTGGGTAATGGCCACCATATTTGACAGCCCATTACTAGGGGGATGGTGTGAGAGGAATGGGAAAAGGATAGTGTATCAGAGGCCAGAGAAGAGGCAGGGAGTAGGCAAGAGGGACCAGAGGGAGCTGGGTCCAAGTCCTTGCTGAAATAGCACTATTATCAATGATGTTTAGAGCAGGCGCCCTCCCATCCTCCAGTGCCTTGGGGAAGCAGAGAAAATATAGCTGTTCAGGAGACCCAAGATAAAAGGTGATCAGGGGAACAACTATCCTTAGGGAATAGTTTATCAGTATTTATTTTCTCATTTCAACATTAGTAATACTTGTACCCCCAGATTTCCATTAATCTGCTCTTTAACTCATTATATACTTGCTGCTAGACATAGATTGGCTTTTTGGACCACTGGTATAAGTGAGGCTTTCTCTTAATTGTAGAATAATAATAGCCTCTCATATGATCTAAGCTCTTACTCTGTTTGAATTCTATGACATCCTGACTAGTGTTTAATGATGTTTGTTTTCTAAGTGGGCTGTAGTTATCAGTCTTTTGGTTGTAGGAAAATAAATGTGAAATAACATATCTAAAGTATATTTGTAATATATGTTATAAATTGTGTTTTAAAGGAGAGATTAAATGAACATAATCTGATTAAGGAATAATTCAATAAGTAAATATTTATCATTCACTTGTTGCATTCTCCTACATTCCATAGATCATTGTTTTACAAACTTAGGGTCTAAAGTGTTATGTGTCATGAAATCATTTCAGGTTGGTTATGATTAGAATTTGAAAAAAATGCAATGAAAATAGAGTGTATCATGGCTAGTACAAATGGTTTTTGCAGTTTTATTTTAGTTATATGTGTGTATTCTGGATCCCATAATAAAATATATTTTTTTACTATGGGCCATGCTAAAATAAAGCCACTGACGTAGAATGAAGAGACATACAATCGTACTTCTGATACTCAAAGAACTTGTGAAGCACAACATAAAAAACAACTAAGTTTTGAACACATAATTTTAGCAGATTTCAATCAAATAGAAGAAATCAAAAGGTATCCTTTCTTATGATCAAGTAACTGAGAATTGAGATAATTTAATTATGCAATTTTTAACATTTGATGGAAGAATAAATAATGAGGTGTTGACATGAGAGTAATAGTTGTAATAGTTGTTTCAGTTACTAACTTTAATTAATGTTTGTTGCACAGTAAATGAAATGATCTTTCAAAAAATTTTTATCAACAGGCAGAAAATGAACTAAGTCTGGCGAGAAAAATGATGAAATGGAAACCATGGGAGCCATTAGTGGAAGAACCTCCTGCTAACCAGTGGAAATGGCCGATATAATCCTCTGCAAATGACTTTGGTGGGAAACTGATGTCACTAATTGTCCTATTACAGTAAACACGTTTCCATATTCTTGGAATCTTATAGTCAAGAAAATTTATATAGAACATATTTAGGAACTTTGTTAAAATATTTTATTATGGAAATAGGGTCTTGAGACTAAGTTTCTAATTGTTAAAGTATTCAGTTTAATTATTTCAAAGAGAATATTTCTTTAAATGGAGGTTGTGAGATTTCAAAGTTAATTAGAAAAATTCCTATAGATATTCATTGTAGATGCCATAATTAAAATGTGAACTATCTTTAGGAATATCTTTAATGTGTTATTTAATTTTTTTATTATACCCCTCCAAAAGAGAAAAGGCCCTTAATTATTACATTTAAACAAATACATACATCAGGATGGAAATAAAGTCATAAGTAAAGTGATAGATATGAGAAGATGGTAAAAATAGGTGGTGATAAAATTTTAAATTGTGACTAACCTCCTTGGCTGTGATCTTACATATGTAAGTTGAAATTTAAATATATAATTACATCAGAATAAAGGTAGAATATTTTTAAAAGAAGAAATAGTAAGAATTCTTCATTAAGAATGAATTCCTTCTACGAAGTTTATCTGGTATGTGGTTAGACTTGGTCAAAGCGTGTTAACCTATGGGTAAAACTTCAAAGTGGAATCATTATGTAATTTTTACTAAATTTCTAATGTGGGTGCAGCTGGGTATCACGCAGAAGAGTAATGCTGTTCATTAAGAAGTTGGTAAGCTCATGGTTAAACGAAAATAAAATTCTCATGTGTCCTTACCCTTTCTGTTTAGTTTCCCATCATTTAAAAATACCTGATTAAATTTAACTTGATCATTCTTTTCTTCATAGATAATACATTTGTTTTTCTTTCTGTGTGTGTTTGTTTAAAATGTATCTATTTCTTCTATGAGTGACAGAGACAGAGAGACATACAGAAAGACAGCACCCACAGCCGGGTCTAGACACTGCCATCCACTCCCAGTCTCAGCACGTCTAGTACTATGGGCACATGTGCACCCGGCCTTCTCAGGGAGATCTGTGACATGAGTGTGGAACGTTCCCATGGGGGTCAGCCTTGTAGACTGCTGTGTTTTACTCTGCACCACCATCTGGCCCTGTGTGTGTATTTTACTGTCTCGTGGCAAACAAAATCATTCTGAATGAGGAAAAAATGATATTTTTTCTTCTTGTAGTATATTTCTTCCTTCATAGAGCTATAACATGAATGCTAAATAAGTATTATATAAAATAGATTGAGGTTATTATCTGGCAGTCAGATTGAAAGAATAGTACTTGGGGACTTTTTTTTTTTAAGAATTATTTAATTTTATTATTATTATTTTAGTTTGCTATAGGACATGTGCACGAGAGAGAGAGAGAGAGAGAGAGAGGAAGAAGGAAGTGAGAAAGCAAGCTGCCAGGTCCAGGACTTGAACCGCAGTGGAAGTCTAGCGCCTCAACCATCATGCCACCTACCTACTGGCTCTTTGGGAGCTGTTTTTTTGGAGGAGGAATAAAATTCAGAAAAGTATTAGAGGGAAAGTAAGAAACCCAGAAGTTTTTTTTTTTTCCTTTTTTTTTGGGGGGGGAGGAGGTTTTTGCTATAGGGTGTGTTTGTTCATGAGAAAGAGAGACAGAAAGTGAGAAATTACCCCCCAAGGGGGATGGCCTTGCTGCAATTCCTTCTCCTCCGTTATATTCTCGAATGCACATGCGCTCAGTGTGAGTTTAAGCCATGGGTCTGGGACTTGAACCATGGTTGGCTACGTGGGAATCCAGCGTCATAGCCATTATGCCAATTGCTGGTCCCAAAACCTAGAAGTTCTTATTCCTATAGTTCTAACACCATTTGGAACTCAGTGACTGAATTGAGGTAAGATGTTGACCTTGCAGAATGACCTATTTTCTTTGTAAAATAAGTAGAAGTTACGATTTATAACTTCCTTTTGGGTTCTTAATATTTATTATACTTAAATACATAGTATGTTTACCAAGGTCAAAATACATGATTCTATATCATGTGTGGATGAATACTTCCAAGCTAATTTTCTTTTTTTTTTTTTTTTTGAGAGGTTTTTGCTATAGGGTGCTGTGCGCTCGCCAGACAGACAGACAGAGACAGAGAGATAGAAAGCGAGAAATCACCCCCAGGGGGGATGGCCACACCGCAATCCCTTCTCCTCCATTCTTCTCTCGGGATCTTGGGCACGCACGCACACGCGCCCGGTGTGAGTTTAAGCCACCGGGTCCGGGACTCGAACCGCGGTCGACTACGTGGGAGTCCAGCGACATAGCCATTACGCTAACTGTTGGTCCCTCCAAGCTAATTTTCTAACCAACCATTTTTATAGGTCCTTTCGAGCACATAAAAGCAGAAAGATGATACTGCTTTCATCATACTTTCAGTCCCATTCTTCCATGATTATTTTATGTTTCACCAGGAATGCTACTGAAGTTTTATTGATGAAAGGAGACTTTATGGTTTGGTCAGTGCTGAAGAGGCTGGATCCCATGGGACCAATGGTCTGTTTTGAGTTCCCAACCCAGTGATGTGAGAAACAGAGTGCATAACTTCGCATGCCCAAATTCCAAGTTGGAGAAGTGGAGAAGGGATTGCAACATAACCATATTTGCCCGAGGAGTCCTTTTTCCTCTATCCCTTTCTCCCTGTCTCTTTCTGGCAAGCACGTGTACCCTCCGACAAACTTTTGACAAAGGGAAGAGGGTCTTTATTGATATTTACAATAGAAATATTGTGGAATCACAATCGTGTAATTTTTGACTCCCCCAAATTTAACTTCTCATAGTCTGCTCTTCACTGGAAGCCTTGCTGATAATGTAAAAGAGTTGATTAATACCTATGTTGTATCTTATATGAAAGCTATTCAGAAAGTTCATGGAAAACACATGTAAAAAAAAACTAGGCATACATTTCAAAAATTTTTTGCACTAAATAAACATGCTTTTTTAAAAAAAAATTGCATGCATTAGCCAGAGGGAGAGAAAAGGAAAGTGAGAAAGCACCCTCCCATTGGGGATGGCCATGCCACAATCCCTTCTCCATTCTCATCTCAGGATTTGGGGCATACATAAACTCACACCCAGCATATTTTCCAAGTTGTCAGGTCTGGGACTTGAACCATGCAGTCAGCCATGTGGCATCCAGCCACCTTAACCACCATGCTACCGCCTGGCCCTAAACGCTTACTTGGGTTGTATTTTTCCACATTTTTTGAAGTCCTTTTGTATGAATTATGTACTGTAGTCTTTCAATAAAGTAAGCTAGACAAAAGAAAATGTTATTAAGAAAGTCCTAAGGCAGAGAAAATACATTATAGTACTGTATTATATTCTCTAATAGGTTTATTGAGAAGCATCTGTATATGATAGACCTGTGCAGGTCAAATTGGTGGTGTTCAAGGATCAGCTATACTACTGTTTTACTATAATAACAAGGGTAGAAATAGAATGATAGTGAGATGTAAACAAAATAGCTAATGTTTTCTGAGACTAATAGTGAATATATAACTAATTTTACCCATTAAATCTGTGCTATAACCCTGAGGGAAATACTGCAAATTACGTCCACTTTTCGGATATTGAATCCATTGTGAGTACTACTGCTGTGTCGTTGTACAACACGGGGCCCTGGAGGAACTGAGGCAAAGGGATGGTAAGATGCGGAGCTCAGTTTTGAACTTGAACACTCTGGCATCAGAATTCATCTTTCCTTTACATTAGTCTTTATAAATATTCAGGAATGCTGTCACTGCCTGCACTATATGGACCATGGCAAGCAAACCTAGATCCTGCCTCTTGATTTTTTTCTGTCAAAGTACCTGTAAAGAACAAGTAGGTAGTAAACTGGCTTTCATTTTGTACAAAGACCTTAGGCAGATAATGGTAATCGACAATGACTTGCAATTTGGCCCATCATTCTTGTGCATCCACTAATCGCCATCCCAACTGCCCACACCACATAATCACTTTTACTCCTTCAAAACTGGTGGTTTCCTATAAATTTCCAGGTTAAGCATCTTGATCACCTTGTGGCCAATCCTTCTATTGAAAAGTCCTTAGTCTTGCCAAGTGGCTGCTAGCCTAATGTAAGTATTTCAGAATGGCCTATTTTACTTCTCTAGTCTCCCCATATGTTTCATTCAAATTAATCATCACACTCTGTCCAGATACTTTACAATAAAGAGAAGCTAGTCAGTTTGAACTTTGCAAGCAAAGAAAATAGCATTAAAGTCAACGCCCTCTTATTCTCACACCTAGACTTAGTGCAGAATATTCCTGTATCTGAACATCCTTTCCTTTGAGATGAAAATGGCTGAAATGTAAGATAACAGTATAATTAATCATTCAACCTGGAATGATTTTGAGAGTTAAAAGAAGTAATACTTTCATAAGAGTACTGTATACACGGTGACTGTCCTGGGCAAATAGGACCTATGGCACTCTACTGGAGTAAGGCTCACTTTGAGGTTGCTATCTTCCCTACACAGAGGAGCTCGAGAAGTAATCTGTCACCTGAATAAGATGATGCCAATGGTGGAAGCTGTTGTGCCACCAGGTAGCCATCATGTGCCAGTAGGTCTCAGGTTTTTTCCTTTTTTACACTTGCCAGAAAGACTAAGTGAGAAATCACCCACACCATGGGGGAATGGCCATGTTGCAATCCCGTCTTCATTTCTCCCTCCTTTCAGGATTTTGGACACACACACATGCACCCAGCATGTTTTTTCAAGCTGCAGCATCCAGGACTCTTAACACTGCAGACAGCCATGTGGGATCCAGCTCTCTTAACCACTATGCATCTGGCTGGCCTTCAGATTTCATTGTGTTACTTCACTTTATTACTCTCCCCTCACCCAGTCTTTCCCTCAGAACTGAAGGAAGGAAACTAACTGATCTTTTATTGCCTATTTTCTTTTTCAATCCTGAAGCACAAAAAGAGTGAAGCTAAGTAAGCCAATAACAATATGAATGTGTTATTTTAGAAAGGAGAAAAAAATCAATGTCTATATAGGAAAATTTCCACATGCAGGCTAATATCAGCTTTATCTTTTCCCTTTCAACCTCCATGGTTATATAAGCAAACAAGTTAGCAATCTAGGCAAATGTAGGCTGTGGTTTAAGGTTAAGAACCAAACTGCTGAACATAATCACAAGTATTTTGCATTCGCCGAGTGCTGTCTTTCTGTTAAAACTCAGTATTCACCGAGATTGTAGCTTATGTTACAAAATAAGTTGCTTGTTTTTTGAGAACAGCTAATGAGAGAGAAAGGTTTTGGTTAGAGGAGTATGGGGTTTTGTTTTAGATAGAAGTTACAGGAAATGAAAGTGGGAATGTGATAACAGATTTGAATTGTTCATGAGGGACTAAGGAAATTTATTTCAAGGTCTTTCTTCAGAGGTAAAAGCCGAAACAGTAGAGAATGAAGAAAGGTTGTGACTTAGCATAGGCTATACCTAAATCCCAGCATCTTAACCCAAGTTTGTTTCTTGTTCATACAACATGTCTAAGGAGGGTTGCTCATAATAGTCAAATCGGGGATCCAGATTAGGAAAGCACCATATCAACTCACGCTTCCATGACGCAGTGGCAGGGGAAAGGAAGCCTGGCGAGTCACTCATAGAAACGAAAACAAAATTAAGAAAGAAAACCATTACAGAATTTATTTGAAAATGCCATAGAATTAATAAATTAAGTTCGTCATGCATTGTTAATAAGCTTCATGATGATCTTTATGTTGGCAGCTAATTTTTTTGTAGTGCACTTAAATGTAATTTATGATAAATTAGTGTCCATACATGATTAAATAAAAAGCATGGCATAAATGCTTTTGTTTGGGGAGTGTTCAGATTTTTTAAAAAAATTTAAAGAGAGGTTTTTGCTATAGCATGCCAGCACTTGCTGGAGGGACAGAGACAGAAAGTGAGAAATCATCCACTCTCCCACCAAGGGGGATGGCCACACCACAATCCCTTCTCTTTTATTCTCCTCTCTGCATCTTGGGCATGCACACACGCACACACACACACAAACACACACACGCTCAGTGTGAAAACTCAAGTCGCTGGGTCCAGGACTCAAACTGCAGTTGGCTGTGTGGGAGTCCAAAGATGTAACCAATGCGCCATCTACTGGTAGCATATTTTTAAATGTTAAAGGTTTTTTTATTTAGGTGAGTTTTTTTGGCTTTTCTAAAGATAAGCATTACTATTTACTACAGAATGTTACATTTTATTGTCTTTTCTAACTGGAAGTTTTTTTTTCCCCATTAGAATAAAAATAAGTCCAATTCTTTATCTAAATTCCAAATCCCAAAAATCTCTGAAAACTGAAAGTTTTGTGTAACTCACTTGGAAACAAAACTTGACCTAAATTGATATGACTATTTTGTGGTCTGTATCCCAGTTTAATGTAAATATGAATATATTTTGCTACAAATGTATTTGATTCTGGGATGCTTCTCTAAGCCCACTAAAGGCATTATATAATATAAAACATATGTCCATATTTCCTTTCAAAAATCTCAAAATCCTGAATATTAAGTAGCTTTGTTTTTAGAAAAGGGGCCATGAGCCTGTCTCTCTTAACAAGCTCATAGAGAGTTTATGATCCAAATTTAATTCATATATATAATTTTCATATCCTTAGTTTTCTAAATTATTCTAATTTTTTTCCTAATTCATTATTCATTCACATCAGGATATATTTTAGTCTGGAATAACAATGGGAAGTATTTTGAAATGCTTTATTTTATTAAGCCACTAGATGGCATCTTTGTAAAAATAAAAGCACATTAAAAGAAATCTATAAAGGCTGAGATAAAAGTAGTTGTTTCATGAGAAATAAAGATAAGTCATTTTGGACAACAAATCCTGAGGAAATGCATACGTTTATTGTGAAAAGTAAAATGGAAATGTAAAATTACTTTTCCACTTTTTGAATTCTTTTTTCTGTTAGTTTTCATTGAGCTTGCATGTACATCTATGTTATGTAACCAACGAACTGTGTGTGTGTTTCATTTTGATGTGCCAGTAAGTTTTCCAAGCTGCATAAACTACCCAAGAAGCCTTAGTTAGGTTCCTGTTATAAGACTGAGTTGTATAAAGTCATCTCCACAACAGACTATAAATTAAATATAAACATATAGTATCAAGCCCCCCCCCCCCCACCCCCCCCGGGGGAATGGGGGAATGAGGATATAAATCCTGCAATCCTTTTTCCTCCATTCTTCTCCCGGGATCTTGGGCACACACGCACATGCGCTCTGCCTGAGTTTCAAACCGCGGTGTCTGGGACTTGAACTGTGATTGACCATGTGAGAGTCCAGTGATGTAACCACTGCATCATATGCTGGCCACCATGAACAATAAATTACAATGGAAAGACTCCGAGAAGTAAGTGTTTAAACCTTTGGGATTCTCATTAATAGTAAAATTTAAGCTTCATTATTGTCTTTTATTTCCTTTGCTCTTCATGAATGTGTAGAAGTTATTAAAGTATATTTGTGTTTTATTTAAAATCATTAAAGCAAAGCCAATATTTTTCTGAGATATATATATTTTGTAGTATATTAAGAAATATCTGTTATTAAAATGAGATGAGGACTGAAAAAATGATGTTTCCTACTAGGAAGACATTGGGAAGATGAGTACATTTTCAGCAAAATTGTGTAAAGAAAAGAAAACACTGAATATTATGAATTAAAAAATGGACCTGTACTATGTATGAAAACTATTTTGATTTTACTAATCTTACGTTTTTCTTAAATATCAAAAGGTATTCAATCAAACAGCATAGAATAGTGGTTTAAAGTCTAGATTCTGGAATCAGACTACTTGGATTTAATCTTGGTTTTCACTAAGCCTCTATGCCTTAGTTTCTTCAGTATGGTGGGACGAATAGCATTCCTTCTTAATAAAATTGTTGGAATTATAAATACACACACACACACACACACACACACACACACACGGTGCCTAGTGACAATGAATGGCAATGAGTGTCAGTTGTCATTAGGAGACAACCACTTGAAGTTTGTTTCTACGTTTGCGACAGAAACATACTTGGTCTTTCTCCAATACTATCTTATGCTTCTTTAAGAACTTTCTTAAGGAATTTAGTAATTAAAAAATACATAATTTTATAATTAACAAAAGCTTTGCTTTTCCTGATTTATAAGGGAAATTATGAAATGGCTCCTCTCTCCCTTTTTCCCTTTGGCTGCCCAGAAGCTAAGAGCCAAGTTCTAAACAGAAGCAAACAGGCACCTGCTGTTGTGCACAAACCCCTGTCCTTTGTCGATTTTTTGCCTCTCATATTTATATATTCTCGGATTCTGATTTTTTAATATCTGTAAGTTTAATAGCTGTTGGTATTCGATTTCGGAGAACAGTACCCTTTCAGAAGGGTAAACGGACCTTGAGAAAATAATACCTGATGTATTTTTGTATCTATCAGTGGATAGCCAGCTAGAGCAACTGGCTCCTCCTTCCAGGTAGCTTTTCTCTCCCCTCCTCCTCTCCCCTTGACTCCTCCCCTTCTTCTCTGCCCCCTCCCCTCTGGCTCCTCCCTCTACCCTCCTCGTTCCTTTTCAACACTTGTCACCGCCTCTCCTCGCCGGGCGATGCCCCTGGCGGGGGGAGGTGGCAAGAGGACTGTTGCTAGGTTACGGCCGGCAACAGAGTCCAGACAGTGTCGACACTGCTCCCAAGGACCCTGAGAAACTGCTTCGACCCGGGTAGCCGCGTTTCTTAGTAAGGTAGGAAGACAGGTGTGGGCTGCCCCTGCTGGCTCGACACATAGGCCTGGTCTTGAACCGGTGACCACCGCCGTGGACTCCGAGGAGTTTGTACGAGGCGCTGGTCCTGCCTGGGCTCCAGAGGCTGCCTGGTCGGCGGGGAATGTTTCACTTTTACTTTGGAAACCATGCAAAGCCTCCTACTTTCTTGGCCCCTTTTCTGTTCTCGCCTCTGATTTGGTATTCGGAAGCAGCAGCATTAAGCTAGGAGGTGTGCATCACCACACGCCCGAGTGCTTATCCCAGTAATCTTAGAAAAGCGAGGCGTGTTAGTGTAACTCACATCTGGCTTTAGCCTCTCCTGCAGACGTTTTGAGACTATTACATTGAAATCTTGTACCTCACCAGGCACACTCGCGCCTTGGGTCCACCTATGGCCTTGGCCTCTTAAACATTCCACGAGTCCCTCTATTCAGTAAAAAGCTAGGCTGGATCTCTGCCTTTCTACTTACACCAGCATTCTAGATGTATCAAACTTCCATGGTAAGAAACGAAGTCATTCATTATTGGAAAAGGGGGACATTTCTGGTATAGAAACAGTGCAGCCGGCTTTTTCACTTTTAAATAATAAAATTAAAACACGTTTGAATAGGCAATACATAGAAGTGACAAGTTCAAACAACAAAAAGGATCAACAGTGAAAAATTTTCCTTTTACCCGTCCTCCTCCTGGTCAGAGGTGTCTGGGCATATACAGATGTGTGGTCCTATCTGTCGTATTGCACAGGTCGTTCTGTGCCTTACTCTTAGCATGGTTGTCTTGGAATCATTCTCTGTCAGCATTTACAGATCTCCCTCATTTTATGTATGCGTGGATGAACGTATGTGTTACGTTTCTCAGCATGTCATGAAATCCGGAAACTAATAAACAAAAAGATCAATAAGTTTCAATACCTAACAATGTTGAATTTCTATATCGTAAAAAAGAACATAAACAGCATCACATGCATAATGGGAAATGTAATTGCAACATATAGCAAAGGGGTATTTAATTATCAAATTAGAAAATAAAGTCATGTAGGGAAACAAAGTGCTACTCTTGGGGCTATGATAAGACCCTTGACTATTAGAAAACTTGGTGGGATTTAGAATAAAGGTCTGTGTGACATAATTTTGGCAACTTATTTTATAGTAGATCTACACATGTGTACAGAGAAATATGTACAAGATATTTGTGACAACACTCTTTAATTGTAAAAAGGTGGAGATAGGGAAAAAAATGTCCATAGTAGGGCAACAGTTAAATATCATGTAGCTTAGCTCTGCCATGAAGTTACTATGAAGTTGTAGAAAATGAGGCAGAATGATGTTTTATGAGAAATAAATGTATTAAGAAACACATAGACTAGTGGTATGGCTGACTGTAGTTTGAATTTTGGCCCCAGTGGCTTGGAAAACATGCCAGGCACATGTGCATGCCCATCCAAAATCCCATCAGTATGGATTATAGCGTGACCACGCCCCATTGTGGGGATGCTTTCTCCCCTCGTTTCTTTCTGGGGAGTACAAGTGTCTTCTGGCAATTAAAAAAATAGGAATATGATAAGTATATATTAAATAGAAAAATAAGTTGTGAAACAGTATCAAAGTTAGGGACTAGTAGATGGCTTAACAGTTACATCGCTGGACTTCCACATAGTCTACTGCGATTGGAGTCCTGGACCTGGTGGCTTCAAATTCACGCTGGGCACGTGTGTGTGTGTGCCCAAAATCCCGAGAGGAGAATGGAGGAGAAAGGATTGTGGCATGGCCATTCCCCCCAGGGGGTGATTTCTCGCTTTCTGTCTGTCCATCTCTTTCTGTCTCCTTGGCGAGCACATACACCCTGTAGCAAAAATCTTTCTTAGAAAAAAATAGCATCAAAGTTAATAAATATATGGAAGCATAATTTGTATACTTAAAGATATATTGATAGAAGCATAAGCAAAATAAGTATATGTGCTATTATGTAATTGCAACTTCATACAAACCGTTAACAGTGTCTAACAATGTGGAATGTTAGATGACGGTGCTTGGCAGAAAGGCCTTGGTTTCCCAGCTCACCCTTAAAAATGGGGTTTGATGGCCCGTGTCTGAAGCCTCGGTTACCCCAGCGACTGAAGCAGGAGAATCATGACACAGCAGGACTCTGTCTAACCATCACACACACTCCCCCACACACACACATACACACACACACCTACCACCAAAAATTCGAGTATCAGGCTAATAAGATAGTACTTTTCATTTTATTCCTTTCTGTTCTGTTTGTGTTAGTGTTTTCTTGTTAGCACATATGGAACTCTTAAAAACAATGACAAAATGAACAGTGACAATAATAAGTATTCATCTTACATTTTTTTTTAAACTATAACTGTGGTGTTGTTACCTGTTTAGGCTGGAATCTCACATTTTATGCTTCATACTGTAGTATGTGTGCTTTGCCATTAATGTTTAGTATCTACTGCAATGAGAATTTATACATATGTATATTTAAAAATGGAGCATGTTATTATGCATATAAGTAATATTAGGAGCCAATAAAATTAGCTCCTTATTCTATATGGGTGAAGAAGCCCTGTTGAATATTTTCTACTCCATTGTAAATCAGTCATGTTTTCCACTTAAAAATAAAAGATAGCTTCTGATAGTATGTCTGATGGTAAACTTACCCTTAGAAATCTGGATCTGGGACCAGCAGTGGTGGCTCTGTTGCTGGACTCCCATGTTGTTGACCGCGGTTTGAGTCCCAGATTCGGTGGCTTAAACTCATGCCTGACGTGTGTGCTATGCATTCCCAAGATCCTGAGAAATGGAGGAGAAGGGATTGAGGTGTGGCCATCCCCCCTGGGTGTGATTTCTCACTTTCTGTCTCTCTCTTTCTTTCTCGTGCCCTATAGCAAAAACCTCTCCAAAAAAAAAAAAAAAAAAAAAAAAAAACCAAAAAAACCCCCTGGATCTGAACTCCACTCACCTACTTCCAGAGGAAGATCAGCATTCCTCAACTTCTTCATCACGAAGATCCCTTCCCTATGGCCTCCTACATTTAGATGAAGCGTAGTGTCCTTGGCTTCTGGATCCAGGCTGCCTGCATTCAGATCCCAGGTCTATAGTGCTAACTAACTCTGGGATATTGAACACATTACTGGACATCTCTGGGCTCATTTGTTTCCTGTAAAATGGGCATAATTACATTATGCACCTATGAGTATTAAACAATTTATTGGGTGGTCAGAAAAGTCATGTAACATTTTTGGATTAAAAAAACATGGAAAATATGTCATGACTTTTCCGATGACCCAATAATATAAATATTTGCTGGTAATTTTTATTTGGAAAGGGTTTTTTTTTTTTTTTTTTTTTTTTTCCCTACTGAGTAAAATGAGTTATTTTGTAATAGCTCTGAGGCATTATTAGTGTACATTTATCATTAACCTTTTGGTCTTTAAAAAAATGTTTTTTAAAAAAAGTTTGCTATAGGGCATGTGTGCTCACTGGAGAGAGACAGAGAGAGATCAAGAGAGGGAAAAGATGAAAGCACCTCCCAGGAGGATGGTCATACCTCAGTCCTTCCTCTTAGAATTTTGGTCATGCATCTACATGTGCCCGATGTTTCTCTAACTGCTGGGTCTGGCCTCGAACTGTGTAGTCAGCCATGTGGTATCCAGCCACCTTAAGCACCACACCATTGTCTGGCTGCAGCCTTTTGGAAATTTTGTTTTCTTTTTACGAGATTTTTGCTGGGACTAGCAGTTGGCATAATGGCTGTGTCGCTGGACTCCTATGTAGTTCACCGTGATTCAAGTCCTGTACCCAGTGGCTTAAACTCATGCTGGGTGTGTACATGTGTGCCCAACATCCCGAGAGGAGAATGGCGGAGAAGGATTGCAGTGTGGCCAACCCCTTGGGGGGGTGATTTCTCGCTTTCTATCTCTCTGTCTCTGTGTTTCTGGCGAGCACACGTGCCCTATAGCAAAAACCTCTCAAAAATATATATATATATATATATATATATATATATATATTTTTTTTTTGATATATCAAAGAAAATATATATAAAATATATATATATATATACATGTAAGATATATATATATATATATATATACATATATATATATTTTATATATCAAAGTCAAGATTTTCAAGCACATAGTAATTGTCAGAACTGTTTCTGGATGTGAAGGAGCAGCATTAATAAGGCAGAAAAGATTCCTCTTCCGATGAAAATATTATTCTAGAGGGAATGATAGACAACACACAGTAAGTGAATGATTAAACCGTAGTTTTCAACAATGATTAAACTTATGAAGAACGTACAATAGGAAGTATTATTAGGGAGGCCTTCCAAGAGAAGTTGCATTTGAACCAGAGCATGGAGGATTAGAAGGAATTAGTCGTAAAGATGTATGGTAACCCATTCAGGTTTTTTTTTTTTTTTTTTTGAGAGTGAGATTTTTGCTATAGGGTGCATGTGCTTGCCAGAGAGAAAGTGAGAAATTACCTGCCAGGGTGGATGGCCATGCAGCAGTCCCTTCCCTCCATTCTCTTGGGATTTAGGCACATATGCATGCACCCGTGTGAGTTTGAAGCTGCTTACTCCAGGACTCGAACCTTGGTCTACTCCCTGGGAGTCTAGCACCCTCGCTACTATGGCAACTGTTGGTCCTGGTTACACATTCTTGACAGAAGAAACAGAAAATTCAAAAGCCCCAAAGAGGAAATCAGCCCCACTTACAGCAAGAAAGGGCATGGTTACTTGTTAAGGTCAGAGAGGGAGGCAGGGGCTAGATCATTTAGGATCTTGAAGGCCATGGTGAGGAGTTTGGATTTTATTCTAGAGCTGTTTAAATATGACAGTGATATGATCTGATTTACTTAAATAGTATTTATCCAACTGCTGTATGAATTATTATTTTTTGTTGTGGAAAGTGTTCAGGAATGAAATAAGATGACAAGCTAAGAGACTTCTGGAGTAGTAGTATCAAAATATGACAGGATGATGGACAAAAGTAGGCTGAGATTCAGTTTTAAGGTTAATATCAACAGTGCTTGTTGAATGACTAGATGATGGGTGAGAGAAAGAGAAGAATTAAGATGGCTCCAGAAAGATAAACATTACTTGATTATGTAATATGTTTGTTAATCATACTGTTGGATGTAATTTACACATGTTACAGTTAGGAAACTTACTGTCTGAAGGACAATGGGATCTATTGCCTTGGTGAGTATCCAAGCTGGTTTAATCTTTTTCCAACTTAATTGGATGTAGTCACAACTTCCTCTTTAGGAGATTACTCTGGGGGTTCTTTTAAATGTTATGAGCCATTAATTGGGGCCTTATTCATACTGGGTACTGTCAGAGAGACTTTGACAACGTTTCCAAGCATAGATGAGCAAGCATAGCTCCTGCTGGCTGTATGAGAGACAGTGTAGTTGTCATTATGAAATGGGCTTCCTTACTAAATAGCTATGAGAATAATCACAAGATGCTGACTCTCAAAGGCTACTTAGTGCTGGTTGACAGATGGTATTTATTCTTTGTGGGAGACAATTATTCATGGTTCTCTTGCTTTTCTGCTTAAAAGGAACCGACAGTTTTATTTTGGACTATCTTTTCAAAGATATTTGTATACTGACCAACCTTGGATGAATGAGGTAGTGTCTCTTTCTAGGTCAGAGGTCAGATTTATCTGTTTCTAGCATAATAACAAGAGTATTTTCCTCTGGGGAAGATTTGCTTGTAGTCCATTGTGAAGAATGACTGTTTCTGCATTGGGGGTTCCTTGACTGTGACGCAAACCCACTGTGTGTAGAGCATTTAATTGGCCTGTTGCTATTTAGTAAGGATGCTCATATTGTCTCTGTAGAACTTGGGAGCATGGGGATACTATAATATATGCATGTGGAGATCATGCTATCTGCTATGCCATGTGAGAGTCCAGGCCTTAAACACTGCATCACCTGCTAGCCCCGGTGCCCACTCTTGTTCTGGCTATTACTCTTCACTCACCTTGCCCCTGTCAAGTAACTAGCTTTATTCGTTTCTTTCACACTTTCTACAATGTTTCCTTATTCAGATAGAAGCAAATCCAAATACATGTTTATTCCACCTTCTTTCTTTGTTTTACTTAATATATACTGTAAGTATTCCTATCACCATATAGAGTACTCCCCCTTTTTTAGTTTAGCTTTTTTGTTAAATGTAACACACAATCATAAAGCCACATAAAGCACATGTACAGCTTAATGATTATAAGGCAAACACACTTTTTGGCATTTTCACCCTTCACAGCAGATGTGTTATATGATTGATGCTTACTTTTGCCTGTGTGTTTGTATGTGTCTGCGAATTTATGACATTATTTTTATCCAACCATTTGTCATTTAGATTTATTTATTATTTTCTGCAGCTCTGACCTAACATCTGGAATTAATTACTTTTTTTCCTGACCAAAACATTTTGTTTATATTGTTGAATTTCTTGGCGTTAGTCTTGATAGCTTGCTTTCTTTTTACAACTGAAAATAGTATTATTGCTTCTATTCTTTATTTCATTTTTCTATTAAGGCATATTTTAGACACAGTAAAATTTACCTTTTCAATTTTTTAAATGAGATTTTTGCTATAGGGTACGTTTACTTGCTGGAGAGACAGAGAGGGACAGAGAGACAAAAGCAAGAAATCACCCTCTGGGGGAGACAGCCACACTGCAATCCCCTCTCCATTCTCCTCTTGGGATTTTGGGCATGCACGCACATGTGTCTGGTGTGAGTTTTAGACTTGAACCATAGTTAACTATGTGGGAGTCAGACCACGTAACCATTATGCCATCTGCTGTTCCCCAAATTTTCCTTTTTTACTGTGGAGTGCTATGTATTTTAATAAACATATAAAATTTATGTAATCATTATCATAGTTGAGATTTTGAATAGTTCCATCACATGAACATTTCCTCATATCCTTCTGTAATTAATTTCTACCCTTAATCCTTGGATTTGATAAATTTTCTTACCCTATAATTTGTCATACAGATAGACTGAATCTTACAATATATAGCCTTTGAGATGACTTCTTCACTCAGTACAAATTCATTTGAAGTTCATTCATGTGGTGTGTAGTAATTTTTTTAATTGATGACTAGTATTCTATTTTATGCATGTGTCATAGTATGTGAAGTCATTCCTCAGGGAATTTGTACTGTTGCTGTTCTTTGGTGATTAAGACTAAGTTAGCTATAGACATCTGTGTACAAGTTTTGTACTAGTGCATGTTTTCATTCCACTTGGTGAAAGGAAGATTACTGGGTCAAATATTAAGTGTATATTTATACAAAAATTTACAGACCCTTATCCCAAGTGCTATGCCAGTTTACATTTGCTCCATCAAGACCTGAGAGCTCCAGTTGTCTTCATACTCACTCACTAGGGCTTATTATTGTTGGGTTTAAAAAATATGTTATTTTAACTTTTTCTAGTAGGTATTCAGTGCTGTCTTACTGTGACTTGAAGTTGCATTTTTCTAATAACTAATAATATTAAGCATTTTTTTTTTATGTGCTTGCTCTCCAGGCTGGGACTGGAATGAGGTAAATGAGACATCTAGGTTCCAATCTGGGGAGATAGGCGCTCTCAAGTGTAAGTGCAAAGAGCATTTGCAGGTGCCTCATTTGCCTCAACCTGTTGCTGGACCTGTTTGTCTTCTGCATATATTCTTTGGTGGACTGTTTAAATCTTTTACTTTGTGTGTGTGTGTTATTGTTTCTTACTGTATTAATCCTCTCGTGCTCTATATACAGGTCCTTTATCAGATGTGTTTTGCAAATTATCACCCAGTTTATGGTTTATCTTTTAATTTTTCTAGTTGTGTTTAGCAAGTTCATGATTTTGTCACTGTTGCTGTGTTAGAATATGCTATCTTGGCCATATTGGAAGAAGGATAGTCTACTAGGTAAAAATGAAAGGAGTTAGGAGTTAGGGCTTCTTTGTGATATTCTATTTCAAATCAGGTCACTAAGCTCCATTGTGGGATGGCCATGCCAGAATCCCTTCTCTGCCAGTTTCCTCAGAATTTAGAGCACACACACACACACACACACACACACACTCACAGACACACACAAAACATAATTTTCAAGCTGCCGGGTTCTGGACTTGAACATAGGCAGCCATGTGAGATCCAGTGCCTTAATCCCCATGCCACCTGTTGGCCATCTAAAATGTAATATTCTCTAGTTGTTGCCATAGATATCTGGCCTCAGGGCTACTTCCCCTATTTTATCTTTTTTTAAAATTTTTACTTTAAATATTTTTAAAAAATTTAAATTTAATCACATGTACCTTTACAGTGCCCAGTTTTATCTTACTGGCTCCCTGCTGTGTTGGCTCCTCACTGCTCTGATCCAACTCCTGCCTCTGCAGCCTAGCTCTGGGATGTCCTTGGCACACCGGACCAAGCTTCTAGATGCTGTCGTCATCTCTTAAACCAAATTTTTGGCTGCTGAATTCTGGCTTTAGTCAGGTTCAAACTCGGTCCACATTTTCATTATTATACTTGTTTTGGGGGGATCAAAGGTCACAGGACAACTCTACTACAATTTGTTAAAGCAGTTACCGCAAGGAGTGTTCTATCCAGGGTACCGCTAGCTGTTGGTTCCTTGGAACTCTTAATAATTTGTAATTCCAGAAACATAAATCTTATGTCAGCTTTGTATTCAGAAGAAAAGTAATTCAAAACATTTTGTTTTCACAGTTGCTCTTCATTGAATAAGGAATTATTTTGCTCTATGTTCTTCAAAGAATATTTCTCTCAAATTTATTCAATTGAGTTTTTTTGGTATCATTCATTTTTATTTACTGTGGTGTTTTTATTAAAAATTCACCAGTGTTTTTTTATCTGATGTTCTCACCAAGATAATCAGAATTTTTTGAAAAGAAAAAAAAAGAACAATATTGTAGTATATTAAGAACTTTACTCTGGGGACCAGCAGTTAGCGTAATGGCTGTGTCGCTGGACTCCCACGTAGTCAACCGTGGTTCGAGTCCCGGACCCGGTGGCTTGGACTCACACTGGGCGCGTGTGCGTGCGTGCCCAGGATCCCGAGAGGAGAATGGAGGAGAAGGGATTGTGGCGTGGCCATCCCCTCTGAGGGGTGATTTCTCGCTTTCTATCTCTCTGTCTCTCTCTGTCTGTCTGGCGAGAGCACGCGCCCTATAGCAAAAACCTCTCCAAAAAAAAAAAAAAAAAGAAAAAAGAACTTTTCTCTGTACCAGCAATGAGTTTGATATTTGATATGGAAACTTCTATGCATATGTAAATATGTTTATTCTTCTTGATTCAGGAAAATGTCTGATGAAGAGGAAGAGTTTGATATTCAGAATACGGGGAATTCGACAGAAGAAAGAGATGACACTTTTAATACTATCAATATTCCAGTTATCTCAGAGGAGCTTCCAGACACAGATGAAGCTGACGAACATGAATCTGAACTAGAAACGTTCGACGAGACCCAGGAAATACCTGCTAAGGAGGAAAGTGTCCTTAGCTTTCCAAGCCTGGAACCAGGAGATGAAGAAGAACTCGTGGAAGAAGTTATGCCATCTAGTCAGGTTTCATACACCCCAGAATATTATGGGGAATCTGAAACACAGTTAGACACACAGAATCTAAGTGAGGACAATCTCACATTTCTGGATAAAATAAAGGCTATAAAGAAGTCTTTGCAAGAATCAGTGAAAGACTCTTCAGCAATAGGTATTACCTAGGGAAGATGGGCTATTTCGTTCCCCCATTTTGAAGAATGATTGCTTTTTCTTGCTTACTTTTACTTGAAGTATTTTTAAAATTGATCTCGTTATACTTTCCCTTATCCATCAAACTTATAGAGTTACACTGCTTGACTCTCTTAACTGTGTGTGACAACTTCTCTATCCTACAATATCTATTTCCCCCATAAGTAAGCATCATTAAATTTTAAATCAATATTTGTTTATATTTTTACTTTTTTTTTTGGAGAGGTTTTTACTATAGGGTACGTGTGCTTGCCAGAAAGACAGAGAGAGACAGAGAGACAGAAAGCGAGAAATCACCTCCCAAGGGGGGATGGCCACGCTGCAATCCCTTTTCCTCCATTCTCTTCTCGGGGTCTTGGGCATGCATGCGTATGCGCCCAGCATGAGTTTAAGCCACCGGGTCCGGGACTCAAACCATGGTCAACTATATGGGAGTCCAGCGACATAGCCATTATGCTGACTGCTGGTCCCTGTTTATATTTTTAAATTAAGTAGGTTTTTTAAGTGTCCAGGGGACCTAAAAATGACAGAGAAATTCTTGATTATAATTGGAATTTTTTTTGCATATCAATTTAGAGTTAATTGTACATAGCTAGCAAGAGGTGATATGAGAACCTGACTCCAGATTTCCTAATTTCGTATCCACTACTTGCTCCACATATTATGATGCTTTACATATTTGTAGATTCTGCGTATGATTAACCTTATATTTAGCTTCAGAAAAGTCATGATTATATTTTATTGCAGCTTAATTTTAAAGACATGCACAAAATAATGTTGACGGTGTATAGTTGTTAGTATTACAGTCTTGGTACCAGAGCAGGGGGGGGGCAACAATAAGGTAGTGGTACTGCAGAGAACGGTTCTGCTCGCATGCTTCACTGACGATTTTTTTCCTTCTGTTGAGTTTTGTTTTGTTTTGTTCTGTTTTATTTTAATTTGCCATAGGGCAATGTACTCACCAGAGAGAGAGAGAGAAAGAGAGAGAGAGAGAGAGAGAGAGAGAGAGAGAGAGAGAGAGAGAGAGAAAGTACCTCTCATGGGATGTAGTTCTGCTGCAAGCACTTCTCTATTTCTCTATCTTTTCAGGATTTGGGGCATGCTTGTGTGTACATTCATTGTGTTTTTCAAGCCACCAGGTTTGGGATTCAAACTGCACAGTTGCCCATGTGGGATCCAGTTCCCTTAACCACCAGGCCATGGTCTGGGGTTCAATTTTTAGATTTTTTTCTTTTCTTTTCTTTTTCTTTTCCTTTTTAGATTTTGCTATTGTGTGCATATGCAGAGAGGAAGAGAGAGAAAGTAAGAATGTAATTCCCGCTCCCACCCCGGGGATGGCCATACTGCAATACCAACTCCATTCTACTCAGTATTTTGAGTACATTTGCACGTGTTTACCAGATGTGTTCCTCAGGCTGCGGGATCTAGGACTCCAAATATCCAGGAATATGGCCTCCTTAACCACTATGCTACTAATTGACCCTAGATTTTTCTTTTTCTTAAGTTTATTTATTTATTTCTTCTCTCTCTCTCTCTCTCTCTCTCTCTCTCTCTCACACACACACACACACACACACACACACACAGAAAGAGATAGGCAGAGACAGGCATTCCCAACAGGGTCTTTATGCCGTGCCACACGCTCACCCTCAGCTAGCCTGGATCATGGCCATGTGCACACACACCTGGCATGTACAGGGAGGGCTCGGGAGCACCCTGAGGCCCTTCTTATAGTTACATTACTACTGTGCCACCATCTGGCTCCCAGTTTTGGTGATCTCCCCTCTCCCAGGATGTCACCATATTGATAACCAACTTAGTATGGACTCTGATTGGCCTAATACACTACAGCCAAGAACTCTTAGACTCAGGCATCCTCTTGCCCTGCCTCCTGAACATTTTGGGATTTCAATGTGCCCATCCAGTCCATTTTTGGACATTTCTATTATCCCCAGGTAATGTCATTTATAACAAATACATGATGATTAAATAAATAAAGTTGTCTTGGTACATACTTCCTGAAGTCCTCCAATCCCTTAACATAATTCTCCTTCTCAAACTTAAAAATTTACTGTTGGGCCAGCCTCATAGCACAGTGCCTAAGTACTATCCCACATGGGTGACCAGGGTTTGAGTCCCAATTCTGGTGGCTTATATTGCCAGATGCATATGAATTCCCATGATCCGTAAGATGAAGAATTAGAGGAAAAGGATTGTGGCATGGCTAGACACTGTTGGGGAGTGCTTTCTTTCTCTCTCTCTGTCTCTCTTATACACACACATTCTGGCATTAAAAAAAAAAAGGAAAAATTATAAAAAGAATTCCACTATTATAAAAGTTCTAAAATATATGAATCATAGACCCAGACAAAACTTTTCTTTCTTTTTTTTTTTTTTTTTTTTTTTTTTGTGGAGAGATTTTTGCTATAGGGCGCGTGCGCTCGCCAGACAGACAGAGAGAGACATAGAGACAGAAAGCGAGAAATCACCCCCCCAGGGGGGATGGTCACGCCACAATCCCTTCTCCTCCATTCTCCTCTCGGGATCTTGGGCACGCACGCACACGCGCCTGGCGTGAGTTTTAAGCCACCGGGTCCGGGATGCGAACGGTGGTCGACTACGTGGGAGTCCAGCGACATAGCCATTACACTAACTGCTGGTTCCCACAAAACTTTTCTTTACCAAGATTAAAACCTCCCACTTCGGGGCTGGCAGGTGGTGTGGTGGTTGAGGTACTGGACTCCCACATGGCCAACCATGGTTCCACTCCCAGACCTGGTGGCTTGCTTTCTCACTTTCCTTCTCTCTCTCTCTGGTCAAATTAGAATGCATAAATAAATAAATAAAATAAATAATTAAAAAATGGAACAAAACAAAACACCTACCACCGCAGTTTTTCCTCAGTAGCCCATTTTCCGGGGCCCCTCCCTTCTTCTTGGGAGTACTGTTTTTTCTTTCCCTCTCCTTCAATAAACTCTCTGCTTTCCCCTAAAAAAAAAAGTATATAAATCATAGCTTTTTGTATCCATAAAACAATTAAAATAGCTTTTTGACAATTTTGACACCTTTCTTGTTAGAGAACTATGTAAACAAGTTTTAACAAATCCCATGAACCCAAGCATTACCAATGCCTTTTAAATTTTGTGATGGGATTATTGATAAATGTCCCATTTAGCTATAAGTCTATAGATTAAAAGAAAAAGTCTACCTTATTGATGTGTTTTGAAATACTATATTTCCCTCCTACAAACGGTAAAGAAATAATGATTATACAATAATAGTTTTATCCTTATAATGTAAGAATACCTTTTTTTTTTTTTTTTTTTTTTTTTTTTAATTACCAGAGGGCATGTGCACTCTCCAGAAAGAGAGAGAAAAAAAGAGAGAAATCACCTCCCAATGGAACATGGTCACACTGCGACCCTTTTTACTATAATTCTCTATCTTGTGAGGATTTAGGGCACACACACATATTCCTGGTATATTTTTCAAACTGCCAGGCCACAGTCCACCATGTGGAATCTAGCTTTTTAGGCACAGAATCTAACAATTGAGGTAGGGGGCAGGCCCAACATGTGAAGATTTTGATTCCCATATTATAGAATGGGTATAATATCTATTTTTGTGAAAAGTAGTTACAGGGCATTTCTAAGTTCTAGGTTCAAGACCTCTATCTCAAGGTCTCCCTTTTCTATACTCACTATAGAAAAATGCTTCATTTTCTGAGATGTTTCCTGTGCTTATAGCTGAACAATATCAGGTGTTGAATGTTAATGCTAATTCTCAAGATTATGGGTTAATTTTCAAAGAAAAAGGTTGCAATTGAATGCTGATCACCTTTCCTTACATAAAATTAAAAAGTTACTCTTATCATTAAGATGCAGAGGGGAAATGTGGCACCAGCGGCCTGGATTCCATGTGATTAAAAGCGGGCCCATAACTCTGTACCTGTTTGTGGGCATAGGTTGCTGACTCTTGCTATAGTTGACTATGATTTCTCTTTTCTCTTTTTGTCTACAGTGAAAATTGTACTTATTCCTGTGGGCCAGGAAATTACAATGCCTTTCAAAGTTGACACCATTTTTAAATTCCTCAAGGATCACTTTTCACAGTTATTAGGTATACCGGAATATGTACTGCAATTAAGACATTCAGGTAAGTTTGGAGGCTAATAAATAAAGCTTATCAAGATCTCCCGAGTTTTATCATGTATACAGTCAAGATCTTCAATTTCTTAAACGAAATACCTTGGTATTTACTATTTAAACATTATATTATGGTTATGCATTAATTAAATTTACACATTTTTATTGAGGTTATACTTTGTTCTTGATACTGGCTAAGAACTGAAGATACAAAGAAACATGAAACAAGATTCATGATTACAATAGTTTACAGAATAGGAAGAAAGAAGAAGAATGCAGTAGTTACTATATAACATGTACATGCTTTAGTCGAAATATACACTAAAAGCTATGGGAACAGGGAGAAGGAAATTGGGAGATTCTAAGACATTTCATTTAATAGAAGTGATAATACTTGGGTTAATTCTCAAGGAAGTGAGAAAACCTGGAACTTTTGGGAAATGGGCAAGATGTTTTCTGTGGCTGGTGGTAGGTTATACATGGAGAGTGAGAGGAGATGAGACTGAAAAAAAATAGGTGATGAAGGAGAATGCATAGAACAAGAAGGTTGAACACAATTTGTTGGTATTTCATACATTGAGATCATTTCACATGCCCATGATGTCAAATTTCTTTCTTTTTTTTCTTTCATTTATTTATTTTTACATTTTTAATAAACATCTACTTGTGGATGGTATTGAGTACTCCACTGAAGTTATATCAGCCTTCTTACATGAGCGGACGTAATTTTTATAAGTACAATAGTTAACCAGACTAAGATAGTTTATTTGAATGTATGTTCCTATAAATATGTATGAACATATCTTAATATTTTAGTTAAAAAATGTTTCGGCTAAGCTGTGGTAGCACCTGCTGGGAGATGCTGCTTCTCAGGAACCTGAGGTCACGTGGAAGTACTGGATCCAGTTCTAGCCTACTCTAAAAGATTGGCACAGTCTCCTGAGCCTGTTCCAGTGACTTGGGAGGCTGAGGTGGGAGGGTTGCAACATAGCACAATTATGTCTTCAAAAAAGAAACTTTCTGATATTGACTTATAAAGATGTCCACACAAAGTTTCCAGAGAAAAACAATCAATCCAATTTCAAAACTATTAAAAAAATCCATTATAATGAATATACTCCAAAAGTAAGATGTTTATGTATTCTATAACTGATTATTGAAGCCTGATTGGGGAAACAAAACTAAAATTTAAGTGATTATTAGAAATGATGATGGTTAATTTATTGAATATGTACTGTGTGCTAGCACTTCTATAAAATGTGTTGTCCATGTTACCACTTGATCAATGCAACCACCCAATGGAAGTCGGTATTATTAGGAACTCTTTCTGAGAAAAGGAACCTAAAACTTAAGGAATTGATGCAAATCATGCTGCTGATAAATGGTAGAGTCTCAACTGAACTGTAGATATTCCTCCAAAGTGGGAATTAGAAACTACTGGACATTAACTAAAATGTGAAGTTTAAAATTAGAGAAGCGACAGCGCTTTGAGACTGTGGTAGCTGGCCAGTGGTATTAAGGATCTCTGTCAATACACTTCCTGACCCTTTTCTTTTTCTGTAAGTGCCAGGCATCAGCACTGAGGATCAGGCCTATATCAGCAGCAATTACAACAGAGCTTGATTCTTATCAACCATCATCTAAGATGGGTGCTTTCTTCTGATTCTAGAACTGGAGCTCAACTTTGGTGATACTAAGTCTACTATAGAAATAAGTAGGAGGGGAGAAAGCTCTGGGATCTTATATATGTTTCCTATGGCTCTTGTCACTGACAATTACAAATTCATTGACTTAATGCAACACGTGTATTTTTCTTATAGTTCCAGGGAGTAGAAATTCTAAATCGATTTCACCGATGTCAAAGTGTTAATAGGTCCACTCTCTCTCTGGAGAATCCACTTGATTGCCTTTCCAGTTTCGTTTCTTTTGGAATTTATGTTGAAAAAATTTTGCCAGAGGTTGTGCGTGCTCATGAGAGGGAGGGAGGGAGGGAGGGAGGGAGGGAGGGAGGGAGAGAGAGAGAGAGAGAGAAAGTGAGGAAGCATGCCCATGGGGAATGATCATGCCGCAATCCCTTCTCCTGGGAGAAGGATGTGGACATATTTTAGGGCCATGATTAAACTCATCATAAAGACTATATGACATTCATATTAATTTTTTAGTGAACAATTTAGGTTGTCAAGTTCAAACTCAGAGTACATAGAATATGCTTTCTTGAACACAGTAAAAAATAGACTAATGGTATCTGATAGGTTTCTAAGAATAAGTATAGCTTTTGTGTGTTCAAATTTCTACTTATAATTTAGGAAGACCAAACATTTTATATAGATTTTTCTTAAAAGAATTATTTATTTATTTATTATCATTATTTTTCAATTTTGACCAGAGAGAGACAGAGAGAGAGAGAGAAAATGAGAAAGGAAGCCACCAAGTCCAGTACTTGAACTGTGGTCAGCCATGTTGGAGTCCAGCTCCTTTAACCACCACACCACCACACCACTGCTGGGCAAGTTATATTTTTTTATTCATAAAGTTTCTGTGATACAAAACAGTAGTTAGTAACATTATTATATTTTTGTATCCCTCAGCAGAGAGAAAGAAAATTGGTCCATTTACTGATTATACTAATAATGGATGCAGGAGGGAGGATGAAGTAGAAGTCGGAGCAATTCTAAATAAATATAAAGCAATGGTATATCTTTTCCAGCACACAGCGGAGGCTTACCTCCATCTTGGCATGAATTAATTTATGTTTCTAATTATAGAGAGAAGGACTGAGTATATTTCAGATTTCTGAGTATATGCTTTTCTGTACTGGAGTATGGGATGGGTATGAAAATGATCATGCTTACCCCTATAAGGACATGCCCTATATTTACATATAATGTTTTGTTAGAGTCAATGTATAGAAAAAGATTTTGTTTATATGACAGAATGTTTTCATTTTTAAGTGTTTATTGAGATCAATAGTTACTATACATTTAAATGCGTTGAGCTGTAGCTTTATTTATAATGTTGAATTCCTGCTCAAGAATGACACTATAAAGATTGCCATTGTGGAATTTTCTATATTAACATTATAGCAAGAGGTGGAAACCATTAATACTATATTTAATAATTAAATGATATGCACTTCTACAAGTATCTTTGATGATGTTTTTCATCCTCTAATAATGAGGACATAATAATTAGCTGTTTCTGAAGCACTGTCGTACATCATGATGACTGTAGTTAATAGCAATATATTGTATATTTCCTAACTATTAAGAGAATAGATTTGAACATCATGTTATGCTACATAAATATACACAATATTATTTATAAATTGAAAAAAGAAAGCTCAATCAATAAATAACCATTTCTTTGCTATAAAACTTCTTAAAATGTTATTTCTGATTCTAGGGATAATTCTTAAAAATAATGAAACTTTAATAGAACGTGGCATTAAGCCAAAGGAAGTTGTACAGTTGGAACTCTTTTCTACAAATCCATATCAATATCCAGTTAAAAGGATACCAGGATTAAGTGATGTCTCTCAAATCATAACTGTCCTCGTGCAAACTGGTGAGTTATTTGATGTCTTTTTGGTTGTGTCTTTGTGGTTGAACTTCCATTCAGTCTTGGTCTTGTCTCCTTAGGCATTGATCAGTACCAGAAGGTGGCTGTTGAGATTGTAAAATCTGACTTTCACAAACCATTTCTTGGTGGATTCAGACATAAAATAACAGGAATAGAATATCATAATGCTGGGACACAAACAATACCTAAAAAAACTTCTGAAAGAACCAGTGTATTTTGTAGAGACACACAGGTGATATTTTCACTTTTCCATTTAGATTTCGAAGCTGTAGCCTTGTGTTGTATGACTCTCCCTAATTCTTCCAAGGACTTATGTAGAAATTAAAATGAAAGAAAAATGGAATATGTAGGAAAATATTCTCTTCACTCGTGTGTGTGTGTGTATGATGAATACTTAAATATTTTAATGTTTTTTTTAGACTGTTTTTGAGAAAAGAAAGTTTCAACAGACCACAAATACCACATCCACACAGATGACTAAAATTGGTGTGTATGTATCAAATATGACTGACAAACTGGTAACACCAGGACCGTACTTTACAGCGGCACAATACCATGCTCAAAGATTGGCAGCGGTAAGATGACTGTTATTGTGGATGAATACTAAAAATTAAACCTAAGAACCACTTGTACTCTGTGTGTGTGTGTGTGTGTGTGTGTATGTGTGTATGTGTGTGTGAGTGTTTCCCTAAGCCATGCTAGCTTCAGAAAGAACCCACATGAGTATCAATTATGAATCATGTTTCATTGGCAACAAAAGCAGCTTTCATCTCCAATATCCTCCCATAGAAGGAACTGGAATCCTAAATGTGCCTAATCTGTCCCTTTCCCTTAGGAAGACCCAGGTGCTTCATGTGTTGCCTTTGGCCATGATTAGCCTTCTCCAAACTTCTGTCTCTTAGCTTTATCCCTGTCACAACAGAATCACCTAGAGAATTTTACAGTCTAATGGAAACCCAGTAGGACCTTAAGGTTTGTTTTCTTTGACATTAGTATCACCATTCCAAGGCTTTTATTTTATTGTTTGCATGATCTATCATTTTTTTCATCCTTTTACTTTCAACCTATTTGCTCTCTTGTAGACAGCACATGGTTGGAGCTACTTTCTAGCATTTGACTATGAGTAAAAATGATGTGAAAACAGTGGTTTAAATAAAAAAATTATGTTTTATGTGCTAGGCCATTCTAGTTCAGTCAGCCCAAGATCTTCAGAGACATGTGTAGGACAAAAAGCAAGTCTGACTGCAGTTTGAGTTTTGAATGACTGAGTCCTTGGAAGGAGACTACTCACCTGAGAACCACTTGGCAACTTTGTTATCAGTGCCAGTTATGGCCAGTCTGATGAGTTTTTTACTTTTTTAGTTTAAACTATTTTTTACCACATAAAGGTAAAGATGAAGTTACTATAGAACTTTGGAGAAAAGGGGAGGAGTAAAGTTTACATAAAATTTAAGTGAAGCAGTGTTTTTATTTTTACTTTTTTAAAGTTTATTTTATTTATTTCATAAGAAAAAGCATGCTTTAGAGAAAGAGAGAGAGGGGGATACCTTCAACATAGTCTCTTTATGCCACAATCCCTTTCCTCTAGCCCATTAGTTAGTCATAGTCTTGGGATCCGAACCTGGGATTAGCCATGTGGTTTCCAGCACTGCAAAACCAGCTGCATCTTTATGGTCTCAATGCAAAACAAGGCTCTGTGTAAATGGGTCAACATCAGGTCTGGACTGTGAAGTGAACTAGGATCCTGTGTCCTTAAGAAAAAAGTTAAGGGACCAGCAGGTGGCATAGTGGTTAAGGTGCTGGACTCCCACTTGGCTGACTGCAATTTGAGCTTTGAACCTGGTGACTTGAAACTCAGGCTGCGTGTGTGTGTTTGTGTGTGTGTGTGTGTGTCCAAAATCCTGAGAGCAGAATGGAGGGGAAGGGATTGCTACATGGCCATAGCCCCTGGGGGGCATGATATCTCACCTTCTCTGTTTCTCTCAGGTGAGCACATGCACTCTATAGCAATAATAATCTCTTAAAAAAAAAAAAAGAAAGAAAAGAAAAGAAAGAAAAGAAAAGAAAAGAAGAAAAGAAAAGAAAAGCAACAAAGTTAAAAGAGATGGAGAATGTTGTTTCTTCTTGATATTCTCTGAAATTCAGCTCTCTAGTTGTAAATCGAGGTTGATTCTTTCTGTCAAAATGATTTAGATCCTCTAAGTATAAGTGGGATATTTCATTCCTACTGATCTAATTACAAACTGCAAAGTTTCTGACAGTTCATGATTTAGAGAGCAAAGTTTCTCAGTTTGTGAGAAAATAGTGGCCACTCAAAGAAAGGGACTGGTATTATATTTTATAGCTGTGGTGTGTCCTTGGGATAAACGTTGTTCCCTATTAACTTTGTAGCTGACATATTAGTGCCTGTTATTCCAGAAGGATGATTTTTTACTTTCTTAGGCCAAATTCATTTTTACTTTCTTACTGTACTGGGGCTAGACAGTGGCTCTATGATAGTATCCGTTACCCAAACTCCTTTAATTTTTCCGTTCTGTTATCTCATTATGAGCTTGTTAATGTAGGATGACAAAATTGTTGACCAAGTTTCATCATCATATATACATTTTATGCAGGAAGAAGGGAAACATCAGGGAAGCATGTCACTTGTATGTTGTCTTCAAGGGTTCCCCCAGAAGCCTCGTCTGGTGATTTCCACTTACATCTCATTGGCTTATCATGTGACTTTTCCTGCTGCAAGAGTGTGTTATAAATGCATTTTCAAAGTAGCGTATTGTTGCTTCTCAATAAGATTGAGTTTTTCTTAATAAAATGAAGTAGGGGAGACTGTATTAGGAGGGAAATGGAAGTCTCTATGACACTTTCTAAACTCCAGTAAAATGGTACTAAAGAGATAAAAAGGTATAAATATACGAGGAAAAAGAATACATGAAAAGAATGAAGAATAAATGTCAGTTGATTTTTTTAAAGTTGTAAAGCATATAGAGAAGTGTTAACTTACTAATGTAGAGGAGGTGCAAATGTTAATGCTTGCCACAGATGGAATTAAGAACCAAATCATTTTGCCCTGTAGAACCTTGGAAAGTAACTGGAAGTCCTGTGGGATTTGGAAGTGAAGTATGAGCTGTAAACAGAGGGGTTACTTGAAAGTCAGTATAAGGAATAAATTTTCATTTCATAAGTTTTTATCTTGAGAGAGAGAGAGAGAGAGAGAGAACACCCTTCACAGGATCTGTTCATGCTATGATTCCCTTCTTCCAGTCCTACAGCCTGCTGGATTTTGGGTATTTGCACTTGTGACTGGCATATTTCAGACAAACCAGGATGAGGATTTGAACCTTTGTGCCATGTAGGATCCAGCTTCTCTTGAGCAGTATATTACTGATATGCCTTGGAGCCAGCCCATTTTACTCTTTATATAGTTTCTTGATTTCAATTTAAGTCTTTTGTTTCAGGCAAGTTTATATTAGGTGTGATTATCGATTATTTTTGTACTCACTCTTGCCATATCACCATGTTTTTATTTACTAATTATTCATGTTTGCTTATTCTTTTATTAACTTGTATTAACTTTTCCTTTTGGGGGGAGGGTTTTTAAAATTTTTAAACATTTTTTGTTGTTTTTCATAGTTGACAGTAGGTACTTTATTTCAGTTTTTCTAGTGATTACTCATAAATTTTTTAACACATTTAGTTTTTTTATAGTAAATATTAATACATATGTAATAAGCCTGTGTAGCTGCTTCATGAATAAGTTGAGAACCTTAATAGGCTTTTCTTTTATTTCCCCCCCTCATTCCTTCTATCAATTGTTGTTTGATTTGGAATGATAATTACATATTTATAAATAATTATTAATATATTTATTTATACATTTATCATAATATAATATATAATAATAATTAATATAATAATATTATATCATAGTAAAATTCTATATAATTTACTATATAATTATACTTTCATATTGTTCTTTTCATCTGTTTATATTGATACATGATTTTTTTTTGCCAATAACATACATTTAATGACTTCTTTTTTTTTGGAGAGGTTTTTTGCTATAGGGCACGTGTGCTCGCCAGACAGACAGAGAGAGACATAGAGACAGAAAGCGAGAAATCACCCCCCAGGGGGGATGGTCACGCCGCAATCCCTTCTCCTCCATTCTCCTCTTGGGATCTTGGGCACGCACACACATGCGCCTGGCGTGAGTTTTAAGTCACCGGGTCCGAGATGCGAACCGCGGTCGACTATGTGGGAGTCCAGCGACATAGCCATTACGCTAACTGCTGGTTCCCATAATGACTTCTTTTGAAGTTTAACTCACTGCTTCAACTTTTTTCCCCTTGAATTTATTGTTCTTGCTAGGACACATTCTTTAGTAATTTTTTAGAGATTATGTATGGGAAGTAAACCATAATAAGTCTTATTAAATGAACCCATAATTAAATTTCAGTTTGAGTGTAGAACTTTATCTTTGAAGTTGTATTTAAAAGCCTGATCTCAATTAAATTCTCATTTCTGTTTCCTCTCTCTAGGAAACTTTCGGGTTTTCACTTCACTATTGGTATTTTGTAATCTTTTCTTTTTTAGATTTTCATAGAGCACATGTGCTTGCCAGAGACAAGAGAAGGGGCAAGAAAGAGAAAGTGAGAAATTACCCCCCCACCCCAGGTGGGATGGCCACACCACAATCCTTACTGCTCCAGTTTTCTCTTGGGATTTTGAGCATGCGCACATCCATGACTGGAGTGATTTTCAAGCTGCTGATCCAGAATTTGAACCATGGTGGGCCATGTGGAAATCCAGGACCTTAACCACCATGCCACCTGCTAACCCTGGTATTTTTTCATCTTATTTTAGGATATGTTTGAGACTTGTAATGAACCTTTTTTGTCAGAGCTCATGTCTTGTTTTGTGAAACAGTCTTTATTATTTTTTGAATAGTTCCTGTAATCAATTTCATTCTGTCTGGAGCTTGTATCAGATGGAGGGGTGAAGGAATTTGCTCTTTATCTCTAAAGATGCATGGAAAATCATTTACAATAGGCAGATTATTAAGAAAAAAAGATATACACATTTTATTTAATGTATACATGTGTAATGAGAACTATGGAATATATGAACCCAAAGAAGAACCAGATGGTTGAGGCTTAGATACCCTCTTCATAGAGAAGAGGAAAGTACAAAATGGAAGGTACAGAAGGCAATTTTAGAGTAAACGATTTTTTAGAGGGGAGATAGTGGGTCCAATGCTCAGATAGTGGTGAGTAAGTGATTCTGTTTGAGAATGGAATAGGCCTGGAAGATAGACAATAGCTATGACAAGACCTGGCTAGGTCTCTTGTCATTCCTTAATCTTCCCTCCCATGGTATGCGTTTAGTTTATGAAAGCCCGGGGAGGGGGCAGAGCAATTGTTTTCCTCCTTTGGTGGGTCCAGATTTGGGGGCAGGTGATAGAATATCAGAGTAAAGATCCTCCTACCACTTCAGGAGAAAAAGAGGATCAAAATGATTGAGAGACAGGAAAGAGAAGTCAGAGAGAGAAATCAATTCTGAGTTTGTTTCTCATTTTAGAATAGTTTTGTAATCAAGTGCATTCTGGCATGTCTTCGACATGTCAAAGCTGAATTAAAGCCAAGACCCCCAGCAGGTGGCATAGTGGCTAAGGTGCTGGACTCCCTCATGGTCGACTGGGTATATAGGTATGTGTGTCCAAAATCCCAGGATGAGAATGGAAGAGAAGGAATTGTGGCAAGGACATACCCCTGACTGGTGATTTCCACTTCCCCTCTCACTGTCTTTCTCCCCTAAAAACAAAACAAAACAGGGACCAGCAGTTAGTGTAATGGCTATGTCGCTGGACTCCCACATAGTCAACTGCGGTTCGTGTCCCGGACCCGGTGGCTTAAACTCACACCGGGCGCGTGTGCGTGCGTGCCCAAGATCCTGAGAGAAGAATGGAGGAGAAGGGATTGCGGCGTGGCCATCCCCCCTGGGGGGGTGATTTCTCGCTTTCTGTCTCTCTGTCTCTCTCTGTCTGTCTGGTGAGCGCATGCACCCTATAGCAAAAACCTCTCCAAAAAAAAAAAAAAAAGAACCAATACAGCCGAGACCCAGTACAGACATATTTTATTTTAGAATGTCTGGGTTTATCTTTCCTGCCTCGTATTTTCCCTTAATTCTTTTAAATTTTTCTTGTCTCCTGCCTCTCATTCTAAAAGATTTTCTCAGCTAAGTTTCTTACTTTCTAATTCTTATGCTCTACACATTCTGCAGATGAGTTGCTGGTTCTCTGCCAACATCCATTCTTCCGCTCATCCTCTGTAGGAAAGCGTTCTCTAGGCACATGGCTACCTGAAGACCACAGTTCATAACCCCCTTTGTAGATCCATGAGGCCGATAACTAAGATCTGCACAGTGAGATCCGAGAGGCTGTGATGTGAGTCACTTCCAAGCATTGCTCCTAAAGCGCTCTTTGTTCCTTCCTTCATTTCAACTGCTGGAAGATGATGAAAAATGGACCGGCCAACCGAGACATATAAGTAGGAGAGCATTTGTTAATTATGGCAGAGGTTTCTGAGCAGGCCTAAACTGTTTTGCCAATTCCTGCTTTATTATGTGAGAAAGAAATAACTTTTGTGTTCTGTCCTTCTATATTTATTTATTTTGAGAATTAATTTCCTTTTTTTTTCTGTCAGACAGCTGAGAGAGAGAGAGAGAGAGAGAGAGAGAGAGAGAGAGAGAGAGAAAGGAGACAGAGAAAGATAGAAAGTACTTCCTAATGGGGTACGGTCAAGCTACATCCTTTTTCCTCCATTCCTCCTTCCTATAAGGGTTTTACATATGCATGCACATACCCCCAGCACATTTTTCAAGCTACTGGGGCTGCAGTTTGAACAATGATTGGCCGTGTGTGACCCAGCTCCCTTAACCACTGCTCTGTGGGGCTGCCTCTGTGTTTAAAAAACTGTATTTTGCTGTCTTTAGTAAGCTTAATAAGTTTTATAGCACCTAAGGTAATACATATTCATTATTTTTTGGATGTGTATATATTTAAAGTTTATTTATCTCATGAGAAAGAGAGACTGAAAGAGAGAGGTACAGGGAAACAGGTATCCCAGTAGTTTTCCTCTCTCCGTGATAAACCCCAAGTCGCAGTCAGCCTAGATCATAGACACGTGTGTGTGTGTGTTCATGGGGTGTTCAGGGAGGTCCTAGACCTTTCTCATGTGGGTCTAACCGCATCACCACATGTCCACTTAGTTTTTTTGTTTATATCAAAAATAACATCGCACCAGCTCTTTGTTAATTCTTTTATATTGATTATTTTATACTTCTAACCTGTCCTTTATCTCTAGAAATATTGACTGTTTCTAGTCTGGTCTTATTTTTTGTTTTGTTTACTCTAGTAAAATGATTCTAAAAGTTTGGTATCATTACCTGGAGCACCTATTAAACTACACAATACTGTGCTTTGTTCTAGCATTTCTGACTTAGAAACTCTAGAGAGAGGTCTGAGAATTCGCCTTTGCATTGAGCTAATTTTCCAGGTAAGGCCAATGCCACTGATCTGGCTATTTTTTTCTGTCAGAAAGCTTCCACTCTTTGAGAACCTCTCTTTGTTTTAGTAATACTCTTTCAGGCAAGTCCATTTTTCTCTTTCTCGAGCAAGGAGCCTTTTGTTTTGTAGCTTTTCACAAACGTTTGGCTATTCTTGGGCACGGTCTCAGAAAATATTCGAGATTCTTCATGCACTGTTTGCTAACAGCATCTTTGTTCACCCTTTGACCTGTATTTTTGGAGATGTGTAAGGCTTGATTCTGGGAGAGCTATTTTTCTGAATAGGGTGATTCTTTTCATCCTGAGTGTTTCTGGTTTCTAAGGACACTACTCACTTTTGCTCACAGACAAATGTCTCTGTTGCTATTTGCCTAAATTGTTTTACAGGAGCCTGTTCCATTGCATTTTTCAAGCAGTCTCCTGACTGGTTGCCTCTCTGCTCAGAGAGCATCCACCAATTTGGGGCTTGAAGTAGTCTTAGAGGCAGTTCTGTATTCTCTAGCTTGCCTCTCCAGGATGATGAGGTTATAGACTCCTTCAGTTTATTCTACCTGCCCCTTTTCTTGGTGGGATTCTTTAAAGATGCTATTCCTTTGGGAGAACACTTTAATTTGACTCAGTTTCTCTACTGATTTCTCTTACATAATTCTTTGTAATGATCAGGTATTAGGATGAGAGGAAGAGATATGTCAGCATGTGTTCTGTCTTCTTTTACAATTTATTTATTTATTTATTCTTTAATTTGCTATAGGGTGCATGTGTTTGCTGGAGGGAGAAAGAGAGAGAAAGAGAGAGAGAGAGACAGAGAGAGAGAGAGAGAATCTCCTGGGATGGTCATGCTACAATCCTGTCTCCTCCATTCTCCTCTAGGGATTTTGGGAATGGACACACTTGCACCCAGTGTGTTTCTAGGCTGCTGAGTCTAGGACTCAAACCATACAGTCAACCATGTGGAGTCCATCTGCCTTAACCACCAGGCCTGTCCTCACTCTTTTTTTTTTTTTAAAGAACTATTTAATTTAATTTATTTATTTATATTTTTAATTTGATCAGAGAGGGTCAGAGAGAGAAAGAGAGAAAGAGAGAGAGAAAGTAAGAAAGCAAGCCTTCAGGTCCAGGACTCGAACTGTGGTCGCCATGTGGGAATCCAGTGCCTTTAGCCACCATGCCACCTGCTGGACCCTGTCCTTACTCTTGATCCAGCCCTCGTCATTTTATTTTTATTTATGAGTTTAATAAATAAAATTATAAATCTCCTTGGCTATTAGTCTAGTATTATGCCATATCCTCAAATATATTTATATTTTATACAATTCAAAAAATGCTTGTTTGCTTAAGGCTCTCTTTTTTCCCCCTCTGAGGTGTTTGCCATAGGGCACATGTGCTCACTGGAAAGAGTCACAGGAAGATAGAGAGAGGGAAAGTGAAGAATCACCTCCAAGAGAAGATGGCCATGCCTCATTCCCTTGTCTTCTATTCTCCTCTTGGGATTTTGGGTACTCATACACCCACACCGAGCTTGATTGTCAAGTTGCCTGGTCTGGGACTCGAACCATAATCAATTATGTGGGAGTCCAGCGTCTTAACTACCATGCCTCCTAAAGGCTTATTTTTGTTTAAACTGCCTTAGGTGGTTTCCACATATGCCTAACTACTGGATTTGGGATATCCAATTTGTTTTAAATATGAGCCTAAGCCAATTGCAATCAGGATAAACTAGAGAAAATGAATATTTGTAACAATAATAGCATTTCCTAAGGACTTCTTATACATCAGGCTTGGGCTAAGCACTTTCTATGCATGCTTTGTATCTGTTCTACAGAGAAGGATGCTGAAGCCGAGAGGGCAGGTGGCTTACCCCAAATCAAGCATGTAGCGAGTAGAGGGCTGATTCGAACTAAGTTATCGTCCAGAGTCTGTGCTCTTAAGTGTTGTACTAACGGCCTCCTATGAAGGTCTGTTTGCTAAATTTTTAAGTCAAATAGCGGTGACATGCGTTATCCTTGGTATTTATGTTAGGGTATGTGAAAATATGTAAGTAACATAGAATTAAACCTAGACCTTCAGCATGTTTCCTTGCTGTTGAATTGGAATGAAAATAATCATTGTGACCTTCATTATCTGATTAAAATGTGATGATTGACATTTTGTTTCCTTTTGATTTACCTACAGGTGATAGTGATACAGACTTACTATAGACAGTGGCATGCTAAAGTTTATGTAGAGAGTTTAAGACAGCAGAAACGGTTGCGGTTGGAATGGGAAGCACAGGAAGAACTAAGGAAGAAAAGAGAAAAAGAAGAATGGATGAAAATGGACTATTACCGAAGGCATAATCCTAAAACAAAGGAAGATTTTGAACTTCTTTATAATGCACTAGAACGTAAGTGTAACATACGGTTTTGCATAAAATACTAGTTACAGGTTGGTTTTTTTCTTTTCATGAATAGGAAAAACAGATTTACTGAAGATAAAAGAGAACTTTATTATTTGAAGAAGTCTTGGCAATGCAGATGAGAGAATTTAGAAAGATGAATGACATCTTATGTTTGGTTCAAGAATTAAGGCTCAAGTGAAATTGGAATGCTTTTTTATATTAGTAATTAATAAGTGCATACCGCTCTGTGAATTACGCAGTGTCGGTACGTTATTTCATTTGATCTTCATCCTTGTGAGATAAAGAGAGAAAGTACTGTCTAATCCAGTTTTCTGATGATTTTGGAAGTTTGTGAATTCAGAGTTGAGCTGTTCTTTAATCTCAATCCAACATCCCGTCTGATTTTCCTCTTTAGAAGAGGAACTTGGCAATACCTTTTAAGCTCCTCTTTATTGATAATAATATATAAATGCAGATTTTCCACATATGGACTTTTATGCCTTATTTCCTCCACAGTATGTGTGCTAGTCGTTGATAAATTTGAAACTGTAATTACTTGAACAAGACAAGCAATCTTTATTCAAGGCAGTTGATACACTGCTCTGCTTGTGGCCCTTTCCTACCTTCCTGTTGCCTACCTTCTTATCTCAGGTTAAATGTCATCAACTCAAAAATGTTTGGGTTGACGGTAAAACTTGGGTAGTCTGCTGTCTTTTTATATTGCTCTTTATACCCCAAACTTTATTTATTTGGCAACAATTTGTAATAATACATCTTTTGTTTAACATTTATTTCCACCACTGAATTGCATGAGGAGTTATTCATGGATTTTATGACAGTCTCTTTATTCTTGTGCTTCGCTTACATGCCCAATGTGTTGGTGAAATGAATGAATGAATGAAACCAGGAATGTCGTAGTGCAGCTCTCTCTAGGTACTGCTTTGCCAGCCCCACCTATTGGCACTCACGGCAATAACTGGGACTGAAGAGTTCCTCACTACACTAGCTGTCTAAGAGTAGAGAAATCGGGTTCTTGTGAAGACATGGACAAATTTTAAAAATTAAAAATAACCTCTACGAGTATGTTTTAGTTGAACAGGATCATTTTATTCAAGAAAATATGTCTCGGACTTCTCTATGATGACTATTCATAACATCAGCTTAAAACCAATTCTCTTACATTACTTTGTTTCTTTATTTTTTTCATAGGTGTTAAATGTTCTATTACTGAAGTCACGGTTTTCTAGTTGGAAACAGTTTTAGGCATCACATGTTGTTGGGTCTATTTAAGTGGCTATAAGATAAAATGCTATCTATTAAAACATATAATTAAACGTCAGGTTTAACAAACAATATTAATAAATGTATCTCTTTGATGATGCACAGAATTCAGTGGCTTTAGGAATGGTTACAACTTTTTTTTTTTCTGGAGAGATTTTCACTATAGGGCGCGTGCGCTCGCCAGACAGACAGAGAGAGACATAGAGACAGAAAGCGAGAAATCACTCCCCGGGGGGATGGTTACGCTGCAATCCCTTCTCCTCCATTCTCCTCTCAGGATCTTGGGCACGGACACACACGCGCCCGGCGTGAGTTTTAAGCCACCAGGTCCGGGACGCGAACCGTGGTCGACTACGTGGGAGTCCAGTGACATAGCCATTATGCTAACTGCTGGTTCCCAGGAATGGTTACAACTTTACATAGCAGTGTTGGAGGTAACTACAGAGCTTGCTCACTAGCCTCGCACTTCTGTTTCACCCTTTCTCCGAAACGTTGAAATACCGTTTGGTTTACTTCTCCTTCCATCTGCGCTGTCAGATAACAAAGGTTATCAGTAGGAAGCATTGTTGGTCAGTTGTCTGTGAAAGGTGTTATTGACAAGTAAAGTGCTATTACAGTACTGCTCTATTAAAATAATATTCCAAATTCATATATGAATAAATTAAAGGATACTATTGTTATTTTTGTTTGGCTAACAGGCATCTGTACTAAATAATTGAAGATATGTTATATGAGGTTCTGCCTTTTCTGCTTATTTGCGAAGTTAACTTGGACAAGTTACTCACTTCTCTTAAGCCCCAGTCACCTATGAAAGAACTTAATAATTTTTTTGCACATCTACTTCAGAGGGCTTTTATAAAGTGAAAAAGAATATTACATTTATGAAAGTACATAGAAAAGTGCACAGTTCTATACATATGCAGGTTACTGTTGTATGGTAAATTATTTTGTACAGAATTTAATAAAACATATTTTATGTAAGTCCATATGTAATAGGTATGAAGGAAAACAGAACGAAACATGAAATTTCTTACACAAATGGGAAATATCAGTTAATTTTAGTCCTATATTTTAAATGAAAACACTTAGAATAAAAATTTTAAGTTCGATTTCACAATTTTAAGTTAGAAATTTCTTATTTACAAGCTCAATAATTTAGATTGCTTTTCTTTTAACAGTTTTCTTCATGCTGTCACTCTAGTCCTGGGAACTGCTGCCCTCTAGTGGTTCAGAGTGACTACTAGAACCCCTAGTGTAGTGTTGGTGTCCTTTGACCTCTTCATTCAAAATAGGAAACTTATTTTTTCCCTCAGGATAACCTGCCCTTCAGTAATTCAATCAAGTGAAATAACTTAAAGAAAATAAAATTAACTGTATAAGCTAATATACAAAGAGTATCTCTAGAATATTTCTGGGCAGTAATGTTTGATTTTTGTCTTTTTAAAAATTTATTATAATGGCATGTCGGGGGGGACTATTTTCGTTGATCTGAATTGTCTATAGTTGAAAAAAAAACCAGGTGATAAGTATCTCTGTATTGTAAAGGGAGCCTGAAATAAAGAGTTGTTTTTGTCTATTTAAAAGTTGTATATATATATATATATATATATATATATATATACATATATATATATATATATATGTATATATAATTATACAAAATGAAAATTTTTTGTGTGTTGGACTTATAAAAATTTACTATTATGCCATGTGACTCAGCCATACTATTGCATGTAGTTGCAGTCTGTCTGTTCTAATTCCTACATGGTATACAATGTATTCATTTTTCTATGGATTTGTATTGCTACAAACATCCTTTAATCTCTCTCTCTATACATATGTTTCTCTTGTGTATAAACCCAGGATTGGAGTTGCTAGTTCAGAGCATATGCATATGTTCAATGTTTTTGTTTTTGTTTTTTGTTTTTTTGTTTTGGAGAGGTTTTTGCTATAGGCGTGTGCACTCACCAGAAAGGCAGAGAGAGACAGAGAGACAGAAAGTGAGGGTACCCCCCAGAGGGTATGGCCATGCCGGAATGCCTTCTCCTCCATTCTCCTTCCAGGATCTTGGGCATGCACACATGCACATGCACCTGGCGTGAGTTTAAGCCACCTGGTCCTGGACTCGAACTATGGCTGACTACATGGGAGTCCAACAACATAGCCATTACGCCAACTGCTGGTCCCTGCATATGTTCAATGTTAAAGGATCCTGCTAGATCATTTTTCAGAGGCTGTACCAGTTTATATTCTTACAGGAGCATATGTGAGTTTTAATTGCTCCATCATCCTCTCCAGTATTGGCCACATCTCTTTTTCATTTTAATCACGCTGGAGGGTGTTCAGTACCATTACTATATCTTATTTTTGAGATTCCATTAGGTGAGATGTCAGGATCCCAGGGTCAGCATGAGACAACCTTTCTCTCTCATAAAGAATTTGTGAAGGAAATGAAATGGGACCTATTTCTTGACTCATGAGTTACTCGGGAAGATCAAAGATATAAAAATGGGTAGGAGAGATGACTTTGAAGAGGCCAGTAAAGTGATTTCATTGGAGTCATCGCTGTGCTTTGGGGTGGTGGTGGAGGGATTGTGCTATTTTCTAACTAAGTGCCTAGTGAGAGAGAGTTCGAGGGAGCCTTCTTGGAGAACTTTGAAAAATGTTATCTATGCTGGGGGAATACAGAGGACTGGTTGGTTCCACTACTTTTTCCATGATGATAGACCAGGGTCTGGCTGCAACAGTAGACATACAGAATTTGAAGAAGGATAACAGGCTGCTTTGATATTGGAGATGCTTCTGCATTGAGATCTATAGCACTCCTCGGATTTTTTGAGCAGAGATATGTGTTTGTCTTCTATCAAAAAGGGACTATACAGTAGAGAGAGCAAGAGTGAGTATACAACAGGTGATCTGATCTCTTGAGACTTCTTCCACAAAGCCAACTGGAGAAATGAGGTGATCTTATCAGACACACACACACACACACACACACACACACACACACAGCTTAAAGTGAACAGCTAGATCACCCATGTTTTATTTTGTCAAATATATGTTTTGTATCTTTCACTATTGAACGAAAGAGATACAGACAGACAGACAACAGCATATCCAAAAGAGTCTAGCCTCTGAAACCCACCCCTAGCCCCAGCCAGCCCAGATCATATACTTGATAGTTGGGGGGGTTTCTGCCCCTGAACACAGAACCTTCCCATGTGGGTCAGCCTTGCAGAACATTGGGTTTTATTGTTGCACCACTGTCTAACCCTCTTAATTCTTTTTAATTGCTGCTTTATATAAATATTACCACAATTTATTTATCCATTCCCTAATTAGTAAAGGATACTTTTGATTTTTTGGCTTTTATGAATAAAACTGTGATTAGTATTTCTTTTTTATTATTATTATTTTTTATTATCATCATAATCTTCTTTATATTACATTGGGTTACATATAACTTTACAGTGTATTACAATGCTTTTTCAAAAGGGAATGCCATGCATGTCAGTCAATACAGAGACATTAATCTCCCCACTTCAACATTCAATATCTTTTCTATGTTTTCCCCAATCATTATTATTATAATTCTAATTATTTTTTTGAACAGTCAATCACTATTTCTCATTTTGCTTGTATAAAGACTTTGCCCATCATGAAATACTTCTCAGACCGATCCAGTTGAGAATACTATACATGTCATTATCTACAGTTAATAAGCCATATCTGTTTCTCACTAACGTCCTGCCTCTCTATTGTTCTCTTGCTATCTTTCTCTATTCTCTTCTCTTCACCCCACCCATTCCACACTGTCCTATTCTCGTCAAGTACCTTCACTGCTTTTATGTCCTCCAATTTTTCGCTCTCTACCATAGAGTGTGGATAGTCGGTATATATTGAGTGGATACATACAATATCTTTCTTTCATAGCCTGGCTTACTTCACTCAGCAATAGATCCTCCATATCTGACCACTTTCTATCAAATGCCAGGGTCTTGTTATTTTTTATGGCTGAGTAGTGATTAGTATTTCTTGTATGACTTTTGGTGAATATATGTGTTCCTTGAATACTTTCAAACACCACATTGCAAACATAAATTTGCTGGAACGTTTTTCTTGTTCATTTAGAATTCCTGTAGGACTTTGGGTGAGGTAATTTCCCTTAGATGAGCCTCTGGTTGCCTTTTCTTTGTGGGTGTTTTACTGCACTTGAAGTAGGCTCTGAATTTCCTGACTCTGTGTGTCCTGGAGGGACTAGGAATTCAGTTTCTTTTTTTCCCTTTCTTCTTCCCTTTTTAAAAATTTGTCAGTGGGCATGTGTACTCAACTATATATATATATATATATATATATATATATATATATATATATATATATATATGAGAGAGAGAGAGAGAGTAAGAAAGGACTCCTCATGGGGGGGCTGTGTGTGTATCTTGGAGAGGGTAGGGAATCAGTTCCACTTTTTTCTTTCTATCCTTTTTTTATAATTTTTTTTAAATTACTTATTTATCCACTCATTTATTTATTTATTTTTAATTTGACCAGAGAGAGACACAGAGGGAGAGAGGGGGGAAGGTGAGAAAGCAAGCCACCAGGTCCGGGACTCAAACCATGGTCTACCATGTGGGAGTGTCCAGCGCCTTAACCACCACACCACCTGCTGGTCCCCATTATTTTTTATTTGTCACAGGGCATGTGTACCCACTGGAGAGATAGACAGAGGGAGAGTAAGAAAGAAAGAAACAGAGAGAGAGAGTAAGTAAGAAAGCACGCCTTATGGAGCACTATCACATTACAATCTCTCCTCCTCCCATCCTCCCTCCTTGCAGGCTTTCGGGCGCACACATGCACTGTTCAGCAGTTTTTCTCTACCTACATAATCAAGTCCATGGCTCTCCAGGTGGTCTCTCTATACCATTTCAGCTCCATCTTCCAAGAGCCCCTACACTGAGCTGCCTGAGTGGCTCCCGAATTTATCCTTCATGCTGTTTCTTTCATCTGAAATGTCCTTCTGCTTTTCATCACCTGAATGACTCTTACCTAAGACTCAGCGTAAGGGTCATCATTTTTAGATGACCTCGCTTGATAGCATGGATTGGGCTCAGAGACTCTGCCCCATAATTTCTGCATGTGCTACTCTCTTAATTGTTCGATTTTGTACCTGCGGTACTTTACAGGACCTTGAGCATTAGATCTGGTAAATATTGATTGAACCAAATATTCTAAACCTTTGTTTTGTGTTGTGTTTTGACTCTTCTCTAATTATAATATTACCTCAGTTGATCTCAGGGTACCTTGATTCCTAGTTTTGGAGACTGCCTAAACCTAATTCATTGATATGTCTGGCCTTGGACTTTTAATAAACTTTCTTAGCTCTCTCCATTCAGGCTTCTGGTCTATGAAGAGAATTTTAAATCACAGATGCATATAAACTGCCAGTAGTGGGTAAAACAGTGTATGTTCTGCTATTTCTTGCTTAGAAATTCAAGTTTTAGGGCTCAAAACATTTAGAATGAATATGGGCTTTAGATAATAGTTCTATCTTTTTATTTTATAGTTGAACCTCAGACCCTAGAAATTAGGTAATTTTTGCTAATTAGATAAAATAAACTTATTTTTAAAAAATGAGCCAATTCTTTTATATAAAAAGTATTTGTGGTTATTGACATCTCTCATGAGCTGAATTGTGTCCTCCCAAAATTTATGGATTGAAGTTCTTGGTACGTCAGAATGTTCTTGACTTTGGAGACAGGACTTTTAAAGAGGTAAGAAAAAATGAGGTCATAAGGGTGAGTCTTAACTCAATTAAATAGTACCCTTTTAAGAAGAGATTAGGACTCAGTCATTTATAGAGGGAAGATAATATGAAGACAGAAGATGATGGCCATCTACAATTCAAGGAGAGAAACCCTGAGAAGACACCAACCCTGTCTAAACCTTAGTTTTGGACTTCTACCCTTCAGAACTGTGTGAAAATAAATTTCTATTGTTTAAGCTAGCTAGTCTGTGGTACTTTTTTTTTTTTTTTTGAGAGGTTTTTGCTCTAGGGCACGTGCGCTCGCCAGACAGACAGAGAGAGACAGAGAGACAGAAAGCGAGAAATCACCCCCCAGGGTGGATGGCCACACCGCAATCCCTTCTCCTCCATTCTCCTCTCGGGATCTTGGGCACGCACACACGCGCACCCGGCGTGAGTTTTAAGCCACCGGGTCCGGGACGCGAACCGCGGTTGACTACATGGGAGTCCAGCGACATAGCCATTATGCTAACTGCTGGTCCCTAGTCTGTGGTACATTTTAATGAAAGCCCTAGAAAACTAAGGCAACATATCCATTTTTTTGTTTTTAGTATCATCCCTAGGGAACATGTATTTTGAGAAAGAGGGCAGATTCTTGTTATTCTCGTATAATGTCTTCTTTTTCTAATTCTGGAAATTACCATATCAACTATAAAACCAGTTTTGTTCAGCTGCTCCTGTGTTTTTCTATTCTTTGTTAGTAGTTAGGATGTGGTATTTTTCTGATGACACGTTCCATTTCTTAGAGTAGATTTACAGAGTTTACTCAGCTACTGGAGAATTTTATTGAAATTAAGGATCCAATAGTTTAATTTCTAAGTAGCTTGGTTGGGTTATTTTCTTTTAAAATCACACTAATAATCTCACTAAAGTAGAAAATTTGAATATATATGAAAATAAGTGCATTTTGAATGTACGTTTATATGTATCCTTACAGATTCACTCAGAATTTAAGTATTTATCTACGAGAATAGTATAATCTATTGCTCTTTGAGGTTTCCAGAATAGCTTAAATCATAACCTACTGCCCTGAATTTATTACAGGTTCTAAAGGTTTCTAATGTAAAACTGGGAAGTAAAATAGACTTACCAAAATCATTCAGTTTTTATTTGCTTTTTGGGAACATCTATATAATTCTATGAGATAAACAGTCTCGGTTATTATTTCCACAGTAAAGCAACTTTCCTCTTTTACAGTCAGTCTTTTAGTATATGGATTTGTCATATTTCTTAAAGTTCCTTTGGTTTCTAAAGTTATTCTTACTAACAAATGCATCAATCATAACATAACTTAACTCTTAAATTTATATTCCTTTTGCTGGACATAATTTAGCTTTTAAATTGATAAATCTTGCTAGACAGACCACGCTGTACAGTGTCTGGATAATGTATTACTGGCAAAGGACAGAGTGAATTCTTATAAAGAACTTGACTGGCAGGTCCTTGACCTGATCAGGATGATTTCACATTGAAATTTGTAAGAAAAAGAAATAACTTTGATAAATCTAGGAATCATGAAAGGCAATAGTTAGAACAGAGTAGGGCCAGAAACAACACTCAGGGCTTTAGAGATTTATATATCTTCCAACTCATGAATATTGGAGTTAGAGGTAAGCTTGATATTTTATTAGAAGGCAAATATAGTTTCTAATTATATAAACTATATTTAAATATAATGTATTATGAAATATCCCTGCCACTTGATGAGAAAGTAATCATGTCTGGAGAATAACAGTGGAAGAGAAGAGTTTACTTGATTGACTCATATCTCATAAAAGACAAGAAGTAATCTTACGTAAAGAAGACATCTACCCAATGAAGTCTTTAAGCTGAAGGTGAGAAATGGTGGACTTTTGGTGAAGAGAAATGGCAAGTGAAGTAGAAATTCTGTCCTCATAGGATAATTTTACAATCTATCTCATTAGAGAGAGGTAAGGAAGTAGGTCAGTTTCTTCAAGAAGGGACTATGTTGTTCTCACTTTTGTATGCATCATTGAACCTTGTAGAGTTTCTTTGAAGTAATTATTGCTCAAAAATTGTTCTTGTTTGAAAAAGCAAAGCAATGGGGTGGAATTTTGGGAGATACAATAATCAGATAAGGAAAGCAGGATTTTTAAAGTTTAGAGAAAAAAGTAGGTTCAATTCTAAGTCTAGAATGCAATTTATGAGACTCTAAAACTTCATCATTTTGACAATATAATAATAAATTATGACCATGTAAAAGGAATGATTTTGATGGCTAATTAAGTAAATGTGGTATTTCATTAGTAAACCAACTAATAAGTCCACACTAGAAAGGAATGTATATAATTGAGAAGATGGCATGGTTTATGTGTGATGGGATTACAGTGGGATGGGATTACAGACTGAGCTGTGAAGCTAGACTCCAAGTGTTTCAGTCCTGGCTCCACTACTTACTAGATGTGTCACCCAGTGCCAAGTTCCACACCTCTGTTTCCTTAATTTGCTTTTCTGTAACGGGGGGATAATAGTACCTACTTCAGGGGCCAGGAGGTACCGTGAGGGTGCTTAAGGCACTGGATACCCACATAGCTGAAGATGGTTTGAGTTCCTGACCTGGTAGCGTGAAAATCACAACAGGTGTATGTGTGTGTATGTGTGCCTGAAATCCCAAAAGGAGAAGGGATAGTAGTGTGGCCATCCCTCTGGAGGATAATTTCTCACTTTCCTTTTTTCTGTCTCTCTCTGGCAAGTGCACATGCCCTATGGAAAAACCTAAAAAAAAAGTACCTACTTCATTGGTTTGTCAGGAGATTAAATGAGCTTATATGCATAAAGTCCTTGAAACAGCCTAGGACAAAATAAGCAGCACTACAAGGTGTCTGCTGTTATTTTTATTGTATTGTTTAATTACAAAAGAGAGGACTAGGAATTGAGAAAATAGGAGATGGGAGTAAATAGCAAATACATACATAAATAAATAAATATTTATATTATATAAGCATATTTAAATATATGTAAATATATAACTATAAATATAATATATATTTAGCTATACTATATATATATATATATATATATATATTTAAATATATTTAGCAGTGTAGACATAGAATAAAATTATAGCAAAGTCTAATTACAACTAGAAATCTTGGTTCCTGTTATCTTTTACAAGATAAGAGAGATTTTTATTTTTAATCACCAGAGGGCACTTGCATTTGTGAGAGAGAGAGAGTGAGAGGAAAGAGAGAGAAACTTCCAGCTGAGTATGATCACTCTGCAATCCCTTCTTCTCCATTTCTCCATTCTTTTGGGATTTTGGGCATGTATGCACATGCACTCAGCATGTTTTTCAAGTTGCTGGGGACTGGGTTGAACTGTGGCTGGCCATGTAAGATCCAGTTCTAGGCCATGGAGTTAGCCCCATAAATACATTTTTAGTTTATTTTATTCATGAGTGAGAGACAGAGAGAAAAAGACAAGCACCATCAGAGTCTCATGTCAAAATCCCTCCCCAGTCTTCCCCATAAGTCAGGGTCATGAGCCCTGGGTGCCTGGCACGTACAGATCAACTGTCCGAGGAACTGAACTAGTGGTGTTCCCTATGGGTCAAGCTTGGCTTGAGCAGTGCATTACCATTACTCCACCTAGTAAGCTCACTATTTCATATTTTGAAATGTAATTATTATACTTGTTTTGCTTCTTTCATCTTTATGATCTTTTCTTAATTTTTTTCTCCTTTTGAGCAAAAATCATTATGCTCATTACTGTCTTTTCCATTTGAGATGTGAGCATTTTTCTGAGAATCTTTCTCAAAAAAAATAATAAACTATCAAATGTCTTCATAGCCTACCATTTTCTCTAGCTCTGAGTCATTTACATTGGGGTTTAACATCTACTATAGTATCGACTTTCTGAGATGAGAAAGCAGCATTGTGGGGGACAATATTTGTGTATCCTTTTGATAGTATCTTCCATTTATCCAGCGGTATCTACACTATATCATTTAGGAATTCTTCAGTTTCAGATATAAGGATCCAATTCCTTGCTAACTTCCAGTACTGATTCAGGTCTCTTCCATTTCTCCCCCCTTCCATATTTCTTGTACTATTTCAGTAGGGACTTAGGGAAGATGGAAACCTGTGTAGAAGCCTTTATCTGGACAAAAATTTGGTATGTCAAATTTTAAGAGATACTGTGATAAACCAGAGAGACTTGACCTTGATGGGACAGGAAGTGCTGTCAAGTGATGTGCAACTTAAAAAATGGAAGTGTTTATCTCTGGAGAACAGACAAACATGATGCAATAGCTACCTTCAGATCCCCAAAGGGATAATGTGTAGCCCAAGAAATAGTCTGACTCTGGGTTGCCTTATCAGCTAGAACTAGGACTAGGACTTAGGTGGGCAAATTGAACCATCCAAGCTTCTGAGAGTATATTTTATTTCTTTTTAATTTTTTCTTTATTCATGATAGAGTTTGCTTGCATATGAAAGAGAGAGAGACAGATAGACAGAAGTGGGGGTGGGTGGAGTGGAGCAGTGATTACCTTCCACAGGGTCTGGTTGCACTGCAATCCCCTTCCTACAGTCTTCTAGCCAATTGGGTCTTGGGCACTTGGTGTGTACATTACTATTATGCCACAGAGCCAGCCCCTTGAGGACACCTTCTTAAATGAGGGTGAGCAATTTAATTTCTAAGATTCTTTCCAACCCTATGTTCTGTTTAATGTAAATAAGGTTAAAATGTGGGATTATAAAAGAGTTTTCTTCTCCAAATTTAGCATGTATAAAAGTTGAATGGAACATTTGTTAAAATACATATATCTGAGCTTATAAATTTTGATTCATTTAATTTGGGGTAGGATCTATCAACCCATATTTTATAATGTAGGTTGTTTTGAGAATATGATGTTACTCTTTAGACACAATGAATGAATTAAAATATCGTTCTCTGGCATTTTATGGTTTGGACATAAGAGGTATTTCATGCAACACATTCTTTATTGATAGTAACCAATGCTTTAAAATATCATAAATATTAGTGCAACATAATTCATTGGTTTGAATAAAGAGCAAATGAAATTACTGTACAACATTCACTGCTATAATTTAGAGCTTTGTAAAGAAATGGAAAATGATACCTAAGTGGATATGGAAAGTACTGAAATCAACAATTCTACACAAAACTATGTCAATTCGGGTCCTCATGGAAGCACACATCAAAATGGAATTAGCATGAAAGAAAAAGAGAAAGCAGAGAATACAAGGGAAGTGTTTAGATTGAGATAAAGTTTGACACCTGTAGAAGTCAAGCAGGAAGGAAAAAGGATGGGGTATGGAGACTCTCAATCTGAAATAGTTCAGAGATCCTCCAATCGTCTGCTCTGATGCAATTGATCACCGAAGAGTCCATTGTTGGACAGACCTGGCAGGCCCTGATTTCCTTACAGTTCTCAGTCGTTGATTGAAAGTTTTGTGGGCAGAGCAAAGTGTCTGCTCCATCTTCCAGATATCCGAAGTGTCGTAGCTGAACTGAACTCGTCATGACAGTTACTCTGAAGAAGGGCATTCTGAACGGCGCACATTCACAGCTGTCACAAAACCCAAGTCTTTAATGGTGGGGAGTGCACGTGCTTACTTGGAAGCATTATCTGTACCTATTTCCTTTGCTTCTGCCTGTTGGACTCTACTTTTATTACTTTAAGTCTCTCTGCTTCCATTTCATCATACTTTTTTTCCTACACACCAGGTGGACAATATGAATGATTCTATTCACGTATAATTTTGTTTAAATTGGTACAAAAAAATAAAATATCCCTTGTCAGGATGTGATGGTAAAAGAAATGCTCTGTAAAGATAAGGGATTTTGAAAATTTAAGTTTTTCATGTTCTTTCTCTAGTCTGGCGGCAAGAAGAACTTGCACACATTAACCAATCTTTCACTGGAGCTGAAAGGAAAGCTCGTTTGTGCGAACTTCTGGAAAAAGAGACCCAGTTAATTGCTTCCATTGGGAGACATAGATACGTCGCTCATATGGAGAGCCAGGATGCAGTGGTACAAGCCTTTTTGGATAAGGTTAGTGAAGTGAATGTTGCTTAAGTATGAAGGTATCCTGACTTTAAAATGTGAAATAATGAACGAAAGAGGAGACTTCCATTGCAAGAATTTTGCTAGCATTTTGCTTAGCATTTTGATGACAAATCTCTTTAAATAATATATATATATATATATATATATATATATATATATATATATATACACATATATATATATATATATATGTAATATACATATACATATGTATGCATTTCTTCTGCTGTAACTTTAGATTTTAGATTTTAACTGTAGCATAGAATAAAGGTTGACAAGCCAGATGGAAAAAATAAAGACACCTTCCTGACGATTCTGTTCCTTTAGATTTAGTCTTACTACGTAAATTAGATGAGTCGCACGGTCTGATAAAACATAGAATAGTAAAGTCGCAGAATGTCTGTGTCTGGGGCACCCCAACAGTAAGCAACCTGGGGGAAATATCGATGGAGTGGGGCTTTACTTTGGCCCACCATGTCATTAACTGACTGGAAATTTTTGACAAAAAGGATATATAATTATTGGAAATCATGAAAACATACAATTAAGGGAAAAGCTAAATTACACTTTTATGAGGGGTCAAACTACCTGTTCAGTATTGAATAGCCTGTTTCCATGGTAACCGATTTCCTTTTGTAAACCTGATCTTTCCACACAAAAGCCAATTCAGTCACAAAAGGAAAAAGGATGCAGGTTACCAAGATATTAGCCCATAGTGATTATAATTCTGTGATTCTTTTTATGAGATTGTTCTAAATTTCCTTATTTTACTCACACAATGATTTGATCTGAGTTTATCCTTGGCTTTAAATACTCCCTGCATCCTGGAACTTTGCATGGTTCCAGGCCAGATCTCTCTTAGGAGCTCTAACACCTTTACCAGGTTACCTCTTCTTTTTCTTCTTCTTTTTTTTTTTTTTTTTTTTTTTTTTTAATTTGCCAGAGGGTGTATGTGCACTCTAGAGAGAGAGAGATGCAGAGAGAGGGAGCCCCCAATGAGAACTGTTTATGCAGTAATCCCTGCTCCTCCATTTCTCCACCCTGTAGAGACCTTGGACATGCACACACATGCACCTGGCATGTTTTTCAAGCAACTGGGGGTAGAGCTCAGACCACTCAATTGACTGGGTGGGATTTGGTTCCTCCAATTACCAGGCCATAGGGCCAGCCTGCAAGTTTTCTTTACCTCACATCCAGCTTCAGCACTGGGAGTGTTCCTTATATGTCTGATTGTTAACCTCACTTATGAGCTATTTTAAATTTAACCATTATAAATACTTACCACAATGTCTATTCTTCTATATGTCTTGAAACCCCCAACCCCAGGCCCCATTTCTAGCATTGTCTCTAAATGGTTTTTGAAATTATATACAGAGAGTCCTTATGCCTGTCAAAGCCTACCATATAGAGTGTACGAGAGCCAGTAATGGTCATTACCTTTTTTTCAGGAAGTATAGCACTCTCAGAAGATCTTTATGTAAATCTCAAACAAAAAAAAAAAGATGGAGAAATTTTATTTATAAGAATGTCCCTGAGCAAGGATAGTATTTTGTACTTTGATAAGTTGTAATAGAATCTTATATCCTAAAGGATCCTGAATATAGGAAAATCACTCTGTTCCAGGAAATGGAAGTTTTGAGCACTGTCCTGAAGAGAAACAGAGAAAGAAGAGTGAGGAGACAGTTGGAAGGCAGTGGGGACACAATGTGACATTTTATGATTTCTTTAGTTATGTTACAACATAAGTGAAATTTTAGGTGCATGATGATTTTTTTTTGAAGGGGAGAGAGAACCAGAGAAATTAGTGGGGCTTCATGTCCAGACTGCACTGGGCAGCACACAAAGAGGAGAGGCCAGACGTTTGAAGGAAGGGAGAAAAGATAGTTGCAGAAACTTGTGGAAATGAAAAAGGCCTTTTGTGGGTCATAGGTTTTAGAAGTGGAGTTCTAAGCCCACAGCTACCCCTGTTGATAAATCAGTTAATGTCAGTAAGCTCCTGGCTAAAATTCAGAGGAAATGGGCAGTTTAGCAGATAGAGGAAGTTTTCCCCTCAGTTTTGACCAAAGTGTTGGACTAGGACAACATAAACATGAAGACACAATGGAGCACCCGTGCTCAAAGATATCCCCATCCATTTACACAGCCTAATTAGTTCAGTATTTAAAAATGTTGACAAACAGTGACTGTGGCATGCTTCTAACTTAGTATAGGAAATTAAGCACTGACTGCTACTCTGATACAAAATAATTTTTAATCACTATTTTTGCATATGATGCTATACTAAACATTATAGACAACAATTAAGGTAAATTCTATTGTCTTTTATTAAAAAATAATCATACAATATCCACTCCTCTTTATACCTGTCCACTTTCCTCACTCCCATGCCTAGTACTGTCTCTAATTCAGGAGGAGTCAGTGTTAGTTTTATAAAACTTAATCAAAGTAACTAATTATTCCACAATTTCTCTCTCTTTCTCTCTCTCTCTCTCTTTCTCTCTCTCTCTCTCTTTCTTTCTTTTTTTTTTCCCTTAATTGCTGAGGAAGATCAGGATTTTTTTCAGGTATCAAAAACTAACAAACAACCAGAACCATAATGCAAAGTTTAAGATCTATTTGTAGCACGTAGGTATATAAAGAGAAGTATTTAATTTTCTATAATTTGGAATTAACTTTTTTTTTTTGGAGAGGTTTTTGCTATAGGACACGTGTGCTCACCAGAAAGACAGAGAGAGACAGAGACAGAAAGCGAGAAATCACCTCCTAGGGGGGATGGCCATGCCGCAATCCCTTCTCCTCCATTCTCCTCTTGGAGTCTTGGGCACGCATGCACACATACCCAACGTGAGTTTAAGCTGCCGGGTCTGAGACTCGAACCACGGTTGACTACATCTGAGTCCAGTGACATAGCCATTAGGCCAACTGCTGGTCCCTGGAATTAACTTTTGAGAGTAAAATTTCATGTGTTGGTTCTAGTTTAACGTCCTTGAGTCTGAATTCCATGTGGTATATTGTTTTTAATCTTCTTTGAGTATAGAATTTTTTTGAAGGGTGAATGATATGATTTTAAATTAGTCCAATCAAAGCATTGAACTAGTAAGTATACTAGACTCTATAGTAAGTCCTCATTTTTAATGAAGGCTAATTCTAAAGATTTTTGAAATATTACATAATTTGTAAATTTAACACATTAAACATTGATTTCCACAGATTATCAAATATTAAAAGCTCACAAATTGACAGAGGTAAGGAAATTGAGGTCAAGAATTTTCAACGTGAAATTATCAGCCAGTTTCTAATATTCATATGTCTTGAGTGTCCTTAGCCAAACCATTTGAATCTCTCTGAGGGTTTTTTCGTAGAGTTGAAACCATTTATTTCTTTGACTCTCTTTGCTTTGAACACCACTTCTCATGATTACAAGGCTAAAGACTGCAATCCACGTTAGTTGTGTCATTTAAATGCTTTTCTCCTTACTCAGGTATCCAGCAGCTAATGGGATAGAAAAATATAACTGCCTCTTTCTGAATGTTCATTAAACAGGTCTGGCATGGTGGATGAACAAAACCCCTTTGCTGTGTAAAAGAAAAGTTGATCACTGCCCGATAGCTTTTGGGAAGGATAAGATTATTCCTAATTTGTGCCTTGAGAGACTTGAGAATTAGTTTAGGAGGAAGAAAAGCCCCTTCTCTCACAGTGCAGTTGTTTCTTCTCTTCCGTGGGAACATGCTGCTCTCACTTTTTTTGTGCATTTCCCTTCCTTGAAATGCATCGTCCTGTTCTTTTATTTCTCTTTCCAGACCCTGTGCTGTCTCATTTGTCAGCAGCTAAATGGAATTTATTACATGCCTATTTTCTGAAGTAGTTTAATAATTTGATTGTTGTATGGTCTTTTTAAAAAAAATTCTTCATTTTATTTATCATCATTATTATTATTTCTTAATTTGATACAGACATTCATCAGAGAGAGATAGAGAGAGATAAAGTGAGAAAACAAGCCACCAGGCCCAGGATTTGAACGGTGGTCGGCCATGTGGGAGTCCAGTGCCCCAACCTCCATGCCACCTGCTGGCCCCGTACAGTCTTATTATAGACAAAGTTCTCAAAAAAAAAAATAAATAAATAAAAAAGGAAACAAGAAAGAGAAATAAGCAAAGTTGACATTTTCCTGCATCAGAGTAAAACCAAAATCAAAACCAAACCAAAAGTTAAGGCCAGAAGTCAAAGCAGTCTAGACTCGAAGACCAAGTTATCAGTGTTGGCAGAAATACATCCACGTATCATAACAGCTTTCTGAACAGATTTTGAAAATTATCTCCTCCGTGTCCACTCTAGGAAACTCAAATTTCAAATCTAGGGTTCTCTGATGGTTTACTCAGTTCCCTTTAATCTAGCTAACTCCTAATTATTCTTCAGGTTCCATCTTGAATATTAGTTGTTTTTCACCAGTTGAGTGCTTCCTACCAATGCATAATTACCTATTTATCTGTAACCATCAAGCATACTCACCTTTTATTTTTATTAGTCATTTTCTTACCTTTGCATTCTGTGAGATTTGAGAGTTCGCGAAATCAAGACTTTTTTTTCCACCTACTTCGTGTCTAGTACACTGACTAAAATATAGTAAACACAACAAATATTTACTGAATGAATGATTGAATTCTCCGGGCCCTGAAAGATATCCAGAACTACATGAGGAATTTATTTCTTATAATCTTTTGGGAGAAAAATAATAAATAAACATACAGTACTTTTATAGAGCAATTTAGATAAAAATTCATTGCCCTGAGTGACTGAAATAGAGACACTGAATACTAATGTGTGTGTGTGTGTGTGTGTGTGTGTGTATTTGTGTTTTTACAAGCACAGCAGGATTTCATATACAAGTAATATCATAGGTTCAAACCATATTAGAAGAATTTTTATGGAAGAAGTAGAGTTTGAGTTCAAAATTGAAAGATGAAAAGGATTTGTACATAGAATATATTTGGAAAAATTCAAGATCTTACCATTTTATACTATATTCATAGGACTCCAACCTTAGAGGGAAGGAAGAGATATATTATCATTCACTAGGAAAAAAAATACAAGAAAGTAGATAAAATAGGCATTTTATTAAAAAATTATTATGCTTAGATTATTACAGATGAAATAGGTAACCAGACTGCAGAGCAAAAGGTATTGTCTACATTACTGGAAGAAATGAAATTATGTAAAAAAGAGCCAGTCTAAGGAAAATCGCATGCAAAGATTAAGACACTAGACTTTAGAATGTTATAAAACTTAGCCTAAGATTGCTATTCCTTAAGACTTGAGTTTTAAAAGTTTGCTTATTTTTTCCATAGGGGAGAGAAAAAGAGAGGAAGAGAGATGCAAAAGGGTCTCTAGACCTGACCCACCCACAGCTTCCCCCTGTCCAGATCATGTGTATGAGCAGGATGCCTGAGGACACAAACACAAGACATAGTCATGCCATTTCTGCCACACAGAGCATTATGTTACTGTTACACTACCATCTGGCCCATTCCTTAAAATGTTTAAAAAGTGGGACCCGTGGGTGGTATAGTGGTTGGGACACTGGACTCTCACATGGCCGACCATGGTTTGAGTCCCAGACCTGGCAGCTTGAAACTCATGTTAGGCATGTGTGCATGTATGCCCGAAAATCTTGAGAGAAGAATGGAAAAGAAGGGATTGTGGTATGGCCATCCGCCCGGGTGTTGATTTCTTTCTTTCTGTCTCTCTCTGTCCAGTGAGCACATACACCCTATAGCAAAAATCTCTTAAAAAAAGAAGATTTTTTAAAAAATTGCTTTAAAACATCTATTAAACTTCACTTGCACTCTGAGGTCTACCCAAAACAAATCCATATCCATTTAAAACTTGTTTATTTATAAGGGATAATTAAATGATAATTTTTAAAATATTTGAGCTATTTTCTTTGTATACTCCTTTAATCAATTTTACTTACCTCTATCAATGTGCTAATAATTTAAAAGACTGCCAATATAGCATAAATTGAGCTGCAAGGACCTAAAGCAATTACCAATTAGCCTACGAAATCATCAAACATTTGAACAGTTAATAATTGTGATCAACATAGACTTATTACTAAAAGACTATAATCAAGGAAAGAAACTACATAGCTTCATACCCTTAAGTAGAGAAGCAAATAGTAAATTTTCACTGTGAAATTTCTAGGTGAATGCATCTTCTGTAAAAGTCTCAGTAAGAGGGAACAGAAGCGATGGCAAATACAGAGGTTCTACCAATAAAGATTGTCTTGGTGTCCCCAAGTCTGTGGGGTATTCATTTATACTCCTGTCTCTGGTCTCTGAATTCTTAGCCTGGTTGTCCTCAGATGAGCTTCAAAACAAGTGCACTTGATCTTTGGCCCTCAGTTCAGAAGCTGGGCTTATTGGGAAGCACTTAGCCAATGTGTGTGCCCATACCTGGTGGGCCTCCAGACGCGAACTCAGGACTTCCCCATATACACACCCAATATAATTACAGCAAGCAGATAATTTTTTTTATAACATTCTAAATAGCATGCTTTTCCCTCATGAGGCTAACGAGTAATACCCACCACACCATTTACCACCCCAGTTAGTACAAATTAGTAGCAAATCCTAGATTTGGGTACAAATTCTACAGACTTAACACCTCTCTCATATTTTTTCTAAAATGTTTTACTTCTGCCTGGTTTATAAATTCTTTTATCAATTTCCTTAAGTTATAGTGATACTTTCAGTTATAAAGCCTATAATGTTAAGATAAAATTTTATTAGAAGGAACAAAATTGTGGGACCAGCAGTTAGCATAATGACTATGTCACTGGACTCCCATGTAGTCAACCGTGGTTCAAAGTCTTGGACCCAGTGGTTAAACTCATGCCGGGTGTGTGTGCGTGTGTGCCCTGGATCCTGAGAGGAGAATGGAGGAGAAGGGATTGCGGCATGGCCATCCCTCCTGGGGTTGATTTCTCGCTTTCTGTCTCTCTGTCTCTCTCTGTCTTTCTGGCGAGTGCATACACCTATAGCAAAAACCTTCCCCCTCTGAAAAAAAAAGGAACAAAATTGTTATTTTTTGCCTTTAATGAGGTAATAAACATAGTTTTTATTTTTAAGTGCTCATCTCCAAAATTGTGGAGAAGGCCTGATGGCAAAATAATTGAAATGGATACACAGTTCACCATTAGAGCCAGAGAACTGCAAAATATCTATAAATGCATTATGTTGAAAAATATCTCCCAAGATGAGAGGCTGGATGTACTCTTAACACTTAAACACACTGTGAAGGTATGTTTACTGTTTCTTAATTTTGTGGTAGAGTTCACTATTACTAAAAATGTGTGATTTGAGTACTAAAACAATCAGTGTTTTATGTTAAGTAATTATATAAAGATTATTAATAAATTTTTATCTATATGAATTTGTATTTCAACATTGTTTTGGAACAATTTGGGATAATTTGAGAAGGGTGGCTTATGTATTAACATTTACCCAGGTCCTCAAAATATGTGCCATCAAATGTAAATATAGCATAATGAATAAAGGTATATGTATTTTATTTTATGCAATACATGCACATATGTGCAAACATATAGGATGAGATTAATACTTAACTCAGATTAGTAAAGCAGAAATTATTACCTACATAATTTATCATTTTAAACAGAAAAAATCTATTTTTAACAGCTTTAAGGAGGCACTGGAATATGTATTTAAAATTTTTTTCTCATAAATTATTAATTTTCTGTGCTTTTAATTCTGCTTGTAATGAAAAGTTAGTGAATGTCACAGGTCAAGTTTTCCCAATAAGCAGACTCTGAGGTTGGGGTTAGTGTTTAGGAAGTTTGTTTCAGAGTGCTTTCAGGATAACTCCTGGAGTCAGGATTGGGCAGATGGAGAAGTTAATGTAGAGTCTTTGAACACTGACTTCAGCTGATTTTCCAGGGAACTCAAGCTGGGAAGGCCCTCCAGAGATGTCTTGAATTGAAGCAAGAGGACAAGATTTTTATTCTCGTGTAGTCCGTTGATTGTGTATAGGGTACCTGGGGGATGACGTGTGACTTTGGATGAAGCATCTCTCTTCATCAGACAGCAATTCTTAGAGAGACCTGGAAGGGGGAGTGTGAGTGTGACTAGGTCTGGTTACAGCACACACTACACACTTCTGCTTGGATCCACTTGCTTCATGTTATAAGTTATCTTCTGAATTTGGATAAGCTCCCTTCCTTTTTCTTTTTCTTTTCTTCTTCTTCTTTTTTTTTTTTTTTTTTTGCCCTGGAGAAAATTATAGGAGCAAGTTTAATGAGAAAACTATGGCCCTACTGTAGTCATTTTCCTCAACATTTTATTTTAGATCTTCTTCACCCTTGACTGATCTAGGTGTCCTAACTTTTGGGGTGACCCACATCTTGAGAGGTTTATAACCAATGGTTCACTATAAATAACAACTGAAAAAAAAAAATCAACCGTATTTAGGTCCATTTAAGTGAGCCTGACAGTTTCACGAGCATAACTCTTAGATACCTCCTGTGGAATCTTCTCCTCCTAACTACAAAGAACTCTCATTTTGTTAAGAAACAGGATCAAGACACATACACTCTTAAGACATGTTCGGCAGTTGAGTAAATAGCTGTTGTTGGAAAACAAGCCTCCATAGGTATCTTGCATTTCAACACCTCTTGACAGCAAATGCATTGACTACCTTTGTTCTGGACTAACTTTTCAAAAGGGTTTTTGTAGTGACCAGCTCTGAAATATAGAGATAGGTAGTAATGGAAAAGCGATAGGTCCAGAGGAATGACATAAGCATGACAGTTATAAAGGGCAGTAAAAAAATCAGATGGGCAAAAGAGAGTCCAGGTAAGGAACATAAAAGAAATCTCATCTCTTACCTGACATAATTAGGACCAGAAGCTAGTTACTTAAAAAGGCCAAATGAAGGACTCATAAAAGATAAATTATGCATGTCTTAATATGTTTAACCTAAAATATTCATATGCACATTTCTTTAATAATATTTTGATGGAAGATTAAGGTATTTAAGTATGACTCAAATTGTGACTGTCCTCATTTGTGGCTGTCATTTCATAACCTTAAATAAGTTATTTAATATTTCTGAAAGTCAGTTTTATCATTTGTAAAATTAGTTGCTTTGAGAATATATATGTGTCTATCTATGTGTGTGTGTGTATATATTCATATATAAGTTTTATGTATATGTAAAAGCTTCACAAATGAGGGGCCCTCAGTATAAAAATAGGTATTATTTTGATGACAGTGAATGATTTTTTTTAAACTTTTTTTTATTTAAATATTTTATTCAATTTTATTTATTTATTTATTCATTTATTTTAATTTGACCAGAGAGACACACACACACACACACACAGAGAGAGAGAGAGAGAGAGAGAGAGAGAGAGAGAGAGAGAGAGAGAGGAAAGTGAGAAAGCAAGCCACTAGGTCCGGGACTCGAACCATGGTTAGCCATGTGGGAGTGTCCAGCGCCTTAATCACCATGCCACTTGCCAGTCCCTATAGTGATTGATTTTTACGGAACAGTGAATCTTAAATCTCAGTACACATTTAGACCTACTTGGGGTGGCAGGTGGTGGCTTAGTGGTGGTGGGCTAGACCTACATGGGAGAGGTACTGGGTTTACATCCTAGGAGCTCCCTAAGCACACCAGGCACACCTACCTGCAAGCCCATGATTCAGGCTGACTGAGATGGGATGGATCATGGTGTGTGGCCTCTTTTCAGGGTACCTATCTCTTTGTCTTTCTCTGTCTCAGTCCCTTTCTAAAAAATAAATAGACTTAAAAAAAAAAAAAAGAATCCACGGGAAAGCTTGAGAGTGAGCATGAATGAATATGAGAATAAATTATATGTAGGTCCCATTACAGAGCAGTTAAATTAGATCCTCAAGTATGAGGGCTATGTTAGAATCGTTTTTTAAAAAAAGAATTATTTACTTACTTTCCTTCCTCCTCCTCCTCCTCCTCCTCCTCCTCTTCTTCTTCTTCTTCTTCTTCTTCTTCTTTAATTTGCCATTGGACACACACACTCACCAGAGAGAGACAGAGAGAAAGAGAGAAGGAAAGTGAGAAAGCAAGTCACCATGTCCTGGACTCGAACCACCATCGACCATGTGGGAGTCCAGCGCCCCAACCACCACATCACCCGCTGGCCCCGCGGTGTTAAATCTTTTAAAACCTCCACCAGGTCCATCTACGACTCATCCAGGGTAAAGGACCACTGATGCATATTCTTGTATTAGCGTTACCAAGTATGTATTAAAAAGTGGTGGGGGACCAGCAGTTAGCATTATGGCTGTGTCGCTGGACTCCCATGTAGTTGACCGTGGTTCGCGTCCCGGACCTGGTGGCTTAAACTCACACTGGGCGTGTGTGCGTGTGTGCCCAGGATCCCAAGAGGAGAATGGAGGAGAAGGGATTGTGGCGTGGCCATCCCCCCTGGGGGGTGATTTCTTGCTTTCTGTCTCTTTGTCTCTCTCTGTCTCTCTGGCAAGCACATACACCCTATAGCTAAAAAAAAAAAAAAAAAAAGAAAAGTGGTGGAAGAGCATTATTTTACACTGCTGACTTTACCTTCTGACTCTTTCGTTCAAACTGTATGTCTTCCAGTTCTCCCTCTGACAGTTGAAAAAAATGCACTTCTGTTTTACTACTTACAAATACTTTTATGTTAATTACTTAATTCTTACAGTTTTCTCATTCAACTATACTCACCTCTATTACTTTATTAAAATTGTGTGAACTATAATAAACATGCAGAAAAAGTACATAAGATATATAATTTAGCGTATATCAAACAGGACCCTGCCAACCTTTGCAGTTCCTCCTGTCCCTTCTAATCACAGTCCCTTCCTCTCATCTTCTAGAGTTAACGGCCATATTAGTTTTCATGGTGGTTGTTCCTTGATTTATATTCAGTTTTGCCACCTCTATATAACTCTCTAAATTATATGGTTTAATGTTGCTCATTTTTAAATTTTATGTAATGAAATTATAGTTGATGTGTTATTTTGTACTTTGCTTATTTTGCTCAAAATTAATGTATAAGATTTAGGCGTATTATTGTAAGCAAGTATAGTTCATTTATTTCCATATGTTGGATAATATTCTAATGTAAGAATAAGTCATACTTATTTATGTAATCAGCTTATTTTGACTATTTGATTAGATTTTGGCTGCTGTGCATAATAACTCTATGTGCACAGTTCTATAAAGCACATAAAAGTAGAATTTCTGGGTCATAGATTATGTATTTCTTCAACTCTTCTACTAGATAATGCCATTTTCCCCAATTTATACTCTTAACAGCAATGTTTAATTTTTTGGAATGTAATTTTCAGTTTGTTTAAGCGGTCATTAAAAAATGATTTAAAATTTTTTACTAAATATTTTTATGTTTTGTATAGGAACATGAATGTAAGCTGACTCAGGAAATTCTCGAATTGATTGACAGAGAAGTTGACCTTATGATGAGAGGAGTCAAGCCTCATAACCTTGAAGGACTCAGGAAAAGAATTACAACACTCTTTTTTCATTATATCAAAACACCTCTATTTAATCCTGAGGTTGCAAGATACCTTAAGGTACTCTACTTTTTTTTCCATATGAGAGGTCTTCACAAAGTTTGTACAAGATGTGTATCATGAAAAAACTAAGCATGGATTTCAAAGTTTTTTTTAAACCAAAATAAACTCATACTTTCATTCCATTTTTCTATGAACTTGTTGAAGTTCTTTCGTATTCCTTTTTCAAAATCCTAAGATGTGATATAGTATATTGAAGTATTTTGAAACTCTGCTTTAACACTTTTCTTAGAATTTGCATGGAAGGCCATGTTATCGGTGAAATCTTATTAGAATAATTAATTTTTTTTTTTTTGGAGAGGTTTTCGCTATAGGGCGTGTGCGCTCGACAGACAGACAGAGAGAGACAGAGAGATAGAAAGCGAGAAATCACCCCCCAGGGGGAATGGTCACGCCGCAATCCCTTCTCCTCCATTCTCCTCTCGGGATCTTGGGCACGTACGCACACGCGCCCGGCGTGAGTTCTAAGCCACCGGGTCCGGGACGCGAACTGCGGTCGACTACGTGGGAGTGCAGCGACATAGCCATTACGCTAACTCCTGGTTCCCTAGAATAATTAATTTTTATGCTGAAAAATGAACTTATTTAACTTCTTCTGTGTCTGTTTTTCCAATCTTGAATTCTTTCCTAATTTCCGAACCAACTTTCTAACTGGATAGTACATGATGTTGAGTGGACCATGATCTCTTCTCTCATGCGTCTGTACTTTTGCACATACTATCCCTATTTCACTCAGCCAACTCCTGTTTATTTTGTAAGACTCAACTCTCATGTCATTTCCTTTATGAGGCCTCAGAGAGACTTAAACTCTTCATTTATGAGATTCTACATTGCACATTGTATTCCTTATAGTACTTAAAATAGATAATTAGATCTGAGCAGATTCATATAGCTATCCTAAGAGAACTTTAAATGTAACATGTATTACCTTCAGGGATTTTGCTCTTTAAAGACTAGATAACCATTTGGTATGCTGTAAAGATGTAAAGTGATTAAATATAAATTTTAAAGAAAAGACAAGGGCATTACCAACTCAATATATACCTGAAAAAAATAAACTATTAGAATGATTATCAAAGGTGAACAAAATAATGTAATGTTCTTTATTGACGATGATGGATATGTTTATATCCTTGATTTAAATATCGCACATTATTTGCATGCTTGGAAAACTATGCTATACCCCCACAAATATGTACAAGTAATAACATTTCAGATGGCGCAGTGGTTAAAGCATTGGACTCCTACATGGCCAACTGCAGCTTGAGTCCTGAATCTGGAGCCTTGAAACTCATGCAGGACATGTGTGTTCATGCCCTAAATTCAAAGAAGAAAATGGAGAAGGGACTGCGGCATGACCATGAGTGATTTCCTACTTTTCCTCTCACTGTCTCTTTCTGTCTCTCTGGTGGTGCATGCACCCTATGGCAAAAACCTTTAAAAAAGTAATAACATTTTAAGAAAAGGCAAGATAAGTGCCTCATTGCCTTTTTATTGTGTAAAGCTAAAATATTTTTAGTAAAGCCTGAGAAGGGAGGTTGTTAAAGAATAATAAATAGTGTTTATTTTAGTGATTACTTTTAAGGTTGTAATTTATTTAAGAAGTTGACAAAACATTTAACTTTTTAACAAAACAAAATCTCAATAGTCAAAACTTTCAGAAGAGAAAAGATGGTTTAATTTTTATTATATTTCTGTTGTAATTGGTTTTTAAAACCTTAACTGTTTTGCAAAAAGAATATTAAAATACAAGGGCTGGCCTTGTAGCACAGTTGCTAAATCCCACGTGACTGACTGTGGTCAAATCTCATCCAAGCTGCCTGAAAAAAACACCAGGTTTGTGTGTGTGTATGTGTGTATGCATGTGTACACCCACATGTGCCTAAAATCCCAACTGGAAAGAGTGGAGGAATAAAGATTGTTGTGTGACTGTGTCCCCATTGGAGGATGTTTTCTCTCTTTTACACACACACACACACACACACACACACACATGTGCATGTACCCTCTGGCAATATGATTGATCTGTCATCTATCTATCTATCATCTATTATCTATCTATCTATCTATCTATCTTAGGTGTAGAAATGTAACAGATGTTCAGATAAATCCAAGATGTGTATAGGGTAAACCTTTTAAATCTACCTTGAGTGAGAGAAAAAAAATACCACAGAATATTGATGCCCATTTTCTTCTTAATAAAAAACATTTTTTTTAAAGTTCCATATATCAGATGCCAACTCTATTGCTACTTGATGTTTCAGTTCATAGAGACCAGGGTACACATCATAAATTAGAAAAGACTGGCTTATATAAGTCTTGATTCAGTTTGTGTTGACAATGTTCACTGTTCATGCATTGGTGGTACTTTAGACCACAAAGAACCATGGGATCGACTCTTCTATGGTTGTATTACTTCTGCTCACTGCTTTAGATATAGAGTTTCAAATTTAAAATTTGATCATGGAATCAATTCAAATTTGTGGATAAGATAAATGAAGTAGGGCCAAATAGTGGCCTGTAGATAGATGGTTTGATTCCCAAACTTAGGTCTTGAAGGGGACATGTGTGTATATGCCCAAATCCCAAAAGGAGGGAAAAAGGGAGGAAAAACGATTGTAGTGGGACCATTCTCCTTGGGTGGGGGTGTCTTCTCTCTGTCTCTTTCTTTATCTCTTTCTCTCTCCCTCCAGTGAGCTCATATGTCTTCTGGCAAATTAAAAAAAATGAATGAATGAAATGAGAACAATTGATTTAGTGGGCTATTATATGTGAATCTAGGTATTGCTTATAGGAGTAACTCATGTAACATGTCACCAAAAATCTGAACTCTTCTTCAATGCCAAAAGTCTCTGCTTACGTTTTGTTTTCAGTTTTTAATTTAAGGGGCTGGCAGGTGGCATGGTGGTTAAGAACACTAGACTCCCACATGGCCGACCCCATGGTTCAAGTTCCAGACCTGGCGGCTTGCTTTCTCTCTCTCTGTCTCTCTCTCTCTCTCTCACACACACACACATTTTGTCCCTCTCTGGTCAAATTAAAATAAATAAAATAAATAAATAAATAAATAAAATTAAATAATTCTTGAAAAAAATTAAATTAAAAAATTTTAGTTGACAAGACAAAATGCATATATTTATGTGTACAACGTGTTTTGAAATATGTATACATTGTAGAATGAATAAATTGAGCTTTTTAATATATATTACTCACACTTTCTGTGAGTATGGTGAGAACAGTTGAAATCTCTCTCTTAGCCATTTTCAAAAATACAGTACATTGTTATTAACTATAATCACTATGTTGTACCACAAGTTATTATACAGTTTTTTCAATCAATTTTCATATTACCGAATATATCTACAGGTTAGTAAATAACACATATTTTTAATATTTTGTTAGGGTAAATGAATATTGCTTGACATTTAAATTTTGTATAGACTAGGAATGTCAGGAAAAACATGACTTTTAACATTAACCAACATTTTATCTCATCCTACATCAGCCCTTGGTGCTTCTGTTGGTTGGTATTTGGTCTGGATTTTATACATTTATATATATTTTTTTCTTTTCTTTCTTTCTTTCTTTTTTTCTTTTTTTACTGCTTAGGTTCCTCCAGACCCACTGAAGTTTTATAAGAAGATTTACTTTTGCCACAGTTGCCAGCTCTATTTGCCTTCTACAGATTTCTCTGTGTCATCCACCTTACATCGCTTATACCGGTGCCGGAAGTGCATTAACCTTGAGAATGAGACTCAACAACGAGAATCATTTCTGAAGTACAAATGTTTACTGCAACGGCTGTACTATTCAGAAGTTGATTATGAAGATGATTCTAAAATTGCTTTCCTGATGGAGGTATGATCAGTGAGGTGTACCAGTCGTGGCTAAATTTGTCTCTGTCAAGGATGCTGTCTTCAAAGGAATGGGAAGGACATGAAGTATAGTTGAACATATTCTTGCATGGAAAACAGTGCCCTTGAATCGTGCTGTGAACAAGGATTCCTGAGTTATATGTGTAGACACGTTATTGTGAACGAAAATTCCTGAGTTATATGTGTAGACACATTCTTGGTTTTTAATTATTCTGCCATTTTCTGGGAATGAACTGGTGAACCAAACCTCACCTCTTACAAAACAATACAGACACTTAAAGTTGCTGTGGTAGCAAATACATACAATATTCTATGGAAAAGTATTGAGTACTATTTAAGCATTAGAAAGGGTACTTAGGATAATCCAAGGGCCAGAAAAGAGTTCTTGAAAAAGTGCCTAGAAGATAAGACTTAAGCAATGTGTAGAGGTGTTTTTATTTTTCCCTAGTTTTATTTATTTATTTATTTTAAAATTTATTTTACATTCATTCACCGAACATCATCACAGCATACAAAATGTGATTTCCCATGAAGAATATATTGTAAAGTGGCTTAATCACACATGTTATCATCAACAAATAATTTTCCATTTCTTGTTTCATATATATGTGTGTATATATATATATAATATATAATTTTTTACTCCCTATTTCTCACCCTCTGCCATTTCCTACCCTCCTCCCATACTGTCTCTGCTATCTACAGTTATTTTCCATTCCTTCCCCCTCCACATTTTATTGATTCACAAAATACCTTAATTAATCTAAATACTTTCAATAGCAAGTTCAGCTGACATAAACATATCTGTGAACACATATCTGACTTTAGGCATGAAACTCAGTGAGTAGAGGTTAACACGTGAACCTGTGAGAAGAACATTCATTGTGGGCAGGGGGAATAACACACATGAAGACCCAGAGGCAGATGTGGCACCAGACTGTTGCAGCAGAGGAGAGATACAGTTTGCACATCTGGTTTTTAGATTGGGGAGATGTTGAAAAAAAAATGCAGTAGAGAGGGAGAGATTGAAGATGCAATGTAGGATATTAGAGGCAGAGTAACAAAGTCTGGTTCTTCCAATTAACAGCTGTGTTTTGGGGAATGTACCTCAATCTCATTACCTGTAAAATGGGAACATTAACAGTATTTACTTGTAGAGAAATTATGAAGATTGAAGTAAGTGAATTGATAGTTATAGGGTCGAGTATGCCTATGTAAGATCGTTTAAACAAAATGAGTGAGTAAAAGATATGATCCGGAACATGAGGTGAAAATTGGACTTTGTTAGGACAAGGACTGCTTCCTCTACTGAAATTAAGGAGAAAATAATAGTGTGGTACCTTGTGGGTTGCCATCTGATGGCCTGTTTCCATCTGGTGAGAATAATGGGTAGGAGGGAACTAAGAGATACAGGTTGAATATCCCTTATCTCCCTTATCTGAAATGCCAGGTCCAAAGGTTTCAGATTTTTTTCTGACTTTGGACTATTTGTATATACATAATAAGATATCCTGGGGATGGGAACCCAGTCTAAACATGTAATTTATTTATGTTCCTTCTATACCTTATACACATACCGTGAAGGTAATCGAAAATAGTATTTCTATATTGTAGCATTTGGACTGCAATGTAAGGTTAGGTTTGTAATTTACCATTTGTGACATCTTGTCAGTACTCAAAAAGCTTTGGATTTTTGGAGTACTTTGGAGTCTGGGATTAGGGATGCTCAACCAGTATGTAATGTGAACAGAGTATTCTGTAGTGAAATTGCAGTCATTGCAGAGAAGGGTAAAGAAATAGTCAAAACAAAACAAAACAAAACAGCCACTTTCGATGACTCAGTTCATATTAGTGGCCATGACTGTACACTACCAATCTGCCTAATGATGAGGTTCTAACTGTATTCACAGTCTAGCAGTGGTCAGAAAGAATATGGATAGTTGAATTCATTTTGAATTCTACATTTTGCAAAAACACAAAGAACAAAGGAAATTTGGGGTATTGGTAAGATTGTCATTGAAAAGGCTGACTGTGTCATCTAGGCTGTAAAAGGAGGATGAAATTAGGAAAGTACTAATGGGGACCAGCAGTTAGCGTAATGGCTATGTCGCTGAACTCCCATGTAGTCAACTGCGGTTCAAGTCCCGGACCTGGTGGCTTAAACTCACGCCGGGCACATGTGCATGCGTGCCCAAGATCCCGAGAGGAGAATGGAGGAGAAGGGATTGTGGCATGGCCATCTCCCCTGGGGGGTGATTTCTTGCTTTTTGTCTCTCAGTCTCTCTCTGTCTTTCTGGTGAGCGCACGCGCCATGTAGCAAAAACCTCTCCAAACAAACAAAAAAAAATGCTAATGGATATGAAAGAAATGAGAAGAAGCAATGGGATGGCAATTCCTGTGAAGCCAGAAACTACTAAAGCAAGAAAGATAGCGAAAACAAGCTAGAAAAGATTGAATGGTATGTCCATAGAGTGAGATTTCTGCTCGTCGATTTCAGTCGGGGGAAGTTGGATGATGACAGTCGGGGCTGTCACACTGAGAAAGGGAGGCTTCAGTAGGATGCAGGAGAAAGCCACTGACAGCGAAGCAGTTCAAGAACTCAGGGCAAGGACTGGATTAGGCACCCATTTGACCACGTTATTCAATATAAAAACAAACGTTGGCATAGGGATGAGATTTTTGTGATCTTCCTCTCCATTTTCATTAAATGAAAAGGAGTCTTTAGGAGTTTGGCAGATAAAGGGAAAGAGTACCACATAAGCTGTGCGGACCATGGGAGAGGGTTATGAGAATGGAAGAGTGATGATGCAGAGGCAAGGATGGGAGCAAAGGGAGCAAGGAAGGCGAGGTTTAAATAACAGCATGCAGGTCAGCTTGGTGGTGTGGTGGGTAAGGTGACTGGATCTTCTATGGCCAACTGCATGGTTCAAGTACCAGACCTGGTAGCTAGAAAAACACTCTGGGCACTTGTGTGTGAATGTCCAAAATCCCGAGGTGAGAGTGGAGAAGAAAAGATTGCAGCATGGTAATCCCCTCTTAGAGGCTATTTCTTATTTTTCCCTCTCTCTTTCGCTCTCCCTTTCTGTCTCTCTCTGGCAAGCACACATGTTCTATAGCCAAACTTATACAAACAAAACAAAACACCCCAAACAATAACAGCAACAACACATCATAGCCTGTGGAATTACTTCCTGCTGGACTGGAAGTAATTGCTGGATAAATCATGTCCTCCGGGAAAGCTATGCTTTAGATTAGACAAATATGTAGGGAAATTATATTGCAAATTTAGGGAGTTTTGATGGTTAATGAAAGGCATTTCCAGAAGGCACAATGAAAGAGCTAGGAAGAAAAAGGATGTCGGGATGTAATTAAATGGTTGGAAACCTGAAGCTGCAAAGATGAGTGTGGGAAATAATAGATGACCTCTTTAGCTCATTCAGAAGTTCTAGGAAATGGAGACCTGGCAGACACCGACGGTTTATTGTGTTGTCTCAGTAAATCCTGAGTGTGTGCAACTGTCAAGGGGATTGGTGTTCTACTCCTACCGGTATTTGGAGACCCTGAGATAGGAATAGATAAAGAAGCCTCCTGATCAGAAATAAAGATGATGCTAGATGGATGCTGAGCATAGGGGCGATCCCCCCACATCTTCTTTTACAGCTGGTATATACATTTCAACACATCTGTCATGATTCATTTTGCATTTTATTGGGGGAAAATTTATTCTAAATTATACTCTCAAATAGTATTTCCACTGTTTTTTTCTGCCCTTAACTGTCAATATGTCCCTTTAGTTTTAAAATATATAGGAAGTTTGGATTTTTCCAAGAGAAGGCTAATGGGAGCAAAAAATGACCTAGTAACTACTTTGAGGAGAGGAAGGGAAGTTGTGAGAGAAAAAAAAACAGTCTCCATTTGATAGAAAGTTGTTGAATATGGAAGATTTATTGCTGAGTGAAGCAAGCCAGGCTGTGAAGGAAAGATACTGTGTGTCTCCACTTAATACATATCAATTGTTCGCATTCTATAGTAGAAATTAAAAGATTGGAGGACATAAAAGCAGTGAAAATAGTTGTGGACACTGGAGACAATGTGGAGGAAGGGTGGAAGAAGGGAAGAGTACAGGAAAGGAAATTAGGGAGAAAAAATAGAAAGACATTCGTGGGACACAGAAATGGTTTATTGCCTGCTGATGATAACGTGTATACTATTCTCAACTGGACAGGTCTGAGGTGTATTTCATGTTGAGTATATTCCCTTTACAAGTCAAATGATGTATAGTGATTGAATGTTTAAAAAATAAATAAATAAAAATAATAATTAAGAAAAGAAGAAAATACTTTTAAAAAAAGGAAAAAGAAGAAGAAATCAGTTTCTATCCCTTTTCTTATTTTCCCTAGAGCACAAAGTATCGGCAATAATAATATCCAATCCCAAATTTTTTTGCATTTAAGACAAACTGAGGGGCATGTTTTTAAATATTTTTAAATAAAAACAATAATATAACAAAAAAGCACATATAGATTTATTGTACAGCTTTTCAGAATTCTCTTGTGCTGTTGTATATGTCATCTTTTGAGTTGGGTGTTCATAGTCTCCCTGTATTATTTATTCTATTTTCCTCCCAAGGGAAAGAAAAATGATCTTATTTTTCAGAAATTCTTGACAAATACTATTATCTGAGGGTCTTCTCAGAAAGTGGGCTTGTATAACTTATTTTCAGACATTGGTGGGGCTAGAACAGAATTGAAAGAGCCAGAAATTCTGGTAGCAGAACACAGGGCTCCCTGCAGCTGAGCAGGCTATAGGGCTGTGCCAGGGTGGGTGCAGTGGGGCCTGGGCACACCATTGGGGTATTCACAGGTGCAGAAGTGCAGCACGGCGCTGTTACCCACGTTAAATGTATGGACATTCTGTTAATCAAGTGAGAAAACGGTATTGCTGGTGGGGAAATACGTAAACAAGTTGTTTCTGAAACCAAAGATCTTGAATTCTTTAGAAGGCTCATAGTTTTAGAGAGAATATTAAATACATTAATTTTGAAAATTATAATTTTAAAAAGAAACCATATTGTTTTCATTATTGACATGAACTATTTCCATTTTTCCACTTCCAATTTACATATGATTGCCATGTAAAAACAGAATAATTCTGTTCATATGCAATAATCACTGAGTAGAAAAAAGTATAAAGAAGTCTTGTTCACAAGAGTCTAAAAAGGTTTTTTTCCTAGATTTTTGAAATTCTCATTAATTTTTGGTTATCTAAATTACTAACTTCTAAAGACTCAGATGAAGTGCTATATGAATGTTAAGCAACTAGTATAGGAAAAATAGTAGTTAAAATCACTAGTTAAAATTCCCTTCACAAAATTAAAAAAATTATTATATGAATTTATTCATGTTGAGCATCCCTAATCCAAAAATCTGAAATCCAAAATACTTCAAAATCCAAGATTTTTTGCACACTGACATGATGTTACAAGCAGTATATATGAAATAGTAAATATGAAAATTCCATATATACATTTTAACAGTTGTTTTACTTTCATTTTTTTCTAGCATTAAAGTAAAAGCTAGATTGTATTAGTTGAACTTGGTGACACATTCTTTTTTTTTTTTTAACTTTGATAAATTGTTCACATTTTATCCACTGATTTTACAGAAAAGATTTTTACTTTCCCACACACATCTTTAAAAATGATGGTTCTGGGGCCGGCAGATGGTGTTGGTGGTTAAAGGCACTGGACCACATGGCCAACCACAGTTCAAGTTCCAGACTAGACAGCTTGCTTTCACACACTCTCTCTCTCTCTCTCTCTCTGTTTCTCTGTCTCTCTCTGGTCAAATAGAAAAACATTGATAATAAATAAATAAATCTAAAGAAAGATAAATGACCGTTCTTTTGTTATGCTTGACCCTCTCTGGCAATTCTAAATTTATATATGCAGGTCTCATACCAAAAAGTCAGTCTAAGAGTTGTAGATAATTTAGTTTAAATTTTTAAAATAGTTGTAACTAATTATTTCATTCCCTTTCCCCCTCTTCATTACAATAACAGTTTTTTTTTTTTTTTTTTTTTTTTTTTTAAGGAGAGATTTTTTGCTGTATGGTACATGTGTATGAGATGCAGAGACAGAGACAGAAAGTGAGAAATCATCCCTCAGTGGGAATGGCCATGACATAATCCCTTCTCTTCCATTCTCCTCTTGGGATTTTGGGCACGTACACACATGTGCCCAGTGTGAGTTTTAAGTCACTGGGTCTGGGACTCCAACAGTGGTTGAGTAAGTGGGAGTCCAGTGACTTATACACACACACACACACACACACACACACACACATATATGAAAAACATAATTTAGTTATTTTATTAAAGTAATGTCATGATCTTTAACATTGTTTTATGTTTAGAAGACAACATTATTTTTCAAACTTATTTTTACATGCAGCTTCAAGACATTCAATACCTGGTAGAGAACATCTGGGCAGCCCAGTCAGCACTTAGTGCCAGCAACAACCTCAACGATCTGGTCTTGGTCAGATGGGATAAGTCCATGGAGTGGTCCCCCTGGAACTGCATTCTTCTGACCAGAGATGAAGGGGCTGCTCATCTTAAGCTACTAAGTATTGAAGAGGTAAGAAAGTTAATTTTATTTGGAATTAATTTAAATACTGGAATTAGTGGAGATAACTTGGGTACTATTAATACAGTCCATGCATGGGTTGGGACCAACAGGTGACATGGTGGTTAAAAGGCTGGACACTCCCACATGGCCGATAATGGTTCAAGTCCTGGACCTGGTGGCTTGCCTTCACACTCTCTCCCCACCCCTACCCAGTCTCTTTCTCTGGTCAAATTAAGAAAGAAATGAATGAATTAATGAAATTAAATAAATAATTCTTTAAAAACAAACAGACAAAAGAAATAGAATTCATGGATTCACAGGAACGAAATACATGGAGGGTATAAGTACAGCAGATACTAAAATTAGAAAGCTAAGGCACGCAAGGATAAGAGATTTGAACACGTCATAAGTATCTAAATGTAATACCACTCTCTCCTTGTAGCAAGTTCAAGCACATTAATTCCACAGTAAATGCCACAGAGCAAGGATTTTGCTTAGCTAATTTGCATTTATATCTCTTAACACCTACGATGATACCCATCACAGATTAGAGGTTTAATAAGTATTCGTTGAATGAATAAATATTACCATCAGACAGGTATTATGGAACCAGAATCTGCCTTTCTTGGATTAATCATTATGAATCTATCTAAAAGCACACTCAATACTCAACTAAATTTTGTTCGAGATTTTGTGCTTTTAAAGGCAACCATATCTTTGGAGTACAGTTCCGAGTCTATGTTTTTTTTTATTTGCTCCCAACTAAGAGAAAGCACTGCAAATTTAATTTCAACAATTTACAAGATGCAATCTGTAAAACATTTCGAGGAACAGAACGGAGGGGCTCCTGATGAGTTCCCAGAGAGTTCCATTTACAGCAAGCTAGCCAAGGATCCCAAGAGCTGATATCGATTCTCTGCCTTCTGATGATTAAATTGCTACACCTTTAATTCCATGCAAGATGACAGCTAAGGGAAAACGAGGAAATGACATTAATCATAATAGTATTTTGAATCGTGCTATTTCCTGCCTTTTTGGGGAAGAAGGTGTATGAAGAAAAGGAACTACTTAAATTTTTAGCTTTTAAAAATGCCTTTTCAGAGTTTTAAGCACCAGGCTAAGAAAAATTTTACTCGAGAGACTGAAAGAAAGGACAGCAAGAAATTGAAGCTGTGTTAAATGCTCTATTTAGTAAACTAAGCTGCCTCATAAATATTTAATCACTGGAAACATAGTCAATACTAGCAATATCATTTCATCTAGGACCCACAATCAGACTGAGGTTCATTCCCAAAGCTGATATTCCAGTGCTTCTTCAATTAATCCACACAACTCCCTTTGTGTATTCAACCACATTACTGCAGTATCAAATTAAATGTTCTATTCAGATGCATTTCTAATTTAAGGATGCCAATCTTATTGAATTTCTCTAAACAGAGCTAAGGTTCTCAACCAGAAAACTTCAAAAAAATTGTGCCTCTTTTCTGGTTTGGGGATGGTGTAAACTTTTAAGTGTTAATGCGCAGTCTAGTTAAAGAAGAGTTCATATCTTTCAGCAAGTTAAAGCAGCTCTAGATTTTCCTTAATGCACAGAGATATTTGGTCTCTCAGGAAGCAAAAAACACTTGAAAATTAAAATAATCTTGTCTGCCCGCAGTCATGACACAAGTTAGATGAAACGATTAGAAAAGGCTTCTGTTCTCTGAACTGTGAGGCAGATTGATTTCTCATCGAGTGCGAATTGGGCAAAGTAGGAGCAATCGTGAACTTAAAATCAGCGGTCCTGACCCAGTTCTTCTCATTCTGTCACTAACAACCTGAAGGGCATTAAGACTTGCCCTCTTTATTTTATTAATTTGTACAAAGTTTAGCTAAAACTGTGGACTCAGTAAAGAGGGTAAGAGTGGCCCTGGCTTTGAATTCTGGCTCTATCATTTATGAGATGGGAGAAACTGGGCAAGTTTGGTAATATCTTCATGTCATAGTTTCCTCATCTATAAAAAGGAGATGATAAGATCTCATCATAGGGAAGCTTTGAGAACTACTAAACCATTATTAACACTCTCAACACAGGTCTTGGCATGAATCAACTTAAGTAGTAAAAATGTATATGAAAGTTTTTAAAAATTTGTGGGTGCATTTTATTTTAATTGTAATAAAAGCACTACAATGCTGGTTTAAAAAAATCTGAACAGAATTAAAAGGTATAAGGTAGAAAATAGGGACCAGCAGATGATGTAATGATTATGACTCTGGACGCCCATGAAGTTCACTGTGGTTGAGTCCTGGACCCAGCAGTTTAAAGCTCATACTGGGCATGTGTATATGCATGCCCAAAAGCCCAGGAAGAGAATGGAAGAGAAGGGATTGTGGTGTGCCAGCCCACTTGAGAGGTGATTTCTCGCTGTCTGTCTCTCTGGCGAGCACACGTACTCTATAGCAAAATTTTCTCAAAAAAAAAAAAAAAAAAAAAAGGTAGAAAATAAAAGTCTCCTGATATCAATCCAAAACTTCTAGAAATTTTTATATGTAAATAAGTGTATATACTTTTTTATGCCATTGAGTTTATGCTTAATTACTTTCCAGTCTGGTTTGTTTGCTGTACTTAACAATAAACATTGGGTATCTTTCAATATTATATTATGTTTGAAAAATTACTTATTTCTTTGTATGTATGCTCATCTCAACTTTAATAATTTTTAGTTCTATAAAGGAATTTGGAAAACCTGTAAAGTTTTGCATGTATGTAAGTCAATATAGCATAACATAAATGTGTTAGTTTTCTTTGAGTGAAATGTGGGCTGAGAAGCAGTGAAATGAAGTTAAATTAGCACACAGGATGAATATTTTCACCTAGTAAATCTGTCCATAAAGAGGGTACTTTAGATTAAGACATGATACTCCTACTTAATAGTTAATATTCAATTCTTTGCCTCTCTCCCCACCCCTGGTTTTTTCTTTTACTTTAGATTTTTAAACCTCTGAAGGGATCTCTTGTAAGGGAGTCTTACTCTCAGAAAACAAATTTTAGGGGGACCAGCAGTTAACGTAATGGCTATGTCACTGAACTCCGATGTAGTCGACTGTGGTTCGAGTCTCAGACCCAGTGGCTTAAACACACTGGGCACATGTGAGTGCATGCCCAAGATCCTGAGAGGACAATGGAGGAGAATGGATTGCAGCGTGGCCATCTCCCCTGGGGTGTGATTTCTCGTCTTCTGTCTCTGTCTCTCTCTCTTTCTGGTGAGCACACATGCCTTATAGAAAAAACAAAAACAAACCAAAAAAACAAAACCTCTCCAAAAAAAAAAATTAGGAAAAAGTACAGATAGCATTTATGACTTAGTGGAAAAGAGAGCCAGTCAAGATTAATGAAGAGACTAGATGATATTTATTACATTAACCAGAATTACTGTTGAATGTGCCAAATACCAGGCTAAGTGCTTGGAGAAAAATAAGAAAATATACTGAACACAATTTCTTCTTACTTAAGCTGAATTTGAGTTCAGCTGCAGATAACAAAATAAGCAATTCATAATGACTTAAATGAAACAATGGAGGAGTCTGACCTGGTAGGGCCCCAGGATCTGTCTTGAGCTTTTGACCTCTACCTCTTAGGTCGGGTCAGCACGTTGGCAAGGCCACTGCTGTGTACCCCCACCCCCCGGACCTAGGAATAAAACTTAGGTCAAATTAGCATGTCAGCAATGCTGCTTGCTATTTGCTCCAAAAACTGTGGTAGCCTTGCTGAGAAGTGACCCCCCTCTGACTCCCTGATATACTATAAAATATTACATAGCTCTCTTGAGTATGTAATGAGATTTTCCCAAAAGTCCCCCAACCACTCCCCTCAGCCCTGATCATCTACTGTTAATTACATTGCTTTATCTCCGTGGTCACAATAGAGGGTGGGCTGAAGTTCTATCTAGGCAAAAATAATCTTGACCTTTGGAAGCCCCTTCAAGATACATTTAACATAAACTTAATCTTTTCTTTACATAAAATAGGATTAGGCCGAAACTGGCCCAGGACACCAAGTAAAACAGATAAATATATTAAAATTCCTTAAATTAAGTTTTAGATCCCTATAAAACTATATAAGTATCATTCTTTATTAAGATCCATAAAAACTAATAGCTATACTTGAGGTTTTCTTTTCTCAGCATCGTATTCAGTAATCACAAGATGGCTGCCGCCGCATCAGCTAATAATTATCTCTGCTTGCTAAAACCGCTTTCCCAAAATTGCATTCCATGGAGACCCACCTACATCAAACGAACAATTGCGGAACCTCAGTAGACCCACCCTTAATCCAACCCTAAATAAAATCTATAATCTCTATTAAACTAATAATTAAAACACGTAGCCTTTCACCCATTTACTTGCATGTAACACATTTTCAATAAAAAGGCACAATGATTCCTAGCAGTTGTCACTCCTCGAAAAGCAATCTCTGGGGGTGTCCGGCTAAGGACGTGCATAAAAAAGGCACCAAGGCATTAGTCTTCTTCTTTTCCAGTGTTGCCTCCAACGAGTCAACCCACCCCCGCCGAGGCTGGGCCCCGGGAAAACAAGAACAGAGTTTGACAGTCCAAGGCTAATATGGTGGCTTCAAACTATTCTCAGAAGCTCAGGCCCTCTGACTTGTCCTTCAGTCATATTTAACATTTGGCTTTCACTCTCACGCTTGTGGACTTGATTAGATAGTTACTATATCTCCGGCATTATGTTGACAGCCCAGCTATGGCCAAAGGCTATTGGTCAGACACGTGTCTCATGGCCACCCTATGCCACAGCAAAGGCTGAAAAAGCCGGGCATGAAACATTCTGTGCACAACCAGGTCTCTACGTGCAAATGGAAGAGAGAGTGAATATGGGGCTGACGACCAGCAGGGGTTTGAAGTTAGAGAGTTCAGAGGGAGAATGGGGGAGGGCTCCCAAGGTAAAACATCATAGAATCTGGATCCTAAAAGGTGATAGACAAAGTGGGGAAAAAAATATATATTCTGAGCTGAAAGAACTGATAAGCAAAGGCATGAGGCATGGCAGTGTTTTTACTTGGTAAAATATATCCTTGGCATTTTACAGAATTTTATTTTCTTTTCTTTGCAGGGATATGGACGCTTGTTTATTCACAAGATTAAACACAAACATATCCTGGCTAGGAATTATTTTTCTCAGATTCCAGCACTGGCTTCATTTATCCATGATGATGATGAAATAGAGGAGATCAGAAGGAAACATCACATGGACACAACACTGAAAATTATCGAATCCCAGAGGCCTCGTTCTTAGAAAGTTCAGGAGTATTTGTCTGACGCCTAGCAATTTTGCCTACTGCTAATAGAGTAATACAGAGGTCACATAATACGAAAATGGTATTTTATCTTTTTCTTGATTTTGTTTTTCGTTTTTTTTATGTATTATAAATTGTTATAAAAAGAAAATATTCCCTATGTAAATATCTAATTGTTAGGCAATTAGTGTGAAATTGAAATACAATTTTGTTAGTGACATATTTTAAAGAGGACATTTTATTTTTTATTTTTATGTGTTTTCATATTACATTAAAAAAATCATAGTCCATTATAGTTAAAATGCAATAGCCAAACATAAACTATGTTTAAGTTTCACCTAAGTAATTTTCTTTGAATAAAATATTGTTATAGGTCAGTAGTTAGCATACAGATGTGAAGAAACATTGTAGAATTATTTTTTTTGAAAAACTTGTAGGATAAATGACTTTCTATTTCAATATAGGGATTGACTTTGCCTTTTATTGTCTACTCTTACCTACATTCTTTTCATAATCCTAATAAACAATCAAACTACTTATAAACAAACAAAAATCTTCTCTATGCAAAGTAGTTTTTTCTTTTGGGGAAAAAACTCTGTGGGACAACTATAGTTACATGGCTGACTGTGGTTTGAGTCCCAGACCGGTAGCTTGCTTTCTCACTTTCCCTCTCTCTCTGTCTCTCTCTGGTGAGCACATGTGCCCTAGAGAAAACTTTTAAAAAGATAGTAGCAATAAATTATATTAAATAAATTATTTTTTTCAAAAAAAAAGAATAAACTTGGTCAAGTGAACTATAACAAGTCTGTTCCCCAATAAACCAAAGTTATAGCATTGACCACATATATATCAGGGACCTACAATAATGAATAGTGGCATATCTGTCAGTCTCAGTGAAAAATAGGTGCACACTCAGAGTGACCTACTTTAAGAAGAGTTTACTTACAAAGGCGCTTAGTATAAGGTGTGGGCAGGGTTTAGGGAAACTAAGGGGTCAGTGCAGGTACCAAAGGCCACTACCAAACAATCTCTACTTCTAAACTCAAATGAACATGGGAAGGAGAAGTCTGGGAGCCCAGAAGGAGAATGTCAAGAAGATGAGTGAGATGATCAGTGACCAGCTGTGTAGAGAAATACACTCCTGATGCCATACTCCTTCTCTTTATCCAGTATCCTGCTTGGGTTTTCTATGGAAAGAACCCAAAAGGAAGCAGAAGCAGGAGTCAGCTGACATAATTCATACACCTTCAAGGGGAAGAACAGGGAAGAGAAGGGGAAGAATAGGTCTGGAAGGCTAACTAGAAAGTATCCAGAGAAAGAATTAAAGGAAAGAGTTATAACTCAAGTAGGAACATCACACACACACACACACACACACACACACACACACACACCCTGAAATACATACATAAAGACATGCATATTTTTTAAAATTCCGAATAGCAATTAAGGTTATTCTCTCAATTCTATGACCAAAAGATGCAGAGTAAATATTTGAGTAAATATTTGTTCTATATAAATATTTGACAACATTTTAGAATGAAACATGTTTTTAATATGGCTTCAGTTTTTCTTTACTAAGTAAAAGCATTGTACATGGCAAATGTTCTTAAGAAACTAACTATAAAGGAAGAAAGTCTTATAATTCTGTCATTTCTAAGTTTTCACGGTCTGCCTATATATTCTGGGATTTCTATACAGTAAATTACACGTGGCACCTGACTGGGGACGATTCTGATCACTAAAACCTGGCAACAATATAATACAGACAAATGCATGTTTACAATGGAATGTAAATGACCAAATTTTCACAAGACAGTTCAGTTCTCCATAGCTTGGAGAAGGAATGGCTGGAGAGGGAGGCAATGAAGGGGAAATAGTGATATAGGGGGAAATACAAGATTTTAAGAATTCTAATGACTCAGGAGTGAAGCAGATGATTATATAAGAATGAAGATGTGGGAAGTAAAACAGAGAGACAGACAGAAAATTTGGCTTCTGAAAGAGGTTTGGGCATTTTCTCCCGTTTTTTTTTTTTTTTTTTTTTTTTTTTTTTTTTTTTTTTTTTTTCCAACAGCTTCTTGGTCTCTTGTCAGTGGCTTCATTTCTCTACCTAATACCACAGCTCCACTTGGGCAACCATCCTCTGTACACAAAAACTGAATTTTGGGAATCATCCTCTCCTCTTTTTCCTTTAGCGTACAGGTAATAATGGCTTTCTTTTGTAACTAGGTGTAAGGTGTTTCACTTTTTCTTTTTGATTTTCATAAACAGCATCTTCTCTTTTGGAAATAATCCTTATACTAAATACTTCCCAAATAGTTTGCCCCAACATGTTCCTCCTGGGCCTTGATCAAAGCAGTAATTGCTACCAGGAATGGTCCTAGGAGACTGACCTTAAAATATGATCGTAGGCCCCTAAATGTCTTTTCTCTCTATTTTTCTCCTTGATTTCTTTCCTCTCACTCTTCCCCATTTCCCATCCACTTCCTGCACTGTCTCCAATATCGGTAACCATTCTCCACGCTTCTTTATCTTCCAATCTTTCAGTTTCTGCCGTAGAGTGTGGACAACCAGTTTATGTCAATTGGAGACATACAATGTCTCTCCTTCATAGGCTTCGCTCTCTTGACTCAACAATAAATCTTCCATATTCATCAACTTTCTATCAAATGCCATGGTCTTATTGTTTTTTAATGGTTGAGTAGTAGTCTATAGAGTAAGTATATATGCCACACTTTTTTAATCCATTCATCTGTTCATAGATGTTTGGATTGGTTCCATGTCCTAGCTATTGTGAATAATGCCATAATAAACATAAATGTGCAGGCACTTTTCCAATTGAGCATTGTCCTATTCTTTGAGTAGTTACTCACAAGTGGAATTGCTGGATCCTATGGTGGTTCTATTTGTAGATCTTTGAAATGGAAGATTGTCTGTTGATAACATGTATGATATCTTCAACTGGACTGGTGTGAATTGTATTCATGTTGAGTAATTAATTTTACAAGCTGTAGTGATGTGTAATGATTGAATGTATAAAATAAATTAGAAGAATAAATAAAAATAAATCTAAATAATGGGACCCTAGGCTTGGCTTACTCATCTATTTGAAGAGCGTAAGGATAGCTTCCTTGCAAGAAAAAAAAATGGTAATATGCCTCAGATGATGGCATCACAATTATTTAAATTATCACCAGTGGTGGTATAGAATGGGGTCTAGATGGGGAACAAGCACAGGGAGATCCAGTAGTTGAGGCAGTTATTACTTTGATGACAAAAGTTGAAGTATAGGATGGGTACTTCTTATGCTAGAAAGAGCTCATTGAGAAAAGGATAAACTGAAAGCCTTGAAAGAATAATTCAAGGCCCATGTAGAAATTCAGAAAGCCTGTATGACAATCCTGAGGAAATCCTGTATCTACTGTATATGTAGGGAATGTGTGGCTGAAGATTAAGACAGAAGCCTGATTGTAAGGTCTGCAGAAATGTATTTTAGTTAACTGTACACTCTTGTCAGATCTCATGCTAAGGTAAGGACACTGGTAAATAATAAGAAGTGATAGTCTCATATGAGCTAGATTGTACATGAAAGGTTGGCAGGACCTTACCAATTGTTATTAAGAAACAGGAGAGGGACCAGCAGATGACATAGTGGTTACATCGCTGGACTCCCATGTAGTCAAGTCCTGGACCCGGTGGCTTAAAGAACTCATCCGGGCATGTGTGTGTGCATGCTCAAAATCCCAAGAAGAGAAGAGGAGAAGGTATTGTGGTGTGGCCATCCCCCTTGAGAGGGGTGATTTCTTGCTTTCTTTCTCTCTGTCTCTCTGGTGAATGCATGCACCCTAAAACAAAAATTTCTCTCTTAAAAAAAAGGAAAGAAACAAGAGAGCATAGATAATATTTTCTAAGGACATTAAACTAAAAAGGATAAAGTAAAAGATTATATCAACCCCCGTTTATATCCTTGCCTAGAATTCAGGATGTATTGTGCTGGCTTAAGGCTGTGCAATTGGTCAGATATAAAGCTTGATCTTTAAAAAAGTAGCCTTAAGTTCTCAGGTGATGGTTGTTGGATGGATCTATTTATTACATGCAAACTTCTCAGATACTTCCTAGAGAAGTCTGTACCCACAGGTAGGTCTTCATTTTTGAAGGATAGTTTTGCTAGATAAAACATTGTTGGCTGGCAGTTTTCTTTCAGCACTTTGAATATATCATGCCATTCATTCTCTTCTAGCTTGTAAGGTTTCTACTGAGAAATCTGCTGTAAGGATAATGAGGATTCCCTTATATGTGACTTGACCTTTTTCTCTTACTGCTTTTTGAATTCTCTCTTTGTCTTTACATTTTGACAATTTCAGTATAATGTGCCTTGGAGAGGGTCTTTTGGACTGAATCTTTTTTGAGGACCTTTGAGCTTCCTGAATCTGGATGTGATCTCTCTCCCAAGACTTGTGATGTTTTCAGCTGTTATTTCATGGAGTAACTCTTCCATGTGTTTTCCTGTCTCTTTTACTTCTGGATCTCCCATAATACATATTTGTTCATTTAATAGTATCTTATATGTTATGTAAGTATTCTTTATTCTTTTTTATTTTTCTGCTTTTCTGTCTGACTGGATTATTTTAAATAGCTTATCTTCAAGTTTGGAAATTCTTTCCTCTGCTTTGAAAGACGAAAAGCTCCTGAATGTATATGGTATTTCTTTCTTTGATTTTTTTTGCTCCAAGATTTTTTTTCTTGACCCTTTTTAATGATATCTGTCCCTTTGTCAAATGTCTCTTTTGGATCATATAATGCTTTCATTAATTCATTGAATTTTTTTATCACTACTCTCTTGTATCTCATTGAGTTTCCTTATGATCAAAATGTAGAATTCCTTTTTAGACATTTCACAGATTTCCTTCTCTGTGGGGTCTGTTGCTGGAGTACTCTTGTATTCCTTTGGGAGTGACATGCTAGCTTGCCTTTTCAGGTATCTTGTATCCCTATGTTGCTATTTACTCATCTGGTGAAGCAGTTGCTTCTACCAATATTATAGGATGGCTTTCCAGGTGAAAAGACTTTCTCCAGTAGATGTGTCCTTGGATGTCAACTGTATACTGTATGTTGACTTTGGCTCTAGCTAGGCACAGCAGTATAGCCTATATGTTATATCTTCAGCTGTAATCAGCATTGGTGATGCCAAGAAGTGACTCAGTAGCCTAGGCTGACTGCCCTTTGGAATGTAATAGGATGAGGCCTCTCAAGAGGCACAGACATGTCCAAGGTCACTCTCCCACCTTCTTCTTCTAGAGGGTCAGGCCTTCTCTGAAACTGAGCTGTGGGCAGGGTTGCTCATTGCACTGCTCCTGTGGGACATGTAGGTTTTGGGGGAAGGTAAGGCTGTTCCAATAGCTCCTGGTGCCAGAGGTTGTAGGAGAGGGTGCTTGACCAGCTGCTCCTGTAGGATGCAGGTGGATGTGGCCACAGGAAGGCTTTGTACAGCCACAACCTCTGTGAGGGATGGTATAACACAGCCTGAACTCCTCCTCTGTGGAAACTCAACAGTATGGACAGCCCCTGGTCACTTCCTAAACTGGGCTCAAGTCCTGTGAAGGCTGTATAATTCTCCTGCAGTAAAGTTCAGGCATCCAAGGTATCAGTGGGACTGCTGAGGATTTCTTGCTTACTCTTTCCCCATCACAAGAAGTCCTTTGCAGTTCCTAGCTGATCTTGACGGGATGGTGGGGCAGGAGATATGGAATACTTTGCTCCCTTCTCTACAAGGTCTTCCTGAGTCTCTGTGCTCTGAAACATCTCTACCACATCTTCACTGCCCTCCGACACTCTCTATCTCTAACACTGCAATGAGTATCAACTACTTATTCTTTGTTTTGGTCCTTTTATCATGGGAGGGAAGCATGTTAGGCACCTCTAGTAGCCATCTTGTGGAAATTTTTACAAAAGGAAATTCTTTGAACCTGAAGCGTTTCTCAAGCCAGGCTACTGGAATCATCCTAACTAGTATGTCTTCTATAAGATGAGTTAACATCCAAATTGTAACTCTGGGACCAGAAGGGTCCAGGGCAGGCTGCACTAGGGACCAGGTTCTCAGTCACCCATGGTTGGAGGACTGACCATGCTCTCATTGCCCCACCAGCCCAATGCCCCTGGAGAGGGCACATGGATGGGACGCCAGCCAAAAGTGAACTTGTTTACAGGAAGATTTGTAGACCATGATGTCAATAGACTGACCTGGTTGAGAGAAGGGTCTACATACATGCTGGCCACCATATTACAACTCTACTGGGGAGGGATATGGAATATAGGAATAAAGAGAAGTTTCTCAGAGAGAAGAACTTCATGTAGTACATCTGGGTAGTCACTTTGGAATGGGAGATGGCTGGTGGTATAGACCTACAAAGATCCATAGACAGTGGCTAAAATGATCAATGGGAAAGAAAATTGGAATGAATAACATTAGAAAGTTGATGATAAGGAGTTCTGGAGGATAGACTTGCCCTGTGTATGGTGGTTCTTGGTGGCATTCATTGCAGAGGTGGTTATCAGTAGTCAAGTGGATAGGGTGCTTCCTGCAGTGGATATCAGTCAGCTGCTTTTGCCAAACTTCCTAGTACTTGCTCAGTAGGTTAATTTACAAAGTGACTGTGACAATTTGTTATTTATGGGTTTAACAACAGAGGTATTTTCCACAGCAAGGCTGACTTGGGCTACCACCACAGCTGGGTGTCTAATCTACTGACAGCATTAGCCAGTAATAAGCTACAAGATGATAATATTCCCTAAGAAAACTAGCTGACCATCTGGTGACTGGCTGATTACCTTGAATCCTTTCCATTACTGTGAATATGGATATACATATGGATTTTTCTTCTCTGCTTACAATAATTCTGTCTAAACCATTATTCATAAACCTATAGGGAATCTTTCTCATCACTACTGTATCACTTATTATATTGCTTTTAACCTTGGAACTCGTTTGCACTGAAAAGGAAATGAGACAATAGATTTATGCTCACAGAATTCTCTGGCCTTACCCTGTCCTTCTCACTCAGAAATATCTGGCTTGGTGGAATGAGATGAAATGGCCTACTAAAGGAACAGTTATGGCACCATCTGGGTGACAATACCCTAAGAGGTTAGAATGCTCTGTGACAGGATGCAGTGTACTACTAAAATCATTGGAAAATATGTGGTGCTGTCTCCTTCACTGCCAGAACGCATAGGTTGAGAAACAATGGGTCAAGCTGACTATGAGATATGACCGTCTCTTCCATCTTCAGAATGCAGTGGATTGGGGGACCAGCAGTTAGCGTAATGGCTATGTCGCTGGACTCCCACGTAGTCGACCGCGGTTCGAGTCCCGGACCCGGCGGCTTAAACTCACGCCGGGCACGTGTGCGTGCGTGCCCAGGATCCCGAGAGGAGAATGGAGGAGAAGGGATTGCGGCGTGGCCATCCCCCCTGGGGGGTGATTTCCTGCTTTCTATCTCTCTGTCTGTCTCTGTCTGTCTGGCGAGCGCACGCGCCCTATAGCAAAAAAACCTCTCCAAAAAAAGAAAAAAAAAAAAAAAAAAAAAAAAGAATGCAGTGGATTGGGAACAAAAGGATAAAGCTGAGAATAGCTTTTTAAAATATTATACCACATAACCTACATAAAGAGTTATCGCTTCCCATTCCTTCAACTTTGGACTCTGTAGATTTGCATATCTCAAGGCCCAATGAGCACAGTAATAGTTCCACCAAATTGAAACATGAAGTAATTCTTTAGTGAGTACAAATAGTTCAAGTAAGCAAGTCTTCCTTAATGAATAGGTTATAATTTCTACCTTGCCCAAGTTGAGAGCTAACAATAACTGGTTAAAAAAGAACATCTCCAGATATTTTTGTTATGGGATTATTTCAGTCTCAGCAAGTTTTATAAGTGAGAGTCATTTCAGATGCAATGCACTGTGTCAATATCCTGGATCCTAGAGCTACTTATGGGAAAATAATATATCATTATATAACGGGCATTAGAAAACATCATTTTAGACTCCAAAAACTATCACACCCTATATTTTGTAGAACATAATATATTTTTAAAAGTGACATTGTTGGGGTTAGTAGGTGGCATGGTGGTGAAGGCGCTGGACTCCCACATGGCCAACTGAGGTTTTGAGTTCCGCACCTGGCAGCTTACTTTCTAACTTTACCTTTCTGTCTCTCTCTGGTGAGCGTGTATTCCCTGTAGCAAATTTAAAAAAAAAAGTATATATTAAATAAATAATTCTTAAAAAAGAAGTGACACAGTTTTAGAAAGAGACCTGAAAAAGAGTCTGGTCAAGAAAACAATATGTTGGATGCTCTTGTCTTGGTACGATGATGATAATTACTTTATCAATTTACAATTAATACATAACAGATTAAAACTAAACATTTCATGTTAGAATATTCACTTTACAAGCTAAGCGACATATGTGATTGAATGTGTAATAGAAATTAAAATTAAATTAAAGACATTTCTTATGTTACATATCTAATACACATGAAAAGGTAGAGTAAAATGGTAGCAAGGAAAATCAGTTTAGAAAATGTACGTATATTCAAGTTTCAGTCTTCATAATGCAGAAGAAAATATTTCCACAAAGTTGTCCCATAGTGCAGCGGCTAAGCGCTGTGTGGAAGGAGCCGATCCCAATGGCCCATTGTGGTTAGACTCTCAGCTTGGCAGCTTGAAGAGCACTCTTGGCATGTATCTGTGACTGGGATCCTGACAGTAGAGTGAAATTTAGGGAAAAGGAATGTGGCATGACTGGGCCCCATTGAGGGACTCTTTCTCTCTCTCTCTCTCTCTCTCTCTCTCTCTCTCTCTCTCCTCTCTCTCTCCCCACCCCCTTTCTCTCTCTGGTACACACACAACCTCTGGCATTATAAAACTATTTCCATAAATGTCATTCATTTATGTAATCAGGAAAGGAAAATATACACTAAAACTATGAGCCTTTCAAACAAAATTCGTAAGACAGAGAGTCAATGTCTGCTGGGTACTCACTTTGTAGCATTTTATGGACAGTGTTACAAGATGTTAGTGAAACATAAACTGAATTTGAGTTCTTCACTCCCACATACAATACAGAACTAAATTATAATTCAAACATACACATTCTAAAAATGATTCTTCTTAGATTCTAGGGAGTCGACATTTTTATGTTGTGTCAAAACAAATTAAGAGCATATCGAAACTAAGTTTAGAAATGTTAAATCATTGCTGACTCAAGGGAATTCGTAGGAAGATAAATATGAGGGAGGCAGAAACAAATTGATCTTGAACATGGTGTAAAAGTTTTGCACAAGTCAGAAGGCTATATTTTTCTGACACTCCAACAAAGTAATTTGCCAAAGTTTGGTATTTCATTTCAGTATTGGGTTTGTGAATTGAATTAGGTACAGGTAATGAAAGAAGGAGATTGGATTATTTTTTCCTAATAGCCCTTCAGATGATTGCTATCATCTATACTTACAAGCCTGTCTATCTTTCATAATATGCATTTCCACATGTTGCCATGGAGGAGTCCGACCCGGCGAGGCCCCAGGATCTGTCTGAGCCCCCCAGACCTTTGAGCTCCGCTTCCGGTCAGATCAATATGCTGGCAAAACCACTGTTGTGCACCCCCTGACCTTGGAACAAAGCTTGGGTCAATTAGCATGTCAGCAAGGCTGCTTGCTATTTGCTCCAGAAAACTGGTAGCCTTGCTGGGAAGCGACCCCCCTCTGACTCCCCAATTTACTACTATAAAAGAATTGCATAGCTCTCTTATACATCCTGAGTATATGATAAAATTTTCCAGGAACTCCCCCGACCGCTCCCCTTTGCTATAATCACCTACTATTAATTATAATGCTTTATCTCCATGGTCACAGTAAAGGGTGGGCTGAAGTTCTATTTAGGCAGAAATAATCTTGACCTTTGGAAGGCCCTTCAAAATACATTTAAGGTAAACTTAATCCTTTCTTTACTTAAAATAGGATTAGGCCAAAACTGGCCCAGGACACCTCCGCCCTCACCAAGCAAAATAGATAAATATTTTAGGACTCCTCAAATCAAGTTTTAGATCCACATAAAACTATGTAAGTATCATTCTTTATTAAGATCCATAGGAACTAATATCTATTCTTGAGATTTTCTTTTCTCAGAGCCATTCCTGGTAATCACAAAATGGCTGCTGTGCCGCATCAGCTGATAATCATCTCTGCTTACCGGAACCACCTTCCCCAAACTGCATTCTATGGACCCACCTACAATTCCATGGAGACCCACCTATAAATGCGGAACTGCACGAGACCCACCCTTAATCCAACCCTGAACTGCACGAGACCCACCCTTAATCCAACCCTGAATAGAATCTATGTTCCCTATTGTTAAAAACTTTATGAGCTGATAATTGAAACAAGTAGCCCCTCTCCCTTTACTTGCATGTAACACATTTTCAATAAAAAGGCACAATAATTCCTAGCAGTTGTCACTCCTCAGAGAGCGATCTTTGAGGGGTGTCCGGCATAGGACGTGCGTAAAAAGGCATCGAGGCCTGTGTCTTCTGTTCACCTGCGCCGCCTCCGTCGAAATAACCCACCCCCGCCGAGGCTGGTCCCCGGCATTGCCAGTTTTTTTTTAACCTCTAGTACTCTTTACTAGCTTCAGTCCCTTGCCTCTGCTTACTTCAGTCTTACACATTTTTCAAAGTCAGCCTAACAGTACTTCATTCATTCATTTAGTCATTTATTCAAAACGTATTTCTTGAGTTTAGTGTAGACTAGTCATTAATATTAGGTAATTGGAAAACATGACATACTTTTTCCTGTGTTTTTCTATATAAGAATAAGTCATGACTTTTCCAATGACCCAAAATCTCAGAACTACATTGTCAAGTAAAATGCTGTCTTTGCCTTTAGGGAACCCATGTAGACAGACAGACAGTAATGGTAATCTTTATGTGTCTCCTCATCTGTGAAGTGAGGCTGGCAGTTCTTTAGCTGAACAAGTGCTAAAAATTTGAGTACATGTGTAAAATATGTGAGACACAGGCAGTGGTTAATGCCTGTTAAATGAATAAGATTTGCTTATTTTAACCTTTTGTTTGTTTAGACTAGCCCAAGTTTGATCTTTTTTACAATATGTTTGTGGAAGACTCATACAAAAATAGGTTTATCTTCCAATCATTGGTCATTTTCTTACTGGCATTTATGGTTATTCATGGTAGAACAGTCACATGACTCTGTGGGAATTTGTCCAACAGCCCTTGCAACCTCATTCACCCAAATGTCATCTTTTCTCCTTATTTATTTATTAGATTTTTGCCATAGGGTGTGTGTGCTTTGCAGAGAGAGACAGAGAAAGGGAGAGTCAGAAGTCACCCCCCTCCCTCCTGGGTGGACGGCCATGCCTCAATACCTTCTCTTACAGCCTCCTCCTGGGATATTAGGCATGCATGCACATGCTCCTGACTTGATTTTCAAGCCTCTGGGTCTGGGACTCAACCTGTGGTCAGCCATGTGGGAGTCCAGCACCTTAACTACCACACCATACCACAACTATCATACCACACCACCTGCTGGCCCATGTTTCCTTTTAATATATATGAAAAACTATTGACAAGAGGTAGAACTCTTTATAAAAGCAAAGGTTGCATTGTACAAAGTATGAAGAGCTACTGCTACTTCACAGCTATAAATTGTACAAGTGTTAAAGAGGTTATTATAAATTTTCCGTAGTGCTTCCTTAGGGGGGAAAAAACCCTTTAACTTCACAAGAGCTTTCTCTCCAAATGAATTGTTCAGTCTCCTCCCACTCAGCTTGGCTTCCTGCTAATGCTTCTGTTTGGCAGCTTCCAATGGTCTTCCTAACCTGCATTTATCTTTCCCAAATTAGAGGCAGCTGGGCAATTTTAGAGAGACAACAACTTACTAATTCTCTCTTTTCTAATTTGTAAAGCCAGTAATTCTCTCAAACTTCAGGAGACTGATTTAGCTTTGAAACAAAGAACTATAATGTGGTTTTAAAGTTTTTAGGCTTCATTATTTACAAATATTCTATAACCACATGAAAGTTGAAAAAATAGCAATTATTGGAATAAATAAACATTATATGTTGTGATAGCTCTATTTGCCTTACTTGCTTTTAAGCTATGAATAAAACCTGTGGTAGTTGTTTTCCCACCAGGGGTGGCACGCCAGGTAGCCAAGAAAGGACCCTCAAGTTGGAATTTGCACTTGATAAACCACAACTCCAGCATTTTATATTATATTAACAATGTGTTTTCATATTTTTTAAAAATTACTAGAGGGTGTTTGCATTCATCAGAGAGAGACAGAGGAGAGAGAGAGAGAACACTCCAACGGTCCTTAGCCATACCATAATCCTGTCTCCATTTCTCCATCCTGTTGGGATTTGGAGCATATATGCATGCATGCCTGGCATGTTCTTTAAGCCTCCAGTCAGGATTTGAACCCTGGCCAGTCATGTGGAATCTAACTCCCTCAACCACTAGGCCATAGGGTTGTCCCAAATATTAATTTTTTTAAGAATAAATATGTCTGCTTTTTTCCCCTAGTTTTAAAATTACATTATCATTTGACCTCACTCATCTTTGATCTTTTTTTTTTTTTTTAACATCTTTCCACAATCTTTTTGAAAAATTCTTAGAGGAAAACTTAAGTAAGATAAAAGCCCACGTACTGGTCAGTCTCTTTCTATGTGGTATGAAAATGCAGAGAAGGAAAGTGGCCTTGGGTATTTGACAAATCATAACAGCAGTTTATTTTAGAACCATTAATACATTAGTACAAATGCTATGAATAAGAAACAGCAAAAATAGTAAAGTGTTATTTTTTTAATAAAAGCAAAATTTTCCAAGATATAAATTTGACAGCCTATTGAAGCAGACCAGTTTAAGGTTTAGCAGGACTGCAGCCATTTTGAATTTAGGAAAGGATTCTAAAGAGAATCATCTAGCCAAGTACTGAGCCATAGGGATATCTGAGGAATCAAGAATGGGTATTTGAAGGAAAACAAGAATCAGGATAGTTATTACTCAGAGAAAAGCTATTGACTCTGATGGACTGTAGTGAGGAATGGTTTGCATGTGCATGTATCTTGTATATATTATATCTTTGATGGTGCTTCCTATTTCTCTGTAACCAGTTACAGAAATAAATTCCCTCCAACTCCAGCCTCTGCCTCTCATTTCATTGGCCACAAGAAGAAACAACTGGACTTAGTTAGCCAGTCACCCTATTACCCTCTTAAAAATGATTCCAAAGTCTTATACCTACCTATGGTTGCCTTTAAAAACAATTCCAAATTTTTCTACATACCTATAGTTGTCTTTTTTATTTTGTAGTTGTTGAAGTATATGTAAAGAATTTTATTTTATTGTATTATTTTATTATTCAGGTAAACTTCAGGTGCATTGAAATATATAGATCCTAAATGTGTAGTTCAATGGATTTTGAAAATGTATATACCTGTACAACTGATGTACTTATCAAGTTACAGAATATTTACATCACCTACAACTTCTTTTGTGCTGCCTTGCCATTAGTTTCTACTCACCATAGATGATCACCATTCTGATTTTGATCATCAATGATTATTATTGCCAGCTCTTCAGTTTTTGAGTTTTTTTTTTTTTTGAGATATTTTTGCTATAGGGTACTTGTACTTGCTGGAGAGTCAGAGAGAGAACAGGGGGATGGCCACACCATCTCCCTTCTCTACTTTCCTTTTGGGATCTTGGGCATGCATGCACATGCACCTTGTGTGACAGTTCTTGAGTTTTATAAAGGACTTTTTTGTGTCTCTTTTCTTCAATATCATGTTTTTAAGATTCACTGATGTTGCTAATATTTATTTTTGAGAGATATTTTATTTGGATTATTTTGTTTTAGCGATTATCAATTAACTTCTATTTATAAAGCATTTTCCAGACATATGTTTTTATTTCCATTGGGTAAACATCTAGAAATGGAATTATTCATCATTTGATAGGTCTACCTGCAATTTTATAAGAAAGTACAAAAGTTTTCCAAAATGGTTGTATTATTTTACACTCCCTTCAATGATGTATGAAAATGATTTTAGGTCTTTATCCTTATCTGCAATTTATGGTATAGGCCATTTTAATATTAGTTATTGTGGTGGATTTGAAATGGCATCTCATTGTAATTTGAATTTGCATTTCCCTGATAATTAATGATGTCAGCAACTTTTCATATTCATATCAATTATTCTTTGTTTTTAATTGCCAGAACATATACATGCTAGTGAGAAAAAGAGAAAGGGTCCCCAAAAGGGGTGTGGTCATGCCACAATGCTTTTAGTCCTGCATTTCACCTTCCTTCCATTCAGGATTTTGGGCATGCATGCACAGGTACCTGGTGTGTTTTTAGGCTACTGGGGCTGGGATTCAAACCACTCAACCACCCTTCTGGATCAGCCTCCACATTTTTTAATTGGATGGTTTGTCTTATTATTGAATTGTAAGTGATCTCTCTATATTTTGGATACTATAGTCCTTTGCCAGATACATGTATTGGATCATCAGTATAGTAATTTAGGTCTTTGAAACTTTTTAACAGCCATTTTTAGTAGGTCCAATGTAGAGGTCCTAGCGTCTTTTAAACAACTTCTTCCTAAATTTAAAATTTTTTTTCATTTTTGTTAACGTGTAGAAATACTATCTATTTATATATACTTTGTATCGGAGATTTTGCTAAGTTCATTAATTTCAGTAATATATTTTTAGACTCAATAGGATTTTCTCATTTATGACTAAAGACAAGTTTACTTCTTTCTCATACTTCATTTTTTATTTATTTCTTTTTGCCTTGATACACAAACTAGCTGGCAAATTATATAGTATGGGCATAGGGTTTTCATAGATAGACTTTATTCAATTGAAGACCTTTTCTATTAGTTTTCTGAGAAATTTTTAAATTTTGGGTAGGGGAACTTGACATAGGACATGTGCAGTTGCTGGAGAAACAGAGAGAGACAGAGAGAGAAAGTGAGAGATCACCCCTCCCAGGTGGAATAGCCATGCTGCAATCCCTTTTCCTCCATTCTCCTCTTGGGGAGGATCGTGTGCCTGGCACGGTTTTGAAGCCTCTGAGTCCAGGACATGGTTTTGAAGGCTCTGAGTCCAGGAATTAAACTGCTGGCCATGTGGAAGTCCAGCACCTTAACCACTATGCCACCTGCTGGCCCCTTCTGAGAGTTTTATTCATTAATAGGTTCTAAATTTTGTCAAATACTTTTTCTGTTTCTAATAAGGTAATTATGTTGTTCTTCTCCATTATTCTCTTACTGTGATTAACTACACTAATTGATTTTTACATGCTAAACTAACTTTATGTTCCTGAGAGAATCTCCACTTTTCATGATGTACAATAGTATCTTTTTTATCTATTGCTTTATTCAGTTTGCTAACATTTTGTTTAATGTTTTTTGTATCTATATTTATGAAGGTACTAGTCTCTGATTTTCTTTTCATGCAATTTTTAGGAGCAGTGTTTAGAATCTGAGTGAAGCTGGCCTTATAAAATAATAAATGGTAGGCCAGCAGGTGGCATGGTGGTTGGGGCACTGGACTCCAATATGACTGACTGTGGTTAGAGTCCTGGTCTTGGTGACTTGCTCTCTCACTTTCCTTCTCTTACTAATGACTATAGCAAGATAATAAATAAAAATAACAATAATAAATAAAATAATTCTTTTTAACAAGAATGAATGCTATTTCTTTTTTAAATATCTGGGGGAAAATCAACAGTGAAGCCATCTGGGACTGAAGCAATTTTGCATGAAAATTTTAATAAAAATTTATTTCTTTTTATAAGTATTGGGCTACTCAGATTTTATATTCTTTTTGTGTCAGTTTTAGTAATTGTATTTTTTTTTTTTTTTGAGAGGTTTTGCTATAGAGAGCATGCGCTCACCAGAAAGACAGAGAGAGACAGAGAGATAGAAAGCGAAAATCACCCCCCGGAGGGGGGTGGCCACGCCACAATCCCTTCTCCTCCACTCTCCTCTCAGGATTTTGGCATGCACACACATGCACCTGGCGTAAGTTTAAGCCACCGGATCCAGGACTTGAACTGCAGTTGACCACATGGGAGTCCAATGACATAGCCATTACACCAACTGCTGGTCCCTAGTTTTAGTAACTGTATTTTAAGAAATGTCTGTTTCACTTAGGTTGAATTTACTGACATAAAGTTGTTTATAATAATCAATTTTAATCCTTTTCATATATAGAACTTAAATAATTTCTTTTATTTCTTATATTGGTAATTTGTGTTTCTTTTGTTGTTAATTAAGGATTTTATCTTACTTGGGATTTATCTTTTTTTTTCTTTACAAAGAACACAGTGCTATTTAAACTTATTTTCTCTATTTTTTTGTTATCTATCTTATTGATTATTGTTTATTCTAATTAATTCTTTGCTTATACTTATTTTGGCTTAATTTTCTTTTCTTAGATTCTTCAATTAGAAACTTTGATAGTTGACTTAAAATCTGTTTTCCTTTTCTGTATAAGCTACAATTCATGCTAAAATTTTTCTTCTCAGCAGTGATTTAGCTTTACTCAACAAATCAGTTGTATATTTAATATAATTTTATTTTTATAAAAATGTAAAATAATCAAGTGCTACTCTCTTAGTAAAGAGTATGTCTTTCAAGAAAAATATTCAATTATTTTTATTACTCTGTGCATATTTTATCCCTCAGATTCACATATAACCTGACAGCACATTTATGAGAAGAAAAGCTTGAACCAGGTTTATGCAATTATATCTTTAATGTGTAATTTGACTGGACATAAAAATGAGTTCTATTAAAATAATTTATGAAGGTATCACATAAACTGAATTTATTAGATTTTAAAAAAACTAGTCATCTAAGAAATGAACATTCACTCCATGCGAAATTATCTTAGTACTTTGCTCATCTATATAATCCAGATGACGAGTGTCTTTAAATTTTAAAGTCAAAACACTCTCAGATTGTCATCTCCTTTCTCTCTTTCCCCCTCTCTGAATTGTTCTGATGCCGCATGGTGGCAGATAGGGTGGATTTTTTTTTTTTCCCAAAAGATATAAAATTTTTGAAACTTTCTCCAAAGGTTTTATATCTTTTGGAAAAGATCAATCATCTCCCAGAGAAGGCAGAATCAATCAGGAAATGAAATAACATTTCTGTGCGATGGTTTTCCAGCATTACTCAGCTAGGCAAATGCAGCTACACTTGACCTGTTCAGAGAAGAAATGCCATGAGCATTTCCGACTTCAACATTTATTCCCCAGCACATGTTTGTCTCAAAAACATTCACATGATATCTCTAATGATGCGGCTAGCCCCACTGGTTGCACAAGATCTCAAATGTATGATTTTATAGTGTCTTTTAGGATGGTGTATATACAAACCACAAGTTAAACAATCAGAAGGTCTTACTGAGAGTAACCAAGATGGGTTTGCATGTTTGTTTCTAGTGTTCATGCTGCATTTTACTATGTGTATGATTTTGAATAACTAACTTAATTTCTCCACTTGCACAGTGAGTCCCTTGGCCCAGATAATATCTATGTTGTCTTACAGCTCTAAAATTTTAGGTCTGTTATAATCATAAACCAGTTCAGAATTTGGATAGACTCAGGAGGATAACATCTGAAGTGTTTGCTCAGTGTTATTCAGTTTAATCTGAGTCAGCAAACCTGCTGGTGATTTGCTGACCAAACACCCAACACTGCCTGTGCCCACTGGACTCTGCAGAATTGTTTTTGCTTTACATGCACCTTTTAGAATGATGTTGAGTCACTTAAACAATTTTGTATTGAACTCTTGTCTACCTTTTGCCAAGATTTTCAGGAGTATATAAATACCATCAATTTTCATTGTGGATGAATTGGACTTCCATAGTTTTCTTGGCACTCATACTGGAGATATCATTTCAAAAACATTCCAGTCTTAGGATTTTAGTACATGAAGAGTATTTTTTTCTTGAGCAGAGGAAATTCCTTGTTTTCCTAAATTTTGTCTTAGACCTGGCAGTTTCTATGATTGCCAGCCACTTGTGTTTTTCTATTTTTTATTATTTTTTTAAGGTTTGTTTTTTTTTTTTCAGTGCTTGCTGGAGAGAGACAGAGGCAAAAATTAGAAATGGATCATCACCCACCCCAAGGGTGTGACCATGCCACAATCCCTTCTCCTTCATTCTCCTCCTGGGATTTTGGGCATGCATGCATACACACCTGGCATGATTTTCAAATCACCAGATCTGGAACTTGAACCACAGTCGGCCATCTGGAAATCCAGTGCTATAACCACTGTACAACCTGTTGACCCCTATTGTGTACATTTTTTAAAAGAATTATTTATTTAATTTTAGTATTCATTCATTTATTTTAATTTGCCCAGAGAAAGACAGACACACAGAGAGAAGGAAAGTGAGAAAGCAAGCCACCAGGTTTGGAACTTGAACCATGGTCGGCCATGTGGGAGTGTCCAGTGCCTTAACCACCATGCCACCTGCTGGCCCTGTCTTGTACTTTTTAAAAGTCATAAAAAAACAATGAGATCCTGCCATTTGATACAAAGGGGATGAAAATAGATTTAATGCTAAGTGAAGCAAGTCAGACTTTAAAAGACAGACTTCACACGTCCCCACTCAATATTTACTTAATATTTGCACTTCATGGTGCAAACTGAAAGATTGGGAGATATGCTAACAGAAACAATAACAAGTGCAGATATCAGAGACTATAAAAGGGGGTGGAATTTGGGTGGTGGGAGGGAGAGACTCAAGAAAAAAAACTAAAAGGCAAAGAAAGGATAGAAAGTCATTGCATATGGTAATAATTTTGACTTGCTTGACAAGCAAGGCATTTATGCTTTGAGAACCTACATCATGTGTTGTAAAAAATGTATAATCCTTACATGTAAAAAAAATAATAAATAAAAGCTGTAAGGAAACGCCTGTTGATTCTGCTGTCTTCATTTTTACCCCTGTCTTTTCATTATTGTTGGCATGGCACTGTTTGGGGGGTTACACACCTACCTATCCATCCACCCATTTATCATCACCATCCTTTTTGTTCCATTTCTCTGGAGAACCCTGACTAATACAGATTTTGGTTTCAAGATCAGATACCTAAAAATGTGAACATGACTTTGCAAGTGAGTGATAGGAAGATGATAAGAGTTTTGAGGAGCATACCAGAGGAAGCTGAGATTCATGAAGGACCGCTTATAGAAATACAGATATTAAAGGTGGGACTGCTGCCTTGGGTCTAGAATGTGAGACATCAGACTAAAGAGGATTATTTTAAAGCCCTAAAACTGAATGGCACTTGCCTTGCTATGCTTTGGACTTGCCTAGAACTCATCACCCATTCATTTTTTTCCCCCTATTCCTCACTTTTGGAATAGAAATGTTTATCCTATGCCTGTCCCACTATTCTATTTTGGAATCACATAATTTGTCTGGCTTCACAGATTTCCCCAGCCAGAGAGGAATTTTGCCTCAGGATGAATCATACCTGAAGTCTCACCTACATATGATTTAAATAATATTTAGATGAGACTTTGGACTTTAGACTTTGAATTGTTGTGGGAATAAATTAAGACCTTTGGGACTATTGGGATGAAATTAATGTACTTTGCATGTGATAAGGACATGACTTTTGGGGGACCAGGAGTGAATTGTCTTCATTTCAAATTATTAGTTTGAATCCCTAACCCCCACTGTGACTTGGAGACAGGGCCTAATGAGGTAATTCAATTTAAATGAGGTCATAAAGATGGATTGCCAATCAAATTAGTGCTGATGCCCTTGTAAAAAGAAGAGACACCAGAACTCTTTCTCTTCACCATGCAAGAACACAATGAGAAGAGCGCTGTCTGTAAGCCTGGAACAGAGCACTCCCCTGGAACTAAATCAGTTGGCCCCTTGACTTTGGACTACCCAGCCTCCAGAACTGTGGGAGATTTCTGATGTCTGCTACTCCTAGGCTTTGAGTCTTCCCTTTTCACTGCACTCCAAAGAATTTATCTTGCACAGCTATCCCAACTATATTCAACTGTTACTATTAATGTTTAGTTATGGGCGGGATAAAAAGCAAGAGATAGAAAAGCATCCTCAACATAGTCTCACCACAAGCCCTGCCCCCTTCCAGCTAGCCAGGATCATGGGTACATGCATGTGCACATGCCATGTGCAGGTTGATCCTAGAACCAAACTCTACTCTTGACTGTGGCTTCCAGCATCACAGAGCATTATGCTACTGCACCACCGTGACTGAGCTGTGAACTTTTATTTTATCTTGACAGTTGTTAACCTGATAGTGAGAGGTAAAAAGAGCACACATTATTATTAATTATTCTCTGGCAGGTACTGCCTTCTTGGGTCTCAAAAATAGGGCTTTCAGAAGGTTTTTGCCTCTTCTCAAGCTGTAGTGCACAGTCTGCTGGTTTCCCTCCTACAAAGGTGGAATTTTTCTCCCACCTTTCCTTCTAATGGTTACAATATGTTTTCATAAGCGCTTCAAGACAACAGGTTAGTTATTGTTGTTGATCTTTTTTCCCCGTAGACTGTGGGACATTGGAGAGATAGGTCTGGGTAGAATTTCAACTGTGGCTGAAATAGCACCACTAGTGAGATTTTCTCTGCATTCTTCCCAGTCTTTTCTGTGACTGCCTAGATGATCTTAAGGAGGAAAAGCCTGTAAGAGAATAGGAAACCTCATGCATCTGTGGTGGTCAGAAGCGTCACATTGTTACTCTCATCCTTTGGTAATTCATTACAGATGTTTAGCTGACTCTTTTTACTGGTCCTATAGGGTTTGACGGCATTTGTTCTAAATAAGCAAATACTTCACCCTGCAGGCACATGTCTCTGCAAAGATTTTGGATATTGTCTGTCCCATGCCCTTAGTTGTCTAACTGGGTTAAAGAAATCTTGTAAATTGATCATTTTCTAGCTTTTTCTGTTAGTAAGAGTAGGATTTTCTACCTTTTTCTGTTAGTAAGAGTAGGATTGATGCTCTTTCCAGATCTCTAAATCACCAAGCTGAAACTGATAAAATAGTTATTTGATATCCACTAATAGTCTCTGAAATGAACACCTTTCAGCAGTGTATGCATCATGTATTTTCTCAATTTCACTTCCCATCTTTATTTAATATATATTTGTGCCTGGAAGACTTTTACTGACCATATGTTATATTTCTGTGCAACAAAACATTCATATAAACTGGAATTTCAAGTTTTTGGCTTTGTCACTTAATTCCTCAAACTCTTGAATTGTGTGCCAAAAATGATTTAGTATGCATCTTCAAAAATTGTTTTAATTCACATATCTATTGATGACTCAGTTATGTTCTTTAATTTTGTTCAAGGCAAAGAACAGAAAACCATCTGGCTTACAAAAAGACTTGTTACTTATTTTTAGACTAATTTATTTTTTAATTTTGGCAATCAGTGATTTATCAAATAACTTTCTTTATTTAGTAAGATTTTGGCTATAGAATGCATGCACTCGCCAAAGAGACAGAGAGAGACAGTGAACGGCAAGGTGAGAAATCACCCTACAAGGAGGATGGCCATGCTGAAAGCTCTTCTCCTAGGATTTTGAACATGCATGCGCACGTACCCTGTGTGATTTTCAAGCCTTCAGGTCTGGGACTCGAACCACAGTCAGCCAAGTGGAATTTCAGTGCTTTAACCACCACACCACCTGCTGGTCCTATTAAACAACTCTTAATTGTAACTATTGGTTTTTCATTTAAAAACACGTTCTTAACCCAATATACTAAGACAAATCTGTGTAAATGAAAATATCGTTCATTTCAAAAGATTGGTGCCAATCCAATAATTTGATTCAGAATACTTTTATCTTATTATGTATTTTTAATATATTCTTTTCAAAAGTTTAAGATGATAGGTTAAGGATTTGACTCACTCCGTTTATGTCAGCTGTGGAACACACCACTTGGGTCTCACCGTGGGGAGCACAGTTGGTGGCTGGTTCCATTTGCTGCTCTTTGGATCCACTACTGCATTTGCACTGAGGCTGCACTTCTTTTGGGTTGCTGCCAACCAATGGTGGGTTTAATAATGCCTATTCCTAAGGGTATGACAACTTTTCCTCAGGACCCTCCATTGCTTTAACCAAAACTTTCTCAGAACTGCATTACTATCTGAGGTTCTTCTTGTGCTGTTCTTTCTTCTCTCCCCTTCTTACACATGTGTCAGGCCTACCTCATGGCCTGAGGGTGACAAAGGAGAGGGAGACATTTCCTGCTCCTTCTCTCACACTTCTAATCTTGTCTTTAGAATGCGTGCCTCTTTGAGGACTTGAACTAGAACAAATTTATGTTTAATGTCTGCTGTATAATGTTATTAAGTAAGTCAGTCAGCCAACACAGTCAGCCAAATTAGACTTCATTTCTATCAAAAAATTCTAACTCCCTTTTAAAATTTGCATAAATAAATTATATTAGTTTTCAGAAATAACCCAAATGCCTAAGATAAATTATAGAGTATTTTTCATAAAAAATTACTGAATGCAGTGTATTTGAGAAAATAATATGGGAACTAATATAATTAACACTAATGTAAATGGTGTAATTTACATTTTTGGAAGGTTTAAAATGATAATAAACTAATATTATTCATTATTTAATTTTTAATAATGTACTGTATGAGTACTTAAAATTATAATTAATGTATAAGACAAAGAGCAAGCTAAAAGGCACAGTTTTCCTTGAATAATGAGTGTACATGCATGTAGTAGATTATGATGTTGGGCTTTTGGGACTAATTAACAAGGAATTATGGGTGAAAAGTCAGAAATAACCATTAATTTCATTAGATGTTAAGATTTTACTACATATTAAAAAAAGAAGGTACATAATGCTAAACACTAATTGATCAAGTAGCCACTAGCATTCTTATGTATTATTAACAGAATATAGTAAATATGAAACATTTTATAAGATGAAATATGAATAAATATACTTGTAATAAAGACTTCATTGTATAAACATCAACATATTATATATTAGATGCATATATGTACATATATAATTTCATATAATAGATTCCTAATTACTGCATTATATGCTTTAATTATAGTATATTTAAATTATTTAACATAAAATTTTCATCTATAGGTTGTGTTTGTTACAATAACAGGGATATTCTTATTTTTGGTTGTTTGGAAGTGGTTTTCATTCCAAGTACACTTTTGAAAATGATGAACACAAAAAATGGAAAAAAAAATGCTCATATTTAAGTAAAAATCCATTCATAGCCTTCATATTTTGTTCTTATGGTCTATTTGCTTTGCTTATACCTTTCTGAGCAATTCATTCTTTGCTAATAGTTTAAGAGTGAAGAGATTAAAATAGTTAAAATTGTGATTCTAATTAACCATGGTCTAATCACAATTTTAATTAACAATTAACCTAAAAAGCTCCTAAGTACCCAACTTCTTCATTCTTACTTCAGAATGATATAAGACAAAGATATCCTTGATTAAGATGACGTTACATAGCTTCTACTACTCATTGAACGAACCTCCCCAACAACAGTATTTGTAATTCCCTTAGTTTTTTTTTTTTTTTCCCCTCCATTGGAAGTTGTTCCCTTGTAGAGAAATGTACCATAGTGAGAGTCCTAGTGGTGAACTGTGTAAATTATGTAAAGAATAGATATTGTAAAAAGGGAGATAGAGGCTAGAATGTACTTGATGGCAAGAAACAATGTAAACTGGGAAATCAGGAGTATGGTGAATTGATTCCTTTATAACTATCAGTATCCTTGCATCTTTTGAAAGCACTTCTATGCCCTCCTCACCGCAGGACCATGCAGGTCACTGCAGGTTACTGATTTGCCCTCCTTGCCCACACTATTGCTGGCCCTGAGCTCCTCTTGTATGAAAATTCTGGAGCTATCACTGTTCTAACTTCCGTAGACATTTGAGCTTATATATCTATTGCACAGTCAGAGGAGGCAGGAGAGAAAGACAGAAGAGAAAGGAAGAAGAAAAGGAGAGAACAAAGAACTGATGGAGAAGAAAAAGGAAAATACAACTATCCATTTATCCATACATTGGTAGAAAGAAAAGATAATACACATATACAGAGACACACACACAAACAAAAAGAAGAAAAGAATGAATAAACTCTAAGAAAAACAGATATGATACTACTTTAAAAAATATTTTATTAAGATACTTTTTCATTTTGATATACATGTTAAGATGAGTTATTACTTCCCTTTGAAATATTCACTGATTCAGTTGTTCCCATACAGGGGTCCATTAAAATCACCAAAGGAACTTTTAAAATTGTAAAGTTCAACTATTTCCTAGTCTTAATGAATTAAAGACTTTTGGGGGTGGAGGGGCATGTAGAACCCTGGGAATCTGAAGACACTTGAAACCTTTGTGTGTGTACTTTGTATATGAGCTGTTAAACCCTCACGAGATACCTTCAAGTTCCAGAAACTGGAAACTATGTGGGACACTGCGGAGGGTGACAGAGGAAGGAAGAGATAAAAAATTGCCAGGAGTTAGAACATGAATAATAACGGAGCTTATTTTTGTGGGTATTTTTAAAAAGAAGAGCCAAGAAGAGACCCATATGAATGCAGACCTTCATTAATTTGAGGGTCTTAAGAGAGGCCTTAGGTAGGTGTGTGAAGATGTTGGGGACTGGCAGACCAGGGAGCAGAGCATAGGCTCCGGAGGCAGCAGCCAGAAGGAGAGAGCAAAGTGATGTACTGTGCTGCCTGAAAACGTCCACTTCCTAAACAGCCTGGACCCAGCAGCCCTGCAGACTGTGTCTCTCCTCTTTCCCAGGTCTCACTCAGAGACCAAAAGTGAGGTACCTGGACCAGCAAGTCGTATAGTGGTTAAGACACTGGACTCCTACATGGCTGACTTCAATTCGAGTTCCAGACTTGGTGTGAAGCTCACAACGGGTGTGTGTGTGTGTGTGTGTGTGTGTGTGTTTGTGTGTGCAAAATCCCAAGAGGAGAATGGAGAAAAAGGGGTTATGGTGTGCATGCCCCCTGGAGGATAATTTCTCACTTTCTCTCTCTCTGTTTCTTGCTCGCAAGAGAGATGATCACACATGCCCTATAGCAAAAATCTCTCTCTAAAAAAATGTTCTTTATATAGGGACATACCTCAGAAATCTTGTTTCACCTCACTTTCTTTAACTCTAGCTTTACTGTAATGGGAGCTGCCATGAGACATTTTCTCCAAGACACACGTGATCTCAGTGACAAAGCACAAACCATCACTGTAGGTCTACCGACTAGGGTCTCCTATTTCTTCTTGTGTCCAAGTCACAATAGGTTCCTCTGTAAATTTCCCTCTCTGAAGCTAAATGTTTTGAAAGGATATCAACACTGATGTGAGGCTACACTTTTTTTTCAGTGCAAGTAATTTCTCAAACCTCTATTCCACTATTCTTTCCAGCTATTAAAATTCATAGGAGCAAACTCTGTGAACACTGGATCTATGTGGGTTGGAGGTAAATTTAGGCCTTAATGGAGGATGTCACTCAAAAGGCAAGATAATTTAAGGATGGTCTCTTTGCATTTGAATTTTAAAGCACTACAGCAGGAAGAAAGAAATGTTGCCAGTGTAAATTTATGTATGGATATGGCTTTTGAAAAGTATCTTTAGAATCAACATATGGATCACAGAGTTCCTATAATAAGCTTGGATAATGAAGGATAGCTTATTTTTACTTTCATTTATTTTAAGAGATGAATTTATACATATTAATACTCAAAAGAGCTGAAATTATATGACATGTATGATAATCCAAGAGCTTAAAGTCAACAATCTGCTACCAAACTTACAGGACCATCTCATTTGACCCTTTGAGAAAACAATAAACAAAATTCAATAAATAAAAAATAAACAACAGATAAACTCTAAACAGTGACCATGATCTGCAAAACCAATTTTTTTGTTATAGTTGTCTACTGTTTCCCAGATGGGGTGGCAGTAGTTCTTCAAAGTTAGTTTTGGCATATATAGAAAAAAATGTTCATAAACATAGCAAAATGTTAAGATCATTTATCTCTGAGCAATATGAATAAAGATTATTTTTCTCTCTTTCTTTTATGTGTTTGAGATTCTCTCCCATTAACCTCCTGTAAGCATGTATTAGGTTGAACCCTAAGGAATTTTTAGTAACTTACCATTTCAGACCTATGGAATGACAAGGTCATATGATTCAAACTGATATTACTTAAATCCACTGGTATAATAATTATAATTAGATTCAGTGATGATTAACACCCATAGAAATCACAAAATAAAAGACAGTGGTTTAAGAGAGATGCTTATTTTTCCTTTATTTAAAAGTTAAGAGATATGCGGTCTAGGAAATCTTTTTTGAACATGGCTCTACTAATCATGGCTTGACTCAATGGCCCAAGTAACAGCTAGAAATCCAATCATTATGCCCTAGTTTTAAACAGCAAGGACAATAGACATAGGGACAAGGATGGACAAAGGATATGCAGCAGCTACCTTTTAAATGAAATCTCTCTGGGTTGCCACTCAACACTTTCACTTCCGTTTTGTTGACCAGAGCTGAATCTCATGGCCAAACAGGTATTGCTCAACAAGCCCACGGTTTCTTCGCTTAGACGTTGTTTATTTGGGTAGTTTGGGATGCTGTTTGAGATCTCTTGCAGGGTCAATGCCATACTAAACCACATGGGGCCCCACTGCAGTTGCAGGCAGGTGAAATGAGTGAGTGAAGCCATTCACTCAAATATAAAACTAGCAGGGCAAGAGTATTAATTAAGGGTGACTAACCCTAGGCCTAGGTGTCTGAAGGACAGTGGGGGTAAACTAGAATGCACGTGCTGTGTTGAAAGAGGGTAACTGCTGCTCAAGAATTGGAAGACCCAAAGTTTTGATTTGTATATAAAAGCCAGAATTGTACATACTTATATGAACTGTCCTAGTTTTTAAAAAGTTAATTAATTAATTTTTGTTTTTGCTGTAGAATGCATGCACTTACCAGAGAGAGAGAGAGAGAGAGAGAGAGAGAGAGAGAGAGAGAGAGAGAGAGAAGGAAAGTGAGAAATCACACCTCTTCCAGAGGGGGGATGGCCACACTGCAATCTCTTCTCCTCCATTCTTCTCTTGGGATCTTGGGTATGCTTGCACACATGCCCAGTGTGATTCTCAAGGCACAGTGTCAAGGACTCGAATCAAGTGGAATCCAGTGCCTTAAGCTCTATGCCACCTTCTGGCCTGAGCTCTTCTAGTTTTTAAGTGTCAAACAAAACATATCTAATTTTTTGTCTTTTTCTTAAGTTGTGTCTTCTCCTTTCCTTTTTCCATCCCATACCTCCCTCCATAGCCAATGTGAAAATAAAGTGTAGGTTTTTTTATTTTTTTAACATTTGAGTGACAACTTTATATGCTCCTTACTCTGACTTTCAAGAGTAATTTCCAAAGTTAAAAACGATAAACCAAAACCAAACCACAAAAAAGCTGTGCTTGAGTTATACTGGCAAATAATCTAGTAAGTCTGTATATTATTTAAAATTTTAATTATCCTTTTAATAATGATAACAGTAATGTTAAATTGAGTGTTTTCTATGTGTGAAACACTATCCCTTATAATGCCAAACATTATATACCAGGTATAATACCATGTATGGTGTTATACAGACTAAATCATTTAATTCTCAGAACAAGTCTATGAGGTAGCTTTTATTATTAACTCACTCTATAGATGAGGAAACTGAGGCTTAATGAGAGTAAATTATTTATTAAGTTTACAAGATGTCAGTTGGTAGAGCTATATTCTTAACAGTGACTATAAATAAGGCAAGATCCTATAGAGCCGAGTAGCTGAAAACAGACAAACAATATCCCCGAACTAGAATGTCCTGTCAAATTTGAATATTTATTTGCTGTATTTTCATTGGCCAAACATGGCATCTCTACTACAAGGTAATTCTCTGACTGTGTGTGTCTCAATCTACTTGAAAAAAAAAAAAAAAAGATAGAGAATTGAAGAAAACTTCTACTTGACTAGAACCAAAAAATTATTTATACTATGCATATATTTTAATAAGCTTCCTTTACCTTCCTCCTCATGCCTTTTCATCTTCAAAAGCTGTAAAGGACAGAAGAACAAAAAAGAACAGAACATAGTGAAATTCATTAACAGTGTTTTAATTTCACTTCCATCTGCGTTTATCCATATTAATAATTTAAATCAGTATTGTGATTGTGGCAAGACTCATGCACCAACAAACTTAACAAAGCTCTGCTAAGGAAGCTGGAGAAGAGATCCTGCTTCCTAATCAAGATTCTCTAACATCCTCTGTGCAGTGTCCTGCATTTTCAAGTAGATCTAGAAAATCTATGCGCTAGTTCTATGAACTAGGCAGCTGGGGAAGCCAGTTCGTTGATTGTCAAGAAGGGGTTTCAAGGATCTGTTTTACATTTACATGGAATTTACGTCCTGTTCTGGGTGTCTTATTCTTCTAATGGATTTATTTCTTTATTTTTTTAAAGAATTATTTTATTTAACTTTATCTATTTTATTTATTCAGTCATTCATTGATTTATTTCTTTCAATTTGACCAGAGAGGAACAGAGAGAGAGAGAAACAAAGTGAGAAAGCAGGCTGCCAGGATTTGAACCGCAGTTGACCATGTGGGAGTCTAGTGCCCCTAACCACCATGCCACCTGCCCACTTCAGATTTATTTATTTATTTTTAAACTTGGTCAGGGAGGCAGAGGGAAGGAGTAGGATAGTGCATAAGAGGTTTTCAAATGTGTATTTGAAAAAAACAATGCATGCCTCTCAAAATCTGCACCAATATGAACTTGTACCTCAATTCCATTTCTCCATAAACTTTTTGAAGTCCCCCGGTGTTGGGTGAGGGCTGAGAGGAGCAGAAAGCCCAGGTGTCATCTGGGAGAAGTTCTTTCAGAGGGAGAAAGTCAGAGCCCTCTCCTACCCCCTCACTCTATGCCAGGCAGCAGCTGGTTTGAGCTGTTGCTTGCTCTGGCTCTCCTGATTTGGATTCCCAGATCTTTTCTCTTCCTGCTGTTAATTTTACTTGCCGTGTCATCCTTCTAATTTGTATCCACACCTCCGTTTTTGGGAACTGATGGCTGTTCGCTACATATATCTCCGAGAGAGAGTTCCCTGTAGTTATTGTGGGCGACAGTGATTGGGAAGAGAGGATAGGCAGGGGATTTTGCAAGTTAGTCATTCTACAGAGATCTGTGATTTCCCCCTCCCTAATATTTAGCATATTTTATTCTGGCTACAGTATTTGGAAGCAAATGTCTCTATTTCTTTTCTTTTCTATTTTTTTTTTTTAGGCTCAGTTTGATGTGAGCCTGTAGACTTTCTTCCTTGCAAGTTTCATAAATATACCAAACGCATTTCCTATTGGATTTCAAAGTCAAATGATTTGCAAAGGGCCAATTCAAGGCAAAATTTAGAATCTGGAAAAGTAATCGAGGCTCCTTTTCATCTTGTCTTTGTATTCACCCATGCTGCTATTACTTCTCTCTTCCAGGGATAGGAGTTAAACTCCACTTACACGTAGCTAGGGTAAGGGACCTGAAAGGAAGTCACTATGTTTTACTTTTTAATGAAGTATTTGTGTATCTCCTCTATGGTCGGTTTAATGTGCACTATGTACCCCTTTTTACATGTCTCTAAAGACTGTATGACTCCTTGCTAATAAGAAAGGGACATGGATATGGAGCACACGGACAGGGTAAAGGCACAAGATGGAGTCACAGCAGCTAAGTTTTCACAGCCAAAAGCTGGCTGCATCAAGACTCCAAGCAACTTAAATAAGGGCAACAGTTTCTGTCTTTTCTAATAAATAGTACAGAATGCTATGGTCTACTGATTCCAAGAAAAAAATAGGATAATACATTACTTAGGCTACCAGGTAACTATTTTCTAAGGCCCACTTCTTTATGAGAGAGCCAGCCCTTTGTTACGACTCCTGCATGAAAATCCTACCCCTCAGCTCCTCTTCAGCAGCCTATATGGCCCCCTTTCACTGCATTGGAAGTTTTTTCTCATTCCCTAATAAACTTTGCTCATTATCCTCTCTTTTCATCCGTGTTGCTTCGTGAGTGACAGACAAGGACCAGAATGAGTATTGGGTCTGATCACCCAGTACTCCCATGTCAGTCCCAAACGCCAAGCTTGATGTCCTAACATTACATTCTAGTCACAGGATACCCCATCTCTGACCTGTTTATTTTTTTCCCTCTGATGTGTTGATTCATTTATTAGTTCATTTGCAAGTCATTGTTGAGTAGCTATATATTGAATATGATAAGGAAAATACTTTCTTGTTATTTACATTGAAAAATAAAGTCATATATAACTTAAAACACACTGACTGTCTACACTACATGGCAGAAACTGAAAGATTAGAGGATATAGAAACATGGAAAATGGTTACAGATTCTGGAGACAGTATGGTGGAAGGAGAAGGTGAGAAATGAATCAAGGACAAAAATAGAGAGGCAAGACATTTATGTGACACAGAAATGAGTGATTACCTATTGATAACAATATACATGGTATCTTCCACTGCACTGGTGTGAAGTGTATTCATGTAGGGTAAATTCACTTTACAAGCTGTCACGATGTACAGTGATTGATTGCATAAAAGAAAAATATAAATAAATAAATAAATAAATAAATAAAACATACTTACAACTTGATACCATTTATTCAGCTTTTAAAATGAGATTAAATTTTATAGATGACCCAATGATAATTCAAGTGTTTATGACTGATTAATTTTTATTTTAAAAAAGAAGAAATATCAGTTTCTCTAGAGCTTTTCACATATTAAAAATATATTTCCCAATTCACCATTTTTTTCATTCATCTCTAGCTTTGAGATACTATTTTGTTTGACCTCTTGTGTTCTTTCTTACCCCCCCCCCCCTTTTTTTTTTTTTTTCTTTTTTTGGAGAGGTTTTTGCTATAGGGCGCGTGCACTCGCCAGACAGACAGAGAGAGACAGAGAGATAGAAAGCAGGAAATCACCCCCCAGGGGGAATGGCCACGCCGCAATCCCTTCTCCTCCATTCTCCTCTTGGGATCTTGGGCATGCACGCACACGCGCCCGGCGTGAGTTTAAGCCGCTGGGTCCGGGACTCGAACCGCGGTCGACTACGTGGGAGTCCAGCGACATAGCCATTACGCTAACTGCTGGTCCCTCTTACCCCTTCTTTGTGCCCCACTGCATTCGACTCATATCTGTTATCACTCACTATAGCACATTCAGTCATTAAGAAGTAGGAAACAACCTCAGTTGTGAAGCTGCAAATCAGACTGTGCTGTCCTCAGGGATTATACACAGAAATAAAAACAGTGCCGATTAGAACTGCTGATTGGATGGATAAATGATGTTGCATTTTAACTTTTTGTTTCTGGAGGAGTCTGACCCGGTAGGGCCCCCAGGATCTGTTTTGAGCTTTTGACCTTTTGAGCAACGCTTGGGTTGAATCAGCATGTTGGCAAGGCCGCTGCTGTATGTCCCCCTCCCCCCACCTATGAGCAAAGCTTGGATCAACTCAGCATGTTGGCAAGGCCGCTTGTTGTATGCTCCAGAGACTGAAGTAGCCTTGCTGGGAAGCAACCCCCCTCTGACTCCCTGATATACTACTATAAAAGAATTACATAGCTCTCTTATACATCCTGAGTATATGATAAGATTTCCCAAGAAGTCCCCCAATCGCTCCCCTTTGCCCTGACCACCTGCCTGTTTTAAGCCGAAATTAACGTATGTTAGGTTAAGTTAGTATAAGCCAAATTAGCGTTAGTAGCATATGTAGACTAAGTTAGTTTAAGGCTAATTTTACATAAATACTCCTTGTTAAAGCTGCAGGCCAAAGTTAACTTATATTAGGCCAAGTTAGCATATCCACCCATGACAGGAACTTAAACATAAAGCACAAGAATTCACTGATTAACAGACAAAAAATTCAGCAAATAAATACAAGGACCCGTGGGTTAATAGAGGAAGGACAGATCTGGCTAACAACGACAGGATAAACAAACCTGAGGGCTCCAGGGGGAAGAGTAACTATCTTAGCTGAAAGTTCTTATCTGGTTCGGGCAAGCAACAGATAGTCCCTAACTACAAACAGTTTATCCCCTGTATGCTGTTAACTATGAAAAACTGTTAATAAAACATCCTGTGTTGTCTCCTGAGCTACAAAATTACCTTCCTTTCTCATATGGGCAATAGGCTCACCCCCTTTAGTTGTAATATAGATATTCCATATATTAACTGTGTCTTTACTTAACGAGACAAAATTTCTATCTAGGCCTTTGTAACCGGCAATGCTGCTGCCCAGGCCCGGGACTGAAGTTATCAAGCTTCCTGCAAGCCCCCTCTTCAAAAGACCCTGTCCGGTAATCAAGACTTAAGAAGAAAATGCACCAGACAAATAGACTCCTTTGTTCTGAGAACTGTGTTTGGCTTCACCTGTTCAAACAGAACAGTGCATCATGTTTTATGATTATTGTTTCCATACTTTGTATACCCTATTTCTTAGAGTAAAACTTTTATTTCCCCCTCATCCCTCCTACTCCTGTAAGACATTCCTCAATAAATACATGCATTTGACAGCCACTAGCGCTGCGGTCCGGAGCTGGCTCTGGCTGTAGCCAGCTGAAAACATGCTAAGGGGCATTGAAGTTTCAGCCTAATTTTGTTCATCTGCGTCGCCTACCTGTGTACCAGTCTCAACCCACCCCCAGCTGGAGCAGGTCCCCGGCATGTTTCTCTAAGAAGTGAAGTTCCACATTAGAAAAATCTTTTTAATTCTGAAGATTGGCTTAATGCAAATCCACATAAACTTGGTTTCTATTTATTTTTTCTAGTAAAGAGAGCTTAAAAACTCAACTGTTTTGTTACATGTTATTCTCTAAGAGCATCTCCCCTACTCCCAGACTATGCACAGTCCTTTTAATGAACATACTTTTACCTGTATTAACCCAGAGCTGTTACCATATATGCCTGTTCTAATGGCATCATCCCCACCTTGTTATTTTCTTTTTGAACTCTTTAAGTGTGCTAGGGGCCATCTGCTGATGTCCAGACAGGAGCCCTCAGCCCTCTCTTTCATTCTATTTCTGTTTCCGGAAAGACTGAAACCAGTTTCCTAGAATCCCTTGGGGACTGAGTTCCAGATTGGTGCTGCTGGTGGGAGGTACTGAAGCAAATTTAGAAGATAAGAGGAAGGGAGACAGTCATCTGCTTCTGGCTCTGGGAGTGGAAGGTTGCTTCAGACTCCTCAATGGTGGCCTTGGCCCCAGCAGTCTCAGCCACAGCTGCTGCAGGGAGTGAGCACAGAGGGCTCCAGTAAAGGTAGTGCGGGTGGCTTCTTCCCAGCTGCAGTGGCTTAATATTCAGCAGTCAGTGATGAGACCAGGCTGGACATCTACCTTAGCAGTGATAGCTGCTTCCTGACCTTTGGGTAGCACCCCTTATTTTTTCTCAGCCAGCCTTTGTAGCATGTTTGCTACCATTTCCCTGGATTAAATCTCTTGGTTAGAAATACCTAGAGAGGTTTATAGATTACTGACTGTTAAGAAAATAGGCTACATTTCTGTATCCACAAATAGTATTAACTAAAAACTAGCTTAGAAGTCCCATTCTTCTCCTACCTTTTGTTTTGAAGTACAAACTTCTATCAAATATCATTCAAAATGATGCATTTTGAAGCTAAACATTATCTCTGCTACTTCCAAGTTCTTGGCTTCTGTTTTTAAATGGATAAACATACAAAGTCCTATATTTTACATATGTTATCCCACAGAGCTCGACATTGTACTGAGTTAGAATTACATATCCAAAAATGTACTTAATGACTTGAAAGTAGATTATAGTGCAAAAGAAAATAGAATCTACAGAGCTAATAAAATAAAAATGAATGATCCAAAGTGTGTTTAATTTCTAATACAGAAAGTTGGGGGCCTATGAAAGAGTGGAGGTAATTTTCTTTATCACTGCTTTAGGGTTATCTGTTGTCTACAAAAAGAAGATTAACAATGTGAGGATTTCCCTGTATTATTTGCAAAAATGTTTAGCTTCAGTAGGTGAAACTACTTTATGTCCATGAGTTTGAAGGTACCTACCACCCCTTTTTTGACATTTTTTGGCTATAGAGCACGTACACTTGCCTGAGTGACAGAGAGAAATGGAGAGAAAGAAAGCAAGAGATCACCTCTGGGGGATGGCCATACCACAGTCCCTTCTCCTCCATTCTCCTCTTAGGACTTTGGGCACGTATGCACAGGTGCCCAGCATGAGTTTTAAGCCACCAGGTCTGGGACTTGAACAGCGGTTGACCACGTGGGAGTCCAGTGATCTAACCATTATGCCATCTGATGGTACTCCCCACCCCTTTAATGAATGCAGTTCTGCTGAAAAAGTCATTGTCAGAGGCTAACTAGTTAGATATAGAACTTAGGGACTCTTTGGTGGTGGTGGTGGGGGGGAATACTCAACTACTTTGGTAATTGCAAAAGCCAGTTGTCTTAATAATGTAAAAATAATAAAGCAAGAATTAATAAAGGAGTTATATCTCTAAGCCAAATATATTATTCATGTAGTGGGAAAGAAGGCTGCCTTAGTCCATTACTGTGTTAATAAAAGAAATACGTGATGCTGGGTGATTTACAAAGAATAGAAGTTTTGAGCTAGCTCTGTGGCTTAGTGATTAGAGCAGCTGGATCCCATATGGCTGACCACATGGTTTGAGTCTTGTACCCCTGGCTTGAGAAACATGGGGGATGCATGTGTGTGTGTGTGTGTGTGTGTGTGTGTGTGTGTGTGTGTCCCAAATCTCGAAAGGATGGAGAGATAGAAGAGAAGGGATTGCAGCATGACCATCCCCTGTAGGGGTACTTTCTTCTCTCCCTCTCTCGTTCTGTCTCTCTCTGGCAAGTGGACATGTGTTCAAACAAAAAATAAATAAAGTAAAATTAAAAGTTTATTTTGCTCATGATTCTGGTGACTAGAAAGCCCAAAGGCATCTAGCTGGCCACTGATGCTTCATCATAAGATGATTGACAGACACGGAGACAAGAAGGCAGGTTCATGCATTAGCTGCAGAGATTTTTGCTATATGGCACATGTACTCACTGGAGACATGGAGAGAGACAGAGAGAAAGAAGAAAGTGAGAAACCATCCCTAGGGGGGATGGCCATGCTGTAATCCCTTCTCTTCCATTCTGATTGTAGGATATTGGGCGTGCATGCACATGCACTGACCTGAGTTTCAGGTTGCCAAGTTCAGGACTTGCCTGTGATCAACCATGTGAGATTCCAGTGCCTTAAACTACCATGCCACCTGTTGGTCCCGTGAGAGCTGGTTTTCAATGTGGCCCATTGATTCTGGGTTCTGCCTACCTGGGTGTTATCTTTTTTTCTTTTCTTTATCCCTTTCTTTCTTTTTGAAGTACATAATCAAAATATCTAATGTGTTTGCACTAGAAGGACATAACCAGTTACCATAACCAGTCAGCAGTTTTAGAAATTTGGTATAAATATGAAAATGTTAAATTGACATGTCAAAAATAGGAGGGATTTTTTATTTTTTTTTTAATTGGGAGGGACAAAGATTGTCAAATTCAGGAACCAGCAGATGGCATACTGGTTATATCACTGAACTCCCATGCAGTTGACCGCAGTTCAAGTCTCATGTGACTTAAACCACAACGGGTATGTGTGCATGCATGCCCAGAATCCTGAAAGGAGAATGAAGAAGGGATTGTGGTGTGGCCATTCCCCCTGGAAGATGATTTCTCACTTTCTGTCTCTCTGTCTCTCTCTGGTGAGTTCACATTGTCTTTAACAGGAAAAAAAATTCTCTCTCTAAAAAAATGTCAAATTCAATCAAGATTTTCAGGTCAAAAGAAAAAGTAAGGGGGCCATTTGGTGACATGAAGGTTAAGGTGATTGGATGGCCGACTCTGTGGACTGAGTTCCAGACCTGGCAGCTTAAAAAACATGCTGGGCACATGTGCCTGTGTGCCCAAAATTCCAGGAGGAAACTGGAGGAGAAGGGATCTGTGGCATGGTCACCTCCACCTGGGGGCTGATTTCTCACTTAAAAGAAAAAGGGGTAATGTTAATTTCTTTTGTATCATTGTGGAAGGTGTGTACTGCACACTCTGCAAATGGGAATCTCCACTGGGTTTGATGAAAGAAGCAATCAACACTGAAACTCTTCTTCCTGTCTTTAACCAGCTATAATTTGTGACATATTGGGAGAAGTGAAAGAAATAGGCTCAGAACAGGATTAGAACAGTACTAAATGGAAATAGGAGGATGGCTGTAAGACAGTGTGAGAAAAGAGTGAAAAAGATTAGTTGATCTGCATATTATTCAGAGAGCAATAGAGAGGAATCAAAGATAAGCCTGAAGATTCAAACCTAAGAGCTGGAGCTCTTATTGAGGGAAGTGAGATTTTTAGAGTTGTAAGGGTATGGGAAAGAGGATTGAAAATAAATGCCTTAAGTGCCTTGGTAGTTCACAAGTTTCCAGCCAACCTTAGCAATCGTCTCTTTAATAATGGAACAGTCTGCTATTGGATTGGCCAGTCATAATTTCCTATCCTTTATTCCTATTTATCCTTCTTCACTTACTCTCAGGAGTTAACTGCACACAGATCCAAGGATTTTGCACCTGCAAATGTTCAGAGCAAGGACAGGAGATTTTATAAACTTCACAAAGGCCTAATAGGGAGGATTTACATTGAAAGAGAAGAAAAGTCGGCTGAAATGCCGAACGATTTCTCCTAGTGTATAAATCGTCTGTAATTTCTCATTTCCAGGTTTAGCAATTCTAATGACAACAGAAGACAGTTCTAACTAGGGAGACAACCACACACTTGGTTAGAGTGGAAAGTTTAGTTTCAAGATGAAGGCATTACTAATGACAAGATGAGCATTGAAACACTTAATGTTTACACATGTTGATGAGTCTTTTTAAAATTTGCTCAAAGATGCATGCGTTCACCAGGAGAGACAGAGAGAGAAAGGGAGGAGGAAAGAGAGAAAATACCCCTCACAGGGAATGACCACACTACAATCCCTTCCCCTCCACTTTTCCTCCTTTCTGGATTTTTGGCATGCACACATACATGCCTACTATGCTTTTCAAGTCACTGGATCTGGAACTCTAAGCTTACACTTAGCCATGTGGGATGCTGCCACTTTAATCACCAGGCCATGGGCTAGTCCTATTTTCCTTTTTTTTTTAAATTGCTGGAGGATGCACTTGCCAGAGAGAGGGAGGGAGAAAGCACCCCCAACACACACACACACACACACACACACACACACACACACACAGTTGGCTGTGATCATTCTGCAATTCCTTCTCTTCCATTTCTCCATCCCGTCAGGATTTAGGGGAGACATCCACATTCACCTGATGTGTTTTTCAAGCCTCCAGGACTGGGATTTGAACTATGGTTGGCCATGTGAGATTTGGCTCCCTTAACCAGTACAACTAAACTAGGAGTTACCTGCTATATGTGTGTATATATGTGTGAGTGTGTGTATATATATATATATATATATATACACACACACACACATATTTTTTTTTTCTTCTCTTTTTTTTCTTTTCTTTCTTTTTTAATTTTTAATTAATTTATTTATTTTTCTGACACAGAAGAATGCAGATCTGTATTGCACCTGGATCTGTTTATTGCAGAATCTGTGGGAAAAGTGGCCTATCTCCTTCACGTTTTTTGGTATAGTTGCTTCAGTATCTAATTTGGTTGACAGAATGGCAGAACCCTGTTTCATGAAAGCTCCTGTGGAGACTTCACTTTCTCTAAATCTGGATTGATTTGAGTCATAAGAAAGCTATTACTAAGGCCTATAATTTAGGGGCCAGTAGGTGGCGTAGTAGTTGGAGCACTGGTCTCCCACATAGCTGACCGTGTTTTAAGTCCTATATCTGTCAACTTGAAACTCATGCCAGGCTCAGCTGCATGTGTGTCCAAAGTCCCAGGAGGAGAATGGAGGAGAGGGGATTGCAGTGTGGTCATCCCCCTGAAGGGTGATTTCTTTTCTCTTTCTCTGTCTCTGGTGAGTACACATATCCTATAACAAAAATCTCTCTCTAAAAAACAAACAAACAAACAAACAAACAAACAAAAACCTATCATGTATTTTGACTAGTGGTAGAATTTATAAAATAGCAGTAATAGAGGCTGACTTTTTGAAGTGAAGATGAGGAAAAAAGTGAAGTTTGTTCTGAAATAATAACATCGTAATTATAGAATATGTTTTAAGAAATACAATTATGGTTCTTTTTGCTATAGAATGGAATTTACACCTAAGTATTTAAAAGAAATATATTTGGGGAATTTTGCTAATTAGTAGTCAATAATGGTTTGTAATTTTTATTTATGGTAGCCCCCTTTTATGTGTGGGGAATACATTCCAAGACCCCCAAAGCATTCCTAGAACCCCAGATAGTATTGGGCCTTTCACACCTGTCTGTCATGTTTTTCTGATCTGATAACCAAGATGGCTTCTAAGTGACTAAAAGACAGGTAGTATATACATGGTAGGTGTGCGGGACAAAGGGGGAGAGTGCAGGGTTTCATCATGCTTCTCAAAGTGGCACAAAAACTTATGAATTGTTTATTCCTGGACATTTGCATGTAATGTTTTTGGACAACAGTTGACGGCAGGTACCTAAAACTGTGGAAAGTACAATTGTGGATAAGAGGAGACTCTTGTCAATGTCTTAATATTGAGCTAATTTGGACTGACTCATGAGCTCTGGAAAGGAGGCACTCATAATGCTGAAGCATCTAAAAGATGCTGATAGATATTTGAAAATATATTGCCATTAATGCCGTCTCTTTTATGAGAGCAGTCTGTGGCTGGTCAGCTATGCCAAAGCACATTCCAAGAGAAAAGCAATGGCCATGATCCAAAAGGATAGCAATGCAAATAAAGTCTAGGAAATAAAAAATCAGGATTTTCTTAGGGAGAAAAAATGTAAATTGCATCATAGACACATGTCCCACCTTGAGTCAAGGAAGTGAGGCTTTTGTACCCCCATCCAATCAGCTGTTGCAATTGGCAATGAAGGAAATGGAGGCATGACAGCTTCACTCACCCAGGAAACACTGGGTGTGAGAACTATTGACTGTAGCGTCCCACAGTAACTGGAATTTGGACACATCAGCTAAATCAGTGAAGAGGATGACAGGGGATCAGGGCAAGCCACCAAGACAAAAGGTTAGTGATGCAAAGGAATTTTAGAGAAAAAAATGAGGACTTTCTTGAGACAAAAAGGATTGGATTGGATTGGATTGGATTGGATTGGATTCCTAATGTTGAGTTGCAGTCCATCTTTAGGGGGCTCTTGCTCTACCAGTGACATCATCAAACCAACACTGGAGAGTAGGGAAGTAAAAGCCAGCTCAGAAGCTAGCAGATTAGTAGAGAAAACCACTCTGTCAGAAGACAAAGCTGTGTCTCTGAGAGGCTGGATGGTTGGCACCTGATCACAATGGATGATGGTGCTATTTTGTGGCTGCAGTACTCTAACAAGAACATCTAGAAACAAGACAAGTTAAACAAAACCAGTTTTAGTTTTTTAGTTCCTCTCTCCCCACCTCCCCCACTATTTTTTTTTTTTTTTTTTTAGGTTTTTACCATAGGGTGTGTGCATTCACAGAGAGAGACAGAGAGAGGTAAAGTGAGAAATCACCCATCAGAGGGATGGCCACACCACAGTCCCTTCACCTCCATTCTCCTCTAGGGATTTTGGGAACTCACGTACATATGACCAGCATGATTCTCAAGATGTCAGGTCCAGGACAGAGTGTAGTTGGCCATATGGGAATCCCACACCTTAAACACCACACCACCTGCTGGCCCCCACCCTCCTTCCCCTTTTTAAAAGCCAATAGACCAGGTATATTTCAAGTAGAAGTCATCAGCATAAAAAGTTTAATGATAGTTATAGATAGTGCTTGGAGTAGAGCTGCTAGTGTGTGTAATATAATGAGTTCTTTATTTTATATCTACTGTACTGACTTATAGTACCTTCAAACACAGGCATGGTAGCCCTCAAACAGAGTTTACTTCAAGACATTTATAAGAACAACTAACATTTCTGATGTTTCCAAACACTCTTGTTCTTAAGATCCCAATCTGAATGAACTCTGGGTTAACTGATGAGAAACTGATCTTGGCTCTGCTCTTTTTTTCACTTTTTCCCGTGAGATTTTGCTTCTCACTCCTCTTCCCATATGTCTCAACAAATGCTGGAAGGGGTTGATGGGCGATGTGTGTGTGAAATCTTCCTAAAAATGAATGTCTAAAATAAATTCTGGGGGAAGAAACCAACAAACTATAACCATACTTTGGGCATAAGCAAAGGTGGTAATTGTTGCCAAGAGAAAGACTGTATTATTCACAACTACAGAGCACCTTTCTCTGGGGCCAACATTATGTTCCCTCCCAACACACCATGTGTCAACGACTCCAAACCCTCTTCCTGAGACAGAATAACTGAAGCACTGATCCTTGTGGCTGCAATCACGCTGGCTGTAATTGCTCTGTTATGGTACATTCAGTACTATATATGTGTTTTCTTCCTGGTGGCTAAGAGCTTTCACAGTCTTGTAGAGATTCCTCTCTGTGCTGTTTCCAGGGTCTTGCATTTACATGCCAAATCCCTAATCTCTCACTCTAAGATTGCTGAACTGAACAGGGAATGGGATTGTGGGATGCAGGTCCCAACTCGGCCCTGACACAAGACTCTCTGGGTTGGATCAATGTCTCTGTTGCTGCTTTCTCTGAGGAGGAGGGGTGTAGCTGATTAATTCAGAATCATTTTCCACTCTGGATAATTTTCTTGAAAAAATTGAAAATGCTTCTGCTATACTTCTGTTTTTTTTTTTTTAATGAAAGCTGATCTACACTGTATTTTGGACTCCAACGGGTCATATTTATCAGGTTTCTCTTTTAAATGCTCCCTGGAGAAATCTATCTTCCAAGCAAGGCTTGCTACCCTCCAGATCTGCTCCCATTTTATCTCCTGGCCACTAGGCCAGTGATGAGACCTATCTGGTAAAGGAGAGTCATACAGGCAATTAAAGGAACACAGTCACGGGGCTGGCAGGTGGCATAGTGGATAAGGTGCTGGACTCCTACATGGCCAAATGAGGTTTGAGTCTCAGACCTGGTGGTTTGCTTTCTCACTTTCCCTCTCTCTCTTTCTCTATGTCTCTCTCTGGTCAAATTAAAAATAAATAAATAAAATTAAGTAAATAATTCTAAGAAAGGAAGGAAGGAAGGAAGGAAGGAAGGAAGGAAGGAAGGAAGGAAGGAAGGAAAAGACAGTTGTGAGTTTTTGGAAGCCTCAGCAACCCTGCTCCCCAGAGCAAGCCCATTCCCTGAGCCTTTAATACCTTCCCGCACTCTGCACTTCTGGTATTGCTATTCTTTTAATGAGAGCTAACACTTTTTCAAGCTTCTTGAGACTTTGCAGTGGTGTATCAGGATTCTTGCCAGGACATGTGATTCTGCCTCTTAGGAGAGTGTCCCCATATTGAAAAACCCTGCTCTATCCAGCTGTACATTCTGCTACCCTAGCTCCAGCATCCTAGCATCAGTCTCAGGCATAATTTACTGGTTCCAGCCAGTACAGCTGGAGCCTGCATCTCCTTCAGAGTAAAATCTGAGTGTGGGAAACAACATAGAGAAAGAGGAGCTATGGCAAAATATGGTTTTGGAAGCCACCCAGTCCAGTATAATCCAATGGGGAATGTAAATTGCACCACAGATAGCTGTCCCACCTTTAGTCGTGTGAGGTTTTGGAGTGAGGTTTTGTACCGCCATCTAACCAGCTGTTGACAATTGGCAATGAAGGAAATGGAGGCAGGACAGCTTCAACCACTCAGGAAAGGCTGGGTGTGAGAACTACTGGTTGATGTATCCCATGGAAGCTGGGGTTTGGGCACATCAGCCAAACCAATTAAAGAGGTGGCAAGGAATCAGAGCAAGCCACCAAGAAAATCTCTTGCACCATTTATCAAAATGTTTCTTCTAGTATGTTAATGTTCAGTTGAAATTATAAATTCATTACTCAATATTCATTATTCATGACTACTTCAATATTCATTACTATTTTATTACTGTTTCAATATTCATTACTATTTCAATCAGAATATATCATTCCCTGCTTTTGATGTTTGCAATACGGTACTCATACTTCTATTTCAAATTGGTTTAAAGGTTTTCTTAGTTTTCTTTTTAATTATTATTATTCCTTTCATGTGAGTGTGCATGCTTGCACATGAGATAGAGAGTGGAGAGAGAGAGACAGGCACCCTCCACAGGGTCTTGGCATGCTATGATTCCATTCATCCAGCCCTCCAGCTAGTCAGGATCTTGGACACATGCACTCAGCATTTCAGGTCCAATCGAGGTCCTAACTAGAGTTGACCAAGTGGCTTCCAGCACTACAGATATACTATTGCCCGAGGCTGGGCTGGGCTGATTTAAAGTTTTTGAGTTAGTTGTGTACATAACTCTATCTTTATCCTAATTGTAAATTCCTTGAAAGGAGTCAGTCAGTCTCTATAGGATCTCATGGAGGACACAATACATAGTATTTAATATAATTTTTAAATGTCTTTGATGACATGCAATAGCTTTGGAAAGTGAAATACTATAGCAAATATTTTGTCAAGAAAATAAAATCAACTTATATTTTAGTTATATCTGAATCTCCACATATCATGTTTGCTTGATGGGTATCTATGTCAGCAAAGGCCTTAGGAATAAAATGGTTAAAAATGTTTACAACATGAACAAATTTGAAAGGATATGTCTTGTCCCTGAGAGACAGTCAGTGATTACAGCTTTGGGGAAAGTGGTGATGATGATCTAGTGGGAGTCCTTGAAGAGGGGTTAGTTAAATAAATATAGATAGATGGGTACCTAAAGAGAAACTAAGTGTACCTAGTGAGTTGTTCTCTCTAGTTTGCTATAAAAGAAACTTCTGTCATCCAAAATAATAGTAGAATAGAAAAAAAAGCAAAACCAATGTTTTGGCAGGAAAAACATAAAAAATGGAAAGAAGCCCTTTCAGTTGTTAAAAGACAGAAGGGTTAGCACATGAGGTAAACCAATTATCTTAGTATTAAAAACCTTCTTTAAGCTATGAGCCAAACACTTCCACTAGTTTATCTTTTTCAGAGTTGGCTCCTTTTTCCTTTTAATTTTTAAATTCTTTATTTTATTTATTATTTTTTAATCTAATTTTACATTTTTTATACACATTTCCTAGCTCTGATGCTCAATTCGTCCATCTTTTAGACTGAGACAACTAGGAATAGTGTTAGTAGGTAACTTAAATAAAACATAAAGAGAAGAGTTCCAGGGCTCAAGACTCTAAAGGATACTACTCCATTCTTTGAATGCTACACCAGACCATCTCCTTGAGGGGACTCTGTAACTTGCCATAATTCTCCAATCAATTCTTAAATTTTGAACAAGTTGACTTGCAAAGGGTCTTTCCCTTCACTATCAAAGAGAAATCAAAAGAAGGGTCCTGAGGTGAAGAATAGTGCACCTAGTAAGCATGTAATAGTCACTGAATGATCAAATAGAAATGCTCCTTGCTCTTATGATATCAACTTTACACATGATTGCCATAATGATAAACATTTTGACTTACCATGTTACATAAATTTCTAATTCAACCTATTTAAAGTAAGTAAGTATTAGATGGGAGTTATCAAAGATTGGAATCAATGTACTGAAAGATGTTTTGATGTGGCTCTGTGCATTTGAAATTATAGGCTCATAATTTGTGTGTATGAAGACTGAGTTAGAGGTATATATAATAAGGATTGAGAAGATAAACATTAAAATTTTGGACAGAGTTTATATTTTGTCATATTTAGATTTCAAACTAAAGCTAGGTATATTCTCGGACCTAATATAACCTGAGAACTTTCAGGTTGACTTCTTGAGGTTCCATCTTTCGGGAGGTTCTCTCTTCTCCCTATTTTTCACATTTAATCTTAGGACTGTGTTCCCTCCAATTGGAGGGAACAAACTATGCAAAGGAGGCAAGTTTCCCTTACTTCTCTTTTCTTGGGATATCCTTGAATCATGCCGTGTTCATTTTCTCTCTCTCCCTATTACTACTCTCATTTTATAAGAAGGCATCTTTCTCCAGTTTCTATTGTTATCCACAGTTTAGTAATTTCCTTGTAAACACAGGAACGACAATACATTTAGAATCACACATTAGAATTAAATCCTTTGTAATATCCTGGCAAGTTTAGTGTCAGTACCCTCATTTTATAGATAAGACAAATGAGTTTTAAGATGTTCTGAGCAAGTGACAAAAGTAGAGCTGGAATCTTTGTTGTACTCTAAAACCATATTCTTTCTGGTTTTCCATGCAGGTATAATAGATTCTAAATAATGAGTCTATGATTGTTTTGATTGTATTTTTTACTTCCACTTTTCAGTTTAAGAACAGTCTTGTTTATCACTTTAATTTAGTCACTGGGAGACAGATCTTTCCTACACGTCTCTTAGGTTTATACACTTGACTCTTGGGCTTGTTCTCTTTAATTGAAAATTTTTTGCTGGCTATTCTACCACCTCCCAGAAGCATATATTTTGGAGTAGTATTGGCTTTAAAGTAAGCCAATAAATTTCTGTTTATTATAAATTACCCAGCCTCAAATTCTGGGCAGTAATTCTGAGGAATTTTAAGTCTGGAAGCTATGCAAATATCAATTTAGAATTCAAGAATTATGCGAACTTACTTACCTGTTCTCTAGAAGCTCTGCATTGGGCAGACTTCCTTTTTCCCTCCTTCTACTAACCCAGGTCTAGGAAACTACATACCTTACTGATGGAGGGCTTAAGGAAGCTTTTGCTCACTGGGAAGAAATGCTCATGAAAGAAAGAAGGGACAGAGCTGAGCCAAGTATAGCTTGTTCTTGCACATTTATAATTTATGTAAGTCACAGGAATTGAGTGAGTTGAGCTTTCTTTTCACATCAGGAGAGAAGCTTTCCTCTATTATAGATCTAACATAAGAACTGCAATGCAACCATCTATCATCTCAATTTAAAGCATTTTTCTCTCAGACTACCATATCTTCTCTGCTCAGTTTATGTCTTTTGGTATCTTCACTGCAGAAATTCTTTGATTCCTCTTGGATCTGGAATCCACTGATCCTTTGACTTTTTCATTATCTCTTAATCACCTTGTTCTTTCCTCCTCTCTCTTTTCTCAACACAAGTTTAATTTTCAAACATGTAATTGTTTCTTGAGATATACTCTCAAATTCCTTGCCCCTTGCTCAGTTTATCATGCTGGTCTTCTTTAAGAAGAAAATGCTATAAAAATATATTCTACATAATCTTAGTGGGACCGTAGAAAGATAGATCTATAAATAATATGTGCATACAAATACTAGTAAAAGGGTATGGCTGATATCACAGAAAACCTGAACAAAAGTTTCCTGGTGGGTGACTTTATGTTGCTATCACCACCAAAAAAATCTCTCTCAGGACAATGCCAGGATACTTTTAGAATGTCGTGTGATATAAATGATTGCCCATCTCCAAAACTGAGATTGAAATTTACTTGTCATTGTGAGGGGAAGTGAGACCTTTAAGAAATGTTTAGACATTTAAGGCTATTATTACCAGGATACCCATTTTGAGAGTGGGGATTTTCCCCTTTTTGTTCTCTCTCAATTCTTTACCCTTCCTTTGGATGGCAACAGCATCCATATTGTGACACAATGGGCAGCCTCTCAACAACTTCAACATTGGACTTCCCAGCCTCCAGAATCATAAGCCAATAAAATTCTGTTTATTATAAATTACCCAGCCTCAGATATTCTGTTATAACAGTACAGAACAGACTAAGATAAGTGGTGGCGCATACTGTTATGATTTAGCTCCTATCTTCCAGACCTCCACCTAGATTATCTCACTCACTTGGTCTTTCTCTCTATTGATCAGCCACACTGACCCAAGTTCACTTCCAAAAATGGCTTCATTTGCCAGGTAATTACATTTTGCCAGAATAGCTTCTGCTACCTGTTTTGCCTGATTGAACTCTATGGATCTTTCTGGATGTATAGTTTAAAGATCATCTGACACATGATTATATATATTACCCCATTCCTTCCCCAACTGCTTTGACTGGGTGTCCCTTTTATGAAGCTCCCATGGCATTCAGATTATCTCTGTCAGAGTCGTTCTCACACTGAAATGTAATTGTCCTGTTAGTTTCCCCAGACTTTCTCAAGGCATGAATAGCATTTTATTCATCTTAAATTTTTTTTTTATTATTTTAGGTGCCTCATAGAATGTTTGGTGCATAGAATATGTTTAATGAATGTCCTTTGAATAAGTGGATTAAATGATAAATGAAGATATAAATTCTTTTGCTAAAATAAATGTATTGGTTTTGAGCTAAAGAGAATGGGATCAAGAAGTCCACCCTGTTCATTATATTTTTGTTGAGCAAGAAGTTCACCCTGTTAATTATATTTTTGTTGAGCATTTTAGTCTTTATCCTCACTCTTTTATAACCTGATGTGAAAGGATAAAAAAATTGACATTAAAAATTAAAGGACTCAGGGCTTTTAAAATAAAAGTCCATCTTAAGTTCTTACTGTTCATTAAAAGTGAATCTATTAAGCTTGAGTTGTGGATGAAAGCAGATATTACAGAATGGTGCTGAGGAAATTTTAACAAAGTCAAAGGCCATAGCCATAGCATTTTCCTGAGGGGCTGAGAAGTTTGAAGAAAAGTGTTTATTCAACTTTGGCTTTTAGGCAAAGTGGTCTAATCCAAAGAACTCCAAGCTGTTTTGGTTTTTGGCTCTGTGGGGGAAATTGTTGAGAAGGATTGCAATTTTTAGATTCAAAGATATTTCCTATCAGGGTATTTTGAGATTGTCATTCCAAATCTATCTGTGTATATTAAGGACTTGAAATGACCATGGTAATAGTTTACAAAAAAACGCCTTCTCAATCTTCTTTAAACTCTAGTCCATTGTCATTAATACTAATTCTGTCTTTCACTTGCCATTGTTTCTGCTAATGGAAGTAGTTGGGGGACAAGAAAGTTTGATATCTTGGTAAATGTTATTACAGAGATGTTAAGTAATGTGGCTATATTGATTTCAATGCTAAATCTATTTTCTTGTTTCTATTCTGTTAGAACATTGAAAAATCTTCAGACATATGTCCATATAGAACTTTAATAAATCTAGTAGTATGTTGCCACACTCTAACAACACTGAATGAAAGCTAAATTAACCAGTGAGCCAAATATAGGCAGTACGTTTAATCTCACTTATTTTGATTTTTATGTTTGCTTAACAGAAATACTTTTAAAAAATTGTGTGTGTGTGTATATATATATATATATATACAATTTATATATATATAAAAGTATATATATAAAAGTATATATATAAAAGTATATATTTATAAAAGTGTATATATATATACTTTTATATATATAAAAATATATATATATACTTTTATATATATATTTTTATATATATAAAAAAATATATATATACTTTTTTTTAAAGGTTTTTGTCATAAAGCACATACACTTGCCACTGAGATACAGTGAGAGGGATAGTGAGGAATCACTTGCTGGGGAAGGGCCATGCTATAGTCCTTTCTTCTTCATTCTTATCCTGGGATTTTGAGCGTGCATGCCCAAGCATCTGGCCTGATTTTCAAGCTGCCAGGTTTGGCACTCAAACTATGGTCAGCCATGTGGAAGTCCAGCACCTTAACCACCACATCATTTGCTGGCCCTTTGACCTTTTTTTTAACCATACTTTTTTTGGCCATTATTTTTTTGTGACTTCAAAGTGACAATGTCAAAATGCTAAATAAAACAGTTGTGCTTCATACTTTGAAAGCATTCAATGTCATTCTTGATATTACTACTGTTAATCCAGAGGAATATTTATAAATTTTAAAATAATCCTTTGATTCTTTCAAGTTTTTACATGAAGTTTCTATGAAATTAAACAAATCTAGTTTTCATTATTTAGAAAAAAATGACCAATGCAGTGTGAACATTTCTCTTTTCTTTTTTTTTTAGAGTTTTTTGTTTTGTTTTGTTTTTTGTTTTTGCTATAGGGCACATGCGCTTGCCAGAGAGACAGAGAGAGACAGAGAGACAGAAAGCAAGAAATCAACCCCCCAGGGATGGCCACGCCGCAATCCCTTCTCCTCCATTCTCTTCTTAGGATCTTGGGCACACATGCGCATGCACATGTGCCCGGCATGAGTTTAAGCCACTGGGTCCAGGACTCGAACCACAGTCAACTACATGGGAGTCCAGCGACATAGCCATTATGCTAACTGCTGGTCCCAAATATTTCTCTTTTCAATTGGTTTAAATCCCAGAATGTATTTCTCCAAAAAAATTTAAATAAAATGTTTTCTCTAAAAGTTCAAAGGTTATCACCTAAAAAGAGGCATAAAATTAAATAAAAATATATTGTGAGATGAAAAACACATCAATATAGTACTTTTTAAAAATAGATGCTTTATTTAAAGTGATTTTGACTAATTATGATGTTTCTATAGATACATTCTTACTATGTGTCACAGTACATCTTCAACATAAGGAAAAACTAAGAATGATTGCTAGCTCATTATGGAAATATTAGTCTTCATTTCACAAAGCACATACAATAAAACATCAGTGGATTATATCTCTATAGTAGTTTAATGTAGAATTCCAGTTAAATTTATTTCATTAACACGTGGTAGTCATTTTTCACTATTCTGTAGATTTGGAGGACCATTGTCCTTAAAAAGCACAGATGTTATTGTTTTGACTTTTTACAAAGGTATTGACAGCTTGGATAAGCAGGTAGCATGAGGGTTAAGGGAGCTGGATCCCATATGGCCAACTCTGCAGTTCAAGTCCTGGACCTAGTGGCTTGAGAAATGAAGGTACGTGTGCATGCGTGTCCAAAATCCCAAGAGTAGAATGGAGGAGAAGGGAATGTGGTGTGGCCATCGCCCCCGGGGGGTACTTTCTCACTTTTTTTTACCCTCTTTTTCTCTCTCCCTTTTTCTGTCTTGCTTCAGTAAACACATGTGCCTTATAGCAAATTACAAAAACAAACAAACAAAAACATTGACAGTTTATACAGCAAAGCCAAGAGACTTCATAAGGCATCTTGCAACATTTTGATCAGTTATCTCTTCTGTATGCCATACTCTAATGGATTTTTAAACAATAATTTTAGGGGTCAGCTAGGTGGCATACAGGTTAAGACAGATGGATCCCACATGGCTGAGTGGGTGGTTTGAGTCCTGGACCTGGCAGCTTGGAAGATATGTCAGGCACTTATGTGTGCATGTTCAAAATCCTAAAAGAATAATGAAAGAGAAGGAATTGTGATGTGGCCATCCCCCTGGGGGATGATTTGTCACCTTCCCTCTTTCTATTTCTCTCTCTGTGTCTCCAGTGAGTGCATGTGCCCCATAGTAAAAATTGGGAAAATATATATAATTAAATTGTAAAATTTATGCTTGACTGACAAATGAAATTTCACTTAACAAGGTTGTGGCTGATGGAAAATAACAGTATTATTTGTTCTGAGACAATTCTTTTGTCAATTTTTATCCAAATTCATCTTCCAGGATGTTCCTTAGAATACACCACAAACTATTAAAATGACATACTGAATCTTCCCAAAAGACACATCATTCCAAATATTCATGAGTTCACTAAAATTTTTATTTGTTTCATTTCTACCAAAGTTGAACTTAATCTTAAGGCTTGTCAGAATAAGATGTCTTTCTTCTGGGAGAATGAAAGTGAATAAAGGCAAAAACATTAATTCTGAAGATTGAAAAATTTGCTTTGACTTAATATAAGAAAATCTTACAGAGTTGATGCCTTCACCTAGATCTAATGGATCACATACTCAGAGGACTACTTGTACTCAGGAAAACTGATATGGGCTCAATTCTGCCAAAGATTGTTGACACACTTCTTGGCATTTAAAGAAGGCACCCCAAATCAGTTTTCTTTCTTTGTGTTGGTTTGTGATTAAAGTAAAGCATTTGGTGTAGCTGCAGTTCAGTGCACCCCTTTAGGCTTCGTGGTTGGGTGACCAGCAAACATCCTGAGATTTTTAGTTCTTTGGCCAGTCAGTGTCTTGGTAGGGGGCATGCTCACCTGGCCCTTAACTTCCCAGATGTTTATCTGATGGTGAGCAGATAGGAAGGCTCCCACTTTCCTTATGTCCCTGGCGCTGTCCTTCCTCACTCATGCTGGTATGTCCTGGAGATCATTGACAAAGCATTGGCTGAGGTCGGAATGCCTCCCTTCACTTTTTGGAAATTGGAAGTTAAATCGCTATCATCCTTGGTAGCTGAGATGACAGCTCTCTGCTATAAGGAGTGTATCACCTCATAACCAAGCTTTTGCTGTTTAACATACATGTTTTGTGACTAAAATAGTAAGAATGTCAGCAAGTAGGTAAGGTAGGGCATGGGGGATAAATATATGAACATATTTGCTGAAGAGAAATCCAGAAGGAAGGTATACTTTTTTTTTCACTTTCCATCTCAAGCTTGTATATTAACAATACACATGTGGTTTGTTGAGTTTCCTCCTGTTATGTGCTAGGTACTTGCACAAATATATAAATGAAGTTATATATATATATATTTAATGTGTATTTATTTATTTCTTCTATGGGCAATAAAGGCATTGAGGGAGAGAAAGGGACCAAGAAAGCGCACCCCAACAGGTTCTTGGTGCTGTGATCTACCGCCAGCCTTAGCCAACTCTGGATCATGGGCAGGTGCTTGCCCAGTGTACTTGGGGAGATTGTCTGATGCAAGCCTGGAACTTCTCAGGTGGGTCAGCCTTTCAAAGTGTCATGTTTTCCCTCTGTGCCACCATCTGGCCCCCTGAAATGGGCAATATTATTGTTCTGTTCAATAGATAAGGAAGAGAAGGTTTTGCTTGCCAAGGTGACCTGCATAGTAAGTAATGAAGCCATATCGGCTCCTATCATTTGCTTGAGAGGTTGGCTCTGAACCATTCTGCAGAGATGCTGTAAACATGGATTATGTGATGGGAAAGGCATCCCTGGGGCTGTGCATATGGCAGCCCTTTCACTGCTCTATTGCACTGGGCAAAGGGAAGGGTCGACTTAAACTTAGAGCTTATTTTGGTCTCTGTTGAGTGACCTGGGTTGAAGCAGCCTCCATTATTTATGTTGTAAGGCCCTTGAACGAACAGCAGCACTGGGAAGAGGAAGATCATTTCACACCCTTGTTGCTTCTGTTTAGTGGAGACAGTTTATTGCAAGTCTGGTTTTTATAGGGCAATGACAGGTTGATTTATATTCTTTCCTGCAATGAAAAGAAGAAAATTTTATTTATAAAAGAAAGATTCTTGAAGTCTGTGGGAAATGAATAGGATTTTAAAAAAGGTTAAAAGTTTTCTCTTTTGACATTTTCTGTTATGTTGACATTTTCTGTGGTGTTTGGTTGAGAGTAAGACCTTTTCTGTTTTGCTTTGTTTATATTTGTCTTAAACAAATCAAGCCCTTTGTTTTTTAAATAGTTTTATTTTTTCCCTACTTTGTAGACACATGCTTCCCCAATAATACTAAATCCCTTTTATTTGACTCAAGGTTAAACTATAGTTGTTGAAATTATTTATGTAATCCTTTGTTCAAGAAATTCGCACTAGAAATATGTGTTTTTCAGGAGAGAAATAAAGATTTCTCTGCTTTAAAGGATTTTAAGCATTTAGCTTCCAAATAAAACCCAATTACATGGACACTGAGGCCATGTGTCTGCAATACATGTAATTTTGTTGAACTTGATTTTCAGAGGCATCGTGGACAACCCAGGCCAAAATGCTCCTCTGGTATAAAGAAATATCAGCATAATATGTAACAAAAGAGCACAAATGAAGGCTTCCGAGCTCATACACCAAAGCTACTATTCTGCATTCTAATGAATTCTTGCATTAGTAGTCACAAGGTCCCAACTGTGTGGATAATTGCCTGATCACATAACTTTTCTGGTTTAAATATGGACTTATAGAATTTCAATAGTTAAAGGGACTGTTATTTGGTTTAAGCTTTCCCATGATGTAAAGCACACCTATTTTGTTATATGTTTTGTTTGCTCTGTTAAAAATTATATTTTGCACATTACAATAGGGAAACTATGCTACATGATCTTCCCCTTGTACACACATCCCATTGGCACCTACTTGTCCAAACAAAGAAATGCAAGCTGGTGGCTTCAAACAAGTAAGATCTATTCCCTCACAGTTCAGGGGGCCAGAAGTCCAAAAGCAACGTGTCTTTTGGGTTGTCAGTCTCCTGAAGGCTCTAAAAAAAAAAAAAAAAAGTATTTCATGCCTCTTGCTTAACTTCTGGTGGTTGTCAGTCGTCTTTCATAATCCTTGATTTGTAGACAAGTCACTCCATTCTTTGCCTCCATCTTCAGTTGACTTTCTCTCCTGTGTCTTTGTCCAAATATTCTTATTATGAGCATACCAGTCATTGAATTAGGGCCCACGTAATCCAATATAACCTCATTTTTATTTGATTACATCTGCACAGACCCTATTTCCAAATAAGGTCACATTCTCAGGTGCTTGGGTTAAGACATAAACGTTTCTTCTTGGGCGACATAATTCAATCCACACTAGCACCCAATGTGACACACTGACGTACACGGACGCTGTCCAAGGTTGAATGGACAATCAATGAAACACTATTTATACATAGCTCTTTTACTGAGACTCTTAAAGGACTGTTTAAAAGATTTATTTCTCTAGAATATTGAGTTGAAATAATTTAGCGGCAGAGGGGTGCATGAAAATCTCATGCATCATATAGTGATGTCATGCTATTGATTGTTATTGTAATAAGACTTAAAAGCTTGTATGGTTAGTGGTCTAAGTAGTTTATAGGCAGTAAGAAAATGAGTCAGGATGTACATGTAACACCTGTGGCCAGAGGAAGGACTCAGAACCAAGAACTTCTTATTTTGCAAGTTCCCTTGAGGAAATGAAAGGCTGGTTCCAAGGGTAAGTAGAAGACACAGATAGAAATGCTGTAGAGGTTGAGGCTGAACACAGAGAGAACAGGGTGACTTAACTCTTGGGCAAAGAAAGCCCTGCTCAGGCATCTTATCTTGCAAGTGACATGCTAAAATGCCTGCATGAGAAAGGACTTCTGTGCATCTTCAAGTGTCCAGAAGAGTCTGCAAGGAGGAGGAAGAAGCCTGGATATTAGAATCTGTCTCTGGGCAACAGAGCAAATAGAACAGGGAGGAAAGAGGAATGCAATGGTATAAAAGTTGTTCAATAAGAGCAAAGCAGAGGATTACCTGCAAATAATTCACTGAGGAGAATGAAAAATTCCCCTACCAGAACCCTACATGTCATGGGAGAGTATTCATAGTCAGAATACTAGGAAGCCACTGAGAAACTTCCACCTATTTGGTAAAGGAACACATCTATAAAATTTTTTCACACTGTCAATTAGAACTTTCTCCTGCTATTATGCACTGGTTAATGTGTCTCTATGTCAGAGAGTTCAGGGAAGCTTGCTGGGCTTTCCAATGGGGGAGATTTTCCCCAAGTGTCTGGGAGTAAAATGAGCCAAGGAAAATATTTCCCTCCAATGAAGTGTTGGGTCAGTTGTACTGAGGAAAAATCAGTTATAAATGTTACTCTGTGAAGCTTCTACAACATAAGGAAAAATTTTATGTTTTTTATATGTACTTTTTGAGGAATGAGGATTCGTAACTTCCTGTTGATAGTCAAAGGGCTTTGTGACATGAGAAAGGATCTCATTTGTGAAAATGCAATGATTTGCACCTTACTTCCTCCTACTTTTCTGACCTTATCTCTTTCCATTCTCCTTCGAGTTAAGTGAACACAAGGAATTGGGTTTTGCTCTGTATTTTGCTCCACATAGACTTCTGCCCTCCATAGAATTTCAGCTCTCTCTGCTCAGCTTTCCCTAACCCTCGCTCCTCATGGCCTCCTTCTCAGACTTCAAATCTTAGATGGCATGTCTTTGACATTCTCATCTAAATAGATCCTCTCCTTCTGGATTATCCTTTACTCAGCTCTCCATGTATTTCCTCCAAAGCATTTATTAAAATATGTACATACTCATCTTTCATCTAACTCCCAAGGGGCAAGAATTGTCTCTATATCCTTTCAAATTCCAAGTGCTTCCCACGATGCAATAGGTGGTCAGGAAAGAGTTTTGGAATACAAAATACATAGAGATACTGACTTCAACACGCACTTGATTTACAGAGTCATAATTCAAAAAGACATCTCTGAATATTCAATTTTTCAGCTACATTAGCAATTGTGCCAATGAAATCAGTGACTGTATTCATATTTACAGTTTAATTTACTTTTGCAAAAGAAATGGGGTTTCTTTTTTTAAAAATCCAGATATTAGCAACCAGTGATGCAAACCTTAAACTAAAATAAAAATTAGGAAAAATTTTCTTTAGCACAGTATAACTTGCAAAATATAAAAGAATCTAAAATATTTCTTATTACCAATGGGCACATAGAAATCTGTTCCTCCCTTATGTATCAGTGCTCTCAGACCTAATGCATATTGACTCAGAGAAGAGTGCACTGACAGAAGGGGGTTCAGGACGGATCAGCCTCATGCCTAATTTATTGATACGTATCAATAACCAAGCTTTTCCTTGTCTTTTTTTTTTTTGAGAGATTTATACCAACTGACTTTCAATACTTTCACATTTCCACAATCAAACTGGATATGTGAATCTGTATCTTTATACTTATCTGACTTAATTTTTTTCTTCTTTAGTATCCCTTTTCAGAGAACGTTAACCATGAAAGATTTGACTCTCCATCTAGGATGATTTTTAAGCTTAGACGGTTGTCACTGATATAATGGCATTTCAGCTTAAGCAACAGGAATCTTGTTTTCTACAGATTAGTATTATTTCATATAAAATGTATTGTAAATGCACACCAGAAAGGACTAAGTTAAAGTTTGATTACCCAAGGAGTATTTTGCAAAAAGGCTTTTCTCCAGTCCATTGCTTTAAGAAATGTCCTTATTTTTTAGTCAACGAAGCTGTAACTAATAGCACAATTTGCTTAGATAAGAGCTACACCTGTAGACTTCTAGGTTCAATAATATATTACTTGAGAAGCAAGTTTTATATTTATTTACTCACGACCTCATTTTCTACAGCCAATATGAGAAACCATATTGGGAAAAGTTAAAGAATAACAATTTTTGACAAAAGAACTGCAAAACTACTGCAGCAAAAAAATTAACTTTGTGGATAAAAAAGACAGGAAAATAAAATATGCTCTAATAAATATGTGATAACCATGAAAAATTTAAGCATTCTCTCGTAAAACTTTAGGAAGCACTCACCATATTCCACCTTTTAGAGAAATACTTTTATCCATTTTGAGTGTTTTCTCCTTAAATTACTTTTTTAGATGACAAATAAAAGTTACGTATATTTGTGGTACACAACATGTTGTTTTGATATATGCATACACTGTGAGATAGCTAAACCAAGCTATTTAACATATGTATTACCTTACATATTTATCTCTTTTTGATGTGTGTGATAAGGACACTTAAATTCTGCTTTCTTAGTGGGGCAGTCCATGGCCTGGTGGTTAAGTGAATTGGATAGCATGTGAAGTGTGCAGTTCAAGTCCGAGACCTGGCAGCTTGAGAAAGTGAGCATGTGTGTACAAGTGCCCAAAATCCTGAAAGGAGATAAATGTATAGGAGAAGGGATGCTTCGTGGGGAGTTCCTTTTCACTTGTCCCTTCTCTCTATTTTCTCTTGTGAGCATATATGTTCTCTGGCAAATTAAAAAAAAATATCTACTCTCAATTATTAAGAAGATAATACAGTTGTCCCACTCCCCTCCTGCTCAGAAAATAAAAAAGTTGGTATTTCTTGTGAGGTCCCTAATAAATTAGTTTTCTAGGCTAAATTACACATAGATTGTTTAAGAAACTCAGAGTTTCAACCATGAGAAGTTTCATTTTTGCCTTCTCCCTGAAGATAGAAAAAATAAGAGCTCATGTCAGTCCTCAAGTCCAAGATCACTCGCTGTATCTATCTTATTTTCCAGTTCCATATTGATTGGTTTTTCTTGAAGGACTCATCATTTTTTTTTTTTTTTTTGAGAGGTTTTGCTATAGGGTGTGTGTACACACCAGAGAGACAGAGACAGAGAGACAGAAATCACTCCCTGGGGGATGGCCATGCTGCAGTCCCCTCTCCTCTATTCTCCTCTCGGGATCTTGGGCACACACGTACATGTGCCCAGCTTGAGTTTAAGCCACCAGGTCTGGGACTCAAACCATGGTTGACTACATGGGAATCAAGTGACATGGCCATTATGTCAACTGCTGGTCTCCAGGACTCATCACCTTAACAAAGATGTGCAGAGAGCCAGCAGGTGGTATGGAGGTTAAGGTACTGGATCCCATATGTCTGTGTGGTTTGAGTCCTAGACCCAGTGGCTTGAAAAACACACTGTACACATACGCATGCATGCCCAAAATTCCAACAGGAGATGGGAGGAGAAGAGTTTGTGATGTGGCCATCCTCTCTTTCCTATGAAACTGGAACATTATTACTTGAAGTATTCATCATTCTCAAAGATATTATGATTAGCAATGACCTTAAATATAAAAGGAGAACTCTGTACTAGAATATAAAGTGGTATTGTAGATGGAGTTATAATATAAAAATAGCTTTTGGGAATCAGTTACATTTTTGTAATTTGCAAATCTATATTCTACATGGTACTAAGTCTATGCTGTTTAACCATTTACACAATAATAATAATAATAGAAGAAATGGAATCATTTCTCAAGATCTTGGACCTTGTTATTCACTTTATGAACTTACAGTAAATTGTGCTTTTAAATTAAGTTTTGAGGAATTTTCCTTTCCATTTGTGGTAGGCTAAATATCAGCCTTCATACTCCATTACACTGGAATATTGCAAACGTACGTCCATACCCTGGCCATGTCCTCATGTTAGGTCAAGGGTATATTCCAACCCTTGACTTGAGGCTTGGTAGTGTGACTTTCTGGGCTCCTGGATACCAGTGGCTATGACTCGAGCAGAGGTTTGAAATGTGCTCACACAGCAAAGCTTGCCTCTTGTGCTCCTACCGTGGCCATGAAAAGAACATCCCTTGGGTCGCTGCTATTCCTGGGAGGATGAGACACACTTGGGAAATACCTGAAAGCAGCCTGAGGGTTGGAGCTTCACATCTAGAACACCAAACTCTAGACAGTTTGCACATGAAGAAAAAAAAAGAAATCAGTGCATGTTGTAGTCTTCCAGAGATTTTTGTGGCGTTATTGTGGCAATAACCAACTGATATGCCTTTCTTTTTTTACTGTTCAGATTCATTAGCCTATCTTCCATATAAGATTTTTTTCCTGAGTGATGAGTGTATTTGCAATGGCTAATCTGTTTTCTCATTTTTCCTGTTATGACTCATAATCCTAACACTGGATTACGCCCTTCATCATCTCTTTGTTTCACCTTGGACTGACCAATGTTGGTTTCTAAATGATTTACGGTATTCATGTAGAGTGCCTGTCATAAGACCTAGACAGTTCATCCTTCTGGGGCCTCATTTGAAGATTAGGCATACTCCCTGATGGAAATGAAGTGTTGGAGGGCACAGCTTTGGAGTGAGGAAGATTTTGGTTTATATTATAGCTCTACCATTTAATTGCAGGCATGGTGAACTTGGGAAAGTTTGATTCATTATTAGGTGATTCCATTTTGGACTTGATCTTAATTCTAGGACGTGGCCTTTATTCTAAGGTACTGTCTTTATTCATTAGATTGACTTTCGTGGGGTTTTAGCGGAATGCCCAAAATTCTTGGTCAGGTATTTCCAGTGTGACTGGGCCAGAATCCCAGCATGTGCTATCCCTGCTTCATTTCCGGTTTGTTCGGCTCTCAACCAGTACTAGACAATTTCTGTGAAGTATCCCAAAGTCTCAACTCGTGCATTTGCAGCCAAGCCCAATAACCCTCATTCGATGTGCAGATTTCTGCCTGTCATCCATCAATATAGCTCTGGTAACTTCCCTTTAAATTCTACTCCTCAATGGCCTTTAAATCCAGACATGGACTCCCTTACTCTTATCTCTAATCTTCAAGACCACATCACTGAGTCAAAGGAGGAAAGAACCTCCAGGCAGAAATCCAGATAACCATGACGTCACCTTGTGCGTTTTTCTTCTCTGGAGAATCACAGTCCTGCACAGCCTGCTGTTTAATGCCTAAAGACAGCTACCTCATATACTTTGTCCAGTTTTATAGCTATCTGCAGCCTGGCTGACAACTGTACTTACAGCAATTGCTCTATCAAGTTAAGAGGTCCTATTTTCTTTTTATTCTTTATTTCTTGTCCCAAGTTTTACTTGATTTAATAAATTTATTTCATTAATGTTTTTGTAATTTAAATATCTAAATTCTACTTACGTTAGACCAGTGGTCATGTTAAAAATAAATATGTTTCATACTTATACCTATATTTCTCTAACATCAGCAATAACTAAAATATATATGAGTTTTTTCATTTACAGTGCTGTTATTTATGGTTAAAAAAATCTAAAAGAATCAATCAAAAGTTTTTACATCTAATAAGGTAATTCAGTACTTTGACCACAGACTCAGGAGTCTTTCCATGTACTAAGGTTCTATTGGCTCAGGGAGCAACAGCAGCCCTGGGCACAGTTAGGTCCCCCGAACTTCTAGGGGCTAAAGCCAGGTGACAGTTGAAGTTCTCCAAAGGGAGTTGATATCCCTCTGGAATGAGTAGCCTGAGGTTTGGACTATTATAAGACTGTAATTCAGGTCTCTCAGATAAGTGTATGAAAGGGAGCTGATGTCACTATGCACAATAATTTAACAGGTTGTCGTCTCTGTGGATTATGGACTATGTACCTTTTTTTTCCCCAAAAAGAAAAAAAAAATGTTTGCTGTCTTTTTAAAACATATAGATTGTAAAGATGTACCATCATTAAATGTAAAAAAAAAAGAAAGAGAGAAAATAAAGACATTGTTTCAATATTATACTGTCTGTATAATTTTCTTTTGAGACATGCATGTGCATTTGTAAGAAATTGTTCTATGTTGGTTACCTTGGAAGAAAGATAGATTATCTTCTCCTAACACTGACAGAGAAATATTGGAAGACATCAAGTCTTGGAGAAGGAAATCCTAAACTGGATTGTTTTGCTGTCTTCATGTGCATAACTACTAGCTATTTTTCTCAGGTGTAGTTCTAAATAGAATAGCTTAGTCTTCAGGAAAAGTGTCATCGCTCATTATATCTTAGGGATCACGTCAGTACGAGCAAAAAGATGAATCCTCAGAAAAGACAAGCCCTGTGAGATTGAAGGGTGATGCTTCTTGAAAGGATGGTGAATACTACCTCTGTGAGTCCCTTCCCCCTATTCTGCAAGGACCAGGAAGAAAGGTGGCTGTCAAGCCAGAGAAGAAAGAACAATTAGGTTGTCATTACAAAGGGAATGTCTGTGACAATTAATATAGGCTTCCAAAAAAAAGCAGTAGATCTTTTTTTTCAGTATGGCCAGCATAGTGTGGTGGTAAATGTTGGGGATGGTGAATGCTTATATCTTTGATTTGGTTATTGTCTACCATATACATGCTTTAGAAAGCCATACTGTACCTCACAAAGATGTAAAACAAGATAGATTAATCAGAAATTACTATAAAAAGACTTCCTTTTCCTAGGAACTGTGGGCATTCTTTTGTTTATCATAGTGCCTTCATTTTTGCCTGGCATACTTCCGTGGTCTTGTGAGTTAGCACTGTGCACAATTAAATAATGGCAAGTTGAGGTGTACAAGGTGTTGCTGAGGTTGTGGCATCAACTCTACATGCAGGAGGGCAGTAGTGTCTGTGGAATCAGAAAGGCCAGAGGAGCGCACATACTGCTAAGGGAATGATGGAGGAGACTGCTTCCTATGGGCCAAATGGGTCTGATAAACAACTGGGTCGCATACAGATTTTTTTTAAAGTTCATAAATATCTTCTTCTTTAATGCGATATTAACTTCTAAATACTTTGGCGTGCATGTGGAACAACATCAACAATAATAATAGATAGCACGTATGGAGTGTTTACTATCTCCGTAATTTATACTAGTCATGAATTACCTGCTTTAATCCTTAAAACTAATGCTGAACTATGAGGAAGATACTGGTATTGTCTCCATTTTAAATATAAGGAAAAAGAATTCTGGAGAGATTCTGTAACTTGACCATGCCTACAAATTTAGTAGATGAAGGATCCAGTATTCAAATCCAGGTGTCTAATTTCAGATCCTACATTCTTATATACTGTGAATAAGCCAAATACATTGAGTACTAATATGCAGAATAAGTAATATAACCTATAGCACAGCCCCAGATATACATTACTCCCAGAAGTGACCTAGCACACTGGATTATATATCCCCATAAAGTAAGTAGAGGGAGCGTTTTCTGAAGGCCAGGTGAGCTGGGCATTCTGTTCCTATCTACTTGAGGAACAGGAATTCCTTCCTTCCAGTTAAAAATATTGAGCAAGTCAAGGCTATCTATGAGAATAACATCCTAGGCATGTGAGAGTTAAAAAATAAATATCTGTTGTACAAGACAAAGATCATCTATTGGTTTTTTGTCCTAGACAACTCCAGGGAGTTATATAAAAAATGTTTTTAAAGTACAAAGTACTTCATGAAAAAAAGGGAAGATAAAAATGTTGCATGTTAAAATGTTTGTGACAGGTGCATTTAATTTCCTTTTTAACCTCCTGCCCCTAAGTGTGCTCACATGACAAATTCCTTGAATAAATACTTAGACTGGAGGCTATTCTGGAAAGTAGGGGTCCCGATAACACTTGGTAACTATAGTTACAGTTGTCTCTTCTTTATCTGGAATGTAAAATAATATATCATCATCTCCAAAGTCATTTTAAAAGCCTTAATGACTCACTCATAAAATAAACACTAATTTTGTAGGCAATATTTCTATTGTTCAGTGCTAGTCATAATTTCTCTTAATGATAAAAGTGATGGAGGAAAAATATGAAAGCTAATAATGTCTTATGTGGAGAACAAATCAATTTTTAAAATCCCTGTGGAAAATGTTTTCCTTCTTTTCATTGAAATAAAATAGCTAATTTATTTAATTAATGATTATTCCCCTAACTACCCCCAGATAGAGATTATATTGAGTTTTAATTGGCTAGTCTACACAAACTTGGCAAAACATCAGTATAATACTGATTTTTTAAATGTCATCAAAAAGTGAAATACTCCTCCCAGCTCAGAGAAAATTGTAACAAACAGAAGAGATGAGAGATCAATCCAGAAGCTTGGTAACGTAGATCACATATTCACCATGCTGCTGTCTCTTGTGGGAAAGAGTTCCTCTATTGGTCTAGAAGCAAAGAGATGAACAAAACTTTTCTTGTCTCCTCAGTCTTTAATTGTGAGAAAGAACTTATCAGATTAAAATATTCATGCCTTTAGCGATACTAGAAGGCATATCATCGGTAACATAGACACATTTTAATAAATATGCATTAATATAGGTAGGTCAATTCTTGCTACTTTGCCCCAAGTACCTATTTTCTCCTGAAGAAACTGAGTGATTATCTCAGAGAACTAGTCTCTCATTTATTTTCTATACCCATTGCTGAGACTTGTGACATGAACTCGACGTGGACCGTGAAGCTGATTTGTGCAGGTCCTTGACGCCATCTTTGATTCTGTCATAAACAAAATGGAGACCAAGGAAACACAGTTCCAAGGACACATGAAATAATTTGGGTGCACAATTTCATTTGTTAAACAAAATTTTAAAAATTTTGTTCACTCGTACATCACCTTCAGAACTGACTTCCCTGGTCAGCTGGTGGCCTGATGGTTATGGCAGCTGGATCCCATATAGCTGACTGCGTGGTTTGAATCCCAGACCTGGAGGCTTGCAAAGCATGCTGGACACGTGTGTACTTGGGCCCACTAGCTGTGATGGGTCTTGAGCCTACCTCCTGTGTGATCACATCCTCTCTGTGTCATTAGGATACTGTCCTTACTTTAGCCTTTATTGTCAGTATCCTATGTGCTTTTTAGATGAAGAATAATAATTGGGGCCCAGCTGCAGTGGTGTAGGTGCTAGGGTGCAGCTGTGCGATGCTGGACCTACGATGAATGTCTGGGGTGTGGATCCCAGGCCAACCTGAAAATGCAGGCTGCCCCATGATCCAGCCTGGCTGGAAGACTGGGTTGGGGGTTGGCTCACAGCATGGTGAGATCCTGCTTGAGGGTATCTGTCTCTCTCTTTCTTTCTCTCATAAAAGAAATACATACATTTTAAATAATAAGAATAATTGGAATAATAGCAACGATCTTTAGTTTCTCTCATTTTCACTGCATCAAGATCTACAAGGCTGATAAAACTATGAAATGGGCACAGTTAGCTTAAGAAGTTAGCATTTTGCTGTGGGTGCTGATTGGTCTGAGTTTCCAAGAGAAGACAAGTCTAGACTGACGGAGTTGGAGGGGTTAAGCCTGAGAGCTTCATTGCTTATCCACCAGAGTGGATAAACAGGGAGAATTGGTTGGAAATCCAGGGCAGAGCCATTGTTAGGAGCCAAAGTGATCAAATATAAATGCCAGGTCCAAAGTGATGAAATAGAAAAATTTAAAAATTAAAAAAAATTAAACCAAAGCCAAGAATCAGGATGAAAAGAACCAGATTGAATGAGAGATAGGAAGAAGTGAGGAGAGTTACAAATAGGTTTTAAATTTATAGCTTATCTTTATGGGCTAGCAGATAGCATAGTTCATACTTCATTAAACCGTATTTTTTTAAAAAAGAGTTGAACTAGATACTTTCAAAGTCACTAACATAGAAGTGGTTTTATTCAGGTGTGACATTTAAAAGCAGGTCCGTTGACTATATATTTTCAACAAATTGCTAATTAATTACTTAAATGTGTGACCTTTCATCATTTTATTTGAAATGGTCATATCGAATATTATGGTGAGTTTCTTGAAGTCAGTGTTGATTCATATTTGTTACTTTCTCTCTCTTCCTTCCTCTGTTTCTGTACACGTGTATAGACAGAAGGAGACAGAGAGGGAGAGGAGAAGGAAGAGAAGTATACAAACCTCCCAGCGTTTCCTCCTTTTGGTGACTGAGTGAGGAAAAGGGAGTTATGAAGAGTTCAAGTCTTGGTTGCACTGAGAGTGGTCCTTCCCTCTTCTGGGTGACTGTTAACTGTTCCTCCAGCATTGCAACAGAGGGTCCTGTGCATGTGTTGAATCCAACAATTCATTTACTATCATCTCACCAGGGGGTGCTCACACTCGGTCAGCTCTCCTAGACACCAAGACCCTGAGAAGACTCTTACCACATTCTCCCAAGACATCTACTCTTTTGCTTCAGGTTGTGGTGGTAAATCTCAGCAAGGCCATAGGTCCAAGCAACACCACCTTCTGCAGCCCTCAAATCTGCTCATTTATATTCTACATGTCTTCAGAATAGGAAGATGCATAGTGGTAGGTAGAGTGGAGATGTGGTAATAGTCACAACCAGCCCTTCAGAGAAGCATTGGTTCTGGAAGTTGTATGTTCTCTGATCTTAGTTAATATGGGTTATGTGTGCCCAGCTTGAGTCTTAGAAGCTAATTGGTTGAAAACAAGATCCCACATGGCTTCTGACACTATCCTATTTGTATGAGGAGATTTCAGAAAGTTTCTGGAAAAATGGAATTAGAATATGAATTTATTTTGTGGCAAAAATTAGACTCATGCATAGCCTTTTCATCACAAACTTTCAGAAGAACCCTTAAATATGTCAAAGTAACACTTTGAGGATGTAAGGAATATTAGTAAAGATTAAGCAGCATTTATTCATGTCATTTAAATTTCATTCGGGAGAGAGACAATTAACTTAATTAACTACAATTTTCCAGGCTGGTCTTTTGGCAGCTTATGATATGATATAAAGCTGGTTATTTAACAAAGGCCTTATAGTAGATACATATACATCTTTCCTTATAAAAATAGGTAAAGATTAGAAAATGAGAGCAATAAGAAAGATTAAAAGATCATTCAAAAAAAAAAAAAAACAACAACCATCTTATTGATTATCCTTAAGAGCAGAATAAAGAGAGTGTTGGTGAATTACCTTTCCTCGTAAAGAATGGAAGGAAGAATGAATAAGCACTTAAATCAAGTCAGAAATTACAGCCAGTTAGAAAATAGTAAGAATTACTTTGGAAATGAGAGAGAATTGTAATCGTTGTCTCTGGATTAAAAAAGCTAATTTTCTCATTTGTTTGCTTTGTCTGGGACAGGTTAACAAAAGCACGTGGACAAAGTCAATCACCTTTTTAATAAATCGAGTCAACTGTTAAACGTTAGAAACCACCTGTCGTTCTTAAAATGGCCTCTAGAGGTCAGGCTTGAGGCATGGTGTTTTGCTAAAGCGCCCCGCTCAATGCCTAGCCAGTCAAAACACAGCAAATACTGATACTTTTTCTCCATCTATCATTCATAAACTCAAAAACTTACTTATAAACTAAAACGCTAATATACAAAATTCTTTGCTCTTGGATATTTAAGCATGTATTTAATTTATACATTTAAGTAAGAATCTAAATTAATTTCTCTTAAAACAGAGAAACTAGGACTCTAAGATCTTTCTTTACTTTTGGTTTGCATGCCCTCCCCAGAGTGAGACCAGAGAAAAAGTGAAAGAGAGAGAGAGAGAGAAGTGAGAAATCACCTTCCTGGGGGGGAAGGCCATGTTGAATCCCTTCTCCTCCTTTCTCCTCCTGGGATTTTGGCCACACTTGCTCAGGTGCCTGGCATTTATCAAGCTCCCAGGGCCAGGACTCCCACTGCCAGTCAACCATGTGGAACCCAGGTCCCCCAATCTCCTCGCCACCTGCTGGCCCCAGGATTCTAAGAACATTTAAAAAATAAATTTAAACCTTAGAAGATGTAAGGATTTGTAAAATAAAATATTTTAAGAATAAAAGTACTCAACTTTAAAATAATAGGACCTTTTAAAGTTTTCTCACGTTCCTAAAATTTAGGGTTGCAATCATTCTTTTAATTCAAAAAGCATTTGAAAGCTCTCCAAATAATGTTGAAATCATTTGGAACAAGACAGAATAATTTACCATTATTATTGTATGTACTTTAGCCGTTTATCAGCCCAGTTCAGAAAATGGCAGGCAGCCAAAAGACATCTTCTTTACAGTTCCTTCTAAGCATCTCAGCCCAGAATTCAATGCTTAGTGAAGGCCCCCAACCAGGACAGGGAAAGACAGAGGAGGGTTCCATCTAGAATGTTCCTTACACAGTTTTGGAGTTATGCTATTTCTTGTTCTCTGGTTATTTTCTGCTTTCTTACCTTTTTAATTATTTTTAAATAACACTCTCAGATATCCTAGAATATTTGGGGAAAATATGAAAGGCCATCTCAGTTTCTTAAACATGTTAGTAAATTTTTTTCTATTTAATTACATGTCTTGAACTGCTTCCAAATATTACTTAGTTAGAAAGAGTATGCCTTAGTAATTCTGTTAATGTCCAGATTTTCCTGCCCCTGCAATTCTTTACCCTATCCTTACCTGTACTCCCAAACATGATTATTTAAAAATCTTTAAGTCTATTTTTTTATGTAAATAAAAGAGACAGAGAGACAGCACCCCAACAGTCTTGACACTGTGATCTACCCCCTGCTTCAGCTGGCCCCAGCTCATTCTGCATTAAATGCTTATCTACTGTAGGAAAATAAAAGATTGCTTGGATATAGTTTGAAACTATTGAAAATGAGGAAAGAGTTTGCCTGAGGATAGCAATTCTTCAGAACTGTTTTACTTTTTAAACCCCAAAGTAAGGACAGAGTGTATGTCAACCTGCTTTCCAACCATCTTTTTCCTTTGGGCAACTGCTTTATCTTGTTAGCTGGGATGGCGTTAGTGCATTTCTACCCTTTTGTGGCAATTGAAACTTTTTGCTCAGTGAAGTGGTGGCTCCTATCCCAAGCATCTACCATGCCGGTAGCCCAAAACACATGTCAAACTAAACAAATTCAATTGCTCATATTAGACTAACGGGGGAATAAAAGTTCAGGGCCAACGCTAATCAATTTAGGATTAATTAGAGCTACATAAAATAATGATTTACTACTGATCGAGTGAAAGCATGCATTTTGTCCCTTGGTGCAAGTTAAAATGGTAATGGGAATGGGGCTATGGAAACTTCTACCCAGACATGTAGAAGGTTCCAACTTACTCATAGGAGACAGGGAGACAGAAGGCAAGACTTGAATCTCCTGGAGAACCTTTCTCTCATCAAAAATATTAAACATTTGGCTTAGCTAATCACTAAAATATGTGGCTGGAAAATTCTACACATTTAAAACAGGCACATGACTGGCTCAGCTGTGGTAAGCTGAGACCACGTGGGAGGCCTGAGTTTGGTTTCTGTTCTGACCTAATCAGGCCGGCGTGGAGGCACATGCCTATGGTCCTAGCTCACTGGTAGGCTAGGACAAGAAGGACCACAGTGTGGAAAAACCCTGTCAAAAATACCTACCTCATTCTCTCTTATGAAAACATTAAGCTAAAAAGACAGCTGGCCATAGTCTGTTAGCTGTATTTAAGCAGTTCACACTGTGAGCATGTGCTGCCTATCCAGGAGGCCCAGCCTGGACTTTGCTGCCCCAAATGTCCCAAATGTGTGTGTTGGGACAGCTGATCTCTCTTTGTCCCATCGAGAATCCTTACCATTTGAGACATGGGAGCGCCATAACGTTTTTGCAGTTACTTTTTCGTGTACTGATTGATTTCCATCTATTTTCCGTTCTTAAATGCTGCCTGGCACATATTATTCAAACTAAGTGGGCTACAAATTAGCTTTCTTAAAATACCAATGTATGGGGCCAGTAGGTGTCATGGCGGTTAGGGCGCTAGACTGCCACATGTCTGGCCACGGTGCAAATTTCAGATCTGGTAGCTTGCTTTCTCACTTTTCCTCTCTCTCCCTCTTTGTCTCTCTCTGGTGAGCTTATGTGTCCTATAGCAAAATTAGAAATAATAATAATAAATAAAATGAACTAAATCTAAAAAACTTTAAAACAGTCCATGTAAATATGTGGCTAATTTATTATTTTTAAAAGTGAGACTAAGACAATAAAAATCAAGTATGCACACAAAAAAGATAAAAGTTATGATGTTCAATCTTATTCTTTTATAGAGAGATTTTTGCCATAGGGCATGTGTGTTTGCTGGAGAAATAGAGAGACAGAAAGCAAGAATCACTCCCACCCCAGGGGGGATGGCCATGCTGTAATCCCTTCTCCTCCATTCTCCTCTCAGAATTTTGGGCATGCACGCATGCATGCCTGGTGTGAGTTTTAAGCTGCCGGGACTGGGATTCAAACCATGGTTGACTATGTGGGAGTCCAGCGACATAAGCATTATGCCATCTGCTGGTCCTATGTTCAGTCTTAAAAATGAACATTTGCTGTAATAATAGCAGGAGTCAAGACGAAGAATTGCTTCTCAGACCTTGAATCTCAAAGAGTGTATCTGGAGGGGTCTTCACCGATATTCCAATCTGCAGGTACAGAAATTCCATTGCCTCATTTTAATGAGAGAAAGTAACTTCTGGGAGACTAAGTCATCCTAAAGGAATTTATTTATATACAAGAGTGTCAATTTATTACCTTATAACAAAACTAAGAAGTTAACTAATATTCCCGACTGAACAACTCAGTAAATTGTATTTCTATAGGAAATTTTCTTCACAAAATCAAATCAATAGTAGAAGGCCACTGTAACCATAATTTTATAAAATGGGAGTTATACAACCTTCTGGGACAATTAAAATAATAAAATTGAAGAGTATTATTCCCTATCTCCATGGTCAGACTTCATTACTGAGTATTTACTAAGTCCTTAGTGCAGGAGATAATAAAAATTCAGTGAGTTCTTATTACTGAATCTTCATATTTAGAACAATTTATCAGTCATTATATACTTTAGTCCTGTGGTACTATAATTTCTCATGCAAAATGTAGCATTTTCTAATATTATAATTCTCCCAATTAATTATATTTTGAAATGATTTACTTATTTTACAAAGCACTAGGAGTCACTTGTTTAGATTTAGAAAATATAGTTGAACAATCTAATTACAAATGTCTTCTTTGGAGGATATTTCTTAAGGAAATGTCAAATCCAATTACGTTCATGTCGGTTATTGTTAACTTCTGTTTCTTACCAGTGTTCAGAAGCATGCCTTATTGTGAATCTAAAACTCTTACACGAGTATAGAAGTGAACCAAAATTGGTTAGACAGGCAAGTAATTTAACAATGACATATCAGATCTCAAGTATTTGTTGAAATGTTGATTTATGTGGTTTAAATGGGAACACTAATTTAGTCTTCTATTTCTTCAGTTTTTCTCCAAGATAGGATTTATCTACAAAACTCTTGTCTGTTAGATATGTGTACAGGAATGCTGAGACCTTTAATACATTGAGCTCTCAGTTTTCAGTATTTACTAAGTATTTACAGTCATTGTAAAATGCAATGAAAATTCTCTTGACCAAAATTTCTCTTCCAACTTTTCTCCATAGTTACCTAAATTTTCATAATGCTTATTTTTGAGGGATTAAAAATGATGATCATGACCTTGTCTTCTAATTAACTTATTTCTTTGAATCTCTACATAGTACATACCATAATAATATGCATATGTGCCAGGTGAGCTTTAAATGAGGAAAACAAAGTAGCTTCCTTTCTAGCTATTGAGACCTCAGCTCATATTAGTTTACCTGAGAGGCCCTGAGGAGAAAGGAACACCAGAAAAAGCAGGGATGGGAACTCTGAGCCCCCTGGACTGCTCTTGACTTTCTTGTCAAATGGAGGTTCTTTATAGAGGTGTTCTGTTGATCAGTTTCCATAGGAGGACTTTCGTATCTTCCTGAGGTGGCCTAGCAGAAAAAATCTGGGCTTTTGAGGGTACAGCCTTGGAATTGATTCCAGCTCTACAATTATCCAGCTGTGAGATTTTACACTAAAAGCAACCTCAACTTCAGTTCCTGACCTGTAAAATGGAATAAAGTGGTAACCTATCCTGGCCTCATGGAGCCCTCTTTTCTCTCTGGCTACCTAAGATTAGGTCTGACCAAGCTAACATTAGTCAGCTTTCAGGGCTCCTCATTCCTATCATCCACACCAGTTCGTATTGGCCAGGGACCAGCACAGTAAAGGTTACCACTTCAAACAGGAAAATAGTCTATTTCTTTAATAAAAGAAAAATCCTCATTACAGTCTGATTTTTCTTTTAAATAGCATAAAGGTAAACATCAATTTAGCCTACAGAAATATTTCAAATTAATGTAGACAAATGTGAATCTAGTTCCTTATGACTTCTCACAATTCAGATCAGTTGGTACACATCTGAGTACCCTTTTCAAGGTTACAATTTGCAGAATTGCAATAGAGCAGATTTTCATTGCTGTTACTCTTTAAATTTTCTGATTATCCAAAAATAGATTTTTTTGTGGCTATAGAATAAAACGTGGAACAGAGTGGTAGGTTACTTATTTTTCTTATAATCTAATCTCTGCATGTTATATATTATTGCTTTTTTGGTAGTGTTCTTGCTTTTGTTTTTGTGGTGTTTTTTTTTTTTTTTTTTTTGCTATAGAGCACATGTGCTCACCAGAGAGACAGAGAAAGGCAGAGAGACAGAATGCGAGAAGTCACTCCCCCCAGGGGGTATGGCCATGTTGTAATCCCTTCTCCTCCATTCTCCTCTTGGGATCTTGGGCATGCATGCACATGCACCTGGCATGAGGTTTAAGGCACTGGATCCAGGAACTGAACCACAGTGGACTATGTAGGAGTCCAGTGACATAAACATTACACCATCTGCTGGTCCCTTGCTTCCGGTATTTTAAACTATCTTTTAACCATTCAATTGATGTTATATATTACACAGATGTCTGAAATTATTTGAGTGTGGTGTTCAGAGAAACCTAAATAGAACTGGTTTTAAAAATCATTATTTTTTTGCTTTTCCAAAACTTGATAAAATGACTTCTCCGCTTTATTTATTTTTTTACTTCCATAATAATGTTCTTGATTTCATTTTTTGAGGTCGATATGTTGCCTCCTATCTATATTAAATTCACTGGAGCAAGGCCCTAAGTACATTTGTCAAACGTCCAATTTGGCGATAACCAAGTTAACGAGTAACATTTGTTATTAATTACATCAATGAAAACATCATAATCTTACAACTCTGGCTTGAGCCTAATAGAGGAGGAGGTTTGAGGGATGAATATTCACAAGCAATTAATGGACCACTCTTTAGGAAAAAAAAATGCTAAAAATCATTTTAATAGCCTCTTTGCATTCTAACCAGACTTCAGCAATTCAAACCATATCTAGCTAGGAAAAAAAATGTAATGGAGTCCTTAAAATTAAATCCAATGAACTTGTCTTTGCAGAAGGTCAAGTAATATACTCTCATGAAAGAAAACTCTTCATTTAATGCATCAGTTATTAAAAAGGTGTTCTTTTTTCCTGTTTGGGTTCTGTCTCTCTTTTTTTATTACTGCATATTAAAGTAACTGTCTTGCCAACATGCAAATGATATGCTAACTGAACATGGCTAGGATAAAAGTGATGATGAAAGGGCCAAAGAGACCTATCAGCTACATTATTATGGCTAAACAACGGAAAATCACTGAGCTTCCAGAATCTTCCTCTATTCCTTGCTTACACAACTCAGAAACAAGTGAAAATTAAAACATAGTAAATTATTTTCTTTCTCTTTTGTTTTTTTGAAAGGATATCAAAAAAAATATTATAGAGCCTTAGATTTTAGCCTTTCCTTTTTTAGTACAAAATTCAGACACCTCTGCTGTTTCTGTGTGTGTTTTTAAGTACTGTGAGTATGTGTGTTTATGTGTATATGTGTGTGTGTTGGGGGGGATGGAGAGATAGAGGGAGTGGAAACAGGAGGAAAGGCCAAAGAACTATACTTTCTTACCTCTGTTGTGACAGGGAATGAAGTAAATGGTCATTGAAATCTTGCCATACGCTACTAGATATTTTGCATATTTTTATGGCATTTAATCCCTGTTATCTTTAATTTAGAACTGAAGAAATAAAGGCTTATCTTCTAAACAATTTGTTCAAGATCCTAAGCTACCAGTGGCGAATGCCTTCTCTTACTGACTTTGAAGCCCATGGTCTTTTCATTGTGTCATTTGAGCCAAAGGCATGTGTTATCTAATTTTTGGTAAGGAATATCCATTTAAATCTTACTAAAGTGACTCAATGTATCATTATTATTGTACTTTCAAACATAGTGAAGATGAAGGAGATGGATATGGCTGTTGTTTGATAATTACATATTTGGTGTGTGTTTGTGGATGCACTTATTTCCTTGATGAATTAAGTCTTCATGTCCTACAGAAAATAGCCACCTGTAAACCAGAAACTGCAGAAACTTCATCTGGGTTAGTTGGTATGACTTCTCTTGTGTCTGGTTTTAGTTATTGGGTAATTGGTCCCTTCTAAGGATAAGAGAATCTGTAGAGGACCAGGGTGTGAGAAAGCCCAGCATCTTAAAGTCTCTACTGGTTGAGATAGAAGGTTTCAAGTAAGAGAAGCAAGGCTCAGCTCAGAGGACAGTGTTTCTGTCCAAAGGTCTTAGGACAAGGAAATGCCCCACATGATTAGGTTGGTGGTATCTGAGCCCTGTGACTGGCTATTTTTTTTTCTTCCTCCTCTCATCTCCTCTTCTCTCTTTTCCATCTCTCCTCCTCTATACCTTCCACTTCCCTTTTGTCCCTTCTTCTCCCCTCCCTTCGTTTTCTTGCTGTTCTTTTTTAGGTTATTAATATTCATTTCTACCATGAGTGAGAGTGACAGAGAGATACCTGCATCAATAAAGAATATGCAATTTCAGACTGAAGGAGTCCAGTGAAATGAATGAAATTTTAAGCCACTGAGAATAATAGGAATATTCTTTTCTTTCTTTTTCTTTCTTTCTTCCTTTCTTTCTTTCTTTCTTTCTTTCTTTTTCTTTCTCTCTCTCTCTCTCTCTCTCTCTCTCTCTCTCTCTCTCTCTCTCTCCTTTCTTTCTTTCTTTCTTTCTTTCTTTCTTTCTTTCTTTCTTTCTTTCTTTCTTTCTCTCTTTTTTTTTAAAAGTTTTTGTCATAGGATGTGTGCACTTGCCAGAGAGAGACAGGGAGATAGAGAGAGGGAAAGTGAGAAATCATCCCCCAAGGATGATGGTAACACTGCAATCCCTTCCCCTCCATTCTATTCTTAAGACTTTTGGCACACACATACACACACCTGGAGTGATTTTCAAGCTGTCAGGTCTAAGATTTGAACCACTCTCAGCCATGTGGGAATTTAACACTTAACCACCATGCAACCTGCTGATCATATAATAGGAATATTCTAAAAGCTTTACTACAGACTGAATATTGTATACTCCTCAAATTTATATTTTAAAATCCATACTCTCAAGGTGATGATATTGAGAGGTGGAGCCTTTCAATGGTGATTAGATTATGAGGATTAAGCCATGATGAATAAGATTAGTGTCTTTATACAAAGAGATCCAAGAGAGACCTCTCATGCTTTGCACCATGAGAGGTTACAGTGAAGAAATGGTCACTTATGAGTCAGGAAATGGACCCCAACTGCTAGTAATTTGATGTAGGTCTTTCCAGCCCCAAGAACTATAAGAAGTAAATTTGTGTTACTTAAAATCACCCAGTGTTTTTATTTTTGTTATAGCAGCCTGATAAAAATAAGACAGGTTTAGTGATAATAAAAGTGACATTCAAGGAATTGAGGACTAAATGGCACTAGACTGTTCAAAAGTAAGAGTAGAAATTAGAAGAACTGAAAAACTATCATCTAAATTATAAGGGAACATTTATTTTAAACTTAGAAACTTCTACCCAGCCCAATGAATTGTTGAGAGTTAGACTAGAAGAGAAAAAAATTCAGACATTTAAAGTTTGCACCATGTCTTAAGGTATAAATGAAGAATGAAACCTACTAAATCAATGAATTCTACTAAATTGATGTCTCCAGGTCAGGGAAAATAGGCAAAGAGAAGTCCCAGCTTGACAATTATATAACAAGCCTGGAGAACAACCAGTCCAGAATAAAGGAGGGGGAGAGAGAAATTTAAGGATGTATGTGTCCAGGAAAACAAACAAACAAACAAAACCCCTAATTACCTGAAGTGCTTAAACATTCTCTTTAGCTTGAATGAAGCCTACACAAGTCTTCCTGGCTATAGGCTCCTGATCTATCCCCTAGAGAATTTGCTTTAGAAACTTGTAATTCTTAAGTTCTTTCTCTGCCCAGTTGAGATGTAAATTTTCTCCCAGATTATTGACAATTTTACAACCAGGAACATCCTTGTAATCAAGTCCTATAATCAAGAAAGAAAGGGCTCCAATCTAGCCTATCTCATCTACCCTAACCCAATCTCCATGAAAGACAGGAGTCTAATTTAGCAAGTACAGAGGGACTCATCATATTGACCCATTTTTCTCATGTCCTCATCCTCCAATACTGTTCCACTAGTTCACTCTGATTCTTAAAAACGTTTCTGCTGTTGTTTTAAAAAAGTACAATAGCATTCAGTCTTTCCCCATTACCACAATAATACATACCCCTATGACAGTGGTTTTAATGAAGTCTTCCTTGCATGATTAGCCTGTCCAGTGCAACTTGTCTTTGAAAGTTTGGGAAATAGCATTATGAGTCATTTACTCATTCTATTGGAAAGTTTAGGAAAAATTAATAATAAGGGCAAAGAAGACTAAATAAAGATGTGGTTATTAAATTCGATGTTCTCATATTCTACCTTTCTTTATTTCTAATTTTCCTTGCCCAAAGAAGCTTTTCTCTTTTATTAGCCACATGGTGGATTTTGTTTACACTTACGTCTTGTATCATATTTTGTTCCTCCTGAAGTGCTGAAAACTTATTTGCTATAGTGGAAGTCTGTTGGCTTAATTACCACCCTCTAATGTTCTCTCTCCTCAATGTGACATAATCCCTAAACTTTCTAGCTTCTTTAATTAAAAGTACTGGTTAGGACAATGGTTTACATTTACACAGAATTTCATGACGTGCATAATGTCCTTTCATAAGCCATTTTATTTAATCCTCATGAAAACCTTCCAAGGTGAGGTTTGATGCTGGATTCAGATGAATGTTGGTCAAGTTTTAAAATCTCTCTGTGTCAATTTTCATATTTTAAAGAGAGATCAAGTAATGAAAGAGTAAGAGTAACGCATAGCTCATAGGACAGTTGTGAGGGTTAAATGAAGCAATGGGTATAAATGCTTTATGCTATATGTGGCATAGTGAATGCTCAATACATCAATATTTTAATTATTTTTTCATAAAGGAAGAAGAAAATTAGGCCCAGTAGGACAAAAGTTATTAAATTATAAGACTAGAGCCTAGACCTGTATCATTTGATTCCAAAAGCAATTTGCATCCTCTAACTCATGTTTTGACTCTAAATACTTCTTTTAAGCAATATCTTCATTAGAACCTGCTAGTTCATAATCATGGATTAGATGTTTAGAACAGGGATGTTAAGTTTTATAGGTGAGTGTGGGCTAGGGTAGAGTAGGTAAGAAGAGATTGACTCTCAGCAATGGTGGGGAGGGGGATAGAACAAGAGGAGACTTAACAAGGACACCAGCACAAGAGCTGGAGCAGGCGGAGGGAACAGAGGAGTTAGGATGAGGAAGCGTGGAGGCATAAGAAATGTGAGACAGCATGTGGCTAAAGACAAATTGCTCATGCCACCATTTGATCTGGTTGGCCTTAGCCAATGTCATTTAAAATAGTATTTGAATAGCTGGGCAAAATGTTACTCTTGAAAGGGAGGAACACTGGAACAAAGAAGGGTCATTTACTTGAACCTAGTATGTGAAGCATTAATGTAATTCATCCATAGAGGAAAAAAGGAAAATAGAGCTCTGCAGATATATTTTTAAAAGAGAAGTGCCCCTGATTGAACAGACTGTGAGTGGATGTGTCTCTGAGAACAGTCCAGACCTAGAAACGGAGCTATCTCTATGGCAGCTATTGCCCGAGACCTGCTGTTGTTTTCATTTTATGATGTTTTTGTTCAAGCCAGGAGTAGTACATATTTGTAAATAAATGGACTATGAGTCTAGCTTCCTTCTGTGTATGTGACTTGTTTTCAATTCTGATCTACCGCTCTTTTGGAAGAGAAGATGAGCTTGAGTTTATAAAACTTAGATCCTTAGAGAACTCATATGATATTTTTTTACTGTGTTTTCATATTTGTCATAGTGCCAAACCTTAGTGTGACAGAATATTGTACAATTGAGAGCTATTTCTTTTTGGTTTTGTTTTTAACAGTTGAAAATATTTCTAAAATGAGTGTTACCATTCATAATTTCTTTATTCTTTTTTTTTAATACTTCCTTTGAGAAGTTTTTCAGTTTTTTGGGTTTTTTTTGGGAGGTTTTTGCTATAGGGCACGTATACTCACCAGAAAAACAGAGAGAGACAGAGAGACAGAAAGCAAGAAATCACCCTGCAGGGAGGATGGCCACGCTGTAATCCCTTCTCCTCCATTCTCCTCTTGGGATCTTGGGCATGCACGCACACACGCCCAACCTGAGTTTAAGCCACCGAGTCTGGGACTTGAACTGTGGTCGACTACATGGGAGTCCAGTGACATAGCCATTACACCAATTGCTGGTCCCTTCAGTTATTTTTAATTCAATTTTTTTGTTGTTGTTCTTAAGATACTGTGACTCAGGGCCAGCAGATGGCACCGCAGTTATAGCACTGGACTCTCACATGGCCAACAGAGGTTCTAGTCCTGGACCCAGTGGCTTGAAACTTACACCATGCATGTGTGCATGTGTGCCCAAGATCTTGGGGAGGAGAATAGAAGAGAAGGGATTGTGGCCACCTCCCCTGGGGAGTGATTTCTCACTTTCCCACCTCATTGTCTCTGTCTCTTTCTCCAGTGAGCACATGTACTCTAAGGCAAAAACCGCTACAGATAAAAAGATACCTTGGCTCTGGGTAGCTTTTGAAGATGGTAGAAAGGGCAATTTTATAGTTAGTGAAGAGCAAAAGGAGGGTTGGACAGGACACAGTCTGGGCTAGGTCTTCTGCTTTTTCACACACTGCAAGCTTGGACTTGAGGTAAAGCTTTTGCTGTTGTTGTTGAATGATTAAAGCTGATTTTGGCCATGATGACCTTTCTGTTGATCCTCTAGTTTGTTAGAGGTCAAAGGAGTCATAGGAATAATCCAGTTGACTCCCTTTCTATTTTACAGGTGAGGTAACCAGAATGCAAAGAAGCATAGCCACTAGTTCAATGTCTTACAATTTGTAGAAAGTCTTTTTTGTCACACATTTTATTAATTTATCATGTCTTTATACACTTAGTACACCATTTAATCCATTGTGTACTTTACCAAGAAACATTTCCATAATCTGCACTTACAAGTTCAAATAATGGTAGGTATCTTTTCAAGTTCCCTGTCATCTGAGGCTGGTTGATACCTGCTGGCCACTTCCCACCTTAGGCTCACTGGTATCTGAAAGTCATTACTCTTGCCTTATTTATATTCTCTCCTCTGCTCACTCACTCAAACCTTCTCATCCTGTTTGTTATTCCACAGGTGCCAACTGACTAGTCTGATAAAATAGTAATCAATATATAGATGGGAGAGAATGAAAAGGCCTAAATAGGAAAAGCTTCTTTTTATGTGTCACTACTGACGGAAACTTCTGAGCTGGAGTCCATTGGCTTTTTCTGCAAACATGCTATTTGGAGTGTTGCCACATTAAGCTTGACCCTAGGAAAAATATGCTCTTCTTTTGCTAGACTTTAGGATTTCTTTAAAAAGTTCAGGGTTCCTTGATTTGTTCTAGGCCTTAGTTGGAGTACTGCCCCTTTGTAGGTGATTTTAGTCAAGAAATGTTTGAATGAGTGAATGCTCTGGAATCCAAAACTCAAGCATACTCATGATCCAGATGTCTGTGCTACTTCTAAAGATTCCCACCATGGTATCCTTTTTTCCAAGGTGAGGATTTTGTTCTGATTAATTTATGTAGCTATAAATAACCGAGTATGTTCAAGTGTTTGCTGAGTCAGATGCAAAGTTGAGTTGCTCTCAGACTCTTCCTGGAAGAGTTCAAGAGTTCATAGCCTAATTAAGGGAATGACAACTACATGCATGACTTAGCATATGGTGTCTTAGAGAAATATTCTCTTTTAACTCTTCGTGGGGGTAGGTATAAGTGCAATGATTAAGAACATAGACTCTGGGAAAAAGAATCCTGGGTTCAAAATAGGTGAATCTATTACTAGCTTCATGATTTAGAGAAATTACTTCAACTCCTAAGTGCTTCAGTTTTCACATCTTAAGATGGAAGATACACATATTGTGTGTTTTAGAGTTGTAAAAATTAAATTATGAAATGTATATAAATTTATAATGTGTTACAGCATTATATAGTCATTATTGCAATACTATCTATCTATATATATTACAATACTATCTATCTATCTATCTATCTATCTACCTATAGGGCCGTTGGAAAAGTCATGAGGTACTTTTGAATAGAAAAACATTTCATGACTTTCCTGATGACCTAATATAGTTTAATTTTTAAAGCATTTACTCTGGTTATTTCATTGATTCTATGGTGGACACTGGTGGTGCTAAGATTCATAAGGTCTGTGATGTCAAAGGGTTCTTCTGAAGAAAACAACAGTTTCATACTCTCTTGATTGAATTTACCTTTCTGAATTATCACCACAAACTAGGCTTCACAGACAAGAAGTGTAGCAGAATCCAGTGAGTAATGGAATCCCCCTTCTGATGCTGTACACATGCCATGTGAGCACAGGGGCTCTTTTTCTGCTACTCAACTTCACTCTTAAACATTTGCAGCACTTTCTCTCTTGTGTAATAATTCTAAAGTAGGCAGTTTAGAAAATAGATTTTTCCAGGTCCTAATAATTAACTTGTGTGTCCAGAAGTACATTTTCTTAAAAAGAGATAATTAACTTGATTTCATTTTCACATGACTGTCCTGTGACAAGTCAAACTCCTGGAGTGAAAACATCTGCTATTTTCCTTCCAAGGGCAAGTATTAGGCACTTAGCTATGCCTTTTTGTCAACAGCTGTCAGATTCGACACCCTGAAAGCTAAGAAAAAGTACTTCTATTTGCATATCCCTTGAACTAAACTGAACATGCATTGACAAAGAATCTTGGGCAGAACCTGGCTTTAAGCTTGGGCTTCTCTGAAAAGCATGAGCCCTGCAAAGAGGGAGATATTTAAATAGCGCAAAGGATAAAGAAGCATAGATTTCAATCTTATAATTTAAAGTTATCAAACCCAGAGTCATTTACTAGTAAGATTTATAGTCATTTACTAGTAAGAAATAAAAATATAGTAAAAGCCTGTTGTAAAATATTTACCTATATGAAGGGTTATGTTCTATCATAATAAAATCATGTCCCTCAAATTAGACTAATAAATCATTACATCATGGGCAAGAACTAAAATAGATTTTATGTTTGAGGCTGTAAAAGGCTGAACAGGACAATTGGGTGTGGACAAATGACATAGTTTCTTTGAGACTATGCTTATTCTAACTCCGAGGGCAATCTGTGAGTGTGTGTTACATAACAAATGTGAGGTCTCTGACACAGATTTGGCACTCCCTAAGTAGTATTTACCACTATCTTAGTGTTTATGCCATAAAAGAGTTTTACTTTAACTGATAAAAAGATTTTATATTTATATAGAACATCTTTAAATTGGTAAATTGGTTATGTTGACAATTTCCCTATATCTATGAATGACTAATAATTTATTGGCTGGTAATGTCTTTCCAATCAACAGTGAAATATTTACTAGAATCTACAAGATGACAAAGACAGTCCTTCATCTCAAACCTTTTAAAATTTTGTAATTGTTAGTCAAATATTTTTCAATTTGTTTGGACCAAAATCTTAAAATGCTTTAAAGCAATAAAGGTAGATATTAAAGTCCATTTGTAGAAAGACTACTAATCATTGTTCTCATTCTGAATGAATAATACCACTTCATAATTTTATGACAAAAACCTAGAAAGATGAAGGACAAGTCTGTGACTCTTGTCACTGTCATCTAGAAGAGCTTCCAAAGAAAGTAGTATTAGTTTGGTTTTCTTTCTAGCTTATTTATTTCTTCCATTATCAAAAGTGAGAGAGAGAAAGAGAAACAGTACCCTCAGCAATGTACTGATATCATGATACAATGCCAGCTTCGGTCAGCTCTGGCTCATGGGCACATGTATGTCCAGCATACTCAGGGAGTTCTCCAGATACGAACCTGGAACCATTTGAAACATGTGGTTCTCTCACCAAGCAAGGCATTTACTGCTGTGCCATTGTCTGGCCCATGAAAATTAGCATTGATAAATGAAAATGAGAAGGGGTGCAAACTGAAGGCATGAGGGAAGTTGTGCAAACCTTCCAAAGCCAGGAAATGGAAGGTGTTTTTAGAGAAGTAAGCAATGGGAGGAGAAAGGGAAGGGAAAACACACATACACACACACACACACACACACACACACACACACACACACACCACACACAAAACCTAATTAGAACACAACGAAAAGAGGAGGAATGCTAATCGTCTATGATTCAAGGATATTATTTCACAGAATTCAGTGAACTCATTAACCAAAGTTGTCCTTGAGTCGCTTTGTGGTGTGGGTAGAAAGTTAAATATTATCTTGTGTGAACTACCGTGTAGTACTAGTCAGATTTCTTTGATGATTTATTCCCAACTTTGCAAACATAGCTGGCATGTGAGAAACTGCTCTCTCAGCAACCATAAATCTTCTAAAAGTTTCATTTCATTTTAGGGAGAAAATTAAGTGTCCATTTCGATAGCAATAAGAAAGAATAAATCCCATTTTTAACATATATTTCTTGCTGTGAGCTTACGAGCCTGATACTTGTTTTCTTGCAAATTCATTTTGAGTTGCTGCTTTAAGATATTCAGAGTAGGCACAGATCCACAGAAAGAAAAGCAAAAGGGATTATATATCAGCAACCATTTATTTTTTTGAAATAATGCATATTTGTATGCTACGGCTGATGTCCATTGATGCTTAGCAAATTGGTAGACTGGCTGTGTTGACAACTCTGTTGTCAAATTAATGGTTTATAGGGACTTTAACTGTGTCCTTAGACCCCCAGCAACCCTGGGCAAACTTTCATTTCCATGCATCTGCTCACCACTTACTTCATAATTATTATTCTGGATACAGCCAGAGTTGGTAGCAGTAGTTCTAAATGACCACTTTGAACAAGTCTGTAAATGATGAAACCACATTTATGACTGATGTCTCTGCTGAAAGGACATTTTCTAGTATTGTTTACATCTTTTGTCTGTGATTGATAACTAAAGAAAAGGATAATTTTGCTGTAATAACTGAGATAATGAATTTCCCCATTGTAATGACTAAGATGATAAAATTCTCCTGTTTCCCCCCCTTTTCAGCTTATAGAACACTTTCTGCTGGATCCCTGAAGGATATTTTCCCTCTTTTCTTACTATCAATGGCATTAGTAGTCACATAATTTATGCTATAGATTAGAATAATCCCCATTTTATTAGTAATTAAAAGATTACATAAAATGGGATATCTTCTGTAAGTAGATGTTTAAATGTTTAAATCCTGAGAGTTATGTTACACTGACAATAAAGTTCCCATCACATTTCAAAGTCTAAAATATAAATCCTAACAAAGACAACTTTTCACCTCTCTAGGTGTCTTTAAAGAGTAGTACTCAAGGGTTCCTTGGATGCTATGTTACGCAGGTCTTTTTTTTTTTTATTTAAGAGATTTTTTGTTATAGGGTACTTGCACTTGCTGGAGAAGTGGAGAGAGACAGAAAGTGAGAAATCACCCTCTGGGGGGATGACCATGCTGCAATCCTTTCTCCTCCATTCTCCTCTTGGGATATGGAGCACACACACACACACACACACACACACACGCATGGCGTGAGTTTTAAGTCACTAGGTCTGGGACTCAAACTGTGCTCGACTACGTGGAAGTCCAGTAACGTAACCATTACACCATTTGCTGGCCCCTAGACCCGTCTTATTTGAAGAGTCTGAAGGATTTGATAATGAACACCAAACTTGGTGACCAATGACAAAGAAAGGCCCCTCAATCACAGACACTGAAAGAGAGAACACTCTCAGGAAGTGGTCCTCATGACAGTAACTGTTGGCAAAGTCATAATCTCTAATGATGCTACCACTGGCCAGGTCATTGGTAGAAACAGGATCCAGCCCAAGGCCAGTCTCTCCCATCGCTACGTAACATCCTGAGACATGGGAGAATACCTTGTGAAGATGGAGACAGGAAATAGAATGATACCGTCTACAACCTAGGGAACACTGAAGATTGCTGACCATGACCAGAAGCTAAGAGAAAAGCATGGAGCAGATTCTCTCTCAGAGCCCTCAGAAGGAGCCAACTCTGTGGAACCTTGATTTCAGATGTCCAGTCTTCATAACTCCAAGAGAATGTATACCTGTCATGTAAAGCCACTCAACTTGTGACCCATAACAGAGGCAACTCTAGAAACTAATACATAGCTTGTTGTGTAACTATATAAATGTTTGCAGCATTTATAAATATGCTTTTACATATCCATATTTAGGATATGTCTTAAAGCTGAATTTCTGTGGTCAGTAGTAATTAGTTTGGCATGATCTTACCTCAGATAGCTCTATGGTGACTTCTATCTTCAAGTCTGTACTCAGATTGTCACCACCCTATTTCCTATTCAACATGTCCCCATCCTGTTCTACATGGAATCTCACTTCTACCCTATTTTGCTTTCTTTTTCCATAATGTTCAACTTTCTCAATCATATAATTTTTTCTTAAATTGTAGTTTCTCTCTTATTATAAGCTCCATGTGGTCAGATTCCTGTCTGTTGGAATTCACTAAAGCATGTCATGTAGATAAGTGCCCAACATGTGGTATGAACTTTGACAGTAACAGACAATACCCAAGTCTGGGTAATTTAAGAGAGAATAGAGGTTTGCTTATCTCTTGGTTTGGATGTCCAAGTTCCAGGGACCACATTTGGTGAGACTGCATCACAGCACAGTGAAAGGCAGGATAGCCTGATCCGAGTTCCGTGTGAGATAGTTCTGGTCTCATTCTCTTTCCTTGTAAACCACCAGGAGTCAGTTATAAAGCCCCACCTTCATCACTTAATAATTCTCAAAGGCCCCAAGTTCAATGCCAGGAAGATATTACATTTCCTTTAAAAAAAAAAAAATTGGCCACAGAGTGCATGGGCTCACTGAAAAGAGACAGAGGATAAGTGAGAGCACTCCTCTCCCATGAGTAATAGCCATTCTGCAATCCCTTCTTGTCCATCTTTCTTTCTTTTTGGATTTTGGGCATGCATATTCATGTACCAGGAATGTTTCTGAAGCCACTGGGTCTGGGACTAGAACTGTGCAGTTGGCCATGTGGGATCCAGTCACCTTAACCATTATGAGACTGGATGATCCAAGTTTCCCCTTAATATCTCCATAATAGAATGAAATTCTAATGCTTAAATTTTGGGAGACGCCTAAAACATCACAGTACTCAATAAATGTTTGTTGACAGAAATCCAGTAAGGTAAGTTATGTATGCTCCCAATGCACATTTCTAAACTGCCCTCCAAAATGGCTATGTAGATTTATACTATTGCAGTATGACACAACTTCACATGTATCCATGCATGTGTATGCACACATGCACAGATGTGTGTGTCTCACACAGACACACTCATGAGTGGAGATAAAGCATCAAAGATGCTGAAATTATATTGTGGTTGATCTTCACCTTATTTATACTTTTTATATTTTTGAAATTTTAAAGATAACTACTATAGTTTTTTCTACCTACTCCCAAGAAAAATGGATTTACTGAAAGAATGCTGCACCAAATCTCATTATCAGTTCAGGACTGCTAAAATGTCTCAGACCTCAGGTAAACTACAATGGAGACCAAGAAAGTAATCATAGAATTGTCTGTCCCTGGCACTTGAGGCTGCTCCCCTGGGCCCCTCTGTTCCTCTCTCTGAGGACAGAAATAGAGATAGATAAAGTTAGATGAGAGAAAGAGAAAGAGAGAGAGACACCTTCATATGGTAGTCCACCCCCCAGCCTCATTGAGCCTGGATCATGAGCAACCTGTCTGTACACATGCAGTATGTACAGGGAGACCTCATTATGTGAACCTAGGACCTTCCTGTGTGGTCTAGTATTGCTGAGTGTGGCTTTACCATTACACTCTCAGCTGGTTCCCATCCTGCCCCTAGTCTTTTATGACTGTGGTTTGCCCATGAAGGAAAATCTGTCCCTCTTTTCTGCCCCCCCCCCCCATATATTAATTAAAAACACTGATGGTTAATTTTAATTTAGCAGAAGTAAAATACTTATAAATTACTCATATATGACATATCTTAATTTGTAATAGGTATTCTTAATAAGATACCAATTTTAGTTGTTGATAAGAAATATAGGTTAAAAATTATCGAATTTCTTTTTCAGACCAGCTCAGTAATGCAATGGCAATGTGCTGCTCAAGCAATGCTGGATCCATGTGGAAGACAGTGGGACTGGTTCTGCAGTCTATCTGTACTTGCCAGGCAGGAGTGCCCATGATCCTGATGGGCTGGGAAGATTGTGGTGAGGGAGGGACCTGTGTCTCACAGTGTGAGACCCTCTTGAGAGGGCTTATCTTTCTCTCCCTCTCTATCTCTAACTCTCGTGAAAGAAATAAACAAGCTAAAAATAAATTTGTAAATGCTTTTGGGCATCCATTTCCCTTGAAATAATCATATCTTCTTTGTTATTCTGGTAAGGTGATTTAAAATGCACCATTTTGATTGGTCATGGTCATACAAACCTCACTTAATTGAAATGTTGTATTCTTTTCTTTTTTCTATTAATTAGCATTTCAAAGATTCTTGTACCTACACGTTTTATCAGGACCCATGCACATTGCCTTCAAGACCTAGTGGCAAGAGCAGAGGAAAGGCTGATGCGGCCACAGCAGTGCCTGGTGGAAGCTCCAGCCTTAGCTCACCTTGGTCTTGCTCTTCTAGTCTTTACGTTCTCTTCTCAGCTCCCAGTCCACTTTGACTAACGACCCTTAACTCTCAGAATATGCCTTAGAAATTCATTCTGTATCAATGTTATTTTTTTTTTACCAACTTCTGGCTCATGTCTTTTTATTGCTAATCTATTCCAGGACTCTCTCTGGGAGAGAATAGAATAGTTTATAACATATATATATATATATATATATATATATATATATATATATGGGATAAAGATGCATCTGTATTTCTCCTAATGGAGTCTATTACCCTGATGCTAGTAGAGGTACCCAAACAATTATGGGCAAACTGTATGTATAGAAAAAATAATAAAAGTGAGAGTGGTGGAGGACTATGAAATGTCGTGATACATAGAAACATCAGTATGTGGGCAATCATATATAACATACTATTCAGTTATGGTAATTCTATGAACTAATAGGGTGGAAAGAAAAATACTTTTGAGACATGAGGAGAAAAAATGTCTAGCTATGGTATTCTTTTGACTCTGTCGTGTTCGTTTGTTTGTTTTGAGAGACTTTTGCCATAGGGTGTTTGTGCTCACCAGACAGAAAGAGACAGAGAGAAAGAAAGTGAGAAATCACCCCCTCGGGAGGATGACCATGCTGCAATCCCTTCTCCTCTATTCTCCTCTTGGGAATTTGGCATACATGTACGTGCACCCGGTGTGAGTTTCAAGCCACAGGGTCCAGAACTCGAACTGCAGTCAGCCATGTGTGACTCCAACACCTTAATTACTATGTCACATGCTGGTCCCTTGGCTCCCTCTTTTATGTAGTGCTTATTTCCTGAATTTTTGTTCTGAAAATTGTTTCTCCTGTCTGTGTTGTCTAACCCATACACACAGGCATTGTTGGAAAGCTTTTAACCCGGCCATGGTACTATCGGATCCTGCCAGGTCTGTCCTGTTGCTACAGCTTGCAGGTAGGGAGTAGATAGGTATAGACGTTCAACTCTGGAGTGAGGAGTTATTTTGCCCTCTCCGTCCTTCGGCACAAAATGTATAATTCCACTACTACCAAGGCTTAAACTGCCCATCCGATAACTTGAGACTTTCTTTTTCTATTTAGCTGAAAGCATTTTTAGATACATCTTTCTCATCTAAAACTCATTCCTCTCATTTTCCCACTGGGTCTTAAGCAAAAAGCCAACCACTTTTCTATTTTGGTAGGTTTGTATCCGGAGCAAGTACATAGTGCTCCTATTTTAACTCTATTTTGAGACATTTTTTCAGAAGAAGCTTTTCTGAAAAAGAAAAAAAAACTTTTGCCTGCTGGAGTGAACGATTTACCAGGCAGGCAAAAGAGCAAGAAAATTGCTCATATTAAATCTCAGAACATTCAAAGTTCCAGTGTGCTGCTAAAGTTTAACTCTTAAAACTTGAGTAGTTTTTTTCTACTCAAACACCTGGAAACTAAAAAGAAGAAATAACATGGATTGTCATGTACTTCATATTTCTAGGATTTACACAGTAATACACCTTAAAGAACCATGATGGAAATTCATGTGTTCATGCTATCTTTATCTATAGGTAAGTATTGACATTTTTTTAGATATGCTCATCAACATTTTTTATTTTATATTATTTACATGACTAGGTACCCTCACACATATACCTATTTACACACATACATACATATGTGTGCATGTCTATGTGTATATTCTTTACTCCAGAATTTTATTTCCATCATGATACATGTCACAAATAAATATTTTAATAAAATATACCAAGGAGTCAGGATTAATGCTCAGATTAGATTTTGTATAACCAGCTAACCAACAATAATGCTCACATGAAATAAGACTGCAAATATAACAGAAAATCATTTATATCTAGGCTGAGATAGAGATTATGAATTTCATTGAAAAAGTTCACTTATAGATTGCTTTATAATCTATCTTTCAGCTTTCAGATTGGTTAATTATAAATTGTGTTTCCACTTCTTCACCAAAAAGCTTTGATATAGGGTTTATCAAGTATTTAGAACCAGAGGATCTTAATATGGAAAGAGCAATCATTGGAATCACAGGAGAAAATTTCAACAGAATATTATATAGTACATGAGTAGCAATGTTATTGGGCCTGATCACATCAGTGTGTCCCTAATGATCCATGTGAAGAGTGAATGAGGAAAGAATACACACTTGGCTAGGAAATGGAGTAAACAACAGGGTGCTTCTTTGCTCTTGAGTCATTTCTTATTTTATTGACAGTAAAATATAAACAACCAGTATTTTTATTATAAATGGCAGCATTTTTAGTTTTTACTTCTTGGTTGTGCTTGGGAATAAATAATAATATTCAGAGCTAAAAAAAGAAAGGAACCGGAGGGCCAATCAGTGATATGGTGGCTAAGGCACTGGACCTAGACTCCCACATGACCACCGTGATTTGAGTTCTCAATCCAGCATCTTGAAAATCATGCTGGACACATGTGTATTGTGTCCAAAATCCTGACAGGAGAATGAAAAAAAAAGAGATTGTGCTGTGGCCTTCCCCCAGGGCATGGCTTCTCCTTTTCCACCTCTCCATTTCTCTCCTATAAGTACTTGCTACCTATCTCAAAAGTCTAAAAAAAGGAATCCAGTGATGTAAGCAATAGAGCATGGCTTGTGTGAGGCCTGGTTTTGGAGACTGGACCAACCTGAACAGACCCTGTGGAGTCATGAATGACTGTAATCGTAGCTGACTGGGAGGTTGGGGAATAGCATCACAATGATCTAGTCAAAAATACCTTTCTCTGTCTATCCTCTTCCTCCTCTCACTTTCATAAAATCGATCAATCAATACATAAGAGAGACAAAGGAACCAAAGGCATGTTAACATTCTCAAATATAAAAAAATAAAAATACAAAAATACAGAAAGTTGTGTCAAAATGTCAGTCCTCAGCTGATAGCGAACTGAACAGCAATGCTGGAAGCCACATGGCTGACCATGGGTTTAGATTCCCAGGGTGGCCTGAAGACATGAAGCGCATGTGCATGTGTCCAAGAGCCTAATGAGCTAGAGAGCTAGGGAATAGGGACCACAGCATGACAAGATGCTGTTGAGGGTATTTCTTCTCTCTCTCTCTCTTTCACTTGATCTTGTGTGTACACACTCTATCATGAATAGAATAAATATGTTTTGAAAATGGAAAAAAGAAGAAAAGGTATAATGGATGGAGAAAATAAATTAGACAAAGTTATTACTTGAGAGAATATTAGAAAATAGGAGGCTAGCTAACAAGGTTGATGTCAGATAGATGAAATTTATGAAGCATGCTTTTACTTTTTTTTTAAAATTGTAATTCTTTTTAGTTTGCTATAGGGAGTGTGTACTTGCCAGAGAGAGAGAGAGAAAGTGGGAAAGCATCTCCTGGTGGGGGGATGACCTCATTGTAATCCCTTCTTCTTTACTTTCCTCTCAGGATTTTGGGCATGCATTCACACGTGCCTGGTATGTTTTTCAAGCCACTGGTTTGAGTCTTGAACCACACAGACAGTTATGTGGAATCCAGTTGTCTTAAACACCATGCCACGTGGCTGGTCTAAAATTCATGAAGCATGTCATTAGGTTCTTGGTTACATCTCTGACCACATATATTCAAGCATCCTCCATGGAATTCTCAGAGCCCCTTCCTACCCATCTTTGCTTAGTCCCTCCTCATTATTCTCTACCATCTCCTCAGAGCTCTCCGATCAAACTGAACTGCTTTGTGTTATCAATAAAATGTCTAAGCATCAAATATGTGCAGAACTCTAAGTCATAAAATTATCCCAATACCTGAGCTCCCTACCAAGTATCATGTGTGATGGTCACAGCATTCCCATTAGATCATACAGCAGATAATTCTGGGAAGGTTGACAGAGTAAAATTTTTGGAACTTGTTTGGAGAAAAATATCCAAGGTAATATCTAATATCTGGGATATTCCTATACAAATATATATGGTAATTTTGTGAAACTTTTTCTGAACTAGAAATTAAGAAATAAGAAAATCGGATGGTCTTATAATCTTTTTTTTTTTTTTTTTTTTTTTGGAGAGGTTTTCACTATAGGGCGTGTGCACTCGCCAGACAGACAGAGAGAGACAGAGAGACAGAAAGCGAGAAATCACCCCCCAGGGGGGATGGTCACACCACAATTCCTTCTCCTCCATTCTCCTCTCGGGATCTTGGGCACATACGCACATGTGCCCGGCGTGAGTTGTAAGCCACCGGGTCCGGGAAGCAAACCGCAGTCGACTACGTGGGAGTCCAGCGACATAGCCATTACGCTAACTGCTGGTTCCCTTATAATCTTTTGATCATCAGCATTTTTTTGTTGAGTACCCTGGGTGTCAAAAATAAAGATTCTCTGTCTAGTCAAAGGTTAATAGGAACAATTTTTTTATCCTTTCAAATTGATCTTTAATTTTGTATTTGATGCTCTCGCGTAGAAATATTTTCCCTCCAGTCTCTTTAAGAGCATTATGACCTCAAATACATAATCTATTTAACTTGACTTCTAAGAATAACTACACACCCAACCACACCCAGCTGAAAGTAATTTAATGACTTACAGACAATAAGGTTTAGAATTACAAAATGGCAATAAAAAGTAACTTTTATCTTCAATGTGGCTGAAACTAAGAAAGTTGGAAATGGGCATAAATAAATAGTTTTTTTGAAAATTGCCTCAATAATAATTTAAATTATGCCTTCCAAAATTTGGAATTTGGACAATTTCACAGATCATATGCTTGGTTCATGCCTTTAACCCAATAAAGATATGAACAGGATAGCTCTTCTGTTAAAGAACATTAATTCTCTTCATTAAATATATTAAAGGATACTTGGAATCCTTGCCAATGGCAAGTACAAACATTCCTTTTTGACTGTTCAGTGACTGTTCTTTCTTATTAAATGAACATTTATTCAGCTTCAAACATGATGAACTTTATGACCAGAGGACGATGTCTGCTCTTTAGTTCCTTTGACTTCAGAATCATTATTCTACGAAGTATCTTGTAAAACTTGCACAAGAAACAGGACAATAAAGGTACTCTTCAAAAAGCAATCACCTGAACTCTGATAACCTTTCTCCTTTTCTAAGACACAGAATGTATGTGAAGTTTGCAAGCTTCCTTAATGCCTTGTCTTTAATAAAAAGTACAAAATATTTATAAATAAACCTGTTAGACTATTTCATTTTGGGGCAGTTGCTATCTGCAGTACATTTTAAAGATAAACTAACAGAGAGACAGGTTTTAACCTAGTTGCTTTTCCTTTGCAATTACTCCCTTTTAATTTTTGCTTCTTATTGATTATGATTATATCTGTAGTAGATTCTGTAGTGTGTTGTCCAGGATTTCCTCCCAGGGATGAAGCTTGAGAAATTTATCATCTGGTAACTCTCAGTTGAATCCCTTTTTTGGAAATACCATTAAGCACTCAAAGCCATACCCTTTCCCTGAGGTCGGCCTACAGCAAAGTGATTGGCTGCCTTACCCAGGTAGGAGGACAAATGTCTGACCTCTCTTTCTTTCGTTTTCTTTATTTAATTTCCTAGAGAACACATATGCTCACCAGAAGAGAGAGACAGAGAGAAAGAGAGAGAGAGGTAGTAAAAAAATACCACTCATGGTTGGTAATGCCACAATCCCTTCTCCTTCAGTTCTTTTTGGATTTTGAGAATGTACACACATACACCGAGTCCAGAACCTGAACTAAGCGGTCAGTCATGTGAGATTCAAGCACCTTTAATTGCTATGCCACTGGCTGGCCTCTTACTCACTTTTCTAAAGGTAGGATAATACTGAGGGGGGGCATCCCAGCTCCAGAGAATTCATGTGATTGTGTGAGTCTTTGTTGTAACTTCACATAATTTGAATCTTCCCTCCACCAATACCTCTTTCTTTCTTTCTTTCTTTCTTTCTTTCTTTCTTTCTTTCTTTCTTTCTTTCTTTCTTTCTTTCTTTCTTTCTTTCTTTCTCTTCCTTTCTTTCTTTCTTTTTCTTTCTTTCTTTCTTTCTTTCTTTCTTTCTTTCTTTCTTTCTTTCTTTCTTTCTTTCTTTCTTCCTTCCTTCCTTCCTTCCTTCCTTCCTTCCTTCCTTCCTTCCTTCCTTCCTTTCTTTCTCTTTCTTTCTTTCTTCTTTCTTTTCTTTTTTGAGAGGTTTTTTTTCTATACTCTCCTACAAACTTTTCTAACAAACTTTCTCTATGCAAATGTCTGTTTCATGAGGGAAGCTTACCTAAAACATCAACCCCATATACACATTAACATGCAAATTTGCAAATCATAGTTATTTTTGACACATTAGACCAGTATCTCAAAGAGAAAGTTTAGAGTATGGAATGGAGTCTGATGATAGACAAAGTTGATCACAACACTTTTTTCTCCAAAAAGGACATTACAGCTATAGAATCCAAATGTTATCAGCCAACAGAAATCTTCCCATGAAGAAATTGATCTACTGTAAGTAACAAAATATTGTGGAAAGAACTCTGGATAAGAAGCATTCACTTGCTTATCCCACCAAACAATGTAGGACCTTGGATAAACTGGCTTCTTCTTGAGAGACTGGGCTGTATGTTTTCTAAGATCTCTTATAATTTCCCGAGTTGGAGTTTTCTATGCTTGTAGAGGATCCATTACTTACATAAACTTAGCTATTAAAAATCATTAGACCAATACTTATCTCTTTATCAGTTTCTTCAGTGAGAATGCCAGAGGTCACACAACAAAGATGGAAGACAGATTTTGATAATAGTTCACAGCCAAGAATGTGTCAACACAGCCATAATTTTTCTGAAAGATCAGCCCTCAGAGGGAAGGACCATGTGATAGCATGACAAGGAGGAATCTAAGAAAATGCCATATCGGGACCAGCAGTTAGCATAATGGCTATGTCGCTGGACTCCCATGTAGTCGACCACGGTTTGAGTCCCGGACCCAGTGGATTAAACTCACGCCGGGCGCATGTTCATGAGTGCCCAAGATCCTGAGAGGAGAACAGAGGAGAAGGGATTGTGATGTGGCCATTTCCCCCTGGGGGGTGATTTCTCACTTTCTGTCTCTCTGTTTCTGTCTGTCTGGTGAGCGCACATACCCTATTAGCATAAACCTCTCAAAAAAAAAAATCCCATATCAACCAATGGAAAAACAACCCCCACAAGTGGGAAAACGCACACACACACACACACACACACACACTAAAACCTTATTCTGTCATTCTTTATTTACGCTTCCTTCCTTGGTAAGTTGAGTTAATTCCAAACACTCACAATGACTCTGGCTTCCAGTTATGGCAGACTAGTTTATAGTAGACCAATGCTACCTCCAAGATTAACTTAAAAAGTAGAATCTAGATTAAACACACACACACACACACACACACACACACACCCTCCTTCTTTCCCTCCCTCATTCTTTTACTCTTTCTCTCCCTTTCAAAACAGATTCCAAAGCAGGAAGTTCTGGAGGGCTAAACTGCTGGAGAGAAAGGAAGGGAAGTGAGTCAGAGCTGCTTTTCCACTAAAGGCATTTGCCAACTTGTAACTGATCATTGAGAGGCTGAAAACTGATCAGAGCTTTGTCTGCTTGATGGTGTTTGGAAGATCAAAACCTGGAACTCAGAGATAGCAATAAAAGAGAGGTATAATTAACAATCCTGGATTTAAGTTAGAACTCCTAAGAAGTTACCTCTTAATAGTAAAGACAAACCAGAAATAGATCCATCTGCACAAAGACAAAATCCAACTTTAAAATAACTCAGTTTCAGACTGAATTAAGGTAAATTTCCTCCACCCTAACTGCCTACCAAAAATAAAATTTTAGAATATTTCATATGTTATATCTAACATTGAATTAAAAATTTACTGGACTTTTTCGGTTCCCATTTGCATGGAGTACCTTTTTCCAGCCCTTTACTTTTAGTATATGTGTGTCTTTATCCATTAGATGCGTTTCTTGTAAGGAACAGATAGAGGGTTTCTGTTTTTTTAAATCCATTCAGCCAGTCTGTGTCTCTTGATTGGAGAATTTAATCCATTAACATTCAATGTTATTATGGAGATTACCAGACTCCTTCCTACCTTTAAGTTGGCCATTGTTTTGGTTTTCTTTTATTTCCTTATTTCTGGCTGATCATTCTTTAGTTTCCCTAGAATAGGACTCTTCAGAACTTCTTGAACAGCTGGAATGGATGGGAAAAGTGTGGCACATATACTCTATGGAATACTACTCAGCCATAAAGACAAGAAGACCCTGGCTTTTGACAGAAAGTGGATGAATATGGAAGATTTACTGCTGAGTGAAGCAAGTCAGGCTATGAAGGAGAGACATTGTGTGTTTACACTGAATATATAACAAATGTCCACACTCTGTAGCTGAAACTAAATGACTAGAGGATATAGAAACATATAAAATAGTTTTAAATACCTGATACAGTGTGGGAAGAGGATAGGTGAGGGAGGATAGACTGAGGGGGGACATTGGGGAGAAAAATGGAGGGCATTTGTGGGACAGAGAGATGGGTTATCATTTGTTGAGGATGATGTGTATAGTATTCTCAACTGGATTGGTAAGAAATGTATACATATTGGAATATTCACGTTGCAAGCTAAGTGACATATGTGATTGAATGTATAAAAGAAACTGAAATAAAATATATTAAAAAAAGAAAAAAATTACTGTACTATAGAAAACAGGAAGAAATGACTTATAAGAAAAGAAAATGTGTTGAAAATGGTCTTCAGGAATTTCAGTATTGACGATGTCAAATACCCATTTGTGGGTACTTGTTACCCTCAAGTACCTTGGTGCCTTCGAATCTCCTTAGGACCACTGAAATATTCAAGGTGATAGGGGTCAATTTACATAATAATTCAAGCTAATATATGAAGAGAACTTTCCTTCCACCTCCTTCAGCCATTTGATAATTTTTAATACTGCTTTCAAGCAAATAAGTATTTATTTCCATAACCCAGAAGGAATGATGAAAATTTCAGGCTAAGCAGAAGAGAAGAATGTTGGTAAAATGGCAATATAGAAGGACAATATTTTGGGGCTAGAAAAGACACTTTTGGGAATCCTCTAGTAGCTTTATGTAGAAAGCTACCCAGCCTAACTACATAGAAGGTAAATTGTTAACGAGTACAAATCATCATTGGCCTGTCTGATTTTGTTTCTGTCTGATCTATATACTACAGCTGCTCTATACTTTGCAGACTTCTGTATTTCATGTAGTTCTATTGTGTTTAAATACCGATGAGGTATGATGTGTTTTTATAAAGCAACTGTAAATCTATCGAACATGTCAGAGCCAATCTAAAGCCCACCACAAACGACTGCTGGCCTAGGAATGCAGATATTTTGTGTTGGTTTTGTAAGATGAAGACAAACCTTGTAAAAGGAATTGAGGAATCGGAAAAGACAAAGAAAACTGTGGTCTTGTTTTTGTTTGTTTTTTTGAGTAAGGAGATATGACATAAAATAATATTTCTAGGCCTAGTAGAGGATGACAAAAGGTTTATAGGTTTTCTTTTGCCAATTATCATGTTGGAAGGTATAAAAAAATGATAGAAAATAAGAAATTCAATCAGAAGATTGAATAGTTGGGCCCGATAGAGCTATTGTTGTCAGTGTTGACATTACAAATCCCCATCTTTGGGTGTATATAAAATCCAGTTAGACCTGAAACAAAGTGCACTAGACTGTAGCTAGCAAGCAATTTTAAAATAAATGAATAACATGTCTTCAATCACTTTTAACTCTACATCTTTCAAATTGCTATACCATCAAACCACCCTGAATGCGCCCAACTTCATCTGACCTGGGATTGAAGCTGATTTCTTTCAGACACATTTGTGATATCTGTAAGTGTGATAAAACACTCTTCAAAGGTATTTTAGTTTGGGCTAATAAAGAAATTAAGTTTCATCATTCCTTTCAGGGAGTATTATCTTTAAAATAGATTCACTTCTATCTATTGCTCGAATTTAACAATTTTAGTAAATGCTTTATAAGAACTAAATCTAATTTGCTCAGCATTTTGGGCTTGACTAAAATTAAGCCCCTAAGCTAAGATTGAACAAACATATTAACTAGGTACAGTGGCCCCAATGCCAGCGCAGAGGCCAGTACAATACAATTGTTTAAGTACTGTCTACTAAATCAATCAACCCTGCCTTTATCTAGTATTGCTACAGAAATGTTGCGGTATTTTATTGATTTTGTCTGAAAGACAGAGAATTTAAAAAATAGGAGAAGTCAATAAAATGGACTGGAGGGATGGTTAAAGAGAAAACTAGAGAGATAAAGTAGGGAAAGAGAAAAAATAAAAAGACATGCATGACCCTGAAGCAGTTTCATGTGAAAATTGACAACTCATTCAATGAGCATTACACTATTATAAGTATAATCAAGACCATGCATTTAACTGTTAATTTTTCATAAATTCGACAAATAATCATTGAACACCTAATTTATGCCAGGGACTTTTCTAACTGCTAGGAATACAGCAGTGAATAAAATGTAAAATTTTGTACCTGTGAATCTATGTGTTTATTGATGGATGGGTGGATAAATAAATGTGGCAAATAATACAATAGAATATTATGTGACCTTAAAAAGGAAGGACATTCTGACATATGCTACAACATAGACAAACCTTGTGGAAAGTATGCTAAGTGAAATAAACCAGTCACAAAAAGACCAATACTATATGATTCAATTTATATGAGGTACAGAGGCAGAAGCTAGAATGAATGGTGGTTTACTACTAGAGAGAAGAAAGATTGGGGAGTTATTGTTCAATTTTGCAAGGTAAAATGGGCTGATAAGGATGGTTATGATGCTTACAAACATGAATGTACTTGACATCACTGAACTGTACCCCTAAATTGTTAAGATGGCCAATTTTAGGTCATATAAATTTTGCCACAATAGAAAAATGGAAAGATCATTTCTGTTCATGCAGAGTTTACGATTCGGTAAATGTGATAGACATTTTCCTATGTCATAAACTAGATATAGACCTCAGAAAGATTTTGGTAATAGTTTTTTTTTTTTTTTTTTCTCATCCTTCAGAGAGAAATACAGGCCAAAAGAATGTTGGTCCTTAGAATATTCCAAAGAAATGTAATACGAATTTTAGTATTCATGAGTCAATGTAGTCCTTTATCACATCGTATCAGTAAGTGTTCTCTTAGATTCCATTAGGTCTGTCCTGCTGAAAAGAGAGTAAGGCAAGTAATAGGCAGCAGACATGGAAGCCCCAACAGAATGAATTTATGTGGAGTAGTGTGATACTAAAATAATAATACTAATACTACTACTAATAATAATGTATTTAGGCTTTTCCCTTAGTTTCTGACACAGAACTTACAAGATTCCTGGAATTTCTCCAAGTGATAGGGGTGGTAGGAGTACCATTTGTTGTTCATAGCAAGCCCCTTTCAACCATACCTAAATTTATGCTAAGAAGGTCACTAGGTAGGCCCCCGGATATTTTCAGAATGGAAGCTAGTTGCCAGAGAAACACATCGAGGGACTAGAGGGCTAGAACTTTCAGCTCCTCCCTTAACCTTTAGGGAAAGAAAAGTGGCTAAAGACATGTGAATCACCACCATAGTCAATTATTTAACCAATTATGTCTAATGTAACAGAAATTCCATTAAAATTTCAAAATTAAAATCCTCTCAATGGGGACCAGCAGATGGAGGAATGGTTATGTCATTGGACTTCCACATAGTTGACCGTAGTTTGAGTCCCAGACCCAGTGGCTACAAACTCATGTTGGGTGTTTGCGCATGTGTGCCCAAATTCCTAAAAGAAGAATGGAGGAGAAAGGATTGCAGTGTAGCTGTCCCTCGTGGTTGGTAATTTCTCGCTTTCTGTTTCTCTGTCTCTCCAGGGAGTGCACATGCCCTATATAGCAGAAATCTCTCTTACAAAAAAAAAAAAAAAAAAATCCCCTCAATGACAGCATTCAGAGAGTTTCTGGGTTGGTAAACACATGAATGTGCTGGGAGGTGGTATGTCCAGAGAAAATCAAAATTCTGTGCCCTTCATACCCTACCCTATGCACCTTTTTCATCCATCGGTTCCTGAGTTGTATCCTTTACATAAACCAGTAATATTACATGAAATGTTTTCTTGAGTCCTGTAAACGAATTATTGAATCTGAGGAGGGGGTTGTGAGAACTGGTTGGTCAGAAGGTACAATGAAAACCTGAGACTTTCTTGCAACTTGCATCTAAAGTGAGACTGAGCCAACTCCAGAAAGCTGATGTCAGACTGAACTGAATTGCAGCACCCAGTTGGTGTCTTGGAGAACTGTGAAATCGGTAGGTAGGAGGGGGAAATGCCACACATTTGGTATCAGAAGTGGTAGGAGTAAAGAATTTAGGTAGACTGTTGAAAAAAACCAAAGCAGAGTAGGATTTAGACTGCCAGGAGTCAAAACCAGTCAAAAGGGCACTGTATCCTCCTTTAATTGTCTATTGAAGTCCCAACAAAACTTAAGAATTGAGAAGGAAGAGAGACAATTCTATGTTCTTTCTGATCTGGTCATCTTAGGAAATTCCTCTGTAAGAGTCTTTTAAATGTTTAAAGACAATTACAACATCTGCCTCAGCTGCCCCTTCCCCAAGCTGACTTAGTCCTTACTTCTGACCTGTTCGCTTATGTTTTCTTCTTTGAAGATCAGTAGTGGTTCGGTAGATCAACCTCATCAGATTCATCTGGACATTCAAAGTGATGGTTCCTGGACCTGCTCTTCAGATTTTCCGGAACTAAGGTTTAGGAATCTGCATTTACAAGTTTCTCAGACAACTGAGAAATGTACAAATAAGTGGCGTGTTCTTGAGTGTATTTAGGAAACAAAAGAAACTTCTATTTTATGTCAAATCAAACTGAGCCTAGAACTCCTGGGCCTATATTTGACCTGAAGCATAGATATTACTTTTCACCAGGTAACTACAGAAGGATCAAATCGATGCTGGAAATGATTGCAAAAAATCAAGACATTATCTGGCAAATTAGAAATAAAAAGTCTTGCCTTTAAAAGGGGGTGTATATTTTTCACAGCAAACAATTTAAATTGTTTCAAATTCCCTCCGTTATTTCTTCCCATATAAGCAGGTAAACAAAGCTTGCTATTGCATCTTTACACCTTTAATATTTAATGCACATAGGTATAATGATTCCACTAACGTGGAACACAGTGTTCCTGGGATGCTTGCTAGAAAAAAAATGACAAAACTAATTTACTTCAGGCTGATATAATCCTTCAACTTAATGGATGAAGAATTTCAGAAAACTCTCCCAGTCTCCTAAATGGTCAATCATGTGTTTTTTCTTTCTCCAGAATTCCTTTAGCATTTAATATCTATGCAACTCATTTGGTATTTAAACTGGTAAAACTTTGCATCATTATATACCTTCGGATGTCTCACTACTTAAATTTATAACATTCTGGAGGGTAGATACCAGTATAACTTAGCTAGAATTAGAACCCTAAATAAGATTTCCCCACTTTCTAAGCTAATAAGGCTATGAAACTTTTTGAGGATTAGATAGTATCTGCATTTTATACTTGCATTCTTAATGTTTGGTACTATGCTTGTTATACATGTCAGTATGCTGGAAATACTGTTTGAATTAATATGAATTATGAGTATTGGAGGTTGTGGTTAAGAGGATAGACTCTGATGACAGAGGATATAGCATCATTTTAGTAGTATTCCCCTGAATCCTTGAGGAATAGGGTATTACTCTCTCCTGCTTGATAAGAACATATTAGAAGACAATCAATAAGTGAACAAGCTTTTCAGAGATGAAAAATTCAACTGAGATACTTTAAAATCTCTAAGAAATTCTATCACTCAGACAGATCTTTTATAACTAAAGAGTTTCTTAGCATCAAATAAACAAGGTGCCCAAGAGAACAAATCCAAGAAGTTATCATTTTGATTTAAAGTGGGAGGAACTGAGCAACTTCAGATTCAGTAAGGAGTTTTATGGTTTGACATTGAGATTTCAAATTCACTATAAAACAGCATTGCATACAATGTCCATTTTAGCTAATCTAAATTTGTAGAATACTTCTTTTTTAAGAATCATTTTTACTTAATTTTTTATTGATCATTATTATTGTTTTCTAATTTTCCCAGAGAATGTGTGCTCACCAGAGACAAAGGAGAGAGAGCTAGAGCAAGGCACCAGGTCCAGGACTCAAACCAAGGTTGGTCATGTGGGAATCCAGCACCTTAACTACCACACCAGAATACTACTCATCCATAAAAAACAATGAGACCCTGAAATTTGGTAGAAAGTGGGCAAACATGTAAGATTTATTGCTAAGCAAAGCAAGCCAAATATGACAGGGAGGCATTGTATGTCCCCACTCAATATATATCAAATGTTGGCACTCTATGGCAGAAACTGAATGATTAGAAAGCATGACAGCTTTCTAATCATTCAGACAGAGAACAATGGTGATACTAGAGACAGTGCAGGAGGAGAGTGGGGGAAGGGAGGAGGGTGAGAGGAGGGAATCAAGGAGAAGAAGAAAGAACCAAAATATTTAAGGAACCCAAAATGGAAAGAAATCTGTTGATTATAATGTACATGGTAATGTCTTTGGACCAATATGCAGTGTATTCATGATGGGAAAATTTCATTTGGTATGCTGTAATGATACACAGTGATTGAATGTAAAAATAAATAAATAAATAGAAGGAAAAAAAAGAAAAAGGAAAAAGCAAAAGTCAATGGAGCAGAAGAGGAACTTAGGCAAACCAACTTGGAAGACAAGAAAAACCTCTTCTTTTTCTCAGTGTAAATACCGATATTCTCTCTAAGAGATTAAGTACATGAGACTGAACTGGTGAAATAGCATTTTATGACTTTTGACTAAAACATTGCTGATTTCCTTCTAGGCTTTGTTTTCCAGTTTTAAGGGTTTTTGTCCTGTCTTGAGCTGTTGATAGGTTCATATACCTACTGTTTGAACAGAATCCTAACCCGTTTCCTGGATTTAAGTTTTAAGCAAAGTTCCTTAGCATTTCTTTGATTTAAGTTAAAACTGCTTTTTTTGAAATTACCAACTGAACTTGCTATTGAAAGTAGTTAGATTATTTAAGAAATTGTGTGATCAATAAAATGTGGGGGGAAAAGGAATGGAAAACAACTGTAGACACCAGAGATAGTGTGAGAAGAGGGTGGGAAAGGGCAGAAGGTCAGACATAGGGGTAAATATATATATATATATATATATATATATATATATATATATAACTAGAAATGGAAAATTATTGATGATAACATGTATCATTAAGCCACTATGCAGTATATTTTGGATGGAAATCACATTTTATATGGTGTGATGATGCTTAGGACATGAATGTAAATTAATTAATTTAAAAAAAAGTTTCAGAAAAAAAACCCCACAAAAACTGTTCTTCTTGAAATTAAAAAATGCATTAAAAATACCTATTTGATGACTGCAGTAAGCTATATAGCCCCAGCTAGGTGCTACTTTATAGTATGTTCATTCTACTCACTGAGGTTTATACCTAAAATCAGACTTGTGTTCATGGATATGTATATATCAGATGTACTTGCTATTGAAAATATTTAGATTAATTAAGATCTTCAGTGAATCAATAAAATGTGGGGGGAAAAGACATAGAAAGCAACCATAGATACCAGAGACAGTGTGGGAGGAGGGTGGGAGATGGCAGAGGGTGAGAGAGAGGAAATCAAGGATGGGAAAGAAAGCAAAATATACAGGAAACAAGAAATGGAAAATTATTTGTTGATGATAACATGTATGTTGATGTGCTTGATTAAGCCAATATACAGAGTATTCTGGATGGAAAATTTCATTTTATATGCTGTAATGATGTACAGTGAATGAATATAAATAAATAAATTTAAATAAAAATTTTTTAAAAAGAGTGTGAGAGACTTATTTTCTTTATGTTTAACAAAGTGTACCTTTAGAATTTTGGTTTGAAGATTAATTTATAAAGTTAATTATTTTAATTGACAAAGATTATATTTATTGTATACAATAAGACGTTTTGAAGTATGTGCATATTATGAAGTGGCTAAATCAAGGTAATTAACATATCTCATATTTTGTTATATTTGTGTGGTGAGAATGCTTAAAATTTAATCTCAGTAATTTTCTGAAATACAATGTGTTGTTATTAACTGTTGTCACTATATTATACAATAGATCTCATGAACTTACTCCTTTTGTCTAATTGAAATTTTTTGTCCTTTGAACATTATCTTCCCAATATTTCCTTGCTAGTTCCTAGTGACGACATTCTATTTTTCTATGAATTCAACATTTTTAGATTCCACATATTTGTATAAATGCGTTCATGTGATATTTGTATTCTGTGCCTGGTTGATTTCACTTACTGTCCTCTTGGTTCACCTGTATTATCATAAACAAGAGATTTCCTTTTTAAAGTCTGAATAGTATTCCATTATGTATGTATGCACATTTTCTTAACTCATTCATCTACTAGGCTGATTCCATGTCTTGACTATCATGAATAATGCCACATGGATGCTAATTTTTAAAGCAATGTCATTGTTGTACTCCATAAAAAATATACCACAGGCACTTCTCTTCCTATCATCATTTCTATTTTTCTTTTATATCTTTGCTGCTAGTAACAGGTATTATGTATAGAGTACTTGGTGGTAGGTACTAACTTAAGTAATTGAAAGTATTCTCTCATTTAATACTTTGAACTACTCCATGTGCCTAGAGATACAAACATGATCATGTAGATAACAAAAGTAAGAGACAGATAATGAAACAGAGATAGTGATACACCTGAAGTAAGAGACCAGGTGTTCTCAGTCTGGAATCTATCTGAACACTGTACAGTTCTATGGAGGACTTTTATAAAAGGTGTGGGAAAAACATGTGGAAGTAGGAGGTTTTCCCACATTACTTTAGCTCAGGTACCATTTAGAAGAGTGAGGATCATAAGAGAATGATACAGAATTGAACTTGTATTTGGGTGATCTGGGTAAGAAGAATTATTTTATAATTCTTTCAATGTTTTGATATTCTGCCTACACAAATCTTCACTTATTATCTATTCAATGACATTTATAACTATACTGGAAACTTTCTCAAGGCAAGATTATGTCAGATATTTTGGGTTACTCCTTTAGCAAAGAGCAGAGGAGAAGTCATATAATAGGGACTCAACCCTGTATAGTCCGACAGATACCACAGGGTATCATAGCCCCATTCTTACCACCAGTGAAGTGTTTCTTTTAGTGCTAGTGCACTTTCAACAAAGGATAGGGTTAAGAAACCTTCAATCACAGAAGAGTCATCCACCTAAATCCTCACAGCCAAGATGTAAGAGGTGGGACATTACTAGCCTTGAAACAGGGAAGAGAGGAAAGGAGTCTCTCCCACATCTCAGAGATAGCTCTGCCCTTTCGCTGTAGGGTCCATATGGTGAAAGAGATCTTCTGGATCAAGTTGAGTGCTCCCTTTGTGGTAGAGCTGAAACTGAATCAGGAAGAATAAAGTCCCAAACATCCCAATTTCCTCTTCTTACTAAGCTACAAAACTTTCTCAGAACTAGCTGTTTTATGGCACTTGGAGGTCTGCTCAAGCAGCATATGAACACAAAGATTCCGCAGTTAAGTATGTATCTGATAGGTGACGTCACATTAGGCTTTCCTCTAACCAGATTTCCAAGGATTAACCAACTGCAAGAAAATATATTCCTAAAAGAAGAAAAAAATGTTAATAATGTTACCCAGTAAGATGATTCAATAAATGCGCCCAGAGCAAAGGTCAAAATGCCAAGTCCATACAACTTGCAGAAATAAATAAAACAAGTATTATTCCTATGGGGAGTAGATGCCTATGTGTTGTTAGGTTTTTCTGAGACTTCAAAGGAAGCCAGAAATTCAGAATTTTAGGTTAATGTCTAATATCTCATTTGATTTTTAAAAAAGCATGATCTCGGTCAAACAAGTAAAGGATAGGTTGTATAGTGACCTTCATATTTTAAAAATTGATTTAAAAATTCAAGAACTGTATTTAGTTTGCTTACGCTACTGTAACAAAATACCACAGACTGTGTGGTTTAAACAAAAGACATTCGTCACATTCTGGAGGATGAAAGTCCAAGATGAAATTGTTTAGCAGGGCAGGTTTCATTCTGAGCCCTTTCTTCTTGGTGTCTAGACTCTGAATTCTCTATTTGTCTTGACATAATCTTCCTTTGGGGCTGGTATTTGTCCTAATACCTCTTCATATAAGAACACCAATGATATTGAATGAGGGCCCACCTGGATGATCTTGGTTTTACCTTACTCACCTATTAAAAGGATCTATCTTAGATATAGTCACAATCTTTAGGTACCGGGAATTACGACATCAGCATATGAATTTCAGGGATAGAGGAGCATAGCTCAACCTATGAAATCAACCTTAACCTGAAATATACTCCATCAGAAGCAAGATGACTATATATTCTGGTTTGGCCAGCATGGTCCATTTTTATGCTTGGCATGAATATTAATAGACTTGTCTCCAGGGCCCCACTCTTGAAAGTGTGCTTGTTTGGATGACAAATTTATGGTCACTATTCACAGGAAATCCATGAATACTTTATAAAGATCTATTAGCCATTCTTTAGCAGATTTGAACAGATTATGGTCTACTATTAAAGACTTTTAATCAGTGCTAGAGGCAGTAAAAATGCATCCTGCAATAAATCAGACAAATAAAACTCAATTCCGTTCAGTAAATATTTATCAAGGGTCAGCCATGTCAGACTGCTGTGTAAGATGCCGATGAAGAAGTGACATGGGAACCAGCAGTTAGCGTAATGGCTATGTCGCTGGACTCCCACGTAGTCGACCGCGGTTCGCGTCTCGGACCCGGTGGCTTACAACTCACGCCGGGCGCGTGTGCGTGAGTGCCCAAGATCCCGAGAGGAGAATGGAGGAGAAGGGATTGCGGCGTGACCATCCCCCCTGGGGGGGTGATTTCTCGCTTTCTGTCTCTATGTCTCTCTCTGTCTGTCTGGCGAGCGCACGCGCCCTATAGCGAAAAACCTCTCAAAAAAAAAAAAAAAAAAAAAAGTGACATGATAATACTCCCTCCTTACCCTCATGGAGTTTCTAGTACAACTGAAAAAGTTGTGAGGAACATAAATGAAATACATCAAGAGAATGTTAGAGAGACCTACAAGAGGACAAATTAATAGAAATAATAGAAATTTCTGAAAACAAAGCAGATGACACAGCATCAGTTAAGAAGGGTAATAGGATGGAAATGCAATTTAAAAATAAAACGAGATCAGTGATTGAAGGCATTCATTCTGGCATAAAAACAAGGAACAAGCAGAAACAACTTATCATGTAAAATTAAGTACTAAGGAGAAATAATGAATGGTCTAAGTTTCTGGATTTTAACAAGGGCTATGTTGTTGACAAAATGTTATGCATATGAATGACTGCTGGTTCAGTTTTCTAGTGAAAGGATTTAATGTTTTATTGTTTTTCTCATAGACCTCTGACTCCAAAATATCAAAAACTATTATAATAGTAGAGAATGTTTTCCACAATTTTTAGGGTTGTCTTTTATTATTATTATTATTATTATTACTATCTTTTATACATTCAATCACTATACATCATTTAGCTTGTAGAGAGGATTTACCCAACGTGAAAAACACATCAGACCAGTCCAGTTGAGAATAAGGGCTGTCTTTTTTTTTTAATTTTTATTTTTTTATTATCATCATAATCTTCTTTATATTACATTGGATTACATATAACTTTACAGTGTATTACACTGCTTTTTCAAAAGGGAATGCCATGCATGTCAGTCAGTACAGAGACATTAATCTCACCGCTTCAACATTCAATATCTTTTCTATGTTTTCCCCAATCATTATAGGGCTGTCTTTTAAAAGAACATTCTCATGCCCTTTCCTAGGTGTTATGTATGACTTAGGGGAAAAAAAAAATACCTATCTTAAATGTAATCAGGGACTTCTAAGTTTTGTATTCTTTATGGCCATAATATTTTTTACTATCTAGTCTCCATTATACGGGATTATAGGAAATATAGTATCATTTCCCAAAGTATTTGGGGAGTTGGTGGGACATATACCCAGCATACATTACTTCTTCCCTCTTGCTACAGAACCCTTTTAGAATTTTTTTTCTCTCTCTCTCTCTTTTCTTTTCTTTTCCTTTTTCTTTTTCTTTTCTTTTTTTTTTTTTTTTTAAGGTTTTTGCTATAGGGTACATGCGCTCCCCAGAAAGACAGAGAGACAGAGTGAGAAATCACCTCTCGGGGGAATGGCCACACTGCAATCCCTTCTCCTCCATTTTCCTCTCGGGATCTTGAGCATACATGTACACGTGCCCGGCTTTGAGTTTAAGCCGCCAGGTCCAGGACTGGAACTGCGGCGGACTACATGGGAGTCCAGCGACACAACCATTATGCCAACTGCTGGTCCCCCCCCCCCCCCCTTAGGGTTTCTCTATACATCTGATCATCTCTATACCACTCTGTGCAGGGGCAGGTCAACTCTATACCAAGATACCCCGCTGCTATCCTATCCCAGCTCCTGCAAAACTGTCATAGTGGTCAGCACCAAATCTTCCAAGGGATTTTAACTCCCAAAAAAGGAAAAGTTAAAATCAGTATCAAGTCACTTCTCTCAAGAGCTATCATTCCTGCCCTTTTTCAAAGAGTTCCCAACCTCATAAGTTTTGGAGGCTCATGTGCCCTATAAGCATAGTTTGTCTATTTTTTTTTATTAAAAAAAAAATTAGAGGACATGTGAGCCCCTCAGGGAGAGACAGAGAGATAAAAGAGGAAAGTGAGAAAACAACCCTTCTTCATTGAAGAGTAGTTATACCACAATCCATTCTCTTTCGTTTTCTCCATCCTTTAGTGATCTTAGGCACGCATACACAAGCACCTGGTGTGTTTCTCAAGCTGCCAGTCCAGGACTTGAATTATGCAGTTGGCTATATGGAATCCAGCCACCGTAAGCACCATGCCATGGATGGGCTTCACTTCTTTCACATTACTTCTCTCTTGTATCCCTCTTTTAGTTCCAGAATTTCCCATCTTTTAATCTCCTCTGATTCTAAATTATAAAATCTTTTGCACTTCCCATAAAGTTGCACTTTCTATTATTCAGTAGAGCAATTTGGTCAGTATAAATTCCCATTTTCCTTCCAGAAGAGGCTTTGCTTTATCATAAGTGCTTTTTCTAAACAAAAAAATTGCCTTCATTTAGCTTTCTAACACAAAAACAGCTGCTATTTTCTTTTCAATATAGCATATTTTTTTCTTTCTACAGAAATTTAAGTAACTAATAAGAAAAAATAGGGCCAGCTCTGTGGTTCAGCAGTAATGTGCTCTTCTAGAGAAGACAGATTTTCTCATGGTAACTGGTTCAACTCCCCAGCTGAATTATCCTGAAAACAGTGGGCGTGCGTGCAAGTACCCTGTAGAGGGGCTCATCTCTCTCTTTCTCATGCACAAGCACATGCTCTATCATGAATAAAGAACATTTAAAATTTTTAAATAGTTTAGAACTGGGAGAGCAGAGATGGAGAAAGAATTAATTATTGGGTCAGTTCCATATCAAAACAGTAATGCATTGCTCAAGATAAGCAGGATCCTACATGGCAACTGCTATGGTTTGAATGTCCCCCAGTGACTCGTGTGCTGTGGATATTGTCTGTATCACATAAATATCAAGTTAAAATGTAATTCCTCACGGCGTCCCAGGGAAGGTAACGTTTAGTGGGCAGTGATTGATTCCTGGTGTTGTAGAATGGAGGTAACAGTCTCCTGAATGGATTAATGATGTATGTGAGAGTTCCAGGTCTCAGGAGAAGCAGTTAGTTCTTACAAGAGCTGGTTGTTATGAAGGGGAAATCGTCAGGACCTCTCTTATTCTCTGTGCCTGCCTGCCTTCCTCTGTGCTTCCATTAGCCATGCTGTAGGCTTGGGACTTTGGCCTTTCCAGCCACTGGAATTGTGCATTGTAAATAAACTTCTATCTTCTGGGACCAGAAGGTGGTGTAGTGGATTCCCACATGACTGATTGTGGTTTGAGTCCTGGATCCGGTGACTTCAGAATCACACTGGGCATATGTGTATGTGTGCCCAGGAACTTGGGAGGAGAATGGAGAAGGGATTGTGGTGTGCCATCCCCCCAGGGGATGATTTCTTACTTTCTCTCTCTCTGGCAAGCTCATGCTCCCTATATCAAAAATCTCTCTTAAAAAAAAATTAAACTTCTACTTTATTTATAAAATTGCTCAGGCTTGGGTATTTCTATCAGCAACACAAAAATAGACTAGGACAGCAATCATGGTGTGAATCCCTAGCCCAGCTCAGTCAGTCTGAACACACTGGGCATGCATTTGAGTGCCCAAGATCCAACAAAATTGAGGGCTGGAAGAAGGTGATCTTGGTGTGACCAGACCCTGTGGATGGTGCCCATCTCTCTCTCTCTTTCTCTCTCTTCCTCCTTCTCATCCTCACATGTACAGGCAAAGTGCTATCACTCACACACACACACACACACACACACACACACATACCAGTAAGAATTATGAAACTAAGGAAAGGGAGAAACATGGTTAATTATTTTAGATTATTGTTAATCTGAAAGTAGGGCTCAAGTAAACTTTTTTCTCCTCCCCACAAAAATGGGCCCGGGGAACCAGCAGTTAGCGTAATGGCTATGTCGCTGGACTACCACGTAGTCGACCGCGGTTCGCGTCTCGGACCCGGTGGCTTACAACTCACGCCGGGCGCGTGTGCGTGCGTGCCCAAGATCCCGAGAGGAGAATGGAGGAGAAGGGATTGAGGCGTGACCATCCCCCCTGGGGGGTGATTTCTCGCTTTCTGTCTCTATGTCTCTCTCTGTCTGTCTGGCGAGCGCACGCGCCCTATAGCAAAAAAGCCTCTCCAAAAAAAAAAAAAAAAAAAAAAAAAAAAAAAAATGGGCCCTTGGATTTGACTACATAAGTGAAGGTCAGAAGATACAGTAAACGAAACCCAAAGTTGTGAAATACTTTCTCTGTCTTAAAGAGAACAAAGTTACTGAGTTTGCAAAACAAACTAATAATGATAATAATACACTTGGAAACAATTTGGTGTGTGATTTTATTCGATTTTTAAAATGTGTTTTACAAAATTGGTTTCATTTTAAAGAGTATAATTTATCATTGATTTTTTTTACCATGTGCAATTTAATATAGATAACCAAAATCTTTTTAATAAAAAAAGCTTTGAAATCACTAGGAGGATAAGATTATTTTACTGTGGAAAAATGTGATATTCTCATTAAATGCAATAAAACATTTTATGCACATGCAAAAAAAAATCCCCCAAAACAAAAATAGCATTATGAAATTTCCAAATAACAAGCACGGTCATAGATAATAGACATCCAATAGTGCAACTTTAAAATAAAGCAAATATACGAACCAGAGGTTGGTGTAATGGCTATATTGCTGGACTCCCATGTAGCTGACCATGGTTCGAGTCACGGACCCGGTGGATTAAACGCAGGGCACATGTGTATCTGTGCCCAAGATACCCAGAGAAATATGGAGGAGAAGAGATTGTGGTATGGCCATGACCCCAGGGGGTGATTTCTCGCTTTCTGTCTCTCTGTCTCTCTCTGTCTTTCTGGCGAGCACACGCACCTTATAGCAAAAAACTCTCAAAATTAATAAATAAATAAAGCAAATACAGAATGACAGATGACAAGATTATCATAGCAATAATTGATCTGAATGATGATGTCTAAACCACTCACCAAAACTAGTATAAAAAACAAAAAATGAAATACAATTGTGTTAGTATAATGTAACGCTAAAGCAGAATTTTGAAAAAAATGTTGAACAAGGAAACTTTAAAAATAGTCATTTCTTTTTGTGAGATTTACTCACTTATTTAATTTTATTTGTTATTATTATTATTTTTAAAAATTGGACCAGAGATAGTCAGAGAGAGGGAGAAACAGAAAGTGAGAAAGCAAGCCACCAGATCCAGGACTCGAACCATGGTCAGCCATGTGAGAGTTTAATGTGCCTTACTCACCAAGCCACCTGCCAGCCCCACAATGTTCACTTCAGGTGGAATTTAAAGCAATGTAGTAATAATAGCTAACATTTGTATAGTGCAGATTTAATGTACCTGTTTGAAGTGCATTTTTAAAAAAAATATTTAATTTTCACATAAACCATATGTGGCAAATACTATGACCCCCATTTTTCAGATAATGAGAATGAGGCACCACAATCACACATAAAGAATGGGACTAACATTGAGCTCTAGCAAGTTACCTCAGCAGATTGTGCTGATCTCTACTTGTTATTATTTGTGCTGAACTCAAAATGGAAGAAGCACATAGAGAAAATGAATAATCAATGATTGGAAATAATTGATATTTACCAAAATGTGTAGGCTAGAAACAAGGATTATCCATCTTTTTAAGTGCTCATTACTTACGTAACAAAATTCCCCACATAACAGAAAACAAAGAAAAGTCATATAAATAAAAAAGCAGAACATTAGAGACATATCTTTTCAAATATCATTCAATAAAAGGAGAGAAAAAAGCTAAATATTTTCTAATGAAAATAAATTCTCTCTTTTTTTTTAATTTAATTTATTATTATTATTTTTTTTTTGGAGAGGTTTTTCGCTATAGGGCTCGTGCGCTCACCAGACAGACAGAGAGACATAGAGACAGAAAGCAAGAAATCACCCCCCAGGGGGGATGGTCACGCCGCAATCCCTTCTCCTCCATTCTCCTCTTGGGATCTTGGGCACGCACGCACACGTGCCCAGCGTGAGTTTTAAGCCACCAGGTCCGGGACGCGAACCGCGGTCGACTACGTGGGAGTCCAGTGACATAGCCATTACGCTAAATGCTGGTTCCCTGAAAATAAATTCTCTGAAGTAACAACTGGGTCAAAGTCAAAGAAGACATAAACAAACTAAGTTAAGAAAATAGTTGGGAACCAGCAGTTAGCGTAATGGCTATGTCGCTGGACTCCCACGTAGTCTTCGCGTCCCGGACCTGGTGGCTTAAAACACGCCGGGCGCGTGTGTGTGCGTGCCCAAGATCCCGAAAGAATGGAGGAGAAGGGATTGCGGCGTGACCATAGGGGGGTGATTTCTCGCTTTCTATCTCTATGTCTCTCTCTGTCTGTCTGGCGAATGCGATCTCACTGAAATACAAATTTAACCTGCATATAAATTGAAACTTTATGGATTGAAGCCATAGCAGTATCTAAAATATATTTAAGATTTAAAAATACTTTTAACATAATTTTTTTTTTTTTTGGAGAGGTTTTTTGCTATATGCGCTCACCAGACAACAGAGAGAGACATAGAGACAAAAAGCGAGAAATCACCCCCCAGGGGGGATGGTCACGCCGCAATCCCTTCTCCTCCATTCTCCTCTTGGGAACGCACACACACGCGCCTGGCGTTTGTAAGCCACCGGGTCCGAGACGCGAATCGACTACGTAGTCCAGCGACATAGCCATTACGCTAAAACATAATTTTAAATATAGAAAAGTGAGCTCAGTTTAAAATTTTAGGAGAAATAATACTTAAAAACCTAAAAAGAAAATTAAGAAGAACATTATAATAAAAACAAAATAAAATTGCACATTAAATAAAATTTTATAGGGAAGAATATGACTTTAGCTATGTTGCCAGTTTTATAAGACTCTGCACAGTTCTTATATAAATGAGATAGTTGGTCAGAATTTTGTCTTCTGAAAGCACCTGTATGAATGGCTTTCCTTCTTTCAAAATAAATGTCTTATTCAATTCTCCATTTTAAGGAAACTAAATAGGAATCTCTCAGATTTCTATTCCAATCCTTAAATGGCATTTTTTTCCAATTTTATCATTCTTTTCCAAATATTTCAAGCTTACAGTTTGCCATTTGAAAAAGGAAAACTTACAGAAATCTTGGCAAGTTCCCTTTCATGTGCTAAGAAACATAATTATTTACCTAGCCATAAAGGTAAGAATTTTGTGTACTGATAAAGAAAATGAACTTGAACATGAATGTGAATGGTATTAGCCTTAGTGTTATATAATCAGTAGTATAAGGTACAGCTCACTTAATCTACTAAGAATGGAGAACGCTGAGTCATCTGAATTTATCTTACAGTGAAACTAGTCTTCATAGATTAAGACATCGAGAACATAAGCTCACCTAGTGCGAAGACTGCATTACTCTACACTTCCTCAACATCTGCCACAGAACAAACAGCAAAACAGCCAAATCTTGTTTGGCTCATGGTAAGTCTTGAGGAATTTATTGATCAAATTGGATTGGAGAAAAAGAGAAAATGCCTAGATAGAAATGGAGCTGGAAAATGTAGGAGAAAAGTAAGATGTGCGTATGTTTATATTTCTTAGCTATGTCTGCTAAGAGAGTCTAGAAGAAGCAATGGCATCCAGTTGTAAAAAACACATCCAGTATGCCTATATTTTTTCCAGTAGACCTTATGTTTTAGAGAATTTTTAGGGTCACAGTAAAATGAGAAGAAAGAACATGTATTTATTATATACCTACTACCCCAACATGTGCACAGTCTCCCCAAATATCAATATCCTCCAATTAGAGCGTACCCTCGTTATAACTGCAGAACCTTCATTGACAATTACTATCTGCAATAGTCCATAGTTTACATTAGAGTTCATCTCTTTATGCTATACATTCTATGGATTTGGACAAATATAATGAAATAATATATCCACAATTATAGTATCATACAAAGTAGTTTCATTGCCCTAAAAATTCTCTGCCTTCAATTCATTGACTGGTTGTGAAATAAAACTCTCCACTAAAAGATCAGTGATCTTTGGGGAAAGGCTGACTCGGGCTCAAACAGGGAAAGTACAAGATGAGCCTGCAGCATTTTTTTGCAACAACAAAGAAGTACTCAAAGATCTATTGGTTCATGTCAAAAGGACAGAGGAGCAGACAGGTTTCAGAGGATTCTACTGGCCAAATCTGGGACTATTGAGCAAAAAATAATGATGGAAATGAATTATAACTCGAGGTATAAAATAATAATCTACATTTCTACAAATAAGTAAGGATAAGAGAAAGCTCTTCCTTACAGTAGAATATCAAGTTATGAATGTGGGAAGTCCTAACTGACAATCATCAGCGTAATAATTCAGGCAAAAATAATGTATGAAAGCTAACACTACTGAGTAAAAAAAAGTGGTGAAGAACTGGGTATTTGCATAGTTTCCAAGTATTTCTCTCCAAAATATTTACTTGCTTAATGGAAATGATAATATTAGAGTAGAGAAACATGATAGACACCATGTTGATCGAGTAATGAGATTTAGCATAACCAGTAGTGGGACAAATCAAAACCATGTGTCTGCTGATACGATGCTCTGGAAGAATAGCATATCACTTCTGTGGCATTATTGCCAAAAGTGACAACCTGAATTTTACCAAGAGAAAATATCAGACAAACCCAATTTGAGAGAAATTCTATAAAACAACTGACCTGTGCTGTTCAGAAATAGCAAGCACATAAGAAAAAACAATAAACGAATCAGGGATGGTTCCAGCTTAAAGGACACCAAGGGTACAGAATGGGCACTACTGAGACTATTAGAAGAGTTTGGTGGAATAAGATTTACAAGTCAGATAAATGGTCTTAGAGCCACGCTAATTTTCTGATTTCGACCGTCCTCAGACAATTCTTACTAAAGAATCTTAAAAGGTGTACCTCAGGTAAAAGAGCATTCTCAAAGAAATGATCTGACATGAACGAAGAATTAAGGATCAAAGAATTGTTAAATGAATACTATGTCAGCTAGAAAACAATAACAGCAACCATAGTGTGAGGATAAAAAGAAAACCACAGAGAACTAAAATACTTGACAACAATATCAAATAAATTGGGAGTATTTAGAGTTCTAAGATATTTGCATTGATGGAAGGATGATAAAGACAATACTTATTGATGCCAGACTTTAAAAAAACTGGTAACTACTAAAAGATTAAGAATATGATATGTATTTTCTGAACTTGTAGAGAAAATGCATAGAACAAAAACATAATCAATAAAAAGTTAAAAGCAAAGTGTATTCTGGATGGAAAATCTCATTATGTATGCTATAATGATGTATAGTGAATGGATGTAAATAAATAAACTTAAAAAAATTAAAATTTTAAAATTTTTAAAAAGGCCACAGAAATAAATACAAATACATCAGTAATTTTTATGGATATCAATGGAGTAAATACTTCAGTTGAAAAATTGGCATACAGGTCAGTTAATTTTTTTCTCAGGTTCAATTTAAAATCACACATGCATGTGACTCAATTATATCTTGTTGATAAGAGATGCATTTAAAACATAAAGAAATAGAATGCTGAAAATTGAAGGGTAGAAAAAGATATGTCTAACTAAACAAAGTCTGTATACTTATATTAGTATCATGCAAAGACTTATAAAGCAAAGAATGAAAAAGATGTTCTTGAAAAATCAAAGTTGGCATACTTAAGAATGTAAAGTTCTCCAAAGGAAAAGATATATATGGTAATACCCTTAATTTGATGGTAATGTAATGCATGGTTTTGAAAAACCATATTGTGTGCTTTGGAGATGTATAACAATTAAATGTGAAGAAGGAATAAAAATAAGTAACATAAACACACACTAAAGAAAGAAATCTTCAAGGCAAAGAAACACTATCAAAGATAAATAAGATTGCAATATAATTTTTAAAAGAATTAACTATTTTTTAAAATTTACATCTATCAAATAACACTTCAAAATATGTTAAGCATGACTTGCTAAATCTGCAGAACACAAAGACAAATCTAAAACATAGTGGGATATTTAACATATTTTTCAGTAATTGATGTCTTGAAAATACAAAAAAAACAGTCATTACAGATAACGCAATTAAAAATGTTTTCTTTCTTTCTTTTGTTATTTATTTATTTATTAAAAATGTAGACTAATAGTCCTGTGTCTAAATATCACTGTGGTTGTACGCATTCACCAAACGTAACTAATCATAAGGTATTCTTCACATACACTGGGCAGAAGTAGAAAGATTCATGAGTCAAGTGCCATTTTAGACATAATTCCCTTGTAATTAATACTTGTTAGAAAATGTAACTTGACATGCTTTACAATTAGATGAACGTTTATGGAAATTAAATGTCACAGACAAAAAGACACACTATGATCACACAAGATTTTTTCCTACTTCCCAGATAGTTGCATAATTTTTAGCTTTGTAGGTCTATAACCAGAGCTGATTTTGAGCTTAAGAAGCCTAATTTTATGTCCATTCAACAGAATTCTCTTACACCTTTCCTGGACTATTTATTGCAGATAGGAACGAAAACTGTGACCTGGTTCTTCACATCATGCATTCACATAAGATACCCAATCCTCACGTGCTGTCTGAGTTCTTTAATAAAAGGAGTGACTCACAGAAGACACATACATGAGGAAGTTCTATACAGAGGAGATCACATCCTCAAGCATTTTCTATGTGATCTCCTTGTCCAGAGTCAATGAAAAACCCTTCATCTGGAACATTGTGACTCTGTCTCACTGGGCCTATCAGCTACTTGAGCTCCTTACTGGGCACGTCGTACTTGGACAATTTGATTAACTTTCCCAAACTGTTACTTTTATGGAGAATGAAAATTATAATATCTGACTAAATACGATATAATATTCAGAAAGCTTACCTATAGACATCAATATTCTTCCTCCTCTCATCTTGCTTTCTCTGTCCCTAATATCTCTAGGACTAATCTTTCATTCATTACCCTTCTAAGCAAGAGATTACAGAAGAGGACCAAGACTGATGGCCTTTATCTGATGTCATGATATATGCAGACATTTGACTTATCTCAGTCATCTATTTCTAATTTCCATAGTGTTCTTGTTCTAGTCACAGTCTGGGCAATTTGGGATTAAGTTTTACTAGCCAGGGCATCTGTATTCTTTTCTTTCTATAACCATCACTGTTGCAAGCACCTTGTTTTGTGTTCACTGAACATGAAATCAGTATTATCATCATCATTGCAACTGATGACCATAATAAAACAATCTCTCAGATTTTCATGAGTGATGTCACCCCTCCTCAGGCTGTTTGGCTGGTTTTGTTCTATTTTCTTAGCCTGATCTAAAACAGATCCCTGAGCTGCCTCTTAGTGGATAATATCTTCCCTAACTCATTTGATTTCACTCATTTTTCCCCTCCAGATTTTAAATGATGAACAAGTTCTACACAGACTCTTCTTAAAACTGATTTAGTTTAGATTCAGTAGCAGTCTTGCAGGATCATGGAGAGACTGCTAAGTTTAATGCCACAATCATCTCAGCTCCTACAGAGTATTCATTTCATTGTCAGCTGGTGGGAACAGGCAATTGCTGTGGTATAAGGCTTATTCCCTTCAGTAATGAAGCAAGGCACTGGGACATTTTCATTTCTGAATTCCAAGTGAGTACACATTGTCATTTCAGATGCTATTCCAAGAGCTATCATTTGCTGGAGTGCATCTGGTACCGCATTTATTTACTGCATTCTAATTTTTCTTTATATCTTAGGGAATATGGGAAGAAACTGAGGTTATTGATTTTGGATATGTAAGGCTCAAATGGCAAGATATGGCAAACTTGTATATTCTCCAAGGGAAAAAATACTCAATTTCTCATCATTTCTGATACTGAAGACAGCATTAGAAAAAATAATTGAAAATAGGCAATGGACAATCAGCTGGAGGGTTTATTTGATAGCAAAGAGACATCTGAGTCCCAGGAAGGGAAAATCAAATTGTAAAAGAGACAAAATGCTCCCATGCAGTAACAGTGGGAAATTCTACTGCCTTTTACTTTGATACTGACACATCTCTTTCCTTTTCTAGAAGAGATGGTGAACACTATTTTCTTATTCTTTTTTTTTTTTTTTTTTTTTTTTAAAAAAAGGACAAGAAAATGGAAGTGTTCTGTCAGAAAATGGTAATTGCTTTACCTTGGGAAACATCCATATGTCAAAGGAAAGTCATAACACAAGACTGAAACATGAATTGAATACGATTAAACAAGTAATTGTAGATATAAACAACAACTACAAATGAGAAATGTATATGCTCAGACTAGATACGGTCATCAGCAACGTACATCACTAGATAAAATAGAGTAACATTTCCAAAAAGTTCAAGGAAGCAGGTTTAACAAAAGATTTTCATATGTTGTCCTTCAATTTTCATAGCAATAATAATAATAAAAAGTGTTAGCTAGCTAAGGACTCAGAGCATACCGAACTCATAAGTTCTTCTTCAGGAATCCACTAAAGAACAGCCTTCATTCAAGAAAATATAACTTTTTTTTTTTTTTTTTTTTTTTTGTCATATGACCCAGTAATCCCACTCCTTGGTACTTACCCAAAGAATAGTAAAGCACTCAGTCAGAAAGACACTTGCACATCCAAATTTACTGCAGCATTATTCATAATTATATCCTAAATGCCTAAAAACAGATGACTGGATTGAAAAAAATATGGCACATATTTATAATGGAATACCACTCAGCCATAAGGAATAATGAGACACTGTCATTTGATTCAAAGTGAAGGAATATAGAAGATTCAATGCTAAGCAAATGAAGCCAGACTATGAGAGCCAAACACTGTATCTCTGCTCAGTATATACTGAATATCTGAACTCTGTGGAAGAAATGAAAAGAACTGGAAGATATAATTGTAGAGAAGACAAGTGTAGCTATCAGAGACTGTATAAGAAGGGAGTGGATAGTAGAGGGAGGGTGGGAAGAGCTCAGGGAAGAATCATGAAACAGACTAAACAATGCAAAGTTCTCTGTTGAGAATGATGTATACAGTAATATCCTTGATTTGATTGTCATGTACTACATACTTGGAAACCCGTAGTGTGCTCTATAGAGATGTACAATGATGAAATGTACATAAAAATTTTTTTTGAAAAAGACGATTTCACTAAAAGGAACACTGATAAGTATTGGAACTTATATTTAATCGTACATCTAATATCAAAATAAAAATGAAAAAAGAGGTGGAAAATTAGAATGTAAGTGCTTTGAATAATTGGAAATAACACAACTAATAAATGGAAGAGTAAAGTATAAAGTTAACGAATTTGCCAAAATACAAGGAAAATGTTAACACTGATGAAATAGATAACATTAAATTTGAACAAATGGAAAGCTTTCTATATTCTGAGAAAGGATGAATAAATACCATAAAAATATTAATTCTACTCAAGAGACTATGAGACCTCAATAGGAATACCAGAATTTTAAAAGCAGAGTAAAATGAATTTATACAAAAATATTGTGAAGTTTGACTAGCTGTAGACTAAAATCATTTACAAATGGGGCCAATAAATGGTGTGGCAATTAAGGTGCTATACTCTCACCAGGCCATCTATGAGTCAAAGTCCCAGACCTGGTGGCTTGCTTTCTCAGATTCTCTCTCTTTTGCTTTCTCTCTCTCTCATCTCTGGTGAGCACACATGACCTATAGCACATTTTTAAAATAATAATAAATTGAATTAAATAAATAAATATTTTTTTAAAGTTCGGGGGGAAAAAGAACAATGAGGGTTGCTCTAATACGTATTAGGATATAACATATATACATAGCTTCTAAACTACAATAATGTGGTAGACATATGACAGAATTGACAACTCAATGAGACACAACAGAGATCTGAATATTTTAAAAAACAAAAATGAAAAAGAAACTATACTTGTAGTAGAAATAAGTGACATCTTCTCTAGACTGGAAATGAAAGAAACTTTCTTAATTTTAACTAGAACTTTTGACTCTATTAAGAAAAAGACTGCAGGGACCAACAGTTAGCATAATGGCTATGTCGCTAGACTCCCATGTAGTCTACCATGGAGCCGGTGGCTTAAACTCACACCGGGCACTTGTACGTGCGTGCCCAAGATCCCGAGGGGAGAATAGAGGAGAAGGGACTGCGGCGTGGCCATCCCCCCTGGGTGGTGATTTCACGCTTTCTGTCTCTCTCTGTCTTTCTGGCGAGCCACGTGTCCTATAGCAAAAACCTCTCCAAAAAAAAAAAGGAAAGAAAAAGACTGTTAAATTTGACTCTAGAAATTTTGTAAGTCAAAGAAAAACCATCAGCACATTTAAAAGGAAAGTAAGATATTAGGAGAAGAAAGAAAAAAATTTTGACTTTCCATTATAGTCAGCTTTTCCTTGTGAACTTGATCTTAAATGGTTTTGGACCCAAAGGTGAATAAAATTACCTTTAAAGTCTCTTTAATCTCAATATTTTAGAATTCTAGTATGCTTACCCTACCTAACAAAAGAGAAAAAAGTTATGTGCTTGCATGAATCTTGGTCATCATCTTCTTTTTCTTCCTGTTAGTCAATTTCCTTCCATTTCTTTGTCTAGTCATAAAATGCAAGACCTATTGCCACTATCCCTCCTCCTTCTCTTGTGCAAACATTGATAGCCTTCATTTTCATTCTGTTTTTCCCTACAATGATTAGGTTGTCCATCATGAGCAGTTATCCAATCTCACAGATTGGAATTGCTGTTTCCTAAAACCCACTGTTTTCCAGTAACTTTGGAACTTCAGAGTGAATAGGCAAAAACTGATTAAGGTCCCTGAATTTGTGGGCAGGGTCTATAGAGTTAACCCATGAGGCTTTAGCCTTTGAAATGTGGTAGGGAAAGATCATGTCTAGTATTAAAAAGTAAGTTCTGTAACCTTTGACTATTATGTATATTAATGGTAGTTTGTGATAAGAAAGTGTGAGAAGGTGAAGAGGCATAGATAAGAGAGAAATAATATTTCAGAAATCATTTTTGTCAGTTATAATGACTATAGATACGAGAAGGAAAAAAGAGCTAATTGTGATTTTTTTTCCCTAAATATGCAACTTTAAAACTATATATTTAGGGACCAGCAGTTGGTGTAATGGCTATGTTGCTGGACTCCCATGTAGTTGACCACGATTCGAGTCCCGGACCCGGTGGCTTAAACTCACACCGGGCACATGTGCGTGCATGCCCAAGATCCCAAGAGGAGAATGGAGGAGAAGGGACTGCGGCGTGGCCATCCCCCCACAGGTGATTTCTCGCTTTCTGTCTCTCTGTCTCTCTCTGTCTTTCTGTTAAGCACATGCACTCTATAGCAAAAACCTCTCAAAAAAATCTATACATTTATTCCAAAAATGATTTGAAATTGCTTAAAAGATTTATTTCCAAAAGTTAAAAAAACACATATGAATATAAATAAAAATTTTGATATAAATACTTTAAAGATTATGTACTCATTTTAGGCATGCTATTAAAGAAGCTAAAGCAAAGAAAAATAAGGAAATACATAGAGTTATGTAATTCTCATTGTCGGGTAAAAATAAACACAACAGCTTTTTCAGAGAAAGAAAGACTTTTTCCTACTGCCAAATTATTCCAATGATCTTATATAGGACATGGGAAGGAAAATTTAACAATGGGTCTATAACTAATTTCCTTTCTTCTCAGCAATGCCTAAAGAATGACCTGAATCCTTGCAAACACTGACTGATGAAATATATGGCTAAAAGATAAATGAGAGTTTGACAGGAAAGTTTTTAGAAAAGTATATCTGGTTTGTTTAGTTTTATTATTATAAAGAAATTAGAAGTGTATGAACTTATATTACCTCAGCTATGATGAAGACTGGTAGTTATGTAGCTAGAATAGGACAATGTGATAAATGAGATACATGATTTTATGAGACCACAAACTCAGAGGTTTTCCTATGCCAACTTGACTGGCACCGAAATAGATGATGCAGCTCTGAAAGTAAGAGAACTCTGGTTCAGCTAAGTGTATTCTGAAAGCAGCATCTACTGTGGGTGCCTTCTAGATCTTAACACTGCTTGCATAATTGATTTGGAATATTTTCTAATCATTAATAAAGCTTGAGGTTCAGGAAGACTGTTACGTTTTTGTTTTTGTTTTTGTTTTTCTGTAGGGTGTGTGCACTCATGAGAAAGAGAAAGAGAGAGAGAGAGAGAGAGAGAGAGAGAGAGAGTAACAAAGCACCCTTTAGGAAGGATGGCCACACCAGAAACGCTTCTCCGCCATTCTCCTCTCAGGATTTTGGACATGTACAAATACATCCCTAACATGTTTTCCAAACTTCCAAGTCCAGGACGCAAACCATGTAGGCCATAGTCAACCATGTGAGATCCAGCCACCCTAACCATCACACCATAAGCTGGCCAAAAAGACACTTTTTTTTTTTTTTTTTAAAAAAAAGGGTATTTCTTTCTTTCATGAATCAGAGAGTGAGAGAAAAAGAGACTGAGGCAGAGATAAGTATCCTCAATAGGGTCTTACCACACCACCATATTCTCACCTCACCACCGTATTCTCATTTCAGCCTCTCAGTTAGCCATGATACAGGTGTTCTTCAATGGGCTCTGTATATTCAGGTCCACTCAGGATCCAAATCCAGGCCTCCCTTGTGGCTCCAGCATCATGCAGTAGTGTCCTCCTACTCTTGCTACTGCAGCTGGACTGGCTGAGGAAGACATTTCATGTGAATCTGCTTGATAATTTAGGCCCCTGTGATTTTGTAGATTAAACAGCATAAGTAACATGACCTCCTATTTTATTTTAGAGAGAATTCTTTATATAACTACTTCACATAACTATTCCAAATTCAGCCTTCAGCTGAAGGTCCAACACAACAAAAGCAAAGTGCTTTTAAGGGGACTTAGTGTTCCCTAGGACACATGTGGCTTTCCTGGAGGCTGGCCTCAGTTTAAGGCTAGAACTTCAGAGACTGAAAGCAATGAATCACTAGAATGTTCTATAGACTCCATTTAAAATATTAATGACCTTCACAGGAATTATATCAAGAGCTCTGCAGGGATCTAATTGTGATAGAACTTTCTTAAGAATGCCTACAGTGTGTTTGTTGATTGATGAACAATACTTAAGATTTAGAAACAAGATTTACAGGATTAAAGTTGACATGTTCTAACATTTTGAAAGCTTCTTTTTTTACTGGGTGGGGGTGTGGGTCTGGACGCGAGATAATTATTTATATGATCTATCAGTCATTTAAATCTGATTACTGTACAGCAAACACCAATTATAATACATCTGCATAAAAGTCAAAACCATTCTTTTATGAGTATTACTTGTATAAATTATTATAGAGAATATTGCTTATAAATGCACCTTCTATGTATGCTTTATAAATTATGTATGTAGTACTCATCTGTTCTCTACATTTTTTTTTTTTTTTTTTGAAGAGAGATTTTTGCTATGGGGCATGTGCACTCACCAGAGACAGAGAGACAGAAAAACCGAAAGCAAGAAATCATCCCCCAGGGAAGATGACCATGCCACAGTCCTTTCTCCTCCATTCTCCTCTTGGGATCTTATGCATGCACGCATGCATTCATACACGTTTGGCATGAGTTTTAAGCCACTAGGTTCAGGACTCAAACTGCTGTTGACTACATGGTAGTCCAGCAATGGAACCATTACCCGCGAAATAATTTCTTGTTTTCTGTCTCTCTTTCACTCTGTCTCTCCAATAAAGAGCACACATCTTATAGTAAAAATTTCTCAAATTTAAAAAAAAAATGAAAACAATTATCCTAAGAAAACATTTTTCTAATGAAAAGTTAAAAATAACATCATCATTTTCCACATTTTGATGGCAAGTTAATAATTTACCACACAGTACATTCTGGTGGATATTTGTAAACATTGATTATAATCTTTTGAGATGCATTTTTTAGTCTGGTCAGATGTTATCATCCAGGCAATTTTCATGAAAACGTTTACTCTTTTGTGTGTGTTTGTGGGTAGCAATCTATTTCAGCAGAACATTACATGCCATAAGTGAGTTCATTGGCAGAGGCCTCAAATATAATTATCAACATACTGGTCAATTAACTCTCATTCTGGTAAAAGTATGCTATGATTGACATATCTAAGGACGATATGTAACCATTAACCTTAGAACATGTAAGAACACTGACTAGAAAATACTCAATACCATGGCCTATGAATCATTACTCCCACATGATAGCCATGGCTCCACCTATCAAACTGCATTCTTTTTTTTTTTGGAGAGGTTTTTGCTATAGGGCACGTGCGCTTGCCAGACAGACAGAGAGAGACAGAGAGACAGAAAGCGAGAAATCACCCCCCAGAGGGGATGGCCATACTGCAATCCCTTCTCCTCCATTCTCCGCTCGGGATCTTGGGCATGCACACATACACACCCGGAGTGAGTTTTAAGCCACTGGGTCCGGGACATGAACCGCGGTCGACTATGTGGGAGTTCAGCGACAAAGCGATTACGCTAACTGCTGGACCCTCAAACTGCATTCTTCTATGGCCATTCAGATGGCTTGTTTTTGAAACAGTACTAATAACACACACTTGTTAAAAATTTAAATTATTATTATTTATTTATTTTTCACATTTTATTGATTCATAAAAGATCTTAATTAATCGAAATACTTTCCATAACAAGTGCAGCTGATATATACAAATCTGTGAACACATGTCTGACTTCAGGCATAAAACTCAGTGAGTAGAATGAACATACTATAAAGTAGCACTTAGCTGTGGCTATATAGCTTACTGAAGTCATTAAATAAATTTTTTAATGTATGTTTGATTCCAAGAAAAGCAATTTTAGCTTTAATAAATCAAAATAAAAAATGTTAAGAAAATTTGCTTAAGACTTAAAGCCAGGAAAAAGGTTATGATTCTGTTCAAATAGTAGGTAGATTTAAAGGAGAATTTTGGAAATGAGTATCCTTAAAAATATTTTAGTCCTTGACATGTAGCTTTGACTGATAATTTCAAAGTATTATTAATTAGTAAAAATAATTTCAGCCCTAAACATGTTTGATAAAATGGTTATGATATATGTTATTAACACATTTCACAACTAAAATATAGGTTTGGAAGTTTGCTGTGTTATGGACACTGAAAAATTCTATAAGTGCATCTAAAAAAATAAATAAAATCTACTAATTCTTTAACGCAGGTTCATGCAAAAGTTTCCAATTAATTTCTTTCATCTTTTCTCTTTATTTTTCAATATCTTATGGAAATGACTGAGGACATCAATATCTGACATACATACATCACTCCTAAATTACAGAGAGAAATGAGCACAAAGACTAAGGACAACTGACTACCACTTCAGTTACTGATAGAGGACCTTATCCTGCTCTTTTGTTCTCTGACTTCTCAAATTTCCATAGTGCCTTAAAAACTCACTTGACTTTGAAGCTAGGATGGACATCTAACGCATCACGTTTGCAGAGTTATTTTGCTTTTTCCCTTTGATTTCAGATGATATAAACTGCTGAGTCATTTGAGCCTCCCCACTACTTTGAGCAGGGAGTTTTAGACAGTCTACTTAGGACAGAAACTTAGAAGGACTTGTCTATGCCCAAGTGCACCTTACAAATCCTTTTATTTGAATCTGAACTTTCTGTTAACCCATTAACCACAAGAGTGAACTTGAAGGTACTTTGAGAGTAACAGTTATAGATTTCTGCTGCTCATCATATGCTTGTTCCCAGGCATCTTGGTTTGACTGCCTTAGCTTTGTAGAAGGCCTGGCTAGAGACACTGCATAGTCTGTGGTTGCAAAGCAATTGATCCCCATCTAAAACAAGCCGGTAAAGGAGTGTTTTGGGGACTATGACCTCATTACTGTGAGGCTTTAATCAAACAAGGAAACCTTATAATTACAACCATTAGGCTCAGTTAGGGTGAACCCTAAGGACTTGAATCCTATGAAATGATTTGAACAGAGACCTTGGTAGTAGCTGATATGCTATTTAATCCATTTGTTTTAGAAGTTTTGTCATAAGGCATGTGAGCTCCCTGGAGAGAGAGACAGAGGCAGAGATAGTGAGAGAGAAAGAAATCACTCCCCCCCCCCCCCCCACACACACACCAGGGGAGCAATGGCTATGTCAGAATTCCTTCTCCTTCATTCTCCTCCTGGGATCTTTGGTGTGCACACACACATGCCTGCTGTGATTTTTAAGCCCCCGGACCTGGAACTCAAAACAGGACTGGCCATGTGGAAATCCAGTGGCACAACCATTATGATATATGCTGGATCCTTAATTCTTTTTAATATTGAAATTCTCTCACCTCTTATAACCTTAGAAAATGGGGCTGCTTCACTGAGCTATAACCAAGAACAATATTTACTAGCAGTTTCCATCATAGTAGCTGATTTCATTGCCTTAAATATTATCCATATGCCCATGATTTTAGTAATTAAAAATTATTATAATTGTTTTGTGAGACAGGGTGCATGCACTCACCAAAGAGACAGAGAGAGGCAGTGGGAGAGAAAGTGAGAAATGACCTCCGTGTGATCATGGCAGTGGCCATGCTGCAATATGTTCTCCTCTATTCTCCTCTCAGGATTTTGGGCATGCATACACACACATGCCTGGTGTGATTTTTCAAGCCGTCGGGTCAGAGACTCAAACTATGGTTGGCCACGTGGGAGTCCATCACCTTAACTACTACACTAGCTACTGGCCCCAACAATTAAAAACTATTAAAGGCAGCCACTCCTCCCCATACTAGGATTAGCAGGAGGCCTTGGTAGTGATCTGGGGCTGGGTGGCCTTGCTTTCCCTTTGTACCTGGATAGGTGAAGGGTAGAATAACATCAGCACCAGAAAGGCAACTCTTTCTACTAGTTCTGAAGGCTGAGGCATTTTACATAGGACCTTACACTCTAGCTTCTGTGCTCAGTCCTCAGTTACAAAGAGCCAAAAATGTTTTGGTTATAAAGGAGCCAAGGCATCTGAACATGGCAAGGCTCAGCAGGAATTCCCTCTTCACATTCATTCCAACAAAATAGCAAAGAAATTTCTCCCTGTAAATCTGAGAAAATTGAATTTGCCTCCGGATGTCTAAAAATTACAGCAGTGCTTCAATAAATATGAAAAAAAAAGAAAACAGGACTATTTTTCCTCCAAAGGAACACAACAACTCCACATTAATAATGGATAAAATATGAGAAATCACAGAAATGTCAGAAAAAAAGAATTTAGAGTATTTATTGTAACGAAACCAAATAAGATACAAGAGAAAACAGATAACCAATCCAAGAGATGAGAAATCATTCCATGACTTGAAGAAGGAATTCCATAAAAAGATAGACATTATGAAAAAGAATCAAACTTCTGGCATTAAAGAATACAATGCAGGAAATCAAAACCTCCCTTGAAAGTATTAACAACAGATTAGACCATGCAGAAGAAAGACTATCTGACCTTGAAGACAATGTTTCTGACTTAGTCCAAGCAACTGAAAAGAATGTAAAAATAACCTTTAAAAATGGGAACATATGGGGAATACTAGGCACCATTAAACACCTGAATGTTCACATAATGGATATTCCAGAAGGTGAAAAGATGGGTAAAGGCTTAGAAAATCTCTTTTATGGGACGAGTAGATGGTGTAATGGTTATGTCACTGGACCCCTACGTAGTCGACTGCAGTTTAAGTCCTGGAACCAGTGGCTTAAAACTCATGTCAGGCACATGTACGTGCATGCCCAAAGTCCTGAGAGGAGAACAGAGGAGAGGATACTGTGGCATGGCCATCCCCCCTGGCAGGGAGTGGAGGGATGATTTCTTGCTTTCTGTCTCTGTCTCTCCAGTGAGCACATGCATCCTGTAGCAAAAAAATTTCTTAAAAAAAAAAAAAAAAGGAAAAGAAAATCTCTTTCATTATATATTAGTTGAAAGCTTTCCAAACATAGGCATATAAAAGTCCAAATCCAGGAAATACGAAAAACACTAAATAGATTTAACTTAGGAAGATCCTCTCTAAGGCACATCAGAACCAAACTGTTAAAAATCAAAGAGAAAGACAATATTCTAAAAAATCACAAAAGAGAAATGACAGTTTAGATGCAAAGATTACCTTATTAGACTAACACCAAACCTCTCAACTGAAACAATGCAGGCAAGGAAAAAAATGGAAAGACATATTTAAAACTCAAAAAACAAAAACAAAAAACTCAGCCAAGAAAATTAAGTCTGGCAAGATTATCCTTCAAGTGGAAAGGAGAAATAAAGTCAGTCACTAATAAACAAAAGGTGAAATAATTCACCAAAAGTTAGCCAACGCTTCAGGAAATACTTAAGAGAATACTCACCTGGAAAAGTAACGGGAGAAAAATAGAAGCAAGAGAACACAGAACAAGTTAGAAAAGAAAAGGCAATTGAAAGGGCTAAGCCCACATATTTGATAATAACCTTAAATGTTAATGGATTAAATTCTCCAACTAGAAGGCACAGATTGGCTCAATAAATGAAAACATTGGCACTTTCTCTATGTTGCTTTCAAAAAACATACCTCATTGACAATGATATATATATAGATCGAAAGTGAAGGGCTGGAAAAAGTCATTTTATGGAAATAGAAATAAAAAAACAAAAGTAGGAGTTGTGATATTGACATCAGATAAAATAGACTTTTGGATAAGAAGTGTAAAAAGAGACAAAGAAGGACACTACATACTTGTAAAAGTATTAATTTATTGAAAGGGTATGTCAATCATAAATATTCAAGGACCCAATGTCAGGAAACTTAAATATGTAAAAGAAAGACTGCTAGATCTAAAGAGATATAGTCTTCAATGAATTAATTGTTGGAGATTTTAACACCCCACCATTACCACTAGACAGGTCATCTAGACAAAAAAATTTAAAAAAGAGACTTAAGAACTAATTGATACTATAAATCAAATGGACATGACAGACATATATAAAACATTACATCTAGCAACTACAGGTTATGCCTGTTTTTCTCATCTCCTCATGGAACATTTTCAAAAATTGACAACATATTAGGCCACAAAACAAGCCTCTATAAATTTAGAAGTATATAAACTATACCCAGCATCTTCTCTGACCACAATGGAAATAAACACTATTCAATCACAGAGAAAGCCCTCAAAAATACACAAAAACACAGAAACTAAACAACCTTCTCCTGAATGACTTTCAAGCAACTGAAGAAATTAAGACTGAAATGAAAAGATTATTTGAAACTAACAATAATGAATACACCACTCTCCATAACCTTTGGGACACAGCAAAAGCAATCATAACAGGCGAATTTATAGCCACTAGTGCTCCATATATATATATATATATATATATATATATATATATATGCACACACACACACACACACATATATATAGACACTATTCAATCACAGAAAAAGCCCTCAAAAGTACACACACACACACATACGCACACACACATATATATATATATATATGCATATATATATATATATATATATATATATATATATGGCATATAAATAGCAACATGATACCAAAATAAGAACACACACACACACACACACACACACACACATATATATATGGCACATAAATAGCAATATCGTACCTTAAGGAACTGGAAAAGCAACAACAACAACAACAAAACCCTAAAAGTAAAAGAAGAAACAAAAAAATAAAGGTTAGAGCAGAAAGAAAATGAAATAGAGAATATAATAACTATACAAAAAATCATGGGAGGAATGTGGGAACAGGGGAGGGTGAGAGAAGGGAATTGAGAAAAAAGAAAGAAGCGTAACATTTAAGGGATATTTCCAATGAAAATGGAAAATTATCTGTTGATGATAATGTGTATGATAATATCTTTAAGTGGATTAATATACAGTGTATTCATGCTGGGAAAATTCATTTTGCAGTGACTTAATGCATAAAAAATCAATGACATGAAAAGCTTGTTTTTTAGAGAATAAACAAAATTGATAAACTATTAGCTAGACTAATCAAGCAAATCAGAGAAAGAAACCAGATAGAAAAAAAAACAGTAATAAAGCTGGTAATATTACAATACATATATCAGAAATACAAAAATTATTGTATTGAAACTACTATGAACAACTAGCTATACACCAACAACTCAAAAGCCTAGATGACACACACGAATTTCTGTGATGGTGTAATGGTTACATCACTGGACTCTCAAGTAGTCGACTGCAGCTCAAGTCCTGGAACCAATGACTTAAAACTGATGCTGGGCACATGAGGATGAAATAGGAAGCCTGAATAGACCAATAACAAGTGATGAAATTGAATCAGTGACAGTCTCCCAACAAAGAAAAGCCCAGGCCCAGATGGCTTCACTTTTGAATTCTATAAAATCTTCAAAGAAGAACTAACTCCAGGTCTTCTCAAACTATTTCTAAAGATACAAAAGAAAGGAATCCTCCCAAACTCATTTTATAAAGCCTCTATGACCATGATACCAAAACAAGACAAAGACATAACAAAAAGGCAAAACTACAGAACAAAGTCCCTGATGAATACTGATGCAAAAATTTTCAATGAGATACTAGAGAGCCAAATTCAACAGTATATTAAGATGATTATATAGTATGACCAAAGTAGGCTTTATCCCAGGGATGTAAGGAAGATTCAACATACACAAAACAATAAATTTAATATACCACATTAACAGAAAAAAAGGCAAAGACAAAGATTATATGATTATATCTATAGATGCAGAACAAGCATTTGATAAAATATGACATCCCATCATAATCAAGACGCTCAGTAAAATAATAGTAGAAAGCACTTTCCTCAACTCAATAAAGTCACATGTGATAGGCCCATTGTGAACATCATAGTGAGTGGGGAAAAGCCAAAAGCCTTCTCGCTGAAAACTGGAACAAGACAAGATTGTCCCCTTCTCCACTCCTTTTCAACATTAGTGCTGGAAGTCCTAGCCAATACAATCAGAAAAGAGAGCAAAATAAAAGGTATTCAGATAGGAAAAGAAGAAGCTAAATTGTTTCTAGTTGCTGATTATATGATTATAAACATAAAAAAAATCAAAGGAATTCATGAAAAACTTCTAGAAGGAATAAATTCCGTTAAGTTATCAGAATACAAAGTCAATATAGTATAAATCTATAGCATTTTTATACACCAACAATGAAGAGACCAAGATAGAACCAAAGAAAGCAATCCCATTTACAAGTTATAAAACAAATCAGATACCAAGAATAAACCTAAAGAAAGAGGTGAAAGACGTCTTCGTTATTTGGACAAAAAAGACTACGAAAAATTGAAGAAAAGAAAAAAAACAAATTGAGTGTGATACAAAAAAAATCAATATAATCAAAATGTCAGATTTACTCAAATCAATTTACATATTCAATAAAATTATGACCCAATTATTTGAGACATTCTTTACAGAAATAGAAAAAAATTATAAATTTGTCTGGAATCATAAAAGACCCCACAACAGGGCAATACTGTGTCAAAAGAATAAAAGAGGAGGTCTCTTGGGCCTGGCAGATGGCATAGTGGTTGAGGGCACTGGATTCCCATATTGCCAATCTTGGTTTGAGTCCCAGACCTGGTGACTTGCTTTCTCGCTTTCTCACTTTCTCACTTTCTCTCTCTCAGTTCCTTTCTGGTCAAATAAAAATAAATAAAGTTAAATAAAATAATATTTTTTTTAAAAAAAGAGGAGGCATCTCACTACCCAACTTTAAAGTATATTATGAAGTGGTGATAATCAAAACAACATGATACTGGCACAAAAACACACAAAGATCAATGGAACAGAATAGAGAACCCAGAGATAAATATCAAATCATACATCTAACTGATATATATATATATATATATATATATATATATATATATATTTTTAATTATATATTTTTTAATTTTAATTTTTTATACATTCAATTATCGCTTAGCTTGTAAAGTGAATTCTTCCAACATGAATATACTTCACACCAGTCCAGTTGAGGATACTATACATGTTTTCATCAACAGACAATAATCTATTTCTGTGTCCCATAAGTGTTTTGCCTTTCTATTTTTTCCCTTAATATCTTTCCTCACACTCTCCCCATTCTTTGACCCTCCTCTCACACTGAATCAAGTATCCTGATATTTGACAAAAGGTACAAAACAATGCAGTGAAGAAAAGAATTTTTTTCAGCAAATGGTGTTGGAAGAACTGAATATCTACCTGCAGAAAAATGAAACTGGACCATTATCTCTCACTAGTAACAAGAATCAATTCAAAATGGATCAGATTTAAATGTAAAAGCTCAAACTCAAACACGTAGGGGAAACATTTGAAGACATTGGAGTAAGCAAAGATTTCTTAAATAGTCCCCAAAATAGACAAGTGTGATTACATGAAGGTAAAAAATTTCTTCACAGCAAAGGAAAAAATAATTAAAGTGAAAAGACAATCCTCAGAATGGGAAAAATATTTGCAAATTATTCCTTAGACAAGAGATTAAACTATAGAATATATAGAGAACTCAAGCAGCTCATCCATTTACAATAATAATAATAATAAATAATAATAATCCAATTAAAAATTTGCAAATGAATTGAATAGACAATCCTCTTAGGAAGACTTACAAATGACCAAGAGACATATAAAAAATGTTCAAAATTTCTTTTTATAAGGGAAATTCAAATTAAAACCACAATGAGACACTATTTAACCCTGGTTAATATAGCTAGGATCAAAAAAGTAAAGAACAAGAAGTGCTGGTTAGGCTGTGGTGAAAAGAGAACAAACACTCTTACAGTGCTGGTGGGAATGTAAATGGGTGCTGCCTCTGTGGAAAACAACATGGAGGTTTCTCAAGAACCTACATATAGAGCTTCCATGTGGCCCAGTAATCCCACTCCTTGGTATTTACCCAAAAAGTAGGAAAATACTCAGCCAGAAGGACATTTGCATGTTCATGTTTGTTGCAGCATTATTCACAATTGCTAAAACATGGGACCAACTTAAATGTCCAAAAACTGATGATTTGGTTGAAAAACTATGGCACACGTATACTATGGAATATTACACAACTATGAGACATAATGAGATCATACTGTTTAACTCAAAATATGGAAGACTCAATATTGAGCAAAGTAAGCCAGACTTTGAAAAGTACAGACTGCACATACCACTCAATTTGTACTGAGAGCCTGCATTCTGTGGCAGGTTGAGAGATCTGACGATGTGCTGATAGAGAGGATAGATGTGGATGCAAGAGACTGTAAGAGGGGAGAGTTAATGGTAGAGAGTGGGTAGTAGAGAGTGGGTGTGAGGTGGAAAGGGACATAACATCTGAAAAATGGAAATATTTAAAGAAAATATTTATATATATTTGAAATAAAATGATTAGTTGTGATATGCCACGAGTATTAGGTTAATTTGAGAATTTCATTCTGTGGAATTTCAGCTTTGATCTTTTGGCTCAACAGATAAATATTGAATTAATAAATAGTCTCTTATGTATTTCCAAGAAACAAACAAAAACTTAAAAACTCCTGAGAGGCCAAAGACATGTCCGACTGATAAGGTTTCCAAGATTCAGGATTAAAGAAAGATGTTTCCTATATATGACTGACAAAATGGCAAGAAAGTGAGCTGTGTATCCATGCATTCATCCCAGAGAAGGTGTTGGGATTCCAGCCAAGATTGAAGTGCAAAAAGATAAGATAGTCATAACCCATTATTTTCACTGTTGAGAAATATTATAATCAAATACTACTTAATTAATTGCCCATGCCTCAACATCCAGGGTAGTTATACTGTATCAAAACTTAATAAATTATATATGTATATATGTGTGTGTGTGTGTGTGTGTGTGTATATATATATATATATATATATAAAATTTAAAAAACATAAAAAAGGAAGAAAAAAAGACTATCTAATGTTTTGTGTTATACTGTTTCCATACAATACGCAAGAAGATGATACTTTCCTCAAGCGATTACTCTTTCATTTTATTTTATTTACAAATCATATCATATGCATTTTTGGTGCCCATAATATTTTATAGATGTAAAAACAAGGTATCAGAATATAACATGACAAATTCGTATCTTCACTTCTATGTATATACAAAATATATATAAATAATATATTGTTCATTATTTATGTATTGATAATTTATTGTTTATTATTCGTTCATATATAAACAATGTATTATCTATTTATATAAACAATATATTGCTTATTATTAATCAATTGATTAAGATAAATAATATATTATTTATTATTATTGTTGGCATAGAGAGAGAGGAGCTCCCTGCACAGGATTCGGTTTCCTCTGGCCCTTCAATTCATCAGACTCTGGTCACTTACAAGCATGCCCAGCATGTTTCAGGACACCCAGGTTAGAAATCTGAACCACAGTCACCATGTGACCGCCGGAATCATGTCTGACACGCTACCTACTGAGACACTATGGCGAGGTCTGCACTTTCACTTTTACTGAAGCATTATTCACAGCGACTAAGGTACAGAAAGCGTAAATTTTTAAAAACAGATGAATAGATTAAATATGTGTTCTGTATGCACAATGAGATAATATTCTGCTTTTTAAAGGAGGGAAGTTGAGTCATTTTTCAACCACATAATGAACTTGGGAGATGATATGTTCAATGAACTAAGATTATTTTTTAAATTTTTCTCAAAAAATATTACCTATATGCCAGAGGTTTTAATAATTAGAGACTGAGGTCCTGAGGGAGGGGAGGATTACCTATACAGTGATCTATATATATCTGCAAGAAAGTGACCATTTTCCATTTGACCTAAGTTTTATAATGTTCAAAAGTATCTTCACAAGAAATCCCTAAAGATATAGGAGTATATGTTCTATAAAATAGAAATAACTTTCATTTCTCCCATTATAAAATAAATATACATTCATTGCAAATGATTCAGAAGATACAAAATATATAAACAAGAAAATTAAAATCACTCACAATCATGACTGAAAGATAATCTTTGTAAATATTTGGCTAAATATTTTAGAGGAATTTAAATACATTTATTTGTTCTTACAAAAACGTGATAATACTGTACATACGGTTTTGTGACCTATTTTTCCCTGAAACTAAACACACACACACACAAACACACACACACACACACACACACACACACACACACAAAGAGAGAAGACTTTCCCATTTAAAAATGTACTTATACATTAGTTAAAACATAAAGATGCTGAATATCATCTAGTCAGAAGGTTTTCCATTTAGGAGCAAAGAGAGTAGTGAAGGATTATTACCAAACTATTAGAAATAGCAGAAGTATATATGTTTTACAAGGTCTTCCTAATATGGTTAGATACAACATTTCTAAATTCTGTCTTATGATTTCAAATCTAGGTTTGTATTTTACTGGAAAATACTTTAATGCCTGGCTGGCTGTTGTAGTTTTGCATACATTTCTTGATTACAAATTGTATAGTGAGCTCTCCATTTCCTTGATGCTATATAAAAGCTGAATAATAAGAAGATAAAATGTAGGTGCTGTTTCCTTGTGTCCAGAATCAGCAAAAATAAGACAGTACTGCTGAAATAAGTCTAGGTTGAGATACCCTGGTTGGCTTGAAAACATGAGCACAAGGGTGCCCACAATCCTGACCAGCTGGAGGGCTGGAGAAAAGAGATTGCAACATGACAAAATCCTATCGAGGTACTCTTATTCTCTCTCTCTCATGTGCATACATGTGCTCTCTAAAAAACAAAAAGCAACAACAACACCCCCCCCCAAAAAAAAGTTCTAAAACCCAATTTTCTTGCATCAGACTAAATTTCCCAGGGATTTATAATCTGAAGTCTTTTCCTATTATCTTCTCAAATATCATAAGGCATATCCTTTTGTCGTATGAGTATAACTCAAAAGAGTGCTAAATATATATTTAAAATGTATTAAAGATTTATTTAGTCAAATAATGTTTACTTTACCAGTGGAGAAATTAAAGGCTGGAGATGTGACATTTTAAAATTACATTGGTAATTACTGACAGCTATGGTAGGAACCTGTGGCTCCTGACACCCAGAGACTCTACTAGACAACACAATGAATTAATGAATTCGCCACGTCTTTCATTTTCTGTGTTCTGGTTCATTTACAACAGGGCCTGTGAACCCTGAGGCCCTGCTACTTCCAGAGTAAGTACTGATAGATTCCTAAAGAGAGTAAACAAGTGCCCATCAGCACACTTTTTAAAATTATTATTATTTTTATATTACACTTAATCACATGTACCTTTACAGTGTATAGTATTTCTTTTTCCAGCACGATTACCATGCATATCAGTCAAGACAAAGACATCACTATCTACATCATCAAATAGCTTTTCATTTTTTTAGATTATCATTATTATTTATTCTCATTATTTTTTTAAAAACATTCGATCCCTATATATCATTTGGCTTGTAAAGAGAATTTACCCAAAATGAAATACTTCTCAGACCAGTCCAGTTGAAAATACTATACATGCTATTATCAACAAGTAATAAACCATTTCTGTGTTCTACAAATGTCATGCCTATTTGTTCTTGTTCTATCCTTCTCTACACTCTTCCCTCCTTCCGCCTTGTTCCACACTGTCTTCAGTGTCCATAACAATTTTCACTGTTTTTATGCCCTCCAGTATTGCAATCTCTACCATAGAGTGTGGATAGTCGGTAAATATTCTCTACCACAGAATGCGGATAGTCCGTATATATTAAGCGGATACATACAATATCTTTCTTTCATAGCCTGGCTTGCTTCACTCAGCAATAGATTTTCTATATTCAACCACTTTCTATCAACTGCCAGGGTCTTGTTGTTTTTTTATGGCTGAATAGTATTCCATAGAGTATATGTGACACACTTTTTCCACCCATTCATCTGTTTGTAGACATTTGGGTTGGTTCCATGTCTTAGCAATTGTGAATAATGCTGCAATAAACATTGATGTGCAAGTGCTTTTCTGACTGAACATTCTCTTGTCCTTTGGGTAGATACCCAGGAGTGGAATTACTGGATCAAATGGTAGTTCTATTTGTAGATTTTTAAGGAACCTCCATATTGTTTTTTACAGTGGTTGTACCAATTCACATTCCCACCAACAGTGTAGGAGAGTTCCCCTTTCACCACAACCCTGCCAACACTTACCACTTTTTGTATTCTTAATCTTCACCATTCTGACAGGGGTTAGGTGGTATCTCATTGAGGTTTTAATCTGCATCTCCTTTTTGATGAGGGATGTTAACCATTTCCTCATGCTTTTTGGCTGTTCATATGTCTTCCTTAGAGAGATTTTAATTCAGCTCATTTCCCCATCTTTTAATTGAGTTCATCATTTTTTGGGGTGATAAGCTGCTTGAGTTCCCTGTGTATCCTGGTTATCAGCCCCTTATCTGAGGCATAGTTTACAAAAATATTGTCCCATTCTGAGGGTTGTCGATTCACACTAATTATTTTGTCCTTTGCTGTGCAAAAACTTTTTAATCTGATATAGTGCCACTTGTCTATTTTAGGGATTATTGTGAGCCCATCAGCACACTTTTCAAAGGTAAACCTACCAAACCAGTGCCCACAACCCTAATAAACTCCTTTATCAAGCTCTTATACCCTAAGACCTCTGTCTAATTTTCTTAATCACCCAGAGCCAGGTAGCAGGCAGCTAGAGACAGCCCAAGTTACCAGAGCAGAGCACACTGAAATTATTCAATCTGGCCAGTCCCACACTTGCTGATTCTGCCCTTCCCATTCCTTTCCTGGGAAACCACAGTAAAGGACCTCCCCCTACATTCCCCTCTCTCCCTCTTGACTGATGTCTTTGCTTCCCTGAGTGGCCTTCTCCCCTCAGCTCCTGGTGGTGTTGCTTGAAGGGATCATGTGAACATAATGAACTGTCTTTTCAATGGGAAGCATCTCTCCCTGTCTGTTGTCCTTGTCATATCTGATAAACAATAAAAACCTAAATATTAGAACACCTACACCCTTCTTAACCATAACCCAGTTAGGCTTCTACCACCCCATAGGCATTATGTGTACAGAAGTTACAATCGCTGTCTCTGATTCTATTTTATAACAATACTGTGTCCTTTTCAATCATTCAACCAGACCTGAGAGAGGTCAGGATTACACATCTGTTAAAATACTTTGCATGTATTTCAATATCTATAGTATTACTATGTGAAATATATATGAATTATGTGCATATTTGAAACTTTCTTCAAGTCATCCTCTCTTTCCTCCAAATTCACTCGGAGTTAGCAGATCAGGTTTGACAGAAGAACTCGGTTACGTGCTGCATTAAATTCAGTGCTCACGAGGCACACAGCTTTTGGCTTTATTTTGGTAGTATTGAGTTACTGATGACAATATTCTCATAACATGCTAGGAAAGAAAGATGTGCTTAAAATCTACATCTTTCATAAACTATATCCCCATGAGCACATAGAGGGCCATCGCTCACCAGAGAGGACAATAAGAAGGAGGTTTTGGGGAAGTCAAAAAGATTTGTGAAAGCATTTGGGGGTACCTGACATGAGAAAGAGTTTTCATTCATACCAGAATTCAGAGAAATTTGTCCTCTTAAACCAAAAATTTGTAGAAAAGCTATTCTTTGGCTATTACATTGAGCTATGTATCCTAAGTTTCCATTTTCATAGTTTAAAAAAGTGGTTGAATATTGAGGCCAGATTTGGAGAGGTAAAACATGACACTTTGCAAGGCAGACCTAATGGAAAGATTGCCGGTTCATGACCAGAAAGCTCCCTGAGTATGCTGATTCATGTACGCCCAGGATCCAGGCTGGGTGAAGGTGGGGCCAGATGGTAGCATCAGGGCCTCATGGGGAGTGCTCGCTCTCTCATAAAATATATGAAAATAAACTTAGAAAAGATTAGATATTAATAATTCCTCAGTTCAACCTAATAATGGAGTAAATGTTATTTTTTCCTCTGCTTTCTATCAAACTGAGAACTATTTTAGAAAAATAAAGTCTTAATGGTCAAAGGTGGACACTTTACCTACTCATGTTTTAATTTTCACCTTATATTATAGATGGGATATTACATAATGCATAATTCTCAGAGGCAAATTCTTATAAGCACATTGCCTCCGGCTCACAAATGGAAGAGAAGGAAAGATAGGCAGATCAACTCTTCAGGGCTAAGAATTTTAAGACTAAAAAGACAGAAGATGGTACTCTTGTTCTTTTTGAGTAGAGTTGATTTTCTACTCTGGTGTTATTACTTAGTCTTGTCATCTCTATTCTCACAAATACCAAGATTTGCGATAGCTTCTGCCGATAGTCTGATAACTTTATCTTTTATATCTTTTTCTAACATTACAGATGGTGGATTTTATACTGGTTATAAGAAAACCTTGATTAAGTGATTATAAAATTTTTCTTGGTATTTTCTCCCCCGTACTATATTTTAACATGGTAGCATTTACCAAATGGATAGAGCAGTTAGTGGATAACGATTACATTAGTAGAGATCTGTGCCTCCTCAGAGGAAAAGAAATTGATTGAAGTGAAAATGAATTTCTGTGGTGTTTATCTTAAAATTAATATCAATAGAGCTAACTTCCTGGGAATTTTTCTGAGTCCCTACAACCTCTTCTATTTGTAGATGCTGGACTGTGGTATCACAAACATCTTGTATTCAGGGACCAGCAGTTGGCATAATGGCTATGTTGCTGGACTCCCATGTACTCAACCACGGTTCAAATCCCAGACTCGGTGGCTTAAACGCACGTCGGGCACATATGCGTGCATGCCCAAGATCCCAAGAAGAGAATAGAGGAGAAGGGATTGTGTCATGGTCATCCCGCCTAGGCGGTGATTTCTCGCTTTCTGTCTCTGTCTCTGTCTTTCTGGCAAGTGCATGAGCTCTATAGCAAAAACCTTTCCCTTTAAAAAAAAATCTTGTATTCATATACAGTGACTTTTGTTCCTCTCTGCTGACATTTGGATAGCTGGAGAACATTAATAAATTCACTTTGGAGACTGATACATAAATCTACATGATCTTACATCTACAGTAAACAGTAGAATAGATGACACAGGAGACCTGCCTTGGTCAGTTCCTCAGAAAATACAGGCTTGTCTGGAACCAGGAGTTAGAGTAATGGCTATGTCGCTGAACTCCCATGTAGTCAACTATGGTTCGAGTCTCAGACCCGGTGGCTTAAACTCATGCTGGGCATGTGTGCATGCGTGCCCAAGATCCCGAGATGAGAATGGAGGAGAAGAGTTGCAGCATGGCCGTCCCCTCTGGGGAGTGATTTCTCGCTTTCTGTCTCTCTGTCTCTCTCTGTCTTTCTGGTGAGCACACGCGCCCTATAGCAAAAACTTCTCCAAAAAATTAAAATAAAACCTAAAAAAAAAAGAAAATATAGGCTTATCTGACTTACGTTTGTACTCAGTTTCTTACTACTATGATCAATGAAGGTATGTTCCTTTGGTTTGATAGGTTTGAGTGGAAAGACATACATTCTAATTGTCCGTAAGCTTAAAATCCTCACAAGTCAGGCAAAGTATGGCCTTGGCTATAATAACAATTATGCAATGAAAAACTCTTGATCATGACAGTGACAATCTGGCTAGCTATTACCTAAGAGTTAATCACATTCAGGGATAAAGATCTAAAATGAAATCAATGGCTTTCCTTAATGTAATCAGTTATTTAAATAAACAGTGGAGTCCGCCTACAGATTTATTTTTATTATTAGGTGTTTCATAGGAAATAAGGTATTTGATAGCAAATGACATCTCTGAATTCCTGCCTAATTTTTAAAGAAGAAACTCATGGGAACCAGCAGTTAGCGTAATGGCTATGTTGCTGGACTCCCACGTAGTCAACCGTGGTTCGCGTCCTGGACCCAGTGGCTTAAAACTCACGCCGGGCGCGTGTGTGTGCGTGCCCAAGATCCCAAGAGAAGAATGGAGGAGAAGGGATTGTGGCATGACCATCCCCCCTGGGGGATGATTTCTCGCTTTCTGTCTCTATGTCTCTCTCTGTCTGGCTGGCTAGCGCATGCGCCCTATAGCAAAAAACCTCTCCAAAAAAAAAAAAAAAGCAATCGTGATAAAAATGTTAAAGAATTATGATGTTAAAAGTCAGAAGCAGCTGGGACTAGCAGTTATGTAATGGCTATGTTGCTAGACTCCCACGTAGTTGACCGCGATTCGAGTCCTAGACCCAGTGGCTTAAACTCAGACTGGGTGCGTGTGCGTGCGTGCCCAAGATCCCGAGAGAAGAATGGAGGAAAAGGGATTGTGGCCTGGCCATCCCCTCTGGGGAGTGATTTCTTGCTTTCTGTCTCTCTGTCTCTCTCTCTCTCTGTCTGGCAAGCGCACGTGCCCTATAGCAAAAACATCTCCAAAAAAAAAAAAGTCAGAAGCAGCTTAGCCTCAGTGGCACAGGCTGTAGGTTGCTGCTAGGTGATACTGGAGATGTACAGAAAGGGCCTAGGTTCTGATCCCAGGTCAGCTGGAACACAGCAGGCACACGCCATGGCATCCTCATAATGCTAGAGGGCTGGAAGGCTGGGGAGAGGATCTTGGTGTAAAGACCCTCTGGGTGGGGATCCCTCTAAATAAATGTATAAACAGATCAAAACAACAACAAGAAAAAACAAAACCAGAAGCATCAGAATACAGCAAGTATAATACACAAAGTGCGAATGAGAAACCCATTGTGTTTGAGGTGCAGAAAGGACAAAAACAGAGAGGAGGTGTTTTATTTGTCTGTTTTTTCCAAGAGGAGGTTTAAGAAAAGGCCGAGCTTTGGTAACAAAAGAGGCTGCAACATCCGGGAGATCTGCTCCCAAGCAGCCAAGGTACTGGCCTTATGAGAAAACTGGGACACTGGTTCACTAGTTGCTTGTTTCTAGAATTCTCTTGATTTGTCTAGGTGTTTTTAATCATTTCAACCAACTTACTGTCTAGTATTTGGAAATTTGGCACCCAGAATTAAGTCTTATTTTTAACAATGTGGTGCTCCAGGATTTGGCATCTGAAAATAAATCAGCATTTGTTTTAATTGCACAACTTCTGTAATCGACAGACTCCTCATTTTAGTTCAAGTTGTATGCCTGCTTGAAAAACCTGTAACAGGTTTTTCTTTTGTTTTTTAAAAATACAAATATGCCTTCTTGTTTAATAGAAATTAAATTAGTAGTAAGTTTTTATCTTATAAAGTTGTTAAAAAGTTGAATGACTTTTTTTTTTTTCCCCTCATCTGTGTTGGCCACTGGTTATCTGCTAAGTTGCAAAAGGTTGTGTTAAGAAATCTAGGAGAGGAGCCAGCAGGTGATGTGGTGGTTAAAGCACTTGATTCCTGGGACTAGCAGATGGCATAATGGCTACGTCACTGGACTCTAATGTAGTCAACCGTGGTTCAAATCCCAGACCCAGTGGCTTTAACTCATACCAGGCACATGTGTGTGTGTGCCAAAGACCCTGAGAGGAGAATGGAGGAAAAGGGATTGCAGGTGGTTATCCCGGTGATTTCTCGCTTTCTGTCTCTCTGTCTCTCTCTGTCTTTCTGGCTAGCACATGCACCCTATAGCAAAAACCTCTCCAAAAAAAACACAGATTCCTACATGACCAACTGCAGTTTGAGTCCTGGACCTGGTGGCTTGAAAAATTAGTCTGGGCTCATGTGCCCAAAATCCAAGGAGGAGAATGAAGGAGAAGGAATTGTGGCATGGCCTTCCTTGGGAAGCAATTTTTCACTTTTTCTTTCTTTCTCTCTCTAGCAAGTGCACACGCTCTATTGGACAACTGCAACAAAAAGCAAATATACTGTGGATAGCATGTAGTATGGTGGTTAAGGCTCTGGATCCTACATGCCAACTCTGTAGTTTAACTCCAGGATCCAGTGGCTTGAAAATCATGCCAAGTGCATGTGTAATCATGCTCAAAATCCCAAGAGGAGTTTGGAGAAGGGATTGTAGCATGACCATCCCCCTAGGGGCTGATTTCTCACTTTCTTTCTCTCTGTGTCTCCAGTGAGCACATGTGCCCTATTGCAAAAAACTACAAATAAGCAAGACTGTACTGTGACTTGTAGTGCTCTTAGACTCTGGGAGCCAAGCCATGACTCGAAAGACTCTATGGAAACCATGATCTGGAGTCCTGGTAGGAACCCCACAGGAGGATGCTGAATCAGTTTCAGAGCTGAGCAACTAGAAAAAGAATATAGCAGAACAAAAGCAGAAGGAATGATGGTACTTCAGGACTTTTCTAAAATAAGAAGCCTTAAAATAACAATTTAAGTTGACCTTGGTGGATATTTGTGATGTGAGGGTTTGTTTGTTTGTTTGTTTTGAGAGATTTTTGCTATCAGGTGCTTGCGCTCACTTGGCAGAGAGACAGAAAGTTAGAAATCATCCCCCAGGGGGGGTTGACCATGCCACAATCGCTTCTCCTCTATTCTCCTCTAGGATTTTGGGCACTCTTGGACACACACCTGGCATGAGTTTCAAGTCGCCAGGTCCTGAACTTGGATTGCAGTTGGCCATGTGGGAATCCAGTAACGTAACCACTAAACCATCTGATGGTCTTAGGAATGTGAGGTTTTGTAGGGCAGCCAAATTCTGTTTTAGGTAGAATTAGGCAGATGTTATAGAATTCAGCTGGTGATTCAGAGTTCTAGTCCTTCTGGTCAGAAAGTAATACAGTCCTTCCTTATCTCTGAGGGATATGTTCTAAGACCTTCAGTGGGTACCTGAAACCATAGACAGTATGGAAGCCTATATATGGCATGATTTTTTTCTTATGCATACATACCTATGATGAAGTTTATTTTATAAAATAGTCTCAATAAGAGATTAGCAACAACATCTAAAAATAAAATAAAACAACTATAACAAAAATTGTAATAATAGTTATTTGGGGACCAACAGGTAGAGTGATGATTAAGGTACTGGACTCCCACATGGCCAACCATGGCTCAAGTCCTGGACATGGTGGCTTAAAAAATCATGACAGGCTTGTATGTATGTGTGTGCCCAAAATCCCAGGAGAAAGGATTGTGGTGTGGCTATCCCCCTGTGAGGCTGTTTCTGATTTTCCCTCTCACTGTCTCTCTCTGTCTCTCTGGTGAGCACATGCACCTTATGGAAAAAACCTTAAAAAATATTATGTGAATGTGAAAAAAATGATACGAATCAAGTAACTCTCAACCAACACCTTTGTGAGAGGTTGCGAGGCTCAAAGCCTGTGAACATGCAACAGTGAATTGAAGTGGCCCTGAGACAAACAGATATTGAGGTGCTCTCAATAAGCGGCTACTTATTGGCAAGACTATTTCAGATACTTTTAGGCATCATGGTTTAAAAAACAAAAAAAGAGTTTAATCCTGGGCCAGCCAGTAGGGGACCTGGTGGTTAAGGCGCTGAATCCCATATGGCTTATTTTGAAGTTGGAGTCCCAGACCTGGTGGCTTTAAGAAAGAAGCAAAACATTTAAAAAACATAAGATGGAAAATTGTCTGTTGATGATAATATGTATGGTAATATCTTTGAGCCAATATACAGTGTATTTTGAAGAGGAAAATTCAAAGTGTTATGTGCTGTAATGATATACAGTGATTGAATGTAAAATTTATAAAAATAAAGAAAGAAGATAAAAAGGAAAAAGAAAAACATGCCAGGTGTGTGTGTGTGTGTGTGTGTGTGTGTGTGTGTCCTACTCCCAAGAGGATAATGGAAGGGATTGTGTGTCTCCATCAGCCTCTCTCTAATGAGCCCACACACCCTATGACAAAAATCCTAATAAACAAACAAAAAATCCTAAAAAAAACCAAAAAACTTGATTCATGGAGGTAACTACCTGACTTTGAAACTTTACTGAATTTGATCCTATTGAATACATGTCTTTAAAAAACAAAAATCCCAGCTCAATCAGCCAAGGTACAACGGATAGAGTTTGTTCTGTCTTTAATTTGATGGACTCAATGACAGTCTAATTTAGCTTATAATGATTAAAGCTACAGTTTTGGAATTAACCATGTTTTGGTACAGAGTTTTGTCATCATTTTAGTAGGGAATCGTAAGACCATTATTTGGTTGTCTTTCTTCCTCACATGGTCTTGGGCTTCTTAATCTTTCTTTCAACTATACTTAGATTCTGTTTTTACTTAAGTGTTATCTTTCTCTAAGTAGAGTTTTGTTATTGTTTCTTGTTCTTGAGTCTATAGAGACTTTCAGTGACTTTTCCTATGTCTTCCAGGTGGTTATCTTTTTTCTTGAGAATATGGAATCTTTTTTTCTGGTTGAGTTTCACTAAAGTAAATATCTCTTTCATTCTCTGTTCCTGAGCTCCCATCATCTCCCTCATTTACTCAACATCTTGACTTTAAGTCTTGAAGGGTGAGTGGTAACTAACATGTGATCTATTAGCCCATAGGATAGGGGCAATGCTGCTTTCTAGATTTTTGCCCACCCATACTTAAAGCTTTTTAATATTTTATTTTCAAGTAAATATATGTATGCTTGCTGTCTTTCTCATAAATTAAATATTAAGTTGTTCGTCTTTGTTTCCATTTCCAAACATTCTTTAGGAAGTTTACCATCATATTTCCACACTGCGTTTAACAAGTTCCATTTTGTAATCATCAGCTGACATAGCTTTTAAGAATTTAATTTCCTATTTCAGATTATTAAGAAAGTCAAAGTCCATTTTCCTCTTTTCTTAGCTCCTATTAAACACTGTTTACTCTTCTCTCTGATAACTTCCTAGAGAACTTTGCCTGTGATTAGTTGTGTTAATTTTCTCTACCAGATCATAAGTGTCTAAGGCAAAAATATAGGCAGCTTTGCATTTCCACAGGGACTAGCCTAATGCTTGCACACAGCAGAAAGTTAGTAAATATGTTGTGAATTACATGATTAGGTATATTTGTAGTGCAAATTCCCCCTCAGAACCTATCACCAAGTTTGTGTTCTTTTCTTCTTAATGCTTTCAGCTGATGTTTACGGCATGTACTTAGGCAAATTAACGTGGATTAACACTGTTTTTATAGTTTGAAATGCTGCATTATATCTTTCAAAGACCAGGCACGACAATAAGTGTCACATTTGTCCTAATCATAACATGAAATTCAACAGGGACGCTTTTTTTTTTCCTTTTTCTTTTTCCTTTTTTAAGTTAATTGGGCATTTCTATCCTGGCATTTAAGATTCTGGTTGCTTTTGCTTCCAGGTATTTAAATGTTTTCCCTTGGTATTTTTTAATTATTGCATAAAATAACAAAAGCAGATGTACAGGAGTGTTTGAGCTTTCTATCTCATTTTACCAGGGAGCCCAAAGTGATTGTGTTAGCCTTAAGGTCTCTCTTCATAATTTTCCCCTTGTTTTTTGTGATCATATTTTCTCCTAATTTTAAATGTAGAACAAGTGAACTGTCAAGAAGAAAGAGAAGAAAGAAAATAAAAGTGAGAAAACATATATTAACTATAATCTGTAACTCAGGAACAATCATCATGAAGCTTTAGTATATACTATCATTTTAATAAATTTTGTTTTATAATTTACTTTTTTCACTTAAAAGCATATATAAAACATTTTAAGTCATTAAATATTCTTCTGCAATATCATTAATTCAAGTTAATTTGCATACATACATGTGGTAAACATTAGCTGAAAACATTTTTGATTTTGCCTATTATTTTGATATTTTGATGTATCATAATTTATTTGGACAAGTTTCTAGTTGTGGATATGAAAAGCTGTTTTTTTTTTTTTCCTAACTCCTAGCCTTATAAATACCTGTATATTGCCTTCAATCATGCTTTATTCTACACTAATAGCTTAATAAATAAGAGATTTTTTCATCAAAATGAATTTTGAAGGTATACTATCTAGAACTTATCTGGAAATTCCACCAATTAGTCGGGATCCCAAAGACCTTTTAAGTCACTGATCTGTCGCTCTAGCATACTGATCCTCAAGTTCAAAGTGGTTGTGAGAGATCGAATAATATTTTTATTCCAGGAAGCAGATAAGAGGAAAGAAAGAGACCACTTTTTATTTTTTAATTTCATAATTGAATATAATGCTCATATAGAAAAATGCCAAATTATGAGTACAGGTCAACATGCTATCACAAAGGGAACTCAACTAAGTGGCCACAATTGAACTCAAGAAATAGCTTATCACCAGCTTCAGGAAAGTCCTTATGTCCTCCTCAACCCCCCAGGGCATCCTCCCCAAAGATAACTACTATTCTCACTTCCACAGCTATAGGTCAACTTTTTATATTTTTGAATTTTCTATAAATAAAATCATGTAGCATTTATTCCGCATTTGGATTCTCTCATACCACATTGCTTTTATTTTTAATAATTGTTTATTTAGTTGTATTTATTATTATTTTAAATTTCCTACAGCAAGATGCCAGATCTGGGACTCGAACTGTGATCAACCATCTGGGAATCCAGCACCTTAATAACCATGCTACCTGCTGGCCCCTCATGTTGTTTTTATAGATTAATCCATGTACTTTTATATAGTTAAATTCTATTCAAGTGTAGATGCTTCTCAACTCACAATTGGATTACTTCCTGATAAACTCATTGTAAGTTGAAAATGCATATAATATTTCTAACTTACCAAATATTATAGCTTAGCCTTTACTACCTCAAACATACTCAGAATGCTTACATTAGCCTACAGTTGGATAAAATCATCTAACACAAAGCCTGTTTTGTAATAAAGTGTTGAATAGCTCACATAATGTATTGAAGACACTACAAAAAGTGAAAACAGAATGCTTGTCTGTGTACTGGAAGTGTAGTTATTCAGTATAATACTGAATGTATTATTATTTTGAAACACTTTAAGTAGAAGCATTGCAAGACAGGGGCCATCTATACTTTGAAAATGACATTTCAGGTTTTTTTAGATTTTTTTTGTTCTTATTGATATTTTGAGTGTAATTTTTATTTTTCTTTGCCTTTGTAGTTCAGATATTTTGTAATGCTAGTCAAAGGCCTGGTTTTCTTTAAATTTATCTTTCTTGGGAGGTTTAGTAATTCTTGCATCTGTGAACTGATATATTCCGCAAGTTTTGGAAACTATGAGTCTTCATCTCTCGAAAACTTTGTTCTCTTCTGCACCATTCTATAGCTGCTCTCCTTTCTCCTTGTCTTCCTTTTCCTTCCTCTTCTGTTTCTTCTACTCTGTCTTCTTGGACTCTAATTATACATAAGTTAGTGTGTGCACCCTGTGTCTCTTATGATTTTCCATGTCTCCAACATTGCTTTTTCTGTATTCTTGATATTGTCTCCTGACTTTTTATGTTACTCATTTGTTCTTCACTTATGTACAATATGCTATCAACCTATCGGTGGAGATCTTAATAAAAGGTTTTTTTTTTAATTTTTAGTGTTAGAATTTTAATTTGGCTTGTAAAAATAGTCTTGTTTTTGTTGAGAGTCTCAATCTTGTCTTTTGTTTAATTCAAAATACTAGACATAGATAATTTGCAATGTAATTTGAGAAGTAGAATGGTGCTGTGTTCTTTGAGATAATTTTTGTTTCTGACAGGCTGTGAGGGTGACCAACACTCCTGTATCATTTTAATCCAATGAGAATTGAAATGAATTGAAGCTCCACTTTGTCTAATTGTCTCTTCGGGCTGATATATTTGTGATTTATGTTTTCTCCTAAAGTACAGTTCTTCACAGTATCATTCTTAGACTATCAGAGTCTCCTTCTTTAGAGAGCCTTGAATTCCAACTTTAATTCCTTTACTCAATAAGTGTGTCCACAATTCTACTCAGCTTAGAAGACAATTGTTCTGGAACTTGTATATATCCTGTAATTTATATTCCATTTTCCCCCTAGGGTCACTTCTCACTCTTCTATCTTTCTGAGATAGAGCTATTTTCCAAATTTACGTAATTGTTCCCCTTCTTACTCCTAGAGTCCTAGTGACACTGGTGGTTTCTTGTTGTTTCTAAACTTCCAAATTTTGCCATCTTTTTGTCTTAGCCTGTTACTGAATTGCCAACAGAAATGCATGAGACAGGGTGAATTTCTAAAAGTAGAGGTAAATGATTCTGGTGCCTGGGAAGTCCAAAGTCATCCCAAAATGGCAGGAATCTGAACTTTAAGCAAAGCAGAGTATGGTCTGTATCCATATTTTTTCTCTATACTGTTCCGGTTTCATTCCTTCTGCTCATCAGAACTGAATCATGAAGGCCCCACACTAATCATCTAATGATTAAATCATTAAATCACTAATCCGTTCCCAAAGACTTACCCTTTTTTTAATTTTGAAAGATTTTTGGCTTTAGGGAACATGTGCTTGTCAGAGACAGAGACAGGGACAGTGAGAGGGCAAGTCAGAAATTGTCCCCTAGGGGAGATGGCAATGGTGCACTCCCTTCTCCTCTGTTCGCCTCTTGGGATCTTGGGCACACACGCACACTCACCAGGAGCTGTGAGTTTCAAGCCTCCTGGCCCACTATTTGAACCACAGTCAGCCATGTGGGAGTCTAGCAGCTTATCTTCTATGCCATCTGCTGCCCCCAAGCCTTACATTTTAATACCTTAATTAGATCACATTTTCACCCACACACATTAATTTGGGGTGGGGGGGCATACATCCAACCTATAGCACATTTCTTGTTTTTTCTTAACATCCCTTCAGTTCTGTAAACACTCCCATCATTAAGCACACTTTGCCTTTACCTTTGAACCTTTGAATGTGCCATCTGTTTCTTGCCACACCCTGCTGGAAGCATGCCCATAGGGAGATTATAACCACGAGTGCTCACTTTTCTGGGTTTCCTTCTTCTGGATCTTGGCCTCATACCTTTTTTTTTTTCTTTTTTCTTTTTTTTTTTCTTTTTTTGCTATAAGGCGTGTGCACTCACCAGAAAGAGAGAGACAAAGAGACAGAAAGCAAGAAATCACTCCTTGGGGGGATGGCCATGCCTCAATCCCTTCTCCTCCATTCTCCTCTCGGGATCCTAAGCACACACACAAATGCACCTGGCATGAGTTTAAGCCACCAGGTCCTGGACTCGAACCACGGTCAACTAAATGGGAGTCCAGCAACATAGCCACTACGCCATCTGCTGGTCCCAAGGCCTCATATATTTTTAACTGTCTTATTAAATTTCTAATGCCTTAAATTAATTTATTTTAAAAAATGTTGTTCATCCTTTCTAATTGTTTACAGTGATAGGGTTATTGTGAATTATCTAGCTGATTATTCTTGAGTATGGAATTTCCCCTGCCTGCATTTTTAAGAAACTGTCAGAAAAACTCAAACCCTTTTAGTCAGTCACAAGATTGGTCACATGGCTCCAACTAACTTCAAAAGAGCCCGGAAAATGTAATCTTTTATCTAGATGACAACATACCCAGAGTTAAATGAGAGTTCTGCTATTGTGAGGTAAAACAATACCAGATATTATACAGAAACTAGCAGTGCACAACCCAGAAACAAACAGATAATGTCAACAAGTTAGAAACTAACAAATTGCTATATAGTTTAATTATTGAGACGTGCATAGAGAATAATATAAGAACTAAAGGGTTATAAAGAATGTATTCTGAGAAGGTAGAATCAAAGGTGAGAGAAGCACGTCAAGGAACTGTCAGCATTTTGCTCCAAATCTTGAGTTGTAAGGGCATTATATATTACATTTATATAATATATAATATGTATAAATTTATATGAAATATATTATATATAATATACTTTAGATATAAATTATATATATTATATAATTATATTGTATATAAATTATATATTATGGGAACCAGCAGTTAGCGTAATGGCTATGTCGCTGGACTCCCACGTAGTCGACCGTGGTTTGCGTCTCAGACCCAGTGGCTTAAAACTCATGCCGGGCACGTGTGCATGCGTGCCCAAGATCCTGAGAGGAGAATGGAGGAGAAGGGATTGCGGCGTGACCATCCCCCTTGGGGGGTGATTTCTCGCTTTCTGTCTCTACGTCTCTCTCTGTCTTTCTGGCGAGCACACGCGCCCTATAGTGAAAACCTCTCAGAAAAAAATAATTATATATTATAATACTTTATAAATATAAATTATATATAAGTATATAATATATAATATATTTAATATAATATATTATATATATAAAATATTAATTCAAGGTGCACAGCATAGTGTTTAGAGAAAGAGAGATTTTTTGTTTTTAGAGAGATTTTTGTTATAGGGTCATGCACTTGCCAGAGAGACATAGAGACAGAAAGCAAGAAATTACATCCCAAAGGGGATGGCCACTCCACAGTCCCTTCTCCTTCATTCTCCTCTCAGGATCTTGGGCATGCACACACATGCATCCAGCATGAATGTGAAGCTGCCAGGTCTGGGACTCGAACATCAGTCAACTACTGGAGTCCAGTGACATAACCATTACACCATCTGCTGATCCCTTGTAATATTCTTTGTTGAAGATGATGTGTATGGTAATATCTTTGATTTGATTATCACACGTTGTGTGCGGGCTTGAAAATTCATGGTATCCCACAGGATGTTCAACAATTAAATACAAATAAGAAATTATAAAATGATGTTTTAAATTTTTAAAGAGAAGGGAATTTCTAGCTTCTTTTTTTCATAAACTTGTATTACCTTTGCCTCTTTGTTTTTTTGGAAAGATTTTTGCTAAAGGTTGTGTGCACTCACTGGATAGACAGAGAGAGACAGAAAGTGAGAAATCACCACCAGGGAGTTTGGCCATGCTGCAATCCCTTCTTCTCTATTCTCTTGGAATTTTGTGCATGCACACACACTTGCCCAGCGTGAATTTTAAGCTACTGAGTCCGGGCCTTGAACTGCAATCAGTCATGTGGGAGTCCAGCTCCTTAACCACTACACCACCTGCTGGCCTCAATCTTTGCTCTTATGTTCCTTTTGGTTTCAATTTTCTCCTTTAAACATGATTTGTGTTTATATAAAGGTACTTTAAAAAGTTCATGGAAAATGCAATGTAAGTATGAGTTTATTTTGGTGCAAAAATTTGAAATACATGTGTAACTTTTTAATAACAGACATTTCAGTGAAATTTATGAAGACTCTAATATAATATTTTACTTTGAAATAGAATTAGACTAATTACTATGCAATATCTCTTCCATTCTTAATATTTCATGAATCCATTTTGATCTATAAAAAATATATGGCATGTTGTTTTATTTTGAGAGAGATATTTTTGCTTAAGGCATGTGCACTCACCAGAGAAACAGAGAGAAATGGAGAGACATAGAAAGACAGAGAGACAGTGAGAAATCACCCTCCCCTGCCCCCCCAGGGGGATAGCCATGCCACAATCCCTTCTCCTTCACTGTCCTCCTGGGATCTTGGGCACATGCGCATATGTGCACAGTCTGTTTGAAGCCACTGGGTCCAGGACTCAAACCGCAGCTGGCCATGTGGGAGTCCAGTGATGTAACTGCTATGCCATCTGCTAGCCACTTTGGGATGGTTTTAAAATGAACCACCGCCGTGTTTAGATGCAACACACACCTGTGAGTATTTGCAGGTGTTCCTTAAGAACCAAACTAGGTTCCTATTAGCCAGAGAAAACAAAAATTCTCAACACTTAAATTTGTGTACAATAAGAAGCAAAGATTTTTCTTATAAGAGCAAGAATAAAGTTTCAGCATATAAACAATAGAAGTCACAACTACGGGATCTTAAAATATATCCAATATACTTATTTAATAGTTTCTAATATTAAGTGACATTAAAGTCTATATCTGTTTATAAACCTGTAACCATGAATAGGATCTTTGGGAACAATATCAAAAATTACTGAGATAACATGTATTTAGATATTTGAGCCCCTTATAGAAAGGACTGGCATTATAAAGAAGAGAATTATGTACATAGAACTTGTCTTGGCTATTTTCTTTCTTTCTTTTTTTCTTTTCAAGGAGGATACATGTACTCATGAGAGAAAGACAAGAGAAAGAGAAGGAGGGAGAGGAGAAATCACTCCCCATGAGACATGGTCATACTTCAATCACTTATCCTCTGTTTCTCCCTCCTTTTGGAATTTTGGGCCTGCATGAACATGTACCCAGTGTGTTTGTCAAGCCAGGGTCCAGGATTCAAACTGCACAGTCAGCCATGTAGGATCTGGTTGTCCTTACCACTAAGCCATGGGGCTGGCCCATCTCTTGGTTTTCTTACTGTTTAAATGAGACTAATGAGTCTGAATGTGGAAATGGTTACACTCTTGGTTTTCTAAAAGTCTTCCTCCCAGTTACTATCGTGTTTACATGGAAATTACAAAACAAGTTAGAGAAATAAATAATTGACCACAATCTGTGGAAAAGAATAGAGTAAGTGTTCTATCAGGATGCTATCTATTGGGTCACTGGAAAAGTCATGACATATTTTTGCATAGAAAAACATAGGAAAATACATCCTGACTTTTTTTCCAGAAAAGAATTTATAATATGAAAGTTTTTTAATATATAAATAACTCCTTAGGTCTGGAAGGGGGGCCTCCAACCTTCAAAAGTAAGCATAGCATGAATTATTAATAGATCGCATTTAGAGTCAATTGAAAGTATTGACCTTTTTTTTTTTTTCAATTTCAAGGGAAAAAGAAATCAAGAGGCAAACAAACTTTATTCAAGAAAACGAACGACCTCTTTGAACTTGGAACTTGTGTCTGCTACAGGTTTCTCTATTCAGTCATCCTAATTCTTCCTTTCTGATAAGTGCCCTCAAGCTTCTCAGTCAATTTTCCAGCATCACCAAAACACACAGCCTGACCCTCCTACATTTCATTCTGCTTGAAACATCTGCATCACCTCCTTGAAGTTAGAACCGATATGCTGCACATTATTACTTCCCCCATCTGTGTAATACAGTGGTCCATCTGGTTCAAGTAAACCAGATGGGGGAGCAGATGAAAGGAGAATGGACACAACTTACAGCAATATATTAATTCCTTTCTATACTATCTTAGCAAACTCTGAAGAGTCTATTAATTTTCTGTCTTTCCTCTCATTTTGTTCTGTAAGGTCTGATTACTTTGTTTACCTCACTTTCCCTAGAAGAATGAAGGAAATGATGCTTTGGCTTTACTTGACTCTGATACCTAATGGCAATTGAAGCTCATTATGTCACCTTTGAGGTTCCTAGTTTATTCATCTGTAAAAGGAAGATAATGGTTGCTGCTGTAGTTGCCTCACAGGTTTCCAACAGGATCTAATAAGAAATGATTTTGAAAAAGCTCAAAATCTACAATCCAATTTACTCATAGAATGTAATCATATTAAGTTAGCACAGGGCAGTTAGTTTGTCCATGGGCTCAGAAAGTTTTCTAGAGAAGAGGGTGCCGATGGGATGGGGCAGAAAAGGGAGGTCTTATGTCATCTCCCCTTCTTCTAGGCTCTTCCTCATCTTCTTATATAGCTTCACGGTAACCAAGCAGTATTTACCAACACAGTCACTTCCCTGGTAAGAAAGGAAAACATATAGAAGTGCGGTCAATAAAAGGAAATAAAAGCTCAAATACAAAATTTGGTACCAAATTGATTTTGGTTTTGACTTTTTTTTTCCCGTTTGGAGAGAGATTTTTTTCTTTTTTCTTTTTCTTTTCTTTTCTTTCTTCCTTTCTTCTTCTACTTCTTTCTTTTTCTTTTTCTTTTTTTTTTTTTTGAAAGAGATCTTTGCTATAAGGTGTGTGCACTTGCTGGAGAGACAAAGAGACAGAAAGCAAGAAATCACCCACCCAACCCCCAGGTTGGATGGCCACATCACAGTCCCTTTTCCTTCAGTCTCCTCTCGAGATCTTGGGTATGCACACACATGTACCCAGCATGAATTTTAAGCCACCAGGTCCATGACTTGAACTGTGGTTGACAATGTGGGAGTCCAGAAATGTAACCATTTTGCCATCTGCTGGTCCTTGGAGAGAGAAAATTTTGCAATAGGATGCATGTGTGCACTGGAGAGACAGAGCGAAACAGAGAGACAGAAAGCAAGAAATCACTCCCCTGGGGTATGGCCACACTGCATTCCCTTCTCCCTTCTCTATTCTCCTCTCTGGGTTTTGGGCACGAACACATATGTGCCCTGCATTATTTTCAAGTCTCCAGGTCTGGGACTCAGGCTGTGATTGATGAGGTGGGAGTTCAGCAATGTAACCATTACGCCATCTGCTGATCCCTAGTTTTGATTTTAAAAGTGTATATTGATGGGGCAGTAGGTGGCATGGAGGTTCAGGTGGCTGGATCCCAATGGCTTACTCTGCAGTTTCAGTACCTGACCTGGAGGCTTGAAAATCACACCAGGCATGTGCACTTATATACCCAAAATCTTGAAAGGAGAATGGAGAAGGGATTGAGGCATAGCCATCCTATGGGAATGATTTTTTACTTTTTCTATGTCTCTCTCAAGCAAGTGCACATGCCCTATAGCAAAAACAACAACAAAAAACAAATAAAATGTATATTGCCAATATTCAGTAGGACCATTAAAAAGTGCTTCACAAGGTATTCTCTAGTTTTGCCAGTTCTTTAAATATCAAAACTTCCATCTTTCCCTTTTATCTCTCAAATGTCTTCTGCTCTTCTATCTTAAATGTTCCTTCTCTTAGTTTTCTTGATTGCAGACTTAAATCTCTATCTACTCTCTCCTATCACACCACTGGGTCCAGGGCAGACTTCTTTTAGATTTCCTACTTAAAACTAAGTTAATATCTAATCTCAGTTTTTACCTTGTCTAATTTTATCCATAGCAGATTTTTCTAAGAGTTTTTTTTTTTTTTTTTTTTTTTTTTTTTTTTTTTTTTTTTTTAGAGTTTTCAATAAACCAAGGGTTTGGAGAGCAGCTACTTCCTGTACCCTCACAACTAAGCTTTATTTCTCCAATATTCTTTCTTTAGCTTTATTGATTTTGTTACTATGCAGCTTCAATGATGTGAAGCGATTTGGTTCTCAGACTTATAGAATTTTCTCTCTCTAAGATTATCCACCCAATTCCTTCACTATTTTGAAGCTGGGTGATCAAGGTCACAGTTCTTTGGTTCTAGAGCTGTGAGAAGAGCCTCCATCATACAATATAAAGGTCAGGGCACATTTCCAATATTTCACTCTCCCAGTGGGGTCTTCATGGTTCTGAAGCAGCCACAGGGCAGGTACTAGCCATATCCCACACCAAGAGACTGAGATTCTTTAACTATAAGATCCATGTACCCACTGTTCATACTGGGTGTCTAAGAGCTTCCATTTCTGTCCAGGTTACACCTGTTCCTTAAAATTCAGATCAAATCCACATACTGAATAAAACCTTTTCTGACCTCCATACAAAGTTAAAAGCAATTTACTCTTGTTTCTGAATTCCCAAGACATAGATTGTCATCTATTTCTTAGTTCCCTACATTAGTGTTTTAGGGCTTTCAGAACACAGTACCAAAAACTGTGTGGCTTAGCCAGTAGGAATTTATTGCCTGGAGGATAGAAGTCAAAAATCAGCCCTGTCAGCAGGGCTGGTTCCTTCTGAGGACTGGGGGTTTGTTCCTTTCAAGTCTCTCTTCTAGCTTCTCATAGCCTCCGGCATTCCTTGGCTTGGAGGTGGCCTTCCTGTCCCTATGTTTCTTCTCATTGTCTTTCTTCTGTGAGTGTCTATATCTGTGTCCAAATATATCTCTTTAAAAATTTATTTAAATTTATTTTTATTTATTTACATTTAATCACTGTATCCTTACAGCATAGTAAATGAACTTTCCCAACATGAATACACTGTACATTGGTTCAAAGATATTACCATACATATTGTCATCAACAGGTAACTTTCCATTTTTGTGTCCCATAAACATTCCGCTTCTTTCTTTTTCCTGTTGATTCCCTCCCTTTCCCCCTTTTCCACTCCCCACCCTCTTCCCGTACTATGTCTTCATTGTAAAAGCAACAGTAATACTGAATTAGGGCCTACCTTAATGATTTTATTTTAACTTGATTACCTCTGTAAAAATTCTAAGGTCAGCTGGTGGTGTGGTGGTTGAGGCGGCTGGATCCCACAGGACTGACTTTGCAGTTTGAGTCCTGCACCTGGCAGCTTGGGGAACATACCAGGCACATGTGTGTGCACATACCCAGAGGCCCAAGAGGAAAATGGAGGTGAAGATATTGTAGTATGGCCATTCCCCTGGGGGTGATTTCTCACTCCCCATCTCTCTCCAGGAAGCACACATGCCCTACAGCAAAAACTGGAAAAAATTTAAAGTTAAAAAAAAAAAATCTAAGTCGAAATAAGGTTAAATTCTGAGATCCTGGAAGCTAGGTCTCTAACATGTTTTGAGGGGACACAAAGCCATAGCACTCATGTAATAAGTCTAATATAATATAATATAATCAATAATATAACCACGTAGCTTACAATTGGGTTGTCAGAATAGTCATCATCTTTGTGTAGAAAAACATAGAAAAAATATGTTTTGGATTTTTCAATAACCTGATTATGTCCTTTGGTATAAGAAGTCTATTGTTCAGGGATGACAGGTGGTATGGTGATTAAGAGTTCTAGACTCTCATATGGCCAACCATGGTTTGAGTCCCGGATCAGGCAGCTTGCTTTCTCACTTTCCCTCTTTCTCCCTCTCTCTCTCTCTCTCTCACTCTGCCCCTCTCTGGTCAAATTAAAATAAGTAAATAAAGTTAAGCAAAATATTTCTTTAGAAATAGTCTATTATTTATTTTATTAGGAAATTAACTCCTAGAAACTTATAGTTCAACTATAAATCTAGCTGTAGTTCATGCTAAAACAAATTAAAATCCCTCATATAATGAATATCGCAGCGAGAAATGTGTCAAATATTCTTCAAGAAAAAATATTCTCCTTCACCACCTATTTTCTGGGCTTCCCTTCTACTCTTAGTCCTTTTTAGGGATTAAGTCAACACATATTTATTAAGGACATACTGTGTGCCAAGTACCCTTCTGGGACCAAGGATAAAACAGCAAGCAAGACAGGCATGGCTCTCATCCTGATGGGTTTTTCTCTGTTCATGGAGATCTAGACAATAAACGGGAGAACAAATGAAGTAAGCTGTGATTCTCAAGGAGTAATTTTTTGAAGGATAATTCATACAATCGTTCTCAGTGTTTAAAATCTTAGTTTATATTCATGCATCGCTTTTCAGCGGCCGGCAGCTTCCTGGGGAAATAGGACCCAGAACAGGGAACTGTCATTGGGGGATGGGGCAAAAATAAAAACAAGGAACCTAGGACAAGGACATGGAACACTGGGTGGAAGTGCCTCCCCAGGAAGCTTAGCTGAGGGAGGCAGCATGGTTCTTTAGGAAAGGGAAGGATGAGAGAAGGATGGCTGTTTACATTAAAAAGACTGAAACAGAGAGGAGAGGTTCAGAAAGGAAGGAGGCAGAGAAGGAGAAATGAAAGCCTGAAACATCCAAATACTCTCCTCTTGATGCTTTTGTTGTTGTTTACTGATTTTCTAGACTGGCAGGTCAGCCAAAGCCTGCCAAGAAGGCTATCTTGGGTTCTGTATTCAGGCTTAAAACTTTACCTTCAAACATGTAGAATATTTTCTTCCCTTAAAATTGAAAGCTGCAGAAATACACGTATAACATGTAGTGGGAAAGTTGCACAAATAGGTTTTCTGTGTGTGTGTGTGTGTGTGTGTATGTGTGTGTGTGTCAGGGCATTCATTAATTGTGGCAAACCTGGGAGTGAACAAATATTTATTGGCTGTTCATTATAAGCCAAATGCCTTGTTAGGTGTCTGAGATAAAGCAACGAATAAAACAGAGCATAGAGTGTAGGTTCATTGTTGATTCTTGTCTTACAAACCATTTTGGTTTTGGACTAAACTTTTCTGATTTTCTTCAAGTATTTAGTTACAAATAGATAAAGAAAATGTATTACATATATTTGAATTTTATGCTCTCAGCAGCAGTTATTTCCTCGGTTCCCTTCACGTGATAATTACGATGCACAGGTAGCACTTGGAACAGTGTCTGAACAATGACCACTCAGTAATTGTTAGTTATGAGGAGGAAGAGGAAGATGATAGTGTTGGGAAACTATAGTTAATTACTAGACCTGAAAATGACAATGTATTCTGAGGTACGGGGAGGTAGAATAAGTTGGAGAGAAGCAATCAAGAGACCTAGGTGCAAGAGACCTGGATGCAAGTGCCAATCTTTGTCATTGGGGGCTTCAAATTAGTCTCTCTGGATCTCCATGTGCGCATTTATAAGACAAGGAAACAAATACATGTCGTGATATGTCACTGGAGGTTATATGGATGAAATCATATAATGGACATTGTAATAATTTTGCATTGCAAAAATACTATTAAATATAGGGTTAATAATATTTATTCTGGGCATAAATCAAAGTATTTATCAAAAGATGCATCTTTTTCAAATACAATTAATATATTATTAGATATCCATATCTAATTGTCTTATATTTTGTTAAATGGAAAATCTAAGATCTGAATTTATTTCTCATGATGCATATACAAAGGGCTTCTGAGATTTTTTTTTTTTTTTTTTTTTTTGTGGGAGGGAAATATTTTAGTTTAGTTGTTTGGAAAATGGTCCATGCTGGTGAATCTGTGCCATCTCTGTCATCTCCATAGCAACAAACTCTGATGTAACAAACAGAAGAACTTGATGTATAAATCAAAAATAGCTCAGAGATATGGTAATGGGAATCCAGAAAATTACTAGGAATGTAAGAAAAATATTTCCATTAAATATTCTCTCTTCCACTTCTGTTCTTAATGTGAAATTCCTCTTTGAAAGTTATTTGTTACTGTGGCTCTTAAATTTCAAATGCTATCCTTTATTTTTCTCTATTAAAAAATTGGTTATTGCAGACTGAGGCATTTTTAGAAAACGAGACATTTGTAAGCTGACTCACTTAAGGGAGCATGTGATCTCTCATGAAAGATAGCATTTTTAGGGCCCAGCTGTGGCACTGAGACCAACGACAGATAGGGAGGATCTCAGTATCCTTGGCATTCTGGATCCCAAGGTTAGAGTAACAAGGACTAGATGGACCTCTAACCAGATTCTGTCATATGTCCTTGTCTTTAGTGTTTTCAGTAGTCATTGATTTAAACCAAATGAAGAATAGTAGTAAATGTTTATGTAAAGTTGACAGCGCACTGATAATATTCCAGGAGGGGTGTGTGGGTATGTGTATGTATCTTTTCATTCTTTTTTTTTTTTCATCACAGCCTTCAAGAAATAGGTGCTATTATTATCCCTAATTTACAGGTGAGAAAGCTAAGGCAGAGATTAAGTAACTTGCTTGAAATCACGTAGTGCTAATGTCAACTGTGCTGTTCATTTTCTCTAGCTGATAGTAGTTTATTTTGCTTTGTATCTAGAGGATCACCTCTGGGCAAAATAATGCATATTTTTTATACATTTCTCACTTAATTCTCACAGTATCCCATTATGTAGGTGTTACTTTCATTCTACAGGTGATAAAATGGAGACAAAAGAATTTCAAGTGAATGAGTGATGGAATTATGTAATCTACCAATAACTTTTTATTCTTTCAACTGGGACTCAGAAATTTTAATTTTAAATAACTCATTATAGTGAGTGGTCCAGGATTTACTTCCTAGATTGAATCTAAAGCTTAGAAAGTGATTTAAAAGAATGTGTAAACTTTACAAAGATGCATGGGTGCTTCTGCAAAATGTTTTATCAAAGTCCATAAAACAGAATAAGTGGATGGAGTTGGAAATGTATCAGGTATATACCAGAGGCTTGTTTTGCCTCCAGTAGAGGCTCTGGAGACATAAATTCTTTCATTTCCGTGTTTGCGGGATCAAATTCTCAGAATTCACTAAAATGGCAAATATGCTCACGTTGTACCTTACTTTTGTTCCTCATTGAAGAACATTTTTATGGAATACCAATTCTGATGACACTTTATACCAAGTTGCCTTCAGGAGGCTCATGGTTGAGTGGATGAGATGATAAACAAAAAGTGACCGAAGTATGGGATGGCTACATGGGCTGGTGGCTAACTTCGCTAGATCTTTTGTGGCCAACCACATGGATCAAGTCCCAGACCCTGTGGCTTAAGACACACAGCAGGTGCATGTGCTTATGTGTACAAAATCCTGAAAGGAGAGAGATGGAGAAGGGATTGCAATGTAACCATTCCCCATGGACAGTGCTTCCTCTTTTCCCTTAAGGGCGGGGGGGGGGGGGGGAGACAGAAATGAAAATAGAGGATAAATCGTTTTTGGAGACTTTGGAAATGGTCAGAGAAGAAATGTCACAGAGGAAGCAGTATGTGAACGAAGTCTTAAAGGATGAGTCAAAATTTTCCAGGAAGTTGCTTGGAAAAGCTGATTTCAAACACAGGGAAGAGAGCAAGATTTTGAGATAGTACTATACTATACAAAGAGAGACTAGAAAAACAAAGTTGCTTTGTCTAAATTTATCACTTTCATGAAATAAGTAACTTAATTTTGTATAAACATCGTAATTTTAAAAAACGTTTGTAATTTTTCAGTAAGAAGTAGACTTGCAACGCCTTTTGTGGGAGCATGGATCCATTAAGAAAACTGAGATTGATTTCTCATTGTTTTCTACTTGTCACTTTCCTTCCTTTCTTTCTTTCTTCCTTCCTTCCTTCCTTCCTTCCTTCCTTCCTTCCTTCCTTCCTTCCTTCCTTCCTTCCTTTTTCTTTCTTTCTTTCTTTCTTTCTTTCTTTCTTTCTTTCTTCTTTCGTAAGTTTTTGCCTTAGGGCCTGTGTGCTCACAGGAGACAGAGACAAAGACAGTCAGAGGAAAAGTGAGAAATCATCCCCCTCCCCCAAGGGAACAGCCTCACTGCAATTCCTTCACAAAGACAGAAGGAAAGTGAGGAATCACCCCATTTCCCCCGGCGGGGGGGGGGGGGGGGGGGGAATAGCCACATAGCAATCCCTTCTCCTCCATTCTCCTCCTAGGATTTTGGGCATGCACAAACATGCACCTGGCATGAGTGTCATGTCACTGGGACTCGAACCAAGGTCAGCCATGTGGGAGTCCAGCAATGCAACCGCTACACCATCTGCGGGCCCCTCTACTTGTCACTCTTAAGAAATTTATCTAATAAAACTATGTTTCACTATTTCAGGATTGTTTCCCCTATATCTTGTAAGTGTAAATATTTTAATTGAAAGACAGAAAGCTTAGGATATATTAAACGATGATTTTTTTACAGTAAATTTATCATTTATGATAATAAACTTCCTTATTCAAACTTCCTGCCAAATTTCAATTCTTTCAAGATTGCTTAGATCCTTTCTGATGTTCTTTCTCCAATAATCTTTTTAAATAGTTTTTAAAGTGCAAGTACACACATGAGTGGGAAAGAGAGACACAAACAGGAACTCATGAGCGTCTGGGCATGCTGCAGTCCCCTTCCTTCAGTCCTCTAGTCCATCAGATCTGGGCACTCACATACTTTGCCTGGAATGTCTCAGGTGGACCAGACCAGTGTTTCAAACCACAGGCATCATGTCGGATTCAGCTTCTCTTTTGCAGTGCATTACTATTGCTCTTCAGAGTTGGCCCCGTCCTTTGTACTAATGGAAGGGTCTTTAGAAATGTTATCTTTCATCCCAGAAATCAGTGAAAATAAGACAAATACACTTACTCTTTTCAGCTGGAGGAACCTCATCATCTCAGCAAGGAGCACAAACACAACTCTTTCTGTAGAAGGTTTCTTAACCCTTTTCTCACAGTCGTAGGCTCTTCTAATTTACCTGTTCTTGCCCATCTCAGTCTCATCCCTTGTTCCCCAGACTCTTCAGTTTGGCTTTGCCCTTTTACTGTCTAGGTTGCATTCTAAATCATGTATTTAATTGGCATTCATTTGTTCATAAATATGAGGGTTTTTTGTTTTTTCGTGTTTGTGAATAATAGGTTGATAGGTAAGCCCTTCTGCTTTCAAAGGACTTTTTCCAAGTTGCTCTTTTAACTGCTGATAAATTGCCTAATCCAATCACTTCATACAGTTCAATGTTGCTGGGGATGTTTATTGCATTTTTTTAGAGGTTTTTCTTTAGGGTGTGTGTACTCACTGGGGGAAGAGAGAGAGAGAAAGACAGACGGTGAGAGGGAAAGTGAGAAATTATCTCCTGGGGAGTATGGCCACACCATGATCGCTTGTACTCTGTTCTCCTCCTGGGATCCTGGGCATGCAGAAACATGCACCTGGAGTGATTTTCAAGCCACCACGTCCAGGGCTCAATTATGGTCAGCTATGTGGAAGTTGAGCTATGTAACTGCTACACCAACTGCTGGTCCCTGGTTATTACATTTTTTAAAGTTTTTTGTTGCTGTTTTTCATGAGCAAGAGAGACAGTGAACATACTCAGTATGGTCTTGATACTACACTCCACCCCATCTTCAGCCAGCCTCAGATCATGGGCACACGCACACTTGGTATGTTTAGGGAGGTCTCTGGAATAGAACCCCAAATCTTCCCATGTGGGATAGCCCCACACAGTGGTTGCCACCAACCTGCTGAAGTGTTTGTTTAGAATCACAAGTCATCTCAATCAACAACACACAGAAGCCAGATTCCTTATGTATATGTGTACTTACATATGAGAGTTGGCTGAAGGCAAACAAGTCTTAAGCATCATAGATTCTTCAAGTTTTTGAACCAAAAGAGAATTTAGAGATTACTCAGTCTAATCCTTTCCTTTTGCTAAAGAGCAAACAGAAGCTCAGAAAACCTCAGCAAGTTCAATCTAGATGAAAAGCTAAGACCAGAGGCTCCAGATTGCACCATTATGCCCTGGGCTCCCAGAAAAGATCTGTTGAAATCAGTTGGGCTAAACCTTTTGTAAAATGCAGATGGTTTGAGTCTGTCAAAGAACTTTCTTAAAAAACGCTATCCAGTCTGGTGTGTGACAACCTTTTTTTTTTCTTTTTGCCTGATCCTTTTCACTAGAGGGCAAAGAAGTAGAAAGAGACCGTATTTCTGTTTACTGATATCTTGAGCACCAAAGTATTTTACAGGTCAGAGAAAACAGACATACAGAAATGAGGTTTTTAAAAGTCTTTGTCCAACTATTTAAAGTGCATGATTTGGCTTAGAAGTGGTCAGGCATTAGGATACCGCTGCATGATGATAGAGCCATTATGAAAGTCCAGAGTTTGAATCCTGACTTGACCTGAACACTTGGGGTGTGACCACAGGTGAGCCCATAGTCCCGGCTGTCTGGAAGGCTGGTGGAGGGTGAGGGGGTGAGCAGGGACTGCGGCATGGTGAGTCCCTGTCTCTCTCACTCTCCAAATATATAAACAAATAAACTTAAATAAATAATGTTCACTGTTTGATATTCTGTAGGGGAGTGAGGGGGGAAGACTTTCAAAGAAACCAATCTTTCTCCCTTTGAGCCTTTGGTCTCACAATTGATCATAGGGGCTTAGAGAGTGAAATTCTGTATGGCAGGATTTGCCTTGTCATTTATTTAAATGTTTATTTTTGCTTATCAAGTCCTCTTAATGCCAAAAGTCCGAGCGCTTTTTGTCCTACCCATAGAAGGCCAAATTAAGTGCTACCTACTCATAATAAGGATATTTACTAGCATTCGTCCTTTGGGACTCACAATAAAATGGCCTTCTTGTGGGTCACTTTGGTGCCTGATTCATACTCAGACCTCGTTTTTTCCCCTTATCATCTCTGAGATGTAAACGTTGCGTTTTCTCCTTCTCTGTCCCCTCTCCTGAAACTTTGAGCCTTTTTCAGACTGTACAACAGGAAATGTACTCGTTGTCCTCCACAGTAATTTCCCTTAGGCATAAGATTTCGTTCCTGGTATTTGAGCAGTGATGAGGGATTTGGGCCACTCCTTGAGAATCTGTAGTACAATATTTCACAGGAGGATATAGAAAAAGTGAGTCTCGCACTTAAATCTATGCAACAGTTGCAGTGGGAACAGAAATGTTGAAGCTAGAGTCTAGGAAAAAAACCATAATTTTAATTTAATAGGTTGTCTGCTGCTAGGGTAAATAAGGCACAAGTCTGAAGGTAACCTTACCTTCTTGAATGTGCCCCAGAAATGGGTCTGAGGCGATTAAAGCACACTTCGAATTTATGAAATAAACTGCAATGCATTCATTTAGCCCTCAAAGGAGGTGGGGCTTGGAAAGAACTGTTTGTTGAATGCATTTTCTTATTTTTCTAATGTTCACCAGATATATAATGATATGTATGAACATAGAAACATACCTGCATATCTGCTCATGAGTAAGCATGTGACTGGTTTGCAATTTGCTGCCTTTGTGTAGAAAGAAGCTTTCAGAAAGAAGGTGGTAGTTCTGCATCCTTTACAAGCAAACTAGATCTAAAAGCTGGAGGCAGAAACATACATAGAAATCATCATCTATCCTCAATGGAATTACTCTTTTATTGAGATTATGGAATATGAACTGAAAGGCAAGATTTACAAGATAAGTAGTTCTTAAAAACAGTAATAAAAACCGACTTTATTGACTATTGAATAAGTAACATGTAACGTGTTCTTTATGTTCTACTCTTTATGTCATCAAGTCTAAAGTCTTGGCCAAGAATCAGTACATTTGATAGAAAGTGGATGAAATGGAATATCTATTGCTAAGTGAACCATGCAGACTATGAAAGGAGGCCTTGTATGTGCCCTTTCAATATGTCCCAAATGTCCACACTCTATGGCAGAAACTGAAAGACTGGAAGATATCAAAGCATGGAGAACAATTATGGGTACTAGAGACAGTGTGGTAGAAGGGTTGGAAATGGTGGGGAGTGAGAGAAAAGGAATCACGGGGGAAAAGAAAGAAGAAAAACAGCGGGACCAGCAGTTAGCGTAAGCTATGTCCCATGTAGTCGACCGCAGTTAGAGTCCCCAATCCAGTGGCTTAAACTCACGCTGGGCACCTGTGCGTGCATGCCCGAGATCCCGAGAAGAGAATTGAGGAGAAAGGATTGCAGCATGGCCATGCCCTCTGGGGGGTGATTTCTTGCTTTTTATCTATCTCTCTGTCTCTGTCTTTCTGGTGAGCACGTGCGCCCTATAGCAAAAAAAAAAAAAAAAAAAAAAAATCCAGTCTGACCTTTTTTTCCGTTGTTTAGGTTACCATGTGCATTTAATTTTAAAGAGAATTTATAATTTCCAAATTTTTTTATAAATGCTTCCTCATTTAATTTTTTAAAAATAGTTGTTTAGTTTTATTTATTATTGTTATTATTTTTTCAGTTGCTATAAGACACATGTGCTCACCAGAGAAAGACAGAGACAGAAAGAGAGAAAGTGAGAAATCAAATCGCCAGGTGCAGGTCTTAAACCATGGTCGATCATGTGGGAGTCGAGTGCCTTAACCACCATGCTACCTGCTGGCCTTGCTCATTTAATATTTACAATAACCTGTGAAATGGATATTATGTTAATGAATATTTGATTATTATTTTAATGCTATCTGTAATGTATTTTTCTCAAGAGTTATTTCAATTAACAAATAATATTAGGCTGTCAGGAAAGTCATGACACACTTTTGCATAAAAAAAACATGTCATGACTATCCTGACGTTGGAAGAATATATAAATATATAAAGCCTGCCATTGGAAGAATAATTCTCTACTCAACCTGCTCCAAAATGTCATTATTCTAATCCCTGGAAGCTGTGAATATGTAAAGGTTACATGATGAAAAGGAATTAAGTTTGCAGATGAATTAGGACTGCTAATCAGATGTTAATTCCTTAAATTAGGAATTTATCATGGATCATCCAAGTGGGCCCACTGTAAATAAATGCAAGGGATCTTCAAATGGAAGAGTAGGGCAGGAAAGGTCAAAGTGGTGCTCTACGAGAAGGACTAGATCTGCTATTGCTGGTTTTGAAGATGAAGTAATGGGACCAAAGAATGTGGGCAGCCTCTAGAAACTAGAAAACCCTAGTAAACAGATTCCCCCTAGCATCTCTAGAAGGAAACGTAGTCCTGCTGATAAGCGATACGTTGGGCTTCTGACCTATAGACTCATAAAACAGTGAGTTTGTCTTAAGCCATAAGCCAGAGAAAACTAAGAATTTTACATACATTTTTTTCACATGAGCAAATAGTCTAGATAATTAAAGTACAGTATTTTGACTGACAGTATTAATCTTCTAGATGGAATCTGCTTTTAAATATATTTTGCATTTCTTTATCACATGAAAACAGATTTATTGATCACAGTTGGGCTTTCTTAGTAATTCTGGAATGTAATTATAAACACAAAGTTTTGGAGCTCAATAACACAGATAAGCTCTTGATGTAAGAAGGACTGGTGGCCCTTGTATCACATGAGCCCAGTCTCCTATCTTTTTTCCTTTTCAAATTCATGAGTCTTGTCTTTGTTATTTCTTGACTCTATAAATCTTTATTCCCTGAGGTCAGCCAGTGGCTTGATGGTTAAGGCAGCTGGATCCCATGTCTGACTGCATTAAAAAACATTCCAGGGTGCATGTGTGTATGTGTCCAGTGGAGGAAAAGGGATTGCAGTGTGGCCATACCTCCTAGAGAGTGCTGTCTCACTTTCCCTCTCTCTCTTGTTTCTCTGTGTCTCTTTCTGGTGAGTACAGGCATCCCATAGCAAAAACAATGCTGCTTATAATCTGTTTATAACCAAACTTAACAAAATGTAGATTTAAAGTATATTTAATTCAACTCAGAAACTGTGTTCTGTCTCCTATATTAAAAGAATGCTTGGCTTTTCAGAGGCTAGAACATAATATAAATATAAAGCTTGTCAGTATTTCGGTACATATTTAGCATTCATTAAATCTTCTGAGATAAAAAATGGTGGACTAATAAAAGCATGATTTTTGTGGTCCCTTCTGTCTGACTGAAAGGAGAAAATACTGGTTTTTAAAACAATAGGCTTTAGGTGAGGGCTGGAGAGTAGCTTCCTCCTTCAGTCACAAGGTTCATGGATTTTATAACTGGTACTATTACACCTTGTCAACAATTTTTAAGTGCATTTATTTATTTATTTCTCCCTTGAGAGGGAGAGCGGCACCCACAGCGTCTTCATGGCATGGTTCACTGTCAGCCTCAGCCAGCTGGGATTGCAGGGATGCCCATACACACACATACACACATGTGCCCAATGTGTACAGACCTTGGGGAATGAACCTGGGGCCTTGCCCTATGGGTCCCGCATTGCAGAGTGTTGCATTACTGTTGTGCACCATCTGGCCCTATCAACATTTTTTTTTTTTTAATTTGCTAAAAGGTTCCTGTGCTCACCAAGAAGACATGAAGTGAGAGAAAAAGGGAAAATGAGAAAGCACCCCCCAGTATGGGCCATGATCATGCCACAATCCCTTCTCTATTTCTTCTACCTTTCAGGATTTGAGGCATACATGTACACACACACGCACATATGCGCACGTTCACACACACACACACACACACACACACAGTGTGTTTCTTAAACCACTGGGTCCAGGACTCTAACTGCACAGCCACCTATGTGAGATCTAGCTCTCTAAATCACCATATCATGAGTTGGCCTTCAACAATTTTTTAGTGTTAAATATTTTTCAGATGAGTTTCATGACAGAGAAATTATCAAAAATATCTCAGAATAAAAGTCATATTCTGGCTCTAACTTCTTTTATTCAAAACCTCCTTTACTAAGTGTATACATTCCATTAATCCAGGTAGCTCGTTTGCACATGGCATTCTTGTGTAATAATGGCATACTCAATTATTTTGAAGGCCAGGCAAAGTGCATCCTAAGTCATGACTTAGCATCTCACAAATACAAATCATTGGTGGCAGGTTGGTGGTCAGTTGGGAAGTTGGGTTAGAGCGTATGGGCAGAATACATTGGATCTTGCCTGTTAGAAAAAGAACATGTGTAACACACAGTATCCTCATAGCCATAGGCAACTTCTTCCCACAGGATTCTTGAGTCATTCTTCCTTTCATCAGTGATTTAAATTTTGCCACCAGCAAATGTAACATTTTAATCACTAATCTGTGTTCTCTATCCAGATGAAGGATGAGTCTGTCTTTTTAAATTGAAGACACTGACCCAAAAGCATTATCCAACATGACTAGTAACTCAGAAGTTGCAATGAGAGTGAAACCTATTATAACTTTCTCTTAAGTTTGTAACCCTCAGTCCTGCCTAAATAGGAAATAATGAAATTTATTGTATTAAGTTACCAGCTTTTGTGATAACTTATTCCATAGTTATAAGTGAGTAATGCAAGGGCAGATAAATACATGGACAAAAAGAAAATTTCTAAGCACAAAGAAGGGCATGTTCAAAGACTCTGAGATGGTTACAAGTTTGGCGAGTTTGAGACCTTGAAAGAAGGCTTGAGTAGTTGAGAGATGGATAAGAGGAGTGCAAGTCAGCCTGGGGAAGAAGACAGAGCTATGGCAGAGAGTTTGAGTTTTATTCTAAGAGGAGGGAGTGAAGAGAATTAAGGAGAAGAAATACAACCAGAAAGCAAAGATGACTTCATTATGGAGAACAGAGTGGGTAGGGGCAGAGGCAGGGTTAGTAGGAGTTGATGACAGGAGACCACATTGAAGAAGCTACACAGCAGTCCAGGCCTTCCAGTGGTGGCTTCACGCAGGTAGCAGAAGTGGAACTGTAGAGAAGGAGATGGAGTGAGGGTTACCTTGGAGGCAGAACACTATACACAGATATTAAAGGAAAGGGTTAAGATATTGCATTGGTGAAATAGGCTGCTTAATCTAGTGGGGGAACTACCACCTAACAGAAGCCACACGAACACAAGGCAAAAGCCCTAAATATCAAAACAGATAGACATTGTATGAAGATACAGACTTTTTAAATCTCGGCAACATTTGAATCAAGAGTGCTTGACTTCAGGGTTAGAAATTTAAAGTTGGGCCCTCACCAAAGCTGGGCGAAAGCCCAATCTTCCTACCAGCCAGTTTCTCAGAATGCTCTTACTTCTACTGTCCTAAATACTGGCCTCTGACTCCAGAGTGATCGCTTAGGTTGAGGCACACCCCTGCCTGCTCTAGGCTTAGCTCTATACACCTATGAGAGGTTTATGAAAAAATGGAATAAAAGTAGTTTATTTTGAAATTCATGTATGCTTTTTCATAATAGACATTTTTTATAAGCTTTTTGAAAAACGCCCCCTTACCAAGATAATCTATAAACTTTGCTAGAAAAACTTTGAAAACTAATAGAAAAGTTGGGACCAGCAGTTAGCGTAATGGCTATGTCGCTGGACTCCCACGTAGTCGACAGCAGTTCAAGTCCCGGACCCGGCGGCTTAAACTCACGCTGGGCGCGTGTGCGTGCGTGCCCAAGATCCCGAGAGGAGAATGGAGGAGAAGGGATTGCGGCGTGGCCATCCCCCCTGGGGGGTGATTTCCTGCTTTCTATCTCTCTGTCTCTCTCTGTCTGTCTGGCGAGCGCACGCGCCCTATAGCAAAAACCTCTCCAAAGGAAAAAAAAAAAAAAAAAAAAAAAAACTAATAGAAAAGTTTATAGATAGACTTACAGAAAAACCAGTTGTTTTAGGGCATGTGTACTTACCAGAAAGAGTGAGAAAGAATGCTCCAATGGGGCATGGTTATGTCACAATCCCTTCTCTCTTATTTCTGTATTTTATTACGATTTGGGGTATATACACATAGATGCCCAGCAAGTTTCTCAAGTTACTGTGGTGGGGATCGCCACCAGATTGTCCAAGAGGGATCCAGCTCCTTTAACCACCAGATGATGGGGCCAGCCCCAAATTCCAGTTTTTGATCAAATGTATCTTGGGCTCAAAGGCCCCCAGTACAAAATCTAAAAAAATCTGTAAAACATATGTAATATCTTATTCAGTTAAGAGATTTATACTTCATATGTTAAATTTCAGTTTATAGAAGAGTTTCTATATGTTTGCATCAGGAAAAGATGTAGATATGGAGATAATGATACAACATTCTTTGACCTAGATGTCAGTCTAAGAACATCAGAAGTCAAGGTTTCAAAATAAAAGTGATTTTTCTAGCAAATGTTGACATTAATCAATCAAACAGTATTATCAGATGGAAATACAGATTAAGCCTGATTTTTTTTAAAGCCATAAACTTAATTTTTTTGTTTGTTTACAAAGATTTTTGTTATTGGATACATGTGCTCACTGGAGAAAGAGAGAGACAAAGAGAAAGTGAGAAACCACCCCCAACGGGGGATGGCCATGCCAGTCTTTTTTTCCTTCATTTTCTTCCTGGGATTTTGGGCACATATGCACACATGCTCTGCGTGAGTTTTAAGCCTCCAGGTCCAGGACTCAAATGGTGGTCAACCATGTGGATTCCAGTGCCTTAACCACTACACGACCTGTTGGTCCTAAAAGCCATAAAATTACTACATCTAGCAGAAATTCCTTGAATTTTATATTAAGTTATGATTCCTTATTGGTCTTTATATTCTCTTCAATGTCACATTTTGTTGTTGTTTTAAGTTTTTGCCATTGAGCACATGTACTCACTGGAGAAGTCCAGAGAGACAGTATGATGAAAAGAGAGAAATCATCCCCCCCAGGGGGATGTCCATGCTGCAATGCCTTCTCCGTTCTCTTCCTGGGATTTTGGGCATGCACGCACATGAACCCAGTGTGATTTTCAAGCTTCAGGGTCTAGGACTCAAACCACAGTCGACCTGTGGGAGTCCACTGCCATAACCACCATACTATCTGCTGGCCCCTCATTCTAGAATGCTTAAGATTCTGAGACGAATGTCACTCTTTTAGTCACTATACTAAAAATAAAAACACTTAGTAAATTGATTGGTAAAATTCATCATTTTTATACATTAAATACCTAATACCCTGGAAAAGAAAAAAGAGTAGTTTTTTTTTTTCACCCCTAAAACAAAAAGAAAACTTGGACATTCTTTTTAAATCTCTTCTAAATAAGCTTAGATTGATTTTTTAATGTAAACAAAAATCAAATTATTTGCCCTACAGCAGCACTCTTGAACAAATCAACATTCACAGAGAGTGTTTTGCTATACTCTGAGAATTTTAAACAAGTAATTAAGTTAGTGAAGTCAGTCAGCATACATGCGGAAAATAGCAACTGATGGCCAGAGGTGATTCAAACACTGAGTACCTGTTGACTGAGTGATTTCTAAGCATTTTGACCAGATAGCTCAACTATGACTGCACATTGGAGTCACTTGCTGTTCTATTGCTAATAACAGAAAATACATGAAACTGGGTGATTTATAAAAATAGAGGCTTATTCAGCTCACCATTTGGAGGTTCAAGATCCAGGGGCTACACATGGTGAATGTCTTCCGGCTGCATTGCAGCATGGTGGAAGACAGGTGTACATATATTTGTGTCTCATTCACTCTCATAAATTCACCAGAACTTCACCATGGGGGTCCCACTCTGATGTCCAATCACTTTCCAAAAACCTCATCTTTCAACGCAAATCAAAGTAAGTCTCCTGTTAATACCTTCTAGATATGATCAAATTCCAAAGCATGAATTTATTTTGGGGGGTGGCATTCGAATCATAACACCTGGAGAATGCTGAAATATGCTGAATCCCAGGCCATACACCAGATTAACTAAAGCAGAATCTCTGGAAGATTCATAAACAATGTTTATGAAGCTCTCCAAGTGAGCCCAAAGTACAGCCAAGATTGAACCACTACCACAATACCAGTAATTATTTTTCTTTCAGCCATATTAGGGTTACTTAGGTGTCTTTCACTTCTTTTAGAGAACTGGAATTCAAAACTCTCTAAGAAGGTCATTCTGTAAAGGATGCAAGGAAGTTGGCACCATTTGCTGCTGTCAGTGAGCAGGTGTGTACCATGTGATTGCTTTGCAAAACTGTATAGAAGCAACTCACTACTATTTTAAAAAAGCTCTTTTCTCAATAGGTCAAGCTTCCTTGGTCATTAGACTGCACTTCCTAACTCAAAGAAAGGCAAGAGTTTGTCATTAGAAGGACAATGAAACTGGAAGCTTAGTAATTACTTACCTGTTCCACCAGGTGCCAAGATACCTGTGAATCACAGTAAGTGGTTGAGTAAACATCAGCCTCTCAGGAACTTGGCTTCCATACAAAACTGGCCTTTCATAAACCAGTAATCATGGGACAATAGGAGGAGGCTAGGGTTGTTTCTAAATGGGGTGGAGATTATCCTACTCCAACAAGGTGTTGCCTTCATCCTGATAAATGCACACACATGCGCGTACACACACACATACACACACACACACACACACACACATTATTTCTTTCTTTCTATTTTAACTGTTTATATTTGAAGAAATAGATATGGATAAAGGAGGAAAGTCTCCTTTCTAAAGGAATTATGAAAAGTTATTTGGGGCCAGCAGGTGGCATGGTGGTTAAGGCACTGGACTTCCACATGATCTAATGCAATTTGGCTCCTGGACCTGGTGGTGGCTTGCTTTCTCACTTTCTTTCTCTCTCTCTGTGTGTCTCTCTCTCAGTCTCTCTGTGATGAGAGTATGTGCCCTACAGCAAATTAAAAATAATAACAATAATTGGGGCCAGCAGTTTGCATAGTGCTCTTGGTGCTAGACTCCCATATTGTCAATCATGGTTTAAGTCCTGGACCTGGTGGCTTGAAACTCATGCCAGGTTTATATGTATGCATGTATGACTAAAATTTCAGGAGAAGAATGGAGGAGAAGGGATTGTGGCATTATTATCCTCTCTGAAGGGTGATTTCTCACTTTTTCTCTGTCTTTCTCTGGTTCTCTGGCGAGCACATGTGCTCTATAGCAAAAATATCTCTAAATAGTAATAATGATAAGCAAATAAAAAAAAACTTGACAGAACAACCTTCAGAATGGGAGAATATGTTTGCAAACTATGCCTCAGATAAAGGACTGATAACCAGAAGAAACAGGAAACTCAAGCATCTTATCCCCTCCCCCCCAAAAAAATACATTTAATCAAAAGATGAGCAAATGAACTGAACAAACAACTCTCCAAGCAAGACATAAGGGATGGTCAAAAAAATTTTTTTGAAAAATGCTCAAATAAGCCAGACTATGAAAGACAAGCATTGTATGTCTCCACTTAATGTATACTGAATGACTGCACTCTATAGCAGAAACTGAAAAATTAAAAGGTATAATAGCAGAGAGGCCAACTATAGATACTAGAGATAGTATAGAACTGGGTGGTTAATAGGGGGTGGGTTATGGAGGGTGGTAATAGAGGGTGGGAAGGTGGAAACTAGGGGAAAAAACAAACAAAACATTTAACAGACACAAAAATGAAAAGTTATCTGTTGATGATAACATATATGGTAATGTTTTTGACGTGACCATATTCATGCTGGGTAAAACCATGTTGTACACTGTAAAGATGTACAGTCATTAAATGTAAATAAAAGTAAATTAAAAATAATTTTGGCTAAAGGTCACAAAGGAATTTAACTTTGCTTTTCTACAGTAATCCAAATTATTGTATGCTAATTGAATAAATATAGGGTTTTTTTTAAAAAACGGTCAAGAGGATATTACTCCCTTAACCAATGGCAATGATTATATCCTTTGGTCACTGCTCCACTGAAGATTTTTCAAAATTATTATTCAGAGCACACAGATTAGCAGAGGGTTTTCTGTGGATGAAACTAGTAAACATCTGGGAATTCAGGTGCTTGACATTTAAATTCCCTGGCACAGAACTGTTCGTTCATTATATGAAACTGTCACATTATTATTTTGCCTAATGATACCATCATTATCATATTCACTTGAGTGACAAAATGCCAGATTTATGCCCATCAGTTGTCTGCTGTGTCTTTCCAAATGAAAGAGCTTTTTCTTCCTAAATCTATCAAATTAGCCTGGTGGGCTGAAGCAGCAGAGAGTGAATTTTCAGTGGTGATATCCAAAAATTATATGCTATTTTAATTCACCCTTGTATTTCATGCATTAAGTGTAATATCAAGATTTAGCCATTTACGCTTGAATTATCCTGAATTTAATGATGTGTATCAAAGTAAAGCTTTAAGTGTAAAAATTTCAATCATAAGTAATAAGAAAAAAGTTAACATGATTTAGTGAGGAAGGGTAAAAAAGTATTTTTGTTGTACCAAGCTGCTAATCTATATCATTCTAATTCCTTTGAGTGAATGAAAAAAACACATTTGATTTTCATGTATTTAGCAATGATATTTTTATTTGTATACATATAAAGCGATGATAGTAAATATTACATAGAAAATAGTTATAGGTATCGACAGGGTTTTAATAATTTAACAAATAATTTTGAGAGACATAAAGTAAATCAAAAGGCAAGATACTTACTTTAGTTGTTAGAGACTTGGAGTCAAGATTCAAATAACATGAGTTTAAATCTTGTTTATATAGGAACTTGTTAAGTCGCTTAACTATTCAAAGCCTTACTTCAATAATACCTAACTCACAAGTTTGTTATGAGGATAGAAGTAGACAAAGTGTCTAGCACGTAGTATGTGATCAATACTGGCTAGCTATTTTTATTTATAACAGGACTTATTGTATATACTGTGTTATGTATTATATTGTATGCTAGCTTGTTAAATTATAAAATAACTTTGTTTCCAGTTATAAGACTGGCAGCTCAGAGGGACGAATAGAGGAACGATAACTAAATTTCAGCTAACATTTGACAAATAACTTCAAAAGTATTCTATCAACATAACCAAAACTTGAAGTATGGTAGTTCGGTATGGCAAATTTGTAATCGGATTATTAACACTTAGATACCCAGCTGAGATCAATAAATTGAATTCACTGCATAAGATCTGTTCAGCTCAACTAAAGGTGCCCTCTGACCACCTACCCACCCACACAAAAACAAACAAATTAACAAAAGCCTTCAGGGCTTCCAGGGTACTTCTCACTCCTTTGCTGCTCTTCTTCCCCAGCCATTAATCCAGAAATTTCTGTGGTTACACCCCTTCAGAGGAATCTCTCCAAACACCCCCTATTCCCCTACTCTCTTCTCTGGTTACAGTGCCATCACCTCTCATACCCACACCTCTGCTCTTCTCCCACGCGCTGCCCAAATATTTCTCACATTTGAGACTGAACCACTTTCTCGCTCTCCTAACACAATAGCCTTCTCTGGCTTATCAGTCCTTACCTTTTCTACCATTATAGGATACCTGACAAATAAAATCCTAGCATTAAATACTATTTGGAGTACATTTTTTTTTCCTGAATTCCAAAACTATGAAATTTCTATTTCCTGTTTAACTGTAGTATGTGCAGTTAAAGCCTCTGGTTTCACACAAATCCAGCAGAGTAAGCCACATACATGGGGATTCCCTGGCTGTGAATGGTTCTCCATGAGTCAACACAGTGATATGCATTACACCAACATACAAACAAACGCAGCGGGCTATTCCCACACATCGAAGAATGGACTAAAAGAACGATGGACACTAAGGGCAACAGCATGACAGTTAAAAGCATGAGTGGTAGGGTCAGACCAGTCATTCAAATCTGTTCTCTGTGGAGCCCTGGAGGAAATTATTCACTCTTTTTACCAAAGAGGCTATGAGAGCATTCATACTTACAGTAGATAAAGCATAACAGTACTGTTATATTTTCAGTAGTACTTATTATATTTTCAACAGGTAAAAATGATAATCTCATTCTGTGTCTATGGGAATGCTTGTCTGAATATATACGTGTGTGTGAGTGCACGCACATACACACGTGCTTTAATTTTTTCTCATCGAAGTTGATCTCCAGGGAGTATTTCCAAGAAAGAGAAGAAACAGAAAAGGGGAGACTTTTAAAAGGGGAGACTTTTAAAGTGATAAGATATATATATATATATATATATATATATATATATATATATATATATACACACGCACACACACACACATATACACACACACACACACACACACACATATACATATATATATATGTGTGTGTGTGTGTGTGTGTGTGTGTATAAAATATATAATTGCCTTTTTTCAGGCTTCCTGAAAACGGTCATCAATAAATTATATTGGTTCATGTCATTAAAAATATTTCTGGCAAATACTGTTTGAGCGTCCACTGAGCCCATCATGTCGTGTTCTGGGAGTGCAGTGGTGAACAAAGCAGTGTTCCTGTTCTGCTTATATCCTGGGGTGGAGATGGGCAGTGAGTAATGCAGTAAACACCCTGGGTATCAGTGGGTGAAGAGGGTAATAGAGACAATAAAGTAGGGTGGAGGCCAGGGGGGTGTGGAAGTTATTATTACTACTAGTTAATTAAGACTGTGATCTCCTGCCTGGCTGACCTTTATTAGCTCCATAAAGGAGCAGACTGGCCTGCAGATAACTGGGTATCTCAATACTATCAGCCTGATGGTAGTAGGAGTAGGCTGAGGCTGCCAGATGGGGCACACGGCAGAAGCCCCAGGCCTTTGCACAACGAAATTCTGAGAACATAGCATTGATGTCACATGGAGGAGGTGATACTAAAGGGTAGTATCCAAAAAAGAGAGCTAGAAAGGGATTTATGAAGAGATGTGAATTGAATTGTGTACTCCAGGGCTTCTCCATGCAAAGTGAACTTTCCAGTAAAAGACGGAATGAAGAAAAGGCAACTCTAATAGATACTTAAGAGATGCATTGACTTATATGAAAGAAATCCTGGTTTTAATATAAAGTGATCTGTTGAAGCTTCACTTTTAAGGCGTCAATAAGGAGTGAACAGAGAGAGATCAGTCAACGTAATTGTGGCAAGAGAATTCCAGGCAGAGGGAACAGCAAGTGCAAAGTCCCAGAGGCTGAAATAGATTGGGATTGTATGATGAACAGCAAGAAGACCCTTAAAGGAGACAACGTTCCAAGAAGTGGGGGATAGGAAAAACGCAGGATATTGAGACCAATTTAAAGATTTCAGCTTTTACTCTGAAAGTCGGAGGTCAGCATGTGTTTTCGAACAAAGGCATGACATGATCTGATCGATGTTTCTAAAGGATAGTTCCTCTGAAAAGGAGAGACTGGAGGTGTAGGCAGGGACAGAAGCAGGAGCCTCTTAGGAGGTAATTGCAGAAGTCTGGTCAGAGTGGAAGGCTCCATGGACCAGTGTGAAGGCTGTAGAAGTGGTGAAAAGTGGTTGGATTCTGGACAGAGTTTAAAGGTATAGCTGACAGGATTTACTGATGGGTCAGCTTGTGACAGATTACAATGTACGGTGTTTTGTGCATTAGAGTATTATTTTAACACTCATAACAGGGTGAGAAGTGGTTGTTGCACATACCAGATAAGAAAGAAAATCGATGATCTGAGACACGATTGTAGGTACAAGGTCTAACTACTCCCATGGGACAGCATGGGACCCAAATGTGTTGTTGCCAGTTGCCTTCCCCTCTCCTCCTGTGCAGAAGCCTTTCTCGCCAAGAATCCTTTTAAATCCATTCTTCTTCCACATAACATCTGCTTCAGTCCAGAAAAACATCTTGGTTCAATTTGTGATGCCTTCCTATTACAAATCTATTCTGTTATCATTGTGAAATTTCCCAGACTTTTTACCCAGTGACTATGTAGGGTCCAGAGGAGTGTGGAGAGCTAGTCCTGGCAGAGGAGAAATTTTAAACTCCTTGAGATGGCTGGCTCACCAGGCTTTTCTTCATATGGTGATAGGTGATTTCTGCAGCTTCATTTCTGGCTAAGGCTCTCAGCTCCACCTTCAGCTTGGCCTCCCCGTATACCTATAACACACACACACACACACACACACACACACACACACACATTAACTGGACACAGTCATAAAATTACTTAACTAGGTCCTGATGGCCGTGCAGTGGTAAAACATAATGCTCCGTGAGGTCTCCTTCCCACATGGGAAGGTTCTGGGTTCAGATCTGGAAATATCCCTGAGTCTGTCTGGCCTGCACATGCTCATGATCTAGGCTGGCTGAGATTCAGGGTGGATCATGGTGCCCAAAAACTGTTCAGGGTGCTCTTTCCCTCTCTCTCTTGCTCTCTCTGTCTCTTCCTCATGGAAGAAATAAATGTAAGAAAAACTGCCTCAACCTTATCAGGTGTAGTTTCCAGGTTAACATCACAACTCTAGTGCGTATTTTCTGATCTACAAGGATAAAGGGAATGAAATGTGGCAGGGGACCAAAAAGGAAACCACCAATTAATCCTCTCAGAAAATAGTTATTAAAAGCTCAGATATTCCAAAGATGTCCTTTTTAGTTTTATCTTTGTCTTCTCAATACAGAAGAACTTCTGCTTTGTATTTTTAAAACATCTCTGGAACAGGCCTGGTAGGGAAAGAGGGTCTGAGGGGGAGACAAGGAAAGTTTTAAGTAGACAAGTTATTTCTTTAAGCATAATTAGAATTTAAACAGCATGATACTGGTTTTCCTCCTAACTCTTCTGGTTGAGGAATAATAAAAATTAACAGCATCTTTACTGAGATCAAACATAAAGTGATTCTGGCTTAGTACCTTATAAAATCAGGTTGATTTCTTTGTCTAGAATAAACAGGTCCTCAAAGACCTGTGAATGAAAACTCAATGTGACCTTTGACAATTTTGTTCGCGTTAGGTCCTATTTGCTCTTTTATCAAAGCAACCACAACTATGAGAGGAGTGATTGTTGAGTCTCCAGACAACGTTTCAACTCTGTGATTCTGATGCTCTGGTGCGCCAGGAAAGAGCTGCAGAGAGCTGCTCTCGTGCTTGGATTTTGGCATGCGGGGTGCCTTTTTCCCAGAGCCATCATGGCACCAATGTAAGGCAATTAGGCTGGATTGACTTCATCAGGAATTAGGCTGTAATGTATTTTAGTATGCTCACCCCCCGTAGAGGGATTAGGAGTGTGTGCCAGCTCCTAACAGTTATTACCAATGTGTGCGACTCTCCATTTTTTCATTTCCTCTTCTGTAAAATAAGCCTGAGTGGTGGCTTGAAGTTGCACAGAAGAAGGATTACACACAGGCCTCCTGATCATTCAGCTCTCTGTTTGGTTCCTAAAGACCATTAAATTGATTCTGCTATTTCCGTGTTCTGTTTTTGTTGGTCTATGCATATATAAGTCATTTCTGAAAAATGGCAAGTCCTACACTAGAATCAATCAGCAAAATGATTTTCAAGCTCAGTGGTTCTATAGTAATGATTTTAAAAATGCAAATATGACCTTCTGGTAGAAACTCAATAAAGTACTAATTTCTAAATGTACAACAAATAGATTAGGGGGTAGTCAATCTATATAGAATCAGAAGAAACTACTTTTTATTCTGTAGCAATTATTAGGTTGTTGGGAAATTTATGACATATTTTGCTATATTTTTCTATGTAAAAGTGCATCATGATTTTCATGATAACCCAATATTTTGCTGTAGTTTCATGTATTCATTTCTATGTGTTAATAACCATCTTATGAAGAGATGATTCCTGAGTAAGGTAACATATTATTATCAGTCATAGTAACCATGGTAGATTAAACTACTGTTCAAAACATTATTGCTCAAAAGTATATACAGACTGGGTTTGGCATTTGACTTGTTTGATATTCGTGGAGGGCAGTATTTAACTTCTGCCTCCTGACTTTGCACTCACTTCTGCCCCCTGGCTTTGCACTCAGCCATACACCTTATTTTGACCAGAGAGATGTCGGGAGACTGAAATATGTTTGTATGATTGGCCTTGATCTTTTATACTTCTCCCATTACCATAGTCCCTCGAGAAAGATGCTGTCCTTTCAGTTTGGGATCCAGAATGACTCAGGTGAAGAAAACCAGAGTTCCAGCAGCAAGAAGCTTGAGTGTTTGCTGTTTTAAGCCCATATGTTTAGGGTGGTTTGTTATGCAGTAATAGCTGACTAATACAGTGGTCACTTACTGGCTGAAGGGGATTTGGGGCTTGTATGCACATTTACTTGGCATGAGTTTCAAGTCACTGGGTCTGGGACTCAAACCATGGTTGACCATGTGGAAGTCTAGTGCCTTAACCACTATGCATCCTGTTGGCCCCCATATAGTGCTTTTTAAATTTGAAATGTGTATTTTTTTTAGGGTTAGAGAAAAGGTTTGCCTAAGAAACAAAAGGGACAATGTCCTGGTAATTCATGCAAAGGAAGCAAGGGCGGTACCTTAAACGAGACCTTCTGTGGGCTTTCTATGGCTGTTATATTCACACCGGATACAGATGAATCTCAGGAGGGAAGGTCAGACTGGAGGCTGAGACATTGATGAATATAACTGGTGATTTTCCATGGGGTAGAAATGATAAATATATCACATGGGTGAGAAATCCAAGAAAAGACTTGACAAGATGAAATGTGACAAGGTTCTGAAAAAATCGGTTTCATGTTGGAGTATTACAATGGATTTAGGATAGATTTCTAAATTTGAGTGTGTGATTATATAAAAATACTCAGGTATTAGATTTTAAACTTAACCTTGCTTCTGTTTTCTCGCCATGCAAGTCATGTGTGTATTCCAATATACTTGCAAGTATGATTGTGAGGATTCTAGTTAACAATGAGTTTGTTCCTGTTTTACTCAGAATACAAGTTGATATTTCTTCATCAATTAATTTGTTAATTGGTCCAAAAGATATTATTGTGGTCCTACTATCTTAGGCACTAAAATATGTGGTGGTAATTAAAGGCATAAAGGTGTTTGAACTTAAGGAAGAGCATTAAAATGTCTCTGGTGAGAATATCTTCTGAATCACCCTAAAAATATGAGAGATTCTAGGCCCATCCATGGTGGTACATACTGCTAAAATGTTGTACTCTGTAGGTTGGGACCACATGGCAGGCCCGGGTTTGATTTCCTGTTTGATCTAAGAGCCAAGGACTATGGCATGCACTTGCGATCCCCAAGATCTGAGGAGAATTTGGTGTTCAAGAATGGCCTTGGCAGGAGCCAGCAGGTGGCTCAGAAGTTACAGCAGTCGGATCCCACTAAGCCAACAGCACAGTTCGAGTCTTAACCTGGCAGCCTGAGAAACACACCAGGCACTTGTGCGTATATGCCTGAACTCCCAAGAGAAGAATGGAGGAAAGGGATTACGACTTGGCTATCCACCCTGAGGGGTGATTTTTCACTTTCCCTCTCTCTCTGGATGTCTCTCTGGCAAGTGCACGCAACCTATAGCAAAATGAAAGGGAGAAAAAATGGCCTGGGAAATGTGGTGAGACTGTGTCTAAAAAAGAGCCACACATGGTGGCATGTGCCTTTAGTCCCAGCTACAAGACTCAGACAGAATTGCAGCATAGTAACATCCTATCTTAGAAAGAAAGAAAGAAAGGAAGGAAGGAAGAAAGAAAGGGAAAGAAAGAAAGAAAAGGAAAAGAGAAAAAAGATGGGGCCAGCATAGTGGTTAAGGTGCTGGATTTCCGCATGATGGGCTGAGATTCAAGTGTTGGACCTGTGGTTTGAAAGTTACGTCAGGCATGTTTGTGTGCATGCCCAAAAATCCCAAAAAAAGAATGGAGAAGAGATTACCATGTGGCCATCCTCCCTGGGGCGTGATTTCTCACTTTCCCTTTCTCTGTCTCTCTCTGGAAAGCATATGTACCCTACTGCAAAGACCTTATAAAAAGAAAGGGAAAGAAAGCGAGCAGGGAGCATTTCATTATGTTTTGCCTTTAGATGACTTAGTACCTTCAGAAGTATGATGTAATTTAAGAACAGGGTATGACGGTTTAAAAAGAAGGGAATATTTCAGACTCTCCTTGCAACTATTTCCCCCACATGACCTTTTGACACGTAACATGCATCTTTATGAGGTGCTATGTGATTTTTATTTAGCATATTAATATAATCTGTTAGTAAATTTGGGGTAATTGACAAAATCATCATGTCAACGTTTATTATAATATTGTGTTGGGAATGTGCAAAATCCTCTCTTTTATCTTTTAGGTATTTTGACATATACAGTGACATTATTAATAATAGTTACTCTATGGTATTATAGAACACCAGAATTTATTTTTAACCAGAATTTTGTATCCCTCAACCCAAATTTTTCTATTCTCTCATTCTTTCTATCCTTTCTAGCCTTTAATAACCATTACTCTGTTCTCTACTTCTATGGAGATGACTTTCTTGGTTTCTACATATGAAGAGAACATGTGATTTTTCTCTCTTTCTGTATCTGGCTTATTTTATTCCACATTATGTCTTTTGGGTTTGTCCATGTTGCCTTAGATGACAGTAGTTCATATTTTTAGTGGCTGAAGAGTATTTCTTATTTTCCTTATTCGTTTGTTGATGGACATTTAGGTTGACCTCATATTTTGGCTACTGTGAACAGTCTCATAATGAACATGGGAGTGTGGATGACTCTCTCCCATACTGGCTTCTGTTCCTTTGGATATATAACCAGAAATGAGACTGCCAGGTCATATGGTAGATTTATTTCTAGTTTTCTGGAGAACCGCCATACTGTTGCCAAAAATGACTGTGTAATTTATATTTCTACCAACGGTGTAAAAAAGTTCCCTCTTCTCCACATCCTCACCAGAATTTGTTATTTTTTGTCATTTTAAAATATCCACTGTAGCTGGGATGAAGTAATATCTCACTGTGGTTTCGATTTTCATTTCTCTGATGTTTAGTTGAGCATTTAAAATGTGTTGTTGACCGTTTTTATGTCTCCTTTTGAGAAACGTCTATTCATATCATTTGCCCATTTTTTAATGGTATTATTGGTTTGTCCACTGTTGAGTTTAAGCGTAAGAAAGACATGGTATGACACACTCATGTGCCAGCTCCTTCCTTAATTTACCCATTTTCTCCTCAAAATAATTTCCTTCGGATGTTAGTACTATTGTTATCTCCATGTCCTAGTCTATTTTATTTTGCTCTAAAAGAATACCACAGACTGTGTAATTTTTATTTTTTAAAAAGTAAATTATCTCTCAAAATAGAGGTTTATTTAACTCATGGTTTGAACGTCCCTAAGATCCAGGGGCCAACATCTGTCGAGGGTTTTTCTGTTAGTGGGATCCCAAGACAATGCAAGGTTCAGAAGGATGGAAGCTTATTATCAAGTTTCAGGCATCTTGCAAGGGCCTTTTTGCTGTGTCATTCTATGGTGGAAGCCAAGAGCATAAAGAAAGAATGAGAGAGATAAAGAGAATGCAAGAGAGACCACACATAGGTTATAGCACAGCTGCCCCCATGATAGCAAATTCAATCCATTCATGAGGGAAGAGCCCTCTTGACCTAATCACCTCTTACAGGTCCCACCTTTCAACACTGTTGCGTTGTAATTAAGTGTCCAACACATGAACTTTGGGGGACACATTCACATCATAGCACCCCATTTTATAGTAAGTAAGCTGAGTTACATGAGTCCATTATCACTAAGCTAATAAATGGAAGCTCTGGACTTCAGCCCTGTCAGACTGACTCTAGAGTCCATCCTATCCCAAGTCAAGAGTTAACTGAATTCTAAGAAACTTGATTATCTTTAAGAGACCTTTCTGTAGCCCTTTAGTGATTCAGGAACTCTCCTTCCTGCATCCCTTATGGATGTGAATCCCACAGTAGGAGGTGTGCTGCCCCTTATGTCCAACTATTCCCTAAGATTCATCTCAGATGCCTCCAGAAAGTCTCCTTTGTCTCTGACACCGTACATCAGTACCCTTCTTCCACATTCTAATAGGTCCTAGTACTTATACCTCCTACCTTCAACACGGTTATTGTTTATTTTCTTGTATCTCTTCTTTAGAATATTCACATCTTGAATGCAGAAATTATTTGAGGGGGGCTATTTACAAAGAAAGTTTTGTTTTGTTTTGTTTTGTTTTGGAGAGGTTTTTGCTATAGGGCGCGTGCGCTTGCCAGACAGACAGAGAGAGACATAGAGACAGAAAGCGAGAAATCACCCCTCAAGGGGGATGGTCACGCCGCAATCCCTTCTCCTCCATTCTCCTCTCGGGATCTTGGGCACGCACGCACACGTGCCCAGTGTGAGTTTTAAGCCACCGGGTCTGGGACGCGAACCGCAGTCGACTACGTGGGAGTCCAGCGACACAGCCATTACGCTAACTGCTAGTTCCCTACAAAGAAAGTTTTTAATAAATGTCTGTTGTGAGGATGACACAAGATATTGCACTTAACGGTACAGTAACTGACTGGTGCTGGGAAGTATTTCGTCTTTTTATCTTTATACCTTCTTCATCCTCCCATAAGCTTCACTCAAACCTGCCTTTCAGTCTGATAACCATCTGGGATCTAGTGTACCCTCCAGCGTTTCCTCATGGTAGCCTACTTTCCAGGACTGCTACCCATACCTGCTCTGTCCTTTGCCTCTTCTGATCTTCATGTAGACCTTGTCTGATGTTTTTAAAATGATAGATTCTGCATTGTTATTATTTTTCAGCACAATCCTGTTTATTTCTTACATGGTGTGCCAGGATATTCATTCAATTTTAATTTGTGTCTTCTTTTTACTGGTATAAAAGAGTTCACATAATGAGAGTTAATGCATTTCTTCTAGTCTATTCTGTTTTTAATAACAGAAGATATGTAAAATTGGGTGATTTATAAAAACAGAGGTTTATTTAGCTCATGGTTGGAAGGTCCCTAAGATCCAGGGGCCAACATCTGTTGAGGGTTTTCCTGTTGGTGGAATCTCAAGGTGTTAATAAAGAAAGCCTCACTCTGGTTACCATTATCTTAATTATTTCCCCAAACTCTTACCTTGTGACACCATAACTGGATTAAGTTTTCACTATCTTAATCCTATTACAATTGTTGAACACATGGATTTTTTTGAGGATTTCTTCAAATTATAGAAGTATTTTATTCTCTTTATTTTTCTCCCCCACCTTTTCCAAAGGCTTTATTTCAAGGAAGAGATTATGTTAAATACCTTAGAGGCAAGATAAGAAAAGCTCTGGAGGACAGAAGAGAACATTTCTTTTGTTTTCTTCTTCTTTTTTTTTAATTGTTTTTACGTTTGTACTTTTTTGGGTCTTTTTTATTTATTTAATTTCATTTTATACATTCAATCAATATATATCATTATAGTTTGTAAAAAGAGTTTTCTCAGCCTGAATACACTGTATATTAGCGCAGTTAAAGATATTATCATATGTATTATTATTTTTTAAGAGGTTTTTGCTATAGGGCACATTAGCTTGCCAGACAGAGAGAGACAGACAGAGAGACAGAAAGCGAGAAATCACCTCCCGTGGGAGATGGCCACGCCGCAATCCCCTCTCCTCCATTCTTCTCTCGGGCACTTGGGCACAGGTGCACACGCACCCAGCGTGAGTTTAAGCCACCGGGTCTGGGACTCAAACCGTGGTCGACTACATGTGAGTTCAGTGACAAAGCCATTACGCTAATTGCTGTTCCCTTATCATATATATTATCATAAAAAGATAGTTTTCTATTTTTGGGTCCCTTAAATGTTCTGCTTTGTTCTTTATCCCCTTGATTCCTGGCACATATTTAGTATGGAATACTTTTCAGCCATAAAAAATGAAGACATTGGCATTTGATAGAAAGTGGATGATATAGGAGACTTACTGCTAAGTAAAACAAGCCAGTCTATGAAAAAGAGAACATTTCTAAATACTGGGGAAGAGTAAAGGTGTGTGAGTTCACAGGCAGTAGGCCCTGTTCTAGTTTCTTGGAAGTATTTTGTGGAAGGTTCAGAGCTCCAATAAGGGCTTGTATTGTGTCCTAAGAATATTGGACCCTTAGAACTCAGGTCATTGCCTCAGCTGGGTCCCAGGTTTAAGACTTGTATGAAGACAGTGTCCAAAAGAGTTGGTCTCCATCCAGTCACCCAGGGGTTGTGCCACTGATGGCCAGATTAAGATTTTTGAGAGATACTAATTTTTATCTCATTTAATTATCTACTGGTTTGGAACGTACTATTAGGTCATTGGGAAAGTCATGATGTTTTGTTTTTTTTTATGTATTTCTATGCAAAAATGCATCACAATTTCCCCAATGACCTGATATATGCCATCATCAGTATGGAGAGTTATTTGCTCAGAAGTAAAGAGTAACAGTGTTCACTCTTTCCAAGTAGTTACGCATAGATAGTCTCCTTGGTCTCCCACAGCCTAGATCAATGTCTTCCTTCCAGGTTTTAATAGCACCTTGGGCTTCTGTCATGACAGAAAGTGAAGGAATCTGGGTAACTATTCAGGTGGTTTATTTGTGTTTATTTCTCCTGGATTTGTCAGGGGGCTCTGTATCACCTGCCTAGAAGCTCTATCTAGTCTTTACAAATCATTACAGCACTGAGCGTTCAGGTGCTAAAGTGCTGCCAGAGTACAGTGGGTCATCTCTCACAGAGTGTGCTCCGAGCAGCATGCCTTAAAACCACCATTATCCTTGGAAGCCCTGCAGCTGGTCACAAGGGAAACCTGAAGAGACAGTGTTGATGGAGGACTGTAATTTCAACTATACTCTAAGTACAAAAGACTGTAAGATCATGACTTTCCTTCTGTGAGATCAGTAGATACACCTACACACACGCAGAAAAAATACTTTGGTTACTAATAAAAAATATGAAAACCTATGTTTTACTTTTGATGGCAATTTTTCACAGGAACTGGATCTATTTCTGCAAGGAGCTACTACGGAAGCACAAGTTAACCTTCTCTGTTTCTTTATAATGGGTCAATTAAACATTTTTTGTCTCATAAAGAGATTAGCTACCCCATAGGGACCACTAGTTGTGATGAGCAAAGTTACAATCCTCCCTCGCCTCCTTCACTATGTCTTTAGCAGTGACGGCAGGGATAAGAATCAGAAGTCAAGACAAAGGCCACTACTCATTGTCTCCCTTTATTGTTGTTTTGATGATGGTGGGGCTGGAGTCAGGACAGAATGGAATTGTGGGAAGAGGCAAGGCATTTTTCTAAATTTACAAATTACTAGTTAAAATGAAATGGCTTTTTGGCACTTTCTGAAGTAGGCCATTGTAAGGGAAAATATCATTTGTTTTCCTTTCGCTTTTGGCATTGTAAATGAATACCCCTTTAGGAAAATTGTGTATGGAAACTCAGAATCCATTGCTCTGTTCATTCAGTGTGACAGGAATGAAAATTATTCTACAGAAAGCAAGGCAGTAGGAGTTCATCCCAGTTTTTAACGCTCATAATGAATTTTTCTTTTAGTGTTACCTTGGTGGTATCTATTCACAAATGTTTATTAAGTCATTATGGTGTTTTGTGCTTAAAGCAATAGTGTGGAAACTGGGGAAAGAGAAGTTAGAAAAAAAGACGGAACTAATAAAACCTCATTTGGTATGAACCTTCCCTACATTCTCTTCTAACTGGAGAGCACATACCAGTATCTTTATTTCAGGATCCAGTTTTACTGTCAAGGAGACACTTAACCTAAAAAGAAGAGAAAAACAATATATATAAGTATACACACACACACACACACACACGCAGAGAGAGAGAGAGAGGATTATAAAAAGTAAGATACATATGTATGATGCTTCTGAACCACATTATGTATGAAAATTACAGAAATATGACCCTTTTGATACTTTCTGGGAAATTTACTATTTGCAGTCTTCAGTGCTGTGGAAAAGGTTTGCACTTATAAATAAGCACACATGAAAAACTACCCACTGCAAGAACACCGGTAAGTAAATAGCAGTTCATCGTTAGCTGATTTTACAGTTAATAATTTGACATTGTAACTTATAATGGCTTCAGTACAATTGTACATAATGTTAAAACTTGCCCAATTAGTAAATGATTTTTATCCTTAACACCAATTTGGAAAAAGAGGTGCACAGAGTTATTAGATGGAATTATTAGAAAACCATTCTCTAAAGACAATTCCCAGTGTACAGTGATCATACATACTGGTTGTCAGTGAGCAGACTGAGACAATACCTGCTGTCCTACTACAGATTTGAAAGGGGTCCGTGTAACTCCTGAAAGTGTTCCAATTGGGAGGATAAATTGTATCTGCTCATCAGTCATCATGATGATGATGAAGTGGTCCTGATTTGATGATGAATCATTTTGGATTCCAGCTCAGTTGTTTTACTTATCAATCGCTATTGAGTCAGTAGCAATAATAATTTGAGCAGGTGTGATTTTGTGATTAGTGTGTGGTGGGTAATATACTGACCATTTTACAGGCATTAGCTCATTTAATTTTTACAACTGCCTTACAATGTAAATATTCTTATTATTGCTATATAAAAATCTTTTTAATACAAAGAAGAGAAATGGAAACATAGAGTAACATGTTTATGGTTAAACAGATAGTATATACTTAACTCAGTGTTAAACAGATATTTTGGTTCCAGACCCCATTTTCTTTGGTGATCTAGAAGCTTTTATTATAGGCAAATAACCATAATATTAGCACATGAAATAAATAACACTGGACAATTGATAAGAGCCAGAATGAATTGCATTGCTTATTTCCCAATATTTTTTCTATCTGTGCAATACAATCATCGCAAGGTGTTTAAAAAGTTATAAAATAAAAAAAATTGTCTATAGGCTGAATATATATGCTTCATATGTCTTCTGCTATACTTTTGCGATTAACAAATTATACCTTAAACCAAAGAAGTATCAAAATCAAACTAGTTCATTTTCTCAATGCAAAGATACTTTTCTTTTTCTTTCTTTTTTTTTTTTTTTTTGGAGAGGATTTTTCGCTATAGGGTGCGTGCGCTTGCCAGACACAGAGAGAGAGACATAGAGACAGAAAGCGAGAAATCATCCCCCAGGGGGGATGGTCACGCCGCAATCCCTTCTCCTCCATTCTCCTCTCGGGATCTTGGGCACGCACGCACACGCGCCCGGCGTGAGTTTTAAGCCACCGGGTCCGGGACGCGAACCACGGTCGACTATGTGGGAGTCCAGCGACATAGCCATTACGCTAACTGCTGGTTCCCAAAATAGTGTGGTTTTAAGAAAAGTATCTTTGTAGGGAACCAGCAGTTAGCGTAATGGCTATGTCGCTGGACTCCCACATAGTCGACCGTGGTTCGCGTCTCGGACCCGGTGGCTTACAACTCACGCCGGGCGCGTGTGCGTGCGTGCCCAAGATCCCGAGAGGAGAATGGAGGAGAAGGGATTGCGGCGTGACCATCCCCCCTGGGGGGTGATTTCTCACTTTCTGTCTCTACGTCTCTCTCTGTCTGGCGAGCGCACGCGCCCTATAGCGAAAAACCTCTCAAAAAAAAAAAAAAAAAAAAAACACTATTTTCAAGTTTATGTGTGGCCAGGAGCAAGGAGGGTACTAGTAAATCAATAACGGCAGGATAAATAAGTTGCCAAATAGCAGCAAGATTCCACTTGAGGTTGCCAAGAACTGAGGAAGTGCATACATTATTTTGTACAGGGATTTGGGTTTGCCCAGCTGATATATGATTTTACAATAGTACTCTGGGCTGGAACACAGGGGCAGACAAGGCTGGTAATCTATTACTAGGGACTGAATGCCAGATTATCAGGAGTGGTGCATGTAGGACAGTGGTAAGAACAGCACTGGTAGAGGCAACAGTGGTGTAACATGCCATGCAAATTGAGCAGGGAGAATCAAAAAAGAGGAAAAGAGTGAAGGATTATAGGGTGGGAAAAAAGATTCATGGAGGATAAAAAGTTAGGTAAGGGGGACCAGCAGATGACATAACGCTTATGTTGCTGGACTCCCACATAGTCGACCACAGTTCAAGTCCCAGACCCAGCAGTTTAAAACTCACACTGGGTATGTGTGCGTGCATACCCAAAATCCTGAGAAGAGAATGGAGAAGGGATTGTGTCATGGCCATCTCACCAAAGGGTGATTTCTCGCTTTCTGTCTCTCTGTCTCTCCAGCAAACACATGCAGTAAGGAGTTTATGACAGATCAAGTTAGGATGCTGGGGGTTAAAACAGCACCTGCTGTGATAGAATCTGACATTTAGCTGGAGAGTAAATAGCTGATGTGAAATGGAAATGAATGACCTCATTCTGTATAGAGGAAGTAAGAATGGATACTTTGTAAATGTATGGAAAGTTTAAATGGGTATGTATGTAAGTGTTTAGCACCATATTAGATACATAGTAAATGTTAGGACATTCTTGCTCAACAAACTATACTGAGGAAGATGTCACATGTAATCTATTAGATTAGCATGTGTGATGATTAATTTTATGTGTCAACTTGAGTGGGCTAAGTGATTCCTATACAGCAGGCAAAACATTATTTTGGAGTGTGTTCGTAATGGTGTTTCCAGAAAAGATTGGCATTTGAATCAGTAGACTGAGTAAAGAAGAGTTGCTTTCACCAATGTGCACAGGTATTGTCCAATCTGTTGAGGGTCCAAATAGAACAAAAAGGCAGAAAAGGGGCAAATTCTTTCTCTTCTTGAGGAGAGGGACATCCATATTCTCCATCCCTCAAGCGAAGAGCTTCTGGGGCTTTTGTACTCTAGTACTTAAACCAGTGGTTCACACTCCCATCTTCTCCCCTCAACTACTGCACGGTTTTCCGACTGAATTACACCACCAGCTCTCCTCATTCTCTGGCTTGCAGCTCCTATAATCAAATAAAATCATTTTAATAGTAAATCTAGATGTATCCTATGGTTTTGTTTCTCTGGATGACTGGTGACTCATATGGATTTTGGTACTTGGGACAGTTTGAGAGGAACAGATTTTTTTGTTTTTTACTTAGATTTTTGCCATAGGGCACATGCACTTGCTAGCCCAGGAGAAATGGCCATACCACCCTCCTTTCTGGAGAAGATGTTTATCTTCCAAAGATTTTGCTTTATTTTGGGAGAAGAGATTCATGCATTTCAGTTTTACTTTCTGAGAATAGTATCATGTTATGTAGAATTATAACCTTATTATAGTATCATGTTATGTAGAATTATAACCTTATTATTGTCTTTATCTGAAGATAAAGTATAACTAAAGGAGGTGAATACAACTGTTAAGTTGACAAGAGGTGGACTTGTGATGGTTAATTTCATGTGTCAACTTAACTGGGTTAAAGATGCCCAGATAGCTGGTGAAAATTATTCCTGGGGTATCTGAGAAGGTGTTTCCAGGACAGATGAGCATTAGGATCAGTAGACTGAGTAAAAGAAATGCCCTCCCCAGCATGAACAGGCAACATCGAATCTACTGAGGGCCTGAATAGAACAAAGTGGCGCTGGGAGGGTAAATTCTCCCTCTCTTCTTAAGTTGGAACATCCATCGTCTCCAACTTTGGATAACTCCTGGTTTTTAAATCTCCAGTCAGACTCAAGGGCTTGTCATAGCATTTCCCCACCCCCTCATTTTAACTGTTCTCAGGCCTTTGTCTTTGTCACTTTCAGGCGACATCATTATCTATCTTTGTTATCAGGTTTTCAAACCCAAACTGAATTACAACACTACCTTTTCTGGTTCTCTAGTTTGCAGATAGCATATTGTAGGACTTCTCAGCCTCTGTAATCATGTGAGCCGATTTCCAGAATAGATCTCTTCATCTGTCTATCTCTATCTATCTATCTGTCTATCTACCTACCTATCATCTACCTATGTCATCTATCTATCCATCATCTATATCTATCCTCTATCTATCTATCTATCTATATATATATATATATATATACATATATATATGTATATATGTATATATATATATATATATCATCTATCTATTCTATCTGTTCTGTTTCTTTGGATAACCCTAGATAGTACATCTAGGAATTTTGGAGATTCCAGAATAAGTCTGGAAAGGTAAAGAAAAAAAGAAGAATACATAAATGAGTTGGTGAAGACAAGGAGAAGACAAAAGTGGGTCTAGCAGGACAGAGAAACAGAACAGTCAGGAGAGAGTGGATGGTGGTGACAGCAGTGGTTGGAAAAGGAGAATTTTTTAAAGTTTTTGCTTGAAAAGGATGGTTAAAACCCCCCAAAGTGCTCACAAAAATCCATTGAGAAATGTGCTTTCTTCTTTTCTGTTATTGCTATAATTCTTTCTCCAGGACTGCTTTGAGTAACATATTCATCCCTTTAAAGTCATTCTTTATGCATGTTAAATTATATATGCTAAAAGGTAAACAGTAGGGGCATCTATAATTAGTTTTAAGACAAAAAAAAGAATGAAGTTTTTCCCGTTAATTTGTATTTGTCATTGTTTTCTGGTCCTTGGTGATCATCCTCTACTCTGCCCTGGTCCTAATTATCCTCATCAGAATGATAAAAGAGTTTCATATCACAGGTGTTGACAGCAAACAAATCCATGGCTTCAGAAAAGTACATTCCAGGCTGAAGACAAATGAATATTTCCAAAAGCATAATAGGTGCTGCATTTATACAGGAGTAGCACCCACGATGCTCTGGAGCCCAGGTTCAGGACATTTGCTATAAGAAATGGCTTCCATTCTGATTCCAACCAGAACATTAATTGTTCTTCTGCATTGTGTCTGGTGCAACAGCAGAAACCTTGCTCCCTTAATTAGATTTCAGAGGATTCAGAAAGGGCCCACTTTTGATCTAAATTGTTTCCCTTGGTGACATTATTTGGTTTTATTTCAGCAGCCTGGAGCTGGAACCCATCAACCAATCAGCAAGCTCATATAGCATCCCTACTAAGCAGTAGGCTTTGTGTTAGGTGCCCTCTGGGAGCCTATAATTGAATTGAGGAGGCAAAACCCACACGTATGAAATAGTAAGAGAATAATGAGGGCCAAACTGGGTAGAGCTGACTCCCAGTGCAATAGAAATTCAGAGAAAGGAGAGATCAGTGTGGGCTAAATAGCTGTGCGTTTTTAAATTATTATTATCAATTATTATCATTATAACAACAATGGTTAGCATTTATTGAGTACTGAGTGTTCACCATATGCCAGCTATGTGCAAAGCACTTTGCGTCCTTCTCTGATTTAGACCTCGCAATAACCACTTTATTATTTCCACTTATAAAGAGAAAGCAACACACTTTAAAAGAAGGTTTTTTATTTAATTTTTCTCCTCCAGCATGAATACCCTGCATACCAGTCCAGTCAAAGTCATTATGGACACCAGTCCATACACATTATCATCAACAGATCATTTTTTTAATCTATTAAATATTTTGCTTTTTTCCCCCCTCTGGATTCTCTCCTTCTTTTGTTCTTCTTATTTTATAAATGAGGATACGGACTCTCAAAGTAATTATATAATTCATCCTTGGTCACAGAGATAGCAATGCCAGAATTCATACTTGAGTACAAGGTTTTCTGATCCTAAAGTAGCATATATATTATATATATTTCAGTACATTAAATCAGTCTGTAAAAATATATATGTGGATTGCAATAGATAGGGGAGAAGAACCGAGACATCTAAACCGAGGAACTGGTATTCATACATACCTGGATATGGGAAAGAGGAGCAGTGTGAGCAGCAGAGGAAAAGGGCAATCTTAGGAACGAGTAGTGCATTGGGAGGTGTGGGCGACCCACTCTGCATAGCTGTGTGCTGGGACTCTGTGTGGAGCAGGAAGCTGAGTCTGTATGTGCCAAATGGTACTATTTAAGACATTGGAATCATATTAGACAGCAAGTACTTCACAGCAAATTAGGTGGCCAAGAGGCTAAGGTACCTGAGTCAAAGTGACAGAACTAAGACTAAGCAGGGCAACTCATGCATTCATTCACACTTTCTCTTCATTCATTCACAATGCTGTTCCTAAGCATCTCTACATCGAAAGCAGCACACTTGGCATTGTGGGAATCATAGGGATGAAAGAGGAGGGATTCTTTCCCTGAAGCGGCTTGCTGTCTAGGCAGGGGTAACATGAGCTCGAATTGTTAGAATCAGGTTGTTCTAATACAAGAATCAGAAGATAGTAGAAAGGCAGATCTTTGAAAAAAAAAAAAAAAAAACAAAAACAAACAAACAAAAAAAAAACCCTCTGTATTCACATTCTGAGTGGCTGAAGAAACAAAACAGTAATTTGTCATTTGCTAATTTAATTACTATTTCTCAACATATACCCTATGGGAGGTGTTTATTTTGTTCCATGGATGGATTCATCTATTAATATTTCAAGGAAATAAGGAAGGAAGGAAGGAGAGGAAACATAAACCTTGACTCAGTCTTTCAAAAACTTTGTGCCTTACTTAGAAAATGAATAGCACTTACGAATAAGATGTCTGAGCCTGGGGATTTGATTCCTGGAAATCATAGTCTCATGTAAGAGCAGAATTTCTTAAACCTGGGGGCAACAAATAATTGAAGCACCGTGAACATAATGTACCACTTTGTGATTACCTTTCTATGCCCACTGAATAAGAGAATGTGCTACTCTGATGAGCTACAGTATTGAACTTTTAATGTCCTGATTTTAAGTTTTACAACAAAGTTATAAAGAGGGAGGACCTACAGACTGCAGGGGACTTTCAAACATGAAAATATCAATTCTACTGCTAGACACCCTCCCTGCTCATATAAAGTCCATCAACATTTCAAAGGTAAATTTTCCTCTTTGAGCACATTTAATGAGAATGGAATTATGTTTACCTCATACAACACGGAGTCCCTGCATTCAGATTAGCCCCTGGCAGGTATCAAGGTACTTAAAACATATTTGCTGACTGTGAATGAATGACCATAAAATGAGATTGATTTAGGATTAGAAAGTGGGCCAGATTTACTTGGGCAGTCAACCTACAGGTCAAAGTCTCTGTCTGGTTGCTTTCACAGGAAGTTCATATCCTGTTAGGATATGAGGGGAATGAGAGACGTTCATTTAGCAGAGGTCTATGCTTGCTGACAATTTCCATCTGAGGCTTTCCTTGTTTGGACTCAAAGTCTGTTTGATAGGCACAGCTCTCCCAAGTACTTTATTCACTCAGCATAACTTTTAAGAAGATATTGGCTTCCCTTGGTCATTTAGGTCTCCTACTAAATTAAGAGTGTTGTCTCCTTGAGAGCCTCATAACAATAGCCAATATTAATTGAGAATGTTGTCTAAAGTGCTCAGCAATGCAAGGTAGATTTTCTTTTTACTATAATTTTGTTTTGTTTTGTTCTCTTTCTTTCTTCCTTCCTTCCTTTCTTTTTATTTATTTTTGTTTGTTTTTCATTTAGTTGCAGGGTATCATTAGAGCATACCAATGAATTTTCCTATCATGAATACACTGTATATTGGTTCAGTCAAAGATATTACCTTACATATTATCATCAACAGATAATTTTCCATTTTCACGTCCCTTAAATGTTTTGCTTCTTTCTTTTCGCCTTGATTCCCTCCCACTCAGCCTCCCCCATTCCCCACCTGCCTCCCACAACTTTTCATTTTGTTTACACTAGAAGTGTACTGCTTCTGAGTCTGAATGAAAGAATGGAGCAGATCCAAGATGTATAGACAAACATATCTCTAAACTTCCCTGTAATGTAGTAGACAGTGACTTTTATAAGCTAGTAAATAAAAATAAAACTAATATAGCCATTTTTATAAGCCATCTGACACTCAATTCAGTGTAGCCAGGTGCTATTCTAAGCCCTTTATCTCTGTTCTTACAATAAACCTACAAGTTCAGAACTATTATTATGGTCATTTTTGACTGTAAGGGTAAGTAACCTGCTTGGGGTCTCATGGATCATTGGAGAAACTAGAATGTGCAATCAAGAAGCTTGAAGTAAGGACCTCCATGCACCACCACAAACACACCATAGTAGATCTGTGCTCCTGTGGCACCCTTCACCTCTAGACCATACACTGTGAACACCTACTGCATACAAGAGCCAAACTTGGAAACAATGGTAACAGGAAACAGAGAAGGTATTCCTTGGTTTGAAGGAAGTAGGAAGTAAATTAGATGTGGCTGCAGAGTCTGTGAAGTGAGTAGACTGTAAGGCAGTGGGTTCTCTTGTTCATCATTTGCAGGTGAGGCGACATGCAAGGCAAATAGTGAGGATAAAGACTAGATTATCAGGGGTTGATAAATAAGTTGAAGTTGAGAAAGAAGAGAGCAAAAATACTCCTTTAAGAATTTTAGAGATAAAGGACAGAGAGCAGTAGATGTTGATTTGAAAGTTTACTGAATAAAAATTTGATTTGACACCCTCAGAGTCAGGGGTATAACCATGGTGAATTAAATACATATACAATAAATAGGGGCTGAGAATACTAGAAAATGGGAATAATGCATGGTACTAAGACCAGTGGTGAATGTGATTTAGAAAGGACAACACAGAGTCATTCTTAGCAACTGATTTTTAGGGAAAATGCACTTTATTCATTTTTTTCACCTCTAAACCCTATCTTATTCAGTTGCTCTACAGTTAGAACCCAAAAGAAAATATAGTGATTGTTCCACTAACATGTGTTTGTCCTTTATTTTTGTGAAATTCTTATGTGTGTCAGCTTCAATTTACAGTGATTCTCAATCTAATGACTCTCTTGCAATGAAATTCTTTGGGAAAGCTTTCTGCATGGCTGAAATACTGTTGCATTATCCAAGAGGGAAAAAAAAATCTTGAATTTTACAGTAAAAGGCCACTGTACATTTTTCTCACTCATTAGAGAATGCCTAGGTGCGGTACTTAGGAGTCATTGTCTTCATTAAAGCATTTTCCATCACTCAGATCTGAGGGAAAAGTTGTCTGGTGTTGACATGTGCTTATTTCTCTCCTTGTGATAAGCATTCATTTAATCACTCATTCAAAAACATTTTATAAGTACTCATCAAAATGCGCCATTCGGCATTACATCCAGAACATTGGTAAATGACTAAGAAAAGCCTTTGTTTTCAAGGGGATGAGCCTCCTGCAGAGCTAGACATGTAAATAAATGATAAGGATACAGTTCTGTAAGCAGTGGTTCTTAACCCTGGCTTCATAACAGACTCACTAGGGAGCCCTTTTAAGAAATGATGCTGCTAGGCTCCAACCAAGAGATTCTGGTTTAATTGGTGTGAGGTGGTGTCTGGATATCAGAATTTGTTAATGCCACCCAGGTAATATATTGTGTACTGGTGGAAAATATAAGGCACAGTGAAAGTATTTAGGTGATACCTAGGGCCTACACTGAAAGTCTAGCAGGAGGGAGAACAGAATTGCTTCATTCAGTGAAAATGGAATACCTTGTTGATGCAAGGAAACGGTTTTCCCAACCAGATGCATCAGTATATTCAAAAACACAAAAGTGTGAGAACATGCAAGAGTTTAATCATTTCTTCATTCAACAAATACTTATTGAGTGCTTTCTATATCCCAGGTATCATCCAAGCACCTAAGAGTGCGGTCCCAATAACCAGACAAAAATCACTCCTACTTTTATAGAAACTACAGTCTGATGGTAAATACTGACCGTATACCATTAATTGCAGACACAATGAGATTTTAATTCTGAGAAATGCTATAAAGAAGCACAAGAACTATGAGGGCCTAGTTGTATCAGATATAACTCACTCTATTGGATCAGGAAGGTCAATACAAAGAACTGATATTTTGCCTAAAACTTGGAGAATGGGTAGGGGCTGGTCAGAGTGAGAATGGAACAGGTGGCCAAAGTAAAATGAGTTCGAGGGTGATAACGGAGGGAGAAAGAGAGAAGTTTTTCTTCAGGGTGGTCAGATTACCCAGGACCCTGTAGGATATGGTGGCTCCTGAGTAGGTCACATACCTTCTCTTCTTGTGCTACATCAATGACACATCAGTTTGTGCTACTCTTGGCAGTTAACACAGTATTCCAGTAAATATCTCTATGTTCTCAATGCAGTCCTTTTAGATAATGTCCCAAGATGCCAACTGACTTGCCTAAATTCACACAGTTTAAAATCGACCTGTAGAACCAAGATTAGAACCCAAGGTTGGTGACTCCATACCTGAAGCCATTTTCTGTCACATCATAGATAATCCTTTTTTTTTTTTCATTAGAATATGTATATTGAATGCAGATAAGTAGAGATTGCTCGGATTGCTCTTGTCTATGTTATAGGACAGTACAAAGACCTTTGGAGCATGCTGTGGTTTGCTGTTTGTTTTATAAAAATGATAGAATAAAAAGACGAAAGGCAGATTTTTCAGGCTTTGTAACAGAGTCTTGGCAGAACTCTCAAGACAAAAAAATCTATGAAGATAGATCTTTGTTCAGAGCTGGAGGGATCTTGTTTACTCAGTAACTGCTTCCAAGAGTATAGACATGCCTACACTCCCTAGATCCAAATGTAGGGGGAAAAAGAAAAAGAGAGAGAGAGAGAGAGAGAGAGAGAGAGAGAGAGAGAGAGAGAGAGAGGGAGAGAGAGAGAGAGAGAGAGAGAGAGAGCTTCTCATTGTCCAAATTCCGCTGAGGAAAAAGAGTTTTGTTTTGTTGAACAAAGGTCTTAAGGAACCTGTGGACACTGTGAGGAAGCAGCCAACACACAGAAAAGCCTTTGCATTACTAAAGGTCTCACTGTCTGTGTATCTGGCTAGGGGAAAGTTGTGCCTGCCATTCAGAGCTGTCTCCACATGACCATGATCATGTTCACTGATTGCCAGATTTCCAGTGGGGGAATATCAGGGTAACCTCCCATCTCTCCAGTGACACCTCTAAGAAATGCACTTAGTGCCACCTATATGGAAAAGATTTAAGTAGATGTGAGCCAAATAGCAATTTATCCTACATTACTTTACCTTGTAGTATGGACTAGTTCTATTATGGTAGTTATCACCATATAAAAGACACAGAGAGAAATGTTCCCTATAGATACTACATAGGGACACAGCCTATGTATTCAAATAAGTAAACCACTAACTAGTTAACCACTAACTAGATAGAACTAAATTCTAGGAAATGTAGCATCTGATGACTTGTTAAAAATGTCAATATTTCCTCTATCTATAGCCTAAATTTGCATAATTATCATGCATATCTATTCCAGAGAATAGAAGTCAAATATTTGTGAGTTTGAATGTGCATCTCAATGTCTTGAACACAACCAAGGTCTTTATAAATATATGATTATCTCAATTGGCCAGTACTGCAGGAAAAAATATGAAAAATAAAACTTCTAAATCACTAAAAACAAATGCTTTTAATGTCAAAATATGTTCTTCTGTTCCCATTTTCATCATCCTTTAACATGATTAGCCTTCTTTTTTTTCCAGTTCTATTCAGATTAGTATTCTCCCTGCCCCTCAAGATAAGTGCCCAGCCTATTATCTCTCAGATCTCTTATCCAATATACCTTCTGCTCTATAGATTTCACCTCCGAAAAGCTCACATAATTGGTTTTTATTTCTCTTTTCCATTCCCACTGTTGGCATCAAAGTATATGCACAACCTGAAGTACTGTAGAATGTTTTGAACTCAGAATTGCCTGTTTCCAACTCATCGTTCACACTATTGCCAGGTGTCTAAGTCAGTTCTTGCATTGCTAACAGAAATACCTAAAACTAGATGATTTATTTAAAAAACATGGAGGGTTATTGACTTGTAATTCTGGGCATTGTGGCTGGGAAGTCTGAAGGTAAAGATCTAGTATCAGACTAGCTTACAGCACAGCCACAAAGGCACAGAGGATGGCAAGTGGTCCAGAGTGAGAGAAAGAGCTGGAAGTAGATCTCTATTTTATAACAATCAGTTCTTACAAGAAAGAACTCCTCATGAGACCTAGAAAACACTGAGTCTCACAAGACATCATTAATTTCTCCATGAAAGTGGTGCTTCCATTTGTAATCACCATAATTCTATCACTGCCTACTTTGGATTCACCATCTTCTAACATCAAATTCCAAAACATAAACTTTGCAGGGAAACCCATTAGCCAAACCATACTTTCCAGATGACGTAGCCATCTGCCACAACAACCGTATTCGGACCATCTTTGCTATGCTTGGAGAAATTCTAGCATTATGGACTCTGCCTTCCTAGGGTAGAACAACCCAGAAATCTACCTTTTCCAGATAGTCACTCGTAAGGACACAGCTTGAGACATTGGCTCTATTACTTAGGCTTATTCAAGCAACACTTGGACTCACAAATGAGTAGATGAAGGAAAAAGACTCTGTAGATTCTATTTTGTTGGCAAGTATTGGGAAAGGAAGTCTGTTTCTGTCATAGAGTCACTGTAGCATCAAGGGGCAGTGGCATATCAGATGGCCATCTTCTAGAGAGCCAGTTCTGAATTTAAGATGTCATTTCTCAAATTAGTCTAGCTGACCCCCAGTTCTTCAGTTGTCCCAAGGGTTCCATGAATTACTAAACATCCTTTTAGGAAAGTTTGCTGCATTGTTTTTGCACCCAATAACCTTAGAATACTCTTTCAGAAAGATAAACCTGATTAAATCACTCCCTTAGTTAAAATTTTTCAGTGCTCTCTACTGACAGATTCTATAAGTTGGCATGGCCTATCATCATTTAGGTTTCATTAATGGTTCCAGCCTCTTGCTCTCCTATTCCATCATACAGACATTGTGATTCAGACACACTAAAAAAGTGCAAGACCCTCTACATGCCTTTTTTTTTTTTTTCTTTTTGAGAGACTTTTTGCTATAGGGCTCATGTGCTCACTGGAGAGACAGAGTAACAGAAAGTGAGAAATCACCTCCCTTGGGGGGATGGCCATACCACAATCCTTTCTCCTGTAGTTTCCTCTCTGGATTTTGTGCCCAGTGTAAGTTTTAAACCACCAGGTCCAGGAATCAAACCGCAGTTGACTATGTGGGTGAGAGTCCAGCGACCTAACATGGTTTAAATTATCTCCTTCACCCTAAACATTTAGGTTGCTTTCTTTTCCCCAATATATTTGATTGCCCTCTCCTTTTTATCTAAACTGCCCCCAAGAGATTTTGATTAGACTCTAAAACAGTTCCTTGCTCTTGTTTAATGCATTCTATTTTTCTTGACTATACTGTAAGTGCTTTTTGAGGGCAATAAACTTGTCTTATTTATCTTTCTATACCCTGAACTAATCAAATACCCAGCATATAAAAAGAAACTATACAAGTATGATATATTATTTGAATGTTGCTACCTCAGGTTTACAAGTCAATGTGGTTATTTGAACTTTGATTTTTCTAGTCTTCATTTCTTTCTCTCCTCTTATGCCTTCCTCTAATTAATTATTTCACTAAAATGAAATATTTCCAAAGAAAGTAAGATTAAAAAAATACACACACACACACACACACACATATATATATATATATATATATATATATATATATATATATATTTAATGGGATGGATGAGTAAGTAGATAGTCTAGAATGATATCAGGAAAAAGTTACTTTAAATATTATAGGGAAAATGTAAATTGGTACAACCATATGGAAAATGGTTTGAAGGCTCCTCAAAACATTAAAACTAAAACTACCTCCAGCAATCCTACTTCCAAATATATATCCATAGGAAATGAAATCAGTATCTGGAAGAGATATCTGCACTCTCAGGTTCATTTCAGCACTATTCACAAGAGCCAAGATAGAGAAACCATATATTAGGTTGTCAGAAAAGTCATGACAAATTTCTCTATGTTTTTCTATGCAAAAAATGTGTCATGACTTTTCCAACAACCCAATAAGCATTCATCAGCATGAATGGGTAAAGCAATTGGGGTACATACACATAATAGAATATTATTCTGTCATTAAAAAAAAGAAAACTATGCCATTTGTGACATGAATAAATCTGGAGGACACCATGCTAAGTAAAATAACCCAGACATAGACAAATATTGTATGGTTTTACTTAAATGTAGAATTTTAAAAAGTTCAGCTCATACAAGCAGAGTGTAAGAGTGGCTGTCAAGAGTTAGGGGAGGCAGAAATGAGGAGATATTGGTCTAAGGGTATGAACTTTCAGTTATAAAATGAACAAGTTCTGGAAATCTAATATACAACATGAGTAGTGATGGTTATGTTAAATACTTTGATCTATAGTAATCATTATATGATGTACATGTATTTGTATATTAAACCATCATGTGCATCTTGAATATATTCAATCTTTATTTGACGATAACAAATTTTTAAATAAAAATGATAAATGATTGAGAGTTAACAGCTGGAGAAATTAAAATAAGTAGCTGAGAAATGGGACATAATTAAAGAATTTAACTCACTGAAAAAATTTTAAATAGAAGACTCCCATGATGGTTAATTTTAAATGTTAACTGAACTGAATTACAAGGTACTCAGATATTTGTTTAGACATATTTTCTGAGTTTATCTGTGAGAATGTTTCTGGATGAGGTTAGCCTTCGAATCAATAGACTGACTAAAGCAGATTATCCTCCTCAATATGGGTGATTATCAGCCAATCTGTTGAGGACACTGAGAAAACAGAAAGGTGGATGAAGTAAGAATTTGCTTTCTTCCTGACTCTTTAAGCTAGACACTTGTGTCCTAATTCGGGCTTCTATGAAAGAACACTATAGATCGGATGGACAAATCACAGAAATTCCTCCCAGTTATGGACACTGGAGAGTCAAGATCAACGTGCTATTGGCTTTTAGATGGTCCTCTTCTCGTTTTATCCTCACTTGATGGCAAGGGGCTGACATAGAGAGAGAACACCTGTGTTTTTAATAAAGGTACCAGTCACATTCATGAGGGCTCCACCCTCATGACCTAATTACCTTCTGTTTTTGTCTATTCTATTGCTAATAAGAGAAGATGTCTGAGTCTGGGTAATTTAAGAAATTAGAGGTTTATTTACTCATGATTGGGAGGGCCGAGGTTCAGGGAGGCTTGTGGTAAGGTTGCATTACAGCATAGCAAAGGGCAGGAGAGCATGGTCCATGCTCATGTGTCTCTGTCTCATTTCCTCTCCTTACAAATCAGAAGTCAACTGTGGGGCTCCACCTTAACTTAATCCTATATCTTCCCTAAAGCCTCACTTTAAAAAAACTTATTTATTTATTTATTTTTGAAATATGCTATAGGGCATATGTGTGATTACCAGAGAGGGACAGAGAGATAGAGAAAGAGAGAGAGAGAGAGGGAGAGAGAGAGAGAGAGAGAGAGGGAAAGTGAGAAAGAAAGTCACCAGATCCTAGACTCAAACCACAGTAGGCCATGTGGGAGTCCAGGGCCTTAACAACCACACCACTGCTGGCCTCAGAGTTCCATCTTTAAAAAAACTTTCCTAGACAGAGATTTTTGCTACAGGGCACATGTGCTCCCCAGAGAGACAAAAGGAGACAGAGAGACAGAAAGCAAGAAATCACCCCACAGGGGGGTGACCATGCCACAAACTTTTCTCTTCCATTCTCCTCTCAGGATTCTAGGCATGCATGCACAAGCGCTTGGCATGAGTTTTAAGCCACTGGGTCTGAGACTAAAACCAGGGTTAACTATGTGGAAGTACAGAGATGAAACCATTATACCATCTGCTGGTCTTGAGCCCCACCTTATAATGTCATAGTCTGATTAAGTCTATTTAACTCTTAATCCTATCACAACTGAATCTCAACATATGAATTTTGGGAAATATACAAATCTTAGCACTTCTCAAAGTCCTACCTCTTAACAGTAACTTCAAGGTTGATATTTTCCACAAAAATTTTGGGAGAACATAAACATTCAGCTCATTGTGGTCAGTTTTCACCTACCCTCTGACTAAGATTTAACCAGCAGTCTTCCTTGTTCTCAGGGCTTTGGATTTGAACTAGAATTTATATGGTCAATTCCCTGATTAAAACCCCATTGACTTTTCTTGGTCTTCAGCTTATGGATGGAAGATTATGGGATTTCCCATTCTCTAAAATCAATTCCTTATAATCAATCTTCCTTTGCCCCTACATTGGTTCTGTTTCTATGGAGATCACTAATACATCACCCTTCTAATTTATTCTTTAATTCTTTAATGCTTATTTGTTTAAATTATTTTTATGTTTAAATCTTTTAAAATCCTAAATTTTAGCACAATTTGAGAATCCAGTTATATTCTTTTTTGGTATAGGGCATGTACTCTTGCTGGAGAGAAAGAGAGAGACAGAAAGTGAGAAATCACCTCCCAGGGGAGATGACCACACCAAAATCCCTTCTTTTCCAGTCTCCTCTCGGGATTTTGGGCATGGATGCACGCATACACACCCAGCATGAGTTTCAAGCCACCGAGTCCAGGAATCAAACTGCGGTTGACTATGTGAGAGTCCCAGGAATCCAGTCATATTCTTACACTATGTTTCTTCTAGTCTGGGATTTAATAAAGGGAAATTTTAAAACTCAAAAATACTGAACATGTAGTCAGATGTTTTTGTTTCTAAGAATGTCCTATAAACAAGATGTCTAGGTTCTTACTAAAGGACGATGGAAATTGGAATAATGTAGAAGGAAGGGACACTACTGGTGGAAGTAGAAACGAGCAAACCAACAATCCTACAACACATAGACAAACAGCATTAACCACACAGAAGGTGAGGGAAAGTATGGCTGATATGCAGCCATTAAGAAGCTGGATGGGGGGACCAGCAGTTAGCGTTAATGGCTATGTCACTGGACTCCCATGTAGCTGACCACGGTTCAAGTCCTGGACCCGGTGGCTTAAAACAAACGCCAGGCGCATGTATGTGCGTGCCCAAGATCCCGAGAGGAGAATAGAGGAGAAGGGATTGTGGCATGGCCATCCCCCCTGGGGGGTGATTTCTCGCTTTCTGTCTCTCTGTCTCTCTCTGTCTCTCTGGCAAGCGCACGTACCCTATAGCAAAAAAAGTCTCTCCAAAAAGAAAAAAGAAGCTGGATGGGAAGAGACCTGAACTGAAACATGAGTTAATATTTAATAGAACTTTGCAGGGAATGGTATTCCTGCTGCTCTTTGCCAACCTCAAAAGCAGTCCTGTTGCAAGAACGAACTTAAAGCTATAATAGTAGATAAGATGAATTAAGAATGCCATCAGGGTAAAGAATAAGTGTACTACAAATGACAACAAATGGGGAGCAATAGATGACATAATGGCTAAGTCACTGGACTCCCAGGTAGTTGATCACGGTTTGATCCCAGACTCAGCAGCTTAAAACTCATCCAGGTGTGTGTGTGTGTGTGTGTGTGTGTGTGTGTGTATGAGGAGATGTGTGTGTGTGTGCGTGTTCTGGGAGGAGAATGGAGGAGAAGAAATTGCAGTGAGGCCATTTATCACTTTCTGTCTCTCTATCTCTGGTGAGCACGAGCACCCTGAAGCATAAATCTCTCTAAGAAAAAAATAATAAATGACAAAAAAGGATGAAAATTAGAAGAAATACAGAAATGGAGACAAGAGACAGAGATTTTTTAAAGACCTATTTATTTCATCGTATTTATTATTTTATTATTATTATTTTTGATTTGATCAGAGAGACAGAGAGAGAGAGAGAAAGGGAAAACAAGAAAGCATGCTGTCAGGTCCAGCACTTAAACCATACTCAGTCACATAGAAGTCCAATGCCTGAGCCACCATAGCATCTGCTGGCCCCCCAAAACCAGATTTAAAAAAAAAAAAACGCTTTAAAAATGTTTAAATCAAGTCGATCATTTACTGGTTCTTCATCCTTTTGTTTTTCCATTAGAGAAGGCAGTAATCATGTGGCAATGCAGTTGGTCCCTTGGAAACCATTTCCTGGGGCTGTAGGGTGGCTTGCCACTGGACTATACCAAGGAAAGAGACAGAAGCACTATTAACAGGCTATAGGGCTCACTACCAGGTGCCTTCACTCTAGCCGTGCATGGGTCAGAAAGGTTTGTGGCATAGTACCAGCAAAGGGCTTGTTCTACTTCAAATTTATGAATTACATGAGATTAAAAAGTTTCTGCACAGCAAAGAACACCATAATTAGTATTAATTGACAACCTTTGGAATGGGAGAGCATTTTTGTTAACGGTGTCTCAGATAAGGAACTGTTAACCAGAATACACAGGGAACTCAAGTGGCTTACCTGGAAGAAAATGATTAACCCAAGTAAAAGATGGGAAAATGAGATGAATAAACAACTTTCTAAGACATATAAACAGCCAAAAAGCATATGAAAAAATGCTCAACATCTCTAATCGTAAGGGAGATGCAGATCAAAACCACAATGAGATACCACCTGACCACAGTTAGAATGATGAAGATCAAAAAAAAACAAAAAATGATAAGTGCTGGAGGGATGTGGTGAAAAGGGAACACTCCTACACTGTTGGTAAGAATGTAAATTGGTCTGACCACTGTGGAAAACAATATAGAGGTTCCTCAAAGACCTTCAAATAGAACTACCATATGATCCAGCAATTCTGCTCCTGGGTATCTACCCAAAAGACAGGAGAACAAAGCGCTTGCACAACTATATTTATTGCAGCATTATTCACGATTGCTAAGACATGGGACCAACCCAAATGTCTACAAACAGATGAATGGATTGAAAAAGTGTGGAATGCTACTCAGCCAACAACAAAGCCCTGTAATTTGACAGAAAGTGGATGAATATGGAAGGTTTGTTGCTGAGTGAAGCAATTCAGGCTATGAAAGAGAGACATTGTATGTCCACTTAACATATTCTGACTGTCCGCACTCTATGATAGAGACTGAAAGACTGGAGGATATAAAAGCATTAAAAATTGTTATGGACACTAGAGACAAAGTGAAAGGAGAGTGTGAGAGGGGAAGAATGTAGGAAAGGAAAATTGGGGAAAAAATTGAGAGGTAACATATTTGTGGGACACAGATATGGTTTATTATCTGTTGATGAAAATGTGTATAGTATTTTCAACTAGACTGGGCTGAGGTGTATATCATGCTGGGTAAAGTCTCTTTACAATCTAAATGATGTATAGTGATTAAATATATAAATAATAATAATAATAAATAAAAATTCAAAAAAATTCTGTAGTAGTATTTTTGCCAAGGTTTAGCAGGAGAGCCAAAAGAATTCATTTGGACATTTGCAGAGATTTCCTTTTCAATTCAATTGGTTTGACTGATGCTTCAGCTAAAATTTTGATGTCTTCTCTCTTTTCTCTCCCAATTTCTCTCTTTTACTTTTTAAGAACTCAGTCACTAGGGTATTGTTTCTTTTCTTCAGGATTGCAGGTGGCATAAAGATTTCATAGTCACCTCCTTTATATTCTCCTGCAGTGGCTAGATTCAAAGCACTGATCCTAAATTACAATCAAATTCCCTGACTATCTTAATCTGCCTAACTCCTCAAAGTAGCAGAATTCTGCTAATGCTATGATAAATATAGACCCTTGGGAAAGGCACATGGTGTTTTAGGTACTAGATCATTTAGAAGAAATGATTAAAAGACAAAAATAAAAAAATTCAGAATGGCAAATTTTATTTCTCTACAAAAGTATATTATTTTGTTTATAGCGATCTTAATTTATATTACTGTATTCGTAAGTAATACACAGACATAGGATATGCTATTGGAATACGTGTAACTTACCCTGAAATTTTAGTGAAATATTAAGTTATTCTGGGGTGCAGATTTGAACATTCAAAAATTCCAACTTCAGTGTGGCTTCTATAACATTTGTTTAACTCATCTTATCACTGCAGTAATAAATGCATCACAAGTGCATTCCCAAGTGTAACTCATGGTAAATTCATGTTATATTACAAAAATTGCTTTGCTGCAATGTACAATGAACTGTTCTCTTCTTGGGGTACAATGAGCCATTGACCCCTCATTTAGACATGCCTTTGATGTTTTTCTTTTAATTAACCATAATCATTTGTTTTGTGACTCATCCACACTCTGTGATGTGTGACTGGCTAGATTTAGCACTGTCCTATGGGTCACAGGACAGTTTTGGATGGAAGAATCACAAACAGGGTCACATTGATGTCTTTTATTTTATTAGCGTCACATGGAATCTGTTGACAACATTTAAATATCAGAGCATTTCACATAAAATAATATGTTTCCGACTTTCTTGAAAAATCAAAAAGCCTGATAGCCTGGGACCAATAGTCTCTCATGAACTCCAGTCCCTCCGTTTATCTCAAGTCTTTATTTTTAGACTCAGTTTCACTCTTGCTTTCTCCCCAGGCTAAGTGGACCACATAATAACTTTTGCCTGAGACAGTTCCAGGATAATTATTAACAATAGCCCTTTTGTTCTTAAACATGTCCAGGTTTGAACAATAAAATACTAATTTATGGTTATGGCTTCTGCTGGCTACCTCAAACTATTATGATATCTATGATTGTGATGATCATGACATAGAACAAGCCATGTTGTAGAATTTAGTAATTAAAGATTTTTCAATTTAATAGCAATCTTCTTTGCATACAAATATTTCTTTTTATCATACTTAAATTTCATGGTCACTCCTACCTACCAACCTCATTCATAAGACAAAAATCACTGTAATAGCAGTAGCTAATCTTATATTTATTTAGATAAATTCTTCTCAAAATGTGATTCAGAGACTTCTGTGGTTCTCTAAAGCCCTTTCAGAGGATCTATGAGGTAAAATATATATATATATATATATATATATATATATATATATATATGTGTGTGTGTGTGTGTGTGTGTGTGTGTGTGTGTGTGTGCATGTATATGCTCCTGGCCCTAGCACAATATTTTCAAGGCATACCTATGTTACAGTATGTATCAGAATTTCATTCTCAAGATGGTCCTATATTGCAGCAGCTAAGCACAGCACACAGGGAACTAGATTTCACATGGCCAACCATGGCTTGAATCCTGGTGCAAGCAGTTTGAAAAACATGCTAGACACATGTGCATATATGTGTGCCCCAAATCCTGAAGGGATAGAGAAGTGGAGGAAAAGTGATAGTTGCATAACCATGCCCCATTGGGGGTGTCCTTTCTCTCTGTCTTTCTCCCTCTGGTGAGTGTACACACCCTCTGGAAATTAAGTACATTAAAAAAAAAAATATCATTCCCTTTTATGGTTCAATAATTTCCCATTGTATGATTATAACACATTTTATTTATCCATTTATCATATCAGCTGTTTCCAGTTTTTGAAGTTATTATGAAGACTGCTGCTATAAGCATTCATGAACAAGTTTTTTTTTTTTAATGTGAATAAATACATTGTTATATTCCTAAGAGCGGAATTACTAGGTCACATGATAAATCTATGTTAAACTTTTGGAGAAGCTACCAAATTATTTTCCAAAGATGTGGCACATTTTTCATTCCCACACCAATGTATGAGGATTCAATTTCCCTACATCTTTGCTAATACTTGTTATTGCCTCTTTTTCATCATAATCATCCTAGTAGGTAGGAAGTGGGACATGCTTGCATTCCCATGTGGTTAATGATCTTGAAAATCTTTCCATTTGCTTATTGACTATTTGTGTATTCTCTTTACAGAAACATATTTTCAAATATTTTGCCCATTTTTAAAAAAGTTATTTGCCTTTTATAGTTGAGTTGCAATAGTTTTTGTATATTATAAATACTAGACACTTATCAGATACATGTTTAAAACACTTTTTCTCCCATTCTTTGGGTTGTCTTTCCCCCTGTTCAATTGTGTTTTTGAAAAAAAAAGTTTTAATTTTTCAAGTGTACTTTTAAAAATTTCTTTAATGAGAGAGGGAAAGACAGTGACCCTATCTGGGTCTTAATGCTGCAATTCATTCCTAGTCCCAGCCAGCCAGATACAGGCATGGGCATGTGCATATCTAGTGTATAAAGTGAGAACTCAGGACATGAACTGTGGACCCTCCCATGTGGGTCCAGTTGTGCTACTTCGGTGCCACTGTATGGTTCCAAAGTTTTAATTTTAATAAAGTCAAATTTCCTACATTTTTTGTTTATTTGCTTTGCTTTTTTGTTTGTTTGTTTTGTGTGTGTGTGGTTTACTTAAGTCTTTATTTTTTTTTTTTTTAAGTACCAAATATAAGTCACAAAGATCTAAATCTATGTTTCTTATATGTGTTTTGTAGCTTTATCTCTTAGGTCTTTGATGTCTTTTGAGTTAATTTTTCTTTTTCTTTCTTTTTTTTTTTTTTTTAGAGAGAGAGAGATTTTTGCTATAGGGTCCATGCACTTGCAGAGAGACAGAGACAGAAAGTGAGAAATCATCTCCCAGGGCAAAGGGCCATGTGTGATCCTTTCCCTTCCAGTCTCCTCTTGGAATTTTGGGCATTCACACACATGTGCCTGGTGTGAGTTTCAAGCAGCTGGATCTGGGACTCAAACAACTGTCAATTATGTGGGAATTTGGTGACATAACCACTACGCTATCCACAGGTCCCAGAACAATTGAGTTAATTTTTCTATACAATGTCAGGCAAAAGAGTTTAACTTTATTATTTTCCATGTGAATATTCAGTTGTCCTGGCACTATTTGTTGAAAAGACTATAACTCAGTTGAATTGTTTTCTTCTCAGAGTAGTTTTAGTTTCACTCCATTTTTTCTCTGTTTCCAAGTTACTCTTGACTAGTTGTGTCTTTTGCCCAAGTACAAAGTGCACATTCCCAGACAGGGTTGTAATTATCTTTGCCAGATGATAATTAGTAAAAATATGTGGCAGTGAAGTCAATCCTGGGAAACAGTTTAATTTAGTATCTATAATTTAGTATCAGGATATGTGGCCGCTATTAGTTTCTGACTTTATGAAAAGACTGTGAAAAAAAAAGAAAAGAGAGAGAGAGAGAAAAGAAAAAAAATCTTTTATTTTCTAAGAAAACCACAAGTTTTGCTGTTGCACTTTGCATTCAGAGTGGGAAGTTTTAATCTAAGGGAGCTTTGATTCCTGGTTATTTCCTGGGCTTTTGTGAGATCATATAAATGGAACATTTTTTTTCTTTACATTTCAATTTCGTTATAGAAGAACAACTCAGCCTAATCTGAGAAAAGTTTAAGTATCAAAACAAATAGTGATAAGTGCTAGAGGGGATGTGGTGAAAGGGAAACACTCCTACACTGTTGGTGGAAATGTAAATTGGTCCAGCCACTGTGGAGATCTCAAAGACCTTCAAATAGAACTACCATATGATCCAGCAATTCCACTCCTGGGTATCTATCCAAAGGACAGGAGAGCACTCAGTCAGAAGAGAGCTTGCATAACTATATTTATTGCAGCATTACTCACGATTGCTAAGACATGGAACCAACCAAATGTCCACAAACAGATGAATGGATTGAAAAATTGTGGTACATATACTCCATGGGACACTATTCAGCCATAAAAAACAACAAGGCCCTGGAGTTTGGTAGAAAGTGGATGAATATGGAAGATTTGTTGCTGAGTGAAGCACATCAGGCCATGAAATAGAGACATTGTATGTCTCCACTTAACATACACCAACTGTCCACACTCTATGGTAGAGACTGAAAGACTAGAGAACATAAAAGTATTAAAAATTGTAATGAATACTAGAGACAAAGTAGAAAGAGAGTGTGGGAGGGGAAGAGCATAGGAAATTTGGGGGGGCGGGTAATGGAGAGGTAAGACACTTGTGGGACACATATAAGATATAATATCTGTTGATGAGAATGTGTATGGTGGTCTCAACTGGGTTGGACTGAGGTGTATATCATGCTGGGTAAAGTCTCTTCATAATCTAAATGATGTATAGTGATTTAATGTATAAATAATAATAATTATAAACTTAAAAGGGAAAAAAGTCTTGAAGTTTTCCTGATCTTATGTAGATTGTATCTCCTGTAGATATGCTGAAAGTTGTTTTACGCAGCAAATTTCTTCACTACATTTTTGGATTTGCATTTAGTAGGTACATTTATTTATTAATAAAGAATAGAGATTTATTTGACTCATGATTCTAGTGGCTTAAAAATCCAGAGACATGAGACTGATATCAGGCTGTTTGTATCATAATATGGCCAACAAAAGAGAGAACATGGTCCATGTTCCATGTGGGTCAGTACTTTTATAATTTTAAAAATATTTTTGGGACCAGCAGTTAGTGTAATGGCTATGTCGCTGGACTCCCACGTAGTCGACCGCGGTTCGAGTCCCGGACCCGGCGGCTTAAACTCACGCCGGGCGCGTGTGCGTGCGTGCCCAGGATCCCGAGAGGAGAATGGAGGAGAAGGGATTGCGGCGTGGCCATCCCCCCTGGGGGGTGATTTCCTGCTTTCTGTCTCTCTGTCTCTCTCTGTCTGTCTGGCGAGCGCACGCGCCCTATAGCAAAAACCTCTCCAAAAAAAGAAAAAAAAAAAAAAATTTTTTGTTTTGATATTTAAAAGAGGTATAGCCTTAAAATTAAAAAAAAAGCCTCTCTAGTTTTGAGCATTCTCCATTTACTTAAAGGAGAAATATGACATATTTATTTAAAAGAAATTTTTTTTGAAGGGTTTTTTGCGATAAGGTGCATGTACTCGCCAGAAAGACAGAGACAGACAGAGAGACAGGAAGTGAGAAATATCCCCCAGGGGGCATGGCCATGCGGCAATCTCTTCTCTATTTTCCTCTAGGGATCTTGGGCATGCACGCACACGTGCCCGGCATGATTTTAGGCCACTGGGTCCAGGATTCGAGCTGCATTTGACTACATGGGAGTCCAGCAACATAGCCATTATGCTAACTGCTGGTTCCTTGATAAGAAATTTTTAGAACATATATCAGCCCTAAAAATAACAGAATGTAACAGCTTAAAAAGATGTGATATCATAAAATATAAACCTAAATTTAAAAGCAAAATAGTATAGTAAAATTATTTATCTGGAGAATGCATACAGAAAAGTAATCATATAATTAGGAAAGATGAAAGGGGACTGTAAGGAAGATCTTGAAAGAGTTTAAAAATGGAAGGAAATTTAAAATGTGTAGTAAATTTCCAGATACAATTCATATTTGTAGAAACTCTACTCTTAGTAAATATCTGGAGTGTTTCCCCAATGTGAAAAAGTTGACTTACCAGTTATCATTAAAAAAAAATAATAATAATAATTAAGTCACCAGAAACTAGGTAGCAAGGTTAAAATTAGTTACCATGAAGCTGTCAGATCAAGGAGACATTATAAAAAGAGATAAAATTTAGCAATAGTATTTTATAAAAAGTGTGAGATGCGGGGATAGCAGAGAGCTACCGTGGGTATTTAAGTTATAGAGAGAATCTTGAAGTTGAGAAGGATTAAATTAGATTAATAAAATAAAATTAAATCTTAAATATGTGCCATAATTTTGGGAAAGTTTTTTAAAAGAAGGATCATATTTTTCATAAAAAGGAGAAAAGACATCTGCCAATATGATAAAATGTTTTGAAAGAATAGAAATTTTATACAGGAACAAAACTTGGGACAATTCCCAAGCAGAATGAAAATCAGGTACAAATCTTTGGAGGTATAATAACACTTGTTTTTGATTGTCTTGGTTTTTTGTTTTGTTTTGTTGTCTTTTTTTTTTTTTTTTTTTTTTTTGAGAAGCTTTGGCTATAGGGCATGTGTGTTTGCCCGAGAGAGACAGAAAGTGAGAAATCACCCTCCAGGGGGAACAGTCACACCGCAATCCCTTCTCCTCCATTTTCCATTCTTTTCTTGGTATCTTGGGCATGTACGCACACATGCCCAGTGTGAGTTTAAGCTACCAGATCCGGACCTCAAATCATGGTTAACTACATGGGAGTCCAGGGATGTAGCCATTATGCCATCTGCTGTCCTGGCTTTTTCTTTTAGGGTAATGGAGGTTGCTTTGCAGAAAGCATCAAGTGTGATGTGTGCAGCATAGTGGAAGATGTCAGGAGTGGATACGGAGACCAATTAGAAGGCCAGGTAATAATGAGAGACGGTAAGAGCTTAAACAACAACAGTGATCATAGAGCTTGATGAGATAAGGGAAATTTAACAGCATGTACAACATAAAATCAAGAGGCCTTGCAAATGGATAAAGAATTTGAGTGAAAGAAAAAAGTCAATGCTATGTCCATATCACTGGTTGATGGCACTTTGACATCTTCTTGATACTATGACAGGATGACTATATATTCCAGTTTGCCTGAAGGTCTCTTAATTTTAACACTGAAAGTTCTGAGTCCCAGAAAACTCTCAGTTTTTGTAAGCTAACTTTGTCACTCTAGCTGTGAATCTGATATCCTAGTCCCTGAGGTCACCACAAGGCACTTACCTGGCCACCAATCTGCTACCCCCAATCTCTGCCAATTTTTCTAAATCAATGCATTTGTACTTCAGCCTCAGTTGCTGACCCAAGAACGGATTACCTACCTGGGCAGGACAGCTGGTTGACCCAAGTGCAATCATCTACAGTACTATGTAACCCCCTCCTCCCAGTAGGTTTATCTGCTTACCCACATTCTGGCTAGAAATAGAAAACAAGATAGACTTCTTAGAAGTAAGTATAGTTCTTCCTATTTTAAATATCTTCACATTTGGAGCCATGTGCTCTGTGCCTTCCTCACTAGTTGGCACCCAGTTAAGGTGTTATGAAGTCAGAAGTTGGAGAGGGAAAGGCACTAGCTTTGGAATCAAACAGATCTGAATTTGAACTTTGATTGAGTGGCCTCAATCAAGATAGTTAATCTCTGAAAGTCTCATCTATAAACATAAGATTGTTGTTGGAAATCAATGATATGGCACATAAATGTGAGCTTAGAAATTTGATTTTTCTTTCACTGGGTCTTTATAATTTTAGAAGACAGTCTCAGGTCAATTAACTCAGACTTGGTCCTTCCGAGTCCAGTTTTCTCTTTCTCCAGTGGCTTCGACTGAGATTTCTGAGTGACTGTTGGTATATCTGTCAGGACATAATATCCCTACAGGAAAAACAAGAGGGAAGAGTGCAAAGAGAAAATATATTACTGGTATTACTAAGGCCATACTAAGTCTACGTGTGTTTTTATTGTGTCTGCTTTTTTTTTTGGAGTCATACGTGTGCATTCATACATATTTAACACTAATAACATTTCCTTTCTAGAAAATATGAACATGTCTAATTTATGAATAAGTATTGAAAGATAATTCTTTAATTAAATTAATGATACAGTAAGTATAATTACTAACTTTTCTTATCCAAACAAATGCATATCTCAAAGAATAAAAAAAGAATTGGTTAAAGTCAAAAGTGACTATGCCTCAAAACAAAACTCTTTATGTCCTTTTTAGTAATTTTGTTAGCCACAGAGTGAAAGCTAGACATAATCATATATACGACCTAAATTTTTGGAAGGCAGATTTTACAAATTTTATAGGAAATGTAAATTTGTGCTCTATGATAGAACTAGGTAAATGCCACCCTAATAGTAAACAAGTAAAAGTCATTGCTATTAACAGTATATGAATGAATTAGATGTTAATTTTGGAGACAATTGCAGATAATAGACAATTGGAGATAATTTGGTGTTTGAGTTAATAATAGCACCCAAACTCTGCTTTCTAATGGAAGTGTGTTAACTTGAAAGAAAGTATTTGAGAAAGGGAAATTGTCAAAACACTAAATTGAAATATATTATTAGTTACTTGGAACAAAAATATGTCCATCAAATATATAGAGAACATGCTTATGATGAATGATATAAATTATGGCAATTTAAAGCAGGTATACAAACCTAACACTATGAAAATAGGGGAAATAGTCATATTTATCACAATGACAAAATAGAGATTACTTAACTGTGGCATATAAAAAAATGTTTTGAGGGACCAGCAGATGGTGTAATGGTTACATCACTGGACTCCCACATGGCCAACCGTAGTTCTAATCCTGGACACGGTGGCTTGAAACTCATGCTGGGCATTTGTGCATGCATGCCCAAAATCCCAAGAAGAGAATGGAGGAGAAAGGATTGTGACATGATCATCCACCCTGGGGGGGTGATTTCTCACTTTCTGTTCTTCTGGCGAGTGCACATACCTTATAGCAAACATCTCTCTAAAAAAAGAAAAAAGAAAAGAATATTTTGAATATTTATTTGACAATATGTTTAAAATGTTTCTGCAACGTAATGAGGCAATGCAAAAAACTCATTCAATTTAGACTGCATTGCTGTTAAGGATCGTGTTCAGAGCCAGAAATGTGATATTCTAGCCTTCTTCCTCACTGCCAAACAGAATCTGAACTAGAACACACTCAGTCAGAACAGATACAAAACAAACAAACAAGCAAAGCTAGTCTAGGTTATTATTCAGAGATGAGTGTTCAGAATAGTGAAGAGATCTGAAATTTGAAGCATGAGGAATAGTTGAAACAAATGGGTCAGGAAAGACTTCAAATACAGACAAATCCACGAAGAGAAGCTCAAGTTCTCTTCCCTAATGATCTCAAAAAGCGGAATTAAAACAGTAGCGAAGCTACAGGAAAACAAACTTTGGCTTAATTTTCAGAAAAAAATGCAAGTCTAACAGAAAGAAGAGGTGATGGTTAAATATTTAATGAAAGATGTCTGCTACATCATTCAAGGTATTCAAGAATGGCCTGAAGAAGAATGGATTCTTTGACATGGATGTTTCATGGAAGTCTACAACAATTTTTCAATCCTAAGGTAAAAAAAAAAAAAAAAAAAAATCCAGAAAACCACATTAGGTCAAGACTCCTGTCATAAGAAACTGAAATTAATTGTTTTAAGGATTATAAAAATGAGATTATTATGCAAAATAACACAGCAGTCAGAATTAATTGTCCTCCAATAGCCCACATGGGCAGGCTGCTTTCCTGTCATGAAGGAGCAGTATCTTAGTATCTTATTCACATCAATTCACACAATAGAATTTTTTATTTGAGTCTATTTTTATTAGCTTTATTCCTTTTAAGGTTTCCCAGACTTCAAACTATTCCTCACTGCTAATACTTGTTTATCTTGGCCAAAATGGTAATTTAAGCTGTGTCTTCATGGTCTGTTCATTAACATGGTTTAACTATACAGTGCTACATATTAAAAAGAAAACATTACTCTGGAGACATACCTCTATGAATCTGTGATAAAGGAAATGGACTTGTCAGAATAACCTTGGCCATGTTTCTTCCTAAGGTTAGAAGGCACACATTTCCTTCCTTGAAACACTGAATTGCTTTTATAAGGAATCATTTTGAACCCAAAGCCGCCAATCTTAAATTTAAAAAAAAGTCCAATCAACAGCACTATGCCAACAGGAGATCACTGCAAGAGGCATGACCACTGTAATTAACATATTGTAAAATATTCTCCATTTAGTTAAAGAGTAACTTCTAAAGAAGATGAGTCAGCCTGACAGTACACTGGACTGTGTCATTCCCACTTACTATACTTAAAATGAAATCACCACTAGGAACTGTGCTAGCCCTTTACCTTTTCATTTTCACCAGGAACAGGAGACATTTCAAAAGGACAATATTTGAGTTAATAAAAATGGTGGGAAAAATACCAGTTCTTTATCTGAGAGAGAAAAATGGATACATTTGGTTGTAAGCAATGGTGACATCTATGGCAGAAGAAAGATGACCACGGAATAACGTTTACCTCACTAGCTTCCTTTAACTATCTTCTAGCTATCTTCAAATGCAGTTTCTGGATAATTTGAACTATACAGAGACCTTCTGACTTTACAAGAGGAGTGAATATTTGGCTCAGTTGGGATTACAATAGTCTCCCTTTATGCATGTGGGAGAATTTCAATACCCCCAATAGATGCCTGAAACCTCAGTTAGTATTGGACCCCATATACACTATGCTTTTCTGTACACTTAAACATATTATCATGGAAGTGGGTTTGTTTACAGAGTTTGGCTCCCTTTGCTCACTCACTCTCTTACTCTTTTGTATCATGGGATGATGCAACAAGGAGGCCCTTACCAGATGCAGCTCCCCACGCTCGGACTTTCTGACCTCCAGAATCATGAGCCAAATAAATTTTTGTTCACTGTATATTACTCATTCTGTGGTATTATGTTATAAAGCACAAAAGAATAAGACAGTAACTGGTATGAGGAGTGAGGGACAAGCAAGAGAAGGAGCAAGAGTAAACCGTGGTCTAAACACTTCAGAGTAGCTTTACTCAATTCCTTTTTCTAATAATGTGCTGAATGTTCCAGAATGTCCTTTTTTCTCTACCCTATGTTCCCACTGCACTCCTCTCATCCCTGAATTTTCTATTTCTGTCTCCCAGAGAACCCAAAATAAAGATGTGGTAAGGCTAGGTCAAGAGAAAGCCATTATTGGGGACCAGACACTGGTGCAGTGATAAAATACAATGCACTGTTGGACAATGCCACTCTGGAAGGTTCCCACTTCAAGTCTGGCACCTCCCTTAGTATGGCGGCCATATGGGTGCCTATGACCCAGGGCTGGAAAAGGTGGGCCATTTGAGGGTGCTGTCTCTCTCTCTCATTCATGGAAGAAACTAAATTAATTCTTCTATGCATATTTTTTAAAAGAAAGAATACTATTCTTCCCTATCCTGGTGGAAAGTGTGGCCAGGTATATATCTTGGCTGGAGTGCTGATGTATTCTGGTAGCTGCTATTTTGTTTTGGTAGAGGAAGAACCTTCTCTTTTGGAATTGGCTTCAGTTCTTGGTTAATGAAAGTTGGTCCTTACCAAGTAAGACACAGTTCAATCTTCCATCTATTCAGTCAGTCATTTACTTCATGACACTAGAAGCATAATAATTGAAGTTGTGGTTAATAATAAATGATGCCAACCTAAGTGTCTCAAGACTTGTGTATAAACCTCCAGTCCCTGGGATAGACTATTCTACTCTAGATAATCATTTTATCTTTTATTTTTAGAATTTAAAATAAAAATTGATATAGTCAGTTGGCATGGGACTAGAAATTTTACTATATACATATATATATATATATATATATATATATATATACATATATATATATATATAAAACCAGAATGGATTGCTTTCATCAAGAAGGTTCATCATTTTAAGGAATAGAGGGGTGAGCATAAAAAAATGGAAGACATAAAAACATGCAAAAGGAAATGAATACTGGATGCTTGCAGAAGAAAAATAAAATAATAAAATTTATTGGGATAGTCTCTAAAAATGTTTGGAAGCTCAGTCACAGATTGCACTCAGAGAATTCACAGTGCAATGCCTGGTGGTTAAGGAACCTAGTAAGGTAACCAGAATATATAATTAAGGATGTATCATCATTACCAGAATTAGGGGATAGTTGAGTTTCAGGAAAAAAAAAAAATGACTATCAGGAGGAAATATAGTTTACGTTATCCTCAGTAATGGCAGTCAACTTAAACTAGCATGCCCTTTGAACTCTAAAAGCCCCAAGAACAAAAATAGGAACGCTTAATTGAAACAAATGCATTGTCTTTTTATATATGAATGCACCTGGTTATTTTCATTAACAGTAAAAGCATTTTGATTTTGGTGGTGGTAGTTGTGGTAACTGTTGTTTTCCTAGTAAAAATATAGTCAAGTACATATACTTTGCATCTAAGTATTTATGGACACATTTTCAATGGCACAAATATTCCCGATTGAAAAGCCATATCTCAATCTGGCCCTATAGCCTAATGATTAAGGCAATCAGATCACACATGGCCCAATAGGATTTAAATCCGGGCCCTAGAAGCTTATAAAAGATGCCAAGCACATGTCGATGCATTCCCCAAATCCCAATAGGTTGGAGAAATGGAGAAGAGATTGCTGTGTGACCATGTCCTTTTTTTTGTGTGTAGGGGGAGAGTGTTGCCTTCTCTCTCTCTCTGTATCTCTGATAAGTGCATATGACCTCTGGTGATTAAAAAAATAAAGAAAAAGAAATGAAAAGGCATAGATATTTGCAAACTTAAATACTCTATTGACAAGCTACCCTTGTAAACTACACTATATAAGCAATTTAGCTATATCCACAGTTAAGTTACAAGAAACTATTCACTGAGTATTTATTTGCACCAAGCACTTTACTAGGAGCATAAAAGATGGTTTAAAAGGTAAACAAATGGTTCCTGTGTTTGAAGAATTAACAATCTTATTGAGGACATAAGATTTACATGCATTAGTAACATAGAAAACAATGTGATTCAGTCTACACATGGGCCAAATGTATCTTACAGACACTATTCAAAAATCTTTAAATTTTAGTATGTGTAAAAATTATGTATAGAGCCAAGTCAACATGAAGATTTTCAAGATACATTTTGATCCAGTAGGGCAGGTAATCTGTATTTTTGTTGAGCACCTCAGATTATTCACATGCAGTTGGCATAAAGAGCACTTCAGGCAGGGGTATGTAAAGTCAAAAATCAGGGATTTGGGCAAAGAGTAGAATTGTCAAGACTGATTTATAGAGGGCAGTAAATTTGAAATGAGTCTACAAGTTCATTGATGGGATTTAAAGACAGAGAAGGGAAGCACACTCTTGGAAGAGGGAAAGACCTGAATAAAAACTCAGATTTCGTAGTGAAAATGGCCTGAGAAAGAGACAACCAGAAAATAAGCCTGCAAGAATAAGCCTGTATTGGAATAGATGCATTAAAAACTAGTTTCCAGGTCAGTCAGTGGCATGGTGGTTAATGTTGCTGGAGCCCACATGACCAACTGTGTGGTTTGTGTTCCAGACCTGGTAGCTTGAGAGACATGACCAGCATGTGGGCATATGAGCCCAAAGTCCCAAAAGGAGAAATGGAGAAGAAGGAATTGTGGCATAACCATCCATCATGGGTTTGGGGTGGGGGTTCTTTTTAACTATCCCTCTCCCTCTCTCTGTCTTTCTCTGGTAAGAGCATATTATTGGAGAAAGGGAAAAAAAAATAACTAGTTGCCACTCTTCTCATGTTGATTGCTACAAGTCAAATATCTTAGACAATCTACCTTCTTCCTTTTTTAAATTAATTTTTATTCAGTCAAAATATAGTTAAAGATACAAATGAAAACCACATGACAAATTAACAATTATGTTGAAATTATTGGGATGAATAGAAATGTCATCATGCATACTTTAATCCTAATAAATATATATAATTAACCAATTTATGAAACAATCTGTTACACAGCAGAATTTAGTTAATTTCATAATGAACATGGTCTATTTTTCTCTCTCTCTTTTACGTTTTTCTGTCTGTCAAATGATTCTTTCCCTTGTACCTCACACCCACCCTCCACCACCAACTCTCCACCATCCATTCTCCCCACTACAGTCTCCATCATTTATATCCATCTTCTCCACCACCACATTTTCAAGTTTCTCAACTTCTGCCATAGCACCCAGTACAAATTGAGTGGGGATTGTTTTTTTTTATTTGTGGGTAAGTTGCTTGAGTTCCCTGTATAGACATGGAATCATTCCAAATGTCCAAGAACAGGTGAGTGATGGAAAAAATGTGGGACATCTACTCTATGGAATATTACTCAGCCATATAAAACTGATTTCATAAACTTTTCATATGTGAACAAACTACCAAGAGCCAAGAATTATCACTGTATAAGTTTATGTAACAAATACCAATAAAATTCATTTTGATAAAAAACCCAAAACAATGAAACTTTGATATTTAATAGAAAGTGGATGAATATGAAAGATTTCATGCTAAATTAAGCAAGCCAGACTATGAAAGACAGGCATCGTATGTCCCTGCTCAATATGTACCAAATACCTGCCCTTTATAGTAGTGACTGACACATTTAATGTACACAAAAATGAAAAGTTATCTGCTGATGATAATTTATGTGGTACTGCCATTGACTTGACTAATATGCACCACATTCATGCTGATAAAAAACATATTATACACTGTAAAGATGTACAGTGATTAAATGTAAATAAATTAAAAATAAACAAATAAAAAGAGACATACTAAGGAAAAAAAAAAAACCGAGTGGTGATATACAATGTGTATCTTTCAGAGTCTGTCTCATGTTTCTCAACATGAAGTCTTCTATATTCATCCATTTTGAGTCAGAAGATAGGATCACATTTTTTTTTTTTTTTTTTTTTTTTGGAGAGGTTTTTCGCTATAGGGCGCGTGCGCTCGCCAGACGACAGACAGAGACATAGAGACAGAAAGCAAGAAATCACCCCCCAGGGGGGATGGTCACGCCGCAATCCCTTCTCCTCCATTCTCCTCTCGGGATCTTGGGCACGCACGCACACGCGCCCGGCGTGAGTTGTAAGCCACCGCGTCCGAGATGCGAACCGCGGTCGACTACGTGGGAGTCCAGCGACATAGCCATTACGCTAACTGCTGGTTCCCAGGATCACATTTTTTATAGCTGTATAATATTCTGTAGTATATATGTGCCCAGTTTCTCAACCCACTCATCAGTTTTTAGACACTTAGGGTAATCCACTCTGGGTTTTTTGATATATACTTCTTTCCCTCTGTACTTAAACCTAAGTTTTATATAATTTATAAAACAGTCAAGATTCAGTGGCAAGCTCAGGGCCACAATCCCTAAGCTGATCAAACCAGGTGTCTACATACAAATTTGAGTTTTGATAATCTCATGTTCAGTGTCAAATAGTCATTAGGGTAGACATACGACATAGTACAAAAGATATTGCCTTAGGAGTCAGAAAGAACTAGATTGAAATCATTGTTATGCCAGTTAATACATAGGATATTGTACTTGGCCTCTATGTATTTTTGCATCCAAATCCATGAAATATAAATAATAATAATAATAGGACATAAGCACATAACTTGTATTGGGTTTTGAATAAAACGAGGTGATGAATATAAATCCCTTGTCACACAGAAAACAATAAGTGAATGAACAATATTTGTAAAGAACATGTTTAAAATGAACTAACCCATGATCATTTATTCAATGGTGTGATTCAATTCATAGATAAAATGTAACACAATTGTAAGGTGTTAAGAGAGGCTTATGTTTTTTTTCTGTACAAACAATAGGTGAAATTTGACAGTTGTGGCTATTTGCCTTACATGTGGGACTGATTAACAAGTGATGTACTTTGAAGGACACCTTATGAAATGTTCGGATGAAGCCCCAAAGTTTCCTTTATAGTTTCACTTTTGATGATGTTTGCAGAGGCATCCCAGCTCATATCAGCCATTCATGTTTAGTGTGAATTATCTTGCCAGGTCTTTTCTCTCTGTGACATTGGAGAGAAAACATCTGAGCAACAGGAGATTGGCTGGACATAAAGAGAAGGTGGATCCAATTTGTAATAATGGATGCCCACAGAAGACGGAGCTGGCTGGAGCCTCAGGCCATAACAGGTCCCGGAACCTTCCTCTAGTGAGAAATGGGCACGAGAAGAGAGAAAATAAGACACAGAAAGGAGGCATGACAAATGTCAAGTGCTTTTCCTTTAGCCTCTGTCTGGTTTAAGTGCCACAGTTTCCTGCATGCATACGTCCTCATTTCCGTTAAATGTCACACAAATACCTTTTCATTTTTTGGTGTCATTTCACAAAGTAAAATCCTCTAAGATGAAAAGTGAGGTTTAAATGGTCTCACCAGGTGGCTTAAGGAAATATGAGGACAGAAATGCTTTCTTCAAAAACTAGCAAAAAAAAAAAAAAAGTCATACAATGAGCTGTACAGGACGTTATTAGGAGAAAATTGCAACTGGTTTGAGTAATTCAATTCCTTCAATGTGTTTTTAAACATTTTTTATTACTACTTGTTTATTATTGGTTACTATTTATTATTATTATTTATAATTATGCTTTCTTTTATCTGAGGTATTCAAGATGTAATGCACCGTCCTGGTTTGGAAATTCTTTTCCTGTTTACTGTTCTGATTTTCCTGAATCACTCTTTGTAATATATTTTTTAAAATGTACATATTTTAGAGGAAAAATAATATTTACTCATTTACATTAATTTGGTGAAAGAATGTCTTGGGTAGGAAAGTAAATCTGAGTTACATTAGTATGGAATTAGAAATAAGGTCTAAATGCTAATCATAGATTATGTAAGTGTAAGGTTATACATGTCAAGAGAAATTGACTATAACTTATAGGAGGCTGGGAATGTGTTTTGTTTATAACTAAGGTATGATGGATGTTTACTTGAAGTTCATAGGATGATTAATTTGCAATACAAGGAGAATCAAATCAGAGAGGCTCTCTCCTGAGAAGCTTCCAAATAAGTCTTCCAGAACTGTTGCAATAGTCCCTATTTTCACATATGTTCACATGTGCACACTTACATACACACACACATGCACACGCACCTTTGATAACCCTAATGATTCGACTCTCTGCAGATTTCCTGATAATTATATAGTCAGAGTCAGCACAATAGTATCAGCTCCAGCCTGAAAAAGAAAGGGAAAGGCTTATGTTGGACTTTGTCGTTACTTTTCGTTTTCTGTCAAAGGAGTCAGTAGGGTCCAAGAAATACACAGAACTTTGCTTTCTAATAATCGGGAAAAATGTGTAAATTTTGCAGACAGTGCCTCAATCTGTTATCTGAGAAGCCCCAGAAAAATCCATTTGTACTCAAAGAACTTTCTCTCTCTCACTACCATACACTGAAATCTTTGGTGTTGGGAGGCTATTTCATTTTACACTTCCTCAGACAGGGCACTGAAGGCAGCCTGTGGAGACCTGCTCAAGACACCACTGCAGTGGTCACTACTCTGGCTAGGGAGTCTGGAAGTCAGGTTCCACCAAAAGGGACAACAGGACCTTTCATGGACAAACTCCATCAACTTCACACTTTTGCCTTTTCCTAGACCTGTCCAGTCTATACTCTAGTTAATGTGAACAAAGACATAGACAAAGAATGGCTTTACCTTTCAGAAACCACAAGAGCAAATGGTCTTTGATTTCTCAGAAACACTTCTGGGCTTATCTCTTTGTGTTCATTATGATAGTAAAACAATAAAAAATGAGATTTAATTTTAACTAATGTTGATCAGTCTAGGGCAATGAATGAAGAGGATGGGCTGGGAAAATATTAATCCAGGTTGGTTATTTAACATCTGCCTATTTAAGTTGACACTATTGAAGTTACCTGCTTGGCACAATGAAACTGCCCAGTTACATTTTGGTTTATCGCAGATTTCTCCTCGTAGTTTTCACTCTGTTGATTTTACTTCCACTGCCTATCATCCTCCACACAAAGGTAAGTGAACTTAGAAAATAGACTGGTGGTTTTCCTGATTTATTTTAAGTGTCCTTTATTGTTGCTGTTTAATTGCCTGGCTAAGAGCTGAAAGACTGGTGATATTTTGTGTTTGAAGTTAGGATGGTTGTACATCATGTTTTGTCTGGTTTCTTCCTTTTTAATGTTTAACGTTGGCTGATTCTCAGTATGATTAACTAGAATAATTAGAATGCTTAATCAGAATTGTTCTTTGACTATCAAGTAGATATGAGGAAGAATAAAAGACAGAACATTTGGGATCTTGCTGTTCAAATTTTCAACCTCCAAGGAGCACCTGGGTTAGTAAATCTCTTCTCTGAGAATAGGCTTTCTGAGATCCTGGGAGCAAGAGCTAAGGGACAGTGGAAGTCTCAGGGTCCAGCACGGGTGACTTGTCATCTCTGTGGCTTGGTGTGAGTCACAGAATTCATTAGAAATTTAGTTTCCTCATCAGATGAGAAGTCATTGAAAGTATGAAGTATTTTCCTTGGTTAAATAAGAAAATCTAATAGGTCATTATACTGTGTTCTAAAAACTTCAGATTTTCTTTCATTTCTGGGTACTTGTATGAATTTTTCTTTTGCTTTGAAAATAGTCTATTAAACACAGAATAATAGACTCAGCGCATTCTTTTCTTTTCTTTTCTTTTTTGCCTTAGGGCATGTGCGCTTACCAGAGAAAGACAGAGAAAAGGAAAGTGAGAAATCACCCTCTTCCAGAGCATGGCAATGCTGCAATCCCTTTTCCTCTATTCTCTCCAGATTTTGGACACACATACACACAGGCACAGTATGATTTTCAAGCCACTGGGTCCAGGACTCGAACTGTGGAAGTCCAGAGCCCTAACCACCATGCAACCAAGTGGCCCCTCAATGCATTCATCTCTTGAAAAAGTTATTTTAAAAGGCAAATATATACTAAGCACCTTTTCTATGCCAGGCACAAGTGTCATTTGGTGGTTAGAAGACCTAGGCTGTTTGCCTCAGATCTTAACTTTACCACTTATAAGCTATGTGATCTGGGCAAGTTACTTAACCTGTTTGTGCTTCTGTTTCCTCACATGGAAAATAGTATTTTATAGAAAAGGAGAATATACTTCATTCCAGAAACCTATGGGCATAAACCAAATAGAAACTCAAATATAATCTTTATGAGTTCGGTATTATGCAAATTTTGTATATTAGACATTTTGCAGATTAGAAGTCTGGCCACAGAGATGTTTCCAACTAACATCTTATTCTGGAGCCAGTGATTTTTCTAATTTTTTCCCTTTATTCATTACAGTGAACATGTACATGCATGTGAGAGTGAAGATGAACCCTCTCCAGAAAGTCTGATCATACCACGATCCCCTTCCTCCAGCCCTCCAGTCTGTCAGATCTTGGAGATTTGTGCTGTCTGGTGTGTTTCAGACTGACCAGGCTGGGGATCTGATCCATGGTTACCATGCAGAATCCTACTTCTATTGAACAGAGACTCACCACTATCCCACAGAGCTAGTCCAAGAGCCAACAATCTTAATTGCATGCCTTTACAGCTTTCATGACAGTAATAAGTATATTACTAATACATTAGTGTAAATGCTTTGCTAATGAAATTCTTTTTTCTTATGGATTTACACGGAAGCATCAGAAATTCTTTTTAATTATCACCTAATCATAAAGTACTTTTAGTCCTTCCCTAATTAATAGCTAATGGTCAATAAACAAACCTGTGATGTAACTGCTATTTATTTGAATTAGATAATCACACTATTTTTTTTTCTTTTTGTAGGAGAGATTTCTTAACTAGTCCAAGATAAAAACTTCTCAAATCTGGCCCAAGCTATATGCCATAGTTCTAGGCTACCCTCTGTGCAACTTTGTTCTTTTATGACTATTTTTAGTATTTTGTTATTTTTCACTCTTTTTAGTACTCAGTATGTTTTCCTTTCTTGTTTTTCCAGTTCTTGACTTTTCTTTGTATTGCTGTGCATGAAACAAAAAGATGTTTAAAAAGTTAAGTTTGTAAGAGCAGAAGATTGCACAACAATACATTATTTGTAGAGTGCATTTCTTCTAGGCAGGTTTTACCCCATTAGTCAGGACTGATTAATTTAAGACACCAGGAAACAACCACACATGAGCATCATTGCCTAGTTGATAGATTGTAAAACCAAGATAAGATTTTCATTTTGGGGGGGGGGGGGGTACTTTTGACTTTCTCTGGAAAGTATTTAGCACAGTGGAAGAGTTGATACAAAAGAGAATTAGTGCTCCAGAACAGCAGGGATTAGGGACGAGGGATGCAGTTTAAAGGACCAGCTCTATTTCTGCCCCTGTCCCATGCTATGTCTCCCTCAAAATACATTAACTTGAAACATCATGACATTCAAAGTTAGAATGAAAATTATAGTAAGTAAAAGAAATTATACCCAATGAGAGGCCTATGGTGTAGTATCTAAAAAAATAAATAAATAAAAAAGAATAAACAGATAGGAGAAGTATAATAATTGTAAAGAAATGTAAACCTTAAAGGGATAAGGGATCTACTAGAAGGGAAAAGTGGTAGGCTGGGAAGTCCATCACAGAAAATAAAAATGAGCAGGAGAGAGTTGAAAAACACTACAAGAGAAAGAAGAGGTTGGGGAGAAATTCCAAAAAAACATAATTTTCTTTTTTTGGGGGGAGAGGTTTTTGCTATAGGGCCCGTGCACTTGCCAGAAAGACAGAAAGAGACAGAGGGACAGAAAGCAAGAAATCACCCCCCGGGGGGGATGGCCACAACACAATCCTTTCTCCTCCATTCTCCTCTCAGGATCTTGGGCACACATGCACATATGCCTGGCATGAGTTTAAGCCACCAGGTCTGGTATTCAAACCATGGGACTCAAACCATGTCTAACTACATGGGAGTCCAGGAACATAGCCATCACGCCAACTGCTGGTCCCAAATATAAAGAATTTTTAAAGAGCTAAGTCAAATAATTAAATACATTAGTAGAAAAAAGATGATATTGTTTTAAAATACCGTAGAGATTTAATGTAAAGGGGGGAAATGCTATAAACTCCAAACAAGTGAACATTTTTCATACTAAAGAGCACAGCAATACTTCAGGGCAAGAAAGGAAAAAGAAAGGAAGAATGAGGGAAAGAAAAAACAAAAAAGAAAAAAAAATTAAAGTAGAAATAATGCTAATATTAATGTGGTAAATGAACAAAACCAGAAAATCCAAATATAATCTATTTTTATTTCACAAATATTTTGTCAGAACTCCTGAAGCCTAAAGTACTGTGCAACATGAATTGTGTGATATAAACAGAAGTTTAAACTGATCTTTTTGTCTTTAAGAAGTTTGTAGGATTGCTAAAAAGTCAATACATACCATGACAAACATAAATCACAAAATGAGATGATAGATAAATACATACCAAATGGCTCAAGCAAATCATTTGTGCTATAGACATGCCATTGCAAGGTGGATAAACCACTGAGGAGTCACCACCCTTTAAACCCTCTATTCCCCAAACCGCACCCAATCCCACTCACCCTGTCTTTTCCTTATCTCAGAGGATGCAGCTACCCTGTACCCTCTTCACAGGCTTGAAACCTAGGAATTATCTCAGATGCTTCAAATATCATAAGCCCCATCACTCAGACTGTGCTGTATCTTCTCGGTCTTGATGTTCCTCAATGTTCCCTATCACCCCACCTGCCTTCCCCTCTCCATGCCTGCTGACTGTTTCTTTAAGGTTGTCTTTACCTCTCTCTTCCTGTCATAGACCACTGTTCACACTCTAAATTTGGTCTTACTCTACCCCAAACCAAATTTCTTCAATAGGTCCTCTTTGCCTATGGAGGGAAAAATATCTAAACAATACATGTATACATCAATGTGTATGTATTGAAGATTTTTTCATTTATTTATGCTAGTAACTCTCTCCCAAACCCCCACATTCACATTTTCTACCTCAACAATACTTCGCTATTTGTAATCTGTAGAATATTCTTGACTCTTCTTGCCTCTGTGACTTTGCACATGCTATATCCACTTGCTGGAATACCCTTTCTTTTTGTCCTGTCCTTTTTTTGGCATCTTTTACATTTATTATTATTATTATTTATACATTCAATCACTATGCATCATTTAGATTGTAAAGAGACTTTACCCACCATGATATTCTCAACTGTTCAGCCCAGTTGAGAATACGACCCACGTCCTCATCAACAGATAACAAACCATATCTGTGTCACACAAATGTCTTACCTATTCTTCCCCCCCAATTTCCTTTCCTACACTCTTCCCCTCCCACTCTGTCCCTTGGAAAGGGGAGGCTCAGGCTGGACTGTGAATTGAGGCTCCTCCTGAATGCTCTTGTTGCATTGTGGAGACACTGGTCTCCCTCATAGGACATAATCCATTTTGCTTTCATCTTTGCTTCTTCCTCCAGATGGTAAATACTTCAAAATATAGGACACAGGGTCCAGCAGATGGCATAATGGTTACATCACTGGACCCCCACATAGTCGACCACGGTTTGAGTTCCAGACCCAGCAGCTTAAAACTCTTGCTGGGCACGTGTACATGCCCAAAATCCCAAAAGAAGAATGGAGGACAGGGATTGGGGCATACTAATCCCCCCAGGGGATGATTTTTTGTTTTCTGTCTCTCTCTTTCTCCTGTGAGTGCATGCTCTCTATAGCAAAAATCTCTCTTAAAAAAAAAAAAAAAGCATAGAGCACATTGTTTACCTTTTGTACCTTCTTGTCAAACATAATGCCTTTCACATAGTGTACATAATCCTGCTGAGGGGCTCGATGCATCATGCTGCATGGCAGAAGGATGTGAGAGTTACACTAGCTCTTGTAGAAAGGGTAAGACGCAGGAGAAAGAAGGTGATGAAAAGAAGGAACTTCAAAGAGTAAAAGGAATGACTCAGGGATCTAAGAGGAATGTATGAGGGTGTCTCTTCTACAATGCTTTTTCTTTCTTTTTTTTTTCTTCCATGATATCTTTTTACACATTAGTTGGTAACAATAAAAAAATTTAAATGCCCAACTATTAGCCTCATAACGACTGTCAGAAGTAGTCAATATTATCCCCATTTTACAGATGAACAGAGACTCTGTAAGAGAGCTTAAGAAGTTTGTCCAAAGTCACACAATCCATAAAGGGAGCAAGAGGATTTGAACACAAGTCGCCCTGAATTCTAAGTCCATAGCTGACATGCGACCTATAACAGTAACTATATTAGATCTTTAAAAGCTATGCTCAGTTTGCCTTTCTCCATTATTGCTGAACTTGTAAACACAGCTTGCAATGAGGCCTCTCTCAGCCTGGATTGCAAATCCATGATGGACAAATTGTGTGAGCAGGAAGTGAACTCTGGTTGTTGTATCCTGCTGAGATTTGGAGAGTTTTGCCACACATACTCTAGCCTGTCCTAACTTACCTGGCTTACTCCAAAAAACTCCTCAAGTGATTCAGACATGCTACCTTTGGCCCCTTTGCTCAAGTGCAGTCTGTGGTTCAGCTGTCTAGATTCACGTAAGGTACTTGAGTAAAGTCCTAAACTCTAGATGCCAAGCACAGGAGGCTACACATTTAGCAAATTCACTGGGCAATTTTGAAGCAGTTCATTCAGATACAGCATTTTGATCATGCCATGATGTATAGTCAGGTAGAGAAACTTCGTTATTTCTGTGGTCATTTCCAGTCCACTGTGTGTGAGGTGAGTAAACAATACTTCTTGGGTGTTGGTTAGATGCCGAGGTTGAGTGAAAAGGAGTTTAAAATGTCCAGTAATTGGTGTAGCAGTGACAACAAAACTGTCTTTTCCTGCTATTCATTTTGTCTAAAAACTAACAAGAAATGTTTGTTATTTCCTTAGTAAATGAACTTGTTTTTACTGTCCATATTTTACCATGAGGCTATTTGAAGACTTTCAAACTTTGCAATTAATATGGATTGAGTTTTGAGAAATTACTGCTGCAGCAAGGGCAGGTATATCACAAACCATGCAAAGCCCTTTACCAGCTCTGTCAAGTAATAATAGTGTTTTTCTTGCAGCACACGGATTTAGAATGCATGATTTTTCTCCTTTCTTAATTGCTTTGCATTCTCTTTAGAAACTCAATTGCAGTGAGTGAGGCCTGTGATTGGTCCTGCTTTTCTCACGCTGTGCTGAGAAGAGATTGCACCCACATACGTACTAATTCATCAGCCAAATTACTCCCAAATATCAGTCAGTGTGTCATTAAAAAAAAGGGAAAGGGTGAAAAAAACCTATATTTTAAAGCCGAATTTATATTTCAATTCCATCTGGAGCTATAATTTAAAATAGAACCAAGGTGATTTTTAAGTCTAATCAGCCACATTTTCTAAGATAATTTGACAGTCAGAACTTTGTAAGGAAGGAAAAAAGAGTCATTATCCAAATTGCCTAGTCATAGTCATACTTATCTATCTTTTCAGTAAGTGCACTGGCTGCACTTGAAACAGGACAAGATAGTACTATGATACTATTAAATGGGGGCTGAGAAGAGAGAATATCAGCTATGGGGAATTAGCCTATGCACATATGCTCTATTTGTTGGTGAGAGAAACGAGAGCTCTGGGCAAAATGGAGACTTTCACACACTGGGGTGAGGGCAAGATTCCCAGTGCCAGGCAAGTAGGGGAGAAAAAAACAAGAAGAAACAAGGCAAAGAAAAAGAGGTTCCTATGCTAAGGAGTCCTATGCCTAAGTATTTTTACCTATAGATTAAGATACAGAAATAACAACAGTGGGCACAGCACAGGGAACTTTATGCACTCAACTAATATTACTACATTATTGAGCACATACTATATGCCAGTATTTTTTTCTATAGGGCACATGCACTTGCTAGAGAAAGAGAGAGATAAAGAGAAAGGAACAGAGAGGAGAGAGAGAGAGAGAAAGTGAGAAATCACCCCCCGGGGGAATAGCTATACCACAATTCCTTCTCCTCCAGTCTCCTCTAAGGATTTTGAACATGCAAACACATGCACCTGGGATAATTTTTGTTTTCCTCTTTTTGGAGAGTTTTTTTTTTCGTTTTTTGTTGTTGTTGTTTTGTTTGTTTTTTACTATAGGGCACATGCACTCACCAGAAAGACAAAGAGAGAGAGACAGAAAGCAAGAAATCACCCCCTAGGGAGGATGACCATGCTGCAATCCCTTTTCCTCCATTGTCCTCTCGAGATCTTGGGCACACACGCACACACGCCCAGCGTGAGTTTAAGCCACGGGGTCCAGGACTCGAACCTCAGTATATGGGAGTCCAGTGACATAGCCATTATGCCAACTGCTGGTCCCAGAACTGGAATAATTTTAAAGTTGCCAGGTCCTGGACTAAACCACATAGTTAGATATGTAGGATCCAGCACCTTAACCCCCACACCACCTGCCACTTTGCCCGGTATTGTTTTAAGTCCTGAGAATAAGGCAGTACGTTTAAAAATTATATACTGTCATGGACTATATACTTGGACTGAATCCAGCTCTATGACATACTAGCAATGGAATAACTGAACCTTAGCTCATCATGAATTACAGTACCGATCCCACAGAATTTTGATGAGGACTAAATAAGCTACATGGAATACCAAGAGCTGTATCTGGCATTTAGTAAGAAATCATGAATTATTGCATAGAAAAAATATGTCATGACCTTTCCAACAACCCAATATTTTTCCATCCTCTTTCTTAATCATAAGTCAGAAAACAGTTTGTTTACAGGGCAGGTATATTCGTATTTTAAATAAGTTTTTCTAGAAATATAATCTATGATCAACAGTCTAGTGAGGTTTTATATAATTAGAATTCTCCCATCCCAAGTCTCCTCTCCACTCTAAACAGAAAATAAATCACATTTCTGGTCATTCATAAGTCTTCTTTGGAGAGTAGACTCTTCAGTTCATTTGCCCATATTTTAATTGGGTGATTATTCTTCTTTTTGTTTAATAGGTGAGATTTTTGAGTTCTCTATTTATTCTGGATATCAATTCCTTGTCTGAGGAATAATTTGCAAATATTTCCTCCTATCATGAGGGTTATCTTTACACTGCAATTATTATTTCCTTTTCTGCAATTATTTTTTGCTTGATTTAATAGTATGTGTCTATTTTGGGGATTATTCCTGTGCTTATTTAAAAAATCTTTGCCTACTTCAATGTCTTCAAGAGTTTTTTCCTAAGTTTTCTACGAGTACTTTTATAGTTTGAGGCTTTACATTTAAATTGTTGATCCATTTTGAGTTGATTCTTGTTACTGGTAAGAGATAGGGGTCCAATTTTATTTTTCTGCAGGTGAATATACAGTTTTTTCAGCACCATTTGCTGAAAAGACTTTCTTTTCTCCAATGCATTGTCTTGTACCCTTTGTCAAAGATAGGTTGGTTATATGATTTAGGGTTTATGTCTGGATTCTCTATTATGTTCCATTAGTCTGTGTCTGTTTTTGTGCCAGCACTGTGCTGCTTGGATTATCACTGCTTTGTAAAATATTTTGAAGTTGGATAGTGAGATGCAAATTAAAATCACAATAAGATACCATTTAGCCCCAGTTAGAATGGCTAGGATCAAAAAAATAAAAAAACCACAAGTGCTGGTGAGGTTGTGGTGAAAAGGGAGCACTCTTACATTGTTGGTGGGAATGTAATGAGTACTACCTCCATGGAAAACAATATAGAGGCTCCTTGAAAACCTAAAAATTGAACTGTCATATGACCCAGTAGTCTCACTCGTTGGTATTTACCCAAAGGATAAGAAAACACTCAGTCAGAAAGACACTTACACATCCCTGTTTATTGCAGAAATATTCACAATTGCTAAGACTTGGAATCAGCCCAAGTGTTCAAAAAATGATGACTGAGTTGAAAAACTAGCACATATACATAATGGGTTACTACTCAGCCATAAGAAACAATGAGACCTGATTGTTTTATTCAAAATGGACAAATATGGATAACTTAATGTTTAGTGAAGTGAGCCAGACTTTGAAAGATACACTTTGATATTCCAAATCAATATGCACCAAATAACTATACTCTACGGCAGAAAATGAAAGGTCTAAAGATGTGATAGTAAAGAGGAAAAGTGTAGATATCAGAGACTGTAAGGAAGTGGGTGGTAGAAAGGGCAGTAGAGGATTGCTGAGAGAGGCAAAGGGAAAACACTTTTAACAGATAAAATAATGACATTCTCTGTTAAAAAAAAGTTTTGTAAGTTTTGCTTTATAAAAATAAAAAGAATATGTACATCAGAATATGTTGGAAAAACAAATAAATGGCACAAAGGTGAGAACCTGCAGTCTAAAATGTTTCCACATCATTCTGGGGTCAGAGCCAGGTTCAGTGCTAGAAACTAAGGGCTAGAGAGTGGTCTTCTCAAAGCTGGAAAGGAAAAAAAAAAAAAAAGAGAGAGAGAGAGAGAGAGAGATTGTGTGTTGTGGCTCATAGGAAGCAGATACTGTCCAGCTGACCAGCCAGGACCTCACTCAAGCTACTGACCCAGCAAGGTGACTGGATCTGGGTTATCAAGGCAGGAGAAGAACCCCAAGCTGCCATGAAAAGACCCACTCTGGACTGAGAACCAAAGACTGGCTGGAAGCAAGTATATCAAATGCCTAGATGAGAAACAATAAGTGCAGAAAGAAAACACATGAAAATAAAACAACTACTGAATAGAAGCAAGTTGAGAATAAAATTTCCAAATACAGTAAGAAGAGAGAGATTGACACAATCAACTTAGATTGAAATTTCTCCAAGTAAAATGAAAATAATAGAATAATCAGGAAGGAAAAAATCACACATACACAAAAAATAAATTATTTTTTAAAATAGAAATATAAGCAAGAACAAGTGACTATAAGATATTATTGGTTAGTGGGACCAGCAGTTAGCATAATGGCTATGTCACTGGATTCGCATGTAGTCAACTGCAGTTCGAGTCTTGGACCCTGTGTCTTAAAACTCACGCGGGGTGCATGTGCGTGCGTGCCCAAGATCCCAAAAGGAAAATGGAGGAGAAGGGATTGTGGCATGGCCATCCCCCCGGGGGGGGGGGGGCGTGATTTCTCGCTTTCTGTCTCTCTGTCTGTCTGGTGAGCTCACGCACCCTAGAGCAAAAACCTCTTAAAAAAAAGATATAATTGGTTAGATATCCTAGAAGTTAAATATATAGTCATTGAAATTAAGGAAAAAGAAAAAAGTAACTTTAACATATAAGCCACGTTTGGAGTTACCAGGAATCGTGATAAACCAGCTTCTGATCCTTTGATAGATTTGTAACAAAGATGGATCTTCGACATGGTCTGGTACTTGAGCAGTGTGTTCATTCTGCAACACTTTTTCTTCCAGATGAAGAGGAGGACCAGGCCAGTCCAGATAATCAGATGATCATCTGATTAGGAGGGACATACAGAGATCTTCCTCAGAATTTGGGAGATTCTTCCCTCTTTCTTATATCTATCTTCATCTCAGTTCAGTTAGGAAGTTTAAATGTTTCATGTAGGAATAAGCCTTGTTTATGGAAATTGTATCTAAGCTGAAGAAGCCTTGTTTTCTGCAAATCCCCCAGTCAGGGGCCAGGTTGTATCCTACCACTATGGGACATGTGGTATATACCCTGTGAGGCACTAGAGTGAGCCTTATGATTATCTTTAAGCTTAAAGCCGTGGTATGTATCTTTTGGTTCATAGTACTATACTTTATATCCTGATCCTGACGGGGGTAATATTTCAAGAAATGGGTCTTCAATAAGAGGATGAAGAGGATGGTCAAATGAATAAATTAGTTCAATACAAGTTTGGTGGAATGGACTTTCTCACATAGTGAGTGTTAACATAAACTTGTACAACCGTTGTAGATGCCAAATGGGTAAAACCTAGCAAAGTTAAAATGGACCCCTTCCACTCAGAAATTTCACTACTAGCTTCCTACTCAAGCATAGAAATCTCTTTCCTATATCCATGTGGAGATAGGTATAAAGATAGCCTTATAATAATAAAAAATTGTGGGGATGGGTTGGTCAAACAAGCATCAGTAGGAAAATGGACAAATAATATGTTAATAAAAAGGAATACTGCATCCTTATTTAAGATAAAATAACAATAGCTCTACATGTGTAACTATATAGGCTTTTGAGGTACATAAAATATTAAGTAAAAAAAGGAAGCTACAAACTAATATATAGAGTAACTTCGATTATTATTATTATTTTTTGAGAAGTTGTTACTATAGGGTGTGTGTGCTCGCCAGAAAGACAGAGAGAGACAGAAAGCAAGAAATCCCCCCACCCCAGAAAGATTGCCACGCCGCAATCTCTTCTCCTCCGTTCTCCTCTCAGGATTCTGGCCTTTCACACATATGTGCCTGGCTTGAGTTTAAGCCACCGGGTCTGGGACTCGAATCGTGGTCGACAACATGGAAGTCCAGCAACATAGCCATTGTGCTAACTGCTGGTCCCAAACTTTGATTTTTTTTTAAAGTTTATTCATTTATTTCTTCCATGAAAGACAGCCAGCACTCCCAGCCTGGTCTCAACACCACAATCCACTGCAGGTTTTCAGCCCTCCCCAGCTCAGAGGCAAACTCAAAAAAATATGGCAAAATATCAGCATTTGTTAAATACAAAGAGGTATGCAATACATTTGTACTATTGTTTTCAATATGTTCTAAATATATAATAATTTTGAAAACTTTTTAAAACATAGTACTACAAATTTTGAATACTGTGTTATGATAGAATTTATGAGTATAGAAGCTGCTCATAAAACTTTGTCACTTTGTTAGTATGAGGGAAACATCTTGCAGTAGGAAAGCTGGGATGGATATAAATGAGCCCAGGAGGCACAGTGAACACACACAGAGCAGGCAACCAGGGTTAAACAACAGAATGCCTCATCTGAGCTTGTGAACTCTATTAAACAATATCTGTTTCCTACACAGTTACCCCTGTCTTCCTGGGAGTGGTTTGTTTGCTGCACTTCTTGATGTAACTTTTCTAAGTGGTAGGAGGTGTAGAGATTTTTGGACAGACAACTGGTATTTTTATTTTGGGGGAAGTTTCCTGGGCTTCTCTTCTTTTTGCTTTTTAAAAATATTTCTTTCTTTTATGAGAAGCCCACATACACACACATGCACACATACACACACACACACACACACACACACACACGGAGAGAGAGAGAGAGAGAGAGAGAGAGAGAGAGAGAATACATGGGAAGGACAAAGAGAGACAGGAACCTAAGACAGGGTCTTCATGTAGTGACTCATCACCAGCCTCAGTCAGCCTAGATTGCAGGAACATGTGTGTTTATCTGGTCTGTACATGTAGGCCCTGGTACAGAAACCCAGAATCTTCTCAGATGGGTCACAATCTGCCCATTTCTTGATGGTTTTCTACTTGCATTAAGTAATATTTTGAGAAAGAATCATGATTTTTAAAAAACATGTTAGGTTACTTTAGTCAAATTTTTTCTTTCTATATTTTTTCCACAATAAATAAATAAGATAAAAGTAGACATTTTTGTTGCTATCAGTCAGCACCAAGATTTGTAATATTAAAATATTTTTCTATAAGAGGACTTCAGAAAGTTTATGGAAAAGTGAAATTATGCTACAAGTTCATTTCAGTGGACACACACACACACACATACACACACAAATTGAAATCCATGCATAGCTTTCTCAGAATACACATTTTCCATGGTCTTTTGAAGACCCCTATAGCTTTACAACAGAATTTGATTCAAATGTTTACTTATGATGGTTGTAGAGTTAATTCTAATAAAGATATCAGCTGTAGTTATGTATAAGGGACTTCCACCAGACTTTAGGGGTAAGAGGGGGAAAAAAGATTCACCCACACTCTACCTCACTGGATAATTGACCTTTACTGTTGTTTTATCATTGTTCTCTTGTGATGGTGGTAGTGGTGAGGTAGTAAGTAGTTGTGTGGTGGTTTTGTTTTAGGAGTGGGGGTTTGTGAAGAAAGAGAGGGATTGAAGCTGTCAACAGGCGATAAAAATGGTAGAGCATGAGATCATGGAATCTGTAGTGACAGAATGAAGCTACTTTATGCTCTACCTCATTGTAGCTTCTATGAATCACACATCCACTATCCCTTAGGAATTGCAGCAGTTGCACAACTTCTAAAGTTTGTCCTTCATCAGAAATACTGGTTAATTACTCAACCATTGGAAGACTATATTAAATTATCAGCCACATTACTAATTATCAGGACATTTTTGAGAATGGAAGGGGCTGCTAACTTGAAGAGACACCTGTGCAATGGATGTGTACCATCACTGTCCTGAGAAAACTTGGACAGATGGTCATCCTACTCACTAAAGAGAAGTCTGAAGGAAGTAATTCTGATTTCCTTCCTTTCTACAACTTCAGGTTCCTTTAGGCATGAAAAGTAGGCCAATTCCCCAAAACTCTAGGAACACAAATATCAGAAACAATACAGATACTGTGATTTAGCCATCAGTAGTTAAAACCCCTTGGGACTTATTTGCAAAACTATGAAATACCCATGTGTATTTGGGAGAAGCTGCATGGATGAGACATTAATTTGAACTTCACATTGAATAATGGACAAGTTTTCCACACAGGTTATAAATCTAGGCATTTAGCTTCAGCAGATGACATCACCTGGAAGAATGTCATTTGAACCCAGGGTTAAAGATGAGAGGCAAAGTGTGGAAATGGGTGTAGTCCAATGCCTCTTAAACGTTAACCTAGATAAGAATCACATGGGGAACTTCAAAATGCTGATCTGGGGACCAGCAGTTAGCGTAATGGCTATGTCGCTGGACTCCCACGTAGTCGACCGCGGTTCGAGTCCCGGACCCGGTGGCTTAAACTCACGCCGGGCGCGTGTGCGTGCGTGCCCGAGATCCCGAGAGGAGAATGGAGGAGAAGGGATTGCGGCGTGGCCATCCCCCCTGGGGGGTGATTTCCTGCTTTCTATCTCTATGTCTCTCTCTGTCTGTCTGGCGAGCGCACGCGCCCTATAGCAAAAACCTCTCCAAAAAAAGAAAAAAAAATGCTGATCTGCATGTCTAGGGAAGGGCCTGATATCCTGCCTTTCTCACAAGCTCTCATATCATGCTGATGCTACTGGTTCATGGACAAAATGACAGGTAGACAGGAAAATCCAAATGAGTAATCTGAGTGGGGACTCTGGGATACTAAAGCAAAATTTAAAAGGCAGGGCAGGTAGGCAGTGTTTTTCTCTTTCTTTTCTTCTTTTACTTTTCCATTTTTTTAATTGCCAGAAGATATGTGTGCTCCTCAGAGAGACAGCAATTCAGAGAGAGAGGAGAGAAAGAGTACCCCCCAAGAACATGTTGACACACCACAATCCTGTCTCCATTTCTTCATCTTTCTGGGATTCATAGGATGCGTGCATGCACATCAGTCATGGTTTTTCTTAGCTGTTGGGATGGGTTTCAAATCGTGGTTGGCCATGAGGTATCAGGTTTCCTTAACCACTAGTCGACAGCTCAGGCAGCATTTGTCTTACCAAAGATTTTACTAAAATGTTAATAAAAGCCAAGGAGTGATGTGGTGTGGTAATTCTATAAGGAACTAGAAAGCACAGGCAATCTACATAAAAGATAAGCTCCCTTCAAGTCTAGAAAAGTTTTTCTATAGGGAAGAATATGATTCCAATTGTTATGAAACGTCTAGCATTTTAAAAGTAGCCAGAAATTCAGACTTTTCTTTTAGTATTAAATCTGTTGGTTTGTAATATCCTGACTCAAACACAGACACACCCACTCATACACAAAGAATTGAGTCAAATAAATTGAATGTTCTTTCTAGACTTGGCTATCAGTTTACAATTGTTTTCTCTAAACAGTCAAATAAAGGTCAAAAGGTTCAGAATATGGGAATAGGCAGATGGAATCTGTGGGCTTGCTGTATACCACCTGGCTGAATGTTATGAATTGGAATTCCAAAAAAAGGTCATTATGAAGAGTGGGAATCAGAATCCAAACATCAAGAAGATATATGAAGACTCTGAATCTAGATAGTTGATCTCAGAAAGTATTGGGTAGGTCTCATTACAATTAGAGTAAAGGTGGCTCTGAATGCAAGATGATATATATACATATATCACATCAGTCCAGTTGAGGATACAATATACATTATCAACAGATAACAATATATTTTTTATCCCATAAATATCCTGCCTCTTTATTTCTCTCTTTAATTTCTTTCCTCGCACTCTACTCCTTTTCCTCCTCCTACGCATCTCCAGTGCTGGAGTCCAGCCTTGGCGTGGGTGGGTTGACTTGTCGGAGGTGGCGCAGGAAAGGAAGACTAAGGTCTTGGTGCCTTTTCATGCACGTCCTGAGTCGGACACTCCTCAGAGATCGCTCTCTGTAGAGTGACAACTGCTAGGAATCATCGTGCCTTTTTATTGAAAATGTGATACATGCAAGTAAATGGGTGAGGGGCTATGTGTTCTAATTATCAGTTCATAAAATTTTTTTTTTTTTTTGGAGAGGTTTTCGCTATAGGGCACGTGCACTCGCCAGACAGACAGAGAGAGACATAGAGACAGAAAGCGAGAAATCACCCCCTGGGGGATGGCCACGCAGCAATCCCTTCTCCTCCATTCTCCTTTCGGGATCTTGGGCACACACGCACACGCACCTGGTGTGAGTTTTAAGCCACCGGGTCCAGGATGCGAACCACGGTTGACTACATGGGAGTCCAGCAACATAGCCATTACGCTAACTGCTGGTTCCCTCAGTTCATAAAGTTTTAACCATAGAGAACATAGGTTCCGTTCAGGGTTGGATTAAGGGTGGGTCTATCGCAGTTCCGCAATTGTTCGTTTGATGTAGGCGGGTCTTCATGGAATGCAGTTTCAGGAAAGCACCTACAGCAAGCAGAGATAATTATTAGCTTATGCGGCAGCAGCCATCTTGTGATTACTAAGCACAATGAAGAGAAAGGAAATCTCAAGTATAGATATTAGTTCTTATGGATCTCAATAAAGAATGGTACTTATATAATTTTATAGGGATTTAAAGCTTAATTCAAGGAATCCTAATGTATTTTAGAGGGGTGAAACTATTGTTCATTTGGTAAGGGCGGGGACAGCTTTTTCAACTGGCGATAAAGTGACTAACAAGTTAATGAAGAACCTTAAGGTGGGTTTTGTGGCATACTTAAGCATTCTATTGTGCCTGTGGCACCACTGTTATGTATTTTGTTAGAACATTAGCTACTGTGGGGCAAGAGTGTCCTGGGCCAGTTTTGGCCTAAAAGGTTATTTTTAAACTTATGTTAAATGTATCTTGAAGGGCCTTCCAAAGGTCAAGAAGATTTCTGCTTAGATGTGACTTTAGCACACCCTCTATTGTGACTGCAGGGATGAAGCATTGTAATTAACAGTAGGTGGTCAGGGCAAAGGGGAGTGGTTGGGGGACTTTCGGGAAATCTTATCATATACTCAGGATGTATAGGAGAGCTATGTAATTCTTTTACAGTAGTATATCAGGGAGTCAGAGGGGGTCGCTTCCCACAGTCTCTGGAGCATACAACAAGCGGCCTTGCCACCATGCTGAGTTGACCCAAGCTTTGCTCATAGGTCGGGGGTGGGGGGTGGGGGGGTGTCATACAGCAGCGGCCTGGCCAACGTGCTAAGCCGACCAAAGCTGTGCTCAAAAGGTCAAAGGCTCAAAACAGATCCTGGGGCCCCACCGGGTTGGACTCCTCCACTCCAGTACCCATAACTATTTTCCATGCTTCTATATCCTTTAAGCTTTCAGTTTCCACTTTAGTATGGACAGTCAGTATATATTACTGGAGACATATAATGTCTCTCTTTAATAGCCTGGCTTGCTTCACTCAGCAGTAAATCTTCTATATTTGTCCACTGTCTATCAAAGGTCAGGGTATTGTTTTTTTTTATGACTGAGTAATATTCCATAGAGCAAATATGCCACACTTTTTCAGTCCATTAAACTATTTTGGACATTTGGGTTGGTTCCATGTCTTACCAATTGTGAATAATGTCACAAGAAACATAATAGATGTGCAAGCACCTTTCTGACAGAGCATTTTTTAGTCCTCTTTGTAGATGCCCAGGAGTGGAATTGCTAGATCATAAGGTAGTTCTATTTGTAGGTCTTTGAGGAAACTCCATATTGTTCTCCACAGTGGCTGGACCAATTTACAAATCAACCACCAATGTAGGAGAGTTCCCATCACCACAGACTGCCAACACTTCTTTTCTTTTCTCTTTTCTTTTCTCTTCTTTTCTTTTTTTTAATCTTTGCCATTCTGACTGGGATTAGGTGGTATTTCATTGTGGTTTCGATCTGCATCTCTCTTAGAATGAGGAATGTTGAGCATTTTTTAAATATGCTTTTTGATTGTTTGTGTGCCCTCCTTAGAGTTGTTTGTTTAGCTCATTTTCCCACCTTTTAATTGGGTTGGTCTTTTTTTTTTTTTGATATGCTGCTTGAGTTCCCTCTGTATTCTCATTATTAAATACAGAAAGAAGAAGAAGAAGAGTTTAAATTGTTTCCAATTATCAACTGAAAGCCATTGACTAAATTGATATCAGGATTGAGCAAGTTAAAATATGAAAATAGTCCAGGTATTAATTATTTAATAATCAAAAGTTGCTTTTTATTCTGTCACCATGATGCCCCAGCTGAGCAGAGTGATTACCTGGCAAAGGAGACCCATGATGATATAAATTTGAAGACTTCTCTCAAGAGTTACATGTGATGAACAGAATTAGCAAGCACTATATATTCTATTTGTTTTTCTAATGTTTCAGCAGACCCTTCTAGATTGTTGCTCCAGTTAGATGCCAGGTAGCTAGACCCTTAATCTGGCTTTGTACAAGAAATTAACAAAATCAAGATGGATTCTTGGAAGATGATCTAGTTTCATAACAGCCTTGCCTTCAGTAGTGGCATGTAGTGGAGATGGAGAACAGATTGAGAATAAAAATGACAAGTGGATATTTAAGACCAAGAGACTGGGTGGTTGTAGTGTTGTACCCTGGTTGCAAAATTCCTAAGAGACCACCAAGGAGCTGATTCTGATGTAAACACACAAGGTTCTCTTTTATTCGGGCTCAAGCCAGGACTCCCAATCTTACTGGCACAGCGGGTTCAGAGTTGAGAGCCCTGGTGTTAGTTGGGCTGGGTTTTTATTTGGCTGTTGCAGGGGAGGTCAAGGGGTGCTGAGGAATGCATTCAGGCAGCTACACATTGGCTGTAGATTTCAAGAAACGTAGTTGTCTTTTACTGATTGGCAAGAAAGTTAATTCAGGTCTCCGGTATTTCCTTTGTTTCTTATCATTGGCCAGCCTGGGTGGGTTGATGGTCTTATGACCTTCTCCTACATGATCGGCTCACCTCCTTAAAATGGCGCAGATTCTCAGCAAGGCGGATTTAACAAAATAGAGTCACTCTGGCCCTTCAATAGCTAGGTCGAGAGATGGTCAAAAGGTCCACTTTCACTTTGAAACATGTCTTTGCCAATATGATAGAAAATATGAAGCTGTAAAGAGGAGCTTTTGAGTTCTCCATATGTTGTCTCTCTCTCCTCTTTTTTAAAGAGATTTTTGCTATAGGGCACATGTGGTTGCCAGAGACACAGAGAGAGAGAAAGCAAAAAATCGCCCTCCAGGGGGGAATGCCACGCCCAATTCCTTCTCCTCCACTCTCCTCTCAGATTTTGAGCGTGCAAGCACACACACCTAGGGTGAGTTTTAAGCCATCAGGTTCAGACTTGAATCATGGTCGACTACGTGGGAGTCCAGAAACATAACCATTAATCCATCTGCTGGTCCCTCCATGTGTTCTCTAAAAGAATATGGACAGGTTTTCTTTGTTGTTTGTTTTCCTATACTGGCAATTTAAATTATGTTACTATTCACAATTCTCTTGAGTGGTTTAGGAAGATTCTGAAAAGACTCAGCTTTGTTTTGCTATTTTATTGTTTGTCAAGACCATAGAGACAGACTCAATATAAAACTGTCAACACCAAAACATTTTTATTCTTTCTCTTTTAAAAAGATAATATAATGAAGATATGACATAATCCTGACTTCTTAAGGATTTCTTAAAAACTCAGTGAAAGAGCAGGGCCTCTGGGTGAGGAAACGCTAAGCTTAGAGACCTCATCCTGAGGTAGGTGAACCAGAGGGCAGCAGAGCTAGAAATTGTATAAACCTTGAATTAAAAACTTCCTTAAATCCGAATGACAGTTCTTGTAAAATTTTTAAATGTAACTCAGAATTTGCAGAGTAAACAGAATGAGAGTAAAATAGTCATATAATAGATGCTAATTTTATTGGTCATTTTGTACACACTTGGCAATTTCATATCACAATTATCTATATATTAATAAATCAATAAAATGTTGAGTTGTACGCTCTTTTTAACAATGTCTTAAGACAGAAACCTACAGCTTTATACTAAGCATAGAAACAGATCCTATTAAGAATTGTATTCCTGTTCCGTCTCTCTCCATTTTCCCACTAACCCAACATCTTTTTCAAAAGCATGGCAGAAAGCCCTTCACTTCACTTCTTAGTATTGGCCACTTATAAGCTGAATTCAGGTTCATCCACGCACATAACTTGTCATTTCCTTTTCTCTGAGACAAGGTACAGAAAGGGTTTTCCCAATTTGATTTCCCCCTATTAAGAAAGGACGGTATGGGCATGAATCCCACCCACCTAGGCACCAAGGAATGCAATGGAGGGCAGGTGCCCTGCCCCAAGGAAAGGCTGTCACATGGCTATTCTGTACTCCAGCAGTACTGGGAATGTATAAACCAAATAAAGGTGGGTATACACATCCATGTATAGTAGTATGAGCTCATAAAATTTACTAGATGATGTTATCTATTTTGAAGGAAATATGAAGGAAGCAATACTTTTTTCCCCTGTCTTTGCTTTTTCATGTTTATTCAACTTTGGCTCTTACTACCCCTAAGAAATGACTATTTGCAGCAACTTAAAGATGCAGAAGTTTTCTGAGCTTCTTCCTTTCTTGTGACATGGCACCATCTAGCAAAAAGGGTTATGATGTGAACAATGATTTATTTCTCAGCCTTATTATTTCACCTTTTTGTCTCACCTTCCTTCTTTCCAGGAAGCAGAATGCGCCTACACACTGTTCGTTGTTGCTGTATTCTGGCTCACAGAAGCTTTGCCTCTGTCAGTAGCAGCTTTGCTGCCTGCTTTAATGTTCCCCATGTTTGGGATCATGCCTTCTAAGACGGTAAGTTCTCCAGAAACCCTCTCTCATAATTAGATTTCCTACCTTGGACTGAGATTTCCATGGGCAAAATTCATTTGGAAAATGAGCAGCAATCCTATTGATAAGGCTTCCACAGAAGTCCCTGAAAATTCCAGTTGTTTCTCCCCTCTGGGATTCTGTATGTGTCTCTGCCTTTGGGGGAACAGAAACAGGCTGGAATTTCTCGAATCGAGTGTGTCAGTAAGAAAAATGAATGTCCCATCTTCTCTTGCTAACATCAATGCCTGATGCCTTTCTCCCAACCAAAGGGGCAGCTAGTTAATCTCCTGCCCTGCATAAGCTTCTATTATTCAGCAGAATTCAGTCTCACAGTATTAGAAGAAAAAAAAATTTTTAACAACAACATCCAAAAAGCCTCCCCATTTTCTTTCCAGAAACCTGCCATTTCAAAATATAAAACCAAATTAACTTTTGCATGCATTTCTATTTTGTTCTTACTGAGAGGAGTTTATTCATACTGAGAGGAGTTTCTTACCTTTATACAATCTAAGGGTACCCATCTGAAGCAAATAGATTCAGTTTCCCATTAAAAGCATGAAATGCATTGAAACCAGAATAACTTCGTGCAGTCTCCGGTCACCTAGTAAACAACTGTTTAAGTCACAGCTGCAACATGTCAGGGAAACATGTCAAGTTTGACATTGCCAGGCCATACAATTTATTACCTTTGGACTGCTACCTTCAGCCCGGGTCCAGCTATCTTGAGACGTAACTGTCTTTAATGAGAGAAAGATTTTTCTTTAGCTAATCCTTGGATTACAGTTCTTCCTGCGAGAGGAGCTGTTCCTTTCCTTATCATTCTGTTATTCTTCCCCATTTTGGAGCCCAAACTCATCTTTTTGCATGCATGATCCTCTGTGTTCTTTTTTTCTTACTGCATTTCTCCCCTCCTTTCTAATCTTGACTTTTTTTTTCTTTTTTCTTTTTTAAAATTTTATTATTTATATATTTTTTATTTTATTCATACACTAAATCACTATACATCATTTAGATTGTGAAGAGATTTTACCCAGCATGATATGCACCTCAGTCCAGCCCAGTTGAGACCACCGTTGATTTGGAAGAGAGTACCAACAGGGAAATACTCCATTCCTCTTACTCAGAGATTGACTTCCTGCTGCCCATGACATGTGAGACCTATAATCTAAGGAAGTTCTTAAATGCGCAACATGTCATATGGCTCTGATTAAAGGGAATTAAAAAAAAAAAAAAGGAGGACCAGCCCCATGGTGCCATGGTTAGACTGTACAGAGAAAGCCAGAACCCACATGGCCAACCAGGGTTTGAATCCCAGCCCTGATGGCTTTAAACCAGGCAGGAGTGTGGCTGCCCAGGATCCTGACATGATGGAGAATTGGAGGAAATATGATTGTGGCATAACCAGGCCCTGTTGAGGGCGCTTTCTCCCTTTCCTCTCTCTCTTTCTCTCTCATGCACATGGTCTATATCATGAATAAATATAAATAAATAAAACATCAAAAGGAGACGGCAACTACTCAAAAATAAATAAATAAATAAAAAGCTTCAAATTGTTAACCCTTGTCCTCACTGGATGGGTGATTCTGTTTCAGAGATTGTGAAGTTTATCAGTTATACACTTGTCTTTTCTGGTTTAATGGCAACAAAACAGACTAAAATGACTTTTTCTTTCTCTTTCTTTTTTCTTTTTATTCTTTCTCTTTTATAGTGAGAGATTTTTCTATAGGGAGTATGCACTCACCAGAGAGACAGAATCAGAGAGACAGAAAGCAAGAAATCACCCCTTCCCAGGGGTCAGTGGCCATGCTGTAATCCCTTCTCCTCCATTCTCCTCTCAGGATCTTGGGCACCCACACCCATGCACCTAGTGTGAGTTTTAAGCCTCCAGGTCTGGGACTCAAACCACAGTCGACTACATGGGAATCCTGCAATGTAACCATTACACCATCTGCTGGTCGCTAAACTGACTCTTTAAAAGAGGTCCAGATAGATAGGAGATTAATTGAAATCATGGGGCATTTTCAGCAAACTGCCTTAAGAGGAGACTTAGAAACATCAGTGGGAAACAGGAGGAAAAGGGTACTTAGGAAGGAAGGTCTACCTCTGTGGAAGCTGTCAACAACATTTATCTCTGTCTCTTCATGATGTGTGAAGGCAACAAAACTGCAGGGGTCAACAGTACCTGCATTACTCTGGCTGCAGATACCTGCCCAAAAGTCATTTATCCCTAGAGGTACCAGCCTCAGACTAATTGAACAGTTAGAGACTCTTAGACTTGGAAGGGAGTTCTCTTGGGTCAATTTTTTCCTGGCACAATGATTCCTTACACAATGTCTCTAACAAATGAAATCATTCAGGAAGTGCTTGAAGATTTTCTAGGTTGTGGTCCCCTACCACTTACAAGAAAATCAACACCATTTTTTTTTTTTTTAATTGCCAGTGGGTAGGTACATGCGCTCACTGGAAAGAGACAGAGAGGGAGAGAGAGAGAGAGATGAGAAATCACTCCTCATAGGGAAAGGTCACTCTGCAATCCCTTCTCCTCTTTTCTTCCCTGCTTTTGGTATTTCGGGTACGAACACATATGCTCTAGTATGTTTCTCGAGTTGCCAAATTCAAGACTTGAACCATGCAGTAAGCCATGTGGGACCCAGCCACTTTAACCATCAGAACATGGGTTAATCCCCATTTGTGGATAATTTTAACTTTTAAGCAACTTTGCTTTATTGAGGCCAAGTTTAAAACTTAGTCACCTTGACCATTAAAGTTTTTTTTTTTTTTTAACATCAAGGATTACATGAATAAACCTCATATTTCTGTTTCATGATAGTGTTGTTTGAATTTGAAAATCAATATTATTTCTTTCTCTATCTTCTTTATGGTTTCAAGACCTCATGACCTCAACTTGCATCGTCAAATTCAACACTTCTAACTCCATACAACCACCATCTTTTAAAAAGACATGTTATTATTACTTACCAAAAGTGAATAGCTCACTCTAAAAACAATGAATCTATGGTCTCCTCTCTAGTATTTCAGTTTAGGTTTGTTTTAGACTTTTTGTGATGTTTGTCATCTAGTAAACTTAACTGGAACTTGCAACAAACCAAAGTCTTTAAGACTTTTAGTGGAGAAAGCTGTTCTTCAGTCTTGTGATGGTCTTCCCAGACAGGAAAACTTACCTTTTATGAATTTATTATAGATAGCTGACCAAAGCTACAGGATATTATAAAAAGAGTTGAAGATTTAGTCAGAAAGTCTGAACTTTAACATGACAGTTACCATTAATTGTGTGATTCCAATTATATTCTTCTATTTTTTTTTAGAGGTTTTTGCTATAGGGCACATATGCTCACCAGAAAGATAAAGACAGAGAGACAGAAAGTGAGGGGGACCAGCAGTTAGTGTAATGGCTATGTTGCTGGACTCCCATGTAGTTGACCACGGTTCGCGTCTGGGACCCAGTGGCTTAAAACTCATGCTGGGTGCATGTGCGTGCATGCCCAAGATCCCGAGAGGAGAATGGAGGAGAAGGGATTGTGGCATGGCCATCCCCCCTGGTGGGTGATTTCTTGCTTTCTGTCTCTCTGTCTCTCTCTGTCTGTCTGGCGAGCGCACGTACCCTATAGCAAAAAAAACTCTCAAAAAAAAAAAAAAAAAAGGGACAGGAAGTGAGAAATCACCCCCCGGGGGGCTGGCCATGCCACAATCACTTCTCCTCCATTCTCCTCTCAGGATATTGGGCACTCACTCACATGCGCCTGGCGTGAGTTTAAGTCACCGGGGCCGGGACTCAAACTGCAGTCGACTACATGGGAGTCAAGCGACATAGCCATTACGTCAACTACTGGTCCCACAATTATATTCCTCTTAATAACTCTTCTTTTAGCATTTGTAAAAAGACATGATAATATCATAAAACTCGGGGCCAGCAGGTGGCATGGTGGTTAAGGGCGCTGGACTCCCACATGGCCGACCAACCATGGTTCGAATACCAGACCTGGTGGCTCTTTCTCTCTCTCTCTCTCTCTCTCTCTCTCTCTCTCTCTCTCTCTGTCTCTCTCTGGTTAAATTAAAATAAATAAATAAATAAAGTTAAATAAATAATTCTTTAAAAAATATCATACAACTCATAGACAATCAAATAATATATGTAAAAGAGTGATTAAAAACTAAGGATCATTATTTCTTATTAGCTTTAATATTTCATGAAATTTGTTTAGAGAATTTTAAACTTTTGTTCCAGCCTATTGCACTATCTTTAAATTTCAAATATGTCGGTGGGTATGATGTGTCATTGATATCCTCTTCTAAGTTCAAAGTCCTAAATAGTTCTCTCTTTGGCCATTATAGTTTTATCTTTATTTATTAGGCCAATGATAAATACCTATATTTTGATGAGAATATTATTATGTTTGAGTATTATTAACAAATATGGAACTTTTTTTCTTTTTTCTTCTTTTAAAAAAAGAAATTGCCATAAAGCAAGTGTGTTCACCAGAGAAAGAAAGAAAGAAAACAAGAGAGAGGGAAAATGAGAGAGAAACTCCCTCCCAGGAATAGTCGTGTCACACACCCTTCTCCTCCATGTTTGTCTCATTTGCAAACCAACAGCACCTTCTTGTATTACCTCCTGCACAAGTAAGCCATAAACACACACATCGTAGATTTGAAATACCTTTTGGAAAATTTGCTGTTCTAAGTGAAGACGCTGAGCAGGCAGTCAAATATAAATGAGTCCAGAGTTTATGAGGAAGAGCTGATTTGGAGGTATAGATCTGAGAGTCATCAGCTTTGAAAGGTATTTAAAGCTGGAAGAATTGATGAAATCATGTAGGGAGTGAATGAAAATAGAAAAGCAAAGAGAACAAAGAGCTGAGATCTAGATAACTATAGCATTAAGAGGTATGCTGGGGCTGGCAGGCAGCATGGTGGTTAAGGGCACTGGATTCCCACCATGGTTCAAGTCCCGGACCTGGTGTCTTGCTTTCTCACTTTCTCTCTCTCGCTCGCTCTCTCTTGCTCTGTCCCTGTCTGGTCAAATTAAATAAGCAAATAAATAAATAATGTTAAATATTTTTTAAAAAATAATAGGTATGCTTTAATGATACATAGTGATTGAATGCAAAAAATATATATTTTTTTAAAAAAGAGGTCAGTACAAAGAGAAAATACTGGCTAAGTAGACTGTAAAGAAAAGCTTATTGAGGTAGGAGAAAAACGGGATAATGTAGGGTCCTGGAATCCAAATGAAGGAAATGTTTTAAGGATGAGAATAGTCACATGTGTCAAGGCAAATCTGCTGATGAGTCAGTTAATGTGAAAATAAGAACCAGACCACTAGATTCAGCAAAACAACATAATTAAATATTTGAAAAATAGACTTTATAATTAAATGTACTATAACTAACAAAGTAGTTTTTAAGAATTATTATCACAGTTTACAAACTTGATGTGAAGTATTATTTAACCTTAGCTTTTTTGTTAATTTATAGAAAGGCTTTTCAACATGTAAACTATATACCTAAGAGAAAATCCAGGTGCTCTGATTGCCAAAGTTCATGTTTTTCAATGAAATCTCATTTGAGACAGAACTACAACTACCTTGATCTTAAAATGTATTTCAAATTTAGTTAGGAATTATATTCAACATGTCAGTTTTGCCTCACAAATAGTTATATTTGACAGTGTCATCCACAAACCAATAGCACCTTCTTATACCCTCTGGTCAAGTGGGCTAAAAACGAATACATCTGTCTCTGGCTATGTTCCATCAATATACCAACTTTGATAAAGTACATGAATACAATGACCAGTAAGACCTCTCTGTCTCCAAAATACATCTAGTCTATTGAAGAGAATAGTTAAGTGAAGAAATGATCATTATATGGATTAAGATGTCTAAAACAATTGGTTTCTCAAGGAAAAGACATGTTAGAATGATGGCTATCTGAATTAGTTCATAAAGGAAGGAAGAGATAACCAAACAAGAGAAGAGGGTCATGACAAGCTAAGTTACAAGCAAGAGTCAAAGTGTTTCTGTGTATGGGGAATGTATAGGAAGAAGTGAGGTAGACTGCTAAGAGACTAAACTGGAGAGGTGAAACGGGACTAGGTAATGAAGGGTCTGACCATGTTGAGGATATTGGATTTGCTCTTAGAAATCATGGATTCACCGAATGAGCATAAGAAAGCCAATCATATGCTCAGACCACACTTTAGAAAACACTTTTACAGTGGTATGGGGAGGATTAGAAGAAAGACAGATCAGACAGTAGCCAGGAGGGAAATGGTGAGGATTTTAAGGTAGTAAGATGTAAATCAATAAAATTAGAAAAATATTGAAGATATGAGTAACATAGGTAATAGGACCTGGTGATTAATACGTATTGGCAGTGAAAAGGAATTATGGCTGACACTCAGGTTTTGACTTGAATAAGTGAGCAATTGAAAGTTTCATTCACCACAAATGAGATACAAGAGAAAGGACATGATTAAACATGGAGATGAGAAGATAAGTGTCCTTTTGGCGATGCTGAGTTTTTAGATATCTATGAGAAATTCAACAGGAATGTCAAGCTGGATATACTCAGAAGACTTTTCTATCTGGGTATAAAGATCTTTGTGTATTCAGCATTTATTCAACAAATATGTATTCAGTGCTATTATGTATGTGCCAGCATTATTTTAGTCCCCTAGAAATAGAAGTTGAATCCTTAAGATTCAATCATTGTATGTATAAAACAAGACAACTACAGACAGAACTCTGCAGAAAACCAGAATTTAAGAGGACGAAGAACACTATTTTTTTTTTTTTTAGATATTTTTGCTATTGGAATGCGTGCATGTGCCAGAGAGATAGAGAGAAACAGAGAAACAGAAAGTGAGAAGTCATTCCCCAGGGGGATGGCCATCCCACAATCCCTTTTCCTTCAGTCTCCACTCAGGATTTTGGGCATGCATTCATACACATTTGGCATGAGTTTGAAGTCACTAGTACGTGAGCCACAGTCAACTATATGGGAGTCAAACGACATAACCATTACATCATCTGCTGGCCCCTAGAAGAAAATAAATTCTCAAGGTAGACAAAAAGAAAAAATCAGAGACAAAAATAGAAAGAGCCATAGAGAACAATGAGATCTCTCATTTGATACAAAGTGGTTAAATCTAGAAGATGTAATTCTAAGTAAAAATAAGTCAGACTATGAAAGACTATGTCCTTTTTCAATATATACCAAATAACTGCACTTTATCTCAAAAATGGGAAGATTTGAAGACACAGAAGTACAGAGGACAACTGTAGATACCAGAGACTGCATGGGGGTTGGGTAGAAGAGGACCAGGAAATAAAAGTGTTTAACAGACACAGGAATGTAGGTGGATGGGGTAAATGGATTGTGCAACAGCATACCTAACTGAGTGAAGGAAAAAAAAAAAAAAAAAAAAACAGGCCTCGTCAATCAAACACACACACACACACACACACATATCTCAGATGTGGTGTGCTTTGTTGAAAGTAATGAATAGTTATTATCCTTGATTTTATTGTTGCACACTACATGAATGTTTTGAAAATCCATGTAGTGTGTGCCCCACAAAGATATACAACAATCAAGTGTATAAGACATTATAAAATAAAATAGATAAAAAGAGAAATGGAGAATGAAATGGTTCAGGAGTCTGGAAACAATAGTAAATTAATAAATTGGAATACTTATACTGAGAGTAAGGGTTCAAAGAGCTAGGATAGATGGGGCCAGCAGGTGGTGTGGTAGTTAACGTGTGGGACTCTCACATAGCCAGCCATGGTTGGAGTCCTGGACCCAGTGGCTTAAAAATCATGCTGTACACATGTATGTGGATACTCAGAATTCTGAGAAGAGAATGGAGGAGAAGGGATTGTGGCATGGCCACTCCACCCCAGTGGGTGATTTCTCAGGTTCCCTTTCTCTGTCTCTCTCTGTCTCTCCCAAGAAGGTACACATGCCTTATGGAAAAAAAAAAAAAGCTTGAAAAGAAGTTGGGAACATAGTGTAGACAATTGGGATTTAGGAGCTCGGAGACTGTAACTTAGTCATTATCTCCCACACTCATTCGGTACAATTTACTGTGCCAGGACTGTGCAAGGCATCAGATATGCAATGGTTAACAGAGCAATTTCTTTTTTATCATGCCATGTGTAGTATAATTGGGACCACAGGTAATGAACAGGAAAGCAAACAGTATTTATGTAATGTGATTCATTATAAAGAAGACAAATAAGGCTCTATGATATGGAAAAACAGGGTTCTGCAATACAAAAAAAATCATAGTAACTATTTAGAAAAGCCTTGTATTCTAAAATTGAAGGGGTACAAGGAGGAAAGACATGTCAGGCATTAATTTCTATATTCTCCTCTCCTATAGCATTGTTTGGTGCATAGCAGATACTTTTCCAAGATTAGAGTAACTAATGCATAAAATAATAATAAGATTGACATAATTATTTATTTTCTATTACCTATTCACTAAAATAATGTAAAGAGAAAAATATAAGCTTTATAAAAGTAAATACTTCATAAAATAAAATAGAGGTATCCACTTGCTTACCATTAATTTCAAGGGTAATTATTAATTTTTGCCTCTATTGAAACTGAGCCAATAATCTATACTAAAAATGCAGATATAACCAGCAGTTAGCGTAATGGCTATGTCGCTGGACTCCCACGTAGTCGACCGCGGTTCGCGTCCCGGACCCGGCGGCTTAAACTCACGCCGGGCGCGTGTGCGTGCGTGTCCAAGATCCCGAGAGGAGAATGGAGGAGAAGGGATTACGGCGTGGCCATCCCCCCTGGGGGGTGATTTCCTGCTTTCTATCTCTCTGTCTCTCTCTGTCTGTCTGGCGAGCGCACGCGCCCTATAGCAAAAACCTCTCCAAAAAAAGAAAAAAAAAATGCAGATATAATTTAAAATCTTCATCAGAATTAATTTTCCTGTTCCTCTGTGGTTTCATAACATTATTTTGTTCTAACCCTTCCATTTTTTTTTTTTCACTAGACATTATTTGGCTTTTAAAGGGCATTTCCTTTCACAATACTCTCCTTTTAAAGAGTATTGCACTTTGGGGACCAGCAGGTGGTGTGGTGGTTAAGGTGCTGGACATTCCCATACGGCCAACCATGATTCAAGTCCTGGACCTGGTGGTTTGCTTCCTCTCTCTCTCTCTCTCTCTCTCTCTCTCTCTGTGTGTGTCTCTCTGGTCAAAATAAAGTAAGTAAATGAGTAAATAGAATTTAAAGTATTTTAAAAAGAGTATTGCACTTCAGTTTAGACAAATATTTTCAAAATTCAATTCTCTGAAATATCAGTCCCATGAGTTCTTCCATTCAAAGGTTAAGTAAGATTTTTTTATGATGAAATAAGTTTGAAAAAAGTACTATATTATATCTCATTCTTTGAATGTGATAATATATCTATTATTTAAAGGTTCTGATAAGGTCTGCAGGAAAGAAAATAATATTATTTCAAAATTCTAATTGACCACACACACAAAATCATGTATATAACATATTTCGTAGTATTCTTTAGATTATTCTTTGGGAAATGCTACTGCAGAGTATTGCTTAAATTGAATGTTTCATTAATCTCTGGGTGGTGTTAACTGAAAATGGCTTAAAATGCCAAACTTCACTAATTTATAATAAATCACTTTGAAGGTAAAACCATTCAAAATATAAAGAAGTCACTCAAGTTATGACATAATTGATGGTGGTGACGATATTGGCAGGTTGGACCTTGATTCAGGATTTTCCAAATCACAGTTACTACCATTCCACCGTAGGGGTCTAAATAGATTAACCTCTAGTTTAGACACGGAGAAATGAAAGCATAGAAAGCACTTGCTAGAGTGCCACTTAATAACCCCAAATCCTGGGTAATCTTTTTCCTGTTTATTTTTCCGTAATACTATTTCAAGGTAAGAATATAGACTGCATTTAAATTTGTATTCTAATACATCTAGATTTTCCTCAGCAAAATAGAAAGATTGTGTATTTGAAGGTCAGAGTCATGATCAGCATAATACTGTCTTTCTTGTGCAATGTTATTTTTCTCCCACCAACATAAATAATCGTGAGTTTAATTGTAACTTCAGGTGGCATCTGCTTATTTCAAAGATTTTCACCTACTGCTAATTGGAGTCATCTGTTTAGCAACATCAATAGAGAAATGGAATTTGCACAAAAGGATTGCTCTGAGAATGGTGATGATGGTGGGTATGAATCCAGCATGGTAAGTATTGCATTGGCTTCTTTCGGTTGATATTCTGAACTGACCATTTTTATGCAGAACAAATAACCAAAAAAGTAATGCACATCTAGGGGAGCGTTGGTATCACAGGATACTTCATGACTCTTTGTTTGCTTTACTCCGCAAATAGGAAAGTGATGTAAAGTATGCTTGAGTTGGAGGAGGAAAAAAGAAACAACTTTTCTTCACCACAGGCCTAATTACAGGCAAGTTGGAATAAGTGCACATCACTCTGTCACCTTTTATGCACCATAGGAATCAAAGCTGGAAAAAGCCTTGAACCTCAACAGACAACACTGATAGACCTCAAAGTAGATTTCAGTTCTACCTTGTTTATTTAGCTGATTGTTCAAGAGTATCGTTTATCATCTGGGAGGACGTTACAAACCAAACATAAGGCAAAATGCAAGTATGTGCAGAAAAATTCCAAGGTGAACATTTTCCTTTTTAAATCAACTGTTTTGAAGTGAAATAATCAATTAAAAAGTTTCATTTAAAAGATATGCAAAAAAATAAAAAGTAAAAATGTGAAAACATACATCTAGGAATAAATTGCTTAGCCACAAAGGGAAGATAGTAGGAGAAGAAGAAAGGAACAGAGGATTTACACCACAACATAGAAAACAATGATTAAAATGGCAGCAATGACATTACCTATCAATAATTATCTTGGATGTAAATGAATTACACTCTTCAATCAAAATACAAAATGGTGGACTAGATTAAAATGACCAACCAACCAAAAACACAGGTCCGACTATATGCTGCCTACGAAAGACCTACATTACCTATAAGGACACACAGACTGAAAATGAAAGAATGGAAAGACAGATGTTTTATGTAAATACAGAACAAAAGAGAGCAAGAACAGCTGTTCTTATATCAGTTAAAATAGACTTTATGTTAAAAGCTACAAAAAAAAAGGACAAAATAGGTCATTATATGATGATCAAGGGATCAATTCAGTCAGAGGAGATAATAATTATAAATGCATATGTATCTGAACCAGAGCACATAATATATAAAGCAAATAATAAATCTGAAGGGATAGGTAGACTGCAATATAATAATAGTAATAGACTTCAGTATCACACTTTCAACCATATGTACATCATTCAGCTAGAAAAAAATCAGTAAGGAAACATTGGACTTAAACTGCACTCTAGATCAAATGGACCTAACAGATAGATATAGAAAAATGCATCTAACAGCATTAGAATACACACTTTTCTCAAATGCACACAGAATATTCTCCAGAATAGATCATATATTAGACCATAAAAAAATTTTTAACAAATTTAAGAAAGTTAAAATCTTACCTTTTTTTTTGATCAAGATGATATAAAAATAGAAATCAGTAACAGGAGAAACTTTGGAAACTTTATAAGCACATGGAAATTATATAACATACTCCCAAACAACCAATAAAAAACTAAAAAGGAAATTAAACATTTCTTGAGATAAACAAAATAGAAAAAATGTACCTAACCCTATGGACACAGAAATACAGTTCTAAGAGGTAAGTTTATAACAATAAACACCTACATCAAAATGAATGCTATCTAATAAACAATTGAACATTGTACTTCAAGGAAGTACAAATTAAACCTAAATTAGTAGAAGGAAGGAAATAATAAAGATCATGGCAAAAATAAGTAAAACAATGACTAGAAAAATAATATAAATGACTGACAGAACTAAGAGCTGAATTTTTGAAAGATAGCCCAGATTGACAAACTTAACTAACGAAGAGAGAAAGGGCACAAATCAGAAATTTAAAGAGACATTACAATTGATACAATAGAAACACAAAGAATCATGAGACTATTATGAAAAATTATATGCCAAGAAATTGGTTTACCTAGAAGAAATGGAATGTAATTTGATTCATGGAACTTACAAAAACTGAAGAAATACAAAATCTTAACAGATCAGTTACAAGGAAGGAAAGTGAATCATTAATAAGTCATCCATCAGGCTGGCCCTCTAACACAATGGTTACCTTCTGTGCATAGAGAGCTATATCCCACAGGCTGTTTGTGGTTCTAATCCCAGCCTTGGTAGCTTGAAAAACATACTGAACTTATGTTTGTGTGAGCTCAAAATTCTGATAGGATAATGATATAGAGGAAAAAGGATTTGAAGTATGATGACCACACCCCATTGAGATTGCTTCCTCACTTCCTTTCTCTCTTAGTCTCTCACCCTCTCTTTGTCTCTTTTTGGCAAGTGCACACTGGCCAAAATATGTCTTTCATTGAAGAAAAATCCAGAACCAGATGGTCTCATTCCTAAAATCTACTGAACACTTAAGTAACTAATACCAACTATTCTAAAGCTCTTTCAAAAAGCTGAAAAGTAGAGAATATTTCCACTCATTTTACAAGACCAACAATACACTGATATCAATGCCAGATGAAGACACTACAAAGAAAGAAAACTACAGACCAATATGAATATCGGTGCAAAATCTTCAATAAAATCACTACCAAACCAAATTCAGCAGTACATTAAAAAAACTCATTCACCATGACCAAATGGAATTAATCCCAGAGATACAAGAATCCTTCAAATGGAAATCAATAATCATAATACATCACAATAACAGTACTAAGGATTGAAACTATACAATTATTTCAATAGATGCAGAAAAAGCATTTGACAAAATTCAACATCTTTTCATGGTAAAAGTTTTTGAATATTAGGCCTAGAAGAAGGGTACTCAAGACAATATAGGTCATGTATCACAAACCTATAGGTAACAGTGTACTCAACAGGGAAAGTTTAAAGTTTTTCCTATAAGACCTAGAAAAAGACAAAGATTCCCACTCTCATCGCTTCTATTCAATATAGTACTAGAGGTCCTAGCAAGAGAATTTAAGCAAGAAAAAGAAATAAAAGCATCCAAATTAGAAAGAAAGAAGTCAAATTATCTCTGGTTATAGATGATATGATTTTCTATAAGAAAAATCTAAAGATTCCACCCAAAAAACTGTTAGCACTAATAAATTAAGTGATGTTTCCAGATACAAAATTAACACACAGAGCAAGCAGGTAGTATGATGATTAAGGTGCCGGATCCCACATAGCTTACTATATAGTTTGAGTCTATGACCCAACAGCTTGAAAAACAAGCCAGGTGTTTTTGTGTGCATGTCCAAAATCCCAAAAGGAGAATGGAGGAGAAAGGATTGCATCATGGCCATCCTCCCTGGGGGAAGGGTTATTTCTCACTTTATCTCTTCCCTTCTTCCTCTTTATTCCTCTCTCTGGTGAGCACACATTCCCTATGGGAAAAAGCTTTAATAAAACAATATGCAAATATCAGTAGCATTTTGATACACTAACAACAAATAATTTTATAAAGTAATCAAGAAAGCAGTCTCATTTATACTTCTAAGAACAACTGAGGGATCAACAAGGCTGACAGGTGGCATGGTGGTTCCAGGTGCTGGATTCCCTCATGACTGACCATGGTTAGAGATCAGGCCTGGTGGCTTGCCTTCTCACTTTCCCCTCTCTTTCTCTTTTGTTCTCTCACTCTGTTCCTCCCTGGTGAAATTAAATAAATAAATAAATAAATAAATCAGTAAATAAATAAATGATAAAGCTAAAAATGAAATATTTTTTTAAAAAATCAAGAAAAAATAAAAATTGAAGGATTGAAACCAGCAGATGGCATAGCAGTTACATGGCTGGAATCCCACATGACTGACCATGGTTTGAGTCCCAGACCCAGTGGCTTGAAATTCATGCAAGGTGCATGGGTGCTTGCATTCTCAAGATCCTAGGAGGAGAATGGAGGAGAATGGATTATCACATGGCCATCCTTCTGGGGGATGATTTCTCACTTCCCTCTACTATCTCTAACTCTCTCTCTCTCTCCAGTGAGCACATGCACCCTAAGTCAAAAAACTCTTTAAAAAATTGAGGGGTCAGTATATGCTGTAATGTTTGTGTCACTGGATTCCCATGTAGTCAACTGGCTGTGGTTCAAGTCCTGGACCCAGCGGCCTAAAACTCATTCTGGGCGTGTGTGCCCAAAGCCCCAAGAGGAGAATGAAGGAGAAGTAATTATAGTGTGGGCACCCTCCTGGGGGGTGATTTCTCCCTTTCTGTCTCTCTGTTTCTCTGTCTTTCTGGCAAGCACATGTGCCCTATAACAAATATCTCTCTCTACACACACACACACACACACACACACACACACAAAAAAAAAAAAAAAAAAACAAAACTGAGGGATAAATTTAACTCTAAAGAAGACAAAAATAAATTGAAAGAATTCTGTGTTCATAGATTGGAGAATATAATATTATGAAAATGTTCATACTCTTGAAAGTGATGTACAAATTAAATTCAATCCTTATCCAATACCAATAAAAAATTGTAAATGTATATAGAGCCATAAAAGACTCTGAAAAAGCCAAAGCAACTTTAAGGAAAAAAAAAAATCTGGAGGCATTATACTATCTGACTTCAAAATATACTACAAAGCTATAGTAAACAAAATGGTATAATACTGCCATATAAACAGACATAAAGCACAGTGGCACAGAATAGAGAGATCAGAAATAAATCTATACTTTACAGTTAAGCAATCTTTGTCAAATGTGTTAAGAACACATAATGGTAAAAGAGCAGTCTTCAATAAATAGTGCTGAGAAAAATGAATATACACTAACAAAAGGATGAAATTAGACCCTTCACATCATATACAAAAATCATTTGGATTGTTTCAATCCTCACAATGTATTAAAGACTGAAAAGTAATATCCAAAGTTATAAAACTACTAGAAGAAAATATAGGGCAAAAGCTCCATGACATTGGTCTGGGCAATAACTGTTTGATTATGACTTCAAAAGCAAAGGCAGCAAAATTACAAATGGGTCAGTGGGATCAAACTAAATCATTTTGCACAGAAAAGGAAACAATCAATACAGTGAAGAGACAACTTAAAGAATGGGAGAAAATATTTACAAACTATGTATCTAATAAGGGATTAATATTCAAAATATATAAGAAACTCAAACTACTCAACAGCATAAAACAAATAATCTGATTGAATATTGGATTAAAAATCTGAAAAGACATTTCTCAAAAGAAGACATACGAATTGTCACCAAGCATATGAAAAATGCTCAACACTACTATCATAAGGAAAATGTAAATTAAGACTGCAAAGAGATATCACCTCACAGCTTTCAGAATGGCTGTTACCAAAAAGACAAAAGATAAGTGTTGGGGAAGATGTGGGGAAAGGAAACATTCATACTCTGCTGATGAGAATGTAAATTTGTACAGCTGTTTAGAAAACAATGTGGCAATTCTTCAAAATATTAAAAACAGATGAGGTTGGCAGGTGGTGTGACGGTTAAGGCACTGGATTTACACATGTCTGACCATGGTTCAAGTCCTAGACCTGGCAACTGGCTTTCTCACTTTCTGTCTCTCTCTCTCTGTCTCTCTCTGATCAAATTAATAATAATAATAATAACAATAATAAATAAAATAATTCTTAAAAAAGAACATTTTACATTAAAAAAAAGGAAAAATAGAACCACTCTATGATCTACCACTATTGAGCATATATTTAAAGGAAATGATATCAGTATGTCAAAGAAATATACATCCAATATTTTTTGCAGCATAATTCACAATAGCCAAGATATGAAATTAAGATAACTGTTCATTAATGGTTGAATGTATAAAGAAACAGTGAGTTATATACAAAATAGAATACTATTAAAGTATTAAAAAAGGAAATACTGTTATTTGTGACAGTATGGATGAAGGTAAAAGACATTATGTTAAATAAAATAAACCAAGAACAGAAAGGTAAATATTGCATGATCTCACTCATATGTGGAAATCTAAAAACAAAATTAAACCCATAAAAAGAGAATAGGTAGGGTTCATTTTGTGTATGTGGTAGAGGTGAGGTTTGAGAAGATACTAGTCAAAACATACAAAATGTCAGTTGAAAGGAGGAATAAATTCAAGAGGTCTCTTGTACAACATGGTGACTATAGTTACTAATATATTGTGTTCTTGAAAAATACTAAGAGAGGGAATGTAATGTAAAGTGTTTTCACCATAAAACTGTGAGGTTCTCCTTATGTTAATTTGCTAGATTTAGTTATTCCATAATGTATCTATACTTCAAACCATCATGTCACACATGGTGTATGTATGTGTGTTTGTGTGTGTGTGTGTGTGTATATATATATATATATTTATATATATATATTTATATATATATTTATATATATATTTATATATATATTTATATATATATATAATTTTATCTATTTTTTAAAAGAAATTCTATCTATAGGATATGAAATCACTCATCTGACTGATTTTCCCCAACTGAAATGATAGCCTTTTCCATGAAGTGGAATTAATTGGCTATCTGTGGTTTTATTCTACCTCTTGTTAAAAGCATGAACATAAGCTAAAGAAAATTTTTCATGTCATGATCATTTGCATAATGTCATTTTGCTTTAAAGCCTTAGGTGATTCTTCCTTTCTCATCTTTCTTTGAAAATAAGGAAACTGTATTGACTTCTTTTGAATAATTCATTCTATAGAATAGCCACATCTGTGTTTATCATTTATGAAGTAAATTGTTTTGCTAAATACAAAGAAAAAATTCTTGACTCGGATGAGACAAATTTTAAAAAAAACAACTTGTTACATAAAAATTCTTTGACATATATATATATATATATCTCAGGCATTTCACTCAAAATGAAATGGTCCTTCATATTCTACTTTCTAAAGAGGTGCTATGGAAATGTACCTCTTTTCCTTGGCCACCTGCTCACTAGTCCCACAGTAGGACAAGAGTTCTGCTCATTATGCCACTAAGTGCCACTTTTCGACTTAAGACATTTTCGCTGTTGCAGAAACTTGATCTGATCCCAACTTTTTTGTTTTTAGGAGAAGATTTCATGTTTCAATGTAAAAGTATTTCTAGTTTTCTTTTTATTAAGAATCATTTCTGGGTCAACCAGTGGTTTGGTGGTTAGGGCAGCTGGATCTCACACAGCCAACTGCACAGTTCAAATTCCAGACACAAAGTTTGAAAACACACCAGACAGTTAGGCTGTGTGTGCTCAAAATACCAAGAGGAGGATGAAGAAGAGATTGCAGTGGTGTGGTCATTCCTCAAGAAGAGGAATGTGCTTTGTCACTCCCTCCATCCCACTCTGTCTCTCTCCAGCAGGTGTATACATCCTTTAGCAAAAAAAAAAAAAAAAAAAAAAAAAAAAAAAAAAAAAAAAAAAACTAATAATAATAATATTTTTGTTTGAAGTGACTTTCCAGTTTTATTTTGTTTTACATAAAGAAAATATTTGCCCTATATAAAGTTTGAAACTTATAATGTAGAATTGTTCTTGTAGATCTATTTTAAAAGAAAGTCAGAGAATTTCACAAATATCTCTATATAGAAAAAATATACTTTTCTAGGACTTCCTATTGTAAAGAGATCATGCTTTCTCCCAAGTGTGATTGTGGAAGCTGACAGACATAGTTTAAAATCCTGTAGCTGTAGGTGTGTTATTTTTGAGGGAGAACTACTCTATTCATGAGAAGGCAATGTAATGTATATAGTTCTTGACAATTAGAAGGAGTGTCAGATTCAGGAGAGTATAAATAATAAAATGTACAGAAAATTATGAAACCTTATTTTAACAAATCATTTTAACCATTTTCTCCGCCCATGATATGTTGAACTGGCATAGTGAAAAGTAGAAAGAGGATTTATAAATATTAATTTTTCTTCTGTCCTTGTACCTTCTTAGCACATATATTACTAAACAGAAATATAGCCAAAAGGTAAAAGTAAATTTAGGAACCTTAAATCCAAAAGTTAATTGCATTTTCCTCTTACTAATATTTGAAGTGGGTCATCTGTAAAGAGAATTGGAAGCCTAAGTATTGATGGAATATTACAAGCAGTTATGCCATATACCAATTTGCAGTGTAGTTATATTTAATCATGTTTCTGTTTTTGAAAAAAAAAAAAGGAAAAAAAGATTCTCATGGTTCCCTGGGAAACAAATCTCTTTAGAATTCCACTCTTGATTTCTACCTGACTTGAACATGGAGTTCATCATCTGAGAGGGATCTTAACCTTCAATGTTTTGAAAAACTTAATTTTCAACTCACCAATGATCCTCTTTTGTGATAATGCAGAGCTCATTAAGCTGGAGAGCACAGCTCCACACTAAAGGCTCTCTCATTGCAGGCTGACGTTGGGGTTCATGAGCAGCACTGCCTTCTTATCTATGTGGCTTAGCAACACCTCTACTGCTGCCATGGTGATGCCCATCGTGGAGGCTGTGGCACAGCAGATCATCAGTGCTGAAGCAGAGGTCGAGGCTACTCAGATGACTTATTTCAGTGGATCTACCAACCATGGACTGGAAATTGATGGTATCATGTGTTGATATGGCCACAGTGGGGTCTAGTCACTGGGGCAATAAGTATAAACTCAAGAATGAAGGGTGATATTTTTGAATGAACTCTCCATACATGCATAATGCAAATTTAACCTTCATCTTTCTATAGTTTCCAGTATCTACACAAAGAAATTACATTACACAAATATTTTACCTTAGATTAATTGTCAAATGTATATTCTCTGGCAAAAGTGGGATGGATACCTTTTCTATACTCCAGCCAGTCTGATGGGATGATCTGTCATGTTTTTATCAGTAGACCTGCAGGTTAGTCTTTCCTGTCCTGAAATGACTTTCCTGTATAAAATATTGGGAATCTTTAATTCTTACATTTTATTTGGATATAGCATCAACTTTCATTGTGGTTATTTCTAGCTCTGATGAACTGCTCCAATGCAGTAGAAAAAAATAGAGAGAGAATATTTGTGTTTATAAAATGCTTTATTAAGATGAATGTTATGTCAGCCCAAGGTGAATTTGTTTATTTTCAGTTTCCAGTAATGCTTCTAACTTCTCGCACACACACATATACACATGCAAACCTAATGATAATCCTTTAGTTAAATTATTTTTCTTCTGTTTCATGTTTTGCAGAAAGTATTAATGGACATGAAACAAATGAGAGGAAAGGGAAAGCAAAACCAGTTCCAGGGTAAAGAATATTGATATTTTGATTAGAATTTTCCAAATTACACTTTAATAAAATTATAAACTGAGTCAATTTATTTTTCAGATACAGTACTGATGCAGGCAAATTTTCAAACAAGATGGATTTGGAAAAGGTACATTAAATTTGATTCTTTCTAAATAATTATACATGAAATTACATTAGAGCTGCAGTTTTCTACGTATGTAATTTAAACCTCTTTACTCACTTTCTTGTCTACAAATTAGTTTGCTTGAGTAAGTCAAAGTATGGTGTAATGGTTTGATAAGTCTTCATGGACTGACTGAAATAAAAATCCAGATAGACATCATTTTAGGGTCTTAAAATAAACATCCTTATTTTCACCTTTTATTAGAATCATGCTAATGGCTCTTATCCAATGTTGTATAAAGAAATATTATTCTAGTTTCAGGATATTGTTTCACCTTCTTATTAAAATCTGACTGACCCAATAGCCTGATTTTTCATTAGTGTCCTCATTCCTTTCAAGTTATGAACTTAGAGCAACTCTTATACACATAATTACAAGTCCAGTTAGTTATCTGTAGTGTCTCTGTTGCCACTAAAAATTCTGATGCAGAATTCTTGAGTTGCTTCTGTCAAATACAGGCAGAGGAGTTGTTGTAGTCATTGTAGATATTAAAAGAAGAAAAGAGACCTTTTATAAATATCCCATACAGTTCTTTTTTGCAGAATAAATCTATACGGAAATATTATAGTAGGTTGCACTGGGAGCAATATATTTCATGACCACTGAAATATAATCCTACATAGAAATATTCCTACAGTAACCATGGTGTTGGGAATAAGAGAGAGGGTCATATGTTCCTTCCTCAGGCTATAATGCATTAGCAAGCAACTTAATGGGAAAAAGAAAATCCTGTTATTTATAGAAATCTTCAAGAAAAAAGCAAATTTCTATATAAAAAGAGAACGAATACAAAGACTAACTTCAAGCCATTTGCTACAGTATACAGCAAGAGAATTCAAAGAGTGAAATTGTATATATATATATATATATATATATATATACACATATATACACATATATACACATATATACATATATATGTGTGTGTGTGTGTGTATATATATATATATGTATATATATATATATATATATATATATATATATATATTTCTTAAAGCATTATCATCAATAAGATACAATTAATTCTTTTTTATATTTTAATTTGACCAGAGAGGGACAGATTGAGAGAGAGAAAAGTGAGAAAGGGAGCCACCAGGTCCAGTACTTGAACTGCAGTCAGCCATGTGGGAGTCCAGCAGCCTTAATCACCACATTACCTGCCAGCCCCAAGATACAATTAATTCTTCTAAAACACAGAAAATCCATAATATGCCATGTATGTTATGGAATTATACATTAGAAAAGGGCATTAAAAATGGTTGTGAATGGGACCAGCAGGTGGCATAATGGTTATGTCACTGGACTCCCACATAGACTACCATGGTTCAAGTCCTGGAGGCGGAGGCTTAAAATTCATACCAGCCGTGTACCTGTGTGCCCAAAATCCTGAGGAGGAGAAAGGATCACTATGTGGCCATCCCCCCAACGGGTGATTTCTTTTTTTTTCTTTTTTTTTTTTTTGGAGAGGTTTTTGCTATAGGGCGCATGCGCTCGCCACACAAATAGAGAGAGACAGAGAGATAGAAAGTGAGAAATCACCCCCCCCAGGGGGGACGGCCACGCTGCAGTCCCTTCTCCTCCACTCTCCTCTCGGGATCTTGGGCACGCACGCACACGCGCTTGGCGTGAGTTTAAGCCACCAAGTCCGGGACGCGAACTGCAGTCGACTACGTAGGAGTCCAGCGACATAGCCATTACACTAACTGCTGGTCCCCCCAAGGGGTGATTTCTTACTCTCTGTCTCCCTGTCTCTCTGGCAAGCACACTCACCCTATAGCAAAAATCTCTCTAAAACAAAACAAAACAAAAACTGTTGTGAAAATTGGCAAGTCTAAATAGAAAATAAAAAGTATGTATATAATTTTAATAAGCTTCCTGTGGTCATCTTTAGAAACCTAATTTTCTGGCATAATACCTAAATTTTGAGTCAAGGGCTTTCAAATTGATTTGATATCAACACTTCTGCAATTTGAAGAATACTGTCCTAGGCACAATAGGAAGGTCTACTGATGTTAAGATCTGCTTTTGACTGTAATCAGTCCAGTGTCTAGTAGAGAAAATGGACTTTATAAAACATATCTGACATAAGTACTGCAATAAAGTTGGACAGTGGCCAAGCCTTCCAGAAGCAGCAGCAACTAGCTTGATCTGAGTGTACTGTAGGAAGGGAGTATGAGGTAAAGGCATTTGTGTTTGAAAAGACAGTAGCAAGTGCAAGCAGAGGAGTAGAAACTCTTTAAGTACAGAGACATGTCTACTTCGTCACCATTGTAGAACCTAGAATATTCCCATGCCTGACACAGAGTAGGAACTCAATAGATATGTATCTGTATCAGTTAATGAATGAATGAATGCAAGAAGGGAGAAAGGGAAGATGGATTCTAATCAAAGAGGACAACTAATTCAAAGATCCCTGTATGTAATAAGCAGAGTTTTTTCAGGACGCCTTCTCAAGGTGGGTGCTACAGGTGAACTGTTGTGTTGAATGAAATGATTAAATAGGTTGGGCCAGTTTGAAATAGCTCCTTCTGTGAGTCAAAGGAGTTTAGTTTGTCATATGGGAAAGAGAAGGTCTTAAAGCTGGGAGACGGCATGGTGAATTCTGCCTTTGGGAAACTTGTTCTGAAAACAACATGAAGGGCAAAATGATATGGACATAACTGAGTTTTTTGATTAACCAGAAGCCAGGAATGAGAGAGAAAACATTAGGACATGACTCCACTGCTCTAAACTAGGCAAGGGTAGATTGTGGTGCTATTGATTGGGGTGAAGAATGCACAGGAATAACGTTTTAAAACAGAAAAGTGAGATAATTTTAGTGTACTTTGGGTAATAAAAATGAATACTGGTACTTAGAGGAAAGGAAGTCCTTTGAATGCCAAGACTGTGGTCTTTCTAGGACTGAATGGAAAAAAAAAGAAAAAAACCTTAAAAAATAAAAAGAAAAATTGTAGGACTACTTTTTCTTATAGAAAAGTGTTCTTTATAGAGATTGTATGAAAATATTATTTGCAAATTTTGCATTTTAGATATGTTTTGAGTTTTAACAACTCTCTTTTCAGGAATAAATATAGTGTGTGTTGCAATTAAAATAAACTGCACCTTTTCTTTGCTAGGTTTATACTAGAAAATTTAGAACAAACTGATTACACTGAAGACTGTATATGTACTTTATCGAGCTATATATAAAATGGAAGAAATATTTATATTCATACTGTTCTGTTATTCTGCTTTCTTCTTAAAGTGGCAGTAGTATTCTGTTAAATTAGAATAAGTTCTGTGTAGTTTGACTCTGAATCAGATGCACAAGTCAAAAAAATTCAAATACTATTCTTTTGAGGGTGGAAGAATGGTCTAAAGTACATTTCAAAGGATAGAAAGAAAATAAAAGATTTAGATTTCTTTTTGTTATTTGCACTATTTCATCATGTTCTTAAAATGAAATTAGAATTGATTTCTAGTGAAACTTATTAGTACGATTAGATCAACCCAAGATGATCAATAAGCTTCCATTGTTTTTATGTATAGATTTCTTCACAAAGATAATAATATGCACACTGATATACATGAAGCTTAATGTATAGTAAGCAGAAAGTCTCTAAAAGTAGAAGAAAATTAAGAATCACCTTCTGGGGCCAGCAGGTGGTGTAATAGTTAAGGCACTAGACTTCTATATAGTCGGCCACACTTCAATCCTGGGCTCAGCATCTTGAAACATACTGGGCACATGTGCATGTGTGCCAAGTCCCAAAAGGAGAATGGAGGAGAGGGAATTGCAGCATGGCCATCCCCTCTTGGGGGTGATTTTCTGCTTTCTGTCTCTCTCTCTCTCTGTTTCTGGTGAGCACATACTCCCTGTAACAAAAATCTCTCTCTTAGAAAAAGAATTACCTCCAAAGAAATTGTAAATGTACTGATTATCATAATATTGGTTGAAAATTATATATATAATGTATATAATGTATTTAACATTGGTTCAAATATTATCTTCTCAGTGACGCTTACCCTAGCCTCCCTATTTACTGCAACCACTATATCCCACATCCTTCCTCCTGACCCTACCCTACTTTTTCCAAAGCATGTATTACCTTCTTAAAAACTATATAATTTGCTTAATTTTTATTTGTTTTGCTTATTTTCCATATAAAATCCACAGGAGCAGAAATTTTTGTTCCTTTTCTTTCTATATCAAATATCTAGAACAGTGACTGCCAGAGGCTACTAAAAATATTTTCTGATGGGACCAGCAGTTAGCATAATGGCTGCATCACTGGACTCCCATGTAGTTGATCGTGGTCAAGTCCTGGACCCGGTGGCTTAAACTCACGCCAGGCATGTGTGCGTGCGTGCCCAAGATCCCGAGAGGAGAATGGAGGAGAAGGGATTGTGGCGTGGCCGTCCCCCCTGGGGGGTGATTTCTCCCTTTCTGTCTCTCTGTCTCTTTCTGTCTTTCTGGCAAGCACATGTGCCCTATAGCAAAAACCTCTCCAAAAAAAAAAAAAAAAAAAAAGCTGAGTAAATGAATAATCTTAGTAATATTTTCTCCAATAATTAAAACTAGATCAAAATAATGCACCCTCTATATAAACTACAACAGGAAGCAAATGAATAAACATTTAAAGATAAAACTATGGATTAGGTTAATTTTACTATGTTATTAGGTAGCTAACTGCTGCCATAACAAAATACCACAGTGGTTTAAATAACAAGTACTTCTTTTCTCATAGTTCTAGAAGAAAGACATTCAAAGTCAAGGTGCTGTCAGGGTTGGTTTCTGGTGAAGTCTCTTTGTCTAGTTAAGAGTTTTCTTTCTTCCTACTGGTCCACACATGACCTTTCCTCTGTGCACTTGTCTTATATAGAAAAATCTCTAGTCTTTTTTCTTTAATTTTTTCCTTTTTTTTTTTTTTTTTTTTTTTTTTTTTTTGCCATAGGGCACATGTACTCACTGGAGAGAGAGAGATAAGGACAGAGAAAAGGAAAGTTAGAAATCACTCCCCAGTGTGGATGGCCATACCATAATCTCTTTTTCTCCATTCTCCTCTTGAGATTTTGGACATGCACACACATGTGCCCGAACGATTTTCAAGCCTGTGGGTCTGGGACTCGCACCGTGGTTAAGTCATGAGGGAGTCCAGCACCTTAATCCCTATGTTACCTGCTGGTTCCTGGTCTCTTTTTTAAAAAATGAGGATGCCAGTTCCTATTGGATTAGTGGTCTACCATGAGGCCTCAATCAACCATAAGGTCCTATCTCTAAATATAGTCAAGTTGGGGGTTAAGACCTCAACACGTAAGTGCTGGGGGAACAGAATTCAGTCCTAGATAACATTATACTTAGTATATTCAAATCTAAAAGTAATCTATCTTTTTCTTCTTAGTAGAAATTTAGTATATTTTAACTGAGACTATTCCTTTCTATTTACATGCTACTGTTGCACAATTTTTTAGTTCTAGTCTGTTGCTCTCTTGTAAACCAAATAAGCTTATTTTTGGAATCAATGAGTTGTAGTATTATGCTCATATTTGTTAATATCTTTGGTCAATGTTGTTTCTTGCTTCTAAGAGTCCCATTTACATAAATATGAGGGAATTTCAAAAAGTTTGTGAAAAAAATACAATTAAAGTATGACTTTATTTTGTTGCAAAAATGTTTTGAAATTCATGTGTGGTATTTTCATAATATGCATTTTGCAGGAACTTGCTGAAGACCCTCTCATATATCTTTTCAATGCATTAGAGGGCATTTTGGTGTCAAACTCTCAGGTTTTGCTTAATTAGAAGGTTCTTTATAATTCTTGAACTATATTGTCATGATTACAGATTGCTAGATTGACCCTTTTTTCCTTTATACTTTGGGGATATATTCCTACTGTCTTTTGCCTTCCCATTTTCCTGTGAGAAATTAACTAGTTATCAATCATATTAACTGGAATTAGTCAGAAACCTTTGTCATCAATCTTTTCTCAGTTGTTTTAAAGACATGTGTGGGTCCGTGTGTATGTTTTGTAAAGTTTCACTTTTATTTATCTAAGTGTATATTTCTCCTTAATCAGTATATATTTTTTCCAACAGTTCTTGAGAATTCTTAGCCATGTTTCTCAACATCCAGTTCTGTTCTTCTAGTTCTCTTTATCTTATCAGTTAGGTCTCCAATTAAATATGTGAAACTTTCTCACTTTATATTCTAAACTTCTTAATGCCTCTTCTGATTTTTCTTCTCTGGTCTTGCTGAACTACCTTATTAAGAATAATTTCGGGAACCAGCAGTTAGCGTAATGGCTATGTCGCTGGACTCCCACGTAGTCGACCATAGTTCATGTCCTGGACCCGGTGGCTTAAAACTCATGCCGGGAGCGTGTGCGTGCGTGCCCAAGATCCCGAGAGGAGAATGGAGGAGAAGGGATTGCAGCATGGCCATCCCCCCTGGGGGGTGATTTCTCCCTTTCTGTCTCTATGTCTCTCTCTGTCTGTCTGGCGAGCACACGCACCCTATAGCAAAAACCTCTCCAAAAAAAAAAAAAAAAAGAACTTCGAATTGTTTTTCTAATTCATTAATTCTCCCTACAACTCAACCATGTCTATTTTTTTTGATTTATCCATTTTTTAAATTTCAGTTATTTAAATTTTAATTTCTATAAATTCTATTTGCCTTTTCTAAGATTTGCTTGGTAAATTTTATAATTTTCTCTGAACTCATATTTTCCATTTCTTCTGTAATTTTAATAGTAAATAATTTTGCTACTATTCAATGTCTAATAGCTCAAGTGTCTGAAGTCCTTATAGGTCTCTTTCATTGATCTATTTTTGTTTTCTGATGGTTCTCATTTTGTTGACTTGTTTTTTTTTTTTTTGGAGAGGTTTTTGCCATAGGGCGCATGCGTTCACCAGACAGCCATTACGCTAACTGCTGGTTCCCAAAATTGAGTTTTAAGAAGAATCTTTGTGGCCTGAATGCTAACTTGTAAATGTCTTTCTATTTACCGTAGTAATACTATATAAACTAACAGCCCAATTAACAATATCTAAGCTAGTCAACCACAGAAGATAGAAATGTTACTTCAAGGAGTCTTATTGATAACTTCAATTATATGGCACATTATGGGAAGGCTGGCTTAATGAAAACTAAATAACATTATCTGTTATCTACTTACCTGAGTACACATGAACTCAATAGGTAAACGAAGAACTCAGGGCCACTGTCTCAATACGTCTGTACACTATGGAGCTTCCACTCCTTCCTCTCCTTGGTATTTACATCATCCACCAGCGTATGGGCCAGTAGGCACCAAGGTTAATCTATGCAGTAATTATTAGTAAAGATTAATTGATTTCCCATTTTTTACTGTAAGAAGATAAATACAGCATCTTCCATTAAGATGTCAGACTGAATAAACCCATTTACCTCCTCTGTATACTGAACAGTCAATAAAAGAAAAACAAACTTTCTAAAGTCATATTCACAGTTATGGAAATTTCAAGAGAAGAGATGATGACAAAATGATTTTGGAAGTTGGAGACTAAAAAGATATAACATGATTCGGTTAATCCATTGAAGTTAAATTCTAAATTGGAAGTGAGGAAAGCCAATAAATAATCCAATTCACTCAGCAGCAGCCTTTAAAGTGCTTACAATGCTGAACAGTGGATGCCGGGGTCCAGCCTTGGTGGGGGTGGGTTAGTTGAGACTCGTACACAGGAAGGCGATACGGGTGATCAGGAACAGAAATTAGACTAAGACTTCAGTGCCTCTTAGCGTGTTCTCAGCCGGCCACAGCCAGAGCCAGCTCCAGACTGTCGCGCTAGTGGCTATCAAACACACATATTTATTGAGGGATGTCTTACAGGAGTAGGAGGGGTGAGGGGGAAATAAAAGATTTACTATATGAAACAGGGAATTCAAAGCACAGGAACAATGATCATAAAACATGATGTCTGTCTTGTTTGAACAGGTGAAGCCAAACACAGTTCTCAGAATGAAGGAGTCTATTTGTCTGATGCATTTTCTTTTTCAGTCTTGATTACCGGACAGGGTCTTTTGAAGAGGGGGCTTGCAGGAAGCTTGGTAACTTCAGTCCCAGGTCAGTTTGATAACTTCAGTCCCAGTCCAGGGCAGCAACATTGCTGGTTACAAAGGCCTAGATAGAAATCTTGTCTTGTTAAGTAAAGACACAGTTAATATATGGACTGTCTATATATTACATCAAAAGAGGGTGAGTTTATTACCCATATGGGAAAGGAAGATGACCTTGTAGCTCAGGAGACAACACAGGATGTTTTATTAGCAGTTTTTCATTGTCAACAGCACATAGATTAGAAACTCTTTGCAGTTAAAAACTACCTGTTGCTTTATATAAAAGCTCCCAGCTAAGATAGTTAATCTTTCCCTGGAGCCTTCAGGTTTGTTCATCCTGTTGTCACCAGCCAGGCTTTTCCTTTTTGAAAAAAACCCACTGGTTTCTGTATTTTATTTTCTGAGTCTGTCAATTAGTGAGTTCTTCTGTTTTATCTCTGGATCACTGTTATGTGGTGAATGTGCTGACTTTGCCTAGCATAAGTTAACTTTGGCCTGTAGCTTTAACAAGGGGTATTTACATAAAACTAGCCTTAAACTACTAACTTAGTTTTCATATGCTACTAACGCTAATTTGGCTCATACTAACTTAACCTTAACATACGTTAATTTTGGCTTAAAACAGACAGGTGGGGGAGTCTCAAACTTCCTGGCCCTCCCATGACCTCTTAGGAAGCCACATTCCTACAAGATCACTAATTGGCTTTATTGTAATGGTTGGGGTGATATTTTACCCTTGCAGGGTACCTTAATAACAGTAAAGCTCATGGCAGAGAAATTGAGTACAGGCCAGTATAACGACACAAGGGAGGGCTCGTAAAATGGGCCTTGCCTCGCAGTTTCTTCCCAGTCCAGGCCTTGCCTATTAGACATGGGAGGCAGCCTCTTTACCAGCTTGTGTTGTCTGCATGGCCCCGTCAAGTGGAGGTAAGAAAAAATTGCTTATGAAACACTTAAATCTCCAAATTTCTTGGCCAACTCCACATAGCTACAAATGCTCCTCTCTCAACAAACAGAAACATAATCTCTAGATGTGGTAACAGAAAAGTAAGGTAAAAGAACCAGTCACAGTTCCAGGGTGGTGGGTGAAAATAGGGACACTGAGGCAAAGTTGGAATGCTTTATATTGAGAATCCTGTTTTCTGTTGCCAGTCCTGGTAGCCAGGCCTATACCCTCCAGGTGTCAATAAGCAGAAGACCAGAAGATTTTGCCCAGGAGACGGCAATAGGCACAAGAGAAAAAATGAAAACATATTGACATTAGAATTTTCAGGAAAAAAAAAAAGTTAAGTCAAATACCACAGTGAGGCCAACAAGAAATCCCAAAGCACAAATGCAGAGTGTCTAAGCAGCTCTTTACTGTCTTAAAAATGAGCAGAACACCAATACTTCCTGGATATCTGAAGAAAGCCTCAGGCATGAAAGAGTGGGAAACAAACAAAAAGGAAACAGCAACTTGCAGAATATAGTCTATGCAAAAAGATGAATACATGAGAAAAGAAAATGTCAGTAACATATTTAGAGAGGTAAACAAAAAATTTACATTCACGAAATTGAAAGCCTTCTGTAAAAGAAAAACAAGATAAGCTATAAAATATGCAAATATAAAATAAATTATAAATAAATAAAGTGTAAATGTAAAATATAATAATACAAAATGCATTCTACCTGGAAATTTAAGGAGACAAAGGCAGGAAAAAATAAGATAAAGAATATAATAGGAGTTTTAGGAAAAATATGAAGGAAATAGCAAACACTTCAAAAATTGAAGAAAACTTTTACAATGGAAGAATACAATTTTTATGATTAAAAAGGCCTACTAGGTAGTACAGTGGGTAAAACAGACCCACATAGAGACGATTTACTTTGAAATTTTTGAAATTTAAAACACTGTGGGTAGAGAAGATCCTAAAGGCTTTCAAAAGAGATAAAAACTAATTCCTTTAAAAGGACCAAAAATGTGAGTGGCTAGGGCCTGACAGTGGTGCAGCTGTGAAACATGATGTTTTGTGAAGGTGATTTGCACAAGAAGATTCTGGGTCTGTGTCCAGAAACCTCACTGAGTACTCAGGGCACGTGTGACTAACAATCTTAGCCAGGCTGAGGGTGGGGGTGGATTGTGGCACCCCCTGAAGAGGGTACTTCTCTCTCTCTCTCTCCCTTTCTCTTTCTCTCTCTCTGTCACTTATTCAAGAAACAAACTTTAAAAATACAAATGTAAATTAATGAATGCTTCTTCACAGCAACACTAAGTTTTCTAGCAACATCAGACAATAGGGAAAAAAATATGCTCGAAATTTTGAGTACTATTCATTCTCAACCTAGAATCGGTATCCAGCCAAGGTATCAATAAAAGAGGGTGGAATCAAGTCTAGATAGCTCTTACCTGCTTTAAAGAAAAAAAAATTATTAAATGAGGGCAGAATTCAGTCTAGACAGCTCTTACCTGCTTTAAAGAAAAATGATTAAATGTAGGATTTGCTGAAAGAGGTGTTACCCAGATTACAAAATTAGTAAAGTATTTGATGTGGATCACATAATCCTATCACCTGATAGTTCTGAAAGAAGGTTCAAGCAACCAGAAATTATGGGGGGCTGATTCAGTGATATGCACTTAAAAAAACTAAGCAAATAGGGGAAAAAGAAAAAGTTTTCTAACTTCAGGGGTGAGGAAACTGGAAAAGTAATTTGTATCACATCACTCAGTTATTGTTTCCTATTTTTTATTGTATGTATTTTTTTACATCCAGTCGCTGTGTATTGTTACAGCATACCAAATTATTTCACTAGACAACTCAGTGAAGCATTGATCTCTGCTCTAAGCAAAATCATTATATAGCCAGGGCCAGCTTGCTGTATGGCGATGAAGGTAGCTAGAACCCCAGTATAATTGAATGCACACTTCAAAGTCCCAGACCCAGGAGCTTGAAAAACACAGCAGGTACATGTTCGTGTGGTACTGAAAACCCAAGAGAAGAATCAACAGAAGGGATTGCAGCATGGACATCCCCCCAGGCGTTACTCTCTCCCTCTCTCTCTCTATCTCTTTCTCTCTTCCCCTCTGTCTCTCTCTCTCTGGGGAGCACACACCCTATACTACATATTTTTAAAAATCAGAAAAATATTATGATATAGCCATAATGGGAGGATGTTGAAACATAAAACGTGTAAGTATATTAGGTGAAAGAACCCTAAAATTTCATCATCTACCATAGTGGAAATTTAGTTGTGATGCTTACAACTAAGAAATTAAGTTATGGCATTATATAAATACTATTTAGGTAAATGCAAATAAATAAATAATTTTTAAAAACAGCTAGATTTTAAACTGGCTATCTTTGGCAAGCAGGAAGTGATAGGAACTCATATCTTTTGCATTTATCCTTTCATAATTATTTAGCTATCAATAGAAACCCAAATTTTTTTATACCACATTCATCTCATTGAATTATTTTTTACAGCCCTGTGGAGACCAGGTTTTGCCCGTACTGATCCACCTCTGCGCATTTCAGCACCGTAGGTTGTAAATGTGTGATTTGCCCCTGAAATCTGCACTCATGGCCACCAGGTGGCAATAACGAGTTGTATCTGTGCCGCCCAGATTTCTGGTCTGACAAGTCCACTCTGATGATGTCATAGGGTCCTGCATTTGGTCACAGACTAGTCACGTTATTTCAGTTACTTAGAAGAAAGTATGAAAGACATAGTCACAGGACTTAGATGTCATATGTTGGTGTGAGATAATAAATGTAAGACAGAATTCGGACTGAATAGAAACACAATGGGTGACAATTGTAGTAAAAGCAGTATGAAACTTAATTGAATATAAAGTCTTAAGTGTAAGTTTAAAAACTCATGTAATAGACACAAACATGAGAAGTTATCTGCTGATGATAATGTACAAAGTAATATCTTTGACTTCATTAATATGTACTGTATTCATTTTGGGAAAAACCAGGTCATATGCTGTAAAGATAAACTGTGAGTAAATGTAAATTTAAAAAAAAATTATCTAAGTAAAAAGTGCTCTGGAAGTCAGGATGGTACTGGGGAAAATCACTGAGAAGAAACTCACACACATAGATTCTGGTTTCAATTCTGTGTTCAGCTAGGTCACATTTAAGACTTAGCTTGCTATTCTGAAAAATAGGTCTTTTGTACCAGATAATCTCTAAATACCTGTATTTTTTGGGGGGGGGGGGGAGGTTTTTGCTATAGGGCGCGTGCGCTCGCCAGAAAGACAGAGAGAGACAGAGAGACAGAAAGCAGGAAATCACCCCCCGGGGGGATGGCCACGCCGCAATCCCTTCTCCTCCATTCTCCTCTCGGGATCTTGGGCACACACGCACACGCGCCCGGCGTGAGTTTAAGCCACTGGGTCTGGGACTCGAACCGCAGTCGACTACATGGGAGTCCAGCGACATAGCCATTACGCCAACTGCTGGTCCCAATACCTGTATATTTTAATGGATAGTCCGTGTTCTTTAATATGTTAAAATTTTGTGTGTGTGATTGTGGAAGATACAAAAATATCAAGAAGGTATCAGATACTCTTGATCTCATGAACAAAGAAATAACCATCAATAATATTTGGACATATTTTATTTTGATCTTAATTCTAGACACATATATGTATGTGGATATATTTTTTAATCTTAAAATTCCACTGTTCTGTATATTTAACTTCACATAATTCTCCTTATGCACAGTGTTTTCCTCTTCATAATATACCCTTGTATTCCATGACACCTATGTCTAAGTATATTCATAATAAACCCCTATATACAGATGACAATGACCTTGGATCACAACAGGTTTTTCCTGATCACTGTCTCCCAGGTGGTCTCCAATCTCATCTCCCTGGATGCCTTCCTCCCTTTACTTTGGAATTCATTATTTCTCTCCCAAACTCTTAGGATGAAATAAATAAATACACACACACACACACACACACACACACGAACACATTGAGTGCACAACAAATTCCTTCCCACATAGAGAAATATAGTGATATTTTAACCTTAGGGTCAGGATATTCTTTCCTTACTTTCTTTTTACTGCCATAGGGTGCATGCACTCACCAGAGAGAGACAGAGAACGAGGGAGAGGGAGAACTCACCCCTCATAGCGTGTGGACATGCCATGATTTCTTCTCCTCCATTTTTTCTGTTATGCTGGAATTTGGGACATACATGACATGTGCCTGGTGCGTTTTTCAAGTTGCAGGGCTGGAATTTGAACCGCAGTGGGCCATCTACGATTTTGCTCTTCTAACCAACTAGGTTCAGGGGCCAACCTCAGAATTTTCCTTTCTATCCCAAGTAACTTATTTCGACTCCCACATGGGCTAGGGTTAAACCCTTCATTTCAGGTTGAAACTGGGCAGAAGACTATGGATTCATCTGCTGTGCTATCCTCCCTTTTAAAAAATAATTTCTATACTACTAATTGGCTCAATTAGTGACTCACTCACTATGAGCTCAGTTTTTCTGCTCCATGTCCTCTGTTACGGTCCCTCAGTCATTACCCCCTATGGTATTATTTATTCCACAGTTCAGTCCAGTGGTCACTTATGCTCACATGCACTCAGAAAAAGTAGCTAAATCTGAATGCACAGGCTCATGTTTACTGACTAGATAACACAGATTGTGCACCCCCCCAACCCACCCCAGAAACACCTCCACTCATTTGTTTTATGAGTAAATACTAATATTTGTATTAGCATTCACTGTAGAATTTGAATTTATCCTGAATTTTAATGCCTTTTAAATCATCCACAATATTTACATAAATATCAACTTATGTACAATAGCATTATGTATGTTTTAAAGTTCTTCTTATACAAAAAAAGTGTGGTAAATCCATAAGGGATAAAGCATGTAAAAGATAATAATTTGTGGGTTTTTTTAATTTTGTATATGTCAATGCATTGTAATAATTACTTTACATATGTGCATATATTTTCAGATAACATTTATGTAAAATCCAATTTGTTCTGTATTTTTATATTTTAATATAACAATGAGAAATCACATGCACATTGCATTTTTAAGATTCCATTCATATTATCAATTTAATAATACACAAATTATTCATTGCTTTTGGTTTGTGTTTGAAGTCTGTCTTATAGTAAAATATTTAATACTTAAGCCTAAAATTTCAGTTGTCACTTTGCATTACTCATAAGAATTTTCAAACTTATTTTGCTATTTTATTTACATAACATTTTTTGTTTCCAATGGAAATTTTTATCATGTGGAAAATGCACATCATTTTCATGTAGAAAATATAAGGCAAAAGGGGACATTTGTGAATCAATTTATTTTGGGTGAAGAGTAGATTCCTCTGGGGGGCTGACCTTTAAGTTAATTAGAAAGTAAAAGGTAATTACAATCCAATGCACCTGACCTTGCTATGCTAAATGCCATTCCTACATCTTGATGACTTTGAATGAGTAGTCATTTTTTCCTTATCATGATTTCTCAGAAAGATTGATGCCAGTGTCTCAGAAAATATGTTTATCTGGAATAGAGAGAATCTTATATTCTTCAGGGAGAAAAGGAAACTCTGGTACATGGTTGATGGGATATAGATTGGTACAGCCACTATGGAAAACACTGTGGAATCTCAAAGAATTAAAAAGATAACTACTATATGATCCAGTAATATCATTTCTGGGTGTATATCCAGAAAAAATAAAATCAGTATGTCAAAGAGATATCTGCAAACCACCCCCCCCCCCCGCCATGTTCATTGGAGCATGGTTCAAAATAGCCACAATATGGAAACTACTTAAGTGGTCATCATCTCTGGATAAATAGATCAAGAAAATATGGTTTGGGTTACTGTTAATATCTCCTTATTGTACCTTTCAATCAATACTTGACTATTTAAGTCTTTTCCTATATATAGTAGCTTTAAAAATCCAAATGTATTTAATAAATATACAAACACACACAAAGAGAACAATTGTTTGTCTATGTTTTTAAATGTATTTGGATTTCTTTTAAAAGGCTTCTGTGTGTAGGACAAATATGAAATAAGCAGGAATTTATGCAAGCTCCATAAAGACTTATTACAGTAATTCAGGCCAGAAATAATGTTGACTTAGCTCAAGATGACAACAGTGGAGATAGAGCAAACCAAAGAATCCAGGCACATGTAGGTAGATAAAATTGACAGATTTTGACGAGATGAAGAAGAGAATATTTTCAATGAAGAAAAGCATTATAGCGTAGTGGCTGAGTATGAGCTTCAAAGTAAGATTGCTTGGTTTGAAAATCCCTATCAGTTATTTCAGGCTCTGTGATCCTGGGAAATTCTCTTAACCTTTCTATGTTTCATGTCTTCATCTATAAAATAGTATAATAGTACTCACCTCATTGTGTTGTAATAATTAAATGAATGAAAACATTTACCTGATTTTAACTTAGACCAATGTTGTTACATACCAAGTACACTTTAACTGTTCGCTATTATGGCAATGGTGATGCCATTAGCTTATACAGGGAATCCTGAAGAACTAGGTTTGAGAAAGGAAGTAATTTTGTTTTAAACATTTTTGGATTAAAATTGTACAAATACTTTTAAATTATGTTGAATAAACAATTAGATATATGTATCTAGAAAGGGGAGTGTGTGCTGAATTAGAAGTTTTGTGGTCAGTATATTGTTAGTCACTAAATCAATTAAAATATGAGTTTTTATTTATTTTTTTAATTGTCAGAAGGTGTGTACATTTGCCAGAAAGACATAGAGAGAAGGTGAAAGCATCTTCCAAGGGTGTGGTCACTCCACAATCCTTTCACTTCCATTTCTCCATCCTGTCAGGATTTGGGCCATGCATATTTGCATGCCTCATAAGTTTTTCAAGCCTTTGGGGCTGAGCTTCCAACTACAGTTAGCCATGTGGAATCAGGTTCCTTAACTACTAGGCTATGGAGTCAGCCCCAAAACATAAGTTTATAAGGAGAATTATTGAATTGAAAGAGACAAAGGCCTATGATAGAGTTTCAAGACATTTCAGTGGTAGAGAAGGATAATGGAAAAGGGACTATTGTTAAGGGAAACAGAAGAACAAAGATATAGAAGAAAAATCAGAAGAGAGAGATCACAGAAGCCCAAGGCAGAGTTTTTCTAGTAGGAACGAGTGATTCATTCTTTTAGGTGCTAGGAGTCTACAAAGTTGAGAATGAGAAGTACCTATTTGATTTAGGTACTGTGGACATTATTAATAACCTTGGGAAGTACATTTTGTTTGGAATGAGGAGACAGAAATAGGTTGAAGTGATTAAAGAAATGGAATCAGTGGACATAGATCACTCTTTTGCGCAGTTTGGCTATGAAAATGGAGATGTGGTAGGTCAGTGTTATAATTGAGAGAAAAGTTAAAAAATATATCTGCTTTAGGAGTCAAATGATGGAGCAGTGATAATGCAATACTCTGTGAGGCTAACCTGTGTGGGAAGGTTCTAGGTTTTGTCCTGATACTCCTCTGCATATATTAGGTGTACATATGCTAATGATTTGGGACTGACTGAAGCGAGGGGTGGATTGTTGGATGAAAACCCTGCTGGGAGTGCTTCTGTCTATCTCTTTCATTAATGGAAGAAATAAATAAATAACCCATCTTTTTAATTAAAGAATTTTAAGTAAGCCTGACCTAGAGAAGAGAAAGTTTAAATTTATATAAAGTTGAGATATTTGTTATGTAATAAAGCACATTTATTTCAACCTCTGATATGAGGCTGCTTTTTTACTAAACCTGACTGAAAGACTATTTATTAAATGAAGTGACCAGAAATGTAATTGGTTCTACCCCATGGTAATTGGTTCTGTCCCCAACATAGGGACAGAAAGAGTCAAACCAACAGAGTGTGCTTTCATGGTCTATGGGTGAGAAAAAGAATAAAACTTCTTTTGACTTATGCCACAGGAAGACCTACTCTTATGAAAAACACATATATGTATTTGGAATAGTGATTTCCACCATTTGAGATTCTAGGAGATGGAGGGAGTGGGTAACTGAGATGAAACAGAATTAACAGTTGAAAATGGCAAAAAATATGTGAGGTATTTGAAATGTTATCCATGAACATGGTATAGTCATCCAGGTGCTGACATGATTGAGAGATAAAAAGTAATTGTGTGTCAGGTGCAAATATATTTTATTTATTTATTTTATTCATTTTTAAATTTATTTTCTACATTTAGTCACTGTACATCACTACAGCTTGTGAAATGAATTTACTTAACATGAACATGCTTCTCACCACAACTTTTACATGACAGCAGTGGGTGGCTAGAGCAGAATGTCATGGTCAAAAGAATGAGGAAAGAAAGATATACTCAAATTATATCATCTTTAAAGAAAAAAATGAATTTATAATTGTGTGAATAGAGAAGGAATGTTCTGTAAGATATAATGGGAGCAAGGGGGCACTGACTCCATCTCTCAATGCTGAGATTCTTGGGGTTGTAAACTTTAAATTTCAGTAGTGCTATCATCTCCAGAAAGAGGTTGAGGAATATATAACAATGTACCAATAGTATTATCAAACAAACAAACAAAAAGCTTTGAAAACAGCAGTGAAAAGGAAAGAATTGAAGGATGAATTGGATCAGGGATAAAAAAGAGGAATGAGGAAATTAATAATTAATAAAATTATGTTTAAGTATTTTTATTAAAGGTCTATTGATGAAAAGATATATGCTGTATTAATCAGTTCAGGATCCCATAACATAATACCATAGACTGGAAAACTTAAACAAGAAATTTATTTCTTATAATCTAGAGACTAGAAATTATTTTTTTTTTGAGAGGTTTTTGCTATAGGGCACATGTGCTGGCCAGACAGACAGAGAGAGACAGAGAGACAGAAAGCAAGAAATCACATCCCCCCCCCCCCCCCAGGGGGGATGGCCATGCCGCAATCCCTTCTCCTCTGTTCTCCTCTCGGGATCTCGGACACGCACCCGGCATGAGTTTTAAGCCACCGAGTTTGGGACGCGAACCACGGTCTACTACGTGGAAGTCCAGCGACATAGCAATTACGCTAACTGCTGGTCCCAAGACTAGAAATTTGAGAACAAGATCTGGCAGTGTTAGTGTCTAGTGAGAGCTCTTTTCTGAAGGTGCAGTCAAGAGCTTTCTCACTGTGTTCTTACATGGCAGAGAGAGGAAGTCAAGCTCTCTGGTGCCTCCTATTATAAAAGGGCATTAATTTCATTAGACTGGAGACCCATTCTCATGACCTTCTTGAACTCTAATTACTTCCCAAAAGCTTCATCTCCAAATACGATCACATCAGGAGTTAAAGCTTCAACATATGAATTGTATGGGGGACTCAAACATACAATTCATAAAAAGGTTATTACAACTTGTTATGATAAAAACATAACTCCATTCTCATAGTATATTTTCTTATTGAACAGAACTCAAGCACGGGAACAAAATATCGAACAAAGAAGGACCACATGCTGTGCAAGCTAATGTGTTTGTGCATTGCTTATTCTTCCACCATTGGTGGACTGACAACTATCACTGGTACCTCCACAAACTTGATCTTCACTGAGCATTTTAATACGTAAGTAAAATGATTAGATTGGTGATTTAACATATTGTAAATATTATTCTTACCTGATTCAGAGAATTCAAGGACAAAGATTCTGTGTTCATATTCCTTTTTTCCCCTTCCTCTTCACATACAAATGGATTCAGAAGCAGGGAAGCTACAGTGTAAAAGTAAAACCAGACTTCATGAACTTACTGAAATTATTTGTGAAATATTCTGTATGCATAGTTTTCTTTAAGAAATCCAAGACTCAAAAAATATCAACCTCAGTTCTAGAAAAAATGAGATCCATAAAGAATACCAATATAGAAATTTAGATTCAATATTACAGAGACCTCCATGTTTACATATTGTTTTTATGAATACACATCTATCATGTATACTTCAACAACCAACTTAGAAAGGAAGCTTTGAGGTTGGCCCCTAGCTGGATTTCATATGACCAATGTCAGTTTAAATTCCAGCTATGGTGACTTGGAAAAACATGCCAAGTATATGTGTGTCTGTGCCCAAGATTCCAGTGGAAAAATGTACACAAGATTTTGGTGTGACCATGTCCCATTGAAGGAACACATTCTCCCTCTACCTCTCTGTGTTTCACTGGCCTTCTGGTGAGCACAGATATCTTTCAGAAATTAAAAAAAGGAAGAAAGGAACCTTTGAAAGACATTTGGTTTCTAAATGTGAGACATGAAATTCACAGTGCCTGAGATTTATCCTTGTGTAACTTAACTCAAGACTGGAAAGGACTCTGATACCTTTTTGAATGTCAGGCTTCTATCCTCACTCATGAATTTCCCAAGGAAAGAGATTCTAAATCTTAGTCCTCTTTGTAAAATTTGCTTCTTTTTTTTAATATTTAGACCAAATATTTATGGCTTGAATCTTGTTGGTTTGAGAAAATTGGTTTCCACCATTCCCATTAAATTCCTTGATCCAGTTGAAGTAATCCATATGGTGTGTGCCCTTGGTCTTTGTTTCCTTGTGCTTTGTATCAACCAAATGTTCTCTTTTATATAACTTTTCTCTTAACTCTCTGAATGGCTTAATCCATTTGTAATGATAGATTGAGATCTTTGTACATTTTGAGTAAAATGTTTAAGTAAAGATTTTTCCCCATCATCTAATCTAATTTTCCTAATCATGGGATTTTGGCCAATATACCCTTTAAATTCAGAAAATGTTTTATAATGTATTTTGAAAGTCAGTAACATTTTTCTTCAAAAGATTGCCCTTACAGTAGGAATTATATGGAAATTATATGTAGGAGAAACATAAAGAACTTGAAAAGAACTCCAAGGATTTCCTTTTGATAGAATACATTGGAATAGAATGGAGAAAATAAACTTTTGTGTAAAAAACTATAATTATCATTAAACAATCTAGGTATTTTATGAACCTTTTCTTATTTTTAAAATTTTTAGTTTTATGACTTGCTGTTTACAGTCACTCATTGTTCATCTCTAAAGTACACAATGTTTTTCAAGGTATGCATGCAGAACACAACAATCAAATCAACAATATTACCATAAACATCATTTTCAACAAAGAATTTTACAACCTTGTATCTGATAAGTGATTTTTTTCCTGAGTTTCTCCCACCCATCCCCTACCACCTACCCCTCTTCCTTACAGTTTCTCATATCTACCCCAGCCCTCCCTACTATTCTATCTTCAGATATTTCCATTTCTATCACAGAGTATAGACAGTCCATATATATTGTGTAAGGGTATACAGGGCTGCCTTTCATAGTCTGGCTTACTTGGCTTAGCATTAAATCTTCAGGTAGGATGATGGCTGAGCAAAGGTATTTGGTTCTCATCAGTGTCCTTCAAGAAAGAAGGGTCAGTGGAACAGGGGAGGGCAGAGCAGAATTCAGATTAAAAAGGGTTAATGTATGTGAGTGAGTATGTAGTATGGAGAGGAAGTTAGCAAATTTAAATTACTCTTTTAAGTATGACAATGGAAAGGAGAAAAGAGCAAACATCATATGACCAGAAGCAGATCATTCTTTTATAATAAGGGTGAGATGTCAGTTTTGTTTTATACTCAGGAGAGGGAACCCTAAGAACAGAGATACATGAGGTTTTGTTGAAAAAGAAGAGAGAAGTCTGGCTGCAATGGTACAGGTGGTAGCATACAGATCTGTGGTTCAGGAAGCCACATAGCTGATCACAGTTCAGATCCAGAGTTGGCTTGAAGCACACTAGAAGAACATGCATCCAAATCCTGACTAGCTCCAGGGCTGGAAGTAAAGGCATGGCAGTATGGTGAGACCCTGTTAAGGGAGCCTGTCTTTCTCTCTCTTCTCCTCTCTTTCCCCCTCCCTCTCCCTTTTCCTCTTCCCCTCTCCCCTCTCCCCTCTCTCTTCATCTCCTTCTCCCTCTCCCTCTTCCTCCCCCCTCCTCTCTTTCTCTAAATAAACTTAATAAAAGAGACTATATAATAAAGAATCAGAAAATGGAACAGAATTAGAAGCAGGAGTGTAAATGTTAGTCTTGAAAAGTAACATATCCTCCTTAGTGATAGCAGGAGGAAAGACGCATGAATACCAAGAAACTTCAACTTAGGTGCACAACTCCTTCATTTTACAAATGAGAAAAATTGAGATGCAGTGAGCTTACCTGGAGCTTACTATGACAATCACAGCCAAGGAGCTACAATGGACGGTGAAGACAGGTGCCCTGAGCTACTCTGTAGCATCCCTGTCTCACAAGCCTGTGATGGCATGTGAGGGTGCCAGATGGCAAATTCCTTTAAAGAGAAAATTTTCTACCTGTAACAAGGAAGGACTACATTCTCATGTTGCATTATATAAAGTAAAATGTAAACATATATTCATGATATTAAATTTATATCAAATATAGATATTATTTGAAATAATTGCAAAACTGGCTCTGTGGCTAGTTAGGCTATGGCATGGCCTTGTCAGTCTCATGAGTTGATGTTGGGCTCAGAAAGTGGAGCTCCAGGGTAAGACCAACAACACTGAGCTAATTGCTGAGCTAACTCAATTCTAAGGTGTGAAATACTTCTTGCATTTTTAATCTTATGAATCCAGTATCTGCAGCACGTAAATTCTACAAGTCGAGGCTCCCCTATGATTAGCTTGTTATTAACCTTAACAAATCCTTGGAACAAGGTATTCTGGAAATACTCTGTTCTACCACCGTCTGTTGCAATCTTATTGATTGGTTAGTTGTTTACTGGCTCTTCCATTCAAATCCTGCTTCTGTAGTGCTCTCTATTTGATCCTTAACACCTACTACTCATTGATATACTCCTCTACTCACCAGATAAAGCCCTCCTTTTGTAAGTATTGCTAATGAATAGCATCACATAATTAACCCATTACTTACTACTCTAGTTCTTGAAAAATCAGCCAACTCAGTCAACATCTTTCTCTATCTGCATGGAAGCTATACCACAGAAACTCTGTTCGGTTACTCCTTAACCTCCATTCCCATTTCCTTTATCAAATCCTGTATTTACCCTTCTATAAATTGTCTTGTCCATAGATATGCATCACTACTTGATTATAAGCTTGGGAAGGCCAAATGAATCATTGTGTTTTTCCTCTTTTAGCCTGTGAGGAGCACACATAGGTGATCAATAAATATCGATTCGGATGAACTGTACCAAGACATACACAGAGTGCTCATTGTTCTTGGGAATTATCTAAATAACAGAATAATCTTTTGATAGAAAAATAAATGTATGAAGGGAAATATTACTAGGGACGATTATTGATTACATAGTAGAGTCATTTTGATGCATCAATATCATTAAACAAATACGACAGTTATTAGACAAATGCACACACAAAAGATCTACTAGGTAAAGAAAGATTACTATAAGTAAAATTTCATGGCTGTCTGACCATCAAAGAACATTCAATTTGTAGGTGTCATCTGTAAAATACAAGGGTATAGAAAACAGCTTAGAAGAGAGTTGTATTATCAGTTATTAGCACAGTTACTGTTACCAAGGATGTGTTAAATAACTACTGTAGATTCACAAGCCAAGAATCGGTAAAACAAGTAAGTATATGTAATAGTTGCCCTAAAGTAAATCCCATCTCCTGAGCCATTCTTCTTTGCTAATTAAAGAATGAGGGAGAATTACCTAGCAATAATCACTTTCAAAAATTACCATGGTATTTCCCCTGCAGAAATGAGCAATGTATATTTCTCAGAATAATTTATTGGCAAGAACTACAGAAGAAATGTAGACATCACAGAATTTAAACTCAGACCTTTGTTCAGATAACAGGCCTGCCACATAATAGCAAAACTTCTGTGAACATGAGTGTCCTCATCTGCACAATGGGGCAATACTAGAACTTAAGACATTGTCAAAAGGATTAAGTGGCATAAAAACATGTGGCTATGGTGGAACACCTGGCACTAAGTAACTTGCCGATAACTCTACTGTCAACATACACCACTGCTTCTGGTACTTTTAAAATTTTTTTTGTTGCTGTCACAAATCTAAGCCAAGCTCATGAATAACAAGTAGTCAATATTTTGAAAAGAAGCCTCTGGAAACCACACATACAAAACTGAAAAGTGGCGTTGTCTCAGAAATAATCAAAACACTCATTAGTCAAAAGGACTCTAATCGGTGCGGACAATAGCTTACTGTGTCTTAATAGCCAAAATCTGTTACAGAGTTGTAAATTTCCATGACTAGATCCATTGTTTTAAGTTATTTTTTTCTATATTTCACTGGTATTAAAGTTATTCATCATTTCATAACTGAGTATTAGAATCGCAATGACAACATTACCATTTCAAGTGTCAATCTGGGCATGCACATTCGCTTTCAGTCAAAGCATGTCTCTGTGTTCTGGTCCAATCATTGCTATGATTGCTTCAAGACATTCTTAAAATGTAAACTTTCTATTCTAGCTTATGTATATATTGCAGCATATAATAAAATTTTATCTTTTCACTTGGGAGCTAAAGTTAAGGACAGAGTGTTTTAATAAAAAGAAGTTTCGTAAATTACTCCTGGGTTAAAAATCCGGTTTAAGATGCACAATCTGTGACCTTGAACAATATAATCCACTCCTTGAGACTCAGTTTCTTCCTGTGTAATATGGAAATATAATGCTTCCCACATAGGATTTTTGTTCTAGTTAAATGTCCTTAGCTCATCTGCTCATTCCTACACCTCTCTCTGACCTTGAATATGTAGAGTGTCCCAGGGACTCCCAGTTCCTCTTTATTTCTGAATCTCCACTTGTGCCCTAAATTATCTCACCTGATTCCATGCTTCATAATACCACCTGTATGCTGATAACTAAAATTTTTTAAAAAATTCTGTATCTATCCTTGCAGATACAGAATTCCTCTGAATTCATATATCTAGCTGCCTATCAAAAATGACCACTTGAAAAACTAAGGGGATTCCAAATGCATATGCTCACGGCAGCATTTTTGTTTTGTTTTGTTTTGTTTTGTTTTGTTTGAGAGAGAGATTTTTGCTACAGGGTGTGTGAGCTCGCTAGAGAGACAGACAGAAAGCTAGAAATCACTCCTCAGGGGGATGGCTATACTGCAATCCCTTCTTTTCCATTCTCTTCTCAGGATTTGGGGCACACACATGCACCTGGTGTGAGTTTCAAGTCACTGAGTCCAAGACTTGAGCCACGGTGGCCCAGGTGGGAGTCCAGTGACATAACCATTATGCCGTCTCGTGGTTCCCATACAGCAGCATTGGATCCACCATCACTCCCTTGCCCTCTTGCCAACTTGTTCTTCCCTCATACTTCACCATTTTAATATGTGGCATTTTTGTCTGCATATTTTTTTTCTTTTACATATAATCACTTTTTATCTTTACAGTTCACAACATGGCATTTCCCAGCATACATGCAGTCCATTTCAATCAAGTCAAAGATACTATCATATGCATCATCATCAACAGATAACTTTCCATTCTCATATCTGTTAAATGTTGTTGTTGTTTATGAGCCTCTCCCCCACACCCTTTCCAATATAGTCTCTGATATCTATTCTTGCCCTTTCTGCTATTACACCTTCCACTGTTTTAGTTTCTGTCATAGAGTTCAGACACTCAGTATATATTCACTGGTTGTCCTCATATTTTATCCTTCTTTGCAAAATTTCCTCTATGTTTGAATGGGTTTCCCTATACATTTGTCTCCTATTGTTATACATGATAATCAACACAGTGGCTTAAATAGCAAAAACTTATCTCATTGTTTCTGTGGGCCAGGAGTCTAGGCATAGTTTAACTCAGTTCTTTAGTCAGGGTCTCAACAGGCTACTTTTTTTTTGGAGAGTTTTTTTGTTTTTTTTTGTTTGTTTGTTTGTTTGTTTGTTTTTTGCTATAGGGTGAGTGCACTCATCAGAAAGACAGAGAAAGATGGAGAAACAGAAAGTGAGAAATCATCCCTCAGGGGCGTGGCCATGCTACAGTCCCTTCTCCATTCTCCTCTCAGGATCTTGGGCACGCATGCACACGTACCCGGTGTGAGTTTAAGCCACCGGGTCCTGGACTCGAATGGGGTCAACTACATGGGAGTCCAGTGACATAGCCATTATGCCAACTGCTGGCCCCAGGCTACTTTTTTTTTTTTTTTTTTTTTTTTTGGAGAGGTTTTTCGCTAGAGGGCGCGTGCGCTCGCCAGACAGAGAGAGACATAGAGACAGAAAGCGAGAAATCACCCCCCAGGGGGGATGGTCACGCCGCAATCCCTTCTCCTCCATTCTCCTCTCGGGATCTTGGGCACGCACGCACACGCGCCTGGCGTGAGTTGTAAGCCACCGGGTCCGAGACGCAAACCGCGGTCGACTACGTGGGAGTCCAGCGACATAGCCATTACGCTAACTGCTGGTTCCCTCCCAGGCTACTTTTAAGGTGTCAGCTGGACCTATAGCCTGGACAGGGGATCAGGAGCTTCCAAACCCATTCAGGTTGTTGGCAGAATTTAATTATTTGCAGTTAAATTTCTGAGGTGTTCGTTTTCTTTCTGTCTATGGACAGAGGGTCACTTTCAGCCTTTAAGGGCTGCCTGGGATCCTTATCACATGGCTTCTTCCTCTGACAATGTGGAAGTTTTCTTCTTTAGGCCACAGGGAAAGTCATTCTTTTAAGGGCTCACCTGATTAAACCAGGCCTACCAAGGATCATCTCTTTTATAAATTCGAATCAATTGATGGAGATCTTGATGACCTCAGCAAAATTCCTTGATTTTTTTTTTTTCCCACTGAAATGATATCTCTCATATTTGCAAGTCCTACCCACACTAAAGAGGAGAGGATTATACAAGACATATATCCCAGGAGGCAGGAATCTTGGGGCCATCTTGGATCTCTGCCCATTGCACCTTGGCTTCCATCCTTGTTGTTTTCAATCCTAAGGATCCACTTAGCACCCAACATGTGTTATATCAGTCACCAATCAGATTACATCGCTAGGTTACTTATTACGTTCTTATTACTTCTTACTGCATTTGTAATAAAATCTGAGTTCTTTCTTTTTTTTTTTTTTGGAGAGGTTTTTGCTACAGGGCACATGTGCTCGCCAGACAGATAGAGAGAGAGACAGAGAGACAGAAAGTGATAAATCACCCCCCAGGGGGGATGGCCACGCCACAATCCCTTCTCCTCCATTCTCCTCTCAGGATCTTAGGCACGCACACACACACGCACAGCGTGAGTATTAAACCACCAGGTCCAGGACGTGAACCGCGGTCGACTACATGGGAGTCCAGCAACATAGCCATTACACTAACTGCTGGTCCCAAATCTGAGTTCTTTCTGATGGCCTATAGCTTATATATGATCTGACTTCTATTGGTTACTCCTTGGATTTTATTTCATGTCACTATAACCTGAGCTTATTACCCACAGCCACACAGGCCTTTTGACTGACTCTCAAACATGCCAAACTCATTCTTAACTCCGGGCCTTTGTTCTTACCACTTTCATTGTGTGGAATACTATTCCGCACTTAATCAAATGATTGGCTCCTTATGACCATAGCAGTCCTCGCTTTTCCCTGGAGAATATGTTCTAAGACCTGATATGAGTTTGGCTCTCAAACATGCCAAACTCATTCCTAACTCAGGACCTTTAATACTATTTTCATTGTCTATTTAATACTTGTCATTTCCCACTTATTCAAATGATTGGCTTCTTATTGCCACAGGAGTCCCTCCTTTTCCGTGAAGAATATATTCTAAGACACCCCCTAAGCATATATTCTAAAAATATGTTCTATGTACTGAACCCTACTTTTCCCTGTCTTTTTTTATACATATATACCTATGAAAAAGTCACAGTAAAAGATGAAGAGTAATAACTAATATAATGTAAAGCAAATATAACTGTACAATAATACAAGCTATGTGAATGTGGTTTCTCTCTTGAAATATACTATTGTACTAAATGCACCAATTTTCGGACCACAGTTGACCATGATTAACTGAAACTGCAGAAAGTGAAATCTGGATAAGAAGGGACTATAGTATGTAGTTCTCATCCCAAATATCGCCTCCTCTGACCACATTATCTGAACTTTCTCTCTTCCCCTAGTAACTTCTCATTACATCATTCTGTTTTATTTTTCTGTTTTGTTATATACTTATCCATTTGTTGTCAGCGTTCTCCACTTTAATGAAAACATCATGGAGCTGCACCATGCCCATTTCACTTGCCATGGTATCCCCATAGCTCAAAGAGCTCCTGGCCCACGCTGGGTGAAAGAGATGGATTTTTTTTTTTTTAATTCGATTTAAATTTCTTAGCATAGTTTAGGCTCATATTTTCAGTCACTTCACTTATAGTATATGAGGAAAATGGGAAAAGGAATTTTACAGAAAAATTAATCCCTCGGAGTATGCCATTCATTGCATTATTCATTCAAAATCCTCACTCTAGGTATGAGGATGGAAGTTATGATCATAGCACAATCCTATGTGGCCTTTATATACTTTCTTCCCACTGAAGTTAAAAACAAATGCTAGACAAACAACAAAGTTTAACTTTTTCTGGCTTGTCTTTTTCTAAATGAACTGTCCCTCTAGGCAAAAAATTCTAGAAAGTCCTTCTTCAGTCAAGCACATATTACAAGATTCTCTCCAGTGAGTGGGGTGTACCAGGCAGTCAGATTTCAAGGTATGAGCTACAGATGGTGGGAAAAAATAAATTAGGCTAGTAGCACGGCTCTAAACCTAATCCAAGTAGCATTTCTAAGTCCCTTTAGTCTGAACACAATAACATACTCTGTCTCATAATCTAAGTCTAATAAATTGATGAGAAATCAGCATTAGTCTTTCTCCCCATTTCTTATTTTCCAATCAGAAATAACAGTTTTCAAAAATGAGCAATTTTCAATAGAGTCTCATGGATGTGATAAAGCATTTTCCCATTCATCCAATTCTATGTATTTTCTAACATTTCTTATTATCACTTGCCACTTTCTAATTGCACAAATACATAAGCTAATCCTTGGATCTTTTCAAGATAGATAAAATTATCCTCAAGTTACCAATGATTACTCTAGAGCCCAGGGAAATCGGGAACATTTTATAAACGGCAAGAAAATTGTAGAAAACATTAGAAATCTAGTTTTGAGAATATATTATCATTGTTTTTAAGTCTACATCAGCTAGAGGCCATTTTAAAATAGAGCAAGGAACAGTATAAAATATATAGATTTGCTACATATATGTAGCATGAAAGTTAATTTACATAATCTATCTTAAATAATAAAAATGCAAGATGTGATTGAAATAGAACAAGAATTGAACATCTGTATTTCTGTAAGTTTCTCCATGTTTCTGATTTCAAAAATGTTAAAAATACATTTATTAAGCTTTTATTACTTCTATATTTTTTAGATTTTTAACTCTGTCTTTGTGTTACTGCTTCAAGAAAAAAAAAAAGTAAAAACAGCTATTTCTCAAAATTTTGTTGTTTTTTTATAGTTAAAATGTGGATGATTACATGAGACTTTATTTGATATTTAGACTACATTTTAAAACAAAATGCAAGGTGGGAACCAGCAGTTAGCGTAATGGCTATGTCGCTGGACTCCCACGTAGTCGACCGCGGTTCACGTCCCGGACCCGGTGGCTTAAAACTCACACCGGGTGCGTGTGCGTGCGTGCCCAAGATCCCGAGAGGAGAATGGAGGAGAAGGGATTGCGGCGTGACCATCCCCCCTGGGGGGTAATTTCTCGCTTTCTGTCTCTATGTCTCTCTCTGTCTGTCTGGCGAGCGCACACGCCCTGTAGCAAAAACCTCTCCAAAAAAAAAAAAAAAAAAATGCAAGGTTATAAAAAATCTGTGCTGTGCTGGTAGATCTGATCTTTTGTTGTTGTTTTGTTATTATGTAAGCTAAAAAGTTGAAAATAACTAGGAAAGATAAAGGAAAAATTAGTATTTTCCAGGGACCTTTGTAATACTTTTATCTGATCTGGAGTTATTCCCTTTGATCCCCAAAGCACTGTCTCTCCAGTGAAAAGAGGCTACCATGTGCCTGGTAAGATGGTGGCAGTGGCCAGAGGCAGAAGAAATGGTGGAAAACAACCATGAGAGGCAGTATGTGCTGAATCAGGCCCTTCATAGGTGCCATGAATGCTACGTACCACTGAGATGCAGTAACACACATTTCCCTCCATTCATTTTCACTCGTTCCCACTTCTGCCTGTCTTCCCTCACTCATATACTGATGATTTGAGTTGTAACAAGATGCCCTTCATCTCATGCACATCCACATCTTGCACATTTTATGAGTGTCTGGTACTGTGTTAGGTTTTGTTTTGTTTTTTTACAAATGTGTCCTTAGAGGTTGATGAAAGAAATAAAAATCAGAACAAACTACTCTGAGCCTGTGAGATGAAGCAATACAGACTCAAGACAGGACATAAGCAGTAAAACTAGTGACTGTACTTAGTGGTGAGTATGGTCCAGGACTTCCTCTTAGCCCACCACACGGACGTATAGGGATCACTGCTTTCCAGTGACTATCAGAAAGGACTCCCCTTGTCTTTCTCCCTTGAACACTTTTTTTATTTTTTCTCACAGACGCTACCCCGATTGTCGTTGCCTCAACTTTGGATCATGGTTTATGTTTTCCTTCCCGGTTGCTATTCTTCTTCTGCTCTTGTCCTGGATCTGGCTCCAGTGGCTTTTCCTAGGATTCAAGTAAGTAGATATTCCACGTGAATGAAATGAGTTAAAGATGTCCAGGCTCCAAGTGCTTCATTCAGGATCTAGTGCTCTTTCTCCTGTGTCATGCATGCTGCATTTTTGTATTTTTCTTGCTCATAAAATTGACACACAAGGGCCAGACGGTGACACCGTGGTAAAACATGGTGCACTGCAATGTTGAACCTCATGGGAAGATTCTGGGGTCATGTCCAGGGGTCATGTCCAGGGACCTTCCTGAGTACAAGTATGTGCCCGTGATCTGGGGCTAATTATAAGGCTGGTGTGGATAACTGGGCCAAGACCTTGTTGGGGCAGTACTTCTCCCTGTCCCTGCCTCTCTCTCACTCACTCATGGAAGAAATAAATGAGAAAAAAAAGAAAGAAAAAAACCTTTGAATCTGACATATAAAAACATGTTTTAAGGATAAATTAGAACTTCATTTGAATTACATTAGCTATAGACAAGTCTGTAGAAACCAAATCTATCCTGGTGTCCTTTGAATCTTAAGTCAATAAGATGTTAGTAGGCCAGAAGAGTGTAAGGAACTCATTAAAATGAGGATTAGGTCCAAATTGTTAAAGTGAAATTTTAAGAAATTTTGTCCCTCAACTCAGTTTAATATGGGATTTCCTTTGGTGATTGAGTTACTTTAAGCTGTAACATGCAGGACTTCTTGCTTCTTGCTAGCACCAAAAGTGGTATCATCTTTAAAATACAAAGTAAAATGAACATCTGAGAATATCCTCTCTGGAAAGAATATTGAATTAGGAATCAGTATCAAATTGTGGCCTCTCACAGGCCAGATGAGATATCATTGCAGGATTTGATCCATTCTTTCCATGTCCTCATTTTTAAAGCAGTAGAATTTAATCAGTTAGATCACTTCCACTGCTAAAATTTTAACATGTATGTTGTCAAATTGAGCACGCTGAAGCCAAAGTAAGAAACACTGATCAACAAAGAACTACTAATGCTTGGGAACCAGCAGTTAGCGTAATGGCTATGTCGCTGAACTCCCACGTAGTTGACCGTGGTTCGCGTCCCAGACTCGGTGGCTTAAAACTCACGCCGGGCGCGTGTGTGTGCGTGCCCAAGATCCCGAGAGGAGAATGGAGGAGAAGGGATTGCAGCGTGGTCATCCCCCCTGGGGGGTGATTTCTCGCTTTCTATCTCTCTGTCTCTCTCTGTCTGTCTGGCGAGTGCACGTGCCCTATAGTGAAAAATCTCTCTCAAAAAAAAAAAACAAAGAACTACTAATGCCTAAAATGCCATATGTGTGTGTGTGTGTGTGTGTGTGTGTGTGTGTGTGTGTGTGAAGAGAATGTCAGTGTATTACATTGGCTGGAATCCAAGTTAGGGGATTCATTAGTACTAATGAGTTAAATGACTTAGATGACAGCATTTAAAATTCTGAAGCATGCCTCAACAAACTCTAAAGGCAGCATTGTACTTTCTTTTTTTTTAAGAATTATTTAATTTTATTTATTCATTCATTTATTTTAATTTGGCTAGAGAGAGACACAGAAAGCGAGAGAGAGGGAAAATGAGAAAGCAAGCCACCAGGTCCAGGACTCAAACCGTGGTTGGCCATGTGGGGGTGTCCAGCACCTTAACCACCACACCACCTGCTGGTCCCCCAGCATTGTACTTTCAACTTATTTAATGATACTCTAAAGAGAAGAATTAGCTGAATATGAAACTGAGGATATTTTTTCCCTGAAAAGTGAAACAATTCTAAATCATTTGTGAAGGGTCTTATTTAAATCATTTCAAGGACCTATGAATAAAACAGCATGTTATCCACCAAGCTAGTGAGGCCGAGTTCAGCTCTTTGTATTTCCTTTGAAAAGCAGAATACTGTGACCAGGTGTGGTTCCATGCTTGTGCTCACCTTCTCCAAGCCTCATTGTAGAAAGACTGGTATTCTTCCCTCTCTATTCCTCTGCCTGGTTTGTCTCCAGAACGGCCACAGTTTTGTTAGTAGTGGGAAGATGCTACTGATGACAGAAAAAAAAATTATGTCCAGATTGTGGGATCAGCGTGTGGCAGTCCTCCTGCTGAAGCAAATGTGTGGAATGTCACTGACTTCAGCAGGTGGGCACCAGAGGGAAGAGACCAGCTGCATCCTAAGTGCCCTCCTAGGAAACCCAAGCCTTTGGGGGGTCTATTCAATTGCACAGGTAGTAGGGCTGGATGCAGGGGATAGGAATCTCATGTCAATGGAGAAAGTATCTAGTCATAAGCCCCCCAGTGGGTTTACTCTTTGTTGCTGTACACAATGACATTATAAAATATATATGCAACCATTGTCATTATTTTAAAATGACCTCGCACTTAGAAAATAGAAATTTAAAAAATAAAGGGCAGATGTGTTGAAATGTGTTCTCTATGAGGAAGAAGAAATCCCACGAAGCTCGTATGTTAGGCTAAGTCCATAAATCATAATCAGTGGCATGTTTAAACAGTCCCCTTGCTGTCCACTGTTGGTTAGACACTGCTCAGCTGCATGCTCTGGCCAATTTTTCAGTGTCCTTTTCAGTCTGCCAGGGTGTTCACCTCCAGAGGTTTTAGATCGACAAACAGAAATCATCAGCCACTCCCCTGGCAGACTATCAGACATTGTGATTAGTGTATTGGCTGTTAACACAGTTAACTCCCCCATTATAAATGACCCCCACATACTTGGAAAGAGAAGCTCATCCATCAGTAGCACTGAACTTATTTAAATGGAGAGGCTGATGCATTGTCATGTGCTTTATCAGTTCCTTTCTGAAGGCATTAACCTTCAGTTGTAGCGGAGCCAATGTGGCTTTTGACTTAACTATCTATTGTCCACAGCCAACCTGACAAAGTACGTATGCAGTGTATTAGGGAGAAAATACTTTCTAAGAAGATTCTTATCCCTTTCTTTAACTATACTTTTCTCTTCCTCAGCTGGTTCTCAAGGCTGCTCATGAATCACTTTCTTTTAATAGTAGTATTTATGTTATGACAATTTCAGGACTGACACTAATCTGTAATTTAATTGAGGTTGTAAACATTAATTATTTTCTTATCAATCATAAGTGCAACAGCATCCATCTAGTTAGTTCATGCTTGGGGCATATTCTTAAGAGTGATTATACTTTAAATAAATGGCTTAAAATTTTGGAAGTGCTGTTGCCTCAAAGGGAATCTCAATCCAAATAAGGTTGAATAGCAGTAAAAAGAAAAAAATAAAACAAGTATTGTGTCTTTGATTGACAGCTGGCTTACCATCAACCCAGTCTTTCTGTTTACTCCCTCATGAATATGCATCTTTAACCCAGAAGTTTTACAGAAGAAAATGTCCCTGTTTTCTGTACCTACACATAATATAAACTAACTGAGCTACTCAGCATTTAGAACATTAATCCACAAAGATCTACTTATTTTCCCAATTGTTACTTATTATGGATGCATTATGGTCTGCATGATGGTTTGTCCCCCAAAGTTTCATCTTTTAGAATTTGATATTGAGAAGTAGTGATGTCTAGTGGGCAGTGATTGGGTCATGGTGATTGCAGTATGGAGGCAACAGTCTCGTGAATAGATGAACAATGTCTCAGGAGATCCAGTGAGTTCTAGCTCTCATGAGAAAAAGAGTTAAGAGCTCCTGAGAGCTCTCTCTTTCTCCACAGGTACCTGCTATCATCTATGATTTCATTAGCCAGGCTGGTCTTTCCAGAAACCACAATTTTAAGTTAATAAGCCTCCCTTTCTTTATAATTCATCCAGTCTCAGGTATTTATATTAGCATCTCCACAACATACAAAGACAAGAGGGGATTTTTTAAAAAATGTACATGTAGAACAGTGCATCACAAACAACCATTCAAACTTTTGAAGACCCTAGACATTAGGGCAGAACAATTAGTCACAGGGAAAAGAAGTCACTAAAACAAGAAGCTGTATGCAATAAAGAAAAACAAGTTGGAAGATTACCTAGTGGGTGCTATTAGAACAAAGAAGTAGAGAAACTTTAAAAAAAATGTATTGAATGTATTGCATTGGCTTTACTTCGGAGAGTAGACCTAATATAGACTCTGACTGTAATCAGTGTATGTCACTTCCCTGCCCATATATGTAACTTTACTGTAGTATACTTTGTGAAAATTAATGAATCTGACCCCCAGCATTCTCATAAGTTTTCCAAAGGTGCTAATCAGTTGTTGAGTCAAGTATTTGCTGTGTGTCCCAGTGCTTAGAGAATCTGGTTCAAAGAAAACATCTATAATATTGTTCCTGTCCCTGCCGTCAAATGACTTGTTATCTAACTAGTGGGATAAAACTTCTATGTGTGGAACAATTAATAGTCGATATACATAATAAGTATATTTTTAGATATAATATGATGATCAAGTAGGTGATGGTGTTAATTAGAGATAAGCAAAACATGACAAAATTTAAGTGATAACAAAACGACTTGGAAAAGCAAGGTACCAATGGGAGATGTCATGGAAAATACACAATGAAATTTAAGCATTGAGAAATGAGCAAGCCAGGCAACAATGGAAGAGAGGAGGTGACATTCAAAGAAAGATGATGGTATAGGCAAAAACTACAGATTAATTTTATTCGTTGGGAGGTTTATATCTCATGAAATTGTCACAAAAAAACATCTTCCACAAAAGGGCTGGGGTGGGGACTTAGTGTAAGAATCTATTGTTTAACAGGCTTAATTATTCTTTTCAGTTTTAAGGAGATGTTCGAATGTGGCAAAACCCAAACAGTCAAACAAAAAGCTTGTGCCGAGGTGATTAAGCAAGAATACCAAAAACTTGGGCCGATAAGGTAAGACAAACACACAGACACACACACACACACACACACACACACACACACACAGAGAGAGAGATATGCCACTTATACTACAAATAGTTCTTTAAAGCAAATAAACACGAAGTCACTTGCACGGTATTTGGAGCACTTGATTAGGGCTACCAATTTGCTAAGTTTTGCAGATATAATACACCTTGGCAAAATTCACACCACTGCCTAACAAAAATATGTTAGGTGAAATGATAAAAAAATTATAAACCCCACAGCAGAATAGGTGCCTTTAGTTCACAGATTATTGACACATTCAGTTCTTACAGTGCTTAGTGTTCAGCTAAGATCACTCCTGACAATAACTCAAGGAGTCTTTTCAAATGTCCTAACTGAGAAAATAAGACATGATAGCACTGGAATTTTTCCACAGGTATCAAGAAATCGTGACTTTGGTCCTCTTCATCGTAATGGCCCTGCTGTGGTTTAGCCGAGATCCTGGGTTTGTTTCTGGTTGGTCCGTGCTTTTTTCAAAGTAAGCATTCCATGTTATATGTGTCCGTTTTTCCTGTTTATACTATGCTTTTCTTCCTATGTGGCTCTCATAACTCTGAAAGTTTGTGATAGACTTTTTTCTTCCTTCTCTTAAGATATTTTAAATTCTAATCTTTTCAGGGAATAAAATTGTAAGGAACAGAATCTAAGGTCAGATCATGGAAAGGATAACTATGTTATTCTATAACTAAACTCCAGGTCCTTGAAAGAAGGCTTTTTCCACCCTTAAAAAGTATAATCTGGGGGACCAGCAGTTAGCGTAATGGCTATGTCGCTGGACTCCCATGTAGTCAACCACAGTTCAAGTCCTGGACCCTGGTGGCTTAAACACACCTGGTGCATGTGCGTGCATGCCCAAGATCCACAGAAGAGAATGGAGGAGAGGGGATTGCAGCGTGCATCCCCCCTGGGGGGGCGTGATTTCTCACTTTCTGTCCCTTTCTCTTTCTGTCTTTCTGGTGAGCACATGTGCCCTATAGCAAAAAAAAACTCTCAAAAAAACAAAAAAAAAAAAGAAAGAAAAAAAGTATAATCTGACTATTCATATGTCTTCCTTGGAGAGTTATCTGTTCTGCTCACTTTCCCATCTTTTAATAGGATTGATTTTTTCTTTTTCTTTTTTTTTTCTTTCTTTCTTTCTTTTTTTTTTTTTTTCAAATAAGTTGCTTGAATTCCCTCTATATTTTGCTTATCAGTCCCTCATCTGAGGGACAGTTTACAAATATATTCTCACATTCCAAAAGTTGTATTTTCACTTTAATTATTGTTACTTTTGTTGTGCAGAAACATTTTAACCTGATGAAATCCACTTGTCTGTTTTGGTGATTATTGCCTGTGCTCTGGGGGACTTATTTTAAAAGTCTTTGCCAACTCCAATGTTTCTAAGAGTTTTCCCCTTTTTCTTTTCCACCAGAAGTTTTATAGTTTGAGGTTTTTGGTTATATGTTCAATCCATTTTGAGTTGATTTTTGTTCATGGTGAAAGATAGAGATCCGGTTTCATTATTTTGCAGATGGATATCCAGTTTTTCCAGCACTATTTGCTGAAGAGATTTTCTTTTCCACATTGGATTTTCTGTGTTCTGTGTCAAAAATCAGTTGCCTGTATATTTGGGGGTTTATCTCTGGAGTATCTATTTTGTTCCATTGTTCTATATGCCTGTTTTTGTGCCAGTACCATGCTGTTTTGATTATCACAGCTTTTAAGATATTTTGCGGTCAAGAAATGAGATGCCTCCTACTCCTTTTTTTTTTTTTTTTTTGCACTATTGCTTTGATAATGCAGGGTGTTTTATGATTCCAGACAAATAAGTGGGAGTGAGTGGAAGGGAGTGCATTCAGGGGGAAAAAAAAAGAGGTAAAATATTTAACAGACATAAAAATGTAAAATTGTCTGTTGATGATAATATGTATGGTAATATCTTTGACTGGTCTAAGATACAATGTACTCATGTTAGGAACATTCATTTTGTATGATGTAAAGATGTACAGTGACTGAATGTAAAAAAGAAAAAAGAAAAGAAAGACGGAAAGAAAATATGTATAATCTCCTTAAAGACCATGTTCTCTGATGGTTAGGAGTATATATTTTGGAGCCCCACTGTTTGAGTTCCATTCCTGACTCCTCCACTTGGGGAAAATCATTCAACTATCAGTTTCTCCATCTGTAAAATGAAAACAGTAGCACTTAGAATTATGCTGCCCTTCTCTCTATGGGACATGTTACATAAATGTTTATTATGTGATTAAATGCCACTTGGTACCTGTCAATAATCTGATATGAATTCATATTCTGTGATTTTTGCCTTACTTCCTTTGAAGGCTATTTATTTGGTTCACTATCTTATCTTTTTCACCATTTATGTCCATTTTGGCAACAGTCCACTACAAACCCAGCCCAGTTTCATAAATAAAGAATTCCTGGGACCAGCAGTTAGCACAATGGCTATGTCACTGGACTCCCATGTAGTCAACTGCGGTTCGAATCCTGGACCTGGTGACTTAAACTCACTCTGGCGCATGTAAGTGTGTGCCCAAGATCCTGAGAGGAGAATAGAGGAGAAGGGATTGTGGCGTGGCCATCTCCCCTGGGGGGTGATTTCTTGCTTTCTGTCTCTCTGTCTCTCTCTGTCTTTCTGGTGAGCACACACTCCCTATGGCAAAAAAGAAAGAATTCCTAATAAATAACAAAACTGATTTTAAAAGTCACCATTAGAAGCCAGGCCAGAGTTAATTTTATTTCTCAGTGTCAAACACCACTAGTCATTGCTGAGTCATATATAATGAGGGGGAAGACTGTAGCAAAATTTTCTAAATAAGGACCATCCTACATGTCAATATAAATAATTTGGTTTTGAGACTTATGTTCCCAATCTCCCTGTCAATAAAGTGCTCAGTTCCTAAATTTAGCAGAATTCTGACTTGAATTTTCTGTCTCGCATTCCCCAGAAATAGTTCATGTATTTTGAAGTAGAAACCAAAATGGCTTGGGTCAAATATAGTTTATCCACATGTACTTAAAAAATTCTTTCCTCCTGAATCAGAGCCTTTTGGTTTTATAGGTATTATCAATATTTTTAAGAGATGCAGAGCCTGAGCCCAAATTCCTATTGACCACACAAGTCAAGCAGTGCAATATGGTAGTATGTTTTGAAGGCCAGCTTCTGCTTTATAAGCTTTTATTTCCCTTAGGAGCAAAACTTTTCATTTTGAAAAGTGGCAGACTATGAAAGACAGTCATTGTATGTCCCCACTTAATATATAGCAAATGTCAGGGGGAAAAAAACAAAACAAAACAAAACATTTAACGGATGCAAAAATGAAAAGTTATCTGTTAATAACGTATATGGTAATATCTTTGGTTCAACTAATATGAACTGTATTCATTCTGCAAAAAACCATAATATACATTGTAAAATGGTACAGTGATTAAACGAAAATTTTTAAATGTAAAAAAAGTAAATAATAATTTTTATAGATAAGTAAATAAAAGCATCATCCAATCATTCAATGGCTATCATCCATTATTATGTAATGGCTAATTAGTATTTTATGTTTTTTAATAAGATCTAGACCAATATAAAAAATAATTTTTCCCTCACTTAAAATTCAAATCCTGGAGCAAGCAGGTGGCCTGGTAGGTAGTTAAAGAGCTAGATTCCCACATGGTCAACTGCAATTCGAGTCCTAGACTTCATAGCTTGAAAATCACACCAAGTGGTAATTCTGTGTACCCAAAATCCCAAGAGGAGAATGAAGAAGTAGGAATTGTGGCATGACCATCCCCCCTAGGGAATGATTTCTCACTTTCCCTCTCTCTCTGTCTTTCTCTGGTGAGTACATGCAACCTATGGCAAAAAAATAAATAAATAAATAAAAATAAATCCAGATTCTACCATGTTAGAGAGAGAAGTCCTTCTCTAGTTAGCAGTATGTACAAGAACAAAATGAAATCAGACAATAGCTAATAAAAACTACGTAAAGACCCCCAACATGAAATTACATATAATCAGTCTCTAATATCTATTTCTTAGAGAAGAAAAATGTAATTCAGGAGCTGTTTTATTTGTAGCAGGAAAACAGGGAAGGTGCTCATTTTACCTAGATTTCTGAGAAGAAACACTAAAAACAAAGATTTGAGCGAGAATAGAATTTGAAAATATAAATCTAATTGGCCAGCATAAGGCAAAAAAAAATTTGTATAAACTTAATAATTTTAATACAGAGGCTGTCTAAATTACTACATATAAACTGACAATAAAATTTTGATAAAATAATAATAGTTTTAAAAATCTCTTGAAAATAAATTATTTTAGTATTTATGCCTTAATTTTATTTATTTGTAGAAGATATCTCTTATGTATAGGTTTTAGAATTTCTAAAGTTAACATGATATATCAAGATTTATAGCTACCACCTAATGTTTTCATTCCATCTGTTTGAATCTGGACTGAATTCAATGTGTCATCTCATATAAAGCAAAATCTGGTTACATGATGCCTGGTCCAGTTTGGCAAAAATTCAACCAAATATTGTGACTTAAATAAAACAAATAAGAAACAATCATGTTATTAAATACAGGTCAAGGTAGTAGAATACACTGCCAAGTTAGCTTTTTAGTCAACAAAAAACAAAAGTCTACATTTAAGGAAGGTAATCTTTTCTAAAATATTGTTAGATTGAGAAAGACAATGCATTTTGGTGATTATTTAGGTATTTCAGAAAAATTATTGTATTGGAGAAACTTCTACAATATGCACACATTACTTAGTTGTAAAGAGGCAAAATAATCTTTAGGTTTACATATTTCTTTTCAAACAACACAAATGTACTATTCAATATTACTGACTTTTAAAACTGAATTCTATCCATTTATGCCTATTTCATTTATATTTGGTCTCCAAGTGCTTTGTAACTATTGAGGCTTCTGGGTATCCATCTTATTTGCTGGAATGGCCCAGTGATTCTTAGACCCCATCTGTTCCTGAATCACTCCTCATTTGTACGGTAATAACTTATGAGCATCATATAAGCCATTCCAATAATTAATATTCTTGATTGCATTTCATGGGGTGCAAAACAGTAAATGGGTTGATTTCATTTGTATGATATGGCCAGGGCCTATAACTGCAGCAGCAGGTGTTATATCTTAGAAGACAGATTAATTCCTTTTCACAATTTACAGAAGAGGTCTAGGGGGTGCTAGAAACATCACTTCCTCAGTTTCAATAGACAGCTATTATAAATCAATTATATGAGACGTTGCCTACTCTACAATTATTTCAACCTCAGTTCTCTGCCAATGCAATTTAAAGAAATAATTTCAAGAAGAAGTTGTTTAATGAGTCTGTAAGTCTGCCTAAAAGGGGAATTTGCCACGTTGGCCTCCTGTCAGCTTGTGAATACAGGCTTTGAAATAACGAGAAGTATATGGGAATAAAGAGGTTTGCTCTGAGATGATTGGTTGTAGTAAATTACGTCATTTAGTTGGAATCTCAATGATTTTGTAAGCAGGTTATCCAGAATATATCACCTATACCACCACAGCTACTTATATGCTGTTAGTTTAATTGATCATGTTTTAGTTCGTGGACATTCTGGTTGGCTTTTTTAATGTATGTATTTGTCTTTTTTTCAGGTACCCTGGTTTTGCTACAGATTCTACTGTTGCCTTACTTGTAGGATTATTATTCTTTGTTATCCCAGCTAAGAAATTGACTAAAACTACACCGACAGGAGAAATGGGTTGAGTATAATTTAAAATTCTGAATAAATTTGACAGAAGAGGAAGACATATAAAATGCCATCAGTTTCCCTTAATACTTAGTATAGACAGAATGGTCAACTGACACAACCCCTGACTCGGGGTGCTCTGTGACCCCCTTTTCAGCCAGCACATATCCTCCACCCATGAGAAGCCTCTTGCAGAAGTGAGAGGTGTCTTTCCTCATGCACTATGGTCAGGGCTCTGCTACAAGTGGTAGGTACTATTGACGATGATAAACTCACTTCCCTGCTGTCATCAGAACTAATCTTACTATTGGCAAAAATAGAAATAAGAACTTGGAGATTATTGCCTCATGGTGAGCCTTGGTAACAAATCACAAGACTCTAAAAAGGTGAGAATTTCAAAAGAAAGAGCAAATACAGAGTCACAGAGTTCCTGAAGAAAAAGCATATTGACCCTCACATAGCTGTTACTTATGGTCATGATAAAAAAGGAGGTTTTCAGTGGACAGAGAAGAATGCTCATTTGCATGAGTATAACAACACCCCATGAAACATACTTTTTTCTTTTCTTTTTTTTTTTTTTTTTTTTTGGAGAGGTTTTTGCTATAGGGCATGAGCACTTGCCAGAAAGACAGAGAGAGACAGAAAGCAAGAAATCAACCCCGGGGGGATGGCCACATTGCAATCCCTTCTCCTCCATTCTCCTCTTGGATCTTGGGCATACATGCACATGTGCCCACTGTGAGTTTAAGCTACCGGGTCCAGGACTAGAACCACAGTCAACTACATGGGAGATCGTTGACATAGCCATTATACCAACTGCTGGTCCCAACACATACTTCTTAAACATAGGATTTATCCATGTATATGCCTTTATACTAATACAGCATGTTTTGAGTAATCAGATTCCTATGTTGTCAGTGTGGGACAAATGGTTCACAATTATCTGGAGGTAAACTAGTAGTGTTGTGTTTTTTGTTTGCTTTTTCCCCTAGGATTGAACTGGAATTTATGCAGTTTGGTAAGACCACCTTACTCTATGAGTCAGGATCTATCATGATTAATGTATTAGATTGGGTCGGACCACATGACTCTCTGAGTCGGAATCTATCATGATTAATGTATCAGATTTCCAGCATGAAATATATAAACAGCATAATGTAGAAGGAAATGCCTTTTCTCTTCCCTTTAGATTAACATATCTTGTGTGTGGAGGAGATATGAGATAAGCAGCACGGAACCCTAGGAGAGCCTGAGGATTCTGATCGTTGCAAACAAAGCCCTGCGGCTTGGTGATGCAAGCACTGAGGAACTTGTGCTTGGTTTTATCCTCCCTGGTTACCATATCAGAATCCCCTCTCTCAGAAAGAACCTTGCCCCATTCCACCTTTTTCTGCTCATTCTTCAACACCTGTTCTCCCTAGTAAACTCACTCATCCTGGGTTTAATAATGCCAGATAAGATATAGTCTGTTAAATTTTAAATAGAACTTTTTGTATTTTAATAGGATACATGACCACAGTCCAAATAAGAAAACTGGTAGTAAAATTTTGGTATCAGTAAGGATAGATTCAGTTTGGGATAGGGAGAGGGCAATGAGAAGGAAGTTTATTAGTATCCTTAAACCTTCACTAAGTAGAATAAATTTGTGAATGAATTTATTTATCAGCAAATCAAAGGAGAAGTGAGAAACCAAGTATTAATGATACCTTTACAATAATTATTTTCTGAGCATTTGAAGGGTCTCATAAATTATACTTAAATTATTTCATCTGATCCCTGAATTATCTTTAAACTGGAATCCTGATGAGTCTATCATGCTCCTCCTTATGATTTAAAAAAATAGTAAAATATTCATATAAATATTGATGAACAATAATTAAAATGCTGCAGTGATGGTATTGGAATATTACAGGCATTTTACTTTGCAAAGAATATTCGCTGTTACTCATAATAAGCAAAGATACTAGTAGAATAAATATATCATTATAAATGACAGGTTATATGATTTATCTAAATATATTCCATATCATGAGGGGTCTTCCAAAACTTCACGGGAATGCATATTATGAAAAAGACTAAGCATGGATATCAACAAATTTTTTAAACAAAATAAACTTTTGTTGTTCTTTTTTTTTTTTTTTTTTTTTTTTTTTTTTTTAGGTTTTTGCCATAGGGTGCATACACTTAGCAGAGAGAAACAGAGAAGGAAAATGAGAATCACTCAAAGGGGATGGCCACACTACAATCCCTTCTCCTCCATTCCCCTCTTAGGATTCTGGGCAGGCATGCACATATGCTTAGCATAACTTTCAAGCCATCGAGTCCAAGGCTCAAACCACTGTCAGCCATGGGAGCTCAGTGCCTTATCCTCCATGCCACCTGCTGGCTCCAATAAACTCAGATTTTAACTCTATTTTTCTACTGATATTTAAAATCTACTCATAGAATTCAAAAGATTCTTTTTAAGTTATAGCATTTTCTCTAAAGAATTCTTTTCTTTAACTTCATTTATTTATTTATTTTGATAGAACAGAGAGGGACAGAGTGAGAGAGAGAGGGAAAGTGAGAAAACAAAATGCCAGGTCTGGGACTCAAACCATGGCCAGCCATGAGGGAGTCCAGAGCCCTTAACTACCATGCCACCTGCTGGCCCCAAGCTATAGAATTTTTTAAAAGACATAATATTCCATCTAGGCCAGATGATAATTACTTGAAGTCCAGATCAGATAAATACCCTCTTTTAAAAAAATTAAAAAGAATTATTTATTTATTTTCGTTTGTCATTATTATTTTTTAATTTGACCAGAGAGAAACACACACACACACACACACACAGAAAGGGAAAGCAAGAAAGCAAGCCACTAGGTCCTGGACTCCAACCATGGTCAGCCACGTGAGATTTAACCCCCACATCACCTGCTGGCTCCTAAGTACCCTCTTCAAAAACGATATAGGAATATTACAAACTTCCTCTGAGATGTCTATTTTGGATGCTGGAAAAAGCACATGTCATATTGTCATATTTTAAGCAATATGTAATTGTAGGACTTTTGTTTTGCAGTTGCCTTTGATTATTCTCCACTGATTACTTGGAAAGAATTTCAGTCATTCATGCCCTGGGATATAGCCATTCTCGTTGGTGGAGGGTTTGCCCTGGCAGATGGCTGTGAGGTAATATTGTGTCTAAGACGCCTAAGAGTTAAACAAAATGTTCAAAAGAACACAGAGGCATTCACGCTTTTGCTATATTTAACTTTATTCCATCATTTGGTGATGCAGATTTCAATAGCCATGCAGTGGATATCCCTCACAAATGAGGTGAATTCAGAATTCAAGAACTTTTACAGGCTTTGAGCATAAAACATCATTTATTAATGGTATTTCAGCCTGTCAAAAAAGATAATATAAAAAGATTTAAATTCTTAATCCATAAAATAGGATTAGAAGACTAGCTTAGTGAGAAAAACTTACAAAAAATAGTCGGTAAAGTGACTTTTAATGGAGCATAGTGTTTATTTGTATATTTCTTTACATTTTTTCATGATGAATTCAAGTAGCCTTAGGTTATTAATATAGCACGGTCCTATCATTCGCAAAGGAAGAGCATGAGAAATAACATTAGCATTAAAGGAGCTTAATGAATGTTTGCAGAATGAAATCCAGAGAGAAATTCACATAACTGTATCTAATATTGTATTATGTCTAATCTTAGGGAGGAACAAAAACACCATGAGGAATACAGTTGACCGTTTCTATGACCTGTGTATCTGGTTTATATAAAGTAGCAGAAGGGAGTCTTGTCCCTTGTGATTACCCTGGTTATTGAAGGGTTGCTGGAAGAGAAGTATTTTCTCCAAAAATTCCATGTAGACCTTTACTCTTAGACTAACTAAAATCCACTCATTTCTGAATTTCATAGCCTTTTGTGAAAGACTCAAAACTTATGGCTCTTCAATTTCCTTAGTCAATAAATTAAAAAGAATGAGAAAAATTGTGTCCAGACCCTTGGCTAAATTTTTAGGAGGTTATTTTATTTTATTGTATTGTATTTTATTTTATATTTTTTGGCTATAGAGTGAGTGCCCTTGTGCATGAGAGAGAGAGACAGAGAGCAGGAAAGTGAGAAATCATTCCCCATGGGCAATGGCCACACTGCAATTTCTTGTCCTCCAGATTCCTCTCAGGATTTTGGGCATGCACGCACACTCGGCCACTGTGATTTTCAACCTACCAGGTCTGGAACTTGAATCGTCCAGTCATGTGGGACCCAGGGCTTTAACCTCCATGCCACCTACTTGCGAAATTTGTATACTTCTCAGGACAAAATAACATTTTCTCTTCTTGACAATCTACAGGGAGACTGTTCTTTGCTTCTTAACTCTATTGTCAAATTTTCTGCACAGCATTTGAATACAACTTTAAGTAAGAATATTTAGGAGTAGCAGAAAGTCTTGGAAATTGTCTCAATTCTGAGTGCCATTTACAACATTTTAGGTCTAGATTTGGTTTGCCTTATACATTGCCCAGATAGAAACAGTAGAAATATAAGGGAAATACATTTTTCTTTTCTACTATGTCAGCAGTAATAAGATGTGGATTCTCAGAATAAATAACCTTCGTTCGTTCATTGCTTCTCTCCAGAATATCTGTCCAACTTGAACCTGAGACACTGGAAATAGTTTTCAAAGTAACAAGCCAGACCCTACAATCACAAAATCCAAGGAAATAAAAAGACATGGACTTAGTCTGAGGCACTAGGTTCTCTCAGTAGAAGAATTAGGTAAACCACAGAAGGAGGTCTAGCTTGATATAAAAATTTTAACACACAGAATAAGATCTCTACAAGATACCCAGAATAAATTAAACACCTAAGTGGCCAGAATGAAGCCACTAGTTCAAGATATAACTATGAACAAATATTCCCCTAGAAACTGATTTAGAAAGATTTGGAAGCAGTTATTTTCTAAAAGTTTTGTTCCCAATTGTAATTAGTCTGGCAACTGTCCAGAACCAGATAACCATTTTAGTCAGAAACAGTGAGATAAGTAACTAGGATAGCACTCACCCCATGGCCTCCTGAAAGGTGCAACAATATGTGGTGTCATCTTGTCCAGCTGAAGCTGGTTAGACATAGTTAAAAATCATTCTAAAAGTATAATAGTTCTGGGACGAGCACTTGACATGGTGGTTAAGGCGCTGGACTCTGACATGGTTGACCAGGGTTTGAGTCCCACACTTGGTGGTTTGAAATCACACCATGCATGTGCATGTACATGCCGAAAATCTCAGGAGGAGAATGGAGGAGAAGGGATTGCAGTGTGGCCATCCCACTGAAGGATGATTTCTCACTTTCTCTCTCTCTCCAGTGAGTACACACGTCTTACGGTAAAAATTTTTTAAAAAGAAAAAATAGTACAGTAACTCTTTCTTACCTAGTTTTGCTTTCTCTGATTTCAGTTTATTCATGGTCCAACAATACTATATAGAAAATTCCAGAAATAAAAAAATTATAAGTTTTAAATTGTATACTGCTGAGTAGTGTGGTAAAATGTTGCGACATACAGGTCCATCCCATCTAGGATGTGAGCCATCCCTTTGTTCAGACTAACCACACTACATACACTACGTACCTGTTAGTCACTTAGTAGCTATCTTGATTAACACATCAGAAAAACATAGTACCATGTAGGGTTTTGTACCAGCCAAGATTCAGGCATCCATTAGAAGTCTTAGGACATAACCTCCATGGATAAGGTTGGACTACTGTATATGTAATAATATAATGTCTGAATTTGAAACTTAGGACAAAATCATAATTAGAATATTACTTTGAAAGATTACCATAGGCACCTAAATATAGCTGTAAATAACAAATGAAGTTGACAGTTTCTGGGGAACAATTTAGGAGTAGAGAGAAATTAACTAGAAGGACTGCTCTTGTCCTAACACCCCCTAGTGCTACATGACTTGTTAAAATCTCCAATACGTTAATTAGATAATAGTAAACTTCAATTGAAAAAGCTGGAAAACAATTAAAACTTCCTAAAGCATGCTGATGGTGTTAAAATAAGACCAAGTGATAGCTTCTTTACATTGCAACTACCCAGTTCCACCAAACCACAGAAAAATTAAGTATTAAAATTATATTTTAGGAACTGAGTCTCAGAGTGAATAGTGTTTTTTATGTATTTAAATTGTGTCTGATCAATTGCAAATTTGTTTTTTAGGAGTCAGGACTATCTAAGTGGATAGGAAATAAATTATCTCCTCTAGGTTCATTACCAGTATGGCTGATAATTCTGATAGCTTCTTTAATGGTCACATCTTTAACAGAGGTAGCCAGCAATCCAGCTACCATTACCCTCCTGCTGCCAATATTATCTCCATTGGTAAGTATCTCATATATCCCATTTATACTCTTCATCAAAAGAGTAGTATTCTGCTTTGGAATACTGTTTCTTATATTGTAATGTGGAACATTTTTTGGCCCAAATGAACTTCCTGTAAGTAACTTACAGAGTGATTTCTATTTGCATTCATGCTTTTTTAGGGGATTTTGACACAGGAGAATTATTTTCTTTAATGTTCAAGCAATATACCTTAAATGAACACCTTTCTTTTCATCCCAGTTTTTTCATTGGCAAATAAATGAAGGTCAAACTGGATCCATTCCTGCTGTAAGACTCAAGATTCAGTGTTTCCTAGCAACTTTAGCACTTAGATCTCTGACATTGACATTTCTCCAACCCCCCTGAACAATGTTCCTAAATTTCTGAGAAATGCCTTATACAAGTGTTTTGCCAATGAAAGAAAAGCTAGGCTTACACTTAAGACTTTGGGCTTACATATTTAAGATAGTTCTCTAATTCCCAGGGAAAAAAGAAAAATAAGTGTTTGCTAAGAGAGAGACAGACCTTCTTCCCTTCTCACCACATAGCTAGCAATTACAAGAAATAGCTTTAAAGGAAGAAGAAATGTCTCTGGAATTCTTCTGCTACCAGCTCAAGTGGCATGTGTTGGCATTCTTGAGCTGCTGCTTCAAATCAGAAAACAAAAATATAGACTGTTTATATTGGCAAGTTATCGTTTTGCGTTTTTCTCTCTTTTATAAAATTTAACATGAACCAATTAGAAAATGTGATGAATAACAAATAGGAGTAACTCTCCTTGTGATGATCCCCATGCAAATTTTAAAGTACTTATGTCACGGAGGCAGTGAAGCTAGTCGTACAGAGAGAAGCTCTGTAGCCATAGAGAACTGAGGCCCACCAAAGGTTACTGCTCACCAGCTGCATGCCTGAACAGTTATTTTAGCCTCTCTGGGCCTCAGTTTTTTCATCATTTGTTTGAGGTTCTAGTAGCCATCTCATAAAGTCATTATGAAAACTAAAAAAATATATATTACAGTTATTATATTATATATGCATTACACATTATGTATTATATTGGGTCATTGGAAAAGTCATGACATGGTTTTTCCATGCAAAAATATGTCATGACTTTTCCAATGACCCAAGACATTATGTGTGTGTATATATATACAAAATACATTATGTGTAAATATATGACTATATATTTATATATAAGCACTTAGCATAGCTCCTATGACTGAATAAATGATAAATGGTTGCTGCTTTTATTTGGTTTCTGGAGTAAATGACACTCTGCTTTCTAAATTAATTGGGCTATAATGTTTAAGTGGCATTAATCACCATATAAACAACAAAAGGAAGAACACAATTTCTGGAAAATATTCTTAAAGATATAACTGCATTTTTGTGCATGATTTCCTGTCATTAGATTTCAACCTGCTCCTGGGGACGTTGATTATGATAAATTTGTTCTCTTGGATGTTTGTGCCTGTTCTCAAAATTATACTTAGACTCTTTTTTATCTTTTATAACAGGCTGAAGCCATCCACATGAATCCTCTTTATATTTTGATACCTACTACTCTGTGTACTTCATTTTCCTTCCTCCTACCAGTAGCAAATCCACCTAATGCCATTGTTTTTTCATATGGTCATCTGAAGGTCATTGACATGGTGAGTTTGCTGAAAAAATACTATCAGGTCCAGTTCCTACCTTTTTGTGACATTTTCAGTTCTTTCTCTGTTGTACACTAATGAACTGTCAGGAACAACCTGGCCTAAGCTCTGTATCTGAAAGCGTCTGCATGACTGGTCATAGAGTATTTTCTAGGGGTAATAATCAGAAGTGAACATGTCGTTAGAATTTGTAGTCACAAAAGCAGAGACACGGAATTTATCAGTAACGCCTTGGAAGAAGGAAAAGAACATAGAATATGCTTGTGTTGCTGATTTAAACGTGCCATGTCAAGATTATGATCCAACCTGCCTTAGGCAAAAAAAGAAATGAGGTTAATGAAATTCTGCGATCAAAAGAGTACTATGGTTTGTTATAGCAAATATTTATGCAACTGACATTTGCTCTGATTAAGACATTGGGCTTGTGCCTGACAGATGAAAAGGCATCTTTCTTATTCTGATTCTGATATTGGCAACTGATGTGAAAGAACCAAGGAAACAATAATGGAAAATATAAGTGATAAAACATGCACATTTGCTAGTTAAGAATTAGCTTGAGAATATTACGGTTTTCTCCCTGTATTCACCACCAACATCCAAATCGAACCAAACAAGAATATAAAGAAAATAAGTTCAGTGAACTTGCTATGCAAATACCATTCCAAGGTATTTCCTTCCACACAAAGTACTATGGACTTCTGCAACATAAAAATTCTGGAAAGGCCTGTATATAAAAATCTCATAATATCTTGTTGGTAAAGAAAATATGCATAGTACAATATGAGGAACTTCAAAAAGTTTGTGGACATGGTATTATTAAAAAAAAAAGTCTATGCATAGATTTAAAAAACTTTTGCACCAAAATGAACACCTCCCTTAATTCTATTCTCCATGAACTTTTAAAATGTCTATGTATAAGCAACACCACATGTATGTGTATAGAAGTTATCAAAACAGGATTCTAGAATAAATTATTGGTATGAATGGACAGAGAAGAGGGACCCTAAAATAATTATTGCTAGGTATAACCCCTTTGTTTTGAGGCTCCAGGTTTTAATGAAGATGATGCAGGGGTAAGTAAACTTTCTCTGTAAAGAGCTAGATAGTTAATATTGGAGACTCTGTGGGCCATATGGTCTCTGCCACAATTGTTCAACTAAGAGTAGCAAAAACCATACGTAAACAATGGGCATGGTTTTGTTCTAATAAAACTTTATTTATAAAAACAAATCAAGGGCAGTAGTTTGCTAACCTCTATTTTAATGGGTAGAAAGCAGCTTTGAGAATGTTTAATGGACACCAGAATTACACCATGAGCTAGAAAAATGAGAACTTTAAGAGAGATGAATAGAAGTGGCATTATAAGTTTTCAATAAGAGACTTTTGAAAGATAACTAATAATATTGGGGGTATATAAAGTATATAGTTTTTATATCATGTCCTGAAACTTATTCATTAAATTTAAAAACCTCAACTTCTGCTTTTACATGAAATGGCAATTCTTTAAGAAAATTTGCTCGAAGGCATAGGCACTTGCTAGAGAGAGACAAAGAGAGATATGGAGAGGGAAAGCAAGAAAACATCTGTCATGGGGCAAAATTTCACTACAATCCCTTCTCCTCCATTTCTCCCTCCTATCATAATTTTGGCACACACACACACACACACACATTTCACTAACATGTTTTCCTAGGCACCAGGTCTAAGACTCAACCTCACATTAGCCATGTGGAGTCTAGCCACTTTAACCATCAGGCCATGGCTGCCCCAAAATTTTAAGAGAATTATTCTCTAATCAGAATGACTTGGGTATATTCTTAAGAGGAATTTCTCTGAAACTCTCAACCTAAATGGTGATTAGATTGGGACAGATCCTCTTTTGAAAAAGAACCATATTTTATGAAATGACAGTTATTGAAACCAACAGTTGGCATAATGGCTATGTCGCTGGACTCCCATGTAGTCGACCACGGTTTGAGTCCCAGATCCGGTGGCTTCAAATGATCCTGAGCACATGTGTGTGTATGCCCAAGATCTCGAGAGGAGAAGTGAGAAGGGATTGTGGTGTGGCCATCCTTCCTGGGGGTGATTTTTCAATTTCTGTCTTTTTGTCTCTCTCTGTCTTTCTGGTGAACACACGTGCCCTATAGCAAAAACCTCTCCAAAAAAAAAAAAAAAAAAAAAAAAAAACACAGCTATTTATATTAGTCACTTAAGATGCATGTAAATCTGACATATGTTTTCTGCAACAATATTCTAATTCTCTTGCAGACTTTTTCTTTGGGAGATTAACACTTATGCTTTTTTTTTATTTTTTTATTTTTTTTATTTTAGGTTAAAGCTGGACTTGGTGTTAACATTGTGGGTGTTGCTGTGGTGATGCTGGGCATGTTCACCTGGATTCCACCTATGTTTGACCTCTACACCTACCCTTCTTGGGCTCCTACAATTAGTAATGAGACCATGCCATGAAAAGCACAAAAGTTCTATCTTATGGTAACTTTTGAAAACCATTAAGAATTAACTCACTGTAAAACACAGCTCTAGATAATTAATGACACATTGAAACCGGTCATGGAGCTGCTGCAATTCTAAGAAACATCCAAAACCTGCTGTTATAACTCAAAGTCATACGTTTTTGAGATACAACCAAAGAGCATCTACGTACCTTCACTGAGAAGCCCATGGCTGATATTTTGCTCACAGATCGTCGGCATCTTGCTTCATCATAAGAATAATTTATAACTTGACCTTCAAAGAAATTAGGTCATTTGTTTCATCTTACATGTGGAGTTCAATGTACATTTTAAACAATTTATTTCAGAAACTTCTTATGAAACTAAAACTAAAAAATAAAATATACAAGTTAATGAGCTACTCAGATAATCATTTCTGTAGTGCTGTTCAAAAATGCTGAAAAACAAAAACTGTGGTCATCTGGTGGTGCAGGACAAAGTTTAACCCAAATGAAATGTGGATTAACTCATCTAAAAAAAATCCAATTTGATTATGCAATAAATATAGTTTATAAACTGAAACTGAAGCAGTAAACCCAGAATTATAGCTAAATCCAATAAGTAACAGAAAACCCCTAGAAAAGGATTAATTTCTAATTGGTTAGGTTAATACAAATTATACATGTGTGATCTCAGGACACTGAGAAATGCATATTGTAAAGTTATGAGTCAGGCTTGGTACAATTTCTTTATTACCACATTGTAATTAGAAAGGAAAGCTAAACATTATATAACTATTGACATATGACGGGCGCCACCACGCCCTACATAACAATTAACATGTGTATTTCTACGTATAGTAGCTTTGCTTAAGTGTTTCTTATTCCAGAAGTATGTTCATATGTAAAAAGGACAGAAATTTAAATTCATTGTGTGTAAAAGAAATAGAAAAAAGTCACATAACTCCTTTGTATCAATATTGAAGTGAAATGGCATAGGAAAAATACAAAATTTAACTAACATATTTACAAAAGAAAATAATTATTTATGGACAAACCAAAAAAAAAAAAAAAAAACTGAGCATTTAAACTAGAATGAAAAGTCTCCCAGCACGCAGAATGTGAAAAAAAAAAGTCTATTGACATTCTAAAATTAGAAAAAAGAGAAAAAAAACAACTGAAAGCAAAATAATATGCATAATTAGGAAAAGATGGGCATATTAGAGCTACAAATAAAATAGAAGGTCAAAAATACCTTCGCTATTTTTAATCTTCATGGGTGCCTTTCTAGATGTTAATAGACCAGTTGTCTTTTTAAAAAATAATGATTATTTATAAAATTATTCCTGAGGTTAAATATAGCGGAGAGTGTTTTAAAATGGTGAATATTCACTTTACAAGCTAAGTGACATAGATGATTGAATGTATAAAAGAAATTTAAATACACAATAAAAAAGTTATATATGATGAATTAACTTTGTTCATCACGTTTAATAGTCAATGCAAATTAATCTTTTTTAATTGTCCTTTTAAATCTTAAAATACATTGCTGCTATGTGTAAATCACCTACCTTCCTTCCAGTCACGTGTTCCTTTCTGTCATATGTTACACGTTTATTTATAACCCGTAGTATTTATTACATTTCTGCTCTTTTCTAGCCATTCAATTTATCACTGCTGAATTATATTATATGATGGATACATTTTCGTTGTGAAAAAATAAAGTGACTTTTCTATGATAATGAGTAAGTTTTAGTCTCAAGAAAATAATATAAACATTTCAGCTTGAATCATTTTAATGAATTACTTCCAACAGCTGCCAGCTGAGTACAAGAAAAATAATACTTAGTCAAATGCGCTTAAGTGAGCCATATGTTCCTGGGCCCCATCTTCATGTTTGGTTGATATATCAAAAACGACTTAATTTATCCATTTCACATTTGTCCTATTTACATCAATGTTCTCAAGCTCTTTTAGTTTTAGGATTGCAGACTGTCTTTGAAAGTTTCCAACAGCAGCCCTAAACAGATGATCAAACTAATCTCATCCTCCCACTCGACGGGAGATAGTGTTTTTGTTATTATCTTGATCATTACTTAAAGGTTAACTAGAAATCTTTGTCACTTTAAATTTCCGTGTCTTACTTAGGATTGGATCTTGTCTAGCTAATGGTAGCAATTTCACTAAGTGCCTATTTACTGTCTGTTCATGCAAGTTCTTGGAAGACTCCATCAGCCTAGCGTATCCTTCACTCACCTCAGCTGCACATGTCAGCTCTCTAGAATTCAGAATGCCTTTCTCCAAAATGTGTGCAGTGTCTTCTCCTGACTTCATATCCAAAGCTTTCTTCTCTCCTTTCCAGCCTGGGATGTGGCGAAGCACACTTTGGGCTAATATGACTAATTAACGTTATTAGCAAAACTGACAAAACAGTATCATGGCACATTAATTGTATCTTGACATGTATGCTATGTATTATTATGTGTAAAAGGGTATTATCAGATCTATTACTTTATCTCTACCGTGACTAAATGTTTTATAAGAATTTTTGTGATGACACCTTTGTTCTGAAATTTAATTGATTTAGTTAATGAACATTACCTTTGCTAGAGTATGTGAATTTTGCTCAGTAAAATGTTTTGTTTTGTTTTTCATTTTTAGTAGGGGAGAATTGTACTATGAATGCAAGAGTAACCAAACTACATCAAATTTATATTCCAACATGATTTAAAGAGGAAATTGTTAAAAGTGTTAGTCCAGAGGACCAGCAAATGGCATAAGGGTTATATCACTGGACTCCCATGTAGTAGACTGTGGTTTGAGTCCTGGATCCAGCAGCTTAAATGTCACACAAGGCACAGGTGCTTGCATGCTCAAAATCCAGAGAGGAGAATGAAGAAGGTATTGTGGCATGGCCACCCAACCTTGGAGAGTGATTTCTTGGTTTCTGTCTCTGTCTCTCTTTGTCTCTCTTGCAAGTGCACACACCCTATAACAAAAATGTCTCTCAAAAAAAAAAATAAAAATAAAAAAACAAGCAAACAACAACAAAAAACTGTTAATCCATGGCAATAGTCCATGGCAATACTAGCCAAATGAAGCATTTAAGTTTAGTAAAACTTTATTGGGTAAGTTTTGGGAATACAAATATTAAAAGCATAGGTTTTCATTCTACTGGTAAGACCAAATTAGTTGCCCAGGAGTAAATGGTAAAAATAGCATAAAACTGAGGCAGAAATTACAAAGTTTTTCTTAATATGGAAATCTTCATTTGTCTCGAAAAAGAAAGATACAAATTTTAAAACAAAAGAAATAAAGGGATTTTCTTACTGAGAGTATAGTGGTGTTAAGTACCAAGTGTGTGGAGGAGAGGAATTGTCTTAAAGTGAAATAATAAAATATGTTGTATAACAAATGTCAATGTGTCTGTAAGGAAATAATGGAAGTCCTCAAAAGAGATACAAGCAAGAATTTAGAGATTTAAGCAGGAACTCAAAGTGGTAAATACTGCACAGGAAATGGGATAGGAGGCAAAGCTAGAATCCAAACAAGTCAAGAGGCTGCATGGGAACCAACATAAGCCAGCATCCCAAAGGACTGTATTTTCAGTAAACATATGAGCTAGGTTAAACACTCCCTCTATAGAGGAAAACATCAAGAGAATGTTTTGATGTATGCACTAAATGGAGGGGGTAAGATATCCCTTAAAAAATCTATAACTATGCAGGTTTGGCAACTAAACTCTCAATACCAGTGTGTGTGTGTGTGTGTGTGTGTGTGTGTGTGTGTGTGTGTGTTAAGGTAGGGGTGGAGGGAGTACCTTTTCTAAACTTTATTTGTTTATTAATTTGACAGAGGATTCATGCATTGGCTGGAGAAACACAGAAGGGGAGAGAGAGAGAGAGAGAGAGAGAGAGAGAGAGAAGGAAAGTGGGAAAACACTCCTCCATGGGAGATGGGTCACACCATAAGCATCTTCCACCATTTCTGCTTTGGGGATTTTGTACATGCACATAGACATGCCTGGTGTATTTTCTAAGCTGCCAAGTCTAGAACTTGAACCATAGAGTTAACTCTGTGGGACCCAGGAATCTAAACCACTACACCACTGACTTGGTCTCTAAACTTAACTTTAAAACAAATTTAAGTTGATAATATTTTTAAGTGCTTGATAAAAGAAGAAACACCTTCTTCAACTTGGGACTCAAAACCTTATGAAGGTTAAACTTCATGTGAAATTTTAATGAAAATCCACAAATTCTACTAAGACAGTACAATATGCAAGAACCAACAAAAGAAACATGACCTAAAGTGCATGAATAGTAAATATTATAGTTATGACACACAAAATATGGGGAGGAGGTCTTCAAGAAGTTCATAGAAAATGCCTGTGATGAAAACCAATGCATGGAAAAGTGTGGTATATATACTCTATGGAATACTACTCAGCCATAAAAAATAACAAGACCCTGGAATTTGATAGAAAGTGGTCAGATATGGAGGATCTATTGCTGAGTGAAATAAGCCAGGCTATGAAAGAAAGATATTGTATGTATCCACTCAATATATACTGACTATCTGCACTCTATGGTAGAGAGCGAAAAATTGGAGGACATAAAAGCAGTGAAGGTACTTAACGAGAATAGGACAGTGTGGAATGGGGGGGTGAGGAGAAGAGGATAAAGATAGCAAGAGAACAATAGCGAGGTAAGACGTTAGTGAGAAACAGATATGGCTTATTACCTGTTGTTGATGACATGTATAGTATTCTCAACTGGATTGGTCTGAGAAGTATTTCCTGATGGGTAAAGTCTTTTTACAAGCAAAATGAGAAATAGTGATTGACTGTTTTAAAAAATAATTAGAATAATAATAATGATTGGAAAAAAGATAGAAAAGATATTGAATGATGAAGTGGGAAGATTAATGTCTCTGTATTGACTGACATGCATGGCATTCCCTTTTGAAAAAGCAATGTAATACACTGTAAAATTATATGTAACCTAATGTAATATAAAGATTATGATGATAATAAAAAAGAAATTAAAAAAACAATGCAGATATTCCAAAACTTTTTGCATCAAAATAAGCTCACACTTTAATTCTATTTTCTGCAAACTTTTTTAATTCCTCTCATAGAAAATAAGGAGGTATTGTGCTTGAAAATATAAAAGAAGTTATTAAAAACAGTGTGGTAAGCAGAATTCTAAAAATTGTCCCTCTAAAATTTCTGTCTCCTGGTTATTCAATCAAACACCAATTAAGTACTGGTGTAAAAGGACATTGCAAATGTTATTAAGGTTACTAATCGATTGACCTTAAAAATAGGGAGTATCCTGGATTAGTCAAGTATCCTCAATGTGATCATATGAGCCCTTACATGTAAAAGGGAAAGGTGGGTGAGATGAAATAGAGTGAACCACGAGAAGGACTCCACTTCCTGTTGCTGGCTTTGACAGTGGAAGAGATCACAAGTCAGGCATCTATCTTTAGAAGCAGAGAAGTATCCCATAGCTGAAAGCCAATGAGGAAACAATGACTGCAGTTCTACAGTTTCATGATACTTCATGTGGCCAACAAGTTTCGTGAGCCTTGGTACAGGGTCTTCCTCAGAGCTTCCAGGAAGAATCATGGCCCTGCAAACACTATCATTTTAGTTCCATTAGACTTAAAATTTACAGAACTTTAAGATAATAATGAGTACTGTTTTTAGCCATTCCATTTGTAGCACAAATACTTTGGGAGAATCTACCAGCAACCAAAGCTCTGTAAGGCACTTCTAACAAATGTAAGAATATAAAAAGGAAAATAATTGGAGAAGGAAGATAGAATAGATTAAGATACCATATGCAGCAAGAAATGGTAAGTAAAGAAATGAATAAACATATGAGTAACAGAAAATTGTAATTAAAATGCCAAAAAAGCACAATCTATAAATCCAAAGGAGACTCAAAGTATTCTAAGGTTGTTGCCTAAGAGGGGTAGAAATTCTGCATAGTTTTCAATTTTTAAATGTACATGGTACACTTTTTTAAAAAGTTTATTTCTTCCAGACATGAGAGAGACAGAGAGATAGGGTCTAGCACCCCCAACAAGTCTGGACACCACTACTCACCCTCAACCTCCTGAATCATGGCCACACACACAGCCAGCATACTCAGGGAGGCCTCTGGATGCAAACCTGGAACCCTCCCATGTAGGTCAGCTCTACAGAACATTACAGTTTACTACTGTACCACCGTGCAGCCTTTACACATTCGCACTTTTTTCAGAGAGCCACTAATAGAACAAACATAAATAGCTTCCAAACTGGTGTCAATTAAGAATTATTGGAGGAAAAAAATCTCAATCAAAAAATAAAAATTCAAAAAATTCAAAAATCAAAAAAGTTAAAAGAAAATAAAATTAACAATTGGGGAAAAATAGAAAGTACAAAATTCAGGAGCGATTCTAAATATGCCAATTATCAGAACAAATAGATGGGTTAAATTCACAAATTAAAAATTATCACACCGAATTTTTCTCATGTTACGTATATGTTGTTTACATGATATACAGTTAAATGACCAAGAATGTTTAAAAGCAAGAGCATATAAAAATATTCCAAGTAATACTGCCAATGAGGAACTTGAAGTGACTACATTACAATCAGCCAGTCAAGACCCAGCCTTTGTGGCTCAGTTAGTGACGTACCAGACAGTGGAGCCAGTAGTCACATGCCTACCACTGTTCAAGTCGCTGGCCTCTTTGGTCTGAAAATACTCCAGCACTTGCAAGTGTCCCCAGAATCCTGGTGAGTTAGGAAGGTGACTGGGTGAAGCTGAGCCACGTAGAGGGAGTCTGTCTTCAGTCTTTCTCCCTCGCTCACATACATGATCTCTCATGAATAAAGACATAAAATTAAACTAACCAATATTTTAGAGTGTAGGTCAAAACTTTAATGCAAATAAGGCAAGATATTAAATAAGGTTCAAAAGAAAAAAAATCAACAGGAGCTATAAGAGATTTAAATCATAGTCAATAATCTAGACTTAAATTGTATAAAAACTAGAAGAATAAATTAACAGAATCATAATCAAAGGGGAGAAATTAACATACCTGTTTCAAAATGGGTCTACCAGAAAGAAAAATTCAGCATAAATATTCAAAATTTGGGTGATGTATTTTATATCTCAAAATATATTTTATATCTCATCCAGCTTTTGGGAGAATATTCTTTTTTTTGAGAATATTCTTTTTAAAAGCACATCATCTCTGATGAAAACTGGCCACAGAATGGGTCATAAACAAGTCTCAGGAGATTTGTAAGTATTGGTAACACAATTCATTTATCTAAGCCCAAGACAATTAGCGGAAGTTAATAACAAAAAATATTAAAAACCTCCATATGCCTGAAATTTTAAGAACTATTTCTTTATAACTCAGGAACAAATGAAGAAACCACCATCAAAAGTTTGAAAGACTTAGAACTGAGTGAAAATGAAAATGTTACATAGGAACTTTGAAAAGCACAGAGGAGATACTGTGATCTTAAATGCTCATTCAGCATTAGGACATGTGGCTAACACAGCAGTTGCTCTGAAACAGGTCAAAAAAGAACAAAATGAATCAAAGAAAATAAGGAATTATTAAGGTACAGAGAGAAATATTAAAATAGAAAAGATACATGGACAAGATCAAAAGAGCCAAAGGTTTCTTGCTGAGAAAAATATAATAATAATAAAACTGAGAAACTCCTGGCAAGATTAGTAAAGATAAATGCAAAAGAAAGCAACGCTAAACTTTGGAAATGAGAAAGAAACATAATTGTGACATAATGGTTATGTCTCTGAACTCCCATGTAGTCAACGCGGTTCGAGTCCTGAACCTGGCGGCTTAAACTCACACCAGGTGCATGTGTGTGCGTGCCCAAGATCCTGAGAATGGAGAATGGAGCAGAAGGGATTGTGACATGGCCATCCCCCCTGGGGGGTGATTTCTCTCTTTTTCTCTCTCTGTCTCTCTCTCTGTCTTTCCAGTGAGCGCATGCACCCTATAGCAAAAATCTCTTTAAAAAAGAAAGAAAGAAAGATAACTAAGATGAGGAAACTAAAAGATAGTATGGTATGAAAATATCACAAGTTATTTTATTTTTATCCAATTTTTAAAATTAGATAAAATGGACAAATTCCTGCAGTATTACTTAATAAACTGACTCACACCAGGTGGGACAGACAGATGGTGTGGTGGTTATGGCACTGTACTCCCATATGGTTGACTGCAGTTCAACTCCCGAACCTAGCAGCTTGAAAGTCATGCCAGCACATGCGTGTGCATGCCCAAAATACAGAGAGGAGAACGGAAGAGAAGGGATTGCGGTATTGCTATCCCCTCTAAGGGATGATTTCTCACTTTCCCTCTCACTGTCTCGCTCTCTCTCTCTGGTAAGCAGAGGCATCCTATGGCAAAAGTTTTAAATAAATAAATAAATAAATAAATAAACTGACTCAAGAATAAGTGATAAGCAAGTGATCTTAAAACACTGAAAATTTTAAGTAAATAATTAAAGTTCTTCCTACAAAGAAAATACCAAACCCAGACAAATTTACTACATTAGCAAATTTACATGCTTTCTGAAACAAATTTTTATTTTTAATTATTTTTTTTAACATGACAGTTGCTATGTCAGTTTCCAGTACATGAATACAATGCTTAACTATTAAATCAGGGTATTAGTAGATCCATCATCTCATCTTTTGAAACATTACATACAGTAAGTTGGTGTTAACCACACTCTTTCCACTATAACGCAAGCCACTGTTCCTTCTACCTAGATGCAATGCCCTCCCTCCCCATTAATCGATATTTCTCTACCTTCCACTTCCTCCTCAGTAATCATTCTACATTCCTGTACTTCTTTTTCTTTCTTTCTTTTTTTTTGGAGAGGATTTTGCTATAGGGCGCATGCACTTGCCAGAACGACAGATAGTGACAGAGAGACAGAAAGTGAGAAATCATCCTTCAGGGCACATGGTCATGCCACAATCCTTCTCCTCCATTCCCTCTGGGGTTCTTGGGCACACACACACATGCGCCCAGCGTGAATTTAAGCCACAGAGTCTGGTATTCAAACTGTGGTCGAGCACATAGGAGTCCAGCGACATAGCCATTTCCTCAACTGCTGGTCCCCATCCCTGTACTTCTATGAGGTCATTTTTCCAGTTTCCTTATCTGGGGGAGAAGATGTGTACTCATGTAGCTTCACTGAACGTAAGAACCTCCGGACTCACCCATTTAATCTCAAATGAGTGGACTTCATCCTTTTCAATAGCTCCATAGTTTTCCTCTGTGTGTGTGTGTGTGTGTGTGTGTGTGTGTGTGTGTGTGTGACATTTCCTTTATCCATTTGCCTGATGATGGATACTTAGATGGTTTACATATCTTGGCTACTGTGAATAGTGATGCAGAAAACATTCGAGTGCACTATTATGATGATATACTGATTTCCTATTTTGTAATGAACCTCATATTGAATTGATTCAAGTGACAGTTCTTTCATTGTCTGGAAGAATCTCCACGCTTTTTTCCACAATTGTTTTACATTCCCACAAACAAGAGAGTGCTCCATTTTCCACAACCTTGCCAATATTCATTATTTTTTCTTTGTAGTAATAGCCTTTCTAACCGGAGTGAAAGGTTACCTCATTGTAGTTTTGATTTTCACTTCTCTAAAGATTTATTATGCTGAGCTTTTTTTTAAAAAAAACATATGTTTATTTGGCATTTGTATGTCTTTATGAAGAACTACGTGTTCGAGTCCTTTCTCCATTTTTTTAATCAGGTCATTTTCTTGTTTTGTTGTTTGTTTTGCTGCTGAGCTGTTTGTGTTCCGTGTACATTCTGGTTATTGATCTCTTTTCAGGTGAGTAGTATGCAAATGTTTTCTCCCATTTTCTGGATTCTCCCTTTGCTCTTGATTATTTCATTCACTATGCAGAAGCTTGTAAGTTTAATATAGACCCATTTGTCTATTTTTGTGTTTTTTCTCTGTGCTTGCAAAGTTTTATTCAAGAACTCTTTGCCCATACCAATGTCTTGAAGTGTTTTCCCTATGTTCCTTCTATTATCTTCAAAGTGACAGGTTTTATGTTTAATCTTTAATCGATTTGAAGATTAATTTTCTATATGGTAAAAGACATAGGCCTAGTTTCATTCTTTGGCATAGGGATATCTAGTTTTTTTAGAACTGTTTATTGAAGAGACTGTCTTTTCATCAATGGATGTTCTTGGCACCTTTGTTGAAATTCAGTTAATTGTGTATACACTGAGTTATTTCTGCTCTCTCTGTTCTATACGATTATTTTAATTATGTATGAACTGCTTTATTGAATGAAAAAAGGGACAATATTTCCCAGTTATTTTGATGAGGCAAGTTTAACCTTGTTATCAAAACGAAAAAATAATGGTACAGACAGAAAAATTGTTGGCTAATCTCCCTCCCAAATATAGTTTTTAAAAATGGGAATTAGCACACCAAACACCTAAGAATGTAACATCTTGTGTGTTTTTGTGATAGAAAGAGGGTTAATTCTAACTTGGGTTTAATATTTCAATGTCATAAATTTCATGTATATCATTCAATTGATTTCAAGTTTAATATTGAAAATGAAGGTAATGGAATTCACCACATTAACAGATTGAGAAAAAAAAACATATAATTATCACAACATATGCAGAAAAAAATTCAATGAATTCTAAAACCCATTTGTGATTAAAATAATTTGGCACATTAGCAATAAAAGGAAATGTCCACAGATTAATAAAAACAGCAGCGGTACAATAAACACTAAACTCAACAGGGTGATTACCAGCCTATTATCTAGTAGCCAGCCTGCAATAAAATAAGATTAACAGTTAGAATTAGAACTAAGGTAAAAGTTTTCTCTTTTCAATGAAGAATAAAATAAAAATACCTGTTATCACTACTTCCATTAAACATTTAATAGAAACCCTAGATAATGGAATAATACAAAAAAAGTTAATAAAAGGCATAAACATTGTCATTGAAACAGGCAAATTATCGTTACTTACATATGATATGATTTTCTACATGTAAAATCAAAATTATTTTTTTCCTTATTTTGTTTTGGAGAGGTTTTTGCTATAGGATGCTTGCACTCACCAAAAAGACAGAGAGAGGAGGCAGAGAGACAGAAAGCAAGAAATCATTCTCCAGGGGGGATGGCCATGCCGCAATTCCTTCTCTTCTATTCTCCTCTTGGGATCTTGGGCGCACACGTACCCAGCATGAGTTTAAGCCACTCGGTCTGGGACTCGAACCATGGCCGACTACATGGGAGTCCAGCAACATAGCCATTACGCCAACTGCTAGTCTCGTAAAATCAAAATTACTAATTGAATAAGGTGTATACAAAGTCAATGTACAAAGATTGATTGCATTCCTATACCATAGCTACGAGCTACTAGAAAATGCAATTTTTAAAACATACTATTGTGCCTAGGAATAAATCCAAAAGGTACGAAAACTTTTTTTTAAAGAGTATAAAACGAGGAAAGCACTAGGGAAGTCCTAAATAAATTAAGAGAATTACTACATTCATAGATGAGGAGACTCAGTATTATAAAGATGTTAATTTCCTTCAAATTAACCTATGAATTTAAAGTAATTCTGATCAAAATCCCAACTGATTGGTAAGGCAGACATGTACATGACAAGCTAGTTTTAAAATATGTATGAAAAAGAGTAGCTCAGAATAGTCCTGACATTATTAAAGAACTCTAGACTATTTTTTTCCTTTTCTCTAGCCTAAATACATGATAGCTTTAGTGTCCAATCATGAACCATAGTTTACCTTTACATTGGAAATCAGTAATCAGTAAATATTTTACTATCCCTTGAGATGACACATTCTGATTCTATCTCTGAACTTCTTGTTAATGTCTCTCCTCCACATTCTTTTGAAAGGTGGATATAAAAATATATTATCATATCTTAGGTATGGTTACTTCTTTATTTGTCTTTTAGAACTCAAAAAAAAAAAAACAATCTATACAGCATCACTAAGAAATACGTATCTTTCCAAAATATGCAAAAACACTGACTCATAAGCACATCCTTTTTTTATTTTCCCAAGGGCTTATTCAGTAAGTGAATTATAAATAATGCCTCATAATCCTGACACAGTGTTTCTTAAAAATGTACTTTAGTTCGTTGATACACACTGCAATCTTATGACAGAAATGATTATTTGCATTTCTAAAACTTAAACATTTTTGACTAAAGATGATAGCTCTTCTGTTCAAATATTGAAACCACGAGTTTCCATATAATAAATCATGCTATGTTATTTCTTTAGTGTTCGTATGGAGTTAAACTTTAATTGGTCTTCTTATTTTTCTTTATTCTTATACTTATGCAATAATGGCTCAAGTTAATTTTGATAGAAAGTGAATGAATATGAAAGATGATAATACACACAGTAATATCTTTGACTGAACCAATACACAATGTATTCATGATAGGAAAATTTATTTGAAATGTTGTAATGATACACAGGGATTAAAAGTAAGACAAAAAAGTAATTTTGAAGCTCTATTTTGTCTTTTTTGACCAGTTATAAATAATATTTTCCCCTCAACTCTTGTTCATATCCAAAAATTAGTAGAGGAGAAAGGAAAATGAATCTGGTCATAGTTCGAGTAAGCCCTTTTCTCAGTCTTAGTAGCAATCGCCAAAAATATCTGTGCATCTTCACTCACTGTCCTCATCTGAACCATGATGTAGATAAATTGTATCAACAGAGACCCACAGTCTTTCCTTTAGCCTGCCCAGATACATCCAAAGTTGCTGGGGTTTCACTCAAAACCTTGACTCAAATTCAAGAAGCTCCAGAAAGAGAAAATCCAAAGAAATGACCAGATAATGAAGGCCTGGCTTATTTTAATAGCCTGTGATGATGATGAAATCTTATTGCTTTATGGGCCAGCAGGTGGCATGGTGGTTAAGGGTGCTGGACTGCCACATGATTGATCATGGTTTGAGTCCCAGACCTGGCAGTTTGCTTTCTCACTTTCTTTTTACTCTCTCTCTCTCATCAAATTAAAATAAACAAATAAATACAATTGAAAAAATAAAGTTAAATAAAATAATTCTTTAAATAAAACATCTTATGGTTTTATAAGCTCACTATTTTTTCTGGGTGTTAATATGTTATTAACCTAATAGTATGTCCTTCATGTTTAGAGCAGAAACTGTCCTTTCATTGTTTTGCTAACATCATACACGTGGAATCAATTTAATCCAGATGAAGTTTAGAATTTGGACCCAGAAGACATGAATTCAAGTTTCAACTTTATCATTTATTGTCAGTGAAGCACTTGGTCAGATAACCTCTCTTGGTCTCATTTATAACTTTTGTAATATTGAGTAGTATGATAATACCTGTTTTACCCAATATCTCTCTCTCTCTCCCCATCACACAAAGGAGAAAATCTTTTATAGTGTGGCATATTACCATGTACTAAAAATAAATGTATTGAGAAACTTAATAGTCTTGTACATGCGTGTGCAGAAATAAAATTGCCGTTTTTTAATCTATCGTATATAATTTATCTCTCAAGACCCAATTTTGCTTGGCAGCAAGAAATGTAATCTAACCAAATCAAAGTCAATTTAGTCATTTCCATGTTTCAACTATGATTTCAGAGTTTCACTTAGTCAACTCAAGTTTTATTGTTATAGATCCCCGCTTTTGGTACCTTCTTGCAGTTTAATCTAAGATTTGAAGGGCTTACATGTAGATTTCCTGCTAAATGATGCACATCTGGTCTTTCTGAGTAGCAAGTGTCCATGCTGACGTCCACTGAGATTCTCTGAGATGTATGAGTACCATAAGTTTTATCATTCACTTCTGAATTCAAGATCTACCCACACTCCCTGGCTCACATAACTCATGCCATCCCTGAGATCACATCTTTTCTTCACCACCACAAGTTCTATTTGTCCACCACTTCAAAAGTTTAGGGGACTCTAGATATTCTCTGCACCTCTCAGAGGTCCCAGGTATCTTGGGAGGAAAATGTTCCTTGAGCTCACCTGTGCTTACACACTCCTACCCATTAGCCTACGATACTGCTGGGCTCCAAGTTAAGTGCAAAGGAAGCCTGAAGCTTGCATGCTAAGCCCAGAGGAGTTAGCATATTAATTGGTTCATGGTGAAAGTATCTGATGTAACTAATAGCCACAAAACAAAGAAAATTAGTCTTATCTGAGTGGAGACCAAAACCCTTGTCTGTCTAGAGCAGTACATACAAGTATAGTATCTGGAGTCCGGCTTCCAGAAACAAGTCCCTGCTCCCCTACTAAACTCCCTTATATCTTCAAGTGCATTGTTTGCCCTCTATATGCAGCAATTTCCTCATCCTAAATGAGTTACTAATAGTGTAAGAATATCTTCATATTGTTTGAGGATTAGATAAGTTAATGTACATAAAACATTTAGAGAGGTGTTTGGCCATAGCAAACCTCAATATTAGATAGTATTCCTGATACTGCTATGTTATTATACTTTTGCACATAGATGAAATTGTTCACACTCAATTATTAGGCTTGGTAAAATCTCTTCTTCAGAAAATTATTAGTCAGAATCTCATTAAGACTCTAGATAAGCAAATTATTTTTAAGTCAGAAAGTTTATTCCTAGAGTATAGCCCTCAGGCAGACATTGCCAGAGGATTATTTAACTTTCATCCAATTAATCCTTGGTTGAGAGAGAGAGCTAGAAGTAAAAGAGTGAACATAGTATATAAAAATAAAAATTTAAAAAAGTATCTCCACTTACAGAATTCAGCACACAAAGAAAATATAGGAAAATTTAGATTCTGTATACAATACTAAAAAATAAGCTCAATATGCTATTGGAAAATAATGTAGCATGTTGGTATAGAATGAGCTTCTCACTCTATTTAATGATCTTCATCATTAGTTTTCACTTCAGGGAGTTTTAGATAGTTCCAAATCCCCCTTGTTGCCAGGGCTCCCTGGGGCATTGTCTGCAGGTTTCTTGATGAATCCAGGCAGCTGTAGTTTTTTATACTGAGCTGAACCTACCCTCTGATTTCCCCTCAGCAGCAAGTCTATGACTGGGCCACTGAGTCAGGCTCTATGCCTTTGTGGTTATTGTTCTGTAAAAAGTACATATTGAAGATTACCAAAATATAGGATGTATCACGTAGCCTCACCTTTATTCAAAGAAAATTGATATGCTATTGTATCCATGTGTAACAGCCATTATTACCATTATTTTTCTTACTTATGTGTTCTAATTGTTCTATTTTACCCTTTATTTAGCTCTTCGTTCTTAACGCATTATCTTTTATTTTTTTCACATTGTTTTTTTTTTAAGAGTTGTGAATGTGTGGGACTTTCAGAAGAATCAGATACTGTGTTTGTTTATCAGAGGCTAAGAATAGTGACTGCTTATAATGCTCCTATGGAATGTAATTATAAATAAGATACCTTTCTACATTTATCCCATATCCCATGGCCTAAAAACACATTTTGAAATAAAACTTGACAAGGATATGAAATCTTATATTTCATGTAATAATTTTCAAACTTCAGGTCATTCAGAAAGAGAATGGGGGGAATTTCGCTGAAAGCAATTTCGGACAAAATAGAACAGATCGTTTAAAGATGGCACTTTTGAACAACCTAAACAGGACTGGCATGAAATCTGCTTCTAGTCTAAAGAAAGACTTAAGTTTCTTTTTCTTTTTTTTTTTTTGGAGAGGTTTTTGCTAAAGGGCACATGTGCTTACCAGAAAGACAGAGAGAGACAGAAAGTGAGAAATCACTGCCAAGGAGGGATGGCCATGCCACAATCCTTTCTCCTCCATTCTCCTCTTTGGATCTTGGGCACACATGCACACACAACCAGTGTGAGTTTAAGCCACCGGGTTCAGTGACAGAGCCAATTAGGCCAACTGCTGGTCCTTCAGGACTTAAGTTTCAACAACTTTCTAAGTTGAGCTTCTAGACTACCTTCCAAGGTTCTTTCTCACCTCATACCTCCTGAGACAATTTATGAACTTTTACTTCGTAGGCAATCTAAAATAAACTGTCTATTAGAAATTTAAAAATTTGAGATTAAAATGGGAACTCAAAGAACTCCAGTCATAATCAATAAATCAACTAGAGGAAAATAGACATCTTAAAAAATTAAGTCTCCTGATCTATGAACACACTATATCTCTCTATTTATTAGGTATTTTTTAATTCCCCCAAGCAATGTTACATAGTTTTCAGTACATAATATCTCTCATCATTAAACTGATTTCATTCTGCTTATGTTTTATTCAGTTTCAATTTCTCATTGATCATAGCTAGGATTTAGAAATACAATAGATTTTTATGAATTTATTTTGGATCCGTCACTCTTGCTAAATTTATTGAAAAGATCAAGATTTTTATGAGTGTGAAATTTTCACATGGCTTTCTATATAAACAGTCATGTTTTTGTGAATAAAGTTAATAATATCTCTTTTTTCCAATCTGGATACTTTCATTTCCTATTTTTACCATAGGCAGCATATCATTTTCCTTCTCTTAGTAGCAAAGAAATTTTTACCATTAATTATGAATGTTAGCAGTAAAATTTTTATAGATGCTCTTTATCGGATAGAGAAAACTCTCTTCTATTGCTAGCTTGCTGAAAATATTTTTAATCAGAAATGGATGCTAGAATTTCTCAGATAATTTTTCTATATGTTTTGAAGTGATCTTGTAGGCTTTTTTAGTCTGTTAATGTACTGAATTACATGAATTAAACCAACTTTGAACATGGTCCTTAGAACTACAATTTTTTAAACCTATTACTAGATTTTTTTAAATAATTTTTAATTTTAATTTTATTTATTCATTCATTTATTTTAGTTTAACCAGAGAGGGACACAGAAGAAGAGAGAGGGAAAGTGAGAAAGAAGCCACCAGGTCCAGGACCCGAACCATAGTCAGTCATGTGGGACTGTCCAGCATCTTAACCACCACACCACCTTCTAGCCCCTGTTGCTAAATTTTATTAACTGAAATTTTGTTAAGAATTTTTGCATCAATGTTTAGGAAAGAAATCAAAATATAGGTTTGGTTTATTCTGTTCTGTTATTGTTATTTCATTGGTTGGTTTGTGGGTTATTTGATTTTTTGTTTTTGTATGTGTATGTTTGGTTTTGGTCAGGTTTTGACATTAGAATAAAGTCGGCCTCAGAAAAAGGATTAGGAAGAATTTTTCTTCTCTTTAGCTGTTTGTAAAAGTTTGTAGAATTTGAATCATTTTACATTTATTGGGATTTCTTTAGGAAAGAATACTATTTTACCTGTTAAGTACTCTGTGTGCCCTTGAAAAAAATATATATTCTGTTGTTGTGGGGTGAACTGTCTAAAATACCAGGTAGATCAAATTGGTTGATAGAGGTGTTCAATTATTCTACATCCTTACTGATTCTATGTCTCTTCGTTCTATAAATTATTGAGAGAGGAGTATTGAAATCTTTGCTTGTAATTATGGATGAATCTGCCCTCTCTGCATCTTTATTGCATTTTGCTTTATGTTTTTTGAAGCTATTAAGATTGTTATGTGTTCTTTTTAAATTTACTCCTTTATCAGTATACAATGCCTTTTCTATTATTGTTGATATTCTTCACTGAATATATGCTGATAAATACTAATAAATACATAAAACATACTGATATTTATGTAATTATTCCAACTTTTTTAGTTAGTTTTAGTATGGGGTATTCTTTTCTGTCTTTTAATTTTTTTTCATTTTTTTTTTTGTTGTTGTTGTAGGGTGTGTGTGCTCACTGGAGAGACAGGGAGAGTAAGAGAAAATGAGAAATCACTCCCCCTCCCTATAGTGGGGATGGCCAGACTGCAATCCTTTCTCCTCCATCCTCCTCTTGGAATTTTTGCATACATGCACCTGGACATTTTTCAAGCCACTAGTTCCAGGACTCAAATCACAAAATTGGCCATGTAGGACCCAGTCACCTTCACCGTCATACCAGCTGGCCCCATCCGTCCTTTGGTTTTTAACCTACTTGTGTCTTTATATTTTTACATGGGATTCTTTTTATTTTTTATTTATTTATTTTTTAGAGATTTTTAAATATAAGATGCATGCACTTGCCAGTGAGACAGAGAGAACAGAAAGTGAGAAATCACCCCCCACGGGAGGATGGCCACGCCAGAATCCCTGCTCCATTCTCCTCTCGCGGTTTTGGGCATGCACACACATGCACCTGGCTTTGAGTCCCACTATGTCAGGGACTCAAACTGAGGTCAACTATGTGAGAGTTCAGCAACATAAACATTACACCATCTTCTGGTCACTTAAGTGGGATTCTTATATACAAAACTAATTGGGTCTTGCTTTCTTATTTAACCAAATCTTACAGGCTTTGTCATTTTTTCCTCAAAGTTTATCCATTCTTTTTTCTTCCATGATGGAGGCAAACTGAGAGAAAGAGAGTAAGTATTGGAACAGAGTCTCTCTCTCAAGTTTCTGCCTTCTGGCTCTCCACCCTGAAAGCTCCAGTAATTTCTTGCTCCTAGCTTCCTTTATTCAATTTGAGATTATCTCCAGGTTCTAGCTGGGTTTCCCCATTATGAGCTGCTGCCTAGAAACCCTTTCCCTTCTATAAACTAGAGCAAAATCATGAGACTTGTTTATTTTCTCTCTCAGATCACTGTCCTGCGTTGCCTAGTTTTCCATGTCTGAAGCCATTGCTTCATGTCACTTGTCCTGATTTTTAGTTGCTTCTGGCAGAAGGATAAACTCTGTCCCTAATGCTGCTTCCCACCAACAGTGGAAGTCTCTAGAAGATTTTCATTTAATTCTGATTCTTGTTTTTTTTTTTTCCCAATAAGCTATGAATCAGGACAACTTGAGTTAATGGGATGGTTGCAAAATTTCCAATTTTAGTTGCTGATGTATAATGAAACTCTTAAATAAGAGAGTGAATACTTGACAAAGAGCCTACATGGTAGAGTTGGGATGTGGAGAGGATTGATTCATGAGGGCAATTTGGAATTTGTTGATTTGGGGATTTTTCTCAGCATCTACACAATAATCAGGAGGAAATAACTAATGGGCATTTAAGTAATCCAAATAAGAAACTGAGGAAAATGGTCAGTCCTATACTTTTAGTTTAAAATATAATGCTTACATAAGATGAAGTGAATCTGGACTTCACAACTGCTCAGTAAAACACTTTCCACTTTAGGGGCCAGCAGTTGGCATAACGGCTATGTTGCTGGACTCCCACGTAGTCAACTGCAGTTTGAGTCCTGGACCCAGTGACTTAAACTCACACAGGGCATGTGTGCACGTGTGCCCAAGATCCTGAGATGAGAATGGAATAGAAGAGATTGCGGTATGGCCATCCTCTCTGGGAGGTGATGTCTCATTTTCTATCTCTCTGTCTCTCTCTCTTTCTGGCGAGTACACTCACCCTGTAGCAAAAACCTCTCTCAAAAAAAAAAAAAAAAAAAAAAAAAAAAAAAAACCACTTTCTACTATCTTTTCAACTTCAGTCCAATTATGGTAACTCAAATCTATGTTCTAAACTGTTTTATTAGTAGATATTTTCCACATTTATTGATAAATAATTTGATATACAAAAAAAAAACTGTACAGACTTAATGTGTACAATTTGGTGTGTCTGGACATACATAAACACTTGTGGTGCTATCACCAAATACAGGTAACAAACATGCATTACCGGGATCAGCAGTTAGCGCAATGGCTATGTCGCTAAACTCCCATGTAGTCGACCACGGTTCAACTCCAAGACCCAGTGGCTTAAACTCACACTGGGTGCATGTGCGTGCATGCCCAAGTTTCCGAGGAGAGTGGAGGAGAAGGGGTTGCGGCGTGGCCACCCCCTCTGGGGGGTGATTTCTTGCTTTCTGTCTCTCTGTCTCTCTCTTTCTAGCGAGCACACGTGCCCTGTAGCAAAAACCTCTCCAAAACAAACAAACAAAATATGCATTACCTCCAATATTTCTTATATCCTTTTGTTTTCCTTTTGTTCTTTTTCTTCATCTCAGTAATTTCTTCTGGTTGGAGGTAGGAGTTCACTGAGAGTGACTGGGCATGACCTCGGGGAATCTAGTAAGTTGGTCAGGGATTCCCTTATCCTCTTTCAGACTAAACGAACCTGTGGGTCCTCTTTAGACTTTAAACAGAGCTGGCACCTATCATCAAAGCTAGGATTTGACATTATCTTGTTTTTGCAACTCTAGCCAGGATTATGTATGAGATTTAATGGGCTAAGTAATATATACCTTGAATTAAAGTCACTTTATTCATTCATGTATTTCTTGAATTTACTTCCTCATTTTATAAAGCCAGAACCATAATGGTTAATGGTTATTAAGAAACCTCAGTCTCGGGACCAGCAGTTAGCGTAATGGCTATGTCGCTGGACTCCCATGTAGTCAACCGCGGTTCGCGTCCCAGACCCGGTGGCTTAAAACTCATGCCGGGCACGTGTGCGTGCGTGTCCAAGATCCCGAGAGGAGAATGGAGGAGAAGGGATTGCAGCGTGGCCATCCCCCCTGGGGGGGGGGGATTTCTCTCTGTCTGTCTCTCTGTCTCTCCCTGTCTGGCGAGCACACAGCCCTGTAGCAAAAACCTCTCCAAAAAATAAATAAATAAAAAATATATTTCTGTGTCTGTTCTTTTTTTTTTTTTTTTTTTTTTTAAAAAAAAAAAAAAAAAAAAAAAAGAAACCTCAGTCTCCCAAGAAGACAGAAGTTACATTGACCACTATTTATATTCCATGTCCTGCAGCTGTTTTCTTTTTTTCCCTTCTTCTTCTTTTGGTATAGTTTTTTTTATTATTATTTTATATTCATTCACTTTATAGCATTACAACATACAAAATGAATTTTCTCATCCAGAATACACTGACTATTGGCCCAGTCAAAGATTACCACCATGCCTATTATCTACAGATAATTTTCTATTTTGTGTTTCTTAACTGTTTTACTTCTTTCTTTTTTCCCCTTCATGCCCTCCCTCTAACCCTCTGCCATTTCCCATCTACCTCCCACACTGTCTCTGGTTCCATAGTTGCTCTGCATGCCTTTGTACTGTCCAGTATTTCAGTTTCTGCCATAGAGTGCAGACATTGAGTGTATATTGAGTGGTGACATACAATGCCTCTCTTTCATTTTCTGGCTCACTTCACTTAGCAATAAATTTTCCATATTTATACACTTTCTATCAAATGTATACACCAATAATGAACAGACTGAGGTAGAACTGAAGTAAGCAATCTCATTTACAATAATCAGGAAAGGTATAAGATAACTAGGAATTAACCTAACCAAGGAAGTCAAATGACTCTACAAAGAAAACTATGAAAATCTAAAAACAGAAATTAAAAATGACACAAAAAAGTAGAAGGATATCCCCATGTTCCTGAATTGTGATAATTAATATAATCAAAATGCCAATTATACTCAAACTAATCTACACATTTAACATAACCCCAATCAAATTACCAGAGAGCTTCTTCACAGATTTAGAGAAAAAAATCATAAAAATCATAGAATTTGTCTAGAATCATAAAAGATTCTATATTGCCAAAACAATTCTGCACAAGAGGGTTGGAATAGGGGACATCTCACTCCCTAACCACAAAATATATTATAAAACTATGATAATCAAAAAAGCATGGTACTGGCATCTATTTTCTTAATCCACATATCCTTATTCTAGTACAGAATGAAATGTAAGGAACAAATAAATCTATATACAATTCCACAAAGAGCTTTTGAGAGTTCATAGTAGTTTTCTCTTTAAAATCTGTTAGTTGAAAAGGCAATGTTGTACACTGTAAAGAAAATTGTGACTAAATGTAAATTAAAATAAAACATAAAAATAAATGCATAAATGAAGTCTGTTTGTCAAGCGGCCAGCAGGTGGCATAGTGGTTAACTCTGGACTCACATGGCCAACCACAGTTTGAGTCCTAGACCTGAAGACTTGAAGTTGTGCTGGGCATGTGTGCATGCGTGCCCAAAATCCTGAGGAAAGAATGGAGGAAATGGGATTGCAATGTGGTCATGTCCCCTGGGGAATGATTTCTCACTTTCTCTCTCTCTGTCTATCTAGCAAGCACATGTACCCTATAGCAAAAATTTCTCTCTCTCAAAAAAAAAAAAATCTATTGGTTAAGTGCTTTATAAAATATAAAGCAAGTTTCAGGAAAGAGTATTTTTAACTTGAAATCTTTGATGCGTACCCTGGAAAGATTTATATGGAAAGTAGAGACAATAGCTACATATTCAAGTATTAGTTGCTTATAATATACTCTTGCATTTTTTGCAACCTCCACTGAATCTATCCTTCAACATTACAGATACTTAAACTGTTACTTATTTCATTCTAGAAATCCAATAAAAGCCTTCAAGGAAGTTGAAAATAGACTTTAAATTCAGATTTATAAGTGTTAAGACAGTGCCAGAAATAGTCTACCCAACTTCAACACTTATATGACTGTAGTAATCAAGACTGAATAGTATTGGTGAAGATTTAGACACATACATATCATGCAGAATACAGAACTCAGAAATAATCTCAGTATTGCTTGTGACAGCTGTATAAAAGTAATTTAATGTAGGAAAGATAACTTTTTAACAAACGGTGCTGGAGCAAATGAGTAACCATTTAAAAAAGAAAGAAAAAAGGAAAAGAAAGACATTCAGCCTAAGTTTTATAACTAATACGAAATTAACTCAAAATGGATCATGGGCTTAAATATAAAACAATAAAAGTTTAGAAGAAATTTATCAGGATCTAGAGCTTTGGCATGGAATCTTTAGTCTTGACACCAAGAGCACAATTCATGTTGGCAAAAATTAATAAATTCAATTTTATCACAATGGAAAATTTTGCTTACCAACAGATTCCAAGAAGATAGAAAGACAAGCTATAGGCTGGAAGAAAATATGTGCAGATCATAAATCTGAGTAATATCTACAATATATTTAAAAAAAACATTTAAAATTCAATAAAGAAAAAAAAAACCCAGCATACAAGCAATCCAATTAGAAAGTGGCCAAAGTTATAAAGGGATATTTTACAGTGGGGTAAATACAGATGTCAAATAAACACATAAAAAGATGTTCAACATCATTATCCATTAGAGAAATGAAAATTAAAAACCACAATGAGATGTTATTACACACCTGTTAAAATGACTCAAACAAGGAATAATGACATCTAATGTTAGTGACGACGTGGAGAAAGTCAATCACTCAGATAATGCTTGTGGGAATAGAAAAGATACGGCCAATCTGGAAGACATATTGGCAGTTTTTGTAAAAAAAAATTTAAACATGAAACTATCATGTGATCCAACAATTTCAAGCCTGGGAACTAGCCTAGAAAAATAAAAATCTCTATAATACAAGAAGTCAAAATCTCCCTTGAAAGCATTAAAAGCAGACTAGATCATACAGAAAATGGAATCTCAAATGTAGAAAAGAAAATGGCTGGCCTAGAAAAATCCACCATGAAGACTGCGAAAATGGCCCAAAAATTTGAGAATAATATGCAAGAAGTACTAGATACAATTAAACGTCCAAACATCCATATAATAGGCATCCCAGAAGGTGAAGAGACTCATAAGGGCATTATAATCTATTCCATGAAATCCTGCAAGAAAACTTTCCAAATCTGGAGAGACACTCAAAGATTCAGTCCCAAGAAATACAGAGGACCCCAAATAGAATCAACCCAAGAAGATCTTCTCCAAGACACATTATAGCCAGATTGACCAAAACCACAGACAAAGACAAGATACTAAGACTAGCAAGAGAAAAAAGGCAAGTTACCTACAAAGGGTATCCCATCAGACTAACGGCCGACCTCTCATCGGAAACAATGCGAGCGAGGAGAGAATGGGAAAATATATTCAAAGTATTAAGGGAAAAGCAATTTCAACCAAGAATTCTGTACCCAGCAAGGTTATTGTTCATTTGGGAAGAAAAGACATGGACTTTCCCAGATAAACAAAACCTGAAGGAATTTACCAGCACCAGACCAGATCTCCAAGAAGTTCTTAAGGGAGTGCTATGTCAGTAAAATTAAATGCAGACACACAGAAATAAGAGTTCAAAAACTAAGAAAATGGGCAACTTAATTGTAGGGACAAAGTCTGGAGTTGAGTATTATATCCCAGAGTTCAATCTGGAAGATCGTACCTCAACAGTAACAGAAGAAAGATTAAGTACATGAGTCTGAACTAATGAAACAGCATGCTGTGACTTGACTAAGATATTGCTGCTTTTCTTCTAAGCTTTTTTGTCCGGTTTTAAGGATTTTTATCCTGTCTTGAGCTGTCAATAGATTCATGTACCTACTATTTGAACAAAATACTAACCTGTTTCTAGGCCTCAAGTTTCAAGGAAATATCCTTACCAGTTCAAAACTGCCTTTCTTGAAACCACCAGCTGAACTTGCTATTGAAAGTAGTTAGATTACTTATGATATGGTGTGGTCAACAAAATGTTGGGGGAAAAGGAATTGAAGACAACTGTAGACAGCAGAGATAGTGTAATAAGAGTGGAATAGGGCAGAGGGTCAGACATGGGGTAAAAAACATACATATATATATGAAAGTAATAATGGAATTTTATGGATGATAACATGCATGATTAAGCCACTATGCAGTTTACTCTAGAGGGGAAACCACATTTAGTATGTTGTGATGATGCTCAGGGAATGAATGTAAATTAAAAAAAAATTTTCAGAAAAAAAAATACTAAAACTGTTACCAAAATTTAAAGAAAAAACTGTGTATTTGATGACCACAGTAAGCTATATAGCCCCAGTTAGGTACTATTTTATAGTATGTTCATTCTACTCACTGAGGTTTATGCCTAAAGTCAGACATGGGTTCTTGTGTATGTATATATCAGCTGTGCTTGCTATTGCAAATATTTAGACAAATTAAGTTCATTAGTAAATCAATTAAATGGGGGGAAAGGCATAGAAAGCAATCATGGATACCAGAGACAATGGGAGGAGGGTTGGACAGGGTAGAGGGTTAGGGATAGGAAATCGAGGATGGCAAAAAAAAAAAAAAAAAAAAAAAAAAGCAAAATATACAAGACATAAGAAATGGAAAATTGTTTGTTGATAACACGTATGTTGATGTGCTTGATTGAGCCCACAGACAGTGTATTTTGGATGGAAAATTCATTTTGTATACTGTAATGATGTATAGCGTATTAATGTTAAAGAAAGAAAAATAAATTAATAAAAAAATTAGTAAGAACACACACAAAAAAATAAAAATCTGTGGTCACACAAAAACTTACAAGCAAGTTTTCACGGCAACTTATTATTAAAGACAAATTTGGAAAGGGCCTAGATGTCCCTCCACATGTGAATGATTACATAAACTGTGGAATACCTACACCATGGAATACTACTCAGCCCTTGAAAACAAAACAATACAAACTGTTGGTACACTTAAAACTTGTATGAATCTTCAGAGAAATATAACGATGATTGGGAAAAAAATGATGTCACAAAGTTATGTACTGTGCCATTTTATTATAGAACATTCTTGAAATAAAAAATTACAAAATGAAACATATTAGTACTAATCAGAGTTCAGGAAGAGGTTGGGATGGAATCTAAGTGTGTGTGTGTGTGTGTGTGTGTGTGTGGCAATAAAGGGCAGCACTGGGGCCAGCAGGTGGCATAGTGATTAAGGCACTGGACTCCCACATGGCTGACTACCGTTTGAGTCTCAGACCGGTGACTTGAAAATCACCACAGGCCTGTGTGTGTGTGTGTGTGTGTGTGTGTGTGTGTGTGTGTGTGCCCAAAATTCCAGGAGGAGAAAGGAGAAAGGAAAGGATTGCAGTGTCCATTCCCCTTGGAGGGTGACCTCTCTCTCTCTCTCTCTCTCTCTCTCTCTCTCTCTTCCCCTTTCACCCTATGGCAAAAACCTAAAATTAGTAAATAATAATAATAAGAGAGCAGCATTAGGAATCCTTGTGGTAGTTCATTTTCACTGTATTAATGTCAATATTGCGATGTGATTTTTTTTCTATAGTTTTGTAAGATGTTGCCAATGGGGAAGACTGGCAACAAATCTCTCTGCTGTATTATATCTTTATTTGTATACGACTGACTCTGTAATTATGTCAAAATAATAAGCTTAAATTATAAAATATTTTTGAGTACCAAAACTGAATCATAAAGTAAAAATCATACCTAAGAGTTCTTGAAATGTTACTTTAAGTTATTTCTGGAGCAACAGAGTGCCTAGCCTTCTCTTTATAATTTCATTTCTGTTATTTATTTATTTATTCAGAGAGAAATTTTTGCTATGGGGCACATGCACTCAATGGAGAGACAGAGAGACAGAAAACAAGAAATCACCCCCTAAGAGGGGATGACCACGCCGCAATCCCTCCTCTTCCATTCTCTTTTCGGGATTTTGGGCATGCACGCACACTCGCCCCACGTGAATTTTACACCACTGGGTCTGGGACTCAAGCTGTGATCGACTATCTGGGATTCCAGCAATGGAATCATTATGCCATGTGCTGGTCCCACTTTTCTGTTATATTTAGTCTTTTAAATTTTTCATCATGATTTGTGTTTTACATATAACCAGTGTATATCATGGTGTGGGCTACAGTGTGGTGTTTAAAGCATGCGCAACCATATAGAAGAATCAAATCAAGAATATACCCATATTCATCTTCTTCAATAGTGAACATTACATTCTGTTGTGCACATTTACTCTATTAAGTTTTTTTGAGCTACGTATTAAATTGCCCATATTTTTTTAATCTTCTGTGATACCCTACCCTGTAGCTTCTCCCCCTTAGTTACATGCAAACTTGTGTCTATTATAAAATTTCTTGTGAGCCCCCAATCCCTAGGCAGCTCCTGACATCTACTGTTACTTCTCTATTTCTGTTACTTTGAGTTCTTAAGTTTCTTCTGCAGAGTGCAGACATTTGGTATATGTTAAGCTGGGACATATGGTAATATGTCTTTCTTAGTCAGGCTTATTTCATTTAGTATTTTAACATCTAGGGTTCCACTTTATGTTAAATGATAGGATTTTGTTGTTATTTATGACTGAGTGACACTCTGTTGTGTACATGTACCATGTTTTCCCAGTCTATTCATTCGTTGTTGAGTACTAAGATTGATTCCTTGACTTAGCTATTGAGAATAACGCTGGAATAAACAAGGATGTGCAAATGTTTCTCCCATTGAGTACTTTTCTGGCTTTTGGGTAGACACCCAGTAGTGGGATTGCTGAGTCTTAAAATAATTCTGTTTTAGATTTTTGAGGAATCTAATCTTATTTTTCAAATCTAAGATTGCAAATATTGAATGTTCCTCTTTACTCTGTCTACATCAGTGGGAAAATAATTAAAAGGGATTATAGAAAGCTTAAAAGTTTGCAGAAATTTTCCTGAGCTATTTTTAAAATTTATTTATTATTATCATGATCTTGTATTTTTTTTTTTTTTGAGAGGTTTTTGCCATAGGGTGCATGCGCTCACCAGACAGACAGAGAGAGACAGAGAGACAGAAAGCGAGAAATCATCCCCCAGGGGGGATGGCCACAACGCAATCCCTTCTCCTCCATTCTCCTCTCGAGGTCTTGGGCATGCACGCACATGCGCCTGGTGTGAGTTTTAAGCTACCGGGTCCGGACGGGAACTACAGTCGACTACATGGGAGTCCAGCAACATAGCTATTACGTTAACTGCTGGTCCCATAATCTTGTTTATATTACAATGAATCACATATAACTTTATAGTTTATTACACTTCTTTTTCCAGAAGGAATACCATGCATATCAGTCAATACAAAGACATTAAAATCCCCATTATCATCATCCCTGGGCTATTAACCATTTTTAGTAATGGCTAATTACTAATGATGACAATCATCTTTGTTTATACTGAGCTCTCAGATCCAGTGGAACTCTTAAAGAGTTTCCAGCCATACAAGTTGGCCAGGCATGCCTTGAGCACCTCTTTAGTGTCCATGATGTTTTGCATTATTGAGGTGGCAAGAGTTTTGTGGGGGCAACTGCAACTATTTATTTCTGGGCTAGCCCATGGTGTGGTGATTAAAGCAGCTAGATACCACACAGCCAACTGCATAGTTTGAGACCCGGACCCAGCAACTTGAGAAACACACAAGGCAGGTGTGTGTGTATGCCCCAAACCTCAAAAAGCAGAACAAATAGAGAAGGGATTGTGGCATGACCATTCCCCATGAGAGGTACTCTCTCACTTTCTCTCTCTCTTTCCTTCTCTCTTTGGTGAGGGCATACACCCTATTAAAATTATTTCTTACATCATTCTAATACCTCCCACTACACACTGAATTGGTAAAACATGATAAAAAGATGGCATTTGAGACAGAAGATGTCAGAGGCATGGTGTTGACAGATGGGTTCTTGGAGGCACAGTTCAGTAACTTTCCAACTCCGTGTGACTTTGGTGAACTAAAGAGATGAATGCAACACTCTCTAAATGTGAAAGAGTGATATGGAGCTTTTTTTTTCCTGTCCCTATTTTTATTCTTCTCATTGCATCTGTTTTTCATTCCTAGTACATGAATGGCAGATAGAGTACCCTTCTGAAACACTCAAAATGCCAATGTGTGAACTGCAAGCTGTATCATACCATAACCACATGTTCCTAAGGAATTTTCACATTGTTCATTTTTATTAGAGTCTGATTAAGTGCCTCCTGAGAGGCAAAGTGACAACATCTGAATTATCAAAGTAGTCACTGCCAGTATTACTTCTAACTCTTTTCCATGAAAAAGTGTCAGGCTGTGAATTAGGAGATTCTCCAAAAATTACTTGTTGACATTTTCTAATCCCTCTTTTTATTCTCTTAGAAGAAATAACAAATGATGATTTAACAGTGCACTCTGTCTCTCATTTATCATTCTGAATTCCTGTTAAGAGCATGCACAAGAATTCTCGGGAGACTTGGAAAATCAGCTATTCTCCCTCATTCAACAGTTAGAATTAGTCATGGGCTGATTCAAACCTCTGTGCAACACATTATTTAAAAGCAAGATTCTGTGATGGGTTCTAATTCTTCATGTAAATTGAAGAACATCACTGTAATAAATATTCCCATCATACTAAGAAAAAAGTAAATCAGAATTGACAATCATATTCTGGAGAAGACCTTTGGTTCTACATTTTTGTTTTATTGGATACATGTGAGGGCACAAAGATATTTTATTATAAAAACCTCATTGATAAGTTGATTCTAAAGAAGATACAACTAAGTTGTTTGGCAAGTTTGAGTGGAGTTGTAAAAATCTGGAGTTAGGGAAGAAAGATAAAGGAATTTCTTAAATAGTACGGTGGAAGATAGTTGTACACTATTATCTAATATTACATTATATTTAGGTTATTTGCCAGAGTTCTATTGTTTAACACTAGGAAAATAAAAAATAAGTACTAAGTGTCTTACTCTGGAGTTAGAAATACCAGGTCTTGAAAATTGCCATTTTCTAATTGCTTTATTTTGATTTTTGTGCAACTCTTAAAGCTCTCATTTCTCTGTCTGTGAAATGTCATAATCAGAGCACCTACCTTATTAGGATAAGCAATGTAATGCATGAATTTACTTTTTAAGGAGCATCATAAAGTAGTACTTACAATTTTATTATTATTTATCAGATGCATTTATACCTACATGGATCACTGCTTTAATGTAAGAGAAGGATTAAGAACTCAACTTTCTTTCTAAGGCTTAATAGACATTAACTACATAGGTATCCAGAATTCTTATGAAAATTCGCAAATGTACAACAAAGCAAAAAATTTTAGTGAGCACTCTTTCACCTACCACATAGGTTCTACTATAAACATTTTATTTGCTTTATGGCATATTTATTCATCTGTCCATCCCTCTATACAAATAGGATTTTTGATTTGTAAATACATTTTGATGGTTAATTCTTTTTATTTACCATTAACATTGATGCATAACTAATTCAAAAAAATTTTAAGAGATTTTTGCTATAGGGCACATGTGCTCACCAAAGAGACAGAGAGTGACAGAGAGACAGAAAGCAAGAAATCAGCCCCCCCAGGGGGATGGCCATGCCACAGTCCCTTCTCCTCCATTCTCCTCTCAGGATCTTGACCATGCATGCACGCGTGCCTGGCGTGAGTTATAAGCCTCCGGATCCAGAACTCAAAACACAGTCAACTACATGGGAATCCAGTGACATAACCATTACACCATCTGTTGATACCAATTAATTCAAATTTTATTGTGTTATGAGTGGCTTTAGCTTAGTGGTCAAAATTATTGAAATAAAATTTTTAACATGCACTTTATTTTTTTAATATAAGATTGTCCAGAAGGCGTATGTGATCCTGGAGAGAGACAGAGCAAAAGAAAGAGAGAGAGAGGGAGGGGAGAGAGAGAGAGAGAGAGAGGGAGAAAGTACCCCCAAAGGAAATGGTCATGTCACAATCCCTTCTCCATCTCTCCATCCTTTTAGGATTTGGAGCATGCACATACATACTCCCAGCACGTTTCTCAATCTGCTGTGTATGGGACTTGAACTGTTTTGGCTAAATGGGATCCAGCAGCCTTAACACCACGCCAAGGGCTGGATGATCCTTATCTTTTTAAAAAGGTTATTCCTTCTGAGAGAGGGAAAGGGAAAGCTTCCAGTTGAGTACTTAGGAAACAATACAGCCCTGCCAACCTGTCCCAATCACAGGCATGTGCTTGTTTCTAGTGCACACAGGGAGGTCCCAGGATACAAACTAAGGACCTTCCATGAAGGGTCCATTTTTGGAGAGCATTTTGTCTCTATTGTACCACTATCTGTCTGGCCTAATTGTTGTTATCTTAACTAGCTACTATGTAATTATGTCCATCTCCTTTTTGGGTGGAGGTAGTTGTTTTTATTTTTACAAATTGATTGACCTTTAATTAGTCCACACAGTAAGTCTCAACATATTACAACAAATGAATTTTAGATGATGTCTTCTAACTGCAATATAGTACAATTAGTAGTTAATTACAAAACAGTAGTTAAAAACACCCCCACATATTTAGAGATTGATAAAACATTTCTAATAAATTTTTTTTTCTTTTTTTTTTTTTTTGGAGAGGTTTTTGCTATAGGGCGCGTGCGCTCGCCAGACAGACAGAGAGAGACAGAGAGATAGAAAGCAGGAAATCACCCCCCAGGGGGGATGGCCACGCCGCAATCCCTTCTCCTCCATTCTCCTCTCGGGATCTTGGGCACGCACGCACACGCGCCCGGCGTGAGTTTAAGCCGCCGGGTCCGGGACTCGAACCGCGGTCGACTACGTGGGAGTCCAGCGACATAGCCATTACGCTAACTGCTGGTCCCATAAATTTTAAGACTGTAAGACTTGTTATGTTGTTTGTGTGTTATGTATGTGGTATATATTACCTGCTGGTAACATCAGCTGTGCTCAACAGCATTTATTGCTATCAACTGACTTTTAGTTATATTCAATACCTATTTTCCTTTCATATTACATTTGCTCAGATCTCATTGTATGTCCCCTAATAGGATGCTACAGTTCTATTATTATAAATCCTGTGCTCATTTTATGTTACTGATGTTATCATAAGCAAAATAAATACTTTTTTACTTTTTTTTTTTTTTTTTTGAGAGGTTTTCGCTATAGGGCACGTGTGCTCACCAGACAGACAGAGAGACATAGAGACAGAAAGCAAGAAATCACCCCCCAGGGGGGATGGTCATGCCGCAATCCCTTCTCCTCCATTCTCCTCTCGGAATCTTGGGCATGCATGCACGTACACCTAGTGGGTTTTCAAGCCACCAGATCTGGGACTCAAACCATGATTGGCCATGTGGGAATCCAGTGACATAACCACCACACCTTCTGCTAACCCCATTTCTTTAAGGTTTTTAATCTTGGCCATTCTGACTGGGGTTAAGTGGTATCTCATTGTTATTTTAATTTGTATTTCCTTTATTATAAGAGTTTTTGTGTTTTGTTTTGTTTTGTTTTTGTTTTTGCAGACTCTGAGAAGAGGTTACTTTAGGAATAGTTGATGGGCACACAGAATGACAACTGTGCATTGCTATAACTGGTATCATTACCCTGGGAGAATATAGATATTTTTCTCCAGTGTTTAAAACCAGTGACATGAGGACTTTTGGACTGAGAACAATACTTACGTTTTCTATATTTGGTTAGTAGCAGGATACCAGTTAAATTCAAAGTTGTATTAGGACCTACCTTTAATAAAAATAATAGCTCACACTGATTGAGTGTATATTTTGTAGCAGGCAATGTTTTAGGATATTTATATGCCATATTAACCTTCTCCCTACAATGTGATATACTTGATGTTTGTTTCTCCAATTTGCTTAAGATGGAAAATTAATTTAGTTCAGATTCAACGTTGCAGAGCTAGTGATAAAGTTTTCAGCATTTTCCTCTTGCCTTCATGGTTAAGATTTAGTTAGGATTGTTGCGATACATTACATTAGCATAATGCCAATTATTTTTTACATAGGCTATGGAAAAATATGCAAACTCAGCCAAATGTAATTTACTATTTGGCCTTTAATACACTTAAACTCTTACCACTGACTGTGGATTATAAATGATCCTCATATTTCTATTATTTTCCAACTCCATTCATTTGATGCTATTTGATGCTATATTCACTGCCTTTGCATTCTTTTTTAATGTTTTCAGCTAATGTTTAAATAAACAAGAAAATATGACTTACACAGTTATCATGCGCTTTATGGACACAGGATCCGGCCTGACGTTTTACTGTAAACTCCAGTAGACAATTATTTCTAAATATCAGTAATGATCGAATTACACTTTCTATTTTAGTTTCAAAATGTGTCTATAGGTCACAGAACCAAGAGATTCAAGTTTTAATTCTTTTTTGACTGAGGTTCTTTAGGCTTAATTTTAGTCTTTCTTATTCTGGGCAAATTTCTTTCTAATCACTGTATGAAGTGTTTATCCTTAGCCAGGATCTGCCTCACTTCCAATCCCTTCAAATGGAGACAAGAGGACCTGGGGACCTCCACATACATTAATGAAGGAAAGAAGTAAATCAAACAAAGAAAAGTGATAAACGTTTAACATGCATTGAAGACTATTACTCTGGGAGATTCTAATTATCTCTGGCTACTTTTTTCTTTTAAAAGAGATTTTTTGCTATAGGGTGTGTGTACTCTCCAAAGAGACAGAAAGTGAGACATCGTCCTACAGGGATAGCCATGCTGCAATTCCTTCTCTTCCATTGTCCTTTCAGGATTTGAATATGCATGCACATGTGCCCTATATGAGTTTCAAGCCACTGGGTCCAGGACTCAAACCACAGTTAACTACATGGGAGTCCAGCAATGTAACCATTATGCCATCTGCTGGTCCCATTGCGTACTTCTTATAAACAATATATGTTGGAGACCAGCAAATGGTGTATTGATTACATTGTTGGACTCCCACATAGCTGACCTGGTGGCTTAAAAAAACAAACAAAAAACAAAACAAAAAAAAAAAACCTCATTCTGGGCATGTGTGTGTGCATATCCTAGATCCCGAGAGGAGAATGGAGGAGAAAAGATTGCAATGTGATCATCCTCCCTGGGGGGGGTGATTTCTCATTCTCTGTCCCTCTGTCTCTCCGGCAAACACAGACACCCTATGGCAAAAAAAACTCTCAAAAAAAAAATGTTTAAGATATATCGTAATAATGCACATATTTAATTTAAAGTTTATTTATTTCTTCTATGAGCAAGAGAGGCAGAGGGAGTAAAAGAGACAGACTGCATACCTAATAGGGTCTGATTCTGTGATCCATGCCAGCCACAGCCAGCTTCAGCTCATGGACACATGCATGCCTGGTATACGCAGGGAAATCTCTGGATATGAACCCGCACCCTTCCCATATGGGTCAGCCTCGAGGAGTATTGGGTTGTACCATTGTTCCACCATTCGGCCCCATCATATTTCATTTATTTATAATTAATGCATAATTTTTTGTAAAAAATATGCCAGAAAGTATTTGTATTTCTCCCCACAGGTAGCCCCAAAATTGCATGTTTGCCCAAATCCTATAAATGTTAAGGGCATCTTATGTTGTGTGTTTCTGGGTTCTCTGTCATGTTTGATTGGTCTATTTGCCTATTCCTATACCAATATTGCACTGCCTTGATATAACTACTAAGCAAAAGGACAAGTCCTCTATTGGTATTATTCAAAATTAACTTAGCTATCCCTGTCCTTTTTCTCTCTGTTATAAATTTATGGGTCAGTCTAGCAAGTGGCAAAAAGATAAAAATAGTAAGATAAAAGTTAAAGATTAAAGATAAAGTTTCCTTTAAACTATCACTTTTAAAAAATAACCATTTGATTCTCTTTTTAAAATAAAACCTTTATTGTAGCCTAATCTAGGACTTTTCTTTCTTTTATTCTAACTCCTTCATATTGGTTCCATTTTATCCTCTAAATTAGTGGCTCCAGACCAGGAGTAATTTGTCTTCCAGAGGATATTGGAAATGTCTAGAAACATTCTTGATTGTCAGAGCTGCAGGGAGAGGTGATACTGGCATCTCCTGGGTAGAGACCAGGAATGATGCTAATCATATTACCAAACGAAGACAGCTCTTGCAACAAATGGTCCAGCCCAATATGTCAATAGTAGTTAAGTTGAGAAATTCTGCTCAAGATAACAGGGGGACATGTTGAACCCATTATAATATATTATGACCTATTCACACATAAGTATGTGGGTATACAAGAGGACTTTTAAAAGTTTGTGGAAGACAAAATTAAAGTATGAGCCTATTTTAGTGCAGAAATTTTTGAAATTCGTGCATAACTTTTTTGTAATATGCATTTTCTATTAACTTTTTAAAGACCCCTGATTTTGTAATATTTAGCCAACTACATTCTTACCTAATGCCCTTCATCTGAGATTCTCAAAGTAATTCACCAACATTACCTTGGTCAAATACTCCAGAAATAGGTGACAGCATGATTACCCTTGTTATTAATTTAGAGACATAGATAAAGTGCTTTATGTGTGCTCTTTACAAAAGAAAAACAATTGAAAAACATATTTCATGAAGTCTTCTATTTCAACCATTATTCAATGATTGAGAATTTCTTCCTTTATCATGCTTATAAAGGTTGGATGACTTCTTTTCAGGCAACAATACACTTCCTACATTGTAACATGCTATTCAATTCAAAGTTCCTAATTCTTAGCACAGAAAAGAATCTAATTTTAATAAATATTTAAAAACTTTATTTGGGTAGATAGAAATATTTTCCTACTTGCAGTAAAAGTCTAAAGAAATCCTTTATAAAAGACTGTTAGGAACCAGTGGATGGCTTAATATTTACGTCTGTCATCTCACATGTAGTCAACTACGGTTCGAGTCCCAGACCCGGTGGCTTAAAGGTCACCCAGAGCGGATGTGCGTGCTTACCCAAAATCCCAAGAGGAGAATGGAAGTTAAGGGATTGCATTGTGGTCATCCTCCGGGGGGGGGGGGGGGGGGGTGTTCTCGCTTTCTGTTTCTCTATCTTTGTCTTTCTGGTAAGTGCATGCACTCTATAGCAAAAATCTGTCTCTCGGACCAGCAGTTAGCGTAATGGCTATGTCACTGGGTTCCCAGGTAGTCGACTGCAGTTCGAGTCCCGGACCCAGTGACTTAAACTCATGCCGGGCGTGTGTGTGTGTGTGTGCCCAAGATCCCGAGAGGAGAATGGAGGAGAAGAGATTGTGGCATGGCCTTCCCTCCTGGGGGGTGATTTCTCATTTTCTGTCTCTCTGTCTCTCTCTGTCTTTCTGGCGTGTGCACGCGCCCTATAGCTAAAAATAAAAAAAAAAAAAAAACCCTCTCCAAAAAAAAAGAAAAAAGAAAAATCTGTCTCTCAAAAAAAGAGTGTTGAAATGGTTTAGTGACTTATAATTTTCCCCACAAACTAGTTTTGTGATGGAATGTATTAATCAAGATAAAAAACACCCTTAAATCTTACACTTAACACTAGAAAGCAAACTATTTATAGTAATTTTGGACAGGTCTCTACTAAAATCACTGATGTCAAAGGAATCATAAACCTAGATGTGGCTATAAAAGTCTATTTCAAACTGAGAACACTGGTCACAAGTACATCTTCCTTCCTCTAAAACCAGGTGGAGTTATTATTCTTGAGTATATAAAGAAATGACTTATTGATTATGTACCAACAATATGTAGAAAGATGGATCAATAACACATACCTTGATCCAAAAGGGATTGTGTACAGTCTCTAGTAATCAGTTGTGTTCTCTTTCATCCGTATAATTGGTTCACACACTTTTTCATCCTTTTTACTCACAGGTTCCGTATGTGTGCTGGAAGTATCACAGACATGCTGACACAAATACAGCATATGCAACTTTCCTTCCCTTCTGGGACATATGGAAAGCTGAAGTTCCTTGCTGCTATTTCAGTGCTGCAAGCCAATGTGAGTAGTCCTGGTCAAAAAAAAAGTGAGTGGAAATGACATGTTTCACTTTTAGGCTGAAGCAGTGAAAAACACCCAGTATAATTCTCCCGACTGCTTTTCCCTTTTATAGCAAACCCTGAAACTTTCTGTTGAAACATTGGTTTCTGCCTTAGCCAGGATCCTTGAGTGACTCCCTGGAATAGAGCTTGATCAGCCCAGCTTTCAACAGGTAAAATGATACAGGGGTAAACTTTGATTGCATTAAACCACTGTAATTCATGATTAATGTTTTACTATAGCATAACCTAGTTTACCCTGACTAATATAAATGCAATGCTTTGCAGCTGACACTATATTAGTACTGGAAGAAAAGTTGATAGGAACTGTATCATTATGAAACATGGTTGTTGCCTCTAAAAGAGTAATAGTAAATAGAATATAGAATTAATATAAAAGGTTCTAATACAACACAACTTTTATTGTTTGACACTCAGACTGAATTCAAATTTATTTAAGTCAGTTCATGCACACATAGGCATTGTGCAAATCATTTAAATTCCCTGTGTCAACCTGCCCTCTTTCACAATGAGGTTTTAAAAATCAAGATGATGACTCATTTTAGAATGTGGTGAACTTCTCAGAGAATGCATTTAAATGATGGCACGCATTTTTTTATGTTGATATTCAAGGCAAATGCAAATCAAGAAGAAGTGATCAAATAAGATTAGATCCATGTGATATAAATTAGTGATATAAATTGGTACAATGTACCTAACTAATTTTTCTACTTCCTCTTCTAGAAATGATAATACACAAAGATATCACAATATTTCTCTCACTCCCGAGCTAGCCTTCTTACCTACATGGGAGGAAAATTTACTTCCCAAGGGGGGAAAATACTTTAAGGCAGACACTTAAAAAGTGCTGAGCCTTAGTCCTTTGCACTGACAGGGTCAGCCCCCCTTCCAAATCTAAAAGTGTTGAAAAGGGTTTGGCTCACTTTTGGAGTACAAACCCTAGATCTAAAACTTACTAGCATTGTGTTGCTGAACACATCATTGAATTTTCATTACCCTCAGCTTCGTCAATCTTAAAGTTAATTTATGAATATGTAACTCACATGGCTATGTCTAGCACTTAAAAGTGACCCAGAATTATTTGTTGCTTAAACAAATACAAGAACCTGTGGATGCAAAATAGCTATATAGTTAGATTGAAATATTTGTGAAAATACTTTCTAAATGTTAAAATACTGCAATGATATAAGGTATTATCAATCAATAAAGTGTTTTGAAAGCAATATTTGTAACTTGTTAGATCAAGTGTAAAAAACTGTCATATAGTAACAGTGAGGAATAATTCTTTTTCTAAGAATTATTTTTATTTTATTATCATTATTTTTCAATTTTGACCAGAGAGAGACAGAGAGATAGAGAGAGCTAGTCACACGGTCCAGGACTTGAACATCAGTTGGTCATGTGGGAGCCCAGAGACTTTAACCACCATGCCACCTGCTAGCCCTCTAATCCTTATGACTCTATAAGCATTTAGTGAGCTACTCAGAAGTCGGAAAAATCCCTTCCATAACAAACAAAAGGTGGCTCCCACGCACAGCTGCCACCTACCCCTGAAGATGTTCATTCACAGCTTGCCCGAACTTTCTATCGGCGTGGAACTTCTGCTTTAGGAGGATGACAAAGATTGACTTTTGCTTTTACTTACTTACTTTTTAGTTTTTTCCTATAAGTCAAGTGTCGAGAGAGAGACAGAAAGAGAGGGGGAAAGCAAGAACCCCCACCAGGGGGAAATGGCCACCCTACAGTCCCCTCTCTTCTATTCTCCTCTTGGGATTTTGGGCATGCACGCATATGCTCTGACTTGAACCCTGGAGTCGGTCATGTGGGATCTAGGCACCTTAATCACCACACCACTGGCTGGTCCAATCTTTATTTATAAATAATAAATCAGGAGTAGTATGAGAGGGACGAGAGGAAAGATGCCTTTAAACCTGAACCTTCCACACCTCTTAGAGAAGAGTCTGCTAGGAAAATGTCCACTCCCATGGGACTCCAGTGTGGTGGTGGTGGTAATGGTGGAATTTTATACCAAGGCATTAAATACATGTAAATAAGTTCTTACCTTGAAGTGGTGCATATTATATATGTTTCATATTATATATAGAAACATATGAAACATACAAAATGCAATCATATATTATATGCATATATAACTGGATATATTATGCAATATAGTTTAGGCCTTTGTATCATAAACTTCCAAAAGTTGAAGCAATTACTTCAAACCAAATCTTCAAAGAAACCCTCTTCATGAGCTTAAGCTAAGCTAACTCAAAACAGTAACAGACTGACATCTGTAAGTTCTGCAGAAGATCAGCTTGTATCTGGGTCTACTTTGCCTGACTTGGAGAAACCACTTTATTTTTCCTTTTATATCAAAGCTTCTTTTTGTCATAAGCTAGAGTCTCATCTTTCATTGCCAGACCTCAACTCCAATTTCATAGCCTCCTTCATTCTTTCCAGAATTCTGAAATTTAACCTTGAATTTTAGAGGCAGTAGGCAAATACTGGTATCTGTGGAATTGATCTTCAGCTATTAAATTGTGGTATTATCATTTCTAAGAGAATCATTTCTGACTAGAAAATGATTGGTGTAAGATTGTAATCACAATCTTACCACTCTCTCTCACTCTTTCTCTCTCTCTTTCTTTTGCTTTATATTGTTTCAAACTCTAGTCCACTTTCTCCCCTACTCTGTACAAACAAACCATTATCTTTGGTCTAATCATGTCTTACCAAAGGTTTGTAAGACAAAGTAATAAAATATAGTCTCAAGAAAAAGAAAGTGTAGTTAATGATGTATTTAACATTTTTTATAGTTTATTTATTTATTTATTTTCTACATTCAGTCACTGTATATCATTACAGTTTGTAAAATTTTAACAACTCTTTAACTTAATTTTTGATGAGTGTTAGGGAGCTTCATACATAATGGATAGCCACTGGAGGCCTTCAGATGAGTACAATCTTCTCTAAGTCCAAAGATGTTTCCAAAAATAATATTCCTTAGTTTCACTACATTAAGTCAAGGTAAGGGAAGGTAAGGGAAGTTGGGGGAAGGGCTCCCCCTTTCTTGTCCTCTCACCCAACAAGAAGTAGGATGTGGGATGTTTACAATACAAACGTATTTCTTCATCCCAACCAATGATGTTCCTGAAAGTAAACAAAATAGAATGCATTTTTTTTTAGAGAGATTTTTTTTTGCTTTGAGACACCTGTGCTCACCAGAAAGGCAGAGCCAGAGACAGAAAGTAAGAAATAACTCCCCCATGAGGATGGCCATGCCACAATCCCTTTTCTTCCATTCTCCTCTCAGAATTTTGGGTATGCACACTCATGTGCCCAGCATGTTTCAAGCCATCAGATCCAAGACTTGATCCATGTCAGCTATGTGGAGTCCAGTGATGTAAGCTCTATGCCCTCCACTGCCCCCAAAATGCATTCTTAACACCCTAAACTGTCAAACTACTTGTGATAAAATAGCTACACAAATTATGAAATGTAACTAATGATTTTATTTTGTTAATTTTGTTGAATTCAATATAGAAAGTGGCAGGGATATACCACCAACTCCAAATAAATTTTGCCTTCACCTCAGTCTGTTTTTATTCTCCATCAAGAAATCCCAGTAATACTAGTTCCATGTGAGGCTTTCGTGCCTGCCACAAATATTCACAATTGGATGTCTGTCTCAGGCAGGTTCTCAGTGAGGGCCATCTTTCCCATTATCATGTGGTCTTCTATGATGCACATAAAGGAATAGCGAATGAAGGGGTAAAAAAAGGGAGTAAAAGAAAGTGTTGTAGTCTCCCTTATTATAAGGGCATTAATCTCATCATGGGACTCCGCCCTCATTACCTCATCTAAACCTACTTCTTGGGCCTGATCCATAGAACATTTGTTAAGTGCTATGCATTGGGAGCCAGATCCCATATGGGCAACCATAGTTGGAGTCCCAGCCCCAGCATCTCAGAAGCACACCTGGCATATGTGTGTGCAGGCCCAAAATGCTGACAAGAAGGAGAAATGCAGGAAAAAAGGATTTGGTGTGATCATGTGCCCATTAGGAATGCTCTCTCTCTGTCTCTCTTCTTTCTCTCTCTCTGGTGAGCACATAAATAAAATAAATTTAAAATAAACCTAATAATCTCCCAAAGACCCACCCACTACTATGATAACATTCTGGGTTATGATTTCAATATATGTTTTGAAGATACACAAACATGCAGTTCATAATTAGGAAAGTGAAAATTCCACCAGTCTCAGTTATAGTGAAATGAGTAAAGAAGACTTTATTCAAAATGATTGCAAAAAACAACAGAGGCCAAAACTGAGTTTGAACTCAACTTCGTTGAACAGAAAGTGGAACAGAATTTTTTTTTTTCCTATAGAGAGCATGCATTCACCAGAGACAGCCAGAGGGAAAATGAGAAAGCACCTCCCAAGGGGAGATGACCATTCTGCAATCCTTTCTCTTCCATTCTGTCTCAGGAGTTTGAGCATGCACACATAGGCCTGTTTTGCAAGCTGCCAGGTCAAGGACTCCAAACACCCAATCAGCAGTGTTGGATCCAGCTGCCTTAAACACCACGCAGTAGGCTGGCCTCAGGATAGTTGTCTGTTTGTTTTTAACTATCTATTAATTTAATTTAATATTCAAGTCCCAGACCTGGTGGGATAGTTTTTAGATACTGAGGCGAACTTACCGAAAAGTGCTGGTGGACACTAAGGGAGAAGTTTGGTTAATGCATTGTGTGGTGCACATTGAGGTAACACCGAGTTTGCTCTGTGATCAGGCCATTTGTGTTTGTTAATGATGCCCATGGAAGTTAAACTTCTCTTTTCCCAACGGAGCCTGGGAGATAGAAGCTTTATCTTCTTTGATGATTACTTTACAAAGGACAGCTCCCATGTCCTGGAGAAAGACGATTCCTGGCTTGTAAAAGTGGCAAGAAGCTTTTTATTTTTACTTACTAACTTACTTAATTAATTTTATTATTATTATTTTTTATACATTCAATAGCTATACATCATTTATCTTGTAAAGGGAATTTACTCACTATGCAATACATCTTAGAGCAGTCCAGTTGAGAATACCATACACGTCATCATCAACAGATAATAAACCACTTCAATGTCCCACTACTATCTTACCTACTATTTTTTTCTCCCAAAATTCCTTTCGTACACTCTTTCTCTCTCCTACTCTCCTTCCACTCTGTTGCCAGTGTCCATAACTGTTTTCAATGCTTTTATGTCCTCCAATCTTTCCATTTCTACCATGGAGTACAGACCGCCAGTTGATGTTAAGTGGAGACATAAAATGTCTCTTCTTTCATAGCCTGACTTGCTTCACTCAGCAATAAATCTTCCATATTCATCCACTTTCTATCAAATGCTAGGGTCTTGTTGTTTTTTATGACTGAATAGTATTCCATGGAGTATATGTGCCACACTTTTTCAATCCATTCATCTGTTTGTGGACATTCTGGTTGGTTCTATGCCTTCACAATTGTAAATAAGACTGAAACTAAAATCTCTTGTTGAATTCACACTTTGGTGCATTACATTTTTTAAAAAATCAACATTATATTTTCAGTTCTGCTGAAGCAGCCAACTAACCCTCCACATTTTTTGTTCTCCATACACCTAGAGAGTCAGTCATATTATTCAAGCAAAACTCACTTAGATATTGGTATCAGGTGGACTCAAAGATCCCTTTTGTAAATGGATTAAAACCCATTATTATTACTATTTTGATATATACGTTACATTTGGTTCATGGATATTCTTTAAGCTGGCTTTTGTGACTTTGACTACTGTCCAATCATTCTTTGAGCTCTTTTTTTTATCTTTTTGGTGCAAAACATGTACTACTCCCAGAGCACAGGAATCTATCATTTCTTCAGAGTGTCCTGATTTTTTTTTTTCACTTAGATTTTAATTATGTACATAAATAGCAACATGAGATCAAGGAGTTCTAAGGCTTGTATTATTTTTAGGTGAAAGGATTTCAGATTAGTCCACTTGTAGTATGGTGTCATCCAAGATAACAAAGAGGCCTAGCACAGTTGTTCCTGAAGAAAGCCATTTACTACAGTCAATGATGACTTCTTTACCATGTTTCTGTAGAAATACTGATTTACTGTAGAACTTTCCAATTTTTACCTATAACTGATTAAAATGAGCAGACATGAAGTTTTCTACTTATTTCCAGGTGAATTCTTCACATTTCCTGTCTTTTGAAAGTTCTCCTTCCACAAATCTTCCATGACTATGTATCCTTGTAAACCCCAGTCATATAATTTCTCTCCACTGACCTGGGCAAATGTAATGGCCTGTTGTGGATAATAGATAGAGGCAGCTAATCCCATGAAACCAGGCGGGTACACCAGCTTCTTTACTTTTGAACCTCTAGCCAAAAGGAGTCCAACAAGGCCAGCAAAACCAATAACACCAAGTCTTGGAAAAAATCCAGGAGGTGCATTTTGGAGATATTCATAGCTGTCTAACCCCCATTGAACCAAATTCTGCATCTTGGGCTTAGCTTGGGAGTACATTTCCTGACACCAACTTGTATATGGCTCGCAGTGATGTCGAAGCCGTGAGATGCTTTCTTCAAGTTGGGTCCTTGGCTCCTCCACATATTTGGATTGCCCCTCAGGAACTGAGTAGAGTGAAAGCTCATCAACCTTCATGGCATTTTTGTTGGGCGAGTCCTTTTTTGGAGCTGCGTAGACTTTGAAGGTGAGCAGGCTCAGGCTGGCTGGCCCCACGGACCTCTGGATTACCTTGAACATGTCGCTGGCGGCGGCGGCGGCTCCCGCCCAGAGTGTCCTGATTTATGGGCAAATGTGAATAATGAATTTTAGCAACAAACAAACAAACAAAAATTTACATCTCAATAGAGCAGAGAAAGAAGTTATGCTTATTGTGAAGTGAATGCTCTAAGAAAAGGGAGGTCAAGAACTTGGTGTCAGGAACCAAACTTGTCTAAGGTAAGGTAAGCCGGGGCAGTTTATGGCTTTTCAGAGCCTTATTAACTGTCATGATTTAATGACAAATTTCATGTTCAAATGAAATCAAGTCATCATATAGTTTAGGTGATCTGAAGAAACAGCTCTTAATTTGAGAGCACTTGTTTTATCCTCAGACATAAGAGAGCAATCCTTAGAAATTTTTCTTGTCTCTATGAAATGCAATGATGAAGTCGCTACTTTACTCCCTCCTTCCACACATCATAGAATACGTTTTCTTATCAAGGATCAGAGTCTTTGGTTTTCATTTCCAACCTAAACTCTCCACCACTTCCACTCCTGGCCTTTATTTTATTTTATTTTTAAGCGGAGAAGTTTCTTAAACATCTTATTCTTAAAACATGGTTTGAGTTATGTTTCTGTAGGCACCCAGAAGCCAGAAGGCATCACATAAATAAAATTAACTGCATTTTGAACCAGGCTCTAAGCTGGTTAACAGAAACTGAGATGAATTGCTTCTGAATGAAAATCAACTCTTACCCTGCAATTTTAACACCTATTCTAACAAATAAAAGATCTGTTACTTAAAGAACAATGTTGTGTATAAATTCATCTGTATATATCTGATCCTACTTATCATCATACAAGCAATGGATAAATTAGGAGGAAGCTCAGTTTGTAGTAGTATGATATTTTCTGACACACAGCTACTGGGCCTCAATTGAGATTAATCACCTGTACCTGCGTAAAATTTTGCTTGTACTGGCAGTCATCAAAAATTACCCAGCCTCAGGGCTAGAATGTTCCACTCATTACTACTTTTCTATGAATTGCTCAATGCCAATCACTTACAGAAAAGTTTTTATGAGAGAGAGATTTCTGCCATAGAGTGTGTACACCTGCCAGAGACACGGAGAGAGACCCAGAGAGAGAAATGTAGAACCCACCTCCCAGGGAGAATGGCCACACTGCAGTCCCTTCTCCATTCTCCTCTTGGGACTTTGGGCACTCATGCACACGTGCCAGCGTGAATTTCAAGCCAACAGGTCCAGGATTCAAACCACAATCAGCCACGTGGGAGTCTAGCATCCCAACCACTATACCACCTGCTGGCCTTTATTTATTTACTTTTTTAAAGAAATATGGTTTCTTTGTATTTCCATGTATGTACTTGGGAAGAAATTATACTCCTTTAACATAAGCTTGACTACTCAGCTGAGTTAATGGTCAAAAATTGTAACTGTGTCCATTAAACTCTCCCCACATTTAACCTTTATTCAAGTCTTAACATTTCTGTAATATTTATGATAATGTCCACCTAATTAGAGGAAATAATTTAGTTTAACGTGTGAAGGACATGTATTTCGGGCTGTTGGGATTTGTTTCTGCAGGATTTTAATTTTTACATGCCTCATACAGAGCAGCTTGTTATCATCATTGCTTTCACCTACTGTTTTTTAAAGTTCATGAAGGTTTGTTTTGAGAATATCAAACAGACGTTTTTCTAAAGTTTCTTTCTGCTTCTAATGTATGGCTAATCTTTTTTCCTGAGAATACTTTCTTCTGCACAATGAATGTAATATCACCCTTTCCCTTATTTTGTTAGGGGATTTTCCAACAGATAATTTTTTCTTCAGTTATTCGCCAACCCTTATCTATGATAACTTTCCAGTTTGTATTACGAACACTCCAACTCATTGCTTGGTATAACATTTGGGCCTTGGGCTGATTATCAGTGCTGACTACTAGCTCCATTAGGTTGGAATACTGGCTAACTGGAGTCAGATGGCATCTACTCCGCAGGAAGTGTGGGTAACTTTCTAGAGGGCCCCCTAGATTTTCTTCCCTCGATACTTGATAACCAAGCAAATTTAGCTTTTATATCAAGCAGAGTTTCTCTGATGATGTTCTGCAATAAGAATGATACTTCTTCCTAGTTTCCAACACAGAGTTTTCAATACTGTTTTATATTCCCTTGGTCTTTGCAGTTGGAAGCTAGGAACATAAGATGTCTTCTTCCATCCAAACTGACATAGAAGTCATGCAATTTATGTCTTTTTTTTTTTCTTTTAGAATAGAATTTAAAATTCCACAGCAAAGGCACCTTTTTATTGTTTTATGGAATATATGTGTGTATGTGCATATGTATCTATGTATCTATCTACCTTTGATTCTTAGAGCAACTTAGATTCTAATTTTTAATCTGTGCCTTATTATAGATTTTTTCCACCTTTGTGCACATAGATGGAACACCTTACCTAGTTCTAACTGCTTCAACAGCTGATTTGCAGTGTCTGTGTCTGTGTGTGTGTGTGTGTGTGTGTGTGTATGTGTGTGTATATGTTGTGTATTGCTGTAAGTAGATACAGTTCAGGCCAAGACATGCTGTGGAAATGAAAGAAGAAAATCTGTTTAAACAAAATATCCCCAGAAAAATTACTCAGACAGAGTTTACCCTAGTAAAAACTATGACTTTGTCATCTTGCCAGAGACAGAAAGACCTGCAATAGTGATTTCTTGAATACCTCACAGTTTGGCAAACCACAATCTCTAGGACATCCTAGTCATTATGCAAACCCTCGGCATGATCATTTTAGCTCCCATCATTTCTAATAGATATAAGGAACCTATTTTTCTGAACCATATCACCACACACTAGCTTCCAAGTCCCACTGCCCTTCAGACACTCTGACTTGTGAACTCACAATTGTTTAAGAGAAAGGGAGAATGGTGTTTGAGAGTGGAAAACGGTAAACTTGAAAACAGAGAACTGCATGTTACTTGCTCTTAAAAAGCAGAAATCTACTAGATCAAAGACAAAACTCTAATTGAATGTGTAAAATAAAATAATAATTAAAAAAGACAGAACTTGAACATATCATTTAGAGGATAAAATCTCTGCAAAGGAGAAAACCATACACAGGACTATTATTTCCTTGAGGGAAAGAATCATGTAGATCATGTAAACTGCTGTGTTCCAGTGTCTAAGGTGCTGTCTGGCACATAGCAGGTGATTAAGTGAGTGAATAGATCACTGCAATACTTTCTCTTTAATGGTTCACATTAAATCTATGAAAACTGGGACCGGGATCAACAGTTGACATAATGGCTATGTCACTGGACTCCCATGTGGTCAACCGCAGTTCGAGTCCCAGACCCGGTGGCTTAAACTCACCGTGTGCGTATGTGTCCAAGATCCCAAGGGGAGAATGGAAGAGAAGGGATTGCAGTGTAGCCATCCCCCCTTGGGGTATGATTTCTCGCTTTCTGTCTCTCTGTCTCTCCCTGTCTTTATAGCAAAAACCTTTCCATAAATAAATAAACAAAACCTGGGACCAGCAGATAGTGTAGTGGCTATGTCACTGGACTCCCACATGGCCACCTACAGTTCAAGTCCCACTGGTGGTTTAAAAATAGGGCCGTGCACTTATGCATGCATGCCCAAGATCCTAGGAGAATGGCGGAGAAGAGATTGTGGCATGGCCATCTCTACTAGGGGGTGATGTCTCACTTTCTCTCTCACTGTCTCTGTCTCTGTCTCTGTCTCTCTCTCTAGCAAGCACATGCACCCTAAAGCAAAATCCTCTAAAAATAAAAGAATCTACGAAACCTAACTCGATAAAAATATTTTATCCAAAAGCTTTAACGACTACAGATAAATTTTTCTCTTAATTTAATGTCTACCAAATAAAAGTAAAATAAAGCTCCTCAAACAATAAAGTGTAAAAATATTTACTCTATTTCAAATGCTATGTTTTTTTTGACTCCTTGATTGAACATTGTATTTTCATGCAAGTACAATAAAATACCAAGTATTTTTTTAAGTGATAGAAATGCCTTTCAAGGAGAAAACATATATGAAAACAAAATAAAACAATAATGTATAAGAAAATTAATGAAGAACTCCAGGGTCAGGTTATAAAATATATTCTACTCTTCAGTGGTTTAGGAGAGCATGATACTGAGGCTACAAAGGATAATCAGAGCAAGAGAATTAAACCCAAGACACACAGAGAGATTACACTTTACATAATGAATTTTATAAATTTTTCATTTTAATTTCTATACTTTTCAGCTCTAGAATTTGCATTTAGGTTTTTGTTTGTTTGTTTCTTGCTTTTAGCTACCATTTCTCTTTTAGGATTTGCTATTCCCTTACAGAATTTTTAGATATTTGAACATATTTGTTGTACATTTTTTAAATGCTTTTGTAATGTTGCATTAAAATATTTGTCTGCTAACCCAGCACGTGAACTGTCTTAGTGGAAGCAAGACTGAGGAAATTGATGGGGTTTTTTCTTGACTATGAGTCACAATTTCTTGTTTGCATTCCCAATAATTTCTTATTGTACACGGGACTTTGGGGGAGATACATTATAGAGATTGCTGTCTCTTATCTTTATGTGAGTAGTACTGCTTTTTATTATAGTAGTTCAACCACAGAATATTGCCTTGAACTTGAATGGTCTTGCTTTTACATTTTGCATATGTGTAAAATGCCCAAAGCATTTTCAAGGTCCTCGGATTTGTGTAGAGCTGAGGCTCCAGAACCCGCCTTCCTAATTCCACTCTTTGAACCATTTCTGTACAACTAGAAACATATATATGTTCAAACACAAATGAAATTATATAATTCTCCTACTTAAAGTATTCTATTATCTTTTTTTTCTTATTTTCTAGATTTCACCTGTGCTTGTTAGAGAGACAGAGACAGAGGAACAGAAAGTATCCCCTCCAATATAAGGTGTGCAATCCATTCTCCTCCATTCATCCATCTTTTGGGATTTTGGACACACACACACACACATACACACACACACATATACATGCCATGTTTTTCAAGCTGCTGGGGCTTAGATTTGAACCATGTGGTGGGTCATGTGGTATCCTGCCCCATTAACCATTAGGCCATGGAGGCCGGTCCTCTGGTATCTTCTAATGACTGTGAGAATAGAATCCACCTATTATTGTTTATAAGCTTTGAGTGATTTGGCATCTCTTCCACCCAGAGGGCTTGTGTACGAGAGAGAGCGAGAAAGAGAGAACCCTTAATAGGGCATGGTAGCATTGTAATCCTTCTTCCTCCTTTTCTCCAACACTTCAGGACCTTAGGCATGCAGGCGCACACACATGCATGTTTTAAGTTGCCAGAGTTAAGATTCCATGGTTGGCCATGTGGAACATGGTACCCTCAACATGGCACTTAACCATTGTGCTACGAGGCCAGCCCTCCACCTTGGCTTTTCAGCTCTTATTAATTATATTCTTGTCTGGGCCTTCAGTTCCTCAAGAAGGCCAAGTTCATTGATGTCTCAGATTTCTTTTTGTTTTCTTCACATATATCTTCTCCAGGCACTTCTATGGTTGGAATCTTAACATTTATATTTCAACTAGAATTTTGTCTGCAAGCTCTTTCCAAACCTTCCTACGCTCACTTCAAGTATTCTCATTACATTGCCCTGTTTTAATTTCTTCATAAGTTATTTTTACCTGAAATTAATGTGTAATTATTTGTGTCTCCTAAAACTGAATATACCAGATGCTCATAGATTTCATAAGAAGAGGAACCTTGTCTATTTTATATTCCTAGTACACAAAACTGTATCAGAATCGCTTGGAGTGCTCAATGAATATTTGCCAACAATCTTATTTGGGAAACATCCTCCTATAGGGAAAGTAAATTTGGGAGTGCTTGATATTACATAGATGCCTGGATTGTTTGGAGGTGCTGACTTGGAGGAGGATCTACCTTGCCCTGCTTCCCAGAACTTGCTGCTTCTGGTTCAGGTTCCTGGCTATGTCCACCTCACCTCTGCCTCCAAGTTCACCCTAAAGCTCTGGTCACAATGTCTCTGTTTAGTCTGAAGCACTGTTATCTTATTTTAGACTTTATGAGTGTCTTTACTAACAGCAGGAATTCAGGAGTTCTGGGGAATATCTGTTAGGAATGAATTTCTAGCCATCATGGAGACCTGCACTGGCTTAATGGAGATGTTTCTGTTTCACTAAGCTGTACATCATGACTCCTGATGGATAGGGCTCATCAGTGTTCCCTAAGATTAAACATATATAAGGCATATGTTGACATTTCTTTCTATGTGCAGGTATGATTTTTTTTTTTGAGAGGTTTTTGCTATAGGGCGTGTGCGCTCGCCAGACAGAGAGAGACAGAGAGATAGAAAGCGAGAAATCAACCGCCAGAGGGGATGGCCACGCCACAATCCCTTCTCCTCCATTCTCCTCTCGGGATCTTGGGCACTCACGCACACACGCCCGGCGTGAGTTTAAGCCACCGGGTCTGGGACGCGAACCGCGGTCGACTACGTGGGAGACCAGCGACATAGCCATTACGCTAACTGCTAGTCCCACGTGCAGGTATGATTTTAACATGTGAACTTACCTTTTTTTTCCCCCTCTCCTTATATGACCGACAGGCATTCTCCTACAAAAACAAATGGACATAATTATTTCTTCACTGGTCCCTGAAAACTATCCTGTTAACCTAAGTCTTTCCTTAGCTCCCAAGGTATTTAAGCCCTGCTGAAGTTTAGCACATTTTCTAACCGTGAAATGTCTTCTTTCATCAGTCTTGGAACAATAATACCTGGAATATTCCTGGTGGCAAACAGCTTACAACAATGTTATCCAGACCTACTTGATCTTAGCAGTGCAGTCTCCATGGGACCTTGTCACAGCTACTGATAAGGTACCAATTTAATTATGAGTATCAGAGTCCCTGGCCCTTTTCCAGGAAGGACTCTAATTCTTAAATACATTGGGTGTCTGAGGAGGCAAGATAAAAACTCATTTCCAGACTGCAAGTTTGAAGTAGGATTTCCTATATTCCTTCATTCGGGATATCTCACCCAACACTGACTAAATCTAATTCTACTATATAGGAAAAAAATTAATAGACACACAGACTAGAGAAATTTGAAATGGGGCTTTTGTTTGTATTCTGGATGGAATGAGGAGATCGTCAGCCAGAGTCCAGAGTCTGCCAAATCTCATTTCTTAACATATTAGTGTGCAATCCACTCTTAGGTTCCCCCTGCTTGTTACCACCAGGAATTTCTTTAGGATCCACAAGGAAGAATGAGACTTTCTTTAACCAAAAGAAAACAATCCTCGTAAGGATACTACGTTTTAAAAGACATTCTGTACGCATTTGATAATAATGTGTATAATATCTATAACTGGGCTAATATACAGTGTATTCATGCTGGAAAAGTTCAGTTTGCAAGCTTTAATGATATATGGTGAGTGAATGTATAAAAAAGAATTCAAAAGGCAAAAAGGGCAGCTAAAGGGGACTAAGATCATCGGAAGAACAAAAATGAGTTTGAAATTGCAGGTCAATGAAGAGGTTTTGATGGTTATTCAAAGGACCAAACCATTATAAATATTTTAAATGCATTTTTAGAAAGTGTAACAAAATGTATTGATTATAGGAAAGTTGATTTCCTCTCTCATTGACTGTCTAATACATCAAGTTCCAGTGTAACATTTTCGCAGTGCCTTTTATTCCTGTTTCAGACTAGTTTATAATCTCTTATGTCTTCCATGGGTGCTGCTTTCCTTTCTTTTAAAGCCATGAAGCAAATATCCTGAAAAATGTGACGGTAGAGGGTACGAGGATACGAACTCAGGGAAGCAGGGAAGCAACTAGAATCACAGATCTTAGATCTCAATATGTCACAATAAAACTGAGTCACTTAACTGAGGACTCAAATGGTGATACATAAAAGAGAGAGGGAGAGAGAGAGAGAGGGGAGAGAGAGAGAGAGAGAGAAAAAAAAAAGAAAAAAAAAAGAAAAGAAAATACACATGTACCTGAGGTCTATTTAGATATTTGTATATCTTCTTAAATTTCTATTTTTTTGTCACATCTGATAAAAAAAAATTGGCCCTGTTTATCATAAAGCAAATAAAACAAAACAGCTTCCTTGGAATACCCCAACTTGGATGAATGAAGCAGAGTTTGGATTTTGGCCATGTACTGCCACAGCTCATCCTGCTTACCATTTAAACAATGTAGAGAAACCCAACAGCCTCTTATTTTTCATTTTAAATTTATTTCTTTTACATTCATTCACTGTGCATCATCCCGGCATACAAAATGAGATTTCCCATCCAGAACACTGTATGTCCGGGGCTACTCTGAATGATCCTGACCAGGACTATTCTCTCATCACTCAGCTGTGTTTTATAACGCAGTATTTTTAAAGTAAATATTTTCTCTTCTTTCTTTTTTTGCAATGTATAGTTTCAAAGAAGTGGGTAAGGGAAATAAATACATCCCGAAATACAAAATTGAATTCTAACGTTTCATAGTTGGTATGCATCCCTTGTGCCTAAGCAAATTACAAAGTTCGATTGCTAAGATGGACTGGCCAAGGGACCAGCAGTTGGCATAATGGCTATGTCGCTGGACTCCTACGTAGTCGACCGCGGATCGCGTCCCAGACCCGGTGGCTTAAACTCACGCTGGGTGCATGTGTGTGCGTGCCCAAGATCCCGAGAGGAGAATGGAGGAGAAGGGATTGTGGCGTGGCCATCCCCCCTGGGGGGTGATTTCCTGCTTTCTGTCTCTCTGTCTCTCTCTCTGTCTGTCTGGCGAGCACACGCGCCCTATAGCGAAAACCTCTCAAAAAAAAAAAAAAAAAAAAAAAGATGGACTGGCCAAGCTTTCTGTAAGGCCCTCTGTTATTTGAATCTGGTTCTTAGAGAAGCAATAGAGTTCAGTGGTCATAAAGGCAGACATTGAGAGTCCCTGCTCCACACTCACTGGCAGGCTATTTATCTACTCTGTGCCCTATTTCTGTAAGGCAGATGACAATCAGTTGGAGGTATTGGCAAGAGGGTAGCTGCTCAGCTGGCTACCATGCTGTCCTGAGATCCTGCCCTCCCCATTTCTCTGGAAGATAAAGCCTCACCAGTGAGTTCACCTGAGCGCATCTTGTTCTTGCACTCCTAGAGGCTCCAAGACACAATTGTTCACGAAAAGAGGGGGGAGACACTCTCAGCCTCTTGTTATTTTTTTTAGTGTATGAAACCACTTTAATTTTACCCAGAACAACAAAAAAAGATCAAAAAATAAATGAATTATACTCAAAATAATCCTGATGTTACAAATGCGATTCTTTAAATTTAAAGATAAACACAGCAAGGATTTCTTCTTAAAAGCTATGAAGTGATTTTTCTTTAATTCCAGCAGTTTTGGAATTTTATTCTTTGAGGAATTCTAGGCACCCTGGAGGTGAAAGTATAAGACTTTCATTTCAAGTTTCCATATTAGTTAAAAGGAACCATTGTAACTTTCTTATTTAATTTTTTTTTATAAATAACCCTTTTCATTATATGATGACTTTGTAAAGAAAAAAAATCAAAATAGGGAGAAACTAGCTTGCCTCCTTTTCTCTCCGGAACATACATTTTTAGTATCTTGTACAACATCTTTTCTGTTCCAAATTATTTTTAGTGAAAGCTTTTTCAATTTTATGTATAATTCAAGATAACTTTATAAACTATTTCCACTTGTAGCTTACATATAGATAGACAACCAAATTATATTTAAATGGCAATTTTTCAATCATAAAATACAAGCAATGATTAATAGCCAATATTTAAATATCAAAATATAAAACCCTCTTTTCACATTTATTGTCTATAATAAGCCCATATGGAGAAAAAGTGTACCACTGATATGTTATCTGTGGTTTACAAATTTTCCAACAGTTATGTAAATCAGATTTATTCCAACTTTCTGTTTAAATGAAAATATCTCAGAAATTAGTTTATGTAAACTATCAGATGGCTATGTGGAATTAGCCCTTGCAAAAGCAGTATCGATTCATTGTGCCTATTATATCAGTCTAACTCAGCGGTGTCAAACTCAGCTATACATTAGTCACCTGGGAAGGCTTAATTGACGTTTTAAAATATTAATCGAGGAGAAGTCTTAAAAATTCGATTTAATTGTGGAAGAATAAGACTTTTAAAAGAGCCAAGGTTTGAATCATTTATCTTCCCTAACAAGGGAGCACTGAAGAATCAGGAGAAACCGTAGGACCGGGGCTGTCTACTTATACATTGTATCTTTTTATTCCATGAAGGTTTTAAGAATAGTTCAAAGTAAAAAAATCTTTATCTTTTTTCATGTCTTAAATTTGGCCTACCCAAATTTATTCAGGTACATAAATTATTAGCAATTATATTATATTATTAGCAATTACATGGGAAATAAACTTGAATTTGTTCGTTATGAGTGAACCATCCTGGGAGCAGCAGGTGGCATGGTGTTAAGGTGCTGGACTCCCACATGACCAACCATGGTTTGAGTCCTGGACCTGGCGGCTTTCTCTCTCTCTCTCTCTTTTCTCTTCATCTCTCTCTGGTTAAATTGACAAAGAATAAAAAGAAATAAAAATTAAAAAGATTAAACCATCTCACTTTGGATGCCACATTCATAAACAAGTTTCCTTTTTACATATATGAGGGTGATCTTTAGACAGTCAGCTCAGGATTTAACCCAGAAGGGTCAAAGAACTTATAAAGTGTGATCTGCCACACAAAACATCATGCTTCTGTTGCTGAAACTGAAAATCTGCACAGGTTATGTATGTTACGTATGATCCTCTGCTAATGTATAAAGATCTTGGTAGTAAGATCATACTGGAAGCCATATAGAGGGTCAAGGTTTGGATTCCTGTGTTGGCCTGAAAACACAGTAGCTATGCACATTTGCCCAAGATCTTGACAAACTGTAGGACCTGAAGAAAGGGGGTCGTGGCATGATAAGACCCCATTGAGGGTACTTTCTCTCTTTCTCTCATACATGCATATGTGCTGTCTATCATGAATAAAATAAACTTGTTTTTTCAGAGAGAGACTTTTTGCTATAGGGCACGTGTGCTTGCCAGAGAGATAGAGAGACAGAAAGCAAGAAATCACCTCACCAGGGGGAATGGTCACACTGCAATCCCTTCTCCTCCATTCTCCTCTCTGGATTTGGGGCATGCACAAACACATGCACCCAGCTTGAGTTTTAAGCCACCAGGTCCGGGACTTGAACCACAGTTGACTACATGGGAGTCCAGCAACATAACTATTATACCATCTGTTGGTCCCCAAAATAAAGAAACTTTTATAAAATATAGAAGATCTTGAAAAGCCAGCATTTTGACCATGCCTGCAGATGTGGAAATCCTGGAGAGAAATAATGACTTTCTGCATCCCAATGTACTTGAGTTCAGTAGCATTTTGTTCATCCAAATGACACTTTTCTGCCAACTCCCCACATGCTTGGCATATAATAGATTCTCTGCAAATACGTTAGGAACTTATTAGAAAAGTGGCAATAACAAATTCTTGAGTCCACAAGGAAAGAAGCATTATTTTGAGCCACAGATAAAATTCCACTGATTTAAAATAAGGATTTTTTAACTTCATGAACTTCCTCATCTATATGCCTAAATTACATAAAATAGCCTTTTAGAAAGACCAACAGGGCTGTTATGCTAAAAGCTGATGGTAATAAAGAACAACTGATACAAGATACCACACTAGAAAATGTGAAGTTTCATTTTGTTCACAGTTAAACTGCACAATTGAAATTTATCTCTGGGACCTGATGCATAAGAGAGATTTATATTTTGTTCAGAATACTGTGCTTAAGAGACAGAAACATATACCTAACACACATTTTTAAGATGTAGCTTTTATATTCAAATGGCTTAGATATTTTGGTGAATAATTTCTAAGTCTCAATTACTATACAATTTTAATTATAGGACACAACCCTTTTTGATATAGCTAAATGGATAAAATGATAGTCTTTTTAAAATTTCTTTATAGGAAATTAAGTCTCATGATTCTACAGCAGATACACACTATAGTGTATATACTGAGTTTCCACTGAAACTCACACTTAATTGCTACATTTTTCCTGTGTGTTTCTAGCAATGGATTGAACACTAGTCAATGTTAGTTACTGACTCCTGGGGCCTTCTAAAGCTTGCATGCTGGCTCTGTAATTAAAAGCCTGTGCAAGGAAGCAACTGTCAGCTCGAGTCTTACCTCCTACTGTCAGATGTCTGTCAACTCAAGGATTTATTTTTTTAATATGAGAAAATGTCAGATGCTGTCTGAAATAAATTTTTTGATGATTCAAGCAAACATTGACTTCCTGATGGTTAAGTAAGAAAAATACAAAAAATACAGCAATTCCTTTCACATGGTAAAGAGAATTTCACTCAAGGACCCAGCATCTATCATAAATGTTACATATTCACATTTTGTAGATGGACCACACATGCGCACAGATATATATATGTATGTATGTATGTGTATATGTATATGTGTATATATATATATATATATAAAATGTTCTAGGTTTAGAATTCTATAATGGAAGAACCTAGAAACACTCTTGTCATTACATCTGTTCTTGTGAGCACAAAAAATTCTTAGTAGGAAAATACCATGGGCTTTAGTTGTGAAGATGATATTTATTCATTGTGAGTCTTAACACTTGATCAAAGAACAGTATGCCTATTTTGACTCCACACCAAAATAGTAGGTTAATAATTTCTGGTACAGAAAAAAATAGTAGACATGAATATATACACATGGTCTTCTTTCTTTCTTTCATTCTTCTTTTCCTTTTTTTTTTTTTTTTTTTTTTTTTAGAGAGATTTTTGCTATAGGACGTGTGTGCTTGCCAGAGAGAGAAAAACAGAAAGCAAGAAATCAACCCCCAGGGGATGTGGCCAACCTCAATCCATTCTCTTCCAGTCTTCTCTTGGGATTTTGGGCAATCACATACGTACATGTGCCCAGCATTAGTTTTAAGCTGCCTGATCCAGGACTTAAGCCATGGTTGACTTCTATGTAACCATTATGCCACATGTCAGTCCTAATGGTCATACTTCTTTACTAAATCCATTCACATAAATTTTATCTCACACCTTTCCCACTAAATCCTCTTTTTCTCCTTCCTACTTGAGTCTTCTGGGCTTGTTTCTTCTTTGTCTCAAACAAATTATCTGGTGATGATAATGTGCATGGTCATATTGTTGACTGGACTAATATATAATGTATTTATACTGGAAAAATCCATTTTATAAGACATAAAGATGTACACTTAATGAATGTAAAAAAGGAAAAAAAAAAAAAAAGAAAAAGAACCAGAAAACAAAATCCTCAAGCAAAACCACTCATGCAAATGAATCCCTTTATGGTGTACTCTAATAGGCTTATTTGAACCTTAAGTCACAGGAAAGGGCAGCCCCATTCATTCCTTCAATAAGCACTTATTGAGACCTTTCAAATTTTCCAGTGCATCATTAAAAATAGCTAGCTCTACAGGATGAAGAGTAATAACAGGATGTTAAGGAAGATAAGTACATGAAAGTTAAAGGAACATTAAGCTCATTCCTCTTCCTAAACTAAATGAGTAGCAAGCAGTAGGGTACACGTGTGTGGTTATATCTAAGACCTGCCTTTATGAATTGCCTTTAGATGGCTTTTATTAAAAGCTTTCACAGCAACAATTCCATCTTTATTTCATAGTTTTATGAGTATATCTAGAGGTCTATTTGAGAAGTACACTCAATAAATCCAGTTAATAGCTAATAACTCTCCAGATCATTCAATTGCTAAAGAAGATGGCACAAGCTAAGTTTTTATTCACAGACACTGAAATAAATTACTACACTTTGATTCCACACAGCTAGAGGTACAGATTACTAAAGATGCTAAACCTCATTATTATTCATTTCTTTCTTGCACAAACGATAAATACATTTTTGACCTCCTGCCACAACTAAGAGACTATGATAAGTAGTTTGATTTATTAAAACAATAATTAAAAAAAGAAACTAGTTACTGACCTGAAGATTCTTATCATCTAGTTTTGGGAAGGAAAGTCAAATATATATATATATATATATATATATATATATATATATATATTTATATATATTTATCTTTCTCTGTATAGATGTCTATATATATATGTTCATATAATACATTCCAAATTCATGAAATTGGTGACATTATGAAATTTTAAAATTTTGACTAAATATGTACCTATGTAGATTCTGTTTATACAAGATCATAGGCCTGTGATTAGTAACTATTCGGAAATCAGTTTTGTGGGCTCCATCTTTTGCCATAACATTTTTACTTCCCTTAGTAAAACTGACTAATGGAGACGTTGTCATTGACATATTAATTTCATTCTTTTTGAAATAAGAACATGATTTTGTTGAAATACATTTCTCTTCTGTGTTTAATAGGTAATGCCTATGCTAGGAAGAATATTAGAAAGGTAAAATGTATAAGCAGTGAAAGGTAAATCCCAATCCTTTTTCTCTCTCTTTCTCCCAGATCCCCTCTTCTGAGCAAATATTTGTATCCATGATTAATATATCTTTCTAAAGAAATACTGTTTATAAACAACAAGCACATATTCTGTTCTTTAATATAAATGGTTGCATAGTAAATATACTCAATTCTTCCTGTTTTATTGACCAAATGCCACATATTAGTGACCTCTCCATATTAGTTCTTGTAAAAGTTGCTTTGCCATGGGCCAGCTGGTGGTATGGTGGCTAAGGTGACTGAACCCCACATGACCAACTGCACAGTTTGAGTTCTGAACCTGGCAGTTTGAAAAATATGCCAGCACATGCCAAAATCTGAAAGGAGAATGGAGGAGAAGAGATTACTGTGTGGTCACATATCATGTAAAGTATTTTCTCTCTTTCCACCCTCTCTTTCATCTCTCTAGTGAGCGCTCATGACATATTTTTTTTTAAGTTCATTTTCCACCTTACGTTATATAATCAATGCCTTGGTGAATATCCTTGTGCATACATCACTTCACAAGGGGAAATTTCTGGATTAAAGGAAGATACATTTTAAATTGTGATAGCTATTGTCAATAACTCTTCAGCAAAAGATTTCTTTAACGGCAATCACATATGAAAATAGAAAATCCATGGAAGACACATCTGCTTTGATATACTGAACCTACTTATTTTTCAATTATACAATGATACAAACACCGTAGACTTAATGAAAAGTAACATTTAAGATGTAATCAATTCTTTGGAAATTATAAGAATCTACTGGGCATGGGGAAGAAAGTCACTTTTCACCTATCCTATAAAAACTAATTAATTAGGCCACCAGGTGGCATGGAGGTTAAGTCAACTGGATCCCACATGACTGACTGTGCAATTCAAGTTCTGGGCCTGCTCGATTAAAAAAATATGCTGGGGACATAGGAGTGCATGCCCAAAATCCCAAGTAAAGAGTAGAGAAAAAGGGATTGTGATATGGCCATCCTCTTTGTGGGGTATCTCTCTCTCTCCAGTGAGTGCACGTGCCCTGTAGTAAAATTTTTTTAATTAATTAAGTCAAGCTTCTACAACTTATTAAATTTTTATTTTAATATTTATTTATTTATTTTTTGTACACTTATTCCAGAGTCACCATTGTTCTTAGGATAGACTGAATATTTTAAGGCACTCATTAAAGCTTGCAGTGTTCCATAAATACCAAGCACTATGGACATAGATCTAAATAGATCTTCAAGTAAGCTAAACATCTGTTTGCTCAAGCAAGAGCCAAGTGATTTGAAGCCTCATAATACATTCTAAAGCTATATCAACAAGAGGATTTCAAGAGTTCATGGAAAATGGAATTAAAATATTAGTTTATTTTGCTACAAAAAATTTAAATCCATACATAGTTTTATTTATAATATGAATTTTCCACAAACTTTTTGAAGATCCATTATTTAACCTGAGTAATAAAGCCAATATTATTCAAGAGCTATTCAAAATATAATATTTGGGGGCCAGGTGGGGGGCACAGAAGTAATGCAACTAGGCCTACATGGGAATGGAACACACCCACATCTTTGGTCCAAGCCAACCGAGACTGGTGGTAGACTGCAGTAGGCAACCCCGATTGGGGGTGTTCTCTCTCTCATAAAATAAACTTTTTAAAATAGAGCATTTTATATTAAAGATTAATCACAATCTGTATAGTGCAAATACCAAATGACAAATTTTGGGGACAAATTTGGGGCCATTTAAGTTTACTTATTTTATTTATGAGAGAGTGAGAGAGAGAGAGAGAGAGAGAAAGAGAGAGAGAGATACTCACCATGCTGCCATCTTCTTGACCCCCAGTCTTCCAGCCAGCCAAGATCACAGATGAGCCCATGAATATACCTGATGTGTTCAGATTAATCCAGGATGGGAACCCAGGACCTATCATATGGTTCTAATATCATGCAGTAGTGCCCAGCTCTTGGGCCACTGTGGAAGAGCTGGGTATTTTATTTTTAATAATCACTAAGGCTTTGAGTAGGATGAAATAGAAATTTTCTGCTGGTAGGATCTATAAATATGGTCTAACAATTTTTCTGTCCATTTAAACTAAGTATTTTTTAAGTAAACAAAAAACATTCAATTTTATTTAGTTTCTGTCTTAGTCTGGCACTGCTCAAAAAAATATATATGGTGGGGTACAACAATAAAGAATGCATGACCCCTAGCTTTTAGTAATCTACAGCCTAGAACTGAGAAAACAGTATGTTAATAAAACAACAGGGAGGTGCTGCAGAATTGTTAACAGAGGTCAACAAATATACAAAAGGAAAAAGTCAGTTACATCTGGGAGAAGGAAAGACTTCATATCAGAGACAATATTTGAACAATTTGAAAAAAATAATTGAAGGACCAGCAGATTGCTCAATGGTTACATCACTGGACTCGCACATGATCAACCATGGTTTGCGTCCCGGATCTGGCAGCTTAAACCTCATGCCAGGCATATATACATGCATGCCCAAAATCCTGACAGAAGAATGGAGGAGAAGGGATTGCGGTGTGGCCATTCCCCCAGGGGATGATTTCTCACTTTCTGTCTCTCTGTCTCTTCTTTGAGTGCATGTGTCCTCTCTGTTTCTCCCTTCTCTCTCTTTCTCTCTCTCTCTCTCTCTCTCTCTCTCTCTCTCTCTCTCTCTCTCTCTCTCTCCCCCTCAGCAAGCACACACAACCCGAGGCAAAAATATCTTTAAAAAAATAAATAAATAAACGTAATCCTCACTGTGATAGTACCAAGGAGTGGGCCTTTAGGGGGTGATTAGGTTATGAAGGCAGAACCTTCATAAATGGGTTTAGCTTCTTTATAAAAGGGGCCCCAGCAGCACAACTGCAGTGGCAAAGGCTGCTGACACTGCACTCCAAAGGTGCTACCACATCGGAGGCCCACGGTTTGTGTGGTTCAACCTAAAGGGTAGGCATAGTGTCACGCATCTGTAATATTAGTGACTCAGGAGGCTAGAGAGCTTGAGGCTGGCCTGTGCAACACAGCAAGATTCTATCTAAAAGAAGAGCTGTGAGTGGCAGCACACACCTATAGTCCCAGATGGAAGGCTGAGGTGAGAGGAACATGATATACTATGACCTTGTCTTAGAAAGAATGAAAGGAATGCTCTCCTATCTTTTACCTTGCAAAGACACAGCTCACAGTTTACCAGTTATGAGAAAGCAAGACTTTGTCAAACAGAACCTGATAGCATCTTGATCTCAGACTTTCTAGCTTCCAGAGTTGTGAAAAATAATTTTCTGTTATTTGTAAGCTACTTAGTTTATAGTACTTTTGTTATAGCTTCCCAACTGGGTAATATATGGATTGATCTAGATAGATAGCTGATAGATGATAGATAAATAGATAGATGATAGATAAGATAGTTAGATAAATAGATGATATTGAATTGTCTGGGAAAGAAAAAGACCCTCGCTTTGAGAAATGGTTAGAACCTATCACTATCTGGTCATGGGAGTTGTCAATCACTCTTCCTTCAAAGACCTTGAAACTTCCCTACAGACTGGAGCTAGACCCTGAGTGTCAGAAGGATAAAAAAGACAGAGAACCTGGAGGAAGGAGAGGGCAGAAGATTAGAGAAAGAGGGCATCTCTGTAGGAGATATACCTAACTTTGTACCTAACAGGCAACTTACTTGATATAATAAGGAAGGTTTCATCCACCCATGGCACTCTGTGTCTCAATCGACTAGTCATGAATTTAATTTAGTCCTTAGAATGGAGTAGATGTTGTGAGCAGGAGTAAATTCATTGATCAAAATAAAATAATAAGAGAGTCAGCAAGTGGCATGTGGTTAAGGGCGCTGGACTCCCACATGGCTGACCATGGTTCAAGTCCCAGACCTGGCAACTTGGTTTCTCTCTCTCTCACTCGCTCGTTTTGTCCCACTCTGGTCAAATTAAAATAAATAAAGTTAAATAAAATAATTCTTAAACAATAAATAAATAAATAAATCATAGGGCCAGAGGATGGCATAGTGGTTACACACTGGATTCCCACGTGGCCAATAGCGGTTTGAGTCCCTGACCTGGTGGCTTGAGAATCAAGCTGGGCATATGTGCATGAACCCAAGATCCCTGAAGGAGAATGGAGGCGAGAGGATTGTGGTGTGACCATCCCTTCTGGTGGATGATTTCTCACTTTTCCTCTCACTGACTCTGTCTCTCTCTGGCAAGCACATGTACCCTAAGGCAAAAAAATCTCTCAAATAAATAAATAAGAATAAATTAAAATCATAAAGTCTTGAAAATAGTTTTCAAGTATTATGGTCATTCATATTTATTAATTCCTCCTTTTTGTAATTTTGCGCATCATAATAAATTATAAGTATTGATGTCACCAACAGAGAGAGAGAGAGAAAGAGAATTTTACAAGTACAGAGGCCAGCATGTGGCATGGTGGTTAAGGGTGTTGGTCTCCCATATGGCTGACCGCATTTTGAGTCCTGGACCTAGCTGCTTGCTTTCTCAATTTCCCTCTCTCTCTCCCTCTGGTCAAATTTAAATAAATAAAGTTAAATTAAAAAAAATAATTCTTTTGAAGAAAAGAACTTTGCAAGTACAATCTTCAGTTGAAGGAAACAAAAGAAAAAAAAAATTGTAATGTTTTGTTTTCTTGAGATTCCAGGACCTGGTTGATTTTGGTCTGCCGTATGTCGGCAGTATTGATCTCCAGGTCTATGGTTACAGCTACATCCTTATGCTACCTCCAAGATCAGTGGTCTTTTACAATTAACCATTAATTTGAGCATCCGGGTATACCCAGAAGAGATCTTTAAACAAATGAAGACTTGAACTCACAACAACATAAGGAGTCACAAAATGAGAACCAATGCTATGCTAGAATATGCTCTACTGTCAGATTAGAGCACAAATGTTTTCTCAAAAATGTTTAAGTTTGTCAGTGTCTATGGAAGAAGGTCAGAGAGAAGTAAAAGACTAGAAAAGTATTGCCTGAGGGCTTTTTGATTCTAGAAAAACAGTGACTGCTATGGTTGCAACCCCTTTCCTCGAAACCCTCTCTTTTGTCTATTCCTGGTGTTTGTTTGCTGATAAACATACTTCGTAAGTCATTTATGTTGTGCTGTACTTTGACAGTCTCACTGCCAAATATTAATATAATGACAAATCTGTGCTAAATATTATATTTCCTTCCAGGAAAGCTTTTGGTATTCTTTACCTAAATAACTGCCCATTACATAAGTTATTTGTTATGATCATGATTATTCTATAAGCAGATCAACTTTTGACATTTTTTCTTTAAAACCATTATTCCCACCAATCGCCCTACTCCTTTCAACATTTCTTCCTTTGTGACTCATATGTTCTCTTTTCAATTATATCCTATTTACCTTTTAAGTTAATACTTATGACAATGTTATGAAAATAATCCCACACAAAACCTCCAAGAATTTTACTTTCCATTAACCTCTATTAAGAGTTGCTTTCATTTTCTGTGAAAGGCAAATTTATTGGCTAAGAATCCCAGCAATTTAAGAAATGGAGCCATTCCTTATATTTGTGCATGTTCTCTGTGCTCAGATGTCTCAGAGCTGACTGCATTGCAGTGGCCAAATGGATTCACCACATCCTATAGCCATCTATAGCTCCTTAATAGTGATGCTCACATTTTTCAAGTAGCAAATATTCTTGGCAGCTTAGGTAACTTTTATTCTTTTATTGCTTTCTTATTTTTTTTTTTTTTGGCTTCTTTTGGCAGGATTTAGATCATCTTTTTTGGGTTTATCTGTTCCTTCTGCCTTCTATTTTCTTCTCCTTCCGAAAGGCAGGAAATATGGAATGTATCTTTTACTTCTATTCTCGAACTTTCGGTCTTTCACAAAAAGTAAAGAGGAAAATGTCTGAAGTTAATGAAAGGCAATTTTTCCTTCACCCACTGGGGAAATTGAAAATGTGACCTTTCCAAGACACATATTGAGAGACAGCTTAAGTCTGATAAAATCTATGTCAAATTAAGTAATCCCCCACCCCATAATTGCTCATCAGGTAAGTTAGTGCGTTCAGTCAGGATTACTCAGGGGCCAGCCTATCTTCTGCAATTTACAAATACTCTTTCCGTTGTCCTGTGAATTATACCTTAGTTTCAGCCCCATTACTTCTTTCTGTCATTTTTCAGCTTCCACCCATTTGCTGATCAAATTACACATCAGACATCAGTAACCTTGAACACCAATTTCAGCACAGTAAGTTGAAATGAAGCAGCTCATAGTAATGTCTCCACTACCTGGGAAGAGCATCTTCAGTTCTGAAGAAAATCTGTATCCTATGCTGAGTCTGGTTATGACTAATAATTTAACCTGTCAGTAGTCTCACTTTTAAACTGTAAAATAGGGATGAAAAATCCTTTTAGAATAGATATGAGAATCGAGAAAGTTCCTATCATATGATCAATAAAAAAAAGATTCTAATTGGAATAATAACAACAGTAAATAAGTGATTATCTAGAATTTTAAATGATGTAAGAGGATTTCATATGCATCTTTTATATATGTTTTTGTCTAATTTGACATCTGAACAAATTTAAGAATTAGAAAGCTATTAGTTATTACAGTTAAGAAAACTTAGAGACTTTATGTAACTTAATCAAGGGCCTTCATAGAAGGAATCAAAACCCAACTAACAAAAGAGCATCTAGCTCCACTCCCCAATCTGGCATTCTGTAAATTCAAAATAAAATAAATTCTAACCAAATATATTTATCTTCATTCATAAAATCATATTGCTTTGATCATTTAAAAGTACCATAAGGCATCTCTCCAGTAATAAATAATAGTTACTGTTTCTCCACATCCTTGCCAACAGTTGGCATTTCAACAAATTTAGCTATTCTAATAGGTATATTTTTGTATCTCATCATTGTTCAACCTCCAAATTTCCTAATGACATATGATATTGAATATAATCTCATATGTTCAGTTACCATCTGTATAGTCTTTGTTGAGGTGTTTATTAAAATCTTTTGACTTTCCAATTGTGTGGATACACCTTTGCTTGCTAAAAAGAAAAATAAATAAATAGAATTTAAAATAAATGCATAAAAATAAAAATAAACCCATACAGTTATAAAACTCTTCTAACCCATCCATGCTCTCATCCTGTTTAAAGATCTTTTTTATAATATATTGAACAGAGAGTCTTCTGGCATCCTCTATACCACCTCGGGTTTCCTCTTTTTTTTTTTTTTTTTTTTTTTTTTTTTGTTGGAGAGGTTTTCGCTATAGGGCATGTGCGCTCTCCAGACAGAGAGAGAGAGACAGAGAGACAGAAAGCGAGAAATCACCCCCCGGGGGATGGCCACGCCGTAATCCCTTCTCCTCCGTTCTCCTCTCGGGATCTTGGGCACACACACACACACACACACACACATGCCCGGCGTTGAGTTTTAAGCCACCGCGTCCAGGACGCGAACCGTGGTCGACTACATGGGAGTCCAGCAACATAGCCATTACGCTAACTGCTGGTCCCCCTGGTTTTTTCTATAATACCTATGCCAGGTAAGGTTCCGCCTTATATATGACAGCCTCTTCCACTGTTCATTTGAATTGTCCTGGCTTTTGTGAAATCAAGATTTTTCTTCCCTTTTGAGTCAAAGCACCTGTATCATTTGCCCTTTCTGTGTATAGTTCTTAGCCTGGTGCTCAGCTATGTTTTCTAGACCCTTACCCTGGCCCACAGTTCAATGATGGTCCTGCATTTATTTGGTCCAGTGGTTAAGGGAGCAGATCCCACATGGTCTGTTGTAAGGCTAGAGTCCCAGATAGTAGCTTGAGAGACACGCTGGATGTATGTGCCTGCATGCCCAGGTGAAGAAGAGATGGAGAAAAAGGGATTGTGACATGACCATACTCTGTGGGGAGTGCTTTCTCCCTCTCCCTCTTCCGGGGTCTTTCTGACTTTCTCTGGCAAATGCATATACCCTGAAACAGATTAAATTTTAAAAATCAAAAAAGAAGGTTTCTTTTTAATCTTCTCTCAGATACATTGCCCCAATCCCTCACAGCAATTAGTTACCAATTCCTCTCTAGCTTGGGCACCTCTTTTTTTCGTAATTGTCAAAAGAGAATCAGCCTAACTGTGGTACAGTGGTAAACCTGACACCCTGTGAGGATGACCCACATGGGAAAGTTCCGGGTTCCACCAGAACTTCCCTGCATATCAGAGCAAGTGCATACTGACTCCAGCTGCTGGCCAAGCTAGGAGTGGATGGCAGTAGGGTGTAATCTCTCTCTATCTTTCATGGAAAATGAACATTTTGTAAGTGATGCTCTTTAAAATAAATTTTAATAATTTTTTTTGAAACATCAGTTACAACCCCAGCTCTCTTCCCTCTACACTGTTTGAATGGTCACTTAGACATTCAATAGCCCTCTCTCACCCTCTATGAATGGGTGAGAAAACTGAAGCCCAGACCAGAAAGGGCATGGCACAGGATTCCTGGAAGTTTTCCTATAAATATTATTCTCTTATTGTCATTTTGCTAATGCTTCTTCCTTGTTAAACCTGCAAATATGAAATATGAAAATGAAATGCTGAAAAGTTCCTACAACATTAATAAATCACTGAAAGAATGTGGTTTGAGGATTCAGTATTTAAAGTAAAATGGTAGTTTTTTGTGCCTGTTTCTTCAGACTAAACTCTGAAAAGTGTTGCAGTTACCACAGAAGCAATTCTTGTTCTTCATGGGAAATTACCTCCCAGATTATGACAGCCCTAACATTCTACAAGTCAATATCATAGGTCCAATGATACCACATATTCCACTACCAGATAAACAATAAATTGTAAGACTATTTTTGAATGTCTGCTACTCCACTGTTAAATGACTTTAAAAAATGCCTTTGAGGTCTCTCAATTACTAAAATCAGGCTATCTGTCTGCTGTGAAGGCTAGTGTTATATATTTACAGTATATTTTTTAAAGAATTATTTTATTTAACTTTATTTACTTACTGTCTTTTTTAATTTGACCAGCAAGAGACAGAGCAAGAGACAGAAAGAGAGGGAAAGTGAGAAAGCTAGCCACTGGCCTTGAACCGTGGTTGGCCAAGTGGGAGTTCAGCACCCTTAACCACCCTTAACCACCCTTAACCAGCCACCTGCTGGCCCCTATTTACAGTGTCCTTTTATTTTTTTTGGAGATTTTTGCTATAGGGCACATGCGCTCGTCAGAAAGACAGAGAGATACAGAGAGACAGAAAGCAAGAAATCACCCCCCAGGGTGGGTGGCCACACCACAATCCCTTTTCCTCCATTCTCCTCTCAGGATCTTGGGCACACGCACATGCACCCGGCATGAGTTTAAGCCGCCGGGTCTGGGACGTGAACCATGGTCAACTACATGGGAGTCCAGTGACATAGCCATTATGCCAACTGCTGGTACCTACAGTGTACTTTTAAGGATTTGTCACAAAGATATATTAAATATACAAATAGCTATTTACTGATATAAGAGAGAAGGGAGCTGTTTTAGTACTCCTCAAACCTTCTGGATAGTTGAGCACTCTCACCTTATGTAATAAATTGCTCAGACAATGCAAAGATTGGATTTAGAAAATTTCTTTCGTGTGTATTCAATTGCATGGTTTTATTTTTAAGTGAAGTATTTTTAGAAATTCTGTAAACTAAAATCTAGCAGCAAAGTAAGTGATAACAAAATCCATACCAGTTTAAAAAGAACCAAAGAAAGTACACAGGAAAAATAAATTCTCCAATTTTTCATAAGTAGAAAACTTAAGTAATTAATGATGATAATAACAGAATAAAACAATAATGAGTAGGAGGTCGAGATTTTTCTAAGAAAAACCACGGTTAGAGAATTATTTGTGATGTTGCAATTATAATGTCTGTCCATCCCTGCAAATGATCTTAAGCTCTGATTACCGCTTTATCATCAAAGCTTCCTTCTACAAAGTGTTCAGCCCCTGAACTAAGATCATTGAAATTTCTGAAAACATATTTACCCTTCTCCTTCTTCTTTTGTTTTGTTTTGTTTTGTTTTGTTTTGTTTTGCCAGAGGGCATGTGCACTTGTCAGTGAGAGAGAGAGAAAGAGAAAAAGGAAGAAAGTACCCCCTGCATCAGTCATGGTCACCCCACAATTCCTTCTCCTCCATTTCTCCAACTCATCAGGATTTGGGGCATACATGAACACACATATGACATATTTTTCAAACTGCTGGGGCCAGGATTTGAACCACCATCAGCCATCTGGCTCTCCTAACCACTAGACTATGGGACCAGCCCATATTTACTTTTCTTTTTTTATTATCATGACAATATATGCTCAGCTTAGAAGACTGGGCAATACAGGAACACATATCTAAAAAAATTAAGATTACTCAAACTCCATTTCTTTTTCCAGAGTATCAGATGCATTTCTAAAATACTTTTGGTAAAGAGACTGAAAGATATTGGTACATCACGAAGGCTATATCAAAATGTACTGAAATTATTCTCTCAAAAAATGCTGCATTAGATGGGATTCCAGGATTGTGCAACAGGCAATTCATAAGCCCTCAGATAAGGATGCTGTCTGAGGCACTGCAGGCAGAAAAGGCAAATATCTCAAGAATAGATATTCATCTCTGTAAGGAAGAACCACTAGCCCTTCCAGGATGGAAGATGTCCACTGTAGACAACCTTTATATTCAAGGGGTACCTCTATGTCAATGACTAGAGTCCTCATTGCTGGCTAATTGGACAGAGCCAGCAGCAGTTCACTCAGCCTTGGTCAGTGTGGACACCTGCTTTGGGGCCTATTCTTAGATCCTGTCTCTGCCTTTGAGGCTGTTTCATTCATGTTGCCATCATAGATATTCTGGGCTGGCCAATGAGGAAGACTAGCTGACCTCTCTCTGAGTTATTTTGTACACTTGGTTGTTCAGTACTTCTGTCTTGGTGAATAATTTCTGGTGGTCATTGATCTGGGATACGAAAAACTTCACATTTTGTATGTTCATATATTTCCATCCACACGAATTCCTTGTATCTTATTGTTTAGTCATGGTCCTTCAGTTCCTTCAGTGAGCCCCTTCCATGAAGGTTTCTAATACTATGTCAACCTTAACTTGCTGTATCTTTTTATTTTATAAACTTTTTAATATTTTAAACTTTTCATTCTCACAATAGCACTTAGTTTAAAACAACTATATTATACAGCTGTTCAAAATTATTTTGTTTCTTGATATCATTATTCTATGTATAAGCTTTTTTCTAATTTATTTTTTTACTTTTTCAACCTGTTTTTCCCCCTTAGGGTGCATGCACTTGCCAGAGAGAGAGAGAGAGAGAGAGAGACAGTGAGAGAGAAAAAACTCAACACCCCCGCCCCAGGGAGGATGGCCATGCCACAATTGCTTCTCTTCCATTCTCCTCTTGAGTTTTGGGCATGCACACACATATGCCTGGTGTGAGTTTCAAGCCACTGGTTCCAGGACTGGAACTGTGGCCAGCCATGTGGGAGTTTACCAATGTAATTGCAATGCCATCTGCTGACCCTGCTTTTTAAACTTTTTTGTTAAAAACTAAGACACAAACATACACATTAAGCTAGGTCTACACTAGGTTGGTCTCATCAATATCGTTGTCTCCATATGCACATCTTGTCCCATGGGAAGATCCTCAAGGACAGTAAACTCATGGATCTATCTTCTCTTATGGTAACAATTCTCTCTCCTAGAATATCTTCTACAGGACCTTGCTGAGATTCTTCTTGAAGAGATGTTACACTTTACAGAAATATGTTCACAGTGGTTTGCTTGGTTTATTTTTGTTCTTATTTTTTTCATCATAGATTTGTTTGTAAGCACCTAATGTCCCATTCATATACTCCTTGTTGGACATTATCCCAAATCCAAGTAAGTTTCTTGATGCAGTCCCAGATGTTACAATTCTTCCAGAATTTCATAAATGTCTTCTTAGTGTCTTCTTCAGTTGTAGCAATAGCCTAGGAAAAGATCTTCCTCAGGCTGTAGGCCTTAAAAGTTGCTATAATTCCTTTATCCACCATCTGGATCAAAGAAGTGATGTTTGAGGGGAGAAACGTAACTTTGGTGTTAGGATAAAGATCACCAATAAAAGGAGCATTTGCAGGAACATTATCAACAATAAGCACAATCTTTATATCAATGTAACACTCCATATAGCACCTCTCCATCTTGCTGGTACAAAAATTCAGAAAGGCATCTTGGAGGAAGACCTGTGTCATCCATGACTTATTGCTCCTGAAATGCACCGGCAACATGTGCTTATTGATATACTTGAAGGCTCTAGGGTCTCACCATACCAGATCACAAAGGTTTTCAACTTGAAGCCTGAAATATTGCCCCCGGCAGGGAGTGGCCAGGTCTGAGGAACACAATAGTGACCTTTAAAGACAAATGGAGACACAGTCCTTGTGCTGATGCTGCAGGGCTAGCAAAAACTCTACGAAGGACGTGATCCTGATTTTCTTATATTTACACTGCAAGGTGTTGTAAGTTAAAGGAAACTCTGTGTCAGCCAAAGAAGGCTTGGGAAGGCTAGTGAAGACTTACTTAGAACCACAAGATGCAAGATGTTCCACAGTTTTGGTCAATAATAAAAAACACCAGGCTCTGCATTCCACTCTTCCCTCCCCCATGGCCCTATAAAATAATAAACCTGAGAACTGTTAGGGGCCACAGCTATCTCCATCAGATACACCCAGTCCACCCGATTCCCGCTTTTCTCTACTTCTGTGTCTGTGTGGTATTTTTGCAATCCACCCTCACTCCCCCTCAGGTCATAGCAGCCCCCACATAAGAGTATTATCCTATTGTGAAAAGCCTTGAAACCTGACTTGGCCTCCATATGATGAAAGTTCTTACGGGCATCTGTTTCCAAAATAGCAAGATTTTACCATCCTGAATTTGTTCTGGCAAGTAATTTTCCTCCACAGTCAATTTAGCTAGAGTTCCCAGACATGGTTCGGCTGCCCTCACGTCAGCATTCACAGAGACACACCACTCACTTTCACATTATGTAATGAATAATGATCCTTAAATCACTTAAATCACCCAAAGCTGGGAGTAAATTCAACATCATAGTCAGGTTCCACCTTTTCTGTCAACATCAGGAACATTTCGCTTTGGCTGTGACTGTCATGGTGCTGGGAAGGATACATTTCTGTGTCTGGTCTTTAATCCAGGTCATTACCCATCTCCTTGTATTTGATACAGTCTTTTCATATTTTGATTAGTCTTGTTGACTTCAGTGAAGCAGATCCTTTAAGCGCTCTGTCACATTCTTCTTGCTGTTCAAGTCTGTAGCTATGGTGAAATGGGGCATGCTTGACTGGCACTGATTTTCCACCTTTGTAGTCATTAATCACGGTTGATGTTGTTGCCAGGTCAGTATCTTGACAGGGCCTCTTTCTAGAAATATTAGCAGTGGGCTTTGCGCAATTAGGGGCCATAATGAACAGAAATCATGAGATTAAATCAAGCACAGAAGAAATGATACGATCAAGAGAGGGGTAAACATGAGATATCTGAAGATGCTGCCAGCATAACATGGCATGTTATTTTATAGTAAAGTTTCTTTTTTAAATAAGCAGAAAGAGTACACTCTAACAACAAAATGTATAGTAAATAAATAATGTCATGTTTATTATTATCAAATATTGTGTACTGCACATTAGTTGTGCTGTACTTTTATACTACTGGCAGACATTTATATGCAGGACATTATTTATCCAGCATCATCACAAATACATGAGCAATGTGTTGTGCTATGATGTTGCGATGGCTTTGTCACAGTGACTATGATGTTACTAGAGGATAGGAATTTTTCAACTCTTCTCTCAATCTTGTGGGATCACTGTCACATATGTAATCCATCTATATGTCCATTTCATCATGCCCAGTTCCCTCAGGAGTCTTTTTATTCCTTCCTTTGCCATCTGCCTCCTAGCATGTTACAGTTCATACTCTAAGAGATAACTAATTCTTTCTTATCTTGATTTACAAATCTGCTCTCTGGTCAGAATCTAATTTTAGGGGCCAGCAAATGGCATAGTGGTTATGGCACTGGACTCCCACATGGTCAACCGTGGTTTGAATCCCAGATCTGGCAGCTTGCTTTCTCACTTTCCCCCTCTCTCTCTCTTTCTGTCTCTCTCTGGTGAGCACATGTGACCAATAACAAATTAAATAATAATAACAATAATAAATTGAATTAGTTTTTTAAAAATTTAATTGTAATGCTCTCTTTGTCTCTTATTATTATGCAGATGTCAGAACATGGAGAGGAACGACCTCAACTGCTTCTTGTTTTTCTTTGGGTTAGCAATTCTCAGCTGAAGGCGTTTTCCCCCCAAGGGACATTTGGCAATATCTGACAATATTTTTATTTGCTTAACTAAGGTGAGTTCCACTGGCAACAAGTAGGTAGAAGCCAAGAATGATGTTAAAATTCTACATCACACAAGACAGCTTATACATGCGTGCACACACACACACACACACACACACAACCAAAAATAATTGTCTAGTGCAAAACATAACGTAATGGTCAATGCTGAAGAAAACGATCCTTCATTTGATTACTGTATACTTGATGCATGCCTTAAAAACCACTCTGTAGCACAAAAAGATATACATCAGTTGTATGTACATCAGAAATAATCATTAAAATTTTAAAATAAATTAATAAGTGAATAAGATTATAAATATATACATATTAAATATACATATGTACATATACATATATATATATATATATACACACACATGTATATACGTATTAAATATATACACACACATATATATATACTTAGAGAGAGATTTTTGCTGTAGGGTATATGTGCTTCTCAAAGACACAGAGAAAGTGAGAAATCACCTCCCGAGGGTGGCCACTCCACAATCCCTTCTCCTCAAGTCTCTTCTCAGGATTTTGGCATGCATGCACACATGCCTGGTGTGACTTTTAAGCTGCTAGGTCCAGGACTTGAACTGCAGAATCCAGCGACATAACCATTATGCCATCTGCTGGTCCCATAAAAATGTATTTTATGTTTTCCACAAGGAGAAATAAGTATCCTACCTAAAATGCCAATGATGCCATGATTAGAAGCCCATGCCATAGGTATGTAGGTTTTCTCCTCCTTTATAGATCCAGCATGTCCAAGCCAGGCTATGGCTTAATGCTGGAATTTGACTTTAATTATCAGCCTGGCAGTAAGGAAAAGAGATGAATGAAGCTCGTAAGGGGTACATATCGCCTTGTGTCAGTGGAAAAGGAGAATGCAGCACCTCCTAGTAAGCTGCAGTCCTAACCCTTACTAGGAAATGGTGGGCCATTTCTGCAAACGTAGAGGGTAGAGGGAGGTTTGCAGTGGCGGGCTTCAGATCCCAGGTCTTTCCTATCATATTCCTAAATTTCACACACTAGAAATGCTTTTACTGAGATTCAAACGTATCTGGAGCCCTGCAACTTTCACAGTTAGGTCTTCACTCTGCTCTTCAGCTATGTCTGGCCTTCCACCATGAGTAATGAGTACCCCTTATGCACCACCACCAGGCTTTCTGTCTGGTTCTCACCCTAAGCTGTTCAACTGCTTAATTAGCAACTCTTAGGCCGTATGCCAGTATTTATACAACCTAGTAGTCATCGCCCAACTCTGCCATTGTCGCAGGCATTATTACCCCTGCATTTTCACACAGCTGCATCACTGTACCTGCCATAGCATTTCCGTAGTATGTCTATTCAGGTCACCACCAGAACATTTGGAACTGAGCTACCACATCCTGCCAGGGGACTACCCATGCTCTTCCTGAAATCAGGATGTCATCCTCTTTATCTTCTGGGTCATAGGCATGCTCCCAAATCCCCATCTTGCTGCCTAGTTTTTCTGACCACTTCTGGTACAACTTGTTCTAGTCTGGGTTCCCCAAGAAGCAGACACCAAGACATAAATATATATATATATATATATATATGTATATATATATATATATATATATATATATATATATACACACACACATATAGATAGATAGATAGATCAATTAAAGAGAATTTGACCAAGGCTCTCCAAGTACACACCCTAATCTCATTGCCCGTGTTTGTCTATGTATTCAGAGACCTCATGCTCCAGAAATAGGAATACTGGTTCGAAATCCCAACTTCACTCCATTTAAAAATAAACAAAATACTTAATAGATATAAAATGAAGAGGAATCTGTGATGATAATATATATGACAATGTCTTTGACTTGACTAATATGCACTGAATTCATGCTGGGATGAACTATATAGTATACTGTAAAGATATACATTAACTTAAAAAAATGAAAAACTTGTGTGGAGCCAGCATGGGGCCTGAAGATTAAGGAGACTGGATCTCTCAGGACCAGCAGGTGTCATTATGGGTATGTCACTGGACACCCACATAGTCAACTGTGGTTTGAGTCCTGGACCTGAAGGCTTAAACGTCATGCCAGGTGCATGTGATGTGTCCCAAAAATTCAGAGAGGATATGGAGGAGAAGGGATTGCACCGTGGTCATCCCCCGGGAGTGGGGGGCGGGGGTGACACACCCTGTAGCAAAAATCTAATCTCTCTCTAAAAAAAGGGGAAAAAAAAAAAAAAGCAAGCTGGATCCCAAATGGCCAACTGCCAACTCAACTGTGGTTCGAGTCCTGGACCTGGCAGCTTGAAAAACACTCCAGGCTTGTGTACCTGAGCACCCAAAATCCCAAGAGGAGAGGAATAGATAAGGGATTGCAGCATGCCATCCCCCTGGGAATGATTTCTCATTCGAACTCCCTCTCTCTCTCTCTCTCTGATGAGTACACATGCCCTACAGCAAACTAGAAATCAAAAAAGTTGCATGACTGTGGTGGAGTGAAACTTCTCTAAGACCTAATTTGTTTAAGGAAATTAGCAGTATTCCTTTGCTGTTGCTGGGCTAGAAAATGAAATAATGCATTTACATTCAGTAAGTATTTAACATATGCTTACCTCTCAGTCTCCCTATTGTAGATATAATTTGATTAGCTCACTTTTCTTCTAGTTAAAAAGAAAATTGATTAAAACACACCATTTGAAGGAGGATGAAGCATAGGGTAGTGAAGGATAATATAAAGATATTTCAAAAGCAGGAGTTTTACAATTCTAGAGATCAGAGTTAGAATCACATTTCAGTCCCCTGAAGCCTACTGACACAAAGCAAGTAGATTGAGTTATCTGACACTTTCTTCATGTGTAAAATTAGAGCAATCATAATATCTATATCACATAGTTGTTTCAAGTGCTAGATGATATCATTGTATTGAAAATGCCTTCCCGGTGCCTAGCACTTGGTAAATATTAATTATCACATATTGTTATTCTCTATGATATCATGTGACGATTCATAGCCAATGTAGATAAGGCCACCTATTCCTAAAGCTGCAAATTATTATCCTTAATTTTTTTAATCCTTCTTTTAAAAAATATATGGTTCAGTCTCTTTTCTTGTTATTCATCACTCATGTACCCAGTAGTGCTTCCTGGCATCCTCACCAGTCAGTGTGCTTTTTTTTTTTTTTGCAGTTGCTTTGTTCCTCTCTTAGATTATGCCCCAATCTGCTGGCTGCTTGGTAAATAGAGCTTTAAATTTAACTCAATTATGTACAAAATCAGTATAAATATGAAGATATTTCCCATATGCAGCTGGATGAATTTGAATACCAAGTCTTCTAAGAAATGTATTTCACTCTCCAAAGGGCCTTTGTACCCACTCCCTGGCTCTGCAGTATTTTGCTGTCAGAGCTATGCCTTATCTGGGTTACAGTTGCTAACACAAGTCCTGCGTATACAGAAGGTGACAAGAAATGGTTGTTAATTGAGCAAAATGGAAATAAATTGAACTTAAGTAACACTGCGTCTCCTTTTTATTTTTTTCAGTATAATATAGACGAAGTAGTCTTTAAATGCTCACATTATTTTATTTCTTTCAATCGCGTCACATATGTGGTAGGAGTTTTTGTCCCTTTGATTTTCTGTCTTTTGTACTAACAGAAGAGTGAAAAGTTTGGCTGCTCCTGTTGCGTTTGTGAGGATCCATTCCTGTGTCTGATTAGACAAGTGCTGGCGTGTGAGCCTGCCTTTAGTCACGGCAAACATTCAATACCTCTCTGCTTATTGGACTTAAAATGGTTTGCGAAGTGTACGCCTGGGTATTTCCAGCACTTCATTTTCCTGCTTTTCCAAGTGGCATTTAATACTAAACAAAAACTGATCAGAGGTTTAGAATTATCCTTGGCCTATGGTGTTTCCATGGTTACAGGTCTGTGTTGTTCATCTTCCAAATTCAGCCTCAATGACTTACCCTGCCTTTGTGACCCATGCTTATTAAATCTTGATTACTCTGTTCCATCTGGGCTAACCTCTTCCTTACATACTACAATCACTTTTAAAGGAGGCTTTCTTTTTACATCGTGATTGAAGCATCCGAACACAAACACTACTTTTTCAATATTTCTCACCTCTCATGAAAAAGTGTACCCTAAAATAACTGGCCCTTTTGCTCTTCAAGGAAAGCAACATTTCCTAACCCCTTTAACCAATGTTTTTTCTTTACAGTTCTCTCCAATGTGTGGTTAATCATTCACTTCTACCTTCTCGTCTAACAAAATATTGATTTCTTTATTTGTTTGCTCATTTTACTACAAGGATAATGATCAGATAATATAATAAAACAATGAAGTTTTGCTTCTGAAAAAATAGACTATTATGACCCCCCATCAACAGACAATGCTTTTGTTTTTTGTTTTGTTTTTTTTTGAGAGGTTTTCACTATAGGGCACGTGCGCTCGCCAGACAGAGAGAGACATAGAGACAGAAAGCAAGAAATCACCCCCGGGGGGATGGCCACACCACAATCCCTTTTCCTCCATTCTCCTCTCAGGATCTTGGGCATGCACGCACACGCGCCCGGCGTGAGTTTTAATCCACTGGTTCCAGGACACGAACCGCAGTTGACTACGTGGGAGTGCAGCGACATAGCCATTATACTAACTGCTGGTTCCCAACAGACAATGTTTTGAAACTAAAATATAATTTGACTCCTTTTGTGAGTGGAATTTGGAAAAATCTTAGGTATCGGGGACCAGCAGTTAGTGTAATGGCTATGTCGCTGGACTTCATGTAGTCGACCAAGGTTCGCGTCCTGGACCCGGTGGCTTAAACTCACGCCGGGTGTGTGTGCATGCATACCCAAGATCCTGAGAAGAGAATGGAGGAGAAGGGATTGCGGCATGGTCATCCCCTCTGGGGGATGATTTCTCGCTTTCTGTCTCTCTGTCTCTCTCTGTCTTTCTGATGAGCACACGTGCTCTATAGCAAAAACCTCTCCAAAAAAAAAAAAAAAAAATCTTAGGTAAGTATAAAAATAAAGTAGAGAAAACTGAAGTAAGTTATCAAAGGAAAGTGACGGTAAGTAAAAAGTGTTCTATGTCAGATAAGATTAGATGAAGATACATATTACAATAACAACAATAAAAATAGCAATATCTTACATTAAACTGTTCATTTCTCTCATAAAATGAACCTGAATGCAGGTATCCAGCAGAGAGGTGTAGCTCTGTTGTCATCAGACTTTTCGTACCTCACTGCCACAAGATCTTTAGCAGATTAATTCATTATCCAGTATTGTTCCCAGAGCTCCATTCTCATAACTGCATTCCAAGAAACAAGAGGAAAATAGACGGACTCCTTGAAACTCCATCTATTATATTTACTTACATATCATTGGCCAGAGCTTAGGATCACATGGAGTTGCAAATGAGCCTGTAATACACAGACTTTTAAATGAGATACAAGATAGCCAACTAAAAGCCGAGGTTCTGTTACTATAGGAAACAGGATAATTAGATATGAAGAGCAACTAGCAGTCTCTATCACAAATATATACAGATATAAGATCAAGAACAAAGTGAACAATAAGCACTGCAGATAAAAGCGATATTGAAGTAAGTATTTTTTTTAGAGGTTTTTTTGCTATAGGGCGCATGCGCTCACCAGAAAGACAGTGAGAGACAGAGAGACAGAAAACAAGAAATCACTCCCCAGGGGGGATGGCCATGCCGCAATCCCTTCTCCTCCATTCTCCACTTGGGATCTTGGGCACGCACACACATGTACCCGGTGTGAGTTTAAGCCACCGGGTCCAGGACTCGAACCGCAGTCGACTACATGGGAGTCCAGCAACATAGCCATTATGCTAACTGCTGGTCCCTTGAAATAAGTACTATAGAACCAGAAAACCTATTTCAAATATCCATTTGTTCTAAAGAATATTTGATAATTTAAAGCTTAATCTCCTCCCCCTTCATATCTCTCAAAGAATCTTGAGGTACTTGGATTTTCTATGGGCAGTTTGATAACAAACATAGCTGACATTTATTGAGAGTACACTAAGTGCTAGGTAATGAGTTAAATTATTTACATGAATATTTTTTAAAATCCTCAGGGACCAGCAGTTGGCGTAATGGCTATGTCGCTGGACTCCCATGTAGTCGACCACAGTTCAAGTCCCCGACCCAGTGGCTTAAACTCACGCAGGCGCGTGTGCATGGGTGCCCAAGATCCTGAAAGGAGAATGAAAGAGAAGGGATTGCAGCGTGGTCATCCTCCGTGTGGGGTGACTTCTCACTTACTGTATCTCTGCCTCTGTCTTTCTGGCAAGCACATGTGCCCTATTGCTAAAACCTCTCCAAGAAAAAAAAAAAATCCTCAGACTATGAGGCCAGCAGATAGCATGGTGGTTACAGTATTAGACTCCCACTTGGCTGACTATGATTTGAGATCTGGACCTGGCAGGTTGCTTTTCACTTTTTCTCTCCCTCTCTCTCACTCTCTGTCTCTTATGACCACACATGTCCTATAGCAAATTTAAAATCATCATCATAATAATAAATAAAATTAAATAAAAAATTCTTTAAAAACCCTCAAATTTCCAAAGTGATTTTATTCTCATTTTGCAGAAAACTAATGTAATGAGGCAAGTAACTTGATCAAAGTCATGTGAAGGTGGGGTTCTAACCCAGTCAATGTATCCAGCGACTGTCTGTTCTCACAGTATCATAGCATTCTTCACTTTCTGTATTTATCATTTGTCTCTTGTGCTATTTTTACATATACTACTCAATCTCCTTACCTTATGTCTTTTACATTCTATTACATTTGTTTTTTACCCATTTTCCAATGAATGCTAAGTAAAGAACCTAGCCCTTCTACTGAGAAGCAAAATAGGGCGAGTTGGGATGTTCATTGTGATTTTCTCCCACCCTTTGCCTATGATGGCCCTTTGTTTGAAGTAGGTGCTGGCTAAGTATTTAGGGCAAGAATGACAGAAGGCTAGGAGTGGTCAACTGATAATGTGCTGGTGAGTAGTCTCAGGCGAGTGGTTTTAGATAAATGGTAGAGGGAGAAATAGCTCACAGATTATAAACAGAAAGAGAAGGCAGAAATGTTGACTGAGTTTATACACTGAGTTTTGCATGAAAAAATTAGAGGTTGGATAAAGGCCACTAGGATTAGCAGTCTCCATGTCATTTTGGTTCTGATTGTTTAATTCCTGATGTTAATCATGTGAGAATGTTGAGAACATCCGAGGATATGTGAAGCCTAAGGAAACAGAAAAAAAGAGACACATTTGTAAGGAAGAGGGAAAAAAATACGTAAGTAATCCCAAAGGAAATGGAACAGGATGAGATTAGGCCAACGGAGAGCAGAGGCTCAGTGAAGACAGGAGAGAAAAATCCGCTTTCTGCAGCTGTGTAGAAAAATGGACACAGAACTATGATTAACTTCAGTTGCAAATGCTTAGTTAGACATTCACTATTGGTAGATGAGTAAATGAGTATAGGAGAAGAAATAAGAATAAAAGAGAATAAAACAGAAAGAAATGTTGATGTACAGCTAGGAAGTAATTCATAGTTCTGGACTAGACTTGGGAGGTTAGGCACAGAAGAATCATCAAAGAATATAGCTGCAGATGGGCAAATCAGGATGGTAGCAAAAGTAATGCTGACAACTAATCAAGACGTCACAAGAGAAAGGAAGGCTACTAATACGAAGAAGATGAAGATAAAGGGTTATTAGAAGCAAGGTCAATGTACGTAGAGAAAGAGACAGAGTCAGTAGATGAAATGAGAGGTGAGTAAACTTCTTCTCAGATAAACATTCTTTAGTCAGGTCATTGTATTTCAAGGTAATTGGGAAAAATGTGCTATTTTAGTGCATGACAACAGAAAAGCAAAAGAAGAACATCCTGTACAGATTGAATCTTTGAAGATATTCAAAGCAACAGCATATTGTTTATTATCATATTTCATAATCACAGAGTGATTATACCCAACTGACATTTTTCTCAAGTACTCTTATTTTTCTCACCACCACTACATTTTACTTTTATGATACCACTTACAAACTTACCTCTTGGGTTAAATAAAACTTTGAACTATTGCTCCAGAAAACGAGTGAATCAGCACATACTTTAGAACAATAGTCCAAACTACCACCAGTACCCACTTTTAGGTATGTGAATGAAGATGCTGGATTTCTCCGTGAAGAGATCCCTGTGCTCAATACAGTTATAGTATCCATGTCAAGTCTCTTAGATGGATTTTCAATCATCTATCCACACATCCTCAACTAGTCCCTTTGTAGTAATAAACATTTTCAAGAACTTGGGAATAGCCTTAGAAAGGCTTATGATAACATTAGCAAAATATAAATCGTTCAATAAAATATTTACCATGATCTTATGATCCAAATACTGTTGTAGACACTGTGGATATATTACTGCACAAAATAGAGTTCTTGCCCTCATGATACATATATTCTGATGCAGAGAGAAGACACTGAACAAATAACCTAGTATAGGGATGTCAGAAGGTAGTAAACACCATGAACAAAAAGGAAATAATGAACAGGAAAACAATGGAGAAAATCAGTGAAACCAAAAGTTCTCTGAAAAGGCTATTAAAATTGACAAACCTTTCACTAGCTAGATTAAGAAAGAAGATCCTAATTGCTAAAATGCAAATTGGGGCATTACTACTGATCCTATAGAAATACAAGTATTTATAAGAGATCCATCTGCCAACAAATTGGATAATCTAGGTAGAATAGGCAACTTCCTAGAAACAGACTGAGCAGCATTGGCTTCCCATATGTCGACCAAGAATTTCCGAGTCAGTGACAGAGACTGAATTTGCCCTGACATGTGTAAATGTAAACTTTGCTAGAAGGAACCAGCTGTAATCAGTATGGTAGGGAGAAAACAACTGAGGCCAAGAGGATGAAAGCTGGGGGCACTGAAATAGGAAAGACACTTGCAGAAAAGATCCAAGGCCTGTTCAGTGCTAATGACTGGCAATGTAAAACTTGCAGTAATGCGAATTGGAGCAGAAGATCAGAGTGCAACATGGGTAATACTCCAAAGTATGCTAAATAAGAAGAAAGAAAAAGATATGGTGGTGGTTTTAATAAAAGAGAAAGTGTCGAGTATGTATAAAGAAGTGAATATGATGAGTTTGGACACACACACACACACACACACACACACACACACAATAACCCAGAGGAAAGGCAGTTTGGTCCTGCATCTATATTAAAGGAAGTCAAAGATATAGAATCCGAGGGCAAAGAAGAGGATGAAGATGAAGATCTTTCTACATATAAATTAAATGAGGATGAGGATGAAGATGATGCTGATCTCTCAAAGTATTATCTTGATGCCAGCGAAGAAGATAGTAATAAAAGGAAATCTAATAGATGAAGTCACTCTAAATATCGATCTTCACATTCATGATCTTCATCACGCTCAGCCTCCCCCTCAAGTTCAAGGCCTAGGTCCAGGTTCAAGAAGTTCTTCCAGCTTGCAATGAAGAACTGAAGTTCCAGTTCCAGAGAACATTCGAGATCTCGCGGGTCAAAATCAAGCTCCAGATCCCACAGGGGCTCTTGTTCCCCATGAAAAAGATTTCATTCAAGTTCATCATCTTCTCCTGAGAGGAACAGAAGGAGAAGTTGTTCTAGATCTTCTTCATCTGTTGATTGCAAAACAAAGACAAAAAAGGTCATGGTGACCTGAAAGCTAGGTGATTGGTGAAAACACTAAACAACCCTGAGCCCAGGGCCAAACCCGATAGAAGACCACTACTTTACCCAGGCACCACAGGTCACCTTCCGGATCATCCCATTCTGGTTCCCATTCAAGTTCAAAAAAGAAATAATATATTAAAATTTATATCTTAAAAAAAAATCCAGTACAGTGCATGAAACATATTTTTTAAGAAGGTGGCGTTTTACTTGATCAGAAGTGCTAAATCTGCTGGTAAAGGTACATGCCTTCATTGCTTTTCAGAACATAACAGCTGTGTTTATTTGTAAAATTAGAAGTAAATAGCATTTTAAGCTGTAATGTTTCAGAATAGACCAATATGTTTACAGCTTATTATTTACAACTATTTGCTTCATTTCCAATATTTCAACTGTAACAAAATACTTTATTTCCTCATTTCAAACTCCTGTTTCCTCATTTAAAAATTTATTCTGTCTGTTGGCTAAGGCAAAATTACCTAGGTTTCCCTAAACTTCGGGGTATGAAAGCAAGACTGGTAAACTAGTTGGAAACGGCCTGTTCATGTTATTCTGGGAAAAGAAGGAAACCTGTTTATTGTTTTTAACCTATGTCAAAATGATTCTTACTTTAAAAAGTTAAAAGAACTTATAAAACAGCCAACTAAAAATGACTTTATTTTGAAATGACCTGTGCTAAGGGTGCCTTAGAATCATTGTCTCTCTTTTAACCAGCTTTAATTTTTTTGTACCGCCATATTTAATGTAAAAAAAAATCTTGTTAATTGTTGAAAGAGAAAGATATTACTCATTTTCCTTTCTAATATTTGAGGCAAGAAAAAAGTCTAAGTTTATCTCTTTTCTACTGATGGTTGTGTGCATGATAAGAAAAACATTTTTTTCAAAATGCTTTTTAAAACAGTTCAAGAAGCTTTGTGTGAAACTTCAAAAACCCAGTTACCAAATTAGTTAAGAGTAGAAAAGTGTAAATTGTACATAGTCAATGGCACAAACTGAAAAAAGCTTTTGGAATCTATTTCTCTTTAGCCAAAACACCAACAGAGACATTGTGAACTTAAGTGAACATTATGCTGAAGTATCTAACTTTGAACACATCACGTAAAATTTTCTTCTGAATAACAAATGAATGCTTAATTCTGCAAGATGTAAGCAAAAAATCATTAGGTTATCTGTTCACTTGAAATAACTTATGGCTTAAAATGCTTTCAGTTTGTTTTATTTCTCAGAATTAAAATCCAGTCACATGAACTCCATTTTGCTTTCTGGCTCAAAAACAAAACGATTTCTCTGAACAGTGTCTTCAGAGACGATGTAAGTTATGTATATTGTTTTAAGGGAAATTAGAAATTGTGCTTGGGGACTTTAAGTGAAGAGGTATTGATTCCCTCCCCCCCCCCCCCGCCTTTTCATATGCTGTAGTTTAAATAAACATTAAAAAACATTTCGAGGTATTTAGTAGACACACTCAACAAAAATTATACATGGGTTTTCTTTTTAAGTGTTTTTCTCTGCAGCAATCTAAAGGTGAAAGCAAAATATCTTCTGTAGAAATATTTTTTATGTTATTTTTACAGGGGGCTTTCCCATTTTTTTATGTCTTAATTTTCTTTTTTTTTAAATTTTCGTGGCTACTTTTACTGTAGGTTGCACAAGAACTTTTACTCTTTGGTAATTGTGCCTCAGACTTTTTTTTTTTTTTTTAGAGGTTTTTGCTGTAGGGCATGCGCGCTAGCCAGAAAGACAGACAGAGATAGAGGGTTAGAAAGCACGAAATCACCTCCTAAGAGAGATGGCCACACCGCAATCCCTTCTCCATTCTCCTCTCGAGATCTTAGGCAGGCACGCACATGTGCCCGGCGTGAGTTTAAGCCACCAGGACTCAATCCACGGTCAACTACATGGGAGTCCAGCGACATAGCCATCACGCTAACTGCTGGTCCCGTACCTCAGACTTTTTGAAAGTCTCCCTTTTTAATTGCCCAGATGATCTCCTAGCTTCTATATGTTGCCATTAGTTTATTCTTGTGCTTTTTCTTATTTAAAACGTTGGCTGTACTAAGCAAAAGCTAATAATAGTTTGCAGACAATTCAGATGATTATGATTTTATTTGGTTTGCTGTATGAGTTCATTTCATAAGGAACTGTTGCTGTAGACAAATGTAAATAAAGTCTATGAGTCAAGCATCAAGTTGTGTTTGTTAGAAGTAAACTAGAGATTTTTAAACTCTGGGAAAAATATATTTTAAAAAGACTGACCAAAACTAGATCACAAAGAGGCCAGCGGGTGGCACCATGGTAAAACATGATGCTCTGGGTAGCTGACTCGCATGCGATGATGATTCCAGGTTTGCATCCCAAGACTTTCCTGAGTATGGCAAGTACACATGTGATCATGATCTGCGACTGGCTCAGGCTAGAGGTCAATGTGGTGTGAAGACATCATTGGGAGTACGCTCTCGCTCTCTCGCTCTCTCTCTCTCTCTCTCTCTCTCTCTCCCCCTTCCCTCTTCCTCCCCACTTTCTAGTGCACATGAGAGAAATAAATGAATAACTGTATAAATCACAAAGAACAAGAAACCCCCAGGACGAGCAGATGGTATAATGGTTATGTCACCAGACTCCCACGTTGTCAACTGTGGTTCAAGTCCTGGACCAGGTGGTTTCAAACTCTTAATGGCATGTGTGAGTGCATACCCAAAATCCCGAGAGGAGAACAGAGGAGAAGGGACTCTGGCGTGGGCATCCTTCTCGGGGAATTACTTATCACTCTCTGTCTTTCTGTCTCTGGAGAGTGCACGCACCCAACAGAAAAAATAAAAATCTCTTTTAAAAGACCTATAAATTATAAGAAGATTGAATTAGTAAACAAAAATTATCTGAAATGCCTTGGACTTGATCTGATGACTTCATGGGTGAAATCTATGAAACACTTATAAAAAAGAACTAATAAAAGTAATTCTCAACATTTTTCAAAAAATGGAAGAGGGTTGAACACTTCCTGGCTAATTCTATGAAGGCCAGAATTACCTTGCTACAAAGCCAGACAAAGACACGAGAAGAACAAAAACTACAGACTAATACTTCTTATGAAAACTGATGCAAAGGTTAAAAAATAAATAAAAAAAGCTACACAGCAAATTGAATTTACCAGCATATTGAATAGACTATAAATAATAACCAAGTGAGATTCATTCTCGGAATGTAAAATTCTTTTAGCACGTGAAAATTGATCAAGGCAATGTACCATATTAACAGAATGAAGGGGGATAAACCCACATGATCATGTTATAAGAATTGATTTAAAATATAACACATTCAACACCCATCCATGATAAAAGCATTTAGAAAACTAGGAGTAGAAGAATATAATCTCGGGACCAGCAGTTAGCCTAATGGCTATGTCACTGGACTCCCATGTAGTTGACTGCTGTTTAAATCCCGGACCCGGTGGCTTAAACTCACACCTGGCGCGCATGCGTGTGAGCCCAGGATCCCAAGAGGAGAATGGAGGAGAAGGAATTGCAGCATGGCCATCTCCCCTGGGGGGTGATTTCTCACTTTCTGTCTCTCTCTGTTTTTCTGTTGAGCACGTGCACCCTATAGCAAAAACCTCTCCAAAAATAAAAAAGAATATAATCTCAACATATATCTAACAGTATATGAAAAACTCACCACAAAAGACTGATAGCTTATCCTCTAAAATCAAGAACAAGATGAAGATGCCAACCTTCACCACATATATTAAGCATGGTACTGAAAGTTCTAAGCAGAGAAATTAGACTAGAAAAAGAAACAAAAGACATCCAACCTTGGAAAAGAGAAGTAAAATTATTTCTGTTCACAAATATTATGAACTTACATGTAGAAAATCCTAAAAATTTCACAAACACACATATATATATTTATATTTTTATACATTTATATTTACATAGTAATATATTTCACACGATATACATTGCATTATATACAAGCTTTTTAAAAATGCATGCGTATATTTTAGAATAACTAAATTAATTAGTAGCAAGATACCAAGTCAATACATAAAAGTTGTATTTCTGTACACTAAAAATGAATATTCAGGGAACCAGCAGTTAGCGTAATGGCTATGTTGCTGGACTCCCACGTAGTCGACCGCGGTTCGCGTCTTGGACCCAGTGGCTTACAACTCACGCCGGGCGCGTGTGCGTGCGTGCCCAAGATCCCGAGAGGAGAATGGAGGAGAAGGGATTGCGGCGTGACCATCCCCCCTGGGGGGTGATTTCTCGCTTTCTGTCTCTATGTCTCTCTCTGTCTGGCGAGCGCACACGCCCTATAGCAAAAAACCTCTCCAAAAAAAAAAAAAAAAGAATATTCAGAGAAGGAAATTATAAAAGCAATTTTATTTATAATAGTATCAAAATAAAATACTTAGCTAAACTAAGGTGAAAAACATGGACCAATGAAAACTATAAAATATTGCTTAAATAAATTAAAACATAGATAAGTAAATGGAAGTACATCCCACATTCATGGATTGGAATACATTATTGTTGAATACCACTCAAACTGATCTACAGATTCAATGCAGTCCCTACCAAAAACCCAATGGTGTTCTCCACATAAGTAGAAAAACCCATCTTAAAATTCTTACAAAATATCTAGGGACTTTCAACACTCAAAACATTTTAATAAAGAATAAACAGTCACACATGCACAAACTCACTATATGATACTGACCTAAACACAGACATATAGACAAAAGAAATAAAGTAGAAATTCATAATTAAATACTAACATATAATCAATGATTTTTAACAAGAAATGCCAACTGTTTAATGAGGAAAGGACAGTCTTCTCAACAAATGGTGCTGAGAAGAATGAAACTCTGAGGCAAACAGGTGGTGTGGTGGTTAAGGCACTGGACTTCCTTATGGCCTAACTTGAGTGCAGTCCTGGGTCCAGTGCCTTGAAAATCATGCCAATCATGTGTACATGCATGCCCAAAATCCCAAGAGGAGAATAGAGGAGAAGAAACTACAGAACGGGCATCCTCTCTGAATAGTGATTTCTCACTTTCCTTCTCACCGCCTCTCTCCAGCAAGCATATAACTTTCTATGGAAGGAATCTAAAAAAAATGAATAAAAGTGAAAATCCACATGCAAAAAATGAAATGTGATCCTTATCTGACAGCATAAATTAATTCAAAATGGATAAAAGATCTAAATGTAAGACCTAAACTATAAAACTCTTAGAAGACAATAGAACAGAAGCTTCATGGAATTGAGTTTTGGCAATAATTTCTTGCTATGACAACAAAGATATAAGTAGATAACAAAAGAAAAAAATAGAGAAATTGAACTTTATCAAAAATTTTAAAGTACATCAAAAACCAATACTAACATAATGAAAAGGCAATCCACAGAATGGTACCACATATTTGCAAATCATATATCTGATAAGGGATTATGTCCAGAATATATAGAGAACTCCTTACTCAACAATTAAGAAAAAAATCTACATAAAAAACTATCAAAGCATTTGAATAGACATTTCTGTAAAGAAGATACATGAATGACCAAAAAGCACATGAAAATATGCTCAATAATAGAGAAATGCAAATCAAAACCACAGTGAGATATCACCTCACACTCATTAGTATGGCTATTATCACACACACACACAATAACAAGTGTTGTCAAGGATGTAGAGAAATTGAAATCTTTGTGCACTATTGGTGGGAATGTAAAATGGTACATCTACTATTTTTTAAAAAAGGTAATTTAATTATCATATGAGTCATCAATTCAATTATTCCACTTTTGGGTATAAATATCCAAAAGAATTGAAAGCAGGGTTACAAGGAAGCATTTATACACCTATATTCTAGCACCATTATTCACAATAGCTAAAACATGGAAGTAACTTCAGTGTCCATCGACTGTCTGAAGGATAAGCAAAATGTGACACACACACACACACACCACACTGTAATGTTGTCCTGTCTTAAAGAGGAAGGAGATTCTGACCCATACAATAACATGGATTGACCTTGAAGATTCCATGCTAAGCGAAATGAGCCCTTCATAAAAATGCAAAACTGTAGGATTCCACTTATATAAAATACTCAGAATATTAAAAATCACAGATGCAGAAAATAGAATGATGTTTGCCCCAGACTGTGGAGAAAAGGAACAGGGAATTAATTATTTAATGCTTATAGAGTTTCGGTTTTACAAACTGAAAAGAGTTTGATGGTAGTAATGGTTGCACAACATCACAAATGCACCTAAGTGCATACACTACCAAAATGTACTTAAAAATGGATGATGGTAAATCTTATATATATTTTACCACAATAAAAAGAACTTTGGAAAATATCCAACACTAATGACTACCTTTTTCTTATTGGCTCAATGGACTTACCTTATGAAGCAAAGTTAAATGATTCTAAAACAAAACATTGGCTGCTACATACAAGACATTCATATTTTTCTTTATCCCAAATGCAATACTGCATTACTAATGCACATGTCTGTAACTTCCTTCTATCCCCTATTTCCCTGTTTTTCAAGATAAGACAGTCTAAAATATTCTAATTTTATAAATCCCTTAATTTATAAATGTTCAACCTTTGTGTTCACTCTCTGTACTGTTTACTGGTTCTCATCTTTTTTTTTTTTTTTTTTAAGAGAGGTTTTTGCTATAGGGCTTGTGCACTGGCCAGGAAGACAAAGAGAGACGGAGAGACAGAAAGTGAGAAATCACCACCTGGGGGGATGGCCATGACACAATCCCTTCTCTTCCACTCTTTTCTCAGGATCTTGGGTATGCACGCACACACACCCAGCGTGAGATTAAGCCACTGGGTCCGGGACTCGAACCATGGTTGACTACATGGGAGTCCAGCGACATAGCCATTACACCAACTGCTGGTCCTTGTTTCTCACCTTTGCTTGAATTGTAGAGCATTATAAAGAAGAGTGGATGTATTGGGCAGGAACCCAGAAACCCTGGTCTGGATAGTGATTCCTCAGAATGCCTGTGTATGCTATCACAGAAATAATTCCATTTATCAACTATAAATGACCAGCTGAGTTATGTAAGTCATGCTTCCTTATTTCTCATCATCTGAAAAGACACTTTCTCCTGCTTAACCTCGATGCAAAGAAAACAAACTGACAACTCATACACAAAATAATTTCCATCATGAAAAACTGGGAAGGGATATTGATATTGGTATTCTGTACATTTTAACATAATGGACTATCATATATATATATATATATATATATATGTGTGTGTGTGTGTGTGTGTGTGTGTGTGTGTGTATCATATATATTTTTCTCTATCCAAAAGTGCATCATGGTGCACTCGAAAGCCATGATACACTTTTGCATTGAGAAAAATATAGAAAAATACATCATGACTTTTCTGATGACCCAATATCTGATATTTTAATTGAGTCTCTTTATATCCAATATTTTTCTTGAAAAGGAGTTTAAGAGAATGTATAAGATATATAGGTAGGTAGATACAGATAAGTATAGATACAGATATAGATACAAAAACAAGTGAATTTTAATGCAACATAGACTGGTAGTCAAAATATATCATGAATCTGATGCAGTTTTCGAAGACTATTTACACAATTGGGTAGCATTTTTTTTATTTTAGTTTTGTTTGTCCCATGAACATTTTCCAACTAAATCTTGAACAGAATAGAAGTACTCTTAGATTTACAGTCCAGAAACAGCCACAAAAGTATTTTCTATTTTAAAGATCTGATTACTTTTATATTGTTGTTATATCTCCCTTTTTTTAATTTTTTTGGGGGCAGTTTTTGCTATAGGGTATGTGTGCTTGCCAGAAAGACAGAGACAGAGAGATAGAAAGTGAGAAATCACCCCCCCCCCCCCCCAAGGAGGGATGGCCATGCTGCAATCCCTTCTCCTCCATTCTCTTCTCAGGATCTTAGGCACACACACACATGTACCCATCGTGAGTTTAGGCCACCAGGTCTGGGACTCAAACCTTGGTCTACTACATGGAAGTTCAGCAACATAGCCATTATGCCAATTGCTGGTCCCACCTCCTATTTATTTTTAAAGAGAATATTTTTGGCTAGAAGAATGGATATTCCAATAATTTCAGTAACATTCAGTCCTACTTCTCTACACATACAGGTCATGGGGTGTGACAAGAAAGAGTAGAGGTTCTGAAGCCAGGCCCTAGCCCCTCCCCCACCTTCAGTGCTCAGGTATCTTATGGGGAACATGGGGAACAACAAGATCTACCTCAAAGATTGTGGGAAAAATTGTCTTGAAAAAACATTTATAAAGCATTTAAAAGAGTGACTGGCACAAGTAAACATTCCACTTACTAGATTTCCCAGTAGCAGGCTAATAACAAATAGCTGAGTAATGGTTCTGCATCAAATGAATAAAATATTAAATGTGTGCCCTTTTCTTGAATCTTTGATTTGTGATGATAATTTAGGCAAGCACTTTTATACAAATAGCCTGGAAAAGGCCACTGTAATGAATGCTACGTAGGGCTAAATTTTCACACACAGTAAGAATTACCTATAGCCATCAAATGAGCATCTTCTAAGGGAGAAATAAAGAAAATATTTTTTTCTCAAGATTGGTAAGCATTAAACTTTACGTGACTTATTAATCATCACTTATTTTTAATAATCAAAAGAATTTTTAAATATCTGGAGGATCCCTCCCAAAACATAAAAGCCTCCTGTCTCTTAAGCTTACTCTGCTCAAGGCTAGAATAAGATGAAGGGAACTGCATGCCTAAGAACATTTTAAAAAAAGAAACCTCACCTATTATTAATAAATTTAATTTTAGGGACCAGAAGGTGGCATGGTAGTTAAGGGCGCTGGATTCCACATGGTGGTTCTAGTCCCGGACCTGGTGGCTTGCTTTCTCACCTTTCTCACTTTCTCTCTCTCTCTCTCTCTCTCCCCCTCTCAGGTCAAATTAAAATAAATAAATAAATTAAAAATAAATAAATAAATAAATAAATAAAGATAAGTAAAATAATTCTTTAAATAATAAATAAATAAAAATAAATTTAATTTTATACAACAGTTATTCGTGGTATGTAAACAAATGAATATTCTCTGACAGGTGAGGCTGAGTGATAATTTGAAAAAGGGTTCTTCTCTTTTTCTTCCTTAGGTTGATATAAGACTATGGTTAATCAAACATTTTATCTTTGCTGACATCTGTCCCTAAGAAGTTTACTAAATAGTTTCATGTTCCTTCTCTCCACCATCCACCCAAAAGGATTTGGGTAAATGTAGGTAATTAAATTTCTTTCTTACTCCTACTATGTGAGCATCTATGCTTATCTTAGACTTTTAATTACAATTAGGAGCTCTAACCTGCAACTGAGATCCTTTGCGTAGTTCCGCTAGCCACATTACACAAATTTTGTCTTACTTCCTCCTGATGATCCAGTTCAATTAACTTGGCCATGAGGATGATACTGTAACTGTTGGTTCTCAACACAAGAATCAAAGTGCCTGGTGGTAGCCATATAATAAGTTCAATGGGACTCTTGCAAGAACATGCCCTCACTGAGACCTGGACATAAACCTTGAAGAACCCAGAGCTAGAAGCATATGAAGCACAAAATCTCCAGTAGGTTTTCGGGAGTGAAGCTGAGTGAGACCTTTTCTGCTTCAATTATTAGTTTCCAAATCTGTATATTCTTCCTGTATGGGCAACCATATCATAAAGAAGTCTCTAACTTAATGTATATCTTTGTCAAGAATGACATTCCATCTCTTCAAATGCAGGCCCCTGAGCTGACACTGTAACTGTGTCTTTAGAAGTCTCTTCCTTTTGGATGTTGTGAAATGTTACCAGTAAAGCTAATGATCGCGGGTCAATTTCTGTACCTCCCTTGCTATGAAGTGTATCCCCTGGATAAATACTATGCAGGGAGGTTTCTATACATGTGGGTCAGGCATTCCATTGCTTCCTACAAGAAATGTGTTGTCATTTTTTTCCTCTGGCTGCTTTCAAACTTTTCTCTTTATCATTTGTTCTAAGCATTTTTGTTATAATAGGCACTCGTATAATTCTATCAATGTTTCTCACGTTTGGGGTTCTTTGAGCTTCCTACATCTACAAGTTACAATTTTCCTAAGTTTTAAAAAATTTTTCCACCATTATTTTGTACATAGATTTTAATTTTTAGAGAAGTTGTATGTTCACAGCAAAACTGAACAGAAATTATGGAGTTCCCTTATGCTCACTGCCCCATACATGCATGAGAGATGTGCTAGCTCTTACTGGGAATGGTGGGCTATCACTGAAAGTTCTGAGTGTTCAGAGGTATCTGTATAATCAAAATTCTTAGGGAACTGACATTCAAACACCCTCTATCTCATCTTTAAGAATCCCAGATTTGGGACCAGCAGTTAGCGCAATGGCTATGTCGCTGGACTCCCACATAGTCGACTGCAGTTCGCGTCCCGGACCTGGTGGCTTAAAACTCACGCCAGGCGTGTGTGCATGCGTGCCCAAGATCCTGAGAGGAGAAGGAAGGAGAAGGGATTGCGGCATGGCCATCCCCCCTAGGGGGTGATTTCTCACTTTTTGTCTCTCTCTGTCTGTCTGGCGAGCATACACGCCCTATAGCAAAAAAAAAAAAAAAAAAAAAAGAATCCCAGGTTTTCCAATCAGAGCCCTGATTTTACCATAATCCCAGGTTTTCCAATCAGAGCCCTGATTTTACCATAAAATACTTACATTGGCTGGACATTTAAATAGCCCAGGGAGATGCTGCTAGTTGGTGGGATGAGATCAGATGGGAGGTCTAGGCTCTCAGCCCATCCTAAAAGCCAAGTATGATAGCATAGATCTGTAGTCCCAGCTACTTGCAGGCAGGAAGATTGCAACACAGTGAGACTTTGCCCCAAAATAATAAATAAATAAATGAGTGCTTCAGGGTCTCTACATGCTAGCTGTCAAATCTTTATTTTAATATTCAGTTGTGTCTGTTCTTTGAGACTCATCAAAAAAGGTCCTCATTGATTATGGTCTTATTGGTCAGGCTACTGAGACTGTCCTAGAGCCAAAGGTGCTACCTAAGTTTCCTCTGCTTTTACACTTAGCCTGTAGAAGCCTGTCAATGGCCCTCAGTTTCTTCTTACTCTTCTACAGGGTATCATTACAACTTGGTAGTAACCAGGCAACTCCACTGTTGTGGAAGGTATTATTTCCTCTGTATCTTTCAAATGACTGAATCACTGCAACTGCAATGACAATTTGTTGCACTGGGATGCTAGGTCACCATCCTAGGTCACCACTGATGAAATCTTTAACAATTAGACCACCGCATTGTGTTAGGAACTCTTTTGCATCAAATTACACACAGCTTGAGGTCTCCTTGGCCTGCTAGGATAAGACTGAGCCAGTTCCAAAACCCCATCTTACCACATTTTTCAGACCCCTTTTAGTACCACTTATGTTAGTTCAAACTTCCAAGAAGAAGGTACCAAAATAGCATTAGATAAACAACGAAATGTACCTGAATCACATGGGGAAGAAGCTGGAAAAGACAGAGATGGAATCCAGACTAAGAAGCAGACCTGTTCTCCATAAAAAAAAAATAAATAAAAATAAAAGAATAAAGAAAGAAAAAGGATGGACTACAAAGATCATTAAACTAGAGTGCAGTTCTTACAAAGTTTGCCCAGGCCTATAAGACTTGTCCTAGAGCCAAGGTCACACATTCAAGGAGTCCCCCATCTCCCAGGAAGGGACCTGCTCTATTCCTCCTCTACTCCCTGTGTTTAGTCACTAGGTGAGTGCAGTCCATGAGAAGCTTGAACTGGGCACAAACATGGTTGCAGTCCTGTTGTAGAAGGCTGGGGCCAGCAGTCGGTTGTTTCCAAAGGCAGGGTATCTGAGCAGCACCTTTTCATCGGCAGAGCAGCCACAGCTCCCTTGCTGACTAGTCTGTGTCAATGCTGCCCTCTAGAGTTCTGCGAGGCACAGCCCTGTATATCCTTGATCCCTAAAGAGCTACGCATGAATTCACTTCTTTTCAAACATTTCCATCCATCCTCTTGCTCAACTTGTGGGACCTTGCTTCCCACTTCACTGAAAAAATAAAATATGTACAATAAGGGAAAAGTTTCCACGTGCTACCCTCATGTGTATACTTTTCCCCACTCCAGGGGATACCGCAAAGACCAACGCTCACACTTGACTAGTCCCCCTCCTCTTGCCTATTCAAGTTCACAGTGCCTCTTTCCCTGTCCTGCTTCCTCTTTTGCATCTACGACTCTTTCTCCCATTATATCTACATCATTCCCATCATATACAAATATGTTGTCATTTATTGTAAAATGTATGGCTTCCATCCCCTTTCAGAAACTAAGGATTAGCAATCAATCTGTTTCCCCGTGCTTGCTTCTAATTCCTTCCCTTACAGTCTGTCTTTAGCCAATCCGACTATTACTCCAGTCAGACTACTGGCCCAATCAAATCATTATTTCTCAAAATTCCAAGATAGCTCTTACCACAGTGTATAAGTTTACTAGGGCTGCCTTAGTAAAGAACCACAGATTGAGTGTTAAATGGTAGAAATTGATTTTCTCACACTTATGGAGGCTGTAGGTCAAGAGGTATAAACAAGATGGTTTCTTCTAAGGCCTCACTCCTTGTCTTATACATTGCTGTCTTCTCCTGGTGTCTTTCCTCTTTGTGGGCCCCTGTCTATATCAATTTTCTCTCTTTTATTTTTTTTTTTTAAAGATCATCTTATCATTTTATTTTCCAATTCCTGACAATCAAATTCATAGGGGGTGAAAGATACAGAACATAATCAAAATAACATACGAACAATGTTCAAAAACACTTAATATCTATTATAGCTGTTCTTTGTAGAACACACAAAGGTAATCAACCATCTTTATATAAATGATGCTTAACAAAGTGTATACACTGTAAAACAATGTAACATTCACACTAGTATCAACTTTCTTTTTGTAAGGACACGAATCATACAGGATTAGGACCCACCCTAATTGACTACTTTTAACTTAATTACCTCTTCAAAGATCTAATCTGACAACCTGGAAATATTGGGAGTTTAGGATTTCAACATATAAAGTGTGGGGGAGACACGACTCAGTCCATAGCATGTAGTTATCAGTAACTTTTCATTTTCTTTGGTTAGAAAATGTACTTAATACATCTTTATGTTCATTTTGTCAATTCTCAAATTTTTTGTTTGTTTTTTATTTTTTCTTATTTATTTATTTATTTACATTTAATCACTGTATGTCTTTAAGGTGTACCACATAATTTTTCCCAGCATGAATATAGTCCATATTAGTCAAGTCAAAGACATTGTCATATACGTTCTCATCGGCAGTAACTTTCCATTTCTGCATCTATTAAATGTGTTGTCTGTTTTCCCCCTGATCCCCTCTCTCCCACCCCCATTACCCATCCCCTCTATCCAATAGTCAACTCTCAGTGATCACCTTACTTCCTTAATTAGCTACATTTCATACAGTTGATAGCTCAGACTTTTTAGAAACACTCTTTTTCTTTTTTCCTACCTCTCTGGTTCTGCCTTATCAGTCTCTTTTACTAGTTTTTCACTGACTTGATGACTGGATATAGATGAGTGCCCTTATCTTAGTACTCAGAGCTCTTCCTCATTTGTACTCATTTATTAGTTGTTATAGTATCTCATACTTTTAAATAGTGACTGTATATGCTCAGGAGTTCCAAATGCATATATTCAGCCTAAATATTTCTCTCAAACTCTAGATGTATATGTGCTCAACTTTCCATTCATTGTCTCAAAAGTGAAACCCAAGCCTGGTGCCACTATGCTTCTTTTATTGCATATGCAAAAGGTACAAAGGGACTTGATTTTCTTATAACCATTTTCTCCTCTTCTCTCTCAGGTGCACTGAAATTAGACATATCTTATCTGCTATGTCTTGGTGTGCTCCAATCACTAATATTCTGGCTTGTGGGAGTTAAACCAGTAGAAATATAACTTCCCAGTGGTACCAAAGTCGGGATTATCAGGACACATAAATAGCAGTAAAGGAGACCTGCCCATTACTTGGCAGACTCATGGCTCCTCACCCGACCTCATTTTCTAGTCCAGCGCCTTAGATGGATTTGAGGAGGATTCTGTGCCCTCTGTCTGGGATGCCAAATACAGGCCTGGCACTCAGTTGTGCTAAAAAGTAGGAACTATCACAAGGATTTCTGAGCTTCTAGAGGATTGCAACACTGCGCCCTCAAGGAGCAAATGTGGCTCTCAGTGTACAGAACCTTCTCACCGTCTCTGCCTGGGAAATGGCTGCTGCCCTGGGCCTGACTCCTGTACAAGAGGTGCCACAGCTTGACAGCACTCACCAGCTCCAGGCTCAGGCTCCACCTGCCACTCAACACATTCTTTCAGAAAAAAATCTCAACACTTTGGTAAAAAACACCTTCTTAAAATAATGTCTCAAATTAGCACAGGGAGGGGCATTTCCAGACACTCTTTTCAAACACCAATACAAAGAAATTTCATTAAAGCACTGTCATTTTTCATCTTTTTTAATGATGCTCTTACCAAATTTTTTGAGAGATTTTTGCTATAGTGCCCACGTGCTCATGAGAGAGACAGAGAGATAGATAAAGAGAAATCACCCCCCTGCAAGGGGGATGGCCATCCAGAAATCTCTTCTCCATTCTCCTCTCGGGATTTTAGAGACACACACACATGCACCGAGTGAGTGTGAGTTTCAAGGCTCTGAGTCTGGGACTCAAACCACAGTTTGCCAAGTGGGAGTCCAGCAACATAACTATTACGCCATCTGCTAGTCCCCTCAGATGGTATTTTTAAAACTTGTTTAATGTCATGTATGTTCATTGAAAAAGAAATCAAACAACACAGAAACATGAAGAATTAAATGAGAAATCACTCAGCAGTCTGCCTCTCCCATCCTCAGAGACAAGCACTACTAAGTAGCTGTAGATCATCCCAGATCCCTGGATGTAACTGCACACAACCATGCACAGACACTTGTGTGAACACACTCACTGAGATGAGAGCAGCCACTTGGGTTTCTTTCTTTTTCATTTGCTCCACAGTACATAATGGACAACGCTCCATGTCAGTGCACGGACAGCCACCTTCATAATTGGTAGTCTGACATTCCCATGGGTTAATACGCTCACTTCTTTTTTTTCAAAGCCATGTAAATATTAGATTGTCAGGAAAATCATGACTTATTTTTTCCATGCAAAAAATATATCATTATTTTTCTGACAATTCAATAGTCTCTCTTTTTAAAAGAACTATTTTATTTTATTTTATCTATCATCATTATTATTTAATTTGACCAGAGAGAGACAGAGAAAGAGAAAGTGAGAAAGAAAGCTGTCAGGTCCAGGACTTGAACCATGGTCAGCCATGTGGGAATCCAGTGCCCCAACCACTATACCACCTGGTAGCACCAATTCAATAGTTTCCAATGCTTTACTATTGTCAATAATTTTGCAATAGAGGCTTTGATTTATATAAAACAATAAACCAGGCACCTCTAAGTTAACATATACAAACTCCTCACTCTTCCCCAGGGTACAGAAGAAATGGACACACAATAGAGGCTTAATAAATAATATTTGCTAAATGAATAAATGAATGAATAAACACAACTATAACTAGCATAATTTTATCTTTTTGAAGGAAATTGTCTCACTTTTTGTGTTAAACTATAAGCTACTAATTCTTGTTTGTTTTCATTAGCTTGCAAAATTGAAATATTAGGAAGGAGTAAAGTGTTTTTTGTTTCCAACAAGGTTGAATTTTATGGTTCCACATGGAATTTAATCTTTATATAAGAACAGGCTTTTTTAAAAAAATGTGTCTATTGTATATGCATTTTGTAACGTTCACATTATTGTTTTCATGGAGAGACATACAGGGAAGTTCTAAATCCGCTGACAAGCTTCTGCCCGTTGCACCTTCCCTTGTCAAAGTTGCTGCAGTGTTCCTTTTTCTAAAAAAAAAAAAAAAAAAAAAAAAAAATAGTTTACTTCTTTCTTTCATGAGCAAAAGAGACAGAGAGAGAAAGACACACCAAAAGAGAAAACACTCCCAAGAGAGTTCTAACACCAGGATGCACTTCAGCCTCAACCAGTCCCGGGTCACAGGTACCTGTGAGCCCCGTGTACTCACTCTGGACTTCAGCTGGGAATGTTCCATGCGGAATTGCCTCAGAGAGCATCACATTTTACTACTGTGCCAACTTCTAGTCCCAAGTGTTGTTTTTTATTGGTTTTAAGTCATGTAATGGGTGGAGTGATCTAGTTTACAGACATTGTGTCAGATTAGATGTTTATTTGATAATGCTAGCTTAGAAACCCTGAGGGGAAAAAAACATTGAGAAAAAAAATCAACTAGGGATGTTATCTCTGTCACACAAGGAAGATTTTTTTTAAATAAATAAAGTACTCATTTTAATTTTATTGGCTTGAAAAATATATATTAAAAATTGTTGGTTTTTGTAGCATTTTCTCCATTTGTAGTTTGTTTTTTACTTTGCTAATTCATATATACAAATAAACCTATCTTAAACTTTTTGATATAGATCAATCTATTTTTTATTGTGGTTTCTGCTCTCAAGATATTTACAATAAGTCTCAGTTTGAAGGTTATATACTTGATAATATTTTCTTCTAGTCCCTTAATTATTTTATTTCTTTTTTTATTTTTATTTTTATTCCTCTTATTTTTTTTTAACTTTCAGTTGCTATACATCATTTGGCTTGTAAAGAGAATTTACCCAACATGAAATACACTTCAGACCTGTCCAGTTGAGAATACAATACATGTTATCATCAACAGGAAATAAATCATTTCTGTGTCCCACAAATGTCTTGCCTCTCTATTTTTTTCTCCATGATGGGAAGAAAATTTTTAAAACCTTTAAAAAGTAGTGAAAACAGAGGCAGTGCCTAGTGGAGCTGCGTATGTTGCCTGCATCATGGTTGTGTCATTGTTGATTGTAGTGGTGGTCTTTAACACCTCTTGGCCAGAATTCTACTGAGGCCTGTGGGTAAGGTCATCTTAGTATTAAATTACAGTTCTTGCATTTTCTACAATTTGCAATTTGCCAGTTGACTGGGCCGATGCTCCCAGGGTTTCCGTAATATGTACGTTCAATACATTGGAGACTAAACAAATTAGTGCTATGATTCTTATTTAAGGAATGAGATAAAAAGCAAAGGAAAAAAAATAACTTGCTTCAGGTCACAAAGGTTGGCAATAGAATTAAACATAGGAGCAAGGAAACTCTGACTATTCTGAACTACATTATTGTGTCTCATCTTTTAGTTACAGTTAGATATTCTTTCAAATGCAGACCATTGGCAGCCACTGTCACATGAGAAAGATCAATTCTGATTGTTATTTTATTTATTTATTTAGTCTTAGGGTGTGTGTGCTCACCAGAGACAGACCAGGAAAGTGAGAAATCACCCCCCCTCGGTGGCAGAGAATGACCATGCCACAGTCCCTTCACCTTCATTCTTCTCTCAGGATTTTGGGCATATAAGCACACACATCCAGCATGATTTTCAGACCACTGGGTCTAGGACTCGAACTGCGGTCGGCCATGTGGGATCCAGCACCTTAACCACCATGCCACCTACTGGCCCCAATTCTGATTGTTATCGAACACTAGTAAAACAAGGAAGAAAATGTATTTGGCCAGTTGAGAAACATTGGAATCCACTGTTTTTTGACAAATTCAGTATTGCTTTAACAAGGGTCAAAGGCACAAAACTTCAGGACAGGCCTATGGGGGAAGGAGTCCAATTTTCAGGAAGGGATTTATGAAGGGGAAGGAGATAAAGTCTGCTGATAATTCTGGGTTGAGGATGAAATAACTTTCCCCAGTCTTTCTTGAAGGATGAATGCAATCTTTTTCTATAGAGCAGAAATATACACCAAGAAAAATGAGACTGAGTCACAGACTGAAAAGAAGCTTCCCCTGTTGTATGCATTAACAAGAATAGATTCAAGTTACTGCAAAAGCTGTGTTGTTACTGGATTTATCTAGCCCAGAGTAGCTAAAAGAGATATATAGAGTATATATTTTCTTAGGACCTTCAGAGAAGGCTTCGTTTAGAAGCCATGGCTGTATATTTGTGTAATGTGCAAACTTCGGTGCTATTAATTAAAATTCACATGGAGTTTGGTAAAGGCTTTGGGAACATCAAAATTTGTAGAATTAAATACTTTATTTGTAGTCACAGAAAAATTGTAGCTTTCCTAGAAAAATCAATATTCCAGATTTGTGAGTGATATCAGAAGAACCTGGTGCATATTGACAAAATTGGAGACTGAGAAAGCTCCAGCAAGATTCACAGTAAGTAAATGGACTTCAGGATAAAATAGCACTTAAGGAGGGACATCTTCATTGTGTGGCGTGACAAGTAGTTCCTGGAGAATTGGACGTTTCTGTCATTCTTCCAACTGTTAAAGGCATAACATTAAGAACTCACCTCACCCTCCAGATGATTTTCAAGGTAAAAATACATGTAGCGCTTTTGTTATTTTCACCATCCGTGCAGCATTTTTTTCCCCAGAGGTGGCTCTAAAATATCTCAAACTGAGCTGCCCTTTAAAATCAGGTGGGGCAATTTTTAAAATCCTGATAACCAACTACACCTCAGACAAATTGGAAAGTTAGGGATTGGGCCCTGGCCCTTAGTTATTGTTTTTAAAATTCCCTGGAAGACTAACACTGCATTCATGCTAACAGGCCTTTGAGCTGAAACTCCTCTATTCCCAGAGGCCGGAATTGATTTCCATGACCAACTGAACATGGAAGGGAGACATTAACCTAAAAACCTGGCATTTAATGTCTCTCCAACAAGAGGCAAGTTCTTCCAATAAGGAAGAAATGCAGTAAATTACCTTTTTGGAAAGGAAACAAATGTCCGTATGGTTTTATGCCATCCTATGACCACATCATATTTTATCTATTATTCAGCTGATGGCCATTTATATAGTTTCTGGTCCTTTAGTATTATGAATAATTCTGAAATAGATAGACTTTTAAATTTCTCCCTTTGTCAGATATGTGTAAGGATTTCTGTATAATATACAACATACCTGGAAGCAGAATAGCTATAGACTAAGGTCTGTACATTTTCTATTAAATGTGATCAAGCTGGTTTTCAAGGTAACTACTATATTCACTTGCATTCCTTTCAAGAGTACACAAAGGCTTTCATTTTTCCTTATCTTTTTTAAGTTCAATATTCTCCAAGTTTTATTTTGTTTTTGCAATGTGAAAGATTGAAAGCATTCCCTTAATATTATTTTTCTTATTTTGAAATATGAAGCTAAGATAAAATGAGGCTAAGCATCTTTTTTTGTGAATTTATTGGCGATTATTGTTTGCCCTTTGGTAAATTGTCTTTTCTTTTATTTTCTTGTTTTCAGTGAAATATACATGTGGAGTATATACACATATGAATATATGATATATATCAGAAAAAATATTAGCATCTAGATAAAAATATACACACACATTCACACACTCACACACACACACACACACACACACACACACACACATATAATGTCTGTTCTATAATAACAAAATCCAGAATTAGGCAGATTACTTTTACCAAATTTACAAATAAGAAAAATCAGAGTGCCTTCCCCAGAGGGAAGTAAATAAAAGATGAGGGGACTTCTCATGGAAGAATGAAATTTAAGTACAAATTTATTTTAATGCCCCCCTCCAGTTAAAATCTATGTGTAGCTTTTCATAATGTGCATCTTCCAAGAACTTTTTGAAGACTCCTTTTTTACACATATTTTATTTATTTTTATTATTATTTATATATTTGATGATTAGACATCATTAGCTTGTATAGAGAATTTACCCAGTACACCTCAGACCAGTCTAGTTGAGAATGCTATACCCATCATCATCAATAGGTAGTAAACCATTTCTGTGTCCCACAAATGTTGTACCTCTCTATTTTTCCTCCCTACTTACCTACCCTACACTCGTCCCTTCTCCCACCCTCCTTCAACACTATTTACAGTGTCCATAACTATTTTCAGTGGTTTTATGTCCTTCAATCTTTCAGTCTCTACCATAGAGTGTGAACAGCCTGTATATGTTAAATGGAGACATACAATGTCTCTCTTTCATAGTCTGACTCATTTCACTCAGCAATAAATCTTCCATATTCATCCACATTCTATCAAATGCCAGAGTCTTTTTCTTTTTTCTTTTTTTTTTTTATATCTGCATAGTATTCCATGGAGTATATGTGCCACACTTTTTCAATCCATTCATCATTCATTTGGGTTGGTTCCATGTTTCAGCAATCGTGAATAATGCTGCAATAAACAGATGTGCAAGTATTTTTCTGACTGAGCATTCTTCTATCCTTTGAGTATATAGGAGTGGAATTTCTGGATCATATGGTAGTTCTATTTGTACGTCTTTGAAGAACTTCCATATTGTTCTCCACAGTGGCTGAACCAATTTAAATTCTGTAAGAGAGTTTCCCGTTTACCACATCACTGCCAGCACTTACCATTTTTTGTATTTTTAATCTTCACCATTCTGATCGGGGTTAGGTAGTATCTCACTGTGGCTTTTAATTGCATCTACCGTATAATGAGGGATGTTGAACATTTTTTTATATGCTTTTTGGCTGTTCATATGTCTTCCTTAGAGTTGGTTATTAAGTGTCTTTTTCACATCTTTTAATTGGGTTAATCATTTTTTTCCAGGTTAGCCACTTGAGTTCCTTGTGTATTCTGGTTATCAGTCCTTTATCTGGGGCATAGTTTACAAAAATATTCTCCCATTCCAAGAGTTGTCAATTCACATGTCCTTAGCTGTGAAGAAACTTCTTAATCTGTTTATTTTGGGGATTATCGCCTGTGTTTTGGGGGATCTTACTTAAAAAGTCTTTGCCTATTCCAATGTCTCCCAAAGTGCCTCCAGTGTTTTCTACCAGTAGTTTTACAGTTTGAAGTTATAGATTTAGATTTTTGATCCACTTTGAGTTTACTTTTGTTAATGGTGAGATATAGGGGTTCAGATTCATTTTTCTGCAAGTGGATACCCAGTTTTTCCAGCACCATTTGCAAAAGATGTTTTCCTTTTCCCACTGGATTGACTGGTATCTTTTGTAAAAGATCAGTCAGCTCTATGTTTTGGGGTTTATTTCTGGAGTGAAATCTCCCTTTTAGAGGAGACAAGGAAAGGGCTTAGGGAAACCAGGTGTGAGGAAAAGAGAAGAGCCCTAACAGAGAAGGTTATAGATATTCCTAAGAAGAAACTAACACTCCTTTCTCCAGTTGAACAGTAGATTAGGTAACAAACTGCAGGTCCTTCCTTCATGTCCATCTGAAATGGACAGGCAACAGAATGGAGAGATGATACAGCAAGGACCAACTTGTCTTCTGATCATTTTGTCCGGCAAGATGTCTAAACTTGTCCAGGTCAATTGTACACTGCAGTAGGTAGCTGGGTTGCCAAGTGCCTGACCAACTAGTACTAGTTAATGTGCATCAACCTCAGCATGATAAGGGAAATGACTAAGGGTGGGAACTGAAGAATAGTGGGACAAGGCAAGCCAGAGTTGGATCAATACAGTGAGAGACCCCCCAAAAAATATCTGAAGGATTCACATGCACACAAAATAAAATAGCCTTGGGGAACCAGCAGTTAGCGTAATGGCTATGTCGCTGGACTCCCACGTAGTCGACCGCGGTTCGCGTCCCGGACCCGGTGGCTTAAAACTCACGCCGGGCGCGTGTGCATGCATGCCCAAGATCCCGAGAGGAGAATGGAGGAGAAGGGATTGCGGCGTGACCATCCCCCCTGGGGGGTGATTTCTCGCTTTCTGTCTCTCTGTCTCTCTCTGTCTGTCTGGCGAGCGCACGCGCCCTATAGTGAAAAACCTCTCAAAAAAAATAAATAAATAAAAAAAATAAAAAATAAAAAAATAAAATAAAATAGCCAGCCATTGATCTCCCAACCCCAGAGATATCAATCACCATCAATGGACTTGATGTGTATGTATTTCATTCAAACTTTCCCAAAAGAGTATGAGGGTTTTTTACAATAGTTAACCACTACCACATAGAGTGGCTCTGTGGAGTAGAGTAATGCAGGCCATCTCTCGGGCTGCAGGCCAGTCTGTTAGGGGCTGCTTTGGACCAACACTGATTCCTGGTCAAACTGTTGTGGCTGGTGTTTAGTGGTGAGAACTGCAGTACAGTGGTTTTACTTCAAGAAGCTGTCGGAATCTTACACCATCATAATCATTCCAAAGTTACGTAGAATGAGACAGTGCGCATACGAGGCAAGATACTCAGTGTATCCAGGACATAAAGCAGATGTTAATGCTATTATTACATACTTCATTTACTAACATTTCATCTTCCTCTCTTCTTATGTCTGGATATATTTCAACCCACTCAATTTTCTCTTTCTTGACTTAATTGAGGATGTAAGAAAAATGCTTTCTGACATTTAATTCTGTTTTCTAGTGAAAATTTTTAAGCTATTGCTTATGTTTGGATCATGAATTCAGTGGTTTCTTGTTTTATATTCAAGAATTTCAAGCTAGGGGCCAGCAAGTGGCATGGTGGTTAAAGGCACTGGACTCCCACATAGCTGACCACAGTTCAAGTCTCAGACCTGGTGGCTTGCTTTCTCACTTCCTCCTTCTCTCGCTGTCTCTCTCTGATCAAACTGGGAAATAATAATGATAATAATAATAAATAAAGTTAAATAAAATAATTCTTGAAAAAAAAAGAATTTCAAGCTTCATACTGGCCTGCTTCTGTTTTTTCTTCCTTGAATAATTCCCTTTATCTCCCTCATCAATTAACAGTTGTTAGAATTTACCTTTCATTTCTAAAGCCACTATTAAATATCTCATATTTTTCCTGAATAGAGGGGAAAATTATTCCTGCTTTAGCTTGCTTTATAACTATAAGAGAATTCCTACACATTTAGAAGAAATATACTTTATAGTGGTAAGAGGCCCCCTTTCAGTTCCTCGTGAGCCAATGTGCACAGTGACAAAAAGAACCCAACCATGTAAGAGAGGGGGAAAAACAAACAGTGATGTTAATGGAATGAGAAGAATTTTCAAAAATATATAAAGCATATGCTCAAGACATTGGAATTGGCAGAAGAATAATAGCTAAGAATGGCATACCTCAATTGAGGAGAGAATGCAAGGGGGATTTGACACTGATTTCTCTGAGTTGGGGAACTGAATGGGTAAGCATGAAAGTGTCCTTAATAGAAGGGAATACTTGAAGCACTGGGGTTCTAGAAAATTTGTATGTGGAATCTCTGAGGAAATACTTTTCTATCATTGTTATATACCCTCAAACTTTGCTTGTAGCATCCACTACAAGCTGCTGTGGAAACTGGGAAGATGGGACTTCTGAGAATGGCATTCACACAGCACTCAGCAGAATAGAAATATTGCTCAGGACATGAATGGACAGAGAAGGAGTTATCTTTCCTGTGACTCAAATTTTAGGTTAAAAATGTGAAGATGGGGAAATAATCAAAGAGCAACTTCAGAAGAATAAAGAGGAAATAAACTGAATGATTATGAAGTAGTTATGCCTTTATGGGAATAATCAAATCATCTCAGGAGCAAGAATCCACATTCAAACAATATTTCCCTGTATCCAGATGTGATAACAAACCAGCAAGCAAAGCATAATCAAATTCTGTAAATAGGAAAATAACAAAGCCAAAAATGAGCTGGGTAACATTTACATCCAGAGGGAGGTGTTTTCTTTTACTAGACAGGGGTGGGATCAGGAATCTGTTCCCAACCTGCAAATTGGTGCACAGATTCCAAGTGTTTGGCTGGGAAGATACCTTGGAGAAGAAGAATGATACCCATTGAACTCAATATCTTCTTCATGACCATCTATATGCTTGAGTCCTTGATAATAATTGTCCAGAGCAGCTTAATTATTGTAGTGCTGGGCAGAGAGTGGGTACAATTCAAGAGGTTGTCACCTGTGGACATAATTATCATCAGCCTGGGCATGTGCCACTTCTGTCTACAGTGGGCATCCATACTGTTTGATTTTTGCTCTTATTTTGACCTTAATTATATACTTTGGTGTTTCTCAGCCACATGGGAATTTACAAATACATTAATCTTCTGGTTAACCAGCTTGCTCGCTGTCTTCTACTGTGCCAAGGTCTCTTCTTTTACCCATCCCAAGTTCCTCTGGCTGAAGTGGAGAATTTTGAGGTTGATTCCCCAGCTGGTACTGGGTTCTCTGATGATATGTTGTGTATCAATGATCCCTTCGGTTTTTAAGAATTACTTCCGGGTTCTGTTAATCACTATGGACTATGCACCCACAAACGACACTATGATTGAGAGACTTAAGGTATTTCCGTGGAATTTTTTCAAGTTTCATCAATTACTTGTGTTGATTATTCCTTTCATCCTGTTCCTGGCCTCCATCGTCTCACTCATGACCTCGCTGAAGCAGCACTCGGAGCAGATGCAGCACTACAACACTGGCCACTGCAACTTCAATACGAGAGCTCACTCCACCGCCCTGAAGTCTCTCATCATCTTTGTTATCTTCTTCACCTCTTATTTTTTGTCTGTAGTCATTGCCTTGTCATTCAGCCTGTTTGATAAGAGACCTTGGTTCTGGATCTGGGAAGATATCATCTATGCTCTAGTCTCTATCCGTTCCACTTTGCTGATGCTGAGTAGCCCTACAATAAGAAAGAATCTAAAGGTAAAGTGCAAGGTCCTGGAGACCGCCTGAGACACAGGGTATAAGACCACCAGGCAAATAGGGTTTACTCTGATACAAGATCAATAACCAGCACTGCTCTTGACAACCTCTTATGTGATAAATATACCATGAATTCTTTTTCATCTCCACAACTATCTGCACATCTCTAAACAATCAATCCTTTCTCAACTGTTTTACTTCTTTACTTTCTCTTCTGCAATTGCCAGGTTGGTCCTATGTGTCTCATGCCTGCCTCATCTTGCCTTAGTTTTTGCTACTTTGGGATTTTACTCTCAGTATATTCTACATAAGATAGTCAAAATCATGTTGTCCAAACATTATTTTATCCTTTTCATGACTGCCAGTTATTTCACACATTAATAGGAATTCTTTCGTTACAAGAATGTATTACCCAAATTCTGGTTGCTCCCCATTCTAAGCCCTCAATTCATTTTCCTAACTTTAGTCAAGAAAACATCTTGCTCCTTCTCTTTTTTTCATTCTCTCTCCCTTATGGACTTTTAGCCAATATTATAAATATTCTTACCATATACCCTTCTCTTCCAAAATACCATACTTTTATTTATTTAAAACACATGTTAAAATTTAACTCTTCTTTAATTTCCATTTGCCAAGACATTTTACTTTGTCCAAAAATAGCAGGCCACTTACCCAATATAGATTCATCCTTTATGCCTCTCCAAATACTGCCAATTTAATTGTCTGAGTAACATGATTTCCATAAAACTCAAGTCTTGCTTCTCCACACTATAGTGTAGAGTGAACTTCTTTGAAGATTCCAAAATTGAATCTTAGATGGTTTTCTGCCTACGTAACCCAGATGTCAGTTTGGAATCTCTTTCTCCATAACATCTAAGTGACAATGGCTTAAATTCTCTGTACTCTTTACTTCTCTGCCTTATGATAGGCCAAAGCCCTCTTCTAATGGAAAGAATACAGGACTACACACTAATCAATTACATGTAAGAGTTTCCTGTTCTCTAGAAGTAATTTTCTGTCTTCCCAATCCCACAGGTTTCTTTCATGCCCTTTTGCCTTGCAGGACTCCATTTGGCTTTCCCTCCATGGCATCTCTATCCTCGCTTCTCACCACCATCACTTACTAGCAGCCAAGTGTCTTGATAACAGCTAACTCCCAGGCTTTTGGGCCTCAGTTTCTATCTACCCTGGGTACTTCTCGAGTTATTTTTTTCTAAAACCACTGGTATCTCTTAAGATATCCTGGTTCAGGGTTTAAGGGATATCATTTTTTTCCACCTTGTATACATATCGGACATAGCTGATAAATTGAACTTCTGGCTCTGCCTTTGGAAGACTGAAACACCCCCTGAGGACAAACCACCTTACAGGAAGAAGGATACAGGTAACTCAAGCTTGACTGTGGAAAAAAGCTTAGTCTTATAAGGGAATGGAAATTCTGAACTAGTCTTAAGTCTGTCATTCTGATGTGACAAGTTTATAATTAGTTTTGAAGGTGAGAAATATAAGTAAAAACTAAAATGCCACCCCCACCAAAAATTCTGTGTCATTTGGTATATCTCAGCAGCACCAACTGAGCACAGAAAGAGGAGTGAAGCATACGGTCTCAAGCTGCCTCGGCATCTCCTGAGCTCTAACAGTCAAGCTGCGGTAGATTGTTCCCCTTTCTGTTATGATGGCTGTCTCCATCACTTCTTTGGTACCCTATTTAAGCTAAATTCCATTAGTAAATTTCTTTCTTCTACCTCTGCCTTCAAATAGTTTAGTACACACAAGAAATTTAATTACTTGTGTGTTCAATGGTGACAATGAGAACAATAGGATGATGGATAACAACCTTGAATTTGGGAATTAGTAATTGCAAGAGATCTCATTCATTCAATAAAAATCTTCTGTCAACCTACTGTGTCCTACTGGTCATTCAAAGATGTCTTACCTGTATGCAATTTGATCAACATATGTTCCTCCTAAGAAATGAGGGCCCCTCTCTGAGAGTTTCATATATGGATTACATTATCTATGCTGAGTCCACTTAGACCAGCTCATCATTATAGCTTTGGGAGGATCTGGGTAGAAAAAGGCTACAGGTGTTCTACAGTGTGACAAGAGCTGAGAGGTGTTGAGCAGATAAGTGCCCTTTACTTTTCCCAAAAAATGAGGAAGTGCAGAAATCTTGGGGTTCTGAAGAACAGGGAACAGTCTGAATTTAGATCCCACTCCCAAAAGAGGGCACTGATGCCAGATTAAAACAGTACCAGTAAAATGAGATGTTAGCCTTTCTTCTTTGATTCCTTCTCCTCCTGTTCCCCATTGGATGTCCTTTTAAGGACAAGAAAAGGAGAGAAGGTATGTTGGAAGAATGAAAACATTGATCCCAAATTTCTTCCCTTCTAATTCTCAAACTCTCTATTAGGCATAACGTAGGTGAAGAGAAGTAGTGATTAATTGAATACAAGATTAATTTATTTAATTTTGGCTTTCTAAAACCTGAAAATGAGAAAGTTCTTAGAAACATTTGGGATCTATAATGCCTTCAAAGCTTGGTAAAGATGATCTTAGGAATATGTTTGAAGGCAGAGGTTAGAGAAAATATTTTTCTGCTGAGATCAATCTATTCAATAATTTTATTACACAAGACATAAAAGTCAGGAAGATGTAAAAGGCTTCTACATTTTCTTTGAGGTTGCTTGTTAGGTATTGTGTATTGTGTTCCTCTTATAGTAAGACCCCAAGTTTCTTTCTCAGAAAGAGCTAAACCAAAGACCATCTCTGACGATTCTTAGTTTTACAGCCATAATCACTTCCTCCACCAGAATCCAGATAAAGTCACAATGTATCTGGGCTCTATTACAATACCTCTCAGTAATTAGGAGCTCTCAACATAGCGTCCTACATCCTTCCATTATGATGTTTGTGTTTATATTTTGCTGATGGAGTTATCCTTAATACTCTTGTATTCCCATTGTAAGTTATGGCAAATTCTTTTCAAAATTGGTCTTGCTGCCTTATGAAAGGAGATAGAGGAAAAGGAAGACTATCGAGGATAATGGTATGAGTATCATTGAAGCAAGAAAATAATTATGACATAACTGCAATTGTAAGCCAATTTTTAAAAATTTGCCCAAATTTACTCTTGTTCCAGACAGTCTTACTGAAAGAGAGAATTGGAGGAAATTTTTTCTCGTAAAGTCTGGAGGAGTATATACTTACAATCAGTATAATGTAAGTTATTCCTGTAATGCTGAAATGCTTCCCAATAGTAGAGGAAGATGTATCTTCTTTGCCCTTTCTACATAGAGCTTTTAATATAATCCTTGAGACTCATTTACCTTCCATTAGTCATATCTCAAACTCCCAAAGCAACATTTCTGTGAGATGATTTCTTCTATTTTTAATAAAACTTACAAAACTGATCCTAAGTGTGAGTTGACTTTTTGCTTGTTTTGAAGGCAAGGATATATTCAGATAAACTCATCCAATGCAAATAATTTCTTCAAATCATTTTTTAGATTAAAATTTATTTAAAACTATAGGTTACATCAGTTGGATAAGAGACAAACCTCCTCATGAATTAACTTTTTCTTTAAATTTTCATCTAAATGCTAGATTTTCAAAGATAATGAATTTCTATTTAGAAAATATGCCAGTTATAAGTAACTGAAACACAGCCAAAGTGTAGTCAAAATGAGAATTATCACTTGCATTTGCAGGGGAAAGTAGATCTTAAAAGTTTAAAATTAGATGAAAGATAAATTTCATAAGCCTTCATTCTTTAGGTCTAAAGATAGACTGTGTAGGTAGATATTTCTTGAGAATATTGGCAGATCAGTGTTGTCAGTACTTGAGGGTTGAATGATGTCCTCCAAGAACTTGGAAATAATGTTGTTCTCTGAAATGTAAATCAAGAAATTATATCCCTCCCTACTTCTGCCCTAAATGAAATAATAGAAAAATCAAGCAGAAAATGGGTGGCTAGAAGTTTCTCCCATCAAGCTTCAGGATATAGGTCAAGGCAGACTTCAGACTCTATGTAACGCACTACATAGAAGGAGAGGTAAAACAAGTCTCAAAAGAAACTTTAACAAGTAAATTAAAAGGTAGCAAATTTGAACTTCATTGTACGGGTCTTTTCAAGGTAGGGGAATGTTTGGATAACCCACTTGGAACTTTTTACATCTATTGACAAGTCCTTCAAGCTATTTTCTGAGGGATTTGTCCTAAAGTCATATATACATTTCATGTTGTGATTTGCTACACTCATGACTCTAAATAGCAAGTCTCCAGCTCCTGAAATATGAGTACAGGTATGATGGAGGACGTATAACATACAGCAGGACCTGGTTAGGACTGGTGGCTGATATCCTGTATACAAGTTCTGCGACCTCTGCTACCAACCTGGGAGCAACCTGGGGAACAACAGAAAGGCAACACCACAAGGAAAATTTCCTCTGTGTCTCCAGTGTTACCATGTTTTTGATGGCTGATAAACATTGATAGATTAGTGTCTGTGAGATTCGTTTCCACCATCTTCACACTCTGTCCCAGTGTTTCCTGATCTAAGCTTAAAATCCTGTGGTTTGAATTTAGGCAGAAAATTCACTGGTATTTGATCATTTCATTTATCCATGCTCATGCCCTCTTCAATCTTGTTTTTCTCAGCTTCAGTTTAGGTAGCTTTTGTTTGTTTCTCAACCTGACCACCCTGGAGGACAAACAGGAATGGATGTCTGAACCCATAAAGCTAAGGACAAGAGCCTGAAATGTGATAATTTCATTGAGATGTTATTTTGAGAATAATCCTGCCATTATTTAGAATTAGTACTCTCGCTGTCTAGGTTATTGTTCTTAGTTGTAGGCAATGAAATGGAGTCTAGATAGTTTGGGGGGGGAGGATTTACTACAAGCTCAGAGGCCGCATATAAAGTTTGAGGGGGTACTAAGAAACCAGGCAAAAACAGTTCAAACTGAGAAAATACCCAGCCACACAGAAGCTGTTCCAGGTATACCAGCTGTCTATCAGATGGCATCCATGACCATAAGCGACAGGCCACAGAACTGGTATCTCAGTTCTTCAGGAGCATCAGTTGCTTCTTACCCAAGAGCAGGTTTGACCGATGCAGCCACTACCCCACAGTGTTTACTTCCTCTTTCTCTGACTTCAGTGGGTGCCTCCGCTTGGCTGAACCTCGATCCCATGTAGACACTTAGCTGTTCTGTGTGTTGTTTAGCTCTCCAGCCTCCACTGAAGACTTACCGGAATGGAGTAAAAAGAGGACTAGAATGAGACAAAGAGCAATCTCGCCACCACTTTCTCATGCCTACAATCCTTAATTTATAGACATCAGTGTACTTTACACATCTATCATCATTGTTCAGTAATAAAAAAATCAGGTACTACTAGAAGTGTTTTTAAACTTAAAATTGTTATAAAAATAAGTCATGTAAGTTCTCAAGCAATTATTGCCAAAAACGATAACAAAAAAAAGAATAAATATGGCGACCATAGCATTTGTTAAAATCAAGGGTGCTGCTGAACTTTGATGATTTCAGCACTGAGAATATAGATATGTAAAGTGGCTGTACAGCAATGATAAGCTTCATAGCCTAGTAGCCCCCCACCCCTTACCCACAAAGGTTATGTTACAACGCTCCCTCAGTGGATGCCTGAAACTACGGATAGTACCATACCCTCTAGGTACTTGTTTCTTCCTATACACACAAACCTAGGACAAAGTTAATATAAATTAAGCACAGAAAGATATTAACAACAATAACTACAATAACTAATAATAAAATAAAATGGTTCTAATATACTGTAATTAAAAAGCTATGTGAATATGGCTTTTCTCTCTTAAAATATCTTACTGTACCACCCTCACCTGCTTATGGACCAGGGATAAATAAAACTGCAGAAAGTGAAGTAAAAAAATAAGGATGAGCACTGTGCCACCACCATTGGACTGTTTGCATTTTATTTCAAGTGGAACAAACAAAAACTTGAGTTTAATTGTAAAGAATGAGTGGAAGAGAGTCTTAGGAGTACTTGTTCTTCATTTCCCTCCCTGATCCACTTCACCAGCTCAGCTCTCTTATTTTCCAACTGTTGTCAGTGTTGGCTGCTAACTGCTCACGGGTGCCCTCTTTCTAGAAAGAATTGCCATCAGGAACAGCCTCACAAGAGAGCATTCCCAGTTCATAGTATTACTGTCTGTGTCTAATGACTGAATGATACAGGGGGTATGAAAGTCCAGCGCCCCCCCCCCAGGACTAGACCTTCTCCATACTCCTATTATTCCTATGTATGTTCAGAACACCCCTTGGGCTCAGTCTGAAACTGATCCAGCTGAGACCATATCCTTGTTTAGCTTTTCATTCTTGTCCCAGTCAGCATCCTTCCCTCATTTTCTCAAGAACATTCTCTCAATAAGTCACCTAAATAAGAATCTGCTCAGGTTTATTTTCAGGAAATATGAACTAGCTAATGTCAGTACTGTAGCAGAAAACAAATAGAAAATAGCAAAGGAAAAATAAAACTCTATGTAGATATTCCCTTGTCAAGAAAGTGGAGCTTAATTCTTCACCCCTCCATTGTGGCTAGACTTCATGACTTTCTTCCAAAGAGCAGAAGATAAAAATGAGAAAACAATTTACAGAACTTTGGCAAATATTACCTGGTTCAGGTGATCAAAAATAACCTAATCAGTGATATGTCATGGTGATGGCGCTTACCCTTGGCATGATGTCAAGAGAATGATACTTTCCTGTCTGCCCCTCCTTCTAGAAATCATCTAACCAGGAGAAAAATACCAGACAAACCCAACTTGAAGGACATTCTACAAAATGTCCTACCAGTACCCTTCAAAACTGGTTTATTAGAAAGTTGTAAAAGCTATCACAGACCAGAGGAGGCTAAGAAAACATGCTGACTGGGACCAGCAGTTAGCGTAATGGCTATGTCACTGACCTCCCACGGAGTCAACCACGGTTCGAGTCCTGGACCTAGTGGCTTAAACTCACACCGGGCACATGTGCGTGCATGCCCAAGATCCCGAGAGGAGTACGGAGGAGAAGGGATTGCAGTGTGGCCATCCCCCCCGGGAGGTGATCTCTCGCTTTCATGAAAAATTAGTGAAATCTAAATATATTTTAGAGGCTAGTTCATAATAATGTATCAATGTTGGATTCTTTTTTTTAAGTCAGCATATGAAAAAGTTTATTACAGGGTTAGATTATGAACAATTGCATTGAGGTAGTATATAAGGGTTAGCTGACGCTTACAAACATCAACTGTTTCTGAAGTTTTGCATCACAATGAATGATTTTTTTTTTCCTTTTAGGGCATGGCTCCTCCAAGAGAATATGTTCACATTCATTTTAGTTTTCTTTTTAGTAAGATATATCTTGTTATTATTATTTTATATTCAATCACCGTATATCACTAGAACATATTTCCAATATGAATATACTGTATTTTAGTTCAGTCAAAGATATTACCATACACATTATCATCAACAGATAATTTTCCAATTTTGTGCCCCTTGAATGTTTTGCTTCCTTCTTTTCCTCCTTGATTCCCTCCCTCTCACCCTCCTCTATTTCCGACCCTTCTCCCACATTGTCTCCAGTATCACAGTTGCTCCCCATGCTTTCATACTTCCGTGTTTTTATACTTTCTAATCTTTTAGTGCCTACCATAGAGTACAGACATTCAGTATATATTGAGTGGGATCATACAGTGCCTCTCTTTCATGGTCTGGTTTGCTTCACTTAGCGGTAAATCTTCCCTATTTGTCCACTTTCTATCAAATGCCAGGCTCTCATTCTCTTTTATGGCTCAGTAGTATTCCATAGTGTATATGTGCTGTTCATACACACTTTTTCAATCCATTCATCTGTTCATAGACATGTGGGTTGGTTCCATATCTTAGCCATTGTGAACAATGCTGTGATAAACATGCATGTGCAAGTGTTTTTTTGACTGAGTGCATTTCTATCCTTTGGGTAGATACCCAGGAGTATAATTGCTGGATCGAATGGTAGTTATATCTGTAGATATTTTAGGAACCTCCGTATTGTTCTCTACAGTGGCTGTATTAATTTACATTCCCACCTACAGTGTAGGAGAGTTGCCTTTTTTCCACAACCTTGTCAACACTTATCATTCTTTATTTTATGATCTTAGCTATTCTGACTGGTGTTAGGCAGTATCTCATTATAGTTTTGATTTGCATCTCCATTATAACAAGGGATGTTGAGCATTTTTTCGTATGTTTCTTGGCTGTTTGTATGTCTTTTTTGAGAGTTATCCACTCAGCTCATTTGCCCATCTTTCAATTGTTTGTGGGATTTTTGTGTTTTGTTTTGCAGCTGCTTGAGTTTCCTATATATTTTTGCTATGACTTCCTTATGTGAGGTATAGTTTGCAAATATATTATCCCATTCCAAGTTTGCTTTTTGCTGTGCAGAAGCTTTTTAACCTGATGTAATCCCACTTGTCTGCTTTTGGAAATTATTGACTGTGCTTTAGGGGTTTTATTTAAGAAATTTTTATCTACTCTAATGTTTCCAAAAGTTTGCCTTGTGTTATTTGCCAGTAGTTTTACAGTTTGAGAGCTTAGGTTTAGATCTTTGGCCCATTTTGAGTTGATTTAAGTTAGTGGTGAGAGGTAGGGATCCAGTTTCATCCTTTTGCAAGTGGATACCCAGTTTTTCAAGCACCATTTGTTAAAGAGATTTTCTTTTCTCCAGTGCCCTTGGCACCCTTTGTCAAATATCAGTTGGCTGCATGTATTGAGGATTATTTCTGTGATCTTAATTTTTTTTCATTGGTCTATGTGCCTGTTTTGTGCCATGCTTTTTGTTGTTGTTGTTGTTGTTGTTTGGTTGGTTGGTTTTGAGAGAGAAAGATTTTTGCTATAGGCCATATGCACTTGCTGGAGAGACAGAGAGACAGAAAATGAGAAATCACCCCCCCAGGGGGAATGCATGCTGCAATCCCTTCTCCTCCAGTCTCCCCTTGGGATTTTGGGCACACATGCACACACACCTAGCATGAGTTTTAAGCCACCAGATCTGGGACCAAATTGTGATTAACTGTTTGGGAGTTCAGTGACATGACCATTATGCCATCTATTGGTCCCCCATACTGTTTTGATGATCACAGCTTTGTAATATATTTTGGGGTCAGGAAGTGATATGCCTCTTATTCCACTCTTTTTGCACAGAATTGCTCTGGCAATTTTGGAATCTTTTATGATTCCAGACAAATTCTGACTTTTTTTTCCTAAATCTGTGAAGAACATGTCTGGTAATTTTATTGGGATTTTATTAAATTTGTTGATCAATTTAAGTAGACTTGACATTTTGATTATATTAATTTTTCCAATCCAGGAACATGAGATGTCCTTCTGCTTTTTTTTATCATTTTCAATTTCTTGTTTAAGTTTTTCATCGTTTTGCTTGTAGAGGTCTTCAACTTCTTTGGTTAGGTTTATTCCTAGGTTTCTCGTTTCTTTCTTGGCTATTGGCTATTGTGTATTCTTTTTTTTTTTTAACAAATGTATCATAGTCTTTGTGTTATCTGTACAATCTCTTGTAAATCCAAAACTATTCTGAAATGTAAAACTTATTAATAAGAACAATTACATTTTCTAATACTTTTAACATGTATAATTTTCTTTGTCTCGAGAGTAAGTGTATTTTTTCTTGGGTGTTTCATAATTTTAGGGTGAATGCCAGGCATCTTACATAGAAGAATGCAAGCAAAGGTTAATACTGTTTGTACCTATAAGCAAGCATATTATTTCTTCTGACAGTGTATAATTATGGTGCCTAGTACCTTCTCCTCCCTCACTCTGCCATAATTGATCAATTATACACATCTCCTCTTTCTTTGGAGGAGGTTGTCCCTCCACGACATTCAGAGTGCTCTATTGTCCTCTGTCCTCAGTTCTCTGATTGGTTCAAGAAAACTTATGATTTCCAGTATTTATCTGTCTCCTTCTCAATGAGAGATGGGAGTATATTCTTTTCAACTTTTTATGTCCCAGGAGTAAGCAGAACTCTTTTTTTTTCTTTTTAACTTCATATACATACAACATCAAACATGTATGTAGGAGGAGCAAAAATAGGGGAAAGCAATTTAAATGACATACTTTAGAACAAGAGATTCGGAATCTTCTCACAGAAGATTCATGTTGGAAGAAATATTAGAAGGCATCTGTCTTAAATTTCACATCTTGAAACCATGTCCTCTTTTGTTAAAATTAGATTTCATTCCTCATATTCCCTCCAGGAGTAGACTGCTTATAGTTCAACATCAATATGTCTTCTGCATATTCACACCAGTCCAAAAATATCTGTTGCACTTTACTTTCAGCTGAAATCATGAAAAGCATAGAAATAGATATTTTTTCATTTTACAACTAAAAGATTATAATACTGAGAATGTTTTAAAACTATACATCCTTTTCCTGATTCTGGTTAAAAACATCATCTAAAATCTTCTCCCTCCTCAGTTTGAAAATATTTCACCTTATTGCAAACACCCACTTAGCATATTTTTTTCTGTCTGTGTACATGCCTATAGAAAGAAGTTTATTATACATCCGTTAAAAGATGAATTATGTAAAACAGAATTGGTCACTCTATGGATTAAAGGCATCTAAGCCAAATGCAGCAAGCATAAAATGGCTAACAAGCTAAGGCAATGGCACAGAGCCAAATCAAACACTTCCCAGAGGTGACATCTATGTGAAAAGACATAAGGAACATTTACAACAAGACATTTGAAGAACATAGCCCATCTTGTTCTTCTGTAATTCTTTCTTTTTAATTTTCTTCCTCCTTCTTTCCTTCTTTCCTTCTTTCCTTCCTTCCTTCCTTCCTTCCTTCCTTCCTTCCTTCCTTTTTCCTTCGTTTTCTCTGAGTAAGAGAGAGAGGAAGACAGGAACCCCAATAGGATCTTCACACCACAATCCACGCTCAGCTTCAGCCAGTCCTGGATCATGACCAGGTACAGGAGTGCCTAGTACATTCCAGAAGTTTTAGGGCATGACCCAGAATCTTCCCACTGAAGTCAGCCTTGAATCCAGACCCTGATTTCTATAATTCTTAAAAGTAAAACAAAACAAAGCCTGTCATGATTACCGTGGGCTAGTAAAATCTAACTGTGCAACTAAACCCTAAACTTTCCTTATGAATAGCAACTGATTTTCTTAATGAAAAATACACATTCCTGAGATCTACTGCAGATTAATAAGTGAGAATCTCCAGGATGATTTTTAAGGAAAGCTTATGCAATGCTTCAACTTTGATCATAGTCATTTAGGGGAGAATTAGTAATATAGTCACTTCATAATATCTTACCCAAAACAGCATTTTTAAAATATTAGCTAAGCATTTCTGATGATCAGGGTATGATAATACTGATGCTTAACACTAAAATATTAAATTAAAGGGGCTGCTATGTGCTTGTTAAACATAATTTCCTTTCTAAGGATATAAATAGAAGAAACTCAATATAGAATTCACCTTATTGTAAGTAAATTTTAATGAGAAGCTGAGAGCAAACTAAACACATATTTTATTTATTTTTGCTGGAATAATTTTCTTTTAAAAATGATTTGAGAACAAGAAAATGATCTCTTAACGCAAATTATTCTAATGCATACAAAATTATTGAGCAGAAACAAATCAAAATTTATTCATGAACACATGATTGACAGATGTAGAATTATTGCTCCAAACCTCCTAAGAGTATGTCTTAAATGAAATGAAGTTTGAGAACCTCTTTGTGAAAATTCTAGGGCTATACTTCAGTGGAAATCTATTTGCTATAGATAAAAGGGAGAGTTTCTAATGAGGGGAACTTTGTCTTTCATAGGAAAGATGAAAGACACTGAGTTTGGTTTTAATTTGAGGGAAAGGGATGAAAATACTACATAGAGATCTTTGAATTTCCCTACAAAATCCCTCTTGAGGTTTTACTGTTGACCTTTAGGCAGTGTCTCTCAATATTTGATAAGATTATCTGAGTCAGAATTACTTGCAGTGTTTAAAATGCTATTTCCTAGGCTCCCATAGGCTTACTAAAATTACTATTTCAAGAGTGGAACCCAGGAAGCTATGTATTTTTAGAGTACCCTAAATGATGCAAATGGAAATTGGTGTTAGAAAATTTGTATCCTAAAGGAAGGGTCACCTTTTTCTGGCAAAGGTCAGATATGAAGCATTTTAGCCTTTCTGGGCCATGTGGTCTAATCAAAACTACCAAAATCTACTGTCATAACATAAAGACAATGCATATGCCAACAAAAATGACACTATTCTAGTAAACCTTTATTTCCAAAAATAAGCAGCCAGCCATACTTGGCCTACTATCTATAATGTGACAACCTGTGTCATAAAGAATGAATCTGTGCTCTATCTTATATCAAAGTGTGATAAAGAGAAATAAGGAGAGAGATGGTTTAGGGTCACTAAAGGGATGGAATAAATGGAACCATCAAATCCTTTTCATTTCTTTTCTATCTTGCCTTTTAGTTTTTCTTTTCTTTTTTTTTTTTTTTTAATTGGTAATGGACCCATGTACTTGCCAGAGGGAGAAAGGGAGAATGCACTGCCCAATAGGAAAAGGTCACACTACAATCCCTTTTCCTCCATTTCTCCATTCTGTCTGGTTTTGAAGAACATATGCACAAATGCACGTCGTGTGTTTTTCATGCTGACAAAGCTGAAGTTTGAACTACACAGTAGACCATGCAGATTTTGGCCCCCTTAACCACCAGGCTACATGGTCAGCCCCATTTCCCTTCTTTTCTTAATCACTTAGAATAAATTCTGCCTCTGATATAGCTTCACAGTGGAAGAGATCTTGATTATGTATACAATAAGCTATAATTTAATTTTTTTCCCAATAAAAAAGTACTTCTCAGCATTCTCTACCAATTTATTCCCTGTCTTCACAACCAGCAGAAAGCATCAGCAAAGGAACTAGATATAAACTACCCCCGCAAGATCTATACATGTAATGGTCAAGAGTAACACAATTAAAGTTTGTTTTATCTTATTTTTATGAGTGAAATAAAGGCAAATTTTAAACATATGTTTTAAGAAGACGGTAAAAAAGGACTATTTCTTCTCTATCTGTTAAACTATCACAAAATATCAGGAACAAGGAGAAGTGAAGTGGAAACTTCATACATAATGAAATTAGGAAACAGCTATAACTGAAACAACAATATACTTGAAGAAAAGTTGAAAAGTGAAATAAAACAAGAGAAACTATATAATATCAGCAAAAGTTCACAGAGCTGGGACCAGCAGTTAGCATAATGGCTATGTTGCTGGACTCCCACGTAGTTGACCGCGGTTCGCATCCCAGACCCAGTGGCTTAAACTCATGCCGGGCGCATGTGCGTGCGTGTCCAAGATCCCGAGAGGAGAATAGAGGAGAAGGGATTGCGGTGTGGCCATCCCCCCTGGGGAGTGATTTCTTGCTTTCTGTCTCTCTGTCTCTGTCTGTCTGGCGAGCGCACGCGCCCTATAGCAAAAACCTCTCCAAAAAAAAAATATTCAAAAACATAATTTATAAAAATTTTATCGAAACTAGAGAGATCTGAAACTATAGAATGAAAAATTACTCAAATTGTCAGGGAAATGAATACAGAACTCTCAACACTGAGTCATATTTCAGTAAAATTAATAAAATTTATGTAAAAAGAAGACAACTGTCAGAGAATATTTGAATCCCCTAAAATGCTGATCTGAAAATAAAACAGCTCTAGAAACGATAATTGAGCAACATTATATATGCTTTAAACTATGATCATACTATACCTAACAGATTTCTGAAATTAGAGGCTTAGAAAAATTATACATTTTTCATAAAATTGTTTATAAAAGTAGCCAGTAGAATAACTATGCACAGTTTACAAGCTTTCCAAATTATCAAACTGTTTCCAAATTATCATACATTTACAAAACCAAACAAACACAAGTCATTTAGCAAAGATGAAAAACAAAAGACACATTAAAATATGTTTGACCAAAAAGTATTGTAAATAAAGGTCAAATATATGTTATGTCAGTAATATTCTTTAGGTTTTTTAAAAAAATTTTAATTATTATTTTTCTACATTTAATCACTGTGTATCCTTACAATATACCAAATGAACTTTCCCATTCTAAATTCATGGTATATTGGTACAGTCAAAGATATTACCATTACAGATTATCATCAACAGAAAACTTTCCACTTTTTTGTTCCTTAAATGTTTTGCTTCTTTCTTTTTCCCTTTGATTCCCTTGCTCTCACCATCCTCCACATCCTTCTCACACTGTCTCTAGTATCCATACTTTCTTTTGTCCTTTAATACTTTATTTGTTTTATTCTTATTTTAAAAAATACAATTGCTGTACATCATTTGGCTTGTAAAGAGAATTTACCCAACATGAAATATACTTCAGACCAGTCCAGGTGAGAATAATATACACATTATCATCAACAGGCAATAAGCCATTTTGCATTCTAAATTCATACAAAGGAAAAAAGTTTCTCGGATTGGACCATAAAACAAAAACAGTTACATCATAAAATCAAGAGAAACATTTAAAATTAACTGACATATGGGGGCCGGCAGGTGGTTTGGTGGTTAAGGAAGCTGGACTCCCACATGGGCAACTGCAGTTTGAGTCCTGGACCTGGTGGCTTGCTTTCTCACTCTCTCTCTCTCTCTCTCTCTCTCTCTCATCTAATTAAAATAAACAAATAAATAAAGTTAAATAAAATAATTCTTTTAAAAATTAAATGACATATAAATGCTAAAGTAAAAAAAGGAGAAACAATTATTGTAGTAGAAGTTTGTAGTTCCCTTTTCTAATGATTAATTAATTATATATGTGAAAATATTTGTAAGGGTATAGAATAACTAAATAGCATAAAATAGATCTGATTGTTTTATGTCTAAGTTTGAAACCAGAAAACAATAACAAAACTTTCTTTTCAAGTTCTTATGGATTATTCATTAACACACTAGGCAACTAAAAATGTTTCAGCTAATTTCAAAAAGGAAATAGCACAAATAGCTTTCTCTTATCTAGTAAAGCAATGTTAGATGCTAATAAATAATAAAAAAAAAAAAACAGAAAAAGAAAAAAAAAGCCCTACTGGATGGAAAGATTTTATTAATCTCTTCAATAATTCATAGGAACAAAAAGAAAAGCAAACAAATTCTGCACTAAGGAAAATAATAATAAAGTGCTAAATATCAGAAACCAGGGTATGGCTAAAATATACAAAGGTAAACCATAAATGTATAAACTTATGTTAATTAAAAAATAATATCAGCCCATAAATTAAGCATACAGCATGGTGGACCACACAGGTTGAGTCCTGGACACAAGCCACCAGTTACAAATGCTTGAGTACTCAAAATCCTGAAAAGGAGGGAGAAATGGAAAAGGAAGGATTTCAGCATGGCTATGTCTGGTTTGTGCATGTACCCTTATTAAAAAAATTTTAAGTTGCGTAAGAGAATTCTATCAAAGTCTAAGGTACATAAAAGAGGAATACAATCTAGGAAGAAGTCAAAATTATGATTTGCAGATGATATCCTTATAAATCTGGATGTCAACTAAAAACAATTTCACATAAGAGAACTTAGTACAGTGGCTGTGTAAAAATTAAGATATAAATAAGAATCTTTTGTACAAATGTGCAACAATGATAAGATTAACAAAAGAAAAGAATTTATATATGACAACAACAACAGAGTTCAACATTTCTGTAGCTTTGACAGGAAATGTGCAATGCAAGTATGAGTAATCTTTAAGATGCCGCTGAGGAACACAAAGGAAAACTTGAATGAAGGCAAAAGCATTTTTAAATCTTGAACAAACTGACTCATACAGATGTCAAGTCTCTTTATGTCAATAAATATAATCATTTCTTTCTCCAAAATGTTCTCAACATTTCTTTTCTTTATTCACAGTAGAGTGTACGTGCTCTCACGTGAGTGAGATAGAGAGAGAGCGCGCACTCTCCACAGAATCTGGTCTCTCAGAGACCTCCCTCTTCCAGTCCTCCAGCCCATGGGATCTCAGACCCTCTGGCACATGCCCAGCATGTTTCAGGCTGAGCAGGCCAGGGATTTGAACCACAGTCACCATGTGAGATCCCACTTCTCCTGAGCAGCACATTACCACTGTACCATGCAGTCAGCACTGTTCTCAACATATATTTTTAAACTACAATAGATATGCATTTGATAAAATTTATGTAGAGAACGAATATGCAAAAGTAGGTTAAAAAATTCTGAGGAGAGTAGGAAGAGTAATAAGAGGAGATAGCCCTCTGGATATTAGAAATATAGAAAACCTATTACAAAGCTATAGTGATAAAGAATATGGTATTGATGCACAAATACAAGATAAGAATTAATCTTGACCAGGCGGACTAAGGCTGCAGGCCCGACCCTTCCAAATCTTCGCTCATCCGCACCGTTCCTCCTCCTTGGACTCCAGGTTGGTTGTCTGGGACTTTAAGGCAAACTCCCACCCCACCCCACCCACAATCCGGATCAAGCCAGCCAGCAGTTCCGGACACCAGGCGGACTGAGGCTGCAGGCCCGACCAACCTGGTCCTGTCACTCATCTTCTGACCCTTTCCCACTAGCCTTTGGATTCTTTGAATTTTGGTGATTTGAATAGTGCGCCACATGATTTCCTTTTATCCTTTTGTTTTTCTTTGCTCTTGGGGTGTTGCTTATTAGGTCAGTTGAAGGCTCACCACTCCTTAGAAACAGCGAGGACTTTGGGCCATCCAGGGCTAGTGGCAACAGTTAATGGTAATTGTGAGCAACAGGTAGGCCAACCAAAAGAGAAATCATCAATTTTCTAAGCCTGTACAACTTTTAACAATCAAAGATACCTTAAATAAGTTAGGAAGAAATATATAGATTACCTGATGACTAGGAACAATCGCAGAGGCTCAAGAAATATGAGCAACCAACAAAAGGCCTCTCCCTCAAGGGAATTCATCAAGCCTACATCACCCACAGTCAATACAATGGACGTCGTGGACATGTCTGATAAGGAATTCAGAATATTTGTAGTGACCAAACTAACTGAGATGGAAGAGAAAAGAGACAAGGAGCTCCAGGAGATGAGGAAGTCCTTCAATGACTTGAAAGAAGAAATGGATACCTTAAACAAGAACCAGATGGAACTTTTAGGATTGAAGAATGTGATACAGGAAATCAAAACCTCCCTTGGAAGTATTAAAAGTAGGTTAGACCAGGCAGATGATAGAATCTCTAACATAGAAGACAAAACATCTGACCTAGAAAAAAGTATCAAGAAGATTGAGAAAACAACCATGAAAAATGAGGATAATATACGAGGAATACTGGATACCATCAAGCGCCCCAACATCAGGATAATTGGTATTCCAGAAGAGGAAGAAAATAATAAGGGCCTAGATAATTTATTCCATGAGATCCTGGAAGAAAACTTTCCAAATCTAGAAAGGCATTCAAATATCCAGACCCAAGAAATACATAGGACCCCGAGTAGAATCAACCCAAGAAGATCCTCTCCAAGGCACATCATAGCCAGACTGGCAAAAACAACAGACAAAGACAAGATACTAAAGTTGGCAAGAGGGAAACGCCAAGTTACTTACGAAGGTCACCCCATCAAGCCAACATCAGATCTCTCGGTGGAAACAATGCAGGAAAGGAAAGAATGGGGAAGTATAGTCAAAATGTTGAGTGAAAAACAATTTCAACCAAGAATACTATACCTGGCAAAATTTTCTTTCATATGGGAAAAAAAGATAAAAACATTCTCGAATAAACAAAATTTGAAGGAATTTACCAACTCCAGACCAGCTCTTCAAGAGGTTCTGAAGGGAGTACTATACCAGGAAAACTAAAAAAATCAGAGACAGTTATACGAGAACATAAAGCAACCAAGAAAATGGCTCACTTAATGATAGGATCAGGTACGGAAATATCGTTAATTACATTGAATGTCAATGGATTAAACTCTCCAGTTAAGAGACATAGACTGGCTGAATGGATAAGAAAACAGAAACCCTCTATCTGTTGCCTACAAGAAACTCACCTTATGGATAAAGACATACATAGACTAAAAGTCAAGGGCTTGAAAAAGATATTCCATACAAATGGAAATCAAAAAAAGGCTGGAGTAGCAATATTGATCTCAGACAAAATAGATTTCACGACAAAGACTGTAAGAAGAGACAAAGAAGGGCATTATATAATAGTAAATGGGGTAATCCAGCAAGAAGACATAACCCTTATAAATATCTACGCACCCAACTCAGGTGCGCCTAAATATGTGAAGGAAAGACTGCTGGAGCTAAAAGGAGATATAGGGAGAAATACTGTAATTGTTGGAGATCTCAACACTCCACTATCTCCTTTAGACAGATCTTCTAGACAGAAAATAAATAGAGAGATACAGGACTTAAATGATACTATAAATGGAATGAGCTTGACCGATATCTATAGAACTTTCCACCCTACATCCACAACATATACATTTTTCTCACCCTGACATGGAACCTTTTCAAAGATAGATCATATATTAGGACACAAATCAAGCCTTTACAGATTCAAAGGCATAGAAACTGTACCCAGCATCTTCTCTGACCATGATGGAATTAAACTCAAGATTAATTTCAAGAAACAACCCTGAAAATACATGAACACATGGAAACTGAACAACCTACTTCTGAATGACTTCTTCACTACTGAAGAAATTAAGGCTGAAATAAAGCAATTTATGGGAACAAATGATAATGAGTACACAAGTGTCCAGAATCTATGGGACACAGCAAAAGCAGTCATAAGAGGGAAATTCATAGCAATTAGTGCGCATAAGAAAAGGATGGAAAGATGGCAAGTAGATAACTTATCATCATGCCTCAGAGAATTGGAAAAACAACAACAAACAAACCCCCAAAATGCCAGGCGAAAAGAAATAATAAATGTTTGAGCAGAAATAAATGAAATAGAAAATAAACGAACCATACAGAAAATAAATGAAAGCAAAAGCTGGTTCTTTGAAAAGATTAACAAGATCGACACACCATTGGCTAGACTGATCAAGAAGAAGAAAGAAAGAAACCAGATTAATCAAATATGTGATGAAACAGGCAATATTACCACAGACATAGCAGAAATACAAAATATCATTAGAGGATACTATGAGCGACTTTATGCCAACAAACAAGATAACCCGGAGGAGATGGACAAATTCCTGGATGCATATAATCTGCCAAGATTGGATCAGGAAGACATAGAGAACCTGAATAGACCTATAACAAGCCAGGAGATTGAATCAGTAATAAATAACCTCCCAACAAAGAAAAGCCCAGGTCCAGATGGCTCCACTTATGAATTCTACAAAACTTTTAAGGAAGAGTTAACCCCTATCCTACTGAAATTATTTCTAAAGATTCAAAAGGAAGGAAACCTTCCAAATTCATTTTATGAAGCCTCCATTATCCTCACCCCCAAAACAGATAAGGATATGACAAAAAAAAGGAAAACTATAGACCAATATCATTGATGAATATAGATGCAAAAATTCTCAACAAGATACTCGCAAATCATATCCAACAACATATAACAAAGATCATTCATCACGACCAGGTAGGCTTTATACCAGGGATGCAAGGGTGGTTCAATATAGCAAGACCATAAATGCAATATATCACATTAACAGAAAGAAAGATAAAAACCATATGATCATCTCAATTGATGTGGAGAAAGCATTTGATAAAATACAACATCCTTTTATGATTAAGACTCTCAGTAAGATTGGTATAGAAGGGTCATTTCTGAACACAATAAAAGCAATCTATGAAAAAATTACAGCTAACATTATACTGAATGGGGAAAAGCTGAAAGCTTTTCTTCTGAAAAGAGGTACTAGGCAAGGCTGCCCACTTTCTCCACTGCTCTTTAATATAGTACTGGAAGTCTTAGCTATTGCAATCAGAGAAGAGAACAATATTAAAGACATTCGAATAGGCAAAGAAGAGTTGAAAATATCTTTATTTGCAGATGACATGATGGTATACTTAGAAGACCCAAAGGTATCCATGAAAAAACTTCTTGAAGTAATAAGTGAATACAGTAAGGTGGCAGGATACAAAATCAATATCCAAAAATCTATAGCATTTCTATTTATGAACAACAAGTTGAATAAAGCAGAGCTGAAGAAAGGAATCCCTTTCACCGTAGCCACAAGGTGTATAAGATACCTAGGGTAAACCTAACTAAGAAAGTCAAAGACCTTTATAAAGAAAACTACGAAAATCTTAAAAAAGACATTGAAAGTGACATAAAAAAGTGGAAGGATATCCCATGCTCCCAGATTGGAAGAACTAACATAATCAAAATGGCAATTCTACCCAAATTAATCTACATGTTTAATGCAATTCCAATCAAAATACCAGAAATATTCTTCACAGATCTAGAAAAGACGATCATAGGATTTGTCTGGAATCAAAAAAGACCTCGTATTGCAAAAGCAATCCTGCGCAAGAAGAATGGAGTAGGAGGCATATCACTCCCTGATCCCAAGATATACTATAAAGCTGTGGTCATCAAAACGGCATGGTATTGGCATAAAAACAGACATGTGGATCAATGGAAGAGAATAGAGACCCCAGAAATAACCCCCAAAGCTTACAGCCAACTGATCTTTGACAAAGGATATCAGTCAATCCATTGGGAAAAGGAAAACCTCTTTAGTAAATGGTGCTGGAAAAACTGGGTATCCACCTGCAGAAAGATGAAACTGAACCCCCATCTTTCACCATTAACAACAGTCAACTCAAAATGGATCAAAGATCTGAACCTAAGACCTCAAACAATAAAACTACTGGTGGAAAATGCTGGGGAAACTCTGGGAGACATTGGAGTAGGCAAAGACTTCTTAAATAAGACTCCCAAAGCACAGGCAATAATCCCTAAAATAGACAAGTGGGACTATATTAGACTAAGAAGTTTCTGCACAGCAAAGGACACAGTAACAAGTGTGAACCGACAACCCTCAGAATGGGAGAATATTTTTGTTAAATATGCCTCAGACAAGGGACTGATAACCAGAATACATAGGGAACTCAAGTGCCTTATGCAAAAAAAAAAAATGATTAACCCAATTAAAAGATAGGAAAATGAGTTGAACAAAAGTCTCTCTAAGGAAGACATACAAACAGCCAAAAAGCATATGAGGAAATGCTCAACATCCCTCATCATAAGGGGGATGCAGATAAAAACCACAATGAGATACCACCTAACCCCTGTCAGAATGGCAAAGATTAAGAATATAAAAAGTGATAAATGTTGGCGGGGATGTGGTGAAAAGGGAACCCTCCTACACTGTTGGTGGGAATGTAAACTAGTTCAACCACTGTGGAGAACACTATGGAGGTTCCTCAAAGATCTACAAATAGAACTACCATTTGACCCAGCAATCCCACTTCTGGATATCTATCCAAAGGACAGGAAAACGCTCAGTCAGAAAAGTGCTTGCACATCAATGTTTGTTGCAGCATTATTCACAATTGCCAAGACATGGAACCAACCTAAATGTCCACAAACTGATGAATGGATTGGAAAAGTGTGGTATACATAGTCTATGGAATACTACTCAGCCATAAAAAATAACAAGACCCTGGCATTTGATAGAAAGTGGTCAGATATGGAGGATCTATTGCTGAGTGAAGTAAGCCAGGCTATGAAAGAAAGATATTGTATGTATCCACTCAATATATACCGACTATCCACACTCTATGGTAGAGAGCAAAATATTGGAGGACAAAAAAGCAGTGAAGGTACTTAATGAGAATAGGACAGTGTGGAATGGGGGAGGTGAAGAGAAGAGGATAGAGAAAGATAGCAAGAGAACCATAGAGAGGTAGGACGTTAGTGAGAAACAGATATGGTTTATTAACTGTAGATAATGACATGTATAGTATTCTCAACTGGATTGGTCTGAGAAGTATTTCATGATGGGCAAAGTCTTTTTACAAGCAAAATGAGGAATAATGATTGGCTGTTTTTAAAAAATAATTATAATAATAATAATGATTGGGGAAGACATAGAAAAGATCTTGAATGTTGAAGCAGGGAGATTAATGTCTCTGTATTGACTGACATGCATGGCATTCCCTTTTGAAAAAGCATTGTAATACACTGTAAAGTTATAGTAATGCAATGTAATATAAAGAAGATTATGATAATAATAAAAAAAGAAATAATCTTGAAAATAATTCAAATGAAGAAGACCTAGTGGAATAAGTGTTTAGAATATGTCCTCATGTGCCTAAAAAAATGAAGTCTATGTAATTCTATTTTTGATTATGCAGAAACTATCTCTGGAAAGTAGTATAGGTTGCTTCTTGAAAGGAAATGGAATATCAGATTTGTGTGAGCATGTGATTTATTTTTCATAGTATGTTCTTATTTCTTCTTAATTGTGTGCTCTCGCTGCCCATTAACTATTTTGAGATTTAAAATAAATGGTAAAAGGTAAAATTATAATTCTATATGTTCATTCTAGAAAATTAATAGAAACTTTCTAAAGTTTACAGAGGAAACCCAAAAAATATTGCAATTCCATTACTGGGAGTTGACAACAATGAAGATTTTCATTTTTTTTTCTTGACCCTTTTGTCTACATGAACTTGGTAGAAGCAACATTTATTATGTGTGAGTATGCCCAAGACACAGCGGAGATAAGCTTAGAGAGCAGGCAGCTATGTAATAAGCCACTAGGAAAGAAGGAGAAGGAGAACGAAGGAGAAAAGCTGCTCTGGTTGGGACTTGAGGAAAAATGTGAAGGTTTGGCTTCAGGTAGCTCTAGAGTCCAAGAGAATTGAGGGAAATGAAGGAATGTGTGAGAGGAGCTTTGTAGTCGTCTGATGGAGTCCCTCATATACCAGAATATCAAATACCAGATTTACAGATAATATATATATTTTTTTTAATTACTAGAGCCATGTGAAGCCCTATGACTCCCTATTCGTGAGGGGCTACCCATGTGCCACTGAAAAAGCTCTTTAAGTGCTCTAGTCAGCAAACTGCAATCCTGCTCAGCCTCTGGGGCTTCCAAACATGGACACATGGACATATCTACAAAGCCGGTGAGAATCTTATAGGGTCAGAATTGGGGTGCAGCATGTCAAGGGTTTATTTCCCCTGGATTCTTTCTCCTTTGCCTTCTCTCTTATATGATCACAGTGACTAAATTTCTCCTCCATTCTAACTCACCTCACCACTTGGTCTCTCCGAGACTAAGTGCAAATTCCTAAAGCTTAACAGTTTGGGTGCTTGGTAGCTTTGGAATGTATGCAAGTGCTAGAGAGATCTAGTGAGAAATAGTTGGGGCATTTTCTTTGTTGCTGCTTTTTACAGCTAAAAAGAATGTACTTTTAGAACGTGTTTAGCTAGAGGGATAAACAGAATTGTATTCCTATCCAGTACATTTTTGTGTTGCCTACCTTTTAAAATAAAACTTAATTATTCTGATTATAATTTAAAAGGAAAATTCACTTAGAAAACTCTAGTGATAATTAAATGCTTATTTCACTTTAGTTTATTTAGAAAATGGCAATGACTTTGGCAGTTCTAGTGTCAAATTATAATATTCCCCACCGAAATCTCCAGCAGTAGCCTTTAACCTCATGTCATCTCATTTGTACCTTTCATATTAAGCAGAAAATGGATAAATATACTTTCATGCTTTACAAATTTTATTTCATACCTAATATAGAGTTTTATAGTTTCATATGCTTTTTTTTTTACATAATGTGAACACTTTCTGATGCCATTAAAACATTAAAAATCATTATTTTTGATGACCACTGTTACACAAAGCAGTTCCCTTCTAGAAGCTTCCTCTGTCTCCATCATGAGCTGGGTTTCAGGACAAAGCCCACAAAGTCACAGAGTATGGGTGAAGAAATAGGCTTTATTGGAGAGAGGAGAAACTAACATGGGGTATGGGTCAGCAGGCAGAGAAAAGAAACCAAAGAAACCAGATTTTCCTCATAGACCAGTACGTCAGGTAGGTTTGCTTTTCAGTGGGTATATGAAGTGCATATATGCCAGACTTTTCCCACTACATTTATCTGTTCATATCCGTTTTTATTGATTCTATGTCATAGGAATTATGAATAATGCAGCAATAAACATGGGAGTGCCAGTCTTTTTCCAACTGAGTGTATTTCTATCCTTTGGGTAGATAACCAGGAATGTAATTGCTGGGTCATATGGTAGTTCATATATCCCCACTCAGTGTATACTGAATGTCTGTACTCTCTGGCAAAAACTGATAAATTGGAAAATAGGAAAGCATGTAGAGCAACTGTGGATACTAGAGACAATGTGGGAGGAGGGTGAGGAATGGGGGAAGGTTGAGGGAGGGAATCAAGGGGGAGAAAAAGAAGTAAAATATTTAAGGGATATGAAAAGGGAAAATTATCCATTGATGATAATGTGTATGGTAATATCTTTGACCTGACCAATATACAGTATATTCAGGATGGGAAAATTCATTTGGTATACTGTAATGATACACATGATTGAATGTAAAAAATAAGTTGTTTTTGTTTTTAATTGCTTGCTTGCTGGCCTAGTAGAAGTGCCATGCATTATTAATACCCTTGCTCTGTAAACTGGACCCACATGGGAGGTCTGGGTTTGATTCCCAGCAACCGCAAGGCTGAGTGCAGTGCTTTATGCCCATAATCCCAGTGACTCAGAAAGGATGAGGCAGGAGGATCACAAGAGAGGCTTACCTGCGCACAGAGTGAGACATCTTAAAAAGACATCTTGGTAGCAACTTCCTATAGGCCCATCTAGGAGACTGAGGTAAGAAGGGTGCACTAGTGAGACTCTGTCTTAAAATACTTCTTTTATTTGCTAATTATATAAATTCAAATTGCCTGTTCTTGATCTTAATTTATTTTTCTATTTGAGTACTAGTGTTCTAGTATTGATTTTGGAGAGTTCTTTCTATTTATAAGATTATTAAGCATATTTTCTGTCAAATCTATGACTAATATTTTCCCAGTTAATTTACATTTTAATTATGGATAACATTTATAATATTCCTTAGATAACTTCACAATTACTGACTTCTGATCAATTATTTCTGATTTCAGATATGTCTTACATCATGAAGAATTTCAAGAGGGGATGTATATTTTTGTTTGAAAGAAATCTTCCTGTGTGTACATATAACTAATAGTAAAATCAAATGCAATATTTGATGAAAAAGAGAATGAGAAAAATATATTTTAACTTCCTGATTTGTTTCTTTAGGAAAATATTTTGCCAATGTCAATACTATTCTTTTCTAATGGAACTTCATCTACTTTCCAAATACGAAGTATAATTGTCTAGTTTAAAATATAAACAACATGAAGCTTATTTATATTTCTGGAATATGAACTGCCTATGTAATAAGAATATATGGAGAAAGTGTTAATGAAAGGTAAAAACTGTTGTACAAGTCCACAAGTACAAACCCCAAATTCAGAATATATCACTTAAATTGGGACGAGTTTTCTCATATTCAATTACCTGAAACCTGAATTGGTATCCCCCAGGTTCAAGACCTATCAAATTATGCATTTGATAATACTGTCAAAATCTTTTCTCATGTTTATTCATGTATTTTCTCCAAGATGAAGAGAGATAGAGACAGCAACCATAACAGGGACCGAACACTGGGATCCACTATTAGCCTTCCACCAGCCCTGGATTGTGGGCAGACGTGTACCTGGTATATTTCAGGAAGTCTCTGGACTTTTTTTTTTAATTACTTTCATTTAGCTTTATTTATTACTTTATTTTTTATTCATTTATTTTCATTTGATTAGAGAGGAACAGAGTGAAAGAGAGAGAGTGAGAAAGGAAGCTTCCATGTCTGGAACTTGAACCACAGTCAGCCATGTGGGAGTCCAGTGCCCTTAACCACCATGCCACCTGCCTGCCCCTGATTTTTGTTTTTTGGTTTTTGGGGGTTTTTTATAGAGAGACAGAGAGATTTTTGCCATAGGGCATGTGAACTCATCAGAGAGACAGAGAGAAACAAAGCAGGAAATCACCCCCCAGGGGCCCCAGCCATACCACAATCCCTTCTCGCAGGATTTTGGGCATGCACACACATGTGCCTGCTGTGAGTTTTAAGCCACAGGATCCAGGACTTGACCACAGTTGACTATGAGGGAGTCCAGCAACATAACCATTACACCATCTGCTGGTCCCAAGACAGAAATGTTTTTTGTGAAGTGTTAGACCTTACCACCATTCCACCATCTGGCCCCTGTCAAAATCTTTTAAAGTTGGTTTCCTAATTTTTGTTTGTCTCTTGGAAGATGGAGAAGAGAAGTAGGTTGCCATGCACCTAATTAGAGAAACTATAACTTTTCGCTTTTCACCTATTAATTCTTCATCAGAGTATAGTTTTCTGGATTACCTATCTTAAAGTCAGAGGCTTAATTACAATTCTATTCACTGTTCCCATTCTTCTGTGAGACCTACACCCATCACATTTACGTGGCATGCACGCACACACACACCACACCCTGCACATCCTCTCTTTTTCTCATAAAAATCAAAACATTGATGGCTGGGCTTTGCTAACTTACTAATGAGATGTTTGCATAGGAGAAAATTGGATAATAAAAGAGAAATAAAAATAGATTGAGGGCCAGCCCAATGGCATGGTGATTAGACTGGATCCACGTGGTCAACTTCACGGTTCAAATCCGGGCTTAATGGCTTGAAAAATACACCGAGCATGTGTGCAAGCCTGCCCAAAATCCTGAGGGCAGAATGGAGGAGAAAGATTGTGCCATCGCCACTCTCCCTGGAGGGTAATTTCTCACTTTCCTTCCATCTCTCTCTGTCTATGTTTCTATGATGACCATATGTACCCCATGGGGGGAAAAAAAGTAAGAATAAAAAAATTAAAAATAAATAAAATAGGAAACTTGTTATTTTTTCTTTGTTTTTTTTTTTTTTTGGGAGAGGTTTTTTTTGCTATAGGGCGCGTGCGCTCGCCAGACAGAGAGAGACAGAGAGATAGAAAGCGAGAAATCACCCCCCAGGGGGGATGGCCATGCCGCAATCCCTTCTCCTCCATTCTCCTCTCGGGATCTTGGGCACGCACGCACACGCGCCCGGCGTGAGTTTAAGCCGCCGGGTCCGGGACTCGAACCGCGGTCGACTACGTGGGAGTCCAGCGACATAGCCATTACGCTAACTGCTGGTCCCGGAAACTTGTTTTTAGGTAGCAGTAAATGAAGTAATCACATGGGAAATAAAACTACATATAAATTTCTATATTTATAATCTTAAAAGAATCTGATGACATGGATATGGTAATACAGAATTTGAGAGCTAAGAGAGTTTTTTGAGTCCTCTAGTCCAAAGCCTTTAGTTATCACATAAATATAAAAATATAGGTCAACCTTTTAGTGCAGCTGTCTGGCACTGCTCAGGCTTGATTTTCACAGGACCACAAACCTGGCTGTCACACTGGGCATGAGGGTAGGTGTGCCCAGGATACTGACAAAGTGAAAAGTTCGAGAAAAGAATTCACTCCACTCACTGTGGAGTGAATAAGCCCCACTGAGGGTTGCTTTTTTTTTTTTCCTGTCTCTCCCTTTCTCTTTCTCTCTCTTTTTCTTGCCCTCTGTATTGAAAAAAAAAAAAAAAATGGTGAAACAGGATCAGAGAGTAGGTTATTTGTTTCAAAAAATGCAAGTAGTCAGTGGTAAAACTAGAATTAGAACCTGTATCTGTTGATTTTCAATTGGATGCTATTTTGTCTTTACAGCCCTATCAGAGCCTATTAACCCTAACCCATGTAAGATAAGACTGATATTTTCAGGTCCCCTTTTCCAGAATAATTATCAGCACAGCATTAGGGGCAATGTGTTCACCACTGTCCAGGGTTATAGGAGCCTTGTTATATTCAGATTGGAATATAGGGATAGAGCTATATTTAATTCATACTAATCAAATCTGGGCTTACTGAATGGGTTTACAGGGAAGCAAATAACATAGTGAATAGTATCAACTATTTCATATACCTCCTAAAGCACTGAAGTGTTGGTACAAAGACATTCTAGTGACTCAACTTTTTCATTCTCATCAAGGAACTAGCATTCCTTTCCCCCTTCTCCAGTGTTTTGATATGCTATTGACTCAGCTAATGTCTAAATTTAATGCTCTTGTTTTTACTAATTATAGACTGATTTCTCTCTCCATATGTATGTCTAATATCACCTCTCTTAGAATAATGGTAGTCATCATTCAATATTGAATGACCCATACAGAGCACTGATGCATGGTCACCTCAAAGGCCATGACTTAACAAACAGATTACATTTCTTTGAATAAAATGCTCATCCCTGTTTCAATCATCTGGGGTCAGAGTGGTGACACAAAATACAGCATTATATGACCTAGAGATTCCTTGGTGGAGGCAATAGATATGGCTACGTGTGGTTCCCAGAGAGGTCTTTGTAACTGCAAACACTTCGCATGGCCTGTTTGTGCATAAACAAACTGAAATATATGCATAGTCAGTGAATTCATACCTAGTATGCAATTGTAGTATGCATAAATCCAAGAAGTCTTTTTTTTTTTTAGAGGTTTTTGCTATAGCGCACATGTGCTCACCAGAAAGACAGAGAGAGACAGAGAGACAGAAAGCGAGAAATCCCGCCCCCCTCCCAGGGGAGATGGCTACACCGCAATTCCTTCTCCTCCATTTTCCTCTTGGGATCTTGGGCACGCACGCACATGCGCCCGGTGTGAGTTTAAACCACCAGATCCGAGACTTGAACACGGTCAACTACATGGGAACCCAGCAACATAGTCGTTATGCTAACTGCTGGTCCTAATCCGAGAAGTCTTGATTGAAACTGAATGCATATAGTCGTCAGTGTTTCCTCCTGAAGCCACACTAAAATAATGATAAAGGACATGGGTAGGGAGCATAGATTTGTACATGCAAAGAGAAATGGAGAGAAGACAACAGCACAGGGTTTGGGAAGTAAGGAAGCAGATGTTTGGTGGCTGACTCATTATGAAGAAAGGTGAATCCTAAACTGGCCATGTGGAAAGCCAAGAAGCAAACCTATTTATATGCCATAAAGCATGAAAGACATGAAGTGACCAAGCACCTGTAGAAAGTGAAGTAAGAACAAGAGATTTTGCTGAAGTTTGTTTAAGCAATAGAATCTTCTGCCTTCCCTGGAGAATCCAAGAGAGAGCGACTGGGATGGGGAGCTGGCACAGAGCTGGCATAGAGCTGCCAATCAGCATTTCCAGGTATTTGAAGAAAGCTCCTTTGTGCCCACACTCTTTGCAGAGGTGAATTGCTGTTTCTCTTATCAACTGCTATCCCATGTCTTTACCTCTTTGAGTCTGAGCTGGCTCGTAAAATGTTTTGACTAATAGATTAAGAGTGGAGTGACAGTGTGTCTAAAATGCCTGTTGTTAACCTCTTAAATCCAGGAGTTGCTCGGCCAATTCACGGAATCATGAACAATAGTAAATTCAATTGTTATTTGAAACCAATACGTTTGTATTCCTTTTAAGGTGGAATAAGAGTCATCATATTATCTCTTTAAAACTGTACTTTAGGGACCAGCAGTTAGCGTAATGGCTATGTCGCTGGACTCCCACGTAGTCGACCGCGGTTCGAGTCCCGGACCCGGCGGCTTAAACTCACGCCGGGCGCGTGTGCGTGCGTGCCCAAGATCCCGAGAGGAGAATGGAGGAGAAGGGATTGCGGCATGGCCATCCCCCCTGGGGGGTGATTTCTCGCTTTCTATCTCTCTGTCTCTCTCTGTCTGGCGAGCGCACGCGCCCTATAGCAAAAACATCTCCAAAAAAAAAAAAAAAAAAAAACTGTACTTTAGTATCAGCCTCTCAAGAGATAATGTCTAAAGCTGAAAAAACTTTAAAAAGCAAAATAGGTGTGCTACTTAGAGTGATGGGGTTAATATCAAAGGAATTCATTAAAACTTAGAAGTACCATTTTTCTTAAAAAATTCTTTTTCTCAGGAAGATTTGTGCATACACAATTGGATAAAAACTAAAACCAAACTACATTTCAAGGAAGGAAAGCCAAAAAATAAAGATTCAGAAGAAAATTCATCACAATATTTGTGACATTATTGGTTATCTTAATGGTAGATTGCAGTTGCTTTTTCTTTTTCTTGCTATATATTCCTCCATTTTTCAAATTTTAAATAATGAATATATATTGCTTGTATAAGCAGAAGGGGAAAAAAGAACAAGAAGAAAGAAAATAAATAAAGCTATCTTTCAGGTTTAATTCCCAAGCTCTCCCATGCCCCAATCCCTTCCCTGTATCATTTTCAGTTTCTGAATGTGTACATCTTTCTCCTGTTTTCACACATAATGAGACAAATCATTATGTGCCCTTCGACAATAGTTCAATTCATTCTAGGCTCTTGGTCACTCTTCAATACAAGGCTTCTCTGAAAAATAAACTGGCCTGTATATTTCAGCTTGCTTTGATCTTTAAAAATTTTCTGTGTTTCTCTGTAACTTTTCTTCCCTGCTCTATCCTAACTCCTAAGGCTACCTGGCTCTGCCTATCTACTCCATCCTCTTCCCACCCCTATCAGGAGATACAAACCCCGCATCTTTACGTTCATGATTTGAATAGCAAGTTAGTGATTCTACATATCTGTGTGGAATAGCAATCCACTTTCCCAGGCTGTTTTCCTCTCGGTCTGTGCTCATATTGGCCAGAGGAGTAATAGAAGTTTCATTTGTCTCTGGTTAAGGGGAGATGTGATATTGAATGTCATTGTTCACCCTGCAATAGCACAGTCGAGGTCCTCTCCACCGTTGCCCAGGTTACAGGTTGATCTGCATGAAACGTACAATCTCCACACACCTCAAGGTCCTGCAGAACCAATCATTTAAGGAGACAAACTGAATGAGAAGAGAAAGATTTTCGTAGACTGTCAGTTCTTTCATTTCCAGAAGAATGGCTAATTTCACAAACAAAAACCTCATGGAGACAGGGGAGGCAAGGAGGAAATGGCAGATAAGGATTTGCTTTTCACTAAAACGTAAATATTTTATATGTGAAAGCTGAGATCAGCTTCCGCTCTGGTGTTTGGAGTGTATTCTCTAGCTAGATTTTGCCTTTTCAAATTATAGCAGAAATATTATAATACACAGCATTTTTAACATTGCCACCATGTCCTACTCAACTGTCACAGTTCGCCTCTTCAAATTTTACTCAGTTACACACATAAGTCGTTGCAAACATTTCAGACACATGTTTTATAAATTATTTTCAATACTTGCATTCGTAGTGAACAAAAGACTCCTCAGTCCTTTTTCCTACCTCCCTGCGGGAGGAGAAGGAGGGAAGATATAATTATATAAGCTAAGGTCAGGGATTGAGTAAAGTATTTCCATTTGAAAAATATATTTCAGTCAATTGTTTGGTTAAACAACTGTAAGAACATGAAAAGGCCCTTGTATTTACATGGAGCACAGCTTGTATTTATATACAGTATAAAGGCCTGATGTGTAAACATTAGAAGTAGATGCAGTCTCTCTCAGGAAATACACCTACTTTCTTTGTGCTGAAGAACTGGGAAGCTCTCTATTGTGTTGGGGGGGATTACTAAAAAGGAGGAAGAAAGGAAGGGAGGGAGAAGTAAAAAAGAGGAAGGAGAAAGGCAAGCAGGCAGGCTACTAATTTAAAGTGGATTAACCAACTCTGAACCACAAAGACACTTTGAAAAATACTGACTTATATTAAGAAAAACATTAACTTACTATTCAGAGGGGGAAAAGCAAACAGATGTCTAGTCATATGAAAAAAAGAATATTAAATTCTATCTTACAAAGCTATGAGCAATAATAATCTGTAGTTGAAACACTTTTTTTTAAGTTCAAAAGACAATAAAAAGACTGAAAAGAAAATTAAATTTATCTTACATCTCTCTGAGTCTGTGGACCTAACTCACTATGCATGGTGCAAAAGAAGGTGGCAGTGGCTGGGCACAGCAGCCAGCCCCCATACCTGGATTTAGAGAGCTTTCGGAGGATGATGATGTGTTTGCTATTTACTTATTTATTCATTTATTTATTTATCTATTTATTATTTGTAAGTTTCCTATAGGGCACATGCACTCACCAGAGAGGGGAGGGAGGGAGTGAGAAAGCAAGCGACCAGGTCTGGGACTTGAAACACAGTCAGCCATGCAGGAGTCCAGCACCTTAACCACCACACCACCTGCTGGCTCTGGTATATTTGCTTTTATTTGTTAAAATGTACTGCATTTTTAAAAACTTATAAAATAAAAAAGTCAGAAAACTAAATATGAAAGAAATTAAAGTACTTAATGACAATCTACAAAGTTGAGGGGGTGGGATAGAGTCGTTAATTACCAACACCCATTTTGATTCTCCCACCTATATTTTATTGGAGCTCTTGGATCTCACTAGCAATGTGACTTTTATCTTCTTCCTGCAGCTCCATCCCCAACTTTCTTTCCTACCTTCTAATTTCCCTTATTCATTCCTCCACTCTTCTTACTTCCCTTTATTTGTTTTCTTTCTTGTCTTTCTTCCTCTAGTGTCTTATTTTCTTTCCCTAATAGCAATAAATAGGTAACGTACCGAGTTAAATCAAAGGATTATATTTCAGTATGATGAAAAAGTTTCACAGAAATATGACAGAAAAGAACATTTGCGGTATCAGTTTAATTCTTCTCTTTCCTCCACAAAAGCAAGAGTATGGAGGAAGAGGAAGAGAAGTAGAAAAGAAACAAAAAGGAGGAAGAGGAGGCAAAAGAGAACAGGAGAAGGAGAAGAAAAAAAGACAAAAGAAGAGAATTTTCATATACAGTACCCAATGACTTTTGCTGGCCATTGGTCCTGAGCTTTGAGCACTGAGAAGTGACTAAGCCGAAAAGTAGAGAACAAGCGAGCATACGAGACGACAACTATGAGGAAAGCAAGGGATAGTGTCACCGGAAAACAGGAGAAGGTGTAAATTGGATTGTTAAAATATACACTCAATGCTTTTAGTGGTGAAAGCAAAAGTATGATAATCCATTATAAAAGGTTTTTTTCCCCTCAGTATTATTAAATGGCATACCAATTAGAAGCGGAACCACAGCTAGCTGCATTGTTTAAAAAATATGTTCGTAACATTTAAAGTTATGCCATATATAAATTCTTAAATAGTGTCCACTCACAACTTTTAATAATTCAATCTAATACGTAGCTGCTAGTTCAGATAAATGGTTTTAGCTTAGTTATTTATTTAAATAATGAAAGACTTCATTAATTATGAAGGTTGGCATTGGGCTAGAAAGGCATTCAAGTTCATTTCTTTTCTTATATTCTTATAAAAATGTTAAAACCCTCTAAATTTAAGCAAAGATGAGATTTTTTCACTCTATTGGAACACCAAAAACTACAGGCTGTAACACTGCCAAATATTTTGTTTTAGTCATTACAATAACATACCATAAGTCTTTCACTTTTTTAAAAATGTGTTGAACATACTCTGCAGATTGTATGATTATTACATATCTGTTTCATGAAATAAATGTATAGAGAAGTGGGAATATGTCCAGGTTACTTTGTTTTGTTTTGTTTGTTTTTTAGAGAGTTTTTTTTTTTTTTTCTACAGGGCTCATGCACTTGCCGGAGAGACATAGAGACAGAAGGCAAGAAAACACCCCCTCAGGGAGGGTGGCCAATGCTGCAATCACTTCTCCTCCATACTCCTCCCAGGATTTGGGGCACACACGCACATGTGCCTGGTGTGAGTTTCAAGTCTCCAGGTTCAGGTTCAAACCACAGTCGACAACATAGGAGTCCAGCAGCATAATCGTTATGCCACCTGCTGGTCTCCCAGGTTGTTTTTGTTGTTGTTGTTGTTTGTCTTTGTAGTTGTTTTTAACTAAAGAAATTGTACTACTGGGGCCAGCAGATGGCATAGTAGTTACATTGCTGGAGTCCCACATAGCCAACCATAGTTCAAGTCCCAGACCTGGTAGCTTGAAAATCATGCTGGGCACTTGTGCACGCATGCCTAAGGTTCCAGGAAAAGAATAGAGAAGAGAGATTGTAGCATGGCCATCCTCCCCCAAGGGTTGATTTTTCTCTTTCCCTCTCACTACTCCCCTCTCTCTCTGATGAATGCATGTTCCCAAAGATAAAAATCCTCTTTAAAAAAAAAAAAAGAAAGAAAATATACTATCAGTAAGTTTAATTTACACTAGCTGGACAACTGTGGCAGGGAAAACTGATTCAACAGTTCCTAAAGAGTAATATATTTTAGAAATATGTTCTCTGATTGAGTGAAAATTATTGAACATTTGCTATTTGTTCTAACCTTGTATTAGGCACCATAAAATACAATAGGATAGAAACAAAACCACAGATAATTACAAAATCATACTTTATGTATGTTTTAATAGTTCAACAACATGATGGAAGAATGGATATGGGGAAGATTGCAATAATAATAGGAAGATCTGGGAAATCCCTATGGGGAAGCGAGAAAAATGCAGTAGCTTCCACAGACATCACAGGGAAAGGAAGTTTCAATAAAGTGAAAAACAAAAACAAAGGCCCATAAGTAGGCATGCTCTCACTTCTGAAGTTTCTGCACTGTGTCAACTGAAATCTGTTCCCCTGTGACTTCAGTCCACTGATAGTTCTCCTCTCTCTGGGATCATACAGACTCCAGTAAAATTATTCATCGTCTTAAAAGAAAGACTTTAATAATTGCTGATTGTGTCTCCGAGACTTCTGTACCTACAGATTCTCTGTTCCTTCTTACATTAAAATCCTTAAATGGTTCTTAACTGATAAAGTCTCAAATCACTGTATTACCTCCATTGTTTTCTTCTAAATCCATTCCAGATTGATCATACTATTTCAAAGGTGTTTTCAAATCTTTTGAGAGCTGGCAAAGGAAAAATGGAATGCTAGGTCTCCTGCTTCCAAATACAAGTTAAACAATGATTTTTAAAAATGACAAATCCATTGTAACAAAAAAGAAAAATAAAAGATTCAGGAACTTTTGTCTACAGCTTTGAACTTTCAAAAAGTGTTACTGAGGGGAAAAGTTTATAGACAAAATGCTAGCCCAGCCATGATGGCACAGGATGTAGGGCACGGCTAAGCAATGATCAAACCTTATGGAAGGCCTGGGTTCGGTTCTGGACCAACTGAAACACATGCAATGGCACATGCTCATAGTCCTAATTAACTGGGAGGCTGGGGCAATGAGATTGCTACAAGGTGAGACCCTATCAAAAATATGTTTCTTTCTAGCTTTCACTCTCTCCCTCTCTCCTTAATAAAAAATATATATGTGCATAATATGTATGTGTATGAGTTCCAAGAATCATGCCAATTCTGTCCATGGGAGTAGAAGTGCACTATAAGGTAACCCGGCAGCGAGGGGAAAGTAGTGAAAGAAGTCTTGATGGTAGGAGCCAATACAATTTATCTCAAGCTCTTAGAACCTCAGCAGAAGCAGAAAATGCTATGGATTATCATTGTCTAAGAGTTCATTTCAAATTGGGGAACAATCTAAAGCCTGAAATCATTGCCTCTTGAAAATGTAACATTCCTTGGACAAGATGATGTAGAGCCTAAGAAGACTGGACTGAGGCATTGATGCAGTACTACACAACTTTCTAGTCCTAAGAAGAAGGATGCTGAAGCTCCAGTTCTCACATACACCTTAGAAATGCAGAAAGGAGAAAAGGCATGGTCTCTGATCTTCAAACAGAAGATAAGCCAATCTTAGGTAAAGTATTAAAGCTATCAAGACAAATTCAATCACTTTACAGAAAAACATTGAGACTACTTGATAAAACTTCCCACAATAAACACAAGCAAGTCAGGGATAGGAAGAGGCAAGAGGAAAAAAAAAAAATGCCAAGGACAAAGAAGAAACAAGCATATGAAAGCGAAAAGGAAGGAGACAAAATGAGAACAAATTATATAAAGATGAGGAACCTTATATAGAAGAAAATATTATCCAGGGTAAAGAAAAGTCCCTAGAAATGCCTTGAGCCAAAGAATAGAATATGAACAAGAATTTAATAAAACATGAGGTCAAAGAGATGATGGCAAAGCAACTATATAAACGGTTAGGAAAAATATTGAGGAACAACACAACTAATTTCAGAACTAATCAAAAACTTAGATCAGCAAGGGTCAGAATTAACATGGCTGAAAATCCGTTGATACAGAGGAAAGACTTAATACCAAGAATGCAGAAGATGAAAAAGGAATTAAAACAATTTGCTAAGATATAATATATATATGGGGGGTGTTGGTAAACCAACTGAAGAATAACTTCTCTGAAATAAAGAAGATCCAATTATACAGATTAAATGGGCACACTATAATCTAAGATAAACAAATGTAGGATTATCTATGTAAACATATCACAGTTAAATTTTTAACTTCAAAGAAAGAGTTCTTCAGTTACTTCACAGAAAAAAGAATGTCATTGAGGACGAGCAGTTGGCGTAATGGCTATGTCACTGGACTCCCATGTAGTCAACCGTGGTTTGAGTCCCAGACCCGGTAGTTTAAACTCACGCCAGGCATGTGTGTGTATGTCCCCAAGATCCTGAGAGGAGAATGAAGGAGAAAGGATTGCAGTGTGACCATCCCTCCAGGAGGTGATTTCTCACTTTCTGTTTCTCTGTCTCTCTCTGTATTTCTGGCGAGCACACGTGCCCTATAGCAAAAACTTCTCAAAAAAAAAAAAAGAATGTCACTGGAAAGGGATAAAAAACTATTCAAGGGACAGCAGGTAGCATACTGGCTAAGGCACTGGACTCCCACATGTCCAATGCAACTTGATCCCCAGAGACAATGGTTTGAAAAACATGCCAAGTATGTGTGCCCAAATCCCGAGAGGAGGATGGAGGAGAAGAGATTACAATATGGCCATTCCCCTTTGAGGGGTGATTTCTCACTTCCCCTCACTCTGTCTCTCTCTCCAGCAAGTGCTCATGACCTATGGGCAGAAAAGAAAAAAAGAAAAAAAAAAAAAAAAAAAACTAAAAACAGAGATAAAAATTGGAAAAAATAAATGATCAATGTAAGTCAATGAAGTTCTACAAAGCTCTGAAATTTTTAAAAATATAACCACAAGTTTTATGCCCAGCCTTCTTGCCCTTAACATAAATACAATATCCTTTATAACCTATCTATGAATTTATTTCTACTTTGTTTTGGGAGCAATTAAAAATCCTCTCTTATAACTATGTCGTTATACATATGGTAAATTATTGCTAACTACAGGCGGACTTCAAAAAGTTCATGAAAGGTAGAATTAAAATATGAGTCTACTTTGGTGTAAAAATTTCTTTGAAATCCATGCCTAGCATTTTTTTTCCAAAAATTGCACTTTCCATGAGCTTTTTGAATATCCTTGCATAGTTACCCTACTTTGCTATAGAGTACAGGAACTTCATCCACTTTTCTAACTGTGATTTTGTATTTTCAACCAACACCTTCCCACCTCCATCTCCAACCCTTCTGAGCCTTTTAAAACTACTACTCCATTGTCTACTTGTATAAAGACTTCCCTTTTTTTTTTTTTAGTTTTCACATCTGAGTAAAGAATGTGACCATTTCTTTAATTTACCACAGATATTCATTTGCCTTCACTCAAGAACTTGTTCCCTGAACTTCTTGACTTATAATTATCCTGCTGTACTTGAGAACACAGTTGCTTTTAAGTAAGAATCACTGGGAATTCTAGGGGGACTTATTTTATAGACATTATTTAATTAGTAAGCAAATCAATGGTTTGGGGAAAAATGTTTAAATTCTCTAATTTTTCATTTTTTCAACTGCCAAGTAGGTGTCGATGTATTTTATGGAGACATTTGTCTTTCTTTTTTTGAAATATTGAGATTTTAGCCTGGAGAAAAGATGTTGCTTCAAAGTCCCAGAGCAGACTGTGGATAGTACCACTTTCCTCCTTGCTATGTGTAGCAGGAAGGTGATAGAGTGCTGCAAAGGCTGCATGAAGATCTGACTGGCAGATGCCTGGTTCAGATGGACTTTATTTCTATTTAAGCTTTAAAGTAATCATCTGTCATTGGATATTTCTAATATACTAAGCTTCATAAGTTTAGTATCAAATCAATGCACTCAACATATCAGTGGATTACCACAGTAAAAGGTTATTTTTGTTTACATAAAGTTAAGTCAATGGAGGAAGGGAGGTTGCTAACATTTCATAATCCCAACAAATTCTAGGAACTTGTCCTCAACTGTATTCTCCAAATCCAGTCAACTGACAAATGAAGACAAAAAGCAGAGATCAAACACTGTATATCTCCACTCAGTACACACAAATGTCTACCCTCTATGGCAGAAATTGAAAAATTAAAAGTAAAAATTAAAATTAAAAATTAAAAAATTATAATACAGGGGACCACCAGTTGGCATGGTGGTTAAGGCACTGGACACTCCAACATGGCCAACCATGGTTTAAGTCCCGGACGTGGTGGCTTTCTCTCTCTCTCTCTCTCTCTCTCTCTGGTCAAACTAAAAAAATAAGCAAATGAATTAAATAAATAAATCATTCTTTTAAAAAAAAGATGTAATAGAGGGAAGAAAAAGGTAGATATTAGAGCCCATATGGAGTGAATGCATAGAAGAGAGTAGTTGGGAGGGAGTCAGGGAAGAAATAATTAACCCACATAAGAATGTTAAGTTCTCCACTGAAAATGATGTATATGTTAATACCCTTGATTTGATTGTCATGTACTCCATGCATACTTTGAAAACTCATATTGCATGCTGTATAAATGTCTAATGGTTAAATGTGAGTAAAAAATCAGAAAATTAAAAAATAAAAATAAATTAAAAATTAAATGGTATATAATTAGTCTCCTGAATTTCACTAGCTAGATCCCACTTACATAGCATTTTAGGGAGGGCAATGAGATCTAACTATGAGCACAGGAGCAAATGGAAATAGATAATGGTAAATATGCAGCTATCTGGTCCATAATCTAATCTTTTTTAAAGAATATTTTAAATTTAACTTTTATTTATTTATTTAGTTTAACTCGACCAGAGAGGGACAGAGCAAGAGAGTGAGAGAAAAAGAGGCAAAGTGAGAAAGCAAGTCACCAGGTCACATACTACCATGCATAAACACATACCACCATGTGTGTTTGTTTATGCAGAACTCCATAAATTACAACTGAAAACATAAAATATACCATGGATGGTAAAACACTTCAGAACATACTAATGTGCCTATTAATGACAAATCTATGGCAATAAAATTATCAATGCTTTCTTGACGAACCAGTGTATTGGAGAAGTCCCATTGGGAAGCTCCTATAATATGTAACTTCACCATGTTCTTTATAGGCAGCAGTCAGATACCTTTATTTTTGTAGGCAGCACATTTACTCATCCTTTCAGCAGAAATACATCATTGTGTTCTCACAGTTTCCAAAACAAGAATTACTCAATGGTTTGGAAAGTGCTCTGTAATCAGAAACCATTCAAATTAAACAAATCTGTATTTGCTTGTAAAATGACCCACTCTCTTTTCATCTTGTTCATTAATGACGGTTATTATTTTCATGTCCAAGGATAAGTGTCCATTCAAGTTCAGTCAGTTTGCTTCTGGCTTTAATTTCAGGCTTATTCCACAATGATGTCATGATTTTACACCCAGTATCACAAATTGGTTAGCTAAAGTTACTTTTTGAAATTACTTAATGCTGAGTGCAAAAGCAAAAGTTTGAGCAAATGTAATAAATAGTAAAGAAGGCTAACATTTAGGTAGTCAGCTATCTTCCCATCTACTTTCAGAGCAATGAATTACAAAGGAACAGAACTGGAATACAGCTGACACCCCATCTCATCTGACATTTTTCTGATCATAATTATATATCATTTATTTATTTATGAAAAAAAAGAATCAAAGAGTAACATTTTTGTGAAGTGCACAATGGGTACTCCTGATAGTTTTTAGGTTTCATATGGCATTGTGTAAAATTTAATCACATAGAGATACAGATTTTTCCCTTCAATTATCTTTCCATTTGTTCACCAAAAAGAAAGTCTCATGAAGAGACAACCCTCAGAATAGGAGAAAATATTCATAAACTATGTTTCAGATAGGGCTTGATATCCAGAATATACAGGAACTCAAGAAACTCACTCACAAAAAAATGAATAATCCAAGTATTTTTAATGGCAACTGAGCTAAATAGACAACTTTCTAAGGAAGATAAACATACAAATCGCCAAAAACATAAAAAAAAAAATGTTCAGCATCTCTTATCATAAGGAAAATGGGAACCAAAATGACAATGAGATACCACTTAACCTCATTAAGAAATGGCTCTGATCTAGAAACTAAAGACTGACATGTGCTGGTGAAACCGTGGTGAGAAGAGACTCCTCCCACACTGCAGGTGGGAATGTAAATTGGTAAAGCCACTATAGAAAACAATATGGAGGTTCCTCAAAAACCTAAAAATAGAACTTCTTTTTGTCCCAGTAATCCCACTCTCTGGTATTTACCCAAAGGATAGGAAAATACTCACTCAGAAAGATGCTTGCACATCCATGTTTATTGCAGAATTATTCACAATTGCTAAGACATGGAATCAACCCAAGTGCCCAAGATCTGATGACTGAATTGAAAAGATGTGGCACATATACACTGAGGAATATTATGCAGCCATAGAAACAATGACACCTTATTATCTGATACAAAGTGGATGAACATAGAAGATTTAATGCTAAACAAAGTATGCCAGACCATGTGTATTTCATATTGATCTTTACAGGCACAGTCCATGTTAAAACGTAATTATGTATATGTGTAAAACCAGATAGAATTAGTTACAATATAGGTTTAACTGCCATTACTGGTAACCAAATTTTAAAAATGGTTGAAATATGATAGAAGTTTATTTCTTCCTCCTGTAATATTCATAGTGCAAATAGTTCAAGAATTTTCCATTTCCATTTTTCTTTTCCTTTTCTTCTCTTTTCTTCTTCTTATTTTTTTTTTTTCTTTTTGGCCAGAAGGGGAATATATGTATACCAGAGAAAGAGAAGACAGAAGGCACCTCCACAACAGGACCTGAATATGCTACAATTCTTTTTCTCATATCTGTTTATCCTGTCAAAACTCTGGGCACATTGCATGAGCCCACCATATTTCTCAAGCCATTGGGACAGATTCACATGGCAGTCAGCAATATGGGATCTGGCTCCCTCTGCATTGTGGTTAACCACTGTGTTACAGGGCAGAGCTGAATTTCCCATTTTTCCTGTTGCTCTTCTTGAATCTCTGGAGCAGTCACAGTTCCAAAAATACTTCAGTGCCCTGTCTATATCCAAAGTAGCAAGAGGAAGGACAGGTGAAAAGGTGGAAATCTGCTTTCCCTTAAATATCTTGGTAAGAACTAATTCATATGGCTGCATTTAAATAGTAGGTCATATGCCTCACTGAAAATTCCATTATAGAATAGAAGAGACTAGATATTGATAGACAAATAGTATGTTTAAAGCTCTAAGAGGGGGACCAGCAGTTGGCGTAACGGCTATGTAGCTGGACTCGCATGTAGTCGACTTTGGTTCGAGTCCTGGACCCGGTGGTTTAAACTCATGCCAGGTGTGTGTGCGTGCATGCCCAAGATCCTGAGAGGGGAATGGAGGAGAAGGAACTGCAGCATGGCCATCCCCCCTGGGGGGTGATTTCTTGCTTTCTGTCTCTCTGTCTCTCTCTGTCCTTCTGGCAAGCGCACGCGCCCTATAGCAAAAATCTCTCCAAACAAACAAAAAAAGCTTCAAGGGATTTCTCAATCCACAGAAAAGATGAAATTCTATTTGGTGTAATTTTATTAGTATAGCATTTCATAATTTCTGATTGCCCCACTGTATACCAAATTTAATACAAACCTCACAGTGTCCATAATACAAAATGTGGCACTAAGAAGAAAAGACATTTTGAAATAGCAATATACTAGAGCTACTTTTTCTAAAAACCATACAATGCAACAGAATTGACCTGGGGGAGTCTGATAGTTAAGCAAGATGAGAATTTGGGCACTTAAGGACACGTCTTTAGGGCTAATTTCTTGAACATCTGAAATGACACCAAAGCTTAGAAAAGTATGCTTATATTCTCTGCTAAATAGCCAGCAGATCACACCGAAGGTAAATTTAAGACTCCCACAAAAGAATCTGGCACTGACAGATGAAAATGAGGTTAAAGAGTCATTATAAAAATCCCTTTGGTAAAACTTCAGAAAAACAGAAGTTAAATCCAGAGGCTTCTAGTACCTAGTTTATCTAATTTAAGATTACTCAAGAATCAAGAAAGTGCTGGAAACCAGCAGTAAGCGTAATGGCTATGTCGCCGGACTCCCACGTAGTCGACCGCGGTTCGCGTCTCGAACCTGGTGGCTTAAAGCTCACGCCGGGCGCGTATGCATGCGTGCCCAAGATCCCGAGAGGAGAATGGAGGAGAAGGGATTGTGGTGTGACCATCCCCCCTGGGGGGTGATTTCTCACTTTCTGTCTCTATGTCTCGCTCTGTTTGGTGAGCGCATGCGCCCTATAGCAAAAATCTCTCAAAAAAAAAAAAGAAAGAAAAGAAAAGAAAAAAAGAAAATCAAGAAAGTGTTGTATTCCGGGATTTCCTAGAATTGCACAAGGTTTTAGGAGTTGTGGGAGGCATTTTCCAAAACCAGGACATTTTTTAGGAAGCTTCCCAAATCATGTAATTTCAGTTATAGAAAATTCCTAAAATCTCTTCTAGATGAGTCTTAGATAATATTCTTTAGAATACAACCAACTAACTTTATGACTTTCAGTATCCTGAAGAAGACTGAGGCATGTGATAAGCACAGAGTTCAGTGGGATTCCCCCCAGAAAGCAATATAGACCTTATTCCAATATAAAAATGAAAATAAGGTTAGCCCTATAGCCTACTGGTTTAGGGAGTGAGATCTCACATGTTTCACTGCAGTTCAAATACTAATCCTATTGGCTTGAAAGACATGCCAAGCACTTGTATGTGCATATACAAAGTCCTATGTATAGATATAGATAAGCATTCATTATATATATAAGTATATATATATATATATATATATATATATATATATATATATATATATATATATATATATAGTCTCTTTCTCTCTGGTGAGTGTATGTACCCTTTAGTAATCAAAAAAAAAATGAAAATGGAATGAAAGCAATGGCTTACAAAGCAATTAGAGCATTATTACTTACCATTTAAATAATACTAGCATGTGAGCATTCACTTATATTTCACAACAGACTGTTCTTATGTAAACATGTATGACCTAACTCTGCTTCTCTGTCAAATCCTAGAAAATATTTCAAATGTGAAGAATTGTTTTTATCCATGCTTAAAAATTAATATTAGACATAAAGAAATCATTTTAACTCTTACTAGAGACAAGCTGTAAACAAAACTGAGAGTAGGTAGAACCTCTGTCTTCACTTCTAGCCTACTTGTTCTGCAATTTTATCTTCTTGTTCTCTTTTCCTAATCATGCAAACATATCTTATATTCTCTTCTATTACATCCTTCTACCTCTTCCCCCGGACCTAGCTTATGATCTGTTCTATTATAGTCTTACTCTTAGGAAAGATTCTTATAAATAACAGTGAATAACAGTGTGTTATATTTTATGTTCAGCTTTGGGGAGAAGAACAATGAACAGGGGGGTTGATTATTCATGCTTTCATTACTGCCCTCATCTCTTCAGTACTCTGATTTCTCATGGAAGAATTCACTTCCAACTCATTCTTGGTCATGTTATTTGGATTGAATGAACTCCAACCACAGCCCTAGGAAAGAACCATAAGAATACTTTTTGTCATATGGAGTCAAGTACTTACGGATGACTGGATTTTTAATGGAAATAAAGAATGTAAGGACTATGGGGCTTGTAGGTTGCTTCTAAGTACACTAAAAAACCTTTGGAAAAGACAATGATGAGATCAGAACTTCAAATTCCCAGTTCAAAGTGTAGGAAATGAGTCTGAAAGCATCTGTTTATTCCTTCAAACAATCCTCATGTCCTACAGCTAACTGATTGTGATTTCTAAAAACAAACCTAAAATCTAACTCTGCAGGTAGCTAAATTATAATGTACACAGAATTCCCAGCTATAGATTCTCTTATGTTGAAATTACAGGCTTAATTAGAAAAAAAAGTAGAAACCATGAAAATTATAATGAGAGCATCTGAACATATTCCATAGAAGCTGGGGACCTTGAACCTCCTAATTCTACTTGGCATAGAAGTGGCCCATTCTCACTGTCGAAAGAGGTTAGACTTCTCTTGCCTGAAGAGTCTGTACTGACCTTTCCAACAGAGTTGCTTTACAGAAAAATCTTAATCTTCCTCATTTTTAATCTTCCTCTATTCATTACTCCTGACCTATAGCTATATTAAACTTCAGGACATTGGACACAACATATGACATAGCAGGAGGTAGCATACACGCTAATCGTAAGATTTTTGTCAATGTACATTAATTAACTAACGTATGATGAATATTTATCATAATGTACTCTAAGAGTTTAGATCAAGTAGAAAAATATAATATGAAGTCAAATGTATTGATACAGTGGAATTAATCAGAAATTTTTATTGAATGTGTTAACTAAAATAGTTTGGAGTGGCTCTGTGGGTTCTATTGCCTGACTAAAACTTGGAATCAAAGGTGACCTATCCTGACTTAAATTTGTAAGTAGAGTTCTCTTAGGATTCAGTAGAGAAATTTATCAAATATTTAGAGAAATTAGAATGCCATGTTGACTTTATTATGTGTGGCCTTCTTATCCAGCTTCTAATTATGTCCTCCAGAAAGGTTCAGAGGACATGTCCTTTATAAAGGCCTTCGGAAGCACATTAATGGAGAAACAAACATCTTTGCTGACCTCTGTAATAGCTACTCTCTAGCGGGTCAGGAATAACAGCAGGAAACTGCTATGAAAATAAGTTATCTGAATTCAATGTGGGATATTGTAATCCCAATGAACTAAGAACCAAGTTGCAGATCTTAACTTCCAGAGTCAAAATAGGTATGGTCACCATGATGGGAAAAAGACTGAATTGAACAGCAGTGATTTTTGGTATTAACTTATGGATATAGTTTCTAGGTCTAAAATATGTTGGCAGCTTTTAAAAGTTGTATTTTATTTGAGTAATCAGAACAGAAAGCTAACTTAAATTGCCTCAATAGAGCTAGTCCAAGGACTACTTCACCTTATTCCCAGGTTTGAGCCAGTTCACAGATATAAAGCCCCTTGAATGAAGGGAGAACTGAATTTCCTTGAGGAGGGACATTCCTAGATTGCCAAATTTTATCTTGCAACTGGTTTTACTTACTTTTTCCAAAAAGGCTATGGATATTTACCAAAGTGACTATTCATTGAGGATAACATCCAAACTTTGAGAGAATTATTGGACCATGGTTCTAAACTAAATATATGTTAGGGGACAAAACCCCACCTCTTGTTCCCCAGTCAAAGTATAAGCTTGTGGAAGTCAAGTATTAATAATAAATGGAGTTTTGGTTCATATCTGCCTGATAGTGGTCCCAGTAGGTCTTCTGTCCACCCTGTAGTAATTTCTACAGACCCAGAAAGCAGATTTGAAATGGATATATTTAACAATGACAGAATCCCCATAGTAGTTCCTCGATTCATGAAGCAAAGACTCTTACATAAAAGTCCAAGTACAAACCTTCATAACTGTAAATACACTTAATTCAGATCATTTTAATCAGATGATAACTTAAGATGTAGTGACTATTCTAGACCTATGTCATAACTAAAGCAAATTGACAAAGTCCTTGGTATTTCGTGTACAGCTTCTGAGTGGACAAATATTTCCTTCTCTTTATTTTCTAGTAAAGAGCACCTGGAATCACTTGTTTTCAGCTCTTCATCCTTCTACCATATTTAGCTTTCAGGCATTTTTAAAACCTCTCCATGTCACAGGACATAAGGTTGATCTAATGATATCTCAACTGGACCTTCCTACTGAGCAGGAAATAGAAATCTTAGTATGATCCAGGTGAACTGGAGGATGGAAAAGAACTCTCCATGAAAATTTAGGAGTCCTATACCTCAGTGAAATTTCTAAGACTCTAATGTCCTGGGGCATTCTGTAATAGCCCTAATGGTGACAAGCCTCTCCTACCACAATGAAAGAAGTCGAGTGGATTCTTTGTAATTTGAAGGCATCACATACTTTATTGGATATATTTCTCCCACCTGACAAAGGTGAAAGGCTACAGGTTTTGAGTTGAATGACAGGTAAAGGCAATTCTGTAGCAGTTCTCAGTTGCTGTGCAAATTATTCCACCACTTGGGTCACATCACTCAGCAGGTCCAGCAGTGTTCAAAGTATTTGAGGCTGATGGGAATACTGAATGAAGTGTTTGGCTCACTCCTACAGGTAAAATACAGCACAGATCCTTTAAGGTTTTAGGGCAAAGCTATGCTATTCTCATAAGATAACTATTTTCCTCTTAAAAACAACTATGGGGCCAGTCCCATGGCCTAAGGGTTAAGAGAGCCAGATCCCACATGGATGACCAAGGTTCAAATTCTGGCCCTGGTATCTTGAAAAACACACTGGATGCAGGTGCATGCCCAAATCCCAGCAAGATAGATAAAAGGAGGATAAATAATTACAGCTTGACCACATCCTATTGGGGTATTTTCTCTATCTGTCTCTCTCTCTCTGGTAAGTGCATGTGTCTCTTGGTTTACAAACAAACAAACAACTACAACAAAGTGACAATGGCTTGCCAATGATGCAAAATAAAGACTTAATAACATTTAAACAATTAAACCATGCTTAACCATTGACCCTCAAGTTACCATAATTTCTGAGCTACCCATGATGAACTGAGTTGTCTGACCCCCATGTTGCAAAGATAAGTGGATACAACAATATTCTCTCACCAGGAAAATGTAGTATAGATGATAGCAGGACTGAGCAGGTCCTGAGCCATAGGCTCAGACTCTCATAACTTCTATTAGAGCTTCATCTTCTTTTCTTTTTCAACCTACACCAATCACTGTGTGAAAAACTCTCTGTGACCAATTGAATAATGGAAATAGTCAGTTGAATAATGGAAATAGTCAGAAAAATATTATAAAATTATTATGGCATGATCCAAAAGTAAAGGACTGAATTATTATAGTCCCATTTCAAGGGTGGCTCTGAAGGAAAATAGTAAAAAGAAATCCTCTTAGTAGGCAAAATTTAGAACAGTACTTTTGATTTGTCATTTTACCTGAAAAAATAAAAAAGAGAGATGTCCCAATTTGTGAATCTACACTGATTCTCTGGGCAATGATAATGGTTCAGCCGTATGTCAAAAATTTGGAAAGAAAATGATTGGAACATTGAAGAGAGGGTTTTGGTATTATGTATGCAACCTCTCTGAATGGGCACAGAATGCGAAAATCACAGGTACTTATTTGCTAATGAATGACATCAGTATAAGAATTCAGTGGTCAAAAGGACCAGATAATTCATTCTGTAGATGTCAGTTAGCCTCTTTCGAAGGCCAAGCCATCCTTAACAGTGTGTTCACCCAGAGTCATTGCAGCAGGGATGGAGGTTTTGGCTTTGGTTTGGTATCATGGACTTTATTCACCAAGGTTTTACAGCCCTCCCACAGAAGAAACCAACAATGAGGCTCTAAAATAACATAATTTCCTGGGAGATAAATGACACCACTCTTCTGTGAAAAAGGAAGCATTTTGTTCTCACTGGAATAGAAAATAATCCAGTAGATGTATTTTACTTCCCTACTTACAATGCTTCTGACAAAAATCACTATCTTTGGACTTAAAGAAAACCTATTCAGAGCCACAAGTTGTAGGGTACCAGTGCACAAGGCCTGGGCTATATGGGAAGACCAGGTTTGGTTTCTGGACCATCTAAATGAGCTGAGAGCAGTAGAGTACACCTATAATCCTAGCTAACACAGAGGCCAGTGCAGGAGGATCCCAACATGGCAAGACTTTGTTAAAAATACTCTCTCCCTCTCTCTTGTTAAAAAACAAACAAACATGGGAGCAGCAGATGGTGAAATGGTTACAATGCTGGACTTCCATGTAATTGACTGTGGTTTGAGTCCCAGGCTCGGCGGCTTAAACACGCAGGGCGCCTGTGCGTGCATACCCAAAAACCCAAGAGGACAATGGAGGAGAAGGGATTGTGGTATGGCCATCACCAACCGAAGGGTGATTTCTCATTTTTGTCTCTGTCTCTGTTTGTCTCTCCAGCAAGTGCACGTACCCTATAGCAAAAATATCTCTAAAAATAATGAACAAATAAACAAAAATAATGATAGTGTATCTTGGGAAAATTAAGAAGAGAGGATGCAATAACAGAGGGGAAAAGGATTCAGGTCACAAGGTAGATTTGATGCCAGTGAAAGGAAGGGCAAGGAGAGAAAATTAGTAGATCAAACCTCTGACTATGAGGCAGATTGAAAAAGTCTTATGTTAGCCCAGTGAGGATTTTGAGCCAAATATTTCTCATAAAAGAGTCCCATAATAGACTGAAATGGGTCCTGGTACTCCCTGCACACTGCCTTATTGGCGGGGAGTTCCCTGAAAGATCATGACCAAATTGGATGATGTAGCAAATTCTGCAGACTGTCGGCTAACTGAATTCTTTATGGAAGTTAGTCTCTTGGAGATCAGAACTGTGCATTCCATGGGTGCAACAGTCTACTATCTGTACCATGCAGGTGCACTTCTTTATATGTACTCGAGAGATCTTCCATGCTTCTGTTGGACTTTGGTCTCTGGGAGAGAACTTAGTGAGAGGAACTGTAGCCCAATACAACTAGTATTCCTTGTTTTCTTCCTCCACTATGTATTATACATTCTCTTTGTAACCATCATCTAGACAGTGCTCCCTGCCTTACCCACACCCTCATTTCTAAAAGATTTGAGCCAGTGGTCTTCATACACTTGTCAGTCATGGATTGTTTCATTTGTCCATTCATAATACAATTAGGCAAGAGGTATTTAAGTGGATCACTTCAGTCCCACAGTTCTTACTGCCTGGTGGCTCTACTGTTTAACTAAATTCTTTTTTTCTGATTGGTGTTCGTTACCCCTGCTAAGATGCAGATTACTCTTCTCTCCTACTTGTTCATAGACACATGGGATCTAATGTGGTCAAGTAGTGGCCAAGGTTATAATGCTTCTCTTGTTGTGAGTATCCTTTGGGCACCAGAACTTCTAATTTTATATAGCCTGGAGTTAAAGTATCTCAGTAGGTCATCTTGAGTGATAGCAAGTGCAGCCAATCCTGCTTCACTGCGTGGTTACCTGACCTTATCATTGAGCTCTGGGAGACAACTGGACTAGAAACTTTATGGTATTTCAGATTCTTAATCTTCATACCCTCTGGGAGAGCATATTTTTATTCAGGCTTCCAGCACGCTAACCCATTCTATCCAATCAGCATGAGGCCATCAATATAACAAATTAATGTGCTCTCTTGAAGGATGTCATTATGGTCAACATTTCTGGCTGGGATGGGTAGGAGTGCCTTATTACCATTTCATACATGGCTTCCACTTAATATAAGACTGTAAACTCAATATCAAGGGTCAAAGGGAAAAGTCATACTATCCACTAGGTCTCCTCTAAAACCACCCATGCAGAGAAAGTAAGGAATATTGAGTTTAAAGAGAATGTATTTAGGAGAAGAAATAAGGAAAAGTATATTTACTCCTTCATTCTAGAAAAAAAATGCATGATTTTAGAATATGAGTTTAGGGGACCAGCAGGTGACATGGTGGTTAAGGTGTTGAACTCCCACATTGCCAACCATGGTTCAAGTCCCAGATCTGGTGGCTTGCTTTCTCACTTTCTCCGTGTGTGTGTGTGTGTGTGTGTGTGTGTATGTGTCTTTCTGGTAAGCATATGTGCCCTGTAGCAAATTAAATAATAATGATAAATAAAATAAATAATTCTTTGAAAAGGAAAGAATATGAATTTGGTCTTGACATTCTATGCATGAAACCCTCTAGTGACCTCCTTGATATCAACAGTAAAATTCAAGGTCTTAACAATGGCCAATATGTCCCTACATAAATTGGCTTCCTCCTTGCTTACTGTTTTTCCCCTCATTCAATTATAATTCCTAGAAGACAGCTGTCCACAAAAAAGATAATCAATACATATTTTAGATTAATTATCTCTTTTTCATATTGAAATCACTCAAGCATTCACATGTCCATACTGACAAGTTCCTTATCTTCCACCTCAAACTTCCATTCTGAATTATCCAAAATCTGAGAGATTTGCTCATTCAAAAAGGGTTATAGTAGGTAGAATCCTAAAAAATGCATCCTCCTGCCTGAGATTTCTTGCCCTAATCTTAGGGACTATGTGTATGATGAAATATGTTCATCTTTATGTCACAATTCATGTCGCATTTGCAGATGTAATTAAGGTTATAATCCATCGATTTTAGATTACTGATTAGTTGACCTTATTATAGGGAGACTGTCCTGGGTTATATAGGTAGACCTAATCTTATTACATAAGTCCTTGAAAAGCAGAAGACAAAAACAGAAGAAAGCAAAAAGATGTGAGGTATGAAAAACCGTAACAAGCCATTTCTCATTTGAAGTTGGAAGGGCCCATAATGAAAGAAAGTGAACTAAGACAATGAAAATGGTCCCCTGGTCAGTAGCCAGGAGGGAACTAGTGACCTCAATCCTATAACTACCATCCACTGAGAGGCCTTTAGTATTTCAAGGAACAAGCAGGTCCTCTAGAAACAGTCACAACCAAATTCAAGGTATTCAATGGAGAAGGATCCAAGAAAGAATAAAGTTCAAGAGTGAATAAAGAGGTAAGTAAGAATCAAAATGAAACAAAAAAAAGAATAATGGGATTGTGCAAAAGTAGGCTATCAATAACACTGTCAAACACAGAGAAAGGAGAGAAGAGAATAGACTCTTTGATTAAAATAGATCTTGTTACTTTTTTATTCTTTTATTTAGAGAGATTTTAGTTATAGGGCTCATGCACTCACCAGGGAGCTAGAAAGCAAGAAATCACACACATAGCCCAGAAGGAATGGCCATGCCTCAATCCCTTCTCCTCTGTTCTCCTCTCAGGATTTTGGACACACATGCACACATGCCCAGCGTGAGTTTTAAGCCACCGGGTCAGGTCTTGAACCACAGTCTACTACATGGGAATCCAGCAACATAAGCATTATGCCATCTAATGGTCCCTCTATGGACACTTTTTAACTTGAATGATACTAATAAAAGAGAAATTACAATCGAGAACCACTTTAGAAAATGATCTAGAGATATTTTAGTAACCAAGATGAAACAGAAAGTAAAGACGTAAAGGGAGGGCACACACAGAGCAGAAGATAATACCTCTACATTTTTGAGCTCAGCAGACTGAACGTCATGAGGAAGATGAAGCAATGAAAGAGAAAGCACAAAAAGCAGGCACAGGGCAAGGTGAGGGCAGGTGGATGGGTGAAAAATAGGTTTGTCTACGGAGAACAGCTGTTTTACGATTATAATGTTGGAAGATATGGAGAAAGCAAAAAGAGATTAAATGCCATAATCAGAGATGTTTCCTCAAAAGGCCACCTCACGGTTTCTGGAAAGAAATGATTAATGGGGAATAACAAATTTACAAAACTGTGAGGTCTCACCAGTATGGTAAAGAATAAGAAGAAAGCTGAGGATTGTAGAAAAATATAGACTGCTTCACCTTGATTTGCCTCGTCAGTCTCATAAACTTTCATTTTAATTGCATTCCAAGCATGCAGTACTGCATTTGATCATAACCATGCAGTTTGGATTAGTGAAGGTTTAACAAAAAATTTATCATGACTCCAGTATTAAATATTCTATGTACTCAGTAACCTCAATTCGAAACATAATTTTTTAGATTCTATTTCAGTAGCAAGGTACATACACATTATAGTCTTCAAAAGTTTACATATATATACACATATATATGTGTATATATATGTAAATTAAATTGTATTAAATTATATATATATATATATATAATTTAAATATGAAAATCACAAGTATCATATAATCTCCTGTTTGGAAGAGACTGAAAGATTTACGAAGTGCTATTTTTTATTTCACATTGAGGACTATGAGATTAAACAAAAATTTACAGACTTCTAATGTAAGTGAAGCTTGTAATTCTTGAACATTTGCTTCCACTTTGTTATTCTTATTTGTAACCTAAAAGCTTAATAAAGCCTTAACATATTTTGAATTTATTTGTTTATTAATTTCCCTCATGTTGCTTAAGAATTCAGAGGGAGAGAAGAACCAAGAAGAACACCTCAAAGTTTTACACTAATGCTGATTTCATTGAATCATATTCAACTAATTAGCACCCAAGCCTCATGTCTACCTGCATCCTCCTGGAAAAATATATTAAAGAAATGTTCAGTAAGCATTCTCAGCACAAAACATCCAAGTGTTGACTTTCAAGACTATTTTTTTCATACAAATTAGGCTTTCAGGTTTGTACTTGTCTTTTTTTATCATTAGAAGAGAGAAAAACTAAACATAACTAGTCATTACAGAATTAAATAATTTTTGTAAAATTAAAATTGCTTTGTTTCTATAACTAATAATCTCTCTCCTTTTGCTGATGCTGAATAGCAACTATTAAATGAGGTTTTAGGGGCTAGCAGATGGTGTGATGCTTAAGGCGCTGGACTCCCATACGGTTAACTGTGGTTCAAGTCCCAGACCCAGTGACTTTAAACTCATGCATAGCATGTGTGAGTGAGTGCCCAAAATCCTTAGAGGAGAGTGGAGGAGAAATGATTGTAGTGTGCCCATCTTCCCTGAGGGGGAGTGATTACTCACTTTCTACCCCTCTGTCTCTCTCTCTCTGTCTCTGGGGAGCATATATATCCAACAACAAAAATCTCTCAAGGAAAAAAAAAAGAGAGAGAGTTTTTATACTAAGTCTTTAGTAAGCTCTCTGAAGTTGCAAGGAATAGACAAGCCAAATGAGAGGCTACTGCGTTATTATAAAAATGCCATGGCAAGCAAAATAGTATGGGAACCCATCTCAGCAGCAGACTCCTGTTAAGAAGTGCATCACCTCCAGCACAAGAATTGCATTAAGGGGATCAGCAGGTGGCATGATGGTTAAGGCACTGGATACTCCCACATGGTTGACTACGGTTCAAATCCTGAATCTGGTGGCTTGCTTTCTTGCTTCCTCTCTCTCTCTGTCTCTCTCTGGTCAAATTAAAATACATGAATTAATAAATAAAATTAAATAAATAATTCTTTTTTAAAAACAAAGAATTACATTGAGCTCCATGAAGAACCAGAACAATGGTGATTTTAAACCAGAATATTTCAGCTAAGACTATGGAATTAGCCATTTATTAGGGCAAACTCACAATCAGGAGACCATACAATATACAGTCCTCAAACTGGGCTGAATTTTCTACCAAGACATCTCAGTAATAGAAGGCAGCCCTTGCGTCTGTACCATGCAAGTTTACTTTAGGGCAGGCGCTATCCTTGGCTGGATCCATGAATAGCCATATTACTGTAATTTTCCGCACCTGGAATAACCTGGCAATTTAAGACATAAGCTCATTTCCTTAGAAAGGATCTGAAAGGATGTGCTTGTCTTCCATTCCTCTCTGGTGTCACTGTTTCTGTAGGTGGGTACTATTTAAATAACGTGTCAGTTCTCAGATCATGTGTATGAGACTAGCCTGTAATACCTATTTAAAATGCAGGTTACAGAGACAGCCAGTGATGTGGTGGCTAAGGCAGTTGGATCCCAGATTGCCAATTGCGTTTTCTAAGTCCCATACATGGTGGCTTCACAAACATACCAGGTGCATGTGCGTGCATGCTCAAAATTAGAAAAGGAAGGAGAAATAGAGGATAAAGCATTATGGAGTGTCCAATACCCACAGGGGGTGCTTTCTAATCCCAACCCCACCCCTCAGCTCCCATGTCTCTCTGGCTAGTTCACATGCCCTCTGACAAATCAAAAACAAACAAACAAACAAATAAATAAAATGCAAGTTTCATTTCCCGGTGCCTAGATACTTGAAAAGATTTAGAGGAAAACCAGTGCCACCATTTTTTTAAACACTGAAGTGTTTTGCTGAGGGTGATTGAAGAGTACACTCTGAGAAATTCCCTAGAGAGGAAATTAAGAAATTGTCTTTTCACCATGCGCTCCGCTTTGTCCAGAGTTACTGGAAACTAGTAGAACTTTACTAGGCCGCCTGATCACGTACTAAAGTTCTTGAAGTCTATTTTTGTATAGGACCAAGAGACTCATAAAATTGAGGAAGAACTCATTAGAGATGAAAAGACACTTTTAGATTATCAATCACATCAAAATAAAAAAAAATGCTGTATCAGAGATGACTCTATGCAAAGTAGATTAAATTCACCACCATCATCACTTCTATACTATTAGATGTTAAGAATGCGGGCCGTTAGAAGATCCAACTCAGCTTGGGCTTGGGAACCTGATGAGATCATAGACCAGTGGCAGATGGTAGCAGGAAAAAATAAAGCAAAGCACAAATAATGAGAGAAGAAAATGAGGATTCGTATTGAGAGGAAGCACACCACAATCTTTAATGAGTCAATGAGAAATTAAATATAGTTAACTAAACTTGTCTAAGCTTTCAGTGTTACATAGTACATTTTAGAAGAAAGCTTGCCACCCAAGAGCAGACCACTTATTTTTATAGATAATTGAAACATCATCATGTGTCTTCTTATGGTGTAAATATTTTTATTACCTAACTTTCCTTGAAATACTTTTTAATTGGCTACTTGTATGTTAATAAGTAAATGTTTATGAGTAAGATTAGAAAGATACATAAAACACTACTGGAAAATTTTGCCACTGTGAGACAATGTGAAACTTATGAGCTACGTTATTAGGAAGCAGTAGAGGTCAACTCTCCCCAGCATGTAATTCTCCTGCAAAGATTAAATAAGATTAAATAGATAATACTTCAAAGATATTACAGGATAATTCATTAAAACTACATAATTCAGCATGTAGGATGTGGAGAAACAGTGTCAATCAGCAAGAATGGAAAGATGAAATTTGGAGAAAATTTTAGAATTTTTTTTGAGAGATGTTTGCTATAGGGCACATGTGCTCACCAGACAGAGACAGAGACAGAGAGACAGAAAGTGAGAAATCACCTCTCAGGGGGGATGGCCGTGTCACAATCCTTTCTCTCAGGATGTTGGGCATGCATGACACACACGCCCAGTGTGAGTTTCAACCCAGTGGGTACAGGACTTGAACCACGGCTGGTCATGTGGGAGTCCAGCACCTTAACCATTACTCTATCTGCTATGTCCCCAGAACGGTTATTTATGCAAGAAGCTGGGGTAGGTTAAGAAGAAAGACAGCATAAATTGCGGGGCTAAGTAATGGAGTGGTTAAAGCATGCAACTTTTCCTTTTTCTCTTTTATTGCTCAAATTTGTAATCCTAACTTCCACTAACAGCAAGTACATGGCTGTAACTTCTCAGTGCCTCGGCATCCCTACCTTTAAAGTAGGGATAACGATAATATCTGTTTTCCAAGACTGTCACAAAGTCAATGCGTTAACATAGGTAAAAGGCTTAAGGCAGAGCCTGACACGCAAGAAGTTCCATGGAGCTCTCAGCTCGTATACACGAGGAGGCCCATGCTACCCCGAAGACAGAGGGTTTAAATAATAAAACCTTCCCCATAGGTTAGCCAAATCCCTTCTTCTTTTTCAATTTAAACTCATATTCTCTTACTCTGTCATTCATGGCAGTAGGGACTAGGGGGACACTCTTCTCTGTGTGATGACTCTTCACACTCTGAGTGATCTCATGCAATCGGAAACATTTGTGGATGTAGAGCTCTTCAGGGAAAAGCATGTCCCAATCTAATTTCACCAAGTAATGCCAGGAAGGAAACAATCAATGAGGTGACTCCAAACCAAAGCACTTTAGAGAAAGTCTTTTAATCCGTCTTTAGGCCAGCAAATCATGGAGAGGGAATTGCTAATGTCTAAGAGATGTGGAGGAAAAGCTTTCTAACAACTATACTTCTTCCTATGTTTTGAGGCTAAAAAAAAATCAAAGGTTAGGGTAAGGTCTAATCCATTAAATAAAAATAATTTAAGGTCAATTTCTACATTGATACCAGAGTATTTATTTTGAGTCTTGAGATTGTTAACACGTTTACTTTATCCTAATCTTGGTTTAATTGTTAATAGAGACTTAACAGCAGGAGAGGATGCCACCTGCATATATTTGGATTCTTACAAAGCCTAGCAAACAATTTGCTATTGCAGGTACTGTTCATTAAACACTGTGTTCAATGAGCCCATTGTCATCAAATTAGAAACGTAGGAACTAACTTAATAATTTCTGAGTGTGTTTACGGGAGATAGGGGCAACTGGTGGATATCGGACAGTAATCTAAATGTCCGATAAATATGTTTCTTTACACCATGGAAGTAGTAAATAAAATGTAAACCTCAATTTCTTTCATGTTATTTTAGAATTTTAAACAGTAAAAATTTTATTTCTGTCAACTTCTTCAGCTTAGAAAGATATGGTAAGCATTTCCCAAAACAAAAATCAAGACACATGGCATGATTTTAAAAAGTAATTTTCTGTTGTGGATATATATTTTAAGTGATGTTTTCTAAAATTATCTTCTGAGTCACACTCAAAAAAGCTACTTATCAGCATTTAAAAAGAAATGCTAAGCCAGCCCCATGACCTAGTGGTTGGAGTAGACAGATCTTATATGGCCACCCAGAGTTTGAGTGCTGGCCCTGACAGCATGGGGAACATGCTGGTCACAGGCATGTGCCCAAGATCCTGCCATGATAAAGAATTGAAGGAGAAGGGAGTGTGATGTGACCACACCCCATTGAGGAGGTATTTTCTTCTCTCTGTGTCTTTCTGGAATTCTCACACACACCCTGGCAAGTAAATAAATGATATTAGGCCTTTGAAATGATAATAAATGATAATTAGGCCTTTAAAAAATAAGTTATATGAAATTATTGTAGTTGCCCATGGTATGGTGCTAACTCCTGCAAAATACCCTTATTTAGCACCAGTGCTTTAGAGAGTTGCTGCTGTTCTAAGAACGTTAGAGCAGGGAAGGCAGAGAACTGAATGGTGAGTGAAGAATCTGGTTAAGCATGATTTAAGATACCTCCTGTCTACTGTGAATTGTGTTGGGCCTGCCTTACCATGGGAATGAAGAGGTGATAAAAAGCAGTTAGGTCAGTAATTCTCTCCCCTCCCTGCTACTAGGTACTGAGTAAACACACTTGTAAAGTTAATTCTAGCACCCAGAGATTTTCTAGAACATACCATACGCAAGACTGTTTTGTCTTATCTATGTATGAGCCAGTACTCTTTGTCTTATCTGAGTTATGCTCAAACTAAATTATATTTCAACATAAAAGGAATAAAACTGTCTTTATATGCATTTAGGTATCATATTTTTCATCCTGATATAGCACAGTTTAACTAATACAGCATCAGGTGTTCATGCCACAAGAATTTAGATAAGACTTTCTTTAATATAAAAAACAAAGAGAGGGACCAGCAGCTGGCATAATGGCTATGTTGTTGGATTCCCATGTGGCATAATGGCTATGTTGCTGGATTCCCATGTAGTCAACAGTGGTTCGAGTCCCAGTCCCGGTGGCTTAAATTCATGCTGGGTGCATGTGCGTGCGTGCCCAAAATACCAAGAGGAGACTGAAGGAGAAGAGATTGCGGCGTGGCCATACCACCTAGGGGGGCGATTTCTCACTTTCTATCTTTCTGTCTCTCTCTATTTTTCTGGAGAGTGCATGTGTCCCAAGCCCTACAATAAAACCTCTCCAAATAAATAAATAAATAAATAAATAAATAAATAAATAGAGAATGGTGAGTGAAACTTCAGAGCACTAAACAGAAATAGAAAATCTTAAAAACCAGTGGGTATGGGACAAGCAGATAGTGTCATTGTTATGTCCCTGCGCTCCCATACAGTCAATAGCGGTTTAAGTCCAGTACCTGGCAGTTTAAAACTCACACCAGGCACTTGTGCATGTGTGCCCAAAATCCCAAAAGGAGAATGGAGGAGAAGGGATTGTGGCATGACCATCTCCTCTGGCAGGGAGAGGGGGTGATTTCTCACTTTCTGTCTGTCTCTCTGGTGAGTGCACGCGTCCTATAGCAAAAATATCTCTAAAAAAACAACATCAGGGACCAGTAGATGCTGTAATGAATACATTGCTGGACTCTGATGTAGTCGACTGTAGTTGAAGTCCTGGACCTGGTGACTTAAACTCACGCCGGGCGTGTGGGCATGTGCACCCAAGATCCCAAGAGGAGAATGGAGGAGAAGGGATTGCCCTGTGGCCATCCCCCCAGGGAGTGATTTCTCGCTGTCTGTCTCTCTCTATCTTTCTGGTGAGCGCATGCACCTTATAGCAAAAACCTCTCAAAAAAACCCCCACAACAACAACAAAAAAAAGTGAGTATAATTACATGTCGTCATATGACTGTGCCATAATTTAGTTTCTTATTTTCTATTTATTGTGCAAAATGATCTTATGACCCTTGTTGCAGATAAAACTTCAGACCTATTTCTTATTAGTTCCTTGTAAAAATTCATATAGATTAAATTGCTAGGTTAAAATGTATGTTTTCTTATATCTACATTTAGGATTTCATATGTATTGTCAATTCGTCCTCAAGAAATAAATTTATACTTACTATCTGTGTATAATTCTCATTTCTCAAGAAAAATATTGTGAAACATACTGTAAGTTGGCATGTCTGTTCTTTATTATTATATATCTAATGTTAGTCAATTTAAAAAGCATTTATATTATTAAGTTCACAGTTATGAGGTCAATATTTGCACCAAATTCAAAACATATTTTGTACCATCTTTTAAATGTATCTTCCCTAAAATATGTGACAACTGAGATAGTCTTACTTTAGTTCTTGTATTACTCCCTTGCCTTTTCCTTCTCCCTCTCTTCCATCTTTCACCAGAGTCTCCCCCAACTCATTTTTGGCATGTCTACTTCCATGTATCTGGGGTATTTTATGATATGTTACTGTGACTTACTTGTCTTCCTTAGAGTTTTATGGAGCGAATTGTTTTGAGACCTGTGTGGACTGTCACCAGCTTCAAAGATGCTTTTCACTGCAGGTAGCTGGGAAGACTACAGGTAGGGGATATTTGGATTGCAAATTCATGTAGGAATCACACTATGATTATTCATTTTCAGGGGAGATGTTTCTGCCCGCTCCATGAACAGCTAAGTTTTGTATCAATAATTTGTTCTCAAAAGTCCCATTTTGTGGTTCTTAACTGCCTTCTGCTCTAAAGTCAATAATGCACTTTAAAATGGCAAATAAATATGATTAACATCAGATAAATGGTATATTTTATTCAATATTCTAGTTGTTTAGGGGATATTGTCAATCAAGGTACCAGTCTTCCATATTGCCAAAATAAAACCCACATTTTCCTTAACAAATGATTCAATTTTGTTGAAATGATGAAGGGCTGGAAAATTATGCACAATATATGTGAAGTACAAAAAGCAGCATGATGGCAATTGTGTAAAGTGTACAAACGACAGTGTCGAGTGGTGCTATCACAGGATGGGGAAATAAATGAAATTGTAATTCTAAAGCTCTTGCTTATGCCTTTTGGCAAGTATGGCCGTCATGAAGAAGTGTTTCTCAGATTTCCTTTCGCGACTCTGCTCTCGTGTATGTAGTTGTCTGACAGTTTCTAGCTTTCTCCTCTTTAGAGCCATCGTAGAATTCACACCAAGACCACACTTTCCTCAGATGTCCCCAGCTAGGAACTGAGTTGTATGGCAGTATGAGAGCAGGGCCATTTCTTTTCAATGCAAAATACTCCTCTAATGGGCCAACTCTGCTCCAGAAGAGACTCCTACCCCGACCTCCACCTGGAGCTAGGTGTGAAATAGCCTAGATAAGTCTTTTCAAGCTGCTCTGTGGTCTAAATGTCTTTCCTCTGCCCTTCCTTTTTTTTTAACTTATATTTAATCATTGTGCATGTTTACACCTAGCATCATCATTTTTTCTACCATGTATGTGGCGCATGTCAATCAAGTCAAAGATAGTTATATGGTAACACCCCCTTCCCCTTTCACAAGCATCTGAAGACTCTTATTCCCGCCTCTGCCTCTTCCATTTCCTCCTCATCTTTTGCAAGAATCTCCCATAATAATTCTTTTTTTTCCCATAATAATTCTGTACCATGTCTAATCCCACCCAGGTGACCCAAACTAACATAGTAATATACTTGATTTCTGTCATTTTTAGTTCTGTTATCTATAAATGAAGATAGTAATACTTACATAATTGAAATTCTTTCTTTCTTTTTTTTAAAGAGAGATTTTTTGCTATAGGGTAAGTGTTTTCACTGGAGAGAGTGACAGAAAGCAAGAAATCACCCCCCCTCCCAGGGGGATGATGATGATGCAATCCCTTCTCCAATCTCCTCTCAGAATTTTGGGCACATATGCACACACATGCAGCTACAGAGTCTGGGATTCGAGTCACAGCTGACTACATGAGAGTTCAGTGACATAACCACTATGCTATCTGCTGACCCGATAGTTAAGGTTCTGAAAGATTGAAAGAAATATTGCATTTGACATGCTTATTACAGAGCCTTGAACATAATTACTTGATAAATGCTGTAGCTACCATAATTATCAATGGCAAAAACTATAGGAAAAAAGAAATACAAAATATAAATTGGATTTCATTTTGAGTCTACCATGTTTTCAAAATGTTAATTTTAGTTGCTGTCTTCAGAAAATAGATTTGCTTCAAAAATCAGAATATTTTGTAGCCAGCCTGCTGCATGGTTGTTAAAGTCACTGGATTCCACATGGCCAACAGCAACTGGAGTCCTACACGTGGTGGCTTAAAAAACATGCCAGGTATGTGCATGTGTGTGCCCAAAATCCTGCAAGGAGGAGAAAGGGAGAAAGGATTGCAGTATGACCATTCCTCATGGTGGGAGCTTTCTCATTTTTTTTTTTTTATCTCTCTGTCTCTCTCCAGTGAGCAAGACAGATTTTGTCCTCTAGCAAATTTTTAAAAGAAAAAATTAATATTATTTTGTAAATTTTTGGAAGCTTTCATTCTTCAATAGTTACACATTTACCAGTGAAACTAAAAAGAAATAAAACTATTAAATAGTCATACAAAGACCTCTACTACTGATTTGTAATTTTTTGAAATGGTTTAGAGAAAGAGGGAGGCCATGCCAGTAGTTGCTATTCAACTGCTCATCCTTTTCCCCCGCTCTTTTTCTTTGTCAACAGATAACAAATTTTATTGGTGAAGTCAATATACTCAGGTAAAAACTCATTTCCCACCCTTCCTTTCATCTAATTGTGTTCATGTGACTTGATCCTAACCAGTGGGATGAAAGCAGAAATATGCTAGGGGTTGGGGATGGGGCAAGGGTCATCTACGAAAGTTTATTTTTTGAGAAAAAAAGTGACAAATGCAACAGGTGATGTTCATCTCCTCCACTTCCTACCTAGAAGTCAGCCATTATACCTTGAGTTGCAGCAACCATTTGTGACATGAAGTAACAGGCATGAGGAAGAAAATCAGCACAGATCATAAAGGCATGAATACACTTGGTTCTTGATGGCATGTAACAATTAAATATATTTTAAGTTTATGTATGTATTTCTTTTTTAGGAGAAAAAGACAGGTTCCTCATGCAGCGATCCATTCCCAGTCCAACCATCCCACATCATAGTCATACACACATATACCTAGTGCTTAGAGACAGGCCTTGGGCCATAACCTCGGGACCTTCCCGCATGGGCAGAGTTGTTTTACCACTGCACACCTATTGGGACCTCATATTCTTAGCTAATAAAAATTTCTCCCTAACTAAGGAACGTAATTTTTTCTCTACGTTCTATGGTATGGTTATCTATCTCCATGGAGGCAATACCATCCTCAGGGCTTCCTAGAATTCTTTTCATTCTCATTGCAGTAATTTGAAAATATGTCCCCCTGTAAATCATGTGTTGAGCTATTATAACAGGATTAAGAGGACTGAGACTGGCCAGGTGGCACAGTGGTTAAGGTGGTTGGATCCCACAGTTCGTCAGGTTGAAGCAGCTTGGAAAATTTGCCAGGTGAGTGATTGTACACACTTTCCCAAGGCACTGAGAGAAGAGTGGAGAAGGAATTGCAGCATGGTCATCCCTCCCTGCAGGGGTGCTTTCTCCCTGTCCCTCTCTCTCTCTCTCTCTCTGTCTGTCCCTCTCCAGTGAGTGCACATGCACTATAGAATTTTTTTTTTTAAAAAAAGGATTAAGAGGGTAAAATTATGATGCAGAAAGGTGGGCCTTTGGGAAAAGATTAGGATTAAGGCTATTAAGGGGGCTGCTGCTCATGATTCACTTCTGGTGAGTTTGTAAGGAGAAGGAATGAGACCAGAACAGAGACCCTCTGAAGGACATGTCCTCCCTGCTCTGCTCTCACCCTCATGATATGATTGGCATTCAGCAAGAGCCCCACCAGACATGGCCTGGACTTTCAGACATGGCCTGGACTTTGGTCCTCCAAACCATGAGCTGTGTAATCCTCTTATTCTATAAATCACCCATTTCAGGTAGAATGCTCATTAAAGAAATAAATCAGAACTGTTGACAATACAGACTCAGAATTCTTCCTTTCAAGCAGTTGCACCCTAAACATCAACACGTGTGACTCCTTTGTTGTTTCCCACAAGAAAGAATTAGAAGATACATAACGAAAGAGAATTGGGGCCTGGTCCTGATGCCAAAAGCAGTAAAGGCACTGTTGCGAAGCCATATGGGAAGGTTCTGGGCTCATATCCCAGGTATCCTGAACCCACTGGACAAGTCCCTGATTCTACTGGCTATAGGACTGGGGAAAGAATCATGGCACAGGCACCCTGGAGAGCAAAGGTATATCTCTCTTTCATCGAGGCACCTTTTATTAATAATTATTTTATTTAACTTTTCTTATTTATTTATTTATTGTAATTTGACCAGACTGGGACAGAGCAAGAGAGCAAGAAAGGGAAAATGAGAAAACAAGCCACCACGTCCAGGACTCGAACTATGGCTGACCATGTAGGATGGTCAACCAGTGCCCTTAACCACCACACTATCTGCTGGCCCAAGAAATTTTATTTTAAAAAAAAGAGACAGAATATTTTACAGCGATCTTTTTTCCTATGAAGTCTAAAATACTTCACAATGATTATTTTACCAATCATTCATAATCTGTCTGCAATATGTACTTGGGAAATGGGCAAAGAATTCTAAATTCCTTGAATTCATCCAATCTGAAGTGAAAAATTAATTTTCAAATGTGATGACTACAAACTATTGAATTATAACTTGCAATCATTTGTCAGTAATTACTAGGGTTTAAAACGTCTCCATTGCATTTGTATTTCTTTTAAATATAGGTCTAGTTTTATATTTCATGTCTTAAGGGATTTTTGCTTTGCTTTTTACTCATTTGTTATGATCATCTCTATTTAAAATGTTGTCAATTCCTTATGGAATTGTCATTTCTGGATGAGATTGGTGAGTGATTTCTGATGACTTATGAACTAGAGAATTTGTATGTGCCCAAAATAGTTCTTATTTGCATGAACTTCTCACGTTTTCAACTAAAATATTTAGTCTTCAGAAAGCTCCCATAAATTTCAAACATGATACTTGGAATAAATAATATTATAATTATTATTCAATGTAATAATCTTGTCATCAAATTAACAAATGTACATGGTTCATTGAGTCTTAAGTAAATAAGTTTATAACTAATGTAATTCTTTTGTTCATGAATTTATTATTTTTGAGTGCTATTTATTAAGAAAACTGTATTTTAGCTTTTGACTAGAATTATAGCAATTCCAGATAAGATTATGAACATTTATTTTTGTTATAGAAATTTTTAAAAATGAAATAAGAGATTGAGATGCAAAGACAGATAAATTAGCTTAAACCTCAGTGGTACTTACAAAATAAACATAATATGAAGTTAAAACATTGATAGGTTCAAGGATCAAATGCTAAAGTCTAAAGTGGAAATTAAATGTCTCCCCTTTAGCTGTTTGTTGCAAATTACTCAGGTAAAGAACACTGTAGAGAGAGGCAACTGGACTGGTTGCCCATAGCCCAATGATTAAAGGAACTGAATTCCACATGCTGACCAAGGTTCAAATCCTGGCCGTGGTGATTAAAAAAAAAATATGCCATGTATTTGTGTGAGTGGGTGTCCAAAATTTTGACAGAGAAATGGGGAAGAGGGGATTGCAGTGTGACCACATCCCATGGTGGGGGTGGATGCTAACTCTCCCTCTCTTTCTGTCTCTCTGGGTCTTTCTGGTGAGCACACATGCCTTTTGGCAACTAAGGAAAAAAGAAAGAAAGGAGTAACTCACAAAACAAAAAATATGGCCAATAAATATTTTAAAATCTTAGCTAAATATTTTTAAATAAAATATACATTAAAATAACAGTATACTATGGTTATGATACAATGCCAAATTGATATAATGCCAAATTTTAATATTAAATATGACAATATGATACCAAATTGTCACATATTAAAAATTGATAACAAACATTTTGTTAAAAGCAAAACTACTCCCCCCCCAAAAAAAACAGACAGTTCCTTATATTAATGGAGGCAATGTTAATTGATACAGTCAACCTGGAGATTGGGTGATACATATGCAAGCTTTCTGGTAATTAAAAAATATGAACCAACTATCTTTAAATATTTATGTATTGACTTACAAATTTTCCTCCTAAAAGTTTGCTCTGAGGAAATAATTAATGGCATCTGCAAAAATGTAGCGCCATTATTAAAGGTTGGAAATGTTCGATAACCCAGGGCTGGTTAAATAAGTGACTGTGTTTCATAAATTATTGGGTATTCATTTAAAATGATGTTTTTGAAACATGTTTATTGAAATGTAGAGTTATTCAAAATTATTGCTAAAGAGGAAACCTTTTTTTAATATGCATATTTACTGCATGGCAAAAGACACAGTAGTTAGTGTGAATCAACAGCCCTCAGAATGGGAAAATATTTTTGTAAACTATGCGTCAAATAAGGGACTGATAACCAGAATTCACAAGGAACTCAAGCAACTGTTCCCAAAAAAGATGATCAACCCTATTAAAAGATGGGAGAATGAGTTGAAAAAAACACTCTCTAAAAATGACATATGAATAGCCAAAAGGCATATGAAAAAATGCTTAACATCCCTTACTGTAAGGGAAATGCAGATCAAAACAACAATGAGATACCACCTAACCGCAGACAGAATGACTAAGATTAAAAAAGCAAAAAATGATAAGTGCTGGCGGGGGTGTGGTGAAAGGGGAACTCTCTTACACTGCTGGTGGGAATGTAAATTGGTCCAGCCACTGTGGAGAACAATTTAGAGATTCTTCAAAAATCTACAAATAAGGACCAGCAGTTAGCGTAATGGCTATGTCCCTGGACTCCCACGTAGTCGACCACGGTTCGAGTCCCAGACCCGGTGGCTTAGACTCACGCCGGGCGCATGTGCGTGCATGCCCAATATCCCGAGAGGAGAATGGAGGAGAAGAGATTGCGGCATGGCCTTCCCCCCTGGGGGGTGATTTCTCGCTTTCTGTCTCTCTGTTTCTGTCTGTCTGTCTGGCGAGCACACACGCCCTATAGCAAAAACCTCTCCAAAAAAAGAAAAAAAAATCTACAAATAGAGCTACCATATGATCCAGCAATCCCACTCCTTGGTATCTACCCAAAGGACAAAAGAATCCTTAATCAGAAAAGTGCTTGCACATCAATGTTTATTGTGGTACTATTCACAATTTAGCAATTGGAAGCTAAATTGGAGTCATGGAACCTACCCAAATGCCCACGAACAAATGAATGGATAGAAAAACTATGACACATATATGCTATGGAATACTATTCAGCCATAAAAAAAAAAAACACCCTGGCTTTTGACAGAAAGTGGAAGAATATTGAAGATTTACTGCTAAGTGAAGCAAGCCAGACTATGAAGGAGAGACATTGTATGTCCCCACTTACTATATACTGAGTGTCTATACTCTATGACTGAAACTGATTGACTGACTAAAGGGTATAGAAACACAATCAATGGATGTAAATACCAGATATAGTGTGTATGAAAGAGTAGGGTCTGAGGAAGGACATTTAGAAAAAAAATAGGCAAAACATTAATAGGACAAAGAAATGTGGTATTATCTGTTGAAGATATTTTATTGTTTTATCAACTGGACTAGGGAGAAATGTTCACCTATTGAAATATTCAATTTGTAAGCTAAATAATGTGAATATATAAAAGAAAATGAAATTTTAAAATGTTAAAAAAATGTTTATTTAAACATAAATAGATGTAATTTGGGGAACATATACCAGTGTGGTGAGAGTTTCTTTAATATTTATTTTCTACTTTGGCTCATCTATATTTATAGTTTTTGTGCAGTGGACATGTGTTTAACAAAAATTTAAAAATTAATCTAGTAATTATTATACTCAAATGGAATATGCCTCAGATATATTCTCCAAAAAACTACCTAAGCTTTGATCCTTATGGGTTTGTGTGTGTGTGTGTGTGTGTGTGTGTGTGTGTATGTATGTGTGTGTGTGTATACTAGAAGGAGCATGTAGTCACCAGAGACAGAGAGAGAGAAAATGAGAACGCACTCCCTGTGGGAATGGTCATACTGCAATCCCTTCTCCATCTCTCCCTCCTTTGAGACTTTGGGGACACATGCACAAACAACTGGAGTATTTCCCAAGCTTTCAGGTCCAGGATTTGGATCACATTGTCAGCTATATGGTATCAGGCTATCTTAACTAGTAGACCACAGAGCTGACCTTCTCTTATAACAAAAAGAAATTGGAAAATGTATTAGAAACTCTTTGAGAAATACACTTCACACAAAGTCACATCTCTACCTAATGTCTTCCCCCACCCTGGTGATATAGCCCCACAGCTGTGTTTGTAACTAATGCTAATGGGACAGGGCGCAGACATTTTTGCAAAGAAGGTCTCTCAGATTCTCTTTCACTCCATCAGCAACTAAAACCCCAATTGAGTAGTGAGCATTACTTGAACTGAAAACAAACCCAGGGCTATATGGGGTTACAATATAAACGCAGAGAAACTTGATTTTTGGAGAAAGATAGAAAGGTGAGGAAATAATAGAAAAGTTGGGGGATCATTGTCCCAGAGAGACAGAAAACAAACAAACAAACAAAAAGCAACTTTAGATATAGGCTCTTTTCCAAAGCTTGTAATGCCAGATTCTACTTCCTGTCCCAGGATTAAAGAAGAAATCTATATGTATCCTTATAATAAAGTCTGTGTTTCCTCATAACCTGGTTTCAGTAAATCTGTAACTGGGAAGAAAAAGCACACATTTAAAAATGCTCTTTCCGGAAAGCAGACGTCACACCAGCTGTTTTAACCAAACAGTTTAGTAGAAAGAAATTGTTTAACAATTACTGTAGAATCAAAAATACAAAAGGGGGAGAGTAGCATGTGGTGTAGTAGTTAAGGTGTCAAATTTTCACATGGTCAACTGAGGTTTGAGTCTCAGACCCAGTGGCTTGAAAATTATGCCAGGCACTTGTGCATGCAAGACCAAAATCCCAGGAGGAGAATGGAAGAAAAGGAAGTATGGTATGGCCATCCCCTGTGGGGGGTGGTTTCTCACTTTCCTTCTCACTGTTTCTTACTGTCTCTCTTTCTCTGTCTCTGGTGAGCACATGCACCGTATGGAAAAAAACTTTAAAAAATACTATAAGGGAGCACTGGGGGGCTGGCAGGTGGCATGGTGATTAAGGGCACTGGACTTCTACGTGGCCAACCCCAGTTTGAGTCCCGGACCTGGCAGCTTGCTTTCCCACTTTCCCTCTCCCTCTCTTTCTCTTTCTTGTTCTGTCCCTCTCTGGTCAAATTAAAATAAGTAAAAATAAGTAAATAAAGAAAGTTAAATGAAATAATTCTTTAAAAAAAGGGGAGGGAAATACTGAAGTAACATTAAGATAGCAACTGCAGTAAGCAGCTATCACCCCTAAGACCGAGGTTAAGGAGAGGAGAACGTGGGAAGAGTGGGAACCAGTAGTTTGAGGAGGAACTGACTAGCTGGTGCTTGCAACACAACTCATGATATTAGAGGAGAGGCCTCTGGGAGCTGAGACTCAGGTATCTGAAGATAAATCACAGCCATATGTGGTGGTCTCTCATAAGGCAAGATGAGGCCAGTGTAGGTGTTCAGGGAAAGAACTAGAAACTGTTTCCCACTGTTACGCACTACCATTTCCAGGGTGAAAACCTAGTGTTCAGATGAGGCTGACAGTCACGAGAAGCAACACAGGAAAGAGCATGTTCCTTTTTCCTTCCCTAGGCCTCCAGTATTCCTTTAAAACAGTATGTCGTTAAGTCTAACAGCAAAGCAGAGGTCTGGTTCTAGCCCTGCTTAAGGTGAGGCAGAATACAAAAGAGGAGGTTTGAAACAGAAAATGGCTTAAAAACGAGCAAATAGAATGAAAGCAAACTTCATTTACTTCATAATTTCATGTTTTATGCCAAAGACACAGTGTAAAAACAGTTGCATAATGAATAAAGGGCATTGTAGAGAAACCATAGGAACCACTCAATAGATAAAGTGTTCAGAAGAAATTTGCCATTTTGGCAGCCTATGTTATATTAAAAAAGTCTTTTAATTAGCTTTGAGTAGTCCTAAATATAATTAAGTTTGTGAATTTTATGTTTGGGCTGAACAAAGATGAAAAATTAAGTTACTGTATTTCTTGTTCAAACATATTGAATTTTGACAATATTTACACATTAACATCTTCTGTCCACTGAGACTCATATCAATTAAAGTATTTTATCCCTTTTATTAAATTTTTTAAATGTACAATGCCACTTAAATAATACTATAGATTTGCAGCTCTTGCTATCATAGTAGTTCTATTAGAGGTAGCAGTGGACTAAACAGCCACTGAGGCACCTAAAAGATAAAATAAATAAATTCTGAAAATTATGTACATATATATATGTATATGTATACACACACACACACACACACATACATATGTTAGGTTTCTGCCATAGGGTACATACACTCACCAGAGAGACAGAAAGAAAGTGAGAAATTACTCCCGATGGGATGACCATGCCATGATTTCTTCCTCTTATTCTTCTCCCAGGATTTTGGCCATGCAAACACACATGCCCACATGATTTTCGAGCCACTGGTCTAGGATTCAAACTGTGGTCAGCCACGTCGGAGTTTAATGCTTTAACTACCATGCCACTTGCTGGTCCCATGCCAAAAATTAAAATTTCAAGAACAAACATTCAATAACCCTGTGGAATCAATGAAGTCCAGGTGAGTTAAAGATATCAGAAAAGAGGGACCAGCAGTTAGCATAATGGCTATGTCACTGGACTCCTACTTAGTCGACCACAGTTCGAGTCCCGAGTCGACCGCGGTTCGAGTCTCAGACCCAGTGGCTTAAACTCATGCCGGGAGCGTGTGCGTGCGTGCCCAAGATCCTGAGAGGAGAATGGAGGAGAAGGGATTGTGGCGTGGCCATGCCTTCTGGGGGGTGATTTCTCACTCTCTCTATCTCTGTCTCTGTCTGTCTGGCGAGCACACGCGCCCTATAGCAAAAACCTCTCCAAAAAAAAATATATATATATCATAAAAGAAAGCTCTCTTCTTTGGGAAGCTGACATTCACCAGGCATTTTTTAAATAATATAAATTAAATATTTATATTATTATTTTTTTAATTTCTATTTTACTTAGATAGAAATAAACTATAAAAAATTTATTTTCTTCACCAAAAAAGGTACTATTTTCTGCATTATTTCTAGATAAACCACAAAACACTTATTTTCCTAGATTCTCCAGGACTTGATCATAATCTAGATAAAGCAATAGATACAGTCATGGAAGAAGACAGAAAACAGACAAGCCTATTATCAGGATCCATGGACTGATTCTGGCTTGACCATGAAACTAAATGTTCAAAACAGACCTGCTGAAAAGCTTATGAAGATGTAGATTCAAAAAAGGAATGTGAACAGCAAAAATCAGATATGGAATAAGCACAGGTTTTTTTATCCAAACTTTGACTGTAACTTATTCCTTTATGTTCATTTAGTAAAGTCAAAATCTCCACTGAAATATTTGTTTAGTGAGCTCATAGCTTCTATCTCTGGTAATTTCCTTAACTATTCATTACAGTTCTTTATCAATATACTTAAACCTTCTACTAGTTAAACAATGTGGCTTCATGTAACACTTTATGAGACCTGTTTCTTCCTCCCACACTTCTCCAAAATTTGCTACTTCAAAGAATTGATAACTCAGTACCTAACAGAATCCACAGTGATAATACACATTATACCTAAAATGACTTAACTAAAACAATTCCAGAGTACCACTGGCAGAGATCACATCAAAGTAAGATATGGCACTTTCCGTGTGATCTTCTGGAAAATAGACAGCTCTTCAAAGCATGAGAGTTCAAAAAGGGACCCTTGAAATAGGTAGATTATCCATGGCTAGAGTCCTCAAATGGAGGCCTATGGGCAGACATTCAATGATTAAGTAGCCTACATAAGACAGAGTTTTCCTCCAAATGTCAAATATGAGACAAAGCCTATTTTAAAAGTCTCTTAGGTATTTCCCATGGTTTCCCAATGATCTTCAGGAAGCTCTGACTTCGTTGTCTAGAGTTTGATTTCTGTGTCCACCATTAAATCCAGATCATGTTTTACATTTAAATTTAGGTTAAGCAAAGCCAAGTTACTTGACTTTTGATCTGACAAAGTATTTCTCCGGTATGCTTTGAAATGCTTCTGTCCACTTCCATAGCATTCATTCTCAACCTACATCACAAGCAAAGTGCATAGGACTTTCAGCCATGCATACACATTAGGGAAAAACTTGATGTTGGGCAGATGAAGGGGTTCCTAAACAGTGGAGGGAAGCTCTATGTCCTTCCCTCTGTGTTTCTATTTGATTCTCCAACAGTGAAGCTCAGCTGAGAGCAGGTGAGGATTGGGCAGGTCACTTCTGTACATGGTAATACATCCAAATTATATATGCATTTCCTTTGCTATCTAACATTCACACTCCTCTCATCTAGAAGTAGAGTCAGAATGGCATGACCAATAATAATTGAGTTATAGCAGTCAATAGAGGCAGACCTACAGATAATCCAGATATTAATGTTGGTAGATAACAATTTCAAAATAGTTATTTTAAGTAAAAATGAACAGAAAATTGGAAATTTTCCAAAAGAAAATTGAGTATCAGACAGCACTGGCAATAGTGTGCCATTGCACAATTCATAAACCATATGGGAAGGTTTGAGGTTTGGATCTTAGGTTGGCCTGAACACAACAGGTGTACCCATATGTGTGTCTGTAATCCTGACTATTTGGAAAACTAAGGAAGGAAAAGATTATAGTTTGACAAGACCTTACCAGGGGTCTCTCTGTCTCTCAAAATAAATAAGTAAACTTATAAAAAAGAAATTTATAAAAGAATTTTAAAAACACTTGAGAACAACAAATTATAACATATACCATTAAGAGTTCACTGAATAGGGACTGGTGGCATGGTGGTTAAGGTGTTGGACTCCCATATGACTGACCACAGATTGGGTTTTGGACCTGGCTGCTTGAAAATCAAACTGTGTACACATACCCAAAATCCTGAAAGAAGAATGTTAAAGAATGGTTTGTGACATGGTCACAAAAGTCCTCCCTGAGGGGTGATTTTTTTTTTTTTCTTTTTTTGGAGAGGTTTTTTGCTATAGGGCGCGTGCGCTCGCCAGACAGACAGAGAGAGACAGAGAGATAGAAAGCAGGAAATCACCCCCCAGGGGGGATGGCCACGCCGCAATCCCTTCTCCTCCATTCTCCTCTCGGGATCTTGGGCACGCACGCACACACGCCCGGCGTGAGTTTAAGCCGCCGGGTCCGGGACTCGAACCGCGGTCGACTACGTGGGAGTCCAGCGACATAGCCATTACGCTAACTGCTGGTCCCCCCTGAGGGGTGATTTTTCACTTTTACTCTCACAGTCTCTCTCTGCTGAGTACACATGCCCTATGATAAAAAACCTTAAAAAAAAAGAAAAGAAAATTTATTCACTTGATGTATTTAACAGCAAATTGACATAGCAGGTGATAACATAGGACAATAGAAAATATTTAATTATAAGCACAAAGAGAAAGCAAGGCAAAGAATAAAATGCACTAGAATAGACAAATGGGAGACAAAATATCTAAATCCACGTAGATCCCAGAAGGAGAGGAGAAAGCAAGAATGAAATAATATTGGATGATATAGTGACTAAGATTGGTACAAAATTGATGAAGGATGTGCATCCACAGATTAAAGATGGCTTACAAATTAATTGCAAGATATTACCAAGAATACCACACATGGGTACGTAAGAAACAAAGTAGTGAAAGCGAAGGGTAAAGGAGAAATGTAAAAGCAGGTACAGGAAAAAAAGATTTATTTCTTTCAGAGAAACAATAGGAATGATAGTGTCTTCTCAACAGAATCAAGGGAAATAAGAACACAAAGAAATGCCGTGTTTAACCACTAAAAAAAAATATGGAAAATAAAATCAACATTCTGAAACTGAAAAATGTAGACTATCTAAAACTAAAAACTTAATTAAAAAGTTTAGCAGATTAAATGGAAGTTATTGTCAGTAAACCTAAAACAACAAAAAGTAAATGAGCCACCTAAAGCACAGAGAGATAAAATATGAAAAAAGGTAAAAAAACACATATAAGAAACATTGGGAAACAGTTGAAAGGTCGAAGGTACATGTAATTGACCTCTCTGTAGAAAAGGGAACTATTTTACAACACCACCAACTCCACAGAATAGATAAGGATAAAAACAAGAATGTGAAATAACAGAAATTATCATATACGGTTCACAATGATATTATGACATGGAAAAATTGTCTGGTGATATCCTCTAATGTTGAACATAAGCATACCTTATTATGAAGCTTCTGTTCTTAGACATATCCCCAATAGAAATGCATACAAATATTAATCACCTATTTAAAAACATCCCTAGCAGTGTTGTTCCAATAACCCCAATCTAAACAAATGTAAATGTCCACTACAGTAAACTTGATGAATAAATTGTGGTATATATATATATGTGTGTGGTGTGTGTGTGTGTGTGTGTGTATGTATATATGTGTGTATATATATGTGTGTGTGTGTATATATATATGGAATATATTTATATTTATATATATATATATACATATATATATATTAGTGGAATACTATAGAGCTATGACAATGATCAAACTATTATCTCACTTAACAGCACAAATACACTGTTGAAAGAAGCCATAGCAATAAAGAATATGTGCTAAGATTTCATTCATGTAAACAAAAAAATCAGCAAGACTAGTCCATTGTATTAAGTAAGGATTTTAGTTACCTTTGATATGGGAGAAGAGGGTGGATGGGGTATGATGGCCTCCTGAAGTGCTAGTAATGTACAGTAATGGGTATGTTCACTTGTGAATACTCATTAAGCCATTCTTATAATTTGTGTACTTTTGGCATGTATATGATATTATCCAATAAAAGTTGCATTAACAAACCTAAATGGAAGGGTCAAGTAGCTACTTGGATACAGATACCATGATGACTGAAAGACAGACATAAAAAAAAAAGTTGAAAAATGCAGGACAGAGAGAAATTCAGAAGGAAAATATGAAATATTAAAAGATGATGGAAGAAGGGACCAGCAGTTAGCGTAATGGCTATGCTGCTGGACTCCCATGTATCGACTGCGGTTCGCGTCCCGGACTCAGTGGCTTAAAACTCACACTGGGCGCGTGTGCCCAAGATCCCGAGAGGAGAATGGAGGAGAATGGAGGAGAAGGGATTACAGCATGGCCATCCTCCCTGGGGGGTGATTTCTTGCTTTCTGTCTCTCTGTCTCTCTGTCTGTCTGGCGAGCTCACACGCCCTACAGCAAAAACCTCTCAAAAAAAAAAAAAAAATGAAAAAAAAATGAAGGAAGAATGACAAAATATAATCCATACAAAATAGTATTCCAGAGATAGTAAAGAGAAGATTGGGGACAATAAATATTGCAAAAAGGTAAAAGTTAATTTTATGAGCTAAAATATTAAATTATTTTATTTTTAAGAACCATGAGAAATCCAAAAGAGGATAAATATCAATGTGTAGTGAAATAGAGAATGCCAATGCACATGCAATAGAAAACGGCAAGAGAAAAAAGGTATATCTTTATTTTATTTTATTTTCATCCAATCACTGTATATCATTACAGTATACCAAATTAATTTTCCCATCATGAATACACTATAAATTGGTCCAGTCAAATATATTATGATAGACATTATCGTCAACACATAATTTTCCATTTGTGTGTTCCTTAAATGTCTTGCTTCCTTCTTCCCCTAGATTCCCTCCCTCTCACTCCCCCCCATTTCCCACCCTCCTTCCAAACTGTCTCCAGTATTATCATTGCTTGCCATGCTTTTATACCTACCAATCATTCAGTTTCTGCCATAGAGTGCCTACATTCTGTATATACTGAGTGGGGAAATACAATGCTTATCTTTCATAGTCTATCTTGCTTTATTTAGCAGTAAGTCTTCCATATCAGTACACTTTCTGTCAAATATCAGAGTGTCATTGTTTTTTGTGGCTGAGTAGTATCCTGTAGTGTATATGTTCAACACTTTTTCAATACATTCATCTACTCATGGACATTTGGGTTGGTTTTATGTCTTAGCAACTGTGACGCATAATGCTGCAATAAACATGAATGTGCGAGTGTTTTTCAAACTGAGTATTTTCCTATCCTTTAGGTAGATAATCAGGAGTGAAATTGCTGGATCATATGGTAGTCCTTTTCGGAGGTATTTGAACAACCTCCATATTGTTTTCCACAGTGGCTATACCAACACATTCTCGCCAACAGTGTAGGAGAGTTCCTACACCAGCTCTTATCGTTCTTTATTTTTTTAATCTTAGCCATTCTGAGTGGGGTTAGGTGGCATCTCATTGTGTTTTGATGCATATCTCTCATATGATAAGGGATGTTGAGCAGTAGAAAGATGAAAGTGGACCCTTATCTCTCACCACTAACAAAAATCAACTCAAAATGGAACAAAGATCTATACCTAAGGATCTCAAATTACAACTATTGGAGGAAAACACAGGCAAAACTCTTCGAAACATTAGAGTAGGCAAAGACTTCTTAAATAAGATCCCCAAAGCACAGGCAATAATCCCCAAAATAGACAAGTGGGATTACATCAGGTTAAAAAGCTTTTGCACAGCAAAAGAAACAATTATTAGAGTGAATTGACAACCCTCAAAATGGGAGAATATACTTGCAAACTATGCCTCAGAGAAGGATTATCTGCAAAAAAGGAATGACAATTATTCCAGAAGCAAGAGGACTGTGGAAAAACATCTTCAAAATAATAACAGAAAATATTTGTCAACCTTGGCTTGTAAACCACATGCCTGTATCCTAGATAAAGGTAAGTCTGTTGGTCTCTCTCTCTCTCTCTTTTTCTTCTTGGATGGTTTGAATTTATGATGTAGAAAATTATCAAAATATAAAAAAGTGTTATCTAAGTGTTTGAGGTTACAGGTGTTAGACAACCCCATCTGATGTCATCTAAACTCCATCCCTTAATAATCCAGCATGCTACCTTCTCCTGCACTGAAACATCCAATGATTAATTCTCTCATCCTCTACAGAAGGATGCTGCTTCTACAAAAAGGAAAAATATCAAAACAAAACATACTCATTTGCTCCCTAAAAGGGAACAATTCATAAATCTAATTAGTTACTGTGTTCAACTGATAGGTTATGTGCTTTCCTCTCTAGATGACTCACAATGCTGTGTTTGATACTCTACAATTTATTAGCTAAATAATACAACTTACACAGCCACACACCCTATATAAAATTGTAAAGTGGGGGAAAGAAAACTTAAGTATTACTTTAAATACTACTTCATTTTTCCAAATGGTCACAAGACTGTACTTGGTGTTTAGTTCCTTCCTTCCTTCATTATCCATGCAGTGTGGCCTTTGTCCTCAGCCACAACTTCAGCTGATAGAAGTTTGTTTTGTTTGTTTGGGTTTTTTTTGTTTTGTAGAAGTTTTTGCCTTAGGCTGCGTGCACTTGCCAGAGAGAGAGACAGAGACTGAGACAGAGACAGTGAGAGGGAAAGTGAGAAATCACCCCCCAGTAGGTATGGCCATGCCTCAATCCCTTCTCCCAGGATTTTGAGCATGCACACACACATGCCCAGCATGAGTTTCAAACCACCGGTTCCGGGACTCGAACCACAGTCAACCCTTCGGTAGTCCAGTGACATAACCACTACACCATCTGTTGGCCCTAATAGAGAGGTTTTTTGGTTTTGGTTTTGGTTTTTTTGGAGAGGTTTTTCGCTATAGGGCGCGTGCGCTCACCAGACAGACAGACAGAGACATAGAGACAGAAAGCAAGAAATCAACCCCCAGGGGGGATGGTCACGCCGCAATCCCTTCTCCTCCAGTCTCCTCAACACGCACGCATACACGCCCGGTGTGAATTTTAAGCCACCGGGTCCGGGACGCGAGCCGCGGTCGACTACGTGGGACTCCAGCGACATAGCCATTACGCTAACTGCTGGTTCCCCCTAATAGAGAGTTTTTTAACTGGCAAAGAGAACCAAAATTCATTCTTTAGAAAAGTGAACCCTTGATGGTCCTGCCTGGAAGGATTTACTCTAGTATTTCATTAGCTTTAGTAAACATGCTAGTTCAAGAAGACGATCAGGAATGTCCAGGTCCCAACTATAATCCTCCTAGCCCTTATTATTTCAGTTTATTACAAAGTACATTGCAGCGTTGCCTAAGGCTTTTTTGGTAATCTTCATAATAACTACTATTTGTGTGGTACTGCAGCTGGAATTTTGGGGGAAACTTGAGACCAAAATACAAGCATACATCCCAAATTGTCTTTAGACACCATAAATAATATACTTCTCAATCAATGCACTGCTTTTATTTAAAGCGTGTAAATGTTATCTGACTAATCAAATTCTGTTTATTTCATTATTTTACTCATTTAACTAGCATTAAATGCACACATGTGGCAGGTACTGTTGTAAGCACTAGTGTTCAGCAGTGTACATACAACCATAAACAAAATTAAAATAAAGAACATTTGTACTACACTACATGCTGATAACACTATGGAAAGAAAAAATAACAAAGCAAAAAAGGGAAGTACAGAGGGTTTGGAGGTGGGTTTAGTATTAAATAGGATGCCCAAGAAACACCTGGAAAGGAAGGTAACATTTAAGCAAAGACTTGAAGAAAAGGAGGGAACAAGCCTTTGTCGCTATTTGGAGGAAGCACATTCTATGTGTAAAGGAGGGAAAGCAGATGCAAAGGCCTTAAGTGGGATCCTGACTAGCATCAGTAAGAACCAGCAAAGGCTTTCAGTAATGGTGGTGGACATGGGACCAACAGTGCACATCATGAGCATAACCCCTCACCTTGCTCTTTGCACTGAACATGAGTTCCCTAGACAGGAACAGTGTTGTGCGCACTGAAGTAAAACTGAGTCAGCTGCATAATGTTGCTGACAGAAGCATGGTGGGCAAGAAAGGCAAATCTAAGTCCGGAATAAATTCCCTCAAGGACAGAGGACTTTTCTGAAAATAATGGAAAGGATCTAAACTTGCCACAGGGTTGCTCCCTATTGAGAGGACCAACTCTCTGTTGGTTCCTAACCATCTTGCCCTCATCCATACCAGTCATGTAAGCAGGTTGTGAACCACACTCTAGGGGGTTGGTTTTTGGCTGACTCTTGACAGAAAGCCCTATGATTCTCCTGAAATTTGAGTTTGGGAAACTCGTGAGGCGCTGCTACATGATCATTTGCCTATTTACCCACAAGACTGTCACAAGACAGTTCCTCTTCACTTCTGGATTATGATTTTCTATCTTTCTCCCTATAGGTTTAGCTGCTGGATGTAAAACCCCTTAGGTGTAGACTAGCAGAAGCTCCTCAGCAATGGGGTGTCCCACACCTCATATTTAAGTCATGTGCCCAAGGTTCTTGTAATTATTCATCATAAAGCATGCACACTTGAGAGACAGAGAGAGAAATGTACCCCTCCACAGAACTCAGTCACGCTATAATCATCTCCCTTTGGTCTTATGGTCCATCAGGATCCTGGGCACATGCACATGCACCTGGCTTGTTTTCTGGTCACTGGAATGGTACTCAAACTAAGTGGCTTCCAGTTTTGCAGTTTGATTCGCTACCAACTGCCTCAGAAGCTGTAGCTCCTTTTCTCTTAATGTCTTGTTTTGGGGCTTGTGAAACAAGAACCATGGGTAATTAGTACCTTTTTCTAAGTTAATTTATTTTTTTCCATGAACAAAAGAGACAGAGTAAGGGAACAATAGGATGAGACCAAGTGAGGGAGAGAGAGGACAGAGAGACCAAGAGAATCCTCATGCCACAATCAGCCCCCAGTCTCAGCTACCCTGATCACAGGCATGTGCCTACACCAGGTTTGCTTGTGGAGATCTTAGAAATGGGAATACAAGACCTTTCCCATGTAGGCCCAGCTGCATTATCACTGTGCCATCTCCTGACCCCTACCTAGCACCATTGATTACTCTTACTGTCTACGTAATAGTCTCTCAAAATCTAAAAAAAAAAAAGAGCTTATTATTATTTTACTAGTGAACTCTGTCAGTCTGGGTTTGGCCTTGCCTCGTGTGCTTGATGCTCCCCAGAGACTACATGGATTGAACAGAAGATATCAATGTGAGAATGAGCATAGAGAGATCGCACACCACCTGCCTGAGCCAGCCTTGAGCCTATCACATCCCTGGATATGCTGAGTGAATGACTTGGTGGAATGAATAACATGCAATTTAGAGTGACAACCTTAGGACACATGATATTCTGGCCTCTAGAATATGCGGGGTCTTGGGAAAATGCATCTATGCAGGGACCCCAATCAATATGAACAAAGAGGTTTAAAATATTACAAATTTCATGAGTCCATGTGAAGTTTAGCAAAGAAGAGTGTTCGCTTCTTTGTTTATTACTCACTTGGTAGTGTACGGGCAGTGTCTGTTCCCATTCCAGTCTAGGATTCCTTTGTAACAGGCCCTTTTCATGTTTGTTGTCAAATGTGCCATTAATTTCATCTCTCCCATCATGAAGTAAAAGTAGCAATGCTTCACTATTCACAAGGCCATGCCTCTTTGGAATTCATTAAATTGAAGCAATTGTGCTTTTTCTTAAAATTGAGTGCATTTGATAAGCACAGTAACTTTTAACTTTGGAAGAGATCAACATAGTTTAGATTACTGGACACCAGAAACTGCACAGGTATGACAGTCTACTTTTTTAAAAGAATTATGCATTTAATGTATTATTATTATTATTTAATTTGACCAGAGAGAGAGAGTAGGAAAGTGAGAAAGCAAGCTGCCAGTTCTGGGACTTGAACTGCAAACAGCCATATGGAAGTCCAGCACCTCAACCACTGTGCCACCTGCTGGCCCTGATAGGCTACTTTGATAGGCTTTGTTCCCCTTTTCTGCATATTGGTATGTAACTGTCGCATCTAGAACACCTGACACCTGATCTGATGACATCAGCCATATAGTGACCTAGCATGTTGTCTTGTAGAATGGTGAGGTGACTGAGGTCCTTTGTGACCACACTGCAGCACATTGCAAGGGAGCCGATAGCGTCTTTGGTGGCATGACAATGTGGTACTGGTCTCCCTTCTAAATAAAAGCAAGCTGTTTTTGATATTCTCATTGTTGGTACATAGGAAACAATGTTTGTCAACGGAACAGCTTCAAGGTAGGCTTTGTTGATTTGGTCACATGAACAGACTACATCTGCAACATCAGTTAAATTCAGTCACTACCTGATAAAAATGTACAATTATATTCAAAAGATCTTAAAAAATGCATGGCAAATGCAGATTATGGAAATCACTGGACACTAAAATGAACACAATAAATAATTCAACCTTTCTCCATAAACATTTTGAAGTTGCATTATACTATCAATCCCCAAGACATCGTTGTTTTATCTACAAATTAAATAGACAAATATAACGGGGTATGATAGTAATCACCATCCCTATTTTGACCCTTAGATGGTAGAACTAATCTCTACAGTTCTGCTGGAATGAGCTTTGACTTTGAATTCAAATTTTGACAAGGCAAGCTAACTCCAGAGGCTTCTACCCTTCCTGAAGTAGGCATGACTTCTTGTTCTAGGTCATTAATGCAACGATTGTACCAGGAATATATGTGTGTGTGTGTGTGTGTGTGTGTGTGTGTATACATATATTTAGAGAGAGGGACTGATAAATATATATAAAAATATTGAGATATAGATATTGACATATTTTGGATTGTCAGAAAAGTCATGACACTTTTTTTGCACAGAAAAACATCTCATGGCTTTTCTGACAACCCAATATATCAAATAACACACACACACACAAACACACACAGAGGAAAATTATAGAATGGAGGAGAGACTTCTGGGCCCACAGTGAGACAGACATGGACCAAAATTTTAGTTACCTTCCAGTGGCCTGGATCACTGAAAACACAATAAAAGTCCCTAAGATTTGGAACTTTTAATTATAGCATCTGATAATATCTCCCAACAAAGTTTGGGTATGTCATACTTACTTTGGTAAATGGTCATTGATTAATTTAGAGGAGACTAGAAAATTTTTCTAGCACATGTTGATAATGTTATTGCCTCCCTTAAGTCAGATGCTTTAGATATACGAAATACATTGTCTGTGGACCACCTCAGACGTAGTAATCAGATGAGGGACCAGCACTAGGACTTGATGAGGCAATTAAAATACCTACAGAACAAAATTTGAGGCTGATACTGCATTTGCACAGACCTGAGGTTGAGTGCCTTCCTAAACTCTTTATCCCACACGCTTTACTAGTCTCATCATAGTCTCAGCCTTTTTAGGAACAATGGTCAGGCTGGTAAGCCTTGAATATCTAGATCCACATGGTTGATCACAGTTCAGGTCCTGGCCTTAGAGGTTTGAAAACATTCCAGGTGCATGTACATGCATGCGAAAATCCTGATGGGATGAAGAAATGGAGGGAAGAAATAACTGTGGTATGGTGATGGCCCATTGGAGGATGCTTCTTCTCTCTCTGGTACATACACCATAGCACGTTATTAAGCAACAATGGTGGCTATGGTCTGAGTGTGTCCCCTAGATTCATATGCTGAAATACTAACTACAAGGTAATGGTAATGGAGATTGGGCCTTCATGAAGTGAGTAGGTGATAAGGGTGGAGCCCCCAAAATGAGATTATCACCTTTATAAAAGGCCTCAGAGAAACTCTAACCCCTTCTAACACTGAGGACAAAGAGGGAAGGCACAATCTCTGAAATAGGAAAAGTTGGTCACCAGACTCTAAATCTTTTTTTTTTTTTTTTTTTTTTTGAGAGCTTTTTGCTATAGGGCACATGTGCTCGTCAGACAGACAGAGAGAGACAGAGAGACAGAAAGTGAGAAACCATCCCCCAGGGGCGATGGTCACGCCGCTATCCCTTCTCCTCCATTCTCCTCTCGGGATCTTGGGCATGCACACACACGCGCCCGGCATGAGTTTTAAGCCATCGGGTTTGGGACTACGCAAACCGTAGTCGACTATGTGGGAGTCCAGCGACATAGCCATTATGCTAACTGCTGGTCCCACAGACCCTAAATCTTTAGATGCTTTGTATAGAACTTGCATAACTGTAAGAAATTTCTGTTGTTTTTAAGTCATATGATCTACAATATTTTGTTGTAACAGCCTGGATAGACTAAGACAATGATTCTTTTAACGTGGTTCCTCAATTCAAATCTCTTTTGCTAGATCTAACGTGTTATTTTTGTTGTTCTATAGTTCAAATAAAATCTTAATGGACTGCCCATCTGAAGACTATTATCAATAAACCCTACATGTCAGATAATGCTGCCTATCTCTACAACTTCTATCTTAGATTGGGAAAATCCCAGATTTCTTTCATGTTATGATCCCATAATTTTCATATGAGAAACTTGCTGAGGTATAAATTCATATAAGAATGCAATTTTATAGCTTTTAAGATCAGGTTGTATCTTTGATTTTCCCACCATATTGATTAAATTAAAAAATTCTTCTGGAGCAGTTATAAAAGCCCCTAATTCTCTAGCCATGTCAGAAAACTTTAAATGTAACTATTGTTTTATTTTTATTTTTGTTTTCTTCCCCATTATAATTAGAAGCAGTCTTGTATTCTCCATATTCTTTATAATGGTCGATGGCCATAGACTTTTCTGACTGCAAAATCTTACCTTCAGTAAGAGCTCTTTCTGTTAACCACAGGTGATTGACAAGTAATCTCACCCTGAAGGTCACAGACTACTGAAGCTTTCTGGTTGCTGGATCCTCACTACCTTAAAATTTAAGCAGGTGGGGCCAGCAGGTGGTATAGTGGCTAGGGCATGGTTTGAGTTCTGAACCTGGAGACTTGAGACTCACATCAGGTATATGTGTGTACATGCCCAAAACCCCAGAAGGAGAATAAAGCAGAAGGTATTATAGCATGGCCATCCACTCTAAGGAATAATTTCTCATTTTCTGTCTCTCTGACAAGCACATGTGCCCACATGGCAAAAATCTCTCTCTAAAAAGAAAAAATGTATCCAGGTAAGATAAACAGTCTCACTTATATTTATTTGTGGGCCATTCCCGGCAATCACTCCTGGTACCAGTAACTTTACAGTCAGAGATCTGTCATAAACGACACAATCTACTTTGGAGAGTTTAAATGAAAAGGGACTTATGGAAAGATATTAGCGAGTCCACAGACTCTCTGGAAGAGTCAAGGAGACACACAGCTAGAAGCAATGTCCATTGCCTCTGTACAAGCTGCTGTAGATTTCATACACTGGAAGCTCACTTGGGAAGAGATTCTGGAAGCTCTACCAGTATCACCTCATAGCATGAAATAGCTGTGCAATTCCCTGACACGTGTTCATTCTATCACAATGTTCACATGGAAACAAGTAATAGCAGAATCTGGTTACATTCTTTTTTATTTATTTATTTACAATTTTTTTTGAGAGGTTTTTGCTATAGGGCACGTGCACTCGCCAGAAAGACAGAGAGAGACAGAGAGACAGAAAGTGATGATGATCCCCAGAGGAGATGGCCACGCCCCAATCCCTTCTTCTCCATTCTCTCAGGATCTTGGGCATGCACACACATGAGCCCAGCATGAGTCTAAGCCACTGGTTTGGAGACTTAAACTGCAGTTGACTACATGGGAGTCCAACGACATAGCCATTACACCAACTTCTGGTCCCGAATCTGGTTATATTCAATAGCTATTTGCAAGGGAGTCTAAATTATGATTTTTTTTTTTGCCTTCTATCTTAGGGAAGCACAACTCATAATAGATAAAATTATCAAAACAGAGGGAAGCTATTCCAAGGAATTGGGCAATAATTACTAATAAATGTACAGTACAGTTTTAGAAACAAGTAATGAAGAAATAGTTCATCCTAATAGCATATACATTTTCCATATTTTTAAGGAGATTGTATCACATTGTTATATTTGGGGGGGGGGGGGACAGGGTGGTTTGCTATAGGTCACATGTACTTGCTGGAAAAACAGAGACAGAAAGCAAGAAATCCCGAGGGGGATGGCCATGCTGCAATCCCTTCTCCTCCATTCTTCTCTCAGGATTTGGGTACACACATGCATCCTGTGTGAGTTTTAAGCTGCTGGGTCTGGGACTTGAACTGTGGTTGGCTATGTGGGAGTCTAGTTATGTAATCATTACACCATCTGCTGGTTCCCTAAACTGTTATTTTAAGTTAGTTTAAGTTAGCTGGCTGAAGTTGTGGGGTAGAGAGCTGCCTAACTCTGGGCATGTGATGTGTATTTCTTGAAATGTATTTTTCCTGTTGGTCTCTGTTGTAGCTCCAGCAATAGAACATGGTTTATCATACTCTCAAAATTTGTTTATAGAACAAAACAAGTGGCACAAAAGTCACTCTAATGCAAGATTACTTTGTCAGGTGAATACCTAGTTTTTCCAGGAGGTTTTCTTTTTCCACTGGATTGACTGATATCCTTTGTCAAAAATCAGTTGGTTATATGTTTGTTTGTTTATTTTTTGTTTGTTTTTGTTTTGGAGAGGTTTTTGCTATAGGGTTATATGTTTGTTTGTTTGTTTTTGTTTTGAAGAGGTTTTCGCTATAGGGCCTGTGCGCTCACCAGACAGACAGAGATAGAGAGACAGAAAGTGAGAAATCACCCCCCAAGGGGGATGGCCACACCGCAATCTCTTCTCCTCCATTCTCTTCTCAGGATCTTGGGCACGCACACACACGCGCCCGGTGTGAGTTTTAAGCTACCAGGTCCGGGACGCAATTGCGGTCGACTACATGGGAGTCCAGTGACATAGCCATTACACTAACTGCTAGTCCCAGCTATATGTTTTGAGGTTTATTTCTGGAGTCTCTATTCTGTTCCATTGGTCCACCTATCTGTTTTTTGTGCCTATACCATGCTGCTTTGATTATCACAGCTTTATAATATATTTTGGAAACAAGGAGTGAGATGCCTCCCACTCTATTCTTTTTGTGCAAGAAGCTACTCTAAAATATGAAGATAATTTTGTCCTCTAAATTATGCCATTCTTTGTATACAATTAACTCTATCATTATCCTCTGTACTTTTTAGAAAATTATTTACAAATATCAGGGATTTCATCACATTGTTGCTTATACTAATGAACCATTAGAGGTAACCTAAGTGTTCAATAATAGGGGACCAGTTTAATATGTTTTCATATATTATCCCACACAACTGAATATCTCCAACTGGTATCTCTTATTTCAATATCTTGTTTTAATTACCCAACATTTTTCTTCTTTCTTTAAACGGTAAATCCCAATTTCTCTTTGAGATAACATTCCTGCCAACGTGGGATATAATCTTTTTTTTTTTTTTTAAGAGGTTTTTGCTATAGGGCACGTGCGCTCGCCAGACAGACAGAGAGAGACAAAGAGACAGTAAGCGAGAAATCACTTCCCAGGGGGGATGGCCACGCCGCAATCCCTTCTCCTCTGTTCTCCTCTCGGGATCTTGGGCACGCATGCACATGCGCCAGGCGTGAGTTTTAAGCCACCAGGTCCGGAACGCGAACCGCAGTCGACTACGTGGGAGTCCAGCGACATAGCCATTACGCCAATTGCTGGTCCCAACATGGGATATAATCTTGCCTACCTTCCCTTGGTCAAGTGGTGAGGGTATGAGCCAAGATTGGGCAGATGTTTTGAACATGCAATTTGAAAGGCAAGAGTTCTGAAGTTGGAACTTATTCATCCCACTTTAAAGAAATTATGTATTGCATTCTCCTGCCTAAATTCATGAAGCAGGATAATTCCTTAAGACCCTTCTTAAATTTTGTGAGTTTCTTTGTATTATGCCCATAAATTTCTTTCTTGGGAGGGAGGGTGCCAGACAATGGCATAGTGGTAAAACACAACACTCTGCAAAACTGATCTACATGGAAAGGTTCCAGATTTCATCCAGATGCTTCCCTGAATATACTGAACATATGCCCATGGGGTGTAGCTGACTGAGCCTAGAGGTGGAACGCAGTGTCAAGACCCAGTGGGGGGGTGTTGTCTCTATTTCTGTCTTTATCTTTCTCTGTATCCCTCATTCATAGAAGAAATAAATATATTCACATATATATATGTGTGAGTGTGTGTGTGTGTGTGTATATATATATATATATATGTGTATATATATATATGTATTTTTATGACAAGTAGAATTGCAAATAAAAGCCCTAAGTGATAAAATTGGGTTTTAGAAGAAGGTCTTAATTGATCCAGAAAAAGAATAATGACAAATTAATTGCTCAGTGAAAATAGTAGTTTCAAAACTGTGTTTTGTGGGACCAGCAGTTAGCGTAATGGCTATGTCGCTGGACTCCCACGTAGTCGACCGCGGTTCGAGTCCCGGACCCGGCTGCTTAAACTCACCCCGGGCGCGTGTGCGTGCGTGCCCAAGATCCCGAGAGGAGAATGGAGGAGAAGGGATTGCGGCGTGGCCATCCCCCCTGGGGGGTGATTTCCTGCTTTCTATCTCTCTGTCTCTCTCTGTCTGTCTGGCGAGCGCACGCGCCCTATAGCAAAAAAAAAAAAAAAAAACAAAACAAAAAAAAAAACTGTGTTTTGTGATATGTTCAACACAAATTAATACATTAATACATTTATATAAAAAACATTATACTTTTATATATAAAACAATTTTTGGGGGGAATTGATGTTATCAATTTTTATTCTCATCTCTTTGCTAAGTCTTATTTTTCAAATATTTTAAAATATCGATGAATTATTTTGTTAATCAAAAAGAAACACATTTCATTGGAACCAGCAGTTGGCGTAATGGCTATGTCGCTGGACTCCCACGTGGTCGACCGCGGTTCGCGTCCCGGACCCAGTGGCTTAAAACTCACGCCGGGCACGTGCGTGTGTCTGCCCAGGATCCTGAGAGGAGAATGGAGGAAAAGGGATTGTGGCGTGACCATCCCCCCTGAGGGGTGATTTCTCGCTTTCTGTCTCTATGTCTCTCTCTGTCTGTCTGGCGAGCGTATGCGCCCTATAGCAAAAACCTCTCCAAAACAAAAAAAAAGAAACACATTTCCAAAAGAAAAACTTTTCATCAATTTTAAGTTTTAATAATTCAAAAACTTATGAAATATATTAAATAGAGTCAAGGAAAAAAAGAAAGAATAAAGCTGAGTTTGCTACTTAAAAAGACCTGAGGGCTCAACATGGAAAAACAAATTGAGCATAGCTTATGTACTTGATTCATTTCTGACTTAGTCCTGCCTGAGCTAAGGGTGGCTGATTACTAGATCTTTTGGAATATTTCATTCTACCCTTGCAATTCAATCATGACAAATGAAATTAGAATATTCCTCTCAATAGCCTCCTGAATCTTTTTTACTTCTTCTTCAACTCTTATTTCATCTTCTTTTTTACAGAAAACCCTCTTTCATTGACAATTCATGATAAATCAAACTCAAATCCATTTAAGCCACACAAAAAGAGAGAGAGGATTTATAAACTTTAGTAACAGAAAAGTCCAAGGATAGAGGGAATATTCTAAAGAGCGTTCAAGTAATGTGTTCAAAACTCTTATCTCCTTATATTAGCTCTACTTTCCTCTTTGTTGTCTTTATATTAATAAAGGCTCTCAAAGTGTTGCCCCCAGATGCTGCAAAACTACATCTTTTCTGATTAAGTGCAACATAAAAGATATTTTTTCAATAATTCATAGGCCCCAAATTGAGTCTATTTAGACAACAGGACATGTGTCCATCTGTGAACCAATCACTATCAATAGAGAAATTCTAATTGGTCAGACCAGAGTTACCTATGTATTGGGCCAGAAGGGACATCAGTCCATCCTATCACGCGGGTCAAAAGCAGGGAGAAGTGAATGTCTAAAGGAAACATAAGTTCTGTGAACAGACAAGAGGTGATTAATTCAGAATAGGCAAAACTAGCAAATAGTCTCCCCACCATTTCTTTTCAAAACTTCTTTTAGAATTATGTTACTTAATTTTATTTATTTATTTATTTATTTATTTATTTATTTATTTATTTATTTACTTTAATTAGACCCTAGAGAGACACAGAGTGGGAGAGGAAGCAAGCCACCAGGTCCAGGACTTGAACCATGGTTGGCCATGTGGGAGTCCAGGGTCTTAACCACCACACTTGCCAGCCCCCTTTTCAAACATTACATAGGAATTGAAAGGAAGAAGTGAGGATGACATTTTTAAAACTTGCCAATTCTTATTCTTTCTCCTTGAAGCTCTGTGTGCAAATTAATGAAGAAAATGACCACCGGAATATAATGCAATGTCAGAAAATCTGAGCTTTGCTCTTAGGAATATCAAGACAAGATTATTTAACTTTCAACATTAGTTTTCTCATTTGGAAAATCTGGGAGGGAAGGGAAAGAATGAGAGTTGGATGAGAGCTAAAGGTCTGTCTTGGCATCAAAATGTTGTGCTTCTTGATTCTTAAGATTCTTGAAACAAAACCTGATTTCCTTTCTCCCTTTAATAAATTATTCCTAAAATCTCATGCTTCATGACTATTATTCAGATATATGTCATGGGAAAAATCTTATTATCTGGTCTTAGGTTGTGAGTTAAACCAAGCTTTGATATCTGCTGACAAAAATGTAAGGAAGCTTTTTTAAAATATAGAAGCATAGATACATATTTTGAAAGGATTGTTTTTCAGATCTAACATATGATATGGATGCCTTTGCAGGAAAAGGATAATGAGTCAGGAACAAATTAGAGCTCATTATGAAAATATGTTCATATCAGATACAGAAATTATGCCACCAAGGTCCAGGAGAATTATGCCAAGCAAATTATAGTAGTCATTTTTCAGTGATCTCTAAGCAAGATGCCATAGAACCTTTGATATGAAAACAATAATTACTACCCTTTACTGAATATCTACTGTGTATCAGCTGTTTTGTGTATTCTCCTTAACACTCTATTTTAAACCATGTTAGTGTTATACAGGGTGACTATAAGGTAAAATACATGATTGAGCAAATGGTGAGAAAATTAGGGCTCAGAGAGATGAATAACTTATCCAGGCTCACAGACCTGGTAATTGACAGAGGAGGATCTGGTCTCAGTTCTCTTAGATTTTTGTGAGTCCATTGTCCTTCCTACCTTGGACAATGCCTTTCCCTTATTTCCAAAGAGTGCCTTAAATTCTTGGCTCTTACTTGAAAAATTAATCCCTAAGAAACACCTTTGTCACATTTGAATCTTAGGCAAATCTATATCAAATGAGAGAAAGTCTGTAATAATACAGAAATAATGTTGAGAAGTTATGACTTTTTTTTTTTTAATTTGCCAGGGGCATGTACACTTGCTAAAGAGAGACAGAGAAACAGAGAGAGAGAGAATGAGAAAGCACTCCCCACCCAACCCCAACACCACCACTACAGGAAATGATCACACCACAATTCTTTCTTCTCTATCTCCTTTCAGGATTTTAGACATGCATTCATATGAGCCTAGTATACTCCTTAATAATCATTTAATTTGGGACCAGCAGTTAGCATAATGGCTATGTCACTGGACTCCCATGTAGTCGACCGCAGTTCGAGTCCCAGACCCAGTGGCTTAAACTCATGCCGGGCGTGTGTGCGTGCGTGCCCAAGATCCTGAGAGGAGAATGGAGAAGAAGGGGTTGCAGTGTGGCCATCCCCCCTGGGGGATGATTTCTCGCTTTCTGTCTCCCTGTCTCTGTCTTTCTGGCGAGCGCATGCACCGTATAGCAAAAACCTCTCCAAAAAGAAAAAAATCATTTAATTTAATTTATTATTATCATTATTATTTATGTATGACCAGGAAAGAGACAGAGAGAGAGAAAGCGAAAAAGCAAGCTGTCAGTTCCAGAACTTGAAATGCAGTTGGACGTAAGTCCAGCATCTTAACCACCATGCCACCCACTAGCCTCTGAGCCTAGTGTATTTTACAAGTCACCAGGATCAGGACTCGAGCTATGCTGTCAGCACTGTGGGATTCAGCTCTTTAAACACCAAGCTACGGACTGGCCTGAGGAGTTGTGACTTTTTATAAATTATTATTTATGAATTGGTGGAGAATACAAAATCTTGTCATTAAAAAAATGTGAATGGATGGGACCAGCAGTTGGCATAATGGCTATGTCGCTGGACTCCCATGTAGTTGAATACAGTTCAAGTCCCAGGTTTGGTGGTTTAAACTCACACCAGGGCGCATGTGTGTGCGTGCCCAAGATCCTGAGAGGAGAAGGGAGGAGAAGGGAATGTGGTGTGGCCATCCCCCCGGGTGGGGGGTGATTTCTTGCTTTCTATCTCTCTTTCCCTCTCTCTCTCTCTTTCTGGGGAGCGCACACGACTTATAGCAAAAACCTCTCCAAAAAAAAAAAAAGAAAGAAAGAAAGAAAAAAGTGAACTGGCTCCTACTTTTTTTTTTTTTTTTAAGTTTATTTATTCTATAAGTGAGAGGGGGAGCACCCCTAACAGGAGCTTGACACAGTCAATCCATCCCAGCATCAGCCAGCCCAGATCATAGGCATGTGTATGCCTGGCACACCCAGGGAGGTCGCTAAACAAAAACCCATATTGGTCAGTCTCACAGAGTTGCATATTTTACTGTGGTGACATGGTCTGGCCCCAACCCTGGTTCTTCTTTCTAAATCCATAAATGCAGCTGGTAGTGGCCTTGCAGAAACTCTATTACTAGAACTGTATTCTGTCTTACAGAAACATGACACTGGTAAATAATTTAGGATCTGTTTAAATACAGCAATAATCATTTCTCTGTGGTTTTTGTGTTATCAACAACATCTTATTTGAAGAAAGATGCCTCTGAAGCAAGAAGCACAAACTATTGTAACTTAGTGACGGAAAGTTTCTTGAAAATGGTGATTGTTCCTTATTAAATCAATGGACATAGATAAGCAAAGCTACCTCCAAGGTAATTTTGGATGAGTCAAGCCCTAAGGGAATTGAGGCAAAGGTTTCCTAAGAGTATGTCAATTTGAGTGAGTCTCCCATTGCCAAAGGCAGTAGCAGAACCCACAGCAATGAGCATGCTAATGTGTTAGCTGGATGTGCATACAGGGACAGAGAAGTTGAAGAGGTCACTAGTCCTAGCTCAGTTGCAAGATTTCTTTCTATCCTAAATTTTTGCCTCAGTGATTATACAAGCACAGGTAAGTCTCAAGAGGTTGAATAATGATTCACAAGCCAATTGGAATGTTTCCATTTTAGATGTAGTCATTATTTTGGTAATGTCATTGACTGCTTAATTTTGCTAGTTTCTTTAACAGCAAAGGGAAATGGAAACCATTCCTGTAATTGCCAATACACAGCTTTACACAAAAACCAGTTAAACTGGATTGAAAGTTATACCAGGCTTTCAGTTAATGAGGTTTCTCAATCAATCAGCAGTAGTTGCTGAGTGCCCGCTTTAGGGGTGTGTAACTCCAGGTAAATTATGTTGTTAGTTGTGTTTTGTTCTGTCTTTTTTTTTTTTTTTTAATGTAGAATTACAAGTGCCTCTCAAGAACTTGGAAGAAGGGGAAATGAGTTTGCCTTGAGACAAACTGAAATCACTGTATAAAGCAGCAGTAAGCAAATCTGCCTCACAGCAATTGAATGGCTTCCCTGGCTAATTGTATCCTGATTGAATGAATAGTAACACATTTAAAGAGTAATGTGTTAATAAATGGAGAAGGGAGTTTGCAAAAGAAAGAGAGGAGAAAAAGACTGAAATGCAAAAGTTGGAAGTGAAAGTCCAAACATCCATCTATGGGCATTCCAGCCTATGCAAGTAAGATGCAAAGTAAACATTAGAATATTTCAACTGTAAGGGCAAATTCAAATTAAAAATAAGAGACTTGGGGCCAGGCAATGGCCCAGTGGTAAAATGCAATGCACTTCAAGACTGACCCATGTGGGAAGGTTCATGTTCTTGTTCAGAGATGTCCCTAAATATGCCAGGCATGCATGTTTCCATGAACTAGGGCTTGCTAAGCTGGGTGAATTCTGGCTTCTAGGCTCTGTTGATGGTGCCTCTTTCATTCCCTTTCTTCCCCTCTGTGTTTCTTTTGCTCATGAAAGACAGAAAGAAAGGGAAAAAACTTTTTTAAATGCGACTTGATTCTCTCTGTTGAAAACTTTCCCTTTTCTTAGAAGGTTTTCTTGCCCTCTGCACCCCACCCCATTTTTTTTTAAAGCATTTACTTTACAAAGATTGTACAGTCCTTTTCTTCTTTTTGAAATGTATGTTAGTCTTTTTTAAAAGTTAAATATGTCTCAGGACCAGCAAGTGGCCTGCTGGTTAAGGGCACTGGACTCCCACATGGCCGACCACAGTTCGAGTCTCAGACTTGGTGGCTTGCTTTCTCACTTTCTCTCTCTCTTACTCTGTCCCTTTCTGGTTGAATTAACATAAATAAATAAAGCTAAATAAAATAATTCTTTTTAAAAAGGTTACATAGGCCTTTAAATAGGTCTGAATAACCTGGGAATGTCTTTCTCAAGATGGAAACTATTTCCTTGAAATGTAATAGAAAAAGACAGTGGCCCACTTCCCAGTTTCTGTGGGAGGATGGTAGGTGACTTCAGTAAGTGCTGCATTCCAAGGTGCAAAGTTACTTTTTCTCATAAAGATCTGAGAAGTTTATGTTTCCTTTGGGTAAAGGCAATTAGCTAACACAGATGGTCATTCCAATTACCAACTGAAATGATGAACTAGGTGTGACAAATAGTACTTTTAAGTCCTCTAACTTAAAAACTAGTTCATCTTCATCTTGTGAACATACGTGAAGTGAATTTTATCTGTTGGCTATAAGAGTGAGCTCTCTTTGTCTTTGTAAGCAGAGATGTACATCACATTACATTGTAGTTTAATGCTTTTTCAACAAAACAAAAAATTAGGGTTTTTTTTTTTGTCTTCTACCTTTGTGATGATGTTTTCTGAGTTGAGGAAGAAGCTTTGTGTCTAATTATATTTCCCCTACATAATTCTCTTTGCTCTGATTCCATGCTCATTCAAAATTTCTGATTGTGAATGATTTGTCTTTAGAAGGCTGTGTCCAATGTGTTAAATAGGTACAAGAATTTTGCTTTGCATAATTATTCTTCTCATTGTAAAATAATAAGCATTTGATGATACACAATAGTCTGAGCGTTTGATTATCTTTAGCATATTCCCAAAGAAGAGTTCATTCTTAATATGCTATCAAGTCTACTAGGCTTGTAAGTCTGAGAACTAACCTTTCTTCAGTCTCTGCTAAATCGTCAAGATTAATGCTATTTGTCTTACCAAATGGGCAATAAGCCTCCCCTTCTGTATTGCTATGGTTGTGAACATTTTCATGCAAAATTTTTTTAGAATCAGGGTACTAAATTAGAAAAAAAAAAAAGTCTCAATATCAATGATTGCTAAATGTTAGAACAATATTGTCTGTTCAGTTGTTCTTGGCTTAGGACTAGCCTTCAGATTTTGTCCTGGGCTTCATCCATATAAAAAAAAAAAAAAAAAAAAAAAAAAAAAAAAAAAAAAAAAAAAACAGATATTCTACTAAGAATAAGAAAAAAATAAAACCATCATTGCTATTTCCTTTTCCCAACATCTCTCAGAGTTTGGTAGCCAGCAGATGGAGGACACCACTTTATTTTGACCTTAGCATTATGGTCACTGTTTCCCATGCACAATAGCATGGCGTTTCTGTTTTTGTTCTTCAAATTCACAACCTCATCATTGGCAGAATGTGATTCCATATAATTCATTGAAGTTATATTATATGCACCTCAGAAAGTTTTAAATTCGGCAAATCGTTGTTGAATATTCAGATTCTAGGTAGTATTGTAAGAGAAATAAACATCAATTTGGGGGGAAATTTAAGCCACTAAGTTGGTAATAATATATCACAGCAGAAATAGAGAACTAATCAACCAGTTGCTGTGTTGTAGTTAGTATGAGATAATAAATGTGAATTATAAAAGGGGATAATAGAATATATTTCTCTACCACTAGTGGGGAAATAACATATTTTATTTATCTAATACAAAGAACATGGGGGATGCCTCTTTAATTTACAAGCTCAAACTCCAATTTGGAGAAAAGATAAATGTTGAAACCAGGAATCATGTTCCTGTTAGAGTTTGAGCTAGATGAAAATGTCATAAAATGGTTCAAATTTTGTTTGATATTCACATATGTCAAAAGAATTCTATTCTTCATTTTAGTTCTAATGCACATTTAAGTATTAAGAAGACACAGAATAGCCATCTCACAATTTCTCCAGATCAATTCTATAAACTAGCTCTGCAACTCATAAATCAATCTGTCCAGAGCCTTTATTTGGTATACATCTGTCCTTTGATAATCTCTGTCCTGCCTGAGAAAATCATTTCTGAACTTAAGAAATTGTTCCATGGAAGTACAGTAATCCTTTGAGGGGTGACCTTTCAGTCAAGATTAAATGGATGGACACACTGCACATTATTATGGTGAATTACAAAAGGAGAAAAGATAAATGTGGAAATCAAGAATCATATTCCTAAACATTGGAGTTTGAACTTGTAAATTCCAAGAAAGAAAAGAAACATAAAGGTTAATAGATATTTCTTATTGTACAATTAAGACTATTATGAATTATGATTTTTTTTCATCCCTTAACAGTTTAGACAGGAAGCCAATCAGAATTTTCTGTTGACTGTACCTGATACTTTGCCTCTTTGAGAGTTACTTTTATTTCATCAATTTTTTCAAAATGGTCCTGAATATTTAACCTATTAATTGACAGTTTAGTGGTTAATAATGTTTGTCTCTACCATCTAGCCCTTTATCCCTTTTTAAATAGAATCCCCTCTTTAAACACTTAACTATCCCTTTTTCTCACACCCCGAGCAACTCAAGAAAAGCTGAATTCCTCCCAACTACCTCCACTTCCAGATTCTAAGGGTTGTCTTTGATTGATCAAGAAGAAAGGTGAATTTCAGTGGTTAGTTCAGGGATCCCGGCCTGAACTAATCAGCTTGTGACAAATTCTGGTTAAATGGGAGAAGTTTGAAGAAGCCTTCTGAGGAAAAAAAAAGCATTTTTGACCTTGTGAAATAGCTCCTTAGGCCCTTTCTCCCTTTCTGTGCAGTGGGGCCCAAGTCAATGTGGGATAGCATTTTCACTACCAGAAAAGGTGCAACCTGAAGAAAAACCCAACACTTTGAGAAAATCGAATGACAGGAAACTCAAGAAACAGAACCAGAGTTCCTGAATTAAATGGAACTAAAGTCTGTCTGGCCTCTGAACTTCTGCCACATAAACTGATAAATGTTCTTAAGCCAGTTTAAATTGGATTTGAGATGCTTGTGTGTGACTTGAGCTTATGTATCCAAAAAAAAAAACCACTTTGGGTCAGTCTCTGATCACAATGCCCTTGATCCAGTTTGTCAACTTCATAAAATAGTGTACTTTAGCCAGAGGGATTATTAATAATAAAATCTTGAGGGTTCTCAGGTTCAATCAGTCTTATAGTGCTGGGTCAGAAAATGGGCCAAAGGGTTAAAAATGACTCAGCTGCCATTTATTTATTCATTCATTCATTCATTCATTCATTCCATGAGTGAAAGAGAGAGAGACACACAGAGAGAGATGGCACACTCAACAGTATCTTGGCATTGTGATCCACTCCTTGTCTCCAGCCAAGCCCAGATCATGGCCAAGTGTGTGCCTGGTATACTCAGGGAAGTCTCTGGACTCCAGTGGAGAACCTTCCATGTGGGCTTGCCTAACAGGGTATTGGGCTTAACCTCTGTATCCACTGTTCAGACCTTTAGCTGCCATTCTTTCAGGAAAATCTACTTGTTTGTACCAATGCATCCTTCTGTCCCAAATTATCAAATAAATTTATGGATTTGTTTCTCATGCAAAGCCAAGAATATACTCAATGGTTTTCTTGGGTCTTTCCTCTTTTAGATTATTATGTAACATAGGGCTTCTATGTTCAGAACTGTCATTCATAGAAAGCAAGCTGCTGGGTGAGAAAAAGCAAATGATCCTAATCTAATTTAATTTCCCTAAATTAAAAAGTAAAATAAATAAAACTTCAATTAAAATGAATAGGTGATATTTATAGCATATTCTAAAATGAATACAGATATCTACTTCATGTTATAGTGAATAGTCTGAAACGATTACAACCTTAATAATGCATAACAGTATTTCAATTTGAAAAGATATACATTAGAGAAAAAAAGATCAGAATTAGTGTCTTTCTTTCAAGAATCAAGCATTTTTTTTTACTTTGACTTGCAAATCACAATTCTTTTCATTGCATTTGGATTCTAATCCATGTAAACTGTACTCCCTTTCTTTCATTTGATGGGTTTTTCCTTCTTTTTTTGGTTCACCAAAACTTAGTTAATTTATTCTCCAGCAATAAGCTATGTGGGAAAATATTATCAAATTTCAGGCTACTAATTACTCAGTTGCTGAGCCACAGGGCCATAGGCTTGATATCAGTATCTGTGTCCTGCTGCTAGTAATCTTTTGCATCTTATCTCTTGCTTCACAAGTGTCTGGTTATATTTTTAAAGTGATCTGTGGGCCAGGTGGTAGTGCAGTTGTAATGTAATTGGGCCGATAAGGAAAGATTGTGGGTTCACGCCCTGAGACCTCCTTGAGCACTCCAGGCACACACAGAACTGTGATTCGGGCTGTCTGAGAGGAAAAGGAGATGTGTTAGGGGTGTCTGTCTCTCTGTCTCTTTTCCTTTTATCTCATGGCAGAAATAAATAAGTAAGCTTTAAAAATTTATTTGCCAGTTTGTCACATAGCCTAGCGGTTAAGAGAGTCAGACCCCACATGACTGACCACGGTTCAAATCTCAGTCTGGTGCCTTAAAAACCATGCCAAGTATGTGTATATGCATGCCCCAAATTCCAAATGAACAGAGAAATGAAGGAGAAGGTACCGCATCATGACTGTGCCCCATTAGGGAGTGTTTTCTCCTTTACCCCCTTCTCCCGAGTGCACATGCCCACTGGTAATTAAAAAATCTTGCCAAGGAAGCAATTCATTGAGTTTAGATACTGTCTTCTCTTGGAAGGTTGTGTATTTTCTAAAGTCATTCAATTCCCACCTTCTCCCTGTGTTCCTCTGGTACTCTCACACCTCTATGCTAGAGTAGGTTTCTCCTTTTATTTAACTTTTCATAATTATTTCCTTTATTAACCTATGATATCCTCAATAGTAGTAGGAACTATTTCTTTTATTAACCTATGACATTCTTCTTTTTTCTCTCTTTTTTTGGAGAGGTTTTTGCTATAGGGCGTGTGCGCTCGTCAGAGACAGAGAGAGACATAGAGACAGAAAGCGAGAAACCACCCCCCAGGGAGGATGGCCACGCCGCAATCCCTTCTCCTCCATTCTCTTCTCGGGATCTTGGGCACGCACGCACACGCGCCCTGCGTGAGTTTTAAGCCACCGGGTCCAGGGCGCGAACCACAGTCAACTACATGGGAGTGCAGCGACATAGCCATTACACTAACTACTGGTCCCTTAACCTATGACATTCTTAACAGTCTTAAAAATTTTGAACCTCAATGCCCAGTAAAACAGACACAGGTGCTATCCATACAAGTTTTATGGTTAAATTAAGGTTGTCTACAGAATGTGCCATTCTTTACCTAAAAGTTAAGGACAGTTAGTTAACCTTTTACTTCCCCTCTACATTGCAAATATTTGCAACTTGTATTGATTAAGAAACTGCACCAGCAGTTAGCGTAATGGCTATGTCGCTGGACTCCCACGTAGTCGACCGCGGTTCGCGTCCCAGACCTGGTGGCTTAAAACTCACGCCGGGCGCGTGTGCGTGCGTGCCCAAGATCCCGAGAGGAGAATGGAGGAGAAGGGATTGCTGCGTGACCATCCCCCCTGGGGGGTGATTTCTCGCTTTCTGTCTCTATGTCTCTCTCTGTCTGTCTGGCGAGCTCACGCGCCCTATAGCAAAAATCTCTCAAAAAAAAAAAAAAAAAAAAAAGAAACTGCATCTACAGTTAGACTATCATCGTTCAAATTCCAACTCTGCTGCATATTAGCTGAGCAACCATGAAAAAAGTTGCATAACAGCTCCCTAAGTCTCAATTTCTTCAGCTATATAGTTAGTATAATAACAGAACCTACATCATGGGGCTTTTGTGAGGATTAAGTGAACAAAAAATTATATAAAGCTCTTGGTCAGGTTCTTGGCATATAATATACATTTCTACCTTAATGTAGACAGAAGTGTTTTGGGGTTTAACATTAGCTGTTATCATTTCTGTTCATATTAGCTACTAAAATATTTTGCTTTCAATGTGATTAGCTATTCAATTTTAAATAATAATGAAATTGTATTATGAGAAGCGAGGCTATGAATTTAAGGTAGCTTTGGATAAATTCCATCTATAATTTTACAGCTGAAAAATAGCAGTATCAACAGGAAGCAGTCATGTCAGGATTATATATTTATTGTTCACAGACTATTTTGCAGGAAAGCAAATATTATATTTCCAGACAGTCTTTGACTCATTATTCGAATTCATTGGTAAATTGTTGTCGTGTGGTGATCTTATTACACAAACTCCAGAATTCAAATAAACTGCTAATAATGATGGGAAAATGTTAATAGTGGTTTTCTTTATGTTCTAAACACGGCAAACTTCTTCATATTCCATTGTGTAATATCTCATCAAGGACAAGAGGAGATGGTGAAAGATTTGGATAAATAAAATCATGTATTTATTCCTAATTTCACTCTTGAAAATTTGGATGTGTGCTGAGCACATGTGTATGTACATGTGTGTCAGAGGAAAATCGATTTGGACATAGGGCAATGCCTCTAAACTCTCTAAATATGCAGATTCTGTTATAATTCTAAAACGTCTCACGTGACTGTGTTTACAGTGGTTCTTAATACTTGTCTTTGGAATACTGAAGTTGAAAAACTAAATTATCTAGAACTAATAGAGATGGTTCTGTTAAAATTTTAGATGGACTTTTAGATGGACTACAGAAAGAACGTGCTTATTTCGGAATGAATCCTTAAACTCTTCTCTGTAAACTTCTTAAGTAGGAAAGAAAAACATGCCAAGAACAGAGACAAATGTAAGATAACTTGCAGATTCAAGTGTGTCAATTGTGAGGGAAAACAAACTAGAAATCACAGTCTCCTCAGAGATGCACTAAATTAGGTCTGAATTTCATGAGTTTTTGTAAGAATTTACACATTACTGTGACCTTGGGAGTGTTTCTCTGAATTCTGGAGGCTACATATGAAATGTTTAATTCATTTTTTTATCTGTACTTCCAATTTGCTTTAGTGGGATTACACGTACTACCACTAATATTTTAATTTTAAACATGAAAATTCTTTTCCAAATTAAAAAAAACATGAATCCTTTTGTGTAATCAGCAATGCATAAAAAATAGTTCTTTTGTTTGCTTTTTGTTTGTTTGTTTGTCTTTTTGCTATGTGTGGAAAAGAGGAGAATAAAAACAAAGAGAAAAAGAAGAAAGATCAACGTGCATATGTTTAGTTGAAAAAGTAGGAGAAGGAGATGTAAGGCAAAAGTAAGACTTTCATAGAACTAGAGAATAAGGATAAAAAATTTACGTTTGATTATACTGCCTTCCATTTTCTGTACAATGCTGATTTTTAAGTACTAACTAAAGAATGTTTTACAAGTGTTCATCAATATTACTTTTTTCAATTTTGTAGAAAATATTATCTGACAATGAAATGTTAATTTTCTATAGGTCATTTTATTCTATGGCTTTTGGAAATCTTTTCCTTTCAGAAATTAATTTTATTGAGATATAATTTGCAAATAGTGAACTGCATTCATATAAACTGTACAATTTGTTTTCAGTTTTGACAGATACAGCCACTTGTGTTGCTACCGTTATAAATCAACATACAGAATATTTTAATAACTCCCAAAATATTCCTTGTATCCCTAGCAATGTATCTTTCTCTGCTCCTGGCCTCAGGCGAACACTGGATTGACTCTGTCTCAATATGTTAGTTTGTAATCTCTAAAATTCTGTACAAATACTATTATCCATATGTATTTTTGTATCTGACATTTTTCATTCATCATGTGTTTTTGAGATTCATGCATGCTACATATAAAAGAAACTAAATCCTTTCTATTGTTGAGTAATACTTCATTGTATGGATTTATCGTTTCAGCCATTCGTCTGTTGATGAACATTTTGATGGCTAATGTGAATGATGTTGATCTAAGCATTCACATACAAATATGTGTATGGATACAGAGTTTTATTTCTCTTAGATAAATAACTACTTAGGAGTGCAATAGCTGCATCATAATGTAAAAATATATCTTACTGTGTAAGAAACTGCCAACCAATTTCCTCAAGTGGTTGTATCATTTTACATTCCCACCAGAAGAGTGTAAGTTCCAGTTGCTCCATATCTTCATCAACACTTGATATTGGTAGTCTTTTAACAATTTTAATTTGGACCAGTTCATGGTGTGGTAGTTAAAGTGGCTTGATCCCACATGACCAAGTGTGCAGGTCTAGTCCTGGACCCAGGTGCTTGAAAAACACCAGGTACATGTGTGCATGTTCAGAATCCAAAAAAAGATGGAGAAATCAGGAAAAGGGATTGATACAACACCATTCCCCACGGGGGGGGGGGGGGGGTGGGGTGGTGCTGTTTCACTTTCCCTCTGTCTCTCTCTGTCTTCCTGGTGAATGCACGCACCCTCTGGAAAAACTTATTAAAATTTTTTAAATTCAAATAAGTATGTAGTACTGTCTCATTGCTTTTTTGTGTTTTTTTTGTTTGTTTTTAGAGAGAGATTTTTGCAGGGTGAATGTGCTCGCTGGAGAGACTGAGAGAAACAGAAAGCGAGAAATCATCCCCTGGAGGGGGATAGCCATGCCTCAATCCCTTCTCTTCCAGTCTCCTCTTGGGATTTTGGACACTCACACTCATGTAACTGGCGTGAGTTTTGAGCTGCTGGGTACAGGACTCAGACTGTGGTTAGCTATGTGGGAGTCCACCTACATAACCATTACACTATCTGCAGGTTCCCTGTCTCATTGTTTTAATCAATATTTTCTCTAATAGTTAATGTTGAACATCTTTTCATGTGTACATTTGCCATTTGTATATCTTCATCTTTAAAATATCTTTCTAAATATATTTTACCTATTTTTAAGTTGGGTTATTTAAGTTATTAAGGAAGTGCAGCAGTTCATTATAAGTGTCCTGAAAACAAGTCCTTTATCAGATATTTATGTTACAAAAATTCTCTTCTAGTCTGAAACCTTTTTATTTTCTTAGTGGTATCTTTTTACAAGAAAAATTTTAGCTTACATAATATATATTTATTCATTTTTTTCTGTTATGTTCCATTTTTTATTTTATTTTTTACATCTTACCTAAGAAATCTTTGAAAAACTCAAGGCCAAAAGATTTCCTCATGTTTTCTTCTAGATATTGCACAGTTTTAACTTTTGCCTTAAGTCTATCATCCATTTTATGCTAATTCTTTTGTGCGATGTGAGATGATGGTTGATGTTCATTTTTTGTATGCCTATCCAGTTTTCCCAGCATTCTATGTTAAAAAGACTACTTTTATGCTACCTCCATATTCTAAATAATGCTAGCTTTCTATTGTTTGCCAAGTTCAGTTTCAAAGTGTTCCTCAATATTAATTTATATTTATTTTGTGATAAATACCATTATGAGGGTTCTTTAAGAAGTTCACTAACATGTATATTATGAAAACTATGCATAGATTTCAATTTTTCCACCAAATACTTATATTTTAATTCCATTTATTAGCATACTTTTTGAGGTATCCTAATATTTGCCAGTACAATGATAATAAATAGGGGCCAGTAGAAGGCATGGTGGTTAAGGCACTGGACTCCCACATGGAGGACCACAGTTCAATTTCCGGACCTGATGGCTTGCTTTCTCACTTTCTCTTTCTCTCTCTAGTGAATACAGATGCCCTATGGAAAATTAAATAATAACAACAAATTATATTAAATAAATAATTCTTTTATAGAAGGTTAATTAGGGGCCAGCAGATGGTGTAGTGGTTACATCACTGGACTCCCACATGGTCAACTGCAGTTTAAGTCCCAGAACCAGTGGCTTGAAACTCATACTAGGCACATGTGCATGTGTGCCAAAGATCCTGGGAGGAGAATGGAGGAGAAGAGATTGTGGCATGGCCACCCCCACTTAGGGGTGACCTCTCACTTTCCCTCTCACTGTCTCTATTTCTCTCTCCACTGAGTGCACACACCCTAAGGCAAAATACTCTTAAAAATAGATTTTTAAGAGTCACGAAAACTCCAAAAAGCATTTATCCCTCGCCTTTTATTTATTTATTTATTTATTTATTTATTTGTTTGTTTTTTTGAGAGGTTTTTGCTATAGGGCGCGTGCACTCGCCAGACAGAGGCAGAGAGACAGAAAGCGAGAAATCACTCCCCAGAAGGGATGGCCACGCTGCAATCCCTTTCCTCCATTCTCTTCTCAGGATCTTGGGCACACACGCACACACGCCCGGCGTAAGTTTAAGCCACCAGGTCCAGGACTTGAACTGCGGTCGGCTACATGGGAGTCCAGCGACATAGCCATTATGCTAACTGCTGGTCCCATCCCTTGCCTTTTAGAAAAATATTTTTAAAATGAACTTACTGAGGTATACTGTATTATTTAGTGAACATCACTTTTCAAAGCGTGACGGAAGGTAAATCCAATGATATCTTGGTAAGTTTCATTTCTGTAGTTCTTAGGTAGTTCTACCTGATGAATATTATCAACCACATACCCTGTGACATATTACTATATTAGGAAAGAAACAAGAAAAAAATGTTAAAGACGTTTTCACTTCAGAAGACAGACATTAAGTCATCTTTCATATAATGCAGTCACTACTGTAGTACAAGTTTTGAAAAATATATTGACAATTATAGAGAAAGGAGGTTAACATCTCAGGGAAGTTGGAGAAAACTTCACAGAGGTGGTGCCACTTTAATTAGATTATTTTTGTTATAATTCTTCTTTTCCTTCTTGCAAAAAAACAAAAGTAGCATAATTATTATAGAGAATCTGAAAATATAAAGAAAGACCCTTTCTTCAGTAATCTGGACCTTAGGATACTTGTGATCTCATTGGAATAAAAAATCATAGTGATGAGAAGTGCCATGGCACTGGATGGTGGAGAGTGGAAAAATAAAACAACATTCTGCAAGGCTGACCCACTGGAAGGTTTGAAGTTTATACCCATGAACCTCCCTGAGTACACTGGGCATACATGTGCCCATCATCCAGGATTGGGTGAGGCTGGATGGAGGTGGATGGTAGCATTGAGACTCTGTTGGGGGTGCTATCTTCTCTCTCTCTTCATCTCTCTCACTCATGGAAGAAATGTAAAATACTCTGTTTTGTTTTAAGATAGATGTGACTTAAATACAAAAGGGAAACCTATCTGACTTACCTGACAGACCTTGCCAATAGATGAGTCATTGTTTTCTCTTTTTGAGAGGTTTTTGCTATAGGATGTGTGAGCTTGCTAGAAAGACAGAGAGACAGAAAGCAAGAAATCACCCCCCGGGGGGGATGGCCATGCTGCAGTCCTTTCTCCTCCACTCTTCTCTCGGGATCTTGGGCACGTACACACACACGCCCAGCGTGAGTTTAAGCCACTGGGTCTGGGACTCGAATCGCGATCAACTACATGGGAGTCCAGCAATATAGTCATAACACTAACTGCTGGTCCCAATAGATGAGTCATTTTATTGAAATTGTTTTCTATAGACAGACTTACCTAAATGTAAACATTCCGTCTTGTGGCCAAAAAATGTTCTTCCTAGGAAAAAAGATTTTACAACGAGAAGAGATGGGATGGAGCTGAGAGTCAGGAGGGGGTTGCATTAAATGAGTGGAGACACACAGACAAAGAATGCAAAGTCCTCTGTCAAAAACGATTTACATGGTAATAACCTTGATTTGATTGACATGTACTAAAAGCATACTTTGAAAAATCATTTTGCGAGCTGTAGAGATGTACAACGATGGGATGTAAATAAATGAATAAGTAAATAAGTGGATAAAAAGATACATTCATTTCCAAAAATATCACAAAGATGATTTATAAAAAAATTAACAGATGTACAGTAAATTTGAGTTAAACGTTATTATCTTTTATATCTGTCAAATTGTATTTGCCACAATCCTAAGAACATAAAATATGTATTCCAGAAAAAAAAGAGAAAGAAATAGCAGTGCCTGCTGCTTTTCGAGCACTCATCGTCTGCCAAGTTCTTCAGCGTTTGGTTGAATTCTCATAGCAACATTTTAAGAGTTTGAGATAGAAAACCCAAGTGAGAGATGTTAAGATTTCTGTGGGTAGATCAGCTTACTTTTCAAAAATATTCACTCTCCACTACCTTCACCTCCCCCATTCCATTGATGTCTGATTTGGTCATGGTGGACAAAGTGTACTTTCTTGTCCTTACAGTTCAAAAAGACTTGGGCATGGCAAAGTCATTTGCATTAGCCAATGAGATGTTCGCCAACATGACACAAGCAGGGGCTTGAAGTCTGCATAAAGGGATGGATTCTCCTCTGATGCCCCCCGTCATCACGGTGGGAACATACCCTAGTTAGCCTATTGGTCCAAAGAGGAAGCAATAAAAAGTAGACCTGGAGCCAGCTGGTAACTCGGAGCACAGCGTAATCTGGTTCAAGCAATCCACAGACAAAGGAGAGAGAAGAGTTGATTGTAATTTATTGGGTTTAAGGGTGGCTTATTATTCAGCTACCTAAGTGGCAGACAAAAAAATATTGAACTCTTGACAATATAGCTATAGAGTCTGCACCACACTACTGCTCATACAGGAGATAATTACTTTCCAGATATCCAGGTAAAGCTAGTGGTTGGTGGAAAGAGAAAGGAGAAAGGAGAAAGTTATGGGTTTTAAATGAAAATAATATTTTATCAATTAATGATCTAAACCTTGGCAAGTCAATTTAACCTCTTTGTGTTTTCCTTATAAGAGTATTGCAGAAAAATAAGGTACCAGACATCAAAGCTCTCTTAAAGTATTTAAAATGTTATGAAAAAAAGCCAAGTTCATTTTTAACATCTGTTTTGTTTTGCGTTGTCACCTCAGTCCCTAAAAGAGTTCTTGACATGCAGTAAGTGCTCAATACATATTTGTTAAATTAAATTGAAATGAATTGTTTTTTGAAAAACAGAGTCCTTAGCTCATAAGTAGCAAAAATGCAAAGTATGATATAATTAGAAAAGTAATGAGTCTCTTTTTTGACAAAAATGAGGAAAAAAGTCAGAGAAGTCACTTTTTTTTTATAGCAACAGACTTTTTATTTGATAAACAGAGGTGTTTGTTTCTGATTCTTCCCATTCAATTAATGGTACCCAAATTAATGTTCTTTCTGTAAATCCTACCATTAAGAATGTTGCTGCAATCTTACATTAAAATTCTGTTTTGTTTAAAGAATGTGTTACTAGTGGGCAGCAAGTGGAATTGAAATTTGTTCTGCAGTTTAAATAAGTAAACTTTACAAAATACAGATAGTTCAGAGAACAGTCAAATGAACATTTGGATTGCAAAAGTGAGGTTACAGTGTTAGGAAGAAAATGCTCGTATCATTTTTCCTTTTTTCTTTATAATAAAACAAGACATAGCCTAATGTTTTACTTTTAAGACATTTGTGTTATATTCACTTAGGATTCAGGTCAGGGATATGGTTAGAGTGTGTGTTTGAGTTAGGTGCCCAGTTAGTTCCTCATATCAAGTCACAGACAAATTTAAACAAGAGGTGTTTTTGAGCTAGATCTACTTTCTATTATAAAATAGACTACCTTTGTTTTAAATTTATTTTTTAAAATTTCAAATCTTCTCTGATGATTTCCTGAAGAATTTTTTGGTAGTATGGTTAACAGATTTCTTCAGCTCCAAACTTCCCTGTTAAAATATTAAACTGGAATTTTAGAACAGAATTGAATTGCTGACACAAAGCTGACTAACAATCTGGAAGCAATAAATTTTACTTAAGTATCCTTCACTGTAGTGAGTGCTTCATCCTGTGACAGATACTCTCTAGTGAGGGTTTTGTGTGAAATTTCTTCTGTCTCAGCTAAATTTCTTTTCTTTTTTAAACAGCTTTGTGGAGATAGTTGACATAAATGCAATTTACCTATTTAAAATGTAAGGTCTAATGTTTTTTAGCATGTTCACAGAGTTATGCAGCCATCACCACAATCACTTTTAGACCGTTGTCAATGCCCAGGAAAGAAACTCCATAAATATGAATGGTCATTCCCCATGTCTCCTACTTCTTTCTGGAACCAGGCCACCACTTGTCCACTTTCTGTCTCTTTATATTTGTCAAGTCTGGACATTTCTAAAAAAAGCTGTCTCAAGACCAACAGATAGCATAATGGTTATGCTGCTGGACTCCTACATAGTCGACCATGGTTTGAGGCCTGGACTTGGTGGCTTAATACTCATGCCAGGTGCATATGTGCGTATGTGTGTGTTCCCAAGATCCTGAGAGGAGAATGGAGTAGACAGGATTGTGACATAGCCATTGCCCCTGAGGGCTGATTTCTCACTTTCTCTCTGTTTCTCTGTCTTTTGGGCAAGCACACATGCCCTATAGCAAAAATCTCTCTCTCAAAAAAAGGTCGTCTATGTAATTTTAATTACATATCCTTTGACAAACATCTCTCCATCTCTCTCATCCCCTAATCACCCAAGTCTCTGGTAATCACAGTTCTATTCGCTCTTCCCTTTAGATTTCTGAATGAACATTTCTTTAAAAAAAAAAAAAAAAAGAGGCATACAAATGGCCAGCAGGTATATGAAAAAGTGCTCAACATCACCAAACACTGAACATCAGAGAAATGCAAATCGAAACCACAATGAGCTATCACCTTACGCCTGTTAGAATGGCTTACATGCTGTTGCTGGGAATGCAAAGTAGTTCAGCCATTATGAAAAACAGTATGGAGGTACCTCCAAATATTACAAATAGAACTACCAGAGCTGCAAGCGGTGGCAAAGCAATAATGTGGTCATCAGTGATGTTTGACCCACGTGCGAAGGTCCCATGTTCATGTTCCAGGGTCTCCCTGGTTCACGCCTGCTGCATATTTTGAGATTCTCTCTCACTTTCCCTTACCCTTAAGATGTCTGCTCAAGAGGCTAGCTGGTGGTGCAGGGATAACACAACTCTCTGCAGCGTGGACCCACATGAGAAGGTCTTTGATTCTCCTCTCAAGGTTTCCTCATACATACCTGGCACATGCTGGGTGCATGCATATACCTACGAATCTCACTGACCAAGGCAGACTGGGAGTGGATTGCAGATAAGGACGCTCATGGAGATGACTCTTTCTTGGAAGAAACAAATAAATGAACTTGAAAAAAAATTAAAAAGATGTCTGCCCAAGCAACATTTGCTTCCCTCAGCCCTCTGCCAGGATAGATCATATTGCATGCTCTCATTGCAGAATTCTTACTCTATAACAATTATTTTAGCACATGTATTCTATCTTTGTGTGGATTTTACTTTAAGAGCTATTTTCTTTCTTTCTTTTTTTTTTTTTCTTTTTTTTGGAGAGGATTTTGCTATAGGGCGCATGCACTCACCAGACAGACAGAGAGAGACAGGGAGACAGAAAGCGAGAAATCACCCCCCCCAGGGGAATGGCCATGCCGCAATTCCTTCTCCTCCATTCTCCTCTCGGGATCTTGGGCACGCACACACACACGCCCAGTGTGAGTTTTAAGCCACTGGGTCTGGGATGCGAACCGCGGTAGACTACATGGGCATCCAGCGACAGCCATTATGCTAACTACTGGTCCCTTTAAGAGCTATTTTCATGAAGAAGAAATTGTATCTATTTTGCTCAACATTCTATTTCCATCACTTTTCAGAGTGCCCAGCTCATAGATAATTCTTAGTAAATATCTGCTGAATTAATTAAGCTGTGGGGATTTCCATAATAGAACTTCCTGTCTGTTGCCATTTTCTTAGCTTTCTTCATGGTCTTTTGACTGATGTCAGATTTTCTGTACACAGGACCTGCCCCATGCTGCTTTTAGTTCCTCCAAAATAAAGACTTTTATCTTCTCTTTGATTTCCTCAGAAGTATCTGAAAAGTTATTTTTTCAACAGATGCTGTTAGTTTATTTTTAAAATGGATGCTCAAACAAAACTTTTAGTAATGTTTATTATCCTAATCTTTTTAACGCTTTCTGTATATTTCTTATACATCATAAAACTATTTTTCTTTACATATATAGAATAAAATTGTCATAGGAAGCAGTTAGCGGGAAGGCACTATTGACATAAATGTTTATTATGTGTCATGGTATAAGCAACACTATATTCAAGTGAGTAGAAAAATAACTAGTCAAAAGGTTGATAGATAATCTTAATAAAAATGATATCAACAACATTACTTGATTTTAGTTTCTTAAGTTTAATGTTTAAACAAATCCAATTTTTTGCTGTCATTTTATTTACGTAAACCCAAATATTATTTAAACTTTCTCTTCCACTTAGAGTAAGAAAAATATGTAGTTAGAAAAAAATTAAGACAGTTAAATTCTTGGAAAATTTTGAGAAGGTAAAAAGGGCTTCATAAATCAAATAGTACATAATTATTTGAACTATTTTATATGTTTTTTAAATGAATGGTCTAATTTTCTGACAAAAATATAGTTTAAATGTATAAGATCTTGTCAATAATTATTCATATAATGTTACATAGGATTCTCTGTTTACTATTATTTCATAATACCTACTAATCAATTAAAAGTTTTCTGTAAAATCATAGTATTATTTTGGATTAAGAGATACAATGATGATGTCATTCACAAGCTGGCACAGTTTAAAGGAAGAAATAAAATTGAGCAACTGACAGGAGGGAAATAACTAAATATGCCCTAAATTATAGCAATAAGTACTTCATTTGATATTTTTGTGTGATTATGTAATGGGGATTTGGTTACTACTGCTTTGGACACACATATGTAGGTGCCACTGCCCTTCATGGTTTCAAATATTTTCTTTCATGAATATACACTTTTCCTTGTCACCTTGTCACCATTACAAACTATTTTTATTCCTTTGACATAGATTTTTTTTTTTTTTTAGTTTTAAAGCACTAAGTCTCTTTTGAGTAATACTTAAATGAAAAATGAAATAATACTTGTCCTGACTATGTCACCTTAAATCAGAAACGTATTATACACTTGACATACCTTAAATTACCTTTCCCTCACTGGGTAAATAATCTTACTAGATATGGAAAATTATTGAGTTAATTCCTCACAGTTTTTCAACATTTGAAAGGAGGTACTTGCATGCAATGTCATTTCTAATTTCCATCAAATTGGATGTTTCAAAGGATTTTAAAGACTACTGTTGACCTTGGAAGAAATTGACACTGTATAAAATTTAACTGTTTGATTTGTCTAATATGGCATGTACAAAGTGGCTATTCTTCAGAAAATGTCAGTTGAAATGAGAATTTCATTTTTTTTTCCCACCTCTAGTCGGCAACTAGATCTGGAACAGAGATACTTCAATAATTGTATAATATGTAAAAAAAATAAATTACTTAAAAAATTCTGATTACTCTTTCATAGCCAGCTTCATGGCATTATAATAATCTTATTAAAGATTAAGCTCAATTCCAGTCTTTCGACTACATTTGTAATAGATGTACTTTAGCATTCGAGTATCTGACCAAATTAAATTAAAGATACAGCACCATCTTATGGATATTTCTGTAGTTGTAAAATTTGGAAGCACTAAAATCTTTTTGAGTTTGGAAGTGAATAAGCTTTATCAATTAAAAAATATGTTGCAGGAGAAGGATATTTGAATACATTAAGGAAAAATGAAGCAGGACTGAGTAACTCCAGTGTGTGTATGTACATATGTACACATGTATTTGTGATGGCATGATAAATAAAACATTAACAGAGATTTGTAATTCTTTATTCTTCCCCAAACTGGGAATTCTACTAAGAAAGGAAAATAAACTGTTATCACAATTCAAATTTATACGTTTTTAAAAAAGACTTTTAGACCAGAATACTGTCAGTATCTACAGGACACTGGAACATCACTGAGTATCACCTTGTAAGGATGTTGTAAAACTAGGCAACAAATGAGATGTACAAGAGTTTTTACTAGCCATGAGCCATACTTTCCAAAGCATGTTGGGAAATTTATGATAATAAACCTATTTCACAATCTGCTGAAACCATGATCTGGTGAAAAAGTCTCCTTATAATTATCTTGCATAAATATGTAATTATTTTCATAAGTGATTTCTGCCCATTATTATGTTAAGATTTTAGATATAGATGTTTTTAGAAATACTTCTTAATAATCCTCTATTATTTTAATGTAAAACACATAGCCAGGAGGTTGCAGAAATATTGATGAACAAAACTCCCCAGTGAAATAGTAAGGTATAGTTATATGTGTACAGGTCACATACTAATCTCTAACTCACCTTAGCTATAAAATATGGACCTGAGGCATTACGTGATTCATCAAGGTCACACAGTGAAGAATGACCCACACTCTAACCAAATCATACATACAGTTGTTCTTATCTATTTTGTGGCTTGGACTCTAGGATACAATTTTTATATTATCTCCTTAGAAAAAGATCCATGGGTATAACACATTTTGCATACAATATCAGGTGTTTCTGAACTCTTCAGATCTTGTCCATGCTCTATGACTTTAAATAGTATTCTCCTTATTTTAGCATTTATTTCTTTTTGGTCATAATTTTGACAAGTAAATGCTAGGGGTTTAATTACAAAGATATGAACAACTCTCTTGTGATGGAAAGGATCTGTGAATTTTACACACAAATACTTTCTCTCTCTCTCTCTCTCTCTCTCTCTCACACACACACACACACACACACACACACATATATATTGACTCGTCCCCTCCACCAACTAAATTATATTCGAAGAGTGTTGTAAATTGGAAAGTTCTTTCAGATTTATTTTATATCAATTGTTTTCATATTAATTACTTTACTATAAGATATAAATATATACTGTTGACTACAAAAAATACAGAATTTTTGGCTTTATCTTCACAGAGTAGTTTAGGTTCCATAATGTTCATTAGGAATCATGTTCTACATAATACAGGCTTTTGACTCTAAATTTCTACAGTTTATTTCAAATATAAACTTGCTACAGATTTAATAAAATTAACTTATTCCTAGATGTCCATGTTACTAGAAAAAATAAGAAAGTTGAAAAATTCTAACCAGGCAATATACGTATTTCTATATTTAGTTCTGAAATGTGAATAGATATTTGTGACTGAATAAGAAATTTAAGAAAATTTCAACCTAATAATAATATTATAGTTAAATTCAGATCCAAGTTCATATATTAGATGACAAATTATTTTTTAGATTATCAAGTGCAGAACTATCTTTTTTTTTTTTTTTTTTTTTTTGAAGAGGTTTTTGCTACAGGGTGCGTGCGCTCGACAGACAGACAAAGACAGAGAGACAGAAAGCGAGAAATCACCCTCCAGGGGGGATGGCCACACAGCAATCCCTTCTCCTCCATTCTCTTCTTGGGATCTTGGGCACACACGCACACGTGCCCGGCGTGAGTTTAAGCCACCGGGACTGGGATGTGAACTGTGGTCGACTACATGGGAGTCCAGCAACATAGCCATTACACTAACTGCTGGTCCCACGTGCAGAACTATCTTTATGTAAATTTTTTGTTCATTAATATTGTAGAACAATCTTGCTAGTCTAATATACTGCTTTTATATTGAAGGGCAAATTACATTAGCTCCTGACAAATTAGATGCTTGATAATTTATACTGGGAATAAAAATGTTTTCAGAATCTATACCTTTAAGTATGATAAAATCCACTGAATGTATCTGTTCAACATAGTGTAATACCTATTTTGTCCTTAAATTGGGCTGAAAGGAGAATATTAGAGAGTGAATATTTGCTGAATAATAAACACGTGTTAGTTGTGCAATAATAAAATTAAAGACAAAAACCTAAATATTATGGGTTTTCAAAATATGGTCTTTAAGCCCACTAAGACTCTCAGGAAGTCTTTTCATAACAATGCTAAGACATTATTTGTGTTTTTCACTGTGTAAACATTGCATTGATGGTGCAGAAGTAATGGTGGTACAACTCCTGGTGCCTTAGCATGAATTAGAGCAGTGGCACCAAACTATGCTAGCAATTAAGTGTTCTTCACTGGTACATACTCTAAAGGGGAAGAGGAAGCCAGTTTATCATATGAATGTTCCTAGTAAAGTAGCAAAACTTACTCATTTTGTTGAATCTCAACCCCTGGATATGCTTTGAAAATATTCTGTGAGACAAATGGAAATTATGCAGAAAGCACTTCTGCTGTATGATGTAGTCCAGTGGTTATCTTGAGGAGAAGTGACTGTTTAAGTTGCAGGTTCAACTAGCTGCTTTTTCTTGAAACTACATTTTTACTTGGGAGAACAACTGACAGAGAAGTTAAGTTATAATTATTCAGACTTAGATATTTGGTAGACATTTTCTCAAAAGTGAATAAAACAATCTTGTTAAAGGAAAACCACCAATGGTATGGTTGCTAGTGATAAAATTCATGATTCCAAGAAAAAAATATAATTTCATAAAACTTGTTATCAGCCACTGAGAGCTTGATAGTTTTCCAATATTAAAGACTTTTCTGATGAAATTGTTATTGACAAATGTGATTTTTTGGATCCCATAGAATACATTGTGTAAACATCTGGAAGAGCTATGTAACTCAGTGAACTCATGTTTTCTAAATTACCAATATATGGCCTTACAAAATCATGCATAGGCAAAAGGTTCATTCCAAAGACAAGATAGATTAATGGATTTTCTAATATCACGGAGTAAGAACTGTTTATTGACACTGTTTTTCATTCTACATTGTACCTAACCTTTAAGAAACTATCGCTTGTTGAGTTCTGGTGTAATATCAAAGAAGAGTAGCTTCAATAAATGAATACATTTATAAATAATAAGTAAATAAATATCCACATATAAAAAGGCAATTAAGATACTTCTCCTTTTTCAGCTGCATATATATGTGAAGGTAAGTTTTCCTCATCTGCTTCAACCATGACAATATATTACAATTAATTGAAAGCCGATGCAAATATGAGAATCCAAATTAATTCTACTAAATCAGACATGAAGAGATTTGTAGAGTGTAAAATAATGCCATTCTTCACACTCAAGTTTTTATTAGGTCATTGGAAAAGTCATGACCTATTTTTCTATGATCTCCTATGCAAAAATGTGTCATGATTTTCCTGACAACCCAATATTTTGGAAAAACATTATTGTTTTCCTAAAATTATGTCATTTATGTTATATATAAGTATTTTTGTTTGTTTTGTTTTGTTTTGTTTTGTTTTGTTTTGAGAGAGAGACAGAGAGAAGTGAATATTTTTTGTCCTGGTTTCCTCATGACACAATCCTCCTGTCGCGCTTCCCAGTTAGCCAGGGTTATAGACACATGCTAGCAGATTTGGCCTATTTAGTTTGGTCCAGGAACAAAACCCAGGCCTTCCATGCAGCCCCAGCCTCACACAGCATCTCTCTGCCTGTTCACCACTGTACTGAGCCTAGGTTTGTCATTCTAAATATATTATTGGATAGCTATTTATAAAGTGTCCCAGTTTTATTTTTCTAGTATGAAAATATTGATAAATATATAACCTGCATTATTTGGAGTAATTAATAATTTTTATGGATGAAATTTGGTTCTGAAAACAAAAAGTATGATGATAACTGCTATATATCATCTTAATAATAGTTTATAAAGCTATATCCTTGTTTATTCCACTAGACATCATTTTCATTATTCTTATAATTTTCTTTCCCTTTTTCTTTTTTTAAGTGCCAGAGGACATGTGTGCTCACAAAATAAATACAGAGAGAGAGGAAGAAAGCATTGCTTCCTCCATGGGGTATGGTCACACTGCAATTCCTCCTTTACTATTTCTCCATCCTGTCGTGATATGGGGCACACACACACATGTGCCTGGCCACTGGACTGATACTCAAACTGCAGTATGCCATGTGAGATTCAGCTGCCTTAGCCACTAGGCTATACAGCTGACCCTATTTTTATAATGTCTTAAAAAACACAAAATAAAACAAAAAACAAACAAAAACTCTAGTTTTGATTTCTTAAGCATTATATGAATAATATAATTTTTTTACCTAGTAGAATTCTCTATTGAGACACTGATTGAATTCTTATTCAATGTACTTCTCTCTTCACAAAGTCCTAGTGCAGTGTTAAATAGAGAAAGGACACTCAATATGTGTTATTGACAAAAATGTGTTTAACAATAAAGTCGATATAAGCACAAACATATGAAAGTTTGAGGGGAAAAAAGGCGCTGGCTACTCATTGCTTTATCCATTATTAGCACAACTTCTAGATTTTATCTGTTGGCACAAAAATTTCACATCATTTTTGGTTCTATTCACATTTAAAACACATGCATTCTCTTTTAGGCTATGTGCGTCTCTGGAGACCATGATAATCATCATATATAAGTATATTTAGAATTAATGCAAGACTTCTCACTACATTTTTGTTGCTGTTTTAGTTTGTGCTTCCCATGAGAGACAGAGACAAAGAAAGAAAGTGAGAAATTGCCCTAAGGGAGGATGGCCACACTGCAATCCCTTCTTCTCCATTCTCCTCTTGGGATTTTAGGCATGCACATGCACACGCCCAGTGTGATTTTTTTTTTTTTTTTTTTTGGAGAGGTTTTTGCTATAGGGTGCATGCGCTCACCAGACACACAGAGAGAGAAAGAGAGATAGAAAGCGAGAAATCACCCCCCCCGGGGGGATGGCCACGTTGCAATCCCTTCTCCTCCATTCTCCTCTCGGGATCTTGGGCACGCACGCATAGGTGCCCAGCGTGAGTTTTAAGCCCCCGGGTCCGGGATGCGAACCGCGGTCGACTACATGGGAGTCCAGTGACATAGCAATTACGCTAACTGCTGGTCCCCAGTGTGATTTTTTAAGCTGCTGGGTCAAGATGGAAACCATGGAGTCAGTCATGTGGGATCCAGTGGCCTTTAACCACTACACCACCTGTTGTTGGCCCTCTCATTACATTTATAACACACAGGTCACAGTGTGCTTCTACCTTCCTTCCTTTACACCTTACAATCCAACTCGTTTCCATCCATTTCTGTCAAATTGCTCATAACACGGGAAGTTAGAGAACAGAACTATTATCGATCACTAGTAAATGTCATCAGGGGTGCTGGACTCCCACATGCCTAACTGCCCTCAGTTCCCAGACCTGGTGGCTTTCTTTCCCACTCCCCATTTGCCTCTCTGGAGGGTACATGTACCCTACAGAAAAATAAAAATAATAATATTAATAATAATAATGATAGATAAAGCTAAATAAACAATTCTCAAAAAAATAATTTTAGTTAATAGGAGAAGAGTGATAGCTTATTTGGGGTTAAAGTTTCTTACAAAAGTAATGAAATCTCAAAATCTAATAAAACATCATAAAATGCCTTTGGACTTAGTCTGGTTGTTTCAAGGAAAATAAGAAACACAAATTCTGATCTGTTTACAACTCAATAAATAGGGCTGGCCTGCAGCCTGGTGTTTAAAGTAGCTGGACCCCACGTGGCCAACTGCGAGGTTCAAGTCTTAGACCTGGTGGCTTGAGAAACATGGCAGGTGCATGCATATGTGTGTCCAAAATCTGGAAAGGATAGAGAAATGGAGAAGAAATTTCAGCATGACCATTCCCTATTAGGGGGCTGTGTTCTCACTTTCTCTCTCTCTGTCTGTCTGTCTAGGGTAAGCACATGTATCCTATGGCAAAAATAAATAAACAAACAAACAAATAAATAAATAAATAATAAAAATGTAAATACACAGAGTCATTTTTATCTACAGCTTTATGGTTCTACGGTTAAAAGTGAGCTTAATAGTAGCAATTATAACAACAATAAAACTTGGCATTAAGTGAGAAATTAATGTATAACAGAAAGTCTTTTTTAAGTAGTTAGTACATATTATTTAATCATTACAACAACCCTTTTAGTGCATTGTGTGTGTGTGTGTTTACTTAAATATGAACTATTCCTTTACTGGTCAATTTGTGCTAATTACCTACCTATATTTTTATCCACTAGCTATAAAAATGTAAGGTCCCAGCACAGTTCTCTGTTGGATTCAAATTCTAATTGGAGAGGAGAAAAGAGAAAGGCTGTATAAATGGAGGAAAGGGACTTAAATAAGGTTGCCAGGTTACTGTCTCATAAGATAAAAATTTTTTCATCTTTATGTTTCAAAAATGTATTTTTTTTTAATCTTACTTTTGGAAATGCACACTCCTTTTATGTACTGGTTTGTGAGTTGACAGGTTTTCTATACATATTGTAAAGCTGGTCCTTCCATTTGACCTGAAAAAAAAAAATTCCTCTCTCTGTTGTGAAATATTTTTAGCTCTAACTATATTGCAAAAGATAATAAACTGTCCACTTTCAAAACACTTATGGAATAGTTTGCAATTTTTTTCTTACCATCACAAGAATGTATACATTACCATAATTGTTTCATGTCTTTTATGTCTGCTTCAGATGCATCCCCCTAGAGGCTAAGTTTTATTGTTTTTATCTACTTAGCATAGTGTATAACTTAGTGTGAGTGCCCCCAAAACGTCTGTTTAATGAAAGAATGATGTTATCTGTGAGTGGAAAGAGTTAATCCTTTCCCTTTAGGTCAAATGCACACATCAATTCTCTACTAGAAAACAACCCATCTATAGGTATTCAGGTCACACACCTGCTTCCTTAAATATCACCTAAGCACCTTCTATATTCTATTTTATTATAGTGCATCCATCTTTCTTCAGCATTAGAGGTGTTTCATTAAAAAGCAGTATAACTTCAATTTGTCTTTATACTCACCTTGACAAAAGTAAAAATGAATCATTGAATAGGTCCAGTGTATTATATTTATGAAATGATACAAACCAATCACAGTCTTACATTGTACATCACTTACCAATTATTCCAGAGCATCAACCTATGTTATAGGGATGTGGAAATTTAATGTCAGGGATCAATATGGCAAGAACATTAGTGTAAGCACAAAATTGATGACTTCAATTAAAATGATAATAATAGGGTACACTTAATTATTAATGATTGGGTCTTGTTTTCATTTTTCTTTTCTTCAAACCATCCCTTGATGAGAAGAGAGGCAAGGAAGTTTTCCACAGAGGCTCCTCTTGGCCGTCTTCTCACTATGAACACATAATTTTTGTAATTGCAGTTATCACCAATAAGTTATGGCTTTCCTTATCTAGATATGAGTTACAGGTGTGCCTGCAACTGTGTCCAAGATTTCTTCGATATGTTACAGAAGCTCCTCAAAGACCTGGTCTTTCTCCAAACCGACTTCTCTTCTAGGAGTCCATGTTTCATCTGTCACTAATCAAATTCCTCTGTTCTGGAAAGCACATTCTATCTTCAACCCTTTTCCTCAGCTCCTCATAACATTGAACCAATTCCATTGTCCATCTCTTAAGTTTTTCTCCTTCTCTTGTCTTCTTACTTAATTCAAGACTTCATTGTTTGTCTCCCAGATTTTTCTTTAGTAACCTCCTTTTGGTATCTCTCCTTTGGTATCACTGGCCTTACATTACCCCAGATTGACTCTTAAGAGTTCCAGATCACAGTATGTCTGATCTTACTAAAAACCCTTCTCTGCATCCCCATTTTCTTCAGGATACGTTTAAATTTCAAAGCATGGTATACGAAACTAACCCCAAATTTGCCTCTGCCTGTTTTGTAGTCTCATCTCCCAAATCTTCACATATATTCTTCACTTCAGGCATGCCAGGTTTGCTCACAGTTCTCCAAATGTGGCCGACATTTCATGCCTTGCAAATGCCATTCCTCCTGGTCTGCAGTGCTCTCACCTCTACAACTCTGAGACATTCTTTGAGACATAAGTCAAGCATCCTGGAAGCCTTCCCTTACTATCTCCTGGGAAGCCATTTCTCCTCTGTGTTGGAACTATCATTGGATTGTAATCTCAATATTGATATTTTTAACAAATAGTTTTCCTATTTGTCATTCTTAACCTATAAATGTCTGTATCTTGTTCTTCTAAATAGACCCAGTATAGCTTTAACCACATGTGTTAGTTTCTTAATTAATGTATGTTTAATTAATGAAATCATTAAACATTCTCTTTGTTGCCTTTTGGGTATTTCTTTAATTTATGCTTCTTAAACTATTTTCATCTTCATGGAGAAAATATCGTATGTGTTATTCTAAAAATTATTAGAAGTTTTCCATGGGATGCTCAAGGCTTGGAGATCTTTGATTTGATAACTCCCCCTTTCCCTTTTTTTTTAAGAGAGTGAGGGAGAGAAACAGAAAGGGAGGGAGAAATGGAGAAATAAGTAGAGCGGTATTTTTTTTTTTTTTTTTGGAGAGGTTTTTGCTATAGGGCGCGTGCGCTCGCCAGACAGACAGAGAGAGACATAGAGACAGAAAGCGAGAAATCACCCCCCAGGGGGGATGGCCACGCCACAATCCCTTCTCCATTCTCCTCTCGGGATCTTGGGCACGCACGCACACGCGCCCGGCGTGAGTTTTAAGCCACCGAGTCCAGGACGCGAACTGCGGTCAACTACGTGGGAGTCGAGCGACATAGCCATTATGCTAACTGCTGGTTCCCTAGAGCGGTATTTTTGACAGCATCTCCCCATGTCACAGTTTTCCTCCTCCAGGCTCCTAGTTAGGACCACAGGCATGCACCATCTCACTTGGCCTGTTTAGGATAATCTGGAAACGAAACCAGGCCTCCCATGTGGACTCAGCTACTGTCCTTTCACTTGCACTACCACAGATGAGCCTAATAACCATTTTCAATAAAATAATAAGCTGTCACATCAAGAAGTATGAACTAACTTTAAGAAACTGAAAAATATCCTTCTGATTGGTAAGAAAAGGCAGGCAATAGAGCTGCTATATTTCAACTGTATTTTTATATCCCCAAGAATTAAATTCTTATTTTAGTTATCCCTTTTATAAACACTATACATTTAACCTACTCATTTATTATCAAGGCAGGTAGAAAAGGCCACTATTTGTAAATAGAAAACTGTGTTGAGTCCTTATTCCATTAGGGCTAGTTCTGGAACCTAAGCAAAGAAGATTCTCTAATTCTAGCCCCTTATCTCTTAATATATGACAGAACTAAAAATAAATAAGGGAGATAAGGTATGTAAAGAGCTAAGTGCAATATCTGGCACAAAAGACAATCATATTAATAATATCACCGGCTTTCGAAGGTAACTTTGATGGTAGTGTCAGATAAACAATTTCACAGGGCACTGCACAGTGCAAAATGCTATATAAGCATTAAATATTATGACAAATAAGATTGCTCACTGTTTACCTTGCCCCAAATAAAACATTTTCTTTAACTACACCAGTTTTTGCCATTTCCTATTCCTTAGTAGTTGGCCAGCAGCCAGCAGCTATAACCTTAGTGAAAACCTTTTATTACTATGGGACTAATTCAGTATATATTTAAAAAAATTTTTCAGATTTTGAAAATTCAGAAAAAGCTAACAATTCGATCAAATGTACAGTTCAAAAAAACACATTTGGTATTTAACAAGAAGTTTTAGGAAAAAAAAACTATAGTTATTTTGAACCAAAGGTACTGATGGTTAAGTTTGTGGCCCTAGTAAAACAAAAATAAAAAATTAACTCTCTTGATCATATAGATATCTCTATGAACATTTTCTTTTCAAACTGTACAAAAGGCCTTTCTTCATAAATTAATTACAAAAAAATCAGTCAAACATCACCTGGTAGATGGCCATTAAATTATTAAAAATTAATTTATGAAGAGGGGCCAGTTAAATATTGACAAATAGGTAGGGGGTACTCAGGAGTAATCGCCTCATCTTTTACCCCATCTAGGGAGAATGTCAGTAAATGCAGAAGGAAAGTCTCTCCTGTACCTAACTAGGGAAGTGGCCTTAAAAGGTAAAAAAACAAAAACAAAAAGCCTGCCTTTGGGTTATGGGGTAGAGGAGCTCAGAGCTGTCAGTGGTTTAATTTGATCCATGTTACTTCCACCGAGTTCCATCACCTTCCTGCCAGAATGAGCACTGCACACTGCATCTGATGTTGAAAGCAGTGTTCTGCCTAGTTCCCTTCCCTGTCAGGACTCAGGACACAAGAAAGAGAACCACAAAAAGAAACTCCTAGGTGTTTCTGGCGCTGGGGCTGAGGATCTGCACAGAAAAGGTTGGCCCCAGGTGGGGGTGTGGGGGTGGGGATGGGGGCAGCCGCGAGACGACCACGTGAGACCAGAACCAACCGCAACCAGGTGTTGTGTGCCCCTGTCCACCGCGAGCTCAGCTAGAGGCTAATAGCGCAGGACACCGGGCGGGCGTTCAAATATTTGCTGAATAAATGTCTACAACACACAACCTGTTTTGAGTCAATTGCATCCCAACCCAGAAAATAATCGAGTTATGTTTGAGCGGAATCAGAGTGTCATTTCGCAAATATAAAATCTATCTCGCCCGTGCGTCTGCAGGAATAAGACAGTTCAAATAGAAAGTCTTTTTTTCCTTTTCACGTACGTGCCCCTGACTTCTACAATTTGGACTTCAGTGTCCAACAGGAGCAAAGCAGGACGGGAGACTTTTCAAAGTCTCGTCAGAACGGTGTTTCGAGGTGAACTGCTCCGGTTCCACTTTTCTGAGCTGGGGTTCAACCCTGGGCATCAGGTTTGGGTCTGAGATAAGTATGGGTGACCACCCCCTCAGCTCCTACTGAGGAACAGCCTCCCAGACCCCTATCCCACCACCTTTTTATCTCCCGCCAGCTTCCTGGGGAGGTGGGGTCAACGCAGCTAAAGCAGCCCCCAGTAGGCGCTCAAGTAGCCTCGCGGCTGGGCCGCTTCCCCTTTCCCCACCGCACGCTTGGACACCGCGGGCACTCTGCCCGGGTGGCGGCGCGCGCACGCGCAGTGCGCGGCCCCGCGCCCGCTCCTCAACATTCCATTCCACGTGTTGCTTGTTGTAGGCGCCACAGGTTCCCCACCTGCGCCGGGGTTGTTCAGCCTCTACTGGCCGGCGCCGAGGGACCACGAGGGGTGCGAGTGGGCCCAGGCTGGCGGAGCAACACCCCCCCAGGCGCCTAGGCTCACCCCCAACGCTAACTCCGCCTATTCAATCCCGGCGGCTCCCCCCTCTTCCCCCTCCCGGTCCTCCTCTGGGCTGCTGCCCGCCCCTTTCGCCCGGGTGGTAGGAAACACTCCAGTATCTAACTCGACGTGTCCGGAAAGCCCTGGCCAGTTTCCCTTTCGTTCTGCGGCCGCTGTGATCAGCCCCTCGGCTCCCTCGGACCCGCGGGCGCAGCCGCCTGGGGTGAGACGCCTGGGGGCCGCGAGCCGAGCGGCGGGGCCCCAGGATCACCATGCTGGACCCGTCTTCCAGCGAAGAGGAGTCGGACGAGGGGCTGGAAGAGGAGAGCCGCGATGTGCTGGTGGCGGCCGGCGGTTCTCAGCGAGCGCAGCCGGCCCCGGCTCGGGAAGGGCGGCGGGACGCGCCGGGGCGCGCGGGTGGCGGCGGCGCAGCCAGACCCGTGAGCCCGAGCCCCTCGGTGCTCAGCGAGGGGCGAGACGAGCCCGAACGGCAGCTGGACGAGGAGCAGGAGCGGAGGATTCGTCTGCAGCTCTACGTCTTCGTGGTGAGGTGCATTGCGTACCCTTTCAACGCCAAGCAGCCCACCGACATGGCCCGCAGGCAGCAGAAGGTGAGTTGCGGGACCGGGCGCCTCCTGCCGCCACTTCTGCTCGGGTTTTTTTTTTTTTTTTTTTTTTCCCTGAGGAGAGCTCCGAGGCATCTGCCCGCTCTCCTGCGAAACACAGAACACTGGTTTTTGTTAGTCTTTGAGGGCAGGGGGATCTCTGGGGGTCCGCTGGGGATGGGGTTGCAGCGGACACATCTTCCGCAGCCTGGCTGGCCAGAACTGTCAGCTCACGTTCCGCGAGACCCAGAACGACCCACTGCGCCTGCCGCGCGGTGGTTGCACCCGCAGCCCAGGCTCTGGTCGGATTTGAATGCAACTCCCATCAACTTTTTATTTCAAACAGCAGCGCTGCATTCCTGCCCACCGGGCCCCGCGTGGTGGTGCGGGAGCTGGGCTGTGGTGTAGGTCTGAATGAGTGTGCAGCTAGGTGAAACAGGTGGACTCGGAACACTTTTCTTCTGTTAGCTCCAGAGAAATCTTCGCTAGGGAGAAAGGGTAGACATTTTTTTTTTTTTTTTCTTTTTTGGAGGGAATTGAAAACGAAGTTAAATTGATAGGTGGGCTACACTGCTGTCAAGGATATCAAATCCAGATACTGGAAAAGGTAGGCAGCTTTGCAGAGTGGCTGTGGGGAAGTAATTCGTGGACAGGGCAGGGCCCTAATGAAACTCACTGTAGATGCAAAATCAAGGATCGGTGCCTAACCACTTCATCACAAATGTCTCTTTATGAGTTTTTTTTCTTTTTCTCTCCCCCCCCAACACCCCCCCCCCCCCCCCCCGAAGTAAGGAGTTTGTTTCCGGTGAAATGTCTGTCAACTTTAGTTTAGAAACAAGTCCTCAGGGGCCTGATGTTCTGTAGCAGACAAAGGTAGTAACTTATATTGCCCAAATTGGTAAATATTTACAATAGAACCTGTCTAGGAAAGCTTTTTATAAAATACTGAACCCCGAAGGTTCTGCAGGAACCTGTAACAGTCCCCTCAATTTGTGTCAAGATGCCGAGACCCAGAGGTACTGTGGTTTGCTCAAGGCGTACCTGGGTGCATACCGGTCTATCAGTTTTCTGAAATAGGAACTTCAGCACATGAGGCATGTTTGAGAAATTTGGGGAGCTTTTGACTTGGCTTTTGAAATACAGCTGCAGTTAGAGTAAATGCAGTCTTCCCTCCCCTCCCAACAGCCTGCTATCCTTATTTACCCAATGTTTATTTGTTTATTGAAGTATGACTGACATGTAAAAAGCTGTACATATTGAACATACGCATCTCATGGAGATGGGGGTAACTGTACACCAGTGAAACTGCCAATAGCTGGCAAGGCTGTTCATATTGTAGACCTACATTTTTCTAAGAGGGTGGATGCTATATGGTATGTTCTTATCCAACTTTTTAAAACAGGCACACACTGAGCAACTGTCTTGGAATCGTTGGTTCTCCGGGAGTGCTTATGGGATGCTTCCCTAGAGCTCCAGACTAATCTCAGAGATGGTTCAGGTAACCCAATGGCTTAGGTAGGTCAGAGAGTCACAGAATATTGGAGCTAGAGGAAACTTTGAGATCGTCTAGGTGGACTCCTCATTTTAGAAGAGAGGAATAGATCAGAGTAGCGTTTACCAATCCCAAACTTGTTGGTACCATTGAAGACACCATTCCTCAAGTCTGTTTTGTGTGTCCTGTGGTGTTTTTGTGAGCCTACTCTTGGGCTCCTGAGTACCAGACTTCCTCATCTGTTGCTTGCGTTGACTATTTTAATCCAAAGAAGCCACCCATTGCATGTTCGTAACTCAGTAGGGTAAGCAGCTGTCAACTTCAGCAGTCACTTAAGTATAATTTTTTACATGTGTCATGTAAGCTCACATAAAGTTTATGAATGTGTCTCTGGTTTTACCATTCATATTATATGTAAGCTTATTTCTACTGCATTAAAGTATAAAAATAGTATATGCTAAAATTGAGTCCATTTCTGCTTAGAATATTTCAAAAAGCTTGTGCAAATAGCCATTTAATAGTAGCTGATTTATTCCATAAATACTTGTAGTTTGTTAATAAACTCTCCCTTGGTTGATCAAATAGTGAAGATCTCTTTGACTCCTCCTGTTTAAATAGAATATTTGTTTCTCCAGAAGTTATTTGAATTGGTGAACAGGTGCATTCACAATACTACAGAGGAGACCTGTTGTTATAATCTTATCCAGACTTTACCCAGAATATTTCCAAACTACAAAAAAGAAATAATGTACTGCATATGTTTTCTGGAAAAAAAAAAAAAAAAAACTGGAATGCTTAGAAATTTCTATTTTTAAGTGAGACTATTAGTGCTGTCAGATTATCTTTTGTAAATTGTTTTCAGTTTTTATTGAGGAGGAGCTCTTCTTAATAACTTAAGTATTTACCTTATTTAAAACTTATTCTAGTCTCTTTCCCCCACACACACACTTTTTTTTTTTTTTTTAAACATCCTGCTTGCTCAAGGGAGGTGGAGCAATTCTTGGCAGTCGAGTTTCCTCTGAGGACAAAATGAAATGGGAATTTAACTATGTTCATGTGAATTTGATGCACAAGCCAATAATTAATGCCAGAAACTTACTTTATATCTTGAATTATACAGTTGGGTTCTATAAAAGAACTAACAAGATAATTGCAAAATCACTAATCCATTGTATATTTTTATTCTGTATCTTCAAGTAGTCAGACATCCAGTAAAAAGACTTAATAGCTTAAATTGTTGTCATTGAAATGCATATTGCTGCTTACTCAGTTCTCCCAACTTTGAGAATTTAGAGACTCAGAAATTGAGATCTGAAAGGGCCCTCGTTTTATAAATGAAGAAAATTAATCAAAGAGATAAGAGCTTTACCCTGGAGGCCAGGCCTCAGGTTTTTCATCAGTCAGAACCATTTCAGTGTTAGGGCTGGCGAGTTTCTATGAATCAGAGCAGAGCTGCAGTGTTATTTTTTTACTTGGCTAAAACGTTTCTCAAAGCCTCTAGGAGGTTGTGCCCATGAGCTACATGAGAATGCTTAATAGCATTAAATGCAGTTAATGAAAACATGTATTTCTTTGCATTTAGCCGGAATGTTTCAACTCAGAGGAATAACAGTAGTCAGCTTATGCCAGTCAGGACCTCGGATTGATTGTTGATTGCTTTGCAGAAAATTCTTGAGCTGAGTGTGGGCAAGACACTGTGACAAAGTGTCATACCAAGTATTCACACCTAAGTAAACATATCTAAAGGTTCACACATACAAGTGAATTAACAAATAGACTGGGCATAGAGACTTTAGTAATAAATAGTGCTTGAGCCTCCAGTGCGTGTTTACCTTGGTTACTTTTGCACCATCCCGATGCTAATGACAGTATTTAGGGACTCTGGATGATTCCAGATCATTGGTTAGAGGTGGGATCAGTGTTGAAACTAGAAAAACAATAATACAGATCAAGCAAATTGGGTATTAATAAAAAAGGCAGTTGTCAGACTTTTGGAAAACATTGAGACCCTAGAGGAAAAAGTAATAAAAGGAGACTTTGGTAGTTAGAAGTTGGGGTAACACTGACAAGCATGAGGCTTCAAAATAGAAGTTTAAATACATTTACTTGTTGATGTGAGTTTATAGATTGTAGGTCTAAATTCATGACTATATTTAGGGCACATGTGGTTTAAAGTACTGATAGTTTTGGTTAGCTAGAGTCTATAGGTTGCTAGTTAGTAATTACTCTGCTCATTATTTTTGTTATTGTGAAATTTAGTAAAAACTGTTGAAAAGAAGCCAACTATTAATTTTTTAAACTAGAAATAATGAAGGGGAATTAAAAAGATTAAAATGGTACCTAGTAACTTTCCATGTGATTCATATTCCCATGTTCTTTGCATTTCTATGCACATTGCTGCTATAATTTCACTAAATTGTGCCTCATTAAACCTTTTTATATAATTATTCCCACCACTTTACATAATTTTCCTTGAATTCTAAGTTTGAGAAATATATACAAATACTACTATGAAATTGCAGATGGTGGGGAAGTAAACTTCTTCCATGAAATTGATCTGGAGGAGGATGTTATAGAATTACTATTGGGTGAAGTAAAGAGGATTTCTACATTCGACTCTCATCTGAATGTTGTATTATAATAAAGTGGCCACTTTTATCTCCCTCTGGAAACAGCAATTGTTTCTATGTCTGTCTGTCTGTCTGTCTGTAATATTTTGACTGCTTAGATGATCCTGGGGCTCAGGGGAATCACCATTTTTATTGAAATTGTGCTATAGATTGACAAAAGCCGAGAATCACTTTTCTTTATGCAGATGCCTTTGTGTCTTAGTGCTATTTCCCTACCTTTGGGGCTTAAGACATAACTGTGGCTTGACACCTTCATAGCATACAAGAATTTAGTGAATGTCTGTTGGATCCAGACAAGTCTCACATTTAGCTCATGCCCCAAAGAATTAGGTAGGTATAGGGTGGGGGAAGATAATATAAAGAAAAAGTAAAGGGACTTCTCTCCTTCTGTGGAAACTAGTATTTCTAAACACACTTTGAAACCTCCAGGATTCATCCCATCCTTTTAAAGTAAGCCATCAAAATGGTACTACCTATTGGTGTAGAACTAATGACTTCAAAGTGATGCTTTCACTTCCAGACCCCAGAGACAAGTTAGCAACCTTGAAGCTGTTTTGTCTTCTTGTCTACAGGTTTCCAGAAAACCTGTAGTGATAGTAGGTGATAGTCTAAAAAACCACACTCTTAGGAGCTAGGAGCCTATATTCTTTGTGCTTTTTGGGCTTTCATATATTATGGTGGAAATACATGAAAGAATAGGTTATTTTGTTTTCTGCTTTTAATAAGAGGGAATACCTTGTACTGTGGGGTGTGAGTTGGGAACCACTCATTAAAGTCAAACCTCACACTGGACTTGAAAAAATATCTCAGAAAATAATGCTTGTTTCTTCAGCTGTTTCATCTAATTCTCCACAGGGCATCTTGAGACCACAGCACTTAATTTGGTGGAATGAGTTGGGCTAATGAGAACTCAGATGAATTAAGTGATATTGTCATTTGCTCTTTTCTTTAAAAAATGGAGTCAGCTGTAATTCTGACAGACAATGACTGCTTATAAAGTGAAATAAAATATTGTGTGACCAGCAGAGGGTATAATGATTACATTGCTGGACTCCCACATAGTCGACCGCAGTTCAAGTCCAGTGGCTTAAAACTCATGCCAGGCATGTGTGTGTGTGTGTCCAAAATTCAAGAGGAGAATGGAGGAGAAGGGCTGTGGGATGTCCATCCCCACTGGGGAGGTGAATCTCACTTTCTATCTCTCTCTGTCCTGTGAGTGCATGCACCCTATAGCAAAAATCTCATTTTAAAAAAAAAAAAGTGAAATAAAATATTGTAATTGTGTGTTTCCCCTCTTCAATTTTTGTTTTAGTTGAAATAATACTCTTTACTTGCATACTCGCAAAATATTATAGGCCTTCCAAACAAAACTGAGGATGCCGACTACCAGATTATGAAGTATGAGAATTTTGAATGGAAAATCCTACCAGTATCATTTGCTAGTGATCCCCATCACATTTTAGTTATTTTACCTGCATTTCAGATTGACACCTTTCTTTGGGAAGGAAGAGGTGGGTTACATAGATATGTGATATTGCTGATAGACTAGGAAAGAGCTAATGATTGTAAATAGTGGGCATATCTATGGCACCAATAATGTATTCCTTAGAGTTTAAAGAGTGTTAAAACATCCGATTATAGAATTGACCAAAATCTATAAAGTTTTATTTTATGACCACTGCGTTTGGTATAATTTTTTTTCTTAAAAAAAAAAAAATGTGATTCCTATCCTTGGCTATCCATTAGAATTACCTGGAGAGCTTTTAAAAAAATCCCATTATCCAGGTTGTACTCTGGGCTAATTAAATCAGTCTCTGGGGCTGTAATCTTAAATCTTCCCAGGTGATTTCAATGTATAGCTAACGTTTAGAACCACTGTTTTAAAGAGAAACTACAGGAAAATAGCTTATTTCACCTATGCAAGGTGAAGGTATTTGTAATAATGAGCGAGATTACTGAGTAGTTAAATGGGTATTCCATGTTAAGGAAGAGGGATTTTCTAAAGAAGGAACAACAATGAAAGGGACATACAATATTCTAGAGTTCTTTGGGTTCAGACAGTGGATAGGCTACTACCTATTTATTAAGATTTTAAGAGGTTTTTTGGTGGTATAAGGAGGCTATTAAACTAAATTAGAAGTCGTGTTAATTCATTATAAAACTAGATCATTACATTAGCAACAGAAAATAAACATATGCTGAGGATGAGCATGAGTATTACTTTTCATTCAAAAATGAACTAGTAAAGAGAATATAGTGAAATCTCAAGTTGGAATGATACTAAGGAGTACTAAATAGAAAACTAAATTTTTCAAAGGACTTAAAAGATCTTTAGTAAGTGGACTGTTACCTCAGCGTATGCAGTAGAAATGCATGCATGTTTTTCAAAAAGTAAATTTTAAAAAGCAGCCTTGAGTAGTTGTCTTATCAAATGAAATAATTGAAACTACCTTAAACAAGAATTTTTGTAAGAGTACTTTGACACTGTTCTTCTATTTCCAAACAGTAGGTTGGCAATATCCAACACTAGGTAGACAGTAAGGAAAGTCTGTCTTCTTCCAGTTGCATTACGAGGTTTTCCTTGGTTTGCATTTGGTAACCTTCTGCTTTGCTTCTTGAAACTATCACATCACTTTGTAAACTGTATGGTTTGAATATTTTCATTTTATAATCTTCAAATTGGTAATGAACTTACATAATAGAAATGTTACCTGGGGCAAAAGGCCTGAACAATTTAAAGGCTATCTTTGCAAATCTGATAGAAGAGATTTTTAAAAATATATTTATTTATTTATTTTGCCATAGGGCATATACACTTGCCTGAGAAGGAGACAGAGAAATGGCAAGTGAGTAATCACTCCCCCTACCACCAAGGGGGATGGCCACACCGCAATCCCTTCTCCATTCTCTTCTTAGGATTTTGGGCATGTACACATATTTGCCTAGCATGATTTTCAAGCTGCTGGGTTCTGTACTTGAACCCTGGTTGGCCATGTCTAGTGTCTTAACTGCTATGCCACCTGCTGGTGTCAGCAGAGATGGTTTTTAATTTTCTCCTTTATGATTATGTGTGTGTGTGTGTGAGAGAGAGAGAGGGGGAGAGAAAATGTGTTAGTGTGTGAGTGTGTATGTGTGTGGTATAATATCCTTTCCCATTTTCTGTTGAGATTTTGGCTTTACTTATTAATTAATGTGAACTCTTTATTGGTACAGTAAAAGTGGTGTTCTTTTGTGAGGATGTTTCTGTAGTCTGCCTTTCCTTTCTTTTCTTTTTTTAAATTTTTTTCTTTTTAAGAGAGAGAGATTTTTGCTATAGGGTCAATGTACTCGCCAGAGAGACAGAAAGCAAGAAATCACCCTCCCAGTGGGGATGGCCCCATCACAATCTCTTCTCCTTCATTCATCTGTCAGGATTTGGGGCACACATGCACATGTGCCTGACATGAGTTTAAGCCACTGGGTCCAGGACTTTGAACCACGGTAGACTACGTGGGAGTCCAGTGACATAACCATTACACCATCTGCTGGTCCCTCCTTTTGTTTTTATGTAGCTATTCTGTGATTCAGCTTTCCTTAATAACTTCCTATTTGTCTTTTATGTTGTTAGACAGTCAATTACCCATCTGGAACAAAAGTTGGAGGTAAGGAGTTGAGTTCACTGGCTACCCCCTACCCCTGTAGCTAAGCAGTTATTGCAGCCCAATTTTTGATTTAGATTAAGCTTTACTTTGATTGCTAAACTTTCAGGCCAAATTAATCTTATTGTTTCCTTCAAAATACATTGGTTCACTATTTACTGTATATTTTTTATGTGAGTTTAACAGTATCTGATGTTTTGAGTATATAAAGCAAAGAGAAATCCTCTCGTGGCTAATGGTTTAATAATTTATAAATTTAACAATTTATATATAGATAGTGTGTACATGATTCTCTTTATATCTGCTTCAGGGGTATCTATTTTAATACAGTAGTAAATTAATACTTATTTTAATACATTAATATAGTTCATTTTTCCTGTGGCCAGTGCTATATGATTTTGATTTATGTTAACTTCATATTTAAATCTTTGATGATGGGGTTAGTTCTGACTTGTATCCCTATGTTACTTTTAGCATACCTCCTGCTAGTCTCTTCCTTTATAAAACATGGCATCAGTGTAACATGTCAGCTGGACTCGTTTTTCTCTAGCTCTCCTTTCATCTCTTTGGGCTATGTCTACTTCATTTGTAAAATGTGGATAATAACTTCACCAAGTTCTTTGAGTGATTAAATGAGATGATGCATGTGAAGGGCTTAGCTCAATATATGCATGTATTAATATATGTTATTATTTTAGTAGTCATTTCAGTTCATTTAGTTTTACTTTTTTTTTTTTTAAATTTATCTAACTTTACTTATTCACTCATTCATTTTTAATTTGACTAGAGAGATACAGAGAGAGAGAGAAGGTGAGAGAGCAAGCCACCAGGTCCAGGACTCGAACCGTTGTCAGTCATGTGGGAACACCCAGCGCCTTAACCACCACACCACCTGCTGGTCCCTAGTTTTACTTTTTGATTTTTACCCCTATATTTTAATTTTGAACTGTCATTGTCACAGATTTACTTTCAAGGAATAAGGTGATAAATAGTTTATCTGCTTTAGGTTTTTCATTTATTTGGTTTTAGTATGTAAGGTACCAATCCTTTGATTTCACAAGTGAAATCACTTGTGAAATTATCTACATCCTGAACATAATTTTGTTTTCTAGCCCAGTAGGATAAGATTTACTCCCTTTTTCAGATTCAGATATGATCATTGCATGACTTCAGAAAATTGGTCATTCTAGATTTTCAGATTATTAATATAGACTTGAACCTGTTTTTATTTTCTAGATTATATTCTTTTAGATTATAGTCTCCCTTTAAGGAAATACTCATTAGATTTGCCAATTCTCTTATTTTTACAAACATACACCTTTTAACTTTATGTTTTACTGTTTTATAATTCAGTAGTTTCTTTCCTTTCTTCTGTTCTTCACCTTGAGGTGTTGTGTTTTGTTTTGAGGGACTAAATGAAGAAGAGACATAAGAAAATTCTAACCATCTGGCTTCTTGGTTAGAATGCTAATTTTATTTTCTGCTTTGTAATAAGATAATGAAAATACTCAATACTATGAATTTACCTCTAAGTACAGTTTGGCATCAGTTCAGATGTTATATTATGAAACTTATTTTTTCTTAAATACTTAATCTTAAGGAATTAATGTCTATAATAAGGAATTCAAATAGAAAACACACAAAACAAAAACAAGTAACTTGACTGAAAAATAGGCAAAGGACCTGAATAGACATTTCTCAGAAGACATGTAAGTGGCCAAAATTTTATTTCAGATTTTATTTTTTTCCTTCTAGCAGTATTTATATGGTCAGAAAGGTAATTTAAATTTTTCAGTTGTTGAAGTATTTTTGTTTTATCTTTACTAATAGATTTCTAAATTGATATTAACAGAGAATATGGTTTACTATGATTTTGTAATATTGTGGTTTATAATTAACTACATTAAATTTCCTATCATATATTCATATATATTCTGATTTGAAGATTAAAAGTTAGCTATGTATATATATATATATATATATACACATATATATATATCTCATAATCAGCATGATTATAATACTCATTCCTAGCCTATAATTGTATTCTTTATTTGTCATTGACTGAATTATTTTACTATCAATATAATTGTTTTAATTTCTTGTACATTTCTAGCCACATTTAATTTTAAGTTTTGATGCCAGATTGTTAGTAGTATAAAGATTCACATTGATATAATTTTGTTAATTTCTTGTGCATTTATAGCCATATTTAATTTTAGGTTTTGATGCCAGATTGTTAGTAGTATAAAGATTCATATGTATATACTTATAGTAACTCCCTTTGATTCACTTAATTTATGTATTGGACAAGAATTCTACCTTGTCTATATTTAACATTGAGGCTACTTTCTTTCAGAATTTACTAGGGAATATTGATAAGTATCCATCATACATACATACCTCTCACTCACTTAACAATACATATAAACATGTGTATACATATGCATGTGTGCATGTATATATGCATTTACATTTCTCGATTATTTTACATTGAGGAATATTATTTTATATAATAATTTTTGTAAGTTTTATTTAACTTTATTATTATTATTTTCCAGTTTGCTCAGACAGAGAGAGAGAGAGGGAAAGTGAGAAAGCAAGCCACCAGCTCCAGGACTTGAACTGTGGTCAGCCATATGGGAGTCCAGCCCCCTTAACCACCATGCCACCTGCCGGACCCCAATTTTATATAATAATTTTTGCCCAGCTTTTGCTTTAATAGGATACCCTGAAGTATTTTATTAGTCATCATTGATGTATTTAATCTTAATGCTTTCTATTTTATTCAATGTTTTCTGATTTCTTTGGTATATGGGTTCTTTGTTTTTATTTGTTTTGAATATATCTGAAAGAAAGTAGAAATACTAGTTATGGTAGGTAGGTTTTGCTATTTTAAAAGATTATTTAAAGGTATTTGGAAGGTATTTGGTAGCTTATGCTCCAGATGTCATTATGCTGGAGTTAGGGGCAGATAGGGTGAGTGACAGAACGTAAATCTTCCTCTGCCTTCCTCATGGTTATGCTCACTGTTTTGACTCAAAGACAGAACACATGTGTTTGAAAAATCTATGTCTGTAGTTTTGTTCATGGGTTATGAGATCAATGGGCATTAGTCTGGAAATTGGGTTATAGTTTTATCTTTAGGCTGCAGTGTTGCCTTTTTTAAAAAATGTGTTTTTATGGATCTGCATGAACTTATTTATTAGAAGATGGTAAAAACAAAGCCTGCTACCATGAAACCTGTATTCTTACTACCTTAATGAATTCAGGGAAATATATTCCAAAATTTATTTAAAAAGATGAGAATCTTAATTTGGTTCTGTAGGGGAAGCAAAACCTAAACTCAAAATAGTGCTTTAGCCAAAAAATCTTACAAAATGCTGAATATCATCAAAAAGAACTCTAAAATATAGTAAGACAACTCTAGTTACATTAGTGAAGCTCTTGTTTCTTTAAACAGAAGGATTGCATATATTCTTGAGGAGTTGAAGAATTGAGATAAAACTCATTTTTGTTCTCTCATTCCTGCCATATCTTGGTCCACTCTCCTTTACGTGTTTTATATAATGTGCTTCTATATAAAGCTTCCTTTGAAGAAATATATGTACCTATTTATTTATAATGAAGATCATTGTTTTAGGACAATATTTAGAAAATGGTGGTGAGGAAGACAAAAATAATTATGAAAAATTTTATGTGATTCAAGTATGCAATACTGTTAAGAATTTTTCGTAGAGTCTTATAATCAAATTTTAGAAACATAGGTTTTGGAATTTATTTTTCTTCCTTTTTACCTCCTTACAACTATTGGGTTGTTAGAAAAGTCATGACAGTTTTTTGCATAGAAGAACATGGAAAAATATATTCTGACTTCTCTAACAACCCAGTATTTAAGAGATATTTAATTTAACATAGATCTTGCTATAAGAAGCTGAAATCTAAAATATGATATGTTGAATTTATTGTCTTTCAAATAGGTAGAGATAAAAAGTTCAATTGTTTCATGCCCAAATCTCTCCCCTGGGCTCTAGACTTAAACTTGAGAGTTGTAATGTGGATGGTAAATTTTACAAGGAGGATTTCTTTTAAAGAATTATTTTATTTAACTTTTTATTATTATTACTTTGATATTTACACAGACACACACACACACACACACACACACACACACACATACACAAAGGGAAAGTGAGAAAACAAGCCTCCAGGTCCAGAACTTGAACTACTGTTGACCATGTGGGAGTCCAGTGTTCCTAACCACCATGCCACCTGCGAGCTCCGTGAGGAGGACATTTTAGCAACTGGCTAACCTAGGTTCTTTAGAACCTCAGAATTTAAGAAAAGAAGGAAAGTGAGGCAATGGAAATGGAGAAGAAACAGCGAGTTGTCTAAGATGAAAACTAAGGTAGTCCCTGTCATAGAAACTAAGGAACAGCAACTTAACAGAGAAAACAGAAAACAATGTCAAGTGCTACTGAGAGGTCAAGTGAAATGAGGATTAAACTGTGAATTGTATTTAGTAATATGGAAATGGCAATGGTCCCAACTAATTTTAAAGTTAATTTCACATAACCTACTTTTCATACTTACTATATTTTGTAAGCTGAATTCAGCCTTTCTTACTTTAGCTGATGAACAGCTTGAGTTATTACTTGGTGTCTTGGCCACCCATCAGCTTCCACAGTGTTGCTCTTTGTATAGATCTTTTTGGGGGTAAAGTATGTTTATATAATTGTATATGTATTTGTTGTGATTTTTTATATAAAAATTATTAGTGACAAGCATAGGTTTCAAGTGTGGTACACTTGAGACAAAGATGAATTATGCTGGAAATACCAAACCTTTGACAAAATTGGATGCTTAAGTTTAGTATTTAATTTCAATTGTGAATGAAAAGAGCAAACAAAGAAATTACACAAATACTTCATCAATCAAAAAGCAGGATGAAACCAGGTTGTTTGTAATCATTTTTAGTTCAGTGGTAATAATTTCTCTTCTTTTCCATTCCCCCTTTTTTCAACTTTCCCATTTTCAGTTTTCTATGTTATTATGGGAACCCCATTTATAGAACAGTAATGATCTGTCTTTCCTTTTCCTTTCCTTGCTGTCTTCTCATCTGTGAGATAACTATACTTCCTACAGTGAGATTCTGTGAGAGTATATAAGGTAATTTCTTAAAATCACTTGGTAGAGTACCTGGCATAAAGTAGATCTTCAAAGTTTTCTTTTTTTTTTTTTTTCAGTGTTTTGATAATTTACATATAGAAGGGAAGAAAGTTTCATTCTGTAAAGTACATTGAATTTATTCAACAAATACTGAGGCAATGTATTTGAACAGATGTTACAAGTTGGGTGTATTGGTCTGGATTCTTCAGAGAAACAGACCCAACAGTTTAAATATATATGTAACAGAAAGGATTTATTATAGGAATTATCTCACATTATTACTAGGCTGAAAAGTCATACAATGGGGTGTTTGCAAGCTGGAGAAACAGCTAGAAGTCTCAGAAGCAGGGAAACTGGTGTGGTTCCAAATCCAAGATTAAAGCCTTGTTTGCCAACTTGGGTGGCCATTGGTGTAAGTCCAGCAGTTCAGAAGCTAAATAACTTGTAGTCTCTCTGGCTAGCAGGGGGCAGGAGCCATGTTCTGGTGAGAACCAAATGCAGTCAAATACCAAGTTGCAAAGTAGAGCTGAACAGGCAGATGTGAAGGCAGCATGAGTAGAACACACAGCACAGGCCAGAGAGGAAGGGTCCAGAGAGAAGAAATAGAATCCTTACTTCCTGTATTTGTTCCTGCCACACTCTCTGCTGATTGGCTGGTGCTTACTGGCATTGATGAAGTATTATAATAGAATTTTTAGTTGGGTACCTGGCTACCCAGGTGAAGACTATATTTCTCACCTACTCTTTTCCTCTTTCATTAACAGTGGGCTTTAGCGTGATTGTCCATAGAGAATGTGGGTCAAAAGTGAAGCAAGTCAGGCTATGAGAGAGAGACATTGTACGTCTCCACTTAATGTATACTGACTGACTGCACTCTATGGTGGAGACTGAAAGACTGGAGAATTTAAATTCTATTACAATTTTAAAAATATTAAAAATTGTAATGGACACTAGAGACAAAGTGGAAAGAATGTGGGAGGGGAAGAGTGTAGGAAATTTGGGGGAGGGAATGGAAAGGTAAGACACTTGTGGAACACAGATAAGGTTTAATATCTGTTGACGAGGGTGTGTATAGTGGTCTCAACTGGGCTAGACTGAGGTGTATATCATGCTGGGTAAAGTCTCTTTACAATCTAAATGATGTATAGTGATTTAATATATGAATAATTAAAAACAAACAAAAAACACAGCTCTGGGGATGCTTCCATAACAGCCTTGTTATTTGTCCGACGGGAGAAGAGGACCAGGTGCCATGAGACCATCAGTTTTGAGGAACTGCAGAGGCAATGTCTTTGTTTTAGCAGAATTCAGAAGACAGGCTAGAGGCTGATGGGAATTCTGAGGAGTGCATAAAGTGAGCAAGTATTGGCTTACAAATTACTGCCTCAAAAATGTGTCTGTAGCTGGCTGAAGAGCAAGCAGGCTCTTGTATTTGTCCCAGCATCTCTTGCATCTAGATACAGCCGAGTAAGGTATGAATAGAAATAATGTGTACAAACCTATGGGTCATTCCCTGAAAGGGAAGGGGCATGTCCTTCCTGTTTTCTTTCTCCTCCCTACAGGCTGGAATATCAGCGTCAGTGCAGCAGAAATTGGAGTTGTCATTTAGTTAAAGGGATGGCTTACTTCTGAGGAATACAGAGAAACAAGTGGTAAGGAGCCGAGGACCCTGACAGAGTTCCAGAGACCCAGCTCAGACTTTTTTGTGAGAGAGAACTTCTATCATATTTAAGCTAACTTAACTTTCTTTAATTTTAGGTATTTGCTACAGTAGACCATTGTTTTATCCATATTTTAACTACAGGTGGCTTCATACAAGAATTTAAGTAATATACTCATCCTTTTATTTTTTTCTTCCTTCAACTATAGACTTTATGGCCATGCTTTTCCTGCTGAGTGTTAATTGCCTCCTCTATGGTCATTGTTCCTCCACCTTTCTAGCCCTGGTAAGATACTTGCTTTTCTAGCCTCCCTTGCAGCTCAAGGTAGCCATGTGACATAAACCCCAGATAAGGAGCTGTAGCAATGTCTCGTGAGGGACATACTGTTGACAGTTTCAGTGGTGCTGGCTCAGACATAGTAGTCTGACGTCATTGCCAAAGCCCCTGCTTCCTGACTTTTTTTCTGTGAGGAAGATATCCATTTCTGGTCGATAATTTATGTTCTGAAACCATTCTTAAAATCTTTGCACTTTGAGTTGTTTTTCTGCAAATTAAAAGCTACTTAATGGATTTTACTTTATCAAGACTAATTACTTTTCACTGCATAGCCACATAGTGTGCTTTGGTTGCTTTTCTTTCCATTTAATTTTTTTTCTTGTAGCTTTTGCTTTTTTTTTTTTTTTTTTTCCTTCCCTACTCAGTTTATCTGTCTTCAGTGCATACTTAAATTGTTTGAAATTATGCACCGGTAATAATCAGTGGAGATGCCAATACCCTAACAGACATTTTAAAACAATTATAGGGTGTTTTTGGTTTGCTCGGTGATTGGAATTGGTACTGGTATTTAGCTTTAGGGTCTGGGGATTCTAGATTTCCTGAAAAGCATGATGAGGAATTGAACTTCATCTTATATAACATCTCAGTGTCCCACTGGATGTTTATGTAAGTAAAAACTTCTTCATAGTTATTTGAACCTGAAAAGTAAAATATAGAGTATCTTTTGTATGGTTTTAATATACAGCAGCTTTTTTTTTTTTTTTTTTTTTTTTTTTTTTTTTTTTTTTTTAAGATTTGCTGGTAACTCTTAGGTAAATGAAGGAAATGGAATTTTATTTTTTTGTTAGGTTAGAGCTTAACTGAGACTTATTCACCATTTTGAAAAATAACGTCACCAGCAGAGTGAGGCTTGTGATGTTTGTTTCACCAACACAGGCTGCTCGTGTCAACCTTCATTTTCAGCTGTCACATTCTCCTTAATTTTATGGGTACATACAAAAACTATTTAGCCCTTATTTCAAAATGTCAGAAATAGAAAATAGTGTGACAACATTCAGCTAAATATTTCCTAACTTCCCTTAAACCCAGGATTCTTTATTATATAAATTAACATACCCATCTAAACAGTTTGTTTTACCTTCTAGGCCAATCTAAATAGTTATATAGTTAAATACATATTATGAAATTATTATAAATTTATAGTTTATTTCTAATTCAGCTAGGATTATTAATTTGCAATATTTATTTATATTTTTGAAAGTATCTAAGCAGATAATATAACCTAGCTACAAATTCCATTTCTGAATATAAAAGTGAGCTTGTTATTTAACCTTTTATTTTTTAATTAAAGGGAGGCTGGGGGCTAAGGCACTGGGCTTCCATATGGCCGACTGTGGTTCAAGTCCTGGACCTGGTGGCTTAAAAATCATGCTGGGCATGTGTACATGCTTGCCCAGAAATCCTAGGAGGAAAATGGAGTAGAAGGGATTGCAGCGTGACCATCACCACCGTAGAAAGTGGTGATTTTTCACTTTCCCTCTCACTGTCTTTTTCTGTCTCTCTTCTCTCTGGGGGATGCATGCTCCCTATGGGGGAAAAAAACCCAAAAGCCAAAAACAAATCAAGATTAAAAAAAAAAAAATTAAAGGATGAGTCAGCTAGGATCCAGGAGAAAATAGTGGTCCCATTCTAAGAGGTAATCCACAAATTATTGAGAGTTAGATAGGATTTAGGGGATCAACAAAGGCCAGTGAAGCATTCAGGGTTTGCCTACTAAGGGCAGTGCTTACTACCCCAGGCCTAGATGGGCAAGAGAAGGGAGATCTGGCTGGAATGGAGCAGCCAGGAGCTGTAGTCATGGAAGAGGGGCTGTCTCCCAGGAGCTGTGGTCACCAGTGAAGACTCTAGTCACTGTCAACCCTGCAGGGTGGAGAAGGAGCCAAGGGAATACATCTCCCATCTGCTTTCTCTTCTTTCTCTCTGATTTCATGCTAGGACTTCAAAAGGAAAGCCCAAAGAAAAACGGAAAAGTGAAAATGCCTGGATGTTGTGGTTCATTAGCCTCCCAAGACATAGAGCAGTGTTGGGAATAGAGAAAAGTGGATTTGGAGCACAAAGGAGGGGGGTGTCCAGGATACGGGCTGTTGTGCCTGATGAGTTTGGAGAATCACTATTCCAAGGAATGGAATGAGTCTCTATTTTTGCCTCTCCCCCGAGAGATATCCTTCCTGTAGCCTTCTTCTGGTTTGCTCTAATCTGAACTGGTGTTCGGACAACAGGCTGAGAACCATCATTCTCTCGTCTTAATTCATTCAAATTGGAGAGACTGTTTTCTGATTGCTTCATTGTTTATTTCTTTTCTTATAATTGCTAGAGGGTGTGTGTGCTTGCCAGAAAGCGAGGGAGAGAAAAACACTTTCTAATAGAGTGTGGTCACCCTATAGTTCCTTCTCCTCTGTTTCTCCCTCCTTGTGGGATTTTGGGCAAGCATGCATACATACGTTCATGTGTCTTTTAAGCCCTCAGGTTAAGATTCAAAATTTCATCAGCCAAATGTGATAGGGCTTCTGTAACCGCTAGGCTACAGGTTGGCCTATGATTCCCTCATTCTGTTTGAATTATTGTAAGTAAAAAGTATGTGATAAATTTTCTGATTCCACACAGGTCTGAAATTTTCTTTATGTTTTTGGGGATATTGAGTAGGCATAGAATTTTGGATTGAAATTATTCTCTCTCAGAACCTCCAAGTCATTACTAACTTATAGCTTCCAATATTTCTAATGAAAAGTTTTATTTTATTCTTTTTTTTTCTGGAGAGGTTTTTGCTATAGGGCGCATGAATTCATCAGAAAGACAGAAAGAGACAGAGAGACAGAAAATGAGAAATCACCCCTCAGGGGGGATGGCCATGCCACAATCCCTTCTCCTTCATTCTCCTCTTAGGATCTTGGGCATGCACGCACACGTGCCTGGCATGAGTTTAAGCCACTGGGTTCGGGACTCAAACTGCAGTCGCCTACATGGGAGTCCAGCGACATAGCCATTGCGCTTACTGCTGGTCCCTGATTTTATTCTTTTTAAATGACTGATTTTTTTCCTTTATAAAACACTTTTAATATTCTTGTCTTTATCCTTGGAGGTTCTAAAACATCATAATAATCTATTTATTTGTTTGTTTGTTTTTGTCATAGGGAGTATGCACTCACTGGAGAGAGGCAGAGAGAGACCCATAGAGATAAAATGAGAAATGCCCCCTAGGGCTGATGGCCATGGGAGAAGGCCCTTCTTCACTCTTCTTTCAGGGTTTTGGGTATGCATACACACATGCCCAGTGTGACTTTCAAACCTCCAAATCTGCAGCTTGAGTGTGGTTAATTGTGTGGGAATCTAGTGCCTTTGTCATCATGACAATTAAAAAAAAAAAGTATTATGCTGGCCACTTGTTGGTTCCAGTCTAGAAGTGGGTGTATATACTGCAAGTCTTAGGTACTCTTTTTTGTGTGTGTGTGAATGTGGATTGAAGGAGATTGGGAGGTCAAGAAAAGGATTTTGTTTTCTTCAGGATGAAGTCATCCTCCTGTTTTTATTAGTGCTCACAAATCAGAACATTCTATTTAGATGTACTTTTAAAACAAAAAAACAAACAAATTGCTCTAAGAGTACACGTACTTGCCAGGAAGACATTTCAGTTGGGTGGACAGAGGGAAAGTAAGAAAGCATCCCCCTGTGGAGGAATAGCCTCCCGTCTCCTTCATGTTTCTTTTGAGATTTTGAGCACACACACACTTGGCTTGGTTTTTAAACTCCTGGGTCTGGGGTTTGAACTGCCATATAAGATCCAGCTGCCTTAACCACTATGCCACTGGCTGGACCCTGGATGTACTTTCTAATCATACTCTGAAGATTTGTCATTAACGAGCAAGTGTTTTGACCTGCCTTTTGGATTTACTTTAGGTACACAGAGTAATATACAGTTTGCCTTGGCGATTCTAAGAATGTTATAATAGTCTATTTACATGCGTAATTAAAATTTTCCCCATTTTGCTTATGTTTTCATTATCTGTGTGATTTAGTAGTTTGATTTTTAGCTCACCTGTGTATTAATGGAGCTATTAACTAGAATAAAACACATTGGATTCTAAGGTCCATAGTTTCTAAAATGACCTTCGTATGATTAAAAATAAGCATCTGGTTGGAGAAATGAATTTCTAAAGAAACCTGTTGCTATTCACCAGGGTATGTTTTTGCCTAGGGGTATTAACTAGATATTGTGTGCAGTAAGAAAAGAATACAAATTAAAAGCTTCTTATCTAGTGAATTATCCAACTCATTTCAATGTGTGATTCCTATGTTGAGTCAATCACTTATAAAATTTAGTAAACGTCTTTCAGGATATTTTTCTTTAAAGTAATATTGTGTAAACTTTCACTTAACCAAAGCCCAGTCAAATGGAAACTTTTAAACAGTTTTAGGAGCAAAACAATCAAGGAGGAGTAGTGCAGGGAATCAGGAGAATATCGTAAAAAAGAACTTCAGGGCTGAACTGTAGATCAGTGGTGATTTGACCTCTATGAGGCTGACCTACATGAGAAGGTTCCAGGTTTGTATCTAGAGCCTCCCTGAACACATTAGATGTGTATGTGCCCAGTGTCTGAGGCAGGCTGAAGCTAGGGATGGATTGTGGTGTGAAGATCCTACTGTGAGTGCATCTCTCTCAGTCTTTCTGTCGTTCTGTCCCTTTCATTCATAGAAGAAAGAAAGAAACTGGGCCTACCAGTGGTATGATGGCTAAGGTGCTGGATATCACAGGGCCAACTCTGTGGTTCAAGTGCTGGGCCTAGTGGCTTGAAAAACACTCAGGCATATGTGCATGTGTGCCCAAAATCCTGAGAGGAGAATGGAGAAGGGATTGCAGTGTAATTTCTCATTTTCATTCTCCCTTTCTGTTTCCATCTCTCCCTGTTGAGAACACATGCCCAAGGCAAAAATCTAAAGAAAAAAGAAACTTAAAAAACAAAAACAAAAACTTCTGAGGTATATGCTAAAGTCAGAGAGAGACCCAAATTCCGTTAAAAGCTTTCTGGCAGAGAGACCAGCAGTTGGCATAATGGCTATGTCGCTGGACTCCCATGTAGTCGATCGCGGTTCGAGTATCGGACCCGGTGGCTTAAAATCACGCCGGGCGCATGTGCATGCGTGCCCAAGATCCCTAGAGGAAAATGGAGGAGAAGGGATTGCAGTGTGACCATCCCCCCCCTGGGGGGGTGATTTCTTGCTTTCTGTCTCGCGGTCTCTGTCTGGTGAGCGCACACGCCCTATAGCAAAAACCTCTCCAAAAAAAGAAACTTTCTGGCAGAAGTTGCTCTGTTCCTTTCATGAGCATGGCCGTTGGGCCCTGCTCCCTGACCACTTCAATATGTAGTGGTTTCAGTAGGTAGTACTGTCTGTGTTTTCTCCCCTAAGAGCCACATTTGTGACAATGAGAACATTTTAACTTTTTAAGAAGCAACATTTTTATTTTCATTAAAGACAGCTCCCTTCAGCTTATTTGCTTAAATGCTATACATTATACCATTTTTTTTTATTCCTCCAGAGCCTTCACTGGGTCCTTCAATGTTTTCATTAATTTTAGAGTTATATATTGCTGTCCAGAAGCCTCACAACAGAAGAGTCTAAATGTCCTCATGAAAATATGTAGTTTAAAATGTCAACTATACATAATGTACCTGAAATATTAATGCTTCCCTGGATCTAAGATGTCATTCTTCAGAAAGTGAAGGTTAAAAAGCAAGTAATAAAATACATGGACTCTTTTTTCCTTTTTCTTTTCTTTCTTCTTTTTCTTTTTTTTTTTTTTTTTTTTTTTAAGTTTCTACTAAGGGGCGTGTGTGCTTGCCAGAGAGAGACAGACAGAGAGAGAGAGAAAGTGAGAAATCACCCCCAGGGAGGATGGTCATGCCACAATTCCTTCTCCTCCAGTCTCTCTTCAGGATTTGGTGCACACATGCATGTGTGTCATGCACGATTTTCAAGCTGCCACGTCCAGGACTTGAACTGAGAACCCAGGCATGTGGGATCCATTGCCTTAACCACCACGCCACCTGCTGGCCCAACACATGGGATTTTTAAAGAAATGAGTGAGCATAAGATTCAAAACACTTGAATCTTAAAAATTTAAGCTCACTGTCCTTTTGACCAGAACTGCCATTTTCCAATAATTAACCAAAGTGAGGAACACAAAGGGAAAGAGGGGAGGCACCTGATAGATGTTCTCTAGATCTTTTAGAAAACATGGAGTGGTTCCTTTGGCAACATACATGCGAATTTACAAGAAAGGTGATATTGTAGACATCAAGGGAATGGGTACTGTTCAAAAGGAATGCCTCACAAAAGTTACCATGGCAAAACTGGAAGAGTCTATAATGTTACCCAGCATGCTGTTGGCATTGCTGTAAACAAGCAAGGGCAAGATTCTTGCCAAGAGAATTAATGTGTGTATTAAGCATATTAAGCATTCTAAGAACAGAGATAGTTTCCTAAAATATGTGAAGGAAAATGACCAGAAAAAGAAGGAAGCCAAAGAACCTGGGTTCAATTGAAGCACCAGCCTGCTCCACCCGGAGAAGCACACTTTGTGAGAACCATTGGAAAGGAGCCTGAGCTTCCTGAACCCATTGCCTATGAATTCATGGCATGGCGGATGTTAAAAAGAAATGAATGTATGGTCTATGCACACCCAAAAAAATTATTTTGAGCTCATCTAACTTCTATTTATGTATTTACTCAGAGAGTGTCAACAATCTGACTGAAGTCGGATGATTTGTAAATGATAGTGTTTGAATTTTGTAAATGATAGTGTTTGAATTTGATCTCAGGTTTCTATGCCTCCAAATCTTTGGGTCTTTACTTTAGGTATTTCACAAGGTGTCTTTTGGTGGTTGTTCTTCTCGTAAAATAAGGCTTTTCTTCCTATACAAAGGCTCTTATTGAACATTGTTTTATTAGGTTACATTGTATTTGGGAGTACATGGGTTTATTGGAGGACAATTCCCTATAGGATTACTAAAGCCTGACATCAGGTGATATGAGTATTTTCATCATTTTTAGCAGTGACTGTATAAAGGGAGTTATTTAAGATTGTTTGGGAAACTGTTTGAATAGGAAATTTTAAAGTGTCAGGACCTCATAATTTGAATTTGGAATTCTCATAAACTGTAAGAGGGTCTGTCTAAACACCAAGGAAGTTATTGATTATGATTGCAAGTGCCTGCCCTTAGGGCCTCTGTACCCAGGACTTCCCCTTCCCTTCCCCAGAGTAACACTAAATCAGGTTATGGAAGGTTTTCATCATTTAATAACTAACTCAACCTGAATTTACTTTTTTCACTTTTTACTGTTTTTGTTTTGTTTGCTTCTTTATTACTAAAAAATCCAGCATTCTATTATATATTTTCCTGAATATAGAAATAATGTATGCTTATAGTAAAGAATTTTGGAGGTACAGAAATATAGAAAGAAATAGAGGGGGAAAAGTCACTCTGGTGATAAGAGTGAATGATGAGCAATTTGTTCTTATCATTACCATTTCCATGTCTATTTCCCTCATTGATCATGTCATACACACAATTGTATATCTTGCTTTATTTCTCCCACTTAACATTATATGCTGAATAGATTCCTATTTTTAAAAAACTCTTCCTAATACTTCTTTTCCTTTTAGATTTTTGCCATAGGGCATATGTGTTTGTTCACATGCAAGAGACAGAAAAAAAAAAGAGAGAAAGTGAGATATTACTCCCTCAGGGGGAGAAGGCCATACTGGAGACCCTTGTCCGTCCTCCTTTCAGGATTTTGGGCATGCACACACAGGTGCCCTGCATGTTTTTCAAGCCCTTGAATCCAGGTCTTGAACCTCAGAATTGGCCCTGTGGGATCCAGTGCCCTAAACCACCATGCCACCAGTTGGCTGTCTTCCTAATACTTGTTAAATATTTACTTTATCTATTTCATGACAGACAGAAAGAGACAGGTCCCCTTAATAGTGTCTTATCATGCATGATCCTCCCAGCCAGGCAGCATGGGGTGGGCTCACAGGCATGCCTGGTATTTTGGGGTTGACCCAGAATCTGAAGCTGGGCCTCTCGTATGGCTCCAGCATTATACAGCAGTGCCCCACTTCCTGTGCCACTACAGCAGGCCACCTGATAGACTTTGCATGGTCATATTTTTCCCTTTAATATACATTTAATTTAATTCACATAAATGCGATGGTGGCCACCTGCATATGCCTGTGAAGAAAGGAGAGGTGAATTTTACAGTATTTCTAGACTAGGAATAACAAGGTAAAGAGTATACACATTGAGTCCTGTAATCTGTAAATTTTTCTTTAGATTAAGTATGCTGATGTGAATAGTTAGTAAAAATATCCATTTTACTTGTAATCTTAAGTATTCTATTGAATATCTTTGAAAAGTAGATTTATTTTTTTATAAACAAAAACTTAGATAATGCTTACTGCATCACCTAGTTTGTTAGATGTTTTTGTATATCTGATAAACACTAATGGTAGCTTGTTGTTTTATCTTGTATTTATTTATTTATTTATTTGTTTATTTTTCATTAGCAAAAAGGCCTACTTTCCTCATGATTTTAGCCATTGGTAGATCATTTTGAATCTTGTAAGGAGAGCTAAGATCGAAGACTTCAAGATTGGGGCTTGTGAAAAGCCAGTAAGTGGAGATTCATGCATGCAGGAAGATGACTAGGTTAATGACAGGGAGAGAAGTTTGGTGGCATTTCAGAAGTGCAGGATATGAGAGCCTGAGTGATGTGATAAAGGCAGGGATGGGCAAGATGGAAAAGAAAGAGAAAGGAAGTAGCAATGTTCAATGAATAGGATGAGAAGCAAACTGACTGACTGAGGATTAAGAGATTATTCTTAGGATCTTGGTGCCACTTGTAGGATGGAGATACTGTTACTGAGGTATGAAACACGGCAGAAGAAAAGCTTTGGGGACATTACAATGAGGATTATGTTGGTTCTGAGCAGAAAGCATGTCTAATAATAACTGCAGCCACCGTTTTTTGTTGTTGAGCGTTTTTGTTTGTTTTTGTTTTGTTTTGTTTTGTTTTACTACAGGGTGCATGCCCTTGCCAGACAGAGACAGAGAGAGGAAAAGTGAGACATCAACCCACCAGGGGCGATGGCTATGACACAATTTCTTCTTCATTCTTCTCTCAGGATTTTGGGCACACACACACATGCACCCTATGTGATTTTCAAGATGCTAGGTCTAGGACTTGAATCATGGTTGGTCATATGGGAATGTAGTGCCTTAACCACTTTGTTACCTTCTGGCGCTCTCTCTCTCTCTCTCTCTCCCCCCTTAAATTTATTTTAATTAATTAATTTTTTTTTTAAGTAAGAACTCAGGGACTGGGCTGGTGGCTCAGGGGTGCTGTCATGAGGCAGCCTCCTCCTGTGTTCCTGCTCTGCGGTTCTTAACATGAGACTTTTGCCTTCATGGCTCAACTCTCAGCTGAGCCATATGGTATCTATGTTCCAACCAGGTGCAAATGGAAAGGGCCACGGACTCTGTCCCGAAGACATTTGAGTTCATAAAGGAGCACCACTCCCCCACCTCAGCTTATTTCTATATCCTCTAGGCAAACCAAAGCTGGAAGGAAGGCTAGACTATTTATACTTTCCTTATCAGTGTTTGTGCTAAAGGACATGAGAGGAAAAGGATTTGGAGTGAGAGTTAAACTATGAAGAGTATACCAATGCATTTAATTCTGGCCATATTTGTGGAGGAGATTTTATGCAGTGCAGAATTGTGCCTGGAATTCAGAAGAAGCTATTAGGGCTTGAAAGATAGATGTAGATGCAGTTTGCATTAGCTTCATATTTAGTCTTATATCCAAAGGACTTCAAATTCCTGTTTCTAGGCTTCTCTTCCCATTTCCATGATTTATTTTGTTCCCCCTAAATCCAATTCACTAAGTCTTACCTAATTTTCTTATACTATATTAGGAGCAGACCCTGTACCTTCCAGCCATAAGTTCAGACTCAGTATGACATTTGACCAGTTTTATCAAATTTGCCAGTTATTTTATTAATTGCTCTTAGAATCATCTTGGTTGTGCTTATAGCATGAATAGGAGAGTCCTTTATCTGTGTTTTGAAATAGAGTTCCAGTCTAAAATTTATTAGAGGTATGATAATAGCCAAATTTTGAACTCTTCTCTGTAAGAGTGAGGTCTTCAAAAAGTTCATTAAAGGTGTGTACTATAAAACAACCTTGAGTGGAATTTAAAATTTTTTGTACTAAAATAAACTTGTTCCTTAATTCTGTTTTTCTACAAACTTTTTGAAGTCCCCTCATATGTGCCTTTTCATTTTGAGGAATTGGCTTGCTAGGAGTACTAAATAAGTGAATGTTTATATAGTATCTTTCACTTTCAATGGCTTCTCCCTTCCTTTCTCCCTCTCCACAATTTTGAAATGGAAGAACTAGCTTTTAGGTAGGATACTGCTAAGGAATATTATTACTAATACCAAGGAAATGGCCCCTTCGGGAAATTAACAATGCCTTTCTCTAGATCTGGTTTTTCTCCCATCAGTGTTCCTCTCCTGCTCTGACTACTGCAGGTGGGGAACAAAGTCACACTCGAAAAGCTTTCAGACTCTGCTGCAAACTACTTCCTCTCCAGGGAGAAAGGCTTTTAAGTAATTTGAAGCCTTTTATAGGTAATATTTGTATGGGTTATATTTTCATATATAACAAGTCAGTAAACATTATCTAATTTTTTCAGGTCTTACACAAATAAAGTGATGTCCCTTTATACTGTGATTTTCAAGGACATGATTCCTTTGTGAATTAACTAAGTGGTGTCTAACAGCTGTAGTGCTGAGGCCCTGTTTTCGCATCAGTGAGAGGACCTGTTCCCCAGGGTCAATTCAGCGTTCTCTTTATACCAAATACTTAGGCAACACAATATAACCTTAAGTGCTTTTCTGTAGAATCTTTTGCTCTCTGCATGTACTTGAATCTTGAATTTCAGTCGACTGTCATTGTTTATGCATCTATTTATCTGCAGCAATAGTAAGCGTTAGCTCCGGGGTTGCCCATGGGAGTCTCTCTTGTCCTTGCATGTGTGCAGCACACCTTGTTCCAGCACAGCGAAGTAGCTGATGCCAGGTGTGCTGTTTGGCGATGTTCTACATCAAACGTGGGTGAGATCTTCCTCTTGACACCTCAGTGGCTCAGGGTCCTTTCTGTTACTTTTTCTGCTCGTCCATTCTTTTAACTCTTTTATTATTGTATGAGGGGGGTCTTTAAAATGTCTTGGAAAATGTATATTGTGAAAAAGCTACGTGTGGATTTCAAATGTTTTTGCACCCAAATAATTCATACTTTATTCCATTTTTTAAAAAGTTTATTATTTTTTCCCCAAGAAAGAAAAAGAGAAATGGGCATCCCCAACAGGGTCTTCACACTACAGTATATCCAGCCACAGCCAGTCAGGATCATGGACACACGTGTACATGCCTGACATGTACATGGGACTTCAGAACGTGAACCCAGGACCTTTCCGTGTGTCTCGAGCATTGTGGAACGTGGTGTTACCATTGCGTCGTTGCAGCTGCCCTAAATCGCATGCTTCAACAGACTGGCTGATGGCCTCTCACATTTGGTGAGTAGAAGGCTAGTGAAGGCGAAATTTTTATTTCCGGCAGCTCCTAGGACATTGTTTCAGGAGCTGTTGTATCTTGGAGCCTGTTGCTGCTCGCTGATTGCAGTAGATTCTGCCAGGGTGGAGAGGCTGCAGTTTCTCCCAGTGACTTCCCACCTCTGGGGCTTTTCCTTGGGCTCCAGATAAGAGAATGTTTGCAAAGCATTGATACCTGGGGACCCAATTCCTGCCCCTCCGCCTCTTCTCCTGCCTCCTTCTCCCACATCTCTTTTTCTCCTTCCTCTCTGTTCTCATTCATGCCCCATTCCAGCCTAATTCCCCTGAGAAATATTCGATGTGAATAGTGTGGATCATACAGAATGATATATACTTAACTTTCAGGATTTTAGTTGCATACAGTTATATAAACGTACATTTATGAGAGTACTTCAACAAGTTCATGAAAAACGGAATGGAAGTTACAAGTTTATTTAGTGTAAAGAGTTGAAATCCATGCATGGTTTTTATACAATAGACATTTTCATTAACTTTTCGAAGATCCATTCTATTTGTGAATCTTTCAATAAAAGGGTGTTTTAGTCAGGATATAGCCAGGAAAACAGACATCACTAAATTGTCCCACAGAAGAAATTTAATTTGAGGGTCGGATAGTGGCGCGGCCTAAAACTCAGTGTTTTGTGAGGCTGTTCCATGTAGGAAAGTTCGAAGTTCGAGTCTGGAGACCTGTTGCCCATCCTCATCTGACTGAGTAGATTGTAGTATCAGGACCCTGTTGGTGGTGGTCTCTCTCTCTGTCTCTGTCTCTGTCTCTTACAGAAGAAGGAAATAAATTGTGTGTGTGTGTGTGTGTGTGTGTGTGTGTGTATGTATGGGTGGGTGTATGGAACTAATTACAAAGGGACTGAAAAAGCCAAAAGAGCAAATAGAGATTTATTATGCAGTGCAGAGGTTACCAGCCGTGGGAAGCCATTATTACCCCTTGGGCTAAAGAAACGATGGGAGGAGTCCATGGTTTCAGAGCCAAGGAAGGCGCCGCCTGGTGAGAACTAAATTGTAGCAGAGGAGCTTCCTGGTGAGAGCAGAACCCAGTATCTATTGCTACCCAGAGAAAGTGGAACCGTGGAGCAGGTTGCCCACAGGGAGCTAGAATAGTGGGGGAGATGTGGCCATTTCTGGAGAGGCCACATGAAGCAGAGGAGGTCGGGGGAGAAATGCTCTGACCTCTCCCCTCCTCATCTGTCTAATCTGCTAGTTTCTCCGTTTTGAAATCAGAAGTCAGCTGTAAGGAAGCCTATGAACTGCAGTGTGCAGGGCTGAGTTACTTGACAAAAGCTATGGGGAAAATGAGAAAGCACACATGAGAGGACTACTACACGGGCCACGTCTTTTCCCTTAAGTATGGTTCTATGGATTGTAGCCATGCATTATTTTCTGAGCATAAGTCATTCCTAATGTACTTTCTTATTATTTCTGTTTTAGATATTTTACAGTGGTATACTGAGATTGCACAGCTACCTGAACATACAATTTTCCAGCAGCTACCTAAATTTGTTTTCCTCCTTCCATCCTTAACACCTCCAAGCCTTATCTGTCCTCTGTGAGCAGCCAGAGTGATTCCTTCATAACCAAAGCCAGATTGCTTCTCTGTTCAGGACCTCCAATGGTTTCCATCCCTCTCCCAGTAAAGTGAAAGTCTTTACCCAGCAAGCCTTATATCTTTCTCTCTCCAATTTTATCTCCCATTCCTTCCCATTTTGCACTCTGCTCTAACTAAGCGCACCTTCTTGCGTTTGTGGAACATGCCAGACATGTTCCTACTTTTGCTTTGCTCTCTTGTTCTCCTTACATATTTAAATGCTCTCCCTTTTTACCTATTTACAAATTATTTTGGCCTGTTTATAATTTTCCTTATTTTTTGCACTGATCACCTCCTAATATACTATATAACATATTCATTATCCACCTTATTGTACAAAAACACACACATGCATAGTAATATAAGCTTCATGAGAAAGATTTTTTTGTTTGGTTTTGTCAGTTTTGTTCATAGAATGATGTCTACCGCATGCCATTGAATTGCTGAATTCAAAATTTGCATGGCTCTTACTAGATTTTTAGATTTCTTTCTCCCAATCTTTTTCAGTTGTGTTAATTATATTTAATGTGACAAGAATAATTTATCAACTTGCTTTTAATGAGTCTTTTTAAAGTGTTTAACTTAATTGAAATTATTTTAGATACACGATTGTGTCTGTGAGAGAGGGAGGGAGGAAGACAGTGAGAGAGAGAGAGAGAGAGAGAGGGGATGAGGGAGGGATTGAAGGTGGGAGGAGAAGGAGGGAAAGAGAGAGGGAGGGAGAGAGAGGAAGAAGTATTCTCTATAGGGCTCAGTCATGCTGCGATCCTCCTCTTCCAGTCCTCTAGGATCCCGGGCATGCATGCACATGCCCAGTGAGTTCTCAAGCTGACCAGACTGTGAACTCATACTGTGGTCACATGTGGCTTCCTGCTCTGCAGTCTAGCATGCTACTAACTATTCCAGAAGCTGAGCCATTACTTAGCTCAGTTTTTAATAGGAACCAAAACAAAACAACCATGTTGTTTTCACTCAAGTTTTTGAGGTGATAAGACTTTTGGATTCAAATTGCAGTTCTGTCACTGACTGTTTATCCATAGAGACTTACACCACAATTTCCTGGCCTATAATAATAAGAATATTGTACCTACTTCATTGTGGTTCTGACTATTAAATGGATGAATGAAAAAAAAACAAAACAAAACAAAACACTTTAAATGGTGTGTATGATTAAGTGCTAAGTCCTAGCTACTATTTTGAATATTGGTTTCCATGCTGAGACAACTAGGAAAAACTTACCCGTCAGGTTTCCAGCTGTTGGAAGCATATTTGGCTGAGAGCCCAGTTCTGTTTCTCTGTGTCCACCTTCACTCTGAGGCCATGCTTTATGTGGGCTGCTTCCAGAGAGTGACTTGGCCCAGAACGGATAGTAAGGCAGACCCATTCTTGTGAGCTGTGATACCTCTGTTAGGGACCTGAGCTTGAGGACGCCCTGTTGACCTGGTTCAACCTCTCTCGGGATTGCACTGTAGTCCAGCTCACCTCCCTTCCTTCTTTCCTTCCAAAGACATCAGACCTGCACCTTGTTCCCAGGGTACTCTCTGTCCTCTCTTGATGCCTATTCCAATATGTGTTTTGCATGTCTGATCTCATCTTAGTGTCTGCTTCTTTGCAACCCAAACAAATTCATACAATATCTAAGTAATTAAATGATAAGAAAAACTGATGTGAATGAGCTGAGAATTAATCACAACCATCTCACTGTCGGCATACAACCTAACTGATACAGGTGGGAGCAGAAAGACTTGGTGGCTAGTGAGAGCTCACTAGCGACTGATGTGACAGGCAAGCCGGCTAAGAATGTTGCCAGGGTGAGTGGACAGCAGCTGTTAAATTTGTGAGTATCTTCACTGGCCATTGTTGGAACTTGTACTGAGAAGTATTTTTAACTCTTTGAATTGAAAGCTTCTTGAAGGCAAGGACACATTCAAATGCTCTTTCAGTTTGAGCCACAGCAGCTGCTTATAGTAGTATATATTTATATACTTAATACCGATTTAACATTCCTTAATTGACAGACTATTTTTACTTTGTTTGGAAGTGGGAGTAGATGATAAAGATGTTGCTGATGATTAGAGACAGCAGGGACTGAGGGATTCTAGAGTCTAAGAACTTTGTGACTTCACTAGGAAATCTATAGCAGTGGCTTTCTGTGGTTTTGAGTATAAATAAGCTTTCAGAATTCTTCTATGCTGTAAACATGTTTTTAAAAAGTCATGGTACGGGACCAGCAGTTAGCGTAATGGCTATGTCGCTGGACTCCCATGTAGTCGACCGCGGTTCTAGTCCTGGATCCGGCGGCTTAAACTCACGCCGGGCGCGTGTGCGTGCGTGCCCAAGATCCCGAGAGGAGAATGGAGGAGAAGGGATTGCGGCATGGCCATCCCCCCTGGGGGGTGATTTCCTGCTTTCTATCTCTCTGTCTCTGTCTGTCTGGTGAGCGCACACGCCCTATAGCAAAAACCTCTCCAAAAAAAAAAAAAAAGTCATGGTAAATGCAAATTAAAATGGTTCTTTATTATGTTTTTTTTCTAAGCAGACTAAATGTAATTAAAAAAAAAGAATAATTTTCCCAAAGATTTTACAGATTGAAGAGAGTTTCAGAGTGTTCCAACATTTTTTATGGAGAAAGCTTTTAAAAATTTGATAACCACGAAGCCATTAAATTGTGCCTACGAAAAATAGCGGGTAACTAACATGTTTATTGAGTTAGCCCCTGATAGAAATGCAGAGTTCTGAATTGTCTAAATAGCTTAGTAAGGAGACTGAGTCTAGACTGAATTTCTCTTACGTCTTCAACTAAAAACTGTAGATGCAGATGGTTGAAAAGTTCAATAATTATTCGTGAAGCTCCCTAGGACTTTGGAAAGCAGTTTCCACGGTTATGCATTGAAACTCTTGATGGAACATGAAAAGCTGTTTCAAGATACTTTGGGAGAATTTTTTTTCTTTGTAAAGTCTTCAGAAAGATAGCTTTTGTGTGTAAATCTCCAGGCTTCTTAAATGTAGTTTTTCTCCCTTCCCTACCTTCCTTATCTTGAGTCAGTTGCTTGAAGCTGCTGGTTGCTTTGGTATCCAAGCTCTTGGGGAAAAGTCAGATAGATCAGTGTATTTGACACAGAAATGCCGAATATTAACGTGGTCCACTAACTTGGAGATGGAGATGGATATATATATATATATACGTATATATATATCCACCTGCTGTGAATTCTGAATGAGAAAATGAAAGATAATGTAATAGGAAGAAGAATGTGGGCATTTTAGGCATGGCCTCTGAGTTGCGACTCTGCCACTTTCTAGCATCTGCTTTAGGATAGGTTATATGGATTCTGGGTGCCCTGACTCCTTTGAAGAGAGCACTCAGTGTAGAGCTGACCTACGGTAGCCCATAGGTAAATGGTCTCTTCTCTAGGAGATTATGCATTTATTGGCCAGCTTGAGCAAAGTCTTTTTTCCTCCTCACTCTTTCCATTGAAATTTCAGAGTCATTCCCTTGTTCCCATTGTTAAGAGCAGTGATTTTTTATTTATTCTTTGCATTCAGTCACTGTGTATCATTACAGCATACCAAATGAAATTTCCCATCCTGAATGTACTGTATATTGGTTCAAAGATACTACCATACATATTATCATTAAAAGATAATATTCTATTTTTGAGGAGGGTCTTGTCTTTTGGGAACTAGACTTCCATGACCACTTTTCACTTTTTTTTTTTTAAGAAGTTTTTTGCTATAGGGCGCATGCGCTCACCAGAAAGACAGAGAAACAGAGAGACAGAAAGCAAGAAATCACTCCGCTGGAGGGATGGCCACGCCACAATCCCTTCTCCTCCATTCTCCTCTCAGGATCTTGGGCACACATGCACACGTGCATGGTGTGAGTTTAAGCCACTGGGTCTGGGACTCAAACTGCGGTCAACTACATGAGAGTCCAGCAACATAGCCATTACACTAACTGCTGGTCCCAAGTACCTTTCACTTTGTAATGCTGGTTAATAGGCTTGAGAGTAAGGGGCTTTGTTTTTATCCAGGACATTTATAAAACTACAAGACCTTCTCTAGAGGCAAAGTGTCCAGTGTTCTGATGAGATTAAGACTTTAGGTATAGGGAACTAGCAGTTAGCGTAATGGCTATGTCACTGGACTCCCACGTAGTTGACCACGGTTCGCGTCCCGGACCCAGTGGCTTAAACTCACTCCGGGTGCGTGTGTGTGCGTGCCCAAGATCTCAAGAGGAGAATGGAGGAGAAGGGATTGCGGTGTGGCCATCCCCCCTGGGCGGTGATTTCTCACTTTCTGTCTCTCTGTCTGGCGAGCGCACGCGCCCTATAGCGAAAATCTCTCCAAAAAAAAAGAGAAGACTTTAGGTATAAACAAAGTGTTAGGTATTATAATGAGATTTAACTATTGAGTTATTGGGAAAGTCATGACATATTTTTGCATAGAAAAATACATTATGACTTTTCTGATGATCTATCATAAACAGAGTCTTAAGTATTCTAGTGAATATTTTAATGAAATCTGGATAGTTTGAACCTTCTTCTTGATATAGTGCCATGTAGTTGCTGTACGACAGTAGTTTTCTTGTGTTTCCACCTAATGCTTCTTTCGTATAGCCATGATGTTTTCTCTTATGGCTTTGCTAGATTGCTTAAGTCATATCCCTCAAGTACTTTTCCACCACTCAAACCACTACCACTCTTATCCACATATTTTTCTTGCTTCTTTCCCTCTTTGTGAACAAGGTTTACTTCAAGGAGATTAAAGTCTAAGTAAGAAATAGTTTAGTGTAATAGCTGATAAGGCAAGCCTCTCTGCAAGAGGATTAATTGTAATTGGGGTGATTAGAACAGGCACTACAGAGATGGTGGCATTTGAACTAGGTCTTCATTAAGTAATACCTTGGCAAAGGAGATGAGTTCAAAGGAAGAGAATAAAATAGCAGCCAACACCTGGTTTTAGGAGACTGACAGCTCCGTTGGGATGTGGAGCATAAGGTACATTGGTAGGGGAATGGGGGATAAAGTAAAATTGGAATGATCAAATTGTGGATATCACTGCATGCTTTACAAAAAAGTTGGAACCTTATGAAGGTGTCTTTACTTGTAAAGACACTTGTCCAATTTCCCTAGAGGTCTGAGATCCAGTGTGACGATCTTTTTGCCTTGTAACTTAACTATTTATTTTAGCAGTGAGATCTGAAGTAAATTTACCTTTGGAAAATCTAAGTATTAAAGGTGAATCTAAGCATAAAAATAGTACCTTTCCCATAGGACTATAAACAATTAAATGAAAAAGTAAACTGAGTTAAGTAAATAAACTAAGACAGTATGTGTTGGCTATGTTTTAAAATAAATAAATGTAAGAGCAATAAATACAATAAAATGGGAAGAGATGCAGATCTGTACACATAATTACTGAAGAAGGTAAAAGACCTATCAGAATTGAAAGTTTATCACAAAAGATTTCTGATAGGAAGTAAATGTTGAACTAGAATAAAAATGAGGAATGTGAGGAATAATGAATGTAAAAGAGAGACTTTAGTTTGTTCAGGTCATTGGAACACTGATTCTCAAACTCTAGCATGCTTTAAAGTCATCTGAAGAGTCTTTTAAAATGCGCATTTTAGGCCCTGCTACTGGACATGCTAGGCCAGCAGTTAAGATATGGGGCTCAGGAATCTGTATTTTAGTAATCTCTCGACTTCTGGCTGCTGGCCACACTAAGAAACTTTGGTAGGAGTTTGCTGCAAGATACAACATGCAAACTGGAGAGTTGTCTAAAGGACTGAAAGCTTCTACTGTCTGTGCCACAGAATTAGATTTAGTATTTTTTTGTTTTGTTTTCTAGGGTCTCATTTTTGACCTTGCTTAGGCTTTCATTCTTGCTTATTCCTTACCTGTCTCTGCCTTAAAATTGGCTCGTATGTCTGAAATGTTATTGGCATAGTCTTCAATTTCATAGCCTCTGTCACAATCCCTTTATTTCTGTATTAACTCTCATGCTGAATCTGAGTTGTATGTATGTATATTATGTGTGTATATTATGTGTGTATATATGTGTGTGTGTATGTATGTATATATGTATTTAAATATTCTGAAGTGACATGTATTTAAATAAAAATATATTTATGTATTTTAATGTTCTGAAGTAACATTTCAAACACCTCATTCTTGGCTTTAGATTTCCTGTGTGAGGCCACTTTTCCATCCAGCTATAGTCAACCAAAGTTTACTTTCGAGATGTACAAAGCACACCTATGCACAGCCTCAACAGTTGTAAAATATTTATAGTGATTTTCTTGGTATTTCAAAGATTTATACCTTTTTCTTTAGGCTGCGATTTAGTACACAATCTTTCTAGCATATGAAGCAATTTTTCTTGAACAGGTTGTTAAAATCAGGTTTACATCTTTTTATTCCATAGAGTAGAGATGAATAAACTTTGCTTACTAAATTTTATAGTACCTTCCTCACTTAATATTTAAACATCGTCAGCACTTTAATGTTAATGTAGCTAAATGTAATATGTAAGATGCAGTGCCTGCCGTTTAGTACCTCATATTACAATAAATGTTTTCACATTTTAACTGTGAAATCTCTGCAGATAAACAGTTAGAATCCAGCATAATTCCTTATTCCTGAATTTTTATTATATTCTAGTTTTCTTCTTTGGTATTTTAACCCTTGTGTTGAATGCAGGCATACATGGTGGCATTGCTCAGTCACAGTGCAGTTTTGTGTTTTCTTCTCTAACCCTTCACACATTTTTTTTCTTTTTGTGATTACCAGAGGGTAGTGTGGGCTCACCAGAGACAAAAAGAGGGAGAAAGCACCCTCTCCCAATGGGATGCAGTCATGTTATAATCTCCTGTCCTTCATTCCTTCATTCTGATGGGGTTTTGGGTATTCATACACATGTGTCTGGTGTGTTTTACAAGCAACTGGACCAGGATTCAACCTTACAGCTGGCCAGGTGGGATCCAGCTCTCTTGACCACTAGTCTATAGGTTGGCCCTTCAAATATTTACGATATTTTTAAGTCCTTCTCCTTGGAAGCAGTAGGCAGTTGACATAACTTTTCCTGTATAGTAACATGAATAATAAATATTTCAAGTTCTCCTGTTGCTTATAACCCCATAAAGTCTATTTTCAATAATTAGTGTCCAGTCTTATGACTGACTTCATTTAAAGTTGGAAACTCTCCCTTAAAGCCTATGGTGGGCGAGCCAGCAAGGTGGCTTCTTCTCAGCCCCAGCTTGCTGGCCTGGTGTCTAACTCTCAGTGAGGATGTGTGAGGAGAATGGAGCCGGAGCAGTGCCAGTCAAGAAAGAGTGGTGTGACATGGCATCCTGTCAGCTGGGCAAGGGTTTAATGTTAACTCCCTAGTGGATGTTCACTAGCTTTCATCACCATTATTGTGGAAAGTTTCCTCCTAGAAGGAGTCGCTGCAGGGCCTCTTTCTGGTTGGTTTCTCTGAGATCATACTTTTACTCCCTTCTGTTCAGATCACCACTTGCCAGCAGGAGGCTGCCTAGTGTGAGACACTTTATTTTTTAATTTATGTATTTTTTATTATTATTCATACATTAAATCGCTACACGAAACCCAGGATAGTTCCTGTCTTCAGATCACCTGTGTTCTTGGCACTTGCGCAGCTGGACCTAACGATAGGTGAGAACAGTCTGTTTCCAGCATGGAGGCTTCTCTGCTCTACCTCCAGGCCCACAGCTCCTAACTGCAGTGTCTTATTCTTCCCCCTCAGGCCAAGGGCCACATGCCAGGCTACTCAAATGTCCTAAGCTTTCTGTCTTAACTGTATTGATTTGGAGGATGATGGTAGAAGGGTAAAAGGCACCATATTCCAACAGTTCCCTCCAGAAACTCTCCCTTGCTTTTTTCAGCTCAACTCGTTATAAACATTGGGCATGTATGCTCTCTGGAGAAAGAGAGAGAGAGAGGGAAAGTGAGAAATCACCCCCCTGCGGGGGTGTGCTCGTGGGGGGATGGCCATGCCACAATCCCTTCTCTTCCATTCTCCTCTTAGGATTTCGGACACGCACACACATGCACCCAGCATGATTTTTAAGCCACTAGGTCCAGGACTTGAACTATGGTTGGCCATGTGGGAATCCAGTGATCTAACCACCACACCATAAACATGAGTTGTTTATTAAATAAATTATTTAAATGATAGCACATTCACACATGCAAAAGAGGAAGACAGAGGGAGAGAAAGAAAAAGTGAGTGACAGAGAGTGAACACACTCTTGACATTGCAACCCCCATTTTGTAGCCCTCTAGTTCCTCAGGATCTTATGTGTCCATGTGTGTCCAGCATGTTTGTAGGCGAACTTGAGGATCTGAACCCATAGTTGGCCATGTGACTCCCAGCATTACAATGCACTATGGACTCTGCCATCTAGGCTGAGTTTTTTTTTTTTTTTTAAAAAGATTTAAAATTTTTTCTATTTTTTTAAAGTCTTGTACCTTATTTTGAAAAGTATATGTACTAGTTACCCATAGTTTTCAGCCCACTCTTCCCATGTTACTTGCACAGTGACATGAGGTTTGACTTGGCTCCTGTTCCTCTGGATCAGGACCCAGCCCCAGGCTATTTCCTTGGATAGTTAAACTTGTGCGGGATTTCCCATTCTCCAGCTACTTCTGTTGAATATCTTTGTGCAACACACAACTTCTGCAACCCTGTTTGGTGGATTAGGTTGTTCCATTGTTGGTCTTTTGATGCCCTGGCTAAAATTGGTATCAAAAGTATCCTGTTTTAATATCCCATTATGTTACATTGGGTCAGAACCAGCAACTTTAAATGAGGCATTAGTAACTGAATGCCCACTATGTGATAGCTCTTAGGAAAATCATGGCTGCATTTGCATTTTCTGTGCCCAAAGAACATGGCAGGCTCCCCGTAAACTTTTGGTTCATTTAATTTGGCTGAGTTCACAGTATTATGATGAAGACAAATTTACATATAAATAAATAGGACGCCCATTACAAAAAACTTAATAATAAGAAAGCATGTGACATTGACGCAAGAGGACAAGAGGGCTGTTTTAATTGGGGTGATTAGAAAAGACATCAAGGAGTTAGTATCATTTGAACTTGATCTTCAGTGATATTTTAACAGAGGGAGTAGATTCCAAAGAGGGGAGTGAAATAACAGAAAGAGCCAAGACATAGATTTAGGGGAATGACTGTATGTTGGGAAGACTTTATATAATCTAGTGAGATTTGGAGTAGAATGTGCATTGTTGGGAGGTTAAGGGAAAATTGAAAAGGTCCAATTGTGTATGTTCCTGAGTTCTGTGTAAAGAAGCTGGGACCATATAAAGGTGCTGCTTTAGTTGTAATGCAGCACACGTCAGACCTAGAGGTCCGAGAACCAGTATGTTAATCTCTAAAGACAATATGGGATATACAATAGTATTACCCAGCTGCCAGTCTGAGACAATGTGAGAAATATATTTACCACTTCAAATATTTTGTGATTTTCTCTTGCTTCTCAGGGGTAGCGATGACTCCTCTTTCATTCTTGGCAGTAAGTTATTTGGCTTAGAATTTATCAGTGGGGACAGTGATAGGGAAGCTTTAATTTATATCTCTCAAATGCATCTTGATTTGCCTCTACTATGAATTGGAATGATAAGCAAAACTAGAGAAAAATACACTGAAGAAGCCCTAGAAAATAAAATGACTTTTATTTATTTTTAAATTTTTATCATTTTGATTTTATTGCTTTAGGTCCTACTTCTATCTTCTTTTTAAAAAATTATTTTCTTTCATAAGCAAGAGAGAGAACAGATACATATACGCATGTGTACATTACATACCCTGACAGAGTCTCACCATGCTGCCATTTTCCTCAACAGCCTCCTAACCAGCCATGATCATGGACATGTCAGGCATGCTCAAGTCAACCCAGGATCTGCCTCAGGCCTCCCACGTGACTCTAGTATGGAGCAGCAGCACCCTCCTGTCTGCACCACTGTGGTTGGGTCATATGTCTGTCTTTACATGTTAGCTTCGCTCAGTCTCTTAAGCTTCATTACTTTGTCTTTGAAACTTAAATATCAGTATCAACATCAGTTACATCAGACTTCCTGGATTTCCAATCCTTTTTCTAATGTGATTTTAGATAAACTCTTGAGTCTCTGGTCACAAACTATGTAACTTGGGATGCATTACTATAGATGTATACAAAACAGAAGGTCTTTCTTTTTCTTCCTTTGTCTTTTTTTTTTTTTTTTTTTTTGAGAGACTTTTGCATGTGCTCACTGGAGAGACAGAGAGAGAAAGAGACACAGAAAGCAAGAAATCACCCTATGGAAGTATGGCAAGGACACAATCCCTTCTCCTTTCTCCTCCTCTGGGCATTTTGCGCACACACGCACACACTCCCAGTGAGAGTTTTAAGTTGCTGGTTCTGGGACTGGAATGGCAGTGACTACATGGGGGTCTAGTGATGTTACCATTATGCCATCTGCTGGTCCCAACAAAGAGGTTTTTCTATTTAGTTTGTTAATCTTACATTACTGTCTATGCTAATATTTGAATTCCAGTCTTCGAAAGTGTTTATCAATTAATGTCATAATATAACATATTTAGTGATATTTTTAATCCTGCTGACAATATCGAATATGGCTTTGAGTATATCTGCATTATCGTAGATACTATTTGAGAAGGAAATGCCTAGAAATAAAGCGATTGTGAATGTGGGGTTTTTGAAACGTTCATGGAAAATGTGGATTTCAATTTTTTTTCTTTAAGATTTTTGCCACAAGGCATGAGTTCTTGCTGAAACATACTGAGAGAGAGAAAGCAACAAATCATATCCCAGGGAGGATAGTCATACCACAATCTCTTTTCTCCCATTCTCCTTTCCAAGATTTTGGGCATGCATGCATGCACACCCAGTGTGATTTTCAAGCCACTGAGTTCTGGACTTGAGCTATGGTTGTTCATGTGGGAGTCTAGTGCCTTAACCCTCATGCCACCTGCTGGCCCCAATTTCAAATATTTTTATAGCAAAATAAGCTTGTATTTTAACTCCGTTTTTCCTAAGAACTTTTGTAAGTGCACTTACATTTCCTTTAGGTGATTTGTCTTTTGGACATCAAGGTTCTATTAGTTAATAAATTATTCCAATTTTCTTTGTATCGCTAGGTATCCCTTTTGGAATTGAGAACAAGTGGGTCACTTGTTTTAACTTTAAAACTATGAAAGGAAATGTTCAGCATGAATTTTGAAAGATGCATATTTATGTGACTGTGAAGTTCAACTTTAGTACATTTCAATTGTGTTACTGCTCCCCTAGTTCTCTTGTTCTTGGCATTTATGACACTTCAGTCCAAACTGTAACTTCAGTATCACCTCCCCCTCACCACACCAGGTGGGGCTAGTCCTGTCCCTGGTGGGGCCGTGTAAAGAGCTGGAGATGAAGGCCAGAGACTGAGTTTGGGGTCCTGTGCTCATCTTGGTGGCAGTTGCCTGGAAACTGGATTCCTGCCTTACTCATCTTTGATCCCTTCTCTGCTGGGTGTCCTGGTTTCCTTTCAGACTCAGTGTGCTCGTCTTGAATTCTTTGCTGGTCCCTTTTTTTGTTGGGCCTCTCTGCTCATAAAGCCTTCCTAGCTTGCCAGCCCTTACCTAGAGCTCGTTCTCACTTTGAGATTTTGCTTCCTGATGACCCCCCACTTGCCTATTTCAGATATGCTGTTCCACCCGTGGCCCTCTTCATCATCTCTTCATTAACTCTCTTTTCCATTGTTCTCTTCTATTCTGAACAATGTGGACCTTCAAGTCAGGCATTCCCGAGTATATCTTGTCAGACTGCGCAGTTTCGTGGTGAAATGATCTTTCCTTTGTAAAATTCCATAATCTGACATAATGACATCATAACTTCCCAAGGAACTAGACTATTAGAAAAATCACAACGTATTACTTGCTATGCATTTGAAAATATTATCCTGTGTCTCAAAGCACTGATTTGATCTCCTTCATTTTGTTTCTCTCTCCAAAACACATTATTATTTTGATTAATTTTTCTTGTGATTTCAGGTCATTGTATGTATATACAAATGCCAGGTCTGCAATGGAAGAATTTTTAAACTGAAGAACAGCTTACATGTTTACATAGTTTAACCATGACACAGTGGAAAGCCAGGGATGAAGTTAAGACTCTTGTCTTTAAACTTTGATCCTTACGGCCCTCCCTGTGAAGAATGTTAAAAAACCAAACTGGGCCTGCTGGTGGCATGGTGGTTAAAGTAATGGGATCTCACAGGGCCAGCTGCTCTGTGGTTTGAGTCCCAGACATGTTGTCTTGAAAAACATGCCAATGCATGTGAATGCATGCCCACAATTCCAAAGAAGGGATAACTGGAGAAGGGATTGCAGTGAGCCATCCCCCAGTGAAGGGTGCTTTCTCAAATCTCTCTTTCTGTCTCTGTCTCTCTCTCCAGTGAGTGTACATACTCTCTAGAAAATTTAAAAAGATCTTTTTGTTTATTGAAGTGTAAAATTGTAACATTAGAGCTAAAATCTAGATAAGCTCGATTATTTATTTATTTATTTACTTACTTACTTACTTTACATTGAAAGTGTTCATTTGTAGGCGTAATAATTTATGTGGCCAGAATGTGATTTCTGAATAGAAAGAAGAGGTTAGTTTGTAGGATGGGAGCATGTGTGTGTGTATATGTCTGTGAATGTGTTTGGATTGTTCTAAATACAGGTTGGCTTCCTTTTTAGATGACTATTACAGATTGTTGTAAAAATGGCCTCACTGATCACATTCTCTGTACCTGGACACTTGTGGTTGAATTCTCTCTCCAACTTACTCTGGGCTTACCTATGTTTTATCTATTGAAATGCTAGTAACCGTGACATAAGCACAGCCTAAAAAAATTCTTGTGCTTTGTGTTTTACTCTTTTCCTGTTCTTTGGAACGTGAGGATTCATGTCAAGAAATCTGGACTAGGCTATAAAAGATGAGACTATGGGGAACAGTGACCAAGTTTCCCAGGTGGGTCTCCTCATACAAATATCCTGTCACCTGCCAGAAATATGGTTGAGGCTACCTTAGCACACCTAGCCCCATTCAAGTTAGTTCATAGCAGAAAACTTAGCTGATCTGTAAGATTATATGAAGTAATATTTTTAATTTAAAGTCAGTAAGTTTTTATGTGATTTTTAATATAACGTGCTAATTAACACATGAAGCAATCCAGGGAAAACCAGTAAAAGAAACCACCAAGCTTCCAAAATTGCCAGTCTATATAATTGTGAGATAAAACATGACTGTTGGTTTCAGCTAAGTTGTGGGGTGATTTGTTATACAACAATAGCTAACTGATACATATCTGTGTACCATGGAGGCTTAGTTTTTGTTCTTATCCCTTTCCCCATCTTCTCTGTTATCAAAAACATAGCATCTTCCTAATCTCTTTCCCTTGGGGTATATAATTTTATGTTAATTTTTTCTTCTTTTGCTATGTGCAGTGCTCTTAGTAATATCTTTACTTACAATCTGTTGCATTTTCAGCTCTAATAAACAATAGGACCTTGTTAGAGTTGTGTCTAGCCAGGAATAATAATTGCACTAGAGACTCTCTGTTACAGCTAACTCTGTGACCTCTATTATCACACATGTAACTTCACAGTGGGGTTTTTCTATGAGGCAGACATGGTATAGTGGAATGAATATTAAACAGGAAGCCCGAATACTGGAGTGTAAACTCTAGATATGCTAATTTTTAGTTGCATGACCTTAGGGAAGTTTCTTTAACTTCTTCAAGTTCTGTTTCGTCAGTTTTGTTTCTTCAGCTCTTCCCTTGCCTTTTCTCATTTGAACTTATGTGCTATTTCAGTCTTTCGTGGCTTATTCTCTTCATTTCCAAAGGTACTGCATTTGAAATACTGGGCTTTCTCTGTTCTCTCTCCCTTTCACTTTCCAACAGAGATTTCTCCAGTTTGTGTTTTTGATTAGGGTCCTTCCTGATCTACCCTAGTCCTACGCCCATTTGTAATCTTTCTTTCTCTCAGGTTGCCCAGTACTACACTCAGCAGATAAAGTTGGAGTAAATGTATCCCAGTCACAGTTCTTTGAGCTGTGAGTAATAAAACCTACTTGGAGCTAAGGAACAAATGGTTATTTATTATAAGGGAGGTGTGTCATCACATTCAAGGACAGGGTAAGCAGCCAGGCCTTACCAGAGGCTGGACCAAAGAACTGGAAACTTAGGAATAAAGGTGATCAGAGTTTCTTCTTTCTGGAGATGCACGGCCTTTCTCCCCCAGTTTCTCTCTGGCTCCCTCGTTCTTGATACTTAAGTTTGGTATACTTAAGTCTGCTTCTCATACGTGTGGTTATTACATAGCCTTGGACTTGATATGTTACTACTTTACCTACCTGCATACTGCCCATAATTTGTTATTCCCCATCCCTGTGAGAGGTGACTGGTTGACCTTGCTTGGATCAGAAGTTGGATTGCAGGATCACAGGCTCTGGCCAAAACAATGCAGTTCTCAGAAAGGCTGTTGGAAGAAGGGAAGATACCCATGTGCATTGTGGGACTTTATTTTTTTCCTAAATATGTGAATTTTGCCCATTTTCCCCTTAATTTATAAAGCTGAAGTTAGTTGTGGAATCTGCAGGGTTTGTGGGTAAAGAGAGACTGTTTTCTCACAATGTTTCCTCAGTCTTTGTTTGTATCTAAAAATAAGCAGTCCAACTGTTGGACACCTCCACTGTTTTCACCTGCCTTACCAATCCTTTAAAGCAGCTAGAACTAGGAGTGGCAGAAAGGGAATGGTAGCTGTACCAGAAAGAATGATGTCTGAATTTCTTCTGGCAAGAGGAGATGTGAAGTACACATCTCTTTTCAGTCACCCTAGTCCTTTAGCTAAAATTGGCAGTTGTGGTTCAGATACAGTCAGTGTGAGAAATGGGTGGTGATTTTCTCTTCTCCCACTCATGGGCTGAAATGGAAAAGAAGAGACAGGCTTTTTCCTTAGCTTCCTGGTTCTCAACCATTGTTATGTATTAGAATCACTTGAGGACGAAGCAGAGCTTCACCCTAGACAAAATGAATCAGAACTCTGGGTACGTGGATGGGGCATTGATTTTTTTTTAAACCTCTCCAGATGATTCTAATATGTAATCTGGTTAGTAATCACAGCCCTATCCTTTCTTATTCTAGTAAGTAGGCTGACCCATTGTTCAATCTAGGGGTTTTCATGTTCTGGTAAGATTTTTAGCTAAATTATATATCTAAAATGTGCTGGCTTTATGCACAAAAAGGCCTTATTCATTTTTAAAAACAAATACTGAATACTTAGGACCTAAGAAGTCAGGATGACTGGTAGGGGATAAGTGATGGGATGAATCCAAAGCAGAGCTAACCAGCTGTGTAAGGTACCAGGACCTGAGCTAGTAGGGTAGGAAACAGGTTTGTGGGAATACATAGGAAGAAAGGCAACTTGGCAGGTAGGTGGAACCGGGAATGTGCAGAACTTTTTACAGCTTGCTGAAGATTTCAGGCTTCATTCTTCCAAGTGAGACCTAGTGGAGTGCGGGAAGGGAGGGTTAAGAAGGAAGAAAGAAGATTGGATGAGTACATTTAGAAAGGCAAATCTGGGCACCACAAGGAGGACAGGTTAGAGGAAGTTTAAGGTAGTCATCATGAAAAGTTTATATAAACCATGGCAGTCTGAATCCAGGTAGCTGCTGGGTACATGGCTATAGATGTACTCTGTTGGAAAGGTCAGTGGGATTGCTTATGGGTTGGATAAGCATGAGGAAAATGCTGAGATTTATTATGACTCTAAACATTTAGGTTTGAGTGACTTGATGGCGTGGTGGGTTCTCAAGACTGGGAATGCAGAAGGAGTAACAGTGTTGAGTTTGAGATGGCCTGGGATCCAGACATTTTGATGGGACTAACTGGCCCTTGAGCTTCCGGTCTAATTCAGACAAAGCCCCCAGAAAGGATCAGTGGTCTGATAGTGTTGCCAGCAGAGATTTGATCAGGATTCCAAACTGTGTTAATAAAGTCTGTTTTTTTTGGAATAGGATTTTTTCCAGTTAGTAAGAGGAGGCAGCTCGCTAGGTCTGAATGAACTGTTCTGCCAGTCAGATGTCTTGAAGGCATTCCTTTGAAATTATTGGTTGTTATCACTAAGTACCAGTATATCTCTAACTATGGTCTCAATATTTGTGTCAGGTACCACCTCATTCCAAAATCTGCTTGTAGCTTTTTGACAGTAGGCAGTGACACCTTATAGGTCAAAATAGTAATGAAATCCTTAACTAATTTGAATGGCATTTTAATACTTTCTCCCACTGTGGCAGATAAAAGTGTAATTAAGCTCTCTAGCTGCTTTCTTCATCCTTAAATATTTTTGAGGGGAGAGTTCTTCTTATATGGTAAAAAGAAAAATATCCCAGGTAGTAAATACACACAGGCTTCTGTCTAGCATTCATTGAAAATCAAGAGTTATCTCGTATTCACAGAAACATTGCTCCTTTAATGAAGCTTTTTGTTTTTCCAACGTAGATATCCTTAGCTAATTCTGAAAATCAACAGTCTCTTAATTACCTTAATATTATGAGATTAAAGCATTGTTTTCCCTTGTGCCTTCTTCCACATTCAAATATGATAGTTGTGTTTTGATTTCTGCCCCCGATTATAGTTCCGGTTTGAAAACACTTCCTTAGTCTTATGTATACTGAGAGGCTTAGCAGGCTCTCCAGCTTATTTCCTTTCATTGTCTTTAGAGCAAAATCATGATTGTTCTCAAACTAAACATTGCCTGGGTCCTTGTGAGAGAGTGTTGACAAGTGGTTTCTCATTTTCTTCCTTCCTGTTTACACCTTCTTGCCAAAATCATTGCTTGATCATCTTTGAATTTGTAGAATATATTCAAATATGCCATTTTTGATCATCTTTGAATTTGTAGAATATATTCAAATATGCCATTTTTTAATATATCAACTCTCTATTTTCCATATTAATGTGTATTTATTAACATGCTTGTGTATTTAGCTTATTAAAATGTGCTTTATATTTTTCATACATGATACTAGAAGCACGTTTCTACGTTGGACTTTATGTTGGGTTTGCAGAAAAGCCATGACCTATTTTTCTATATTCTATGCAAATATGCATCATGACTTTTCTGACAAGCCAATAATAATAAGTTTAATTAATAATCATTTATATATTGCCATAATTTTAGTCATTTTGGTTGTTTTAAATTTTTGTTTTTTGATAGTCATCCACCAAATCTTGGTGGTGGTTAAAGAAAAAATAGGGAAAGTCTTCAGATGATCAAGACCCTTTCACGGGATTTCAGGGCAAGGTTGAAACTGGCAAGAACAAAACTGCAGCTTAGAACTTCAAGCGTAAGAGAGGTTGTGAGGACGGACGCGTGATGAGCTTACCCTCTGATACCAGATGTCTTTCCTTTGCTTCTCCTGGACCCACCTGCTCTTTTCCAGCCTGCTTTCTGCCCCAGGTCTAACCTGTATGACTCTTGACCTCTGGCTTGGGTTTGACCTGTGGGAACCTGGTAGAAGTCAGAGAGGGAGGAAAGGGAAGTCAAAGCACTTTTACACTCTCCTCTGGCAGGGGCATCTGGACTGGGCCATGTTCCTGAGCCAAAGATCTTGCTCCCATAAACCAACTGACTGCGTGCCTGTTCCTCATCATTTTGTTAACTACCCTTTCTCGCCTGCAGTGCTAACAGGTCAGCTACTGTTAGCCCAAGCTACGGCACTGTTGTCAGTAATTTCCTCTTGTCCACACCCGCAAATCACCTTTTATAAATACACTCTTCACAGTATCTTGTTTTGAGTGTCCCATCTCTTTCCTTGTGGGACTTTGACTAATCATGTTGGATACTCTGCTTAGAGAAGAAAATTCTGGATACCACCTTTAAAGGAATAAGGTTCTTCATTGGATTATTAAATTTGGATTTTATGGACTCAGGCTAAAGATCTTCAAGTCTTCCTTCTTAGAATGGTTTAGAAGGAATAGCTGAGAGAATCTAAGCCAGCCATTCCTTTTCTTTTGTTATTTAATGGAGTGTAGACAGTTTCTTTTTTTTTCTTTACTTTTTTTTTTTTAATGATCAGACCTTTAGAGCATCTCTTTTTTGACTTCCGTTTTCTCCTACTCTTGAACAAAGCTTGAGGGAAATGAATATCCTTATAGTAACCTAATAAATATTTAATTTTCATTTGTACCTACCTCTACTATGATAAATTAGCTTTAAAATTTACTTATTGCAAATGTAGAATACTGTATGCTGTAAGTTGTGAATTTAAATTGAAATTTTTCTATGATGATATGTTATTTGGTTATTTATCAAGTAATTTTTCCCAATCCTTTAGCTTGGTGATAGGAAATTTAGCACATATAAATTCCATGTGATACAAACTTTGCTAGGACTTGTAATTTTTTATGTTAATCTGCTTTTCTGATTTTATGGTAGTACACATGGGTTTTGAGGATTGTTACTTTGTAATAAATGTACCAAGTAAGGCTACAAAGCCTGTTCCCTCACATGTTTTTCTTTTAGGGTATCTATCAACTTATTTTAGTTCTTCAGATTAAATTTTGATATATTTTGTCGACAAATTTTTATTGGTAGTTTGACTAATATTCCAGAAAATACAGGAATTAACCAAAAAGGAATCAACATTTTTACTGTACTTACCTTTTTTATAAAGGAGCATGTGTTCTTTAATTTACTTGAATTCCAACCCAGTTAGGCAGTTAGGATCCTTCTTGAAGGATCCTACATTCAGGATTCACAGTCTTATGCAAACCATCTCTGTCCAGAAGTCGTTTGAGACATGAAGGCATATTTTCTTTGGCTTGATCTGTATGAAATAGAGGTGGACCATAAATCAGGCCTCCTCTGTCTGTGCTGGTGGTCCAGGTACCTCTGCCAGAGGAGAGTGTGAAAGTGCTCTGACTTACTTTTCCTCCTTCCATCTGGCTTCTACTGGTTCCTCATGGGTCAAACCCAAGCCAGAACCAAGAGTCTTATGGAGTAAACCTGGGACAGAAAGCAGGATGGAGAAAGGCAGAAGATGGCTCCAGCGAAGCAAATGAAAGACATCTGATATCACAGATACACAAATGGGTAAGCCCATCATGCAGCCAATGCTCATGACCTCTCTTCCACTTGAAGTTTAAAAGGGAGTCTGGTGGCCATTTGCTGACCAGGAGCACGACTGTACTCTGTGTTTCCGAAAAGCCAAACTGAACTTTTGAACATTCTGTTAGTTAAACCTATGAGACTGTCACTTGTGTCAAACAGTCAGGACCAAATGTGTTTGAATCCTTTGCATAGAGAATAGAAGTAGGAATCTAAGGTGTAACCTTTGTTTTCTAAAACCAACCCCCTCTGTTACTTCCCTGCTTTCAATTTATGCCAAAGGATATGTCTTCCCTGTTTGCAAACCATTAACTAAATAAAGTGTTTACTTTTTAAATTTTTTTTCCAGTAAATTTTTGTTGACTAGATTAGTTTATGGGTAAATAGGCTTTGCTAATCTGTATGTTACTACATTTCTCTTGAGCAGTTGATACAAGGGTCATCTATAAGACTAGGTTTCTAAGTGCTGTTGACTCAGGACTCTTGCAAGGTCACACCTTTCAGTACTTTTACTTTCTATTGCATGTGTGCATATGTATGTCACTTCTTTTTAGTATATTTTTTAGTCTGTATCTAGTTTTTTTCTAACTCTGTTTTGTTTGAACTTTGATCTTGAACATTGTGACTCTGCCAATAAGGTACTCTTGAGAAAGTAACTTGCTGATTTTTGAGGGAATATTGTTATTACTTACATGTTATTCATCACCAGGAGACTAGAATTACATTAAGAACAGAACTGATTTTTTTTACCTCTGTATCTTACCAGTGCTTGGCACATAATTGATACTCATTAAACATTTTTATATGATTTCAGAGAGAATGGTATAGATGTAAACATACTTATACACATAAAAATATCCCTATGCACATAAGAGTATTTTACCATAATTTATGTTACATTCATATTTCCTAGCCAAAATGAAACTATGCCACTCTTTTTACAGTATTAAACTATAGTTTTCCTTTTATTATAAATTGTCATTTTTTTTCTTTTTAAGACAGATTTTCATTAGTTTTCAAAGATATCGTAACTTATTACAAATATTACTCCCTTATTTTTATATTTGACAGTGTAGTTATAGTAGCAACCACAATGTATGAGGGCATTTCAAGAAATTAATGGAAAATTGAATTAAAATGAGATTATTTTGGTGCAGAAGTTTTTTGAAATTCATGTGTTTTATTTTCAGAACATACATTCTCCATGAACTTCCTAAATGCTTTTCTTCTATATGATGCCTTAATAACCCCCTCCAGCATTCACAGTACAAAAAAATCCATAATCGTCAATAAAATTACCTTAGTGTGACACTGATGAATTCCTTCACAAGTTTTGTCTTTGGTCTCTGCTGAGATGGAAAGTTAGAAATAAGATTTATCTGGTTGAAATTTTATTGGCACCAGTTCCAAGGACTTAATGTAAAATGACAGTGCCCTCCCTTATCCCAGCAGAAACTGGTGAAGTACTTCCCCATTTGGGCATATAACTCAGGTCTTTTCTCTTTAAAAATGGTATTTTGATCTTTCCTATTGACATACAAAAGAAATCCTGAGTTCTGATGGAAATCTTCGTTAATTGAAGATACTGATAAATTTTGAAGACTCTCATGTTTCTCTTTTTCCATGGTACAAGTGACATAGGGTTACTTTTTTTTTTTTTTTTAAGAGAGAGATTTTTGCTACAGGGTGAGTGTGTTTTCAGGAGAGGCAGTGAGAGAGTTAAGAAATCACCCCTGAGGGGGGATGTCCACACTTCAATCCCTTTTCCTCCGTTCTCCTCTCAGGATTTGGGGCATGCATGTACATGTGCCCAGCATGAATTTTAAGTCACCAGGTCTGGGACTTGAACACATGGGAGTCCAGCGATGTAACCACTATGCCATCTGCTGGTCCCTACATTTATATTTTATGAGAGATAGGAGAGGGAACAGAAATGACAGCACCAGTGAGGAACAGTTATTTCGTTACTTGAGATGAGGGTGGAATATAGTACTGAGTCCCTGAAACCTTACGTGTCAATATGATTTTGGACTTGATGTTTCTTTTGCAAGTAATAATAGCCTCAGTTGATTATATCCAAGGGAGAGAAGGAAAAAGAGGATATTCTGTAGGTCACTAAGTTTTGCATACTTGTAGTTCTTCTGGCACATCTAAATTTCTCTTCCTTTTAAAATAGCCTAATAGTGGGGACCCAAACTTTTAATTTCTCCATTAAAAAAAATGTAGCACTTTTCTTTCTGTTTCCACTTAAATCCTCTGTTTCTTTTGTTTGTTTTTATCTGAAGTTCTGCTCATTGAAAGTTGCGATTGGTTTCTTTTAATGATGACACTTTATATAAATACTTTCTTTGGAGTTGTTAGAGCTGGGAATTACAGGTGGAAATTATCAAATAATGTTTTTATTTAAATAGAATGAGGTTACTTTAAAGCTGAAAGAGATATTTAGTTACTGCACTTGGAACTATCTTCAACTTCTTTTACTTTTGCAGTCTCCAAATTGTTTGCCTTATGATTAATCTTTTTGCTTTTTTGTTTTCTGAATAATCTGCTAGACAGAAAAACTGAAGATACTTCAGTGTCCAGTTGTAAATATTTTGCAATTACAAATTGAAAAATGCAAATTATTGAAAAATATTTGTTTGCTTGTCTTCTCTGTTTATCCCTTGCTAATGCACTGTATATGGAAAAAAAATTTCTTTTGAGTTTACTTTGGTACTTACTGTTTGCTTAAATTGTTGTACATTATTATTCAGGATTATTTCTCTTTGCAGACTTTTGAAATCAGTGATATTTACATCCATTGATTCTAGCAGTGTTAGAATAAGAAGCATTAATTGATTTTATGCTACTTCTGAGGCCATGCCAATGATTGGAATGTCATTTATTTGTCTTTATATATAGAACCTTTACTTTGTTTATTTTATATTTATTTTGCCCTAGACATGCACATTTTCTGTGCTCAAGGCTGGAATCTCTTTGCAGTATGGTTAAGAGAAAGGCCTCTGGAGACAGACTTTTGGGGTTGAAAGGTGGTTCTGCCTCTTATGAGAAAAATAACCTTGAACAAGCTAGTTAACCTTTCTGTATCTGAACTTTTCTTATCTCAAAGTGATAATGATTCCTTTTTGTGCTGCCTTTCTTACACTGTGATCATTGGAACAGGAAATCACTCTGTTGGAGAGACATTTGCACATCTATGTTGATGGTGACATTATTCACAATAGCTAAATCATGGAACCAACTTGAGTGCCCAACAACAGATGAATGAATTTAGAAAATGTGGCACACATACACAATGGAATAATACTCAGCCATGAAGAACAAGGACATCCTGTCATTTGACATGAAGTGGATGAATCTAGAAAATATAGTTCTAAGTGAAATACGGCAGGCTAAGAAAGACAGATATCATGCACCCCTGCTTAACATATACTGAATGCCCACACTGTGTGGTGGAAATTCGACTCAATAACACAGAAGTGGAGAGAGTACTGGTAGACAGCAGAGGCCGCCCAAGGGGGGCTGGGCATGGAGATTTGGGAGAAAATAATTAGCAGAGATAGAATGCAGGGAAACAAATGGAATAAGAGATTTATATGCATATATCCATACACACACACACACACACACACACGAACACACAAGATAGTAGAATGAATATAAAATTTCTACAGCATAATGTAATTGTTTAATGCTGAAGATGATGAATATGTTCATGTTCTTGATATGATTATTACATGTTGTATGCATGCTTTGAAAAAAAACATACCCTATAATGATGTGCAATTATTATATGGAATTTTAATAAAAATTTCAAAATAGGTTCCCTTGGAGTCAGAAAATTCAGAAATATAGTGGCATTGTAGAACTAATTCCTCTATAACTGTAACTTTGTACCCTTTGACTACCTTTCCCCTTAACCACAAAGAAATGATAAATATCAGAGGTGTTAAGTATGCTAATTATCCTAATTCACTCATTATTCACTTTATGTGGGTATCGAAAAAGCACACTTCACCCCATGAATGTGTACAATTATTATGTGACAAGTAAATATAAAATTATTAAAATGTAAGCAAAATCATATAGGTTTCATCTTTACTTTGTGGTTTATTGTTTTGAAAAGACTCAAAGCTATTTTTTCAATTACTCTAAAACATTCAATATACAAAACTTTGGAAGCTGATGGTGTAAAGGTACTTAATGGTGAAGTAGACTATTTATGTAACTGTTGAACTATATTATGAGCTTTTCCTATAAAACATAATGCCTTTTTCTCATAATATGATATAAAAGAAAAATAGATGAAACTATTAGCAATCTATTTTATGCCATTCATCTTCCTTCATTCTATAGGATAATTAAAATGTTGATTTGAGTGTGGCTTTTGCAGACAGGGGTAGGAATCTTATAATGCTGTTTAGAAGATTTCTTTCTCCTTGCAAGACACATTTGTGAAAAAATTGATCTACCATCTCTCTTTTCAAAGGATAAAAGGCACAACATTTCTAAATTGTCCATTTGGATTCTCTGTGTTGAAGGAAAAATATGGTATATTAGAATTGACTGGTGCTAGTAGTATAAATTTTTTAAGTGGCCTTAAAATGTGGTAAGTAGACCAGCTGTGGTGGTGCAACAGTAGCACAGTACACCACAGTGCTGAGGCCATGTGGGGAGGTCCTGAGTTTGCATCTCAAGGCCTCCCTGTACACACAAGTATGTACACGTGTGCCCATGATCCTGATCTTGGCCAACTGAGGGTGGATTGCAGGGTAAAGACCCTGTTGGGGGTGACTTTCTTGCTCACTCTCTCTCTCAAAATAAATGAATACATTTTTTTAATAGTGTGGTAAGTAGAATGGTTGTATTAGAAAGAGTGGAAGACAGAACTCTGACCAAAAGGTACTACTATCTTTGACCCTAGGCTGAGCCCAACCAGGTAACAATGGACCTGTTCCTTTTAGAAGAGGAACAGAATTGCAGCATTGTCTGTTTTTATTTTCTGGAGTGTTGATTTAGAAATGAAGACATTTAAAAAATTGTTTTGAAAATTATTTAACTGCTAATATTGTATCCAGTGAAACAATTATTTAGGGGAAAAAAGGAAATATAAACATTTGTTCCTCTTTGACCCACTGAGATTGCTGTAGGTATAACCTAAATATTCATGAATAATCACAGGTTTCTAGGTTCTTGAGATAAGAGTTTAGATGATTTAAGATCTTTTCTCTTATTTTATGGTTTTCAGTTCATTTATTTATTTCTTCCATGAGAGAGAGAGAGACAGACAGACAGACAAAGAGACCAAGAAGACAGGTACCTCCGTAGACTCATTCTATGTTCCACCCCCAGTTTCAGCCAGCCAGGATCAGGATCTCATGCTCATGTACAGGGAGACCTTGTGAAGTGAACTCAAGACCTTTCTCATGTTTCTTACCGCTGTGCCATTTCTGGACTCCAGGTCTATGACTTTTTCCCTCACAGGTTTTGTAACCCTGTTTTTGGTGTCTACACATTTAAGTTGGCTGTGTCCTCTTGGTAGATTGACTCTTTTATCAAGAGATGCTCTCTTGGGAACCAGCAGTTAGCGTAATGGCTATGTCACTGGACTCCCACATAGTCAACCGCGGTTCGCGTCCTGGACCCGGTGGCTTAAAACTCACGCTGGGCGCGTGTACGTGCGTGCCCAAGATCCCGAGAGGAGAATGGAGGAGAAGGGATTGCGGTGTGACCATCCCCCCTGGGGGGGTGATTTCTCGCTTTCTGTCTCTATGTCTCTCTCTGTCTGGCGAGCGCACATGCCCTATAGTGAAGAAAAAAAAAAAAAAAAAACCTCTCCAAAAAAAAAAAAAAAAAAAAAAAAGAGATGGTCTCTTTAGTTACAGTAATTTTCTACATTATCTACTAGCAATAGTAACTCTCGTTTTCCTTTGATTAATGTTTGCATGATTCATCTTTTTTCTTACATTTGTATTCAACTTGCCTGTATCATTATGTTTGAAGTAAGTTTTTTATAAACATATAGTTGCGTTATGGCTGTTAATCTGTTCTGCTAGTCTGTCTTTAATTGGTGTATTTAAACCATTTATATTTAATATAAATAGTTATATGTTGGGACTTAAGTTTGCCATTTGATTTTTTCTGTTTGCTGTTTGTTTTCTCATTCTTTTCCCCTCTTCCTTTCAGTTGGATAAATATATTTTAGAGTTCTCTTTTAGCTTGCCTCATTCGGCAAGCTTAAAGCTTTTTTTTTTTAAAGAAGTTGCTCTATGTATTGCCTAAATATAAATATTATAAATTTTTACAGTCTACTAGTATAATTACTTTTACTAGTTCAAGTGAAGAATAGAGATTTTATCTCCTTTTAGTTCTGTTAACTCTCCCTTCTTTATTATTTTTTTAAATATTTTAAATATTTCCTATATATACCTCTAGAGCCACATGAAACAGTGTTATAATTTTTGCTTCAACTGTCAAGCCTAACTTACAAAACTCAAGAAAAGCCTATTCTATTTAACCATATTTTGGCTGATTGTGTTATTTTTTTCCTTCCAGATGTTTCAGGGTGTGTGTATGTGTGTGTGTGTGTGTGTGTGTGTGTGTAATAATCTCCTTTCTGTTCAGATAATTCATTTTATCTGTTCTTTTAGAGGTAAATTTTCCAAGTTTTCTTTTTTTATCTGAGAATGTCTTTATTTCTCCTTTAGTTCTTGAAGAATAATTTCCTGGATGTAGGATTGGTAGTTGACAGTTCCTTTGTTTTAGCACTTCTAAACTCCATAGTTTCTGATAGTAACCCTTTGTTGTCATTTCAGTTTTTTTCCTCCCTGTAAGTAAGGTATCATTTTTCTCAACTGCTTTCAAGGTTTTTTCCTCTGTTATTAGACTTGAGAAGTTTAATAATGATATGTCTTAGAGTGAATTTTTTTAGGTTTATCCTGTTAGTATTATCTCAGATTCTTATGGCTATAGGTTTATATCTCATGACAAATTGAGAGTTTTCAGCTAATTTTTTTCTTTACTTTTTAAGCATTTATTTACTTATTTATCTGTTGTTATTTTTCAAGTCACCAAGTCTGGGTCTTGAACTGTAAGACATCCGTATGGGAATTCGGTACCTCAGCCACCATACCACATGCCGGCCCCTATCTCCCATTTTCTTTTTTAGAGAGATTTTTGGTATAGGGCATGTGAGCTCGCCAGAGAGACAGAAAGCAAGAAATCACACCCCGAGGGAATGGCCACACCACAATCCCCTCTCCTCTATTCTTCTCTCGGATTTGGGGCACGCATGCACATGTGCCCAGTGTGAGTTTAAGCTGGGACTTGAACAGTGGTCCACCACATGGTAGTCCAGTGCCGTAACCATCACACCACCTGCTGGCCCCTCCTTCCCAGTTCCTGCTTTGTTTGGGGTGGTCTAGTGGTTGCCAGGTTACTCCAAACTGTCCTTCAGCTAATTTTTTTATAACTACGAAAATTATGTAATGGATTCACAATATAAAAAAGCATCAAATTATGACAATGACATAAAATGTGTGGAGGAGAAATAAAAATGTAAAGTTTTTATATGAGACTTAAGTGAAATTTTTGCTATCTTAACATAGACAGTTATAACTACAAAATTGTTTTTAGAAGCCTCATGATAGTGCACATAAATACTGTCATAACAAGAGATCAAGAAAAGCATAGTAGAATGAATAGTACCTGTTCAGGCCCTATTTCTTCTCTCCTGTGACCCCAGTGACATGAAACGTAGATTATTTGTTATAGTCCATAGGTCCCTGAGACTGTATTAATTTACAAAATATGATTTTTCATAGCATGGGGGCAATTGCGAACAGTATGTAGATGGGTTGTATCAGTGTCAGTACTGGTTGTAATAATGTACTGTAGCTTTGTAAAGGTTAACATTGAGGCACACTGGCAACGTATATATTGAAATTCTGTTATTTCTTACAACTGCATATGCTTCTGTAATTACCTCAGTAAAAATCCTAATTAAAAATAATAAGTTAAAGAATTTAAAGCTATGATTTGTGCAAAAAGTTTGTTTCTAAAATGAACTGTGTAGTAAGGAGTGTTCACAGAGTCTTTTTTTCCAATTCAGTCTCTATTTTCTCTGTCCTTCTGTAGGTAACCATGCTAATACTTTCCGGTCTATCTTTCTAGCATATCTTTTGACAATGTGTTTTATGTCCATTTTAACTTTTTCCCTCCTTCCCACTCGTGATGAAGGAAGTATATTGAAGTTACTCTTTACCATGCTGTTTCTCTTAGTACTTTTCCTTGAGATCACTCTTTATAGAGATCTTCCTCATTGCATTAAATGCATAAACTATGGTTTATTTGTCCTTACAGTTAATGACACAGTATCTTCATGCTTGGTTATTTTGTATTCTCCTCTGTATATTTTGGGAAATACTGCATATGGTATTTCTGAATCAACAGTAAACAGATTTGTAATTTTGCCAAATTATAAACAAATTTGTAATTTGTAAAACACACCAAGCACGTGTGAGTACCTGAGCTCTGACAGGCTGGAGGGCTTAAGGTAGGGTATCAGGGCATGACCAGACCCAGTGGACAGTTCTCTCTCTTTCTCTCTCTCACATGTATGCATTCATGTACTCTTTTATGAATAAAGAAGAAAAAAGTACAAGTATAGCATTCCCTAATCTGAAAATTCTGATTTCACAAATGCTGCTAAGTGCTACAAAAAGCTGACACAGCTCAGAATTTTACACTTGACCTCATGTAACAGGCTGCAGTTAAAGCTCTACAATTCAAAAATATTATGTAAAATTACTTTCAGGCTATGTGTGTACGTGCTAAACACATATTATGTTCAGACCCTCATGCCCAAGATACCTCATTTTTTATATGTGAATATTCAAAACCAAACAAACAAAAACTAGTAACACTTTTGCTCCCAAGCATTCTAGGTAAGGGGTATACCACCTGAATTTTCCAATATCCACTGTCTTTTTTGTGCTCTAATAAAATGTTGTTACTAAACAAAGCCTTAAAATGTAATTGTGACAACAAGTCTGTGTTCAAAATTAGACATTTTTAAAATGTAGAATTGTCAGAATATTCTTTTGCATCCTCCATGTATTTTTAGGCATTTACTTAAGTCCAACTCAGTGATGACACAGTTTAGTTTTTAAGAACATTTCTGCACTTGAAAGGTTCTTAGCATAAATAAGCAATGTCATTTACAAGTGACAGTAGTTTTGAATGGTTTTTAACTAGAGAATTATGAACACTCCTTTTATGGAAATAGTTTGAAATGATGAGTTATGTAATTTTACAATAACATTTTGACAAAAGATTTAAATGTAATTATTACACATTACCATAATTAAGCAATATAGTTACTGTAGGTTCATATAATTAAATCTAAAAATTAAACTTCCATAGAAAATGTAAGGATTTGTTCCTTTTCATGGTTCTGCTATAAGTGTAGTTTCTAATTGGGAGCAGAATGAAGAAAAATATGTAAATGCAGGTATTGACTTACATCTTGCAGGGAGGGTCAAAAGAGACTTGGTACTGATAAAGATATAATTAGCTTATAGTTTTCTCTAGGATAACAATGTGATTTAAAAAAATTTTTTCTGCCTATGTTGCTTTGAAATCTGACTGAGTGGGAGATGAAGAAAAAAAATGATAGGACCTTCATAAGTCTCTGCATTGTAGCCTTTCCTGCTGTGTTCTGTGTTGGATCTAACACCAAAAGACCCTGATCTCTAGCTTCGTGGGCTCCACGGAATAACCAACAATCAGTATGTAACAAGCCAACTAAAAATGCTCCGTATGTTTTCAGTGTATATTGGACAAACACTAGTGTTGATTCTGTAGAGTAAGTTTATATAAGAGGATACTATAATTACCTTAAAATGAACTATAGGGCCAGATTGTTATATAGTGGTTAAGGCAGCTGGATCCCACCTGGTCAATCTTGCGGTTCAAGTCCCAAACCGAGCAGCTTGAAAAACCACACTGGGTGCATGTGCATGCATGCCCAAAACCCCAATAGAAGGGAGAAGGAGAAGGAGAAGAAGGGATTGCAGCATCATGTCTGATGGAGATTGTTTTTCACTTTTCCTTTCTCTCTCTCCCTCCTCCTATCCTTCCTCTCTCCAACTAGTACACACGCTCACTAGCAAAAGAAAAAAGTAAAAAAAAAATATAATGGTAGTAACAGAACAAGGTTTTATCTTTAGCACCTATTCTACAGTAACACCTAGAAGATGGTAGGGAATGGAGTATTTGTTTAACGAATAAATCTATGTGCTGAACACTGTGGAGAGTTTTCAAATAAATGGGACATTGGCCCCATCATAAACAAAAAAAAACACTTCTCCCCTGCCTGACACACACATACACATATGCTAGAATGTTTTAATAGTTATGATTTGTGATTTTCACCTTAAGGCTTTAAAAATTGTTTTTAAAAATTATTTCAACATTTATTATCTAATAGACTTTTGAACTTTTAGCATGTATGTGTTCAGTGCATTTTTACATCATTGCTAACTAGCAGAAGTACATGCTGCTTATAATTTTTCAGTTCTATTTTTAATCCCTGTGGAATAAAAATACTTTAGAATAATTGTTTATGAACCAGATATAACTTCCATAGGTACGCCGTTTTATTCCCATCATGGGGAATTGATTTGCTTCAGAAATCACTGAGGAAGATATTAGGGCAAGAAGAATGTTTAGTGTTTGGGCCATTTGTTAGTACGAATGGTGGATGAGGCAGCTGAATCCCACATGGCCAATGGGCAGTTTGAATCTCAGACACAGGGGCATAAAAAAACATAACTGAGCATGAAAATCATGCCAAGCATGTATGTGTGCATGCTTAAAATCCCAAAAGGAGAAATGGAGGAGAAGGAATTATGGCATGACCATCCATTATGGGGAGTGCTTTTTCATTTTCTCTCACTCTCTTTTTTTCTCCCTGACAAGTGCACACACCCACTAGCAAAGCCAGAAAGAACAAAACAAAAACTGGGAAAAAACAATGTTTAGTTCAAGGGATTTCTGGCCACTAAATTCATGAAAGGAAATTTACAAGAGGGGTGAAAAATGAAATCTCAGATTAATTGAGGACTGAGAATACTAAAATTGTAAAGTGGAAGAGGAAAAGGCAGCAGTAAATGATTTAAGTTACTGATAGATAATTAAATGAAAGATGCATTGCCTCAGTTTAATTAACTGTCTGCTAGTCAGTAGCTCTGTGTAGCACAATGTGATGTCATAAAATGTCCTTGAAAAAATTTCTTTTATCTCTCTATATAAAAAGCCACTTTTATCTGGTGAAAATTCCAATATATGTATATTGTAGGTAAATGTAACATAAGAAAACTCCATGACGGGACCAGGAGATGTCATAATGGGTACGTTGCTGGACTCCCGCATAGTCGACTGCGATTTGAGTCCCTGACTTGGTAGCTTAAACCTCATGCCAGGCATGTGTGCTTGCATGCCAAAAATCCTGAGAGGAGAATGTGGAAGAAGGGATTGTGGTGTGCCCATCCTCCCTGGGGTGTGATTTCGCTTTCTGTCTCTCTGGTGAGTGCACGAGCCCTACAGCAAAATATCTCTCTCTCAAGGAAAAAAAAAAAGAAAACTCATGATAATTTGATTGGGTGTGTACCAAAAAAAATTGAATTTAAAAAATTTACACAAAGCTTATTTTTAAACCATTATAAATGTGTATATTACCTTTATATTGTTTTAAAATGTTCGGATTTAATAGCTGTATAATAAATAAGTAGATTTCCAAAAACTGAGTGACTGAAACTTTCTGATGGAAAGTTTATCATCTTAATCTTTAAAGTTAAACCCTATAATGTGAATTGTTTAAATTCCTTTAAAATGGTGTTTTAATATATAAAAACATACAAAATTATTTTTGATGTCTGAGATTACCCAGGTGTTCAATTTATCAGTAGCAGCTACAATTTTGGTTATAGATAGCCATGCTAAATGTGTATGAATCAGCATATCTAAAGATGATTTTATAGCTATGCCATTTTACCAGTAGAGAAATGGGGACAAGTAAAAGGAAGGGAGTTAAGGGGAAAAAGAAAGAAGCAACATATTTAAGGGACACAAAAATGAAAACTTACCTGGTGATGATAACATATATGACAATACCTTTCACTGAAATAATATCCAGTGTTTTCATGCTGGGAAAATGTATTCTACTAGACTTAAAAAAATTGGAAAAAATAAAAATACTTATCAGGATTATCATTTTTTTTTAACTATCTGAAGTCTGCTGTACATTTTATTGATTCTAAAGACTTCATATAATCATTTCAATCTTTTACCTGCAGTGTTTACATTTGTGTGAACATTTCACTTTAGCCAAAAGCAAACATTTTTGTAGAATTAAGGAAATTGCACACTGACTAAAAACAGAAGTTTGCAATGTATAATTTATTCCAAAGTTATGTTCCAGGAAAACAAAACAATTAATAAATGGGATTACTGTGTGGTCTGGTTTGAAAAAGTAAAAAAAAGTAAAGAAAAAAAGAAATGGGGGCAGGAAAGAGATTGAGCAACTTGGAAGTCAGTAATGTGCTACTTTCTAGCTAAAGAGACTTAGTACTTTATTTGTCCTTCATTTCCTTATCAGCAGATGGGGTGTCATTTGCATGGTGTTACTAGGTGAATTGAACGAGATTAGGTAGGTAGCACGCTGCCTGTGCACAGCATGTACTCAAAAGTAGATGGTTCATTTGCCTATCTAGTCAGAGATAGAAATAGGTATTATTTACTAGAACATGGTTTTCTTATCCCATGAGTTTATCAGAATGTGAGCTACTCTGGCATCTCCCTGGGGTCATGTTTTCATGTGTAGTTTATACAAGCACTAGTATATATTCATTGCTGGCATCTAGCACATTAGCAGAAGTCAAAGGCAGGATGGATAGGAATAGTCTAAAGTAGATTTTTTCCCCCCCCAGAGCATGAACTGCATGGTCCGCTTGCTCAGAATCTCCTGGGATGTGAGCTAAAGGGGAAATTCCTGAGCTCGACCTCAGACCTACCTAGGAATACACATATACTCACAGATGATTAAATTGCTTTGTTAAACATGATTACATAGCTTGTTGTAGCTAGGTGACAAAGCTAAGAGGAAACAAAACTGGAACCAAGAGAAAAAGCCCTTTTCTCCTGTAGTGTCCCTTCAGTGTTCACTGTACTAGTGATCTCTAGCATTTTTGACACCAGGGGCCCATTTCATTGAAGACAGTTTTTCCACAGACCAGGAGGAGGGGGATGGTTTCAGGATAATTCAACCACATTGCATTTGTTGTGCACTTGATTTCTATTATTACTACTTTATAATATGTAATGACATAATTATATAGCTCACCATAATGCAGAGTTTGGAGGAGCCCTGAGCTTATTTTCCTGCAATTAGATGACTCCTATGAGAATCTAATGGTGCTGCTGATCTGACAGGAGTTGGAACTCAGGCAGGAATGCAAGAGATGGGGAGTGGCTGACATGCAGATGAAAGTTCATCCTCTCACCTGCCATTTACCTCTTGCTGTGTAGCCCAATTCTTTGTTGTTGTTGTTGTTTTTAAGAATTATTTCATTTTGCTCATCATTATTTTTTAAATTTGAGCACCGCAAAGCAACAGACAGAGCTGTGGTCGGCCACATGGGCTAGCACTTAGATTACCATGCCACCTGCTTGACCCTGTGCAGCTCAGTTCCTAACAGGCCACACACTGGAACCAGTCTGGTCTGAAAGTTGGGGACCTCTGCTCAAGAGATTAAGCTTTAACTTATGCTCACTACCAAAGAAGAATGCTTACCTCCACTGTTGCGCTCTCTTACATAAATGCAGACATTGAGGGGTGGATTTACAGCCAAGAAGCGAGAGGTTGACAGCTACTGTCTATTTCAATCCCCTTCCCAAAAATTAACACAATTTTAACAGTTCTTTGGGAGTCATAAAATCAAAACAAACTTGCGACCAGCAGTTAGCGTAATGGCTATGTCGCTGGACTCCCATATAGTTGACTGCAGTTCGCGTCCTGGACCCAGTGGCTTAAACTCACGCCGGGCACGTGTGCGGTGTGGCCATCCCCCCTGGGGGAGGGGTGATTTCTCGCTTTCTGTCTCTCTGTCTCTCTCTTTCTGGTGAGCGCATGCACCCTATAGCGGGAAAAAAAAAAAAAAAAAAAAACCTCTTCAAAAACAAAACAAACTTCAGACTTATTTTAGTTTTAATATAACCTATCCTTGGACAATAGGCTAAATTATTCAAGTGTCTAGACTTGAATACAACTAAACAATCATAGAAGAAAAGATTTCATAGTAGTAGTTTTGACAAAAATTTTTAGTATTTAACCTAAGTCTTTCTTCATTTAGGGAAACTATACTGTTCGCCACGATTACTGTATTAGAATATTTCGTAGATTACATTAAAGTTAACCTGTGAGAGAAAGATGAAAAATCTTTAGGGTTGCTGATAATAGTTGACGGGCTGTGATGATCGATTTGTTTATCTGGACACCCAATGGTATTTAATTCAGCATAAAAGTAGCAGTTTTGTTGCAAATCCATTAGCCATTTTTGCCAATATAGTCAAGTTACTAGAGAGGGGATTAACTGGAAAAAAATTCCAAAATCTGGCCTTTATTTCTCAATCCAAATATTTTATTAGATTTTTTTTCTTTTAGTTCTGTGAATACAATAGTAGGAAAATAAATGGCATAGGTCAAGTTTTTTTATTACCTTTATTTTTTCAGTGCAAAATAGATCATCATAGAACTGATTTATTCATTCAGGAGAGAATACTAATTTGCTCCATCCTCAGAAATAGGAAAACATTTCTATAGAGTCAATTTTTAGAATTTAATGTATAGTTTTGTAAAAGAATTACAGATAGTTTCTGACAAGGCACATCTCATCACATCGTGTTTCTGCTGTAATAATACTAAAAACACTTAAAGAGAGAGAGTTCTTCTATGTCTGTAATCAGAAGTGATCATATATAGAAGCTTTGCACAGACACTTTTCTTATATAAATATTAATACAGATTAAAAGATGTGACTTTGGGGCCAGCAGATGGCATAACAGTTACATGGCTGGACTCCCACATGACTGACCACTGTTCTTGTCTAGACCCCGTGGCTTGAAAATCACACTGGGCCTGTGTGCATGGATGCACAGCATCCCAGGAAGAAATTGGAGGGGAAGAGATTGCAGCATGCTATCCCTTCAGGGGGTGATTTCTCACTTTCACTGTCTCTCTCTCTCTCTGGTGAGTACATGTGTTGTAAGGCACACACACACACACACAAAAAAAAAAAACAAAAACAAAAACAAAAATCAGGTACTTCAAAAATTTGTGGAAAGATAGAATTAAAAGTTAAAAATAAAAAATGTCAACTTTATTTCTCAGCAAATACTCCATCAAATTCTGATACCTTTGTAAATAACCTGCCATTTAGTCCATCCCTAAATAACTGAGGGTCCTGAGAATTTACCCATGCCAATGTAGCCTTTTTATTTTTTTAAGAGAGATTTTTGCTAGAGGGCACATGTGCTCGCCAGAGAGACAGAGAGAGAGACAGAAAGCAAGAAATAACCCCCCAGAGGGGATGGTCACATTGCAGTCCCTTTTCCTCCATTCTCCTCTTGGGATTTTGGGCATGCACGCATGTATGTGTTATGTTTTTTAAGCCACTGATGTGGAACTCAAATTGTGCTGTTGCCCATGTATAATCCAGCTGCCCTAACCACTGCACCATCAGCTGGCCCCTTGTGCAGTTTTAATAAGCTTATTTATCTAATTTTTTGAGAGATTTTTGCTAAAGGGCGTGGTGTGCTCACCAGAGACAGAGAGAGACAGAAATCAGTCCCCCCAGGGGGTATCGGCACAATCCCTTTTCCTCCATTCTCCTCTCAGGATTTTGGGCATGCATGTACACATGCCCAGCATGAGTTTTAAGCCAACAGGTCCAGGACTCGAACCGTGGTTGACTGTGTGGGAGTCCAGTGATGTAACCATTACACAGTCTGGTAGTCCCATCTAGTTTTTAATTATATGATGTTAGAAATAAATAGATAAGGGACCAGCAGTTAGTGTAATGGCTATGTTGCTGGACTCCCACGTAGTCGACCGCAGTTCGAGTCCCGGACCCTGTGGCTTAAACTCACGCCAGGTGCGTGTGCGTGCGTGCCCAAGATCCTGAGAGGAGAATGGAGGAGAAGGGATTGCAGCGTGACCATCCCCCCTGGGGGGTGATTTCTCGCTTTCTGTCTCTCTGTCTGTCTCTGTCTGTCTGGCGAGCACACGCGCTATGGCAAAAAAAACCTCTCAAAAAAAAAAGAAAGAAAGAAATAGATAAGAATTAGAGCTTGCGTAGACAACATAGTGAATTAAAATGAAAAATGATATTTGACTTCAGGGTAGGAGCTAAGAAATCTTACAAACTGTGTAAGAGTGAAAAGCATGGCAATCTAGAGTCATTTAATGCTGGAGCACTGGCCATTTATGATACGTTGTGTCCTGAGAACATCTATGTATTATAATCTAAATTAATAATTACCATACACAGTGATAATTCCGTGGCTTAAGCAAGATTTCTTAATGATAGGGTTATGTTCTGAGCTGATGTCACTGTTGTGGGAACATTATAGAATGAATTTACACCTAGATGGTATAGCGTATATAGATAGATAGGTGGCACATCCCTAGTCTATATTATACAGCCTATGTATTTCTTATGTATTACCCACCACTGTATATGATGCATTGGTCAACATGTCATTATACAACACATGACTGTATTCTAGTTCTTCTTTTTAAAAAAGAGATTTTTGCTTTAGAGCATGTGGGCTCACCAGAGTGAGAGAGAGAGACACAGTGAGAGGAAAGTGAGAAATCACCCATGGAGGACGGCCACGCTGCAGTCTCATCTCCTCAATTCTCCTCTCAAGGTCTTGGGCATGCACGCACATGTGCCCCAAATGAGTTTCAAGTCATCAGGACCAGGACTCGAACCGTGGTCAGCCATGTAAGAGTCCACTGGTATAACGGCTATGCCATCTGCTGGTCCTGACTGTATTCTAGTTCTAAAACCCTTGGCATTTCCTTAAAATGCCATTTAAGAAATATTCTACCAAAAAAATGGTAAATGAGTATTTGTCTTAACATAGACTATCAAAAACTCTAAAATGATCAATTGTTCATTTGTATAAAATTTTAGAGAGCAGATATTTAATTACATTAATGATATTTTCCTGAAAGGAAAAAAAAATAACCAAAATGCAGATTGTACCTGTGGTTGGCAAAGTACAACAGGATAGTCCTCAGAAGTTGAGAATATTAATTTTCCCCCATCACATATAGAGATATGCCTTATTTTGGCTTGTGAGAAGTCATTTGACAACAAATTCACAAGTTTTTTCTTATAGAGAAATACTACCTATGTGGGTACCCTGGCACTGATAGGAGCAAAGGAAACCATGGAGGGAGTCAGGATTAAACTTTCACTCCCAGAAAGAAACTAGGATTCAGGTCCTGTCTCCTCTTACAGGAACCAACTGCAGTGGTCTAGCCAGAGTGCAGCTAAAGTAATAGCCTCTGTGCGAGCCTTTCAGGGATCCTTTCCATTGGAAACTCATTAAGAAGCAAAGGACAGATGGGGGGGCAACACCAGAGACCCAACATCCAGGGATTCTTATTGAGTACACCCGCTGTAACCCACATAAATTTGAGTCTAAAATGTTTTTAGAAAAACCAGTACCCAAGTAGATAAAAACAAGTTTTGATAGCCGTCTGTGTTTAAGCAGCATAATTCTTAGTTGCAAAAAGTACTTGTTTTCTCAATTAGATCATTACAGTTTTAAGATGAATCCAGTAGGCATGAGTGCTCCAAGTGTTTTGGTTGAAGAGACCGGTGATGTCAGAGGCATGAGCTGTCAAACCCCAAGCTCACCCTCTAGTGGTGAAAGGTTACTGTAATTTATGGTTCGTGTCACATTTTCATACGTGATTCTGGAAGAAAACACCATAGAAAATGACAAGCTCTGTGTCACAGTGGTAGCAGTTTAACATTCTTTCAGACCCTGAGATGAGATTTCATAAACAGGACATTCTTTCTCTTGCACTTCCTCTTACAACACCAGGGTGAACATGTAGTGAGATTTTTGTTCTTGTTTCTACCTTGAAAGGGAACAAAGTGAGTTTTCCTTAATTACAGTTATTGTTTACAGAACAAATACGGGCAATGTTTGACTTTTTTTTTTTTTTTCACTTAAGGTTTTGCACTTTTTAAAGCAATAGAATCAGGGATTTCTATGAACAGCACCATACCGTATTTCTAGAGTATGACTTATTGACTTTGATGATGTTTATTTTTTTTGTTTTAGTTTCCAGGGGACCCATGCTCTTACCACAAAGAGAGAGAGAAAGCACTTCCAATGGGGTGTGGTCACGCCACAATCCCTTCTCCTCCCTTTTTTTATCCTGTTGGGATTTTGGACACAACCCCATCAACGTTTTTCAAAATGCCAGGGCTGGGATTCCAATCCTGGTTGGCCATGTGAGATCCAGCTGCCTATATAGGGCATTTAACTCCTCTACTAGGGAGACAGCCTGTATAATTTAAGTTCTCTGTTAAAATTTCTTCCATGAGGGACCAACAGTTGGTGCAATGGCTATGTCGTTGGACTCCCATGTAGTTGACCGCGGTTCAAGTTCTGGACATAGCGGCTTGAACTCATGCCAGGTGTGTGTGGGTGTCCAAGATCTCAAGAGGAGAATGGAGGGAAGGGATTGCGCCATGGCCATCCCCCCTGGAGGATGATTTCTCACTTTCTGTCTTTGTCTCTGTCTCTCTCTCTGTATTTCTGGCAAATGCACGTGCCCTATAACAAAAAACACTCCAAAAATAAATAAATAAATAAATAACAAAAAACAAACAAAAATTTTCTCCCGTGAACGAGGGAGAGGGAGACAGAGAGAAACAGGGTCCCAGTGCTGTAGTCCACTCCCATCCCTCAGCTAGCCCTGGATCTGGTGCCCAATGTACTCAGGGAGTTCTCCAGATTTGAACCAGTAACCTTCCCATGTAAGATTGTCTCATATAGCACAGCGATCACTGTATTACCATCTGACTCACTAATGGTATAATTTTTGATATTTTTATTTCTGAGTTTATATACACTGGAATAAAGGTATTAAGGGAATTGGAAAAAGTGAAGAGGGCTGTTTTATTAAAACACACACATATGCATACAATAAAACAAACCTACTTTGCCTTTTTTCTTACTGAAAAAATGATTTAGTGTCATTTTAGAAAATATCAAAACAGTAAGATGAACCCAAGAAAAATGTTCAAAAATATCAATATATTAATAGGTAGTCATTGTGAGTATTTTGTACATCCTTATGTAAGTCTTTTGGGCACGTAAATTTGGTGACAAAAATGGGACTGTGTACTACATTTTAATTTATACATTTTATTTAATAGATATCTGTAATTCTTTAGTAGTATATTTTTTCCTTTAAAATTTTTTTATTTTACATTCATTCCCTTTACTTCATCACAGCATACAAAATGCTATTTCCCATCCAGAATACACTGTACATTGGCTTAGTCAAGAATATTACCATAGATATTATCATTAACAAATAATTTTCAATTTCTTGTTTCTTATATATTTTTTCTTTTTTCCCTAGATTACCAACCTCTCACCCTCTGCCAATTCTTCCTCCCACACTGTCTCTGGTATCTACACTTAATTTCTGTTATTTTATTTAATTGTATTTATCATTGTTATTTTTATTATTTTTTAATTTGACCAGAGAGAAACAGATATAGAGAGAAGAAAAGTGAAATAGCAAGCCACCAGATCGAGACTTGAACCTTGGGAGTCCAGCACCTTAACCACCATGCCGCCTTAACCACCATTCCCCTTCTGGCCCCTGAGTAACATATTTTAATGGCTATGTATATATACTTTTTTTTTTTTTTTGGAGAGTTTTTTGTCATAGTGCACATGTACTCACTAGAAAGAGAGAGACAGAAAGCAAAATCACCCCCCATGGGGGATGGCCACGCCGCAATCCCTTCTCCTTCATTCTCCTCTTGGGATCTTGGGCACACACACACATTCGCCTGGTGTGTGTTTAAGCTGTCGGGTCTGGGACTCAAACCGTGGTCACCTACATGGAAATCCAGTGACGTAGCCATTACGCTATCTGCTGGTCCCAATGGCTGTATATTTTTAATTGATTACTTTTAAAGACAGAATCCTCCTGCCTCAGCCTCCCACATATCTGGGACTACAGGTTTGTGCTTTGCTCTTTCACACAGGGTCTTTCTATGTTGCCTCGTCCACCCTTAAACTTGTGATCTTCCTGTTTTGCCTCTCCAAGTCGCTGAGATTATAGACATGCACCACCATGCCCCGCCTCTAGGTTACACCAGGAGTGTAACCATGTGGGCCCAGCCTACGGAACAATGTCTTAGCAGCCTATGCCCCTACAGCTGGGCCCCATGTGTCAAATGTAGTCCTTCCTTTGTTTGTTTATATTTTAGATATAATTTCCATTTAATTTACTCTTTAGCGCAAATACTGTTTTTCTCAGGGTAGCCCCATCACTTACTGATTAAGGAAGCTGGATCCCGCATGGCCAACCACAGTTTGAATACCAGCCCAACTGACTTGAAAAACACGCTAGGGGTGTGTGTGTGTGTGCGCGCGCATGCACATGCCCCAAATCCTGACAAAATGGACAAATGGAAGAAAAGGATTTTGGTGTGACCATGCCCCATTGGGAAGGGCTCTCTCTCTCTCTCTCTCTCTCTCTCTCTCTCTCTCTCTGTCTCTGGTGAGCACACATACCCTCTGGCAAGTAAAAAAGAAAAGCAGTAGTGCTTTCCTTAATTACTAAGGTGAGAAGATCACTGGATTTTTTTTTTCTTTAGTTGTAAATTCTTACTATACCAGATATATGATGAAAGTCATTTAAAATTTGATTTTTTTCTCCTTTTGTTGTCTAGAGCCCTCTTATTCATAATGCCTCCCCCAGATATACAACCTTGTTATCTGGGAGCTTATTAGAAGCAGAATTCTCAGGCTCCATGTTATATATCCTGAATCAGAATCTGCATTTTAAGAAAATTCCCAAGTAATTTATGTGAATTGTAAAGTTTAAAAATCACTGCCCTGGAACTTGATCAGTTTTTACGCATGTTATATGAGTGTTTATTTTCAAAAGCATAGCTCTTCATGAAGTGAAAATTTCTCTGTAATAATTTATTTTGACAAGTTATTGAGCACTCTCTGTTTCTTATTTTGAGAATAAATCTGATAGAGATGCGTTAAGCTTTCCAACATGATTCTACATATATCAAGATATTTCTCATGAATTTTGTATTATGAATCAGTAACTGTTAGTAGGAATAAAACTAGCATTATCATAGCTCTAAATGTGTTTTCTTAGTATTTTATTGAATGCATAATACATTCTAGACATGAAGTGGACAGTACATAGTAAACTAATCTCTTGTGTGTAAATGCCAGTCCTTAAATGCCTTTTATGAAGCACTGTTTGCATATGATGTTTTTTTGTTTTTTCCTAGAATAGCTTGAGTGGTAGGAGTTATACATTTTGTTTCTTAGGAGGAGCTAGAGGCAGCATTTCTGAAATTACACAGCTTGTAAGAGGCAGAGCCAAGATGTAAATTTAGGTTTTGTGATTCGAGGTAGAGTGACTTTTCCTCTACATTCTCAAGTGTGTTGACCAAAAGAATTATAAACATCAGGTACTGAGCAAATGGTCTGTGACAGAGAGTAAACAATGTATGGTTTTTTTTTTTTTTTTAAAGTTTTAATTCAGTCGTCAGAAAAGTTATTAGAATTTTCCTGGTTTTCTGTGCAAAAGTGCTTCAAGACTTTTCCAGTGACCCAATAGATTAATGTAAGTACTAGTGTCAGCATTTTAATTTCCTTATTCCGACTTTTGGACACTTACATAGATTTTAGTATTGCATTTGATTCTGTTTAAATTTTTTAGCTTAATCGCATATTGTATATTTTTTGTAAATAGCTATACTTATTGAAGCTATGCTTCCCTCTTCTCTTACGCTAAAAAGAAAGAATAATGTAATGTTTGTGGTCTGTGTTTCTTTCATTATTCACCACATAGTTTATTCACTATTTTCAAGCCAATTGACAATATCTCAGAGCTGGTATTTAAAGGAAATGGCTGTTTTCTTGAACAGTAAAAAGATTGGCACAAAGAGGTGTGGTGTTATCTGTTGAAGATGTTTTGTAGTTTTATCAGCTGTACTAGGGAGAAATGTTCACCTGTTGAAATATCCACTTTGTAAGACTAATAATAATGTGATTGAATGTATAAAAGAAAATGAAATGAAAAACAAATTAATTAATTAGTAAATAAAAGATTATAAAGTTGAACCTATTTAAGCTTTTGTTTATAAGGCCATTTCTGATTTATTTATCCTGTGATTCTATGAAAACATGGCAGCTTTTTCACTAAGACCATCTCTAAATGTGAGGCACCTGAATAGGTGATCGAACTTGTCTTCTGCTCCATGGATAACCACGCAGCTCTCTAAGGTAACTGCATTAACAAGTACCTTCTGCAAAGAGAGTTTTCTTTCTTCTTTACTCCCATGTTGGAAAAACTGAGCAGAAGATTAGGCAAGTTTGCATAAATATTTTCTGTGAGCTTACAAAAGTTCAAATAAGCATTCCTTCTAGAGTATAGCTCTTGATTTTCCTTCTAGAACAAGTAGATGATGAAGGTGAGTTTAATAATTAAACAAATTTTACAGAAGGAATGTTTCTTAATTTCCCATTTCTGTGTTCTGATTTTTTTTTTTTTTTCCTTCCCAACTGGTACAGCCCAGCCACAGTGGTGTAGCCATAGTGAAATGCTCAGATGTGCTGGAGGCCGTTTGGAACATTGGAGTTTGGTTCCTGGGTCGGCTTTGTGCCTACTGGGTACATAAATGCATGGTCATGATTCTGCCTGGCCAAAAAACTAGGGATGGGGAGAAGATCAAAGTATGAGGCCCTATTGAGGGTGTTTGTTTCCCTTTCTCTTGAAATAAAGAAATAGACACTTTATAAAAATGTCTGTGAAAAACTAATAAAAAAACCAAAATGAACATACCAGGAGTCTCTTTAGAGATCCAATCAAATCAAGTCTACCCCCCCCAAAAAAAAAAAAAAATGCTGCAATGGCTACTATAGTTGTTTTCTTTTTTTTTTTTTTTTAAGAATTATTTATTTAATTTTATCTAGTCTCTCATTTATTTTAATTGGACCAGAGAGAGAGACACACACAGAGAGAGAGAAAGTGAGAAAGCAAGCCACCAGGTCTGGGTCTCTAACCATGGAAGGCCACGTGGGAGTGTCTAGTACATTAACCACCATGCCACCTGTTGGCCCCACCAATAGTAGTTTTCTATAGTAGTTTCAGTAAGAGGCCCTCATTAAGTCTTTGTCGGAAAGCTCCTGTTTGTTCCTCTTTAAGAGTAAGTTAAGGCTGGCCTAGTTGCCTAGTAACTAAGGAAGCTGGATCTCATGTGGTGGACTGAGCTTCAAATTCCATCCCAGTGGCTTGAAAAGCATTCCAGGTTTATCTCTCTGTGTGTGTATAAAATTCTGACAGATGGAGACCCTGCGTCATTTGAGGGTGCTTTCTTTCTACCTCTCCCTCCTACCTCTGGCAAGTATATGTACCCTCTGGCAATTAAAAACAAGAACAAAAAAGGGAGTATTTAAAAGTAAGTTTTACAAAGATTAACTTTTTTTTTTTTTTTGGAGAGGTTTTTGCTATAGGGCGCGTGTGCTCATCAGACAGAGAGAGACAGAAAGTGAGAAATTGCCCCCCAAAGGAGATGGCCAAGCCACAGTCCCTTCTCCTCCATTTTCCTCTCAGGATCTTGGGCACGCACACACACGCACCCGGCGTGAGTTTTAAGCCACCAGGTCCGAGACACGAACCGCGGTTGACTACGTGGGAGTCTAGTGACATTGCCATTACACTAACTGCTGGTCCCCAAAGATTAACTTTTGATTGGCTTTGCAGTATTTGAGATACTATAGGACACTTACATGTAGACACAGAAACTATAAATGAGGATCTTCTGGATGGTTGCAATTCTGGATTTAGTAGAGAGCTTAACATTGTTTCAGAGCTGGCAGGTGGCGTGGTGAAGGGCACTGGACTCCCACATAGCCAACCATGGTTTTAGTCCTAGACCTGGTAGTTTGCTTTCTCACTTTCTCTCTCTCTCTCGCACTCTGTCCCTCTCTAGTCAAATTTTAAAAATAAGTAAATAAATAAAGTTAAATAAAATAATTCTTTAAAAATAAAAATAAACATTGTTTCACTTAATTTTCAAACCTTAGATGACGTAGTTAGTTTATAGTGAAGTTTATATGCTTACTTAGTTGTCAGAAGGCACATGTGCTCACTGAGGGAGAGAAAGCACCCTCAATAATGTGTTGGCATGGTGCAGCCCCTTCTCTATTTCTGTATTCTATCAGGATTTGGGCATATACCCACTCTCACTCTCAGCATGTTTTTCAAGCTTCCAGGGCTGGGATTTGAACTGTGGTCAGCCATGTGGGATCTGGCTTTCTGTTTACAATGCTTAACAGCTATTATACAGGGCCAGCTGTATTTTGACTCTTGGTCAAAGAGAGTAACATTTTACCTTGATCCAGGGCTGAGCAATCACCCTCAAAAAGAAGGATGGTGTATTCCGAGAGGATCATACTACCTTTTCCTCTCTTGTTTCTTCTTTTTGATAGAATGAGGGGTGGGGGAAGAAAAGAGAAACCTGATTGGTTATAGCCTTAACATGGTGTTAGGGTGCTTTTGTAGGCATTTTTGAAGATATTGTGAAGATGGTAAGTTTGGGTCTGAGCTTCAAGATAAAGTTCAGTATAAAGGTTGGAGGGATGGGCCAAGACGTTTTCACGAGTGGAAGTAGAAAAAAAAATGAGGGCCAACTTGTGTAATGAAGATAAAGGAGAATCTGAAGGGTCTTTTTACACATTTGACATAACAAATCAGTGTTTTATTTTTATTTTTTTGAGAGGGTTTTGATGCATGTAATGATAGAGTTGAAAGGAATGGCTTTTTAATCTCTCCACTTGCACCTAGTACCCTTTGAGCAAAGATCTGGCATGAATGCTTTAATTTGTGCATGTATACAGTCTGTGGTAAATCAAATTGGAATTGTACAAATTGTATTCATGGCATATTGAACTAGAAGTTTTCCAGAGCATGGTGCTATTAGGTGAGCAGTTGATCTGGAGGGAACAGATGCTTTGCTGTCAGTTTCTTGGCCTTGGGTGAGTGACCCACCTTAGTTCACTCACTTTATTCATGTTTAAAAGTGGACATCTTGTAATTGGTTTAATGTCTTCGTTCTATTAAAAAAAGAAATGTTTAAAAGAGCACCAAATGTAATTTACTTGAAATTCAAAATGATAGTATTAAATTTGGGCATTTTTCTAAAAATGGTTGCAATTTTTAATAATATCTTACTCTGTTTGGAATGCAACAATGAAATACCATAAACTAGGTAGCTTAAGCAATGGGAATTTGTTTTTAACCTCCCCAGAGACTGGGAAGATCACAATCAAGACACTGGCAGATATAATGCCTTCTATTTCTGTTCATAGACTCGTCATCTTGCCACGTACCCTCACCTGGGTGAAGGGGTAGAGTCTCTATAGGTACTCTTTTATGTTATTGTATTTGCTGGAGTGTGTATGCACTCTCCAGAGAAAGAGAGAGAGGAGAACACATCTCCGATGGGGGATAGTCATGCCACATTCCCTTCCATGGCCTAATTACTTCCCAAAGGTCCCAACACTTGGTACATATCACCTTTAGTAGTTTGAATAGCGACGTATGATCTTTGCAGGGACACAGACCTCTAGGCAATAACAGGTAGTTCAAAAAAGGAATGTTTTCTAGACTATTTTAATTTTTTTTTCAAATAGTATGTCACTAGGCTAAAGGTGCACTCTGTTCACCAAGAGATGCATGTTGTGATGCATTTTGCATAGTACAAGATTATGGTTTGATGGGCAGAAATTGAGTTTGTCTTTGTTTTAAGGCTTCTTCCCTATTAATACTCAACACAAGAAAACTAATGTGATATGTTGGAATTGATCTTTGCTACAGGCTGAGTGAACCACTTGATTTGGTACTCTTATATCATGAATCAATAATGTAAAATGTATTTTATCAGTGATGACTTTTGTGAAACAATTAGATACATAAAAAAGACTTTTTAATAGTTATGTAAATTTCATAAATAACATAAAATACAGTCATTTGCGATATAATGAACCCTTTTCATTGGTAATTTCCAAAACATAAGCCTTAGTTCTGAACATTTTAATTTTCCCTTTATTTATGATAGATCACGTGTGTGCGTGAGTGAAAGACAGAAAGCGCACCCTGTGTGGGGCTTGTTTATGCACAGTCCTTCTTCATCTAACTCTCCATCCCGGCAGGATTTTGGACACATGTGTATTCACCCAGCATGTTGCTAGGGTCAGGATTTGAACCCAGCTGGCCATAGGGGACCCACCTTTTTTTCTACACAAAATTTAACAACTGCACTGTTGTTCTGGCCCTGAAGAAACATTTTAGACAGTGGTTTATGGTTAGATTAAGTTCATGATTTTTAATTTTAAATTTTACTCTGAAATTGAAAAACTTCTAATCTAAGGTTGATTTTGTAAAAATTATTTTACCCCTGTATGGGTATGCTTAGATTATTAAATACCAGGCCAGCCCCATAGTCTAGCTTTTAAGGAAGTCAGATTCATCAGGAATTTCAAGTCCCAGCACTGGCGGCTTGAAAAACACCCCAGGCATGCATGCCCAAGAATCCCAACAGGATGGAGAAATGAGAAAGGGTTATTGTATGACCATTGAGGGATGCTTTCTACCCCTCCCCCTGTCTTGGTGTCTCTCTCTGGCTAGTGTACACACTCTTTGGGTATTAAAAAGAATTATTATTACTATTATCACTATTTTTATGGAGAGGTTTTTACTATAGGGTGCATGCGCTTGCCACACAGACAGAGACGGAGGGACAGAAAGAGTGAAATCACCCCCCAGGGGGGATGGCCACGCCACAACCCCTTCTCCATTCTTCTCTCGGGATCTTGGGCACGCGCGCACACACACGTACCCGGCATGAGTTTAAGCCACCGGGTCCGGGACTCGAACCACAATCGACTACATGGGAGTCCAGCGACATAGCCATTATGCCAACTGCTGGTCCCCGAAAAAGAATTATTAAATGCCAGTACAATAAATACATTTGTCAAGTCACTAAATTACAGTGTACTTGTTAATAGCATCCTGTGTAGTCTTTCTCCAGATACTGCTAGTAGAAAAGCTACTGTTTATTTGGGAGCTGTTATCGATTGTTATGCTGATCTGTGTCACAATGATTCTCTTATCCTTTGCTCCATTTGAGACACACTCAAGATTTAGTTCACATTGAGAGGCAAAGAAAATGACCCATTGAAGATTAGAATGTTTCAAAGAACCAAGAATAGCAAGAATAGCAACGTTTAAGAAGGTATTTGTGGGACTGGCTGGTGGTGTAGTGGTTAAGATAACTGAATGCCACATAGCCAGCTGTGTGGTTGGAGTCTCAGACCTAGTTGCTTGAAACCCACCCTCCCCCGTGGGCACGTGTGTGTGCCCAAAATCCCAAGAGGAGAATGGAGGAGAAACAGTGTGGCATGCTTCCCATCCCTCTCAGCTCACTCTCTAGTGAATGCAAGCACCCTCTGGAGGGGCGGGGAGAGGAGGATATTTTGTCTGTGTGTGTGTGTGTGTGTGTGTGTGTGTGTGTGTGTGTACGTCTCTCTGAAAAGAACCTCATCTCATCCTGTTTGTAGCTTCCCTAGTGTTTTCTTTTTGTAGTAGAGAATTTGAAAGACAATATTATTTCATACCTAAGAGGAAGAGTAATTTCTTATAAAGGACTGATATCAAAAAAAGAACTTCAACATCTGAACCGCATGCATTACTGATTGGTCTGTTGTACTCTTTCTTACCCCTCTGGCTCATTCTCATACAACATATTTTATTTCTCTGTAGTCAATGTGGTAACGATGTTAAGACATTCAGACACCTGGGGGAATTTATGTGCCTGCATAAATGCTCTGGGCATACCTTGTGTTGAACTCTGAATTGAAAATAATTTGTACCTTTTTGCCCTTCACTTATTTGGGGCATTACCATTTTGTTATGTACTTACTCATAGTTAATATCCCTAAATCCGTTAGCATTAAGACTCAATGACTAGGAAAAATGACAAAGATGGGCTCTTAAAAGAGCTTGGTTCTGTAGAAGGCTAGGATTTTAAGCCTGTGAATTTTCAAGTGGTAGGTCAATTAGGCAGAACTAGTCATGCATTGCAGTAGCTTTAAAAGCTATCTCGAAACAAATTTCCAACCTGGATGGTGTTCATGAGCTATAATTTGAAGAATGACTGAAGGATATGAGTACTAGATTTAGGTACTTTAAAAAAAACAATTTCATATGGATTAAGTTGGATGTTTTATTCATAAGAGCTAGTCTGATCTTTATATGCCTTGATATTTTTAAGTCCTATAATTTCTGTGTTTTGAATTAATTACTACACAGAAGTCTTTATTTTCAACAATTCAATTGGGGTGGGTAAGAACTTTTTTTGTGTTATAGAATGTTAATAAAATTCCATTTGAGGGGGAAAAAAAAAACTCATCCACTCAGAAGCTGGGTTTTTTTTTTTTTTTCTTTCTGTTTTTGATCCACAACCTTATCTTTGCAGACTTCAATACAGGAACCTGAGTTTCTCTCTGCAAAATACTTACCCAGGGTCTGATTCCTCATTCCTTTATGAAGTTAATTTATTATGTTTCAGTACTCTAACTAGAATTTGTTTTTCCAAAAATATGGATGTGACATTTTCACTTCATTTTCTAAGAACTACTTATTCATACTCATGATTAGTACTATTTCTATATGCAGAGAATTAGTTCTTTATCTCTCAGCATGGCAGATATTTTTGCCTTTCTAAATGTTTTTAGGTTTTGTTTCTTGTATTCATAAACAAGTTTTAAAGTTTTATACAGTCACAGGCCAATTGGTGGTACAGCAGTAATGCAAGCCTTTGAGAAGGTGACCCACATACGAAGATACCAGGTTCACATCCAGAGACCTCCTTGAACATGCTGGATATGTACATGCCCATGGTTGGAGCTGGCTAAAGCTTGGGAGTTTAAGACTGCGTTGGAAGTGCCTCCCTCTGTCTCTGTCTCTGTCTTACTACTGGCAGAAAGAAAGAAAAAATTAGATGACAGGGAGACCAGCAGTATGGTGGTTAGGGCACCTGGATTTCTACATTGCCTCTTGTGGCTCAAGTCCTGGACCTGGTGGCTTGAAAATCATACTGGGCATGTGTGCGTGTATCTTCAAAATCTAGAGGGGAAAATGAGGAGAAAGGATTGCAGTGTGGCCATCCCCTCTAGGGGATGATTTCTCACTTTCCCTCTCTTTGTCTCTCTCCTCTCTAGCGAGTGCACATGCCATATTGCATAAATAAATAGACAGATAGATAAAAGGCTTTATATAGTCAAATTATCTCTGTTTTCATGTTGATCTTTGAGCTTTATTTGCCATAACTTTTTTTTTTTTTTTTTGGAGAGATTTTCGCTATAGGGCGCGTGTGCTCTCCAGACAGACAGAGACAGAGAGACAAAAAGCGAGAAATCACCCTCCAGGGGGGATGGTCATGCCGCAATCCCTTCTCCTCCGTTCTCCTCTCAGGATCTTGGGCACGCACGCACACGCGCCTGGCGTGAGTTTTAAGCCACCGGGTCCGGGACGCGAACTGCGGTCGACTACGTGGGAGTCCAGCGACATAGCCATTACACTAACTGCTGGTTCCCTATTTGCAATAACTTTTGAAAAACTTTGTTTAGTGTATACATTTGTCTATAACATTTTTAATTATGTAATAATTTTTTTTCTTTTTTTTTTTTGAGAGAGATTTTTGCTATAGGGTGCATGCACTCACCAGGGAGACAAAGAGAGACAGGGAGACAGAAAGTGAGAAATCACCCCCAGAGAGGATGACCACACTGTAATCTCTTATCATTTTCTTCTTGGGATTTTGGGAACACATGCACATATGCCCGGTGTGAGTTTTAAGCCACCAGGTCTGGGACTCGAACCACAGTTGACTATGTGGGAATCAAGTAACACAACCATTATGCCATCTGCTGATCCCAATTATGATAATTTCTTAAATCATACTGTGATTACTTTGTGGCTGTGTCTATGGGAGAGGGAGATATTTATATTGCTAGCCTCTAGGTTTGGAGACTAAAGATGTTTGGAAGTAGTGTTTATAGTTAATAGCTGAGCTTTTTGTATTCCGTAGCAGGTATTCCTACAAAACCCTTTTCCATCTGAGTGCTTTCCAAGGCAAGATAAAATGGTCGAAGCAATTAAATAGGGACTCTCACTACTAATTAGTGGGCCTTTGGAGTTAATGAGCCAATTAGAGGTTAACCCTTCCTTGAAATGTGCTGGCCTTGAGGAAGATGGACTAGGAATCAACAGGTCTTCTTCTCTGAAAGATAAGAAAGGGATTATAACAGACTAACCCCAGATATAGATATAGGTATAGATATAGATATAGATATAGATAGATATGTAGATATAGATATATAGATACACACACACACACACACACACACACACACTACCCTGGGTTGCACAAGTTGATATTCTTCAACCTTCTAGTCTAAATTATTCTCTGATAACTGAAATCTATTTCCCTGCTGACTTTCTGTCCTTCCCTCATTCTCTCATCTCCCTTGGGTGGTCAGTGAAGCCACCCTGAGGGCCAAGAAAGAACACTGCATGGCCTTTGCTATCCAGCACTTTCCATCTTTGAGGGCATACAGGTTGTGAGCATCATAAAAACCATGGGACTAAGAGTTAGAGGCAAGAGGGCAAGTATTGCTTTCTCCTTTGTGGTCAGCATCCAACAAGAGCCAAGGCATTCTGAGTGTTGGAAGCAAGGTCAGTGAAAGGGATATAGTGAACTGTGTCTACAGTTGAAGCTGACCTTTTCCCTCTCCTGGTCACTGGCCGAGGACTTAAACCCGGACATGGGCAGGTTCACTAAAGCCTGAATGAACAAATGCAAGGGACAAAAGAGAGCCCCGTGACCTTCTGGAGGACCTGTGTTACTGTATCAGGCTTTGCTTGAATCTAAACTCAATCATGGAAAGGTGGTTACAAAAACGTTTAAGAGTCCTGGGAACCAGCAGTTAGTGTAATGGCTATGTCGCTGGACTCCCACGTAGTCGACCGCAGTTCACGTCCCGGACCCGGTGGCTTAAAACTCACACCGGGCGCGTGTGCATGCGTGCCCAAGATCCCGAGAGGAGAATGGAGGAGAAGGGATTACGGCGTGGCCATCCACCCTGGGGGGTGATTTCTCGCTTTCTGTCTCTCTGTCTCTCTCTGTCTGTCTGGCGAGCGCACGCGCCCTATAGCAAAAACCTCTCCAAAAAAAAAAAAAAAAGAGTCCTGTCAGAATGACTTGCACAGCCCAGCAAGCCTAAGACTGTCAGAATGAAGCTGTAGTCCCAGCAAAGGTAGATTTGCCAGCTCATTTCAATGAAAGAGATTACTCATCAGAGAAACCACTCCTGGGCCATACCAGTCTAAGGAAAGGAGTTTTATTACAGGATTTTTGACAAGGGTACAATTTTGGTGAAATCTAAACAAAGCAACTTTCTGATAGGTTCAAAGCAAATCAGGGATCATGTGTAAATGGGTCCACATCACCATAAAGTGGACCAGGGTTTACTTGAAAACTGCAGAGTAAAGAGTGACGTGGAGGGCTAGGCATGGCACAACAGTAATACAACTGGACTTACCCATGAAAGGTCCTGGGTTTGCATCCTGGGACCTCCTGCAGCCTACTAGGTGTACATGTGTGTGCCCGTGGTCAGGCTGGCTAAGACTGGGGTCAGTCGCAGCATGAAGACCCTGTTGGGAGTGTCTTTTTGCCTCTCTTTTTCATAGAATAAATAAACTTAAAAAAATAGCAAAGAAAAGGAATTGGAATGTTGTTTTTGGAAACCCCTTTTCTGAAGCTCTGTACTGGGGTCGTCAGTTGAGGCTATTTCTGAGTATCAAAGTGACTTAGATCTTCCAGGCAAGAGTGAAGTACTTCATTCTTACTGCTATAATTTCAGACAGCAGAGTTTCTGATAGTCTGTGATTTTAGAGCACAAAGTTTCTCAGGAAGTAGGAAACAGTAGACACTCAAGAAGGGGGTTATTTTTGACACTTTAAAGTAGCAGAATGTCCTTGAGAAAAGTATTGTTTGGAATCAAATTGTTTAATTTTAAAGCTGGCTCTATCTGTGGGTACCACACATTTACTGTTAAGTTCATAAATATCAAAATGTTTCATAAATTCTTAGAAGCAAAATTTTTCAACATTAACAAATACTGGAAGAGATGGAGCAGAATGCCACTTACCATTCACCTTCTTCCAGCTGAAATCTTTGTTGTATAAATCTGATCTATAAACTTACTGCTTATCTACTTATTTATATCTGTAAATCATTTTGACTTTGCTTCAGGCATTATCTGATCAATTCTTACTCCTAATTTCTTGACTCCTTAATCCTCTCTCTTCCCCCTTTGAAATTTGCCATTCTGTTTTAGAGCTCATAATTAGCAGACTTAACTTTCTCTGTGGCATCTCACCCATTTCCCCAGTGATGCTAATTTGCCACTTACACAAATAGATATCATATTTAGATGTTTACTATAAACACTGGAAACACAAATAAAGTCCAATGTTCTGATTTCTCCTCCTAGAACCATGCTGCCTGCATCTTTAGAGCCAGTAAGACCTATAAACAACTGATTTAAGGGAGACCTTGTACTTTCTCTGGATGGTCTGAGCCTTGCCAAGAGAATAGTCTTGGAAGTCAGCAGAAAGATCTTCAAAGAGGCAGATCCAAGAAAGAGCATCATCTTCAAAGATCTAAGTATTTATATATATACATATATATATAATTATATAAAAATATAGTTATATATTATATAATTATATATATACACACACATATATATACATATACACATATATGTATATGTGTATATATATTTATACGTGTATATATATATATATATACATATTTATTTTTTTTTTACTATAGGGCACGTATGCTCACCAGAGAGACAGATATAGACAGAAAGTAAGAAATCACCCCTCAGGGAGATTGGCCATGCCACCATCTCTTCTCCTCCATTCTCCTTTTGGGAACTTGAACATGCACCTGGCATGAGTTTAAGTCACTGGGCCCAGGACTTGAACCACGGTCAACTACATAGGAGTCCAGTGACATAACCATTACTCCATCTGCTGGACCCAAGCTCTGAGTATTTCTATATGCTGGATATATCTGACTCCATCTCCCCATCCCAAACCTGCATAGGTAGACTGGGTCATCTGTGCCCCTGAGTTAGAGTGGGCAAGGAGAGCAAAAAGACATCCCCCTGCTCTCCCCTTGGGACTGACAGCCTCAGTTCTTTACATGATTCACGCAAGTGAGATTAGGAGCCTTCAGGACTTTAGTTCTCAAGTTTGACATTCATTTGGGGTATTTATGTAAGTTCGTGTGCAAGTGCCTGGGTATTTCCTCCAGATCTCCAGGGGTTCTCATTTAGTTGGTCATGGGCATTACCAAACAAACAAACGGAAGCCTCCCCAGGTGTATCCAATGGGCAACTATTGGGCCTTTGGAAAAGTGGTGATGCATTTTTGCATAGGAAAACATAGAAAAGTATATCATGAATTTTCTGAGGACCCAGTAGATGGAACCAACATCTGACTTGAGCCATCAGAGATGACAGTCTGTATAAGATGATCTACATTCAAAGAGATGAAAACCCAAACAGAACAAATGTGAAGAGGAGTAGAAATGTTAGATCAGTTGTAATAGCTGACATAAAAATGAATAAATAAAATAAAAGGTAAAATAAAAATAAATGACAGCTGGGGAGATTCAACTATAGCACTTAACGATCTTCAGTATGAGTCCCAGTTAACAATGTATTAGGTTGTCAGTAAAGTTATGACATATTTTTCTATGTAAAAATGTGTCATGATTTTCCCAACAACCCAATGGCCCATGAATAAAAGGAGGAGGGATGGTCATTGGCAAGATCTTATTTAGGGTCCTGGAAGATTGAGTGCAAAAAATGTCTCAAATCACAGAGCAAAAATTTGAAAAGATGACCAAAAATATAGAAATCTTGAGAAAAATAAGACACTAAAAGAGTAGATTCTGGATACCTAAAATAAAAATAATTAGAGTTCAACAAGGTAAAAAAGGAACATAAATAGAAAATGTAATAATTATTTACTAGATAGCATCCTTGACCTGAGCTAAAGAAAGATCTAGGCCTGCAAATTGGAAGGGTTGAGAGGCCAAATGAGAACAGATCCATATCTAGCCATATTCTGATAAAATTCTCAAATTTTCTAATAATGTAGATTGTTTCATGGGGGAAAAAGTCCAGTTACCTTCCGGAAAGTATGGGGAGTAGGAACCAGCCTGGTACTGGTCTCCCATCTACAAGTCAAGAGCAGATGTGTGGACATCTGCACACTAATGCACATCTGCACCACGATCTCCAAATCCCACCACCATTTCTCTCATTTGCCTGCCAGCATGAAAGAAAAAGGTGTTAGGAGATATGCAGTAATTCAGAGTATCACTGGCATATTCTGATGCTAACCAGAAGGCAACTGAACCAGAATAGAGACTTTCAAAAATGACAGTAATGGGGCCAGCAGGTGGCGTGGTGGTTAAAAGCGCTGGACTCCCACATGGCCAACCGTGGTTCAAGTCCCGAACCCGGTGGCTTGCTTTCTCACTTTCCATCCCTTTCTCTCTCACTCTGTCCCTCTTTGGTCAAATAAAAATAAAAATAAATTAATTAAATAAAGTAATTCTTAGGAAAAAAAAAATGACAGTAATGAGGAGGAACTCTTCACAGTAAAACTTAACACATGAGTGCATAGATATTTAGAAATTAAACTTGAATGGGACCAGCAGATGGCATAATGGTTATTTCTCTGGACTCTCACATGGCTGACCATGGTTCCAGTCTCAGACCCTACAACTTAAAACTCGCATGTGTACATGTGTACCCAAAACCCTGAGAGAGTGGAGGAGAAGGGACTGCGGTGTGGCCATCCCTTCCCTGAGGGGTGATTTCTTACTTTCTATCTCTCTCTCTCTTTCTCTGGTAGAAGCATTCTAAAAATATCTTAGGAAAAATAACAAGAGAGCAGAAACAAAACTATTCTAAACCACTGAGCTTTTTAGAGAATGTAAAGGGGTAAATAGAAGGTTATGGTGAGAAAAATAATTTTATCTTCATGAAAGCTATGTTCTTGTTTTTGAAGAATAGAATCATACCATCTATTTATGAAAATAAAGAAAAAGTTGTGACTACTAATGGAAACATAGAGTAATGTGGAATTTCTCGGTTACGGAGAGAAAAATAACTTGATCAGCCCCTCAAATTAAGGAAGAAGAACAAGAACATAAAATGACTAATAAATACAAAATGATCTGGAAGGACTAAAATCAACCACAGTAGTCATTATATTAAATATGAATATATTGAATTATAACTTAAAAGCCAGTTATCAAACTGACTAGGTTAGAAAAGTAAACCAAGATGTTCAACTGCACTGTTACTTAACATTTCTTTGAAGAATTTACCAAATGGAATAGGAAGAGACAGCAAAGGCATTGCAAAAGAGATTATTTATCCCTTTTACTAATAAATGTTATTTTGTACCTAGAAAACCAAAATGAGTCTAGTTTAAAGAAAGGCTCTGGGGCCAACCGGTGGTGTGGTGGTTAAGGTGCTGAACTCCCACATGGCTGGCCACAGTTCAAGTCTTGGACTCGGTGACTTGAAAATCTCCTGTGGCATGTGTGTGTTTGTGTCCAAAATCCCAGGAGGAGAATGGACAAAAAGGATTTGTGGCATGGTCATCCCCACTAGGAGGTGATTTCTCACTTTCCCTCTTTCTCTTTCTTTCTTTGGCAAACACACGCACACAAGGAAGCTCCAGTGCACCGTAGTTATGCAGTAGTCAAGATAAATGAATCCTACATGGCAACAGTGGTTAAGATCCCAGGCCCCTTCAGCCTGAAACATGCCAGGCATGTGTATAGTACCCAAGATCCTTTGGGCTAGAAGACTGAAGGGAGAAGATCTCAGTGTGACCAGACTCTGTGCTCTTGATCTTTGTTACTCTCATGTGCATGCCTGCACACACACATAAGCTCTATGAATGAAGGAAACGTTTTGAGAATTTGGTAAGATTACTAGATATAAGGTAAGCCTCCCAAATCAATATATTGTCTTTGACACTAAATATCTAGAAATGAAAATGCTAATAATTCAATTTAGGTTAGTAACATAACTGTAAAATACTTAGTGATAAATTTAATAAGATAAACCCAAGACCTATATGACAAAAACTAAAATTTTCCAGACATAAAGTCAAATCTGAACAAAGAGATTGGCATTTCTTGTCTTTAAATGAAAGATCCGTTAGCACGTAAATATCAAGGCATTCAAAATAAATATACAGCTTTAAAGCTTTTAGTTTCATATCCCAGGATAGCCATTTTTGAAACTGGTTGAAATAATTATAAAGTTTATGTGGAAAAGTAAGTGCCTGAGTATAGATTTACAGAGGAGAAAATTACTAAGTCAGAATATTCTCTAAATAAAATATTATAAATCAATCAGTATAACATTATAAAGATAGTTAGGTTAATGAAACAAAAGAAAACATTTAGAAATAATATTTTTGTACAAAAGAGAATTTAACATAGCAAAGGTAATAATGGTTAAGAAAGGGGTGTAACTAAGGAAAGGATAGATTCTTAATGAACAGTGCTGACAAAGTTGAAGGAAATAAATGTGAATTATCTTCTTATGTATTAGAATAAAATACAAATGAGATAAAACACAAATGTAAAAAAATAAGACAAAAGCCTGTAAGTAATAACTGGAAACACAGAAACTATAAAAAGAGAAAATATTAGACTTTGTGAAATAAAAAATATTTTGGATGCCAAAAAAGATCAAAAACCTGATTAGATAAAACAGGAAGTAATATGCAGAACCAATCTGATTGGCTGTAGTTGGCATCCTGCCTTATATGGTCACGGTGTGAACAGTTGGCAGCCTGTGATTGCCTGAGCTCAGTTGCTTAGTTACCAGACTATGTGCTAAGGTTAGGTTACAGCTCGCTTGCACGTCAAGCTAGGCTGCAGATCAGTATATATGGATACTACTTTGGGCCAAATTCTATCACGGAAGTCCAGGGGCTGGTTTAGGACAATTCTGTTTCACAGTCCTTTGACCAGCATTCCCCCAGTAAGACTCAATCTCATATAATAAAAGCAGCCTTAAGAAAGGTATATGCATAAGAATGATTTTTTGGAGTAAGTTCAGAGTAGCAAGATACTGAAGCATGATGAGGAAGAAAACAGGATGACATAGGGTGACAAGGTGAAAGTCCTAGGAATACACATCAGTGGGTTCTATGTGTGAGACTCTTGGCTTTCTTGCAGTGGACTTGCATATTGTGATCAAATCTTGAGGATATTGAAGGAATATTTATTGGGGCAGGGATTGTGAACCAAGATGTCTATACTCACTCCCATATTGTCGGTGAATATCACAGTTTGTTGTTCAGCAAAAGCTCAATCTTCCTGCTCACTATAGGCAGAATTTATTTTCATTCACCTGGCTTTTAGCTAAGCCTTTTGACTTGCATTATGCAGTGGAATGTTAATGAGTCTGATGTGAGCAGGGACTTGAAATTTGTTTATATGGTAGGACTTGGTCCCCTGAGAGCTACTGACTTCCACTATGAAAAGAATGTCTTGGTAGCGTCCGCTTCTTGCGCCTGATCTAGGGTGAGACCGGTAGAACAGTTGACCTAGTTGACCTGCAGCCTGAAACAGAGATGATCCACTTGAAGACCTGTAAAGTGCAAGAAAAAGGCTTATTGTGTGCACTATTTTTGTGGTTTGTGGTTATATAACAATAGTTGAGTGAGACAGTATTTTTTTAAAAAAACTTTTTGGTATTATTTTACACACCTAAGAAAGTATGAGCTTATATCATTTACTAGAAAAAAATCAAACTTGAAAAAGTACAGTACCAAATGAAAAAAGTTATAGTAAACATTATGGAGAAAGAAGTGAAATGAAAGAAATAGTAATAAACACTGAGACGAGTGAAACTTATGATTAGATTTAAATGAGTGTTCATAATAAAGTTGTGAAGCTTAATGCAGCTGTTAGGAAAGTATTTTCAAAATTCAAGAGCTGTGACTGAAAGATTGGAAGGTATAATAGCAGGAAGGGCAACTGTAGATACTAGAGATAGTAAGGGAGGGGTCATAACGGGTGGGAAGTAGGGGATGGAGGGGGGAGAACTGTGAAAAAAAACAAACAACGTGTTTAATTGACGCAAAGATGAAAAGTTATTTGCTGATGATAACGTATATTTTAATGTCTTTGTCATGACTGATAAGCACTGTATCCATACTGGGGAAAACCATGTTATATATAAATATATATAAATATAAATATATATAAATATATATATATATATATATATATATATATATATAATTAAAGAGCTGTACTGATAGAAAAAAATGTAAATCTAGTGTCAGTAAAATTCAGAAAGTTGGCAGGGAAGGGAAGATAAAATGATGGTCATATATTTTAAGGGCAAAAGATCCTATATAGAGTTAATTCTGCATGGTGATAAGCATGTATGGGTTCAGTATGCTAAATTGAAATTAACCACTAGTAAAAAGAAAGAAATGCAATATATTTTTTAAAAGATAAAGTATCTCCCTCTGGCACAGAGGGCATATTATTTGTTCCTAATTCGGTAATACACATATTGCTTCCCTCTGAGGCAAAGTCTAGGTAGCCTGTCTAGTAGACACTTGAAACAAACTTTGTAGTTCCTGAGCTGTGGGTTTCTCAGTTGTGACACAAACCCAGTTTGTGTGTAGCATCCTTTTGGACCACCTTAAATCATCCCTGTGGGAGTTGGGGACAAAGAGAGCTCATGAGAGCATGAAGCTTCTGTGCTATGAATTATGACATCCTTTATTTTAATAATATTGGGTTGTCGGAAAAGTCATGACTCAGTTTTGCATAGAAAAGTATGTCATGATTTTTCCAACAGCCCAACAGATGTACATACACATGTGAGACAGAGAGATCGTGGAAGGGGCGAGAGAGAGAGAGTTAAAGAAAGAGCACTGTGAATAAGTTCTTGCAACACTGATCCCCTATTCTCAGCTCTATAGCTCCCTAAGGAACCTAGGCACCTACATGTGCACCTGGCATGTTTTTCTGGTTGACCTGGGATTTGAACTGTGGTTATCATATGGTTTCCAGCTCTGCAAGGTGCTAGCATTACCACTATACCATGGTGGTTGGGACCCTTCTTTATCGTTGACAGAAGTTTCATATCTTGTGCCAGCATATTCTAAATCATAATAGGTTAATTTGTTAGTTTGCAATAAGAGTAAAATCTCAGAACCTTCACAGACTTTGTGTTGTACTGTTTGTTAAATGTTTATAATATCACTCCTAGATAAAAGGTATACTGTTGCTGGAATGAATATGATCAACATAAATTCTTATAATGCAAAACAACATAGCAACCGAATATATAATAGCAAAACATTCAGAAGTTGATTATTTTATTTTTAATAAAAGTCATAGTTGAGAGACTTTAACAGTTCTTTTGGAATTTAACAGATCAAATCAATGAGTATAAGTAATTTTGTCATCCTCAAAAAGCTTGAGTGAGTATATAGTGAATATTTCTGGATATAGATATAGTCACAGACACATGCCATCTTATTTTTAAAGGTAATGTGAATTATTAACTCCTCATGAAACAGTTACAATTTTTGAATATATATTGCAGACCTCAAAGGAAAATTCAATAGCCATTCAAGAGTAGAATTAATTTAATCTTTATTCTCTTGCTTAAATCAGTTTAAACTGGAAATTCAGAGTACTAACCATTTTTACCTAGTAGAAATGAACTATTCTAAATAATTTTAGGATCAAAGAGTACCTCAAAATGTGAAATAAGACTGTAGGTTTGATAAGAAATGTACTCCATAGCAAAGGTTATGTTAGGTTGGACCAACCATAATTGGTAGAACATTTAAAACTTTGTACTTTTAGAAGACAAAACTGATCTCAAAATAAATGAACAAAGAAGTCAGGCCTACAAACCAGAGAGTCTTAACTAACTTTTTCTTGGAAATGGCTCTGGTTTTGATTGCTAAATATAAGCCTGTGTTAACACAATGTCCCATTTTTAGAAAAGAAAAAATATAGCTCTTTACACTTTAAAGGAAATAAATTGGCTTGAGAGGACTTTTTTGTCAGCTAGTATGTTTCCAGAGGATATATTTTTGTTGTTGTTTTTGCAGAAAAGAATTGAATAGAGTGTAGTAAGTTAATTTTTTAACCTTAGAATAAGCTTTCAATAATTTAGACCTGCTTTTAGAACATAACATGTAATATGACAGTAGTCAGTTGAAATTGAAAATGAAATTGTAAAGTTTTTTTTAAATTTTATGATATAAGATGCTTATGTGACTTTAACTCACCATCTCTGAACTACATTGATTTTTCTTGTTACTTTTCATTTCTTGAAGTATATTAATACAAACTTTGACCTATAATATACAAAGTTTGCACAAGACAGAGACTAAACAAGATAAATTTATAATCCATCTAACATCAGAACAAACAAGGTGAAGGAAAATGAGAATGCCAGACATCAGAAAGCTACACTAGTAAGATCTAGCTGTCTTCGTTCCTTTAAAATGTGAAAGGTGATTTAAGGAAAGCTTTGCAAGTAAAGTAGGATGAGAATTTGAAGTATAATTGGGAGAAAGTTATTTGCTAGAAGTATTAAAGAAGATTAAAAAATATGTTATATGTCCACATTTGTATGATTTTCATTACCTGTAAAAATTAATCTTTGCTTAGTATGCAATATATAAGATGTGTGTAAACATAAAAAAGCAGTCCATATCCTAAATTTCTTTACAAAGGCTTTTCTGAATTTCTGGTCTAGTTTCTGTTTCTTCTTTTCATGGCAGGCAACCTCTTCATTCTTTTTCCATAGTGTATGAAGTGTACAGTATTAACATTATCTATGTTTGTCTTTCCTAGTAGCCAAGATACTTTTAAAGTTTAAATGATGTCTCTGTTTTTATATTATCAACAATTTAGTGTTGATCATTTATTGCATACTTAACAGCACCAAGTAAATAAACATTGATTTTTGAATCAATTATTTTATTAGGGTTGATTTATTATCAAGAGTTATTTGTTTAAACAGTATCAACAATCTTTAGGCTTTATACCAGCTGAATTTTCAGAAAGGCTCCACCAGTTTTCCTGCTCACTCATAATGTTTGAAAGTTTTCATGTTACCTTATCCTTTCCAACGTTGGTCATTAGAACTTTAAAATCTTTGCTATTTTTAATCAATAATTTAAAAAAATCTTACCACCTGCATGTACTTTTTAAAAAAAATGTTTGCTATACTGTGCATGTGTGCACTTAAGAGAGGACAGAGGGGAAAAGGGAGAAATCACCCCCCACCCCTGCCACCAGGGGTAACCGTACTGCAATCTCTTCTCCTCCACTGTCTTCTTGGGACTTTGGGTATGCCTGCACACGTGCCTGGCGTGTCTTCCAAGCTGCCAGGTCCAGGACTTGATTCAGCAGATACTCTGCCATGTGGGATCTGGCCACTTCTGCCACCTAGTTGGCCCACTTTCTTTTCAATATTAAAACAAGAGAACTTTTTTTTTTTTTCTTTTCTCTTAGAAAAAGAGATTTTTGCTATAGGGCACATGCGCTCATCAGAGAGACATAGATACGGAATACAAGAAATCACCCCCTGGGGGATGATCATGCTGCAGTTCCATCTCCTACATTCTCCTCTCAGGATTTTGTGCACGTTGGCACATGCATTCAGTGTGAGTTTCAAGCCACCAGGTTCGGGGCTCCAGCTCTGGTTGACTATGCGGGCGTCCAGCGACGTAACCATTATGCCATCTGCTGGCTCCAGCAAGAGAACATTTTAAAAGAGTTTACTAACTTATAAAATTGTTTTTGTTTTGTTGATGTTGTTTCTAGTTTCTTCTCACTTCTTTTTTGGGAGGTTTTTGCTATAGGGTGTTATGCTTGCCAGAGAGACAGAGAGAAACAGAGAGACAGCAAGCGAGAAATTACCCCCCATTAGAAATGGCCACGCCACAATCCCTTCTCCTCCATTCTCCTCTCAGGATCTTGGGCACGCACACACATGCACCCAGTGTGAGTTTAAGCCGCCGGGTTCAGAACTTGAACTGCGGTCAACAACATGGGAGTCCAGCGACATAGCCATTATGCCAACTCCTGGTCCCAACTTATATAATTGTTTCTGTCTTTTCTTTGTTTTATTGAGGTAGAACTCTGATAAAATTAACTTTTACCCTAATTCATATGGTACAATTTTCTTATGGTTTCGTTAGTTTTACAAAATATTTTTGAAGACTTTTCTTTATCTGTGATAAGCATGTACATGCACATGTGTGGGAGAAAGAGGGGGGCGAGAGAGAAGTATGAGCATTCTCCATGGGGTCTGTTCACACTGTGAGCGCCTTTCTCCAGTTCTCCAGCCAGTCTGATTTTGGGCACTTAAAACTATGGCTGGCCTGTGTCAGGCTGACCGGACTGGAGATTTGAACCACTTGCATCATGTGGGATTTGACTTTTCTGGAGCAGCACGTTATCATGGAGCTGGCCCTTAAAAAACAAAACAAAAATTATAGCACATATTTGAAGTGTACAAAGTGATGTTATGGGATATATACATTTATGTGTGTGTGTGTGTGTGTGTGTGTATATAATATATATATATATATTATAATCAAGTAGTTTTTAGAATGAAGCATATTAACAGATCAATTTTTTCACCTGGTTAATCTTTTTCTTGGTGACAAGAACAACTAAAATCTAATTATTTTAGGCATCTATGTGATATATAAAAAGTTTTGTATTTTTAAAAACATTAGGGCTGGCTTGATGGTATAACAGTACTACTCAAGTAATGCTGGCTTTTTCTTTTGATTATTTTTGAGAGAGAAAGTTTTGCAATAGGGCACATGCACTCACCAGAGAGACAGACACAGAAAGAGAGAAATCACCCTCTGGGAGAATGGCCACACGCCATAATCCCTTCTCCTCGATTCTTCTTTCAGAATCTTAGACACACGTGCACACATGCCCGGTATGAGTTTTAAGCCACTGGGTACAGGACTTGAACTGCAGTCGACTACGTGGGAGTCCAGTGACATAACCATTATACCATCTTCTGGTCCCAATACTGGATCTCTTTAGAAGATGGTGGATTTGGCATGGTGGCTAAGGATGCTGGATTCCCACATGGTCAACTGTAGTTCGAGTCCCAGACCTGGTGGCTTGCCTTCTCTCTCTGTCTACCTCTGGTAAAATTAAATAAATAAATAAAGTTAAATAACATGATTCTTAAAAAAAAAAAAAAAAAGATGATTGATTTGTTTCCCTGGTTAACCTGTACACACCGTGCATGTGTGCCTATGATCCTGGCTTGCTGGGAAGGCAAGGGGCAGGAGGGTCATAGTGTGAGACCCTATTTAGGGATGCTTGTTTTTCTCTCTCTCTGTCTCACTCTCATGGAAAAAAAAAAAAAAAATCAGTCCATTAGCATCTATTTTGCCTAAAAAAATCCTTGTCAAGAGTCTAGATTTTTACTTAGATTTTTATACAGCCTTATGTGGTGTAAGTCTCTTTTAGAGATGTGAAAGAGTCATTGTAGCTACTGGACTTGCAATAACTATGCATGTGGATCTGGAAAGAACTGAGATACAGCTTCTCATGTAGAAACATATGGTATGTTTCTCTGATTTTTAAGTCTTCCTTTAAGTTTTTCAGCAAAGATTTGTTTTCTTTATATAGAATCCTTGAGCCTTTTTAAAAAAAATGTATTTTAGCTTGTAGATTTTTCTATTACATAAAACAGTTATCTTTAAAATACAGGAAAGCTCTTGATTTTTTTGGCAAATATATATTGCATCCACTCAATTTACTGTACTCCTTTATTTACCAGTAGTTACTCAATTAACTCTGATTTTCTACATGGAAAGTAATATCTAAAGAGTAAACACAAGTTTATTTTGTTCATTCTTTTAATGGGACTCATTAATTTTTAGCCCACAGCAATGGTATTTTTTGTTTTGAGGTTTATTTGTAAAGTTATTACCAAGATTTATTCATTTTTTTTAAAATCAGGAGTAATATTGAATATTTGAGAAATATCTTTTCGCATTTATTAACTTATTTTTGGGAGTCTTTTGCTATAGGGTGCATGCGCTTGCTGGAGAGACAGAGACAGAGAGACAGAGAACCAGGGTGTATGGCTATGCTATCCTCCATTCGCCTCTCAGGATCTTGGGCACAGACATGCACCGGGCATGAGTTTCAAGCTGCCAGGTCCAGGACCTGAACCACAGTCGACTAGGTGGGAATCCAGTACATTAACCACTACGTCACTTGCTGGCCCCTCTTTTGGTATTGAGATCATTTTATAGGGCTGGCTCTGTAGCCAGTAGTTAAGGCAGCTGGATCCCATATGGCCAACTTTGTGATTAGAGTCTTGGATCTGGTGGCTTGAGAAATATGCTGAGTATGTGAGTATGTTCCCAAAATCCTGAAAGGAAGGAGAGATAAAGGAGAAGGGGTTGCCGGACGATCATCCCCCATCATGAGGGGGTGGGGTCAGGGACTCTCTCTGGCCAGTGGTTCGGTGGATTTATCTCTCTCTGGCCAGTGCACATATACTCTGGGGGAAAAACATTTTATAGTTTCTGTAAGTTTTACCTATTGAAATTATTGAAATGACATAACACTCAAATTTGTATTAGAAACTACTCTTGAAAAAATATGATCTAGTCTTGATGTACAATTATTTTAATATAAGTGATTCACTTTTTTCTCCTAAGTAGTTCATGTCAACTTTTTGGGGAGTTTTCATGGTTATTTACACTTCACCTACATCTCTGTTCTTTACTCTAACTTAATTTTGAACTTTTTTCTTTCTTGCTTGACAAGTACATTAGTTCACATGCTACATACATAGAATGTCTTCCCCTGCCCATGTCTCCAATGTTTCTCACAATACTTTATTTTAATGTTCATTTATTTCTTCCATGGAGTGGTAGGGGAAAGAGAGAGAGGGGAACCTTCAATAGGGTCTTCACCCTGTAATTCATTGCCCCAGCCTCAGTCACGTTGGATCAGGGGATGCATGCCTAGTGTCCACAGAGAGACCCTGGGATGAGAACCTGGGACTTTCCAGAGTGGGTTCAAAATCCCAGAGTGTCACGTTACATCTGTACCACCTCCTCAGCTACCCCCTTACTCTTCTTCACCTGGTTTGTTGGATTGACCTCCTTGGTGGTCTCCCTACCTTCCTCTCTTCCATCTTTCCTTTTCTTTTTTTTTTTTTTTTTTTTTTTTTTTTTGGAGAGGTTTTTGCTATAGGGCGTGTGCGCTCGCCAGACAGACAGAGAGAGACAGAGAGATAGAAAGCAGGAAATCACCCCCCAGGGGGGATGGCCACGCCGCAATCCCTTCTCCTCCATTCTCCTCTCGGGATCTTGGGCACGCACGCACACATGCCCGGCGTGAGTTTAAGCCGCCGGGTCTGGGACTCGAACCGCGGTTGACTACGTGGGAGTCCAGTGACATAGCCATTACGCTAACTGCTGGTCCCTTCTTTCCTTTTCTTTCACACTGCTTATTCTTCTCAAAACACAAATCTGTTTGTGGCAAGTTTTTGCCATAGAGCACGTGCACTCGCCAGAGAGAGAGCCAGGGAGAGGGAAAGTGAGAAATCACTCCTCAAGAGGAATGGACACAATCATTTTCCTCCATTCTCCTATTGGGATTTTGGGCATGCATGCATGCATACCCAATGTGATTTTCAAGCCTCCAGATTTGGGACTCAAACTGCGGAGACAGACATGTGGGAGCCCAGGGCCTTAACCACCATTGCTGTCTCCAATGTCAGTACAGCTATTAAAGTTATATGGTGGCCTTCCTTGTGTAACCTAAACACTTCAGCTTAATCATTTCTGAGCTTTGGCTGCCTTCAAGGCTCCACATTTGCCCTTCTTCCAGCCTTAATTTTACAGCAACATGATATGAAGTTCTCACAGTCTAGAATGATCTACTGCCTTGTTTGCTTGGCTGTAGCATGGCTAGGAATCCACTTCATCTTGGCAGTATTTTACAACACCTAGGCTATTCACAGATTTTAAATGTCTTTCCTTTCTTCTCCCATTACATCCTTCATCATTCTATTCTACTGATTGCACAATATTTTAATTCCTTCCCTCTTTGCTGGAAACTTTTTGAGAGCAAGAGTTGTGTGCTTTATTCAGCTTATTTACTGGGTCTCCTCAGTAATAGAGACGTAATGAATATTTATTGAGAGAGAGTGGGTGGACACATGGATTAACAGACTGTGGACAGGATAGCCTACCTCATCCTTAGTACCTTATAGCCTGGTCTTTTGCTCTTCCTCCTCGCCACTACTAGAGTATTCTTTCTAAAAGGTAAATCTAATCATTTTTTTACAATGGTGTTGTAAATCTCTTAATGATTGTCAACACCCACATGATAAGGTACTTCAAGAGGTGTATCTCCAGACTTGAACAGCTCAAGGCGGCTTTCAGTTCCTGTTGCAGGTTAGGATCCCCTGTGGAGCTTAGAAAATTCTAGGATAACTAAGTCCTGCTGCAAATCAATTAAATCAGTCCCTGGGGATGGGCCTCTGCAAGGGTGTTTTCAAAAATTCCCTTGATCCTAATGTGCACCAAGGTAAATCTTGTCCTGTCCACAACTTCAGAATTTCCAGCAGCCTCCATAGTCACTTTGTTTATCTGGGAGTGCCTGAGTAAAGGCTTGTGGAGTACTGAGAATTCGTCCTGGCTTCCAGGCATTCTGGCTTTCTGCTGAGACTGGCTTCATTGCTCTGAGGTCAGTTCGTCCAGGATCTGTTACCCTGGTTGTCTGTGAACCTGGTCAAGTCCCCTGCAGTCGCTCATGCAGCACTGACTAGCGCTTCTGCCTCATGAGATGGCATGGTGGTGGTTCAGGTGGCAGGGTATCACTGCCCCCGCTGCAGGTACTCTCAGATACTCAGCACGCAGAAGCTGGCCCACATTGCTTTTCTTCTCTTTCAGACGAGATCTTGCTATCATGATCTTCCTTCCTCAGCTGGGAAGCTGGGATGACAGGTACCACACCTGGCTCTTTTTTTAAAACAGAGTCTTGGTTACATTGCCCAGGCTAGTCTTGAACTTGGGGTCCTGTTGCCTCAGCGTCGACAAGTTGCTGGGATGACAGGTACATGCCACGGTGCCTGACTTTTAGGTTTAACTGGAACTGAATCTGTGCCTTCCCCGTGGTCCCAGTTTGTGGAGCACAGCGTCTTAGCAAAGCGTCCCATGGCAGCTGGGCCTGGACCATGTTCTTTAGAGCTGTTCAGATACTTGATTTCTGCACTTGCCCTGTCCGGGCTGTTGCGGGAGCTGGGTTGAAGAGGGAAGGGTGTGTTTCTCATCTTTTTGTATTATACGCCATTTAATGGACACCGAGTAAAACCAGCGTACCTTGTGATCAATGTGAACTGAGTCCTGGGGAGAGGAGCTGCAGATACAATGTTCTATGTAGATATCTCTCTGAGGGGGTTGGTTCATTTGTTACTGGCCTAGGTGGAAGGAGGTCTCCTGACCCTCTTTTCTTAGAGTGAGGTTGTGTGTGTGTGTATTAATCTAGAGGATCCTCTTAGTACCTTGTAAATACTATTTCTTTAAGGCAAATGTGTTCTTTTCCACTTAAGCTATTAAACTGATTTCATGATCTGCATGATGTAGGGGGGTGGAGATGGAGTAAAGAAAGAAGGAAGGAAACCGGCCATGTGGTTGGCCCTCATGACAGGCCCTGCACACTGCATTCTTGTTTACGTGAGGCAGCGTGTCGTCATGGTAAGGAGCTCTTTGAACAGGTTTGGTTCTAGTTTTTGTTTTCTCAGCTGTAGCTGGTGTCCTTGGGCAGTTGCTTCAGTGCCTCAGTTTCCCTCTACAAAACAGAGGTATTAGCTTCCATCTCGTGAATAGTAGTGTGGATTTAGTAAGCTAACATGTGTAAAGTACTTAGAACAATACCTGACACTAAGTGCTCAGTTATGTATATGATTATAATTGTAATCATGGAGTTATAATTATGTAATCCTCACAGCAGTTGTTTAGATGTCGACCTCTGTCTCCATTTTACACAGGTAAAACCAAATCACAGAGAGGTTTAGCCGCTTCCCCGAGGGTGATGTAGTTAACAAGTGGCAGATTCAATTCCATGACCATTTCATCCTGCAGCCGGGGCCATTTACATTACCCCACATTGCTTCTGACAGAAATGAAGGTGTTTAAAAACCCACTAACTATATATTGAAGTCTGTGATTAGGAAGTTATTAATTTCTATTTGAGCCAAAGATGATAGAGAATATTGACTTTGAGTAAATGGATAAATGGTGTAAAGGAATGGTAAATGGACGAACATAATTTCAAGGCAATTATATTCTGTGTATCAAAGGGAGAAGATATAATAATAGGAGGGTGATGAGTTTTGTATGAACATTAAAAGAAGTGGAGTTGAGGAAAAGCAGACATACTATGGCCTGAGACCTCAGTGAATCCTCAGAATTGTACTATTGTTTGCTGTGAGTTCCAAGAGCTGCTTTCTTTCTTTCTTTTTCTTTTCTTTTCTTTCTGGTTATTTTTTTTAAGAGGTTATTACCTTAGATCTTGTGTGCTCACCAGAGAGAGAGAGAGAGAGAGAGAGAGAGACAGAGGCAGTGAGAAATAAAGAAAGAAATCACTCCCCAGGGGGGATGGCTACCTCCTGGGATCTTGGACATTCGTACACATGCACCTAGGATGTTAAGGCACTGGGTTCAGGACTCGAACCCCAGTCGACCTTGTGGGAGTCCAATGATGTAACCGCCACACCAATTGCTGGCCCCAAGAGCTGCCTTCCTAAGGCAGAGACCGCTCTGCCTTATTATGAATTTGGAGTTAACAGATACGTTGCCAAAACTCCATCCAGAGGGAAAGGATGAGATTTGGACTCTAATTCTCAGGTCTAAATTGTTGGCAGAGGAATAAGAACTAAGTGTCTTCTTATCTAATAATCATAAAATGAAACTGAATTGTCTCGAGGGCAGAGCTAATAGAAAAGCAGAATGTCACATTAGTTATACTTGCCTCACTCAGTTACTTTCTTGATTCTCTGAAACTCTTGCAGTGTGTGACTCCTGTTAAATGCAGACCCACTTTGACAGTATGATTTGAATGGCAGCCTCGCTGTGATCTAGAAATAAATACTTAAGGCAGCTGTGACTTTTTTGATAGGGTACTTAGAAGCACATCCTGTCTTTCAGGTTATCTACATTTTCCATCATAACCTCTGTGCTTTGCAACTCGGTTGTCATTCCTCATTTGGGTATTCTTTTTAGACTAAAACATATCCTCTGTGCTCTGTGTGAGAGCTTAGAGCTATCTGGTACTGAAATATAAGACATAAAAGGAAAAATATTTGCTTATTAGCCTAAACATATGGCATCCAGGGGAACTGTTATTACTTGTTTAATTATCTACAATATGATTTTCCTCACATCTAAGAAGACACTTTAAAAATAGCATGTATTTTATTTCTCTCTGAAAAATCAAAAACATTTTGTGTCCTTTTTTAGGCATTTTGTTTTCAGTTCCTTTCTGTCTGATACTGTTTTTAAGATTACTTCTCACTGACCAGCTGGTAAGGTAACTTGGCATTTCTAAAGCCTTTGAAGTTCCTTCTTTACTTGACCTTAGGATTAAGCAGCCATCTATTCACCTTCTGTTTTTAGCATGAAGAAATGTCTTAAGTCAGTTTTTAAACAAATAAGAATTTTTTAAAGATCCTATTTTCCTAGCAAGATGGTGTTAATTAGATTTATATGTGACTTTGGTGCGTATTTCTGATACGAGTAACTAAATCTTTGTGTTAATTCACCCTCTCTACCCTTACCTTAGAATGCTCTAGAGAGTGGTAATTAGGACAAGAGGGTCATAACACCGGATTTGGGTTCATTGATATCAACGTTTCTTTTTTTAATTGCCAGAGGGTCTGTGTGCTCACCAGAGAGGGGGAGGGAGAGCAAGCGAGAGAGTGAGTACTCACAATTGGGGTATTATCACACCGCAGTCCTTTTTCCTCTCTTTCTCCATCCCGTCGGGATTTGAGGTATGCAGGAACATATGCTTGGCATGTTTTTCAAGCTTCAAGGGCTGGGATTGGAACCAGGGTTGGTCATGCAGGATCCAGTTCTCTGTGCGCAGGGCTTAACCACTCCACTGTGGGGCTGCCCATCATCTGTTTTCCTATGACTCATCTGTCAAGTGCTCGTCTCAGTCAGCCAAGATAGCGAGTGCACAAACTTGAAGGTGTACGCTTTAAACCCTATTTTTATGAAGGGAGAGGTTTGGTGCATTTAAAAAAAATATTTATTTTAATTATTATTGTTATTATTTTAATTTGACCAGAGAGACAGGGAAAGAAAGAGAAAGGGAAAATGAGAAAGCAAGCTGCCAGATATGGAACTTGAACAATAGTCGGACATGTGGGAGTCCAGTGCCTTAACTACCACACCACCTGCCAGCCCCGAGATTTGGCTTTAGTTACTACTTTTCCCTTTGCTAATTTGTGATTGACAACTGGTGGTAGACTATAGTAAAAACCATACATAAAAACTGGAACTCATTTTAAAGATTGTCTGCCATCCGTTCTTTATTTCACTAGAATTATGAACATAAAGGAATGCAAGCTTATTGCCTCCCCAGTGAAATAACAAATGTGAAGCAGAAGGTCAATCACAGTGAGGGTCTCAGAATTCTAGAAGCTCAATTTTTCAGTATAGATGATCCGAGTTCTACTCTGAAATACATTCCTCACCCACTCAAACTCCAATCTAATGAATAACCTGAAAATCTGAGAGTTCTTCAAATCAGTGCTGACTTCCACGCTCATATTTTACATAATTTACATGGAGTTAGATTATTTGGAATATTAATAAATGACCAATTTATAGGAACTACAGTTATTTACACGCCATCCAGATGAGGTCAAGGGCAATGAGAGAAAGGCACGGTGGGTGTGCCAGCTGTGCAGAATTAAGGCCTTTGTTGGCCTAAGTGCATGCTTTTGAATGCCTCTCTCTCAATTATTGACTTTCCCTTTAGAAATAATCATACAGTAATCCCTTTCCAACTGGGAAGCTTAACTTTACTGAAAACCATGGCAGTTGGCACAGCCATGGCCTCTGAGGAAATAAGGGGTTAGGGTAGCATAATATTTCAAAGTGTAGACTTTGAAATCCAAGAGACCTAGGTTTTGAGTCCTGCCTTTATCATTTGTCTACATGGGCAGTCTCCTAAACTTTTTAATCCATATTTTTTCAAACTGTATAATGGGAGTAATAGGTGCCAGAAGATGGCGCCATGGTAAAAATGCTGCTCTGCAAGCCATTCCCACATGGGAGGGTTCCCTGTTCAGGATTGGAGACCCCCCCTCCACCCCCGAACACATCAGTACTTCTGTACCCATGATCCAGGCTGGTTGAAGGCTGGACGTGAATCACAGTGTCAGGACCCTATTGGGGTACTGGCTGACTCACTCACACTCACTCATAGAATAAATGCACTTAAAGAAATTTAAAGGGGAGTAATATCATCACCTCACAGAGGTGTGAGCATTAGAGGAGAAAATGTTTTTCAGTTTAGCCTCTGAAACCTAGGATGTGAGTGAAGCTAGGGGAAAAATAAAATGGCATTCAATATGTGTTTAAAAACTCATTAATGGGAACCAGCAGTTAGCGTAATGGCTATGTCGCTGGACTCTCAAGTAGTCGACCGCGATTCGCGTCCTGGACCCGGTGGCTTAAAACTCACGCCGGGCGCATGTATGTGCATGTGTGCCCAAGATCCCGAGAGGAGAACGGAGGAGAAGGGATTGCGGCGTGACTATCCCCTCTGGGGTGTGATTTCTCGCTTTCTGTCTCTATGTTTCTCTCTGTCTGGCGAGTGCACACGCCCTATAGCGAAAAAACCTCTCCAAAAAAAAAAAAAAAAAAACCTCATTAATAAAACTTAAGTATCTGCTTCAAAACAATTTCCATTTGGTTTTGCTGAAACCTGTTTGAGAAGGCAGCTTTCTCTTGAATTTTACATTGTTTAACAATTACATTGTTTAAGGAATAATTTTTTATTAGATATTAATGAGTGCTAGACTTTTTTATTTCTTTTGTACTTTCTGTGTATTAGCTAATTTTATACTTAACGGTAGTCCTGTGAAATAGCTACTGTGTTATCCCCACTTGATAAAGAGGAAATGAAGCTTTAAGAGAACACAAGAAATGAGCTACCTTCACAGTTAACTGGTAAGTGGTAGAACTGGGATTGAATGTCAGATTTGCCGACAGGGCCTGGGCTGTTACCTACCATTCCTTATCCTATAAGTGAGGATGTCATGATATGTTCATACATGTTCTCCCACATTTCCATGTTCTACAGAGTTCTTTTTAAGTTCTAAAATAGCCTTTAATTGTTAGAAATTTATCTTTTTTTTTTTTTTTTTTTGGAGAGGTTTTTCGCTATAGGGCGCGTGCACTCGCCAGACAGACAGAGAGAGACAGAGAGATAGAAAGCGAGAAATCACCCCCCAGGGGGGATGGTCACGCCGCAATCCCTTCTCCTCCATTCTCCTCTTGGGATCTTGGGCACGCACGCACACACACGCGCCCGGCGTGAGTTGTAAGCCACTGGGTCCGAGACGCGAACCGTGGTCGACTACGTGGGAATCCAGTGACATAGCCATTACGCTAACTGCTGGTTCCCGAAATTTATCTATTTTTGTATTGCTGTTCTCTCTTTCTTAGATATTAACAAGATGACTTTTCAAAATTTGTGTTTATGGTAAGCAGTGTGTTTTCCTGAGCTACATCTGTCTGTCTATTGAGAGGCAAAGGACTGATCCTGGGCTACATGTGATTTTATAGTGTGAGAAACATCATAGTTTTGTAGATGTGGAAAGTAGGGCTTAGAAGGGAATGATTTCATATGAACAGTTTAGAACACTTAATGACACACTTGCTTACCTGCATGCCTTGAACACACTCAGTCTAGTGTTCCCTTCTCTGGGCCTTGGTGTTGGGTCTTTCCTCCACCTTGCCTTTTCTTTCCTCTGGGATTATATGTGTGACTTAATTCTCTCATCTAGTAGGTCTTTATTCTTAACCTTGAAGAGCCCTTCTCTCCATCACTGTCCTATCTAAAAATTGTACTCCTTCCTCTCCCTCTCTGTCTCTTTATCCTGATTTAGTTTGCTTTATAACACTCAGCACCTCCTTTCACTGTGTTGTACATTGATTTGTTGTGTCTCTCCAACTCTACCTCTACAGTGTAAGCTCCCTAAGGGAGGGCTAGTTCTCCCTGTGATTACATTCTCAACGCCTAAAAAATGCCTGGCATGGTATAGGTACTAAGTAAATATTTCTCGAGTTAATGAATAAATTCCTTTATTAATCAGACATTTATATGTCTACTATTACCAAGTGTTATGCTGGTTGCCAAGGATACAATTATAAATAGAATACAGACACAGTAATCAAGATTTTATGTTCAAGTTAAGAGAGACAAGAAAACAGGAAATTGAGTCTATGTATCTCTGTGGCCAAGATATGAATAAGAAATGAGGGAACACAAAGTGTCTTCAGCCTTCGGGATCCGAGAAACCATCCCCCAGAATGTAATGCCTAACCTGAGACTTAGACCCTGAGGAGGAGCAGTGTGAATCAAGTACATGTGAGGGCGTTGGATAAGGGAGGCATACCAGGTGGAATGAACCTCACGTGGAGGTGCCTGGAGAAACCGGAGAGCACAGAGCCTTTTACGAGTTACATGTTGCCTGTATGAGGAGATATGAAAACATTTCTTGGGTCAACTTTGAATATATACACTTCTAGATATATATGTGTTCAGTATTTATGTGACTGTATTAAAATCACAACTTACGTAAGATAGTACATTGAAAATTTATTTTTGTGCTTTCATGATTTTAAAACATCTTGAAAATGTTTCATGTCTATCTTCCATGTGACTGTTGTCATAAATAGGGCCTCTTTGGGTTATCTAACAAAGTTCTCCAGAATTTATCATACCGACTTTTCTGGGACCATTTATTCTGTCAGTAAAAAGCATTATAGAGCAACTCCTTTGTGTCAAGTACAGTGAATTAAAATGAACCAAAAAGACACATATTTGAGGGTAGAGTTTACTTTTATATATATATAGTTTTTAAACAAATTAATTTTTACTGTTATTATTTTTTTAATTGGTATAGGACGTATGTGCTCACTAGAAAGAGAGAGAGAGAGGGAAAGTAAGAAAACTAGCTGCCAGGTCTAGGACTCGAACCATGGTTGGACATGTGGAAGTCCAGCATCCCAACTACCATGCCATCTGCCTGCCCCAGAGTTTACATTTTAAATGTTTATAGTATAGTGCTTGTTGACAATAGACATGGTGTTACTGACATGTTATCCCCAAATATATCAATTTGTATAATATGAGGAAAACTTTTCCTCTTTCCTATGTTTCTTCAGACAATTACACATGGCCCATATATCTAAATAATGTTCATATCGTACTGTAGCTATATGAGTTTTGGCCATTATCTGCTGATTCCTATCATTTTGAATCAAGATTTAACATTCTCATCCTACCATGTCCTTTGCTTTTCTTTCCTTCCTTCATCATTCTTACAGAGTTGTATTATTTTTTGCTCAGCTCACTGTTCATTACTTATATTATTATGCATATGTATTTTATTAAAAGCACAGGGTCTTGCTGTTGTAAACCTCCTGCCTTAGCCCATGGAGTCACTGAAGTTACAGGTGCATGCCATCATGCCTGCCTTTAGGTTGGACTTGGAATTCAATCCAGAGCTCCCATGTGGTCTTGCCCTGCAGAGCACAGTGTCTTAGCAGCACCTGTCATCCTGCAAAAAGTAGTTGTAACTGTGAGTTATTATGCTAAATGATTATATTTATTAATACTACCTTTTGTAGTTCCTGAAGCATATGAATTGAGTGTTTGCTTCATTTTCTTGGTACCAATTGCTACTCTCCGCACACTATCCATAGCTTCTCAACACTCTCAACACTTCTCAACATCCTACTCCAGGCTGGTAGTGCTTGGTAACACTTCGCTTTTTAAAATTTTTTTGGAGAGGTTTTTGCTATAGGGCGCGTGCACTCACCAGAAAGACAGAGAGAGACAGAAAGCGAGAAATCACCCCCAGGAGGGAAGGCCACACCGCAATCCGTTCTCCTCCATTCTCCTCTCAGGATCTTGGGCACGCGCGCACATGCGCCCGGCGTGAGTTTAAGTCACCGAGTCCGGGACTCAAACCACAGTCTGCTATGTGGGAGTTCAGCGACATAGCCATTACGCTAACTGCTGGTCCCATTTTGCTTTGTTTTCATCCTGGGAATTCCCTTTGATTTTTTTTAGAGTCATTCTCCATTCCCAAGATCCTCCTATCTTTCACTTTCATGGTTTTTCCCTTGTGTAGGCAAAGTACATTCTCTAATAACTCTTACCATGTAAAAAGGAAGATTTGACAGCAGAGTGACTGCTGACAGCCATAACACATCTGCCATTTGAGTCACACAACTCCAATCTGGACTGTTTGCCCTTTCTGACTGGTTCTTACTGTTAATCCTAACATTTCTACCATTATCTTGGGAATCCTCTTTCTCTTCTTTGTTGAAAATTCTATTTTCTGTGTTTTCTGTGACCTTATCCTTAACTTTCTAGAGATGAAACCTCTTTTACGTTTTTCATAAATATGTTTATTTCTTCCATGAGTGAGAGACAGAAAGAATGCAGGAAAGACAGCATCCCCAGGAGAATCTCGACACTGATCCACCTCCATACTTGAGCCAGCCCCGGATCCTGGGCAAGCGTGTGTGCTGCATACTTCGGGGAGGTCTCTGGGTGCAATTTGGGAGTCCTCCCATGCGAGTCAATGTCGCAGAGTCATATTTCACCACTGTGCCACAGTATCTCTATCAAATATTGATGAAACATATCTTCCAGTAGCTTTCTGAGAGATAGTACATAGAAGAAATGGCTTTCAAATTCTTAATTTTGAAAAACGTCTTTTTTTTCATAATTGAGCATATACACAATTGCTAGCTTGAGGTAAAGAATTTTAAATGAAAACAGTTTCCTTCACATTTTTGACATCTTTGCTTTGTTTTCTTAGATTCTGTTGAAGAGTCTGAGCCATTCTAATTCCTCTTCTATTTGTTACAGTGATGAGCTTTGGTTCTTGTTAATTTTCATCGTTTAGAGAACTCAGCCTTCTTAATCTGGAAGGTGATGTGTTTCTCTTCTGCTATTCTAGGAGGTTTGCTAGAATTATTTGTTGATGACTGGCTTTCAATTTGTTCTGTTCTCTTTCTGAAATTCTACAGAGCTGGGTGTTAGACTGTCTAACTAGTCTTCTGATTTGTTTATGTTTTCACCTTTATTTTTTAATATCTTTTTTTCTCTACCTTTGCTGGATTTCTTGAACTTTATTTTCAAATTCTTATATCAAGTACTTCATTTCTGTGGTGTTGTCTTTAATTTTTAAGAGCCTTTATTGTTTCTGTGTATTTCTTTTATAGCTTCCTATCCTTGTTTTGTTTTGTACCTTTTATTTTTCAGGTAGTAGTAAGGATGGTGTGGTTGTGGTGGTTGATCGTAGTCTTTGTCTTCTCGTTAGTCTATTTCTATTATGTTACTTTTTTTCTTTTTCTTTTTCTTTTTTCTATTTAGCTTTTATACTAGATATTTTTGTTACCTTTTAGGTGATCTTTGATTGTAGGCACATTTTATTAAGGGAAAAAATTAAAAATCTTGTTTGGGGGGCCAGCAGGTGGTATAGTGGTTAAGGCACTGGACTCCCACATGTCTGATCATGGTTCGAGTCCTAGACCCGGCAGCTTGAAAATCATGCTGGATACATATGTGTACATCCCCAAAATCCCAGGAGGAGAATGGAGAAGGTTCCGTCTCACTGTTTCACTTCAGTGAGCACATGCACCCTATGGCAAAAACTTTACCAAAAAAATAAATAAATAAGAAGAGAAGAAGAAAGGAAGAAGAAAAAAACCTGTTTGAAAGCTCTCAGCTTATAGGTAAGGTGTATTGATTTATGACCTGGCTGTATTATTTAGGGGGAACTTCTGACTATCAGATACATTGCGTCCTTTTCTCCTTGACTTAGTTACAATACTCAGAAATGAGTATTGGCCTGGCTGCTAATGCTGAGGAGTAGAGGAAGAAACTTGGCATTTAACATTGCTTAAACAGTCATTTAATTTGGTTTTGATATTGCATCTTATCTCTACTTCTGTCTGTGTCTCCCAGACCAGAGGCTCTCTCTTTCCCAGAGAATAAATTTTTAGTCTTTTGCGCGAATGGTGATTAGCAATTGTCCAGAATGAAGAGGTAAGCAGGAAATAAGAGGATATGTTTCATAAAAAGCCTTCCAAAAAAACCTTCCTTTTTTTTTTTTTTGTCCAACTCCTGTTTTTGCCCACTCAATCAATACAGAGATATCTGATGTGACATGTCTGAGGTTTTGAAGGGAGCTGGGATTTATTTATTTATTTCATGTTCTTTTATACATTCAATCATGTTATTTAGCTTAAGTGAATATTCCAATATGTGTACATTTCTCCCTACTCCAGTTGGTAATACTATAAAGTTATCTTCAACAGATAATACCACATTTCTTTGTCCCATTAATGCTTTGCTTCTCTATTCTTCTTCTATATGTCCTTCCTCAGACTCTACTCTTTCACCCACACTATATCTGGTATTCATAACCATTTACTATTTATCCTTTAGTCAATCAGTTTCAGTCATAGGGTGCAGATACTCGGTATATATTAAGTGGGGACATACAATGTCTCTTCTTCATAACCTGGCATGCTTCACTCAGCAGTAAATCTTCTATATTCATCTACTTTCTGGGATTTAATCTCCCCATTATTAGCTTAGCATTTTTCTTTAGGGGTCTTCTAGTTCAATTAATAGTTGTCCAGTTTCAAAATTTTGTTACTGTTGACTTATTGCTCTCTTTCTTTTAGTTTGACTTAAAAATGTCTGCTTTTAGTGAGAAGCATTAGGAATGAATACAATTTCATATATACAATGTCATATATACTAGCTAAACATTAACAATGAATAATTATTTGAATATATATGTGTCTATATATATATGTGTGTTTATATATTGGGTTGTTAGGAAAGTCATGATGCATTTTTCCATAGAAAAATATGTCATGATTTTCCTGATGGCACACATATATATGTGTGTGTATATATACATATTTAATTTGCTAAAGAGCATATGTACTCACCAGAGAGAAATGACTAGAGGAAGAAGATGAGAAGGCACTTGCCACTGGGGATGATTACACCACTCTTCCATTTCTCCTTTTGGAAATTTGGCCATACATGCACATGCACCTAGCACGTCTCTCAAACCACCAGGTCTGAGACTTGAACATGCAGTTGGCCATGTGGGATCCAGCTGCCTTGATTACCATGCCACTGACCAGCCCCAATATATCTTTAAATGTCTGTAATCTAAGTATATATACATATACAAATATTCACAAAGGAGGATTATTGTGCAATATAATTACATTTTCTTCCTTGTTTTTCTTTTTCTGGAGAGGTTTCACTATAGGGCGCGTGCACTCGCCAGACAGACAGAGAGAGACAGAAAGCGAGAAATCACCCCCCAGGGGCGATGGCCATGCCATAATCCTTTCTCCTCCATTCTCCTCTTGGGATCTTGGGCACGCACACACACGCGCCCGGCGTGAGTTTTAAGCCACCGGGTCCGGAACACGAACCGCAGTCGACTACATGGGAGTCCAGCCACATAGCCATTACGCTAACTGCTGGTCCCTCTTCCTTGTTTTTCTTAAAGCTAATTATGACTTGTTTGCTTAGCTAATTATACACTGCTTAAAAATATCTTTTACATATACAATAGATTATTGATAACTAGTTTATTGAGTAATTATGTAGTATGTGTATACTTATGTATGCATATGTATAAAATATGTATATACCCACTGAGTTTATTACATTCTCTCTGTAAAAGTATTAATTCCCATTAGGTCATCAGGAAAGTCATGACTATTTTCCTATGCTTTTCTATGAAAAAGTGCATCATGACTTTCCTGATAACACAGTATATATTCTATGTGTGTATATATACACATACACATCCAGATAAGTTCAAACATGTGATTGAATTAGTTTAGTAAATAGTCATCCTTATTGCAATTGTTCTATATTTTATATGCTTACTTATGAGATTAACCCTACTAAGATTTTGAGTTTTCCTTTGCTAGCTAGCTTTAAACATTTGCCATATAATTTGAATAGGATTGGACAATGTAATATTAAAATCAAATTATGATGACAAATGACTTCCTTAAGGAATGGTGACAATTGGATTAATAATAAAAATGGGCAAGAAGGAATTCTGTATTCCTATAGTGTCTGAATTAACCCAGTTAATCCATTATAATCATTAAAGTCCTCTGTAAATCAGTATAATGACTATGTGGTCTAATGAAGTTAAGCTCTTCTACATAATTTTCATAAGTTTCAAAACATTTTTCTGTGAATTTTTGAGAAAAAATATACATTACCCCTACTTTTTATTTACAAGGTGATTTACATGATAAAATTTACCAAGCTGACAATATTTTTTATTTTTATTTCTGAAAAATTAAGACTAAAATGCACCTTTATTAAAATAATATTTCTTTTCTAACCTCTGCATTTCAATGTACTCTTTGTCTTGTATCTGTAATCCTGCCGATATCTGGTTTATTATTATTTTTTAAAATTTAAGTTTATTAAAAAGAATCCTTATTTACATTTAATTGTTGTATATCTTTGTGAGGTACAATGTGTTTTTTCAAAGTATGCATGCAGTGTGATAATCAAATCAAAGTTATTATATTCATCATTTTCAACAAAGAACATTACATTATGATGCATACTTTCAATTTTTGCTGTACTAGTTAAAAAAAATTTTTTTTTGAGATATATGTATGAGATTGGTGATATCCCCCCTCTTTTTCCTTAAGTTTTTGCCATGATAAAGCAGACACAGAGAGAGGGAAAGTGAGAAATCACCCCCTCCAACCCCCAGAGCAGATGGCCATGCCACAGTCTCTTCTCTTCCATTCTCTGGGGATTTGGGGCACACAAGCACATACACCTGTGATTTTCAAGCCTCTGAATCTGGTCATTGAACTGCAGTCAGACATGCGGGAATTAAACCTGAACCAACACATATCCTGCTAGCTCTGGCAACATCCTTTTTTAAAATTCTGATGTGATTTGTTGTTCCATAACCTGTTTACTTTGTATACATGCATGTTTGTGTCATGTAATGCTTTTTTCCTGAGCCCCTTTCTTCCATCTCCTACCATCCCCAGCCCCCACCAGTGCAGTCTCTGGTAGCCACAGTTGTCCCCTCTGCTATGTCTTTGAATCTTTCTATTTCTGCCATAGAGTGCAGACATTTGGTATTTATTGAGTGGGGACATACAGTGTTTGTCCTTCATAGTCTGGCTTATTTCACTTACTTCATTTGGGTTTATCTACTCTGTATCAGATGACAGGATTTCACTGTTCTTCGTAGCTGAGTAGTATTTCATGTGCATATGCAGCATATATTTTTAAACCAATCATCTGTTGCTGGATACATAGGTTCATTATATATCTTAGCTGTGAATAATGCCACAATAAACATGAATGTGCACGTGTCTTTCCAACTGAGTGACTTCCTGTCTTTGAGTAAATACCCAGGAGTGGGATTACTGGGTCATGTGGTAGTTCTGTTTATAAATTTTTGAGGAAGCTTCATATTGTTTCCTACAGTGGCTATACTAATTTACCTTCCTACCGACAGTGTAGGAGGGGTTTTTTCCCTACCACAGCCTTGCCAGCACTTGCTATTTTTTGTTTATTGATCATAGCCATTCTGACTAGGGTTAGGTGATACTAAGTGTGATTTTGATTTGAATTTCCTTTATGATTAGCAATGTTGAACTTTTTAAAAATGGATTTTCTGTGTCCATTCATATGTCTTCCTTTGAGACTTGTCTACCCAAATTAATTGCTGATTTTTTATTTCAGTTTTTAGTTTTTCTGTAGGTTAGCTGTTTGAGTTCTGAATATATTCTGGTTGTCAATCTTTTATCTAAAGTAGTTTACAAATCTTTTTGCCCATTCTGTTGGTTGCTTCTTAACTCTCTTTATTGTCTCCTTTGCTGTGCAGAGCTTTTTAGTTTGGTATAATCCCACTTGCTACTTTTGGAGTTGTTGCTTGTGCTTTAGGGGTATTATTTAACAGTGTATACCTTTTTGGGACCAGCAGATGCCATAGCAGTTACATTGCTGGACTTTCACACACATGGCTGAACGTGGTTCAAGTTCTGGACCTGGTGGCTTGCAAATCATGCCAGCTGTGTGTGTGCGTGCCCAAGATCCTGAGAGGAGAATGGAGGAGAAGGGATTGCTCCATTGTCATCCTGCTTGGGGGGTGATTTCTCTCGTTCCCTCTCACTGTCTCTGTCTCTGTCTCTCTGGTGAATGCACACACACTAAGGCAAAAACCTCTTAAATATTTTGAAGGTATATGTCTTTTCAATAACATAACTACATATTAGGTCAGGCTGTAAAAATTGCATCACATCACTGAATTCAGATTTTTCAGATAGATGTCTAAAGATGTCATTCAGATGTTGATAAATAAACCCAACAGGCAAAACTCCTCATTGTTTTTGGCAATGGCTTCTAAATCTATAGACTGATTCTCCTATAGACTCCTATAGGCTGAGGGGAAAATAGAAAAATTTTCATCTTACTCAACTTCACAGAAATGTGACTTCCTGCACTGAAATTTTAAAAGTACCTAAGAGTCTTCCACCCATTGTTTTTCCTTTAAGCATCTCTAGGTTTCATTTGTTTGTTTGCTTTTGTCCGAAATGAGAAAAATTTCAGACACTATTATTAATTTGTGCTATGTGAAAATGTCCTTTATAAACAAAAAAAAATGCACTCTTTAAATGTGTTAACCTTTGCCTTTTATTTATTTTTCTGCACTTATTTTTCCCCAAGAGCTCTGTTGATGAAGATTAGTATAAGAAACACTGGTGGTTTGCAGCCATCCCTGTGTTTTTGTGTTTTTTTAATCCCAAGGCTTTCATGGTAGAAATAGAAATAATTGAATGAACTCAGTTCTTTCTAATTTTGACAGGTGGCTTAGCACTAGCTCTGAAGTCTGCTTAGGGAAAGGTTAGTAAACATATGCAAACATTTCTTCCTTCTGGTTTAAGAAGCTTTTGCCCTGTGTCCTTATGTGTCCAATTTTATATACTATTTGAAGAACAGTAGAGATGATTTGATGTGATGTGCCTTTTTTATAAATTTTATACAGTTTACTTTTTAAGAGGGATAGATAAGAAGTTTATGTGGTTTATATCTCAATCAGCTCTTATTCTTCAGAATTTGAAATGTATCTTAAAAATACTTCACACAATCATGGTGCTTTATATCAACTAGAAGAAGCTTTCAAAATAAGATGGTTGATTGTATTAGATTTGTTTTATCTCTGTGGTAACACGTATAAAAAGGTTTATAATAGTCTTAATATGAATAATTGTGAACAATTTGTTATTGTTTTTGGCTAGCCTCTAAAAAGTTTGCTTCATTTTCAACCTGACCTTTTCTTTGTTCTGCTGAGATGGGTACATAACACCAAAAAAGAGTGAGAGATTCATTTATTTGAGAACCTGCAGGCAATATGAAAATGAATAAAGCTTGGTAATTTTTAGCAAAAAGAACTAATTATTTCATGGACGTGGAATGGTAATACATGTATATGAATAACTAAATGATGTCAAGATATTATCTAAAAATTTAAGGAGGTTATTAACAAAGCATAAAAAGAAGCTAACTCCACTTTTCTTGATTCTGTTTGCTCTAATAATGGATGTATTGTTTTTCCAATAAGAAAATACTGTTGTTGGGGCCAGCATGTGGTATGGTGGTTAAGGTGATGGACTCCCACATGGCTTACCATGGTTTGAGTCCCTGACCTGGCAGCTTGCTTTCTCACTTTCTCTCTGTATCTCTCTCTCATTAGCATGTGTGTCCTATAGCAGATTAAATAAAATAATAATAAATAAATAAGTAAAATTAAATAAATAATTCTAAAAAAAGAAAATACTGTTGTGCATGCCATTTAGTCAAATAATGTTGGCTTTTTAAACACAGTATTACATTTGATAGACTTTTAGGTGGGAGAGTTAGTATTATTTGTGGAAATTGTAGCTATGCTTTATGATGAACTCACATCTTTATTGATTTTAGCTTTTTCTTTCTGAGCTATGTGAGTTTACTCAGGAAGATATCCCATCTAATTTGGACTAGACTAGAAAAGTTTTTCATAACTTTATTTTAGAGTGGATTCTGATCAGCATAGGCAGTATTATCTGGTAATGACTATGTACTTTTTTTCCTCTTCAATTTATAAAATTATGTTTTTTCTTTATTTCCCCTAATCTGCAAGAAATTATGTAGTAGTTGCTAGTCAGATATTTTAAAAATTCCAACTAGAGTTTGAACATCCTTCTTGTTACTACAAAAAAGTTGTACAATAATTTTCCAAATTTTGACCGATTTATGGGGACATATGGGTTGCCTAAAATTACAGCATAAATTACTACTGCAAATTACCTAGACAGGGAACCAGAATATAGTCAATTGAGTCTCAGGCAGGGACATAGCCATCTCTTGTCTTCACGCTGGGGCTCAGAAAAGCTAAATTTATTACAGTACAGAGCGCTTTGAACACTATGTAACTTTGTTAACAACAGTTGATAAGCAGTGTTTCAAAACATTGCCTTTTAGCCTTGTTTCAGACCTTGCTCACCTTTGTGCATATAGAGAGGGCTGTCTACAAAATATTACTCACCTTATTCATTGTAAAACCTTGCAGTGTTGCAGAGCCTTCTGTACTGCACTTCAGGGTGTGAACTTGAACTGGGCTGTGTAGTTGTGTGGAAGAAAGAATTCATACCATTGTCTTTATAACTCATGATTATGACATGGTAAAACATCAGAGTATTTGGAAATTCAAGTGTTTATCAGATTCTACATAGTATTTATTTCTAATATCTTCTCCTTTTCTAACACATGTGATATGTACATTTTTGATAATATAAATGGATTTCAAATTGAATTAAACTTTCTCATATTGAAAATTTGAAAACATGACTGTGTGCACATATTTAGATGTTGTTCTACAGAATTAGGACTCAAATGGTAATTAAGCTGCACATTACTCATTTTTGCCCCACTTCCCCAAGGCCAACTTTTAGTTTTGAATCTATGAATCCTGCCTGTACACACTAACATGTATATTCATGGACTCCTTGTACTTTCCAGTTCATTCTGGCATGCCAGTGTCTGTTAAGCTACATTTTGAAGCCAGTGACTCTCGACGTAAAAATAAAGTATTTTCAGTTTTCTAAAAAATTCAGTTTTCAGTTCTTAGAAAATTTTAAACTCTTTTCTATGTATCAATGTGCTTACAGTAGGAAACAATAGCAAAGAGTGCTCTGATACTGTTTCTTTACAGAAAAGCTGAAAACAGATGGGACAGTAGCAGCTTAGATTTTATTATAGTCACTATTTTGTTAACATAATGTAATGTGGAATTCAGGCAAACTTCTTTGGGAGAGAACAGTGCATTACTTGAATTGTAATGCTTTCAGAATAAGCTCGCTCTCCATATTCTCTCTCTCTCTCTCTCTCCCCATATATATATATATATACACACACACACACACACACACACACACACATATATATATAATTCATATATATATATATAATTTACACACACACACACATATACACTGTGTATACATAGATATATATATATCTATGTATCCATACATATACATATATATATATATATATATATCCATACACACACACACACACACACACACATATGGATTGCATGCCTGTGTGTATACTGTTTTAATAGTTTTTCAATTTTCTTTTCATCCTCTGAACTTTTGTTTCAATTATTTTGTTTGGATGTTTCTCTGCAAAACAAATGGTGTTCTCTCCAGCATTACTTTTCAGGAATTTTCATTTTTATTTAAAATAAAATACCTGGGCCTGGTAGGTGGCATCGTGGTTAAGGCACTGGACTCCCACTTGGCTGACCATGGTTTGAGTCCCAGACCCCATGGTTTGAAACTCATGCCAGGTGCATGTGCGTGCATACCCAAAATGCCAAGAAGAGAATGGAGAAAGGATAGTGGCATGGCCATTCCCTGTTGAGAGTAATTTCTCACTTTCTCTCTCTGTCTTTGTGTTTGTCTGTCTCTGGTGAGTTCACGTATCCTATGGCAAAAACCTTAAAAGGGGGAAACAGAATATCACTTTTACTATCTGGGGATTCATTAATATGTACTGGAAATTCCTTTAATAATCTTTTGAATTAGTGTTCTCCTTCATCTGACAGCCTTGTTTTACTAAAACTTTGACAACCAATACCTTTTCTTTTTTTTTTCTTTTTTAATTTCCAGAGGGCACATGTGCCTGATAGAGAAAGAGAGACATAGAGATAGATAGAAAGGGCAAAAGCACTCCCTAATGGGGCATGCTCATACTGCAGTCCCTTCTTTTTTTTTTATTTTTATCCTGTTGGGATTTTGGGCACGTGTGCACATAGGCTTGGTGTATTTTTCAAGCCTCTGGAGCAGTGATTTGAATCTCAGTCATCCATATGGTGTCTACCTCCCTTAACCACTAGGCTATAGGGTCAGCCCCTGATACCTTCTCAATACCATTTGCTTCATTGATCCTAAATTCAATATAATGTTGATACTATTATTTACCAAATAATGGACTTTGCAGTTTATATGACATATTTTAGTATTAGTTATTCATTGCATGACCTTGATTTATATAATTCAGTCTAACAATCCTGTACTCTCCTTCACAAAATAATTTTGATGATTTTAAACTTTGTAGCATATTCAATTTAAGATGGATTTGTGATGGGAATGTGTTAGGATGGTTTGTTTGACTTGATAATTTCTACATGTAAAGACATTTAGGCTGCAGAAAAGAATTCTTAGAGTATACAAATCTACATTTGGTATAATTCTCATCATGCTGTTTAACTAGGGGCAAACGTTTTTATTTGTTTCTGTTTACTGAATACATTCTAGATTAAGAAGAAAAAGAAAGCTGCCTGTCTTGGTAGTAAAATAAATCTATAAAATTAAACCTGGATATAAAGTTCTAGAGAAAACTGAGCCCTTATGAGTTCACCAACTTGATTTAAAAAAATTTAAGGTTGCTTGCATTTTTAAGATGTGCTTTTTAAAACAGACTATTCAAAAAATTAAAATATAGCATTAGCAAATACACAGGTATGAACTTTTAGTTAATTCAGTAATTGGACTTTTCAAATTCTCATTATATAGACCTTACATTATAAGATAAAAAGTTTGACTAATATAAGTCAGAAACTTAAGATCCTTTCATGTAAATACTCTTAATTAAATTGCAGTAATTATTATTACTTATTTTAGAAGCAAACCTTTTTCTAATTTATCAAATTCCTTTAAGAGTCAGATTCTGGTTAATTAAGAAAACAAAAGCAGCAGTAGATAAATTTTTAAAAATACCAATTTATAAAATTCACACAATCAAATTCAATTTTGGAGTACTAATTGATGAATCTAATAAAAACAGCAACAAGGAAAAGATAATGGTAGTAATAATGATAACCAGCACTGCTTTCTCTACTAATAGGAAAAGTGTGGAAAGTGAAAGCAAATGAATTCCATTGAGAGCTAAACACATGTGTATGTAAAACAGAACATTTTGCATGATAAACAAATTGTGACTAACCTAATCCTACTGATGGATGATTTAGCTAGAGTTTGGGGAGAGATTTTGTGTAGGACTGATTTTGTGTAGGACTGCACAGCCACTTAGTGAGGAGTACTCTGTCATGTCTTAGTTTCCTAAAACGACAATTATTCAAGAAAGTTTGTGGAGGAAGACATTTACATAATATTCAAATGTGATTCAACTATTTAAAATTTTTGAATGGTTGTTGAGAAGGGTTAAGAAAATGGGACCAGCAGATGGCAGAATGGTTATGTTGCTGGACTCCCGCATAGTTGGCCATGGTTCAAGTCCTGGATCCAGCGGCTTAAAACTCACATGGGGCACGTGTGCGTGTGTGCCCAAAATCCCTAGAGGAGAATGGAAGAGAAGGGACTGTGGCATGGCCATCCCCCCTGCAGGTGATTTCTTGCTTTCTATCTTTCTCTGTATCTTTTCAGCAAGTGCACATGCCCTATGGCAAAAATCTCTTAAAAAAAAAAAAAAAAAGAGTTAAAAAAATGTCCTTTTGGGTGACCTTCAACACATAGATAGGGAAGTTGTACTGTGAAATATTCAAAAATCTTTCAGTAGGTGGATAGGGGATGATCTGTTATGGATATCTATTTATGTTGCTAAATTATAGAAACATTCAAAATTATTTTTGTAGCAAAGAATAGATAAATAACAGATTCTCATACTTTCTGGAAGAGTCTTCTGAAAATCTGAGTATTGCAAGTACCTAAAATGCACCTATATATCAATAAGAAGTTTGGCTATAAGGAAAGTTTTGAAGAAATAATTACATCAATGGAGAAGCTAAAGCAATACATTAACAATTAGATGTGTGTGTCTGCAAATGTGTACAAGCATTTGTGTGTTTATGTATATACAACTGAGCTTGCTTTACATCAGTCATCTGAGTTTTGGCATCCATGGCTGTTGGCTAAAGTGTAGTTTTACAAACCAAGATCATAGGAAGAGAAAGTTTTGCCTTCTTCAATTATAAATCTCAGTGTCTGAACACTGTCTTCAAAGTATCTTGGATTATTTGTCAATGTGTTAATAAATGGAAATGTACTTTCTGGCAAATATTGCCACACTGTTATTGAAAGTTAGGCTTATTTCTTTTTTGTCCCCTCCCCGCCCTATTATTATACTTTATATAATGTTTTCTAGGATGAAAGAACTCAGATCCACTTTAGCACAAAATATTTAAGTTTTCTGTTCTATTTATTCACATCCTAGATTATCTTTCAGTTTTTAGCTTCCTGAATCCCTTTTGAGTTTTCTTAGTTTTCTTGGACATCTGTTTTGTGAATTCAAGTTTTCTCCTATAAAATGAAGATGATTATACTTCTAAATGCTAATTAGGGTGACTAAGGACTCTCCTTTGCTGAAGATTACCTGGCCCTGTGTCTGTCAATAGGTGGGCAGCAGATACAATAGACACCAAGACATATCTTTTATCAAAAGTGGGGTTTAGGATCCAAATACACATAGCATAGTCTGAATTGCAGTGTTTCACACCTAGCATCCTTGTTCATATATGTTTCATGTATGCTTTCTTTTTAGACCAATGTGTCACAGGGCAGTGCATAGGACACCTAGTCCCCTATGAGTGACAGTGTGCAGTGACCCCTCTCTATCCCTGTGGTTTCTATAATTTATGCTGTGTATGTGGTGAGAGCCTATCCATATTTATTTGAATTATTTTAATATCTTATGGCCGATAGTCTGTTATAAAAAAAGCTTTTCTTTGAGGTTCGATATAAAGTCATCATAGAAGATTGTTATCCACCTTCTGCAAAATGGAGGCAGGTTAATGTTAGTCTGCGCATCAGGCAAATTTTCCTAGACATGAGACACCTCACTAAGCTTGGTCTTCCCTTAGGTACAATAGATGAATGAGCATCAGGGCTCCTTATTTCAATTCCCTGTTTCCGAGAAATGATTAACATTATTTCTAATGAGAAGTTTGCTTTAGATATAAGCACTTTTAGGTTATGTGTTTTCCAAGTAAAACAGTAAAACTCTTAAATGCCTGTATCTGAAAATATGATTCAAGATGATACAAAACAGAGGAGGCTAAATCTGCCCATATTTCATTGTCATGAGTAAAACAAAACAAAACAAAACACCCTGATTTGAAAATTAGTTTTAGTTGTATCCTGTGTATCTGTTCATTTTAGTTTGGTCAAAAAAATTGGGGAGTTACAGCAATTCATTGCTTTGTAAATAAATCTAAATGTACTCATTGATCTCCCCTATTCTTAATGATTGACTATCAGCTCCAGCAAATCCCAAACTTAGCTTAACATTAGACTCTCTCAGAAGCTTTAAAACTTCAGGCCAGTCTATTAAAAATTATGAAATGGGACCAGCAGATGGAGTAATGGTTATATCACTGGACTACCATGTAGTAGACTTTGGTAGAAGTCCTAGACCTGCTGACTTGAAACTTAGGCTGAGCACATGCTTGTGTGTGCCCAAAATCCCTATGTCCAAAATCCCAAGAGGAGAATGGAAGAGAAGGGAGTTCAGGATGGCCATCCTTCCTGGGGAGGTGATTTCTCGCTTTCTGTCTGTCTGTCTGTCTGTCTCTGTGTGTGTGTGTGTGTGTGTGTGTGTGTGTGTGTGTGTCTTTAGCAAGTGCCCTATAGCACAACATCATTCTAAAAAAAATATGAAATAGTAATTATGGGGTAGGTCTGCAGTACCTGCATTTAAACAAACAACAACTTTTCAGGGCATTGTTATTAGCCAGGGGTGGGATTTGCTCACTTGTTCTTTTAAACTAATCACCCATGCCTCTTAGTGGCATGTTGTCCCTTTGTCTGGTTTTAGTCATGCACAGCGTGTTGAGTTCTGCTGTGGAAATTTCCTGTGAGTTTCTTTTTTTTCAGACAGCACTGAAAAGATTAAGGAGTTGGAGGTGGCTGGAGCCATGAAGCATTATTAAGTCCTAAGAGACAAAGTTAACTGAGCAGAGAAACATAAGACAATCCAAAGAACAAAAGGAAGATATCAAAAAGAGTTTGTGGTAGTCAGAAGATTAAATACAAATACAAATAGAGGATGTTCAGTTATGTTTGAATTGTAGAAAATAGTGGACTATTTAAGTATATCCCAAATATTGCATGGGACATAATTATACTCAACACTTAGATAGATAATGGTACGGTACTTACACTAGAAATGATCTACTGTTAACATGAAATTCAGACTTAACAGAGAATCCTGTATTTAATTTGGCAGCCTTGCCTGACAGGAAAAGGAGGGTGTGGCATGCTGTTCAGACTCAGCAGTGTAGCATAAGATCACCATTTCAATTAAATTAGCCCTAGAAGCTGGCTTTATTTTAGAATTCATTTTTGTTTGTTTGTTTATTGTTTCCTTGTTAGTTCCTTGAGCAGTAGCTTTGTAACTGATGGAATAAACTGTCATTTGCTTGTCCCTCTTCCTGAGAAAATCATCATATATTCTTTTTTAACCTCACTTGGTGAACAGATGTGCTAAAATTTGGCATTTTATTGATCAGCAGTGTTCTGTACACGAATTCAGAATTGCTTTTAGAATCAGAAAATCTAAAGCAAATATTTATGTCACCCTAGTCTAAGTGTTCAGTTCTTTTAATGTTCATTTTGAAGGGGGTTTTTATCTGTTTAATCTTCACAAATTCATTTTTTTTTCCTAATGTAAACATATTTGCAATGATCTCTTCAAAGTGGCATAGAATCTTTTGCCAGCCAAATTTTGTGAGGTTAAACGGGAAAACAATATAATTATTTTCATTATTAGATGAGTAATGTGATCCTTGCATTTTATGGATCCATCCAAATACATGGATATGAACGTAATAATTAACTAATATGGTTTACTTTATTTGAAATAAACTATTGTTTTAAGTTGTTGTAGCAAAGATTGCTGTTTTAGATCCCGGCTTCTCTCCTTGTTAGGGAACTAGTTAGCATCAGAAGGTAAGAGCGTTGGTCTTTTGTATGCAGCCTAGCAGTCGAGAAGACCAGGATGGAGCAGCAGTCTAGTTACCTGCACAGTAGTTGTTCTCTAGCTGCCCTACTTCTTAACAGCTCTTGGTATTCTTCAGATACCAGGGCTCCATTATTGTTTAAGGGTGACTGGAAGCCTCTTGAGCTCCCAGGGTGAAATATATTTTTTTAATTAATTAATTTATTTTTAGGTTTTTGCTCTTGGGTGCGTGTGCTCACCAGAAAGAGAGACAGAAAGCGAGAAATCACCCCCCAAGGGGGATGGCCACGCCGCAACCCCTTCTTCTCTGTTCTCCTCTCGGGATCTTGGGCACGCACACACACGTACCTGGTGTGAGTTTAAACCACCAGGTCCGAGGCTTGAACTGTGGTGGACTATATGGGAGTCCAGTGACATAGCCATTACACTAACTGCTGGTCCCCCCAGGGTGAAATCTTAATTGGTCAGTCCTGATACTCTATTTCTTTTATGCCAGTGATTTCTTTAGGAATGGACATATGAGTCAGTTCTGCCCCGTGCCATGTTAGGGAATCTTTGATAGAGGGTATAGTAATTCTGGGAAAGTTTGCTTTTTTATCCCCAGAATAAAAGTATTTTCTTCTTTATTCTTTGAATATTGTTGTGTGAAGTCGTTTTGCATAGTTTATATGGCTCTTTTTTAGAGGCAATAAACTTGAGGATAAAACCCAGTACAGGGAGGATGCAGACAGATGACAAAGGTCTTGGCCCTAGATGCCTTCAACAAGCAGCTGAATTTCTGACTCTGGAACCTCTTACTTTTAGATTTTTGACATAAGTAATAACAACATTTTTATTTTATTTATTTATTTGTTTGATTATTTATTTATAATTTGGCCAAAGAGGGACAGAGTGAGAAAGAGGAAGGGAAAGTGAGAAGGCAAGCTGCCAGGTCCTGGACTTAAAGTGCAGTCAGTCATGGGGAAGTCCGGCTCCTTTAGCTACCACACCACCTGCTGATCCCTACTCCTTTTAACAGGCCATTTTAAGTTGAGACTTCTGTTACATTCTGTCAAAAGCATCTTAATTAAGGAATAAGATAGTCTTTGACACTTGTTTTATTTATTTATTTGTTTGTTTGTTTTATTTATGGTAAATAAAGATCATAAGCTGAAAGTTTCTTGCCTTCTTGCACTTATTTCCTTTCTTTGTAGATAGCCTTTTCTCTCCTCTCCTCTCCTCTCCTCTCCTCTCCTCTCCTCTCCTCTCCTCTCCTCTCCTCTCCTCTCCTCTCCCTCCTCTCCTCTCCTCTCCTCTCCCTTCTCTCCTCTCCTCTCATTTATTTGTTTATTTATTTATGAGTTTTTGATATAGGACACATGTGCTCACTAGAGACAGACAGAAAGAGACAGGGAGAGGGAAATGAAAAATCATTCCCCAGGAGGATGACCACACTGCATCCCTTCTCCATTCTCTTCTCGGGATTTTAGGAATGTATGCACATCTGCCTGGCATGATTTTCAAGCTAATGGGTCGGCTAAGTGGGAGTTGAGCACCTTAGCCACTATACCACCTACTGGCTCCAACAAATAGTCATTTCTCATTCATGATATTCCGAGTTTAGAAAGAAATCAAAGACCCAGCCTCAGTTGCTCAGACAGTGGGATCACAGCTACACAGTGCTGGCGACCACAAGGGAACGCTCCAGTTCCTGTCCGAGGGCTACCTGAACCACTCTAGTTGTAGGTACGCCTATGACCTTGGCTAGCTGCAGGGCTGGAGAGAGGATAGCAGCATGAAGAACTCCTCAAGGGTGCCTGTGTTTCTGTCTCTCATATGAAGGAAATAGATAAATGAACTTTAAAAAGAATTAAAATAAAAAGAAGCAAGTGATTAAGGCACTGGATTCCACATTGCAGACCACAGTTTGAGTCCTAGACCCCTGGCTTGAAAATCATGCTAAGTACACGTGTGCATGCATGCCCCAAATCCCATGAGGTGAATAGAGAAGAGGTTACAGTGTGGATATTCCCTCTGGGGGGTGATTTCTCACTTTCCCTCTTTCTGTCCGTCTTTGTCTCTATCCAGTGAGTGCATGCACTATATATCAAAAACCTAAATACAAATAAATAAATAATAGATACGATTTTAAAATAGAAAAAATTTAGACATTTCTGAGGAAAGTAATTTTGCTAGATTTTTCTTGTCCTAAAAGTAACTGTTAAAACACTTATTACTCCTGAACAAGGACACACTTTGCAGCACGGATCTGGTCACCTGCCAAAACTTTAAGAATGGAACACAGTTATCTGTTGCTGATTCTATCCGAGTACTTTGTGATGAACATAAAATCACTGTTTTCTTGGAAATGTGGCTTTAGCATACGGAACTTTGCCATAAAATCCCAGATGGTACTGAGGCACAAAGTTCTTCCTGCCTGAGAACAATATCATCTGCAAAACAGAGCTCCTCATGCTACAGCTCAACAAAGAAATCCTTTGCTGTTTCTTAACGCCTCACTGAGGCTGGCCGTGAACTTATTATTTGGACAACATGCAAACAATCTGGAAATTCTTTTCTAAGATTCTGTTCCCTCCTCCCAATTTACTCATATGACTCTTACAGTCTTTGCTTGATGGTTATGACAGTATACATTCCAGGAAAAGTAATAGTGAGTGGTAGACTTTCTTCTACTGTAAATGAATTTACACCAGCAAATGTTATATTTAGTGTGGAAGTACCATGATGACGAGCAACCTGGTCACTGTGGTGCAGTGTTGGCACAAGTGTCTTCCCAAACTGGAAGCCATATGGTTCATTGTGGGTTTGGATCCCTGGGTTGGCTTGGATAACATGCTAGGCATATGCAAGCAGATGCCCCAGACCTTGAGGAGTTGAGAGCATGGGAAAGGGGACTGTAGTATGATGGACCTTGTTGAGTGTGTTTTCTCTCTCTCTAGCTTATACACGCTCTCTGTTATTACCAAAAAAATGTACCTGACATCCATGTTTAAGTAATCCACACCCTAGTAAGGAGAAAGCCACATAAGCAAATGATAGTTGTACATATGAGGTGTAGAAGTTTCATCTGAGCGAGGTTCTAAAGGATGAAAGGATATTCCAGGCAGAGGAAATAGTGTGTGTGCAGAGACTCAGTGATAGGATGGTGTTCTGAAGCCAAATGGAAAAGAGGGGAGCTTTACTCACTTCTTCAGGCTGATCAAATCACCTGATTGGCTCTGCTGGATTCAGGTGGACCCGTGTCTTAGCCTAGGCACTGAGTATGGAGGATGTTACGGGAGGAATTAAAGAAGAAACCAGAAGGGCAGCTAGATTAAGAAAATGTCAGTCAGAGATACATGGTTCTGCTCCCAAATTTTACAAACTTCACCACTTAATTTTAACTCCTCTAGGTTTTAGCCTCTTCATTTGTAAGAGTGAACCCATTCCATAGGGAGCTGTTGACATTAAAATAATCCCTGTAAAGAAGTTAAAGATGTGCTTTGTATGAAGTAAATGATCGAGAAGTTTTATAACCATTACTGGTTGTTCAATTATATGTATATTAAAGATGGCCAAGGATAAATCATATTGTTTCAGAGAGTAGACACCTTCATCTCCCTTGATATCATCTGTCAGAATTATTTGTAGGAAAGCACTGGCTAGAACCTTTGTCTGATGGCTCATGTCAGACTCTGCTTCCAATTTTGCAGTACGATAAGGTGGCACAGCGTGTGCTAGACTTCTTTCATTTCCTGCTTTTTTGCCATAGTAAACCTCCAAGAAGACTTGTTTGTGTAGCCTCATTGATTTTTGTCAGATCTTAATGTGTGGCCAGGCAGGGGGTGGGAGTGACTTTTGATTGCACTAAAAATTTTTCAGAATGGCTCAAAAGTTTTCTGTTTTTCTCTCAACTTTTGCCTCTTTTACCTCTTTTCCCCCAGCCATCTCTGAATTGCTGATTGCAATAGGGATCACTCAGGCTATTGCTTATGATCATTATTTTGCATTCATTTTAGGCGAGCTTATATTACTAGTGGAGATTATTAAAGGCTATTATCATGGCCCTTTTTAGTCTCAAGAGTGGAGAGTAGAATGGATGCTGTCAAAAAATAAGAGTCCTAACGTACATTTTTGGAAGGTAATGACCAATGAGATTTGCCTGTTTTCTCTCTTACCCACACATCACCATGCTCAATGACATGAGAACTTCCTATTGAGTAAGGCTTCAGCACTCAACTTGATTATCTTTTTAAAAGACTCAGCCGAGTGAAGACGTAGTGTCTAATAAGAGCATGCCGGAAGTGGGTGTGGGGGAATACATTAATAGAGGGAAAACTAGAGCATGGGATTCAGGAGGACTAGCTTAGGGCCCCAGTATTATGATATAACTGGCTCTGTGCCTTGACCTCTCAGTCTTGTTTTCTTATCTGCACTATGGTGTGTGTGTGTGTGTGTGTCTGTGTCTGTGAATAACACCTACTTGACTCTCTGACAGTGAAAAACACTAGGCAAATGCTCAAGAATTGCACTTGGGCTCTTGTCCAGTTTCTCTTCAATCAATCATACCATAGAATTTACTCCAAGCTTATATACAGTGGAGCCTGCTGCTTTGACTGAAGCCACCCATGACTGTTTTACATGGCACAGTATGGCCTTGTTCACCTGTTTCTCCCAGAACGTGTGACCCTTGCACATACTTCTTTGTACCAGTGCTGCCCAATCAAAATACCACATGAGCCACATATATACTTTATGACCATGTTAAAACACATAAAAATAAATGTGAAAAATGATTTTAATAATTGATTTTACCCTGTATGTGCAAAATATTTTCAGTAAGTAACCCATATGAAAATATGAGTGATTTTTTTAAACTTAATTTTTATTTATTTGAATAGATATATATATTTTACATTCTTCTTTTTGTTATGCAGGGTCACTGAAATCTAGTGTTTAAATTTAGAACATATGTCGACTTGGACTAGTCACATTTCAAGTGCCCAATAGCCATGTGTAGTTAGTGACTCCTGTATTAGACAGCATAGCTCTGGGTCCATTAATTGTCGCTTGTTCATCAGCATCATCTTTTTTTCATTTTAATTCAATTTAATTTTATTTATTTATTTATTTATTTATTTATTTATTTGCCACAGGGCACATACACTCACGAGAGACAGGGAAAGTAAGAAATCAACCCTCAAGGGCAAGGCCATGCCGCAACCCCTTCTCCTCCAGGGATTTGCAGCATGCACACACATGTGCCTGGTATAATTTTCAAGTGGCTGGGCCTGGGGCTTTTACTATGGCCAACCATGTTGGAATCCAGCATCTTAACTGCCACACCACCTTCTGGCCCCATCAACATCATTTTTTTTTTTTTTTTTTGAGAGGTTTTTGCTATAGGGTGCGTGTGCTCGCGAGACAGACAGAGAGAGACATAGAGACAGAAAGCGAGAAATCACTCCCCAGGGGGGATGGTCATGCCGCAGTCCCTTCTCCTCCATTCTCCTCTTGGGATCTTGGGCACGCACGCACATGCACCCGGCGTGAGTTTTAAGCCACCGGGTGCGGGACGCGAAACGCGGTCGACTACGTGTGAGTCCAGCGACATAGCCATTACGCTAACTGCTGGTCCCCCCCATCAACATCATTTTCAGATTCATTTTTGTCTGTGGTTTCTGGAATTGTTGAAATAAAGTAATCATGCATTTCTAAAGTAGCAGTTATAAAGCATTTACTATATTATTACTTTTATCCTATTATTTCAGTTAATACCACAGCCCTATTAGTAGTGAATTATTATGATCCTCATTGTATAGAAGAAAAACCTGAGAAAGTAAGGCTAAGGAACCTACTTTAAGTTCCTACAGCTTGTGGGATACCTAGATACAAATAGAAATAATCTGATGCCAGAGCTCCCCATGGCCCTATTAGTAATACATGACTTTCATAATTAAGGGAATGGGTTAAGATATCTATGATAGGATGCTTTTCTAATCCATTGTGGTGTTGAAGTTATATGGAATTTTTATAATAATTTGCATGGTAAATTGACTGTAGGTGTGTTTTAGACTGCCTTCTGTCACTAACAACATCATAGATTGAAGAATTTATAAGAACGAGATTTATTTATTTCATGATGTAGGGAGGTCCAAGATCAAGGATATGTTCTAGGGAATGTCTTATTGTTGGAGGGGACTCATTGCAGAGTCCCAGGGTAGTACAGGGCATCACATAGCAAGAACTTGTGTGTCAGTATTCCTGCCTCATTCCCACTCCTTATAAGTCACCAAGATTCAATTATGAGGACCTAACCCTGATGACTTTATTTAATCCTGATCACCTCCCAAAGGCCACACCTTTCAACACCACAGGCAATTTAAGTCTTCACTCTCTTAATCCCACCACAACCAAATTTTAACACATGATGTTTGGGGAGATGCATTTGAAAAACAGGGCAGGTGAGCATGATGATGGAGGATATGACCATCCTAGTAAGGAATAGTTTCATAGCACCAACTTGTTTCTGTGCTTTTATTTCATTCATTCTTTTAAAAAATATTGAGCACATTTTATGTGCTAGGCATTATTTTAGTATAGGGTGAAAGCAGTGAGCAAAGGGCAAGCTAGTGGCATGGTGTTTAAGTGTCTGGATCCCACTGACTGCATGGTTCGAGTCTGGACCTGGGGACTTGAAAAACATGTTGGGTACATGTGCATGCCCAAAATCCTGAAGGAAGGGAGAAATAGAAGAGAAGGATCACAAAATGAGCATCTTCCCCTGGGGGAACTTTTCTACTTTCCCTCTCTTTTACTCTGTCCCTGGCAAGCACAAATGCCCTCTGACAAAATAAAATAAAATTTTTAAAATGCTGTGAGCTAAAGCTAAGTTCTTATTTTAAAGTAGCTTTCATCTTATTAGGGGAACTTAAATAATAAGCAAATAAGCTATAGAGTACATGAGGGATAAGCACCTTTTACTGGGGAAAAAAGTCATAACTGTGAGGGAAACATGGAATAATACAGTAGTTGTAAACAGTATAGGCTTTAGAATCAGTATATTGGTCCAGATTCTTTTCCTGCTTCTTATAACATGTAAGGTTAGAGAAGATGTTAACTTTTTTGAACTTCATTTCATCATTTATAACCATACTCTTTAGGAGTAGATTAATGAGACATGTTGTTTAGGGGTAGAAAGTTTTAGTCATACAGTATGAAAAAGTTTTGGAGATCTAATATTCAGAGTGGTGACAGTAATTAGTAATACTATGTTGTGTATTTGAAATTTTCTGAAAGAGTAGATCTCAAACATTCTCACCCACATAGACACAATATAACTAATATAACCATGAGGTAATAGATATGTTAATTAGCTTAATTGTGGTCATCATAATTACACAGTGTATATACAGTGTATGTATACTTATATCAAAACATCACATGGTACACTTTAAATATGTCAATTATAGCTCAATAAAGAAGAAGAAAAATGAGACATGCAAGGAATATGTTCAGTACAGCCTGGCAAGAAAAGTCAGGAAATTCACAGTTCTAGCATTTGTAGTTTCAGTATTAACTCCTTAGCGCAAAGGCAATGACATAAGGACAGGTAATTTGGTGGAGGTTTGGATTCCGCTTGCAGGCCCATGAGAATGTGGATAGAGGCCATTCCCTTAGTAGCTGAGTGATCTGCATCCGGGGCCCATTTGTCTATAATGTGATTGGATTTGCTGTTCTGTACTCATCCCTTAATGTATTTTTTTCTTTAAAATATGTTAAAGTAGTATTGTGACTTCAGGGCTTTTGTTTTTTAAATTTTATTTACTTTATTTCTTACATGAACAAGAGAGAAAAAGAGGCAGAGAGACAGTATCCCCAACTTGATCTTGACTGTGACCAACCCCAGCCTCAGCCAGCCCTGGATCATGGGTATGTGTGTGCCTCACATACTTGGGAGATCTCTAGATGTATATGGGAGACCTTCCTATGTGGGTCAGCTTTGCAAAGCATCATGTTTTACTGCTGTGTCATTGGCTAATTTGAGGCTTTTACATCCTCTTAATATTTTAGACAAGAGAATTTGGTCTGTCAGAGTAACTTTATTTTCAGTTTGCTTCAGGTACTTAGACTCGTTCTTCATTGGAGCAAGTTCATTGGATAAGAAGGTTTTCTATGAAATAAGATATGGAAAGAATATAATATTTTAGTGTAAATTAAGGTAAACTTTACCATAAAATAAAATAGTATGCTGGAAAGTACTATAACATTTTCCTTCTGGTTGGGTACTTTATTGGGCTTGTTACAGGTTAGGATTTATTAGCTATGGATTAAAATCCATATCACCATGTACAACAAATTACCAATGAATTCCAAATAAGAGTACTCTGTACACATGGAGGTTTGTTTCTCTCTTGTAAAGGAAGGCCCAGGGTTGCAGTGCTTTTCCACATTACCTGTTCCACATCAGACTCTTTTAGTCTGGTGGCTCTCCTACCTTTGATGGGTCCAGGTATCAGTCCCCACTGGCCCATCAAATTCCAACCAGCAGGGAAAGAGGAAAGAGAAAGGCCAGAAGTGGTTGCTTCAGCTGTCTTTAAGGTTTCCTGAAAGCCAGGCATACATTTGCTTACATCTTGTTGGCCTTGCTTGGTAATTTGACCATGTCTCTGGACAAGCACACTTGGTATCTATAGTCTCATATGTACATATGCACTGTCCCAATTATCTGCTGATGGAAGAGGTGAAAGGTGACTCAGATAGGACACAGTACCAGTGCCTCCCACAGGACTGAAAACGCGAGAACCCCTCTGTTGTTCTGTTCTGATACACAGAGAACTTCTGTTGTTTTGAAACATGGAAGGCATTGATAATTTTGTCCCAGTGCTTTGATGTAGATGTTTTGACAGAGTATAGATTGGAAAGGAAAAATAAAGTAGCACCAATCCTTTAGTCTTTTCCGTTAGTATCTTTTACTATATCTAACAGGCTTGAAAGCTATGCCTTTGTGTGTTTCAGTGAACATCAGTGCCTGGAGGGAAGCCTTTTACCTCCTTGAAAAGCCTTTCTCTTTCTACCTCTCTTTGAAGTGTGTGAGGTAAATGCCCACCCACCCTGCTTTCCTGGGGTTACAGTACCCACTAGTCACCTGACATTTTTCTGTGGAATCTGACTGTGGTCACCTTCACTCACCAAGGATGTCAGGCAGCCCCCACTGTGAGTGTGAGGACTCATGATGGGAACTGCAGGTCAGGACAGGCTCCACACAGCAGTTGTTGCTGGGTTCCTGAGTATCATATTGGCTGGTCTCCTGCTCTAGGAAAGATCCTGGCATAAGTTTTCATTTGATCCATGAATTAGAAGGAAAAGGCTAGAAGCTAATGTAAGCATGAAACACACACACGTGACACAAAATAACACATCTCTGAATTCTAGAATCTAAGTATTTTTCCTGTGGCAGTTATTATTATAGATAAATTATTACGACCAAAATTTATAAAACATACTTTACTGCCAGTATTTCATGTACTCTTTTTATAAAGCTGATACTGTGATAATATTTAGGTATTTGCAAGGATGTCTATGTTTTAGTTAAGTTCCTACAGTTTAACTCTTATGTAAAAAGTTTGTTTTTAAATATCCATTATATAATTTCTGCTGGTTAAATATTCATATTTGAAAAATATTTATTAATTTATTGGTAAATATTGTAGTCTATGTACATAAAATGGGCAAAATTAGAGACTGAATAACAACAAAATCAGCTGTCCCTAAAAATGTTCATTGATAGATTACATCAGACTGAAAGGATTGATAGATTTCATCAGATTGAAGGATTGCACAGAGACAGGACCCAGGATTCTTTCCTTAATTCCGAGCTGAAACATATATTTACAATGACCTAGATGAAGACTGTAGATAATACCTCCAAATATTAGGGGAAATAGCAAAGCTAAGAGAGCTTTGTTGTCATTGCATGAAGGAATCAGAATTCTGGAAAAAAAATGTTAAAAGAAAAAACTATCAACTGGAACAATAGACCAAATGAATTTAGGAAGATGAACCATGGCTTAATAAAGCATATTTTAGAAGTTTTTAATGCTTACAAACGTGATGTGAGTTGGATGCAGTGACTCACATCACCAGAATCAAAAAGGGTTCATTGGTTTTAAAGTTGAATTAGTAGACATGGAGTGTTTGGGATGAGAGAGGTGGTCCTCTCACTTGCCCCTCTGTTGACCTCACTATCCTAGGAGGACTGCGATCAGTCTGTCCAGTATGTTCTAAGAGAGACATTCCTATTGTAATGAATTTCATTTGTTTAATCTCATAGCTTTGAAAGTGCTTCATGTATTTAGTTTGACTTGACATGCTTATATTATGGACAAACTGGAGTGTATCTTTAGGAGAGTACCCAGAATGTTAGAGGGAAGTGGCAAATGTTTTCCTAGAAAAGAGAAGACACAAATAATCTGGTGCCTGTCTTAAATGATTGAACTGCTGTGCTGAGGAAAGTAACATTTAGTCTGTTTTTTCTTAGTACAGAACTAGGGTTGTGTGGAAGTCGTAGGGAAACAGATTTCACTTCTTATAGCTCTCCAAAATTAGAATAGGTAATAAAGTGTGTGTGTGTGTGTGTGTGTGTGTGTGTGTGTTAATAGACTCAGGTGAGTCTGAGAAACCACTTGGTATAGATTTTGTAAGGATTAACAGATTCATTAAAATGTAAAATGCTGTGGTTCTTTTCTGACTCTCTTGGTCTAATTTTCTTTGACATTCTCAAGCTTGAAATGTTAAAAAGGGAATATAATCAAATTCAAATTTTTTATTTGAAAGAAGAATTGAAAAAGTAGTCTAGTCTCCATGAAAAATAGATTTACACTATTTGTGTTGGATAATTTTTCTGAGCTACACATGTGCAAGCTTTCTAATAAACTATTTCTATTATAGTTTATTTTAAATTTAAATTAGTTAAATTTTAAGTAGAAAATAAGGTCCTGCAATTTATTTTCCTTTATGAAAGAGAACAAGAGAGAGAAACAGGAAAGAGAAAGAACAGAGATACTTATTTTTTTATTTAGTTTGTTTTAGAGAGGTATTTTCTATAGGGCATGTGCACTCACTGGAAACAAAGAGACAAAAAGCAAGAAATCACCCCCAGGGGGCATGGCCAAGCCACAATCTCTTTCCTCCATTCTCCTCTTGGGATTTTGGGCACACATGCACACATACCCAACATGAGTTTTTTAAGCCACCCCGTCTGGGACTCAAACCACAGTCAACTGTGTGGGAGTCTAGCAATGTAACCATTACACCATCTGCTGGCTCCCAGATAGTTATTATTGACAGAGTCTCACCTCTTCACAACCCTACTGCTTCAGCCTCCCACTTAACTAAGGTTTATAGGTGTGCAGTCACAACAGTGTGTTCTCATTAGCCTGAGAACTGAACTCAGTCCTCCCATGCAGCTTCTAGACTCCTTAGCAGTGGCTCTACCCACTGTGGCTGGACCAGGTCCTGTGATTTAAAACCTAAAATGAATAATGTAGTATAGGTTAAAAAAAATCTTTTTCACCCTTACTTTCTATCTGTTCAGTTTCCATAACAATCTTTTTTCCATAGTTCTTGGATACATTTACATACAGGTTCCTATTTTGTCCAGTTTCTATGGGAGTAGTAGCTTATTTTACATATTCTTCTGTAACCTGGATGCTTTCCTGATATTTTGAACATCTTTTCATAGCAGTACAGAAAGAACTTTTATATCTTCTTTTTTATGTCCTCATTTGTATACCACTGTTTGGATATAGCATGAATTATTTTGTTTCCTATTTATGAGCATATAGGTTGCTTCCATCATTTTGCTATTAACCACCATGTTGTAAATAACCTCATACATATGTTATTTTGTTTCTGTGCATATATATCTGTAGTATCAATCATAAAGTGGAATTGCTGATTCTACTTTAAGGATATATGAGGCGTCTTCAAAAAGTTCATAGAAAGTATGAATTGTAGAAAAACTGCATGGATTTCAATTTTTTTTGCACCAAGATAAATCCACAATTTAATTTTATTCTTCCATGTGCTTTTTGAAGTTCTGTCATATGTATTTATTGTCCAGTATGTCCATTATTTTTGTCATACTGATTTTTATGCTTCCAAACATTAAAAATGACTTTTCATGTAGTTTCAGTTTACATTTTTCTTATTATGAAGTTTGCCATGTTTTAATAGCTTAAGAGTCATTTGTCTGAACATATCTGCTTTTTCCATTGGTTTACTGGCCCTATTCTTATAAATTTCTATCAGCTTTTAATGTGCTTGTAGATTTGTTCTTTGGCATAAGAATTGCAAGTTTTTTTTTTTTCTGATTAGCTATTTTAATTTTGCTTTGCTATGATTTTTTCATGCAAACTTTATTCTTAATTTTTACGCAGTTAACTTTATGAACTGTTGAGTTTTTAAGATAATTTTTTTAAAGCAGATTTATGACAAAACTGAGCTTGAGAAGGTACAAAGATGGTTTCCTGTGCTCCTGCACATGTACGACTACCCCATTATCAACAATCCCTCACCAGAGTTGTACATTTGTTAAAATGAGCAAACCTACACTGATGAATCTTTAGTATCCAGAGGCCCTTCTGGTTCACTTCTTGATAATTTACATTCCATGGATTTGGGCAAATTTATACTGACACGTATCTATCATTATCTTGCCATTAGAACCCTTTGTGCTGTGTCTATTCATCTCTCCCCCTTCACTAACCGTTAGCATCTAGTGATCTTTTTTACTGTCTTCACCATTTTGCCTTTTCCAGAATGTCATATAGTTAGAAATATACAGTATGTAGCCTTTTAAGATCGCCATCTTTCACTTACTAAAATGCATTTATGTTTCCTCCATGTCTTTTCATAGCTTGATGGCTCAATGTTTTGAGTGCTTACAAGTATTCCATCACCTGGATGTACCTATTTATTTATCCATTCATTTATAGAAGGACATCTCAGTTCCTATGAAGTTTTGATAATTTTAAACAAAGCTCTAGAATACCCATATACAGGTATTTGTGTGGACATAAGCTTTCTACTCCTCTGAGTAAATTACTAAGGACTGCAGTCTCTGGGTTATACTTACATTTTGGATAATGGTCCTTTATCAGATACAAGGGGGCTTCAGAAAGTTCATGAAAAAGTGAAAGTGTGAGTTTTGGTGCAAAAATTTTTAAAACCATGGTTTTTTCATAATACATATTTTTCATGAACTTTTTGAAGACTCCTTTGTATTTAGGTCTGTGATCAATTTTGAGTTAAATTTTTATAAAGGTATAAGGTACATGTCTAGATTAAATTTAGGCTTCTTTTTTCTTGCACATGAATGTCCAGTTGTTTTAGCACCATTTGTTGAGAAGACTTATCTTCTCTTCATTGTTTGCCTTTGCTTCTTTGTGAAAGATCAGTAGGTTACATTTATAAGCACCTATTTCTGAACTCTCTATTCTGTTCATTGATCTCTTTGTATAATCTTTAGCCAACATCACTCTGTCTTGATTACTGAAGCTTTATATTAAGTGCTGAAGTTATATGTGTCAGTCTTCTAACTATGTTCTTCAATAATGTACTGTTATCCTTGGTCTTTTGCCTTGCTGTATGAACCTTAGAACTAGTTTGTTGATATCCACAAAATAACTTGCTGAGATTTGGTTGTGGTTGCATTAAATGTATAGATCAAGTTGAGTATTGCTCATCTTTCAATTTATTTAGTTTTCTTTCTTTCTTTCATGGGAGCTTTGTAATTTTGTATAGATTTTGTACATAATTTGTCAGATTTATACCAAAGTATTTCATTTTGGAGAGTGCACATGTAAATGGTATTTGGTGTAGTTAATTTCAAAATTCAGCTTTTCGTTTTTATTGTATAGGAAAGTAATTGACTTTTGTATGTTATCCTTATACTCTGAAACTTTGCTATTATCACTTATAAGTTCCATTAATTTTTTTTCTGGATTTTCTACATAGATGTTTATGACATCTACAAACAAATACAGTTTAACTTTATCCTTTCCATCCTTTTATTTATATTTTCTGTTTTCTTTTCTTGCCTTACCACATTACTTAGTACTTCCACTATGATGGTTTTTTGTTTGTTTGTTTGTTATTTATCATTTTGTCGAGGTTTTTGCTGGGGAGCATGTGCCTGCCAGAAAAACAGAGACAGAGAGACAGAAAGCGAGAAATCACCCCCCCCCCCCCCCCCATGGGTGATGTCTATGCCACAATCCCTTCTCCTCCATTCTCCTCTTGGAATCTTGGGCACGCACACACATGCATCCGGCGTGAGTTTAAGCCACCGGGTCCACGACTCAAACCGCAGTCGACTGCATGGGCGTCGACATAGCCATTACGCTAACTGCTGGTCCCTCCAGTATCATGTTGAAAAAGAGTGGTGAGAGGGGACATCCTTGCCTTGTTCTTGATCTTAGTAAAAAAGCTTTGCGTTTCTTACCATTAAGCATGATGTTAGTTTTAGGTTCCTTGTAGATGCTCTTTATTAAGTTGAGGAAGTTCCCCTCTATTTCTAGTTCTCTGGGAGTTTTTATCATGAATGAGTGTTGGATTATGTCAAATGCCTTGTCTACATCCACTGATACAATCATTTGTCTTTAGCCGTTGATGATTTAGGTTAATTGATTTTTGAATGTTGAATCAGGTTTGCATATCTAGGATAAGTCTGACCTTTCTTATACATTGTGGGATTCAGTTTGCTAATATTTTGGGGAGGATTTTTGTATCTATATTAATGAGAAATACTGATCTATAGCTTTCTTTTCTAGTGAGCTCATAGATTTTGAGTCATCTTTAGAAAAGTCTTTCTTATACCAGTGCTTAAAAGAATTCTATGTTTTTCTTTTTCTGTTCACTCCCCTCCCCATCGTTTTTTTAGGTTTTTGTCCTAGATGCGTGAGACAGAGAGAGGGAAAATGAGAAGTCACTCACCCAGGGCGGATGGCTACACTGTAGTCTCTTCTCCATTATCCTCTCAGGATTTGGGGCACACATGGCACATGCACTTGGCATGATTTTCAAGCCACTAGTCTGGGACTTGAACCATGGCTGGGCTGGCCATATGGGAATTAAGTACCTTAACCTCCACACCTTCTGCTGCCATTCCACCCCACCCCTTTTTTATTAGTAAAAAAGAGGAAAATAGAGTGAAACAAGGATATGTATTTTGGACATCCTTCTTCATAGCTTCCCAATTAGCTGGGATTACAGGCATGCACAACTTTATCTGGTATGTTCAGGTTGGCCCAAAAAACAAATCTAGGCTTCTTATGTGGCTTCCAACCTCCCAACCCATGGAACTGTCACTGCACTGAGCCAAAAATGCTGTTTTCTCTAAGTACTTTTCCACTTTATACATTCAGCAGTTTAGTTCATTTAGATCATAATGTTATGAGTTATGGTACAATTTCATTTTTTTCAGGATGGCTACTCAGATATTCTAACACTGTTCATTGACTATACTGTCATTTACTACTGATTTGAGGTACTATACAGGTATTTTATATTTCTGGATGTTTTGGAGACTGTTTGGTTTGTTCTAATGGTCTAATTGGTGTAAAATATAGGGGTTTTTTTGATAATGCAAATAGATTTTGGAGAATCTGCTTTCTGAACAGCTTTTCCCATTGCTGGGTTTAAAATTTTCCTTTTTCTCTCCCTGTTTCCTTTAGGTAGAAATATATGCCTCTTCTCTATATTAATAAATTATCCATTTATTGACTTTGTATCACTATAAATGTAACTGCAGTATCTTTTATTCATAGAAAAGCTGAAGCCTGATACTTAGCCAGATGCCTCTGGCATGTTTTGTGAATTATACCAACGTTGTTGGAGTTTCCAAGAAAATGGTTTGTCCAAATCTCCTTTTCCTTGACTCATATCCATGATTTACCACACTGTGGTTACCAAGAAACTAATTGGTATACCACCTTAACTTAAATACCAATAATTAGACATCACAATGATGAGATTTTAGAGGATTTTTTTTTTAAAAAGAAAAGAAGGTTTTTGAAAGAAGAGAATGGAATGAAAAACATAGTCTTTAGTTTTAAACGGTATTTATTTTATTTATCAAATGAAGGAGTTGGAACAAACAATCATTAAGATCCTTTCCAGTTCATTGATATTTCTCATGTATATTTCCATTTCAATTATTTTAGCCACACACTTGGTTTGCAAGGTGAAACCCTTCTTGGCGTTCCCCAGGACTTGGCAACCAAGATGCTCTCGGCTGCCTCATTCTCAGCAATTGCTGTCCCATTTCCATCTGGTCCTTTTTGTGAACCATGCTTAGAGAGCACAAGTCACGGACTTGATTTGCCTTGCCAGTACCCACATATACAAAAGGTCCTCGCTTTCGTTTTCTTCATAGTATAGAAATGGAGATTACAATATAATGGTGAGGTTCCTGCATTTCAGTCTGGGTTAGCTTTTCCTAAAACGAAGAAGATAACCTTAGTAAAGAGATGGAATTTTCTTCTCTGTTTACAGCTCAGGGAAAGAGATTATTTTACACCTGGGTACAATGGGGCACTTCTTTATCTGTCTGCTACTACCAGCAAGTTTCCTTATAAACTGTCTTGTTTGTTAGACTCCTCAATAAAACCCATTTTTTGAAAGAGCTTATCTCCCTTATATTTGAATGGCATTTTAATAAGCCTTTTCAACAGATTTAAACTTATTTTACATCAGCCTTCTTTTTGAAGCCAAATCATCCCAGTTTTGTTTAGTTTTTCTAATCCTTTAATCATTTTATCCTCAGCATGTTTCCAAATGCTTCACATCTCTCTGTAGATTCCAGAACTAGACTGAGTTCTTTAATAAAGTCCGGTCAGGATCGAGTGAAATGCAGGGATCACTTTTTTGCTGTCCTTTATGTATTTTAAGATCTCCTTCCCCCGAAGGCTATGTCATCCTCTCTCTAGTTAAGTATTTACAAAAATGCTCTGTGTGACCTAATATGTCCTCTCTCCAGTGAAATGTATGGCCCTGAATTCAGTATACACCACGTGGACATGAGCCTGAGCAGATGCGTAGAGCTCAGGGCTCAGAAGGGGCCCATATTGGCTTAATGGTCTGTTCTTGCTGTCTTGAAATCCTCAATAATTTTGAAATAAAGAGTTGCTCAGTTTTATTTTGTGCTGCACTCTACAAATTCAGTAGCTGACCCTGTTTGTAGCTGCTGACTCGAGGACATTGCAGTGAGTTGCAGCCCATGTCTGACCTACCCTCCATAATGGTTATGGCAGTCAGACCTAAGGTGAGAAATCCTGTTGTAATTTGCACTGCCCTGACTGGTTCACCACTCTTCCCTCAGTGTGTTTGAAGGTGCACTCACTGCCCACCTGATGCCTCTGTGTTCTCTTTTGGATTTGTCTTATCCTTACCTCCTTACCATTGCTTCACTTATCTCAACTCAGGCCTTTTTGTATGTTTGCTTATGAAATCCAAGCTTCCGGCATCCCACTTATTCTCTCCAAAGGATTCTTTCTCAGGGTTCCCTCTGTCCTTTACAGTCCTCCTACGTATCACCTCTTATCCAAGGTGTTGAGTATCTCAAGAATTCCTGCTCTCTCTACTTTCTCTGTTCAAAGTAACTGACAGTTTTGTACAGTAGTTAATTTCTCATCAAAATTTTAATTTTTCCCTGTCTCTACAAAGGGACAGGGTTTGTAACGTGGGAATTCTGTTGGGGGTAGAAATTTCTATGCCATTACAATATCAAGATTCTGGAGTATACAGAAAAGTGACTCAGAAATATTTAAAACTGAGACAAAAGTACAAATAGTAGGATGTCTTCGCTTTTACTTTTCTTTACTGTGTAGTTGATTTGAGATGTCAAATCCAACATACATAGAGCAGATATAACTGTTAATAATTTTGTTTCATAACTTGGTTAATATATCAGCTAATTTCCTTTTTTCTTATAGCTTAACAAACAACAATTGCAGTTACTGAAGGAACGGTTCCAGGCCTTCCTCAATGGGGAAACTCAAATTGTAGCCGATGAAGCATTTTGCAATGCAGTTCGGAGTTACTACGAGGTAAGTTTAAAGAGCTTTGTTTTTGGCATTCTGTTGCTTATAAAAGATTTTTATCTTTTTAATGGCTTTCCCATTTTAAGAAACTCGGTGGTATGGCAGGAAGCCTGTGAGTTTGCAACCTTTCTGAAGAATCGTGAATTCTATTTTGCAATTTAAAAAGTCTAATTCCACAGCCTGGTTTTGAGAGATAAACAGAACTGGAAATTATTCATATCTTTGGAGGAGAAGTAAACTGTTTGGTAAAATATCCTGGCAGTGATTGATACAGCTGAGAATAGCTGTCTTTAGGTTCACATGTCTAAATAATTGTTTTTAATCAGAATTTTAACAGAAAATTGGTATCTTATGCCATTTTTGTTCCCTGAGCTTTATAATAGTTAAGGCCAATAACTAATTTCAAGAGGATAAATTCAGTTCTATTTCCATTTTGAAGTATTATTATTTTTTCCTAAAGGAATAATACTATGAATAACCATTTTGCTATTTCTTCTGATTTTAGTTTGTGACTCATTGGAAATTGTCTATGAATTTCCTATGGGCACCAGTTTGCACACATGGTCATTAACTGCTTCAGTGAATTAGTTAGCCATAGATGTTAAATTTAGAGCATTCCTTTTTTTCCTAAGGATTTCAGAGTTATTTGGGGAATGAATTGTGCAGATACTCAAAACCTTTCAAAAGAAGAAGCATAATATGTAAACATAGACAGGTAAACAAAGGAAAAGAGTATGATTCAATGGTTCTAAACTTCCCTGAGGCAGGGAATATTATATGTGAAAAATAAAATAACTGGATGAACAGATAATTGAGTGGATTTGTGATTCAATGATAGTATGCATCAGAGATTACTTAATGCAGTTCCAGAGATGTTTATTTTGCCCCAAGTCTCAGCCTATTAATTAGATCAAAGAACAGAAGTCACTTACCAAGTATGTGTATGATATAAATCCATTGGCAGTAGTGGATATGTTGTCAACTAGCCCTGGACTCCAGATCTCTTAACAATTATAGTATCTCAAAAATTTTAACATATGTAGGTCCTTAGATTTTATCTTGTAAAATTCCAAGTCTGAGTCATACACAATGGAATTTTGCCCTGAATTTTTGTTTGTTTGTTTATTTGCAAGAGGGTCTGTGTACTTGCCAGAGAATCAGACACAGAGGAAAGGAAAGTACCCCCACAGTGAATGTGGTCATTTCCCTGCAGTATTTTCTCTTATATTGTCCATCCTTTAGGGATTTGGGGCATGAATGCTTATGTGCCCGTTGTGTTTTTAGGTAGCTAAAGCCAAGATTCAAACCTCATGGTCAGCTGTGTGAGATCTAATTTCCTTAACCACCAGGCCACGGGGCTGGCCTGAAGTTTGTTTATTTTATTCACGAAGAGAGCATGTGTATGTGTGTAAGAGAGAGGGCGAAAAAGAGAGAGATGCAGGTAGAAAGGAGAGAAAAGCACCTTTGACAGTACCTGGTCATATCTTGAATCACCTTCCTCTAGCACTGTGTATCGGCTCATCAGGATCCTAGACATGCGTGTGCACACCAGATACATTTCAGGTTGACCAGGCCAGGGATCACAACCTGTGGTTGGCCATGTGGCTCCTAGCACTACAGCTCAGCACAATATGAACTGTGCCATTGTGACTAAGCTTCACTCTGAATCTTAAAAGATGAAATGTAAGGTCCTAGGCTTACAATAAGTAATAAAACAAAGGAAAAAATAAAAGTCTTCATTGAGCATTAAAGAAATAAAGCTCAGGAGAGCAATTTGTACAAGAAGTTGTACATTTTTAAATAAAATATTAAGTTTATATTTTAGTATTAATAAATGTACCAGGACACTGTTGGACAATAACCTTGGGAAACAAGTTGGGTGGGAGGGATAAGAGAATTCTCTATAGTATTTTTGTAACTTCTGTATAAACCTAAATTAAATGATAAACAATGAGTTAAACATGAATACAGAGATTTTTTTCTTCTTTCTGATGTGACACAGTACAAAAATAGTTTTAGTTGTAGTCTCAGATTTTATAGATTAAAATAATTTTAAGAATATTCTTATTCTTTGACTTTTCTTTCTTTTTTTATTTACTTATTTGTGTGCATATATTGGTGTATGGCTTAGGTTTGCTTCCAACCTTACAGAAAGGGCGTGCAGTTTTCTTGTTACTTCCATTTATTTGTGTTTTCTTCTGGTTCCAAAGAAGGAATGAAACTTAGAGGTATATTGTCTTTTCAAGATTATTAAAGAAGTGATGCCAGCTGGTAGCGTGGTGGTTAAGGTGTTGGATTCTCACATAGTTGACCAGGGTTTGAGTCTCAGACCCAACAGCCTGAAAATCACACAAAGCATGTGTGTGCGTGCCCAAAATCCTGAGAGGAGAATAAAAGAGAAAGGATTGTGGTATGGCCATCCCCCCACCAGAGGGTGACATCTCACTCTTCTTCTCTCTCTCTCTGTCTCTTTCTCTTTGTGTCTCTCTCCAGTGAGTATACATGCCCTATGGCAAAAACCTAAAATAAATAAGTAAATGACCAAAGAAGTTTAAAATAATTCTTGACACCATTGTTATTACCACCACCACCATTTGCTATATAGATTTCCTGTTTGTATAACCAGATAAATGAGAATTCCTTCAGTAAGTTTTCAGCATCTTTTAATGTAATATTTTTAAATACTTATTTTCCTATCATAAAGTAAGCTCTAATTTTGACCCTTTTATTACATGTTCTTATGTGTAGTCTTAAATTCAGAAATTTGACAGTGTTCTACTTTGATGTTACTTACATTCACTTTTTAATAGAAGTAATACATGCTTACATGAGAAAATTTAAGAAATATTAAAAGAGGAAGATTTTCTATAATTCAAAAAGTGCTCTATAATCTATTAACTATTAAAAAATGACAAATAATAGCTATCTAATTCCAAGACTTATGGACAGTCTCTTTTTAACAGTTTAGTGTTTTTATTTTGTATATATGAAACTGCAGTCATTTTAATTCTTTTGTGTGAGGAAACTTGAAAATGTTTGCGGAAAGTGGAATTAAAGTACATTTCATTTTCTTTTTTTTTTGGAGAGGTTTTTGCTATAGGGCGCGTGTGCTTGCCAGACAGAGAGAGACAGAGAGACAGAAAGCGAGAAATCATCCCCCAGGGGGGCTGGCCACGCCGCAATCCCTTTTCCTCCATTCTCCCCTCGGGATCTTGGGCACGCACGCACACGTGCCTGGCATGAGTTTAAGTCACCGGGTCTGGGACTCGAACCACAGTCAGCTATGTGGGAGTCCAGCGACATAGCCATTACGCCAACTGCTGGCCCCAAAGTACATTTAATTTTAGTGTAAAAAATTTTGAAATGCACGTGTAGTTTTATTGTAATGCACATTTTTTATGAATTTTTTTTTTCTGGAGAGGTTTTTGCTATAGGGTGTGTGCACTCGCCAGAAAGATAGAGAGAGACAGGAAGACAGGAAGCGAGAAATCACCCCACCAGGGGGGATGGCCACACCACAATCCTTTCTCCTTCATTCTCCTCTCAGGATCTTGGGCACGCATACACACGTGCTCGGCGTGAGTTTAAGCCACCAAGTCCGGGACTCGAACAGCGGTCGACTACATGGGAGTTCAGCGACATAGCCATTAAGCTAACTGCTGGTCCCTTTTATGAACTTTTAAAAGACCTCTTGTAGTAGTATATCATGAGCATTTAATATAAAATATTCTCTGTAAACATGATTTTAAATAACTATATAATTGATCACTATGCACTTGTCTATATATTTCTTTGTCAGACACTTAGATTTTTTCTGTTTTAGCATATGAAAAATATAAATGGTGAGGTGCTCATTATATTTTTAAATTGGTTCATTTTGATAAATTTCTACATATAATTAATAGGTGATGAGTGTTCTTGAGGCTTTTCTACAGATTACCATCTTGTCCTCAAGAAAAGTCTTAACAAAAGTTTTCTGGTAGAACAGTATGTAAGAGTGCTATTCTTTTCTGACCCTTGGTATTATCATAAAACAAATGCCAGCTGTTATGTTCTCTTGTTTTTATTGTTAGCATAGTTTAACATTCCCATTTTTTTCATTTACATTTCGTTTTGTGAATTACCTGTTCATATCCTGTGTCTGGTTTTCCATTTGTATGTTTCCCTTTTAAATATTGATTTATAGGTATTATTCATACACAAAGATTGTTAACCCTTCATTATACTGTAGTTATTTTCTTTGATTTTTTTGCCTTTCATACTCATTTTTTTTGTTAGTTTCTTCATTTGTGATACGCATTCATTATCTCTTCTAGTAGAATGAAAGACATGTTTACATCCAAGAAAAGTCTTCTACATGCCATTTTATTTCCTTTGAATTCTTTCTTCCTCATGCATCATTGGAGACAGTGGTATGTGTCACACTCTTTTGCCTCCCTGTTCCAGTTACACCCCTCTTAAACTAGGAGCTCTGTGATTCGGATTCTATTCGAGTCGAAGATGTTCGTTTAACTCTTACTTTTGTACCTCATGCCGTTATGGCTCTGGCCCCAGGTCACCATCTGTGGAAGGGAGCCGATGATCTCTGAGGTCCCCTCCAGTCGCACAAGTCCTTGAGTGTTCATTTGTTTCTTTGCAATTATCCTTGTTGTTGTCCAGTGTGTTCTTACATCTCCATGATGGAGAGGACAACAAAAATAGGAGTAGAATGTAGCTTGATATTTTATCTTCAAGAACAAAATCTTTATTTGTTAACTTTAACTCTTAACACACTCTTACATCTAAGTCCAGAATCCCAAAGAACTTGACTTTAGCAGCCACCTCCTTCCTAGGCAAATTGAGCATATCTGCTCCAACATTTCACTACTACGATCAGTCAATTTTACATCATTCCTTTTATTTATCTTCCCTTTTCACCAACAGTATACTTCAAATCTTAATATTTGTTTAAAAATTAAATACAATTGGGTAATGGTTGGTTTGTGAAAACCGAGAGCCATTTAAGGCATATTCTGCTGTGTTTTATGTAATTGCCTTACTTTTTTTTTTTTTTTTTTTTTTTTTTTTGGAGAGGTTTTTTTCGCTATAGGGTGCTTGCGCTTGCCAGACAGAGAGAGACATAGAGACAGAAAGTGAGAAATCACCCCCCAGGGGTCATGGTCACGCTGCAATCCCTTCTCCTCCATTCTCCCCTCGGGATCTTGGGCACGCACGCACACATGCCCGGCATGAGTTTTAAGCCACCAGGCCCGGGACACGAATCGCGGTCAACTACGTGGGAGTCCAGCGACATAGCCACTACGCTAACTGCTGGTTCCCGTATTTGCCTTACTTTTAAAGAACTGAATATGTATAACATGCTTATCTTATATGTGCAAGCTACAGGAAAAGGGTCTGGGAAGACCAGCATTTAAATATTTTGCTGAAAATGTCCTTTTGTCATTTTACTTTGGAAAAGGCAGATTTACTTTTCATATTCCAAGGGATGTTTGACCTGTCAAAATCTCTTTTAAACTTTGCAATAATACCAAGGAAAAGACTTTTTTTTTTTTTTTTCACTTTTCCATAGTGAATGGATGATCTCTAAGTAAACCAAGATTGTCAGCCTGTGCAGGAGGGGATAAAAAAGGTCAACACATTCATAGACGAAATCCAGTAGCCAGTAATGAGAAGTGAAGTTTTAAATTTGCGTTGAGCTCTGCAGATCACATTGTATTTGTTATGTTTTTGATAATAGCCATTTTGGCTCACATCATATTTTCTTATATTCTGAGGATGGCATTTGAAATGAAGTACTCTGGAAAATGTGTTTTTGTGGCTGAGATTCCTATTTCTAGACGAAGAACCTGTGTTTATGCTGCCTGTCAGTGTGTCTGTAGAGTCCACCGAATCCTTGAAAGTTTCCATTTTGTCGGGCCGGCAGGTTGTGTGGTGATTAAGGGCGCTGGACTCTCACATGGCCGACCATACTTCCAAGACCTGGACCTTGCTTTTTCACTTTCTTTCTCTGTCCTTCTGTGTCCTTGGTTTCCATTTTGTGGGGCCGGCAGGTCGTGTGATGGTTAAGGGTGCTGGACTCTCACATGGCTGACCACACTTCGAGTCCTAGACCTTTCTCTCTCTCTCGCTCTCTCGCTCTCTCGCTCTCTCTGTACCTCTCTGGTCAAATAAATAAAATAATAAAATAAATTAAAAAAAGAAAAGAAAAAAGGTAAGTTTCCATTTTGTTAAGAAGAATGGATAATGCATAGATCGAAGCATTTTGTTGCTTAAGGTAGTTGTGTAAATCATCTTATTTGAGCATTTTGTCTTTCTTCAAGTATTATTAGAAGACACTGTGCTTGTGCATTTTTTACGCCCACCTAGCAAATTGTGGCAGAGGGCAGGGCTCTACCTCTGTCTGTAGACTCTTAATTTCCTCTTTTCTTCTGCATTCTTCCAAGGATATTGCACTATTAAGTGGGTCATGTGTAAGAGGACCTAGTGAAAATTTCTGCTGGCAGATGTTGTGGTGTTTAAGGTGGGTGTTGGACTTCTATATCACCAACCATGGATTGGCGGTTTGAACCCAATGGCTTGGTTTCTCACCTGCCCCACCCCCCCATCCCCGGGTCAAATTAAAAAAAAATAAAAACAATAATAAATAAAATTAAGTAAAAAATAATTCTCTTTTTTATGGACTATAGATTAGTTTATTTTTAACACCTATCATGCCATGAATTCATAGAGTTCCAGTAGCTCAGGCTCCTTTCCATTGGTTCTCACAAAGTGTGCTTCTCTGGGTGGAGCAGGCTGGTGCTTTAGTTGAACCCAGGTACCTTTCTCTTTGGCTTCCTTCTTTTTCTGGTCATTTTCCTTCACATGTTTTAGGAAGGTATCTCTGCTCTTAGAATGCTTAATATGCTCAATATGCACATTGATTCTCTTGGCAAGAATCTTGCCCTTAACTGTTGTTCACAACAATGCCAACAGCATGCTGGGTAACATTGGAGACTTTTCCAGTTTTGCCATGGTAACATTTATGGGGCATTCCTTTTTGAACAGTACCCATTCCCTTGATGTCTACAATATCACTTTTCTTGAAGATTCTCATATATGTTTTCAAAGGAACAACTCCATGTTTTCTAAAAGGCCTAGAGAACATATGTCTGGTGCCTCTCCTCTTTCCCTTTGTGTTCGTTATTTTGGTTAATTACTGGAAGATGGTGGTCCCAGCCAAAAGGAACAAAAATAATTCTTTGAAAAAGAGAAAATTCCCAAGTTAGCCAGAAATCTAGAAATTTGTCTCAACCCAGGAAACCACTTAGAGCATGAAGCACATTTGACTGACTTCATTGTAGCATTCTCTAATTCCCAGTCCCAGGAAAGGAGTGCGTAGTTTAGGGTTAACATATTGCAAAGGTAGGGCCTTGGCAGATGTAAGATGCTTATCTTTGTGCTCTGCTATGATCTTTTTGTACTTTGGCCTCATGCCACAATTAAGGAAGAATTTACAGTCCTATCTGTGTATAATCCTCTTAAGGGAATATTTGTAACTATCAGGCTCTCAGACACTCTTGGTTCTTTAACTAAACTCAGCATCAGCTAAGACTTATCCTTCTTGACGATAAACAGAATCAGCGCTTAGGGAACCTCTGAGCTGTGCTCTGTTGCGGCCTTCTGATGGAGTACTCACTGGGTCACAGATTCTGTTTTATAAGATTATTCCTTCATTTATCAGGGAAATACACTTTAGTGTTAAATGCCTCTCCTTAGGAAATTTAGCTTCATTTATTTTACTTTAATTCACTTGTCAGCTTGAGGTTAAGTAACATTTTTTGAACACCTATAGTTAGTTATCTACCTCACTAGAGAAATGTCATCTTATGTGGGTAGTCTTATTTTGCCTTTATTTTATCTTTGTGTGTGTGTGTGGTAAGGGCTTTTAGTATCAGAAAGGTCTTCCTAATTTTTGAATTAAATTTTTCCTTTATTACCTTAGCCATTGTTCAATTTTTGAAAATTTTCAGGGATAAATAATCTCATTTCCTTGATTCTGTGATCCGGAAAGCATTATAAAATTTTGCACTTGCTCAGATGTCACTCTTAAGTCATCTAAATATCTGTTCCTCAGCCTATCTTCTATTGGATTTATTTACTGGTCCTTTTTATTATTAAAATTCTATTTTTAAACTTTCTTCTCTTTTCTTTGGCTTCAGGAATGAGATCTTAGAGAAAACCCATGTATCCTTCTTAGCACAGTTACAGTGGGTGCTGGTCTCACCTTGGTATATTTAGAACTTTTCCCTTTCATGTAGTCATAAAAATGGACAGACTAAACTCTTGGAGAACATAAAATATTAAATAAGTAAAATATATAATACTGTGCCAGGCTAAGATAATCACTGATCTTTTGTTTTCTAGTACATATGGTTTTAGCTTATAAGATTTAATTCCTTTTTATTGCCATCAAAAAGCTTACTGAAAGACCTGTTTTTGTCTGTTACAAAATCAAATGTATTAAAAACATAGCTCATTATAGTTTTTTTTAAATGATTTTCTTTTTTAAATAATTATTTTATGTAACTTTACTTATTTTTATTTGACCAGAGAAAGACAGAGAGAGAAAGTGAGAAAGCAAGCCAGTAGGTCTGGGACTCAAACTGTGGTTGGCCATGTGGGAGTCCAACACCCTTAACCACCATGCCTCCGGCCAGCACCACTCATTGTACTTTTAAGAAATATTTTATTTTTGTCACTGAAATTTCCTGCAGAATGGAGAATCTTATTTTCATAAGATTATTGTGTGGAGCAACTTTTTGCATACAAATCAAGTTTTATGTTGGAGTTTTATTTAGAGCAGTTAACCTGGTGAGTTAGGAGTTGATGTTTTTAATAAAGACAGTTATTTAAAAAAGAAATTGCAAGCTGTTTAGAGATTGCCTAGTATTTTTACGGACAAGGGGATAATATAACATTTGTATGCATTTATCAGGTATCTACTATATGAGAGGATTTCAAAAAGTTCATGGAAAACTGAAATCGAGTACAAGTTTATTTTTGAAATGCATGCTGATTTTTTATAATATGAATTTTCCAGGAACTTGTTGAATAGCCCTCGTATGTGAGGTGTTAGTTATCTAGGTGTTCTCCATGGATTCTACCTTGCGTACTCTTTATTCTATTGGGTTGTTAGAAAAGTCATAGTGTATTTTTTCTGTTTTTCTTCTTTTTTTTTTTTTTTTTTTTGGAGAGGGTTTTTTTCTATAGGGCGCATGTGCTCACCAGAAAGAGAGAGACAGAGAGAGACAGAAAGTGAGAAATCACCCCCCAGGGGGGATGGCCATGCTGGATCTCTTCTCCTCCATTCTCCTCTTGGGATCTTGGGCAAGCACGCAAACGTGCCCAGCATGAGTTTAAGCCACTGGGTCTGGGACTTGAACCACAGTTGACTACGTGGAAGTTCAGCAACATAGCCATTATGCCAGCTGCTGGTCCCTTCTTTCTGTTTTTCTGTGCAAAAATGCATCATGACTTTTCTAACAACCGAATAGTGTTGAATCTTACATATTCCTAATGTTTCCAACCAAGGTAGGAAGGAAGACTATGATAAGTGCAAGAAATAAAAAAAGGGATAGTTTCACAGAGACTCTGATGAGTTGCAGTTTGCTGCTGGTTTTTTTAACCAGGGTAGCATTCAGGGACTTGTGAACTTAGATGGAAAAACATTAGAGATTTATTTCCCACTAAGCTGTAACGGAAATGGAGCATTTACCTACATTATCAGTGCACACAACAAACCACAGTAGTACTAATATACTTGTGGCTTTATCACCCATAGAAATGAATATATTTTCATATCACATTTACCAGAGCTATCTCAAAATAGTTTATGTTCAAGAACTCCAATGAAAAGATAATACTTTAATTTCCCTTGTCATATTTTGTTGATGAGTTATTAAAGAAAAATATATGTTAACTCTAATACAAATTTGTTTTAAGAATACTTTCATAGCTTTTTTATTATAATCCATTGTAATCCTATGGATTTAATTTTATGCTTTTTTTTGTTTTTGAGAGGAAGATTTTTGCTATGGGGTGCATGTGCTCACTGAAGAGACAGAGACAGAGAGACAGAAAGTGAGAAGTTACCTGCAAGGAGGGATGGCCGCGCCACTGTCCCTTCTCATCCATCCTCCCATTGGGATCTTTGGCACACATGCACACGTGTCCAATGTGAGTTTTAAGTCACCAGGTCCAGAACTCGAACTGCAGTTGACTACGTGTCAGTCCAGCGACGCAACCATTACACCTTCTGCTGGTCCCTGCTTTTAAAACTATTATCCTGAGAAGGGATCCAAAAATTTCATGCTACAACCATGGCCAGAAATCTCTGACCTGCAAGTTTTTTTAAAGCCTTCATCACAGAGGAAATAGTGTTTAAATACATAGGGGAAAAAAAATGGAAAAACATTGTGAATTTTGTTTCCAACTCCATTGGAATTCCAGATCTATATGACTGCTGGAGGTTCCTTAACCTTCCTATACTTCAGTTTCTCATCTGTAAAACAGAGATAATAATGTGTTTGCCACCCAGGATGGTTGATGATTAAACCAATTAATGAATTTAAATTGCCAAGAAGACTACCTGAGCTAAATGTGAGCTGTTGTTGTTGTTATTATTATTATTATTATTATTATTACTTAGAGTATTGCTTTCCCACAAGTATGTGCCATGGTTCTGGCTAGTTCAGCACTTAATTTATATGGGTATGTATACTGTTTTCTCATTTAGATAAGCTCTTTCAGAACAGGAAATCATGCTTTATACAGTACTGACCATGTAGTAGACACTAAGTTAAGTAAGTAAGTGATAGAATTCATCTAATTGAATGAGCATTTATTTAAATGCAATCGGGTTCTGCCTCATAAGAATATAAAGAGGAGAGAAAGTAAGCTTCTTGACTACGAAGAGCCCAAAGTCTACTGAGAGAGACAGATACCTGAGCAGTTAATTACTAAAATTGTCCCTGCCCACTGGACCAACTGGAAGTAGGGTTCTGACTTAAAGAGTTCCTTTTTGTGCTTAGCCAACTAAAGGACTTGAAGGTACTGGTCCCCATCTCAAAATGAACTTGACAGTATGCGAAGTTCTCATTAAACTGAAAATTAAATAATATGAAGCATGTTAACATCCTTAGCACAATGCCTTTCCCATACTGCATTTCAAATTATAACTTATAGATTGAGCCATTTGAAATTGCCAATATTTGTAGGAACCAGCAGTTGGCGTAATGGCTATGTCGCTGGACTCCCATGTAGTCGACCGCGGTTTGTGTCCCGGACCCGGTGGCTTAAAACTCATGCCGGGCGCGTGTGCGTGCGTGCCCAAGATCCCGAGAGGAGAATGGAGGAGAAGGGATTGCGGCGTGACCATCCCCCCGGGGGGTGATTTCTTACTTTCTGTCTGTCTCTATGTCTCTCTCTGTCTGTCTGGCGAGCGCACGTACCCTAGAGCGAAAACCTCTCCAAAAAAAAAAAAAAAAAAAAAAAAGAAATTGCCAATATTTGACCATTTTTTATTTGCCAGATATCTACAAATTATTCAAAACAGCAGAAGTGAATTCTACTTTATATCTCTTGTGGTGGTTTTATGTATGGCAGTAATTGCAGGAACATCCAGTTTTCCTGCAGTCTAGGAGATACTTTCAGGAATATTACAGGAGACATACTATATCTTGATATATTAGAACACCTCAGGGACCAGCAGTTAGTGTAATGGCTATGTCGCTGAACTCCCATGTAGTCGACCGCGGTTCGAGTCCCGGACCCAGTGGCTTAAACTTACTCCAGGCGTGTGTGCATGCATGCCCAAGATCCCAAGAGGAGAGTGGAGGAGAAGGGATTGCTGCGTGGCCATCCCCCCAGGGGGTGATTTCTCGCTTTCTATCTCTCTGTCTCTCTGTCTTTCTGGTGAGTGCACGCGCCCTATAGCAAAAACCTCTCCAAAAAAAAAAAAAAAACACCTCAGAGGTTCCCCATGTATATGCCTCTATGAAATTATCATTTATACTTTTATAATATCTTAAACTTTATTTATTGCTGAGGTATATTTAAGAATATACATGTATAACAGCACTTATTCTGTTTTTATGTGTGCTCCCAATTTGGCATGTCTTCTAACATCACATTTAGAAATGATAATTGTGTTATTTAATTTAATGACATTGTTGTGTTGTCACTGCGGCATATGTTTATTGTCCTTACAAAAGCTTACTCTAGAATGACTCATTAGATCTGATCGACACCGTTCATATGAAAGTCATTGTTTTCTCTGTTCAACCCACATTCCACTGATGATGTGTAATAGGAATAGCCTAATACTCCAAAATTAAAAAACTATAAAGCATTTAATTAAAACATAGTATTTAGCAAACCTTCTTTGACTTTATTATTTATTTCATTTTTAAAGTTTTTTTTTAGTTTTATTCTTTTTTATAAATATACTTATCATTTGCATTTAATCACTGTACATCTTTACTGTGTACAACACGGTACAGTGCCTATCAGTCCATACACATTATCCTCAGCAAATAACCTTTCATTTTTGTGTTAGACATATTTTTTTCTGTGTTCTCCTCCTTCCTCCCCCTAGTACTGCTTGCTTACTATCTTTAATATATAGTATAGTTGCTTTCTCTGCTATACCTTCCAGTATTTCTATTTTTTCTATAGAGCTCAGGCAATCTGTATATATTGAGCGGGGACATACAAAGTCTGTTTTTCATAGATTGGCTTGCTTCGCTTAGCATTAAGTTTTAGATTTAAAAATTTTGCATTTATGTTTTAGATTTAAAAATTTTGCCAGAATGCATGTGCACTTTCTGTAGAGAGACATAGAAATAGAAAGCACCTCCCATGAGAAATGGTCATGCTGAAACCCCTTCTCCTCCATCACTCTCCTTTTGGGATTTGGGGCATGCATGCACATGTGCCTGGTGTTTCTCAAGCCACTGGGTCTAGGATTTGAACCAGGCCATTTGACCATGTGGGATCCAGTTGCCTTATCTAGCCACTGGATGGCTCAGGAAACATTTTAGTAATTGCAAAACTCTCCCTTTTGAGCAAATTCTTTCCTCTTTGAGGTGGTTCAGAAAAGCTTTTATGTTTTAAATTACAAGAAATTGTTGCAGTGAGGTAATTCTTCTTTCCCCAATGGCCTTTAATCTGTGCAAAATGTTGATGAAGCTCTAAGTGATGATGATTTTCTGCTTTTGTGATTTTTTTTAAGTCACCTTGGAATATTTTTAATCCTTTATATACTGCTGAGATTTTAGCTCGACTGCTGAGTTCTCTGTTCTAAAAATTTCTATGTCACATAGAGGAATTTAATTCCCATCCAAGCTAATCGTCTACTTTTCTTATAAAATTGTACGTATATCTGATGGTATAACGTGGACAGAAGGTGTTAAATCAGGGATGACTATATGGAAGTGAAGGGCCCTTCAAGAGGAAAGATATTAAATACACTTAACCTCTGTTCATGCTTGTTGGGAAGGAAAAAGACACCAGCCTTCTCTGTCTTTCTCTCTGCCCAGTATGCATTTGTTTCGTAAATTGGCTTCATTGCATGCTCTAGTGAACTGCACAGGTGGTAGGCCTGGTGTGAACTTGGCCCCCTGCTTTATTTAACAGAAGGATAGTCAGAGGAAGTGCATAATTTGAACAAGTTCTGAATAGAGAGCAAAGGCTGTATTTGGGGATTTTCGGCTTGCAGAGCAGGCATGCAGAGCTCTGCATATCAGACTGACTACACTTCCCCCCCCCCACACACACACCCATTCCTTCTTTCCTCCTCCTTTTACTTTCATTCTTTTCCCCCTTCCTTCTCGTTCCCTCTTTGTGGAGCTCTGTGCATTAGTCACAATAGTTCTCCAGAGTCCTCTGAGGTGATTGATGGCTGCGATGCACTCCTCCCATACCTGAACACCTGGCTGGACCACACCATCAGGGAGAGTTCAAGGGAGCTGAGGCCATAGACTAAAGAGGGATTTACACCTTGTCTTTCTCTTTACAAAGTTCTTCAAAATTGTTTATAAGACATACACACATAGAAGATGTGAATGAGTTGCATGATGATGATCACATAAACATATGTATTGACATTAGTCTGTAACTGCATTGCCAGTGCTTATAATGGCACAAGATGGCATTCTGTGAAAGTTATAATATCCAAATATTAACAGATAATTATCATAAATGTAGCAGGTCATATAAAGGCCAATTGAAGGAGAAAACAGGGTAGAATCCACCAGGATCACTAATGGTTGAGCAGATTCTTTCTGAGAAACAGGTACATTCCATTGTTTCCATTCACTGTTATCCCAAATCAACTAATGGTTAGAGTCCTGGGCCTCGGACGTTGTAATCCAAAATGTAGTCAGAGGTCAGTACTTCAGCCAGTCTGCTGCAGTGTTGTGTTATGATGTTCCATTTCTGAAGGCCAAACACGGTCCTGTTTGATCAGTTCCCTGGCACACTTTATACTATCATTTCACTAACCTTCCTGCCGCACACTTGACTGGTTACCACGGAGAGAAATCTGTAGTTACCTGATTATATGCCATGCATGATTTTTTTTTTCATGATTCATTCTTCTGTTTAGAAGGCTCTGGCTACCCTTATCTTCCTGGAGAACTCTACCCACCCTGTGAGTCTGGGCTTGTCACTCACATCCTCCAGGCAACTTTTTCTAACCCTCCTCCTCTTCCCTCCTCCCACCTCTTCTTCCTATTCCTTCTCTCCCATTCTCCTCCTTCCATCTACTCCTGTCTTCTCTCCTTTTCCCCTCTTCTCCCTAATTTGCTTTCTTCCTACCTCTTCTATTTGTTTCTCCCCCCTACCTGTAATTTTTCCATGTCACACAAACTTTCAGAGGCCCGGCCATGGTGACCTAAACAGTAGTGTACTGAGTTGCAGTAGAGACAACCATTTGGCTGACCAAGGGTTGGGATCCCGTTATCCTGAAAACACACAGGGCATGTTTGTCTAAGATCCTGACTCACTGAAGGGCTGAGGGAAGTTTATTGCATTATTTTGAGACCCTCTTGGAAGTGCCCCTCCATCTTTTTTTTTTTTCTTCATGTGTACAAGCATGCACCATCACACTCTGTCATGAAAGATATAAACTTTAAAAGCAAAACAAAATCTTCCAGATGTTTAGGGGGAAATGCTGATAATGAAATTCTTTGAATAGTCAGGTTAAGATGTGATTGAATTGTATAATGACGATCATATAAACATACATATCATTCTGCTGCACTGATAACAAAATATGAGACTAGGTGAATTTATAAAGAAATAGAGGTTTATTCAGCTCATTGAAGGTCCAGATTCCACTGTCTAACTTATGATGAGACTATATCATGGTAGAAGGCAGGATCTTGAGCAGAGCAGCTGTCCATAGTGTGTTCTAGTTCTGGACTGTATCCACGTAGCCTCTGCCTGCCTTGTTTCGTCTCCTTATTCACACCAGAACTCAGTCATGGCGGCTGTGCCCTAATGACATTAGCCTACCCAAAGACCCCACTGTGGGACATCATGAAGGGATTACATTTTCACTGAACACATTTGGGGGATAATCCATCATCCAAACCACAACACTACATATATAAAGTTTCCACTGTAATACTCTAAATGTTTGTCTTTTTTTTTTTTTTTTTCTTCAAGAGATTTTTGCTCTAAGGCCCTTGTGCTTGCTGGAAAGACAGAGACAGAAAGTGAGAAATCACACCCCGGGGGAATGGCCATGCCACAGTCCCTTCTCCTCCATTCTCCACTCCAGATCTTGGGCACACATACACACACGCACACGCACACACACACACGCCCAGGGTGAGTTTCAAGTTGCCAGGTCTGGGACTCTAACTGTGATCGACAACGTGGGAGTCCAGCAACATAACAATTACCCCATCTGCTGGTTCCTGAATGTGTGTCTTTTAAGGTAACAAATGTGGAATATACTGCTATATTGGATAATTAAGTCATCTTTCTGTATTTTCTGCCCTGTAATTTTACTACGTGAGGAAAATGATTATGCTGTCTCTAGGGTGCATTCTTGAATTTTAGACTCATTAAGTAAAAGATGGAAGGAATAGAAAGATCATTTTTATAATTCATGATGAAGCACCTGCAAGCACAGGTAAAAGAGTTAAGAAAAAGAGGGGGGAGCATCCTCCACAAAAGTCTGGTGATATTACGGACTGTTGGATCTCAGGCACTCACGCGCATGCCCAGCGTGTTTCTGGCTGAGCAGACAGGGGATTTGAACCATGGTCTCCGCAGGGCCTCCAATACTGCAGCCTGCCATGTTCTTGCCTAAATCACTGCAGTTGGGCCTTGGACTGAAAGGATGTCAGTTGCTAAATGTTGTGCAAAAAGATCTTCTACATTACAATGTTGGTTCCTCTCCCTAATCTTAAAGCTATTAAATTTTTACTATTTACTTTTGGCCATGAAAAGTAATTCTAAGTAGTTCTAAGCTCTACCTCTTAAGTTCTGAGTTCTAAGATATGTTCTAAGTTCCAAGATAACTTCTAGATAGAAAATCTAAGCAGTGTCATATGTAAACCTTTTGTAGTCAGTTTTCACTGAGAAGACAAGTCACAGGAGGAAGTCAAAGGCAGAGGGGACTCAGGAGCATTGATTGATCTAATACAGTGTTTCTTGGGAGGAGGAAGAGGAAGAGACAGAAGAGGAGGAGGAGGAGGTGTGGGGGGAGGCAGTTTTGATAATGCCAATGTTTCTGAAAGTTTTGTGTACGGTCTTATCCATGTAATGTTATTTATTCAGAAAATTTTAAAAACTTAACAGGAATTATTCATAGTTTTTTTTTTTTGTACCCTCAATTTACACATTTCTGAAGTTGCCAGACTCCTCAGGCATTGCTACTAAATATCTGTCATCTTTACTTGCATGGTGGAGCCAAGCTGAGCAGAGGAGATAACTTCTTAATTGGGTTCTGACAAGCCTATTTGAGAAATTAACTCAATATGGAGAAAAAAAGTGATAGATAATGACAAATAGGTTGACAATAAGCCATGAGATCAGTTATACCCCAAATTCAAAAAGCATGAATGTGCAGAATAGAAATATTGGGCCATCAGAAAAGTCACAAGGCGGTTTTGCATAGAAAAACGGAAAAAGACATCATGCCTTTTCCTATGGCCCAATATTAAGAAGTATTATGCACACTACAGAAAGAATTTCTGTTTTACGATTTAGATCATTATGTAGTTCTCTTAAGTCCCAAATTTTGTTGAAATATGGAAAATCAGATGCAATACACATGCAGTTCAGAGACTGGCAACATTCGAGGTTTTTTTGTTTGTTTTTTCATAAAAGCACGTACATGTTACTGGGGGGGGGGGGGGCGGCAATTAATAGGGACTTGTTACACTGTGGTCCCTTTCCTCCAGCTCCCCAATTCATCAGGGTCTTGGGCAGGCTTGTACATGCTGGCATGTTTCAGGTCACCCAGGCTGGGGTTCAAACCCACACAGTTGGCCATGTGGCTTCCCTCATTTCAGTTCAGTGCACTGTTGACTGGGACAGAGTTAGAGATAGGGACTAAATCTTACTTTATTTATTTTGATTCTCTTTTATTATTTATAAATCAGTTTCTGGGACTGGCAGGTGGCGTGGTGGTTAAGGGTGCTGGACTCCTGGACCTGGCAACTTGCTTTCTCACTTCCCCCACCCTATCTCCCCCCACACTCTGTCCCTCTCTGGTCAAATTAAAATAAGTAAATAAATAAAGTTAAGTAAAATAATTCTTTAAAAAAATCAGTTTCTTCCTTCTGGGCCTTCCCCTCAACACATACTCGCATACACACACACACACACAAACACACAAACCTCCTCATCTTCCTTTCTCTTCCTCCTCTTCCTCCTCCTCCTCCCAAGAACCCCTGTATTAGGTCAATCAATGCTCCTGGTTCCCCTCTGCCTTTGACTTCCTACTCCTGTGATTTGCCTGGTAGATGTGATTGGAAGGGGACACCAGGTGTACTTGCCTTTATTTCTGGAGCTTTCTGCTAGCTGGGAGATCCCTTATCTCTGCTTTTCTAGACTGTGAGCTTCATGACAGGCATTCTGTGGGAGAGAGGGTATAGGTGATATTTGTCTGACTTTCAGGCAGTGATGGAGGCAGGATAGGATTGGCCAGCCCTGGAAAGGGTGGCCTGCCTCTCATTAGCATGGCCTGCAGCTTAGTGCTATGTTGGCCCAAACATTCAGAGTAAGGATTATGTGTCCACAATCTCTTTTCTATAAACCTTCGAGCCAAGTTGTTTCAGTTATCAGAAAAGTAGCACAGTACATTTACCATAGATTAGGTAACACCCCAGTGGGGTCCAGGACAGGTTTTTTCCATAAAATAAATTTTTCTGTAGCAAAATATATGAATACAGAGTAAATAGACTTTAAGTAGACTTGCATTACTCCTCTTCACATTAGTTTTCAAATTTTATATTTTCAACTGACAAATAATTAGATCTTTTGGGGAATTATAAGAAGTTTTAATCCTTATTACCAGGGAGACTTTTGACCATGACAAATGAATTATGTATATGATATTATGATGTATGGAAACAATGTAGAATGATGAAATCTAACTGATTTACATGCTTATCACCTCACCTATGTAAAATATTTTGTGGTCAAGACATTTGAAATTTATTCTTTAATGATTATGAAATATCAGGTTTTCTCCCCTAACCCCAGCTAATTTGCAGCAAACATGAAAGCAAAAGGTTTTTTTGTCATTGTTGTTTTTGCTGTATTGAATCATGGATTAAAGATTATGGCCCTCAGTAAAACCTTGGGGAGCAAAATCATGTTAATATTTTTTTCTGTTAGCGCCAGAGTGGGTGACTTTGGTAGTACCGTAATTACTGAAGGGCAAACTGTGTAGGACTTTTATTTTGGAGCTTTGCAGCAGTGTAGTTGTTTTGTTTTGTTATTTGTTAATTGCCAGAAGAGGCCTACACTCTCAAGAAAGAGAGAGTAAGAGAGAGAAAACACCCCTTCAATAGGGGCATGGTCGCTCTGCAATCCCTTCGCCACCGTTTCTCCATACTGTTGGGATTTTTTTTCAAAATACACAAATATCCAGTGTGGTGTTCAAGCAGCAGAAGCCAGGATTCTAATTATGGTTGGCCATGTGGGATCCAGTTTCTTTAACCACTAAGCTATGGGGCTAACTCTGGTTGGTTTTTATGGTTGTAGAATTTGCTATTTTACCCCCAGGGATTGCATGAGAAGTTTTAAGCCTTATTACCAGGGAGAATTTTGACCATGGCAAATGTCCTTGTTCCCAGGAAATTAGTTATTTTTTAAGAGGCAGAGCTAAACACTCCAGACCATCTTCAAAGGAGCATGGCTTCAGTTTACACTGTGTATGAAAGAATTATTTTATTTATTTATTTTAATTTGACCATAGAGGGACAGAGAGAGAGAAAGTGAGAAAGCAAGCCACCAGGTCTAGGACTTGAACTGCGGTCGGCCATATGGGAGTCCAACGCCCCCAGCCAGCATACCACCTGCCGTCTCTGGAAGAAAAATATTTACTATGTTGTTTTGCCATAGGTCGGACCATATGTGCTGCTTTTAAACTGTAAGCATAAAACTCCTATGTGGGTTATAGAGGAGCCAAACATAGATTTATGTGGCTATTCCACAGGCTCAAGTCATCCACCAGCCAGATTCTGGGGGGAAAAGCCTCATCTAGGAGTAAGGGTGTGAGATGATCAATCCTAAGAAGAGACAGTTGCTGCCAAAAACTGAGAAAAAATATTACAATGCTCGCAATCAGCACAGGCTTAAAATCTAAGATGTCTGCACAACTCCTCTACTTTAGTATAAAAAGGAAAGCCATCCTTGCACAAAGTGAATAAGGGGTATGAATGGCAATTTAAAAAATAAGAAACCTAAGTAGCTAATATATTTACTAGTTTCATGTAGTTGCTATGATAAATTTTCATAAATACAAACTAAATGATTTATAAAAATAGAAATTTCTTGTCTCATAGTTCCAGGGGCCAGAAATCTGAAATCAAGGCAGCAGTAGGGCCACAGTCTCTCTGAGAGCTCCAGAGGAGAATCCTTCTAGTCATCTTCCAGTTTCTGGTGGCTGTTGATAGTCTTGGCTTCCTTGGCTTGTGACAGATTGGAGTGATAGATCTCCAAACAAAGGAATACCAAGGAATGGAAGCAACTGCTAGGAGAGAAGCATGAAACAGATTTTCCACCAGAGCCTATGGTGGGAACTGACCCTGCCAACACCTTGTTTGGACTTCCAACATCCAATACAGTGACAGAATAAATTCCTATTGGATCAAGCCATCCACGCTGTGGTACTTTGTTACTACAACCTTAGGAAATGAAAACATACCTATATTTGTTTGTTTTATGCTGCTAAACAGAAATTCCTGAGACTGAGCAATTTATAAGGAATAGAGGTTTACTTGGCTCATGACTGTAGTATCTGGAAAGTCCAAGAATATGAGGTCAGTGTCTGACCCTCCACTGGTGCTAAGTCATAACATGACCAAGAGAAGCAGGAAGGTCCACAGTCATGTGCAGGGAGAGAGAGGGAGGGAGGAGAGGAAAGGGAGAAAGTGGAGAGGAGATGAGAGGGGTTAGAAAAGGGAGATGTGGAAGAAGAGATAGGCCGGGAGAAAAACAGACTTATCTATTTTCTGTGTTCCTCCCATGCTCCCAGGTGATATGAAGATGCTCTTCCACTAAGCCCCACTTCTTAAAGGTCTCACTACTTCCCAAAGTCATTATGTTAAGGACCAAACTACAACACATGATCCCTTGGGGACAAACCACTGTTTAAACTATATTTAGTCATATTCAACATGTTAATATTTGTTGACATTGGGTGATAAATACATGTATATTTCATTCTGTGTATGTGTACTGCATTTTAAAAACATTTCAGAGCAAACAAGCCCCTGCTAATTTGATTGAATAGTCTATCATTAACCTTTATAATGGAGTTTAAAAAATAAAATAGGTGTGTGAAAAAATTGGTATAATGAACAGTGCTCCAGATAGTATAGGTGGAATCATAGCTGATAGTTTTTGTAAAATCTCAATAATACATTTCTGATAGTGAGTTAAGGGCTTTAAAAAAATAAAGAAAGAAGAAGAAGTGGAGAATTAACTTGGCACCAAAAATGTTGGTTTTGGCCAAAATCTAATATTGGAAATAATTATGTGTTTATACCTATTTGTAAAAAGCAAAGGTGACTGGGCCAGAGAACTTCAGATAGGGGCCAAATCCTGATCCATCTGCTTAACCAGCTATATGATGTTTAAATAGATGATTGTGTGGTTTCTTTTTTGTCCTTTATGAAATGAAATGCAAAGAGTATCTACTTCACTGTGTTATTGAGAATTTTAAATGAGATAAGGCATAAAATACTAACAACCAAGCATTCAGTAAATACTGTAGTTGAAACTTGTCATCATTGTTAATAATGATAACATTGTAAGTTACTTTTCTTCAACAAATTATGAGTGCTATACTTGAAATACTACCTCATGCAACTTGTAAGCACACTGTACTAATCACCTTGAGAATAAATAGACTTATTCCTGTGTATGGCTGTGGATTTTACTCTGGTCTGCTCTCAATAATCTATTTCTTACCCCTAGAGACCCATCTTGTCTAGATAAGGAGTTTTCAAAAAGTTCATAGAAAAATTATATATAAATTTCAGTTCTTTTCCTACCAAAGTAAACTCATAACTTTTATTTTCTCACACTTTTCAAAGTAGTTTTGAATGTTATTGTTATAACATGCCTGCAAAGAAGGCATATTGTGTGTTACTCAATTTCTCCAGTTTGCCATGGATTCTTTTTACAATTGTTTTACCTATAGCCCTGGTTTTTGTTTGATTTTAGTAAATGATTAATGAGGGTAAGTCTTAAAGAAAATAAATTTATCAAAAACTTATAAATATAAATAGAATGAGACAGAAAATCAAGCTACAAAGACAATTGGAAAAAAAAAGTTGTAAAGGGGATAGAAACAGTTAATGTTTTGTCTATTTTACTTACTTGAAGGTAGAGGCTGCCACTCCCATGTATTTTCATATAACCATATCATGTTCCTTCTTGATTTTATATAGATTATCAGTCATTTGATTCCCTATCCCCTGAATACTCTATTACTATAACCCTCTTAATTAAAGAGATACCAATGAGAGCAATGATAATTCACATTTAGGTCTTTCCTAGAATTCGTTTATTATGTGGATTATAAAAATACTTTTGCTTTCTCACATGACAATAATTTCCTCTTTTTCCCTGAATCTCAAATTGCTTTGAGTCATTGATGACATTAATCTTCTTCACATCATTTGACATAGATTATAAATGTAACAATTAGTTGATAAAACAAAACTCTGTGACAACATATTGAAAAATATTATGCCAGGGGATTTAATCAGAAGCTTTACTTCTTTGTTTTACATGTTTGTTTTAGTGGGAGATCTGTGGGTGAGAGTTAACAAATAAAAAATCCTGCTGTTTGAAGTTGGCCTGTAAATGACACTATTCATAAGTAAGCTCTGTATCTGTTTTCATGCATTCTGTATTAATCGTGAAATACTGTACTTTGTCTCTAATGGGCAATTAAATATGAGGTGTAGAGCTGAAGGTGTTAATGGACACTTATGTAAATAGAGCACTAGACTTCAAAAGTGAAGGTTATATGTAGAAAAGAAAATTTCTTAAACTGGTAAGACTGAGAAAGCTTCTTATAGACCTTGATGTCTTTCTTATCTGGGAAAATAAGTGAATAAGATTATGGTGTAAAGATCATGATGGATGGTGGAGGGGTATGAGCTAAGCAGTGTTCTAAGTGTTTGAGTATTGTGCGTTGTCTTTTTCTTTCTTTTTTTTTTTAAATTTTGCCAGAGGGTCCTTGTACTCACCACAGAGAGACAGACAGAAAGGAAAAGTGAGAAAGCACTCCGCATGGGGAACAGTCACACTGCAATCTCTTCTTTATTTCTCCCTTCTTTATTTCTCCCTTCTTTCTGGATTTTGGGCATGCATGCGCACATACCCAATATGATTTTCAAACCACCAGGTTGAAACTCGAATCAAATGGTCAGCTGTGCAGAATCCAGCCACCCAGCCACCATAACCAGCCTGCCATTGTCTGGCCCTCATTGTCTTGTTTAATCCTTCCAAGAGTCCTAAAAATTTAGTATTACGATAATTTCTTTCTTTTTTTCAAAGAGAGATTTTTGCTATAAGGGCGCGTGTGCTTACTAGAGACAGAGAAATGCGAAGAGACAGAAAGGGAGAACTCATCCCCAGGGGAATGGTCATGCCTCTGTTCCTTCTCCTCCATTCTCCTTTTGGGAATTTGGGTACACACATACATGCCTGGCATGACTTTTAAGTCACAGGGTCTGGAACTCAAACAGGGGTCAACTATGTGGGAGTCCAGTGATGTAACCATTTTGCCATCTGCTGGTCCTGGTATTAAGGTTATTTCTGTTTCACATGGAAAGAAACTAAGACATAAAAATTTAGGTATCCTTCTCAAGGTTGCAGAGCTAGTAAAGATACAGGATTTAAACCCAAGAAGTATGGCTTTAAAATTAATTAAATCTGTTAAATTTAATGATTTCTATCCCTAGTAAATTAAGAAGATCTAATATGAAAAATCATCTAAGACAAAGATATGTTTTAAATATAAAATTTAAAAGCTCCATGAGGTCTGAATCAAAGAGCCTTTGATTATTAAACAAATATGCCCATATGGGCTGCTTTATTTTCAATTGCACGAAATATATTAGGGAGAGTAGTACATTAGGATAAATTGAATAAACTGTCTCATCTTGTGGCAGGATTTATCTTCCAGTGTGGTGTAGTCTTAATGTTTAAGTCTCCCTCAGGATGATGAACTCCTAACCCCCCAGGTGTTGGTATTACGAGGTGGGGCCTTTGGGTGGTGATTGGGTCATGGGAACAGAGTCCTTATGAATGAGACTGATGCTCTTATGAAAGAGGCCTATGAGAGACCCCTTGCTTTTTCCACCAGGGGAGGACATAGCAAAAAGCTGCCTTCTGTGAACCATAAAGGGCAGCTTCACTAGATGCTGAATCTTCCTTTAACTTGGACTCCTCAACCTCTAGACTTGTGTCACTTTCTGTCCTTCTCTGGAATTTTATATTTTAGAATATTTATCCCTCAGAGTTTCAGCTACTTGAACAAGATACAGCCTTGGGACCAGCAGATGGCATAATGGTTATGTCACTGGACTCATGTTGTCAACTGCAGTTTGAGTCCTGGACTCAGCGGCATAAAAACTCATGCTCGGCATGTGTACCTGCGTGCCCCAAATCCCAAGAATGGAGGAGAAAGGATTGTGGCACGGCCATCCACCCGGAGGATAATTTCTCATTTTCTGTCTCTCTCTGTCTCTTCAATGAGCGCACTTGCCCTATAGCAAAATTCTTCCTAAAAAAAAAAAAAAAAAAAAGATAAAACCTAGACTTCACCCTTGAATCCCTCAATATACAGAATGAAAAATTCATGAGGACAGAAATTGTTCTCTAACTCCTTTAGGTCATAGCACTTACTACTGTGCATACAGTAGGTTCATGGTAAATATTTGAATGAATAAGTGAAAGATTCAATAGTTTAGATACTGAGTAGATGGTTTTTAGATTGTACTCCCAAAGGGGATATAAAAAAATAATAAAACATGGCAGGTCCTTAATCATACCAGAGAATCACATTTATTACATCAAATCAAATAAGATTGATTTTATACAAATCAGAATACTAGACCCTGTAGAAATACAAAAGAATATAAGATAGCCTTATATAAAAGGAAAAAAAAACATGTAAGTTAACTTTGTTTTCTACATTTGCAGAAAAATATCACAAATTTCTTAGGAAAGGATATAAAGAAGTGAAAAACATTAATGCTTAATTCTTAAAAGATAAGGAAATATTTTTACTTTTAAATGTATGTGTACATTATATATACTGCTTTTCACTCTAAAAGATGTTATGAATATAAAAATTGTAAAGATATATTGTGATTGGGGGAGGGTGATGCAGCAGTAACATGTGATACTCTGTGATGCCAACTCAGGTGTGAAGGTGTCCCTGTGCATGTCCTGAGAGCTACCTGAGTATGATGGGTGTGCTTGTGCCCATGAACCATGGCCAGTGAAGCCGGGGGTGGTATCACAACGTCAAGATCCTGTCGGGGATGCTGTCTCTCTCTCTCTGTGTCTCTCTTACTTTCTCTCATATGAAAGAAATAAACTTACATTTATCTATGTAATACATATTTTATATACGTATCATGATAGTTTATAGTATAAAAACCTCAACTTGGACTGAAGTGGTCAGGGTGTGGAGATTGCAGGATTGCAATATCTTGGAGTAGGAATGGAAGGCATTCTGAGTCGGAGAGTAAGCTGGGTGTGGTTAGACATTTTTGTGGTAAGTATTTCTGCTTATAAAATGTTAGGAGTTTCTTTGAATGTATTGTGTACTTAATTCAATACCAGTTTCTTCTGAAGATGACCATTTGAGATTTATCACATGATACTTACATAGAGAGCTCTATCTAAATATCAAGAATGTAGTTGTTTATATATATATATGTGTGTGTGTGCGTGTGTGTGTGTGTGCAATATGTTTATATTCAAATAAAAGATAATTAAAAGTATTTAACCCAGTAAATGCTGCTTACTTAATAATAAATAAATACATTTTTTAAAAAAAGAAATAGTAGTTACTTTATGGCTGCATATTACTCCACATTTAGTCTGTTTTTCAGTTACAGAGATGGGGATGAAATTTATTCTTGACTTTTAGAGAAAAAATGTAAGACAGATGGCCTCTGATCCTGTGATATTAAATAAGCCTTTTTCCAGACAACTGTTGTCAATGTAATTCTTAGCTTAGGAAAGACTTGTCAAATCATTGCCCATTCTTTTTTTTTTTTTTCTCAAATGGGTGGTTATATAAAGCAGAAGTTGCAAAAGCTGCTGCTATGTCTTAATATTTCTAAGAGTAAGAGCTTGAAAAGTCAAACATTTGTCAGGAACCTCTTGAGCATGTTTTATTGCACTAGTATAGGAATAGGGGGAGGGAATAAGATTTAAAAAGATAAATAAAGTGAGACTACACCTCATAAGATAGTCTAAACCAAGTGAAGATACAGTCAGACATACAAGTGTCTAATTACATATGTGGGTTCTCCCAAAAGTTCACAGAAAATGTATATTTTTAAAAATTCTCATGAATTTCAAAAATATTTTATTCCAATATAGGCTCATATATATTTTTAATTAGTTATTTGCTCTAGAGTGCATATGCTCACTGGAGAGAGACAGAGAGAGAAAGTGAGAAATCACCCCCCAATGGGGATGGCCACACCACAGTTCTTTCTCCTTCATTCTCTTTTTAGGGATTTTCTGGCATGTACACACATGCACCCAGTGTGATTTTCAAGCTGCTGGTATAGAACTCAAAACTGTGCAGTCAGCCATGTGGGATCCAACACTTCAACCACCACACCACTGGCTTTTGGCCTCAATAAGCTTATATATGAATTTTATTTTTCCAATGATTTTTTGAAGTCCGCTTAAATGATATAGGGCAAATAAATGACCATAGAATAGGTGTAAAATAATGTCTTAGAATATGCTTATTCGAGCTAGGAAATCATTAAGGGGATATAAAAGTGGGTCTTGAAGGATGAGAAGAATTTGAGTAGGCAGAAAATGGAAGAAAGAGGCTTTACAGGATTGGGAAGAAGAAGAAAAGACCCATTTGAAAGAACCTACAAGCTAGCAGTATTTGAGATGACTTGCAGATCATTGGAAAAGTCATGATGCATTTGTACATAGAAAAACAGAAAAATACATCATGACTTTTCTGATGACCTAATATAATAGAAGGGAACTTTGTCATCTGATATTCACCATAGCCCCTAGTGGCTGAATGCTTTCCCACCTTATAGATGAGAAACCTGAGGTTCTCTGTTGCTCACCTCACAGCACTGGCATGTAGTAGAGACTAGATTTCATGTAGGTCTGTCTCATTGCCCAGTGCTTCAGTGCACAGTTTCTCCTAGTGTGACAACTTCAGATTTGTGTGTTACTTCCCTGCCACTTCCCAGGAGGGATTAAATTATCTAATAAATGAGGAAGGGTTTTGTGACCTGTGAACTGAAAAAATGTAAGAGATCTAATGGGAAAATCTCCTTAATTGCCTCTGCTCTGCTACCTCTGACTACTAAGAGCTCACTCAGAGTTAACTGTACTCCATGAAACCAGTCTCGGGAAGACAAAGCTTGTACAAACCTTTACTGATTGATCATGGCTCAGAAAAGTCTAGAATATATTTTAGGATTTTAGGAAATTTGCAGTGACAGAACCCCCAAAGACACCTCTACACTCATTCGGTCCTCACCCTTGGATTTTATTAACAGAATGGTCTGTCAGAGAATGGGACAAGCATGGTTCTTCTCGGGTCTACTTTTTCCTCTTTTTAATATTTTTCCTATTCTCCATCCCCTGAAACAAAAATTCAGTCTAATTGGTTGAGTTAATATTAAGATGTATTTTGTTCTAGGATCAAAAATAACATATCAGGGGAACCAGCAGTTAGCGTAATGGCTATGTCGCTGGACTCCCACGTAGTTGACCGCGGTTCGCGTCCCGGACCCGGTGGCTTAAAACTCACGCCGGGCGCGTGTGCGTGCGTGCCCAAGATCCCAAGAGGAGAATGGAGGAGAAGGGATTGCGGCGTGACCATCCCCCTTGGGGGGTGATTTCTCGCTTTCTGTCTCTATGTCTCTCTCTCTCTGTCTGGCGAGCGCACGCGCCCTATAGCGAAAAACCTCTCAAAAAAAAAAAAAATACATATCAGCAAATGTTGTCTTTTCTTTTTCTTTTTTCTTTTCTTTTTTCTTTTTTTTTGGAGAGAGATTTTTTGCTATAGGATGCATGCGCTCGCCGGGGAGAAAGAGAAACAGAAAGCAAGAAATCACACCCCAGGGGTATGGCCACACCACAGTCCCTTCTCCTTTGTTCTCTTTTTAGGATTTTGGGCACACACACACATGTTCCCAGCATGATTTTTAAGCCTCACACCCCAGGGGTATGGCCACACCACAGTCCCTTCTCCTTTGTTCTCCTTTTAGGATTTTGGGCACACACACACATGTTCCCAGCATGATTTTTAAGCCCCTAAGTCCAGGACTCGAACCACAGTCAACTATGTGGGAATCCAGCGATGTAATCATTATGCCATTTGCTGGTTCTCCCAAATGCTCTCTTTAATCTTGGTGTTCACATGAGGGTATTCAGGTCTTACCCCTTTAATGCTAAGACTACAGTGAGGTTTTCCTATTATTTCCCAGAGTAGTAATGAGTTTCTATCTTGTTAATTACCATTATATCTTCTAACTGGGTAGACTGAATGAGAGGAGAAAGTATGTTCCTTTTTAGTATTAAAGTTATGTAGTCCTGGAATTGAATTCAAAATGGAGAATGTAAATTAGGTTGCTTAGTTTATGCCCATTAAAAAGTAAAGGTATTTGATCATATTTCAAATGCTCATTTATCTTTATATTCAACTTTGGCTATAATAAATTAACTTTTATGACTATTACATCTACAGATGAATTAAAGGTTTAATTCATTATGCATATTCTAACTATTTCTATTCTCTTAACTGAAATGATCACCTTAAGATAAAACTATGTAGGCATGTGAATTCTTCAAAAAGTTTATGGAAAATGCATTTTAGGAAAGAGAACTGTGCTTTCATTTCAACATTTGTTTTTATGCCACAATAGATTAGTACTTTAATTCCAATTTACATGAACTTTTTGAATCCCCCTTTTATATTTATTGCTGTTCATTATATGGACAATATTGAAAGTTAAAACACAGATGATAATGTCCTTATCAATTTAATTTTGCCTTCATTGTGATGTTATGGTGCCAGATACTGGGAATCAAAAAGATGAGAATAAGATTCCAGCTTTTAAGTAATTATCAAAATAGATAACTGGTAAAAGGAACTTATATTTGTTGGTTTTACATAATAAACTACCCCAAAACTCAGTGACTTAAAAAAGCGAGTACCTGTTATTTCTCAGAAATTTGTGAGTCAGCCAGGAGATTCTTCAGGTCTTGGCTGGCTGGACCCACTCGAGTATCTGTAGTCACTTTCAGCTCATGAAGGCAGCGCTGCGTATCTTCCTCTCTCGCATCTGTTTGCCCGTCTGTAGAATGATCTAAGGGGACCACCGCAAGTACTGCTAGGCTTTCCTTCAACTAGTTTCTTATCTTCTACTATGCTAGACTTAGTTACTTGAGGGTTCCCTGCAGGGTTTCAAGAGAGTGAGGAGAAGAATGCAAAGCCTCCTGAGGTTTAGGCTCAGAGTGAACACATCATGGGACCAGCAGGTAGCATAGTGATTAAGGTGCTGGACTCCCATTTAGTAGATTGCAATTCGAGTCCTGGACCTGGCCACTTGAAACTCATGCAGGACATGTGTGTATGCATGCCCCATATCCCAAGAGGCAACTGGAAGAGAAGGGATTGCAGTGTGACCATCCTTCCTGGGGATGTAATTTTGTGATTTCTTTCTCTGTGTTTCTGTCTCCCTGGAGATCATACACACACTATAGCACAAAATTTTTCCAAAAAAATGAAATGAATACACCATTACGTTTGCTGTAGTCTGTTGGGCAGCATAAGTCACCAGGCCTTCCAAATGCAAGGGGCATGCAAATAAATCTCACCTCTTGATGCAAGAACCTTAGTCATATTGTAAAGGGTGTTGGTACAAGGAGGGAAGTAATTGGGCTGTTGTACAATATGTATACAATAGAGACAAATAAAGGTTTGTAGCAGGAACAAAGCCTGCATAAGACAATAGTTACTGACTGTTGCAGAAGACTCAGAGCAATTTGAAATGAAGCATAAATTTCAGGACTGCCACTAGTAGAAAATGAGACTGGAGTGAAGACAGGAGGACTGGACCAGACCAGAGAGGTTTATATGCCATTCCCATAAACGGGGGGACAAGGGGTGTTGTCCTCTGGGTGAGGGGAGACATTTAAGGTTTTTTTGTTTGTTTGCTTTATTTATTTATTTATTTATTTATTTATTTATTTATTTATTTATTTATTTATGAGAGGTTTTCACTATAGGGCGCGTGTGCTCGCCAGAAAGACAGAGAGAGACAGAGAGATAGAAAGCGAGAAATCACCCCCCGGGGGGATGGCCACACCACAATCCCTTCTCCTCCATTCTCCTCCCGGGATCTTGGGCACACACGCACACACGCCCGGCGTGAGTTTAAGCCACCAGGTCCGGGACTCAAACCGCGGTCAAGTACATGGGAGTCCAGCGACATAGCCATTACGCTAACTGCTGGTCCCTGTTTGCTTTAATTTGCAATAGCACATGTGTGCTTGCTGGAGAGAGAGAGCGAGCGAGAGCAAGAGAGCGCACAAGAAAAGAGCACCTCTGAGAGAGAGAGAGAGAGAGAGAGAGAGAGAGAGAGAGAGAGAGAGAGAAAGCTAGAAAGCAGTACTTCCCAGAGGGGATGGCTGCACTGAAACTCCTCCATTCTTCTTTCAGGATTTTGGGAACATGCACTTGACACTGTTGGGTCCAGGACTTGAATTGCACATTGATCTAGCTACCCTAAACACCATGTTATTGACTAGTCATATTTAAGGTTTTAAGCAAAGGGGAATACTATTGCAAACTTCATTACTTTTTTTCTTTCGAAGAGGTTTTCTCTATAGGGCGCATGCGCTTGCCAGACAGAGAGAGACAGAGAGATAGAAAGAGAGAAATCACCCCCTGCAGGGGAGATGGCCACACTGAAATCCCTTCTCCTCCGTTCTCCTCTTGGGATCTTGGGCACGCATGCACACGCGCCTGGTGTGAATTTAAGCCACCGGGTCAGGGAAACGAACCACGGTTGACTACATGGGAGTCCAGCAACATAGCCATTATGCCAACTGCTGGTCCCATTACTTTTTTTTTTTTTTTTTAATAGGTTTCTCTGGCAGCAGAATGAATTCAAGGTGAGCGAAAGTGTGGTGGTTAGTTTAGATAAGATGCCATTGCAAAATTCTCAACCATGGTGAGAATGATTAAAAAGGCCAGAACAAAGCAATGGAAAGTGTCTGTCCAAGTGCGGTAAACCTGACCACGTTAATCATTCATTCAAATAAACCCTTTTGAGCCAGGCTTGTGTGCAGTATTTGGAAAATATTGAGTATGCCCTTTCTTTAATGTCACAAAGGACTCTTAATGCTTAAGAGCTCTAATGCAAGTTAATCTTTTCTCATGCTCCTCCCCATTAAGCACGCAGGTGGACAGATCGGCATAGTAATCCTGGCTTACACAGCTAAGAAATTATGGTTAGTGTTGGGATTTAAAATGTACTGTGTCTATGTCCAATATATTTAATCACCAGAGCCTTTAGTAGTATTTAGTTATTGTATTTAGTTAGCATAAATAATAATAATGAAGATCCCGAGTACATTTTGTGATGTTGCATCTACACAGTGGCCTGCCTGAATCCCACTTGCATTCTTTCCTCCTGTATTGGCAGCTGAACTTCCTTTTCTTGAACTGTAAATTTGACTTCACCTTGGCCTGGAAGCAGAACCCAGATTTGGCAGGGGAAATATTTAGGAACCTTCTCCAAGAAGCTCCTCGGTTCAGTTATCAATGAGAGTTGGCTCTGGTTCTACCTTGAACTGGTTTTTCAGAATCCCTGCTCTTTGCTTCAGCTCTCTGCCAGTGGATAGTTTGACCCTGAAACAGAGGCTTCCAGAGACCACCCTCCTAGTGCCTGCTGTCTCCCTGCACTAGTGTTGACTCTGTGCTGACCTGCACATGTGCTGTGTGCTAGTGAACCTTTGAGGCTCTTGGGATCGGTTAGGAGCTTTCCAATGGCACCCGTCCTACCTGTACTTTCTCCCTCCCTTGCCATCTCACCTTCCTCCATCACACACATCTGGTTGGAATCTACTTTAGCAACTCTGGTTCCTGTGTATTTGTTGCCTAGTTCACAGATGTCTAGTTTTACTCTCAACTTTTTTAGTCGTTTCTCCCTGTCCTGTTCTAGTGTAACTACAGAGATAATGCAGACTCGTAGATTTTTTTTTTTTTTTTAGAAACAATTCTCTATTCTATTTTCATTATAGTCATAATACTCTTTCCTGGAATCAGAAGGATTAAGATAAAATTATATTTAAAAGAATCTTTTCTGTAATGATTGCATATATGTCTTAGAGAATGTATAAGAGTAGTGATTAAGAGAAATTATTACATGAATGTTCATGAAGATTTATCAGTTTGAAATACAGTATGATAAAATTTAAAAGTAAAATTTTATTGTAAAAGATTCTGCCTTCAGAAAATATCATTTGCATTACTTGCTTTGTTACTCTCAGGAAAGTACTTGGAGTTAGAATTCTGTTTCTGCAAATCCCATTATGATGCATTTAATTCTTTGCAGAAAACCCATACCGTTGTTGGCTTTGAACCTAATTGCAAAATAAGGGTGTTTTGTATACTCTTAGAGATCTCTCATAATATAGCCCTGCTACTGTTATTTGTGTAGTAATTTATTAAGCCCTTTTGGTTGTTCTTACATCTTAGAGATGCTATCTGAGGATGCAGTGTGAATGCATTTAGCTCCTTTTCTTTTTCAGAGTAGAGATTTCTAGAACATTGCATTCTTATCAGTACAGGTCAAGGAGTAGTAGGAGTAGAAAGCAGTTAAGTTTTCCCCTTATTTAATGTTACTTATAACCTTCGCATTTTAATGATAACCTAGAAGTTACAGGGTACATGTATATGTACATCTGATTTGCATGTAAATCTTCTCTCCTGCATAGGTGATGACCTCCTTAAGGGCAGGGGCCATGTTGTATTCTCTTTAACATAGGCTCTGACTCTTGTCAGTACCTTGTGTACAATGCACATTCCATGCTTGTTACGGTATTTGGGTCTGCTTCAGGAATTGAGAGCTGGTAGCTGCCGTTGTGTTTACCTACTCACCTTGCAGTTCATACCTTTTCCCTCTGGTGACTGTGCACCGAAATATTCACCCTCCTTCTGACCATATGTTCAACCAGGGAAGGATTCACCATAACAGCTTAACTCATGATTAACATTCCCTTTGACTAGTGGCCACATTGCAATCTCTTTTCCATTCTTCTCTTGGGATTTTGGGCACATACACACATACACTTGTGTTTTTCAAGCTGCTGGGTCCAGAATTCAAACCACACAGTCAGCCTTGTGGGATCCAACCACCGTGATCACCATGCCACTGGCTAGCTCCTTTCTTGGTTTGTATCCCCAGGACTTTGTAGTTTCTCTAGTACATAGGGGATGTCCTTACATATGGGTAATAAATGTTTGAGTGGTATTGCCTATTTATTGGCCCCTTGAGACAGAATTTAGGTAATGATTTAAATAAAAACAAACATTAAAGCATCTTTAAAGCAGTAAAGATTCTCTACTTTGCAAAAATAAAGGAATGTGGTAATTTGTGATCTCTGTAATCATACTTTTCTCTGCCCCATCCTATCCTTCCCATAACTAAATCTGTTAATTCAGACTTCAAAATAACTCTCAGTATTGTCTGTGTCTCTATATCTTTATAGCCATTCCACTATCATAACCATTCTACTGCCTATCTGTCTTATAAGATAGTGTTGTATACCTTAAATATACATGGAAAAAAATATTTAAAAGAGGAGTCCAAGGTACTGTCTTCTTTCTTCTAAGCTCCTCTCACCACTTTATTCTCCTCTAATTTATTTTCTATGTGAAGCAACCAAAGGCACTTTTTAAAGGTGGACATTTGGGAACATGTTTAAGTCACCCGCCAGGCTTAGAACACCTGTCGTGTGTTTCTCTTGTCCTTGGGATGTAAACCAGACTCCTTAGTCTCATGTTTACAACACTTAACATTCCCATGACTGTGTGCCTTTCCTCCCTCACCATTCCCACCCCTCTTGCTTTGCTAAGCTTATATTCATTTCTTCCTGTCATAGGGACTTGGCACTGCTCCTTCCTCTCCCTGAAATGTTCTCCCTCATACTTTGCTTAGGTAATTATGATGAACCTTTCAAGTCCCAGACTTCATGTCATGTTCATAGAGAGGCATGTCCTTAGTCCTCTTATCTAAGTTTGGCCTCCTTTCCTGTGTTCTTTCTCTCAATCATCTGTACTTCTCTTTTTGGTCTCCTATCAAGATTTCCTGTTACCTGTGTATGTATTTAAAATCTGCCCTCACTAGTTAAGCTCCGCAAGAGGAGAATCATGTCTGTTTTCTTCTCCAATTTATGTTTCGTGTTTAGTATTTGCCTAGCACATAGGAGGTTCTCAAGCAGCTGTTTCAGGGAATAAAGTTTATGTCAACGATGGGACAGTATTAGGGTAACAGTACAAGTTTATGTTTGGTTTTCCTCGACTTGAATCTTGAATCCTGGAATGAGTACTTACTGTTGGAAGGGAGCAGGGAGGAATTGCTTCTCCTCCTCACAGAATAGCATATTGAGGGTCATAGAATCATACGTAAGAACCGGAGTCTCACCAGGCACGCACACTGTCACCTGAATGATTTGTACCTTTGCCGTTCAGATAGAAAAACAAGTAAGGTAAGGTGGTTAGGTCTCTTTTCAGTCTATCCAAAACTAGTAAAGAAACTATAAGTGCTCAAAACAAAAGAAAACAAAAAATACCTAGTCCTTTATTACTTTAGAGTTCATTCAAATTGTTATGTATTTTGACTTAACTGTTTAGCAGTGTTTTTGGCCAATAGAATTTCAGTATGCAGTGCACTAATATAAACCCTTGGATTGGCTTATCTATCTCTGATGTCACAATTTCCCTTTAAGAAGTCACAGTTTCCTTGAAATCACATGTACTAATACCACCTCTTGTTATTATGTTTCATTATAAGAAAGATAATCTACCCAAAATAAAAATGCTGGAAAGAGCAAGATATCTTTGATCTATGCAGATATTTTCCATTGAGGCACTTTAGTAATCTACTGGAAACAACCATAGCCATTTTTTTTTTAACTTTCTTTTACAACTGATGTTGTTTTTTTCTCTTATTTGTCAGTTAATAGGCAAATGGAGGAATGAACCTACTTAAAATTGCTTCTTCAGCGCGTAGTTCTGTTTCACCTCGACTGTTGTGGCTTAGTATCTTTCTGCTACTTAGCCTTCCTGACTCAAAAGGAAAAGCCATTTGGACAGCTCACTTGAACATAACATTTCAGGTGGGAAATCAGATCATATCAGAATTAGGAGAGAGTGGAGTATTTGGGAATCATTCTCCTCTGGAAAGGGTGTCTGGTGTGGTGGTCCTTCCTGAAGGATGGAATCAGAACGCTTGTAATCCTTTGACCAATTTCAGCAGACCTGAGCAGGCAGACTCTTGGCTGGCCCTAATTGAACGGGGAGGCTGTACTTTTACCCATAAAATCAATGTGGCAGCAGAGAAGGGAGCAAATGGAGTCATCATCTATAACTACCCAGGGACAGGCAACAAAGTATTTCCCATGTCTCACCAGGGGACAGAAAACATAGTCGCAGTGATGATAGGCAACCTGAAAGGCATGGAACTTCTTCACTTGATCCAGAAAGGAGCCTATGTGACGATCATCATCGAAGTGGGAAGAATGCACATGCCGTGGCTGAGCCATTATGTTACGTCGCTGTTTACCTTCTTGGCTGCCACAATCACCTACCTTTTTTTGTATTGTGCCTGGAGACCCAGAGTGCCCAGTTCTTCTACCAGGAGGAGAAGGCAGATCAAGGCAGATGTGAAGAAAGCGATCAGTAAGCTTCAACTGCGAGTGCTCAAAGACGGGGATAAGGAACTAGATCCAAATGAAGACAATTGTGTTGTTTGCTTTGACATATACAAACCCCAAGATGTAATACGTATTTTAACTTGCAAGCATTTTTTCCATAAGGCATGTATTGACCCCTGGCTTTTAGCCCATAGGACATGCCCCATGTGCAAGTGTGACGTTCTGAAAGCTTAAGAAGCCCAGCACATCTTCCCAAGACGAAACCAGATCTTTCCAAAGGTTAAGATTAGATGAATTCTCTTGCACTTTACGTAGAAAGAAAACTTCAACTTCAGCTTCTCTATCAAGTATGAAAGAGAGTGAAATTAGTGTGTTTAAAAAATAAAAGTGCATGTCATGCCCAGCTATTTGAACTTGTTGTCTTTTATATTAGTTTTAGTTGTTCTACAGCTTTGCCTTTACCCAAATATTAGTATATGTTAGAAACAATATTAATCTTTTTAAAATAATTATTTATTTAATTTTATTTATTTATTATTATTATTCAATTTGACCAGAGAGCAAGAGAGAGAGAGAGCAAGCCACCAGGTCTGGGGCTCAGGCCATGGTCAACCACGTGGGAGTCCAGCATGCCAACCACCGAGCCACCTGTTAGGTTCCAATATCAGTCTTTATCTTCAAATTGACTTTGATTATGATACCAGTAGCACAGAGAATGTCATACTATTTTAAAATGTACTTTTTCAATACTAAATTTGTACTTTGTTTCCATATTTGTAATTTTTGATATCTAATAATTTATATCTTGAAAAACTTTACTATAGAATGAGATCTTAATCTAATTCTTCATGGTTAATTAATTTTATTAATATCTAGGAAATCTCATTTTCAAAGCTACTGATGACTGTGTGACTAATGTGTTCTAGATAATTATTTTAGATGATATATTTTTGGTTATGTAACAAATATTTTATCATTTTAGGCCTCATTTAGGGAAGCATTGCAAATGTTGACCTCTTTTTACCTGAGCTCTTTAAATCATAGTATGGTGGATCAACTATAGAACAGGATGTCCCCACAATGCTTCTCTTCTCCAGATGGTTGTGAGTGTTTCTCAATTTGGTGCATCTTGATAATAGACAACAGAGCTGAAATTTTGTTTGATTGCCTTTCCGTGTTGTATCTTTTTGCATATTTTGCCTCTTCCTCTTTTCTAGTACATGAATAAACACCTCTGTAACAATGAAAGGCAGAGGGACATGGGAGTTGTTGCATTCATGAAAAATCTCCCTTCCTGAATAATTTGCTAATAAACCTTTGATGTCCAATTCAGATAGTGCTTTATGAGTCTATAAATGTGTACCACACTTTTTAAAAAGTGGTTGTGTAAAAACATAACATTAGTGGGGGCTAGGTCTGTAGTGCAGTGGTTAACTGCTGTGCACAGAAAGCTGGATCCCAAAACAACAAGATCCTGGCTTTTGACAGAAAGTGGATGAATATGGAAGATGTACTGCTTAGTGAAGCAAACCAGGCTATGAAGGAGGGACATTATATATCTCCACTTAATATATACCAAGTGTCTGCGCTCTTTGGCCGAAACTGCATGACAAAAGGATATAGAGAGAATCAACCAGTCTGAACTAGTATTTCCTTTTCAGCAACATTTTTATAGAGCCCATAGGGCCCTATGGCCCTTCTTCATTCTCACCTCAAAGTATCATGTTGATTGACATTTCATAGAGGTACCAGCTCCCTTAGTCTTGGTGAGACCCAACTGAAATGTTCTCTTAGCACCTTACATGTAGGGGCTAGAGACTTTCGTGTTCAAGGTCAAAATTCATGGATTTATTTTTCTAGCTGGTGGGGTAAAAACAAAAACATACTGAGATACACCCTCAAGAAAGATTATGACAGGGAACCAGCAGTTAGCGTAATGGCTATGTCGCTGGACTCCCACGTAGTCAACCGCGGTTCGCGTCTCGGACCCGGTGGCTTACAACTCACGCCGGGCGCGTGTGCGTGCATGCCCAAGATCCCGAGAGGAGAATGGAGGAGAAGGGATTGCGGCGTGACCATCCCCCCTGGGGGGTGATTTCTCACTTTCTGTCTCTATGTCTCTCTCTGTCTGTCTGGCGAGCGCACGCGCCCTATAGCGAAAAACCTCTCCAAAAAAAAAAAAAAAGAAAGATTATGACAGCAGTCATGGCTGTCCATAATTATAGTTCATGTGTTACCTTTAGCTCTGAAGTCATATTGTGCCATTTACATGAGTGCAACAAAAATGTAGGCAGAGCTGACAGTGCATGTGAGGTTACCCACCAGGATGTTGTTGAGTTTCGGAAACATTTTTAAAAATTATTTATTTAATTTAATTTGTTGTTATTTTTTTTAATTTGACCAGAGAGAGAGAGAGAGAAAGGGAAAGTGAGAAAGCAAGCCTCCAGGTCCAGGACTCAAAACTGTGGTCAGTCATGTAGGAATCCAGCACCTTTAACCACCACATCACCTGCCGGCCCTGGCAAACATTTTTGTGGCAAGTGTCAATTTATGACCTTTGACAGTCTTTACTGTCAGTTGTTAACTTACTTTCTTTTTTTTGGAGAGGTTTTTGCTATAAGGTGTGTGCGCTCGCCAGAGAGACAGAGAGAGACAGAGAGACAGAAAGCAAGAAATCACCCCCCAGAGGGGATGGCCGCGCCGCAATCCCTTCTCCTCTATTATCCTCTTGGGATCTTGGGCACGCACACACACGTGCCTGGCGTGAGTTTAAGCCACTGGGTCCGGGACTTGAACCACGGTCGACTACGTGGGAGTCCAGCAACATAGCCATTATGCTAACTACTGGTCCCCCAGTAGTTAACTTTAAATGGGCACCTTAAAGTTTTTCTTTTTAAAATCAATAACTATGTAAAAAAAAAAAAAAAAAAGTAGAACCAATACTGCTATCTATAATCTTTCCTCCTACACCCTTTCTCCTCGTCCCTCAAAATATCATTGCATTAGTAGCAGGTGTCAGGATCTGCAGAGAAATGAGCTTCCCCTAGATATCAGTCTTTTCTGTCTTTCCTCCTGTGGTAAGTACAGTCAATGTAAGAGTGAGAAAGTGAGACTGAAATAAATTGAGCAGAATACTGTAATGTAAAAAATCAAAACAGCAGTATATAACCAAAAACTTCTGAGCAACTACCATTAAATAAAGGTAGTACAATTGTTCACATTATAAATTAAAAAATCATCACTGTAACCAAAGGTGTCATACAATTAGTATTGCTGAGCTTATCATTTTTATCTCACCTTTAGTCAGGTGCTAATTACTAATCATCATTCTTTTTATACTTGCTGTTTTGTTGGAAACATTTCCTTTGTTCATTGTGAAGAAAAAGAATACCTGTGTTACATTCTTGTATATGCTTTCAGGGTTTAAAGAGCATGCATTGTATGTATTTTATATTTAATTTTTAGTTTAATGTGCTACCTGTTAACATATGTAGCTCAGTGATTGAATCCATTTTATAATGATACAGAAATCACCCATAACAACATTTGAAACATTTAAACCATTGAATTTGCAGCCTACTCTAAGCTCTTATCTAATTGGCTGCTTTGTCTTTTATGTCATAATCACACCTCACAAGAATAATCAGGATTTAGAGTTAGAGTAGTGAGACTGGGGGCTTTTTTCCAATCTAAAGCTTTTCTCTCTCTAATAAGACATCTAAAATCCTAAGACATCTTTTAGGATTTCTTACAAAACCATGCTGGAAGACAGTGGATCTTGTTTTCATCCAGATGACTTTTTCTTCTTTCTTATTTTAAATTGATTGACAACAGATGTGGAAGCTACATCTTTGCGTTGGGTTAGTTCACCCTAAGTCACTAGAAGAGAGAGATGACTCTCCTCAAGACTGACACTTGGAGAAACCACACTGCATCTTCCTGGCTTATGAAATTCAGTTTTCTTTGTCTGCTTAGTCAGAACTGCTGTAGAGCGAGTGCTGTTTGGACTGCTTACATGAACATATCATTTCATGTTGGGAATCGCATGTTGTCAGAGTTGGGGGAGACGGGAGTCTTTGGACGAGGCTCCGCTTTGAAGAGAGTGACAGGAGTGCTAGTGCCACCCGAGGGCAAAAGCCAAAATGCATGCGGTCTCCATACCAGTTTCAGCAGATCAAAGAACTCAGGGTCATGGCTTGCGCTTATTGAACGGGGAGGTTGTACCTTCACACAGAAAATTAAGGTGGCAGCCGAGAAGGGAGCCAGTGGCGTGATCATCTATAACTTCCCAGGCACTGGCAACCAGGTTTTCCCCATGTCTCATCAGGCATTCGAAGACATCGTTGTGGTGATGATCGGTAACTTAAAAGGAATGGAAATCTTGCATTTAATTCAGAAGGGAGTTCATGTTACTGTGATGATTGAAGTAGGGAGGAAACACATCATCTGGATGAATCACTATTTTGTCTCTTTTGTGATCGTCACAACTGCCACTTTAGCATATTTCGTCTTTTATCATATTCGAAGAATTTGGTTAACAAGGATTCAGAGCAGAAGATGGCAGCGACTAACCACAGATCTCAAGAAAGCATTTAGCCAGCTCGAGCTTCGGGTATTAAAAGAGGGGGATGAGGAAATAAATCCCAATGGAGATAGCTGTGTAGTTTGCTTTGAACTCTATAAGCCTAATGATACAGTTCGTATTCTGACTTGTAAGCACTTTTTCCACAAGAATTGCATTGACCCTTGGATTCTAGCCCACGGGACATGCCCCATGTGCAAATGTGACATTCTGAAAGCTTTGGGCATTCAAGTGGATGTAGAAGACGGAACAGATTTTTTGCAAGTTCTCATGTCGAATGAATTGTCTGAAACCCTCCCACCGAGGGAAGAGGAGACAAATAATGAACTTCCTCCTCCAAGAATGTCAGATAAAGTGACCCATGTGGAGGAGCTCCCTACTTCCCAGAATAATGACAGCCCGCCTAATTCAGTAGTTGAAGAGGTTCATCCTTCACTTTGACAGCATGACCTTTGAGGAAGTGGATTAAACCTGTTTGTCAAATCAGGCCCTAGTACTGACAAGCAGTTTGTCTGTCTAAAGTGTGTTTTTTTGTGTCCTTTTTTGTAACTTCAGTAATTTTCCACATTCTTTGCCAAATCTTAAAGAAAAAAGAAAAAAAACGCCTAGTAGGATTTTTTTTTTTTTTTGGTTCACTTTTGCCTTTTACTCAATGTAATTTTCTGTCAATGCATGTTACTTCTGTGAGTGTACATATATTTCTACGTACACATGCATGTTAAAAGCAAGGAGAAACTTTTTCCCCTGGATATTTCTGTACATATACTGACCTTTATTTTGGTAAGAAAATTGTTAATATAGTTGTATATTCATACTAGTATAGAAATCATAAATTAAGTTTGAATAACAATTTTTTGTGTGTGTTAGGAAGAGTAAAAATTATCTTTAAGTAATCTATATATAGCACAATATAATCAATTTGAAGTCATTGTTTTGCGTTTTTTTTTTCATTGTTGGCATGAAAATTTTGCTGTACAGAGTTTATCACTCCAATTTTTGATAGACAGTTCTGCTCAAGCAATGAGTACATTTTATATTATTTGCATCTGTGTACTGAGAATAATTTTTAAATAAAATACTAGCACTTTTAAGTGAACAGCAAATATTTCAGTGCCCAATATTGTTTATTGTAATTGTTACATGTTCAAAATATAAATATTTCAATGATAAAGAAATTTTTTTTCTTTTTTTGGAGAGGTTTTTGCTATAGGGCGCGTGCGCTCACCAGACAGACAGAGAGAGACAGAGAGATAGAAAGCAGGAAATCACCCCCCAAGGGGGATGGCCACGCTACAATCCCTTCTCCTCCATTCTCCTCTCGGGATCTTGGGCACGCACGCACACGCGCCCGGCGTGAGTTTAAGCCGCCGGGTCCGGGACTCGAACCGCGGTCGACTACGTGGGAGTCCAGCGACATAGCCATTATGCTAACTGCTGGTCCCGATAAAGAAATTTTATAGTATTTACTCATGGCATAATTACTTCCCATGTGTTCCAACTCCCAAACCATTTGTTTTTTTAACCATTAAATAAAATGTTTAAAATATGCTGTATTATTTTGGAGGCAAGCAGCACAGTGCAGAAATTGTTATTATGACATCTTGAGATAATGTTTGTTTTCTCACTCTGTTCCCAAGGTCTAGCACAGTGCCTGACACTCAAGTATTTTTGAATGAATGAGCGAATAACTGAATGAATAACCATAAATACCTTTTCTTTTTTTCTCAGAATGCAGCTATTATATGAAAATCAGGCATTTTTATCCCAATCATACAAAATAATGGAAAATTAATCTGCAAGGTTTCATATTAAATCACACTGATAAAGTATTCAATTATAATTTTAACCCAGAATTCATTATTATAGTTTAGCATACATCATTTTAATAAGGAGCTTTGAACTCTCTAAGACTAACACTGGGATTTGAATTATTAGGCAACCCTAGAGAGAGAACTTGTGAAGAGGAATGTAGTGAGTAGCTCAGTGTTAACAATCAGACTCAGGCAGAAGGGCGGTGGGTGGCTGTAACTGAAACTCAAGGAAGACTAGAGAAGCATAGACACTCATCGAAGGCCACAGCAAAACTGGGCAGATGACCAGGTGGCTCAAGGTCTTGTTTAGTATACACACAGGCTTTTCTTTGTACTGAACTCTGGAGAAGTTTGACTTTTAATCACAGCAGCTGTTCTTTGAAGGAACTGTGCAGAATTTAGCAGTGTTGTTTCAAGTTTATCCTGGGAGAGTATGGAAAGTCATTCCCCAAGTAGAAAGGACCACGTTGAAGAGACAGGACTCCATGAGAGCCACTCCCAGGAGGATCAGCTCCCAAACCAGGATAAGCTGTCATTGTAAACCAGCTGCTCTTGGTGTCTTTGCCACCAGAAGCTAGCAGCTGATGGGAGTGTCTAGAGTCATTTCCACTGGCTGCCTGAGAGAATGACTGGAGCTATGGAAATGACAATGTTGGTAGTGTTAGCAGGTCTTCAACCCAGGTTCCAGATCATTACAGCTCTGTGTACTTGGCAAATTTATGTGGATACATGCTCCGTGATAGATTGGCACTTACTTGTTGTTTTCTCTTGCCATTAATAGTGCCATTGTCTATTCCCTCTGCATCCCCATTGGTTTTGCTTCATTATCTTTCCCTCTTCCTTTGCTTTATTCATCATTGTTAACCTTAGGCCTGATTTATTTCCACGTGCAAGAAATTAGCATGCACTCACTGTTATAAAATAGCTTTTATTAATAAGGGCATTCACCCAATATGCTTATCTTGATTGAGGTATTTTCAATAGATGGTCTTTAAAGAATGGTTAGAATCTCTATTTGAGGGGAGAAAGGAAGGGTGGAGACAGTGAGCTTGGGAGCTGGCGTTAATGAGTGCCTGCCGAGTGCCAGGCACTGGGCTAAGTGCTTTCCATGACTGTTTTTTATATGTCAGAACAAAACAGCACTTTTAATCCTTGTCTTTAAAATGTCGTAAACAGATCAATAAACTACTTTTACTCTAGGTTTAATAACCGGGACCTGGAAATAGCACTGCTGTGTCAAATGTTAAGTATTTATTGTTATATATTGTTACCTGTTCTGCAGGCTACACCATTTTCTCTTGGACCTAATAATACAACTATGTTTGAAGGTAACATGGGTCTGGAATATGCTACTGTACCCCAAATACCAGTGTTCTAATGGATAGCCCTTGTACTTTTTATGTTTTTGCATTGCCTTGTAATAAAACTTTGATTTCCTGCCCCCTACTCTGTAGGAGGTTACTGTTATTCATTAAAATTAAGCTTTCTGTTTTCTTAGCTACAAGGATAAATTAGGTTTAATATTTCACCAAAGTGCAAAACATTCTAAAGTACTTTATATCTGATTGAGTGATACTATAGCTGAAATTATTTGTCTATACAGTTTGTCGTATCACAGGACACACTGCAATGACAATATTCTCTTGCTCTAGAGTTATTATAATGCAGTTTCTCTGTCGAGAGATGTTGCCGAGCTATTATTTGCTATAATGTGAGCCATTCAAAGGATTTAGTGAGCCCAGGACCTGGCTTTTCTGAGAGGATTTAAGCTTAGGGTACACTTAGGGTGTTTACTCCTTTTCCAGGCTCATTGGTTTTTAAAGCAACATGCAGGAAGGAAGTGAGAGAGAAGGATCAGAGTTTGGGGAAATATTGAAGCAAAATAAAAAGTAGGTGGTTACATGTCGACAGTGTGAAGGGGTCATGTTAATGATGTTTCCATATCCTTCCAGTGTACCTGTTTATATCTTAGACAGTTGTTTCTTCAATTTTAAAAAAATTAACTCTATTCTTTAAATGTTTAGTTCTTAGTGATGAAAAATAAAGATTGTAACTTATAGAAATATCTTAAAATACATATCTTGTTTTCTAAAAGACAAGAATATTTCTCTCTCTCTCTCTCAATTTTTTATTTTTTTATTTTTTGTGGTGGTGGTGGTGGTGGAAGGGTAATGTGCTTTGGTGAAGAAGGGGATCAGATCTTTACTCACGAATGCGAGAGCTGCTCCACCAGAATCTTTCTCCCCTCTTCACAGCTGTGCCATACCTCTCTCTGTACTTACAGGATCATCTTTGTCAGACTTCCAAAATACTGTGTTCCTTGATGATTTTAGCCAGTTACCTAAATATTTTTCATTACTATTGATGAGCAGGATAATCCTGATTTCAGAACTTTGTAATCTTCCTCTCTAATTCTGCAACACATCATGTTCTCACACATCATCTTTGAAACTTCCTATGTTAGAGCCTCTTCCTCAGAATTCCCTCTCTGAATTTTCTTGAGCTCTTCAACACTGCTTCCGACTTGTTCTAGGTTCTCACTCAAAGCAGAGTTTCTCTCAATTAACCATCTTTTCCTAGCCCCTCTTCTTTTCCAGCTTCACCCCAGAACCACTTGTAAGCTGTGTTAATTTTACTCTAACGAGTGACACTGAGTTCCTTGCCTTCTGGGGTTTTTCTACAGTGTCATTTGCCTACGTTCAATTATGCTTACTACTCGATTTTGATATTTCTAGGTCAGAGCAGCCACTTATTCCTCAAGTTTTAGTGTTTTGGCATGCATGCACACACACCCAGAGTGAGCTTAAGCTGCCTGGTCCAGGACTTGAACTGCGGTTGACTATGTGAGAGTTTAACAACGTATCCATTACACCACCTGCTGGTCCTTCTTGATTTTTTGGATGGCCAAGGTAGCTCTGATTTCAAACTTGTCTACATTCCTAATGTTCCTGTTCAGTTCATCTCTGCTGTGGCAGCACACCGTGGATATAGAGAAGATGTGTATGGGTCAGGAAGAATGAGGATTCATGATGACCCTTGGTTTCTAGCTTGGGCCAGTAGGTTGCAATGATGCCATTTGGTAAAGTAGGAAATAACAGGTGAGGTAAGTTTGAGATAGAAGAGTCCAAATTTTGAGTGTCCCAAATTTGAGGAACCTATAGGACTTCAGATGTTCACTTCACAGCTGAAAACAGAGCTCTCTACTATACTAATTAAATGAGATAAATGTAAACTGTAGTTCAAAAGCTTTATATATAATAAATACTAAGTCATGCTTTACTAGCAGACTTACCCATTGATGACATTTACATTATTGGTGAATCCTACTGTGTAAATTTTAATATTACTGTTTTAGGCTCTTTGAATTTGTAGTAGCCCTATCTACAATTCTGTTTGACATTTTTTATGTCTGATATTTTTTATTTCAAAAATGCTGGACCTGGCTCCATGGCACAGAGATGATGTGTTCCTTAAGGGAAGCTGGGTCTAACTTGGCAACTATGATGTGAATCCCTGGCTTGGTCATCCTGAAACACAGCAGACATGAGTGCTCAGGATCTGACTTCTGGGGAACTGGAAGAAGGGAATTTGGGCACCAGACCTCATGCAAGCTGCTCATCTCTCTCTCTCTCTCAATTTTTTTTTTAGAAATTTTTGCCATAGGGCTCATATGCTTACCCGAGAGAGACAGAGACAGTGAGAGAGAAAGTGAGAAATCACCTCCTGGGGTGATGGCCACACCGCAATTCCTTCACCTCCGTTATCCTCCTGGGATCCTGGGTACACACACACGCACATGCACCCAGCATGACTTTCAAGCCACCAGGTCCAGGACTTGAACCACAGCCAGCCATGTAGGTGTCCAACAACGTAACTGATACACCATCTGCTGGTCTTTCTCTGATTTTAATCTCAGTCTCAATCTCTCTCTCATGCACATGCATGCACTGTATAAGCATAAAGGAAAAACAATGCTTAGTAGCCTGAGACAAACTGGCAAGTATGACAAGGATGGTGGTAGTGGTGGTAGTAATAATAGCTACAACATACCATCAGATGTTAAGTGCACTTAATAGGTAGAAACTTATTTTATCCTAACAATAATTCTATGAGATAGACATCACTAGTATCTCCATTTTTTAGATCAAGAAATTGAGACCTAGAGAGATTGAGCAAATAGTTTGCCCAAAGTTGAACAGCCAGTGTGTGGCAGAACTTGTATTTGAATTTAATATGGTTCTGCAGCTTAGCATCTTAACTACTACACTGCAGTGGGCTTGATACACTAGCTTTAGTTGGTTTGTTTAATTTTCCAGAGGGCATGTACACTCATCAGAGAGTGACAGAGAGAGAGCACCCCCAGTGGGATGTGCCTACACCACAATCCCTTCTCTACCATTTCTCCATCTCATCAAGACTTTGTTCATATGTGTCTGGCATGTTTTTTAAAGATATATTTCTTTCTTCCATGTGTAAAAGGGACAGAGAAAGTGAGCAAGAGAGAGAGACACACACAGGCATCCCCAACAGGGTTCGTGCAACATCAGCCAGTCCTGGATCATGGGTATACTTTGCACTTGATGTACTCAGGTCTCCGGTCTTAAACCCAGGACTTTTTCATGTGGATCAGCCTCACAGAGTATTGCATTACTGTGGTGCTATATTCTTGCTCCTAATATAGTAGTTTTCCTGTTTGTTTTTTTTTTCTTCCCCACGAGAGATTTTTTCTATAGGGTGTGTGCTACAGAGAGACAGAAAGCAAGAAATCACCCCACCAGGGGCAATGGCCACATTGCAATCCCTTCTTCTCTTGGGATTTTGGCCATGCATGCACACTTGCCCAGCGTGAATTTCAAGCTGCCAGGTCTGGGACTCGGAATGCGGTTGACCACATGGGAGTCCTCACCTGCTGGCTCCTCAATATAGTAGTTTTTAAGTAAAGAAGAAACAGTTAAGATGAGTTCAAATTTGAGGGTTTACAGAATTAAAAATCATAGTTAAAGGCATTAGAAGTGCTAGCAGAAGGGTGACTGAAGTGATACCGTATGAGAACTCACTCTAATTAGAAAAGGTAGTGGAGGTTTGTTATGTGATGAGAAATTTTGTTTTTCTGCTATCGGCGCTTGGATGATCAAGAGTGTAGTGTGGGCAGAGTGTATCTGATTGATCAAGAAAGGAGCTAGTGAACTGTAAAAATGTATGCTTCCATTTAGAAAGTACTGACTTTAGATTTAGTAACTTTTGTATAAAAAGTGGTTATTTAATCAGGGTTTCAATGTATATAGTCTCCCTTTCTACAGAAGTTTGGAATGGGTTAAAATTATTTTTATAAATCCCCCAATATTGTTATCAGTCTTTTTTAACAGTTTAGACATAAGAAATGCAGTTGCCTCTTGAACAGAACATTTGCATTTTATATAAGATGATGACCTGCATTCATTTCCTGTCCCCAGGCAGGCTTCTCAGAGCAGTGATTCTCAGATCAACAGCATCAACATCACCTGGGAAACTGAAGAAATGTAAATTCTTAGCAATGCTGAGACCGATGGAGTCAGAAACTTGTGGGCCCAGCAATCTGTCTTAGGAAGTCCTATGGCTGATACAGACGCACACTCAAGTTTAAGAACCGTATCAGAGGCTCAGTTCATTTTCAGCTAGGATGCATAGCAGAGTCGTAATCATACATAGTACAAATGAAAGCAATTCATAATAGTTTCCATTATGCTGAGTTGTTGGAAGCCACATTTAGGCTTACTTCATGTGTACAGTTGGTCTCAGATTTATGCATGACTGAATTTAAGTACTTCATCCCTCTTCTAATCTGGTTTCTCTACTATCACTATCATAGCCAACAAAGGTGTTGTAAGAAAACTAATAGATTAGACAGTTTGTGATTTCTAAAGTAAAAGAATAGAGAAAAAATTAACTAATTGAAAAGCAGAAACAGCTTAGAGCAGTTCACACAATAAAAGATAGGTTTTCATTCCACCTCTTCACTAAATGGCTGAAAGATGTCGATGTACTAAATCAGTGGGTCAAAGATGAAATCCAGAAGGGAACCATGTAAATTCCTAAATTTAGATTCATAAAATCAGCTTCACAAATATTTGTTTTGGAATTTGATTACCATTGTAATGGAGTTTACAAGGTGAGACCTAATGGAGTTTACAAGGTGATTGGATCATGAAATGTATGAGGTGAGCTTAGTGGGTGGTGGTTCAATCACTCAAGCACTGCTCTCACGAATGGATTAATGCTGTCTCCTGAGACACAGTGAGCCCTGAATCTAGTGCTCACAAAGTATGTATTAATCAAGAAAGATAGCTTCCTCTTAATCTCTCTCTGCATGTGCCTGCCATCCTTTCTGTTTCTACCAACTATATTATGACATGGGCAGCCTGATGCCAGCCCTATGCCTTTGGACTTTCCAGCCAGCAGAATCATGAGTTAAGTAAACCTTTATTTTTTTAAAAAAATATTTATTTATTTCACTTATTATTTTTTAATTTGACAAGAGAAAGATGGGGGTGAGGGTGGCGGGGGAGTGAGAAAGCAAGCTGCCTGATCTGGGACTCAAACCATGGTCAGCCATGTGGGAATCCAGGGCTTTAACCACCATGCCACCTGCTGGCCCCATAAACTTCTTTTTTATAAATCACCTACTGTCAGTTATTTCTGTAAGCAACGCAGTAACAGACTGACAGTCCATTAAAAAGTAGCTGAAAATAAGTGCAAGGTGAGCCATTGGACAAGTAAGTGCTGTCTGAAGGCACTTGGCATCTTCTGTATGAATGGTAGCATTGCTTCTCTAACTGGAATTACTGTCCTTTTCTTCGTGAATGTCAGATCTTATCCATGTAACAGGTTCATTGGTTCACTCATTCATTCAGCAGATTCTTCTATTTATTTTTTCTTAATTTTGCCACAAGGTACCTATGTTCACCAAGGAGACAGAGGGAGAGGGTGAAAGTACTCCCAAATAGTATGTAATTGCACTGCAACCCATTCTCCACTTCTTCATGTCAGGATTTGGGACACACATGCACATGTGCTTGGTGTATTTCTCAAGCCCCAAGGCTGGGATTTGAACTGCCTGGTTGGCCACGTGGGATCTAGTTCCTCTAACCAGCAAGCCCTGAGGCCAGCCCATTCCTTCAACAGATATTGATTGCCCTGGAACTATAGTGATGAACCATACAAAACTCTTTTTTTTTTTTTTTTTTTTTTTGGAGAGGTTTTTCGCTATAGGGCGCATGCGCTCGCCAGACAGACAGAGAGAGACATAGAGACAGAAAGCGAGAAATCACCCCCCAGGGGGGGTGGTCACGCCGCAATCCCTTCTCCTCCATTCTCCTCTCGGGATCTTGGGCACGCACGCACACGCGCCCGGAGTGAGTTGTAAGCCACCGGGTCCGAGACGCGAACCGCGGTCGACTACGTGGGAGTCCAGCGACATAGCCATTACGCTAACTGCTGGTTCCCCAAAACTCATTTTTTCATGGAGCTTACTTTGTAGTGGGGAGAAAATACAATAAAATGAACATGTACTAGTTAAAAGTGCTATGGGTTAAAAACAGGGAACAGGGATCCGTAGAAGGCAGAGTCACGGTTTTAAATCCTAGGGACAGTCACCAAGAAGATTAATAGTTGAACAGAGACCTAAAAGGAATGAATGAAGGCCTTTCATTGAATAAACGAAGCCCCCATAAGAAAAGGTGGAGTGTGGCTAAGAAGGGCTGCCAGGATTGTAAGGGGAGTTTGTTATCTGAGCAATGTTTAACCTGGAAGGCAAAAGACAGTGTTGAGTGCCCAAGGACCTCAAAGTATTTAAATTTTCTTCATTACTAGAAATAGGTGAGAGGATGACAGCTACAGTAAGAACATTGCTGCCTGGAAATAGAACTTTTCAGAAGTCGATGCTGTCCATAGATAGGAAGACTATTGCCTTCGGAGAGCAGAGTTCCTTTTTCTTAAAGGAATTTGATATTGTTTGGATGTCAGTATAGTGGCTGTGGTGGGAATTCAAGCTTTGGAAGGGTGATTGGATTTATGCCTTTGAGGTCCTTCAAAATCCTAAGTATCAGTTTCTGTGATTAAAAACAATAACATTGTTATTCCATGCATAGTTGCCATCTGGTGGGAAAATAAATAACTGCAAGGTATAAACTACAAAATCATTCAACGAGTATCTATTGAGAGTTACTATATGCCAGAGAAATTTAGTCAGCAAGTTTTGGGTTAATTTTTCTCCAATTTTCCAAAATATTTGCTTTTAAAATTGATTTACTTTCTTTTGGAATTTTGTTTCTCTCTATTGGCTCTTGGATTATCAAGAGTAAATAACTTGCCATCCTCAAAATTTATGTTTTTATAAAGTTAGGATTTGAGAGAGTAATAACTCATTCTCTGGTGTCTAACACTATTATGGAAATATACAGGCTTGTGCTTTTCTTTTTTCCCCCTCAGCTTCTGTGTCAACATTGGTACATCACCCATTTCCTCAAAGAAAAGTTTCTTGAGACATTTTATCTGCAACAAAGAACCAATAGTTATTGATTTTCAATTCATTGTGGAATATTTTGTAAAATACAAAGTCACATGTTTCACTTACTCTGAAATGCATGACAAAAATAATTAAAATTGCTGGAGGGATAGTATTACAGTTTGTATGTGTCCCCCCCCCCCCCATATTCACTTGTTCAGTCCTTATAATGGAATTCAGAGAGTTAAAATGTAATCTGGTAACAGTGTCCAAAGGTGGGACCTGTGGAAAGAGATTAGAGATTGGGAGGTTAGAGCTGGGCCTTCAGGATTGAGTTCTGGGGGAGTTCTGAGCAGACACAAAGAAACCAATACAGCGGACAGAAGGCCATATAGATATAGATCATGTTCTCCTCTGCTGGAAGTTCTGCCTTCCACCATTTTTTGATGCCTTTGGACTTTCCAGCCAACAGAACTATATCCCCTCTTTACAACGTGCCCAGTCTCAGGTATTTCTGTTAGCGATGCAGTAACAGACTAATACAGATGGATAGGTAGTAAAGAACAAGTGCAATAAAATGTTAATTGTAGAATCTAGATAGTAGGCATTGTGTACGTACTACCATATAAACTTCCTTAGTTTTTCTTTATGTTTCAGCATCTTGGTAATAATACGTCAGGTGAAAAAAATTATGCTTTTTGGTTGTCATGGCAATGCCATATTACTTGAAAAGTTTCTGAAGACATACTCTTTCTGTACTTGTTGAGGGACAGGTAACAGTTCAGGAAGTGGTATTTGGTTTATAGACCATGCCTTGAGAAGCCCTGATTTTAAAACTTACTTCACAATATTGTCTCATTCAATAGTAAATACTATGGAAAGTGTAATTCCACATTGCAAATACATACATACATATATAGATATATGTATGTATATACATATATACATACACACACACACACACACACACACACACACACATGCTTAGTGTTACATGGTGTCACATGGACTGGAAGCCTAAGCAGTGCCCAGAGATCTTACTTCTCCTTTTGTATATGTGCTGATAATAAGTGGCTTGGTAAAACCTCTAGTTATAATCTCTATTGTTATAGGGTTAAGAAGAATTTGCAATTGACTTAGGAAGATTGAAACTAATCAGTGAGTTGGAAAATACCTGTAAAGGAAGACTAAAGGATCTCTATTAGCTGACTGCACAACAACTTCATATTGGTGGGATGAGAATATTGTATACATAGTGTTTTTTTTTTTAAATCACATATTATTTCAAATCACATTTATGTTCATTTGGCTGTAGATTCATCTGAATTCTATAAAAGAATGCAAGGAAATGGCAGTTTGGGGTTTAGATTTGCTCTAGAGGCTTTAGGTTTGGTAGAAGGGATTTAGATTAGTTATGAGGAAGGGTCTTTTGAAAGCAGCTGTTTGGTAGGTTGCTGATTAAGGTCTCTAGAGGTCTCTAATTTTTGTTTAAATAAAGATTATTTGCTATCAGTTTTAAGTTGCAATTTCTTCACATTTAATGAATAAAAGAATAGAATTGGTTAAACAAGTGATTTCCAAACCTTTTAATTTCAAGGATCAGTAAAAAAAAAATGGAAGAAATGTATAACATTTTGTTTGTTTGTTTGCCGAGAAAGATCAACCACTATAACAACAACAACCAAAAAAAACCCACCATTTACTATTAATATTGTAATACCAAGTGACTTGCTGAATCTATAGATTTACCTGTTACAATGTTAAATAAATCTAGCTTCCCCTGTAGTCTTTGTACAGTCATGTGCCACTTGACATGAGAATCTGTTCTGAGAAATGTGGTATTAGGCAATTTTTTATTATATGAACATCGCAGAGGGTACTCACACAAACGTTCTACACACCTACAACGTATGGTTTAATCTACTGGGACCACTGTCATATACGCGACCTGTCATTGACTAAAATATTGGTATGTAGCACACGACTATATTTGTTTATTTCACCTCAAATCTATGAACACTTCATTCCATACTAATCAAAATGCCATCCTTTTTACTCAGTAACTTTTCAAAGTCACTTTTACATGGACCTAATGATTTCTTTTAGAATTTGAGTGTTTGATAGCGTAAAGGTGCATCTCTCATGAAGTTTATGTAGGAGAGAGAGAAGATGATGCGGTACAACTTGAGAATAGATTCATTCAAAGCCTTCACAAGTACAGGGAAATGTTGAGGTGACTCAAAACAAATGACATCAAGTTGTGGAATGCTCCCCAAAGAGAGAGAGAAAAACGGGAACACATTCTACCTCCTTTATCTGTTTGTTTATTTTATTTTTATTTATTTATTTTCTTAGAGATTTTTGCTATAGGGCATGTGCACTTGCTAGAAAGACAGAGAGCCAGAAAGTGAAAAATCACCCCTCACCCCACGGGGGGTGGCCACTTCACAATCCCTTCTCTTCTGTTTTCCTCTCAGTATTTTGGACATGCATGCACACGTGCCCAGTGTGAGTTTCAAGCTGTTGGGTCCAGGACTCAAACTCTGTTTGGCCATGTGGGACTCCAGTGATGTAACCACTATGCCATTGGCTGGTCCCCACATTCTACCTCCTCATAGGCACCAATCCATCGTAACTTGTTTTCTCCAGCTCTGTTAAATGAGCCATGAATCAGTACATCACACTAGATTGCATGGTGTTGAAATGGTAGTGTTCTAGAATGAGACTGGGTTTAAATCTTGACTCCTTCCTGCTCTGGCTTTGTAATCTTGGTCATGTGTCTTTACCTCTCTGCATTTATTCTTCGCCTTTAAGATAGTTACCAGTGGAACCAGCAGATGCTGTTATGGTTATGTCACTGGACTCCTACATAGTTGACCCGACTGGACCTGGTAGCTTAAAGCTCACACCAGGCACTTGTGTGTGGGTGCCCAAAATCCCAAGAGGAGAATGGAGGAGAAGGGATTGCTGCATGGCCATCCCCCTGGGGGTGATCTCTCACTTTCTGTCTCTCTCTCCAGCCAGCACATGCACCCTATAGCAAAAATCTCTCTCTCAAAAAAAAAAATAATGTAGTTACTAGCTCATGTGTTATATAGATGTAAGGGTTCAAACATGTAGTAAGAGTTCGAACATGTACAGCCTCTAGAATTTTAACCATTTTGAGCTTATTTACCTATTTATTGTGAGAGAGAAAAAGAGAAAGAGTGAGCGCCAGCGGCCCCAACAGGGTGTTACGCTGTGATCCACCTGCAGCCTTCAACCAGCCCACTGTAGTCAAGAAGTTCTCTAGACTTGAACCAGGAACCTTTCCATGACTGAAATTACCTTGCAGAGCATTTCATCTTACTGTTGGGCAACTGACTGAACATGGGCTATTTTCAAAATGCAGTTTTTATCATGTGACTCCTTGGCTGAAATGTTTTGATGGCATTCCAGGCTCTCAGAATAAAAGTGCAGGGCTTTCCAGGCTTTGCAGAGCCCACTCTTCCTCTCCCACCTGTTCTCATAGAGGAGCCTTCTTCAAGCCACTTAGACTAGCTCTGTTCTCTCTACTTTCTGTCCCTTGATCTTCTTTCCAAGACAATCCTTTCAGGCTTCATATTTTTACTCACCTCCGAAAAGCTTCTGTCATTTTTCTGTCTATATTCAAAACCTTGTTGCAAACTCTTGTGGCACCAGAAATTCTCAGTAGCGTTCATCCATCCATACGTACATTTGTTTGTGTAGCTTTTTATCTGCCCCACTCTAAGCTCCGTGAAGGCAGGAAACTCACATGATTTTGCTTGCCAGTAGAATTCTGGCACTGACCACATTTCCCAGCAGGTAGTTGGTCTTGATATATATTTATCAAAGCAATGGATGAGGCATGGAGGAATGAACATATGGAGAGTGTTGAGGGCTACAGAAGTGTTCCCCTTTATCTGAACAGAAAATATGCTCTCGGGGACAGTGGAAAAAAGGCTGGGATGGTAGGTTGCAGGAGACTTGGATGGAAGAAGAAGCTGGCACAGTTTAGTGCCATCAGAGAATCCAGCGACTGACTTCGGGCATGCAACGTGACCTGAGAAAAATTACCAGTAATTATATGCTAGGAAACAAAATCATTTTTTTCTAGTGAGAGTAACTAACCACTGTTACAGAACTTTACAAATTGATAACACCTGAAAAATAGTTTAAAAAGCCTGTATCATTGTTTCCCAGGAACATCATGGGTTATGGTAATCATGAAACAATATTTTATTTGGCATCCTTAGGAGAAAAAAGCATCTCACAAGTGGGGCCCTTGTACTTTCTCAACATTTTCCTGGCTGAACACATGCTGGCTGCCTTCCCAGGAACCATCTCATAGATAGCCACAAGGATCTGGCAAGCAGATAATGTTTTTCTCATTATTATAAAATCCTTGTGAATCAAAAAAAGCAATGCATGGTTCAGATCAACAACAATGTGTGAACAATAATTCCGTCTTTGCAAAACTGTATTTGAAGGCTTATTTGGACAGCTGAACAGACTTAGTCTTTGCAGATAGAGTTTCTTGTTATAGTCATCATATTTCAATTGTGTTGTTCACCGTGACTTTGTTAAGATATTCAGTGACTGCTTTAGTATAAGGCTGAGCAAATCAGTGGGAAGAGGGACCATTGGTGGTAGTCGGATAGAAAGCTAGGTGCAAGTTAAAACTCACTGAACTTGGAGAAGAGTAACACGCATGGTATATTGGAGGTTTTGAATGCACACACTGAATCAATTGTGTGTTCAGTGGCGTTTTCATAGGAAGGTCACTGATTGATAGTTCCACAGGTGTTGGCTAGTCCCCAGCAGGACATATGGCTGCCAGAAAGTGCACCTGCCAGGGGATGAGACAGAAAAATAGAAGGAGTGTTGTTTTGGGAGTACAAAAATCAAAATTTGGTCTCTCTTCTCCCAGTAACTCTGAGACCCTGGGCCAGTCACTTACCTCCTTAGTTGAAACCACTTAGTCTGTATGAGCCTCAAAAATATATAAAGGGCAGACATTCAAGAGGCAAAAAAATGGAAAATTATCTGTCGATGATAACATTTATGGTAATATCTTTGATTGGACTGATATGCAGTGAGTGTATTCATGCTGGGAAGATTCATTTTGTGTGCTGTGGAGGTGTACAATGATTAAATGTTGAAAAATACACACACACACACACACACACACACATATATATATATATATATATATATATATATATATATATATACACTTAAACAGACAGAAACAGGGTGGCCCTGCCTGGTAGTACATTGGGTAGCAAACTGAACTGCAGTGCTGGAAGCCACATGGTTGGCTAATTTTTATTTGTATCTCTAGATTATCTCAAAAACACGGTACATACGTGTGTGTGTGCCCAAGATTCCGAGGAGCTGGAGGTCTGAGGAAAGGGCATCACTGTGTGACAAGGCCTTATTGAACCTCTCTCTCTCTCTGTCTCTTTCTCCTTCTTGTGTATATGCACATGTTATCATGAATAAAAATAAAGGTATAAGTGGATGGTGAAGATTAAAGGGGATAATGTATGAAGAACTCTAGAGCACTGGGGAGGTAGAACATCTGCTCATCAGTAGGTTTTTTGATCTACTTCATTCCCACGGCAGTTTCAGCATCAATGTGGAGCCTTATATGTACTCCAGACAGAATTTAATAGGCAATATTGGGGCTCAGAGAGAAAGCAGGTGCATGTGCCCTCCAGGCCTGGGAACCAGCCGCAGTCTGTACATGTAACCAGGACTTCCCTGCCTATTACTTCAGAGGTGTTGCTGTGAAAGGCTATGGGGGTAAGGTATTTGCTAGTTAGTGACACTACGCCCATCAGTGCTATGATTAGTTACTGTTACATTAGTTACTGTTGACACCTAAAAAACTGTTTTAAAAAACAATATATATGGGAGCTAGCAGGTGGTATGCTGGTTAAGGCATTGGACTCCCATATGACTGATGACGGTTCAAGTCCCAGACATAGCGGCTTGCTTTCTCACTTCCCCTCTCTCTCTCTCTCTCTCTCTCTCTCTCTCTCTCTCTCTCTCTCTCTTTCTCTGTTTCTCGCTAATAAACACACATGCTGTATAGCAAATTTTAAAATAATAAAAGTAATAAATGAAAAATTATTTAGAAAAACCTAGCATATACTTATTTCTGCTAGAACGGCATAGATTATGGAGATTCTAGAGGAAAGAATGTTTATTGGGCATTTTAAATTTAATTTTCTCACAAAACTAGTCTCAGTCTTTCTTCTGTGACTTCACTCACTGTTCCTCTTTCTGGGAGACTTTTTGCCCTCCATTCACGTGGACAAAGTCTATGTCTTATATTTCTTTCTTATGTAAGAGTATAATGAAAAATCAATAAACCTGACTCGTTTATTAGTTATTTAAATTATGCAAGTGCACAAAGGAGTTTCACAACTTTAATGTCTGTCCTAGTTTTGCTCAAACCTCTGTCTTCCTCCCCACTACTCTGCTGATTACCCTCCACGGTATTCTTTCAGCAGCTCACTCCCTTGCTGCTTAATCTGCTGTTGTCCATTGCTTTGGCTCAGATTACATCACTGGGCCCACCCTGCATTGCCTGTTCAGTATTTCTCACCATTCCCCATGGGGAGCCCCACGCAATTAGAGGCTATTGATCAGTTGCTTCTCCCCACCTCTTTGGCTCTCTCTGTTCTGTGACAACATTCACTATGATTCCTTCCCTTTGCAGTATTGTGCCCTGACCCATAGGTATGGCCAAGGTCCATGACTTATACCATACCTATCATATACGCATATTATTTAAATTACGTACATGCGAGGATGGGGGAATTAAATTATCCAAACAAATCATTCACTCCTCAGTCACCTTCAGTGGCTGTTTTCTGGCTTGCTTTGTACTTTGCCTAGTGCTAGGTGTTACTGACGGCGTGATGAATTAAACAGTCTTTGGCTTCATGAAACTTTCTGTCTAGTGAGAAAAGCATATATGAATCCAATTTTGGACTTAAATATTATGGGTATGGTTTTTTTTAAAGTATGTTAAAAGAAAAATGACAAGGTGCTCTGTTAGCGTGTAACACAGGTCCTGGGCAAACCAGGGTGCTGGGGGAGGGAGGATCGACTGGGTGAGAATGTTTAGAGTGATGCGGGATGGTGTAATGGACAGTGTGATGTGTGTGCACGCTAGTGGGGCTGGAGCACAGGGATCTAGCGAGACGAATGGCTCATGATGAAGCACGTTGAGAAGTAGGGCCTCAGGGGCCTTGGTGATGATTTTGGTAGAAAAGCCATGATGAATTTTAAGCTAGAGAAGGATTGAAATGATCAGTTTGTTTGTATATATTTTTTAAGAAATTAATTGGGTGTGAGCTAAGAGAATAAATTTGAGAAAAATGATGGCAAGAATAGGGTGACTGCTAGAAAAACTCATAAGGAAGTTAAGAGGTGGTTGTTGTTCTCAGGCCAGGCCAGCCAGTGTCATGGTGGTTAAAGCGGCTGGATCCCAGATGGCCGACTGCACAGTTTGAGTACTGATCTTAGCAATTTGACAACTAGACCAGGTGCATGTGCATGCCTGCCCAAATCCTGAGGAGGAAGAAATGGAGGAAAAAGAGATTGCAGCATGTCCTTCCCCCACTAGTGGGGTTTGCTTTCTCGTTTTCCCTCTCTCTTTCCTTTTCCCTTTCTCTCCCTTTCCCTCTCTCTACAGTGAAAACATGCATTCTTTGACAAAAAAAAAAAAAAAAAAAAAAAAAAAAAAAACCACTATTGTTCTTATCCAGTTAAGTCGTAGGGAGAGGCATGAAAAACTATTGTGGGGAGTTGATGAAGTGAAGGAGTTAAAAGGCATTTAGGGAATGGAATCATCAGGGCGTGGGGACAAGTTGTATGTTGGGAGAAATTGCACAGAGGATATAGAGCAGTCAAGAATGGCTTCCAAGTCTCAAGGATAGAAATTAGTGTACTAAAGGATGGTTCAAAGGCAGAATGCAATGCCCTTGAGGAAGACCCACGTGGGAAGGTGGCACGTTTTCACCTAGAGACCTCTCTTCTGGATGGAACACCTGGAGAATTGTTCCTCTCTCCTGCTTTCAGATCTTTGCACTTCCTTCCTCATGCAAAAACTAGCTTGGATTCTAGAGCTCAAGCCTTTCAACTCTGCCACTTCCTGTACTTTCAGTTTGTTGATGTTTATACATCTGCTGGTTCTTCTCTCATAGTCATCCATGTCTTGGGAAACCTGTGAGCTGGGTGTCTTCTAATCTTCTTTTCAGCCTTGGAGATTTCAGTGTCTGCATGGTCTGTCTGTCTGTCCATCTGTCATCTTCTTTGAGCTTTTGCAGGCTCTGTAATAGGCAATGAATTCATTAGCAAACAGCACAAAGTTTTTATCTGGTGGCATTTCTATTTTTTGGAGACAGACAGTAAATACATATCAAGTGGTATTTTGTGCCTTAAAGGAAAATACAAGCAAGATAAGACAAAAAGAATGATGAGTGTGGTGCCGGGGGCAGGAGAGGGGCAGGACAGGGCTTTCTCTCTGGAGATAACTGCTGAGACTCAGACGAAGTGACAAAGACCTACTTGAATATACTAGGGAGTTTCAAAAGTTCATGGAAAAATAGAATTAAAGTATGAGTTTATTTTTGGTGCAAAACATTTTGGCTTTTTGGAATCTATTCAGTAGTCTAGAATTTGCTTTGCCTTTTTTTTTTTTTTTTTTTTACTTTCAGAATGCCTTTATTCAAATAACTCTTTAACAAAATAACTTGATTCTTTTTTACAAGCCAACACCTATAAAAGTAAAACAACCACACATACCTCACTCATTATCTCTACACATACTATGAGACGTGCGTGTGCGTGTGTTTAGGTTTTTTTTCGTAGGGCACATGTGCTTGCCAGAGAGAGACAGAGGGCAAATGAGTAATCCCCTCAGCCCAGGGTGGAGATGCCACACTAAATTCCTTCTCCTCCATTCTCCTTTTAGGATTTTGGGCATGTGTGCGCACGTGCTTGGTGATTTTTAAGACACCAGATCCAGGACTAGAACCACAGTCACTGGGAATCCATCACTGTAACCATCATGCCACCTGCTGGCACATATAATATGAGGACTTTTTAAAAATTTAGTTATTTTTATTATTATTAGTCATACATTAAATCGCTATACATCATTTAGATTTTGAAGAGACTTTACCCAGCATGACATACAACTTAGTCCAGCCTAGTTGAGACTATTATACACATCCTCATCAACAGATAATAAACCTTATCTGTCTAGAATTTGCTTTTAAGCTTGCTGGCCTGCTCCTTGGCAGAGTTCAGTTCATTGAGGGCTGTGAGACCGAGGGCCTCAGTTTTTTGCTGCATGGTGGCTTCCTTCCCCAGAGTGAGTGATGAGGGGGAGAGAGCAAGAGAACGTGTTCCAGTCTCTTACGGTCTAATCTTAGGAGGGCCATACTGCTCTTTTTTCTAAGGCCTCTGTGTCTGGAAGTACCCCTTTTAAGGGATGGTTTCCTCATTGCTTGACTGTGACTTCCAAGTCTATCTCTTGCCTTCTTCTTCCCCATTTCCTTTCTCATTCAAGCTTTCTGAAAGAACCGTTTATGTTGGTCGTTGACATTTATAGCACCTTGTCCGCTCTTTCCCTACTAAGCTGGTTCTCGCAATATGAAAGTTTCTTACATTTCCTCTAAAGACTTGCTGTTTTATCTTCCACACTCTTTGCCTCTGTTCTTTTATTTCCCTAGAGTGTCTTTTCTTCTCACTTTTCTTCTCACACAACTCTAGACTGAAGAGTGTCTTTTGTTCTCACTTTTCTTCTCACACAACTCTAGACTGTTCAAAACACAGGACCCTTGTTTCTGTCCTGGGTTCCCCATCTCAGCAACTCTGTCTCCACAACAGAGTTAATAACTTTTGCTTTCTCGCTGGGTTGTGTGGTTTCTATTACCTCTTTTCCCTAGTATATTTTCTTTTCTATCCTGTCTCTCTCAGGTAGTGTGAGCTGTTTGAGGGCAGGTTCATTGGTTCATTCATTCTGTGCCCCCCACATTCAGCAGAATTTCTGGCACATTGTTATCACTTAGCAAATTAAATTACATATAATTGGACTGAGTTAGTATTACTTTAAGTATGGTTTCACAGGGGAGTCAAAAATACAAAAGCACACGTTCATTAGTGTCCTTGCTTCTAAATGTGATTTGGCTCCTTGGTGGATTCTAGCCCTGTGCAGGGCAGAAGATGTTAAAAAAATACAATGTATGCTACTTTAAGAGCATTAGAAATAAAGCAATTACTTTTTGTTTTCTCTCCGAAGTCAGTTTTAAGATATTTATATTGCACTTTAAAAATATTTTGCTGCTCTAGCTTTATATATAATATCAAGTTTCCAAACGATGGTTTCAACTTAAGATGTTTTCCTATGGAAACCATTACAGCTCTTCAGTATTTTCCATTCTGGCCACATAAAAGTTGAACAGGGAAAGCTAAATATCAACAATAAGAGATTGGCCACTGTGCATAAAGAAAACTCTAAAGAATACAGGAGTAGCAGAAATAGGGAGCAGAGCATCCTAGGAAAGAAGAAATCAAGAAGAGGGTTCCCTTTCCACCTCTCCCAGCGCCGGAGTGCTGCAGACCTTGCTGAAGAAGCTGTGTCTCCCTGCGTGGTAGAGAAGTTCCCGGAAGTCCACACCACTGGAACTAATGAGGACTCTGCTTTCTGGGGCTCTGTAGTGAAGTTGGACCCAGGGAGGTCCCACATTGTGGAACTCACCAGGAACCAGGAACCTACCTCGGAAGATGGCACACTGGGAAGTCACACTCAGGGATCTGGAGAAGAGTTGCCCACCTTTGGGGCCCTGTGCCCTCAGGGAAAAGTGGAGAACCGGGAAGAAAAGCCTTATACCAGCAGTACCCATCCTCCCGAAACCGACGTTATGTAAAATTGCGCTAACTGGCATAGGAAGGGTGGTGGAGGATGGATTTGGAGCTGAAAAGCAGCAGATTGACAACTAGCACAGTCCACCCTCTTGACCACAGAACTTCTGTATGTTCTAGTTTGACAAGACACAGCTGTGAGGGGGCAGTAGGTGGCATGATGGTTAAGGTGCTGGACTTCCACATGGCCTACAGTATGAGTCCCAGAACTGGTGGCTTGAGAATCACACTGGGCACATGTGTGTGTGTGTGTCCAAAATCCCAGGAGGAGAATGGAGGAGAAGGAATTCCAGTATGGCCATCCCCCCTAGGGGACAATTTCTCACTTTCCCTCTCACTGTCTGTCTCTCTGTGGTGAGCTCTCGTGCCCTAGGCAAAAACCTTAAAAACAAGCAGACACAGCTATCACAGAAATTAGAATTATATATATATTGGGCTGTTGGGAAAGTCATGATACATTTTTGCATAGAAAAACCTAGAAAAATACATCATGACTTTCCTGGTGACCTAATACTTATACACACATACACACACACACACACACACACGTACACATATATTTGCACATATATATAATTTGCAACGTAAGATTCTATTACAGTTATTTTTATAAACAATTTAAAATATTCTACTTTTATGTGTAATTGCATATAAATAATTTTATATTGTTTTTTGGTTTTGAATGGTACTGTCCAACAAGACTAGTAGTATTTAATAAATATGAGAAGAGAAATGATAACACACCTACAAGTTCTGAAATATTGGGTCATCAGAAAAGTCATGACATATTTTTCTATATTTTTCTACGTATAATGTGTCATCACTTTTCAGACAACCTAACTCACCCCCTGGGAGGATGACCATGCCACAATCCCTTCTCCTACATTCTCCATGAGTTTCAAGACACCGGGTCTGGGACTTGAACCACAGTTGACTACATGGTAGTGCAGCGATGTAACCATTACACCATCTGCTGGTTCTGGTTCATGTCATTCTTAAACAAAACATATTGTTAAATATCTTAAACTTCATTTTCCTTTCATTAGAAATATTTAAAATACTAATCTTATACCTACAACTGAAAAATTGATTTGTAAGGGGACCAGCAGTTGGCATAATGGCTACATTGCTGGGAATGAGAATGGAGAGATTTAGGGCCAAGTCTGTGTCTCTTCCAAAATAAAACCTTATCACTGATGATTACCAGTCTCTTTCTACCTGTTTCGTGAGCATCTTTCTCTATGGTTTTCATTGTTTCAGTTTAACTTCTTACTTGATATTAATGGACAAACTAGAAGTACCTTAAGGCCCTTCTACATCTGTTCTTCCTAGCTATGAGAATTCCACAGGAAGTTGATGGGGCTGGTGAAATAAGGGATAGGGCAAGTTTTTACCCTAATACCCCAGCCTTGGAGTGATTTTAATGAAGAGTTATCTGTAAAGAATTTTGACTTGGATATTTACACTTATCATAATATTGGTTTGCAATCTCAAATAGCAGGGGGCCCTCTTCCTGCTGAAGAAGTAGCTAGAACCCTCTCTATAGGTTGGAAAATTGGGATCATATCTCCTGTTACCTTTGTAATCGTATATGTGTATTTCTCACAGTTCTGGAGGCTGGAAAGTACAAGAAATAGGTCTTCACAGAGGACCTGGTGTGTGTCGAAGGCCTGTTTCTTGTGTCATAGAAAGCTATCTTTTTGCTATGTCTTCACCTGGTGGAAGGGAAGATGAAGCTCTCTGTGGTCCCTTTACAAGGATACTAATCCCATTCGTGAGGACTTCGTCACAAAGGATTCAGTTGCAGAAGTGCCCTTGACCTTCAGGTGGGGCATGTAGATCAAGGCTGGTTCAGTATACAGGTTCTTCTGTTCTACATGCCGTGTGTCCTAAACATTTCAGCATTTTAGAGAGATGGGGGCCTTCATTATGTCAGTTATAAAACATTTAAGATTACTGGAGGCTATTTAGTGTCAGTAACTCTGGTTGGATTGCCAAAAGCAAGTGGTACTAGTGTTGACTCCTAATTCTAAATGGTTCTCCTTTTGTTTCGTTTTGCAGGTGTTTCTGAAGAGTGACCGAGTGGCCAGAATGGTTCAGAGTGGAGGATGTTCTGCTAATGACTTCAGAGAGGTGTTTAAGAAAAACATTGAAAAACGTGTACGGAGTTTGCCAGAAATAGATGGTTTGAGCAAAGAGACGGTGCTGAGCTCATGGATAGCCAAATACGATGCCATTTACAGGGGCGAAGAGGACTTGTGCAAACAGCCAAACAGAATGGCTCTAAGTGCTGTGTCTGAACTTATTCTGAGCAAGGAGCAGCTCTATGAAATGTTTCAGCAAATTCTAGGTATTAAAAAACTAGAACACCAGCTTCTTTATAATGCATGCCAGGTAAGTGGTCTATGATACTTTCCATTCCACTGTCTGGCTTGTAGAAAGAACATCAAGTGTTTACAAGCCATGAAGGTGTACTTTATATAATCATTTTGCTTGAAAAGTTGAGTGAACCAGAATTTTAATAAATCAAATGGCAATATTCCAAAGAAGCTTTGAAAGAAGTATTTGAAAGAGGAAGAAAAATATCAGTACTTTTTATTCAGTAAATAATTCCTCCCATGGGCCCTATTTTAGGCCCTCAGACGTGTGCCTATTGGGTATATATGGGGCATGCCCTGAATAGTAAAATGAAAATCATCCGTTACCTGAAGAAGCTTAGCAATTTATAATAAGTAGGTATTCCTCAGTGCAAAATAATTTTATATAAGGAACTGATGCTGATCTTATGAGTTTTATAGAAGTAATTGAAATTTCATATTTTTTAAATTTAACCCCATCAGATAGAAATGAATTGAGGATGATTGGTAAACTGTGTAATTCAGAGTAATAACAGAGTTAATAATGTATTTTCTCTTCAGTTGGTATTCTAGTCATGCGTATGAAAAACTGAACAAAATGTCAGGTTCCATTTTCTTTATTTTAGACCCTATGACTGATCTCATACTCTATTTCTTCTATACTTGGCATTTCTTTTCTTATTTTGAAGGCATAAATTGTTTTCTATTATAGAATTTAAATGAACAAAATCCTGGCATTTTAAAATTTATGTGTTTATTAAGAGTTACACTTCTATAATGTATATGTACTTTTAAATCTTTTCACAAATCTTTTTCTCTTAATTTCTGTATTCTGTGCTTATCACTTACCTTGCATTACTAATTTGTGGATCATTTCAGATGAATAAATTAGTAGAGTTAATTAATAGTAAATCAGGAGGCCGGCAGGTAGCATGGTGGTTAAGGCACTGAACTCTCACATGGCTGACCGACCACGGTTCAAGTCCTGGATCTGACTGCTTCCTTTCTTATTTTTCCTTTTTCTCTCTGTCTCTCTCTGGTCTAATTAAAAATAATAGCAAATAAAATAAAATAAAATAAAATAATTCCTTTTTTTTTTTCTGGAGAAGTTTTTGCTATAGGGCGCGTGCGCTTGCCAGAAAGACAGAGAGAGACAGAGAGACAGAAAGCGAGAAATCACCCCCCAGGGGGGATGGCCACGCCGCAATCCCTTCTCCTCCCTTCTCCTCTTGGGATCTTGGGCACGCACGCACATGCGCCTGGTGTGAGTTTAAGCCACCAGGTCCGGGACTCAAATCACGGTTAACTACATGGGAGTCCAACGACATAGCCATTACGCTAACTGCTGGTCCCAAAATAAAATACTTAAAAAAAAATAGTAAGTCAGTGTGACACTGTGACACCTTAACCAGTGAACAATTCGTGCACGTACCATAATCGTTTTCACTGTATTATTAGAGCAGGTGGTAGTTGATAACAGTGGAAGGTGACTGTAAAACCAAAATCTTCTATTTGGAAAGGTAAATACAGCTGGGACTTTGAATCTTTTAATGCACAGCTAACTGTTGAGGAACATAAGTGAGTAGCAAAACTCAGATTCAGACATTCGGTAGATGTTTACTGAGTGTTTATTCAAGTCAAAAACCGCTCTCGGTGTTAGGAAAGCCAAGCTGAGCAACATAAAATATCTGTTCTCCATATGCTAACGTCTGATAGAGCAGATAGACATTTAAATGAGTTACTTATACACAAGAGTTTATACTGAGTGTTACAAGGTTATAAAATACATTCCTTTGTACCTTTAAGTTTATATTTACCTAATCAAGATGCTGTAAATTTAATTCTTTGCCTATTTGTTAAGACCACTCCTGTGGCCAGGGTGTGGACCTCCTGATTTCTGTCTTCCCTTACTTGAAACATACTTTTAATTCAAATCTCCCACTGCAATAGCAGAGTTGTTTCTTTTTTCAGTTCTATCAGTATTTGCCTCATGTATTTTGAAGCTCTGTTAAGGACATACATATTGATAAGGATTATTATGTCTTTGTAGATAGGACTCCTTTTTCATGATACAATATTCTTCTTTATCCCTGATAATTTTTGTTTTTTTGAAGTCTACTTTGTCCTATCTAGCTTAGCTACTGCAGCTTGCTTTAGATTTGGTGTAGCATGGTGTCTTCATCTGTTTACTTTGACGAATCTTTTCTTAAAGTGGGTTTCTTACAGACTACACTCATATTATCGAGTTCCATGTATATGTTTTTTTAAAAAAAAATCTCAGCATGACAGCCTTTGTCTTTAGTGGGTGTGTTTAGACTTTCCATATTTAAAGCAAATAATTACAGAGTTGGATTTCACCCTACAGTCTATTGTTGCTGTTTCTTTCGTTATGTTTTTGTCCTCTCCTTCCACCTTTTGTCTGCTTCTCTACTATTTTGATTGGACATTTTTTATGATTCCATTGTTTATTCTTTTCTAATGTACTGTTTATAACTTTGTTTCTTTTTAATGAGAGAGAGAGAGAGAAACAGAAAAATAGGCATTTCTGACAGAGTCTTGTCATGTTGTGATCCTTCCTGCCCAACCTCTGCAGGGCCACAGGTACAGAGCCTGTTTAGACTGGTCCAGGAACTGAACCTGGAACCCCCAAGCGGGCCCAGACATGGCGCAGTGTTCCCTGCTGCTCATGCCACCAGAAAACAAACAAACTTATGTAGTGATTGCCTTAGGATTAAAGTATATAGTTTTCAAATAATTTTAAGTCTACCTTCAAATAACACCATGTTATAAGACTTCAAGTTTAGTGCAGCTACTTCATAATAGTGTATTTCAGTTCCTCCTCCTACCCCTTGTGGCATTGCTGTCATGCATTTCACTTGTAATATGTTCCAGTTACCCAATACATTGTTACTTTTTTTTTTAAAAGAGATTTTTGTTAAAGGGTGTGTGCCCTTGGGGGAAGACAGAGAAACTGAAAGCAAGAAACCACTCCCTCAGGGGGATAGCCACACCACAGTCCCTTCTCCTCTATTCTCCTCTCTGGATTTCAGGCACACACGCAAACATGCCCAGTGTGAGTTTTAAGCTGCTGGGTCTGGAACTCGAACTGCGTTCGACTACATGGGAGTCCAGCAACATAATCATTACACACCATCTGCTGGTCCCACTATTTTGTTTTGTCTTGTTTTGTTTTTACCATGGCACATAGGCCCTTGTCGGAGAGAGGGAATGTGAGAACTTACCCTGCAGTCTCCTCTCCTCCATTCTCTTCCTGGAAGTTTTGGGTACATATGTATACATGCCTAGTGTGACTTTCAAACCACTGGATCTGGGACTCAAACTGCAGTAGACCATGTGGGAATCCAGGCCCTTAATCACTACATGCTGACCCAACATGGTTACTATTAATGCTTTAGATTTATCTAAGGTAGACCAAGAATAGGAAAAATAAAAGATTACATATTTTTACCTCACTCCTTCTGAGATGCTCTTTGCTTTCTTTATATACATCTAAGATTCTTACCTATATAGTTTTTCTGATCTATACTGAATTCCTTCTAACATTTCTATAGGGTAGGACTGCTGCTGATATTTTCCCTCAGTTTTTGTTCGTCAGAAAAAAATCTTTATTTCTCTTGGACATTGAAAAGGTAATTTCACTGGACCTAGAGTTATCAGCTTTCTTTCCTTTTCAGTACTCAAATTTACACTCTTTTCTTGCCTGGATAGTTTCTTACGAGAAGTCTGAAAGAGTTCTTATCCTTAATTCTTCTGTAGGTAAGGTTTGTGCACTCCCAATCCCACCAACCCTGGCTTCCCTCAAGGTTTTCCTTTGGTCATATTCTCAACTGTGTGAGGATGTTATGCCTAGGTATAATTTTTTTTTCTTACTTCTCTTGCTGGTGTTTTCTGAGCCCCCTGTGTCAATGGGTTGGTGTCTTCAGTTAGATTTGGAAAGTCCTTAGCATTATTAGTTCAAATACCTCTTCAATTCTGTTCTCTCTCTCTTCTTCTGATATTCCAGCATTGTTTATCTTACTCCCCTTTCATAGTTCCCTATAGTTTGGGGATGTTCTGTATTTTGTTTGTTTTGTTTTGTTTTCTTCCAGCTTTTTTCTCTTTCCATTTCAAGTTGCAAAGGTTCTACTGACCTGTGTGCAAGTTGATGTTTGTATCACATTTGCTAGGTGAGCTCTTTGAAGGCATTTTTCATTTCTGTTACAGTGCTTTAGATTTTCAACATTTCTTATTGATCCTTTCTTAGAGTTTCCATATCCTGCTTACATCATCCATCTGTTCTTACATGTTTTCAACTTGTTCTAATTAGAACTCATAGTATATCAGTAACAGTAATTTAAATCTTTGCTCATTCTGATACATAGTGATATCTGAATCTGGGATAGGTGCCTACTTTTGTATCTCAAGAGTGTGTTTCTTTTTCTTTTTTCTTTTTCTTCTTCTTTTTCATTTACCTTTCAGTATAACTTGTCATTGTGTTGTGAAAGACGTATTTTGTGTCTCAAATATTAGGAGCTAAGGTGAGTAGGCCTTTAGTGTGAGGGGTTATATAATTGATTTTCAGTTTGCCCAACTTTTTATTATAAGATTGAAGATGATAATTTGCAAGCTTTCTACATGTCTGAGATGAAATTGGGATGCTTTTTAGTTCTGAGATTTAAAAGAAAAGCTTAAAGTTTTTTTTTTTTTTTTTTGGATCGACATTAAAAAAAAAAGAAATTATAAAGAAAACTCCTATAAATAAGGAAAGAGCTTTACCTTTGGAATAAAGGTCATTTTTCAGAAATTATGAAAATAAATTATTTAAAAATGAGATTTTATATATATATATTTTTTTTTCCTCTGAAGGATATGTTTGTATGTGTGCAGATGTATACATTGTATGTATGCAGATGTATGTGTTGTAAACACATGTATTTTGTCATTGTTGTTGTTTTTTTTTTCTTCCAACAAAGATTAAAAGTAAAAGGTAAGGAAAATAGTAGAAATCACAGAAAGGTACCTGGCCTTTATCAGGAAGGAATTGTCTGGAAGAGAAATAGTAGAACAGGGCTTGGGAAAACAAAGAGCCTCTAAATCCAGTTGAGTTGCTAGAACTTGGCCCCTGGTACAGGTCAGTGAGATCTACTCCACCTCCCCTGATTCAGAAAAGACTTTGAGACTTGTTAGCTGCTACAGTCTCACATTTGTATTTGCTTATCCTCATTTGGCACCTTGATCTTTTTCTTTTTTTTTTATTTCAGGCCTAATCTTTATTGCTTCATTGTAGAAAGGTGCACTTTTTAAAATATTTGCAATTATAAATAACAACATATTACAATCAATAGTTTATCATTAGATATGGAAAAATATGCATATAAGAAATTCAGACAAGCTAATAGAGGCTTAAAAACACATTATAAATTTATCTGAGTGGATTTAATCCTTTCAAATGAAGTACACTTATAATATTAAATAGTTTAAGTTTAGCATAAGAAAACCCAAATCTGACACTTCTCTGTTCTTCGGCAGCTTTTTAACCACATATGTCATAAAGAAAAACATCCCTTGTTTCTGGCAGCAGTAGTCCCCTAGAAAATTTCAAAGATGTGTTGTTTGTTTCAGGGTATAGAGAGCTGCTTCAGTGGGATGTGCAGGGTGGTAACAGCCAGGCGGTCTCTGGGGCCATGAAAAAGAAAGCAGAAATGAGAAGGGAGCTGTGCCAGGGCTGTCGTATGATGCCAACAGGAGAATCCATTGGTCACCTCCTTTGTCCCAGAGCTGTAAGATTAGCATCTGGAGTGGAAAAACAGAAAGCTGTCTTCTGAAATACATTAGGTGTTTACTTCTGGCTGGAGACAATAACTTAGTACCAAAATTAAGGGAAAAGCCTAAAACACTCAGAAGGTAGCATCTACAACAGTTAAGACAGAATAGCAGGGAGAATTGAAAGACAAAATTTCAGAAAGACATAGGAAAGATTAAAAAAAGAATTAGAAAAGCATGTCAAATATTAAGTATTTTACAGTATATTAAGTGCTGTAAAAGAACAAAGTGTCAGATTTAGATTTTCTTAATCTTTAATATAATAAATGAACTATCATACGTTGGAGTTTTTGGTGTAAGAATATATATCCGGGGGCCAGCAGGTGGCGTGGTGGTTAGAGTTGCTGGATTCTCATGGCGGACCACATTTTGAGTCCTGGACCTGGCAGCTTACTTTTTTGCTTTCCCTTTCTCTTACCTCTGTCTCTCTCTCTGGTCAAGTTAAAAAATAATAATGACAAATGGAAATAACTAACTCTTTTAAAAAAGAATATATATCTGTAGTGGCACATATTCATAGAGTAAAATATAAGGAAAAAACATACTGAAGAAGCTCAAACCATCTAGAATGAACAGCATAACAAAATGAAATCTATAATTGTTAGACATGATTTAGTTGAATCAGACTACTGGAGGTGTAAAACTGCAGTGAGATACTTACCTCACAGTTGTTAAATGACTATTATAAAAACAAACAACAACAAAAAAAGATAGCAAATATTGATGAGTACATGGAGAAAAAGGAACCTTTATATACTATTGGCTGAAATGTAAATTAGTACATTATAGCAAATGTGTATAAGTTCCTCAGAATATCAAAAATAGAACTACCATATGATCCAATAATCCTACTGTGTATATATCCAAATCAAATAAAGTCAGTATGTTGAAGAGTATCTATTCTCCCTTGTTTATTACAGCACTAGTCACAATAGTCAAGATAATGGTGTGAATCGAGGTACTCATGCATGGATAAGAAAGTGTGATTTATATACACAGTGGCATGCCTTCAGCCATACTAAGTAACTAAATCCTGTCATTTGTAACCACATGGATGAATTTGGAGAACATTGCATTAAGTGAAATAAGCCAGACACAAAAAGACAAATACCACATGATTTGTCTCATAGGTAGAATTTTAAAAAGCTGATCTTGGAGAAAGAGGTGTAGAACAATGGTTATCAGAGACAGGTGGTTAAGGTGGAGAGGGAATGGGGAAGTGTTGGTCAAAGAGTATGTAACTAGACACAAAGGGGGTGGGAAGCCCAGAGTAGGCAAATATGTAGAGATAGATAGGAGATACATGATTGCTGGAGGCAGAGGGTGGGGTGGAGAGGGTAAGTGTATGAGATCCAGAAAGAAATCGGGAATGACTACTAGTGATTATGGAGTTTCTTTTCTGGGTGCTGCAAATGCTCTGAAATTGTGATGGTGGTGTCACAGCTCTATAAACATACTAAAAGCCATTGGATTGTAGCCTTAAATTGGCAAACTTTATGATGTGTGAATTATATCTAGAAATTGAAAAAAATGAACTGTATAGTAATAAAACAGGAATGGGGGCTGGACTGTGGCTCAACGGTGGAATGTGATGCTTCACAAGACTGGCCCACATGGGAGGGACCCTGGTGCATGTGTAGAGTCCACCCTGAGTACACCAGGCGCACACATGTCCGTGATCCATGACTGATTCTGGCATCAAGATCCTGTCGGGGTGCTGCTCTTTGTCTGCCTGTTTCACTCAGAAAAATAAGGGTTTTTTTCTAAAAAAGAAATGGGAATAAATTAAAAATACTATTTTCAGTAGGAAATTTAATTTCAAAAGACTCTTAAGGCAATTTAGTATATTTCCAGTAAATATATCTATCTTTTAAAGGGACAGTGTTAGATTCTGTTAAACCTATATATTTTATAGTCTTAAGTAAGGATAATTTTATTTCACATATTTAAAGTAAACATGCAATTACTTTTCATTTTTTAGGTTGTACCATAGGGTGTGTGTGCTCACCAGAGAGAGACAGAGAAGGACAGAGGGAGGGAAAGTGAGAAATCACTCCCCAGGGGGGATGGCCACACTGCAGTCCTTTCTCCTCCATTCTCCTCTTAGGATTTTGGGCAGGCATAAATGCACACGTGCCTAGTGTGATTTACAAGCAATAGGTATGGGGCTCAAACCACAGTTGGCCATGTGGAAGTCCAGCCACCTTAACCACCACACCATCTGCTGGCCCCTGAAAATAGTTACTTAAGTGGTAACAGTTAATCAGCTATTTTTCCTTAATCAGAAAATGAAAGTGTTTCTTAAAGATTATTGCCAATCCTATGGTTTGAATCCTGGACTTGGCAGCTTGAGAAACACAGAAGGCATGTGTACCTACTTATCCAAAATCTCGAAGGGAAGGAGAAATGTGGGAGAAGGGATTGCAGCATGATTATTCCCCATGGGGAATGCTTTCTCACCCCCTTACACACGTGCATTCTGGCAAATTTGAAAAAAAATAGGTTATTTTTAAACATGACATAAGGTAATACAATTTGTTCAGATTAATTAATTCGTTTACACACTACCAATCATGAAGGGAAAATAGATCGTATGCTCCAAACATCATGTTAAATGATAGGAATACAGAGACAGATAAGACCTGGGTATTTCCTAGGTGTGTATGTATGCATATGTATGTGTGTGTGTACACACACATACTTACACTACTGTTCTCAGTGCATAGTGGTGTAGTGTATCCCAGGCTTATCTTCGTGGGGTTGAAAAAGGCAGTATAATCTATTTTGTGAAGAAATTCCCCCAAATGAGAAGTTAGTAAGGTATTCAGGGCAAAGACAAATACACATAGAGTGTGGAGGTGCAAACCAGCATGGGTTTGGGGGAAATGCAAGTGTTTGTTGTAGCTGGAGTACAAAGAGGCGTTAGGGCTGTGGGTTGCGAGGACATTTATACATGTAGGTAAGGGTCTTACAGGCTGTGGAGAGATGTATTATAGGACAGTCCTCAATGGCCAGAACCTGAAGATAGAGTGTGTAGTATACTTACTTACGTCATTCTTTTCCTTTTCCTTTTATACTTGTATTTTAAGAGGATTAAGTAATCTAATTTTACAGCTATCTAGATCCTAATATTTTCTGCCAAAAAACATCCTTCATCAGTCTTTTATAATCTCACTCCATTAATTGAAGAAAGTGACTCACTGAGATTTACCCAAGAATCAAAGCAAAGTTAACTGCGATCTTGGTCTCTTAACAGTTCCCAACTCCAATTTCCTTAAGTTGTGAAGATTGCAAAAACTGTATTGCCATAGTGCAGGTGCCACCACGCCCCGCAAGAACTGTAGTGAGTTCTGTGTGAGAGATGAGTGAGACTCTGCAAAAGGTTACAAAGTAGTGTTCAAGTTTCTGATTCCATTTTCCTGGAACTTTTGGTATTGGTGAGTAAGCATTTCAGGTCTAGGAATTTAAAGACCTCTGTAATGAGGCAGTGGCTGTTTTTTGTCCCTGTCACGGTGGAGGCTTTCCCATAGAAGTTCAGGAACCATGAAGCTTTGACCACTCTGAACACCTCCATTCAAGGCATGCAAAAGAAAAATAAGAGGCAGAGAAATGTGAATCATCGGAGGAAACTGGGACCTGCCTTCCATCATCTTTTTGTTCATCTAAATCCAAGTGATTGATAATGATTAGTTTTTGCTCCTTTTTTTTTTTTTTTGAGACAAAGGAGTGTGTGTGTGTGTGTGTGTGTGTGTGTGTGTGTGTAATGTGCTGTGTTAGACAGGGTCTCCAATGTCTTAATCTGCCTTCCTGAGCTTCCCCAGTAGCAGGGACTACAGGTACTTTTACCACCTCTGGCTTTCAGAGTAGGCAGAGAATTGAACTGGGCCTCCCAGGTAGCCTCAGCCTGCCTCTCATGCTGCTATAGCTGGGCTTCATGTTTTATGGTTTTTTTTTTTTTTTCTTTTCAGGTTTTTGCATAGGGCATGTGCCTCACCAGGAAGAGACATAGACAAACAGTGAGAGGGAAAGTGACAAGTCACCCTCCAAGGGGATGGCCATGCCACAAACCCTTCTCCTCCATTCTTCTCCTAGAATTTTGGGCACATACATCTGGCATGAATTTCAGGCTGCCAGGTCTGGAACTTGAACTGTGGTTAGCCATGTGGGAGTCCAGTGCTCTAACCACCATACCACTTGCTGGCCCCTTAATTCTTTTTATTTTTCTTTAAAGCATAAAGTGATGTGTTTACTTCAGCAGAAATAAAAGCACATTCTACAGACAGTACTAGATGAGTGAGCTTGGAATTGATCTTGTGATAGAGAGCACTAATGAGGTACAGCCACTCCTCACTCAATGATTGAGCTCCATTTCTCTGACTTTGCCCTTAAGCAAATTGGTTAGTGAGTGAGACACTTCAAGGCAGATGTCCTGTGATATGTCATGGTGCACCAGGTATGTGTTTTTCCGTAGCTATCACATGATGCCACACTAGAATAATGTAATTCTATCCATACAAAAAGCATTCATTAAATAAGCATCAGAAAATGACAAGGCACACCACAACATGATAATATAAATCTGGCTTAATTGTTTTTATTTATTTGGAGTACTCTAGTGGGTTCGTAGTAGCATACAAATATATAAATGAAATATGTAGTCTTCTATAATTGTGAATGCTTTGTGTAGTGAATACTAACCAACTGTGGCAATGAGACAGACAGAAAGGGAATTCTGTGCTGGAGAACTGGTTGTAAATCTGAGCAGTCATTAACCAGGTAGGTTGTTAAGCAAGGAGTGGCTGCATATGGAAATGAATGGCAGGAAGAAATTGATGTTTTGGAAAGAACGTGGTGTGAAGAAGAGATTGCAAATGGTCATACCCTGCCTTCTCTCCACCTGTAGGCATGGGCCAGTGTTATTAAAAAAAAAAAAAAAAAAAAAAGAGCGCCAAGAACAATTAAATCATTCAAATAATCTCTCAAGGTTGTGCTCATTGCCATGCTCTAGATCTTCCCTTGTGAACCTATTTTTACCTTTCTAGTCTGTTGAGCTGCTGTACTCCATTTAGTGATTTATTTTCACAGGGTCCACCAGATGGCATAATGGTTACATTGCTGGACTCTCACGTAGTTGACCATGGTTTGAGTCCTGGACCCAGTGGCTTAAACTCACATTGTGCGCATGTGCACGTGTGTGTGCCCAAAATCCTGAGAGGAGAACAGAGGAGAAGGAATTGCGGTGTGGCCATCCTCCCCGGGGGGGGGGGGGGGGGGGATTTCTCGCTTTCTGTCTCTCTGTCTCTGGCGAGTGCACATGTCCTATAGTAAAAAGTCTCTCTCTCAAAAAAAAAAGTCTGTTTTCACATCCACCTGTTCCATTCCATGCTGCTCCCATATTCAGCAACCTTCACCTGGCTCGTAATGCTGGGCTATCCACTTTCCTGACAAGAAACAAAAAGGAAGTCTAGGAATTTTAGCAGAAACTGGGACTGTCACTATTTATCTGATGGAAATTCTTTGAAAACTTTGGTATGATAGAGAATCTCCAGTTAAAGCTTGTCTTTTTTTTTTTTTTTTTCTTTTTTCTTTTTTAAGCACAGAATCCACTTTGGTCAGGTACTGTTCTTGGCTCTGGTATTTAGTGGTTCCCTCTCCTTATGAAGCAATTTTTTTTTAAGTCAGTGGGATGGGAGGGAGATCAAGAGTTCTGTTCTATACATGCTGAAATGATAATAGATACCTATGTAGAGATAGCAGGTGGTGGTTGGATATCCAAGTCTGGAACTATTTGAAAGGTAAGAATTGTAGGTACAGAGTTGGGAACCATTTAGATAATGTTAATATTTTAAGCCATGAGACATTCTGTGATCCCTTTTTTTCAAAAAATGTTTATTTCTTCCATGAGAAAGAGAAAGAGAGAGGTGCATCCCCAGTAGGAGCTTCATGTCATGTCCATGCCCAGCCTCAGTCAGCCAGGACTGTGGACACCCACAAACAGCATGGTCTTGAGGATGTGAACCCAGGACCTTTCTCATAGGGGTCCAGTCATGTTACCACTATACTACTGCCTGGCCCCTTGTGAGATCACTTTGAAATAGTTTGAAGTTCAAGAAGAAAAGGAAACCAAGACAGAGTCCTATAGACATGAGGATGTAGAGGGGAATGAGCCCGGAAAGTAGGATAAAAACCAGAGTGTGGTGTTGGCGAAGCCAAAATAGGACATTTCAAGGAGAGGAGAGTGATTGTCTTTGCTATATACTGCCCAGGCAAGTAAGATGACAGAGTGACCTTGGGATTCATCAAGTTGGAAGACACTGTAGACTTGGACAACAATAGACTCCTTGTGGTGGGTGGTGGGGAACAAACCCGATTGGGGTAGGTTAAGAGAAGAACCAAGGAAGTGAGGAAATAGAGTGAACAGAAGAAGCCTCAGAGAATCAGCCAGTAACATAAAACATTGTGTATTCAAGACATTCCTCCTATACGGTACATTGAATCATTTATTTTTAAAAATTTATTGGGTCCTTTTTATATGCCAGGCTTATAGCATCAAGCTGTATTCTTAATTGTTTATTATTTTGACCTCTAAAAATGTCTGGGTCACAAAACCAAAGATTTTTTTTTCTGCTATATAGTATACACATATACACACATAGCATCTAGAATATACAGATATATAATTATGTATGTATATCATAGAATATATAATGTATGTGTATTCATGGGTATGTAAAACCTTTGAAAACATTAGAAAAGGCTATAGAAAATGATTCTCATGTATATTCACAAAAGAGCACCAGTGATATTTAATGCTTTTAGTTGATTATCAAGGTCACAATATCCTAAATCTTTGCTCAAGAGTAGAAAACATGAAATGCTTCCATTTGCCTTAATTACCTTAGAAAGAGCAGAGCCAATGGATCATTATCTTAGGAATATCTTACTTACGTCATAGGTGGCAGTGATTAATTCGGGTTCTTACAAACGGATAGAAAGACTTCTATGGCTGTTAAATGTTTAACACTACATCATTTCCCATTTGCAAAGTGTTTTCATGATTCTGTTTTATGAAAATTTTCAGAGGAACAAGGCTTACATTGAAGTCTGAATCATCACCGAAAGTTTGTGAACTCTCTTAAAATAGGTTGGTGCCAAGAGCAATGGCATTTGCAAAATATAGATAGGTCCACTACCCTGTTCAGTTTGAGAAATTAAGTTTTACAGGGATTGTTGCACTGCTTTAGAGTCACTTAAAATACTTGCAGCAATAAAAGATACATTTTTCTATGTCCCCCATGTTCAAGTAGTTCAGCTCCCCATTTTAGTCTGTATCAGTTAAGCCAAAGGTAAACAGATGGATATGAAACTTCTCAAAATCAATAGATTCAAATGTCATTTTTTTTAATCAAACCCTGTTTTCCTTCTATTAATGTCAGGATCATCATACTGACTCATAATCATGAACTCTTCCATCTTTATTGCCTCCCCACCCCAAAAAATAACTTGCTGCTATTTCGTCCATAGTATTGTGTTACCTGCTATTCTTTTTTGGGGAGACGGGGGCAAAAGGTCATGTGTATTGGCCAGAGAGTGACAGAAAGAGGGAAGAAGCATCCCCACTGGAAGCAGGGTCATGCCATAATCCCTTCTCTTCCATTTCTTCATCCCATCAGGGTTTGGGGTACACATACATATGTGCCCAGCATGTTTTTCAAGTGTCCAAGTCTGGGACTTGAACCCTGTGGCTGGCCATGTGGGATCTGGCTCCATTAACCACCAGACTACAGGGCTAGCCCCCCAGATACTCCTGTTTCACTTCCACAGCCATCGCTGTGGCTGGAGACTTCGTTATCTTATTCAAAGAGCATGACAGTAACCTCTTACCTCCTTCCTTCTTCCATCCCTACATATTTTTGCTTCTAGATTCAGCTTATTAAAAATCATCTTGATCTCATCATGAACCCACTTTGAATAGAGGAGAAAAAGGACTCCTCTGTGTCAACAGAATGAAATTCTGACCTCTTGGCCAAGCTTCCAAGAGCTATGCTATTCAGTTTGGCCCTATTGACCTCTCCAATATTCTTTCTCATGTAATAATTCTTTGTACACCATGTAGTCTAGGAAAAATGAATCACTCCCTGTTTCTCATCCATACTTTTATTTTCTTGGATTTTAATTTTACTTCACATTATTTTCTTCACTTGGAATTCCTATTTCTCTATTCTTCAAGATCCAAGATAAATTCCATCTCCTCCACAAAACCTTCTGTGTGCCTATCTCTAGACATTTGTTGTTGTTGTTGTTAAATATTGAGGGGGGTAAATTTATAATTTCCCATCATAACCCCAAAGCCTGTCATATTCTATGTTGTACTATAGATATTTATTATGTCTCTTTTACTTTATTTAAAGAAGAAAATCCCAGAAGTTGCATGAGACAGAGGGAAAGTGAGAAAGCATCCTCTCATTGGGGATGGTCACATTGCAATCCTTTGTCCTCTATCTTACCCACCATTCAAGATTTTGAGTATAGTCCCACACCCAGTATGTTTTTCAAGGCACTGGGGCCAGGATTCAAGCCAGGTGGTCAGCCACATGGACTCCAGCTGCCTTAACCACACACCACTGGTTTGGCTTTGACTACATCTTTCAAAGTTGTGTTTTTTTTGTTGTTGTTTTTTTTTTTTTTTTTATGCTTTTTTTTTTTCCTTTTCTGTGATAACCAAAATGAAGAATTGTCGTAAGAGCTTGTCAAGCAAGCAAAGGTGGTTTATTCAAGCTAAAGTATGAGCCACCTAAGACTTTGGAACACTGTAATCAGTGCTCCAAAATTGCAAAGCTTAGGGTGTTCTTTCATAGGAAAAAATGGAAAGAAAGAGGGTTCCAAAAGTTTATTTTCCCCTAGGAACTCACAACATTGGTTTTTAAGAACAGCATGATTTTTTGATTGGCTTTTTTAAGTTTTATATGTCATGTGTTTCAGTAACATAGCTACAGGCTGGAGAAGGGATTACAATAAACAGTTTGGGGCAACTCTGGGTGCTTTGACTTAATGCTGGCTGGTCAGTGAATTCTTTGTTAAGTATCCTTGTGCAATGACTTCAGACAGGCTTATGGGAGACATAACTGAGATTCCATACATTTATCTTTCTGAGACCAGTTTTACCTAAAGCTCATTCTTAGACACTTTTTATACTTTTCTCAAGGACGTCCATTGATTAATGTTTCATTGAGTACAGGCCTGTTTAGGCTTCTGTGGCTACTGTCTCACAGCACAGTCCATACTATGTAAGTTAGTTTGCAGGCCAAGGAGCTCCTGCTAGAGTGAGAGCATCTTCTAATGTCCACAAAAGAAATCAAATCCTAGTAAACATAACTAATATTCCAAGACCGCATAATTCTCAAGTCCTAACTTACTTCAGATGCCTTGCCACTCTTTATTTCCTTTCTCACCTCCAGGAGAAAGAGACAGGGAACTAGAGAGACAGGCAGTCCTTATAGGATTTTCCTGCCCAGATCTACCCCAGGTTCAGATAACGGGCACTGGCATACCCAGTGTGCTCAGGTAGGTCTCCAGACACAACCCCAGGGCTTTTCGATGTGCGTCAGTCTCATGGAACATAACATTAGTGCTACACCACGTCTGCCCTCCCCACAGCATCGTAACAGCCTGAGCGTGGATAAGTGTCCATTAATCTTTGCACCATTAGTTGTACAGGAACACTTACTGTTTTTCCTACTGTGGCCATTCATGTGTAGAGAATTACCAAAAGGACAAAAGATGTGATTAAGAAGAAGGTAGTGGTAAAGTTGAACACTGGTGCCAAATTGCAGAATTCAAACCTTGGTCCTATCTCTTACAACATCTATGATTATGGGAAAGTTGCTTAAACCAACCTGTGCTTCAGATTTTCATTACTAAAGGGGGCAATGATAAAATCTATTCCAGAGAGTTGCTCTGAGGTTTAATGAGATAATATTTATAAAAAATTTAGAACAGCTCCTGGTATATAGTTAAGTGTTGTATAAATTTAGTTCTTATTAGTCATGATGAAGCCCGAGTTCCAGTCTACGCTGGGAAAGTCCCAGGAAATAGATTGTGTCTGTGTTATTTTGTTCAGCGATAAAATCTCTTGATCCCAATGTTATTTCATTATTAATGTGAATATATATTCCACTATTTTATTGAGATGACTATAGTTAGTAAATATTTGCTTTAAATTATTTGGATATTACTTTTGTCTAGAAGATGAAATGTTAATACCAAAGGAAGTACTAAAGACAATTTTATGTTGTGCAAAATTTGTCAAGTTATAGCTACCATTTTATTTGAGAGAGTGTGTGTGTGTGTGTGTGTGTCTGTGTGTGTGTATGTATCCATATTCTCTAGGCTCTTGAGGTCCCATGGTTTTTATGTTTGAGGTTAAACTTCTTATGTTCTTGCTTTTGAACATTTTGATCCATTATTTAATATAGTTTAGTTCAGTTCACATAGGGTAATTTTATATCTAATTAACTCATTCATCTTTTCCCTGTTTTAAGTATTCAAAGCAAAATGTGGTTTGGGAAATGCATTTTTAAGATGCTCAGATCTGTTCTACAAGTACCCATGGCAGAACTGCTATTTCTGAGTCAGACTTTTTATGCATAATTTAGAAGGTAGATATAAGGGAGGTTTTTTTAAAACTTCTTATCTAACAGACAGAATGCTACCTGATTCATATGTAACATCATACTGAGAATGTGATGCTCATGAGACTTGGCAAATCATTTCCGTATGTTCTTTTCCTTATATGAAATTATAAAGAGAACATTAGTTACCTTGTAGTTATTAGCTAATTCTTATTGATCAAAGAAAGAGAAATCTAGTGTTTTTTGTTTTTGATTCTGCTTCTGAGTTAGAGTTCAAAAACACCAGAGAATTCAACAATAGTAAGACAGTTATGAAAACTATGTCATCAAGTAGTATCTGCTTTATTGCTAAATAATTAATTTAAACCTTTCTCAGAAGATTTAGAAATCAATCTTGGCATTGGAGGTAGGAAAGACGAGCAACCTAGATAGGAGAAACGTAGAAAACAATGTGACTCTGTTGAATTATTGGAAAAGCCATGATACATTTTTATGTAGAAAATACGCCATGACTTTCTCAATGACCCAATAAAAATGTGGCGTGTTTGATAACCAGCAAGTACATGGGCAGATAATGCAGTCATCTAAGAGGTTATAAAGGTAGGTTGGTACGAGATATTGGAGTCCATGAATGCTGGGTAAGTCAGATGTAGAAACAGGACAATCATGGTGAAGTGAGAGTAGTAAAGAAGATCAGTTCAATTTTAATTTGAGGTCATTGTGAGATTCCTGAAAGGGAGACCTTCCTTCAGTTGTGAGCATAGAGCTGGAGCGCAGGAGTGATACCAGGCCTGTGTGCCACCTTATGGCATTAGAGTGAGAAATGCCCATAGTCACTCTGAAGTCCAGAATGGTGAGGCCAAGCATGTCTGTGGACTGAGAAAGTAGGGGGCGAAGAGAGGACTCAAGAAGAGTCAGTTGGTCAATAATGAAAATATGATAGATAGGATAGTTTTTAATTCAAGAGACAGTAGAGAATTAAGAAACTTATTGATGAAGTAAACTAATTTGTAATACTTAACGTTTTGATCAGTGTTCTGAGCCTTTGCAAAGGGCTTTCTCTTTTGCAAGATCCATGCATATTGGCATTGTGAAACAAATCAAACACTGAGCCAGTAGAAAACTGTATGATAAATGACAGAGTGTTGAGTAATGTGTTCCTTTGGAATCAGCATTAGGTTTATACCATTTATTTCTCAGGATATATTATCTGTAAATAATCAGATATATAGGTAATGTAAATATAATGGAGCAACTTGGAATTAAACCCAGAGAAAACACCAAGTTTACATAATAGTGCTAACCCTGGTCTTTACTACTGTATTGTTCATACCAAAGTGTAATGATATTACAAGAAAATGAAAGAATACAGTTCATTTAAAAAGAGCATGCTGTAATTGCTTTTTTTCAGTAGTAGAAAGAAAGGCATAATTGACTAGGGTTAACATATACAAAGCATGATTATGGAAGAACACAGCTATTAATCTCTTTTAGTGATTGGCAATATAAGTGCAATTATCCTGGTTCTAGAAAATAGATTAATCAGAAGTACTAAAAAAGCATTTTTTAAGAAATCTTTTTTCTTTGAGATATGAACAACTTTAATGAACTTAAGTGTTTGATGTCTGCAGGTTTTAAAGCATTAGAAGACTGATGTCACAAGTTATAATACAGACCTGTTGGGTGAAACTTAGTTATATTTTTATACTTTATTTAGTACTTTCTTAACTGTAAGAAAGCTGGCCTTCTCAGGTTTCCAGTCCTTCCTAGGACTTCTGTGAAGGAAGATATTACAAGCTGATTTACAAGACCTTCCCTTTTTTGAGAGCTGCTTCTATGCAAAACAAGGACTTGGGCAAGGAGAGCCTAGTATTTGAGATTGGCAAGTCGTGACTAATAGACTGCTTTGTTAGGTCATCATATTCTCTACTTTGTTATTAATAGCTCCATCTTTGCAAGTTCATTCTGAATACTGCCAAACAAGGAAAACATCTTTTATGGCTGAATCCCTACAGCAGTTGGTTAATAGCTTTCTTGTGGCAGTTGTATTTTATTTTACATATTATTTTTACTGTATTTGTATAAAGTATAAACTCCTAGAGAACCATAACTCTTTAGCTATTGAAGTAGGGCTTGCTGTATAATATGCGTAGAAAAAAATGTAGTCAATAAGGTGATCTTGGGCCAGTCAGGTCAGCATTGTTAAAAGCCTGTATCTTATTATTCCTTTAGACAAATGTTTATTAGAGCAAATCTCTGTAAGCATGAGTTTGATGATTTGCAGGACCAAGACAGCCATTTTCCATGGATTTTATTCCAAACTATAAAGCCTTTAACAGAAGAAAAAAAATAGAAGCTATTCTAGAGAAGATTATCCTGGAATTGTGATTTTTTACCTCTCTCGAGTTAACTGCCTTTTTGAGATCTCGGATAAACTATGAAATACTTATAGGTCTTTGTCTCTACAATATTTTTCCCAATTTGAATAGGTTCTCAGAATCCTAAAGGTCTCAAGTTAAGACTTCTCTAGCTGGGGACAACAGGTGGTGTGGTGGTCAATGTGCTGGACTCCCACATGCTGACCATGGTTTGAGTCCCAGACCTGGCAGATTGCTTTCTCACTTTCTCTCTCTCTCTTTCTCTCTCTCTCTCTCTGAGCACATGTTTCCTATAGCAAAGTTTTAAATAATAATAATAATAATAAAATTAACAAAATTATTTTTTTAATTCTCTAGCCTAGAGAATTCTTGATGTAATCTCTGTGTCATGAACAGGAGGAAAATTAAAATGCATTTTCTGTATTAAGTATTTGTCAAGTCAGTGAAATAGTTTGGTAATTAAAGTAGTAAAAATACTCTGTGTAATAGAAGCTAGGGGTGACCCCAGACCTGATGCCCTCCTGGGTGTATGAATGTTAATTTCTCGTGGGAGCACATACCCATCTCATAATGGAAGTGCAAAGAACATCTTGGTCCAGGTACAGCTGATAGCAAACTGAACTGCACTTCTGGAAGTCATGTGACCCACTGCAGATTGGGATCCCTACATCAGCCTGAAAAACAAGCCAGTTGAGCCCAAGATCCTACTAGATTGGAGGACTTCCGAGGGGAAGTCAGGATCTGATAAAATCCTGAAGGTCTCTCTCTCTCGCATATGCTCTACCATAAAATTTAAAGAATAGTAAAAAAGAGAAAATCCTGTTTACCTTAATAGAAATTATTTTTAAGCATTGTGTAAAATGAGGCATGTTACTGACTGGAGGGAGAGTGGTGTGGGTTTAAAAGGGCCCCATGAGGGATCTTTATGGTATTGGAACTGGTCTTGACTGTGGTGGTGGATTCATGAACGTGCATAGCTTATAAATTATATAGAATATGATACACACAAATTAGTATCCATAAAACCAAGGAAATCTAAATGAGATAAATTATTGTACCAGAGTCAATACCCTGGTTGTGATTTGACTATAATTTAGTAAAACATTACCATTGAGGGAATGTACAACTTTATATATAAATCAGAAATTATGTGTTTTTTTTTATAAACAGAGTAGCTTATGACATAGCCCCATTTCTCCCTCCAGCCCCGTCTCCTGTGCCACCTCTTTTAGTACCCCATTTCCAAAACCACCTGTGTCCAATCTCACTTCCTCACTTCCATCCCTTTGGTGTGCTCTTACTAGAACATCTTACCCTTTCTTGACTCTTCATATAAACTTTTAAACCACCATCTTATTAACCTGGTTTGCTTCTACTCATCTTTTTCAGGACATTGGGTCATTTTTTATTTTATTTTATTCTTTGTTTTTGTTTGTTTGTTTTTTTGTTTTTGTTTTGCAGGGGAACTTTCCAAAAATGTGACATGGTCAGTTTGTAGTTAATCAGAAAATGGGCACATTATTCTGTATTTTCTTGGGCATTTAATGTCATACTCAGTACTAATTCAGTGTTTACACAGACCTTTTCTAAAGTATGATTGTGGTATGGTCCTGACTTCTTCTTCTTTTTTTTTTTTTTTTTTTTTAGAGGTTTTTGCTATAGGGCACATGCACTCGCCAGGCAGACAGAGAGATAGAAGGCGAGAAATCACCCCCCAGGGGGGATGGCCATGCCACAATCCCTTCTCCTCCGTTCTCCTCTTGGGATCTTGGGCACGCACGCACACACGCCCGGCGTGAGTTTAAACCACTGGGTCCGGCACGGGAACCGCGGTCAACTACGTGGGAGTCCAGTGACATATCCATTACACTAACTGCTGGTCCCTGGTCCTGACTTCTTAATGATGGGAATGAGAGTGAGAAAGGAATTAAAGGCAAGAGAAATTTAGCATCCTCAATTTAGCATGTTTTATAATGAACTAATAAAGGAAAAGTGGAATAAGTAATTGGAGGAAACATCATAATGAAAGTTAAAACAAGTTATAGAAAGTTAAGGATTGGGGTCACCATTTAATGTGATTAAGACACTGGACTCCCACATGGCTGACCATGGTTCAAGTCCTGGACCCTGCGGCTTGAAAATCATGCCAGATGAGGGTGCTGTGTGTCCAAAATCCCAGGAGGAGGATGGAAGAGAAGGGATTGTAACATGGCCATCCACAGTGATAGGTAATTTTTCACATTCTTTCTCTCTGTCGCCATCTCTCTCTGGCTAGCGTACACATCTATGACAAAAACTCTTTTTTTAAAAAAGCAGAAAAAGTAAGTTAAAGATTTCTTCAGTGCAGAGAAAGTAATTTTCCATGTAAATGGAGGTTGTCTAAAAAAATGATGATAGCATACTTTTTTTGCTTTCAATCTAATTTAGAACAAGGGAATAGAATTCTAATATGCCAGTCTGTAAAAGAGTGGAAGGATTTTGTAATATGAGCCCATTGGTTCTAGAATGAAGGGTATATGAATACTTAAATGATAGAGAGTTATAGCAATCAATCAAATTGTATATTATAGTTAAGCACTGATATAAAATTATTATTAAAATAAAGGGAATATTTTGCAAAAATACAAAGAAAGAAGTGAAATGTTAGTCAGTATCTTGCCACTAGAAGTGTACAAAGGAAATCTAAAAGTACAAAAGAAGTTTGTTTATCTGGAATTAGGACAGAAGGATGGACTGAATAATCAATGAAAATTTAATGAAACCTCAAGCAAACAAGGACTTCTGGTTGAGAGTTGTGTGGACAAGTTGGGCCAAGCCTTACAAATGGATTCCTTGGTAAACCAAGCAATTAAACTCTAGAAATGTATAACTTTTTTTGTGCCTAGAACCCAGTGAAAACATACCTAAGAAATTCAGTTGGGCTACCAGCCTAATTAAACAACCTCCTTTGTTCTCTTTGCAATAGGTAGTTGTCTCTGTCTGTTTTTGCATTGCTAACAGAAATTTCTGAGCCTGGGTACTTTTATAAGTAAAATAGAAGTTCATTTACAAACTCATGATTCTGTTTACTGGCAAGTCCATAGTTCTAGGACTGGAACATGGCTGACAGAGCACAGAGGAGGGAGGGCACGTGGAGAGAGAAAGAGAGAGAGAGAGAGAGAGAAAGCGAGCACACACAAGCCTCCAAGATGCAATCACTGTAAACCAATCACCGCCCACTAGGTCTTACCTGGAACATCATGAAGGAATTCAGTTTTCTCTTAATACCTTTCCAGTACAGACGATACATATCAAGTTCTAAACCATAGCAGTAGCCAAGAGAATTTATTAAACATTTTAGTTATTTCATTTTGCTTTAATCTATAGATCATTGTCAATAAATAATGACATGTGTGTAATTTCTGTTTTATTTGTAAGCTGGATAATGCAGATGAGCAAGCAGCCCAGATCAGAAGGGAACTTGATGGTCGGCTACAATTGGCAGAGAAAATGGCAAAGGTAAATTATTAAATTGGACATGGTGACCTGCATTTGTTTCCTTGTCTCGATTTCTGTGAGCTCAAAAATGTTTCATACAGGTAAAGAAAACCAGCATAATGTTTATCGTTTCTTCTCTGTGTGTACATCTCTTAATCCCAAATATCTGAATGTATATTATCTAACTAGAACATATTATCCATTTTACATATCAATCCTTAATGTGTGAAATACTTATTGAATTTCTCAAACTGCCATATCTGGAAGAGTTTTAATGTTGCACTAAGCAAACTATAATCAGGAATAAAAATTCCCTGTCTGTGAAATCATATAATATATTTCAAAGCATTCAAAACAATTCTTGGCACAGAGTGGTGTCAGCTAACATTTTATTAAATACATGAAAACTGTAATTTGAAGGATCTAGTATAGCATATGGGAGAAAACGTGTATTTCAGACAATATTGTGATCATTTTATTTGTGCAATCACCGTGTTTCTGTGAACAGAAATAGATTTCAAACAGAAGCCATGAGTTTGTTTGTTTTTTTAATACTTAAGACTTTCAGAGAGACTGGAATTTAATTGTCTAAATCATCCTTTAGTGAATTGATGGTTAATTTACTTCAGTGGTATAAAAATGTTCATCTTTCCCAATAGGATTGCAGTTCTGCTGCTGATTGATCTAAGATTAAGATTTTCTCCCTTTTCTGCTAAGCAAAACTTTGAAAGGGTGATAGATAGACCGTCTTTCTCTTAGATAACATTATACATTAATATGCATGTGAGTACAGCCTATGTAGCCACCTACCCAAATCAAGAAAGTGAGCTTTCCTAGCACTCAAGAAGATATATCTCATACTGATTTTAATAATTATCTTTGTGCTTTTGCAAAAAAAAAAACATTTGCACTTATAAATATGTATGTCTTAAGGGTGTTACACTATTAACCTAAATGTTTATTATTGAGTTGTCAGAAAAGTTATGCCTATTTTCATAGAAAAACTTAGAAAAATACATCATGACTTTCCTGACACCCTTATAAATTACAAATTAGAGAAGATCAAGAAATTACAAAGTTGAGAAGATCGAGAAATTACACATAGAAAAATATTAGGAGAAGACCAAGCCAGAAATATAAGAGGAAGCCCAGATGAGTGAAGATATGGGCACTATGAATTAGGTGTTAAGGGTTACATGTGCTCAGAGGGCAGTGGTTGAAAGGTCAGAATGCCTTATTGTTGTCCTCTGGATATCTAGAGGACATCACATCATTCTAGAGATTCAGATGTGGAGTTCATAAATATAAAAGTATAAGTATATAAATATTTGAGCTTTGGAAACTTGAGAGAAGAAGAAATGCTTGTTCCAAAACCCTACTGTGTATTGAACCTGGTGGGAAAAGCATTTGCTTTTCTTAAAGACCTTAGGCTGAGAGAGAATTCAGACACGTAGATGTGCCTGACAGCGTGAAACTCACTGGACTGACAGGTACTTAGCATGCATTTGGTTGCTTGTATAAGGATTATAGCTGTACAGTCTGTGAGACTGTGGATGTTGACATGAGTTAAATTTGGTCCTCCGTGGGCTTAGCTGAATATCTAGTGATGTGGTATAAAGTTTAAATGATTTTCTGGAACGGTGTTTCAAGTCCTGAACCAGGTGGTTGGATTTCTCATTTCTCTCTCTCTCTGTCTCTCTCTCTCTCTCTCTATCTCTCTCTCTTTCTCTGTGTGTGTGTGTGTGTGTGTGTGTGTGTGTGTGTGTCTGTCTGTCTCTGGTGAGCACATGTGACTATAGCAAATTTTAAAAATAGTAATAAATAAAATAATAAAAATAATAAATTATTTTCTGGAGAGTCGTAAGACAGGCAGGAAAGCCTTGATATATTCTCAAGTTCATGTCTGAGAAGAACACGTTAATAACCCCTGAGCTGAGTCTGAAGAGCGAATCAGGGGTGAGCAGGTGGTGTGGTGGTTAAGGCACTGGATTCCTACATGATCTACCACAGTTTGAGTCTCAGACCTGGAGGCTTGAAAATCATGCCAAGGTGCATGTACATATATGCCCAAAATCCCAAGAGGAGAATAGATTGTGGCATGGCCATCCCCCTGGGGTGTGATTTCTCACTTTCTGTTTGTCTCTCTTTGGTGAGTGCATGCACCCTATAGCAAAAATCTCTAATAATAAATTAATAAATAAACCTTTAAAAAAAAAGAAAAAGAAAAATCAGGGATGGAACACATGAAAGCTTCTCTTGAGGGGACCCCAGTAGTTTCATCAGAGATGTTGCTAAAGTAGAAGAAATATGGAAAAAATCAGTAAAGCTGATGGAGAAAAAAAAAACTCTAAAAATAAGCTACCTTTTGGTGAAAATACTAACATAGAAGAAAAAAGAGGTTTAATAGCTTTTTATTTCAATTCACCAAAACTGAAGCCATCTTAGTTAAATATTTATAAGGCTAATTACAATTTCCTGAACACATTGCATTATATCCCTACAATAATCCTATGAACCCACGAGGGTGGATGATATCATGAATTTAATTTTACAGACAAAGAGATTGAGGCTTACAGAAGATTACTGACTTCACCAAGAGTACATAACAAGTAAGTGGCTGAGGCAGGCCTCAAACTCATGCATCCACTCTAGAGCCTGAGCTCATACTCTTCTATCCTATTGCCTCTAGAGTCTGATGCATCCAGAAATATGCATTTTTACTAGTTGGCAATCAGAAACAACCTCTTACACCTTTCACAAAACAACAGAATTTAATAGCAATACGACAACTGGGCAGAAATCTCTTTTTCAAGGCATAGAAATCTTGACATTAATATTTTAACCAAGGGATAATGTGAAAATAGTGGGAAAAATGTGGATATGAGCACAGAAAGGACTGGAATCAAATCAATATATGTTGTAGATATACAAGAAGTTAATATATTCAAGTATCAATTTTTATTAATTATTTTATCACTATTTTTATTTTTTATGTGTGCAATAGAGCACATGTGCTCATTGAGAAAGAAAGAGAGAGAAAGAGGGAAAGTGAGAAAGCAAGCCACCAGGTCCAGGACTTGAACTGCAGTTGCCCCTGTAGGTGTGTCCAGTGCCTTAACCACACCACCTGCTGGCCCCAAGTCTCAATTTTTCTACATTCATTGAACAAATATTTATTGAATACCTACTAATGTAGACAAGTGCTGTCTTAGGCACTTGGGATAATCTAGGCAAATGTAGTTGTTTTGGGATGAAACAAGACACAGATACCTACCATGCCTTGGTGGAGTTTACATTTCATTTGGGAGAGTCCTATGATAAGCATTACACATGCCAAATAACTGAATTATAGGAGGTAATTAATGCTATTACAAAATAGATCAGACAAAATTGGATCAAAATTATAGAAGAGAGTGAGATGGCTACTATGTTTAGTCAGTCGTTCAGGCCAGACTAGTTTTTGACAATATTCTCTTTCCAGTTACTCAGGTCTAAAAACCTTGAATCATCTTTGACTCCTTTTTTTATCTCATACCTCATGCAAAATTTAATATAAAATCCTTTTGTCCTTTCCTTCAAAATATTTCCAAATGTGACAGTTGTTGTCATCCTCCCACTTCCACTGTGGTCTGATCATCATTGCCTCTCACCTGGATACTCAATTCTGTCTTTTCAGTTGGTCTCCCACCTTCCTGCCTTTCTTCTATCAACACAGAGCTGATAATTCCCCATGGCGCTGAGAGCAAAACACAAAGTTTCCGCTGTGAATTTCAGAGTCCTTTGTGATCTGGTCTTTGTTAATTTGACTTTGTCCTTTACTGAATGCTTCACTTTTGCTCAGTCCACATCAGCTATGGTGGCCTCTTTGCCCTTTTTGCCCCTTTTGGCCCCAGAGTTTTTGCCATGACCCTTACCCCTGCTTGCAGTGATCATCTACTGATGTTCATGTGACTTACTTCCTGTATTAGGTTCTCCCGAGTCACAGAACCGGACATCAAAGGGATGGATAGCTAGGTAGTCAATAAATAGATATAATAAATACGTACACTTGACCCTTGAACAATGTGAGTTTGAACTGTGTGGGCTAACTTACACATAGAATGTTTTTTCAATAAATAAATTGGTGAATACAATGCAGTACTGTATATGTATTTTCTTTTTCTTATGATTTTCTTAATAGCATTTTTTCTCTAGCTTAATTGTAAGAATGCAGCATATAATATATATACAGAATATGCATTAATTATTTATATTATTGGTAAGGCTTTCAGTCAACAGTAGGCTAATCGTAGGTAATTTTGGAGGGGTCAAAAGTCATATATGGATTTATGACATCATGGGGATTGACACTCTTATTCTCTGCATTGTCCAAGGATCAACTGTATATAGACATAATGAAATTGATAGTGTATACAAGGAAACTTCTGAAAGTTCATGGAAAAAGTGAAATCAAAGTGTGAGTTTATTTTGGTTAAAAAAAAATTTTTGAAAGTCATGCAGATTTTCATAATATTTATCTACCGTGAACTTTATGTGGACCTTTGTATACATGCACTGTATGCATACGTATGTGTAAGTGGAGAAAGAGAATTTGTTGGAAAGAGAGAGAACTGACTGATTCATTTCAAAGAATTGGCTTCTATGCTTGTGAGAGTTGGAAAGTCCAAGACCTATAGAGCAAGCTGGCAGATGGGAAATTCAAGTAAGAGTCTAGATTCCGAGATCTACAGGGCAGCTCAGCAGTCAGGAACATGGGCGGGGTTTCTGTGTTACAGTCTTGAGGTGGAACTGATGCTGCTTTTTTTTTTAAACTTTTTAATTATTTTTTATTTATTTTACATTCATTCACTATATACCTTTACACATACAAAATGAATTTTCCTATCCAGGATGCATTGTATATTGACTTAATCCAAAATATTACAAAACATTTTATCTGCAACAGACAATTACTATTTTGTGGTTTTTTTTTTTTTTGGTTTTTTTTTTGAGAGGTTTTTGCTATAGGGCGCGTGCGCTCGCCAGACAGACAGAGAGAGACAGAGAGATAGAAAGCAGGAAATCACCCCCCAGGGGGGATGGCCACGCCGCAATCCCTTCTCCTCCATTCTCCTCTCGGGATCTTGGGCACGCACGCACACGCGCCCGGCGTGAGTCTAAGCCGCCGGGTCCGGGACTCGAACCGCAGTCGACTACGTGGGAGTCCAGCGACATAGCCATTACGCTAACTGCTGGTCCCATTATTTTGTGTTTTTAAAAGTTTTACTTCTTTCTTTCTTTCCCTTGATTCCCTTTCTTTCACCCTCTGGTGCTTTAAGAAATCTATCTTTGCTCTTAAGATTTTCACCTTAATGGTGGATTGAATGAAGCAACTCACATATTGGAGAGCAGTCTGATCTACCCACAGTCTACTGATTGTAAATGTTAATCACATCTGAAAAATATCTTCACAGCAACATTTAGATTAATGTTTGACCAAACAACTGGTGGGAGCATAATCTGTCCAAAATGACTTGGAAAGTTCATCATGGGTCTTCCTCATCCACTTTTATTCTCAAAGGTTATCTCAGTTATACCTTCCTTGACTCTCTTATTGAAAGTTACAGTCACTTTTTCCCACTTCCTCTACATCTGAGCCACATGCTTTTTCCTCAGTAGAACTTACCACTTTGGGGACCAGCAGTTGGCATAATGGTTATGTCACTGGACTCCCATGTAGTCCACCGTGGTTAGAGTCCCAGATCCAGGGGCTTAAACTCATGCCGGGCTCATGTGCGTGCATGCCCAAGATCCCGAGAGGAGAGTGGAGGAGAAGGGATTGCGGTATGGCCATCCCCCCGGGGGTTGATTTCTCGCTTTCTGTCTCTCTGTCTCTCTCTGTCTTTCTGGCGAGCACATGTGCCCTATAGGAAAAACCTCTCAAAAAAAAAAAAAAAAAAGAAAAAAAAAAAAAGAACTTACCACTTTCTACTATTTGAAGAGACTTATTTTCTTTATTTTATTTTATCTTTTTAGATTTTAGAGTTTTTATACTTGGATTTTTGCTATAGGGCATGTGTACTTTGCTGGAGAGACAGATGCTGGGGTCCAGCCTCGGTGGGGTTGAGTTATCTCATCGGAGGTGGCGCAGGAAGGAAAGACTGAGGCCTCGGTGCCTTTTTCATGAACGTCCTCAGTCAGACACCTGCCAGAGATCGCTCTCTGTAGAGTGACAACTGCTAGGAATTATCGTGCCTTTTTATTGAAAATGTGATACATGCAAGTAAACGGGTGAGGGGCTATGTGTTCTAATTATCAGTTCATAAAGTTTTAACAATAGGGAACATAGATTCTATTCAGGGTTGGATTAAGGGTGGGTCTATTACAGTTCAGCAATTGTTTGTTTGATGTAGGCAGGTCTTCAAGAACTTCATGGAATGCAGTTTTGGGAAAGCAGCTCCAGCAAGCAGAGATAATTATCAGCCGATGCTCGGAGGCAGCCATCTTGTGATTACTAAGCACGATGCTAAGAAAAGAAAATCTCAAGTATAGGTATTAGTTCTTATGAATCTCAGTAATGATACTTATATAATTTTATAGGGATCTAAAACTTAATTCAAGGAATCCTAATATATTTATCTATTCTAAAGGGGTAAAGCTATATTGTTCACTTGGTGAGGGCGGGGATACTTTAAACAGCTTTTTCAACTGGCGGTAAAGTGACTAACAAGTTAATGAAGAACTTCAAAATGGGTCTGTGGTATACCTAAGAATTCCATTGTGCCTGTGGCGCCACTGTTATGTATTTTGTTAGAACTTTAGCTACCCTGGGGTGGGAGTGCCCTGGGCCAGTTTTGGCCTAAGAGGTTATTTTTAAGCTTATGTTAAATGTGTCTTGAAGGGCCTTCCAAAGGTCAAGAAGATTTCTGCCTAGATGGAACTTCAGCACACCCTCTATTGTGACCGCAGGGATGAAGCATTGTAATTAACAGTAGGTGGTCAGGGCAAAGGGGAGTGGTCAGGGGACTTTCGGGAAATCTTATCACATACTCAAGATGTATGAGAGAGCTATGTAATTCTTTTATAGTAGTATATCAGGGAGTCAGAGGGGGGTCACTACCCAGCAAGGCTACTGCAGTCTCCGAGCATACAGCAAGCGGCCTTGCTGACATACTGAGGCAACCCAAGCTGTGCTCAAAGGTCAGGGGGCTCAAACAGATCTTGGGGCCCTGCTGGGTCGGACTCCTCCAGACAGAGACAAAAGACAGAAAGTGAGAAATCATCCCCAGGGGGGAGTGGCCATGCTGAAATTCCTTCTTCTGGGTTCTCTTCTTAGGATTTTGGCATGCACCCACATGTGCCCAGTGTGAATTTTAAGTTACCAGGTCTGGGACTTCAACTGTGGTAGGCCATGTGGGAGTCCAGTGACATAACCATTCCACCATTTACTGGTCTCCTGAAAAGACTTTCTTATTTATTATGTCTGTCTTCTCACAGTAAACTGTAGGCTCATGACACCATTTTTGTCCCTTATCTTTATTGTTATGTCCCAAAGGCCCAGAGCAGAACAGATAGCAGATACTCAATAAACATCTTGACTGACTGAATCTTCACGTGCTGTTTTAGTCATGAGAAATTTAGGGCTATGCAGAATTCCTTAATCATTTATAGGATTCACTTCTTTTTCTCTCACTCAAGTGTGTATTTGAATTAAAAAGGGAAAGAATACCAACATGGTAAGAATTGATTCTACTTTAGAGCAAAAATGTAAGCATTTTATCATTTTAGTTGTGTCTGGGATCAACTTTACTACCAGTAGTTTGCTTGATGCCAAGATTCTGAGATTAGAATCTAAAAATAAGAAACGGATAGGAAATGGAGCAGTGATTAGCTTGGAGAAACTACGCCTTGATATGAACCTCAGATTTCATCTAATGGACTACTAAGAGCACTTAAGAAAAGATTACTAAGTTTGAAAAGTAAGAATTTTTTGTGAAGCAAACACTTTTATCTATTTCATGTGTTACATCCACTGTTGAGCTGTGCTACCCAGAAGATTAAGTTAGAACATTTAAACTTTGATTTAGGGGGCAGCAGGAAGTGTGGTAGTTGGAGCACTGAACTGCTACATAGCTGACTATGGTTTAAGTCCTGGGCCTGGTAGTTTGCTTTGTTATTTTCCCCTTCTCTCTCTCTCTCTCTCTCTCTCTCTCTCTCTCTCTCTCTCTCTGGTGAACAAATTAAAATGAAAATAAATAAAATTAAATAATTCTTTTAAAAAATAAATAAACTGGTTTATAGGAGCAATTCACAGATAAACAACTACTATAGAAAACATTGCTGATTCAATTCTAATATAAAAGATCTGACTTGAACATGTATACCTGTTTGATGTACAGTTTTCTTTCTAAGAAAGAGGCAACAAAAACAGACTAAGTTGATAAAATAACATTCAGTAAACATCAAAGCTTTAAAAACAGAGTTGTGAATTTTTTCAGAGAAAACAATTCTAACATAGTCTATCCCTTAAAAAATTTGAAAATACTGATAAAATAGTCAACTTTGGTAATATCTACTTGTTTCCTTCTTGACAGAAGATAGTGAATGAAGGATTTTTAGCTAAAACTAAGCAAATTTTAAAATATGTGTCAATACTAGGTTTTACATTAAAAAGTACCTTGGGATTTTTAAAAGAAAAATCAGTGCCTTAGAACTTTCAATTTTGTAACATATTTGTCTTTTACTTAATTAAAATGTAATTTTTAAAAAGGCAGAATTATTACTTTCTTCCAAATAGAATGGACACAAGCAAGATTTTGCTCAATACATGATTAGTAAACAAACCAGTTAGATGTTATAAAAACATCCAAAGAGCATTTAAGAAGCTGGGTGTTTGGGGACATTTAAAATTCATGGATTAGATACAAAGGTGGTTAATTTTTAACACAGATTTAAACTAATTGTTGGATTATCTTACTCACCAGAAAAACATTATTTGAATTTTTTTTCCAGACAAAATTCTACCAAGTGATATATAACTCCACCGTCTCAAACCTTTAATCAGTAGTAAACAGTAAGTTGAACAGAGTCCTGGGTCATCGGAGGATTCTTGACACATTTTTGCATAGAAAAATACGTCATGGTCATGACTCTTCCCAATACACTGCCCCAGATGATCTTTGGAATGCCTTTGCTTCCATGTGACACTGAAATGTCCTGCCCCTTCATGTTTTTGCCTTATTTCTGAGTTTTTGATGCTTTTTCTGACAGGTTTTAAAGTTATTCAAAGAATGTAATAAAAGTGTGTGTGTATTTATGTTTATATATTTATTGTTTTTGCAGCTTATTTTGTTCTTCTCTCCTTTGCTTATATTTTAAAAAACGCAAAAAGGTATTTTCCCTCAAAGAAAATAAATGCATTCTGTAGCTGAGTAGTTATGTATTTTCCCTAAAGATATAAAGGTACGATTGTAACATCTTGTCAGAAACTATGAAGGAGTACCGAAAGGATACGTAATAATATCTGGGGAAGTTAATTATTAATGTAGATACTTAATTTCTCTGTGATCATAAGTATGCAATTTTCACATTGATTATATGTAAATTATTTTTAACAGAAATATGTGAAGGTTATATTGGGGGAAGAGAGAAACAGGTGGCCTGAGACTCTGGGACTGATTATGACGTGGTGCCAGATGTTCCTTTCCCATCCCGTAAACGAACTGGTGCAAGCGAGTCAGTGACTAGGTGCAGGTTGACGAGAACACTCTGGACTCATTCCAGTAGTGCCTGAGATGCAGATTTCTTAGGTTAGGTTTTGAATGATGCCAAGGGAAACAACAGTAAATGCAGTGATTTTCTGGAGCATTAGGCAATCATGTGAAAGATGGCTATTTTCAGTTTTTAGTCCCTAGTCAGTTTTGTACATTTCGCTGGGCCTGATGTTGCAAAACTATTTTTCCCTCTACCTGTAAGAGAGAACTACGTGCTAAACAGGTTGGCAAAGATTAAAGAAAGAGCCAAGAGTGTGAGGGAGAAAGTGCTCCCGTTTGCTGTTTGTTGGGATATAAATCGGTATATTCTTCTCTAAGGACAGTTTGACACCCTCTATCTGTATTTGGAATGTCTTTTCCATTGAGTGAAAGAAATAAAAATCATTGTAGAGATTAATGATTGAATGGCATGTTCGTGCAACTCAAAAAGAAAACAGAATCTTCCAAACTATTACTATTACTGTCTTATTCACTTAACAGCTTTTATCATAAATTTGCCTTTTGTTGTAAGTTAATTTTTCTTAGTCTATAATAAAAAAATGCATTTATGGCAATAAGGGATTTTGGTACATTGGTGTGATGTAAAAATGAACTAATTATTTAATATGACCATATAAGTATTCAATAATATGAATTTTAAAATCTGAAAGCTTCTTTTTAAAATGCATGCTGTCCCAACAATGCATATCTGTGGCAAGAAAGAGAGATACTGTTAAAATGTTTATTTACTAACCAGCAAAGCATGGTAACCCGAACATTTTCTTTCAGACCAGTTACATCAAATATTTCAAAGCTTACAAGTGGCTAATTAAGATTCATCTAGACACTAAAACATCTTACATGCATGATTTCAGAATTCTAAAAAATAACTATTTTTGATATTTAAAAAATAGTTAATGTTGGGACCAGAAGATGGCATAGTGGTTACATCACTGGACTCCCACGTAGTCAACTGTAGTTTGAATCCCAGACCCTGCAGCTTAAAACCCATGCCGGGTGCAAGTACATGCATGCCCAAGATCCCGGGAGGAGAATGGAGAAGAAGGAATTGCTGTGTGGCCATCCCATTCTCGCTTTCTGTCTGTCTCTTTGGCGAGCACACATGCCCTATAGCAAAAATCTCTCTTAAAATAAAAAAGTTAATTTAAAATGTATATAATGTTCACTTTGTATCATAGTAATCTTCAAAAAGGTGTATTAAGATGCCCTGAGATAAAATTACCAAAGCCTGAGGCTAATTAAGCCTAGAGATTAACGTAGGATAGCTATGGTCTATTGAGAGTCTCAAATTTTTTAAATGGCAAGAGTATATGTATCTTATCTTCACAGCATTGAAATACGACTTGTAACATTGTTATTTTAAAAATTGTTTTCTAGGAAAGAAAATTTCCCAAATTTATAGCAAAAGATATGGAGAATATGTACATAGAAGAGTTGCGGTCCTCAGTGAATTTGCTAATGGCCAATTTGGAAAGTCTTCCAGTTTCGAAAGGTGGTCCAGAATTTAAATTACAGAAATTAAAACGTTCACAGAATTCTGCATTTTTGGACATTGGAGATGAGAATGAGATTCAGCTGTCAAAGTCCGACGTGGTGCTGTCATTCACCTTAGAGGTAAGTGGATTTATCCCATGCTTACCTCTGACAGCATAATGAGACCGCAGTGTAATTTCCGCTGACCTGCGTAGTAACTTTCAGAATGTAAAGCAGTGTAATATCTTTCAAAGACGTTAAATTATTCTTTATTTGCTGGACAATCAAGTTGTACATGCAAATGGATGCACATGGTCATTTTAACACAACAGCAGTACTGGATTCAACAATAAAATCAAAGAAAAGTTTGGAGGTAAGCCATCTTTAAACCAGCTAGGCTACTGCAAGTTCATTGATAAAGTAAGCTTCAAAACACATATGGATGGAGATCGGATTGAAGCATATAACTGAATTCTCTGCAGTTTGAGAACTCCTTTCACACTTTTAGTTAACCTTGTTTTTCATCTACTTTATCTTTGGAATCACTAGTCTAAAATCCTATCAAATTGTCCAGTTATAACTTGCAATATTAGGTTCCGCAGATGACAGAATGAAAATTCTTCCTTTCCAGGACTTGCAGTTGTATTATAAGAAAGTAAATATCACAAAGAACAAGAACAAATGTCATGCTTTTAAAGTTATGTTCCACAAAACATCACAGTTTCTTTCCTTTTATACAAATCAGTGGAAACTGAAGACAGCAGTATTCTTAGTGCAGCTACCTATTGATGTGTTTTCATAATTACATTTCCTTTTCATTACTAATCTATGTGTATGGGTTAATTTAGACATTTGTCTAAGCATTTATACACCATAGCACATGCTACGAACATTATTAGTTCCTAGAAGAAGGAATGTGTCTGAACACAGGTAAAAGATTACATCATGGGACCAGCAGATGGAATAGTGGTTATGTCACTGAACTCGCATATGGCCGACAGTATTTCAAGTCCCAGACCCTGTGACTTGAAAATCATGCTGGGCACGTTTGTGTACATGCCCAAGATCCCAGGAGGAGAAAGGAGAAGAATGTATTGTGGTGTGGCCATCCACCTTGGGGGGCGATTTCTCACTTTCCCTCTCATTTTCTCTCTCTCTCTCTCTCTCTCTCTCTCTCTCTCTCTCTCTCTGGTGAGTACATATGTCCTAAAGCAAAAACCTCTTAAAAAATTATGTACTAGTAATTAGTATTGTTAGGTTACCATTTGGCTTAAATTCTAGCTTTTTTCCCTCCATGATTTTTTTTTCTTTATGTACTAGTAATGGAAAGCTTAATTTATAGCTCTTTGATAAAAGAACTTGTATCTCCTGGCTTGTATTGTTTTATTCTCTTTCCTGGTTCCCAGTGCTGCTGTTTGCATTTGCTACAAAGCACACACAGTTGTAGAAGGTCCGGATTCAAATGTCTTTGTTATGCTTGACTTGCTTTGTTTATGGCAGAAAAAGTAAATTTCTACTTTTGTTCTTTTTTTCTTCCATTTATTCAACTCTAATATAAATTCAATCGTGAGGATATGACCACTGCGTCTTACTTTCTTAACTTCCCAAATTGTGATTATTTTTTAGGTTAATGGATTAAACTTAGTGTCAGAGGAGCAATAGTTGGCTTTCTTCTGACTCAAGATTCTGTTCTGGTTACCTAGTACTTTGTCAAATGCCTCTGATACGAGGTATCTTCTCAAGCTCTTCAGCCTTACAAAATAAGGATATTTAGCTTGAAACTACAGGTATATTAAATCTGGAATTTCTTGGTCATTCCTATCTCAGGCCACCTGCTAACAGAAATATAAAGTGACAGCTTTTCTTTTTTTTTTTTTTTAATTTTACAGAACAAAATCAGTCCATTGATAACCGTGTAATATTGCCTAACAAGAATTTGGTTTTTAAATTTAGGGTGGAAAAGATAATAATTTGTAGAGCAAACGACTTCTATGATGTATACATTTACCATTGTCTTTATATTTGAGCGTTCAGAACTGAACGCAGTTCAGAATTTTTTGTCTTTTCTCCGCTGATCAAAAATCCTAAATAATTGTCCATAATTAACTTTTTATTGATTCTGTTTTCTCCTTTGAAAATAAAATTAGGCTGATGAGTCAGTGTTTAAGTGAAAATATAAATTGTTACTCTGTGCTTTATTACCAATCTGTTAAAGAAGAACGTTCAGTTAGCTGTATAATGGTATTAGGAGAAGAATATAAGCTAAACTTCATTTTGCATGGTCTGAGAAGCTTGCATATTTATAAAATTGTTTTGACATTTTCTACTACTCTGTCAATCTAAGGCAGATATTTTCCTACCATAGCATAATACAAATCTGTTCTTGGGTACCCATCGTATTTTAAGTAGGAGTTATATTTCCAGCAATAAAACGAAATTGTGGTAAGTGATGGCTACCCGGTGCCTAGTAGAACACCTCAAAGAATGGACTGGCTACTCTTCTAGCCATCAGGCCTGTGATGCCAGCCATGCTAAGCTAATTATCACTAGCCCAATAAGCAAGCTTTGCTCCTCACGCCTCAGAATTTAGCCTAAGCAAACTCTGAAAAGCAAGCAGTTAATCCATTTTAAGCTCTCACATTTCATTAGTCAGGCTTAGAAATGGTCCAGTGCAGGAGTCTTTTCTAAGAACCGAATGCTGGGTCTAAGGAATGAAGTGCAGATTTGAAAAATCTATGGTCAAATTTCACCTTTTCTTTAAAATTGGTACCCATCCTTCCCTTCTGTTTCAAACTCTAGTCTCTTACCAAGCTGTGTGTCTTTGCCACAACACTTACTACCTAACATAATGTAAGTATTTATTATGTTTATTATTTATCAGGCTTTCTCTTCTGGAATGTAAGCTTCAATATGGTTACTTTTTTTTTTTTTAAATCTTTCTCTTTTTGTTTATTGAGATATCAAAAGTGCCTAAACAGTGCCTGGCATATAGGTGACTCAATAAATACATGTTGAATTAAATATTTTTATGGTATCAGAAAGCAGCAGTTGGCCATACAGGATTACTTTTAGGTCTGTTCATTCATGAAACCTTCAAGAGGAATAATAAAATAACAAAAAATAAGCTAGCCCACAAAATATGGAGTCATACAATGGCTTGTTAAAATTAAATATTCAAGTAAAACTAGATAGCCAAATGATCCCTATAGAGTTATGAGTCGATATATGTATGGGAAATGTCATCAGCCACATGAATATAGTTGATTTTTTCACACTGTTTTCAAGGCCAGCAGACCCTGTGACTTCCTCTGCAATAACTCCAGTTTCACCATATGGCTTAGCATTAATATTTCGTCATCTACACATGCTTAATATGATATCACTGTGATCAGTGTATTTATCAGAAGCATGCTAACCAGTTTCATATTTTGTGCATACCTCCTTGTTTTTTTTACTTTCGTCTATTTTATCTTTATTAAATCAACCATAGATAGATTGAAGAAGAGGAAACGAGACATAGATCAATTTTATTTCCTGTAGTTTCATTATCTAGTTTTGCTGGGAATTGGTTGAAACAGTTACTTAAAATTAGGTTAGTTGATAGTCCATGGAATTCTTGGCTTTCTGTGCTAGTTGAGATGAGCTATGCTTTATTTTCCTGCTGGAAATCAGATCTGCAGAATTGTGTTATTTTACTTATATGTATAGATTTATCATAGATGAACATCTTTTGAAAGTGGCAGTTCTACCAGATAAAACATTCCCAGCACAGATGGGAGCATTGTTTTGAGGAGCAGAGTGCTGTTTCACAAGTTGTGTGTTTTAGGAGGTCCTGTTTACAGTAGCTTGTAGTAGAGGTGACAGAAATAATGTCAGGCAGCTGCTTTCTTCCTTCTCACTTGCGCTCTGGCTATTAAACATGCTGTGGAAAGAGTTGCAGTGTAAACAGTAATATTCTGCAATATGAACTAGTGCCATTACAACTTCTAGACTTATGGTACACAATTCTGTTTCGTAGCTTTAAGTGACTATCAAGAATTTTTATCACTGAATGAGTCAGTCATACATCATAGTATGTTCAAATCTTGTAGACTTCTAATTGATACAGTTATATGTTTCTTTTGCCTCAGCTTCTGTGTTTCTTTGTTTTGTCTTTAAGGATCTAATCAGTTTCAATATTACAGACAATAAATTCGAGTCATTAAAAATGTGTAACTACGTTTTCTTATTTTCTTTCTTCAAAATTTAGGACTTCAGTTTCCTTATTAAAGCAGCTGCAAAAGATGTTACTGTTATCTATCAAATCTCCATTAATTCTCTTAGTCTTTTCTGAATTAAATCCTTATTGCTATTCATATGTTGGCATGCGTTTTAGTATGACAAAATGCGGAAGCCCTAGTTGAGGAAGAAACTTGTTCTGGGTGTCACTTTATTTGGGGGAGGATTCGTTTTCTATATTTTTTATGAAAACCAAACCAAGCCAAAATATGCATGTATATTTACAAACTTAACCTTTCTCTTGCACCAGAACTGAAAGGAATAACAGATCTTTTTAATTTTTTTTTCCCTCGGAGAGCTTTTGGGTCAAGATTTATATTACAAATCTGTGAAAAGTGTAGTGACTCTAATAGGACATTACATGATCAATAATAGTATAAATGATATTTTGATGGATACTTTGCTAGCTACATATGTGGGTGCTACTGTTCTTGTCTGTGCAATTACATGAGACCAAGAGAGAAATTGATGTACATATATAAAATGCCTTTTAACTTTATTAATTACATATTGAGAATAGTACTTGTAATTTATGTATATATCCAGTGAGCATGTTGCATTACAATATTTTAAGATTGGGAGCCTGTTAAACAAACAAATACAGCGCATTTGAAAGAAATAATTTTTTCCATTTCTCCTAGTAGTTATAGATTCATAATACAATATCAATTCTTCTACACTTTTCCAAGGTCTTGTATTAAATTATTTAATAGAAAAATTATTTTTGTCAAATCATTAGAAAGGCAGATTAGTTTTCATATTATTTTGAGAGTAAGATGTACAGTGGCTATAAAGAAAATTATTTTCTAGATAATGATTATCAAATAAAATTAGTAAATATTGAACATTGCTGATATAGTGATATCAATGAATTGGAATAATGCTGATAATGTTTACCACTATGAACATAAAGTAAATTCTGTATCACTTTATATGAACTCATTATGTATTCTATTACAATTTTCACTAAATTTTTATTTGTGATTCTGCTTTACTTCATGTAGACTTACCTTAATTTATTTAAGGATCTGACTTTAACTTTCATTTAATTCACAAGCACTTAGGTTTAGAGCTTTTAACCTGACTTTTATTTAGTAACTGGCAGTAGATATTTCTTAAAATACTAGACTTCTAGGAATGTTATTTATTTTAGCTTCTATGACTGGGAGTGGATTATAAAGATGATTCAAGCCCAATGATGTTATCAGATAACAAAACTCTGTTTTTTGAGGTTTATCCAGTAGTCTTCCTCACTGCAATTTATGCTGACATTTCTGTATATCAGTAAATGCTATCAACTTGACGTATTATTTTATAATCATTTTATTTTTAGATTGTCATAATGGAAGTGCAAGGTTTGAAGTCAGTCGCTCCCAATCGAATTGTTTACTGTACAATGGAGGTGGAAGGAGGAGAAAAACTACAGACAGACCAGGCAGAAGCCTCCAGGCCACAGTAAGCCAACTGAAAAAAAGTTTTTTGTTTTTTTATTTTTTCTTTTCCTTCTAAAGAAGCTTTATGTTTTTGCAGAATTGTATGGTATCACACTCTGAAACTGCTATTTGGCTAGCTTTGTCTCAACTGTGTTAGAGTCAGCATGCGCGTTCTGAATGATTAGAACCACAGCAGAACCCCTCTGCATGACACCAGAACATCCAGCACACAAACGCGAGGCTGATCATTAGGCAGTGAAATATTTGTAAGTCATTTTTAAGGAAAGCATGTGTTTTCATGCGTTTTTTAAAAGGAAGTACCTGCTCCTAGTTGAGTTATTAGAATTATACTCCAATACCATTTCCATTCTATAGGTTATAGTTTGGCAAGGTAGACAGCACAGTTCTGCACCATGATTTGGAGTACTTCAGCCAGTCAGCTTGAGGTGTGGAACCAGTCATTATACCCATACAAGCATCAGAGACAGTAAAGCTGTTCTTTGCTGGCATTGATGTTTCAAATTCTGGGAAACAGTTTAATTAAATCTGGAAGATGTTCTATTTAATTGATTCAAGGTTGAGAACACCACAGTCTCTGGTAGAAATGATCAATCTGGCCCGAGAAATTCAAATGAAACTGGCCTGCCTTCTTTTGTGCACTGCCTTTCATTTTTGTGCAAAATGTCTCCTGAGACTTATAGGGCTTAGGATTTCTGCCTTATTGCAGCAGCACTACATGACCTTGATGTTTAGGAAACCTCTGTTGAGATCCTGGCTAGGTATTGGTTAGGCACTGAAGATAGAGCTAAAGAACGAACTCTTTAGAGTTCTTTAGAGTGGTAGTCTGGGGGGATAGAGAATGTTAAGTATAAGAGTAGAGATGTGTGCAGAGCATCATCAGGTTGAAAAGAAACAAGTTGAAACTTACAAAGCCCTTCAAGTCTACTGCTGACCAATCTCTCCTTACTCTGGAACCTCACCTTTTCACTCTGCCTTCCTGGCCCACTGTCATTCATCTACATGGGCTATCAGTACCCCAAATGTACAACCTGTTCTCATTGTTGCACTGACCGTTCCCTCTGCCAACAGTCTTCTGCCTGCCTGTACTTGTATAGCTGGATCCTTGGCGTTGAGAATCTTACCGGAAACACCATTTCCTGAGAATCACCATTCTCTTTAGATAATCTGAGGGGAAGCAAATATTTTCTGGCTCATCACTTTTTTGGTTGGGGACTGATCTAATTCTCATTTGTTTATTTTGTATTGTGTTTTCCCTTGGGAACTGGTCAGAGATCTTATCCCATTTAGTCTTTCCTTTTTTTTTTTTTTTTTTTTTTGGAGAGGTTTTTGCTATAGGGCGCGTGCGCTCGCCAGACAGACAGAGAGAGACAGAGAGATAGAAAGCAGGAAATCACCCCCCAGGGGGGATGGCCACGCCGCAATCCCTTCTCCTCCATTCTCCTCTCGGGATCTTGGGCACGCACGCACACGCGCCCGGCGTGAGTTTAAGCCGCCGGGTCCGGGACTCGAACCGCGGTCGACTACGTGGGAGTCCAGCGACATAGCCATTACGCTAACTGCTGGTCCCCATTTAGTCTTTTATCCTAGTGGTAGACCCTTGATCAAAATTATTAATTCAGTTGTTTGGACTTATTTTATGACTTAGTCTTGAACTCTTTGAAGCTATCTATCCATTGGTATATTTACAGAGTTGTGCAGTCATCGCCAGCATCAATTTTCACATTGAAAATTGAGCATATTCAACTAGCAACTCAGAGTTACCACAGCTCTAAACCATCACAGATTTACTCTGTATCTCCATAGATTTGCCAGTTCTGGATTTTTTGTATAAATAGAATCATATAATATGTACTCTTTAGCAACTGGCATTTTTTACTTATCATAATATTTTCTACATTTATCTGTCTTGTGATATATACCAGTTTTTATAGTTGAATTATATTCCATTATATGTATATTCCATAGACACACACACACGCTAAATCGTTTACTTGTTCATCTGGACTGATAGATGCTTGAGTTGCTAATACCTTTTGGCTATTGTAATTCTCTGATGACTAACTTGATCTCTTTATTTGGTATAAATCTTTTCAGATTATCTTTCTCCTTGAGTATTTCTCAGTATTTGTGTTTTTCTAGGATTTTTCCCATTCAGTCAAGTTATCTAATTTATTGTTGTAGAATTGTATACAGGTTTTTTTTTTTTTTGCGAGGTTTTCACTACAGGGCGCGTGCGCTCGCCAGACAGACAGAGAAAGACATAGATACAGAAAGCGAGAAATCACCCCCCAGGGGGGATGGTCACGCCGCAATCCCTTCTCCTCCATTCTCCTCTCGGGAACTTGGGCACGCACGCACACGCGCCCGGCGTGAGTTCTAAGCCACCGGGTCCGGGACACAAACCGCGGTCAACTACATGGGAGTCCAGCGACATAGCCATTACGCTAACTGCTGGTTCCCTACAGGATTTTTAATACTTAGTTTTTATAAGGTAAATAGTAATGTCCTCTCATTTCTGATTCTAGTCATTTGAATATGCTCTTCATTCTTAGCTCATCCAGGTAAAGGTTTTTCCATTTTTTTTTAATTAAAAAATATTTTCAGAGACCAGCAGATGGCATAATGGTTATTTCCCTGGACTCCTACATAGTTGACCATGGTTTGAGTCCTGGATATGGCAGCTAAAAACTCACACAGGCACATGTGCGTGCATGTCCAAGATCACAAAAAGGGAATGGAGAAGGGATTGTGGCATGGCCATCCCCCCCAGGAAAGGTGTGATTTCTCACTTTGTGTCTCCCTGTCTCTCTCTGTCTCTCCAGCAATTGCATATGCTCTATAGCAAAACATCTCTCTTAGAGAAAAAAAGAAACTGTCAGGTTTGTTGACTCATTCATTTTTCGATCCTCTGTGTCATAATTTCCACTTTAATTGCTTTCTTTTTTAATTTTAGCTTTAGTTTAATTTTCTCTTTATAGGGTAGGGTGTTAAAGTAGAAAGTCAGACTTTTTTTTTTAAGGCTTTTGCCATAGTGTGTGCTCTCACTGGAGAGAGAAAGAGAAAGAGGGAAAATGAGAAATTACTCCTGCGGGGGATGGCCACACTGCGATTCTTTCTCTTCCATTCTCCTTTTGGGTTTTTGGACACACACCCAAGTCACTTGGTCTGGGACTCAAACCACAGTCAACCATATGGGAGTCTAGCACCTTTACCAGGATGCCAAGCTTTTGATTTGAGATTTTTCTTCTTTCTTTATATAGATAATTTAGGTATAAATTTTCTCCTTAAGCACAGCTTAAGTAGTGATATATCTGTCTTTGTTTTCATTCCTTAGGGTACCTTTGATCAGTGAACTATGTTATTTGTGTAGTAAATAGAGTAATATAAGAATCTTCTTAGCTTCAGGAAATACAAGGCTCAGGTACGACCATGCCACCCCGGTGGCTGAGGGAATGGTGCTTTGTCACTCCCAAAATTCTCTGGGAATGCTTGTACCATGCTCTCTTTTTGGCAAGCTCTTTTATGGAACTAAGATTAGTTTAGTCAACCTACTGTACTAGTCCATGAACTCTTGAAGTTATATAATCACTCTAAGAATATCAGTGTACTATATTTTCCCCCACAGAATCTTTTCTAACTTTTGTATGTAAGTATGTAATTTACATACCATAAAATCTATCCATTGAAAGTAAAATGATTTTTAGTAAATGTATATACTGTTATCTCAATTCAGCTTTAAAAGGTATCACTTTAGAAAGTTCTGTTATGTCCATTTGCAGCTCTATAATTTTAATTTTCTTGAAGATTTTATATAAATGGAATCATACACTATAATCTTTGTATCTGGATGTTTTATTTGCCATAATTTTTACAAAAATTTTTATTTAATTCATACTTAGATATTTGCTTAATGAAATTCATTAACTTTTATCTGAATAATTATTTTAACACTTTGCTCATAGTAAAATCTTCACTGGAGTGTTACTCATTTAATTTCTAATATATTTAGTATACTCATTAGACAGTCTAATAATAGGTAACATGTCAGTGAACAATTTGAATGAAATAAAATATTTAGAATCAGAGAAAATATTATAATAAACCACTAGTAAGTATTCTTTATTATTATTATTATTCTTTGCACAAGTAAATTTAACTAAAATAACTTCTGTGTTTTCCAGTGAACACTGAGTTAACTTTAAAAGGACTTGTAAGATTTGTATTTATTGGTGTTTGGCAGGGACAGGTTACTTTTAACGACTATTTCATGAGTGCTGACCAACTGCAGCTTTGAGCAGTGTTGTTAACTGTCATTCTGAACTCATCTTGCACGATAGGAAAGAGATTCATATTCTTCATCATCATAGTAAATTATGCCTCAGACACGTTTTCTAAATTGTATTGCTTCAACAGTTTGTGCTTTGTTGGAGATCAATTTGTCCTTCTGTCTGGCACTAATTAAAGTGCCTTATTTAGTCCATATTTCCAATAAAGCTAATCAAGATTTTTATCTATTGCCTATTTCATTCCTGTAGTTCAGATTTCCTGCCAGCAATTAGGTGGAAACAGCATGTGAAGTTGCTACATAACTTATAATATGGGACCTGGGGTCTAATAAAAGTAGAGAGACAAGTTTGATTTATAAAGAGTGGTGGTGAGTAATGCATAGTAATTTATTACAGTTGTGTTTTTAAGTCTAATTTTAAATATAGCAAATATAGATAAACCGTCTTTTTCAATTAGGGCAGAAACTTGATTATTTCTGCATTTTTAAAGTCATTGTTTCATGTTCTCACTGGGAACTAGGAAAAGCTTTGTTCTCTTTGAATGAGGTACAGAAGCATTTTTGCTAAACTTTTACAGTATTTTACCATTTTCAGACATTTCATTTGATTCAGTTTTAGCCCATACCACGGGAAAGAAAATGAAGAGACAGTAACTGAGGAATGATGAGCTAACTGGAGGAAGGGAAATGTTTGTTACAGTCATATAGTAGCCACAGATTTCCTGACGGGTATTGATCTTCAAAGTACATTCCTGACAAGTGGTGAGCATCCTTTGTATTAATAATACCCTATGGAGTGAGCGAAGATAAAGTTTTATACTAGGGAGACATATACAAGGAAATTAATAAACGTTAATAGGGAAGAATATATGGTATGAGATCTTATTATTTTAACAAAATTTTAAATATACAATACAATATTATGGTGAAAAAGTGTGCTGATAATTACAACAGTGGAATTAAGTATCAGTTATATTTCTTTATTTAAAAAAAATGTTTAAGTGCCAGGAAGCAACACTGTTTTTCCCATAGCCTTTGTCTTTTCTTCATCCCATAGTGCTGTTTTTTTAAATGAATTTGAAGATTAATGAATCTCTGTTCCACATCCCCTTGAAAGTAATAAAAAGGCAAAAGGCAATAAGAAAAACTGATGAGTTGTATCATTAGAGAAATATATTTTTATGGATATTAGAACAGAACAGTCTTTTACTTCATAAAAATGATAGGAAATACAGTCTAAAGTACTAGTTAGTGAAACTTTAAATTCTTAACCTGAACTGTAATAATCTGTCAATCTATTGGAAAAATACTACAGCTATAAATGGAAAGCTTACCTGAAGGGCAAGGTACTGGGATGGCTGTTTGAGAGAGATTAAATACAGATCACATATAAACCAAGAGAAGGTAACCATGCTTTTGAAAGCATATTAGTTTTCATTTTAATAATGTCAGAATTATTTTTGAAGTATATTTCGTTAGCCTCTTCTTACAGACTAGAGATAGAAGATATAGCGTTTTATATGATCTATCCAAAATGTGCCTATTTTTAGTGAACCAAAGGGAAAAACATTCAAACTGCCCAAGATTTTGTCTCCTCTGATTTCAGTCATTTCAATAATGACAGACTGCTTCCTCATATAAATAAATTCACTAGAATTAGCTCTTCCCTAAGACTGTTGCTGGACAAGAACAAAATGAAGCCTACAGAGACAAACATTGGCCAAATACAGAAATTATATTCATTGAAAATTTATTACAAAGTAGAAAAAGCTAATCTGGGGCTCCATATACTTAGAGGCATCTGAATTAGTGGGAAAATATAAAGTATATGATTCCAGATGCTGACTGAAGAGCATTTGTGAGCTCCAGTGAAAACCAGTCTTGAGAGGATTTGAGGGAAAGTTTGTATAATTATAATTATGATTAGTAACCATTCCATGTTGGATCTACAGCTTGTAAATAACTTCCACTTATATAATATTCTTTATTTTTTTTTCAGAACACCTTTTTTATGATGCCATTATTACTACTTCATTTGATTTATGTACTCAATTATTGAATAGGCTAAAATTGGGGCACAAGTAGCTAACTAAATTTTTACCCCAGCAATATCCTTGGGCATTCTGAGAGTTCTCTTCCTTACACCTTGAAGACATCTTGGCAGTTACAACCATACAGTATTAAAATTTTCATACCAGTTAAAATCAAAGTGTATATTTTTTTTAATGTTTTTTCCCAGTTTACCCAATAGCCTATAATGGGCAGAGAATACTATAGTATGTTCTTTTTTACTCTTTTTGTTTTGCCTACTAATCTACTCCTTCTACAGTTTGGGGGTTGGAAGAAAGAGAAGAGAAGAGGATAAAATGTCATTGTATCACGGTGGTCTTTGTAGTGTTGTCTTAGTGGATGCCCTCTGTCATGACAGTCTGCATGTAACTTCTTTGGTACCGTCCTTGGGACATTCCTCCTGCTGCCAGGGACTTCTGACATCACACCATTCTCACAGAAGGATATAGCTAGCCTAGGTCTGCCTTTTTTTTTTTTTTTTTCTTTCCCTTGAGCTTCTAGTTTAATAATGTAATCCATGTATCTTAATTCTGCTTGAATTTAATTTTCTTAGCAGATGGCTCCAATAGGTTGGAAGCTCTTTGAAAACAAGCACTATATCTTATATTTCCTGGCTCCTGCTAGCACTGGCCACAATAATATGTTGCTCAGTAGGTGTTTAGTAATTCATTAAAGTGCTTTCTCTACTACTTAGAGCATAAATACAGTCTCCAAGTTGGTCTCAGGATATATTTGGGCCAGCAACTGTTCAGAGTAGTAGGGAGTCTAGTCCTTGTTCTCCTACCTTAATGTCCTATTTTTCTAGAAATTCTATGGAAAGTATATTCACTTTTGGGGCTAGTTCTTTTTCTTGTGTGTTCTCACTTTAGGCTGAGGTTCCTTATTGTTTCCAGATGTACTCTAGCTGGAACGATGTTTTCCAAACTGAGTTGTGAGACCACCACTTCCCAAGAGATACATAAGAAGCCCAAGTGTAGTTTTAATAACTGACCTGTGAAGCCTCTGGTTCCATATGTACTGTTCTGAAGCTCTTCTGTCCAGGGAAGGTCCTGCTATAAGCACATTCTCTTTTTCAGCCTGCCTTTTACTGTCACTTTTTTCCACCTTTTAGAAGAAAGGTATATCTCTCAAACAGATTGTCTTACCATGGTGGTTCTTATCCCACAATGCAAAAACCTTCAGGGCACCATTGAAAAGGAAAATGTATATTAACTGCGAGTTTTGAGAAAGTGATTAAATGATGATGTAATAAATCTGTCTGCAAATTAGGTGACTTACTACTTTGCTTTCAACAACACTGATGATTTATTCAAGAATTCAGTTGCTCCATAATTGAAAAACAGTTTTGCTTACTAATCGCTGTGTAGTTTTAAGGCATTCAAATAGGAAAGAATTAAACAAATTGATGGACATTGCTATAATGATGGCTTTCATCTGCTTATTTTCTTAGAGCTTACAGTGGAAAAATAAAAATCTGAGTTAGAATTGATGTTGAACTGTCTTCATCTAGAATTATAAGTGGTGGATATATTAACTGATAGGAAAAAATAGCACTATCCATTCCATTGAGGTGCAAATCTAAATAAACTAATTTAATTTCATGTTTATTGTTAATAAGTCAAACATTTATGATGTATTTATTTTAGATCACTTGATTATTAGTAGTAATTCTAGTAAAAACTCAGTGCAGAAATTTTTAGCACTAGGGCTTTTATGATCAGAAAAAGTAAAACTTTACATTTGTATTTAAAAATTGGGTACAGATAAGTATGATAAGATCATTAATAAAACATGTTCAAACATTAAGATATATTATCATAGTATAGAGTTCTAAGTTTCTGAGAATAGAATGGAATTGTAGTAAAAGTTCAGGGAAAAAAAGAGTAATGTAAATTCTGTTAAAAGATAGTTGTACAATTTATTTTTTAATTTATGGTAGTGAAGTCATTGCTCCAATAGTTATCTTCTTTCTTTTAGATGTAAAAGTGTATTAAGAGTAACACTGGGACCAGCAGTTGGCGTAATGGCTATGTCGCTGGGCTGCCATGTAGTCAACCGTGGTTTGAGTCCTGGAACCAGTGGCTTAAACTCAGGCTGGGCGCGTGTGCATGTGAGCCCAAGATCCCGAGAGGAAAATGGAGGAGAAGGGATTGCGGCAAGGCCATCTCCCCGGGGGGATGGGGAGGTGATTTCTTGCTTTCTGTCTCTCTGTCTCTCTGTGTCTTTCTGGCGTGCACATGCACCCTATAGCTAAAACCTCTCCAGAAAAAAAAAAGTAACATCATGGTTTTATGTTAAACGTTGATATTTACAATCACTAGAAATTATCTACTTTGAAACTCTTTATGTTAGAATTTCTAGACATTCATTTAAAAGTACGTAAGGAGGGTATATGACTTTTCAGAATTGTTTTTGAAAGTGCATGAGGAAAAGTTTGAAAGGTGCTTTTTGAGGACATGCCATGTACTGGAGCCAGAACTTAGTTCTGAAGTCAGAAGACTTTACTGTGTGATACTTAACCCACATAGTCAGAGGTAATACCTTTATTCTTAACTACTACCACCCTTATGTCTAGAATTCAGTCCAGAAACTTCGGAGACATGCCAGGGGCCCATCAGCAGTGCTGCTGGTGGAGATTTTTACCCAGATCAGGGCTCCTAAGAGGGCAATAAAGCACAGATCTTCTTTTGGGGCTTAAGCACAGTAAAAACTACTTACAGTATTGCTATTGGGGTGAGAGGTAGCACAGATGAAGAATTTGTCAGGATCAGTGAATGATGAAATTATCACACACACACACACACACATATAAAATACACACACATATATAAAATACACACACACACACACATATACATATATGTTTTGAAGTTTTGAAGCTATTTTAAGAAATCAAGTTGAATAGCATTTGATATGAGTTGGTAAAGTACATGCTTTGAAAAATCACGAGAGATTTAAAAATGAAAAGAAATATATTAGATGAAAGTTAAATAAACATTTAAAATATTTATTTAATTGACAGAAATTACACATCAGTTGCTTAGATGATCACTTGCTATGCATGATGTATTAGTTATTACAGTCAAAACAGCACATCCACCGTCCCTATGCTGCATATTAGATCCCTAGAACTTGTTCAGCTTACAACTGAAAGTTATGCCCTTAGATTCACATCTTCCCATTTCTCCCACTCCATGGCTTCCAGCAGCCACTGATCGTTATGTTTCTGTGAGTTCAGCTTTTTCCACCTAAAAGTAAAATTTCTCAAGAATTTAAAATTTCAGGATTTCAAAATATTAATTACAGGATGATTGAGTGTGGTAGTATTTATCAGGACAACATGACTTTAAGGGAGTGAAAGAAACATACCCGTTCATAAATCCTGGCTTGGTCACAGATTAACTGTATATTATGGTAAGTTACTTAAATCTCTCTCTTAAGTCTGCTTTCTCATTGGTAAAACAGGCACAATCGTACCTATTTCAAGGATTATTTTGTGAATTAATTAAGGTAAGGTATCTAGGAATATTCCACCACATTCTGCTACTTTTACCTCTTCATGTACTCAATTTTTTGGTTTTGTTTAGCCTTTCCTTTGTTTGCTTACTTTTGTATTTCTCTACTCCTATGTTCATTTTTTTTCAATTTTATAAACCTTCTCTTTTTTTTAGCTGCCTATGTTTAAGTCCAAAGAATGCATGGGAGGGTCCCACCCACTCTCAGTGAAGGAATGAGTGCTCCTGACAACATCAAATAGCATTTGTTTATGAAGTGCATTGTGCTTGTGTCTCCTGGGTCCTGCCTGAGATCTTTCACTTAGGTCTGTTTTGCGTTGTCATGTGATATTTATTTCATAAGTACCCCATGATCATCGATTTTTAAGATTTGGAGAGTTAGTTTCAATCAGAAGGAGGTAGTTTTTAGCGTAAATAATGCCCTCGTGTCATTTATGAAAGGAAAACGTTCTTTGGTTGTCATATAGTCACTGTCAAAATTAGTTTTGTTTCTTAGTTAATGTCATTGAAGATTTACATCAGCTCTGGTAAAACACAGCCCCCAACAGATCCCTAGCACTGTGTCACAGCACATCTTGTGATTGTTGACGGGAACTTTGCAGCCGTGTCTTTCACGTTGGCACCATGTTAATTCATTATGTGCAGGACACTCAGCTCTTACATGTTCTGGAGTTGTGGAACTGACATGCACTTGGGGACATGCGGATCGAGAATAGAGAGTATAAGCCTAAATCAAATGGAACTTTTTGCTAGTGGTATTTTTTGAGATAGAGGTAAATGTGAATGAAATAATTTTTAAAAATACCTTAAATCCTCTTGTATAAGAAGGGAATTGACAAAGTTGCTTCTGTAAGTCAAAGTGTCCAAGTCGTTTTGGTGAACAGAGATGCAAGCAAGGAGGGAACCAAATATGTGCCTTCACTCATGCCTCTGTCCACATGCACATGGTGCTTCCTTTGACTGTTCTCTGCCCAGAAACCCCGATTGATGTTTCAAGACCAGTTCAACTTGGTGAAGGTTTGGCGCCCAGGTTGATCTCAAATGCTTTCTTTTTTTTCTTTTCTTCTTTCTTTCTTTTTTTTTTTTTTTTTTTTTTTAATATTTGAGTCCTTTAATTTGTTTATCACGTATTGCTAGCTAGTCACAAGACTAGATAGATTAGTCAACACATTATGTAATAGGAACAAATACTAGTTAAATCATTTCTTGATCATCTCAAGATACCACCAGAGTTTATATCCATACTTAAGGGTTGAGTTGACAGATATCTTGGACATTGATTTAAAAATATATCAGTGCTTACATTTTTCTCATTTTGGTCTCTGTTACCCAAGGAACAGTAGAAGTGTATTTTAAATGATTCATTTTTATACTTATTCTATTCCCTCCTTTGATAGAGGTAATGATGAACCTTCATAATCTGGTATTCCCAGCCTATAAACCTTCATTTCCATGTTGCCAAAGGATTCTGAAACCTGTCTTCAGTATAAGCACTTTTTTTTAAAAAGTTGTTTAACTTTTAAAATTTATTATTTTTTAGTTTGCTACAAGGCATGTGTGCTCACCAGAATGAAGGACGAAGAGAGAGGGAAAGTGAGAAAGCAAGCCGCTAGGTCTGGGAGTTGGACTGTGGTCAGCCATGTGGGAATCTAGCGCCTTAACCACCACAGCACCTAGTGGCCCCATGAGCACTTTATTAACTTAAACATAGTGCCATGTCTTTATATGTAATTCACTTCACATTTTATATTTATTCTGTGTCTCATGAGTATCTTCCAAGAAAATAGTTTACTTTTAAATATCATGTGTAATCATGTATATACACATTATTATAAAGAGATTTACTTTTCTAGGTAGGTAATTGTATGAACTATAATTACTGTGGTTGTAATAAGATGAAGATTTCCCTTCTTTGCAAGTGAAATTTATTAAAAATACATGCTCTCACCTCCTATTTCATACAATCAGATAGGATCATTCTCATTGGGGGAAAAAACAACTTCCTTTTTTCTCCCCCACTTTGGTCATGGGTCTGATCTATGCATTATATAATTGATATGTATATCAATATGCTACAGGTGTTTTTCTGTTTTAGAAGAAACTTCCAGCTCAACCACCCAAATGACCTTTTTTTCCTTATGAAGGAAGGCACTTTTATATCTAAGATAGTGATATTTTCCACCTCATAGTTTATTTATTTATTTTTTTTAAGAGAGAGATTTTGGGACCATCAGGTGGCATGGTGGTTAAGGCGCTGGACAGTCCCACATGGTCAACCACAGTTCGAGTCCCAGTCCTGGTGGCTTGCTTTCTCACTTTACCTCTCTCTATATATATTTGTGTCTCTCTCTGGTCAAATTAAAATAAATTAATGAAAAAATAAAAATTAAATGAATAATTCTTTTAAAAAAAGAGAAAGATTTTTGCTAAAGGTTACTTGAGCTTGCCACACAGACAGAGAAATAGAAAGTGAGAAATCACCCCCTGGGGGGATGGCCATGCTGCAGTCCCTTCTCCATTCTCCTCTTGAAATTTTGAGCATGCACACACACACCTCTAGCATGAGGTTTTAAGCAGCCGGGTCCAGGACTCGACCCACAGTTGGTTATGTAGAGTCCAGCAACATAACAATTATGCCATCTGCTGGTCCCTTCTTTCTAATTATTTTGTCACAAGTTTGTTTAATAAGGTTAATGGCAAGTTGACTATTTTTCAATTAATATAATTTTTTATTTTATTCATTTATATATTTTTAGGTTTTTCCATAGGGTGCATGCACACACAGGAGAAAGTGAGAGGGAAACAAAATCAAGCCCTGCCCCCAAGGATGATCACACCACAGTCCATTCTCCTCTTGGGATTTTGGGTACTTATGCACATGTACCCAGTGCGATTTTCAAATTGGACCTGGGACTCCGGCCACATGGGAGTCCAGCACCTCAACTACTACTTCACCTCCTGGCCCCAACACAATTTTTTAAAAATCATAGTATCTAAGCTTTCTTATTTAGAGGGAAGACATAAATCTCCTAATCATAAATTGGGAATTATTAGGTAATTTTTGCAGAATGAGACCCATTGTTCATCTTACTTTCTCCTTTCCTATTAAATCTGAAGAAAAAAAATTTTAAGTAAAGTAACCCTATCACCGAGAAGATAAAACAACAGTTTTCCTTGTGTTTTTGTCTGATTTTAAGGAAAGAAGAAGCCTATGTAACATTAGGGTTTTTTTTTTTTTTTTTAAGCACATCTTCCAGATTAAAACTATAGGTTCTAGATACTTGCTGCAAAGATATTGGCATAACATTATTTAAAGAGATTTTTAAAGATAGAAGCCAGGCCTGTTTTTAATTTTTGCTCTCAGAAAGAAATTCACTGACTTAAGACCACCAAAGAAATCACAGTGATAGTAAGTGTGGCAAAGGAAATAAAAGTGAAGAATTAGTCAGTTCTTAGACAAGTAACACTTTTGCATTCCTGGCTCAGTTTTCTTTATTATATAAAAGGCAAGATGGATTTGGTTGGCAAAGATGTGAAATCTTTTGGCTTATAAAATAGCAAAATTTTACCTGGAGCAAGTCTACGAATTCTGACTGTGTTCTAATGTTTAATTTTCCTCTTTTGCCATAATATAGCTTTGCTGGCAGATGGCAACACTTGGATCATATTGAATTTGGCAAATTCTCATAAGAATTTTCAAATTTTTTAATATTCGCATGTGAAAAAAATCACAAATTTTATATAGCTCTGCCAAAATCGTAGAGATAAAGTCTTCACTTTTCTTATTTTTATGTCCTGTATTACTTAACTTTCAAGTAAGATAGATGTCTAGGAAAAAAACGGAAAGCAATATTATATTAATTCTTTATGATAAGAACTTTAAGGATATAAAAACTTAACCCATCATCTTCCACTGTCTTTGTTTCCTTAAAACAAGAGAAAACATAATCTAAAACTTCTGTTTGTAAATTAATAATGTCTTGTGTTTTGGGTAAAATAAAATCTGTAGCAGCCCAGCCATAGCGATCCAGGCAGTTGCTACTGCTTTGTGATGCAGGAACCAATTGGGAGACCCCAGGTCTGATCTTTGGTTGACTTGAACAAGCCGGACACACTTAGGATCCTGGCTGGCTAGGAAGCTGGAGGGAAGGATTGTGGTAGAGCAAGACTCTGTCAAAAAGTTCCTCCTTTTCTTCCTTTTTCTAAAAAAAACAAACTTCTAAAGATTAAAAAAAGAAGAATCGAATCAATAGCTTCAGGTCAATGTCAGTATTAAACAGTTTTACCTGTAGGTGCTCTGAATACTCAAAATGTTTCATCTGGGTTTTGGCTCTCTGTGTGGGCAGTGTTTCAGGTTCTCACTCTCTGAAGATACTGATTCTGGGGGCCAGCAGTTAACATAATGGCTATGTCGCTGGACTCCCATGTAGTCAACCGCGGTTCGAGTCCCAACCCTGTGGCTTAAAACTCACACCGGGTATGTGTGCATGTGTGCCCAAGATCCCTAGAGGAGAATAGAGGAGAAGGGATGGCCGTCCCCCGGGGGGGGGGGGGGGGGGGGTGATTTCTCGCTTTCTGTCTCTCTGGCGAGCACACGCACCCTATATTGAAAACCTCTTCAAAAAAAAAAAAAAGATACTGATTCTGGGTGAAGGTCATTGAAGCAAATTTTGAGACAGCAAGGTTCTTTAGTTATTTAATATACTAGACCTTTTAAAAATAAGACCAAAACATCCAAGGTATTGTTCAGCTCTGAACAAACTCATGTCCTAGCAAAATTTTGGGAGACTTCACTGTTTGAGCTCTTTGCTAAGCACTTACTCTACTAATGGTGGGACTAAATTGTAAATAGCTTTGGGTAAGGGTCTTGATTCCTTTTACTACAAACTCATTAAAATTGCAGAAGGAACAGTATTTCTGGAAGGCTCAGAACAAGTTTATGGACTTAACGTGATTAGTCACTTTTGGGATGAGACTTGCTAACAGATGTGCTTGTTTCCCCTATAATCAGACAGATTGGTGATTACATTAAAATTTCATCATTAATTTTTTTTCTTGGGTATGTCTGTGAATGTTTCATAGATCCATTTTTTAGAGAAAAGGTCCCCAACCTAGCCAGTGACCTTTGCTGTTTTCCCGCAGCTGGTGGGATCTTTAGAAAGAGAAAGCTTGTTTACACCAAGCTGAGCTTGGCTTTGTTGCTTTGACTCCATGGGGCTGCTCTTTCTGTATACAGAGAGACTAATTCTTTACTTAGCTACCACATGTGTTATTTCACTTTGTTATCTTTCAATCATGTAGCTTCTGGTGGCCTGACAAGAAGTGTTCATCCATCTCTAAAAACCAATCTAAAGATACAATAATCAAACAGTACAGCCTTATAAATTGAGCAGAAACTATTCCATTTTATAGCAGTATATATGTAGATTAAGATGGATTACATGGAGAGTAATTAATATGATCTAGGAATATTTATCCATATGGCACAGATGAATAAGAATCTCACAGTGAAATATAGCCATTCTTTTTTTTTAAATAACAGACAAATACAATTTATTCTGTTTTACTTTCACATATAAGAAATTCCTATTATGTGTAGTGTTATCTAGACTGAAAAAATTTCTGCAAAGGGCCAAGAATACATTGAAATAGCTTCCTGGTTCAGGAAGAAAGATGTTGTAAAGGAAACTGTACAATTGTAGAATCCATATTTCAGTTATCCAGACTGATACTGGGCAGCATATCTTTCTTCTATTTCTTCTATTTAAAATAGGAACACTAATTTTTTTACCTTTATTAAAAATTATTTGTTTTATTTATTATGATTATTATTTAATTTGCTATGATGCACATGTGCTCATGAGAGAGAGAAAGGGAGAGAGTGAGAAAGTGAGAAAGCAAGCCTCCAGGTAGGTCCAGGACTCATGGTCGGCCATGTGTGAGTTCCAGTGCCTTAACCACCACGCCACCTGCTGTTCCCTGTTTTTCACCTTTAAACACTTCCTTTTCTGTTTACCATCCCAGTGTTACCTCTATCCACAGAGGTGCCCTACCCAGAAACTTGGCCATTTATTATTTCTTCTGATCACAACATCTGAATATTGTTGATTCTACCTCCTTAAGGCCCAACAAGTCATTCTCCCTCACTACACTCACTGCCAACACCTTGGTTTGGACACTTGTTATATTTATTTCAGCAATCTTTATTTATGTGCCTCCATTCTTGCCTTCACTTTAGTCCTATTTCTTCCCTTTTCCCTCTCTCCCTCCCTCCCTTCCTTCCTTCTTCCCTTTTGCAAGAGGAGTATATGTGTTCACCAGAGAGAAACAGGGAGAGGGAGAAAGCCCTTCCCATGGGGCATGATCACACTGTAATCCCCTCTCCTCCACTTCACCCTCCATTGGGATTTTGGTCACCCACCCACACACACACACACACACACACACACACACGAGCCTGGCGTGTTTCTCAAGTTGCCAGGGCCGGGACTCAAAAACCATGTGATAGGCCATGTGCTACGTCACTGCCTTAACCACGAGGCTGTGGGCTAGAGCCACTTCAGCCCTGTTTCTATAACGTGTGAGTATGTCGTTTTTCTCCTTACCTTTTTAAATGATTTCTCTGTGCCTTTAGGATGAAATCTGTCATAAGCTTCTGTATGCCCTTTCACTGACCTCTGTACCTCTGTATCCCTCCACCTTAGATTTTACACCCTACAGTATTTCCAAGTAGGAGCTGTTGCATTGTAGTGGGTGGCATAATTTTTATCAGTGGAACTATGCCCCCAAACCGCAGGTTAGGAGAGAAAGAGATAGGGTAGGAAGAAAAGGTGGAGAGACATCACTGTGTTGAGATTCTCCTGTCCCACCCTCCCAGTTAGCTAGGATATGGGCAAATACTACCGTGCTCAGCATGTTCAGGTTGGCCTAGTGACCAACCCTGAGCCTCCCATGTGGATTCCAGCCTCCTAAGTGGTAGTGCTACCTGAGCACCTCTGCATCTGAGCATGCCCAGACACATTTTTAAATGTCCTTAGCAGGAGGAAGTTCCATCCCTGGGAGGGACCGTACTCTGTCCTCACACATAGCTTTTTTTTTCCTTTTGTTATGCTCTAATGACCTATTATTTATTTATCCTTGAAGGATCAGTTTAGGATGTTCTTTTTTGTTTGTTTTACCTGAGTCCCTGCTCTCCTCCTCCCCAGAGGACTTACATAACATCTGATGTACTCTCAGTTGCTGGGACTCTCACTGTATGCTTTAATTATCTCTGTCTCTTTGGCTATTGTCTTTGAAAACTGGGAGCTCCCTGAAAACAAAGATTAGGTCTTATTCAGCATGGTATCCCCAATACTGACTCAATGACTGACCTCTGTTTGCTGAAGCATATTTAGCCACTATATTGGACAGCAGTGTTATCTTGATTCTAATGAAATTTCAGTGACAGTAATTCATCTAAAGGGAGGATAATGATGAACAAGAAATAGATATGCACAGGAAGCTGTAAATACGTACTGTCTAGCCTTCTGGTATTCAAAAATAAGAAAGTTCAACATGAGTCTGAATGAACTTATTAGTAGATTAGTAAGATCCAATCTTAAACATCCAGAACTTTATTGCAACAACCAAAATAGCATATGTTATTTTTTAAAATTAAAAAAAAAAATTAATTAGTTTAAATTTATTCACTGAGCATTGTCACAGCATACAAAATGTGATTTCCCATCCAGAATATACTGCATAGTGGCTTAATCATAAATGTTATCATCAGTAATTTTCCATTTCTAGTTTCACACACACACACACACACATATACACACACACATGTATATATTTTTATATATGTGTACATATATATGTATATATATACATAAATATATACATATATGTACATATGTATATATTTCCCCCTACTTTTTACCCTCTGCCATTTCCTATCCTCCCACACTATGTTAGTTTTCTAGTTGTTTTCCATTCCTTTTTCTCCTCACATTTTGTTGATTCACAAAATTTCTTAAATAATCTAACTACTTTCAATAGCAAGCTCAACTGATCTATACATATCTATGAATACATGTCTGACTTTAGGATGAGATTCTGAATAGAATGAATATACTATAAGGTAGCACCTAGCATATGTTATTAAAGTCCTCTGTAAATCGGGACCAGCAGTTAGCATCATGGCTATGTTGCTGGGCTCCCATGTAGTTGACCACGGTTTGAGTCCCGGACCCGGTGGCTTAAACTCACACTGGGGCACGCACATGCCCAAAATCCAGAAAGGAGAATGGAGGAGAAGGGATTGCAGTGTGGACATCCCCCAGGGAGTGATTTCTCACTTTCTGTCTCTTTGTCTCTTTCTGTCTTTCTGGCGAGCACATGTGCCCAGTAGCAAAAACCTCTCCCCACCCCCAAAAAAAAAAGTCCTCTGTAAATCACATGAATTTTTTTGGAAAATAATTCCTTCCATTTAAGCTGGAATTTAAATGTTCCTAATGCTATGATCATATTCTAAGTTAAAAAGCATGGGGGAATATTTTTCAAAACAGCATCTCTGTAGCAAAGGCAGAATATTTTTATTTAAGCAAATAGAGAACTGTGCTGCTTTTGCTTAAATTTCTATCCACGTTGCTTATGTCTAACATTTGCATATGTAAATGAGTACTAATAAAATATTAGATAAAAATATATTCACATAGATAATCTAAAAAAAGGAAGTTATAATTCTAAAAATAATTATTTAACCAAGTGACTAAATTCTATCTGTTTCGTAAACACCAAATTTTTGTAATCAAAGGATCAAGATACTATGTCATTAGAATAATATTTTCTTATCATGTTATTCCATTTTCAAAAAAAATTAAAAAGTTGAGGACTGGACAGTGACATAGCTGTATCCACATGATAAAGGTCCTGGGTTTGCTTCCCAAGACCCCTGAGCAATTAGAGGTATGCACACATGTGCTCATGTCCCAGTTTGGCTGGGATTATGAGTGAATGGAGACCTTGTTGGTGCCTATCTCTGTCTTTCTCCCATGGAATAAATAAGTTTTGTGTGTTTTTTTTTAAAGCATTTAAAAAGATGCACAGTCTACCTTTGCCACAAGTTCTGTACATGTCCATTGAAAATTAGGCTGAATATATTCTACCTGGTTAAATCATAATACAGTCAGTAGTCCTCCCTTCCCTGTGGGAGATATGTTCTAAGACCTTCAGTGGATATCAGAAACTACCAGTAGTATTTATAGTATGTGTGTTTGAGCTGATAACCAAGGCAGATACACAGTCACAAACAGGAAGGTAGCATATACAGCATGGATGATCCCTGTCCAGGACTGAATGCGGTAGGATGGTGCAAGATTTCATCATACTACTCAGCCTGAAATTTAAAATATATGGATTGTGTATTTCTGGAATTTTTTTCATTTACTATTTTTGGACTGTGATCAATTAGAAGTAACTTAAACTGCAGAAAGCAAGCCTGCATGTAAGAGGGGTCCAGTATACAAATCCAGGTACATTTCATGGTTTATCCAAAGTTATATACACATCAGACATATTATTGGATTGGTTAGCATAATGTTTGTGAGGTATTTAGAGGGTAATTGGAAATAAACTGCTCTAACCTTTAAGTAATATTTGGTTTTACAATATGCACAAATAGATTTTGTCTCAGTATTCAGTTTACCTTTAAGGGTAGAATTTTTGGTGAATATAGAAACCATCAGAGATGGTTCATTTTAGAGTCAACGTTATGGTTATTACTTAAGCAGTCATGTAGCGTTTAGTTCTTGTGAAAGGCTGTATAATAATTCTCTACCGAAGCAGGGTAGAGACACAATGATAATATGATTTTTTAAAATGTATGTAAAAGATGAGTGGGAAAAAAGTTTTATTCAAGCACTGAAAAGATTAAAAACAAATTTAAGTTCTCAAAGTAATAAATCTGTAGTGAATAATTTATTAAAAGATACCTGTTGCTCATTAATGACTTCTTCCTAAAGAAAATTCTTTTTCCTAGTTGACTGAGACAAAGATTGGGTCAGAATGAACAGTAGTGTCAGATACACATTTCAAATAAGTCCATGCATTGTTTTATAGCCACACCAGTGTTGACACATGGATATCCACTTGAGTCACAAGATCTTTATGAATCTAGGGGGCCAGCAGGTGGAGTAGTGGTTAAGGTGCTGGACTCCCACATGGCAAACTGTGGTTTGCCAAATGCCTGGTGCTTTGGTACCCTTCTTATCTCGTCAGAGATAGTTTCTATAATACCTTATCTGGCACCAGGGATATTTGTGTAAATTCAGGGAATTCTCCCATCACTTCCATACTGCTTCTGTGCAGTTGGAACATCTGTTTATTTTACTTATTTATTTAGTGGGATGGGTGTGTGTGTGTGTGGTATTTTAGGCAGGGTCTCCTTGTGTCGTGTTGCAATCCTCCTACCTCAGCCTCCAGGGTAGCTAGGGTTACTTGCATGCATCCTGGCCCTGTCTAGGGTGGGCTGGAAATCAAACCCGAGTCTCCCATGTAGCCTCAGTCTGCCACGAGGCAGTATCCACTGTGCTCTACTGTGGCTGGACCAGAAAGTCTCTTCATTTCAATGAAAGAAAACATCATTTGGGAAAGGAAAAATAGTTGTTTTCTTTACAGGAGACTCCAGGAAGATCATTCCCAGGTGAAATGCCATAAACCTGTGTAGAAGATTTAGCCTGGCATTCCCCCTTTACAGCCCTCCATGATACTACATTAAGACAGGACCAGAAGTCTTTTACCTTGGAGCAGCTGTGAACAGCTGAGAAGCATTTGCTTTTGCACGTAAACAATTAATAATGGATTTGCTGGCATACTCCATGGCAATTCAAGGTCTTCAAGTTGAGAAAATACAAAACAATTTCACATCCTCACATGACTGGTCCTAAAGAACATTACCCCCTCCACCACCCATGCAACTGTGGCCAGTTAGACTTTAATTGTTGAAGAATATCTGGTAAAGCTAGAACTAGAAAACAATGGATCCTGTTTACTAGTAGTAACATACTGTGCTGATTACATAATTAAATTGTGATAGTCTGGGACCTTTTATTTAAATTCCTCTAATTCTTTTTATATTTAAAAGATTATGTGTTAATTCTATTACAAATGAAAGTTTTTCTTTTTTTTCCAGATCATGTAACACATACAACTTTTCAAAACAGTAAGAGCAAATAGGCTGATACCCTCACAAAAGCTTCAAAGTTGAGGTTATGGGAACAGATGTACATAATATATTGATAAATTTCTGTAAAAGACTAATTATTGGCATGTACAGTTGAGTCATGGTCATTACAACTCCACTGCATTTTATTTTTTAATCCTTTCCCTGGGGCCAGCAGGTAGCACAGTGATTAAACCACTGGATTCCCACATGACTGACCACAGTTTGATTCCTGGACCTGGTGGCTTGAAAAATCATACCAGGCATGTGTGCATGCATGCCCAAAATTCCAGAAGGAGGATGGAAGAGTAGGGATTGCAGAGTGGCCATTCTCCCAGGGGGTGATTTTTCACTTCCCCTCTTTTTGTCTCTCTCCTCTATGGTGAGAGCATGTGCCCTATGGCAAAAAAAGTAAAAAAGAACAAGAAAAAAAAAACTTTCTCTGGAAATTTGCGTGTGCTTTAAAATTAAACTATATTATGTATTACTTAGCCTGTCTTTCTATGTATTAGTTCTTAAAAATCTTGGTTTCCATCTTGCAAAAAGTTACACTCTTTTTGTACTGTCTTGACAAAGTTAAATTGTAATGCAAGATGTAGGAAATTGATTGTACTCTTTAAAATTAGATGCTTCAAGCTAATGTCTTTGAACTATCCTGCCGTAAGGAACAGAAAGGAAAATACTTGTGAGAGATTATGTCTTCTGTCTTTTCTGAAACTGATTTTCTGCTAACATGCTTGCTAGACTTGCCCAGAAGAAAATGGTACAAGTGTGATATGATTTCTGTACTCTGGATATGGAGATTTAATGGCATGAATACTTCATAAAAGAAAGAGAGACTTTAGAGGACAATTTTATCCTATTATTCTTGAGGCTTTTACAATCTTTAGAGAAACAAAATGGGAGCTATCTCTTTGAAGAGAAACAGAAACATCTTAGAGACAATAAGGCAGAAAATGAAAGCGAAACCCACAGGATTTTTCCCTTATTATGGAAGTTAACATTACCCACCCCAACCCATTCCCAAATATTTTTCTGCTTAAAGAGCAAGATTCTATACAAGGATTTTTTTTCTCTCCTTGTCATATTTGAAAACAAAAAAAAACAAAAAAAACAAGAAACTTTGTATTGCTGTTCCATCATAATGAGGGTTTTATAATTTTTATAAAGCAGATATTACAGAGGTTTTTTTTTTTTTTTCGAAAGACATAATAAGAATTTTTAATCCTGGTTTTTGAAAGAGCTTCCCAAAAGCCTGCAATGATAAAACTTATTTTAAAAGATATGTTCCCAGTTGTTCTGTTAAAATTTGTATCGATTCAACATTTGAGATTAAGTTTTTTTTTTAAGTTTTCTTTTTTACATAATTATTTTTACTTAACTTTATTTGTCCAATTATTTATTTATTTTAATTTGATCAAGAGAGGGATAGAGTGAGTGAGAGAGAGAGAGAGAGAGAGAGAGCAAGCTGCCAGGTCCAGGACTCAATCCATGGTTGCCCATATGGGAGGTCCAGCCCCCTTAGCCACCGCACTACATTCTGGCCCAAGATTAAGTTATTTTTAAAAGGAAAGTTAGAAACATGCAAAAACACATTAACTGAAACGCTGCTCAGTCTGTAACTCTGCAGTTTGATCTTTTATCAACCCTCCCTCCATTTGTCCCATTTCTCCTCCCACCTTCCTTCCCTCCTCCCATTCTCACTCCCCCTCCTTCCCTATTTCTTTCTCTCTTCTTTCTTCTTTGTCATGTTTTGCTGTTACTTGATTCTCAAATAATTTCTGATATTGTCTAAATTTTAGTGTCACTATTTTATAAAACTAATTAGAACTTTAATGTGTAAAACTATCAGTTTTATGGGTCAGCAGTTGATGTGGTGATTAAGGTGCTGGCTCCCATATAGCCAACTCTGGTTCATGTCCAGGACCTGGCGGCCTGAAAAACACAATGAGTAAGAGTGCATGCACACCTACACTTCAAGAGGAGCCTGGAAGAGAAAGGATTGTGATGTGGCCATCTCTCTGGGGCAAGGGGGTGATTTCTCACTTGCCCTCTTTCTGTATCTCTCTCTGCCTCCCTCCAGTGAGCTCACATGCCCTACAGCAAAATATCTATTAAAAAAAATTAGTTTTTTTTCAGGAATTGTTTCGCTTAGTATAGTTAATGTGATATTATTAACGTGATACTGGTAAGAATAGTTAGCATTCTGTGTGCACATTCTGTATCACCAATGCAGTACTCTTATGGCCATTAACACGAATTATCATCCTTTATGCTTCTCCAGTATTAGGAGGAAGTATTGTTAAGTTATGATAAGGTTTCTTTTTCTGGGGTCCTTTTGCCTGTTAAACTTCATGTCCATACCTAGAAACTGTCCCCACGTGTACACTGTTCAGCCCCACTTCATCACAGTTGTGCTGCACTACAGGTCAAGGCTCAGAAAAATGGCTGATTTTTTTTTTTCTTTTTTTCTCTCTAAGACAGGGTCTCACTGGGGCTGACAGGTGGCATAGTAGTTAAAGTACTGGACTACCACATGGCTGACTGTGGTTTGAGTCCCGGACCCCACAGCTTGAAAATCACCCCAGGCACAGGTGCAAACATGCCTTAAATCCCGAGAAGAGAATGGAAGGGATTGTGATGTGGCTGTCCCTCCTGGGGATTGATTTCTTACTTTCCCTCTCTCTGTCCATCTCTGTCTTTCTCCAGCTAGCACTTATGCTCTGTGGCAAAAAAAATCTTTAAGATAGAGGCTCACCATGTTACTATCCTCTTCCCTCAACCTGCCAGCTGGGTCTGCAAGGACACACCGTCACACCTGGCTCTTTCACCCAAGGGCTCTCTATGTCACTCAGGCCAAATGCAAGCTCACCATACTCCTGCCTTAATCTCTCCACGTTGCTGACATTACCTCTGTATCACCTGCCTGAACTCTAGGTTGGACTGGGAATCGAATCCTGGACTCGCATGTGGTTCCCTGCCTGGGGAACACAGTGTCTTAGCAGCCATGCATTATAACTGGGCACCCTTCCTTCTTTTTTATTTTTTTTAAATCAATATAACTTTTATTTGCACATTAATGTGAAATAGTTTAGAACACTGTTGTGATGTTTGCATCATTAATATCATTAAAGTTATCTCTGATATACAGCCATGCACAGTAATTCCTTTGGTTTTGTGAAAAGATGGAGTAATATACTTTGATGTCTCAAATGTTGATGTGATTTGTGGGATAATTGTTGTCCTCTTATCCTAAAAAGTGATGCCATACTTTTACTCATTGCAGTAGCAATATTGCCTTTGGTATATTATTAACCTCTGTGCAACTCAATTTAGATATCTCAAATTGAAATTTGAAATACTTGTATGGCGTATCAACAACAGTAATGGAAATAACTAAGGCAATTTTTATAAACAGTTCTTGTCACGCAATTTAAACTAATTTAATTAGATATATAATTAAAATGAATTATTTAAAATTTTGGACTTTTGATTATCACAAAGCTATTTGTAGTAAATTTTATTTACTATGTAGGTAATTTTTTATGAATCAATCTGTTTACTTAGAATAACTTTTTTTTAATACTATCTTGCTATATTGCAATCCTCCTGGCTCAAGCTCCCAGCTGGGACTACAGGCCTGCTTCAAACAATAACCTTTTATATTTGACAATAGTTTAAAATCTTGGGCTACCTTTGAATTCTGTCCTTTGTCTTTTGTTTTGTTTAATATGTGTGTTAAGTCAGTTGCATATCTACATGAGATATCTGTTGCAACATTACTTACAATAGTTAAGATTGAAAAGAGTGAAGTCTTTTATTAGAAGACTAATTGAATAACTTATGTTGTACCCATACAGGGGCAATATTTCATAGTCTTAAAAGTAATTGTGAGTTCATACACTACACATAAAGAAGTTCAATATACAGAGTTACATAAAAGAACAACTATAGAACACTTCAAGTATAACATTTGTTTGAATAATAAATATGCACTTAAGTATATACACAAGTATATAGATACATGTATAGGTCTGGACTCAACCAGATAATAGGAAGAACAACTCCTGTTATGGTGTTTTAGTGGACACTATTCACAAGCTCTCTCATTCTTACAGCTTCTAATGTCTATGTTATTCACTCTGAAATCTGTATCTTGATTTGCAGCAGTGTGTTGAAATCAGACATAAGAATTTCTCAAAATAAATTCCTTTACCACTTGTGGTATGGACCAGGGAAAATGTTTCACCAGCTATCTTTGTTCTCATGAATTCTCAGTTATCTTCATCCCTCTTTTTTTTTTAAACTTTGACTTAAGTATCATATAAACTGAGTCTTGCCAATGACATGGTGTTTAAGGGCGCTAAACTCCCACATGGCCGATTGAGGTTTGAGTCCCGGACCTGGTGACTTTCTCTCTCACTTTCTCCCTCTCTGGTCAAATTAAAATACATAAATAAATAAAGCTAAATAAACTAATTCTTTAAAAAGATTTATTAAAAAGGTATCATATAAACCTTATATATAATATAATTATACTTATGTAATAATACACACACATATTTACAAATTTGCTCTAGGGTGTAGTGCCCTATAGCAAAACTTAAGAAATATATATACACATATATACACACACACATACACATACATGTATATTTCATTAAAGGGCCCACTAGTGCTTTTTTAAAAATTTTTTTGGAGAGGTTTTTGCTATAGGGTGCGTGTGCTCGCCAGAAAGACAGAGAGAGACAGACAGAAAGCGAGAAGTCACCCCTCAGGGGGAGATGGCCACGCTCAATCCCTTCTCCTCCATTCTCCTCTCAGGATCTTGGGCACATATGCACACACGCCGGCTTGAGTTTAAGCCGCCGGGTCCAGGACTCGAACTGCAGTCGACTCCATGGGAGTCCAGCAACATAGCCATTACGCTAACTGCTGGTCCCTAGCCCACTAGTACTTGATGGCCAAGGTAGCAGGATCCCACATGCCTTATTGCGTAGCTGGAGGTTCAGACTATTGGTTTGAGTCCCAGACCTGGCATGTTGAAAGCCATACCCATCACATGTGTGTGCCCGAAACTTGCAAAGGAGAAATGGAGGAGAAGGGCTAATGGTGTAACCATCCATCATGGCAAGTGCTTTCTCACTTTCTTTCCCTCTCTCTCCCTCTCTGATGAGTGCATGCACCCTTTAGCAAATAAAAACAATTTCATTATATACCCATAATTTACGTAATCACTCTTCTAATAGGTACTTCATGTTGCTTAAGTTTTTGCTGTTATACATAATATCATATCAAATATATTCTTTTTTTGCTTTCTTCCATACTTAAAATGATTTTGTGAGGATAACTTCCTAGAAATAGCCTCACTATACTTAAAAAGATATGAACATATACTTTGGCTCCCAAACCAGATTTCCAGTTTACTCTGTTCAATAGAAAATACATAATTAATGTCCATTATTTCAGTTGGTGAATGAACTACTCTGTGTTTTCATAGCCCGGAAGTCCTGTTGTCTTCATAAAAGGTGCTTTGTAGATGTTTTATCCATTTGAATACTTAGAGTGGAAGTCTAAATCCTCATAAATAATATATTCATAGAAGTAGAGGAAGGCAATGTATTTTAAGTCAAAGCAAATTGACAGCAAGGGTAATCCATTCTTTTGTCACATAATACTGAGAAAATAGTGGGAAGATAATGACTGGTATTAATTACCGAAAGTGTTTAAACATGCCAATTAAGCAGGAAGCAAGGAAACACCTTGGTGAATGTTTAAGGTAAGCTCGTTGAAGCCAAAAGATGGCATAGTAGTTACATAGTTGGACTCCAACATGGCCAACTATGCCTCCAGTCCTGGACCCAGTGACTTGAAAGTCATGCTGGGTACATGTGTATGCCTAACAAAGATGCCAGGAAGAGGATGGAGGAGAAGGGATTGTGACGTGACCATCCCCCCTGGGATTTCTCTCTAACTGTCTCTGTCTCTTTCTCTCTCTGCAGCGAGTGCATGCACCCGAAGGCAAAGACCTCTTAAAAAATAAATTAATTAAATTAAAAATAAGATATGCCTGTTACCTTCTTTCTACTTTATCTCTCTTTCCGAGGACAATGGGCTTCAGTTATTTAGTTCATTTAATCTAGAATTCATAAAGGTTTTCAAATTGTGTGCATTTTTTTTTTTTTTAGAAGTTTTAGCCATAAGATGCATGTGCTTGCTGGAGAGAGAGAGAGAAACAGACAGAGACAGTGAGAGGGAAAGTGAGAAATCACCCCCTAGGAAAGATGGCCACACTGTAATCCCTTCTCCTCCTGGAATCTTGGGAACACATGCACATTCACCTGGTGTGAGTTTCAAGCCCTTGGATCCTGTATTTGACTATGGTCGACCATGTGGGAACCCAGAGATGTAACCACTATGCCCCCTGCTGGCATCCATTGTTCCCCAATTGTGTGCGGTTTTAACTTTTCTATTTCTTAGGAGAAATGAATAAAATGGTGACAGTTTATGCTTATATCCTGGAACATTGGGATTTATAAAAATGACTATGTGTTACTATTTATTCATGTGTAGAGAGGTTTTTGCTAGGGCGCATGCATCTACCAGAGAGACAGAGGGAAACAGAGATACAGAAAGCAAGATATCACCCCACCAGGGGGGATAGCCACGCCGCAATCCCTTCTCCTCCATTCTCTTCTTGGGATTTTTGGCACGCATGCACACGCGCCTGGTGTATGTTTTAAACCACCAGGTTTAGGAGTTGAACCGTGTTTGACTCTGTGGGAGTCCAGTGACGTAACCATTACACCATCTTTATATTTATACATCCTTCTAAAATTGCATGTTATTATTTAATTTTTTATATTAATTTATGTAAGTAGGTTCTTGGCAAGAAATTTACAACACTAATTTGTGAAGGTAAAGTCCATTTGTAAGGGCAAACACAGATCACAGGTAGCCCTGGAGCTGAGGAACAACTTTGATTTTTGGTAAATTCTGCAAGTCCACAGTTTTCTAATCAACCTCATGTTCCTCTGTAATCTCATATTTCTCCTTCTCTGTGTCAAAGATCTCACCTTCCTGGTGTTTGGGCCTCCGCAGCTTCAGTTTCTTAAAGTAAGCATTGCTGAGGTGTTTTGGGATTTTTAACTTTGCTACTATCAATTTTCGTGGAGGTGGCAATGACAAATTTCTGGTGTGTTTTATGCAGTGAAACTCTATTGAGAACCAGAGTTCCAGTCACAAGTAGCAAGCCACCTCTCAGCTACTTCAGGAAAACCACTCTCTTGCCTCTGTGGCGTCAAATGAGGATGATCGGAATGGTTCCGGAAGTGATGCTGACTGAAGGGATTTTTTGCCATAGCTCAACAGCTTTCGAGGCACATCTTCAGTAGGATAGTACCTAGGCATTATGCGAGGTTTAGTCACTGAATACCACCATTCTTGTCCCTACCAACTGGTTTGTGACAGTGGCAAGAACTTTCTCCTTTGTCTTTTCAATCCTGGATTTAGTGGCTGAGTATTTTCTCTCGTACATGGACTTCCTGTTACACATGGCAGATCAGGAGTATCTGCCAATACCTCAGACTAGGACAGGATTTGGGCTGCAATGGGGCTTCCACTTCTTGGGCTCTTTAGCTTGGGGTCAATCCTTTTTAACCTTGCCTTCTTGACTTTGGGTTTCTTCGTAGCATCTCGCTTCTCAGCTTTTTCACCTCCCATCTTGTATAATGGGATAGAGAATTTGTTGAATTTTAATGCCTGAGATTTTGGGCAGCCAGCAAGTAACATGGTGGTTGGGTGCTGGACTCCCACATGGCTGACCACAGTTCAAGTCTCAAACCTGGTAACTTAATATTCATGCTGGCTGCAATTCCATATGTACCAAAAACCCCAGAAGGAGAATGGAGAAGGGATTGCAGTGTGGCCATCCTCCTGGGGGATGATTTCTCACTTTTTCTCTCATTGTCGCTCTCTGTCTTTCTCTAGTGAGTAGACATGCCCTGTGGCAAAAACTAAATAAATAAATAAATAAACAGAATTTTCTTGTATTCTTGTGCCTCAATTTCCACCTGCCTATAGGCACATTATTTAAATCTTATTTATTCTATAGGAACTGGCCATTAGCATCCCCTGCCCATGACTCAAAGTCCAGACCTTGAAAGCCGATGTATTCTGTGAATTGCCGACCAGGGCCTATAGAATCCTTATGAAGTGCCTGCCAGGCCCAGCCTGAACTGACATATGGGTTTCAGGAATTGGTATTCTGGATTCCTTTCCAGGTTCTGGATTATTAATGCCTATCTATATATTTTTAACTGACTCTTTGTTTTTTAAGAATGAATTGTGTGTACTGAAATATATTAGGTTCCTTCTCTGACTTTTTTAAGCTTGTCTGTTTCTCATTACCACTCCTAGTATAGGATGTTTTTTGTTGTTTTTTCTAATCTGACACAAGTCTAATGATTGAAATGTAGTAATAGTCTTGGGACTGTAAATGATAATAAATAGTTTATTTTCAACAGGTATGGTCACTATTAAAGATCTCATTTGTGTCAACAAATGAGACACCAAGAGTTGATAAAAGGAAATTAGCAAAATCTCAACATGGATGGGCTGTCTTAATAGTACCTCTATCTTTCTTATACAGGGTAGCAAAAGTCAGGAGAAATAAATATGAGATGACTTAAAAAGCTCATAGAAAAATGGAATTAAAGTTTAAATTTATCTTGGTGGAGACAATTTTTGAAATCTATGTGTTTGTTTCATAATATGCATTTTCTAAGAACTTTTTAAAGAACCACTCATAGCTTGAAACCACACAGTTAACAAGTTTGATGTTATGGCCCTATGTTAGCAATGTGCCCGTATGGCGAATACTTTTTTTCCTTTTTGAACATACCTGAAAAAGTTACCAATGAACAAAATCTGGTATATAAAGCTAATTTAAGTTATTTCAAAAATTATTACTATACAGGTCATCTAATATGAAATAAAAATATAAATTAATATGAAAAAGTAAAATAAAATCACATTTATAAATTGCAAAAGCATGCCTGTAAACAGCTGTATAATAGTAAAAATAGTAGATGCATTGTAAATTTATGGGATGTTGAGGTTAAAGTTATTAAGGGAAATTTATAGTCGTAAAAGCTTACCTACAACAAAAGAAATGTCTAAAATTAATGAACCTTGCATTCAATGTAAAATTTTAAATAGCATGGGACCAGCAGATGGCATACTGGCTGTGTTGCTGGATTCCCACATGGTCAATGCGTTTCAAGTCTCAGACCCAGCAACTTCAAACTTTCAAGTCTCAGACCCAGCAGCTTCAAACTCATGCCAGGCGCATGTGTTTGTGTGCCCAAAATCCTGAGAGGAGACTGGAAGGGATTGCAGTGTGGTCATCCCCCGGGGGATGATTTCTCGTTTTCTGTCTCTGTCTCTATCTCTCTGGCGAGCACACATGCCCAATAGCAAAAATCTCTCTTATAAAAAAATTTAGAATAACAGAATTAACCCACACATACTGGAAATTTACAGATACCAGGATGTACTGAAATAGGGAAAAAATGTAAAAGAATTATTCAAGGCAAATGAACGTTCTAATATCAGAGTTCTTTAGGGAGACAGCCAATAGGGTGTGTACAGACAGATAAGAGGGGACTTATGACAGCTAATTCCCACACAAGCCCTCCACTAGATAGAGACCCTAGGATGGTGGTGATGTGGTTCAGTGCAAGCCTGAAGACCTCAGAAGCAGGGAAACCAATTATGTAACTCTCAATTTGAGCCCCAAAGTCTGAGGAACAGTGTAGAGTTGGGGGAGGGGTGCTGGAGGAATGCTTGTGTAAGTCTGGAGTCCAAAGGTAGGTGAGCCTTGAGCCTTGAGTTCTTTTTTTAAAGTTTTTACCATAGGGTGTGTGTGCTTGCCAGAGAGATAGTAAGAGGGAAAGTGAGAAATCACTACCCCACCCTTGTACCCTAGGGGAATGGCCGAGACTACAGTCCCTCTCATCCATTCTTGTAAGATTTTGGGCATGCACACACACGTGCCTAGTATGAGTTTCAAGCCAGCAGATCTAGACTCAAACTATGGTTGGCCATGTGGGAGTCCAGCACCTTAACCACCATGCCACCTGCTGGCCCTGAGCCTTGAGTTCTTATGTCCAAGCCAACAGAAATCTGTCATTCTCATAGAAGAGACCCCCTCTGTTCTGTATTTGTTCTCCCAAGGCCCTTTGTTGACTGATGGTGCCTACCCACATGAGAGTGGATCTTCCCCACCTAAGTATTTCCTGATTGCACATTAATACCCCCTACAGACACATCCAGAATAATGCATTATTGGAATTCTAATCCAGTCAAATTAACACCCCAAACTAACCATCACTATGGGAGTTTGAAAAGAATAATTGGAGACACTAACTTCTGTCAAGGTTAAACGTGGAAGAAAAACAATATTAGGAGTGAAAAACCAAAAAAAAGGAGACATAGGGAACCAGCTGGTGGTGTGGTGGTTAGTTAAAGTGCTGGACACTCCCACATGGCCGACTATGGTTTGAGCCCCAGACCTGGTGGCGTGCCTTCTCTCTCTCTCTCTCTCTCTCTCTCTCTCTCTCTCTCTCTCTCTGTGTGTGTGTGTGTGTGTGTCTGTCTGTCTGTCTGTCTGTCTGTCTGTCTCTGTCTGGTCAAATTAAAATAAATGAAAGAATAAATAATCCTTAAAAAAAAGGAGACATAGCCACAGCTGCTGTCATAGACTCAGCAGATAAAGGGATTGACAACGTTGTGAAAATGTTTTTTAAAACCTCAAATGAAATCTATTTCTAGAAAAATAGACTTAACCAAAGTTGGCTCAAGGAGGAAGAAAAGATGGGAGTAGTTTATAACTATAACCAATGGAGAAATAGAATTAGTAGCAAGTATCTTCCCACAAAATAACATCAGATCCAAATAGTTTAATGAGTTCTAAGAACAAGTAATTGTCATTGTTTAAAAGTTTTCTGCCATAGGTTATGTGCACATGCCAAAGAGAAAGAGACAGAGAGAGGGAAAGTGAGAAATTACTCCCCTTCCTCCAGAAGGGTGGCCACACCACAATTCCTTCTCTTCTGTTCTTCTCTTAGGATCTTGGTCAGGCATGCACTCACACCCGACATGATTTTCAAGTCACTGGGTACAGAACCTGAACCATAGTCAGCCATGTGGGAGTCCAGCTCCTATCCAAATAATTGCCACTTTTTACAAACATTCCTAGAAATGAAAATGTATAATTTTTTAAACTCATTCAATAAGGCTAACATAACCAAAAACTGACAAGGAAAATAGAAGAAAGTAAATTTAAAGGCCAATCTCAGTAATGAAGATGTATGTAAAAAGCTAAATAAAATATTAGCATACTAAATTTAGTATTAGGTAGCTTTTTTAAATAAAGAGAGAAAATTAAGTTGATCTCTAGATAGCAAAAATGAAGAGTAATATAATCTACCACAATTAATATTATTATCTCAATTGACATAGAAAATATTTGATAAAATAGAGCATTCATTTCCATACACACATATATATATATATTCACATTTTTATTCTCTTATATGCGTATATATGTGTATATATATACACACACAATGTACGGAGATGTGTATATGTGTATATACATGAGTATACATATGTGTGTGTGTGTGTGTGTGTGTGTGTATATATATATATATATATATATTCCGTGTGTGGATATGTAAATACATACACACACACACACACACACACACACACACACAGACTCTTCTATATATCATATATTTAATGTGTTTGTTATATCATTTATGTGTTTATACACATATTTTACCCTGATTTGTATATGTATGTGCATGTCTAATAAACAAGGTCATTTCTTTTACCTACTAAAGACCATCCACCAAGAACATAGAGTAATGATCACATTTACAAGTAAATGTAGAAAATACTCCCTTTAAGAAGAAATTAGTGGGGCACAGTGGGAATGCAATTGGGCCACATGGAAATGATCTAGGGTTTGTGTGTCAGGACCTTCCTGAGCATACCAGGTTGGCATGCACCATGTAATCCAGGCTGGCTGAAATTGGGGTAGATCATGGCATGAGGACCCTGTGGGGGATGTACCACTCTCTCTTTCTCTCTGCCTCATCACTCTCTGTCTTGAAATAAATAATAAATTTTAAAAAGAAAGAAGCAATGCAAGGCAATTATCAGTTAAAATTCAGGTTCCTAGCTACTTCAGAGTGGTAGGGTAAAATGGAGAGGAGGATGTGGCCAGGACAAGAAACAAAATGGTTCATCCATTGTACTAATCTGTTCTCCATCTTTACCTGAGTGGAGGGAAAGTTGGTTTTCATTTTATTATTATTATATATGCTTATTTCACTTTATAGATAATCCATGTATGATACTACAATAAATTTCATTTAATGAGTAAATGAGAACTGGACCAGTGATAAAAATCATAAAATAGTTTTTGAAGATACTTGTCCATGACGGATCAAAGGTAAAAGCAGAAGTTCATGAGCTCATGAGTGAGCACAGTGTTTTGCATATGCACTGTCATTTGCCTTATTCTGTCTAGCAAAGGGGAATTGGCAACACTTCTGCTTTCATGTAAAATGGCGGGAGGATGAGGTAAAAGACCAAAACTCATAAGGCCCTCTGTGATGTTTAATGGGGTCTGTCAGTATTTTTCTCTTTGGAGAATCACAAAATGGATTAGAATTTCAAATGAACAATGAAAGCAATATAAATACATTTGAAAGATTTTTGAATTAGAAGAGAAAAAATTCCAGTTGAATACATTAAAGAAGTTTTATGAAGTGAGTTAGTTTAAAAGATCAGTGAATTCTGTGGAAAACTATTAGATTTCATTTAAATGACTATCAGAAACCATTGATTTCAATGATAAGAAAATGTCTCCAAGGGTTAAGTCTTCCAAATTTAACTACATGATATCAAATTAGAGAAGGTATGCCATGGGAATCTATTTCATAGTTGTCAACCAGATTGTCTGACAATATATATTTAAGGCTTAAGATCTGCACACTAAGTTGAGAATTTTTTCCTCTTTTTGGTTCTGAATCTAATTTTTTTTTTTTCCTATTTTACCTCTGCTTGATCTCAGACCATCTTAATTCTATGAAGTGGCCAAAATATTTCTTGCTAACCTCTTTTTAGAAGTCTAAAATAGAAATTAAGCTGCTCTTTCAGTCTAATTGAATCTCTCCTCCCTCTGGCATTTAAATGTTGTTTCTAAAGAATACACTCCATGGAGATGCTAGTTTCTTTAGTCATTGATATAGCCTCCGCTTTACTGTACAGGTTTCTGATATTATTAATGTTATGATAGAAGAACACATAATGAAGATTATTTGTTCAATTTTTATTGTGCTAATTTTCCTCAGTTTTCTGTATTTTGTATGCTTTCTGAATAAAGTTTATAAAGGATTAGAGGTCTTCCAAAATTTCATGGGAAATGTATATTATGAAAAAACTACACATGGACTTCAAACATTCTTTGTACCAGAATAAACTTGTACTTTAACTACACTTTCCCACAGACATTTGAAGTTCTTTCATAAAAAAGTAAAGCTTCTTGAAAATAGTAAATTGTTTTTTAAGACAACATAAGAAAATTGGTATATTTTTTATTTAGTGATTTATTTTAATATGAATCTTTATTTGTTAGGTCTCCTGTTTTATTCCCCATCTGTGATATTTCACTCAATGGAATTTTCTTCATGCTCTGCCGAATCTCAATGCCTGTGATCTCTTAGAGTTATGAGAAATATTGATAAGATTTTTTAATATAAGTGTGTGCCAGTTAACTTTGTAAGTAAGCTAGAATGAATTGGTGTGTGGTAAAGACAAGATGTTATTAATTAAAAGATAAGCCAAGAAAGCATGTTATTTTGTTATGATGAATTGAAAAGCCCAGATGTCGACAGACTTATTCCATTCCTGAGAGAATGTTTTAGGAAATTAAGTGCAAAATACTCATATTTTTATGATGCAGCTTTCTTTCCTTTTGACAGAAGCTTTAAAAAGTCATGTAAAGCCATAGACCTGAGCTAATTACTCCCACTTTTTAAAAAATAAAGACAGACAGTGTTTAGGAAGGACTTTCCAAAAAAAGAAAGGGTAGAATTTTCAGCATGCAAAACTAGTTCTCTGAAAAAATACCTCTTATTTAAATAAACCCTTAGCAATTTTTTCTAGCCATATGTAAAAATGGTGTCATGACTTGCATTTGAATTAATGAAATAATAGCTTCAGTAGCTATATTTATAATGTCTACCTTAACCTAAATTTTTATACCATGGTATATTTTGTAGTCCAACATGCTGAATTTCTGAACAGCTGAGTAATTATTACAAGCTGTAAAGCTTATTGTTATTTTCCTTCTTGACTTTGCCATCTGTCAGAAACAAAAGCAAAGATAAAAATCTCATTGAGTCACAAAAGATTTTGTGTTGCCTAATGTGCCTTCTGTGGAGACATATCTATTTAGGGGGAAATGCTGCATTTTAAAGAAAATCTTCATTATTTCTTTGCAGATGGGGAACTCAAGGAGATTTCACCACTACCCATCCTCGGCCTGTGGTCAAAGTAAAACTCTTCACAGAAAGCACAGGGGTCTTGGCTCTTGAAGATAAAGAACTGGGAAGGGTGAGTTATGCTCAGCCCTGTGTGTGTGAGAAAGTACAATTTTTATTTCTTTTGATTCAGAGTGAAGGTAGACCCTCTGTATGTAAGTATGCTGTATATAAATTTTATGTTCATAATTTACATAAAATCATTTATTTGCAATTTCCCCTGAGCCTAGTTTATAGGCCTAATTTATTCAATACAATTGTCAGTAACAGAAAGTACTATGATAGGTTTTGGATGTGTGTAAGGGATACGCCAGAGTTCACAGTCACCAAATAACTCATTCTCACACCTGCATGTCACTGGCCATTGAGTGTGAATGGCATGGCCAATTTGTCTTCTTTGGTGAAAGGTAATTCTCATTTAATACATTTCTGTCCATAGGTTAAAAGGTCATCTTTGGGAGTCAGCAGGTGTGGTGGTTAAGGCACTGGACTGCCACATGGCTCACCTTGGTTTGAGTCCTGTCCTTAGCAGCTTGAAAATCATGCTGGATATGTGTACATACCTGCCCAAAATCCTAGAAGGAGAATGGCAGAGAAGGGATTGAAGTGTGGTCATCTCCCCGGGGGATGATATCTCACTTTCCCACTCTGTCTCTTTCTCCTTCTGGCAAGTGTATACACCCTGTGTCAAAAACTTTTAAAAAAAAGTTTTTTTCTTGTTTTTGTTTTTGCTTTTATTATTATTATTATTATTATTATTATTATTATTATTTTAGAGAAATTTTTACTATAGGGCACATGTGCTCACTGGAGAGACAGAGAGAAACAGAAAGCAAGAAATCACTCCTGCTCTCCGAGGGACGGCCATGCCGTAATCCCTTCTCCTCTATTTTCTTCTCTGGATCTTGGGCAGACACAAACACGTGCCTGAGTTACAGAATATTTCTTAAATTCATTTATCTCCCTAACCTGTTCACATTTTCCTTGAAAATTTCTTCCACACTTTTTAACAATTTTTTTTCCCTTAGTCACCTTTTTATAACCTGGAATATGTTTATCTTTTAATATCAGTATGTGCTGGCAGAATAAACATTAATATTAGGTAGATTTGTGATCTCTACACCCTTCTGTGTAAAAGGTTATCTTCAGTCTTATTTATGAGGTAGACATATTCTAATGAGCAGGTTGTAAGTTGTCTTTGTAATGATAGTCTAGTTTAGTTAGAGCTGAAGACTGTGTTCATACACGTTTTCAGGGATTAATCCTTTCAGAAATCTTACTTGAAAGTTTCTGGTGGGTCCAGACAGTAGCACAGTATTACAACACAACACTGTTTTAGGCAGACCTGCATGGGCAGGTTGTCAGTTCCTGTTCAGAGAGCTCCCTGACTACACTTAGCACAAGCTTGCCTAGACCTCGGCTGGCAGAGGCTGGGGTGGATTGCAGAATCAGACCCTGTTGGGGTGTTTGTTCTCTTTCTCTTGCTTGCTCAGAGTAGGAATAGTTTTCTTTCTTTATTTTTTTACAGACAATTTTAAAAAATAACTTTTTTAAAAAGACAATTTCTGTGCAATGCTAGATGTTAAAGGATGCTAGAATAACCTGTATATTAGAAATATTTTTCCCTGAAGTTTAGATTTCCATTCATTTTAAATTTTTTTTACTACCTCCTTCAAACTGTTGGACGTTTTCCACTTCTAGGAATTTTGTGACTCTATACCCACACTCCAGAAATAGTGAGTCTGTGCTCACATTCTGTAGTTCCTCTTCTGTTTCCTTGGTACAGATATGTGTTAATACCCGAGAGAGCTCTGCTACATTGCTCATTCATAATTCATATGTTGCATATTTGTGCATTTATTCATTCAACAAAGGTACACAGATAGCCAGATCTAACAGAAGATCCTTGGACACTACCTATGATCTTAATAGATTTATGAATTCGGATTTTTATTTAAAATATTATTATACTAATTTTAATATGTTACTATTAGGTAGATTAATTTTATCTTATTTCCATATTGTAACATTTTTTCAATATTTGACAGCAGTCTTTCAAAATATAGAGTTGATGTCTCAGCTGGTCTAATATAGTTAAGCATTTTTAAATTGACACAAGTGGCTTTTTTTGTTTGTTTGTTTTTGGAGAGATTTTCGCCAGAAAGACAGAGAGAGACAGAGATAGAAAGCGAGAAATCACCCCCCAGGGGGGATGGCCACGCTGCAATCCTTTCTCCTCCATTCTCCTCTCGAGATCTTGGGCACGCACGCACACACACGCGCCCGGCATGAGTTTAAGCCACCGGGTCCAGGACTTGAACCACGGTCGACAACATGGGAGTCCAGCAACATAGCCATTACGCTAACTGCTGGTCCCTTGTTTGATTTTTTTTTTCAATTATCAGAGGGTACATGCTCTCACTGGGGCAGAGGAAAGAAAGGACTCCCTGGTGGGGCCTGTTTACACTGCAATACCTTCTCCCTCTCTCCTTCCTGGTGGGATTTGGTTCCTCATGCATGCATGCCTGGCCTATTTTTCAAGTGACTGGGCTGGGATTTGAACCATTATTGGCCATGTGGAATCCAACTTCCTTAATTAGTAGGTTATCAGGCTGACCCAGTGGCATATTTCTACACAGTGGTATATCTGAGAAAGGTCTTATGCTTTCTTACACCCTTTATACGTGAAAGGCAGTTTTCTGTCTACACCAGGATTTCCCAATCATAACACTAGTGATACATTGTGCAGGATAATTCTGTAGTGTTGGGTGTTCTTCTGTATATTGTGCTATACTTAGCAACATCCCTGTCTTCTAGTCAATAGATGCCAGTAGTTTCTTTGCAAACCCACCCTTTAGTGAAGATAATTGAGAATGTCCACAGACATTGCCGCATGTCCTGGGGGGCTGTGCAAAATTATGACTGCTTGAGGCCCCAATCAGTCCTAATGACCTCAGTAGGTTTTAAGATAATAAATATCATTAATGTATCAATGACTTTCAATTTTTTTATTATTTTTCCCTTGGAGCTTCAGATTTGCAAATGCAACCTGCATACTTGGTATTTCCAGTTGTATATAAATAGATATCTCAAACTAAATATTTTTTAAATAGAGCTTATGATCCACACCCCCATAAAGTCTTCCATTGAGGTAGTTGCCAAGCCAGTGACCTAGACACCCCCTTTGTTTTTCCTTCCCTCACTTTGTTATTCAGTGTGTTTGTGAGATTCATCAGCCTTGCCCTAAGTTCTCTTGCATCCACACACATCTTAATATCTCTATTACCCTAACTCAAGGAAATATTGTTTCTGTAATGATCTATTTAATACGTTCCCATTTACTATTTAGTTCTCATTTACTATTTCGCCCCTCTGATCCTGTATTCAATACCTCAGTCACAATGATCTATTTAAATTCAAAACAGATTATTTCATTCTGTTGTCAAAATTTTCTGTCTTCACATTTATTTGGGATAACAACTGGACTCTTCATCAGAGTGTAGCAGCCCAAGAGCCGTCCTCAAGGTGTGGTGGCCCTGGACCCACAGCTTTGGCAGCATCAGCAGCATCTGGATAATTGTTAGAAACGCAGGTTCTTGGTCCAGCTCCACATCCATCGATTCAGAGATTCTCGTGGTGGGAGCTGCAGTCTGTCTTAATAAGGTCTTCTGGTGGTTTTTATAAACATCAAGGCCGAGAACTCAGCTCGACATGAACCAGTTGTCTCCAGATTAATCTTCTGTTAGAACATACTCAGTGCTTATTATCATTCATCCTTTGGTTCCTCAACATCTCAGTCTTATTCCTGCTTTAGACCACAGATCTTTGGATGTGTTATAAATAGAGCACATGTGCACACAGGCACACAGAGGAAATTGGTGATCATCTCTGGATGGTAGAGTTATTGCTATCGTGTTCTATGTATTTATCTACAGAAACTGTGACACGTTTTATTTGTTTTCATAATTGCACACAGAACAGGACATAGACACTCCCCAGATGGGGGAGAGGGATAGAAAGCATCCACAATAGGGCACGGTCTTGCTGTCATCCCTTCTCCATTTCTCCATCCTGCTAGATTTAGGGAACACGCACTTGCATGCCTGACAGGTTTTCAAGATGTCTAGGCTGGAATTCAAATCACAGGCCATGTGGGATCTAGTTCCCTTAACCACTAGGCTGTGAGGCCGGCCTGACGAGTTCTTTCATCATTTGAACGAAAAGGCCTTTCATGATCTGAAATCCGCGATCTAAAATTTCATGAATATATAACTGAGAAGTTTGGTTTTTAAAGCAAAGTTTTTAATTTTTTAATTAAAAATTTGAATAACATTTGAATTTCAAAGGTGAACAACAGAGCACTTAAAATAGGTTTTTGTCACAGCAGGATACCACTGTACACCTCCTCAAATGGCTAAAATACAGAAAAACTGACAATAACAAATGTTAATGAGGACACAGGGCAGAATATACATAAAATATTAGTCATCGGGAAAATCATGATGGATTTTTCTGTGTTTTTTCCCATGCAAAAATGCTTCATGACTAACCTGATGACCCAATATGTGTGTGTATGTGTATAACTAAGCTCTTTTTTTGAAAGAAAAAATAGTTCTAACTTACTATCGCTTTATTGATTCACTGGTTCCTATTACTGCTTACTATTCAAACACAATTCTACTTAATTATGTATGAAGATAGTAATAACTTTCCATTTTGGGTTAAGAAAAGTAACTCAAAATTATTAAAACCACTTAGCAAATGCAGACATTAGCACTTGAACTTGAGTTTTCAGATCCCAAAGTCTGTTCTCCAAACCAACCATTAAATGACTGCACATGATAAAAAGAAGCTTTGACCCTGTTTTACAGATCATGGTATGGGGCAATTTCATTTCACCACTTAAAGCCTGAAACATTATGTAAGCTATTATGTATCATTCTATACAATGATTTGAGTCTTATTAGGATACCCTCTGGCTACCAGTATAGTTTTTGTTATGAATGAATTATTGCATAATATAGTCTTAGATAATTATTAAACTGGTTGAATGGTATTTTTAGTATTCTACATTTTAGAGATTTTGCCAAAATAATTATTTAGTTTCAAAAGCGTTGTAAAAAATTCTTTTCTGCATTTGTTAGAGGAAGAACTACCTGGGAGAAACTGAAATGACTTATTTTGGGGCCAAATTGTTTTCTCTTTTAGTTTGTTTGAGGTGAGCCCAGAAAGGAGTACTTTAAATATTTCCCAGGGGATACTGACATACAGCCAGGGTTGAGAACTAGTGACTTACAGGGATTGAAAAAAATAAAAAGAAAAATCTCTCATAGCACATAGAGTTGTGAAATGAAAGCTCAGGCTTACGCAGGCACTGGGCAGTTGAAGGTTATGTTCTTTGGCAAGTGCTTGGCATGCAGATTTTGTTTGTGGATGGCAGATACAAATACCTATTTATGGAATTGGAGGCGACATATGGAGATTTTTCATTTGAATTGGTGGCCAATCCTGCACCAGGTGCTAAGGGAATACCTGCAGGCAGAACAGGGATTTTTCTCAGCAAACAATTATGGTATGTCCTTGCAGGTGCTTGGTACTGACCACTGAAGTGCCCCGAAGTATGTAGTTTGTCATAATCAAGATGATATTGTTCCTGAAAAACAAGGTATATAAATACAGTCCTATAGAAATCTAAATGATAGTCCCATGGAATATCTATTCATAGTGCCCTTTCCATTGAGTTTTTCAGAATGGAAGACTCTAATATATACTAATACACTCCTGGGTAACTAACTTGTCAAATGGTGTTCTTTTACCAGAAAAAAATGCCAGATGGTTTACCAAAATATTTTTTAGTTTTCCAAGTGTTGCTATAAGGACAATCTTTCTGACAATGGTTAGACAAAGAAACTATTGTCCATTTCTATACTTTGAGTCCATAGCTTTGGGAACACATCATCAGTGTATGCAGGAGGCTGCAGATTCATCCATCTCTCTGCTAATGGGGTAGGCTTATGAATCAGAGAAATTATTTTCCTCTTAATTCAGTCCAGAACATCTCTTTATAGTTGGATTAAATAATATCAAGACAGCAAAAGGGTTAAAGTTTATCATCTCTTAGACGCACGTATTAAGAGTATCAATGTATTTGAAATTAAAGTTTTCATCTTATGTATTTCTCCCATTTTTTTTCTGTTTCTTTATCTATACTGCTATGTTGCATTTTTCTTGACATGTTCATACCTAATGATTAAAAATAATAGTCATTATGGTTGTTTTGCAAATGTAAACATTGAGCCAGCCCCATAGCTTAGTGGTTAAAGGAAGTAGATTCCACATGGCTGATCATGGTTTTAATCTGAGCCTCCAGGCACATTTACCTACATGCCCAGATTCCAACAGGATAGAGAAATGAAAGAGACAAGATTGCAGTGTGACTGTGCCCCACTGAACGGTATGTTCTTTTTCTCTTTCTCTTTTTTCTCTCTGACTAGTTTTGCACCCTCTGGCAATTCAATAATTGGAAATACTGGATGGAAACAACAGGTTGTGGTTAATTTCACATATATTGTTTTTGAGAGTTTTTGTTTTGTTTTGTTTTGTTTTTTGCTGTAGGGCATGTGTGCTTGCCAGAAAGACAGAGAGACAGAGAGACAGAAAGCGAGAAATCACCCCCCAGGGGGGATGGTCATGCCGCAATCCCTTCTCCTCTATTCTCCTCTTAGGATCTTGGGCACACATACACATGCGCCCAGCGTGAGTTTAAGCCACCAGGTCCAGGACTCGAACCGCGGTAGAATACATGGGAGTCCAGCGACATAGCCATTACGCTAACTGCTGGCCCCCCACATAAATTTCTTTTTTAACAGAAATTTTTACTGTAAGGCACGTGTGCTCACCAGAGAGACAAAGAGACAGAAAGTGAGAAATCACCCTCCCAGCGGGGGGGGGGGGGGGGGGGGTAGCCACACCACAGTCCCTTCTCCCCCATTCACTTCTCAGATTCTTGGGCACACACAAACACGTGCCTGGCATGGGTTTTAAGCCACCAGGTCTGGGACTGAAACCACAGTTGAGTACATCAGAGTCCAGCTACGTAACCATTACTCCATTTGTTGGTGCCAAGATACATTTTAAATATTGAGATAAGTTAGGTGTGGTGGTTAAGGCTTCTAGATTCCACGTGATCAGCTGTGCAGTTCAAGGCACCAACCTAGCAGCTTGAGAAAAACACAGGGGTGGGGGCGGGGAGGGTGGAGCAGGTGGTATAGTGGTTTAGGCATTTGATTCCCACTTGGTCGACTAAGGTGTAAATCCTGGACCTGGCAGCTTGAAACACACTGGGTGCATATGCGTGCATGCCCAAAATCCTCAGAAAAGAATGGAGATGGGACTGTGGTGTGGCCAACTCCCCTGGGGGCGGGGGGGTGGGTGATTTCTTGCTTTCTGGCTCTTTGTATCTCTCTGTCTCTCTGGTACACATAGGTATCCTATAGGAAAAATCTCTCAAAAAAAAAAAAAAAAAAAAAACACGAAAGGAAAAAGAAAAACCCTCTGGGTGCATGTATGTGCCTTCTCATAATCTTAAAAGGGGAATGGAGGTGAAGAGACTGCAGTGTGGTCATCCTCTCAGGATTTACTTTCTCACTTTCCCTCCCTCTCTCTTTTTCTCTCCAGCGAGTGCACATACTCCATAGCAAATGTTTTAAAAATAAGTAAGATAAATTAGCTTCACTGAACTGATTATTCCACTCAAACTATTATCATTCAAGCAGCTCATTGCATCTTTTTCATGAAGTTGTTTTTTCTGTTTGCTTTATTAAGCATCAAAGAAGACCTATCTGAGGAGTTACCAGAATATGCATGATTTCTGTTTGTTTCTGAAACTTGACAAGAGAGAAGCTCCAGATAACAGTGTTTAAAAAGCTGTTTTCCCAGGAGAAAAATACTGCCTTGGGAGCTCTAATTCACTAGTCAGATTAATTTTCCCTCTCTTGTTCCTCATTTCGCAGGTATATCTTTTTAAATTTTTTTCTTATTTACATAGCTCTGAATAAGTTAAATTCTCTTAAAGTTCTTCATTTATGTTCAAATATTTAAGAGTTACATTAATTCTCTAAGCATATTAGCTCGATACCCCACACATACAAGGGTACTTCAAAGAGTTTATTGAAAATGCATGTTATTAAAAAATTATTTTGCAAAAATCTTTGGCCTCAAAATATACTCTTGGGCCAGCAAGTGGTGTGGAAGTTAAGGCACTGGGTGCACATGACCAGATGAACAATTCGAGTCCCAGACCCTGCGGCCTGAAAATTGTGCTGGGCACATGTGCATGCATGCCCAAAATCCCAAGAGGAGACAGGAGAAGGAAATTGTGTTGGGGCCATCCCCCATTACGGGTGATTTCTCACTCCCCCCAACCCCCATCTCTCTCTGGCCAGTACATGTGCCCTGTAGCAAAAACTAATAAAAGTAAATAAATAAAAATTAAAAGTCTTACTGGAACTCCATTTTTCCATGAATGTTTTGAAGTCTCCCCATATAACCTAACTATTCAGTCACTAACAGACTGGCTTATCTGTGGGAATGGTAGAATGTCTGATTTCAATATACAGAATAATATATCAGGTACAAATTCAAAACATTTATTGAATAATTATCCATCCTGATTTGTCATAAATACACAGTTAAATTCATAAACATCACTCATCACTGTAGGCCTTTACTTAACATTGAGAAATTTATATTTGAGGATTTAGAAAGAATTGCTGGCATTATATATCTATATATTAATAAAAAACACATTAGCGAAACTGCTAGTGAAGTTATAATCACAGGCATTTTTCTTCAACTTGAAAGCAAAAGTAATATCCAATTTTATTTAAATAGCCAATACTAGATGACTTTTTTTTTTTTTTTTTGAGAGTTTTTGCTATAGGGCTCATGCGCTTGCCAGAAAGTTAAAGACAGAGAGAAGAGAGACAAAAAGCAAAAAGTCACCAGCCAGTGGGGATGGCCATGCCACAATCTTTTCTCCTCCATTCTTCTCTCGGTATCTTGGACACTCACGCACACGTGCCTGGTGTGAGTTTAAGCCACTGGGTCTGGGACTCAAACCGCGGTCGACTACATGGGAGTCCAGCAACATAGCCAATATGCCAACTGCTGGTCCCTAGGTGACTATTTTTAAAGAATTATTGAATTTTATTTACTTACTTATTTATTTATTTATTTATTTAAATTTGACCAGAGAGGGACAGAGAGAGAGAGTGCGCTCAAGCCATCAGATCCAGGACTCGAACCACAGTTGGCCATGTGGGAGTCCAGTGCCCTTAACTACCACACCACCTACCAGCCACAACACTAGATGACTATTGTTTTAGTTAGTGAATTGACATCACTTGCTGCTAATTAGAATGGTAATTCAGTCGTTTCATTTAATTCAATTCATTGTGTGCAGGACACTTTTATTCTCACTGTTCTGGCAAGTGGTATATAGCATTTCTTAAAGCTTAAAATTTTAGAAAATGTCTCTTCCCTCCTTATGGTTCTTTCATATAGCAATTTTTCTTGAAACCATTTGGTGAGATCTCAGTAATCATGTTAGTGACAGGAAGTAGAACCACAGACAGGTGGTTCTGAATTCTTCTAAATTTTCTGTTTTACTAATGGCAGTTAGTTTTGTCTGGCTTGTACCTGGCTTACAAATTGCACGTTGTCTTACAGGAGATGACGTCTTCTAAGTATATCTTTGAAGGAAAGGAGACTGAATAGCACATACCTGTTCATTGCTCCTTAGTAAGCCTGGCTCAGTGGTTCTCTGAGGAGTTGGCCAGTATATTCACTGCAGAGACAGAGGAAAGGGGATTTTACCTCTCAACACTGGAAGAGGCTCAACAGGCTACAAATAGGCATCTTCTCTGGTACTTCCATGGGGTGATTACAGTTTCCTGTTTCCTCAGAATAATAGAGGGCTTCCTCTGTCCCAAATAGAACAGTTATTAGCCATAAGCACTGTACTATTCTCTTCTAATAGTTCTGTTTTAATTTTTACTTTCCAACCAATATTAATGACATTGAGCAGTTTTTGAGTATGGTTCATTGAAAAGACTTTTTCTATTGAATTAATTTAGCACCTTTGTTGAAAATCATTGTCCATCACAGATCCTCCTGAACTCTATTCTGTTCCATGTTCTGGTTTCCTGTCTCAATGCCGATAAACACTGTCATGATTACTTTAGCTCTGTAAGTCTTGATATCAGTTAGTGATAATGGTCTAATTTTGTTTTGTTTTTCAAAGTTGTTTTAGGATTGTAAATCCTTTGTCCTGTGAATTTTAGAAGGAGTTTGTGGTTTTCTCCCAAAAAGAAAACAGAATAAAATATAAACAAATAAATAAATAAATTGGACAGCCATGTGATTTTTACTGCAATGGCATTGAATCAGTATCAATTTGAGGAGAACAGACATCTTAACAATATTGAGTCTTTTGACTTAGAAATGTACTATATCCCTTCATTTTTTTGGTTATTGAATTTCTCATAGCAATGTTTATAGTTTTAGTGTCTAGGACTTGCATTTTTTTTTTGAAGAGGTTTTTGTTTAGTTTTGTTTTTATTTTAGTCTTTTTTTTTTTTTTTTTTTTTGCTATAGGGCGCATGCACTCTCCAGAAAGAGACAGAGAGACAGAAAGCGAGAAATCACCCCCCAAGAGGGGATGGCCACGCCACATCTCCTCCATTCTCCTCTGGGGATCTTGGACACACATGCACATGGGCCTGATGTGAGTTTAAGTCACCGGGTCCAGGACTCAAACTATGGTAGACCACATGGAAGTCCAGCAATATAGCCATTACACCAACTGCTAGTCCCGGACTTGCATTTATTTTTGTTAGATTTATCACGAATCATTTATATTCTAATGCTATTGTAAATTGTATCACTTTGTTCTTTTTCATTTTAATATTTAGGTATTGCTAATATATTGAAACACAATTGAGGGCCAGTAGGTGTCATGATGGTTGAGATTATGGACACTCATGTTGCTGACTATGGTTCAAGTCTCAGACCTGGCAGCTTGCTTTCTCACTTTCTTTCTCTATCTCTCACTCTGTCTCTCTCTAGTGAGTGCACATGCACTATAGCAAAAATTTAAAAAATAATAACACTAATAAATATTTTTAAAAAGCAATACAATTGATTTTTTACAATTTTTTTAGTTTCTCTTATATACTACAACCTTGCTAAATTTATTTACTAGATCTAACAGCATTTCTGTAGATTAATTTTCTTCATAGACAATGCTGTTACCTGCAAGTAAAGACAATTTTATCTTTTCCTGTCTAATTTAGATCCCTTTATTTTTGTTTGTTGTCATATTGTCCTGGCCAGAACTTCCAATACAATGTTGATTAGAAGTGATGACAGCAGACAGCCTTATGTTGTTCTTGATCTTTTTGGGGAGATTTCAATCTCTCATCCTTTAGGGTTTTTTTTTATATTTTTTTATTATTTTATATACATTCAGTCACATTGTTTAGCTCACGAAGTGAACATTTCAGTATGTGAACCTTTTTTCCCAGTCCAGTTGATCAAAATATTTTCAGCAGATAACACTACACCTCCTCATCCCATCAGTGCTCTGCCTCTGTATCCCTCCTCCAGATGTCCTTCCCTAGGCCCCACTCCTCCATACACACCACATCTGGCATTCACACCCATCTCTTGTGTTTGTATATCTTTTAGTCAATCAGTTTCAGTCATGGAGTGCAGACACTCAGTATACATTAAGTGGGGACATAGAGTGTCTCTCCTTCATAGCCTGGCTTGCTTCACTCAGCAGTAAATCTTCCATATTCTTCCACTTTCTGTCAAAAGCCAGGGTTTTGTTGGTTTTTATAGCTGAATAGTATTCCATAGAGTATATGTGCCACAGTTTTTCAATCCATTCATCCGTACGGGAGCATTTGGGTTGGTTCCATATTTTAGGAATCATGAATAGTGCCACAATAAACATCGATGTGCAATCACTTTTCCAATGAAGAATTCTTCTGTCCTTTGGGTAGATACCGAGGAGTGGGATTGCTGGATTATATGGTAGATCTATTTGTAGATTTTTGAGGAATCTCCAAATTGTTCTCCACAATGGCTGGACCAATTTACATTCCCACCAGCAGTGTGAAAGAGTTCCCCTTTCACCACAACCCTGCCAACACTTATCATTTTTTGTTGTCTTTTAATCTTAGACATTCTGACTGAGGTTAGGTGATACTTCATTGTTGTTTTGATCTGCATTTCCCTTACGATGAGGGATGTTGAGCATTTTTTCATAAGCCTTTTGGCTATTTGTATGTCATCTTTAGAGAATGTTTTTTTCAACTCCTTATCCCATCTTTTAATAGGATTGATCATCTTTTTTCCAAACAGCTTCTTTAGTTCCTTGTGTATTCTGGTTATCAGTCCCTTATCTGATGCATAATTTACAAAAATATTTTCCCATTCTGAGGGCTGTCAATTCACACAGATTACTGTGTCTTTTGCCATGCAGAAACTTCTTAGTCCGATGTAATCCGACTTGTCTATTTTAGGGATTATTTACTGTGCTTTGGGGGTCTTATTTAAGAAGTCTTTCCCTACACCAATATCTCGCAGAGTTTCCCCAGTGTTTTTCAGGAGCAGTTTTATAGTTTGAGGTCTTAGATTTAGATCCTTGATCACCTTGACTTGATTTTTGTCAAAGGTGAGAGGTAGGGGTTCAGATTCATCTTTCTGCAGGTGGAAATCCAGTTTTTCCAGCACCATTTGCTGAAGAGGTTTTCCTTTTCCTACTGGATTGACTGGTACCCCTTGTCAAAAATCAGTTGACTGTATGTTTGGGCATTTATTTCTGGTGACTCTATTCTGTTCCATTGATCCACGTGTCTGTTTCTGTGCCAGTACCATGCTGTTTTGATTACCACAGCTTTGTAGTATATTTTTGGGTCAGGGAGTGAGATGCCACCCATTCCACTCTTCTTGTGTAGAATTGCTTTGGCAATATGGGGTCTTTTATGATTCTAGACAAATTTTATGATTGTCTTTTCTAGATCTGTGAAGAATGTGTCTGGTACTTTGGCATTGCATTTAATAAGTATATTAATTTGGGTAGAATTGTACCCTTTAGTTTTATTTTAATTGGAAATTTCTGGCAAATCTTTTTTATCAGATTGATTTTTATTTAATATGTAAGTCTCTGGGTTATTTTATTCTTTTTTATTTACTTTGGCTTTAATTTTTGATATTTTTTTTTGTTTCTCAAAGTAAAAGCTGAAGGCATTGATTAGAGAAATATTCATTTTTCCTAATAGACATTTAGTTTTATAAATCCTACTCCTTCCCCATGCCAAAGACTACTTTAGTAACAGTTCACAAATTTTTGTCTTTCAGTTCTCATTTTCATCCAAAAATACCTTTTAACTTTTATTTTGATTTATTCTTTAACCCCAGATTATTAGAAATGGGTTATTTTGTGTCCAAATATTTCAGAATATTCCTGAGTTCTTTTTTCCATTAATATCTAATTGAGTTATATTGTCCTTAGAGAGTATGTGCCATGACTTTAATCTTTAAAAATGTATTGAGACTTAGTTTATAGTCCAGAATACTATCCATTGGATTAATGTTCCATATGCACTTGAAAAGACGATCATTTTCCATTGTTTACTAGAATGTTTTATAAGTGTCAAATAGATCAAATTGTTGTTCAGATCTTCCCTATCCACTGATTTTCTATCTACTTTTTATTTATTTATTGGGAGGATTTTTGCTTTAGGGTCCATGTGCTCACCAGTGAGACAGAGAGAGACAGAAAGTGAGAAATCACCTTCAGGGGGTTATTGCACACCACAATCCCTTCTCCTCCATCCTCCTCTCAGGATTTTGGGTGTACACGCACATGCGCCTGGCATGAGTTTCAAGCCTCTGGGTTCAGGTCTCAAAGTGCAGTCGATCACATGAGAGTCCAGCATCTTAACCACTATGCTGCCTTCTGGCCCCTCCATCAGTTTAAAATCAGTTTTGAGAGCTTGTTATTGAAATCTATGATTTTATTCTATCATTTTTTGTTTCATTTCTCTCTCTTTTTTTTTTTTTTTTTTTGAGAGATATTTTTGCTATAGGGTGTGTGTGCTCACTGGAGAGACAGAAATCACTCCCCAGATTGGAGGGCAACACCACAATCCCTACTCCTCCATTCTCCTCTTGGGACCCTGGGCACACATGAGCATGCACCCACCTGAGGTTTAAGCAGCTGCATCTGGAACTCGAACCACGGTCAACTGTTTCATTTCTCTTCAAGATTGTTATGAAGTACAAATATTTTGAATCATTTTCTCTTTATCACATGATTCCTTTGTCATTAGGAAATGACCTTCCTTATGGTTGATAATACACTTTGTTTTAAAACTCTACTTTATATTAGCCACCATCCCATCTTTCGTGTGACTAATGTTTAAGATTTTTCCATCTTTTAACATACTTGTTTCTTTTCATTTAAAATGAGTTTCATTTTTTTCCCCTTACTTTGTTTTCCTTTTCTTAGAGAGATTTTTCCAGTAGGACACATGCACTTGCCCAGGAGAGAGAGAGAGACAGAGAGAAAAAAAGTGAGAAATCACTGGAGATAGGGGATGGGAGAATGTAGGGGGGGCTTGCTACAGTCTCTTCTCTCCATTCTCCTCGTGAGATTTGGAGCATGTACCTGGCGAGAGTTTCAAGCCTTTAGGTCTGGGACTCAAGCTGAGGTTGATCACGTGGGAGTCCAGCGATATAACCATTACCCCATCTGTTGGTACTAAAATGTGTTTCTTTAAGCAGCAAATAATTAGGTCCTTTTTTAATTTAGTCTCATATATTAAATTGGGACATTTATACTATTTATATTTTAATATGGGTATTGATATGGTTCAGTTTTTTTTTTTCTTTTTTTGGAGAGGTTTTTGCTAAAGGGCGCGTGCGCTCGCCAGACAGACAGAGAGAGACAGAGAGACAGAAAGCAGGAAATCACTCCCCATGGGAGATGGCCACGCCGCAATCCCTTCTCCTCCATTTTCCTCTCGGGATCTTGGGCACGCACGCACACGCGCCCGGCGTGAGTTTAAGCCACCGGGTCCGGGACTCGAACCACAGTTGACTACATGGGAGTCCAGCGACGTAGCCATTACGCTAACTGCTGGTCCTGATATGGTTCAGTTTAAACTTGTCACTTTTTTTCTTTATCTTGTCTTTTTCTCTTTTTTTCGTTTTTCTGCTTCTTTACATTAACTAATATTTTAGGGAAGGTTCTAATTTTTTTCCTTTTTGGTCTATTAGTGATAGCTGTTTTGTTATTTTAGGTATCACTTTAAATCACTGAAGTCTAAATAATATTAAAATGCTTCATGTTTAGTTAAATAATGTTTATAATATTAAACCATTACATCTTTTATTCCCAATCTTTGAGTTGTTGTCATACATTTTACTTTTTTACATATGTTAAACCTACGCTAGATTGTTTTCATATTTGTTTAAGTGGTCAATTATCTTTTAAACTAGTGTCACATGGTTATCTTCAGGTATAAGTGCTTGTGAGAGTTTATTTTTATCTTGCCTTATTGTTGCTTTAAATAAAATCCAAAGTTTTTTGTTTTTTTGTTTTTGTTTGTTTGTTTGTTTTTTGAGAGGTTTTCGCTATAGGGCGTGTGCGCTCGCCAGACAGACAGAGAGAGACATAGAGACAGAAAGCGAGAAATCACCCCTCAGTAGGGATGGTCACGCCGCAATCCCTTCTCCTCCATTCTCCTCTCAGGATCTTGGGCACGCACGCACATGCACCCGGCGTGAGTTTTAAGCCACCGGGTCCGGGACGCGAACCGCAATCGACTATGTGGGAGTCCAGCGACATAGCCATTACACTAACTGCTGGTTCCCCAAAGTTTTTTTAAGAAGGAAAAGGGAATGTTGACAAAGCGGGTAAGAGTGTCTTACACATGTGCATAAGACTAAAGTCAATGCTTTATAACCCTTAGGAGCATAAGTAAAATGAATGGTTAGTGACTTTCTTCATGAGTAAATTAAAGGCTAAGGAGATTGGGATGTGATAATGTGTAATTGTTTACTTTTCAAGGTCCTAATGGCACTCAGTCAGTTGCTAAATGTACTTCCTAAGTAAATGAAATGTGAGTTTTATGTTCAGCTCAGTTTTGAAGAAAATATACTAAGTGGCTCTTTTAGTTTTTATGTAATTGATACGATATTTTATCTAGAATTAATTAAGAAACAAGATCAGCTATTGCTTCAGGCCATTTCTGTTTGATTGGTTAATGGAATTTGGACTTAAAAAGAACACTGAAGTTCATTTAGTCCCATCTCTTCATTTATCATATAAAGAAACCATGGCACAAAGAGACAAAGTAAATTCTTTCAATTCATAGTGTCTCCCATACATTGTTATCCTTTTGAGGGTAAAAGCTTGACACCGGCTTTTTAACAGCAGCATCTGCCCAGCAATGTCTGACTCAAGGATATTTCCAATTAACGTTGGAAGGATGGAAGAACAAATGAATAAATCACCTAGTTTGCCTAATTCAGTTTCATTTGTCCTATGCGAAGTTATAGTAAAAAATAGAATGAGTTGCTTTTTGTTGGAATACCTGAGATCCCTAACCATGTAATAAACTAGAACAAGAATTACAGAATATGTTGTAACTTAGATCTTGCATCAAGTGTGAATATGGCTAGTCCATTTCCTACCTATAATAGAAAAAGATGGACCATCTTTAAGTCCATTACTAAAGTCTTATTTTAGTTACTGCATTAAAAAAAAAAAAAACCTTGTGTAATCTAGAGCTATCCAAAGCCACTTGAAGAATATCCACTTACTCATCAGTGATCAGTTAAGCTGATTCCATATCATTACTATTGTGGGTGATGCTGATACATTTTCAACATGCGCATTTCATTTACTCTGGATATATATCCAGAAATAGGATTGGTGAATCATAAATAGTGCTAGTTTTGATTTTTTGAGAGGCCTCTATAGTGTTTTCTGTAATGCTTTCTTAATTTTCATTCCTACCAACAGGGAGCAAAGGTTCTCTTTTCTCCACATCCTCACCAACATTTGCTATCTTTTGTCATTTTGATTATAACCATTCTAACAGATGTGAGAATTATGGCTATCATTTGAATTTGCATTTCCCTGATGATTAGTGATGTTGAGCATTTATGCTCTTATAAGTAGAATATTATTCAAACTTTTAAAAGAAAAAAATCCTGTTATTTGCTATAGCACAGTATTATCACATATGTCACATTATGTCACATGTGGAATCTAAAAAAGTTGAACTCAGAATCAGAGAATAGAATCTTGGTCGCTAAGGGCTTGGACTTAGAGTGGAGAAGAAGAAATGGGAAGACGTTGGTCAGATGGTACAAAGTTTCAGTTACGATTTATACATTCTTAAGATCTAGTGTATAGCATGGTTACTACAGTTAATATAGAGAGTATCTCTTTTCCAGAATGCTTGGTACCAGACCTATTTTGGATTTTAATAGATTATTTTGTATTTTGGAATGTTTGCATGTACATATAAGATAGCTTGGAGATCTAATTCATATATGTTTCATATATATCTTTTTTAAAATTATTTATTTTTTATTTTATTCATTCATTTATTTCAATTTGACTAGAGAGAGACAGAAAGAAAGTGAGAAAGCAAGCTACCAGGTCCGGGACTCAAATTGTGGTCGGCCATGTGGGTTTGTTCAGCACTTTAACCACCACGCCACCTGCTGGTCCCTCATATATATTTTAAATGCATAGACTAAAGTAATTTTATATCACATTTTTATTTTAATTTATTTTACATTTAATCACATGTATCTTTATAGTATACAACATACCATTTTTCAACATTAACACTATGTATGTCAGTCAAGATAAAGACTTTACTATATACATTATCTTCAGCAAATCGCTTTTCATTTTTTTGTCAATTAAACATATTAGCTTCTTCTCCTGGTTCCCCTCCCTCCCTATATTACCCACTCTCATTTTATCCCTATCCTACTTTCTCTAGTACCTAACATTGCCCTCCCTGCCTCTATACCTTCCAAACTTTCAGTTTCTACTATATAGTGCAGACAATTGGTAAATATTGAGTGGCGACATACAAAGTATATCTTTCATAGTCTGCTTGCTTCACTTAGCATTAAGTCTTCCATATTTGTCCACTATGTATCAAATGTTAGGGTCTTATGGTTTTTATGACTGAGTATATGCCATAGAGTACATATGCCAAATTTTTTCAATCCAGTCATCTATTTTTGGTTGTTTGGATTGATTCCATGTTCTAGCGATTGTAAATACTGCTGCAGGAACCAGCAGTTAGCATAATGGTTATGTCGCTGGACTCCCATGTAGTCAACTGTGGTTCAAGTCCCAGAGCGGGTGGCTTAAACTCACTCCAGGCATGTGTGCGTGAGTGCCCAAGATCCCGAGAGGAGAATAGAGGAGAAGGAATTGCAGCGTGGTCATCACCCCTGGGTGGTGAGTTCTCACTCTCTCTCTCTCTCTCTCTCTCTGTCTCTCTCTTTCTGGCAAGTGCACACGCCCTATAGCAAAAACCTCTCCAAAAAAAAAGGAAAAAAAAAAATGCTGCAGTAGACATGGATGTGCAAGCGTTTTTCTAACTGAGAGTTTTTCTATCCTTTGGGTAAATACCTGAGAGTGTAATTACTGGGTTGTATGGTACTTCTATTTGTAGGTTTCTGAGGAATATCCGTATTGTTCTCCAAAGTGGTTATACTAATTTCCATTCCCACCAACAGGGTAGGAGAGTTCCCTTTTCACCACAGCCTCACTAGCACATATCATTATTATTATTATTATTATTATTATTATTATTATTACTTTTAGCCATTCTGACTAGGGTTAAATGGTATATCATTGTGGTTTTGATTTGCATTTTCCTTATGATAAGAGATGTTGAGCATATTTTCTTACACTTTTGGGTTGTTCACCTGTCTTCTTCAGAGAATTGTCTGTTCAGTTCATTTTCCCATCTTTTAATTGGGTTGATTTTTTTTTGTGCATGCATAAGCTGCTTAAGTTCCCTGTATATTCTGGTTATCAGTTCCTTATCTGAGGTATAGTTTGCAAATATGTTCTCCCGCTCTAAGGGTTGTCTTCTCACTCTGCTTATTATTTCTTTTGCTGTGCAGAAGCTTCTCAGTCTAATATAGTCCCATTTATCTATTTTGGGGGTGATTGCCTGTGCTTTTAGGTCTTCTTTAAGAAATATTTGCCTACTCCAAGGTCTCCAAGAGTTTTTCCTATGTCTTCCAAGAATATATAGTTTGAGGTTTTGTGTTTAGATTCACAATCCATTTTGAATTAATTTTTGTTAGTGTTGAGAGATAAGGATCCAGTTTCATTCTTCTGCAGGTGGATATCCAGTTCTCCCAGCACTGTTTGCTGAACAGATTTTCTTTTTTTTTCAGAGGTTTTTCGCTATAGGGCGCGTGCGCTCACCAGACGGACAGAGAGAGACAGAGAGACAGAAAGCGAGAAATTGGTCACGCCGCAATCCCTTCTCCTCCATTCTCCTCTCGGGATCTTGGGCACGCACGCACACGCGCCCGGCGTGAGTTGTAAGCCAAGACGCGAACCGCGGTCAGTGGGAGTCCAGCGACATAGCCATTACGCTAACTGCTGGTTCCCAACAGATTTTCACACTGGGTTGACTTTTGTCCTTTGTCAAGGATCAGTTGGCTGTATATTTTGGGGTTACTCGTGGATTCTGAATTCTATTCCATTGGTCTACCTGTCTTTTGTGCCAATACCATGTTGTTTTAGTTATCATAGCTCTTTAAACGTTTTGAGGTTGGGAAGTGAAATGCCTCCTACTTTATTCCCCTTGCACAGTATTATTTTGGCAATATGAGGGCTTTTATGCTTTCAGACAGATTTTATGATTTTTTTTCTATTTCTGTGAGGGATATCTCTGGTAGTTTGATCAGGACTGCACTAAATTTATAGATTAATTTGGGTAAGATTGACATCTTGATTATATTAATTCTTGCAATTCAAGAACATCAAGTGCTTTTGCACTCTTTTGTATCATTTTTTATTTCTTTTTCTAATGATTCATAGTTTTTCTTATATAGATCTTTGACATCTTTGGTGAGGTTTATTCCTAGATATCTTATTGGTTTTGGAGGCTCTTGTAAATGGGATTTTGTTCTTCAATTCTTTCTCAGTTTGTTCATTGTTGATGTATAAAAATGCTGTAAATTTGTGTATGCTGATTTTGTGTCCTGCCATTTTTCTATATTAATTTATCACTTCCAGGAGGTTTGCGTGTGTGTGTGTGTGTGTGTGTGTGGATTCTTTTGGATTTTCTATGTACAGTATCATATCATCTGTAAATAGAGATAACTTCACTTCTTATTTTCCCATTAGGATGCCTTTTATTTGACTCTCTTTGTCTAATTACATTGACTAAAACTTCCAGTACTATATTAAAAAGGAGTGGAGAAAGTGGGCAGCCTTGTCTTATTCCAGTTTTGAGTGGAAAAGCTTTCAGCTTTTCCCCATTCAGTATGAAATTAGCTATGGGTTTTTCATAGATGGCTTTTATTGTATTGCTGAATGACCCTTCTATACCAATTTTGCTGAGTCTTAATCATGAAGGGATGTTGTATTTTATCAAATGCTTTTTCTGCATCAACTGGTATGATCATGTGGTTTTGATCTTTCCTTTCATTAATGTGATGCATTACATTTATTGTTTTGAGTACGTTGAACCATCTTTTCATCCCTGGAATAAAGCCTACTTGGTCATGATGTATAATCTTTGTAATATGTTTTTTAATACAATTTGCTAGTATCTTGTTGAGAATTTTTGCATCTGTATTCATCAAAGATATGGGCCTGAAGTTTTCTTTTTTTGTCATGTCCTTGTTTGGTTTTGGAATTAAGATCATGGAGGCTTCATAGCATGAATTTGGGAGGGTTCCTTTATTTTGAATTTTTAGAAATAGTTTAACGAGATTTGGGGTTAGTTTTTCTTTAAAGGTTTTGTAGAATTCAGAAGTAAAGCCATTGGGACCTGGGCTCTTCCTTGTAGGGAGACTACTTATTACTGATTCAATCTCATTGCTTATTATGGCTCCATTCAGACATTCTATTTCTTCCTGGTTCAATCTTGGTAAGTTATACATGTCTAGAAATTTGTCTGTCTCTTCAAGATTTTTTTGTTCATTGGCATATAGTCGCTCATCATATCCTCTGATGATATTTTGTATTTCTGTCATATCCATAATAATAACACCCGTTTCCTTGCTGCTTTGATTTATCTGGTTCCTTTCTCTGTTCTTGATTCATCTAGCTAATGGTGTGTCAATTTTGTTTATTTTCTCAAAGAACCAGCTTTTGGTTTCATTTATTTTCTGTATAATTCTATTATATTTATTTCTGCTTGGATCTTTATTATTTCTTTTCTCCTGGAATTTTTTTGGGATATTTTGTTGTTTTCTTTCCAATTCCCTGAGTTTGGGTCATGAGGTTATTTATTTGTCACCTTTTTGCATTTTTCTTATGGGCACTAACTGCTATCAACTCTCCTCTTGTGACTGTTTTTGCTGTGTTTTGTAGGTTATAAACACTTGTTTGCTTGTTAACATTGGTTTCTATGAACGTTTTGTTTTCGGCCTTAATTTCTCCTGTATTTGTAAAGTCATTCAGGATTAGGTTGTTTATTTTCCACATGTTTGTGGATTTTTGAGGGCTCTTTCTGTAGTTGATTTTAAGTTTGATTCTGTTGTGGTCAGAAAAGATGCTAGGTATAGTTTCTGTACCTTTGAATTTGTATAGGCTTGTTTTGTGTCCTATCATGTGGTCAGTCTGAAAATGTTTTATGCGGGGGTAAGAAAAATGCATATTCTGTGGTAGTTGGGTGAAATGCTCTGTAGATGTCTGTCAAAGCCATTTAATGTATGGTATCATTTAGATCTTGTATCTCTTTGTTTCTTCTTTATTTTTGGCCAGATGATCTCTATAGAGGAGTCACTGGAATATTGAGAGCCCCTACTATTGTTGTGTAATAGTCTATCCCTCCCTTGAGATCTAATGGTCTCTCTTTAATGTATTTAGGTGCTCCAGTGTTGGGTGAATAGATATTTACAAGTGTTATATCTTCTTGGTGAACAAGTCCTTTTAGTGCTATATAATATCCTTCTTTGTCTATTCTTACATCTTTGACCTTAAAGTCTATTTTGTCTGATACCAGTATCACTACTCCAGCTTTTTTTTGGTTTCATTTGCATGGAATAACTTTTTCCAGCCCCTCATTTTCAGTCATTGTGTGTCCTTATCAGTGAGGTGTGTTTCTGTAAGCAGCATATAGGTGGCTTCTGTTTTTGTATTCATTCAGCCAGTCTGTGTCTTTTAATGGAAAAATTTAATACATTAACATTCAGTGTTATTATTAGTATTTGTGGACTTATCCCTATCATTTCCTTAGCCTTTTTCTCAGTTGTTTTTTGTTCTCCTGTTTCTTTCTTTAATTATCCTGATACAACACTCTCCTCAGTACTTTCTGAGGAGCTGGTCTATTATTGGTGAATTCTTTCAGTTTTGGTTACTCTGTGAATACTTTTATTTTCCCATTTGAAAGATAATATTGTTGGATATAGTATTCTTGGTTGAAATTGTTTTACTCTTAAAGTTTTGAATACGTCTTCTCATTATTTTTCCTTGCCTGCATTTTCATAATTGAGAGGTCTGACATTAGCCTAATGGGATAACCTTTATAAGTAGCTTGACTTTTCCCCCTTGTCATTTTTAAAATATTGTCTTTGTCTTTAATTTTTACCAATCTGGCTATGATGTGCTGAGGGGAGGATCTTTTTATGTTGACTCTATTTGTGGTTCTTTTTATTTCTTGGATCTGAATTTCTTCGTGTTTTTCTATATTTGGAAATTTTCCAGATAGTATTTCATGAAAGAGGTTTTTCATATCTTTAGCAGATTCTTTTTTTTTTTTTTTTTTTTTGGAGAGGTTTTTTGCTATAGGGCATGTGCCCTCACCAGAAAGACAGGGAGAGACAGAGAGACAGAAAGTAAGAAATCACCCCCCAGGGAGGTTGGCCATACTGCAATCCCTTTTCCTCCATTCTTCTTTAGGGATCTTGGGCACGCACGCACATGCGCCTGGCATGAATTTAAGCCACTGGGTCCAGGTCTCGAACTGCAGTCAACTACATGGGAGTCTAGCGACACAGCCATTACTCCATCTGCTAGTCCCAGCCTTTAAGCAGATTCTTTACCTTCTGGAATACCCATTATACAAATATTTGGACATTTCGTGGGGTCTGCAATTTCCCTTATGTTGTCCTCAGTTTTTTATGTTGTTTTTTTTCTTTCTTTTTGGTGATTTGGTCTGTGCTGGAGACTTTGTCTTCCAGGTCAGAAATTCTTTCTTCTGCATGGTCCAGCCTACAATTAATGCTTTCTAGGGAGACTTTAATTTCTTGTATTATAGTTTTCATTTCCAGAAGTTCTGTTTGATTCTTTTTAGGGTATTTGTTTCTTTATGGAACTCCTCTTTCATATCCTAAAATGATTTTCTCATTTCCTGAAACTGATTATCTGTTTTCTCTTGCATCTCATTGAGTTTTGTCACTATGAATTTTCAGAATTCTTTTTGTGACATTTCTGTGTATTTCTCTATGCTGTCCAGTTGCTGAGGGGCTACTACACTCACTTGGGGTAGAGTTACAACATGTTTTCTCATGTTTCTTTGCAGTTTGCGCTGATTTCGAGTCATCTGATGCATATTTCCTTTTTTTCTTTTTATTGGAATAGATCCTCTAGTACTGGCAGAGGAAATTACACCCTTAGTTCCCAGGTGTGTTCCTACTTGAAAGGCTCTGTCTCCCATGTCAGAGTAGTTAGGGGCAACTTCAGGTGCTTGGCTCCTCTGCCAAATGTTCAGCTCTTGATGAGGTGGTTGTAAGCTAAGGAGGTATAACTTAGTGAAAAGGGTCAAGTTGTAGGCTGCACTAGGGTTGGTAAACGAAAAGTCCCAAAGTAGCTCCCATGTACCAAGTGCATAGTCACCCAAGGAGACCTGCCCAGACCAGGCTTATGTATCCCAGTAGGCAGTAGACGGGGTAAGTCTAGGCCCCAGAGCGGTAGGCGAAGGTATGCGGAAAGTCATTTTTCTTAGGTATTCATTTACCTTCAGTGTCAAGATATTCACATAATAAAATAATTCCTACCTTTTAAGAGTGATGTGAAAACTAATTTAAATTTCACAAAGTACTTTGAGACATTCAGGTGAAAGTTTCTCCATAAATGACAGGCATTATTATAACCAGAGTAGTAAAAAGAAACATGATAAAACTACTCTTAAAAAGATAAAGGTAGCCATGATGAAATATATTGCTCCATCCAAAGAGAAGTAAGAAATCAATAAATTACACACAGTATTAATATATATATGAAGATGAATAAAGGCCAACATCCTTAATTGAGCCAAGAAAAATATAGTGAGTGACCAACTTGATTAGGGTTTCCAGAATCTTTAAGAAAGGCTTTGAAATAGAAGAAATAGAGCCTGGGCCAGCAAGTGGTGTGGTGATGAAGGTGCTGGATCCCACACGGCCAACTCTGCAATCAGAGTCCCAGGTCCAAGAGCTTGAAAAAGAAAAAAAAACAACATGCTGGGATCATGTGCCTGTGTGCCCAAAATCCACAGAGGAGAATGAAGGAGAAGGAATTCCAGCCTGACTATTCCCCCCAGGGGTGGCGGGGGGTGATTTCTCACTTGCCCTGTCTATCTTTCTCAAGTGAGCACATACAGTCTATGGCAAAAATCTTGAAAGAAAGAAAGAAAGAAAGAAAGAAAGAAAGAAAGAAAGAAAGAGAGAGAGAGAGAGAGAGAGAGAGAGAGAGAGAGAGAGAGAGAAAGAGAAGAGAAGAGAAGAGAAGAGAAGAGAAGAGAAGAGAAGAGAAGAGAAAGAGAGAGAAAAGAGAAAGAAAGAAGAAAAAGCAGCAATAGTAGGGCCACCTTCATGGAACAGTAGTTGAGCACTGTGGCACTGTGCAGGGAGAGCCAGATCCCACATGGCTAACGGCAGTTCAGATCCTACCAGACGTGTGTGGGCATCTTTTTTAGGATAGAGAAATGGAGAGAAAACTAATGTGGTGTGTCCATGCCCCATCAAGCAGTACTTTGCCTTTTTCTGTCCCTGGTGAGCACATGTGCCCTCTGGCAATATAAAGGAAATAGAGGAAATAATCCTTGATCATTTTGGGGTGTAAGGAATTTGAAATTTGTTAGAAATAGAAGCATTATGCTTATCACACTTCTTTACATTTATCAAATTAATCAGCTTCATTGTCCTTTTAAAAATATTTTTGATTTATTACAAGAAAAGTTAAAACTTTAACTATGCTAATTAATACAGAGTGAGAGAAAACGATATGTTTTCCAAAAATTTTATAAGCAGAATGCTTTGGTAATGTAAGAGAAATAAGTACACTCACATACGTATGTACTCACATATGCACATAAAGTAAACAGAGTTAAACCTATTTGTCTACAAATAGGTTTGCATAGCAAGACCCTGTTGGGGGTCCTTTCTCCCTCCTTGCCTATTTTTCTCTCAGTAAATAAACAAACAAACTTTTAGGGGACCAGCAGTTAGCGTAATGGCTATGTCGCTGGACTCCCACGTAGTCGACCGCGGTTCGCGTCCCGGACCCGGTGGCTTAAAACTCACGCCAGGCGCGTGTGCGTGCGTGCCCAAGATCCCGAGAGGAGAATCGAGGAGAAGGGATTACAGCGTGGCCATCCCCCCTGGGGGGTGATTTCTTGCTTTCTGTCTCTATGTCTCTCTCTGTCTGTCTGGCGAGCACACACGCCCTATAGTGAAAACCTCTCAAAAAAAAAAAAGAAACTTTTAGACTATGGCTTAGAAATGAAAAATAATAATAGCCATGTAAAGAGATTAGTGTGTTAATTAGCTTACTGTGGTACTTACTTTAAGTGTATCAAAACATCAAGCTGAATATCTTAAATATATACAATTTCAATTTAAATAATGAAAGAAAAAGAAATAAAGATAACTGGCTTAAATTACCCTGTGTTACACAGGTGCATTAGCCTATCTACCGAATAAGCTCTTGCCCTCAAAGGACGTTCTCCAAGAAGTACATGCCCAATGTCCCTGCATTTAACAGTTTATTAGTAAGTAGTCAGGTCAAGAAAAAATTGGGGAATAATTTATTATACATACCCTTTCTTGCCTTACCCCCAACCCCTCCCCCCATCATACAAATAAAACTTTTAATCTCTATATTTTAACAAAATAGGATCAGGAAAAAGCATATTCTTTCTCTTTTTAGTTTAGTTTTTTTTTTTTTTTTAAGCCTTTCTTTTGGAAAAATGTACTGTATAGAAAGGAGGAAACACATGATTCTCTGGTAAGCCAAGTAAACATTTGGTAAGAGGTTGAAAGTTTGGTCAATTCCATATTGTAAATTCTAGGATTCTTTCCAGCTTCAGAAATAAAGGGAACTGGATTTAGCTCATGGACAATAAAGTTGACAAAGACTTAATGCTAATCTTTCAGTATACAAAAGAGCATTGTGTAAGTGAAAGTGAGCAGATGTTCTTTGTTTCAACTAAGTAGGACAGGAAGCAAGGATATTAAATCAAAAGAAGAATAATTTAGATTAACCAACCTCAAGTGTATTTAAACAATGGAAAATGTTATGAAGGAAGGATATAGATTACTCTTGGCAAAATCATCCGATTCATCTTCTTTATATACTATCAGAGGTCTGACAGTTAAAGAAATACTTGCTGATTATTATATTTGTGAAGTAAGTATTTATTAGAGTGAAGGAAATTTAGGTAGTCCTTCCAAAGTATGTACTCTCTCAAGGTCCTAAGCTCTCAAGAAGGTACTCCAAAGATTCATATGGAACAGGCATTATAAATATTCATTAATCTATAGAATTCTTGTCGGTTGAATAAGATACATAGAGAAATGTCATCTAAACCCAGAAAGTCAAGGTTTCTCATAGGCTCTAAGTATCTGCAGAGATATCCCTTGGGCATTTGCTTAAAATATACTTTGTTTCAAGGATACTCATTTGTCAGCAAGAAATGATTTTTAATCAAAAATGATAAAAAGATTTCAGGTAATCAACATTTTTCAATCTTTAGAATTATTTTATTTATTTGTTTTAATTTGACCAGACAGGGACAGAGTGAGAAAGAGAGGGAAAGAAGGAAAGTGAGAAAACAAGTCACCAGGTTCGGGACTCAAACTGCGGTCGGCCATGTGGGAATCCAGCACCCTTAACCACCACGCCACCTGCCAGCCCCAGCATTTTCAGTCTTTTCATCTCTTTGGATGTGGGAACACCTGACCACACGTCGAATGACATGAGTCTGTTGTAGGATTATACTGCTGGAGAAGGGGATAGATTATTCTTTACTCAAGAATATGAAGATATGATTGTCATTCTCTGTATCTTTGTTTTAATTTGACCAGACAGGGACAGAGTGAGAAAGAGAGGGAAAGAGGGAAAGTGAGAAAACAAGCCACCATGTCCGGGACTCGACCTGCGTTCGGCCATTTGGGAATCCAGCACCCTTAACCACCATGCCACCTGCCAGCCCCAGCATTTTCAGTCTTTTCATTTCTTTGGATGTGAGAAACGCTGTATCTTCATTCTCCTTGCCTTTGCACACAACATTCCTTTTAACTAAAATGATCTTGCCTAACTTGCCTGGGTTTTGCTCACATAAGTCTTTCTCCATTCTTCAAATAGAATCTGTTCCTCAGACCGTTGCCATCTGCTCTTACCTAAACTTTCTCTGGTTAAAATCTCCTATGACCTGTCCTATTTTCAGCCAAGCAATAGCCTTTCAGGCCTCCCCAGGCTTGGTCATCTGATTATTATCTGGTACTTACGGCTACTCCCTCCTTCCTATACCACTCTCCCTTTTGAATTTGGTGTACACTTTATACTTCATTTTTAAAGTTTTAGTTCTTCTTGTGTATTAAATTTGACAGAGTTTTAAACAAAGCGTTAAAAATATCCTTGTTGTTTTTCATTACACCTGAGCAAAAATGGCAAGTAATGTTGACATTTTATCATGAAGAAGATAAATTGGCTTCCTATTTAAGATAAGAAATCATAAAATTTTCTGTGTCATACTAACTGACAAGACATTTAAAGTGTTAGTAACAAAAATAAACTAGAAGAAACAAATGTGTATAGAAAGGTTAAGAGAAATGAATAGCAAAGAATAAAATAGTTTGCCAAATAATATAAGAAGTTAACTGTTTTAGACAGAGGTATAATTTAATCAATATAGAAATCTAGATACAGAAAGATCCTTAGTAAACTTTTCTATTTGTGAAATTTTTGAACTATGTGACCATCAACATCAGAGACACCTCTTTGTAAATGTACACGAATTATGTAATATTGAAATAGAGTTGCTTGTTGTGAAAACCAACTTTTTAGGCATTTATTTACCTGTTAAAAACTTACGGAACAGGCCAGCCTTATAGAGTAGTAGTTAAGGAAGCTGGAGCCCACATGGTAGACCACGGTTGGAATCCTTGCCCTGGCATCTTGAAAAACATGCTATATGCAAGTATGCATATGCCCCAAATCCTGACAGGATGGAGAAATGTGGGAGAAGGGATTTCAGCATGACCCCTCCCCATCAGGGGGGTGCATTCTCTTTTTTCTTCTCTCTCTCTCTCTCTCTGTCCCTCTCTGGTGAGTACATACAGCCTTTGGAAAATTTTTATTTTTTTAAATTAGTCATGGCACAAACACCATGTTAATGCACTAGTTAGGATGCTGCCAATGCCATAACAACCAGTGACTTTGTTTCATTCGTTCATAATGGAAGCTCCCATGTTACGGTGCATGGAACTCTGTGTTCATAATAGAAGTGTGACTTCCACTCAAATTATGATTTAAGGCTCTGGTTCCTTCTGTTTTATTACTCTCATGTCGTAGGGCATTGGTGTGCTCTGCATTGGGCTGGCAGAACAGTGAAGAGAGTTTAGAAGGTATATTTGTCTCTCTCCAAAGTGATGCACTCCACTAACTAGAACTTTCATAGGTCCCTCCTTATGTGTAGGAAGAGCTACAAAACTTAGTCCTTGGCTTACTTGCTAACTAGTAACAGTTACTTGCTTACTAGCAGTTAGACCTTGCTTACCAGCAACAGTTCCACACTAGTGGAAGCATGAATCCTAGCTAGGTGATCTGCAGTAAATAACCCCAATAGCCACCAAATGTTGTTGTTTGTTTTTGTTTTTGTTTTTTAAGCCCTTCCTTTTATCTAGTGAACACATTCACTATAACCCAAGTGAAACAGCCCTGTTTTGGTCTGCTTTTCTGTCTTTAAGAGCTAATACTACACTGGGTAATTTTTAAAGAGTAAAAGTTTATTTAGCCTGCAGTTTTAGAGGCCCAAGTCAAAGGGCTATATTTAGTAAGGGTCTCCACGTTGGTGGAGATTCTCTGCAGAGCCCAGGTAGCGAGGGCATCACACAGCAAGAACACGTTTGCCTGTGCCTGCTCTTCTTAGAAAGCGACAAGGATTTGATCCTGGAGTAATGCTGATGACTGCATCCAGTTCTCATCACCTTGTAAAAGGCCCCACCTTTCAACATCATAATCAGACCAAGTTCCTAACGTCTCAGCACCCTGATAAAGGTTTACCGTATGTCAGGTCACAAATTTCTGGGGACACATTCAAACTGTAGCAAACCCAAAGTCCCATATGTTCTTAATCCAGTCCAACATCTATGCCAGGTTTAGGTATGCCTCTTTGAGCCTGGCAGCTTGTGAACTACAGTTCACAACAGGCAGGGAACCAGCAGTGAGTGTAATGGCTATGTTGCTGGACTCCCACGAAGTCGACCGTGGTTTGCGTCCCGGACCTGGTGGCTTAAAACTCACGCTGGGCGCATGTGCGTGCCCAAGATCCCGAGAGGAGAATGGAGGAGAAGGGATTGCGGCGTGACCACCCCCCCTGGGGGGTGATTTCTCGCTTTCTGTCTCTATGTCTCTCTCTGTCTGTCTGGCAAGCACACGCGCCCTATAGCGAAAACCTCTTTAAAAAAAAAAAAGGAAAAAAACAGTTCACAACAGGCAAACTCAAAGTTCCATAGGTTCTTAATCCAGTCCAACATCTATGCCAGGTTTAGGTGTGCCCCTTTGAGCCTGGCGGCCTGTGAACTACAGTTCATAACAGGCAGTCCACTCTCCCTCCCAATGCCTGCCTAGCCCAAATATAATACTGCAGTGGAGCAAGGGCAGGCAAGCTGCAGTTGCATTTCATTTGAAAAAAAAGAAAAATGAGAAACATGTAGCAATAATTGCCCAATGACAGTAGCAAAATCCTATGAAGAAGGTACTATGCTTTGGAAGTACTCAGGATCTCTTGATTAGACCCATGTTATGTTCAGAAGTCAACTCCTTTGTCCTTCATTCTTTATAGCCCTTTGGGCTCTATACAGCGGGGCTGCATCAGTGCCCATTGTCATTCATGGCTAAATAACACGAAGGAGTATAACCATTTCCTCTTGTGAAATTTGAGATGATTAAGACTGTTAAGATTATCCTACTGACCATTTGAAGGATTAAATTCAAGGTTTATTTGCCAATGCAGTTCTCTCAGAAACAGATTTTTGTATCTATGGACCTCTCTTCATTGTACGTGTTGTATTGACACCTTTACCAGACTCTGTGTTCAGGTCTTTCAAACAGAAATATTTTAACACAGAGAATTTGCTTTATACATGATGAAACAGAGAATTCAAACAGATGATAGTGAATAAACACAGAGATGAACAACTGTTGCCTACCCCATGGGTAAAAGGACAGAAAGAAGAAGTGACATTATTGGAGCTGAGTTCTGATGCTAAAAGACTATGAGGACCTTGAGGAGTCTGAGCCATCCATAATCTTTTATCATTGTGTGCCCCTACATAGTGATCACTCAAATGTTTATTTATTTTAATATTTGCACAGAGTTGAGCAATAAACTCTTCCACTGGCATTAGTTAGAAATACCCATCAGAAAAAGATAAAATATGGCAGAAATGATGGTACTCAGTATTGGTATGATCCAGTTTGTGGATTAGTGGTAATTAGTTATTTTAGGAATCTGATTTTAGTAACCTATCATTTAGAGAACGCGAAATTGTCAAAAGTTTTAAGTTAAATATTCTTCTTGTGTGAGACTTTTAGAGTTTGGAACAATACCAATTTAAAATAAACATTGAAGAATTAAAAAGAAATAAAGTCTGTAGGTGGCTTATGCCAAAATAATTTTATTTAAAGGGGATGAGTGGAATGGAAGAGAAGAACTTTCCAGACCTGATAGGAAAATAGCAGCTATAGCTACAGAGTTCTATCTTATCTTGATTCTTTTTTGAAATCCCTTCTAAGTTGAAAATGGCATTCCTTTGTCTACTGGTTTGAGCCAAAAGCTATCAACTTGGTTTTCTTTTTTTTTTTTTTTTTTTTTCAAAATTTCCCCAAAAGGGGAATTTTATTGACTACTTTATTCCCTCACAAAAAAAGACCAACTGTAATCAAATGAGGTGAACATTCACCTCACGATTTTGTCATCTTCATAATAGAAAAGACGAGGCTTAGAACTGGATCACTTGACCCTTTCTCTTCTTATCTCCTCCCAGTTCAAAATGCTCACATCTCTTGATAGCCAGCATTCTAAGATCTGCAGTTGGGCTCAACACATTCAAGCCTCAGCACAATCTTCTTTGTAGTTTTTGCCTTTTTCCGGAAAATAGGCTTGGTGTGTCCACCACAGCCACTCTGCTTCCTGTCATAACGCCACTTTCCCTGAGCAACAGAGAATCCTTGCCCTTTTTGTACTGTGTCACTTTATGAGGTTGGTGCTTGCCACACTTTTTATAGAAGGTCCGGCGGGTTTTAGGGACATTCACCATGCTGGCGGGCCTGCTCTCAGCACAGAAAGAGCTCAACTTAGTTTTCTTTACTGCCATTTAGAAAGAATCTGTTAAGTAAGTATTCTGCTAGATATTTTAGCACTCCAAACACATTAATTCTAGAGTGTGATTGTAATTTTTAAAACATCACAAATGCCATTTAGTCTCTTCTTGGATGTCCTTTATATGCTTTGGTTTGTAGATACGCTGGACTTGACATAGCTATGGCTTTTAGGGATAGACTTGAAATAAGTCTCAAAATAGTAGATATATTTAGTAATGTCCTAGTTGAGACCAGTTTAAGAAACTTTTGTGTCTATATTGTCTTTCTAGAGAGACAGGGTCTTATGCAAAGAATTCTTGATAAATGTTTCCACTTAAACATGGAAATGAAGTTTTTTGTGGGACAGGGCATGACAAATTTAAATGCCACGTATTTATTTCTTTTTCTGAGATATGTTTTTTGCTATAGGGCGCATGCGCTCACCTGAAAGACAGAGGCAGAGAGGCAGAAAGCAAGAAATCACCCCCTGGGAGGATGACCACGCAGCCGTCCCTTCTCCTCCATTCTCCTCTCGGGATCTTGGGCATGCGCACACATGCACCTGGCGTGAGTTTAAGCCACGAGGTCCAGGATTCGAACCATAGTCAACTACATGGAAGTCCAGTGAAATAGCCATTACACCAACTGCTGGTCCTACCATGTATGTTTTAAAAATATTTCAGCATTCGGCCAGCAGGTAACATCGTGGTTAGGGTGCTAGATTCCCACATGGCTGACTGGAGTTCGAGTCCCAGCTCCAGCAGCTTGAAAATCATACCAGGTGCATGTATGTATGTGCCCAAATCCTGAGAGGAGAATGGAGAAGGGATTTTGGTGTGGTCAGCCCCTCTGGGGGCTGATTTCTCACTTTCCCTCCCTGTCTTGGGTGAGCACACACACCCTATGGCAAAAACCTTAAAAATAAATAAATAAATAATTTTTTAAAAGCATACCTGAACATTTTATAATTCTTCTATTCACATCTAAAACTTCAGATTTATTTAGTTTTTACATTGACTTAAAATAAGAATGGCTTTAGATAATGCACTGCACTTCATATTTTTGTTATCTTTCAGGTACTCCCTTTTTTTTTTTTTAGTTTTCCAGAGGATGAGAGCACTTACTGGAAAGAGAGAGATGGAGGAAGAAGAGAAAGCACCCTACACGGGCATGATTATACGTCAGTCCTTTCCCCTCCATCTCTTCCTTCTTTCAGGATATTAGGCGTGCATGCACTCGTATCCAGTGTGTTTCTCAAAATGTCAAGTTCAAGACTTGAACCATAAGTTTGGCCATGTAGAATCCAAGTGCCTTAACCATCATGTCACAGTTGGCCCTATATTGTTTCTCTTTTAAAATACCCATTAAGGCATAGATAGATTTGTGTTTAAAAGGTGTTGTAATTGATTGAAAAGAGGAAACTAATACATTGTTTGATCTGTATGGCAGCTAATATCCAAAGAATTGACTTTTCTTTCCCAGGGTTGACTTTGTGAAGTGAAATGTTGTGAAATAATCACTGGGTAATTTGACAGTTTTATTAAAAATAATTACTTTGTTTCAGTCATTATGGTATCTTTATATAGTTTTGAAAACATGCAGTCAGGAAGAAAATCCTTCTTTCGTATTGATCTAGAGCAGAAATGTGCTATGATCAGTCTTTCTATCTCTAATTGAGTTGATTTCCTTTAATACCGTTTTACAGTGAAAATAGCAAAACACAAGGCATATTTGTGCTGCTTCAAATAATTGGTTTTGCTTTTTAAGCATGTTATCTGTAATTTCAAAGACTATTTCTTTCTGAACTTTTTCGCCCTGTGGAGTTTAGAGTGTTCTTGAAAATCTAGGTGTCCATTAAGTATTTTTCAACTGTCAATTCAACTGTAGCATGTTGTGCTATTAATTCATTATGAAGTGACACAGGAAGAAAACTCATTATGTGATAATATGAAAACACACATTTGTCAAAAAATAAATGAGTCTGTATAGAAAACCCATCTGGTGTGGTAGGAAGGAGTAAAATGGTTTATTAAATATATTTGGGCATTGACACCTTTCCAAACAGGAAAACATACAGAAAAGATTTCAATTCCAATCCATAGGCACTGTATCACACGCTTAGATGTTTTCTTTTTTGTTTTGCAGGTTATATTATACCCAACTTCTAATAGCCCGAAGTCAGCTGACTTACACCGAATGATAGTCCCCAAAAATAGCCAGGATTCTGACTTAAAAATCAAACTGGCAGTGCGAATGGATAAACCACCACATATGAAGCATTGTGGGTGAGTGTGTCCTTACAGATGTTTTTGCCCTAAATTATTGAATTTCGTTTCATTAGATCACTTTTGTTAGTTTAGTGAAAGAACCAGTGTATCAGAAGCTTCATAGACATAGTTTTCTTTAAAAACTTACATACTACATAAGTTGTTTTAATACTTAATTGTCTGAACCTGTAGGCACTTTTATAGCTAGGTACATAAGTATTTAGTTAATATAATGTTTGGCTGCATGCTGACATGATTTTGATACTTGATTGTATTGATATTATACATCTGATTGGTAAAGAACATTAATGCATGGAGATAATGTCTAAGAAATATTCTTCAAAATACAGTAATAATAAACAAAAAAAATGCCTAGTTTAGGTTCTATGTATTTATTTAATTTAATTTGGAGGAATACTTTTTTTTTTTTAAGGTTTTTGTTATAGGGTACTTGTGCTCACTGGAAAGAGGAGACAGAGAGAGGGAAAACAAGAAATAAGCTCCCCAGGGAGGATGACCACACCACAGTCCATTCTTCTCCATTCTCCTCTTGGGATTTTGGGCATGCACACACATGCCTGCCTGATTTTCAAGCCACCAGGTCTGGTACCAGAACTGTAGACAGCCATGTGGAAGTCCAGCGCCTTAATTACCTCTCCACCTGCTGGCCCTCTTCTGAACACTTGAGTACAATAAAAGGAGTTTTTAAAATCTCAGGTCTTTCTCAGATTAATGTTTTAGGACATTACAACCTAAATCCCATCCTAGGGGTAGTATCTGTTAAAGAAGAACATGACCATTTTTCTTACACTGGAGAAAAGTAGTTGTCAAAGTGGCTTACTGTGAGTTTAAGCAACAAACAGAGCAGTCTAAGTGCATTTTCAGAAAGGGAGGGATCTGTTGGTTTTGGAGTCAAATCACTGGTATTGGGGCAGAGTTAGCTGATAATTCAGGAGATAAGAAGTCTTTGGACAACCATTAGAGGAAATAAATAAAGCTAAAGGCAAAGGGTAATCCAAATATGTGTATTACTGTTGGGATGAGATTTAGGACTGTCTTGCTTCTTTGGTGTGGGTGTGTAGTGTGTGCAGTGCCAGAACAGGCCTCAGTGAAGGGAAAAATGCCTCATGGAGTAGCTTCTTAGAAAGAGAACAGTAAATTAGATAGCCCACCTCATGTCATCTTAAATGTATTAATGCACCATGAAGTGTAACTATGAGCTCATAATGTAGATAGAGTTCCTGGGATTTAATATTTAGGTTCTTTCATTCACCCCTCTGCCTACTAACCCTTAGCTTATGCAGCAGGCACATGTATTGAGCACTTCTTCTTTTTCCTACTAGAACAACTTTACAGGCCCATGGGAACTGGCTAATCAGGGATTCAGACTTTTATACAAGCAATTATTAAAGCAATAAGTTCTATATGAAATTAACGTTCTTCTGGTAGAAATAGTACCGAGTTTTGGCTGGGAATTGTCCATTGAAGTCTCAGAAGACTTCTGACCTTCGAGATGAATTTGAAGACTGAATTCAGCAGGTGGACAACGGGGAAGAACGCCTTCCTATATATGACATAGTATATTGTAAGTCAGGAGTACTGAGAGGGCTTTCACAATAGCCAACTCAGTACAGCTAGCAGGGAGTGCTTTGAGACTAGGGGGCTAGAGCACTAGCACTCTGAAGTCTTAGAGACTACTAGAGTCTATGGTTGAACTTAAAAGAACACAGCATGTTCCAGGAACTGCTTTCTCTACTAACTTTTTGCTCAATCTCTCTCTCTCTCTCTCTTTGGATGAGTGGCACATGAAGCTGGCCATAGGGCAAATTCTGCAGCCTTCAACTTTTGTAGAAAGAAGTCCCTACTCTACCCTGGCAGTTTCTTGGTTTAGAACATTCCCTGGCGGGTGGTACACAAAAACCCACTTACAAAGCCTGATTACTAGGGGAAAGAGAAGAATACCCCTTCTTTGCACTGAAGAAGAATTTGTTTTTATCACATCTTTTTGACTAAGTTATGACCCCAAAAATTGACTCTGCAGTTGATATCTGCCCTAGACTGCAAGTGAAGGGAAATACTAGAAACAATATACCACAATCTGTCAATTTAATCCATAAAGCTCAAAAACTCACCAAAAGACTACAATTCAGACTACAAATTCTTCACATCCCTGCACATCAGTTATTTACTGTCTTACATAGTAAGAGACACCAACAGGGGCCAGCAGGTGGCATAGTGGTTAAGGCACTGCACTCCCACATGGCTGGATGGCTAACCACGGTTCAAGTCCCAGACCTGGAGGCTTGCTTTCTCACTTTCGTCTCTCTCTGTCTCACTCTGGTCAAATTAAAAAAATAATAATGATAAATCAAGTTAAATAAATAATTCTTTTTTAAAAAAGAGAGCATTACTAACAGACATTTCCAGATATCCAGGTATATTTGCAGTTTATGGTATACAGGGCGAAGGAATCTATCTGTGATGCATTTCTGCTAAGTTTTTGTCTAATGTCACAGTATTTAATTAAGAATATAATAGTCAGTAATAGTGGTCTAATACAAACTATTTTAATACAAGTATTAGAGGTAATAATCTACCAGAATTAAAAGGTTTCAACGTTGCTGGAATAGCAATTGGTCCCCAGTTAGAGAAGCTTCACCACAAGCATCTGTTCTGGTTTCTCAGTGCCTCTGTGGTAATAATTTTAAATATTTTGAGTATCACCCTTGTGTATAGATATGTATGGAAAAACATGATTTCACCCACAGCATAAAATATATTTGTCTTTTCTTCTGAGGTGCTTCATAAATAAATGTTACTGCATTTAATTACATTTAAGAAAAGAAAGAACATCAACTAACCTTTTCCTTCCAAGTACCCTACTGTACACCAAAGCAATAATAGAACAAGAATAGTAGATTAATAGCATTTTGCTTTGAGGTCAGATTGTGTTCTGTCAATAATTTATCCTGTCATGAATAATTAACTGGTGAATAATTAATAATTGAAAAGAGACAAGCTAAGTTTTAAATAAAAAGATTAATTTCACTTTAAAATACAGTAAGGTTCTCTTGCAGGTAGAATTGTTAAGAGGTGGAGGGGCCAGCAGGTGGTGTGGTGGTTAGGGGAGCTAGACTCCCACCTGCCGACCACAGTTCAAGTCCCGGACCTTGTGGCTTGCTTTCTTGCTTTCTCTCTGTGTGTCTTGCTCTGGTCAATTGAAAATAACTATAATGATAAATAAAATAAAGGAAATATTTTTTAATTGAAACAAAGAGAGGTGTAGATTTTTATTTTCTTTTTTTTTTCTGGAGAGCTTTTTTCTATAGGGCGCGTGCGCTCGCCAGACAGACAGAGAGAGACATAGAGACAGAAAGCGAGAAATCACCCCCCAGGGGGGATGGTCACGCCGCAATCCCTTCTCCTCCATTCTCCTCTCGGGATCTTGGGCACGCACGCACACGCGCCCGGCGTGAGTTGTAAGCCACCGGGTCTGGGACGCGAACCACGGTCGACTACGTGGGAGTCCAGTGACATAGCCATTACGCTAACTGCTGGTTCCCGATTTTTATTTTCAAAAGCACTTCAGTAGTATAAACTTATCCCCTAATTTAATTATGTGACCAAGAAATATATATCTGTTAGATGAACTATTTTAACGCATATTCCCTGCTTTATTAATTTATTCCTTGTTTATGGCCCTTGTATTGCCCCTAAATAAATATTTTTTAATTGGGCCAACACCACAGCACAGCGGTGAAGTGCTGTGCCCAGGAAGCCAAATCCAGCATGGTCCATCAGAGTTCAAATCTCAGTCCTGGCAATTTGAAAAGTACACTGGATGGACATGGGCATGGGCATGTATGTGGGTAACTAGGATTCTGATGAGTTGGGGAATTGGAGGAAACAGAATTGCAGATCCTACTGAAGGATGAGGGCACTTTCCGTCTTCTGTTTCTCTGTCTGTGTCTCTCATGCACATGTGTCCTGTGGCATAAAAAAATAGATGTATTTTTAAATCAGTGTTACCTGTATTAGTGTAAGTGTTCCCACTGCACTCTTTGTTACTTAGATTTGTTTGTATCCCTAAGCCTCCCACAGTTTATAATTGAGGACAACTATTGATGGAAATAATGATGATGGAAGTAATAGTGTACTTGCTCCATAGAATTTTAAGGAAAACATGAAAAAGCAAGAGTGAGCTGCATTCTTAAGTTGAAACTTAAAGGCCATAAACACAATTTATAGAGAACAGAGTGTAATTTTCATGTCAAAAAAAAGCAAAAGAAATAAGTGGTTCTCAACTGTTGCATTTTAAAGTGACCTTTCTTTTAAATCAGAAAATAAAATACATTGGATCTAAAACTCATGTTTCTGGTAGCTAATCAGTCCATGACTATACATTATCTTTTTTAAAATACATTTTTTTTTTATACATAGAAATGAAAATAGATACTAAATTTAGGTAAAATAAACATATTGATGATTCCATCTTTTTAAAACCAAACTGGGCATTACCACAAGATATGTGTTTAACAAAAATATTGGGTTCATTTATTCTTTTGGAATATGTCATATAAACTAATTATAGAAACTCTTAGATGAATCTGCTAATTGAATTACCAGCTAGATTTTGAGTGATTAAATGATTCACATGCAGCTTTTCAATTTGTGTTCCTGCTTTTTTGTGTAGCTGGAAGATAAAAATGTTCTTGAATACATGAACTATACTTTAGCATAGCCTAGTGGCTAAGTAATAGTATTAACTTAAAACTCCAAAATACTATCCCTGTTTTTATTAAATAAAATTGTTTTCTGAAGTCAAAGGTTATTTTTTCCACCAAAGCAAAGGCAAAATTAAATAGAACAAAACAAATGAGAATGATGACAATTAAATCTGTCACTGAAAAAGAAAAAAAGAAGACAATTATATGGACTGTCACAACTATGTGGATGCATTATATCCATGATCAGAAGTTTGCACGTACCTGATTGTTTGAGTAAAACTTGACTAAAATTTTCCCAAGAATATAACAGGAAAAGCGTTTTATTCCACTAAGAATTAATTAAGATAGAGCCAGCAGGTGACATGATGATTAAGGCACTGGACTCCCACATAGCTGACTGCAGTTCGAGTTCTGGACCTGGTGGCTTGCTTTCTCACTTTTCCTCTCTCTGTCTCCCTCTGGTGAAATAATAATGATAATTAATAAATAAAATTAAATAAATAATTACAAAATAAAAACAGAATAGATAAGCTAAAACTTCACCAAAATTATTGCCGTATAACCTTATAATTCCCTTTCATAGAGCTGTATTTTGCTATTTACATATTTGTTACATGGATAAACTGAAATATTTTTAAATCATCACAAATAAAATGTCCCAGTTTAATTTACATCATGATGATATAAAAGGCACTAACTCGACCCTTGCTGTAGGAGACGAACACCAGTTCAACTTCCAGGAGGAAGAATAGGATGAGCACCTGCATTGTGCCCCCAAGCTTTCCCCTAGAGGGGGCCAATTAGGCATTCAAGGGATTAGGGTATCATGACTAATGAGCTTCATTCATACAGAGAAAATGCATATTATGTAAAAGCTATGTATGGGTTTCAAAGCTTTTTAAAAAATTTCATGAGAGAATGCATGTGCACGAGAGACAGAAAGACAGGCACCTTCAGCAGGGTCTTGTCACACGTGATTCCCTTTCAACAGCCCTCCAGCTTGTCAGGATCTTGGACACCCACACACCTGAAGTATTTTCATGTTGACTGGGAATCCCAACCTGCTGTAAGCATGTGGCATCCAGCCCTGCAGTTCATTATGCTACTGCCTGCACCACAAAGGCCGGCCTCAAAAGTATTTTGTACTAGAAGAAATTTGTTTATTTTTCCCATGAACTTTTTGAAATCTTGTACGTATACAATCCAAGCATTGCATTTGCTCATAAAGTTAGATGACGACTGTCTAATAAAGTTACATTGTTTTCCTTCTGACTAAAGTTTTATGAGCTTCAGGGACCAGCAGTGGGCGTAATGGCTATGTTGCTGGACTCCCATGTAGTCGGCTGCAGTTCGAGTCCTGGACCCAGCGGCTTTAACCCACGCCAGGCGCACGCGCGTGTGTGTGTATGTGCCCATGATCCTGAGAGGAGAATGGAAGAGAAAGGATTGCAGTGTGGCCATCCCCTCTAGGGGGTGATTTCTTGCTTTCTGTCTCTCTGCCCCCTCTGTCTTTCTGGTGAGCACACACTCCCTATAACAAAAATCTCTCCCCCCAAAAGAAAAGAAGTTTTATGAACTTCAATTAGTTTAGAGATTAGTATGATGATGATGGAAGTAAGGAAAATCTCATTTGTGTCAAGGCAATTTGCTTGGAGAGTCTAGGTCTTGTAAAAGGACAAGTGTATTCGATCCCAGAGAAAATCATCTTCTCATTTAATTTTTTTTTTTAGAGAAATTTTTTGATGTAGGGTACTTGCACTCACCAGAGAGACAGAGAGAGAGGGAGAGTGAAAAATCACCCCTTCCCCAGTGGCCCTGCCACAATCCCTTTTCCTCTATTCTCCTCTCAAGATTTTGGGCACGCATGCACACATTGCCTGGCATGAGTTTCAAGCCTCCAGGTCTAGAACTCAAACTGTGGTAGCCACATGGGAGTCCACCCCAACCACCACACCACCTGCTGGCCCTCAAGTTCTCATTTTAATCCTAGCTTTCAGAATGACCTCCCTACATGTCCTTGTCTACAGTAACCATGTTTGTCATCTGGCCTTTACTTGCACCTTACATGCCCATTTGCCTATTCAAGTCGAACTTGCCTCAGTCTGGCTTATCCCGATTGCACAGAAAGCCTGCTTTATATAGCCTTGCCAAAGGTTTTGGCAAAGTGTTTGTTAGGTTCTTAATAAATCACTAATGTTTTTTTCAACTACAACTTCCAGAATACAATCTGTCTGTGGTCCTCTGTAAATAGTTAATGTAGTCATTGTATTTAGAATGATTTTTTAAAATATCATAAAGTCAACTGTAGTTTTCCAAATGCATTAATATTCATGTGATTTTTCTACCTGCTAATTTATACCCTTAGAAACTGTATTTTGGGGCTGGTTCCATAGTGCATCGGTAATGCATTGCTCAAGAGAAGCCAGATCTCACATGGCTAATGCAGTTTAGATTCCTGGCCCAGTCATCCTGAAACATGTCTGGCACATGTGCAAGTAAGTCCCCAAGATAAGGTAGTTCAGAGTGTGGAGGAAGAGGATCTCTGTGACCAGACCCTGTGGAGGGTGCTCCTCTCATTTTCTCTCTTTATCTCCATTTCTCTCTTTATGTGTATGCACATATATTCCATCATGAAAAAAAAGAAAACATTGGATATTCTTTTCTTAAAGAAAAAGAATCATATTTTAATTTTAATTCACTAATGATTAATAGCAAATTATGTGATAATGGTAGAGACATTTTCAAACGTGGCTTTAATAGTTATTAAACCAAATATTTTGTTATACTCCATTGCAAAAACTTTTCAAACATGGCTTTAACAGTTATTAAACCAAATATTTTATTTGTTATACTCCATTGCAAAAACTTTTGAAGTATGTGTGTGTGTGTGTGTGTGTGTGTGTGTGTATACTTCAAACATCATATTGTATACAATGAAAGCATATGATTTTATCTGTCAATTAAGGTTATTTTAATTCAGAAAGGAATAATTATAGAAAAGATTAGTGACACTATGGGTAAAATGCTCTGTATTTTTCTGGATTTTCTGTGATATAGTTATACTACTTTTATGATGAAAAAATAATGTTATCAAACTAAAATCAAAAAGGAAATATATCTTTTAATTTAAAAATAGTTAAATTTATTTTTCCAAAATTCTGAATGGTAAGGAAATTCATTTGCAGAGTCAAATTCATTTGCAAATATTTCTTCAGGTAAGACTTGAAGGATTCCTGTCAATCCAACTGTTTTGTTGTTGTTATTGTTGTGTTTTGTTGTTTTTTTTTTTTTGAGAGATTTACGTGCGCTCGCCAGACAGAGAGAGACATAGAGACAGAAAGCGAGAAATCACCCCCAGGGGGGATGGTCACACCGCAATCCCTTCTCCTCCATTCTCCTCTCGGGATCTTGGGCACGCACGCACACATGCCCGGCGTGAGTTTTAAGCCACCGGGTCTGGGACGCGAACCGCGGTGGACTACGTGGGAGTCCAGCAACATAGCCATTACGCTAACTGCTGGTTCTCTTGTTGTTGTTTTTTTTTTTTTTTAAAGGGAGACTTTTTTTTGTCATGGAGTGTGTGCACTCATCAGAGAGACAGAGGCAGAAAGTGAGAAATGAAAAATTACCTCCCAGTGGATATGACCACACCACAATCCCTTCTCCTCCACCCCCTCTTGGGATTCTGGGCACGCACAAGCACAAGCCTGGTTTGAGCCCAAGACACTGGGTCAAAGACTCAACCACGTGGGAGCCCAGCACCTTCACCATTATGCGACCCGCTGGCCCTTTGTCCATCTAATTTTTAAAGGCTTTAGGAACTGAATTTGGGAACCAGACTGCCTGGATTTAAATCCTGGCTCTATCACTTAGTAACTATGGAATATTGGGAAAGTTTCAAAACCCCTCTGTGTCTCTGTTTCCACAAGTAGAAAAAGAAAATGTTAGTAAAACCTACCTCATAGGATTGTTTGAAGGAATAATACTTATATATATGTGATGTACTTAAAAGAATGTCTGGTCAGCTCATAGAAAGTCTCAATATGTTGTAACTATTGATAAAATTTTAATAAAGGTATATATTGAGTCATCGGGAAAGTCATGACACTTTTTTACATAGAAAAACAGAAAAAAGGTCATGGCTTTCCTGATAACCTAATACTTTTATTGACATATACTACTTACATGTATCTTTGAAAGGCAATGTGATTTTTCTGTATAAGAATACAATGTGTAGGGGACAGCAGGTGACATGGTGGGATGGTAGGTGGGGCCGTTGGACTTCCACATAGGTGACTGTAGTTTGAGTCCCAGACCTGGTGGCTTGGTTTCTCACTCTCTCTCTTTCTCTCTCTCTCTCTCTTTCTCATGCACGTTCCTTATAGCAAATTTAAATAATAATAATAGGTAAAAAAATTTAAATATACAGTAAATGACTCACTATACTTTTCCTACTATATTTTGTAATACTAGAGATTGTTTCTGTTGTCTGTCTTTAATTTTGTTCCTATTCATCAACATTCCTCTATCACTCTTCCCCTGAGAAAGTGTATTTTTGAATTATTAGCAAAGAAGGAAAATTAAACATTAAAAAATTTTAAATATGACAAAGAACAAAACTTTTTAAATTTTAAATTTTTTTTTTTTTTTTTTTTTTTTTTTTTTTTTTTTTTTTTTTTTTTTTTGCTATAGGACATGTGTGCTCACTGGAGAGAGACAGGGAAAGAGCGAGAGGGAAAGTGAGAAGTCACCCCCTAGGGGGATAGCCATGCTGCAATCCCTTCTCCTCCATTCTCCTCTCAGGATTTTGGATGCACAGGTACATGTGCCCAGAGTATTTTCCAGGCTGTCAGGTCCAGGACTCGAACTGCATACCCAGCCATGTAGTTTCCAGCCACCTTAACCACCATGCCACCGGGTTGGCCCAGATAATGCTTTTTTTAAAAAAAGCACTATTTCCATCTAACCTTCCAACCTCTGCCCCCTTTCTCTCGTACTCCTTCTCAAGACTTCATTATGGCTACTACTGAGCTACAGGAGGAAGCCAGACCAGGAGACCAGACCTCCAGCCCGCTCTGCTTTCAGTACCTCTTTACATTTTTTTTTTTTTTTTTTTTTTTTAATTTGCCAGAGGGCGTATGTGCTTGCTGGAGAAAGTGAGAGGCAAAAAACAAACAAACAAAAAAAAAAACAAAAACATGAAAGAACCTCTTATGGGATACCATCACACTACAGTCAGTCTCTTCTCCATTTTTCCCTCTTTTTGGGATTTTGGGCACACATACAAATACACCCAGGCTATTTTTCATTCCTCTGGGTCCAAGGCTCCAGCTGTATGGTTGGTCAGCCATGAAAGATCCAGCCCCCTTAACCACCAGGCCATGGGCTGATCCACTTTGTTCATCTTTAAAGCAACATATTGGTCTCACTAACTCATCTTTAGGTTCCTTCCAGCTCTGAAATTGGATACTTTATATATTTTTTTAATTCATTCATTCATTCATTTATTCTTTCATTTTATGTACAACATGTTCTTGAAGTATATATATATATTACAGGATGGCTAAATCAAGTTAATTTACATATGCATTACCTCAAATGCTTAATCTGCTTGGCCATTTTCAAGAACACAATGCATTGTTATTAACAATAGTCACCATGTTGTACATGAAATCTGCTTCTTTTAATTGTTTATTTTAAATGTAAAATTAGATCTATCTAAAGGAAAATGACATGGAAATATTCATACTTCCAATCAAGATAAAAACAGTTATATGATTTTTTCCAGCTAAATTATTATTATTTTTTTTGGAGAGGTTTTTATGCTATAGGGTGCGTGCGCTCGCCAGAAAGACAGAGAGAGACAGAGAGATAGAAAGCGAGAAATCACCCCCCAGGGGTGGATGGCAACACCGCAATCCCTTCTCCTCCATTCTCCTCTCGGGATCTTGGGCACGCACGCACACGCACCCGGCGTGAGTTCAAGCCGCCGGGTCCGGGATTCGAACCATGGTCGACTACGTGAGAGTCCAGCGACAGCCATTACGCTAACTGCTGGTCCCAGCTGAATTATTTTCTTTAAGGACATTGCCTTAAACAGGAAGCAGGCCACATAACGGTAATAACACAGGCTTTGGAGGTAGACAGAGCTAGGTTCAAATTCTAGCCCTGTCGTTTAACTTGCAAACATTGGTCAAGTCATTAAACTTCTCACAGCTTGACTTTCCTCAACCATAAAGTTGGATTGCCCTGACCATAAAAGGAAATATACCAGTATAGTATGTTACCAGTGCCTGTTATGTATTATGTGGTCAAATAACTAGCAACAATCATTGTTAAAGCAATTATTTTTTTTTTTGAGCTATAACATTCTTCTAGGATTTTTTTTTTTAATTTATACATTTCTTCCATGAGAAAAAGACCCCAAAAATTGTTATGCCTCAGTCCACCCTGAGCCTCACCCTGAGCCTCAACCAGCCATGGGCACACATATGCTCAGTGTGCACAGGAAGCCCTAGGATGCAAACTCTGGGCCTTCCCATATGGGTCCAGGATCTGTATGTATCATCTCTGTGCCACAGTCTTACCTTCTCTCCCAATGTTCTTCTCATTTTAACCACATCATAGGACTTTTTTATTTTTTAAGAATTATTCAATTTTATTATTATTATTGTTGTTGTTGTTGTTGTTATATTAATTTGACAAGAGAGGAAAAATGAGAAAGCAAGCCACAGGTCCAGGACCCAAACTGCAGCCCACCATGTGGGAGTCAGTGCCTTAACCACCACGCCCCCTGCTGGCCCCCACACATCATTTGACTTTATTCAAAAGAAAATGCCTAAAGAAAATTGAAAAAATAAAAGTGTATGAATCATCACTAATTCCTTGAGAATATAAAAGCTACATCTCATTAGAGTTCTTTGTCTAATTGTTAGGTTTTGAATTACATTTTTATTTGATGGCTGTTATGGATGTAGGTAGATAGTTGTTTCTCTTTGTGTTTATTCTTCTTCTAACTTTATTTTGTCACTGCTCTATATCCAAAGGAGAAAAATGAAAATATTACAGAAGTACTGGGAGCCATGTCTGAGTAACTGACTTAAATGATTTCTCTAAAAAACATAGCTCAGGTTCTAAAACAGAATACCTGGAGATTATTTCATGGCAAGTTGGAAAAATAAGAGATAACTTTTCCCTTTATATCAGCCACTGAGCCAACGCATTCCTTCTCTTTTTTTTGGAGAGATTTCTGCTATAAGGGTGTGTGCTCTCACCAGAGACACAGAAAGAGACAGAGATAAAAAGCAAGAAATCACCCTCGGGGGTGGGGGGATAGCCACTCTACAACCCCTTCTCCTCCATTCTCCTCCTGGGATTTTGGGCACACACACACACACACACACACACATACATCCAGCGTGAATTTCAAGCCTCCAGATCTGGGACACAAACCACACTAGGCCACGTGGAAGTCTAGCGATGTAACCATTTCGCCATCTGCTGGTCCCACAGCCAAATGCATTCTAACTTATTTCTTTAAACTGTAGATGCCGTACATTTTAAATACCCCGATGTGTTTTGGGGTTTTTTTTTTTTTTTTTTTTTTTTGGTTTTGTTTTGTTTTGTTTTGTATTTTAGCGCAGTTGACAGTTGAACTTTTACTTTCTTGCTTAAGTCATTCAGTAAGTATGACTTGATCCATATAAATCTAAACATTCTGTCAGGCTTTGCTAGTTGTAGTATTAAAGTTTCTCATTTTATCATACTTTGTTGACCTCACTACATTTTATATCCAAGATAAGTTAGTTTTAATTTCATCATGGGCGCTTTTATGTTTTTTGAATTTTACTCATCCATTTATTTTAATTTGACCAGAGAGAGAGAGAAAGAGGAAAAGTGAGAAGGCAAGCCACTTGGTCGGGGACTCGAACCATGCTGGTCCCGCTTTTATGTATTTTATACTGCAACTTTATATGTCCTTCTTTTGAGGAAGGATTTATAAACCTGAATATCTTATTCAATATTTACTGACTAAACAGCTTCTATTTTGCAATTACCATAGGACCCAAGATATTCATGTAATTGAATAGACTATTATATATGTCAGTGTTTTATAAAAATAATCACTTGAGAGATTTGTGTTATTGAGATTAGGGTTCTAAAGACCTTTGCCATTGCTGACTCTGTTACAGAGTGTTCTTAAGTCCATACCCGCTCTCTTCTCCTCTATCAAGTTTCTGATCAGATGTCATCTCTAACAGAGGCCCATCTTGTCCTCCTTACAAACTGTCTTCTGCTCCCTGTTACCAACTCACTACACTTTAACCTTAATTTTTTAAAAGTTTATATCATTACCTGCTGTTATGTTTATTGATTATTGTTTATCAGTTATTCCCCCAACTAGAATGTTATCTCCATGACATGATTTGCAGTTGACTAGTTCCCCAAGTAAATATAATTTCTGTAGAGTAGGAACCTTGGTTACTCTCAAGTATTTTAAAACTCAATTTTTAGCACTTAGTAGAAGCTAAAGAAATAATTGTTGAACAAATGAATGAATGAATGCTTTTTTTAATTCTCAAGAAAGAATAGAATGAAGAAGTTATGTTCATAGTTCTTTTAAAAGAAATATCCTAAGTAGATACTGGACTGACTGGATATAAACTTCAAATTGTGCTACTGTCTAATCGATAACACTGAAATGTAAATTTGTAGAGGTATGTTTCAAGACGTTACTATCCCAGAAAAACTACAGGAAGTTTCATTACTCCACAAATTTCTATGGCTGTAAATCTCAAGACTGCATTATGGAAAGTATATTCTTTTCCAGAAACTTTCAACTCAAAGTCATTATTCTCTAGAATGAGACTTTATCTTTTTAATGACTTGTTACCTAATGATGGTAGAGAAAATAAATTTCTAATAGTATCTGTTGTCTGTCAGCATTTATTTTTTTAAGAATTATATTTTATTTAACTTTATTCGTCATCATTATTTTATTTATTTATATGTTAGTTAGTTAAAGTTGACCAGAGAGAGCTAAGGAAAGTGAGAAAGCAACCTGCCAGGTCTGGGACTTGAACCACAGTCAGTTATGTGGGAATCCAGCTACCTCAACCACCACACCACCTGCCAGCCTGTCTGTCCGCATTTATATTTAGATCATTCCTGTAAAGTGTTATTGGACTGTAAGAAAAAGCGTTAGCAACATTTCCTATAGGTGGGAGTATACTGCATGGTTAGTAACTTGCGTTTCATAAGAATAATATATTATATAACCCATATTTATCAAATATTAAGCAAAAGTAAAAACATTCTAGATTTGAGCTTTGATCATACTATCTTTAGGAAATCAAAGTCTTGCTTTCTTTCTACTATGATAACCTCTGAATTTAAAAGTTACACTGTATTTATTTCAGGATTTATTTCAGTCAGTTCTACCTATTGAACCATTTTATTTCAGTTAGATAGACTAAGAAACACTTCATGAAAATATCTCCCCAACAGCGGACAAAGAAGCATGGGGAGGAAAAACAAGACAAAACAAAAAACAACCAGCACTTTAGTCATCATGAAAGGAGCAGGTAAAGCCCTGGACCTGTAAATGGAAAAAGAGAAATGCAGGGGCAAGCACAATGGACTGAACTGACTACTGTCTGATTTGCAAAAACGTTAAAGGGTCAGAGAATGGCAGTGGTGAACATAAGGAAGAAATTTAGAAGCCTGAAAGTTGCATAAACCAAAAAGCAGGAAAAAGCATGGCAGTGGTAAAGGGTAGTAGCTGCAAAAGAATCTAATCAGCAAATTCAACAGCGAACTGGTCTCATGTAAAAGCCTCTGATCAAAGGAGGAGTGAAAGCTCAGGGGAATATGGCAGAGGTCCAAAGGGAAAAAAAATGAGTATTAGTAAAATATAATGAGGGGTAAAATATATCACTCTGAAATTACAGAAATGATTTAAAAGGACCTCTTTAGAAGTAGGGACTAGCAGTTAGCGTAATGGCTATGTCACTGAACTCCCATGTAGTCAACTATGGTTTGAGTCCCGGACCCAGTGGCTTAAACTCACGCTGGGCACATGTACATGTGTGCCCAAGATCCCGAGAGGAGAATGGAAGAAAAGGAATTGTGGCATGGCCATGCCCCCTTAGGGGTGATTTCTCACTTTCTGTCTCTCTCTCTTTTTTTCTGGCAAGCGCACACACCCTATAGCAAAAATCTCTCCAAAGAAACAAGAAATAATCATGACTTGTCTATTAGTGTATTTAACCCTGGTATTATTTTCCATTAATGAGAAGATAGTCATAAGGAAGCTTATGAGGAAGGAAGGAAGTCATACGGAAGCTTCCCTTCTCTTCTCTAGATGGTTGTAACTAGAGTTTAGTTGAGTGTGTCGTTGACAATAAGATATAACATGGCTACATCTCCCTATGTAGACTGTATTTAAAACACTTGAATATCATCCTAAGTGAATGATAAGTGGAAAGGTATCAAAATAAATTTGTTTTGAGCCAGATAAATGTACAAGGGATCTTAATAAAATTCATGGAAAATATGTACTATGAAAAAACTATGGATTTCATCTTATCGTAATCTTTGCACAAAAATAAGCTGATACTAAACTTCTTAAAATGTGTATGGACAGGGTCTAACTTGAGGCATTGGGAAGGATAAGATACCAGTTTCAAACAAGCCCCCATAAAAACAAGATTCTGCTGGAATTGAAACAAGAACACACATCAAATTTATGGTAAAGCTTGGGTGAAAGTATGGTAAAATAATTGATGGTTTACAAAAAGTTTATGTGGGACTAGCAATTGGCATAATGGCTATGTCGCTGGACTCCCATGTCGTCAACCGTGGTTCGAGTCCCCAACCTGGTGGCTTAAACTCACGCCAGGTGCATGTGTGTGCGTGTCCAAGATCCTGAGAGGAGAATGGAAGGGAAGGGATTGCGGCGTGGCCATCCCCCCTGGGGGGTGATTGCTCGCTTTCTGTCTCTCTCAGTCTTTCTGCTGAGCTCATGCACCATATAGGAAAAAAAAAAAGAATAAAATGCCCCAAAAGTAATCAACAGTTCACAAATGGATAAACTGTTGTGAGAAGGGGTAAGACAGTATTGAAGATGGAGCCAGCCACACTCACAGATCATACATACCAGTTTTCTCATAAAACTTAATTTTGATTGTGCCCTAATTGAAGAAGAAAACTATGAACTAACAGCACAATCCGTAGCGAGCACCTTAGACATCTCAACGAATTCAGCTTATGCAGTTCCTACTGAAAAATTAGCTAAACTTTCTGGCCAATTGATGCCAAAACTGTTACATTCATATCAGCTGTATAAAAGAGTGGAGCTTTTGATGGAATTTTATTCCCCCAGAGATTTTTGCCTTAGGGCACATGTGCTTGCGGGAGAGAGAGGGAGAGAGATATGGAGACAGTGAGAAATCACTCCCTAGGGAGGGATGGCCATGTCGCAATCCCTTCTCCTCTACTCTTCTCCTGGGATCTTGGGCACGCATGCACACACACCAATATGAGTTTCAAGTCACTGGGTCTGGGACTCGAACCGCGATCGACCATGAGGGAGTCCAGTGACATAATGCTCTGCTGGCCCCTCGATGGAAATTTTAAAACAAAGAGAATCAAGATCTTGAAACATTTCTTCAAAGAATTAACACAGGAAAGGATTCATGGCTTTACGAGTATGATCCTGAAGACAAAGCACAAAGTGATGGCCACCAACAGGTGGAAGTGGTCCAGTCAAAGAGATCGTTCTTGAGCAAAGGTCATAGCAACAGTTTCTCAATATGTTCAAGGCATTTTGCTTGCTGACTTCCCAGAGAACCAAAGAATGGTAACTTCTGCTTATGAAGAGTGTTTTCGAGAAAGTTTGCTGAAGCTTCAGCAAAAGAACACCCAAGGAAGCTTGACTTGGACTTCTCCACCATGACAATGCTTTTGCTCATTCCCCTCATCAAAGAAGAGCAATTTTGCCTGAGTTTCTATGGGAAATCATTCGTCATCCACCTTGAAGCCCAGATTTGACTCTTTATTACTTCTTTTTGCCTCTTAATCTTAAAAAAAATCTTCCAAGGGCACCCATTTTCTTTAGTTAATAACTTTTAAAAGACAACATTAACATGGCTAAATCCCACATGCCTCATTTCTTCAGGATGGACCAAATGTCCAGAATTAATGCTTACAGAAATGTCTTGAACTTGATGGAATTTATATTGAGAAGTAAAACTCACATACTTTATTTTATTTTTTTAATTCCATTTTTCTATGAACTTTCAGAAGTTTCATATGTTTCTATTTTGAAACATCACAACAAATTTAATGTTAATTAGTACTAGTGTTGATATTAACAGAGAGATCAAAGGGTATACAAGTATTAAAATTTCTAATCATCCTAGAATCATTTATATCCTTAAGGATAATACATTAATAATCAAATCAGATGGGAAAAGTACATCTTATCTTCATGACTTAAAAAAATATCAGTTTGTTACATTTAGGAAATATACAGTACTTTAGTGCATTTGTTTAGTTGGTATATTAATACTTCTGAAGATTTTTCATTTATTTTGACAGTGGACTAGTAGGATATAGCAATAATTCAAAGGTCAACTATATAAAATTTGAGTATCAGTTATTTCCATGTTTATGAAATTGGCAGCCTTAGCCTCTCTGCCAGCTCAATTGATATTTACATTTAATTTACCATTTCTTCTTCATACTTATTAATCTCTAGCTCTCTACAGTGAGTCCCACAGCTAAATCCCATTTCATTTATTTTTTCTATCCCTAATTCAAACTTTTATTCTAACAATGACAGCAAAACCTATTTGAACAGCTTTTGTATTTATTTTCTCGTATTTGCCTATTTTCCAACTCATTCAGGAATTTAGGAATATAGCAGTCTTCTTTTACCTGTGCTTTTACTTTCTGTTGTTTCATTTACCCATGGTCACCTGTGGTTTGAAAATGTTAAATGAAAATTGCAGAAATAAATATTTTATGAGTTTCAAATGATAATGCCATTCTGAGTAGCATGAGGAAATCACGCACCCCCTTGCTTCCTCCTGCTCAAGATGTGACTGTATCCAGCTATATATGCTACCCATTCATTGGTCACTTGTTAACAGCCTCTGTTACCAGATCAGAAATACTTAGTACATTGGCTCAGCTGCGGAGGCACATACTACTTCACATACTACTTCCATGCTGCTACTCAAAAACTGAGGGCACGTGGAAGGTTTGGGTTCAGTTGATCACTCCACCTAAAATAGTCCAGACATGTGGTCCATGCCTATAGTCCTAGCTAACTGAGAGATTGGGATAGGAAGATTGTAACATGGCCAGACCCTGACAAAACTCTCTCTCGTTAATAATAATAATAATTAATAGTGTCTCTCTGTGTGTGTGTGAGTTGTCAGAAAGGTTATAATGCATTTTTGCATTAAAAAACATGCAAAAAATACATCATGACTTTTCTGACAATCCAATATCTAAAATGTGTGTGTGTGTGAGATTCAGTACTATCCACAGTTTCAGGCACCCACTTGGGTTCTTGAAATATATCCCACATTTAAGGTGGGGGATTGCTGTACTATTGAATATTTATATCTCCACTAGAATAATTTCCAGTGCCTTCCCCATTGCTTATGAGACTAAGATCTGAATTCTTTAACTTAGCATTCCAATTCTTCACAAAACTTGCCTCATCTAGTCTTTCCAACGTTTTCTCCTTTCTGTATTGAAACCCAACCTTCAGCCAAACTGATCAACTCATAGACCTGAACAGTATGATTTTATTAATTTAGCACTGTTTGTTCCACTCTTCTAGTTAACCAAACCTGCATAGGTCTGGTACTAGATTACACATTTTTCACATCGGCACAGACATGCCAACAAAGGTAGTTTATTTTCTCTGTAACCTAATCGTCAGGAACAGACTCACAGCTAGCAGCAAGTCACTTCATCCCCCACTGTCCTGGTTTTGAGGGAACTGCTGGCTCCTTTTTACAACATGAGAATCTGAAGAGACTCTGGAGGTTGCTTTGCCTCACTGGGATCACTTCTACTTTATTAGAGCAGCCCACAGGACAGAATATGAAAGGAGAAAAGAGGCAGAAGCCCTCCCCTCCCCCAGGCACATTCTTCAACTCCAGCAGCTTGTCATCCCTATCTCTGTCTCTCCTTCTACCACAGTCTACAGACACCAGAAGAGTGACCTTTCCCACTTTATCCTCACTACCTAGGACCTTCCTTTTATAAAAAATAAAAATAAAACTCCTCGATTAAGTCAGTCAGACCTACCCTTTGTTATATCAAAGGAAGAGATAAATTAATTTAGAAAGTTCTTCTTTTGTACATATGGTAGATTGATCACAGAAATGGACCTCCTTTTGTCCCAAACCCATGTTGTTCCCTCTGACTTTGGAATTGGCCGTGTAATATGTTTTGACTCCTGGGACAGTCTCAAACTCAGCATAAGCATAAGCTTGAGAAAGTACTTTTCACTTCCCTTTTACTCGTTTACTTCAACGTGAGGGCACACACGTGGGGTAGTCCACTAATAAACAGAACTAAATCACCCTGTATGTCCTGGCCAAGGTCTCAGACATATGAGTGAGTCCAGGAAAAATGAGCAAAGCCATCTATCCAACTTGTAGCTGACCACAGACCCATGTGTGGGTCATGTGGAACCCATCACAGCTCAAGAGAACTGCTCAATTAACAGTAGACTCATAAATAATAGACAATTGTTTTAAGTCACTAATTTTTTTAAAGAAGTATTTACTAAGTTTTATTCATTATTATTTTTTAATCTGACAAGAGATAGACTTGGAGAGGGGGGTGGTAGAAAGTGAGAACGCAAGCCACCAAGGGCTGGGACTCAAACCATGGTTGGCTATGTAGGAGTCCAGAGCCTCAACCACCTTGCCACCTGCTAGCCCCCTTAAGCCACTAAGTTTTAAGATGGTATGTCACAACTGATACTGTGCTGCTTTTGTCTTGCTACAAAATCTTATCCCCCCCCATTTACTACGTATCAGTTGTACAGAATACGAATAATTATAATCTTCTATGTTATATGTCATACTGATCTATATATGCAATCTTTCCTCCGTAATATGCCTTTCTACTAATATATTCCAATATATCCATTATATCCATTTCACATGGACATTTGAGTCTTTCCAGATTTGTGCTATTTCAGACAGTACCACTAAGAACAGTTCTCCACGCGTCTCCTGGTACATATGTGAATAGTTTATCATAGGCGTATACCTAGGAGTGGAATTGCCATCTTAGTGAGAACGTGAACACTAGTATTGACAAGGTAATACTAAACTCTTTCAAAATTTACTAATAGTTATATCAGTGTGCATTTTTTCCAGCAATAATGTAAGATCCTTTTGTCCTTCTCTCTTTTGCCTTTTACCATTGTTTTTATAATATATCTGTTGTTATGTCATTATCTCCTGAAGGAAGGTATCCTGACTCTTAGTTTATTATTTAGTCCACAGGCTTTAGAACATAGTGGATACAAAGGATCGATGGTTAATTTGCTGATTTTACGTACTTTGAAATTACACAAAATTTCAGATTAAGAGGCAAGAGGAAAATTCCCTTGATACTTATCTTTTCACCTCAGATTGACTCAAGCATCTGTGCTCCCAGATATTCTGAACACCTATTATAGAATTATAACTATCCACACTTGTCTTTATCTCTCCAACTAAGTTAACTCCTCATAGGCTGGAGTGTATTGTTCACCATCATTTAACCTGTCAATTCATGCATGCTCCGTCTCATTGAATCATTTAACACATGTTTATTGTGTTATCCCAGAATCTTTAAATGAATGAATGAAATATGCTCTAAAACTGGTAATACTTATAAAGTTGCATCAATCACAAGAGAAATGCATTAGATACAGTAGAGTTCATTATTTCACCCACTGAAATAGAACCAGTTATAGCCCTAATAGTATTGGTAAAACAGTTAGGAAAACTTAAAAGTGAAAGGCAATTTAAGCTCTCAAAACTTGACAATCACTGAGGACAGACAGTGGTGCAGTGTAAACATACTGGTCTGAGAGGCTGACCCACTCGAGAAGGTTCTGGCTTGGCAGTCAGAGACCTCCCCAAGCTGGCTATCCTGTGTGCCCATGATATAGTGCTAGCCGGACATGGGGATGGATTGCAGCGTCAGGGCCCTGTTTGGATGCTGTGTCTCTGTCTATCTGTATAGCTCTTTCTTTCAGAAAAAAATGAACTTCTAAAAAGTTCTGAAGTAGTAACATAACATAATCATATATAAAGAGTGTAATGACCTTTTTTTTTTTTTGAAGAGGTTTTTGCTATAGGGCGCGTGCGCTCGCCAGACAGACAGAGAGAGACATAGAGACAGAAAGCGAGAAATCACCCTCCGGGGGATGGCCACGCCGCAATCCCTTCTTCTCCATTCTCCTCTCGGGATCTTGGGCACGCACGCACACGCACCCGGCGTGAGTTTTAAGCCACCGGGTCCAGGACACGAACCGCGGTCGACTACGTGGGAGTCCAGCAACATAGCCATTACGCTAACTGCTGGTTCCCATGACCTTTTTGATAATCAAGTCCTATGTCCATGATTTTGACATCCAGTTAGAAAGCTATCATAAATAAGTGAGTCACAGAATTCATTATAACTATTGGTTTGAAAAAAACTTTTGTGCCAGAATTCTGAAACGATTAAGAAAAATACAATAGGTTTTGACTTTTTTACTCTACTTTATGGGTATTAGTATACTCACATATCAGAGTGTTGCCCAAGTTGAGTTGGGTATCATTTTCACTGGTCACTCCACTTAGTCAAAGAACAAGAAGGATACAATGATTCTTTGAAAACAATGACTGAAAAATACTTTCTTTGTAGGTAATCTTTGTGAGAATTGAATGTGTTTACTAGTATTTATGAAGTTAAACAAATAGAACATTTTTTAGAATAAAAATGCCTCAACTCCTCTTACACAATGTGAAAAACTATAAATGGAAAGCTGATGGATCAGATCAGTTTCTGGAATTGTGTAGATATGATGTCCAAGACAGAAGAAATCACTGAATAAAGTGATTAGCCTGGACCTGAGATGAGTAAACCATTGTAACATGAATCAGGCAGCTACAGTAAAAAAGGAAAATACTGTCACAATTGAAAATACTAAAAAGAATATGGATAAAACTACTATGTCTTGCAATAACTCCTTATTCTGTGGGACACAAATATGCCTTTTAATTCAAAGGAAAACAAGTTCTCCCATTGTGAGCCTTTGCCTTGACATTAAAACAAGACAGTTATGGACATTTTACACAGTCTTCTTGCACTTTCATACTTGTACTTGGTTGGAGACAACCATGTATTGTTCACTCAAAGATTTAACTATTAGATTTATTAAGTATAATATCTAAGAGAATGAGACTGTTAGGTGTGCTTGTAATAAAATAAATGAATACCTGATGAAATGGGTTAAGACATATTTAAAGGGCAATGTAATAATAACAGCATAGTCTTTGGGGATCCCAGAAGTGTGTTGCTAGTGTATTAAATGGTAGCCCTATCACTGTGTGATCCTGCAGCAACCTACTTAACCTCCTGTTGCCTCATTATTTCCATCTGTAAAATAGGATAAATTAATATCCTGTTTCAAAATGTTCCTGTGAGTGTTAAAAGGGTTAATACCACTAAGGTTCCTAAAACATTGCCTGGCATGGAACTCACAGACCATTTTAGCTATCATCACTGCACAAGAGGTAAATGAAAATGTGATTTATAAATGCAGTGTTTGAATTTTATGATATGATAGTATTACATATACTAGGGAACTCTAAAAGGTAATGGAAAATGGAATTAAAGTACAAGTTTAATTTGGTGCTAAAAAGTTTGAAATCCATGCACAGTTTTTTGTAATGTGCATTTTCTACAAACATTTGAAGACCTCTTATATTTCATAATCCATGTAACTTGGAGATGTTTTCGTAATTCAGTAGTAATATATATTCATGATAGAAACTGAAAATATAGGACAAGCATCAAAAAGAACAATCATTTCTTAACTACACTTTTTAAAAACATTCATCAGAATATAAATGTTAAAAATAAAAATGCCGTTTTTTCCCCTCTATCCCCAGCCATACTACCAAGAGTTTTGTGCATATGTCTGTTTCTGTGCATATATCTTCCTTATGTGAAAATATTTAGTTTGTAGTAATTTTAGACTGTGTTTCAACACTTATATAGTCTGCTAGCATTAAGCACTGTATGTATTGTTCTGTTAATGTCATTTCATGAATAAATGGGTTAAAAATTATTTCTTAATTAAAATTACCCCTACAGCTTGTATTTCTGCAAAATCAACTGGTGGTAATAAGTCACATAAAATGAAAAATTGAACTTAGTGATACAGAGCACAAATTGCATTAATTATTGATAGGTAATATGTGTGATATGAAAAATTACTAGGCAAAGAGGAGAAAGTGTTTATCCTGCTACCACATATTCAGTGAATGGATTATAGCTACAATCTTGCTTTAATGTTTCCCGTGATAATTGTCGGGAAGAGGTATGAAGAATCGTGGGACCTTAATAATATGCCTTGCCGTTTTAATTGCTGAGAGAAGCAAGAGAATCTTAATTGCCAGTAGATACATTACTAATTAAAGTGTCATTCTACATTCTTTCTGAAATAATTAGTTTGAATATTTGTAAGAGCTGAGATATAAATTTAGTTCCAAATTCAGGAGCATACCCACAACAGACTCTGTTAAAATGATTTATGGTTAAGAAAGGTTAACAATCATACAACTTTAAACACATTTTTCATTTGGTACAATCTAATTTTTTATTAAATTATTGAACTTGAAAGAATGGAGTTCACAGTATTTTAAAACTTAGCATATATTTTAAATTGCTATAACACTAAGTTAAATTCTTAAAGTGCTTCCAGATTTCTGAGTACTGTTATTTTTTCATTATTATACTTCAGCAGTTATTACAATTTGGGAAAAATCTACCTCTTTCATAAATAATGATGGAAACATATGGTTACAGTAAAATGTTTGAATTTCAAATAATGTTAATACTATTTAGCATTTTATAAATGTAGTCGAGATTTGGTGAACTTTTAGAATTCTAGATTACATCTTAAATATTTGGTTAGAATAAATCTAAAAAGTGTTCTTGAAAAGAACTTAAGAAATAAACTTGTCATACACACACACACACACACACACACACACACACAAAATCAAATACCAACTGTATCTTTTTTTTTTTTTCTTTGCAACAGTGTTTTGAAACATTTTAGATGCGGAGTTACTGAAAACCACCACCCAAATTCTCATTAAGATAAGGGACTAAGTGACCAGCAGATGGCATAATGGTTATGTTGTTGGACTCTGTCGTAGTCAGCCTCAGTTGGGGTCCTAGACCCAATGGCTTAAAACTCACACTAGGTATGTGTGCGTGCATGCCCCAAATCCCAAGAGAATGGAGGAGAAGGGATTATGGCATGGCCATCCCCCCTGGAGGGCGATATCTCGCTGTCTTTCTCTCTCCAGTGAGCACATGTGCACTATTGGAAAAAAAAACTCCCTAAAAAAATTTAAGAACAGATTAAGGACAGGGCCAGCTTAGTGGTGCAGCAGTAATGCACTATTCAAATGATGCCAGAATCCACATGGATGATCATAGATTCAGTTCTCTGGTGAACCTGGACACATCAGACAAATGCACCCATGATCTTGGCTGGCCAAGAAGGGGTTGAACGAGGAACACAGTGAAGACCTTGTTGAGGGTGTTATGTGTTTGTGTCTCTATCTCCGTCTCTGTCTCTCTCATAAAATAAATAAACAAACATTCAAAAGATTAAAGACCTGTTTGGAAAAATGGAAACTTAAGATTAAAAAAAAAATGAAAAACCCTTTTTCCTTCATGCAGTTATATAAAATTAAAGTCATACCTTATATTGGGCTCAACAGTTATAAGATTTGCTCTTAAAAGTTACAAAATTAAAAATTACTTGTGTTTTTCTTTCCTCTTGTAGGACATTACATTTATTATAGAGGCTGCAGATAGATTTGCTCTGACTTTCTTCAAGAGCTGAGGCACAGAAAAGTTGAATACTCATATTCCTTATTTTGTGGCACACCATCACTAGCTTCTCTGTAATTTTGCTTTTTTTTTTTTTTTCTCTAGATTTTTGCTATAAAGCATGTACACATGCCCTGGATGATTTTTAAGCTGCTGGGTCCAGGGCTCAAACCTCAGTTAGCCATGTGGGAGTCCAGTGTCTTAACCACCATTCCATCTGCTGGCCCCTCATTTTCTTTTTTAATCATTTCACCTCTGATCCTATCTCTTATTCTGCCCCAACTCACACAGGTAACCGCTCTGTATTGAATAATATATCCTGATTGTTATATAACTTTGTAACATATATAGTGTTTTGTGTGCATATATGTTTTAAGTATTGTTTTGAGAGGTTTTTGCTGTAGGGCACATGTACTCACCGGAGAAACAGAGACAGAATTGAGAAATCACCACCCAGGGGAATGGTCACACTTCAATCCCTTGTCCTCCATTCTCCTTTTGGGGATTTTGGGCACACACGCACATGTGCCTGTGCTGAGTTTTGTTTTTGTTTTTTGGGGTTTTTTTGTTTGTTTGTTTTGTTTTTTGTAGAGAGATTTTTGCTATAGAGCACACACACTCATCAGAGAGTCAGAGAGAGACAGAAAGCAAGAAATCATTCCCCAAGGTGGATATCCATGCCACAATCCCTTCTCCATTCTCTTCTCAGGATTTTTGGGCATACACACACATACATCCAGCATGAGTTTTATGCTGCCAGGTCTGGGACTCAAACCGTGATTGACTACATGGAAGTCCAGTGATGTAACCATTACGCCATCTGCTGGTCCCTGTTTTAAGTGTTTAAAAGCAATGTGCATTGTTGTGTATTGTTCTAGGTCATCGCTTCTTGGTATTTTATAACACTTGATAGTATCTTGTATCTAACCAGTCCTCTCATGATGTCCAACTCCTTGTCACCATAAACAATGTTTTCATGATTGTCCTTGTTCATATCCGTTCATGCACCTATGTAAGAATTTCTCCTCCATGAGATTATCTGTTCTGTTACAACCATGTGTCCCTATATCTTAACCCAAATTTGGCTTTACTTATCTAATTTTTGCTCTTTCAGTGAGCAAGATGAAGTGTTTTTAGTTTAATAAATTTGAATAGCTTACACTTTTTAACCGGGCAACGTCTTTTGGGGTTCAAATATTTATCTCCTCTGCCAATTTTACTTTTTTCATTGTTTTACAGATAATACTGATCTCCAGCTTAGTACTGTTCAATAGAACAGCAATGATGGAAATGTGTATCTGGGCAGTTCATTAGGTTGAACTTCCATGACACTAGTTGAAGTCCTGAATTGCTTTCACATTTCTGGACTATTGGGTTGTTTTTTTGTTTTGTTTTTCATTATTATGTTTCAGCATTTATCACGAAGTGGGAAGCACATATGACTTTTTGTACACTTGATATGTGGCTAACGTGACTAAAGAATCAAGGTATATATATTTTTTTAATTTTTGTTTTGTTTGAAATGACTTTGAACTTACAAATAGGCATGTTTATTGACTGTGTTGGGCCAACAGTTCTAGATATGAATCCTTTGTTAGTTTTGGCTATGATGGTTATCCTCTTGATCTGCTCTCTGCGGGATAGTCTTGTTAAACAGAAAGGCCTAATTAGCATTCACATCCATCACCTACTTTCTTCTGTATCTGTGGTTCTGTAGTCATTTTAAAGGTGTCCTCTACCTCAAAAAGAAACAAACAAAAGTAAAACAAACACACACACAGAGACATACAAAAAATATAATCTTCATTTTCTTGTTTTCAGTTTATAAATGTATCTTTTATTTATAGATCTTTAACCACTATAGAACTCTCATTTGGAATATGATGCAAAATAGACATCCAACTTTAATTTTTTTCTCCTTAAGACAATTTTCCCAGGGAACCAGCAGTTAGCATAATGGCTATGTCGCTGGACTCCCACGTAGTCGACCACGGTTCGTGTCCCAGACCCAGTGGCTTAAAACTCACACCGGGCACGTGTGCGTGCGTGCCCAAGATACTGAGAGGAGAATGGAGGAGTAGGGATTGCAGCATGACCATCCCCCCGGGGGGTGATTTCTCGCTTTCTGTCTCTCTGTCTCTCTCTGTCTGTCTAGCAAGCGCACACGCCCTATAGCAAAAAACCTCTCCAAAAAAAAAAAAAAAAAGACAATTTTCCCATTTCTGAAGTGTTTTCTAACACCAGCAATTCTCTGATACTCCAGAGACCTACTGCTTTTCCAAGGATTCAATTCAATCCTAATACTTACTAGTCTGAGTTCTAACAGATTCAACAGGTTAAGAGAGAACTCAGATAAGACTACTCTCACTTCTGTCACCAGTTTGCAAGAATCAATCCATGCTTCTGATCAACTTACTAAAATTGGAGGTTTCTGTGATTCTCTTCCTCGGGTTTGTTGATTTGCTGGAATAGCTCACAGAACTCAGGAAAACTCCTTATTTATGTTTACTGGTTTATTATAAAGGATACAAATGAATTCTTATATGAAGGGGTACATAGGGCTAGGGCCAGAAAGGTCCCAAGTACAGGAACTCTGTCCCTATTTAGTTAGGGTATATTACCTTCCTGGCATGAGATATGCTCATTAACTCAGGAGTTCTCAGAATCTCATTGTTTAACAGTTTTTATAATAGACTTTAAACTCCAAACCCCCATTTCTGCCTTTCTAAAGGTCAGTGAGTTAGGCTGAAAGTTATAACCCCCTATCAATCACTTTTTCTAGTGACCAATCCTATCCTGAAGCTATGTAGGCTATGTAGGTTCCCACAGAAGTTGCTTCATTATAAACTCAAATGAGATTGAAAGGGGCTTCTTAAGCATAACAAAAGGTGGACTGGTCCCAAAACCTAATAATGGATAAGGGAGCAAAATCCCACACATGGACAATCACAGTTCAAATCCTGGCTCAAATGACTTAAAAAAATAAATAAATAAATAATGCATGCCCCAAATCCTGATAGATGGAGAAATGGAAAAGGGGGTAGCTACATGATGATACCCAGTTAGCAGTGCTTTCTTCCTTTTCTTTCTCTCTCTCGCTCTCTCAAGCGATCAAAAACACTCTGGCAATCAAAAAGGTTATTTTTAATTAATTAAATAAAGACCAGCAGATGATGTAATGGTTATGTCAATGAACTTCCATGTGGTCGGCCTGGTTCAAGTCCTGGATCCAGTGATTTAAACTCACACTGGGCACGTGTGTGTGCATGCCCCAGATCCCAAGAGGAGAATGGAGGAGAAGGGATTGTGGTGTGGCCATCCCCTCTGGGGGGTGATTTCTTGCTCTCTGTCTTTCTGTCTCTCTGGTGAGCACATGTACCCTATAGCAAAAATCTCTCTGAGAAAAAAAAAAAAAAATTAAATAACACAAAGCCCTCTTATCAGTCAGGAAATTTGTCTTCTTTGAACCATAATATACTGAATTTTATTTGTGATTTTACTGATGTTGAACAGTTCTTACATTCATGGGCACATGTTTTATTATTTAAATGTTATTAAAGTTATTTAAGATTAAATAAAATTTAAATATCCTATTAAAATTATCTGACTGCTAATGATTTTGAGTAAATTTTCCTTTGCTTTTTAACCACTTGAGCTTTTCGTCATAATTCATATATTCATCTTTACTGCCTGATTTCAGATGACTTGATGATTTGATGAAAGAGCTCTCAGAACTAATTGATAAGTTAAATTGAGCTACAATTTTTTTTCTTTAATATTCTCAACTAGTTTTAAGTTTGAGAATCAAAGTTAATCACCTTTTCACCCAATTTCTTTCTCTTTTTTTCCTTTTCTGTCGTCTTCTTTTTTACTGAAAGAACTTGTTAAAAGAGATTTTCTGTCTCTAGATGTTTCTTAAAAACTTACCTGTAATTTTTTTCCAAATGGGAGCTTCAGTTGAAGATGTTGGAGATGTATTTTTAATAACTTTGAAAGCCATTTCAAGTTTTTAAATAATTCATGGTCTACTTAATTTTTTTAGTTTATATTGTATCAGTTTTTCCTTTTTTTCTGTAAGTACTTTTTTCAGATCTCTTAGCTATAGCTATTAATATTTAATATTTAAATTTTCCCTTATATCATAACTATCCTGTTTTATTTTTCTCATCTTAAATAGCTTTGTATCATCTTCTGTTTAATTTTCATTATTCTCACAGATATTTGTCTATCATACTAATCCTTTTGAAGGACCAACACTTGGTTGTGTTTATTTTCTGTGTCTTTTCAGAAATCTCTGTTATTTTGATTTCCTCCCACATCTTCACTTTTTCCCCTTTCTTCCTGTTTTGCAGAATTGTTAGGTTGTACTTTTTCCAAAATGTAAGTTGGATAAATCTGCTCACTTTTCTCCTTATTTCTTATATTCCAATAATTTTGAGTTTTTAATGTATATTTTTTTATTTTGGTTTTATCACACAAGTGAAATATTTTTTCATTTCTTTAGAAGAATGTTTCACATCTAAAGAGGTTTTTTTCCTGTGTATATTGATCTTTTGTTTACAATTTTTACTTAGCTTCGTTTTTAATTCCATTCTGTATTATTATAAATAAGAATCATCTTCTTCATCCTTTTTTTCAGAATTTCCTAGGTGTTTTTTTTTTTACTTTCTTCTTTGCTTGTATTACCAGTCATAGATATTTGTTTCAACAGTATAGACAAATAGTTGTGAATATTCTTCTTAGATAAGTATATTAATAGTCATATATATGCTTCTTAAAAGTCATCTCAGATATCAACTTTCTGTAAATTCATCCATTTCAGCTTTTCTTTAGTTATCAGTGAACTACTTGGTCTGATCGGTGGTGACTGTGTCTGAGCAAGTGTAGCTTGGGAGACCTGGGCCCCCTCTGCCATAGTCTTCATTAATACCCTTCCGTATCTCTGACACCAAGGTTTTCTGAGTTGAGGTTTTCTGCATCTTAAAATACTGTGCTAACTAAGCTGCTAAGAGCATGCTCTAGGCCTCCTTGTCTCCTTGACACTTCATTCATAAAAAATTATTGTTATCCATAAAGTACACCTGTGTAGATTTTAGTCTTATCAGTAAGTGATCTCACATGATTGTGTTGTCTCCCCCATAAGCTTCTAGTTTCATCTTAATTGTTTTACAGATGCATGATTTCTTTCTAAATTACGAAGTGTCCTTGATTTTTCAGTTTTTCATTTGATGGAAGACTTCATATTTTTTATCTTCGATATTCATAGCACTATATACTATATTTTAATGATATCTAAAGATTTCTTTCTTAACTCTCCTACTTGTAAGTGTCCTGTGACTGTGGTCTATGTCTGTTTAATTCCTCCCTGTGGTTAGTAGCACAGGGTTTTACAAAGAGTAGGTCTCTAATAACCATGAAAGCAGTTGATGACACAAGCCTCTGTTTGTTTAGTCTGCCTTATTATTTTTTAACTATAATCTATAACTGTTCTACAACTATTCACTCTTCTTAAATGAAAAGAATATTATTTGCTTAATATTGCCTTTATCTCCTGCATATTGTGTGGATATCATATTGTAAAATTTAGGTTTGGGGAAACCCAATTTTAAAGGAGATTTCTGTGAGGATGCCTTGTCTTGTTACAAACAGGTTCTTTCTTTCTAATAGTGAGATCCATTCCAGCGTTTTCTCACAGCACCTCTTTAGCTCAGTCTGGTAGAACATGGTGCTAATAGTCTAGGATTTCCTCGGAAGACTTGCTAGCCTTCTTTATCACCAAGTATGATTGAAAAAGTGAGAGTAAAACATACAGTGGAATTTTTGTAAGAGTTCCAAGAAGCACAAGTCACCTTCACTGATGTTATGCCTGGTATTACATCCCATCAACCTGCAACTCTTATCATTACCCTTTAAAACAGAATTTATCAGGACCAGCAGATGGCATAGCAGTTACGTTGCTGGACTCCGACATAGTCGACCGTGGTTTGAGTCCCGGACCCAGTGGCTTAAAACTCACACCAACATGTGCGTGCGTGCCCAAAGTCCCAAGAGGAGAATGGAGGGAAGGGATTTTGGCATGGCTATCTTCCTAGGGGGTGATTTCTCGCATTCTGTCTCTCTGTCTCTGTCTCTCTGGCAAGTACATGCACCCTATAGCAAAAAATCTCGTTTAAAAAAAAAAAAAAAAAAAAAAAAACAAAAAACAAGATCTATCTGCCATGGAATTCTTGTCAAAGTTTCAAATAGATGTAAGTATTTTCATCAGTGATATGGTGATATTCACTAGTTCACAAAGGAACCAACATGTGGTTGATGTCAATAGTATAACTGATAGTCATTTCCTTTCTGTTTAGGTCATGTGAACATACTGGAAAGATTTTTTTAACAGGAATGTTTTGAAGTTTATTTATTTGTTATTTCATGAGCAAGAGAGAGAGAGAAAGAAACAAGTATCACCTTCAGGGTCCCCACACCACAATGCATGATCCATCCTAGCCTCAGCCAGCCTGACCTACAGAGGGAGGTCTTGGGACAATCCATACCTATCCATGTGGTTCAGACTCACAGAGTGTTATAGTGCCACTATACCACGATTCAACCTCCTTAATAGGCTTTTTTATTAAAAATAAAGTCTTGTAGGGCGGGCCCCTTAGCCTACAGGTTAAGGAAGCTGGATTCCACATAGCTGACCATAGTTTGAATCTCAGCCCCAGTGTCTTGAAAAGTCTACTGGGTGTTGGGGCCGGCAGGTGGGTGGGGGTTAAGGGTGCTGGACTTCCGCATAGGCCAACTGCAGTTTGAGTCTCGGACCTGGCGACTTGCTTTCTCTCTCTCTCTCACTCACTTACTCATTCTGTCCCTTTCTGGTCCAAATCTCCACAAGATGGAGAAATGTTGGAGAAGGGATTGTGCTGTGACCACATCCCATTGAGGGGCAATTTCTTCTCTCTCTTTCTGTCTGGCTGTCTCTCTGACAAGCACGCAAGCCCTCTGACAATTAAAAATAAATAAATGAAACATTTTCATTTTCTGGTAGCCATTACCCTTCTAGCGTAGCCATCAATTATACTACTAATTAGCAAGCTGGTGCAAAATATGGCATCTTCTATTGTTGATGTCAAAATACAGCAGAGTGATTACTTTAAATATATTTGTCATACATAGAACTTTAAATTATTTCCTTTTGGGAACTAGCAGATGGCATAATGGTTACTTTGTTGGACTCCCATATAGTCAACCACTGTTCAAGTCCTGGCCCCAGGAGGCTTAAACTTCACACCAGGTGTGTGTGCATGTGTGCCCAAGATCCCAAGAGGAGAATGGAGAAGAAGGGGTTGCAGCATGGTCATCCCCCCTGTGATTTCTTGGTTTCTGTCTCTCTGGCAAGTGCACGCACCCTATAAGAAAAATCTCTCTTAAAAATTATTTGTTGTTTACAACTCTGTGTGATAGGTATTTTTTTAATTCATTCATTTATTTTAATTTGACAAGTGAGAGAGAGGGGGGGAGAGAGAGAAAGCAAGCCGACAGTTCTGGGACTCAAACTATGTCATCCATGTGGGAGTGTCCAACACCTTAACCACCATGCCACCTGCTGGTCCCTATAATAGGTATTTTGATATTAATTTACACGCGATAACTGAGACATTAAGATGTTAAGGAATTTACCCAAAGTCATACAGATTGTAAGTGACCATGATTTAAACCCAAATTTTTGTGATACCATAGCATATTGTCTAAACCACCAAGCAATACAGCTGAATAATACACGGTACTTTTCTTCAAAAGTGAGCACACGAGGAGCTCACATTACTTAAGATGCCACCCAAGACCTGGCAAGCCAAACCCAGTATGAAGTGATAAGATATAAACCCATTAGGAGTAGAATAGTCAAGGTTATGGGAATCAAGAAAACAGGATTTCAATACAGTTTTTTTTAAAAAATGCTCTACTACACGTGCACATCTACGGGCCAGATTTGACCCAGAAGGTCAACATTTTACATCTCTTGGTTTATAGAAATTGTCCCTGCCCATTATTATCTTTGAATATTTTTTGAGGCTCTGCTAGTTGTTGCATACTCAGAAACAGCGTTTCTTATTTTCTTAAGAAGTAAGGGACCTTCAGTAGTCACATACTTTCAAATTGATTTCATTGACATAAGAGAATGAAAGGAATTAAACAGTAATGTACTTTCTTCCTTTTTGTGTTCTTCATCAGAGTAATGGAGACCCCATTGATAGATACTGCCGTTGCTCTGCCGTCTAATCAGATGATCTTTCTGTTGTCTCTTATGGTTATTTGACATGAAAGTTCTTGAAGCATGGCCCTAGTAGTTATTCAGTAACTAATTTGTATATCTGCAGTCCTTGTCTCAGAATTGTATCAGTCTCTCGGTTTGTCATGGGGAGTCTCTTAATTCCTAACTACATTGTAAACCTGTGACTTTGTACTGAATTATATAAAAACAAAATCTGCACAGTATCTTTCAGCCATGTGAATATACTTGATTCCCTCTGTGTAGTTATGCCTAAAGTAGCATTTAGATACTGTATTGGAAGGCATTATTGAGACAGGCTTGACATGTTAAAAACTTAAGAATATTTTGGTGTAACCAGCTCAAGAAATTTACCTTTCTCCAAAAGCAAATGATTTTGATTGTTTAAATGTAAGATTAGGAAACAAAAATCACTCATGTTAAAGTACTGTAACATTTAGATAAAAACCAAAATCATCATTTTAAAAGAATTCAGGTACAATAAATAAAATTTAGATCAGCAAATGTTCAAACTCCTAAATCAGTAGTAAATTCGGTAACACACAGGGTGGGAGATGTGAATATTATATAATGAGGATAATAAAGCACTTGAATGTGCTGTGCCTTGGGTGCATGTTAGTAGCTAATTCCAATATGAATGCTTTGCAATCATTTGTCCGCTGAGATGCATGTGTTCAGCTAAATGGAAATCTTGGACGTTCTCTCATACACCCCATTATTTGTAATTGAACACCTGATTTCTATCATGCAACAAATTAACATCTGCACTGGATCTGTCTTTTATGCATATGGATACACTGATTAGAATTTTGCAGATAGGCAGATACTTGAAAACAAAAAGACAACATTGTGAAACACTTCCAGCCATAATTTTTGATTACATATTGAGAATCGTTTAATTATCTAACTCCATTTAATTAGCCCTTCTACTTAGGTCAATTGCTTTTTTTATTAACATGACATGTTAGCAATTTGTTAATTGGCATGGTAAAATAACATGAGACTTTTCTGGGTATTTTATATGAGAAAACTGTGTGCTTAAAGAAGCTAAGGAAAACACGAGAAGGTAAATGTATTCATTAGCTCCTCCCCACCAAGGCATTTGATGTTGCCACTCTTTGGTACAACCAAAATGTATGTTTCTGCCTTTGGAATTCCTCTCCTCTTTTATGCTTAATGAATTTGCTAAATGATATACAGACCTTGGGTATATGTTCAAAATAGAAGAATCTTTTCTGAAATTAAGGGAGTGATGAATAATGAAGAGATAGGTATAAAAGCTGATTCGTTGGGAGAGAAATAGGCAGAGAGAGATAAATACATGAAGATAAGAAAGTTATTAAGAAAACAAATTTCTCTGGGGCCAGCAGGTGGTGTGGTGATTAAGATGCTGGACTCCTACCTGACCGACTGCAGTTCAAGTCCTGGACCTGGCAGCTTGAAACTCACACTGGGTGCCCCAACTCCTGAGAGGAGAAGGGAGGAGAAGGGATTGTGGTATGGCCATCCTCCTGGGGGACTGTGATTTCTCAATTACCCTCTCAATATCTCTGGCGAGTGCATGCACCTTATGGCAAAAACTTTAAAAACAAAAATTTACTAGTATGAAGGCTTGAAGTTCTTCTAAGCCGCTTTACCAGTGTTTTGTATCACAAACAATTTTTACCTGTTAATAAGATATTGATTATACCTAGAAGGAAAAATTCACTTCTTTCCAAAGAATTCCTATGGATCTGGAACAAATAGGCAATTACTAGTATCCTGCACTGGGGAGGTGGGTGTTTAGCCAGAGACCATTTAACCTTTGCTCTATAGTCAGTCAGGTAAGTACAGGTCATTTTCTTTTTGAACCCTAAATGAGTTTTGAACAACTTTGAGAAACTATGTGATAGAGAAAATAGGGCAGCATACAAAGCATTGGTTTCTCTGTTACTTATTTCATCATTTTCTACTTCATTATGAACAAGTTTGTGATTACTTCACACCAGCATAGAATTTAACTGTTAAAAGGAATTTGGGGGTTCCTTGGCCCAGCATGTGAGTCTTGTAAATAAAACACTGAAGGCAAGAGCAGTAGGTGTTTCTAAAAATATTTTTGTGTAGCTGTCCATGGGGGAGGGGTGGTATTTATTTATTTAAGCTGTATTAAATATATCCTGGGCAAAACACCAGTTCAAGCATTCTGTCGAACACAAAGATAAAGTTCCATAATCCCAATGAGAATTGTTCAAAACTGAACAAGAAGTAACAAGAATAACTTGTGCTTGTTAATAATGTTTTTATCCACTTGGGGGCACTCTGATCAAATTTAAGAAGAAAAGAGAAAATTTTTGTTTGATTTATGTCAAAAAAATTATTCATTGTGTTAATGTCTTTGACTTTACTAATACGTGCTATATTCATGCTGAGAAAAATTATGTACACTGTAAAGATGGACAGTGATTGATTGTAAATAGAAAAATTACTCATTGTGTTATTGGAAATATAACTAACTATATATGTTCAGATAAAATAAATGTATAGAGATGGCTAGGGATTTAACTTGTTTTGTTTAAGTTTCTGAGTATGCATGATTTAGGGACTCCTTTAAACACAATTTTTACATAATAATTGTTGCAATGCAATTTCTCAGTATACAGATACAACACATGATGATTGATTCAGGGTAACTGATATGCCCATCATCTCAGCTATTTCTTTTTCCTTTTTTGGATAGGTTTTTGCTATAGGGCACTTGCACTCACCATAAAGACAGAGAGAGACAGAGAGAGAAAGAAAGCGAGAAATCACACCACCCCCCCCCCACCACCACCCCCCCACCACCCCCCCCCCCCCCCCCCCCCCCCGGTGGGAAGACCATGCCGCAGTTCCTTCTCCATTCTCCTCTCGGGATCCTGGGCACGCACGCACCCGTGCCCGGCATGACTTTAAGCCGCCAGGTCTGAGACTCAAACCGCGTTAGACTATATGGGACTCCAGTGACTTAGCCATTACGCCAACTACTGGTCCCATATCTCAACCATTTCTATCATTAGGTACAATAAGTTGTTGTTAACCGTACTGAGTAAATGTAAATGACAGCAAGGATTCTCAAAGTGTTAGCCTCCAGAGCAGCAGTTTGCATCACCTGGGAACTCGTCAGACATGCAGATTTCCAGGCCTCATCTACTAAATCAGAAGCTCTAGGATGGGGCCCTGTAGTCTGTATTTTCACAAACTCTCCATGTAAGATGCTGTTTCTTACTAAGTGTGGAGAGCCACCGAATTAGAATAAGTAAATTTTGAAATAAATATTATTTCCAACTTGAAAAATTATTAAGTTAGCAATTAGTTTATCAAATGTGCTTGAAGTGTTGAGTAAATTTGTTTCTCAGGAGAGGTTCCTATGTTACCTATAAATAAATACAGTTGCATCTGAAGCCTTACCTTAAGCTAATTTTTGGTCCATGATTATACAACCAGGTCCATTATGTGTCAGAACAGTTACTTGGCTAATCTCTTTGATCTCCCTTCACACACACACAAATAATTGTAGTCAAGTAAAAATTTGAGATAGAGTATGTGTTTTGTATTATATAGATGAATCAGCCAATTAATGGAATTTGTCAAATCTATCTCCTTTTGATGGTATTAGAGATGCAGTATAGATTTCACAGGGCTAAGTATATTTCTTTACATCTCTATAGGATCTTTATACTTACAGAAAGGGTTATTATATACCTTGGGTCATTTGATCCTCTGAATAATCTTTTTTGAGAGATTTTTGCCATAGGGCGCATGCGCTCGCCAGACAGACAGAGAGAGACATAGAGACAGAAAGCGAGAAATCACCCCCCAGGGGGGATGGTCACGCCGCAATCCCTTCTCCTCCATTCTCCTCTCGGGATCTTGGGCACGCACACACACGCGCCCGGCGTGAGTTTTAAGTCACCGGGTCCGGGACGCGAACCACGGTTGACTACGTGGGAATCCAGTGACATAGCCATTACGCTAGCTGCTGGTTCCCTGAATAATCTTTTTAAGCAAGTAGGAAACCATTACCTCCACTTAAATGAGAAAAAATAGATTTGGACCAGTAGGTGGCTTGGAGGTTAAGGCATCCAATCCCACATAGCAGGCTGTGTGGTTTGAGTACTGGACCCAGTGGCTTGAAAATCATGCCAGTCACGTGTGCACATGTGCCCCAAATCCCGAGAAGAGAATAAAGGAGTAGAGATTGCTGTGTGGCCATCCCCCAGCAAGTGATTTCTCACTTTCTCTCTCTCTTTCTTTCTCTCTTTCTTTCTCTCTTTCTTTCTTTCTTTCTTTCTTTCTTTCTTTCTTTCTTTCTTTCTTTCTTTCTTTCTTTCTTTCTTTCTCTTTTGGCAAGCAAGCATACTCTATAACAAAAAAAAATATAAAGAAAAAGAAAGAAAACACAGACTTACCTGAGACCAGTTTTAGAATTTCTGAATCTGGGACCAACAGATGGCATAATGGTTACCTTGCTGGACTCCAGTGTAGTCAACCGTGGTTCAAGTTCTGGACCCAGTAGCTTAAAACTTACTCTGGGTACATGTGCATGCATTCCCAAAAGCCCGAGAGGAGACTGGAGGAGAAGGGATTGTGGTATGGCCATATGCCCTGGAGGGTGATTTCTTACTTTCTGTCTCTCTGACTAGCACACATGACCTATAGCAAAAATCTTTCAAAAAAAAAAAAAAAAATCACTGTCTCACAGTGTAATATTAATACAGGGACTATATTTATCATCTTCTTAAATATTCTGTTGCTCTGTTCCTGCGAGCTGGTGGAAACAATTAGATGACAGTATTCCTGCCCTTGAGACAAAAATGTCAAGCCTATAGATTTAGTCAAGAGAGTCTTCTGGAAGTATAATTGACTTGATTGTAAGGCTAGAACTTGAATCCTGAGTTTTCTGTCTTTGGGGAATTCTCTCATATCCTTCCTTAACAATGTGCTGGTCTCAGATGTGCTCCAATTTCACTTCATTTTCTTTCTCTTCTGTCATGGACAACTCCTTCCATTGTTTCTCTTTAAATAATGGAGAACTTCCGAAGGTCTTCATGCTAAGAGAAAACAAGTAAGAAAATAATCACAGAGGGTTAAAACAAACAAAGAAACAAACAAAAACTACCATTAAAGCATGCCGACATTGTGGTAGATTCTGAGCTGTTTACCATCATGGGATACTATTGTATATGCTTTTCTCAAGATGGCTGACTTAGGTGGTACTCGTAAGGCTCCCCTTCTCCACATGAAGCCTCATATCTTACCACCCACCACCAGGGACAGGCTTCTGTATATGTAAACACTTTCCTATTAACAATCAGTCCAGCTTCCAGCACTGGAGGTACCCCAATGTGCAAGGGTGATCTAATCCTGCTAGTTTGAGATCAAGACCACCTTCTCCATATATAAGAGGTGAAAAGCTTACATGAGATACGTGTTAACAAAAAAAAATTACGAAAACTGTTTTTCTTTAAGTAAAACAAATGCATTAAAAATACATACCTATTTGATGACTGCAGTAAGCTATATAATCCCAGCTAGGTGCTACTTTAGAGTATGTTTATTCTAGTCACTGAGGTTTATGCCTAAAGTCAGACCTGTGTTCATGGATATGTATATATCAGCTGTGCTTGCTATTGAAAATATTTAGATTAATTATGATCTTTAGTGAATCAATAAAATGTGTGGGGGGGAGGCATAGAAAGCAACCATGGATACCAGATACAGTGTAGGAGGAGGTTGGGAGATGGCAGAGGGTGAGAAAGAGGAATCAAGGATGGGAAAAAAAGATAAAAGAAAACAAGAAATGGAAAATTATTTATTGACGATAACATGTATGTTGATGTGCTTGATTGAGCCCATATACAGTGTATTCTGGATGGGAAATCCCCTTTTGTATACTGCAATGATGTATAGTGAATTAATGTAAATAAATAAATTTAAATTAATAAATTAAAAAATCACATATATATAGTAGCTAGAGGTCATTCCATCACAGTTTACTGTAGGGCTAAAGGGAATGTTGTAGTAAAGTCATAAATTATAACTATCTAATAATAATGTGAATTAATACTTAAATGTAATTGTTAGGATAGATTTATAGTGTTAAAAGTAATAGAATTGGTTACATAATGTATGTTTATTGTTTTCTGTAGAATAATTGTAGTTACCTTATAGGATGGTCATATTAAGATAAAATATGTAAAGTGCAAAACACAATGCTTGGAATTTAGTAAATCTATTTTCTCAAAAAAAGAAGGAAAACAATGATGGTGAAATGCATAGAGTTAAGTATTTTAACAGTATCAGTACAGTGTACATACTGTGACATAGAATATGTCACAATCTATCATTTTATATGTTTTTTTTAAATTGTTTTTACTTTGGGACCAGCAGTTAGTGTAATGGCTATGTTGCTGGACTCCCACGTAGTCGACCACATTTCGCGTCCCAGACCCGGTAGCTTACAACTCACGCCGGGCGCGTGTGTGTACGTGCCCAAGATCCTGAGAGGAGAATGGAGGAGAAGGGATTGCGGCGTGGCCATCCCCCCTGGGGGGTGATTTCTCACTTTCTGTCTGTCTGTCTCTCCCTGTCTGTCTGGCGAGCGCACGTGCTCTAAAGCGAAAAACCTCTCAAAAAAAAAAAAATTGTTTTTACTTTCAGGTAGAATAAAGCTTAATTTTGAATGCTGATGAAATAATATTAGCTTTAATCTAAGTGAACATCTCTTTGATTTCAAACCTTTTTGTTTAAAATTATCACAAAATTTACTAGATTTATTTTATTTAATTTAATTTAATTTAATTTATTTATTTATTTATTTATTGAGAGGTTTTTGCTATAGGGTGTGTGCGCTCACCAGAAGCACAGAGAGAGAGAGAGACAGAAAGCGAGAAATCGAAATCACCCCCCGGGGGGATGGCCACGCCACAATCCTTTCTCCTCTCAGGATCTTGGGCACGCACCTACATGTGTCTAGCGTGAGTTTAAGCCACCGGGTCTGGGACTCGAACCATGGTCAATTACATGGAAATCCAGCAACATACACTAACTGCTGGTCCCAAAATTTACTAGATTTCTGTATTGCTTTTTACAGTAATGTTCATAAATACATTTTATTTTTATTTGATTATTGAGAATCATTTACTTGCCTGCGTTCATCAGTCTGAAAATCTCTCCCTCATAGGAACACTTATGGTAATTTTTCTTTACTTTTCATAACATCATCTACCTTTTATTGATGTTGGTGATGAGCATATCTTCTGTTCTAAGCTGCACAACATAAATATTAAGTGGATCATTATCACTAAAGATCACTATCTCCAAAATACGCCTTATACTATTTGGGGCAAGTTTATTTTCTTGCTTATTTTCCTCTAATTGTAGCATGAGGAAGGCAAAAAAGAAGAGAAAGAAAGAAAGAAGAAAATAACCTACTTCTGAGGACCAACAGGTGGCATAGTGAATAAAGGGCTAGACTCCCACTTGAACTACAGTTCAAGTCCTGGAACTGGCCATTTAGAATTCATGCCAGTGTGTGTGCATGCATGGCCAAAATCCCAGGAAGAGAATGGAGGACAAGGGGTTACAGCATGGCCAACCCCCCTTGGGGGGGGTGGGGGCTGAGTCTCAGTTTCCCTCTCTCTATCTCGCTCTGGTAAATGCACATGCCCTATGGCAAAAAACTTAAATAAAAAAGAACAAAAAAGAAACGAAAGAAACCTTTGATGAGTTGGAGGTCATTTGGATTCTAGTCAATTACAGTTATATTATAATTCTTAACTTCCTGATAATTTGTGCTCCCCCACCTAAAAAGGCAGCAATTGAGGGATCAGCAGATAGCGTTATGGTTATGTTGCTGGCCTCATACGTAGTCCACCAAGGTTCAAGTCCCAGACCTGTGGCTTAATACACTGGACACGTGTGCGTGCGTGCCCAAAATCCTGAGAGGAGAATTGAGGAGGGATTGCAGTGTGGCCATCCTCCCTGGGGGGTGATTTCTCACTTTCTGTCTCTCTCTGGCGAATGCATGCACCCTATAGCAAAAATCCCTCTTAAAAAAAAAAAAAGGCAGCAATTGAATGAAACATCTCATTCAGGGATGTCATTTTGGAATGGATCGTTAGGCAAGATTTCTATTTTATTTTCCTGGGGGAAAATAGCATACCTTCCTAATTGAAACTGAACAGATCTCGGTTCCGTTTCAGATTTTTTGCTGTTCATGTAGTGCCACATTAAACAATGGGAGGAAGAAGACATTTAGAGGCAGCTATTGGCCTGGCCTCAGTAGTACAGTGGGTAGCCCGCTGAACTGAACTGCTAGAAGCCACGTGGCCAGCCGCAGGTTCAGACACTCACTTCATCCTGAAACACACCAGGCACGTGTACATGTGCCCAAGATCCGAATGAGCTGGAAGGTAGAGGCAGGGGATTACACCTATCTGAGGATGGCCTCATCCCTCCCTCTTCCTCCCTCTTTGAGCCCTCCCTCCCTCCCTTTCTCTTCTTTTCCTCTCTCTTTCCACCTCTTCCTCTTATTTCAAATGTTCTCTATTATGAATAAAATAAACTGTAAAAAAAAACGAAGCCATCATCTTCCAAAGGAAGTTTTTTCCCCCATTCATCTTATTTATCTTATTTTTTCCAGAGTGTATGTGCACTCCACAAAGAGAGAGAGAACGGGAGAGAAGGCACACCCAATGGGGCATGATCAGGCCACAATCTCTTCTCCTTCATTTTTCTGTCCCATCAGGATTTGAGGCATGCATGCACACATACCAGCATGATTTTCAACCTGCCAAGGCAGGGATTTGAACTGTGGTTACCATGTGGATCTGGCTTCCAAAGCACAGCACTTTAATTGCTGCTTTATTGGGTGAGCCCTCCCATTACATTTTATTGTCACTGTTATAGTGCAGGAAAATCAAGAGGCACCATCAGATTGGCATGAAATCGTTCATGTTTTTTCTGTGAAGTAATCTTGATTGATCCTCTACAAATTCATGTTCTGGCCTTTACCTATAGCTTTATATGGAAGGGAGAAAAGGGCTTCTGCTTATATTTGTTTTAAAATTAGGGGCTTGGGGGCCAGCAGGTGGTGTGATGGTTAAAGGCGCTAGACTCTCACATGGCCGACCACAGTTCGAGCCCCAGACCTAGTGACTTGCTTTCTCACTTTCTCTCTCTCTCTCACTCTGTCCCTCTCTGGGTCAAATTAAAAGAAATAAAGAAAGTTAAATATTTTTTTTAAAAAAAGGGCTAGTATATTTTTTAAATAAACAGCTAAACAAATGCTTTTCTAATCTCTTTTCTCCCAAGTATGTTTTACTACATTTTTCATATCTACATTAGCTTCTGAATGTATGATTGAAATGATTATATTGAGATAGGAACACTGAATTATTTCAGCTAGTATATATATTAATATTGCTTTGGGGGAAAGGTACTGGTCACCTGTACTAATAAATATGTCTTAAAGTGAAAGAAGGAAAAGAAGTCAATTTTGTTTCGAAATTGCATTTTGGACGGAACAACTTCACAACTATCCGTAGAAATGCTGTTTTAGTTCTTGTTTGACAAAAGTAATAATATATATTTGCCCAGTAGATGGCACAAGCATTCCCCAAACTAGAAAATTCAACTGTTTATTGACTAAGGTAGCGAACATGGTACCAAAGGTGGATTACTTAATAGAATTAAGTAATCCTCAAGACATTTTCTTTTTTCAAAAAAAGGAAAAGAAAAAGGTTAGAAGAAGGTGAAGTGTTAGTTCATTTTGGACATATCAAACTTTTCAAGACACTTTATCAAATTAATATAGAAAAACTTTGATGTTTAGCAGTAGATGGATAATCAAAGCTATCATGAGGTCAGTTCTAACGAGAAATACTTAAGGCTGGAAATTCTGAATATGTTGTGTGAATGTCACTGGCTTTTTTCCTACTGATTATCTTGATTTCACTTCTCCTTGTATCCTGTATTCATAGGCAGAACACTGTGAATGTAGTTTTATAGACAAATAAATAAACGGAACTTTTAAGCTTTAAGTTACAAAAGAAAGGAAACATCATACAAACCTAGTTCAGTGAGTCCTATCCTTATGGTACATGGGGTTTCTTTTCCTGTTGGCTTTCTCTTGTTATTGATTCTCTTCTAAATAAACATGAGTAGGAGGAAATACAGATGGTCACTGACCTTGGATGGTTTGACTTAAAACTTCTCAACTTTTCTGTGGTATGTTCTGGCCTTTACCTATAGCTTTATATGGAAAGAAACCACAACCGTTCTGGTTTTATTTTATTTTTCCCTTTTAGTACAGTGTTCAATAAATTACATGAGCTATTAAACACTTAAAGTAGGCTCTGTGTTCTATGATTTTTGCTCACTGTAGGTTAATGTAAAAGTCTGAGCGGTTTTTTTTCTTTTGTTTTGTTTTGTTGTTGTTTTGGAGGTGGAGGAGATTTTTGCTGTAGGGTGCATGCACTCTCCAGAGAGACAGACAGAAAGCGAGAAATTACCCCCCCACCCCAGAGGGAATGGCCACGCTGCAATCTTTTCTCCTCCATTTTCCTCTTGGGATTTTGGGCACCTAGAGTGAGTATTAAGCTACTGGGTCCAGAACTAGAACCACTGTGAACTACTTGGGAGGCCAGCGGTGTAACTGCTATGCCATCTGCTGGTCCTGATTTCTGGGCATTTTTAAAGTAGACTCAGCCGAGCTATGATGTCCAGTAGGTTAGGTGAATTAAATGATTTTCAACCTATGATCCATTTATCAGGATGTTACTCTATCATGAGTCAAGCAGCATCTGAATACTCTCCTGTAGTCGTCTGTAATGTTGATAAATAGCAGATTCCTAAGAACCTAATGAATTTAGTAGCTTAGAAACAATACAGACAGATACTTTATATAGAAAGATCACTTTGATATAGAAGACATAGATTTTGTTGTTGTAACTTGGGTAATATAATGGGTATGTTTCATTTTAGAAAAAGGTATACTTAAGCTTTTACCCCATTCTTTGAAAGCTTTTGTTTTTTCTTAAATGGAATAAAGTTGAAAAATTAATCTCCGTACTTACCCCCAAGGGGGAGAGTCCTTCAAAAGTTAGGTTGAAATATTTTCCCACGTGTTCTTCTACTGCTTTTACTCAGAGTAATGTCTTGACTTATATTGCACTATAAAGTTTAAAAGGTATATATATATATATATATATATATATATATATATATTTTATATATGATTCTAGTAGATGTTCATATTGACATCATTTATTATAGGCAGGACAAATATTGCTATTCCTGTTTTATAGATGACAAAAGTGTAAGCATACCTGGCACATAGCAGTTAAAAGTTAAAGGGATGTTGGACTTACGATGTTAGACTTACTGTGTCTTTCTCTTTCTCACTCTTCATCCCTCTTCTTTCTCTCACTTTCTTGTAAATGCTTTATATTTACTTTATGTAATAAAGTCCACTTTTTACAGAAATAAACCACATACTTCGGTATCGTTTTATCCTGTATTAAAGATGATGTTCTGTCTTTTATACAAACTCTTTGTCTTTAGTCAATTTATTCAGAACCCAAGCAAAGAGAAGAGATATTGAATTATTGAGCCTCCACAGAGATTCACGTTATCAGAAAGCTTCAAAAAGAAAGTCACTTTTTTAATGGGAGTTAGAAATCTGGGACCAGCAGATGGAGTAATGGTTATGATACTGAACTCCCACATAGTCAGCCACAGTTTGAGTCCCAGACATGGTGGCTTAAAACTCACTCCACTCTGGGTACATGTGCGTGCGTGCCCAAAATCCCAAGAGAAGAGGAGAGGAGAAAGGATTGCGGTGAGGCGGAATGATTTCTTGCTTCCTCTCTCTCTGTCTCTCTGGTGAGCACATAAACCCTATAGCAAAAATCTCTAAAAGAAAAAAAAAAAAAAAGAAAGAAAGAAAAAAATCTGGAAGCATTTTGAGGTTTTTATTCTCATACCTTTATTCTATACTATATTGACAGGAAGGCCTTTGTGTTACTATGAGATTGGGACAATTTTCAGCACTGGCTTTAAAGTCCTGGGAGTCTTCTTTGGGAGAAAGGGGTGTGTGGTTGCCTGGATTCCCAAACCTGTGTCTGACCTCACAGCAGCTGCTTCATGCTTCCTTTATGTTTTGATCTTTATTAAGTTACATTTTAGGATAGCATCCTGCTGCTAAAATTCTGTTTAACCTTTTTGTCTTCACTCATGGTAGAGTGTGTGAGCTCACATTTGAGAGAGAAGGAGAAAGGAAAGTCCTCCATAGGGTCTGGTGACACCACTATCCCTGTCAGATCTAGGGAACTGTGCACGCGCTCCACGTGTTCTGGGCTGACCAGGTCAGGGGTTCAAACCACAGCTGCCATGTGAGATCTGGCTTCTTCTTGAGCAGCACATTGTTAACTATGCCATAGAACAGGCTTAGCTGCGAAGCATTTGAATACGCTTGATCCAAATAAATATACAAATAGTCATTTTGTGGAAATCCTAAGGCTATCCAAGACCTTTTCTTTTACTTTGATATATATCCTAAAAGTTTTTGCCAAAGATTTGCCTCCTTCATTGTGTGTTTATTGTAATTGTTCCTAATGACAAAACATGCACAGAATATCTGCCACATGAAGGCACAGTGCTGGGTGGTGAGGACAGTGGGTCACAACTGACATGGGCATGGCCCTCGTGGAGCTTGCAGTCCTGTGCTGGAAATAGACATCAGTCACCTCATCCTCAGGCCATGGCAGGACTATGAAAGACACGTCACCTGTCACCTAATGCATGTAATGAGGGAAAATGACCCTATTAGGGGTGTCAGGGAGGGTTACTTTGAGGAAATAATAGTTGAGCTGAGGGGCTAGGAACAAATACTCAAGGACCAAATCAATTTAAAACAGGTGTTGGAAATGGATGAGATTGTATGATATACAGCATTGATGGTGTAGAACAGACAACACATGAACAGCTGGGGAAACACCAATGACCCAGGGTGCACTGGGACAAAGATGTACTTTATGTCAGAGTCAGTCATGGAAGGTATCAAGGGATCTCAGCACTGTTTCCAGATGTGAGCAGCCACAGGAACATCTGTGAGTCTCTATCATGTCCACGATCCAGTAGCAGAGTGTCAGAGAAAGATCAGCAGGAACAAGAGCAAAGCTGGGTCCCCAGCCTGAAGTGTTGGGCACCTTAGCAAAACAACTGCTCAGGCACGAGGATACCTCTGCTCTCTTAAGTCCTTGTTCAACACTGAAGGAAGACACTGAGACACTGAAGCCTGAGGTGTCATGTCAGAGTTGGAATAGCAGCAAGAACATCTTACTGCCCAATCCGTCGGGTCTTGAACCAGAACTCCACAATCCTCCTTGACTATAGATAAGATAGGACACAAAGCATAAAATTGGGGGACTGGGCAGTGGCAGTGAAATACGATGCTCTTCTGGGCAGACCCATGTGGGAAGGTCATGGTTCATGTCTGGAGATGTCCCTGAGACCCCTGGGAAAGTCTGTGCGCATGATCCAGGCTGGTGATGTTGAGGGTAAATCATGGTATCGGGACCCTGCTGGGGGTCCTGTGTCTCTCTCACTCATGGAGTTAATAAATAAACTGTTAAAAAGCATTAAGTTGAAGTTCAACTGACATAGTTGAGGTAGAACAATATCTCTCTTAACTTGATTAGAGAGATCTATGAAACATGACAGTGTTAGGATTTCATATACCGTTGAAAGAACCTGCGAGAAGATGTTACTTTAGAGATGAACACGCAGTTTTGTTTCCTAAATTTCAGAGCTCTCCAAAAATACCCTTGTTAACTGAGACAAGAGAGAGAGCTTTCTAGGAATCAAACAGTCCATGGAAATTATGATCCAGATTTTAAAGAAAACTCTTGAAACATAATTCCTTTTAGAGTCCTAGTATAAATACATGGAGAATGAAGAAGATAGTTTAATTATGACTAGGACAGGAATTAATTTCCAAATAATTTAAAAACTCAGTTATACAGTTTCATTTCTTAAAGATTCACTAGAAGTAATCTAGTTACCATTTCCTAAAGTATGTGCTAGAGAACAAGACCCCCACAAGGTGTTCTGCAAAAAAAGATACTATACTTTGGGGGAGATACTGTACCCTACCTTTCTGACCCGTTTGCATCTTATGGTCTGCTACAGTAAAGTCCTCACATACAGGGCTAACCTGTTCAGCTTTGTTTAATTCAGGATTTTCTACACTTACTTAGCCACCAAACCTATTTTTCTTTTCCAAATGCTTCCTTATAACCAGGTGTTCAAGACACACACTGTGGAAAACACTGAATCCATACATGCAGGCCTTTTCTTTTATGTCAAAATGTGTTTCTTCAGACCGGCAGTTGGTATAATGGCTATGTCACTGGACTCCCATGTAGCCGACCGCAGTTCGAGTGCCGGACCCAATGGCTTAAACTCATGCCGGGCACATGTGTGTGCGTGCCCAAGATCCTGAGAGGAGAATGGAGGAGAAGGGATTGCGGTGTGGCCATCCCAACTGGGGGGTGATTTCTTGCTTTCTGTCTGTCTCTGTCTTCCGCATGCACCCTGTAGCAAAAACTTCTCCCCCCCCCCCAAAAAAAAAAGAATTAAAAAAAAATGCTTCTTAAACCATTTGCATTTTCAGGGAGAGGAAAGCTTAATGGAGTATTTCTTGAAAGCATCTAAGTTTACATAAATTAATCATTTCCTTTTTTTTTAAGAATTATTTTGGGGACCAGCAGTTAGTGTAATGGCTATGTCGCTGGATTCCCACGTAGTCGACCGCGGTTCGAGTCCCGGACCCGGTGGCTTAAACTCACGCCGGGCGCGTGTGCGTGTGTGCCCAAGATCCTGAGAGGAGAATGGAGGAGAAGGGATTGCGGCGTGGCCATCCCCCCTGGGGCGGGGGGTGATTTCTCGCTTTCTATCTCTCTGTATCTCTCTCTCTGTCTGGCAAGCTCACGCGCCCTATAGCAAAAACCTCTCCAAAAAAAAAAAAAAGAATTATTTTGTTTAACTTTATTTACTTACTTACTTATTTTAATTTGACCAGAGAGGGACAGAGAGAGAGAGAAAGTGAGAAAGCAAGCCACCAGGTCCAGGACTCAAACCATGGTCAGCCATGTGGGAGTCCAGCGCCCTTAACCACCATGCCACCTGCTGGCCCTGAATCATTTCCTTTTCACTGTTAGGTGTCCTACTTCCTTTTTGCCAAGTGGTACAGAAGGTCTTCCCCTTTGGAATGTGACATAGCTGACCCCTAGAGGCATCCAGACTCTCACAGCCTCAGTCCTCTTCCTAGAGAAAGGAGGCACAGACTGACTGAACAGTTTCCCCGGTTCGAATAGCAGAGGCTGCTCAGGACACTCTTTGGCCTTTTTTTTTTTTCTTTTATCGATTTCTGAGACATTTTGTTTGTTTAATTTGCTAGAGAGTGCATGCCAGAGGGAAAGAGGGGAAAGGCACCCCCCACTCCATAGGGCATGGCCATACGGCAATCCCTTCATTTCTCCCTCCTTTGGGGATTCTGAGTACACACATAGACGCATACGCACACTCACCCAGTGTGTTTTTCATATTGCTAAGTGCAGGATGCGAACCCACACCAATCAGCTATGTGAGATCTAACTCCCTTAACCATCTGACCATGGGCTGGCCTGAGGCATTTTCTAGTTATTGTAAAAAAAAACTTTATTTACTTACTTACTTTTTTTTTTTACTTTTTAACAATACAATGAAGCTTTTGTAGATGAAGAAAAATTTTGTAAGGCATTTAAATTGAGGTTAATCATGAAACCATTCTTTACAAAATATACTTCTGTGATTGAGTATATTGAGGGAATGCATAAATGTATTAACTTTGTTTAGCTATTCCACAGTATCTACATATTTCAAAACATCATGTTGTACAGCATTTGATTTTTTTTCAATTTAAAAAAATAAAAAGAATGAGATCCTGTGGCAGCAGGTGGTGGTGATTAAGGCACTAGACACCCACATGGCCAATGGTTTGAGTCTTGGGCAGGCGAGTTTTGGCCTGGTGGCTTGCTTTCTCAATTTTCCTCTCTCTTTCTCTGTCTCTGTCTCTGTCCCTGTCTCTCTCTCTCTCTCTCTCTCTCTCTCTCTCTGGTGAGCACACGAGCCCTGTAGCAAACTAAAAATTAATAATAATAATAAGAGGTAAATAACTCTTTTATAAAAAGGATGCGATCCTAACATATTTGTGTACACTTATAAATACCAACATTAGAAAAGATCATAAAGCATTAAAATACATATTATGACACACCTTTTTGCTAATAGAGATATAAAAGGATGCTGACGACTAGTTAGCATAAATATTAAGAAAAATATTAAGAAAATTTTCCTTTTAATTAAAGACTTTCTGTACACTTTGATTGATTTTACCTAGCTATTTAAAACTACTTTTCATGGAACTATTTAAACAATTTTTCCAGCTTAGTGTTGTTCGCAGGTGACAGTGCATTGGCATTTATAGTAGAACATCCCTTTAAAGAGTGCACCTGCAAAGCCAGCAGGTGGCATGGAGGTCCAGGTGGCTGGATCCCACATGGCCCACTATAGTTTGAAAACACTCCAGGCACATGTGCATGACTCCCCAACTGCTGGGGAGAATGGAGAAAGAATTATGGCATGGCCATCTTCCCGGAGCAGAGGGGGAGGAGGGGCAGTGGTTGGGGTTCTCACTTTCTCTTTCTCTTTCTCTGTATCTTTCTGTCTGTCTCTAGTAAGTGGCACATGCCCTATAGCAAAACTAAAAGTAAATTTTTAAAAAATGATCAATTGTGGTATTATTATTCTATCTGAAGGTGAAATGGCGATTTGTGGTCTTCTTGGCAGTTCTTCTTCATTCATTTTCTAGATTATGCTATGGGAAGCCAATTATTAACATTGTTTTTATGTGTTAAACTGTATGCTTATCTGATTATGCTGATAGGAGCTGAGCTTTAACTCAGGTTTAACTAGCAGAAGTGGAACTTCTCAGGAAAAGGAACACTGATGGTTTTTATGTTACTCATTCCATAAAACATGGTACCTAAACTAAGAGAAGAGCTAGGAGTCTTCCATTTATATGGCACGGAAGTGTTAACTTCTTGCTCAACAGTAAAGGTTTTTGGTTCTTCTTTAGTCTCCTAATTTCTCTCAGAATGTCACATGAATTTTGTTTGATGAGGAACCTTCCCTTATCTCCCCATCGCTTGGATTCTTTCCTGTAAGAGTTCAGAAAGTATAAAAACCAACTCACTTCTACGTTTCTTAATGTCCAGGTCACAGTGTTGTCTTGAATCGGTTTTTTTTTGTCATCCTTAGCTGAAAACAAATCAAAGTGGGGAGGGGGCTTAATCTTATGGGGTTAAATAAAAGAAAGAATGTAGTGAAAGGAAGATTCCTTTTATGCAGGCCGCAGAGAACACGCAGTGATGACTGCAAGTGCCTGAGGGCATTTGCCCCTATTGGTTTTCACATCAAATGCAATGGTGCCCACAGATAGCCTGTATTGTTGTCAGTTAAATGGGATCATGAGTGTCTGAAAGGTGTTTGAGAATGAACCGAAAATCATTTTCACAAGTGGATGATTACTTCTGCCACATGTTAACCGAACTCTATCAGAATGGCCCAGATTTTTGAGCCTGCATTAATTGCTCTTTCAACCTTGACTGAGGTTTCTCTTTTAAAAAAGCCCTTTCCAGGACTAACTACTCTATATATTGATTTTTTTTTTCTTTCTGTATTTTTTCCCTTGAAAAACGAAGGCTTGTAGAAGAAAAGGCTTTATCATTCAACATGTAGATTGATTGTTCCATTTCTTTGAAGAAAAAGCTAGACTCATAAGTGATCCACCCAAAGAAATAGTTCTCTTTTTTTCAAGCACCAAATTATTCCCATCTTCTGTATACAATTATGTTTTTCAAATATTCATTAGTGATGATTTTTCATCACAAAGTAAAACCGTGAACTCTCACAGCATGGACTCGGTGCAAATAAATTGTCATATTCTCCTTTCTATTAGAACTGTATGCCACCACTCTAATTGAAACCAAACTACAATATTTAGTAATGTGTTTGGAGAAGTTTTGTGTGTTGAAGTATCTTTTGAACAATCTTAAAGGTAGAAAGGTTTTATAAAATGCTTCTTAAATGTTTGGATAAACAAATTCCTGGTTTCACGTCCATTTTCTATTTCACATATGGCATAGTTAGAAAATAGTACTAGTGTCATTGCTATTGCTAGAATAATATAGGCTATATTATAGTTCAAACATATTGTCATGAATCTGAGTTAAAATAAGTCTTTATCTTAAAACTAATCAGAAAATGAAATTTCTTGAAATTTCATTAACTTTTGTGATTATATATATGAACAGAATATATAGTATTTATAGGCAAATAGTTTATTAGTAAAACTCATTTCGGAGGATTTTGGCTTAAAGGAAGCCCAATCACAGAATATTACATGTGAATCTATTTTTTTTTTAATGATAAAATTGGTAAATGTATAAAAACAAGCATTTAAAATAGTTTTGTAAGTATTACTGTGTTAATGTGAAATGTAGTTATCTGTTTGAAATTAAAGAAAAAAAATCATAGTTATGTCTATTTTTGCTTTGCTTGAAGTTTATTTTTATAAATTTGTTTACTCAATAAATCTATTATTGAGAGCCATTTTATTGGTACTAGAATACATATTGTTAATTATCAGCATATACCTAAAGTAAAGCTTTTATTCTTGCTGCCACAGAACACGCTGATAGGTGTCAAAAAACTTTGTTTTTGTCCACAAATGAAAGCTTTCAGAAGTGTCTGTGGTGTATCTTCCAGCTGACTTATTAAGTTAACAGGTGACTCTTTTAAGGACCATGATGACACCAAAGAGATTGTACAACTTTTAATGTAAATGTTGAGATTAGAATACTCTAATAAGCTCATACAACTATTGATACAAAAGATTAAAAAAAATATCTTGTTAGCAGTAACTATTTTGTCTTGAGGTTTGACTATTGCCAAAAAAATAAGTAAATAAATATCTTCTCTTGACTTTCTCCTAATAGCATAGCACATTTTCTACACCTGTACATCGTATTTTAAATACAGAATCAAAAATATTAAAGTTAAGTTTCTCATATTTGTGATATTTGAGGATGTGATCTGATAAAAGAACAATTAGGAATACAAAAAAAAAAGTCAGTGGCAAAGAAAACATTGATAACACAGTTGTTTTTGTATCTTGTTTTCCTAGCAATGATTTCTTAATGTTTCTTTGGAGCAAATAATGTTCTCCATTGAAATAACCCTAGAGGAGTGATTCATACTTTACAATTATTGCCATGTTTATACTGATTTATAAAACGAAATGCTTCAAGGCTTTACTCTTAATGTGATAAATCTAAGCTTTGTGTCAGTGCTGTTAATTTCTTTGTTACCTAATCCCATGTAAGAAGAGAAGATTTTAAAGTTAAGCAGGCATTTTTGTTGTTGTTGTTCAAAGGCAAGAACTTCTTAATACCTTACTAAGTTTGGTATATTGCTGAAAGCAAACATTTTTCCATAGTATCTGAGCCACAATTTTTAAATAATACAAAATACTTTAGTTACATGAGTATTGTGATGCCTGAGAAATATTTCAAAGGAAAAGTGTTGTCTTTAGTGTAAATTAGCATTGGAAATATGTGCTTGTGAAATACCTTATGTACAATAGAGTATCTCTTTTATCTCCATTCAATTCACGGATCAAATGTAACTTAGGCTAGGGAATTTTTTTCCTTAAGGCCATATTCTAATAGAATGCTGGAGCAGGGAGAATGACCGTGAAAACTGCTGGCATTTGTATTATTTTCCATCTATTTCTGACTTAACTGAAAAAATTTAACAAAAATGAGGGGAAAAAAGTGTTTTGTTTAAAACCAAATTCTATAGGCTGATAGAAATGAGTACTATTGAAGCCCCACCCCACAACAAAAAAATAAACCTGCTTTCCTCTTTAAAACAAAAGGAAGAAATTCACAGTACCCATTAGAGAATACGGCTCTCAAGCTGTGTGATAAATACTTATTTTATTGGATAACATTATAAATTGTCACATAAAACTCCGTTAAATGTGTCTTAACAGTTTGACTGGTATTTGGCAAGTCTGATTTGCATACCCTTTTAAAAAAAAAAAGGCAGCTACTTCATTTGAGTTAATCATGCAGTTTAGAGGAAAGAAGGAATGACTCAGCAGGTTACAAAACATTCAGGGGGGAGACGGTTACACAGGAGGCCCACTAGCTGATCCATAGTACACTACTCAAGAAACTCTGTCTCCAGAATGACATGTTTCTTTGACAATATTCGATGCCTTTGTTTGGTAGAAATCTATTTCATAAAGCAGTAAAGTACCAATTTGTCTAGAATTCAGAGGACCAAAAAAAATATTAAAATTGTATTTTTTCAAATACTAGACTTTTCCTTTGAGACAGAAATAAACAGCAAGTACATAGCTAATAGCTAATACTATTGCCATTTTATGTCAGATAGTTAGATTTAATCCTATCCATTGCACCTGTTTCCTTTTACAGTGTCACACAGTTATAATTGATGTTCACAATAATGACCTTGAGATTGCTATGTGCTTCAGGGTCCTTTCTAAATCATTAAAGAAAGATCAAATTACATTTTATGACTATTTGAAGTCAAGTCAACCTATCATATACAATTTTTTTAATTAGTTATAAACATAGTCTCTTTATATAAAGTAACTCATTTTACAGTAAAGAGACTCTAACATTGCTGTGTAAGTGTCATGAACAGAATCTATGTCTAACAGAATGTAATATCAGGTTAAACATAACTTTTGTACATTTTTCTGAAATAAAAATGTCTTTTGGACTTTAGATAACATAAAAGAAATAACATATAACCTAATACTGTATGTTAAAAAGAATAAACAAAAACCACGTGACCAGCAAGGGGCGCAGGGGTTGAGGCACTAGACTCCCACTTTTCCTCTCTCTGTCCCATTGTCTCTGTCTCTCTCCAGCGAGTGCACATGCCCTATGGCATAAACCAAGAAAGAAAATAAAAAGAGTGTGCTTTTACGAGTAAACATTATACCTATATATAGGTATAATAGAATATACATTAATATATTTACAGTGATTATTATTGGGTGATGGAATTATAGGTTAAATGATTCTTTCGGTATTGAGAGCTGCCTTTCTTCTAGCCTTCTTCCTGTAGCCCCAGGCTCCTCTGTCTCTATGAGGACCTGATCACACTGTTGTTATATTTAGAACTGTCTAGATGTTAAAAATGCAAACCTTTGGGCTAGCAGGTTGTATGGTGGTTAAGGCACTGGGTCCCACATGGCTGACTTTGAAGTTTGGGTCATTGACTGGCAGCTTGAAAAACACACTGAGCATGTGTGTGTGCATGCCCACCATCCTGAGAGGAGAAGGGAGAAGAAAGTACCGAGGTGTTGCCATCCTCCCTGGGGAGTAATTTCTCATTTTCTGTCCCTCTGTATGTCTCTGGCTCTCTCCTCTCTGGTGAGCACACATGCCCTGTGACAAAAATCGAAAACAAAAATAAAAATAGAACAGTGATTCAGAGCAACGCCAGACATGAAGTAGGAAGATGAAGATGAAGTAGGAAAACATGCATTCTGATTTCTCTTCACTTTACTTTCCAGCTCTCCCAAAGGTGATAGGACTACCCATCTATGAAAATTTAGACTGCACCAAATTCAAAAACTTGACAATGGACTTAAAATCTAGAAAACCTCACTTCCCCATGGAAGCCTATAGGATTTCTCTATTGTACTGAAAATAAGTCTTTCATCTCTAGATATTCAGTTTAGACATACCAGAATTATTTATAGAGTCATAGTGACCACATTCCCAATATGATTAATAGTAATTATTTTTCGGATTACAAAAACAAGAGTGCTTGCTTCGGCAGCACACATACTGATTACAAAAGCAAGATAAACTCTTAAACTGTGCTAGTAATAAGGCAAAATGATACAGCTAATTTGGAAAATAATTTGGTAGTTTCTTCAGAGTTAAACACACACTTCCAATGTCACCCAGTGATGATGGTTACATGACTGTCCATACTCAGCAAGCTGAATTTTACTTTATGTAAACTAATGCCGATAAGCCTTACTTAGAAAGAAAGAAAGAAAGAAAAAAAGACAATGACATGTTTAATGTAGAAATTGTGGAAATGCGGCATATAAAGAAGAATGTGAAATTCATTTTTAATCTCAGCAAACTGATATTAATTACAGGTTTGATATTGCGTTGCCATTTCCTTGTCTTTTTTAAAATAAATGTATATTCATTTATTAATTTCATGGTAGATAGAGACAGAGACGGAGAGACAGAACAATAGTCACTGCCAACATGGTTTCCATCCTGTGATCCGCCCTGTCTCAGCCAGCCTGAATGCATGCCTGTGCCCAGCATGTTCAGGGAGTCCCAGAAAGGAACCTAAGACCTGTCCCATGTGAGTCCAGTTGCATTATGTGACTGCTTTGCCACTGGCTGGCTTATTTTTCTGGCATTGTTTTTCCATATATATAATATTCGGGAGCAGGAAGGCGAATCCCAAAAGTTCATGGGAAAAAACTGCATGAATTTCAGAATTTTTGCACCAAAATAAACTTGTGCTTTAATTCTATTTTCCTACAGAATTTTTGAAGTACCCTTGGAGTATGAGCTAATGTGTCTGCTTTAAAAAAAAAAAAAAAAAAAATGGGGCCAGCATATGGCAAAATGGTTACGCCACTGGACTCCCACATGGCCGACTGATTTGAGTCCCAGACCGAGATGCTTGAAACTCGCACTGGGTGTGTGTTCATGCTTGCCCACGATCCCAAGAAGAGAATGAGAAAAAGGGATTGCAGCATGGCCATCCCCCACTGTAGGGGTCATATCTCACTTTCTGTCTCTTTCTGTCTCTCCAGCAAGCTCATGCACCCTATAGCAAAAATCTCTCCAAAAAAAAAAAAAAAAAAAATTAAGAATTGTTCTCTATCAGGACCAGCAGATCCCATAAGGTTATGATGCTGGACTCCCACAGAGCCAACCGTAGTTTGAGTCCCAGACCCAGCAGCTTGAAACTCACACCAGGTGTGTGTGTGTTTATGTGCCTAGGATCCCAGGAGGAGAAGGGATTCCACAATTTCTACATACTCCATAGGGGGTGATTTTTCAATTTCTGTTTCTCTGTCTCTCTCAGTCTCTTTGGCAAGTGTATATGCCTTATAGCAAAACTCTCTAAAAAAGAATTGTTCTCTGTTTTTTGGAGAGGTTTTTGTTTTTGTTTTGTTTTGTTTTGTTTTGCTATAGGGCGCGTGTGCTCGCCAGACAGACAGAGAAACAGAGAGACATAAAGCGAGAAATCACCCCCCAGGGGGAATGGCCACGTGCCACAATCCCTTCTCCATTCTTCTCTCGGGATCATAGGCACGCACGCATACGCACCTGGCGTGAGTTTTAAGCCACCGGGTCTGAGACAGGAACCGCAGTCAGCTACATGGGAGTCCAGCAACATAGCCATTACACTCATTGCTGGTCCCAAAAAGAATTGTTCTCTATCACTGTAATACATCTTCTGGCATCATTCTTGTAAGTTAATCATTCTTTACTATCTGATTCTTAGATTTTATTTTTGAATTTTTTACTCTTAGACAATAGTAATAAACTCTTTTCTTCTTCATTCCCCCTCATTTTTAAATGTGTACCTTTTGCCAAGAGTTTGCATTTACTCAATAAAAAGGAAGCTAGACAATAACACCTGATACCTTACCCCAGAACTCATCCATTTGCTAAAATAACTCCAATTTGTTGACAGTAAAGTTAACGTATTGTTATTCGATTTGGTTATCTTCTCTGATATATTTTATTCATGTCCTTTTGTGTGTTTACATCAGAATTTTGTCTGGCTAATATGAAAATTTTAAGAGAGTAGAAATTATGGTTTTTTCCTGCAGAACATTTATACCATTTTCTTCTTTTTTAACTGAGAGATAGATTTTTGCTATAGGGCACATGACCTCGCCAGAGAGACAGAGAGAGACAGAGAGGCAAAAAGAGAGAAATCACCCCCTGGAGGGATACCACACCACAATCCCTTCTCCTCTATTCCCTTTCGGGATTTGGGGCATACACACACATACACCTGGCATGAATTTCAAGTCGCCAGGTCAGAGACTTGAACCACAGTCAACTACGTAGGAATCTAGTGACATAACCATTATGCCATCTGCTGGCCCCACTATTTTCTTAGAGTTAATCTTCTCTTGAGGGTTTTGTTTTGTTTTGTTTTTCCCTTATGTGGAAAGCAAATAAAACTCTTAAGACCTGTTACTTTCTGGATGTTTGGTCAATTGTTACTTCTGTATATGATGAATTGAATTCTTTCCTGTAGTGCAATAACCCAAAATGCTTCAAGGTCCCAAATTCAAATGCTTCTCTTGGTTCTAATCCCAAATTATTTTTCCTTTTCCTTTTTTTCTTTATTTTATTTTATTTTTATTTTTTGGTTTGAGAGCATCAATACTTGGCAAAGAGAGGAGAAAGCACCCCAATGGGGGCATTCTCCACCAATAGCATCATCCGCCAGTCTTCAGATACAGCATATATGTACCCATCCAACCTGTACTTCCTGTCTTCAGAAACACTATGCATTTTCATTCCCAATCTGTCGGTCTCTCATCCTCAGTGATGTTACAGCTGACTGTTACTCCTTGCTCAGGCCTTTCCCCGGCAGCCAGGCTGACACTGACTTGCATGTGGTGCTGATGTGTGCCTATCATTATTCACTTTCACTTGTGTGGGCCCCAGTTGCCCAGCAATCTGCAACATGAGACACTTTGAAAAAGCTGAGAAGTAGCAGACGTCATAAGCAAAGGTTATTCCACATGTTCTCTCTGGCTCCTGGTACTCATCTTGGTAGTCCACTTCTATAGAAGGGGCCAGTCATGTCTGCAGTAGATGGCTCCCAAGGTCATTGCTGTTAACCCTGTAAGAGGAATGTGGGGGCGTGCATTTCAGGAGAAGAAAATTACGTAGGAAAGATAGACTGAGAGCAGCTGAACACCTACCACTGAAGTCACAGGTTAAAGGTGGGGCAAAAGTCCTTAAGGAGATCTTGAAGAGAAAATAGTGAACAGGTGAGACCAAGAGCAGAAGACTTCCCAGCCAGTCACTAAGTGAGTTCACATTGCACCCACAAGTACAGCCGAATTATTAAGAGTCTCATGAGAGCCAGAGAGAAGTTCACCGAACAGTTCAGCTAATTGATGTGTCTGAAAAAAATATATAGTATGGATGTAGATTGTTTAGGTGATAGTTTTTAATGCAAGGACCTAGTAGTTTTTAGGTCAACCTTTAGTAACTCCATGTTTTGTTTTTTTCTGATTCTGAAGACTTAGAAAATTTAGGGAGTAAAGAAGGAGACTTAAATATGTCATAATCCTGCCACTCAAAGATATCGTTACTAATATTTTGAATACTTATTCCACATTTTTAACAAATACCAAATTATTATGTGTGTACTTTTGAATATTGTTCTTTTCACTTAACATAGTGAGATATTCTGTTAGTAATTTTATCAAAAATAGCATCAGTAATACTGTTCCTGTGGCTATGCCAGCACTTACAACATAATTCCCCTACTATCAGGCATCACACCAAAACCGACATCCAATATTACTGGCTTTTTAGTGATTGTTTTTTAATTATGTTTTAGTTTTTGCTATAGGGCATGTACACTCACCAGAGAAAGAGGGAAAATGAGAAATCACCCTAAGGGGGATGGTCCCTCTGCACTCCCTTCTCTCTCTCTCTCTACATTCTCTGTCATAATTTTGGGCATGCTCATGCACCTGGCATATTTTCCAAGCTGCCAGGTCTGGAACTTGATCCACATACTCAGTCAGCTGCCTTAACCACCATGCCACCTGGCTAGCCCCAATATTGCTGGGTTTTTTGTTTTTTTTTTTTTTTTTGAGAGGTTTTTTGCTATAGGGTACGTGCGCTCGCCAGACAGACAGACAGAGACATAGAGACAGAAAGCAAGAAATCACTCCCCAGAGGGGATGGTCACGCCGCAATCCCTTCTCCTCCATTCTCCTCTCAGGATCTTGGGCACGTACACGCGCCCGGCGTGAGTTCTAAGCCACCGGGTCCGGGACGCGAACCACGGTCGACTACGTGGGTGTCCAGCGACATAGCCACTATGCTAACTGCTGGTTCCCAATATTGCTGTTTTTAAAAGGGTAGATGGTATGTTTGTTTGTTTTTGCAAAAGAGAATTGTTTTAATAAGGCAGAAACTCAAATTTCAAGCTAAAATTTTAGCTTTAAGAACTGTGAGAGCCCCAGAGGCAGTAGCACAAGTGGTAGAGTGCCATGTGAGAGACCCAGGTTTAGATCCCAGGTTGACCTGAACGTGCTGCGTATACCTTTTTTTTTTTTTTGGAGAGGTTTTTCGCTATAGGGCACGTGCGCTCGCCAGACAGACAGAGAGAGACATAGAGACAGAAAGCGAGAAATCACCCCCCAGGGGGGATGGTCACGCCGCAATCCCTTCTCCTCCATTCTCCTCTCGGGATCTTGGGCACGCACGCACACGCGCCCAGCGTGAGTTGTAAGCCACCGGTTCCGAGACGCGAACCACGGTCGACTACATGGGAGTCCAGCGACATAGCCATTACGCTAACTGCTGGTTCCCGTGCTGCGTGCGTATACCTTTTATACACCCCTGATTCTGGCTGGGTAGTAGACTGTGGGGAGAATCATTGCATGGAAAGACCATGTCGAGAGTCTCTGTCTGTCTGTCTTTCTCTCTGTATGTTTCTTTATATATAAGTAAGTAAAATAAATATTTAAAAATGTGAGAAAAAGTATAGAAATGTTAAGACTTTAAATAAGCTATGTTAATAATGTTTGAGTAACTTCTTCATTGATAAACCTTTGCTGTAACAATGTTTTCCCTTTTTGTAGGAAGTATTTATGTTGTTTCATGGCAGAGTTTTAAAATACCTCTCACCAATTTATACTTGATTATTTTCAGTTTCTTCTTTTTCCTCCCTGATATTTCTGCATGCCATCTACAGATTCAGAAAGAACAGTATTCTCAAATGTTTGGCTATCTTAATCATTTCAATTCAGGTTACTAAAGTCAGTGCAAAGTTAAACAAAAACCACGGCAGAAGCTATGTTTATGTTTATCTATACAATGTCATCCTCATTTTTATCTGAATTATTATTATTATTATTTTGGAGAGATTTTCGCTATAGGGTGCATTCACTCACCAGAAAGACAGAGACAGCGAGACAGAAAGCAAGAAGTCACCTCCCAGGGTGGATGGCCACGCCGCAAATCCCTTCTCTTCCATTCTCCTCTCGGGATCTTGGGCACGCACGCACACACACCTGGACTGAGTTTAAGCCACTGCATCTGGGACTTGAACCACAGTTGACTACATGGAAGTCCAGCGACATAGCCATTATGCCAACTGCTGGTCCCTATTTTTATCTGAATTTCATAGTTACAAAAATTTGCAGTGAGATACTTCAATATCTCAAGTAAATCCCAATATAAGGGTAGAGACCTGAGAAATCAGAAAATTCCTCCTTTCATTTGATAGACGAGCGAATGGAAACTGAGATTGGCGCAGGTATGTGTTAAGGTCACCCTGTTGGGCAGTGACCCTTCACCCTGGGTTCTGACCTTTCAGCCGCTCCTTCTCAGGCCATGCTACTCAGCTTCGGTCATCTGAGAACTGAAGCAGTTGGTACCATGCCCTTGATTCATAGCTTTCATCTCTCCTAAGAAGCGCCTGGAAGAATAAAATTCCAACTGGTTCTTTGATTATCCTTTCTAACTCCTACTTCGCTCGATTTGTGGTAAGGACTGACAAATTGATAAGCCACATAAATCAATTCCCTTTTAAGAACCTAGAATAAGCTCAGTCATTTTGTAACACAGAAGCTGCGTGTTGTCTGAGATTCCAAATGAAGTAAACTTTGCCTTTAACAGGCTAGCCTCAAAAATAAAAAGCCTATTAAAAAAAAAAAAATGATTATATAGAACCAAAGTCTGATTCATGCAAAGTATTCTTTTGCTTGTTTGTTCTTCCTTACAGATATCTGTATGCTCTTGGACAGAAGGTTTGGAAACGATGGAAGAAACGTTACTTTGTTCTGGTTCAGGTGAGTCATCATTTTTTCCTGTTATATAATCACTCTAATAGTGGTTCTTTATGTGGATACATCTAGCAATATCCCTGGAGTAGAAATTAAACTGTAAGTTTTTTAATGTTTAATTAATTTTAAAATGAAAGTGGTAAATGCATTGCATGTTGACACAAATAACATATTTATATAAAATAAATATTTCAAAGCCAAACAATTTAGTGCAATGAGTGGTTTTGGTTTATGCTTTTGCATATTCTAATAATCCATATACATTCAGAATCCAATCACAGGCAATTAACATAAAACATATATATGTTAATAGGCAGTTTGGCTAATTTAACTGGCTTAATATAATAGACTAAACGAGGGGACTTAAGAAAGTTCGTGAAGGCTTAGCCACTGTGACACAGCAGTAACGCAGGTGCCCTGCAAGGGTGGAAGCCATATGGGTGGCCATAGATTTGAATCCCCTTATTGACTTAAAAACATGCTGAACTTGGGCTCCAAGGACTCTGAGGAGCTGGAGGGCTGGTGAAGGAATCACAGTGTCAGGAGATCCTATCAAGGCTACCTTTCTCTCTCCTTCCCTCTTCTATGCTTTTTTTTTTTTTTTTTTTTTTTTTTCTTTTTTTGGAGAGGTTTTTCCTATAGGGCGCGTGCGCTCGCCAGACAGACAGAGAGAGACAGAGAGATAGAAAGCAGGAAATCACCCCCCAGGGGGGATGGCCACGCCGCAATCCCTTCTCCTCAATTCTCCTCTCGGGATCTTGGGCACGCACGCACACGCGCTCGGCGTGAGTTTAAGCCGCCGGGTCCGGGACTCGAACCACGGTCGACTACGTGGGAGTCCAGCGACATAGCCATTACGCTAACTGCTGGTCCCTTCTATGCTTTTTTTGTTGTCACTAACATTTTAAGAAGTCTGTGGGGAAATGGAATTAAAGTAGGAGTTTATTTCGGTGCAAAAAAATTTTGTAATCCACAAGTAGGTTTTTCATAATACATATTTTCTATGAACTTTTCAAAGACACCTCCCCTTCATCAAAGTGGTCTCATATCAACTTCTGCATTCAGTTTTTAGCAATATCAAATGAAATGTAGCCCCTGGAAAACTTCAATGTACATGCATAAAAGATTAAGTGTAAAAAAAGGCAAATCAGTTCTGAATATTGTTATAAAAGTAGATGTGACCTTGCAAAACCCCAGGAAAGATCTTGACAGTTTCCAGGATTCTAGGATTATACCTTAAGCACCATGGCATCATTCTGATATTTTATGGGTCAAGTATAGTACATATAATCACTCATTTTCATACAAATATGCCATATATATCATTTATTCACATAAATATGTTTTATATTAATTTGCCTGTGATTGGATTCTGAATTCTGAATAGACTATTAGAATATACAGTCTAACTTCTTTTCTTGATCATGAATAATCTTTTCTCATAGAATATACTCATTAACTTAATTTTGAATTAAAAATAACTTTCTAAGTAATAGTCATTCCATTTCATGATAAATCTAAGCTATTTTGTTCTCGACAGAAATATAAGAAAAGGGAATCACTCTTGGAATTCTTAACACAAAACAGTCTGTAAGATCTCATTGATTCCTCCCACACATTAATCAAGCTTAACTGGACTAGATCTGAACAACATGGTGAAATGCCAAGGCAGGAAAATTATCATTTTCTGTCTTCCAGTGATACAGCTGTCCATAAATTGTCAGATAAAATTGCTTTATTGATGTCTTGTGATGGCACAATAACTTCATGAAAAGTGTAAAAATCAGCCAAAAATAGTTTTATACACACAACAGCCAACCAACCTGTTTTTTTTTTTTTTTTTTTTTTTTTCTTTCTGGCTTAAATGTAACCTTTTTTTATGTGATGAGAATATTTGATCAACTGACTTAATAAATCACACACACACAAACACAGAGAGTCAATTTTTTGCTATAGAGCCCAAGCATTTGCTTGAGTAAAGGTCTCCTGTCCTTTCAAAACCACACCCATAAGGTATCCTTTACAGTTTCTAGGTTTAGTTTCCTTATATTAGTGGAAGAATTTATTTATTTATTTATTTGTTTGTTTGTTTATAGAAGGATTTTTGCTATAGTGCGTGTGTACTTGCCAGAGAGACAGAGAGTGAGAAGTCACCCCCTTCCTCCCAGGTGGGATGGCCACACCACAATCCCTTCTCCTCCATTCTCCTCTTGGGATTTTGGGTATGCATGCACACATGCCTGGCATGAGTTTTAAGCTGCTAGGTTCAGGACTTGAACCATGGTCAACTGTGCGGGTCCAGGAATGTAGCCTCTATGCTATCTGCTGGTCTCTTTAACGTAAGAATTTAAATGCATTTCCTCAGTAATTTAAGTGTAGATTTTTCTGGACATTTTTATTTTATTCCTGTCTTATAGATGTCTCACCCTTATTTATTTGACAACTTGGTGTTAGTGGTTTGTCTTTGTCAAGTCTTTCTAAAGCATTACACTATTTTTTTTTCCCCTCATAGAAACAGTGGCTTCCTTTTCAGGCATATATCATGCATTTTACATAGAATCTCATTTAATTCAGTAATTTTAGTAGTTGATGTTACAAGGGATCTTCAAGCAGTTCATGGGAAACATTTATTATGAAAAACTGCAAAGATTTCAAATTTCTTGCACCCAAATGAATTTGTTCTTTCATTCAATTTTCCCATGAATTTTTTGAGTTCTCAAAGTGACTTGGCTTAGTTTGAAAAAAGACTCTTAATGAACAGAGAGTTTAACTATTGGAAATAAGTTCAAGAGAACATGGGACTGTAACTCAGAAGCACAAATATTTAACATTTCCTTGGCATTAATCATCATAATCTAAGAAAGAATAGAGGGTTTCCGTTAGTCTAGAGACCTGGTTAAGTAACAGTAGCTAAAAGAGTTTATAATACGCCAATTGTTTTTAATATGAAAAGTGGGCTCTTGTTGATTAGAGAGGTCCAACAATCACCTCATTCTTTGGGACAAGTAAGGTTTAAGGAAAGAAATCCTTTGCTATTTACCTTATTTTCTAGCATTTAATCATAAGAATCAAAAGTTATAGGACAGTCATGTATACCTTATCACCCATAAGAGAGATTAGAAATGAAAGAAGGAATTGGAATACTCTTAGATTAAAAATTCCTGTCTATTTGGGAAGATTAACCATGTCCTTGGGAACCTAAAATTCTCCCAGTAACAAGTGTGTTGAAATATTAGGTTAAAAAGGTATGTATATAACTATATCAGAGTTTATTATTAGGTTGTACTCCATAATTGAAATTTAGGAAAAGTACCACCAAACTATAATGAATATAGGTATAATATTAGGTATACTAATATAGGCATAATATTGAGTTAAAAGGTATGTTAATCCACGTACTCCACAATTGAAATTTAGGAAAAATACCACCAACCTATAATGAATCTAGACTTACTCTACCCAAAGAATTATCTTAAAATTTAAAGTCATGTTTAAGAATTACATATTTCTGTTTCTACACATATGTATATACCGGCTCATCGGAAAAGTCATGATGCGTTTTTGCATTAAAAAAATGTAGAAAAATACACCATGACTTTTCCAACACCCCATATATTTCCACGTATTCGCACGCAGAGAATCTCCGTGCCCAGATGCACTGAGATATACAGCCAGTATTCTGACTCCTCTTCAAAGCTTTAAACACAGTGGAATCTTCCATTCAATTCCAAATGTAATGGGAAAACAAATTGAATGCACATACTTCAAAAATCAAGCTGGATATGTATGAAGATTCGACGACAATGACCCATTGGGAGGTACCAGGTAGTTTTTATTAGCATTTTTCCAGACAGTTCTCATTCTGTCTGCACACAGCTTGCAGGTCTATACCTCCAGGCTGCCGTTTTGAAAGGTGAAGGAGTCATTTTTCGTAGGGAGGCCAGTACACCCCTGCTGTGTCTGCTGCTGCCATCAGCGGAATGGTGCTCTGGTGATAATGTGAATCTCATCACCACTTGTAGGTGTGTACTAGAAGACTGATATAGCTGGAGGTCCGGTCATCAGCCTAAGAATTTGTGCTCATAAAAACTGATTGAGAGTCAGGTTTGGCCAGCTGCAAAGCCATTGTCCAAAGTGAACACTCGAGGAGACCCTGAGGTGAAAAGACTTTTCAAAGACTCTCATATATACATGTATATTAGAGTCAAAAAATGGGAAAATAAATTATTTGTAAATGTTGGGTGTTTGTTTAGCTTCTAAGCAAGTTCAGCTTCACCCTTGTTTAGATTTTGATGCCAATATAGTTGCAGTAAGAAATAAATTTAAATATTTTTTAAGAAGCTGATGTTTTTATGAAGGTAAACTTTGGTTCAAGCCAAATTGAAAGAAGAGTGACTTTTTTTTTTTTCTTTTCCTTTTTTGAAGAGGTTTTCGCTATAGGGCGCATGTGCTCACCAGACAGACAGAGAGAGACAGAGAGACAGAAAGCGAGAAATCACCCCCCAGGGGGGATGGCCACGCCGCAATCCCTTCTTCTCCATTCTCCTCTCGAGATCTTGGTCACGCATGCACACGCGCCCGGCGTGAGTTTAAGCTACCGGGTCCAGGACTAGAACCGCGGTCGACTACGTGGGATTCCAGCGACATAGCCATTACGCTAACTGCTGGTCCCGAAGAGTGACTTTTAAGAATGCTTGATACCTTAACAAAATTAAACTTACATATGACTCTTATTCATTTTTCTTATGTTTCTTGAGTGTTTTAGTGTTAGGTTTGGAATATATTATTGGCATAAAGTAGTTATGATAACTATATCAGAGCTTATTATTAAGTCATCAGTAAAATCATGATGGATTTTTGTATCTAAAAATATGTTATGACTTTCCTGACAGCCTAATAGAATAAAACCATTTAATATCTTTAAAATTGTTTGATTTAGCGAAAATGAGCTATTTCTTTATTTGATATTCTGGTGATGCCTATTCCAATAACTGTATGTCCCAGGTATTGCCTATTTGCTAAATCTAAAAATTACTGAAGCACTCACCTATTAACGAAATAGTCTACATTTAAATCTGATATTTATTAAGCAATTACTTTGTGGCAAGCTTTTATATCAGGTACTTAAAAAAAAGTTTTTATTTATTTCTTCCATTAGCAAGAGAGATAGAGAAAGAAAGATAGCCTCCCCAACAGAGTCTTGACTCTGAACTGCACCCCAGTCTTCAGCCAGACTCAGAACATGGGCAGATGTGTGCCCAGCGTACTCAGGAAGGTCTCCCAACCTCTTGCACTGGTGCCTTTCCATGTGGAATTGCCTCACAGAGTGTCATATTTTATCACTTCATGACCATCCAGGCCCCATAAAGCTTTTTTTTTTTTTTTTTTTTTTTTTTTTTGCTTTAGGGCATGTAGAAGGAGCAGAGAGAGAGAAAGCAAGAAATCACATTGGCCACACCACCACCCCTTCTCCTACATTCTCCCTTTCTGCTCTAGGGATTTGGGGCATGCACGTATATGCACCTGGAGTGAGTTTGTTGTTTGTTTTTTTGGAAGAGATTTTTGCTATAGGGCATGTGTGCTCACTGGACAGACAGACATAGAATTAGAAACCACCCCCTCAGGGAAGATGGTCACGCTGCAGTACCTTCTCTTCTCGGGATTTCAAGCACATATGCACACATTCCGGTGTGAGTTTTAAGCTACCAGGTCAGAGACTCAAACAGTAGTCGACTACATGGGAGTCCAGTGACATAACCATTACACTGTCTGCTCGTCCCAAGCACTTTTAATACATTAGCTTATTCACACCTCAGAATAAGCCTCTGAGGGTAGGGATTATTGTTATCCCCATCGTATAGCTTTGAAAACTGGTGTATAGAAGGGCATGTAACTCAGAATTATACAGTTTAGTATGTTATAGAGTCAATTAAATCCTGTTTGGTTAGACTATAGAGACTAAGCTCTCACTTCCTCTGCTCTAGACCTATGATGAAATTGATGCACACAACTACAGTTGATGTGGAGACAAACAGATACATGAATCATCACTGTGCATCATTAATTTCATGAGGTACGAAACAGTTTTACCATCAGGGAAACGTCCAGGGAGGGATGGCATAGGGAGTACTGTAGTCACGAAGGCGACTTAACTGCATGACATGACTGGAAACGGAAGAGACATCTATGTTATTTTGGCCCTGTATCAAAGTGTTCCCTGCTTGTTGTTGATGTGTCTGAATCATGACTTGAAGTTGCTGCAAACAACAGCAGGCTATCAAGACATAATGTTAATTACATATCAGCTGAGTTGGCACAGGATGTAAACAGTCAGCCATGCCACTGAGTGATCTGTACATGATGCAAGCATAAAAGTCCTCTTGATCGTAGATACCATCAAGATCTGCTCTGTGCAGAAAGAAGTGGTTGCCCTAGCTTATTGACTTCTGAAATATTCAGCACACATGGGGATTGGAGGGCAGCAGACTCCCCTTACATACCTGAGAATGCCATTAGGCATAACGAACAGGAAATTCAGTTATGTGTTTTAGATCTAGTCTAGGATATCAGCTGGTGTTTGCTTATGGCAATATGATAATGCAGAGTGGACAAATACACTGCCGTCAGATCCAGCAATTCATGGGACAGGGGCTCTCTTGCTTTGTGTGTTAAATTGGTTCAAGTTTATAAACCTAGGACACACTTGGTGTAGGACAAGAGAGAATATGAAAAACCCTCATCAACACTAGTACCAGGACTGCTTCCGTATTTCATTCTCCTTCTCAACGTAGTAAAGTTCCATTGCTGAGATGTGGCTTTCTGAACTTGTATCATTATGGACGCACGCATATACACACACACATTCATTCATCCCTAATGGAATCATTCCACGTATTTTTGTCCTGTGGATTTCTTTGTCCCTCTTTAGAAATATATTAGAGAGAAGTTCACATGTCACCATATAAAAATACACTTTATTATTTTAAGTGAGTGATTAGTTTACATAGTATAATGTACAAAATACTCTTCTTAGACATTTGCATTGTTTTCACTTTAATCAGCAAACAATGCTAACATCAAAATATGTATAATTCATTTATATTCATCTTTGTAAATATGTGGAAATATTCCTAAAAAAAAAAAAAAAAATTGGGCCAGAGGTGAGGCCAACAGGTGACCTGGTGGTTAAGGTACTAGACTCCCTTATGGGGGACCGTGACCATAGTTTGAGTCTCAGCCCTGGAAGCTTTAAAATCACAGCCGGCACATGTGCATTCATGCCCAAAATTTTAGGAGGAGAATGAAGAAGGGATTGCAGTGTGGCCATACCCCCTGGGGATGATTTCTCACTTCCTCACTGTCAGTCTCTTATGTCTCTGTGGCAAGTGCGTGCACCCTAATGCAAAAGCCTTAATAAAAAAAATAAAAAAAAAAAAAAGTTGGGCCACAGCACATAGACACTTGAAGTGTAAAGTAAGATTATAAAGCTTTTGATGACTAATGAATGTTTATTCAGCAAAACTTTGACATTTTTTATTTGTCATTTTTTCCTAGTTAACAAGTACTCATGTATTAAGTTACAAGTTATCTTTTCCAAAATGCACATCAAGATGATAGAAAATTGAAAATTCTTTTGACTGTAGGACTAATTCAGAATAAAATGTCAGTAGAAAATAATTTCTGTATTTTAGATTTTTTTTAAAATAACTTTTACTTTGTGATAATTGTTTTTTATTACTGTATTATGTATGTATGTGTATATGTGTGTGAGAGATATGTGTGTGTAAAAATATATAATGGCCATATTAAATAATATAATTTACCATGGATATGAATAAACTTAATGCATTACTCTATAAGTCTAGAATATATTAAAATGAGCATATGTCTGTATCTCAAGAACCAAAATATAAAGCGAGATAGAGAAAGAATGAGAATAAGGATGGATTTATTTATAGTAAGGAGAATCATATATGGACCAAGCAGTGACCCCAGTGTGAAAATTTCTTTTTACATATGCCTATCTTTCCTTGTTTGTTGTTATTTTTATGTTTAGATTCCAGCTATCTATATCTCATTCCTCTTGTTTTATAATCATAGCTATAGGAAAGAGCAAAACATCTATGAATGATAATTAGGTAACATTATAGTCTCAATTAAAATTTTGTTGACTTAAAGTTTTTTGAAAATTGTTGCACTAGGCTTCATCTTAGAACATTTGTGTGTGTGTGTGATCTTAAATATTTGTGTGTGTATCTTCCTGTATATGCATGTATTCCTATGCTTATGTATCTTTATGTGTGTATGTGTATAACATCTTTCATAGAAAATGGTGGACCTGTTACAGGAGAGACTCAGTAAGTATTTGATAAGTAATTGAAAATCTCTCCTTAAGGTGGGTTCCTTCTCCACCTTTCTCTAATTGGAATGTAAAATTGACTTATGTCTGAGCATACTTAAATTAAAACCTAGGTGTCATCTTTGAGTGCTCCCTTTTGCTTACCCCTGTCAATCAGAAAACATTGTTCTATAGCCAAAGCAGTATTCCATTTATATCCCAGTCTCTTCCTCTTCTCTGCAACCATCCGAGTTGAAATTACCATCATCTTCACATGGCTTCTGTAGCATCCTCGTTATTCCCTCTGCTTCCACTTCTGCCCTTTTCCTTACCATCTGTTCTTCACATTACCAAGATATTCTATTAATATTTGAAACACTCACGTTACAATTGCTGTGTGAGTCCTTCCAGTGACTTCCCACTGCACTTAGAGTAACCTGTAGCCCTGACTAAGAGAAAGCCCTACATTTTCTGGTGCTGAGCTTTCTCTTTGGCCCTGCCTGGCACTGAGAAGCATCTTGACTTCTAAAGCTGTGTCCCCAAATTAGCTGCACAGTGAAAAGTATGTTAGCACCTTCAAGTCACCAGTCACCCTTTCCAAAGATACCTCAAAGAAATAAATAACATGAGTTTAACTTTTTAAGAAGGAGTTCTGGACAAATGTGCCTTTCAATTTGGTCCCCTCTTCCGCCTAGTTTGTTTGGCTACCCCCAGGCCTCTGCAGAAATTCTGAGCACACTGCTGCTCTCAGTCTCCCATGACTGGTTCATTCCACCTACTCATTTGGATCAGTTCCAGTGTCACCTTTTCAAAGGTGCCTTTTTAACCACCCAATATAAATTACACCTCCCAACTCAACTTCCTGTCCTATAACTACTTTATATTTTTCAGAGCACTTATCTCCAATGAAATTGTCTTTTTTAATTTATGGAATTTTACAATCTCTTTACCCCTTTTAGAATGTATGCTTCAAAAAAATAAAGACCCTGAGGCCCACAGGTGGTGTGGTGGTTAAGGAACTGGACTCCTACATGGTCAACTGTGGTTCGAGTCCCAGATCTGGTGGCTTGGAAATCACACCAGGTGCCTGTGAAGGCATGCCCAAAATTTTAGGAGGATCATGTTGGTGTGGCCACCCCCTGGGGGGAGTGATGTCTCAATTTCCCTCACTGTGTCTCTTCCTGGCAAGTGCACACACCCTGTAGCAAACACCTAAAAAATAAATAAAATAAAATAAGGACCTTATTATCTTTCTTTTAGTCTGTTTATCTATGGAATTTTAAACAATTCTTGGTATGTGAGTAAAACCTAAGTATTTGTTAAGTAAATGAATATGTGCAAATTACTGTGAACCTTGTTAGAAAAAAGACTGCCTTTCTTTTCTGTAATGTGTACGCTGATTACTACATCTTTTTTTACGCCATTTGGTCAAGACCGTTATTAATAAATATATATTCCTCTCAAATCTATCAGGATCTTGAAGATATATTTATTTCTCTTGATTAAATTAAGCCCTGGGTTTTTTTTTTTTTTTTTTTTTTTTTTTTTTTAAATAACTCTAGCAGCACCTTTGCCCTCTGCCAAGAACATTTTTAGCAAAGGATTTTTTTAAGCCTTAATCTTTCCTGAAATTAGATGGTGGCAGTTGCTAAGCTGCCAGCTGTTAACATGATCCCTGCAGTAGGGATACAACATGCAAACCTGAATACTGTGGTCTCTAAATCTCACAGCTAGCACTTACTCGTGTGGACGTGGACAGGTGTTGAACAGGTTGCCAACTGACAGCGAAATGGGAGGTTCCCTATCGTAGATAGGGATACCTACCTCGTGAGACCACTGCACCTTACGATAAGGTGCCCTATCCAAAGTAGTAATGCCCAAACCTGATTTAATGCTGTCCTCAGATTAAAGTCTGTGTCTATCCCCCAATTCTCAACAAATCCATTCTTTATGGAGTTATTAAGAATGGATTGGGTTAAGGATATTGGACGCTTATCATTGCTGCGCTTCCACTGAAGGGATTTTCAGTTTCAATATAGTAAATTATATAAGCTTCGTTCAGTAATGCACAAGTAAGCTTGTAATGAAAACAAATACTAGATCAGAATAGGTCAGACCACCTGTTTCTACCTAATTCCCTGGGCCCATGGTAATGGGTGAGTGGAGGCTGTAAGACTGCCTCTAACTGGGAGCCCAAAGAACTGGACACCCTGCTCCCAGAAGCTCAACTTTCAACAGTATATTTTAGCTGTGATTGCCAACAGAGACTGACAGTTCTTTCGGAGTGCAGCTTCCCCAGGTTACCCCTATCTGGGTATTGACTGCCAAACAAGTAGCTACCAGGTGTCAACACTCTTCAGCCGGATTCACTTGGATTTACACTATGCATTTGTTTAGAGTTGGCCTTGAGAAAGTGATTTAGCACAGCCATGGGAAGAGCTTGGGTAAAAGAGATCGTCTTGGGGATACTAGAGGAATGAAAAATGGTATGAAATGTGCCTCAGTTTATGAGCATAGGGCCAGGAATCAGTGAGTCAAAAGGATGGTCTTAATACTGCTTCTGGAGCCAATGTATTCCAAAAGCCAAACTGCATTTTTTTCAGTTGTTTTATGGTTCAGGTTTCCTAATGTCAGTGACAGCTTTGTTTGCCGTTGGTATTTTGTTACTCTCCCATCTGTACTCTTTGTTATAACTCTAGGCCCTATTATCTGTGACAAATTCTGGGTCTGTTGGGTAATTGTCAAGATATCAAAAATTAACAAAATATTAAAAAATGCAAAATAAGCAATAAAAACAAAGTGAAATAAGTGAATATGTTACTACTTTATCATTAAAACAGCCACTCCTCTAGAAATGGGGTGATTCCTCTAAAATTGGAGGATTATTAGTGTTTTCATTCCTTTAAAGACTTTAGATTGGTACTTAAAATTTTATAAATTCAGTATGTTCAAAATAATTACATCATTATAAAGCTAGTTAGAATACAATTCTTGCAGCATAAACCAGCAACTGGGCCTATGCCTTAGTTCAGGTGAAGGAAAAAAGCAACGTTAAGTAAGCACTTTTATATTACATACCTCTAAGAGCTAATGTTTAAGGCTGGAACTTAAATAGCCAGTAAAATGTTAGCATTTTAGGTGGATGACACCTGTTAAGTCTGGATTCTTATAGCATGTGGCAACATAGACACATTAATAATTTACCTAAAGGGTTTTTAGAGAGTAATCTCCTTTTATGGGAACAATTATGTTTTAACATATACGTGTATATATATATATGTATATGTATATATATTAGGATAACATCCATGAGAGAGACCACTGTAGTATCTAAAACTATATTTAGACGCACCCTCATTTTTTTTCTGTATGCCTCAATTTCTGATTCATTCAATAAATATCGTCAACAACACAGTCTTTATTTGTCAATAAAAGTATAGAAAGATACAGCCTATAAGAGTGGAAATAAAGGAACAGAGAGGGGGGAGATAAGCACATGAGAGTAGCAGACAGAAGAGCGAATCAGCAACTCTCAGTTCACTCATGGCATGTATGCATCTACTTCGAAGACCAGTTCAATGCCCAGTTCAGTCAGGTGCCTTTACCGTGCTATAGTAACACATTGCATCTGTAACCCAGGTGCCATGACTCTTCTAGGACAGTAAATGTACAGAGTGAGAAAAGGATGGCTCTCTGACAATGGATTATATTCATTAGAAGACTACTACAGGGACAGCAGGTGGTGTGATGGTTAAGGTATTGTACTCCCATATGGTTGACTGTGGTTCAAGTCCTGGACCTGGCAGCTTAGTTTCTCATTTTCTGTCTCTCACTGGCAAGATGAATAATAATAATAATTTTTTTTTTTTTAAAAGACTACTATCTAACAGGCAATCATTATGCCAGTACTCTAAGTCAGTTATCTCAAGACCATGTGAAGTACATTATGGCTACCATAATTTACAGAAAATCACAGACAAGAGGCAAAGTAATTTGCCTAAGTAATTTGCCTAAGGTTTTGTCAAATATAAGTTGGAAAGAAAAAGGATAGTAATGGAATGGGGGAGATGAAAATGGATCTTATATTTGAAATGGCAGCCTCACTTGTTAAACCTGGTTCATCCTCACTTCACTTTCAACTGAAACACAGGACCTTAATATGACTATCTCAGAGAGGTCTTTCCTGACCACACTATTAAAAAGAGATCACTTTCAATGCCTATTTCTTTTTAATTTACTTATTTTTTTTTCCAAAACAAGTGACAAGCAAAAAATAATTTTGGCATCTCTTTGTTTACTTGTAATTCATTTATTCTTTTCCATTCTCACTCTATGGGGTTAATTTTGTTTTCCTAATTCTAGGGCATTGTTGTATTTCCCATGGCCTAAAAGTGTTCGCTGTACATGCATAATGTTTGTTAAATCAATCAGTGTGTAAATGACTGAGCCAATTAGAGGGCAATGAATAATCTTTTAAATACATGGAGAAAGACACAAAATGTTGTAAAAGCAAACTAGGATCAGTAATTTAGCATTCTGATTAATGAGTAACAAAAGACCTATTCTGGGACTAGCAGATGGTGTAATGGTTACATTGCTGATGGTTACACATGGTCGACTGCAGTTTGAGCCCCAGACCCGACGACTTGAAAAACACTGGGCTTGTGTGCATACATGCCCAAATCCCAAGCGGAGAGTGGAGGAGAAGGGATTGTGACATGGCCATCCCCCACTGTGGAATGATTTCTTACTTTTTATTTCTGTGTCTGTCTCTCCAGCAAGCCCATGTGCTATCAAAAATCTCTCTCAAAAAATTTTTAAAAGACCAAGACCAGCAGATGACATAATGGTTATGTCCCTGGAATTTCATGTAGTCAACTGCAGTTTGAGACCCACCTTTGGGGGTGATTTCTCACTTTCTGTCTTTTTGTCTCTCTGGCGAACACAAACGACCTATAGCAAAAATCTCTCTTCAAAAAAAAAAAAAAAAGAAATTCCCAGATTTCTAAAAGGCATAAAGGAAGGACCAGATATATCTTTGTGAAAGATTAGGTAGAAACTTAATCTTTATTTTATCCCTCTTTCTCAATCTACCTTGCTCTATGGCAAAAGAAAAGAAATGTAAATCAAATATTTTTATTTTATATTTTTCATAATTTTAAGTAAAACATGAACTCATAAACAATTTGCATAAATAAGATAAGAGAGTTGGTTGAGATTAATAATATATATATATATATATAATACATATATATATATATATATATATATGACAGAATAAGGCAATAAAACTCAAAATAAAAAATTGTCCACATTTAGGCAGTAATACACAGAATGAACCCTGCAATAAACAAAATCAGTGTTTTTTTTTTTTTTTTTTTTTGGAGAAATTTTCGCTATAGGGCGCGTGCGCTCGCCAGACAGACGGAGAGAGAGACAGAGAGACAGAAAGCGAGAAATCACCCCCCAAGGGGGATGGTCACGCCGCAATCCCTTCTCCTCCGTTCTCCTCTCGGGATCTTGGGCACGCACGCACATGGGCCCAGCATGAGTTCTAAGCCACCGGGTCCGGGACGCGAACCGCGATCTATTACGTGGGAGTCCAGCGACATAGCCATTACGCTAACTGCTGGTTCCCTGTTTTTTGTATTTTTTTTTTAATTTACTTATTATTTTCCATTTTGATCAGAGAGATAGAGAGAGAAAGCAACCCACCAGGTCTACGACTTGAACCATGGTCAGTCATGTGGGAGTCCGGTGCCTTTAACCACCACATCACCTGCTGGCCCTGCAAAACATTTTATGTTTTACCAGACATTTTTTTTTTTTCTTTTTTGGAGAGGTTTTTGCTATAGGGCACGTGCGCTCACCAGACAGACAGAGAGAGACAGAGAGATAGAAAGCAGGAAATCACCCCCCAGGGGGGATGGCCACGCCGCAATCCCTTCTCCTCCATTCTCCTCTTGGGATCTCGGGCACGCACGCACACGCGCCCGGCGTGAGTTTAAGCCGCCGGGTCCAGGACTCAAACCGCGGTCGACTACGTGGGAGTCCAGCGACATAGCCATTACGCCAACTGCTGGTCCCACCAGACATTTTCTAAACACTGAAGTACAGAAATCTATAGAATTATATTTACAGGGAATTAAAGGGAAATTGTGTGACTCAGGAATTTAGTATTACCTATGAAATTCTTTGTTTATCACCAATCCAAGAGTACCATTCACTAAAAGACCTAGAAAGATATACTCATGTTAATGAGGATTCAGAAAATAAGTGATTTGGGGGGCAGCAGGTGGCATGGTGGTTAAAGCACTGGACACTCCTACGTGGTAGAACTAAGATAAACGAATGAATAAATAAAATTGAAATAAATAATTTTAAAAAAAATAAGCAGTGTAACTTCCTGAAAGTATTTAAAGGAGGATTCCTGATACTTGAAAGACAAATGAGTAGTAGCTCAGAAGTATGAAACATGAGATGTAAAATAAATAAAAAGAATGATAAAATAAACACATATAGTCTAATCTAAATTGTTATGAAATAGTTTGACTCAAGCATAAACTTGAAAAATTATTTCTAAATTGGGTTATAGAAATATAAAGTAATTAAGTAATTATTACAGAATATAAATTCTTTTTTTCTTTTTTTTTTTTTTTTTGGAGAGGTTTTTCGCTATAGGGCGCGTGCGCTCGCCGGACAGACAGAGAGAGACAGAGAGACAGAAAGCGAGAAATCACCCCCCAGGGGGGATGGTCACGCCGCAATCCCTTCTCCTCCATTCTCCTCTCGGGATCTTGGGCACGCACGCACACGCGCCCGGCGTGAGTTGTAAGCCACCGGGTCTGAGATGCGAACCGCGGTTGACTACGTGGGAGTCCAGTGACATAGCCATTACGCTAACTGCTGGTTCCCCAGAATATAAATTCTGAACTCTATATTTTGTCAGAAATAATGAATGGGGGTGCATATGTGCACTGGAGGAGAGGGAATCGTGGCATAGCCATCCTTCCTGGAGAGTGATTTCTCACTTTCCGTGTGTGTGTGTGTGTGTGTGTGTGTGTGTGTGTGTCTTTGTCTGTCTGTCTGTCTCTTTCTGGTGAGCACACATACCCTACAGAAAAAATAATAATGATGATGGGAAAATTAAAATAGGTCCTATTTCTGTTATGTAAGATATATTTTAGGGACCAGCAGATGGAATGATGGTTACATCACTGTACTCCCACATGACCAATCACGGTTCGAGTCCCTCACCTGGGGGCCTGAAACTCACACTGGGCGTGTGTGTGTGCCAAAAATTCTGAGAAGAGAATGAAGGAGAAGGGATTGGGTTGTGACTATCTCCTCTGGATGGTGATTTTTCACGCTCTCTCTCTCTCTCTCTCAAAAATAAGAAATATTTTGGGACCAACAGGTGGCCTGGTGGTTAAGGTGCTGTACTCCCACATGGCTGGCTGTGATTCGAGTCCCAGACCTGGCGACTTGCTTTGTTACTTTCCTCTCTCTCTCTCTCTCTGTCTCTCTATAGTCAAATTAAAAAATTATAACAAATAAAATGAAATAAATATTCTTTTAGAAAAGATGTATACTAAAACTTTCATTTTTAAGAAGAGAACTTGAGGTCAGTCATATCTTCAAAGACTTTCAGTGACTGTATAGCAGAAGATAGAAAGGGGAAAAAATTGTAGGACAAAAATATCAGTTATTTCTGTGAATGAGCTAAATGGATCTGTTAACATTCAGATTCTCAGGATGAAATAAGAAGCAAAATCCTTATGTCTAGTGATTAAAAGGGATTTACTGGTACTGACAGGTGGTGTGGTGGCTAAGGCACTGGACTTCCACATGGCCAGCTGTGGTTTGAATCCTGGACCTAGCAGCATATTTTCTCATTTTCCCTTTCCCTCTCTCTTGATCTCTCTCTAGTCAAATTTAAAATAATAATATCAATAATTATTTGTAAAAAGGTATTTACTGGTACCAGCAGTTAGCATAATGGCTGTGTTGCTGAGCTCCCATGTAGCCGACCACGGTTCGAGTCCCGGACCCTATGGCTTAAACTCACACCGGGCGTGTGCGTATGTGCCCAAGATCCTGAGAAGAGAATGGAGGAGAAGGGATTGCAGCATGGCCATCCCCCCAGGGGGTGATTTCTCGCTTTCTATCTCTCTGTCTCTCTCTCCCTCTGTCTTTCTGGCAAGCGCACACAACCTATAGCAAAAAATAAATAAATAAATAAATAAATAACTCTCCAAAAAAAAAAAAAGATATTTACTAAAAATAAAAGGCAAAACACAAAAGTAAAGCAGAATGACAGTATTCATTTCAGACCTAATAAGATACAAGAAAAAGTATTAAACATACCACAAGGATAATAATTTTGAATTTATTAAAGATATAATCATCAAACATTATTTTTAAAATGCTGATGATTTGTTGAATATGTAACTAAGAGAAAAGAAAGAATAAAGTGATAATGCCTTGAAATATTTGCTATTCAGTTCATCTTTCTCTCTAACACCCTAGTAGACTTTGTTCACAGATCCAGTGCTATCTTAAATAATAACTTCATCAGGAATTAAGTGGTAATTGGCTTCTTATGTTGAAATAGAATTGTTTTTAATTTTCAGAATGAGAATTATAAAATAACATGATATGTTGGAAGGAGCCCAGCTGGAGTGAGGAGACTTGTGTTCTAGCACCCAGATGATGATCTCTGGGGAAGTGGCCCCGGAAGGCAGTTCTCTCATTTGAGATTGATGGGACTGAAATCACAGTCTCCAGGGCTCAGACAACTGGTCTTTCAGTACTAGTAGGGAAGAATTGTCCAGAAAATGGTCTTATGTTTACTTTTCAATGAAACCGGGCTCCTGGCTAATCTATTAGTAATTTAATGAGACTTGAATCCTCTAGATTACATAGTCTCTACTTCCCATATATAATCTCTCAAATCATCTCTACACAATCAAAATCTATAATTCTATTAGCTGTAATAATAATTTGTATTCAGTTGGTTGATTTTTTACTGATTAAATCAAGGTTTTGCAGAAAATTAGGACAATACTATAGGAAATAAACCTATAATTTTGAGAAATTGAACTCCATGAATACTAATGAAGTATGTATGTTATGTATATGTAAATAATTGTTTCGTCAGAAAAGTCATGATGTGTTTTTGCATGGAAGAGTGAAAAAATGTGTCATGACTTTTCTGACTACCTAATAGAATGAAATTATACTTCTTACTATATTTCATTATAATTCCAAAAGTGGCATTTGTTTTTCTGACCAGTTTTTAATTCAAAACACCGTTCTTTTCTTTTTCTTGTTATAGTGCACTGTAATTTTCTTCTGAAACATTTTTTATATTAATTAATTAATTTACATTCATTCCCCGAGCATCGTCACAGCATACAAAATGTGATTTACCATCCAAAATAAACTGCATAGTGGCTTAATCATACATATTATTGCCTATCATTTTCCATTTCTAGTTTCATACACACACACACACACACACACACACACTTTACCTCTATTTCTCACCCTCTGCCATTTCTCATCCTCCTCCCACACTATCTCAGGTGTCTATAGTTGTTTTCCATTCCTTTTTCCCCCCACATTATATTGATTCAGAAAATCTCTTAAATAATCTATTTTTAATAGCAAATTCAGATGGTATGTGCATATTTGTGAATACATGTCTAACTTTAGGCATGAAACTCTGAGTAGAATGCATATACTATAAGGTAGCACGTAGCTAATGCTATATAGCTTACTATGGTCATTAAATAGGTATTTTTTAATATTTTTTTTAATTTTAAGAAAAGCAGTTCTAGCTTTAATAAATCAAAGGAATGCTAAGGAACTTTTCTTAAACCTTAAAGCCAGGAAACAGGTTAGGATTCTGTTTAAATAGAAGGTACATGAACCTATCAGCAGCTCAAGACAGGACAAAAATCCTTAAAACCAGAAAACAAACCCTAGAAGAAAATTAGCAGTGTTTTAATCAAAAGTCATAAAATGCTATTTCACTAGTAATACACTGGTTTTAGCTGTTTCTTTAAGTCATAATATATAAAACATGGGACAATCTCAATATTATGTGAAACATATTTCGAGAAGGAAAGAATGTCTTTATTATGTGAATAATCACTCGGTGGTTAGTTATTTTTCAAGTTATTGTTTAGTTCCTTGTTTAATTTCTTTTGTTGTTTTGTTTTCCTGAATTTCTATAGCAATTTGATGGCTTTGGTAACTGTGGTCACATCCAAGCTCTCTGTGTATCCTGAGAGGGAAAGACCTGGCTCCTCCACGGTTTTGCAGTGTGCCCATCACATAGTGGGTGCTCAGGACTTGCTCCTCGGATGAGCAGATGCGCTTGGACTCATGTTTACTGTTTCCTGAACATGTTGAGTGGAGCATTTGACATTGAAATCAGATATCACTTGTTATGGCAGGTGGAAGAGGATGTGTCAAAGAGTACAAATCGAGTTATTAGGGCTAGCAAGCCATTTCTGTTTTTCATTTTTTTTTAACAGAATAAGTATGTGGTATGTACTTTCAAAAATGATACATTTTCACATATGGCAGGAAAGAGTATGTCTCAGATTGAAATAAACTGAGTTTCCTGCAGTAATGGGAAGGACTATGTGCCACACCCACTATTGAGACCAGTTTATGCATGTTATGAAGAAATTAAGTCCAAAAAACAATCAACGTCATGCAGTTTTAAAAGCAGAGAGGATACGTCTGTAAAGATCTTTGAGGAAGGAATAGAGATTCACTAGATTGAGAAATAGACAGAAAATGAGATTTTAAAGCTCGAGGTGATATTTTCCTGCTTGGGAGTTCAGGTGAAGAGATGAATTGAAGAGGGTGAGTCTTACTGGAGAGTGTCTGGAGTACCTTACGCAGTGGTAGCCCTCCATTCTGGCTAGAAATTGCTGGACAGGTTTGTCAGCCACGCAGGGAAGGCAGGCGTTCCTGTGTTCTTCATCTCTCTCCCAGCTGGTCCCAGGTTGTTCATGTGGTGACATGTCAGGAGACATTTTTAGTTAGGTTTTTAAGCCTCTTCCATGTGAGAAGTGATGTGGAACTTACGAATTACTTGCCTGATATGTTTCCATTTTGTTAATAATTGTTTTAAAAAAATATTACTTTGTGAAAATTCTCTGATGTCTATCAATTATAATTTAGTTATTTGTAAGATAAATCTGATACAATGTGTTTGCTTTTATATACCAACCCATCATAGTTTTTGGGTTCTTTTTTCTTCTGCCACTTCTCTGGAAAGTAGTGAGAAGGACATGTGTATTGTCACTCTCATACATAGAAAAGTTAGACCTATTACTCAGAAACTCTATACAACAAAATTAAAGCTGAAGGATTTACCTAGGAATATAAATTTATACTTTTAGCTACCTTTTATCTTAAAGGTAATGCTAAGAGGGTTTTTTTTTTTTCCAACTTCTAAATATTCTAGCTAAAATGTAATAGACATGTTTTTAACTGCATAGCTAAACTGGAAAAATGAGGGGGGAGAGGGAATCTGAAGGACCAAAAGCAATGAGTAACTAAGCTGCGCGTAGGCATCATGGTCCTGATGATGCAGGAGTATGGAAGTTTGGGGGTGTTGACATTGTAATGTAAATGTTTGCATTTTTTTAAATAATTATTTTATTTAACTAACTAGCTTACTTACTTTCTTTCTCTCTTTCAATTTGACCAGAGATGGCGGGTGAGGGGGGAGAGAGAGCACGAAAGTGAGAAAGTAAGCTACCAGGTCCAGAACTGAATCAGTAGTCAGCCATGTGGGAGTCTAGCACCCTTAACCACCACTCCACCTGCCAGTCCCAGTGTTTGGGATTTCATTGCTTAGTCAGAAAGAGGAAAGCATGCCCTAAGATATTCTTTTTTTTTTTTTTTTTTTTTTTTTTTGGAGAGGTTTTTCGCTATAGGGCGCGTGCGCTCGCCAGACAGACAGAGAGAGACATAGAGACAGAAAGCGAGAAATCACCCCCCAGGGGGGATGGTCACGCCGCAATCCCTTCTCCTCCATTCTCCTCTCGGGATCTTGGGCACGTACGCACACGCGCCCGGCGTGAGTTGTAAGCCACCGGGTCCGAGACGCGAACCGCGGTCGACTATGTGGGAGTCCAGCGACATAGCCATTACGCTAACTGCTGGTTCCCACCCTAAGATATTCTTAAAGTGAGTTTTAGAAGAGAGACCTCAGAAATTTTTTAAAAAAGAGTTAGAGCTCCATAAAATGGTAGGCTAGAAAAAGTGTACCCTCAGGCTAGTGAACTTAAGTTTGGCTTTAGGCTCTGTAATGGTAAAAAAATTAGCCCTCGAACTTTGTAATTATTAGATTATATGCAAAGAATATTAAAATTCCAGTTTATTTATCACATATAAGGGGGAAACTAAAATTAAGAATTTTTTTTATTTATTTTTATTTACATTGTTTTAATACATTCAATCACATTATTTAGATTACAAGGTGATCATTTCAATATGTGAACATTTCCCCCTGGTCGAGTTGATCAAAATATAACAACACTTGGGGAACCAGCAGTTAGCATAATGGCTATGTTGCTGGACTCCCACGTAGTCCACCGCGGTTCGCGTCCCGGACCCGGTGGCTTAAAACTCACGCCGGGAGTGTGTGCGTGTGTGCCCAAGATCCCGAGAGGAGAATGGAGGAGAAGGGATTGCAGCATGACCATCCCCCCGGGGGGTGATTTCTCGCTTTCTGTCTCTATGTCTCTCTCTGTCTGTCTGGCGAGCGCACACGCCCTCTAGCGAAAAAATCTCTCCAAAAAAAAAAATATAACAACACTACCTCCCTGTCTCAACAATGCTGTCTTCGTATCTCTCCTCCAAATGTTTTTCCCCAGGCCTCACTCCTCCACACACACCACATCTGGCATTCACATCCATCTCTTGTGTTTGTACATCCGTTAGCCCATCCATTTCAGTTATAGAGTGCGGACATTCAGTATATATTAATTGGGGATATACAGTGTCTCTCCTTCATAGCCTGGCTTGCTTCACTCAGCAGTAAATCTTCCATATTCTTCCACTTTCTGTCAAAAGTCAGAGTTTTGTTGTTCTTAATAGCTGAATAGTATTCCGTAGAGTATATGTGCACAGTTTTTCAATCCATTCAGCCGTACAGGGGCATTTGGGTTGGTTCCATGTCTTAGCAATCGTGAAAAGTGCCACAATAAACATCAATGTGCAAGCACTTTTCCAATGAGGAATTCTTCTGTCCTTTGGGTAGATGCCAAGAAATGGGATTGCTGGATCATATGGCAGTTCTATTTGTAGATTTTTGAGGAATCTCCAAAATGTTTTCCACAGTGACTAATTTCCATTCCCACCAGCGGTGTAAGAGAATTCCCCTTTCACCACACCCCCGCCAACACTTATCATTTTTTGTTTTTTTTTTAATCTTAGACATTCTGACTGGGGTTAGGTGGTATCTCATTGCTGTTTTGATCTGCATTTCCCTTCCGATGAGGGATGTTGAGCATTTTTTTCATACACCTTGTGGCTATTCGTGTGTTATCTTTAGTGAGTGTTCTTTTCAACTCCTCCTCCCTTCTTTTAATAGGGTTCATCATCTTTTTTCCAAACAGCTTCTTTAGTTCATTATGTATTCTGGTTATCAATCCCTTATCTGATGCATAGTTTACAAGGTACTCTTGGATTGGTGATAACCCTGGGGTGTCTGCCTGTTAATTTTTTTTTTTTTTTTTTGGAGGGATGGGCTATTGATTTGGGCTTTATAGAATAGTCACAGATAAAATTGTGCTCAATATTGACTCATGAACTGAATTTACTAAACAAAATTGATCATCTATGCCTCTATAAATTTCTTGTTTTTAAAGTGGTAACATTTATAAGCATGTTCAAAAATAAAAGAACTAACAACAATAAAATAAATAAAACTGTGGAAAATGAGCAAGCAGATTTGCAAAAGGACTTTGTAGAACTTCCAACACTTAAAACAGCCACTGAAATGAGAAACTTATTAGACAAGGCTAGTCCCATAACTTTGTTGTTAAAGGAGCAAGATCCATGGTTTGAAACCTGATCCCAGAAGTTTGAAAAGCATGCTAGGTGGATATCCGTGAGTGTCCAGAATCCTTACAGGATGGAGAAATAAAGAAGAGATTATAGCATGACCACTTTCTCTTTGTGTCTGTCTTTCGGTATGTGTCTAGTGAGCACACATGCCCTCTGGAAATTTAAAAAATAAAAGAGAGAGAGAGAGAGAGAGAGAGAGAGGGAGGGAGAGAGAACCTTCCTAGGCAGATTAAGCAGTAGGTTAGAAACAGCTAAGGAGAACATTAGTGATATTATTAATTACATGATGTAATGATAACTATTAGTTATAATCTAAAGTAATTACTTAGACTTCAGCATGGAGAGATGAAGAAACCGTAAAATATAGAAACCAAAAGATATGGAGAGAAGAAAGTGAGATTATGTAAGAGAGTATATGTTAAATTATGTATTTCTAAGAGATACTAAGCAACAATTGAGCAGAGTTCACAGATAAACCATCTTGGTGGAAAATGTTCATATACATCTCAATAACTGATACATCAGAAGAAATATTAGGAAGTTATAGAATATTTGACTATAATTAATTAATTTAATGGGCATAAATAATCACCAAATAATAATTGCAAAAGATGTATTATTTTTAAGCATGTTTGAGGTATTTTTAATATTTTAGGATAACACTGTGTTAAATACTGGATCATCAGTAAAGTCATGAGGCATTTTTGTGTAGAAAAATATAGAAAAATATGTCACGACTTTACCGATGACCTAATAGCTTTATGGAAGAATAGAATATGTGTTAATTTATTATCCTTGAGTAAAATAATAAACCACTTTTTAGAGAAGACAATAGGAATGTACTGTTATTGTTCACAAATCAATACCCCATCTCCTCCTCCAACCTCCACCCAAAACACATGAACGCATACACACACACACACACACACACACACACACACAATTATATTTATACACTAGGAAACTGAAACCTTCTTTAAGTGATAATAGCAAACATCTTATGGGAGTTACTGGCTTTCATTTGTAAGTCTTAGACATACCTGGAAGGAAAAATTAATTCATTAACAGCCTACATGTTGAGGAAAGAGAAAAGGAAAACTTAGGTGCAGCAAGAACCACTATTGTCACAAACCATTGACTTCACTCTTCCCTAGCAAGGCTTAATTTTGTTTTTATTTCTCAAAATGGAAATCACTTTATTCATTATTCTTACAAAGGGAAGTCATATTCTTTGGTTAAAAACTCAACAGTGAAAAAATAATGTAACCTATATACCAATAATATATACCCAATAATAATCACTGTAAATATTCTAATGTATCCTATTCTTGTACATGTGTATTTGTTTACTTTTTGCCACAGAGCACATGTGCCCGCTAGAGAGAGACAGTGAGACAGAGAGAGAGAGAGACAGAGAGAGAGAGAGTGAATCATCTTCAAGTGGAGATGACCATGCCACAATCCCTTCTCCATTCTCCAATTGGAATTTTAGGCATAGTCTCACATGCTCCCAGCATGATTTTCAAGCTACCAGCCCAGGGCTCAAACTATGGTCAACCATATGGGAGTCCCAGCACCTTAACTATCATGCCCCCTGTTGGCTCCTACTTTTTATTTTTAACTTATTCTTGTATGTTATAATGTATCTTAGAAATAATTTCATGTTAGGAAAAAAATCTGTCACATTTTTTAACAGCTCATAGTATTTTACTGTATGTTTATGCATACACAATATTCTAACCAAACCACCTATTGTTTTTCCAGTTTTTTTCTATATGCAACATTGTAATAAACACATTGCACATACTTCTTTGAGTAATTGTCCATTTGCTTCCTGAAGGTAGACTCCTATAAGGAGATTTACCTGATCAAAGAAATGCAGAATAAATAGTAAGGCTTCAAAGTCTACTTTAGTGCTCTGCAGAAATGTCATCAGGTGGGCTCTCAGGCAGGAGTTGATGCTTCAAGCTTGAGAAAGTTTCACTTCTTTCAGGAAGTCTCAGTGCTTGCTCTTAAAACCTTCAACTGATTTGTGGATCAGAAGTGCCTTACCCACTGGATCCCACATGGCCGACACTGCAGTTGGAGTCCTTGACCCCCAGAGAAAAATGTGCTGAGCACACACAGAGAAGAAGGGACTGTATTGTGGTCATTTCCCCTGGGGAATGATTTCTCACTTTCACCCTCTCTCTGTTGCTCTGTCTCCGGCAAGTGCACACACTCTATTGGAGGGGGGAAAACAAGTCTTTAAAAAATAAGAAAAGAAATATACATTTTTTTGTTTCCTGAATTTCAATTCATCTATAAAAATAGAAAAGTGAAATAAATAGTTTGCATTAACCAAACAATTTTCTACATTATCCTGTTTTGTAGTATATTTTGCAATTCAAGTATTTGTTAACTCACCAAACATCAGTTTCTTTTGCTGGAAAAGTACCTCAATTTGTCTATTTTAAAGAAACTACTAATAGCTTGCTTATTGTAGCATTCAGTGTGTTTGCCATATGTGTAAGTTCCTGACCCAAATTGGGCTGTTGATATTTTCTGCCCTTGGACACGGCATTTGGTTCAGATGTATCCTTTGAACCCAAGCTGGGACAGTCAGAAAAGTGACTTCAGAACTGTTGACAGATATAATTCTAGCCAAGTACATCATCAGCATAAGAAAATTAAACTAATTCCAAAAGATAAGAAGAATTGAAGAGCAGACCAATGTTAGTGTTGCCACTGACCACCTACAACTTATTCTACCCTGGCTCTTCCTATGGGCTTGCTTAATGGGTAATAAATTCTAAGCTTTTATAAAGATGCTTTTTATTTTTTTAACCTCAGTTAAGAATCCTGAAATAAATATGCTTGAAAATGTGGTCCCACACCAGTCTGTAGCCTAGTGGTTAAGGAAGCCAGATCTCACATGGCCATTGGTTTGAATTCCAGCCCCAGTGGCTAGAGAAACATGCTGAGCATGTGTGCATGTGTGCCCAAAATCCCCATAGGATGGAGAAATGGAGGAGAAGGAATTGCAACATAAATCTGCCCCATTGGAAGATTCTCTCTCTCTTGAATGTGCATCCCCTCTAGCAATTAAATATATATATATATTATATATATAATATAATATATATAAATATATATAAATATGTATTATATATATTATATTATATATATTATATTATATTATATTATATTATATTACATATATATATATATATATATATTTATAGAGAGAGAGAGAGAGAGAGAGACAGAGAGAAACCTGCTCTTTTCCTCCCTGGCTGCTTGAGGATATACCACCATCATGAATGACACAGTAACTATCCGAACCAGGAAATTTATGACCATCCGACTACTTCAGAGGAAACAAATGATCATTGATATTCTTCATCCCAGGAAGGCAACAGTACCTGAGACAGAAACTTGGGAAAAACTAGCAATGATGTATAAGACCACACCAGATGTCGTCTTTGTGTTTGGGTTCAGAACTCATTTTGGTGGTGGCAAGATAAGTGGCTTTGGCATGATTTACAGTTCTTTGGATTGTGTGAAGAAAAATGAACCCAAACATAGACTTACAAGACATGGCCTTTATGAGAAGAAAAAGATATCAAGAAAACAGCAAAAGGAATGCAAGAACAGAATGAAGAAAGTCAGGGGGATTGCAAAGGCCAATGTTGGTGCTGGTAAAAAATCAAAAGAGTAAAGATTCTGCAGTGACTATCTGCAGTGATTGTGTGGATTTTTCATGAGAGGATTAATAAACTATTACTTAAGGATTAATGAAATGTTTTCATGTGAAAAATAAAATGTAGACCCCAGATTATGTAAATTTGTCTTATTCTTAGATATTCTGTCTATGTTAGCATGTTGAAGGCCTTAAGAAACTCTAAAGTAAAAGAAGCCTATTTATCTTTATTTAATGAAATATCCCAAACTTATTTTTAGTGTGAATATTTACCTTATACTAATTCTGTTAATATCTCATATAAGCTTGGTCAGTGATTCTTGAGTTGGGAAATGTTTGATACTAGGCATGGAAAACCTAATTGTAAACTAACAAATAAAAGATCTCTTTAATCTGTAAGCTAATTTTCAAAAATGCTAAGATTTAATCATTGTGTGCAAATATTATGTTGTATATTTTTATTTAAGGAAAAGATCTTGTGATAAACAAAAAGCTAAAAGTCAAATCTGATAGGTTGAATGTGACTGACTACTCCACATTTTTTTTTTCTCGAGCAGGTTAGCCAGTACACCTTTGCTATGTGCAGTTATAGAGAAAAAAAATCTGAACCACAGGAATTGATGCAGCTTGAAGGATATACTGTGGATTATACAGATCCCCACCCAGGTAATTTAAGTTGAATCACTTTTTTGGCCATGTGTGTATGCATGGAATTCTTATGAATGTTCTGTCTGCTCTACATTTCAAACTCCATTAGAAGAGTAAGATACAGCAATCAGCAGTTAGCATAATGGCTATGTCGCTGAACTCCCATGTAGCCGACCGTGGTTTGAGTCCCAGACCTGGTGGCTTAAACTCACACCGAGCGCATGTGCGTGCATGCCCAAGATCCCGAGAGGAGAATAGAGGAGAAGGGATTGCAGCACAGCCATCCCCCCGGGGGGGATGATTTCTCGCTTTCTGTCTCTCTCTCTCTCTTTCTGGCGAGCACATGCTCCCTATAGCAAAAACCTCTCCAAAAAAAAAAAAAAAAGAAGAGTAAGATACATATTTCACTTCCATACCTGGATAAGACTTTATGAGATTTAAGTGTTTGCACATCAATGTTTATTGCGGCACTATTCACAATTGCTAAGTCATGGAAAAAACCCAAATGCCCATGAACAGAAGAATGTATAGAAAAAACTGTGGCACATATACTCAATGAAATACTGTTCAGCCATAAAAAACAACAGAACCCTGGCTTTGGACAGGAAGTGGATGAATATGGAAGATTTACTACTGAGTGAAGCAAGCCAGGCTATGAAGGAGAGGCATTGTATGTCCCCACTTAATATATACCTAGTGTCCGCACTCTGTGACTGAAACTAATTGAGTAAAGGATATAGAAACACAGTATATAGTTGTAAATACCAGATATAGTGTGTGTGAAAGAGGAGGATCTGAGGAAGGACATTTAGAAAAAAAATAGGCAGGCAAAGCATTAATGGCACAAAGAAATGTCGTATTATCTGTTGAAGATATTTTGTAGTTTTATCAACTGTACTAGAGAGAAATGTTCACCTGTTGAAATATCCATTTTGTAAGCCAAATAATAATGTGATTGAATGTATAAAAGAAAATGAAAAACAAGACTTCATGAGATTTAAATTTTGTCTTTTTTTTAAATCTGTTATTTTTAGCCATAATTCACCAGCTCTTTTTTTTAAAAATAAAAAGACAAAATAAGCAAAAAGTCCTGTCTAGAAAATGATATGATAAATTTCAGCAATGCTTACATAAACTTCTTTACTGGAAAGCAAAAATGATAACAGAAGTACAGGAAGAAATGTCATTTGAATTATTATTCTATTCTAATTTTCTCCCCAATAGCATGTTCTCATACTTCTCTTCCTTCTTTCATATTGATACTGGGCGATGCTAGATACCTGGTATCTAAAAAATAGTGAATGAACTAGTATATGAATATCAATAAAATTAATATAGCAAGGATAATAAATACGTTAAATATAGAGATTAAGAAATTTATGTATAGACATTAAAATTTAGGAATCTGTACCATATTCATCTGTTGGTCACTTAGAAATGCAAAATATATTTTTTTAAATTCTTTTGCAAAATATCTTCTTTATGAAAGAATTTTGTAAAAGATAAAATACTATACGATATGAGGTACCATCTTTGCCTTACCTGTATCTTTTTATAAGAAACTCTTTGTTTTGGGGCCAGCAGGTAGCATGGTGGTTAAGAGCATTGGACTCGCACATGGCAGACAGCAGTTTGAGTCCCGGACCTTTCTCACTCACTCTCTCTCTCTCTCTCTCTCTCTCTCTCTCTCTCTCTCTCTCTCTTTCTTTCTCTCACTCTAGTCAAATTTAAATAGATAAATAAAGTTAAATAATAAAAGAAGAGATACTCTTCATGTATTTCTCTTGCATACAGAATAGTAAATATACCAATTGGTAAGACTTTATTCTCTGGCATCAAATATCAAATTAAGGTATCTATTCTGTGGGATATGTTTGTATGTCTCAGAGAATGCTAGCTTAAGACCAGGTGTTGGTATGTCATGTATTTAGGAGATATATCAAGTTTAAAATAAAAGATCACAGTAAAATAATAAAAAAAAAGAATGCCAGCTCATATTAGACTGTTTCCCTGATTTATTTTTAATTTCTAAAGTGACATGAAGATTAAAGTTTCTTTGTATTAGATTGTGAGTTTAAAATATTAAAATCTTAGGTTGAATTTGATTCTCAATTAAAAATGGTCTGGTGAACATGGAGCTGCTAATATCAAATCTACTTTTCTATGAGGTCATTGAGTGAATGAGACTAAAATATGCCAATTGTGTACATTTTTAATGATGTCTTTCTTCCTCTGCAGGCCTTCAGGGTGGCCATATGTTTTTTAATGCTGTTAAAGAAGGAGATACGGTAATATTTGCCAGTGATGATGAACAGGATAGAATACTGTGGGTTCAAGCCATGTATAGAGCCACAGGTCAATCTTATAAACCAGTTCCTGCGATTCAGACCCAGAAGCTAAATCCCAAAGGAGGAACTCTCCATACAGATGCTCAGCTCTGTAAGTTTTATTTAAAAATAATTTGATTATCAATTAATAACCTTAATAAGATATAAAATTATCTGAAGCTAATTTGTTCAGTATTACAATTTACATCATTAACTGATTCTTAATTAAATAAAAATAGTTCTATTAGTAGTCATAGCATCAGTTACCTATTTTTTCACACAAATCTCGAGCAAATGTGGTACATGTGGTTTCGGGGTATTTCTGGAAATCTCAAAAGCATGTAAGAATATTCTTCAAAACTTCTCAAAGGAAAATGTACTTTTAATTTATTATAATGTTAATCTGTGTGTTCTATTCAAATAGAAAAACTATTGCCAAAATCAAATTTGCATTAATAGGATTCCAAAATACCAAAAAGATAAACCATCACATTCTAGAGTTGTTCTTAATGACCTATAAGGATAATAGATCTTCTTTTCTCTTTTAGAATGATAAAAAGGAGTAAGTCATAGAGCCAATTCCTTTTTCCAAATGCCTTAGTATCATGTCATTGTCTGTATGCTAATTTAAATCATTAAGAGCTGTATCTTTCATTTTAATTTACTAGTAATTAATAACAAATTATGTAATAATGGTAGAAACATTTTCAAACTTAGCTTTAATAATCACTGAACCTGGGCCAGTCAGTGGAGTGGTGGTGAAGGGGGTCGTATCCCACTTTACTGACTGTGGAGTTAGAGTCTCAGACCTGGCAACTTGAAAAACATGCCAGGCACATGAGAATATGTACCCAAACTTCCAAAAGGAGAATGGGAGAGGCAGAATTATGGCCTAGCCATCCTCACTAAGGTGTGCTTTTTCATTTCCCTCTCTGTCTGTCTCTGGCAAGTACAGTGAGTGCCCTGTAACAAAAGAAAAAAATCACAAAATCAAATATTTTAACTTATTACACTCTTTGGCAAAACTTATCTGGGTTTGCCTGTATTAAATCAGATTGTCTTTAAGCTCAACTTGTAGCTTTTTATTATCAAAATTCTTTTCCAAGGGAGTAAGAGCTTGACATACATTATTTTATTCTTTTCATGCATCAAACAACTACTGTCTCTTTCTTTTTTTTTCTATTTTTTAGGGTTTTTTTTTTTTTTCAAATGTTTAATTTTTGGCCTTTTTTTTTTAAATTATTTTATTTATTTTAATTTGAACAGAGAGACAGAGGAGAGAGAAAGGGAGAGAGAGGAACATGAGAAAGGAAGCTGCCAGGTTCAGGACTTGAGCCGTGGCTGGCCACGTGGGAATCCAGTGCCTTTAAACACCACACCACCTGCTGGCCCCTACTTTTTAGTTTGAACATACCCTTTATTATCACATCTGGACATGTCTTTTTTTTTTTTTTTAGCTATAGGTCTATAGAGCGTGCACACTTACCAGAGAGAAGCAGACAGAGAGAGCCACTTTAGTTCAGTTAAAGGTAGACTATAAGTGGGACAAGCAGATAGCGTAATGGCTACGCTGCTGGACTCCCATGTAGTCAAGCACAGTTTGAGTCCTGGACCCAATGGCTTGAACTCACGCCAGGCACTTGTGTGTGTGTGCCCAAGATCCTGAGAAGAGAATGGAGGAGAAGGGATGGTGGCATGGCCATCCCCCCTGGGGGGTGATTTCTCACTTTCTGTCTATCTGTCTATTTTTTTCTGGCAAGTGCATGTGCCTTATAGCAAAAACCTCTCAAAAAAAAAAAAAAAAAATACCTCCTCTGCCTTATTTTCATCCCCTGACCATATATGTGGACTATATAGTAGATAAGAATTTTCTGTCATAACTAAGGTGTGCAGAAGTGCCACTTTACTTCTCTACAGTAAACATATCTTGAATCTCCATTTCTATTGTCCAAAAACTGAAGCCTATCAGTTCAGAGTGACTCAGTCACAGATGTCATTTTAGTCAACGCAAGGCTCTTTCTCTCCCACTTCTCCATTTACTTCATCCAGAGTAAATTAAGTTCCATAGAAATTGCATAAAACTATGTGGCCATTGAATGAGGATCTAGTCCAAGACTGCCCTCTGTCTGTAATGGCCATAGCTTGTCTGACTGTTCCTTCATTGTGTGCTGGTTCACCTTGCTCAGAACCACGGACCTACCAATGGCAAGTGGTAATGAGGTGCACATAGTTCACGGACCTTGTCTCAACTCCAGACACTTCTAAATCCTTACATGATATTTAGTGAGTTTTTGCCCTAGTAGTGTGTGGTTACTTTCAAGTGTTCTATAGGGATATACTGGAATGCTCACTCAGGCATTTCTGTCTCAGCACCACTCTTATTCATCATCTCTTTCCTATGTAAGTTGCCAGGTTGGCTATATCTTCAGGGCTGTGCATGCATGGGGCATCAAGATGCAAGACTCCTTCAGCTTGTCCCCATGACTTTTTTTTTTCCTCACTAGCGTTTTTGTTTTGTTTTGTTTTGTTTTAATCACCCAACCCTTTCCCTTTCCCCACCACCACCACTACCACCACCACCATCACAGTGTAAATTCTAGTCAGATCATTTCCACAAAACCATTTTCCTCTCTCTGGCTGATCTTCATTTTTGTTTTTCCTTCCTGGTTTAGATTCATGATATGCAAAGCCAAATATTAAAAAAATTATTTTCTTTCATTTCTATAGGCCAATCAACAATCCTTTCTCTTCTGAGCCACAGTTCTACAGCATTTAATGCGAACCTCTCTAGTTTGATGTCTTGTAAAACTACGTTTGGTATATATGCACTTAGTGTCAAGCTGCATAAGTAATGTAGTGTTATTTGTCTTACTCGGTTTTACTTTTTCATTTAGTTGTATATTTTCAAAATCTTTTCTCCTTAGAGCTCTTTCATTCTTGTTTAAACTAATTTCTAAGCATTTCATATTTTTTGTTGTTATAGCTTTTTATTTGTTATTATGTTTTGTAGTTGGCTAATGCCCATACAGAGAAATACTATTTTCTTGTGCTTTTTTGCAATCCATATATCTTCTTTGGTTAGATATCTTTCCCAAAATTAATACTGTTTTGTAATTGAGTTATTTTCTTATTATAGAATTTCAAGAGAATATCCAAATATTGTAGATACAAGACATTTATCAGATACGTGATTTGCAAGTACCTGTTTCTGATCAGTGGCTTGCCTTTTTGTATCTTTTAATAGTGAATTTCAGCAAGGAAAAAATTTAATTTTGATAAAGTTTATTTTATTATTTTTAAATGGATGTGCTTTCTGTATTATAACTAAGAAATCTTTGTCTAACCCAAGAACATGAAAATTTTCTCCTATGATTTTCTAGGAATTTTATAGTTTTGACTTTTATATTTTATGTCTACTTGAAGTTAGTTTTGTATATGGTGAGAGGTGGACATCAGTGTTAATGATGTGATATAGATATATAGTCATTCCAGTGCAGTGAGTTGATAAAACTGTCTTCTGAATTGCCCATAATATTTGTCAAAATGAATTGACTACATATTTATTCATTTCTTTTTTTGTGATTTCTTTTTTAATTTTCATCACTCTACACCTCAATAATACACAAGAGTTTTTCAAAGTATGCATTAGTACATGACAATAAAAGATATTACAATATATATTATTTTCAACAGCAAACTTGACATTCTTGTGTCTATTAAGTGTTTCTTCCCTGAGCCCTCCCACCCACCTGTTAACATCCACTTTTGTCCATCCCATTAGTCTCTGAAATCAGCCTTTCTACCTTTATATTATTGCCATACTGTCTTCATTACTGTAGCATTGTAGTGTGAAGTCAAGTCCTCTGAACTGGTTCCTCTTTTTCAATCTGTTTTGGCTATTCTGTGTCTTTCATATTTCCTTGTGAATTTTTAAAACACATTAACATCCTTTGGGACTTTGATTAGGAATGCCTAGTGTCCTGACCCGCAGGACAGTCAAACAGGTTTCCTGAGGGAAGGAGTGAGAGACGGGATGAACGGTGCTATGTTACAACACAGGGACGACACAGTGTTACAACTCTTTAGGATCGTCTGTTTATTGTGGGCCAGGGATCATGGTTATATACATGTTGGTGGGCAGTGATTGGTTGTTAAAAGATGGGTTATGATTGGTTGCTTTTGTGGACCAATCATGAGGTACCAGATATGCAAATCTGAGGGATCCTAGTGGCCAATCAGAGTATGGTTTTGAAGGTGAGGTTTTGAAGGGGAGCCAATCATGGCCTTTGTCATTGTGTAATTGTTTGCTCTCTGAGCCTAAGATGGCAATAGTAAGAGACTCATGAAAATGGCCTCGGCAGACTCGCTGGTGCATAGCCTCCCACAGCCTAGAATCTATAGGTGGTTCTGTGGGAAATTTTGGAAAACTGACAGCATTATGGAGTCTTCCAACCCAGGAATAGTATATAGGTCATTTGTTTGGAAAGTCTCTGATTTTTCTCTCGGATGCTTATACTTTCCAATGAATAGATCTTACACATCTTTTGTCAGATTTACTCCTAGGTATTTCATATTTTGTGCTACTATACATAGTATTTTTATTTAAATTTCCAATTGTTCATTTTCTTATATTAATGATTGTTTCAGGGTTTAATGTCTATAAACATATCACAGTATACTTTTAAGTTATATTATGCAATTTTATGTATCATATATGAACCTTTCAATAGCATACCTCTTCCCTTTATGACTTTTGTTCTAATCTTAACATACATTTTACTTCTACATAAGATGTAAATCCAACAATAATAGCTATTATTATTATCTTTATATTAAATAATCAATTATCTTTTTAAAAATTTAGATAATAGAAAATGTTATATAATTGCCCATGTTTTACTATGTTGATATTTTACTTCTAGTAAGCCTTTAGACATGAAGGCCTATGTCTTACAGTGTAGATCTACTGGTGATTTTTGTATGTGAAAAAGTCTTTTACCTTCATTTTTTAGAAGATTTTTTTTAGTACTTTGAAGATTTTGTCCCACTTTCTTCTGTCCTGCATTTTGTTTTATAAATGAGAAATGTGCTGTCATTTGGTTTGTTCCTCTGTACATAATGTGTCCTCTTCTCCTGTACCTATTTTAAAGACTTCATTTTTTTTCTTTTTTAATTGCCAGAGGATATAATCACTCACTGAAAAGAGACTGATAGATACAGAGAAAGGGAGAAAGCACCCCCAGGGGGGCATGGTCACACAGCAATCCCTTCTTCTTCATTCCTTCATTCTGTCAGGGTTTAGGGAACACACACACACACACACACACACACACTACACACCCACCATGTTTTTCAAGCCACCAGGTCTGGCATTCTAATCTCAGTGGACCATGTGGGTCTGGCTCCCTTAAATATTAGGCTGTATGACTGACCCAAGACTTTCTCTTTAATGCTATTTCTTTTTGAGACAGGGTCTCATTATGTCACTATCCTCCTGCTTTGGCCTCTGAGTAGCTGTGAACACAGGCTTATACCACCAGGCCTGACTAGTAGGGTATGCTGGGAATCAAACCAAGTGGCTTCAGCTTCCGTAGCAGCAGTGTACCCTCAGCATACAGAGCATCTTGTTTGGGCCTGTCATTGCAGATAGGATACGTCACAGCTCTTTTTGAGAAATGTGATTAGAATGTGCCTTGGTGTAGTTTTCTTCATGAAAATGTTCTTGAGCTTTGTTCTGGACACAGTTAAACTACTTGGAAACAGTTCAGTGATCTTTTCAGGTTTTGCTTTTAATTTTATTAGATGGGCCCAAGCAACATTTAGCCTAGCACTATTTTTTTGCACTTGTGGACCAAGATACTTCTTAATATTCTAACTGGTAACCCAGTATGAATTATGAATTATGGAGCTTTGTATTCTGACTGCTGAAAACAAGCACCACCATTCCAGGCTGTGTACAATGCTGGGACATTGTTCCCTCCAATTTTTCAGAGATTCTTTTCTTGTCCTCAGATAGTTTGCACCCCTGCATTGGCTGATCCATATTTTATGAATACTTATGAGAGGCCCTCTGCAGATCTGTATTTTCTCTGTGACGCCTTCTCCTCTTCAGTACTCTTCCTTGCAAATTCTAGCCATTGTGGCCTCCACCCCCCCAAACCTCTCAGCCCCATGTTCTCAACTCAGGGAGACCTCTGGGCTTTTCCTAAGTTCTTGTTTCCTGTGCCACAACCTAGAAAATCTCTTCTGGAAGTGGCTTACCTTCTTTGTTTTCACTCAGATTCACACTCTACATTGCCTGATGTACAATGTTTTGAGAAACATTTTTTTTCCATGAAATTTTGGTCATTTCAATTAGGAGAGTAAATTATACCATCCTTACAAGAAGGAGACTATTGTTTTGTTTTGTTTTGTTTTTCATTAAGTTAGAGCAATATTTCTCAACCTTGACACTATTGACATTTTAGGCCAGGTAATTCTGTTTTTAGCAGCAACTGTGGCCTCTGCCCACTGGTTGCCAGTGTATTCCCAATTCCCCCGAAGTCTGACAACCAAATATATTTCCAGACATTGCCAAATGTCCCAGGGAGCAGGGTTCAAGTTCAGACTCACCCCTATTTGGGAACCACTGAATAACAGTGACTTAGTAGTTACTTTGTATATTATCATCCTTCTTTACTTTCCAGCATTTTTCCTTAGCATCCTAAGTGTAAGAAATGCCCAAGGAGTATGTTGAGCTCACAGATCATTCATCTTGCATGTAGTGTCAAGAAGAGGAGTTGAACCACTAGGCTAAAACGTTAAGGACATGATGAGAGCTTGTTTGGAGGTTCTAGCAAGGGGGTGCAGCTACTCGTATACCCTTTGGAGGTACCAAAGAACGTACCTCCTCTATCAGAGATCATCATCTTCCTTAACCAAGCGCAGAGCTTCAGGAGAGACATGCATTGAGTGGTGAAGGACGAAAGGGACACCTGCCCAGCCAGCCAAATCAGACAAATCAGCCCTTGCAGTCAATGGAGTGACAGATGTCACAGTCAGATCACCCTTGGCATGGCAGTTAAAGCTCTGGACTTCCATGGTTTGAGTCCCAAACCTGGCCAACTGTGATTCCAGTACTGGACTTGGTGGCTTGCTTTCTTCCCCTGTCCCGTGTCTCTCTCTGGTGAATGTACATGCCCTATAGAAAGAAAAAAAAAGTTTAATAATAATAATAAATAAATATGATTTAAAAAATGATGAGACAATGCAGAATTCATGAATAACAGATTCAAGTAATCTATTTATTCAGATAGCCTTGTGATCTATTTCCTCCATCCAAGTACTAGCCAGACCCAGTCCTGCTTAGTTTCCAAGATTTTCCTCCCTTCATTGTACATATCATTCATTTTTCTTCTTTCCTTAAAATCTTAGAATAAGTTTTAGAGTCATTAATAGAAATTAAAGAAAACAACATTTAAATGACTAGTTATTTAATATTCCTAACATTTGACTATGCTTTGTTTCTCATTTCTGTGCTGACCCATAGCTGGGAAAGGTAAGTATTTTCATGATTTTTTTTTTTTTTGCTTAAACATATTAAAATTGTGGTAATGGTATGATGTTTTAAGAATAGCAGGATTGGGACCAACAGGTGGTTAAGGTGCCAAATACTCCATATGGCCAACCAAGGCTCAAGTCCCAGACCTGGTGGCTTGCTTTCTCATTTTCTCTCTCTCTCTTTCTCTCTGGTCAAAATTAAAATAAATAAATAAATGAGTAAATAAAAAGATTTAAACATTTTAAAATGGGAGAGAATATATATTTTAAAAAGGAATATCACAATCTTTGCTACAATGTCACTCTCTTACTTTTCCATGAAACATAGAATATTTAGATTATAATTTAGAAAACAAAATGTCTATTACAACAGAAAAATAGAAGTAACCTAAGATCTACCATTTATCTAGATATACAGTAATGACTATGAAGGTGTTACAATATGATGCATTAAATAAATGGCCAATATGTGTTAAGTAATGCTGAGTTATATATTAGGTATTATTTTTACTACATAAAAATACCCACTTGAAAAGAAATAAAATATATAGGTAGAAATATACCTAAAATTTTTACAGTAAAAGAGTTTAATTGGAGGGTCTAGTTACTACTTTATTTCCTGAATTTCCTTTGAAGTATGTGTGCCATAACTAGAAAGAAAACATTTATTTTCAAAACTAAATATAATGAACATTTGGGGATGGTCAAGTCAAAATAATAAATGTATGAATTCTAACTTACTATAAGACAACTTTATCTTTTTAAGGATATAGTATGTATTGAAATATTTCTCCAAGTGAAGTGATTTTATTTCTGTTCTTATTGGCTGTCATAAATATACAGAAATTCTAAGATAATAGGGTGAGCCGAAAGGGTGAAAATTATGTTGCTAAACATTTTTTTTTACTTCAAACATAATGCATTGCCTTGTATGGACTGACAGATATTCTTTGGTTAAGCTATCCTATCTCCATGGTTTATGTAAAATTTTAAAACATTAAACTTTTCTTATTATAAAATAATAATAAGATGGTGGGAGGGGAGATGTGGGTCAAAGGATACAAAGCAGCCTATAAGTAAGATAAACAAATCTAGAGATCTAATGTCAACATAAGGACTAGAGTCGACAGAATTGTATTATAAGATGATTTTTGTTAAAAAAAAAAAAAAAAAAAAAAAAACATTAATTCAGGGACAGCTGGTGACATGGAGATTAAGGCTTTCAATCCTTAATGGTCAGCTGCATTATTCGAGTCCTGACCCAGAGACTTGAAAATCATGCCAGTTGCATTGATTGCATGCATGTCCAAAATCCCAAGAGGAGACTGGAGAAGGGAATGTGGCATGGCCATCCCCTCTGGGGGTTGATATTTCTTACTTTCCCTCTCCGTCTTTCTCTAGTGAATGTATGTGCCCTCTTAGAGCAAATAATAATAATAAAATAAAAAAAGATTTTTGTTAAATTGGCTGTCCTTATCACAAAAAAAAGCTATTATATATGTTAATTTGTGTCACCTTAGAAACTTTTTTATTGTCTTTATATTGGATTGTCCTGAGAGTCATGAGGTATTTTTGCATAGAAAAACAGAAAAATATCTCATGACTTTCCTTACAACCCAACATGTCCTGTAACATCACATTGTAAAGCTCAGCTCAAATATCCACAAAATATTTATTTAGAAAAAAAAAGAAACAAAAAACAAAACATTTCTTGAGGCCAGCAAGTGTCGTAGTGGTTAAGGTACTTGACTCCCTTGTGGATCAACCATGTTTTGAGTCCCAGACTCAGTGGCTTGAAACTCACATCAGGTGCATGTTTGCATGTCCAAAAACCTGAGGAGAAAATAGAGGAGAAGGGATTGCGGCATGACCTTCCCACTTGGAGGGTGATTTCTCACTTTCTGTCTCTCTGTCTCTCCAGCAAACACATGTGCACTATAGCAAAAAATCTCTTAAAAAAAAAAATGATTTCTCACAGAGGGAAATTAAGACTTGCCTTTTGTGATTTATCTTTACTTCCTCATGAATTCATGAAAACTAATGATATACTGACACATGCTGAAACATTTCTGCATAAAGTGTTTTGATATGTGTTTATATGCACCAGGACCAGACCTGAACCTCACGGTCAGACTTGTGGGTTCGAGCTACTTTAACCACTGAGCCACGAGGCTGGCCCTACAGCCTGTGTTTTCAGATAAGATAATCCTAAGAACATATTTCACTTTCATAGAATTATAGCCCCCGGGGAAGACACATTGGTTTTAAAAAATAAAATGTTAATGAGTTTGTTTGCCTTTTTTCAGTGCTGGTATGCAATCTGTATTGGTGACCTAAACTGCTATCATGAATATAATTTTATTGCTAATGGAAATTGTTGAAAAAGTAATTTTCCATTTGTGTATGTGATTTGGAAAGGTTTATCACATTAGTAAATAAATGGTTTGGAGCTGGTTATACTTTATGAGAAAATATTTTTGTAAAGTATTAGGTTTTCAGGAAAGTCATGACATATTTTTCTAAGCAAAAATGCATCATGTCTTTCCTAACAACCCAATAAATTCATTTAAAAAAAGTTTTAATTGTAAAGATGAACTACAGACTTATTTTTTTGGAAGGTTGTATATTTTATTTAAGGACTGTATTGCTGTTGTTTTAAAAAGAAAAATATTGCTTCTGTAAACCTGTAGAGGAAAAGAAGAATTATGATTTCTTTTCCTCTGAGATTTATTATATATCATATTCTCAACAGAAAGCCATTAATGGGCTTTATTTTTAACTGCTTGTTATGACCTTCTCTGGTGAAAGAAATAATGAATAAAATTCAGCAGCTGTTTTCTAGAACAAGTAATTTAATTTTATAAAGGTGATGCTGAAAGAATTCTTTTAGTTAGATATATAAAAAAATGAAAATGCTAAGATAAATTCCTTAAAATGCAAAATAATCTTCCCATTTTATAATATATGTGCTTTGCATTTTGTAATATTCTTGACTCCTACTCATTTGATATTATTTCACATTATCACATATTTAATTTATATTTAAAGATTATCAGAGAGAATAAAATACAAGAGAAGTTGGATTATCTCATTTCTCAGCTCAGAAAAAGCAGTTTAGGTTTGTGTTCATTCAATTAATACTAATTTATCACATGTAATGCATTTACTCATTCAAGTAATTATTAAATATAAAGGGATACATATGCTACTTTCTCCATGGATCATAATTTCTTACCTTACATCATCAATAATTTGCTTACTTGGTACATTCACCTTTAGATAGCTGTCATTGAGGGGAGATATACATTAGGTTGTGTATCTTTTCTTTTTTAAATGTGATTCTGAGGACCCTTCAGCTTGAATTATATAGTTCTTCCATCCACAAATATGGCTGAAAGTTGAACTTGACATGGATCAATATGATCTGGGCTAAATATCTAAATGTGACTGATTATGTTAGCATCATGTCCACAGATCAATATTGAGTTTTATTATGAGCCTGACTCTATAATTGGGTTTAATCAATAAACTTTTGTCTCTTTTCCTTTACAATTTTAGGATCGTACCATGTAGGTCTTAGAAACTACACTTAGCTTACATTTAGGACTCTGCTTTTCTTGTGATGACCAGAGAGAGATCTATCTGAATTTTAAGGAACAATGGCGCTTCAGCTCTTCCATTGTGAGAAGGGTCCATTTTTATCTTGATAACTGACGGCTTGCCCAATATGCACTATGTTTCTAACAGAGCTAATGTAGTAACACCCAGCACTCCTTTGGGGTAGTACTTGGCTTTTTCTCTCCATACTTAGTAAATAACTCACATTGAAGACTTCGACAAAACATACCATTAATGAAAGCAATCATAAAAGCGTGCCTTTTGAGAAACCCGCAGGGTCTACAGGCGTTGAAAGATGCAATCTGTAAAGAACAATAAATTTGGGCCTTTGATTGAAGTGCCATTTGGGACGTTATGCTTTGTCTGCATATTTGCACAAACATGATGCTCCCTTTTTTAATGTCTCTTAAACTTGAAGCTTGAGAGCGTCCACTGCCATTTCTGCATTAAGGTTGGTCCCATTAAAAGCTCCGTACAAAAAGAAGACTGGAAGTGATCCAGCTGAAACTGTGTGTTCATTTCTGCCCTAGTTTGCCATTTGGAAAGCAGGCTTCTGGCCATCATTGCTGTTTTTTTATGAACAGACTTTGGTTCTTTTTCAGTCTACTCCTATAGTAAATGCATACTTAAAATACATCAACTTTTCCTAGCTTGGAAAATACAGGGTTTTTTTTCCCGATAGATATTAGAAAAAATATTTACTATCATTTTACTTAGGCTTCAAAAAATGTATCATTTATATCAATACACTGACTTTCTGGCATCATATTTCATGTTATAGGTGATTATCATGAGACATAAATTTTGTGTTATTTGAACACTATTTATCCTTTATTAAACTGGAACAATAAATGTACTATACATCTTGTTTTTCTGAATTTCCAGATGCAGACCGTTTTCAGAAGCATGGTATGGATGAGTTTATTTCTGCTAATCCTTGCAAGCTTGACCATGCCTTCCTTTTTAAAATACTCCAGAGGCAGACTTTGGATCACAGACTGAATGATTCCTATTCTTGCTTGGTGAGTATACATCTATCTAGTCCCCTATAGGTTAGAATAAAAGACTTAGAAAGTGAGAAATACTTGTTGTAAAGAAGCGTTTTATTCCTGACTCATTTAATAACTGTAGTTGGAGTTAGGGATAAAGGATTCCAATCGATTGCTTCCCAATTTGAAAATTATACACTTGAAGACCACCGCTGTGCCACTCAATAGACAAGAGAATAGACTCAAATAGAGGCTGAACCATGGTTTATCAGTCCCTCCAGAGAAGGCTGAATAAAAACAAAAGGCTTTAAATAAAGATTCAAAAAAAAAAATTCTGTTACAGGATTTCCTAACACCTGTACCGACATTTTAAGGTTTAAATTCTGCTCACCAGATGTTGGTATCTTGCATTTCTCTCTTTTATTCTTAGAAGGAACCGAAGTGACAAGGAGAGGAACGTAATATGACAGGGGCGGTCCATATCAGAAGACAACTTAGTTTCATGTAGCCCATCAAAGATCATCTGGAAATCTTTTAAAAAAGGAAGGGGGACTTTAAATTGAGTAGCTAAAACTACTACTTTGTGTGTGCTGAAACCATAGCCCAAATTTGGAATAAAAAGTATAATTTGTATTAATACTTAGAAGAAATGTTGGACATCTCAAAAGCAGGGGGAGGGGACTAAACTTAGTAGCTGAAGAATCGCATGAGCCTTTCAAAGGACTTACATTGTCCATGGAAATTCTTCTGCAATTTTTCCAGCCAGAGTATGCCTATTTCTACCACCACTTTAATATAGTAATGGTGTTCAGTGAAGTTATACTCTCCTTAAAATAAGATTTTGTACAGAATGCCCTGCCAACTCATTAGAGATACTTAAATAGACAGGAAGAAGTGAAACAGTTTATGCCATGATAACATTAACAGTTCATTAACTCACCTTTAGATCGTTTGCTAAGTAGCTGATCTCTGTGTAAGTGGATAATCTAAATCTGATCCAAGTCGAGCTTTAGAATCAAGAGTAAAACAAGCAATTAGAAAACCCCTAGGGCAAAAAGATTTTTAAAAAAGGAGAAAAGAAAACCCTGTGACCTCTTTTCATGGACAGCACATGGGCAGCGACCATCAATAAGGCATGTCCTCTTGGACATAGTTACTGGATTATCAAAAGTCGTTTTGATTTTCTTATAGCCCATGCATAATGTATTCTGAGAAGAATATGACAGCTAATCTTCCACTGCACATAGAGAGGAGCAGGTGTAGTGTGGTAGTGGTTGGACACAGGATGACCCTAGAGATGAATTATGGCTTATCTACTAATTTGTAGTGTGGTCTTGGACAAGTCACTTAACACTGCTAAGTTTAGCTTATTTGTGGAAATCCTACCTACCATGCATGATGGTTCCACACGTTAAAGGTATACTGTCTGGAACGTGCCTTGTGCAGTGCGTTTCCCTTTACCACAGTAAGTATCCTGGGGGTATTATTTCTTCTCTTCCTCTTTATTGCCTTCTCATTTTTCTCCCTTTCTTACCAGTTTTCTCCTGCTCTTGCATGATAATCCTGCTCTTTGAAACCCTTCTTCATTCTTTCTCTTTATTATTTATAATTATAATTTTTATTGTTAACAGTTTTTCTTAATTGATATAATTCATCAGGATATTGGATGACTCCATCCTGAGTGAACCAAGCAGGCTGCCTGCTGCTTCAGTGGATGTGTGTACACACATGTATACGTGCATATGTGTACATGGGTAGGCATTCTAACCTCTCATTTCAGGAAGACCAGAAATTTGTACTGTGAGACTCTAAGTCTGTTATATTGGTCAGGAAGACACAGAAAGAAAGAAAAATCTCAGATATTGACATGCCTAAATACAACATGATCTTCAAAATGTTCGTGGAAAATGCATGTTGTAATTTTTTTTAAGTGTAGATTTCAAATATTTGGTACCAAAACAAACTTTTTGTGCTGCACTAATAGACTTAACTAGAATTTTCTTTTAGTTTACTTTACAGAATGCCTCTAGTAAGTCTGCAATTTCAATTATAGCCTCCACTTTATCATCATCTTTTTACTCATTTTGCAAAGAGACTTAAGTTTTTGGAATATCATTCTTTGTGAGTAACAGTGTGTAAATTTGACTAATTTGGAATGACAGTGGAGAAAATCAGTTACTCATGCTTTACAAAGACAATAAAGAGAAAATACTACTAGGTGGCCAGTGTCCCGAATCTGTTCCCAAATAGATGCCACTAACTCTTCTGAAAATAACACGGGAAACAGCAGTTAGCGTAATGGCTATGTCGCTGGACTCCCACGTAGTCAACCGCGGTTCGCATCCCAGACCCGGTGGCTTAAAACTCACGCCGGGCGCGTGTGCGTGCGTGCCCAAGATCCCGAGAGGAGAATGGAGGAGAAGGGATTGCGGCGTGACCATCCCCCCTGGGGGGTGATTTCTCACTTTCTGTCTCTATGTCTCTCTCTGTCTGTCTGGCGAGCGCACGCCCCCCTATAGCAAAAATCTCTCAAAAAAAAAAAATTAAAAAAAAAAAAACACGAAACATCCACTAGTAAAATAAATGTCAAACAGCACTTTCATGCAGCTTCTGCTTAATAATGCTTAAAGTGCCTATAGAAAAGCAAATCTCAGTATAGAAAAAAAAAAAACTACTTTTTTTTTTTTTCCTTTGCAGGGTTGGTTTAGCCCTGGCCAGGTCTTTGTGTTAGATGAGTACTGTGCCCGTTACGGTGTGAGAGGCTGTCACAGACATCTCTGCTACCTTACAGAACTGATGGAACATTCAGAAAATGGTGCTGTCATTGACCCAACCTTGCTCCATTACAGCTTTGCATTCTGTGCTTCTCACGTGCACGGCAACAGGTATTTTGACTTGCAAATACACAGTGAAATGTATAGGGTCGACTTTAGAAGAAAAAGCAAAATGTGCTTTGCCATTATCACCTAGTAACAGATTTCAAATAGCATTCACTTCTTACCCAAAAAAAAAAAAAGAAACCTGCAAAGGAGAAATGTACATCAATGTGTCATTGATTTAGGTGGGCTGCACTTTACATTTTATTTTGCTGGTAAAGCCACTTGAAAAAGAGAGAGAGAACATCTATGAGATGAGAAGTTGCCTTTTAGTTCTTATATACTACCTAGGGCTGGGGTCTGCACAGGTAAGGAATACGTGTGATTCCTCTTATAATGCATGCGCGCCTGGGTAGGGTTTGTTGATAGATTCCTGTGTACCTAAGGATCCTTGCTTTGCCTCCATGCAATAAATTTTCATTTCTAAGAAAAATAAATAATGGAGTTCATGTAAAGTATATTCCAAACCCTTTCCCTACTTTGCACTTTGGGAATAAATATCTTCATCAAGCACTTCAAATCTCACCTCTTGCAACATAGCCAAACTGTCACCCATCGTAGGCCCTCAGTACCCACTGTTGCTTCTGGGCTTAGAAATTCATCCATTTCTGGGACCAGCAGTTAGCATAATGGCTATGTTGCTGGACTCCCACGTAGTCGACCACGGTTCGCGTCCCGGACCCGGTGGCTTAAAACTCATGCCAGTCGCGTGTGTGTGCGTGCCCAAGATCCCAAGAGGAGAATGGAGGAGAAGGGATTGCGGCATGGCCATCCCCCATGGGGGTTGATTTCTCGCTTTCTATCTCTCTGTCTGTCTGGCGAGCGCACGTGCCCTATAGCAAAATCCTGTACAAAAAAAGAAAAAAAAAATTCATCCATTTCACTCTCTTTTCCTCTTTTAACCCAGTCTCCAGAAAGCCTTCACTAGGCTAAAAAGGAGATACCCCAGGGCCAGCAGATGGCGTAGTGGTTAAGGCACTGGACTCCCATGTAGCTGACTACAGTTAGAGTCCTGGACCTAGTAGCTTGAAACTTGTATCTGGTGAATGTGTGTGCATGCCCAAAATCGCAAGAGGAGAATGGAGAAAATGAAAGACAAGAGCCTGTGTGGTGTGGCCATCTCCCCAGGGGGTCATTTCTTTCTTTCTGTCTCTCTGGCGAGCTCATACGCCCTATAACAAAAAAAAAAAAAAAAAAAAAAAAAAAAAAAAAAATTAAAAAGGAGATACCCCCATCCCTTTCCTTTGACCTTGCTTTTATCATTACTCCATCACTTCCTTTTTTTTTCTTTTGCACATACCTGTCTAAGTTTCAGATAGCCGCATAACATAGCATAGTCGTCAAGGAATTCTGAAGTCAGTCTTGGTTAAAATGAATACTTATTCTGTGTGACAGTAATCACCGTATATATAAGAAAAACACAATGATAGTAGTATTCCCCTCTATAAGACAGACATAATGAAGCCAGCAGGTGGTGTGGTTAAAGTGTGTGGATCTCACGTAACTGGCTGTGTGATTCGAGTACCAACCTGATGGCTTGAAAAACATGCCAGACATGTGCGAATGCTTGCCCAAAAAGTCCTGAGAGGAGAACGGAGAAGAGATTGAGGTGTGGCCATCCTTCCTGGGGCCCGGGAGTGATTTATCATTTTTCTTCTCTCTCTGTCTGGCAAGCACATATGCCCTATAGCAAAAAATCTTAAAAAAAATAAAACCCAACATAATAGTATTTCTCCCATATGTCATAAATTATGGTGGGGATTAAATGTGTTAATAAGTGTCAAGCACTTAGAACAATGCCTGGCACCAGAGCGTTCTAATAAATGTCAACTAACAGCTTATAATCTATTAAGTGTTGTTGCTAGTCTGTCTCGAAACCATTTCATGGTTCTTTTCTTCTTCTCAGCCAAACTTATCTCACCATTCCCACTGTCTGTTTGTAACTCCTTGCTTACTAAAGGGGCTTTTTGAAATGTTTGCCTAATGACCTAATCCAGTAACCTCTTCTCAGGCTTCGTCCTCCTTTCACTCTTACCTATTTGATTATCCCTTTGCCTATAGTGCCTGGTCCCTAAAATCCCTATATATAGTATAATGTTTTTCTCACATCTGTCCCCAAACTCAATTTCTTCTTTCTGGGAATTTTCTTTAGTAATGTTATCCCCTTGCATAGCTTCAACTCTGACCTCTCCGTGTACAGATCATTCCAACCCAGTTATTCTCCTTCCTTTTTTTTTAAAGAGAGCTTTTTGCATGTGCACTCACCAGAGAGACAGAGACAGACAGAGAGAGACAGAAAACAAGAAATCATTCCTTGGTGAGGATGGCCATACCACAATCCCTTCTCCTCCATTGTCTCAGGATCTTGGACATGCACGCACAAGCATTCGGTGTGAGTTTGAAGCCGGTGGACCTGGGACTCGAACTGCGGTCGACTACGTTGGAGTACAGCAACATAACCATTATGCCATGTGCTTGTCCCTCCAGTTGTTCTAATCTGCAGATCTCTGTGGACAACTGGCAGCTTGAATGTACTGCTAATATTTTCAGCCCTTCTATCATCTCACCAAAGCAGCACCCATACTTCTTTCAGCTCTCAGCAGAGTGCCTGGCAGAAAGTAACACTCTCAACACAAAATAAGTGTCCAATAAATATGTGATGAATTAAGGAATAATTTTTTGTATTAATATCTTTTCCATTAATGTTCCATTCACTCTTTTACTTTCTAGATCTAGTCTGTTGCCTGTGTCAATATTCTATCTACTTAATACCTCTCAGAGTTTTTTCTGTTTCTAGTGTGTGTACTCTAACTCTAGCCTCATATTTTCTTGCCTATATGTCTAGTGTGTGTGTGTGTGTGTGTGTGTGTGTGTGTGTATAATATATATTATATGTATATGGTTTTTGACATAGGTCTCATGTACTTGCCTGTGGGAGACAGAGAAAAAATTAGAAATCTCCCCACAGGAGGGGTGGCCTTGTCACAGGGATGGCCATGTCATATTCCCTTTTCCTCTAGTCTCCTTCTGAGATTTTGGGCACACACATACATGCCTCTCACATGATTTTCAAGCTGCCAGGTCTGGGACTAAAACCATGGTCAGACATGTGGGAGTCCAGTGCTCTAACCATTATGCAACCTACTAGCCCCTCTTGCTTGTACACTGTAGTGCTCTCTCCACTGCTTTTCCTCATGAGGTGTTCTGTTAATCACTCTCAGAATTACAGATAAACTTTTTTTAAATAATTATTTATTTTATTTTATTTATTCATTCATTTATTTTTTAATTTGACCAGAGAGAGACAGAGGATGAGAGTGAGAGAGAGAGGAAGTGAGAAAGCAAGCCACCAGATTCAGGACTCGAACCCTGGTCGGCCATGTGGGAGTGTCCAGCGCCTTAACCACCATGCACCTGCTAGTCCCAACAGATAAACTTTTATCATACTCCTTGCAAAAACTTCAGGAACAGCCATTTGATTATTAAATTACAAGTAGATTTTTGAGCTGTATTAGCAACATTTTCCCATTAACTTCCTGTTACATCTACCATCTTATCTCTCAGTATTCTCTTCTTATACTTTTTTAAAGAATTATTTTATTATTATTTTATTGAATTTTATTTATCTTATTTATTTTAATTTGACCAGGGAGGGACAGAGTGAGAGTAAGAGTGAGAGTGAGAGAGAGAGAGAGAGAGAGAGAGGGAGGGAAGGGGGGTAGTGAGAAAGCAAGCTGCCAAGTCCGGGACTCAAACCATGGTTGGCCATGTAGAGTCCAGTGCCCTTAACCACCATTCCACCTGTCGGCCCCATCGTCCTTAAACTCTTACCCTAGACAATCTCTTTATGCGCCTTTGAATATTTATTTTCTCCAGTTTTTAGTAAATATCACAAAACTCCCTCAAGAAGACGTTCTATTAACTCATTCAAATCCTAAAAACTTTTTTATCTATATTTACTCATGACCTGTTCATGTATTTTTGAATGCTAAATGTGTGTATGTTTCCACGTGCACATGTGCACGCACACACACTCACACACCCCTACCCCTGCTGCTATTTCTTAGCCCAGAATAAAACAATACAGATCCTAGTCTCAAAATTCAGACATTTGCCTCTTTACAGAGCCCATCCCTGCTTGGAAATTAGAATATTGGTGATTGTAGTTATTTTTCCCATTACCCCAGACCTAACTCTTATCTGCTCAGGAAATGTGGGGAGACAGAGGACAGCCAGTGTGGCTAGACTTTGACAGCCATTGTACCAACTGTTTTATTAAAGCTGTCTTTTGTCTCCTTACTCTGTTTTAATTCCTGCTACTAACAAGTATCAAAAGACAGGCAACTTAGGGTCAGCCGTGGTGGCACAGTGATAGCACTCAGCTCTGTGATGCTGGATCTATATGGAAGACCAGGGTTCTGTTCCTGTGTCATCCTGAACTTTCCAGGTATGTCTGTGAACCTGGTTGAATAAAAAAGCTGGGGAGAGGAACACAGAGACCCTGTTAAAAGTGTGTGTTTCTCTCTCCCTTTCTATCTCCCTCTGTTTCTCTAATGGGAGAAATAAATGAATCAACTAAGAAAATAAGAGATCTCAATATTAGGTAGCACTCTAAAATGAAAGGTGATAAGAAGATTGCAGTGAAACCCAAAACAGGTTACATGCTTAAATTATGTTTCTTTTCAATGCAGAAAAGTAAAATTAAAATTGAGAACATTAACTGGGAAATTCAGCTAATGCACCCCAAAATTTATATATTTGGGACACCTTTTAATTTAATGTTAATGAGGCAACTAGGAGCTATTGCCACCCTCTGGAAGGCAGCTTTATTTGAATCTATAGGTTGCCATAGTTACTTTAATTGTGCAAAACGACTGTTTTCTTTATAGTGATACTTAGTAAAGTATATTTTTTCTTTTTATTAAGAATTATTTTATTTAACTTTACTTATTTATTTATTTATTTTTAATTTGATCAGAGAGGGACAGAGTGAGAGCAAGAGAGTGAAAGAGAGAGAGAGAGAGAGAAAGTGAGAAAGCAAGCCACCAGGTCCAGAACTTGAACTGCGGTCGGCCATGTGGGAGTCCAGCATCATTAACCACCATGCCACCTGCCGGCCTCAGTAAAGTATAATTTAAAGTAGGTTGCTATACTCATGGATATAGTATCCTTAATAGTACACATTAAATTCATTCTCTGGAAAGTTAAAATATGCACATATTCAGGATTTTAGGGTAGTGTTTTTGTAGAGAAATTTGAATATTTGATTCAACATCTAGGCAGCAGGTGGCTTAAGAAGAGAGAAGTGCACCGGACCAGCAGTTAGCGTAATGGCTATGTCGCTGGACCCCCACGTAGTCGACTGTGGTTCGTGTCCTGGACCCGGTGGCTTAAAACTCACGCCGGGCGTGTGTGCATGCGTGCCCAAGATCCCGAGAGGAGAATGGAGGAGAAGGGATTGCGGCATGGCCATCCCCCCTAGGGGGTGATTTCTCGCTTTCTATCTCTCTGTCTCTCTCTGTCTGGCAAGCGCACGTGCCCTGTAGCAAAAACCTCTCAAAAAAAAAAAAAAAAAAAAAGAAGAAGAGAGAAGTTCAGATATTAAGGAAACCTGAACCTTAGTTTAAGGTAGAAATGACTTAAGCCGGAAGCTGCAATAATTTTTTCTGTAATTTTTATAGTCTAGCAAATATTATTTAGAAATGTCATGCTGCCACAATGAAAGAATAGAGAGAGACAAAGATTTCTACTCAGATCCGAGCTCTGAAATATGCAAACTGACCCAAGATGGGCAAGTCACTTAACCTTTCTGACATTTAGAGTTCTTGTGTATCGGAGGGGGAATGCTAATGTGAATGTACTGGATAATTAGGAAATACCATATCAATATTAAATACTATTGTTATTCTAATGGGCTTCCCCTTGTCACACAGCCCACAAGGATGTGAATTGTTAGAAGAAAACAATGTGAAAAATGGGCAGTTAGGTCTGTAATGCCTTACACTAAGGAGAAGGAGTTTATTGTGTATGTAATTATACTCTTAATTTCTTCACTAATAGATGATTCAGGTTTTAGCAACCACTCTGTGAACCTCTCTGAGCAATGTCTGCAGCATCTGATATTCATATAGACTTTTCTTACAGATATTTTCAGTGTCAAGTCTGACTTTCCTAGGGTGCTCGCCATAGTGTTTTTTTATCATTATTTTTACATCTTTCAAGACAGACATTCAGAGAGTCTTCTTGCTCTGAACTACCTCTATCAAAAATTCAAAAGTAAAAAGGATTGCCTTTTGTTACCGACTGAAGTGAAGGACAAAAGTGCTGTCGGGATTGGAAATCTTCCTGGGAGCCCGTCCTACTGAACAGTGTTGAGCTCTCTAGGTGTGTTCCTGCGTGTACAGATGTATCTTCTCTGAATAGCTGTCTGAGTGTTTTAGAAATAAAAGAATAGAGTTAAACAGAAAAGGTCTGGCTGATGCTAGGACTAAGGAAGAGAGAGAAAAGGAAAGGAAGAAAGAAAAAAGTGAGTCAAGGACAGAAACAGCCACCCTCGTGCAGAGCCATAGCCTCAGACATCTGTGAATAACATCGCCACCCCGCCCGCCAGTAATGCTGCTGACGGCTGACGGAAAAGAGAAAGGGGACTTTCAGAGACAATGCGTTGTAGGGCAAAGTTCTAGGCTGATACGTGTGGTTATGCATCTTAGTGTTGTAACTCAGGCTGAGGGTAGAGAAACTAAGGCAGCCATACAAAATGGCTTTTATGTCCCGGTTTAATGTAAAGCATTCAGGCCATTCACTGACTCTTCTGCCGTTTAGGAGGGCATCTTACAGCTGCTGGATGCCTAACAAAGGCCAGCTCAGATGTGCTAGCTTTCAAGTGCAGGGTGCGGGGTGCAACAAGCTATGATTGATATATAGAATAATCCCCATTATCTATGGGCCCCAGATCATATCAGAGTGGTAGGCAACCTCAGCAGCCATCATTCAAATCATCGTATCACAATACCTCCGTCTTCACCGGTGCTACCGTTTCCCCTCCACTGTCACTTTAGAAATTATGCCTGCATAGCAAACCTCTAGTTTTAGAAACACTGATGCATTTTTGCCTTAAAAAAAATCATGGATAATCGTATTATCAAATGGAATCACCCCAAATTTTCACTATCGCTTTTTAATTCTAGTCTAAGATACATTATTTAGAAAAATTAAGTATAAATGCTACACAAATTGTAAATCTAGAAAATTTCTTCTGGGCCTAGTGAGTAAGCAGATCAGATGTCATCAGCAAGGTTGTCTTCATGTAATGTGGTTGACCTGACAGATTTCATCCTATATGCTAAATTTGGGACAGGTATCAGTATGCTCTAAAAGATTTATTTTTATTCTATTATGAACTATAGCACAATCCCAAATCTGCCTTACTCATACATTCCCTGTAGTAATATTTTTACACCCTTGACTTTGAGTTCATAACCAAAGCAAGGCTTGACCAGATTGTACAGTCCGTAGCATACTGGACTGCAGTGCTAGAAGCCTCATGGCCGGTTGCCCATTAGGTTGGTCTGAAAACATGCCAGGTGTATACTGGGCACCAAGATACTGAGAAACTGGAAGCCAGGGAAAGAGAACTGTAACATGACAGGAACCTGTCAAGGTTTGCTTCTCTCTCCCCCTCTCTCTCTCTCTCTCTCTCTCTCTGTACCCCTCTCCCTCTCCCTCTCTCTCTCTCCCTCTTTCATATACATGTATGTGCATATACTTTCTATCATGAACAAAAAAGAAAGAAAAACTGAAGTAAGGTAATTATACTGTCCAAAACAGGAAAAAAAGAAAAAAACCGAAAAGGTAGAAGTAAACTTGTTATGTTAGAAATAGTACTTGGCAGGCCAGCTGGTGGCATGGTGGTTAAGTTACTTGCATCCCACATAGTCAGTTAGTGGTTTTAGTCCCGGACTCAGTGACTTGAAAACCATACCAGGCACATATGCATACATGCCCAAAATCCTGAGAAGAGAATGGAGGAGAAAGGATTATAGTGTGGCAGCCCCCCCCCCAGGGGATTTCTCACTTTCCCTCTCTCTCTCTCTCCCTCTCCTTCCATCTCCCTCTTTTTACCCCATCTCTCTCCCCTCTTCTTCCTGTCTTTCTCCAGTGTACCCAGAGACCCTTTAGCAAAATAAGAAAAGAAACAAAATAGCATCTAGCTAGGGATCAGATCTGTGTTCCTGTCCTAATTCTTCTACTTAGGAGCTATTTCACTTTGAGCAATCGGTCTTAATCTATCAGAGCCTGAATTTCCCATCTGTTCATTGTGAGTGGAAACATCCGTACTTCCTACCTGATAAGGTTCCTAAATATTTAGATCAGATAAAATTCTGTAGGTACTTTGCAAATGGTAAAATACTGCTTAGATATCAAATGATGTTTTGTGCACAGTGTATAAGCTAAATAAGTTTCAGAGGATTGTTCTGTGAAACACTGACAGTGCTCAGGTGTGTTTTGAGGGCGTCATTGTTACAGCAGCATACCAGGAACCATGTATTACATGGGAGTGAGAATGGAAGAACACTGAGTCTGTGCCTTGCTTCGTCTGTCCAAGATCATGGGGAGGGTCCATGGTGAGGGTCTGTAACCCACCCCCTTCCATGTGGCTGGAAAATATGGTGGGCTTAGTGGAGAAGTAGGAAAGAGAGTCAAATCCAGAAGCCAAACCATCTCATTATCCAAGATAATAAATAGACTACAGCTTGGTGAATAATTACTGAGGCCACCTAATCAATCTCCTCTCTTTTCCCTCCACCTTCCTTCACAGTAAGAAACACTTGAATTTTTCTGAAAATTGGGTAAAAAGCCTACTGAAGGTCAATCACTGAGGAAGAAATAAAGCAAAGGGAATTTCTCAGTCTATATTAGGCTATATCAGATTAACAGTAAGCAGAAATAAAAGCTATACCTCTGCTGTCGCTTTTCTTAAACGTCCTTCCTCTAAAACCGTCTTTGCATCTAGAGTTAGGTGTGGGAAAGAACTTTGAGTCTTGAGTTAGATATCTATATAGTTTTCAAACACGCCGAAAGTTTTCAAAATTTTCATAGTATGTAAAGCTATTATAGAAAAACAATAGCAACTCTATGTAGTCACATGTACCATTTGATATTACCATTTCCAATCAAATTTGGGACTTTTAGGTCTATCATGATGCACAAAATTGGTTTATTTTTCATATTAGTTCTATCAGGATTTGGTATCCGGGTTATTATAGTTAAATAAAACAAATTGGAGAGCTTACCCATTTGTTCTATATAAAACTTAATATTTTTTTTGAAGTTTATCAATAACTCTTTTTTTTTTTTTTTTTTTGAAAGGTTTTAGCTATAGGGCACATGTGCTTGCCAGAAAGACAGAGAGAAACAGAGAGACAGAAAATGAGAAATCACTTCCTGGGGGGATGGCCACGCTGCAATCCCTTCTCCTCCATTCTCCTCTCGAGATCTTGGACAAGCATGCACATGGACCCAGCATAAGTTTAAGCCACCAGGTCTGGGACTTGAACCACGGTCAACCACATGGGAGTCCAGCGACATAGCCATTCTGCCAACTGCTGGTCCCAGTAACTCAATTTTTTAAATCTTCTAGACTTGAGGATTTATTTGCTGAAAAATTTTTAACTATTTCATCAGTTTATTTTGTAGTTACAGAGGTTTTCAGGCTTTCCATTTATTCTTGAATGAATTTTGGCAAGTTATAATTTCTAGGAAATGGTTGATTTCAATTAAACTTATAAATATATTAACTGTTTGCTTTTTATTTTCTTTTGCTCTATCTGCAGATATTCTCTCTCTCATTTTAATGTTCTTCATTTTTACCTTGTCCCTCTTTCTTCCCTCCTCAATTCATCTGACCAGAACATTGTCAATGTTACTGATGTTTTCAAGGGAGCAACTTTTCTCTTTTTGGAATGCCATTGTTTCTTTTTTAAACAGACTTTTTATTTTAGAATAAATGTTGATCATAGAAAATTTGTGAAGAGAGTATACCAGTTTCTATAATTTTTTCCCTTAATGTCATATATTGCCTTTGTCAAAACTAAGAAGCCAACATGGCACACCACTATTGACTAGACATCAGTTCTCATTCAGATTTAACTAGATTTTTTAAAAGATAATGTCATTTTTCATGTTCCAATAGTCAATCCACAATCACACATTGCATGTAGGTGTCATGTCTCCTCTCATCTCTGACAGTTTCTTAGTCTTTCCTTGTTTTTCATGACTTTGACAATTTTGAGAAGTACCACTCAAATATTTCATCAGATATCCCTCAATCTGGGTTTGTCTGACATTTTCATGATTAATCTAGGGTTATGAGTTTTGAAAAAGGTGAAATACTTTCTCAGGGACTACATGATATCCATATGACATCTCAGTATTGTTTTCCAGGTTCTTCCACTGTAAAGATACTGTTTTCTTTCTTCTTTTACATTCTGTTTAGAAGCAAGTCACTAAATCTAGCACACACTGAAGGGGAGAGGATAAACTCCACCTCTTGGAAGGGGGGTCTACCTGCATGTATTATTTGGAATTTTTCTATAAAGAAAATTTGTAAAAATCTTCTGTCCTGGGACCAGCAGTTAGCGTAATGGCTATGTCGCTGGACTCCCACGTAGTCGACCGCGGTTCGAGTCCCGAACCCGGCGGCTTAAACTCACGCCGGGCGCGTGTGCGTGCGTGCCCAAGATCCCGAGAGGAGAATGGAGGAGAAGGGATTGCGGCGTGGCCACCCCCCCTGGGGGTGATTTCCTGCTTTCTATCTCTCTGTCTCTCTCTGTCTGGCGAGCGCACGCGCCCTATAGCAAAAACCTCTCCAAAAAAAAAAAAAAAAAAAAAAATCTTCTGTCCTGTTTATTTAACTCTTCATATCAGATGGGTTTATGTATAGTTACTTTGTACTTTGAATTCTAATCTAGTGTCACTTTATGCTAGTTAGCAATTTTCTACTAATTTTTTTTTTTAATGATTTGTTATAGAGCATGTATTCTCTCTGGAGACAGAAATGGAGAGAGGGAGAAAGTAAGAATGCACCCTTTCCCCAGGAGGATGACTATACTGCAGTCCCTTCCTGTCCACTTTTTTCAGGATTTGGGGCATGCACATGTGCCTGGTGTGTTTTTCAAGCTGCTGGGTCCAAGACTCAAACCCTGGAGTCAGTTATATGTGATCCAGCTGCTTTAACCTCCACTCCATCTGCTAGCCCTATTTCTCTTCCTTTTAAGCAGTACAGAGACATTAGAACATTTCACTTCAACTATCCCTGTTATAGCGCACATGCTTAAATTGTCTGCTATTTTGATCATATCCTTTCTTGTTCACTTCCTAATCTCATGAATTATATATTACTTTTATTATATTCAGTTGCTTAAATTTAAAATTTATTTTCTAATTTCCTTCAGTATATTCATTGGAATTTCTTATACTGGAGCTCCCATAGATTATTTTGGGGGGAATTACCTTTGTTTCACTATATTTTTTAAGTTTATGTATTCATTCCATTCAGGAGTGAGAGAGACAAAGAGGGAAACAGCACCCCCAATAGAGTTTTGACACCATTATCTACCTCCACCTTCAGCCATCCCTGGGTCATGGGCATACGCATGCCTGACATACTCAGAGAAGACTCTAGATGCAAATCCAGAACCTTCCCATGGGGATCAGCCTTGCAGAGCATCACATTTACTGCTGCACCACCATTGGCTTCCTCACCCTAACCCCTAATTTTTTTTTTTTAAATAATTATTTATTTTATTTTTATTTATTCATTCATTTATTTTTTAATTTGACCAGAGAGAGAGAGAGGGTGAGAGTGAGAGAGAAGAAGTGAGAAAGCAAGCCACCAGATTCAGGACTTGAACCCTGGTCAGCCATGTGGGAGTGTCCAGCACCTTAACCACCACGCCACCTGCTGGTCCCCCCTAACCCCTAATTTTTTAAAGAGGTTTGCTAGGTATGTGGTTCTTTGATGGTATTTTCTCTTAGAACTTCTAATATTATTTCATTTTCTTCTTTCTTTGTTGCCTTAAGATGGCGGTTGACAGTCTAATGGCCATTCTTTTGAGGGGGATGTGTCTGTTCTCTCTGGAAATTTTTAAGGTTACTTGATCTTTCATGTTTTGTGGGTTCACTATAATATGTGGGTGGATTTCATTTCATTTCTTTTTGTTGGGATGTGTGGGGTTTTGATTCACCTGCCCCAATACTGGATAAGTGATGGGGGTTTTTTTTGTTTTTTTTTTTTTTGTTTTTCCTTGATCAGGAATGTGAATATTCCTGTTTGTCATCCGTTCTAGAATATTGTCATCTCTTTAAATATTTTCTCTTGTCCAATCTCTTTTTTTATTCTCTGGAAAGTCCAATTACCCATACTTGAGGAATTTTATCTTATGTATCTCTAAATGTCTCTAACATGTATTCTGTCTCCTTATATCTCCAGCTGCGTGATGGGTAGTGTTTTATGGAATGGGCAAACATTTTGGAGAAGAGCCAGATAGTAATTAAGTACTTTGGGCATCGGGGGCCATGTGGTCTCTGTTGCAACTATTCATCCTTGCCACCGTAGTGCAGAACCACAGATCGTATGTACATGAATGAGTGTGGCTTGTTCCAAGAACATTTTATTTACAAAAACAGGCAATCGGCCACAGTTTGCTAACCTTCACTTCTATTCTTTAGCTGTGACATCTAACCTTCCCCTACTTAGCTGTTGATTTCAATTACTAAAATCTTTAGTTCTGGAAATTTGATTTGGTTCTTATTAAAATCTTCTTAATCATTTCTACACATCTCTTATATCTTTTTTTAGTTTTTATACACTTTTTTGTTTGTTTCCATATAGTTTTTATAACTAATTATTTTATTTTATTACTATTCTAGTAACTGAATTTCCTACATATTTACATCTGTTGTTTCGATTGACATTTTATTATACATCTTATGTTATTATGCAACTAACGTTTTTTGTAGTAAGCACATATGTTTGACATAAATCTGTGGAATTCTACAGGACCTGGGTTGAGAATGTTCTCTTCCTAAGAGGATTTGCTCTTAGCCTTCCTTGGTGTTAGGAGATACTATTGGAGCTACTTTATTTTCTCATCTTGGAAGTTCCTTAGCTATACAGGCAACTGCCAGCTTCATAATGTCAGGGCTTTGGTGCATATTCTCAGGAAAGGTTCTTTTAAATTTAGACTCTAGATGTGCTAAAAACACATCTTTTGTATTGTTGGCTTCCTTTAGTAAGAGTATTGATTCTAAAGTCTGGGCATGGTGGTGTGCATCTGTAGTTCTAGCAACTTGGGAGGCTGAGGCAGGAGGGTCACAAGCTGCAGGCTGGCCTGAGCAACATAATGAGATCTGCTCTTTAAAAAAAGAGAGAGAGAGAGAATTAGGTTCTTTCTAGCCCATCCTTTTACTGTTTGTAAGCTTATTGAAGAGTACCATTTTGACTGAGACATCTCAGGCACCGTAGCCCACCCAGATCAGGTCTGTGGGCTGTGGTTCATTCCCCTGAACACAGCTATAAAGCCTTCTTGCTATTAGAATTTGCCCCTCAAGACAGCCCTAGTGTTACATTTGTCTCTATTCTGGATTTAATTTATGGTTCTTTTTTTTTTTTTTAAATTTTCCTGCCCTTGGTAGAATTGTTTTACTTTCTCAGGACTAGCAGTTGGTGTAATGGCTATGTCGCTGGACTCCCATGTAGTCTACTACGGTTCAAGTCCCAGACCTGGTGGCTTAAACTCACACTGGGCACGTGTGAGTGCATGCCCAAGATCCCAAGAGAATGGAGGAGAAGGGATTGTGGCTTGGCCATACCCCCAGGAGGTGATTTCTCACTTTGTCTCTCTCTCTCTCTCTATTTTTTTTGGTGAGCACACATGCCCTATAGCGAAAACCTCTCAAAAAATAAAATCGTTTTACGTATAAGTTCAAAGAAGCATTTAATATGTTTGTTGCAGTTTACACAGCATTTAGGTGTTTTTCAGAAAAGAACAATTGTTGCAGTATCTAGTCAGCCCACTATATAGGAAGCAGAAGTGACATGATGAAATTTTTATTCTGAAGAATTATTTGGACATCACTATGGAGACCATCCAGGAACCCTCTCTGACCTGCCTCTGATGCAGATTTCACCTATTTCAGTGCTGTACCTGGATCACAGCTTAGCCTAAATATCATCCCCAAACTGAATTCTTCCCTGACACCCTAGACTAGATCAGGTCATTGTGTGTTCCTCATTTTAAATGTAATCAATTGTACACTTATATTGATTTTTATTTTTTATTACTTCCCCTACTCTAAACTTAATTAGAGCAGGGACCAGTACTGTTGTGCTTGTAGTATATCCCATGACTTGACCAGGTCTTCCAGAAATATTTGTCAAGCAAATAAATGAACATATTGAATTATCTGTTTACAGGTTTTATAGATGATGTATTGTGGCACTTCCACAATGAATTTTTTCATTAATCAAGTATGAACATTTCTATGGTCCTTGAAAAAGGACTTACCTAGTAACTAGCCCAATTGAAATTAATGTAGAAACTAATGTATTTAAGTCATGAGATATACATTTTATGTATAAAATTGAAAATTATCCTAAAAAATGATCAAGTCCTCGATTGACAAGGTTGTAGGGAAATTAATAATTTCATGCACTACAGATCAGAGTATAAAGTGATAAATGGCTTCTAAATAGGCAGTTTGGGGACCAGCAGGTGGTGTGGGGGTGAAAGTGGCTAGATCCCTCATGGCTGACTGTGCAGTTTAAGTCCCAGACACAGTAGCTTAGAAAACACACCAGACATCTATGCATGAGTGCCCAAAATCTTGAGAGGAGAATGGAGGCAGAGGGATTGTGTTATGACCATCCCCTCCGGGGGGGGGGGGGGGTATCTCTCTCTCTCTCTCTCTCTCTCTCCCCCTCCCTCCCTCAGGAATGCACATACCCTATAGCAACCAAAAAAAAAAAAATGCAATTTTGTACTATGTATCAACTACCTGAAAATATACATTTAATCTAGTGATATACTTTTAGGGACTTGTTCCTAGGAAATAATCATATATGAGTTAAAAATATAAAGTATAATATTACCTACTGAAACATATTTATGTTAGAAAAAGAGGCAAAGAAGTCTACATTTCCATAAGTAGAGAATTCAGTTAAATTATGGCATATCTATATAATGAAGGATTGTTCTTCCATTAAAAAGAATATATTAGAAATTTAAATGATGTGAGAAAATGTTTATAATTCACTCATAAAGTTATAGATCAGAATGTATAATGTGTATATAGACTTATAGGAGGAAGACCAGCTTGATATTTAGAAAATGGTGGATGGGGGGACCAGCAGGTGGCATGGTAGTTAAGGCGCTGGACATTCCCACATGGCCAACCACAGTTTGAGTCCCAAACCTAGTGGCTTGCTTTCTCACTTTTTCTCTCTCTCTCTTTCTCTCTCTGTCTCTGTCTCTGTCTCTGGTTAAATTGGAATAAACGAATAAATATATTAATTCTTAAAAAAAGAAAATGGTGGTTGGGACCAGCAGATGGCATAATGGTTACATTGCTGAACTCCCACATAGTTGACCACCGTTCAAGTCCCAGATCCAGTGGCTTAAAACTCACGCTGGGTGCGTGTTCGTTCATGCCCAAGATCCCAAGAGAAGAATGGAGGAGTGTGGCCATCCCCCCAGGGTGTGACTTCTTGCTTTTTGTCTCTCTGGCGAGTACACACACCCTATAGCAAAAAAACTCTCTTAAAAAAAAAAAAAGAAAAAGAAAATGGTGGTAATAATTATTTCCAGTTGGAACATTTATAGGAAAGTTTTATTTTGATCTTTATTTTTCTGAATTTATTTTTTCAAAACATGTATTAGTTTCTTTAATTGCAATCCATATTATTTTTTTTTAAATAATGTTAGTTTTAGGGTAGAAGGTGATATTTATATCAGAACCCTCTACACCAACCATAATTATTTTTTTGTTTTTATTCTAAATTCCTTTCTGTATTTTGTTTCTCTTGGATTCTGTAGTTACATACAAGAGTGATTTTAGTTTGGATTAGTTCAAGAAAGCTTGGTTGGTTGGTTGGAAAAGAGGCCAGAAATCAAATACCTTTCTGTCCTTGGCATATGCATGATCACTCTACCACAGAAACTAAAATGACAAGATCTCATATATATTTTGTAAGAATTATTTATTTAATTATTTATTTAATTTATTTAATTTTATGTATTATCATTATTATTATTATTATTATTATTTTAATTTTCTATAGGGACAGGCACTCACCAGAGAGAGAGAGAGAAAGTGAGAAAGCAAGCTGCAAGGTCCAGGATTAGAACCACAGTAGGCCATGTAAGAGTCCAGTACCTTAACCACCAGGCTACCTGCTGACCCCAAGATTTCATATCTTTTTTTTGGAGAGGTTTTTTATTTTTCGCTATAGGGCATGTGCGCTCGCCATACAGACAGAGACATAGAGACAGAAAGCAAGAAATCACCCCCCGGGGGGATAGTCACACCGCAATCCCTTCTCCTCCATTCTCCTCTCGGGATCTTGGGCACGCACGCACACGCGCCCAGCGTGAGTTTTAAGCCACCGGGTCCGGGACGCAAACCGCGTTTGACTATGTGGGAGTCCAGCGACATAACCATTATGCTAACTGCTGGTTCCCAAGATTTCATATCTTTATAGAACCAGATTATCGCTTTTACTGTATAAGTGTCTACTGCTTTGTAAAACTCCAAGGAAATTAGAATGCAAAACAAAATCCAAATAAGGAAAGGGTTATAAGGGAGGAACGTTTATAAAAGGAGAAGAGTATGATTTCAAAATTTCATCTTCTAAAATGTTTTCTTAAAGAAAATCTGTTTCTTTTACCTTACCAAATGTATAGAGATAGAATTAATTTCTTCTTCTAGGTATTTAAAATTTCTGGGGAAGTAAAAGGACTCTGATTATGGAATTGATCACCATCCAAATGATACGTCACCTTGATTGAAACAATAGGAGGTCTTTATAGGTTGGGAAACACAAAAGAAGGAGTTATTGGTTGCTCCCTCATCATCTTCCATCATTTCTCATTCTCGCGCTGTGACTTCCTTTCCTTCCCATTCTGCTCACAAATGGATATTGGTGGGAACTACGCGAAGTGCAAAGTGACTTTTACCTGCTGTGCTGCAGGCAGAATTGACAATTCAGAAATACCACCCTCTAGGTAGCTCTCCGCTTCTCACTCTCTCTAGAGGAAGCTAAGATATCATACATTCCTAAGAGGAAAGGGAGGTGAAAAGAGGCCAATGAGAAACTTAGAAACTCCCCACACTTCATCATTTGCCCACTCATGCTTGCAAAATAATCTTTACAGTCAACCACCAAATTTTCAGGACAAAAAAACATACTCAGTGACATTGAAGGAAAGGGAGAGCTTGAAAGAAATGTACCTTGTCAATTTAACCAGGCCTTTCTTTTACAAGGTTAACCTCCGGTGCATTTATTCAGCCCACTTCCTCAGCACGCTATACGAGGCAGTATGCAGACTCTGAGAGATGATAAAGCCAAGGACACATTGATCCCTCAATATCTCTACAGACAGTGTTCAGCTGAGAAAATGATAGAGAAAATAACCATAGAAGATAATATAGTTTTTGCTGAGTAATAGGACGGATGCTCACCTGACCTAGCACTAAATGATGATCTTTAAGTAGAGATTATGGGGAGATTCCATGGCAAAATAATTTTGGGAAGTGATGTTTAAACAAAGTTAAAAAGATTTCTTCACTGCCGGGCTTCTGAGATTCCTTCATATGATGTAGTTACACTGAGAACCTATAGAAGGGTGACAAAATTTGCATTGTCTAAAAAAAGGTTTGGGTTGGCTAATCCCTTTTTCATGGGACCTCTAACAAGATCATTGTTCCTTATGGCATGTTTTGGGAAAATGTTGATCATTGAGTAAATTGTCACTGGGGAAGGGACTATAAAATGTGGGCATTGCAAACTGTTCAAGCAAGGGAAGCAAAGCCACCAGGTCAGCTCACGTCCAAACATTTCAGCACGTTCTTTAGGCACTGTTTTCTCTTATCAGGTGCCTGATTTTACAACCCATTTTTCCTTCAGCAGTAGGTCTTTCCAAACTATAGTGTAATTGTCCTTCACCCCTTTATAGCAATTAATTTCTTCTCTATTCTATTCAAAAACCAACAGAGATCGTTAAAAATGGATTAGTCATACTGTTTGTTTCTCTTTTTCTTGAGTTGTCTTTTTTTTTTTAAATAATCTTTTTCAATTTCAAGCTTTTGTTTGTACTTGCTGCAAAGGTGAATTAATAATCAAGACAAGGTTCCAGTAGACATCAAGCATTTTGCATATTTTTAAGTGCCTCAATCTACCAGATTGAGGAATAACACAAAATAACAAAATCCCTTATATCATGGAAGAGTTTAATGAAGTTACTGTGGATAGCACTGGTACACTGTATTTTTTTAGATGATTCTGCCTTTCATAAAAGGTGTTTAGTGTACTTGTGTATATGCACTCAAATGGGTGCACGTGTGATGGCTTCTCTGACGACAGAATGCGACCCAGAAGCAGATGTAAGGTCAGCCTATTAAGCATTGGTGGCAGAAGGTTCCATTGTATGAATTCTGTTTTTTTAAGAGTCTTGGAGTAAAATTAACATAGACACTACTACATTTAGGTATTCAGCTGCTTATTATTTAATAAAAGAAGGAAGTTCTGTGTCATAATTTCTTTGACACTATCTGTCACTAAAAGCAGTGTGTCCTTGTTTTACCATTTGTTCATCTTAATCTTTCAGAGCACTCTCTGTTTTATTGAAATCATGTAACTTCAATAACTCGAGGCCCAAGGAAAAAAATGAAAATACTGTATCTTGACACATGAGAATACCCTGCCTTCTCATTAGAACTACTTCAGTACTTAATTATCAGTCATAGAAGTAAACCCCAAATAACATTTGAATCAGAGCATTAGTCTTTTATGTCTTAATTTTAAATAACCATCTATTAACATAATCTTTTTACCAATGTCAAAGAGGAATTCTTATTTTTACTTTTGTCATCTCAGGAGGAGAAACTCTATTCTTAAAGTATAAAGGAAATTATTTCACTATTAATTAAAATGGTGACTGTACTCTAAAGATTTCCTGCTAAGTACAAATACATGATCACTTTTGCTAGAGATCTGCAATGTTTAACTACAATTTCTGCTTCTTTTTGCTTTTTACAAAATTTTCTACTTTGCCTACTGTTATATAAAAATGTTTCAAATAATTAATGCTGATAAGCACTAATGATAATTTGTTGTATTGCTAATTCATAAAGTCTCATAATTGTATATCACCGGTATTTTTATATTCTGTATGTCACTCATTCATTACCTTTCTGTTGTGCATTGAACACCAACAACATGCCAGCCACAGATACAGGCCCTAGAGCCACAACACAGGAGAGGTGGCCAGTAAACCCACAAGCACATTATCATATTGGATGGTCACATATACAGTGATCAGCGATAAAGCATGCAAAAGGAAAAAAGGCCAGCCAGGGCTGGCAGGTGGCATGGTTGTTAAAGCACTGGATGCTCTGGACCAGCATTTGGTGTAATGGCTATGTCACTGGACTCCCACGTAGTCGACCGCAGTTCAAGTCCCAGACCCAGGGCTTAAACTCATGCCGGACACATGTGCGTGAGTGCCCAAGATCCTGAGAGGAGAATGGAGGAGAAGGGATTGCAGAGTGGTCATCCCCCCCGGGGGCCGATTTCTCGCTTTCTGTCTCTGTCTTTCTGGTGAGCGCATGCACCCTATAGCAAAAACCTCTCCAAAAAAAAAAAAAAAAAAGGCACTGGATTCTGACATGGCCAACTGCAGTTTGAGTCCTGGACCTGGAGGCTTGCTTTCTCGCTTTCCCTTTCTCTCTGTTAGTCTCTGTTCTAATTAAAAATAGTCATAGTAAATAAAATAATTCTTTCTTGAAAAAAGACCTGTGAGAATGAGAAATTATACTTTCACATATGGTAGTTAGAGATAAACCCCCCAGTCTGAGTCATGTAAATAGACCAGAGGGAAGTTAGTGAGCAAACCGTGCACGTACATATGTAGGGGAAGAGTTCCCAGGCAGAGTTAGCAGTGCTTGGAAAGACCCCGAGGCCAGAGCATGCTTCCTATGTTTAAGTAACCTAGGTAGGCAGAGGGCTAGAGTGGATGAGTCAGACAAGGAGCGGGCTCATATAAGGTCCTGTAAACCTTTGTAAAGGCTTTGGCTTTCACATCAAGTATCACTTTTTACAGTTTTGAGCCAAGGAGTACTGTGATATAACTCATGCTTAAAAGGTTCATAATAGTATCTTGCCAAAACGGTAGTCCCCCCTTGTCTGTTGAGTATGTATTCCAATAACCCCCCGTGTGTGCCTGAAACCATCGTTAGTACTGAACTCTGTCTATACTAGGGCTTTACTGTGGGAAGTGTGTATACACAGCTGGGTACACTGGACAACAACTGATTCATGACCTGAGTAGGACAGAATTGGCCCGTGTGAGATTTCATCACATAACTCAGAATGGCATGCAATTTGAAACGGAAGAATTGTTTATTTAGGGCTCAGGCCTGGTGGTTAGGGTGCTGGACTCCCACATGGCTGACCATGGTTCTCGTCCTAGACCTGGCAGCTTGCTTTCTCACTTTCCCTTCCTCTGTCTCTGGTCTAATTAAAAAATGATAATAACAAGATTAAAGAAATAAATCTTTTTTAAAGAGAATTGTTCATTTTTGAAGTTTTCTGTTTACTAATTTTAATCCCGAAACTGTGAAAAGTGTAACCATGGGTAAGTGAGGACTGTGATACTCTGACAGAAAAAGAGCTGGAAGAAAAAGACCAGGGAGTCTGCAGTAATGAGAGCAGGACCAGAGAGCTGCAGTGCAAGTGTGAGGGGGCAGCCGGGTTCTGCGTATGTTTGGAAGGTACAGATGGCAGAAATGAATTTATAACCTGCGCTTATGTGAACTATAGTTTCTAAATCTCTATTACTCTTTTGCTAAATGAACTTGCATAGGTGAGTGGAGCCAAGGCAGGCAGAGAGGCAGGTGTTAGCAGAAGGAGGGAGTGTCCCAAGTCTCAATACACCCTACTTCCTGTCTCCAGAACCTGTTGAGACTAAATACAATAAATAAATAAAAATAACTGTGTTAAAAACAAATGGAAAACATACATAAGCCCAGTGGTGGGGGCATAGGTAGTAACATGCCACTGTGTGATACTAATGTCTGATGGGCAGGCCCAAGGTTTGGATCCCTGGTCAGTCCGAACATGCTGGGTGCAGCCGTGATCCTGTCTGGCCTGAGGGCTTGAGGAGGATCCTGGCATGGGAAGACCCATTGATGAATCTCTCTCTCTTTTTCTTTCATGAAAGAAAACCATTATTTATTTATTTATTTATTTATTTATTTTTCTGGAGAGGTTTTTGCTATAGGGCGCGTGCGCTCACCAGAAAGAGAGAGAGACAGAGACAGAAAGCAAGAAATCACCCTCTAGGGGGATGGCCACGCCGCAATCCCTTCTCCTCCATTCTCCTCTCAGGATCTTGGGCACGTATGCGCATGCGCCCGGCGGGAGTTTAAGCCAGCAGGTCTGGGACTTGAACCACTGTCGACTACATGGGAGTCCAGCGACGTAGCCATTACGCTAACTGCTGGTCCCTAAAGAAAACATTTTAACACATGTAAAATGTGACCGCTTTAAATTTCTCAAGGCTTCTGCAAATACATACTTGATAATATATGAAAGAGCACATTTTGTGACTTCCTTTATCAAGGTCTTCTTTAACGGAATCATCGATTCAATGGTAGGCATTACATTTAAAATTATACCAATTTTTTGAAGTTTATGTAGTATTTCTTCCATTAGAGAGAGACCTCACAGGGTGTCATACCACAGTACTTCCCCTGGCCTTCCTAGCCAGCCAGGATCACAGGCATGGGCATATACCTGGTGTGTATAAGTGGATTTGGGAACCAAACTTCAGTCTTCTGTATGGATTCATCATTGTGAAGCAGCCTGCTACTACTGTACCACCACAGCTAGCCTGAAATTTTGATTCCTAAGCTCTCTACTCATACAAGCAATATAGAAGATGTCTTATGTAAGTAAGAGCCCTGGGGCCAGCAGGTGGCATGGTTGTTTAGGGCGCTGGACTCCCACATGGTTGATCACTGTTTGAGTTCTGGACCTGGTGACTCACTTTCTCGCTCTCTCTTTGCTCTCTCGCTCTGTCCCTCTCTGGTCTAATTAAAATAAATAAATAACATTAAATAAAATAATTCTTTTTTTAAAAAGAGCATTTAAAATCTTTCTACCATTATTTCAGGTATGGCTTCCATGATTTTTAATTTGCTGTTATTTCCTGTGAAAGTATAGGAGAAAGAAAAAGTATGGGCACTATAGCATTGACCTAAGGTTCAAGTCCAGGTTTCTGCAGTTCCCTAGCTATGTGACCTTGGGGAAATAACCTAACCTCCCTGAACCTCAGCAGCCTCCTCCTTTTTTAAAAAGGAGACAGGATTGCTGTGAGTATTCCATGTGGTATTCTGCATATAAAACAGCTAGCACAGGTGCATATTTACAATTCTGTAGCTGATACATACTATGTTTGTTTTGTTTTGTTTTGTTTTGTTTTGTTTTGCTTTTGAGAGGTTTTTGTCATAGGGCACATGTGCTCACCAGAAAGCGAGAAATCACCCCCCAAGGGGGATGGCCACACCTCAATCCCTTTTCCTCCATTCTCCTCTTGGGTACTTGGGCACGCACAAGCATACGCATACACAACCGGCATGAGTTTAAGCCATCATGTCCAAGACTCGAACTGCAGTCGACTACATGGGAGTCCAGCCACAAAGCCATTACGCCAACTGCTGGTCCTCAGTACAATATTTGTTTAAATGCTGCTGACAAGAAAGAAGTTGGTAACATGGGAAGTGTTTGCGTGTAGAGAGACAATTATTGTGAAAAGAACTGTTACCATTAGGGTGAATGCAACCAAGTTGCCATTCCTTCCCAATAATTTAGAGAAAGAAGGCGACTTCGTATAACTAATATTGAGCACGTAGTCTGGCATACACACTGAAGTAAGGACACATCAATAAAGGCAAGTCCAAATTGTTCAGTGCTGTGTTTAACCCGTTAGAGCTGCACCTACTGTAGTAATATGCTCAGTAAAGCAATGGTTCTTCACTGTGTATAACAAGTCTTTTTCTTAGTGAAGGTTGATATAAGTGAGCCTCCCCTGACTTGCCTTTCTCACTTTTCAACACCTGAACCCTTGGCTCCATTTCTGTCAGGTAGGCAATATGCTCCAGTGAGGTTTAATTTGACAAGACAGCTTTTCTATCCTTATGGCTCATGATATCATTTGACAGTTGAACCAAACAAGAAAATTCACTCAGATCTAACCATACACCATCTGCCAGAAAGCTGAGCCAAAGGATCGTGTGAGAATAGTGAAGATAACTTCTTTACTTTTTTCATCAAGTTTGTACAGACATGTTGAGTGAAATAACCATTTTATGACATAACATTTTATTTTTTAATTTTTAATTTTGTCAGAGAGCATGTGTACTCACCAGAAAGAGAGAAAGAGGGAAAAAGTGAAAAAGTACTCCCCATGGGAAATGGTCATGTCGCAATCCCTTATCCTCCACTTATCCCTCTTTTGAGATTTTGGGCATGCACACAGTGTGCCTGGTGTGTTTTTCAAGTCTCTGAATCTGGGGCTCAAACTGGACGATTTCCCATGTGGGATCTAGCTGCCTTAACTACCATGTCATAGGCTGGCCTTGTATAAATTTTTATTGCTTTCTTTGTAATAACATAATTTAGGTACAATTTTTGTCTGAATGACCAAATTTCTAAATTAAAAATCTGTGCATAGTGGGGCTGGCAGGTGGAGGAGTGGTGGTTAAGTTGCTGGACTCCCACATGGCCAACCATGGTTTGAGTCCCAGACCTGGTGGCTTGCTTTCTCATTTTCTCTCTCTCTCTCTCTTTCTGGTCAAATTAAAAAATAATAAAATGAAATAAAATTTTTTCAAGAATTATTTTATTTAACTTTATTTTTATTTATTTTAACTTGACCAGAGAGGGACAGAGTGAGAGAAAGAGAGAAAGTGAGAAAGCAAGCTGCCAGGTTCGGGATTCAAACTGCATTCAGTCATGTGGGAGTCTAGTGCCCATAACTACCACGCCACTTGTCAGCCCCCAAATAAAATTAATTATTAAAAAATTTTTTTAAATCTCTGTATAACTCTCTACTTGAATTTTTGTGCTCATTATTAATGCTTAGTCATGGTGACCGGATTTTGTGCTAATAACAGCTCAATGGGAGTTGATTCTGAACTAACATGAGAAAAATCCATTATTAATTTAATATAAAACATTGAGATTAGTTTATATAGTTCACTCTTTATAATTTATACATCAGACATAGTCTCTTTTCTAAAAATATTTGAAATAACAATATTTAGCCATTAGTATTTCCATAGTTAGTATTCAAAATGCATTCTGATGCAATAAATGTGATTGATATATTATTCTGAATTTGAAACTAAATAATTAATGTTTTTCTATTTAGGAATGAAATATAACTGTAAGAATATTTTCAAAGCATAAAATCCAGCAGAATGTAAGTTTTTTTTTTGTTTTGTTTTGTTTTAGAGAGGTTTTTTTGCTATAAGGCACGTGCGTTCACCAGAAAGACAGAGACTGAGAGACAGAAAACGAAAAATCACCCCTCCCAGAGCGGATGGCCATTCCGCAATCCCTTCTCCTCCATTCTCCTCTCAGTATCTTGAGCACGCATGCACATGCGCCTGGCATGAGTTTAAGCCACCGGGTCCAGGACTCAAACTGCAGTTGACTATATGGTAGTCCATCGACATAGCCATTATGCCAATTGCTGGTCCCAGAATGTACATTTTTAAAGTAACAAATAATTTACTCTATATTGGAAAATTTTTCATACTTAGATGATACTTTGATATAAACAAAAGGTTATTTTGTCAGTATGAATCAGGTAGAATTTGAAAATTAATTGCTTTTATCCTAATTAACTAGTTAATAAATATCAAACACATACATATGTATATATATTAAAAAAATAAACAGTGGGAACATCAAATAAAATCTTGTTGGCCAAAGTATTTTAAACATTCATTTTTCTTCATGTTTAACAAAGTTTGTCTTAGGGCAAGCAGGTAGCACAGTGTTTATAAGGTGGATAGACTCCCACATTGTTGACCACTGTTCAAGTCCCAGACCCAGCGGTCAGGCTGGGTGCATGTGCATGTGTACCCAAAATCCTGAAAGGAAAATGGAGGAAAAGGGATTGGGGCACTCCCCACCCCCTGGGGGTGATTTCTCACTTTCTGTCTTTCTGTCTCCATCTCTGCAGCAAGTGTACATGCATAATAGCAAAAATCTCTCAAAAGAAAAAAAAAAGAAAGAAAAAAAAAACCCTGTCTCTAATTACTTCTTACAAACATTAGTACATTGGAGAGGCCAGCAGGTGACGTGGTGGTTGGGGCCCTGGACTCCCATATCACAAACCACAGACCCCTCAGCTTGCTTTCTCATTTTTCTTCTCTCTCTTTCTCCTTCTGTCTGCTTTTCTCTGGTGAATGCATGTGCATCAAAGCAAACAAAATTAATAATAACAATAATATAAAATTAAATAATATTTTTAAATTAGTACATTGGAATGATAATGCATAAATATGTGAGAACTAAAATTAATCTGTAGAGTGATAAGCTTATAGGGGAAGAAATGGTTGGCATTAATTATCAAATGCGACAGATTCATTTTGTTGTTAAAATATATAAACAGGCTTAGAATAAATGAATATGACATTTCTATATTTTTTTCACTTACTAAAAGAGATAGCTAAAATTGATTTGTTCAAAATTTCAATGACTGCTATATCACCAGATACTTAAATTGACACAGAATAAGTTCTTTTTTTTTTAAGAATTATTTTATTTTAACTCTTTTTATTTATTTATTTTTTAATTTCACCAGAGAGGGATAGAGTGAAAGTGAGACTGAGAGTGAGACAGAGAGAGAGAGAGAGAGAAAGTGAGAAAGCAAGCCGCCAGGTCCAGGACTCAAACCATGGTTCACTATGTGAGAGTCCAGTGTCCTTAACCACTGTGCCACCTGCTGACCCAACACAGAATAAATTCTAATTTGCTTTTAGATATATTTTATATTTTTAATACTAATCTTGTTAAAATATTTCTGTTCAGTTTTCATAGGTACATTTTAAAATTCTAAGGAAAACTCACATCAACTCCCTAGAGAAATTTAAACACAAAAATCTTGAAGTGTTAAGTCTTTCTTCTCTGTAATGTTTTTATTCTAATATTTTTGTATATTTGCGCACATATTTAAACAAAAGCAATGGAGCGGTAAACCTTGACATGTATCCAAAATTGTTTCTTAAAATTATTAAAATTAAATCTTCGGTTTCATATTAGCTTAATTTTTATTTGGAGGAGAAGCAGTTAAGACATTTTAGCATATATTTAGTATATTTTTATAATAGTTCCATTCAGAGGATATTCATTTAATTGGTCAAATGTTTGGTACCAGTATGAAACTCTTTTCACTGCCGTTCTCAAGGACTAGTCATTGTTTTCTATAGATCTGAAAAGTATTTATTGTAATCCTTTACTTTCAAGGTTGTCTAAAAGAGAGTAATTCCTTTCCATTCATTCCAGGTCAAAATATGAAACAAATAGCTGCAAATACCTCCCGTAAATTTCCACTATAATATGTATATTTTGAACCAATATGCCTTTTTCTTAATTATTGGGATTTCTGGAGACATAGATATATGTGAATGTGTGTGTGTGTGTGTGTATACACACATATATAAAGTGACTGATTCTGATTTTTTTTTTTCCAGGCCTGATGGAATTGGAACTGTTTCAATGGAAGAAAAAGAGAGATTTGAGGAGACAAAAGAAAGACTCTCTTCCCTTTTAGAAAATCAGATAAGCCATTTCAGGTATATATTCTGTTCACTAATGCGAGTATTCATTTTTTTACTTTACCCAACCCTTTATTTCCTACAAATTCTTTATTATATCTTTCTGCTACTACTTGAGAATTATCAGTTGCCCCCTTCACCCAGTTGCCTGCAGTGTATGATCTACTACCTTCAATTTGTGGTTTGCTTTCTAGCCTTTCACTCAATTTTCAGAACTCTTAGATTAATCATTTCCCCTACAATATCCATTCCATAGTACCTCTTGCTTGCCTTTTGCATTTCTCATTCTTCATTGCCTCTTCCACCAACTTCATCTAATGGTCTAGTATGATCATTTTCAGAAGTGTGATATTAAAAAACTGAATGGCAGCTTTTCCACCTTCTTTCTATATCACTGGGCAAGAAAACTCTCAACTCCTACCTCAGTAGAGGGGCCTTTCTTGATTTTTTATAAAGAATTATTAATTTGGGAACCAGCAGTTAGCGTAATGGCTATGTCGCTGGACTCCCACGTAGTCGACCGCGGTTTGTGTCCCGGACCTGGTGGCTTAAAACTCACGCCGGATGCGTGTGCGTGCGTGCCCAAGATCCCGAGAGGAGAATGGAGGAGAAGGGATTGCGGCGTGACCATTCTCCCTCGGGGGGTGATTTCTCACTTTCTGTCTCTATGTCTCTCTCTGTCTGTCTGGCGAGTGCACACGCCCTATAGCGAAAACCTCTCAAAAAAAAAGAAAAAAAAAGAATTATTAATTTAATGTATTATTATTTTTTAATTTGACCAGAAAAAGAAAAAGTGAGAAAGGAAGCTGCCAGATCTGGGACTCTTGCTGTAGTTGGCCATGTTGGAAGACAGTCCCATAACCACTATTATCATAGCAAAGAGTCTTCTAACGTCTTTTCAACATTCACTGTCAGTGACTTGTCACTTATACATAGTTACAACATACACTATTTAAATCATTAGTTATATTTTTTAATTATTTATTTTATCTTATTTGCTCTTATTATTTTTTATTATTTTTTTTTATTTTGACCAAAGAGACAGAGCAAGCGAGGGGGGAAGTGAAAAGCAAGCCATCAGGTCTGGGACTCGAACAGTGGTTGGCAATGTGGGAGTCCAGCACCTTAACCCCCACGCCACCTACCAGCCCCTCGTTAGTTATCTTTTTACTTACATTTTGTGAGAACATGTGCCACAGTATTTAGCACAGTTTCTTACTCAAAAATGTATCAATATTTAATAAATATGCAGGGTGAAAGGTAAATATCTTCGTATATTTATTTTCCCTAATTTTATTTAGTTCAACAGAACCTAATGGTTAAAAAAAGAAATCTGAACCTAATGGCTAAAAACAGAAATATGCTAATACATCTTTTATTCTATCACTCTTTTTGGACTCTCTAAAATGTCATTATGTCGGTAAATTTTCTTATAGCATGTCTGCTGTGTTGTATGTATATGATTTAGAATTATTATATTTGAACTTATTGACAAAATAAACTCAGTGAATATACCCTTCTGCCAAGAACTGTTGTTTGGGAACCAGCAGTTAGCGTAATGGCTATGTCGCTGAACTCCCACGTAGTCGACCGCGGTTTGCGTCCCAGACCCGGTGGCTTAAAACTCACGCCGGGCACGTGTGCGTGCGTGCCCAAGATCCCAAGAGGAGAATGGAGGAGAAGGGATTGCAGCGTGACCATCCCCCCGGGGGGTGATTTCTCGCTTTCTATCTCTCTGTCTCTCCCTGTCTGTCTGGTGAGCGCACACGCCCTATAGCGAAAACCTCTCCAAAAAAAAAAAAAAAAACTGTTGTTTAACCATTTGAATACCGTATGGCTATTCTAAGACCCAGTTTCTTTATCTGTAACATGAAGAGCTTAAACTCTGTGGTTTTAAAATGATATTAGGGTAGGATGATAACCCATTTACATCTTTACTATTAGGTTGTCAGGAAAGTTATAATGTATTTTTCTATATTTTTCTATGCAAAAATGCATCACGCCTTTCCCAGTAACCTAATATTTCAAATGATATATCAAAAAGCATAGGAGGGAGGGAATCAAGGGGGGAAAAAAAGGAAGTAAAACAGGTAAGAGACACAAAATAGAAAATTGTTTGTTGGACATAATAGGTATAGTAATATCTTTGATTGGGCCAATATTCCATGTATTCTGGATGGGAAAATTCATTTTATATGTTATAATGATATTCAGTGAATGACGTAAAATTTTTTTAATTAAATTTTAAAAAGAAACATAGTTAACTTACAGATTTAAGGTTGAATAATTTTTTTTAATTTGCCAGAGGGCATATGCACTTGCCAGGGGTAGAGAGAGAAAGCACTCCCCACCCATAGAGAATAGTCACATCACAATCCCTTCTCCATTTCTCCCTCTTTTTGGGACTTTAGATACACATGGACATGCATACTGCATGTTTCTCAAGCCACTGGGTCCAAAACTCAAACCACACAAGTTGGCCATGTGAGATCCAGCCACCGTAACCATCACACCAGTGGCTGTGAAAAAAATCTGAGATTGAATTTTTTTAGGTTTATAAACAGTAACAGAATCTTTCACATTTGCAGAAATATTTTTCTGTATTTGTATTGTCTCTTAGGCTGTACAGACTCCTTCAAATGTATTTTATATGTCTTTCAATGAAAAATCAATGTAATCTTTCCCTTTTTTGTCACGGTTGAAACAGTTTTGTTTTTTGTGTTTTTTTTTGTTTTTGTTTTTTTTTCCTGAGTGGTTTTCGCTATAGGGTGCATGCGCTTGCCAGACAGACAGAGAGACATAGAGACAGAAAGCGAGAAATCACCCTCCAGGGGGGATGGTCACGCTGCAATCCCTTCTCCATTCTCTTCTCGGGATCTTGGGCACGCACGCACACGCGCCCGGCGTGAGTTTTAAGCCACCGGCTCCGGATGTGAACCGCAGTCGACTACGTGGAAGTCCAGTGACATAGCCATTACGCTAACTGCTGGCTCCCTTGAAATGGTTTTTCATTCAATTATTTGTATCAATAACTTTGTCTCTGTGGTTATTAAATCAATTATTTCAGCCACAACTAATAGAAATCCTCTTTCAAACCGGTTTAAACAATAAGTTTATTTGCTTACTTGCATGCAGGTCTCAGTAGAGTAAGCTTTAAAGGTTTAATTCCATAGCTATATCTCAGTTTCTTTTCTCCCATCAGGAAATAGCTTCATTCCCAGTTGGGAAGTAAGAAGACTCCAGAATCTCTTGGCTTCATGCCCATACATGCCAGCATTCAAAAGAAGTGGTAGAACTGTCTCTTTCTGTGGTTCTCTCTCAAGAATATGAAAAGGTTCCCTAGATGACCCTAGCAAGCCATGTGTCCTATCTCATTTGCCTCGGTAGTTCATAAGCCCATTTCTGAACCCAACTCAGTAGCCAGAGGAAGCTATGCACTGGGTAACTCAATCAGTCCCTGACATTCAAGTGGGATCTCCATGGCTGCATTAGCCTGATCAAAGCCATTCGCCAGGGGAAATCAGTCCTGCATGCTGCTACCTAGAAACTACACAATAGGAGGCAGGGAAGGCCGTTGTCTACATCATTTATTTTATTAGTTTCCTCTTCTCTCTTAGTTCGTTCCTGTGTTTCTCTTATATCCACATGCTCTTTGAATACTTTCTTTAAAAATGTACTCTCCAGTCCTTATCAGTTTTATTTCTTTGGTGTATTGAGGATAAGAATTGAAATTAATTGGTCTAGACCTTTTCTATAAACTTTTTTTTTTCTTTTTTTTTTTTTTTGGAGAGGTTTTTGCTATAGGGCGCGTGCGCTCGCCAGACAGACAGAGAGAGACAGAGAGATAGAAAGCAGGAAATCACCCCCCAGGGGGGATGGCCACGCCGCAATCCCTTCTCCTCCATTCTCCTCTCGGGATCTTGGGCACGCACGCACACGCGCCCGGCGTGAGTTTAAGCCACCGGGTCCGGGACTTGAACCGCGGTCGACTACGTGGGAGTCCAGCGACATAGCCATTACGCTAACTGCTGGTCCCAACCTTTTCTATAAACTTTTATATTCCCTTTTTTTTTTTTGGAGAAGTTTATGTTTTTGTTTTTGTTTTTGTTTTTGTTTTTTTCTATAAGGTGTGTGCACTCGGCCAGAGAGAGACAGAGAGACAGAAAGCGAGAAATCACCCCCGTGGGGAATGGCCACACCACAATCTTTTCTCCTCCATTCTCCTCTCGGGATCTTGGGCATGCATGCACACACGTGGGGCGTGAGTTTTAAGCCACCAGGTCCGGGACACAAACCTCGGTCAACTACATGGGAGTCCAGCGACATAGCCATTACGCTACTGCTGGTCCCTATATTCCCTTTTGATGTTTATAGAGTTTTATAAATTTTACCAGTTTCAGGACCAGCAGATTGCATAATGGTTTTACATCTAGACTTTCACAGAGTCAACCATGATTTGGGTCCTGGACCCAGTAATCCTAAAACTCACACTGGGCCCTTGTGCACATGTGCCCAAAATCCTAAGAAGAGAATAAAAGAGAAAGGATTGTGGCATGGCCATCCCCATGGTGGGAGGGCGGGGAGGGGGGGTGATTAATCACTTCCTGTCTCTTCGGTGAGCACACACACTTTATAGCAGAATTCTTTCAAATGAATGAATGAATGACATTTTACCAGTCTTACCTTTCCTGAACTGAAATTAAACAGAAGAAAGTGTATGTGACCATGTATGTAAATTTAGAAAGAGAATTTGGCCATGAGGACTCTATAAGCTTTTATCAAAAGATCTTCATTAGCTACTTACATCATCATTTAGAAAGAACATAAATTGCTTATGAACTCATGCTAATGAAGTAAAAGTAGTACTATTCATAACTTTTGGGGCCAGCAAAGTGACATGATGGTTAAGGCAGTCGGATCCCACTAATCAATTGCTAAATTCGAGTCCCAGACCTGGCAATTTGAAAAACACACCAGGCACATGTACATAATGTCCCTAAATCCCGAAAGAATGAAAGAGAAGGGATTGTGGCATGGTCATTTCCCAGGTGGGTGCTTTCTTAATTTTCTTCTTTCCTTTTCTGTGCATCTCTTTCCTACAAGCCTATATACCCTGTGTCAAATTGAAAAATAATAACTTCTTAAAATTACCAAAAGGTGTCTGTGCTCAACAAGGAGAGAGCGAGTGGGAGGTTCAAGAAAGCAACCCCTAATGGGATATGGTAACAGCACAGTTTCTTGTCCTCCATTTCTCCATTCTTCTGGGATTTGGGGCACTACACAATGCACCCAGCATGTTTTTCAAGTCACGAGGGCCAGAATTCGAACTGTGGTTGGCCATGTGGGATCTGTCTTTCTTAACCATCAGGCTATGGGGACCAGCCTAGTATTAATGACTCTCATATAGGAATTTATTTTAGTCAGGCTCAGCTATATTCTAGGAAAAAATTTAAAAACACAAAATAACAGAGCCAATTAATTAAATACAAATAAAGAACTTCTGTTTAAAGATTGCAGATTTTAAAAAAAGAAAGGCAGTAGATTAAACATCTGGCTCAGTGACCTCATAGAGCTCAACTCAAACAGCAGAACAGTATTTTTGAGACAGCATTTACCCATAAGGACAAGAGTACGGGAGGAGAAATTGGCCAAGAAAAAAAGACATGGAAGTGTGACATCAGAGAAGCAATCTGATTTATATCATACAACCACTAAAATGTTTAGGAAGAGCCAGTATCAAGCCTCTCTAGAAAGCAAGTGCAAAGGATAAATTGTTGTAAATCTGCTCAGGAAACACTTAAATCCCCAAATCTCTTTTCCAACTCAGCAACCAGGCTGCTAATCCTCCCCCCCCCACCCCACCCTGGCTGAAGACTGCAGATTATTCCCTGGAAAGGATGTAGTTAGACAGTACCTGGACTGAATGGAGGAGGGGAAGAAATTTCAGGTGCAGTAGATGGTAGAAACAGGGAGATTAAATAAATGTTTATTCTGCAATTTAAGAATCACACACTTCTCCCAACTCATACACTTGACTCTCAAAATGCAGGCAGGCAGGCTTCCACCTTCATACATGTCCCACGTGTCTTCCCCTGGGTCTCTAGCCCAAGAGAAAAGATGTAAAGCTGTTGACAACAAAGATGTCCCATTCAAATAGCCCAGCCAGATTCGTTTCTTTGAAGACAATAGTTTACAAATGCTTCTTCCATGCATGTAGCTTACATTCAGTTTTTTTTTGTTTTTTTGGTTTTTTTTTTTTTTGAGAGGTTTTTGCTATAGGGCGTGTGCGCTCGCCAGACAGACAGAGAGAGACAGAGAGACAGAAAGTGAGAAATCACCCCCCAGGGGGGATGGTCACGCCGCAACCCCTTCTCCTCCATTCTCCTCTCAGGATCTTGGGCACACACGCACACGCGCCCGGCGTGAGTTTTTTAAGCCACCGGGTCCGGGACGCGAACCGCGGTCGACTACGTGGGAGTCCAGCGACATAGCCATTACGCTAACTGCTGGTTCCCTACGTTCAGTTTTTTTTTTTTTTAAATAATTATTTTATTTATTTATTCATTCATTTATTTTTTAATTTGACCAGAAAGAGACAGACGTTGAGAGTGAGAGAGAGAGGAAGCGAGAAAGCAAGCCACCAGATTCAGGACTCGAACCCTGGTCGACCATGTGGGAGTGTCCAGCGCCTTAACCGCCACGCCACCTGCTGGTCCCCTACATTCAGTTTTTAATACCAGAGTTTTGTTTTTTTTTGTTTTTTTTTTTTTTTTTTTTTTTTTTCTTTTTTTTGGAGAGGTTTTTGCTGTAGGGCGCGTGCGCTCGCCAGACAGACAGAGAGAGACAGAGAGACAGAAAGCGAGAAATCACCCCCCAGGGGGGATGGCCACGCCGCAATCCCTTCTCCTCCATTCTCCTCTCGGGATCTTGGGCACGCACGCACACGTGCCCGGCGTGAGTTTAAGCCGCCGGGTCCGGGACTCGAACCGCGGTCGACTACATGGGAGTCCAGCGACACAGCCATTACGCTAACTGCTGGTCCCAATACCAGAGTTTTGATAATGATCAAGCTGAAGACTCGATATTGCCAAGATGACAATTCTCATTTAATTGAGCTATAAATGCAGTGCTCTCCCAATCAAATCCCAGTAGGATCTTACAGAAAATAACAACTTAATTCTAAAGTTATTTGTAAATATAAAATATTTAACTTTAAAAAGGGACAGCATTGGAATCCTAAGACTCCGGATTCCAGGACTTAGAAAGCTAGTGTTCTTTTAAGAGACCAGAAATGAACACACACACGTACATGGACAGTTGATTTTCAAGAAACATTCGATGGAAACTTGCAAAATATACTTTTTGCCAACACATGGTGCTGGAACTATTGGATATTCAGTTGCAAACTCTTCACCTCAATCCATACTCACACCAGACACGAAAGTTGTCTCCAAATGGGTAGTGTTAGAAAATAAAAGAGAAAAATCTCTGTCCTTGGGCTAAATATACTTAAAACACAAAACTGTGATTCATAAATGAAAAAAAAATGCTACCTTGAATTTGGACCAAAAAAAAAGAGCTATAGATCTTTAAAAGACATCATTAAGGGAATAAAAGGAAAAGTCACAGAACAGGAGACAATACCTATATATCCCACAGAAGACTTTTATTCAAAATATATGAAACTCTTAAAACTTAATTTTAAGGAACACATTTACCCGATCAAAATGTTTCTAGGGCCAACCCCATAGCATAGTGGTTAATGCAGCCAGATCCCACATGGCCAGCTGCTTCTCAGATTCTCAGATCCCAGTCCCAGGGGTTCAGAAAGCGTACTGGGCAGGTGTACAGGCATGTTCCAAATCCTGACAGGATCGAGAAATGGAGAAGGAATTCTGGCTTCCCGGCATGACTTTGCCCCACTGCAAGGTGTTTTCTCTCTCTCTCTCTCTCTGGCTATCACATATACCTCCTAACAATTAAAAATAAATGGATAAATAAGTAAATAAAAATTGTTTTAACAGCTATTTCACCCACGATGTATGATAACAAAAGGCCTATGAAAAGACCCTCAATGTTACTGCTCAATAGGAAAATGCAATTTAAAACCCATTGAGGAGCCAGCAGGTGATGTGGCAGTGAAGACAACGGACTCCCACATGGCTGACCATGGTTCAAGTCCCAGAGCCCGTGGCTTGAAAAATCATGCTGGGCACATGTACTTGCATGCCCAATATTCAAAGAAGAAAATGGAGGAGAAGGGATTGTTGTATGACCACCCCCCAACACCCCTGGGCGCATGATTTCTCACTTTCCCTTCCTCTGTCTCTGCTTCTCTGTCTCTCTTTCTCTCTGGTGAGCACATGTGCCCTGGAGCAAAAACTTTAAAATAAATAAATAAATAAATAAATAAATAAATAAATAAATAAATAAATAAATCCATCCATTAGGTATCACTACCTACCTGTTAGTATAGCTAATGTTCAAAACAAAACAAACAAAAAGCTAAACCTCACAAGTATTGCATGAATGTGAAATAACTGGAATTCTAATATGCTCTTGACAGGAATGTAAAATGCTGTAGCCTACTTTGGAAAATTGTTCAGGAGGTTCTTAAAATTTTAAGTGGCTGGGACCAGCAGATGATGTAGTGGTTACATCTCTGGACTCCCACACAACCAACTGTGCTTCAAGTCCCAGACCCAGAGGCTTGAAACTCACGCCAGGCACGTGTGTGTGCATGACCAGGATCCCAGAGAGGAATGGAGAAAGGATTGGATCATGGAAAACCCCCTGAAGGATAACTTCTTACTTTCTGTCTCTCTGTCTTTCTCTGTCTCTCCAGCAAGTGCACATGCCCTAGAGAAAAAGTCTCTCTTAATTTTTTTTTTTAATTTAATGCCTATCATATGACCTAGCCATTGCACTCCTAGGTATCTTCTAAAAGAAAAGAAAAATGAAAATTGTATATAGCAACACCAAAAATGTTGATGTTGCTATATACACCAACATGAACAGATATCAAAATAATTGCAGAGTGAGAGAAATCAGACTCAAAAAGCACATATATGTTTTCTTTTGCATCATCTTCTAGACATACAAGCTAATCTAAATAACAGAAAGTAAATCAGTGGTTACCTACCGTGGGAAGGAAACATTTGGAGGTCATGAGTTACCTTGTGGTGGGTGATACATTAAAATTGAGCAAAATTCAGAGCCAACAGGTGGTGTGGTGGCTAAGGTGTTGGACCACCACATGGCTAAACACAGTTCAAGTCTTGGACCTGGAGGCTTAAAAACCAGGCGTTTTGGGTGTGTGCCCAAAATCCCAGGAGGAGAAGGGATTGTGTCGTGGTCATCCTCCTGGGGGGTAATTTGTCACTTTCCCTCTCGTTGTCTCTTTCCGTCTCTCTCTGGCAAGTGCACATACCCTATGGCAAAAACCTTAAAAAAAAAAAAAAAAAAAAAAACCAGCAAAATTGAATATTTTAAATATGCATACTTCATTGTATGTCACCCTCTAAATAAAACTATGAGAAAATAAAAAGCTGAGTGTTTCTCTTCCATATTAGGAAATTAGTAGATGTTATCTAACACTGAAAAAAATCAAGAAGTAAATATGTTAGTGTATAGTTAAGGCTATGAAGTTTAAATGCCAAAGGAGTGAACTGAAAGTTGGACTTTTTTTTTCCCCAGAAAGCAGAAATTACATGGAATTGATTGGAATTGCTGTGAAAGACCTGTTTTTTATAAAAGGCTGTTTAGAAGAAATGCCTTCTTTAGACTATGATCATATGAAACTTAAATAAAATACTGTATTAGAAAGTATGTAAGGAAAAGAAAAGGTTTAGTCATAAAACAAGTCTATGCAGGCTCATGTATCTCATAATTAATTTACCAAAGTGGGAATAAGGAGGACTTTAATTTATACAGATTAGGTATTCAATGTGGTTGAATTTTATTTGATAATTAAGTATTTCCACTTTGCTTTGTTGTTGTAACACTGTCAGAGTGGTAAAAACCCAAAATATTTATCCGGGAAGGCAGACCAAAATAATTCCCTTTTAAAAAATCTTGTTGTTTTGTAAAGATTAATTAAGGTTCTGTGTAGTTATTTTCTGTACTTTATTGATTCAGGATTACTTGTACTCTGTAAATGTGTTGAATTATTTACACATCATGGGCAGCTAATGCTAATTCAGAACATACCCAGTGGGACCTCAGAGCCCTGAAATGCTAAATGTAATCTGGAGATCAGTAACATTCCATTCATAAAATGTGTCACCCACAAGTTAATGGAAATAAACAATAGGAAAGACAATGAGTGGATTATGCAAATACACTGAAAAGATTAAGCAGGAGGAGGGGACTACAAGAACCCAATTTGTGTTTTATTTAAACGTGGATTAAGCTTTATGGTATACAGAATGATTAAAGCTATTTTGCTAATTTGCTAATGCTTTAAAAAGCCCCACTGAATAGGATAAGCTCTATCAAAATCAATTAGTTGTACCTTTTTTGTGTTGGGGAGAGAATAATAGGGTACACAGAAGCAAGATTAAGCAAATAAATTTTCAGCAGTAAGTAAAATAATAAATACAGTCCTTGGAAGAAAAAAAAAATGAGTGACTAGATTTATGTAGCATTTATTTGCATTTACCTGATACGAATGAAAGTTTCATGATAACCCAGTCCTAATTTAAACCAAACTGCTGCTTTGTTTTAAAAGAGAGAAATCAAACCTTTTCTTTAAATTGGGTCCTTTAAAGCAAATTAAACTTAAAACATGAGTTTTTAAACCTCATTTAAATTATAGTGTGGAAAAATAATAATTTCACTATTTCAAAATATGTCCACTGAGTCTCTGGAAAAGGACATGGAGATAAGTAAACCGCTAAGTTATTCGTTTTCCAGTTTCTAAGTCAAGGTGCAACCTAAGGACAGCCCCGCCGCCTACAGTACTTGATTTTAGCGTAAAAGCCGCAGTCCTAGAAGGAGGTGCTTTGTTGAATCTACTTCAGCAAAGCCAGGAGCTCCAGCAGGACAGAATGGCACTGATGTTCATACTCTCTTAAGTGGAAACTGACCTGAAGAGGCATCCTCTTGTAAAGAGCAACAAACCTGTTTCCACCGTGTGACAACTTCTGACCCTCATTTCAGAACATCCCCCAACCCGCTCTCCGGTTGTTGGTGTCAGTAGGGATTACCTGGGATGAGAAAAATCTGGGACTAATAACTCTCCTGACAAAAGAACTGCAGAAGGTTTGTGTGTATTCTGTGGGCAGGCTAAGGAGTTAGACACCATCGGAGGCAGGAAAATGTCAGCCAGCAGCAAGTGGAACCTTGTTGGTCCTAAAAGTTATAGATCAGTAGGAGGAAATGGGGAAATCATTTCATTGTCCCTTGGAGGTTTTTGGGTTTTTTTCTTCTTTTCTTTTTAATGCTATTCATTCATTATTTATTTTAATTTGACGAGAGAGAGAGAAAGAGGGAAAGTGAGAAAGCAGGTCACCAGGTCCAGAACTTGAACTGTGGCTGGCCATGTGGGAGTGTCCAGCACCTTAACCACCATGCCGCCTGCTGGCCCTATCTCTTAGAGTTTCAGTAACCACCAATTTTGAACAAGGTAGTATTAGGGAATGCCTGTGACTCTTTATTCATGACCCTTAAGGCTACTTTTGGTTTAAAGTATTCATTTAGTACATGCAGCGTTGAAATTTTAGAATTGTGTTCATCACATTTTACACCTGTATTGTTTCAGGCCTCGACATCGTAGGGCTAGGTGAACTTTAGCCATTAAAATTTTCCTAGATGAGTTGTTGCCATTTTAACCTCCCTTTATTACTCTCATGCCAAATAATGTAAGTGGGATTATTAAGCAGTCTTGGTTATTAAATGTTTGCTTTTTTGTTCCTTCTTTTGTTTTTAAAGATACTGTTTTCCCTTTGGACGACCTGAAGGTGCTCTAAAAGCTACACTTTCATTACTTGAGAGGGTATGTTGGAACATTACTTTTTAAATACTATTCGTGTTCTCCGTTGTTGTGTATTTTAGTTTTTGAATTAGGCAGACAGGTCATGAGTCTGTGCCCTTTACCAAGGCCATCACATTTCATGAATTTAATCCCCTGTACTTACTGGCAGGGTATTAGCAGAGATGCCCTCCTAGGCCTGCTTCTTCCTCCCTGAAGCTTTTCCTAAGCCTACCACAGCCATTCTATTCTGATATTAGGGCATCTTTTTGATAGTATCCATTTCTCCCACCTCTTCCCCTGCCCATAAAATAGTCTTGTTTTCCAGTTACATATAATTATCTCTGCTTTTCATACTTCACAGGTATCTTATTCTCCCCTCAACTTTATTTGTATTCTACTTGTCATATCCTCATGCATGTAAGAGTTTATCATTTAATATTTACAGACACTTTATTCTTTTCATTCAAAATGTTTCTTGGAATTTATTTCAGTTATTTCAGTTTATGTGTTATTTTAAATGAATTCACAAGTTATAGAAATTCACCCCCCCCCAAAAAAAGCAAACAAAATAGTAAATCCATGCTAAGAAAAAAAGTCATGTTTTAATGAAAGTATTGTGTCATCGGAAAACTCATGACACATTTTTGCATAGAAAAACATATATTTTCTATTCCTATTTTGTGGCCATTGAGGTTTGAAAAGCAAGTTTCCTTTTCTCCTGTCTGTAAACTGTTCAAATGCTAGTTGAGTACTAATGGTTAAGTAAAATGGTCTCCTATTCCATCTTGCAATGAAAATGAATTCTAAAATGTATCTATAGGTCATGATTTGACTGTCCTGTTATTCATTTGCTGACTTCAAGCACTTGATCTTGTCTAATTTTCTGCGAAATTAATTTTAGATGTCACAATGTTGATTAGCATGTCTACGAAAAGCAAGGAGGGAAGACATTGTTCAAACATTACATCTCTAGTTCAGTGGTTTAAGAACTTGGGAGATGAGGACTAACACTGATGATTAAAATTAGATTTTTAGATTATAGACTAATTTTACCTATAGACCCCCCCCTTATGACTGATTTTTGTACATTGTGTAATAGAAATATTATTGTAGTAAGTATGTTTCATTCAAATGTTTGCAGTATTAAAAGCTGCATGTAACCCAGGCTTTCAAAGTATTTATTTATTGCTATTCATTAAGGTATCATGGATAAAATAAAATTCTTGTAGACTGTTTTACTTTTCGGAACTGCATCATATCAGGGGTATGTAGTGCAGGCTTTCTGTGTCCTGGTTTCCATGGCAGAGCCCCACTTCCTCCTCACAGCAGGGAAGAGTTAGTAACAGCAGAGATGCCCTCCTGCCCTGCATTGACAGGTGGCAGGGTGAACAGTGACCTTTATTCCAGTTATAGTCACTAATCACATCTCTTGCTGAATCGAGAGCGAAGTGTTAAGGGCCATTTCTTCATTTCTGCGTCTCTTTACCTAATAGCAAGTTAGAAAAATAAAATAAAATCTGCATGTGAATTCTTGATACACATGGTAACTTGGAAGAACATGACAGGAAACATAAAACAGAGGTTGATGTCTTCCTTTCTGCATTTTCCAGTCCTTTTTTGTACTTTGCCAAGAAGAGATTTTAATACCTATGCCTTCTCACTCCCAATCTCCAAATTAAGTTCCTAACGCCTAGATAAAAAGAAATAGTGCCTGATTGATACCTTGGAATCACCTCTGTGGCAAACATATAGTCTAATTTTAGCAACTATTTCTGTCATTTAAAGTTTGTCACCCTGGGAAGCCTCATAGTAAAATTCAGAGTTCAGCATATAGAACAAAACCTTAAAGTTTAAATTTTAGTAATAATCGCACTTAAAAGAATAATGTACATTTAATGCTTGTATGTTTTGTACTGTGTGCCAAAAGATATTTCTGGCTACAAAGGATCACATACAGTTCTAATTAAAGTGCCAAATATGTGTAAAAATAATGGAAATTGTTAAGGAAGAAATTTTTTAGGTGATAACACTTGCTTTTTTCAAAAAAAGGAGATCTTGTCTAACGATTTTAAAATGTTGTCAAGGATCACTGATGCTTGGATGACTGAGTAGAGTAGAAAACCCTAGTGCTGAGGCTGACTCAAAAGAGAATGAAATAATAAATCATGGCATGGCTTTTGTGTGTGTGTTCTTTCAATATTTCTGTAAGAAAAAAAGAGTAAAAGAATAGTTAGAGCACATACAAAAGCATTGCCTTCTCTATGTTCACATTCTCTCATATATTTTATAATTGTAATGTAAGCAGATTTTTAAAAATTTCTTTAAATATATGGAAAAATAAACTCTTAATAGGTTAATCAAAATTTATTGTGAGCAGCCTTATCACCAATAGACGTGTAGAGAAATTATCAATGCATCATTGTCAAAGTGTTTAAATACATGACATTTCAAATTAACATAATTTTATTTTCCCCTTGCTTGCAGTAAAATATTTTCAGGAAAAATCCAAAAGCACCTTTTTAGGAACCCAACCAAAGAATCAGTTATTTTTTCAAAACTATAGTAATGTTTCCATGTGTTTCAATATTTGATACACCATAAGCATTCATTGCACTAAGACAAGTTTATTCCCCTCTCTTTTCATAGGCTGCCTCACAGATCATAATCATTAAAGTTTAATTAGAGTTGAAGTCCTGAATTATTTTTTAGAGCACGAAAATCATGCTAATTTTTAATGGATTTTGTGTTATTGCTTTCAAATAAATTTCTCAAAAGATTTAAGGCTCTTAAATTAGGCATGTACAAGATAAACTTTGTTACTTGTCCCAAGAACTGTAATCATGATCTAAAACAGCTGCTCTAATGGTGCCGTGGTCCTTGGAGGCAAAACGACTGTCATACTGAATGGTGGCCTGGCCTATGGGAGGTTTTGAGGTGCATAAATGAGGCTTAGACAGGAGGAGCCAAGATTGAGGGATTAGTACTCAGTTGAAAAGCTCCCACTCATTACTTCCCCCATGCTACCTAGGGCCCCTTTCCAGTAATAGTCTAGGAATTTTTTTATTTTTAATTTGTGCTCAGCATTTATTTGATGAAACAACCTATCTTCTGTCTGTCTGTCTGTCTGTCTGTCTCTCCCCTGCAACCCTTTGGTAGGTTTTAATGAAAGATATTGCCACTCCCATACCAGCAGAAGAGGTGAAGAAAGTGGTCAGAAAATGTCTCGAGAAAGCTGCCTTGATCAATTACACTAGGCTCACAGAATATGCCAAAATAGAAGGTCAGTGCAGTGAGCAATTGCCGAAGTGGCAGTGAGAGCCAACAATGCCTATTAACTGAATTTTCTATGAGAAGTCCTTTCCTTTCCTGAACAATCCTGTACCATAGCAAAGGGAAATGTCTCATTAAAATCTCAGCTGGTGAACTGAAGAGCTTTTTCCTATTCATTGCTTTAATATGCCTCCTGGGACTCTGCTTGAATGAAAGACCCAGGATTCGTGCTTAAGTTGTCCTTTGTTCTTATTTTGAGTTTTCAAGAAACGAAAAGGTGTTTTCATGGGTTGTAGTTTTGACATTACTGTAAGTATGTCTAACATTTAAATTAAGGATAGTGGATTCTTTCCTGATCAGTAACAATGTAATATTACGTAATTCCATTTTCTATTTTGTAGTGTCACTCAGAAAAGGAAACTTGTTGATCATGAGGGCTGAAATAACTGATAGAACTTTCTAGAGCTTTTAATTGCTTATAATATATTGATGCATTTAAAAGATTAGATCTCTTGAGAGGATTGTGCACTTTTTTTCCTATTTAGTTTTTGTTCATTAAAGATACTGACATTTAAAATGATTAGAAATAAGTAGATTGGAATTTGTGGTAAAGTCATAAAACCAGTTCTTATTGATAAAAGTAACAGAAAAAGTCTCCAATTCTTTGTTCATATTATCATAAAACTGGCTTACATATATAGCATTAATGAGAGAGGGAGAAGTTTGCAGTTATGTTAAACACATTTTTAAAAGTTGTCTTTTAGAAGGAGTTAGTAATGCTAATAAAAAATTGTGCTTAATGAATTAATTATAAATTTATTAATCAGTTGTCATTATCATAGTTATATCAATATTCAACTAATGGAAAACACTGATTATGATTGACTGTGTTATCATTCCTTTTTCTTTCCATTTCTGCTCAAGCTTTCTAACAAGCATGAGATAACCAACCTCCTGAGTGATTAACAAAAAAGCCATCTCATCACTATAGCAACCAATATTATATCACGAGAGTAACAACATGAAACCTCCTTAGCTACCAGTTTAACATCATTAATTATGATATCGTGTTGTGTTAAAGCAAAAGCAATGAACATTAGATCATTTGGGGAAAGTGAAGATAAGCACTTTGGTTTTTAGTTCGAACACTTATTCATATAATTTTGGTTTCAGGATTATTGGATATTCTGAACATGGATTGGAAAAACTGATATAAACAAATGTATTGAAGCCTTTTAAATCTGGCAAAGAGAAAAAAGTTTTTGAACAATTGAATAAATACAATATTGTTTTAAAAAACAATAACCAAAAAACAATAAGAATTCTTTTGTTCATAATTTTTTCTGTTAACATATTGATCATTACTTTGTCCAAGAATACTGGATTGATACACAGTATGTTTCTTTGTTTGTTATAGTCATAGAGTTCATTTTAATATGGATAAATAAAAACCTTCTCTTACTTGTACACGTAGAAAACAAGTTTGTCTTTTAAACAAAAAGCACATAGTAGTACCAAATGAACAGCGAACAGGGAACACTTTCAACTTTTTCTGAAATCACCACTTCATTGTCTCTAGTCTAGTGTGAGAATATTCTAAAAAATGGATTCTAGCAACTTGTTCAGATAGGACTAACAGACCATCTGTTTTTGAGGGAAATAATAATAAATAAATAAAGCTTGCTCATTAGAAAAGAAAAAATATATATACTTTTTTGTTATTTTCCTTTTTCCTTCCTTCCTCAGTTTTTTAAATTAAAAAAAAATTAATTAAAAAAAAGTAATCATTGATTTTGTTTTATGCTCAGGACCCCCCCAAGAGCAAAATAAAAATTAAGTTAGAAATAGAAAGTAGGCTGCTTTTGTCTGCCTGATTGGCCTTCTGCATTCTGTGAGTAACTCAAGGTTTGCTTTCCTCTTAAATTGTCTTTTCTTATGTTTTAGGCCCAGCAGAAAAGGAAACAGGTAATTTGTGTTTCTGCATGCACAAGCCATTGTTTCCAATGTGGTGCTGTGGTGTCGTTTGTTTTTAAAATATAGATATAATTGACATAGAAAAAGCTGTACATAGTTAACGTATACAACTTAAGTTTGGTGATAAAAGTATACAGTTGTGAAACCATCACTGAAATCTATGCTATAAATCTATCCAACACTTCCAAAAATTTACTCCTATACTCTTTATTACCATTTTGTGACAAAAATACTAAACATAAGATCTACTCTCTTAGTAATTTTTAAGTGTACCATACAGTCTTGCTAATCACCGGCATCTGGTTGTACAGCAGATCATTAGGTTCACTTGGTCATCTGCAAACTTTGTACCCTGTAACTAATGCCTCCCTATTTTCTCCTCCTCACAACCCATAGCAACCAGTGTTTTCTTCTCTGCTTCTATGAGTTTGACTATTTTTGATTCCCCATAATTGTGGTATAATCTAGTGTTTTTCCTTCTGTGTTCTGGCTTATTTTACTTAGCATAATGTCCTCTAGGTTCATCCACATCACAAATGGCATAATTTCCTTCTTTAAACTCAGAAAAATACTCCATTCTATGTATATACAGCCTTTTCTTTATCCACTTATCCATCAATGGACTTTTAGGTAACTTTCATGTCTTGGTTATTGTGAGTAATGCTGCTGAAAACGTGGGAGAACAGGTATCTCTTTGAGATTCTGTTTTCAATTCCTGTAGCTATAGCTCCAGAAATGAATCCTATGGTAGTTCTGTTTCTAATGTTTTGTTTTAAGCAACCTCCATACTGTTTTCTGTAGTGGCTGTACCAGTTTATGTTTTTGCCAACAGTATGCAAGCATTCCTTTCTCCTTTTGGCATTTTTTCTTTTATTTAGTTTTGGTATAGGGTGCATTCATTCACCAGAAAGAGACAGAGAGAGAAAGAGAGAAAAAGTGAGCAATCACCCCCTGGAAGGATAGCCAAACCATATCCTTTCTTCATTTTTCTCTTGGAATTTTGGGCATGTTTACACATGCACCTGGTATATTTTTCAGGCTGCTAGGTTCAGTACTCAGACCACACAGTTGGCCGTGGGGGATCCATTTGCCTTAAACTCAGTGCCACCTGCTCGCCTCTCTTTCAGCATTTGTTTGTTTGTTTTTATTTTTGACAATAGCCATCCTAACAGGTGTTAGATGATATCTGTGGTTGTGATTTGCAGTTCTCTGAAGATTATTATATTTAGCATTTTTTCATATTCCTTCTGGCCATTTGTGTATCTTCTGAGAAATGTCTGTTTCATTCCTTTTCCCATTTTTCAACTGGATTATCTTGTGTGCGCGTGCGTGTGTGTGTTTGTATGTGTGTGTGCACATACTCACGCATACGCACAGGTAACTGATTTGTAGGAGTTCCCTATATATTTCCGATAAGTGGTTTGAAAATATTTTCTCCCTTTCCATAGGTTGCTTTTTAATTTTTGGTTTGGTTTTCTTTTTTTTTTAATTGTCCTTAGTTTACAATGATTTAGTTTTATTTTTCATTACTTTTATTTTTTATACTTTGCTACAGGGCACATGTGCTCACTAGAGAGAGACAGAGAGGGAAAGTGAGAAAGCAAGCCACCAGGTCCAGGACTCAAACTACAGTCAGACATGTTGGAGTCCAACACCCCAACCACCACACCACCACCTGTTGACCCCCAATTCTGTTGTTTTCTTTGCTGTTGACAGTGTGATACTTTTTAGCTTGTTGAATACCTCTCTTCCTTTCAGAATGTCTGTTAGATCATTTTTGACTGGGACACTGAAAATGCTTTGATTTTATGGGAACATGCTAATGCTTTGTAGGAAAAAACTATTGGCCATTTATCTCTGTAAAAGTTCAACAACACAACATTCATTTCATTTGAATTCAAAGCAAAAAACCTGAAGCTATAGTAATGCTGTGTATTATGTTTTAAGCACAGGCACTAATCTTATTTGGATGCTGTTGCCAATATTTGAAGGGCTCTTAGTATTAGAAAAGAGAACTATCTTCCTTTACCACTCTTGAAAAATAGCATGAGAGTAAAAAGCATAAATATTATTAAGTAAAAAGTTAGCAGTTTTTAACTTTGAAAGTTGTTAATCACAGGAATGAGCAAAGGTTATGAAATCCCATTTTCAGGAAACTGTTAGAAAAAGAATTATCTATATCTCTGATTTTATTATTTTTCTATTGTACCCGTTACCACAGTTGCAGTCAATTTAATTACATGTTATCTTGTTATCCTATCCATTTGCTCTTCAGCCTCTTGCAGGCAGGGTCCTCACTGGCTTGCTCACTGTCGTATCTGTGCATCTAGTACTGTACCTGGCAACACAGAGTAGGTGTCGGTACTTTGGAGAGAGGCAAGAGGTTAGTCAGTCTCATCTGAAAACAATAGATCAAGAGATAAGCACTGAAACTTTTTTAGTCTTTTAAAATAATTTTCTCATTTTAGTGATAAGTTGTATGCAGTGGTCTAGAGAAGTTTGTTTGGAATATTTTTTTAATGAAGTCTCAGTTAACAAGGGTTGTGTTTATTTTTTTTTTCCCTTTTTAGAGGTTTTTGCCTTAGGTCATGTGCACACTCTGGAGAGAGAGACAGAGACAGTGAGAGGGAAATTGAGAAATCACCCACCCCCCCAGGAGGGATAGCCATACCACAATCCCTTCTCCTTGATTCTCCTCCCAGGATCTTGGGCATGCATACACATGTGCCCAGCATGAGTTTCAAGCCACTGGATCCAAGACTCAAATCATGGTCAGCCATGTGAGAGTCCAGCTACATAATCACTATGCCATCTGCCGGCCTGACGGGTTCTTTTTTATTCCTACTTTTCCCTATTATTTTTCAGTATTTGACCCCAGAAAGTGTCAGGAACAAAACACTCAGAGCCAGAAAAGGAGGACAGACTATACTTTCAATAATTGCTAAGAACACTTAATAAAAGGAATTAGAAAAAAATGAGACTATTATCATCTCCTGTATGACAACCTATTATAATATTACAGTCCCCTGCTCTTTCTAAAAATAATTATTTACTTTAATTCCATTTGTTATTATTTTTTCATTTGACCAGAGAGATTGAGAAAGAGAAAGCAAGAAAACAAACTGCCAGATCCGGGACTCAAACCACATCGGCCATGTGGGAATCCGGTGCCACCACCTGCCAGCCCAGTCCCATGCTCTTTAACAAACTTTTTCAACACCTCTTTTGGCATTTTACAACCCACACTATTCCTACAGTAAGAACAAATTTTATCCTGGTTTATAAACAAGAAATCCAAGTTGCATGGCTTTTCCATTGCCATAGAGTAAATAAGTCTACCAGCTGGGACTAGATTCAGGGTCCTAACCTACAGAAGCAGCACACCTTCCACTATGAAAAATGAAGAGGGCACAGCATTCTTCAGGAAGCAGGGTGGGTGGAGGTTCTGTGAAGTGCTGCCCTATTCTCTTAAAGAGAAGAAGGGAGAGGAAAGGAGTTGTATGCCACCTACTTCATTCCTACCAAACAGAGCCTTCCAGACCACTGTTCAGTTGTACAGAAAGGCAATCCAAGGAAAGGATTTTTATCAGAAGTATTTGGGCCAGGCCATAATATGGTATTTGAGTGGCTGGATCCCAAAATGGCTGATCAAGTGGTTTGAGCTCCAGGCCCAGCAGCTGTAAAAACATGCCAGCCACATCTACGTGAGTGCCCAAAATCCCAAAAAGGAGGGAGAAATGGAGGAGAATGGATTGTGGCATTATTCCCTAGGAAGGGAGCTTTCTCATGCTCACTCCCTGTCTCTCTGCCTCTCTTCAGCAAGCTCAAGCACCTTCTGGGGGAGGAAAAAAGTACTTATAAATTCCTGTACAGAAAAGAGAAAAATCAGTTCATCTCTATGATGTAAGTGGCTTAAAGGGAAAGCTTATCTCAATTGAAGAATGTGCTCAAATAATTAAAGAGGGGATTTTTAAGAAATGTATCACCACATTTCAGGAGCAAGTTAACCTCATAGGATTACCTGATAAATGTTCTTGGGGATCTTCTAAAAGTTGGTAAAAATGGGAAAATCAGTTACATGTGTTTTAGTCAGATGCTTGATAATGGTTCAAATGGCAGTCGCTTGAGTATTATAATCCATAATTTGTTAATACTATTTAGAAGAGAGTGAAATTCTCTGCATGATTTGTAATCATTTTGTCATCTTGTTCTCTGTGTTTCCCAGAAATGTTTGTTTGGGTTGTATTTGTTTTTTGTGTTTGTTTTTAGATAGGGGCTCACCATGTTATGCTTCTGGTCCACTACAGGTGTAGACCACCACACCTGGCTTTTGCCGTGGGCTGAGAATCAAACGTAGGCCTTCCATGCGCCCTCTACCTGCCAAGTAGCAGTGTCTACCAGCATGTGCTATCACAGCTGAGCCCACAGGTTTTTCATTTACGCTGCTTCATTAGTTCCTTAAATAACTCTACAGAAGATGATTTACTAAAGAGGTAACTGAAGCTTCAGGAAAGATTTGGTAGCTTGCACAAGATCATGCTTTTGCCACTAAGAGCTGACAGACATGGTCGTCACATTCATGTCTTCCAGACACCAGAGCCTCTTCGTATTCTTTACACTGGCTTTCATGCCTCTAAGACTGCCAGATTCAAAAGAATAGCATTTGATAATAAACACCATAGCCACATAACAAAAGCCAAGGGTTAATATTTGTAGGGCCACTTTTCCCCCAAAATAATGATAGTTATTTAATCATAAGAGCAAACAGTATGTGCTGGGCACTGCTCTGAGTACTTTACTCATGCTCATTATCAACTCATTTACTCTGAAAACTGAACAAGAGAAGTAATACAGCTGGTTCAGTCACATAGCCAGTGGTGGGAACTTAGAGCCCACTGTCTATGGATCGAGCTTATGTTCCTCTCTCTTTCTCCCTCTTGACAAGCTGGTGTCATTAAATTTGTACTCAGTTCAACCGTTGTTTATTTTTCTCCATAGATCTTAGTGTCAGGTGTCAGAAGTGATTCAAGTTTCCAATCCCCCCAACCAAAACATTTCTTTCGCCCCCTTTTCTGCTTCATTTTTCTCCACAACACTTACATGATCTAACACACAGTGTTGTTTATTCATTCTTATTGTCTTAGAAAGTTAGCTCCACGAGGCTTTTGAATTTTAGTAACTGCTATATCTATAGTGCTGAGTAAAGTGCCTGGCCACATATTTAGTGCTCAACAAATACTTATTAAATAGACGAATGAGTTCTGGCACACACAGTTGTCAGGCTACTTAGAAAGAACATCCATAAACTGATAAGCTTGGAAAAGGTCCTTCAAACCAATCACTGAGTAATTAAAATGGAGGGCAAAAATTAACCACTTAAAAATAACAAGATTGGAAAAATTAGACTAGAATGCATGCCTTCATCATGGAGGGACAAGCAGAGACTCTCTAACTCTGGGTTGGAAACGCTGGGGGTTGTAGACAGCACCTGCATTAACAATGCTCAGTAACCGTGCCGGTTCCCATTGATTTTACAATCCAGCGTTGCTGTGCATTGTGACTCGTCTTTCGTTTTGGGGAACTTTTAAAATTCTCCATTGGCAGAACACATTTTCAGAATAAAAGGATTTTAAAACTCATAACCAAAGAAATAAAACAGACGACCTCTGTGTATGTCTTTTTTCCCCTTTAGGAACTCTTTGCACATTCTATGAGAAAGAGTAGTTTTTATTATATTGAGAATGATAAACTTCTAAAAAAAAATTTTTTTTTAAAGACAGGGCTCTAAGATAAACTACCACTATGTAGGTAAACTTTTTTTTTTTTTTTTTTTTTTTGAGTGCTAAGAAATGTTTGATTTACATAGTTGCAAAATTAACTAATTTTCTCCTTTGGTTTAATTTGATCACAATGCCAATTATGTAACATTAAGATAGTTTTTACTAATAATCTAGGGTTCAAACTGACACTGAAATTTTATCTTCTTAATTGTGTTTTCTTTTTAAATCACATGCCTTGTTTGTGCAAATTAGCTTTTACTTTTGAAGATTCTCTTTGTCCTTTAGTTCAAAGAACTTCTTATGGATAAAAACAACAGTTATACATCTCGTAACTGTCGCTGCTTTCTCTCAAAAACTATAAATCTTAGGGCTTGCAGGTGGCATGGTGGTTAAGGCATTGGACTTCCATATGGTCAACCACAGTTCAAGTCCCAGACCTGATAGCTTGCTTTTTTACTTTCCCTTTCTTACTCTCTCTGTTTCTTTCTCTGGTCAAATTAAATAATAATTAATAAATTAATTAATCTTTAAAAAAAAAAAAAACCTGTATATCTTATTGTGACTCAAGCTAAAAAATTGGAGGTGCTCTTTAGAACTTGTTTTGACATGCCATTATGTGTATAGATGTGGTACCTAAATTGACTGTAAATCTAGAAATGTGGAGGTACCCTGCATAGGAGGCACTATGGGATGAATAGGCAAAGTCTTTATGCAGTGAGGATCTTGCTAGGCCCTCTGGTGGCCAGGTGTAACCCCCAGTTCTCTCATTTCCAGTCTCAGTTTAACGGAATAGAGATGCTCTCCCCAAGGGCCACACTGCTTACTTTCTTTGAGAGAAGAAGTTGCACTGTGGCCGTCTTTACGTCATTAGGATGTGTGTGCCATCTGGGTGACATTTTAATTTAGCACAGCATTGTCAGACTAGAGTGAAAAATAATAAAATCTGTTTTGCTGAAGCACTTGTGTTTCTAGAAGCTAAGTATAGATATAAAAAAAGACCTGCACTTTTGATGAAAATACATATTTGTTAGAAGTGGATAATGTCTGACTAATATTTCTAAGATAACAATTTTCTCTCCTAAAGTTTTATGTCTTTCCTTGTAAATTGGATTTTTTTTCAGTATTATATGTTGCCATGAACTGAGGTTTCAAAAATCCAAAAATTGACCTGAAATATGCCTTCCCATAAACATTAACAACACTTTGAAGAATTTATATGTATATTCAAAGAGACCAAATTCTTGGCTGAACAAATCTAACAGTTAATTAAAGAATTTGCATCTGACTTTTTGTTCAGCATGGTTTGAGCAGTCGAACTTTGGCCACAAGTAAAATTTTTGTTTTTGAATAACCTGTTGATTATTGACAAATCAAGAGATATGAGTCGAAGCTCTGTAATGAAGAGAATGACTTCTTCGCTAGAATATTTGAGGAAATCATACGAATCTGCTAGGGCTTTTAGTTTGTAGTGCAATATGTATGTTGTAAAAACTCATTGCTTAAGCTATACTAACTTGGTCTTTGTGATCATTCATCAGAATAGGGACCAAACAAATTTACGTTTGCACTTTATATGAAGAAAAGCTATGACTATTTTTCAGATGGTCAATGAACTGTTTAAATTACCTAAGAAGACACTGATAAATTACTTTGATTATTTCACCTACTATGGTACAACTGGAATATTAATTATTTTTTAAAGTTTTTTGGTAGAAGGTGCCTACGCTCACCAGAGAGAGACAGAGAGTGAGGGAAAGTGAGAAACTACCCCCGCAGACCATCCCCCCTGGGGGGTGATTTCTCACTTTCTATCTCTCTGTCTCTCTCTGTCTGTCTGGCGAGACATGGGAACATACTTGTACACCGGAGGTAACACAATGGAGATCCTTACAGCACTCTCAGGACTTCAGTCAGCACTCACTGTTGATTCACAGATTTAGTGACCAGGAGCAAAGGACAGGAGGAGGTGCTATCAACCCCAAGAGACGTTTAATGAAGACCTTAAAAAGCATTTGCCTCTCTCTCTCATCGGAACTTGGTTCCGAATCCACATTCTTTTAAGGTCCTTCCTGCTTTATCCGAGTTTAATTTTAGGAACGTAATATGTGTTACTCTGTTTAGAACAGCTACTGACTGTGCTGTCAGTTTGCCCTCTGCTTTTGGCTTCCCACCCTTGAAATTGCAATTAATCTCGTCAGCACCAAATGATTTGGCATGATTCTGAAGAGGTGTTCTGGGACCTAAACAAGTGACACCTTTTGTTGATCCACAGTCTCTGTCAATGAGTCATCCATCCTTCTTGCTTTTTCTTATTTAATTTTATTATATTCAGCTACTTATCAGTGTGAGTTATAATATGAGTTTCTCTACCAGCATTGATCATAGCTAATCCCATATATAAAGATGAAAACTTGATTTGCTATTGAACAATGTTCTGTTTCCACATCAGGCTATCATAAAACTGGATGTTAAGTTTAAGTGGCACGTAAATTAGGTATTTGAGAGCAGTCACTTCTTTTCAAACATATGTCCTGATAGGCCTCAGTTTTCTGGGTCTATCCCTACAAACGTATCAACATCCAAACCTACCCTTATCTCTTCTTTAGTATCAAGATATGAGATACCTTCCTCTTCCACGCTGACACACTGTACTGTTAGGTTGATCCCAATTCTACCACCCTTGCATGGCTTTTACTCCAACATGATTGTTTTTTTCTCTTTTGGCTTGTACTTCTGTAATTTTTTTTTTTTTTGAGAGGTTTTTGCTATAGGGCGCGTGCGCTCGCCAGACAGACAGAGACAGACAGAGAGACAGAAAGCGAGAAATCACCCCCCATTCTCCTCTCAGGATCTTGGGCATGCATGCACACATAACCGGCGTGAGTTTTAAGTCACCGGGTCCGGGACTCAAACCACGGTTGACTACATGGGAGTCCAGTGACATAGCCATTACGCTAACTGCTGGTCCCAGTAATTTTTTTTTTTTTGATTCTTCCATTCCATCTATAATCATGTTATCATCCTAAAAAAGAAAATGATTACCTTGACCTTCCAGCTGCCATCCAAAAAGTAGTGCCTACTCTCACCTTCCCTTCACTCACCTCCACTTCTCAGTCCACAGGAACTGTGGCTTCAGCCTTGCTAATCTGCCTGCTGGGTGAATTACATTAGCTTGGAGTAAAGGCTGGTGAAAGGGAAAGTGGGACGGAGGAAAGCTTTTAAATTCAGTCCCTTTCTCCCTTGCATTGCATTGGGACATCACTGCCTTACCTTTGCCTGTAGGATTGCTAGCTAGCGCTAGAGGCAAGGTGAATTTTACATGAAGCTTTTTAAGTGCCTGGTGGTGAAGAATACAATGACAATTAAAATGTAGTGCCACAACTTTGATCCGTGCTAAGGCTGCAATAGTTTTACCTGCATTGTTGCTTTTGCACCCCTAGTGAAAATGTCAACACAGTTTCAAAAGGCAAAAACAATTCAGTATTGCTTTCCATTGTTCTAAGGCATGCCATGACCTCGGATGAATGACTGACAGGTAGGATGGAAATTCTTTCCCAAGATTAATCTATAAATTCACTGCCATGCCTTATCAAAATTCCAGGTTTTTTTTTTTTTTAAGAAATTGAAAAATTTACCCTAAAATTTAAATAGAGGGATAAAAGGAGCCGAGTAAGTCAACCTAACAAAAATAAATGCTAGATAGAGTCTTGTCTTACCAGATTCCAAGGCAAATTACAGAGCCATCACCAAAAGCCAAGATCAGGCAGACAGAACAGGAATGTGGCTTCACCGTACATAGGAGAGTAAAAATTCTGAGTCAGAACATAAGCACCTTGTGAAAAAACAGAATGTTTGTGTCATGTCCCCTTCGGTGTGTTTCTGCACCCGGCATTATCCCCTCAGCCGTGGTTGCTAACGCTCAGAAGCTCTTGCTGGAATAGTTCCTCCTTCCTCTGAAGTGCATGGAAATCTCATTACAAGTGTTCAACACCTGTTTCCTAAAAGGTCTCAAAAGGATGTCAGTTTGCTCAGCTCACTTGACAGTGTGTCATGTATTGGGTTTTATTTATTTATTTTTTAGCTGGTATATGGAATGTGACTCACAGAGAAATGCCGTCTGGAAATAACAAGCTTTCTTCTTTCCACACACAATTTTGTAGACTTTGTCATTCTCGTAAGCCAAAGTTTGAAAGCAACTGATTGGTGACCCCTCATTTATTTACTAACATGTGTCATCAGGTATACCAAGTGACATATAGACGTGCGTCTCCTGCAGCACCTTGTTAATCTGACGAGTTTAGTAAAAAGTCTTTTCCAATTGGGGAAAATACAGAGTAATACAAACTGACAGGTTTCTACCTCTGTTTCCCAGCAGGGTTTGTAAGTACACAAAGCCTGCAGAGATGAAATCGTTTTTGAAATTAGGGCGGATGCATCGCTAAGTGGCCACATATTAGAGCCCAGGTACTAAATTAAAAGACCAAACTGACGCTTTTTAAATTGAAGCTATTTCAAAGTGGAAACCTCTACAATAGCCGTGAATGATCAGTACATACACACACATTCACGTGAGGGGCAGACCCAAATTGTTAAAACTGTGTAAATACTCCAGATGTCACTAAGACCAGCCCTACCCTCAACACCTAGTCTCTTTGTTTTTCTTTCTTTTTATTTTTTTTAAACACCTGGTCTTTGCCCTGGTCCCTTGCCTTTCTCCTAGTCTCAGCATCAGATATATGATCACTACTACTCTATGACCTGGCTGTCCTAGAAATCCTTAATCATATTTCAAAAGAAACAAAACCACACATACAGACATCAAGATTTCTGACTAGTCTCTTATGACCCAAGGCTGCAGATTGTTCCCAATGCTAGCTTTCACACTGTGATTGCTGGGTCCAGAAGTTTCCCTTGACTTCTTGAACTTGCCTTGGCTAGCCAGCCCAGAGTCCCTTTCCCCTTGGCACTGCATACTCCTGAGCAGACCACCTTCGCTCCCATTGCTCGCAGGACCCTGCCTTGCCTGTGCTGCCATTGTTCACAGCCTGACATGCTGGACTATGAGGAGAAGAAAGAGTTAAAGGGGTAAGGGGGAAAGGAGGTTGTGAATGTGTGGAGGCGTGTTGTGTCCTAGATGTGTCATGATGCATGGGTATGCAAATGCCATTGGAAGGATATTTTAGATCGATGTGATTAGAAGACAAGACAGACTAGGGATGAAATTGAAGATGCTATAGGCCTCAATGAGATGTGAGGGTCTTCAGAAAGTTCATGGAAAAATGAATGTTATGACGGATTTCATTTTATTGCACCAAAATAAACTCTTGCTTTCATTTTGCTTTCTAAAAACTTTTAAGTTGTTTACAGAGAGTGCATGCCCTTTTTAGAGAAAGAAAGAGAGAAGGAAAAAAGAGAGTAAGCAACCACACTGGGCCATGGTCATGCTACAATCCCTCTTCTTCCATTTCTCCATCCTATCAAGAGTTTGGGCACTTGGGACCAGCAGTTAGTGTAATGGCTATGTCGCTGGACTCCCATGTAGTCGACTGTGGTACGAGTCCCGGACCCAGTGGCTTAAATTCATGCCGAGCACGTGTGCATACATGCCCAGAATCCCAAGAGGAGAATCGAGAAGGGATTACGGCGTGGCCATCCCCCCTGGAGGGTGATTTCTCATTTTCTATCTCCGTCTCTCTCTGTCTTTCTGGAAAGCGTACGCACCCTATAGCAAAAAGCTGTCCAAAAAAAAAAAAAAAAAGAGTTTCGGCACTTAGACACATATTTGTTAAGCTGCTGGGAATTTCAGCCACAATGGGCCGTGTGGGATCTGGCTCCTATGCACAGGGCTGAACCTCTGTGCTCCAGGGCTGGCAACTTGGCAACTTCTGCAAACTTTTTGAACTATTCCTGGGTGATGGTTTGGTATTGGCATGGTAGTCAGTAAGGTTATTCTGATGATTTTCCATTTCTGAATTTAAATTATATATAGGAGAAATGGATACAATGTATATGTAAAGAGCAGTAACAGCACTAGGGGGACCATTTATCAGTTTCTGCATGTGTGCGCGAGCATGTGTGTGTGTGTATACATATACACACACATGCTTGCTTATATATGATATGAGTAAAGGCTAGTCTTTTAAAAACATTTTATTGTGGAAGTTTTAGCTGGCAAAATTGCCAGTAGGTTTATACTGTCATTAGCATCCTAACACATGGCGCTATCCAGAACTAACCAGAGCATACTAAGTATAGATTATAGAAAACTTTCTTCTCCTTCCAGCTTTTAAACAACTCTGTTTTCCCTGTGGGACCTTTGATTTTCCTGCTTTGTAAACTTGGAGACAACAGGGTGTCAAAAAAAAGATAATGTTAGTAAAATTTACATCAAGGCATCTGTGTTTCTCAACTCTTATAAAGCACATAACTATAAAAACCCATGACACATGATAAACCAAATAATATCTTTGTGTGGGTGAGTCCTAGTAATCTCTCTGTGATTCCATCACCATCATCCCTATTTTAAGGTCTTTGAGAGAGATTTTTGCTATAGTGTGCATGTGCTCACCAACGAGACAAAAGACAGAAAATGAGATATCACCCCACAGCGGGGATGGCCATGCCACAATCCCTTCTCCTATGTTCTCCTTCAGCATTTTGGGAATACACATACACACGCCAATGTGAGTTTCAAGCTGCCAACCGAGTTCAGGACTTGAACCGTGGTCAATTATGTGGGCATCTACACCTTAACCACTATGCCACCTCCTGGCCCCCTATTTTAAGGTCTTAAGAGGAGAATATACTTCAATATTCTCACAAGGGAAGTCTCACAGCGTCACTGATCTTTGCCTCATTTGATGTGGATTTGACATTTTGAGCCCATCGTTCATTGTTGACCACATATCTTGGCTTATAGAAGTGTCTCAAATTGGATATAGTCCAGCCGTGACTGGCCTGCACTCCAGGGACCCACTGTCCTTTATTCCATTGACATCAAAATGGCCAATGGCTTTAAAATGAATTTATTGATGTGAAAGGTAATCCGAGTGAAGTGTAGTTAATGTGACAGTGACCACAAAATAATTATATCTAAACACTATATCATTAGCCTGGTTAATACCAAGGAAATATTAACTAGAACAGTTGCTTTAAATGACAGGGTCATTAAGTGAGTTGATCCCACAGGGAGCCATGGAAGTAGGAGGCCACAGACCTATTGTTTTCAAACAATGGTGCCATTAGTATTCTCATAGATTTTAAGCAGCTGTAGGGAGGGCCTACCATCCTAGACTAATTATTTTCATTTAAATCTAGCATGACTCAAATATGGACACCATCCAGTCCTGAATAACCCTGCAGAAATGCAAAACGTGTTTGTATTCTGAAGGAAAAGCCATAAATGAGGTTTATATAAAGATGTAGCATGATTTCAGATAAAAGAGGAACTAACCAATGTTTATATAGGTCACCTTTGTTTTAAACTTTGTTTTTCATAAACACTAGTCCTTCTCCAAGTGCATTCCCTAGACCAGCAGCAGTCACATCTGGCAGATTGTTAGAAATGTAAAAATTTGGGCCCCACCCAACACTTACTGAATCAGAAACTCTGAAGGCAATGCCAAGCCATCCATAGTTTGACAAGCCCTCTAGGGGATTCTAATGCACGTTGACGTGAAGAACAGTAGTTCCGTGTTGAAGATAATCCATTCATTGATTAAAAGCAATATATATGGCAGCTCTTATAGAACCATGGTATCACTGAGGATGCTGTCAGATGAACCAGGACATGGTCAGTCATGCCTTGTTCTTCATTAGTCGACAGTGCCAAGTATTGGAGATTTCACAGACACTGGAGCAAGTAAGTAAAGGCCAGGTTAACCTTAAAGAATTGGGTAAGTTGGGGACCAGCAGTTAGCGTAATGGCTATGTCGCTGGACTCCCATGTAGTCGACTGCAGTTCGAGTCCCAGACCCAGTGGCTTAAACTCACGCCAGGCGTGTGTGTGTGCGTGCCCAAGATCCTGAGAGGAGAATGGAGGAGAAGGGATTGCAGCGTGGCCATCCCCTCTGGGGGGTGATTTCTCGCTTTCTATCCATGTCTCTGTCTGTCTGGCTAGTGCACGCGCCCTATAGCAAAAACCTCTCAAAAAAAAAAAAGAATTGGGTAAGTTGAGTTTTTAAGATAGTCTTCTTAGCCACAAGCTATGTACTATTCCTTCTAGGGTACTAAGTCCAGAGTTCTCTTACTATCATCTAACCTAGTCGCAAGTTCTAGAGAAGTGGCAGACTGGCGAGGGAGGGTGGGGGTTATTTTGTTTAACGGGGAGGAAAGTATCTGATTTCTCACTCTCTTTTCCTCTTGGGATGAGAAAGCCCCTGAGAACTGATACGTGGTCAGGACTGAGCCTTCTTGGAGCCTTGCTGTTTGAGGATTCGGCATCTTGTTACTTACCACCATTTGCTCTCCTGGAGCCGGAGGATGGCTCCCAAAATCTCAAAACTGTAGAATTTTCAAGTGAGCTGTAAATCTAGACTTTGCTTAGAGAACTTTGAGACCAGACAAGAGCTAAGATTCCAGTTAGAACAGACATGAGATCCATTAGAAATTCCCTCTTTCCAGCCCTGGTGGCCTAACAGGATTTATGATTTGTGAATGGACAGAAGGCATCTAACTTGTAGAAATTAGCTAAGATGCAACCTTTTCTAATCTCTCTAATTGGAACCATTTTTTATGTGCCCATAGCAGTGTGTGTATGTGTGGTGTAATATTGCCTTTTATTTCTGTGGAGCGTAGAGAGGATAGGAGAACCAATCACTGTCAACATAGTACGAGGGAAGGAAATGGAGGGATCCATTCCTTCCTTCTTTAGCTGAAACCAAGGCAAGATAAGCTTTGCCAACAAGCAGTGCATAAGAGCAAGCTAAAGTTCTTGCCGCTGGATAACTACTGGGGTTCCAGGAAGAAGAAACTAGATGGTGTACCCTTAACTCAACTTCCTTGTTTTTAACCTCTCCAGTGAAGCCCTGTTGCATGGACCTCAGAGAGCATCCAGGTGAATGCTACCCTGTTGCTAATGTTCATCCATCTTCCAAACTGTGGTCCTCCCTTTAAACTCCTGTCAACGGACAGCTGTTACTTACTTTTATTTCGTCCTCTTTCTACACCTTTCCCCCAGTTTCCTGGAACTCCTGGAACTATCTCTGTAGTCTGGTTTTAGTCCACCTACTCGTTCTAGCAACTAAATACCACACTGGGTAATTTACAAAGAAGGGAGGTTTATTTAGCTCACAGTTTTGGAGTTCCAAGAGAGATCTTCTTGTGGGTGGGGATTCTGTGCAGTGAGCATCACATGGGGAGTGCAAGAGTGCATCTGTGTCCTATCTCTGTCTCGTTCCCTCTCTTTATAAAGCCACCTGGATTAAAGCATGGGGACCCCACCCTGATGACTTTATCTAATCCTAATCATGCCTGAGAGGCCCCAGTTTTCAACATAGTCAGATTAAGTACTCAACCTCTTATTTCCATCACAACCAAGTTTCAACATGTGCATTTGGGTGGGGGTGGGGTGGAAGTTGTGCAAATTCAAATCAGAACAAGTCACTTCTTTTTTTTTTTGGAGAGGTTTTTGCTATAGGGTGCGTGCACTCGCCAGACAGAGAGAAACAGAGAGAGAGAAAGCGAGAAATCACCCCCCGGGGGGGTGGCCACACCACAGTCCCTTCTCCTCCATTCTCCTCTACGGGATCTTGGGCACGCACGCACACACGCCCGGCATGAATATAAGCCACCGGGTCCGGGACACGAACCACGGTCAACTATGTGGGAGTCCAGCAACATAGCCATTACGCTAACTGCTGGTCCCTTTACAAGTCACTTCTTATGTCTCTCATGTTTATCATCTCAGCTATCTTCTTTTTTGTTACTGTTGTTTTGTTTTCTCAGCTGTCTTCTTAACCTCAGGGATTTCTCCTTATCCATCTTATTCTTTAGAAGAGGGAGAAGCAGAAGAAGAAACAGGTAGAAGGCTTCCATGTTAGACTGCTGCCAACCTTCCAAACATAAACACACATCCATTAGAATAGGTTAAATCTGAAAAAACCCATATGATATGTCTGAGCAATGTAAAGCGTTTGTATCGATGTATCTTTGATCCTATTACTTGGAAGCTAATAATCCTGGTTCTTGCATGCTGAGCACCTTTAATTTACCCTCTTCCTCATCTTTATTACAGAACCTCCTCATATGGACTAAAAATGCATGATATGTTATAATATTCTACATTATGACGTGATTAAGGAGAGATATTCATGTTTTTTTGAAAGCGAAAATATTATTCATTTTTATATCCTCTCAGTCACTAATACAGTACCTTATTTATGAATGATGAATCATATTTAAGGTCTCAAAATCTGGGTTGTTGATCAAAGAAATAAGAAATATGAGTGTGTAACAGGAATTGCTATTTTTTTTCTGAGCAAGGTCTTTGCTATAGGGCACATGTTCTTGCTGGAGAGACAGAGACAGAAAGTGAGAAATCGCCTTCCTCCCACCCCCAGGGAGGATGGCCATGCCACAGTCCCTTCTCCTCCATTCTTCTCTCAGGATTTTGGGCACAGACACACACGTGCCTGGCATGAGTTTCAAGCCACGGGGTCTGGCACTCAAACCGCAGTTGGCCATACGGGAATCTAGCACTTTAACTACCATACCACCTGCTGGCCCTGACAGGAATTATTTTATAATGCATAGTAGCTGTCCATTTTGGCCTAGATGGAAAAGCAAAGGAGGAAGCAGGGCAATTTAAGGCTGGGATTATTGCCATAGTTCTTCAATCTAACATCATCTTGAGCACTTTTCTTGTTCAGCTGCAAGTACATATACCGGTAGGCTTTTAAAAGTTAAGGCCATTGTGTGTATTGGGGAATGGTATGAAGACATTGAAAATCTGTTTTATGAAGACATTGAAAATTAATTTGAGTTTAATAGTCATTACACCATGTATGTGTGTGTGTGTGTGTATCAATCATCACATTGTACACTTTGAATAAATATAATTTTTACTTGTCAAATATTTGAAAATGAAAAAAATTGAGGTCCAAAAAATGTCTCTATATCATGTGTAGGAAAGAGGGAATTGAAGTGCTTACTGGTCTTCTTCTCATGTCCTCTTACAACCTTTACCATGAGCATCATTCCTGTGACCACTAGGGTCTGTGACAGGAAATGGCAGCAAAGGAGCCAGCTAAGGAGCGTATGCTGGTAGTGCACACATCGCCTCTTTGAAGCCGTGGAGTTGAATGAAAGCCTTCCACAGCAGAACAGTCAAGTTGTCTTCTTACATCTTCCCCCCACTCCCATGTTTTCCCTTGAGGGATCTCTTCTTAAATGTATGGAGGTTTAATTAAAAGGAATTGCTCTGAGAGAGCCAAAGAGTGTTATCATAGAAAACGAAAAATGTTCTAAAATGAAGAAGGATCATAGCCAAGAGCAAAGCTTTGAGATTCAGCAAGAAACTTTCCTACTATCAGCATATGTGTTTTAAATGTCACTATTTGAAATGTATTACAACAATCAGCATCCTGGAGTGAAGCTTGAAGACTATACAGACATCTGTAATGCTGTGGAAATGTTTCAAAAAGAGCGAAAGAAAACATTTTAAGAAGAGATTCTCAAATATTCACACTGTTCAGATTTTTAATGGAGCTATTGATAAAGCTTGTTATCTCAGGGAGTCCTGACTATAGATGCATTAAACTTCTTGCTTGTAGTCAAATGGATGTCAACCAGAGATGGCATACATGGAGTACTTGATAAAAAATGCTGTTTATTTAAAGTATTAGAGTGGCCATTACGTTCAAGTACAAAGTTTCAATCCTCTCAGTAAACTTAATCTAGAAGGAATAAGATGTTTTAGACTGTTTTATGTTTCACTAGGACACAAGGTACTCTTCAGAGTTTTTTTAAAAATAATGTCAAATGGAAAAGCTGGTTTTGACACATTCATACATGAGCAGAAGTAAGTTTTTAGGTAGTTTCTGTGGTTCTTTTCTATTATGGCCCACTTTGGGCTAAGGATATGCAGTGTATGTGTTAATCCTATTCAGAGAACTAAAAATGGAAAAGAACTCAAGTCGTTGTAGTATTGTTGTTTGTGTGACATCTGAGGTAAGATTTGTAGTCCCAGCTCAGTCTATAGCTACGTGACCTTGTACATCTTCAACTTCTCCAAGATTCTGGAAGTGGGGGTGAGGGAGAAGTGGTGTCATGATTTCCAACTTACAGAATGGTTGTGACGATTCAGTAAATTATGTACTAAACTATTTAGAAAAAAAACGCATTCCTCTTTTTTTTTTTTTTTTTTTAAGAATTAAATTAGGGGCCGACAGGTGGCGTGGTGATTAAGGCGCTGGACTCCCACATGGTCAACCATGGTTCAGATTCCAGACCTGGCAGCTTTTTCATTAATTTTCCTTCTCTATCTCCCTCTGATAAAGTTAAAAAAATAATAATAAATAATAGATCATTCTATACAAAAAGAATTAGATTAAATTTTTGCCTTTTTCTTTCCATGTTTGAAAATATTTTATACATGTAAATAAATAACAGTCAAATATTATTCAATAGGAAAAAAAACTGGCATTTGTAGGAAGCATAGATTCTCTTAGCTAGAAGGAATCTTAAAAATTAGCTGGATAGGAGCCAGCAGGTGGGGTGGTGGTTAAGGTGTTAGATCCTACAGGGCCAGGTGCAGTTGGAGTCCTGGACACGGTGACTTGAAAAATATTCCAGGCACGTGTGAGTGCATGCCCAAAATCCAGAGAGGAGAAGGGATTGCGACATGGCCGTCCCCACAGGGGGATCGTTTTTTACTTCCCCTCTTTCTGTCTCCCTCTGCCTCTCTCTAGTGAATGAACATGCCTTATGGCAAGAAAAATGTCTGGATAAGTGATTCTTAGCATCTGTTTAGTTTATGAATAACTTTGAGAATCTGTTGAACGTTATCCTCCTTCCCCCAAACATGCCTCTCTACACACGGAAAAATAGCATGTACTTTTAAGGAGATTAAGGAACCCCAGGATCCTATATCTAACTCTGTGGGTCAAGAATCCCCAGGTTAATTCAGTCCTTCAAATCATGACAAGTTATGCAAGGTATGTGATATATTCTTGTGAATTAAAAATTACTTTGAAGACTGCTTTCTGAAGAAATCTTTCCTTTAGTAATGTAAGAACAAAGCATGCAACCATTATTTGAGTAGCATTCTCAAACTACAGATGCAGCTCATCTATAGACTTGTTCTCTTGTCCACCCTTGATGAATTAGTGACAGAAGAACTATTTACCATCCCACACAAAGTTAAATAAAATTATTCAGGCATTGATTGAATTTTATTCCTTTTTCCTTTTTTTTTTTTTTAATTTGCCAGAGGACATGTGCACTCACCAGAGAGAGTGAAAGTAAAAAAGCATTCTCCATGTGAGAGGGTCACACTATAAGCCCTTCTCCCTTTCTCCCTTTCTCCCTCTGTTCAGGAGTTTAGACACACATACACATGCCAGTGTGTTTTCCAAGCTGATGGGTCTGGTACTTGAACTGTCCAGTCAGCCATGTAGGATCCAGCCATCTTAACCACCACACCACTGGCTGGCCTTTGAACTTAAGAGTTATTTAACTTTATTTATTTTTATGTATCTATTTATTTTTAGTTTGATCAGAGATGGACAGAGTGAGAGATGAGAGAGAGAGAGAGAGAGAGAGAGAGAGAGACAGCAAGCCACGGGTTTGGGACTCAAGCTGCAGTGGCCATGTGAGAGTCAGGCTCCTTTAACCACCATGCCACCTTGCCGGCCCCTGACTGAACTTTTAACTTGATTCTCCCTCCAACTTTGGCCCGTAATTGTGTTGGTACATTCTCAGAAATCAATCATCGAGTACCTGCCATAGTCCAAAGCATGCACAAGATGACTACATGAATAAGACCCAGTTTCTGACTTCAATCCAGACAAAGTCTAGTAATGAGCCTAAGCAGGAAACTTAGAATGAGGAATTTATCATTCAGCTCCAGAACTCTGAGAAGGTCCTCATTCAAGGTAGCAATTAAATTAGACCTTAAACATTGAGAAAGAGTTTGCCAGGCAGAGGGTATAGCCTATATTAATGTGTATGCAGATATTCTGCAATGAATAATTATCTTTTTAGTTTGGAATAGTTCATTTATTTTAAATTATGTTGATAATTGGTGCTAAAATATATAGGACGCTTCATTGAAGGCCCATTTCCTAGTGTTGCTAACCAGGCATCATCATCCTCTGAGCCATGTAATCTCCAAACCTCTGGTTTGCACTCCTCTCTAGCCCATGATTTTTACTCACTCAGAATGGCTTGCAAATTCTTCCTGCAAAGTGTTGCATCTTTGCTTGCTTATTTATTGATTTACTTGTTTGGTGCATGAGTTTGCTAGAGAGAGAGGTGAAGGGAGAAAGCACCCCTCATGGCCCACCACAGTTCAAGTCACAAGCCTGGCGGCTTGCTTTCTCACTTTCCCTCTTTCTCTCACTTGTCCTTCTCTGGTCAAATTTAAATCAATTAAATAGGGGACCAGCATGTGGCGTGGTGGTTAAGGCGCTGGACACTCCCACATGGCTGACCAACCACAGTTCGCGTCTCAGACCTGGTGGCTTGCTTTCTCGCTTTCCCTCTTTCTCTCTTTTCTCTTGTGTCTCTTTCTGGTCAAATTAAAAAATAAGTGAATAGATAAATAAAATTAAATAAATATATATATTTAAAAATAAAATAAAGTTAAGTAAAATTCTTTAAAAAAAAAAAAGAAGAAAAGAAACAAATGACTTAAAGCTGTTAGGAAAATTAGTGTGATACCATATGGGAGGGGCTCTGTGCTCTTCCCGACACAGAGCTGGTTACCAAAACAGTAACGTTTGTAACCGTCATCATCACCTCTCTCCAGGAAATGCACCACATCTTGTCATACAAGTCCTCTGCAAAAATAAATAAATAAATAAATAAATAAATAAATAAATAAATAAATAAATAAAAACTTTTTATCAGGGTCATTCAGTATTTCTTCAGGATCATGCATCATGCTTCAGGCTTACCTGCCCCCATGTTTTCCCTAACTCCACCTGCTCCTTGCAGTCTCGCCTCCCATCTCCTGCATCAGCCATATGTTTGCTTCACATTGTTCCCAAGTTTGTCTCAAGGTCTTCCCGTCCTGACCAAACCATAACAACAAGAACAACCCCCAAATGTAATGCACTGCTGTAAAGTCACAAGTAAGAACAAGTTCCAATCATGAGCAGTGTTTGAGAAGAACGGGTCTTCTCCAAATTGAAACATGAGGTTTTAGGAAGAAGTTAAGGCGAAAGAAAAAAAAATCTGTTGCAGGGAACAAACAATGGCTCCTTAAGCTTTATAGAAGCAGCTCTTTCACTGAAAATTGTATTTACCTTCTTCACAACCTCCTTACTGAGGCAGAGAGCCCAGGGACCTAAGACCTAATGTCCCTATTGGAAACTGTTCTTCACATTGTTTAGAAACAGTTTCATTACACAGGGCGTTTCTAATTTCTGCCAGTTTATTGTATCTTAGAAATCAACTACTTCGCCTTCCCTATTGCTGAATTCCAGGTAGCTGCACTTAATCTTATTGTGGCCTGTCCTTTTCATCCCAGTTTGGCTTAATGCTGAAAGAACCTTCAGCTTCAAAGAATACTTCCTGCCCTCCCTTCCCCTCTCCCTCCTTCCCCCTTGAGTTGAAAGGTGGGGTGGGATGGTGGCAGGGAAGTAGGAGAAGAAATCACTTAATTGCAGCCTGTCAGAATTGTTTTAGGTGACTTTGTACTTCTTGAATTTAAGATCAACATGAACCATAGACATTTGAGGCTGGGAATTTAAATAGCAACAACAACAACAACAAAGCATGGGCTCTGCTAATGCCAGGAATGACTCATCTGGTGAGAAAGGTATTGTATGGATAATACAATACAGAGAGAGGGAAAAGACTGTGGTATCTGCTCTCTTTGTGTTTCTGACCTTGAGGAGAATTATAACTTGTTTGTTGCAGAAGTTGAGCATCTAATGTGCCGATGCACCTGTTCTTATGTATTAAATGGCAATGCACTCACAGTTCTCTGTGATTGCTTTGTGGGTGAAATATTTTCTGCAATCTGGTGAACCTTTTTTTTTTTTAAATGATGTATTCATTTGTATTTCTTACATCTCTTATTTCTGAAAAAAAAAAATCCTTTCTCATTCTATTTCAACACCTTGGTCTTATCATTACATCTTAGGATATGTTTGCCTTTGTACTTTCAAGGTAACATTATTATGACTTTTTTTTTTTTTTTTATATATAGAGACCATGAACCAGGCAACTCCTGCTAGAAAGCTGGAAGAGGTTCTTCATCTGGCAGAGCTCTGCATAGAAGTCTTGCAGCAGAATGAAGAGCATCACGCAGAGGTGATGACTTGTTTTAACTGTAGTAGAAGGCTTTACGTGATGCTTTCCCATGGTGGGAGCAACACTTTAGAAGTGGCTTGACCATAATCTTGATACACATTTGGCCATTTATCCGTAGAAAACTGAGAACATATGTGAATTTCCTGAAAGTCTAACTCCTAGGTATTACAAAGCAACTATCTAGGTACATAAAATCGTGTTTTTTGTTGAAAAGATTCATGTCATAAGAAACATAGGAGAGCTCGTGAGCTCTGTCCAAGGACACACAGCTAGTAAGAAATAAAGCTGGAACACAAGCCCAGTTCATGATACCAAATTTTTGCTTTTCTCCCTATACCACGATTGCCTTAATTTAAAAATCTAAATTGATCAACATGGAAAGGAAAATTTGTGATACACCTCATAAGGTAAAACTGGACCGAAGACATTCATAATCATATGATTGACAACTCTAGTCTTTCATTCTTGCCACCGAACTGTTCTTTAAATTTTTACTAAGTGCTTTGCTTATCTTTTTTTTTGAAGGATTTTTGCTATAGGGTATGTGCACTCCTCTTCAGAGAGACAGTGAGAAATCCTCGGGGGAGGGGGGGGATGGCTATACTGCAATCCCTCTCTCTTACGCACTCAGTGTGGGTTTAATCTGCTGGGTCCAGGACTCGAACTGCTGTCGAACTGCCGTTGACCACATAGGAGCCCAGCAATTTAACTATTTAACTATGCCACCTGCTGGCCCCTGCTTATCTTTTTTAAAGTTCTAATTACATATTAACATTCATTAAAGATCCAGGGTGACTTTTCACAGTCAAACTGTTTATCTTAAGACTTAAACCCTTACTTTATAGTCATGAGTTTATTTACAAATCAAAAGAGTATCTGGCTTTGAGTTGAGTGGGGAAAATGTGTAAAACTAAATAAATATAATAAATTTCAGTACCTTCACAGTGATTTTTTTCTTGAGGGAGCACATGGAATGAGCAAGAATAACAAAGGCGACATACATATGAATACATAGGATATTTATATAAGATGAAATTTAGTTCTCAAATTCAAAAAACTACAGGAACTACATTTGAAGAGAATTCTTGGAAAAGAGTATTATGAAACTGTATTATAGGTAACTCAGATTTATTGTATATGATGATAAATATGATCATTCAAAACATCTGCTTTTAGCTCACACTGTAGAATCTAGATTTTAGCTTGCATCTGTCATGTGTGAACTTGTTATGGATATTTTATTTTAAACTGAAGAAACAGCTGCTTCAATAATTTGAAATGAACTCCCAGGAGGTTCTTTTCTAGGCTAGTACCTCTGCTATGTTACAACGAAAATGATTATATGATAAAATATATGTTTGTGTTGTCTTTGTTTTTTGTTAAAAGTCATTATCATCAGTGTATTAGGCCTTTTTAAATGAAAGGAAGTTTAATTGGATATCCAATTGCAGTTTGTATTGCATCTAAACAGGTACATCTAATATTCCCATACAGTTAAAAAAATTAAAAATCGATGTTATTTAATATATTCCTTAGAATCACTATAATGCTTGTTAAAGTATAGTATGTCCAAACACAATTAAAATGTAAAAACGATTTATTTTCCGATCCACTAAAAGATATTTGACTATTGACTAGAGATAAGCATAACCCATAAATCTATCAGTCTACTCTATTCTGAAATACAGAACTATTGTGATGATCTCTTTTTAAAATGCTTTGTAACACTATGGCATTTTTCTGTTCCACAATGCTTCCAAATACTTGGAATCCCTCAGGGAAGAGAGGTGAGTAAAATTGTTTCCACTGTTTTCCTAGCATGGGGTAATGCTTTTATAACAATTTTAGATAGAACCCATTGGGGGTCAGCGGGTGGTATGGTGGTTGGGGTGCTAGACTCCCATATGACTGACCATGGTTTGAGTCCCAGACCTGGAGCTTGAAAATCACACCAGGCACGTGTGTGTGTGTGTGTGTGTGTGTGTGTGTGCATGCGTGTGTGTGTGTGTGTGTGTGTGTGACTGAAGTCCCAGGAGGAGGATTGCAGCTGGCCAAACCCCTTGGGGGGTGATTTCTCACTTTCCCTCTTACTGTCTCTGTCTCTGGCAAATATGCACCCTGTGGCAAAGCCCAAAAAAATAAAAAGATAGAACCTATTGTGATTGTAGTTCATTTTAAAGCCAATTTAGTTCTCTCCGTGAAATTAAGATTCTTTTTTTTTTTTGAGCCGGGCCGTCTTCTTTATATGTATGTATCTTATTTTTTTTAAAGAATTATTCTTTTAATTAATTATTTATTTATTGTTATTTTTAAATTTACTATAGGGCATATGGGCTCACCAAAGAGAGAGGGAAAGTGAGAACACAAGCTGCCAGGCCCAGGGCTCAAACTGTAGTCAGTCATGTGAGAGTCCAGTGCCTTAACCCCCTTGCCACCTGCTGGCCACTGCATGTCCTTCATTAATACTTAAAAGCAAAATTGTTCTGGCTATCTAAGGGAAAGACAACCAAAGGGATTTTCATATTTTAGTTTTGGTTGTGTCCTTAATTGTTTTTTGCTTTTTGTTTGTTTGTTTTAACCAGAAGATTTAACTTTTCCTCTGAACAATATTGGAAAGTGAATTGGTCCGATTCCAAAGTCATTTCCGGAGTGAATTGGTGGACTGCACTCTACACTGATATTTATTTTGCTGGATGTTCAAGCTAGAGTTTCTTTACTCCATGAAAGAGCACCTAGCTCAGCTCCCTTGGTGAAGGTTAATGGATCTGCCTCTAAAAGACCTTCAAGTGGCTCCTGTGTCAGCTCCTTTTATTTTCATTCTACTTCTCTCCACAGTGGCAGTTTACTTTACAGGGCTAAGAGGTTATTTCTATCTTTCAACAATTTCTCAGTTAAGCAGGTTTCATGTCCTTCAGATCTTTGACAGTAACTTACTTACAAGGCAGTCCTCCCTTCTCTCTGAAGGCCTCTCGACCTTTCCTCTCAGGCTTTTCTTCAGAATTCCCATGTTTTCTCCTTAGATAGTTTAAGCTCCTTTCCAGAAAATCTTTTAAGACTATCTCCACATTTCAGTGAATAGACCATATCTCACCAGAAATTTTAGACAAACTGATATGACAGCTGTCTATCCAAAAGCCATACTTGTTTTGACAAAGCTGAGAAATCCCAAATGTCTGTGAGAAAAACCTTACGCTCTCACCAGCACATTCCCTTGATACGTACCTTTTTTAAGTTTGTAAATTTTATCACGATAGGGAGTGTGTGCGTGCCTGTATGAGAGAGAGAGAGAATTACCCTTGACTGGGTCTCAAACTGAGGTAACCCTTTTTTCCAGCCCTGTTGCTTGTTAAGAGATTGGGCACACATGCACACCTGGCACTCGGGAATCTGAGCCTACAAGTTGGCCTTGCAGCTCCCAGCACTGAAGTTCAGCACCCTACCCCCTGTCCCACTGAGGCTGGGCTGATGCATATCATGGTAACGTTAAGAAAATATTCCCAGAGGCCAACAGGTGGCATGGTGGTTGAAACACTGGTCTTCCTCATGGCCAACCATGGTTCTAGTCCCAGACCAGACCCGGCGGTTTGCTTTCTCACTTTCCTTTTTCTTTCTCTCTGTGTCTCTCTCTTGTCAAATTAAAAAAATACTAAGTAAAGTTTAATATTTTTTTTAAAAAAAGAAAGGAAGAAAGAAAATAGACCCAGAAAGAGTGAGCAATTTGCCACAGGCTCATAGCTAGTTAGTGACTGGTTGTAGACTACACTTCAAACTTGGACACTTTCTCATAAGCCACATTCCTATTTTCTTATTTTAGGTAGAATAACCAGAGTGGTCATTCTGCCCTGGCTCTGCTGACAGAGTTGGCATTCAAACATTGTCACAAGGATGTAAACATGTGGGAGACATTTACAACGCACTCCTGGAGATGGCCCTTTCCTCTGTGTCGTTCTCTTCTGTCCTTAGACGGTGCTGTGTCCCAGGACTCTGCCCAAGGGGATGGTGTGCTGAGCGTGTCAGTAGAGGGGCTGAGAGAGGGAGTATAAACAGCGTGCAGGCAACTCGAGGTGTTGCTCTGTAGCTCACTATTACAGCAAAACTTTTTTTAAAAAAGAATTGTTTTATTTAACTTTTCATTTATTATTATTTTTATTTTCCAGTTTGATCAGAGAGAGACAGAGAAAGAGAGAGAGGGAAAGTGAGAAACCAAGCCACCAGGTCCGGAACTTGAACTGCAGTTGGTCATGTGGGTGTCGAGTGCCCTTAACCACCATGCCACCTGCTGGTCCCTACAGCAAAATCTTTTTTTTTTTTTTTTTTTTTGAGAGGTTTTTGCTATAGGGCGCGTGCGCTCGCCAGACAGACAGAGAGAGACATAGAGACAGAAAGCGAGAAATCACCCCCCGGGGGGATGGTCACGCCGCAATCCCTTCTCCTTCATTCTCCTCTCGGGATCTTGGGCACGCACGCACACGCGCCCGGTGTGAGTTTTAAGCCACCGGGTCCGGGACGCGAACCGCGGTCGACTACATGGGAGTCCAGCGACATAGCCATTACGCTAACTGCTGGTTCCCGCAAAATCTTGATTTAATGTCCTTAGATGCTTTTCTTTTCTTTTTTAAGAGAGATTTTTGCTATAGGGCTCATAGGCTCACTGGAGAGACAGAGAGAGACAGAAAGCAAGAAATCACCCTCCTTGGGGGATGACCATGACTCAATCCCTTCTCCTCTGTTCTCTTCTTGAGATCTTGGACATGCACACACATGCATCCAACATGAGTTTTTGTTTTTGTTACTTTCTAAAATAATTGTTTTATTTAACTTTATTTATTTATTTTTTAATTTGACCAGAGAGGGACAGAGCAGGGGGTGGGGGTGGGGGAGGGAGTGTGAAAGCAAGCCACCAGGTTTGTGACTTAAACCATAGTCGGCCATGTGGGGAGTCCAGCATCCTTAACCACCATGCCACCTGCCAGCCTTCTATGCCCAGCATGAGTTTTCAGCCACTAGGTATGGGAATCAAACCTCCATTGACTATGTGGGAGTCCAGTGATACAACCATTATGACATCTGCTGGTCCCTTTACCCTCAGATGCTTTAAACATGATGTAGTCTGCCTTCTTGGTGACACTGGAGGTAAGAGGATGTATACCAGCAATTTGACTTGTGATGTAAATAGCTCACAATTCTCTGCCAATGGTTGATTCATCCCCCATGTCAGCTGGCTCTGTCCCAGGCTGTTCCAGCAACAGAACCAGCACAAAGGGAGGGTTGGGTGCATCCACGCTTATTTATGCAAGTGCTCACTCCTGAACTGAGTATTTGAATTAGATTTTGCTTCAGAATGGATTCTAACCTACAGAGAAAGCATATTTGGGTTTTTGTGTTTTCCTTTTTTTTTTAATGTATGTGTCCATATTCCTCTCCAACAGGCATGCATAGCTAAGGAATATGATTATGTGTCCTTATACAAAAGGCCTGATCATGAATAAGATCATTTTGCAATTAATATTAACTAAATTACAGTAATCTCAACAGTTGAACTGATATTAATTACCTATTATTTATATTTAGATAGACAGTGAGAGAAACCAATCTTTTATTTATTTTTGTTTTTGAATTTTTTTCTTGGTTTTTGCTATAGAGTGCATACGCTCGTGAGCGACACAGAGTGGGGAGGAATGAGAAATTAGTCCTTGTGGAGATGGCCATGCTGCAGCTCCTTCTCCTCCAGTCTCCTCTCGATATTTTGAGCATGCACACACACACGGTCAGCATGATTCGCAAGCTGCAAAGTCTAGAACTTGAACGGTGCAATCAGCCATGTGGGATATCCCATCACCTTAACCACCACACCACCTGCTGGCCCACAAACTAGCTTTATTCAGGGGTGCTTTAGATTTAAAATTGAATTAGCCTGTGAAGTACAAATGAGCCTCATTTTGGAAGAGAATGACCACAGGTGGTTTTCATATGGACAAGGTATAGAGGTGGCTTTCCATTTACAGCAGTGACTCTCAAAAGAAATGGCATGGGCATAAATGCCCTACAAAAAATGTTTCTAAATAATTTACTAATTTTTAAAAGAATTATTTAATTTTATTATTATTATTATTATTATTATTATTATTATTATTTAATATGCTATAAGGAACATCCATTTACCAGAGAGAGAGGAGGGGGAAAGAGAGAAAGCAAGCCACCATGTCTGGTACTCAAATTATGAACTCAAACCATGGTCAGCCATGTGCAAGTCCAGCAACTTAACTACTATGCCACCCGCCGGCTACTTACTAATTTTTTTTAGTATGTACAAATGAGGGTAACACTTTACACTAGTATATGTTTTGAAGCATTTTTAACTAATCTCATGGTTATTTTATTATTTATGCTTATGTATAAACCTGCTGATCAGAAGAATAGTCAGAAGATGGGCTGGCAGGTGGTGTGGTGGTCAGGAGAGCTAGACCTCCCACATGGCCGACCATGGTTCGAGAGCCGGACCTGGTGGCCTTCTTTCTCACTTTCTCTCTCTCTCTCTCCCTCTTACTCTCTGGCCAAATTAAAATAAATGAATGGATTAAAAAAATAAAGTTCAATAAAATTGCTCTTAAAAAAAAAGGATAATCAAAGAGTCGATGAGTTTGATAGTGGGTTAGCGGTCACCCTGAAGTTCTAGTCCATTCTTCTGGCCCCTCAAGAGATTGGAAATATTCCTGGAATATGGCTCCTCGCCCTCACTTTGCTGTTTGTGTGAGCTTCCATATGTGCAGGGGCAGGGGAAACCCTGGGCACTGGATTAGCCGCAGAGATTTCAGGATTCCTATGAATTACAAGATCGCGTGCTGATCTCATCCTGAGGAAACAATAAGCACATAATTCATTCCCAGGTCAGGTACACTCTTCTTGCTCACGCAATCATCCTTCCTTCCTTCCTTCTTTTTTTTTTTTTTCTTTTGGAACATACAATGTTTTTATTGTATTTTCAGTGTCAAAGCGATCAAAAGTTTCATACTTCAAAGAAATTAGAAAAAAATATGGGAATCAGACCAAAATGGATGTTTCTGGCAAAAAGAAATGATTCTGGGAAAAATCATTTTGTATGCTGTAAAGATGTAGTGATTAAATGTAAATTTTAAAAGTGTAAAAAAAAAAGTTAATATTAAAACAAAGAAATCAGAAGCATTAATAGTTGTCTGATCTACAAAATGTAGATAGGTAGACAGACAGACAAAAAAATGTGCCATAGTTCTTTAAGAAAAGGTCATGGGTGGGGGGGTGACCAGCAGGTGGCTTGGTGGCTAAGGTGCTGGACACTCCCACATGACCAACCATGATTTGGGTCCCGGACCTGGTGGCTTGGTTTCTCACTTTCCCTCTCTCTCTCTCTCTCTCTGTGTGTCTATCTCTGGTCAATTCAAAAACAAATGCATGAATAAATAAAATTAAATAAAAATAATTAAAAAAAAAAAGAAGATGTCATGGGTCGGGCAGGTAGCGTGTTGGTTAAGGGCGCTGGACTCCCACACAACCGACAGCAGTTTAAGTCCTGGACCTGGAAGACTGCTTTCTCTCTCTCTCCACCCCTCCCCCCACTCTCGGGTCAAATTTAAAAATAAATAAAAAATGATTCTTTAAAAAAAAGAGTGAGAGAGAGAGGCCATATGTGTAGGAACTTGATTTTCAGACTTCCTCTAACCTGGATTCAAATCACTGCTGTTACCTACTAACAGTATGACTGGGTTTTTGTTTTTTTTTGTTTTTTTTTTTTTGGAGAGGTTTTTTGCTATAGGGCATGTGCACTCGCCAGACAGACAGAAGCAGAGAGACAGAAAGCGAGAAATCACCCTCCAGTGGGGATGGTCATGCCACAATCCCTTCTCCTCCATTCTCCTCTCGGGATCTTAAGCACACACGCACACGCGCCCAGCGTGAGTTTTAAGCCACTGGGTCCGGGACGTGAACCGCAGTCGACTACATGGGAGTCCAGCAACATGGCCATTATGCTAACTGCTGGTCCCACTAACAGTATGACTTTTCACAAGTTATTTGCTCTTTTTTAGATTTTTGCCATAGGGTGTATGCACTTGCCAGAGAAAGAGAGAGAGAAACAGAGAGAGGGAAAGTGAGAAATCACCTGCCAGAGGGAACAGCCACACCACAGTCCCTTCTCCTCAGTTCTCTCAGGATTTTGGATGCATGCACATGCACCTAGCTTGTCTTTCAAGCCACAGGGTCCAGAATTTGAACCACAGAGTCAACCATGTGGGATCCAGTGCCTTAACAACAACGCCACCTGTTGTCCCCCATTTGCTTATTTTGGCTAACATATGAAATACAGATTTCATGTGCTTAGATAATTATCCCATATACCTGAAAGGGTTGTGTGTAGGTTTAAGTGCAAAAAATGTTATACAACCTTTAAAAGAGTTCTTGGCACATAGAAACTAGTTAATATTGGGCATTATAATTCTTTAAACATGTAAAACCACATTATAAGATTTGTCTAAATTTCAACACATTTTTGTAATTACTACAACTCATAATATTAATTTATTACATTTGTATAGCAAGATGTTTTCATATTCATTTGATTTTCACAACAACCCTGGGGAGGTGAGGGCAAGTAATGTCCTTGCCAATTTGCAGATGGCTGCTGAGTTCAAAAGTTGAGTGCCTGCTGATGGCACAGCGGGGAAAATATGAAGCTCTGCAAGGCAGACCCACGAGAAGGTTGCTGGTACAGGTACAGAGACCACCCTGAGTCTACCAGGCACATATGTGTCCTTGATCCATGCTTGCTGAAGCTGGGTGGTCCTCAGTGTCAAGACCCTGTCAGGATGCAGTCTCTCTATCTCTCTGTCTCTATCTCTGTCTGTTCATGGAATAAGTAAATAAGCTTAAAAAAATTAAAAGCTCAATACTCTGCTTCCAAGTTCAGGGTTCATTCTTACTTGCCACCATTTTCAAGCACATTGAGTAAACAAACTAGACTTTCAAAGTATTGGGTGTCACATGCATTATTTTCACTGTGCAAGATTTATTTGTTAGAAATGATATGGCTGAAAGACTTATAATCAAGTTTTGTTTTGTATTTCCCTTTTAGGCACATTAAACATTACCTTCTGCCTCTGCCATCTCATTTACACTCATTAGTGGGTTAACATTAGAGCCAAGATAACTTTAACCCAGATAATCATGACTTTTGATTGCTGCCCTAAGACATGCATTTCTGAGAGGGGTTTTCTGCTCCCTGGCAGAGGCCCTGATGCTGTTGAACCTCAGCCACCTTCTCCCGTCAAGTGGTACCCTAGGGAGGAAATTATAAAGCACCTCTTTTTACTACCAACCCAAGGTGGGTCGACTGCTACCCAGTGGGATGACAAGTAAGAGAAGGGGACAGGTGGTAGAATTGACCTTGTATTCTCAAGGTAACGGCCTGCAACTTACTTTCATTTGCAAAGACAGTGACTACTTAAAGCTTTCTCTAGTCATTATTAGAACATTCCTCACAGTTGGCTTACATTCACAAGGAATACTATCGGGGTGCAATCTGAGACATAAATATAGGCCTCTGCCAAACATAAAGAAAATAAATGTTCAGATGATGATAAAAATCTTGTCAAAGTGAAGCTGTTTTTTCATTCTTTGCTTTTCAATTATTCTTTTATTTCATTCCTCACCCTGGCTCTATCTTCCAAGTTAACTTTAGAAAGAACTTTGGGAACTTTTCTCATAGTCCTGAAACAACCCTGAGCTCTCAGACTGTTGGTTTTCCTTGCGTTAACCTTTTGCAAAGATATTGGCTATGAGCTGAGAGTCACATTGTGAAAATGTCTATACGGTACCACGTTATTATCAGCTTTCTTACTGCTCTGCTCAAAGTGAGGACTCTCAGGTTCTTTGTCACCATTACAGCTCCAAAAGACATTTGCAGTATGTAATAAAATCACATATACTATTTTATTTTAAATTTCATATTTTTTGTCACATACCCATTCTAGTAGATACTTAACCAAAGATAGGATTTTCTTTTCTTTCTTTTTTTTTTTGGAGAAGTTTTTTTTGCTACAGGGCACATGCACTTGCCAGAAAGACAGAGAGAGATAGAGAGACAGAAAGCGAGAAATCAGCCCCCAGAGGAGATGGCCACGCCTCAAACCCTTCTCCTACATTCTCCTACACGTGCCCAGCGTGAGTTTAAGCCACTGGGTCTGGAACTCGAACCATGGTTGACTACATGGGAGTCCAGCAGCGTAGCCATTACACCAACTGCTGGTCCCAAAGATAGGATTTTCAAAGCCCAAACTCTCAATGTACATAGAGCATACCATTTCCTATAGGTTTTCACATTCATATATTTGTCACAGCCTAGTTAAGGTTATGAGTAGTTTGCCAGGCACTAAAATGTCCCTAACTCTCAAGTCTATTATTTATATTGCACTATTATTTGTTTATTTTTTATAGATTTTTTGCGATAAGGCACATGTGCTTGCCAGGGAGACAGAGACAGAGAGACAGAAAGTGAGAAATCACACCCCAAGGGGGATAGCTGTCCAACAATACCTTTTCCTCCATTCTCTCCAGGTTTTGGGCATGCATGTACATATGCCTGGCATGAGTTTTCAGCTGCTGGGTTTAGGACTTAAACCGTGGTTGACTACATGGGATTCCAGCGATGTGGCCATTATCCCATACGCTGGTCCCTCCACTGCTTCTCTTTAAGTCAACATGTGCTTCCATTTGCCATCTACTGTTATGTGGCAATGTTTTTGATTAATATATTGTTGATTGTTTTGATCATTTTAAGACCATATTATGTAAGTTTTTAAATAGTGTATCTAAATTTCATATTCAGCAGTTTAGTGGTTTACCTCTTCCTGCTGTAGTCTAATTTATTTTTAAAGAACTGAGAATATTTAGTAACATAAATGTTATATATTCTTAGAAAGTTTTTGAAAGTAGATGCTGACTTCTCTGGAAACAAAGTGATGAATCTTTTTTAAAAATGAATTATTATAATTGGGAAATAACAAAAATATCTGTAGCATAGAAATGTGGGGTGTTTTGTCATTATTTGGTTAAAGAAGTGCGACGCTTCCAAAAGCTCAATAGAAAAAAAAAAAAAAAAAAACAAACAATGAAAGATCTGAAAAATAATTCTCAAAAACAGTGCAAAAATAGCCCTTAAATATATTTTTAAATGTTTCAACTCATTTATAATTCTAGAAATTCAAAGTGAAACAAAACTGAGATACAGTAGCTAGGGAGGTCCTTATTATTTTGAAGAACTCTCTAAAAACTAATATTTCTACCCATCAGAACAGCAGACATTTTTTAAGTTATTGTTTTCATTCCCTAAAAGGCATAGTAAAGCTCCTACCTGAGTATATAGTGATAAGTACAACATAAAGAGAGTGTTCCTATACTCTAATTTTTTTTCTTTCTTTTTTTTTTTTGGAGAGGTTTTTGCTATAGGGTGCGTGCGCTCGCCAGACAGACAGACAGAGACAGAGAGATAGAAAGCGAGAAATCACCCCCCCAGGGGGGATGGCCACGCCACAATCCCTTCTCCTCCATTCTCCTCTCGGGATCTTGGGCACGCACATATACGCGCCCAGCATGAGTTTAAGCCACCGGGTCCGGGACTCAAAACGCGGTTGACTACGTGGGAGTCCAGCGACATAGCCATTACGCTAATTGCTGGTCCCCCTACACTCTAATTTAAGAGGCAGGCATTAAAATATTTATATATGGGGGCCAGCAGTTGGGGTAATGGCTATATTGGGCATAATGGCTATGTTGCTGGACTCCCATGTAGTTGACAGTGGTCTGAGTCCCAGACCCGGTGGCTTAAACTCACGTCGGGTGCGTGTGTGTGCGTTCCCAAGATCCCAAGAAGAGAATGGAGGAGAAGAGATTGCGGTGTGGCCATACCCCCTTGGGGGTGATTTCTCGTTTTCTGTCTCTCTGTCTCTCTCTGGTGAGCGTACGTGCCCTATAGCAAAAGCCTCTCCAGAAAAAAAAAATTATATATGGAATTACATAAGCAATGCTAACTCCTACAAAATAAAAATACCAGAGATCACAGAGAACATCTGGTGTGATTCTCAGGCCACGGGGTCCAGCTCTCAAACTGCAGGTTTGACCATGTGAAATTCAGTGTCTTAACCACCATGCGACCTGCTGGCCCTGGTCCAGTTCATGTTTTAAAACAAATGGCTTCTGAATGAGGAGTGGGTGGGAGCAAACATTTTCCTAGAGAGCAATTTCCAATGTGTAAAGACCCTAAAATGGACACACTTTAGTCTTGTAATTTTTAGATGTTAATTCTAAAGAAATAACCGGTATTATATAAAAAGATTTTAATTTAAAGATAGTTATCATCTTATCATTGGCAATATCACAAATCTAGAAACTGAGTTTTCCTTTTTTTTTCCTTTTAAAAAATGTTTTTGCCATAGGGCATGTGTGCACTCCAGAGACAGACAAACAAAGTGAGAAATCATCCCCAGGGTAGATGGCCACACTGCAATCCCTCCTCCTCCATTCTCCTCTTGGGATTTTAGGCACACACACATGCACACACACACGCACACACCAGCATGATTTTCAGGCTTCCAGTCCAGGACTCGAACTGTGGTCGGCCCTGTGGGAGTCCAGTGCCTTAACCACCACACCACCTGCTGGTCCCAGAAATAGCCATTTAATAGGGGAATTGCTAAATAAATAACAGCATACTATTAGAGTAGACTATTATACCATCAATAAAAATGAAAACACGGGAGAATATTGTAGCGTATGATACCAAATGTTTTAATGTTTCTATTCACAGAATAAAGAGATATTGGAAATAAATATGCCCAAACATTCATAGTAGCTATGTTTAAATTATGAAATATAAGAAATCTGTTTCTTTTTTTTTGTTTTATATTTTGTCCAATGTTGTAAATTAAGCAAGTGTTTAGTTTATGTCTTATACTTTTAACTATATTTAAGGTTTCATATTTTATTCATCAATGCCAAATTTATTCTTTAAATACATGTATCTATAAAAGTTTCTTCTAAAAAATACTACATTGTCATACCTACTTGTAAAACTAGGACAAGGTGTCAAATATTTTCAGGTGGCACAGTGTTTTTGTGTGTTTCTCACGTGTTTCTACTTTATTTATCTATCTTTATGTAGGCCTTTGCCTGGTGGCCTGATTTACTGGCTGAGCATGCAGAGAAATTTTGGGCTTTATTTACGGTGGATATGGACACCGCGTTGGAGGCTCAGCCACAAGACTCCTGGGATAGTTTTCCTCTTTTCCAGCTGCTTAATAATTTCCTCCGAAATGACAGTGAGCACTTGCATTTTCTCTAGTGTATGGAATGGGGAGACACGGGGCGGGGGCTGGGGGAGCGTGGCGCGGTCACACTGTGTACATGAATGTGCAAGGCAGAGCCTGAGCCCTGACCCAGGACGAGCTGACATGGGCAGCGTTAACAGTTGCTCAGTCTCCGAGGTTATACTCCGCCAAGATCTGCGGAGGCCAGCTACACTCCTAGGTGGCTCCACTGGCTCTGCGGTTCTTTTATTCCCCGGCATCCTTGACTTCACTGAGCACTAATAACGTAGGCATCCTTCTCATTGTACCTTGTGAACCAGGAAATCAACACACATTGGTGTTTCTAAAACACTTGAGACTACTTAATTTCTGAAAGACAACTTAGATATTTATCATTATCCTAAAACTCATTAAGTTTAAGCTCCATACTATTGGGCTGAGAATGGATTCATTTGTAAAGATGATGATAGTATATTGCTATGTGGTATGGCTTGCTTTTTCAGTCCTTAGAAATTAAAGAGAAGGTAAAGATTCTCTATCGAGACTTCTTTCCCAATGCTATACATGTTACAGTTATTGTGGTAGATGGTCTTCTAGCCACTAGTTCAAATTTAGTTTTTCATGAAGATTTTAACATACAAATTCCTGGGACTTTCCCATGATGGTTTATTTCCTTTTCATTAAATCTCAAGTTTGATTCTCACTGAAAGCCTTGGTTTCAATACTCACAGTGATCAGGGGTCACTAGTTCTCCATTCAATAAGATTCTTCCTTCCAAAACCAGGTTGAACTCTACCTCCTTCTAACTTCAAGTTCCGACTCATTCTTTTTCATCAATGCAACAGTATTTTCTCATGGATTTTCTTGTCTAACCCATGATGCATAGATCATTCAACTCTTCTTCACTTTCTGGATGTTCATGCCCTTTGCCCTTCTTACATCTTCCTCTGAACAGACCTCATTCCATGTCTCAGAGTTGCTCCATAGTGTGGCACTGAGAAGAACACAGTGCTTACCATGCCACCAGGATCATCCAGACCCCTGCAAGAGGTTTTTTCCTTCTGGCCTGTCTTCCTACAGCCCAAGGCTTCCCTCTGAGGAACTTCATCACACTACTGAAATATTTACAACTGTCTATAAGTTAAAAGTCTAAATCTTTGGACTAGCAAGTTGCCTGGTGGTTAAGGCACTGGATCCCACATGGCCAACTTCACATTCACACTTCAAGTCACAGACCAGACACGTGTGTGTGCAAGCCCAAAATCCTGAGAGGAGAAGACGTTTACAGGGTGACCATCCTCCTGGGGGATGATTTCTCACTTTTCCTTTCTCTTTTTCTCCGTCTCTCTCTGCTGAGCGCACACTCCCTATGGCAAAAGTCTAAAAATAAATAAAAATTTTAAAGATCCAAATCTCTTCTCCCTTCTCACTCAGGCTATTATTGCATCCTCCTAGTTTTAAATATAGATCCTTATGTTTAGATATGTCTTCGTTTTAGGAAAAAAATAACCTATTGGTTTTCTTTATCACTGTAGTCCATTGCCCCTTTACTTTGTTCATCCCTTGGAATCACTGATAAAATGGGAAAATTCACATAGACATAAAATTGTATGTGTTTTTCAGGGATCAAGTTAAGAAACTCAGTTCCGGGGAGAGAGGCACCATGCTATAGTAATTACTAACGTGGACGTTGGTGCTGGACAGATTCACATCTCTTTGCCACTTACTGATGTGACCTTTGACAGTAATTTAACCTCTCTAAGCTTTAGGTTCTAAAAGAAGGAGGATAATATTACCAACAGTATTATTGGCTGTGAGGATTAAGATGGTAACTCACATATAATAAAGGGGAAATATATGTTATATATAATACATATTATATAAAAGTGCAGTAAAATTTCCATCTTAGGACCAGCAGTTAGCGTAATGGCTATGTCGCTGGACTCCCATGTAGTCAACCGCCATTCACGTCCCGGACCCGGTGGCTTAAAACTCACACCAGTCGCGTGTGCGTGCGTGCCCAAGATCCCGAGAGGAGAATGGAGGAGAAGGGATTGCGGTGTGGCCATCCCCCCCGGGGGATGATTTCTGTCTCTCTGTCTCTCTCTCTGTCTGTCTGGTGAGCACATGCGCCCTATAGCAAAAACCTCTCCAAAAAAACAAAATTTTTCGTCTTGACTCTTTCAGTCATCTTATTCATTTTCCTATCCATTTTCATTTCCAAAAGATGCTATTATACAACCCAAAACTAAGCTACAACATTTCTACTTCAGATCTTCCAAAAGGCTTCTTAGAAATTGCTAACAAAACCTACACATCCATTACCCATATGTAATCATTCAGTCTGCAAACTCTTTTTTTGTTTTTTTGGGGGGGTTTTTTTGGAGAGGTTTTTGCTATAGGGCACATGCGCTTACCAGAAAGACAGAGAGAGACAGAGAGACAGAAAGCAAGAAATCCCCCCCAAGGGGGATGGCCATGCCGCAATCCTTTCTCCCCCGTTCTTCTCTCAGGATCTTGGGCACGCACGCACATGCTGCCAGCGTGAGTTTTAAGCCACTGGGTCTGAGACTCAAACTGCAATTGACTTCATGGAAATCCAGTGACATAGCCATTACACCAACTGCTGATCCCCAGTCTGTAAACTCTTATTCATCTAGTTTTTATTTTCTAGTTTGGTTTTCTCCTGACAGCTAGCAGACTTTGAATCACCTTCTTTTTTTTACTAGTTTCATCATTCATTTTCTGCCAAGAAATTATAAGAAATTAGGTATTTTGTAGAATCTAGAACAAATGTATAATAATAAGCCTGCTGCAAAAAAAGAAATAAATACATGTGTTATATATTGTCTCTAGATGAGATTCAACTCCACTGAATCTTTTTATATTAATCTTTAAGAAGAGTTCTTTGGAGCCAGCTGGTGGCATGGTGTTTAAAGGCACTGGACTCCCACATGGCCAACTGCAGTTTGAGTCCCAGACCTGGGGGCTTGCTTTCTCACTTTCCCTCTCTCTCTTTCTCTATCTCTGTCTCTCTCTGATCAAACTGGAAAATAATAATAATGATAATAGTAATAAATAAAGTTAAATAAAAAATAATCCTTTACCAAAAAAAAGAAGTTCTTGGATTGTAAGTATGAATTTATGGGATACCAAAGTAAGAACTATAAAAAATTTAATTTCAGCCAGATTTTTCAAATATTTAACTCATAAGAGTCTCATATTTCTCTACTGTTATAGACCATTTTCTTAGCAGTTACTACATGAATAAAGTATTATTTTGTGCTCATTCACTGTACAACACACAATTAAAACAGAAGCATTTATTATTGTTCTCAGTGTCAATTTTGAAGGTAAGTCTAAATGTTGGCTTGATTCTGCAGTGATTAAAAGATTTTAGAAAACATCAATTATTTCTGAGAAAAACAGCTCCTCCATTTAGTGAGGAAAATAGAAAAGTTCCCTAGTGCCGTAATTTCCTTTTGGTACTGGGAGTAGAGTGTGATCTGGGGAATTGAAATCGAATGCAGGGACTTTCATCCCAAACTCACAAGTTACTATTCCAAAACTAAGACCACTGAATAACATCTCGGTACTTGGTAAAACACAATTTTTCTAGCTATTAAGATCACCCTTAATAATAATAATGAATATTATTGTTAGTAACTGTGTATTTGTTGTATTATATCCTTTAGATACTCAGATTTGATTCTGATGTATAATGTCAACTGAGAGTTGCCTCTAAATAATCCTTTTGGAAAGCGATCAAAAAACATTGAACTTCTAACCTTTTAACATCCTTTTGAAAAAAGAGCCTTACATTATGGCTGTGGCGTGGCTGGTTTTTACCGTATTATCTCTATTAGAGTCTAAATTCCAATTAATTACAGCTGTAGCTAGAGGTAATAGGAACAGAGAATGCTGAACATCCATGCTTAGAAAGGGAGATAATTTACAGATAACAGTGCTTACTTACATAGGTACAGTCTGTGTGCCAGAGTGTGTTTTGCGAATTAGTTTTGTAAAAGTAGTGATTTATTACTAATATTTATGTTTCCTCTTCTGAAATTTAAAATGGCTAAAACCTTTTAAACTGATATGAGTTAGAATTTGTACTTTATTTGTGGTTTGAAAACGTTATAGATGAGTTGTTGTTTGGGTTTTATTTTGTTTGTTTTTGCATGTGTCATTTAGATATTCCCGCAGGTTATCTTTCATCATTCTTTTATCCAAACCTTTATGCTTTGATATTTAAGGATGGATATTTATCTTTTAGAGTATGGAAATGGTCTTAAACCTCTTCATTTTCCAGCTGAGGAAACTCAATTCCCAAAAGGCTGTGGGCCTGCCATCAGGGAATTAGGGACAGAGGTGAATTGGAACCTGATCGCATGGTCTCTAGTTCATTCTTACTCCGCAGTAACCAAAGCAAATTCTGGGGGCATCTGTAAAACAATATCATCTTTTTAAGGGAAGGAAGAGATTCCTTGAACTTTTATTTTTAACCCAGAAAATATTTATAAGGGCATTTACAAGGGAACAGAATGAGAGTTGGTTAGAGAACAGAGAAAGGGTCAGATAAGGTATGTATCATGTGGGCAGATTGGTTAGGAAGCGTCTGGCGCAAGACTTCCAGAGAGTGACCTAATTAGTAGGGAAGAGGATTCCAGATAACAAATTCATTTTCTATTTCAAAGAGAAAAACATATTCCGTCTGAGGCGTATGTGTCTTTCCTTGCAGTTAGCCGTGATTAGGGAAAGTCGTAGCTGTAAGAACCCTTGGAGATGAAATACGGTTTTCCTCCAGGGAAGAGTACCAGCTGCACCACACTTTTAGTAACTGTCCCCAATCTCCCACCCTTGCAGACTCACTCGCTGATTCCCAGAGCAAGACTGAAGAAGAAAACAAACTCAGGCTCTTTCAGTGTTGGCCAAAGCGGAGGGGATTTCTCACCCACCTCTTTACCCTGCCTCAGTAGACCCCAGTTCAGGCCCCCTAACTAAAGAAATAATTAGACGGCCAGTCACTTTAAATGGTACCTAAGGAAACAATTCTGAAAAAAAAAAAAAAATAGATGAATTAAAATGGAAAGAAAATAAATGTTTTCACAATGAAACAATTAGCCTGATAGTTAAATGCGACCGAACCACTCTAAAGCGAGTACAAATAGATTCTACCCTGGCGTGCTATTTTCCACAATTGTCCATGCGATAATAGATACAGCAAGTGACCGCTTCTGACAAATGAAAGCCATCTGCAAATGGCACAAATCATTTCTTTCAGCACTACTGAAAGGCAAACCCTTGGAGCTAGTCACCTTTTAATCTGTGGATATGCTAGCAAGTGGCAAATGACCATTCTATTGGGAACTGATTCCCAAGTGAAAAATACCACGGAGCTTCTTCTTTAATTAACAGCCTTTTCACATTGCTAGCACATTAAAGCCATCCTGAAGAACACCCATGCTTATATAATCAATGTCACAGCGTCTCTGCCTAAACGAATAATAAATGTCCGGGCTCTACACTAAGTGAAAACCTATTCTCCAAGACTTTCACCTTCATAAAGATGGGCTCATAAAAATCGAAAAAGGAAAAATTGGAATGTGGTCTCATGAGGATAAAAAGGCTAGTGTTAATAATTAACAAGGAGAGTGAAGTGGAGTCAAATTAGCCGTAATAGAGCCCAGAGTGACTGGCAGAGTCACCTCTCATTATCAAAAAACTCATTAAGAAATGAAGAGGTGGAAATCCCGCTGGGTTATTCTCACACTTAGGCTGTATCAGAGATTATTTTTCAGATTTCTTTCAAATGAAGAACTGTCAGGTCACCATATTGTATATTAGGTTAATCTTCAAGCTTTGAAATATGGAGGGCTGACACCTGCCTGTTATTCTAACTCGAGTGTTTAAATGAGCTGTGTGTCTGAAATTCACGATTCGGTGTTTATAGATACATCTGTATATACATACTCTAGGAAGAAGAGTGTAACTTTGAGATTATAGCAAAGCTGCGTGCCGGCTTAGTTTTATACATATGCACTTTTACAGATGATGAAATGACCCCCAAAATGTGAAAATGTATTTAACTCTAATCCCCAAAGTTCACTGAATTCAAAATTGTAGATCAGAATTTGTTTTATGACCAGTGTAATACAAGAAATGCAAAAAACAGGGCTTCACTAGCTTTTTATCCTCTATAAAATTCTATATTGTACTATTTTCATTTTATTTTTGTATGAAGAAACTTCAAAAAGTTTATGGAAAATGGAATTAAAGTAGAGGTTTATTCTGACATATTAAAAATTGAAAGCCATGAGGACCAGCAGTTGGTGTAATGGCTATGTTATTGGACTCCCATGTAGTCCACTGTAGTTTAAGTCTTGGACCCAGTGGCTTAAACTCATGCCAGGTGCGTGTGCGTGCGTGCCCAAGATCCTGAGAGGAGAATGGAGGAGAAGAGATTGCAGTGTGGCCATCCCCCCCTGGGGGGGTGATTTCTCGCTTTCTGTCTCTCTGTCTCTGTCTTACTGGTGAACAGATGTGTCCTATAACAAAAACCTCTCCAAAAAAATTGAGTCATGGGGGCCAGTATATGGTGTGGTGGTTGGGGTGCTGGACTCCTACATGGCCAACCACGGTTCAAGTCCCAGACTTGGTGGCTTGAAACTCATGCCTTGCACGCCCACAACCCCAGGAGAAGAATGGAGAAGGGATTGCCGCATGCTTACCTCCCTTGGGAAGTGATTTCTCACTTCCTCTCTCACTATCTCTTTCTGTCTGGCAAATGCATGTATCTTATGGCAAAAAAAAAAAAAAAAAAAAAAAAAAAAAAAAAAGAAAAAGAAACTCATGCACATTTTCATAATATGTATCTTCTATGAACTTTGTGAAAACCCCTTGTCTGTGTGTGTGTGTGTGTGTGTGTGTGTGTGTCTGTGTGTGTATAAAAATCATGTGGACTGGGACCAGCAGTTAGCGTAATGGCTATGTCAGGGGTGATTTCTCGCTTTCTGTCTCTATGTCTCTCTCTGTCTGTCTGGCGAGTGCACACGCCCTATAGCGAAAACCTCTCCAAAAAAAAATAATAATAAAATCATGTGTTTTTTTTGTTTGTTTGTTTGTTTTTTTTTTTTGCTAGAGGGCATGTATACTTGTCAGAGAAAGACAGGGAGAAAAGAAAGTACCCTCCATGGTGTGTGGTCACACTGTAATCTCCTCTCCTCCATCTCTCCCTGCTGTCAGAATTTTGGGCATGCACGTACATGCACCTGACCTGTTTTCCAAGCCACTGGGTCTAGGATTCCAAAAGAGTAGTCACCCATGTGGGATGTCACTGCCTTAACTACCAGGCCACAGAGTTGGTCCAAATATACAGATTTATAAAGTAACTTGAGGAGAAAGGTAAAATTAGGCATGATGTTAGGAGCTTATTATGTTAATTAAAATACAAATTGAATATTAACAAAGTATACAAAATTACTTATCAAATTTTTAATGAAAAAGATAAAATTAGTTTTGCATTCTGCTTAAGCTTCAGTAGGGTGCCTTCAGAGTTTTCTTTAGGAGGTGGAGTTTTAGCAGTATTTATTCAATAAACAGACGTTATTGAGTGACTACCTAATGTGCCAGATTCTTGGCTGGGTGCTATGTCAAGATCTCAGAAGTGATTTTGTTTAGTTTTGTGTGTGTGTGTGTGTGTCTGTGTTTTCCTTTCACAGAATCCTTTTATAGGCTAAACTCCTGCCTTTTCTCCTAAAACTCATATTTTCTCTGAAAGAGAACTTCTTAGGGTCAATACAACCTGTAGTCCCTTATTGTTCTTGTTGTTTTAGGGCTATTTTTGCTATAGGGTGCATGTGCTCACAGGAGACGCAGAGCTAGACAGAAAAAAACTGAGAAACCACCCTCCAGGGGGCATGGCCATGCCATGGTCCCTTCTCCATTCTCCTCTTGGGATTCCGGACATGTACACACACACACGTCTGGCGTGAGTTTCAAGCCACAAGTTCTAGGACTCAAACTGCAGTCAACCATGTGTGATTCCTGTGCCTTAACCACTACACCACTTGCTGACCCCAAATATTATTGTTTTGTGGAGAAATTTGTTGGCTTAATTGTGGTTGGTGTGGTTTGTTTGTTTATTTGTTTTTTGTCATGAATTACTCATTTCCTTCTGAAATGCGTAATTATAATTTTAGGGGGGGAAATCATTCTAATAATACACTAACGTCGACTTCCTGGAAAAGGGTGGGCAATATAAAATTCTATCATGTATAATAGAATCAGCAGTACATTTTTTATCCTAAAAGCAACGTATAAACTCCCTTACTTATTCTTCATTTTACCCAGTTATCATTATCCCACTAATTATTCCTAATTAGATCATAGTTGAAATTCTTTGTTGAAATCTTCCTATTAAAAGCCTATGACAAGTGCTTTTGTAAATGCAAAACTCTTTTGGTATGTAAATAATGAACACTAATTTATTAATTATTGGGGATGTTCAAAATAATTGGTCACATCTGCATCCCAAGTTTTGCTTTTATTTAAGTCTTTTGCTTTCTTTTTGCCACTTTTAATTGCACCATAAAGCTTGATGTCATGGGTATTTCTTTACTTTTTGACAGGGTGGTATTTGGAAACATGGGATCTTGGGGGTGGGGTGGGGTTGTTATTCTTATCAGCAAAGTAGATGCTTGTCCTCCACTTATATTACAAAACCCACTTTTTGATGCTCCTTCTGAGCAGTGCTTTTCATTCCCATACCTCAGGTATAATGTCAGAAGCATTCTTAGAGGAGGCCGCATTGAGAAAATGCCTCTTCCAGTGAACTGTTGTAATGGGTGCCTTGTAAAGGCTTCACTTGGACAGATGACAGCTCTAAATCGTAACCTATCCTTATTAAACCATATGGAGAAGATACAAGCACTCAGCCTGATGCCTGGGGCTATATATTAAGGGGGTTTTGACAGTGTCTGATAGGAGTGGAATGCAAACTGGCATATGGACAACTAAGAAAGCAGCATACATTTACATAGACAAGTATACTGCAGTATGCGTTTCTATAGCCTGGACTTTTAAAACCAGATATTCTCTTTCCTTTTTTCCTCACTCTTTGTATATTTTCCTTTTATTTCCCCTTTTCCTATTCAGCCCTTCATAACTCCCTCTCTCGTGCCATCTCTCCCCCATCTTTCTCTCTTTCACTCTGTCACTCCCTCCTTACCTCCCCTTTCTCTCATTAACAAATAATACTGCCAGTTTTTTAAAACTTTCCATTGTGGGTTTACAATTTGATTTTTAGAAAAAATAAGAGGAAATCCTTAGCAGGCACATGAGCAAACTTTAGGCCAGAAGTCAAGGAAATATATATAGTTTATAGGAATTCATAGGAAATATATATAGTTTATCTTCGTTGGCTCCAAATTCTGCAGCATACAATTATTTGCTGTCAAGAATCACAATTGACCAGAGAAATCCTCCCTTCGGCACATTCATTAAAATAAAGACATAAAAGGGACCAGCAGATGGTGTAATGGTTACATCACTGGATTCCCATATAGTCGACCACAGTTCAAGTCCCAGACATGGCGGCTTAAGACTCACGCCAGGTGTGTGTGTGTGTGTGTGTGTGTGTGTGTGTGTGTGTGCGTGCCCAAAAATTCCAAGATGAGAACAGAGAAGGGATCATGGCATGACCATCCATCCTGGAGGTTGATTTCTTGCTTTATGTTTCTCTGGTGAGTGCACACACCCTAAAGCTAAAATTTTTCTAAATTTAAAAATAAATAAATAAATAACATTTGAAAAGAAAAGACATAAAATAACTTACCTTTACATCCAGTAATATTTTTGGAATCTGATCTTGGACAAATGTGTCAAATCTCAGACTTTTTATAATAGCGTCATTTAATATCATATATCTTATAGTTAAGTATGGGGTATACACAGGATCAATAGGTTCCATTGATTATAGCCCCCTGGATAATAATGGAGTAATATTATTGTAGCCAAGTATTAATTTGTCCAACAAACATTTCTATACTTGCTTTGTGCCAGGGACTTCGTTGGCTACTAAGCACAGACATGGTCCCTGCCTCGTGGAGCTGGCTTCCCTATAGGGAAAGATAGTTACACCAACAACCACAGAAACCACTTATGTGGTACAGACCACAGTGGAGGACTTGCACAAGGTAGAGAGTAAACAAGGAAAGCCAGTAACTGAGCGCGACAGCAAAACAAACCATTCCTAGGAAGCATTTGAGGACCTAGTGAATATTTGAACTGAATCATGACAGTCATTATGAATAGGCCACAGGAAATGGGAGTGATGGGCAACAGAAATTAACCCAAGAGGTCATTTTTAAATAGATTGTATATGCTTCTATACTGCTTTATTTTAGCAAACTGCTAATGACTTCATTGCCAGTACATCTAATCTCCAAATATACAGTAATGTAGCATTTTAATTTATGAGATACAGTGTTTGGTTTGGTTTGGTTTGGTTTGGTTTTTGCCATGTGGTGCCTGCACCCTCGGGAGAGAGACAGAGAAAGGGAAAGTGAGAAATGGTCACCTCACAATCCTCTTTCCTCCATTCTCCTTTCAAGATTTTGGGCATGCACATACACCTATTCAGTGTGATTTTTCAAGCCAGTGGTTCACCACTTAAGCCATGTGGGATCCGGCACCTTAACCACCACGCCACCTGCTAGCCCCTGGAGTACTCTTTTTTAGACGTAATAATTTGTAATATAAACATATTTTGGTTTTGGTATAGTTAAAAAGTATGACAATGCTGGGCCAGCAGGCAGTGTGTAGGTTAAGGTAGCTGGATCCTGTATAGCTGACTCTTTGTTTGGAGTAGCTTGAAAGTCATGTGGGCACATGTACATGCATGCTCAAAATAGCAAGAGGAGAATGCAGGAAAAGAGACTACAGTGTGGTCATTCCCCCAGATAGGTGATTTCTCACTTTCCCTGTTCCTCTCTCTGTCTTTGTCTCTCTCCCTGGCAAGTGCACACAAACAAAAGACAATGCTTAAGAGTACCTATCAAGGTGGAAAACCTAGGACCAGCAGATAGTGTAGCAGTTACATCACTGGACTCCATCATGGCCCGCTACAGTTTGAGTTCCCAGACATTGTGGCTTAAAAAAAATCACACCAAGGGCATATGTGTGCCCAAGATCCCATGAGGAAAATGGAGGTGAAGAGATTGCCATCCCTTGGGTATGTGTGGGAGGGTTCTCACTTTCCCTCTCTCTGTCTCTTTCTCTCTGTCCAGCGAGCATATGTACCCTAAGACAAAACAAAACAAAACAGACTTCAAAAAATGGGAAACCTAAAGTTCTTTATATTTTTTTAGTAATAAATAGGCTGTAGAAATTAAAGTTTAGGCATATAATCTCACAATACAGCAGTGTAATACTTCACAGTTTTCAATAAAGGTTGTATTGTAAACACATTGAATATTTTCACAGTGTTAATTCATTATTTCATTCATTGAATGTAATAGTTTGTTCAATCATTAATTTTTCATATTGAACTTAGTCTTTTCAGAATTCTAATTCTGAAAATATATATGCATCTAAGATAATAGTATTATGTGTATGTCATTTGCAAGATGTTTTGTTACCTAAAATAATACATTATATTTCTAGGTATTAAAAGATGCTGATTTGTTGATGTTAGGTTGGACAGATGGTTGAATGCATGAAAGAATGAATGAGCAGATTGACAGACAATTGTTTATAATAATCCCAAATAAAGTAATAGTAGTATAATAAACTATAGAGGTTAACATGAGGCTTTGATATCAAACCCTGGCTCTATTATTTAATGACCTTAGACAAGTACCTTATACTCTCTGTGCCTCAATTTATTGATAATTTTGAAAACAAAGTAATAATTTCTCCCTTGTAGAGATTTTGTGATGATTAAATGAGAGAATGTACATATAGGACTTAGCAAATGCTACGGATGATGAAAAGGAAAAAGAAGAGGAGAGTCCTTCAGTTGAGACTCAATAAATTCAGATTTAAGTATATTTTTTAATTTGTCTACCAAAAGGATTTAGGTGGTTTAAATGAAATATTTTGTTCTTTTTTTAGTATTGTTTATTTAATTTATTATTATTATTATTATTATTATTATTATTAATTTGCTATAGGGCTCATGTGTTTATCAGTTGAGAGGGGGGAAGGGGGAGAGGAGAAAGCAATCCACCAGGTCTAGATCCATAGTACCATTTAGGTCTAATTGAATCTCTGAAAATAAAGCTCCTTCCAGTGTGATAATAAACCATCAAGCTAACATTAGTTTCCTAAATAAGACACTTATCTTTATGTATTACTATTACTCTCACTTGAATGAGAAGCCTTTTAAGATATAGATAAGCTAGAAAAGATTGCTTAACCACAAAAAAAATACTAAGCCATATCAATTAAAGATAGAGAAAAATCAGTGTTATAGCTCTTTCTATATTTACAAGTACTTTCTATGTCACTTTCATGTGTTTATAATTATCTGTCTTCTGGCCAATTTCAGAATCACAGAAAGTGATTCATATGCATGCTATCATTGGGAACCAGCAGTTAGTGTAATGGCTATGTCACTGGACTCCCACGTAGTCGATTGCGGTTCGCGTCCCGGACCCGGTGACTTAAAACTCACGTCGGGTGCCCTGTGCGTGCGTGCCCAAGATCCCGAGAGGAGAATGGAGGAGAAGGGATTGCGGCGTGACCATCCCCCCTGGGGGGTGATTTCTCGCTTTCTGTCTCTATGTCTCTCTCTTTCTGTCTGGCGAGTGCACACGCCCTCTCCAAAAAAAGAATATATATATAAAAAAAATATGCATGCTATCATGATAAATGTTATATATTTTGCCTAAATGTTAAGAATAGTTAGATCTTTGGGACAGTTTTGCAATCGAAGAAGATAACATGGGAAATTACCACGGTTATCATATCTTACAAGACATTGCTGCTAGATTTAGTAACTGTAAGTATATACAAGGGGAATTCAAAAAGTTTGTGGAAATGTGTATTATAAAAAAACTGCATAGATTTCCATTTTTTATGTGTACCAAAATAAACTTGAATTTTAATTCCATTTTTTTCATTAACTTTTTTTAGTCTCCTAGTGCAGCTATTCAACAAAAGTGAACGAAACTACTGACTTTTCTGTTTTTTATCTCTGTTACCCTCGTCAAAGTCACCATCATCCCTTTGTAGTCTATAACACCACAGACCTGAGCACTGACTTTCTTTGCTTCTTCTACCCTTGTCAACTCTTCCATGTTTCACACAGTCAGAAAGGTCACGGCATGTCACTCCTCTACCTAACAGTAAGTTTACTATTATACCTAGTAAGACCCACACTCCTCACCATGTTCTGGGATCTAGACCCCATCACGACCACTCTTTCCTCTTCCTCACTCTGCTCCAGTTACCCTAGCCTTCTCATCTTTCGAAAAGAATAGTAGCTTATTCTTTTCCGAAACTTTGGTGCTAGTTGTTCTCTCTGCTTGGAAATGTTCCTTCCAGCTCTTCCATGGGAGGTTCTTCTGTCACTTAGGTTCAACTAACATACCATCTTTTCAGGTACATCTTTTTTTTTTTTCTTTTTTTGGAGAGGTTTTTTTTTGCTTTTAGGGCGCGTGCGCTCACCAGACAGACAGAGACAGAGAGATAGAAAGCAGGAAATCACCCCCCAGGGGGGATGGCCATGCCACAATCCCTTCTCCTCCATTCTCCTCTCGGGATCTTGGGCACGCACGCACACGCACCCTGCGTGAGTTTAAGCCACCGGGTCCGGGACTCGAACCGCGGTCGACTACGTGGGAGTCCAGCGACATAGACATTACGCTAACTGCTGGTCCCCTCAGGTACACCTTTTCTGAGCATGGGGTATGTTTTTAAATAAACAGGACATAGTCGCCCTCCCTGTGAAAGAAGTGTAGCCCTAGAAGTGATCAAGCTTACCTCTTGGAACTGAACAGGTTTAGCTCTTCTGTGGTACATAGCATAGCGCAGGGATTGAACTCTCTGCTTAATCACTGCATTTATCAATGCCCTTCCAGGGAGCCACTGCTTTGTGGATTTCTAGCTAGCAGTCATGTGCCTATGTGTTAAACCTCTTAGACAGTTAAAACATACCACCTTCCTGGAACATTTTTTTTTTTTTGCTGTGATCAGTTTGTGCTTTGACAACTCTCTGTATAGAAGGCTAATTATACTTTCTGATCTATTTCCATGATATATGATACAAGATTCAATATGGGAAACAAGATCCATTATCATCTGTAATTTTAGCAGTTCTTCGGTGTCAGACTCTTAACCAGGAAAAGTTTTTTTGCCCGTATTTTCCAAATGCCGTATGTTATCCCTCTGACCAACACTGTTTCTGCTTGGCTATTTCAGCACTTCTATGTAATGGAAAATTTCACAAACACTTGCAAGAAATCTTTGTACCTTTGGTTGTCCGCTATGTCGACCTCATGGAGTCCTCCATCGCCCAGTCAATTCACAGAGGTTTTGAGCAAGAGACATGGCAGCCTGTCAAGTAGGTATCTTACCTAGTGTCCACAGAGCGTCTGCCTCTCCAGTCCTGACCGTATGACTTTACACATGGCCATCTGTAGTTATTGCTTATGGTGGTCCCTTCCCACGTTGTTTGTTTCTTTACAGGAATATCGCCAACAGTCTTCCCAATGTAGCTCTTCCAAAAGTTGCAAGTCTGCCTCTTAATCTTCCACAGATTCCTAGTTTTTCTACTCCTTCGTGGATGGCTTCTTTATATGAGTCCACGTGTGTATTCCTCACTTATTTCCTGGTGGTGTGTTAGCTAGTGCATGGCCTGGGCTGTGTTCTGTGCAGATGTGTCTAGATTGCATGGCACTTATTATTGTTGGTAGAGGAATACTCTGGTTTTACTTTTATTTGTTTGAGTTTTGTAAGCTATTAAGCTTAGCTTAGCATATTATGATGAATGATGTAGATTACAAAGGAAAAAAGAAATGTACTGGTTTGATGTAGTCCATGTGTAATCTGTGGGGCCGGGGTCATCCTGTGACCCAGGTTATAGACTCTACCCTAAGTGATATGATCAGAGTTCTCTTTATATAGAAAATGAGCGTGGTTAAACAATATGCTGAGGATTCTTAGCTCTGGCTTTATTACATGACTTATTTTGTGCATGTGTAAAACCATTTTAAGAACAGTTTGAAGAATATTGTATTTTTTAAGCTTGCCTCACATAACAGTGGTTAAGGGAGCTGGATCCCACAATGCTGATCATGGTTCAAATCCTGGCTACGGCAGCTTGAAAAACACGCCAGGTACCTGTGTGTTTGCGCCCCAAATCCCTAAGGTTTGAGAAATAGAGGAGAAGGATTGCAGTCTGACCATGCCCCACTGGGGCTGCTTTCTCCCTTTCTCTATCTCTCTGGAAAGCACATGTGCCACACCCTCTAGTAATTTAAAAAAGAAAAAAACAAATGTATTCTTTTTCTATTTTTACCTTAGTCTCAACTTTTTTTTTTTTTTAAGTTTTTTTTTTGCCATAGGGCACATGTGCTCACTGGACAGAGAGCAACAGACAAGCAGGGAGAAGGAATGTGAGAAATCACCCCCCCTGGGGGGGGGATGGCCACACCATAGTCCTTTCTCCATTCTCCTCTTGGAATTTCGGACGCCCATACACATGTACCTGGCATGATTTTCAAGCCGCTAGGTCTCCTACTAGAACAGCAGTTGACCATGTGGGAGTTCAGTGCCTTAACCACCACACCACCTGCTGGACTCCTATAGTCTCAGCTTTAAAGAAAGAGTATTGCATCTTGTAGGCAAGGATGATCCTATCTTTTTCAACACCAGGAAGTTTCTCTTTTGTTCCTTTCATATATCAGTTGTGTGTACCCTGTTATTTTTAAAGAATCTTTATACCATTAAAAACCATACGTACTATTACAGGTTCCGTAACTGAAAGTCTTAAAGTGAAAAGACATGGGATTTAAAATTGATCAAACCTGAATTTAGACATGAGCTTATTAATTATAAATTGTCCCTACCCTCGATTTCCTCGTGTCTATGAAGACATTTTTGTGGAGATTAAAAAACTATGTGAAAATACCTGGCACATCGTAGGCTCTTAATAAATGATGATAACTACTGGCATATACCAGGTGCCGACAAATGATAAGTACTGCTGTTCTACATTAGTATCATTAATATTGCATTATCATCACCAGTCGTTACTATTGTTATTTAGAACTGTGTGGTTTGTGAAACTATGAGCTTTGCAGCATCACATGAACTGAGTCATAGTCCTAGTTTACAAGTGGGAAAACTAAGACAGGCAGTTACACGATTTGCCCAGGAGCTCATGTGACGACAGCTAGAAAGGATAATAATCAGAAGAAAACAAATAGCTTCCATTTCTTGAGGATGTACTATGTTCCAGGTACAGTGCCAAGTTGTTTAGATCATTTAGTCCTTGTAACAACCCTGTGAGGTAAGTGTCATTATCCGCCTTTTACAGTTAAGGAAATAAAGTCACAAAGAAATGAATGTTCAGTGTCTCACAGGTCAACGACAGGCAAAATTTGAATTCAGGTTTGCTTGACTACCAAGCCCTTACTCTTATCATTAATTTAGTCTGCTTCCAGAGAATATGCTGGTTAACTTAGTTAACTGGTTAGCTTTCTACCTATCCCACCACCCCCTGTTAAATCTACACCACATCAAATATGCACACACTCTTGAAAAGGGAGAGGACAAGACCAAGAAACAGAGCAATCACTTATAAAATAATGTGGAATGTTTCTTCAAGTTAAACACCATCGCTGAGCTCATAGTAACTTCCAGTCTATTATGGTGCAGGTGAATCTTCTTCTTACAAGAACTTCAGGCCATAAGAGGACATAAAGTAGTATCTGTATGCTTAGGAATCACCTAGGAAGTGTCATGGACCTTTCTAAGTGTATGATTTTCATACTGGATATTATTTTACAATTTTTCTCCTCTTCTTTCTTATTCTTCATCTATTTAACATTCTTGATTTTAGCCAAGAACACTTTTGTGGCCACTGTCCTGTGAGATTAAGTTTTGCATTACTGTTGCATTAGTTTTGAGATTTATATGAACCCTGAATCTATAGACTTTTTTTAAAATCATCTGAATCCCAGGACAGCAATCATAACATATTAGGGCTTGTAATAAAGTGACTATTCTTTTATCCATCTGGGCAAATAAAAAACTGTGTTTTATAAGTTGACCATTATTTAAGTACAATTGCCGATTAAGTAAAAAGAATATAAAGGTAACCAGGGATATTTGAAGATATAGCCCTATCTACTAACACATAAATTATGCCAAGACCTGCTCCTTCACATCTCTGTGTATATAAAATCTTCATTTTGGGTTTTTTGGGTTTTTTTTTTTTTTTTAGCTCTAGAAATGAACGCCAGTAAGGTAAGTTTCCTGCTGGCATTTTTAAGAAATTATCTCAGAGTCCATTATTCACATTTGAAATCTTTAATCTGTTAATAATACCTTTAGGAATAGGTCACTGATTAGAAGTAATTTTAAAATGAAAAAGCTCTGAATAAATTGCAGGTTATATGTACCAACTCCAGAGAAAACCTATTTACATTTTTTCATCTATCTATCTAATTATAACAAACACTTGTTATCTTAATTACATTCCCAATTAAGCACACTTATTGTCTAGAATCTTACCATAGCATCAATCAGAAGATAAACATATCCATATCTTCTATAAAGATTTAATTATCACATATTATGAGAAAGACTATTTTAAGTCGAATTTTGTTTTTACTATTGGAGGTAGTGTTTTGAATGGATTTTTGTCATCGTGTCGTTAAAGAAGACATTGTTTCATATAGTTCTATTTCTCCAAAGAAAAAAATTGTAAATAGAAGATTTGCTTCTTTGCCAATTAAATTCAATTACTCTCAAAACATAGGTCATCTAACCTATCAAACTTTACACAGTGGATGTATTGTGGGATTTGTTTGGTCATGAATATTTTTTATTATACACGTGGTAAAAGAGACATAAAGGCAGTGGGTTGGTTTTTTTTTTTTTTTTTCCCTCCCCAAACATTTTTCGCAGTAGTGGCAACATAGTGTTACCTGGTTCTTTTATTGAATGGTTCGTTGGAAGCACTGAATATTAAGAGGAGAACACATTAGGTGACTCAAATGCAATGGTAGTGTTCACTGCTTGTGATTGGTCCCTAGAGAACATAACTCTGAGGATGGCTTGGCTAGGCAAGGAGATCGCAAGGAGTTACTGGCAGAATTAGAGATAGAAAGTAACATAGGTTGTGTTGGAGCTGAGACATGAGGCCAGGGTGGAGCGTGGAAATAAGCTTTTAATTAGTCAGAGCAAGAGGTGATTTTTTTTTAAAAGCTAGCTAATTAAGACATGATTAGCTAAACAACGTGGTTGTTTTAAATAATTTTAAGTTTTTCACTGTGCCCTTATGATAAACAAGTTTATTTCTTTAATTTTCTTTCGCAAACTAAAAATATAAATTTTACATTTCTATGTGTAAAGCAATTATTGGAAAGCTGAGGACAAATGAATTACTTCCAGCTCTTTCTTTTGCTTTTCCTTTTGTTCTCATTTACAGTTACATTTCAATATGTTTTAACATAGGAATATTTTCCTATCAAAACATCTGTTTACCTGTGAGCCTGTGTACTTGCATAATCGAAAGTAATACATTGTTCTTTGTCCAAATATATGTTCACTTCTGCAAATCACCTTCAGTCATGGTGCAAAAATGCAGTCCCCTAAAGTAATTTTAGCATAGTAGTGAATACATAGCAAATCTTAGCTCTACAGTTATATGTAAGGACCTGAAATACATGATTTTCTTCCAACTTTACAGTACCCTGAATGTCATTTCTCTCTTAGATCATGCTTTGTACAGAGTTGAGTTTTAGAATGAGCTATAAAAGGCACAAAGCATTTTTAAATAGAAAGAAAAGCTTGCCTCCCTAGCTGGCTGCTTCTTGTTTCCAGTACCTATTTCAGATTTACCTTAGACAGACAGGAGCCATCCCGATGACAGAGGCACATACGCATAACTAAGAATAAAGCTACTAGTTGGTGTCGTATGGATTGTCTTACATAAAACATTTAAGAAATTCTAAGGGAAAAATATTTATATTTTTATTTTTATCCTAGAGATTGGTAACACACTTTATTATTATTATTATTATTATTATTATTTATACATTCAATCACTATACATCATTTAGATTGTAAAGAGACTTTACCCAGCATGACATACACCTCAGTCCAACCCAGTTGAGAATACTATACACATCCTTATCAACAGGTAATAAATTATATCTGTGTAACAAACTTTTAAAAGATTTGTTCTTACATTTAAATCTGATTTAGTTTCCTTAGTAAAGTGGCCTTATTCATTTTATCCCTTTCTATGAACCTTACTATTAATACTATATTTCTTTCTTTCTTTTAGAAAGAGATTTTTTGTTATAGGGCACGTGTGCTCACTGGAGAGACAGAGATAGACAGAGAGAGAGAGAGAAAGTGAAAACTCACGCCCCGTCGGCGGCATGGCCACGCCACAACCCCTTTTCTTCTATTCTTCTCTCAGGAGTTTGTGCACGCACACATACATGTCCTGCATGAGTTTCTAGCTGCCAGGTCTGGAACTTGAACTGTGGTCAGCTATGTGGGAGTGCAGCACTTAAACCACTACACCATCTGCTGGCCCCTTTATTTCTGTTTTATCCTCCTTGCCTTACTGTATTAAGAGTGAAAAGGAAGAATTAGAAGGTTGGACAAGAAAAAATATATCAGGTCATTAGAGATTTTACACGGTATTTTTTTCACTGACGGCAGTTGATACACTAAGGGAAAAACAGTGTATTGGTGGGCCACATCTTCAACAGTTGAAGTTCACTATGTTCGTTTTCCCTTTCCCTTTTAGCAATGGCTCAGCAACCTCAGAAGACCTGTTCTGGAAACTTGACGCGCTGCAGATGTTTGTCTGTGATCTCCACTGGCCAGAACAAGAATTTGCCCATCATTTAGAGCAAAGGCTTAAACTAATGGCCAGTGATATGATAGAGGCCTGTGTCAAAAGGTAGAAATATATTTTCAAGTCATTGCTTAATATGCCAGCCCCCAAAATATCAAGGATGTTATGTACAGGAAAGGTTCCAATACACACTTCTATTCCAAAATGTAATGGGTATAGGTTCTTTGACGTAAATTCTGGCCAATTGAAATCCACCTGATACTTATTTTTCCAAGTCTCCCAGCCATTATCCTAATCAGTAGTACCCATACCATATTAATCATTTCTGTTGTGCTTATTGTTATCTCTCTGGGAATACTGTGCTTTAAATTCCCAAGGCAGTATCTCTTGAGACATATGGCAAAAGTCTGTTAAGTTCTTTACGCATTACGTGCTATGTCTGTGTGCTGTGAAATGACATGGCAAGCTCAAGGTATGATCAGCACCACTCACTGTTCTGGGATTACTTGCTATTTTCTGGTATTTTCAGTCCACAGCAGATAGTATTTATTTACAGTCTTTTTTTTTTTTTTTTTAGAGGTTTTTGCTATAGGGCATGTGCACTCGCCAAACAGAGAGAGACAGAGAGATAGAAAGCAAGAAATCACCCCCCAGGGGGGATGGCCACGCCGCAATCCCTTCTCCTCCATTCTCCTCTCGGGATCTTGGGCACGCACACACACATGCCTGGCATAAGTTTTAAGCCACCCGGTCTGGGACCCGAACCACAGTCGACTACAGGGGAGTCCAGCGGCATAGCTGTTATGCTAACTGCTGGTCCCTACAGTCTTTACATCTTAACCAGAAATAAATTATGAGGCCTTAGATTCCCCATATATGCTTTTGTATTTCTTTAATAGTTATTACAAAATCAGCATTGTATTTTAAACATGTACCCAATGTATTTTTCTATTGCCCTTGTTTGTGATATGTACAAGAACAGCATAGGCAGCATGTTGGAAAATGGGTCAAACATTGGTTGCAGCAATAGAATATTCTTGAATTCTTTAAACCAAGAAAAATCCTGTCTTTGGAATAGTGTTCAGTGGCTCACTAGGGCAAGGCTATGAATTAGATTAGTCAATGTTTTTTTTAAAAAGTCATCTGTGGGCTAGCCAGTGGTGTGGTAGTTAAGGAAGCTGGATCCCACATGACTGACAGCATGGTTCAAGTCCCAGATCCGGGTGCTTGAAAAACGCACAAAATCCCAAAAGGAGTGATGAGAAAGGACTGTGGCATGACCATCTCCCATAGGGGTGCTTTTTCTTTTTTTAAGAATTATCTAACTTTGGTACCAGCAGTTAGCGTAATGACTGTGTCACTGGACTCCCACGTAGTCGACTGCGGTTCGAGTCCCGGACTTGGTGGCTTAAACTCACGTCGGGCGCGTGTGCGTGCATGCCCCAAGATCCCGAGAGGAAAATGGATGAGAAAGGATTGCGGCATGGCCATCCCCCCTGGGGAGTGATTTCTCACTTTCTGTGTCTCTGTCTCTGTCTGGCGAGCACATGCACCCTCTAGCAAAAACCTCTCAAAAAAAAAAAAAAAAAAAAAAAGAATTATCTAACTTTATTCATTCATTCACTTTAATTTGACCAGAGAGAGACAGAGAAAGAATGAGAGAGAGAGAGAGAGAGAAAGTGAGAAAGCAAGCCACCAGGTCCAGGACTCGAACTGTGGTGGGCCATGTAGGAGTGTCCAGCACCTTAACCACCACACCACCTGCTAGTCCCCACTAGCCCCCTTCTTGTATGTCTCTCTGCAGCAAACACACTCATCCTCTAGCAAAGTTAAGAAAAAAAAAATGTGATTTTGATGTCTCAAGTATGTGAATGTTCTTTGGATTCTTTAGCAAAACCCATGACAAATTGCCCATTTTGCAGCTTCTTTCAAAAACCTATCTGCAACTTCAGGTATTTGAAAGAGAATAAAAGTGACATAAAATAATTATGCATTCTCTGTTGTACATTGATTATCATGTTTTAGAGTTTTCCAGACTTATGCTTTTTTTCCTTAGTGCAGTAAGCCCTCACATAAAGGGTTTGTTCTGCTTTCATGCCAAGAATCTTGTGATTTTTCTGTTTAGAAATGAATTCAGGCAGTCAAGTGAAACTGTGAGGTGTTCTTATTCAATGTACTATACTAAATATAAGATGCTTCATTTAAGGACCAGCAGTTAGCGTAATGGCTATGTCGCTGGACTCCCACATAGTTGACCGCTGTTCGAGTCCTGGACCCGGTGGCTTAAACTCACGCCAGGCGCGTGTGCGTGCGTGCCCAAGATCCCGAGAGGAGAATGGAGGAGAAGGGATTGCGGCGTGGCCATTCCCCCTGGGGGGTGATTTCCTGCTTTCTGTCTCTCTGTCTCTGTCTGTCTGGCGAGCGCATGCGCCCTATAGCAAAAACCTCTCCAAAAAAAAAAAAAAAAAAGATGCTTCATTTAGAAAGTGATATTGTCGGAGAGACAGCACAAAGCTAGGTTTCATGTGATGTATGGCAGTCTGATCTTCCCTTTGAGACACTTGAAAAGAAGAGCACCCCAGTCAGCCCCTACTCCCAAGCAGTGCCTCACTGCTCACTGCTGATTTGCATGGTTTAACTTAGCATCGTGTAGTGTTGATTTCACTTTTACAAAACAGGTGAGATGTATGTTAGAATTTCTTACTTTGAATTCGTGTTTTAATAACCAGAACAAGAACTGCCTTTGAAGTCAAGCTGCAAAAGGCAAGCAAAACCACTGACTTGCGCATACCAGCTTCCGTGTGTACCATGTTTAATGTATTGGTCGATGCCAAAAAGCAAAGCACCAAACTCTGTGCCCTGGATGGAGGACAAGAGGTGAGTGGAGTGTGTGGCACATGAGGCGATGCCACTCGGGCATCCTGGCAGGGGAGGATGCTGTTTCTAGGAGGCACTCACTCACTCACTTGATTGCATCAAAAATGACCACATTTTCCAACACTAAATCTTTTACTAATGGAATACCTCGTATCTTTTGCTCAGGGCAGTTTCTCCTTTTTTTACATAAATACTGCCTCAGATTTTACAAGTGCTCATTGAATTTCAGGTACACCTTTTAACAGCTTAGGTGTTGTGGATTTACATAAGCCTTGTTTTTTCTTTTTTTTAACAAACAAATGAGAAAGCTAGACAGCTACCATCTTTGTTTATACAAATCTAGAGTACCCTGAGTTTGCATCCATAAAAGCCAGCCACGAAAATAGTATATGAAATACTTTATTTACACAAAAGTTTCCATATTTTAAAGATCGAGTAGAAGCATACTTAAAAACTCGGTCTAATTCTTATCAATAAATGCCCTATTGTTTCAATTAATTTACATCTTGTCTGTTTTATATTCAGAAATACGGTTTTATTCTACTTCACGATTTATTTTTGTTGAGAGGAGTGATTGGTTGAAAATGGATTAATTTTTCATACATTATATGTTTAGGTAACATTTTTGTTCCTTTTCATGCATTGTAATTATTTTGTTGTCATTTATTTATTCTTTCCTTATGTTTTCTTTCATTATTTTACGCCCATGGCATCATCCAGTTTGGTAGTCAATGGGTAAGTCTCTTTTTGTTGTTGTTGTTGTTAACCATATTTTTGTTTGAATTATTATTTTTATAAATGTCTATTTTTATTTTTTCACATTAAGATCATTAATTTCACTTTCAGGCTTTTGGCTTGCGTGTATATATCTATAAGACTAACAGGTTACTCTATCTTAGGAATAGCCCAAAGACCAATTAAAACACTTGTGGCTACTTTTACCTTAAATAAATGTTTTTAAAAGTTTCTTCCCTGTTAGGCTGCAGAATCTATCAACTATACTTAGATTTGTTTAAAATGATTTAAAACCAAGTGAATTTACCTTCCTTTCAGTTAAAATCTATTCAGTGTAGAAGCAGAGTGATTATTAACATTTTCAGTCATATACCGGGGTACTTCAAAAACTTCGTGGAAAATGGAATTAAAGTACAAGTTTATTTTGGTGCCCCCCCCACCAATTTATTGAAATCATGCATAGTCTCATAATATGCATTTCCCATGAGCTTTTCGAAGGCCTCTCATGTATACAGTATAGACTTTCACTAGTACCAGAACTGAGTTTCGGCTTTAGGTAACATGTGGCTTACATCAGGATAAGCCCTACATATATGGACCGGGAGGCCGCACCTAAAATCACTTTGTATGGATGAACCCAGGTGTGGATTTCAGCAAGCTACCAGCCCACAGGTAATACAGTCTTCCCTGTTACCCCAGACCCAGGATGTAACTATCATCAGAAGTAGGGACGAGCAGGCCTGTGTCACAAGGCTCTCCCCCTTCATTACAAAGGTTGTCACAAAATACCGCCCCAGAACCTCTGAAGTGCATGAGTTGACAACATTTCTGCCCACAGGATTGACTGTTTTATACTCTCATTTTATTTTTAAGTCAAAATGTTTTTGTGTTCTATGGATAGGTTTCATCTTACAAGTCTTACAGTTCACACGTGGATGTCCTCTCAGCCTGACTCTTGCTAGGCTGACAGTTCTAATCCAAGCAGAAGGGCATAGCTAAGTAGGAAAGTCGATGAGAAGGTCCACTACTTGTGAATTTCTTACTTATCTAACCCAGACATATAGACACTATCCAACTGGCAATCTTTTATATTTGTATGTTTATGCTCATGCTTCAAGCAATTCAAGAAGAAACATGTACTTCCAGTATCACAGTATACAACCGTGTATATATATACTAAGTAACTAATATGTGTTATAGAATGTTCAGTAATTGACATTCTTTGATCACTTTCAATATGATTTATTATCTCTAATTACCTGGCTAAGTAGGCAGCTGGCTTGGATACCAATGGCTCCTGTCTTCCTCCTCACATATTCAATACCCGATATAAGCCTTTAAAGGACTGTCTGAGAATATCATCTTAAGTCTCTTGATAAACCCTTTATTTTCTTCTTTATATAATCATCGTGCCCCTTCCCATCAATGCCAGATAAACCCATTCATTCTTACTTTAACATACACTGTAGTACCTGACATACAATAAGCACTTGGTAAATATTTGTTGAGTAAATTAACAGGCTGATTTGTTGCCACTGCTTTACAAATCCTCCCCTATAAGAAACAACTCACTCCAGTACTTAAAAAGAAACATGGGATACATACAAATGACAAACACTGTTGCATTGTCAGATGATTCTTTACATTAATGGGTGGATGGTTTTGAAGAGTATTGTGCTTCTGTTCATTATGTCTGCACCTGTACCTTCTCACCAGAGACAATTAGTTCTGTACGACTTTCACACAATTAATATAGTTCAAAATGTCCAGATGTAAAACCCATTAGCAACCCTGAAAAGTGGTAAACAAGAATTTCACTGCAAAAGAAAGATTTTATCATTTGCTTTTCTGTCCAGTAAATATACCCACATAATTGCACAGGCTTTCCCTCTCTGTATATGCCAGGGTACATTTTGGAATTGTTGCAAACTAGCAAGTGCATTACAGAGGTGAGCAAGTCATCCCCATTTTACAGAAAACAACAAATGAAGTTGTTGAAAAAACTAGACTATTCAACAATTTGGAGCCATATAAAGATCTGTCCTACATAGTGAAGCCTGGCTGAGATTTTTTTTTTCCCTAAATTTATAAGAAAATTACCTCTCCAAAATCTCTACTAAATTCACTACACTGTCATTGCTGGGAAGAAACCTTCCACTCCTTACTCATAGTACAGTCCCTTCTGTGCTCCTAAATTTTGGTTCCTTCTGTTTTCTTACATGCCACATGACAATGCAAGCATGTTCTGCAAGGCCCAGAATTAGATTTAATGGGGTGATTAGTGAGTGAATGATCAACTCATGTGACAGCTGTGCGTAATGAGTCAGCAGTCTCAGGCCTGTCCCCCAGGGACAGATGTTGAAATCATAAAACCACTGCAGTGTTTAGGATCCTCATTATCCACGGCAGAGAGACAGATGATGGCATGGGCTGTAGGCATCCATCTGCCCTCGGAGCCCCTTCAGCCCATGGTGGCATTGGTTGAGGAAGAGGGTAAAAACACAATAATGGGGCAACTCGGGGGAGCAGAGGTTCTGCTTCCTCAGGGCTTGTTCCCAAATAAAATGCTTCCATTTGCAGCACTAACAATCCAATACCTTTAAAATGTATCCCAAGAAAAGAACCAAACTCTTTTTTAGTAAGCCGGATTGCACTGCCATTTCATTCATCTTCATTTCTGTGTGTTTGCCTGAGAACAGTCAGGTGAGATGGTATCACCTGAACCTAGAGGAGCCTAGGTTTCAGGCCGTGTCTGATCTCTGAGTTCCTTGGGCTCCATGACGTAAGGAGTCCTGAACGGTTCTCTCAATACAAGTTCAGAGTCACCTGCTGCAGACACATGCAGTCTGCTGACAAGCACGCATGTAGGGATAATTAGTTTAAGAACGAGCTGGTATCTGTCAAAAGTCCTGGTATATTTAAGATCATCAATCCAACTTGAAAGATTCCAACAAGAATTTTATAGGTTCTTGTAGTTAGGAATAAAAACTTCCCAAATTTTTTTCAAAAATCCTCTGAGTTAATCAAAGTAATAATAATAAAGATCTATCAATTTTTGTTTAAGTACTGTAATTACCTAGGCAGGCGAATTTTGTTTTTATCTGTTTATGCTCTCTTTTGGGGTGCTGTCTTTGAAAGCTATTCAGACCCCCTAATGAATAACTCTTCTCAGCTAAGTTTCCATTCCTTGTATGTGACATATGTGCATTACTCTCTTTGCAGAACATACACACACACACTCTAGGACTCTGCAGACCACTTACCCATCTCGAATTTGCTTCCAAAACACTGCTACCAACTGTGTATCCAGAGCAGGTTCTAAAAGTTTCCAGTAGTTTGAATATTAGCATTAAGTCAGATCCAGTCAGGAAAAATTCACAATAACAAAATCCCATGTTATAAAACCAAAATAAACCTCCTACTATTTGCATTCATTTTTGGGGTAACAAATTTATCAAGACTTTTTTGTTCTTTTTTTTTTTTTTTTGGAGATTTTTGCTCTAGGGCATATGCACTCCCTGGAAAGACAGAGAGACACAGAAAGACCAAAACCAAGAAATCACTTCGCAGGGTAATAGCCATGTTGCAATCCCTTCTCTTCTATTCTCCTCTGGGGATTTTGGGCATGTACGCAAATGTGCCCAGTGTGAGTTATAAGCCACTAGGTCCACAACGACTTCATGGGAGTCCAGTGACATAACCATTATGCCATCTGCTGGTCCCTGTTCCTTCCATTTTAACTTGTGGTGGTTTTTCTGTTTTGTTTTAATTTTTGTTCATTCATATTCATTCTCTCTCTTTCTCCCTTTGTCTTTCTCTGTCCATCTCTCCCTCTCTCCCCTTTCTCTCTCTCCCTCCCCTTCCCTTAATATCTTTCTCTTCCTCTCTCTTCCTCTCTGTCTATGGTTAGATCAAGCACCAAAGAAAACTTATGGTCCATTGACTTTCCCTGATTTCCAGTCAAATAGATGTAAATAACCTCTTCAGTGGCTTAACACGTGATTTTAAGAATTGCTAGACCCAATCTAACTCAAAATTTCACATGTAGAATCTCCATTATTTTACATGTAATAGCTTTCTGATGAGATTTGATTCTTTTGAGTTAGAAAATGGATATTGTGACAGATGGAGATAAACAGGGAGGAAAAGGCATTATTAGGAATACGGAACCCTTTGGAGGTCTGGGCCAGAGGACTCCAATACATATCCTCAGTCCCTATATGTTTTGGAGCACTTTCCACGTAAGAGTGAGAAGCTTGAAGCCCTTTAAGCCCATACTCACTTCCTGTTCTACCCCAAGGAGCAACCTCAAACTGGCATTAAATTTCCTCCCAGGCACAGACACAGCTATGGAGAGGAAATAAAAGGAAAGAATCCATTTGCATAAACCCTTCCCCTGCCCAGTGGACTGCATAACTTTCAGCTCAGCTGGAGGGGGGGGTCGGGGGGGTGGCTGTTCTATAAGTGTGCTTATGCCCAGCATTGTTCAGTTGGCACAGACAGGTTCACATGAGAGCCTATATGTTCAGAATGTAACTGATAGTGAGCCTTAACAACCAGCCAGTTTTTTCAGGCTCTTTTTCCTCTATGCTGTGTTTTCTTTTTCTTTTTCTTTTTCCTTTTCCTTCTTTTCAAGCTAGTCCAAAAGCAAATGCACTACCGCAATAGAAATCCACCCTCTCTGTTTCCATCTGTACTCTGGAGAGCACAAATTTGAAAATGAGTAAGCCTTTGAGGTAGACAAACTTCACTGGGTACAGTATGTGCCCAGGAAGTTCCACATTCATATATGTGTGTGTGTGGTGTGTGTGTGTGTGTGTGTGTGTGTGTGTGTAATTTTAGACCACTTGTCATCATGCTCACACACATACATGCACACATATATAGAAAATGAATATAATTCAGTTGCTCTAAAACTCTCTTCCGTCCTCTATTACTTATGCAGGTAGATGGCTCCTTATAACTGGCAAAGCCCTTAAGGAGGGGGTTGGGGGTCAGTCCTAAGTATTCCAAAGCAGACCTAAGTTGCTGTTTTGTTCTGTGTGGAAACTTTGAGACATGTTTTCAGGGGGAAAAAAATAGCTTTCAAAAACTTACATCTTAGGAAAACATTCAACCAGCAGCTGGTAAGTTGGTCTAATGTTTATACTACTGACCTGAGTACTTTCTCTTTATGCATTATGTTAGCTGTTCCAAGAAGCCTTGAACTATCAAGATAGGGTTAGTCTTTACAAGTCACATTTTCTGTGAAGTGGCTATTGGGGACAATCTGCTGTCAGATAAATGCTTCTAAGAGAAGAATGACTGTTTAGATGGATGTGCCTCCACACGCCATGGAAGCCCAAGCGCCCTCTAATTTAAGTATGGAACCCTCTAGTATTGTTTAACAAAGGGGGGGAAAAAAGAATCTTTCAGGCTTATTTTAAATACATCTTTTTTGTATTTATTTTAAGGTGTCTTGTTCATGAGGAAGCAGTGATAAAACTATGGGGAGCGAGTGCTGTTTCATTATACCTTTTATGGCCTATTAATTTGTTACCATCTATTCACCTTTGTTGATGAAATTTTAATTTTGCCCTTGCTCGAGCATATTGTAAGAATTGTATAAACTGCTGCTCCCTGAGCTGACAAAAAGGTCCTTTTAGAGTGAACAATTGGGAGCTCATTTTATTTCTAGAGCACATTTAAAATAACTTATGAATGAGAGTTGTCAGACACGAAATGCTGTATTAATTAAATCTTTTTCTAGTCTTTTTGCTTCTCTAGCTAAACCAACCCTTTAGAAAAACACATGGCCACCTTAATTATAGAGAAGAAGACAAAAAGTATCCTTCACATTCCTCCGCCTGAATAAGAATAAGAACCCAATTCATCTAAATAATAACCCCATTAGCCGCTTAACTCAACTGTGCACATGGGAAAATTTTCGAACCACAATGTAAAAAGTGTTGATTGGGTGGATCGTTTTCAAGGTCTTGTTCTTTTAATGTTCAAAATGATCATTTTAAGTAAATCTGATATGTCATAACTAGTAGCTTCAGAGCATTTGTGACTTTTGACAAAAGTTTTGTGTTCGTATCAACTAATACATCTTTGTCTTTTATTATCTAGCAACAGTACCACTCAAAAATAGACGATTTGATTGACAACTCTGTAAAAGAAATCATTGCTCTGCTGGTTTCAAAGGTAAAGCATATTAATTCACCTTTAAGGTTAAAATTAAAAATCAATTTTCCCTGAAAACTTTTAGACATCTTACATCTCTAAATAACTATTAAAGAAATTGTAGTTTAAAAAATAAGTGGAAGAAAAATTTGAATATTAAGGAAAATTGTGGAAAAACAGACTATGAATACTGTGTCAATAGCTTTTTTGTTATTGTTTATAATGAATTTTGACTTTTCATAAAATTGTTCTTTTAAAAAATAATTTTTCTTCCACTAATACCTTCTCATATCGCATTCATGTTCTCTTACTAGCTGTTTTAACTTCAGGGTAGGTTTGAATAGTCTTTGAGCTCGAAATGTCTTTGATAAGAGCTATGGCCTTTGATTGTATAAGTGGAGTTGAGGCATAAATAGATGTGTCATTTAGGAATTAGATTATTAGAATCCCACTAAGGTGTAACATATGTGTCATGGGTGGCATTTGTGACCAGGAACTGATTAGAAAAGAAGACAGAACCTGAAAGCACCAGGGTGAGGAGAGAGTTGAACCAAGTCCTTGAGGAAGAAGAGTGAAATTACCACCCTGAAAGGAGCCCAGACAAGCAGCATACAGCACCACACAGCACAGTCAACCCATGAAAGTGAAAAAACATTGTGGCTTCTTTCTCTTTCTCTGTGAGGCATCCAGGGGGATTTTACACAGATAAGACCTCTCCGTCATACAGCCTCTTCATCTGTGGAGGCTACCTTTTGTGAGACATTTAGATGCGGAAGTCACTCAATTGCATGCCAAGGTGCAGATAATATAGAGTTAATTAGACAGCAAGGGGGGAACAAAAACTAGATTTTGCAGGGAGGGTCAGGGTGTTGTAAAGAAGGCATAGTTGCATATGACCTCTATTCATTTCTGTCATATTAAGAAACACTTTTCTATAGCAAATGCATCTAGTTAATTGAAAAAAAAAAATACTATATTTGGGTTAAGTAAGGAAAAAGCATTCTAGAACCCAGTGCTATAGAATAAAAACTTCCAACCTGATTAAGTTGTTTGGCTTAGGCCAGCTCTGTGTGGTTTGAGTCCTGAACCCAGCAGCTTGAGAAACGCACTGGGTACGTAAGCATCATTGCCCAAAAGAAAGAGGGAAGGTGAGAAGACATTCCCCATAGGAAATGGTTATGCCACAATCCATTCTCTTCCATTTCACCTCTTCTTCACGGATTTTGGGTACATATGCATACAAATCTGGTGTATTTTTCAAGCTGCCAGGTCTGGGATCAGAGTGCAAAGTCACCCATGTGGGATCCAGCAGCCTAAACCAAGGCCATGGGCTGGCCCAAATTACCTTTAATTCTTTAGTTGAAAGTGTAAAATCAATAAATTTGCTAAGTTGGACCAAAATAAGCTTCCATAAGAGATTGACAATAAATGGTGTTTTAAAATTTTATTCAAAATTAATCTCTATGCTTATATTTTTAGGCCACTATATTGAGGTGTGCTTGGCATGTAAAAATGTGTGTACACAGGGCCAGCGGGTGGCATGGTGGTTAAGGCACTGGATTCTTGCATGACCAAACATATTTCAGGTCCCAGACCTAGCGACTTGAAAGTCACGCTAGACATATGTGTGTGCATGCCCAAAATTCCTAGAAGAGAATAGAGGAAAAGAGATTGCATCATGGCCATACCAATGGGGAACGATTTCTCACTTTCCCTCTCTCTCTCTCTCTGGTGATCACATGTGCCTTATGACAAAAAAAAACCTAACAACAACAAAAATGTGTATATACTTAATGTATGCCACTTGATAACTTTAGAGATAAATATACTATCATAATACATGCCTTCAGCCTGTTCATCACCTCCAAACATTTCCTTCAGCCCTCTCAATTTATCATATTTACAACGGAGTAGAACATAAGATCTACCCTCTTAGCAAACAGTATTGTTAACTATAGGCACTGTGCAGTACAGTAAATTTCTAGAACTTATTTAAGCTTTGCTCTTTTACAAAGACCTCTGCATTTCTTCTATCCACGGACTCTGTCAATCACCATTCTACTCTGCTTCTATTAGTTTTAACTATCTTAGATACCTCAACTAATAGGTAGTCTATAGCATTTGTCTTTCCGTGTCTGGCTTATGTCATTAGACATCTTATATTCTAGGTTTCTCTGTGCTGTCACAAAAGAACAGAATTTCCTTCTTTTTTTAACGCTGACTAAATTTTATTTTATAGGTATACCACAATTTCATTATCCGTTTATCTGTCAGTGGACACTTACATTGCTTCCAAGTGCTGGCTATTGAGAATATTATTGCAGTGAACATGGGAGTATAGATACCTCTTTGAGATCTCAATTCTAATACCTTTGAATGTATACCCAGCAGTGGGAATGCTAGATCATGTGGTAGTTCTATTTCCAACTTTTGTTTTTTACATTCAATCACTGTGTATCATTACAGCATACCAAATGAATTTTCCCATCATGAATACACTGTGTACTGGCTTAGTCAAAGATATTACCATATATATTATCAACGGATAATATTCCGTATTTGTGTCCTTAAATGTTTTGTTTCTTTCTTCTTTCCCTTGATTACCTTCCTCTAACCTTCCCCCATTTTCTACCCTCCTACCACACTGTCTATAGTATCCACAGTTGCTCTCCATGCCTTTATACCTTCCAATCTTTCAGTTTCTGCCATAAAGTGCAAGGATTCAGTGTATATTGAATGGAGACATACAGTACCTCTCTTTCATAGTCTGCCTTACTTTGTTTAGCAGTAAATCTTCCATATTCATCCACTTTTTTTTTTTTTTTTGGAGAGGTTTTCGATATAGGGCACATGCGCTCGCCAGACAGACAGAGAGAGACATAGAGACAGAAAGCGAGAAATCACCCCCCAGAGGGGATGGTCACACCACACTCCCTTCTCCTCCATTCTTCTCTCGGGATCTTGGGCACGCACGCACACGTGCCCGGCGTGAGTTTTAAGCCACCGGGTCCGGGACGCGAACCGCGGTCGACTATGTGGGAGTCCAGCGACATAGCCATTACGCTAACTGCTGGTTCCCCGTATTCATCCACTTTTTATCAAATGTCAGGGTCTCATTGTTTTTTATGGCTGAATAGTATTCTGTAGTGTATATATGCCATGCTTTTTCAATCTATTCATCTGTTTGTCAACATGTAGGTTGGTTCCATGTCTTAGCAATTGTGAACAATGATGCAATAAGCGTGGATGCATAAGAATTTTTCTGACTGAGTGTATTCCTATCCTTTGGGTAGATACCCAGGAGTAGAACTGCTAGATCTTGTAGTTCTATTTGTAGGTCTTTCAGGAATCTTCATATTGTTCTCCACAGTAACTGTACTAATTTACATTCCCACCAACAGAGTAGGACAGTTTCATTTTCTCCACAGCCTCGCCAGCACTTACATTCTTTATTTTTTTAACCTTAGCTATTCTGTGGGTTAGGTGATATCTCCTTGGGATTTTGATTTGCATCTCCCTTATGATGAGGGATGTTGAGCATTTTTCATGTTTTTTTGGCTGTTTGTATGTTTTCCTTCAAGAGTTGTCTGTTTAGCTCATTTGCCCATCTTTTAATTAAGTTGATTATTTTTGGGGGGAGGGGTAAACTGTTTGGGTTCCCTGTATATTCTAGTTATCAGTCCCTTATCTGAAGCATAGTTTGAAAATATATTCTCCCATTCCAGTGGTTGTCAGTTCACTCTATATTGTTTCTTTTGCTGTAGAGAAGCTTTTTAACATGATGTAATCCCATTTGTCTATTTTTGAGATTATTGCCTATGCTTTGCAGATCTTATTTAAGAAGTCTTTGCCTGCCATGATGTCTCCAAGAGTTTCTCCTGTGTTTTCCACCAGTAGTTTTATAATTTGAGGTCTTAGGTTTAGAACTTTGATCCACTTTGAGTTGATTTTTGTTAGTGATGAGAGACAAGGGTCCAGGTTCATCTTTGTGCAAGTGGATATTCAGTTTTTCTTTTCCCCAGACTGGATTGTCTCATGCCCTTTGTCAAATATCAGTTGACTGTATGTTTTGGGATTTATTTCTGGGATCTCTACTCTGTTCCATTGGTGTACATGCCTGTTTTGGTGCCAGTGCCAAGCTGTTTTGATTATCATAGCTTTGTCATGAGTAGGAGACATATCACTTCCTATCCCCATAATATATTATTTACAATTTTGTAAGCATCTTCCACAATATTTTTCATATGGGCTACACCAATTTGTATTCCCACCAACAGTATAAAGTATTACATTTTCTCTACACCTAATTTACACGTGTTACCTTTTTTCTTTTTTGATAATAGCCATTCTGATAAGTATGAGGTGATATCTTATTGTAATTTTGATTTACATTTCCCTGATGATTAATGATGTTCAGTGTGTTTTTATATACTTGTTGGCCATTTCCATCTCTTCTTTTTATAAATATCTATTCAAGTGCATCAATCATTTTCTAAATCAATTTGTCTTTTGCTACTCAGTTATTAGAGTTCTTTATCTATTTGGAGTGTTAATCTCTTATCAAATATAGGCATTCTTCTATAAATTGTCTTTAACTCTGTTGATTCTTTTCTTTGTCACATAGAAGTTTTTAGTGTGATATGATCCCTGTTTGTCTATTTCTGCTTTTGTTTTCTGTGGTTTTTTTTTTTTTTGGAGAGGTTTTTTTTTTTTTTTTTTTTTTTTTTTTTTTTTTTCGCTATAGGGCGCGTGCGCTCGCCAGACAGACAGAGAGAGACATAGAGACAGAAAGCAAGAAATCACCCCCCAGGGGGGCTGGTCACACCGCAATCCCTTCTCCTCCATTCTCCTCTCGGGATCTTGGGCACACACGCACACGCGCCCGGCGTGAGTTGTAAGCCACCGGGTCCGAGACGCGAACCGCGGTCGACTATGTGGGAGTCCAGCGACATAGCCATTACCCTAACCGCTGGTTCCCTGTTTTCTGTGTTTTTGATGTCAAATATCCAAGGTATCATTGTGAAATCCAGTGTTATTAAGCTTTTCTCCTATTTTTTTAGGAGTGTCATAGTTTCAGATCTTATGAAGGGATTTTTGGTAATAGGGAGTATAACAGCCCAATTTTATTCTTTTTTTATGTGGATATTGAATTTCCCAGAATCACTGGGAATCAATTATCATTCACTATTTTATACTTTTAGCACCCTTGTGAAAGATCATTTGACCATTTATTTATGGGTTTATTTCTGGTCTTTGCATTCTGTTCCACTGGTCTGAAAGTCTTCTTTTGTGCCAGTACCAAACTGTTTCAATTACTATAGTTATGCACTATATTTTGAAATCAAGAAGTATGATATCTCCAGTCTTATTCTTCTTTTTCAGAATTACTTTGGCTATTTGGTGTCTTTTGTGGTTCCATTTAAATTATAGAATTGCTTTTTATATTACCATAAAATCAATGCCATTGTGATTTTTAATAGATTGCATCAAATCTGTTGATCATTTTAGATCATTAAGATATTTTGAAAATATTAATTTTCCAATTTATGAATATAGAACATCTACATTTATTTGCTTTGATTTTTTAAGTGTTTAAATAATAATTTGCAGTATATAAATTATTAGTCTTTTTCTAAGTACTCTACTATTATTTTTATGCTGTTGTGAAGGAATTGTCACCTTAATTTATTTTTCCAATAGTTTATTGCTAATTTTTAGAGATTGGTAGAATTCACCTTGATATCAGCTGATCCTAAGGTTTGTTGGGAGGTTTTGAATACACATATAATCTATTTTTTTAATTTATATTTAATCACTATACATCCTTACAGCATATAAAATGGCTTTTCCCAGCATGAATACAGTGCATATTAGTCACGTCATAGATGTTACCAAGTACATTATCATCAACATGTAAATTTTTGGTTTTGTTTCTGTTAAATTTTTTTTCCACTTATCCTCTCCCTCCCTCTCCATTACCACCCCCTTCTATACTTTTTCTAGTATCTTCTGTCACCCTCCCTGCTGTCATAACTTACACTCTTTGTGTTTCTGCCACAGAGTGCAGACAGTCAATATATAGTAAGCAGGGATGTACAATGCCTGTCGTTCATAGTCTGGCTTACTACACTTAACATCTAGTCTTCTCATTTTTTTTTTCTTTTTCTTGGAGAGGTTTTTGCTATAGGGCGCGTGCGCTCGCCAGACAGACAGAGAGAGACAGAGAGACAGAAAGCAGGAAATCACCCCCCAGGGGGGATGGCCACGCCGCAATCCCTTCTCCTCCATTCTCCTCTCGGGATCTTGGGCACGCACGCACACGCGCCCAACGTGAGTTTAAGCCGCCGGGTCCGGGACTCGAACTGCGGTCGACTACGTGGGAGTCCAGCGACATAGCCATTACGCTAACTGCTGGTCCCAGTCTTCTCATTTTTATTGGCCATTTTTTATTTTTTATTGATCAATTCAGGATGTCTATTTTTTTGTTTTCTTTGTAATTCATGATGGAACACATGTGAAAGAGAGAGAAAAGCACTCTTGGTGGGCTTAGTCACACTGTGATTCCTTTCTCTAATCCTCCAGCCCACCAGGATCCTGGGCACACATGCATTTACCTGGCATGTCTTCAGGCTCACCAGGATAGCAACTCTAACTATGGTCAGCATATGGCCTCTAGTTCCATAGTCCAGTATGCTACCAACTATGCCACAGAGACTGGGTCTCTATTTTTGCTTCATTTACTCTTGCTAGTTGTATGTATCTAAGAATTTATCCATTTCTAGATTGTTTGATTTATTAGTGTATCATTGTTTTAATAATCGTTTAGCACGTAATCTATCCCAGAGAACATTCTATGTATACTTGAGGAGAATATGTTTTTAGGTGCAGTTGGGTAGAATGTTCTATATATGTGTCTTAGGACCATATGATCTATAGTGTTGTTCAAGTCAGCTGTTTTCTTATTGAATTTCTGTTGGGATGATCTTTCTATCATATTACAGTAGATACACCTTTAATTTATAAAGGTTACTGAGTGATGATATGGAAAAACTAATGCTATTGAAAGAAGGTTTTCTAATATTCATAGTTCCCCCCTAGGACATTTCTCATTTTCTGTCACTTTGTCTCTTTCTCTCTCTCTCTCTCTCTCTCTCTCTCTCTCTCTCTCTCTCTTGTGAGTACATGTGCCCTATAGTGAAAATCTCTCTTTAAAAAAATAATAATCATATTTTCAAAACTCAGAGAGCTGCAAGAAACACAGCAACTAAGTGAAATGAGGTAAACATAAGACATAGAGCCATCGGACATCACACAGGGTCACTCAAAGCCTGTCACATACAGAGATCAGGAAACACACAGAGATTAGAACTGTTCCTTTATGCCTTTACTTACAGGACTCAACTGAATGATTTCCCTCAGTAGGTGTTAAGAGGAAATAGAAAGGTCAGTGTCAGTGGTTGGAAGGATTGTAAAATGACTTGTATGTGCCCAGGAATGCTAGCCTGCAGGAAAGATGTGAACAACTTTAGTCTGGCTCTGTAGTTCAGCAGACTTATGAGAGATAAGTATTAAGATGTTCAAAAACTAATACAGAACTTTAAAACATGATTAATACACTATTATTGAAAATAAAGTGTTAATATCTCTTACTATTGTTACATCACCTTCAGATTTGTTAGACCTGTTCATTTGACGGTGTCAAATAAATCCCTTAGATTTTCTTTACATTTTTTTCATTCTTCTTTCTTTTTTGTTCTTCTGACTAATTTCAAATGACCTATCTTTGAGTTTTCTGATTCTTTATTCTGCTTTATCAAGTCTGTTATTGAAGCTCTCTGCTGAATTTTTCAGTTCAATCATTCAGTCATTGTATTCTTCCATGCCAGAATATCTGATTTCTTTTAAATAGTTTCTGACTCTTTATTAACTTTGTCATTTGTTCATGTATTGTTTACCACATTTCACTTAGTTGCTCTGCTTCTTGCAGCTTGCTGGGTTTTGAAATATGATTATTATTTTTTAAAGAGAAATTTTTGCTATAGGGCATGTGCACACTCACTGGAGAGACAGAGAGAGACAAAGAGACAGAAAGCAAGAAATCAACCCCTGGGGGAATGGTCATGATGCAGTCTTTTTTCCTCCATTCTCCTCTCAGGATTTGGGGCATGCACGCACATGTGTCCGGCATCAGTTTTAAGCTGCTGCGTCTGGGACTTAAACTGCAGTTGACTACGTGGGAGTCCAGTGATGTAACCATTATACTATCACCTGGTCCCAAAATATGATTATTTTCAATTCTTTGTCAGACAGCTCATAAATCTTCATTCCTTTAGGGTCAGATGCTAGAGTTAATTTTGTTCTTTCAGTGGTGTCATGCTTCTGTGATTCTTCATGATCCTTGTATCTTTGGATTTATATCTGCACACTTGAAGAATCAGTCACTTTATAGATTGGTTTCAGCAGAGAAACTATCTGTTGGCCTGGCCAGAGATTGTGACATCCCAGGGAGTGGTGTAACAGGGGATATTTAGATATTTGGGTTAGAAATTAGAAAAGGATTTGAACTCAAAATACCAGCATTCTCTCAAGATTTCAACAATTTAACATGATTCCTTATCAGTATCTGCTATTCTCATACTGATGTTACGTAAATGCAACCCCAGTGGAAATGAAAAGCAGCTTTGAAAAAGTGTCTGTGTGTGTGTTGGGAGGAGGGGGAGTTGGGAACCAAAGATTCTTCTATCCCAAAGGGAATTTACATCATTCTTACTCAGGGAAAAAAAAAAAAAAAAAGACAGCAGGAATGCTGAATCTTGCCAAAGGAAAGGCACAAAAAGTCAAATTTATTGCCATCTTCTATTAAAATTAATTAAATCAGACAAAGTATGTTATAGTCTTTACAGCTTGACTCTGATCCAATTTCTTCCTTGCACAGGTCATTTTCCTCATTGAAAACACCAGGGATACTGAATGAAAAAAAAAAAAAAAAAAAAAATATATATATATATATATATATATATATATATATATACATATATATATATACACACACACACACACACACACACACTTACATACATACACACACACACACACACACACACACACATACACACAGCTTTATCCCTTTCTAAAACAAAATTCCTCATGTTTATAGCTGTATGGAGCCTGCTGAGGGTCCCACATATTTTGTCCCCAGGCTCCGGAATCTCATAGAATGGTGAATGCTAGTGTTGAAAGAGTCCTGAGGTCATCCATGAGAGACTTTTAAAACATTTTTTAGTTTATAAGATATATATTACATGCTTTAAAAATGTTTATTAAAAGGACCAGTAGGTGGCATGGTGGCTAAGGTGCTGGATTCCTGCATGGCCATCCATGGTTCAAGTTCTGGACCTGGCAGCTTGCTTTTTCACTTTCTCTGTCTGTCTCTGTCTCTCTCTCTTGCTCGCTCGCTCTGTCTCTCTCTAGTGAATGCATATGCCCTATAGCAACTTTTTAAAAATAATAATATTAAATTAATAATTACTTTTCAAATGTCTTTAAAATACATTCAGTGTCTTCAAAATATACCACATTTAAAGGCAAAGCTGTTCTGATTGAGAACGAAAAGGAGGCTTACAGCCCTGTCTGTGTGATCTCATCTCCCAAGGCAGGCCTGATCACCAGAGTTTAGTTTCCTGTTCACAGATGAGAAAGCAGAGTAGATGGCACACATTAGATAGCCGCTAGAGTGACCCCTGGAGTCCCTGCGCCTGTAATCTTGCCAGCACACCTTGCCAAACTCGGCAAGACCAGAAAGGGGAAGAGTGGTAGCTTTATCCTCCTCCAGTGTCTTTGTGTCACCATTGTATCCTTTGATGTGCGACTCACACAGTTGCATGTGCTGTGGGACCAGCTTCAGCAGGTAGCTAGTTGGGGAAACTATAAGGTGGGTGGATGTATACAGTGATGAGGATACTGAAGAAAAATTGGAAGGATTCAAACTAAGAACTGGTTAGGGCAGAGGGTCAACTGATTCAAATAAAATAAATGACAGCTCTCATAATGCACTCTTGTAACAGCGGCCTGTTTAGATCTCAGTATGAATTAAAAGGCCGTAACAATAATGCCTAACTCCCTAGATCCCCAACTTTAAAAAAAATTTAGGAAAGAATGTATTCTTTCTTGGTGAGAATATAGACACAGATATTATAGATGTCTATGCATACACACACACACACACACACACTCTCTTTCTGATAACTGAGAATAGTTTCCCCTGAGTTTCTCTTAACAATAAAATGGACAAAGGACAAGTCTGACCTGACTACCTGGATAATGTAATTAAAATATCTTCCCAACTCAACCTAATGAAATTGATTTGATTATATTTACTTGTTTGGATCAAGGCCATTGACTCAGAAGGCACCTGTTCAAATTCAAGTATGTACTCAAAAGAAATAACACACACCACTAGGAGCCATTAGCAGAAAGGGAGAAATGCAAAATAAAATAAATTGCTCTGTTTGTGGGGGCAGGAGGAAGAAAAGCAATGAGGGAAAACAGTGGAAAAATCACCAACAGTTAGGTGTATTGTTCTGGAAGTTGTCTTACTTATTTTGCAAAACAAGGTATGTTACGAATATATACATGCTGTCAGACACTATCCATCCTTCATACAGATGGGTATGATCTAGAAAGACCTTTTAGGATTAAGTTGAAACAAAGCTTCAAAGAAGTAAATTTACAATTGGAGAAAGAAGATGAGAAAAAGACAATTGCATTGCATTAATATTCTGATTCAAGAAAGAAAAAGCCGCCTTTCTTCCAGCTCATGATATTCAGTTCTGTGTGGAATTCTTAATAACACCAGTTAGTACTGATCTTTTTTTATTAGTATTCATAATAGAACATGTATGTGAGAGTAGAGAGAGAGGAAAGGAGAAGGAAAGGAGCACCTTCCACGGGGTCGGGTCACTCATGATCCCTTTTCTTCGGTCCTCCAACTCCTCCAGATCCTGGGATGCTTTGAACTGACTGAGCCAGTGATTCAAATCACAGTCACTATTTGGGATCCAGCTTCTCTAGAATAGTGTATTAACACTGCCATGGAGCCAGCCCAGTCCTGATCTTAATAAACAAAAAGAAAACATCTTAGTAGATATCTCTGGTCCTGCTTCCCTCCCCACAAAAACACCTAGTTTTTTATAATCACTCTTAATGATAGATGATTATCTTTTCTATGCAAGATTTTATAGCTTGCAGTATAAATGATGCAAATAGCCTTTGTTTATATAATGAAAAACACACCTAAAAGAAAGGCAGGGAGGAACCAGCAGTTAGTGTAATGGCTATGTCGCTGGACTCCCACGTAGTCGACCACGGTCTGCGTCCCGGATACGGTGGCTTAAAACTCACGCCGGGCGCGTGTGCGTGCGTGCCCAGGATCCCGAGAGGAGAATGGAGGAGAAGGGATTGCAGCGTGGCCATCCCCCCTGGGGGGTGATTTCTTCGCTTTCCATCTCTCTATCTGTCTGTCTGGTGAGCGCACGCACCCTATAGCAAAAACCTCTCAAAAAAAAAAAAAAAAAAAAAAAAAAAAAAAAAAAGGGGGGGGGGGGGGGGGGGCGACTGGCCTCATAGCACATCACTTAAGCCCTGTATGTAGGGAACCAGATTTCACATATCCAATCTCAGTTTGAATCCTGACTTGATAGCTTGAAAAATATGAAGGGTACATGTGCTCACCTGCCCAATTTTTTTATGGAAAAATGTAGGTAAAAAGATTGTGACATGATCATGCTCCATTAGAGGGTGCTTTCTCCTCTCCTCTCTCTATGGTGGGAGCACATGCCTGTCAATATTTTTTTTTAAGAGATTTTTGCTATAGGTGCGTGCACTCACCAGAGAGACACAGAATCAAAAAGCAAGAAATCACTCCCGGGGGGGATGGGCACACTGCAATCCCTTCTCCTCCATTCTCTTCTTGGGATCTTTGGACACATACACACACACACACACACACATGCCCGGTGTGAGTTTTAAGCTGCCGGTTCTAGAACTCAAACCGCAGTTCACCATGTGGGACATAACTGCTATGCCAACTGCTGGCCCACTTTCAATATTTTTTTTAATTTTTTAAAATAAAATAAGAATGTGCTTTAAACCCATCAATCTATAGCTGGAATCCTTTCTATCACATAGAACTTATAGTTCTACCTTCCATAAGAATCTTATATCTTGCTAAAATGAATGTTATATCCTGTTAGAATTCAACAGGAAATTTAAACCAACATCCCTTGTGGCAGTGTTCATGTTTCATTCTACCTCGCATTTCAGAGTCCTTTCATCTTTAATTTCTTTGAGAGTATGCATCATGAAGCAAAGTCGGTAATTACTCAGACTTGAGGTGTTTAATATTATCCAAACAGAACCAGTAAATGGCATCTACAATAAAGAACAGGGAAACAAAGAGATTATTACAGTGTTTCATTCCAACCCAATACCCTCAGGAGAACAGAGAGCACAAGACAAACCCGTAAGTATTTATATCCTCCCTGAGCTGGACAGGGAAAAAGTTCACAGGAAGCTGTTAAAGACAGGCAACTAAACCCAGTATTTAACTGCATTTCTTTGGAATCTTGCTGTTTTGTGCAATTAAAAGCCAGATGAAAAATATGAATACACCATTATTAGCCAATTTTGATGTCAACAGAGTTTGAGGGAGCTCTTCTGATAGCCTTCCTCTAGGAACTGTGGGGCTTATCTGGTTGATACCAGAGGTTCCACCACGTTCACTGCCATGTCAGCACTGAGATTCCCCGCTGTCTCCCTGTGACTCTCCAGGGACGTTTGGGTTAGGAACCAAGCCAAGGAGGGACTCTCCACCATTTTGGAAATGGAAGCAAAGTACGCCATGGCATGGTGTCAGCCAACCAAAGGTCCATACCTGACTTCCTTGGATACAACCCAGTGCTGCTTCATACTCTATAGAAAAGCCAGACAGGCTACCAGATGCCACCTTGGAGAAAATTCTGTCCTAACTTTATCAGCCACTTCTTCCCAAGTGTCAGTTTATCCACTTCGTTTCTGCTGACCTGTGGCTCAGCTCCTGTACCACCCACTTCATAATAGCCTCTAAAGTCATGATCTCTCTCCCCACTTTCAGTTACACTGTTTGCCATCCAGGAGCCTAGAACACTTCTGCCTGTGTCACGCCCAGTTGTGTGCTGTCTCTCTTCCACTAGTTTGTATGTTCCTGAAGGGAAAGGCCTAAGACTCTTCTATTGGTATTTCGTATCTTACACGCTTAATAGTGATAATGATAACAAGAGGCCAGCAGGTGGTGTGGTAGTTAAGGCACTGGACTCCCACATGGTCAAGTGGTTCAAATCCTGGACCTGGTGGCTTACGTTCTCATTCTCTCCCTCCCTGCCTCCCCTTCCGTCCCTCCCTCCTTCCCTCCTCTCTCTCTCTCTGACTGTCTCTTTCTGGTCAAATTAAAAGAAAATGATAATAATAGGGGCCAATGTAATGGTTACATCACTGGACTCCCACATATTCGACCACAGTTCAAGTCCTAGATCTGGCAGCTTAAAACTCATGCCAGTTGCATGTTCACACATGCCCAAAATCCCAAGAGGAGAATGGAAGAGAAGGGATTGTGGCATGGCCATCCTCCCAGGGGATAATTTCTCACTTTCTGTCTCTCTTTCTCTGTCTCTCTGGCAAGCTTATGAGCCCTATAGCAAAAATCTCTCAAAAAAATAAATAAAATGATAATAATAAACAAAATTAAGTGCATAATTTTTAAAATGATAACAAAATGCCTTTTTGAATACTTATTATATGCTTGGCACATTATGAATGCCATCTCATGTCATCCTTATTACTCTGTAGCATGAGGATAAAGATCGTGGATCATGGAGCCAGATTAACTGTGTTCAAAGCCGTTCTGCTGTCTGCCAGGTGATCTTGAAATAGAAAGGATTCCAGGGCTGGCCATGGCCTAGTGATTAAGGAAGCCACATGGCTGACTGTACAGTTTGACTCTCAGACCTGGAAGCTTGAGAAACACACCAGGCACATGTGTGTGCATGCCCAAAATCCCATAAGGAGGGAGGGATGGAAGAGAGGAGGCTGTGGCATGATCATTCCCTATGGCGGGTGGGGGTGTACATTCTCCTCCCCCTCTCTCTGTCTCTCTGTCTTTCTCTGATGAGCACATATACTCTTTGGCAAAAAAAAAAAAAAAAAAAAAAAGGCGAAAGACAGAATTTCAATGGTCTTCTGACTTACAGCCTCAACTTTATTTTACCTCCGTAGACACTTTCATAAATTTAATTCAATTAGACTCACTGGCTCATAACCAAACTCATTATTATTGCCTGTCACTAAGCAGTCCTAGGGCTGCCCTCATTAGCTTGTGAATTAACATAGACAATTAACATGTCTAAAAACATGTAGTGGACAGTGATTTAGCTAATCATGCCAACAATAGTAATTTTTTTTAACATTTCTTTAGTATTTTGCCATTTTCATAACCCTTTCGCAATAGGTCACCTCCACTGGTCTTCCCAGCATCCTTGCAAAGTGGGCAGGACAGTTGTCATTGTCTCTATTTTACTGATGAGCACATTATCTCATAACCAAACAGCAGGCAAGGTATATCTTGAACCCACATCTTCTTAATCCATCCACAGACTTCTCGCCTCTACCTTGCTTTGTCCTTTAGCATTGATCACAGGTGTACACGGATACTCACTGGAAGGCACCTAGAACCAGGTGCTGTGCTTGGGCCTTCAGTGGTTCAGGTGACTGGTAACCATAGCAATCGTCGCTCTCCTCATGGCAAATGACATCACCTAACACACATTCGCTCTCAAGATTTGAGTTACAAGAGACCAGGCGTTTTCCACAGAGAGCCATTAAGTTTGGAATTCCCTTCCCCTGGTCTGACATAGCCCCAGAGTATTAGTCTTCTGGGTCTTCGCCAACCACATCAAGTTGTGTTAGCCAGTCATGATTGGGAAGAAATCCTAATGGACAGGACGAAAGTGCTAAATTGACTTTTAGTTGTGAGCAATTTGTAATTTTGTGTTTTTTGCTGCTCGTATCCCTTAGGATAACTATCAAGCCATACATAATTCTCTTTCTTTAAAAATAAATTTTTAGTCAGCAGTTTGCATGGTTTTGTTTCTGTGTTCTTACATCATGTCGCAAATGATGTGATGGAGAAACCTATAGGGAAGTTTTTGTTTCTTTTGCATAAACTATTTTGTGGTAATTGATCAGCCATAGAGAAAAGATTATCTCCTGTGCACTTGCAGTGAGTTTTCTAGTCACCAGAGACCAATAAGCTATGTCCCTGGAACTATTATCACTTTGTTGAAGAAGCTGCTATGTGAACAAAAACCAGCCTTCGTTAATTTCCCTTTTCGTATTTAAAAAACCTTGTCAGTACTTTCCCTTTGGGAGTGTATAATTTGTCAATAGTGCATATTCTCTTAGTTCTAAGAAGGAAAGATGTGGGGCAGTATATCCTTATCAGTGTCTCTTATTCATGGCTGTTGCTGGCTGCTGTTTGCATGTTTTCATTCAACAAAGTAAAATTCTCCATGCAGTTCACTATATTGCAGTATACTTGTCTTGTTCATTTCATAGACACATAAAATTTTAGAAATATAAAACATGTTTGAGAACTATTTTGAATTCCATGCTTCTCTGTCCCCAACCCCAGCACACACAGTCCATTTAACTCAACTGATGACTGAGAGGTAGATCAGACTGAGCCCAAATAACACTCGGTGATGGAATCAGGAAATATTCTCAGTCTAGCACTAGACTATGCAATGTATGTATCTGTTTTAGCTCTCCAACTCTTGTTTAAGTGTCTAAAAGTAGGGATCAGTCTGATGTGTGCCAGTTAAAACTACTTGGCAAATTCTTGTGTCACCCTTTGTTCCAATGTTACAAGAGTCCCAAATATTACACCTCCCTTTTATTATCTGTTCTATTTTATTTGACCTTCTATGTAGATGTAGGCAAAAGTTAAGTGAGAAGTAATATATGATAGAAAGAAATTTGGTTATGCTGGGAAGGAATTTGGTTAAGCTGGAAAAATTTCTTAACATCTATAATGAAGTTAAAAATGTTTTAAGGAGCAGTCTCATGAACCTAAATTTATTAATGATTTAAATTATCTTATGCTTATAGTAACTAAACTATTTTTTTTTCTTTTAAAAAGTTGTAGTGGGAAAAAATCTAGAAGTTTATATTTAGAATAAAGGAGTAAATGGTACAAGTTAGCCTAACCTCAGCTGCCAGTTTACTCATTGTGGATGTTTGTGCCAAGAGAGAAGTCCCCCTGTTCATTTGTCTACACAGTAACATTCGAAATACTCACTATAAACTCTATTGTAGTTTGTTTCAGTGTTGGAAGGGGTGTTATCTAAGCTATCAAGATATGATGAAGGTACTTTCTTCTCTTCCATTCTGTCATTCACTGTAAGTATTTGAAAAAGTTCTCTTTTGCCATCTTAACTGTTGTCTTAGTCTTTATGTAGCAGTTAGGAAAATAATTCTCATAGTTATTTTTTTTTTGCTTCCTACTTAGGTGAAAGCAGCAGCAAAATACGTTGATGTTCCAGTAAGTATTGTTTTACTGACTTTTTTAAAACTATGTATAATTGCAGTTCACTGTGAGTCTGTTTCAAATCTTTACACCAGTGCCATTACCTTAGGGAGTAGTTTATTTTCCTTAAGCAAGTGCTAACCCTCATAACAAGGCTTGGCAAGGTTATCCCAGTGTACTTTTCGCATTGTTACTTGGGAACTCTTTAAGAAGGTTACTTCAGGCCAATCAGTGGTGTGGTGGTTGAGGTGGCCAGATCCCACATGGCCAACTGTGTGGCTCAAGTCTTAGACCAGGCAGTTTGAAAAAAATGTGCCAGGCATGTGTATGAGTTGGCCCAAAATCCTGAGAGGAGAATGAAGGGAAAAGAATTGCAGCATGGCCCTCTTTCTTGGGGGGTGTTTTCTCACTTTCCCTTTCTTTGTCTCTCTCACTCTCTGGCAAGTGCACATGCCCTGTTGCAAATTAAAAAAAAAAAAAATAAGTCACTTCATCATGAGAACATGTCATCTAAGTTGCAAAGGAAAGATATAGACTCTAAAATAGGGTAGAAAAACCTCATTCTATTCATAGAAAAATGCTCACACTTCCTCCAATTTATATGAAAGCTGTAATAAGTTTGTATAAGAGGGAAGTAGCAGGGCCAGCAGGTGGCATGGTGGGTAAGGTGCTGGACTACCACGTGGCCAAACAAGATTTGAGTACTGGACCTGCTTTCTCACTTTCCCTCTCTCTTTGTGTGTTTCGCTGGTCAAACTTAACATAATGATAATAAATAAAATTAAATAATCTTTTTTTAAAAAAGTTAAAGTAACAATAAACATAAACCATTTGAATCAAAAACTAGTTTTCTAAGTACCTAGAGGATTATACATCAATAGTCACATTTTTAACACTTACTTGGTTTTGCACCAAATTCTTGGAAAATAATATAATTATTTTCAATGCTAGGCAATAAGCACAACTAATCACATGTATAAGGTCCCACAAAGCAACAGCAGAAAACAGAGCACAAATTAAGGAGAAAATTTAACATCCGATATCTTAAAAAGAAAGATGAATTAGTGAATACCACTGAACTTGATGGGTCTTCCTAACAACATCTTATAATACAGATTTGGTTTTATTTTTAATTATAAGTGGGATGAGATGCCATAATTATTTATGTTCTTAGAGGTTTTGAAGTTCTTAATGTGACCCTGTACTAGATCCGTTACATCCCATGGAATGTCATTTCAAAAGAGATAGGAAATGGTTAATTTACTCTCCTCACTACAGAAACCCCCTCCTTTAATAGCCCTCGGAAAGATTCATTTGGGTTTCACTTAATTATTTCAGTGGGTGCAGGCTCACAATAAGGCAGCCTACTCTTAAGTAAAATGAGTTGAAATTCTGTACCTCTGTGAGTTCTATTACTAATCCTGGTTCTAATCCCTCTTCCACATGATAGCTCTTCAGATATTTGATGATAATCATCATCTTCCCATGGGGCATGGTGGCTGTTTACAGACACATTTTGTCTGAAGAGCTCTTATTTTCTAGATTAAACATCCTCAATTTCTTCACCAGACACACTAATTAAGTATACACTGAACATGTTCTATGTGCTGAGCCCTGGGCTTGTGTAACGGAAATGTACATTTCTTGTCCTCAAGCTGGTCGTAGTCTAGGGATGAAAGAGATAGGGCAAGGCACACGTTATCGTGATCACTGTTAGGGCAATCGTACCCAGACTCATCATGCCAAGCGCTGTTCTGAACGATGAGTGGACAGATTAAATGGAGTGAGTGGATCAATGAGTTTGTCAATCTTGCTCTTAAATCAGATTGTATACCAGAGCAGAACATGGATGTGATCTGACTGTGGCAAATTGATAGGGATGAGTTTCTCCCTCAAATCTGAATATTACAGATATTTAAAAACTTTAAAAACTATGAGGTCCTGTTGGTTGTTACCTTTTTTTACTAGTCATACGCCAGCAAATATGCCTCTCTGAAGTAATTTCTGCTAAAGACTCTCAAAAGAAGGAAGAGCACTGATTCAACTTTTTTTCTTTTCTTTTTTTTTTGGAGAGGTTTTCACTATAGGGTGTGTGCGCTCGCCAGACAGACAGAGAGAGACAGAGAAGACAGAAAGCGAGAAATCACCCCCCCCCCCGGGGGGGGGGGGGGGGGGTGGCCACGCCGCAATCCATTCTCCTCTTGGCATCTTGGGCACACACGCACATGCACCCAGAGTGAGTTTAAGCCACCGGGTCCGGGACTCGAACTGCGGTCGACTACGTGGGAGTCCAGCGACATAGCCATTACGCTAACTGCTGGTCCCAAGCACTGATTCAACTTTTAAAAAAATGAACTCAAAATCGATCATAGCCTGTTTACATCATCACTTTGTGCTACTGTAATGGTGCACATAAATGTCCTGGCTGATGCTCTAGACTATGGATGGTGCTGAAAAGAAAGAAAAACACCAGGCCATGGTTCGAAATCATGAGTCATGGTTCAGTTTCTAATGGGGATGATGAAGCATGGGTACAGTGGAGAGTCTGAAATCATTGATGATCACGGAACTTGGCAACTTGTTTACCTCTGGCAGGTTAAACACAGGTGAAATCAGCCCCCGATTTGGTGTGCAGCTCAAAGATCTAGAAAAATGACAGGATAATCTTCCCCCATCCCATCATTCAGTTTCATCATACAGACAACCTCAGTGGGCATCCTGGACTCCTGAGAAACAAGGCACAGATACATAGGATAGAAAACACTGGGAATTCAACTCTTTTTTTTTCTCTTTTCTTCTCTCTCTCTCTTTCCTTTCCTTTTCTTCTTTTTCTTTTTCTTCCTTTTTTTTCCAGATACCAAGTGTAGTCACCAGAGAGAAAGTAGAAGCAGATAGCACTCCCTTTGGGGAATGGTCACACCACAATCCCTTTCTATCCCTTTCACTCCATTTCTCCCTCCTTCCAGGATTTTGGGCACATGCACACACTTACCTAGCATGATTTTCAAGCCACCAGGCACTGCCTTTGGGGAATGGTCACACCACAATCCCTTTCCATCCCTTTCACTCCATTTCTCCCTCCTTCCAGGATTTTGAGCACATGCACACACTTACCTAGCGTGATTTTCAAACCAGCAGGTCTAGGACTCAAACTGTACCATCAGCCATGTGAGATCCGATTCCCTTAACCACCAGGCCATGGGCTAGCCTGGGAGTCTTTTTTAAGGATGTTTTTCTAAGGATTTTTTTTAATGTTGACAATGACATAGGGTAGCAGGAACTCGGTTGATTGGTGATAAGGATACAAAATGGTACAGCCACTTTGGAAGACTGATAGTTACTTACAAAGCTAAGCATATTCTTATCATGCAGCCCACCAGTCATGGTTCTAAGTATTTATCCAATTATTTGAAACACATGTCTAAACCAAAACCTGTATGCAAATGTTCATGGCAACCTTACTCATAATCACGAAAACCAGAAGCAGCCAAAAATGTCCTTCGATACGTGAATGTATAAACATTCAGGAGTACATACATACAATGGGATGCTATTTAGTAGAAAAGAAAAAAACTAAGATGTTAGGCTACATACCCTGTGATTCCACATTATATGAGAAGGAAAACTATGAAGATTACAAACAGATTAGTTTATCTAAGTTAAGGTCAGGTAGGGTTTCATTGGTAAAGTTCTAGAGAATTTTTGGAGTTGTAAAACTATTCTGTATGATATTGTAATGATAAATATGCAACAGTGTCCATTTATTAAAACCTAATTTACAGCCCAAAGAGTGAACCTGAATACATGTAGTTTTTTAAAAAATCAATTAGGTTATTATGGGATCCCAGGTTGGAAAACAAACTATAATAATATAACCACATTGCAAATGTGTGAAATTACCTCACTGAAGGGGACCATGGGAAAAAGTGCTAATCTAAGTAACTTTGGAAATGAATAGTGTCTGTAACTAAAAAATACGAAAAACTGCCATGCAGAAACTTCTTACTCTGATGTAATCCCACTTGTATATTTTGGGGATTATTGACTCTGCTAAGGGAGTCTTATTTAAGAAGTCTTTCCCTACCCCAATGTCTCCCAGAGTTTCCCCGGTGTTTTCCAGGAGCAGTTTTATAGTTTGAGGTCTTAGATTTAGATCTTTGATCCACCTTGACTTTATTTTTGTCAGAGGTGAGAGGTAGGGGTTCAGATTCATCTTTCTGCAAGTGGAGATCCAGTTTTGCCAGCACCATTTGCTGAAGAGGTTTTCTTTTTCCCACTGGATTGACTGGTACCCTTTGTCAAAAATCAGTTGAGTAAGTTTGAGCATTCATTTCTGGGGACTCTATTCTGTTTCATTGGTCCACCTGTCTGTTTCTGTGCCAGTACCATGCTGTTTTGATTACCACAGCTTTGTAGTATATTTTTGGGTCAGGGAGTGAGATGCCGCCCACTCCACTCTTCTTGTTCAGAACTGCTTTGGCAATACGGGATCTCTTATGATTCCAGACAAACTTTATGATTGTCTTTCCTAGATCTGTGAAGAATGTGTCTGGTACTTTGATTGGCATTGCATTAAATAGGTAGATTAATTTGGGTAGAATTGTCATTGTGATTATATTAATTCTTCCAATACAGGAACATGGGATGTCCTTCCACTTTTTTGTGTCATTTTCAATCTCTTTTTTTATCTTCTCATAGTTTTCCTTGTGGAGGTCTTTAACTTCTTTAGCTAGATTTATCCCTAAGTATCTTACACTTTTTGTGGCTATGGTAAGTGGAACAATTTTTTTCAGTTCTATCTCAGTCTGCCTGTTGTTCATATACAGAAATGCTATAGATTTCTGGATATTAATTTTGTATCCTGAAACTTTACTATATTCATGTATTACTTCCAGAAATTTTTTTATGGAAACCATTGGGTCTTCCATGTATACAATCATGTCATCTGCAAATAGAGAGAGTTTCACCTCTTCTTTTCCTATTTGAATTCCTTTTATTTTTTCCTCTTTTCTGATTACAATGGCCAGGACTTCCAGTACTATATTGAAGAGGAGTGGAGAAAGTGGACATCCTTGTCTTGTACCCGTTTTTAGTGGAAAAGCTTTCAGCTTTTCTCCATTGAGGATGATGTTCGCTATGGCAAAAGACACAGTGATTAGTGTGAATAGACAGCCCTCAGAATGGGAAAATATTTTTGTAAACTATGCGTCAGATAAGGGACTGATCACCAAAATTCACAAGGAACTCAAGCAGCTATTCTGTAAAAAGACAATCAATCCTATCACAAGATGGGAGAATGAGTAGAAAAAACCACTCTCTAAAGATGACATACGAATAGCTAAACGGCATATGAAAAAATGCTCAACATCCCTCATTGTAAGAGAAATGCAGATCAAAGCAACAATGAGATATCACCTAACCCCAGTCAGAATGTCTAAGATTAAAAAAACAAAAAATGATAAGTGCTGGCAAGGGTGTGGTGAAAAGGGAACTCTCTTACACTGCTGGTGGGAATGTAAATTGGTCCAACCACTGTGGAGAACAATTTGGAGATTCCTCAAAAATCTACAATTAGAACTATCATATGATCCAGCAATCCCACTCCTTGGTATCTACCCAAAGGATAGAAGAATACTTTATCGGAAAAGTGCTTGCACATCGATGTTTATTGCGGCACTTTTCACGATTGCTAAGTCATGGAAGCAACCCAAATGCCCACGAACTGATGAATGGTTAGAAAAACTGTGGCACGTATATTCAATGGAATACTATTCATCCATAAAAAACAACAAAACCCTGGCTTTTGACAGGAAGTAGATGAATATGGAAGACTTACTGCTGAGTGAAGCAAGCCATGCTATGAAGGAGAGGCATTGTATGTCCCCACTTAATATATACCGAGTTTCTGCACTCTATGACTGAAACTAATTGTCTAAAGGATATAGAAATGCAGTATATAGATGTAAATACCAGATATAGTGTGTGTGAAAGAGGAGGGTCTGAGGAAGGACATTTGGGGAAGGGACAGGGAGGAAGAACATTAATGGCACAAATATTATCTGTTGAAGATATTTCGTAGTTTTTATCAACAGTACTAGGGAGAAATGTTCACCTGTTGAAATATCCATTTTTGTAAGACAAATAACAATGTGATTGAATGTATGGAAGAAAATGAAATGAAAAAAATAAATAAATAATTTTTTTTTAAATGAAAAACTGTAAATAAATTGTATTTTAGCAGATAAAGATTTTTTCCACAAGTTAAAATTTCAGAAGCCACTATACATGCATACTGCAGTTGAACAATTCACTAAATGGATGGTAGTTGGTTGGAACCATGTTTCTCACTATTTTATTTTTTTCTGTACAGCACATGCACTCTCCAGAGAGAGAGAGACCACCCCACAGGGTCAGGATGGCCATACCACAGTCCCTTTTCCTCCACTCTCCTCTTGGAATTGTGGGCATGCATGCACACATGCCCAGTGTTATGTTCAAGTCCCTGGGACCATGGCTAGAACTGCAAAGCTGGCCATGTGGGAGTCAGCAGCTTAACCTCCATACCATCTGCTGGCCCTGTTTTTCACTATAAGAGTGAACAATTAGAGACAATCAAAAGGAAGGCTAGAATGATCCTGTTAGTGCTGGAGACTTTAGTGTGAACTTGTCTTAGCATGATATGGATAAAACAAGTTACATAGAACAATATGTTAGGTAGATAGATATATCTAGAGAAAGGGAAAGTGAGAAAGCATATATGTGTGTGTGTTTGTGTGTGTGTGTGTGTGTGTGTGTGTGTGTGTATATGTTAATGTACTCACATACATTTCCTTGCCTGGAAGCAATGACAGCCCAGTAGCAATAGGCACACAAAACACCCAGACTTTGGTCTCTAATCTTCAGTAAAGTGAATCAGGGCTCCTTGGAGAAGTGACTGATGCTAGAAAATACACAAGATAAATCTGGAACATCTTTTAGTGACAGAAAGTAAGAAAGTGTTCACAAAAACCATGATGATGGGGGTTATGTCAGAGGAACACAAGTGACAACTGAAAGAGCTCCCACACAGAAGAATTCCAAATTATTAATGAAGATACTTCTTCCTCTTTAAATGTGGGAATGTGGGTTGCCCCTAGTAACTTTCCTAAAGAGTCCAGTATGAAGGAGAAATGGGATGATAGATTTATAGCAAAAAAAAAAAAAAATATTACCTCAGCCAGGTGACCAAGATCATAATCAACAGTTATGTGCCAGCTTGGTAATATCTATTTTTGATGTGATGTGATGAAATAGTACTTTACCTCTGTGGTCTTCCTCCAAAAATCCTATAACTCTATTTTTAAATAATTATTTAATTCCATTTGTTATTAATTTTTTTTATTTGACCAGAGAGAGAGAGAGACAGAAAGAAAAAGCGAGAAAGCAAGCCACTCAATCTGGGACTCGAACCATTATCAGCCATGTGGGAATTCAGCACCTCTAACCACCATGCCACCTGCCAGGCCCCTATAACTCTATCCCAATCATAAGAAAAACATCAGTTACATCTCAGTAGAGAATATGCTATTTTTGAGATTTTTGAATAGTCCTCAAAATTGTCAAAGTTACAAAAATAATCATATTTATTTCTTTAATAATAAAGTCAGATACTGACATAAACAAGAAGACTCTAAGGACACATAATGAATAAATGTAGTGTGGTATCCTGGATGAGATCATAAAACAGAAAAAGGATATTAGGTAAAAATTAAGAAAATCCAAATAAGATGTAGAGTTTAATTAGTGATACTATTAATCTATGTTCATTTATTATAACAAATGTGCCATGCTAATATAAGATGGTAATAGTAAGGGAAATTGGGTATGGCATATATGCAAATTCTCTGTACTACCGCTATAATTTTTCTGTAAGTCTAAAATTATTCTAAAATTAAATATTTAGTTAACAATCACCTAGAAATTAGTAAGAGCTGTGATTTTTTTTTCTTTTTTAATTTGCTATAGAGCATGTACACTCACTGGAGAGAGACAGGGGTTTAGAGGAAAAGCAAAAGAGCAACCCCAAGGGGGAATGACCATGCTGCAATCCCTTCTCCATTCTCCCTTGGAATTTTGGGCATACTTGCCCTTATTTTTCAAACCACCGGAACTGGGATTTGAACAGAAAGTTGGCCATGTGAAATCCAGCTGCCTTGACTGGCACACCACCTGGCTGGCCCAAGAGCTAAGTGTTCATTCTTTTTACACAACTCTTTGCCCTTGGAATAACCGTACCATCTTGGGCAATGCTTCACTTAAGTGGCCTCCATTTAGTCATCTGTGAAGTGACTGAATAAGTTTTATAAACATACAGATTACCTTAGTGCTTCTAACTGTGCCATTCTATCATTCTGTGAGTTACTGATGTTTGTCCAGTTCTAGCCAAGAAACAGTAGGACCCAAAAATGTCCCAAGATGATGAGAAAATAAAGAGCTAGAAAAAGTTCTGTGGTGGTAATCCCAGCACTCAGGAGGCCAAGGCAAAAGGCACAACATTGCAAACCCTTATCTTACACACGCGCATGCACACATCCACCCACCCACACACACATTCACCCACATCCACCCCCCCCAGACACACACACACACACAAATTCTGTGGAAAAGGGAGCAATACATTGTTGCAATACCTGATTTTTTAAAGCAAACAAATAAGTATGTTGCGTCTATGAAGTAAAAATTCTCTATGAGATTAAGCAATATTCCTAATACAGAAAAGAAGGAATTTATGTTCCTAGAACCTACTCTCAGCTATTCTTATTATGACAGTGCAGTGGACAGTGTATGAGAGTTAATGACAAGCTGAACCACAGTGGTACATGCCAGGCCCTGAGGCTCAGCAGGCTGAGGTCACATGGGAGGCCCAGATTCAGTTCTCAGCTCACCCTGAAAAGTGAGGCACAATGGACTGCACACGGTCCAGCTACTTCGGAGGCTGAGGAGGAGGATCTGGACACAGCAAGACTCTAAAAAATGCCACACACACACACACACACACACACACACATATATATATATAAGTTAATAAGTGAAGAAAATGAAGCCATTTAAATACAGTGTATTATAGGACCAGCAGATGGCATAATACTTACGTTGCTGGACTCTCATGTAGTCGACTGCTGTTTGAACCCTGGACCCAGTGGCTTAAAACTCACACCAGGCCCTTGTGTATGTGTGCCCAAAATCCCCAGAGGAGAATTGAAAAGTACGGATTATGGTGTGGCCATACCCCTCTGGGCAGGGTGGGATGGAGTGATTTCTTGCTTTCTGTCTCTATCTGGCAAGCATACGTGCCCTATAACAAAAATCTCTCTAAAAAATAAAAATAATAATAATAAATGAATACAGTGTATTATGAACACTCTCAAGTATCTTTGTAATGTATAGTTTTCATGACACTTTTTTTCTAAAGAAATATTTACTAAATTTTATTCATTATTTTTTTTAATCTGATCAGAGAGAGACATGGAGAGAGAGTGAGAAAGCAAGCTGCCAGGTCCAGTACTGAAATTGTGGTCAGCCATGCGGGACGCCAGCACCTCAACCCTCACACCACCTGGCCCCATGATACTTCTTTTTTCTTTCTTTCTTTCTTTTTTTTGGAGAGGTTTTTGCTATAGGACACGTGTGCTCACCAGAAAGTCAAAGAGAGACAGAGAGATAGAAAGCGAGAAATCACCCCCCGGGGGGATGGCCATGCTGCAATCCCCTCTCCTCCATTCTCCTTCTTGGGATCTTGGGCACGCACGCACATGCGCCCGGTGTGAGTTTAAGCCACCGGGTCTGGGACTTGAACTGAGGTCTACTACATGGGAGTCCAGTGACATAGCCATTACACTAACTTCTGGTCCCCTCGTGATACCTCTTTGTAAAAGAAAAAAAAACTCATACATAGGAAAAAAATCAATATATTCCTGAACAGAAATAAATCCCAGTGTCTCAGGCTTCTTGGCAAAGGAATTGGTAGTTTTCCATGATACCTTACTGATCAATGTGGCAAACACCTTCAGCATAGTTTGTAGATTTGCTCTTGCTTAACCACTATCCAGGAGAGAAATTCTGGTGGAGGTACAGTTTATGGCTCCATCATAGAACCTTGGAATGTTCGTGTTGGCAAAGACTTTAGGCATTTCTTAGAGGTTTTAATTTTTGTTTGTTTGTTTTTTGATGTTTTTTTGTTTTGTTTTGTTTTGCCTTAGGGTGTATGTGCTCTCCAGAGAGAGAGAGAGAGAGATAGACCTAGCAGTGAGAGTGAAAGTAAGAATCACCCCCCACCCCCAGGGGAGATGACCAGGCTTCAATCCCTTCTCCTCCATTCTCCTCCTGGGATCTTGAGCAGATACACACAAACTAGCATGATTTTTAAGCCACCAAGTCCAAGAGTCGAACCGCAGTCGAACCGCAGTCGGCCATATGGGAGTTCAGTGACATAACCACTATATTCTCTGCTGGTCCCAAGACTTTAAGTATCTTAAGAAAAGAAAAAAAAAAAAAAAAAAAAAAAAAAAACAGGTGAATGTGTCCTGTTCAATAGTATCAATAGTAGCTTAGAAGAAGGGAATATAAACTGGGCAGAGAGCTGGTATATAAATTGCAGGACCAGGATGAAAATGTTCACATTAGTTTTATAGATAGGAATTCTAGGCCAAAACCAAAAATTTGTAGGGTTATAATATTACACTAAGGGCCAGCAGGTGGTGTGTTGATTAAAGCACTGAATTCCCGCATGGCCAACTCCATAGTTCTAGTCCCAGACCCCATGGCTTTAAAAATCATGCTGGGCACATGTGCCTGTATGTCCAAAGTCCCTAGAGGAGAATGGAGGAGAAGGGATTGCAGCATAGCCACACCCCCAGGGGGTGATTTCTCACTTTCCTTCTCTGGTGAGCACATGTGCCCTATGGCAATAAATAAATAAAATGGTTGGGCCAGCCCCATGACCTGGTGATAAAGGAAGCCAGATCCCACGTGGTCAACTTCATGGTTTGATTACCAGACCCATCAGCTTGAGAAACAAGCTTGGTATGTATGCATGTATGCCCCAAATTCTGACCGGCTAGAGTAATGGAGAAGGAACTGTGACTTGAACATGCCACGTTAGGAGGTCCTTTCTCTCTCTGGCAAGTGCCTATGTCCTCTGGCAAATTCAAAAATAGTAATAGTTAAAATTGTTTGGAAAGGTGTTACAATACGAGCTACACCTCTAGATGTCAGATGTATTACTGAAGATTTCTGTATTATGTAGGAATTAGGAGATTTCATTTAAGGTCCTTTCCAACTGAATTTTGTTCTATAGCTGTTATGGGTTGTGGGCATTTGGGGGTGCTGGTGTGTGTCTGTACTGGAAGAGGAGAGAAATGCCCATTGAAAATGCTTTGGCTGGGCCATCAGTTGGCACTGGATTCCCACATGGCCAACTGCAGTTCAAGCCCTGGACCTGTCAGCTTGCTTTATTACTTTCTCTGTCTCTTTCTGTTGAGCACATGTGCCCTGTAGCAAATTAAAAATAGTAATAGTCACATTAATAAAATTAAAATTCTTTTTTAGAAAACTAAAATTTAGTTTTCTTAAAAACAAAAAAGAAAGAAAGTGCTCTTGCTAACATTATCACAAACTATGCTTACAATCTCTGCTAGACGCTGAGGTGTCCACAGCTACAGAGCTGGAGGACGTGGTAAGAATGTCTGTGGCTAAGAAAAGAACATGAACAAAGAAAGGAGAAATGGCCTCCATAAATTGGCTTCATGGTGCTGGTGCCTGATCCTTATTTTCTCTCCTAAGAAGATGATGGAGATGGTTTATCTTTCGCTTATATTCATTAGTAAATCTCTAAAATATTCTCTCTTATTTATGATTCTTGCCAAAAGTTTCCCATCTTTGAACTGCCCAAAACATGACTTAAGCCCAGCTCCACACTGTACAGATTTAGTCTGGAGTCGGGACCTAAGCTCAGGTCCTGCCTTTGTCCTTATTGGCTGGCCGACTGGTGGTAATAGTATCTTCCTCATGGGTTCTTTTTTTTTTTTTTTTTTTTTTTTTTTTTTTTTTGAGAGGTTTTCGCTATAGGGCACGCGCGCTCGCCAGGCAGAGAGAGACATAGAGACAGAAAGCGAGAAATCACCCCCCAGGGGTGATGGTCACACCGCAATCCCTTCTCCTCTGTTCTCCTCTTGGGATCTTGGGCACGCACGCACACACGCCCGGCGTGAGTTTTAAGCCACCGGCTCCGGGACGTGAACCGCAGTCGACTACATGGGAGTCCAGCGACATAGCCATTATGCTAACTGCTGGTTCCCTCCTCATGGGTTCTTTTTATCTCTAACAATTATTTACGTACTTAACTCCATTTGTTGTTGTTGTTATTATTACTATTATTATTTAATTTGACCAGAGAAAGAGAGAGAAAAAGGGAAAGTGAGAAAGCAAGCCAGTAAGGTCCAGGACTTGAACCTTGGTCAGCCATGTTCAGCCCCCCAACCACCATGCCTCCTGCCAGCCCCCCTCATGGGTTCTTATGAAGATTCAGTGAACATATTGACATGATGGTGCTTTGTAAGTATAAAGCACTGTTGAAATAAATGGGATTATTACTACTACCTGGATTGATGCTTCCTGCTCCTGTACATTCTGCTGCAATTTCCAACCCCTGCTTCAGAATATGACCGCTGTCCAAAAGGAAAATCAGGTGCCCTCTGCATAGAGAAAAATACAGAAATTTTCTTTCTTTCTTTTCCTTTTATTTTAGAAGTAGGCACCTTGTATATTTCCATGGTGACTTTTAAAGATGTAATCAGTCAGTTGAGTGACACCGGTGTTTTCCCTTTTCCTCTTGCTTACTTGCTTCTGATATTGTTTATTGTTTGGATAAGGTCACCTGAATACTCAGTGCTTTACGTCAGAATGAGAGCCAGGCAGAACTTGGGGACTGGCACTCCTGCCCATGGGGACGTATTCACCTGCAGAGAGAGATGCACACCAGAACCAGATTGCAAGTCTCACCGTGATAGGAGTGGGGCAGGCTCTGTGTTATGCTTTGAACATGCGAGTTTTGCCTCTCTCATCTTTATTTTATTTTATTTTATTTTTACCCATCTGCCTCTTCTCTGTCTTGTGAAGTAAATCCAGCACTTCCCTAAGTTGAAATCCAAAATGAGCCAAATTGGACTGTGTAAATCATACCCAGCCCATCATACTTTAAAAGCTAAATATGAAATAAATCCTACATTTTAATTTAACTTCTTCAGTTCTTCATGTGTTTTTTAATAACTGACACTGTAACAGCTGTGGACAAATGAGTGGTAGGTCAGAGATCAGTATTGTACACTGAGAAGTGTAATACCTTTATCATCGTTATGATTATAACTCATGGATTATAATAGTATAAAGCACCTACATGATACACACATTAGCACATCCCTTGTTTGGTGCTGTTAGATCAGCAGCTATCCTTTGAACACTGAGATATTAGTGATCCTTATTACAGATCAGAAGTAGCAAGAATGATACAGAGTCTTCAAAAGTTCAGGGAACAGGCTTGCAAGTGGCACTGTGGTTAAGGCAATGGACTCCCATATGGCCAACTGCAGTTCAAGTCCTGAACCTGGTGGCTTGCTTTTGTACTTTCACTCTCTCTCTCATCAAATTAAAAAATACTAATACTAAATAAAATAAAAATTCTTAAAAAAAAAACTCATGGAGCAATCATATTATGAGAAAACTATGGATGGGTTTTAATTTTTCTTTGGCACTGAAATAAATTTGTACTTTAATTCTACTTTTCCATGAACTGTTTACAGTGTCCTTTTAGTAGGTACGCATAGTCCCAAACGGGGATGACAGCATAAGCCAGTAAGTTTCAGCTGCAATGTCAACCTGCTTTTTTTTTCTTCAATGTTTTAGGTTACTATGTTAAACTATCATTCAGAATGCCTTTTAATATTTAAAATAACCTCCACTTTGGAACTATTTTCCCCAGTGGTAGAACTGTCTGAACACACTAATGCTTACATCAACTTTTTACAGGCTTTTAGATATATAAATTATTTCACAACTTAGGGGAAATAATGTAAAGCGTTCATTTGAATGTTAAAAATTAAGACAAGACTACCTAAGTTAGAGCATTTTTTATAGCGGATCTCAATACTAGATTCTCATAGTATTTCTGTGGCTAGGATTCTGCCTTTTGCCAGCAATATTTGAACAGAAAGAAGACCCTTCTCCAGAGCAAGAATTCAGGAGGAATCAAATAGTCTCATAGAAATGTGGGACTGAGGGGCCAGCAGATGGCATGGTGGTTAAAGGGCGCCGGATTCCCACATGGGCGACTACGGTTCGAGTCTTGAACCTGGTGGCTTGCTTTCTCACTTTCTCTCTTTTTTTTTTTTTTTCTCTCTCTCCCTCTCTGGTCAAATTAAAAAAGAAAAAAGAAATAAAAAAAAGAAAAGAGAAATGCGGGACTGAATGAAACGTGCATACGGTACTTAAAACATATATTTTAAAATAAATAAATAAATAAAAATAAAAATAAAACATATATTTAATAAGCTCCAAGTCTCAAAGATGTCTTCAGAAGAATGTGGTACCATTATCTTTAATTCAGATTCTTCTGCTTCCTAGTTTGTAGTCAAAAATATGTAAATGCATAGTAATAGTAATCAATAAAATGTTAAATACTCCTAAATGTAACAAAAGGAAAAGGTGACTGTAGCTCTTTCATTCTTGAAATAATAGTTTGGATTTCTTTCAAATAATAATCAATTTTAAAATGAGAAAATCTGCTTTTAGAAAATCTTGAAAAAATATATCCTTTTCATTGCTTAAATTTCTTCCCCTTCATTTTTTTAATGAAAATATTACAAGTCTATCAGACTTATATGATGTTTAAATCAGCAGAAATCTAGTTGGAAAGCTCAACTATCTGTATTTTCTTTTGGTTTTGGTGTGAATACAATATAATAATTCTACTTTGTAGAAACCTTGGTAAAATACAGTTGGCTTTTTACAGTGTCATCATCATGGATATACTCAAAACCTTCTATTTTTAAGTGTATGAGAACATACAATTTAACTAAACTACTCCAAACACTTTTGAAAAGTTTCAGAACAGTTTTACTCAACGCAAAAGTATAGAAACTGATGCGTACATGCCAAGCTAATAAGGAATATATTAAACAGTGAAAGAAAGGCATTATTTTTAACAATACCTGAAATATCAATAAATTATGTTCCTATCTATGTTCTATGTTCCCTGGTGATCATTTATGAACTTACTGAATCTTAAATGCCAGAACTGATATGACAATTTCAAATTTAGAAGTCACGCTGTAGTCATACATCACCAGATCTATTTTTATTTTTATTTTTTTACAAATCGTAATGTGTGACCAGATGTGGGTATTTCATTTACAGAGCACGCAGATCATAAATCAGAATATCACAGTTCCACTCTTGATTGTTTCTCCAAGACAAGCTTTTCTAGGTTATGAGACGTGCACTTTTAAATTAAGTCAATTACACTGTAGCTTCTCATTAATCTTTGAGACTGGAATAGTATATTTAAAAATCTGCCTCCTTGTTAAAGAGGCACCATGACAGTGTTTGTGTAGTGAATTGTTAACCTCCAGTGGAAGGTTAAGCAGCTTCTTCTGTATCTAAACCTTTTGCTGTGGAAAATGACTGCCGTGTTGCACCCACCTAGCCAGGAATGGGGAAAGTGAAGACTTGCACCTGTGGGATTAGGTGTAGCAGCAGGAAGTAAGAGCGTTTGCAGTGTATAATTAACAAGGAATTTTTTTCCCCTCTCTTTTTAAGCAGCGTGTTCATCTTGCTAGGTTAACTAGTGATTAACGCTTGAAAAAAATTCGCTGGAGTCTGCACCCTTACTTAAACTCATTCACTCAGTGATGTATTCGGTTACTTATACAGTCAGTTGGAGGAACTCGCTTTAAACATGCCTCATTTCTTTCCATAATTATTGATATTTTGTGCTCAAGGGACAATTTTTTTGTGTTACTGTAAGAAAACTTTGCTAGCCAAATTCTGTTGTTTCTGAAGATCAAAAGTAATTTAGACACTCTTATTTTGATTTAGCAATTACTACCTTAGTAAACACGGTGGAAAAATTAGTGAACTGAGGATCTCTGTGGTCTAAATAGGAGCATGAAAAGAATCATTTACTCTCTCTAAGTGGTATTTAATACACAGAGTGTTTGCTATGTGGTTTTTAATTGTTATTTGCTCAAATTCATTAAGGAAATTATCATTTAATCACCTAGAAAAGATCTCTACATGTAGTTCTAGGATAAAATATACTTGAGAAAAACTCATGCAAATCCACAATTGTTGAAGCTGACTGCTGCTTTGATAAAGTAGGGAGGCACCAACTTGTACCGGAAATCATAGCTATGTTCTGTCTCTGCCGTGCAATTACATGCATTCTTTTTGTTTAAATGCCAAAATACGCACATGCACACACACACACACACACAAACACAAATCTAATCGTGCACTTAACTTTTTTTTTCTTTTTAACTAAATTCATTTCCTAATCAGATAACGTTAGTAATGGGAGTAGAAAGCAGCCACTTTCAAAGTGCATAAATTTTACTACCATTGACCAGTCTGATCACAAAGGAGCACTGAACCAGCGATAATGTCCTCTATCCAAACACATTTGTACTGTATGTAGAAACTGTTTAAAAGGAAAATTACATCTTTTTCAGCAATTTATCAGAGATAATTACCCTTCATACACCAAATGAAGGATAAAGTGTTTTAAAGAACTATAGTTCTAATTGGTAAATGTCACCAGCTGTTGCAGTGACTCTTACTTGTGTATATTCTTTTAATGATTATAGTCTCATGCCACTAGCTACATGAAAATATATTCACTAGGTGTGAAATTCCCATATGTCACAGTTTCAAGAATAGGTAAACAGCTCAAAGATAAAGGAAGAAATAATGCTAATGAGGAATGTAAGAATTCTAGGTTTTGTTTCCCAGGCAAGTAGATCTTCATTTGCCAAAAAGAGAAAATTCAATTTCAAAAGGAAAGAAATAAGTGATTTATTCAAACAAACGTTTGAATGAACTCTATCCCATCCCATCAACCAGAGATTCATTTTTTCTTAGAAAGTTGTGGAACTGTTTCAACTTCTGGATTTCAGTATTATTCCGCTTGAGTCTGCCAATACAGAACAGTGTTTCATTTTCTTTTAGTCTAAAACTGTAAAGTATTTGTTCATTTTAGATGGTAGAAGATAAACTCTTCCTGGACAATGTTTCATGATGTCTAATGTTATCTTGAAAGTAATCAAGGAAACAGAGAAATTATCTAGTGTCTAGGATGAGTGTATAAAGTCACTATTTTCCATCTTTGTGGACATCAGTTTTCATTGAGTATTATAGGTCCAGTGATTGATGAGAGCAAATTTCTAAGCATATAGACCAACAGGTGGCATGGTGGGTAAGGTTCTACCTCCCACAGAGCCGACTCTTTAAGTCCCGTACCCAGCAGCTTGAAAAACACACTGGGCAGGTGTGTCTCCATGTCCAATCCCAAGGGGAAAATGGAAGAGAAGGAATTGTGGTGTGGCCATCCCCTGGGTGGCAGAGGTGCAGTCTCACTTCCCCTCTTTCTCTGTCTCTGTCTCACTCCAGCGAGTACATGTACCCTATAGCAAAACCCTAAAGAAAAAAAAAAATTCTAAGCATGTTTTTTTCTCCAAAAGGTCAAATAAAAATGGGGTTTAAATGGAGCAAAATGGTGGAAAAGGCAAACTTCTCATTTGTCTGTTCCTCAGCTTCCAGTTTGGACTACACCCAACTGTCTTGGTATTATAGATATCATGTTTCCAGGCACCTGACTGAAACGCAGACACTGAGCCACTTGCTATGATGTATAGAAAATTGTTCTTGTATCATTTTCATTTTTCGGTTGTATGTATTTTGAATGTTCTCATTTTCAGTGTTTTGACAAAGTTTGAGAGGCACAAAGAGGATTACTTGTCTTATTAGTTAGTTACCCTCAAGTACTAATAGAAGTAATATTCGTACAAAGTATCCTACTTCCTCACTGGAAATCTGATGTGTAAACCCTCCTCCCAAAAAAGGAAAGCAACTGGGCCGGCAGGTGGCGTGGTGGCTAAGGACGCCGGACTCCATATGACTGACCGGTTCCAGTCTGGGACCTGGTGGACCTGGTGGTTTGCTTTCTGGCTTTCTCTCTCTTTCAAATAAATAAAGTAAAATGAAATAATTCTTTAAAAAAAAAAAAGGAAAGCAACCTACATATTAATTGATTATTCTTGTAGCTGTTTAAACTTTTAAACATTTTGAGAATTATACAGAAAAGTAGCAAAGGAATGAATTTAGTTAAGTTGCCTCTGTTAGGTTTAGAATATATTACCTACATGGTGTATGAATGCTCTCAAAGGAAAGACCAATGGAGACGTTTATATGAATGGTTCTTTCAAATTATAACAAATTTTGTTATATCAGGATTATGTTGAAGGAGTTCTTGAATTTACCTGGTATATACTTCCCTTTAGGCTAAATATAAAAACAGGATGAAATTGCAGTGGTTTTGCTGTACAGAAATAAATGTGTTACAAAAAGTTAATTTTTATGAATAAAATAAGTAAGATATGTTTTGTTTATATTATCTGTTAGCTAAAATGCGGATAATTTTATTATGGCACACAATATATTACATCCCCACCTCTGCAAAAAAATTGACAAGAATTTTCTGTCCCATACGTAGGGAGAAGACACTACCACTGTCCCAACATGGCTTAGATGTATACCTTGAGTTTTTTTTTTCTTTTTTTTTTTAAAGAATTATTATATTTGACTTTATTTATTTATTTTAATTTGACCAAAGAGGGACAGAGAGAGAAAGCAAGCTGCCACATCTGGGACTCAAACCACAGTTGGCCATATGGGAGTCCAGCGCCCTTAACTACCACGCCATCTGCCATCCCCCCTCAAGGTGTATTTCTATCAGTAGTAATAATTGCATGATCCATGTCTTTTACCTAATGTCCTTGCAGTATTTACGTTCGTAAATTGTCTGCTGATGGAGGTTAGACGTGCATTCTATGGATATGAAATGATGCAAGGTTAACTGGTTTATTTGAGTACCAGTTCTACCATTTCGTTCTTTTTGTCATACCCTAATTAAATAATTCAGTGTAGATTATGAATCAACCCCAAGTGTAGACATTGCAAATACGTATTTTCATTGACTAGTTCAGCTATGTGAGACTCAAGATAAAAGTAACGATAAGAAGGAAATCTCTTTGGCAACTATGCATGCTTTTTCCTAGTATTAATTTTGTACAGCAAAGAGGAGTTATATGAGCTACTCCATCTCCTCTAACATTATGAAACACCGAATATTAGATCACATTTAAAAGTCATATAACCCACGTCTTTGGCTCTACATGGGAGACCAGCATTGGTATGCTTGTCGAAGTTCTAAAATAGAATAAACCCTCAAGACAGTATTGATTAGTATTGAGTAGAAGCAATATATAATCCACAAAATACTTTATGTTTCACTTTGTAGTACCTTCAATGTTTTTTGCCTAATATCTTCCTAATAATATTTTACTCAGCTTCTTAAGAACATGTAGTTAGAATTCCTTGAGTACCTGTGATTGCTGAGGGAGGCAACCCAATGGAGAGCTAACATTTTTTAGCATGATTGCTAAATCAGCCAGAGATGAAAGCAAGTAAATTGTATTTGTGATTAGAAAAGTGAATAGAAAATTATAATTGCGTATGGGAAATTTTTTAAAAACTTTCTTTGCTTATACTGGTTGACATACTAATTTGTCATGACAGCCAATAAAAAGGATATCCATAGACTTGCAACCACGTATTTCTGATCATTTTAGTAATGATGAATAACTACCTCACATTATAAACATCAATAACCAACTTTTATTTACATTAAATATAGAACTTCTTGAAGGTTCTTATTGTTGAGTCAGTTTTGGACATATTTTACTAGTGTAACTTCCAAAGTTATTTTCAAAGTTGCAATTAAACAGTCATTTCACAAATGATGTTGTTTTATTCCCCATGCTTTTCTCCACAACAGAAACCAGGAATGGATCTGGCAGACACCTATATTATGTTCGTCCGGCAAAATCAGGATATTCTTCGAGAAAAGGTCAATGAGGAAATGTATATAGAAAAGTTGTTTGATGTAAGTAGCTACCCTTATCAGGTATGCTCACGTTTTAGATATACTGCAAAGGGAACAGTTGTATTCCCATGGTATGTTTGTAAAGCAGGCTCAACGTTTTTGATCCTTTCTCCTTCAAGCAGATAAGATAGTTGATAATTTTTATGTTTCTATGACTGCTAGAGAAGCCTTAATTAGCTTCCTTTTCTACATGACAACTGTCACCATTAGAGTGAGAGTCTCGAAAACCTTCTGAGGGCAGTTTTACAAGCAAGATGATATTCATTTCACCACTGTATACTGCAGGCTTTCACTTGCCTTTATAGCATCCCAGAAACAGAATCATCTTGGAATATATTTGGTGCCTACCAAATATGTTGATTTCAAGGCAATATAATATTCTTGAGTTAACAAAGAAAGAAACTACAGTAGAGCCAAATACCTGCCACTTTACCATTATAGAATTTTGGTTTTGTTTTGTTTTGTTTTCTTAAAGTACTTCTGTATGCTAAGAGCTCTACTATAGTTCTGTCAGTTCTAGGGTCTTCTTTTAGGCTTGCACCTGCTAGAAAAGGGTATTATGGTTTTAGATACCATGATAATCAAGTTTCATTTATTGAGTATCTGTAAAGGAGCCTAAGAGAGCAGTCCAGTTAAGTAACAAAGTTGTTATTCACTCATAATTATTTAACAATCAGTTCAAAGGAAATGGTCCTTTGCTTGTGACAAAACATTGCATAATTCACCACAATGCTGAGTCTGAAATGCAATATTTACTTTGAAGTGTATTTATTTATGTACATCTTCTCTGCATTTTAGAAATGCTTTACTGGCAGTTTCATTTAATTATGCAAGTTACTGCAAATGTTTTCATAACAGCAATTCACGGGCTTCATGGTGACACTTCAGCTGTGGCAGTTACAGAAGGTCCCGCTACGTCATCAACTCCGCCATGGTCTGTCGTGTCAGTGTTCACTGTTTGTCATATCGTCAGATCGGGTGGTCAGAATGAATCTTCTCTTTCGTACTTTACGTTTCTAGCTTCTACCCAGGCCATTTTACAATAAAAGTATCATCTGTTTTAATAAGCTAAGTGTTAATATGTGTGAAAAGAATGATTTCCTAAAAGCTTTGATGCCCTGCAGGGGTAGAAAAATTATCATCCATCCAGCTGGCTCTTTTACAAAATACTGAAACCATATTAGCAACTTCTGCTTCCATTTGCTATTGCTCTGAGTTTACAAGCATATGTTTCACTTCCAAGTTCTCTTTTACTTTTTCTGCTTATGTGGTGATTTTCAAAAATGTTGAGCAGAACAGGAAAGTTGAGATGATGTTATTCCCGTTATGGTTCTTCTTAGTACAGCTGAAGCCCATATTCTATAGTGAAAAAAGTTTGAGCCTCCGGGAATAGACTATCATTAATAGATTTGCTGAAGAGTTCAGGTGTGTATTTTCTAAATATCTTCAATTTTGGGTCTTAGTGACTTACTTATTCCAAAGCTTAACCATTCTTGCCTTCAACTCATAACAAGGGTAGAATTTTCTTCTCTCCAAAGGTATTCCTACTTCAAATTCACTGAATTTTCTTTGGGAGATTGTTTTCATGTGGCAAAAATAACAAACAGAGCTAACTAAAGTGAATCCAAGGAGCCCAACCTTAAAATAATGCACTAATTTAATTGTCCTGGCTATGTATACTTTCCTTTCTATACCTAAGCATCTGACATGGCTTGGATTTGCTTCTTAAAAAAATCCTTGAGGCAAGCCACCATTCCAGTTGGGTTGTGAAGATTTTGTCATTTGCATATCTCCACCAGAACACTGGACTTGTTATTTGTAAAATAGCTGTAATGTCCCTAAACATTCTAATATTTTTAAGTTGCACATTTGTATCACTTTAATTAGAAATAAAAATAGACCTTAATTCTATTGATATATCATCAAGAATAACATGTATGAGGTGGTACTAAGAGCCCCTAATTAGCCAAGACTAAATTTGCTTCAATTACAGTTAGAAAATGAGAGGTTATCAAGTATGTGTTGAAAGGTAAAGTAGAATGTGTATCTTAAGCAACAGATCATTACTGAGAGACATTATATAATTATTGGAAATCCACTTGGCTGAAGCTTAAAATAATATTATTAGGTGTCAAGAAACAGTTGAAAATAATGACCCTATAAATACTGTTAGTAACCTAAGCCTAAGATAAAAGATTGAAGAGACCAATTTTATTCAGATATCATGACAAACTTTTGCTGTTACAATTTGAGTACTCTGTGTGTAAGTGAGTAAATGGACCTACCTACACACACACTCACTCACTCATGCATTACAAAAGAGTTAACACTGGTGGTTTTAACTAACCCAGATAAGACTACAGGGACTACAGTTTCTGGTCACACAATATGAAGGTTTCATGATTTACGAATATATGCTTTTTACTCAGATGAAATTCACTTATTTTTATAAATGCCACATATAATACTATTTTTATATAAAATAGTCTGTGAACAGATATTCATCCTTCCCTAACACATTAAAAAAAGAACTCATGAGCTTTACTAAATAATAGGCTTTCTTGTGCTGGCCCCTTAACCTGTGGTAACAGAGCCTGAATGCACATAGCTGACTGCGGGGTGGAATCCCAGGCTGGCAGCTGCAGAAACACATTGGTTGCATGGGGATGCATGCCCCAAATCACAACAGGATGAAAAAATGAAGGAGAAGGGATTGTAGTTTGACCATGACCCATTAAGAGCTTCTTTCTCCCTCGGTCTCCTGTTCTGTCTGCAGTAAGTGTACACACCTTCTAGCAATTAAAGAATAAATAAAACTAAATTGAATTATCTTCTTCCTACACAATGACATGACCATGGGAAAACCTATTGAAAAGTTTAAGAAACTTACCCTCAAAGAGGTAACTGACAATTTATGGTTTCTCTGGCATCTAGAACTTTTGATCGATTAAACATTTTTTTAAAAAATTATTTTATTTAACTTTATTTATTTATTTTAATTTGACCAGAAAGAGACAGACTAAGAGAGAGAGAGGGAGAAAGTGAGAAAGCAAGCCTCCTGGTCTGGGACTCAAACCGTAGTCAGCCATGTACAAGTCCAAGCACCCTTAACCAGCACGCCATCTGCTGGCCCTCAACAGTTAAACACTTTAATTGTTCTTGATTTTTGTGGTAAAATCAATTTAATCATGCCACTGACTAAAGCCAAAAATTATATTACCATAAAATAGGGCCCATTGTCCTGGAGTACCTAGGAGTGAGAATGGCGCTTCCCAAAGTCATCAGTGTACAACGTACGCAGCCCTAGACCACTATAAAGTCTGTTTCCTGAGCAGTTTGTCCTTCTGTTCCTACTGTTCTGTCTTCATGGGTAGATAATTCTGTTTCTTAACCTCAAAGCATTAAAAAGAAAAATGACTAAAATCTGCATTATCTTTTTTTTAAGAATTATTTATTTAATTAATTCCAGTTGTTATTGTTATTGTTAATGTTTTTATTTGACCACCAGAGAGAGAGAGAGAGAGAGAGAGAGAGAGAGAGAGAGAAGGGAAAGCAAGAAAGCAAGCCACCAGGTCTGGGACTTGAACCATGGTCAGCCATGTGGGAATCCAGCGCCCTTATCCACCATGCTGCCTGCTGGCCCCCAAATCTGCATTATCTTAAAAGTCATAAAAAGGAGGATCATCTTTTAGACCTTTCCTTTAGATCTTGACATATTAAAAGTATTCTTTGAAGATCAAAAAAGTGAATATTCAGACAAATATTAAGACATTCTGTTTTACTTCATATGTGGTTAAACTTATGAAATACTTTCTGCTTCAAACAGAAATAACATCAAAACATATATAAATAAAGGATGGTGAATCCATGCTGTTAACAGAGATAACTCAGTTGGTTTAAAATACATCCTTAATTTTTTTAAATAACCGATATAATGATAGTAATCATAGCTGTTATCCCTACTGTTCCTGGCACCTCTATGTGCCAGGAAACGTGCTAAGTGCTTTACCTGTAGTATTTCCAGCCTTCTGGGTCAGATGCCATTCTCCTTTTGTCCTTAATTTTATTTTAAGGAATTTCTTGCTCAGAGAAGATAAGTGACTTAAGTGTTAGGTCAAATTCTGAAACTGTCTCTCTAGTTTCAAAGTCCATGCTCTCCCTCTTTTATCTCAGAGTTCCAACATTTGAAAGGGTGAAATAATGCTATAGGAAGAACATTGGACTGGGAGGCCAGAAACCTGAGTGGCAACCATAGGTCTGTCATCAATTGTCTGCCCTTTTTTGGGAGAGGTTTTTGCCATAGGGCGCATGCGCTCGCCAGAAAGACAGAGAGAGACAGAGAGACAGAAAGCGAGAAATCACCCCCCAGGGGGGATAGCCACGCCGCAATCCCTTCTCCTCCATTCTCCTCTCGGGATCTTGGGCACGTACGCACACACGCACGCCCAGCGTGAGTTTAAGCCACCGAGTCCGGAACTCGAACTGTGGTCGACTACATGGGAGTCCAACTACATAGCCATTATGATAACTGCTGGTCCCTCGATTGTCTGCCATTTGATAAGTTATGTTCCCCTTTTCAGAATCAGTTTAGTTAGTATACAGAAACTGAAGATGTTGGTCTAGAACTCCAAATGGTTTCTGAACCATTTCACTTTTAAACCAATGACTCTTCATCTTCATTTAGCAATGGTGACAGAAGTTACTTGGTGGGTTGCCTAATGAGTGTTATACCCAAGAGCAGCAATTTTTAAGTTTTTTTGTGAGGGGCAACTGAAAGCAAGTTGTTCCACGTAAGAAGCAACAGCAAGTACAGGAGATAATTAGAAGAGTATCAATAGGGCCAGTAGGTGGCGTGGAGATTACAGTACTAGATCCCACATGGCCGGCTTCGTGGTTCGAGTTTCAGATCCTGTGATTTGAGTCATGCCAGCGGCATGTACATGCATGCCCAAAATCCTGGGAGGAGAGTGGAGAAGGGAATGCACCCTGGCCATACCCCTTGGCAAGTAACTTCTCATTTTCCTTCTTTCTTTCTGTCTCCAGTGAGTTCATGTACTGAATAGCCAAAAAAAAAAAAACAAAAAACAAAAAAAAAAAAACCTTAAAAAACAGGTATATAAAAGAATATCTATTTCATTTGATATTTGGTATATCTATCACCACGGTTCTGAAACTCAAATTTTAGAAAAATAATTGGAACTCATAAACTCTCTGTTTATGCTAGGTATGTCCAGATGACCAGAATATTTTAAAGAGACACTATCTCTGCTTCTCACGTATTCATGGAGATGCATACTAGTTTTAAAATCTACGTGTTAGGACCGGCAGGTGGCATGGTGACTAAGGTGCTGGATTCCCACATGGCTGACCATGATTTGAGTCCCGGACCTAGCAGCTTATTTTCTCACTTTCACTCTCTCTCTCTGTTCAAATTAAATGAGAATAATGATGATGATGATGATGATGATGAAAATCTACATGTTATGATTGCCTTTCAATTTTTTCAGAAGTATCTTTTCTGAGTCAGAGAAATGTACAGGATGTTCTCCTGAAGCAAGAAGGAAAAACCATGAAGAAAAGTTTTGGGGCTTTGCTGACAGTTTTCTACTCCAAAGTCCTTTTTCTAACATAGACAACATGACTATCAAGAGTCTTTTAAAATTTTTACCTAATTGAAACCATCATCAATTTATCTAATCCCAATGTTAACATATTAATTTGTCGGGAAAGCCATGACATATTTTTCTATGCAAAAATGCATTAATGACTTTCCCAACAACCCAGTAGCACAAAGATTTCCTAATTCTCCAATTCCATTTTAAATTTTTTAAAGAACAATTTTATTTAACTTTATTTATTTTTAATTTGACCAGAGAGGGTCAGAGCAAGAGAGACACAGAGAGGGAAAGTGAGAAAGCAAGCCGCCAGATCTGGGACTCAAACCGCAGTCATCCATGTGGGAGTCTAGTGCCCTTAACCACTGCACCACCTGCCAGACCCCATTTTTAATTTTTTTTTTAAAATTTATTGCATGAGAGAGAGAGAGCCACCTCCAACAGGGTGAATATACCACAATTTAAGACCAGTCTTACCCAGCCTGGCTCATGGGCATGCACCTACCCACCCAGCATGTTCAGGGAAGTCCCAGGACACACAAACCTAGGAGGTTGACTAAAACATCTTCTTTTCTTCTTTTTCTTTCTTTCTTTCTTTTTTTTTTTTTTTTTTTTTTTTTTTTTGGAGAGGTTTTTGCTATAGGGTGCGTGCACTTGCCAGAAAGACAGAGAGACAGAAAGCAAGAAATCACCCCTTAGGGGGTTGGTCAGGCCACAATCCTTCTCCTCCATTCTCCTCTCGGGATCTTGGGCACGTACGCACATGCGCCCGGAGTAAGTCTAAGCCACCAGGTCGGGGGCTCTAACCGAGGTCGACTACATGGGAGTCCAGCAACATAGCCATTATGCTAACTGCTGGTCCCAAGCATCTTATTTTCTGAGACAGACACAAAACCTACCTACCTCTCTAAACGTTCCTATATGTATTGGTATTGCACATCTTAAGTCACTTTGAAACAATCATGCTTTGGCTCTCATGTCAATGAAGACACATCAGGGTGCAGTATTTAATTGGCAAATCATGCAGATTAACCATTCTCTTGTGTTATAAACTGATTAAATATGTAATTGTTGAGGAGTTTCATTTCAATGAGTTTTTTTTTTTTTTTTAAATTGTTATGATGTCTGGTAAAATTAAAAGTAATTCCTCAAATGGTGGCTAGTCAGTTCTACTTATCCAAACAGTGTTCTAAAAAGGATTACTTTCTCAGGACTTTCCATGTAAAGATTTCTTGCTTTCTAGTAAAGAAACTCTAAAGTGAACATTTTAAGTAAAATTGATCTAAATGATATAAATGGGTTCAGTAGCCCACTTACTCTAAGATAAAAAGAAAAATATTGGGACCAGAAGGTGGCATAATGGTTACATCCTTGGACTCTCACATAGTTGACAGCAGTCTGAGTCCTGGATCTGGCAGCTTAAAACTCACGCCAGGCAGGGACCAGCAGTTAGCGTAATGGCTATGTCGCTGGACTCCCACGTAGTCGACCGCGGTTCGAGTCCCGGACCCGGCGGCTTAAACTCACGCTGGGCGCGTGTGCGTGCATGCCCAAGATCCCTAGAGGAGAATGGAGGAGAAGGGATTGCGGCGTGGCCATCCCCCCTGGGGGGTGATTTCCTGCTTTCTATCTCTCTGTCTCTCTCTGTCTGTCTGGCGAGCGCACACGCCCTATAGCAAAAACCTCTCCAAAAAAAAGAAAAAAAAAAAAAAAAAAAAACTCATGCCAGGCACGTGTTTGTGCATGCCCAAAATCCCAAGAGGAGAATGGAGGAGAAGGGATTGCAGCATGGTCATCCCCCCTGGGGAGGTGGTGAATTTTCGCTTTCTGTCTCTTTGTCTCTGTCTGTCTGGTGAGTGTACATGCTCTATAGCAAAAATCTCTCTAAAAAAAGGAAGAAAAAAAATATTGGAAATATTAAGAGTGAATATGTTTCTCAAAATAAAACTAATTTTGCATTTATGTGCTCCTGTTTGTCTCTGGGCTCCCAAATAAGAAAGGACAGATACTGAAAATTATCCAATCTAGTATTTCAAGCAAATGTCCAAACTTTTGATGTAGTGAGAGTTCTTTTCATCCTTGGTAACATCTATGCCACAATTCACTATTAAAGGTTCAGTTTTTTACCATGTAGGTTTTCTAAGAACAGTTGATAACAATAGAGCATGAATAAAAGTGATTACTAGAGAGACCAGCAGATGGCACATAATGGCTATGTTGCTGGACATCCACGTAGTCAACCAAGGTTTGAGTCCCGGACACAGTGGCTTAAAACTCACACCAGGCACATATACGTGTGTGCCCAAAATCCCAAGAGGAGAATGGAGGATAAGGGATTACGATGTGACTATCCCTCCTGGGTGGTGATTTCTCGCTTTCTGTCTCTCTGGCTAGCACATGTACCCTATAGCAAAAATCTCTCTCCTAAAAAAATAAAAATAAAAAAAATAAAGAGTGATTACTAGATAAAACTTTCCTTCTTTTTAGTCAACTCTATGACACAGCAATGATGCACTGCTCAAGAGAAGCCTGACCCCACGTGGCTACCATGCTTTAGATTTGCTTTGTCCGCATGAAGGTGGGAATGCAGATAAGTCCCTAAGGTCCCTTAGGCTGGAGGACAGGAGGGAGGACAGGAAGGAGGGGATCAGAGCATTACTAGGCCCTGTGGTAGATTCTCTTTCTCTCGTTCACTCTCACACACACATGCACGTGATCTATCATGCGTAAAGAGAGAAAACAGCTTTCCTTCCAATAGTATGTATTTAGACCTAATTGTGTACTTTTTCAGTCATATTCTTCGGGTGAGTTTTCTTGTGTATATAATCAGCCTTTTTATTGGGATGCAGACCAGAACCTATTAAAATAGAAGACTGTCTTTGCCTTCTTCAATTTCTTATAATGCTGTGACATTATAGATGTCTTCTCTTATATGTGATTTTCAATATAAAAATAGCTGCTTCCTTCTCTTCAATAATCTTTCACTTACAAGTACCTGGACAGGTGCTATATACACTGTATAAATTAGAATAGATTCCCATTACAGAGTCTTTTCTTTTTGGTTTGGTTTCTACCAAAAAAGTACTCAAATATAAAACAGTATCACTTGGTCCATAATGCCAAACTGTGATTTTTCCTATCAGCATTCAAACTTAAACACTCATATTATTCTCATGTCATAATTGTTATTTTTCTTTCCCATCAATAGAAAGGGATGGATGACAGAAGTTCGGTAATTTATTTGCAGCTGTTTGAGATCGTTTATTTCAAAACATTGTCGTAGTGTGTTCCCTGGTACCCCATTGAAGACCGGAGGTAGATTATGAGTTTGACTAACATGTTCATTATATGTATTGTAGAAGCAGCCCCTCATTCATCTCATCTCTCTCACATTTTACACCACTATTTAGGAGCTTGAACACATTATTTTCCAGATTGTTTTTTATTGTGTAGATTCCCGCTTTGTTTTGCCTATGGTCTCGGACTCACACTGAAGTTGTTCGACCCCTTTTACGATATTCATAGTCCAACCTGTTCTCTATATTGTCTTCTCCGCCTTAATAAATGCCACACAGAACTAACTCACTCCATAGCTACTTTTTTTCCCTTAAAGTTTGTTTCTCTTTAAAGCCTCCACTCTCAAATTACAGCTGTCTGGTTCATTTGAGTTAATAATCCTCATTTTAATGTTAAGTCATTATTTGTAAGTGTAAGAATTTATAAAAGGATCTACTTTTGATGTACGGTGTATGCCAAAATAGCTCTGGCAAGTCCAGGCGCGGTTTCGAGAGGCCAAAGGCCCTCATTTGAATCTAAGCTGTTGGTGAATTCAAACCTGAGAAACTTGAGATAAGCGTGCCTAATTGCCCACAAGAAACTCCACCAGACAATGTATTGTAGCTTGTTGATCTTATTTCTTTGATAATTCAAAAGAACCTTCAAGAAATATGTGGACTTCTTACTTGGATTCTTGAAATGTGATCATGGAACACAATTGTCATTTGGCACATTCCCAGAAATACACATCTTTGCATGAGGCACCTGGACATATGTGGCAGGTCTGGTAGAATCAGCTAATTAACAACACAGGCTTAAACAGGCACCTCATCTGGCAGTGCAGTTAGTTGCCTGATGGTGCTCAGCAGGATTTGGTAGTGCTTTTTATTTTTCTATCCTAATGGTCTGCTGCCCACCTAATTTTGCCTTATTGTCAGTCACTACTTACCGCAGCTTGGGGCCCTCCCAGGAGGCTAAATTATTATCAAAGGATTAGGGAGATGTAGCCTTGCAGCTCTGACATTTCTGATTACTTGTCTATGCCAGAACACTAATTAGCTGTGACTAATTAAGAAAAATGTTCCTGCCATAGAAAACCATTTAAAAGAACTGAGAAGTAGAAAAGCAATTCAAAAGCTGAGCAGTGCTCAGATTTGCTGATGCTCTTTAGATTTCCACCAGAGCCTTAACTCACCTTTAATTGTGCTCAGAATTCTTTTTAAGAAAATATCCCATATGCAAACTGGTCAGAGGCTTTTGCTTGAACAGGAAAAAAATGTTGGCAATCACCTAAGCTCTCTTAGCAGGGTACAGCTGTCTCTGACGAATGGAAAGTGACAAAACTTTCATTTTCATTGAGATATTTTTTCTAAACACTAAATGCATACATGCGTATTTGCATTCATCCCCTGAATGAATAACTAAGATTTAATAGTCACTGAAGAACTTAGAACATTCTTGCTCCTGATTTTATAAAAGATGATTGAATTGATTGCATGCAACATGTTGAGCATTTTGAAGTTACAGAACATTGATTTCATGCCTCTTTCACCTGTAAGATGGTCCGGAAATTCTGACTTCTCTATGTAGAGCTGCTTTTGCCATGGTGACTTTGCATGACTGTACTTTACCTGGCCACTAGTGACTTATTAATGGGAACACCCGGGCTCCCCAGAGACCAGCAGCTCTATCAGTTGACCACTGCTGTGTTTTCATACGGCTGATCATCTACTGCTCTCCTTCCCTTTAATTCTGATTTTTTTTAAGAATTATTTTATTTAACTTCATTTATTTATGTATTTATTTTAATTAGACCAGAGAGGGACAGAGTGTGAGAGAGAGAGAGAGAGAGAGAGTGAGAAAGCAAGCTGCCGGGTCTGAGACTCGAACTGCAGTTGAGCATGTGGGAGTCTAGCACCTTTAGACACCACGTCACCTGCCAGCACCTAATCCTGATTTCATAAGCAAATGACAGATGTGACCTGAAGGCCATTTTCTGTGGTGGCTTTTTGTATTTCCCTCTCTATGTACCATCCCCTTTGCAAGTCTCCCCTACAGCCCCCTCTACAGGGTCAGCACTGATCACAAGTGGGCACAGCAATGTCAGCCAACTTATTATTGATTAAATCCAACTTAAAAAAAAAATTGTGTAAAGAGGTGGCTACTGTGACAAAACCATCACTAAGATGTGTTTATTGATAGGAAACTATATGAAAGGATAATTTTCAAATCATTTTAAATTTAAAAATAGAGGGACCAGCAGTTTGCATAATGGCTATGTCGCTGGACTCCCATGTAGCCGACCATGGCTCAAATCCTGGACCTGGTGGCTTAAATTCACACCGGGCACATGTGCATGCATGCCCAAGATCCCGAGAGGAAAATGGAGGAGAAGGGATTGCGGCATGGGCATTCCCCCTGGGGGTGATTTCTCACTTTCTGTCTCTCTCTCTCTATCTTTCTGATGAGCACACGCACCCTATACCAAAAACCTCTCCAAAAAAAAGTTAAAAATAGCTTATTTTAAATACCCAAACTCTAAAGAGAGCTCTCAGTATCCTAATCTCAACCCGCTCTAGATAAGAGAACTTCTGAATCTTGTTATCTTAATATGGGCAAAATTTTTGTTTGAAAAAAATAACAAGTTTTAACCCTTACTTCCCCCAAATTCCTTATGCTGATTTTTAAGGCCATTTCCCTTTTTCTTCTCAATGGAGAACAAAAGTAGGTAGCCATCATCCTCTAGGAAATAATCCTTCCCATATATGTGGACTGTCATTAAGGCACCTGGTATACTTATCTACTCTAGGATAAATAATCCCCATTTGTTTAACTTCACTTCATGGGCCCCTTTTCCAGCCCTTTAATCATCTTTATCATTTGGAATTTCTCAAAGTATTCTCGGTCATGCGTAGGGTTTACAGTCAGGAATACGATGCAGTATTTCAATGTGGCTGAACAAGATTGTTAAGACTTATTTCTATCTATGTTTAACTTTTCCATATTTTCTCTTTACTGATCTTCATAAATGTGGTTCCATATATTCTCCCTATTTCATTGTGTTGACTTTTCTCAATTACTGCCTGTGTTTAGTGAATATCCAGTCAGACGGTTTACCTGTAGATGGTCTAAACAACCAAACCAACCCAGCTCACCATTCAAAGACTATGTGCGAAGGAATTATGGTGAACATTGGGATTAAAACATTAACCATAGGTCTTGTCCCACCTAGGTATATAGTTCTGTCACAATAACTCAGTAGAATTCTAATTGCAATAGGAAGTTGAAATCCTTCTTACTAATCGTTTATTCATCCAACCTGCATCAGACATTTTCTGAAGACCAGGCACCATGCTAGAGGATAGGAATACGATATGAAACAAGATAAACCAAGAAAGTTCCTGCCCTCAAGGGATTATCCCTCCTGACAACCCAATGGGTCTTCTTTTTTTTTTTTTTTTTTAAGAATGTTTATTTAAATTTATTTATTTTTTTAAATTTGACCAGAGATGAGAGAGAAAAGGGAGAAAGTGAGAAAGCAAGCTGCCAGGTCTGGGACTAGAAACACAGTCAGCCATGTGGGAGTCCAGCACCCTTAAACACCACACCAGCTGCTGGCCCCCCAATGGGTCTTCTTGAGAAAATGTTAAATTCCACATAAAATGTTACACTTTTTCATCTCAGAACAGATATTCACAGATTGTGCTTTTTTTCCTTCATCAAAATCTGTTTAATTTTTTCATGAGAGAGAAGGAGTGAGAGACAGAGAGACATGCACTCCCAAGATAGTCCACATGCTTCTGTACACCTCCAGTCCCAGCCAGATGGATCATTGGTACACACAAGCGCACAAGTGTGTCCAGAGAGATCGTGGGATGAAAACCCAAGGCCCCTTAAATGTAAGTCTAGCTATGCCACGACTTGGCCTGATATTCTTAGATTTATTTCATTTTTAATGGAAATTTCTCTCTGTGTAAGTGGTTGGTTGCAAACTTGCCAAAAGTTTGGTGCCAACACAAAGTTCATTTCTAGCTCCAGTACTTGCAGCATCAACTTGCAACATGACTACAAGGCAAGAGCATATTCTCCCTCTCTATCTTTCCTGGCTTCTTTGCTCAAATGCCAGACATATATCAGGTCTCAAGAGAGCTCTCCTATCTCCTCAGACAGAAACATTGCCACAGCAACAATATTCTTCCACCTTTTTTAAAGGGAGAAAAAAAAAAAAAAAAAAAAAAACAGCTCACAAATTCTTTTAAGTATGGAAGTCACCCAGGACTTGTCATTTAGTGGCTAAAATACCTGGGCAGCACAGCCAGCCACACCTTCATACTGCCTGATAGTCTCAGATTACCCTCAGAAATGGACACCCACACTCCTGAGCATATGCTGGAGAGACAGTTCCCTGCCTGTGCGACAGCCCCTGGAGATCAGTCCACACGCTGAGCACATCAACATCTGAACCTGCAGGGTTCGTGGAACTTTGAATGTGGGTGTACATGTACAGACAGTGATAAATGTAAAGACATCGAGGTGCAGAAAGCGAGAAATCACCCCTCGAGGGGACGGCCATGCCACAATCCCTTCTCCTCCATTCTCCTCTCAGGACCATGGGCACGTACCCACACACGCCCAGTGTGAGTTTAAGCCACCCGGTCCGGGGCTCGAACCGCAGTCAACTACATGGGAGTCCAGCAACATAGCCATAACGACACAGCCATTCCATTTTAGTTCTATGCCAAATTTCTTTAGCTGAATGCAATTATTTACTTTTCAGTGATTTCTACAACTTAAACATGTATTAGATAACTTTTCTATTAATGAAAAACTGTGATTTAGGTTACTAAAATCTGGTTCTGGTATCCATGCATCCTTTATCTATTGAAAGGCTGCCCTGCCACTATTACATACATAAAGCATTTTGTGTTCCCAAATACTTAAAAACATTCAGTCCTTCAGCAAAGAAGTATTGTGCGCTGTGTTCCAGACATTCTGCTAAGGGCCAGAGGTGTCAATCAAAATGAGATTAGTAAATGCCTTGTGTATACTCACAGCAGATTGAGTCAGACAGATACTACATTGTGCGATATTTTTTTAAAGAATTATTTTATTTCATTCATTATCATCATTATTATTTGTTTAATTTGACTAGAGAGAGACAGAGAGAGAAAGGGAAAGTAGGAAAACAAGCCTCCAGATCCGGGACTTGAACCGTGGCTGGCCATGTAGAAGTCCAGTGCCTTAACCACCATGCCACCTTCCGGCCCCATGTGCAACATTTTTATAGCCATTTATACAGAGTTCTAGGAGCAGAAACTATAGGAGCACCTAACTCAACCTGAAAGAAAGTCTTGTCTTCATAGCAAAGGTAATGGTTGAGCTGAGTCTTAAAGGCTCAGAGAGATGTGTTGGGAATAAAAATCTAGACAGAGGGACTGGCAGGCCCAGAAACCAGAGATACAGAGATGCTTAACATGTGGTTGAGCCTCAGATCAGCCGGTGTGCTGAAAGTGGTTCCTACAAAGTGCACCATTACTCAGAGACAGGAAGGTAGCGGTTACTACTTTCGTGACACTCAAGAAGTGATTGGAAAAGGTTTCCCATGTTTTATAAGGAAACTAAAGCAGAAAGATATACTAGCGACTCACTAGATTTTATCTTGAAAATAAGTTATGCTATGTAATAGCAGTCTCAAGAATCTAATATGTTTTTTTTTCTAGAACGTATAGGTATTTTTATTTAAATGCAACGTTGATCCAAGTTTTACAAACAGTATTCATTTCAACCAGGTGGAAAGGTTGTACTGCCTAACTGAACCATTCTTAGATGATTTCTGTGTCCCAGACTGCTACATAAACCACTGTAACTGGACCACCAACCACTGAGTTCAAAGCATTAGTCAGTCATTTCACACAAAAGATTTCACATAGCAGAATGTATCCCATTAGTGGTCACTAAGGAGGAAAGGGAATAACAAGTTATATATGAATTTTCACTTTATAACCACTAGTCTTTTTAGCACCAGAAAAAAAGGCCATTAAGTAAACTTATAGAGACACTTGCCTACTGAATGACATAAGTAATGAATAATGATATTAGTATTGTTACTGGTCTTCATTTACGCAGGGTAAAGATACATAGACTGGCTTAATGTACTGTCAGGACATTATTCCCTTGGAATAAAGGGAATTTTCGATTAATGAACTGAAAAGAGCTCATGTAGATCCCAATTTATTGAACTTGTCTACGAAGTAACTTACTCTGTTGTGTAACTAAGCAGGGTTAGTTTATCAGGAAATATCTCCATTGTTACAGTCATGCAGTTTTCCAAAACAGAAAGTTTTTGTTCAGCATTCAGAAAGCATTTAGTAGGTATCTGCTAAATGACAAGCCTCCCATGTTCACACTTTTTACATTTTTCTCTTCGTTAACATAGTACTCACAATTTTCAAATTTCCTTATAGAGTTAAAAATATGAAAAATCATCCTGAATATGACTTTATTCAACATGGAAGAAAAAGACATGAATCAAATGCTTCTCTGTTCTGTGTTTTAAAAAACAAAATAATAAGATCATGATGAAAAAAAGCCACATATGTGGGGTTCTATGAATGAACAAGGATCTGTTTTCCCCGTTGTATTATTTTGGTACAGTGAAAAAAAATATCTTCCAGTGTTTTTAAGCATTACAGTGTACGGCATTTAAAAAGGATTTTTAAGACTAGACTAGGTTGGAGAGGGGTAACATACTAGCCATTCAACAGGTTACCCTAACAGGGAATGTGGTTCTTCAGAGAGTTTATTCATGATACATACTACATTATTGGCTTTACAGGTATGATTGGTCTTTGGAAATGTTGTTTGCTTCAAGCTTGCAAGAAAGTTTTATTTCCCATCAAATTTGTTCAAAATGGTTCTTCTTTGGGGCAATTAACAGGCGATTCCTGTATTTGTGCACAGTCTTGTGTTAAGATGCCTGTCAGTAACCATTAGGAATGGTAGATTCTTTTCCTGGTTTTCTGCTAGAATCATAACACTGCTGTTAACAATCAGACATGTATTGATGGATTAGAAGTCCAGACTTTTTTAGAGAGAAATGCAGTAACACAGTAGTTATGAGCACAGACTCTGGCACATAAATGTAAGACATAAATATTAACCAGCACTTATTATACTGTTTGTATAACTTGAATAAGTATTTTGCTTAATCTAAACTCAGTTTTCTACCTGTATAAACTCAGTGTCCAGATAGGCAAAATATGAATAATAACACCTACTTCATGCAGGTTGCTATAAGAATTAAAAGAAACTTTAACTGAATCACTTAAATTTCCTGTGGAGGATAAAGAGAATATCGGATGCCTTTACAAACAGAATTCATCATAATAGTAGTAATAAAAATAATACCTCAGAATGAATCATCTCATTCATTCTTCATTATACTTTATTGTTTCTTTTATGAAAATTTTTTTATTTAACTTTATTTTTAAATTTATTTTAATTTGACCAGAAAGAGACAGAGTGAGAGAAAGAGAGAGAGAAAGGGACAGAAAGTGAGAAAGCAAGCTGCCAGGTCTGGGACTCAAACCGTGGTCAGGCATGTGGGAGTCCAGCACCCTTAGCCACCATGTCACCTTCTGGCCCCTTTTGTTTCATTTTTATAAAAGTTTGTACTTCAGTAAGAGGCCAAAATGAATAAGTTTAAAACAGGCAAAAGAACAGACCATAAAAATTCTGGAACTCTAAATACGCATTTTTCTTTATTCTAGAAGGATAAAGCTACATTGAAAAAGCCATTAAAAAGAAATGACAATTTGTCTTTTCCCTTCAGTATATTTCCACACATTTTCCGTTTATTTTTACAAGCTCATCTTGCCTTTTCCTCTATCAAATCTAAAGTCCCAGTATTTATACAGAGCGTAAGAATCTTAACTATTTCAAAGCTAGATTCATTCTGTCCCTCCTGTTACAGAGAAAGAACAGAGGCATAGAGAAAGCAAGCGATAGGCTTAATCAAGCCAGAAGTGTAAGAGGCCACTACTTCCCGCCCTCGCAGCTACTACGTTCGTGTTCTTCTGCTCTCCGATGTCGACAGCCACTCACAGTTCCCATGTCCAGACACAAGTCGGTGTCTTCCCTCCAACCAATGTATCTGGGCCTAGCTGCAAATGCTAGTAGGTGTAGTTTGAGCCGAACACTTCCTGTATTTTTCACTATAATAGGCTGGTTTCAGTTTTCCTTAAATACAGCTCTTCATCCTCTTCTAAGCCAACAAGAAAAAAAACATCACAATTAAAACTTTCAAAATGCTTGTGCCTTTGGGGTCTGTTTCGTCGAACCAGTTATGACTGTTTCAATGAGATGCATGACTTAGAGAAACAATAGCAGTATTAGATTAGATTAATCAGTAGTATAAAATGTGCTTTTTAATGTGTAGAAAGGGAAAGTGAATGAAATAGAGACTCGAATTTAGTTACATTAAATAGATGTCGAGTTGACAAAAGGAACGCTCAATGTGTTGTGCATATTTAACATATGTTTACTTTTTAAGATAATGGCAAAACTGTAGGACATTAATGTTTCTTAATATTTTGTTGCTCTCTCAAGCTACTTAATGATCTTAAAGGATGGCCTATATTTATCAAACTTATCCAAGCCTTCAGCATTCTTTAAATAGTGCTTTTTTAAAAAAAAAAAAAATTTTTTTGATTCAATTTTATATTTAAAAGGTATGTATTTCCTAAGGTAGGATTTTTCTAGGTGTTATTTCATTTCAGCAGTGACTCAGTGCTTACAAAACAGCTTCTTTTGAAATAAGTGAAGAAATACACACATATTGTGGAAATTTAGCCATTCCATGTCTTAGTGGACTACAAAGTGTTGGTTCTTTCTCTTTCTTTCATTTCCTGTTGTCTATCTATTGAGTTAAGCATAGCTGGAGAAGAATGAAAATATATCAACTAGTTGTACCAATTCATAATCAATAAAAAGCTAAAAACACTTAAGCAGAAAATAGATCACAGATTTGTGCCCTAGCAAAGCAGCTGTTTTTACCTTGCCATCATCATCAGAACCCGCATTCTGACAGAAATCATTTGCTTGAAGCAGCCGCGATATATAACCCTATGTGGTCTTGTGATTCAGATTTAGGAATATCAGCCACAGAGGGTCTAAAGGCTTTGTGCATTAGTATGTATTGAGACCTCGTTCCAGGTGGCAAGCAGCTGGACTTTTGAAAAATAAAACTTCCAAAATAAATGTGAAGTGCTTGTTTCCAGGCGAGAAGTATTATATGTAATGACTCATCTTTAGAACGTTATAAATTACGCAAAAAAGGGAGTTGTACATATTTAATATATTTGTTTTGTGTTTCCACTAGTCAACAGAATAATGAAATTCCTTAACTACTTCTCTTTAACTTGCATGAAGAAAGCCCGGTATGTTGCTAAATCTCTTTTCACCAGCTCTGCGGAGAAACAACTTTAATCCTTGTTAGAAAATTGCCGAGTCTGGGACTGACAAAGAGCTCATGCTTGTTCTATTGTTAGTGCTCCCCGGCCCCAAGAGCAGAGCCCTTTACAGCTGCGTGGATCCCGCCCGGCTCAGCTGCACTATTTAGGAGAGGAGGTTTGTCAATTTCTATTGACAATGGGGAGAGTTTTTCAGGGCCTGTAGCAGTACTGACACAGTTGGGGATCAATGCCAGCCATTCAGACTGCACCCTCTTTCATTGCTTTGGTTTGTTAATTCAAGACTAAAGGTCCACTGAGGGGGTTCAGGGTGTTTAAGAAAGCTGATGAACTGTTTAAGAAAGCTGATGAACTGCAAGCGTTTATAGCCCTGGTGTGGCAATTTCCATAGTCAGTGGCAACTCACGGCACTGAGGGAGCTGTGTCCTTGTTGACCCTCTTGTTATTAAAAATGCACAAGTGCTGCGCTTCTCAATATTTCAACACTCTTTCATTGTCAATACCACCTTCTGAGCCCTTCAGCTTGTTGCTTGCTCTAAAGATCTTCTTAGATTGGGTTTGAAAACTTCACCTTAAACACTAGATTAGACTGATGTTCTGTTTTCCGTGCTCCTGTTGATTTGTTGAACCTTCCCAGGGCTGGAAAGCAAGTAGCAGCTTGATGGGGAGACGGGCTGCTAATATGATTTACCAGTCTACAGTCATGCACAATAAGTGTGAATAAATACAGGGGTCTCACAGAGTCAACCCTAGCCTTTCCTTTCCTTTTATTTTTGCTTTAAAAGAGATATCTCAAGAAAATGAAGTGAGTAATGCATGCCCTTACAGGAGCTGAATGAACCACAAAAAGAAAAAAATATATATATTTTTTTGTTAAAGTGGTAGGCTGCTGTCATGGATTGATGTAGAAAAAAATTATAAAATAGACACTCACTGCTTTATTCCAGTGTGGACCAAAGCAAAGCAAAAAGCGGTAAGGCTGTACTCCCGACTGACTTCAGTGCGAGCCGCAGCGCCCCTTCCTTGTCATCACCTGAAGGAAGAGTGAATACTCAATCATGTTGTTTTATAAAACGAACTTTTCCAAAATAAAAAGATATTTTGAACATTCAGACTTCATTGCATATTCACATGCATCATGTGCTTTGTTTTTCCCCTTTGTTTTGGGAGGTTAGTTTGATTTGGCTTGCAGGGGATGAGGGAAATGAAGCGAAGCTTACCTAACTTCGACTTTTTTTTTCTCAAGATGAAAAAATGGGACCTACTCTAGTTCAGCTCTCAAAAGAAGGACACAATCATTCCAGCACCTGAAATAGGAAAGTGCTAGAGGTTTCTGTTTGGTGCTTTGTTTGGGTATGTGTTTGTATGTGTGTTTGTGTGTGCCTGCATGTGTGTACACGTTCAAGTTTCACCAAGAAAGAATCGGTCCTGGTGGGATTTGCTGTTAGTCTCCTCTTAGCAGTAGCTTACACTCTGAGCTAAACTACTTTTGCCTGCCCTTAATCACTTGCTTGATTTAGCTGGAATTCCTCTTCAAAATACTTTGACTTAGGAACCAAAAATAAACATTGTTATCTAATAGGATTATTTTTTTTCTAGACTCTTCCTTACAGAATAATTTGTTTGCCTTTAAAGTAAGATGATGGTAAAATAACTGAAACGTTTTACTCACTAACAATACTCTTTGTCTCTATCATTTTAGCTAACTTTAAATCTTTGTATTCCCAAATGCATTTTCTCTAAAATTCTAATGTTGGCATTGTGTCAAAGAAGTTATCCTATTAATAACTTCTCTTACATTAAATGTTCTTTCAATTATCACTTAATCACAAGTACTATTTATACATAATAGGGGAACATGAAGTTAAATTAATTTTGAATTATGTAAGGACTTTTTAAGAACATAAAGATGTATATGAGTAATTTTAAGAAAGTATTTCCATTTCCCTCAAATGTATAAAATTTACCATGTACTCAGTAACTGGACAGTCTGCCCGGTAGCTTAACTATTATGTTATGCTAGACTTTGTAAATATAATATTTTCTTTTCCCTAAGAAAAAAGAAAAGCATACTATTCCCTATGGAAGGACTATAATTTTTGAGAGTAGCATTCATTATGACAGTATTATATCTTTCAAATTATCTGGAGAATGGTGTAGGATGAGAATCTTACTTCAGTTCAATATGCTCATCACAAATACCTGTGTTTACCTGTATTAGAATAGACTTGAGGTTGAGGCTATAAATAATTTGAGAAAAGAAAATACAAAATTTACATAATGTCAGAAAGTAAAGTGAATGTGTATAAAACATCTCGAGGTATCACATCAGCCGAAGTTCGAAATTAACTAGCAGTTTATTTTTTAATAAGTTTAGGAGCATAGATATTTTATAAAACTTATTTCAAATATTTATACATGTACTGAAAATTAAGAAAGTAATCATTAGGAAGGAGCAAAATTTGGTTCCCGAATAACATTTGTAAAAAATCATAGCCTATTCCACATTTAAAGACATGTTCATTCATTCATTTGATTGATAGTATTTCGTAATTCAGTTATTCACCTTAATTAGCTTAGTTCATTTTATGCATGCATGTTCAATAAACTAACAAATTAATAGAAGTAAGTATAATGAAATGTGATACTAATTTTTAATTTACTTCAAAAACCATTTCTTATTCTAAACTGTATTGGAACTATGTTAATAAATACAAATCCAGATGAATTTCAGACTTGTATCAATTAAGACTTCTCTTAGAAGCTGAATTTGTTGTTATATAGATAAAATTATTTTAAGGCCTTTTTTTCTGTTTGAATATGAAGAATATATTCACACATATATATGATCTGTATTATGAGTTTTTGTGTACACACAGGACTCAAAATCTTTTCTGCTTCAGAAACTTTTGTCTTTTCCTAAGTGTTGAATGTTGATACTTCTTACTGTTTTCTGATTCTTAATCCTAGCTCAGGCGCATACTCACTGAATCACTTAAAATGTCACCATTAATGGCTCATTGCCTTTTGGGGAAAATAAACCAAATTTCTTCTTTTGCTGTACTCATAGACATTCTCTAAGAAAAAGAAAGACATGTTAGAGAAGAATTTCCGTTTTCTCATCAAGAGAGTAACAATAAACAGAAATGAGGAACCCTCGAAAACACTTGCAAAATGAAACAGTCTTTTCATGTTCAGTCCACTGACTGACAGATCGGTTCTGAAACTCCTATAAGATACAAGAATCCCATCTTAGTAATGTTCCTTCCTCAGATCTCAGTCGGTCTTTATTGTAGGTGGTTTTAAAATATCTTGGCAAACACTCTTTAACAGTGTAGATAAAGGTGTGATTGAGGATTACTGTTTAGTAAACTATGCCTATTTTTTCCCATACCCCCTTTATAATGGTATTTCTAGGTATTGACAACATGCCTTATGGAATAATGCATTACTCTTTGATTTTAACATTATGTGAAAGCTCATAGGAAATTTCCCTTTGTAAATAATCTACCTTTTTTTTTTCCCCTGCTGCTTGGTGGTCCATTCAGTCCCCTAACATGTATTTAGTACCTATTGTTACCTACAAATTACAAAGTGGGGCCGCTAGGCTGCAAAGTGCAAAAACACTGTTTCCCATGAATATGTTAACAGCAGAAAGACTGTAATGTTAATTCGTATAAAGAATAGCCTAGGTCAACTTAGCAGATTTTTCTAGCAAAACATACAATTCTGTTAACAGGAAATTATAGCATTATTGACTTCAAGTGCTGATCTGTGGTCCTTTCGGAGTGTTTCATTACCCCTCATTACCGAATCTGTTAAATGAATACTGCAGCAGTTGTTTTCTTTTTTCTTTCCTCCCCTCTGCCCCCATCCTCCTTTCCAGCAATGGTATAGCAGTTCCATGAAAGTCATTTGCGTGTGGTTGGCTGATAGACTAGACCTCCAGCTTCATATTTACCAATTGAAGACACTCATCAAGATCGTGAAGGTAAACAAAATGTGTTTAGATGTGAATTGCCCACAAAGCTTTAAGGAATAATGGTAAAATATTGACATACAGAAAAATCATATACCGTATAACTGAGAAAGTTAAGTACTTAAAAAGCATCATTTATGAGCAGTGATGCGCAACTGTTTACTTCCATTTTTAGCTAGATTTACTAAACAAATGTAAATTTATATTTCTTGCATTAATAAAACGATTTGTTAGCAAGTAATCACATTTCAAAACAATGTACATAAAGTCCCTAGCACATTTACCTGAATATAGTAGGTTCATGATCATTTTGTATTAATTTTCTTAAGTATTAAAGCATTTTCTCATTATATATTTACTTTATATGTATTAGGATGGCTTATCATTATGAGAATTTTTGAACTGTATTTACAGATAGAATAAGAGAGCCTTATTTTATAATATTCTGGTACAAAATTAATTATGCATTGTTGCTGTCTGAATTTTTTTGAAAGCGTGACCTTTCTTATATGCAAAAGATAGTCAGCTTAAGTATGGAAACCCATCTAAAACTATGAATGCAGACGTCATGTTAAGTTCAGCAGGGCCATTTTGTCTTTCGCTCTGTAAGGGAAAAGGTAATAACATATTATATTTAGTAAGAAAGGGCTTAAAAATAATAAATTACTCAACATAATTTTCCACACTTTTTTAAAGGGTTTTGCCATAGGCACATGTACTTACCGGAGGGGAAAGAGACAGAGACAGTAAGAGGTAAAGTGAGAAGTCACCACCTAGGGTGGATGGTCATGCCACAATTCCTCCTACTCCATTCTCCTCCTAGGATTTTGGGCACAAAGGCACATGTATCTGTCATGATTTTCAAGTCACCAAATCTGGGACTCAAACCACAGTCAGCCATGTGGGAGTCCAGTGCCCTAACTACCATGCCACCTGCTGGCTCCAATAACTTTTCACACTTTGTAAGTTCTAGTGGAAATAGAAAAACAGGCCCAAATTTAACCTTTTCTTAAAACTGAGCAGAAATTCCACTTTATAGCTGAAAGCTAAGCTATGAAGAATTAACTGTCGGTATCAGACTTTTACTTTCATTTAGAACCTGTTATTAATGGTACATATGTATGTGTGCTCATACATGTAATGTATATATGTGCACTTTTGTGTATGTATGAGTATATCTGTGTAGGCACACATACATACAGAGCTTTTCAAGATATCATTTCTTTCTTTTTTTTTTTTTATTTTTGGAGAAGTTTGTGCTATAGGGCACATGTGCTCACCAGAAAGACAGACAGAAAAAGAGAAGTCACCCACCCCACCCCCAGGAGGGATGGTCACACCGCAAACCCCTTCTCCTCCATTCTCTTCTTGGGATCTTGGGCATGCACATACATGTGCCTGGGGTGAGTTTAAGCCACTGGGTCCGGGACTCAAACTGTGTTTGACTACATGGTAGTCCAGCAACATAGCCATTGCGCCAGCTGCTGGTCCCTCAAGGTATCATTTCTGACCTAAATCGTTAGCATCATCTGGGAACTTTTGAAACCTGAATCAGAAACTCTGAGAGTGGGACCAAGCCATCTATTAATATATATTAACAAACCCTCCACATTTTTTAAATGCTTAAAGTTTGTGAGGAATTACTGCTACATCATTAAAAGACGTTTCTATCCACATTGAGATATTGCCCTTCATTCTCTTCGTTCCTGTATACTCATTAGAATACGAATTCTTGGGACCAGCAGTTAGCGTAATGGCTATGTCGCTGGACTCCCATGTAGTCGACCGCGGTTCGAGTCCCGGACCCGGTGACTTAAACTCACACCAGGCGTGTGTGCGTGCGTGCCCAAGATCCCGAGAGGAGAATGGAGGAGAAGGGATTGTGGTGTGGCCATCCCCCCTGGGGGGTGATTTCTCGCTTTCTATCTCTCTGTCTCTCTCTGTCTGTCTGGCGAGCGCACGCGCCCTATAGCAAAAACCTCTCCAAAAAAAAAAAAAAGAATACTAATTCTTTTTTACTGTTGTCAGGTTTTTTAAGACAGCGTATATGGGCAGGAGTGGAGACCTGACTTTGACTGAGTCTCGCCATTGTGATCTCCCACACCTCTCAGTTAGTTAGAACCACAGGCATGTGCCTCTGCTGCTGGCCTGTTTAGGTTGGGCCAGGAACCAAAGCTGGGCCTCCCATGTGACCTTAGCTATTACTCAGGGTTGCCATCCCACTGGGGCCACTGCAGCTGGGCCTAAAATGCAAATTCTTTTGTGTGGGAGACACACCTATTACCACAGGTTAGAAAAGTGCAGTTCCAAAGTCAGAAATTGGCAAATCTGCCCCAGACCCATAATGCAACAATAACATTCATGAGGAGTCATAAGTAGCAAGTACAATTATATCCACTCATAAAACTGTAATATTATAACTACATATTACATTTCAGTGGACATAAATACCTTTGGTCCAGGATACATCTTACTAGGTTTTATTTATCTTACAAAGAAACTGCAAACACAATGATATGTTCATATTTGGCTTATTTCTCTGTTGTTTCTTCCTTATTCCTATAAACCTGACTTAAAGAGTTTTCAAAGAAAGTGTGATTTTTGTAAAAGACCATCAGGATACTGTGTTTACCTTCTAAGTATTCTAAGTATATATATATATATATATATATATATATATATATATATATATATGTGTGTGTGTGTGTGTGTGTGTGTGTGTGTGTGTGTTAAGTCTATGCTGTGATTAATAGTAGGATAGTAGGATTACCTGGTTATCTTTACCATCATTCATGTTTTCCAGTTAATGTCTACTGTAGGTTCAGGATGTCAGAAGTCACTGTTTGGCTGATTTTAGTTTACAGATTATTAAGCTCTTTACTTTGTTTTTACAATAAAAATCTCCATGTCCTATTAACCAATTATTTATTTCTTTTAAAGTTACTCATTTTCTTAGATTCATACACCTTTACAGTTAAAAATAAAGCACCAATTATTTTTTCAGTTCTGTTGAGACATAATTGACAAATAGAAACTGTCTATTGAAGATATACGATATGACTGTAGTTCATACTGTATATTTGAAATTTGCTAAGAGACCCATCTTCAGTATTCACTGCAATGAATATTTTAGCACAAAAGAACAACAAATCATTGCATGAGTTATTTAGTGGTATTTTCATTATATTCTAAGCCAATCAGTTTACATTATTTTAATATATTATTGTAACTACCATGAACATGTTTGACTTTCCATGTTTTGCATTTCACAAGCGAGTCCCCAGGCTAAGCCAAAAATTTCTTGGGCTGATACACTTAGTCAAGTCATAGATCTCTACTTAATAATTAGAAATTGTTATTTTTATAATGAAAATCAGGGTGAATTAATAATTTAATGTCCTAGTTGTTTTTTCCTACTTTAAATATAAACACACTTTAGCCAATTTCATACATAACGTCACTGTTCTTCAGAATCTACGTGGCTTGATTCATAATGACTATTATTTAATAACTTTAAGAAGCTATCCAGTAATACTGTATAGATTGCGGAGGCAGAGAAGTAAGCTTTCCTTCCACCCCAGTTAGCTCTGGCTGGCATAGAATTGCAGAGTAGTGTGCTCAGGCCAGGAGGACAGCCACTCCCCTCCAGCAGTCTAGCCCTAACTACTCACAGACATTGCCATTCTTCTAAACCCAAGGAGACCCATGTGCTCTCACATTTATATAACAGACAACGTGGCCTTCCAAAGACACCTGTATGCTACTTGGGTAATTCATGTTGCTCACTAAGAGAAAACAAATCTCAGTAAGATTTTTCACCAGAAATCAAGAGCTGTGAAAAGACTTGCAAAGTTTTAACGTCAGAATGATATATTTGGGGGGGGGGGGGAGTAGAATCCTAAAATAACTGAAATGGCTGATGGACTTGTGTTCTCCCTTCTGGTCATATGACATTTAAAAGTATTTAACATGAGCCAGTTGCCTCTTGCTAGGACAAAAGGAAACAAGTGAACAGTACCCTGTGGCAGGCACTTATAAATAAGAGTCCACCAAGCCCTTGTGACAGCCACAGGGGATGCCCAATTATTGATAGCAAATTGTAAACTCTACAGAGAGAGAGTTGCAAGGATATCTGCCCGGCAGCTCACCTGATTATTGCTTGCTAAGAGAATAAGGAAATGGTCTTAATTGTATGTAAATGAGAAAGCCTTCAGAACTGCAAATCCACAATTTAAACGGTCCTAATTAAGCTAAGTCGAAGGAAAGTCATTCCAAAAAAAAAAGAAAGTCAAATTCAGAAACTTGTATATAATTGTCACTGGGACATTGATTAGTACATTATCTGTAGGTAAATATTCATGTAGTTTGTATTTTTAATCTAGCTATAAAACAGTTATAGGCTTGAACACAAATTTCAATGATAGTAATGCCTTGTATATTAATTTGTTAATATGTGTCTCTAAACAAAATGTCCCTTTCAGAGTTGCTTTACCAGTTCTGATGTGAAGTACAGTAGTTTTGAGGGTACCACTTTTAATCATAATTATCTATGGCTTGGAATAAGCTTATGGCAAAGTCATAATAAGTTTATTCAGCTTAGAAAGAGAAAATAAGGACAATTGATTGTATGTGTCTTACGCTATTCAAGTTTAAGTGAAAATAAGTTTTATCATTTAAGGTTAAAAAAAAAAAATGCTCTCGGGAACCAGCAGTTAGCGTAATAGCTATGTCGCTGGACTCCCACGTAGTCAACCGCGGTTCACGTCCCGGACCCGGTGGCTTAAAACTCAGCCAGGCACGTGTGCGTGCGTGCCCAAGATCCCAAGAGGAGAATGGAGGAGAAGGGATTGCGGCGTGACCATCCCCCCTGGGGGGTGATTTCTCGCTTTCTGTCTCTATGTCTCTCTCTGTCTGTCTGGAGAGCGCACGCTCCCTATAGCAAAAACCTCTCAAAAAAAAAAAAAAAAAATGCTCTCCAAATCTAAATTTTACTTTGTATTAAGACACTCACCTCAGGGACCAGCAGGTGGCATGGAGGTTAAGGTGGCTTTGAGTTCTGGACACACACCAGGTGTGTGTATATATGTGTCCAAAACTCCAAGAGGAGAATGGAGAAAAAGGGATGGCCATCCCCCTTTGAGGAGTACTTTCTAACTTTTCCCCTCTATCCCTCTGTCTCTCTGTCTCTTCTTTCTGTCTGTATCAAGTGAGCACAAGCAATCTATAGCAAAAATTAAAAAGAAAAAAAATAAAAACACTGACCTCAGATATTATGCCATTTTCCTCATAGTTTACTTTATCTTTGGACATGTAGTAGACTCTCAGATACAAATTTTATGTACATTAAGTGATTATCCAAATGATAATCACTTGATTTTATATATATATATAATATGTGTGTGTGTGTGTGTGTGTGTGTGTGTGTGTGTGTATGGACTGTTTATTCTTCATTCTTACTCTTTATGTATCACTTCTGAAAGTTGGGATTGTACCGTGGGACATAAGTCAGGTGGAAAAAGACAGGAAGATAAATTGTGAAAATCCCATTGGTCCCACTATCTTGTAATGGTTCTGTTTTCTTCCAGAAAATTGTTAGTAGAGATCAGATGTATATACACAGGATTTGATGATGCATATTTTTTTAAGACTTATTTTATTTAACTTTATTTATTTATTTATTTAAATTTGACCAGAGAGGAACAGAGTGTGTGAGAGAGGGAAAGTGAGAAAGCAAGTTGCCAGGTCCAGGACTCTAACCACAGCCGGCCATGTGGGAGTCCAGGCCCTTAACCACCATGCCACCTGCCAGCCCCTGATGATGCACTTTCTACTTCATATGAATAAGTACCTTCAGCTCAGATGTCCAAATGTGATGTCACTCTGATATATGTTATGATAGAAGTGTTGTAAACATTTCTCCTGTGTTCAGCAAAATAAAGTATCTCTTAATGTTAATTTCCAGCTATTGGAGTTATGTTATTAGGCCATGAAATATTATTGTTCCTTATTTGATTGTTTTCACTTATGAAATGCAAACAAGAAAAGCAAAAAGTGGACACCAACAGACAGAACAGGTCAGTGGCATATTAACGCATACTGATACTTTGGGCCAGTCCATTAGAGTCCGACTGCTTAATATTCTATAAGACATCTAACATATGACAATAGAAGAATTGCAAAAGATAGCATTAAAAATGGCATTAAAAATGCCTCCACAGAGGCCAGCAGGTGGCATGGTGGTGAAGGCTGGATTCCCACATGGCCCACTGTGGTTTGAGTCACAGACCCAGTGGTTTGAAATACTCATGCTAGGCATGTGTGCACGCATGCCCAAAATCCCAAGAGAAGAATGAAGGAGAAGGGATTGTGGTGTGGCCATCCCCTCTGAGGGGGTGATTTGTCACTTCCCCTGTCTTTATCTCTCTCTGTCTGTCTCTCACTCTCTCAACAAGAACATATGCCCTAAAAAAAATATCTCCACAGAACGAGATATCTTCATTTGTTCTTTGTTTTTCCATTTAACTAACTCTGGACTTTCTATCAAATTTTAAAAATTAGAAATATCAATCTTATTTAGTCACGGAAAATTCTATGTGAAAAGACACACACACACACACACACACACACTTTTAAAATGGATCATATCATAAAGGAAGCTTTATAGATTGCATATGTTTTTTTTTAAAGAATTATTTTATTGAACTTTATTTATTTATTTATTTATTTATTTTTTATTTGACCAGAGAGGGACAGAGAGACAGAGAAAGAGAGAAAGTGAGAAAGCAAGCTGCCAAGTCCGGGACTCGAACTGCAGTCAGCCATGTGGGAGTACAGCGCCCTTAACCACCATGCCACCTGCTGGCCCCAATTGCATATGTTTTTAAAGAATTATTTATTTAATTCCATTTCCTATTATTATTATTATTATTGTTATTATCATCATTATTCTTTTTGTGTGTGGAGAGGTTTTTGCTATAGGGCACGTGCGCTTGCCAGAAAAAGAGAGACAGAGAGACAGAAAGCGAGAAATCACCTCCCAAGGGGCATGGCCATGCCGCAATCCCTTCTCCTCCATTCTCCTCTCGGGATCTTGGGCACGCACACACACACACCCGGCGTGAGTTTAAGCCACTGGGTCAGGACATGAACCATGGTCGACTACATGGGAGTCCAGCGACATAGCCATTACGCTAACTGCTGGTCCCAGCTATTATCATTTTTTAATATTTGACCAGACAGAGAGAGAGAGAGAGAGAGAGAGGGAGGCCGCCAAGTCCACACTTGAACCACAGTAGGGCTTGTAAAATCCAGCACCTTTGATCACAATGCCACCTGCCATCCCCCCCATAGATTCATGTTATGTAATCTCTTACAGAAGAGGTTTGTTCAATTTTATTGCTTTCAAAAATCATTATAGATGGGGCTGGCAGGCAGTGTAATGGTTAAGGTGCTGGACTCCCACACGATTGACTATGGTTTGAATCCCAGACCCGGTGGCTTGCTTTCTTGCTTTCCGGCCTCTCTGTCTCTCTCTTTCTCTAGCCACATTAAAAATAATAATGCTAAATAAAATTAAATAACTCTTTAAAGAAAGAACCATTATAGAAATAATAAATGATTGGGTCAGCAGGTGGCATGGTGGTTAAGGGTGCTGGATTTCCACATGGCTGACCACAGTTCAAATCTCAGACCTGGTGGCTCGCTCGCTCTCTCTCTCTCTCCATCCCTCTCTTGTCAAATTAAAATAAATAAATTAAATAAATAAATAAAGTTCAATAAAATAATTCTTTTTTAAAAAAAGAAATAATAAATGATATTTTTATACATAATATACCAAATTATAATTTTCTTATTTCACAATAAAATAAAACAACCTGTTTTATTATCCCATCAATGGAAGTTTTATGCCAGAATTTGGCACTTTATAGTCCAAGGGAATATAAAAGAAGGGCAAAGGACAAAATTCATACGTATATCTGTATACAGATTTTTACCAAGTAGTATACCTAAATGAATTTTACTTTTTCAAAGAATTATTTATTTAATTTTATCCATTCATTCATTTATTTTAATTTGCCCAGAGAGAAACACAGAAGGGGTGGGGGGAGTGAGAAAGCAAGCCACCAGGTCCAGGACTTGAACCGCAATTGGCCATGTGGGAGTATCCAGCACCTTAACCACCACTCCACCTGCTGGTCCCCCTAAATGAATTTTAAAATGTACAAATGTGGATGTCTTCTTTTCTAGGAATTATTTATTTAATTTTATTAAATCGTTCATTCATTTTAATTTGACCAGAGAGACACACACACACACACACACACACACACACACACACACAGAGAGAGGGAGAAAACAAGCCACCAGGTTTGGGACTCAAACCACAGTCAGCCATTTGGGAGTGTCCAGTGCCTCAAACCACCATACCACCTGCTGGTTCCCCAAATGTGAATGTCTTGTATTAATAATAGGATTAATCCTTACCCTGTGCCCCAAAACTAATACATTTTATGACATGAAATGTTTATTTCAATAGTAAAGGGAAAATTCCTTAGTTAAAAAGCTAAGAATTTCTTCTTATTAAAAATGTACAGGGTGGGGACCAGCAGGTGGCATGGTGGTTAAGGCGCTGGACACTCCCACATGGCCGACCAGGATTCAAGTCCTGAATCTGGTGGCTTGCTTTCTCACTCTCTCTCTCTCTGTCTCTCTCTGGTCAAATTAAAATAAATGAATGAATAAATAATTTTTTTAAAAAAATGTACAGGGTGAGCACACATGCTCTATAGCAAAAAAGTTTAAAAAAAAAAATGTACAGGGCCAGCTTGTGGCATGGTGGTTAAAGTGGCTGGATCCCATATCATCAACTATGTGGTTCAGGTCCCAGCACCTTGAGAAACACACCAGGCACATGTGGGTGCATGCCTAAAATTACAAAAGGAGGGAGAAGTTGAGGGGAAGGGATTGCAGCATGAGCATTTCCAAGGGGAGTGCTTCTCCCTTACCCTCTCTCTTTTTCTGTCCAGTGAGCACCTGTGACTTATGACAAGTTTTTAAAATGTATTTTACTACATATTATTTTCTCTTTATCACTGGTTATTCAAATAGTAAATTCTGTGCAATTATTATAGTAATGTTTTGAGGGAGAAGTTATCATCTGACAGTCACAACATGTTAATCTACTTATAGTGATTGTCATTTGAATGCCACTATCTAGGGTCTTGGGTCACATCTTCTTCCCAGAAATACACCAGCAAACATTAGGTAGCCACAGTCTGAATGTATTAGTAGATTATCCAAGATCATTTCAAAATGCTAGCTGAGTACATCTACCAACACATATAAACATATGTAAGTACATATGTAATCCAAGTTTTCTAAACAAATTCTCTCTTCTTCCTCCAGAAAAGCTATAGGGACTTCCGGTTGCAGGGTGTGTTGGAAGGAACACTGAACAGTAAGACCTACGATACTCTTCACAGACGTCTAACTGTAGAGGAGGCCACAGCCTCTGTTTCAGAAGGAGGAGGACTTCAGGGTATTACTATGAAAGACAGTGATGAAGAAGAAGAAGGCTGATGACACACAGCTGTGAAGAAGGAAGGAGGACCTTGACATTGTTTTTTGTACATTGTCTTTGTAATTACATTTATTATTTTGATCAAATGAAAATGCTTGTATTTCTCTAAAGCGTTAGCCTGGAAGTAGAGTTAAAAAGGAAAATGCCAAGTAATTTTTTTTTTAAATGATCATCATATTTTGTGTAGCTTGACCCTAAATGGGCTTTGGGTTTATTTGTGATTGGAACATGAACTTTTTTGTTGTTGTCATTAAAGCAGATGAACCTATTTTTTTTTCTGTAATCACATTCAAGTGATGTCCTATATGTAAAGTAAGATATGTGTTTCTCATGATACAACTCCGTAGTTCAGAGTTCACTCTGATCACTGTGCCAGCTCTATTGTATCCTTATAAATGGTGTGTACCTTACAGTTTATCATTTATGTGCAAGGTTTGTTTCTCAGTCAATTTGCCATTGTTGTGATGTGTATAAAAATTTTAACCTTGGTTCTTAGTACTCCTCATTGGTCTGCAGGTGTATTCCTGGACTTAAAGGACTGCCAAACCCATATGTAGACTAGGTTCTCCACTGGGCTTTTGTCTTATTCCATTCTGGACATGTCTTCTTTCAAGTGTAAGAAATCTCCAAGTATGGGGTGGCAAGTGTGCTTCTGTCAATAAACATACTCTCCTACTCTTAAATATAACAGCTTGCAGGCAATAAAAATCCATTTGGTCATTATCATTTCTGTATTTCTTAGACTTGTATAGATTAAATACAGTAAAAGATGTTTGCAGTAGTTCAAACATCCCGGTTACCTGGCTCTGTGTTTTATTTCTTGCTTTTTTGTTTTGCTATGAAACAATGTCTATTTTCAATCAAATGAGTAAAAGATATTGACACCATTCCACATGGCTGACCATAGTTTGAATTCCAAATTCACCAGCCTGAAAATTACACCAGGCATATGTGCGTGTGTGCCCAAAGTCCTGAGAGGAAAATGGAAGAGAAGAATTGAGGAGTGGCCATCTCCCCTGGGGGGTGGTTTCTCACTTTCTGTGTGTGTGTGTGTGTGTGTGTGTGTGTGTCTATTTCTCTCTAGTAAGCACACACACTCTAAAACAAAAACCTACAAAAAAAAAAGAAGAAAAGATATTGACACCATGATTTGTACCTAGTAGGCACACACATTACTATGTTACTATGGCAGTGTATTTCCATAGCAAAGAAAATACTAACTACAGGTGGCATGGTGGTTAGGGGCACTGGGCTCCCACATGGCCAACCACAGTTTGAGTCCCAGACCAGGTGACTTGCTTTTTCACTTGGCTCTCTCTTGCTCTCTCACTCTGTCTCTTTCTAGTCAAATTAAATAAATAAAGCTAAATAAAATAATTTAAAAGAGAAAATATTAACTACATACATAAAATATTAACTCATGTGGTGTATATCGTCAGTTAGTAATTCATGTTAATCGCTTCTAATTTTCTTGTAGAGATTTTTGCTGTAGGGCATGTGCGCTCACTGCAAAGACAGAAAGCAAGAAATCACCTCCCAGAGGGGATGGCCACTCTGCAATCCCTTCTCCTCCATTCTCCTCTCAGCATTTTGTGAATGCACACACACACACACGTGCCCAGTGTGAGTTTCAAGCCATCAGGTTCAGGACTGGAACTGCTGTCAGCCACAATCAGTGCCTCAAGCACCATGCCACTTGCTGGCCCCAATAACTACTAATGTTAGTAATGCTAACTAGCAACTGACATTATTAATTAGTGTTTATTTCCAGAAAATATTTTCTGAATTGGATTTTTGAAAATAATGCTGTTATACTTTGCAATTTCTCTGAAATTTATCTTGTAACTTTTCCTAAAATATTCTGGCATATTTTCTATTGCATTTATTCATAAGTAGTTTTTAAATGATGTCAGTTAATGCAAAATAATTAGAAGTATCCCCGAATTAACGAAAACTTACATTCTGAACATTAGATGTGAACCACCTGGACCTCCAAATTTATTCTATAATGGTACTAGAAATAATGGAACCCACAGGTGGTATGGTGGTTGGGGATGCTGGATTCCCACTCCCAACCACTCCATGGTTGATTGCAATTTGAGTCCTGGACGTCGGCTTGCTTTCTAACTTTCCCCCTTTCTCTCTCTCTTTGTTCTCTCTCTCTTGTTCTCTCTCTGAACTAACTTTGTTTCCATGCTAGCCCACAAAAATCTACTTAATCCAGTTATTAGTATTGTTTAACTCAATTGCAGGGCCCTAGGGATAAGATAAACATTGAAGAAGGAGGCTTTTACCCTTTCTTGAATTACAGGCTAACTCCACCAACTCAGTATTTTTCAAAGGCAGTTTACCTTGGAATGCTTTCTCACCTTTGCTTCTCAGTGCTTACACCCAATACCTTCAGTCCTCAGGCATCCCACCATGCTACCCTAAACTTCCCAGTGGCACCATTCCCAGCTTGCTGCTGCATGGCTCAAATTGTCTTGGGCTTGGAAATTGCTCATGCTTCTTTTCATTTTAAATAAAACATCCATTTCCTTGATACAGTTTTTCTCAGCCTAACTGATCCAATTTGTCCTAATGTGTGAAAAAATGATGACTTTTAAACCCTACTGGAACTCTGTCTTGAACACACACACATAAGCCAACAGGTGGTGTTCAGGTGGTGTAGTGGTTAAAGTCCTGGACTCCCACATGGCCACTGACGTTTGAGTCCTGGACCCTGCAGCTTGGAACTCGACACTAGGCACATGTGCATGCCTGCCCAAAAATCCCAGGAGGAGAAGGTATGGCATGGCCACCTTTGGGGGGGGGGATTTCTCCCTGTTTTTCTTTCTTCTCTCTCTCACTCAGCAAGCCCACGTGTCCTATAGCAAAAATCTTTGTAAAAAAAATACAAAAACAAAAATGGATCTACTCAAATGTCTAGCTAATAGAATTCAGAAATAAAGGGGGGGAAGATTGGGCTGTAGGGGAATGTATGAGGGACCAGGAGGATACCACTGGTCACATTATGGTCCCCTCTACTGGTTATCCCCTTGAAGCGTCTCTCCAGATGTTGGCATTCTCGGCTCCATCCCTTCTACACGCTGTCCCATCCCCCATGGGTAGTGGATTCCACAGAAGGGCATTAACAGCCAAAGGCAGGTAGTGGAGATGCCCACATGTTAATGAAGACTACCTGGACTAACTTTTGAGCTACAAAAAGGTGTGAAGGAAAGTTTATAAAATAACTGAAAAAGAATGAAAAGTGATCTTGGGAGTTTGCCCAGACATTCTCCTCAACCTAACTGCAAATTGCTTGAAATGGCTTAATAATTGTTCATTGGTGTGTGTAACTGTTTAGGACGAATGCCCAAGCATCTGTCTATTAAAAAGAAGCCAAGCTGTATGTGGTATTCTTTTAAAAGTAGTGGTTTTTTTAAATAAGGATTTCAATGGAAAAACCTAACAAATCTTGCAGAATTTTTGAAGTAAAAATACTGTTTAACTCAAAATAGTTCTAATCTAAGCGCTCGACGCCCCTTTTAGAAAGAAAATTAAAACAAGCAAACGAAAAGAAAAACATTCTTTGAACAGTTTGGTGAGTGTTGCAGGAGAAAATGAGGATCATCTAATGTCCACCGGGAACGGGTTTTTTGTTTTGTTGTTGTTCGTTGTTTTTATTTTTTTAATAATAGCTATTGTAGAAGGAAACTTTCTCCAAACACGTAGAAAAATAACAATGTTTGTTTTTTTTTTTCCTGGAAAGGAGGGAGAAAGCTTGACGTAAACGTCTCCAGCTGTGGATCGTTGTGCATTCAGATTTTTCCAGCTGAATTCACTTTAGTCCTTACACATGTCCCTCGCTCAGAAGGGATTTCCTGCTACATCTACAATAAATGTGGGTTGGGGGGGTAGCATGTTTTGGGGCTCCCACCCCGCCCCCAGGGTGGCCCCCGCCTTCCTTCCCCTGCAGCTAGCTGGTAGTGAGAGGGTCCCGGAGCTCCTCTAAGCTGCACTTGAGTGGGAACGAGGTCGCTCAGCGTTGCTACTCCGGGAGCCCCGAAACCCCTTTCCGGCGGCGGCCGCAGTCTGCTCCCGAGCGAGCCGAGCGCGCTGCACGAAAACCGGCGGGGACTCCAGGAGGGAGACGCCTGGCGCGGGGAACCCAGAGCCGGGGAGTTTAACAAACCCGTACCCCGGAGCACTGACTCAGTTTTCTGAGACCCACCTGCGGTGCTTGGTAGCTTTTATTTTTTACTTCCAAAACCGAGAATGGAAATTTCCCGGTCCGGGTCCCTAAAGGGAGGTGATAGATCGATGTTCCTGAGAGGTGTGCACGCGTGGCTGGCGGCTGGGCGTCCACCTGTCGGGACAGCAACCAAGCGGCCGGGCGCGCTCTGCGCCTCCCGGTTCTCAGCAACCCCAAACCCCACCGATAGCCTCGGCCCCACTCTTCATCTTTGGCTTTGCACAGAATTGGAGGTGTGAGTTTCGGAGTTCTGGGAATACAGTGCTCATCACCACCCAGCCCTGTCCTGGTGCTATTCAGGGAAACAAAGTAGCCAGTGCGCCTCCTTTGTCCTTCAAATTCTTCTCTCAGGAACCTACTAGAAGGCATGGTTGGCCCTAGTAATCTGCCACAGTCCGGTTCGCAGGCTTGGGCAGCGGGCAGTAGGATCAGCATACCCCAGAGAATCGGGGCTGGACTGGGAGAGGTTTTCTCTGGGTTAACACCTGCATGGGCTGGAAGATGGGGTGCTTTCTGCTGCTCTTGTCTGTGACCTTCAGATATTTAAGAGAGCAGAGGCTGGGGCAAGCTGAGTGCAGAGCTCTGAACCAGGGTGTCAGAAGTCTCCAGAGATGGTCAACACGGATTCTTACCTAGATGCAATCTGTACTTGTTTCCAGAACAGGTCTTTGAACATGTATTACCGGGATAAGAGGAGGTGAGAGAAGAATTTGATGTTTCGCAAGTGAAGATGATCCCCTGGATTTAAAGAGCTACCCTGAGACAGGTGCATCTGAAGACAGCTTGGATAACCACAAAGACCCCAGGATTTGAATTCAGAAAAGTCTGGATTTGAATACTCACAGCAATACCTAATGCTGTATGTTAGCTTTGTGGCCTCGGACAAGTTACTTAACCTCTCTGTAAAATGGACATTTAACTAGGAAGGTGGTTGTAAGGATGAGAGATAGGTAGTAACTGTTTCACATGGTAGGTTTCAAAAGACATCCTGCATCTGCCAACATGCCCCACCAGGCTCACCAGCCATTCTCCCTGGAATTGGCTCAGAGTCCTTTTGGATCACACTGAGCTCTGCAGTTTCAGTCCCACTTTGGCTAGTCTGTGAACTGGCTGGAACTGTCCAGTGTGGGGGCTATAGATACACATCCAGCCCGGAGGGGGGGGGGGGGGGAGCCTGCCGGAGCTGCTGTGGTTGGAAAGGGAGGCAACTGGGGTGTGTTAGAGTCCCCTTGGGGATGATCCTGATCAGGGACTCTGAACAGGGAAAGGGCTGGTTCAGGAGATACCAGACCACGAATGAGGAACCTCAGTGGCCAGTGAGTTGAGTGCCAGGGAATTTCAGGAGCAAATTTTCCAAGATTTCAGGGGGATCTAGAACAGAGTCCTGCATCCCATATCTGGCATGCAGCAAATGAAAACACTTGCAAAGTGAGACACAGACCAAAGAGAAAGGCAGAGGAGGCCTCACACCCAGGGTGGCCCCAGTGTAGGCAGCAAGCCAAAAACAAAAAAAGCAAAAAAAAAAAAAAAAAAAAAAAAAAAAAAAAAAAAGCAAATAGCAAATGCTTAGGGGTGGCAGTCAGCAGCCCTGACTCCTGCCCTGATTGAACTGGCAGCACTTCCAGGTGTCCAGAAAAACTGAACATGCAAAAGACCAGCCTTGTGCTGAGGGCACACCCCAGGGTCACAGCTCAGCTCACAGTGGCTCAGTAGACAGTCTTCCTGGCAGTACTGGGTGGCGCGTACCTTGGGGAGGCAGAAACTAAGCTTGAGAAAGAAAAACACTGGTTCCTTGCTTTGGGCTGGGACTGAACTTTTTTTTTTTTTTTTTTTTGGAGAGGTTTTCACTATAGGGCGCATGCGCTCGCCAGACAGACAGAGAGACAGAAAGTGAGAAATCACCCCCCCCCCCCCGGGGGATGGTCACACCGCAATCCCTTCTCCTCTATTCTCCTCTCGGTATCTTGGGCACGCACGCACACATGCCTGGCGTGAATTTTAAGCCACCGGGTCTGGGCCGAGAACTGCGGTCGACTACGTGGGAGTCCAGTGACATAGCCATTACGCTAACTGCTGGCTCCCAGGACTGGACTTTTTTTAACCCAACAATTTTCCCCCTCCCAGTCATTTATTTAAAGTAGCTGACCAGCTTCCCAGTCCCAGACCCAGGGACTCTACGGTAAAACATTTTCAATCTCCCTGTACTTCAAAACGTTTACAGTGAGGGAATTTTTGTATGTGTGTGCTTCTTTTTGGGCAAAAGAAAAAAAGAAAAGAGCTTGGGACCGGCAGGTGGTGTGGTGGCTAAGGACACTAGACTCCCACATGAGTGACTGCAGTTTGAGTCCCAGACCTGGCAGCTTGCTTTCTCACATCCACTCTCTCTCTCTCTCTCTCTCTCTCTCTCGCTCTGTCCCTCTCTGCTCAGATCAAAATAAATAAAATAAAAATAAAATTAAACAAAAAATTATTTGAAAAAAATCAACTAAACATCCTCACCTTGTCCACATTCTTTGTTCATGTTATCTTCCCCTAGGACAAGTGATTCTCACATCTAAGAGGAAGTAAAGATTCCTTTTCAAGAATCATTAGACACGGGGAATAGCAGTTGATGTAATGACTATGTCGCTGGACTCCCATGTAGTTAACCGCTGTTCAAGTCCTGGACTTGGTGGCTTAAACTCATGCTAGGCATGTGTGCTTACATGCAAAGATCCCAAGAGGAGAATGGAGGAGAATGGATTGTGGCATGGCCCTCCCCCCACGGGGAGTGATTTCTCGCTTTCTGTCTCTCTGCCTCTTTCTGGTGAGCACACACACACTCAAAAAAAAAACAAAACAAAAATTAAAAAAAAAAAAAGAATCATCAGACACGTTGGTTTCTCTGCCCATGGCCCACCCAAATCTCGTGGTGGTCTAGATTTGTTTATAAAGCCCCTATGTATAGATGACATCATTATGTCCCAGTCTACAAATGGAAAATGTGTCAGATGATTTCCTTTTCTGCTCTAAATCAATTCTGGTTTGCCTTTTAGCACTCCCTCATCCCCTGTTCTACAAGTAACACCTCTCTTGAAAGTGATTGAAAAATAAAAGTTGATCAAAAGCTCCAGTTTATTCTTAACATGCCAAGGAAGCAAAACTATTTGTAACAGTGGAAGATTTTGGTAGGGAAGTAGAAAGGTTTCAGTAAAGAGAGGTCACATAGTAAAAGGTTGAAATCCCCCAGGACTGGATCCTCCCAAGTGGAAGGTGAAACACAGAAAGGCGGGTTGAGTGAACAGACTGTGGGAGGGTAGGGCTCTTGTCAGGCCCTGCTGGGGATGGTTGGGTAACAATTTTTTAAAACACACTTCAGCCTTGTTGTTTTGAGAAAGTTCATCCATTCAAATGCCACAGATTTTTTGTTACATTATGGCATGACTAGGTATGTTCTTTCTTCAGATTAGAAGAGTCTATGAAAAGTTGATTATCTCTAGAAATGCATAACCACTTCTTAAGAAATGAAATCTGCTTTAATCAAACTGGGATATTTTTTTTTTTTTTGAAAGCCTTTGTTAAGATGAATTCCTGAATCTACAAAAGAGGTGTCCCCTGGGGAACTCAGGACTGAGTATGGGAGAGCAGGCCCCCAAGGACAGGAAAGTACTCAAGGTTGTGAAACCATAATTTAGCAAATATGATTCCTATGTGTATTTTAACATTTCCATGTATTTATCCTGAAATCTATTATTGAACAGAGGCATTGTCTTTAAACTTCATTGTCTGGGGCCAGCAGGTAGTATGGTGGTTAAGGCATTGGACTCCCACATTGTTGACCACAGTTAATGTCCTGGACCTGGTAGCTTACTTTCTCACTTTCTCTCTCTGTCTCTCTCTCTCTCTGCCTCTCTCTCTCTCTCTGGTGAACATGCATGCCCTGCACCTATTTTTTTTTTTTTTTTTTTTTTTTTTTTTTTTAGAGATTTTTCCTATAGGGCATATGCTCTCACCAGACAGATGGAGAAAGGCAGAGAGACAGAAAGTCAAATATCACTCCCCAGTGGGGACGGCCATACTGCAGTCCCTTCTCTTTCATTCTCCTCTCAGTATCTTGGTGATGCACAAACATGCACCCAGTGTGCGTTTTAAGCAGCTGGGTTCGGGGGACTTAAACCTGCAGTGGACTACATGGGAGTCCAGCAACTTAATCATTATGACATCTGCTGGCTCCTCAAATTTTTTTAAAAATGAAAAATAATTTTAAAAAAAGGGAACCAGCAGTTGGCATAATGGCTATGTTGCTGGACTCCCATGTAGTCAACTGCAGTTCAAGTCCCAGATCTGGTGGCTTAAACTCACACAGGGCGTGTGTGCCCGTATGCCCAAGATCCCAAGAGGAGAAGGGATTGCAGTGTGTCCCCCCCCCCCCCCCGCCCGGGGTGATTTCTCACTTTCTGTCTCTCTGTCTCTGTCTTTCTGGCAAGTGCACGTGCCCTATAGCAAAAACCTCTCCAAAAAAAGACTAATAAATAATTAAAAATAAATTCTGTTATCTGAAAAATATTTTTGACAAGTCGATAGCTGTTTAGTAATAAGAAAGTTTTCATATATATTTTTAAATTTATTTTAAATTTTATTTAAAATTTATTTTTAATATCAAGGTGTGTGTGGGGGGGGGGGGGGCTTTGATTTAGTCCCATTTTACAGAAAAGCAATTCAAAAGAAAGAACTGCCAATATCTGTTTCTGAATAGGAAGTCCATGTGCCTTTGCCAAAGACAGTGAGAGAGAAATCACCCCCCCCCACCCCCCGGGAATGGCCACGCTACAATCCCTTCTCCTCCATTTTCCTAGGATTTTGGGCACACACCCATATGTGCTGGTTTCAAGCCGCCAGGTCTGGGACTTGAACTGCGGTTGGCCACATTGGAGTCCATGCCTTATCCACCAAGTCACCTGCGGGTCCCAGGAGTCCACTAGCTTTGTGGCCTTCTCCAAGCTGGAAGACCTGGGTGAGGTGTTCAGGACAAATAAACAGATCACATGAATACTTTGGAAGAACTTTCTGAGGAAAGAGGAAAGGCTGTTTTGTTGTTGTTGTTGTTTTCATTTCAACAGATAACTGAAGAATCTAACTTGGAGCGATAGGGAGGGACAGGGAGGAGAAAGCAAGATTATGTATCCATTATACGGGTATCAGGGCAAAAATTGAGGGTGTAATGGGGGACAGAATTCAGTGGACATGTTCAAAAAGGTGGACTTTGTTCATCTTAAGGTCCCACCTATATGGTTTTTAATGAAACCCCCTAGAAATTAACATAACAACAGTAAACTACTGTTGTGTTAGAATGAATGCTGAAGAATACGGTCAATTTTGCACATGGGTTTTGCAGAGAAAAGAAACTCCGGAGTAAGGATAAAATGCAGAAGACAGGGAAGGCAGAGGAAAGGCTTTCCCATTTATGATTTTCAGTGACCACTACTCCCACACCTGAACAATCACAGGAGTGGGGCCTCCCTTGCCCCCACAGCAATGCCTGTGGTCATGAAAGGAGATGCACTGCAGGGCCCCTTGGCTAAAATAAAGGAGAAGGAGATCCCATAATACCTGCCCCCGACTTTCCCCTGTTCCTCGTACAGGGAAGCATTTTAGCATAAAAAAATGAATAAACCTCCACAAGGAGGGCTCCAGACTCTGAATGACTGGTGACATCTGTGTTCACATGCAGGGGGGACAGCCGATTAGAAAAGATTGTGAAGACCTCAATCCTGTGTATCTTGTAGCTGTCACTTCCCACATTTCCATCCTACATGGGAGTTGGCGAGTGGAGAGGCCGGTGGACAGCGAGGTCTCTCTCTTTCAGTCACGTTGTGGCCTTCACTTACGTAGGTAAATAATACGTTGGAATTCCTTATGAACAATAAAGAGGACTGGCTTTGTTAAATAAAATGTCGATGTCAGCTAAATAAAGGGGAACAAATCTCTTGGAAAGTGGGGGACCCCAATTATTACCATGCCCGAGGCCATTTGTACACAGCATATACCATAAAAATGTACAAATCTCTAGCCCGTTACACTGGAATCTAAATCAGTGTCATGAAAGCCACTTTGGCCCTCTTTTTGCTCTTTTCCTCTCCTTTACCAGTGGTGTGAAAGTTCAGATTTTCTCCGTTGTGAGTACAGAAGCTCTGGAAATCAGATAATGTGCCAACACCGGGCACATATCCAGGCCCATGGTGCGAAAATGGAGTATGTGCTGTCGAATTATTATTTTTGTCCTTTAGGTTTACATCTACGTCCTTGTATTATGTAAATTTCTGAGAAGCTGTGAATCACAGGGTTAGGTGGAGGAGCCCCCCTTCCCCCCGCCCGCCTTCACAAGCAACGGGAGCCGACCCCATTCAATCTCTGAATGATTCACTGCCTCGTTCGTTTCTTATTCTGGCTTTTTACCCCAACTTCCCTTCCCACCCTCGAGCCAGAGAGCTGGCAGGGTCCAGAGGCCGCGGCCCAGGCCCAGGGCGCCACCAAGGGCTGCGACGGTGACGTCAGCCAGCCAGCTCCTCGAGGGAGCCTTGGGCGGTGGGATGTGGTTCCCCAGTTGCCCGCGTTGACGGTACAGACCGGGATGGTGGGCGCTTCACGCCGCCAGGTTTCCGGCCCCTTCTTCCTCTGTGAAACTCGTGGTGAGGACAGACCCACTGTTAGTGAAATTCAAAGAATCCCCTGAACTTAAATGAAGAGGAGTCGGTGGGAAGAAAAGGAGGATTCCTTCCCAATGAACTCAGACTAAGAAGGCAACGATTTAACTTAACACTGGGAACCTTAGTGAGATTCCTTAATGATGGGCTGGCCTCTCTTCTGGAGGGGTTCTCAGCGTGGATGTTAGAGCTCAGCTCTTGAAGTGTACACAGCGCAGGTGGGATCTGGTCTAAGGAAGAAGGAGGGACAGCAAAGAGCGTGCACCCCACCGACGAAAGGGGGCCAGTAGCTGAGCGTTTTTCCCTCCAGGGACTGTGGAAACCAGCTGGAAGTGGCTGCAGGGGTAGTGCCCTATGTCAGTGGCCATCCAGTCTCCATGCTGGGCTTGATCCTACGAACTCAGGAATCAAAATGAAAGGACAAATTGGAGGGTAGGGTGAAGAGGGGAAGATTCAAGGTCTTAAAGACGAAGAACTAAGTAGGAAATTCTCTTTCCCTGCGACCACCAGGAGACACCAATTATTTCTAAGCACAGGCCAAAAGGCTCTGGAGGGAAGGTTCCCGAGAAGGAGGTGGGAGGGGGCAATAATACACTACATGACAATGAATTGCAATGTTTTTGGAGGAGATCTCAGAGGTGCTCCCCACCGCTCCCAGTTTAAAACTGGTTAAGGAACATGTTTTCTAGCAAACTCAAAATGACAGGCAAAACTAAAACAAAAACTCTCGTTCCTTCTTAGGGATGCCACACCACCCGGCTTGTTTTCTGTCACCTGACATCTAGATTAAACGACCCCTCAGTTACACTCTGAGTCGTTAAAGCAAAGACTCTAAGAGAATGTTCTCTACAAAACTTTTCAAACAAGAGCTCTCTGCCATCTGTTATTTGGTGTCTTAAACCGGATCCGGCGCCCCCTCCGGAAACTCTTTGGAGCCTCTCCCGCCTTCTAGGCTGCAGGGGTGCAGAAAGAGTGGGAGGAGCACGATTGCGTCTGAGAGGGGCCGCAGGGTCGGCGGGGGTCTGGAAACCCGAAGTCGGCGTGACCTGCGCGGCAGCAGCGCGGTGCTGACCGCGTCCGGGGGCTCAACGCCCGGGAACCCCAGACCCGCGCCAGTATTGGGCCCTGAGCGCACCGCACAGCAGGCGGGCGGGGCGGTCCGGTTGGCAGCCGCCGCTGGAGTTGCGCCCCAGCTCCCCACCCTCCTCTAAGTTTCTCCAGCCACCGCCCGCGGCCCCTCCAAGCCGGTCTCACAGAGCTCTGTTCTCAGCCTTGCCAACGTCATTTTAACTGTTGGGGACTCTGGTGCAAGAACCAAGGAGAGGGAGCGCCCGGCTGGGGAGTTTCCAGCTCTTCTGTTTCACTTTGGGTTTCTAGTAAATGGCTCAGCTCTGACAATCGAATGGTGAATGAGGCGGGGCTCCACTGCTCCTATGCCAGCGACTGGAACGCAGTTCCCTTGGGCAGCCAGGGCCGGGGGCCACCGAGGCCGCTGCAATAATGGAGGCAGAGGAGGCCGAGGGCAGCGGGTCGGCGCAGGGCGCTCCCCGGCCGGAGTGGCGGTCAGCCGGAGTTCAGGAGGTAACAGAATTTATAAACGGTTCTCAGATTTGTGGCTCAAGTATTTTGATTCCTTGTATTGCTTCTCCATTTCTCTAAGCTCAATGCTCTGTGTTATTTGAATTTCTCTTAGCAACTGTTATTTCATGGGACCACCTAAGGAAAAAAGTTAGAAAATAACGTCAAAACTGCTTTAACGCTCATAGTGTTAAGGAAAGAGTCGCACTGTGTGCTGAATATGATTTTTATTATGACCACAAAATGATTTTAAAATTGGGGACTGTTGCAAAACGCTAACCAGCCAATTGCACTGCCCAGCTTTTCCTATCCTCCTAGGCGAATGCATCAGTGCAGAGCCAAAGGGTTTGTTTGCGGTAGCTGTCCTCTTCTAATTGTTTGCCTCCCCTGTTTCAGTAACACCGTTGTAAATTGCAAGCAAAAAAAAAAAAGTTTGCTGCATTTTGGTGCTCCACGTTTTTAAGCAGCTCCAGGAAAAGGCTGAAGAAACTCTGTTGCTTGTTTATGCACTTCTTTTTCCAGCAAGTCCAGCCCTGAGTCATAGCCTCGAAGACTAGAGGGACACACCTGACAGGCCTGTGGGAATGGGTGAGAAAAATCCCAGCATTAGTGGAGGGGCAAAACCGAATGCAGTTCCAGCGATTCAGCAATTGCTGTCTGCGATCTGTAGTGCCTACTGCCTCACTAACAGCTCTCCCGTTGGGGCTCTTCGTTACCTTTTACAAACTGCTTCAGTGTGTAAATGTTGTCTGGAGAGGAATAATTTCACTGGGTTTAACCGCTTTGATAACATAAAGAAATAGTAAGGACAAAGGTCTGGAGACAAACAACAAACCACCCTCCCACTTCTTCTCCTCCAAAAGAGAGGGGGCTCTGTGAGTTAACGGATCCTGTCCAGACTTCTAACCTGATACTGTCCTCACAGGCTGAATGAAGTTAGCAAGCATTCTGTATTTGCTAACTAACTAAAAAGCACACTAGTAGCCATCAGTTTGAACTGATTGCCCATATGATTACTAATGTGCTGACAAGTTGGTCCCCACTGTGTTCCTTTACTTATTTGCGGTACTTGAGAAGATTCTTTCCTTGAACCCTGCAGCCCCTTCCTGTTTGTGTCCTGGTACCATTACTCTCTGAAAGAAATAACAAAAGGACCAGTCAGCGATCAAGACTGTGAGCGCAACTGTAGAGGAATTTAGAAATGTTTTTCCTCTTCTAGAATTAGACATCTTGCTTTTAACGGAGGGGAGAAAGTCTGGATGTACCTGAATGCCTGGGTTGGGGGAAAGGCAGAGTCATCATAATGCCATCTTCTCCCCCTCCGTTGGCTCACAGAAACTAACAAGCCAAGAGAAAGCAGGTTGTTGTTCTCCATGAAGTGGTGAGAGTCGGAGAGGTGGCCCGGCCCCAAAACCCTAAACACAAGACAAGGACAATCAACACACGGCACAGAAAGTTGGATATTTTTTCACAATGTTTTTCAATACTTTTTAGAAATTATTTTTGAAAAAATTATCAGAATTTTCTCACGTATTAAGAAAAGATTAAAGGTTAGGAACTATTTAGTGATCGATGGCTTTATTTTATTACCTTTATTTCAGATTGCAGTCACCTCAAAACCGCATCTGCTTTTGCTGGGGACTTACACAAGAAGCCTATGAACATTATACTAGTTCTTGAGTTAATAACAAGATATAGTTTAGGAAGATTTCAAAATGAGATTCCCTAGGAAAGGAGAACTTGAAATACTTTCAGAGGAGTAGAACTTTGATTTTTTTTGTCTGCAAGTCTGTACCTGAAGTTTGTTATCTGGCCTTTTTATATCAAGGGTTGTTCTGGTTCCCTCAGCACATCTCCTTGCTAGACAGACCTTATACTTAGAATTCATTTTCCTCCAGGATTTAAGGTGGCTGCCTTGCCGGGTTGTGTAGGGGAGGACCACTTAGTCATTAGCTCTGAACCAAAAAAAAAAAGGGGGGGGGGTTCAGGAAACAAGAGACTACAAGGAAATTATAACCATTTCTATGTTGCCGTTAACCAAACAAACAAGGCTCCCTGGCATTCCTTTTAGTAAATTAAACAAATGTTAACCGCCAAACCATTTTAGAAGTCACTACATTTGTCAAATGTGCTCTGCTTTTATTGCTTTTGTTTTTAGCTTCCAATATGTTTGGAAATAAAGTACTGGTTTAGCTCTTCCCAAACACCTTTTGTGTTTGAAGACAACTCTGCTTAACAGAGATTTTTTTTTTTAAATTAACGTGTTTCTAACCAATTTGCAATGAAAAAAAAAAAAAAAGAACAAACGTCAGAATATTAAGACTCGGATTTGGAAAACACCTCTTTAGCAGCTCAGGGCTATAGTAAAGGAAGCGCAGAACTGATGCTTTGTCATATGTGTGTTACTGAAATGACACTTTCAAGGACTTGCCGAGAAGGCAAAACCAGAAAAGACCACTGAAAAGCAAACGGTTAAAATATCATCTATACAAAAGCGTGTATACTCCCATAGTCAATATTGTCTCTTTATAGTTTAGTGTCCACCAAAAGAAATGTATGGAGGTCAAATGAAGACTCTTTTGCCGTTGGGGGTGGGGGAGGAAGAAGGAGGGACACGCGACAAACGTAAAACAAACTGGTGACATTCAGTCAAAAAGGCAGGTAATGCTCCGGAGGCGGGTGGTTGTACAGGTCAGCTGGGCTCTCCAAAGCCCTGGCGCTTCTTTGCTTTCTCCTTTCAACCTGGTCCTGTGACGGAAGAGTGCAGCAGGAGGGGGATTTTTCGCTATTGGGAAGTGGCAGGTAGGAAAGGGAACTTGATCCGCCCCAAAAGGCAGCAATTAAAGTCTTAGCGGCGACCCATCTGTCATGGGACAGGCACCCTCCTCCTCCTAGCTAAGCCGGTCCTGCGCCCTTTGTCTGAGCAGGGGAAAGGAGACAGGTTCTGCGAAAGAAAAAGGAACAGCAAAAGGACAGAAATTATGCAGCTTGGCCGAACACAGTGTGGCCGCACCCAGCGAAGAATTGCTCCGTAGTGCCCAGCAGTGCTGCAGCGCCTCTTCCCCGGATGGCCCGGGCGCTCTCGGTTTGCCTCCTTCTGCACTTCTTCACCCGTCCGTCTGTCCTCCCAGCCCCAAGCTACACCGAGACCTGAAACGGGGCACTCCTAGACCTAGGTGCTCTGGACGGTGGCGTCCAGTACATCTCTCCCCCTTGGCCCCTTGGCCACCCTCAACTTCCGACAGGACTCACCCCCTCCCGGTCTCTTGCATGAGTTTCTCCACCGCCCATCCGGCTGCTTTGCCTCGCTGGAAGGCATCAGGCGCATTCTCTGTTCCCATCCCTCTCAGTTTGCTGGGCACCGGTGGGACAGTCTCTCACGGAAAGCCAGAGTGGGACTGGGGGGGCCTGGATGGTCCCCGGCCTTGGAATTCCCTGGCAAGGAGGTCGGGAAGAGGGAACACTTTGAGGTTAGTGTCCTCTGTTTGAAGTCCGATTTTGCCTTGTTGGGTAAAATTGATAGGGGCTCAACAATTCCAGGCTTTCTAATCCTCCTTCACCCAGCAGGTCATCCACACCTTGCTTGATCTGATACCTGGCACCCACCACCACCGGTTCCACACTCATCCACTCGGCGTTAACTCACCAGACAGCTGGCCCCTTGGGCTACTGCGGGCGGCCACTCACCCTCGCATCCAGGCCGCACTGCCCTGGGCCCCGAACTCTGCGTGCTCCTTTGACCTCCCAGACGCCTCCTCTCCAACTCCATGCAGCCCCTCCTGCGCGCCCATCCCTGGGGCTCAGCCCCAAGCGATCAGCAGCTCGCATCCAGCCGCACCGAGGAGGTGGCGCGCCGCTGCTGCCTGCGCGCTCCGAGCCGCTCACGGCTGAGCGGCGGGAACCCGCACAACCGGAGACGCAGCCACTGTGCCTTTCCGGAACCCTCCGGACGCTCTACCGCTCCTCTCCGGAGTTTGGGCCAGGGCCCACATCTGGCGGGCGCCCAGCTCGGGGTGGGGGTGAGGAGGTACTGCAGGAGCACGGTCTCGGTGTGCTCTTTGGGGGGCGCGGTTAGCCACGACTTCAGCACCCGTAGGTCTCTCTGCTCGCCGCTCCGCTGTGCATAGACACCCTGACTGTGGCCTTCGGTGTTTCGGGGAGGCAAGCGGACACTGGGAGCTGGAGTGGGATCGATAGGTTCTGTTTCTTTCTCCGCTCGACATTCGGTATTTAAAATGCTCTGAGAGATCTCTAGCAGAGCGCAAGTACTTAAGAAAGAAATGCTCTTGCCGGGCTCTCAATGGAAACTCAGAAACGCGCGCGCGCCTTTTTGTGTGTATCCAGGGTGGGGTCCGATCCGAACCAAGGTTTCTTGTAGTGTAACACCCATTTATTCCTTGCAACTCCTCAACTTTGTAGATGCGGGTGCGTTTTTCTCAGGCCTGTTGCCACGGGCATCGCCTTTACAAAACCGCAAACACATAACAAGTCTCCTAAGGCCTTTAATTCTCAGGAGCGTTTTGGGAGGCCAGTTACCTGCTGGCGTCTTCCTAATGGTCCAGACTTGGTTCCGGCCGCGGAGACTTTGGGGTGCCGGGAGCGCACAGCCTGGCTTCTGGAGGAAGAAAGAGGGCTGAGGAGGCGGCCGGCCATATGGCCAAGACCCAGGCCCAGCTCAGGACCCAGGTTGCCCCGGCCCAATGGTACCAAACAGGCAAAATTTCCCTGCTTGAGGCTTCCTAGCCAAGGCTTTCTGGAGCCTGGCGTTTGATAAATATAGCCTGGCGTTTGCCCCTGAATTAGACTCCGTTTCCTTATTTAGTCCTTGCACAATGATTTTAGATGATGTCACTTAGAGCTAAACGAGAAAATTGATCTCAGATTTGCTTGGCCTCTAAAGCCTGGTTAAGCAGATTGAGAATTAAAAAGACAGAGGAGGTAAAAGGGGCGGGGGGCTGGAGGGTAGAGAAGAGTGCGCCGGAGAGTGTGCGTGGAGGGGGAGGGCGCGCTGCGCTGCCTGGAGCGCCCCCGCCTCTTCTGGGCGGGGGAACCTCACTCACCAATAAAAAGTAGTCACTGACTGCAGAGGAAAAAAAAAGTTTTCCTGTTGACTGTTGGAAGCGAATTGAGCAATTATCTAGTTTACCTTCTCCTCTTGGAAGTTAACGATTGGCGAGATCTTGGCTGCGTTATTGACACAACACTTTCTATTGATAGAAATAAGTAGTGATTGTCCCCAAGTCATTGGTGCGCCAAGAACTCTGCGATGGGCTGGCAGGAGTCCATTGGGCTGGGCAGGCAGGTTCGGCTGGTGATGCTGGGGAGGAGGAGGAGGAGGCTGCTGGTGGTGATGGTGCCCGTCCCCCTCTCCGCAGGTCTGTGACAAGCAGGGAACGAGGCAACGACGGCGCAGCCCAGCCCCAGCGATCGGACGCTGGCGACTCAGACATGGACAGTAGCTGCCACAACGCGAGCACCAAAATGTTAGCGACTGCTCCAGCCCGGAGCAACGTGATGAGCACATCCAAACCCTTGGCTTTCTCCATCGAACGAATCATGGCGCGCACCCCCGAGCCCAAGGCCCTGCCCGTTCCCCACTTCCTGCAGGGAGCCGTGTCCAAGGGGGACCCCAAGCACTCTCTGCATCTCAACTCGTCGATCCCCTGCATGATCCCCTTCGTGCCTGTGGCGTACGACACCAGCCCCAAGACAGGAATGACGGGCTCGGAACCGCGGAAAACGAGTCTGGAGGCTCCAGCCGCGCCGGCCGCAGCGCCCGCGGCGACCGCGTTTAGCTGCAGCGACCTGCTCAACTGCGCGCTGAGTCTCAAGGGCGACCTGGCCCGCGATGCGCTGCCGCTGCAGCAGTACAAACTGGTAAGGCCGCGTGTGGTCAACCACTCTTCCTTCCACGCCATGGGCGCCCTGTGCTACCTGAACCGAGGTGACGGGCCGTGCCACCCAGCGGCCGGCGTGAACATCCACCCGGTGGCCTCCTACTTCCTTAGTTCCCCTTTGCACCCGCAGCCAAAAACGTATTTAGCCGAAAGGAATAAACTGGTGGTCCCAGCGGTGGAGAAGTACCCTTCTGGAGTAGCTTTCAAAGACCTGTCGCAGGCTCAGCTGCAGCATTACATGAAAGAAAGCGCCCAGCTTCTGTCGGAAAAAATCACGTTCAAAGCCTCGGACTTCAGCCGAGGCTCTCCTAATGCCAAACCCAAAGTTTTCACTTGCGAAGTGTGTGGGAAGGTAAGCGTTATGTAGAAGGGAGACCCTACCTTCCTCTTTTCTTTCCTTCCTCCCTTACCTCCTTCCTTCCTTCTTTTCTTCCTTCCTTTTTAAAAAAATTGTTTTGGGGATAATCGTTTACATACACTTGTTATAAGGTTATCTTCTCCCTTCCTCTGCCTGGTTTGATTTCAAAGTGTTTGTGTGGCTAACCTGTTTTACTTGTGTTTAATTTTAAGGTCTTTAACGCACACTATAACTTAACCCGTCACATGCCGGTGCACACCGGAGCCAGACCCTTCGTTTGCAAAGTGTGTGGAAAAGGCTTCCGGCAAGCCAGCACTCTGTGTAGGCACAAGATCATTCACACGCAGGTGTGTCCATCTGTCTCAATTTCACCTGGTTCAGTTTGGAACTGTTTGCCGACAAATGACTGATAAAGCCTTACTCTTTAGCAGAAGGTTTGTTTAAAATTTGCTAGCTGGATAGGGGGAAAGGATGAAATTGTTTGCCTTTGTTGGACATAAAAGTGTTTTTGAGCCTGCAGTATTCCACGGAATAATAACAAAATACCTTACATTCTGTTTTTCCTTTCTCTCACTTAGGAAAAACCTCACAAGTGCAACCAGTGTGGCAAAGCGTTTAACAGAAGTTCCACTTTAAACACGCACACTCGGATACATGCAGGTTATAAACCGTTTGTGTGTGAATTCTGTGGCAAAGGATTTCATCAGAAAGGTACAGAATATAGGGATGTGTTTTTTTCATGTGAGTCTTACCAAAAGTTAGTCATTTTTTCCAGGATGTTTTAAAAAAACTATTCCAAAACTGCAGTCAGTGGTGTGGCGCACATCTCATTACTGTTAGAGAAAGGCATTGTTCATATGCCAGTGGGATATCTCTGTTTAACAGCAAGTTCTTATTTTCTATAGTTCGGTTAATAAACGTGTATTGAAATGTAGGTATTTAAAAATAACCCTGGATAGGCGTGCAGGCACCGATAGCTGCCCTGCACGGCGGTGTATGCTGTGGCTCTTCCGCTTGCTTCCTTACCTCCACTGTGTCCACTCCTCCCTTCTCCAGCTCTTTTCAGAATCCCTCCCTGTCATTTGTCTGTTTCAGGGAATTACAAAAACCACAAGTTGACCCACAGCGGGGAGAAGCAGTTCAAGTGCAATATCTGCAACAAGGCTTTCCACCAGGTTTACAACCTCACCTTCCACATGCACACCCACAATGACAAGAAGCCTTTCACCTGCCCTACGTGTGGCAAGGGCTTCTGCAGGAACTTTGACCTCAAGAAGCACGTTCGTAAGCTGCATGACAGCAGCCTGGGGCTGGCCCGCACGACCGCTGGGGAGCCGGGCGCCGACCCTCCGCCCCCGCTACAGCAGCCGCCTTCCGCAACACTGCCACCTCTGCAGCCACCTCTGCCGCCCCCTGGGTCCCTACAGCCTGGTCTCCACCAGGGCCACCAGTGATGAGGCTGATGATCCCCCTAGTCCCAGCCAGGGCCTCACTGCTAAGACATCAGCAGACTACAGCTGTACCTCCTGGTCCAAGATCTTCTGCAGAACCCAGGGCATGTTGGGCCCCTCACTGTAGGGCCGACCAAAAGCCTCTGCACTCCCCGGCCTCTTGCCTCTTGCATGCACCTGTTAAATGGGTTTGTGTATTATATTCTATGTAGGCACTAACAATTACGAGAAATTTGGAGGGTTTGTTTTCTGAGTTTTTAATTTTATTTTGAAAAGACTTTCATCTCGGGTGGAGAGATGGTGTTTGCTTTTTTTTTTTTAAAAAAACAAATTTCTGCTGTATTTATTGAGATCTGTATTATTCTACCCGGGAATGCTGCACCATTTTAATGTTATTATTGTATATATTTCCATTGTGTTGATTCTACGATCTCAAGATGCCTGCTGATCATTATTATCATGAAGTAACAAAATACTGTGTATATGTTATACACACGCACAGAGATGTGTGCGCATGTAAAGGCACATTCCACATTCGTGAGCACACACGTGCACATACACACATATACACACTAGATAAGGGTGGTTCATCATGGATGGCTTTGAATTTTGGTTTTAATTCTTGCACGTGAAAATTGATTTATTGACTGTCGGGAATAAATCCTTGGAACATGCTTATTTAATCAATACCCTTTAGGGTTTGCTTTGTTTTATTCGGTTACAGATCTCTGATTCTGACCTATCATCCTTTCTTTGTTTTCTTTCTTTTTAAAGAGTTGAACCCTGGATTAGGAATTTCCAATGTTTTGCTCTGAAAGTTCACCCAGTGTAATTAGTCTCTTGAACTAGTTATGGTTTGGGGCAAAATTATGAAATTTGGTAATGCTCAGAGATAGATATGGAGTTTTCTAACAGAAGCATGTCTTAGACTTGGGCCATCCGATGTGTTTGTAGTGAGCAGTTTGGTGGGAATACCACACCTAGGAGTTGTGTGTGCCACACACCTCCACAAACACATTGCAATATTGTCATGTGGCTGGGTATCTATTGTTTGCACCCTGAAGTCACATACTGACTTGTATTCAGCTGGCAAAGGAAGCCTTGGTGTTTTTACATGTGTATATATGTTTATAGACGAATATACTTCCATTCAAGGAGGAAACATGGCCGAACACCAAACTGTGGCTGGTGCCAGGTCCTTGAAATGCTTCAAGTGTTAATCAGCAGCTCTGCTGTGAGCTTGGGCTCTGGTGTTTTCTCACTACAAGTCTCTCCTGTTTTCTTGCCAAAACAGTGAAACAACTGCTAAAGACTTTAATTAAGAGGGGTAATTAGTTCAGCTTTATCAAAGCCGGGTTGTTATACTATTAACTGCTCAGTAGAAGCTGCCAGACAAACTCACAGCCCAACACAGCCGTCCCACTGCAGCGGGGGCCACATCCTGGGAGTGGGGCTGGGGGGGGGGGTTGGGCCTTAGGGGTCCCAGCCTTGCCGCCGGGGTCCCAGCCACGCTGCCCGACCTGGGGCCTGCCCAAGCAGCCGGGTGGGTAAATTTCCGCCCCTCCCTCGGCCCACGCGCTCCGGTCCAGGCTGTCAGCTGCAGAGCATCCCCTGCGATTCCACACCGTGGACCCCGTTTCCAAGAGGCCCAAGGATTTCCTCCCTGTGCCGGGAGCAGGGTGGCCTCGGCAGCTCCCTGACAGCCCCCACGGTTGCTGAAGGGGCGCGGGGAACACGTTTAAATCCGCCACACTTTGGTTGGTGCTGTGGCGCGCAGGAAACGGCGCTGCGCGGGGAAGGGCAGGACCTGGGCCAGGGAGGAGCAGTGGGCACCGCGCGGCCGCCGCGGCGATTTCCTTGGCAACCCGCATTCCTGTTTGATGGCGGGAAAGGACTGAAGACTCTGGACGCCAGTGTGGGTTACCTAGCAGGGGGTCCTCAGTGGCCTCGGGGGAGGAATGACCCCCGCAGGGTGATCGCGGGCGAACCGCGAGGGGGGTCCCGGAGGGGGCCATTTGTTGCCATCAGATCTTTCCCTGTCCCTCACAGGTTGGAGGGAGAGGCTGGGGGAGCTGAGAGCCCTGGCGCAGGGTGTGCCTGCGAAGTCCTCCAGAACTGGGAGGTCCTGACACCCCCTGCCAGACAGGGGTTCCTGAGGTTCTAGAGTTTGCCCCAAGACGCACACCCTTCCAGCTCTGGGGCGAGTATTAACCCAGCAATCACAGATCCAGCCTAGACATCATTTTTTCTGACCTCCTTATATCCCCAACTTTGTCCTTTGAAGAGGGCAAAACTATGTTAAATTCGACTTTGGAAAGCGATTGAGGAGGGGGTTTGGTGTTCCATGGTTGGGTGGATTCTGAGTCTTCCCTGGCTCGGGAAGCCCCCTTTTCTCTTGACTGTCATAGCCGGAATTGATAACATTATCCCACGCTGACCGCATTCCCTCTCAGCTGCCTATGTTGCAGAAGGCGTTTCTGGAAATGCCAGGAAGTTTATGGGGAACCACCTTTGGGGGTGGGCTTGGTTTGACTTTGAGAGGTTTTTGTTTTTGTTTTCCCTCCTGTAAGTAAGCAGAATGAGATGAGTGGTCATTATTATTTGCAATGCATATGTTTAAGTCAAAGGGCAGAAAATGGTCTTTGCTTCTTGAACTTACATATTCCAAATAAGTATTGGAACTTATTTTCAAAACCCAGGTTGTAATTATTCTAGACATTCAAGACGACATTTTTACTGGAAAAAAAAAATTGAATATTGTCGAGGAAAATTACTAAACCATAAAACACTTCCTGTTAGGGAGGTTTAATGTGTAGTGCTTCTGCCTCCTAAGCCAGTCAGTGTGAAAAAAGAAAACTTCCATGAAGAATGGAATTGATACTTGGCAATACAGAAAGAGAGGGAAGGAGGGGAAAAAAGGGGAAAAGAGAGAAAAGAAAAGGAGGGGACTGAGAGTAAAGAAAACAAGAGAAGGAAAGGAAGAAAAGGAATAGGAGAGAAGGAAAGAAAAAGAAAAGGTAGCAGATCCAACATTCTAACACGGAAGGACTTTGTATAAGGTCTGACTTGGGATGGTGCAGTCGTTTCACTGGAAGCAGGCACCGGGACACAGTGGTCTCTGCTCCCAGATTTGAGCAGCCTGACATCAGTGATTAATTAATTTCCAAGAGGAAATTCTCTCAGCCTAAGCTCTGGCGAGAACTCCTTATCAGGAGGTGAATTATCAATGAACTTTATGACAAAGTTGTTACTAAATAGCAAGGAAAATCTCCCTGAAGAGAATATGAGTTTAGGGATTAAGTTTATGGGAGGAAGTTGATAAAGTAAAACACTTAACTAATAGTCAATGGAAGACCTTACAAATTCTCTCCTAACAAAATTCTCTTTCTTCGAACAAATATTGAAGGGTGATGGTTTCCCCCTTTAACTAGCTAACCTCTGTATGTTTGTTTGTGTGACTGTGTGCATATATACCAGAGTGTTCTTACAATGATTTTTATGCTTGTTCATGAAATAGGTATATTAAAAGTACAAATAATAACATGGCATCATTCCAAGCCACCTTCTTTTTAACAGATGTGAGCCAGTGAATTCTCTCATGTTTAGTGAGGAAGAGGCCCACGTCTAGGTCATTTGCTGAGGGAACTGGATTATCCTCACCATCCTCTATGGAATTAACTTTGGTCTAGATGATGGCTCACAAGGTGGCAGGAAACAGTTTCTAGAAATTTAGTGACCTACTGGGGTTTTATGTTTTGTTCAATTTTAGAAACCAGAATATAGAGCAGAATTAACAATGTAAGTAGCTAATTCTTATCTATTTTGTTTTATTTAACACAGACCCAAATCCTGATTTCTAAAGGTGTCTTTCCAAAAGTTATAATTTGTTTGGACTTCCAAATCACAGTGTAAGGACAAGTTATTGTGCAAACGTAAGACTAGGGTGTCAGTTTTTTAGTAATAAATGAAAGCTTTAGTAAGGTGCCTCACTCATCAAAGCAGGTTTGAAGTTTAGTGAGTGTCTTATGAAACCTTGTTCCTTTACAAATGGGAACTAAATTAATCCACACAATACAGAGGAGTCATAATTCTCGGAATCTGGGCATCTTTTTCCTCTTATATTAATGGTAGCCATCAATATCAGAAATCATAATTTTGCTAGAACTACTGACAACTCAAAGAACAGGCTAAGATATAACTGCACTGGATATGTTTTACTTTTTTATTTTTTTAAGAATTATTTCATTTAACTTTATATTTATTTATTTATTTTTATTTTGACCAGAGAGGGACAGAATGAGAGAAAGAGAGAGAGAGAGAGAAAGTGAGAAAGCAAGTTACCAGGTCCCGGGACTTGAACCACGGTCAGCCATGTGGGAGTCCAGCATCCTCAACTATCACACCACCTGCAGGCCCCACAGTGGATATGTTTTACCTTTCTAAATTATTTATCACAAAATATGCAATATACAATATAAATGATTTGAAATTCAAAACTGAAGTGAAAACAAAAAATTGTTTTGGTCACCTCAGAAATCCTTATACTGGGTAAATCTTTGTTATTCATAAAGTTTATATCTTTATAGGATCATAACTTGCTCTCTTACTACAGTATGTTTTTCCCTCCAGATTGGTCTTACTATGTTGGCCTAGAATTCACAATACTCTTGCTTCTCAAGTAGACCACTGTGCCTGGCTATGAAGTATACATTTTTTTAGAGAGAGAGATTTTTACTTATATGACATGTGCGCTGACTAGAGAAACTGAGAGAGAGAAAGTGAGAAATCACCCCCTGGGGGGGGGGGTGGCCATGCCACAATCCTTTCTCCTCCATTCTCAGAATTTATGGTCTCCTCTCAGGATTTATGGATGGGCATGCATGCACATGTATCCAGTATAATTTTCAAGTCACTGATTCAGAGACTCGAGCTGCAGTTGACAATATGGGAGTCCAGTGCCTTAACCACTATGCCACCTGCTGCCCTCCAAAGCATACTTTACAAACTATGAACACTAAAACAAACCTAAATCATAAGGTAAGAATATGAGTTGTTGGCTGTCAAGAGAAAAAGTGATTTTGAACCAAGCAAAACATTGCCTTTTGCTATGTTTTTGCAAAAACACAGATTGCTCTGACACAAGTTATATGTTTCTATTAGATTAATTAAAAACTGAAAAACAAACAGTATTAATAAGTAAAGGATACCTTGTTATGAATTTCATTGCTTCTAGGAATAAATGCATGTATTCATTCCAGCTCCAGGGCAAACTGAAAACAAATAATGATGTATTATCAACACACTGGCCATTTGTGTACTTTGGTATTTATTAAAGCAATTGATAGTTTAAGCTAATCTAGGTTATTTAGCTCTATGCAATAGAGGAAAAAAAGGAAGTCTGGTGTCTAAACGACCTTGGTAGGAAAATCTCTGTAATCAAATTTTTCTGCATCTATTGTGACATGTTGCCCATAATAAACTTTGAGGAAAAGTCGAAATACACCATGCAGCTGAATGGGCACAAGTTATCACAAATAACTGTGTGCATTTTCTGTTCAAGATTGAGGTGACGTTGTTGTCCAATGGAATAATGTTGCTATTGGTCTTATGAAGATTAAGTTACTAAGTAAAGATGAAATAAAATTCTGTCAATATAAGTCTCCAAGGTTAGTAATTTGCTGTCAAACAAATGCTTGTGGGTACAAAGGTGTGGGAATGGAGAAAGAAAGCATCAAGTGTCAATTTCTAAATGGAGCTAGAGATCTATCACAAAATGAAGATCAAGAGTCCAGCTCTGAAGTTCCTTTTTTAAAAGTTTGTTTCTCCTGGGGTCAGCAGTTGGCGTAATGGCTATGTCACTGGACTCCCATGTTCAAGACTGCAGTTCAAGTCCTGGACCCAGTAGCTTAAACTCACACCAAGAGCGTGTGCATGTATGCTCAAGATCCCCAGAGGAGAATGGAGAAGGGATTGCGGCGTGGCCACCTCCCCTGGGGGTGATTTTTCACTTTTTGTCTCTCTGTCTCTCTCTGTCTTTCTGGTGAGTGCATGTGCCCCATAGCCGAAACCTCTCCTCCCCCCGCCACCCCAAAAAGTTTATTTCTTCCAGGAGAAAGGGAAAAACAAAAAAAGAGAGACAGAGAAAGAGGGAAGTACACAGGCTGCTGCAATACAGTCCATGCTACAACATGGTCTCAACCAGCCTGGTATGTACAGGAAAGCCTTGTAATATACATATATATTACTTATATTTTAATATATAATATATATACTTATATATTTGAATTATTTCATTTAATTTATTCATGCATTTATTTTAATTTGACCAGAGAGAGATAGAAAGAGAGATAATGAGAAAGCAAGCCACCAGATCCAGGACTTGAACCATGGTCAGCCACGTGGGAGTGTCCAACACCTTAACCACCATGCCACCTGCTGGTCCCTTCTTATATATATTTTAATAAAGAACTTTACTTTTTTTTTTTTTAACTGCCATGGGGTCCATGTGCTTAGCAGAGAGAGACAGTGAGAGAAAAAGAAAGAAATCATCCCCCAGGGAGGATGGTGATGCTGCAATTTCCTCATGAGATTTTGGACACATACATGCACCCAGAGTAATTTTCAAGCTGCTGGGTCTGGAACTTAAATCTCAGTTGACCATGTGGAAGTGCAGTGCCTTAACCACTATGCCACCTGTGCCCGAGAACTTAACATTTTTTGTCTGTTAAATGTTTTTTCCCTTTGCACCTCACACCTACCCTCTACTACCCACTCTCTGCAATTCACTCTCCTCCCTACAGTCTCTAGTATCTATTAACCTCTCTACTACCATTATCTTCAGATGTCTTCATTTCTGTCAGAGTGGAGATATTTGGTACAAATTGAGTGGGGATACATAGTGTGTGTCTTTCTGTGTCTGTCAAAGTCTGACTCACTGCACTCATCATTGAGGCTTCAATATTCATTCACTTTGAATCAAACAATAGGATCTCGTTGTTTCTTATAACCAAACAATATTCTATAGTATATATGTTCTACAGTTTTTCAACCCAGTCATACATTTTTGGACTCTTGGGTTGGTTCTATGTTTTAACAGTTATGAATAATACTGCAATAAACATGGATCTGCAAGTGTCTATCTGACTGAGTGCTTCCCTATCCTTTGACTAAATACCAAGGAGAGAGATTACTGGGTCATACGGTAGTTCTATTTGCAGGTGTTTGAGGAAACTCCATATTGTTTTCCACAGGGGTTGTACTAATTCACATTCCCACTAACAGCCTAAGAGGGTTCACTTTTCACTGTAGCCTTGCCAACACTTGTCTTTATTTATTTTTTTATTCTAGTTATTCTAACTGGGGTTAAATGGCATCTCACTGTGGTTTTCATTTGCATTGCTTTTATGACGAGGGACTTTGAACATTTTTTCATATGTCTTTTGGCCACTCATAACTATTTTTTGGAGAGTTGTCTATTCAATTCATTTGCCCATTAAACATTTTTTTTTTATGAGTGAATTGCTTGAGTTCTCTATATATTCTGTATATCAATCCCTTGTCTGAGGAATAATTTGAAAATATATTCTTTCATTCTGAGGGTTGCCTTTTCACTCTAATTATTGTATCTTTTATTGTGTGGAAACTTTTAGATTAATGTAATCCTATTTGTCTATTTTGGGGATTATTGCCTGTGATGTAGGAATCTTATTGAAGAAATCTTTGCCTACTCCAATGTCTTCATAGCTTTCTCTATGTTTTCTACTAGTAGTTTTATAATTTGAGGCTTTATATTTAAATCTTTGATCCATTTTCAGTTGAGTCTTGTTACTGGTGAGAAATAGGGGTCCAGTTTCATTTTTCTGCGGGTGGATATCCAGTTCTTCCAGCACCACTTGCTGAAAAGACTCTCTTTCCTCTGTTTCACTGTCTTGGACCCTTTCTCAAAAAGCAATTGACTATATGATTTGGGGTTTATTTCTGGATTCTCTGTTCTGTTCCACTGGTCCATGTGTCTAATTTTGTGACAGTTTTTTTTTTAATAATTATTTAATTAATTAATTAATTAATTAATTTTAGTTTGACCAGAGAGAGACAGAGGGTGAGAGTGAGAGAGAGAGGATGTGAGAAAGCAAGCCACCATATTCAGGACTTGAACCCTGGTCGGCCATGTGGGAGTGTCCAACGCCTTAACCACCACGCCACCTGCTGGCCCCTTGTGACAGTTTTGATGACCACCATTTTGTGATGTATTTTGAAATCAGATAGTGAATTCCTATTTTATTCTTTTGTCACAGTATTGCCTTGGCAATATGGGATCTTTTATGATTCCAGACCAATTTTTTTTTTTTTTTTGAGAGGTTTTTGCTATAGGGCGCATGCACTTGCCAGAAAGACAGAGAGAGACAGAGAGATAGAAAGCAAGAAATCACCCCCCAGGGGGATGACCACACCACAATCCCTTCTCCTCCATTCTCCTCTTGGGATCTTGGTCATGCACGCACACAAGCCCAGTGTGAGTTTAAGCCACCGGGTCCAGGACTCGAACCATAGTTGACTACGTGGGAGTTCAGCTACATAGCCATTGCGCTAAATGCTGGTCCCGATTCCAGACCAATTTTATAATTTTATTTTGTATTTCTGTGAAGAATGTCACAGGCAATTGGATTGGAATCACACTGAATATGTAAATTAATTTGAATAGAACTGGCATTTTGATTATATTCATTCTTCCAATCCAAGATCACAGGGTGATCTTCCATTTTTTTGGTATCATACTCAATTTCTTTTTCAGCTTTTCATAGCTTTCCTTTTAGAAGTCTTTCATTTCTTTGGGTTAGGGTTATTCCTAGATATTCATTTTGCAGCTATTGTAAACAGGATTGCTTTTTAAAATCCTGTCTTGGTCTGTTCATTGTTAGTGTATAAAAATGCTATACATTTGTGTATGTTGACTTTGTGTCCTGCTACTTTACTAAATTCATTTATCACTTCTAGGAGTTTGTGTGTGTGTGTGTGTGTGTGTGTGTGTGTAGACTCCTTGACTTTTCTATGTATATATGCATATTATCTGCAAATAGGGACAGTTTAGTATCTTTTCCTATCTGAATGCCTTTTATTTTACTTTAAAAAAATTTTTGTGTTTTTGTTGTTGCTTTTCCAGTCCTTAAGATGTGATATTATTTATTTGCCACCTTCCTATTTTTTTCTTGTGAACACTAATGACTATGAACTTTCCTCTTATGAGTGCTTCTGCTGTCTCCCAAAGGTTATGGAGAGTGGTGTTTTCATTATCCTTGGTTTCAATGAATCCTTTCATTTCAGCCTTAATTTCTCCAGTACTCATTCAGGAGTAGGTTGTTTAGTTTCCATGCTTTTGTGTATTTTTGAGAGGTCCTTTTGTGGTTGATTTTTCAGTTTAATTCTATTGTTGCTAAAGAAGATGCTGGATATAATTTCTGTACTTTTAAATTTATAGGGACTTGTTTCATAACCCATTATGTGGTCAATCTTCAAAAATGTTCCATGTGGAGATGGGGAAAAAAGTGTATTTGTAGTTTCTGGGTGGAGTGCACGATGTATGTATGTCTGTCTGGTCCATTTGGTTTATGGTATAAATTAGTTCCTGTATCTCTTTATTTTTTGTTTAGATGACCTATCCACTGCTCTCAGTGAGATGTTCAAATCTACAACAATAAGTGTACTGCAGTCAATATCTCCCTTCAGATCTAGTCATCTTTATTTTACATTTTTGGATACCCCAGAATTGGGTGCATGAATATTTATGATTCTTATCGCTTGATTTTTTTAAAAATCCTTTTAGAACTATGTAGTCTCCCTTTCTGTCTCTTTTCTCCCTTTTTATCCTGAAGTCTATTTTGTCTGTTATCAATAGAATGATTCCTGCCTTTTTTTTTTTCACTTCTGTTTACATAAAATGACATTTTCCAGCCGTTCACTTTCAGTCTCTGTGTATCTTTTTCAGTGAGATGAGTTTCTTATAAGCAACATACAAAGGGTTCCAATTTTTCATCCATTGAGTCAATCTGTATCTTTTATCTGGGGAATTCAATCTACTAACATTCAAGGTTATAATTGGTATGTGTCAACTTAGCTCATTTACTCCCCCCCCCCCCCCAAGTGTTTTCTGTTCTCTTGCTTCTATTTATCTTCCTTAGTTTTCCAGGTGTAGTGTTTCCTTAAGTATTTCCTATAGGACTGGCTTACTTTTGGTAAATTCTTTCAGCTTTTGTTATCTGGGAAGGATTTTATTTCTCTTTTACTTTTGAAGGATACTCTTGCTTGGTATAGTATTTTTGGCTAAAATTGTTCTCCTTTGAAAGTTTCAAATATGTCTTCCCATTTTTTCCTTGTTTCAGTTGAGAGGTTCAATGTTAGTCTAATAGGATAACATTTAACATTTGTAACTTGACATTTCTCTCTGGTCATTTTTAGAATATTGAATATTGCCTTTGTCTATTAACACTTTGGCTATAATGTGCCTTGGAGAAGATCTTCTTACATTAAGTCTGTTTGGTATTCTTTATATTTCCTGGATTTGGATTATTATTTGCCTATCTAAGTTAGGATAGGTTTCAATTAATATGTCATGAAAGAGGTTTTCTAAGACTCTGTCAACTCTTCACTTTCTGGAATACTCATATTTGGCCATTTAATGGTGTCTAGGATTTCCTGTGTGTTGTCTTCATTTTTAGTGGTTATTTTTACGTTTTTTACAATTGCTTGGATTAAATGAGAAGCTTTGTCTTCAAGGTCAGAGATTCTTTCTACTGCATGACCAAATCTGCTGTTAATAGTTTCAAGGAAGGTTTTGATTTCCTGCATTGCGTCCTTTAACTGAAGAAGGTTTGTTTGATTCTTTTTCAGCATGTCTATATCTTTATTGAGTTCTTCCTTCAAATCATGGAAAGACTTTCTTATCTCCTGGGACTGCTTGTCTGTTTTCTCTTATATCTCATTGAGTTTAGCTATGATAAATATTCTGAATTCATTTTCTGACATTTCTGTGATTTCTTGTATTTTATCCATTGTGGTGTGGAGTTACTGTGCTCCTTTGGAAGGGAGAAGTATTTTCTGCTTTTCTGGAGGCTCTGCTGTGATTTTTAGACATCTGGAAATTAATTAACTTCTTACTACTTCTTTGGAGTAGGTTTCTGTAACTGTACACACTTGTGATTCCTTTTGATTTGAATTAGATCTGTGTCCTTCTTTGACTTTGGGTGACAGTGTTAGTTATAAGCTCAGATTCACACAAAAAAACTTCTGTGCTTTTTTTCTGGGATGAACATGGAGAGAGAACTCTTGCAAAGCCTCACTGTGCTCAGATCTTTTGGTCCTTCATATCCAAATTTTCTGGTCCCTGTGTGGCTGAGGGCTGATCTGAGAAACTAGAGTGTAAGGTGGTATGTAAAATCCATGCTGCATTGTGAGGGCATGCAGGCCAAGGCAGTCCCTTCTTCCACACACTAGGATCAGTAGGGAACTTTGTCAGCGAGCTGGGATCAGGTGGCCCTGCTTTCCTTCTGCTCCTGGTTGGGTAAGGAGTATAGTGGTGGCAGAGCTAGAAAGTTGGAGGAGGTTAAGGTAATGAATTCCCAACCATGTGAGAGTTCAGTATCTTAACCACTATGCCACCCACTGACCCTGTTTTGTTTACCTTTTAAGATGCAAAGAACAGTATTATGGTGTTGGGTCAGTCTAGTAGTGCAGTGGTTAAATGCTGAGTGGAGGGAGTTGGATCCCATATGGCTAAGTGCAGCTTGAATTCTGGACCTGACATCTTGAAGAACACACCAAGAACAGGCCAGCCCACTGTGTGGTGGTCAAGGCAGCTGGATCCCATATGGCTGACTTTGAGGTTCAAGTCCCAGACTTGGCAGCTTGAAAAACACACTGAGCTTTACAATCTAAATAATGTATAGCAATTAAATGAATAAATAATAATTAAAATTAATAAATAAAAAATTTTAAAAAAAGAAAAAGAAAAGACACTGGGGCATACATGGATTGTCCAAATCCCCAAAGTTGGGAGAAATGGAGGGAAAACATTGTGGCATGACTATTCCCTATAGGTATGTTTTCTCTCTCTCTCTCTCTGTCTCTCTCCAGTGAACAACGTCATCCTCTGGCAAATTACAAGAAAGAAACAAGCAAACAAAACACCAGGCACATGTCCAATGTCCAAAATCCTAACAGGACAGAGTAATAGAGGTTACATGGCCAGTCCTAAAGGTTTTTTTTTTTTTTTTTTTAGAATTATTTTACTTAACTTTATTTATTCATTTTAATTTGACAAGATGAGGAGGAGAGAGAGAAAGAGAAAGCAAGCTGCACGTCTGGGAAAAGAACCGCAGTTGGCCACATGAGACTCCAGCAACCTTAACCACCATGCCAGCTACCAGTCCCAAGATTTTTATGATAGGTATTTTAAAGTCTTTTCCCACTAATTCTGACATCTGTCATATTGAGAATCTGTTTCTGTTGCTTATTTGTTCTCTAAATTTTATGTTACATTTTCTTCTTTCCATGTCTACTATTATTTATTGTATGCTACCTACTTTAGCTTCTAGGTTGTCAAGAGTCTACATTTTTATGACAGTTATTCACAGTCTGTTTTTTAATACATTATACATTGTTGCATGTTTTGCTTAGTTCTATAATTTTTTTTTACATTTGGAAGGTGTCTCAGATACTCTTTACTGAATTATTGTAGGAACTGAATGTGTAGATATATTTCGTTTAAAGTTCCTGATATAGACTGTGGGAAGAGTATCTAGAAAGAGCTGTATGGATTATTTTCTCCAGGAAGAATCTGTGACAAGGCAGGCAGCTGGAGGATTATAAACTAATTACCTGTACAAAAAGAAAACAAATTTTATTGTATTTTTTACATCTGACTTTTTGAAGGCCATTTAACTCTTCATTTTAAACCTTGCCTAGCGTGTTAAACTATTACTCAAAGTCTAGAGCGGTGTTTGCTACAATACATAGCAGATGTTTAATCATTGTTGAACTTTTCTGGATCATTAGCATGTGTACAACTGTTAGTGGAAGGGATGAATCCAAGTAGCTCTGGGAAGAAAATAATTTAAAAATGCTTAGTGATAGGGACCAGCGTTGGCATAATGGCTATGTCGCTGGACTCCCATGTAGTCGACTGCAGTTTGAGTCCTGGACCCAGTGGCTTAAACTCATGTTGGGCGCTTGTGTGTGCGTGCCAAAGATCGCAAGAGGAGAATGGAGGAGAAGAGATTGCAGTGTGGCCATCCCCCCAACGGGTGAGTTCTCATGTTCTCTCTGTTTCTCTCTGTCTTTCTGGTGAGTGCACACGCTCTGTAGCAAAAACATCTCAAAAAAAAAAACAAAAAAAACCCCTTAATGATAATATAACATTTGCATTTTCTTTTATATTTTACAGAGCTTTTATACATTTGATCTCATTTGATTCTCTATTTAAAAAATTATGAGTTAGGAAGACTAAGTCTGATGGTACCTATTTTTTTTTTTTTTTTTTTTTTTTTTTTTTTTTTGTGGAGGTTTTCTCCTTAAGGTATGTGTGCTCACCAAAGAGAAAGAGGGACAGAAAGAGACAGTGAGAAGAAAAATTAGAAATCATCCCAAGGTAAGATGGCCATGCTGCACTCCCTTCTCCTCTATTCTTCTCCCGGGATCTTGGGCACATATGCTCATGCACCCGAGCATGAGTTTTAAGCTACTGGGACCAGGACTCAAACCACAGTCAGACATGTGGGAGTCCAGCAATGTAACTGGTACACCATCTGCTGGCCTCCTGATTGTACATTGTACAGACAAGGACTTTAAACAAAATTTACCACAGGTATGTATGCTCACTACAAAGAGACAGAAAGAGAGAGAGAGATGAGAAAGAATCTGCCATGATGCATGGCCATGTCACAATCCCTTCTCCTTCATCTTTTCCTCCTTTCAGGATTGGGGGCACTCATGTATGTGTGTCCAGCATATTATCAAGTTGCTGGGTCTGGGACTTGAACTGCATAATCGGCCACATACAATCCAGCTGCTTTAACACCAGGCCACAGGCCTGTCCTAGATGAAGATTTTGAGGGTTTTAGTGGTGGAGAGACTTGCCCATGATCATCCAGATGGCAAAAGGCAGAATGAAAAGATAGAAGACTAGATTATGGTTTTTATCTTCTGATGTTAAGCCCATGAGTAAGAAAAATAAAGGAATTAGCAAGGCCTAGCAATGAATGTCCTAGAACCCTGAAAAGATAGGGCTTATAAGAGTTAAAACAAGGACCAGAACCAGATTTAACTCTACTATATAATGATTATTAATCAATAAAGGTTGACTTTTATTTTTTTTCCAATATCCCAACTGGAGATAAAATTATACTCTTGGGGGTGGCTCTATACTGCAGTAGTTAAGCCTCATGTTTAGGGAGATGGATCTTACATGGCTGACCATGGTTTGAATCCCAGCCTCAGTGGCTCAAAAAGACATGTGTGTGTGTGTGTGTGTGTGTGTGTGTGTGTGTTTATGCCCCAGATCCTTAGTGGATGGAAAGATGGAGGAAAAAGCATTGAAGTATGACCATACCCCATGGCAGGGGGGTTTACCTCTCTCTTCTCTGGCATGCATACATGCCCTTCAGCAAAAAGAAAAAAAAAAGAAAGAAAACTAGATAAATATCTTAATTTAGAAAAATGCACTTTAAGAAGATTATGTTTTTAATTATTTTTATTTAACTTTATTTATTTATTTACATATTTTAATTTGACCAAAGAGGGACAGAGCGAGAGTGAGAGAGGGAAAGTAAGAAAGCAAGCTGCCAGGTCTGGGACTCAAACCACAGTCAGCCATGTGAGAGTCTAGTGTTCTTAACCACCATGCCACTTGCCAGCCCCTAAGAAGATTTTGGTTTTTTTTTGGAGAGGTTTTTGCTATAGGGCGCGTGCGCTCACCAGAAAGACAGAGAGAGACAGGGAGACAGAAAGTGAGAAATCACCTCCCGAGGGGGATGGCCATGCTGCAATCCCTTCTCCATTCTCCTCTTGGGATCTTGGGCACGCACACACACACGCCCAGCGTGAATTTAAGCCACCAGATCTGGGACCTGACCCACAGTAGACTATATGGGAGTTCAACAACATAGCCATTATGCTAACTGCTGGTCCCAAGAAGATTTTTTTAAATCTCACATTTAACTAAACATGAGAAGGTGTTTAATAGGGGTGCTGGGTTAAGGAGTTAACATGTGGGGGAAAAATATAATTGGATCCCTTCTTCATACAGTACACAGACTCATTTGGTGATGAATCAAGAACTTCTATTTGAGGGACCAGCAGTTAGCGTAATGGCTATGTCGCTGGACTCCCACGTAGTCGACCGCGGTTCGCATCCCGGACCCGGTGGCTTAAAACTCACGCCAGGTGCATGTGCGTGCGTGCCCAAGATCCCAAGAGGAGAATGGAGGAGAAGTGATTGCGGCGTGGCCATGCCCCCTGGAGGGTGATTTCTCGCTTTCTATCTCTCTGTCTCTCTCTGTCTGTCTGGCGAGTGCACGCGCCCTATAGCAAAAATTTCTCCAAAAAAAGAAAGAAAAAAAAAAAAAGAACTTCTATTTGAAAGGCAACAGGGTATAATGTTTAAAATACTAAAGCATTTTTTTTTCTTTAGGATTTTTTTTTTTTTCTGAGCGATTTTTGCTATAGGGCATGTGTGCTTGCTGGAGAGACTGAGACACAGAAAGAGAGAAATCACCCTCCAATGGGATGGCCACACCACAATCCCTTCTTCATTCTTCTCTTGGGTTTTGGGCATGTGCACACATGCACCTGGTGTGTTTCGTCTGGGACACGAACCATGGTTGGCCATGTGGGAGTCCAGCACCTCAACTACTTTGCCACCTGCTGGCCCCTAGGAATGTTTTCTTTAGGATTTAAAAAAATATATATGTGAGAGGCCTTCAAAAATTAGTGGTGAATATTTATTATAAATAAACTATGCATGGACTTCAATTTTTGTTTGTCTTTGTTTGCTATAGGGCATATGTGCTCCCTGGAGAGAGACAGAGAGGGAGAGAGAGAAAAGAAAGTGAGAGAATGCTCCTTGGGTGGAGTACCATGCTGAAATTCCTTCTCTATTCTCCTCTCAGGATTTTGGGTAGACATGCACACCCACCTGATGTGCTTTTTAAGCTACTGGGTCTGGAACTTGAACTGTGCAGTTAACTGTGTGGCATCCAGCCACCTTAACCACCATACCACCTCACTGGCCCTGGATTTTATATTTTTTTGTACCAAAATAAACGTGTGCTTTAATCCATTTTTTCATGAACAATTTGAAGTCCCTCCACATGTAGCTAAAATATAAAGGAGAAGTTTAATAACTAATTTATTATAATTAGGAACTATGCTCACCAGAAGACACTATAAAAAAGCAAAAACTAGTAGACTGAAAGGAACTATTTGTAACACATATGACAGCTAAAACTATTTTTTTTTTTTTGAGAGGTTTTTGTTATCGAGCACATGCACTCACCAGAAAGGGAGACAGAGAGCAAGAAATCACCCCCTGGGTGGGATGGCCACACTGCAATCCCTTCTCCTCCATTCTCCTCTCGGGATCTTGGGCACGCATGCACATGCACACACACCTGGCCTGAGTTCAAGCCACTGGGTCTGGGACTCGAACCACAGTCGACTACATGGGAGTCCAGTGACATAGCCATTGCACTAACTGCTGGTCCCAGACAGCTAAAACTTTTAACACATATAGCTGGCTAATGGCAGCCAACATATATTTAGAAGTCTACTAATTAAAATATAAATGACAAAACAAAACATGAAAAAATGGGTAAATCTTGAAAAGATACTACACATAGAGGAAATCAAAAAGGTGCATAAACATCTGAAAAAAAATGCTTAACCTTCTTAGCAATCATCAAAATGCAAATTATCACCACATTGAGATCTAATTTAATACCTAGCCAGTTGGAAAAATTAAAATCTTTACTGTAACAAGGATGGTAAATATATGTAGGTCAACCATAACACTTAACGTTCCTGATGGGAAAGTAACCTATTTTTACTACTTTAGAAATATTTTGTCATCATCTAGTAAATATGCCTGTACACTTGCCCATTACCTAGAAATTCTTTTCTTACCTACACACTTTAAAGAACTTTGGAAGCACAGCTTCCTAGAGATAGGCACAAAGCTTCCCAATAGTAGAGCTATAGTTATAAAAACCTGGAAACAACTCAAAAGTCTGTAAACAGGAAAAAAATTGCAGTGAATTTGTACAATACAATAGCAGGGGGAATAAATGAATTATTGTCACATGCAAAAAGAATGAGTAAATTTCAGAAAATAATTTGAATAAAAATGCAGGTTACTGAAGAATGTACATTGTATAAATGTATTCATTAAAAAAATCAAAATGTGTGGTGAATCTATCCCTAAATCCAAGAAATGAAGAACCAAAAAAATTTTTTTTGAGAGGTTTTGCTATAGGGCACATGCGCTCGCCAGAAAGACAGAGAGAGACAGAGAGACAGAAAGCGAGAAATCACCCCCCAGGGAGGATGGCCACGCTACAATCTCTTTTCCTCCATTCTCCTCTCAGGATCTTGGGCACGCACGCACATGCTCCCGGCGTGAGTTTAAGCCACCAGGTCCGGTACTTGAACCGCGGTCGACTACGTGGGAGTCCAGCGACATAGCCATTATGCTAACTGCTGGTCCCTTTTTTTTTTTTTTTTTTTTTAGAGCAAAATATTTAGAATGATGGTTATCTGTGATCAAGGAAAAAGGGAATAGGACTGGGGGATACACAAGAGATTTCTTACATTTTCTTTTCTTTCTTTTTCTTAAAAGATACATGTGCTTACTAGAGAGAGAGACGGGGAAAAGAGCACCCCTCCCCCCATAGGGTATGGTAGCACCAAAATCCTTTCTCCTCTATTTCTCCAACTTGTTGGGATTTTAGGCATGTACGCATACATACATGTCTGGGCATGTTTATCAAACCACTGTCAACTATGTGGGATCCAGTTGACCATGACCATGAGGTCATGAACTGGCCCAAAAGATTTCAATATCAATGATCAAGCTTTTTTTTTTTTTTTTAAACTGTGTGTACATGGATGTTTCTTACATAATGATTTCTAATATATTTCATAGCTATTCTTTTGTATCTGATAATCCTTTCATTAAGAAAACTTCAAAAAAACTTTTGTATTTGAAACTTTTAGGCCATAGAGAAGTCAAAATGCAGAGGAATATTCAGGTACATTAGTATTTATAGTAATAATATAGAAAGAGTAAAAAGAAATAAATCTAGCTCTTAAAAAAAGTTAGAAAAAGGAGTCAGCAGATGGTGTAATGGCTACATTGCTGGACTTCCACATAGTCGACTGCAGTTCGAGTCCTGGACCTGGCGACTTAAAACACAGATGCATGTGCGTGTGTGCCCACGTGTTACTGTTGCACCTCCAGTTGTCCTCTCTGATCAATGATTTTAATAAGCAACTGTGCCATCAGCCAACAGTGTGCTCAGGGAGTGCAGATGATGACAGGGATAGTGGAATCTCAGGATGAAAGGGGCACGTATCCCTGAATTGCCAGGTAGATACGGGCCACTGCTTATCAGGAACCTTGTTTGCACTGATGAGCAAAAAATACATTTTTGGGATGCTATCATGAATTTTTGGGTCATATTTATTAGCTCAGACTTACCTACTCTAACTAATACAGAAATTGAAACTAACATCGGAGTTGGGTATTGCCACTACAACCCGAAAATATATGCCGTTGATTTAGATGATGAGTTGCAAATAAGCAGAGATACAGGCTGTAGAGTTCCAATGTTCTTTCTTTTTTAAAGATTTTTTGCCATAGGACACATGTGTTTTCTGGAGAAACAAAGAGAGACAGAGACGGAAAGTGAGAGATCACTCCCCAGTGGGGCCATGGGCAAGCCCTTTCCTTCATTCCTATCATGGGATTTGGGGCACACATGCACATGCAACCAGCATGTTTTTCAGGTTACTCTACAATCCCCTTACTCTGGTCTACACATCATTGGAATCTTGGTCATACATGTACACACCTGGTGTGTTTCAGGTCAACTGGGATAGGGATCCAAATGGTGGCTGGCCGTGTGGCTTCTAGCACAGCAGTCTGGCATGTTACTGACTGCACCCAGAGGCAGGGCTTATACTGATTTTGGAATGTTGACCTAGCCTTAGATGCTTAGAATAAATCCCACCTGGGTATGATGTATAAAACTTTCTGTGCATTGTGTGATCACAATGCACTGTTACATGATTTGGAGGTTACAAGTATGAATAAAAACCATCTTCTATCTTAAAAAACATTCTTATGGTCAATTAGAGGAAACTAAAGATACAGACACGTTTAACTATAATTTATGGCAGAGCATAGCAAACGTTCTAAGAGAGGAGAAAATCCTACAGTTGTGTTATTTTATTTTCATTTGCTATAGCGCAGGTGCGCTTGCTGGACAGAGACAGACTATTCGATTCCTGGTCCTGACGGCTTGAAAAACACATCAGGCACACTTGAAAAACACGTTGGGCACATGCACATACATGCCCACAATCCTGAGAGGAGAATGGAGGAGCAGGGATTGTGGCACAGCCACTACCCCCACTGCCAGGCGGTGCTCTCTCACTTTGTCTCTCTACCTACTGATACGTAGAGCTGAAATTAGACTCAGACCTAATGATGGATATAATCCTTGCTTCCATACATTTACTCTGCCTCACACCGTTATACACTTACATAGAAAACACAAATGTATTTTTACTTGGCTTTCAAGTCTCTTACTTAGCAAATGAGCATGGCGTTTCCTTTGAATTTCCTCATTCCTTCAATAAAAGGAAAACTGGAGGCACTAGGTGGATATGGAATTGCCTAATTCTGCAATTGAGTAACTCCATGGTGTTCTTGTGCCTCAGACCCATAAAGCCAAACAAAGAAAACATAATCCCCATCTGCTACAATCTGTAGTTACCCGGCTCCTCCCTGAGGGAGGCAATTCCCGACTGTTGCAGCCATTACTGTGTGTTCTCTGCATGGACTTGCCTTTAACGTGTGAGTTAGCTCTTTTTTCTCAACTTGGGCCAATTTTTTTTTTTTCCACAGAAAATTTACAGAGACGCTTAAGTGGAAGTTCACCTGTGTTTGTTCCTTGCAAATTCAGGAAGCAAAGTTCACTTAGCCCTAAGGACATTTAATAAGGAATGTGTGATGGCTTATTTTAAGAGAGGTACAATTTTTAAGGCTCTTCACAATGAAAACAGCACGTGTCCTAGTTGCTTTTTATTACGAGGGATAATTGGGCTCTTTATATTATAGCCATGTGCAATAGTGAATGGATATTTCTATTCATCTCATATAGAGAATTAATTTTCCTGAAATGATAATTGTAATAAGGAAGATAATAACAATGACAGTGGCTAATATTTATACTTAATCATACAATGTGTCTGGTACTTTATATAGATAATTTTATTTAATCCTTTCCACAACACTATGCATTAGAAATTGTTAATATCGTCTCCATTTTAGAAAGAAGTAGCTTTGCCTTGGATAAGGTAAGTGGCTTGATCCAAGTTACAATCAGTAAGTTGTAGAGGCGATGTTTTAACTGTGGTCTGTCTTAACACTGGCCCTTCAGTTGGTTTTGCTGTGTTCTAATGATCTGAGACCTCTGCCTAGTTATCCCTGGTTATCCTAAATCCTTGGACAATGCCCATTTCCTACACACACACACACACATACACACACACACACACACACACACCACCCATTCGAATAACCAAAACCTTCCATGGCTTCCAATTTTCTCAATATTTAAATGCCTCCACAATTCGCCTCCTCCATAACTACTCTCCCACATAAACCCTTCAATCCAGCCAAAGGAGTCACTTCGCCCTTTTCCTCTCATGAAGTCTTACCTTCATCTGCAATGCCCACCCCCACCTCCTCACCCACTATCTTCAATCTAGCTGGGTCAGCTCAAAAGAAAAATTTCCAAGGATGAAGAGAGGATAGGCAGTGGGTGGCTGAGCCCAAGGTGAAATAAAATAATGTTTTCTTTTATTGATTTACCAATGTTTGTCTTTTAATTTCTAGAGTGCCTCTATTGCATGCAAAAATGTTAATAGGAGTTGAAGGTCTCTTATTCATACAGTTTCAATCTATTCTGCAAATAAAAAGCAGTGAAAATGATTCATACATAAATAATTCCCCCAAACCTTTGCTTATTGAAATGGATCAGAGATAATTACTAGGTTGGAGAATTTGCATCCACACAATTTTCTAGTCTGACAAACATAATTTTCTTCCGAATGAATAGAAAATATTTGCTCTTTTAAAAGCTGTTGTGAACGGCGGAGCTGTGTTCTTTCTGAGTCTGTAGAAATGTGACTGCATCATCTGCCGCTGCTGGGGGGTCCTCTCTCCCTCCCGTCTCTCCACCATTGTAGAGTTCAGCTCATTTGTTTTAACTCCCATCTGCATTCATCTCAGAATGGAGATCCGTGTGTTCTGCTGGTCATTACATCCACTAAGAAGTCAACGCAGTCTTAATGGTTTGGGTGTTCACAATTTCTTCCTGCAAGATGACTTCATCTGTACAAGCAAGTTAGGATAATAAGGGTAACCTGTCACCCTTACTCTCCCAACTTCCATGTGGGTGTTATTCAACCACTTAACTTTTAGTATTTAGCTGAGAATCACAGGAAATTTTAATCAGAGTTGCTCTCTGAAGGGGGTGGGTACAAATGCTTTTTCTGTGTGATCCTTCAGAACCATCTGGAATACACATGAGATTCGTTTTCTGCCATTGTCTCTCCAAAGCATCAGGCTGTTGTTCCAGGTGTGTGAAGTGCCTGGATGGCTTAGGTTTAATACTTGCTTTTCATTATGCCCAACAGCTTGGTCCTTTATTCTCTAAGGGATGTGTTTTCAATACCACAGGAGATTTCTTTATGCCCAACCAAATGAATCTTTACAAACAGCTCAACTGGTGTAAGGCCTCAGGTGGGTTTAAGGGACCCACAAGAACAAGGTTTATGTGTAAGCACAGGACTATTCAAATGTAGCATTATATTAAGGGCATTTTGAATTTCTATGTTTTGGTTTTCTAGAAAAATAAGCGCCCCATACTTTGGAGACTAAACAAGAGATTCTAGGGTTCCTTGAAACTATGTTGAAAAAAGAAATAAAACAAAGCATGTAGAAAACACAGAATAAACAAGGGTACTGTGGAAGAAAAAAAGAGAGAATAAAGAAAAAATACTTAAATGTTTTTAAGGACTAGAATAGGAAAAAGTAGTGATGTCTATAGATTAATTTCCAGAATCAAATGAGATGTTTGTGTTACTTACAGACGACACAATAAAATATTTAAAAATCCGTAAACGAACTAAACACAGCTCCGTCTGACAAAATGGGTGAATTTTAGGAGCATGGTTGAAAGTGAAAACGTCCCTAAGTATTCTGCATCGTACCTTTAAAGACCCTTTATATATTTTGCTCTAAAATATAACACCCAAAAGTGAATGAAGAGGCCCTTTTAAGTAACTTAAAAACAAAAGATGTATTATTAGTCAGTACATATAAGGGTTCGCAACGATTTCGCATGACTATAAGTTAATAGCGTCATTTTGGTTTTCTGTTAGGCGTAATTTCACAGTCGTTAATTATATTATTAAAGCTGACAAATGAGCAACAAAACAGATAAAAGAGAGCCCTTTATGTACAAATGATGGGGGCTGCTATGAATTCAGGATTACGGTCAACACAGCTCTGTGCACCTGAAGTCCAGTTAAAATCAAAAACAAAAAAACTTGGCAAAGAGGGTAAATCAAATATTTGCCTTTTGAGTCCTCCAAGTATGGCTGTTCCTATCTACGTGTGTCTTTCCTCCCATTATTTGACATTAATTACCTTCCTTACCTTTAAATATAAATATAAATACACACACACAAACATATAAATGTGTATACACACACACACACACACACACACACACACACACGTATAGTAAGCAGACCTCTAGAGAATCTCAATTCCACCAGCAAGCATTAGCCTTTTGGGAACCCTCTGCTTCAGAAAAATAGTGAGAAAGTATAATTCATTCTCACATGTTCCAGGCAAAAGCGCCCTCTGCTTTCAAGTAGCGGAGTGGCAGTGCCTCTTAGAAAGTCATCAGGTCTACACTGGAGCTCAAACAAACATATGGCTCCACTTTCAGAAAAAAAAAAAAAAAAAAAAGAAGTAAATATGAAAGCAGATCATTTGTATTTCCAAGAAGGACTAATGTTCCAACTTTCTGAACTGTAGAATTTTCATCTTGACTCATTCTATTGATTAATCTTATTAGTTGTTACAAGTTGAGTGTCCCATAAAACAGACTGAAATAGAGCTTTCTACCCAGGTAGGTTATTGAGATGTGGCCCTCAGGAATAATGTCTATAAGGATACAAGGGAAGCGTGATGGGGCAGAGGGGGAGGTTGAACTGGGATACAGTCGCAGCAGAAGCCTCAACAGATTTCACAAGGACACAGTGAAGGGATAGTTCTTCAGAGATGTCCTGAACTGAGATGACGGGGCTAAGATTTTGGGGATATTTTCCTTAAGTATAGCCCATAGCTAAGGCTAAGCTCCCCTGCTTTTTAAAAATTTGCCTGAGGGCATGTGCACTGACTACACAGGGAGGTGCGGGTAGGAAATGAGAAGTACTTCCATGGGAGATGACCATGTCGCAATCCCCTCTCCTCCATTTCCCTCTACTTTTAGAATTGTGGGCATGTATAAACATGTGCCCAGAGTGTTTTTCAAGCCACTGGGTCAGGATTTAAAATGGAATTCAAGTATGAATTTATTTTGGTGCAAAAATTGAAAACCATGTATAGGGTTTTTTTTTTAATGTATAATAAGCATTTCCATGGGCTCTTTGTAAACCTCTCATACATTAAAATATACAGATCTTAAAGGTTCAGTGAATGTCGACATTGGATACAACTGAGTGACCTCTCATACTCAAAATACAGAATATTTCTACACCTGAAAAAGTTCTCACGTACCCTTTTCAAGTTAAGTCTTAACCCCTAACCCTGGTCCCAGGCAATCATTGTTTTGCTTTTTTTCTCTATATTTGGCTTTTCTAGAGTTTCATATAAATGGAATCATACAGCATATATTTTCTATGTTTGACCTCTTTGTTTCACCCTAATGTTTGAGAATAATCTATATTGTTTCTAGTGTAGGTTGTCTGCTCTGTTCACCACTGAGTGGTATTCCAGTTCATGAACTGTCATAAATTGTTTATCCATTCGCCTACTGATAGGTACTTGGATTTCTTCCAAGTTTTGGCTATTATGAGTAAAGCTGCTATTTACATTTATGTATAAGTTATTATTATTATTATTATTTGGAGAGGTTTTTGCTATAGAGCACGTACACTTGCCAGAAAGACAGAGGGAGACAGAGAGACTGAAAGCGAGAAATCACTCTCCGGGGGGATAGCCATGTCGCAATCTCTTCTCCTCCATTCTCTTCTCAGGATCTTGGGCATGCACGCACACGTGCCCGGTGTGAGTTTAAGCCACCAGGTCCAGGACTCAAACAGCGGTCCACTACATGGGAGTCCAGTGACATAGCCATTACGCCAACTGCTGGTCCCTGTATAAGTTATTTTTGTGGACATATGTTTTCATTTCTCTTGTGCTAATTCTTTTTTTTTTTTTAAGAGGTTTTTGCTATAGGGTGCGTGCACTCTCCAGAAAGACAGAGAGACAGAAAGTGAGAAATCACCCCCCTGGGGTGATGGCCACACTGCAATCCCTTCTCTTTCATCCTCCTCTTGGGATCTTGGGCACGCACGCACACGTGCCCGGCGTGAGTTTAAGCCACCAGGTCTGGTACTTAAACAGCGGTCAGCTACATGGGAGTCCAGTGACATAGCCATTACACCAACTGCTGATCCCTCTTGTGTTAATTCTTAGGAGTAGAATTTTTGGCTCATAGAGTAGAAGCTTAACTTTATTTTTCATTTTGATATAGAGCATATGCACTCACCAGAGAGAGAAAGAGAGGGAAAGTGAAAAATCATCTCCAGTGGGATGGCCATGCTACAATCCCCTTTCCTCTTGGAATTTGGAGCATGCACACACATGTCCCTGGTGTGATTTTCTTTCCTTTCTTTTTTCTTTCTTTCTTTCTTTCTTTCTTTCTTTCTTTCTTTCTTTCTTTCTTTCTTTCTTTCTTCTTTCTTTCTTCTCCTTCTTTCTTCTCCTTCTTTCTCTTTCTTTCTTTCTTTCTTTCTTTCTTTCTTTCTTTCTTCTTTCTTTCTTTCTTCTTTCTTTCTTCTCCTTCTTTCTTCTCCTTCTTTCTTTCTTTCTTTCTTTCTTTCTTTCTTTCTTTCTTTTTCTTTCTTTCTTTCTTTCTTTCTTTCTTTTTCTTTCTTCCTTTCTTTCTTTTCTTAGAGAGGTTTTTGCTATAGGGCGCGTGTGCTCGCCAGAAAGATAGAGAGAGATAGAGAGACAGAAAATGAGAAATCATCCCCCCCCAACACCCCAGGGAGGATGGCCATGCCGTAATCCCTTCTCCTCCATTCTCCTCTCGGGATCTTAGGCATGCACGCACATGCGCCCGGCGTGAGTTTTAAGTCACCGGGTCCGGGACTCGAACCATGGTAGACTACATAGGAGTCCAGTGACATAGCCATTACCGCCAACTGCTGGTCCCCCTGGTGTGATTTTTCATACTGCCAGGTTTGGAACTCCAACTGCACAGTTGGCAACGTGGTATCCAGCCACTGTAACTTCCATGCAACCTGCTGGTTCCAATGTTTAATTTTCCAAAGAGGACATAATTCTTTGTTATTCCCACTGGCAATACATGAGAGTAGCATTTGCTTCACCTTCTCACCAGCATTTGCTATTGGCAGATGTTTTGACTTAGCCACACTACAGTGGAAAAGGAGCCCCACAGTGGTTACAACTTGCATTTTCCAAATGATACATGATTCTGAGCCTCTTTTCATGATATTGGCTCTACCTATGTCTTCTCTCATCAAGTGTCTATCCAAATCCTTTCCCAGTAAAAACCTGGGATTGTCTTTTTAGTTATTTTGGGGTTGTAGTAATTTTAAAAATATGTATTGTATCCATGTGTTCTTTGTTAAGGATAACTAGGTGGTCCCCGACTTATAATGGCTCATCTTATTTTTCATGCTGAGATGAGTTTATTGGGATATTAAATATATTTTTGATTTGTGATATTTTCAACTTACGATGAATTGATTGGGACGTAACACCAACATAAATCAAGGAGCACCTGTATTATGAATATTTACTTCAGTCTGTGGATTGACTATCTGTTAAAAATATATTTTATTTATTTCTTCCATGAGAGATGCTGACAAAGAGAAAGAGAGAGACAGACAACTCAAATAAGATTCTTGTATTGCAATCCATTCCCAGTCTCAGCTAGCCCAGATGGTAGGCATGTCATGTGTGCATCTAGAATGTTCAGGGAAGTTTCTCATTTGGGTTCAGCTACGTTACCACTGCATCCCCCAACTTTTTTTTTTTTTTCAGTTTTGCTATAGAGTATGTGTGTTTACAAGAGAGAGAGAAAGAGAGAAATCACTCCCCACTGGGGCTGGTCACAGTGCAAACCCTTCTCCATTCTCCTCTTGGGATTTTGGGCATACATGCACATGTGCCCAGCATGAGTTTCAAGTGGCTGTGTCTGGGACTCAAACCATGGTCAGTCATGTGGGAGTCCAGTGACATAACCATTAGGCCATCTGCTAGTCTCCTAACTATTCATTTTTAAGGTTATTTTAATGAGCAGAAATTTTTCTTTTTCTTTTTTTTTTTAGATTTTTGCCACAAGGCACATGTGGTTGCTTGGGAAAAACAAAACAAAACAAAAACAAAACAAAACAAAATACCAGAAAGTAAGACAGAGAGAGAGAGGAGAGAGAGAAAGTGAGAAATCATTCCCCAGGGGACATGGCCATGCTGCAATCCCTTCTCTTTCATTCTCCTCATGGGATTTTGGGCATACATACACAAATGTCCCACATATTTTTCAAGCTGCTGGGTTTAGGGCTTGAACCGTGGAGTTGATCATGTGGACTCCAGCACCCTAACTATCACGCTGCCTTCTGTGCCTCTTTTTCCTTTTTTTTTTTTTTTTTTTAAAAAGTTTATTGGGACCAGCAGTTAGCATAATGGCTATGTTGCTGGACTCCCACGTAGTCGACTGTGGTTCGAGTCCTGGACCTGGTGGCTTACACTCATGCCGGGCGCGTGTGCATGCGTACCCAAGATCCCGAGAAGAGAATGGAGGAGAAGGGATTGCGGTGTGGCCATCCCTCCTGGGGGGTGATTTCTTGCTTTGTATCTCTCTGTCTCTGTCTGTCTGGCGAGCGCACGCGCCCTATAGAAAAACCTCTCAAAAAATAAAAAAATTAAAAAAAGTTTATTTGTTTCTTCCATGAGAGACTGAGACAGACACCACTAACAAGTTCTCCATGCCGCCACCTCAACCTCAGTCTCAGTCAATCCAGGTCATGGTAATGCATGTGTGCTCTAGGAATGCTTAGGGAGGTGCTCATGCATGAAGCCAGGACCTTTTCCCATGGTCTAATTATGTTATTGCTGTGCCACCATCTGGCCCCTGAAAACACTTTTTTTGTAACTACTTTTTGTTTTTAAAATTTTATCATAGGGTCTGTGTGTTTGCAAGAGAGAGACAGAGAGAGAGGGGGAGAGAGAGAGAGAGAGAGAGAGAGAGAGAGAGTGAGAAATCACCCCAGGGAATAGTCATGCTATATGATCCCTTCTCTTTAATTTCTCCTCTCAGGATTTTGGAGATGCAGGCACATGTGCCCAGCAAGCTTTTCAAGCTGCCAGGTCTGGAACTTGAACCATGCAAGCAATCAAGTGGGATCCAGTACCTTAATCTCCATGCCACTCATGGCCCCACTCCTTTTTTTAAACCTTTGCTTTTCAGTTTAAAAAATTTTATTGGCCATTGTGCTATTAAAGGAATGAAGGAATGAGTTATTTTTATTTATTTATTTATTTTTTGGAGAGGTTTTTGCTATAGGGCGCGTGCGCTCGCCAGACAGACAGAGAGAGACAGAGAGATAGAAAGCGAGAAATCACCCCCCTGAGGGGATTGCCATGCTGCAATCCCTTCTCCTCCAATCTCCTCTCGGGATCTTGGGCACGCACACACACGCGCCCGGAGTGAGTTTAAGCCACCGGGTCCGGGACTTGAACCGCGGTGGACTATGTGGGAGTCCAGTGACACAGCCATTACACTAACTGCTGGCCCCATGAATTAGTAATTAAATCAAAATTAATTATTAATTTTGATTTTAAAAAATTTTTTAACAATTTAACTTATGCTTATGATTTTCATCTCTCCTCTAAAATTCATTGTTGGCACATGTTGTTTATCTTTTCTACTATCTCTCTTTTTAAAAATATTTATTTATTTAATTCCATTTGTTATTATTATTATTATTATTATTTTTTAATTTGACCAGAGAGAGAGTAAGAGTGAGAAAGCAAGTCATCAGATCCAGGATTTGAACCACAGTCCACCATGTGGGAGTCCAGCGTCTTTAACCACCATACCACCTGCCAGCTCTTCTACTATCTCTTTTTAATGTATTTGTCATTATGATTTTAAAATATCTATCTTATAATTATGGCAAAAAATACAGTCTGAAACATCTCAATCTATTCAGCATTTACCTCTTTTGGTCACAGACCACATTGTCTTGCTATTTCCTATGGCTTGCAATGTTTGATTGTACCACCAGACATCACAGGTAAGACAATAGTAAAGACCAAAGCAAATGATGTAAGGATGTTTCCTCCATCAGGCAACTAGCTGGGCACTAAGACAATCTAACCTGTGGCTAGACTGCATCTGAACTTTGTTGCTGCTTCAGTTCAGTTGGATTCATCTCTGAGTGCAAATATTTTTTGGTCAATCTCAGGACTTTCCCTTTACCAGTCCTTGGTATTCAAAATTACCAAGAGACTGTCTACCTCAGCGCTCCACAGCCTAGTCGCCAGCTTTTGGTGCAGCCGGAAAGCACTTCGGCAGTTTCTCTCAACTCCTGCATGGCCGCCAACCTTTCCTGTGGTAAACTTTCCCAGTGCGTGTGGTGGAAGCCCTGTGGGTAGGTGCACAATTGCCCTTGGCTGTGGCTCCTTGAGGTTTAGTCCACATTACTGTGGCGGTACTTACAGGTTTGGCTGGTCTCTCCTTAGCCAGGTCAAGGGTGCATACTTCCCTTCCCACTGCTCTGTGAGGGATGGAAGCAGCTTCTTTTTTATTTATTTATCTATTTATTTTAGCTTACTTAGATGCATTGGTGTCTTCAGTTCTCTGGTTAAATAAAACCATGATTTTTTTTTTTTTTTCTCTTTTCAGCTTATTCTTGGCAATCCCATTGGAGTGATAGCCTGTTGCTACTTTCTGAATCTTCACTAGGTACAGTGCAAGTCCTGGTCTTCTTCACTGCAACAACTCTCATCCACAGGTAAAGGAATTAATGTGTTAATTCTGCCAAGTACCAATATGTGTGTTCAGTGATCGGAGAAACAACCAATGGGTGGGTCCATGAACCAAGTGGACCCAGTGGATCCACAGTGAGTTAAACTTAGTCCAGAATACCAATACTTGGCTTCCACATGCTCCCACTTTTTTTTTTTTTTGGAGAGGTTTTTGCTGTAAGGTGCATGCGCCAGAGAGACAGAGAGACAGAGAGAGACAGAGAGACAGAAAGTGAGGAATTACTCCCTGGGGGGGGAGTGGCCACATCACAATCCCTTCTCCTCCATTCTCCTCTTGGGATCTTGGGCATGCACACACACGTGCCTGGTGTGAGTTTAAGCCACCAGGTCCAGAACTCTAACCACGGTTGACTACATGGGAGTCCAGAGACGTAGCCATTACGTCACCTGCTGGTCCCCATGCTCCCACTCTTTTAGGGTATTCTAATGGCACTTCAAATTTCTGGGTATCCATTTCAACTCAGACCACTTGTCCAAGAGTCCTAAACAAAGCCCAAACAAAACTAAAACAAAAAAATAAATAAAAATTAAACTGTGTATTCTCCACTCCCCAAGTAACTGACTTTGGGATGCATGGGAAAAATGAAAGAATTCTTATTACATATAATTACCAGAGTTTGCAGGCCTCTTTCTCTCTCTCTCTCCAGGCTGTTTTTCTTTGACTCTTTAAGCTAATAGCAAAATGAGAAACTGTAAGGCCCCAAAAAGAACATGCTAAAAGTTTTTCTATTCATTATTTGCTATTGAATAGAACACTAAGTGATATGAAAATGTTTTATTGCTGCTTCCATCTCTTCCCCTGAGACAGGATTCTAGACTAAGAGGTGACCATCCCTCTCAGGATTGGAGCTGGACTACAACAGAGGTCCTTGAACCTGTCAATCGAGTCTCTGCTTATTGAAGTGCTTGCTGCATCTCAAACGGGGAGATTTATGACTTTTTTTTGGGTTAACTTTCCTTGGGGTTTGTAATTCCAGAAAATGCTCTGTGTAACCTGGAATCTAGTCATCATTCACTTTCTTTGGATAATTTCTATTAATTAAAACACCAGGGGGCACATTTCTCCCTGTTCACTAGAAGAAATCCGAAGTCTAAATTTGCATAATTGCTAAATAGAGAGGGATATGTAATGGGAAATTTGCAAATATTATATGGTTTCTTTGTTGTACAATATTGCCTAACTTCTGGGAAAGGAGACACAAATTTTAGAGCAATTGACATTAGATCTGTCCCAATCTTTTTTTTTTGGAGAGGTTTTCACTATAGGGCGCGTGCGCTCGCCAGACAGACAGACAGAAACATAGAGACAGAAAGCGAGAAATCACCCCCCAGGGGGATGGTCATGCCGCAATCCCTTCTCCTCCATTCTCCTCTCGGTATCTTGGGCACGTACGCACACGCGCCCGGCGTGAGTTTTAAGCCACGGGGTCCGGGACGCGAACCGCGGTCGACTACGTGGGAGTCCAGCGACATAGCTATTACGCTAACTGCTGGTTCCCAGATCTGTCCCAATCTTTAAATTCCATCTTCTTTTTATGAGTGAAATGATAATTATATGCCTATTAGAAGACATTTACTCGTTACCAAATATTACTTGAAAGTCTACCATTGCTCCTGCATTGCTCTAAGTAAAAGAGAGACTTTTGTTCAAACAAACACAAGTTCTGGCTCTCATGGAGCTTACATTCTGGTGAGGGGAGGCACTCCATAAATAAGCAACTATGTGAGATGTGTTAAGTGCTGTGGAGAAAAAATGAAGCAAAGATGGAAGAGAGAGCTTTGGGGATTGCAGCTGCTGGTGGTTGTATTTTAAGGATAGAAAAGACCTCACTAAAAAGGCAACATGAAAGATTCTCTGGGGGAAGGTGTCAAGGAGTCTGAAGTCCCCCATGAAGGAAATCTCCTTTAATACCTAAGAAGCAAATAGAGACCAAAATCCAGGTATTAGAATCCTCTGTTCATTCCACGCTTTTCTATTACGTGACACTGTTATAAGCACTCATAAGGGATTCACTGAAGTGCTGTATCAAGCAATGTGGTGTAGCTGTGAACTGTTGGCAAACAGGAGTGGCAAACAAATTACCCTAACAAGTCCTTATTGATTACCTACTGTTCAGAGAAGATCCCCTGTCCCCCAGGGATCTTAGGCGAATACACACTGGATTTCCTGCCTCCGAGATGCTGACAACACGAGGTAAGGTGAGGGTAAAGCACAAACAAGTGAAGCAGATGTTTTGAAGACACAATCTGAACAGTGCAGACACAGAAATACAACCAGGGATGCTCTTAGGACAGTTTCTTTTGCCAAAATCCAATGACATTCTTCACAGGCTTGCTGAGTAACAGAGAATTCTCTTCACTCACCTTCTTTTCAGCCTTGCCCACACACATGGATTATCATACTGTCAACAGCATAATCTAATAAGAAGGATGGTGATATATTGTCTTTTGTTAGCTGGCTGGGACCCAAGGACTGTGGCTGTTGAATACAGAAGGGCAGACAGATGGAAATTTCATGCTGTCCTGTAATTGCAAAGTAGCCTTGCATTTGAGAATCCTTTGCAGAATAGCTTCTATTACCTGTGGCTAAGTTGCAATGGTACATTTAAAAATAATATGGAATAGACCTACTGGTGAAATGTAATTGTTAGCAATTAGAGCTAGCAGAGGGAGAACTCGTATCAACATTGTGACGTACCTGATTAGACTGCACAAGTAAAGTTGTCATTATATGTGGGAGAAGTATGGCTGTTACTGTATTTGGGGGAGCAAATACTTGCTTTAGATGTCAGTTTTTATACTGCTTGAAAAATGGTGGTCAGGAACCAGACCTTCCTGGGCTCTGTACCATGGTGCCAAAAATAACAACAATATAATTCAAAACGTGTCCAAAAGTACTTCAGCTAAAACAGAAATATTGAGAAATCTAAGATATATCTGTCTCGTACCAAACCTGGCTGTTGGTTCATTAAGAAAATAATTAGCTAAGCCAACTCTTTGTCTTCACATTGTTATTTAAAAATTATGCTTAAGAGGCTCTGGTATTTGTCTATGATACTTTAACTGAGTTTTAGTTTTAAAACTGCATGTTATGGGCCAGCAGGTAGCGTGGTGATTGAGGGCGCTGGACTCCCACATGGCTGACCATGGTTCGAGTCCCAGATTTGGCGGCTTGCTTTGTCACTTTCCCTCTATCTCTCTCTTTCTCACTCTGTCTCTCTGTGGTCAAAATTAAAAATAAAATAAATAAATAAAGTTAAATAAAAAAATGCATATTATTCTGACTTCATGTTTTTCTCTCAGTTTTAAAGAAAATTATTTACAACAGTTCAAGTTTTCACTGTACACAAACATTTCCCCTTTCACCACGTATCCTGTTTAATGGGAATTATGGAAAGCAAGATATATATATACATATATATATATATATATATATATATACACACACACACACACACACACACATAATTATTTTGCTAGAGCGCTCATGCCCTTGCCAAGGAGAGACAGAGAGAAAGAGCAGGAAGGTGAGAACACCTTTCCTACGAGGGAACTGTCATGTTGTCATCCTTTCTCTTCCATTTCTCCTTTTGGAATTTTGGACACACGTACATGCCCAGTTTCTCAAGTTGCTGGGATCCAAGACTTGAACCATATAGTTGAAAATGTGGGCTCCAGCCATCGTAACCACCATGCCACTGGCTGGCCTGTGATTGCTAGAGTCTAGGTTACATAATACATTACTTACGAGGTGGTAAAGATCTAATAGCTGTTGTTTCTAGCTTAATTTTATGCCTGAGATTGTGTTACTTTTCAATAAACATAAAATGAACCTCATGGGCCCTCCTATTGAAAAAATATTAAATTTACATATGATTATACATGCGAGTATATATATATATGTATATATATACATATATATATGTATTTATGATTTTAAATATACAGATATACTATAGTTTGACTCTGTCCCCCCCAAATCCTGCAATCAGCCATTCTAATGAGATTAAGAAGTAAAAACTTGATCCAATTATACCATTGAAAGATGGAACCTTTGGGAGGAGATTATGATTGAGTGCCCTCTGTCATTTATTTTGTGATGCCTTTGGCCTTCCCAAACACAAGAAATGTAAGTCAAATAAACCTCTATTTTTGGGACCAGCAGTTGGCGAAATGGCTATGTTGCTGGACTCCCATGTAGTTGACCATGGTTTGAGTCCCGTGCCCTGGCAGCTTAAAATCATGCTGGGCACCTGTGCGTGTGTGCTCAAGATCCCAAGAGGAGAATGGAGGAGAAGGGATTCTGGCATGGTCATCCTTCCTGGGGGGTGATTCCTCACTTTCTGTCTCTCTGTCTCTCTCTGTCTTTCTGGTGAGCACACACGCCCTATAGCAAAAACCTCTCCAAGAAAAAACAAAAACAAAAACAAAAAAAAACCCTCTATTTTTATATTGCTCAGTCTTGCAGTCTTGGGTATTTCTGTTAGCAACATAATAGCAGACTCAGACAAGAGGTATATGATTTCCCCCCTGTATCACACATTTCTTTTTCTTTTTTTTAAAAAAATATTTATTTATTTAATTAATTCCATTTATTGCTAATCATTTTTAAATTTTGACCAGAGAGGGGCAAGGAGAGAGAGAAAGGGAAAGTGAGAAAGCAAGCCTCCAGGTCTGGAACTCGAACCATGGTCGGCCATGTGGGAATCCCGTGCTCTTAACCACCACACCACCTGCCGGCCCCTGTATCACACATTTCTTAATTATGGGATATTTATGGTGTACTGGGTTTTTCTATTATTAAAATGTTGAGCAGTTGGTTCTGTGCCTGGTGGTAAAGGCAGCAAGACCTCATGTGGCTGACTGTGCGGTTGAGTCCTGGACCTCTTGACTTGAGAAACATGCAAGGGATGTGTGGGTGTGTGCTCAAAATCCCAACAGGAGGGTGAGATGGAGGAGAAAGGATTGCAGTCTGACTGTCCCCCACAGGAAGTGCTTTCTCCTCTCTCTCTCTTTGCCTCTCTGATTTCTTCTGGTGAATGTACGTGCTTTCTACCTAAAAACAAAACAAACAACCCCTCAAACAAACAAAACAAAAAAAACCCAAGTGCCTGCTTTTTGAAGTTCAAATTAATTATCTACTTAATATGTAAGTCCTTTTAAAAATAATTTATAGAGAGATTTTTGCTGTAGGGTGCATGCACTTGCCAGAGAGACAAAGACAGAAAAAAAGAGAAATCACCTCCAGGGGGATGGCCATGCCACAATCCCTTCTCCTTCATTCTCCTTTCAGGATTTTGGGCACACATGTACACATGTCCGACGTGTTTCAAGGCTCTGGTCTGGGACTTGAACTGGGATTGGCCACGTGGGAGCCCAGTGCCATAATCACCATACCACCTGCTGGCTCAGTATTTTTTTTTTTTTGTTTTTTGAGAGGTTTTCTCTATAGGGCGCGTGCGCTCGCCAGACAGACAGAGAGAGACATAGAGACAGAAAGCGAGAAATCACCCCCCAGGGGGGATGGTCACGCCACAATCCCTTCTCCTCCATTCTCCTCTCGGGATCTTGGGCACGCATGCACACGCGCCCGGCGTGAGTTTTAAGCCACCGGGTCCGGGACGCGAACCATGGTTAACTACGTGGGAGTCCAGTGACATAGCCATTACGCTAACTGCTGGTTCCCTGGCTCAATATTTAAAAGTCTTTTAAATACCTAGGTACAGCATTGTCATACTTTTACTGGAAATATTATTTAAATAGTTTTAAAGTAATTTAAAACAGATTTCAGAAAAAGCAGTTTCTGATTCCATTCAGGTGAGATCAAATTCAGGAAACAGCTTCATGCTGGGGCCAGCATCTGACTTGGTAGATGAGACGCTGGACTTCCACATGTCTGACTGCAGTTCTGGTCCTGGACGTAGGGACTTGGAAATCATACTGGGTGCATGTGCGTGCGTGCCCAAAATCCCAGAAGGAGAATGGAGGAGAAGGGATTGTAGCGTGGCCATCCCCCGGGGGGTGATTTCTTACTTTCCATCTCACCGTCTCTCTCTGTCTCTCTTAGGTAGGTGAGTGCACACACCCTAGAGCAAAAATCTAAACAACAACAACAAAAAGAACTCCATGCTTTATGTAATCTGACACCTTCAAAGGATTCATTCAGTTATTCTAATTTGCTGTAGGTTTAGAATTTGCAGGTAGTCTGCAAGGCCAGTTCTACCACTTTAAAGGTCTCTTAATGAACCATGGTGAATGAGAATAAATGATTCTTCTGACCTCTCCCCCTGAGTCATTCTCTTTACTAAGGCAGTAGAGGGAGGTGGCCTGGCCACCAAGCCAGAGACTGGTTAGAAGTAGGTGGAATCAAGCTGTGTTGTAACAAGTTGCAGTCAACAAAATTAGCTGTGATATGTCACCAATGGAAAACATGATATGAATTGGGAAGAACTGGTGGATATGGAAGCCGTAGTACAGGATCTGTGGATTGATTGGGAGGACACCAAAATTAATGCTTCAATCCCTTTGCCTCAATTCTCTTCTTGGGATTTTGGTCATGTCAGCGTATATGCCCAAGTGTGTCAAGTCATTCTGTCCAGAACACAAACCATGCAATCAGTCATGTGGGATGCAGTACCCTAACCACCTTGTTACTGGCTGGCCCAGGCTAATCCCTCTCTTTTATTTATTTATTTTTGTTATATGGCATATGCACTCACCAGAAAGAGAGAGGGAAAGTGAGAAATCATCTTCTAGAAAGAATGATCATGCCACAATCCCTTCTCCTCCATTTTCCGCTCAAGATTTTGGGCACACATGCACATGAGCCCAACATGAATTTCAAGCCATTGGGTCTGGGATTCAAACCTTGGTCAGTCGGTGGTTAAGGACTCCAGTACCTTAACAAACGTGCCACCTGCTGGCCCCAGGCTAATCTCTTTTAAGCAGTGCTATTCCTTTTGCTGTTCCTGAGCCCCAGCAAGTTAATGCCCCTGAGGATGTTCAGTCACCTTAAAGCCATTCTTAGCCTCAGAGGCCCTCAGGCACTGACTCTCTTGTCTGCAATCACCAAGAATGTCCCTGCCGACTTAGCCTAAGGTTGTCCACTTCTCACTTTCCACTTAGATGCGCATTAGAAGGAGGCCCCTCAGCAGTAATGACAAAGTACCTTATACTTTGGCATCCAGCTTCTTTCTCTGACAGCATGGCTAATGGTGTTGGGGGGAGAGGAAACTTGGCTGAGTTCTGAGTTTCTAAATATAACTCTGCCCTACCTCCACCAGACATTCTTTCAGAGTTCCTAGGCTCTGTAGAACCTTTGCCTCTCTCTCAGCAATTTCTCATGCTCATTAATGCATTCTGGTTTCCACTGAACTGCCCTGAAAGATAGCACATTTGTCAACTGTGGTCTAAATTCCAGGGTTAAATGAGATTCAACCTTTTTCACAGGATTTTCTTTTTTTTTTTTTCTTTAAAAAGAATTATTTTATTTAACTTTATTTATCATTATTATTATTATTATTTTTTTTTTTTTTTTTGGAGAGGTTTTCGCTATAGGGTGCGTGCGCTCGCCAGACATACAGAGAGAGACATAGAGACAGAAGGCGAGAAATCACCCCCCAGGGGGGATGGTCACGCTGCAATCCCTTCTCCTCCATTCTCCTCTCGGGATCTTGGGCACACACGCACACGCGCCCGGCGTGAGTTTTAAGCCACCGGGTCCGGGACACGAACCGCGGTCGACTAAGTGGGAGTCCAGCGACATAGCCATTATGCTAACTGCTGGTTCCCTATTATTATTATTTTTGAATTTGCCCAGAGAGAGACAAAGGGAGAGAGGGAAAGTGAGAAAGCAAGCCACCAGGTCTGGGACTTGAACTGCAGTTGGCTTTGTGGGAATCCAGCATCTTTAACCATCACATCACCTGCCGGCCTCTCCAAGTAAATCAAGAGATGTAGACAGATCTCTTTTTAGAACCTTGAGCATTTGAGTCACAGAGTTTTTATCATCTCAGAACCTGTAGAGAACTTCCAGATGGGAATTGTCCAACAGAAATAAAATGTAGGCCACAAATGTAAGCCATGTCAAAAAGTTTAAATTTCCCAGCTGACACATTTTAAAAAGTGAAAATAAACAGGTGAAGTTAATTTTAATAATACATTTTACTTACCCAAAAGGCCCAACATATTAGTATTTCAACATGATCCAGTGAAAAATTATTGAGATACTTTGTGTGATTTTTATTTCATATCGTCTTCAACATTCAGTGTATATTTACACTTACTGCATACCTCAGTTCAGATCAGTCACATTCAAGGGCACAGTAGCTTCTATAGGGGTTCCATTCTGACTAGATGACACAGCTCTTCATTGAGGTCCACTCAGTGTGCATCTACGCGCTATTATCCAACCTCCAACTCTGACGAGGAGTTCTACAGCGTTCTCTCAAACTGATATACTTTTTCTTTTTACCTTTTATCCTCATCAACATGCTATCTATCAGGTTTGTGCATAACTAAATCTTCTTTGTTTCCATCACTATACCACATCACTCTTTTCTACATATAACTTAAAAAGTAAGGGGGATCATTTCATGGCTATCTGTAAGTAATAATTCTACCACAACATGTATTAGTTTGCTAGGGCTGTGTAACAAAATACCGCCACTGAGTGGCTCAAACAACAGACATTTATAGTCCCATCGTCCCAGAGGCTAGCAGTCTGAGAAGATGGTGCTGGTGGTCTTGTGAGGGCCATGAGGTACCATCTACTCCACGCTTCTGGAGGTTTTCTGGCAACTTTTTATATTCCCTGGCATGTAGAAGCAATGCCATTCATATTTTCATCTTCCTGTGTGCTTCTGTCTCCAAATCCCCCCTTTTTATAAGGACACTAGTTATGTTATGTACAATGGAAGGCTTAATTTCCTCCAGCATCACCTCATGTTAACGAAGTACATTTACATTGATCCTATTTGCACATAACTGGGGGCTAGAGTTTCAACACACGAACTTTGTGAGAAACCAAAAGTCCATCCATAATATGTGCTGAACATGGGATGGACTGTCCACACCCCTTTTATATGCTTGAATATTGCTGGAAGAGTGTCTACAGCTGTCAAACTCTTTAGGATTTCCACAGTTAAAGAAAATTGCCTTGCCCAGAGAGACAAAGAGACAAAGAGGGGGAAAATGAAATAAACCCCTCGGGGACTGGTCACACTATAGCCCCTTCTCCTCCATCTCTTCTTGGGATCCTGGGCATTCATGCACACACCCACAATGTGACTTTCAAGCCGCCAGGTCTGGGCTCAAACCCTGGTCAGCCATGTGGGAATCCAGCACCTTAACCACCATGCCACCCGCTGGTTCAGCTTTTTCTTTTGCCTGATTTTGTTTCCATTTTCTCCCTTTTGTTGATAATGAGCTTGAGCGAGTACTCCCTGGGAAACCCCTATAGGCCAATCACTATCTCAGGGACCAGTCTGTGACACATAGTAACATTTATCACAAGTTCCTAAAGTGTTAAGGTTACCTTGCTCATGAACCATAATCGAAGCATAGCTATAAAAGTATACTAGGCCAGGGATCAGCAGTTAGTGTAATGGCTATGTTACTGGACTCCCATGTAGTCGACCGCAGTTCGAGTCCCGGAACCGGTGGCTTAAACTCACGCCGGGCATGTGCGTGCGTGCCCAAGATCCCGAGAGGAGAATGGAGTAGAAAGGATTGCGGCGTGGCCATCCCACTTGGGGGGTGATTTCTCACTTTCTGTCTCTCTGTCTGTCTCTGTCTGGCAAGTGCACATGCCCTATAGCAAAAAAACAAAACTCTCAAAAAAAAAAAAAAGTATACTAGGCCACAGATAAAATTTTCTACCACCTTTCTTGGAATTTTCCACTATAAACTGCTGACTATATTAGTCTCCTATTCTGTTTCCTTTCTTTTTAAAGAATTATTCATTTAACTTTATTTATTTTTATTATTTTAAAATTTGCTATAGGGCACATGTGCTCACCAGAGACAAACACACAGAAAGAGAGGGAGAGGGAAAGTGAGAAAGTAAGCCATTGGGTCCAGGACTCGAACTGTGGTCAGCTATGTGGGAAGTCCAGAACCTTAACCAGCATGCCACCTGCTGGCCCCTCCTATCTTGCTTTCTGAATCATCCTTAATGGACTTCATAGCCTCTGATTATATCATAAAAATGTGTGGATAGCAGATTAAGAATACTGTATGAGGAAAGGAGAGACATATTGTTGACAAGCATGGTCATTAGGAGTAAAAATACCAGCTTGTTAAAAAATGAATCAGATGTGTCATTTAAACAAAAATATCACTGGTTAAATGAAACCACCATATTCTCTTTAAATCATCATAAAAATTATGTTATAAACTGATTTCAACCCAGAGGGACAATTAAGAGTTACACCTGGGAAGGACACATAGATCATTAAGAAGAGACTTGAGGTGGTCAGACTCAGGCTGAGTCAGTACTGCCATTTTCCAGCAGTGGGACCTTGGGCGGGTTTCTTAATCTCTCTGGCCTTTCATTTCCACATCTGAAAACTGTAAGGCTAGTGTGTATGTTAAAGAAAAATAATATATATATATATATAAGGTCCTTAGCAGAGTTCTGGTTATACCAATAAATTGTCTTTATATAATGATGAACAGTAACTAATTTTTTGGAAGAAAAACAATAAATTATTTCAAGCAGCTCTTTGGAATGTCTGAAATATATACTATAGTGTACATGCAACAATTTATAAATTAGTCTAGAAACCTGATATGTTGTGGGTCCAATTTTTTTTTAACCTGTGTCAAAACATCCATTTTAATGGGATAATAAGTGGTTTTTAAGACTTTATAATCCTATGTACAAATATTAATTTTAAAATCAATCTTCTATGCTGTTAACCAAATGCACAGTCTTTAGCTGCCATATTTATTTATTTATTTTTTTGCAACAAATAGGCTTTATTTAGAAAATTTTTTTTTTTAAGTTTTAGATTCACTACAAAATCTGGTAGAAAGCACACAGACTTCCCCTATTCCTCCTGCCACCACACAATGCAAAGCCTCCTCAACCACGAACATCCCCCCACCAGAATGGCACATTAGTTACAAGGAATGAACCTACAGTGACACATCATTATCATGCAAAGACCATGGTTCACACTAGGGTTTACTTTTGGCATTGTACATTCTATGGGTTTGAACAAATGTAATGACTTGTACATATCATTATAGTATCATGCAGAGAGGTTTAACCACCCTAAAAATACCGTGTTCCGTCCTTCTTTCTCTCTTTTAAAGAATTATTTTATTTAACTTTACTTATTTATTTATTTATTTATTTATTTATTTATTTATTTATTTCAGTTTGACCAGAGAGAGATAGAGTGAGAGAGAGAGAGGGAAAGTGAAAATGCAAGCCACCAGGTCTGGGACTTGAACCTTGGTCGGCCATGTGGGAGTTCAGTACCCTTAACTACCATGTCACCTGCCGGTCCCCCTTCTTTTTCTCTTACGCCTTGACAACTGATGATTGATCTTTTCACTGTCTCCGTAATTTTACTTTTTCCAGAATGTCGTGTGATTGGAATTATAGTGTGCATACTTTTTAGATTGGCTTCTTTTATTTAGTCATACTAATTTAAAGTTCTTCCATGACTTTCCAGAGTTCAATACTCATTTCATATTTTTCATGTTTTTTTTTTACATCTCTGCAGCACGCAAAATGGTTTTTCCAAAATATGCATGTAGTACATGATCATCAAATCAAGGACATTACCATGCACATCATTTTCTTTTTCTTTTCTTTTTTTTTTTTTTTAGAGAGAGATTTTTGCTATAGTGCATGTGTGCTGGCCAGAGAGACAGACAGAAAGTGAGAAATCACCCCTAGGGGGAGATGGCCACATCACAATTCCTTCTCCTCCATTTTCCTCTTGGAATTTTGGACACTCATGCACAACCGTCTGGCATGAGTTCAAATCACCAGGTCTGGGACTCGAACTGCAGTTGACTCTGTGGGAGTCCAGCGACATAACTATTATACCATCTGCTGGTCCCATTGTATACATTATTTTCAGCAGAGACCTTGACATTCTTTTGTCTGTTCAGTATTTCTTTCCTGAGTTCCTCTCACCCACCCTTTATTATCTACTCCCCTCCCTTAGACTCTCTGGTAGCTACACTTATTCTTCCTACTGTCATATCTTCAGATCTTTCCATTTCTACCATAGAGTGCAGACATTCCATACATACTAAGTGGAGGACATACAATGTTTGTCTTTCATGATCTGTCTTACTTTGTTTAGCATTAAATCTTTTATATTCACCTACTTTGCATCAAATGACAGTATCTCATTGTTCCTTATGCCTGAGTAATAGTCCACAGTGTGGACACTAAAGTGCCACCCTTTTTCAATCCAGTCATCAGTTCTTGGGCACTTAGGTTGTTTCATTTCTTAGCTATTGCGAATAATGCTGCAGTAAACATGGATGTACAAATATCTTTCCAACTGGGGATTTTCCTATCCTTGGGGTAAATAACAAAGAGTTATATTACTGGGTCATATGAGGTAGTACTATTTGTATTTTTTTTCTGCAAGTGGATCTTACTTTGAAGATACTTTGGCAAAAGTCTTATCTATACCAGCAGTGCCAGGATTATGCTGAAGGATTAAAGTTTATTTTGCTTTTGCTTTTTACTTTTGTAGTGTTTGAAACAGCATCTTCACATCCGATTCTCTGAATTATCATTTCAACAGTTCGTAGTGAAAGAAGTAAACTATCACTTGAAAAGAATGTATTATATAAATTGTATTTCTAAAAAATGTGAATTTATTTAAAATTCTGTTAGCATTCAATTTTCTAGCAGGAAAAAACATTATTTCGTGTAAGTAGCTGTCTCAAGAATGGAAACTTCTCCATTAAGTGCTAAAGATTTTATATAGTACCAGATTATTGAAAAAGAACACCTAAAAACACCAATGACACAACTTATTCTGCCTCTGGGTTCAGGATTAGAATAAAGCTTTTGACAATATTGTCAATGTGCTGACATTATTATTAAAGGTCCTTACCTTTATGAAACTGTTGAACAATACTTATTTGTTCATCCCAGAATCATTTAGGAAAGATTGTTGGGTTTCAAGGTTTTCAAGTGCTTTTTTTTTTTTTTTTTCCTTTAAACTAAAAGTGATGTTGGCCAAGGCAAGGAATACAGTGATAAAAGCTGATGGTCTCTGGGGAGAAAAGCTCTCAGGTCATTTTTTAATAGTGATAGAGTTTCAACCTATGAGTAATCTTTTCCATATACTTTATTTGTAAGCAAAGTGCTTGCATAAAGTTGCTTTTTTTTTTTTTTTCTTTTCTCTTGACTTTACCTCCCTTTGGGAGGTGGTGAAAAAACTAGTTATATAAACTTGCAATGGCTCTCTCCACAGTGTTCCACGTGACCTCGAGTCAGGTAATCCAGGATGTGGCTGTGCTCATGTGTTAGCATATCTCCAAATGGGACTGGGACTCACAATCATTACATTTCCGAGAAAGTAACATTCTAATCCACTCCCCTCACACAAATTGCATTTTATCATATTGTATTCATTTTTTTTTAGAGAGAGATTTTTACTGGAGGGTGCATGTGCTTGCCGGAGAGACAGAGAGACAGAAAGGGAGAAATCCCCTCTCACCCCCCACAGGGGGATGGCCATGCCATAATCCTTTCTCCTCCATTCTCCTCTTGGGATTTTAAGCATGTGCACACTCATGCATGCACGTGCCCATACACACACACACACACACACACACACACACACACACGGCTGGTGTAAGTTTTAAGCTGCTGGATCCAGGACTCGAATCACAGTTGGCCATGTGGGAGTCCAGCTATGTAACCATTACGCCACCTGCTGGTCCCACTTCATTTTATTTTACTTTATTTTATATTTTAATATTTAAAGGGCGAGCCTGTGGTGTTATGGTTAAGGTGGTTAGATCTTACATGGCTGATCACACAGTTCAAGTCCTGGCCCTGCAGTATGAGAAACATGCTGTGTGTGTGTGTGTGTGTGTGTGTGTGTGTGTGTGTGCCTAAAATCCTGAAAGGAGGGAGAGATGAAGCAGATAGGATTGCAGTGTGATCACATCCTATAGGGAAGTGTCTTCTCACTTTTCTTCTTTTTCTGTCTCTCTCTGGCAAACGCACTTCTTTGTAGCAAATTTTTTAAAAGTATATATATATTTAAGGGTCGATAGGTGGTGTGGTGATTGGGGCACTGGAGTCACAAGTCCCTGACCTGGTGACTTGCTTTCTCACTTTCCCTCTAGCTCTCTCTGTCTTGCATTGGAATAAGATCGAAACAATACAGTTTTAATACCTGATAGAAAATTTTAATTAACAAACTACATTTACATAGTTACAAAATTACCATAGAGCTCTAAATTAATAGTACTGGAAATGTTTAAAGTCTTAAGCTGAGGAATTCACAAAGATTCATTTTATGGTTATCATACTTATATAATGAATGTTAGATCCACTCTTGTGCATGCATCCAATACTATATGGATAACATTCTAACTCCTACCACCAAATAAATCACAACAAAAAAGGATGGAAAGCCAAAAGTAAAAGCCTTTTCTTTGGGCACCCTCCTTAAAGATAACTTCTAGTCCAATACTTTCTAGTGTATCCTTCATGAGAAATGTTCTTTGGGAATAAAAGCATATATTCTCAATAGCCTTAAAAGTCGTAACAAGATATATGTGCACCAACACAGAGAGAGGAGAAAGAACACCAACATAAGAATAAAAGCTGTATGCTCAATTTAAACAGAGTTTTTAAATGGGGAAAGCTAATCTATGTTTTTAGAAGTCAGAATACTGATTGAGAAGTGGGTAGTGACTGGGAGGAAGAACAAAGGTGTAGGTTTCTGGAACAGGGTAATGTCTTAATTTTTTTTTTTTTTTTTTTTTTTTTTTTTTTGAGAGAGATTTTCGCTATAGGGCACGTGCGCTCGCCAGACAGACAGAGAGAGACATAGAGACAGAAAGCAAGAAATCACCCCCCAGGGGGGATGGTCACGCCTCAATCCCTTCTCTTCCATTCTCCTCTTGGGATCTTGGGCACGCACGCACACGCGTCCGGAGTGAGTTTTAAGCCACCGGGTCCGGGACACGAACCACAGTCAACTACGTGGGAGTCCAGCGACATAGCCATTACGCTAACTGCTGGTTCCCATGTTTTAATTTTTGATTTGGTTACATGGTGTGATATTTTAAATATTTACTAAAGTATTGAGCTAAGTGAGACCATGGGGTTATTTTCATGAATTCCTTATTTTACTGTATATATTATACTTCAATAAGAAGCTTACTTGGATTAAAAAAAATGCCGTGTGTCTTCTTAATAGTGGAATTCATTATTAAAATATTTAAATGCTATTTTGAATATTCAAACAACTCTAATTGGGGTTTCTGGGTTATAGTAAAACGTAGTGTTTGCTAGGTAGTGTTCTAGATATGCTATAATCATAAATATGTTGTATCTTTTTAAATCTTCATCTTCAAAATAATCCTGGTACATTAGAAATTAGGTTTGTTGGGGTAAATGGGAGGAAAGAGACTACTGCTGACAAATCACAATTTGATGGGATAGGGACATGGATGTCATTTAATCAGGGTGTCTCTACTGACTAGCGATAATATGAATTATCTTTGACAAGCAGAGTAGTACTATTTTTTTCTCCTCTGAGATTTTGAACTCCAGTGAATGAGGGAGAAGTCTTAAACAACCCCAATAATAAATATTTCACTTGAATATTTTCCACTCTAATAGCTTTCTACATGAAATGCTTAGAAAATGAACATTATCCTGTCCGTATGTGTTGTGGACCAAAGAAAGAATTCCATCCCATAACTGGGCTTCTGAGGCAGTAACACATACTCGCTACTGTTTGGTTTTTGATGCTTTATACGGGGAAGCAAACTACCTAACACTCCAAAGGGACTCTCCTTCTATGATGAAACATATTGTCTGACATTACATTAAATAGCTTAAAAATACTGTAACCATCGATGCATGGCTGTTGTTAAAGAATCTTCGAATCAATGAAAGAAATTAATAAATGGAAAACCCAGTCTTAAGAGAGATCTTCTCATGGTTTTCTTGTTAAGAAAAAATAAATTAGCACTCTCAGCAGGGGGAAAGCAGTAGAATGTGTGGGCTTCTTTTGAAAAAGAAGAACTTCACTCTCAATGTTAATTTAATTTGCATGCACTTCCTGAGAAGTCGTTTTATCACCTTACTAGTCATATACCGGGGGATAATATTTATGCTTTTCTATAAGCTTTTAATAAAATATGGTGCTATCTGTGGAATACCAATTTAGAGTTAGTTAAAATGGGAAGCAACTGAAGGAAAACCTCAAAAAGAACTTAATACAACCCCTTTGCATTTCCTCTTGGGGTTCTGTCATCAGTGTTCTCATCAACGTTTCAGAACAAGCAAACTTCGGTTGCGTTTTATCCTTTCTGTGTATTATTTCTGATGCTCTGAGTTTCTCTCTGCTTCACAAAATAAATGACATTCAAAATGCCAACTCCATTTTCAGTAGTCATGTATTTGGGGGAACTCACATAATTTAAAAGAAGACTAAAGATGCTTTGTCTGCAACATCTGAGCAGTATTACCAATGCCAACATAAACTAGGGTACATATATACTTAGCTTAGGGGCCGGCAGGTGGCGTGGTGGTTAAAGGCGCTAGACTCCCACATGGCCTGACTGTGGTTCAAGTCTCAGAACTGGTAGATTGCTTTCTCACTCTCTCTCTCTCTCTCTGGTCAAATTGGAAAAAAATAATAATAAATAAAAGTAAAGGGGACCAGCAGTTAGCGTAATGGCTATGTCGCTGGACTCCCACGTAGTCGACCGCGGTTCGAGTCCCGGACCCGGCGGCTTAAACTCACGCCGGGCGCGTGTGTGTGCGTGCCCAAGATCCCGAGAGGAGAATGGAGGAGAAGGGATTGCGGTGTGGCCATCCCCCCTGGGGGGTGATTTCCTGCTTTCTATCTCTCTGTCTCTCTCTGTCTGTCTGGCGAGCGCACGCGCCCTATAGCAAAAACCTCTCCAAAAAAAAAAAAAAAGAAAGAAAAAGTAAATAAAATAATTCTTAAAAAAATATTCTAAGCTTAGCTCCAAAATGAATGCACTGAGCAAATATTTATATCAGAAAGTGAAAACCACTCCAAAATCTTACTCTTGATGTTCACCCCTCACTGGGACTTGCTGTCACTGGGGGCCTCCTACCCTGCCCTCTTCTTATCCTTTGAGCTCTCAGTTCTTTGTCACTCTCTGCATGAAGGACAGTAGGGTCCAGTCTTTATAAGACATCTTAGTGTTTGGTTCTTCACTCATGTCATTTGTGTCCCTTTCCCCAAGACAGCGATACCCTGAATCTGATCAGGCTTTTAGTACTACTTCAGTATTTCATGGGGGAAGGGGAAGTCCAACCATTTGAAGACTAAAGGGACTGGAGGTGTTTCGTATGTAAGAACATACCGAAAGACAAAGAGAGGCTGGGACGCTGTTGGCAGCTGCACAGTGTCACAGGCAGGAAGGACTCAGCTGCAGGTCTCCGGACCTGCACTTGGCAGCAGGTGGGCTTTGAGGAGGTTGCTTAGCTGCTCCGTCGTTCAAAGTTACCATCTATAAAGTAATTTTCGAGGATTATGTAACGACAAAAGGCAATCCTACAGGTAAAATGCCTACTAATTATCATGTCTGGCACATTCTAAGTGCGAAATTCATATATATAATATGGATGCTTAAAAAATTTCCAGAGGGCATGTATGCTCCCGGGGGGGAAAAAGAGGAGAGACAGAGAGAGAGAGAGAGAGAGAGAGAGAGAGAGAGAGAGAGAGAGAGAAAGTGAGCGAGTATTCCTCATAGGGGATAGTTACATTGCAATCCCTTCTCTTCCATTTCTTCTGTTGGGATTTTGGGCATATATACACACACACACACACACATACACACACGTTCCCTGTGTATGTTTCAAGCCACTGGGTCCAGGACTCAAACCGTGCAGTTGGCCATGTGGGATCCAACCACCTTATCCACACGCCACCAGCAGGCCCAGCTGGGTATTTTTTAAGGTTCATCTAGAACCCACTCTGACATCTGGGATGGATCTGTCTGGGCACATGATTCAGGCTCAGCCAGTTGGAATATCCCAACCTGGGCCATGCTGGTTAGTGTGTCTGAGAAGTGATTAAGCTCAGTTTCTCCAGATCTTCTTTTCCTCTTAACCAAAATGGTTGTTTAATACAGCTTTTGTCATTATGAGCTGCACTTAAAAGATGCCATAGTGATGAATACTTAGCCCATATATTTACAGAAAAGTCTGGTAAATAATTTGTCACACAGTGAAGGTTAAAGTGGAGGAGAATGGGAAGCAGGTCTGATGTTAAGTGCACATTAGTTTCTCAGAATGCTATGGATTGGATGACTCCAAGCATTTCCTTTTGCTTTATTGGCTTAAGCTGGTTTAAGAGTTCTGTCCCTCGCACTCAGAAGGGTTTCTAAGGAATTAATAACAACAGTCTTTGTCCTGAGACATCATTCAGTGGGCACCTGGGGCAGCCTAACCATAAGCACTGGGTAAAAATAATCTAAGAGACACGTTTACGTCTTTAATGAAGCCATATGATGTTGGTAAGTTTGGACAGTTGAGATTGGAATGGACAGTATTTCCTTTGGCACCTTAACGACTTTCACAAATCAGATCTGGAAACTTTCAAACGTCGAGAAGCTAGCGTAATTAGTAGTAGAGGTAAGGTACTGTGAATTCTCGTCCTCACTGGAGCTGCTGTGCCTTCCTTTTCCTTTATGGCTAAGCACACTTTTGACATCATGGAACTCATCATTTCAGTTAGAGTTGGTTTTCCTCACAGAAGCTTTTAAAATTCTGTCTCACAGTTAACTAGATAGTTCTTTAGTTAAAAAAAATATAATTTACTTTATTCATGAGAGTGTATAAACATTTGAGAGAGAGGGAGGCACTCTCAACATGATCTCTTTTCTCCCAGGCCTCCAGCTCCTCAGGATCCTGGGTGCACGCACACCCAGCATGTCTTCAGGTGGACTGGGTATCCAAACCCGAGACTGGTCGTGTGGCTTCTAGCACTGCAGCTTAGCATGCTACTGCTTATGCCATTCAGGCTGGGCTCCATCTCTTCATTTTACATCTTGTTCTTTTTTTTTAATTTTAATTTTCCAGAGAGCAAATTGCTTGTGTGCACGAGAGAGAGAGAGAGAGAGAGAGAGAGAGAGAGAGAGAAAGAGAGAGAGGAGAGAGAGAGAGAGAGAAAGCACTCCCCCATAGGGGACTCTCATACCCCAATCCCTTCTCCATTTCTCCCTCTTTTAGGGATTTTGGGTACACACACTTGCCTGGCATGTTTTGCAAGCCGCTAGGTCTGGTTCTCAAACTGCACAGTTTGAGCTGGGTCCCTGTGGGATCCAGCTGCCCTGACCACCATGCCACTGACTGACTTTTTTTCCTTTCCTTTTCTTTTTTTTTTTTTTGCATTTTTAAGGAAAATTTTAAATAAAACTATATATTCTAGGGACTAGTAGTTAGTGTAATGGCTATGTCTCGGACTTCCATGAAGTTGACTGCGGATCGAGTCCCAGACCCGGTGGCTTAAACTCAGGCCGGGAGCATGTGCGTACGTGCCCAAGATCCTGAGAGGAGAATGGAGGAAAAGGGATTGCGGCGTGGCCATCCCCCCGGGGGGTGATTTCTCTCTTTCTGTCTCTCTATCTCTTTCTGTCTTTCTGGCGAGCGCATGTGCCCTATAGCAAAAACCTCTCAAAAACAAACAAACAAACAAACTATATATTCTAATGCCATTTAAAATTTTATTGTAAAATAGTGTGAGCTGATTGACTGGCTTGTATGAAGCATTTTAAACTCCTTGAATTTGTTTTATGTCCACATAATCTTGGCTGTCAGTACTTGCTTGCAACAGCACTTTGAGAGCATCTGTTGTCTCCACGATGAGACAGTCAGTGACATTTAGCAATTGTGACTCTGTCCTTTACCTAGCTTTCTGTTTCAGTCACACCCATGTGGTTTCATTGGTCATTCTAATATCTGGTCCTTTCACGTTTCTTCTCCAAGACAGAAAATTGCCTGTATTCGAAAACACTGTAAGAAGTAGAGTGGGCTCTGGTTTCCCTGCTGCCCTTTGAGTAAATAATGCTTTTTTAATAAAAAGATTGTGCAATTTAAAGGTCACATTATAATGACTCACTTTAGTCTTTAATGTGACCAGCTATTGGAGATGGAGTTAGCAGTGAGATCTGTATAAGGAGACTCCACAATTCTGATTTTCATCTGTTCTCCTTGGTGACACTTCCTGAGAACAGTGTGAACGAAATTCCAAGACTAAATAACCAATAGCATAATACATTTTCCAGCACGCTGCGAACTACCGAGTGCAGAAAATTAAATCTCTGATGGTTTCCTATGGGAGGTTTTAGAAATTATTTTCTAGTACAAAACAGGTTGGAAGTAGCTCTCAGAGCATTTTTTTTATACTCGTATCTAGTTTAGCACTATAACAATAGTCCTAAATGATAAGGTTACTAACAATTACACATTACACTTAAATATGTGAAGGTTAGAGTGGAGGAGAATGGGAAAGCAGGTCTGATGTTAAGTGAACATTAGTTTCTCAAAATGCTAAGGATTGGATGACTCCAAGCATACATATATATTAAAATATATAATTTTAATTATAACTAACATGTTGAATAGTTAGCTATTTGCCAAACATGAGGTGATTACTTTACAGGAATTAGCTCATTTAATTAATGCCTTGAATGTGGTTGGTATTGTGAGCTGCATCTTCTAGATGAGAAGTCGTGGGTTATAGAGGTGAAGGGACTTACATGAATCTGTGCAGTTCCAAAACCAGGGCTCCAGGGCAGCTCTGCTGACTTCAGAACCCCAGTTTTTCTTGACAACGCCACTCTATGAAAATGTTGTTTCTTTGTTTTTTTTTTTTTTGTTTGTTTGTTTTTTCTTCTACAGACATCCACATGTTCATAATTTCTCACAACTGAACAGAATTTTTCAAAATTGTTCAATATATATACATTCATTTAATTTTTAAAAAGAATTTTTATTTAATTTAATTTATTCATTCATTTATTTTCATTTGACCAGAGAGAGACACAGACAGAGATAGAGAGGGAAAGTGAGAAAGCAAGCCACCAGGTTCAGGACTCGAACTGTGGTTGGTCATGTGGGAGTGTCCAGCGCCTTAGCCATCATGCCACATACTGGGCCCCAAATTCTTTAAGCTTTTTGTTTTGAAACAATTTGAGTGTGCAGGAAATGAACAATTCAGATACATAGGAAATTGTGCCCCATAATACGTAAGTAAATACTGTGCAACCTTCACCCAGCCTCCCCCGTTGGTAACATCTTGCGTAACTATAGTACACAATCACACAGGAAATTTGCATGGTATATTCCACCTACCTTATTCTGATTTCACCATTTTTGTTTTGTTTTGTTTTAATTTTTGCTATGGGGTGTGAGCAATCACCAGAGACAGGGAAAGTAAGAAAATACTGTAAGGGTATGGCCATGCCACAGTCCCTTCTCCATTCTCCTCTCAGGATTTCAGGCACATACAAAGCACCTAGCATGTTTTTTCAAACCGCTGGGTCTGGGAACTGAACCGTACACTTGGTCCTGTGGGATCTAGTCACCTTAACCACCACACCACCTGCTGACTCTGATTACACCAGTTTCACAAGCCAACCTTTTTTTTTTTAACTTAGACAGCCTCTTTCATTTTATCTATTTACTTTCTAGAATTATTTAATTTTATTTACTGTTATCATTTTTAAATTTTGCTGTAGGACACATATACTCAGCAGAGAGAGACAAAGAGAGAGGGAAGGCAAGAAAGCAAGCCACCAGATCTGGGACTTGAACCATAGTTGGTCATGTAGGAGTCCCAGTGCCTCAGTCATCACTCCACCCGCTGGCTCTTTATTTTTTAAAGTTCACTTATTTACTGTTTTCATTAGAAAGAGATGGAGACAGAGATAAGAGAGATACAGAGAGACAGCACCCCAACAAGGTCTTGATACCATGACCCATCACCAGTTTTAGTCAGCCCTAGATCAGGGGCACGTACATGCCTAGAATACTCAGTACAATCTCTAGACTTGAACCTGGATTCGTCCCATGTGGTCAGTCTCACAGAGTGTCACTACAGCACCATTTGGCTCTTCCTCTGCTTTTTTGTTTGTTTGTTTGTTTTGGAGAGGTTTTTGCTATAGGGTGCATGAGCTTGCCAGAAAGACAGAGAGAGACAGAAAGTGAGAAATCACCCTCCAGGGGGGATGGCCACCCATAATCCCTTCTCCTCCATTCTCCTCTCCAAATCTTGGGCACTCATGTGCATGCACCCAGCATGAGTTTAAGCCACCGGGTCCGGGACTCAAATCGAGGTTGACTACATGGGAGTCCAGTGACGTAGCCATTACGCCATCTGCCTGTCCCTCCTTCTCTGTTTTTCTACTGTCTAGTTTGTCTATGTTTTAGTCTATTACTGCATCAATCCTCTGCAACTTAGACATAATCTTCAAAAATGTATAAATATTGCACTTTTAACAGGAAATAGCACTGAGTGAGGGCAGGAACCACAAACATCTTCTTCCTGTACATTCAGCATGGTCCTGTGCAGGCCTAACTCAGAAGCTTCCAAAGACCAGCAGGTATCCTAAATGTGTGATGAGGACAGCAGTAAGCCAATCAACAGTGCTTCATGACATAAACTGGTGATTCCGTGTCTTCCCAAATGCATTCTTAGTCCACTTTCTGTTGCTATGGCAGAATACTTGAGACTGGATAATTTATAACCAACAGAAGATTATTTGGCTCACAGTTTGGAGGACAGAGAGTCCAAGAGTTTGTTGCCAGCTCAGGCAAGGATCATCCTATGGCTGAGGGTGGAAAGTGGAAGTGAACGTGCAAGAGCAAGAAGGATGACGTTTGTAACAAGCCTACTCTTTCGAGAACTAATTCCTGCAATAATGACGTTAATCTGTTTGTAAGGCCTCCTCTCTCGTAACCCAATCACCTCATAAAAGAGTTCACCTCCTCTTTTTTTAAAAAAAGAATTTCTTCACTTAAATTTACTTACTATTATAATTATTTTAATTTGGCTATAGAGAGAGACAGAGAGCAAGAAAGAGAGAGATTGAGAGAGAGAGAGGGAAAGGGAGAAACCAAGCTACTGGGTCTGGGACTTGAACCACGGTTGGCCATGTGGGAATCCAGCTTTCTTAACCATGAAACAACCTGCTGGCCCCCTTTTTTTTAAAAAAAAAATTATTTTCTACTTATGACTGGACTATAATGTGTATACTGTAGTTTCAGTGTATTTTCTGACTATTTCCAGAATATTTCTTTGGAGAAAATGGAACTGAACAAAACTATGGAGTAAGCACATGAGTTTGAGTTGCTGGGTTAACATTTAGTGCAAAGTGTTAGTTACACTCTGGCAGGAAGAGGCCTGGCAAGGGGGTGGGCAAAAAAGGGGGTATCCTTCCGCTGCCCCTGCTGCTTCTTGCCCTCTCACTGGGGATGTCTTTCAGGTGCTAAAAATCTCTGTTCATCATAACTCCCTGCCGTGGAGCTGAAAGTCTCAGCGGCTGGGCTACTTTTTCACTTACAGATGTTATATTTTTACACCGAGAACAAATTACACTAAACACATACACTTGTATTTAAATGGACATTAGAAGTCATTAGCCAAATACATTTTTGTTCTTTCAATCAGCTAATAAAACTTCTCAGGCCAGAGCTAAAGCACAGAACTGAGACATTCTGACCCAAGTTCTCACAGGGTGGTGGAATCTAGGACTTGGAGAAAGTTAGGTTGTTGGCTTCTGGCCTCCACTAAAGCAACAAGGAGGACGTGAAGAGAATAAGAAATTAAGAATGAGGCCAGTGGGCCAGCAGATGGCACATCGGTTACATCGGTGGTCTCCCACATGCTGACCGTGGGTCAAGTCTCGGACCAGGTGGCTTGAAACTCACACCAGACGCATGTGCATGCATGCCCCAAATCCCAGACGAATGGAGGAGAAGGCATTGCGGTGTGGCCATCCCACCTGGGGGAATTTCTTGCTTTCTGTCTCTCTGTCTCTTGGTGTCTCTCTGGCGATTGCAAGCACCCTATAGCAAAAATCTCTTTGGAAAACAAAAACAAAAACAAAAACATCAGGCTGATTTAGATTTCAGTCATGACCCCAGGCTTACCTTGGCAGTTACTACGAACACAGCATCTACTTCTATAAAATGGGGGTAATAATAATACCTATGTCATATGATGTTAAGACTCTGTATTGGGTCATCAGAAAGGTCATGATGCATTTCGGCATGGTTTACATGTTCTGTGTAAAACAAAGGAACCTGCGGCCTTCTTTTTTCTTATCATTACAAGTGCATAATAGACTGTAAATGCTGACAGCATCTGCCCCAAAGAAATATATTTCTATTGCTAGGAGCTTTTCTCCTTCCTAGAATTATAACTGCCACAATTAACAGAAACATCTCACTGTGAAGTCTGTACATGCTTAATTATGTGTAGTTGGTTTCCATAGTCCCTGAACACCTAGATAAGGTATAAAGTATTCAGTCCATGATTCAGTACAAAAATCCAAAGGTGCACGTATTTGGAAGCATTAATCTGTGTTACCACGAAGTCAGGATATTTAGGTGTCAGGGTGAGAATGTTCCTCTTCATTGTTCAAAAAACAGCACAGCCCAAGACCAGCAGGTGGCATAATAGTTACATTGCTGGACTCCCACCTGGCTGACTATGGTTTGAGTCCCAGAACTAGTGACTTGGAACTCACACCAGGCACGTATTTGTGAGTGCCCAAAAACATGAGAGGAGAATGGAGGAGAAGGGATTGTGGTGTGGCCATGCCCCCCACATGGGGGGGGGTAATTTCTCGCTTTCTGTCTCTGTATCTCACTGGAGAGAGCACACATCCTATAGTAAAAATCTCTCAAAAACAAAAAGGAAACAGCATAACCAAAATGTGTCCCGATCCTAAACCTCTCATTAGCCAATTTGTTTCCATATCCAGCTTGTTTTCAACAGAATTATTTATATGTGCATCAAAGGATGGCAATGGGAGAATGAGTGCAGCTTCAGGAGCCATGTGGACGTAGGTTTGAGTTTTCAATACAGGTGACGTTTGCCAAGTAGCCATAGCTCGTTGAGACACATTTGTCCCACGTGGAAGGTAGAGATGATAATCTTTTTTGGTGGTATTTGAAAAGATTGGTAATGATGCACAGTAAGTATATACAGTACAATTTTTTTTTTTTTTTTGAGAGGATTTTGCTATAGGGCTCGTGTGCTTGCTGGAGAGACAGAGAGATAAAGCACAATTTTTTTTTTTTTTTTTTGAGAGGATTTTGCTATAAGGCTCGTGTGCTTGCCGGAGAGACAGAGAGATAAAGCACAACTTTTTTTTTTTTTTGAGAGGATTTTGCTATAGGGCTCATGTGCTTGCTGGAGAGACAGAGAGACAGAAAGCGAGAAATCACTCCCCAGGGGGGATGGCCACACTGCAATCCCCTCTCCTCCATTCTCCTCTAGGGATCTTGGGCATGCACGCACATGCGCCCGGCGTGAGTTTAAGCCACCGGATCTAGGACTCAAACCGTGGCCAACTACATGGGAGTCCAGCGACATAGCCATTACACTAACTGCTGGTCTCTAAAGTACAATTTTCAATTGGTTGATTATATTACCAAGAGGAAAGAGGAAGCCCTAACCAGGAAGAACTGCTGCGCATCTTGAAGGCTTACTACCTTCAAAGAAAGGCCACTTTGATGTGAAACTTGAAAGATATCATAGTTTAGAGGGAGGCTTGCAACAAATATTTCCCAAGCACCTTCAGGAGGAGCATGGCCTGCCAACATCTTGGTTTTGGACTTCAAGCTTCCATAACCGTAAGAGTCTATGTTGTTCTAAGTCCTAAATAAATAAATGGATAGACAGGTAAAAGATGACTTCATAGACCTCAGTCAGATTGAGAAAACTCACCAAGGAAATAAAACATCAGAGTGAACTCTCAGAGCAGATCGTCAAGAAAATAGGTAGTGGGAAACCAGTAGTTAGCGTAATGGCTATGTCGCTGGACTCCCACGTAGTCGACCGCGGTTCGCGTGCCGGACCCGGTGGCTTAAAACTCACGCCGGGCACGTGTGTGTGCGTGCCCAAGATCCCGAGAGGAGAATGGAGGAGAAGGGATTGCGGCGTGACCATCCCCCCTGGGGAGTGATTTCTCGCTTTCTGTCTCTATGTCTCTCTGTCTGGCGAGCGCATGCGCCCTATAGCAAAAATCTCTCCAAAAAAAAAAAAAAAAAAAGAGAGAAAAAAGAAAATAGGTAGTTATTGACAGTGGTAGATATTCTCTAACCTGAATTCTTGTCATTGGAACGTATTTGCATTATGTCTATGTCTTTGTACTGTGCATATCTTAGGATTTGATGTGATGGATGGATTTGAAAAGTTTACCTTTGGATTCATCTAATTACAAGTTTAGAATTCACGGCGGTGTTATATACACACCCTTCACTTTCAGTCAGCGCGTTCACGTTGTAATATTCATTGATACCCATAATTTGTTTCTTCAGTTACAAATACGTGAGGAGAGAATATTGGTTTTAGCACTGACTTGTGGATTAGGGTGTGCTTTTACCTGATTAGAGTATTTAGTTCTTGACCAACTCCTGTATCATGAATAGTTAATTTGCTGCTCTGCACCAGTCTGTTTCAATGGAGACCTGTTTAAAAGGTACAATTTGGCGCCATCACGTGGCAACATTGCAAACTGCAGCATAAGCACTCAAGGCAGGAAAAGATTTACGAATTGAAATGGCAACTGCAGTTCACAAAGTGACTAGTATTTTTTTTTAAAAAAGCACAATTTTTAAAAAAAAATTATTAAATTAATTAATTAATTAATTTTCAATTTGCTACAGGCCATATTCGCTCACCAGAGAGAGACAGAAAGAGAGAGAGAGAAAGCGAGAGAGCAAGTCATTAGGTCTGGAACTCAAACTGCTGTCAGTCATATGGGAGTCCAGCATCCTAACCACCACACCCCCATTGCCCCCCAAAAAAACATAAATAGGATATTATATTTAGCTGAAGTAGGAGAAAAGACAGTATAGAAAGACCTTAGGATTTAGAGAATAAAGACATGCCCTAACGACATAATGGCCAAGATTTGGAAAATTTCAATTTTTTAAAAGATCTAAATACCAAATACATACCAAATGTTGGAAAATACTGTATTAGACAAATACAGTTTTATATTATACTATGTTAAATATCTTTACATTTACTTGGGGGAAATAATGTCTGATTTAAATTGCGGAGCCTTGCAAAGGTCTGAACATTTTCCCTGCTATCATTTATTTATTTATTTATTTGTTGTGATTTTTCAGGCTACTGGGACCAGGACTTGTATCAGTCAGTCCTACCACACCATTGGCTGGCCCAAGGTTTGAACTTTTGAAACTTCAGGGCAAAATAGGGGCACACTTCCCTAGGTGCCAAAATTAAGAATGAAAATCTCCACTGAGAGCAGAGACTCTCAGTTTGCTCACAGACGAATTTGGTTGAAGTATCTGGAAGTTTTTGCTCATCTAGGTAGAGTAGCAATCATATGTATTAAGAACACTTTTTTCTGGAACCAGCAGGTGGCATGGGGGTTAGGCACTGGACTCCCACATGGCCAACTGTGGTTCAAGTCCCAGCCCTGGTGGTCTGAGAATCACACTGGGCACATGTGCGTGTGTGCTCAAAATCCTGAGAGGAGAATGGAGGAGAAGGGATTGTGGTGTGGCCATCCCCTCAGGGGGTGATTTCCCGCTTTCCCTCTCTCTGTCAAACATTTGTGCCCTACGGCAAAATCAAAACAAACAAAACTAAAAACAAACAAATAAACCAAAGAATTTTTTTTTTTTCCCAAACTAGAGATATTTTAGAAAGGTTAACCAGTCAGGGCTCTGATTAGTTAGGATATGGATGTGACTATGAAAGGAGACCCAGTTATAACTGTGGCTTAAATAGAATAGAGGAGTACTTCTCTCTCCTGTTAAAGTCTGGGTGGGCAATGCAGGACAGTGGCGCTGTCATTTCAGATCTCTAGGATCCAGGCTTCTTCTGTCTATGGGCCTGTGGCCTTGAATATGCCGTTTCTATCCCCTTGTCCATGATGAATGCTCTGTTCCTCTTCTCATCAGAGATTTACCTACACTTTTCTATCTTTAAATCATTTCTTGTTAATTAAAAAAGAAATTGGAGAGGTTTTTTTGCTATAGAGACCATGTGCCCATGAGACAGCCAGAGAGATAGACAGAAAGTGAGAAATCACCCCCCTGGGGGGATGGCCACGCCACAATCCCTTCTCCTCCATTCTCCACTTGGGATCTTGGGCACACATGCACATGCGCCCGGTGTGAGTTTAAACCACCAGGTCCAGGACTCGAACTGCAGTCAACTACATGGGAGCCCAGCAACATAGCCATTATGCCATCTTCTGGTCCCAATTTTTAAATATTTTTGAAGGCAGAGTTGCAATCTTCCAAACAGGATGACAGGCATGGGCCTCCACACCATGCTCTTTTTAGACAGGTTCTCACCGTGATGCCCAGGCCAGCTATAAGCCTGCTCCCTCTTGCCTCAGCCTTTGGGTCACTGGGATTGTAGGTGCACAGGAATGTGCTTAGCCTTTGGATTGGACTTGGGCTCAAACCTAGGGCTCCCATGTGGTTCCAGTGGAAGGAGAACAGTGTTTTATTTATTTAAAAAAGAATTATTTATTTTAATTATAATGATTCATTCATTTATTTTACTTTGACCAGAAAGAGACAGAGAAAGTGAGAAAGCAAGCCACCAGGTCCGGGACTTGAACCATGGTCATCCGTGGGAGAGTGGGTCCAGTGCTTTAACTACTATGCCACCTGCTGGCTCCTGAAAAGTACCTTATTAACATGCACCACTTATCTACCTTTAGAATCACATGGGATGGGGCCAGCAGGTGGAATGGTAGGATAGGCACTGGGACATTCCCACATGGCCAACCATGGTTTGAGACCCTGGCCCGCTAGCTAGCTTTCTCACTTTTCCCCTCCCTCTCTATCTCTGTGTGTCTCTCTCTGGTCGAATTAAAATAGATGAATGAACAAATAAAATTAAATAAATGATTCTTTTAAAAAAATCACATGGAGGAATGAGCAGAGGCTGTACTCGGAGCTGGTTGTATGGTCCATTTATTACTGTGCTCCCCAAATGTGTGCCTCTTTACTACGAAAAGTTCTGCTCCCGATGGAATATCTGGTACAAAAACAATATGGATGTGTTCTTCTAGCACTGAAACAAACATTCATCTATACCAATGTGAGGAAGAAAAGTAAACCAACACATTCATTCATTCATTTATCCATCTATGGACTGGCCAGCCTACTCAGGTCTTACTCAATCCATAAATGGAAAAACCCTAGGGGTAGTGAACTGGAGTCTGATGCAAAATCCCAAAACAAGGAGACGTGGCCTTTCAAATCAGTTTCCAGATCTGGACAAGTTTCAGGACCCAGAGCCCTTTGAAGAAGGATGACTGTGTGATGCTGTCTGTGAGTAGCCCTGAAAGCAAATTGTGCTGGCTCCGTAGCCTAGTAGTTGAGAGAGCTGGGTCACACTGGCTGACGGCAGTTCAAACCCCAGCACTAGCACCTTAAAAAAGCACTCTGGGTGTGTGAGCCCATGCGCACGTGCATACGTGCGTATGTGCGTGTGTGCGTGTGTGTGTATGTGACTGGATGAACAAATGGAGGAGAAGGGGTTGTAATATGAACATGCCTTATTTGGGGCTGCTTCTACCTTCACCCCCTGGAAAGTCCACACACTCTCTGGCAATGAAAACAAAGGTAAACTGATTCATGTCATGTATCAACTCTAAATTATTTAATGACTTCTAATTAAAGCTAATACTTGTATCTCTCATATTATACATGTATTGGTTTTGTGTTGACCTTCCCACCAATCAGATGTAAGCTCCATGAGTGCAGTGACTTTGATTGGTTAACTGTAGAATCCTCAGCACCTGAAACAGTATCTGACCCAGAGTTGACACTCAGTAAGTATTTATCGAGTGAATCAAAGACTGTTATGAGAGGCATAAGGTTGTCCGTAACTGCCTTTGGATAAATTTAATACAGGGGCAAAATGTGAGAAAATCCATGGAGTCTGAACTGTTAAGCCATACCCTCCACTCCAGCTTTTATCAATATTAAAGTTCGTTCTTGATCTGCGTCTGATACCTGCCATCTGTGGAGGTAGGGAAGAGAAGGGTCTTATTTATTGGCCCCCTAAAGCCACAATCACAAGTTTAAAAACATGAAATAAATGGGGACCAGCAGATGGTATGGTGGTTAAAGCATTGGACACTCCCACATGGTTTACCACGGTTCCAGTCCCAGACCTGGTGGCTTGCTTTCTCACTTTCCCTCTCTCTCTCTCTATGTCTCTCTCTGGTCAAATTAAAGAAAGGAATAAATAAGAATTAAATAATTATTTTTAAAAAAAGGAAAAGTGAAATAAATGTAAGTATTTCATTTTTTAGGTTATACCTAGTTAAGCCAGTGCAGAAACGTTTAGTGCCAACGTTTAGGAAGCTGTCCTTTCAGGCCTTGCACTGATCTCACTGAAGTTCTGAGCTTTCAGGGATCCCCTAGCACACACCTGAGTTTCTTATGGTAGTCTAGCTGAGCCCTCACAAAACCATGGCCTCCAGAGACTAGCAAGTGGCATGGTGGTTAAGGGGCTGAACTCCCATATGGCTAATTGTGGTCTGAGTCCCAGACTTAGTGGCTTGAAACTCATGCTGGGTGCATGTGCATGTATGCCTGAAATCCTGAGAGGAGAATAGAGGAAAAGGGACTGCAGCATGGCCATCCCCCATGAGGGGTGATTTCTTGCTTTATAGCTCTCTGTCTTTCCAGTGAGCACATGTGCCCTACAGCAAAAATATATTAAAAAAGAGAGAGAGAGACATAGCTTCTGAACACTGGGAATCTCAGACCTTCAAAACTGCCAGAACTCAAGTTCCTTGGGACTATTAGGTATGGTCCTTTCTTTTTTTTTAGAAAGAGTTTTTTTTTGTTTGTTTGTTTTGTTTTGTTTTTTGTTTTTGTTTTTGTTTTTGTTTTTTTTCTATAGGGCATGTGCACTTACCAGAGAGAGAGAGCGAGACAGATAGACAGAGACAGAAAGCAAGAAATCACTTCCCAGGGCAATGGCCATGCTGCAATTCCTTCTCGTCCATTCTCCTCTCAAGACTTTGGACACAGATGCTCATGTGTCCGATATGTCTGAAGCCGCCGGGTCTGGGACTCAAACCATGGTCAGCCAGGTGAGAGTCCAATGACCTAATCATTATGCTGTCTACTGCTCCTGCTATAGTTCATTTTAATTTTAATTTGTTATGAAGTGTTTTCTTGTTTCACACAATATAAGGAAGGTAATCTCGAAGTAGGTTGTGCAAAGGTGGCTGGTTAGGAAAAAGTAGGCCCAGCAACAGCAGTGCTTTGAAGTCAGCCTGCAGAGCATTTACAATTTTGGAAATATTGTTTATTTAATTTAATTTATGATAATATGCATGTAGTCACTGGAGAGAGAGCGAAAGTAAAAAAAAAAAAAACACCCCCACCAGGGATGGCCATGCCATAATCCCTTCTCCTCCACTCTCTCAGTCTTTGTGGCATGCAGACACACACGCCCAGCATGTCCCACAGGCTGCTGGGTCGGGGACTCAAACTGCCCAGTCAGCCACGTGGGATCCTTCTGCTCTAACCACCGTACCACTGTCTGTTCCTATCTGAAATATTTTATACTTTGTTATACACATACTTTCTGTTTTCAAAAACTTTGGCAATTGTAATCAGAGAGACAGAAAACATGAAAGTTTTAAATTAAGATTGCTTTGGGGCTAGCAAGTGGGTTGGTGGTAAGGTGCTGAACTCTCACATGGCCAATTGCTGTTTGAGCTCTGGACCCTGCAGCTTGAAAATTATGTCTGGTGTGTGTGTGTGCAGGCCCCAAATCCCAGGAGCAGAATGGAGAAGAATGGTGGAGAAGGGATTGCGGTGTGGCCATCCCCCTGGGGGTGATTTCTCGCTTTCTATCTCTCTGTCTCTCTCTGTCTTTCTGGTGAGCACACGCGCCCTATAACAAAAACCTCTCCAAAAAAAAAAAAAAAAAATCAGTGTTAGAATATAATAAATCTTCACTGAAGCCACTAATTGCCTCCATTATTTCAAAAACAACTGCATATTTAATTGCTAACAACAAGCTATGCAACAGAAAATAAAAGATCATATAACCCAATCTAAATTCTCGTTTAAGAAAATCAGTCAATCCTGCTCCTAAGAAGTGGAGGAGAAAAACCGTTCACCTTGTAGCCATTACTGCATTCTCAGTGCTGAGACTTCCGATTCGGTTGCCATTGGGAGACTTTTCTTTGAAAATGTGAAAATCAAGGTAACGGCTTATTGTTGGACTTTTGTTGCTATGGAAGTATTCATTATCTTGGAGCACCTAATGCAAAGGAAACAAATAGAATTAGTGGAGGCGTAAGTGGAATATGAACCTGTGACCCGGTATGCTGCAGCTAGAGCCAGGCCCCTTCCTTACTTTTCTCAACAGGTCGTCTGAAACTGATCTGGGAGAAGGTAGGGCGGCAGCTGGAGGGGATGTCTGCTCAGCAAAATCTGGGGGAGCTACACAGGACTAGATGGCCATGAATGCGCACGAAAGGTTTCAGTCCGGGGAGAGGAGAGGCAGAGACACCCAGAGATGAAAAGTTAGAGTATTTGACTATCGATGACTTTATCAATAGAACCTGGCCCTTGTGTCTTTAGGAACTTGAAACAAACGATCTAATTCTCACTTTGGGCCATTTTCTAGGTCCCTTACGTGGGCTTAGGCAACACATGAGGCATTTCATAATGATCATGTGGATGCCTGATTACTCTCATTAGCAACTGAAATAACTCTGACAACATCCCGTTTACTCCTTCTAACTAATCATACCCTCGCTGTCATCGTACCCGACTGGTGGTCCTAGCATCTCAACGCCGATCGCACTGAGAATGTAGGTTTCATCACCTGATTCAGAGGAGTCAGTTTGGTCAGGTTTCTGGTTCTATTGAGCCGAATTTCAGAACTCAACATTCTAGTTTGTCCAGGTCCAGAATTTCTACCTGACAAAAGCAAAAAGGTATCAAGAGAGAACTCTAGGTACCGCGTAGGCACTGAGCACACCGCAGCGCTGGCAAAGGTGCCCCAACATTCTGCCTCTTCCAAACAAGTTCGTCTCTGTAGACTCATAGGATGTGGAAAGATGGTGAAAAATGTACCATTTCTGAGTTCCCAATGATTACCGGAACCCAGAAGAGGAAGAGGCAATTCATTCTGAAAATCTGAGCCCTTGGGTGTTTCAGCGTTTAGCCTCCAGGATGCTGGGTATACATGATGTGTCGATATTCCTTGGCAGACTGCCAGTCCTCAAATTCTGCACAGACTGAAGCATAGTCGATGCTGCCTGGAGTAATACCGTCTTTCTTAGGGCAGGCTCTCCTTCCTTTGGAACTCTTCATGTGCCTGATCCAATGGCCTGCTCACAGAAGGTATAGAAAAACATGCAGTAGGTATGGTTGGAACAGCTCCAACCTTTTTTTTTTTTTTTTTTTTTTTTTTTTTTTAATGACAGAGAGCCTTTGTGCTTGCTAGAGAGAGACAGAAAGAATGAGGGAGAGAGAGAAAGCACCTCCAGTAGGGTGTGGTCACACCACAATCCCTTGTCCTCCATTTCTTCATATTGTTGGAATTTGGGGCACTCGTGCTCACATGCCTGATGTGTTTTTCAAGTCAGCAGGACTGGGATTCGAACCACAGTCAGGCATGTGGAATCCAGTTCCCTTAAACACTAAGCTATTGGGCCAGTCCACCCTTTAATATCTTTCTTTATTTTCTGACCTTTCCCTTTCTCTCCTAAAAGAACTACTCTTGGTCTCCATTGTGAGCTTTATTCTCAAGACTACGCAGCCACGCAGTGGTTCAGAGTGCCACACTCAGCGCCATCATTCTGTCTCTACACCCCAGCAGCAAGACAACATAGCCTACATACTATTTTGACTGAGATTCCTAAATTACTGTGTGATGATCTATCCCATCATATTGGGACAGGTTAGACTTTTTCAGTACTGTAATCAGTCTCCACTAAGATCATACTTAAATAAATCGCCAAAAAAAACCCCTGGAGAATATATTATTTCATATTTTACATGTGGTAGTGGCAGAATTTTTTTAATGTGGGACTCAGCTGCTATCAGCTTTAGTGCTTTCATGCCCTTCTACAGGTGTCATTGACCTAAAGCAATTATATATATATATTTTTTTCTTTTTTTGGAGAGGTTTTTGCTATAGGGCGCGTGCGCTCGCCAGACAGACAGAGAGAGACAGAGAGATAGAAAGCAGGAAATCACCCCCCAGGGTGGATGGCCACGCCGCAATCCCTTCTCCTCCATTCTCCTCTCGGGATCTTGGGCACGCACGCACATGCGCCCGGCGTGAGTTTAAGCCGCCGGGTCTGGGACTCGAACCGCGGTCGACTACGTGGGAGTCCAGTGACATAGCCATTACGCTAACTGCTGGTCCCAGCAATTATATTTTTTAGAAGAATCTCATCATTCTAAATTAATGGCAGATCTCTATGGCCTTTAGATGAGAGCTATTTGCAATGTTACAGTAGCATGGCATCCATTGAAAAGACAGAGACAGAGAGACAGAAAGTAAGAAATCACCCCCCAGAGGGGATGGCCATGCTACAGTCTCTTCTCTTCCATTCTCCTCTCAGGATCTTGGGCACGCATGCACACACACCCAGCATAAGTTTAAGGCACCGGGTCCAGGACTCAAACCATGGTCGACTACATGGGAGTCCAGTGACATAGCCATTACGCCAACTGCTGGTCCCCAGTTAAGAGTTTTTTCAAGAATTATTTGTTTAATTTTATCTATCATCATCATTATGTTTAAAAAATTTGCTACAGGGCATGTGCATTAACGCGAGAGAGAGAGAGAGAGAGAGAGAGAGAGAGAGGAAACAAGCTGCCAGGTCCCAGACTTGAACTGTTGTTAGTCATATGGGATTCCAGCGCCTCAACCACCATGCCACTTGCTGGCCCCCAGTCATATTTAGTTTTAAGCCATTAGCTCATCCGCCTTATAATCTCCAGTGGAGATGATAAACCTAAAACAATGTATATTAGAGAACAGCTCTTATAAGCGTAGAAATCCCAAGTTTAGACAATTTTACACATAATCAAATATTCACCTTATTCACCTAATTGCAAAGCTCCCCTTTACAGCCATTTTGGAATTCCAGCCCTGAGACTTTTGTTGCCAAGAGGTTTTTGACAGGTATAAAAATTGCCTACTCCTCCCCACTCAGGAAGGAACAAGAAATGGGAATTAAGGTGATGAAGGCATCCTCATGTGGATACATGGGAGAAAATATTGAGGAACAGCAAATCAAATCAAGCAAACAAACACACAGGCAGGTTTATGACAAAAGAAGACCATACAAGTAAAGAGCCCTCTTTAAGAAAAGAATACAAAACTGTAACTATAGAATTATATGTTTATAAAAGTGAATATTTATCTAGGAGAAAAGCAATCACAAGTTGCAAATTTTATTTTATTAAAAATATTTATTTAATTCCTTTTGTTATTCTTCTTCTTTTTTTTTGACCAGAGAGAGACAGAGAGAGAGAGAAAGAGAAAGTGAGAAAGCAAGCCTTCAGGTCCGGAACTCAAACCACAGTTTGCCATGTGGGTATCCAGCGCCTTCAACCACCACGCCACCTGCTGGCCCCACAAGTTACAATTTTTAGGAAGGTGCTAAGTTCATGAGGCCGGCAAGTGGCATGGTGGTTGAGGCAGACAACGGTGGTTTGAGTCCTGGACATAGCAGCTTGCTTTCTCACTTTCCTACTCTCTCTCTGTCTGTCTCTGGTCAACTTCAAAAAATTAAATTAAAAAATGACAGTGAATATAATATTTTAAAATTTCTAAAAAAGAAAGGTGCTAAGTACAAAAAGTTCACAAAGTCAAGAAAAATCATATTATTATTAATGGTCTGACTCATTTCTCAAGTACTTGTTGTTTGTGTTTTTGACCCTTTGGTCACTTCATATGAAATGATGTTTGTCATAAAGAGAATAGAAAGATTAATTCAGTATTTCCTCTGGTTAGTTGAAATTTATTTTTTATTATTGACGGTTGAGAAGGATAAAATATGTATCTTTAGACACTATTTATAGTGATGCTACTAGTTTATACTCTATAATCATAGAGATTATGATCAATTATACTAAATAATTTCAATAAAAATATTGTGTCATGCCTCTATGATTTAACACAAGGAGGGTCTTCATTAAGCTTACAAATAATGCATGAGAAAACCTCATGGATTTCTATTTTTTTTGCACCAAAATAAACTCATACTTTAATTTAATTTTATTTTTTTTGGAGAGGTTTTTGCTATAGGGCGCGTGCGCTCACCAGACAGAGACACAGAGACAGAAAGCGAGAAATCACCCCCCAGGGGGGATGGTCACGCCGCAATCCCTTCTCCTCCATTCTCCTCTCGGGATCTTGGGCACGCACGCACATGCACCCGGCGTGAGTTTTAAGCCACCAGGTCCAGGACGTGAACCGCGGTTGACTACACGGGAGTCCAGTGACATAGTCATTACGGTAACTGCTGGTTCCCTAATTTTATTTTTTATAAACTTTTTGAAGTCCCTTCATAGGTACCATGTGTTATTCAACTCTTGTCAGAAAGGACCTTCTATTTCCATAAGATATTGATGACAATCAACTCCTTTGCTTAAAATTTGCATTTCTGACAGTTGGATTTTTTTTTTTTTTTACTGAACTGCTCTGGCTCCATGCATTTCAACATTTTAAAATCTCTACTACTGAGCCAACAGGTGGCATGGTAGTTAAGGTGCTGGATTTTCACATGGCTGACTGTGGTTCAAGTCCCAGACCCGGTAGCTTGCTTTCTCACTTCCCCCCCCCCCCCCATCCCCACACACACTATCTCTTCTGGGAGCTCACATGGCTTTTTAGCAAATTAAAACAATAATAATAATGATAAATAAAATTAAATAAATTAAAAACTTTACTACCCACATAGATCCTGTTCCAGCACTGTAAGACATGAACATGTCCTGAGGGGCTTCACCTTTGCATCAGAACTCAGCTGTATTGTCACAGTGATAGTAAGATTATTTCTGGAAAGTAGAGTTAGAAAGAACTGTTTGTGGAAATGACTGTGAAGTATAGGAGAATAAGCATATTGTAAGTATATAATTAGATTAAACTCAAACTTATAACTAGATTAAACTCATAATACCTTTTTCTATATAAGTGCATAATATACTTATTCTAAATGAGAACCATTTATAAAGCTTGGGTATAACTTCCTCTTTTTTCCATCTCCACTTAGCAAGATTCCCAGAATGTCTGTGGGTACAGCACCACTGTACCAGCGTGGCAGGAGCAAAGAGTGGAAAGAGATAGCCGTCTCAACTGGCTAAAATGAAGATATTTTATTTCTATGAATTAAAAAAATAACACAGGCACATATTTCTAGGAACTGTATCAGTCAGGGTTCAGCCAGAAAAATAGAACCAATAGAAGATATATATTAAGAGGGTTATTCCAAGGAATTAGTTTACATGATTGTGGCAAATCTGAAATCCATAGGGCAGGGCTAGAACTCTCCAGAATACAAAATCTGCTATCCACAGGTGGTGGAATGTCTTCATCAGGAAAACCTCAACACAGCTCTTAAGGGCTTTTTTGTTTGGTTTTAAGGTTTTTGCCATAGGACGTGTGTGCTCTCAAAACAGAAACAGAGAGAGGAAAAGTGAGAACTCATCCCCCAGGGAGGATGGTTCTGCCACAATTCCTTCTCCTTCTCTCTTCTCTTGGGATTTTAGACATGCATGCATATGTGCCCAGTGTGATTTTCAAGCCACCAGGTCCAGGACTCGAACCATGGTTGGCCATGTGAGAATCTAGCACCTTAACCACTATGTCAACTGCTGGCCTTTTAAGGCCTTTCAACTGAATCAGACTTGCACTGATTATCTGGGAGAATATCCCTTAGAGTCAATTGCTTGTGGACTCTTAATCACATCTACAAAATACTATCACAGGAACCCCTAGGTCAGGGTTTGATTTGGATTTTGGTGGCCTTAGCCTAACTATGTCGACAAATGAAACTAATTGCAGTAGGGATGTTTACAAATTTTGAAGTAGTCCACATAACAGAAGAGCCCCAAGGCTTAAACTGCACTTTAAATGAATCTGCATGTGGACAGAGCATGGAGAATGAGAGGAGAGGGGATGAGAAGACGATCTAGAACTGCATTACAGTGTTGGATCAGATACATCACAAAGACCTATTTATTTACCACTGGCTTTATTTATTTCATAAATTTCTAGAAGTCCTCATGAATTTCTGTAAGTCCTCATGAACTTATAGAAAAGATTACATTGCCTGGGGTTGGCAGGTGGCGTGGTGGTTAAGGGTGCTGGACTCCCACATGGCCAACTGAGGTTTGAGTCCTGGATCTGGTGGCTTGCTTTCTCAGTTTCCCTCTGTCTCTCTCTCTCACTATCACTCTGTCTCTCTCTGGTCAAATTTAGGTAAATAAATAAATAAAGTTGAATAAAGATAGTTCTTAAAAAGAAGAAGAAGAAGAAAAGAAGAAAAAAGAAGAAGACGAAGAAGACGAAGAAGACGAAGAAGAAGAAGAAGAGACTGCATTGGATTCTTTTTTTTTTTTTTTTTTTGCTATAGGGCGTGTGTGCTCGCCAGACAGACAGAGAGAGACAAAGAGACAGAAAGCGAGAAATCACCCCCCAGGGGGGATGGTCACGCCGCAATCCCTTCTCCTCCATTCTCCTCCCGGGATCTTGGGCACGCACGCACACGTGCCCGACGTGAGTTTAAGCCACCAGGTCCGGGACGCAAACCTCGGTCGATTACGTGGGAGTCCAGCGACATAGCCATTACGCTAACTGCTGGTCCCTGGATTCTTCAGAGTGAGTCAGTGTTTGACCTTTGAGGAATGCAAAGCTTATGGTTGTATTACGTAACACACCTCTCTGCAGGAGCATTAACAGAGTTATTTGCTTCTGTGACTGTATCCCTGAGAATAAGAGTCAATATCTAAGAGGAGCCTCCTTTACAAAAAATTGTGTTAGCTCCGAGTGCTCACAAAGTTATTTATCTAGACCTTTTTTTGAGGAAAGGATAAAGACTTTTAGATATCAAGAAGGCAATAACAATTACTAGGGTTTTGAAACTAATGCTGTTTTCCTAAATCAGTCTATTTGAAGGCGTTTTTCTCATCGAGTTGAGGTAAACATGCTTTTAAAATAAGTACCAGAGGAATGAATAATGCTATTGAAATGGGACATTGGGGGTGAGGCACTTACTAGGCTTTATTTATTATGTTTTTTTATAACTAGGATAGTCAGAAGGATGTTTTATAAGAATGACAGAAAGACTTGTAAGTGGCAATATTCAATATATTTGGACTTTGGCTTTGAAACGTTGGTAAAAGTGTTTGAGGGATTAAATGTGTGCCTTTGTTCAGAGTAAATAGGCTCAGAAGCTGCTATAGTGTGGGACATAACATCACGTTTCTAGAGCGTACCAGCGAATTTTATGTGCATTTGTAATAGCATCAATTCTTTTAGTTTGCCACGTTTTATTTAGCTTTGCCTTGGGTTATCCTAACTAGTGTTCACCTTTATATATTAGGCTTTTCTTAAGTGTACATAAACATATACAAGGGGCTTTTTAAAAGTTCATGAAAAATGCATATTATATACAACCTATGCATGCATTTCAAAACTTTTTAGCACTAGGTTAAACCATACTTTAGTTATTTTTCCATGATTTCTTAAAGAGGTTTTTGCTATAGGGCGCATGCGCTCACCAGAAAGACAGAGAGAGACAGAGAGATAGACAGTGAGAAATCACCCCCCCAGGGGGGATGGCCACACCACAGTCCCTTTTCCTCCATTCTCCTCTCGGGATCTTGGGCACACACGCACACATGCCCAGTGTGAGTTTAAGCCACTAGGTCCGGGACTCAAACCACGGTTGGCTACATGGGAGTTCAGTGACATAGCTAACTACTGCTCCTCCATGAATTTTTAATATGTTTTTTAGTTTGGCTGTAGGATGTGTGTGCTTACAGGTCAGAGAGAAAGAGAGAGTGAGGGGGAATGGCCACACCTTAATCTTTTCTCTCCAAATTCTCAGAATTTTGGGCATGCAATTACACATGCCTGGTACGCTTTTTAAGCCACTGGGTCTGGGACTCAAACTGAGGAGTTCGCCATGTGGGATCCAACACTTTAACTGTTACACCACCTGCTGGCCTTCCAAGAACTTTTTGAAGTGCCCTCATTTTTTTCACTGTTTTGGGAGAAAACAAACAAAAACAGACAAAAGATTGTATTACTCTGTAATTTCAGATTAAGACTTTCTACTATATCCAGGTATGAAAAGACACATATCTCATAGACATATCCCAGATTCTCCAAGATAGACAGAGAAGACGTTGTTTGGTCCTATAGATATCTCTCAGAGCTGATAAAGATTGAAACTACCTGGAAGACAGATGCTTCCAGGTGAGAAGAATAGAGTGGAGTGGAAGTGGTAAGGATAGGCAGTAGTGGACTGATAATCTAGCTCTGATTAGAAAGTCCAAAATAGCTGGCAAAATCACAGAGGATGGCAGATCTGTACAGGGAGGCCCTGACTAATCTCTCTTCTGTAATAGCCAGATCTCCAAAACTAACTCCTTCTCATGAACGTTCATTGGGTCTCACAAGACATTAATCTATGAGACTGTTGCCTCCATGATGCAATCACCATGAACTAATCACTGCCACCTAGACCTTATTCTGAGATACCAAGAAGGAAGGAATTAGGTTTTCACTTACTAGCTTATAATATAGACACTACAATCAAGTCCCAAGTCCCAGTGCATGAATTTCTGGGGGACACATTCAAATCATAGCATACAAGGTCAGGAAATTTTCTCTTATGCTTTCTTCTAGTTTTATATTTTAATTTTAGACTTTTATCTTTTTTAAAAGATTTATTTATTTTTAATTTTATTTATTATCATTATTCTTCAATTTTGACCAGAGAGAGACAGACAGAGAGAAAGGGAGAGTGAGAAAGCAAGTTGCCAGGTTTGAGACTTGAACCATGGTCACCCGTGTGGGAATCCAACGCCTCAACCACCATGCCATTTCTTGGCCCCAATTTTAGACTTTTATCTTAAATTTAGCTATTTATTATTATTATTTTTTTTTGGAGAGGTTTTTGCTATAGGGTGCATGCACTCACCAGAAAGACAGAGAGAGACAGAGAGACAGAAAGCGAGAAATCATCCCCCAGGGGGGATGGCCACACCACAATCCCTTCTCCTCCATTCTCCTCTTGAGATCTTGGGCACACACGTACATGTGCCCAGCGTGAGTTTAAGTCACTGGGTCTGGGGCTGGAACCACGGTTGACTATGTGGGAGTCCAACGACATAGCCATTAAGCCAACAGCTTGTCCCAAATTTAGCTATTTTGATTCCTTTACGTTATAAAATGTTCCACTCTGCCCCTGCGATTGGTAATATCCTTGCCCTGAAATGACTTTATCTGATATTCATAATTCACTCCAGATTGCCTTTTCTTAGTGTTTGTGTAGTACATTTTTTCCTAATCATCATTTTTAATTTATCAAAATTGGTATATTCAAAGTGTGTTTCTTTTTATGTAATATAGAGTTAGGTCCTGATTTTTTTATGCAATCTGACAATTGCTGCCTTTTCACTGAAATGCTTCAACTATTAACACTTAATATAATAGTAAATATGCCTGACTTAAAATTTTCCATCTTATTATTTGCTTTATATTTACCCCATCTGATCTTTGTCATGTTTTCCTTTTCTAATTATTTTTGGATAGTATTTTAACAACATTTCCCCCTCTCATTTGTTATATCAATCATATCTCTTTGTTTTATTATTCATTATATTATTCTGGTGGCTGCTCTAGCGTTTATGATATGTATCTCTTCAACTTGACTCAGTCTTCCTTCAAAGGAGGTTAGATCACTTCATGTGTAATGTTTCCTTATATTAGTATATTAGTATCCCCCTCTGTCTTTTGCTCAATTGTGTTGTCATACAATTTATGCCTATATTTGTTAGCAATCTTCTATATATTGGTATTATTTTTGCCTTAAATGGTCATTTTTATTTTAAAGAAATATAAAAATTAGACAAATGTCTTTTATATGTAACCTCATGTTTACCATTCTGGGTTTTATTCATTCTTTGGTGTAAGATTCCCTTTAATATTTCTTGTAAACAAATATTTATTTAATGAGTGTGAAAAGAAAGAATGAAAGAGAGAGTCGAAAACAGGAACCCTCAGCTGGTCTCACATGACGCCCTCCTAGCCAGCCAGTATCATGGAGCTGTGTGCCCAGGGAATACAGGTTCATAGGGAAACTGAACCCACAATCTTCCGTATAGATCCAACTCTACTTGAGTAGTATGTTACCACCATCCCACTGAGTAGCTCTCCTTAACATTGCTTATAGTGTTGGTCTGTTGGTGATCAACTCTTTTAGCTTTTGTGTGTCTGAAATGTTTTTATTTTATCTTTGTTTTTGAATAGTGTTTTGTGGAGGGGGAGGGGGATTTGCGTATGTAATCGTATTCTGACTTTTTTTTCCCAGTGGTTCATTGGGATTCCTGTGTCAGTTGACTATCAGTATAGTCATTCATCTTGAAGTAATTCTCTTCGTTCCCCCTTCTCTCATAACAATCTATGTATGAAGACAAGATCCACATTGAGCTAGTTTGGAAACAGCCCTGGGTTAGAAAACCATGTCCTACATGAGTCAATCTCTCTTCTAAGAACCATTTGGGGCTTATCTCCCAGGATCTTGCAAGTCCCAAGGTCTGGCTACTCCCAGGTGCACATAGTCATACCTACAACTCCTAATCCAGATGCTGTCTTTCAATTAGGTGTCATCGTGTTGCTTAAAATTCACATGATACTTCATTTTAATCACATTTCCAGGAAAACAGGTAAGAAAGTTTACAAACATCAAATTCTCATGCAAAATTAAAAAAGATTTTAAGTTATTACACACATTCCCCTTGCCTCTTGAAGTTCCCCATTTTGCATTCCACTGGTACACTTCTTTTCAGTCCTTGGTCTCATCTTTCTCTCCTTCATAGGCCTCTAAGAGGCTGTGTCCTCAACAACCTTTGTTTAACTTTTTGTGCTGTCTTAGTATCTTTACCAACTCTTTTTGTTTTCGTTATCTATGCAGATGAATACTAAATCTATAAAAATAGCTTTAAGTTTTCTCATGACTCTAGTGATAACTTCTCAAGTTCACCCTGTACCTTGTCACCTACATGTCTTGCTGAACCATGGAATTCAATTTATCTAATACAACCCTCCAACGCTGCCTACTGTATTAGTCACTATCCTCCCACTCAGTCATTTTCAATTATGTCATTTTTCTCTCCCCTATTTTCCAAGCATCTTCAAAGTGCTATTGATTCTACCTCTGTACTCGTTTTCTCATCAATATAGCTCTTTCTTTTCACGTCTGTGCACTCCTTTTCTGCTTCTGAAATGCTTCAGTCACATCATGCTGATTGTCATGAGAAATGAGAAAAAGTCTCTTTAATTGTCTATACTTTGGTTGGGGAATTTCTTCAGGTCCTTGTATTCTTTCTATTTTAAAATTTCCCTTGTATTAACGCCTCTTGATTTGGGATTACTATGGCTTTAATATTTGTGTCCTTTCCAAAATTCATGTTGAAACTTAGTTCTCATTGCAACAGTATTAGAGGTGATTTGGTCATGGAGGGTCCACCCTCTGAATAGATTAGTGCTTATAAAAGGACTGGAGGAGGTGAGTTTATCCCTTGTGTCCCTTCCTCTACATGAAGACACAACCTCTGTCTCTTTGGGAGAATGCAGCAATAAGGTGCATCTTGGAAGCAGAGAGCAGACTTTGATCTAAATTTACCTGAACCTTGATCTTGGGCTTCCCAACTTCCAGAACTGTAAGAAATATGTTCCTGTTCTTTATAAATTACCCAGTCTCAGGTATTTTGTTATAGCAGCACAAATGGATTAAGATTGGATCAAACACTTCTTGTACCTTTTTTCTTCTTCATTAGTCTAACTTGTGCTGGTGTCTCTCCAAGATTCTCTACTATCTAGAATGCATAGTTATGCTCTAGCTTTAAGCCAAAATTTCTATTACTAGGTGATCCTAATAGATATCAGTATAATCCAAGGAAATTTCAGAAAGTTAGTTATTATCATAGGCCACTTTATCATATGCTCCAACAGTAAGAATTGTGTGAGTCAGTTTTGAACATGCTCCAAGGAAGGAACAAATAGAGATGTAGCTATTAACCTGGCATTGATGGACAAGCAAGAATATAATTTACACACAGTGTTAAGCTAATGTTGCAGTAAAGTATACCATTTGTTATGGCATGAATTTTGTCCCTCTACCCTCAGATTCATATGTTGAATCTCTAACACCCAGAACCTCAGAATACAACTCACACCACAGTATCCTACTGCCTTTGCCAGCACGGCTGGCCTGTGGCATATTTTTCAAGGATGTCAAATGGAAAACTTATAGAAACTCATTTTTATTTTGGAGAGGTTTTTTTGCTATAGGGCATGTGCACTCGCCAGAAAGAGAGAGAGAGAGACAGAGAGAGAGAGAAGCGAGAAATCACCCCCCCAGGGGGGATGGCCACACCGCAATCCCTTCTCGATTCTCCTCTTGGGATCTTGGGCATGCATGCACACGCACCTGGCGTGAGTTTAAGCCACTGGGTCCGGGACTCAAACTGTGGTTGACTACATGGGAGTCCAGCGACATAGCCATTACACTAACCACTGGTCCCAGAAAGTCATTTTTTATAAAAAATATGTGTACATAAATATAAATAGATTTATAAATATTAGTTATTTATAATATATACTTAAACCTGCAAATTATATTTAAAATAATGTATTATCAAACTATATATATATATATATATATATATATATATATATATATATACCCTACTTCTTGCTTTAAAACTCTCAGCATGGCTCAGCCTGGTAGTGCAGTTGGTAGAAAACTGAACTGTAATGCTAGAAACCATATGGTCAAATGCAGGTTCAGAGCCTGAGTTCACTTGAAGATATGCTAGGCATATGTGTGCATACATGTGTGTGAGCCCAAGATACTGATGTTCTGGAGGGCCAAGAAAAGAGGATTATAGGGTGACAAGACCCTGTCAATGTCCTCCTCTCCTCTCTCTCACACATACATACACTCTCTAATAGGAATTAAATTGAATATACATTAAAAGTAAAACCATCAAAGACCCTCAATGCATTAATCAATCTTGCCTATTGGATGAAAGCAATGTTAACCAATCATCAAAATATAGTTAGGGATAATACACCAAGACTTAATGTAAAATAACCCAAATCCCTAGTTTATATTGAGATATTTCCATTAATCTATGTGCTGTTCATGATGTCTGAATCCCCAGAAGTAGATCATGCAGTCAGTTGAAATCTACTGTTATTAGCTGGATAAAACATTCCAAATTGTGGAGCCAGCAGGTGGCGTGATGGTTAAAGGTGCTGGACTCCCCCACGGCAGACCACAGTTCATGTCCTGGACCTGGTGGCTTGCTTTCTTATCTCCTTTTCCCCTCACTCTGTCTCTTTCTGGTCAAATTAAAAGAAATAAATAAAGATAAATAAAATAATTCTTTTAAAAAAACATTCCAAATTGAAAGGGTAGCTATTAGACCGTCAACAAGATCTCTTCGGGGTACTCATGTAACTCTTCCAATCACAATGACCTGTTCCTTTCTAATAGTCCACTTCCCAAGCCTTTCATTCCCTCATTCCTCCACCCCACTTTTTTGTAACATACAATCATAGCTGCTAAACTTGATTTCCGTCAGTCAGTATTAGAGCTCTATAATCTCTCCAAATGAAACTCATTAACACACATAAGTATACTTTCGTGTTTACATTACACTGAATTTTTGTTCCCAGTCTCTGTGTTATTTACATGAATAACCCACACTTGTGATTCTCAGTTTTGCATGCCATCATGACAGATTCCAAAAATTCAACAAAAAAGAAAAGTATCAATTTCAAGGCCTGCTACCAGTATAAAAAAAAGACTTGAATATTCATTAGTGTCAGGAAATTAAAAAAAGTTCACATATGCTCTGGTAATTTTGTTTGCTCCAATTGACATTGGCAAACACATACAGTATTATTGAAGAATAGTTCTAGTTATAATTATATCAAACATAATTTATAATAAATGATATTATAAAACGGGTACATTCCATTTTAACAAAATTGCATTAACAAATTATGTGAACTTATTAAACCCCAAAAGGAAAATATAATCAATGTAAAATAATTATAAAACATGTTGGCATTTGCCAAGTAATCTTTTCATTTAGAAGAGGATTTCACTAGTGGGGTCTCAGACTTCTACAACAGTCTTGCATACACATAGTCATTTGGTGTTTTGCATGAACTGGTTTAGAGGGATAAATATTGCTGTTTTTATTCTGTAGCGAATATTTGTCTTCTACACTTTAAATTTTATAATTCAGAAGCTACAGTTAAGAAACAAGTTTTTAAAATGTCAGCGTGACCAAGTAGGCTGCTCGTCATCCGAGCGCTCCATTACACCCATTCTCCGAGTGTCTCCGCCTTCTTCTCTGTCCTAGCAGGCTGGCCTCTGTGGATTGCATCCTCAGAATTTTCTATTGGATTTCCTATTGAATTGGTCAATGAGGCCAATTTTGAGTACGGGAAGAAAAGATACTGAGGGACCCTTTGAGTCTTCTTTTTCCTGCTGAGACCTCTGTTAATATTGGTCTCAGAAGTGACCTCAGGAGGTAGATAGTCAAAATGGGATTCTGCAGTAGAATTGTGATGCTCATATACTTGAGTATACTGGTATTCTCCTTTCTTGGAGGAAATATATCACGCAAAAGAAACACATTACTGAATTGCCATTGAAAGTGGCATGTGATGTAGTGTAGAGTGGACCATGTGGCGAGATATCAAACAGTTATGACTCCTAGTTGTTATGGCAACAGTGAGGTGGATTGTGGGGTGAACTGGACAATCCTGGCTGCTCCAGAGAATATCCATAAAGAAAACCATAACCTTAAAATCTGTCCTTCCTAGCACAAAGTACTGGTCCATGGGAAACTGCCATAGATCCAGCCAAGGTAGAACAGCCTGTAATTCTGGTTGATTGGGAAGTCTGGGGGGAGGGTGGTGGTGTGAGACCTTGTTGAGGGTGCTTGTCTCTCTTTCTCTGTCATTTCTTGCTCAATAAGTTAACTTTCAAAGGACAGAAAGAAAAAAGAAAACTATAATAAGCTTAATAAAGTCAGAAACACCAAGAACTCAAGATTTTGGAGGAAAGAAGGCTTGAGCAACTTGACCAGATAAGCAATTATGCTTGGCACCAATGCTGGGAGAAGGCAAAGGAATGGATGTTGAGCAAGAGAAACTATTGTTAATAGTTCATGTCTTATGACCAGCCACAGAGAAGTGAGTTCATTTTTTCCCTCTTAATGTTTCATAAAGAGAGCTAATGGTGGCTAACACTACAATTCAGGTGCTGGCAGGAATAATGACAGAATTGACTTTGCTCAACAGCGACACTGTGGTTGATGAAACTCTGTGTTTCTTTCAGCTTAAGGTCAAAGTTCTTTAGTGGCAAAGAAGTGGTTTGTGCTGGCTACTCTCTGCCTGCTTCCCTCTCTCGATGCCTTGGTCCATACTATGCCCTTTGTCCTCAGGCATGTCCCTGGACACCGACTATGAATTCCATGAATTCCTATGAATTCTACTACCAGGGCTCCCTTGCCTTTGGCTTCTAGTTGGGTTTGGCCAAAGGGAGCTAGCAGCAGGGTTTTGGAAGGTGAGACGAAAAAGAAGTCAAATTTGTTCCTCTCTTACCTTTGCTGGGCTATGGTGTTGGCAGTGGCTATGTTATATGGTTACAGATTCTGACCGGCAAATGCACTTTTTCTGGCTCCAAACTTTCTCCAGGCTATAGAAATATTCCACATTCATTCTTTCCTCCCTCAATTCTGGGATGGCAGTGAGTTTCCACTATTGATGGTCCTTGGGTGTTGCAACAGACTATTTTGTTCCCTTAATCTTGCCCATACCTACTTAGATCATCTTTTCATTAAAGTCAGTTATAATCTTTCTGTTCACCAAGACCATTGGTTGATATACCATGGAAGGAGGGAGTAACGGGGAGAGAGCAGATGGGCAGCCATTGCTATTGGGACGTGGCTATGAGACAGTGCAGCTCTCAAGGAAGACCACAGAATTCGAAAACATGGGCACAGTCAGCAGCTGGACTTCGAGATAAGCAGTCAGTGTTACGGAGTAGCTGGAAGGAGCAATGGTGTGAATCAATGGACACAGAGCAAAGGTGCCAAGAATGTTGGAGGAGGTGGTTTTGGGAGATCCTGGCAGCCAGCTAGATGACAGGAGAGAATCAACGTTTCCAGGGACTTCAGTCACTAGAATTCCTTTCTCTGTCTTAGATTTGGCAAGTGCATGGAAAAGCTTCAGCCCAAGTGATTCAGATTCTGAACAGATTATCCAACACTGGTTCATTTAGTTCATATGTTTGTTCAACCATTCATCAAATAGTTATGGGACCTCCTCTGTATTACAGGCTGTGAGATAAGCGCCAAAGATAAGAAGGTTAATAAGATGCCTTTTCTGACTTTCCATGGTTCACACCAACCAGGAGGTGAAGACAGATGTTAATGTAATTGCAATGCATGGTAACGAGACATCTTTTTCTGGATATGCTTTGTAGGTCTCTCAGACTAAATACATAGGAAATAGAACTCATTATCTTCTTTTAAAAAGCACATCTCCTTCACTCTGCACCTCATGACTAGCATTGCTATGACCTTGTCTCAGGGAAAAATGATGTGGCTCTTTTTAAACAAAGACACTGGTTTTTCCTTGCTCTGTTGGAGTTGATCATTCCTCTTTAGCTTTTAAAAATATGTCCTTGTTAGAACATTTTTCTTGCTCAGGATTCTGATGCACAGTGCAGGCTGGAAACTACTGCATTAGATATAAATTCATTCTACATTGAGGTTATGGTTGGTCCTTAGAGAATAGGACCAACCATATTCAATAGAGAATATTTCTTTTTTGGGGGGGGCAGAGAGAGGTTTTTTTGCTATAGGGCACTTGCGCTCACCAGACAGACAGAGACAGAGAGACAGAAAGTGAGAAATCACCCCCAGGGGGGATGACCACGCTGCAATCCCTTCTCCTTCATTCTCCTCTTGGGATCTTGGGCATGCACACACAGGCATCTGGCGTGAGTTTCAAGCTACCGGGTCCGGGACTCGAACCGCAGTCGACCACACGGGAGTCCAGTGACATAGCCATTACGCTAACTGCTGGTCCCAAGTGAGCTATATTTCATGATGTGTGTGTATGTGTGTGTCTTTGTGTGAGTGTATGAGCAAGGATAAGCAAGAGAAGGATCACATATTTCTTATGAAGTGTATACATGGACTTGGAGCCAGGAGGTTCTTGTTGAAGATGTCAAAAACACAGTGTGGTTAACTTCTCAACTAAGAATGCTCAGAATACTAACTGCTAAGGTCCTCATGCTCAAGCTTCCTGCTTGTTATCAGTCATTTTGGTTCTTAGAGACTGACTCATGCAGATAGAACTCAGAAGAGATTGACAAGAGCAAATGTCAGTTTATTATTCATTTGAGATTAAGTTCATGTCACTGCTTGCAATACAGCCTATCCTGTGCAGATCAGTCTCTGTGACAGGTGCAACCTTCTCTACAGATGGAATTGTAGCATGAAGTAAAGACACTTCAGCTTTGGCCCCTCCTCTGCATGAGCCTGTAAGAACTGGGTATGACTGGGAGTTGTAGAGTGTTCTAGGTGAATAAAGGAAGCCAGAATTGCCACCAGGAAGCATTTCCATGCAAGTATTTGGGGTCAATTGCCTAAAGAGATATCAGAAGAATGGGACTTGAATTTTCAAGTCTTAAACAAGTCATTTACAATGATGCATATTTTACAAAAAAGGATTCTCCAGATGGTAATGAGCAACCATGAATCCTGGAATTGACAGAAATAAGGTAATTAAAAACAAATTGGTTCCCACCACCTCCTTTCTGTATTATTTTTGTAAGTGAGATATTCTTCCTGAATGGGTCTGTAAAATTGCAATCTTGGGCCAATCCTATAGCTTAGTGGTTAAGGGAGCCGGATGCCACGTGGTCAACTGTGGTTGGAATCCTGGCCTCAGGAGCTTGAAAAACATGTGGGCACATGTGCTTGTGTCCTCTAAATCCTGGCAGGATGGAGAAATGAAGGGACTATGATGTGACCATGCCCCACAGGGAGCTGCTTTCTCTCTCTCTCTTTTTCTCTCTCTCTTCTTCTGTCTCTCTATTAAAAATATGCAAGTTCCCTGTGGCATTTTAAGAAAGAAGAAAAAGGAAATAAAGGAAGAAATTGAAAGCTATGTCTCCAAAATCCATGAGTATATGCCAGTAGATGCCATAGCTCAAAGTGCAGGTCTTATAGGTAGCTACTTTAAAATTTCTTGGAAAAGTAATTGAAGTATGAATTGATTCTGTGCAAAAAATACAAAATTTTAATATCCGGGTATAGGATAATACACATAATCCATGAACTTTTTGAAGGCCTCATAAAAGTAGACCCTAACGGCTGCAGAATACCTGTTTTAAATAGATTCTAGAGCTCATGGTGAGGCTGTAGCTCAACCTCAGTTTCTCTAGACATTTAGAACAATCTTGTTATTTGCCTGTGCTGTTAGTGTATGTTTTCACTGCTCATTGTGTGCTTTTATTTTACTTTAGATTCTCAGACAGTGAAACATTATTATATTAGTTTCTCAGGTCTGCCTAGGCTGCTTGAAGTACCACAAACTGGTTGGCTGAAAACAGAAATGTATTGTATCACAGTTCTGGACACAACAAGTCCAAAATCGAGGTGTTGGTAGAGCCACGTTCCCTCCAAAGGCTTTAGGGAAGAATCCTTCCTTGTCTCTTCTCACTCCTGGTAGCTTCCGGCATTCTTTGGCCTGTGGTAACAAAAATCCAAACTCTGCCTCTATCTTCATACGGCCGTCTTCTCTGTGTCTCTGTGTGACCTTCATTGTCTTTTACAAAGGCACTTCCAATGGATCTGGAGTGACCCAAATCCAGTATAATCTCATCTTGATTTTTATCTTAATTATATCTGCAAAAGAGCCCATTTTCAAATAAGGTTACATTCTGAGACTCTGGGTAGACATGAATTTTAGGGGGATGCTACTAACTCACGCAATGCCATTGAACCTCAGTTCTTCTTGTTGTGTAACTGGGATTTTATTGTATGGGCTGCAGACACAGGCTAGCACCAACTGCAGAGATTTCGAAGTAGATGAGAAGTTAGGCAGGCGAGAGAAACAGAAGTCACAGAAGCTGTTCCTAGTTATAAAAGATTTCTTGAACTTAATTCCCTTCTTAAAATTCATGCCCTAGGGGCACCAGCAGATGGCATAATGGTTATGTCACTGGACTCCCATGTAGTTGCCTGTGGTTTAAGTCTCAGATCTGATGGCTTAAAACCTGGGCGCATGTGCATGGGTGCCCAAGATCTCAGGAACAGAATGGAGGAGAAGGGATTGCAGTATGGTCATCCCACCTGGGGGGCGATTTCTCGCTTTCTTTCTCTCTGTCTCTCCAGTGAGCACATGTGCCTTATAGCAAAACTCTCTCTCTTAAAAGAAAAAAAAAATCATGCCTTAGTACCAGTGTTGGATGCTGCTGTTGAGCAGGCTGAGGCCACATGAGAGGCCCACGTTTGACTCCCAGCCTACTCCAAGGGCAGGTTGGTGCAAGGCTGTAGCTGCTCAGGAGACTGAGGCAAGAGGATTTTGCCATGGTGAGACACTGTCTAAAACCTCACATGCACACATGCACACAAGTGTACAAATTATATGAGGTATTCTAGGATATGGGTGTTTTTACAAAACCTTTAATTTCTTAGGGACCAGCAGTTAGCGTAATGGCTATGTTGCTGGACTCCCACGTAGTCGACCGCGGTTCGTGTCCCAGACCCGGTGGCTTAAACTCACACCGGGTGCATGTGCGTGCGTGCCCAAGATCCCAAGAGGAGAATGGAGGAGAAGGGATTGCGGCATGGCCATCCCCCCTGGGGGGTGATTTCTCGCTTTCTATCTCTCTGTCTCTGTCTCTGTCTGTCTGGTGAGCGCACGCGCCCTATAGCAAAATAAAAAAACCTCTCCAAAAAAAACCAAAAAACAAAAAACCTCACACCAGGCGCGTGTGCGTGCGTGCCCAAGATCCCGAGAGGAGAATGAAGGAGAAGGGATTGCGGCATGGCCATCGCCCCTGGGGGGTGATTTCTCGCTTTCTGTCTTTGTGTCTCTGTCTGGCGAGCGCACGCGCCCTATAGCAAAAACCTCTCCAAACCCCCCCCCCCCCAAAAAAAAAAACCAAAACAAAACAAAACAAAAACAAAACCTTTAACTTCTTCACCCTTTTGGAAATACTTTTCTTTTTTCTTTTCTCTTCTTTTTTTCTTTTTTCTTTTTCTTTTCTCTGTGATAGCCCCCAAACCCTCTTAAGCAATGGCTGCTTTCTCTGCCACATCCATCATGCCAGAAGGAGTCAGGCAGTGGCATGTGTTTTACTTGCTCTTCTTCGGTGCTTCCAAACCCCTATCATTATCTCTCTAAAGACATGGCTTTTAGACACATATTAGCATATCTTAATATTTACTACTTCTTAGGAGTACTTTCTGACTCCACCCAGGTCACTCTCCTCAATACCAAGAAGTTCAACTCCTGACTCCCTGTCATTTTCTACAATGGTGTTCTTATATTTTAGTTATTTTTAATGCCCATGCCAGTAATCCTTCCAACCTTGGCCTTTTAGTTTCTTAACCTTTCTTCCTTCTCTCTGTCTCAGCCACCCACTCTCCAGTACCAGTCATCTTTTCAGCTCTTTATCTCCAGTACTTCAGCTCCAACAATTTTTTTTCCTTTTTTTTTTTTTTTTTTGGAGAGGTTTTTGCCATAGGGCGCGTGCGCTCGCCAGAAGGACAGAGAGAGACAGAGAGACAGAAAGCGAGAAATCACCCCCAGGGAGGATGGCCACGCCGCAATCCCTTCTCCTCCATTCTCCTCTCGGGATCTTGGGCACGCATGCACACGCACCTGGTGTGAGTTTAAGCCACCGGGTCCGGGACTCGAACCATGGTCGGCTATGTGGGAATTCAGCAACATAGCCATTACGCTAACTGCTGGTCCCAGCTCCAACAATTTTTTTGATCCCTTCCTACCAATATGTCTCTACCTCTTGTCTCATGCAGGGCCATATCTCCTTTTATGTCTGCCTGAAATCCCATAGTCAGTCATTGAAAGTGCCCCCTCGTGCATACCCTACACCCTCTTGTTCTGCTTTCAGTTGCTTTAAATAATCCAAGGAAGCTTCCACAACATGGTACTTGGAGAATACTCTGGGAACCGAGCATGGCTAATGAAAAACATACTGTCATGACTGGTCTCACCTTAAATTCCTCCCCAATACCCCCATTGGGCCCCCTTAAACTACCCAGCAGTTTCATTATACTTTGCTAATTCATTCAGTCTCTTATAATCCTAGATCAGTGACTCTCAAAATAATGCCCCCCATGACATACAGCATCAGTTTTATGTAGGGGCAATGTTAGAACTGAAAATTCCTTCACATAACTGCATAGTTCCTACAGACCTCGGTGTGCGTAGGGCAGGACACAGACCCTGGAGGATTCCAAAGACACGGAACTCAAATAAATCTCTGGCTTCTCAGTTTATACCCTGATGGGGTGTTTGCCTTGACACATCCTTGGCATTTCAAGTATTTAATTTCTTAGAGAGGAAGTGTTTATCTTACTATGTGTACAAAACAACTGGCAAGCATTTGGAATTAATCCATGTGTATAAGCCCAGGCAATACTCTGTTTAGTAAATTCTTGCCTTTTGTGAGTGTGTGTGTATGTGTCTCCTTTTGTTTTGTTTCAGGGTCTTGGGGTTGTTCAGTTACAGTAAATGACAAGACAGAGGACTGTGCCTTTCATAGCAGTCTCGGTGTGACACCATCCAGTAGGACCATCCTCCTATGCTGCTCTGTCTCTGTCCCTTTCAAATTCTGTTATTCAGTGCTGGCTTCAGGCAGGTTGTGCTGCAACAACAGAGCTGAGACAGTGGCTTTTGGCTGCATCTTGAAATAATCAACATTGCATGAAGGACTTTGAGCTTTGTTTTACAAGTAGTGAGTAGTCGCTGAGGCTTTTTGGCTAAAGACAACAAGCCTATTGGATTTGTATACTTAAGGAAATACGGTCTAGGAGGTGTGTAAAAGGGATTTGAATTAGGATGAAAATCCTAGGATTTTTTTTTTTTCTTTTGGCTACAGGGCACGTGCGTTTGCCAGAGAGACAGAGAGACAGAAAGCCAGAAATTACCCTCCAGGGGGCATGGCCACGCCACAATCCTTTCTACTTTACTCTCCTCTAGGGATCTTGGGCATACATGCACACATGCCTGGCGCGAGTTTAAGCCACTGGGTTGGGGACTCAAACCGCGGTCAACTACATGGGAGTTCAGCGACATAGCCATCATGCTAACTGCTGGTCCCAATCATGGGATTTTTAAGGACAGGGTCAACACCATGGTAAGGCTGATAGGCCAGACAAAGAATTAAAATAAAGGTCTAGTGGGGTGGTACTTAAGAGAGTGGCGACACACACACACAAACACCCACACACACATACCCACACACACACATCAGAGCTGACAGACACAGGAGGAGAGAAAACTTAAAAATAAGGAGTCTGATTTTGGATATGTAAAGCTAAAGCTACTGAGGAAACACCCAACTTCTTGAGAAAATTTAAATTTCTCTGCAATGGAAGATACCAGTGGAATTTCAGGAATGTCCTAGATTGAGGACAGGAGAGCCCAATAGCTGAATACAGAAAGTTGCAGAAACAGGAGGGAAGACGGTCCTCTGAGAGGGCCATCGACAGCTCAGTTCTGGGTGGTTCTTCAGCTCCTAGTGCAGCGCTGGTTTTTATGACAAGCATCCTTCACTGTCCCTCTATCACCGCGTTGTCAGGCCGTTTTGAGAACACAGGTCTGTGTCACACGCACATGGATTCTTAGTATTCATTGAATGCGGGCACGCCACATTTAATTTCAGACGTTCTCAGTTTGTTGGTTGCTAGAACTGTTCTAAGAAGAATCATTGAGTTTCATAGGCTAGGAACAGGTTGTCAAATGTTTTGGGGAATTGGGTATCTCTCAGCAAACGTGAAATACATGTGCCCGCAACTTTTCCCCAGAAGATATGCATATCTATTTAGCGTGAAATACCCAGACTATTTTCGTCCTTCTCTTCCCCACCTGCTTTTGGCACGAACAGTTACAAACTTAGTCAATAACCGTCCTCGAGGACGTGATGCCCCGATCTAAGGACGCAGGTCAGAGATCTGAAACACAGAGAGATTTTTCGGGGAGGAGCAGGGGCAGGGCATGACCTAGCACCTGGCAGGGCCACCGATTGGTGCAGAAGAAGGTTGTTCCCTCAAGGTGGCCGCTGATTGGCCATTGGGAGAAAGAGCCTGACGTCTTCAGAAGTTGAGCAAACACCTCCCCCTTCCCGGCCCCCAAACCAACTTCTGCTCAGAATTCAGAACTCATTCTGTCCAGGCTCCGGAGCTCAGAGTTGCCCGGGGACCAGTCAGCGACCCAGAGCCGACGAGGTGAGGACCGGATCCCCGGAGGGCTGAACAGATGGGCGGGTGGGCTCAGCCGGCGAGATTTGCTTGGAGATCCCCAACCGGGCGCCGGCCGTAGGCTGGGAGAAGCTGGCGAGTCGGCCTCCCAGTCTCCGCGCCGCGGGGCGACTCAGGAGCTCGCGTGACCCGGCTGTGTCCCTGCCGCCGGAGGGAGAGAGGGTGGCGAGCCTTCGGGCCTCCCTACCAGGCCTTGCCTCTGAGAGTTTCACTGCGACAGAGGGAGGGCAGTCCAGGATTTCTGAGTAGGGATAGGGATGGCGATTCCGATTCCGATCGTTTCTTTATTCTTTCTTTCTTTCTTCCTTATTATTATTATTATCATTATTATTTTGGCGGGTGGTGGTGTTATTGTTGCTGGGGATGAAGAATTGGATGTTGAAGCTGCTTGACCGATGCCTTGTTAATCCGTGGACCCTACGCTTCTGTGTGGGTAGCCTGGCTGCAGGGGGGCGGCGGATGGAGGTAGCGGAGCTAGTGCCCTACCCCCAGTGCCCTGCCGCCTGCTTAGCGGAACTTTCACTGGAAACTTCTCACCCTGTCCATCTCGGCCTGCCAGTTCTGTCTGATACAAAGAAGCCCTAGCAAACTGCTGTGCTTTGTCCAGACTCCAACAGGTTTAGGAGGAGCGGGAAAGTTGGGCGTCCCTAACTCCGAGACCCTGCAGCGGCTGTGCGGGCTGCGGTGAGCGCGGGTAGAAGCAGTTTGAATGGGACTGAATTGCCGACCACTTTCAGAAAGAGATGCAGTGATTGGGGAACTTAGAGGGAGGAGCGGGAAAAGGGAGGGAGGAGAGAGGGAGAGAAGGAACACAAATAAGGATTAACATTTTAAACACTTTTTGATACAGTGGGTCACCAGTTACTGGAATATAGGGAAAACCTAGCTGCGATTGTGCCGCTGTAGCAACACACAACACCGAGTGGTCATTGACTCCAACAGTGGCTTTCTAATACTTCGTCAGAAAACAAAATCGAAATGCCAGTGGCACTTCATGTTCCTTTGAGTCTGTCTGTGTTTGTGTATTTTGTCTCTTGCGCTCTCCTTACCTTTTCTCCCTGTAAAGATGAGTGTACCTAAGGTTACATGACCTTCTGACTATGTCACCTCCCGGCCATTCTTCTAAGTGAGTCAGGACAAAGGTTGAAACCAACTGCCTGGCATCATTTTCTCACTCTTTGGAAAATTACGTTTGTCCCCAGTCTCATTTGTAACGCACAACAGTGTGATCCGAACTGTAGTTTATTTGTAATTCCAAATGTTCATTTTTTTTTTTTTTTCCTGAGTCCTTTACATAGCAACAGACCTTGGTTCAAGATTTTGGAAGTTATTTTGGTGGATAAGTACAACCCATTTAACAAAAACTTTTTCATTTTTCCAAATATTTCTACCCCCCTCCAGCTTCCTTATTTATTCCATGAATAGAGGGAGAGAGGGAAGAGTCAAAGAGAAGGAGATACAGCACCTTCCATGGGGAAGTCTTGACTCCGTATTTCCCCAGCCTCAACCAGGGCAAAGTCACGGCTGGTCACAAGTGTGCCTGGCATGTGAGCACAGGGAGGGCTTGAGACGCCAACCAAACTTTCTTTTGTGGGCCAGTCTCCTAGAGCATTGTGCTTTCTTGCTGACGCACCATTCTGCTCTCTCCAAATACTCTTTTACTAATTTTCTCAGAGAAATAACAATGGTGGTAAATTTCCTTGGTGAGGCCATGCAAATTTTACGTAACTCATTAAATTATTGAAACACTGTACATCTGGAACAATAAATAAGCAAAAATATTATTATCATATTCATTGACTCTAAGATGCCATCAGTTGTAAGATGCTTCCCTATTTGAGAGATGCTAAAATGTAAAAAAAAAAAAGTCTTAAATTGTATAAAATACAGTAGTAAAGTGGTAATTTATTATCTTGAACATTCATGCGTTGAGGGTGAAATTGAAGAGAAGGCTTACTGGACTCCTTTTTTAAATTTCAGATAAATTTAGGGGAGAAATGAATATGGAGTCACCGTGAAGGTCTCACCACAGTGTGACAAAGAAGAAAAGATCTATTAGAGTGTGATTGTGCTGGCCTTCGAGGAGTAGGAAGAATTAGAGGTTTTGTTTTTTTTTTTTTCCTTCTTAACATTTATTGTTTATGGCATTCCAGGCCTTGCTCAGAACTTAATCCATATTCCTACAATTAAATTTTACAACTCAGAGAGAGAGAGATGTTAAGATGACTCCAACTTTATAGATGAGACACAGATGGGTTAAATTACTGATCAAAGTCACAGAGTAAGTTCAAGTACTACGAATCTCAGGCCATTTGTGGAGGAGAGGAGCCAGTATTCTTTTGCAGTATTCATCTCTTACTGCCAACTCTGGCTCCTGTTCACTAAGGTTAGGTGAATGTCTAGGCTTCCTCCATGGTGTTTTTGGTGTTGTTTAGTATATTTCAACTTCATGTTCATAAGTCAGGGTGCCCACTTATATTCTAATTATTTTTGTAATCCACAGTACACAGTGGCTAATGTGCTTAGTAGAATCCGAATATTAGAGCTAAAACGAACTTCAGCATTATATTCTGGTTTGGATGGAGAAACTGAGGTGGGATCTGCTCCCTTAACCAATATGCTGAGCTGGCCCAAATTATTTTATTTTTAAAATGGTTGCTATAGGGCACATGCAGTTGCCAGAGAGACAGAGACAGAAAGCAACAACTCACTCACTCCACACCCCCTCCCCCCCCAAGGAGGGATGGCCACACCACAATCCCTTCTCCTTTATTCTCCTCTCAGGATTTTGGGCATGTATGCACATGTGCCTGGCATGAATTTGATGTCACTGGGTCTGGGACTCAAACCACAGTTGGTCATTTGGGAATCCAGTGATGTAACCACTACATCATCTGCAGGTCCCCTGCAGTATTTATTTTTATTATAAGTTCTTTTAAATACTTTCTCTATGGGTGTTAGAGCATATGTGTGTGCATGTGAAATGAGAGAGAGAGAGAGAGAGAGAGAGAGATGTGTACCCTGGACAGGGTCTGACCACATGCTGTAAAGCTTCCTTCCACTACTCCAACCCATTGGATCTTGCCCACTCATGCACATGCCTTGTATTGTTCAATCGGATCAGACTTGGAATTCTAACCATGTCATCAAATGGGATCAGCTTCTCTTGAGCAGAGCATTACAGCTGCACCATGGAGCTTACCCAACAGTACATTTTATGATATCTTTGGCCCGTGAAGTCTTGGCAGAGAAAAGATCTTATTTTGGGTAAGAGTGGAGAGGATGGAAGGGGGGGCTCAGACCCCTGTTCTTACTCATATGTTTAGTTTGTTTACTCTGCTACATAGGTCTTTATGATATTTATTTAAGTTTGCTCACTTGTTTATCCATTTTTTAAAAAATATTTGCATTTTTTCCATGTACCAGCCTTCGGAAATACAGAAATAAAGAAAACACAATTCATACTCATTTGCAATTTAGTGAAGACACAAATAGGTAGGCAGATAAGCATTTTGGATTAGACTTTAATTTGTAACTAACTTTGTATTCCATGTTGATGAAACTCTATTGATGAGTTAGAGCCCAAGAGAGTCATTGGTCTGATCTTGAATGAATTTGGGTAGCTGATGGGCTTGAGGAACTATAAATATTCTCACAGCAGATTAATATTAACAGATCTCTCCCCAAAGCATGCTTCCTCCCCTTTACTTCTAAGTATTTTATAAAGTGGTTAATGATCATGAAACCATCAAAAAATGTACTGATATTACAGGAAATGGAAGTGTGGAGGCCCATGTTATTGCAAGTTCAAGCCTAGTTCTAGCAAGTCTTGGGGCTGAGAGGAATCTGGGTTAGGTCTTGGCCAGGTGCTCAGTTAATTCTGGAACTCTTTTGGGCCTTTCAAGGAATGTTATAGTCTGGATACCAGATATGAAGTGTAAGCTAAGATTCATAGTCATCGATCCACCCACACTTATTAAGGAAATCTTTTTTTTTTTTTTTCTTTTTTTTTTCTTGAGAGGGTCTTTCTATAGGGTGTGTGTACTTACCAGAAAGACAGAGAGAGGCAGAAAGTGAGAAATCACTGGGTGGGGTGGGGGGACAGCCACGTCACAATCTCTTCTCCTCCATTCTCCTCTCAGGATCTTGGGCACACACGCACATGTACCCAGTGTGAGTTGAAGCTGCTAGGTCTGGGACTCGAACCGCTGTCAACTACGTGGGAGTCCCACGATGTAACCATTACACCATCTGCTGGTCCAGGAAATTATGGTTTTAACAATACACTTATATTGTTTTTGAATGAACTGGGAGGGTGACTATAAATAATTTGCATTTTTAGTCTATTACTTTATTTTCTTCATCTCAAGGCTACATTAACCCATTCCTAATCTGTCAATATTTAAAGACATATGCTTAATGATTACAAGCAGTTTGACAGTGTAAATTCTCTTAATGTGATTTGATAGTTTTGGTTTGAATCACTGAATCACATTGTAGTGAAATTATTCTCAAGATCTAGAAGAGATGGGCAAATAGCACATTTATATCTATGGAGGCTAGAGAGGGACCACTGGGCCTTAATTTATTCAATAGTGATTGTAATTATTTATACATGTCTCAATGAAAGTAACAGAAATGAAGAGAACCCATGCCTAGCTCTTTTTAGTGTTTTTTTTTTTAGGTTTTTGTCATAGGGTGCCTATGTTTTCCATTGAGAGAGGGAAAATGAAAAATCACTTCCGGGATGGATGGCCATCCTGGAATCCTTTCTCCTCTGGGAATTTTGGTCACATATAGGACATGTGTGCTCGCTGGAGAGGCAGAAACAGTGAGAGAGAGTGAGAAATCACCCCTCAGAGGATGACCACACTGCAGTTCCCTCTCCTCCTTTCTCTTCCTGGAATTTTGGGAAATGCACACATACGTGGCTGGTTTAAGTCTCAAACCACTGGCTCCAGGACTTGGACCACAGTTGACCATGTGGGAGTCCAGGGCCTTAACCACTATGCTAACTACTGGTCCCTCCCTTTGTAGTTTTAAACATATTTGCTTGTACAGGTTCTGGTTAGGTAGGTGGTTTGTAAGTTTAGAAGGTATTCTCCAGGGGCCAGCAGGTGGTGTGGTGGTTGGTGTGCTGGACTCCCACATGACTGATTGTAGTTCAAATCTTGGATCTGGCAGCTTGCTTTCTCACTTTCTTTCTCTCTGTCTCCCTCTGGTGAGTTCACATGCCCTGTAGCAAATTATTAAAAATTAATAATAACAATAAATACAATTAAAGGGACCAGCAGTTAGCATAATGGCTATGTCGCTGGACTCCCATGTAGTCGACCACGGTTCAAGTTCCGGACCCGGTGGCTTAAACTCCCGCCGGTGCGTGTGCCTGCGTGCCCAGGATTCCAAGAGGAGAATGGAGGAGAAGGGATTGAGTTGTGGCCATCCCCCCAGGGGATGATTTCTTGCTTTCTGTCTCTCTCTGTCTTTCTGGCGAGCACACGCACCCTATAGCAAAAACCTCTCCCCCCCGCAAAAAAAATACAATTAAATACATAATTAAAAATAATTCTCCAGTGAATTGATGCTATGGAAAAAGTTGATGAGAAGTATTAATTTTTTAATATTTAATGGAAAAAATAAAAGATTTATGGAGACCTTAGCTCCCTTCATCTGCCCACCTCTTTTATGAAAACTGCACAAACGAAATACATCATTTTCTGGTCCAAATAATACCCAAACAATGGCAGACACTTACATTTAAAAAGTTACACTCACCAGAACAATTGATTGTGTAACCATGACTTAGCCACATAGAAGCTTGGAAAATGGTTTTCTATGAAATGCAGAAAATCTCTACGTCTATGAGCCTCATCACCCTCATTTGCAATACTGGGTTTTTGACTGTTTGATCTGGGATCCATTCTGACCCTAATACTGCTTGAACTTGTAATTGATAGTTCACCAATGCTAAGATCAAGTTTCGACCTGTTTTTCATCAGTGATATATGGTATAACCAAACCTTTCCTTTCTCTTTTTCTCTTCTTTTCTTTTCTTTCCTTTTCTTTTCTTTCCTTTTCTCTTCTTTTCTTTTCTTTCCTTTCCTTTTCTCTTCTCTTCTCTTCTCTTCTCTTCTCTTCTCTTCTCTTCTCTTCTCTTCTCTTTTCTTTTCTTTTCTCTTCTTTCCTTCCTTCCTTCCTTCCTTCCTTCCTTCCTTCCTTCCTTCCTTCCTTCCTTCCTTCCTTCTTTCCTTTCTTTCTTTTTTATTTCTTTCTTTTCTTTCTCTCTTTCTTTTCCTGTCTTTCTTTCTCTCTCTTTCTTTCTTTTTCTTTTTTATGTTTATTTCCTTTGTGAGAGAGACATATTATACGGGGAGAGAAAGAGAGAGAGAGAACCTACAATAAAACAGGGTCCCAACACCATGATCATCTTAGCTTCAGTCAGCCCCAGGTCATAAGCATACATGTATACTATGACTACTAAAGTGATGCCATATGGATCTGATTTATGTCTGAAACAAGATCCGGCAGGAGTAACAGCATGTATCAGAGCCAAAGGGTGCAGATCCGCAGGCAGTTACCCGAAATGTTAAACATTAACAGAAATCCTGCTTCTGCTTATAAGCAACAAATCCAGTCAGACTACAGTTCAGTGTCTAGTATAAAATGGGAAAAATAATATTTAATAAGGTTTCTGCAAGGAGGAAGTGAGAATGTCTGCAAAGGCTCAGAATACTGCCTGGTATGTAATGTTTAGTCAACGGTAACCATTGCTATGTTTGTTTAGAAATGGAAAGTTTTAGAGGTTAGGATGTAAGAATTCTTTATAAAAAGGGGAAGTAGCTTCCCAAATGAATCCTAGAAGTTCAGTCTCTGCCATTTTATTCTTTTTCTTGTCCCCCGAAAAGTCTGCTTTTGCAAATAAATGTGTGTGTATTGCATGCGTATGTGCATGTGTGTCTCGCCTGCTGCCCCACTCACACCCCAGACAAGGAAAGTGAGAGTGGAGGAAGCAGAGATGGTGTCACTGAGTGAAGGGTGGCCCTGGTTATATATCAAGCTTGAGCTGAGCGGAGGGTTTGCATTATCTGAAATGTTCCTCCATGCTAGGGCCAAGGATTGCTACTCAGGACAGAAGATAACAGGGCCATGTTAGCCACGTATAGGTTCATGCAATTTGGCCTTTGTTGGTAATGGTAATATGGGACCATTTCTGGTCACGTGTGTGTATTCAAAGGAATCACTGTTCTGAAATTGGTTTTATTTAGAAGTGAAGGGATTTGAGTTCTAGGGAACATTGTAGTCGTCCCATTGGCTTGGGGTGGGGGCCCTGAATTTTATGGGGCTAGTCTTGGGTTTAATGTAATCTTTTTTTAAAAAACAAAATGGTATCAATAAACCATAAATGAAATGAAGTATATAACAGTCTTAAGCAGAAATGTTCATGATCTATTTTGGTTTCTACATTTTGGCCTGTTTAAAAGCCTGATCACCAGCAATTTCTCTCACTGTGCATAGCTGTTTCTCATCCTGGTCATCTTTTTCCCAAAACCTTCTTACCTGGACTCCTTACTGTTTGCTCTATTCTCTGATTCTGTCAGGAGGTGTCCTATAAATTTACTATTGCGATAGCAAGCAATCGTTTGCTTGTAGGCAATGTATTTATAGCTTAACTGTTGGTTAACCTTCCTTTGCTACAAACTGGGTGCTCTTTAGAGATGGCAGTCTGCTATGAAAGAAATGTGTTTCCTAAAAGGTTTGCTATATTTTAGCAGTAATGGGTAGAACATTTCTAACAGGTGTAAAATCATTTAGTTCCTATATTTTGTTGCCAGCTTTACATAGAAAACTAAGTTTTACCAGGTTATTGATCCAGCAAATTATTGTCTGAAATGGCTTTTGGCTAGAATGTATGTAACCACTTGTAGAGGGATAGAATACTGTTAAATTTTGGTATTTTATGCATTAAAATTAATGTAAAATTTGCTCTGCATAAGACCCATAGTAAGCCTTATGTAAATATTTCTTGATTGAACAAATGAATGGAGTTATATGATCTGGAGTAGCAGTTGGAAAACTGGTTGAGGCAGGACAGGATTTAATTCAATAGTGGAGGATGTGGTATGAAGAGGACACTCAGGAAGGGGGAATGGAATGTTTAGAACAAGGAAGAAGAATGGTGAGAGTGAGATTGGAGATCTGAGGTAGGGACAGCGTGATTCAGAGTCACCCTGCTTAAATTACTTTCTTTTTTTTTAGAGAGATTTTTGTTATAGGGCGTATGTGCTTGCCAGAAATACAGAGAGAGAGAGACAGCGAGACAGAAAGCGACAAACCACTCCCCCCCAGGGGTATGGCCATGCCATAATCTTTTCTTCTCCATTCTCCTCTCAGGATGTTGGGCATACATGTGCCTGGCGAGAATTTTAAGCCACCTGGCCCAGGATTTGAACCACTGTCGACTACATAGGAATCCAGCAACGTAACCATTGCACCATCTGCTGGTCCCAATTCTGAGTCACACTACTTAACTTTCTAAATTGTTTCTTCTGGTGAAGAAACAGTTTTGTTTGGTTGGTTTATTGCTTTCCTCAAATTTTCAAGCTGTTGAGGACTAATATTTTTGTAAAATTCAGTGACAATGAGTGACTAGAAAATTGATCATATGGCCCAAAGGTTTCTAAATGTTTACTTCCTTTTCAGAGTACCTTTTTACAGTTTATTTATTTATTTTCAATTGTCCCATGAAAGAGACACAGAGAAATAGGCACCACCAGTAGTTTCATCATGCCACTATTTACCACTAGTTTCAGTTAGCCCAGGTCAGGGGCACACATGTGCCCAACATATTCAGAAAGGCCCCAGAATTGGAACCCAAGACCTTCCCACATGGGTCCAGTTGTATTTCCACTGCACCACCACCTGGCTGCTTTAAACATTTACTTTCTATTTTTGTGGACATTTTATCATGGACCATTCATAAAACAGTCCCCCAATCAATTCTAGTTGCAGAACATACTGAGTAGCACTTGCTTAGGGAACAGTTAAAGTTGGAAAGACATTGGCACTAATATGTAAAAAATCGTGTATGCCATGATAAGGGTTTCAAACTTAATGTTATTAAAACTGAATCCAGGAACCAGCGGATGGCCTAATGGTTACATCACTGGACTTCCACATGGCTGACTGCAGTTTGAGTCCCAGATCCAGTGGCCTGAGACTCAAGCTGGGCACGTGTGTGTGCATGCCCAAAATCCCTAGAGGAAAATGAAGGAGAAGGGGTTGTGGCATGCCATCTCCACTGGTGGGGGGGATAATTTCTTGTTTTCTGTTTCTTTCTCTCCAGTGAGTACACACACCCTATAGCAAAAATCTCAAAAAAAAAAAAATTAAAAAACTGGAACCAATCTTAATGGGCTGCTTTCTGTTATCTCCTAGATATGTATTATAAACTACTGTGCTTAAAGTTTTTGTGCTGAATGGATGTTCGATAAAACATATATTTTAAAAGCTATTTTGGTTTGGCAGTTTGTTATTGGTTAGTATTGCAAACGTTGTTGCATACCCTTTTTTTTTCCCATTTGTTATTTTGAAATTAAATAACCTTGCTTTTGGGAACTTGGTTTTGTTTGGGTAAAGGAACATTTTATATCCAGCTTTTCCATCCCCTCTTCTCTACTTTGTGTCTGTTATTGACCGAGTTGGTTGTATTTTACAGCAGATTTCTAAGGAGACCAGAACGGCTCTGTGAGCCCGCTTGCCTTCTGTTGTCTTGTTCTCTTACATTATCTTTACAGCCAGCGGATTTCGAGATGTTCCAAGTACAGAGGGCCAACTTGGGCAGGCTTGGGGTCAGCTTCTCCAAAGGTCTTCACCACAAAGCTGTGTTGGCTGTCAGGCGGGAGGACGTGAACGCCTGGGAGAGAAGGGCCCCGCTAGCACCCAAGCACATCAAAGGGATCACCAACCTGGGATACAAGGTCTTGATACAGCCTTCAAACCGGCGAGCCATTCATGATAAGGTGAGTGTTTCCAATTCTGAAAACGTGGGAATAAATGACCCTTTACAAATATTCGCCCACCTTTGATGGTATTGTGTTCTGATAAACTCTGTCCATTGAGACTATCATATGTAAAAAAAGTGTTTAATACACCCAACCTACTGAACATCAGAGCTTAGACTAGCCTACCTTCAATGTGTTCAGAACACATACATTAGCCTACAGCTGGGCAAGATTATCCAATAACACTTCAGAACATGGTAGAGTCTTGGTTGTTTACCCTTGTGATCATGTAGCTAGCTGGGAGCTGGGCTGTTGCTACTGCTCAGCCCTGGGAGAGACTTACTACATATTGCTAGCCCAGAAGAAGATCAAAACCCCAAATCTGGTGTACAGTGTCTACTAAACATGTATTCCTCTTGCACCATTATAAAGCTAAAAAATCATTAGTTGAAATAAGGTAAGTGGGGAATCCTTTATGTGTAAAAGTTAAGGAGTATCTGAGTAAATCAAATGTTTGCTCATGTCACTTTAATTCCTTTACTTTAATCAGAAGTATTATTTTTACCCCATTCCATGCTTTCTCCAGCTGAAAGATAAATTGCCTTTTTTTTTTTTTAAAAGAGGTTTTTGCTATAGGGCACGTGCACTTGCCAGAAAGAGAGAGACAGAGAGACAGAGAGCAAGAAATCACCCCCCCCCCCCCCCCCCCCCCCCCCCCCCCAGGGAGGATGACCACACCGCAATCCCTTCTCTTCCATTCTCCTCTCAGGATTTTGGACATGCATGCACACAGGCCTGGCATGAGTTTTAAGCCACCAGGCCTGGTACTCAAACCATGGACAACTACGTGGGAGTCCAGTGACCTAATGATTGCACTATCTGCTGGTTCCAGCATGAACTGCTTTTAAAAGATGATGTTCTTCAGTCATTCTTTCCTTCATGTGTCCTTGGTTCTGAGTTTGGGGAGAGAAAGGTCAATTAAGACTACCATGCTTATGTCCAGGGAATGCTTCTTTGAGCAGAAGTTAATTATGAGAGTGAACCTGGCCAACCACTTTGAGAAGCCCCTTATATCCATCATTCCATTTACTCTTCACAGTAGTTTAATGATATTTGTCTACCTTTTATTCCTATCTTCTACCCAGAGATGCACATACAAGCATGCTTATTCTGTCCTCAACCATTTGAAAATAGGTTGCAGACTTCATAACATGCCACTGCTAAATACTTTGATTGAGTAAGTTATTTTTTTCTACGTAACAATGGTAATTTTTACACCTAAGAAATTATTTCATAATATCATCTCATTAAGTCTTTATTTAAACTCTCCATTATTCCAGATACCTTTTATTTTAGTTGAGGCTTAGTTAAGCTTCATTACATTTTACTGGTTTTGTTAGTTTTAATGACATTCACTCTATTTTTAAACAGTCCAGGAATTATAAAATGTACCGCTTCTGGATAGAACTAGTCTGGTTCTTTTCTTGTGAATAGATTATTATTATTGTTTGCCTGATATATGTTCTTCCCATTGTATCACATTAAAAGCACAAAATATTAGGTTGTCCCATGAGCAGGAATGGTTGAGGAGGCTCCCAGGAGCTTGCTCCATTGTAGAAGTACCTTCTACCTTTTGAAATTACTGAGTCACCTGTGAGGTGATATTTTGAGACCTGTGAAGTCCTTGCTCTTCAGCAGTTTTCAGTTAGTGATCTTAGCATCCATTGATAATCTTCGCTTGAATAAGTTTTTATGTGATGGTTGCAAAATGACAATTATCTGACTTTATCACTTCTGTAAGTGTATTTTCTGGCATTCTTTTCTTTAAACTGAAATATCTTATTTAATGTACTTAATCCTGATTTTCTCTTTATCATTCATTTTTTCTTTTTCTTTTTTTCTTTTTTGGTCAGAAGGCATGTGCTCTCACTAGAGAGAGAGAGGAAGCCTCTCTCCCAATGGAGGAATGGTGACTCTGTAACCCATTAGTTTCTATTTCTCTATCCCATCAGAATTTTGAGCATGTATGCACACCCACCAGGTGTGTTTCTGAAGCTGTCAGGGCTAGGATTCGAACTGCAGTAGACATATGGGATCCAGCCCCTGCTGTGTTGTAGTAACAAGCTGTCCCTGATGGCAGTTTTTAGGAAAGAGATGCCCTTCGTGTTTCCCTTTTCATTTGCTCTTTTGAGTGTCTTTATGGAAACCTGGGGCATTTTCATTCACTCCAGTGTCATGACGGAGACTCCAATTGCAGTCGGGCATAGAAGATCTGGCTCCCCCTGCATAGCACTCAACTGCAGTGCTGTGGAGCCACCCCCTTCCATGCCTCTTGCCCATGTTGGTGCCTTGTATTTCCTATCTCTATCTACCCAAGTCCAACCCAGTTTTTTAGGTTAACTTAAATCTCCAGAGTTTTTTGATCATCCCACCCAGAAACTATCTCAATATCCATTAAACTAATATATCATTTAGATCATAAAGTTTTTTTCAAATTCAGTCTCTTTTACTGTGTTCCTGGGTTCTTTTTTATATTACATCTTACGAGTTCCTTTTTTAAAAAGAAATTATTTTATTTTTAACTTTATTTATCAATTAATTACTTTGACCAGAGAGGGACAGAGCAAGAGAGCAAGAGCAAGACAGAGAAGTGAGAAAGTGAGGCTCCAGGTCTGGGACTCGAACTGCAGTTGGTCATGTGGGATTCTAGCACCCTTAATCACCACACCACCTGCCAGCCCCTTACAAGTTCCTTTACAGGAAGGATCTTGTCTGTGTTTCTTTGTGTCTTATCACCTTGTCTCTAGCATAGTCCATTGTGTACAGATTATGATAGTAATAGGTACCAATAGGATATATAAAAAAGAAAAACCTTAGAAGTATGTCTTCTCTTTAAAAAATTTAACTGAGTAACTCATCACTATTTAGCATTTAATATTTCAATGCATTTTTGGTCCAAAGCATTATGTACTTTACCATAAGCAATTTAAACATATATGTCCCACAAGCAATTTAAACATACATGTGACATGTACGTTTAAAATGCTTGTGGTAATGGTTATAACCAATCTACAACTTCCCTTAAATATGTGATTCATTTTCCATTTTTTGGCTACAAAAATGGAACAGTACAAATATTAGAAGTACTTGTTCTCATATTTGTTCTAATCTATATCAATTTTATTCCTTCAACAGTTTGTATATTGATTTGCTGTTTTTTTTTAAAATTATTCTCCCAAATCAGGAGAATAACTAATCAAAATTACATTACCAGGAATATGTCAAAGCGGGTGGCATTCTCCAGGAGGATATTTCTGAAGCTTGTTTAATTTTGGGAGTTAAACGACCTCCAGAGGAAAAGTTAATGCCCAGGAAGACGTACGCCTTCTTTTCCCATACGATTAAAGCTCAGGAGGCCAACATGGGCTTGTTGGATGAGATTCTAAAACAGGTAATTAGTGATCAATATTTATAACTGTTAACAGAAAACTTTAGTATTTTTAAACTTTTAATTCTTTTTTTTTTTTTTTTTTTGGAGAGGTTTTTTTGCTATAGGGCGCGTGCGCTCGCCAGACAGAGAGACAGAAAGCGAGAAATCACCCCCCAGGGGGGATGGTCACGCCGCAATCCCTTCTCCTCCATTCTCCTCTCGGGATCTTGGGCACGCACGCACACGCGCCCGGCGTGAGTTGTAAGCCACCGGGTCCGAGACGCGAACCGCGGTCGACTACATGGGAGTCCAGCGACATAGCCATTACGCTAACTGCTGGTTCCCAAACTTTTAATTCTTGAGTGAAGTTTTACTTGTAGGATATGCATATTTATATCAATAGGAAATGTGATGTGTGAGTTAGTGCTTAGTTATGCTGCTCTTTAGGGCTTTTCTGTTGTGCAGGTTTAGAGCTTATGAGAAGAATAAAACATGTTTTAGTTCTTTTATATTCTAAAATACAGCATGACAAAAGTCTTTTCCCTAAATGATTACTATTTATAAATCAAATTGTGCAGAAATGACCAAACAGATTTTTTTTTTTTTTTGGAGAAGTTTTTGCTATAGGGCGTATGCGCTCGCCAGAGAGACAAAGAGAGACAGAGAGACAGAAAGCGAGAAATCACCCCCCAGGTGGGATAGCCACGCTGCAATCTCTTCTCCTCTATTCTCCTCTTGGGATCTTGGGCATGCACGCACACGCGCCCGGCATGAGTTTTAAGCCACCGGGTCCGGGACGTGAACCGTGGTTGACTACATGGGAGTCCAGCAACATAGCCGTTACGCTAACTGCTGGTCCCAACCAAACAGAATTTTAGAAAAGGACATCAGGAATCATGTAATCTGTCCTATTTTCTCAGATGGAACCCAGAAAAGTGGGTTGACTTGACTGACGTTGCACAACTCTGCAGTGCCAGAACTAGACTGGCACTTTAAACTTTACACTTACTAAAGTTTATAGGAAAAAAATTTTTTTTCTGAGATATAAATACTGTAGAAAAACTAGCAGGCTACAAATTAGAATAGTAACATGTACTAATTGAATCCCAAAAGTCAGGGATATTATTTCAAAAAATATTTTCTATAATATGCCTGTCTCTGTTCACTACAATGAAAGAGCAAAATGATAAATTGTATCTGTCTTCTTAGAGCTTTCATTTTAGTGGAAGAATGCAGATGAGAAATAAATAAGACAGGGGCCAGCAGGTGGCATGGTGGTTAAGGTGCTGGACTCCCACATAGCCAACTGCAGTTTGAATCCCAGATCTGGTGGCTTGCCTTCTCACTCTCCCTCTCTCTCTGTCTGTCTCTCTCTGGTAGAATTGAATAATAATAATACATAAATAAAATTAAAAATAAATAAATAAATAAATAAGACATCTCATACATCACTTGGTGATAGCATCATGGAGATAAATATAATGCTGACTTAGAAAGTGCTGGGCATTGGGGAGGTGACAATGCTAGTTTAAATGGGGTAGCTAGGGAGGATCATTGTTAGGGTGGCATTTAAGCAATAATCGAAAGGAGGTGAAGGACTAAGCCATTTCTCAGCCAGTCTGAGAGCCATTTTGAGCAGAGTTAGGGTAGATTACCTTCTAAAATGCTTATTCTGTCTGTTGTATGCATAATAGTTGGAAGTTGAAGGAGAAAGCAAAGTCGATAAGAAGACTGTTTGTCTAGGTCAGTGTAGACTCCCAGCCACAAATGATGCTGATCTGTACCTAATGGTGGAAATTGAGGTTGTGATACATGAACAAACTGGCTGTGTTTTAGAGAGAATCCTACAGGAGTCACTGGTGAAATAGAAGGCAAAATATGAAAAAAGGAGAGAAGTCAATGATGATTCCAAGCTTTTGGTCTGAGCATCTCACTCTAAAGGATCCTGTTCTCTAATCAATAAACCCCGTTATATATCACCATCCCTTGCTAATTCAGCCTATCTACCACCATCCCTGAAGAGGAAAAATAATAAACTCAATTAACTACATACGAAAGTAAGGTCAAGATGTAGTTTATGGGATGAAAAACAGTGGACTACATTTTCTAATGTAGAAAAATACTTCATGTTAACTTCTACGAAACTTAGAAGTTCAAGGAAGATTTAGCAGTAAATTGAGAACAGAAGAAGTCGGCATAGATTGTGATGTTGTTCTTGGAAGAGGAGCAGGCTTGAACAAGAAGGTCAAGACTTGAGTTTAGGAATCTTTGAGTTTACTGTGACATTATGGATTTAAGAGTAGAAGCTAAGTTGGCTATTGGATGTAAGTCTGAAGCCCAAGAGGGCAGTTCCTGACACACATTTTGTAGTTGTCCGAGACCAGAGGGGCTCTAAACCTGTGAGATGGGATGAGTGTATAGAGTAAGTGTAGATAAAGAAGTTGTCCAAGGTGCACGTTCTGGTGGAAGGATGTTAGAGCATTAGAAACTAGAATCTGAGTCTAGCCTAGAGAAAAGGAGAGTTCACAAACAATAAAAGCAATGGAGAAAAAATATATTTTGTATCAGGGTACAGAATACTTTCCTATTAATTGTAGATACATGATAGACCTGGGCAGGAGTTAATTTTCAGTGTTTTGGAAGAACATATTCAAAAGTAATTAATGGAAATAATATTATAAGTAGGATGTTTCATCTTAACAAGTCAACTCTTTTAAAAATACTTTGGGAACTTTTTTTTCTTTTTTTTATGCACTTCATTCGTTACCAGAAAATTAATAAAAACAGACGCAACAGGGCTGCTTTTGGGCAGCATTTTGTAACTGAGTACTTGAAATTGGATGGATGAATGTGAAACATTCTTAAATTCGTGAACATGATAAAAATCTATGATCTTTGAGGAAATAAAATGACTATTTAAAACATTCTATAATTACAATGCATCAATAACATTCAAACATGAATTAATAAGGCTTTCCCAAGAGAGAGGAAAGGTTTCCAAGAAATGTGTTTCTACTGAACGTGAGGAAAAGAAGTGCAGGTAGTATGTGCTGCTTCTTCTGTTTAAAAATATTTATTTATTTATTTAATTCCATTTGTTATTATTATGTTTTAATTTGACCAGAGAGAAACAGAGAGAGAGAGAGGAGAGAGAGAGAGAGAGAAAGAAAAAGCAAGAAAACAAGCCGCCTGGTCTGGGACTCAAACTGTGTTCGGCCATGTGGGAGTCCAGTGTCCCAACTACCATGCCTCCTTCTGGCTCCAGTAGGTGCTGCTTTTAAATGAAGTTTGCCTATAAAGGGATGTGGAGGGATTAGTCTCAGAAGGGATCTTTTTTATTGGAGACCAGAGAAAGGATGTGAAGACAAATTAGGCTGTAGATGTATTTGTAGATGGTGCTGTGTGGCTTGGGGTGGTGGGCAAAAAGCTAGAAGGAATCCTGCCTTTACTATTTCATTGGCTACCAATAAGAGGCATTTAGTCCCTGCGAGGACTATCATTTCTTCTCTAGTTATGAACCCACAGTTGGTTTGTGGCCTGACACTTTCTAAATATCTCTTGGTATACCTGATGGTAACTTAAGCTAGCAAGTCAAGATATATTTAAGAGAAAAGAAATGTGAACTATGTACTTGCTTTTATATGTTCTCTACTCATTTCAATTAAGCTGGATAGGTCTGGCTTTGAAATTTTTCATTGTTTCTTCAGGAAATACGACTTATTGATTATGAGAAAATGGTGGACCATAGAGGAACACGGGTAGTGGCATTTGGACAGTGGGCAGGTGTGGCAGGTAAGTATGCTAAGGCTTTTATATCACCCACTTTCTTTTTTTTTTTTTTTTTTTTGAGAGGTTTTTTATCTACAGGGCGTGTGCGTTCGCCAGACAGACAGAGAGAGACAGAGAGATAGAAAGCAGGAAATCACCCCCAAGGGGGGATGGCCATGCCGCAATCACTTCTCCTCCATTCTCCTCTCGGGATCTTGGGCACGCACGCACATGCGCCCGGTGTGAGTTTTAAGCCACCGGGTCCAGGACTTGAACCGCAGTCGGCTACATGGGAGTCCGGTGACATAGCCATTACACTAACTGCTGGTCCCTATATCACCCACTTTCTAAATTTGCCTAGAGAGTGACTGTATTTTCTCTTTTCAGTGGGATGGGAATATTTAGTTCCCCTGATAAAAATTAAAATGGGAATATGTTGAAGGGTAATCAGATATCAGACCATTAAAGCAGGACAATAAATTGTCAAAATAGTTTATGACAAAAATTAAAAAGAAAGAGGACAAGGAGATTCATAATAACTACAAAGGGGCTCTGGCTTTTTAGGTAGTTCCAATTGGAGAGCTCAGTTTGGTAATGAGACATGGGGAAGTAGAAGACAGAGAAAAAGAAAACAATGAACAAGGTACAGGGGCAGGAACCGAGAGAGGAACAGTTAGAAAGGACAAGTGCTGGACTTTGAGAAAAAAGAAATCTATGATTTTTGTCTTAGCTAGTACTTTGAACCTCATTTAGATGCAAAACACTACGATATGCTACAGCTGCCTAGCACGTTAGACTGCCTAATAGTCTAACAAGAAAGGCATTTTGGCATTGATTGGCCTTGGAAGGTAGAAGTGGAAGATTCCTCATCATGGTTTATGTCACTGCTATTTCATCTTGACCATTCTGCCTTCCCATCCTTGGCATTACATTTTTATTCAACGGCATTTACCATAAAGTATGGCTGATGGTATCATGTTATTAGTTGTGTAAAAAATAAAATTATTTGGAATCCTAGCATAATTTTTACAGACTTACACTCTTTCTTTTTCTATGATTCATTTAAAAATTCCCAGTCAAATATTTTGGAAAAATCTTGAAAATATGACATACTTTTAGAAATGAACCATATCAGGGGACTGGTGGATGGCATAATGATTACGTCACTGGACTCCCATGTAGTAGACCGTGGTTTGCGTTCCAGACCTGGTGGCCTAAAACTCATGCTGGGTGTGTGTGTGTGTGTGTGTGTATGTGTGTGTGTGTGTCCAAAATCCTGAGAGGAGAGCAGAGGAGCAGGGATTGCAGCGTGGTCATCCCCCTGGGCATTGGTTTCTCGCTTTCTGTCTCTCTGACTCTCAGGTGGGCACATGTGCCCTATAGCAAAAACCTCTTAAAGAAAAAAAAGGAAATGAATCATATTAGAAAAGTTATGAATTTTACCCTAATATAACACCCTAATCCACTTGCATCTGAAATAGTAAAGAAATCTAATACACATAGTTATATAGGAAAAACCAGTTCAAGAGTTCTATTGAATAGCATGGTGTACAGCAAAATTTGACGTTCATAAAATTCTTTTCACTTAAAATCAAGTGATATAGTTAATGACAACATACTATATTCTTTTTTTTTAAGTTTTTTTTTTTGAGAGGTTTTTGATATAGGGCACGTGTGCTCGCCAGACAGAGAGAAAGAGAGATAGAGAGCGAAAAATCACCCACTAAGGGGGATGGCCACGCCGCAATCCCTTCTCCTCTATTCTTCTCTTGGGATCTTGGGCACTCACGCACATGCGCCCGGCGTGAGTTTTAAGCCACCGGGTCCGGGACACGAACCGCGGTCGACTACATGGGAGTCCAGCAACATAGCCATTACACTAACTGCTGGTCCCAACATACTATATTCTTAAAAAATGCTAAAAGGGTGGATGCTAAGTGTTCTACCCACATATATAATAATGACGTGAGATCATTTATTTGCTAAATAGATAGATATAATTATTCCATAGTGTGTGTATATGTATTTTTATTTTTCTAAATTGCCAGAGGGCATTGCATTCATCAGACAGAGAGAGAAGGGAAGAGAGAGAACAAAAAAGCAGCCCCCAATAGCATGATCACACCATAATCTTCTTCCCCTCGTTTCTCCGTCCCATTAGGATTTTGGACATGCGCATGTGCCTGGCATGTTTTTCAAACTGCTGGGGCCAGGATTCAAACTGCAGTTGTCCATGTGGGGTCCAACTTCTAATGCACAGTGCTTAACCACCACACTGTGGAGCCAGCCCAGTGTATATATATTTCAATACATCAGCTTGTACATGATAAATACATAAAATTTCATGTCAGTTTAAAAAATAAATACACTGGGGGCCAGCAGGTGGGACTGGACACCCACATAATCAACTGTAGTTTGAGTCCCAGACCTGGCAGCATGAAAAACACACCAGGCCCTTGGGCATGTGTGCCTAAAATCCGAGGAGGAGCATGAAGGAGAAGGAATTGCAGCGTAGCCATCCCCCACCTGTGGGGTGATTTCTCACTTTTCCTCTCACCATCTCTGTCTGTCTCTCTCCAGCACATGCCCTATGGCAAAAACCTTAAACATAAATAAAAGAATAAATAAATAACTACATTAAAAACCTAAATCTATACAAACTTGAAGCTTATAAAATTCTTTTCACTTAAAATCAATTCATGTTTCCTTTTTAAGAAAGAATTATTAAATTAAATTAATTAATTAATTTATTTTAATTTGACCAGAAAGGAACAGAGATAGAGAGGGGGGGAGAGAGAGAGAGAGAGAGAGGAAGTGAGAAAGCTGCCAGCTGGGATTTGAACCGTGGTCAGTCATGTGGGAGTCCAGCGTCCTTAACCACCATGTCAACTGCAGGCCCTAACTCATGTTTTTAATATTAACCCCAATCTTAAAACTTTCCTCACATAAATAATCTCTATTCAAGTATCATAAAATTAAACTTCTTAATATGGAAGGAATGATGGCTGTGGTTCCCAGGACTCACGTGGATGGGGATTTTGTTTATCTGGAGAGAATTAATTCATCAGAGAACTAAGTTGATTCACTCAGAAGTCACCGCACTCAGAAGGAGCGCACATTTGTGAATAGAATGTGGCTCTGGCTCTTAGAAAAGTATTCAGACAAGTAAACGCACAAGCACAATGTGAAGCTAATTGCTATAGGAAGGCATTTGAGTGGACTTGGCTGCTAGAGAAGCTTCTTTTAAAAGTGCTTTAAAAAAGAAGCTGAGATCTAAAGAGTAATTAAACTGTTCAAGATTCAGGGGGGAGGGAGAGGGGAAGTGTGCAAAGACCAAAGGGGAGAGAGGAAAAAGAGTAATTTTGAGAAGTAGAAATCAGTTCAGTATACTTACAGTGTAGACACAGAGAGGGATATAGGGCTTTGAGAAATTTCTGAAATGTAGAATTCATGGGATCTAGTGATTGGTTGGAGGTAGAACTGAGGAGGTCACTAGGAAGGCGATTCCCAAGGTAGTAACTTGGACAGTGGTTCAGTTCTAGTACCTGTAGAATAGAGAAAGAATTTAGAAGAAGATAGCAAATGAGATTAGCATAGGGCAAAATATTCATAGAGTATAAACCAATTTGCTGTAGTGAAGAGACCCCATAAAACAGTAGCTCAGATAAGACATCCCAAGGTGAAAGGTCTAGGGAAGCTCTGCTGTTGTCAGTATGTGGCTTTCAGTTCCAAGGTGGCCATTCTATTGTTGCTATTCCCTTGTCAGTGTGAAAAAATAAAAAAAGTGGAGGCCAGCGGCTTCCTTTTTTTTTTTTTTTTTCTTCTTTTTTTTCTTTTCTTTTTTTTTCATTTCATTTTCTTCCATACATTCAATCACATCATTATTTGTTTTACAAAATGGGTATTTCAACAGGTGAACATTTCTCCCTAGTACTGTTGATAAAACTATGCAGCTTCCTTTTAAAGGGTGTGATCCAGAATTCGAACATATCATTTCTGTTCACACTCAGTGGTTAAAATTGTTTGAGAAGTGTAATCCACAGCTGGGCAACATATGTCCAGCTTTATCCATGTGGTCTGCTTCAATTTATGAAGGATTAATAGAATCCAGGCTTCATATGTGCCTTAAATAATGATATAGTTGGATGAGGTATGTAAAATAATGTTGTCAGACATAGGATAAGAGGCAATACAGGACTGTGATCCCAGAGAGATAGGAAATACATGAGGTGAGTTCTATGAGCACTCTGGCTTTCTACCTGGAGAAATTTCTGGAGAGTGTGGGTATGGAAAGGTGACTTGAAGCCTGGTGGATTTTTTGAGTTGAGGAGACAGAGATAGGACCTGGGGAGCCTGAAGTGACTAGAGTTGGCAGTATATAGCACCAAACAGAAAGGAGCAATGCAGAAATAACCTTCCAGAAATATGTTAGAGGTCCTGTTGAGAGGAAGGTGGAAATTCAGGGGCGTGCTGAAGGAGAGATTTGAGGGAAGAACAATTACCAGGAAACTCCATACCAAATGGTTCCCAGAGTTTGTCCCATTGGCCAGAGTGGAGAGATTTCACTGAAGATATGGGCTATTGAGGAAAGATCTAAACGCTGCAGCTTATCGAGCTCTTAAGAAAGACTACTCTGAACTCAACTTTATAAGCTTGAAAATGAGCCTTAAAGCCTGAGAGAGATGGAATTAGCAGATAAGGTGACCAAAACAGTTGTCCTACATGTTGAATGTGTTCAAGTTTTAAATGAAAACATGAGCAAAATGAGGAGAGACTTAGAGTGGATCTATCCCTGTCTATCTATAGCTATCATCTATCATCATTTCTCTACCTGCATACCTTCCATCCCAATAGATGCTGCAGAAGGAAACCTAGGAATCTAGAGCCTCTGGAGCACCTTTTGGCATTTCTTCTTTCTAGATTCGCTTCTATTGCTGATTTTTGTCCAGGTTAATTTTGTTTGTTTTTGTTTTGTTTTGTTTTTGCAACACGCGTAATTTCATTGCAAGACACATCATTTTCTATTGGTTGCCAGACATTGCTTATATTAGATCGTCAATTGTTAGATTTTACTGTTTTACTCTCAGGAGAGCTGGGCTTTGCACTGGTAGGCAAATGCTTGTGAATTAGGCTGATCCTTTCAAGTTTTTTTTTTTTTTTCCTTCTTTTCTTCCTCCTTTCTTTATGGGATCTTTTCTTTTTGAGAAGATTTTTTTTGCTATAAGGTGCATGTGCTCGCCCGAAAGACAGAGAGAGACAGAGAGACAGAAAGTGAGAAATCACCAAATCACCCCCCAAGGGGGATGGCCACGCTGCAATCCCTTCTCCTCTATTCTCCTCTCAGGATCTTAGGCATGCACACACACATGCCTGGCGTGAGTTTAGTAAGTTTAAGTCACTGGGTCTGGGACTCGAACCGTGGTCGACTACATGGGAGTTCAGCAACATAGCCCTTACGCTAGCTGCTGGTTCCTCTTTATGATATCTTAAATATACCATAAGGGAGCTTCAAAAAGTTCATGATAAAAGTGGGGGAAAGTATGAGTTTATTTTGGTGCAAGAAATGTGAAATCCTTGTGTAGTTCCTTTCATAGTATGTATGTTCCATAATTTTTTTTGAAAATCTTTCATATGTAATCACCACTGGTCACTGAACTTCTGTAATTATTTTCCCTCAATCTTTTGTCTTTCTATGCTTCATTTTCGTTAGTTTCTATTTCAATGAGGGCAGAGGAAAAAAAACACATTTAAAAAAAGATTAAAATTTTCCCAGATTTTGATGAAAATTATAAATCCATAGATAAATGAAGTTCAATAAACCTCAGGCCAAAAAAAGACAGACAAAACCCAAAAAGAACTATAAAGAAAACCACACTAGAAATATCATAATTATCTTGAGAATAATGAGTTATTTTTAAAAAGGAAAAACAACAAATGGAAGAAAAGCACATTATTATGTGTAAATGAACAAAGATAAGAAATCTTAGAGAGTTCTAGTCAGAAATAGTTCAACACAGAAGAAATGGAACACCACCATTGAAAAACTGAAAGAAAAAGTCAACCTAGAATCCTATGTAGAGAGTCAACCTAGAATTCCATGTACACAATATTTTTTAAAAATATATTGGTTTTCAAGTGACATCTTTCCAAAATATAAATATGAAACCAATACCCTTCTGTCAAATGAAAACTGAGACAATTTACTGCTATAGAAAAAATATTAAAGTCCTTCGGGCAGAAGGAAATGAAACCAGCTAGAAACATGAATCTAGTTAAAGGAATAAAGAATTCTAGATATAGAAATAAAGAACATTAATCTGGGACCAGCAGTTAGCGTAATGGCTATGTCGCTGGACTCCCGTGTAGTCAACCGCGGTTCGAGTCCCGGACCTGGTGGCTTAAACTCATGCCAGGCACATATGCGTGTGTGCCCAAGATCCTGAGAGGAGAGTGGAGGAGAAGAGATTGCGGCATGGCCAGTCCCCCTGGGGGGGTGATTTCTCGCTTTCTGTCTCTCTGTATCTCTCTGTCTTTTGGGCGAGCGTGTGTGCCCTATAGCAAAAACCTGTCCCCCCCAAAACAAAAAAACACATTAATCTAATTGAAAAAATAAAAAAACACTAGAAAAGAAACACTAGAAATAAAGAACACTAAAGAATGTAAATAATATAGAAGTCATTCTAGCCAATGTTAAATTTTTTCTGTAATGGCATGGTGGTTAAGGAGCTAGACTCCCACATAGCTGACCATGGTTTCAGTCCTGGACCTGGCAGCTTGCTTTCTCGTTACCCTCTATCTCCTCCCTGACCCTATCTCTCTGTGGTTTGCACATATGTCTGCCCTGTAGCAAATTAAAAAAAAATGATAAATAATAAAATTAAATAATTCCTTTTTAAAATGTATTTATTCAATATCATTTGTTATACTTATGTTTTAATTTGACCAGAGAGAAAAAGGGAAAGTAAGAAAGCAAGTTGCCAGGAACAAGGCGTAAACTGTGATTGGCCATGTGCATGTCCAGTGCTTTAACCACCATGCTTTAAATAATTAATTCTTAAAAAACTTTTTCTTTAAAATATAGTTGTTAGCTAAAAAAAAAAAGTTGTGACATTTATAACATACGTAGAAGTAAAACATACCACCAATAGCACAAAGGACAGGTGAATGGAGATAGAAACACACTCCTTTTGTAAGGCTCATTTATTATACTTGAGGTGGCATAATGTTATTTAATAGCTGGGTATGATAAGTTAAAGATACATTATGTAATCTAGGATAATCACTAAAAACAAATCAAGGTACGGTAGCAAATAAGCCAATAGTGAAGTTAAAACGTAATACTAAAAAATACACAATTCATGCAAAAATAGGGGAAAAAGTGGAAAAAAAGAAGAAAGGATAAATAGGACAAGATGAACACAACAATACGGTACCTATAAAGTCAAAGATATCAGTAGTTATATTAATGGCCTAAAGAACTCCTATTATTAAAACGGTGAAAAGGCAAGACTCAACTATATTCTATTTATAAAGAGTCCACTTTAGAAATAAAGACACAAGTAAGTTAAGGAGGAAAAAAATGATATAGAAAGATATACCATGTAAACACTCATAAACAGCAAGCCAGAGCAGCTATATCAATGTCAGACAAAGTAGGGTTCAGAACAAAGATGATTACCTAGTATCAGGAAAGCTATTTCCAAGATCAGGGATCAGTTCTCTGCAAATGCGTCATGGCTCAAATGTGTATATATTGATAAACTAAGCTTCCAAATACAAAAATGAAGGACCAACCAGTGGAATGGTGATTAAGTGGCAGGATCCCAGTTAACCCAATGTGTGGTTTGAGTCCTAGACTCAGAGGCTTGAGAAACATGCTGGGCACATGTGCATGCTTGCCCAAAATCCTGAGAGGAGAATGGAGGAGAAGGGATTGTGATGTGGCCATTCCTGCTGGTGGGTGCTTTCTTACTTTCCCTCTCTTTCTTTTTCTCTCTCTCTGGTGAGTGCACATACCCTATAGTAAAAAACAAATAAAATAAAAATACAAGAAACAAAACTGAATGACTTCAAAGAAAAAAAGACTAGATTAATCCCCTACTATATTTGGAAATTAAACATACTTTCTTTCTCCTGTAATTATGAGAACAAGCAGACAGAAAATTTGTAGTGACATAGGACACTTAAAAATTATCCACCAGCTAGATTTTGTTAACTGTTGTGATCACTTGAGCCACAACTGCAGTATAGATATTCCTTTCAAGTCATGAGGAATAGTCACCCAGATAAATCATATTCTGGATCACAAAAAAATTCTCAATAAATCTAAAAGGTTTGAAATCATATAGTATGTCCTTTGACTGTAATAAAATTGACCCAGAAATTATAACAGAAAGCTATTTGGACAATTTCCAAATATTAGAAGATAGTGAGTGTGTTTTTGAATGTCCCATGGATTAAGAAGAAATCAGAAAAAATATTTTTAATTGAATGAAATTTAAAATGCAGCACTCAAAGTAAATAAGTCATAGAGAAAGTAATACCTAAAAGGAATTATAGGATTTTTAATATATATATTTTATTTTAATTTCTTTTATACATTCAATCACATACATCACTTGGCTTATAAAGTGAATGTTCCAACATGAATACATTTTTTTTTTTGAGAGGTTTTTGCTATAAGGTGCATGTTCTTACCAGAAAGACAGAGAGAGACAGAGAGACAGAAAGTAAGAACTCACCCCCCAGGGCGGATGGCCACGCCGCAATCCCTTCTCTTACATTCTCCTCTCAGGATCTTGGGCACATATGCACATGCCCCGTGTGAGTTTAAGCCACTGGGTCCGGGACTTGAACTGTGGTCGGTTACATGAGAGTCCAGTGACATAGCCATTATGTCATCTGCTGGTCCCCCAACATGAATACATTTAAAGAAAGTTCTCAATTTAATAATCCGAGCTTCCACCTTCAGAAGCAGTGCTGGTCTTATAGCTTAGTGGTCAAGGAAGTCAGATCATGCATGCCTGATTGGTTTGAATCTCACTGAGCTCAAAAGCACATTGAGCACATGTACATGAAGAGCCAAAATCCAAGCTGGACAAATGGAGGAAAGGGATTGCAGTGTGCCTATGCTCACTTAGGCGGTGCTTTCTGCTCCCTCCCTATCTCTCTGGTGAGTGCATATGCCCCTTTGTAATTAGAAAATGAAGAAGGAGGATGAGTAGGAGGAGGGGTGAGGGAGGAAATCAAGGAGAAAGTAAGCTTAAAGCAAGTACAAGGAAGAAATAATAAAGACAGAAGGTAAAAGAAATGAAATCAAAACAGGAAAACAATAGAGAAAAATCAATAAAATTAAAGCTGGTGCTTTTAGAGATGATACTCTTTACTAATAAGGAAAACAAGGGGGGACCTCGCGACAGGTCTTATAAATACTAAAAGATAAGGGAATATTATGAATAAGCCAATAAATTTGACAACCTTGCTGAACGAGGCACATCCTTGAAAGATACTAATTACCAAAACCAACTCAAGGAAAAAGAAAAAACTCGAATATTAAAGCATATAATTTTCTACTTATAAGCATTTACTGGAGGAAATACAATTTTTTTCTTTTCTTTTCTTTTTTTTTGGCTAGAGGTTGCATATACTCACCAGAGAGAGACAGAGAGATAGAAAGAGAGAAGGGAGAAAGCACCCTCCATGGGGAATGGTCATGTTGTAATCCTGTCTCCTTCATGTCACCTACTTTCGGGATTTTAGGCACTCATCAACACATATCCAGCATATTTTTCAAGCCACCATGCCCAGGATTCAAACTGGGCAATTGGCCATACAGAATCCAGCTACCTTAGCTATTAGGCCACAAAACTACCCAAAGTGCAGTATTTTATGCAAAGAATTTCTTTTTAATAGCAGACCCATTCGTAACATGTAGAAACAACCTACATGTCCATCAGCAGAGAAATGGGAAAATAAATTGTGATATAAAAAGTTGTCCATAAAATGGAAAACTCTTCAGCAATAAAAAAGAAACAAATGATCAATACACATGAAATATATATAAATCTAAAAAAAATTAACCCACTGAAAGAAGACATACAACAAAAGTGTATATGTTTAGAATTTTATTTGTATGAAACTATAGAAGCACGGAATATATACAGAGAATTATCAATAGTTGTCTGGGACCAGGGACTGGTGGAAATATCCTGTTTCTCGATTTAGGGTGATGGTAACAAAGGCATATGTATTTGTTAGTACTTATCAAGCTATGCATTTTGAGTTTTTTTAAGAATTATTTATATATTTATTTAATTCCATTTGCTATTATTAATATATATTTTTTTCCAATTCAACCAGTGAGAGAGAAAGTGAGAAAGGGAAAGTAAGAAAGCAAGCCGCCACATACAGGAGTCAAACCATGGTTGGCCATGTGGGAATAGTGCCTTAGCCATCATGACACTTGCCAACCCCAAAACTATACACTGTAAATTAGGATGTTTTATTGAAGATTGATTTTTTTCAAAAAAGATCTTGAAAAAATGATTTTAAAAAAAGCAGTGGAGGGGTTAGCAGATGGCATAGCAGTTACATCCCTGAACTCCAACACAGCCAACTGTAGTTCAAGTACTTGACCTAGTGACTTAAAAATCACATCGGGCATATGTGTGTGTGTGTGTGTGTGTATGTGTGTGTGCCCAAGATCCTGGGAGGAGAATGGAGGAGCAGGGATTCAGTGTTGCCATTTCCCTCTTGGAGTGATTTTTCACTATCTCTCTCACCGTCTCTGTCTCTCTTTCTCTCTCTGGTGAGCACACATGCCCTAAGGCAAAAACCTCTAAAAAAAACCTAACCAACCAAACAAAAAAAACTCAGTGTGAATGAGTGTATGGAGGACATCTGTAAAGTTCTTTTCCTAAGAAGAAGGAGAAAATGGATGCTTTCTCCTTTGTTACAGGCATTGCTAAGTTTTATCTGACAGATACTCAAATTGACACATAAAGTCACTGGCTGGGTTTTGAAATCAAAAGGTAAAATTCTGTATTGACAATAAGGCTTGGGTCATCCACATACAGACTGTACTTAAAAGTTAGGACTGGATAAGATGAACTAGGGGAACAATGTATTAATAGATACTGAAGAGAACAGGGCCCAGGGGAGAATCTTCAGGGTGACTAATACAGAAGGAATGTGCATGGGAGGAGGAGTCCACAGGAAAATGGAATGGAAAATTTGAAGTCAGGATGCTGAGGGAAGGGATTGTTTCAACAAAGAAGTCTTTACTGCTAAATAATTATGATGAGGAAGTTAGTATCTGAAAAGTGGTCACTGAGTTTAGTTATTTCACTGTGGGGCCATTAGGTCAATGGTGACTTTGTTTATTTCTTTTTGGCACGAGAGAAATGGAGCTCTGTTTCAATGTTGATAAGAATGTACCAGTAGAGAGGGAGAGTGAAGGGAGTAATTCCAGAGTGAACTCCTTAGGGAAGCCAGAAAGGTTGGGATATGGGTTCAAGGTGCAGAGATTAACTTTAGACAGGAAGAGAGACACGCCAGGATCAAAAAGTGGAAGTTAGTGCATTTAGTAGCAGAAAGTGTGAATGGGCAAGTTGGGCAAGTTCTCCGGAGGCCCTTCCAGATCAGAGCTGCTGGGGCTTGTGCTTCCTCAAGGCACCGAGCAGGTTGTAGAATGGGCAGAGGGGACGGCTTCAGCTCCTTCCAACTAATGGTCTTTGTATTGGTCTGATTCTGCAATAGGGATGATCAACATTTTGCACGGAATGGGTTTAAGGCTCCTTGCTTTGGGACACCACACACCTTTTATGGTGAGAGATGTTTATTCTTTTGAAAATGCGTATCACATTTTAAGAATCAATAAATGTCCTGGCTGGTGGATAACTGGGATCCTGTGTGCTTGCTTTCAGCACATTGGCATGGCTCATAACTACAGGAACAGCAGTCAGGCTGTGCAAGCCGTCCGTGATGCTGGCTATGAAATATCTCTGGGTTTGATGCCAAAGTCAATAGGGCCCTTAACATTTGTGTTCACAGGGACTGGTAATGTGTCCAAGGTAAATTCCATCTTTTTCTTTTGGTAAAGCAGTCTGAAACTGACTCTAACTCAAAGAATGTGGGCATTTTGCGGGCATTTAAAAGAGAATGAATGGGCATTCTATTTATGATACTTTTCTTATGTATTTTTCTCATAGAGAAAAGCAATAATGGTTCCAGTGTTTTATTTATTTTTAGTTGATTCCAAACTATCAAATGCTTGGAATGCTACTCCTTCCCTCCTTCTCTTCCTTCTCTTCCTTCCTTCCTTCCTTCCTTCCTTCCTTCCTTCCTTCCTTCCTTCCTTCCTTCCTTCCTTCCTTCCTTCCTTCTTTCCTTCCTGTTTTAGGGGTAAGGGGAGTAACTCACTGTTAATGGTGTAAAGTTCTGTTCTTAGGATTTCACTTTCACCTGCTTCATTTTCATCACTGAGATGTCCTTAAGTTTTTGGGTTTTTTTGTTTTTTTGTTTTTTGTTTTTTGGAGAGGTTTTTGCTATAGGGTGCATGTGCTTGCCAGAGAGACAGAGAGAGACAGAGAGACAGAAAGTGAGAAATGAACCCCCAGGGGGGATGGCCATGCTACAATCCCTTCTCCATTCTCTCTCGGGATCTTGGGCACGCATGCACATGCGCCCGGCGTGAGTTTAAGCCACCGGGTCTGAGACTCGAACCACGGTCGACTACATGGGAATCCAGTGACATAGCCATTACACTAACTGCTGATCTCGAGATGTCCTTAAGTTTGGAACTGACCCCAGAATGTATTTTTTAAAAGATTACTTGAAGTTTTGCCAATAAGATATCAGGAATATTTAATTAAAGATTGGAATTACTACTTTTCTCTATCGGGGTGGTTTTGAGAATGCATGTACCCTGAGAAGCACAGAGAAACTTGTAATGGTAACATAAATATTTCTTCAGAGAAAATATTTTGCAGGTAGGGCATCTCTGTGAGTATCATATTTTGAGGTAGGTATCTGATTTTTTTTTTTTTTTTTTTTGTAGAAAATATAGTTTCCCCATTGTAAATAATTTCTGCAGTGGAGCAAACAGTAAAAAGAAGTATTTTATTGGGTTCTCATTTCTAAACAGTCTTGTGGATATTCTGAGTAACTTAAGTAAAAAAGTTAAGCTCCTTCTAATGCATGCTTTTCCAACCGGAATTAAAGCTAGTTTGCAGGGCCAGCAGATGGCGGAGTGATTATGCTACTGGACTGTGATTAGCAGTCCTATCCCAGTGGCTTGAAACTTATATCAGATCCATTTGAGTGTCTGCCCAAGATCCTGGGAGGAGAATGGAGGAGAAGGGATTGTGGCATGGCCATTCCCCCTCAGTGGTCTTTTCTCACTTTCCCTCTCACTGTCTCTGTCTCTCTCTGTCTGGTGAGTGTATGCACCTTAAGGCAAAAACCTTTTTTTTTTTTTTTTTAGAAAAAAAAAAGCTAGTTTGCAGACTGCATGCAGGAAGCGTATCTGCACCTCTGTGTTACAATTCTGTTTGCAGGGCAGGGCAAGTGGAGCTATGTAATTGTGGGGAGCAGCATCAGAATCTTTGCAGGAAACCACATCAATTCTTTTCCCATTTATTTTTCCATTTTCCCGTTCCTTACTTATAGGGAGCCCAGGAAATTTTTAATGAATTGCCCTGTGAGTATGTGGAACCCCATGAATTAAAAGAAGTTTCCCAAACTGGAGGTAAGGAAAAGGTATAACTGTTATCTTTGACTGTTTTTAACAGTCTCTGTTTTATAATATTTTATCACCAAACAGCTTAATCATTTGTCACCCACTTTGCTAATTTCATTCTCCTCTGCAAGACCTCAGAAAAGTGTACGGGACGGTGTTAAGTCGTCATCATCATCTTGTCAGGAAAACAGATGGTGTATATGATCCTGTAGAGTATGACAAATACCCTGAGCGCTACATAAGTCGTTTTAATACTGATGTGAGTATCATCTTCAGGCTTTGAGTTGGTTGCTTATGATATACTATAGTTAGGATGTTTTTTAAGGAGAGAAATGATGAATGTGTACATTGTTTAAAAGTTCCTCATATTGAATTGTTCTGAGTCTTTTGGGTATTCCAAGTTGGACCCAGGCTTTTACTGTTGTTTGGAGTGTCCTCTGCTTACTGGTTCTGGTAGTCTTTGGGTATGTGGGTATGCCCTTGGCTTCACTGTCTCTGTCTCTGTTTCTATTTCAGTTGCGTTTGTGCCCAATAGTGCTAAAGTATTTCCTGTGAATAAGTGTTTTCTGTATTTATCTTGCGTCAGTCAGCACTGTTGGCAAAGTATAATGCCTAGGAGACTGGATCTCAACATAGGTTTATCCTTTCTATGGCCGTAAATTGCAGTCATAACCTCAGCTAGCCACCTTGAAATGCATGCCAATGATGCCAGGGTCCAGGGTGAAACAGTATGACTTGATAAGCACAGGCCTATCCCCATTCTACAGAGAAGCTCCTTACCCATAAAATCTTTCTGAGGGAGACACATTGACCTCATTTTATAAGAAAGGCAATATATGCCAGGCTCTTGTAGTCATTGATCATGCAACCATCCCCCTCAAAGTAAATCAACAAACCAAACAATAAACACAACCAAAAAAGTATGCATTTATTGTGAAAATGAACGCTTTAAATAATTTTAAACATGAACAACATAGCCTTTTTAGATTCTGGTATGGAATGCAGCTGTTATATCATGATATAGAGAAGAACGCTTACCTTTAACTTGAGAATGCTTGAGATATTTGAGAAACACAAATCACAAAACTAATTTCCAGCTGAAAATTCTTGAATCTGGTAAAATCCACCCTTTCTTTTCCCCCAATCACATAAATATTGGTGATTGGACACATCCGAAAACTTTTAGTAACCTAGTTACCATGTGTGCATGTGGGTAGCACATTTCTCCATGGAGCTTACGGATGTCTTGATTTAATCTTTACAGCATTCCTTTGAGGAATGAGGTACGTATTATCCCCATCTGGCAGGTAAGGAAAACAGAGCCCAGAGATATTGAGGTAGCATGATTTAGAACATACTCTGTGGTGGCTGAGCTGGAAATAGAGCGCTGGGTCATTTGACTTTGTCTTTACCTTTTGGTTTGCTATGTTTCCCTTTTTATTTGCTATGCAACATATGGCAGTGCAAAAATATTAATATGCTTATTATGTTCATATAGGAGGAGTCTTCAAAAAGTATAGGGAAAATACACATGATGAAAAGAACTATGTATGAATTAAACATTTTTTTGCATCAAATAAATGTACGTGTTAAATCCATTTTCTACAAACTTTTTGAAGTCCCCTTGTAGTTCTCTCTCATGGCATAATTCTATACTACAATATGGGTGGGTACTCACTTTGCCTCAAAAGATGGCCACTGACTGAACAATGTCGAAGTCCATTAGAAGGAGCATTTTATTATTTCTCCTGGACTTGACTGATCACTCTCTTTCAGCATGCTGTATTGAAAAAGACTGCTTCCTGTTGTTGAACTTGGAACTTGCCTTACAGATTGCACCCTATACAACTTGCTTAATTAACGGAATCTACTGGGAACAAAACACCCCTCGCCTGCTAACCCGCCAAGATGCTCAGAGTCTCCTGGCTCCGGGCAAGTTCTCGGTTGCTGGTGTGGAAGGCTGCCCTGCATTGCCACACAAGTAAGGATCTGACGTTAGCCAAAGTGGCAGATTTTTAGCTGTCTGCCTGACCTCACTTGACTTTTTGGTAGCATTTGACAGTGAATCTTTCCTCCTGAAAACTCTTTTTTTTTTTTTTTTTTTTTTTTTTTTTTTGAGAGACTTTTGCTATAGGGCATATGTGCTTGCTGGAGAGACAGAGAAAGACAGAAAGTGAGAAATCACCTCCTGAGGGATGGCCACACTCTCTTCTCCTCCATTTCCCTCTCAGGATTTTGGGCATGCATGCACAGGCATCTGGTATGAGTTTCAAGCTGCCAGGTCCAGGACTTGAACTGTGGTCAGCCATGTGCCCTAATTACTATGCCACCTGCTGACCCCAAAACGCTCTCTTTTTGAAAAGATTCCTTCCTTTGTCCTCCCTCCCTTCCTCCTTCCTTGTTTTTTTTTTTTTTTCATGAGTGAGAGAGAGAGCAATAGGCACGCCCAACAGATTCTCCATGTCACAAGCCACCCCCAGCTTCAACAGCCCAGATCATGGGCACACACCTTCCAGCATGTTCAGGGAGGTCTCTGGATGTAAATCTGGAACCTTCCCAGCTGGGTCAGCCTCACAGTGTCTTGTTTTAGCACTGTGCTACTGGCTAGTCCTCAAAACTCTCTTTTGAGGGACCAGCAGTTAGTGTAATGGCTATGTTGCTGGACTCCCACGTAGCCGACCGCGGTTCGAGTCCTGGACCCGGTGGCCTAAAACTCACGCCGGGGGCGTGTGCATGGGTGCCCAAGATCCCAAGAGGAGAATGGAGGAGAAGGGATTGCGGCATGGCCATCCCCCCTGGGGGGGTGATTTCTTGCTTTCTGTCTCTCTGTCTCTTTCTGTCTGGTGAGCGCACGCGCCCTATAGCAAAAACCTCTCCAAAAACAAACAAACAAAGAAACAAAAAAAAACTCTCTTTTGACAGTGGTGACTCCACACACAACTCCAAACAACCCCCTTAGAGAATTCTTGTCCTGCTTCCCCATCCTCATCTCTCTCTGCTGTGTTACTCAGTTTGTTTTTCTAAATGTAACATAGTTTATTTTCCTATATTTATGAGTTTTTTCCCTCTACTAGAACTTAACCTCATTAAGGACAGAGGTCCTGTTTATCTTGGCCATGAGCATCCAGTTCATTTCTTGTTACATGATAGGAATTCAAATAATTAATAAATATTGAATTAATTGATTAATCAATACATATTTATGGATCACCTAGTCTGCCTGGCTCTCTGCTGAGCTGAAGGATAGAGAAGAGTTTGCTGCTCTCATGTATGTGGCTGGCATCAAGTTAATGGCAAAGGGAGGCGAGGAGCAATAACATGATGGGAGCTGGGAAGAAAATGGAACATTGCATGCAGCAAAGCCTTAAAGGGAGGAGAGAAGGCATGAGAGTTTTTAAATAAAATTTATTTGATTATTTCTTATTTGCATTTAACTGTTGTACACTTTTGTAAGGTACATATTCTTTTTTTTTTTTTTTTTGCCATTGCCACATGCACTCACCAGAAAGAGACAGAGAAGAGGGAGAAAGCACCCCTAGTGGGTCTTAGACACCCTGTGATCCCTTTTCCTCCCTTTCTGCATCCTGCTGTGATTTGGGGTACACAAACACACATGTACGGTGTATTTTTCAAGCCACTGGGGCTGGGATTCCAACTATGGTAGATCATGTGGGATCCTGCTCCCTTAACCAATAGACCATGGGGCTGGCCCCAACATGGTTTCCCAAAGCATGTGTGCTTCTTCAACAAAGACCATTATATTATGTTGTGTGTTGTGTAACTTTGATTTTTAGACTACTAGCTTTTATTTTTTTTTAAATTCATAGATTTTTTTATATATTTATATTTAAATTGTATAAATATTTGGCAGTGACCTCTTCTTTCTCCCCCCTCTGTTGTGGTATACCATTCAATAATTTAGTTGCCATGTTTATACACCGTTGTGTGTCTGTAAATCATTTTGGGGGCTACAGGTTGGGAGGAGGGGATCGGGATGTGTCCTGAACCACACAGTGTTTTGAAGACTATGAGGTCAACAGACAAGCATTTCTAGTGATAGGATTGGTGCTCAATGAATATGGAGCCACTGGGACGAGCAGTTAGCATAATAGTTATGAAGCTGGACTCCCATGTAGTCGACTGCGGTTCGAGTCCTGGACCCGGTGGCTTAGACTCACACCGGGCGTGTGTGCATGCTTGCCCAAGATCCTGAGAGGTGAATGGAGGAGAAGGGATTGCAGCGTGGCCATTCCCCCGGGGGGTGATTTCTCGCTTTCTGTCTCTCTGTCTCTCTATGTCTGTCTGGCGAGCGCATGTGCCCTATAGCAAAAAAAACAAAAACAAAAACAAAATCAAAAAAATATATATATATGGAGCCACTAAAGCACAATCTAAGATGCCTACCTCCAGTGCAGGCATGTGTGGGCAGGTGGTAATTGTAGGTTGAACAAGAAAATTGTCTTCAACCTCTGAAAGCTTTCAGGCACTGGACTGAGACTTTTCTTCATAATTCTAGAGATTTTCATGTAATCACACGTAAAATGATGTAGTACTGGCCCAGTCATGGTGGCGTGAGTTGTAAGTGCACTGCGATGTGGTATTGGAGATCATATGGGAAGGTTCCAGGTTCCTTGTACCTGGTTCAAATCTACCTGAATCTGTCAGGTGAGCCCAGATTCTGGTTGGCTGCAGAGGCTGGGGGAGGATAGTGGTGTAAAGGCCTTGACTCTCTCTCTTTCTTGGTCTCAGGAAATAAAGTTTAATATAAATATATAGTACTAAGAAGAGTAGCGGTAGCATGACAGAAACATCATGAGTTATTTAAGGAGAGCTAACTAGGTTAATTTGAAGTAACCTAAGTAACCTGTTGTCAGTGATTTTCCTAGGGAAAGGATTTTCTATTTTTTCTTCTTTCTTCCTTTTTTTTTTTCATTCCTTTCTTCCTTCTTCTCTTCCTTCCTCTTTCCCTCTGGGAAGATTTTTCTTTCTTTGGTCCCAGAACCACACAGTATCCTGAAGCTTATGAGGGAAGAAAAAGAGCCTAATGACCTGGGAATTTTTGACATCTGCATTAGAAAATGTCCCAAGCACCTTTCATTTGTCTTTCTTTGTCTTATGAGTACTTCAGAGTTCCATCCTCTCATCTAAGTGTTGGTGTTATTTTCAGATTGGTGGCAATATGTGACATTTCAGCTGACACAGGAGGCTCTATAGAGTTTATGACTGAGTGTACGACCATAGAGCGTCCCTTCTGTATGTATGATGCAGACCAGCACATAATTCATGACAGGTGAGTTTGCTAACGCCATTAGGTGATGAGACGTGAATAATAACACTTCACTTATTGGGGACAGCAGGTGGCGTGGTGGCTAAGACACTGGATTCCCACATAGCCAATTGTGATTCAAATCCTGGATTTGGAGGTTTGAAAATCATGCCGGCCATGTGTCTGTGCATGCCTAAAATCCTGAGAGGAAAATGGAGGAGAAGGGATTGCAGCGTGGCCATCCCCCTGGGAGGTGATTTCTCACTTTCCCTCTCTTTTTCTATCTCTCTCTCCCCTATGAGCACATGTGCCCTGATAAGCACATGTGCCCTGTGGCAAAAACCTTAAAAAAAAAAAAACAAAAAAAACTTAACTTATTTACCTTGATATACTGATCTAAAACACTCAACATTTTACATCTTTATGGAGATATGGAATATTGGAGAGGTATGCTTAACCATATTTAAAAATGAGATATATAAACCATATGTAAATTTGAATACTTAGATACTTGTTACATAGGAGATAGGCTGTTAGAGAAGGAAAAACCCTTGTTTTAGAACTCTGTATATGTTCCTATCTAGAGCTGTACCAAGTTACAAATAATAATGAAGCAAATACCACAGAGTAGACATCTGAACAAGTTATATCTTACAAAAAATATTCTGTACATATGAATAAAACATATTGTTTTTCCTAGCGTTGAAGGTTCTGGGATTTTGATGTGTTCCATTGACAATCTGCCAGCCCAGCTTCCAATTGAAGCTACAGAATGTTTTGGAGACATGCTTTACCCCTATGTTGAAGAAATGGTAAGCAGACTCGTCACATAAGCAACAGCTGTGTGACTTTAAGTAGAAGCGTGGAGGGATCCCATTAATGTTCTGGTCTTCTATATCTAAGAAATCTGCTGTAAAACGAAATACCAACTCTTCCCTGAAATACTCATTGATATTCTATACATTATTATTATTATTATTATTTAATTAATTTCTACACATTATGCTTGCTTGTCTCACAGGGTGATTCTATCACTGCCTTCATGCTTAATTAGAATTATGTTTGTCTTATATTATGAATATTTTATTTGGAATGTTCATGATATGGGAAATAGGATTTATTTTCAAGTCTTCCTGCTGTCCAGGTCAATGTAAGTTGGGACATTCTTACTGTGTTCTCATAACAGATTTAAAAAATCATAAATATAGAAAATGTTATTGGATTTTAGCCACTAATATTTAGTGAAGTGGTGGTTTATGCTGAGATCATGTCTTATTTTCTGTGTTTAACTATGGAGAGAATGTTACCTAAATCCCATTTTGTTTACCAAGGAAAACTGTTCTCATTTGGGCGTGTGCTCTGTGTTCATACCTGTCCTGCTTGATTTCTAGTATTAATGGCTGGCTGCCTTTAGCAATGATTCCAAAGGTATGGAAGGTGATTCTTCTCATAGCTTCACCCAGGAACTCTCATACTAAAAAGGGGCAATAGTGGGGCAAAGATAAATGAAACTTCTAGTCTGGGATCGTTTCTTTTATATTCCATTTTGACCCTTTGCTTTTCCTCTTGAAATATAGCAGAAGATAGATAAAACAGGCTTTAGAAAATATAGACAGTGGGCATTATCATGGTTGGGCACAATATTGCACTGAGTATGTGTCAGACTGTTCAAAGTGCTTATTTTATTTTTTTTCTTGTTTGTTTAAAGAATTATTTATTTATTTATTTAATTATTATTTTATTTTAAAATTTGCTATAGAGCACATGTACTCACCAGAGAGAGGCAGAGACAAAGAGAGGAAGAGAGAAACAGAGAGGAGAAAGTAAGAAAACAAGCTGCCAGATCTAGGACTTGAACCACAGTCGACCATGTAGGAGTCTGGCACCCTAACCACCACACCATCTGCTGGCCCCTTTATATATTTTATTAAATACTCATGAGAACCCTGTTAGGTAGGTACCATTAATTTTTTAAAAAAATATTTTATTTAACTTAATTTATTTATTTATTTTTAATTTTATCAGAGAGGGATAGAGTGAGAGAGAGAGGGAAAGTGTGAAAGCAAGCCTCCAGGTCTGGGACTTGAACTGCTGTTGGCCATGTGGGAGTTTAGTGTCCTTAACCACCACACCACCTGCTGGCCCTGGTAGACACCATTATTAAACCTATTTTATGGATTAAGAAGCTGAAGCATAGAGAAGTTAAGGCCAAGAAGAGTTGCTGATGCAGACAAGGTCGGACATGTGACTGAGTTGACACTGAGGAATCAAAGTGTCAGGGAGAGTATGAATACCAGGCTAAGTGGCCGAACAATATGTGTATAAAAAACGGAACAGAAGTAACAGCAAATTTTCCTGGATGGTTACCATTTTTGACACTTTTCATTTATTTCCTTTTGGCCTTGTTTCCCTGAAGGCTGAATAATTTAATTTAGTACTTCTTAAAGTACAGATTTGCTGCTGACAGATTCGCTTAATTGTCCTTTATCTGAAACTGTCTTCATATTCTATATTCTGGCCTGCACATGTCAGTTTGGAGGTCGCCTAGAGATTCAGGACGGAATTTGTGCTGAAGTTGAACTTCTGTTTCTCTAACTCTGTCCTTTCTGGCATTTCCCTCTCACTGTATGGAGAATGTGGTTTCTTTAGACTCCATCATTGTTTCTTTTGGTCAGAAAGTCCTCTTCTTACTCAACACATGTAGATAGTTACTCTCTTTTATTTTGTTCAGAGTTTATAGTCGTGATCTATAGGGGGATTGTTCTGGTAGAATTAGTCTTCCATACCTAAAACATAATTCTCTATTCCTAATGAAGAGGTTGAATCAACTCGTGACTCTAGTAGAGTTTTAGGGTAGCTAGAAGAGATATTAGTGAGTTGTTAACCATAATTCATGTATTTAAATGCTAAAATTTTGTATTTCAGCACAACTCTTACTTTAGTAAACCAGTTAGAGAAAATAGTAAATACTGACTTGTCCTGTGGATAGATTTGACTGTTAAGTTCTTCGAATGTCTTTTTATGTTAACTACTGTAACATACCACTCAAGTTGCTGTAAACCATTTTAGCTCTCAAATTATGTGCTGGAATTTTGATTGTTGGTTTATTTCTTTTTTTCTTTTTTTTTTTTTTTTTTGAGAGTTTTTTTCGCTATAGGGTGCGTGCGCTCGCCAGACAGACAGAGAGAGACATAGAGACAGAAAGCGAGAAATCACCCCCCAGGGGGGATGGTCACGCCGCAATCCCTTCTCCTCCATTCTCCTCTCGGGATCTTGGGCACGCACGCACACGCGCCCGGCGTGAGTTGTAAGCCACCGGGTCCGAGACGCGAACCGCGGTCGACTACGTGGGAGTCCAGCGACATAGCCATTACGCTAACTGCTGGTTCCCGGTTTATTTCTTTTAGACCTTAGAATACCATATTTCATTCCTATTTTGTCCTTCATCAAAGTTGCCTTTTGGTCAATATAATTCATCTCAAAAAGATGTCAGGAGAAAAGCAAACTAGTTCAATGAGTTTGTGATAAGGTGTGAATGAGAGTTGGCTTGTGTAATTCATTATAAGAATGAATCTATTTCTTAAAATACAATTTTTATTGAAGAATAAAATATAAATATAATTTTTGGTAATATGTAAAAGTATATAATATTAAACTATTTCAGGTAAGTGAAGCATAATTGTACAACATGACAAACTATCACAAAGGGACCTAGGTGTGTACTACATTGGTGAGAAATTGAACAATATCAGCACCTTGGCAACCTCTTTGTTCCTCTCCCAGCACTATCCTCATTCTGCTCTCTAAAGGAACCCATTCTCCTGACTTCTAATTATGGGACAGTTTTGTTGTTTTTTTGAAGATTATATAGGTGGGCTCATACCTTAGGTGCGCTATTGGGTCTAAAATCTTTCATGCTGGATTATCTTTATGAAATCCACTGTTTAGTTTAGAAGTAATTTATTTCTTGATTGTTATGTAGAGTTCCACTGCATGGATACACCAAGGTTTATTTGTTCTACTACTGATAGTCATGTGGGGTTATTTCCTGTTCACGGCATTTACTAATAATTCCATGAATATTGTACATGTCCTTTGGTACACATTTGTATACATTTCCTTTGTTAAGTTTATACCTACTGTGGAATTTCTGAGTCACAGGGGACATTCCAATTTAGTAGATATTGCTGAAGAGTTTTCCTGTGGATGAACCCAAATCTATCAACAGTATCTGAGCCCACCTATTTATTTTTGATTGAACATTGCATATACGAAATTTTACAGCTGATTTGAGGTCTTGTATATGGTATGATTTTCTTCTGGAGAAGATTTCCTTTGTTTCTGGCAGGGAGAAAGGTAGGAAGGTAGGCCAGGAGAAAAACACCCAATTCAGTCAGATGGCTCTTGTTTACATGTATCCCCCAAAGTTCATATGTTGAAAACTCAACCTCCAATACAACATTGTTAAGAAGTAGAACTTGTAAGTTATGATTGGATCATGAAGGCTGTATGCTCATGAATAAAATAATGCTGTTATTCTGGGAGAGAATTTTTGATAAAAAGATGAGTTTGGTCCTCTTCTGCTCTCTGTTCCATGCTCATTTGCGCTTCCACTTTCTACTGTGGGATGATCCAGTAAGAATGCCCTCATCAGAGGGCAGAGAAGATGCTGGTGCTTCACTCTGGGACTTCCTAAGCAGTACACTCCTGTTCTTTATACATTAACTAGTCTCAAGTATTTTGTTATAGCAGAACAAAATAAACAAAGACAGAAATGAAAATGATTTTAAGCTGGGCTTCAGTCCTCTGCAGAACTGATGTTTATAAATTTATCATTTATTTTAGGATGCAGCCTTTTAGGATCCCAGTAATAATCTGGTGTTTGCTAGAATTCCTCTTCAATAGTCCTTAAATTCCAATTTTTGTTACCCTGTTGTTAAAAGTCAGCCAAAGGCAGAATACTTAGCATCCTGTGATGTGGCTGACATATGGTAAGATGCCAAATGTAACTCGTACCGTCAAGGTGCAGCTGGGGTTTTGATAAACATTTCACAGAGGCAGTAATTCTTCAGCTGTGCTTTAGAGGATAAAGAGTAGCTTCCAGGCATAGCTGCAGTGGTGTAGTAGTGGTTTGCTGCCCTGCGAGCTTGGAACCAGTTTCCAGGTTGACCTGGATGTGCTGCCTTTGCATAGGCATTGCTGTGATCCTGGCAGGGCGGAAAGGCTAGGGAGAGGATCATGGCATGAGATCTCTGAGGGTACCCCCCTCTCTCTCTCTCTCTCTCTCTCTCTCTCTCTCTCATCTCTCAATAAATAAGTAAAAAAATTAAATAATTATTAATTTAATTTGATTTATTATTACTATTATTTAAAACTTGCTATAGGACATGTGTGCTCACAAGACACACACACACACACACACACACACACACACAGAGAGAGAGAGAGAGAGAGGAAGACAGAGAGAGAGTGAGAAAGTGAGAAAGCAAGCTGTCAGGTCTGGGACTCAAACCATGGTTGGCTATGTGGGAGTCTAGTACCTCAACCACTATGCTATCTGCTGGTTCCATAAGCCTTTTTTTTTTTTTTTTTTTTTTTTTTTTTTTTTTAAGAGAAAGAATTCTTGGTAGAAGGTATAGGATGTGAAGCACTTACATGGTATATCAGTGTTTTAAACTGGAGATAGGTGGGAGGAAAAAAGGTAGAAGGAAGTTTCCATGACTCTGGTGAGGTCTAAATGAGACTGTGGAATTAAAGATAAAGAACAGACAGAGTGAAAATACATGAATTTAGTGGTTTAACCATAAGCTAAATGAAATGAGAACCTCATTTTATCATCTACTAATGGCTTCAGGTGTATGGCCAGGATTCGGGGGTAGAAGAATCTTCTTGACCAGGAAATAATCCAGAGGCAATTGACAGAAGGAAGCAGGGGGTGGGAAGAGACCCATGGTTTCCAAAGAATGCTCTGGATGATAAAAATGTATCCTTTTTTCTTTTCTTTTCTCTCTCTTTCTTTTTAAGTCCATGTCCCAGGATTAGCTACCTGTTTTATGCTTTAGATACATAAAAGTAATTTTATATTTATTTTAATTTTGCAAATAAATTCTCCATTGTCAATGTCTGCTGGGTACATTTTTTCCCTTCCAAGTTGGGTGAGCGCTCTAGATCTTAGCCTATGATTAGGGTGGAAAGATGGTCTCGTTGGCCCTTTCCTGCCCACAGTGATTTATACACCCTTTACTCCTTGGCAGTATATTCAAGGTTTGAGTACTGTGGGAGGAGAAGACTAGAAGGATGCTGAGATATAATATGAGAGGTGTGACTTTTGTTCCCTCTGACTCAATCTTGTAAGATAATGGAGGAAAGTGTGAAGACTTTGAGACTTACTAGGTCATAATGTGCCTATATATATAGAAGTAATACTGACCAGAGGGAGACTCCCTATTGTGGGTTGGTGGCCTGCTGAGTGGAAAATTCCATTCTCTTGCTTTTAATAGAACAGCTTCAACCTTTGGAATGGGATTGAGGCCCTCAGAGAGGACTATGGCTATAAGCTTGTGGCTTGTGATGCTATTTGACAACATGCTCACTGTGACACACCTCACTGGTCTAAAAGAATAAGCTTCTTCTTGGTCCCAGCAAACAAAGATGATCATGATCAAATTTTAGTTTAAAAGTTGGAACTTGAGTTAAAACATCATGTTCCTGGGGACACAGCTAATTGCTCTCATTAACAATTATTTATATATTTGGTGATTCACAGACTACTATTTTCTATGTTTTTTTGCTCCATTGAGTAATATCTTTTTTTTTTTTTTTTCTGAGAGGTTTTTGCTATGAGGGACGTGTGCTCACCAGAAAGACAGAGAGAGATAGAGAGATGGAAAATGAGAAATCAGCCCCAGAGGGGATGGCCACATTGCAATCCTTTCTCTTCCATTCTCCTCTCGGGATCTTGGACACACATGCACATGCGCCCGACATGAGTTTAAGCCACCGGGTCCAGGACTCGAAACACGGTCGATTACATAGGAGTCCAGCGACGTAGCCATTCCACTATCTGCTGGTCCCCGTTGATTAATATCTTAATATGGATACAAACACCAGCAAGGTTTCTCTGCCAGTCATTTGTCTCTTACCAATCGCATTTTCCTTTCAGATATTATCTGATGCAACACAGCCCCTTGAAAGTCAGAATTTTTCTCCTGTGGTGCGAGATGTAAGTTAAGAGAATTTCTTTCTGTGAATGTATTTATTTTCCCTCTTTACCATCCTGGTTTTCCTCTCTCTTCCTTTTCTTTCCCCCATTTCTCTTTCCTATCTCTGTTTTCTGTCTCTTCTCTGTAAGTCATGAGCCCGTGTCTGTAGGACTAAAATGTGAATACTAAAGAAATGTCTTGTGTCATATACATTTAGGCAGTGATTACATCCAATGGCACATTGCCTGACAAATATAAATATATCCAGAAACTCCGGGAAAGCAGGTAAGTATTGCTCAAATTCTCTGACTTTATACGTTTATTCTTATCTTGGATTTGAGGAGTATTTTTTTTTAATGCTTTAACAGGAGTTGTTAATATTATCTAATATATACATTTTGAGAATGTTTGTTTATGTAGGAAATCCAAACTAAGTGATTGACTGAAGAGATGTGAATTCTTTTCCCATCTTTTCATACATCATTTTGGCTTTCTGATATCTTATGTAGAATTGTGTGGAAGCAAGCAAAAATCCAAATAGGCTGTCCTTTGGGTAGCTTCTTAGTTTTCTAGCATCTTACATGTCTTGCCTAAGTTATTTTTACAAAGGAAAATGAGCATGTTAACCCTTTCTGGGATGATTTCAGTCTTGGTTTTGACTGACGGTTGGGACCCCATTGTCTAGTGTAATATTGGGGAAAGTGAGTTCTTCGTTAACAATTGAGAGAGTAGTGAAGAAGCAAATGGTTAGAGGTAATTTTCTTTGGGAATTCTTATTAGGGGGAAGATGCCAAAAAATAATGTGGTCAAAACAAAACAATGGTCTTATCTTCTTTCTCAGTGATTCTACCTATTAGGAGTAAATAAAGAGAGGTCCAGCAGATGATGTAATGGTTATGTCACTGCACTCCCACGTAGTCAACTGTGGTTCAAGTCCTGGACCCGGCGACTTAAAACTCATGACGGGTGCCGGTGCATGCGTGCCTAAGATCCTGAGAGGAGAATGGAGGAGAAGGGATTGCAGTGTGGTCAGCCCCTCCACCCACCAGGGGGTGATTTCTCACTTTCTGTCTCTCTGTTTCTCCAGTGAGCACATGCTCCCTATAGCCAAAATCTCTCTTCCAAAAAAAAAAAAAAAAAAAAAAAAAAAAGTAAATAAAGAGATCTTCCTAGATCAAAAACACTATAGTTATACCTTTCCCATACATGTTAATTTGTTTATGGTTATCTTTTATGTGTCAATAAAATAATCTGACATGAGACACTAAAAGAACTTAACCTTTAATTTAAAAATAACTATATAACCCATAGGAAAGTTTTGTATAGGGTAAACTCATATTTATTTTGTTTTAATTGTCATAGGGCATGTATGCTCACAGAGACAGAGAGAGAGAGGGAGAAAGCATCCCCAAGAGAGCCATGGTCATGCTTCGATCCCTTCTCCATTTCTTTGTCTCATCAGGGTTTGGGGCACACGCATACACCCAGTATATTTCTCAAGTCACTGGGGGCAAGGTCTAGTTGGTCATGTGGGATCTAGCTCCATTAACAACGAGGCTATGAGGCCGGACTGATATTTGTTTCTTTTTCATAGCTCTATCTTTTGATTTGTATTATCTCACTTACTGAAACGAATGCCCTGTCTAACATGACCAGGCGTGAAGATATTTTCACTCGTATGAACCATATTTCATGTAGCAGCAGGTCTACTTGGCTCCAACTTCTAGAACCTCCTGCCCTCCTTCCCTAATGGAATTTTGTGCTAAGAGACTGATAATGAATGCTGCATTTGAAAGGAAATTTACCTTCTTTTGAATCCTGCCTATTCTTACGTTCGTCTCCTTAACTTAGCACAGAGATTATTAACCTGGGGTGTGCTTGGAGGTACTGATGGGGTAGACAGTATAAAATTTAGAAGTACATGTTTAAAACATTTTGAACATTTTACATTTGGAGATCGAAATAATGCTTTAATTCTATAAGTGAAAGAAAGTGTTGTTAGAAAGAATATACATGACCATAATAGTGGTTTTCTCTGGGAGGTGAAATGGGAGGAGATGGTTGCTAAAGAAGATTTCATCAGTAATAGGTAGGTTGAGGGACAAGAGGGGCAGAAACACATTTTATTTTATTTAATTATAATTAATAAAAAAGGTTCATGGGGTTAAAGCCCTGTGAGACAACAGGGCTTCCTGCTTAAGTCCTTGTCCCCAGTCCATTTCTATGGTCTCTTGTTCAAATCAGAGAATTTGATTAGAAAGATATTTAGTGAGAACCTTACATATTCAAGACAAAATACCTTAAACATTTATGATTTTAAAGATGGGTAAGAGTTACTACCTTGAAAGTTATAGTTTATACAAAAGACAGCATCTTCCCCAGTGGTACAAATTCCAACAGAATAAACTGTTCAGGAATTAAAATCCTGCCTACTCCTTGTCTTAGATTTCTACAATTAGCTTGTAGCATTTTGACTTCAATTCTATGGTTTTATTCTCAGATAACCCCAAAGATATATAATATGACAAAACAAATTCCAATATAGATTACTCTCCTCCTCAGATGGTTACCTCCTTGGATTGCTATGAGGAGTAAATACAGTTTCCAATGTTAAGAGCCTAACATGATTTTGAATCATGTCCCCCAAAAAGATAAAGTAATGTGGTCAAGTTAATTATGAGACAGCGAGAAATGGCCCATCATTTTACCTCACTGATTGTGAGGAGTTTCAGGAATTCATGGAAGTCTATGGACATACCTCTCAGAGTTTTCAGGGTCTTCTGCTCTTCACTGTACAAAATCTAAAGTGAATGGGAAATGTTGGTTATAAGAAACTCCTGCTTAAGCTCTTATTGTAAGTACTGTGGAAAGAAACTATCGTGTTGTCTTCTAGGTTTCTGTTTGGTTTGGGGATAGCAAGATTCTGTTATTGAAAAGCAAATAAAATTTTAAGTTCTCTCTCTTTCCCCCTCTCTCTCTCTTTTTAAAATAGGGAGCGTGCTCAATCACTTTCGATGCGTGCCAAGAAAAAGGTCTTGGTTCTTGGATCTGGCTACGTATCTGAGCCGGTATTAGAATACCTGTCAAGAGATGGCAATGTAGAGATTACAGTAGGTAAATGTGTCCTAATTTTTGAAAAGTCACAACATGTTGACTTTGAATTTTAGATAACTGTTTTGTTTCTAAAATTAAAAAAATCAAAAACATGGAAAGCAACTGTGGATACCAGAGACAGTGTGGGAGGAGGGTGAGACACGGCAAAGGGTGAGAGGGAAGAAATCAAGGGGGGGGGAATTAAAATATTTAAGAAGCAAGGAATGGAAAATTACTTGTTGAATATAACATGTATGGTAATATCTTTGATTGAACCAATATACAGTGTATTCTGGATGGGAAAACTCATTTTGTATGCAGCAATGATATACAGTGAATGAATGCAAAATAAATAAATTTACAATAAAATAATAAAAAAGAAAAAGTTAAGTAAAAAAATTGTTCAAGTTGTTCAAATGTGTTTTGCTCTTTGACTAGTGAAAGGAAATCTAAAATTGGATGTTTGTATTCCTCAAATAGGCTCTGACATGAAGACTCAAATTGAGCATTTAGGCAAAAAATATAACATTAATCCCATTAGCATGGACATTAGTAGACAAGAAAAGAAGTTGGGCTCATTGGTGGCGACGCAGGATCTTGTCATCAGGTATCTGACAAGAAATGTATTATGTATACTTGTGTTCTTATTTCTCTTCCCTTTCTTTCTCTTTCCTCTCTCCTATTTCTTCCTTTGTCTTTTCCCCTTTTTCCTCTGTCTCTTCCTCTCTGCTCTCCTTTCTTCGCTTCATTTCTTTTCCCATTAAGTAAACATTTTAAGTGAAGTATGTATTTGTAGAAGTACACAGGTCACAAGTGTAGAGCTCAGTGAATTTTCCCTGAGTGAACATGCTCTCTAACCATCATCTATTGTACATCAAGAAATAGAAGGTTGGGGCCGACAGGTGGCATGGTGGTTGAGGTGCTGGACTCTCATATGGTCGACGACAGTTGGAGTCCCAGACCTAGCAACTTGTTTTCTGACTTTCCCTCTTTCTGTCTCTCCGTGTCTCTCTCTGGTCAGATTGTAATAATAAGAAGAAATAAACTTTAATAAATATTTATTGTACTTTTTTAAAAAAGAAACGCTTTGGGCCACCAGATGGCATAATGGTTATGTCACTGGATTCCCCCATAATTGACTGCCGTTGGAGTCCCGGACCCAGTGGCTTAAAACTCATGCTGGGCACATATGCGTGTGTGCTCAAGATCACCAGAGAACAATGGAGGAGAAGGGATTGTGGTGTGACCATCCCACAGGTGATTTCTCACTTTCTGTCTCTCTGGCGAGCACAAATGCCCATAGAAAAAAATCTAAAAATAAACAAACAAACAAAAAGCTCTTATAAAAGAAATAGAAGGTCAATAGTACCCTAGAGGCCTTCTTCATGTGCCTTCATACTCGGTAAGTCCATTTCCCAAGGGTAAGCGCTATCTTGGTTTCTAACATAAATTAATTTTTGTCCCTTTTCAAACTTTATATATAAATTAGAATCATGCCGTGCATTCTCGTTTGTGACTGCCTCCTTTCATTCAACATTGTTATTTTGACAGTTGTTTACATCAGGGTTTGTAATTTTAGTTCATTCATTCTCATTGCTGTGTAGTATCCCATTGTGAACATACTGTTGTTGCTCATTGGACTGTTAAGAAATTTAGGTTATTTCTGGTTTTGGCTATTCTGTGTAATGCTGCTGTATATATTTCAATATTTGTTTTGGTGACCATAGTTATACATTTCTGATGGATATACACCTAAAAATGAAATCATTGGGTCATGAGGCATTGATGTTTCATATATTTTGCTGTCTATTTTATCTTTTAAACTTATTTAAAGAATTATTTTATTTAGCTGTATTTATTTATTTACTTATTTTAATTTGACCTGAGAGGGACACAGCAAGAGTGAGAGCGAAAGAGAGGGAGAGAGAAGGAAAGTGAGACAGCAAACTGCCAGGTCTGGGACTTGAACTGTGGTTAGCCATGTGGGAGTCCAGTGCCCTTAACCACCATGCCACCTACTGGCCCCTATACTTTAAACTTTTAGAGTATAAATGAAGTAATTAGATTCTCTAGCCTTATGAATATTTAAAATCCTTTCATAGGAACAGATCTTGAAATACAGTGTTTATTACTATCTAATGAAAAAGTCAATCAGGCCGTCAGATGGCGTGGAGTTTAAGGTGACCCACATGGCTGTCTTTGTGGTTCCAGGTCCAGACCCAGCAGCTTTAAAATCACACCGAGTGTGTGTGCATGTGCAAAATTCTGATAGGAGAATGGAGGAGAAGGGATTGTGGCATGGCCAGCCCCACTGGGGAAGGGGGGGTGATTTATCACTTTCTCACTTTCTCTCCAGTGAGTGCACATGACCTATAGCAAAAAGAAAGAAAGAAAAAAAAAAAAAAAAAAAAAAAACAACGTAGATCTGGATACAGAACTAGTTGAGCTTTACTCTATACTTCAATCTGGTTCTAATTGTCAAGGTGATGAAAATAGTCAATGGTCATTTATTTTTAGAATATAATTTTCCAAGATGGGAGGAAGAAAGTCACCTCCTTATTCATAGGGATTTCCTAGGAGCTCTCCTAGTTAGGTCAGATCCAGACTGTATCTTTGGAGGAAGTTTGTGGGACCAGCAGTTGGTGTAATGGCTATGTCGCTGGACTCCTCTATAGTTGACTGCAGTTCAAGTCCTGGACCCGGTGGCTTAAACTCACGCCAGGCGCGTGTGCCTGCATGCCCAAGATCTCAAGAGGAGAATGGAGGAGAAGGGGATTGTGGTGTGGCCATCCCTGCTGGGGGGTGATTTCTCACTTTCTGTCTCTCTGCCTCTCTCTGTCTTTCTGGCGAGTGCACGCACCCTATAGCAAAAACCTCTCCAAAAAAAAAAAAAGTTTGGAAAACTGATACAGTGGAAGTTAATTCTAATTACACATGGTTACACATGGGAACTTTTTAATGTTATCTTTTAATATCTTTAAATATATGCTCACCTTGGAGCTTAAAATTTACTTTAATTGGTACAAATTTTATGTCCATTACTTTTTATTCAGCAAGAATCGATAAATGACCAACAGATGTTATCTGACAATAATACGATTTTGAAAAGAAAGCCTGATTAAAAATTCAATGTTCTAACTTTCTATCTGAGTAAAACAAAATTATTTTGCCACGAGTACCTAAATATGTTATCATTTTATGAAAGAATGAAAATACAGTAACATTATAAAAGAGACTTAGAATAAAATCTAAGTCAAATATGACAAGATAGTGGATAAAGATAACAGTATGTTAATACGTGCAAAATTAAAAATTTAACAAATTAGTGACCTTCAGTAAGATTTAGGTGAATGTAATAAGATGCATTAAATGTTGGGAACCAGCAGTTAGCGTAATGGCTATGTCGCTGGACTCCCACGTAGTCGACCGCGGTTCGCGTCCCGGACCCGGTGGCTTACAACTCACGCCGGGCGCGTGTGCGTGCATGCCCAAGATCCCGAGAGGAGAATGGAGGAGAAGGGATTGCGGCGTGACCATCCCCCCTGGGGGGTGATTTCTCGCTTTCTGTCTCTATGTCTCTCTCTGTCTGTCTGGCGAGCGCACGCGCCCTATAGCGAAAAACCTCTTTCAAAAAAAAAAAAAAAAAGATGCATTAAATGTTATGAAGACTTAACTGGATACATGCGAGAAAGGAGATATGGCATTGGGGGAAACTAAACTTCTTGGAAAAGAGATTTTTGCTATAGGGTACGTGTGTTCATCAGAGACGCAGAGACAGAAAGTGAGAAATCGCCTCCCCCGGGGGGGATGGCCACACCACAATCCCTTTTCCTCCATTCTCCTCTCAGGATTCTGGGCATGTGCACACACGTGCCCGGCATGAGTCTCAAGCCCTGGGGAGGACTCAAACCGTGATCAGTCATGTGGAAGCCCAGCACCACAACCAATACGCCACCTTCTGGCCCCTTAGGCATTTCTTAAGGGAAAGTATGATTTATGGGGGCAATTTGTATAATAAACATTTTGACTGGGAAGAGTGTGAATATAATTAGTAATTATATATTACTAATTATTAATATTAATTATTAATATCAATAATTCAAGGTAAGTGGATCCATGGCATTGTATTTATTGTATATTATATTACTATATAATTATATATAGTAATAGTATAATTAGTAATTCACAGTAAGAGTGAAAAGTTAGAGCTAAAAATGTAAAGGCTTTAAGTGGAGAATTATAATAGCTTCTTTGGTACCCATGTATAATTGATGGAAGAAGTTGAGGGAGAAAAATGGAAGATTATGTAAAGGTTTTAGAAGTGATAACAGTATAGGGACCAGCAGCTGCTGTAATGGCTACGTTGCTGGACTCCCATCTAGTTGACTCCAGTTCCAGACCCAGACCCAATGGCTTAAACTCACTCCAGGCACATGTGCGTGTGTGCCCAAGTTTCCAAGAGGAGGATGGAGGAGAAGGGATTGTGGCATGGCCTTCCTCCCTGGAGGGTGATTTCTTGTTTTCTGTCTCTCTGTCTCTCCCTGTCTTTCTGGCAAGTGCACGTACCCTATAGCAAAAACCTACCCCCCCCAAAAAAAAAAAAAAAAAAAAAAAGTGATAACAGTATGAAGTTAGTCTACAGCCCACAGGGAGTCAATGGTCATTTCTGAGAATAATTTTATCAGAGCCATGCCTAAGGACTAAAATTCAGTATAAGTCAAGTACATTGGAAGGTAGGGTTGGATGAGAAAGTTTCTAATTAGTTTCTCCTCATTTTTAAGCTTGTTGCCATATGTATTGCACCCTCTTGTGGCCAAGGCGTGCATCTCAAGCAAAGTTAACATGGTCACTGCAAGTTACATCACACCAGCGCTCAAAGAATTGGAAAAGAGGTACATTTTAATCATTTTCAAGGAAAGTGGATCCATGGCATTGTATTTATTGTATATTCAACTTTTCCTTTTTTCTCTTTCCATCTGCTGCAGTGTGGAAGATGCTGGCATCACGGTCATTGGCGAACTGGGTTTGGACCCTGGTCTTGACCACATGTTGGCAATGGAAACGATAGATAAAGCCAAAGAAGTGGGAGCCAAGGTGAGCTCAGTTTAACCCAAAGATCCCTTAGGAGAAACGTTAAAAAGTCTAGCTTCTTATGTGCAGAAATAATCTGGGATTTTTGATTAAAGGTGCTGCTGTGTTATAATTTATATTTTTCTTAGAAATTTAAAACAACATTTTAAAACAGTACAGTAAAACCATATTTAAGTTTTTAGGTAGCAATGAATTTTTAGAAACATAGAAGCTATACTAATATTTTGGTTTAATCAAGATTTTAGGTTGCCCTGGAAAGGTAATAAGGTTTGAATTTTAAAAGTGATAAAAATATTTGGAGTATTTTTAGAAATATTTCAAATATTTTTAGAAATAATTTAAAAAATATTTAGTCTGTTGTGCGTGAAATATTTTTTTCCACATTAGTCTGTTGTACATGAAATAGTTTTGCACATGACAAGATACTGTTCGATATGAAAAGGGGATGATTCAGATAAAATGATTTAGCTTTTTGACTGTATAGATGAAATCAATGACACTATTTTTATTTATTTATTTTTGCGATAGAAAGTTCATGTATACTTGTGATCCAGAGAGAGAGGTAACCTTGACAGGGTCTTGTCATGCCGCAATCCCTCTTCCCCAGCTCCCCTGCTCCTCAGGATCCTGGGTACCCACTCTTTAGAGGGTTTAAAAAAGTTATATCTGGGGCCAGCAGGTGGCATGGTGGTTAAGGCGCTGGACTTCCACATGTCTGACTGTGGTTTGACTCCTGGACCCGGTGGCTTGAAACTCATGCCAGGCACATGTATGTGCATGTCCAAAATCCTGAGAGGAGAATGGAGGAAAAGGGATTGTGGCATGACCATCCCCCCTTGAGGGTGATTTCTCACTTTCTCTTTGTCTCCCTAGCAAGCATACATGCTCTATAGCAAAAACCTCTCTCTCTCTCAAAAAAAATGTTATATGTGTATATGTGTGTGTGTCTGTGTGTATGTATATGTGTGTGTGTGTGTGTGTGTGTATGTATGTATATATACCTTTATGGCAGAAAAGGCAAGACATTGGAATAAATAACAATACTCCAGTGGGAGAAGTCCAAAGTATGCTAAAATGTCACAGAAATAATACCAATGTGACTTAGTCAAATGGTGTTGGCTTGAAGGATACATTTTTGAAAGCCTTGATACCTTGAAGAAAGAAGAAACTGTAGCAAGTTTAACCTCATTCATGTTTTTCTCAATTCCTTAGATACACTATTCTCCCCAGACTAATTGTTGATTCTTCCTAACTTCTTGATTCTTTAATTTACAGATTGAATCTTACATTTCCTACTGTGGTGGGCTTCCAGCCCCTGAACATTCAGACAACCCTTTGAGATATAAATTTAGCTGGAGTCCCCTGGGAGTGTTGATGAACATCATGCAGCCGGCCACCTATCTGCTCAATGGAGAGGTGAAGGATCGTCGTGGACGCTGTAGAGATAACAAACCCGCAATGAACACCTAAGCAAGTCTGGGCTCTCTCTCTCTGAAACCAGGGCCCTTTAGTAATGGCTTTGCTGCCCGTCCCCCCTTACCTCCACCTTCTGTAGGTGCTCTGTTGCATTCCGTGTGGCCTCCTCTCTGGTACCAGCGAAGCCTGTGCTTACTCTTCTCTCTCTGACTTCTTGAAAGTTGCTTTTGCAATTTGAAAATTCATTTCTCAATTTTTCTATATACATTAATACTCTGCAAGCTTATGTCAGTAAGATAGATATTTACTGAATAGCTACAAAATTATACTATGTGCTGAACTTTGGGCAAGGGCACCAAAGACTTGCAGGGGGTGAAGTTCCTGCCCGTAAAGAATTCACACGGGAACCAGCAGTTAGCGTAATGGCTATGTCGCTGGACTCCCACGTAGTCGACCGTGGTTCGAGTCCCGGACCCGGTGGCTTAGAACTCACGCCAGGCGCGTGTGCGTGCGTGCCCAAGATCCCAAGAGGAGAATGGAGGAGAAGGGATTGCGGCGTGACCATCCCCCCTGGGGGGTGATTTCTCGCTTTCTGTCTCTATGTCTCTCTCTGTCTGTCAGGCAAGCGCATGCGCCCTGTAGCGAAAACCTCTCAAAAAAAAAAAAAAAAAAAAAGAAAAAAAAAAAGAATTCACAGCTACACAGGTACTGGTCTTGGAATGCGGCATTTCGTGGGTGAAGGCAAGAAGCTAAGATGTCTTCCTTAGCTGCTGCGTAGCAGGCTATAAGATCTTTCTGAGTTTAGCATTTTCATCATTTTAAAATAGGATACTCTGGCTCTGAGAGATAGTCTAAGGCCATTTGGCTGGGATTTGAACCCAAGCCTAAAAAACTCCAAAGCCTTATCTTTCCCCTTTTGCCAGATTGTTTTATAGCAGAAAAGACAGACACTGGAGTAAATAGCTATAATCTAGTGGGAGAAGTTCCAAAGTATGTTAAAGTGTCACAGAAATACAGATGAGATGGCAATTGAGTTGACCTTGGTGAAGAGGCTGTGGGGGTAGGGAGTGGGGGGTGGGAAGGGAGGGAGCAGGACAAGCCGTGAGGAGGATGTGCTTGGCTTTGACGGGTAAGAAGGACCTAGCGCAGTGGTGATGCTACTCTGCATGATATCGCAGACTTTCTAGGGAGCAAGCAGGCATAGGGGGCGTGGATAACTGAGCCCAAAGTTCAAGAGATTGCAAGTGGCGGAGACGGTGGGGAATCACATCTGTCTGACTTCATAGCTTATGTTCTTAAGGAGCGTCAAGGAAGACTCCTATTTGGGGGGGAAACATGACAAAATTGACAGTACTCTGAAACGTGTGTTCTGGCCGCCTCACTTGGCTGGCAGACAGGGATGCGATCTGATCAGATGTGTCTTGAAAAGATAATTCTGACAACAGGATTGTCAATTCTTAATGTATCTGTGGATCTCAATGCATTTGGGGAGTTAAGTAACAGAATTTCTTTTCTTTTTTTTTGAGAGGTTTTTCGCTATAGGGCGCATGTGCTCGCCAGACAGAGAGAGAGAGACATAGAGACAGAAAGCTAGAAATCACCCCCCAGGGGGGAATGGTCACGCCGCAATCCCTTCTCCTCCATTCTCCTCTTGGGATCTTGGGCACACACGTACACGCACCCGGCGTGAGTTTTAAGCCACCGGGTCCAGGACGCGAACCGCGGTCGACTACGTGGGAGTCCAGCGACATAGCCATTACGCTAACTGCTGGTTCCCAGTAACAGAATTTCTTAAGGAACAAGGTCAATGATGTCATCAGCCACTGTCTTTTGTGCCTATCGTGGAGGGCAGGCTCATCGACATGGCTGTACATTAGAACCGTCAGGAGAGTTTAAAAAGGTCTCATATTTTCTAATTGGCCCCATGCCCAAAGGTTCTGATTTCACCTGGGTTCACGATTTTGAAGATCTCCCCAGGGGATTCTGCTGTACAGCTGAATGGGAGAACAGCTGGTTTAATGAGCAGAGCACTGACCTCCCTTCCTGAGTCACTAAGAACTGGGCAGTTGTCAAAGCCCACTGCTCTCGCCTCGCCATGTGCAACACAAGGGGTGATGTTTCATCCAGGGCTCCGATTCTGTGAATCCTGTCTGATGTTCTCCCAAGTCACAGCCTGTCTCATCTTGTATTTCTACTGCTCCTTCCCCCTTCTGCAATCTTGCAGAAGAGACTAGCCTGCGTTTGGAATTAACAAACATGTTAAAGCAGGAAGCATTCTTGATTCCACCGGGCAAACATTTATTTTCAGAAGGTCATATATATGATACAGATGATAACAGTGAAGGGTGAGCAGAATGCAAGCCATGTGACAGAAAGAATAAGGGACTGTCTACGAGTGGGCTGGCTTGGTACTGTGGCTCTGCTCTGCCATTGCTGGTGGGGCGAATTGTGGATTCCTTGTATGAGATAGAGACAGGAAAACCAGCCTTATAACTGCTTGCAGAATGGCTCAGGGAGGTCCTCTAGATTATAATGTCCCTAACTGCAGATGGTCAGGCATGACAGAAGTCTCTAGTAAATATTGGTCACATAAAGAATGGTCATGGGAGCTCAGGAGAAACAGCAGGCTATGTTCAGGCAGCGGAAGTTGTATTTGTTGAATCTAGAGGTGCCCCCTTTCATCCTGACCTCCTTTTTTTTTATATTTTTATAAGAGAATTTAAATTTGTAATTTATTTATTTATTTATTTTACTTTATTTTATTTTATTTTATCTTTTTTTTATTACATTGAATTACATATAACTTTACAGTGTATTACATTGCTTTTTCAAAAGGGAATGCCATGCATGTCAGTCAGTACAGAGACATTAATCTCCCTGCTTCAACATTCAATATCTTTCCCATGTTTCCCCCAATCATTATTATTATTATTCTAATTATTTTTAATGATAAACGTGATTTTTTTTTCCAATTATCAGATCATAAAGTTCCCAAAAATAGGGAACGTAGACTCCACTCAGGGCTGGACCAAGGGTGGGTCTCGTGCAGCCCCGCAAATGTAGGTGAATCTCCATGGAACACAGTTTTAGGAACGCGGCTCAGGAAAGCAGAGACGGCCATCAGCTGATGCGGCACGCGGGACAGAACCCTGCCACGACCCGCGGGGGCAGAGCCCCGGCCACGGCACGCGGGGGAGACCCCGGCCACGGCACGCGGGGTCAGAGCCCCGGTCGGGCCGGACCTCCGGATAGGGCACACGGAGCAGAGCCCCGGCCACGGCACGCGGGGGCAGACCCCGGCCACGGCACGCGGGGCAGACCCCGGCCACGGCACGCGGGGTCAGAGCCCCGGCCACGGCACGCGGGGCAGACCCCCGGCCAAGGCACGCGGGGCAGACCCCCGGCCAAGGCACGCGGGGCAGACCCCGGCCACGGCACGTGGGGCAGACCCCGGCCACGGCACGCGGGACAGAGCTCCGGCCACGGCACGCGGGGCAGACCTCGGCCACGGCACGCGGGGCAGACCCCCGGCCACGGCACGCGGGCCTGACCTCCTTTTGTAAAGAGAAATACTTTTTGTGTCTTCCCGACACAATGAAGATGAAAAGAAAACATAATGCTTTTCTCTTTCTTTCTCTTTCTTTCCTTCTTTCTTTCTTTCTTTCTTTCTTTCTTTCTTTCTTTCTTTCTTTCTTTCTTTCTTTCTTCCTTTCTTTCTTTCTCTTTTCCTTCCTTCCTTCCTTCCTTCCTTCCTTCCTTCCTTCCTTCCTTCCTTCCTTCTTTCCTTCCTTCCCTCCTTTTTCCTTCTTCTTTTTCTCTCTTTCAGTTCTTTCTCTTTTTTCTTTCTTTTTTACTCTCTTTCTCTTTCGTGTTTCTTTCTTTTCTTCTTTCTTTTTTCTTTTTCTTTCTTTTTCTAAAATAGCCCCTTTGCATGGTCCTATTCACGTTTCCTCGGTGGAAGAAGATTTTTCCTGACCACTCCAGCCCCCATTTCACTATTATTTCATCTAAATGTAATCAAAGGGTCAGACTTTCATTCTTTGTGTCTAGGAATTTTCCAGGGGCTGTATTATTCACTCAGTAATTCAAGTGTATCACACTGTCTCTAAGCGGTATTGTTAAACTTCTTAAAACCTCTCTTGTATTCTTGACCTTCCACTTCCTCTGTCACCATCAGTCTTTGCCGTGGAACAGCCTCAAATAATTCATAGACTCATAATGGGGAAGCCGAGTGACCTCTCTGACTTCTACTTAAAGTTGAAGCTCTGAACTTTTCCAGCAATGAAATAGTGGCTTATGAAGTAAGATAGCTCATTGTCCTATATCCTTGCAGAAATTTCCAGCCACCAGCCATATTTTCAGCTTCTTATATAATTCCTAACAAATCTAATTTCCTCCCACATGCTTGGAGACTATGGTTTTGTCTTCTCTTAGTTTCTTGCCCTTCCCAACCAGTGATTTCTTAGACGGTCTTCTGTTGCTATCACAGAATACCAGAGACAGATAATTTTTTTTTTTTAGAGGTTTTTCTATAGTGTGTGTGCGCTCACCAGAAAGACAGAGACAGACAGAAAGTGAGAAATCACCCCCCCCCCCACCACCCCACAGGGGATGGCCATGCCGCAATCCCTTCTCCTCCATTCTCCTCTCAAAATCTCGGGCACTCACGCACATGTGCCTGACGCGAGTTTAAGCCACTGGGTCTGGGACTCGAACCGTGGTTGACTACATGGAAGTCCAGCGACATAGCCATTACACTAACTGCTGGTCCCCACAGACAGATAATTTATGAAGAAAGAAAATGTATTTCTTACAGTCCTAGAGACAGAGACATCTACAGGCATGGCCCTGGCGTTTGCTCAGCGTCTGGTGAGGGCCTTCTTGCTGTGTGATAACACAAGGCAGCACGTGGTAAGACAGCAAGAGAGGGCACATGGAAGAACTACATGAGCGCACCACGCCTGCTTCCACAGCAAGCTGCTTATGCTAGAACGAACTCCTCAGGGAACGAATTCACTCCGATAGAACTGCAGCCTCACCCTCTTAACCCATTCCTAAGAGTGGAGGGATAAAGTGTCCAATGCATGAACTTTTGGGAGAACATTCGAACCATTGCAGGTGGAATGTTTTCCTTCATTGGTGACAAGGCAGAGCGTTGCCATCAACCATCTCCTCCAATCACCTCTCCCCATCTACCCCAGCTCAACATATCCTCTAAGTAAGCACTTCGCTGGCTCAGTAAGCACGGCTTCAAGAGAAATTGCCTAGCCCTCTTTCCATTGCCTGCCATCACCTGACAGCAGCACCCAGCCTTTGCTTTGCAGGAAATCCAGAGCTGCCCCTGCTCTCCTTTGCCTGCAGTCATTGTGAATTCAGTTCTCAGATGCTTCACTGGTGGCAAAATCTGGAATGCTGTCATACCCCTTTCAAAATACGGATTCAGAGAGAAGTACAATGAAGAAGACAGAGCGGTGTAGTAGAAAGAACGTGGGCATTGGAGTCAGATAGACTTAGATAGAAAGCTGGCTCTGGGTGGCTCTCGGTCTCAATGCCCATCTCTGAAAAATGGTTTGTGACATGGGTTTAAGGTAAAGACACACAGTTAGCCCTCAATTACTGATGGTCTATTTCCTGTGCTAATGTTCTCATCGGTTTAGTGATCAAGCTTATTGTGATTCTTTGAATGTTTGTTCTGAAACTTGATAGTGATCGTCAATGGTTGGGAGACCAATATATAAATATGTCTTTCTGTCTTCATCCAAATCATTAAGAAAAGAGTAAATGCCACAGTATTTATTGTTGAGCCCCACGGTATGTCATTAGAAATCCAACCTGAACTTAGATCAGATGATGATTGTCCAGTAATTTTTGAATCAGCATTCTTTTATTTTTTTTTTTAGAATTATTTTATTTAACTTTATTTATTTATTTATTTATTTGTTTATTTATTTATTTTTAATTTGACCAGAGAGAGACAGAGTGAGAGAGAGAGAGAGAGAAAGGGAAAGTGAGAAAGCAAACTGCCAGGTCCAGGACTTGAACAGCAGTTGGCCATGTGGGAATCCAGCACCCTTAACCACCACGCAACCTGCCAGCCCCTGGATCAGCATTCTTAGCCAACTGTCATTCTCTATGAATCCTGACTGTTCATTGTACATTTCCCTACTCTCATCACAAAGATTTCATAATACACTTATGGATTATCCGATTTATTTCTGCTTAGCAAAGTACTAAACTATTGTGGTCTCTATTAGACTTTTTTTTTTTTTTTCCCGTATTTTTTCTATTTTTAAGTAAGCAAACAGAACTTCAGAATTGCCATACGGTATAGAAATGAGATGGGTGTAGAGTCCCTTAAAGTCAAATTTTGCTGCCATCTTAGATTTTTTCTTTTAATTTAGAACCCTGTTAGAATAAATTTGTTTTAAAGTATTAGTACAGAAATAGTCCCTCTTGGAATGGTTTCTATGTAGTTCAAAGGTTTACAGAAAATTAAATGACAAGCAGTCCTCCTATACTTAAAATTTTCACTCTTGGGATTTTTGATGGTCCTCAACACTCTGCAAAATGAGATTTTTTAACTGAAAAGACTCCACTGCTATGAGCGTAGCCTCTTTCCTTCAGCCATATGTAAATGAGTTTCCACTTTCTCATACCAAAGTATAGTCAAAAATCTATCTAAGAATAAGCTATGGAATCATTAAATTTAGACAAAGTCTCCTTTGGGTGTATTCCTCTGACCCTATCCCCCCATTTTCTTTTTAAAATATTTATTATTTACACTTAATCACCATACATCTTTATAGTGTATAAAACATGTTTTTCCCCCAGCATATATACAGTGCATATCAGTCAAAACAAATACATTGTATCATACATTATCAATGACAAATAATTCATTTCTATGTCAAATAAATGCTTTGTTATTTTTCCCTCTGTTTACCCATATGAGAGAATCTTCAAAACATTCATGGAAAATATATATTATGAACAACTATGTATGGATTTCAAACTCTTTTGGAAACAAAATAAACAAGTACTTTAATTTTGTTCCCCCCACACTTTTTTTTTTCTTTTTTTGGAGAGATTTTTGCTATAGGGCACGTGTGCTCGCCAGACAGACAGAGAGAGAGAGACAGAAAGTGAGAAATCACCCCCCAGGGGGGATGGCCACACCGTAATCCCTTCTCCTCCATTCTCCTCTCGGGATCTTGGGCACGCACGCACACGCTCCTGGCGTGAGTTTAAGCCACCGGGTCCGGGACTCGAACCGCGGTCGACTACGTGGGGTCCAGCGACATAGCCATTATGCTAACTGCTGGTCCTCCCCCCACACTTTTTTGAAGTCCCCTCATAAACCCAAAGGTTTACTAGCCTAGGCTATGTGTCCCTGGTAATCTCTCCAGCACAGTTCCTAGTGCTTGGTAGGCAGTCACTAAATGTTTGTTCAATTAGTAAAGGAGTGACTGGTAGACAGGAATCTTATCTTATTCACCACTCTTCCTAATCCCTCCACAATTTGTGTGATCCCTGGAACATATATAGAAGCTGCTTAGTACATTTTTGCTGAGTGAATGAAATGTTCAAGACTTGTGCCCGATGTGACATTCAGAAGTATGAATATTATCATTGCCATTTGAGCATAGAAACCATTTAAAAAAGTATAGGTTGTTTTCAGCAACCAATTGTTTCTTTTAAAAACAATTCTACTGGGACATAGATTTCTATATTCAGGAGTGAGAAAAAATAAAACATTTAGTTTTTAGCAAAACAAAATGCTTTAAGTCATATTTGAAAGTTTGGGAGAACAATGGCCTTGTGAATTATGTTATTAGTGGAAGAGCTTAAGTATGGAATGCTGACTATGGTGCTTGCATTTTTATTCAGACCCTTATTGCTTTCCTTTATACCAGTGATGCAGATAAACTGGAAAGGGAACAAACTGTTGCAACCCCACATGTGTCTTTTCAATGTTCCTTAGATTGTGAACGTCGCAGGGGGAGTCTCATTTCTTGACGCGGTTACTTCCATGGATTATTTCCCGGGATTGAATTTGGAAGGCTATCCTAACAGAGACAGTACAAAATACGCTGAGATTTATGGCATTTCATCTGCTCACACTTTGCTGCGGGGAACACTGAGATACAAGGTAAGTGATTGTACTTGCACTCATTCCTTCCTGATGGGGACTGCGTTTTTCATTTGTGTGGCCTCACTTCCCAGGACAGATCTGACACACGGCAGCAGATCGTTGAATACTTATTGACTGCTGACGTCATTTAAAAAAATCATTTATATTGGGCGTGGTGGCGCCCGCCCTATGGTAAAAAAATCATTTATAGAGGTCACCATAAAAATACATTTCTAAGGGACCAGTAGATGGTGTAATGGCTATGTTGCTGGACTCCCATGTAGCATGTAGTCAATCGTGGTTCAAGTCCAGGACCCAGTGGCTTAAACTCACGCTGGGTGCCTGTGTGTGCGTGCCCAAGATCCCGAGAGGAGAATGGAAGAGAAGGGATTGAGGCGTGGCCATCCACCCTGGGGGGTGATTTCCTGCTTTCTGTCTCTCTGTCTCTCTCTGTATTTCTGGCAAGCGCACAAACCCTATAGCAAAAACCTCTCCAAAAAACACAAATTTTATATATATATATATATATATATATATATACATATATATATGTATATATATATATGTATATATATAAATATATATGCTTGTGTGTGTGTGTGTGTGTGTGTGTGTGTATATATATATATATATATATATATATATATATTTCCAAGATTAGAAAATAGCTCATAAATCACCATTTTATATGTTAGATGAAGTGTTTCCTTGTATCAGATCCCTAGAACCTAGAAGCAATCTGAACATTTTTTTTGTTTTTCCCTTTGAAACATACTTACATTGAGTTAGCATACACAAACGTGAATTCTTTTATTAGTAACCTTTGAACAGTTTGAATAATACAACCTTTCAGAAATGTGAAAATTACTAGCTGACCATAATTTTAATGGTGAAATCTCTGAAGGCTATAGAAACTATTTTAGATTTTAATGACTCTCTTGTTCTCTAAAATGATTTCCCACACTTTTTCTTCTCTCTCTCTCTACTTGAGCAATAATTGAAGCAGCAGTGAAGTTCTCTATTCCACCCTCCCTCTGATTTTCACACAGGAGAACGAATTATTTCTATCTTCATTCACGTCATCTGCCATTCAGAATCTATCCAGTTGTTTGTTTTGTTTAGTGGATTGGAATGCCCAATGATGAGGCCAGAACATGGAGGTGAAGAATACACAGACACACATAAAAATATATAATATGTAATATAATATAAATAACTTCCTTGCTGTATATACCTACAGCTCAGCAGCTAAATAAGGAACTGCACTTTGCATTACTTTGATACAGAAATGTGCAAAATACTATGGGAATTTGGAGAAGGGAGTGCCCACTTGCCTCAGAGGCAGGCTGAGCTGAGGTTTAAGAGAGGATTGAACATTTCATGGATGAAGAAGAGTGGTTGGCATTTCCAAGCACAGGAGCACGTGCACAGAAGCCCTGGTCTCCGGAAGAACACAGTGAGAGGTGGAGAGGATGATTGAGGGTAGGGCTGGAGGAACATTCTGTTGCGGGTTTTATATAATGTAACAAAGACTTTGGACTTGCCCTGTGAACAATGATGGCTACGCAAGGAGGTTTTTCTTCTTTTTTCTTTTTTTATCAGAGTGGTGATATGATCATATCCACTAGAAAAATATCTCTCTGATTTCTACCTTTTTTCCTACTCTCTATATGCCTTGGGGTAGAGTTTTTGTTTTTGTTTTCCCCTAAAGAATTGTTTATTTAATCTTATTTGTTATTATTATAAAAATTTGTTATAGGGTATGTGTACTGACGAGAGAGAGAGAGAGAGAGAGAGAGAAAGAGAGAGAGAAAGTGAGAAAGCAAGCCGCCAAGTCTGAGACTCAAACCATGGTCAGCCATGTGGGAGTCCAGCACCCTAACCACCACACCACCTGCTGACCCCAGGGTAGTGACTCTTGATTGGTAGAATGAATTATTTGCTTTCTTGTGGAGATGAATATTCACACAAGTTCATCCTTCAATTACTTTGGGTTGTTGGAAAAGTCATGATGTGTTTTCACATAATAAACATATAAAAATCATCATAACTTTTCAGACAATCCCAAGAAGGAGCACTACTGACTGTTTTATTAAATATTTTGCTGACTGGACAGTGTATAAAAAACATCTAAGAAATTTGCCTTTATACTGCCAGAAAATACTGTTCCTATGTTACACACAAACAGAAGACCCAAGTTTTTCCAGAACTCTTGTATAAGTTGGAGAAATGTTTATGACACTGCTGTCTCAGCTTGGGGCTAGAAGTGGTTGTATCCATATTAGTAACACAAATGACTAATTCAGCCTGTTTTTAAAAAAATAGTTATGAAGATCCCTCTTTTCAAAAAAACTTGAACTTTTTTTTTCTTTTGAAGAAATAATTTCATATGCTTATTACTTCTTGTTTCAGGGATATGCCAAAGCTTTGAATGGATTGGTAAAACTGGGTCTTATTAATAGAGAAGCATTTCCTGCCCTTCGACCTGAGGCCACTCCTCTCACCTGGGTGAGTGACTCCAGATGATGTGCTGTCGGTTGCTCTTCAGAATGTCTTCTGAAATGGTCAAGAGTGAATTCTGCTTTGAACCTGGAAGGAACCCATTCAGTAGCATATGTGCAGGAAGATAAATCCTGATTCCTAAGTCCCTTTCCCCTTTACTATTATGGGAGGATGAAGAGGGCATGGGACTGACATGCCAAACCTGGTTCCAGCAGCAACTTCTACCACTTAATTACTCTCTGAGCCCTGAGAAGAGATGCCCCACTGTCTACCTTGAGTCCTAGGCGTTTCCAATTGTGACAGCAGAAACTTGGGCCCACTGAAAGTAATAATTCAGGGCAGATGCTGGTGTGTCACAGAACTGGGTTCTCAGCCGTGCATTCCAACAGCCCTCTTATCCGGCCATTCATATCCATGAAAATGGTTTCAGTGACTGAGTTTATGTCCATATCTGGGTTATATAAAAATCTTAGAGTCTCAGGGTTGGTAAGGGCTTTGGAGGCTTGGAACTGACTGTAAAGGAGAGTTTTAGCTACCTGCCAGAATTTACCTCATTACCAGCTGACCATCCAGTTTAAACTAGTGTGCTCATCTTCCAACTGCTATGCCAGAACGAGTCAGAGAGAGACTTCTATTGCGAATCCCAGTAAATCTCCTAAAGAAGCCGGGATTCAGGTATTTGTGTATCTGTGAGCCTTTCCAGTCTAAGTTCTCCTATCATAAACATACCTGATGGACCACAGTGAGTATCTGTAGAGTGAATCTGAGATTGAAGTAGATGAGTTGGGAAGGTTGGTGCAGGCGTTCTAGCATGTCCCAGTATTTTGGTCATAATAGTCTAGAGCAGGTTCTTTAATTTATTTTTTCTTCTTTTTTTTTCATATAGTAGCAGATTGTAAATATTTTAAGTTTTATGGATCATACAATATGTCAAAATGGCTCAATTCTGCCATTGACATAAACAAATGAGCATGACTGTGTTACAGTAAAATTTTTATTAAAAAAACAGGTGGCGAGCCAAAGTTGTTCTATGAACCATTCTGTTGACCTTCTGATATAGAGCATAGCTTTTCCTTTGGGAGCCTGGATAGTATCCTGTGTAGAAAATAGAAAAACTGTGTGTCTACTGTTACAGTATTTTTCCTTTGAGATTTTATCTGCAAGATTTTTCTCATTTCTTGAACCTACTAAAGAACTCTGGTTGCTACTGGCAACCTCAACAGTAAGCCCTTTCCACTTTATCCTGGTCAAAATTGACAACTGGAGGGCGGGGGAGAGAGAATGGGTGAAAACAGTGACAGAGTGATAGACAAAGGCAAGAACTGGTAAATATGATACCATCTGTTAGTATTGAATTGGTATCATGACCCATTTTTTATTACTGAAATGTCATTCTGAAATATGTGTGCAGACATGTGTGTGTGTGTGTGTGTGTGTGTGTGTTATAATTTGTTATTTCTAATTATTTATAATGAACATATTTGTGGCACATTTGTGGTCCAATTTCTTAATAGGATCATTTCTCAGTTAATTTACGTTTTATTTTATTAGGAACTTACAATTTTTACCTTTAATTTTCTAACCAGAAAGAACTCCTCTGTGACCTTGTTGGAATTTCGCCCTCCTCCAAGCGTGACGTGCTTAAGGAAGCTGTCCTGAAGAAACTAGGAGGAGATACTGCCCAACTGGAAGCTGCTGAAACGTAGGCACCCACCATTTAACTTAGATCTAAAGTTAGAAGATCAACAATTTTTTGTCCTTTCTAGTCAAATAAAGATCAAGACAGAACCAAACTTTGGTTATTTATCTTTGATTAATTTACTATTCTCACAGTGGGCTGTTATAGAGAGATTGATATGTACCATGCTCATGTGGGGATAAAAAGTAGATAGAGAAGAATTCAGTGCAGGTATTTATTTTGAAATACTTTACCACTCAGTTTCTGAGCAAGCCAATTTTTGTTTTCCTATAGGAGATTCTGAGTCTTCCAACTACTTTAAAACATTCATTTACATTTCTCCTATGCATTAGGCTGGTATAGTGTGGGAGAATGAACCTGTAAATGGATCTCATAAAAAGCTTTGTAAAAGAGATTTACAATGCCTCTACCATGCTCCAGCAAGCAGTAATTGAGGGTACCTGGGGGTGATTCTGAAGGTAAAAACATTGTGTTGTTATCTTACAACTTAGAAGAGGCCTATAATTTGGACTCTCATGTCATGAGTCTGCCCCCTCCCCACTTTTTTTAGAGGTTTTTGCTATAAGGCACATGCACTTGCCAGAAAGAGAGAGACAAGGAGACAGAAAGCGAGAAATTACCTCCCAGAGGGGATGGCCCCACTGCAATCCATTCTCCTCCATTCTCCTCTCGGGATCTTGGGCACACATGCCGGCATGAGTTTAAACCATTGGATCCAGGATTCGAACCACGGTCAACTACGTGGAGTCCAGCGACATAGCCATTACACCAACTGCTAGTCCAAAGTCTGCCATTTTAAAGTAAAATTCAAGAAGCTCCCTTTCACATCCAGAGGACTTGAACTAATGCAGCCATCTCTTGTGCTTCTCAGGCTGGGCTTACTTGGGGACGAGCAAGTCCCTCAAGCAGAGTCCATTGTAGATGCACTGTCCAAGCATTTGGCCAAGAGACTTTCCTATGGTAAGCCAAGAGGAAGAATCAGGGATGGGAGGGTTCAATATGAGGGAAAGGGCATGTGGGTTATTTTATCAGAAAAAAGAATATGAAAATTATTTTTTTCTTCTTTTTTTTTTCTAAAGTTATTTTATTTAACTTTACTTATTTATTTATTCATTTTAATTTGACCAGAGAGTGACAGAGTGAGACAGAGAGAGAGAGAGAGAGAGAAAGTGGGACTGCCACAATGTTCAGAACTCGAAACACCGTCAACCATGTAGGAGTCCAACACCCTAAACCACCACCAGAATATGCAAATTATTAAGAGAATTATTATTATATGAGAATTATTAAGTAAAAGTGACTGGATAATAAGGGAAAAAAGCATAAATATTAGTTTTACTTCTAATTTTAGTGCATTAGAAACATGCCAAAGAAGCATTTCTGGGAGAAAAGGATGTGGCCTCTGTATCTACAGTAAGGCCCTTGTGTCTATAACCTGGCTATAGTGATATTAAACTGGACAAAAAGATATGATCAGAGTTATAATTTTGTTGATTTTTTGTACTTAGTTTTTGGGCTAAAAAGCAGCACAGGTAATTGCCTAATGACCATATATAATGGGTAGGGAAACTTGTGAGAATAAAATGACAGGAGAGGGAGATGCAATGCAATATCTGAACTTTAATGACAGTAGTGTTTTCAAATGTCTTTATTTATTTTAAGGCCCTGAAGAAAAAGATATGATTGTGATGAGAAACAGCTTTGGAATTAGACATCCTTCTGGACATTTGGAAAACAAAACTATTGATCTTATTGTTTACGGGGACGTCAATGGATTTTCAGCGATGGCTAAAACTGTGGGGTTACCGACCGCCATGGCAGCCAAAATGTTGCTCGATGGTAAGTTCTATTTATTTGAGAAATGCATATAACCTCCATATCCCAAGTCATTCAGTGCCTGTATATCATCTGATCACTCTTGAATGTAACACTGGCATTCATTGAAAGTGAACCATCTTAGAAGATCCAAGATGGCTGCCTAGGAGGTCACCTTGTGAAGAGTAATGAAGGTGGGCTTTGCAGGTAGACCGGATTTCAGTCCCAGGTCAGTTACAAGATGGCTGAGTGATAGGGTGCAAGTGACTCCGCACCTCTGAGCCAGAGTTTTGTCAAATTTAAAGTAGATATTGTCTTCCGAAATTCATAGTTATTGTAACAATTAAGTGAAATAACATGTAAAGCTCCTCCCATAGAGGGACGCCTTGGGAATGTTAACTCCTTCTTTCCTACTTCAGATTTTGCTGTTTTGGTTGTAGTAACTGAAATAGCAAAGGATATTCAGGTCTAGACCCTCAAGCATATGGAGCATGTTTCAGTAATGTTCTGATCTCTGCATATTATCAGTATACAAAAAATATTTCAAACTAGGCAAATTAGAATCTCAGCTCTTCAGTCTTCCCTTAAAAGCACATATATATTCTATAATCATTACTTCTAAATATAATAATACCTCATTTGGCCCTTGTGAAAGAATCAAGAGAGTAAACCAAAGCATATGCAAGTGAAATAATGAGAAAACATATCTACATTTACATCTTCATTAATGTTAAATTAAAGTCTACGTATTTATTGAGGTACCAGACTAAAGAAATGAGAAGAATGGAGTAGTCATGGCTTTCTAGGAAAGTGTTCAGACTGACTTTTTCAGCAATGCTAACAGGTGACTGTGCTCAAATAATCAGATCGATTTTACTTCAATCTGTCGATATTATGTCTTTTTCTTTCCCTCCAAATAACATCAGCAAATGAAGCAGACCAGTTACATTTACTTTTTACTCTTATTGTCTTAGCAGTGATGAAGTTGTGTACAAGTTCTGACAGCATCCCTACATCTAGCTGTGCTTTCTATCTAAACTTAATCCTTTTTCCTTACAGAATGCTAAGTAATCATTTAGAAGGAGACATTTAAGCTTCTATCTGAAAAATGCCTACGCCTCCAAAAATTCATTGTTTCTGGGTTTCTTGCTATGTGGAGAGTCTTGCTGTCAAAATTACCTTTAGTACCATATTTAAAATGGTAAACATATGTTAATTTTCTCTCAGGTGAAATTGAAGCCAAAGGTCTGATGGGGCCCTTTTCAAAGGACATCTATGGACCAATACTGGAGAGAATTAAAGGAGAGGGCATTATATATACTACACAGAGCACAATCAGACCATAATTGGGAATTACGCTTTATTTTCATCTTCCCAGGCAACACAGCTGTGAACATTTGTGTGACAAACATGCTTGCTAATTTGCCATTTTAATGTCTAAAGCATGATATGTTTTAATTAAGTCAATGTAATTGTGTTTTTGAAATATGAGTCTCTTTCAGTATAAAAACATTTGGAACAAGAAATGCCAGTCATTACTAGAGAACTTTAATAATTCTACCACCTTTTTTATATGTATGTAAAAGTGATGATGATCATGCCATTTGTTAATTTATTGTCACTTTTTTTCTTACAAGAATGTATTTTCCTATAATCAACAGATGAGTTTTACTTTTTTAGTAAAAAAATTTCCTCATATAGCTATATTTTTGTATTTTAAAAATGGACTCAGTTATATATCTTTAGAGCACCTGACTACAAACCTTTGCAAAAATGTTTCATGCTTTTTTTGTGAAGTTGTGATTTTTTTAGTAAATTTATTTTCTCATGAGTGTTTGGAAAAGGGAATAAATAAGATTAAATTACAATACACATGATCACCTCATTAGCCACAGAAAAAGTATTACTCAAAATCTTACATGCTTTTATGATAAAAGCATTCAACAAACTAAAAATAGAAGGGAAGATAATCCACTTGATAAAGAGCATTTATGAAAACCTACAGGTAACATCATACTTAATGGTGAAAGACTGAATGCTTTTCTAAGATCAGAAGCAAAACAAGGACGTCTGCACTGCTACTTCTATTTCACTTAGGTAGGAGGTAAAGCCAGTGCAATTGGTCAAGAAAATGAAATAAAAGGTATCTATATTGGAAAGGAAGAAGCAAAACTCTATTTTCAGATGTTATGATCTAATGCATATAAATTCAGAAGACATTCAGAGAAAATCCAAAGGCATACTATCATAATAGAAAACAAAACATTAGGACTAATAAATGAATTCAACAAAGATACAGGATACAATATTAATATCAGTAATTATTGTTACATATGGTATCAATAAATCAAAAAAATGCCATTAAAAAGTTCAGTTTTCAATAACATAGAAAATAATAATATAGCAATAGAATTGATAGTCTAGGAATGATGTTTGCATTTATGGTCACTTGATATTTGAAATGGGTGTTAAGACAATTCAATGGTGGGGGAAAGTTTTTTTTTTATTATTTTATAAAATGGTGCTTGGACACCTGGATATCCACATGCAGAATACTAAAGTTGGGGCCAGGTGATGGTGCAGTAGTAATACAGTTGGACCCACATGGGAAAGGTCCTGGATTCACATCCTGGGGCCTCTCTGAGCATGCTGAGTGTGCATGTGTGTGTCTGTGATCCAGGCCAGCTGAGACTAAAGGTAAATTATGGTGTGAAGACCCTGTTGGGAATGCCTGACTCTTTTTCTCTCTCTTCATGCATATATATTTTTTTTTAATAGAAGAAGTTACCAAATAACATAAAAATGAAGTTGGACCCCTACCTCATTTTACATATAAAAATTAATTCAAAATGGTCTTGAGACCCAAATACTGTAATAGTATTAGAAAAAAAGCACAGCACACATCATCATGACTTTGGGTTAGGCAATGGTTTCTTAAATAAAAGACACCCAAGAACCAAAGCAAAAAAAGAAAAAGATAGGTAAATTGGACATCATCAAAATTAAAACTTTTGTGCTTCCAAGTACACCATGAAGAAAGCAAAAATACAACCCACAGAATGAGAGAATTTTGTAAGTTTTATATCAGGTAAGGCAAAAATCTGCATGTTGAATACATAAAGAACTGTTCTAATTTAATGATAAAAAGACAAATAATCTGGAGCCAGCAGGTGACATGGTGGCTAAGGCACTGGACTCTCACATGGTCAACTGCAGTTTAAGTCTCAGTTCCGGCAGCTTGAAAATCACTCTGGGCATGTATGCATGCATGCTCAAAATCCTAAGAGGAGAATGGAAGAGAATGAATCGTGGTGCAGCCATCTCCACTGGGGGATGATCTCTCACTCTCTTTCTCTGTCTCTGTCAACCCCCTCCCGCCCAAAATAAATAATCCAATTGAAAACAATAGACATTGGATCTTCATTGATAATTCTCCAAAGAAGATATATAAAAAATCAATAAGTACATACAAAGATTCTCATCATTGACCATCAGGAAAATAAATATCAAATCTGCAACAGATTTCATGATATGCTCACTGGAATGGCTATAATAAAAAAAGATAAAAGTGTTACAGAAGATGTAGAGAAATTTGAACTTTCATGTACTTTGGATACCCAAAGAATGAAAAACATGTGTGCACATAAAAAACAATTTGCACACAAATATTCATAGCAGCGTTATATAAAATAGCCCAAATAGAAACAAGCTGTGCTCATCAACTAATAGATAAGCAAGATGTGGTATATTCACAGCATGGAATAGTATTCATAAGTCAAAACAAAATGAACTATGATACATGCTACGACATGAATGAACACTGAAAACATGCTAAGTAAAGAAGACCAGACATAAAAGGCCATATGTTGTATAATTTAATTTATATGAAATGCCTGGAATAGCCAAGTCCATGTATGGAGAAGGTAGATTAACGGTTGCTTAAAGCTGAACGGTTTGGAAGGAAAATTCAATGACTTATAATGAATATGTGATTTGTTTTGGAGGGAGTTTACTAAAATGTAGGTTTGTTTATGTTAATAATGGCATGACTCTGTGAACATACTAAAAACCACTGAATTGTGTATTTTGAATGTGTGAATTGTATGGTATGTAAATGTATCTCAAGTTTGTTATAGAGAAGACTGAATTACAAATAATATTGTGCTTACTTTTTTTGCAAAAATCTTTGGCCTTTAGAGATGTGCATCAAGTACTTGTTGGACCTTCATGAACTATGTTCACATCCTAGAATATGACCTTTTTCCTTGAAATAAATTGGTACTACATGTTGGGTTGTGACCGTTGAGAAAATATCTCATATGCTATTTGAAAAAATAAAAATTGATGAAGGTCTGATCCCACCTGCCATAAATAACATATGGTGATTATAGTCTATTAACAAATAAAGACATCTTTGTTATGGAATTTGTTAAATCACAAGACTGAGTTCAACAGAATCAGTTAGGAAATAGTGATTCCACTGCCAATCTGGAAGAATGACTAGATTCTTTGGGATCTGGGAAACTAGGATGAAGGAAACTTGAGCTCCCAATGTAAGGAACTAGTTTGGACTTTATGATATCAATGAGTTATAAATGGGATGTGACTGAAGAGCTGATTTAATGTCAGTGTTAGAGGTGGGGATAGCAAAGGTAATGTCGGTAAGTTTGAATAACATAGATGTAGTCGAACACTGCATTGGCTCTTAATTACTAATTTTTCTGTAGACATTTCAGTAATAAAGATGGTGGTGGTAGCGTGTGGAGATGAATAGGTGGCCTATAGTTAAAAGCATACGGAGTCAGCAATTTTTTTTTTTTTTCTGTAAAAGGCCAGATAAACATTCTAGTCTTTTACACCCAAAGTGCTACAACTGCTCATTTTTGCCTTTATAGTATATAAATAACCATTAACAGTATATAAATAAATGGGAATGACTGTATTCCAATAAAATTTTGCTTAGAAAAATGTCATGGGCAGATGGTATTCAAGCAGTTGCTTGTGGACTCCTACTCTAACCATTCCAGATAATTTCTACTCTTTTGACCTCTTTCAGACACTATCTACATTTATATTGTCCAGTATTCTTTGTTAGAGACTCTGAGACACCAGATGACCCTAAATTTAGCATGATAGCTTCTACAACCTACTAGCTGTTTCCATTCCCCATAATGCACGGGATGGTTATAAAGGTTAATAAGAGACTGTAAGTGAAATGCCTACTACCTAGTGATAGTTAAGCACTTCAGTGTTCTTTCTTTCCCAATAACATTTTTGTCTAAGATTTATGTTAAAGTTAATGAGGCTTTCACTTTGAGGTTTATTTCAGTTTTTTGGATACTTTTCGAAGACTACTCAGAGATCCATGCTGCTTGAATAAGCCACAGATATATTAGGTTGTTGGGAAAGTCATGATGTGTTTTCTATGTGAAAATGTGCCATGACTTTCCCGACAACCCAATATTTGCTCCTTAACAAGGATCTTAAAGTGGTTGTAAAAGGGGGAAGGACTACACAGGCTTTTGGCCAAGTCTCTGACTTTACAGAAGACAAAATGTATCTCACAAAGTTAAATGATTTGTATAAGGTGATAAGACTTAATATTGAAATTTGATTATCATTTAAGACTCCCAAATTACTTCATTAAATTTGGGAGAATCTGATTTATAAAATATCTTTTAAGATGCGTTACTCATTAAGGTCACCATTTGCTCTTTAGAGAATTACAGAGAGGAATTACTATGTCTTCCTTTTTTTATTTTTAATTTTTTGCTTTAAGGTGCATGCACTTGCAGGAGAGAAAGAGAGAAATAGTGAGAGGGAAAGTGAGAAATCACCCCCTAGAAGGGATAACCACACCACAACCCCTTCTCTTCCATTCTCCTCCCAGGATCTTGAGCATACACGCATACGTGCCTGGTGTGAGTCCAAGCCACCTGGCCTGTGTCTTGTACCATGGTCAGCCATGTCGGGAGTCCAGTGATGGAATGCTATCTGCTGGCCTCAAGGTATTCTTTAAGACACTTTTGTTAGAAAAACTGTCCCCAAATATTTACTGTCTTCTGATGGAAAGTTGTGGTGATAAGTATAGAAATATTCAATGCCTATGCATTAGCTCCTTCTCAGACTACACAGTTTGAACAACTGTGCAAAGTAGCTAATCTCATTCTTACATTTTGTATAGTATAGTATTCACGTTGTGTTTGTCAGTTGTCTGCAATGGAACTACATTTACCAGACCTGAATCCACTGGAAAGAATCCAGTGAGAAAATGTATTGACAGCGAATCTAATAACTTCCTTTTCCCAATTGTTTTAGTACTAATATACATTGCTAAATTTTAGTTAGCAAGAACTATAATGTGCTAGGTTAGGAAGCCATATCCATCTGGTTTAAGTTGTTAGTGTAGTGAAATAGGTTTCTAGTGCCTTCCAGTGTCATGTTGATAGACAATGTGTCCCACATCACTGAATAACAAATTCACAAACCCTGGGAATCCCACTCCCAGCCTGAGAACCTCAGAAGCTGCACTGATTCTGTGCTCGTCTTTATTTGATTGATGATGACTCTGGGCTATTGCCAGGCACAACTAACCAGGCACTTGGCTCCGGTAATCTGAATTCATTCCTTCTCAGCCTGGTTCATGGTGAAGCTGGCAGAGTAGAACGAATCCCCCCCAGAAACCTGATAATCCCAATAAAGAAAAACCATGCTTGCTGTATTAACAAACTATTGATCAAGGAAGATTCTTTGTTTAAGTTGAGAGAAATAATTAAAAGGAGGTAGAAGTCAAATGGAAGCTGGCAGATAAAAGAAACTGGAAGAGGTGTTGTAAAACAAGAGGCAGCCCGAGAGAAAAGATGAGAGAGTGGCAACTCACGGGGGCAGGGATTGTTAAAATATATTCATGATGCTAAAAAACATACATATTTGGCTGGCACGGTGATTCTATTTAACTTCCAGACTACGAAATTTGAGATTAAAATTTGGCTAAAATAGTGCAAATGGTTCAATATGTAAGATGCTTATTAAAAATGGTGGTCCTAGGACCAGCATTTAGCGTAATGGCTATGTTGCTGGACTCCCATGTAGTCGACCACGGTTCGTGTCCCGGACCTGGTGGCTTGAATTCACACTGGGTGTGTGTGCGTGGTGCGTACCCAAGATCCCGAGAGGAGAATGGAGGAGAAGGGATTGTGGTGTGGCCATCCTTCCTGGGGTGTGATTTCTCGCTTTCTGTTTCTCTGTCTTTCTGGTGAGCACACGCGCCCTATAGCAAAAACCTCCCCCCCCAAAAAAAAATGGTAGTCCTTTGCAGCCTGTAATTCAACAGTCCAGATGTATTTTCAACACCTGTCGTGGTGCCTGGGAGAACATAGTAGAAATTCATGTGTGTATGTCTGAGGGGACTTCAAAAATCTCAAGAGAAAATAGAATTAGAGAACAATTTTGGTGCCAAACAATTGAAATTTATGTATAGTTTCTTCATATTATACATTTTCCACAAACTCCTTGAAGATTAGCCATATGTTTGTGTGTGCATGTGTGTAGCAGAATGGTATTGACCTTTGAAAATCATGGTGGGAATAGGTGATGAAGTGGAGGTAGGAATAAGGGAAGGTGTCATCTGCCTTGCTCCTGTGTCAAGCAGCTTCAGGTGACATTTCTCATTAGCTGATAAGGCTAAAGGGACACCTTTTCTCTATGATTTTTCACTTCTTGGAGATCTTGTTGAAACTTACCAAAACCATGAGGGTGAGTAAAGAGCATCAGAGTGTGATTTTATTTATTATTATTTTATTATTATTTTATTAATTTGATGAGAGAGAGAGAGAGAGAAAGAGAGAGGAAGAGCAGGAAAGTGAGAAAGCAAGCCACCAGGTCCAGAACTCAAACTGTGGTCAGCCACGTGGGAGTCCAGCGTCTTAGCCACCATGCCACCTGCTGGCCCCCAGTTTGTGATATTTGAATCGGCCGTGACTATCAAAATCATTGCATCATAATAGGTTAAAATCACTTTTGACTGACAATGTAGAAGGATGATATGATCAGCTTTTTGCTTCTAAAAGATGAACATGACTGAAGTATTGAGGCAGGGGAGGACAAGAAGGACCTATTCCCGAGGTTACTGTAGGAGTTGAAGTGAACAACTTTAAAAAATGAGTGTGCAGGCGCAGAATCATGTAGATATTTCTCTCCAGGCCGCTGAGTCCATGCTTGGAACAGCTAGCAGAAACCACTGTAGGTATTTTAAAGAGAAAGGCACAGAAGGCAGTAAGAGCTAGAACTTGTTCCCATAGCTGGGATGTCACTGGTTGGGATGCTAGAATCAGAAGCTATTGTTCTTACTGCCATGGTCCTAATACTAGATCCTAGAACTCTGCTGCAGAAAAACCTCATCTTTATCAGCCTTTTCACCAGTAAGAGCCAAGACGAAGGCATGAAGATGGCCTTTGTCCACCTCTGTTTTATATAAGCCCTGTGGAAGAGTATGTATAGATTGCCCAGCAAGTCAGAAAGTATCTTATCTGACAGGCACTTTCTAAGACAAGATACTGATGGGGTCAGCTATGGGTGACCATGGTTTGAGTTTCGGACCTGGTGGTTTGCTTTCTCATTTTCCCTCTCTCTCTCTGTCTCTCTCTGGTAGGCACATGTGCCCTGCAGCAAATTCAAAAATAATAATGCTAGATAAAATTAAATGAATGATTCTTTTTTAAAAAAAGACAAGATACTTATAAGCAGATACACAGTAAATGGTTTACTATTACATTACAAAGTGTGATAAAATAATATTGTCTGTGATTCTAGACTGAATGGAGCAATTTGGTGGAATATAATTCACATTCATTCACATTCAGAACCCTAGCTGCAAAAGAATCTGGGAAAGGTAGTTTATAGTTTTTTAGACTTTGTAGTGTAATTAGTGTTCTAGATTTTTTTAAAAAATGATAAGAGTGCATGTATGTGCGTATGAGAGAGAGAAAAACACCCTTGACAGACTCTCATTATGCCATGACCCCATTTCCCTAGCTGTCAAGCTTCTAGGGTTATTGGGTGCCCATGTTTTCAAGCCAGCTAGGGATCTGAACCCGTGGATAGCCACATGGCTTTTAGTTTTGCAGGGCACTGTTATTGCCGTGGCACAGTGGGTGGCATATGTGTTGCAGTTTAGTGTGGCTGTGTAACTATTCCACGACAGCTTCAAACCATAGTTATTTATTTTGCTCGTAGCTCTGCAATTTGGACATGGTCCAGTATGGACAGCTTGTCTCTGCTCCACACAGTGAATATTCTCCTGGAAGCTGGAGAGTATTCTTCAAGACAGCTGGCTTCCATTGCTGGCAAATTTGTCCTGGCTGTGAGCTGGAAGGTCAGCCAGGGCAATGCACCAGGGGGTTGGTTTCTTTGCATGTGGGTCTTCCCATGCACAGCAGTGGAGATTTTGTCACAGCCTGGTGGCCCTGCTCTAAGAGTGAACATCCTGAGAAAATCTAGCAGAAGCTGCATTGCTTTTTATGACTTGGCCTTGGAAGTCATGTAGCATCATTTTCACTGTGGTCCCAAGTCTACCCAGATCCAAGGAGAAAGACCACAGACCTCACTGCTTAAAAAGATATTTGGATGGAGGGACCAGCAGTTAGCGTAATGGTTATGTCCCTGGACTCCCATGTAGTTGACCGCGGTTTGAGTCCTGGGCCCGGTGGCTTAAAACTCACGCTGGGCGCTTGTGCATGCGTGCCCAAGATCCCGAGAGAAGAACGGAGGAGAAGGGATTGTGGTGTGGCCATACCCTCTGGGGGGTGATTTCTCGCTTTCTGTCTCTCTGTCTTTCTCTGTCTGTCTGGCGAGCGCATGATCCCTATAGCAAAAACCTCTCCAAAAAAAAAAAAAAAGATATTTGGATGGATTACATGTGAGGCAAAAGATACTGTCTGGTTACTTCTTAGAAATACAATCTGCCACAGGGAGCTTCCCTAGAAGGAGAGTTTCATGTTGGTGGATCCTGATTACACAAGGTAATAAACCTGGTTATTAAGTCTTTCTCATTAGCCTTATCAGTCTTTCCTCAATGGCCTTACTTATTTTCTAGCCGTTTCACTTTTTTCTCTAAGTCACTCACCGAATCTTTTTTGTGTATCCCCTGAGCTTAGAACATAGACAACATGCAAAATGTTTTTATTTAACATTTCCTAAAAACACCCAAGAAATGCAGTTTTAATTTCCCAAGTCTCTCAAAGTACTTACTTAAAGAAAAGGGGATATAAAAGACTTAGATATTTTAAGATGTTTTTCATTAGGAATCTTAATTCTGATAGCTTTTAGTACATGCCTTTGGTAAATAAATTAGCGACAGAGATAAAAATTAATTGCATTAGTTCATCTTTCTGTGTGGTTAATTCAGAGCTGAGGTAACTCTCCTAGAATTGAAGCAAGAAAATTGAAAGCTGAGAGATGTGGTGAATGGCATGTCTAAATTATAGAGAAAAAGTATTGCAAATTAACATACTTTGGAAGTTTCTTTGAGGTCAGTTCAGGTCTATTGTGCTCTGCTTATAATGTGTTACAGCTAATAGACTGATTAGAAATTCTTGTGTATTTAACAAGAAATTCTGATTTCACATTCACAGTTTTTCTTATTCCCACTTTCAAATGTTGTTTTTCTTCTAAAAACGGTTATCTTGAAAAATAACCCAGTTAAAAAAAAATGGGACCAGCAGTTAGCGTAATGGCTATGTCGCTGGACTCCCATGAAGTCAACTGTAGTTTGAATCCCGGACCCGGTGGCTTAAGCTCATGCCGGGCGTGTGTGCGTGCTTGCCTATGATCCCAAGAGGAGAATGGAGGAGAAGGGATTGCGGCATGGCCATCCCCCCGGTGTATGATTTCTCACTTTCTGTCTCTCTGTCTCTGTCTTTCTGGCAAGCGCACGCACCCTATAGCAAAAACCTCTCCAAAAAAAGAGAAAAAAACCCAGTAACTGCAACTCAATGACAAGGATGCCTAGGTTTTATTATTTTTTTTTTTTGTTTTTTGTTTTTATTTGTTTGTTTTCTGGTTTTTGCTACAGGGTGTATGTGATCACTAAAGACAGACAGAGAGAGAGAAAATGAGAAATCATCCTCTCTCCCCAAGGAGGAAAGTCACATTGCAATCCTTTCTCCTCCATTCTCCTCTCAGGATTTTGGGCATGCATGCACATGCACCTGTCTTGAATTTCAGTTCTGGGTCCAGGACTTAAACTATGTTTGGTCATGTGGAAATCCAGCTCCTTAACCACCATACCACTTGTTGGCCAAGGAAGGGAGTCTAGATTCTTAAAGCTGGTGTACTGTGTTTCATTTATACAAGATCACATTTAATACTACATACCCTACATAAACAATACTGTATTACTAAGGAATAGAACTTCTAATATACCTGTAATGTGGTTAGAAAATCAGGATGTGATAATCAGTCATGGCTTCTGACAATAAAAGAGTGTGTTCTATTTATTTTGGAAAACATGAAAAATGTCCCACTTTCTCTGAAAAGTTAAATTTAATTCAGTAAATACATAGGAAAACTTACATGCTATATTTATATGTAAAAGTCAATTCTAATATAAAATTTTAAATATTATCTGCTTATAAAGAGATCTTTCATTTAAGGTTTTTTGTGTCCCCCCTCCCCCATAAGGTGTATGTACTCACCAGAGAGAGACAGAGACAGTGAGAGGGAATGTGAGAAATCACCCTCCAGGAGGGATGACCATGCTACAATATCTTCTCCATTACCTGTCTGGGATTTTGGGCATGCACACACAAGTACCCAGCATGATTTTTAAGATGTCAGGTCTGGGACTTGAACCACAGTTAGCCATGTGGTAGTCCAGAATCTTAACCACCATGCCATTTGCTGACCCTTATAAACAAGACTTATTTTCTAATTTTTGTGTATTAGAGAAACAGCATAAATCATAAGATATGTTAACAAATTTAAAGCTTTCAGATCAGAAATTCAAAAATTCAATATTTCCAGAGTATAATTTGAGTAGAACGTGTATGTGTTAAATGTTTCACCATTGGTATATACAGAAGCAGTTTCATAAATGCTCTGAAAGTATCATATTGAAACTAAAATGGACTTTGTAGTTCTTTTGGATACAGCTACATAGATGGATTAAGTTAATTCTTAATGCTTTTCTTGAGGTTGTAAAACTGCTCTCCAGGATTTAAAATTGGAGACAGAGTGTAAATAGAACACCCTTTTACAATTGAACAAATTGAGCTGGCCTTGTGGCTTAGTGGTTAAGGCAACGAGATCCCAGTGGCCAACTACAGCTCAAGTCCTGGCCCCAGTGGCTTGTGAAACATACCAGGTGCATGCAAGATTTAAATCCTAGCAGGAGATGGAAGTGTGGCATGACCATGCCCCATTGGGAAGTGTTTTCTCCTTTTCTGTCTCTGTCTCTTTCTGGTGAGCATGTATGCCCTCTGGTAACTAAAAAAAAAAAAAAAAAAAAAAAAAAAAAAAAAAAAAAAAAAAAAAAAAAAAAAAAAAAAAAAAAAAAGAAAGAAAAGAAAAGAAAAGAAAAAAACTGGACTAATGTGCTAATGTACAAAGGTGCTACAAAACAAAGAACAGAAATACATGCTTACATGCTTAGGAATATTACATATGTAATGTGTTAGTTTCTAAGGACTATTAAAAAAGATCATTTTTGTATTAAGGTAAAAATCATTTCATTAACCGCCTCATTTATTTATTCACCTAAAGTGCATGAAGTACCTTTAATGCGTCAGATACTGCTAGAGTGTGGGGAGACAGAGAATAACAAAAGGGTCAAAACCCCTTTTCTCAGGCTGTGGGTCAGTGTATCATAGCAGAGTAAAAAATACTAACAATATTTAAAATATGAACAATATTGGGTTGTCGGGAAAGTCATGACTCATTTTTTGAATAGAAAATCATAGAAAAGTATGTCATGACTTTCCCAACAACTTAATATTTTTTGTTTTTATTTATTTTTTTGAGAGATTTTTGCTATAGGGTGTGTGTACTCACCAGACAGACAGAGAGACAGAAAGCGAGAAATCACCCCCCAGGGGAGATGGCCACGCTGCAATCCCTTCTCCTCCGTTCTCCTCTCGGGATCTTGGGCATGCACGCACACACGCCTGGCATGAGTTTTAAGTCTCTAGGTCCAGGACTCAAACTGTGGTCAACCACATGGGAGTCCAACGACACAACCATTATACCATCTGCTGGTCTCACGACCTAATATTTTTTAAAAATCTAGTAGAATTATCAAATGTGCAAACATAATATAATGTTCATTGTTGAAGATGAACATGTGTATAACCTTTATTTGACTATTACACCTCGTACACGTTTTTAAAAACCATACCGCTGAGCCATCAGGTGGTGTAGCAGTTAAAATGCTGGACTCCTGCATGGCCAACTGCCAGTTGAGTCCTGGACCTGGCAACCTGAAAATCACACAGGGTATTTGTTGTGTCTGCCCAAAATCCCAGGAGGAGAATGGAGGAACAGGGATTACAGCACAGCCATCTCTCCTGGGGGTGATTTCTCACTTTCCCTCTCACCGTCTGTCTCTGGTGAGCACACGTGCCCTATGGCAGAAACCTTAAAAACAAAACAGCCTCTCACACCGTACTGTACCACATAAACAAAAGCACTGAATATATGTAGACCAGAAATAATAATGAAAAATATTCCTCTTTGCTTGAAGCTTATACATAAGCTCCTTATATAATGGAGGAGGCAGACAACTAACAGCAGGAAACATGACGCTGGGAAACAGAATGTGCTGTGGAGAAGAATGAAGGCTGAGGAGCTGAGGAGGCCTGTGGAGGCAGTGGAGAGGGAAGCTGACACTCCGCTGTTACCAAGACAGTCTCTTGTGAAGGTCAAATATTCTCCCTAAGAGGAGAGGATACTACTTCAGATGACTGGCCTGTCCGTCAGGGAGGGCTGCCCTGAGGAGATGATATTTAAGTAGAAGCCTGAATTCATAAATGAAACAACAGAACTCTAATACCTTGTCACTGGCTGTGTAAATTATACAATCTTTGAAAAGGTAAAGAGCATTTATTTTCAAGTTTCGTTTCTTTCTTTCTTCCATGAGCAAGAGACAGAGCTCATTGCCAGCAGGTTCTTGTGGCCATGATCACTCCCAGCCGGACTGGCTTTGGGTCACTTGCATGCCCAGAATACTCAGGGAGATCTGGGGGTGAAAACCTGAAACCTTCTCGTGTGGGTCAGGCTCCCAAAGCATTGTGCTTTACTGCTGTGGTTCTGGCCCCCTGAAGAGCATTAAGACATAAAAATGTTCATACAACCTGCTCTCCAAATGGCACTGATGGGAAACCAGTCCTAAATGTTAGCCTTCCACATGGTAAAAGCTTTTGTTGTTGTTGTTGTTGTTTGGAGAGGTTTTCGTTATAGGGCACGTGCACTCACCAGACAGAAAGAGACAGAGGGACAGAAAACGAGAAATCACCCCCCAGGGGAGATGGCCACACCGCAGTCACTTCTCCTCCATTCTCCTCTCGGGATCTTGGGCATGCACATACACGCACCCAGTGTGTGTTTAAGCCACCGGGTCCAGGACTCAAACCACGGTCGACTACATGGGAGTCCAGCGACATAGCCATTACGCCAACTGCTGATCCCCAACATGGTAAAAGCTTTTTACATAAGGAAATGTTTATCGTAACATTCCAAATAGGAAGACTACGAGAAAGCCAACACTGCTAACATTAGGAAAATGACCACAACAGCCTTGGTACATTACCAGGATCAGGGATGCTCTGTGGTGGCACTACTGAGATTTTGTGCAGGACAACCCTTTTCTGTTAAGGGCTGTCCTGGTCATAGAATGTTTAGCAGCATTGCAGGCTTCTACCCAGTGGTTTCCAGGAACACTCCAACTCTCTAGCTGTGATATAAAAATTTCTCCAGACATGGTCAGATGTTCCTGGATGGACAACGCAGTTTCTGGTTGAAAACCACTCTCCAGGATGGGGATATTCCATAGCCTTCACAGTGATAGGCTTATAAATTATGTGAATTAAAAAGTACCTATTTAGCGATATTAAAAGTGGGAAAGAAGTATTTACAATGAGGCCGCAATCATGTAATAATGTATGTGGCCAACTCTATGGCTCAGTAGTAAGGAGCTCAAATGAAACTGGATCCTTTGAGTCAGCCTGTGGTGTGGTGGTTAAGACAGCTGGATCCAGTATGGCTGACCGTGCAGTTCAAGTACTGGACCCAACAGCTTGAAAAAATATACCTGGCCCATGTGCATGTGTGCCCTGAATCCCAAGAGGAGAATGGAGGAGAAGGGACTGTAGCATGGCCTTGCAATGTGACCAGACCCCATAGAGGGCGCTCCTCTTTCTCTCTTTTTCTCTCACTCTCACATGTGCATGTATACACTCTATCATAAATAAAGGAAAAATATCCTCAAAGAAAAGAAACAATGTGTGGAAAAACATATGCTATGCAATTCAGCAGTGAATAAAATTTGGTAATGGATGGAAATAATTGGGAGAGACTTACCAGACGTATTCATCTAGATTCATTTACTTTCCACTTGTCTCTTAACTGTTGTCTCAGAATTAAGGGTCAAAATATCAGAAAAGATTGTTGTAACTGACAGAAATTTTCTTTGTAATCCATCTCAGGATATATGTATTAGAATTTACATAAAAATGCTTAATTATCATATATGTTACTTGCATAATTATTTTCTTTCGGACAAGATTCCACAAAGCATCTCACTAATAAATGCTTAAAGGAAAAAATCTGTATCCCCTCAAAGGCTGAAGGGAAAGTAGATAAGTAATTAAGGTAATATGTGACACTGGATTAAATGTTTATGATTAGACATTGTGGGTGGTGATGGGACAAAACTGTAAAATGAGAAGATTAGGAGACAAGGTTAGAAAAATGCAACCAAGAAATTCAAAACTAACCTATGTGTTTCATTCCTGGGAGGGTGAGGAAGAACATTATTCTTTTTGAACCTTGTGAAGTGCTTACCAGTATTTTGGGATTTGTAACAAGCTACTATTAGTCTAGTTCATATTTTTTCAAGATTATTTACTTGGCTTCCAGCTCCCTCCTTAGCTTGGCTTTTGTTTATGTTGACATCTCAAGCAAATCTCTATCTTTTAACTCTCAGCTTAGTTATAACGCAAAGGTTCCCAATGTTTCTTGCCACGTGGTATCCTTAGTTTCTCAGTAACATTTTCATAATTCTCCATTTAAGTCTGTTTGGACTGATGTAACAAAATAACAAAAACTGGGTGACTTATAAACAACAGACATTTATTTCTCACAGTTCTGGAGGATGGGAAGTCCAAGATCAAGGTGCGGGGGAAATTTAGTGTCTGGTATAGTCTGTCTTTTCCCTGTAACTTCACTCAGTGAAAGTAATGAAGATCTGCCTCTGACCTGTTTTGCAAGGCAACTAATCCTGTTCACCAGGGCTCGGACCCCAGGGTCTTACTACTTTGGGGGAAAGGATTTCAATATATGAATTCTGGGTGGACAGGAACATATAGACCCAGCACTCCCTTTCCTCCAAACAAGTACATAATAGTTCTGTTTATTCAGTAGTTAGATCCAAATCATATAATAGTAGTTTGTGCGGTGTCAGCTAATAGTGCTATGTTAGCCTCTAACATGTGAAATATTGTGACTTCCTTGTGTACCCCAATGCACACAGTTTGGGAACCATCTCTTGTTCCCCCATCAACCTGTCTTCACTCTATCATCTCAGGATGACTTGTGGCCACAATTTTCTCCCACACATGCCTCAGCACGGTACTCCAGAAACAAACACAAATCGATGGCAATATTTATATTTATTTTCACAATTCCTTAGATAAAAACCATTTAAACAATGTTTGGTAAGGTGTTATTCTCATAAAAACATCTTTCAAAACAAATGGATGTCTATTTTTCACAAAAGTTAAAATCACGTGCCAAAACAGAGTTGATTAATCACTTAGATAATGCAATACAGTATCGGAAGACACAGAGAGTAAGACCAGAGAATGAACTACATCATTAAACTAAACAATGACACAGAACTAGAAAACCGACTCAGTAGTAAAATATAAAAATCTACAATTATAAATATAAATTTGGTCCATGAAGACACTAGGGCAGTATTTACAGTAAGTATCAGATTATTTCTACTTCAGGTGAATACTGTAGTTGTAAAATATTGACTATCATAGGGAACAGAGTATTTTATTTACACTTCACTATATTAAAAGTTATATTTCTAGCAAACCTGATGATTGCTACAAGTATCGCAAAAAAAATTTGACACCAAAAACAGAACATTTTCTGTAGTTGGGAATTCCTAACATCTACAAATTGAAATTTTCTGTTAAAATCAACATGGAAAAAAAAGTACCACAATTCCATTCTTAGAAATACTGTAAAATTCAATCATTTTAGTCCAAACATGATAAGTGAATTATAAGAAGTCTTGCAAAAAGGCACACATTGTTAATGATGTCAATTTGGCAGCGGAATCCTATGTCATGAAAGTTACGGTCAGGTGATGGCAAGTCAAGTCAGAACACAACTGGACTGAAGTTCCTCTCAGTGGGAAAACACGCCCCCACCTCTTTCTCTGTTAAACTAAAGACTCTAAACTCTCAGCTATATTGCCATCAGGCAGTGCGGCACCATTACTGTCCAGAGAGGTGGATGGGTTCTCTTCCTGCCTCGTGCTCACAAGGCTGAGGACTGCTTTGTAGAGAAACTGATACTGCTCCTAGAGAACAGACAAGGAGAGGTTTATAAACAGAAAGCTCATAAATTCATAAAAAGGAAGAATAGTTTAGGCAGTTTGACACTGTTCATGTAAGGGCATGTGTCAAAGGCTTTGTTATACACAGGGAGATACACAATCTATATTAATGTCTCTTTCTGATTAAATGTAGCTTTGCAATTAAACACTCATTGACCTAGAAACTTGGCCCACACATATTTGCCAGTGATTGCCACATGATCTTATGCATTCACTTAATTGAATCAGAAGGTGATACGAAAGGGTTCAATGAAATTGAGCAGAAATCCTTTGGCAGTGGGAACCTGTAAGTCATGAAAAATAAGTTTCTTGGGAACCAGCAGTTAGCATAATGGCTATGTCACTGGACTCCCATGTAGTTGACTGCAGTTCGAGTCCCGGACCCAGTGGCTTAAAACTCACGCCGGGCGCGTGTGCGTGCGTGCCCAAGAGCCCGAGAGGTGAACGGAGGAGAAGGGATTGTGGCGTGGCCATACCTCCAGGGGGTGATTTCTGGCTTTCTGTCTCTCTTTCTCTGTCTGTCTGGTGAGCGCACGCGCCCTATAGCGAAAACCTCTCAAAAAAAGTTTCTTATTTTCTTTCTCAAGTTGTTGTGAAATCTACTGGGTTTGTCTTTGTATGGAGAGGTCTCAGAAAAGACTGCACTGGAACCAGCAGATGGAGTAACGATTACATTGCTGGACTCCCACGTAGTCGACTCCTGTTCGAGTCAGAGACCCAGTGGCTTGAAACTCACACTGGGCACATGTACATGTGTGCCCAAGATCCCAAGAGGAGAATAGAGGAGAAGGGACTGCAGCATGGCTATTCTCCCTGGGAAATGATTTCTCGGTTTCTGTCTCTCTGTCACTCCAGTCAGCACAAACGCCTTATAGCAAAAATCTCTCTCTAAAAGAGAGAGAGAGAGAGAGAGAGAGACAGAGAGGCTGCACTGTCAGTGCAAGGACACATGCAAAATACAGTCCTCTTACAGGATCCCCTGTTTTCTAAGTGTTCTTCACACTCCATCAGGCTGTTCTATGCTCTGCTTTAAGAAAGTGCAAATGCATATTCTGTGAATTCTCAAAGTAAGGCACACAGAATAAGCAATTTTTTTCTCTTACAGAAGCCAGCGTGGGTGGTGCAGGGGTAGGTAGTTGAAGGAACCTGAGCTAGTGATTCACATGGTAGTAGAAAACCATGTCAGCACCTGCATCATTAAATGCACTAGTGAAACCTGGGTTTCCAGGAGGCAATTTCACAATTAAAGACCATGACATAACTCAGCTGGCCTGCGAGACTTACAAAAGGGGTTCTTCCAAAGAGCACGTGTCCAAGGGTTACCTTGACTTCTTGTCAATTGGCTTGGGTTGGCACTTTGAAGATGGACCTTTACAAGGACCTTAAAAAAGCTGAGGTTGAGCCTATGACTTGGACATCCACCTTGCTTTCCCCATTGGGGTATTTGTACCAACTTCGATCTTTTTAGTCTTTGTTTTACAGCTTAAATAATAATAATAATTAAAAAAAAAAACTTTCGACCTATTTTCAAAGTTGAGACTTATCTCTCCAGATGTACTGTGTCTCTTCCTTGATTATATTTTATATATTTACTTCTCTTTTTTTAATAAAAAGGTATTCAAGAATCAGCCATTTGTTAACTATAGACATTGAATTTGGCTTGAGAAAGGTGAGCGATTCCAACATTTAGGTCTTTGATGCCTGTCTTCTGAGTGCTCTCTGAGGCTAGGCAGAATTCAAACCCTGGGAAAATAACTGTTTTGCTAGATAAGGCAATTGTCAGTGTTTCGACTGAGGACATTTTTCAAAATTACAGTCAGTTTTGCAAAAAGAAACACGTAAAATTTAAAATGTTTTATTCACCCATTTTCTGGAAGATGAACTTAAGATATTTATTGTGTTGCTGGATTGTGGACTTGTAATTCAGCTTGATTATATCCTAACATCATCAGTCAACGTGATGTTTCTGATACATCATAAAAGGATTTCAACAGCTTCTAGAAGTAAGCAGTTCTCTAACAGTGAAAAGTTGGATTCACAGCTTTATTACTCACAATGTCGGTGAAGACTCCTGGCCTCATTAAATTGATCATCTTGGCGACCTGGTAAACATCCATGGAATTTTCTTTTTCTAGTTGATGCATAAGGGTTGTCAGCGCACAGAAAGTTCCTGCCGTCACTCCTCCATGCCTGTAACAAAGGAAGGGACAGAGACTCCCTTGAGATGGATCGAATGCTCACATTTGGAACTCACAGAGAATAGAATCTGGACAACTTCGCAATAAAAATACTGAATTTTTTTTCTTTCTTTTTTATTTTTTTAAAGAATTTAATCTGCCAGAGGGTATAAGCACTCATCAGAGAAAGACAGAGAGAGAGAGAGAGAGAGAGAGAGAGAGAGAGAGAGAGAGAGAGAGGAATACGGAGAAAGCACCCCCTAATGGGGTGTGGTCATGCCTCAATCCCTTTTCCTTTCCTCCTTCTATCAGAACTTTGGACTTTGGGCTCACAGGAAAATGCACCTGGAGTATTTTTCAAGCTACTGGGACTGGGATTCAGACCACATGGTCAACCATATGGGATGCTGCTCCCTTAACCACTAGGCTATGGGGCCAGTGCCAATGAAAATTTTAATGAATTGTCTCTCTTTAGATTTTGTGCATAGGAGATGGGCAGGAGGCGTTGTGGCTAAGGGCGCTGGACTCCCACATGGCTGACTGCTGTTTGAGTCCCAGACCTGGTGCCTTGCTTTCTTACTCTCTCTCTCTCTCTCTCTCCCTCTTGCTCTCTTACTCTTTTGCTCTGTCCATCTCTGGTCGAATTAAAATAATTAAATAAATAAAGTTAAATAAAGTAATTCTTTAGAAAAAAGTTTATACATAGAAATGTGTTTTATTTAAACATTGGCAACTACTCGTGATATTAGTAATGAGATTCTTTATAGAAGTTTAATATTTGCCTATGCTTTGTACTTTTTATACTATGAAAAAATTCAATAAATTATGATTTGACTGAGGGCATACATATATATGTATGTATATAACATATAATGCCAACACATGAATTTTTAATGTGTTTATAACAGAAGCATGAAAAGATTTATTGGGTAAAGATTCGATTTCCAAAAAGTAAAAAACATACCCATTTTACTTCTGACTCAAGGAGTCAATGGTTGAAAACAATCTCCCCAGTTAGCTCCTGCACAATTCCAGTGCCCTCATGACTCATCACACACAGCGCTCTCAGCATAAATGCAGGTTCTTACAATTATGCACCCTTCTTATGCTTTCAATAGGAATTTCAAAGGAAGTGGAAAAATAGTCTGTATTATATTAACCTTGTTGATAAGAGGCTGATAATCCACTGGCTGAATCATCATCATTGGTCCAAAGCATTAGGTTAGTCAGAAGACAACAGAAATATACACGCACCCAGAGAATGCTCAGATGTGAAATGACTTCAGGTGAGGAACTTACTCATCATGAACAATCACGGGTCCATCCCTGGTGGCAGCTTCTTCTTTAATAATACTTATAAGTTCAAATGTTTTACTAATGGGGCTATCTGGATTTGGCCATTTGGGACATTGAAAATGCCTCACTTCAAGTACATAATCATCCTAGGAGAAGAAAGAAAAAAAAAATGTTCTAAAAAGAGTAAAATTGATTAATGACAGTTTTATCCTGAGTAGACAAACTGGGGAAAATTTGGAATTACAGTAAGGCAAAAGCCAAATGGCATGTAAGACTGAGCTGCAGTAGTTGAGATCTGGCCTTCATCATGGAAGGAAGATGAGCTGTGACGCCATATTTAGCCTGTACATATTTATTAAGCAGCATAAGGTAATTTCTGGCTGACCACTGTTCAAGTCTCAGCCCTGGCAGCCTGAAAACCACACTGGGCACATGTATGTACATGCCCAAATTCCCAGGAGGAGAATGGAGAAGAAGGGACTGTGACCCGGCCATCCTCTCTGGGGGATGATTTCTCACATTGCCTCTCATGGTCTCTCTCTGACAACTGCACATACCCTATAGCAAAAACCAAGAATTACTTTTTTTTTTAAGAGAGAGATTTTTTTCTCTAGTGTGTGTGTGCTCACTGGAGAGACAGGGAGAGATAAAGAGATAGGAAGAGAGAAATCACCCCCTGAAGGATGGCCATGCCACAATCCCTTCTCCTCCATTCTCCATTCAGGACTTTGGGCATACATGCATATGCTCCCAGGGTGGGTTTCAAGGCACCAGGTCCAGGACTTGAACTGCAGTCGACTACATGGAAGTCCAGTGACATAACCATTATGCCATCTGCTGGTCCCAGTAATTTCTTATTTAATTTTAAAAATGAACCTCATCTGTGAGTTTATATATATATATAAACACATCAGAGTGAACATTTGTTTAGGAAAGAGCATAGACTTCTTCGCACATCATTAACCTCAGGCTTAATGACGGAAAGGATGAGATTTCAAGACACAGTGGGAAATAATGCTGGCACTGAGGGTTGAGAATGCGTTCAACTCTGGTCCTTGTTCTGATTTCTTGCTTATGTGACCAGACAATGGGACTTGATGAAATACTCCAAATCTCTTACCTCTCAGTTTCTGAAGGTGTACTCAGTAAAATGTTACATTTAAAAACAAGTAACAGAACCTAAACTCTAAATGGAATTGCTAAGAGCCAAAAGAGCCAAGATATTACTACAGAAGAAAAACAAGACAGGATTTGCTTATCAGATATCAAGAATCATTTAAACTTCTAGTATAAGAATTAAGGCACTGCCACTTTGGCAGAGGAATTGACAAAGGAACCAATGGAATAAAATAAAAATTCTAAAAGCAGGCCCATACATACACAGAGACTAAATTTATGACTGAACTGGTATTGCATCATAATGATGCAAGGATGGCAGTTATCATATGGAAAATGATGAAGTCAGATCATTGCTTCAGAAAATATAAAATGATGCCTCCATTGCAGGTGAAAGTATAAAACATTTAGAAAATGATGTACGAGACTATCATTTCAGGGTAAGAAGGATTTTTTAGAAAAGATACTAAATGATAATTTCCTCACAAAAGTCAGAAAAGCAAAAATTATAAACACATATGGATTAAACTTTAAAACATTTATTTCCTAAATAATATCCTAAAGAAAGTAAAAATTCAAGTCACTAACAGGGAGAAGGTATTTTTAACACTTGTAGCTGACAAAGGATCTGTATCAGGGACGTAAAAAGGCCTCTGAGAAGTCAATAAATAAATGATTAATAACCTAATAGAAAAACAGGCAAAGTCATGAACAGACACATCACAGGAGAAATCTAAATGTCCAACAAATATATGTAAAGATATCCAACTTCTTTTTCAAAAGACAAATGCAAACTAAAGCCATGAAATGAGACATTTCATTCCTACCTCAAGCACTGGTGTAGAATGTAGATTCTTGATCACTCATGCACATTCTTTTCTTTTACTTTTTTAAATTTTAAGTTTTTTACCATAGGGCACACATGTGCTCATTGGAGAGAGATAGAGACGGTGAGATGGAAAACGAGAAAACCACCCAGGGAGTATGGTCATGCCACAGTTCCTCCTCCTCTGTTCTCCTCTTGGGATTTTGGGCATGAGCACACATGTTCCTGGTATGATTTTCAAGCTGCCTGGTCTAGGATTTGAACCATGGTCCACCATGTGGTAGTCCGGTGCCTCAATCACCACACCACCTGTTGACCCTACTCATGCACTTTCATTGGGAAGGTAGTTTGGTACAGTTAGGAAAATAATTGGCATTACTTAATAAAGTTGAAGATCTCATATACAATGACCCAGCGGGAGAATTCCAAGGTATACCCAAGAAAAAGTTTTCCACCTATCTAAAAATATTCATACAAGCACTGTTAGTAATAGGAAAAAAAAAGAACAAATAAAAACAAGTTTTGTAACATTCAAGTAATAATCTGAACATAATAGAATAGAAAAAATATATAATCTGGAATGCTAAGCAGAAAAGTCAATGAATTTGAACTATATCCAGTCATATGGACAAATTTCAGTGACATCATAATGAGGGAAAGTAGTGAAAGCTCTGAAAAATACACATAATTTTATGGAGTTCAAAAATATGTAAAACTAAACAACAAAGCTAAGTGTGTGTGTGTGTGTGTGTGTGTGTGTGAATTGTTGGTGAAAAGGTACAAAATGCCAGGCCAGTAGGTGGCATTGGTAGTTCAGGTGCTAGATCCCACATGGCCGATCCTGTGGTTTGAATCCTGGGCCTGACAGCTTGAGAAACATCTGGGCATGTGTACATGCATGCCCAAACATCTGGGAGGAGAATGGAGAAAGGATTGGAGTGTGGCCATAACCCCAATGGGTGATTATTTCTCTCTCTCTTTCACTCATGCCAGTGCACATGCCCAATGGCAAAAATCTAAAAAAAAATAGTATGAAATATCAGTTAGGAAAGAGGAATCAATTCTGGTGCTCTATTACACAGCATAGTGATTCTAGTTAATGATAATGTGCTGCTTATTTCAAAATAGCTAAAGGAATTGGGACCAGCAGTTAGCGTAATGGCTATGTCGCTGGACTCCCACGTAGTCGACCACGGTTCGTGTCCTGGACCCGGCAGCTTGAACTCACGCCAGGTGCGTGTGCGTGCATGCCCAAGATCCCAAGAGGAGAATGGAGGAGAAGGAATTGCGGCGTGGCCATCCACCCTGGGGGGTAATTTCTCGCTTTCTGTCTCTCTATCTCTCTCTCTCTGTCTTTCTGGTGAGCACATGCACTCTATAGCAAAAACCTCTTCAAAAAAAAAAAAAAAAGAAAAAAATAGCTAAAGAATGGATTTTTAATGTTCTGACCACAAAGACATGGTAAACATTTGAGATAACGGAATGTTAGCTTGATTTGATCATTCCACAATGTGTACACATATGGAAACATTTCAGTACTCAATTATTATTATTTTTTATTTATTTTTTTTTGGAGAGATTTTTCACTATAGGGCGCGTGCGCTCGCCAGACAGACAGAGAGAGACAGAGAGATAGAAAGCGAGAAATCACCCCCCAGGGGGGATGGTCACGCCGCAATCCCTTCTCCTCCATTCTCCTCTCGGGATCTTGGGCACGCACGCACACGCGCCCGGCGTGAGTTTTAAGCCACTGGGTCCGGGACGTGAACCGCGGTCGACTACGTGGGAGTCCAGCGACATAGCCATTACGCTAACTGCTGGTTCCCAGTACTCAATTATTAATACTACTTGTTAGTTAAAAATATAGAATAAGTAAACAACATGGTATTAAGGAAAACAAAGACAAAGGTAAAACGATAAATAAAGAGAGCACTATACACTCTTCATGACAGAATGGGGTAGGAAACATGAGGGACTGCAAGAGTAAAGACCATGTTCTTCTGGAACTCGGGTGGGTACATAGTCACTTCTTCTATCATGTTCACACCTTGTACATATTTCATGAACATTATTTTAATACATTTAATATTAAATATATTAACAAAATGCCCCTATAACAGATAAAGAAAGACCCCTCGGCTTTTGAATTCATCAGTTTAAACTTTCTGAGCACTACAAAATTTACCCTGGTCTGTAGAGTACAGACATTCACCTCTACACCATCCTCAAATGCTGTGATATTTCGGGTAAAATCACCTATAAATGTCTGAAGTTAAGTGAATTGCCCACTTGCATCTTCCCTTCTTTCTTGACTATTGTTTTACAAATACTTCCAAATCCTGGTTAGGCTCCTGGGTGTTTAAAATGCCATAAGAACTGGTTTATGTAGGTAGATAAACTAAATTGTAGTCAATCATGAGTGTGTATTCTGTAGTTTATTTTCTGCATAACACTTGGAGAGAAACTGCTGACTTTCCAAGGACAAGCCAGGTGTTAGACAGGATCGGTATCAGGATCACGGATAAGACAAGATAATGGGTATCGAGTGATTTTATTCTCATCATAAACTTTCTTACAGGAGGAAGGCATGAGAGATGGCAGATCTGAATGGGTGTTTTGAAAGTGATTAGGGAACATTCACAGGTAACAATTTGCATGGAACATCAAGAGCTCTTAGGGATCTTAGAAGCTTTCTAGTTCCTGGCCCTCATTTTACAGAAAAAAGGAAGCAAGTCTCTCTCCCTAGGCCACATTGCTCATCAGTAGGACAGGAATTAACATGTTCTTTGTTGTTGTTTTAATCAAGTAGCATATTATTCCATTGCTTTGTTTAAATTATTCATCTATTTTCATTATTAAGTTTATATATTTGGGTCACTGGAATATTCTGGAAAACAGAGAACCTTCTTCTATATCTTACATCGTTTACCACTTTCAGAATTGGGTAAAATGAAGCATTTGAACCATATAAAACATGATCTAAATTTTTCTGATTCAGAAAGTACTCCTAATATAACATACCTTTGTTACCACAATTAATATTTCTTTTATATATATATGTATATATATATATATATATATATATATATATATGTATATATGTGCGTGTGCGTGTGTGTGTATATTTAATTTTTTCGAGAGATTTTTGTTATAGGGTATGTACGCTTACTGGAGAGACAGACAAAGAGATAGAAAGTAAGAAATCACTGTCTAGGGAGATGGCTATGCTGCAATCCCTTCTCCTCCATTCTCCTCTCAGGATTGTGGGCACGCATCCACACGTGCCTGGCATTGAATTTTTTCTCTTTTTTAAAAAAGAATTATTTTTTATTTAATTTTATTTATTCTCATTATTGTATTTTATTTTTTGATGTTAACCAGAGAGAGAGAGAGAGAGAGAGAGAGAGAGAGAGAGAGAGAAAAGGAAAGTGCGAAAGCAAGTCACCAGTTCCAGGACTTGAACCATGGTCAGCCATGTGGGAGTCCGGCAGCCTTAACCACCATACCACCCACCAGCCCCAGGCATTGAGTTTTAAGCCACTGACCTTGGACCCAAACTGTGGTTGACTATGTGGGGGTCCAGCAACATAACCATTATGCCATCTGCTAGTACTATTTCTTTAGTATACATTTAATTGTCAAAGGGCATGTGTGCTTACCACAGAGAAAGGGAGAAAGAGGGAGAGAGGAAGATCATCACCGTATGGGGTATGCTCATGCCTCATCTCCTTTCCTCCATTTCTCCTTTCTATCAGGGTTTGGGGCAGACATGCATATGTACTCAGTGTGTTTTTCAAGCCACCAGAGCTGGGATTTGAACCATGGTTGACCATGTGGGATGTGGCTTCCTAGGCACAAGGCTTAACCTCTGTGTTATGGTGCTTGCCCAGTATCTCATTATTTAACGTAGTTCCACTAAAATAGTTGACAAAGAATTCAAATTTATTTATTTTAAAATAAATAAATAAATAAAGTTAAATAAAATAATTCTTTTTTTAATTTATTTTTTATTTAACTTTATTTATTCATCCATTTTAATTTGACTAGAGAGGGTCAGAGAGAGAGAGAGAGGAAGGGAAACTGAGAAAACAAGCTGTCAGGTCCGGGTCTCGAACCACTGTCAGCCATGTGGGAGAACAATGCCCTTAACCACATGCCACCTGCCAGCTCAAATAAAATAATTCTTAAAAAAAAAAAATAAAGCACTTCTCCACTTACGAACTTCTCCACTTATGAACTCACTGCACATTGGTAGAGAACAATAGCTTTCAGTAGGTAATAATTTTCCTGTTCTACTTTGATAAACAAAAGGTTAGTGCTTGTCTTAAAACATGAGCACTAGAATGAATAACAATTTATTTTACTTAATTCATTTTCAACCTAACTTCTGCTAGCAATCAATTTGAAGTAAGAGAAACCATTGATTTCTTGAGTGTATAAATGTCAGGAATAATGTTATTAATTGATGATGAACTGTTTAATGATTTTGTGAGATTTTAAAAAATAAAAGTACAAGCAAAGTAATATGAATTATTGAAAAATCTGTCTCAATTAGTAAGAAATCAGAACTTTTCTCTTTTTTTCTTTTTCTTCTAGGAAAGATTTGTAAATCAGCCTATGTCTGACATGTGGGTATACTGAAAACTGTTATTTAACTTTTGTGCATACCTGTGTAGCTTCTAGTATAAAGTCTTGAATGATAAGTTTTTCTTCATTTGACAGACATTTGTGTTCTTCAGCCATAAGAGTGACCTTAAAGCTTTCACAGTTTATCGGCTCATCTTTATTTGGCCAGTAAACGAATTCATCTTCTGCCTGGACGATTAAAAACCAAAGAAGAGTCTACATTTTAATGTTTGCTAAGTTAGAGTGTGAAACATGACACTTAAGAACCCAAATGATTTCTTTGTTATTTTGCACTTAGTTTATAAATCATGGTGAACTTGTTGCTTCTCTACCTGACAACTGAGTAGAAAAGATTCAAGTAATTTAAAAACTCAGAACTTCCTAGCCTCATTTGGAATGGTTAGTGTCACTTTATAGTATATGTCAAGCATAAATGAAATACTAACTTCATTTGCTTTTTGAGTTCTTCAAACGCACAAAAAAAGAATGGTATATCCCTGATTATCCTTTCCATACTGGGAATTCACTTTAAAATATTTTTTTCTAAGGAATGCCTTAAACTAAGAAAATATCCAAATTGCCTAGCATATTTTATTTAAAAAAATGTAAATGGAAGTATATACATTGGCTTCACTTATGGTTGTGATCCTAATGTTTTAAAGCAGTATCACAAAATACATATATTTAAGTTAATTTTAAATTACTTTCATATAAAACTGCCATTCTTCACTTCTAAACCCAGATTACATAATCAAATGAAATCCAGCAGTAGACAAGGTATGGCTCCATTGGCATCAGTTTATTAGTTGGAAACAAAATCACATTACTTGTTCGTGGCTGGACTTTTGTCTATTGGAAACTGACATTTTTTTTTTTCTATAAGAAAAACCACTAAAAGTGGCCTATGGGACTTACCATGTTTTGGCCGTCAGGAATCATAACCACAAGTTGGGCATTATGGTCCCATATCATCCTCCAAAAATCTTTGATGGTATGAAGAAGTGGATGCTGGGTGATGATGAATTCATTGCTTTGATAATAACCCTACAAAACCAGAGAGAAGATTAAAACAACAACAACCCTGTCATATGCCTTAAACATTCAGAAAAATATTTATAAGGTAATAGACCTAAGTCAAAATAGTCTTCTTAGTTGGTGATTGCATCTATAAATAAAGTGATTATTACAGACAGTGTTTACTGGGCACTTCCTGTAAGCTAGTACAGCACTGGATGTTTTAGTCCTCTGCAGTCCTTTACTCTTCAGTATAGTATTGTGAAACAGAAATTTGGATCCTTGTCTTATAGATGATTAAACTGAAGCTTAAGAAGTGTGACGTGAAGAACCAACAGGTGGCATGGTGGTTAAGGTTCTGGACTTCCACATGGCTGACTTTGGTTCGAATCCCAGACCTGAAGTTTCTTGCTTTCTTATTTTCTGTCTCTCTCTCTCACACACAGGTGCCCTGTAGCAAATATATATATAAAATTAAATAAATAATTTTTAAAAAAGAAGTGTGAAGTGAAAAGTGGACCAGCAGCTGTGGCACAGTGTTTCCTAATGCAAGAGCCCTCTTCAGAGCCCTTGGTTGGCCTGAAAAGGTCCCAGGCATAAGCTAGGGAGTCTGCGATCCTGAGGAGCTGGAGGGCTGAGGAAAGAGAAACATGACATGAAGAGACCTTGCCAAGGGTACTTCTCTCTCTCTCTCTCTCTCTCTCTCTCTCTCTCTCTCTCGTATGTTCATGCATGTAGTCTAGCATGAAAGAGATAAAACAAAACCAAAAGTTCAGTATTGTGCTCAAGTTTATCTTAAGAATTTAAGTGTTACACCACCTTTAGGAGACTTACCAAAATGGCTTGTAGAAATGATCTACTATGGGGACCAGCAGTTTGCATAATGGCTATGTCACTGGATTCCCATGCAGTTGACCACGGTTCAAGTCCTGGACCCAGTGGCTTAAGCTCCGCTGGGCGTGTGTGCGTGTGTGCCGAAGATCCCAAGAGGAGAATGGAGAAGGGATTGTGGCATGGCCATCCTCACTGGGGAGTGATTTCTCGCTTTCTGTCTCTCTGTCTTTCTGGCTAGCACACACACACTATACAAAAACCTCTCCAAAACAACAAAAAAAGAAGTTATCTACTATACTAGGTAGAATGAAATATGCTGGACAGTTTATGCAAGGAGACTGTAAAAAGTCTGTGCAAAAATGGAATTAACATACAAGTTTATTTTGGCACAGGAAAATTTGAAATCCAAGTACTGTGTTTTTATAGTAGACATTTTCTATGAACTTTTAAAAGATGCTTTGTATTTCTCTTTCTCTCTGCGAGTCCCAATGACAGAATGACAAATTACACACCTATTTACAATATGAGAGCTCCAACGTCCAGACACCCTGGTTGCCTCTACAAGAGAGAAACCAGGGAAGTTTATTTCATATTTTGCTGTAGAAACCTGAGAGCTGGTGCCATTGGATTAATGGTAATTTCCACACCATAACTTACTAAAATTCTGGCTCTTCTAGCACCTTCGCTCTGGGGTCTTTCAGATCCCATTCCTACCCCCATGGGCTATGGAATGTATGTATGTATGGAATGTATGTATACATGCAGTATGGAATGTATTTAGATGCCCATACTGCACCTCTCCCATTTTCTGCACAGATATCCCTCAACAGTTTCTTCATTGAATAAATCAAACCGAGGTTTTAGAATGGAAATTAGGACCCTTTCATCTTTTGTCAGGCTCCGTGATTGATCTGAAATGGTAAGATTACATAACGGTGATGAACGCACTCTTTTTCCCTTGTGGAAGATCTAATACAAGAGGAATCTATTGTGTCTGTAGAAATGCAAGTCCTCTATTGAGCCCAGTTTGCAGGTGAGAATGGAACTGCCTTAGTGGAGTAGTAACATCAGTGACGTCAGGCCCAGGGGCTTTGCCTTGGTAAATGAAATGGAGTCTACTAGGTGGATGGGTGTGTTTTCATCTGATCATCAGTCTGGAATAGTGAGTTTGGGTTCCTGTATCTACTCTTTTTTTTTTTGCTTGAGGTTTCTTCAGTCCCAGCAAAGAATGCTGTTACTCCACCTGTTTTTGTGGGCTCTGGGCCTGCAGTCACTGGATTGGACTCAAGTTTAGCAGTGGCACTGCCCATGCCCGCAGTCACTGAGTCAAGCAGCCCACTCTGGTTGATTCTGGAACACCAGCTGATGAGCTGTCTCTCCAGTGACTTCTTTGACTTACCATGATATAGGAGGCATTGATGTAGTCCGTGCCTTCTCCACTCAGGGACGAAATGCCAACCCTTGATCTTTCCACTGGAACACAGAACATTATCAGCACACATAATCACAGCACTGTACTGTTCCTCCTCTCCCTCTCAAGACAAATATAGTGGCATTTCTTAAGATGAGAGTCTTTGACTTCAAGCTAGTTTTTCTATACATTTTATATTTTTAGATGAGACTTCAAGGGTTTGTTTATAAATCGCTTTTTTAACAGCTACATATTGAGTATGATTAGAAAAATCTGAGTGAACAGTATTTGTTCCAAGGTATAAATGTTGCCAAGTTGCCTACAATGCTTTCTAGTATTAAAAAAAAGCCATTATTTTGGGACCAGTAGATGGAGTAATAGTTATGTTGCTGGACTCCCACATGACTGACCATGGTTCGAGTCCTAGACCCAGCAGCTTGAAACTCATGTTGGGTGTGTGTGTGTGCGTGCCCAAAATCAGATCCAGCAGCTTGAAACTCATGCTGTGTATGTGTGAGTGAGTGTCCAAAATCCCAAGAGAAGAATGGAGGAGAAGGGACTGTGGCATGGGTTTCCCCCCTTGAGGGTGGGGGGTGATTTCTTGCTTTCTGTCTCTCTGTCTCTGTTCCTCCTATAATAAAAATCTCTCAAAAAAAAGGTCGTTTTTTTGAGATTCAACAAAACTTACCTGGGATGATGGAGGAGGCTCTGTTCTTTTCCCTATTGCATTGCTTTAGGGCTGTAGAATAGTCACTTTGCTGTATATTTGATTGACTCAGGAGCTAAGCGAAGGAGTCGAGGGAAAACACCAATTATTTCACTTAAGTCACCCAGACACCACATACACACACAAGCACGTATGCAGCACAACCCAAATGGGATACTGACTATAAATACATTTGAATTATTTTCTGAGAATTTCTTGAACGAAACCTGTTTCAGGAAACTCTCTGGAATATCTTTATAATAGACCAGGGCAGTTGGAAGCAGCAGAGAAATCTATAGTTTGACTTTTAGTCTCAGCTTCCTCTAAAGATGTGTACCCGCCATTTTTTCTACTTAAATCTCACTCCGAAATGTGAAGGTAAATTGCGTTGTGTGTGTGTGTGTGTGTGTGTGTGTGTGTGTGTGTAGAGAGTGAGTTAGATTTTATTCATTTCTTTGAACTGATATTAAGTAATCCACTACATGAATAATCTACATTCTACTTATCTTCTCTCCAACTAGTGAATGTTTGGGTTATTTCCAATGCTTGTTACTAGTATTTTTATTTATTTATTTTTCAATGTTTTGATATTTTAACTTTTGTGGTAATTAATATCACTGGAATATTTCCTAATATGCATACATGTGAGGGTTTCTATAAAGAATTAGGAGCCATCAGTGTTTTAAGTTTTTTTGCTATAATATGAGTACGCTCACCAGAGAGACAGAGGCAGTGAGAGGAAAAGTGAGAAATAACCCCGCTCCCTCAGGGTGGGTGGCCACACTGCAATGCCTTTCCCTCCATTCTCCTTTCTGGATTTTGGGTGCACACACACATGCACCTGGTGTGATTTTCAAGCTTCTGGGTCTGGGGCTCGAACTGCAGTTGGCCACATGGAAGTCTAGTGCTCTAACCACTATGCCACCTGATAGTCTGATGGGTGACAAATGATATATCATGGTTTTGATTTACATTTACTCAATTACTGCGAGACTATGAACTTCAGTGCTCAGTAGCTATTTAGATCTTTTCTATGATGACTGATTTTTCATATTTTACTTCATTGCCACTTATTAAATCATAGGGGTTCTTGATGTCATGATGCAAATCTAGAGTCTGTTTAAAAAGTGACAAATGATTTTTCTCTCTAATCAGACAGAGATATATGGCTAGTTTAAAATTTTTTTTTTTTCTTTAAAAGGTCTGCAAATTATGGGTCAGCAGGTGGCATGGAGGTTAAGGCAACCGGATCCCACAAAGCTGACTGCACAGTTCAAGTCCCAGACTCAGTGACTTAAAAATCACATGAGGGACATGTGCATGTATGTTCAAAATTCTGAGAAGAGAACAGAGGAAAGGGATTGAGACATGCCCCATGGGGAGGGGGGTGATTCTGAGAGGGTGATTTCTTACTTTCCCTCTTCCTGTCTCTGTCTCCCTCCTGTGAGTACGCATGACCTTTCTCATACAAAAAAAATACAAAAAAAAAAAAAAGTTCTGCCAATTATGTCTTTACTTAAAAAAAATCCTTCTTTACCCTGAAGTCAGCAAAAGTTACTCTCCAACATTTTCTTAGAATATTGGGTTGTGATGAAAGTCATGATGCATTTTTGCATAGAGAAACATAGAAACATACATCATGACTTTCCCGATGACCTAATAGTTATAAAGGTTGGTTTCACCTTTAGATGTTTAATCTATCTTGAACAGTTCAATTTTTGAGGTGTAGTAGAGAGAACTAATTTTACTTCTTTTTCCAGATGGGGATTTCCCAGTGCCATTTGATGCTATGCCTTCCCTGACTAACCTGTGATGTCTCTACCACGTAACAGACTTTCTCCTATGCGTATTTCCTCTGCTGGTCAGTTTTTTAATGTTACCTCACATGATGTCTTTCATATATATGCAACAGAATCCTATTCCTTACTTTTTTCTTTTTCAGCATAGGTTGGGTGTTTTGAGTTCTTTACTTTTCCATGTTAGATTAAAATCTGTTTCTCATTTTCCATGAATTGTCCTGCTAGAAATTTAATTGATACCACATTGACTTTTGTACTCAATTTACACAGAATAAATATCTTAACAATATTTCCATCCATTCACATTTTATGTCTTTTTTTTAAGTTTATTTATTTCTCCCATAAAAGAGAGAGAGAGAGACAGAGAGAGAGAGAGAGAGAGAGAGAGAGAGAGAGACTGTCTACAATGACAGTCTAACATTTGTGGCACCAGGGACTGGTTTCACTGGCTATATCACTGATTTGACTTGCTGATATTTTAAATAGGACTTTATTGGCCTACAAATTTCCTGTACTGTCCTATAGTTTGGGCATTAAAGTCATACAAGTCCCATAAAATAGCTGGGCTAGGTTTTAGACTGGATGTTTCACTCTAAATTTTGGAATATTCTGTGTTTTAAAAATTTGGTAAATCTTGACATTAATTTATTCCAGACCTGGTCATATTTTTGAGGTAAATTTTGGGCAACTGGTTCATTTCTTTAGTAGTAATTGGTCTGTTTGGACTTCTTTCCTTTTTTTCTTTCTTCTTCTTTTTCTTTCTTTTTAACTGGTTGGACCAGATAAGTACTTAAAAAATTTATTTATTTCTTCCCTGAGAGAAACAGAGAGAAGAGAAAATCTTCAACAGAATTCTGATGCTGTAATTTACCCCCAGTTTTCTGCCAGCCCCGGATCATGGATATATGTATGCCCAGTGTACTCAGAGAGGTCTGGGGACTTGAACTAGGACTCTCTGTGTGAGATCGTCTTGGAGAATATTGCACCCTGTCTATTCCCTCTTACTTTTTTACAGACAGGGTCTTGCTATGATTGCTAGGATACAATCTTCCTGCTCCCTCTTCGAGTATCTGGGACAACATTTGGGCTTTTAGAATAGAGTATCAAACCCAGGCCATTTTTGTGGCCTCAGCCAAGTACACACCTACCAGTGTGTACTACCACAGCTAGGCTGGACTTTTTAATTTCTTTTAAAATGCATTTTGATTATTTTTTTCTTCAAATTACTCATTTCATGGTTTTTTTTTTTTTGTTTGTTTTGTTTTTTTTTTTTTGTTTTTTTGTTTTTTTTTTAGAGAGATTTTTACTATAGGGTATATGTGCTCGCTGGAAAGACAGAGAGAGAGAAAGCCCGAAATCACAGCCCAGGGGAGATGGCCATGCCACATTTTTTTCTCCTACATTCTCCTCTTAGGATTTTAAGCGTGAATGCTCATGCACCCAGCATGAGTTTCAAGCTGCCAGGTCTGGGACTTGAACTGTGGTCAGCCACATGGGACTCTAGCACCTTAACCACTATGCCACCTGCCTGCCCTCATATACATTTAAAAAATTTATTGTCACAAATATGTTCATAGTATGCTTTCATGTTTAGAAAAACATTTCTAAATTATAATTAATGTCCTCTTTTATCTTTTTTATTATTTATTTGTCCATATTCTCCGCACCCTCATCCATATAGACAGAGATTTGTCAATTGCTTACTGGGCAAACGAGAATTCTGTTGAAAATGGTCTGTAAATGTCTGTAAAAAACTATTGTAACAACCTAACTTTAATGTTCTACATTTCTTTATATGTTTTTGAAATCCAAATTGTATACTTTTTCTTTCCTTAAAGCACAAAATGTGGTTATTGAGAAGGCAGAAAGCCTGAGGAAATTCACGGCAATCAACATCGTGTGTGTTGCAGACTGGAGGGAAAAAAATTGCATAAGGAAAAAGTAGGAACAAAAGGTTTGTTAACTCCCTGGATTTTCCCAGGGTCTTCCAAATGCTTCCTGCATATTCTTTCTTATATTTTTGACTATGCTAATATACAGTGTATTCATGATGGGAAAATTCATTTTGGAAGCTGTAATGATATACAGTAATTAAAAGTATTAGAAAAAGAAAGAAAGGAGAAAGAAAGAGAGAAAAAGAGAAAGAAAGAAATTGGCCCTCTTCCTCCAGCAATCCTGACAAGAAAGTATCACAGGGACAGTGGAGAGCAGGATAACATCGCCTCTGTCCCCATGGAAGGCTGTGACTCTCTGGTCTCTGGTCTTGGTTGGCAGTTCCGGTAACACCTGAATTCTGTTTTCTGATTTCTGTGCTTCCTGATTTCTAAAAGTCAGAGAGCCAGTATCGCAGGAGGTGCAGTACTGAACAAAACATGCTCTCCTCTCTGGTTTCCTGCCGGAGATGGGGTGAGTAGGAGAAACAGGGGTTGAAGGAGCTATTGTTCTGGTGTGGCCTATTCTAGTTCAGGGGTTTCAAGTGAGACACATTTTTTTTCCAAAGAGAAGTAGGAACAACCCGAGCCACAGCACTCATGTTCAAGTGGTCTGTGTGTGTGTGTTTTTAAGTCGAAAGAGTACTTGTATAGTCTGTATTACAAGGTGTGTCTGTTCACTCTGTTAAGCTCTGTGTCCTCCGTTCCTCGATTAACTCTACATTTATAAAAGTTAGTGTAGAAAAAAGTTAGAACTTTTCTTCTTGCTAGTCAGAATTAAGTTTCTCCTTGAAACTTACCGCGTGGTGTCATAACCTTTTGTAAAGAACAAGGATGGTGAAAATATAAAGCCATTGTACCCACAGCACTCAACCTGTCCGTGTGGCCTTGTTGATTCAAATGAGAACACACAGGGACATTTACTTCTGCGGTGACATTGAGAGGCTTCTCTAAGGACTCACCTGGAATTGTTTCTCCAGCTTCGTTTTGCCTGTTGGTCCAGGAATGAGGAGTGCATTAACATAGGCATGAATATGACTATCCGGGACTTCAGTTTCTTTACTAAGTATGGCTTCAACCAGTGTGTCGTGAATGAAGACATATTGTTCCTGGCCAAACAACGACAATAAGGGACATTTCTTCAAGGTTTCCTCACATGTACCTAGGTACAAAAGTTGTACCTTCCATTGACAGACAGACAGAGTTTTACAGTGTGGGGAAACTCACCAAGACCAGCTTATCAGACCTGGCAGCAAGCCAGACAGAGGAACAGAGATGGTTAAGGAGAAACAACCTCTTCTTTTTGGTCACCTAGTTACTGTGCACTGACACTTGTAGGTAGGAGGCAGGAAGATCTGGGGAGGCCAAGGAATGTCCTCTCTGCCTATCCTTCAGGCCTGACATTTCTACAGTTTGCAGGACTTTCCTGATTTCTGTGCTTCTGGGGTCTGCTCTTCTGGCAACCCCAACGTTTAGCATGTCATATAATTTAGTTCTTTTTTTTGAGAGTTTTTTTTTTGCTATAGGGCACGTGTGCTTGCCAGAAAGACAGAGACAGAGAGGCAGAGAGACAGAAAGCGAGAAATCACCCCCTAGGGAGGATGGCCATGCTGCAATCCCTTCTCTTCCATTCTCGTCTCGGGATCTTGGGCACGCATGCACACGCGCCTGGTGTGAGTTTAAGCTACCGGGTCCGGGATTTGAACCGTGGTTGACTACATGGGAGTCCAGCAATGCAGCCACTATGTCAACCGCTGGTCTCAATTTAGTTCATTTTTATATAGAGGTTTTAAAAATTTTATTAATTTACTTATTTATTTTTTAAGAGAGATTTGGCTATAGGGTGTGTGCACTTGCTGGAGAGACGAAGAAAGACAGAGAAACAGAAAGTGAGAAATCACCCCTCCCTCCCCACAGGAGAATGGCCACACCACAATCCCTTCTCTTCCATTCTCCTCTCAGGATTTTGGGCACACACGCACACACACACACACACACACACACACACACACACGCCTGGCATGAATCTGAAGCTGCCGAGTCCAGAATTTGAATGGTGGTCACCTACATGAGAGTCCAGTGATATAACCATTATGCCATCTGCTAGTCCCCACAGTTGTTTTGTAAGAAATATTTTTTTTCTATAGGGCATATGTGATTGCTGGAGAGACAGAGAGAGAGAGAGAGAGAGAAACAGAAAGCAAAAAATCACCCCCTGGGGGTATGGCCATGCTGCAATCCCTTCTCTGTCTTCTCTATTCTCATCTCGGGACTTTGGGCATTCACGCACACGTGCCTGGGGTGAGTTTTAAGGTGCCAGGTCTGGGACTTGAATTGCAGTCAACTATGTGGGAGTCCAGCAACATAACCATTATGCCACCTGCAGTCCCATTTTTATACAGACTTTTTAATAGTGCTTTTTTGTTTCTTGTATGGGGCTCTTCCATAATCTTTTCTGACCAGAATATTCTTTGACAGAAGAAAGGTTTTGTTTGTTTATTTTTTAATTTTGAAAAGGCACATGCACTCACCAGACAGAGAGAGACAGAGAGAAAGAGAGAGAGAGAAAGGAAAAAAGCAACACCACAGTTAGCCACGTGGAATCCAACTCCCTTTACCACTAGGGTATGGGCTGGTCCTTGATTTAATTTAAAACCCATTTAGCCATATGCTTTCAGTTTTTTTCTAACTCCCACCCACAGTTTTCAAATTAAATTAGTTTTTATTTAGAAACAGTAAAAAGAAGATGCAAGTTTATAGTTTATCCTTTGTCATTTATAGGTGAAGTATAAGGGCGTAACAAGTGGTGTAATTTAGGCATAATTCAGATTTTTAAAATAGATAAACGAATGCATTAATTCACTTTATATATAAATCACTTGAGGTTTTTGCTAGCAGGAATGGGTGTTAACTGATTCATTTACTCCTTTTCTGGGTCTTCTTTGTTTCCGGCGTCATTTGAAAGGTAATCCCCTTTGTGGTTACTAATAGGACAAATTTATGTGGTCTACCCATGGCACATCTGCAATTACTTGGTGTTAGGTGTTTAATTGTGTCTCCCAAAAAGATATGTTAAGGTTCTAACCCTCCAGTACCTAGAATATAGCCTTATTTGTATTAATAGAGTTTGGGTTCAGCAGGTGGCATAGTGGTTAAGGCACTGGACTCCCACATAGCCAACTGTGGTTTGAGTCCCAGATCCAGTGGCTTGACTCACACCAGGCACACGTGTGTGTGTGTGTGTGTGTGTGTGTGTGTGCCTTAAGTCCTGAGAGAAGACTGGAAGAGAAGGGATGCAGCATGGCTATCCCCTTTCGGGGGTGATTTCTCACTTTCTGCCTCTCTGTCTCTCTAGCAAGCACATGCACCCTATAGCAAAAATCTCTCAAAAAAATTAAATTAAATTAAAGATAAATAAATAGGGTTGTTGTAGATGTAACTAGTTATGATGAGATCACCTGGATTAGGATGGTTACTTGTATCCTTATAAGAAGAGAAAAATTTGTCAGAGACACAGAGAAGACAGCAGGGGGAAGACTGAGGCTGAAGTTGGATTTACATTGTCATAAGGCAAGGAAAGCATGGGCCTGTCAGAATCTGGAAGAGGCAAGGGATGACCCTTCACTAGAGGGTTCAGAAAGAGCCTTTTTTCCCCAGACATCTAGACTTCAGAACTGTGAGACAATATATTTCTGTTGTTTTAAGTCACCTAGCTTGTAGTACTTTATTATGACCGTTCGAGGAAATGAATACATCTGTATTCCAGTAACATTCCCATATCTTAGGTGAATAAAGTTATCTTTTTAAAAATCATACCTCAGTTTGCACCAAATAATTTCTTTGTGAACGAATGTGCTTTAAGAAGCCAAATATATTGACAGTTCCTTCGTGCTGAATTTGTTGCAGCATACTGTCGAGCACAATATATGTTCCTGTCCTTCCAACTCCAGCACTGAAGGGAACACAAAGAAAGAAGAATGTCAATGTCAAGTGTAAAAAAGTGAGAAAATAGGTCACTACCGGCTGTCCTGTTGATTAAAACAATTTCCTTCTCCCTGCAAATGGACCACATTCATAAATGCAGTAACTGAAAATCGTGAACAGTTTAGTAGTTAAGCACAATGCATGAAACCCCAAATTTAAAAGTTTCTTTTTAATTTTTTTTTTTTTTGGTCATGCATGGGTCAAACTGCAAACTACCTGACAATTTATGTTAAAGATATTTTTCTTTTCAATAATTATATTGATGATTCATTACATATTATACAATACATATATGATGTGTCAAAGCACAGCAAATAGACATTTAATCTGAGGAAAATAAAAGTACTGACTTCACCAAATGCTGACAAGAAAAGGTCCCTGGGTCTATTTTGCCAGATAGACATGTTTGTGAAGGTTTCCGCATTAATGGGAAAAAGAATTTGATAAAGCTTTCAGTTGAAAATATCGTTTCAGTGAAATGGTGAGGAATAAAGCATAACTTCAGTCCTTTGTAAAGGGCCATTATCTATCGACTTCTTCAAAGCCTCCACCAGAGGGACAGAATTCATAGGCAGAGATTCTTTTCAAATGTCCGACAAGTAGGAAGTGCTAGAGTGGAAAATTAGCACCTGCTCTGCACAAAAGCCTGGTCCTTCTCCATTTGCTCAGAAACAATTCCTGACCTTCAAAAGCTATTTTTCTTACATCTTCCTGTTTTCCCCAGCTTATCGTCAAGCTAACAGAGAAAAAAAAAAAAAAAGAAAAAAACTGAAGACAGGTCTCTCAAACTTTGTCTGAGGATAACTCTCAGATAGGTAATTAGAATGTGTCAGATAAACTGTATATCAAAGGAAAACACTTGCTTCTGTAAAAACACAGAAACTGCCTTGACAAAATACAGCACATAGAAATGAATTTGATTTTTGTAATCATTATGCTTGGCACAAAGCCAACATTTGGTAACTGTTACCTGTTACATTATTTTCGCTGGAAAATAGCAGGTTGAAAACTGCTGACATCCTGTTTCTCTTTCTTTAAAAAAAATTATTAACCTAATTAAAAGATGGGAAAATGAGCTGAACCAAAATCTCTCTAAGGAAGACATACGAACAGCCAAAAAGCATATGAGGAAATGCTCAACATCCCTCATCATAAGGGGGATGCAGATAAAAACCACAATGAGATACCACCTAACCCCTGTCAGAATGGCAAAGATGAAGAATATAAAAAATGGTAAGTGTTGGCGGGGATGTGGTGAAAAGGGAACCCTCCTACACTGTTGGTGGGAATGAAAAGTAGTTCAACCACGGTGGAGAACAACATGGAGGTTCCTCAAAGATCTACAAGTAGAACTACCATTTGACCCAGCAATCCCGCTTCTGGGTATTTACCCAAAAGACAGGAGAATGCTCAGTCAGAAAAGTGCTTGCACATCAATGTTTATTGAAGCATTATTCACAACTGCCAAGACATGGAACCAACCTAAATGTCCACAAACTGATGAATGGATTGGAAAAGTGTGGTATATATATTCTATGCAATACTACTCAGCCATAAAAAAATAACAAAACCCTGGCATTTGATAGAAAGTGGTCAGATATGGAGGATCTATTTCTGAGTGAAGTAAGCCAGGCTATGAAAGAAAGATATTGTATGTATCCACTCAATATATACCGACTATCCACACTTTATGGTAGAGAGCGAAAAATTGGAGGACATAAAAGCAATGAAGGTACTTAACGAGAATAGAACAGTGTGGAATGGGGGAGGTGAAGAGGATAGAGAAAGATAGCAAGAGAACAAATAGAGAGGCAGGACGTTAGTGAGAAACAGATATGGCTTATTACCTGTTGATGATGACATGTATAGTATTCTCAACTGGATTGGTCTGAGAAGTGTTTCATGATGGGTAAAGTCTTTTTACAAGCAAAATGAGAAATAGTGATTGACTGTTTTAAAAAATAATTAGAATAATAATAATAATGATTGGGAAAAACAGAAAAGATATTGAATGATGAAGTGGGGAGATTAATGTCTCTGTATTGACTGACATGTATGGCATTCCCTTTTGAAAAAGCAATGTAATACACTGTAAAGTTATATGTAATCCAGTGTAATATAAAGAAGATTATGATGATAATAAAAATTAAAAAAAATAAAAACAAACAAACAGACAAAAAACACTACTATTTCTATTTATCAACCGGTCTTTGAAATTAAAGTTCTCATGTTTTATTTAAGTCAATAAAATATGCAATGTGATATATTCGAAATGCAATGTGATTTGATTAAATATACATTAGAAAGAACTCAAGAAAATAAGAAAGGGATTTTGGTCTTAAAGAGTTTAAAAATAAAGTTATTCTGCTATTTTCCCTACTTTCTGTGGCTTTTGTTTCTCTCCTGTAAACCTGGTATAAAAACTCCACAATAGATTGTTAACCCTAGGAACAAGAGTTGTGTCTCAAGCATTTATATCCTACAGTGTTATCTGTTGTAATAAAAGTTTAACAACAAAAACACGGCTCCACCTGTCTCACACATAATAGGTTGAAACCTTTTTTAGCAATCACATAGAACACTGAACATCAGAAAAATACCTGGTGCTTTGAAATATTCAGCAATCAAATTCTGAGACTGCCATGCTCATTTTCTAGTGAACACTACTTATGGCAATGAGCCTATCATTTCCTCTCCCTCTCTTCAGGAAATACTTTACACTTTGGCAGAAAGTTCGTCCCACTGATATCCTTTGGGTGAGCAGAAACAATGGGATGGGTGTAGAAGCACATCTTGGAGACTCACCTGCAGTGGACAACCACAGGCCCCACTGCATGGCGCTTGGCGTGAGCTGCCTTTCTCACGAAGGTCAGCACAGGCAGGGAGTACTCTGGGACGCCCATGTCAGGCCACTGTGTGTAGTGATACTGAGTCACCACGCGCCCACTGGGTCTTCCTTTCTGGGAGCCCTGGAAGAGTTCAGACAGCTGGTGACAGTAATACACACACACACACACACACACACACAGGGAGCCCATTGAGCTAGGCTACATTGTTTGGTCAAACACTAGCCACACAAGATGTTGCTATAAAGGTACTTTTTTAGGTATGATTAACATTTAAGTCATTAGACTCCATAAAGCAGATTATCCTCTGTAATATGGAGAATCTCATCTAAATAGTTGAAGGCCTTAAGAGCAAAGGATGAGGTTTTCTGAAGTAGAAGGAATCCTCCCTAAGGTTGGAACACAGAACCCTGCCTGAATAGCCAACCTGTTTCCCTTTTGAATTTGTTTTTCAAAATTGTTTTAAATCAAGAAACATAAATGTCATGGTGTACAACATATGTTGAAATATGTATATCTACATTGTAGAGTGGCTGCATCAAGCAATTAACAGATGCATTACCTTACAATCTTATTTTCAAGGTGATAAAACCTTAAATCTACAATCTTAGAAAATTTTAAGCATGTAATATTTCATTATTAACTGTAGTCACCATATCAAACAATAGATCTTTTGAACTTTTCCTCCCATCTAACTGAAATTTTATCTCCTTTGACCAACATTTCCCCAATCCCTTCAATACCCAGCCCTGGTTACCACTATTTTATTCTATGCTTCTATGAGTTTACTCTTTTTTAGATTCTATATAAAAATGAGATGATTCACATTTGTCTTTTGTGCCTGGCTTCTTTTATTTTACATAATGTCTTCTAAGTTTACCCAAGTTGTCACAATTAACAAGATGTCCTCTTTTTCTTTTTAAGACTAAAGAGTATTCTGCTTCATAGATATACCACATTTTCTTTGTCCATTCATCTTGATGGGACAGACATGCCATTTGTTCAATCACCTTTTTGATTTTTGTGTTCCTTAGAGTAAAATTCCTCACAGTATAATAAGCAAGCACTTGAACGTTCTTCTGATTGACCAGAAAGTTCCCATACTCCTCGCTCCCATCGGCAGGCCAGTACTGGTCACATTTTCTCTGCAAACGACAAGCAATGATGCTATTTCTGTATTTTTAACATAAAAGTCTGTGAATTCAGTAGACGTTTGAGATGGTGGCAGGTGGGACTTCTTAATTTTTAAAATACTTTCTTTCCTTTCTAAGTGATTGAAAATTAGTCCTAGAGAAGACTAGAAATAAAAATCATAGAACTGAAAAGAAACTTAAGATGCTCTAGTCCAAACTTTCTCCTTTCAGATGAGGAAACTGTGGTCACATTTTCAAAGGTTATTTCTTTTTGAGAAAGAGAGAGAAAGGCAAGCACCCTCCACAGAGTCTCATACCACCATCACCCTCCTCCAGCAAGCCAGGATCGTGGGCTCGTGTGTTTGGCATGCACAGGCTGACCCAGGAGCCTAATCTGTGATCATCCATATGGACCTAACACCACTGAGGAGAATCTCACTTCTGTTCCACAGAGCCAGCCCATTGTTACCACAGACCCAGGAATAAAATTCAAGTGCTGTGAGTTAAAATCTATTTCATGCTACATTGTTTTTCAGCGAGTCTCTTTTACCTTTCCTCATCATGTGAAGAATACATTTAAGTCTGCCTTATATAGCTGAATCTGAAAGTTTGGAAGATGTAGTAGCAGGCAGGGCAACTGTAGATACTAGAGCTAGTAAGAATAGGGATAATATGGGGGGGGTCATAGAGGGAGGAAGGGGAACTGGGGAAGAAAAAGGATAGTACATTTAATTGACACAAAACATGAAAAGTTATTTGCTGATGATAATGTATATGGTAATGTCTTTGTCTTGACTGATATTCACTGTGTCTGTGTGGAAGAAGCAATGATGTACACTGTAAAGGTATAGGGATTAAATGTAAATTAAATTAATTAATTCATTTTATAAAAGGAAAATTAGAAGCAGATAGCGTGACTCAGAGTGAAAATATGTAATGTTAACAGTTTCTCTTCAGATGTCATACTTCCCAAAAAGGATTAGCCTTCATAACTTTTACTTTCTAATGCCTTCTGTACTAAAATGAGTTAGTTCAAGGGCCTCTAATCGCTATTTCAGGGGTGATATAACAGATTAGCTACATACCCTTCCTTTTTCCACAAGGTTCGTTATCATTACAATGACTTCCACATTATGTTCCCATATCATTCTCCAGAAATCTTCAGCTGTGGATTTTAGGGGCCCTTGGGCAGCGATGTAAGCCTTTGGTCTATTGTAACCCTGAAAACACCAAAAAAAAAAGAAAAAGAAATGTTTTTCATAACCGACTTATTTATTCAACTGTACAATACTTAATTTTTAAGGTCAACATACTTTTTCCATAAAAAGAACCCTAAAAATACTCTACAAAGCTGGAGAAACTCGATAGTGGAAGAGACAGCAACTCTTCTTTTAATTGTGATATTTGCAAAAAAAGAAAAAAAAAAAAGAAGTATTCTGTTTCCTTTGACACAACCACAATGCTCTGCATCTTTAGTAAACGTAGTAATTAAATGCATTTAATTCCTATGTTTCAAATCTGGTCCTTAATTGTGCTGCTTTTCAATATATTTTAGTCAGTGGAACTCAGTTACCTACGACAGTGAAGAGACCTCGGGAGGTGTGGCCTCCTTATTCTCTTGATGGAACTGAGCAAGACTGAGCGTGAATAGCTTGCTGTCACTTAGCACCCAGTGTTAGACACACAAGATGCTTGGCAAACCGGATAAGTCTGTCATTTATACAAAATGGAAACATCTTCCCTGATTTACAGATAAGGAAACTGAAGGTCAGAGGAGTTGTGTCTTTCCAAGGTTCAACAGTAGGCCAGTGAAGAGCTGGAATTCAAAACCAGTTCTGACTCCAAGGCCATATTTATTCTGATATACATGTTACCTCCCCTGGAAGTATGAAGTGGTTGCCCAGAAAAAAACCCACTTTATAATATGTACTGGTTTTTTTAAAAAATTTTTTTGTAAAGATTTTGACATAAGGCACATGCGCTTGCTGGAGAGAAACAGACAGAGACGATGAGAGAGAAAGTAAAAAATCATCTCTTGGGGGGATGGCCACACCGCAATCCCTTCTCCATCATTTTCCTCCTGGGATTTTGGGCACACACGCACACATGCTTGGCATGGGTTTCAAGCAGCCAGGCCTGGGACTTGAATTGAGGTCATCCATGTGGGAGTCTAGAGCTTTAACTACTATGCCACCTGCTGAGCACATACCCTAATTTCTTTGACTTAAGGGTCCACACAGCATTAACCCAGAAGGCAGCTGGACTGTGATATCAGTGTCAGGGAAATAACTGAGTTTCACTGATGTTCAGCAGATCACAATATACAAGTAAGTTGGGGAGTGGTCAACAATGTCTAGAGAGCTCTAGTAAGTCCCACAAAGTTGGGTACTGTGAGGAGTCCCCAAAATGATAAAGACTGAAAACTGATTTAATATTCGTATGTTTGTCTGCCATTTACATCATAGGGATTTTTCAATTAGGAAATACTATCTGTTTATGCATGTCAGTGTGCCAGGAAATTAAAAATAAGCCCTGCCCTTGTCCCTCACAATGAAGAATTTATAAACCTATGTGAATATACACATTCCCTTCACTATACATCGCCAACCTTAACTCTCTTCCTCACCTAGGACAGAAGACAAGTACAATAGCTTGAGTGATAGTCTTAAATCCCCTACTCATAAAATGTCTAAAAATAACTTACTGTGGATTTTTTACTTCTTATATATCAAATAAAATGTATTAAGTACTAGTTTGTACCATATAGCCAACTCAACCTAATAAGATTTTCCATAAAATTTTCAAGTAAAACATCCTTACATCAACATAATTGGCATTGATGTAATCGGTCAGTTTGCCATCTTTTTCAGCAAGCTGTGCAAGCTTAACTCTGCTGTGATCATCTGTAATAAAAAAGAAGACACTACTTTTCAGAATAAAAGTCATTTCAATCTACGTATTTATAATATCTCACAAAATTTAAATTGACACGCACACACAAACACATATTTACTTTAATAGAATTTTGGGGGATATAGGAATGGCAAAGATAACAGCAACATTATAGTAAGAATCTCTGTCCCTGGGAAACTTTCCAATGCAGTAGGTGAGAACAGGAAGGGGACGTACAGTGCCAAGAGAGATGAACAATATCAACGGGAATATGAAAGCAGAAATTATATTGGTTTGGGATGATAATGAAAGTGTCCATAGAGATTAAAACCTCGAGATGGTATTTAAAATTATTTTTTATTATTTATTTAATTTTATTAATATTATTTTTTAATTTGATGAGAGAAAGAGAGGAGGGGGAGAGTGAGAAAGCAAGACATCAGGTCTGGGACTCGAACTGCATTTGGCACCCCAACACCACACCATCTGCTGGCCTCTAGAATTTTTATTTATTTATTTATTTTTATATTAGAGGGTACATGTGCCTGCATGCGTGAGAGAGAGAGAGAGAGAGAGAGCGCAAGCACCCCTCCTCCACAATGATGCCTGGTCATGGTGTAATCCTTTTCTTCCAATTCTCCATTTTGTCAGGATCTTTGAAACACATGAGACTAAAATCCCATGTGGGTATCCACTTTGCTGTGAGGTCAGCTCTTAGGTGGTTCTAGAAGATGGATACTGGAGCTATGAACAGTGGAGAGCCACTTAAGGAGAAAGAAGCATGGTGGACCTCAGAGAGTGAAGGAAGGATCACAGCATAACATGCTGAACAGGAGGCTAGTGGAGGAAGAGTAGAAGAGAAGGAAGCGGGAGGGACCTGAGGAAGTTGCTAAGTAATTACAGTAACAGCCACTGCTGATGGAAGCAGGAGAGTGGTCACCCAAGCACAGAGGAGGGGAATCTAGCACTGCCCATCAAAAGAGGTGGAAAGCTATGGTAACTGATACTCAGAGTGACTCTGGAAATCCAGAAATCCACATATGTTGTAACAAGGAGTTTGGTTCTACAGAGAAAACACAGTTATTTGGAGGAGATGTATACTGAACGAGGGAAGTGTGGCTAGGAAGAAATTTGGCAGTTTCACTGGGGAGATTAGTATTCTTCTCAAGGATGAAGAAGTGAACACAGACTAAGTCAAGCTAAGTTAAAGAGACATTCTGAAATATCAGTACTTCTTTGACAGCAACAGTTCACATTGGTACAGGAAGTATACATGAAAATGGAGACACAGCAACAGAAACACAGGTCTGTTATTTTTGTATTTGGGTTTTAATAGTTTTAGGATTTCTGTGTGTTTTCTTCATCTCTAAAATAGGACTGTCATTACATGTCTTGCTAGGTTGTTTAAGGGTTTAAATGAAATCATGTATTTACATTGTCAGAATCATAGCAGGTGTTTGACAAATGTTAATCTCTGTCTCCTTCTTCTTTACCTAAAAGGTATTTTCAGCTGATGGAGGGAAGTCTAACAATTTCACCCTGAGAGGCAACCAAGATTTATGTGTAGCCAGAATAGTTGTTTCATTTAGGGAATATAAATGTGTAGCAGAATCCTCTACTAAAAAATAAAAATTGATGGGGCCAGCAGGTGGCATGTGGTAAGATGCTGGACTCCCACACTGCCAACTGTTGTTGGAGTCCTGGACCTGGTGGTTTGAAAAACACATTGGGCATAAAATCCCAGAAAGAGAATGGAGAAGAGATTGAGGAATGGCCATTCTCCCTGGAAGTGATTTCTCACTTTCCCTCTCACAGTCTCTCTGTCTCTCTCACTCTCTCTCTCTCTCTAGTGAGCACATGTGCCCTATAGCAAAATCCTAAAAAAAACAATTGGGGTCAGTGAGTGGAATAGTGATTAAGGTCACAGAGCTGACTGTGGTTTAAGTCCTGGACTTGGTGGCTTGAAATTCATGCCATGTGTATGTGTGTGCATAGCCAAAATACCAAGAGGAGAATGTAGAAGGGCTTGCAGCACAGCCATTCCCCCTGGGGTAGGAGTTCTTACTTTCTCTCTCTTGGTCTCTCCGTCTCTTCAGAAAGTGAACACACCCCATAGTAAAAATCTCTCTCTCTCAAAAACAAAACAAAACAAAACAAAACCTTGAATAAATATATAAACAAGCAAACAAAAAACGTAGTAAACCATGAGGAAGCAAGGCAGCATCCATATAAGCTACTTAGGAAGACCTAATAAAGGAGAGGAGGGTGCAGCTCCATTGGCGTCAGCACTAGAATGGAACCAGTATTTATATAACCTGGCTGTTAAAGCCATGCTCACACAGGCTACAGAGGCCACTGAATATAGGAGAAAGGATGTGAATAGTTTCTGTTTCTGTTTGGAGGTGGGAGGCAACATGAAAATGGAATTTACGAGATGGAGGAAAGTATAAAGGAAAATAAGAGGAAACAGATATAAGCAGGAAGTGCTATTAGAAGATGAAAGATGGTAATTTCATAGGAAAAAATAAATAAAACTGCATTAATTAAAAAAAACAAACAGATAGCTGCTCATTGAGGAGAAACGGAGAGAAAACACCAAAGGAAACAAAGGGAAAGAAGTAATAAAAAGTGGAAATCCAACCAATCTAAGACCCCGGGGGGGGGGGGGGGGGGAGGGAAAGGCCAAAAAAGGAAGGGAATGGATAAAGATAAAAGAAAGAAGAAACAGTCTAAAGAGAATCTCATCTGATAAGTAAATTCACATAAAAGTAAGTAGATCTTCAGGGAAAGTAAGACCATGGACTAAATAATAATAATAATAATAATAAAAACAGAAAAAGAGATGGACGATTGATGGGGTCTGAAGAAAGAACTGGATTCAAAGTTGAATATGTTTTGTTTAAAAGAAACAGTTGTCGGGGCTGGCAGGTGGCATGGTGGTTAGAGATGCTGGATTCCCACATGGCCGACAGCAGTTTGAGTCCTGAACCTGGAGGCTTGCTTTCTCACTTTCCCCTTCTCTCTCTCTCTGTGTGTCTCTCTCTGATGAAATTAAAACTAATAAGAACAAGTGGATATAAATAAATAAATATTAAAAAAAAAAAGAAACAGGTGTCTTGAACTCCAGAATGTATTTAAGTTGGAGTCACATAATGCTACAAAGTTCTTGAAACAGTCGCAGTCAGGTCTGCTGTAAGGTGACTTCGGGACACTGTTTAAACGCACAGCAATGACGATGATGAAGGCAGAGCGGAGTTACGGCTGTACTTACAGGCAACGATATTTATGTATCGGTTCTTGTGCTTGTTGTCGGGATGGTTGGAGCTGTCTGCTGTAATACCTAAGTCAACAGTACAGCTCTGCACTTCCTGTAAAAAATTGCACGGAGGCCAGTTAACACATATTCTTTTAAACAAAGTGCCTTCAAATATAACAAAGGCAAAACAAACAAAATAATCTATCCAAAAAATGTTTTTTTTTTTTTTTTAAACATGTTACAACTATTTCTGGCTAAAAGAAAATGCAGTGAAACAATGCCTTACCTGGTAAAACTCTTTCAGTGTCTAATGAGGGAATGAATGCCAAAAAAGTAAAGAAACCAAATTCCACAGCACACGACAAATGAGAAAAGAAAGTGTTCATATTAGGTTTACAATGGAAAACTATGATCATGCAATAAATACATTTGTCAAATATTAACAAAACAGAATGTTTCAAACAGTTGCATGCAAATCAAAATGTCTAACAATTTGGAACCTTAAAATTATGTAAAAGAATAAAAAAGAAAACTTTTAAAAGGGGACAATGATGGAATAATATGAATTTTTAAAATGCAGATGACAAAAACCACATATTCCATGGTACATTTTTGTCATATTAATCAGATTTACTAATATCCAACTCTAGATTTATTTGACCACTATAGCACTATTTGAAACTCTGAGTTTGTGATTTGTCATTTTGAGGTTTTTTTTTTTTTTTTTTTTTTTTTTTTTTTTTTTTTTTTTTTTTTAGTTATTTTAAAGAGTAAACAACTTCCTATTAGGTGGTTTGTAAACTGATTTAGGACTGTCAAAACATGTAAAATCTCAAAATACACTAAGTCATTTGGGGATAAAATTTAGATAGTATTAATTTCTATATATTTAATTAGTATGTCTCTGGTTTGTTTAGATGTCCATATATACAGAAAACTTCTTTCAGCCAATTTTTTAGTAAAATGAATTAAAATGTTTTTCAGAGATGTTTTCTATCCTAATATATCCCTTTAGAATTTATAATTATTTAGTATTAGGATGGCAAAACATAAACCTTATAATATCTGAGAATATTTATAACCCAAACATGGATCTGATTCATCACCAAACAGCCCAGTCTTTCTCCAAGTAAGTTTTAAGTCCCTTTGCAACAAACCACTATGAACAATTAAAAAAAATGTAATATGTGAACCACTTAAAAGGCATAGCATTATTAGTTATTATGCTAATTGTTAAGTTAATGAAAAGTTTTCTTGAATCAGTCTGTGAGTTAAAAGGAATGGAATTAAGATACAACTTTCTGAGTAAAAACATGAGGTTATTTTATTAATTTAGTTATGGACTAAATAATATTCAAAATGATCTTATAGTTGTTAAAATCATTAATCTGTTTTTGGGCATATGTTGTCCCCTACTTTTATTGTAAGTTTTTCTATTTTTATACTTTTTGTTTTAACATTTGGAAAATCAGACTCATTTTTGATATATTTTCTCTACTACAATGATTTTGTTTGATGTTAACCTGGTAGTTTCTATCAGTGAGCTCTGCAGTTAACAATGACTTGCCAGTAACCTCTAGCTTAGAGTAACAAAAAATAATTTGATGTTTTCAATAAGTAATTTTTTGTCTAACTCCTTTTTACTTAGCACTACCTCACAGAACTTTCTTCTTCTATGTAGCTATGATTTAAATTTCTTTTATGGTGAAATGAATTGGCCTTAATTATTTTTAGTTCAGTGGAAATCTATCACAATTCACTTCTATTTCTGTAGGCTTCTTGAAGCTTTCTAATATGTAGCATCTTCCTTCCCTAATATCCTGGTTGATATGACTCTTAGGAGACAGTTTCTAGGTGTGACAGGAGAGTGTGTCCGTGATTATGACCAGAGCTCACAGGACTGCACAAAACCAACATGATGCTTCCAGGAGGGACATGGCCAAAGAGAATGATGATGTTCACCTTCCCACTGACGGGTCTAATGGAAAGAGCATGAGTTTTGCAAGCAGACTTGAGTTTGTAACCCATCTTTGCTATTTATCAGTTGCATATTAATTTCAATGGAGTTTGATTTCACCAAAAGATGAATAGAAATAATAACAAACAACTCCCAGAGTTAGGTGAAGGTTAAACATGGACATACATAGTCTAATGACATATTAGGGGTTATTCACAAATTTGTGTGTGTGTGTGTGTGTGTGTGTTTTGTGTGTGTGTGTGTGTGTGTGTGTGTGTGGTGGTTATTGTTAACTTTGGGCTTCTGGTTCCCTATTTTGAGAAATTTTGCTTAACTGGTAGTTCTGTGGGCCAAGATTAATTTGCAGTTAATTTCTCTGTCCCTTCTATCTAAGGATATTTTTCTTCTCCTAGTTTTGTTTTTCCCCCTAAAGGGCACTGGTTTCACTGGAGAGACACAGAAAGGAAAAGTAAAAAAATTACCCAACAGGAGGAATAACCATGCCAAAATCCCTTCTCTTCTATTCTTCTCTTGGGATTTTGGGCATATACACATGCGTGCTCTGTGTGAGTTTCAAGCTTCTGAGCCAGGGACTCAAACCGTTGTCAGCCATGTGGGAATCCTGTGCCTTAACCACTACACCACCTGTTGTTTCCTATCTGAGTATTTTAACACCATATCTCTGGGGAAAATTTTCACTGATTATGAATTTCATATATTTTTTATAATCCATATTTTCTTGAGATGACTTTCACCTTGTATAGTAAAAAGGTTATCTAAATGCTTTGCATTTACATTAGTGTAATACTTACAATTGAGGATTTGTATGTATTTAGGCTGAAAAATCATGAAATTTAGTAGTTTAGTATAATTTATATAATTTAGAAAATTAAAAGGAATCAGTGTTACTAATGCAGAGTAAAAAAAAGTAATACAAGAGAGATGTATTTTGTAAAAAACAATTAAGAATGTTTTTAATCTTTCCACTGGTACAACTGGGCTTTTAATGTAAAAAACTAATTTTCTAAATTATATGGTAACTACAACATATCTCCTAAACAGATGAGTAATTATGGAACTAATATTTTCACTAGAGATGAAAATGGTTTCAATGTCTTTAGGACAAGAAATAACCTACTGCTGAATCTTTTCCATATACTACTTTGTAGGCTACTTAAAACAGATGAAGTAAAACCATACCTCAAATTCTTCAGTAAACCCACTACTTGCATGTAAGTCTGCAACATGTTTTGGGAAGTGCTTTATTGGAATTGCTCCAACATCATCTAATTGGATAGAAAAACACATGTCAGAAAAGGACAATGCAATAGAAATGAATGCACTTCTCCTTGATAAAGTGCGTTCTTCTAAAACAACTTCGAGGTTCAGTTATTTGTTGAATTCCAAGTAAACCTCAGAATTCAATTGTTAAGCAACAATGTTCTATTTGCTTTACATTTATGATCAATCATAAACTGCATTTTAGAAATCTAATTTGATCAGAAACCTGTTTTCTATAAAGATAAAATAATTTGTTTTCTCTCTTTTAAACAATTGTGCCAGAGCACATGTGTGTTCCCTGGGGAGAGGAAGAGAGGGACAAAGAGAACTCCCCTATAGGGAATGGCCATGCCACAATCCCTACTCCTCCATTTCTCTCTCCTTTCAGGATGTTGGACATATACACACACATGCCTGCAGTGTCCTCAGGTCACTGGGTCTGAGACTCAAACTGTGACATCAGCCATGTGGGATTCAGCCACCATAACCACCATGCCATCACCTGGCTTAAGAATATATTTTCAGTGTTAATTTATAAATACAATCAAAACCTTACTTCTTATTGATGGACTGCAAGTCTTTATAATCAACTTTCTTTTTTTTTTTTTTTTTTTAGAGAGAGAGATTCTTGTTATAGAGCATGCGTACTTGCTTAAGAGACAGAAAGTGAGAAATCACCCCAGGGGGGATAGTCACACTCAATCCCTTCTCCTCCATTCTCCTCTTGGGACTTGAGGCATGCATGCATGCATGCACACACGCCCAGTGTGAGTTTCAAGCCACTGCAGTCAAACTGCAGTTGACTACATGGGAGTCTAGCAATGTAACCATTAATGCCATCTGCTGGTCTCATAACCAACTTTTTTTTTTTTTTTAACATAAGTGGGGGCTGCATGTAAATTCTGGGGAAAAACATGTAGAAAGAATATATTTTCAATTTTACTGTTGACTAAACATAATATAGTTTAATTTCAGTTAATAAAATTGTACAGTTTAATGTCTTATGGTTAAATAGTCAGATGTTTACATTTAAAAACATGTTTCTTTCTCTCTAAATAATAGAAAACATTTCTATGCAAAATATTCACGAAGGATAATGTCAAAAGCCTTTGGGCTTTTACTCTACAAAATTTCAAGAATTCGAACTGAAAATACACTATGTAAACAAAGTCATTGGATTTGTTAATTAATTGTGAAGGGGCCAAATAATTTTAACTGGCTCCTTTTTTCTTTTTTTTTTTTTCCTTTCTGGAAAGACTTTCTTAGATTAAACGTATTACTAGTTCACAGTATGCAATTTCACAAGTGATTTTTCTGATAATTTATCATCAAACACATTTCACTAGAAACAGTTATGTACATCAACAGATGTTCAGCATTTAGGCCATTTAATATTTTTAAGCTTGTTACCAAGAATTTGTTGATTAAAAAAAAATTAGAATCCATCTGTTCTCCCTGTTAGATGAGTGGACCTGAATACTGAAATTGAATTATCCAGTCAAGCTTAAGGAACACTAGACAAAGGTGTAATTCCAACTTCACACCTACAGAAGGATCTTGCATGGAAGTAGCTTTTATAATCACATAAGAAAATAGAAATAGTTTGTCACACCTGAACCATTAGTTCTAGTAAGTGTCCTTCAAAACCATTGATATTACCCTGCCTGGCTCATCTCCTTGCAATCAGATACTCCTTTTTTATTGACAGTCAGGTATGTTGGCAATTTCTTTTATAAACTCTTCTTCTGATTTTACATGAAAATGTGCATGGGAGAGTGAATCTTTGAGAGTTGAGGAAGTCTGATGAAGACAAACATACAGGGACTTTGGATATCCTTGACAAGATTCTGCTTTAAGTTATTTCATTTGTTAATAACAAATGATGTCAGGGCCAGTTAGCTGTGGGCTCACAGTGGTAACACAGAGCTTTGTGATGCCGAGTCCGTGTGGGAAGGTCCCAGGTTCGTGTGTGAGGTCTACCTACGCCCACCAGTGGTACACAAGTCACCAGTGATCCTGGCTGGGTGAGGCTGAGGGTGTACCATGGCATATGGAACCTGTTGGGGGTGGCTGCCTCTCTGTCTGTCTCTGTCTTTCTCTCTCATGGAAGAAACAGCTAGGTTTAAAAAACTATGTTCGGAGACCACCAGAGGGCATACTGGTTATATTCCTGGATTCCCACTTAGTAGACCATGGTTGAATTCTGGACCCAGCAGCTTAACATTCACGCTGGCATGTGTGTGTCTGTGCCCAAAATCCCAAGAGGAGAATGGAGGAGAAGGGACTGCGGCATGGACAAGCCCCCTGGGGGGTGATTTCTCATTTTCTGTCTCTCTGTTTCTTTCTCTCTGGCAAGCACACATACCCTATAGCAAAAAAACCCTCTCTCTTAAAAACAAAGAAACAAACAAAAACTATGTTGAATTTTGGATAATATTAGAGTTAATTTGCATACCCATGCTGATGGGGTATGTAGAAAAGATATGCCTAGAAAGGAAAGGAATCAAAATGCAACAGATAATTGAAAACTGTCAGTCTCAAAATTCTAAGTATGTTAGTGAGAAATTGCATTATACTAAAATAAATGTACAGTACTTTAATATAAATTGGAAAAAAGAAATAAGACAGCTGTGGTTAAGACAGAGTTGATAAAAGAGGAAATCAGCAAAACATTTCTGATTTCCATGCTTATAAAACATTAAATAAAATAAAAGTCTGTAATATGTATACTACAAATAAAAACATATAAACGTAAAACAAAGAAAATGCTTCTCTTGATATTTTTTCTCTTTTTTAGTTATGAGATTTTAGAAAATGACATCACATAAAACTTGTGCCTCTGGCAACAGTAAGAGGGGTCTTCAAAATATGGAAAATACATACCATGAAAAAACAACTCATAGATTTCACCTTTGTTTTGCACCAAAATAAAGTCATACTGTAAATCCATTTTTCCACAGACTTTTGAAGTCACTGTATATGAATCCTTGGATAGGAAGCCTCAGAGAGTCTAAAAAGTGACTTCTGTTAAAGGGCCATGTAGATCAACTCCTTTTGTCCCCTTCATTTGGCGACTCCTAAGTCCTTGTCTCATCCTCTGTGCTCCAGTATTGCTTCTGTAGCCCACATATTTCTAGATAACTTCTTTTTGCTACTAGTTTTCATTCTGAGATGTCACACAAAAAAGCTAATAAAATAAGGGATTGCGGTGGTGTCATAGGGGGGATGCAGCAGGATCTACATGGGAAAGGCCAAGGTTCAAATCTTGGGATCTCATTACACACCAGTCACATGTGTATGCTGTGGCCCTGGCCAGCTGAGACTGGGAGTAGATTATGGCGTGAGGGCCCTCTGAGTGTGTCCGTCTCCCTGCCTCGCTCTCTCTGTCTCACTCTCTCTCATAAAAGAAATAAATACACCTAAATAAAATAACAAGTGGCTGTGATCTTACTTACAGTGTGACTCTAGGGTCACTGGGTGTGTTAATCAAACTGATCCTGGCTAATTACCTAATATTGTTATCCAGGTAAATTCTGGTTAAAAAAAAAGTAGTCGATGTATTCCCAAATATTCAATTCTTCAACATTTGAGACTTCATTTTGAGTATTTCAAGCAAGCACAAATTTATGTTCATATTTTGTCCATCACTGCCATAAGCATTTTATAGCTTTTTTTTTCCCCAAGGTAGTTAAAAAAAATCTTCTCTCACTAAACATAAGTGGTTATAATGGAATTAGACTTTATCTTTATTTAAAAAATGTTCTCCTGTCCGCGCAGTGCATTGATTTAGTCTGACTTTTGTTGCTAAAGTTTTCATTGCAGTAGTGGAAATGAGTGGCAGTCACCATTATTCTTATCTAATATTTTATTTTTACAAATGCTTTGTCTTTAACATGTTACACCTGAACAATTGTAATTATTGTTCCATATCATTTGTACGGTTAAGAATATTTAAAATGAACTAGAACAGAATATAAACTGTCAGGTACATGATGTAATAAATACTTTGGGAAATACAAACACTTTCTGTATTACATGACAGCTATTTGCAAAGTTCTCCAATAAGAACCAACCTTCTAACATTGTGTTTTTTGTTCCACATCTATCGGCTACTCAGACACACTTTAAGCTATTACCTGAAATTGGAAAGATAGGTGTCGGAGGTGTAGATATTACTCGAGGGGATGTACTGTCTTCTAAATAAAAGTGTGCAGTCTGGAAACATTTCCTGGAAAGAAAAAAGAAAGCAACTTATACTACTAGCTTCTGTGGGTAATAAGACAATTCTGAGCTTCTTGAAAATTATGGTGGAAATCTCCAGAATTAAAACTATCATGGTTATACCCCCAGAAGCAGAATGACTAGATCTACATCTATTTTAACAAAACACAAAATATTTAAAATTTTTATTATCTGTTATTTTATCTTAATTTTTATCTCTACTAGATGCAAAAGAGCAATCAGGTATCAGACATGCCTCATTGCCCTAGGTACTCTCCCACTGTTGGTATACACAAAATATTCTGCCATCTTGGATTGGACCAGAGTGGTAAAAAATGTCCAAAGCTATTTTCACTGAATATTCAAGTATCCATCTCCTTCTGAACAGATTTGGCTGCTAACAAAAGGCAATGAACTATGACTATGTAGAAACAACATTCCACAGTGGTAACATTTTTTTTTTTTTTTTTTTTTGGGAGAGGTTTTTCGCTATAGGGCGCGTGCGCTCGCCAGACAGACAGAGAGACATAGAGACAGAAAGCGAGAAATCACCCTCCAGGGGGGATGGTTACGCCGCAATCCCTTCTCCTCCATTCTCCTCTCGGGATCTTGGGCACGCACGCACACGCGCCCGGCATGAGTTGTAAGCCACCGGGTCCGAGACGCGAACCGCGGTCGACTACGTGGGAGTCCAGCGACATAGCCATTACGCTAACTGCTGGTTCCCGACAGTGGTAACATTTTGATGAAAAAAGAAGACAGTGAGGCCAGCAGATGGCATGGTGGTTGGAGGCGCTGGACTCTCACATAGCCGACCATGGTTTGAGTCCCAGACCTGATGGCACACTTCCTCGCTTTCTCTCTCTCTCTGTCTGTCTCCCTCTGGTCAAATTAAAAGATAAATACTAACAACAAATAAAATGAAATAAATAAATCTTAAAAAAAGGGCAGCTTTACACTCTGAGTATAATTGAGTTGTAGTGACAGTGTTGTAGCCACAGAAGTTAAGTGAGAAAATAACAAGCATACAATCAAAACTGGGTGACTTTCTTTACAATAGCTGCTAGTCCTATGGATGAGTGCCTGGAGAACGACTGTATTTAGATTGATTACAACCATGATCTACAACATCACCAGAACCTATTTTCGTTCAGATAATACGAGTTACATCTGAAAAGAGCACCTTCCAAAGTACTAAAAAGAGCAAAGAGCCAGCAGTTGCCATAAAATAATCCAAACTATCCTTGAAACATTTTAGAAAATTAAAACTGTTAATAACATTTGATAATGTGGGCTAATTTATTTCAAGATTTATTCATAAGTTTAACTAAATTGGAACAAAAATAATTGAACGAAAATGTCATTTTCACTTTTCATGTAAGGGTGTCTATGTTGGGGACAAGAAATATATCTATAGCCTGGATTTCGTTATCACACACTAAATGCATGCTTTGAAAAATCATACTGTATCCCACTAAGACGTACAATGATTATTTGTAAATGAGGAATCATAGTTTCAAGGAAAAAAATAGCTCTAAGCTATTTTTGTCTCTCTGTCTCTCTCTGTCTTTCTGGCGAGCGCACGCACCCTATAGCAAAAATCTCTCAAAAAAAAAAAAAGAAAAAAAAATAGCTTCAATTCGTATAACCCTCTTCCTCACCCACTATCCCAGCTTACAGGGATCTTCTCTTTCCACCTGAAAGAAGCCCTCCTGGCACCATCTCTAGGCCTTGGCCCTTGCTGTTCCCTCTGCTCACATGCCTGCATCATTTCTTCAGGGACCCAAATGCTATATTCTCAGAGTCCTCCACTGACCATGGTAGCTAAAAGTGCTAGTCCATTCCATTAAGCTGCTTTGTAGAACCTCTGATCATCTGCAAAACTACTGGGTCATTGGAAAAGTCATAATGTATTTTTCCATGTGTTTCTATGTCAAAATACGTCATCACTTTTCCAACAACCTAGTATTATTTGCTTGTTTTGTGTGTTTATAGTTGGTCTCCTGTCATTAGAATGTAAACTCTGTGAGGTAAAATACTTTATCTTAATCATTGCGGTGTTAGTTCTCAGTGCTAAGCAAAGCGTTTGTTACACTGTAGGTACCCCAGAATATTTGTTCAATGAACAAGCGGTTATGAGTCAGAGCAGTGTCAATTTTATCATTTACTTGTAATCTTAATGTCACAAGAAAAAAACAAAACTAGTATTCTAAGCCAACAACATGCCTAATGGAAAATAGCCCTCTGCTGCTACAGTAAAAGTCTTTAATAATTAAACATGAGAGAACATTAATTGAGAGAACACAAGAATACCTCGAAGAGAGAAGAGGTAGTATAGAAGGAAGATGAGTGGATGTAGAATCAAGTGTCAAAGGGCCCCTGAACTATATAGTTCTTATCCTGGAAAGTGGAAGAGTATGGCAGACTGATATGGAATGGGAGCCCTGAGAGCTACAGATACCACGACAAGGAAACTATCCTATTGAAAGCCCACACGAAGAGACTTGAAATCAGATGGGAACAGAAACTACAGGGAAATTTTGGTTTATCTGTGAAACCGTGGATGTGGCATGTTCTGACACATGGATATGGAAACACTGAATTTGAAACCTGCTTTTAAGATCATAGCATTAAAATCTGATTTCTCTAAAATATAGTCACATAAGCTGGTGAAAGGTTTTATTTATTTATTTTTTTAACAAATCTTAACATTGTAAAATGCCTTATGGAACCATAGTACAACGTCACAGTTGCTATGAGAATCCCTTCATCTGTATCTTTGACATAGAGTTATGAAGGTCCAGCTTGAATATACCTTCTGTAACAAGGAGCCTACTTCCTAATGAGTCACTTTCAATTGACTGATATTTCTTTCTTTGAATAACTAAATATCTACTTCCAAGGCGAGAAAGTGGTGTGGGGTAAAACATAGAGCTCTGCAAAGCTGACCCACATGGGAGTAGGGTTTTAGTTCCTGTCAAAAGACCACCCAGAGTACACTGGGGCACAGGCATGACCCAGGGCTAGTTATGACTGGTCGTAAATCACAGTGTCAAGAATGTGTTAGGGGTGCAGTCTCTCTTTCTTTCTTGCTCGTGGAAGAAAAATAAATGAACTTAAAAATAAACACCTCAAATAAAAACAAAAAACAAAACAATTCCCTTTTAAGTACCTCTGTTTCCCAATAAGGAGCCTTTCCGCTCTACCGTATGGCTTTTCTGTTGTCTATTTTCCTGCGATTTTTACCCATTGTTTCTAGTTCTATATTTTATAGATTTTCTAAAGTTATGATATCCAAGTTTTTCACTACCTAAACTATCTATCTGTGGCCCTAATCCTGTTTGAAACTTCTTCTTGAAGGTTATACTCCAATGATAGAAACACATTGTAGATCACTGAACCTGCTGATTCTCTCTTAACTCAGTATTTCTTCTTGCTTTAAACATGGTCCCTCTTCTGACCTAAATGTATCACTTCCTCTTTCAAAGTAGCTCATAAGCACTGCCTCTGTGATAGAGCCTCTCATTTCCTAAACAAAACCTAAAACTCTAGCTTTTGTTTTCTCTGCACCCAACACAAATATTCATTTGCACTTACCTACATAAAACTGTTTAGAAAACTATACCTAATCAACCCAAGTGTGATCATTTTTAGGACATTAGTCTACATTATTTTAAGTACTTTGCCTCACTGGTGATTATAGTCATTATATTATTCTTGCTTTGTCCCCATACCCTTACTACATCTTTTTTTTAAAAGATGGAGCAATGTCTCTTGACGTTACATAAATCCAGCCCTTAATTTAGTGCTAGTTGATGTTTGTTGAATAATTGCATGGATTTATAAAAAAAGTAAATTCTATCACCCATTTATTGTTTGGCTATACCTAGATTCTCTTGCCTTCTCGAACCTCAAACGGGATAACTTGAAATCTTGAAACGTTTGGGAGAGAGAGTCTGGATATACAGCTAGAGAAAGATAGATGGGTCTACAGAGGATGTGCCAATAGCTTTGAGATAATGGGAAGGCAGCATCTCATAGAATATAAAAAAGTAAATTTAAATACTTGGCATTGAGATTTAATGTGTTGCTAATGTTTATTTTAGCATCTGGGCAAATGCCAAACTCCCCTCTTTTCAGTTATATAATCAAATCTTTGTTGGTTTTTAGAAAATAAACAGCTCAATAATGTTGCTTGCATTAATTTTCCAAAAGAACCTTGTCAATCATATCCATAAGCTTATAAAGAAGTGGGAAAAATAAAAATAGTATATGCTAAATTATGGCTAAAAGTCATCTATGTATTGCTTAGGTATATATTGCAGTGCATCATTTTTCTAAATATATCTTTGGTATTTTTAGGTTCTAACTTTCCTTTTTTAAAGTTTATTTCTTCTAAGGAAGAGAGAGACAGGGAGGGGAGAGAAAGAGAAAGACATCCCTAACAGGGTCATTACACTGCAATCCACCCCAGTTTCAGCCAGACTAAATAAAAAGCATGTGACATGTGAACCCAAGGCCTTTCCATCTGAATCCAGTTATGTGACTACTGTGCCATCACTTGGTGCCTAGAATATAGTTTTTTGTTGTTACTGTTGCTAGAGTGTCAGTGTACTCACCACCAGAGAAGTAAAGAAGGGTAGGGGAGAAGCACACGCCAATGAAGCATGGCCATACTACAATCTCTTCTCTTTGTTTCTCCATCCTATCAGGATTTGGAGCATGCATGCATACATGATACATGGCCAGAGTGTTTTTTAAGACGATAGAGCTAGGATTTGAACTGTGGGTTGGCCATGTGGGATCTGGCTCCCTTAACCACTAGGCTATGGGGCTGTCCCTAAGTTCTAGCTTTTTAAAAGGCTCTAAATTTTTTTCCCTTTTTGTTCTTTTCTTTTTAATTACTCAAAAATCTTTCCTGTTGAAATTATTTTGCATCTTAGAAACTCAAGCCTTGGCTCATGTAAATTATACCTTTAAACATCTGGAAATAATTTCAAGGCATATTATTTAATGTATGACAAGATTCAGTATCTATAGTCCATCTGTTCTGTATAAGCAGTGAATGTCTTCACATCTATGTGCTAAGTGTTGATAACTGTGTCTCATGCTAATTATCATTCTACCATGATGGAAAAAGTGATGACTGTTTTAAACTTGTAGACATAGGTCCTATCAATCAATGGTAATCTGATTATTTAATTTACACCTTTTCATCACAGTAAGTATTTAGAATTAAAAGCTAGAAATGTGTAATTGTTATTCTCTTTCTCAGTATCCTTATATAAATATTAAACAATATTCCATATGCTGCCTTCATTCACAGAACATTCGATGAAGGTCTGACTATAGTATCAAAGATGATCTAGTTCACTGAGTGGTAAATAGAGGAAGTCAAGACTTAAGTGGCTAAGTGACACGTCCAAGGTCATATAACAAATACCAGGCAGAACTGGGAAAGCATCTCAAATTTTACCACTTCTAAAACTGCATTTCTGCTAAGACGTGCTTTCTCTCGAGGATTAAATCATATATATGGGAATAGCCTGAGTTAGGTAAAGAAGACAAAAGAGGGAACTTGTTATTCCACTTTGGGATTATTTTTCTCCTAAAAAGTAGGTTGTGAAAGTGTTTAAATATTTTCTTCTAAGAATTTTGTACTTTTTGTTCTTACACTTAGGTCTGTTTTTCTTTTTGTTGTTGTTGTTCATTTTTGTACACAGAGTAAGAAAAATGTCTAATGTGAATTTTTTGTATACCTGTATTTCAATCATACTAGTCCCATTTGTTGTCCTATGAAGTGTTGTGGGACCTTTGTCTAAAATCCATTGACCATGGGGCTGGCAGGTGGCATGGTGCTTAAGAGCACTGGACTCCCACATCACTAACAATGGTTTGAGTCCTGGACCTGGCAGCTTACTTTCTCACTTTCTCTCTGTCTCTGTATCTTTCTCTCTCTGGTCAAATTAAAAATAGTAATAATAAACTTAAATAAAATAATCCTTTAAAATGTAGTTTAAAAAATAAAATCCATTGAATTTAAGCCTAAGAGTGTACTTCTGGACTCTCAATTCAATTCCATCTATCTACATGTCTTTTTTTATGCCGGTACTTGACTTAATTAGCTTTGTAAGAAGTTTTAAAATCAGGAACCCTGCATTCTTCAACTTTTGTTAGATTCTTACAATAAAACATAGAAGTAAATCTTGTTGCCTTAGGTTAGACAATATTTTCTTAGATATGATACCAAGCATACAAGCAACAAGAGAAAAAGAGATGAATTGGATTTAAAGCAAATTTAAAACTTTTGTACATTGAAAGATACCATTAAGAAAGTAAGAAGACAACCATAGAATGGGGGGAAATAGTTACATATCAGATATCTGACAAGAAATTTGTATCTGAAATATATACAAAAATAGAAAAATAATGTAACTTAAAAATAGGCAGCAAAGGATTTGAATGCACATTTCTTCAAAGCGGACATACAAGTGTTCAGCAATCATATAAAGAAATACTCATGAGTCATTAGAGACCTACTAAGATACATTGAAAGCCACTGAATTGCACACATTAAACAGGTTAGTTTGGATATATTAATTTTATCTCAATGTAGCTTTTTTAAACAAAAATATTTATACATATTAACTTTTAAAAACTCATAAGGACTACATTACTATTAGTAATGTTCACTAGATTTTTTTAAACTTTCTCACAGACTATAGTTCATACAAATGTCTAAAATGTTTTTATTTTGACTTATAAAGTCCTATCATTTACAAATCATCTATACTGGAATTGAATAATTCATACAAGCCATGAAGAATGCACTAACACTGTAATCTTGTGATTCAGCAAACGATAACCTTACTTTATTATGACTTAAAAAGTTACTTTTTTTTTTTTTTTTTTTTTTTGGAGAGGTTTTTGCTACAGGGCGCATGCACTCGCCAGCCAGACAGAGAGAGACAGAGAGACAGAAAGCGAGAAATCACGCCCAGGGGCATGGCCACGCCGCAATCTCTTCTCCTCTGTTCTCCTCTTGGGATCTTGGGCACGCACGCACACACGCCCGGCGTGAGTTTTAAGCCATCGGGTCCGGGACACGAACCACGGTCGACTATATGGGAGTTCAGTGACATAGCCATTACGCTAACTGCTGGTCCCCGAAAAAGTTACATTTTATAGTGAATTAACTTCAGGACAGATTTGAATAGTGAATAGGACACATATTTAATGATATTTTAACAATTTTAAAATGGGTAAGAATAACAAAATTTTTCAGAATATATGATAGATATAAAACATAAACCAACAAAGTATTCATATTTTAAACTACTGTACTCTGTATTCGAAGCAAATAAAATCTTATTTGTGAGGAAAAGAGAAAATCTTATTGTTAAGGGTGAAATTAATATGTTTTCAGATGGTATTTTATCTTTTTCCCACTAACACAGATGAAATGAGCTATTACTGATAGAAAATAAAAGCCACTTCAGATTTTAATTCTCCATGCAATACCAAATCATATGATACTGATTTTCAAATTTTCAGAACATATATTTGACATCTTAACTAACAGAGATTAAGATCCTCATTCTAGTTAGTTCAATCTTATAACTATAACCCATCTGCTATCTTCACTGGGCCTTTATATTAGCACTATTTGCTAAGAAATGTTTTCTATTTTATGTAAAATTTTTAAAAAATTACCAATTCCCATTACTTTAAAAAATGAATTTATCAGGGAAAAGCATATTAGGCAGACATTAGTCATTTATAAAACATGATATTGATGTAGTGAGTTTGGTCAACAGTTCAGTGGAGAATGGGGAGAAAGGAATATGAATTCTTGTTGAACAAACATTTAGGGTTTATGTGCTGTGTTTAAAGCATTCTCCTGAGCGTGGACTCTGGTTAAAAGAGTCATGAGTGATGATAAGAATAACTGGAGTACAGACTGAAGAGAGCAGCTTTATTTGCATCTTGGTATGGGCAGAATAGAGTCCTAACTCACGTAGGGTAACAAAAGCATGATTTGTTTTCTGTAGTCTACAGCCTACTCTATTCGGTAAAAGTAGTCAGATACGAGCACAGCTGGTCATGAAAACATTCTACCTTCGCCAACCAGAGTTCAAATACATGCAGCTACATGCACCAGGCCTTAGTATCTTCAACACACCTAGTTCTTCCTTTCTTACTGATGTTCCTACCTCTGTGTCTCTGTCTAGAATCCCCTTCTTTATACTTGCATTCTGAATCCAGTGCAGTTTGAATCTTGCTTTTTATTTTACGTTTAGCCTGGCCAACATGATGCTATCAAGATCCCTCGTTCTCTGACCTCTCTATGCAGTAGATTTCAGCTGCAAAATGTACACTTTTGTGTAGTATATTATAAATGTTACATGGAAAATTTTTCTCCTCAGTAAGCATACATTTTTTGAAAACAGTGGTTCTTATTCAACATTCATTCATTTTTGATACTTCCTAGTAGGAATTCACACTAGCTACATGGGGAAATAGTTAATAAAGAAAAAGAATATAGGACAGGACTTCATAAAGTCTGTGGAAAAATGGAATTGAAGTATCAGGTTACTTTGGTGCAAAAATTTCTGAAATCCATGCATGGTTTTTTTCAAAAACTGCATTTTCCTTGAACTCTCTGAAGACTCATTGTTTTGGGGAGAACACATAAAGAATGATGATATGAACTTACAAAATAATGTTGCTAAGCAGAAAGTAATTAATTACAGATTTCCTGAACGAAATTCTCTCTCAAAATAGAAGTGTAAAATACTAAGTTACCCCCTTTTTGGATTTCCAGATATGATATACATTATAAAGTCCTTGTTTTCCAAAACACAGTTAACTGAATTATACTGTCCCTGGTAAATGCACTAATTTGCTATGTGTTCTGCTTGGTATAGGATGCAAAAGTTCAGAGGAGTGCAATTGTCTCTGTTCTTTAAAGGTTTTAATAAATTACTGATGAGAATTAAGCTATATTTCATCCTCAAAGCATACATAAAGAATTTCAAAAGATCACGTATCTGAATATAAGGTCATTAGCCTTAGTCTCTAGTCACATTTATATTTCAGTGGTTTGATTTGTATTTTTGCTCTTTTTTTAAAAAATTAGTGTGCATAATCAATATGCACCTTGTACAGTCTCTATTATTTAAGAAAAAATACTATTGTTACTGTATCAGAAAATATGTCTACCTAAATAATAACTTTTGCAATTATAACAGCTAATAAAACTGTGTTAAACGCTATGATAAGTTTGAGTATGAATTAGAGTAATATGGATGGGCAACTGTCAAAATACTGTATGAAATATTAACTGAAGTCAAAGTTCCTCTTAATTTTACTTCCAATTGTTTGATCCAAGTCTGAAGAACAATGAACTCTTTCATTATTTTGTTTAAATTTAGACTCATGAATTCACCTTGTTCATAATTACTTGAATGACTTAACGGCTCCTTGCAAGTAAAAAGATTTTTAAACATTCTTTGAAGACTTTTCAGATGAAATATAGGCAACATCTGAGCTTTAGGAATGAAGTGTTCCAAAACACTCAACTTACCTCCAGTAGATGAGAATACCCACAAGAACCACTAGACAGATAAAGGTCAGGGCTGACACGATCACAAGAGGTATAACTGCCTTCTTCTCGGATTCCAGCCCCTCAGCTAGACCAATACGAGACTCATGGCTACTATTACTGGCCTCTGTAGTCGGAGAAAATTGAGAGAGTTGATATTTAAGCTGAAAGAAGTCACAATACTTTACAACTGATTAATTGCAACCTTCATTGCTGTTACTCACCTTTAAAATTTTGACTCTATGATGCAAAGAATGTCTATGATTCTAAGCCAGTGCAAGACAAGTTTTGAAATTAAGGCTGGCTAATAGACCTGAAGAACTGTAACATTCCAACAGAGACTAGCACCCGGGTAAGGGTGTTGTGGCTAGAAGTGCACATAATACAACTGTGAAAAGCTTGCTAATAGGGAAATGGAGATAAAATAAGAAAATGATCCAGTTTTCACATACAATGATTAGGGAAAACAAAGCTATTTACTGAATCATCATATATAATCCTGATTTTCTAAATTTTAATGGAATCTTTCTTACATTAGGATAATCTTTCAATACAGCAAACTAGTTTAATTTTAAAAGAGACTGGTTTTAAATGTTATTTTAAATGATCTTCTTTACTGTTTTTTTTTTTCCACCAGGAATAAAAATATTGGTGTATGTAAATTGAAGAAATAGATACATCAAAGAAATTTTTTTTCAGATAAAGTAAGAACACATAATTCAATCCATGGGTTAATTTTGAAAGATGGTAAATGACTATTTTTGTGACCATTATTGTACTAGCACTTTGAAAATCACTGTAAACTAGAGATATCCTTCCAAGTTGTGAAAAATTTCAGAACTGTGATGTTAGTGGCCAGTAACAATTCTTCTGTCTGCTTTGCAGTGTGTTCAGTGAGAAATCAAGGACATAAGAAGTGTTTCTAAAATGATGATATGCTGACATACCTATGTAGGAAATGCTCTCATTTAGTTTACCTATAGAAACTCTAAAAGCACGAATTTGACTTCCCCATCAAAGTCTACAGCTTCTTACATACTTGGCACTTTTGAAGCTTTTATATCAGTGTTTTACAATAGTGGTATGAGACAAAAGGAATAATTTAATTTTCAATATTTAAGAATAAGAAATTTGTGATTAATATAAATGTTTTTACATAGCATTAAAATAGATCTAACTAAAATTTAGAAAATTTAGAAAGCATCTCATTTTATACAATGTTGTCTTCACATTTTCTCTATATTAACGATTGTTCCAAAATAGAAAGTAAGTTTGGAGATAATAAATGAAGGTCTCCAGTATTTAGTAATTACCCATGGGGCTTATTATTATCATCTATATCAATCATTCTTGACATGTGGTCCCCAGAACAGAGGCATCAGCATCACCTGTAACTTGGTCAAATGCAAAATTTGGGCCCTACCCAAATCACACGAAATTTCTGAATCAGAAATTTATGTGAGTAAGGCTCAACAATTTGTGTTGTGATGAGACTGCCAAAAGTGATCTCGATCCATTTTACAGTCTTTAAAACCAATGATGTACATTAATGTACATACCAAGTTAGCATATAAAATTATATAAGCCTTTAATAACCACAAATATACATAGCAGTATGTATATGGCTGTATATATAGGCAAAAATGTGTCTCATTTATATAGAAGTATATAGACACATACATCTATATAAGTGAAATATAATAAGTGGTGTATATGTAAGATACATAATGCATAGAATATGTAATACACACAATATACATCAACATTTATGCACATGCACTATTTACACACATGTACTTACATATAGTCTTGTATATAGACCTGATCTGAAATCAAAGTGGAGTTAGAACAGTACTTCTGTGATAATTATATATTACGATACTTCGGTCTTTTATACAAGATGGGATACCACATGAAAGTAAAGACAATGAGTTGGTTACTTTATATAACAAGGAACTAATTGCATTTTATTTTTAGTTGGTTGAGACTAAAATATGTCTTGATATGGCTTAGGGATGTGTATAAATTACCTACACAGAAGAAAGAATCTCCTAACAGGTCATCAGGAAAAGAACAACTAAGACAGATATTTAAAAATACATGTTGAGAATAAAACAAGATATTTTTGGTATTACAATTTAAGCATTATACATATTTTATTATCCTTAATCATGTCTGCATAATCTCTAAGAGATAGATGCCAGTAACACATTTCCAGGATCAGTTTTGTATTTACTCCTTATGTGATCTGGATCAAATAATCTGGTATCTTTGGGTCTCAGCTTGTTCATTAATTATTTGCTAATACTAATATTTTCCTTAACATATATCATTTTCAGAATCATACCTTATACATTATTCTTTATTCTAGAATACATCATACAACTAGAAGTTTCAAAATTAATCTATATGCATTTGATAAAGGGGCATATTCAATTTTTGGATAAGACAGAATATGAGTGTGTGTATGTGTTTTATAGATATACAGTTTTAAAAACAGGCAAGATTTTTTCCCTAATCTTGTTTGATCTTGTGTACTTCATTAATTACATCAATCAGTGATGTTAGATGTTTTATTCACATTGTTTTCTCCTCGTTAGTGGAAGAATATATTCTTAATGATTAAATACACCTAATTAGTGCGTTGAAGAGAAACTTACTATATTTTAGTCAATAATTCTAGGTTTAGCATAGCAGTATAATCTAACAAGAAAATATCAATGCCAATACCTAACAAGATAGAAAAATGGATGAGTTCCTGATATTTTTTCTTAAAATGAATCTAGTAAAAAAAGTAAAAGAAAAATTACTATTATTGAGGACAGATAAACACAATACATTTATGACAACATAAATGAATGCAATGACCTACAGATTCATTACTCATTTTCACATATCAGTTCTTCCATGTTTATACTGCCATGTAATGTTAAATAGGTATCAAGTCAGAATACAGAAAAACTTCTCTATTAAAGTGTATAAACTTTTAATGGCCACCTCATTGAAGGAAAACAAAATATACAATTAATTCTAGAGCTGAAAATAACAAAGAGAAAAAAACATCCTAATGAAATTTAATATAAAAACATCCTAATGAGATTTATATCTATGAATATTATAAATATTAATTTATGAATATTTTAAATATTCATTTTTATGTGATAACACAAGAGATGTCATTAGCCTATCTTTTGACTTACTGTTAAGACTTAAATATTTTCATTATTAAAGAAATACCTTAAAACTTAATAAAAGCAAACTATAAAACTCTTGGGTTCAACTCAGTAAAAATATCTAGTATTTCATAGGCTTACTGGAATTGAAGTTCTCTTCTTCCCATTGGCATATAAAGCAGACATCTGTATTATATATGCTGCAAATAATCTGCTCTAATAAACATCTGGCCAATAAACTGATTAGCATAAAATACATTAACAAATTAAATGCATTTCTACAGAAAACGTTTTAGGGTTTTACATCTTGTCATACAATACCTACACATACTATGCATATTAATGCCTATTATTTAACTTAGAAAGGTGTTCACAGAAAAAGTAGAATATATTTAGTTGGTTCACACTGCCCTCTTTAGGCAATACTAAGGTAAGCAAAGAAAAATTTAAACAAAACCTTTTGGAAAAACTGTTACATTAGCTCTCAAAACATAGCAATAGAACTTTTTCAAAAAACTCCTTAAGTTGACATGAATGTGAAAATTATCTCATTTCTTTCCATGGAGTGTGCCAGAGAGGTGCTTCATTTTATAATTCAATAGAATTAGTTTACAACTTATTTTAGGACACAGATATGAAAATTAAAATAAACTGAAAATAGCACACTCTGATTTTACCATTAAAATTCAGTAAACTAAAAATGTATTGTGCACACATAATTTCTCCCACACATATTAGGCATCCTGTCGAATATAAAAATGAACAATGAATAAAAATTGCTTTATTTTGGAGAGAAATAAAGACCAAGATCTATTGAAATATTCACTTGAAATCATGAATAAGATCATACTCTGAAAACTGTAATTGAGTTGTTGAATATTCTGATTTTTTTAAAAAAGATGATGTGCCCAATTTCGATCATTCCATTATTTTACTATTTTACTTTTAGATCAAGAAAACCACCAAACCTCGATGTATCCTTTTGAACCATAACTAACCTGCCTCTGAAACGTTGACCACTTCTGAGTGCCTGTTAGTAACAGATGGTGTTGAGGACTGAGGGGATCCAGGAGTTATTTCCGAATCACCTGCTTCCAGGACCCCATCAGCATCTCTTTCAGTAATGTCTGGAAAACTGAAATCTGTGGAAGTCTCATTATCATTAAGGCTATCTGAGGTCCCTTGCCCTGATCCACTCTCTTCATCACTCGTCAGAACAGCCCATGCTTTAGATTCTGGGGTGAACGGAAGAAGGGCACTGCCAGTCGGAACACCATCTTCCTCTTTCCCATCATTGTGCTTTGAGGGTAGTGCATTTGTTGATGGTGATTTATCAGGACTTGTGTCCATACCCGTTAGACTGTCTGAAGTTACACCTGTGACTTTATTTTCTTCTTCAGAATTTTCAGAGAGTAAATATGAGATTGGGTCCTTCTGATCCACAAGCCTGTTTTCCTGGGCATCTGACTCATTCATTATTTTTTCCTGTGATTCTCTATAGGCTGAGCAGGACATACACTTACTTATGGATAAGCCATCACTATCCCTGTCATCATCATCATCATCATCATCATCATCAATATCATCTTCACTACCACCCCTTCCATCGGCACTAGGAGCCACCCTAGAAATTGCTTTTGATGGAAACAGCCACTTGGTAGTAGTGCTAGAGCTATCTCTGTTGGGAGAAACATACCCATTTCCTAAAGAAATAGAATGATGAGTGGATACGAGTGTATCAGAAACAACTGTTGGAATACCCGCTAACACCTCATCCATAGCAGCACTTTCAGTGGAGGTGAAAACTTCACCAGAATATAGAAACTGATTTATAAGTGTATTTGGTGGTTCATCGATTGATAAGACAGGAGTAGCAAATGCATGCCTTCCTTTGGGGGGCATGGCCTGTTTAATCTCCAAATCAGCAGTTTGGAACAGCTCATCATTTGTGTACAAAGAAGGCACCACTCGCTGGAAATGTTCACTTTTCAACAAACTTGGTTCAGAATATTTCTCACTTGTGTAAGAAACAGTTAAACCTTGAAGTGAAGCAGAGTGCATATTAGAAGTAGGCAATGCATCAAAAACTGGCACAGGTGCAGAGTGCAGCATGTTTTCACTTGAAGCAGGATTTGATGCCATGAGATGCAATATTGTAGAACTAATTTTATCAACCGTGCGGGTTTCAACCAATATTGGATCACTAGGCACAGCTGGGAGAGCAGTTCTAAGCAAGATGTCAACATCAGAAGCCTGAAAGGAAGGTTGCAGCAATACTTCAGTATTAAAAGAAGCGGAGGCCTCATAAAATAAGAGCTGAGTTGAAGGAGATAACACTTCACTAGAAGCAGGGTCAGAGGATGCTGGCTTTGAGTCGGCGCTAAGCACAGGTTTAAGCGAGGTGCCATCAACTGCTTGAGATACGGTATGTGCAGGTTGAACTGAAAAGTTATTTTCTGGAATTTGATTAATCTCATGATCAAAAACCTTAGTGGCAGAATAAGCAAGAGACCCTAGAAATATGCCCTTTGTGCTAGAAATGGAAACAGAGATTTCTTGTAAAGAAGCATTCAACTTATTTACATGATCATACATGTTGGGCATGACTGTGCTTTCAGAATGATAAACCATCTCACTGGAAGGAGAAATTTGCAGTTCGGTCTCATTTCCATATATTATTTCACTTTTAGAAAGCGGCTTATTACCATCACCAAACACAGATGTTGTATATGTAAATTCAGCGACAGAAACAGGTGAAGAAATGCTAAGGGCTGTCAGCCCATCTGTGTCAGGTAAAAGAAATTCGCTATCAGAGGAGGCTCCAGACCATTCCCCATCACCAGAGGGGGCATGAGTAGGCTGCAGTGACGATGCAGTTGGGGTTATTAATGAAGACTGAGGCAACAATATATGGCTAAGGCTGCTAAGTAAGGAACTCTGAGAAGATACATCGACAGAATCATGCATAGGTATTGCAGAACTGCGAGGAACAGCGAAGGTGTACTGGGAGCCCTCGTTATCAGATAAGGCATAAGAAGGTTCAGGCCCTGAAGAACGTGCATGCATCATGGCATCACTGCCGGATGGTTCAACTTGAGAAAACATAAGCGTTTTATAAAGGACACCAGATTCGCTACCAAATCCCAATGTCTCTGAAGCAGCATAAGCAGTGGTCTGATGTGACCCCACATCAGAGTATTGCACAAGGCTGGGCTCTAATAGCAAATCACCCCCAGCCATTGGCAGAGAAGCATGCAGGGACCCCTGATCACTCTCAGTAGCTGACGTAACTTGTGGAAGGATTTGAGAAACTGTATGCAGGTGGAGAAACGATTCACTACTGGAGGAAGCAGAGGAAAATGGAAGCAAAGGTGCACCCTCATAGGAAGACAGGATGGATTCAAACGACACACCAACACTGGGAAATACAGGTGTAGCATGCAAGGCCGAATCACTACTTGAAGCAGCAAGGGTAGTGTTGAGGATCTGATTGTCAAGCAACAAAGGGGTGACTAGAGGAAAGACTTCACTACTGTAGGAAGGTTGAAGAAGTGTCTCACCATTGGATACTGGTTGGGTTGTCTGCAAGTGGACCACGTTGACAGTGGGGACCGAATCGTGCTGTCCAGTGGATGGCGTCAACGCATGAGGTGTTACCTCAGTCGGGAAGTAGGCAAAGGTGGAATAATGTGGCATTTCCATATCTGTGACTGAGGGACCCTGTGACATCACCGGGCCTGGGGAGAAGGACTCAGCTGTCTCCTGAGATTCATCAGTCTGAATCTCCGTGAAATGAGTCTGGAGCAAGCTCTCTCTGCCCGATCCACCATCAGGTTGTCTTGTCACATCTGCAGAGCTCGGAAACCAAACACTTCCATCGACAGAAGGATCCTTTAGTGATTCTTCCAAGCCTGATGAAGCTGATCCTTCTGAAGAATTTCTCATAGATTCTGGTATAAGGACATCATATGTGATTGCCTCTGGGTTTTCTGAAGAAAATATATACCCATGAGAGATGTTCTCAGAAATAGATGGTGTGGCGGAAGTTGCAGGACTAGAGCCTGAAGAGTCATCTGCTCCAGTGTCGAGCCTGAAACTGGTCAGTAAATTCTCTTCCTCACTGAGATCAGTGGATACCTCTTGATATTCTGTTACAGAAACTGCATTTAAAGATTCTGCAGTCCCAGAAAAGTTCATCAGTGGATACCTAAGGACAGTTTTAGTACCTTCCACAGTATGAGGTGGCAGTTCAGTCGCCATGTGAGAAGTCAAGAAAATACCTTTTTCCGTGGCTAATTCAGTTACTGGCTGGGAAGTAGAACTGAAAGCTATTTTCGGAACGTCAGCCTTTCCAGAGAATTCACTTCCTCTCGTTGGGGATCGGTTTGTCTTGGCCTCATTGTATTTAGTCCCTACACGATTGTAGTATGTTGTGGTAGAAATCTGGGGTTCCTTTTTCCTTATTTGGTTAGTGGCACTGTCTCTACCAGGATTTACAATAGAGTCTTCTTCAATGTCTTTCCCCTCTTCTTCTTCCTTTGAGAAGCAAACAAGATTTAATGGAATATAATGAAATCAAAGAAAAACAAGATCTTAATAATACCTTACACTGATTTACACTGCTAATCTTCACTAGTGAGATCCTGGAAACTTTTTATCCTCATAAAACACCATTCTACTGAACCCATTCCACTATTCATAACCTTTACCACCCACCTACCACAGGTGGTAATCACACTTGATGAAAATACCTTATTTGTGGTAGCCTTTATTTTAATGTTATAGAATGTAGTAATTAAATTGATACTCCAGCTTTAAAAGGAAGATAACATGTATTTATGTATTAGAAGCATTATATACCATGGTATTGTTTCCTTATTTTTATGTTTCTGTACTTCTTCTGGCAGCAGGCTAAATAGTAATCAGCTTATAGTAATATGAGTGGGGATGGGACTATGCATTTCAAAGACCAAAGTTCTTTGACATTCCGACTATTTCACTGTATCTATTTAGAATAAATTGAAAATTTTTAGTCATCTTAAGGGAACAATTTAAGGCTAAAAGACGTCATGGCTTTTTCTTTTGTTTTTAAAACTTTCCACTTAAGACGTAGAGGAAAGTAAAGATAACTTGTCAAAGTATTATTCTAGTACTGATTATTTAAGATGGTATTTCTCTTTTTTGGGGGGAGAGGTTTCTGCTTAGAGCACATGCACTTGCCAGACAGACAGAGAGAGACAGAGAGACAGAAAGCGAGAAATCACCCCCCCCCTCCCCAGGAGGGATGGCCACACTGCAATCCCTTCTCTTCCATTCTCCTATTGGGATCTTGGGCACGCACGTACATGCACCTGCTGTGAGTTTTAAGCCACCGGGCCCGGGACGCGAACCGTGGTCGACTACATGGGAGTCCAGCGACATAGCCATTACGCTAACTGTTGGTCTCCAAGATAGCGTTTCTCTTAAGAACACCATTCAAAAAGCTGAGTCTTCCATGCACACTTAGCATAACAGCCCAGAGCAATCCTGGCTAGAAGCCCACCAAGACTCATGTTTTCTATGTGTGTGTGCATGTGTGTGTGTGTGTGTGTGTGTGTGTATGTGTGTGTATTAATAAAACTAGGCATACTAAGACACATCTAATCACAAGTTCAGAAAATTAAATTGCCAAAGGGATAAGATTTGATTTTGTTTTAGTTATGCAGGACACGATTTTGATAGCATCTTCGCCTCAAGAATTTGTTAGAATTTTCATCTATTATATCTGTTAGCTCTCTCTCACGCTATCTCTCTCTCTCTCTCTCTTTTTAAGTTTTTAGCTAGAGGGCATGTGCACTTGCTGGAGAGAGACAGAGAGAGAGAAAAAGAGAGAGAGAGAGAGATGAAAGTGAGAAATCACTCCCTTAGGGGGAGAGGGATGGCCATGTTGTAATCCCGTCTCTTTTATTCTCCTCTTGGGATTTTTCAGCATGTGCACACACATGCCTGGTGTGATTTTCAAGCTGTTTGGTCTGAGACTTGAACTGCAAAGTCACCCATGTGAAATCCAGTACCTTAACCTCCACATCACCTACTGGCCCCAATCTGTAAGCTCTTTTAAGTCCATGTAATTTAAAAGTAGAAAAATTGACTAAGTACAAATTAGTCAGTGAAAACTTGACCAACACTGATAAAAAGAATATGAATCTTAAAAGCATGTGTGCTTGCAGCCAGCAGATGGTGAAATAGTTACAGCATTAGACTCTCATGTAATTGATCGCAATTTGAGTTCCAGACCTGGTGGCTTAAAACTCACACTGGGTGCATGTGCAAGGGTGCCCAAAATCCTAAGAGGAGAATGAAAGAGAAGGGACTGAGACATGGCCATTCCCCTCCAGGGAGTGATTTCTCTCTTTTTTGTGTCTCTGTCTCTGTCTCTCTGCCAAGCAGACACACCTTATAGCAAAAAACTCTCTCTCAAAAAAAAAGTGTATGTGCTCATGGGCATATGTTTCATATACCTGGAAACTGTACTGTGTAAAATGAACACTTCCGGGGACCAGCAGATGCTGTAATGGTTACATTGTTGGACTCCCAGGTAGTTAACTGTGGTTTGAGTCCTGGATCCTGTGGCTTAAAACTCAGGCCGTGTGTGTGTGTGTGTGTGTGTGTGTGTGTATGCCCAAAGTCCCAAGTGAAGGATGGAGGAGAAAGGATTATGCCATGGCTGTCCTCCATGGAGAAGTGGTTTCTTGCTTTCTGTCTCTATGTCTCTTTCTGTCTCTCCAGTGAGCACATGCGTCCTATAGCAAAAATATCTCTCTCACACACTCACACAAAGCCTACTTCCAAAAGTAATGACTTAATTGTTTTTTGAAGAGTACTTGTTTGGTTAGCTGGTTGTATAGTATTTGCTGAGGCATATGTGACAACTCTACAAAGTGAATTAGCTTTTTCTGAATTGCATTAAATGCCAAATAATTTCCTTTCTAGTGGTCAATATTTCCTCATGAAATTTTCAATATTTCTTCAGTATTTCTGTTTGATACTTTATTCAAAGAGCATCTTGGGATATACCACGAAATAATATCACAAACTTAAAAACCACACCCAAAAGGAAGTAAGGGTAATTTGTCATGACTTGCTTATGGTAATAATCCAGATATTTCTTCCTTCCTTTGAAGTTCCCACAGACACTTTAAAAATAATCTGATTCTGGGGAACCAGCAGTTAGCGTAATGGCTATGTCGCTGGACTCCCACAGTCGACCGCGGTTCACGTCCCGGACCCGGTGGCTTAAAACTCACGCTGGGCGCGTGTGCGTGCGTGCCCAAGATCCCGAGAGGAGAATGGAGGAGAAGGGATTGCGGCATGACTATCCCCCCTGGGGGGTGATTTCTCGCTTCCTTTCTCTATGTCTCTCTCTGTCTGTCTAGCGAGCGCACGTGCCCTATAGCGAAAATCTCTCCAAAAAAAAAAAAAAAAATCTGATTCTGAATTTTACTGAGAATCAGTGTGAAGCTTACAGTACGAAACTTCTGAACTCCTACTCATTTTTGCAAATATGAGTATTTGCCTGGTTTTCTGGTATCATGTTACACTCTTACTCTCTATCAAAATTATTCATATCTTCATTTTTCTTTCCTCTCCCTATTTTCAGCAAATGCCTTCACAGAGAAAACAGAAGCCAGCAGACAAAAACACACCTCTTCCTAACATTAAAAACACAAAACAACCAAATATTCCTGGCCACTCCCATCCCATTGTCCTGTTGCAACTGAAAAAGATTGCTACCCTTCCCTTTTTTTTAAAAAAAGAATTATTTTTAGTTGTATTCATCATTATTTTTTCAATTTGATCAGAGAGAGAGAGAAAGAGAGAGAGATAGTGAGAAAGCAAGCTGCGAGATCCAGGACTTGAACCGTGATCAGCTGTGTGGGAGTCCATTGCCTTAACTACTATGCCACCTGCAGCTTCCCTTCCTTTTAAAGGATATTATTCCTACATCTATGTTTTAAATCTACTCCCGGTCATCCTTTGGGCAACTGGACCCAATTGAGTATTTCCTCTATTTTGTGTTTGAAATTTGTTTAATCAAATTCTATAGCAGATCATTCCCATCAACATAAATGAACTCAGGTCTCTACTATTTAAAAGAAATTAAAGGAAAAATCTCTAATGCAACTTCTATTTTTCATTCCATCTTTCTTCTTTTCATAGTTAAAGTTACCATAAAATATGTCATATATTTTCTCTTAATAGTTTACTAATGTCTGACTCCCAGAATAATATTTTATTTTTGCTCTTTGCTTATATTCCCACAAAAATTCACTTTATCATATCCTACCATAAACTATATAGATTTCCATAAATTTTTTATTAAAATACAGTACCACGCATCTCTAATTCTGTTGGATATTTTGGGGGAAAGCTATATATACATCATGAATATCCCTTCTATTTCTTTTCTAGAAGATTTCTAGAATCTGCAAGGTTTAGATACCTCTCAGAATCTGATGAAGGTGATGGATTATTACTTAACCCTATTCTGTCAACTCTTGTTGATGTCTTGTTGGTCATATTGACTGTGTCAATATTTGAAGAAGAAAATATCCTTCATGCTCTCTGATTACTTTTTACATACCTGAAAACAAATACTTTAATGGATAGCTTTTTGTATAATTTCTTTTGGAGTTATTGTGCACCTCTTTTCTATTGCTTTGATCTGTATCACACCTGCTATTTAAAAATTTTTAGTGGGACCAGCAGTTAGCGTAATGGCTATTTTGCAGAACTCCCACGTAGTCGACTGTGGTTCGCATCCTGGACCCAGTGGCTTAAACTCACGCTGGGTGCGTGTGTGTGCATGTCCAAGATCCCGAGAGGAGAACGGAGGAGAAGGGATTGCGGCGTGGCCATCCCCCCTGGGGGGGTGACTTCTCACTTTCTGTCTCTCTGTCTATCTGGCGAGCACACGCACCCTATAGCAAAAACCTCTCCAAAAAAAAAAAAAAAAGAAAGAAAAAAGTTTAATGTAGAGCCTTGATCTTGCTGGAGATACTTTCCACCTCGACGTCATACATTTTTATCAGAAAAGGATCTGAGGATTATGTCTTGCATTAGTCATTCCATATTTGGGGCTTAAAATCATTAAAGACATAGTGCACACATTTACCAACCTCTCTTTCATTCCTGTGTGAAGACCTTGAAGTACATAGTGGATAAGTAAGCAGTGTTTCATCCTATTTCAGAATCACACTCCAGGAAGGCCCATGGGTATGTCCCAATTTGACATTTTATCACAATAATTAATTTCAATTGTATGAAATACTACTGTGGGGTGGTCGCTTACATGTACACCCACAAAGATATTCTTAGCTGAATTTTGTGAACTCTTTTGAAAGGTGAACTGGTCATTGTGGTAAACTATTGTTATGACATAGAATAGGCATAAAATATATAGATTATTGATGTAATTATACCAGTGAAAACACAATCTAATTGCTATTTATTGCTTGATTTATAGCATTAATTATCACACTTTATCAGCTCCTATGTAATATTTACTACACTTATAGTCACAATATCATCCACATGAGTAGCTAGATTGAACATATAATTTCAGTTATTATGAACAGCCCTTCCGGGCTTAGCATAAAATATAAAATACAACAAACACTTTCTCCCTATTTTAAAAATTAAGATAATGTTAAAATTTGTGGATATTCTCAAATATTCATTCACTTGAAGCATGCTGTGCTAGTAACAGACACATACAAAATGAACAGACCAAGCACAAATAACCAAGGTAAATGGGAAACATATATATACAAACACAGCTTATAATTTGGTTTATATTTACTATGATTCTATCAATCATTGGTTATTTGTAATAGACTGTAGTAAGAACTGCTAAAATATTACTAAAGTGAATTTTTCTTAGAAAAACTGGAATGCAGAAAAATTCCAACTTAACAGCTATACCTCATCATTATAATTATTTTAAGGTTTATGGGGTTTTTTTATTATCACTAAGCCTTTTATATATTTGGGTTTTTATTTTTTTATATTATATGAATCAAGTGTCTTTCAGCTTCTTCATTAAAGAATCATGTGTATCACTCATATAACTATTTATAAAGCTTAGAACGTAGCCCCAAACAACAAATAACATAACATAGACTTTTATTAGTGCAGCAATATCTCAAATCTAAGCAATAATTCAATGTAGACTTTTAAATGTGAAAACATCTGAATATAAAAATGGCTCGAATACCTTGATTATTTCTTCAGTTCCAATTAACTCAGGAAATAGGTCAAGTTCTACAAAGTTAAAAACAATATTATTAAAATTTTTATTCAACTATTTCAGACTGCAAGTTTACCTCTGGATGGAAAGAGGGAAAAATTAAAAAACAAAAACAAAACAAAAACAAAACCAAAAAACTAATGTTAGCTTTGAAAATACAGAATCTCTCAAAATGACAATTTTGAATTTCAATTTTCGATACTCCTTAAAATTTTGTAACACAACATGCCATAAATTTATTCACAACTACATTCAAAACCTTGCTTCTTATCTTCGTACTCCAACTCCCTTCCCTACTCCTACCCCAAGTCTAATTAAAGATGAAAAAAGGAGAGGAGGACTGTGAGACTGGAAAAAAAAAAAAAAAGGAGTGTAACGAGTCGTATATTTTTCATTTGAGCAGTTACTTTCATCTTTCTCAGGTCTAAGGAACTGCCAGGGATTAGATGGAGAATTAGAATTTATCTTCTGTGGCTGCTTCTCCCTTAACTTCTTCTGAATAAGGAGAAACTATTCTTTTCACCTATGAGAGATCTTCAAACACTTTATAGACAAGGTGTATGATGCAAAAAGCTATTCACGATATTCAAAATTTTTGCACCCAAACAAATTTGTACTTTAATATCATTTTTTCCACAACCTTTTTGAATTTCTCACACGTTCGTATACAGGATTGCTTCACCAGGTAAAATAGAGAGTTTTCAGGGGGTTTCAGCCTAGGTGAGTGGTAGGAACGATTCCTATCCAATCTCCCCAGGGAAACTCAGCTCAGGCTGTCTATGTAAAGAATTCCAAGCGGGATTACTGTAGACTCTTTTTCCCAAACTGCTGTTGTTGCTGGTACTATATGGATTTCTCAGTGCTCAAACAGGATGTGTTAGGAAATGCTGGGAGAGAGTACGAGCTGGTTCTCTTGCTCTAGAAAGGAATCTAGTCACTTTCCTGTCAAACTACAGGGGCCGGAAGGGAATTTTTTTTTTTTTTTTTTGTCTTCATCTGCACTGCCTTAGTCATTAAGAAGCTGCTAGAACAACTGTGAGGGCTTGAGCATCGTTACAGTGATGCTCTTCTTACTACTACGATTTTTATAGAACCTCACTTAATTGGATTTGCTGTTAATTTCAATAAGCAGTAAGAATTTCTCTATGGGTTTTCTTAGGCTCTAGGGCAGCCTGTGTGGGTGCAGGCAGTCCTCTGAGACCCTGATCACTTCATGCCACTCTCATGGGTTGACACCCCATGTTTGGGTTCCTTTTATTGGTAAAAATGAACTCTGAGGGTTTCCCACTGGACTCAGGTCATTTGAATGGATGGAAAACGTTGGGGTTTCTTAAACTCTGTTATCTCCACTCACCAGAATCCAGAGATCTTCTATGGAGTCACTTCAGAACAATTTTAAAACAAAATAATGTTGGCAGACTGTTTCTGTCTTTCTAGAGATTCTGAAGCCATATTTCTAGTTTGAGAGTTCAAGAGCTTGGCACCTAAACTCCAGCTCGGCTGAGTGGGACATACTGGGTACCCCCTGCCTACTGATTCTCACTAATGAAAACTGATTTTTTGGTAACCACTTATCTGACTCAGGCATTACCAATATATTAAATGGTTCAAAAATTATACTGGTTTTAGGATTTTCTCACTGGGGCTAGCAGGCGGCATAATGGTTAAGACGCTGGATTCCCACATGGCTCACCATGGTGCTAGTCCTGGAAATGGTGGTTTGAAACTCATGTCAGGTGCATGTGCATGCATGCCCAAAATCCTGAGATGAGAATGGAGGAGGAGGGGTTGTAACATGGCCATCCCCCTGAGGGGTAAATTCTCACTTTCTCTCTCTGCCTCTCTGGCAAGCACATATACACCCTATAGCAAAAATGTCTCCAAAAAAAGAAAAAATTCTCATTTCATCAAAATAGATTCCATGAAGCCTAAAAAAAGTTTGATAATGAAGACTGCTTTTTTTTTTTTTTTTCATGAACACACAAAACTCATACTTGTGTAATAACAGAACTAACGCTCATTCTGGTTTTATTGCTCATTCTTGTTTGGTTTGGGGCTTCATGTAATGTCTAATTTTTTTTAAAAAAGCACATTTAGTTATGTTACTATTTCATAACACAAAAAAGCAACACTGATAAGAGGTTGGCAAGCAAGGCTTATTTAATTGTTTGAAGATAAGCCAAATTTCACGGCGCAAAAAGTAAAAGCAATGTAGACTGCAATCATTTCAAACTATGATTTTAAATACTAGTATATAATAACACCAATAGCACAGGATGATACAGGCAGATGAAATACAAACATATTAACAAGACAACTGTCATACAACTGAAAAGCACACAGTAACAGGAACAAAATGTGTTGATTTAATTCAGCATGCATTTAAATTAACACACATAATTATCAAGGCCCTAAAACATGTACTTAAATAATGTCCTCTGTAACTTTATAATAATTAACTCTGCTTTATCGCAAGAAATAGACACAATTATTTTAGTTACGATGAAATAATACATCTGTGAATTATTTCTTCATAAATGTAATTTTACAGAAAGTCTTTTAAAATAATATACTGTTCCCCTTAACATTAGGAACACTCACTTGACAAATTTAAATTTGCTTTTGAATATAAATTTGTGTATTTATTTTAAAATAGTAATTTGAAATAAAACTAAATGGACATTAATTCATGGTGCTACTGTCATAAACAATTATAATTAAAATGTACAAGCATTAAATAATAAAATTACCAATTTAAACGCACAATTAATCAAATTAGCAAGTAAAATGCATGATTTAGAAGACTGAGTTTTCTTTCACAGATATTACTTAGAATATATTGAAATCTATGAGAGACTCTATGAAAAGATGAGGGCAATTATAATCCATTTCTTTCTTTCCTTTTTTTTTTTTTTTTTTTTTTTTTGAGAGGGTTTGCCAAAGGGTGCTTACTGGAGAGAAACAAAGAGAGGGAAAGTGAGAAATCACTCCCCAGGGAGATGGTAATGCTGCAATCTCTTCTTCTCCTGGGATTTCGGGTATGCATGCACATGTACCCAGCATAATTTTCAAGCTGCCGGGTCTGGGACTCAACTTGTGATGGGCCATGTGGAAGTCTAACACCTTAACCACCATGCCACCTGCTGGCCCCAATCCTTTATTTCTCTAATAAAAGCAATAAACAAAATAGTATATATAGGGTGTGTGTGTGTGCATGTGTGTATATGCAATAATATGTATATATAATCAATAAAGTGTGTGTGTGTGTATAATCTCACAGCTTATCCTAAATAATTATAAAATAATTCTATAAGATATATTCAATTATACACATGGAACAGCATGGATTACAGGATGAAATGATACTAATGAAAACAATGAAATAAGCAGCAAACTCAACTCAAAAGCCACTTACATTTAAATTAGTGACATAAATAATAAAATTCAAAAAGCTTGTTGGTACCAACCTGCTTCACCAAACCACAAAATGGTACTACTGTTAAGACTTTTACTGTGATATAGTCACAACTGAAAAAATATTTAAGATACTGTAATTTCAATACAAACGTTTATATCATTTGAGATGCCATTGACACCTTTAAGATTAGACAGAATAAATTATAAGGAAACTATCATTTTCTTTACAAAGAATAGGAAGATCCTAAATTTGGGATAAACTGGCAATTGATGAAGGAAGTTCCAATAGGAAATAATCTACTGAATTTTGTAACCGTGGGCTTTTAACAGAGGTATCGTATCAATACAATAAATCTAATACCATCTTTTACAAAAAATCATTACTGTATAAACACTTTAAGGGACTGAGACATTCACAGAGAATTAAATGGTGTGTCCAAACTAGCATGTCATTGCTACCCTGTTCAATAATGTCCCAATCCTTTTAATAAACAGAAATTATGTTACAATATTTATTATTGTACAAATGTGAACATGTGAGGTAAGAATGTTAAGTTATGTTCTTTGGGTTCTATTTTTTCCTTATTCTCTTCCAAATCTAGCCAAATGACAAAGTTACGTTTATGCTTATGAAATAAAAACTAAGTAACAAAAAAAGTTACGTTTTGTACAAATAAATACACTTATCATAAAAGAATCACTCAGACATCACTTCAGTAGAAAGTAAACATTTGATCTGCTTTTCTCATATGCAATAAGCTTTTTAAAAATAAAGAACAAAACTGTTTGGAAATTTTACATTTTTATCATAGTGAATACAGTAAGAAAGTGCATAAAATAGTCAAAAATAACTTTTTTGTATATACACAAATTAGAATAGCATAGTTAAACCAAGATAGCAAAACATAGTAAATATATTTAATATAATTCATACTCTAGAGTGCATAAATAGGGGTTCAGGAGTTTTTTTTTTTACATGTCATATTTCAATCAGTGCCCATATGTTATCTGCCAACATGGTTAATACTGTACTGCTAAAAATGTCATTTTTTAGGTAAATCAATATGGGGACCTTTGATGAAGGATGCCATTCAGTGGAGTGGCATGATAGGGTAGATTTAAAAGCATGGTAAGTTACTTTGATACTCATCTTTCAGTAAGAGAACTCTTTAAAAATTTTAAATTCCATGTAAAAATAACCCAATGTGGAAAAACAATGCTAAGCAAAGGAAAGATGGTTATACCCATCATAAGAAATAATAAATAACAATATTGCCACCATATTGCAATAGAATTCATTAGCTACCAATATCAACCTAGAGACATAGCTTGGCAAGTTATAGCCTAAGGTTTGGAAGGGTACCTATTATAACATCAAACACTCTAGCATATATTTTTTCATTTTAAAAGCCAACTATGGTTAGGACAACCATGGCAAGGTGATCAAATGATGTTGTTTATGGGCCAAAAGGTATAGTAGTGGCTTAAACACTGGACTCCCACATGAACAACTATGGTTTGAGCCCCAGACCCAGAAGCTTCAAACTCACACTGGGCACATGTGCGTGCATCCCCAAAATCCCAGGAGGGGAATGGAGGAGAGGGTGCTGTGGCATGTCCATCTCCTCGGAGGGTGATTCCTCACTTCCCCTGTCTCTGTTTCTCTACCTCTCTCCAGTGTGGCAAAAACTTAAAAAAAATAAAAGATGTAGTTTATTTAAGCTAATATTAGATAAAGTCCTTGGTATAGCATTTAGACAGCAAAGGCAGTGACTATCAGTTTTCTTCCCTAATATAATAGTAAAACATGCTATGATTAATATATTGGGTTGTTGGAAATACCATGATGTGTTTTTCCTGTTTTTCTATGCAAAAATATGTCATGACTTTTCCAACAACCCAACAGTTTATAGCTATTCATTTACCTTAAACACTTGTAAGAATATCAATGAATAGCCTAAAGAGAGATAATCATAGAATATTTATATATAGGTATGGATGTATGCATAAATATGAGAAGACTTCAAAAAGTTCACGAAAAATGGAATTAAAGTTTGAATATATTTTGGTGCAAAATAATTAGTTTTTTGAGAGATTTTTGTTACAGGGCACATGTGCTCTCCAGAGAGATAGAGAGAGAGAGAGGCAGAGAGATAGAAACCAAGAAATCACTCTCTGGTGGGATGGCCACACTGCAATCCCTTCTCCTCTACTCTCCTCTTGGGCTTTTGGGCATGTAGGCACATGTACCTGGTGTGTTTCATGCTGCCAGGTCCAGGACTCAAACCAGGGTCAACTGTGGGAGTCAAGCGACGTAACCATTATGCCATTTGCTAGTCCCAATGTAAAAATTTTTTGAAATCCATGCATAATTTTTTTCATAAAACAGATTTTCCATGAACTTTTTGAAGACATATGTGTACACACACATGTATACATATACACATATATATGCTTCCATTCCATTAATTTAAACTGGCCACACTAGCAAAAAAGGAAAACTGATTATGTAAATTTATAATTGCCAAATTATAATTATTAGCACTTGATTCAATTATTGCATATGCTTTGGGATCAAAAAATTTTTCTTAATATTTAAAGAAAATGCATGCAAATGAAACACAATTAGAAACAACTTCAGTTTGTTTTGTTGTTGTGAAATAGTGGTGGAAAAATCAATTAAGAGGATAGAACTGCACCCCACCACCCCCCCGGCCAAACTATAAAAAGTAGAAAAAAATATCTAAGATAAACTATCAAGGTGCTTTTGAGAGATATTTCAAAGAACCTCACATGATCTTACGATCATGTATATACTTACTACAAAATGCTTTGGGGGCTGGAAAAAGAAACAACACACAAATGAAACCAACTCTTCATTATACAAATTAACAGTCTCAATATTTACATAGCAATTTTCATTTGGTGACTATTAAAAACATCATATTGGGTTGTTGGAAAAGTCATGACACATTTCTGTATCCAGAAACAGAAAAATGCTTCATGACTTTCCCCACAGCCTACTAGATATGTTTTGTTGTTCTCGTGTTACAAATGGAGATCTTCAATGAAGATCATTGTATTATGATAAACCAAACCTGCTGAGGGAGAAAATGGCCCCAGGCCTTACAAAATTACCTGGCAATTCAGACTTAGGAGAAAATCATTAGGACTTTTGGCCACAAGAATATAAACTCACAAGAATCGCCAATGGATCCTGTAATATTTAGGCAGTAAGAAGCTGCCGAGGGAGCACTTACCAGGGTCGTCTGTAGGCATGTCGACAACCAGCTGGTCACTGTATTTTCCATATAAGCCATTAGTGCATATGGCTACTATTTGAAGGACGTAACTCATATTGGGTAGTAAATTACTGAGAATAGCACCCTGAAAGAAAAATGTTAGTAATTACACAACTGTATTATTCTCACAGGACTACTAACATAGTGGACATCTGTCCTAGAAACCTTTTTCTCATTTGTCATGAAAAATAGTTTTAATTTTATTAACCTAAGGAGAAAGTTTATGCAACATGACTGAGCTGAACAAATGATATTCGTAGATTTCAAAGACACTGGGAGATAAGCATTTTTTTGTCTTTTTAATATCAGATTTAGTTTTTTACAGAATTATTTATTTAGTTTTATTTATTATCGTGTTTAAATTTTGCTACAGGACATGTGTGTTCACTAGATAGAAAGAGAGAGAGACAGAGAGGGAAAGTGGGAAAGCAAGCCTCCGGGTCCAGGACTTGAACCACAGTTGGCCACGTGGAAGTCCAGCACCTTAACCACCATGCCACCTACTGGCCCCCCGATTTAGCTTTTTGTTTTTGGAGAGACTGTTGCTATTGGATGTGTGCACCACCAGAGAGACAGAGAGAAAGCAAGAAATCACTCCCCAAGGAGGATGGACACACCACAGTCCCTACCCCTTCCATCTCCCCCTTGGGATTTTGGGCATGCACACACACATGCCTGGGTATGAGTTTCAAGCCACCAGGTCCGGAACTGTGGTTGACCATGTGGGAGTCAAGTGTCTTAACTACATGCCACCTGCTGGCCTCCAGATTTAGTTTTATAAAGTTTTAGTTTAAACTAGAACTCAACAAATTCATAAATAGTACCACAAAGTAAGTTAACATTTTAAATAAATACACGTATAATACTTTAAAATAAGAAGCAAAATGTGAAAAAAATGAAAAACTATTTTTTCTCTTTATCCTGACAATATAGTGCAAGAAGGTAATATAATTATAATTGTCTTCATATAGGTATGAAATGAAGAATATTATTTACTCCATTCTTTCTATAATCTGCAATTTTTCTAGATTATAGTGTTTTTTACATTCTAGATAACTGAATTAGGAAGTTGTTAAAATTTTCATCTATTTTGTCCATGTGCCATTAAACACAGTAACAGTTCTTTTCTATTAATTTATTTTCAGAGAATTATTAATTTAATTTAATTTCTTCCTCTTTTTCTTCAATTTGACCAGCAAGAGACAGAGAGAGAGAGCAAAAGCAAGCCACCAGGTCCAGAACTTGAACTGTAGTTAACCATGTGGCAGTCCAACGCCTTAACCACCATGCCACCTGTCGGCCCCAATAATTCCTATTTAAATGCAGATTCCCAGGAGTTGTGGGCCTCTGACTAACTGAATGAAGGGCCCAGTGTCATTTCCCCTCCAATGGGAACTTCCTGGAACCACATCAAATGAGGATTTGTTGACTTCACTCCCACCTATGGCCAATGCTTTTTATTTTAAAATTATTTTATTTAACTTTATTCATTTATTTACTTATTTTAATTAGACCAAAGAGGGACAGAGCAAGAAAGAGAGAAGGGGATGGGGAGAGGGAGAGAAAGTAAGAAAGCAAGCCGCCACATCAGGGACTCGAACCACGGTTGGCCATGTGGGAGTTCAGTGTCCTTAAGCACCACGCCACCTGCCAGACCCTGGCCAATGCTTCTTTTTTTTTTTTCTTCTTTTTTTTTTTTTTTTGGAGAGGTTTTTGCTATAGGGCGCATGCACTTGCCAGACAGACAGAGAGAGACAGAGGGACAGAAAGTGAAAAATCACTCCCCAGGGGGAATGGCCATGCCACAGTTCCTTCTCCTTCATTCTCCTCTCAGGATCTTGGGCATGCACACACACGCGCCCGGCGTGAGTTTTAAGCCACCAGGTCCAGGACGCGAACCCTGGTCGACTACATGGGAGTCCAGCGACATAGCCATTACGCTAACTGCTGGTCCCTGGCCAATGCTTCTTTACCAAAGCCAAGTTCAATATTGAGATGCTCAGGCCACAGAAATGACCTGTACTTGATTTTCTTTAATTTGCATGCATAGGTAGAGGGAGTTGGGGGTGGTTTTTCCTTGAGAATTTCCTTGTCTTACACTCCCAAAGTTCTGACCCAACCATGACTTCACATCTGTTACCTGGACATCTGCTGCAAAGAAAAGAACTTGCAAGTCTCCTACTCTCTTTCTCCTGCACTAGCATAGTGGGATGAGGAAAAAAGACACATTGATCAGGAACTGAGACTCTAGGCCCAGGCCTTTCCACAACAGTGAGGTATCAGGCTATGCAATCGTTCTCTAAGTCCTCTCTTTGTAAAGAGAGACGACATACACGACATACACTGAGTGATCTCCAGTTTATAAGCCTTCAGTTTGTACAGACGCTGGACTGTTATTGGTCATGGTCTCACTGGAATTCAATGTAACTTTTGACATGACTCAGTGAGCATCTGCTTCCCTGGTGATCTTCATACAAGGTCTAAGGTTACCAAGCCCACAAAACACAAAGCTATGTAAGGTTTTTATCTTGAAGATTAAACAATCAGATTACACATAAGACATTAGTTACCAAGTCTTGATAGCCATCTGTCAAAAATTCATGCTTGGTTTGGTCTTCTCCCTCCAACTGCTGGTACAGAACCGCAAACTTCTCAATCATGGTATCGTAGACTACTCGAGGTCGCTCCCATGTAACAAGAAGGCTGGTGTAATTCTCTGGGTCTGCCTGCACATTTTCTGGCTCTGAACTACAAACTTCAGGGAGGAAAAAAGTCATTACTCATACTACTATCACCCTCCAGGACTTGAACAAGTTATACACAGCCGATGAAAGTGTTTGTTGCATTTTAATTCAATAGAAGATAAAAAGTTTCACTTTCTCATGGTGGAGCTTTAGTTTATGCCATTTCTTATACTTGAAAATACTCTCTCCGAGTAAAACTATTATCAAATGTGTCCAACATTATTTAACGTTCAGCGTTGAGGATGAATACATCTATATCCTTGATGTGCTTATTATTCACTGTATGCATACTCTGAACAGCCATACATCCCACCAAGATGTACAATGATTACATGTAAACCAGGAATCATCATTTTAAAAATAAGTTAAGAATAAAAACATTAAAACAATACAATAAAACACTCTTTCCTTCCCTTTTATCTCTTTTGTTCAGGTCCTACCTTTTAATTCAGGGTAAGTCTTAGTCAAATGCTATCTCCTCCATTACATGCGCTGATCTATGCTGAACTAACCTGTGTCATTTTCTTTTTTTTTTCTATTTTTTCAGAGGATATGTACATTCACCAGAAAGAGAGAGAGAGAGGGAGAGGAAGGAAGTGCCCCCATGGGGTATGGTTTTGCCGCAATCCCTCCTCCTCCATTTCTCCATCCTGTTGGCATTCTGGGCACGCACACCCACACAGCGTTGTTTTCCAAGCTGCTGGGGCCAGGATTCAAACTGCACGGTTGGACATGTGAGATCTGGCTCCCTCAACCACTAGGCCACTGGGCTGGTCTGACCCGTGTCATCTTCAGTAGTCTATTTTGTTTCACCACTATGGTTGAACTCTTTTCAAGTGAGCTTATGATCTTTTTATTGGGTCTTAATTCCTCCAGTCAATTATAAACATTACAAACCATGGCTATCTACTTCCATATTGCCTAAAACAGGGTCTTGAACATATGCAACGTGGAAATCCATTTTTAGAAAAAAGTGAGCAAGGGATGGTGTCAAACTCATGGCATCTTTATTTTTCTTGTTTGGTTCTTGACAAATACATCCAGATCCAGTCACGTAGAATTTCTGTTATTACAGATGGCCTATCGGCAAGTTCTTTGTTAGTAGAGAATCCTCAAAATCATCAGAAATTCCCAATTGGAGAAAAGTACAGAATAACTAAAAGCACCATTTCAGTACTTTTCAGACCTGCTTACAAAAATATATATATACCACTTTGGCATCATCAATAGATTAAGTGACTACTTTTGGGGAATTAGATTTGTCTCATCTGAAAATGTTGTGAAAAATAGTCCAGAGGCTTCTTAAAATGAACTCAAACCCCTACTGGGAATCATGCCAAAAATTCAGTTCCATCAGAACGCCCCATACTTTTAAAAAAGCACTCATAATGTGACATTTGGGCTAATTGGGGGGAGAAAATTATAAAAATTTATGATATTGTGCTAATTAGCAAAGTAATAAATATAGTCTCTTTACAGGTCAGACAGATTTGCAAAGCAGAGGGAGAGAAAGATCTCTCAGGACAAAGATGAATTAATACGATCACAGAATCTGGGCTTATTTTCAGGTGATAACTGAAGTTACAAAGCCACTAGAGAGCATGTCATTAGCTTAGATCAACCAAGCATCACTGATCGAAAACTACAAGGACTGAAGAAAATACTCTGGCAACTCTTCTCAATTTGACTCTCTACTCATCTGTAGTTCCTCTTGTGAACACAAGAGGGCACCCACAACTAACAATTGGCCTTAAGAAGCGAAACAAATTTTACACATACTCTTTAGTAGTAGCAATTTTTGCATATGTATAAGTTCCTAGCAATGGTGTGCGAATAATTCATGAAATATACATATTCCTATGCATGTTAAATAAGTAAATATAAGTTTGCATGAGCTAGAAGCAGGATTTTTCACAGCAAATCCTGTGATGCTACTTTTTTTTTTTAAGGGATGGCTTAAAATGAGTTGTTTCTTGGGATAAGAGGACAATTCCTTCATTACCGAAAATCATGAACTCAGAATATGAGAACATATATCTAGTTTATATCTAGATGACATCGTTACGTTATCTGGTGACACTTCTATTTGTGTCCACCAGATGGCAGAAGACCATCGACTCATTCTCCAAGGAACCTATTCACATGAACTATTGCATAATGTATCAATAATTGGAGGAACAGATTGCTTCAAGTGAATCCTAAGTTCATTTTTAAAAGGTTGAAAGGGATTCTGAACACTATCATTCGCAGATTTTGTCCTCCAAAAATCAATCCCACTTTTTAAGAGCTTGGGAATGACTTAAAATGAATTTTTTTCTTCATGAAACTATCTTAAAATTTATTAGTTTTATGCACGCACACATAAAAACACAAAAAAACTTGAGAAAATATGAAAGTATTAATTTCCAAACACCCAAAGGACTACTGCCTAACAAGCATAAAATACTTGGCTTGGTTTTCTACATTTAAGCTCACCTTAATATTTGCAATCAGTAGATGCTTCAAAATTTTAAGAATCAATAGTAATATAAAGTAGGATTCTAGAAAACAATCTGTATTTCCTTGCCAGTAGTTTTCCATTCCTTTTCTTCCTTATAAATATTTAAGAGTTTATTAGTTATGTTTTAATAGTTTGAGCTTATAGATTACTTAGAACTTTATTTTTAAAAACACTCCTTTGCTTATTTTGTTTATTAGATGACTAACAATCTAGTAATATGTTATAAAGTTACATCTATAGCTTACCTTTCAGATGCTGAAGTAGATGATTTTATGGGGAGAAAAGGCGTATGTACTTTAGAATCTGTCTTCAAGAGAAAAGCCCTTATTCTGTGTACCCAGTCTATGATTGTAATAGAGCATTACCCTTCTATAAGATAGGTCTGGGTCCTTTATAGAACAATATAGTTAATTCTCTAAGCAGTACTTGGTGTTCAAACATGGAGTAGGTGATAGCCATGGAAGAAGTCACTGATGTGATTTAAGTTTACAGGCGTTCCTTGTATTTCCTATTGAAATCAGTCTAATTATCTTATCAGAAGGATATATGCTAAAAACCACATCACCTGGATTGAATACCAAGAATATTTTTCCAGATCTATATGTACTCAGTCACCAAACGCAAGTACCACAGCATAAACCACTGGGTTGTTGGAAAAGTCATGACTCATTTTTGCATAGAAAAACAGGAAAATATGTCATGACTTTTCCCATGATTCCATAGTAGTAAAAATAGAATTCCTTTAGTAAAGGAGAGTTCAAAACCCCATTGATATCTTACTTCTTTCTTCAGGACTACATCACACACCCTGATTCCTTTCCATAAGCTACACGTGACTCGAACCAGGATAACTGATTGTTTAGGGACCACTGGAAAAGGAGCACCCATGCCCTTGGCTCTGAGCCAGACTCAGACATCTGGGCCCATGTCAAGGCAGAGTGCAGGTTAGTGCTTCCGCACTGTGCAAATGCAAAGGATCCTCACTTTAAAGAATGAGGACATGTCTCCTTTATCAGGGACTATAAATGATCATGCTGTATGCTTATTTATTTTCAAATCTTTTTTGTAGAGCTTTGCCTTAGAGCATGGGTGCTCGCTGGAGAGAGAGAGAGAGAGACAATGACAGGGAAAGTGAGAAATCACCCCCCTAGAGAAGATGGCCATGCTGCAATCCCTTCTCCTCCACTCTCCTTCTGGGATCTTGGGGACACACACACATGTGTCAGGCATGAGTTTCAAGCCACCAAGTCTGGGACTTGAACTGTGGTTGGCCATGTGGAAGTCCAGCTATAGAACCACTATGCCATCTGCTGGCTCCATAAAACTTATTTTTAACACTCTCATGTCCTCGGTTCTCGGTTTACCATCTATCTTGTAATTACTTATATGAACATTGAACACCAGTGCATAAAAATACACATTTTGAGGAACAATTACCAAAAGATCACTAAGTAAAGCACTGAGTGTCACCAGGAAACAGGAAAAGAGTGAAGAAAAAAAAAAAGAAAAAAAAGGGCAAATAAATGGAGGAGAAATATAATTACTGGCTGTGACAAATCTGTTCATTAATCAAGAAAGTGTATTCAGATGGTCAAAAGGCAGTTGGCGTGAATTTCCTGCTGTCTTGACTTCTCTCAAAGGAGCACAGTCTGCCTTAAGGGAGAAAATGAAATCTAAGCTGCAGGTATTATGACTAAAAATGTGGATGGGCATGAAATACAGGGAGGTGTCTTGGGGAGTGGCAAAGCGAATGTCCTAATTACCTGAGACAACACTAAGTTTTCGTCATTTCCCACTCATTTGAAGTGCCATACAGTTTAACACAGCTCATGACAAAAGTACTTTGTGAATGTAAAATCCACCACGCCCTCGTTTGAGCTTATGGGCCTCCTTTAAGAAATCTTAAGACAGGTCACTGGATGACTACTATGAGAGAATGAGAGAAGCTTGAAAACTTGCAGACCCAGAAGATAACCAATGAAGTTATGATTTTTTTCCTCAGGAAGTAACAGATTAATAATAATAATAATAATTTAGTTTTTATTTATTTTCTCCAAAACAAAGGTATCCTCAACAGGGTCCACATGCTGTAACCCACCTCTCGTCTCAGCCAGCCCCAGATCATAAGCATGCTCATTCCCAGTGTGTTCAGGGAAGCCTCTGGACTCCAACCTGAAACTTTCCTAATGTGCGTCAGCCTCATGGAGTGCTGCATTACTGTCATGCCACACCAGGCCCCCAAAGGATATAGGAGATCTTAACAAAGCTAACGTAAACACTGACACAAATGTTAACTACAATCATTTGAACAGATATATCACTTTTTCACCCCTCTGAATTATTACAACATTTGCTTCATACACAGAGTCAAAAGGAGGAGACATAGGTGGTATGGTTGTTAAGGACGCTGGACTCCCACACGGCCAACCATGATTCGAGTCCCAGACCTGGAGGCTTGCTTTCTTACTTTCTGTCTCTTTCTCTGGAACTATTAAAATAATAATAATAAATAAAGTTAAATAAAATAATTCTTAAAAAAGTCAAAACAAATCTTTCAAATTCTACCTACATCATTCAGTTTTCTTTAAGGACACAGAGTAACTATTTTTTAAAAAGAATTATTTTACTAACTTTCTCTTTTCTTTCTCTCTCTCTCTCTCTGGCTCTTCTTTCTTTCTTTCTTCCTTCCTTCCTTCCTTCCTTCCTTCCTTCCTTCCTTCCTTCCTTCCTTCCTTTTCTTTCCTTCCTTCCTTCCTTCACCAGAGAGAGACAGAGTGTGAGTGTGTATGAGAGAGAGAGAGAGAGAGAGAGAGAGAGAGAGAGAGAGAGAGATAGAGAGAAAGTGAGAAAAACAAGCCACTATGTCCGAGACTTGAACTGCAGTGGGCCATGTGGGAGTCCAGTGCCCTTAACCACCATGCCACCTTCCAGCCCCCACAGTAATTTTGATAACAGTTCAATTTGTAATATATAATCTTCTAGAAAGTAAGTTCATTTCACTTTTCTGAATACAGTAAGAGTATAGTGTTTACATACGTATGACCTTAACAAATGCTATTTACAACTACTGACCTTCAAGAAAGTGGGTCTACTAATGTATAATTCATCATGACATTTTTCAGGAAATTATAGAAGATTTATCATAGCTCAAGTACATCATGCTAGAAAGACATTTTCTTTGTGCTACCCTGCTTGAAAAATATTTTATATTTAATTGTTTTATTAAAGTTTTCCTGAATATATTACAGTGCTAGCACATGAGAGCTGAAGTGCATCTACAATTCTTTCCAACAAATTATTTTTAAATGTGGTCAACATGCAAAATTTGAATAGCATCCCATCCTTGCAATCTCTTGCCTCTTTATTCAGTTACACACATTAGAACAATATATGTAATGAGTCTGGAATACAGTACACTAAAGGCAGTATATTGCTTTGCAAACTTCAACACATTTAAAACTCACAACCATCCTCTAAAGTGATCATGTTTAAAATGTTCTCATTTTATAGGTAAAGCAACTGAGGCTTAAAGAGGCTAAGTAATTTGACAATTTTCATACAACTAGTAAGTATTGGAAAAATGGAAGACCAAAAATCTGGTAAGATTTGTACTCATTCACAAATATTTATTGAGCACCTGCTATGAATGCAAAAATGAATAAGGCCTATTTGCTAAACTTGTGGCATTTATAAGGATATAGACATCTCACATGGCTTTTGAAATGATTGGTTTGTTGGAAAAGTCATGATGTATTCTATTTTTTCTATTTTTCTATTCGAAAATGCACTGTGACTTTCCCGACAACCCTGTATCAGCAATGTATTTTACAAAATAAATTTTTGTCTAGAATGCATTTATTGAGAACCTATACTGACCATTTTCATTCTAGATCTTCTCTCTTTGTCAAAATGAGAATGTTAGATATTTGTAATAACAAAAAAAATCTATAAACCGAATATCTAATATTGTGGGACGAGTTATGCTTCATGTACTGTCCTAACTATATGATAGAATACTACATAATAATTGTACACGAGGTTCTGATGGTGCAGTGGTAAAATGCAATGCTCTGTAAGGGCAGACTTCCATGGGAAGGTTATTGGTTTGTGACTAGAGACCTCCCTGGGCACATGTTTGCTAATGATCCAGGCTGGTTGAGTCTGAGAGTGGAATGGAGCAATAGGCCCTGGTTGAAGGTGCTGTATCTTTGTCTCTGTCTCTCTCAATCATGAAATAAATGAAGGAAACTAAAAAAATATACTACAAGGCTATAGTAACCCAAACTGCACAGTAGTAGCATAAATGGACACACAGATCAATGGAACTGATTAGAGAATGAGGAACATATCCATGTACATACAGACAACTAGTTTTTGACAAAGGTATGAAGGACATTCATTGGTAAGAGGACAGTCTCTTCAATAAATGTTGCTGGGAATATTGGATATCCATATACAGAGGAAAAATCTAGACCCCTATCTCACCACATACCAAATTCAATTCAAAATGGATTAAAGACAAATGTAAGGCCCGAAAGCATGACGTCAGCAGAAGTAGAAAACCTAATGGACATGCTTCAGGACATTGGTCTAGACAAAAGTTTGTAAGTAAGATATCAAAAGTGACAAAAGTGAAAATAGATAAATGGGATTACATCAAACCAAAAAGCTTCTGCACAGCAAAAGGAAACGACCAACAAAGTGAAGCAGCAATGTACAGAGTGGGAGAAAATACTTGAAAGTTATGTATCAGACAAAGGGTTCATAATCAGAAATATAAAGAACTCAAATAGCTCACCAGTGAAAATAAATAATCCAATTTTTAAAAATGGGCAATCGAGACCAGCAGGTGGTGTGGTAGTTAAGGCACTGTGCTTCCATGTAGCTGACGGTGGTTCAAGTCCCAGGCCTAGTGGCTTGCTTTCTCACTTTCCCCCTCTCTCTCTGTCTGGTGAGTGTACATGCCCTATAGCAAGTTAAAAAATCATAATACTAAATAAAATTAAATAATTCATTCTTTTTAAAAAATGGGCAAACTCCCTGAACAGATTCTTCTCAAAAGAAGACATACAAGGGACTAGTCCCTTAGTCTAGTGGTTAAGAAAGTTGGATCCTACACAGCTGGCCATGGATCAAATCCCAGCCCTGGTAGCTTGAAAAACATGCTAGGCATGTTTGAGCCCATGCCCAAATCCCAACAGTATGAAGAAATGGTAGAGAAGGGATAGGAGTGTGACTACACCCAGTTGGAGAGCGCTTTCTCTCATTCTCCTCTCTCTGGTGAGTACATGCACACTCTGGCAATAAAATTAACAGAAGATATACAAATAGTCAAAAAGTACATGAGAGAATGCTCAACATTGCTAATTTGCAGAGAAATACAAACCAAAACCACAATTAGGTTTCATTTTGCCCCAGTTGGAATGGTAATGAACAAAACCCAAAACAAAATATTTAATATCAACAAATGTTGGTAAGGAGGTGGACAAAGGGGAACTTTCTTACACTACTGGTGGGAATTTAAATCAGTAGACCAATTACGAAAAACAATGTGGCGGTCCCTCAAAAAATTAAAAATAGAACTACCTAAACATTCAGTAATTTTCCCATTGGATATATCCTCAAAGGAAAAGAAACGTTGGAGAGATATCTGCATTCCCATGTCTGTCTATTGCAGCACAATTCACAATAGCTAAGACAGAGCATCAACCTCGTTCCTCAACAAAAATGAGTTAATAGAGAAAATGTGGTATGCAAAATGGAATATCATTCACTCATTAAAAAAGAATGAAATCCTGTTGTTTGCATCAACGTGGACAAAACTGGAGTAAATAATGCTACGTGAAATAAAGCAAGCAGTGAAAGACAGATACTGTCTGTCCTTGCCCATTAGTGGAAAGTAAAAGATTTGGTTGCATGAAGTGATGAGTGGGAGGGAAGTGGGGGAATGGAAAAAACTAGGTTAACAGATAAGAGGACAAGCAGGTAAGGGCAATGACTTCTAAAGTACTCCAGTACATTACAGGAATGATATTTGTTGACAATTTAATGTATATTTCGAAATCACTAGAAGAGAGGATTTCAAATGTTCACAACACAAAGTAACGTTAAATGTTTGAGATGGTGTAATAAGCCTTGGTTTGACCATTACACATTGTATTCATGTACTGAAAAACCATACTGGACTCCATAAATATGTACAGCTGCTATATCAATGAAATACTATAATAAAATATTAAGAATGGCATATCAAAGATATATCAATTAAAATATAATACAAATTAAACATAGTGTATTAAAGGTATACTTACTAAACATCAATAAACAGATACAGGCAGCATAGTCTCAGTTTCATGAGGTATAATAATATATTTTATTATTAAAACGTTATTTTTAACTTCAGAGATAGTTCTAGAAGAATACACACCAAAATCCTTACGGCAATCTCTGGGTGGTGACATTATAGGGGACTTTAATTTTCTTCTGTGTACTTATTGTCACTTTATATTTTAAAAATGTTCATGCATAAAATCTTACTTTCAGATTAAATTGAATAAAGATTAAGTCCTGAACATAAATGCAGCTCCCAATTCTTATTCTAAAATTCAGTTCCAAAAACAGAAGGGAGATAGTGTATTCCTTAAGAAGAAAACTATCAAGAGGTTTTATATGCACAAGGCAACGTATAATAAATGCTAGGTTTTTTTAAAGACTATTTATTTATTTATTATTTTATTAAATTTTCTATCAGGCACGTGTGCTCACCAGAGAGAGACAGAGAGAGAGGGAAGTGAGAAAGCAAGTTACCAGTTCTGGGACTTGAACCATGGTTGGCCATGTAAGAGTTCAACGCCTTAACCACCACACTACCATCTGGCCTCAACAAATGTTTGTTGATGCAAATATTTATTATGGAAAAAGAAAGAATTGTTCCAATATGTAAAGAAATCCCCACATTTTATAATATTATCAGATTCACAGTTCCCCCTTTTTAACTATAAAAAGCAAGTACTCACATTTTTACTATGATTTCAGTAAATGCAAAATGGTAAACAATCTCTAAAAGTTATTATCTAAAAACTTTGAGATGCTAAATATTCATTATTGTTAAGCATGATGATAGTTTTAACAGAGGATTAAGAGTCAAAACTAAATAGTGAATTATTTAGCTGTATCTTTTTTCTCAGTCACTGAGCAAATTATTCCTTCACAATTCTATTATGACACCAATACTATCTTTACTATCTTTTAAAAATGAGAATTTTTTTTCCCTGGAACGATCTTAATTTTGAACATAAAGGGTATGCTGTTACTACTGAACTTTATTCTTTTTTTTTTTTTTTTTTTTCTTTTTTTGGAGAGGTTTTTGCTATAGGGCGCGTGCGCTCGCCAGACAGACAGAGAGAGACAGAGAGATAGAAAGCAGGAAATCACCCCCCAGGGGGGATGGCCACACCGCAATCCCTTCTCCTCCATTCTCCTCTCGGGATCTTGGGCACGCACGCACACGCGCCCGGCGTGAGTCTAAGCCGCCGGGTCCGGGACTCGAACCACGGTCGACTACGTGGGAGTCCAGCGACATAGCCATTACGCTAACTGCTGGTCCCTGAACTGTATTCTTTTGAAGGTTTTGCAATTTTTAAATTATTTAAAGAATACTCAGCAAGAAACTTGGCTCTGACCCGTCTGGAAATCTAAAGCCAGCCAATCTTTCTGTGTTTCTTGCCAATAACACATATGCTCTCCTTTACCCCAAAGGGGAAGTAATAAGCAAGCCTTGGCCAATCCTTTGATTCATTCATTTGTTCATCATTCATCAGGAAGTCAGAGGGCTCTCACTACCTGACAACTACTGTATCAGGTGCCATACATAATACTGAAATCAATTAGACCAGGCATGGACCTCAGGCATACATCAATACCTCTGGAGCAAGCCAAGAAAGAAAAAGTGCCGTAACTACATGGTAGTACAGAATTAAGGAAATGGGGAAGGTCCTAGGGATGTCATGTGAATTAATTGTTTGACAGTGGCTCTTATTAAGGCAAAATAACAAAATAAGAGTTGACAGTGTATTTAGCTGCATGGATAAGACTCATCCAAATTACTTAACCCAAGATTTCCAGTAGTCAAATCTCATTCCTATTTCCAAATCAAATCTTTTGACAAAGTTGGAAACTTTATCATCTCTGCACACAAGTCTATGGACCCATACAAAATTAAAAAGTTGTTCTTTAGAAATTCCAATATATCTCTGTAAACAGAGGGTCTTTTGCTGAACTACTTGGGATAGGCATGTGTAGGCAAACTTGGAGGACCTGGGGCCACACCAACTCTACCTTGGAAGGATATGAAGATGAGGGCGGGAGGAAGGGCAGCAGCTGTCAGTCTGTGACCAAAGAAGTAAGTAAAATAGTCTGAAGGCTAGGGCACAGCAAGACAGACTGCAGAACAAATGTGTCTGTGCTTATGCAATTTTAGAATAAAAATGATGATCCTAAAAACATGAAATTTAATAAAAACTAGAATTGATTTTTGAGCACTTCGGTTTATCTTAAGAAATACACTGTAAAGGAATAACACTTTCTAAGCGATTTTTTAAAGCTGTGGGCAGAAGTTTTGGTGAGATACTGAGTTATGTAACCGTCCTCCATCATGCCACAAATCTTTAATGAAAATATAAACATCACTGAAGGACTGGAGTGATTAGACTTTCTTGAGGAAACAGGGTTAAGGGAGTGCACAGGAAGAGGTACACAACCAGATCAGCCTGAGAAAGTATAATTTTATTATAAACTTACTTGTTTTTTTTCTTAAATTTGGCATTTTTGTAGACCCTTTCCATTTCAATGAGTGAGTCTATTTTGAGCCATTTTGTTTTTTTCTAATTAGCTGTGCCATTAAATTATTCTGGAACCAAATCACAGACAAGTAGGTGATAAACAAATAATGATTACTGTGACAATTATAAAAGTTATGAAATTTTGTAACAATATGCATGTGTGGTCTAAGGGGATATGACTGATTCCACTTAAAAAACTGTCTTCTTTCTAGGTCCACCATGTATTTGTGTAACCCCAAACACCATGCAGTTTGGAAAGTATTGTTCCTATGTTTGACCTTTAGGTAAACAAAACACTCAAAAGCCAATGCAATTTTTCAAAAGCATCATGTCTTTAAGGTCACTGGTTTTTATTATAAAATTATGTAAGCAGAAATCATGTCCCTTTATAAATGCAAAACATAGTTGGAGAGAACTTTGGAAGACTTTAAAATCATGCAGAACTGCTCAAATGCTAGTTCCATTCCTTTCAAGTTATGTAAACTTGGGCAAGCCATTTAGTAAATATTTCTCATTTTCCAAAACTGTAAAATGAGAGTGATAGGAGGTTCAGATCAAATACTGTGTGGTTCAATGCTTGGCGCGGTCACGTAGTACATAGTAGCTATTACACTTTCTGTTGTGCTCTACATTAAATTAGAACTATGTGTATGTTCCCACATTAAACTCATCTAGTATAACCTAGGCTTGTATTACATGGAAATGGGTTCTTTTGGTTATGTGGTGAATATTTACATCTGAACTTTACTTCAGTCCAGCAATGGAGGTAAAGAGAGAAAAGACTCGGGACCACCAGGTACCATGGTGGTTAAGGTGATGGACTCCCACATGGCTGACTGCAGCCTGAGTCCCAAAGCCAGAGGTTTGAAAATCATGCTGCACACATGTGCGTGTGTATCCAAAATTCTAAAAGGAGAACGGAGGAGAAGGTATTGCAGCATGGCCATTCCCCACAGGGGTTGATTTCTCTTTCCCACTTTCTGTATCACTGTGTCTCTCTCTTTTCCTTCAGTGAGTGCATGTGCCCTATAGCAAAAATTTCTCTGAAAAAAAGAAAATAGAGAAAAGAGAGAGAGAGAGATAAAAGACTCAGTTACTTCCTTCATGGGAAATATGTCCCATGGGGAAGACATAAATAAGTAAACAGATTGTAAACACACTACGGCAACTGCCATGAGAGTTGGGGCCCCTGCATAAGGAGCTACTTCACATGAGCATCATTTACCCGCACTCCATGGCTGTGGTGCCTTCCCAGGTGCCTGGGGAGGAACCAGGCTTAGGGGATGGAGTAGAGTCAGAGATGGCCACCCAGTGGATGCAATGTCCTGCTGAGTCTTGAAAAATGAGATAGGAGGCAGAGAAGGGAAGTGAAGACAGAGTGAAGGGAAGTAGCAAGTATAAATGCACACTGGGAGAATGTGGTCTTCCATTTTCAGAGACTTGTGAGTTGGGGAGGAGTGAGCACTAACCTTGTAAACACTAACTAGGACCTACTATGTATTGTTAAATGGTTTGGATTTCATTCTGAAAGCAATGGGGAACTACTAAAAGATAGGATATATATATATATATACACACACACACACACACACACACACACACAAATATATATATTATTTTTTTGCTATAGGGCTCATATGCTTGCTGGAGAGACAGAGAGAGACAGAAAGACAGACAGTGAGAAATCACATCCCGGAGGTGATGGCCACTCCACAAACCCTTCTCTCTCATTCTTCTCTCAGGATTTTGGACATGCATGCACATGCACCCAGTGTAGCTGCTGGGTCTGCGACCCAAATTGCAGTCAAACACATGCGATTCCAGCACCTAAACCACTATGCCACTTGCAGGTCCTGTGAAGGATTTTAATAAGACATAATTGATAGAAGTAGATTACAAAGGAATAATATTTGTTATTTGGTCTATGATATTTTGGAAAAGGAGAGTTAATTCTACTTTCTTATTTTTCAAATCAATTGGCTATTATTTACCAGATAGGATCTCATACTATTTAGTGTTTCTGGATGACGCGTAATTTAATTTCTTCATGTTGAGAAAATTTAATTTGAAACAATATCATATTAAATATAGGGATTCAGCATTGTTGCTTGGAGCTCTTTTCATTGTTAAGGGATAAGCAATTCTAGTAAATATCACATTAATACAATAAAATCATGCATTTAAATGCCTAATCTTCAAAAGCAGAGTGTTATTACATTAATATTATATTATAGATGGCAAAAAGTTCATTGCAGAGCTGAGATCAAAGAAGATCATCTACTTCGGAAAAGTTTTAAGTCCTGAAGCAAAGAACACTTCATTTCTTCCTTTCATGAACCACTACAACCTCAGTGTAAACTGAAAAGGACAAGTCCGCAGATGTATCTGACTGTGTGTTTTGCACATTTTTAAGGGTTTTTGACTGCCGTGACAGCTGCAAGACATAGAGGTCACCCCAGGGACTTCCCCCCACATTGCCTCCATTGCTTTTCCCTAAAAAAGGTCAAACTTCTTTTTCCCCCTAAGAAGAAAACTGGGAGGAACATACATTTTTATTCATTAATAATTCAGTTTATTCATTACAATGTCCATTTGGTGCTAAGCTCTTCCCTGGGAGACGCCAACACAAAGATGAGCACTTTAAACTTCAACTAATGTGTCAAGACTCGGTTCAAATGTGGTTCTCCATGGACGCTCTCTGATAACCTCAGTCACCAGTGATCCCCTCAAGCTATCCACACCTCAACCTCTTATTCATTCCTCTCTTACAGCTTGTAGCCCAGGCAAATGCCACAAAAATCCATTTGAAGTCATGTATGTGGCTTTACCAATTATGAATGTATATTCTGAAATATCACTTTCTTTACTGAATCGTCTCTTTTCATTTAAATATTTTTTTAGAGAGATTTTTGCTACAGGGCATGTGTGCTGCCAGAGAGATATAGAGATAGAATGAGAGAAATCACTCCCCAGAGAGGATGGCCACACCACAATCCCTTCTCCTCCATTCTCCTCTCAGGATTTTGGACACACACACACACACACACACACACAAACGCACGCCTGGCTCGAGCTGTAAGCCACCGGGTCTGAGATTCAAACCATGGTCAACTATATGGGAGTCCAGCAATGTAACTACTACACCATCTGCTGGTCTGACTTTTCATCTTTAAAATGGGATTTTTCATATGAGAAAGATTTTTTTAATTGGTATGTTATAGATCTAACTGAGATTTAGAGAATTAAATAGCTTACCTAAACATGAATGAATTTTTTGTTTTCTTTTTAAAAGTGTATTTATTTTATTGAAAGAGAGAGCGGGAGAGACTTTCAACAGGGTCTCAATGTGCTGTGATTCCTACTTAAACCTTCAAGTACCTTGAACTGCAGACTGAAACACATGCACACATGCTTGTCATTCTCAGGTCAACCCAAGATCATAACTCCAGCCTTCCACTTGGAGTCTAACATTTGTTTTTTTCTTTCTTTCTTTTTTTTTTTTTTTTGAGTCTAACATTTCTGAGTGTCACCCTATCACCTGTGCCATAGTGCCTAAGCCAATCAAAATATTTCTAAAACCCACATACATTCCTAAAAGTCTTGTATATTTTAATTATACTCCAACAACTTAAATCTGTAAGAGTTGCAGAAAACATATTTTTATACATACCGGCTTCATGAATCTCTTCTTTTCCAGTATATGAGGAAAACACCTGCCTAGAGAACTTGTACTGCTGTTCTCGAAAATTGTTCTGTAAGTAGTCCATCAACATGACATAACCAGACTGTTGCATTGTAAGAACTTCACAAAAAACAGCCAACTGAAATGAAGACCAAATCATTTAAAGGCTTCAGAAAACACTTTACAACAAATATTTTATAGGAAAGCTACAAGACAATCATTTAAAAATTGCTTCAAAATATTTCATTTGTTTGGATATACAAGATTACCTGGCTTTCAGAGATGCTAACTGTATCTTTAAAGACAATCCAGTCAACGGTGTCTGTGCAGGGAGGAGATGTCAACGAGCCATTGTAAATGTAATACTTGTCAGTTGAGTTTGGCAGAAGGTTCAGCAGGATGAATGGATCTAAGGCAGCTTGCTTCCCTACAAAGAAATGAGATACATCTCAGTGGATATCTGAACATTGGAACTTAGCTGTTCAAAGCTTCTGTGAAAATACACAGGCTTTGCGATGCATAAAACTAGAAATGAAACTTTAAGAACATTTTAGATGTTTTTAAAATATGGTGATAAAGTTGGCATGCTTCAATCTGTCTTAGATATATCACAATATAGTGTTAGATGCCTTATCTTTACAACATCAAGATGCTGAAGATAATGTCTTACATATTAGAAAACATTCAGAAATTACATGATCACCTCAATAGATACTTATAACATTTGATAAGATTTAATGTCAGTTCCTGGAAATAAAAAACAAAACAAAACCTTGTTCTGATGTAAATGAACTTCAAAAGCCTATAATAAATCATATTTAAAGATGACTTGTTGAAAATGTTTCTTATACAGATCAAAAATGAGACAATGATGTCTCATTTTAAATACAACTGTTATCACCACTTCCACAACATTGAATTGGAAGGCTGAGTCAATGCAATAAATTAAGAAAAAGAAAAACCATAAGGATTGTACAGCAAGAATGATATCATACAATTTTTAAATAACATGATTGTATATAAAATTTTTTAAAAATTACTTATTCTGTTCATTTTTATTTTTAAAGCATTATTTAATTTTATTTATTTATTATTATTATTTCTTAATTTGACCAGAGAGAGAGAGAGAGAGAAAGTGAGAAAGCAAGCCACCATTTCTGGGATTCAAACCAGGCTCAGCCATGTGGGAGTCCAGCACTTTAGCTATCATGCCACCTGCCAGCCCCTTTATTTTTCATTTATTAGAATTGATAAGTAAATTTAGCAGTTACCGAAAATGAGATCAATTTATAAAATCAATCGTATTTCTAAGTGCCAGTATTTAACACTATAAAATGAAATTTAAGAGATTATAACTTAAAATAGCCACAAAATATCAAATACTTAAGTAAATCTAATAGGTGATATGTAAAAAAATCAATATTGAAAAATCATAAAACTTGCCTAAAAGAATTAGATAGAACCTTAAAATGGTGAAAAATAGCACATTTGTGGGTTAGAAGTTTCAGTATTGTGACAGTCTTGATTTTTACTGAAGTTGATTTATGGATTCAATGAAATCTTATTCAGAATCTAGAAGGGTGTGTGTATGTGTGTATGTGTGTGTGTGTGTGTGTGTGTGTAATTGACATGTTGAGTTTTAAATTTAAATGAAAATGTGAAGAGTTAAATAATAACTTGGCATTCTCAGGTCACGTAAGTAATACTAAAGCTGAAGACCTACCATATATAGCTGCAGACATGATTACAGTGAGAAAATTGTACAAACATAGACAAAGAGAACACTAGAATAGAGTCTAGATACAAGTATATATGGTCACTTGATTTATAACACAGAAAAATAAACAGTGGTGCATCAATTGGATATCCAAGGGGGGAAAAAGTGACTCTTGATTCCCTACTTTACTTGATAAGTACAAATCTTCTGCAAATAGATTGCAGATTTAAATGTGAACAGAATGATAAGGCTTTTAAAGAAAAATATTTTAAAATATTTCTATAACCACAAGGAAGTCTGGGGTATCTAAAATGACATACAAATATTGCTCATAAAAGAAAAAAATGATAAATTTGAGTACATGATAATCAATATCTATTCACCAATAGTCACTGTTAAAAGAGTTAAAAAGGCAAATGAAAGAGGAGAAAATATGCTCTTGATATAATACATATATATACACACACTAATAATACTGATTTATTCTTACATGTAAACTTATATCTAGATTAGAGAATTCCTATTCACAAACGGGTTGAACTTTTCTAAGTGAGCCATCTAGCTTTCAAGTCCTGAAACAATCCAGAAATATCTGTCACCTTGAATAGGCTCATTCCTATTTCTGCATCTTTCCAACATTACTTACAACTCATATTGCCTTGGCCATTCAGCTGTTTGTATACCAGCCCTTATTCATAGACAACAATCTGCCTACCAGTGATATCTGAATTTAACTTTTTGCATCCTCCTCTGACTATCCAACCTACTACATGTCCTCTATTATATTAATATCTGAGAGATTTAGGCTATTAAGAAACAGTTCCTGAAGCAAATTAAGCTAGTCTAAGTGAGGTAGCTGGTGTATAGCAATGGTTTTACCCTTTACTCAAATCATCTGAGAAGCTTTAAAAAAATACCAATGCCTGAAACCCCACCCTATATCACTTGAATTAAAATATCTAGAAGGAGACCATGGCATCTGCATTGTTATTAATTGTTTTTTCAGAGAGAGTTTTGCTATAGGACACATGCGCTTGCTGGAGAGGCAGAGAGAGAGAAAGACAGAAATCACCCCCTGGGGGATAGTCACGTTGCAATCCCTTCTCCTCCATTTTCCTTGTGGGATTTTAAGCACACACACACACACACACACACACACACACACACACACACCCAGCATGAGTTTCAAGCAACTGGGTCTGGGATTCGAACTGCCATCAACTATGCGGGAGTACAACAACGTAACCATTACGCCATCTGCTGGTACCAGCACCTGCATTTTTAAAAGCATGTCCAGGCAATACAAACATACATCCATGGTTGAAAACTCCAAGTAAATGAAGCTCTTGCAAGGTTTCTTTTCTTTTTTTTTTCTTAAACTGTAGTATTATTAGAATGAGATGACTGGACTAGGTGATCTTAATCATTTATTCCAGCCATAAGCTCTATGAAGACTGGACATAGCCAGAAAGCCTCAAAGAAAAAAAATTCTGTTTAAAATTTTAATTATTAAATGTTAATTTTCTGCAATATAGAGACTTTTGAAGGATGGAAAGGGTACTCTCAATAGTTAAAATGAGAAATAACTATATCCGGCCTGAATTAAAGACTGAATCTTACTCAAGTAAATTGATGGTGTCTTAAAGAAACCATCTAAATCTGGTTTTAATCCTTTAGAAAATTCAATTTATGTTTGGCTTTAATAGATTAATTGGTAACTTCTAAAAGTACGTCTTCTACTTCTCCAATGTCAAGATAACATTGTGAGAATTCAGACTCATATTCAAGTTCTCAGAAACTGAGGAAAATATTTATTTTTAATTTGTGACTGTTTTCCAATTTCAGATTCATGTTTTTAATAGCTAGAATTTTTTGTGATTAAATAACTATTTCTTAATCATCAATAAATTGTAACTATTCCTTTTTCTCTGCTGAAGACAAAATTTATCTTACAAATATTTTGTGGAAATGTGGACATGAAAAATACTAATTACATAAGGAGGCAGAAACTGATTGACTGCTAATTAAGCAGGAAATTAATCAATATCAAGAGACTAGAAGCCAGGACTAGGGAAGCAGAGGTGAGAGCTGAGTACAGATGATGAAAGAGATTTTTCTTAAAATTGAGTAATAAATTTAAAGGGGAAAAAGTGAAGAAGGAAAAATAAAACAATCCGATGAAAGAATTCGTAATTTTTCTTTCCTCTCCCCAATCTGGAATCTGTTCTTCCTCCTCTAAACCACAATAGCAGTCATTCAGTCTAGGCTATTAATGGACATGTAACCTATTGTGTACTATATTTTGAAGTTGTTGCTATTTACATATATGTTCTAAGCTTCTATCCTAGTTACCATAGGACTTTTTAATTATAGTAGCGCTTCTCAATTATACCACCATCTTCTGAAAAAGTGGGGCTATTTTGTGTGCATGGCTTTAAAAAAGCAGGTGCTTCTCCTGATTAACTTCATTATCGCTAACACAAGATAGTCCCATTTGAGCCACCACCGCTCTACTTGAGATCAGTCATTCATTCATGCAATCACTATTCACTTGAACATGTACTGATACTTAACCAGCAAACTAATCAAATGCTCCCAAGAGGAGGCTGATAGTGGGAAGGGAAAAGATAGAGAATGAGAAAGACAGGGACAAAAACAAAGGACTACAATGGGCCAAGTGCTAGGAAGAGCTGCTGGACACAACACCCATCCTACCCCTTAGGACAATGACCTTTTAGATGGGCCCACATCAAAACTGCCCATGAAGATTTCTCAATATACAAATTCCTGTGCTAAATTTGTGATCAATAAAGTACCATTCTGATGAGAACTCATTTGAGAGTCAGTGATGATGTTACCCGGGGCATGTCTCTTCCTTGACAGATTTCTTTTTTTTATGAGAGCTTTTTTTTTTTTTTTTTTTTTTTGCTATAGGGCACATGCACTTGCCAGAAAGACAGAGAAAGACAGAAAGTGAGAAATCATGCCCCAGGGAGGATTGCCACACCACAATCCCTTCTCTTCTTGGGATCTTGGGCACGCGCACACACGCGCCCAGCATGAGTTTAAGCCACTGGGTCCAGGACTCGAACTGCGGTTGACTACGTGGGAGTCCAGAGACATAGCCATTACGCCAACTGCTGGTCCCCCCTGACATTTCAACTACCAGTTCTCTTTTTAGTGAGCTCTGCTTGGGACTAGTAACATTTCATCTCTACTGCTTCAATGCCACTGTCTCTCTCTCTGCACTGCACAGACAAGACAATGCCTAACCTAGCGCAGGTATGGTGGAAGAAAGGGGAGGAAAGAGCAGGAAGAGTGAGGAAAGGAAAGAGAAAAGGCATTTGTCTTTTCGAGAGGACTCTAGGAAATGAGCAACCAGCCCACATTATCAGAAGACAGATTTTGTTATCTGACTGATGGTTGGCAAGTGTTTTTTTTTTTTTTTTTTTTTTTTTTTTTTTTAAGAGGTTTTTGCTATAGGGCTTGTACGCTCACCACAAAGACAGAGAGACAGAAAGCATGGCCACGCCACAATCCCTTCTCCTCCATTCTCCTCTCGGGATTCTGGGCATGCACACACATGCACCAGGCATGAGTTTTAAGCCACTGGGTCTGGGATTCGAACTGCAGTCGACTACATGGGAGTCCAGCGACATAGCCATTACGCTAACTGCTGGTCCCAGCAAGTGTCTTTTGAGTAACTCACATTAAATTGAGAATATAAAGTAGGTTTGGAGAACTGTCATTTCAGTCACTATCTAAATGCAAGAACTGCCTTCAGCCCTCAAGGATCCTTGCAGCAATAGCTGACAGCCAATAATAGGAAGTCTTCCATTTATCGAGCACTAGGGGAATTTCTAGAGTCCAAAATGAGTCCATATTTAATTCTAGAATTCTCAAGATGAAAAAATTTAACTTTGGGAAAACTGAACTTCGTTTGAGCAGATCATATCTAACAACCATTCAAACAAAATTGACAGGTATTTTACATGTGTTCTCAAACATGGTTAATATTAATCTCCACAGACCATGGTTCAAGTATAGTGAGACAATTGTGGACAGTCTAGGATGTAAATCCTAACTCTGTAACCTACCAACTGTATGTATAGACTCAGGTGTCTTTGCTAAATCTATTAAAATAATAAGTATTTATTGGGTTGTTGGAAAAGTCATTACATATTTTTTCTATGTTTTTCCATGCAAAAATGTGTCATAACATTTCTGACAACCCATAGTTAGGTGAGTTGATAGGCATGGAAGATTTTAGTTTTCAGTAAAAGAGGCAGTAGGAAGTTGGTGCACAGGTAGCTGGGGAGAGACAGATAGATAGGGAAAGGGGGGCAGAGTAGTACCTGTCCATAGCCAGTTCAACCACTGTTAACACGGCTCCCAAATTAAGAGCTATGGTATAGGCAGAATAAAGCTGTTCGGGAATCCATGTTCTTGGGGGAGGAGATTATGTGGCAGCAGTGGTTTGGATGAAGCATGTCCCTCAGTGACTTACAGACAGCAGATATTAAAAAAAGAAACAGGTTAGGGCCAGCAGATGGCATGGTGGTTGAGATGCTGGACTCCCACATGGCCAACCATGGTTTGAGTCCCAGACCTGGTGGTTTGTTTTCTCACTTTCACCCCTCTCTCTGTGTGTGTCTCTTTCTGGTAAAAGAAAAATAAATAAATAAATAAATAAATAAGTAAAATTAAATATTTATAAAAAAATACAACAAGTCAAAAAACATGAGAAAATTTGTGTAGCTGATAAAAGCACAATCAGAAATAAGTAAAGAGACCTTGGGAGCAAATAGTTATTCCAGTCCAGGTTCACAATCCAGTGTCAACATCACTTTTGTTGTCCCAACAAGCTGGTGCAAGGCCTGGAACATTCAGAATTCATATTTTGTTCATTTTTAAGTGTAGGAATTCAAACTGGCTGCCTCCTCTCAGTCTGGAGAAAATCCACTTTCTGACTCAATGAGGGGAAAATTAAGTGTGGCTTATAGCATTCAATGTTGATTTTTGCAGTCTGGGTGGATGGAGGGAGATAACAGCTTCATCTTGTGTTCGATTGTGCCTTTTGACAAAAAATGAAAGCTGCACTACAGGAGTTCACCAGTTCCTGACATCCGAAAGGTTTGGTCAATTCAGATCTTCTCATGTAATTGACAAAGATGAATCAATCCTAGGCCAGGCTCTGCTTTCAAGAAAAGGATCTATATGAGTCTAGTTTCTGATTTCAGTTTTTTCTGTTTTCTAGAGAGGAATAATGCTCATTTTATTGATAACTCAGAGCTATATTAATACCCTGTGTGAGGGGCCTTACTAAAAACAAAATAAAAATAACAGGCTTGCAGTCTATTATCAGTGATGTCAAAAGGCATTTGTTGTGACAAATTACAAACGCCACGAGATAGTAGGCAGAACAATATCAAAGCATAACTGCATCTTTCCTTATGTAAGCATTCACTTTTCTAAAATCCCCTCTTGATATTGATAAAGCAAAAGATTTACCAAGGAATAAATTGTACCATGAGTAATACTCCTTTTTTACTTTAAAATATAATTTATATAAAATTAATTGTTTTCAGAATGGAATTTTTTTTTTTTTTAATTTGCCAGCGAGCACATGTGATCACCAGAGAGAGAAAAGAGAGGGGGAATTTGGAAAGAAAGCACACACCCCCCCACCCCCATGGAGCATGGTCACACTGCAATCCCTTCTCCTTTTCTTCCTCTCTTTAGGATTTTGGGCACACACACACACACACACACACACACACACACACCGAGTGTGTTTCTTAAGCCAACCGGGTTTAGGACTAAAACTATGTGATTGGCCATCTGGGATACAGCAGACTTAACCAGCCTGTGGTCTGGAGTTAGAAATTTTTATTTTTTAGAGAGAGATTTTTGCTGTAGGGCCTGTGTGCTCACAGAAAGTGAGAAAAGAAATCATTCCCCCCAGAGGGATGGCTACACTGCAATGCCTTCTTTATTTTTCTCCCAGGATTGTGGGCATGCGCACACTCATACATAGCATCGGCATCAAGTCACTGGGTCCAGGACTTGAACGGCAGTTGGCCATGTGGGAATTCAGCGATGTAACCATTATACAAGATGTTGATCCCTGGAGTTAGAGTTTTTGAGAGACTTATCATGCAGAGACAGAATAGATAAATATGTTTTAAATACATTGTATAATGATATTATTTTCAAGAATAAATTTAGAAAATTTTTACTTTCTACTTACATCAATACTTTATGATTTTTATGTAAAAAATTTCTGATACATTATTCTTTATTTGGTGAAAACTGTGTAAATTATCAAGTATCAGAAATGAGAGATGGCCCTTCTTTAAAAGTGCATTCCTTACCACCTTTGGGATCAAGTGATTTTTGTTATATTATAAAAATTAATCTATGTCCAAAGTAGAATCTTGAAGAAACACTTCTCCAAGAAACTTACCGAAACGACTAACACTCTCCACTCCATCAATAATCGCTTTGTATTCCAAATTTTCTTCCATTCCAACCTGTCAAAGAAGAATGAGATTCTAAAAACAAGATTAAATGCTTAACTATTAAGTAAAAATGTAAAAATGAATCAATTTCATTTTAAAAGAAAAAATAATTCATTACAAAACACCATAAGATAAAAACAAATAACAAAAAAACCCAGATAACTTTTACATTTCCCTCTAAGAAAAGTAAATTTTAAAATTTTATAATTCATGTTTACTGCTACACATTTATGAAGCTTTGCCGGTAGGAGTAAGGACATCGGTACACTTGTAGAAAGGAAGGGCCCTGTCCAATCAATGGATACAAGGGTCCCCTATTAAATATGACAATAGGTCATCACTTTGAAAATGACCACCAGTTATCAATCCACTTGTGAGCTCTTTTATTTGTTGCAAAGTAGTTGATATGTTACATCACTATTGCATATGATTAATAAAAGAATTAAGTTAGCGCAAAGTCTATATATATAGTAATTACCTCAAATAAAATGGATAAAGCTCTTAACTTTCCTTTTCCTTTCACTGCCTCCTCAAAACTTGAAAATCGGTCTGCATCAAAACAGTAGATTTGCATCTATAAGTGGAAAAAGGATAGTTTCATTATATACAAAGACTTTACAAAAGTCAGAAAAGGGATTTAATAAAATAACTGTCCAATCCACTAAGCTCTGTGAAAAACTGTATAGTTCTATATCTTTTGCTCAGGGCTTTTGAGCCCTGCATGAGTTTTAAGTGGCTGGCTAAGACTTGAACTGGAGTTCAACAACATAACCATTATGCCATCTGCTGGTCCTGAGGTATTATGTGTTTAATGAGTTGACTTTATTTCTTTGACCAACCAAATTAGATAAATGAGCTTTACTTTGAAGATATTCAATATATAATCTCCTCCCCGGATTATAAATCATGAATATGAGTGTGCTTATCCACATTTTTAAAAAGGTTTTAGTCCTTTAACAGTTAGTTTACCTGGACCAGTAGGTGATGTGGTGGTTAAGGTGATGAATTCCCACATGGCTGACCATGGTTTGAGTCCCAGACCAGTGGCTTGAAAATCATAACAAATAAATAAATAAATAAATAAATGTATGTTAAAAAAAAAAAAAAAGAAAGAAAGAAAGAAAAGAAAAAGGAAACTCTCTTTGGGGACCAGCAGATGGTGTAGGAGTAATATCCTTGAATTCCCACATGACCAACCATAGTTCAAGTCCCAGACCCAGTGGCTTCAAACATGCTGAGCATGTGTGTACTTGTGTGCCCAGGATCCCGGGAGGAGAACGGAGAGGGAATTAGGGTGAGGTCATCTCCCCTGGGGAGGGGAGTGATTTCTCATTTTTCTGTCTCTCTGTCTCTCTGGAGAGAACATGTGCCCTATAGCAAAAATCTCTCTCTCTTAAAAAAAAAAAAGAATTGGTTTACCAGTAGTCTTACTTTTATTATCAACAGCTATTTTAAGTGGTAAGTGTAATATAGTTTCATTATATATAATTTAGAAAATTGAGGAGAAAATAAGAGAAACCTAAAATGCCATCACCCAGAGAAAATCACTGCTACATTTTCTTGCCTCCCCTCGATTACTTTTATAAAGAATGATAATAATTAATTCCCTCACTTAAGCCCCATAATAACTTTATGAGGCTGGTACTACTACTACTATGTCCTTTCACAGAAGAGAAATGGAAGGTTAGGAAAGTCAAATCATTTATCCAATGTAGTGTCATGTAATTGACCAAATGGTGGAGCTAGCATGCCAGTTGGGCACTCACTCTCAATCACTACCAGTCTTCTTGTTTTACAGAACTGAAATAATAAAATTGGTTATGCCATTTATATTCCTCTTTTTAAAATCGTAATATCTTATGCTGAACCTTTTTTGTTTGAAAAAATAACATTCAAAACATGATTTTTATAAGACCTTAATATGTCATTAAAATGTATTTAATAATTGCCTTTCGTTTCATTTTTATTACTGTAAAGAAATCTTCGCACATCAAGTTTCGGATACATCTGTAATACTTCTAAACTGCTACAAATGGAAAGGATGCAAATAAATGCAAATAAACTGTTGAAAGTTCTTAATAAAAACAAGCACATTGCTTACCAGAAAGTCAACTAATGCAGACTTTCTCCAGACATGTACGAAAATGTTTACTTCATTGGACTCCCATTACCTATTATGTTTATTTTGCCATTATTTTCAATTGCCAGTGGGTGTGTGAACTAGCTAGAGAGAAAGATGAGAGAGCGCAAACACTCTCCAATGGGCCACGGTCACACTGCAATCCCTTCTCCTCCATTTCTTTTTGTTATTAGGATTTTGGGCATGCACACTTGTCTGGTATGTTTTTCAAGGCAAGATTCAAACTGTGATTGCTCAGGTAGGCTTTGGCTCCCTAAACCACTATGCTATGGTGACGGCCTATATTTAATCAATTTTAAAACTTAAAGTTTTTTAAAAATTTTAGTCAAAGGATTTAAATCAAAGGATTATCTGTCTCATCGATACAATTTCCCCTTTTTTCTTTTTTCATTCATTTACTCATCAACATTTATTGATCTCTTCTGTTGTTCTCTGGGATACTAGAGAGTAGAAAATCAAAGACTGGTCTTATCTTGAGTTCACTCTAGTGAGGAAGGAAGATATTAATGAAGTAATAAAATATAACTATAAATTATAATATCTGAGCTCAAAATTAATCAAATTCCATGCTGAACAAGATCTCAGTTTAGAAATTGAAATAGTAGTGAGTGAAACTACTAACTTACCTCAAGTGGAAATTTCTGTCCTTCTAGACTATGTTCTGATCCATCAGATGACATGTTGCATTTTCCCCAGTGAAAGGTTATCTTGCTTGCTTTGAACACCATTTCTGAAATTCCTCCACTGAGACGGTAGTCATTAGTAAGATTAATTTCCACTAAAGAAAACAAAACAAAAGAAAATATTTTAAAAATTGCATCTACCTTTCTGAAAATCAAAATCACCCATTTAAACAACTTCCTTCTATTTAAGATACATTAAGGAAATCATTTATTTGATACATTTAAAAAATGATTAGGCCATCATTTTGGAAGCTGAACTTTGTAGTTTTGCACAACATATTTAATACATCTTTGTGCCACAAATATAGATAAAGCTGAAGACCCTAGTGACTGCAAGCTCTACTAGCAGAAGACAACTAGTCCTTACACCCTGTTCGTTTGGTGTTCTGAACTGCCATTTCTCCTAAGCTCTGCTTCCCTGAGTTATTGACTGGCAGTGAGGGAACAGAGTAAGGGGAGAAGAAACAGAAGGGTTGAAAGAAGAAAAGTCTTCCCCTGGGAGTGCTCCTACCTTCCTCCTTTCAGCCCACTGCTACTCCTCATCAGGCTGCTGCTTTTATCTCATGTCATTTTCTCTCCAACCACCATTCCTGGCTTCATCAGGCTCTAGAACCTATGGCCTAGGCTGTGGCAGGTTGGTGAGAAACCCACTTTTGTTGAAGTATTGTTCCCATCTCATCTTTAAGTCTGGAGTGGCAACCATCGAATTCAAACTCTTCCATATGCGTTCTACAGCAGATATCCTATGACTATAGATTATTAATTGTCTAGAAAATAATGATTCCTTCAAGACCCTAATATAAGATTTGATTTCTCTCAATCGCATTTAAATAGCTCATATTACATTGGTATTAGGGACTCAATTCAACCCACTGTCTAGCCAGCCGGGCTTACAAACTTCCATTAATAATAATAATAAAAATGACAAGGACAATAAAAATAATGGTAGCGATAACAGTCAACATTTTATCGCTTATAATGTAACATGCATTACAGTAATTACTTTACATGTATGAGCTACTTGATAGACGATCGGAGGGAGTAGATCATTTTAATTCTTATTTTACAGGTAAAGAGAAGCTGAGTCACAAGGAGGTTAAACAACTGCTTAAATTCCACACTGTCATTTGAAGGCCAAAGAGAGAATTCAAGCAGTGTGGCCCTAACAATTAAATATTTAACCGTTTTCTAACAAAGATAAAGATAAAGCAGAGATTACATGCCATACTGGTTTTTTTTTTTTTTTTGAGAGGTTTTTCGCATAGGGCGCGTGTGCTCGCCAGACAGACAGAGAGAGACATAGAGACAGAAAGCGAGAAATCACCCCCTGGGGGGATGGTCACGCCGCAATCCCTTCTCCTCCATTCTCCTCCTGGGACCTTGGGCACGCACGCACACGCGCCCGGCGTGAGTTTTAAGCCACTGGGTCTGGGACGCGAACCACGGTCGACTACATGGGAGTCCAGCGACATAGCCATTATGCTAACTGCTGGTTCCCACATGCCATACTGTTTTATAACACCCTTCAAAACTAGCAATAAAAATGTCAATGTTTGGGACAATATATTTTTATGTATTTAATTACTAATAAAACATGTAATAATTATCTTACTCTTTTAACCAATACATATTTTACACTTGTTAGGTATCAGACACTGATATAGAAAAATTCCTACCCTCATGGGATTTGATATTAAATTATTCCTTTCAAATAACTATATTACCTAAATATGGGAAATTGAGAAAAATGTCACTAATTATAAAATCATCCCAACACAGCTCCTACTGAAATTCTGAAAATTTTTCTATTCTTTGTCCTACATGTATATTTATTTTCCATAATTTCCTGATAAAAATTTTGTTTAAAATGTAATATAAGGAAAGAAAGGTGGCACGTTAAAATGTTTTTCCAAAAATTTGAATGACTAAAAACTTTAGGGTATTATATTTTGCATTTAAAAAATATATTATCTAAAAAAAAGCACTTAGAGAGTGTTTCCAAAGCATGATACACAATTTTATACTGTCTATATAGATGGATTAGTAATTTATTTGTTTAAATTTCAATTGTACTTGATTGCTTCTTTTCATATTCAAATATTCACTATAGCATGAGTCTGAACAGAAAAGATTAAACTATAATACTGAAGAAAAGGAAATCCTGACTGATAAATTGACCAGTAATGGTGTTATTAAATTGCACTAGCTATCAATTACATTCTCTGTCACATCTTCTAGTCACTATCATCATATATTCCTGGAGAAGGCGACGTGATGTCATCAGCCATTTATTTTTTGTACCAATTTTCAAAATTCCTAAAATTCCAATTTGCCTAAATTCCACTTTTCTCTATTTGATTTGGTTTCTTTTATCTGTAGCTTCTATCGGTTTCATAGTAAATTCAAAAGAAGATGAGAAACTAATCCAAACATACTCTAGATCTGAAAAACATACTGAAGACAAATAGAATGCAAATATTTTACCTGTTTTCCCAGTGTTATGAATGAATGTGTTGTCCAGAGATGTCTTATCCCAACCCTGAAACTTCAGTTTCTTAAGATTCACGTTTACTTGTGTAAGATCTTCATCAATATTGATAGGAGATTGTTTTGGGCTATTACATGTTGGATATTTCTTTCCCCAATTTTTTTGACTCAGTGCTCCTAGGGAAAACGAAGAGTACGAAGTTAGTTTCTAAACTTAGTATGCAAAGCTAAAACTTACAAAGCAGGTAGTGCCTTACACCAAAATAAATACACTAGTAGAAAAACTTGGAACATCTTCAAATTAATCCATAAAACAATCACGCCTAGATTTAGAGTCTGGGTTTTAAGAGGAGACACTAAGAAGAGACCTATAGAATGATCACACCAAGTTCAGTGTTCAACGAAGCTTTGTTCAGCCATTGATCTTCTAAGTCAACAGACAGCCTAACTGACGCGGGAGGTAGTTAATCCTAGCCCAGAGTTCCAGTCTGAAGGAGTCCAGATGATTGGAGTTCAGTTATGACTTCCTTAAAACACTCCAAGGAGGTAACCCCCCTTAAGACTGACTGTCACCCCTGCCACTGAATGATCTGGTGCAATTTCCATCTATCTGGAACCTTATTTATAAAAATACAATCATCAGACTATCTTTAAAATATTCCTTCCTCATACCCCCTTTTTCTGGTCATAAAACCTACTAAATTTTATTGTTTAACAACAATAAATAAAAAAAGGCTTTCTATAAAGATTTTTGCCTACAATAAAATGAATTTTTATCTGAAACAAAACTGCCCTACGTTGCTTTTATTTCACCTCAAATCGTGAACCTTCTTCTATAACTTAATTTCACTCAAGCAATGCTAAGGACGGGTATGCACAACTTCAAGTTCTATAAAATGTGTGACATGTTTTGAGTCTGTCTTGAACTTTATTCTGGCTAAACACTAGCATTTACACAGTCATCAAAAGAAAGAGCAGAGTGGCAGCCTAGTTTTCAGCTTGAAACCTTTGGATATTTTTTCTTTCAGAAAATGAGTAGGGGTGAAACTAGGATTTTATTTATATGTCTGAAGTTTAGGAAATTTTAAGTATACTCATGCATTACTTAAGGATAGAGATAGTGCCATGGTTTGTGTCTCTCAAAAATTTAAGTATTGAGATTTGATTGTGATAGGATTAAGGGAACCAAAAATTTCATCAGTCTATGGCATCGATAAAATGTGGAGCCTTTAGGATTAAGGGATTTAGAGCAAGGTCCCCATGACGGATTCCTGGTATTTATAAGGAAAGGGAAGGAAACAGAGACTCATGAACAGAGACACTCTGCTCTGCTCTCACCTTCCTGATGGGATGCTTTGGAACTCTGCAAGACACTCACCAGATAATGGCCCCTGGGCCTAGGACCTCCAAACAATGAGCTGAATAAACCTTAAGTTTTAGAAATCACCTGGTTTCAGGCATTTGCTGTTATTAGTAGTAGAACAGAGTAGAACAGATATGTTCTGACAAATTTGTTGTTAGAAGATTTCATGATTGTGTGAATATCATAGAGTCTACTGATAGGAAACTGGATGGTATGATCTACTATGGAGCTTGTCTACATGGCATAACCCACGTGTTCCTTATGGGATCTTCACGTATACAGTTCATCACTGACCTTCTATTTCATTATGCAGTGCATCCCTATAAACATATTCAGTACAACCCTAGCTTACACTGTCTGCTTTAATGCGACAATTAGTGAGGACTAACTTCTATTCAAGTGGTCACTCAATCTAATGACCACTTATAACATGACAAAGGTAACACTGCACAATTCAGTGCAGGAAAGAGATGCTAATTAGTAACACCATGAAACTGTCAGTACAGTCATGGAAAACCAGATAGTGAGGCATCTCATGAGGCATATGCCAGAAGAAATTGATGCTGAAAATTGACTGTGTCTTAAAGTATAGCTCTATTCTGGGACCAGCAGATGGCAAAATGGCTATGTCGCTGGACTCCTATGTAGTTGACTGTGGTTCGAGTCCTGGACCCAGTGGCTTAAGCTCAAGCTGGACGTGTGCGCGTGCATGCCCAAGATCCTGAGAGCAGAATGGGGGAGAAGGGATTGAGGCATGGCCATCCCCCCTCGGGGGTGATTTCTCGCTTTCTGTCTCTCTGTCTCTGTATTACTAGCGGACACACGCCCTATAGCAAAAACTTCTCAAGAAAAAAAAAAGTGTAGCTCTATTCCTAGAGAGTGTTTGAGGTGATTTGCATGAAATATGCACAGTGATGCATATGTCGCTTTTAGGAATAGTTTTAATGATTTGAGTAATGATTTGTTGATCTCAGTGTAAGAGCCTTTGGTATGGGGACAAGGAAACACTGCTTATTTTACTAATATTAATGCAAGAGAAGCAGAGAGACAACCTACAACACGAAATCAAAAAGGTCCTTTTCATTGCTCACAGTTTTTAATATAATACAAGAAATTCCAAGCACACTTAGGAAGAGTCACATAGTTGTGATGACAGAAACAATTTTCTGTCTCCAATAACACTTCATATGATGTATAAACCTGCAATTTTCCATTGCATTTTCTGATCTTCTGTGCAAAGGGTTTGAAAAGGGAATCTACTTAGTATATCCAAAACTTAGTATATCCAGAATTGAACTCTTCATTTCTGTACTGAATCAAGCGCCTCCTACGGTCTTTGCCATTCTCTGAACACACAAGTCATTCCGATGCCTGTTTTCCCCTTGGCAAGCCCTTTTGGGTCTGCCTTCAAAATAAACCCCTAATCAGACCATATCTACTTCCCCCATCCCCGCCATAGTCCAAGCCACTGTCATCACTTGACTGTGTTTCACTACTCCATAAGAAGTACTACCACTACCCAGGACGCTGTTAGGAATTTTATCTCCAGTATGTCCTTATGGGTGGATTAGACATTTATTTATTGGTTCATTCATTCATTCTTAGATTTTTGCTATAGGACACATGCACTTGCTGGAGAGACAGAGAGAGAGACAGAGAGACAGTAAGTGAGAAATCATCCCTCGGGGAGAATGGCCACCCTGCAATTCCCTCTCTTTCATTCTCCTCTCGAGTTTTTGGGCATGCACACTCATGAGCCTGGTGTGAGTTTTAAGTCACCAGGTCTGGGACTCAAACCACAGTTGACTACATGGGAGTTCAGTGATGTAACCATTATGCCATCTGCTGATCCCATTTTTGACATTTTAACACAATCTCCAAGAGCACAGACAGCTCCAGTGCCTTCTACCTGGTCTCTAGTTTTCTTTCCTGACTCCTTCACAATTTTGTATTCTACATAATGCAGTAAGACTGTGAGATGCCTCCCCCAAATTCCCAGTCCAGGTGCCCTTGCCCTGTTGTCCCCTGACTTGAGGGTGGTAGGACCTGTGAACTTGATGGAAGAGCCACTCTCTTGATTAGGTTACATTCAATGGCAAAGGTGATAGGGGAGTTGCTGCTCTATGGTGTAATAGAAGGTTCCTTCTTAGCAAACTGGAGAGAGAATAAAAGTGTGAGAGATTCTCCTGCTGACCTCTGAAGAGCTGAGCTCTCTGTGAGGGAGTCACATAGCTAAGAACTGAAGGCTGCCTTTAGGAGCTGAGAACACACCAAGACTTAGAACTGGAACAAACAAATGAACAAAAACCCATGAAGTCCTACAACTCCCAGCAAGTGGATTCTGCCCACAGTCTGAGTGAGTTCAGATGAGGACCCTGAACTTCAAACGAGATACTTGATTTTAGATTTGTGAGACCCTGCGCAGAGAACCAGCTCAGCATGCTCTCCGCCCTGACTCCTGACCACCGGAAACTCTGAGATAATAAATGTGCATTGTTCAGAGCTGGTCCTGTGGCCCAGCAAGGGAGCCAGATTCCATATGGCCAACCACGCAGTGTAAATCCTGCATCCAGTGGCTTTAGAAACATGCCAGGTATGTGTGCATGCATGCCCAGGGTCCTGACAGGATGAAGAGATGGAGTTAGGAGATTAGAGTGTGACCACACCCCACTGCGATGCCTCTCTCTGCCAAGTATATGAATCCTTTGGCAAATTATATATATATTTCATTAAATATATGTGTGTGTGTGTGTGTGTGTATATATATATATATATATATATATATACACACACAATTAAATATATAATTAAATTATATATGTGCATATATATATTAAATATATATTTAATTAAATATATATGTGTGTGTGTGTGTGTGTGTGTGTATATATATATATATATATATATATATATATATAGTTTGAATCTGCTAAATTTGGAAAAAGGTGTTATGCAGAAAAAATATAAAAACAAGACCAAAAAAACCATCCAACTCAATAACCAGGGCAATCATCTTAAATGTATACCAGATAACATGTACCTCCTTGGCTTCAATCTCTCCAATGCCTTTCTATCTCACTCAAAATATATTAGAGAGACTAGCAGATGGTGTAATGGTTACATCGCTGGACTCCTACATAATTGACCAAAGTTCAAGTCCTTGACCTGGCACTTTAAATTTGGGACCAGCAGTTAACATAATGGCTATGTCGCTGGACTCCCATGTATCGACCGCGGTTCATGTCCCGGACCCAGTGGCTTAAAACTCACGCTGGGCGTGTGTGCATGTGTGCCCAAGATCCCGAGAGGAGAATGGAGGAGAAGGGATTGTGGTGTGGCCATCCCCCCTGGGGGGTGATTTCTCGCTTTCTGTCTCTCTGTCTCTCTGTCTGTCTGGTGAGTGCATGCACCCTATAGCAAAAACCTCTCAAAAAAAAAAAATTAGAAACTCCTCCCATAGCCGACAGGTCTCGTATGATATCACTACTCTCATCCTTTCATCTCTCACTTCCCACCACGCTGCTCTAGCCACACTGGCTTCCATTCTGCTCCTTTAGCATATGAAGGTTGGGATTGGTTCCCGTCTCTTTCTAAAATGCTCCCCTTTTCCTCTCTGAGAGGTCTGTAGGCACCAAAGGCTCCCTTGTGGGTCTCTGCTCGAATGCATCTCACCAGAGAGACTTTCTCTGATCTCTCTGTATAACATGCCATATATATGTCCCCCCTTGGTCACTCTCCAGTCTCCCTCCCTACTTTACTCTTCTTATTCTATTAATTATGTGTATTTATTTATTGGTTTCCATACCCAAAACCTAGGACAAAACGACTGGCACATAGTGAGTGTTCCATAAATGCTGGTTGGATAACTGAATAAAACAATCAAGATGTGGTGATGTCTTTTGTTTTATGCATTTGAATTCATAGGGGACAAACACGAAATGAAAAGAAAAGAAAATGACCAAACAGATAAGTCTAAACTGAAATACAGGTCTCATTTGACTATGAACTACAACTAGGTAGTTTTACTTCACTTCTGCTGCAGGATATGAAGAGAGACCTGAACTCCGGATTACATGTGGCCTGTCCTCTCCCAGCATAATGACACTGACTAACTAGGGTACGTTTCAAACGCATGCAATGCTTACCTTGTGTGAGGGCCCAGCTTGAAACATCACTAGATCATTGTGCTTAGCACAGGGCAGGCTCAAGATGCCTCCTTAATCTTTGATTAAAAGGCAAAATAGAAGAGACCGGAATGAAGAGGTTTTTTTTATTTTATTTATTTTTTTATGCAAAGACCATGAAGCAGAAAAAAATAAAAAAGGCCAGAATAAATGAGAAATCTGAGGTTCTTCACGCAAAGGACTGTAAAAGGAGATTGTTTCAAATCGCCACGGACAGAAACCAAAGAAAGTAAACTAATAATGTGTTAAGATTGTGCACAAGAATAAAACAGAAGCATGGGATACATTTTGTCTACCTTTAATAATGAGACTTTAGACTAAGCTTATGCTTAAACATCATCTTTAAATGCCAACGTTAATATTCTTAGTGTGGCAATTGAAGACATCAGTCCAAGCAGTGGCGAAAGCCCAGAATGATGCATCTGAAAACTCATTACAACTGTTTTGTGTCCCCACCCAAGTGGCTGCCTGGTAGACTGTTGTGAAGGAAGAAATTGGGACACTCACTGTAGCTGCACAGATTATCAGGGTAATTTACCCTGCGGAGGACTGCATAGCACTAAATTGGAGCTCCAGAGAATTAAGATAAATTATTCATTCTTGTGTTCATCCATTCATCGACTCACCGGAAATAGTACCATTTCTATAAATTTCCTGTGCTCTCTTCTGCTAGAGCATTTCACAGACGACTCTGTCTGCCAGGCTAGCTCATCTCTCTCTGATTGCCGAATTCTGAGTCTGGCGTATAGTAAAAATGAATCAGATGTTTGCAAAGTAGTCTCATGCACAAATGAATGTGTTCAATATTTGCATACCGTGCACCTTCCAGTCCAAGCAGAACAGAAAGCAATTCTGGGCTCTGTAGGGGATATGCATGAATTCAGGTGTCTTTGTTTGCTTTCATGTCCACACTTACATTCCAGAAGGACAGAGGTGTGTTCAATTAATACACGGATGTCTAGAAGATTAGATTGGAGGAAGCAAAGTAACCACAGATAGCAACACTTCATTAATGCAAGCCTTGAAGGAAGGACAGAATTTTGACAGGCTGACAGATAACTGAGAGCATGTCCTCTTGAGTGATGAGTCTGAGCAAACTCAGGGTGGCAGAAAAGTGCAGGCAATGCTCAGAGAGCAGCAAGCAGAGCAGCTTATTCTGACGAGCCAAGAACGGATGCCCAGGAGTTCTACAGAGGGAGATACAAGGGCTAACTTCATCACATGTACCTGTGTAGGCCACAGGAAGCTCGGGGGCTGTGACACAGTAAGTCCACTGCTGCCTCATCAGAGAGAAACTGGCAGGAATGCAAGAGAGACAGGAAGAAAGAGGCTGCATAATTAATGACCATTTCCATACACAGCTTCTTTTTGTCTATATTTGTTTTGTGATGACATTTCTATACCTATCTGAACTACAGTATGTCTGTCTTTTATACACGTTGCAATGCTAGTGCCTTCCTTAGAGCCTGGCACTTAAGGATTAAAAATAAAAACAAACCCAAAACTTTGTTAATGCATAAATGCTTCCATGAGATATCCGTACCAGGCTGGATGGTGGCACAGGGATAACACATAACACTCTGTGAGGCTAATCTACGTGGGAAGGTTCTGGGTTTGTGTCTGGAGACCTTCCTGGGTTAACTGAGCATGTGTGTGTCCATGATCCAGGGCTGGCCTAAGCTGGGGTGGATCATGGCATCAAGATCCTATTGGGGGTGATCTCTCTCTTGTTCTCGTTCTCTGTCTCTTTTGCTCATAAAAGACATACATACGTGAGCTTTAAAAAAGATATCCAGGGGCCAGGAGTTGGAGTGGTGGTTAAGGCACTGGACTTCTACATGGCTGATTACAGTTCAAGTCCTGAAGTTGGTGGCTTGAAGTCATTCCAGACACGTGTGTTTTGGTACTCAAAATCACAGGAGGAGAATGGGGGAAAAGGGATTGTGGTGTCACCATCACTCCCAGGAGTTGATTCCTCACTTTTTTTCTCACTCTCTCTTCATATCTTTCCAGCAAGCACATGCCCCCTATGGCAAAAACTGAAAAAAAGAAAAAAAAACAAGATATCCATAGTTACCTATCCTTCCATATCCATGCACTACACGTATTGACCAATTATTGTTTAAATAAGAAAAGACTTTAAAAACCATTCTGAAGGGCAATTTCAGTTCATCAGTTACTCACACAAAAATATAAACTGAGGAAAACTGAAGTGTACAATAAAGAAGGAACAAGTAAAAAAAAAAAAAAAAAAAAAACATGCCAAAGCAGGTTTCTGAATATTTTGAGAAAAAGGTGGATGAATGATGCAAATGAAAGTCAAAGAAAAAGACCATTCTTCCCCCTCTACTTTATGATTTTTTTTTGCATTATCTTGTGAGTTTTATCTTCACTTATCAGTTACCTGAATATATATAATTATAGTACTCTATAAGGTGTCTAGTAGAGATCTACTGAAAATTCAAAAGAATAAGATAAAACTCCCAATATTGATTTCGTTTCAAGGTTACCATTATTTAACAAGATATATTAACAGTGGACTTAGACTGATCTTTTAAAGACCTAGATAATATTAAGAAAACCGTATACTGCTTTTAATTTGAATGTATTTTTTGTCTAGTCCAGAAATGTTTTCTTTTACTTTTGCTGGAAGATGCATGCATGTGCACGAGAGAAAGAGAGCACCCTATCATTGGAATCTGCAATCCTTTTTCCTCCCGTCATCCTTCCCATCCTTCCTTCCTGGGCACACAAGCAAGTGGCTACTGTGTAAGCTTCTGGGGCCAAGACTTGAATCCTGGTTGGCCATGTGGAATCCAGCTGCTTCAATGAAGCGCTTAAGTGCTGCACTACAGGGCCGAACCTTAGTCCCGATTCTGATGTGAGAGCATGGTGGTGTCTCTACATATTCACATATAAATATACTGTGAAAAGGAAAGCAGCAGTTAAGGAAAGTATTGAGGTTAAGACTATAGTACTGTTTGCAGCATTTATTACTAATTACCCGGAATAAATTCCACTCAATGTTCCATATGTTATATATCATAGCTTTACAAATTACTACAGACTTGTTCTCTATATGATAACAAACCACAAAGTCAAAATTAAAAAGATATTTAAGTGGGACCAGAAGGTGGCATGATGGTTGAGGTGCTGGATTCCCACACGGCTGACTGTGGTTCAAGTCCCAAACCTAGTGGCTTGAAAATCAGAGCAAATAAATACATAGATAAATAAATAAATGTTTAAGAAAATAAATACATAAATATTGTTTTTAGAAAAAAAAGTCATGTAAGTAGTGTAAAGCTTTTTTAACTGTGAATGACTTGGATTTAAATTTTTATTTATTTTAATATAAAAAGAAGACAATATTGGGACTAGTAGATAATATAATGGTTATTCCCACTTAATTGGAACATAGTTCAAGTCCCAGACCTGTTGGCCTAAAATGCCGGGTACATGTGCATGGGTGCCCAAAATCCCAAGAGGAGACCGGAGGAGAAGGGATTGCGATGTGGCCATCCCCACTGGGGGGTGATTTCTCACTTTCTGTCTGTCTCTGTCTCTCTGGCAAGCATACATGCCCTATAGCAAAAGTTGCTCTTAAAAAAAAAAAAAAGACAGTATTGTTTTCAGTAAAAAATGTATTCAAGGGACCAGCAGTTTGTGTAATGGCTATGTCGCTGGACTCCCATGTGGTCGATCGCTATTCGAGCCCCGGACTTGGTAGCTTAAACTCACACTGGGCGCATGTGCATGCGTGCCCAACATCTTGAGAGGAGAATGGAGGAAAAGGAATTGCAGCATGGCCATCTGCCCTGGAGGGTGATTTTTTGCTTTCTGTCTCTCTGTCTCTCTGTCTTTCTGGCGAGTGTATACGCCCTATAGTAAAAACCCATCCAAAATATATATATATATATATATATATATATATATATATATATATTCAATAGCATAGAATTTAGAATGCCAGCAAAATGGAAAGGTGATTTATTTAAGACGATATTTTTCAGATGTAGTAGTTAGCTGCATGAGAAGCCCAAGCCTGAAATTACTGAATAACAATAATTAAGTGATTATATGTCACACTAGCAAACGCAATCAGGTAAATGGACTCAAAGAGAAGGAAAAAAAGAATGCCCGAGATAACTTCCCATTTTGAAAATAAGAATGAGGATGTCCGTGTTTACATGCACTAATCAGTGTGCCTGTTGGGATTTTGACCAGACAGATGTGTTTGGAGGCAGAAAGAGCAAAGTAATTGGTGAATGATGACAATCACTGCTATTAAGACCACACTGAAAGCAGATCAAATGCAAACAAGCTCAGACTGAGAACCTGTTCAGTCAAGACTGCACGTTCCTCTATTATCTGTCCTGATGGGACACTCACATCAGGACAGCAAAAAATCTTTGCAAGCCTGGCCATATCCAATTTGTCAGCAAAGCTAATTTGTTGTGTTTTTTTTTCTTTTTAGAGATTTTTTTTTTTTTGCTATAGGGCATGTGAGCTTGCTGTAGAGACAGAGAGAAACAGAAAGCAGAAATCACCCCCTGGAGGGATGGTCATGCTGCCTCAATCCCTTCTTATCCATTCTCCTCTCTGGATTTTTGGGCATGCACGTACACTCACCCACTGTGAGTTTTAAGCTGCCGGGTTGGGGACTCGAACTGCAATTAACCATGTGGGAGTCTAGCAATGTAAGCATTATGCCATTCACTGATCGTGGTAGTTACCATCTATTTAGGGAAGTTCCAGTACAACTGTCCTTTAGCATTATGATATTTAAGAAATTATTAATTGATGTTCAGTACAAATAGGGAGAGAAATAGATTGGGGCATTTTTCAAGTTCTTGTTGAAAGTTCTACTACTTTTACAAGATGGAAAAACAAACAAACAAACAAACAAAACCCTAACAAAATAGGAACACAACCTGCTGCTCTATTATACACAAACTGAAGTTTCTATGCACAGTATAGAGAAAAAAAGAAAAACATGAGATGCAAAAATACCTAAGGATCTTGACATAGTAAAATACTATTACGTTGAAAATAAGTAATTAAAACCTTATCATCTGTAGTGAGTCTATATAAAATTTATAAACAGAAGAAACAGGATGATACTCGTAATGTATCTGATTAACTCATTATTTTAATAAGGAAATGAATAAACTTCCACAGAGAAATAAAGAAAAAATTAATCAAGACACAAAATGATAGGAGTACAAACTGGTAACATAATAGTATTGAGGATTAAAAACAGAATGTTATTTTGAAGGAGTTAGGGATATTTAAGAGGATTCTTATTTGGAAGTGAACATGAGAGAGATGGGCAAAGGATGACTCCCAAACTCCTGACTGAGCATACCTGGGTGTTTTGTGGTACCGCTCATGTTGGTAGGGAGTATAGACAGAAAGACTTTGGTTCTGGTTTTTGTCTTATAGACTTTGAGATTTCTATAGAATTTCACTAGGCTATTAAAAAACATATGGGTCCCAGAGCCACTGAGAGGTTTGACTAGAGATAGAGGACTGGGGAACCTCCATACAGGGGTAGTTTACAACCACAGACATGGATAAGCTACTTCTTTTAAGAGTCAATGATACACTAACGTCCTGCCTCTCTATTGTTCTCTTGCTATCTTTCTCTATCCTCTTCTCTTCACCCCCCCCCCATTCCACACTTCCTATTCTCATTAAGTATCTTTACTGCTTTTATGTCCTCCAATTTTTCGCTCTCTACCGTAGAGTGCGGATAGTCGGTATATACTGAGTGGATACATACAATATCTTTGGCTTATTACCTGTTGATGATGACATGTATATTATTCTCAACTGGATTGGTCTGAGAAGTATTTCATGATGGGTAAAGTCTTTTTACAATGAAAATGAGAAATAGTGATTGACTGTTTTAAAAAATAATTAGAATAATAATAATAATGATTGGGGAAAACATAGAAAAGATATTGAATGATGAAGTGGAGATTAATGTCTTTGTATTGACTGACATGCATGGCATTCCCTTTTGAAAAAGCATTGTAATACACTGTAAAGTTATATGTAATCCAGTGTAATATAAAGAAGATTATGATGATAATAAAAATAAAAATAAAAATAAAAATAAAAATAAAAAGAGTCAATGATACAACACTGGGAAACATTAATAGCTAACAACCTTGGAGGAGGGGCCATCAAAGGAACTTAAGAAGGAGTGACCTTAAAGGAAATGGGAAATTTAGGAGAAAATGGTATCGGGAAAGTATTACAAGAATGGCTTCAACAACGAGAGTTTATTCCAAACTGAGTGCCATACACAGCAGAGTCCAGAGGGCCATTACTGGAGACTGACTATTGGATTTGGTCATTTCCTAATTCCAAACCCCATATTCCCTGAATAAAATAATTTCAGGAAAATGATAAACTTGGACTTCAGACTATAGCGTGAGCTGGAGGTGACAAAGTAAAATTTAAATACTTATAAAAAGCTTTCTATGAGGACCAGCAGATGGCATAATGGTTACATCACTGGAGTCCCACATAGTCAACCATGGTTCGAGACCCAGACCCAGTGGCTTAAAACTCATGCCAGGAGCATATGCATGTGTGCCCCAAATCCTGAGAGTTGAATGAAGGAAAAGGGATTGTGGCATGGTCATCCCCCTGGGGGATAATTCCTCTCTTCTGTCTATCTGGTGAGCCTACATAACCTATAGCAAAAATCTCTTTCTAAAAAAAAAAAGCTTTCTATGAAAGAAAGAAGAGGAGTGATAGGTGATGCCTGGAGATAGATGCATGAGTAAGGAATGGATTTGTTTTACGTAGAGGGAGACACAGAACATGCATATTGAGAGGAAGGAGTGATTACAAGAAAGTGAAGTGTCAAGATCCCCAAGGAAAGAAGCTAACAAAGCATGGATGAAGAATTAGTCAAAAAAAAAAAAAAAAAGAAAAAAGAAAAAAGGACTCAAGAAAATCCTGGAAATATGGATTTAGCTAAATCTAGAGAAGAATGGAAAATCGATGGTTCATCCCAAGTATTTCTGTGTTAGAGAATTATCACATCACATGGGAAGAGATGTTTGGGAGTTCAGCCAACATCAATCCCAACTCCACACTTAACCAGCACCACTCACCTGAGCCTCAGGTATCACCTGTGTAACAGGAATATTGATTTCCACCTCTAAGATTGTGCAGATTAAATGAGACAATATTTGTAAATAGGAGAGCAGATAGTACAGAGCTTCTCAGCTCCATTCCCTGTCTTCTCAGGAAACCTGAATGAAGATAATTTTGTGTGAGGCAGGTGAGAGAATGGGCTTGAGGAAATGGTGAAGAATGAAACAGCAGACGTTGCCGCTGAATGGAAAGGACTGAGGGCTCGGCTGATGTAGGAGGCCAGGAAAGTGTAACAGTATGACTCAAAAGTGGGCCATGTTGCTTTGAAAAACATTTAGTGTTTTAAATTTTCTTGGCCAGCTCAATGTCTTAATGTACCGGGAGTTGCAGTGTTTTTTTTTTTGTTTGTTTGTTTGTTTGTTTTTTGTTTTGTTTTGTTTTTTTTTAACAGGTGTTTGCTTTAGGGCACATGGACTCACTGGAGAAACAAAGAGAGACAGAAAGTGAGAAATCACCCCCCAGGGGGATGGCCATGCCACAATCCCTTCTCCTCCAGTCTCCTGGGATCTTGGGCATGCATGCACACGTGCCTGGCATGATTTTTAAGCCGCCGGGTTTGGGACTCAAATCGTGGTCAGCCATGTGGGAGTCTTTCCATGTCAGCCATTTGCTGGTCTCAGGAGCTGCAGTTTTCTGTGGACATCAGCAGGATGAGTGTGGGGGAACGCATATAAAAGATCAGAGAAGTTGAGGTTACAGCTAGACAGTACTGAAGATCCCTCCTGCCACCTTCATCTCTAATCTGGTATGAGGAAGAAAACGTAATTTAAAAAAAAAACTATTCAATAGTTACAACCATGACATACTCTGTCATTTTTCATTTAAAATTATAAAATGATAGCATGACAGTGACAAAGCCAAACACTGCAGTGTTTCCACTGCCATAGTCTGGCATCTCATATTTATGCAAAATTGGGGAAAATCACAGATAAAATGTAACAAGCTCTGGGAACAGCACACAGCTCTCATTGTTCTATCCCTCACAGACAAGCCATCATTTCTAAAAGGAAGACAAGACTCCAAGATTAGGTATATCTGTGAGTAATACTATAACCTCTATATTTGCCTGACTGTCCAAACAAGTCCCCTGCATTTTCATATTCGGGTTTCATATCGAAGACAATGCAGGTTGACTAATTGAAGGATTTTTCTGTAGCACTTCCTATTAACTAACTGCCCTCAATGAAATACAAGAAAACTACCAGTGGAATGAGAGAAAAACAGTGCAAGAGTTCTTGGTTGCTGTAGTCTGGCTATTACCAATGAGATGGCAAAATACAAAAACAAAAACAGCCCTGGAAATTACTTTTTGATTTTGGAAATAAGCAATTCTTCTTGTAAAATAGCTCTGGAAGTTGCCTTAGGGTCACTGTAATTTCTCCAGTGGTTATCAGCTTTCCCCCTTTAGTAATTGCTGAGTCACATTCTTCCTTTGAGAGAGAAATTTTTGCTATAGGGCATGTGCACTCACCAGAGAGACAGAAAGCAGGAAATCAACCCCCTACCCTCCCCAGGGGGCATGGTCATGTCACAATCCCTTTCCCTCCATTCTCCTCTCAGGATTTGGGACCCACATGCACACATACTTGGCATGAGTTTCTAACCATTGGGCCCAGGACTCAAACCACTACTCACCATGTGGGAGTCCGTTGATTTAATCACTATGCCTCCTGGCCCTGAGCCACATTTTTATAGCAAGGAAGCAGCAGCAGATCATGACAACACAGGGCTCTGAGAGTAACACCACCACCATGTCTAAATTCAAAGTTTATCCACATACTCATTATCAACACGAGTCGTGAATGGCTGTTTTCTACCTTTGAGAAAGAGTCAGAGGCTCAGCATTAACGTCTGAGAAACAACTATAACCTGGTATCCTTCTGTGTGTGGAACGACCTCTGCTAAGCATTATTTCATTGTTCTGGTTAAAGTGCATACTGCCTAAAAGGCCAACGCTTTTGGCTGAATTCCCGTATAGAGGCATCGATTCCTTATTTCTGTATACCCTTATCACAAAACACTCTTTTATATCAGATCTACTAGATGCATGTTCACATGTAAGGACAAAGGAAGAAGCTAAAAATCAATCTCAGTGGTAGTAAATCCATTGGCACTGCTAGAAATCCAATATCTAGTATACCCACAGATCATCAAAACGAATATGGTTGAATGCAACTTTTATTTGTTCATTTGTTTACTCATTCATCAAACATTATGTCACCTCTAGTGTGAAGAAGAATATATGGAGGGTACAAAAGATTCAAAGATGAACAGAAGTGTTCACTATCAAGGAGCTCAGGTTTTGGTGAAGACCAAAGACACATAAATGATCTCTTATAATACAATCTAATAAGTATAATAGCAGAAATGTGCATGGAGTGTTACAGGGACACTAAAGAGAGGTATCTAATCCATAAGGGACAAGACACAATAAGATACTTGAGATGAGTCTTAAATGATGGACAAGTATCCAACTGAAGGCAGAGAAGGATTCAGGACTGAAGGCATCTGGAGAGAGAGAACAGCATCAGTACAGAAAAGGGAAAGCATGAGTGCTTGGGGAGAACAGCAGGAAGTTCTATGAGATATAAAATGCAAGGCAGTGAAAGATGCAGTAGAGATACATGGGAAGAGCTGGGAGTTCGAATGCCAAGATGAGGACTTTGTATTTCTTCCAATAGTGAAGGTATTTAAGTTGCAAGTGTCATACTTAAATGCTATGGCGGTAACTATGGTTATAATGTTACAGAGGAAAACTAAAGGCAGGTAGATAAGTTAGAGTTTTAAGATACAAATTAGATGAGGAATAGCAAAGAGCTGTACTAGGATAGAGGTAAGGGGAGAGAAAGAGGAAGAGATAGATTTGAGAAGAACTGAGGAGACATACCAGAAGTGGGGAATTGATTAGCTATGGGGATTGTGAGTAGCGAATGATCGATCTAATGACTTTGCTTAGCTAATAGAGGATGGTGGTGTCACCAATCCAGGAGATAACCTACTTCTCCAGGGAACTGTTCGCCAAGTCCCTTGCCATCTTTGTTGGCCATGCTGCAACTGTGCATTAAGTTTGAGTGACAGATGGTGGGAGAGATAAAGAGACACGTCTTTGTTTTACACCAAGCTCTCCTGCAAAGTCTTCTTAATCAGTGAAGAAGCATCCAAGTGGCTGAGTTTAACTCTTCCTCGGGTTAATGCTCCACTGTCAGTGAGGTTAGATGGAGCCATTGCCCTCTCAGAGCAAGTGGTTGGTTTAGGGAGCTAAACTGATACAAAGAATTTTATCCTGATGATTCTGTACACGAGAAAAGTCACTTTTTATTTATTTATTTATAGAAAGATTTTTGCTATTGGGCACATGCACTCACCACAGAAACAGAGAGAGACAGACAGAAAGCCAGAAATCACCCCCTGGGGGATGGCCAGGCTGCAATCCCTTCTCCTCTACTCTCCTCTTGGGATTTTGGGCATGCACACACACATGCCCAGTGTGAGTTTTAAGCCACTGGTCCACGATTGAATCATGGTCGACTACATGGGAGTTCAGTGACAAAAGCATTACGCTACCTGCTGGTCTCAAGAAGTCAGTCTTCACCTTCCATGTTTTGCTTACAAAGTAGCAAAAAGGACTGACATGAAAAATAATTTAATGGTAATGGGTCCCTTTGAACATGTATATTGCTGAATAATAAACATTGTGTGACACTAGGAATCATTTGGATTGCTCTTTGTAACAGGATAAAACTAAACTCTTGCCAAATTAAAGACATGTTCACTTTTGCCATAAATTTACAATTTTCCATTATATCATAGTTCTTCCAAACCAAGTGAAAGTTTTACACAGAGGCATTTATATGAGTATCACTTGAGGAAAGCTATGATGTCTAAAATGTATTTCTTTATGAGACATTTATTATTACAGTCCAGTGAGAGCTAACCAAGTCATTTGAAATATAAAGAAAATAGATGTTAAAAATTACTAGACAAATTGAAGATCTGAAGTGAGAAAATAAAAAAGTAAATATAAAAAAGATGCCACAATAAAATGAGACACTGTGCAAGGCTGGCCCATGTGAGAAAGTTGTCTGTTTGCATCCAGAGACCTCCATAAGTATACTCCAGGGCTAGCTGGAGCTGGGAGCGGATTGTGGCACTAAGACCCTGTTATAGGAACCTGTCTGTCTCTTCTCTTCTCTCTGTCTCTGTCTCTCTCTCTCTCTCTTCTCTCTCTCATTCTTGGAAGAAATAAATATAAAAATTTTAAATAAAGAAATAATAAAAATAAAAAAGTGGTATTTCAAACCAAACTTCTACTTAAAGATGTCAAATTTAAGGCTTAGTTTTAAAATTCTTAAATTGACTTTATTATAGTTAATTTTTAAAAAGTGGCAGTAAATGCTTGTTCATAGCGATGTCTCTAGCTTTTCTGTTTCCTGAATCTCCACTTATTTTTTAATTAGCCTCCATCAGAAAAGCACAGCAGAATCCTGAACATTGACCCTTTCACTGTTTTCTAACTTATGTCTTAATGGTGGTATTTAAGTATAATGTTTTAATATAAGTAATTCTGGTACATGACAATTTATAAACCAGATAAAACAATTCATATTGCAAAAAGATTTATTGCTATAGTCCAGTAAACTAGTACGTGTCTCTAATTCTTTAAGGGTATACATAAATGACTAAGAGAAAAAGGTTTCAAACTAAAATGTTAGGACTCATTTGCAAGGAACTATCAAACCCAAGTAAAGATAAAAATGTTGAAATTGTTGTGTAAGCCAACTATATTTTATTTATGTTTTTCATTGGCATCTTTTTTTATATTTTATTTTTATTTTTTAGAGAGACTTTTGCTATAGGGTTTGTGTTCTTGCCAGAGAGATAGAGAGAGAAAGACAAACAGGAAGTGAGAAATCACCCCCGGGGGATGGCCATGCTGCAATCCCTTCTCCTTCCAAATTTTCCTCTTGAGATTTTGGTCATGCATGCATGCATATATGCTCCTGGTGTGATTTTTAAGCCGCTGGGTCCTGGACTCGAACTGTGGTTGACTATATGGGAGTCCAGTGATGTAACCATTACTCCACCTGCTGGTCCCTCACTGGCATCATTTATATTTTTAAAAACATCTTACATACATTTTATTTTTTATCGACATATAATTGTGATGCAACATGTTTTTTCAGTTCAAGAATTCAATGGTGTGATGATTAAAACAGAATAATCAAAATATCCATTGTCTCAAACGCTTATTATTCCTTTGTGTTGGGAACATTCTGAGTTTTTTTTTTTAGTTATCCTGAGATACATTGCAAATTGTTAACCATATTCTCCTACTGTAATGCTAGAAATTATCCCCACCCACCTTTTCTAATACTTAGATATTTTAATAAATACAAAGGCACTTTAAAAAGCTAGTAGAGGGAACCAGCAGTTAGCGTAACGGCTATGTCGCTGGACTCCCACGTAGTCGACGGCGGTTCGCATCTCGGACCCGGTGGCTTACAACTCATGCCGGGCACGTGTGCATGCATGCCCAAGATCCCGAGAGGAGAATGGAGGAGAAGAGATTGCGGTGACCATCCCCCCCCCGGGGGTGATTTCTCGCTTTCTGTCTCTATGCCTCTCTCTGTCTGTCTGGCGAGCGCACGCACCCTATAGCGAAAAAAACCTCTCCAAAAAAAAAAAAAAAAAAAAAAAAAAAAAAAAAAACTAGCAGAAAAACAGGATTAACATATGAGATTTTTTTGGTGCAAAACATTTTTGAAATCCATGCATAGTTTTTGCATAATGTGTATTCCCCATGAATTTTTTTAAAATTAGATTTAATCACTGTACATCTTACAGCATACACAATGAATTTTCCCAGTATGAATACACTACATATTAGTCCAGTCAAAGATTCCGTGCTTCATTTTTAATAAATAGATTTTTTACATCTTTATTGTGCTAAAAAAATACACTTGCATGGATTTAAATGTATCTTAACTTATTCAGCCCAATGGAAGATTCTTTCAGTCTGTTCAGTAACAATAGATTTAAGCAGATTCTCTTTTTGGAAGAGCAGGTTCCCTGCCTCTGCATAATTGCACAGAGATAGTCTGTCAGGAAGCCAGGGAGAAGGAAGTGAAGCAGGCATCAAGAAATGAAGCCCCCTGAGAAGTTACAGAAATTCTAAGGAGCGCTAAGGACTTCCACAGGCAGTGCAATTTGAGGAGTTCAAGGTGAAGGCTGGCTTCTGAGCCAACACAGCCCACATCTCTGAAAGGGTGGAGGCCCAATGACATCTATTTTAGACATTTTTAACTAATTAATACTAAGGAATGGCCAACAATAACAAGTTAAAAGCCAACAATGCACTTGCAGAAGAGCAATCTCCTGGTTGTTCTGGTTTAGTTTACGCAATATCCATGTTTTCATATACGTCACTACCAAATAAGAAGAACCACACTATTACGGCAACGAAGTAGCAGCACACTGTGACACCAGGCCCTGAGAGCAACATCATGTCTATATGCAAAGCTTGTCCACATGTACTCGTTATCGATATGGGGCATGACTAGGACTCTGTTTGAAAGTTGTTTATTAACTGTCCAGAACTATGGAGTATGAGTAAAAATTTTTTGATATGAAAAGTAAATGTTTGTAGGGAAATAGAAAAATAAATAAATACATGATGAAAAATTATGTAAAGGTACAATTGTAACCTGGCATACTTGTAACCTGGCTCCTTGCAAATGACTTCTACCATTTTAGTTTAAAGCCTTTCCCTCTTAGCTTTTTACGTATACACTTCAAGAGTTGGAGACATTTGGGACCAGCAGATGGCATAATGGATACGTCCTTGGACTCCCACATAGTCTACTATGCTTCGAGTCCTGGAACCAGTGGCTTAAAATTCATGCCAGGTGCATTTGAGCGCATACCCAAAATCCCGACAGGAGAATAGAGAAGAAGGGATTGCAGTGTGGCCAGTGCCCCCCTCCCCCCACTGGAGGGGGTGTGATTTCTTGTTTTCTGTCTCTTTGTCTCTGTCTCTGTCTTTTGGGGAAGCGCACACCCCTATAGCAAAAATTATCTCTCTAAAAAAGTAATTAGAGACATGTACTAGTTTATTGGACTGTTACAGATACAACTGTAACCTGGTGTTTCAGACAGAAACATATTAGAAAAATTCTTCGAATAGGTTACTCTTTTTTCCTGCTCAAAAGAAAACATTTTGAACTTATACTAGTAATATCAAAAAGTACTGCTAAGTATATTTTTTCCATAGGCAAGTATGATGCTAAGTAGCAGTAAGATTATAACAATTCTGACTTCAAAAAGAAACTGCTATCCTTTGATTAAGAAATCTAACTAAAACTGGAAGTTTCAAAGAAGTTGACTCTAGGCCATTTCTTTATTTAAAAAAATATAACAAACTGCCTCAGCACAAGACATTTATTTTTGAGTAACTCGTTGTAATTTTATTTCTTAGCATTCTAGGTCAAAAAAAATGTACCTTGTAAAACATGTCAGGTGCATGTGCATGCATGCCCAAGGTGCTAGCAAGATGAGGAAATGGAAGAGAAGGGGTTATGTTGTGATCATGTCTCCTTAAAGGGTGATTTCTCCCTCTCCCTCGCTCCAGCTTTCTAGTGAGTGCATGTACTCTTTGGCAAATGAAAAACAAACAAACAAACAAAATATATATGCATTTCCATGAACCTTTTAAAGATTGCTTATATGATCTATTCCCTAGAGTGTCAGGATTGGTCCTGAAAAGAGATAATGCTGAATGGAATGGAGTAAGTTGAGTACATGTTCATTATGGCAGGTCAGGCCTACTCCTCCTCTCAAGTCTGAGCCAGAACACCCATCTCCTTGATAACTAGAGAAGACAATGCAATCTCAATATTTAATTTCAGTTCTCCACACCGGGATCTTACTTTGCTTCTTCATGTCTTGCATTTAAAGATTCTGTGCCATGCTCTGCCAGATCAGGTGTGTTCCATTCTGATTCTCTGGCTTCTGATCACGGCTTATCCATCATAGAATGTTAAGACTGGGAAAACCCACATCAGTTCAGTTACCCATCATAACTTGAACCCTCTATGCAACACTCTTAATAACACATTTTTCTGCCTAGGCTGAAACCTTTGATTAAACCTTTTATATTGGGGTCTCTTTATTGATCCAATATCGTATTCTAGTTTCATTTTTTTCTATGCTAGGAAATTATTTCTTCTGGGCCAGGTTGCAGCATGGTGGTTAAGATGTCTGGATTTGTACATGACTGATTGTATGGTTTGAATCCTGCACTAAGTGGCCTGAAAAACATGCTGAGTGCATGTGTGTACATGCTCAAAATACAGAAAGGAGAAGGGATTGTGGTGTGACTATCACCCATGGAGGGTGCTTTTACACTTTTCTCTCTCCCTCTCTCTCTCTCTAGCAACCACAAAACAAACCAAAAAAACAAAACAAAACAAAAAACAAACAAAACTATCAAAATAAGTTCTGTTTAGCTTTTATGTTTCTTTCCAATTTTACCAACTTGAGGCCATATAAAACACTTAGTTATTCATCCACATGATAGCCCCGTAAATATATGAATGTGAGAACTGTAGTTTCTCGGGCCTTAACCTTTCCATTATATGGTCACAACCAGTCCTCGTACATCAAGACTCTCTCAATCAGGGAATCTTCTACCAAATATTATCCCATTTATCTATATTCTCTGTAAAGTCTGGCACTCAGAACTAGGCACTTCATATTTTTTTAATAGAATAAAATATGGAAATATATATACATTTTTTAGGATGTAAAAGATGACTGTAAGTTTATCATTATAACAAAAGCAGTACATGATATTTGTGTAGTGCTTTCTTGAGGAAATCGCACAGCAGAATGTTGAAAGCATAGATTTGGAAGTTGGACTTCCTGGGTGAAAATCCTGTCCCCATCATTCACTGGCTGGATAATCTTAGGTAAGTCTCTTCACCTCTCTGTTTTTCAGTACTGCCACCTAAAAATATATGGCTCATTGGCCCAGCCATGATGGCGCGAGTGGTAGGGACACTGATGTGCAGTGCTAGAGACCATGTGGGAAGCCACTGGGTTTACACAGGTGGTCTGACTCAACATTCTGCCTATGTCCACCCGTGCACAGCGATCCTGACTAGCTACAGGCCTGGGGGGATCACCGCATGGAGGTCCTGTTGCAAGTACCTGTCTCTTTCTCATGAAAAAAATAAGTAAACTTAAGAAAAAAAAGATTATTTATATTAGGACCAAGCCTGTGAGGCTTAAATGAGATAATACAGGGAAAACTATCAGCCCAGTGCTTGACACAAAACAATGGCTCCTCTACGCTCTCCATTTTACCATGCTCCACCTTTTCTTCAGGCATAGTACTCTTTTTGGTTGTTTTGTTTTCAGTGCCTTCACTCACCAAGCCCTTGTTGGAAATGCTCACTCCCTCCTCTTCACCATCATGCTCCTTCTTTATTTCAGATCGCAGCTGAAATGCCACCCTCTTGGGAAGGCCTGCCGCACCTCTGCTAAACTATTGTCTCTCACATCACCATGCTTACCCTTTTCACAGTACTTGTCATACTCTGTAATTATCTTGTTTATTTGCTTACATATTTTATCTTTGTCTCCTTCATAGAATGTAAGCTTAATTAGAACAGGTACTTGTCTGTTCTGTCAACTGCGGTATCTACAGAGACTAGTACTGAATGAATAAATTAATGAGTATCATCTATAATTATCGCTGTTACTGCTCTTATTAGCATTGGCCATTTCTCTTAGTTCTCAGGAGTGCTTTCTGAAGCAGGCAGATCAATGAATTCATATTTTTCAAAGAACAAAAATGTAGAGCAAACTGCATTTCACAAATGTAAGGGAAATATGGTCACTAAAACATGGAGAGGTCCACTAACATTCCCCAAACATTTCTCAGCAGCTATTGAATTCGACTCAATAGAGCATGAAACTCCTTTTCATGTGTCTCAGTTTGTCATATTAGGAAATTTCAGTGTGCACATTAAAAGGAAACACTTACTTAGAACTCCAAATGATAATGTTGCCATGGCAAGTCTATATAATTTAGCCAGGATTGGGCCTCACAAACAAAATTCTTCTAATAGAGGCCAAGGAACAAGATCTTGAGTTTCAAAACAGATACACACTTCTACATTCTGCTTCTATTTTTTTTTTTTAAGTTAAACATAAATAGAGGGAAACTCACGTTAAATGGTGTATTTCTAGGCCCTTAATTGCTTTCTAATTCAAGTAATTTTCATGTAAAAACCCTTAAACTTAATGTATAATTAATAATTGCCTTATCTTTGTTTTTAAATTAAAACTGGAGGGTAATTCAATCATTGACACTGATTTAATCTGAGGTATGCTTTGGGAGGCACACACTTGGAAGTGCTGTGATGTGATGTTATCTTTTCCTTTCTTTTTTATTAAGTAATTAAAATTTGCATTCATGGTCACTGTAACAGAGCAATTCATATGACTGTGATGTAAAATATTAACAGGTTTCATTTTAACTTTCTTCATTTTCTCTTCTTTCCAAAAGTAAATCCTATTAACTGGTGGTTGTATGTTCTTTTCTTCTGAAATAATTTTAAGCTTTCAGAAAGGGTTCAAATATAGAAGAGACTTTTTCCTGAACCATTTCAGAAGATGGTGCCAAATTCCCATTAACACTAACTTCAGTCCATGCTTCTTAAATACCAGGATATCTTTCTATATAATCACAATACAATCATCAAAATGAGGAAATTAACACTGATATATCACTACCACAGAGTTCTTACACCTCCTTAGATATTGCCAGCGTGTTTCAGAAGGTTCTCCATGGCAGAAAGATTCCTTTTGGTAACACGTGTTTGCCTTTTGTTGTAGGCTCTTTCCAGTCTCTCTCAATCTGCAATAGTTCCTCCATCTTTTCTTGACTTTCATGGTCTTGATATTTCTATTTTTTTTTTTTTTTTGAGAGGTTTTTGCTACAGGGTGTGTGAGCTCATCAGAAAGAGACAGAGAGACAGAAAGCAAGAAATCACCCCTCGTGGGGGATGGCCATGCCACAGTCCCTTCTTCTCTATTGTCCTCTCGGGATCATGGGCATGCACACACATGAACCCTGTGTGAATTTGAGCCACCGGGTGCGGGACTCGAACCGCAGTCGACTACATGGGAGTCCAGCGACATAGCCATTATGCCAACTGCTGCTCCCGGTCTTGATATTTCTGAAGAATACGAAGGTAATTTATAGAATGTCTCTTAGTTTCAGTTTGTCTGTGTCTTCTCATGATTAGATTAAGGTTATACATTTTCATGAGGAATATCACAAAAGCGATGCTCTTTTTTTCCCTCATTGTGTCTTACTTTCTGGTAAAAGATTTCCAAGTAAACCATTATCACTGGTGTTTACTTTGATCATTTGATTAAAGTGGTATCAATCAGGCTTCTCTAATGTAATGCTAACCTGTGCTCTCTTTTTAATTAGAAAGTATTTGGTAGAGAGACATTTTGAAACTATGTCAATATCTCATTTCTCATCACATTTAACTTTTTCAATTTTTAATTTATATTGGTTTGAACTCAAGGTTCCCCGTTTTGCTCATAATCCATTATTGCCATGACTTACTGGGACTCTATGGGACCTTTTCTCTATCCTATTATCTTTTTTAGAAATGGATTAAGAGCCACAGTAACTGTTTTTAGGATTAGTGTAGGAAGTAAACAGTTCTTATCCTCCCCAGGCTCTCATTGGGGAGTCTGAATTCTCTCTGACTTCTGTTCTCTCTTATCATGTTCATTAGGGGATAGGTCTTAAGGACCAGGAGAGATTTTCACATTTGGGATTATCACTAGGTGCGGGAATGTATGGGGATATGTTAAGATCTTTCACATGACAAAACAGCGACTCTACATAGTTAAACAGTTTCTTCAGTCTCTGTAGGTCGTCACTAGGTCCTTTCCCCATATTTCTGGTTAGAAGGAAAATTCGTGTTTTAAGTTCAGGAATACTCAACAGCTACTTCCACCTCATAACAGATCAGAGCATGAATATTTCTTAGAGTTCTCTGTCACTAGTAGCCAAGAGTTCTGGTAGTCCCAACAGCATGTACAGGGTGGGTGAGGTGTAGAACTTTCATTGATTGAAGGAGATGTCACAATCAGCACAGTACCCACTGAATTTTAATCTGAAGGTACTTGGCTATGTTTAAGGATATAATCTGCCCAAAGTTACAAGCTGCTTCTTATAAACTTTTGGGAAAAGTATTCTGTCAGTAAACCTAACATTCTTTCCAGGGCAGTGGAGAAGAGGCTGCCTTTCAATTATGCCAGCCATTTTTGTACTGGACATGTATTAAAATGTTTGCCTGGCACACTACCCAAGGCTGTGGGTGAGAGGAGGTACAGAATGAAAAGGAAGAGTAGTATGGCTTGTTGCAAATACTAGTAACTAGAATTATTTCAGTCATTTTTCAGGAGCTCGCCACACAGGCAGAATCATCACTAGGCAAGGCTTAACTGGAGCTTTTCATATAACCTGGGGATATATTGTGAACTCTTCTAAGCCAAGGTGGAAAACTCAGTCCAAGGAATTGTAAAGAAATGGATTTGCAAAACTTGCAAATTAAAAAATGTGTCAATCAATGTTATTTATTTAAAACAACACAATGGTTTGGCCTTAGAAGTTTTGTAGCTGTCTACTTCTGGCAGTGGCCTTAATCCTGACAATTCTGAAACACGTCCAGAGGATGATAGTCTACAATGACTATACCCAACATTCATGAATGAGATGGCATCTTTATGCAGCCAAGTTTAACAAGTCACCATGAGTCACTTCCTTTATGGTGAATGAAAGAATAAATGAATAAAATTGTTACCCAACGATTTCAAGTTTTACCATCCATTGTAAGATTTTCCAACACATCCTTTGCTGGAGAAATGGGAATTGACAGATAACTTTTTTAAAACAACCATTAACATTTTCAAATATATCTCCCAGTGTTAGAGAAAAAAAATCTCAAGAAAAATGTAGCCCAGTGATAGAAAATACAATTTGTATGTGGAGCAGTGAAATAATTTGTCCTGTGGAATTGACATTATTGACTTAAACAGTGACATATTGACTTGAAAAGTGGCAATTATATGAGTTACTTAACTCCAAGTAGCTACTAAAGAAAAGAATGAGTAACAACCATACTACACAAAAAATACAGAAATTCTTTTATCCTATTGTGTCATCAGGAAGTCATGACGCATTTTTGCACAGAAAAACATAGAAAAAAATATCGTGACTTTACCGACAACCTAATATTTCGAGGTTTGAGGATACTACTAACGTACATTACCAACAGCCAGAAACATTAGGAGGAAAATACTAATAACAGCACAAAAATTAGGCATATTACACCACTGGGATTCTGAAACTTAAAAAAAACCCCACAGGACTAAACAATACAATCTTGATATCATCAGCATACAGAATCTTTTACAGTCAAATAAATAAATATGATTTTTAAAAAAGGTTATAAGAAACGACTTTCCTTGAAAATCGCTAGGGATAAATATGACAAGAGTAGTGCCAGTTAAAGATAGCTTGTAGCCAGACTCACTAATGAGGGATTCCCACTGGAACTACTTAGACTAGGAATTTCCATATACAGGTAAGGAGGCCCTGTCCAGATGGAAAAGGCAATGCAATTGCATTAATGATCGTTCAAAATCTTATTTAATCTCTTAGTGATACAGATAGCAGGTTTTAAAAACACTTAAAATGTTACCACAGATTATATAGAAAAAAAATAGTATTTTTATGTCAATATATTTTATCCAATGAGCTAAAGCACTTTCGTATGTTTAAATATATTCATGCAAATTTCCCTCTCTTTTCTTCTATCATTCATTCATCCCACAGCTTAAGGAAACAAACTGAGACTGATCTAGATTCCAGATATGGCGCATCAGGATTGTCTGAGAAGTTGTTGGATATTAATTAAATTCATGGCCTGCATCTCAGATCTACTGAATCGAAAATTCTAGAATTCAAGCCCAGTCATCTTTCTCAGTAAGACCTCCAGGTCATTCAGATGTGTTCTACACAGTTTAGGAACCTCTTGTCTAGAGCATCATCATCTTTATTTAACATTTTCTTTATTTTTCACCATTTTAGTTGCTCATTTGGCAACTTCATTTTCAACAAAAGAGGAAACTATAAAAGTTGAGGAATATGCCAATTCAGTAAGTGGAATTCCTTACTAGCCCAGTATTTTATTAGGGCATCAGAAAAGTCATGCCACATTTTTGCATAGAAAAACAAAACAAAACAAAATACACCAAGGCTTTTCCAACAACCCGATATTGTATCTATTGTTATTCAAACACAAAGTTACTCCATAAGGTCATAAGAAGTTTGACTTGATGTATTTTCACAGACTATCTACAAATACACCCTATACAACTGTGATAGTTGAGCATGAATTTTAGCACTATTAAGCAGGTAATTGTTAAGGAATAGCCTATAACATAACAATCTTCTAAGGGATCTGGATATAACCCCTCTTGTAATCTTTTATTTAATTTACAAAAATTTATTCACTTATTTCTTCTGTGAGAGAGACTCACCCCAGCAGGGTCTCCACACTCTGACCTATCCCCATTCTTATCAGGCTGGATCACAGAATGCATCCTGTCAGTGTGCTCAGGGAGGTTCCGGGACATGAACCTAGGACCTTTCCAATGTGGGTCTAGTGGTGCTACCACTGTGCCATCACCTGTCCCCATATTCTATTCTAATCTAGTCCAAATATGGTGATAACTTGCATATATATTCACTTGGCAAAGTTTAATATTTATCTGGCCAACAGCTGCTAGCTGTTTAATTGCCTAACATTAGGAAATTGGAAAGTGGTGTGATTATCTATTTAAGGCCAAATATTAATTAGGATCAAATAAATATAGTTCCTTAGATCTCTGTGGTATCTAATCTATATAAATGTCATGCAGTGATAACTCATAAATGATTAAATGAAGGCCAGATAAATTGGAAGAATTTTTTTTATCATATGCCAGAACTTAACTTGCTACTCAATTAACTTTTAAAAACATTGGTGGCATAAAAACACATCAGTAGAACTTGAATTTTATATCAAGTTTTCGCTCTTGTACTTAAACATGACCAAGCAATCACCATAAGTGAAACAAGTAAGACTGTTTTTACAATTGACTTTAACATGTACATTTCGAGGGAAAGTGATCATAATTAGAAGTCATAGAACTTTCTTCCCAAATACACTCTGAAACCACATAAACATATCCTAAACTGGCTTTCTTCATTATCTCCACAGAAATTGAAGATGTAATTATTCTGCTAAAAAGGAAGTAACAGAAACACTTTCTAAAGATGAACTGTTCTCCATTCAAAAGACAATGGGTTCTTTCATGTCAATAGAGACAGAAAACCGCGAACTGGACTGGGAATCCTTTGATCTACAGGTCAGTAACACTGTCAATCAATTTGCAGAAGACTTAGCTCCAGGCATGGGTGACTGCCCTGATCCACAGTTTGAGGGCATCTTAAGACTATAGGTTACCTGAATAATTGTTCTGACTTAGGACAAAAAAAAAAAAACCCAAAACTATACTTTCTGGTAAATGATGTAGAAAACGTGACTGAGCTGGCAGTGATTCAGACAATCAACTATGAGAAATTGATTCTCACTGAGCTGGGATAATGATCCAAGATTGTGAAACAAATGAAAAGTGACGATATTGCACCACAGCGGAGAAGAAAATCAAGTTGTATGATACTTTAAGTGCTCTCAGTGGAATCCTGGCTAGATCAAGTCCAAGTGTCATGCAAATGTATAGTGATATGACCATCTGACCAAGATAATATAATCTAGTTCCACACTAATGACTCTTTCTTTACCTACTCTTTAAGGAGATAGATTATACATGCAGCATTTTGGACGTCACTCATTGGTGGAGTTCACCTGGTATAGTCAAGTAGCAACAGGTCCAGATCTACGCTGCTCAGATACATAAACAGTAGAGCGTTATGGAGGGAAGAACTAGGAAGAGACAGGAGACCTTCTGTGATGTAAACCCACTTCTTAAATGTCCCAAGAATGAAAATTATTTAAAAAATAATTATATTGAACATATACTTAAGTTCTCTCTTCCTCCCATCTGATTATAAAACAAATATCTATTTAGTGCAGAAAATCTAGACAACACTGGACACACAAAGATAAAAATAAAAGGTACTCATTATTCTACTTTCTAGAAATGACTGCTCTTAACACATTCCTTAAAAAGACACATACATAAAGCAAGAGAACACCCCGTACACAATGTCTTTGAAACCAGAATTTTTTTTTTTATATTTACACAACAATTCAAAACCTAACAGCTCTATGCCTTCCATTATTTACCTCATCACTGAAATTGATGTAGCTAATAGTATTCTTAGGTCAGAGCCATGGGCATTAAGACCAGTTCAAGTCTCCAGTCTTCTGCTCACTTTCCATCTCTGGACAAGTGATTGCATTCATCTATTTCTCTATGTGTGAAATGAAAACACAGTCTGCATCCCAGTTTTGTTCATTCATGTCATACACACTTGCCGAGCACATACTGGGTACTCCTCTCTGAGAAAGGGAGGATGAGTAAGACATGGCACTCACCATGTCACTTCGCTGTGTTGCAACAAAGAGGAGGGCACAGTATCTGAAACCAGGGGATCTGCTCTGGCCTGGGGACAAGAGGAGTCAAGAAGGCTTCACTTAAAGGAGGTGTAGAGGTCTGGAATTCAATAAGGTTGATGGTAAAGAATAGGTAGAGTTAGAAAATCCTGTGTTCTGCTTTTTATTGTTTCCTATTTTAAAAAGTTTGCTATAGGATACATGCGTTTTCCAGAGAGAGAGAGAGAGAAAACTCTCCAGGGGGGGATGGCCACGTTGCCATCTCTTGTTCTGCATTCTCCTCCTGGGATTTTGTGAATTCATGCACACGTACCTGGTGTATTTTTCAAGTGACTGGGTCTGTGACTCAAACCACACAGTTGGCCATGTGGGATCTACCACCTTAACCACTGTGTCACCTGCTGGCCCTGAGTCCTGTTATTAAAACAGCTGGTATAGCAACAGGTAGAGGGAAAGGTAATTGTGAAGGATGGAACAGGTTAAGAGGGCTAAATGTCACATAATAAAGTCTTTATTTTTTCATTCTATAGATGATGAGGATTAATTGAAGACATTTAAATAGGAGAATTAGACAATCACATGTAGTTTAGAAAGATAACATTTAACAGATGCTAACCTGGTAGAAGACAAATCCTGAATATTACAGATTTACCTGGTTTTCAATAATGACTTTATTGAGCACTTTATATGGAGCAGGAGTGATCCTGTGTTTGCATATACTGACTCAGTTCATCATTATAGCACCCTCTGAGCCAGGAGCTATTGTGAACTCTTTTCACAGGTGAGAAATGAGACGAAAGAGATGAAGTCAAAGATGAAGCCCAGATTTGAAGCCAAGCAGTGGCTAACTAACCCCAAAGCTTGTTGTCATATCAGATAAACTAGCAAAAGAACCCCAACTAAAACCCACTTTATTAGAAGGCGGGCAAGCCCATAATCTTATCCTCATAGTGAACTCCCTGGAAGGATATGTGACAATGTTGGCCGTCCTGTCCCCCTGAAACTCTTTGCCATTTGTAGTTTGTTAAATACTCACACCCTCTCTTTTGAACTCTTTTACTATCAATAGTTCCTGTTCCTTTAGTTTACTAACTAGTAGACGATGTGAAATCATGCCTAATATCTCTTAAAGGCAAACAGGTCAATAGCTAAAAATGTTAGCCACTGCCAATTAAAATATGTTATAAATCTTGTTAACCATATTTTTTTCATAAAGACATAAGAATTCATAATGTCCCAAGACGTTTATCTCATCACCCTCCTCATTCTGTGTTCAAAGGCAGAAAGAATACTGTAGAGACTATAGAATATTGCTTTCTCTCTCAACTATAGGTCTTAACATAACTGCTAAAGAACAATCTTCCCCTGGGGCCAGCAGGTGACATGGTGGTTAAGACACTGGACTCCCACATAGCTGACTGCAGTTTGAGTCCCAGACCAGGAAACTTGAAACTCATGCCAGGCGCATGTGTGTGCATGCTCAAAATCCCAAGAGGAGAATGGAGGAGAAAAGATTGGTCACGAGCCTCCCCACCAGGGGATTTGAGGGTGAGGAAGGCTCAGTGTGGAGGGGGACCAGAATGCAGAAGAACAGTTGGGAGCCTCACACTGAACTGGAATTTGCTCCCCAGGGTACCTGGCTCCACTCTGCACTCACTAAGCTTCTGCTGCCAGGTTTCCTCCTCAGCCAGGACAACTATCTCTTAGGGTTTCCCTACAGCCCCTCCCTGTGTTCTGGAATCCACCAGGCCCACTGGCCCTCAAGTTGTCAGACACTGGTCCATATGTCTGAACCTTAACTCTAAATATCTAAACAGGTTTCAGATTTCTGTCTCTGCCCATGGAACTCTAGGTCTATTCAATTAAAATTTATATATATATGATACAGTGCATGCTATATCATGAGAAAGAGAGGGAGAAGCACCCCCTCCTTCATGCACATACAGGGCTTGATCATGCCTCATCCCCTTCCTCCAGTACTGTAGGATCACAGCTGGTGCACATGCCAGTAGACCAAGGACTCGAACTGTGTCGGCATGTGGCTTCCAGCTCCATGGTCCTGCATGCAACCCACTGAGTCACAGAGGCTGGGCTGGCTCATACGGTTTAAAGAATGGATATGAACAGCTGTTATAAATGTACCAGAATATTCTATGACAGTTAAGAAGGTCCCTGAACAGTCTACAACAGCTTTCAGAAGCCACAAAGGACCTCTAATCGCCTCTGTATTCCAGTCAGAAATGCCATTCCAGCCCAGCCCAGAGGGCTTTTACGTGCATAAAACATACTACATGATTAATAGGGAAGTATGGTATTTGTAGATAGAAGGACAGATAGAGAGTTATACATATATATTTATATAGACACACATATATATGCATGTATGTATGCCTGTATATATGTATATATGTATGTACACGTGTGTGTGTGTGTGTGTGTGTGTGTGTGTATTCTCCAAAGATTCAAGGATATAAAATCTAAAAGTCTTAAATATATCTGAATGTATTTAAAAATCGTTTTTGTGATTCTGCACCTCAGTCATTAAAGCATTCTTCAGTTAATAAAAAAAATCCTTCTGAATATAAGAAACAAGTCATTTACATACATTTCATCTTTTTGCTCTTTGAAAATCCTTGGCTTAAAGAGTCAGAATTATCTTACAGAAAACATAGAAAACGAAAACTAAATAAGCCTTCCACACGGCCTTCACTGATAAAAAGTAGAACAGGAGAAGGCACAGGTCAACTTCCAATTATTGTAATGGCATTTTGCCAACACGTTCACCATACTTAAGTGAATGTTTGTGTGACAGTGCAAACTGTGACCTAATCTGAGTTTCTTAAAAAAATTAACCATGTTAATTTTCTCTTTTTTCCTTTTGCTGAAATGTGGCTATTTCATAAATGCGAGCATTCCAGAGTGAAGAACACAGAGCATCAAATCAAGGAGGTTTGGACAGAAGGAGAACAGTGCATCCAACACAGACCCAGGAAGCTTGAGAAGCAACTATGTTTCCTCGTCCTGAGCTGCCACAGGACTTGCTCAAGCCATTCGAGTCTGGACTGCCATTCGAGTCTCCTAGAGACTATCAGCAAGGTAGTGATGAAGCTGGACCAGAAAATGATAGAGAAAGGCACATTAAGATATTTTTTACCATTAAGTAAAATAAGTAATGATTATTTGTGATGCTATTCTGCAACTACATGTCTTCCTATTATGTTTTTGCAATTCCATAACTGACAGCTGCAAGTGAATATCTTTAAAACATGTTTATGTTTTTATCTAAAATCGTATATCGTTATGTTCCACATGTTTTGAAATATGCACACACTGCAGAATGACTAAATTGACCTAATTAATAAATGCATTACTCACATTCTAATCATTTTCTTTTTTGTGACAAGAACACTTAAAAGCTACCTCCTAGCAATTTTCAAGAATAATGTACAAATAAGTTCTGATTCTTATATCATTTCATAGAAACCTATTCACCTATACAGTGAAGCACTCTCTAGTTATAACATTTAGGATTGAGAATGTTTGCCCAGAACATAAATCCCATCTACACTTGGATGAGCATACAGATAATAGAAACACCTGTCCATCATATGCATTCAAACAGATCAACTCTTTCTAAATCCTCCTGTGAGATTATCAGATGCGCCCAGGCTTGCTCAGTCTGTTTGACCCTGCTCTAGTTAAGTCACCATGGCATAATGATCAGTTGAGTTGCAGTACACTTGCTCAAAGAGCTCTCGGAACAATGTGAAGCTTTTATTTAATCCATACACAATTAAGTAGGGCATTATAAAGAACTAGTTGCAGATGAGAACACTGAAATCCAGAGCCAGTGGGCAGCCTGGCCAGTCTGCCCATTAGTGATGAGCAGAATGCTTGAGCCTGCACCATGCTGTGATTAGGTGTCTGTAACATTCTTTCAATGAGACTTGGCTGAGCAGAGACCATAACTCTCACTGGTGAGGATACAAAGCTGTGGTTCTCATCTAACTGCCTTGCCCTTGCTAAAACCAACCAAACCAGTTAAAAATATTTTGTACAGATCTATTTGGCAAAAATTATTTTTTGTTCAATATAAAGAGAATATGAGCAGTACGAGTGAGGTTCTTGCCCCCTGCAGTGTCACCCACTTCCTGGTTTCACTCTCCAGGGGCCATGGGGTACATATCTCATCTATGCCCACAGATATAAATAACTATTAACAGAAATGAGATAATCATATAAACAGAATTCTGATTTTTACTCCTATATTAGAAATGAGAAGTAATCTGTGTAATATAAGGAGTGGAGAATTAAAAAAGAAAATATAATATGTTGAAAGGATATTCCAGGGCCAGCTGTGGTGACCTGCCCTGTTGTACTTCACAGACTGGGTCCATGTGGGAGGCTCAGGTTCAATTCCTAGTCCAATCTAAAGGCTGGGCATAGTGACCTGCACCTGTAATCTTAGTGACTTGTAGGGCTGAGGCAGTTGGACTGTGAATTAGATGCCTGGGCAACACAGTAAAACACTCTCTGAAAAAGATCCAGGTGCAGTGTCAGATGCCTGGAATGCAAGCTGGAAAGCTAAGGTGAAAGGATTGTGACAAAGTAAAACTCTGAAAACAAAAAAGAAAGAAAAGAACAAGATATTCTGTATTCTAGAAGTAAAGAAAGATCTGAATAAACCAGAAATCAATCATTTTACACATATTCATATTTTCTTGACCTGGTTTATTCTAGGTCAAGAGGTTGTGAGAACTGAAACACTGAGTCCAATTATTTCCAAAAGTAAAAGTCAAACACCAAACCACATTACAGGCAACCTTGTCATGACTCTTCCATTTTCTACGAGTAGGATCTCATAGCTTATACATTTATCAGGATGTAAAAACCATTTTGACAGGATATTCTACTTAAGGAAAGAGAATCAATTTTGTATTAAAGCCTCTCTCATCCTGGGTTATCCAACCCAAGCTAATAGTGACTCATTGTGGTAACAGCAGGGACGCTTTCTTACTTGTATCTAATGCAGTCTTTTGACTAAAATGTAAAGGTGCCTAGTTAAAGTATATGTGAGGATATACAATATAAAATTTTCAATTCCCAGTAGCTTTAAAAATGTTGAAACAGGGACCAGGAGTTGGTGTAATGGCTATGTCGCTGGACTCCCATGTAGTCGACTGTGGTTCAAGTCCCAGACCCAGTGGCTGAAATTCATGCTGGGCACATGTGCGTGCATGCCCAGGATCCTGAGAGGAGAATGGAGGAGAAGGGATTGTGGCGTGGCCATCCCCCCTGGGGGGGGGTGATTTCTCACTTTCTGTCTCTCTGTCTTTCTGGCGAGCACACGCACAAAATCCTCTCCAAAAAAAAAAAAAAAAAAAAAGTTGAAACAGAAACAATATATTTTAAAATCCAGAAATAAAGATATTAGGCTGTCAGAAAAGTCATGATACATCCAGCAACCCAACATATTGCAGTCATGACTACCTCTAAGAATGGAGCAGTTAAAGTACATCCATTTATGATGATCTTATCATGGCATGAAGTTGCAAAGATCTAACAACTCAAACAAGAAAGATTTTAACATCTATGATCATCTTGGGGTATGCATTCTGGATATTAAAAAAAGAAAGACAAAATGATTTCAATTTTTTTCTCAATTGCATTGACACAGAAAAGGCTGACATAGCTTAAGGTTACTAGGGAAAAATGAAATTCTCTTTCTGAAATTCTCTTTCACTCTTAAGTGAAATGGATTATTATGGAAAGAATTAGATTCTTAAGGCTGACACTCCGAGATTTGCAATTCATTCTTTCATCACAGAGTAACTAAAAAGCCTTGCTTGCACTTGTATTAATATAATAACTTTAAAATGAAACTCTTGACTGTATTTACTGTCTTAGCATAATTACAACATGTATCTTGAATAGAAAAGTTGTTTTGAACCTATTTTCAAAGCACACCTAAAAAGTAATCTCTTTCCTCCCTTTTCACCCTCTATTTCTCCATCCTAGCCAGCGACAGTATTGTTGTATTACATATTGTAGTTGTGTAATCTTTCATAAATGACCTTAGCTTAAATGATTCCATTTAAATAATGTTAGATGTGTTGTATAATATTTTTAAATGGCTTATGGTAGTGTTACCAGCTCCCTTTCAGATAAGTGTTATGACACATTTAGGAAGTTTTGTTAATATAATAGAATTCTATATGTACAAATGCTCAAGGGCAAGACTTGTCACTTTGTCATTCAAAGGATGACAAAATACAAGGAGGAACACAAGTATGTAGCTCAACAAGATAAAGAGTTATAGATGAAACCAGGAATAAATATAGTCAAGACCAATTTACTGGAGCCATTCATAAAATTAGTACATGCAAGAATTTTAAGGGCCAGGCAGTGGCATGGTATTTAAGGTGGCTGGATCCCACAAGACTGACTGCACAGTTTAAGTCTCAGACTCCAGAGCTTGAGAAACATGCCAGGTATGCGTGCCTGCAAGCCCTGCACCCCAAAAACAGAGAAACAGAGGAAAAGGGATTGTGGCATGTCATTCCCACCCCCAATCGGAGGGGGGGGTGCTTTCTCACTTTCTATCTATCTATCTATCTATCTATCTATCTATCTATCTATATCTATGTATATCTATCATCTATCTATCTATCTCTATCATCTGTCTGTCTGTATCTATCACCTATTTATCTATCACCTAAATATAGATAGATAGTTGTAGATATAGATAGATATAGATATAGGCATATACACACATATATATCTGTCCTTTTCCAGTAAGAGCATGTGCCCTCTGGAAATTTTATTTTTTAATGTAAAGAAAAGAAAATAAGAAAGAATCTTAAACTTAATATACCCTGAAATGTTATGAAGTTAGTATAGTTTCTAATTTTCTAGGTGAAATAATAAATGCAGAAATTAAAAATACTACTAAACTTGAAATATCCATGTTAAACATAAAAAGAGATCATAAACATTATAGCAAATAATCCACACTTTAAAAGTTTTGTTTTGGAATGATTTGCTTGCAGGAGATATGTTCATTTGAATAAAGAATTTCATTTGTTTTGTTTTTGACCCTCAGGAATTCAGACAAAATAATGAAGCCACATTCAGTGTGAGCTGTATAGTTATAAAATCCTCTTCTCTAGTCTTTTCCGAGAATCTTCAAATATCTTAGGAATAGAGATTTTATATTCCAAACCAACGGGAAACCTTTATTTAAATAGGGCAATTCATTCTTTAAAACTTTAGTAAGAACCTGCCCTCATCCAGACTTTAGAACATCCCCTTCGGAAACATGCCACCTTTCCCCGCAGAGCAAATGCCTCTTTTTAATGAGTTATCCCTTTGATCACTAGACTGTTCCTGAAAGATACAAAAGCCATACGCCTTAGGTTATAAGCAGAATGATGCAACTTGATTATAAGGCAAATAATGGCGCATTGTTTATACATAGACCCATCTGTGAAAGCCTGGCCACTCTATAGATGCCATGTCTATCCTCAATTAGTCCAGTAAAAGGAGGAGCTCTGTCGTCTCCTAAGATAATAGGATACTGCAGAGTGACATGTGCTGTTGCTATTTTATCTACTGAAACGCAGTGCTAAAACTCCCATCTTCTGACATCACAGGGCATACCCACCTGCTCCAGGATCTCTTGGTGCTGAGAAATACACACCACTATCACTCCATCAAAATATACCCACCCTTGTCTGTAGTGTTAGGAACTATAACTCTCCCTCTCCCTAGGCTACAAGTCCTCCATTTTCTAACTCTGAGTTTAGGCAGAATGGGAGAGGCAATAAAACTTGTTCTTCATTTTACTCATACATACCTGGTAAATACCTGACTTCTCTGTTTTCTTAGTTAGAGGAAAATAATCTACTTTTAGTCCCACTGCTGAAATGAACAAAACTACATCGGGTTGATTTTTATTCTATGAACGTATCTCTGTGTGCTAAGTTTTCTGCAAAAGCTACACATTACTTGTTGAACAGAAGAAAAACCATTCAAAACTAGAGTGATGAATTTTTAAACAATGGCTTATGATATTCTTAGGAATTAAAAATAAAATATAAATAAGAGGAGGCAAAACATGTAGAACTTTAATCATGACAAACTCCTTAGAGAAAAAGTTTATCCTGAAAGCAGAACTCCTCAACCACTATGAGCAATACCTAAATAAATCATTTAAAAATAAATCATGCATTAAATATTGCCCAGACACTGGCATCAGCAGATATTTTTCCAGAGAGTGGAGGAGTTACCCACTGTGATACAGACTGCTGTGATTAAAGCTGCACTTTAAATTCCCGTAGTCTCTCTTAGCATGTTTCTCATAATTATTGGGGGGGGGGGGGGTTAGTGTGTAAAAAACGGCTTTAAATTTTATAGACCACTAGGGTTTTCTCTTTTCCTCCAAAAAAAGGACAAGATAGGTTATAGTTATCAATATAAAGTTATAGAGCATGTAAAAGTGAAAAGTTTTTGAAAAGACAGAACTTTATTACATTAGTTAGTAAATGTACAAACCACTTGTGAGTAAATATAAAACCATATATGAAAACTTTTTCTTTGATATCTATCTATCAAAGAAAGTTATAATATCTATATATATATATACATAATATACATATATATGTATATTATGTATATATTACTTTCTGTCAAAACCTATTTTTTCTCTGTAAAAAATAAGGAACAGCATTAATTTTTGAAAACTATAATATGAAATCAACAAAAATTTGCGAAGGACTATTTTGTATTTACTTTTTTGCTACAGGGTGTATGCACTTGCCAGAGAGACAAAGAGAGAGAGAGAGAGACAGAAAGTGAGAAATCACCCTCCTAGGGGGTGGCCTTGCCACAATCCCTTCTCCTCCATTCTCCCTTGGGATTTTGGGCATGCATGCACACATACCTGGTGTGAGTTTAAGCCACTGGGTCCAGGACTCAAATTATGGTCAACTATGTGGGAGTCCAGCAACATCACCATTATGCTATCTGCTGTTCCCAGTACTTACTTATTATAATGAAAGTGATTTTAGGGGAATTTCCTAGATAAATCATTAACAGCCACAATATATTTGAACCATATAATCAAAAACTGTATTCAAATACTTCAGCCTTCCAAGTTTTTCAGAAGTTGGAAAGCATGTCGGCTATTATTTTCGACACAATTTAAATGCTTTTTAAAAATTTGTCTTTGGATATTTCAGTTATAATTGCTTTGTATAGTATTATTGAGACCGAAATTAGACCCAATAAGTATGTAAAAAGGGCAGGGACCCCTGAGAAAGAATCACTATGATAGGAAATGGACACACACATACATTAAGATAGAACCAACTCATAAAATGGAGTCACTCTGGTCAAGCTTCTGAGAAGGGTTGCTCACCGCTCTCACTAGGGATCAGGTATTCCCGCTCTGCTTGCTCACACAAAGCTGCTTACAACCAGAGCTGTTTTACAGCTTGCTTGATCAATCACAGCCCATGAGGAAATGCAACCAGACCCTCATTCAACCTACCCCCTTCCTCCCACCCTTTCTCTCACCTGGCTCTTGGCACAGGGAAGGTTGTTATCTTCCTTCCTGTCACCCAGATATACACACAAAAATTCACCACCAGGAGGGGACACTAACTCAACACCCTGATTCCCACTGGGGCAATAAACTAATTGGGCAGTGTATCCAGATATGGATGCTCATTTCTTCAGGATCAGCCTGGCCATGCGTGATTAGATAGTTAAATTCTTCACCTGAGAGAGATGCACAAACAGGAAAAAGCCTGGGAAACCAAAGAGGCCAGGTACTATGACTGACCTTCCCCTGTTAAATATTCATTACCAACCATCAGGATAAAGGAACATCTCATTCCATGCCCAAGGAAGTTGTTCTTCTCTAGCAGCTTCCCACCCCCATGCCTTTCAGGCATGGGGTTGTGTTTCCTTCCTATCAGAAAGCTTTACTTTTCTATTAAAACTTCTCTTTTTTTACTTTACCAGTGTTTGTGATTTTTCATTCTGCATCTCAGGGCAGGTCTCCAATCTTAGAGACCTAGACCTAAAGAACCTAAATCTCACACAACACAGCTCAACTCTCCCATTCTATATCAGCACTCCTTGCAGGCAGCTCCTTGCCTGCAAGCTCCTTTTGAGCAGCACTAAGCTTGTCAATGAGCTGGCAGTTCTCCTCAATATGACAGCCAATCCTTCTGCAAGCCTCTTCTCTCTTCTCAAAGTCAGTTTCTCAGAGACTGAACAAGCCTAAACAAAAACAAGAAGCCCAAACAAAGCCTCTCTGACACAAATTAAAAAAAAAAAAAAGAACCCTTGCCTCAGTTTTCCATTGGCAGCTCATTTTCCGGGACCCACACCCTGCCTGGGAGCTCTGGTCTCATACCCTCTCTTAATAAACTCTCCATTTGCTATTCCTTCTGTGTCTACATCTCTAATTCTTCCTGAGTGTGATGCAAAAAATCAGGTCAGCTGCTGTTCCTGCATTGGGTGTTGGGCTCATGCACCCCAACTTCCTGCATCATAATTTTCCTGCTTCATAATTTAAGCCTCAGTTTGTTATTCTTTTTTTTATAGAATTATTTTTATTAAACTTTATTTATATATTTATTTGTTTTCATTTGACCAGAGAGAGACAGAGTGAGAGAGATAAAGAGAGGGAAAGTGAGAAGGTAAGCCTCCAGGCCAGGGACTTGAACTGTGATCGGCCATATGGGAGTCCAGCACTCTTAACTACTATACCACCTGCGGCCCCAGCTTTAGTGTTATTCTAATAAAGATAGCCTAAAGGAAGATAGTTTTCCCTAGGTTCAAATGCCTTACTTAAAAATCTAACTTCAAATACAATATTAAAGAGATAATGGTAGAAAGGGTACAATGTTTCAGTTAGGCAGAAGTGAGTGTATTTTTTACAATTTTTTGAGATCTGTTGCAAAACATGCTGAATATAGTTAATAACAATGTACATTTTGAAATTGTGAAGAAGAAACTCAAATGTTCTTAGTGCAAAATAATAAGTATTTGAGCAGATGGATATGTTAACTAGCTTTACTTAACTATTCCACATTGTATTTATAAAACGTAATGTTATTTTGTACCCTATAAAATACATATTATTTTAAATTGTCAATTTACAATAGAATCACTTAAAAGTACAATTTAAAGGTATTTAAAAGGTGAATTTACATTTTATGTCAAATTTTTTATATTCTATAAGCTATGTATACAACATAAATAAAACTTGGTCCAAAGCCTGGAATCAAATCCAGAAAAACTAAGATCCAAATTTACTCAATTAGAGTATAAAAGGTACACTTTTAATAACAACATAAAATTAAGTAATTTAGGATATACAGAAAAATGAGTTTTTTAATATTAGTTCTTCATATCCGTCATTCTTATTCTGCTATTGCCTCAGGTTTTTACTATATGTTCACCTCACCAAACCCCAATCTAGACCTTATTGTTTGGGGTAATTTGAAAAATTACATCATCAAGAAAATGCAAATGAAAAATGAAATTCTGTTATTTTTGCCAAGCAAATTGACCAAATTAAAAAAAAAGCATTATTAAAAATGTGTAGAAATGAACAAATTTAACACAACTTTATGACTATGTCTATCCATATTATAAACTTAAATAATTAAAAGTGGGGTAGACTTACAGATAATTTTTATTTTATATGTTTCTTAGGATTAAAAATATTCCAAAGTTTTATAGATCATTGATACAAATTAGTAAAATTAGAGGCAGGTCATTCTATATAATATTATACAGATTTACCTCATACCCCTCTGAGGAGTAATCCATAGTAGATGCACCTTAAAATCTTCACTTTCCTGCTCATATGGACATCTTGATTGTTTTCATGTTCTATTTAACTTATATCACAGGAGAGGTAGTATTGGTAATCAAAAGCAAATTAAAACAACAAAAATCTCACATTTAAAAATGTGTTTATTTTATTTATTATCATTACTATTAGTTCAAGTTTTGCTATAGAGTATGTGTGCTCATGAGAGAGAGAGAGACAGAGTGAGAGAGAAAGAGAGAAAAGAAAAGTGAAAAAAGCAAGCCACCAGATCCAGGATTTGAACCATGGCCAGCCACGTGGGAGTCCAACACCTTAACCACCATGCCACCTGTTGCTCCCACCCAAATCTCACATTTTAAACTGTCAAACTTAGTAAAACAACAACAAACCAACTTATTTTACTTAGTAAATTTTTTACTAAGTAAAAACTTAGTAAAAATGGCAGTCATCAATCCTGGGTAGTATATAGGGAAGTAATCACACTAGAGATTAGTATAACCTTTATAGAAAGCATTCAGGTAGTGTACATTAAGAATCTCAAAAGTGCTTATTTTTTTCTACTTAGTAGTTGCATATCGAGAACTCACTAGACCTGCTGTGGTTTATCCAAATTCTATTCATGATCTTCCATTAAGAGCTAGAGCTTCTCCCCTTCCCTAGGGTTTCTAACCTCTTTCAGATTGCAACTATTTCAAGTCAAATTCAATATCCATGATGTTCTAACCAAGTTTCATAATCTGGTAAAAAAATTATAGACTCTGACTCAGTGAACACAGTTATAGTAATTCAGAAGGAAACCTCTTCTGAAAACAAGAATACTGTCAATATCTGTTAAATGAGTAAAAATGCAGAACTATCATGATCACAACAAAATGAGCAACTGACATTTATTGAAAGCTTTCTCTTCAGAAGGAGGCTCTGGTGCCAAGTGCTTTATACTTCATATTTCTTATTTAGTACTCAAAACAGTCCATCCCCTCTCCATTTCTCAGTCAGAATACCAGGAGCCTCAAGTAGGCTAGGTGTGTTTCCTGAGGAGGTAGCGCCAGCATGGGCCTGAAATTCAAATCCATGTCTGATTACCAATATGCTGTATACTATTGAATTTGCCTATGGAAAGCCCACTAGAAACCATTTTGTATTTGATATGTTTTATTAGTTAATATAGTTAACTATCCTTGGAGCTGTAAAATGATGTATTAAGAACAAAGTTTCTTTTTATATATAAAAGCAGATAGAAAAAAAAGTCTCTGCTGAATCTTGTTATATAAATATTTACCTGTATAGGACCAGCCAATCTCTTCAACAAGTTTTCGCTGCTGTCTGTAGTAACCATAAGTCCAATCTGTAACCAAGAAAAACCAAATGATCAATGTACAGAAAAATATGTGTCCAAAAAATTTAAAATACAAGACGTGCAAATCATTTATATAATAAATGTTTCATTACTCCTCTCCATGTCACCATCCCAATGTCTCCCCTCAACCCCAACCACTACCGTTATTGACTCCAATGCCCCTGACCTGGTAGTTAGTCTAAATTTTAAGGGTTGGTCCATTTAAGCATTGCTAATGTTCAGGCAAGGACAAGATAATGTTTGTGTAAAGCAGGAGCAACTTGGGAGGGGGGTTTAATCCTAAGAGAGACTGGGGTCAGAAAGTACAGCTAGTTGTATCTTCATATTTTTCTTAACATTTCCTCAGTCTACTATGTGAAATACTATCAATTAAATAAACTCTGGGATGTATAACCTAAGCTTTATCTATAAATGCTTCCAGGCGACCTAGAGTTTATCATAGTTTAAAATGTGCTTCCCTTCTATTGCAAAATAAAATTAGTTACTTTGAGAAAAATAGCATTTAGATGTGTGTATGTTGGTGGGGACAAAGGCTATGCTGTTCAGTGAAAATGAATTTGTACGTAGAGGAACAGAAATGCCTGAATGAGGTAGTACAGTGGGAAGCTTAGGGCACCATAAAGATGGCGAGTGCCTCATGACCCAGATAGAGAGGCTCCAGATCTAGAACGTGGGGCAAGGGGTATAGAAAGGAACATGGGTGGAAGCCAAGGTCTCACTCTGCTTAATTCAAAATTTTGCCTGGAGCCATGCCTGTACCCAAGAATAGGCATGTTATGATTCATCCTTCTCTTTCCTATGCCATTGTCCTTATCCCAGACTGTACTAACATTAGTGCTCCACTTCAGCTACATTGTGGGTAAAATAAATCATTGTGGGCTAGATTTGGAACCCAATTAGTGTTGAGAGAACTTATTCTGTAGGAAAGACTGCAAATAGCTAGATTACAAGTGAACTTATAGAACATTACTCCTTTATAAATTGAGGTTTTGTCAAGATAGCTTATATATATATAATATATATGTTTATATATATATATTATTGCTTGTCTGAAAAGTCATGATGCATTTTATATATATATACATATATATATATATATATATATATATAAAGTCATATATATATTTCATTGTATATATTTATTGGTTGTCAGAAAAGTCATGGTGCATTTTCTCTGTTTTTCTATAAAAAAAATGCATTGTAACTTTTCCAACAATCCAATATATATCTATATTTACACATGTATATATAGTCAATCTAATAACTTGAGAAAAGAAGGTATTTTCCTATTCTTTTTAAACAGTTATTTTCTCTTTATTGACAGCTAACAATTTCAGGGATATAACTATCTCAAGGACATTACAGACATTATTTTCTTCTCTTTCACATTGTGTACTCTGATTAGTACAACATGGTAGTGAATAAGAGTTAAACTATCTTATAAAAACAAGATAGGTCAGCTATCAGAAATTCCCATTTTTGAGACAATTCTACTTTAGAGAGACAGAGGTCCTATTTTGTTTTAAAAAATTATTTTACCCATATATCTAGGTAAATATTCCATTAATATTTAGTACATTTCAACACATACTCTTTTTTAACAATAGTTTTTTTGAAATAAAATTTACATATCACATAAAACATCCATTAAAGTGTATAATTCAATAACTTTTAGTATATTCACACAGCTGTACAACTATTCCCACTAACAATTTTAGAAAATGTTCCTTCCCATAGAAAGAAGCTTCAAATCCTTTAGCAACCATCCCTACCCCCAACCATATCCCTACCTCATTCCTAGGAGATCAATAACGTACTCTGTTTATATAGATTTGACTATTCCTGACTTTTCACATAAATGAAATCATATAATATATAACCTCTTAAAATCAGCCTCTTTCATTTTTCATAATGTTTTCAAGGTTCATCTACAGTGCAACATGGATCAATGCTTCATTCTTTTACTGCCCAAAAATATCCCACTATGAGGTAGGAAGTTAGTTAGGCAGGGAGCTAATGCACCAGGGGAGCCATGATGGATGACGAGAACATCTTGGCAAAGCCAGGCAAAAGGATCTCCTTTCTTTAGAAATTTAGTTTCTTTCTCCTTATCACTTGCCCTTGTGGGTGGACTCCAAATGGAACCAGCAATTGTAACCTCCCCTGTAAGTCACACACAAGAACAATTAGAGTCAGGTTTCTAGCAAAGGCTAGAAACCTCCTAACTTTGGATTCTAAAGTACCTGGTCCCAGTGGGAACTATGAGATAAGCTAATAGGCCCAAAATACAAAGACAATGTTATTGAAGAACATCTGGCAGCAAAGGGTTACAATTATGGCCAAAGTGTACCCGTACCATAGGCCTAAATGATGTGACCATTAACCAATGTTCTTTATGACCCAAAGCTTCTAGACAAAGAGAGTCTCATGACCTTTGTACACACTCCAAAATCAGGAAAAATAACCAGATCCATCTCACATGTTACCCCATCAAGAAAGAAAGCATGCACAAGCCCCTCCTAAGAACAAGCTTGGACAAAGCCCTCTCCATGCTCCCCGCCACCAAGATAAAAACCACTTGCCTCAGTTCTGTATCCTGCTCAGGCTCCCTTCCTTCCACTGCATTGGAAGCGTCAATAAACTCTACTTTGCTATCCCCTATCTCTGATGGTATCTCTAATTCATCATGAGCATGAGAGAAAGAATCAAGTTCGCTGCTGTTCATGCATTTGATACTTGGCCCATGCACTCCAACTTCCTCCACCAATTGTATATTGACCAAGACAGTATGAAAGTTCCCCTCAGCTAGACTAAACTTTAGAGGCTGCTTCTTCACTCTAGACCTCTGATCTCACTTTTCTTAGCGCATTTGCTTTAGAAAAGTTGTAATAATAAATTCTTTATCTGTTCTTTTGAGGTATAAATCTTTACAATAGCCACCTGACACCTTTACAACCCAGAAGTGTACTTCTCAAGAACCTGGGAACCACCTCTTAGAAATCTACTCAGCAAAGGAGATACCAGTCATATCTTCCACTTTCAGTCCGAGGGTTGGAGTTTAACTTCAGTGAGCCACCTTGGTCCAAGTTGCAAAAACTACCTCCTATCACAAACACCACAAACACTGAGTTTATTTTTCTTTTGAATAAAGTCAATTATCACACTCTATCTAACAAGTACTTTCCTACTTGCTCACCCCAGCCCTTATAAATACCTTAGCCCTCTGCTTCATAGGAATTGAGTCCAGACTTAATTCCGGCTTCTCCTCCCTACTGAAATAGCCTTGAAGAAAGTCTTCCATGTCAGTTTAACTTTGGTGCAATTTTTGTTTTGACAATGGGTACACCACATTTTATGTATCCATTCACCAACTGATGAGACTTTGAGATTTCCCACTTTTTGGCTATTATAAAAAATGTGGTTTATGAATATATATATATATATGTATATATATACACACACACACACACACACACACACACATATATATATATGTATATATACACACACACACACACACACATATATATATACACATATATATAATTTGTTTTTCTACTTAAAGAGGAAATATTAGGCTCGCACTGTATTTTTCAAGTAGAGTTGCCCCATAAGATGGTAGTCTTTGGAGACTAAGTTGAAAAAAATTAAATTCTGAAGACAAGTATTTATTCAGGATAAAGAAATACATACAACTACATGTTAGAAAGGGCCTTAAGAGATCATAACACTCATATTTTAACAGTCTGGAAAGAAAAAAGCTCCCTATTTTAGAGATAAAGCAATTCAGGCTCAAGAAATGTGTGTTGCACAGGTAGTGAGTAATAAAAATGTAAAGTATAATGTAAGACATTTCAGCATCTAAATGTATTCTGATGATTTCAGAAGATGAGATGTCATATAAAACCTACATCTAACAAGTATTTCATTGAAATAAGTAAAACAGTGAGCTCTTGTTTGAATGATTCGTTCTGAAGGATGACAGCAAAACAGCAGCAGCTTTTAGCTTTCCTTTAGGGTTTTAGTGCTATACAAGGAACATTTGTCCTTGGTTTTTAATTACTTACATTAAGAAATCTTTTTCAATAAAAGATTCCCAGGTGTTGGTAGCTCTCTTCAGTTCCTTTATGCATTGTTTCCTTAATTGTTACTTCAAACAATCCGTTAAACATTCATATGCTAATTACATGGTCCTTGGGCGTGAGAGAGTATCCCACTTTTACACTTTTAAAATTCTCCTAAGAGGTCTGATAGATGAGATGTGATAGCTCCAATGAACAAGAAAAAAAGAAGCTAGGTTCACTTTTTTTGTTGAATTACATAATTTGAAAACCACTAAATCCTATATGAAATAGTCTTTCAAAGTGCTTATGTTTTAATCTATTAAAATAACAAAATAACAATTTTTTTCCTATTTCTGTGGATTTCAGCTTCTTTAGTTAATATATTTTTTCTTTGCATTTAAAATATTTGCCAGGGTCTATTTTTGGTATGACCATTTTGTAGTGTTAAATCTAAAAAAAAAAAAAAAAAAAAAAAAAAAAAATCAGAAAGGAATAGTAAACACAATATACAAGAAAGTATACATTAATGAGTCTTTTTTAAAGGATACTCTAAAATTTGTTTTGGAAAAATATTCTTCATGAAGTAACTTTTTAACCCATTAACAAAAAATTGAGAGAAATTTGAAATTTGGCTTATATTCTTTCAAGTAACCTTAATGTTCCTATTTCAATCCACTCCATTTTATACTTAAGTACATATATGCAAATATGTACAAATGCACACACACACACACACACATACACAAGGAGACTTTAAAAAATTTGTGAAAAAATAGAATACAAGTTTATTTCTGTGTGAAATCCATGCATTTTTAAAAAACATAACACACATTTCCACGAACATTCTGAAGACCTGAGTTTGTGTGTGTATGTGTGTGTGTGTATATATATCTTTATTTTTTTCATATTCATGTAAAGAAAATAAATTTTTTTTAAAGATAAATTTTTTGCTATAGGTGTGCACACTCGCTGGAGAGACAGAGAGATAAAAGAAGAAATCATCCCCTGGGGGGGTGGCCACACTGCAAGCCCTTCTCTTCCATTCTCCTCTAGAAATCTTGGGGATATATGCATATGTGTCGAGCATAAGTCTTAAGTCACTGGGTCTGGGACTTGAACTGCAGTTGACTACATGGGAGACCAGTGATTCATCATTATGCCATCTGCTGGTCCCAAGAAAATGAAAGTTTTATTTTCCTTGATAACTTTATTAACATTTTTTTTCTCAATTTTTTTAAAGTCCTTTTTTTCAAATAAAAATCAGGGTGCTCATTTCCTACTAAAATATCATTATAAATGGTTTTCTTTATAAAATTATTTTGATTGTGTCCTTACTCTAAAGAAAGTCTCTGCTTCATTTTGGTTGACAATTTGTCATCTGCATTCTACTACAAATTCTAAAAATAGTACTCTCACAAAATACTCATACCCATACATACACTCAAACACATACACATACTTTAATGCTATAAAGCATCCACCTTGTGTCAGATGATAGGATTGTGTTGTTCTTTATAGCTGAGTAGTATTCCATTGCATACGGGGAGGGGGGAGAGGGCAGCAGATGATGAAGTGGCTATGTCATTAGACTCTCACATGGCCTACTGCGGTTTGAGTCCTGGACCTGGTGGCTTGAAACTCATGCTGGGCGTGTGACCAAAATTTGATAGAGAAGAAAAATAGAGTGGTCTTCAGGAAAAGAGACTTCAGAAGAAAATAACTACAGATACAAGTCTGAAGTCTAGATTCCAGATTTCTCAAAAAAGACTTGTCCATTTTACATATTTCACATCCTTTAAATAAATCACTAAAAAACTTCAAAGGAAGAGAAAAGAAGGAAACTTAGTGACAGGAATCTGGAAAGGTGGTAAAAAGGGATAGAATTAGGGATAAGACTTTCAAGCCCTTGAGTAAGACCAACGGGGGAGACATGAGGAGAGGGACTGAAGTTTTCCAGGAATGAGAAAAGTGTATGATTACTGAGAAGTGGCAAATAGTGGAATCAAATGTTAGAGAGGCCAGTTGAACTCTCAGGTAGGTTCTACATAGCTCACTAGGAACTTACTCTTTGGCATGGCTCTATGGAACCCAAAGTCATATCTATCTTCACATTTTTAATTTTCATCCTATTCCCTTACCTTAATTTATTCTACAAATAGGATGAAAGAAGTTCATTGAGTTGACTGAAGATTGCAGAATATATTTTATGTACTGAGTATATTTTGAAAGAAAATATTAGGGAACCAGCAGTTAGTGTAATGGCTATGTCGCTGGACTCCAACGTAGTCAACCGTGGTTCGCATCCCGGACCCGGTGGCTTAAAACTCACGCTGGGCGCGTGTGCGTGCGTGCCCAAGATCCTGAGAGGAAAATGGAGGAGAAGGGATTGCAGCGTGACCATCCCCCCTGGGGGGTGATTTCTCGCTTTCTGTCTCTCTGTCTCTCTCTGTCTGTCTGGCGAGCGCACGCACCCTATAGCGAAAAACCTCTCCAAAAAAAAAAAGAAAGAAAATATTACAGGACCAGCAGTTAGTATAATGGCTATGTCTCTGGACTCCCATGTAATCGACTGTGGTTTGAGTCCTGGACTCGGTGGCTTAAATTCACACCAGGTGTGTGTGTGTGTGTGTGTGTGTGTGTGTGCCCAAGATCTCGAGAGGAGAATGGAGGAAAAGGGACTATGGCATGGCCATCCCCTTTGGGGCGGTGATTTCTCGCTTTCTGTCTCTCTCTCTGTCTTTCTGGTGAGCACATGCACCCTATAGCAGAAACCTCTCCAAAAAAAAAAGAAAATATTAAAGAATGTGGAATGATTAAACGAACATTTTAACTGAAATGAAAGGGATTGAGAGTATTCCTGTGTGAAGAAAGGTAGGTGTCCTGTGAGGGCTTGGAGAGGGACCTGGAAACTCTGGATACAGTCTGGTGTCATTACAACAATCATCCATCCACTAATTTGCCAACCAGACATACATATGATTGAAGTAGAAGTGATTTTAAAAAAAGGTTGATAAGGACTACAGTCATAATAATCTATCATTGGAAACAAAATTGGTCATCTGAGAAGAAAAAATAAAACAAAGCCAGAAATAGGAATTCCTTCAAAAAAAGAATCCCTTTTGATTATACAATACCTATAAACACATCAGCCGATTTCTAAAGTCCTTTATGTCTTCAGACATTCCATTGTAACTGTCTTTCTCCATTTGATAAGAAAGCTGAGTTTATGATGCGAGAGATCTAAACCAAACCCTTGGTTAGCTAAATAGGGCAAACTTCCTAAATAAAATAAAATTTGCCCATGAGTAGAGTCTACAATATCATAAGTGGGACATTTTCTCTGTGGATTTTCCCGTCATTCAATGTTAAGGATTGGCTTGCTGTCAAATCAAGTTCATATATAGCCTATCTTTACCTATCTGGATTGTAAAATTTTATCCAATATACATACAAAGACATTTATGAAACATAATTTAGCTAATTATAGTAATTCAGATTATAAGGCTTGTTTAGGATTTAGTAGTAGCTCAAATCTTGTATCAACTACTAATTACTTCAGAGGAAACCAAAATCTCTGGAAACATACCGTTTTAAATATATATATATATATATATATATATATATATAATACCATTTGTTTTTAAATATTAGCTGTTTTCAGCGTTAAAAAGAAGAGTTCCATTGGTTTGTTATTTTCTGCAAACATTTGAAAACAAAAGTATTTTTAAAACTCAAAACTTAAATCATAACTTAATGCCAAAAGACACATTAATTTATACAGTGAGAGATAGGAAATTCTGTAAAACTATGAGATAGAAGAGTCCAGGGGACCAGCAGTTAGCGTAATGGCTATGTCCCTGGACTCCCACGTAGTCGACCACGGTTCGAGTCCCGGACCTGGTGGCTTAAACTCACGCCGGGCGCGTGTACGTGCATGCCCAGGATCCCGAGAGGAGAATGGAGGAGAAGGGATTGCGGCGTGGCCATCCCCCCGGGGGGTGATTTCCTGCTTTCTATCTCTCTGTCTCCTCTGTCTGTCTGGCGAGCGCACGCGCCCTATAGCAAAAACCTCTCCAAAAAAAGAAAAAAAAAAAAAGAGTCCAGGTGACCTGTTTTTTTTTTTTTTAAGAATAAGGTTAAAGGAATGAAAAAGTAGATTCTTAAGGCATGGTACTAAAAATGAAACCACCACCAAAACAAATGGTAAAATTATCAAAGGAGATAGAAATATTAAACATAAAGCATAATGTAGAAGAACAAAAAGAAAAACCATTTCTCCCATATGCTCATTTTGGAAGTGAGACATCCAGTAAAATACATATATCTCACAGGACTAAGTTTGGAGTTGAGCAATTAGATTTTATTGTTCCTTAAACAAGGAGGGCTATGAACGCTTTCCCAGAGAAAATTCATACATTGGTGATACGTACATCAAACTATTCAAACTTTTCAATGAAACTCAAAATACCCAAAGGTTTTTCTTAGAAAGTAGCTAGTATATTTTCCTATACCAAGAAATATGCATTTAAACTACTGAAGTCTATTTGTATTTTTAAAGTTGAAGATTTTTTTGTTAAACATCTTTTAATAAATTTTGAACTTTATCATAGAGGTAATAGTGCCTTCCTTTTCAGACTAATCAGAAAAATACAGGTAAACAAAATAGTCTTAAAAAAATCACCTACAATTCTATTTCTTATAGATAACCGCTGTTTACAATTTTGTTCATGCATATATGTTTTTCTAGATGCTATATATACATGTTTAATAAATTTATACTTTACACAAATTTGATTACACTATTTATTTGGTGACTTTTTTAAAATAAAATAATAAATCAAGAATATATTCTTAAGTTAAAAAAAATAGCCTTATAGCATCATACTAGTTCACTTAAAACATTCTTTACATTTTGGATATCAAGACAAAAAGTTGACTTAACTTTGGAAAATGTATTTATTGAACTTTCATTAATAAAATTTATTTTTTGGACTTGATAGTTTCCATTAAGTTAGCCTTGTTTGAGCTTTATGTATAAAATAAACCCCACAGATTAAGAACTATTCCCCCTACTCCATAGACATTCTTCTAGACAGCAAGAAAACTTTAAGATAGCACAAACTCATTGTTCTTATACAATTCTATAATCATTATAGCTACCTGGTCTTATGTCCATGGGTAATAGTGAACTTGTTTCACTATAAGAGAAAAACCCAGTTGTTGATGACATAGTGACAACGGGAGCAGATACAGAAATAACAACATGTGTATATTAATTATTATTGGTACAATAATAGTGTTTTATTATTTAGCAGCCTAAATAAGATTGCTGTTCTGCAACCTTGTGTCTGTGGGCTTTCACTGAAATCAGGTATAAGGGGAACACGTTTGCCTTGTCATGCTATGATTGGGATTGCTCTGGAAGATCTGGATGTCTGACACACTACAAAAACCAGTTAGAGATACAGTGGGATCCCTATGAGAAACCTAAAACAGGAAGAAAGTTCATGGATGGAGAAAGATTTGAACTTTGAAGAGTACCCAAGAAAATGTGAATAAATGAAGGCCTACTACATCCTTCATTGAGAACACTGAATTTGGGGAAGTGACCTATTCTTTTCAGAGTAATAAATAAGTCAAATCTCCCTGGGGTATTTTACACTGGAAATATTATTGCAAAGTTCAAGTAGAAAAACAAAGAAAAAGGAATAATTGCTAAGAATATTTTTAAAAGAGTGAAATAATAGAGACTTCACTTGTCAACTTTTTAAGAATTATTTATTTGCCTTTTATTTATTTATTTATACATTCACTCATTCATTTTAATTTGACAAGAGGGACAGACTGAGAGAGAAAGAGAGAGAGAGAAGGTGAGAAAGCAAGTCGCCAGGCCCAGGATTCAAACGAGTCGGCCATGTGGGAGTCCAGCACCCTTAACCACCACATCACCTGCCGGCCCCCCATTTGTCAATTTTTAAAAGATAAACTGACAGGCAGAAAAATAGAAAAAAGTACATAGTGCTAAAATTGGACTAGTATAAATGCCATTTTAATCTAAGATAAAGGAAACCACAATCAGATAAGGAAAGCATGTAAGTTCAACAGATTGGGAACACTGGCTATTTGGAAAAAGTCATTAAATCACAATTCACACATATGCCAAAATAAATTCCAAGTGGGTTAAAGAATGTTTTTTAAAAAGAATGCATACTGGGCCAGCAGGTGGATGGTGGTTAAGAGCACTGGACTTCCACATGATCAATTGCAGTTCGAATCCTGTACCTGGCAGCTTGCTTTCTCACTCTCTTTCTCACTCTGCCCCTCTCTGGGCAAATTAAAATAAATACATACATACAGTTAAGTAAAATAATTATTTTTAAAAAGAATGCATAAAAACTATAAGAAAAATATGCAAATGTTTCTCATACGATGGAGAAAGTCTATGCATGACAAAGGATGTCATAGAGAACTATTCATAGCTTTTATTACACAACATTTAAAACAAGTATAGAAAAATGTTTAAGAAAATGAAAGCGACAAATATTAAGCTATAACTGTTAAAATCCATGAAATAAATATAACGCTATCTTTCAAACATATAGAAACATTACAAATCCATAAGGGCAAAGTGTGAGCAGAGAAATTTTTAAAAGCTTAATACAATTCATCGATAATCTATAAAGAATTCGTTGAACTTTACTGGCTATCAAAGAAACAGAAATCATAGAGACAGCATTTTCCCATTTTAATATAAGGTTATTAAATGGTTTACTATTATTACTATTTTAAAAATATTCAATAATGCCTGAAGAATCTTGAGATGTTCCTCTACATACTGGCAGAAGAATGAACTAGTACAAACTTTCTAAAAAGTAGGTAAGAGCTATCAAGATTCTTAAAGTGTTTCATTGCTATGACACAGAAATATATGTTAGAAGATTAACAGAGGTAAGAACAAAGGATTATACACTGCGATGTTTACAGCAATGAAAGTAACAGTGAAAAATTATGTTAATATATGAAAAGTGGGGGAAACTGGAACACATTATGTAAAGTTTGCAATGTAAAATAATGTACAACCATTAAAATGATATTTGCAAGAATATTTATTAATGCAGAGAAATGTACATGATATAAAACAATATCAACAGTTATGATCCAATTTTATAAACAACATATATATATAGAAATACACATTTTTTTTTTTGAGAGGCTTTTCGCTATAGGGCGCGTGCGCTCGCCAGACAGACAGAGAGAGACAGAGAGACAGAAAGCAGGAAATCACTCCCCAGGGGGGATGGCCACGCCGCAATCCCTTCTCCTCCATTCTCCTCTCGGGATCTTGGGCACGCACGCACACGCGCCCGGCGTGAGTTTAAGCCACCGGGTCCGAGATGCAAACCGCGGTCGACTACGTGGGAGTCCAGCAATATAGCCATTACGCTAACTGCTGGTCCCTAGAAATACACATTTTTCTATGTGGTGCCATTAGGAAAAATTTTCTATGTTTTATATGTTCTTAGGCTTTCTATATATCTGAAAAGTTTGTATTAATTATATATTTTAAGAATTTAAGTGTATGTGCACTCCATGTCTCTGATTCTACAACTGGAGATAAATAAGTACATACATTCTAAAGACTGGGGAAGGAAAAACTTGAAACTAGTTTTTCATTTCCCATTTTGGATTTTATAATAAAAGTTTTTTTCTTATTTATAAGAGACTGCATGTAGTAGATAGATGCAATCCAAAGAGCGTTTTAAAGTTAGCACAGGAAATCATAGCCAAGCCTACACATGGTAGGCTTTGGCTACCAAGATAATTAAAACCAAGAGGCTCAGCAAATGAGTCAATGCCGCAAACTCCCAGATCCTCTGATTGGCCATGGTGACCAGACTAACTAGGTCTTCTATTTGTGGGTCAACCTTGAAATGGCCATATTTTGTACCTTATTTCTAAAGTATCACTTTTTGCTTAGATGACATTAATACGAGTGTCTTTATCCACTAAGCAGAAAAATCTGGCAGCCTTTTGTGTTAGCAATCTATTCTGAAATAGATGTGTATCTTATGTTAAAACGGCTGCTGGTATGTTGACTGATTCATTATGTAGTTATGTCTGGGCAAGGCAGAAAGATTTTCTTTGTCTCCTTTCCAGAGTATTGACTGAAAATTTATTTTGTCATGCATTCAATTTAGATTTTTTTTTACCAGAAAAAAAATATGATTCTTTTTTTTTCTTCTTCTTTCTTTCTTTCTTTCTTTCTTTCTTTCTTTCTTTCTTTTTCTTTCTTTCTTTCTTTCTTTCTTTCTTTCTTTTTTATTATTATTATTAGAGGGCACAAACTCCCTGGGGAGTGGAAGAGAGAGAAAGAAAAAGAGAAAGTGAGAGTGCACACTCCAGGGAGAAATGGCCACGTCATAATCCCTTCTTTTCCATTTTCCTTTTAGGATTATGGGCAAGCTCCAGCAAATGCCCATTGTGTTTCTTAAGCTGTGGGATCCAAGACTCAGCCCATGCAGTTGAATATGTGGGATCCAGTGGCCTTATCCACCATGCCACCAATTGTCCAACAATTTTTTCATATTTTTCTATCTGTCAATAACTTTTATAAATTTATCAAGCCACTTGCTGCTGCTCAAGTTTAGGCAATTTTTGTAAAAGAAATTGGGATGAGTTTCGCATATCTGCCTAAATTATAAACACATATGAATAAATATTGTGTGCCCATTTTCATTTTACTTAAGAATTATTTTATTGAACTTTATTTATCTAATTAATTTATTTATTTTTAATTTGACCAGAGAGGGACAGAGTGAGAGAGAGAGAGAAAATGAGAAAGCAAGTCATCAGGTCTCAGATTTGAACTGCAGTCAGCCATGTGGGAGTCCAGTGCCCTTAACCATCATGCCACTTTCTAGTCCTCCTCTTTTCATTCTTAAAGTCAGGATCCTAGACTCTGCCTTGGAGGGGTGACCTTAGACAAGTGTCATCTTTTCCCTTGTATTTCCACAATTGTGAAATAGGAATATGTAAGCTTCTGTTTACTTACAAGAATACTGTAACAAGAGACAGGCAGTGTGTAAAATCATTTTGAGCTACTTGTAAAAAAAAGATGTGCTCCTATCAACAGCATTATTTCCTGAATTTTGTTTTTCAGTATTTAGTTCTTTTCTTTCAATAGTGAAGCAAAATCCAAGAGAGAGAGAGAGCAGGAGATTTATATAATGTGCATAGCATGTGTTTATTTGATCACAAAATTATTACTGTGTTTTCTGTTATTAATCTGATTTTTAGCCTGAAGTACTCTTTAAAGATAAGTATGAACACTCCAAGCCCATGGAAAATTCAAATCTCTATATTCACATATTGAACTGCTTTGTCAAGAACAATCTGAACAATGAAAACCAAAATATTTAACTTTAATTAAACCTAGAAGAATTCTCTATCTAATTACCTCATTGAATTCCAAAGAGAGAATACATTTTAAGAAGGAAGTTTTCAGAACATTTATACTTTGTTTCCTAAAAGACCTAAGGTAGCTTAAGATCACTATTAAAAAATACCTATTATTTTCATTTTAAGGAAGTCCCTTATTTCAGAATCACTTTCCCTACTAACTATATTGAATGCTGTGATGACATCCTTAATTAGTCGGTTTTCAACTGTTAAGCCCTACCTATATTAGTCACTGTTTTTTTTTCATAAGTGCACAACATAGATTACATCTACTACTTTCTTGGCATTTATAGATGCTTCACAGCCCGCTGTGAGAATTATTCACCACTCTATTGTTCTGCATTGTAAAGCTGACTTGCCTTGAGTGGAAAACCCTCAGATTTTCTCCACTCCATTGCGGCAGTGCAGAGATGGTCTGTCAGACCAGCAGAATCACTTGATTTGCTTCATTTTCCTCCGCTTGGTAAGTTTACTCCCCACCCCATACCTCTACTTTTGCCAAGCACTCTACTTATAATCTCTTCTTTCTCAAATAAATAGGTGTACTGTCCATGGAGCCTGGGGTCTCCACAATGCTTGTTTTCTGAACCACCCAAATCAACCCTAAGAGGCAAAAATGGAAAATTATCTATTGACGATAACGTGAATGATAATATCTTTAACTGGACTAATGTACAGTGCGTTCATGCTGGAAAAATCATTTTGCAAGCTGTAATGATAGACAGTGATTGAATGCAGAAAAAATAAAATATATATAAAAAATAAAAGTTTTTTAGAAAGAAGAAAGGATGGGACCAGCAGTTAGCATAATGGCTATGTCGCTGAACTCCCATGTAGCCGACCGTGGTTTGAGTCCCAGACCCAGTGGCTTAAACTCACACCGGGCGCATGTGAGTGTGTGCCCAAGATCCCAAGAGGAGAATGGAGAAGAAGGGATTGTGGCATGGCCATTCCCCATGGGGGGAATGATTTCTCACTTTCTATCTCTCTGTCTCTCTGGTGAGCGCACATGCCTTATAGCAAAAACCTCTCAAAAAAAAATAAAAATAAAAATAAAAAAGAAGAAAAAGAAGAAGAAACGATTCTGTTCAACCATCAACCACAGCACACCTTTCTTCCAGTCTTGTGATAGATGACCACAGAGAGCACCGGATCTTACTGGCACACTGTTACAACAGCTCTTCTCAAATTTTGCCTGAAACTTGGATACTCTCTGCAGTGGCAGATGCTCAGAGATGCTCATTAGGTTGCCCTGGATAACACAGGTTTATTGCACTCAGAGGAACAATATTTAAAAAGCGTTCCTGTTCAGTACATAATTAATAGCCTTGGAGAATACATATCATTAGTTACTTTTTACACATAATTACAAATGGTTGGACAGGGGTTAGATATTATTTACTTTGGAATAGTTAACTTAGTTGGAACAAATATGTTTTCTCCCCAGGTTTACTGTTCTATTTGTGAGAATGTCAAGAGACAGGACAAGTTAATGCAGTACTTTTGTTCTGGATTGCAACCAGGACTTTGCTGGCAGTTTTTGCTGGAGTTACTAGGCCACTGGGACACCTCAAGGTAATTAACATACTCCTGCAGTATTTAATGCGATAATGGTGATGCTGAAATAAGAAAGAGCATCTTATAAAAGATCAAGGATGCCATCTTTGCACTTCAAAGATGCTAGCTCTAAGAGTAAGTCAGCATCTCTAAATCAAAGGCAAAAAAAGTGTTTAAATTTATACACATTATAACATGAAGAGAAGGTATTGAAATAGAACTTATGGGGACCAGGAGATGGTGTAATGGTTACGTTGCTGGACTCCCACATAGTCGCTCCTGGTTCAAGTCCCAGATCCAGCTACTCATGCCAGGTACATGGATTATGCCCAAGGTCCTGAGACAATGGAGGAGAAGGGATTATGGCATGGCCATCGCCCTGGGGAGTGATTTCTTGCTTTCTGTCTTTTTGTCTCTCCAGTGACTGCACATGCCCTATTGCAAAAATCTTTCTAAAAAAAAAAAAAAAAAAAGAAAAAGATATAGAACGTATGTTTTCTTTCCTGCTTGTTTGAACATCTAAGTAACAAACGACACACCTTGTCTAAAGTTTATACTTCTGACATTAATTTCTCTAATGAAAATAACTTTAGTAGAAGGCATTTAATTGATAATCCCTCACACTTTTAGCCAATGATACATGGATTTAACCTTGAGAATGAAATCTCACAACATATATATTTTGTTTTCTTTTCAAAGACAGGATCTTGCTATGTTGTAAACCTGTCTCATCCTCTCAAGCAGCTGAGACTTCAGGTATGTCCCACTGTTCCTGGCTTTTCTAAGGTGGACCAGGAACTCAAACTGAGCCACCCCTGTGGCCTCAGCAGTATCTACCAGCACATGTGGCCATAGCTGGGCCTGCATTTTGCACTCAAGGGAGTTACAAACCAGCAGCATAATGCATAAAGTTAATGTGTGGTTCTAGTTCATCAGTGAACTCCTTCAAGTATTTTAAAAGTTTTATTTTATTTATTTCTTCCATGAGAGAGAGAAAGGAAGGGGGAATAGGCCCCCAATAAGGACTTGATTCTACAATCCACCCCCACCTCAGCTAGCAAGGATCACAGGCAGATGCACACTCTGTGTGCATAGGGAGACCTTGGATGTGAACCCATGTGGGTCCAGCATCACAGAGCATTTCGTTACTGCTCCAGCACTGCCTGTCCCCTGACTCTTTCCATCTTCAATGGTATCTATGCACCTCAAATGGTGGAAATGTTTTACTGTAATTTAAATGAAGGAAATGTTTCTTGTGAGGAGGAAATTCCTAGAAACTTCTCTGGTCTCAGAACCAGGAGCCTAAGTAGGTAAAGAAGTCTGGCATTTCCCAAGGAAACCACTGCCAGTCCCCTGGAGTCTACGCACCTACTTTCTACCTGAACGTTTCTAGGTAAAACGATGGCGGGAGAATGTGCGGCTCCCTCCTGATCAAGCATGTCTGGTGACTGGGCTGGCAGCCGACACCAGGAACTATGGCAATACCATCACCCTGATACGGCTTTCCCAGCTCACACAGAGCTTTCTATTAGTTAGGAGGCTGCATGCAGTATATTGTAATGCTCTAGTGGGCCTTTCTTAGCAGAAATAAGAACACTTTCATCTCCCTAGCACATATAAGAATTAATGTAATTTGGGGGCTGGCAAGTGGCGCGGTGGTTAAGGGTGCTGGACTCCCATATGGCCGACAACGGTTCGAGTCCCAGAGTCTTTCTCTGGCTCTGTCCCTTTCTGGTCAAATTAAAATAAATAAATAAGTAAATGAATGAATAAAGAAATTAATGTTAATTTTATTAATTTTATTAACCCTTCATATAACGTTGCCCCTAATGCCCAGTCCACCAAATTATTTATGGGAAACTTAAGATTATTATCAGGTATAACAAGAAAACCTTGGAAAGTTTTTTTTTTTTTTAATATGTAAATCCTGCGTGGTACCTGGCACATGAAAGAATAAATGAATAAAAATTACAAATCTCACATCATGTTCAGTTCTACAGTTGAAGAGGCAAAGCAATTATGCATTGAAAACTCTTTGAGAAGAATAGGCATTGAGGATTTTAATCTATGGTCTTCAACGATCCCATTAAGTCCTGACTTTAATCATATTTTCTTTTGATTTGTTTCTTAAAAAAAAAAACATTGGCCACGAAGAATTTCAGCAAAAAAAGAGATTAATAGATTATTTATAATTTTAATGAGCTTGATTCTTTGAATTCAAGGCATGTCTTAAGGATTTTTCACAAAAACAATTGATCCTTTTCATGGCTGAATGCCACGGTAACTTCCTGTACACAGCTAGCAGATTGCCATGGACACACACTGGATGCCTTTCACTCTCTCTCGATCTCCAGAAGTCTACACTTGGGGACAAGAACACAGAGCAGTAGAATCTTTCCATGCTTAAGATTTACTTGGGCCTCAGATAAGAAGCACCTTTATAATACAAATGACTACCCCTAATTTAAAGTATGTTAAAAAAATGATTTCTATTCAAATAAAAAAGTCATGTTTTAAAAATCCAAAAAATATCAAGCAAACATGAAACAAAGATTTAAGAGAGGGGTAAATACACATGATTTCACCATAAGCATAATAGCTCAGAGTTAAGAAAAATCAATGCCACGTGTTTCTGTTTCTTACGTAGGTAACGTACATAGAGGTAAAGACAATAAGTACGCAATTAAAAAATAAATATGAACTGTGTAGCTACAGGATTTCAGGTAACTGTGTCCGTTTTTCCTGCAATTAAGTTGGATTATTTTTTGCCAGAATTTTATAAATGATTTCTTGGCTTCTTTATTTGTCAGTGTAAATAAGCCAAGAATTATTTTAGGCAAATATTAAATGATCTGAAAAATTACTCAATTTTATTCTATTGGCTCTTCAGAAAAATCATGATGCATTTTTGCATAGAAAAAACAGAAAAGACAATGTTGTGACTTTTCTGACAACCCAATATTTTACTGACAATGCACAATTAAAAAAAAAATAAAACAGAGTAAACTTTCCCTTATACTTGCCACCTAAGATAACATCATCTTAATCGCTCTGTAAGTTCTAAGATGAACTTCCATTGTACATGCCACCCAAATGCCAATTTCTAATATTTACAAAATTAGCACAGGTTAAGTGCAGCATCATTTTATCAAATACATACTTGCTTAATAAACTAGTTCATGACTAAATATTGGAGAAGTGTCAAATTAATCAAAACATCCAGATATCTCGTTAATTCCAGGCAGCCTGCTGATGTTACAAAGAAAAATTTCCGGGGCCAGTTTCCCTAACGCAGGGCTTCTCAATCATTTCATACCCTGGCTCAGTTTGAAAATGATCTTTATTTTTTTTTCAGTGCCCTAAGGGCTGAGCAGAGAAACATTAGGCACAACTGGAATGCTTTAGTGGCATCTTGGCACTGGTTAGGAAGTTTACCGAGATCAAGTACCCGTCTGTCTCAAAGCCTATCTTCAGCCACTTCACCAGGATAGCTCTGCTTTCTCCCCTCTCTTCCTCCCCAGCTACTCCCAGATCTCATTTTTCACGTGATATCTTATACCACTTCTTCAATAGTCTTTCTCACCGTTATAACTGAACAATTTGTGTAATTTTGTGTTTTTTTTTTATACTCATTTGCTGTGCAAGGCTTTGAATTAAGAATTCAAAATATGTTTATCATGTTCCCGCAAGCACACCCAGCACCTAACCCAGGCACACGACACGTGTTAATTGAGTGAATGTATACTACAAACGTAGTAGAATTTACAGTCTCAGGGGGATTTTCCCTGCCACCCATGATTTGCTACCTCTTTCCGTTCCTCCACCTTTATTGTACTAGTGCCTTAGCTAAATCTCCACCACGACTAAGAAAACAAGCCACCAAACAGGAAATTTTGCAAGTTCTCTCCTTTTCACGTTTTAACTAACTTCTGCCTTTATTCAAAGACTTTCTTACCCTTGGTTCTCATAGAGAAGAATGTCTCCACTCTTTTCTACCCTCCTACCTCCCCTGGGATTTTGGGGGCTTTTCTCTCTCTCTCTTTTCACTGGTTTGATCTTTTTGACCCATATAACACACTCAAGGCTGCTAGCCTAAAAACAGTGCTCTCCCCAAACCAAATGCATTAAGCATTTACACTTCTATACATTCTTCAAATGGCAGCTGTCATCTCCTTTACTGGATGTGGAACTCTCTCCTTCCTGTCTGGAGATCACCTTAAGAAGAGAAACCAGGCCAACCCACAGTGTGGTGGTTAAGATGGATGGGTCCCACATGGCCAACTGCATGGTTTGAGTCTCAGACGTGGTGGCTTGAAAAGCATGCTGGGCATGTTTATGTGAGTGCCCCAGATCCTGAAAGGAGGAAGAAATGGAGAAAGACTGTGGTGTGGTCATCTCCCATGGGAGGCGGGGGGGGGGGGGGGGGGGGGGGGGCGCGGGTACTTTCACACCTTCCCTTTCTCTCTCTCCCTCTCTCTCTAAGGCATGCTTGCACCCTCAGGCAAATTTAAAAAAAAAAAAAAAAAAAGACAAAAGAAAGAGAAGACTCAGATGAGTCCTTGGACCCTCCTAGTATATATCACACAAAAAATAAGTGCTCAGTAAATATTTATCACAAATATGAATTTAAAAAATCACAATATATTCAGTTGTTGGTAAAGTCATGATGTATTTTTCTGTTTTTTTTTTTCTATGCAAAAATGCACCATGACTTTTCTGACAGCCTTAAAGAATGAGTGCAAAGCAGTTCAAAACACATGATCAACTTATTAAACCTCTCTTCATTTGTATTTCCCATGCTGGCCTGCTACTGAAGAACATGGACTGGAACACAAATGGATAATAAAATGCAAACCTTGCCTTGTCATCACTTTCAGATAAAATGATTGCAGGTAATAATGCATGAAATTTACTACAAATTCTCTCCAGATCTTACTGGGTTTTTTTTTTTTCTTTTTTTTGACATTTATCTAATATTTTCTTCTGTTCAATTACTGAAATCTTTAATTATACATGATATAAATAGAAAAATCTTTGTTCTCATACTAGTGGGAAATACTTCATCATAACTTTCTTTTTATAAAGTTTATTTATTTCTTCCTTCTTAGGAAGAAAGAGTGAGAGAGAGGGAGAGAGACACTCCCCAGAAGGTCTTCACACCCCAAACCAGCTCCAGTCTCAGCTAGTCAGGACCACAGGCATGTGAGTGCACTGTGTAGAGGGAGCCCTCAGGACACAAACTGAGACTTTGTCACATGGCTTCAGCATTGTAGAGAATTGCACTATCACCGTGCCACAATAGAGGGCCATCACAATTTTCTATTTCAAAAATAATATGGAAATAAATACTTCCTTTTTCAAAATAGTTCTACTTTTTATTAGCAACTCATTAATGAAACACAATGATTTTACCCATTAAGTTCTTCCTATGTAGCTATGCCGTTGAAATAAATGGAGTGAATGACCTTAGAGTTGTCTAGGTAGCTATTACATTGAATAGCTTATTGAAATATTGAATAGCTCATTAAAATGTAAAGTGTTTCATGTAAATGTGTGTGAAGTTTAAAGTCTCCTCAGATATAATGCTTTTTCTTATATAGGATATGATATAATAGACCTTTTGCCATAAATGTACAGCCATGAATGAGAGCCAGAATCAACTGCTTGAGGGCAATAATTGGGTTTATATTGCAAACTATATTAGAAAGGAATTTCTTCCTTTGTCATTTTTTTCCTTTCCTTTTGAAACTTTCTACAGTTCCTGATAGGGGGAAAGTCCTGAAATGTTGCAGTCTTCTCTAACTGTACCTTCTACCACCACCTGCCGCCCATCCAGGTTTCAAAAAAGGGAGGGACTCTAAAAGGACAAGAAAGGGAGGAAGTTAAGAACCAGAGAGAGTGGAGGGCTGCTGGCTCAAAGCCTGTATCAGAACTTAGAAACAAAAAGTTATTTTAAATGTACCCAGTATAGAAATATTTGTTATTAATATGAAAAAACCCACAATACATACTTAGTTGTCATCACTACTCCTGGGACAAGAAAAAAAGGGTTTATGTTATTAAACTGGCAAGTTACAATGTAATCAGATTAACCCATCAACAGTATTCTCAAATATATAGTCAAAAGGAGAAGATAAAATTTTTAATTATTCTACAAGCTAAATTTATGCAAGTTATAACCATCTATGTAATTATTAAGAACTGCTGGCAGGTGGTGGTGTAGTGGTTAAGTTGCTGGACTTCCACATGGCTGACCATGGTTCAGGTCTTGGACCTGGTGGCTTGCTTTCTCACTTTCCCTTTCTTTCTCTCGTCAAATTAAAAAATAGTAACAAAGAAAGTTAAATAAATAAATATTTCTTTTGAAAGAAATCTCTTAAAAAAAGAATACAGTGCTTTCCTTTTTAAACTAACTTACAGATCTTAGTGTAATTTGCTTCTATAAAATTATTATTAATAAGAATAGAGTATAATGCTTTTTAAAAACATAGGTAGATAGATAAATAGATAGATACATTAATCTTTTATCTATTTATATAGGGTACAGTGCAATCTTTACATAATGATCCAAACCAGGGCAATCCAATACATAATGATCCAATCAGGGCAATAAACATCTACCATTTCAAGCAATTACCATTACTTTTGAGTTATGCATATTTGAAATTGTCTCTTCTATTTTGAAATGTACATTGCAAAGTCACCAACTATTTACTACAATGCTCCAGAACTCATTCCACTTACCTACTTGGTAATTTTGTATCCGGTAAGCCCATTCTCTGTATCCTCTCCCCTCTTCTCAGCTCCTGGTATCTTATGTTCCACTTCCTGCTTCTATGCTATCAAATCTTTCATAAATTTTTTTTTTACATTTAATCACTGTGTATCTTTACAGCATACCAAATGGTCTTCTCAGCATGAATACACTATACACTACATATTACAGTTCAAAGATTTTACCCTAATTAACACATAACTTTCCATTTTTGTGTCAATTAAATGTTTTTCTTTTCTTCCCCCTTGATTTCCTCCCTCCCACCCCGTCTATTGCATACCCACCTCCTGCACTCTCTCTAGTATCCACAGTGGCTCTCCATGCTTTTATACTTTCTAATCTTTCCATCTTTGCCATAGAGCACAGACCTTCGGTATATATTAAGTGGGGACATACAATGCCCCTCTTTCATAGTTTGGCTTGCTTCATTTAGCATTAAATCTTCCATATTCACCCACTTTCTAGTAAATGCCAGTCTTATTTATTTATTTATTTTTGGCTGAGTAGTATTCTGTGGTGAAAAGGGAATTTTCCTACATTGTTGGTGGGAATGTAAATTCGTACAGTCACTGTGAAGAACAATATGGAAGTTCCTCAAAAATCTACAGATAGAACTACTATACAATCGATCCAGCAATCCCACTCCTGCGTATCTACCCAAAGGATAGGAAAACACTCAGCTGGAAAAAAACCTTGCCCATTCCTGTTTTTTACAGCAGTATTTACTGTTGCAAGACACGGAATCAACCGAAATGTCCAAGAACAGTTGAATGGATTAAAAAAAGTGTGGCACATATACATTATCAAATCTTTTAACTTTCTCTAAAGAGTGAGAAAACATGGTATTTATATTGCAGTGCCTGATTTTTTTTTAACTTAGCATTATTTCCTTCAGGATCATCCATGTGGCTGCAAATGAAAAGATTTCATCATTTTTTTTTATGCTGAGTAATATTCCATTGTGTATATATACTACAATTCCTTTATCCATTCATTAGATGATGAACACTTAGATTGATTCCACACCTTGGATATTGTGAATAGTGCTCCAATGTTTTTTAATAATTGAATAATATACTATTAATAAGTATAATCTTGAACCTTTCATTAATCTTATTTAGAGCTTTTATTGCACTCAAGCTCTCATCTTTGTAACCTACAGCCAAGCTAGATAAACTATCAAACTTGTTGGTAAACTTTCTACAAAATCTTTTATTATTGTCATTAACTAAGTTATTGTGCTAGTCTTTTCATTCAAAATCCAGTACTTCTATGAGTTTAAATAAAACATACATTTTTAAAGTTTACTTTGCAGAACTCTAAGCTGTTCACATCTACAACATTCCTCTATATTAGTATCTTAGTATTTCTTATTTTCAAGTATTTTCTGCTCACAAAATTGATGACATATTGGTTTTGGAAATAATTTTTCAATACTATTTTCAATTCTATGTCCAACGCCTATTTCAAATTCATTTATTTCTCTCCATTGATCTCCCTGTTACCCAGAATCAAACCACTACCACCTAGTCTATGAAATAATGCAAGTGCCCAGTGTCCCTAGTGTTACCTATCTCTCACATTTTTCTCCCTTTCTTCTTTTAGTTCTACCTTCATTCATTTAGTTCATTAATAAATTCAACCAATAGTTTTGGTTGCTAACTATATGCTGAGAACCAATGACTAGCTTATTGAAATGTTAAACAGCTCACCAAAATAAAATGTATTTCATATAGATAGATAGATAGATAGATAGATAGATAGATGTCATAGATACAGACCCTCAGGTTACACCAGTGAAATATCAACCACCCTAGCAATAAATATCCCGTGGAGCTCACATTTTAGTTAAGAAAATCAGAGAGATAATAGAAAGGATAATAAGTGAGTTATAATACAATCTGTAAGAAGGAGATAAGCACGATGGAGGAAACATCAGCACAGAATCAGGTAAATAAATGAGCTGGTACAATTTTATACTGGATAGTCAAGGGATACACTGAGAGGGTGACATTCAAGCAAAAACTCTAAAGAGATCAGTGACTGAGCCCACAGACACCTGGAGGGAGAGCTATCCTGGAACTTGCATGAAGCCCTTAAGACAAGATCCCATCGAATGTGTTAGAAGAATAGCTAAGAAGACAGAATGAAGCAGGAAGAGGGCAGTGGAACATGCCAGAAAATGAGGTTGGGAGGACAACCTCATTCCTTCTTACTTGCTCTGAAAACTTCCAATAGCCAACAGAAAACTTATTTTTGTTTATAAAAATATTCATGTTTATATAATGATGCATGTACATGGTTTAAAACTTGAAAGTTCTACAGCAAGACTCAGAGTGGAAAACAGTTGTATGCTGTCTCATTTCACTACCTGTTTAGTCCAGTTTCCCAAAGGTTACACATTTTCAGCTCTTTTAGTTATGTCTTCTATAATTTAACTCCATAATTGTAGATACCATATTTGATTGTGATTTTTTTACTTTAAACCTTTATATACTATACAAGGGGACATTAACAAGTATATGGGAAAGTGGAATTAAAGTATGAATTTGAAATAAGAATTTGAAATCCATGTGTAATTTCTTCATAATATGCACTTTCTATGAAATTTTTTAAAATACCATTTTTATTACATTTTAATTTTGATGTGTTTTATTCATTAAAATTTTTTTAAGTTTTTTTTTGTTTTGTTTTGTTTTTTTGTTTGTTTGTAAAAGGATATGTGTGCTCATCAGAGAGAGAAAGACAGAGAGGAAGAGGAGAGAGAAAGTGAGAAATCATTCCCCAGTACCCCAGGTGGGATGGCCACACTATCCCTTCTCCTCCAGTCTCCTCTAGGGATTTTGGGCATGCACCCCATGCAGCCAGTGTGATTTTCAACTGCCAGGGCTGGGACTCAGACTGCATAGTTGGCCATGTGGGACCCATTGCCTTAACCTCCATGCCACCTGCTGTTCCCATAAGTATTACTCTTTAAGTTAAACAGCTCTCCTCTCCAAACTTCCAATGTGGAGACAATATTTTAGAAATATTGAACACTTATTATGTAAATATTGATGGCTATCGAGCAAATTAATATATTATGATTACACTTCGTACCATCCTTTTCTTGCTGTCAGTGCCTTTTTCTTTCTATTATTTTTTTCCTTTTTTTTTTTTTTTAATTGCTAGAGGGTATGCACACTAACTAGAGAAGGAGAGAGAGAAATAAAGCAACGTCCCATGGGGTATGGTCATGCCACAATCTTTTTCCTCCATTTCTCCACCCCATGAATATTCGAGGCATGCATGCACAAGCCACCAGCTGGGACTCAAACCAAGGTGGGTCAGGACCAGCAGTTAGTGTAATGGCTATGTCGCTGGACTCCCATGTAGTTAACCACGGTTCGAGTTCCAGACCCGGTGGCTTAAACTCACTCCAGGCACATGTGCGTGCATGCCCAAGATCCCGAGAGGAGAATGGAGGAGAAGGGATTGCGGCATGACCATCCCCCCGGGGGGTGATTTCTCACTTTCTGTCTCTGTCTCTCTCTGTTTTTCTGGCGAGTGCAAAAACCTCTCCAAAAAAAAAAAAAAAAAAAATCATGGTGGGTCAGATGGGATCCAGGTGCCCTTGCACAGCTCAACCACTGTGCTTATGGGGCTGAATCAAGTCCTTTTTTTTTTATTTGCCTATTTTTCTCTGCGCCAACTACTAATTTCCCCCACATCTGTAAAACATCTCTAGATCTCTATAACATGTTTGGATCTGTAGAGCCAGATGTAGTCAATGAATTAGTAATGTTACAACATTTCCATTTCCTCCCTAAAATCCTGGTGAGAACACAGCCACTGCCTGGCTTGTATACTTAGGTTTTCCTTCTCTCTGATTGCTGTTTCACTGGTCGCAACTTTGGTTTCCTGAATCCCATGAACTCTATTACTTGGTTTATTCCCTCATTTTGGCTGGGCACTGAAGTACATCCTCCAACAGCTTCTGAGAAAAAAGTACACAGAATAAAATTTTGGGATTGTCTTGGCTTATCTTTACAATTCTAGGTTGAAAACAACTTTGTTTTCCAGTTTTTCAAGGTTTGCATTACTCCTTTCTCCTTTAATTTCTAATGCGGACATTGAGAAATGTAATGCTGTAATGCTTCTCTCTTTCTCAGTACTTTGTATAAGGAGTCCATTTCTTATTCTGCTTTGTTTTCTTTCTTTTTTTTTTTTTAATTCTGCTATAGAGCGCGTGCACTCGCCAGAAAGACAGAGACAGAGAGATAGAAAGCGAGAAATCACCCACCCCCCCAGGAGAATGACCACTCCACAACCCCTTCTCCATTCTCCTCTCGGGATCCTGGGCATGCACGCACACATGCCCGGCATGAGTTTAAGTCACCGGGTCTGAGACTCGAACTGCAGTCGGCTACGTGGGAGATCAGTGACATAGCCATTACGCTATTGGTCCCCTGTTTTCTTTCTTATTAAACTTTCAGAATTGGCTCTTTCTCATCAGTTTTTTGAATTTTCATAATGATCTGCTTTTTGTTTAGATACTTTAAAAAATATATTTAATTTTATTTATTATTATTATTATTTTAATTCACCAGAGAGAGAAAAAGAGAGGGAAAGTGAGAAAGCAAGATACTAGTCCTGGACTCAAACCACAGTTGGCCATGTGGGAGTCCAGTGCTCTAATCACCATGCCACTCACTGGCCCTTGTTTAGATCTTTTATCATTGGCCATCCTGGGTCAATTTATATATAAGTGAGTAAAACCTGAAATTCAGTCTTTTCATGGATATCAGGAAATGAAGAACAAGCAAAGTAAATGTCTCTAAGATGCTGACACGTGCAGTCAAAATCTACTACCACTTCCCAGGCCCTATCCAGGACATCCCCTTGATACCGGATAAAAAACCTAACCACCTGCAACATCTTCAAATCAATCTCATTTTTTGAAAACTTGATGGCAAGCCAGACATCTAACAAATAATGAAAATATTCAACTTTATAGTAGTTCTTTATTAACTATAAAATACTATTAACTATGGAAGCCTACTTTATAACATTTGATCTAAAATATTGAACTATATCTCAGATTGCTGCAGTTGAACAAAATGGATAAAGTTTAATAAAAATTTCTTTCATTTATTCTTCACTACAGTAGTAAGACTACAATCCATGGGACCAGCAGATGACATAACGGATAAGTAGTTGGACTCCCACATAGTCAACAGCGGTTCAAGTCCTGGACCCAGTGGCTCAAATCTCACACCGGGTGCCTGTTCATGTGTGCCCAAGATCCTGACGGAGAATGGAGGAGAAGGGATTGTGGTATGGCCATCCCCTGGGGGAATGATTTCTCACTTTCTGCCCGTCTCGCTCTCTCTCTGTCTTTCCAGGGACTGCTTGCGCCTTACAGAAAACATCTCAAAAAAAGACTACGATCCATATAATTTGATTAAGAAAACCCTTCTATTGGGTTCAGCAGGTGGCATGGTGGTTAAGGGCACTGGAATCTCATATGGCTGACCATGGTTCAAGTCCTGGACCTGGTGTCTTGCTTTCTCACTTTTCTTCTCTCTCTCTCTCTCTTGCTCTGTCCCTGTCTGGTCAAATTAAAATAAATAAATTAATAAATAAAATAAAATAATTCTTAAAAAAGAAAACCTTCTATTAAACATAAAATACTCTTGTTCTGTATCAGCGAGTGGTTTTCTAAATCTGAAGTTTATATGTTGAATCTCAAGGTTTACAAGGCAAGAAACATTCCAGACATAATCTTTCATCCCTGAAATAGTCATTAGTTAACCTGGGAACCTGTGCTTTTGGAATAATTACTTACTTCAAATGTAGGCAAATCCTTTTTAAAACTGTTACTATCAGGCTAAGACCAGAGATTAGTAAATAAAATTAAGTTTTCCATTTCTTAGGGAAAAGTACCGTCAGAACATTACAGGGAGAATTAAGAGTATTACCGTGAATTCAGGGAATCGTGACTTTTGTCTGTGAAGCAGGGTCTCACATAGTCAAAGTCATTCTGCCATTTGTGTAGAGGATGCAACTGTCCTAGAAAGCCATCTACTTGTAGTGACTAAAACTATTATCTCTTGTAAATAATGCCCCAAAACCAGGAAATGGGAACAATGGGGTGACAGAGCAGAGTGGTGAAAGCAATAGTGGAAAAATGAACAGATGGTCTACCAGAAAAATGCTTCCAGATTTACTTGTGGTACAACCTTATTAAACAAGTAGTTTGGGAACCAGCAGTTAGCATAATGGCTATGTCGCTGGACTCCCACATAGTCGACCATGGTTCGCGTCCCAGACCCGGTGGCTTAAAACTCACGCTGGGCGCGTGTGCATGCATGCCCAAGATCCCGAGAGGAGAATGGAGGAGAAGGGATTGCGGCGTGACCATCCCCCCTGGGGGTGATTTCTTGCTTTCTGTCTCTATATCTCTCTCTGTCTGTCTGGCGAGCTCACGCACCCTATAGCGAAAATCTCTCAAAAAAAAAAAAAAAAGAAAAACAAAAAAAACAAGTAGTTTATTTACAGAGTGCAAATTTGAATTTATATAACAGGTCCTTTTATTTTATTTTATTTTACTTTTTTTATTTCCAGAGAGAGGGAGAGAGGTCCCTTGACAGGGTCTTCATGCTGCAATACTTCCCACAACCCTGTGGCCAGCCAGGATCTGGGCACACCTGGTGTGTTCAGGTAGATTCACAAATGCCAACTCAGAGCCTTCCCATGTTGCTTGTGGAATCACAAACAATGCCCCTATTGCCTACACCACCATGTCTTCACACTTTTGAAGCTCAGATAACCACTAGGTTTTTTGTGTGTATGTAAGGACTAGAACACGGATCACTATAGACATGGCATATATTGATATTCAAGATTAACTTTTAGCAAAACCTCAGATTTGAATCATTTTAAAGATGTTGATTTCTACTTCTTGCATAAATTTAAGCTCTTTCTGAGTCATTCTCCTGGTAACCCCATTTCTGCATGGCTTGGTCTAGGGAGAGGTGGGGAAGGGAGCAGCACCACCCCCCACCACCATAAGTCATGTATAAGGCAGCTGTCATTGATGATTCTCTTCGACTCTTGCCCAGGACTGTTCTCATAGAGGATGAAAATGGTGTGAGGGATGTCAGGGTAAGAGTTAACTAAAGACGAATCTGTTCTTTTAGTAAGCCTTAGGGAAGGTGCTACCTCTAATTATTGTTGGTGATTTTATATAAAAAGTGGAATTCTTAGACACTTTTGTCTTCAGCCCAAAACCAAAAACAGTAATTTCAAGGTAAGAAAAAAAGTCTTCTTCAATATCCTGCTATGGACTTAAATTAACTATAATTTTTTGTTTAAATCAACATGAAAACCTTATTCTAGAGCTCAAATCATTACTAGAAAATTAAGTGTTTTAAAGGCAGACATAAATTTACATAATTATATTTCACTTAAAAAATCTTCAATAAAAAACTTTTGTACATAGCCAAAATGAAAATTATTTTGAATCTATCAAAGTCAAGCTAAGTACTAACTTATAATTTTTAGGTCCATATAAAAACAGAAAAATTATATATTACTTAATGTCATTATTTTTCTATGTAGTTGAACAAATTTGTGCTTGCATTTATTAAAGTATGAAGCACTCACATGAAAGGTTATGTTTTCTACCCAGAGTCAAATTTTCATTATTTTTAGAAAGAAAAAAATAAAATTCTAGGAATTACAGAAGTTATTACTCAAATTCCAGAAACTTTAGGAGTTATCTTTTCAAATATTACTGGGAAAAAAATCATCCAAATTATCTTTTGATTATAAAGACCATTAAAATTTTATTAAGGGGGAATTAAAAGGCCCTACTTTCTTCGGATGGTGACAAAATGTTGAGATTACTTACTTTGTTAAACTTGAAAAATCAAAATGCTACAACTCAAAATAGTTATTATAGTAATTCTGATCATCTAAGAACATGAAACCAGCAGATGAAGTAAGCTACAGCATACAGTATAATAGATACTCTCTAAATATGAGTTGAAAGAATGAATGAACAAATGAAAAAGGTAGATAAACTTAAATTCAAAGATTTGTTATAAGTTATTCTGAAATGTCTACAAGATTCTGTGACAGCCTTTAAGTCACAAAAAACAGTAGATGTCTAGACTTTAAAAGAGAATTTGACTATAAAAGAAAAAGATGCAAATTATACGTCAAGACACTCATTGAATATAAATTACTTTTTCTATATTCTGCTAAATTAGTGTGCCTTGAGGCCATCACTGGTTGATCTTCAAATAAATTCCTGTTCTAGTTAGACATGTGCTTAGCAAGAAAGCATGCTAATCTACTTCCTCCCTTAATCGGAAAACAGACTTGGAGAGGCAAGTAAGATTGTGCCATTTTCCAGGTATCCTACTCAAGACTCCGGCTGCAAGCTGAGGGCATCTCAGAAGGAAGTGAGTGTGGGATGGAGCACTGGGAAGGATGGGAAATGACAGGGTAGAACCAGGCATCCCACGTGAGGGATCTTTGCAGCCCTGGCAGGCTCTTCCAAAGAAAGCAAACCCATGATCCAAAAGAGATTCAGATTTTGGACTTCAGCCATGAAGAGTGTTAACCAGAGAATGAGCAATAACCAACAAAAAGAGGATTCCTAGAGTAAATCTTTTTCATCCTCTCTTCCTCCTCCTCTTTCGCCGCCTTCTCTCAAATTAGAGTACTTAAGAGAGAGGAGGAGGAAGGAGCCAAATGAAAGATTCAGTCCCTTTCCATACTTCAAGTTCCTCAGTCTGAAGTTGAGCAATGCGTAAATGTCAAAATTTGAATTGAGATTGATAATGAATTTTTTATACAGAATTGGACTTTTAAAAACTGAAAGTGCCTGAACATTGTGTCATCGTCCCAGAATGCCATCACAGGATGGGAAATAGAAATGACTGGACAAAACTAAACTAAACTAAAAATAATAATGCTTCATAGGGTGCTCCTCAGTAATTACAATTTTACTCAAAAGGGATGAGAGCCCTCATTTTTGCTTCAGCTTGTTTGAAAAATGAATCAGCTTGAACAATTCAAAGCAGAGAAACCAAGTGCTTTAACATCAGTAGAAGTCTGTAGAAAAAGTAATCTCTACCTTTTTTTAATTTTTCAAGTAACAAACATGCTGATGACTAAGTAAATACGTGATATTGCGATTGACAAGAGTCTAACTAGAGAATTCCTAGCAAATCTATGCCAGCCAGAAAAGATATATGTGAATTTCTATCAAGTTAAACACATTCATTTAAAAAATCACTGTACAGTATGTTATATGGTACATAATCACAACTTTAATTAAGTTGCCCCACTTTAATTAAGTGAAGTTGTTGTAATTGGCATTGTGCGAGTACCAAAGACGACAATGGTATAGAACAAGGGCAAGGAACCAGACGGTCTTGCTTTCCTCTATATTCCCAGAAGTCAGCCCAGTGGGTGACACATAAGTGCTCTATATGGAACAAATGTGTACAGCACGTAAAACAGGGATTCGTGTTAGGCAGCTGTCACCTCTACTTTTTCTTCCTCCTCCATAAAAGTGTCCTTCTGCTGATTTTTCAACATCATACTATATACTTAGGGATTCTAAAGAGAAACAGAAAGCAGTACTCTTAGTTTTTTACTTCATTGGGGGCATGAACGCTATTATAAATAAATACTGATAAATGAACTAAATTAAGAAATGAATAAGCTGTGCTGATGACACTGGATTAGAATAAGTGAAAGGAAATGCAGAATAACAAATTACTGGAGCAGAAAAATCTTTCATGCTTGGATATGCCTTTATGGAAGAACTCCTAGGAAAAATATTTTGGTAAACAGCCTCAGAGGCCAAATAACTGATATTTCCTAAAGATGCTCACCTATAATAAAATATCAAAAGATTAATTATAAGTGAAGTCTGACTTGACTTACATACTATTTCCTTCATCAAATTTTATAATGTACAAACCAGTAAAGGCATTTTTGGTAACTGTATAATTCTGTAATGTTCATTGAATCATTGCTTTAAAAAGTAACCTAAGTATTATATTTGGAAACAAACATACAGAAAAAAATTTAAAGTCTCATTGTTCTGTTTCCCTTGATAGAATTTCATATTTTAAAATACATATTTTCTGCAATAGTATTTACCCAAATTCAGCTTGTATTACATTGCTCCTGAACTTTACATAACATTGTCTCACAGCTATTTTTAATCTTATTTCTTCACTTTGAGAAGGTTGTGAGTACAAAAATGAGATTACTGGCATGTTTTTGCCTGAATTACAGGTGGAACTTTATAAGATAGTGCTCTTTTTTTTTTTTTTTTAAGAGGTTTTTGCTATAGGGCGTGTGTGCTCGTCAGACAGACAGAGACAGAGAGACAGAAAGTGAGAAATCACCCCCCAGGGGGGATGGCCACGCTGCAATCCCTTCTCCTCCATTCTCCTCTTGGGATCTTGGGCACACACGCACATGCGCCCGGTGTGAGTTTTAAGCCACCGGTTCCGGGACGCGAACCACGGTTGACTACGTGGGAGTCCAGGGACATAGCCGTTACGCTAACTGCTGGTCCCAAGATAGTGCTCTGTGTTCCTACTTCCATAGCTGAGAAAAGACTGCTCTGAGCTAAGGGCATTCTCGGTGGCACATACCAGAAATAGAGGATGGGGTACATACATAGGACCAATGTTCCTGACATCCATCCCTTTGTGCTGAGACACTTTAATCCAAGCTCTTCTACTCATGAACTACAAGATACTTGGCAAGTTATTTGATTTCTCTTTGCCTTCCCTTCACTTGTAAAATGGATATAACAAATCTTACAGGGTTGTTGTGACAGTTGGATTGGATGATAATTGGAAAACATTTATCAGTGATTGGTACTTGGGTCATGGGAAAGAAACAGTGCTCATCTTTGGAAAGAGATTTTATTTTGCATTCCAAACACTGGTAACAGTGGTTATCAAAAATTACAAACACATGGGGACCAGCAGTTAGCGTAATGGCTATGTCGCTGAACTCCCATGTAGTCGACCATGATTCAAGTCCTAGACCCAGTGGCTTAAACTCACACGTATGCGTGTGTGCCCAAGATCCCGACAGGAGAATGGAGGAGAAGGGATTACAGCGTGGCCATCCCCCTGGGGTGTGATTTCTCGTTTTCTGTCTTTCTGTCTCTCTGGCAAGCGCACGCACCCTATAGCAAAAAACACTCCCAAAAAAATGAAAAAAAATATTACAAACTCATGACTTCTGACTTCTGCCTTATATTTCTCTATGGTGAGCACCAACACCCAAGAGCTCCTGAGTCCTACCCTTTCCTCCCAATGCAAAGAATTAGAACTAGGCTGAATTAGAACAAGAGTTAGAAAAAGAAGCATCTGAATAGATTGAGACAAAAATTACTTCTCCTTATTTCTATCCCAAAATGAACCAATACATCAAGGCTGGGTATTGTTTCTCCCTATAAACAGATAGTGAGATCCTTATTATTTCTTAACCAATTCAACATCATTCATATGTGATGTGGTGAGAGTCTTGGAAACTGAGTAATGTACAGAATACAACAGGAAGAGAAATGAATAAACAATTCCCATACAATGGGATCCATGCAATCAATGGGATTTGAGCCAATCAATAAGAAAGATGGATCAGAACCATGTGATAACAAAAATTAGTAATCCCCTTGGGAGAGAGAGAAAGGAAGGCATCAGAGACCAGAGGAAGCTTGGATTCTGTCACACAGGGAGAGGCCTCTCTTGGATTGTGCTAGCTTCATAAGTCGCCAGGGCTTTGACCCTTGTTCACATTTATGACCCCATGACCCCGGGCCTTTGGTATCTGGTTTCGGCTCACCCTTTCCATTTACCTTATCCCTGGTCATGTTTCTTACTTCCTTCCAGCTTCTAAACTTGACCTGTCCACTCCACTCTGAAAAGCAAATACAGGCTCTTGACACCTGTTTCTCAGGTTACAATCTCTATTCTTATGTCCTGCTCTGCCTCAGTGAATGACCACCTCACCTCTGCTCAGACTTCAGCCATGAGAGTGTCTATTGACTGGACCAGAATTTTCTTTAGAAAATAGACTTATCCTGTAACTGTTATGAGAATAATGCAGGCCAAAACATTTATCACTGAGAACACAGTGGTCACGGCTATTAGAGAACTAGTTTCTGAATCATAAGTGGCATTTCTAGAATTAACCTGTACTTTATAAACTCTCTTTTATCCCTGGTTCCAAACTCGGCCTCCAACAGTCCTTAAAAGACACCTTCAACTCACGTATATCATGCAATACTGTCTCAGGGATTAAGCTCCAGGTGAAAGCTGCTCCACAGCCCTGGCCTGACTGTACAGAGCTGAAGAACCTTCCAACCAGATTTTGTCTTTTCCTAGACCTAGGGCATGGGTTTCCCACTGCCCCAAGTCCACAACCACCCACTTGTTCTATGGTGAGCTCTAACACCTCGGAGCTCCAGGGTCTTCATTTGCTTAGAAGAAAGGGAGACAGTCTGACAGAACCTAGATAAAATCTCTAATGCATTATTTTGTTCAAATAAAAAATGTGAATTTTCAGTAACACCAGGTACTTCAGATAAAACAGAATGTCTTATAATCTAAAACACAAAATGTGAACTTGTACTGGGACCAGCAGACATAGTGGTTACATTACTGGACTATCACATGATCAACCAAGGTTCAAGCCCCAGACTCTGCAGCTTGTTTGCTATTCTGGGACTTGAATATATTAAAACAAATGAAGATAAAGAAGAGAAAACCATGATGGCAAGTTTTTAATCCAGGAAAACGTAAATTATAGCCATAATATGAGTCTTTATGATAATGAATATAGATAGAAGTGTTTGACTAGACTTGCTGAGTTCCCTGTGGTGTCACCTCATATCAACTCCAAATGCTCAGCCCCTGTTAGCTATTCTATTCTGTGCCCTTTTTTACTACGCATACACTCTGCATTAATTTTTCCCTGAAGCTAATTAACCTCTGTCACTTAAGCACTCCCATGAACATTATGGTAGATTCTAAGTATATAAAATATTTCTCTTTGTAGCAGTAGGTAATTATTCTAGAGTAACATCCACCTTGTTTGGATGTGTAGATTAGCAAACTGCCTTTAGCAGCACTCCTTACGGAGACTTCTGTGAATTCAAAACAAACACATTCAACATGATTCCTTCATCTACCTGAAGGAAGTGTGGTATTATAAATGAATTTGGCACTATTTTGGCAGGAAGGAAAAATGCTACTTTAAAAAAAAAAAAACAATAAGCGTTGACAGCTAACTTCAGCTTCTTATGCTCTAATAAATATAATTCGAATATAACAAGTGATGCTTGTTATATTTATATGATAGCTACCCAAATAAGCAGATCAAAAGATTTCTAAGAATTTTACTTTCTTCTTTTGGAGAGGTTTTTGCTATAGGGTGAGTGCACTCACCAGAAAGACAGAGAGAAACAGAGAGACAGAAAACGAGAAATCACCCCCCGGGGGGAACGGTGATGCCGCAATTCCTTCTCCTCCATTCTCCTCTCGGAATCTTGGACATGCATGCACACGCGCCCGGTGTGAGTTTAAGCCACCGGGTCCAGGACTCGAACCATGGACACCTACATGGGAGTCCAGCGACATAACCATCACGCTAACTGCTGGTCCCGAAATTCTTTTAATGGCAAAACCACCTTCTGCAATATATGCAGCAACACCATCTTTAGATGGAAGAAATATCTATGTCCTACTTCTTTTTTTTTATTTTGTCTTTTTCATTTTTTTCCCCCATAGGGTATGTGCACTCATTGGAGAGACTGTGAGAGACAAAGTGAGAAATCACCCCTGGGCAGGGGGAATGGCCAAAAAAATGTGCACTAAGATAAACTTACGTTAAACCTATTTCAAGCTCTAATTCCTATCACTGTGATGAATAAAGTCCATAATCACTGAAGGGTACAGGGATTAAAAGTAGACGTTTTGGAATGGTCAGATCCAGGGTCAAATTATAATCTTGCCATCTTCCAGCTGTACTTTAAGGAAACTAGAAGATGACTAATAATAAAAATAAAAATAATGTCATTATAAAGATTATATGAGAACACAAATACAAAGTGCCTGGTATCATGAATGCCTCAAGAAATAGCTATTACTAATAATAGAAATATTAACTAATATTAATCAGGAATTTGATTATTAAATAAATTCCCTGCTAACCTAGATAGTAAGGCAAAGTCCTAATGGAGGTAAAAATACTTTGAAGTCACAGCTGGGAAGCTGTGGAAAAATACCCCACCACAGGGACCAGCAGTTAGCGTAATGGCTATGTCGCTGGAATCCCATGTAGTCGACCGCGGTTTGTGTTCCAGACCTGGTGGCTTAAAACTCACGCTGGGCACATGCACATGCGTGCCCAAGATTCCGAGAGGAGAACGGAGAAGGGACTATGGTCTGGTCATCCTCTCAGGGGGTGATTTCTTGCTTTCTGTCTCTCTGTCCCTCTCTGTCTCTGAGGCCACCACACACGCCCTATAGCAAAAATCTCTCTCTAAAAAAAAAAAAAAAAAAAAAAAAAAAAGAAGAAGAAATGGAGATTTGTTTGAGAAAATAGGTAGGACAGCTGACCAATAGGCACACTTGGAACACTTAGCAAGGAGGATCCAGACAAAATCTAGAAAGACAGAATGCTGGCCTTCCAGCTACTACCTGAAGTATGTATCTATGGAGAGTGGGAGAGAAATACATCAAGAAAAGAGAAATACACTAAGTCAGACTTCCTTATCTTTAAGATTTGCCTGGATGTCTGAAGGATCCAGTCTTTTGTGTTTCCTTGAAAATTAAAGCCAATAATGTAAAGCCAACTGATTTTTGACAAAGATCACAAGACAATTCAGGGGAGAAAACATCTTTTCAATAAATAGTACTAGGAAAACTGGATATCCACTTGCAGAAAACTATTATTAGACCCTTATCTGTCCCCACTTACAGAAATTAACTGCAATGGATGAAAGACTTAAATGTGAAGCCCAAAATAATAAAAACTGCTTGAGAAAACACAGGGAAAACAGTTCAAGATTCTTGAAGAGGCCAAAATTTCTTAAAGAAGACCCCTAAAGCATAGGCAACACCACTAAAAATAGTCAAATGTAATTATATCAAGCTAAAAAGCTTCTGCACAGCACAAGAAACAATAAATAAGACAACCTACAGAATGAAAGAAAATATTTGCAAACAATACTTTAAATAATTGACAAAAATAACACATAAGGAACTAAACAGCTCACCTATACACACACAAAAAGAAATCCAGTTAAAAAACAGAAAGTTGATTTGAACAGACTACACTCAAGGGAAGACATTCAAATGGTTAAAAAGCATATGAAAAATTGTTCAACATTTCCTATATTAAAGGAAATAAGAAGGAAAATCACAATGAGATATTACCTAATTCCATTCAGAACAGTTATGATAAAAAACAAAATGACTGCAACAAAACAAAAAAACAAGTGCTGGCAAGGTTGTAGACAACAGAACTCTGGCAGACTGCTGGTGGGTATGTTAATGAGTATTGCCACTGCTGAAACCAGTATGGAGGCTCCACAAAAATATGAAAACAAAATTACTCATAACCTAGTAATCCCACTACAAGGTATTTATTCAAATGACAGGAAATAACTGTCAGCAGTACTTTTGCACATTCATGTTTACTGCATCATTTTTCATAATAGCTAAGCCAATCTAAGTGCCCAGCAACCAGATTATGAAAATGGGGCACATATACATAATGGAATACTACTCAGCCATAAGGAACAATGATATCCTGTCATTTGGTCCAAAGATGATGAAACTAGCAGATATACCACTAGGAAATAAGCCAGACTATGAAGACAAATGTTGTATGTCCCCACTTAATGTTTACTGGATATCTGCACTTCCCTGGCAGATGCTGAAGGACTCAGCAGAGAAGGAGAGAGAGGAATGATAGATACCAGGAGTTGCGTGGTATAGTGAAGAGATGGGGTAGTTCAAGAGAAAGTTATTAACAGATGCAAGAATGTATGTAAGCAAGTGGAATAAATTATGGAACAGTGTACCATAGAGGAGTAAAAAAAGTCACTGACAATTCAACATGTATTCCCCCGTGTGCCCAAAATACACCTAGTAAAATGATTATTGAATGTGCACAACATAGTGAAATATTCATCTAATATGACAAGTTCTATATCCTTCATTTGATTATTGTACACTGTATGCAGGCTTAGAGAAACCATATTGTACCCAACAAAGATGTATAAGTATATGTAAAACAAAAATCACAATAAAATATTTTAAAAATTATTTTCTTAAACCATTGCTGTACAAACTATAGGTGCCCAGTACCTCTTATATTCTTTGCTTACTAGGTCAATTTTAGTCATCGTAAACACTCTCAAATGATCCTTTAAGACAAAGAGATCTTTATTTCTGAGAATAAGAGCATCACACTAGAAGATTCATAAAAATGTAGCAATAGTTAACAATAAAACAACTTACTCAATAAGCCTTCATCCCAATAACTCATACACAAAATTCCTACTCTCTCCTGTAGTTCACATGTTTTTGAAAAAACTATTGTTTGGCAGACTAGCAGATGGCATACTGCTTATGTCTCTGGACTCCCACATAGTCGACTGCAGTTCAAGTCCAGACCTGGTGGCTGGTGGCTGGTGGCTTAAAACTCATGCCAGGCATGTGTGCATGCATGCCCAAAATCCCGAGAGGAAAATGGAGGAGAAGGAATTATAGCGTGTTCATCCCCCCTGGGGGATTTCTTGTTTTCTGTCTCTCTATCTCTCTGGTGATCACACACAACCTATAGCAAAAATCTCTCTCTTAAAAAAATATATAAATAGGGACCAGCAGATGCATAATGGCTACGTCGCTGGACTCCCATGTAGTTGACCACAGTTAGAGTCCCAGACCCAGTGGCTTAAACTCACGCTGGGCACTGTGCCTGTGTGCCCAAGATCCCGAGAGGAGAATGGAGGAGAAGGGATTGTGGCATGGTCATCTCCCTAGGGGTTGATTTCTTGCTTTCTGTCTCTCTGTCTGTCTGTCTTTCTGGTAAGTGTATGCACCCTATAACAAAATCCTCTCAAAAATAAATAAATAAATAAATAAATAAATAAATAAATAAATATTGTTTTATGTCTCTCAATAAATCTCTAAAAAGAACATTGCTACTTTTTAGCTTATAGGATCAATTCCACCCTACAATTTCAACCTCTTAGGTGTTCCCATTTTCTTAAATTACTAGAATTAAAATATATGTTTCCAACTATGATTATCCTACAATCACAGGACCTGAATGGGGAGGGCAGGGGTAACAAAACTAGAAAAAAAAGAGAGAAGACACAGGTCATTTTCGTTTTTCTCAACAGCATCACAGTCAGACTTGCTTTAGGCCAATGTCTATTTATGGGCCCTAAAACCAGGAATACATCCTGTTTTAAGAAGAACAAGAACTAAGGACCAGCAGATAGCGTAATGGTAATATTGTTGGACTTCCACATAGTCAACTGTGGTTCGAGTCTCAGACCCGGTGGCTTAAAACTCAAGCCGGGCGTGTGTGCATACGTGCCCGAGATCTCCAAGAGGAGAATAGAGAAGCGACTGCGGTGTGGCCATACTCGCAGGGGCTGATTTCTCACTTTCTGTCTTTCTGTGTCTCTGGTGAGTGCACATGCCCTACACCAAAAATCTCTAAGAAAAAAAGTAAGAGCAAGAAACAACATACTTTCTAAAGCATTTGGATCTCAAAACAAAAGATACAAACAAGTTATACAAATGAAAGCTTTCAGAGAACATATTTTATTTCTGTCTCTCTAACACTCTGGGGGAGAGATTATAATTTTTAAATTAGGGTGATATCTTCAAATAACAGCTAACTATCATGACAGGTAAGCTTTTTTTTTTTTACTTCTAAAGTTTCCATTTCAATAGGGATAAATCCCAAAATTATTTAAAAAGTAATACATGACATAAATAATGTAGTGTCTGCTAACCTGATCAAGTACATCAAAATACAAGGAAATGGTAGGAGAAAATCCAAAATACATATCCTGAAGATAAAGAGTTCCAATAATCTACAGAAGAGAAACATCTCAACGGAATAAAAGGCAATTTACTTGTACAAAAAGTGATTTATGTGAGAAATGCAAGCAATAATAAATACACATGGGAGTGTGTAACTATATGTTTTATGAACAAATGCAAACTAAAACAAGAATGAGTTTTCTCTTTTATCTAATGTTGGAAAGAGTTTTGACAAAGGAACCGTCCATACACTGCTGACAGGAACACTGATCAGTACTTGCTTTCCAGAATGTGGTTTGACAACCTGAAACAACAGTCTTAGAAATATGCATACCTTTGGTAGAACTTCTCTTAATAATTTATTCTAAAAAATGATTAGACTGTAGCAGTTAAGGACTTAGACCAGAAAGTCAGGCAGTTCTGGATCTGAGTCTCACGTGAACCACTTACTAGCCCATGAACATGACTAGGCCATTCAATCCCTTCTAAACTCGGATTTCCTCAGTCACATTAGTGAATGAGGATAAAGAAGAGTAGCTTCTTAATAATATCATTATATCCAGCAGAGAAAATATATGCAAAACAATAACCATACTATCAGGCACCTGATAAAAACTCAGGAAATCTTGACTATCATTAAAAAATCACTGCTACAAAGGAACAAAATATGGAGATGTTCATCAATGAATTGTGAGTAGCAGCAAAAACCTGCTCCGAACATGCTGAATGGAACACTATTTTGACAGGAATAATTAACTGCTCCTCCAATAACCATTCTTCCCTTGTTCTATGGTAACAAAATGTTTAGCTGGGATGCTGCCCATTCAGAATAAATGCAAAACTTTCCCGTCTTCCTTGAGGACATATGACTAAGTTCTGGCCAAGTGAAGAGGGTAACTTCTTTGCATGCCTACAAAGGGAATACAGAGGCCCTGGCCAACTTCCCTGTTTCACCTTTCCCCTCGATTAAATACCAACAAGGTTGTGAGCCATTCAGGATATGTGGAAGAGGATAAAACCTGAGAGATAGTGGGTGTACAAGATAAAAGGACCTCAGGTTTCCACACTGTGGAGTGGAAACCATCTCTACTGACTGTAGGAGAGAGGCACAAAGAAAAAGAAGAGACACTTGCTTCTTATTTAAACCACACAGTCAGGTGGGGATTCTTCCACAAAATCAAACTATATTGAAACTAATACAGCCACTGAAAAGGAGGAGGTTTAATGACATGACAGCTTTTTTACTGTAATTTACATTCAAAAGGCAGTTCAGCATTTGTCTGAGGAAATCTGTGTTTAAAATGTATGTTTCTTTCTCTTTCTCTCCCTTCCACTTCCTCTCACCCCTCTCCCTCCTACTGTGTGTGCATTTCTGGGTATTTAGAAAAATGTCAGGAAATAGGCAAAATTAAACGTTAAAAATATTTCTTTAATGAGGTAAAATTTATCTTTAGGTATTTTATGTAATCTCTGAATATTTGCAATGATTGAGCATAATTTTGTAATCATGAAAAATATTTGTTAAAAGAATAAGTAAATCTACTATCATGGAGAAACTATTACATAAGGCTGAAAGACTAGCACTTTTTTAAAGTCTTGAATTATTGTTATCCTTATTTGGGAGCAAATTCCAAATGCTTTATTAGAAAGATCGACTGTCTTAAGAGTCACTACATAGCATTTGTATATACATTATGCATATATATATATATATAATGTTTATATGAAATACTTACAAAACTACAATATATCAGGCAGAATGACTTTGCCCTTTAAATGGTGAAACAAAAAAATCTAAATTTAATATTTGTGAAATAATCATGTTAAATATCATAGCTGCATATATGTAATTTTTAATGTATTTAACTATATTGACTATGGTGAGAAAGTTGATATATTCTGTATAGTCTAATATGTTAATCAGGATTTTGAGTCTCTTTTCATCAGGCAGGCCACTGAGGTTTAGAGAAACCAAAGAACTGCTTCAATCCCACCACCTCCGCCTTCCTTTTGCAGTCATTAAATATACCAGTTCTGACAGTAAAGGAGTAGACTTGAGGTGGAACTTTCCACTCTTCTCAGTAATACTAAATGCTGCAGTATTAAAAAAAAAAGCTCATTATGTTTTATAAGAAATGTTTATAACCAATAATTTTATGTGACTTCATATTGTCTGCCTGTCTGTTTGTTTATTTTTTAGGTTATGTGCACTTGCAGAGAGAGACAGAAACAGTGAGAAGGAAAGTGAGAAATCACCCCCCAAGGGGGGATGGCAATATCCTAATCCGTTCCCCTTCACTCTCCTGGAATTTTGGGCACACATACACACGTGCCTGACAAGATTTTCAAGTAACTAGATCCAGGGCTTGAATAGCTATCTGCTATTTAGGAGTCCAGTGCCTTAACCACCATGCCACCTCTTGGCCCCCATGTTGTCTTTTATATGTAAAGAAGAAAAAAACACAATATATATGTCTTGATACAGAAAACAGGTTGTTTAAGCATCCTTTACACAGTTACTTCAAGGAGTAATTCAACCAGAAATAATAAAATTATGGTATAAAACAATAAACTGTAAATTTTAAAGCACGAAAAGTAATCCAAATACATTCAATAAGGCGGTTGATCTATGAACATCTGAATAAAACACAAAAAAAACAATAACACTGTATTGGGACCAGCAGTTAGCGTAATGGCTATGTCGCTGGACTCCCACGTAGTCGACCGTGGTTCAAGTCGTGGACCTGGTGGCTTAAATTCACAGCAGGTGTGTTTGCGTGTGTGCCAAAGATCCCGAGAGGAGAATGGAGGAGAAGCGATTGCGGCATGGCCATCCCCTCTGGGGGGTGATTTCTCGCTTTCTATCTCTCTGTCTCTCTCTGTCTGGCGAGTGCATGTGCCCTATAGCAAAAACCTCTCAAAATAAAAAATAAAAAAATAACACTGTATTTCTGTATTTAAGACAACTGCGTCAGGACGAGCAGGTGGCATAAAGATTACATTGCTGGACTTCCATGTAGTCGGCCACAGTTCAAGTCCCAGACCTGGTTGCTTAAAACTCACACTGGGCATGTGTGCATGCATGGCCAAAGAGGAAAGTGGAGAAAGGATGGTGTCACGATCATCAACCCTTGGGTGCTGATTTCTCGCTTTCTCGCTGTGTCTCTCTGGCAAGCACATGCACTGTATGGCAAAAAATTTCTCTTAAAAAACATTTGTGTCAAATGGCAGATCTGTATTTACTATATCAAGTCAAGGTGACCAAGAAGTTGGAGGAAGTAGTGGGACAGGAAGAGGCTGGTAATGCACTTCATGTCTGCTATAGTGCTGGACTCAAAAAATCAGTTTCTCTCTTGATGGTGATGCCAGGAAGTCCTTCCAGTTTAATCTGTGGTGCTCTTGTCTGCATTCTCTAATGTTTATTTCCCTTTCTGCACATAAAAGAATTTATTAAAAACTCCTAAAGCCATAGTAAACATTTTCAAAAGCGTAGACTGCACAATAATTTGATGACTAATATTACCTCCAAAGGACCATAACTGTAACGGCTAAATTTTGTGCAAGGCCGCTCATATTAAATGTTTGACTCATGACTCACTTTAAATAATTAAAATAATTAAAATATCTTAAGGTTTTTAGGTAGTAGGATGAAAATATCTGTTCCTTAAAAATTAATGATAAATCTATTCAATTCCACTCTTTGCTCATAATTTAAAAGCTTTAATAATTTAACTAATTCCCTACATAATTGTGTCTTAAGACCTTATTTTCCCAAAGTAAGTCCCACAAGAAATTTAATCATTGCTTATAGCTATTTGCTTATAGCTATTTGCCAATTCTTCATTAGATGAAACACTCCTGCTTCTAGTTATTATATAATAAAGTAATAGCTTTTTAACTTTTAATAATCTAATTATATTCTCTCAAATATCACTATTTCAATGAGCAGTCTGTTTTTCAGTTTCTTTTAATTAAAGGTCTGAGTATTATAATTATTTTCCTTAAATGTGTTGTTTTCTCTCAAGTATGTATTTCTTAATTCATAATGAATACATTTTGTCTTGAGTATATTAAAGATGTAGAAGTCTCAGGAACACGCATTCTCTTTTCCAAGAAAAAACAACTTTTGCTCTAGAAATTCCTTGTGCTGCTGAAAAATGTGAAAGCATTAGATTGAGGGTAAAATGCTAACAATACAGCTATTGACAGCAGCAGGTAACCATTGGCTGTAAAATATTCAGTGCTTTCTCCAAGCTTGAATCAAACAGGATCTCACATATCTCAGATCTTGTTCTTGGTAGAAAGGGATAAAAGGAACTGAGAGAAATACTCTTGGCTGGCACTGGTTGGGGTGTTAGAGGCATGAGGAGGTGTTAGTGCGAGGGATCCGGTATCTTTTTGTTTCATTAAAACCCTGGCTTGACAGGAAACATAGGGAAAACTTACCCATAGAAATGGTTCATCCGCTGTGCAGGCCAAAAAGTAGATTCTCCCACCGCTAGTTAGAATAAAGAAACTTATAGTTCTCTTTCTCTCATGTTTCTGGCCACAGTCATCTTTCTTCCCTTCTTCTGCATTCACTATTGTACTCAATTCCAATCACTTAATTTTCTTTCTTAAAACTCTGAATGCCAAGAGTAAAAGCCCTAGGAAGTTGTCCATGATCATGTGCCAATTCAGTTCAAAATCTATATAGACTCTTGGACCTGTTAAAATGAGAATGTGATTTGATTGACCTACTTTTCGTTTACCTTTTTAAACATAAGAGGGCTGGAGTGTATTTGAGGGTGAACTGAATTCTAATTCCAAAGGCTGGAAACGCAATTCCAAGTTTCTAACTCCGCTAAAGAGTTGAGATGGTGGCAATATTGAACATTTGACTGGACAGATCCTATTATATTTTCTGTTTTTAAACCGATGGCTTTGGATGAATTTCACTGACTTATTTATGCCACAAACACTATTGAGCATCTACCATACGGGCCAGAAGTCTTTACAACTCAGTGGCTGTATCTCTTGAGACTTCTTTGAGAGAAAAGAATCTGGAAACAACTGAAATATAACTGAAACAACTGAAATAAGATGATATGTCTCACCTTCTAGGAGCAGAGCGATGTATTCAAGCAGGTGAGAGGCAACTAGGAATATATGGAGTCAAAAGCCATATATTCCTACTAGAAGAAAGCACACACAACGAGGTTTGAATGATGCCAGACAGGTAGTCTCTGTTCAAGTTTTAAGCACCTTGCATGTCCTGGAAGGGGCATCCTATGACAGATCATATGGCATCAAGTCCCAAGCACTTATGGGTTCTTCCCAATAATGAGTAGGAAAAATACAACATTCCGTTTATCATCTTCTTAAAAGTTTCCATGGATGGAGACCCTTACATACCCTCTATCATGGTTCATTACTAAAATCCATTGCCAAAAAATTTCTTTTTGAGGATTACAGAAACTATGTAAAAGGAAAATCCTCTTCCTAAGATGTAAGTTCCTTAAAGCATTCTGACATTCATTATTATAAACTTGCAAGAAGTCTTTCAATATTGACCTTGGACAAGCAATAATTTATGTTAAGTAAGTAATAACAATAAAGTGTTTATTGAACTGTATACATTTTGGCAGAGAGCAGGCTGGTGAGGATTTCCTAGGTCGATGCAGATGGGTTTGTGTGCATATGTGTGTATTATATTTAATATGGTGAAATTTTCCAGCTGTGGTGTAATCAACTTATATGTGTGTTTGTCATTTTTAGGTAAGTGAACACAGACATATATATAATATGCAAAAACCTTTTCATTCTTCATTACTACTATCTAAGAACCTTGTGAGGGTTAATTGTGGCAATTTAAGCTCCAGTTTAAAATCTTAAGTAAGATCATATGTGCTTATTTTAATATTTTCTCACTGAAACTGCATAGTCTAGCATATTAGGATTGTAACAAAATGCAAAAATCATGCATGATTACTTCCACACAAAAAAGTCCATATCAATCTTTTCTTGATGACCTATTTTCGGTGAGTTTTCTCCAGGAGTGCAATCACCCAAACAAATCCCCAGAAGACTGTATACTATGGTCTCAAAGCCTTGCATTAAAAAAGCCAGCATGTCCCATGTATTTGCAAGTGAAAACTTGCTTCACTGAAGGCACACTTTCTCCGCTAGTAGAGAACTCAACCTCCCTCATGGTAAAAAGGTTTATATACTATTATCATTAGTAGAGAGACTATTTGGCTAAATATTTTATTGACATTTGAGTAAATACCATAGAGTATAATACAACTTAATCTCTTTTAATGTTTATAAAACTAAACTTTTTTTTTCCTAAATAGACAGATGCTATAGGGTTCTCATTTTAAACTGTGAAGTAAAAAGATGTCTTCAGAAGCTTCCTCCATATAGGAAACCGGAATACTTTCTTATGGGCATTTTACCATTTGGGAGGAGTGGAGGGGTTGGTATAAGTTTTTAAGTAATTTATTGAGGAATATAGAGGCATCTGTGTTTTCTTGATTTCTTCCGCCAAGAATATAAAATAGTTAAAAAATTATCAAAGGTTGACAACGGTTCGAGTCCTGAAACTGGCAGCTTGTTTTCTCACTTTCCCTCTCTCTCGCGTTCTCTGTTTCTCTCTCTGATGAGCACAAATGCTCTATAGTAAATTAATAGTAATAATAATAGTAATAAATAAATAAATAAATAAATAAATAATTCTTTTTAAAAGAATGTTACAAAAGGCTAGGACGAAAAAGATCTGGAATCACAGACAAAACAGAAGGATCACTGGACACTTTCTTGTGGGGTGGATGTTGCCCAGATAGTATTGCTTCTTAAAGAATTTAAAAGTAACATGCAGTAGTCATTCTTGGCTAATTGAAAGTTATTTCCCACCTTTGGCTTCCTGCACAGGAATCCATTTTTGCAGACAGCATTGCCATCCATGCTCAAAATCCTTCAGAGTTGCCAGGAATCAGATGCATGCCAACTCATTCTTTGACATTCTAGTACTAAGAATTTACCTTTGTCACAAAATAGCAACTGCCATACCCAAAAATTAAGTCTCAGGCTGGGACAGACTTAATTGTGAAAATTGACATTTTTCTAGCAGTAGGTGTGGATGAGAACATATAAGAAGAGTGTTTTAACACAAACATCTTACTTACACTATTTCCTACTTAACATGATTATTTTGATGAGATGGAATGTCAGGGAGAACTAAACACAATTATCTTGATGGGATGAAATATTGGGGAGAACTAAATGTACTTTGAAACAGAGATACAAACCAAATGCAATCATCTTCTGTTGCTAACTTCCTAAGTAAGTAATCTGAAAAGAAAAATATAGACTTACCTTTTGGTTTCTGATACAGCAAGAAAAGGGGAGGAGCAGAAATGAGGCTGACATTATTGAACGAAAGGGCCAATTTTTCTCCCTCCAAGTACTTCCGTGTTTAACAGGAAGTACTGCTCATATATTCACAGACACATTTTTAAAAAGTGAATTAATGTGTTTTGTCTGTCCTTTTTCTGACTTTCTAAAGACTTAGAATCTGATCTAAGTAGTCTAGCATATATTCTGTTATTCTTTATTCTGTCAAGCTCTCACCAGGGTATATTTTACATGTCTAACCAAATTAACTCCTGAAAAAAAAAATGTATGTATTAAAGCCCAAGCAGTGTTGAACATGCAGTCGCTGCTTAACGAACATCTGCTGGGCTGAATTTCATTGATCTAAACTGGATTCAAATTCTCTGGGGAGAGGAAATACTTCATTCAGGTCTCAGGGAGAAGCAGACATTCTTCCTGTCTTTTCTTTATGTTGGAAAGAGAAAAAAGCCAGGCTCAAAATATCCAGCCAATGTGTTATGATGAAATATAATAACATTTTCAAAAAACATAATCTTTCAGTATTCAAAATAAAGGAATACCATTACTGAGCAGCAGAAAAAATACATCTATTGGGACCAGCAGTTGGCATAATGGCTATGTTGCTGACTCCCATGTAGTCAACCACAGTTCGAATCTCAGACCCAGTGGCTTAAACTCAAGCCCAGCATGCGTGCCCAAGTTCCCAAGAGGAGAATGGAGGAGAAGGGGTAGTAGTGTGGCCATTCCCCCGGGGGACAATTCTCACTTTTTGTTTCTCTGTCTCTGTCTGTCTGGCGAACGCATGTGCCCTATAGCAAAAACTTCTCCCCACCCCCCCCAAAAAAAAACCTTTAAAAAAAAATACATTTATCTGTGCAAACACACACACACACACACACGCATTCTTATTTATGTGTGAGTATATATTTTCAAATAAGCACATACAAATATATTCAAATATAACTATATTTTTATATAAACATTACTTGTAATTTCCCTACTCTAAAAGCATCAAAGAAAATTTTACAGCAATCAAACATTTCTAACGAATATTCTACTTTGTCATACTTCTTAAACAGACCAAAGTCTGGCATGTGAGTCTTAGGTAGCATAATATTGCTATATTTTGGGTACACAGGGAAAATACATTTCAGTTCTTGACAGCTGCTACTCTCTCTTTTTCCTAAATTTAATGACTCATTAATTTGCTATCATATCCTTAATGTATTTTAAAAGACATATAGTAGATAATAAAATTCTATTGTACTTTTCATGAAGTAAAATGTGTCAACTTAAAAACAAATTCTCTGAAGCTTATTCTATGAATTGTTTCCTTCTGTACTGCTTTTATGTAAAACAGGTGTAAGAAATTTACAAAGATACTTATTTATGCCATTTCAGTCTTCCAGAAATCTGTACTTGTGCATACTCAAAAAGCCCGTATAAAGGCAGACTGCTCACTGAGCGGTATACCATACATGTGTTCACCGTAGAAACGACAAATAGCAATGACTTTAACAGTGAATGAAGTAAATAGTTTGGAGATAAAGCCTGCCACTGCAAATATGCTCAAATCTTTCCAACCTTAAAAAAATGTGCTTGTTTTGGGTAAGTTGGGACTATGATCTCTACTAAAATGATCATTTTAAGCAGCATCATTTCCTCTTCTTTTTTTGTTTTTGTTTTGTTTTGGTTTTTTTTGGAGAGGTTTTTGCTATAGGGCGCATGCGCTCGCCAGACAGACAGAGAGACAGAGAGATAGAAAGCTAGAAATCACCCCCCAGGGGGGATGGCCACGCCGCAATCCCTTCTCCTCCACTCTCCTCTAGGGATCTTGGGCACGCACACACACATGCCCGGCGTGAGTTTTAAGCCACCGGGTCTGGGACACGAACCGCGGTCGACTACATGGGAGTCCAGCGACATAGCCATTACGCTAACCGCGGGTCCCTCCTCTTCTTTTTTTGAGAGAGAGAGGGAAAGAGATTTTTGCTATAGAGTGCATGTGCTCTCCAGAGACAAAGACAGAAAGCAAGAAATCACCCACTGCGGGGATGGCCATGCCACAATTCCTTCTCCTCCATTCTCTTCTTGGGGTTTTGTGTATGCATGCACACGTGCCTGGCCTGAGTTTTAAGTCACCAGGTCTGGAACACAAACCGCAGCTGGCTATGTGGGAGTCCAGCGATGTAACCATTATGCCATCTGCTGGGTCCCCATTTCCTCTTATATCCATCACGGCACTAAATAAATTAGTTCAGAGGAAATGTCTAGCTTCAATTCCTATGTCTTATAACCAGTCTAAAGTTCTACCATTCGAAAATAAGCAGGCTTCAAGTCATAATCCTCTATTTCTCTCTTGTTTTCCTCCCTCCAAATTATTAATTTCCACAGACTCATATGTGACTACTCCATTTTTCCATCTTGGTTATTTTCCTGATTCCACATGACATACATCGTCACTTTCATAGGGAGGACAGTTCCTCGAGGATGACTTGTGCCTCACTCATCTGACAATGGCCCCATATCCTGCCTGTTTTATGAACTATCTTCATATCAAGTGAGGCAATGTATTTTAAAGTACTTGTTAAGCATTACCATGTTATATGAAGAGGATGGTGTGATTATACTCAAAATCATTTGTTGAATTTTCACAGCCATTGCCAGTGTGGAAGACTTTTTTTTTTTATACCCTAAAATTTGATATTTTATCGGTTCACAATATCTTATCATGGATATCCATTTATTATTATTTATTCAATCAATGTCCAATTAGACATTTACAATGTGGCTAATATAAGTATAACTGCAGTAAATGTCCTTATATGTGACTCTCTGAATACAAAGTTGGCTTATATTCTTAGGATAATTCCTAGAAGTAGAATGTTTCAATAAAAAGTTATGGACATTTTGGGACCAGCAGTTAGCGTAATGCCTATGTCACTGGACTCCCATGTAGTCGACCACAGTTTGAGACCCGGACCCAGTGGCTTAAAACTCACGCCGGGTGCGTGTACGTGCATGCCCAAGATCCCGAGAGGAGAATGGAGGGGAAGGGATTGTGGCGTGGCCATCCCCCCTGGGGGGTGATTTCTCGCTTTCTGTCTCTCTGTCTCTCTTTGTCTGTCTGGCGAGCGCACGCACCCTATAGCAAAAACCTCTCCAAAAAAAAAAAAAAAATTTATGGACATTCTTAAGGCTCTTGATATATACAGTAGAAAAAAAGCCCCAAGAACAGCCTTTCAGCTGAATTTCCTGATTTCCTATCTCACACTGCTTCAATACACCCTATATTTTTATACCTGGGTATTATTTATTCCTAAAATAAAGGGATATACTCCAGTCATCTCACTGTTTAAAACCCTTCCGTGTGTCCCAATTGTGTAACAGATAAATTTCAGATGCCAAACCCTTTAATTAGCCATTGGAAATCCTACCTCCTATTTGAAATTTCTCACAACCATGCATTCTTCCCAATTGTTCCTCCCTCCAGTCACCACATTCTCGCTCTCATTCCATGCCTCTGTCCGTGGGTGCCATACTTTTCCCGTGATGCTATTTGCCTTCATGGTGACCTGGATGCCTTACCCATTCATCCTGGAGGGTCTCCATTCAACTTCATCTTCTCCTAGAATCCTTCTCCGAAGTATTTAAGACTAAATTTAGGACTAAATAGATCCCCACACAACTCACGCTCTCATACTCTGCAAACTGTCATGTACGAGAGCTACTTAGGGATGGATATATTTGCCTTGTGAAAGTTTTGCAGGTCACAAGAGGAATATTCTCTTTAGGAAAATATTTATTACAGGGAAGATATTCAGTAAAGATCAACTGAATTGGTTTGTGCATTTGTCATTACTATTGACTACTAAATATACTAAAGTGGTCGTTTGAACCATCTGGAAAAGTTCATTGTTAAATTTTAAATGGAGTTATTAGTGTTTTTCAAATATAGCAAAAAAAAAAAAAAGAAAACCCTAGATCTCATAAACAGTGAACATTTTATTTTAAAAGCAAACACAAAGTAAATTACTGAAATAATATAGCTAAATCTTGCATCTATTTCACAAAAGAAAACAGTAACTCTGATTCTAATAACTTGGAGAAAGAAAATAGGCAAGAGTAAGGGATAGCAAAAATCTGTACCATTGACAAAACAAAAGCTATGAAGGGCCTGCGTTGTGATAAATGGGACTTCGGACCTCTACCTCTGAGGCTGGTTCGCTATCCTTCCACCTGCTAATGGACTTGAATCTCTGGACCAAGTCCAAGACTGTCTGGCCTCCTGAAGTTCTTTTGGCTTATACAGAATATGAGGTCAACTACTTTAGTCTATTTTCCTTCTAGGGTTACTCTGAAATTGAAACTGCCTTGCAAAGAGGAGAAAGGGATGGGAAGTCTTCCAGTACCTTTGTCCTGTGGCACTAGCTTTGTTTTAGAATAGCATCAACTTGCCAATATCTCTACCTTAAGAAAAATGAACTAAGGTTAGTAATACCACAAGGCTGGCCCGAATCTCTGATTTTAGACCCTGGCTGTATTCTGTAATTACCTGGGGAGTTTAAAGAAAGTATTTATGTCTGTGTCTAGTATCCATTCGTTATGAAGTACTTACTTTGCTGTCCAAGTCTCAGTATATTTTAAAAGTTCCTCAGATGCATTAGTCACCTTGGTTTTTATAACAAATATCATAGACTAGGTGGCTAAAATAAAAAATAAAAAAACAAAAACAAAAACAAAAAACTATTTCTCCTAGTCCTGCAGTCTGTGAAGTCCAAGATTAAGGGGAGAGCAGATTTAATTCATGGTGAAGGCTCTTTTCCTGGCTTGCGGATGGCTGTCTTTCTGCTATGTCCTACCAAGGTGACAAGGGAAGGAAGGAGCCCTGTTCTCTACCCTTTATAAGGAAACTAATCTCTTTCATGAAGACTTCACCTAATTAACCCTTAAAGGACCCATTTTCAAATACCATCATATTGGTGATTAGGGCTCCAATGCAGGAATTTTGGAGGGGACACAGTCAGTCCATAATAACACGTAAGTCCAAAATACAGCCAGGATTGAACACTGCTGACCTAGATCAATGGTTGCCAGACATTTTGGGTACCCAAACAACATGGTAGCACTATTCCACATGGTCCTCAATGACATTCTTATTACTTCTGTGGGTAGGCCATAGTTTTGCACAACTTTTTGGTAATTATTACTTTACCTTCCCATATCCTTTTCAAGAAAATGTGTCAGTGAGCAAGTGAGTAAAAATTTAATTCTAGAAATAATTTTAATCTGATGATAACAGGATTGAAAAAACACATCAGAAAATTTGACAAGTTTCTTATATCTGGCTAGAATTGTCTAAGCATATCCATGATCTCTGCTTAAAGAAATCTTTTTTTTTTTTTTTTTTGAGAGGTTTTTGTTATATGGCACGTGCGCTCGCCAGACAGACAGACAGAGACAGAGAGGCAGAAAGCGAGAAATCACCCCCCAGGGGGGATGGCCACACTGTAATCCCTTCTCCATTCTCCTCTTGGGATCTTGGGCACACACACACACGCACCCGGCGTGAGTTTAAGCCACTGGGTCCGGGACTTGAACGGCGGTTGGCTACATGGAAGTTCAGCGACATAGCCATTACGCTAACTAATAGTCCCCAAAGAAATCATTTTAATAAGCAACACTTTGGGGCCAGCAGGTGGCACAGTGGTTGTGTTGCTGGACTCCCACATGGTTGATCACAGTTCGAATCCTGGACCTGGTATCTTAAAAATTATGTCAGGCACATGTGTATGCATGTCTAAAATCCCAGGAGGAGAATGGAGGAGAAGGGACTGTGGAGTGGCCATCCCACCTGGGGGGTGATTTTTCACTTTCCCGCTCACTGTGTCTGTCTCTTTCTCTCCAGCAAGTGAATGGGCCCTCAGGCAAAAACCTCTTAAAAAAAAACAAAAACAAAAAAACACCACCACTTTCATTCCTATTCAAGGTACAGAGTCGATCAACTCTGAGAAAACAACTAGTATCAAGCCCCCTCTTCAGGTAAATGAACAGGAGTCCTAGGATTCAAGAAACATGCAAGCAGCTGTAGAAGAGCAGAAAAATTAGAGAGTAAATGCTAAAGGGGAAGGCAGAGAGGAAAGGACAGACTCGATCTCCAAGAATGGAAAGATACTTGTAGTTGAGTATATAAATGACTAAATGTTATAAATATTTTAACAGAAAATCCTTCTTTCCTACTAATTAATTATTCTTTCCACATAGTCAAGGCTTGTACTTTCAAAGAAACTTGTAAAACATTTCTTTCCTGTTAATATGTACATAAATTGACTCCTGCTTATTGAATAAGACCAGAAAGTTCATGTTAACAAGGACCCTGAAAAATGGAATTTACTTCAATATATGCGGTCAAATATCAGAATTAAAAAAAAAAAAAAAGACAATCAACCCATTTTACCACACTGGCATTCTGAGGTAGAAACACCCACCTACCCACACTTTTTAAATTATGTTAACTGCAAAGCTTCCATCCCCAAATTATATTAACACAGTAAACATATTTTAAAATAATGGTCTCAAGAGGTGGCAATCTTCTCTCTATGAAACACTTCATGAAGATGCTGAGAAAAGTTAAGTTTGATTCATTTAAACTCATGATCCAAGAAAGTAAAAAGGAAAAGGAAACAGAAATAAAGGAAGAAAGGAAGAGGGAAGGGAGGAAACAAGGAAGAGAGAACAAGAAGAACGTAAAAGAAAGATCCTAACAGAAAAAGCAAATCTCCTTTTTTATGTTTTTTCACTCCTGTGAGGATTTCTAATTTATCCCATATCCTGTCCCATTAGAAATCAACTCAATTCACACATGTGCTGAACATCTTCTATGTGTACGGCTAAGCTCGGTATAGCACACCAGTACTGGGATTCATGACAAAACTGCACACAAACTCCAGGACACACGCATCTACAGGATGTGATAGCACTTTCCATCATCTGCTTGGTTTGTAGAACTGTCGTGGGCCACGATGCCTTATGACCAGCTGGAATTGATTTAATACAATACAAGGGCTTTGGACTGATGGAAAATAGTCTTCATGGGCTCAAGATACTTCATTTCTCGTTACTGACTGTCCCCCACACTGCCCCCTTCTCCCCAACACGTGAGCAGCACACATACACATACACATGTGCACACACAGAGGCTCGTTTACTGACTTGATGGCCTGGCTCCCTGAGAAACATCCAAGACGTATTGGTGCCAACTCATCTAGAATTAATGCTCATTCAAGACTGCTCCTGCACCACACATGCAGCACCAATCACGGGAGCTTTATTTGTCAAGCATAAACAGTGTCTGGGGCTGGATGATGCTTCTGTGCCTTTCTGGGAGAATCAGTGAAAGTGAAGCTCTGGTGCCAAAGTGGCACTAACCATGGATGGGTCAAGAGGAATGCTGAACTCACTCTCAGATAGGGATCAGAGTCCAAAGGAGGAAAGACCGGGGAAACTGGCCCAATGCAGCAATAAAAGCTACCTCTGTCTAAGAACCTTCATGGTACCATCTCGAGATGGTCTTTTGCATTAAAGATTTAATAAATACCTACTGTGGGTGCTAAGCTCAAGAATGTAAGGTTGAAATACAGTCTTTGTCCTCAAGGACTCACTCAGGACTAGACCAGCTCAGTCTAGTGGGTCAGAAAGACAGAAAAGTTACAAAATAACATAGTGATGCTAGAACTAATTATGGACAACACACTACTGTAACAGAGCACTAGTTTCTGACCCAGCAGCTAATCTCTCCTGTTCAGTCCTAGTCTAGAAAGGCCACAGAGCGGCTGTATAACTTTCTTCAGCTATTGTGCTCTACCAAAGGCCACCATAGTATCTCTGTGATATGTGTCACAGCACAGGCCAACAATAACCCCATGCATCAAAACTTCAAGTGATTTTAGTGACTTCAGAAAGTTTCAAATTAACCTGATAACTTCTCAAGAGTACTACTGATCATTACTTCATCAGCTCCTTTTCCGTTACCCTACAACAGACTTTGTGCAGTAAGTGAAATGTTTTTAGAATGGCACTGCCCCATATAGTAGCCACTAGCCACATTGGTTACTGAGCACTTGAAACATGGCTAGTGTGACTGAAGAACCGAATTATTTTATTTCAATAAATTGTATTTATCTTCTTGATTTATTTTTAGTTTTGTTATAGGACATATGCACTTGCCAGAGACAGAAGGGGAGGACACAAGAGAAAGTGAGAAATCATCCCCACCAGGAGGATGGTCACACCTCATTCCCTTTTCCTCTATTCTCCTCTAGGAATTTTGGGCATGCATGCACACATGCCTGGTGTAATTTCCAAGTCACTGGATCTGGGGCCCAAACTGCAAGGTGGGCCATGCGGAATCTAGCCTTTTTAAACTCCACTCTATCTGCTGCCCCCCAAATTTACATTAAATAGCCACATATGTTATGGTATTAGATAGCACATTTATAAACGATGTATTTTAGAAATGTGACTATGATCATTTCTCCCTTTAATGCCTTTACAGTATGTTATACATGCCTCTGAAGAATTACAAATGCGGACCAAAATTGGTTTCCTTGTGTAACCTCAAGTTCTTGCTCGCAGTTACTCCCAATAAGACATTCAAAGTTAAAGCACAATTGAAATATATGTATGTCTTGATTACATTGATTTGGGCTTGTACCACTGGCATTCCTGATGGAGCGAGAAGTGGTTTATAATATTTGATAGTTAATGTGTTTGATGTGTTAAGAGATACTTGAAAAGGACTATTCTCAACTAGTCGTGAAAGGAGAATGTATCTTAAAAGTGAGGTGTAAGCAAATTAGCTGAACTAATTTGTGAGCACCATTAGTTTTAGGACTCTTGGTGCACTGTTGAATAATTAGGCACTAGCATGGGGGCCCAACGGGTGTCAGGCATGTAGTAAACATATGATGAATGAGTAGTTAAAGCACTGTGGATGGGACTGTACTGTATCTGGAGCATGGTGGTCATGCAAAGAATCTGTAACAACTGTCAAGATGGGATGCTAAAAAAAAAGTATTACTTTTTAAAAAGGGAAAACAAAGTAATACGGGAACACACAGTCATGAAGAGCTGCAAGAAAGCGAAGGGGACTGTGACATGGAGCATCGCGTCCTATGCAAACAAGCTAATCAATTCCAGATGGATCTCCTGGGAATGGGAAGAGAAAGGGCCTCAGGCCCTGGAGTCCTAAGAAATAGGCTAACACAGGCTGTGCGATATGAGGTAAGTTACTTGACTTCTCTGTGTGCGTGTTTTCTTAACAGTAAAATGTAAAACATTAAAACACCTACCTCAAGGGTTTGGGGGAGGATGAAATGAGAAAATACATACAAATGTCCAGCACTGGAATTGCACATGGTAAACATTTGAGTGGAGGGTAACTGGAAATAAAACACACGCTCATCTTCTTAATCAAGTCACTCCTTTAATGTACTCTGGTCCCTAAGGAGGCTGCATTTCTTTTTTTTTTTCTTTCTTTCTTTCTTTTTTTTTTTGAGAGGTTTTTGCTATAGGGCACATGCGCTTACCAGAAAAACAGAGAGACAGAAAGTGAGAAATCACCCCCACAGGGGAGATGGCCAAGTCACAATCCCTTCGGGATCTTGAGCACGTACGCACACGTGCCCCAGCCTGAGTTTAAGCCACCGGGTCTGGGACGTGAACCATGGTCAGCTACATGGGAGTCCAACGTCATAACCATTACGCCAACTGCTGGTCCCGAGGACGCTGCATTTCTAAGCTGCAGTCTGAGAAGTTGCAAAAAGAGGGTGAGGGAGGAGGTTGGATCAAGCAAAGATCCTAGGTGGGACATGAGTCAAATCTTTCTGGAGTAAGGAGAATGGAGAAGTAGCTCATGCTTCTAGAAAAATCTGAATTGTTGCCAAAAGCAAAATTCCCACAACATAAAATTTTCAGCAAGATCCCAAATTTCTAGTGCAAACATGAGAGTAGCAATGAATTCCTCAATTAAATGATTTACCCTGGCAAACTTCCCTGCGTGAAAGCAACCACAACCTGCATAAAAAGAAGAGGAAAATGAAATTTTTAAAAAAGATGCTACTCTGCACATCAAAAGTAATTAATTTTCTGAACTGAAACTAGTTGTTATCTGCAGGAAAATGCACGAATATTTTATATTTGTGTTCCATTTGTTTTTGCAAGTTTGACCCCATGCACAGGGTAAATGAATAAATCACTTCTTGCAGAGGAGTTGGGTATAATTTGAGTTAATGTGGCTCTTAAAAATACTAAGACACGACTAAAAAGTTTATAGTATGATTAGTTATATGTTTATGATGATATTTAAACATTTAACTTTACTGTTACCTTGCAGCACCATAACTCACTTAATTCAAAGGTCTGAATTCACATTAATTGAAAGAAACTACTCCTTAGAAGCTGTTGAAACACTTACCTCCCCTCTATGACTCATATGTAAGCCTCCTTACAGGAAAGTACAGTAGTTTTTCCCATAAGACATACCTGTCTAATGGATCAAGAAAGGATTTCTTTCTGTGCATGTCGTCTAATGATAAGTTTCCTATTTGGAGAGTTATTTGAAAGAAGAAATTGGTCTGTATGCCAAGTTCAAGACATTAAGACATTGTGGACAGAAACGGTGATGAGGTTCTGAGCACTAAGACATTCGTAATTGCCAGTAGTGAAAATCTGAGTGAACCGCACTTGTTCTTAGATAATGGTGAGAGTGGCAGCCCTGTGTTCACATCATATGGAGGCTGTCATCCTGTACAGCAAATCTCAGCGGTGGACAGACTCTCACTGAGCACCTATTTCACGTGCCAGGCTACCTGGATGGTTCCAAGGACACTGAACCTGAGGTATGAACACATCCACAAACATGAAAGTAGGTGTCAAGGGAAAAATAATCAGAGATTGCATTTTTTATTTGCAGATTTTGTGCCTCAATTCTTCAAAGCGTGCTACCTCAAGATCAAGATATCCATCCCTGTGAGGTTGCCAATGCCTCTGGGTCAGCCTGTTGGCAATAGCGGCAAAGGCCAACTTTGTCAAATGGTGAGGGATACAAAAGAAGTCACCTTCCCATCTCAAAAACACATTTAATTTCCTGTACAGGCTTATATTCAATATCATTATGCAAGCTCATGAATTCCATTCTTTACACTTAAATTGTACATCATCCAGCAGTTAAAAAAATGTCCTTGGACCAGCAGATGGCATAGCAGTTATGTCACTAGATTCCCACATGGCCGACCACAGTTTGAGTCCCAGACCTGGTAACTTGAAAACTGCACTGGGCATGTGTGCATGCATGGCCGAGATCCCTAGAGGAGAAGTCAGCAGGTGGCATGGTGGTTAAGGGTGCTGGACTCCCACATGGCTGACCATAGATTGAGTCCTAGACCTGGCAGCTTGCTTTCTCACTTTCTCTCTCTCTCTCTTTCCCTCTCACTCTCGCTCTTCCTCTTGCTCTCTCTGTCCCTCCCTGGTCAAATTAAAATAAATAAATAAAGTTAAGTAAAATAATCCTTTAAAAAAACAAAAAAGATCCCTGGAGGAGAATGGAGGACAAGGGATTGTGGAGTGGCCAGTCCTCCCGGGAGGTGAGTTGTCACTTCCCTTCTCACTATCTGTGCCTCTCTGGCAAGTGTGTGCACCCTAAGGCAAAAATCTCTCAAAAAGAAAAGAAAATGTCCAATAAACTGAAATTTATACAACCAAAGAGAAGCTACAAATAAGCTCTACTGTAAAACATCTTTGCAAATGTGGTATGTTTGAATAATGGAATATTATGCAGCTATAAAGAGGAAGGGCATACTGACACATGGTATGACATGGATGAATCTTGAAATGCTATGCTAAGTGAATCAGCCAGACAGGAAAGGCTGCATGTTGTGTGACTCTATTTGTATGAAATATGGAGAAAAGGCAGATTTACCGAGACATAAAGCTGATCAGTTGTTGCCAGGAGCCAGGGTCAGGAGGAACAGGGAATGACTGCTAATAAGCATGGGTTTCTTCCTGGAGTGACAAAAATGTTCTGGAAATAAACGGTGCTATTGCACGACTTCATGAGATTACTAAAAAATAGTCTGAACTGTACACTTTCAAAAGATGCATCGTATTGGGACCAGCAGTTAGCGTAATGGCTATGTCGCTGGACTCCCACGTAGTCGACTGTGGTTTGTGTCCCGGACCTGGTGGCTTAAAACTCACGCCAGGCGCGTGTGCGTGCGTGCCCAAGATCCTGAGAGGAGAACAGAGGAGAAGGGATTGCAGCGTGGCCATCCCCCCGGGGGGTGATTTCTCGCTTTCTGTCTCTCTGTCTCTCTCTGTCTGTCTGGCGAGCGCACGCGTCCTATAGAGAAAAACCTCTCAAAAAAAAAAGAAAAGATGCATCGTATGGAAAATAAGTTTTATCGCAATGGAAAAACAATTTCACAATATACTCTAATTGCATGGTTTTGATGACAAAGAAATTTTCTCTCACTTATTTCCATACTACTGTGAAATTTGCTTAAATAATAAGTACCAAGAAGACCTGACTTTATTGTTAAATCAATCTGTAACAAATGTAAATTCAACAGGTGTGTGCTTAATGACCATGGCACTTAAAAGAATAAATAAAGTCTTTCCTTTTCCAAAATTGACTGCAAGGTTTTAGAGTCCATCAGCAGCAGAGATTTACCCCCAACAAGTCTTACCTGCCAACCACAGCATCACAACGCCCCTGAGCACATTCATAAAGCTTTTTGGATTGAAATTTACGGCCATAATATGTGCGGTGGGTTCTGGCAATTACCACCATATTTGCAAGGCAATTCTCATTAGTTAGAACTGGAAAATAATGTCAGCTCGGAAAGGTTACAGTGCCAAGAGCAACACTATCTACTGGGTGAAAATGCAGGTTGCATATGTACTCTGTTATGAACGATGTAAACTTTAAAAAGTGGGTTGATTTGAGTGAAAAAAGTTAAGTGTATGTATTCACACACTGAGGCACAATCTAAATTTCAAGTTATACCCCCAAATCTATCATACTCCAATGTGATTGACAGTCTTCATGAGGAAAGACGAAGTTTCATTGATAGAATGTAAAAATCCAATCTTACAATTCTGGAAAAGGACTGGAAAACTGAAATCTGCACCCTTGGTAAATATTCCAGCTGGCTCTTTCAGAATGCAATTTCAGTTTCAAGTGTATAACCTGGAAGGTGGCAGATGAAAGATGAAACCATGAATAAATGTATCAACCGGCAGCTCTCCTCTGACTTTGGCAGAACACTTAACAGAGATTTTGAATAACAGTATTTTTTCTTTCTTTTTTTTTAAAAGTAACTGCCCGAACTTGAAAGTGACTAAATTGAAAGTCACTTTGACTAAACTAAAAAAAAAAAAAAAAAAAAAAAATGCTGAAAAAAGTCAGGTTGGTGCTTGTAGCTGTTACTACATTTAAGGGGTGTGTATGATTCACCTCAGACACGTGTATTTTTCATTTAAGCCCATTATACCCTTAGCATAAAAACGAACACCAAAAACACAGGGCAGTCTGCAGCCCCACAGCAAGGCTGTATTTCTAGCCATTTATTTCTCCTCTTCTGTCCCTGTAAGCACCTACTTCCACACTTTTCAAGAGAGGGAGGAGAGGAGCGGCGGCGTCCGGGACCACCCCCCACCCCAAGCTCTCTCTTCTAGTGTCCCTCACACGTACTCCCAGGGCAGGTGGAAGGTGGCGGAGGCGCCAGGTGGGGAGGGGGCGCACATCTCCCACGCGGCTGGCATCCACCGTGCCGCCGCGGACACCGGAGGATTCGAGTTGACGGTCCCGTTTTCTTCCTTGCTAGATGGCGGCGGGCGCGAGTAGCGAATACGCGGAAATGTCCCCCTCCCAGCCGCGTCCCACCGATCCCGGAGCTGAACCCCGCCGAGGTCTCATCACTCACCCAGGCGGCAGACACAGAGGAGCTGCAGGCCAGCGAGGAAGCGCTTGGCGATGAGCATTTCCAGACGGTCCGGGGCCCCCTCGCCGCGCGGCTCCTCAGCTTCTCAGGGTGGCAAGAGAGCGGACGCGAAAGCAATGTGCTTATTTTCGCTCCAGTGTACGGACCGACGTGAGAGCCCGTGTGTGCGCGCGCGAGAGAGAGACAGAGAGACGGAGAGAGGTGGCTGGAGACGCGTGGCGGCGAGGGGCGACGCGGAGCCGCTAGCCCAGGCGCATGTCGGCAGCGAGCGGGAGTTCGCCTGCTTCGCCGGCTGCGGCGGCCGCGGTCTGAGCGCTCGGAGCGCAGCGGCGCGGGGTGCGGGTGCGGGTGCGCGCTCCGGCCGGCTGTGCGCGCCGCGGCTCGCGGCGGGGCGGGGCGGGGGCGCAGGGCCGCGCTGCTGGGAGCGTGCCGCGGGGCCGGGGTCGCGCGCGGGGGGCGGAGGGGCGCGGCGGGCGCTCTGAGTCGCGAGCCCGGGCTAGCCATTCACACTCCCACACCCCTCCCCTGCCCGCTGCACCGGAGTGCCGGGAACCCGCTGGGGATTCGAATCTTTGTGCCTAAGTCTCTTGTTAAAGACTCCTCATCCCTTTGGAAGAGAAGAGGCGGCCAGACTCCCATTGTCGCGCACAGCCACAGGTTGACCTTTGAGTGTCACTCCTGGGAACGGTTTTCATTTTACTCTTGTCCTCTCATGCTAAGTGAGTCCAATCAGGGTGGCGGGGGCGCCTGGGGAGGCTGAGTTCTCCTCCCTCCCCTTTCTTTGTATTTTCTCAGTGACCAAAGTAGTTCCAGACCCCATTACGTAGGAAATAGTTGACTCTAAATCATCTCCAGAGCCCACTGGGACCAGTCTGACCCTGCGGGGTCCCTAGACCCGGGTCGAACTGCCCTACTGTGCGCAGCTGCTTGAGGCAACTTTCCACACAAGCCAGGGTCGGTCCGGTCGACAAAATAACCCAAGTGCGTCCTTGCGGAGGGTCCCACGGGAAGATCTTTTAATTACTTCATTGAAGGAGATACAAAAGAAATGTAATGCACGCCTCCTGCTGCCTCTGAGCTGGAAATGTCACCGTCACCGCCTCTGTGCTTGTGTCTGTGATGGTGCCCATAACTGGGCACCTTGATGGTAGGGTGTTTGCTTTAGTATTCTAACCCTAGCTTTTGTCGCAGTGGAAAAACAAATGAATGAGGCAGCTGTTCCCTAAATGTCTGTTGAATAAGTAGTGGTATCCTTGTCCCTTCCCCACCCCTGCTACGTCCAGCCTTCAAAATTCATGAAGTGTTCATTTATGCGATATCCTTTAGCTATTAGTCCATTTTTCTACTTAAGTGAGATCCAATTTGGAGCCTTTTGGGAATCCATTCTACGATACAGAAAGCCAAGTTCTGGAAGTTTCCCTTGTATTCTTAGGAACAATTTGATGTAGGTATCTGGTACAGTGTGTACTCCTGTGTTTTGTCTCAAAAATAGTACTTTTGCTTTAAAAACATTTTTAAAAACTTATCTCATACAAAATTAGGTTCTGAATGTGTTTCAAGTGTTACTACCGGTTCTCACGAATGTCCACAACCTCTGATCAGTTGGCTAAATGCGCAGAGCTAAAAAGAGGCAGATTGCGACTTCCCCAGGAATTAATTACAGAGTTTAAAACTGTTTATTCAGGAGCACATATCAGTATTAAAACATTGACCCTAATCTTACTCTTCCCATTTGTAGAAATGCTGCAACTTTTACAAAAGTTGTAATGGGGGCTGATGGTTGCCACAAGTTTCCACATGAGAAAATGTTGAGCAGGACCAGCAGTTAGTGTAATGGTTATGTCGCTGGACTCCCATGTAGTTGACTGTGGTTTGAATCCCATGACCCAGTGGCTTAAACTCACGCCTGGCACGTGTGCGTGCGTGCCCAAGATCCCGAGAATGGAAGAGAAGGGATTGCGGCATGGCCATGCCCCCTGGGGAATGATTTTTCGCTTTCTATCTCTCTGTCTCTCTGGTGAGCACACATGCCCTATAGCAAAAACCTCTCAAAAAAAATGTTCAGCCATTTTTATGAACATAACAAGAAGTGTGTATACAAACTAGAAGTGCATAGGGTTCAGAGAAAGTATTTGGTATGGTCTGGAGTTGTCAGGGATTCTTAAAGATGTGGAATTAGGCAAAAGAGACTAATAGGAAAAAAACTGATGTCAAAGAAGATGGGAATAAGAATGAAAAACAAAACAAAACAAAACAAAACAAAACCAGATGTCATATGTCACAAAGATCATGTAAATTAACTTTGACCAGAGAGTGTTGGACCAGACTATGGTGAATATTGATTTTTTAGTGTGGTAGCTTGTACCTGGGATACTAAGCAAGAGGGAATCACACAAGACACTTTGAAGAACTTCAACTACTTAGAGGAAGCTAGAAGTTTTGCTCAAGGGAATGGTGGCGTTCTAAGAGTCCCAGTGATCAAGGTCGCCTCACTGGCCGACAAGGGAAATTCAGCAATAACCACCATTACAGTAATTCCTCTTTTATTTCGTCAAAAGCCACATCACTAGTCATTCTTTCAAGTTAGATCACCAAATAAAGGCACTATTAAAATAAAAGTTTCCTTGTTAAAAATGACAGGCGAATCTGTAGTCTCTGCTAATTCTTTTCTCGTAGTTAAGATTGACATTCACCTTCCTGAACAAATGCCATGTTGAAGAAGCAATGCTATTGATGTTGGCTTGGGAAGCAGGGTGGCAAACAATTCCATGAGACTGAGTGACAATGTGAAGCTGATTTGGAGGACCCACCCCTGTGGCTCTGATAGTCCTGGGGAGCAGTGATGGAGTGGGAGGTTGAGGTCCTGGGAAAGTAGGTCACGGAACAGCCCAGGTGTGGGAGAACAGAAAGCACTAGAAGGGCAGGAGCATCAAAACATACCTTCTCTTATATTTTGCAGTTTTCCTGGGGCTGTGATAATTTCTGAGAGATGTAACCTGATTGATATACATTAGCCATTGTGAGTTGAAGTTATAAACTCGCAAAACTACATGCCTTCAGTCTGAATGTGTGTGTGTGTTTGTGTGTGTGTGTGTGTGTGTGTATAGAGAGAGACAGAAAGATAAAGACAGAGACAGAAAGATAGCATATCTCTAAAGCTTTAACTCACGATGATGAACTAGATCCATTTGCTTCTCATCTACATACCATCCTTCCTGGAGCATTTTGTAAATTCAAAGTTATGCATAAACCAAAACTCAAGGATTATCACTCTCAATAAATATAACCTGTCGTTAAATACGAAAACTTTAAACAAAGAGATGAGAAGTGATTATATCAGGTGCACCTATACAAGGAAAAGAAATATTTCTGGAAGTAGAGAATTAGGCTACTTAATTGAGGATTTGACAAAATTTTGAAACTCGAGAGAGAACAGATTTGGGGTTCTTTAAATTGTATCCTTTACATTCATTAGTTCATTCCACACATTTCTATTGTGTCCATTACATATTCATTATGCTCTGCTTACATATGAATTAATCCATCTCTACCATAAATAGATCAAAGTCTAATAGGAAAGACACCTGCTACTAGAAAATGTCTTTGCATACCATTGCCAGATATTCCAGAAGGTGGGTTGTCAGGTTAAGTAATGATTAATATTTATTCATATAATATTCAGGACATACTTATATTTTAAAAATTTTATTGTTGGGACCAGTAGTTGGAGTAATGGTTATGTCACTGGACTCCATGTAGTCAACGGTGGTTTGAGTCTCAGACCGGTGGCTTAAAACTCATGCCAGGCACATGTGCGTGCATGCCCATGACTCCTAGAGGAGAATAGAGTAGAAGGGACTGCGATGTGTCTATCCCCCCTGGGGGGTGATTTCTAGCTTTCTGTCTCTATGTCTCTCTCTGTCTTTCTGGCGAGCACACGCGTCCTACAGCAAAAAACTCTCAAAAAAAATTATTGTTGGGACCAGCAGTTAGCGTAATGGCTATGTCGCTGGACTCCCACGTAGTCGACTGCAGTTCGAGTCCCGGACCCGGTGGCTTAAACTCACACCGGGCGCGTGTGCGTGCGTGCCCAAGATCCCAGAAGGAGAATGGAGGAGAAGGGATTGCGGTGTGGCCATCCCCCCTGGGGGGGGGTGGTTTCTCGCTTTCTATCTCTCTGTCTCTGTCTGGCGAGCGCACACGCCCTATAGCAAAAACCTCTCCAAAAAAAGAAAAAAAAATTATTGTTTACCTGAATTTAAATTTACCTGGGTGCTCTGTTTTTTATTTGCTACACCCGGCATTAGCACTTTGGTATGTCTGGGAATTGTCTGATGTCACATTGGTTATTTGTAATTGTGAAATGACCATGGCTTTCCATAAATTTTCTTCCTCCACAAATTATTTCCAAAGTGTCCCTAACATGAGTATAGATAGATAGAAATGGGAGGAAATGGGATATTTACTCTGCAGAATCTCATTTAAAGTCAATGAAAGTGCTATCAAACTAAGAATATGGTATAATAACCGAATCAAATGTAAAGGTAAAGGAGAAATAAAATATCCATGTCTCTTAAACTGTTGAGAGTAAGTCATTTCTGTTTAGCACAGGCAAATTATTATTCATTTTCATCCATTGTCATTGAAAATATAATTGAGTAGAAGTCACTAAGTTGAATCCATTAAATTAAGTAATAGTTATTTTTTTAGAAGTAAAATACAGTTTTGGTGGTTATAGGTGATTGTCAGAAGAAGATTGCATTTATATGAAGTCATGTAGTTTAGATTACCAGGATAAATTTATCCAGTGTTTTGTACCTGACAAATTTTCTTCACATCTGATTGACATACGGCATTTACTTAGTATTCTTGGAATTTGGTGACATTTTAGAAGAGTAAAGAGTAGTTTTACTTCCTGCAGCATATTGAAATCTTTTATTTAGATTTGTTCTATTAGTAACTTTCTACCTAAAAAGCAATTCATTTCTACTTATCTGAGTTTTGCATCTTTGTTTCTAATGATCCTAGGACTTTAGCTATTAATCAATGGCTCCTTATCACCTTTTTTCAGTATGAGGCACAAAACAGATTAGATAGTTCTCAGTGATAGCTCCTGAGCTGACAAAGATGTGTATCCAGCCCATCTGAAGAAACATAATTATGCTGTAGAGGAAAACCATAGCATGTGATACACTTACCTTTATAGAATCTGCTCATGATTGACTATAAAATAATTGAAACTTCAAATATTCAAAGATCAAGTATAGTTTAATGAGGAAATTATATTAAAGAACATAAAAAGGTAAGAATTATTTTTCCATGTCAGAAATATTAGTTATAATGTGCAATTCAGGATAACTCCTCTCTGTATCAGAATAATCTTTTTTTCATATTTTATATAATCTTAATTTAAAACAGTGGCTAGAGAAAAATTGTAAACTTTGAAAATTATTTGTAGACGGGACCCACAGATGGCGTAATGGTTACATTGCTGGACTACCACATAGTTGACGGCAGTTCAAGTCTCAAGCCTGATGACTTAAAACTCACGCCAGACTTGTGTGTGTGCGTGCTCAAAATCTCAAGAGGAGAATGGACGAGGGCTAACAGCATGGCCATCCCCCTTGGGGGGTGATTTCTTGCTTTCTGTCTCTCTGTCTCTCTCTGTGTTTCTCCTGCGAGTACACATGCCCTATAGCAAAAATCTCTATTTTTTTTTTTTTTTTTTTTTTTTTTTTGCAGACGAATATTACTTAAATTTTCGATTTGGTCTCTTACAGAGGATGCTTGTCATCATATCTAAGTTCTTAAGTCTTGTCTTAGTCCATTCAGGTTGCTATAACAAAATTGTATAGCTTAAAACTAATATAAATTTATTTTTCATGGTTTTGAAGACTGGGAAGTCCAAGAACAAGGTACTGGCAAAGTCAGTGTCTGGTGATGTCACAAGTCCTAGTACGTAGATAGCCATTCTTTTTTTTTTTTTTTTTTTTTTTTTGAGAGGTTTTTGTTATAGGGTGCATCCGCTTGCCAGAAAGACAGAGAGAGACATAGAGACAGAAAGTGAGAAATCACCCAATCACCCCCCCAGTGGGGATGGCCACACCACAATCCCTTCTCCTTTCTCCTCTTGGGATCTTGGGCATGCACGCACACACGCCCAGCATGAATTTAAGCCACCAGGTCCAGGACTCGAACCACGGTCGACTACATGGGAGTCCAGCGACATAGCCATTATGCTAACTGCTAGTCCCGATAGCCATTCTTTTGCTATAATCTCACATGATCAAAGAGCAGAACAGATTTGGGGCTCTTCAAAACTCTTGGGGGCCTCATTTTTTTAAGAGGTTTTTGCATTAGAGTACATGTGCTTGCTAGAGAGAGAGAGAGAGAGAGAAAGCAAGTGATAGAAACAGTGAGAGAGAAAGTGAGAAATCATCCTGCAGAGGGAATAGTCATGCCACAATCCCTTCTCCTCCATTCTCCTCCTGGGATCTTGGGCACATACACACATGTGGCTGGCATGATTTTCAAGCCACTGGGTCTGGACTCGAACTGCAGTTGGTCATTTGGGAGTCCAGAAACATAACCTCTATGCTATCTGCTGACCCCAAGGGAGAAGGCTCATTTTTTAAGGGCACTAATCCCATTCATGAGGGCTCTACCCTTATGACCAATCATCTTTCCAGAGACCCAACTTCCAAATCCCACCACTTTGGAGATTAGGTTTCAACATAGGAATTTTTGAGGAGATACAAATGTTCATTCTATAGCGGGATTTTTAAACATTTGATGTGTTATAATGCTATCTTCATTTGAAAATTTTATTTGCCTTGCAGATAAACTCAGTTTTATGATTTTTTTTTTTTTTTTTTTTTTTTGGAGAAGTTTTTTGCTATAGGGCGCGTGCGCTCGCCAGACAGACAGAGAGAGACATAGAGACAGAAAGCGAGAAATCACCCCCCAGGGGGGATGGTCACGCCGCAATCCCTTCTCCTCCATTCTCCTCTCGGGATCTTGGGCACGCACGCACACGTGCCCGGCGTGAGTTGTAAGCCACCGGGTCCAAGACGCGAACCGCGGTCGACTACGTGGGAGTCCAGCGACATAGCCATTACGCTAACTGCTGGTTCCCAGTTTTATGAATTTTTAAAATTAAGGATATTAGAGTCTTTTTGAGCCCCTCTTTATCTTGAACTAAAAATGTTTATTCAATTAACTAACCCATTTTCAAATGATTTTTATTCTTTCAATAGACTTTATTTTCTTTGAGAAGTTTGAAGTTCACAGAAAAATTAAACAGAAAGAACAGAAATTTCCCATCTATCTCCTTGTTTCTACTCCCAGCCACAGTTTTTTCCTGGTATTAATATCCTGCACCAGAGTGCTACATTTGTTACTGTTAATGAACCTACACAGACACAGCATTATCACCCCAAGTCCCTTGCTGACATTAGGGTTCACCGTTGGTGTTAAATATTCTACAGACTTTGACAAAAGTATAAAGACATGAATCCACCTAGTCCTAAAATGTCACTGTTCTGAAACTCTGCTGTGCTCAGGCCTGCCCCAGAGCTTAGTGGTTAAGGGAGCCAGATCCCACATGGCCAACCACAGTTGGAATACTGGCCCCAGCAGCTTCAAAACCACACAGAGTCTGTGCGTGTGTGCCTGACCCCCTGAAGGAGAAGAGAAATGGAGGAAATGGAGGAGGAAGGATTGTGGCGTGACCACCGCCACTAGGAGTGCTTTCTCCTGCTCCCTTCTTCTCTCTGTCTCTCCCTGGCAAACATATGCATGCTCTGGCAATTAAAAAAAAAAAAATCTCTCCTATGCAGTACCTACCCATCCTTCTCTTTTTTATTTTTTTGAAAGGTTTTTGCTATAGGGCACGTGCGCTCGCCAGACAGACAGAGAGAGACATAGAGACAGAAAGCGAGAAATCACCCCCCAGGGGGGATGGTCACGCCGCAATCCCTTCTCCTCCATTCTCCTCTCGGGATCTTGGGCACGCACGCACACGCGCCCGGCGTGAGTTTTAAGCCACCGGGTCCGGGACGCAAATCACGGTCAACTACGTGGGAGTCCAGCGACAAAGCCATTACGCTAACTGCTGGTTCCCTATTCATCCTTCTCTTTGAATCCCTGGCAACCACACTTTTTACTGTCTTCATAGTGTTGCCTTTCCCGGAATGTCATGTATTTGGAATCACATCACATCCAGCCATTTGAGATCAGTTTCTTTCACTTTGTCACATGAATTTAGCTTACCTCCATTGCGTGTCTGGATAGCTCACTTCTTTTTTAACTCTAAATTTTATTTTATTATGTGGCTGTATCATAGTTTATTTGTCCATTTGCCTCCTGAAGGACATCTTTGTTGCTTCTAATTCTGGCACTTATGAATAAAGTTGCTATAAATATCTGAATGCAGGTCTTCTGATGTGTCCGTACAATTTCACTCTCCGGCTGGTAATGAATGACAATTCCCATCACGCCACTACTTGTTGTTGTCACTGTTTTAGATTTGTACCATTCTAATTGGTATGAAGTGGCATCTCATCATTATTGGAATTTGTAGTTTTGCTGCATATAATATAGAGTGTATCTTCACTAGGTATGCTTATGTACCATAAGCTTAATTGGTGAGGTATCTGTTGAGGTCTTTGCCCATTTTTAAATCAGTGTTTTTGTGTAGATTTTCTTTTTTTTCTGAAATAATTTCAAGCTTACCTAAGAGTCGTAGAAATAGCACAAAGAATTATTGTCTACTCTTTACTCAGAATCTCTCATTGTTAACAGTTTACCTTTATTATTGTCTTTATTTAGTTCTTCTCTTTATAAACCTACATAACTATAAGTGTATCTAATATCTATATCTATAAACTAAAAAGATCTTTTTGTCAAAGTCATTGGTCTGGCGAACTTACGTCACCAACCACTCCCCAGGCTATTGGTTTTATCAAAGAAGCTTTTGTTGATTCCAGAATATTTTATTAAAAACCTGGTTTATGGGACCAGCAGTTAGCGTAATGGCTATGTTGCTGGACTCCCACGTATTCGACCGCAGTTCGCTTCCCGGACCTGGTGGCTTAAACTCACGCTGGGCGCATGTGCGTGTGTGCCCAAGATCCCAAGAGGAGAATGGAGGAGAAGGGATTGCGGCGTGGCCATCCCCCCTGGGGGGTGATTTCTTGTTTTCTGTCTCTCTGTCTCTCTCTGTCTGGCGAGCGCAAGCGCTCTATAGCAAAAACCTCTCAAAAAAAAAAAAAAAGCCTGGTTTATGATCAATAAGAAGAAAACTCAGTAACCATCACGAGCCACTGTGGGTTACTTAAGAATAAACTCTGCTAGATCCATGTTGTTTTCGTAGGATAGTTGCTCTAAACTTTGGTAATGTTTGTTCTCAAATACAATTGCCTTCCTTCCATCTCCTTTTCACTTTGTTCCTGGCTCTGTCCTTATTGGATATACTATCAATCACACCTCCTTCTTACAGAATGACTTGCTATTAGTCTTTTCAAACTTTAGTCCATGCTCGATACCAGAGTAATCTTTCTCGAACATGGAGAACACGCTAACAAACAGGAATTAGCATGAGTGATTGTTTTCAAAGATTCAAAAGTATTATCCAAAAAAAAAAAAAAAAAGAATCAATCTCTAGAGTGGGAACTTCTACTTGAGGTGCTTAGTTAAGTCAACAGTCTGCTAAATTGTTAATTATTGGGTGCACGAAAGTAATTGTTGGTTGTACTTAGAGAATTCTCTTACTTAACGTGGGAGAGGGTATTCCTCTTCTCTACTGTGCTGGTCACAGCCTAGTGATGGTGCCTCCATTTCTGCACATGTAGCTCCTTTCTCTTTACCCCAACACCACCTTTATTATGTTTCATGATAGAGAAAGAACATAACACGTGGGTCAGATTTTTTACCTTTTCTCTTAATCCATGGTCTGCATTCCATTATTCGAATAAGTCCCAATGGAATGTGTCCTGAAATTTGTATACGTTACTAACAGTCGCATGATCAAATTTAGGATTATTGCTAATTTCATTTCTATCCTATTCAAAGATGAAAGCATCCTTCCTGTTAGATAAGAGACAAAGTGTTTAAAGTCTTACAAGTTTAATTAAACATCGATAATTGCCTAATCTGTAGGTTTTTAAAACATGTCCAAGGTAGCTTAGAGTAGAAAGTAAATTTATAAAACCACTTCTGTGAATCAGAGATTCTTCATTGCATTGGGTCACTGAAATGAGCTGCTTGCTCTTCATCAAAAAAATGTCTGATAAATGGTTATGTAGCTGTTTCTCACCTATCTCCAGTTTTTGACCACACTAAAAGCCATTATAGTCATTTTTACATTTAGCCAAAATATTGACTGTCTATAATAGTCATCTATTCAAATTTAGGTACCCCAAATAAGTCACTTTCTTCTACTTGAAGAAAGAACTTCTGCTTTCCTCTAATGATGAAGTCTTCCTTCTCTTGCTAAATGCTAATTTTCCAAGTTGGACTTAACTCCCTGATTCTTCTGGAGCCAATGACAAACAATGTTTTCAATCTCTCTCTCTCTTCTCACTAAGTTATCACAATCTTTTTCTGTTTATGTTTTTTTCCTTGGGCCAGCTCCATGGCCTGGGGGTTAAGGCAGCTGGCTCTCAGGTGGTTATGCCCAGACAACCACCCAGTTAGAGGCCTGGGCCTAGCAGCTTGCCAGGCACGTGTGTGTGAGTCAAATCCTGAAAGTAGAAGGAATTAGCATATGACCACTGCCCTTAGATTTTTCTTTCTTCTTTCCCTCTCTATCTGTCTGTCTTTCTGGTGAGTGGATTTATCCTGTAGTTAAAAACAAAACAAACAAAAGAAGTCTTACTCTTGACCCCATGTCTCATTATAAGTATAGTCCCAGATGCCTCTTTCCTCGTAATTTTCTTGCAAGATTAGACTATACTCATTATCTCTACTTCCTCACCTTCTAATTTCTCAAAAAACCATTAAACCTAGATTTCTGCCTTCTTTATTCCAGTAATAGTTGAATAAATGCCTTTGTCCACTTTTCCTAGGCATACAGTTTTGCTACATAGTTTCTTAGCGAGTGGAGGCCTACACCTCCTGAGTATTCTCTGGTTGCTCTCATAAAGGATTATTTTCTTTGAAAGATAAAAAAAAAAAAATCACATTCTAATGGTCTACATGTGCAGTGTGCCCCAAATTTAATACTCATCACTATTCCCAAACTGACCCTTTCCAAAGTTCACAAATCCTGAGAAATCTCCTTGGCCCCTCTACTACATGTCACCATTCTGATCAGTTACCAGATCCTACTCTTAAATTCCATTGTGTTCTTATCAGTATTTCTTCACATAATTTATGAATCTGGCTTGCATTCAGCGCTTAATAAATATTCAAATACATGCTCTAACGTATTGAAGCAGGTCAGCTGCTAACCAGCACTACCAACTACTTTGCTTGCCTGCCTACAACAAGGATCCAGTCCTCATCTTTGCTGTTTCTGTCACTTTTTGGACACTGATTTAGATCCTAGACTAAGAAGCAATCCCCTTTCTCTTGACTTACTGGAGATGTTTTTTGATACAGACTCAAGAATACCCTTAACTCATTTGCCTCAATTTAGCACTTAGCAAGCCTTGGCTTTGTAGTTCTCTCCCAGTGGGCGCTGTTTGGCCTAGAACACCTCCAGTGCATGCCCAGATTACTATAGTCTTATCCTTTCCTCTTCCTTCATAATTAGCTCCTCCTCCCTCAATTCTAATCAATCAGGGCTGAATACTTCACACATTCCATGAGGTTTCCAGCAGCATCAGTGTTTGGCGTTTAGTTATTTTCAATGTTGAGTGTTAAGAAGCATCTCTACTTCTAGACTGTTGCAAAACCATGGCATTTGCCATTGGCCGTTTTCCCTAAGTATCCAATTTTCCTGTATTGTTTCTAGATAGCTTCTCTTCTTCCTTAAAATAGAAACAAAAGCTGAGGAGGCCTACAATCCTAAAGGATTCTCTCATTACTCAGAAAGGATGTATCTCAAATACACAATGTGTAATTGAGTAATGAATATAAACCAAGATTCCAGAAAACTAATTATCTCCCTCTGTTTTATCTCAGTCTATCATAATAGTGATTATAGCCACACTTAAATGGCAGCAATTAGGTACCAAGTGTTGTTCTAAAGGCATAATATATCATTGTTTAATTAATGTAGCAAACCTATGATATGGGTGCCATTACTATCTTCCCAATCTCATAGGAAAACAGAGGCAGAATGATTTGTCCCATGTCACACAGATCTTAAGTGACAGACCCTGTTGTGAAGGTAGTTAATGTGGTACCATGGTCCACATTTTATTTTTTCTTTTAAAATTCAGTCATTTGTGACCAGCAGATGACATAAGAGTTACATGTCTGACTGTGGTTCTTGTCCTGGACCCAGTGGCTTGCGAATCACACCAGGTGCATGTGTGTACATATGTAAGATCCTGTGAAGAGAATGGAGAAGGGATTACAGTGTAGCCATCCCTCCTGGGGAGTGATTTCTCCCTTTCCGTCTCTCTGTCTCTCTGTTTCTCTCTCTCTCTCTCTCTCTCTCTCTCTCTCTCTTTGGGGAGCACACATGCCCTAAGGCAAAAATCTCTAAAGAAAAAGAAAAATGTTTCCATTTACTAGCCTAGGTTCTGGGTGCAGCAGTAATGCTAGCACCCTGCAGAGCTAGAAGCAATAGAGCCACTGCAGTTCGCATCCTGGTCCACCTGAAAAACATCAGGGCACACACATGGTTACCTCAGATTCTGAAGGGCTGGAGCTCTTGAGAAAAGGAATAACTCAATGACAAGACCCTACCAAGGGTACTTTCTCTCTCTCTCTCTCTTTTTCCCTTTCCTTGTGTCCACATGTATTTTTTACCAATCAAATTCACACATTTCTTTCACAAGAAAGAGAGAGGAGGAGAGAAAGAGAGGGCACCCTTGGTAGGGTCCCACCATGCTGCAGTTCCCTTCAACCCTCCAGGTCTCCACCAGCCAGGCTGTAGGCTGTGGCTGGCACACTCAGGTGGGCTCCAGGTCTCTCACATAGCTTCCGGCATTGACATGTGGCACACTACCATCTGTGTCAATGTGACTGGGCCACTACATAAGTATTAATCTACTTTACTTCTCCCCCCAGGACACTTGGTAGATTTTATCCCAATTAATTCCTTGCCAAACTCAGATCAGGAAACTTTGCTTTCCTGATAGTATACTTCATAAAGCTTCCCCAGTGCAAATGTTAGTAATACCAGTGGTGTATGAGGTAAGAAATAAACATTATTTCAGGAATTCAAATGTCCCATCTGCTCAAATAAGATTGATATTACCCTGAGAAGTATTTCTGCTTTATGTTTCTCTTCAGTTACCCAAGTAAAGATATTTTGCAACATAATCCCTGAAAGGATTTTGGAAATTAATATAGGAGAGTGGAGCAGGAGGTATCATCTCCTCAGGGAAGGGTGGGGTGTTTCAATCTCTCTCTAAAGCCCTGCCTCGTGCCTGACACTAGGGGCTGAGAGAAACAAAAGAATAAATATATGCAACTCAAGTGACTAAAAGAGATTCTGCTTTAAGAGACCAGATCTTCCTTTAAAATTTAAATAAGAATACCCTAAGATCCTACTCTGTGTGACCACAGAATGTCACTGCTTGGCTAGACTGTAGTAGTTATAAATTCACTGAAGATTAAGGAGACTGTGAGGGAATCAGATTGCAGAAAGAAAATGCAAGAACATATCAGATATCATTGAATGTTCAATGTAGTTTTACAGGGTGCTCAACTCTTTGGCTTCCTCAGCTTCTAGCTTGACATCATTCATTGTTGAAATTCACTCATTCTGTAGATATTTTCTCAGCACTGATTTGTACTAGACATTATGAACAATGGAGGACAAGATAGTCTGCAGTCAAGGAACTTACAAATTAGGGAATGTTTTCATTGTACTTCCACTTATTACTAATTGTCTCAAACTCTCCTTTCTACATGAGGAACCTTAACTTTACAAACCAAAAGTCCCCTGTAAGTGCTTTACCTAACTGAAGATCAGCCTTCACCCTAAGATAAATTTTGCCCATTGTAGTAGTCACACAGATCTTTTGAAAGAGTCTCTTACTATAATATCAGAAGTATGAGAGCTGGAGTCAGACCTTGATACATAGCAAGAGTAAGAACTAAGGAATGAAAGATAAAAAGTGGCAGATAACTTCAGTGTGCTAAAATACTGTAAGAAAAAACATTCAAGACTTTTATAGTATAAGTAACAAAAATGCTGAAGCTACAGTGAGTGAAAAGTAAAAGAGTAAGTTACTTAAGTGATGTGATAAGTACATTACATAAAAAGGTTTATATTTATAGTGATATAAAAAGAAGTCTTAAAAGTCAACAAGAATGAAGATAAAAGGAAAAATATCTTAAGGAGAATGAATAGAAGTCAATAAAAGGAGAAAGAATATAAATAAATAAACAACAAGTGAACCATGAGGCCACAAAGCTCAGAGGTGACAAAAAATGAAAAGAACAGTTTTTTTTAAAAAACTCCACCTTTTAGCAATATAGACTAAACATAGACAAGGCTAAGATTGAAGAAATGAGGTTCTAAAAATGTGAAAGAAATGAGTAAAGTAGGCAAGCTCCCTGAGTGCCTAACATGGTTTTCTTATTTTTTTCTTCTTTCTTAGACTTTTGCTGTAGGGCACATGCACCTGCCAAAGAGAGACAGAGAGACAGAAAGAGAGAGAGAGAGAGAAGGAGAGAGAAAGAAAGTGAAAAATTACCCCCTACAGGGGAGGACCACACTACAATCCTTTCTTCTCCATTCTCCTCTTGGAATTTTAGGCAAGCATGCACATGTGCCCGGTGTGATTCTTGAGCTACCACTCCAGGACTAGTATGGTGCTTGGCCACGTGGGAGTCCAGCACCTTAACCACCAGTCCATCTGCTGATCTTTTCCAACTTGCACAGAATCATTTCCCTTATTAAGGTCCCCAAGTCTGGAGAACAAAGGGGCAATAGTAAGACCCTGTTTTCTTCCCTATGGCCTCTAGTATCTGGCTAATTTCCAAGATGTAATCAGCAAAGAAGCACACAATAATAGCAATATTTATCATTTACTTACCGCTTACTCTATGCCAAATGTTTTTGCATCCATTATCATTAAACACTCCCAATCCCCATGAATGAGGTATATCATTTCCCCATTTTTCTCCCAAGGCCCAAAGAAGTTAGTGTTGATGAAAGCCAAAAAAACTGTGGTGGTACAATTAAAGTTAAAGTGAGTTTCTCTGATTTCAATGTGTATACTCTTTTCATAAGTGTAACTCAAATGTAGTCAACCCTAGGAGGGCATCTTTCTCAAGCAGCAGTAGCCAGTATTTACTATGTCACCTAGTGACCCCTGCAGTTCAAACAGAATTGACACATTTCCTGCTAGTTTATATAATGGAACAGATTCTTCATAGTGTTTATATCCTTATATATGGACACTTGGAAATTAAAATGTAAAGATCAATCAAGCATAGTTAATAACATGAAGGAGTCCTAAAGAAGAGGGAAAATTAGAATGACAAAAAGTAAAATAGAGAATAGGAAAAATGAGTATATGAGCCAGGATGGGGTATATATGTTTCAGTAACGAAGAAAAATGTAATTTATTATTTTCTTTCTTGAGTCTGTTATGGGATCAAGTGAATCTCTAGAGTAGGTGCCTTGGATGTGGTTTTTTAGCAATCCACTATACTTTGAAATTTCAACATCTTCTTAACGTGTGTTTCCACAATTTCAGGGAAATAGAGTGCTGGTCAGCCTTGCACTGTCAACTTAAAGCTCTCAAAACAGATATGGCATGTGTCACTTTCTTTCCGATCCATTAGCTTTCCCATGTGCCTAGAAGGAGAGGAGAGAAAAATATACTTATGTGGGGGCAGTGGACGTGTCTTCTACATAGAGCAAAGAGAAAGGGGTGGGGAGAAAATATAGGATTACAAAATAAAATATAAAGAAACCCCAAATCAATAGAGTGTTTTTTTTTTATGATTGCATAATGGTTTGATAATTGTCTTGCTTGCTTTTCTTAGATTCTGAATGTTAAAAATTATTCTAAAATATTTTAGGAAAAAAGATGAAAGATCTTCTTTGTCAGTGCTAAAACAGCTTACGACATGTTAACCCACACCCTCCATCAGTCTTCAAGATGTTGCTTCGTCCCTGAAGGCTTCTGTAGGAGGTTGAAGAGGGTGGATGAATAAGGGTGAAAGGACTGAAAATGACAGCAAAGCAAGCAGTATGTATTACAAAAGCAAGCCACTTCTGTGATTCTTCTCTATGTTTTTCACCTTCAGAAAGAGAAATGTTGACTACATTTATGTACTTTAAGATTATGAAGGAATGAACTCTTGTCTGCTGGTATTGATGGCAATACCAGTCATTCTATCATTGTGTATAGAACAGAAAAATGAATAATTTTACCATTTTCATTTTGAGCCACATTTCCTTGTTTCAGTTAGAATACAGTTTTAAAAAAACTACTGGTAGAAATAAGAAATATTGCTGGACTAGCATGAGGAAAGAACATGGTCCTTAGCTTAGCCGAGGGACATAATGTTCCTGTAGGTTGTGCCGCAGAGCTAACGTAATCTAGGTTAGATTAAAAATTACATGGAGTGTCTAGATTTTCATATATTTGTAGCAGTCAGTGAAGAATATAGACCCATGGGGTAAAAACATGAGAAAGCTATTTTTTTCCCAATTAACTGTCCTGAATAGTTGCTATGTTGTAAACTTCTTTTCTCATCCATATTGCATCTTAGACGGAGTCAGTAAATTTTCCAGGCACTTTGTTTATTAAGACTTACTCAAGGTGATGCACTGCTCAAGAGAGGATGGGTCCCGTGTGGTGACCATGGTTTTGAATCTTGGGTTAGTCAGCCCATAGCATGCCAAGCACATGCTTGAGTGGCCAAGACCTTCAGAGCGGAGGACTGGAGGGAGGGGTTCACAGCATGACCAGACCTTGTGTGGGGTGCTCATCTCCTTTTTTCCTCTCTCTCTTTCTCTCAAATTCTCATGTGCACACACCCACATGCTCTAATGGATACAGAGAAAAAACCAACTTACTCCAATCAAATTGACATCTTTAATATCCTGTGAATTTAAACTTATTTTTTTCCTGCAACCCTCCACTCCCTCTAAGGTGGTTTTTTTGTTTCTTTTGTCTGTTTATTTCTTGAGAGATTTTTCTACTGTCTTCCAACAGCTCTACTGAGTTCATTGTTTCTCTTTCCATATATTTCATTTCAAGAGCTTTTTTTGTTCCTAACTGTTCTTTTGAAAAAGTATCCCACTGAGACTACATGAATGTTGTTTTCTCATCTATATTCTTCATCCAATCTCCACTAGGATGAAGAAAAGATAGTAATCTGAAGGTGTGAAGAAGATCTAAGATTCTAGCCTAGTTATTATTTTATTTATTTATTTATTTATGGAGAGATTTTTTTTTTTTTTTTTTTTTTTTTTTTTTTTTTTTTTTTTTTTTTTTTTTTTGCTGTAGAATGTGGGTGTTCACTGGAGAGACAGAGACAGAAAGCAAAAAATCACTCCCAGAAGGGATGACAACACCACAGTCTCTTCTCCATTCTCCTGGGATTTGGGCATGCATACACACGTGCCTGTAATGATTTTCAAGCCACTGGATCCAGGACTTGAACCATGGTCAGCCATGTGGAAGTCCAGTGACATAACCACTATACCATTTGCTGGCCCCAGAATATAGTGTTTAATTTTTAACATTGGATCTCCACTAAAATTCTGAGATTGCAGGGAAATTGCCACTCAATATATGATTATATGCTGAATTGGCTATTATTCATTTTATTTTTTCTGTTTTTTTTTTTTTTTTTTTTTTTTTTTCTGTCATAGTGGTGAGCAGTCACTAGAGAGAGACAGAAAAACAGTGAGAAGGAAAGTGAGAAATTATCTCCTGGGGGCAGGGTGGTCATGCCACAATTCCTTCTTTTACAGTCTCCTTCTGAGATTTCAGGCACACATGCACATATGCCTGGTATGATCTTCAAGGCACCAGATCCAGGACCTGAACCATGGTCGGCCAGGTGGGAGTTCAGTGTCTTAACTTCCACACCAACTGCTGACCCCAAGCTATTATTTATTTTCTAAGAGTATCTTGTTCCTCCAAGTTTAATTACAGAGCTGTTCTGAGTGATTAAATAGTTGATTACAGTTTGTTCGTGTCTGTTTATTTACTCATATCCTTGTCCTCACATAAGAGTACATATTTGTGCTCACACAGTTTATGCAGATTCTCAAAGTTTCATCATTCAGGGCTAAGAATGTATATCCTTTCAAATGAATATACTACTAGGTGATTTACTATTAGGTGTATTTTATAACAGATGGCTCTGTGAAATAAAGAATAGAAGTATTAAATTAGAAAAAAATTAATTAGTATTAAAATAAAAAAATATGAGACCATCATTCAAATAAGATCATACTTATTGTATTTAAAAAAAAATTTAATTTTTCCTTACCGCTTTTATATTTAATTGTCTTTATTTTTTAATTTCAAGTTATTTTATACATTCAATCACGTTATTTAGCTTGCAAAGTGAATATGCCAACATGTGTGCATTTTTCCCCAGTCCAGCTGATAATACTATAAAGTTATCTATAACAGATAATACCCCACTTCTTTGTCCCGTTAATGCTATGCCTCTCTATTTATCTCCTCAATGTCCTTCCTCAGACTCTATTCCTTCACCCACCCTCTTCCCACCCTATATCTGGTATTCACAACCATTTACTGTGTTTCTATATCCTTTAGTCATTCAGTTTCAGTCATAGAGTGAGGATACTTGGTATATATTAAGTGGAGACATACAATGCCTCTCCTTCATAGCCTGGCTTGCTTCACTCAGCAGTAAATCTTCCATATTCATCATAAATTCTCAGGGGGCGAGGTTAAATGATATCACAATCTATGATTTACAATTCTGCTTTTTTTTTTTTTTTTTGCCATAGGGCTTGCATATTTACTGGAAAGAGAGATAGAGAGAGAGAGAGAGAGAGGAAAAATGAGAAATTCACTCCTAGCAGGGATAACCAGAGTCCAATCCATTCTCCCCCATTTTTTTCCCTCAGGATTCTGGGCACTCTTGCATATGTGTGTGGTGTAATTTCAAGCCACTGGGTCTGGGTCTCAAACTGCGGTCAGTTATGTGGGAGTCCAGTACCTTAACCACTGTGCCACTTGCTGGTCACTCATCACTTTCTTTTTCTTAATGCTTTCTGATTCTATTTAAGAAACTTGCATTAGAACTGCATCTATCTCTCATAATAATCATTTTCATGCTTTGTAGTTCTTTTTTCTTTCATCATTCTGAAGTAAACTCGAATATGAGTTTATTTTTATACATGATAGAAAATGCATTTGCTTTATTTTGCAAATCAGGATCTCCTTTTTTTCAGTTCTGCCAATTTTTTTTTTTTCTTGACAGGACGATACTGTTACATTTATCTTAATGGCAAGATTATCCAAAAGATAAACCCATTGCTTCTGTGCCTGGAGCTAATTTTCACCACCTCTTTGGGTCTTACAAGCTTACTTCAGGTGTGATGTTGGTTGAAGACAGTTTCCCTCTTCTATCTATCCTGTACAGGCCTGTGATCAATATTTTATAATACTATTGTCTGCGAAAATCTAAATAACTTAGAGCTGTAATTTTTTGTTGTTGTTGTTGTTTGGGTTTTCTTTTTTTTTTTTTCAGCAGAAGGGGCTTAATGTATGAAATTTATTAGCAGATTTGAGGGCTAAAGAACAAGAAGAGAACACTGAGATCACCCAGAGACAATTAATTGTAATAAGCTGCAAAACAAAAACAAAAGTGACAGGTTGAAGTTTTCAAAACCTAAGAGCTTAGAGAAGGATTCTGTGGCATTGGATTTAGACTTTTTTTTTTTTTTTTTTGGAAAGCTTGTTACTAGTTTGTTTTTATTTAACAGCAGAGTAATACAGGATACATAGTTTCCAAAGGTCACCAGTACTTCAAGGTTTAAGAGAAAAACAACTTCTGCCACAACTATCCATCTGAGTCCCTGGGTTGGGACTCATCATTTCCTTCAGCTAATTTTTAAAAATTATCTCCATATTTATTATTATTATTATTATTATTATTATTATTATTATTATTTGGAGAGGTTTTTGCCATAGGGTGCGTGCGCTCGCCAGACAGACAGAGAGAGACAGAGAGACAGAAAGCGAGAAATTACCCCCCAGGGGGGATGGCCACACCGCAATCCCTTCTCCTCATTCTCCTCTCGGGATCTTGGGCACGCACGCACACGTGCCCGGCGTGAGTTTTAAGCTACCGGGTCCGGGACACGAACCGCGGTTGACTACGTGGGAGTCCAACGACATAGCCGTTACACTAACTGCTGGTCCCTTATTATTATTATTTTTAATTTCATTTTCTTTTATACATTCAATCACCTTATAGAGCTGTAATCTCTAAAATCCAATAATATCATGGTCAAAGAAAATAAAGGAAAATTGTGCTTTATTGCCGTACATTGATCACTTTACATTAGGGTGTTTGGGTGTTGAGGAGATGCTTTAATCTTTTTTGGGGTGATGATGACTACATTTTTTAGATAGCCAATAAGAAGAGCAATAATGGTAGCAAGTGCTGGATTTGCCAGGGATCAACCCATTCTAGCTAAGAGCAAAAGGGAAGAATGAACTCTGGAGGAGTAACACCCATTAATGAAAGTTATTCTTCCAAGTGAAGTAGGCAGGATGTGACAACTGAAGCTTGAAACACAGAGACGCATCTGGATCCTGGCTCTGTGATTTGCTTGCTGTGCGAGTTTAGGAATTTACCTAAACCTCAGTTATCTCAGTGATAAAATGAGAATAATATTTATTTTATAGGATTGTTATGAGTATTAAATGAGATCATATAATATCCTTTACAAAGTGTAAAGTGCCATAGAAATCCATGTGGAATAATTGTTTCATGATTTCTGTTACTGAAAGGTAGATTATACCCTACAGGATGATCTAATACAGCCAGACATAGCATATACTTAATAAATGGGAGCGCCTTTCCTCATTCAACGAAGAAAGATGTTCCACAGAAATAAGTATTTATAAGACTCCATAAGGACTCCAGCACAATATAAGCTTTTTGGGGGAGAAAGAAGACAATTATAGGGAATATTCTACAGTTTATACCATTTTATTGGCCAAGAATGATTACTGTTATAGAAAGAATAGCAGCTCTGTGATATATGGCACAAGTGGTTTCTTTTTTCCCCCAAAATAAGACTGAAAGAACTGGTAGGTTTTCCTTTCTGAGGATTAGGTTTCTGTATATTAAAAATTATATTGTTAAGAACAATATTTTGCTGCTTTTACAACAATGCATATGTAGAAAAATTAGAAATAAAAGAAAAAAGTCATCTACAGAGGATAATACCATTTAGTAATAATGGTTATGATTTGTGTTGCATTTCCATCTGTCTTTAGTCTGTGTATTCACACAGCTACATAAATGTGTATGTGTTTAAACATATTTTATCATATGAAATATACATGATTTTGTGAATTATGACATCTACTTATGGCCTGATTTTTTAAAACTCTAACTCTTGTCAGGTTCGGAATTTATGAGAAAGCTTCCTTTAACTTGAAAATTTTAAAAATTATGGTTTACAGATAGTCATCTTTCAAAGTGTTCAGTTTCAATATAAGGTTGGTGTATAAAGAAAGTCACATTCTCTCAGTGTGAAAAAGCCTGGCAGATCAGCCAGCAGTCCCTTCTCAGGGTAGTTTAATTGTCCTGGTTTGGTATAATGTCTGAATTAATTTTCACTGCAACCAATTAAGGCTAATTTCCACTTTTACTCAAGAGAAAACTATGATGGAATTAGATTTTTGAGTAAGAACTATGGCTCCTCTATTATTCTTTTTGATGCAATGATTTTTTTTTTCAAGTTGTCATTCAGGATAGGTGAGTTGCAAAGCACAATGAGACAGGCTTATACTGTGGGTGAACAAGAACAAGTTTAAATGTGTGTTGAAATGATTTGAAAGCAAATTTCACAATGCTAATTGTGCTTCAAAGTAATCTCTGTTATGAGTGAAATCTTGCCAAGGAATTGAATGTCATCTAGTTATTATATAAAACAAATGTAAACCACATCACTATATATTATTATAACATAATACTACATAAAATAAGTACAAACATTTTTGATATTTAGACATATAATATAAATCAAATTATATAAAATATACATGATAATCTTTATCATTTTTACAATGAGAAATTCAGCCGAAACATGTAATAAGACTGTGGTATGTAGTCTAGTCTTATAAATGAAGGTAGTCCCTATTTTTAATATATATTATTCTTAAGCAAGATACAAGGGAAACATTATACACATTTTTTGTACAGGGAACAATAGTAATATTATCTAAAATTTTGATTGCTGTATATCACTGTACTTCACATAGATAATGTTGGGAAAGTCCATATTGTAAGTTGATATTTTTACAAAGCAGCTGTTATTTTGTTAAATTTTATTTGAGACATTTTCAGTTCAGTGAACTGTGTCTTGATATTCATTAAAATTCTCATTTAAAAATTCTTACCTAAATCATCATTGAAAATGGACATCCCATTTGAAAATTAACAAGCAGTAGTCCTCCAATTCACTGAACCATCTTTTCTGAAAAGTATAATGAACTTTTAGCTATCATTTAGAGTAGTTTATCATATAGTGCTATGTTTTGTAAGCAATGTGATGAATAAATACAACACTTGGCTTAAATTCTATTACATATAATATTAATTATCCCTAATGTGAACCTCCCAATTTATTTTTGGATTTATTATTATTGTGGCTTTAATTACGTGGCATTAGAAATGAAATGAACAAAACTAAGCATTAGTGGATCACTCAATGCTGAAAGTGCATTTTCTGGCTTATGTCAATTATGACTTATTATACAGACTTGCTTTGCTTATGAGAAAAACTGGAGAACATGCCAAATATGGCTATAATTCAATATAGATTGGGCAATCACTGCAGTTTCAAAATTCTTTACACCTTCTGTATCAGCCTACACAGTATCTCACAAAGTGAGAAAAATAAGTCATTCTACCATAATTTAGTGGTACTTTATATCTTTTAGCACAAAATACATACTCATGTGAGTTTTATTACTAAAGTAGAAATATCACTCTTAAAATTATTATAGTACACACTAGGGAGAAGAAACATTATTTATGATTTTTGTACACAAAGGGGGGAAAATAGCAAAGAGAACAAGTTCTGAAATGTTCAGTAAAAATAGCGTACCATCTGTATTAGTTAGCTATTGCTGCATAAAAAATTACCCCAAAAGGTATTAACTTAAAGCAATTATAATTATCTCACAATCCTCATTTTTGGAGGGTTAGGGATCTGGCAGTAGCTTTGCTCAGGATTTTTCATAATATTGCAGTTAAGTTGTTGGCCAGGACTCCAGCCTCTGAAGACCTGAGTGGGTGTGAAGCATCTGTTTTCAAGTTCATTCATATGGCTGTTGGCAAGAGGCTTCAGTTCCTCACCACGTACTACTAACAACATGAGTTCCTCCAGTGCAAGGGATCCAAAATGGATGCTGCAGGGCTTTAGAAACAACCCTCAGAAGTAACACACCTTCACTTCTGCCTTAGTGTTCTAGTCTTGCAGACTGACCCTGTACAATGTGAGAAAAAACTACATGAGGAGAAAAGCTCCTTGGGAACTTGAAGGTTGGCTACCATATCTTCCCTTATTCATCTGTTTGCAAATTCATTAATTTTAAAAAAATAATTGCTAACTTTTATTAATTATTATTATTTTCTAATTTGCTACAGGGCACATGTGCTCACCAGAGAGCAAGCGAGAGAGAGGGAAGGTGTGAAAGCAAGCTGCCAGGTCTGGGACTTGAACCATGGTCAGACATGTGGAAGTTCAATGCCTTAAGTATCACACCACTTGCTGGCCCAATCATTCATTCATTTTTAAACACTCATTAAGCTTTTTCTATATGCCAAGAACCATGCTAGATGCTGGAGATACAACAAACAAAAAAGACACGGTTCTACGTTCATAAAGATGAAGAAGTACCAGACAGTCACAGAGATTCAAGTTGTGTTAAGGAAGGCCACGTGTAATCTGGTAGGTTCTCTCAGTATTTTGTTTCTTATCTGACTCCATGAATATAGGAACAATTCCTACCTTAACTAATATGCTCCGCCTTCTGTAATGACTTTAATTCCATTTTACCTTACTAAACATGTCATGAAGATCTTGGAATGTTTCTTCCTTAAAAGCTGTTTCACCCTGAGAATACTAATTTAAATAATACTTTTTAATCACAACTGACATTTCTGACTTCCTTATTTTTTTTCTTTCATTTATTTATTTTTACATTTTCCCACAAACATTTACTTTACATAGCAAAAAATTCTAGCTCATACTCCATAATTCTTGATGGTTTACAAACAACTTTCAAAATTTCAAAATACTGAATTTTACAGATAATGTTCAAAATATGTCTTATAATATTTTTACATTTTCCCACAAACATTTACTTTACATAGCAAAAAATTCTAGCTCATACTCCATAATTCTTGATGGTTTACAAACAACTTTCAAAATTTCAAAATACTGAATTTTACAGATAATGTTCAAAATATGTCTTATAATTTTGTATAATTTTATAACTCTATAACAACAGAAGCAGTATGGTTTCAAATATATATATATATATATATATATATATATATATATATATATATGTATTTAGAGTGCAGACACTCGGTATATATTAAGTGGGGACATACAATGCCTCTCCTTCATACCATGGCTTGCTTCACTCAGCAGTAAGTCTTCCATATTCATCCACTTCTTTTCAAAAGCCAGGGTTTTGTTGTTTTTTATGGATGAATAGTATTCCATTGAGTATATGTGCCACAGTTTTTCTAACCATTCATCAGTTCGTGGGCATTTAGGTTGTTTCCATGACTTAGCAGTCGTGAAAAGTGCCACAATAAACATCGATGTGCAAGCACTTTTTTGATTAGGGATTCTTCTGTCCTTCGGGTAGATAACAAGGAGTGGGATTGCTGGATCATATGGTAGTTCTATTTGTAGATCTTGGAGGAATCTCCAAATTGTTCTCCACAGTGGTTGGACCAATTTACAATCCCACCAGCAGTGTAAGAGAGTTCCCTTTTCACCACACCCCCTCCAGCACTTATCATTTTTTTTTTTTTTTTTTAATCTTAGACATTCTGACTGGGGTTACGTCATATCTCATTGTTGTTTTGATCTGCATTTCTCTTACAATGAGGGATGTTGAGCATTTTTTCATATGCCTTTTAGCTATTCGTATGTCATCTTTAGAGAGTGGTTTTTTCAACTCATTCTCCCATCTTTTAATAGGATTGATTGTCTTTTTCCGAACAGCTGCTTGAGTTCCTTGTGAATTCTGGTTATCAGTCCCTTATCTGATGCATAGTTTACAAAAATATTTTCCCATTCTGAGGGCTGTCTGTTCACACTAATCACTGTGTCTTTTGCCATGCAGAAACTTCTTAGTCTGATGTAATCCTACTTGTCTATTTTAGGGATCGTAGACTGTGCGTTGGGAGTCTTATTTAAGAAGTTTTTCACTACCCCAATGTCTCCCAGATTTTCCCCGGTGTTTTCCAGGAGCAGTTTTATAGTTTGAGGTCTTAGATTTAGATCTTTGATCCACCTTGACTTTATTTTTGTCAGAGGTAAGAGGTAGGGGTTCAGATTCATCTTTCTGCAAGTGGAGATCCAGTTTATTTTTTTTTGTTTGGAGAGGTTTTCGCTATAGGGCACGTGCGCTCGCCAGACAGACAGAGAGAGACATAGAGACAGACAGCGAGAAATCACCCCCCAGGGGGGATGGTCATGCTGCAATCCCTTCTCCTCCATTCTCCTCCTGGGATCTTGGGCAAGCACGCACACGCACCCGGCGTGAGTTTTAAGCCACCGGGTCCAGGACGCGAACCGCAGTCGACTACATGGGAGTCCAGTGACATAGCCATTACGCTAACTGCTGGTTCCCGAGATCCAGTTTTACCAGCACCATTTGCTGAAGAGGTTTTCCTTTTCCCACTGAATTGACTGGTACCCCTTGTCAAAAATCAGTTGGCTGTATGTTTGAGCATTCATTTCTGGGGACTATTCTGTTCCATTGGTACGCCTGTCTGTTTCTGTGCCAGTACCATGCTGTTTTGATTACTGCAGCTTTGTAGTATATTTTTGGCTCAGGGAGTGAGATGCCGCCCACTCCACTCTTCTTGTGCAGAACTGCTTTGGCAATACGGGGTCTTTTATGATTCCAGACAAACTTTATGATTGTCTTTCCTAGATCTGTGAAGAATGTGTCTGGTACTTTGATTGGCATTGCATTAAATAGGTAGATTAATTTGGGTAAAATTGCCATTTTGATTATATTAATTCTTCCAATCCAGGACCATGGAATGTCCTTCCACTTTTTTGTGTCATTTTCAATTTCTTCTTTTATCTTCTCATAGTTTTCCTTGTGGAGGTCTTTAACTTCTTTAGTTAGATTTATCCCTAAGTATCTTATACTTTTTGTGGCTATGGTAAATGGAACAACTTTTTTCAGTTCTATCTCAGTCTGCCTGTTGTTCATATACAGAAATGCTATAGATTTCTGGATATTAATTTTGTATCCTGCAACGTTACTGTATTCATGTATTACTTCCAGAAAATTTTTTATGGAAACCATTGGGTCTTCTATGTATACAATCATGTCATCTGCAAATAGAGAGAGTTTCACCTCTTCTTTTCCTATTTAAATGCCTTTTAATTTTTTCCTCTTTTCTGATTGCAATGGCCAAGACTTCTAGTACTAAATTGAAGAGTAGTGGAGAAAGTGGACATCCTTGTCTTGTACCCGTTTTTAGTGAAAAAAGCTTTCAGCTTTTCTCCATTGAGGATGATGTTCGCTATGGGTTTTTCATAGATAGCTTTAATTGTGTTGAGAAATGACCCTTCTATGCCGATTTTTGCCGAGAGTCTTGATCATGAAGGGATGTTGTATCTTATCAAATGTTTTTCTGCATCAATTGATATGACCATATGGTTTTTATCTTTCTTCCTATTAATATGGTGTATTACATTTATGGTTTTGCGTATGTTGAACCAACCTTGCATTCCTGGGATAAAGCCTACCTGATCGTGGTGTATAATCTTTTTTATAAGTTGTTGTATACGACTTGCTAGTACCTTGTTGAGAATACTCGCATCTATATTCATCAGGGATATTGGTCTATTCTGACTTCCTTATTTTACTAGTTGTACTGAGATTGTGCTTCAGCACTATCGTGAGTTCTAGATGATTTATTCTCATACTTTATTCCCATCTGCCAGTCTTGTCCTATCTCACTTTCCTTCCTTTTTGTTCTCTATAATCTATCATTTTAAAATATTTATTTATGTATTTATTATTTTCTTTTGTCCTTTTTCATTTTTGAGAGATTTTTTGCTATAAGGTGCATGCACTCACTGGAGAGAGACAGAGACAGAAAGTGAGAAATCACCCCCCCAACCCCCAGTAGATGACCAGGCCACAACGCCTTCTCATCCATTCTTCTCTCAGGATGTTCAGCACACACGCACATGCATCAAGTGTGAGTTTCAAGCCGCCAGGTTCATTACTCAAAGCAAAGTCAGCCATATGGGAGGACAGTGACATAACCATTATGTCATCTGCTGTCCCTATTTGTTATTTTCTAGAGGGCAAGTGCTGGCCCATATCATTTTAAATTTCCTATTACCAACATCCCCAGTTCACATCCCCTCGTTTGACAAAGCTCTAAACCAGAATGAACTAAATTATCTCATTTAGGTATTCCTTTAGGTGACAGAATGCTACAAAAGAAATCCAAAGTAGGATGAATAAGTTTCACTATTAATTTATAACCATCCCACCAACACCAGAAACATGATCTAATTCCTCAAGTCAGCTTGTTCTTTCACTATACACAACTATGCATTCTTCTTTATTGTCAGTATCTGACCCAGTCACTAGCCTCACATCTTTAACTCTCAACAGAAAGCTTCCCAAGAGGAAATTGAAGTGACCATTTGGAGCTGGGTCAACTTTGCTCCGTTATATTTCCAAATGTAATTCTAGTTGTACTCATTCTGTCTTCCATCTCTCTTCGTTTAATGAAGAAAATGGGCTGCTCTGTTCCTATCCAAGACAAATACCTTCACATTCATCCAGACCACATTCCTTACATAAGATCCTCATCCAGTCCATTATTATCTAGCTTTCTATTTCTTCCTCTCATTATTATGTCGCATTGCTGGAAAAGTCATGATGCAATTTGAAAAACATGCCTAGACTTTTCTGACCACCCCGTATTTTACCATCAGCAGACAAATTTTAAGTCTGAGATAATACTTTTTCCAAGTTCAAAATAAATTAAACAAACTGTTTTTGGACGGTACATCTCTTTCTCCCATGTTTTTCTTGCCTATATTTTCTTACCAAATTTATCCATTTCTACCATAGTTAAAGTTTGTTAAAACTCACAGTGATTTCTATGTCACTAATTCCAGTAAACTTCATATTAATCTTTCTTGACTTCTTTCAGCTTTTGACCCAATTAGCTATTCCCTCTTTTTTGAATTGTTATTTTTCCTTTGACTGCAACAATATTACATTTTCTTAGTTTTACTTTGAAATCTCTAGGAATTGTTTATCTGTATTTTTTGGATCTCCTTCCTTTATTATCTGACTATAAGATACTGGAGTTTTTGGTTTGTGCCTCTCTCTATCTCTACCCTGAAGTGATCTTATTTTCTCATGAAAGATTATGACATGAAATCTTCCATATCTGTAATGTCTCTGTATTGACCGACATGCATGGCAATCCCTTTTGAAAAAAGCAATGTAATGCACTGTAAAGTGATGTGCAATTCAATGTAATATAAACAAGATTATGATGATAATAAATAAAAAAAAGAAATTAAAAAAATTAAAATAAATGAATAAAAAAATATGAAATCTTGTATAACACATAAGACTAATATCAATGGTTTAATTGCATAGACGATACTTGTCTCATGTCTCCAATGTGGGCATTCCCAACCAGTATGATTTCTATATCGACTTAAGTTCTCACTCCAAAAGCTCGAAAAGGTTTTTTAATGATAGAGATCCTGAGATTATGTGCACACTCATGCTAGATGGAGACAAAGGAAGAAGAGAGAAGAGAGAGAGAGAAAAGCATCTCAATGGGTCTTGTCATGCTACAATCCCCCTTCCCCAGCCTGCAGCAACTCAGAATTCTGGGTGTCCATGGGCCTGCTCAGCATGTTTGTGGGCTAACCATGGCATCTGAACCTGTATTCAACCACGTGGCTTCCAGCTTGTATGGTACTGCACCACCACAGCACACAGTGGCTGGGCCTACAAGTCTTTACTATGAGTGCTCTTCTCCTTAGTCCCAGACTCCACTTAATCTACCCCTAAAAAATATTTCATTCTAACAATCTCCATTAGTACCATCCTAGTCCAAGCAACTGTCCTTGCTAATACCATTTGGTTTTCCATATTCATTCTTTTTCTTCCTAAATACTTATTTGAAAACTAAAATTACAATAAAATTTTGGAGAGTTCTGCTTTCAATTATGACCAAATAACTGGAACCAGACTTCCTTTCTTACCGTAAACACACGCTGGTCAAAATATTTGAAACAATTACTTTTAGATTAATAATAGACAGCACAAGATTACGACCCCTACAATAAAAGCAGCAAACTCACTGAGGCCTGTTATAATCCCTGTTATCTGCCTAGAAATAGTTTGTAGATAACAGCATAGGAGGGAGGTTCAGAAACAGAGATTTTGCTGAGATCAACATTTTGAGAGGCACAAAGTCTATTGGAGGAGCTTAGACATGGAGGGGATACTAAAGAGAAAAAACAGAGGCTGTCAGTATGTTCTATAATTTTTAATAACAATAATTACTCAGAAGAAAATTATAGCCAAAATGTCAAAAAAAAAAAAAAAAAAAAAAAGAAAGGCAATCCATTTCTTCACAGTATGATTTTGTTAAGTTGTCTACATGGTCTAAATTTAATACAATAGAAGAGCTTGCTTTCTGTCTCTCTGCCTGTCTGTTTCTCTGGCATGCACATGCACCCAGTGTGAGTTTTAAATTGCTGATTCTGAGACTTGACCATTTAATATTAATATGTTGAGTTTGGGACCAGTAGAGGGCATAAATGTTATGTCATTGGAATCTGACATAGTGGACCTCAGTTTGCGCACTGGACCTGGTGGCTTCAAACTCATGCCAGGAGCATGTGCATGCATACCCAAAATTCCAAGAGGAGAATGAAAAAGAAGGAATTATGGCATGGCCATCCTCCTTGATGGGTGATTTTTCGCTTTCTGTCTCTCTGTCTCTAAGTCTCTCTGGTGAACACCTGTGCCCTTCAGCAAAAATTCCTCTCTAAAAAAAAAAAATTAGTTTATTATTCTGAATAAAAACTATTAAGAAAAAGGTCCGATATTGTGGCACATGCCCATATTCTCAGGTATTTGAGAAGTTGAAGCAGGAGGATAATGATCACGTCTTTTTTTTTTTTTTTTCTTTTTTTGGAGAGGTTTTTTTTTTTTTTGCTATAGGGCACGTGCGCTCGTCAGACAGACAGAGAGAGACAGAGAGATAGAAAGCGAGAAATCACTCCCCAGGGGTGATGGCCACGCCGCAATCCCTTCTCCTCCATTCTCCTCTCGGGATCTTGGGCATGCATGCACACGTGCCCGGCGTGAGTTTAAGCCACCTAGTCTGGGACTCGAACCACGTTCGACTACGTGGGAGTCCAGCGACATAGCCATTACGCTAACTGCTGGTCCCAGGAGGATAATGATCATGTCTAAAACACCATGCACGTGTTCATGCACACACATGCATACACACCACAAAAGATATTAGAAAAACAAAATGAGAAACATGTTTGCTGTTCATGTAAGTCTTTGAAAGTTATTTAAAACAGAGACATTTCATTCAAATCAATAAGAAAAAGACTAAGAATTTAATAGAAGATTGGAAAATGTTATAAACAGGCTTAGTCCAAGCTTCAATGTCCGGGTGGCCCAAGATACCAGAGTTGTGGGCCAGAAGTCCAAAGAAAAATAGTTTCAGTATTATCAAATCCCAGCTGAGGTCAAGCAGAGGGAGGTGGAGAAGAGGTTGCTGGACATCAATTTGGGAAACTGTTTGCTTCGACAGAAAAGTTTAGGTGGAGCAGTGGGCAATGAAAGTCAAATTTCAGTAGCTGGTGAGTGTTGGAGAAGCAAGTGAAGGCAGGCATGTATACCATTGTTCAGGATTTTAGAGACGTCAGGAAGGAAACAGAGCACGAGAAATAAGAGGTTCATTTTTCTTTCAAAATTTTTCTTTTCTTTTTTTTCCTTCAGTTTTTAGGACAGAAATAAGCATTTTTACAGAACTGAGCAGAAGGAATCATTGGAGATAAAGGAGCTGAGATTTTCAGAAACAAATAGAAAACGAGAAGAAGCAAGAATCTGGGAAGGAGTACGGAAGCCTGGGAGATTAGGTAAAGATAAAGAAGATACCATTTGTAAGCTTCCATTTAAAATTAGAGATGAGCAAATTCATGAGTTAACCTAAGGAGGTACGACTAAATTTTTATTCTTGCTGTAGTCTCACAGCACCCTACATCCATCTAGTCTCTCTTTCTCCTTTATCACTCTGAACTGGAATCGTGACTACCTACAAGCCTCTCTCCCAATCTCTTGTATCCCTTATGGCGGGGAGGGCCTGCATATTGGGAAATAAATGAGAATCCCCAACATAGCTCAAGCCTTCACTCGTGTACTTGCCCAATTTATGAGATCGGAATCTGTGAATGATGTAAAGTCAGTATGATTCTGTTTGAGAATACAGAATCTTTGCATTATTATCGTCATCCTAAAACAACTAATCCCCTACAATAAAAACACTAAAAAATGAAATAAAGAGAAAGATGAGAAAACAAGGAAGTAAGGTGAAAAGTATATAAGCAATTATTTAAGATAAATGTTTCAGCTGTAGTTAGTGGGTTCAAATAGTTGGTCTCTCGGGAAATATTTGTTGAATTGTTAAAAACACTGTCCTCTAGTCTGGCATGACTGTTCTTCCCTTTCTGCAGCCGAAGACATAGTAGAAGATTGGTACAACTGTCTACGCACGATTTTACAGCACTGGAAATCAGTTTAAAGAAATCTTATGGATTCCATTTAATCTTCAGTCATCAAGCTGATTTTACCATGGGGAAATGTACTCTGGAGAAATGAGAGGAAGACATTTGATGACTTACATTTTACACTTGTGATAAAGTTGTTTTGATGGTTTTATTTTATTTTATTTTATTTGCTTTTTCTCTCTCTTGCCTTAGAATGAAATAGGAAACTCATCTACATCTGAGATTCTATTTTCTGAATGATCTAGTCTGCTTTTAATACTTTCAAGGGAGATTTTGACTTCTTGTATTATAGACTTCATCTCTAGCAGTTCTGTTTGAGTCTTTTGTAAAGTGTGTAATTCCTCTTTTAGATCTAGCAAGAATTTCCTCATCTCCTGGAACTCGTCAACTTCTTTCTCCTTTCTCTTTAGCAGTTCATTATCTCTCTTCTCTTCCATCTCTGTTAGCTTCGACATTATGAATGCTCTAAATTCCTTATCAGACATTTCCATGATTTTCACCGAACTGCTTGTGGATGAAGAAGAGTTACTCTTTTCCCGTGGAGGAGAGGTATTTTCTCGTTTTCCCATATTTCTCGTGATCCACCACGAAGACTGAGAAAATGGCCCAAAAATTTGAGAATGATATGCGAGAAGTACTGGATACCATCAAATGTCCAAATATCCGGATAATTGGCATTCCAGAAGGTGAAGAGACCCATAAGGGCATTGATAATCTATTCCATGAAATCCTGCAAGAAAACTTTCCAAACCTAGAGAGGCATTCGAAGATCCAGTCCCAGGAAATACAAAGGACCCCAAATAGAATCAACCCAAGAAGATCTTCTCCAAGACACATTATAGCCAGGTTGACCAGAACTACAGACAAAGACAAGATACTAAGATTGGCAAGAGAAAAACATCAAGTTACCTACAAAGGACATCCCCTCAGGCTAACAGCAGATCTCTCATCGGAAACAATGCGAGCGAGGAGAGAATGGGAAAATATATTCAAGGTGTTATGAGAGAATACTGTACCCGGCAAGATTATCTTTCAGGTGGGAAGAAAAGACAAGAACATTCTCAGATAAACAAAACCTGAAAGAATTTACCAGCATCAGACCAGATCTCCAAGAAGTTCTCAAGGGTGTGCTGTATTAGGAAAATTAAACACAGACACACGGAAATAAGAGTCCAAAAACTAAGAAAGTGGCCAGCTTAATCATAGGGACAAGTCTGGAATTGAATATTATATACCAGAATTTAACCAGGAAAATTGAACCAGAACAGAAGATAAAAGTACATGAGACTGATAGGTTCATGCACCTACCATTTGAACAGAATCCTAACCTGTTTCCTGGCTTTAAGCAAAGTTCCTGGGCATTTCTTTGATTTAAGTTAAAACTGGTTTTCTTAGTAGTAATGAGTAAACTCACCATTGAAAGTAGTTAGATTATGTAGGAAATTGTGTGATCAATGCAATGTGGGTGGGAAGGGAATGAAGGACAATTGTGGACACCAGAGGTGGAGTGTGAGGAGGGTGGGAAGGGACAGAGGGTCAGAAAGAAGGGTGGAAATATTTCTAGGAACTAGAAATGAAAAATTTTTTGTAATGTGCATGATTGAGTCACTATGCAGTGTGTAGTGGATGGGAGATCACATTTTGTGTGCTGTGATGATGCTTAGGTAAGGGATGTAAATTGAGTTACAAAAAAAAAAAAAATATATATATATATATCTATTCAATGACTGCAGTAGGATATGTAGCCCCAGCTAGGTGCTACTTTATAGGATGCATAAAGTTAGACTTGTGTTCATAGAAATGTGTATGTCACCTGTGTTTGCTGAGGGTATTTGAATTGATTAGGGTCTTTGGTGATTCAATAAAATGCGGGGGGAAACAGTATAGAAAGCAAACATAGATACCAGAGACAGTGTGGGAGGAGAATGGGAGATGGCAGAGGGTAGGAGATAGGGAATCAAGGATGGGGGGAAAAACAGCTAAACATACAGAAAACAAGAAATGGAAGATCATCTGCTGACAATAACATATTTGTTGATGTGCTTGATTGAGACAATATACAGTGTACTCTGGATGGAAAATCTCATTTTGTATGTTGTAATGATGTACAGTGAATGAATGCAAATAAATAAATTGAAATTAAAAAATAGGAAACTCAGAGTTAAGCTGGGCAAGTCTTTTGCATGTTCTGCTGTTTGTGAGGGCAGCACATATGTGTGCATGTGGATACATGTATGTGCTGAGGGGACAAGTTTGAATATGGTAAGCTCTTGTTATCACATTCCTTCCATTCATCTCCTCCAGTTTTGGACTTTCTGATATAAGATGGTGTTAAAATTTAGAGTTAACAAAGACATATTAACAATCTATTAGGTCTACTTCAAAGTAAAATATAGTCATAAAAACCTGACAATATTATACTTTAAAAAGACAATAGGATGAATAACATTAGAAATAAAGAAAAAGTGGAAAACCAGAAAAAGCATTTGATATTTAAAAAAAAAAATGCCAGCCTAATTGGTGAGGATTCTTGGGAAATAGTTGTAATCCAGATTAGATCAAATGGAATCTTTGAAGTAGTAAACTCTAAAATGCTTGAGATGGTACCTATTTTCACTATCCATTAAAGAAAAGTGTACTGTGGTAGACAAACTGGGAGATTAACTGAGTTGTAAATGATAGTGAGGGTTTACAATGTTAACTTCTATTTTTTGCTGGTGATTTTGCCTTTCCCCCCTAACGTCAACATTTTAAATTTTGAAAACTTTGTGCTCTGCCAATAAACCTATAATAAATGGTAAAGGATTTTCACAAAAATTATCATATAGTAAGGAATGAATGATTTTAGAAATGATACAAGTAAAATTGTAAAAACCAAAGTAATACAGAGTTAAACTAAATAAAAGCAGGTAAACTCTAGAGGTCAGAAAAAGAAGAGAAATCAAAGCAAAGCAATAAACAGCTGCTGATACCAAAGTGACTTGTGAGATTTGGGAAGCAAGGGGCTGGAGTTTTAATTCTCACATGAGGAAGATAAGGCCTGAGAGGAAGATGAGTGAGAACTGACTTATTCTCTCAAGTCCAATACCTCTACCTAGGATCCAGGAAGAGCCTAGTAACTGTTAGACTCATTCATTGTTATGTAAAGAAAACTCAATGACTATTATGAAATCATTTGTTTTCTTTCCAGAGGAGCAGAAATTCATTCAATTTTATAGTCTTCCTGGTCAAGGGTAGCTCTCAACACAAGGCCATATTTGTTCATGGGAAAAAAAAAATAATCATGTCCTTTCCTTCTCTTTCCCCTCCTCCTGTTCATCCTAGGAACTTGAACATGATTAAAATGAAATGTGTTGGGGCCAGCAGGTGGCGTAGTGGTTAAGGTGCTGGATTCCCAGTGGTCAACCGCTATTGGAGTCCAGGATGCTGTGGCTTGAAATTCACTTGGATGTGTGTGCCTGCATGCCCAAAATCCCAAGAAGAGAATGGAGGAGAAGGAATTGCAATATGGCTGTCCCTCATGGGGGAGGGAGTGATTTCTACTTTTTCTGACTCTCTCTCTCTGTCTCTCCAGTGAATGCCTACACCCATAACAAAAATCTCTCTCTCTAAAATAGAAAAATTAAATGTATTTAGTGATGTTTTAGATGCAGCAACTGAAGGAACAATAGGAGCAGTTCCAGGAAATTAGAAATAAAAAGAAAAGACACACAAAAACTGGTTCAAAACTTATGAAAACCTTTGTGTATGGGCATTGTCGTGACTCAAGGTCTTTAGATCTCTCTCATTCACACATGTGCACACACACACATGGAAAATGAATGCACATGATCAGGTTGTACTGACATTTAAAAACTGTACACAATAGAATGAAACAAATCATGTAAGAGTTATAGATTAAAAAATAGAAGAATTTTTATCATAAGGAACCAGAAATGTTGGAGTAATTTGAAAGACCTTAAGAATTACATTTTAGTAGATTGTAGGGAGGTTTCTATGGTTCTAACTGCTGGGGACCAGCTGGAGTGTGATTCTCTACAACCACTTATGGAGGTGCAGGTGCAACAGGAACAAGGGGGTGAGGTTTAGGAATCTGGCTGTGCACTTCGGCCAGCGCAAACCAATAATATCCTCCAGAAAACTGGCCAGATTTGTGTTATTGTAGTGTAGTCAGGTGACAACACAGTGATGGCCACAGCTATAAGTGAAACTAAATCTTCACACTTGCTGATCATGCCTTTGATGGTTGAGAATAGGTAGAAAGCTGCTGCAGCAGGTGGAATTCCCACATATTCTCTTAGAAGAGAAGTTGTTTTCTCTTAGATAGGAATGATTACCAATGAATAATATTCATAGATGGTTCAATTAGAGCATCTCTTTCCAGCTGACTAGTTATAAGGTGTACAGTTCCTTGTCACTCTTTTGCAGTAGATGGTGTAAATGAGCATGCTGTCCTGACAAAGAATGGAGCTTCTGCAGCTCTCTTGATAGAAAATGTTTACTGGAATGGGCATTGATGGGGCAATATCATTGGGAATAATTGATAAACAATGTGTTAACACAATGTATATGCAAAAAAAGTTCTTTCATACCGTAAGTTCAATGGATGCTGAAGCACCAGAAAATGAGACTGTTATATTGGAAGTGTTTGAGGAAAAAAAAAAAAAAAGTGTTACAGCAGGATTCCTGCCACGTTAAAATGGAAGGAATTCTTCACAACAGATAGTCCAGACCACATACAGCAATGAGGAAAAGAAATTGGTGTTACCAAAGAGACAATTCAGGGGTCATTTCATTTTTTTCCCTAATGTATTTATTTATTTATTTATTTATTTATTCATTAATTAATTGTTTCATTTTATTTTCTTTTATACATTAAATTACATTAATATTTGTCTTACAAAGTGGATATTTCAACAGGTGAACATTTCTCCCTAGTACAGTTGATAAAACTACAAAATATCTTCAACAGATAACACCACACCTCTTTGTGTCATTAATGTTTTGCCTCCCTATCCCTCCCTCAAATGTCCTTCCTCAGAACCTCCTTTTTCACACACACTATATCTGGTATTTACATCTATATACTGTGTTTCTATATCCTTTAGTCAATTAGTTTCAGTCATAGAGTGCAGACACTCAGTGTATATTAAGTGGAGACATACAATGCCTCTCCTTCATAGCCTGGCTTGCTTCACTCAGCAGTAAGTCTTCCATATTCATCCACCTCCTGTCAAAAGCCAGGGATTTTTTTATGGCTGAATAGTATTCCATTGAGTATATGTGCCACAGTTTTTCTATCCATTCATCTGTTTGTGGGCTTTTGGGTTGTTTCCATGACTTAGCAATTGTGAATATTGTTGCAATAAACATCAATGTACAAGCACTTTTTTGATTAGGGATTCTTCTATCCTTTGGGTAGATAGCAAGGAGTGGGATTGCCGGATCATATGGTAGTTCTATTTGTAGATTTTTGAGGAATCTCCAAATTGTTCTCCACAGTGGTTGGACCAATTTACATTACCACAGTAGTGTAAGAGAGTTCCCCTTTCACCACATCCCCGCCAGCACTTATCATTTTCTCTTTTTTTTTTTTTTTTTTTAAATCTTAGTCATTCTGATTGGGGTTAGGTGGTATCTCATTGTTGTTTTGCTCTGGTTAATGAGAAATTGTGAAATACAATATTATACCAACCTTGGGAAGGTTATTTCATTTTAATTTTGAACATACTAAAATTTCCAGTGATGAAGCTATTAGTAAGATAATAATGGATCCAGAAGAGAAACTAGAGGAAAGAAAATTCTATGGACCATTTTATATAAATAAAATCTTTCAGTACTATCCTAAGGAGGTTGCTAGAAGTATTATTTTGAATGACTACAAAAGATATGAGAGTTGAAATATGACTTCTTTAGGAATGTACTGTAATGTATGTTTTAAACTTCCTGCATCAACACCATTTTAAAGAGGATAACTGCTAGCCCTTTATAGGCTCACATTTGATTCATTAGACTTTATTGTGAAGTCTGATTATATAAAATCTACGAATTGGATAAGACATACAGATTCTATATTGCAGTATGAGTTTTCTACTTTCATAATTAATGATATTGATAAGGTCAATTGTATAATCGTGGAGAACCTGGACATTGTGTTCTGACACATAAAGCTCTACAAGGAGTCACTCAAGCACAGCCTCTGGGGTACAGTGGGTAGCATACCTAACTTCCAGTTCTGGAAGTCACAGGCCTACTGCAGGTTCAGATTCCAGGCCTATCCACCTGAAACATGCTGGGTGCATATGCATACTCAGTATACTAAAGAAATGAAGAGTTGGTGGAAAGGGATCATAGTTTAAAGAGATCATATTTAGAGTCTGTTACACATGCACTCTCTATCATAAATAAATAAATAAATAAATAAATAAATAAATAAACAAACAAACTAAAAACCAAAAACAAACCAATTTCATATAGTGTTATGCATAAAGATTTTGCTTTCACTGGGAGAGGTATAGTTGAGGTCCTTTGATGAAAGAGGTCACCTTCTAACATGTAGCCCTCTCTAAAGAACATGGTGATGACACTTCTTTATCTGCCCTGTCCCTGTGGTAGCCAGTAGCCACACACGGCTCTCAAGTTCTTGAAAGGTAGTCAGCATATCTGAAAGCCTGTTTAATTTCATTTACTGCTGTTTAGATTTGAATATAAACAACCACATGTGACTAGTGATTACATTATTGACAGGGCAAGTCTACAGCTTTGACTTATAGTGGAAGATGAGAATTAATGGATGCAGAGGCTCCAACTTCATTCGTTCTTGCAGAGAGGCAATGTTATTGATTATCCAAAGCAATCCTGAGGAGAGTAAAATAGGTGATTATCATTTGCAGGTAGAATTTATAGTCTTTGGAGAGTAAAATGGTGATATGCATTTTTAAATTACTGGTATGAATTTGAGCTGTTAAACAGCCCAATATTAAATTATCAGAGGCCTCAATGAAATGTTAATGGAGGCCTTTCAAATAGTGTCAGCAGCAAAGGAGGATCTATAACAGGTGATGAACAAACAACACAACAGCCTCAGCAAGTAGAAAATAAAACACACCACCTGTTTTGGAAACCGTCCCAATTCCATTCTTAAAAATGATGTAAGGGGGTGGACCAGCAGTTAGCGTAATGCTATGTTGCTGGATTTCCATGTAGTCGAACACAGTCCGCGTCCTGGACCGGTGGCTTAAACTCACGCCGGGCACCTGTGCATGTGTGCCCAAGATCCCAAGAGAAGAATGGAGAAGGGATTGTGGCGTGGCCATCCCCCCTAATTTCTCGCTTTCTGTCTCTCTGTCTCTCTCTGTCTGTCTGGCGAGTTCACGCACCCTATAGCAAAAAAAAAAAAAAAAAAAAAAAAATGATGTAAGGGGGCTGGCTGGCAGGTGGTGTGGTGGTTAAGGGTGTTGGACTCCCACATGGTCAACCGTGGTTCAAGCCCAAACCTAGAGGCTTGCTTGCTCTCTCTCTCGCCCTCTCTGATCAAATTAAAAATAAATGAATACATAAATACTGTTAAATAAAATTAATTTTTTAAAAAAATGATCCAAGAGCCTGCCATAGAGATGCAGATGATTGGGGCACACTGTTTGACACTGGGGACATGAAGAAAGTTGCTGGGTTCCCATGCTGGGTCTGCTTCAATACCTAGATTTGTCCATGGGGAAGTTCATGATCCTGGGTGACTGAGAGCCTGAGAGTAGGTGTGAAGATCCTGCCAAAGGGGATTCTCTTTCTCTTTCAGGAAATAAATACACTTGAAAAATTTCAAGTTTCTTGGACCAGGTAGATATCATTTTTAAAACCTATGTAAAAATGGAAGAACTATACATTAGTTGAGTGAAGAAACTTTCCATATTTGCATCAATATGTAGTGCCATGCATAAAGTGAAAGTCTTCCTTTCTACTAGCTATGAAAATAATTAGGCATTGCAATCAGAATCTGAGGTTGTTATAGGGACCCCAAAGCGGGTAGCAGAGTCACTGGGGTAACAGTACAGCTGTATCCGCACTTGATTGCAGTATCGCTACACAATATCCAGCTTTGTCAATGAATGAATAATTATCCCACTGTCCTACAATTAGAAATTGGCCAAGAAATCAAGAGTGACTTTGAATGATATCTGGCTAATGAAATAATGAGGCATTATTATAAAGCAATAAAAATTGTCTGCTATAACTGCTATAGATACTATAAATGATAGCAGCATTTGTATCTCTAATAAGAGAAGCAATTTTTCAACAATTATTTAGTTCTTTCCTGTGATTTCTTCAGTTATTCACTGCACTGACAAATGACAGCAACATTTGAGGAAAATCTTCTAGTGTATGGATCTGTATATACAAAAAAGTAGTAATATTTTATTAAACATTAAACAGAAAAATGAAAAATAATAGAAATGAAATGAGCAATGTTAAAAGACCTGGGCAGTAGGAAAATAAAACACAAGTATCCAAAACACAACTAATAAATTTCTATAAATGAAAAATAATAGTCACTTAATTTAAAAGAACCTCAACAGGTGGTTTATAGAGGAGATTAAACAACTGAAGAGTAGCTAAATGAAAATAGATTTAAAGAAGTTGAAAGAATAACATAGAATTAAAGAGATGGAAAAACAGGAGAGATAAACAAATCTTCCTTGAAATAATGTACCCTCATCTTCCATCCCAGCACACTTTTTTCAGATACAGGCCAGAAGAAAAAACAGTCTAAGACTTCAAAGCACCAGAGAAAATAAGCTACTCCGAGCAAGAGTTGATAGAAAAAAAATGGCGAAATTAGATCCTTAATAACTCGGACACTGTAAAGTTCAGAGATTGATTATAACTTATGAATGAAAAATTTAAAAATATGCACCCAAAAATAAGCAAGTAACAAAACACCAAGTAATTCAGGATGAACTAGGTGGGGAAGCAGTTGTGCAGCTGGACACACCTGGCAAAGGTCTTGGATTTGCATACAGGACCTCTCTGAGCGCACGAAACTCATGGGCCAGCTGAGACTGGGTGGATTGGGGTGAAGACTCTCTGAGCTGTGCCTGTCTCTTTCTCGGTGTCTGTCTCTCTCGCTCCAAGAAGAAATAAACTTAAAACCACACAAGCATATAGGGAGAACAAACCCTAATGTTCAGAAATTTAAAGATATGTTTAATCATTGAAGCGACAAGGTAGATCTAAAGAGAGATTTCAGAGTGCAGTGAAGAGACACACAGAGAAGGAAAACTGAAAAGACAAATGGGGACCCATGAAAGCGATATCGAGAAGAGGTAGCACACATCTCGTCAGGGCTCCAGAGAGTAGAAATGCGAGAATGAGAAGACATAGTATTTGAACATACAGTGCCTGTGAATTCCTATGAATTGAGGATAGACATGCATCCTCAGATTCAGAAAGCTTCCCAAACCCCTTGAGTATAAATAAAAAGAAATCCAATTCTAGATCTGTTTAGTAAACTGAAAAACTCCAAAGACAAGACATTAGAAATAACTGGAGAGGAACGATAGCTTGCCAATAACGTAGTGTCAGACTCAACTGCAGGTGTTTCAAAGGCAACAATAAAAGCCAGAATATGAAGAATAAAGCTATAAACTTTTCATTATTTTACTCAGTAAAGACTAGGAGAAATGTTTTCAAGTAAAAAAAAAAAAAACAGAGTTTATTCCAAGTATACCTTATTTTTTAAATTTTTATTTAAATTTATGTATTTACATTCATTCATTGTACATCATTACAGCATACAAAATGAGATGTTCCATCCAGAATACACTGTATATTGGCTCAATCAAGCACATAAATATGCGTGTTATTGTCAACAAATAATTTTCCATTTCTTGTTTACTGTATATTTTGCTTTTTTCCCCATCCTTGATTCCCTATCTTTCTGCCACCTCCCACCCTCCTCCCACACTGTCTTTGGTATTCACGGTTGCTTTCTATGCCTTGTTCCAAGTACACCTTATTAAGAAGAAATAGAAGACAACTCAGACCTGTCAGAAAAACTGAGATGCACATGGGAATGAAAAGCTAAGAAACTGAAAAACATAGATTAGCATCAAGGAATCAACCACAAAAATAATTTCTAATTTGGGGATTAGTAAACAACTAGAGAAAACTTTTCACTGGACAAAAGTATCTCATTAGACAGATTGTGCTATAGGAGTTCAAGTCCTATACATTAAGTGTATGCTAAAAAGAAGGTAAGCACCGATTAACTCTGACCGTGTTAGAGTAAATAGCATGTTATTTTTAAAGAATACCATTAATAATAAAATAGAATTTGCAACATTCAAATCAGTAGAGAAAGAAAAAAATGCAATTTAAAAAATGGCACCAGAGGGATAAGCAGTTAGCGTAATGACTATGTCACTGGACTCCCATGTAGTCAACCGCATTCGAGTCTCAGACCCAATGACTTAAACTCACGCTGGGCGCGTGTGCGTGTGTGCCCAAGATCCCGAGAGGAGAATGGAGGAGAAGGGATTGTGGCGTGGCCATCCTCCCTGGGGGGTGATTTCTCGCTTTCTATCTCTCTGTCTCTCTGGCGAGCGCACGCACCCTATAATAAAAACCTCTCAAAAAAAAAAAAAAAAAAAAAGGCACTAGAAGGCAAGAGGTCAGAAAATAAATTAAGATTAAACATATCAGCATTCCTCAATACATGTAAGTACAGTAGCTTCCTCTTCACAGCCTCCCTCACACACAGAATAAATAGAGAAAGAGTTGGGTCCTATGTTGCCTATTGAATTTACATATAAAGCATGAAGACAAGGAGAGTTCAATATGCTTTTAACTTTGACCTTGTAAATTCAGTTATTTCTCCTCTTTCTTCTCCTATATGCCATTCAGAAACAGCAAGGGGAATAAAAGCTAAAACTACAAATACCAAGGCTTTTGTGTGTATGAAATTAAGCAGCAAAAAAATCTCCTAACCCTCCTCTAAAGTGGTGAGAAGCTGGCAAGGCAGTAGAGTCCAAACTGGGGTGGCAAACAGAAAGGACATAGATTTGCCATCCTCAGAAAATGGGGACGGACATGAACTATCCTAATGCCCTTCTCTGCAACCACTGAAAGACACATGCAAACTGTTTTCATGACCTTCGTTGGCTATGATGTTCCTCTAAGAATTAGAGGTAGCAAGACTAAACCAGGAACCACACAAATAAGAAGACACAATTCTAGAAATTAGAATCGTCTCTCTAAACTACAAAGGGAAAGGGAGCATTACCCAAACATCCTACATGGCCTGTCTCCATTTCCGTTCTAAGAAAAATCCTTCCTAACCTGAAACATCTCCCTTTGCTATCAAAATTGTAAAGGATAGAAGGATGTCTATCCCTCATAGAAGAAGCTTTTTCAACAATTATTTAGTTCTTCTTTGTCGTGATTTTTTACATTATAATGGGGTAGAATGTAATTCAAGATTGGCTATGTAGTTTGCTGTGGCCAGTGCAAAATAGAAACGTGGGCCCTTTTGTTAGAAACGTATCGAAACCTTTTAAGATGACAGAGCATTAAACCAAGCACAGGGCCCTATGGCAGGAGGCGTTTGTGCTACCACGCAGGTTGTTCATCCATAAAGCTTTGTTCAATGAAATTCTCTTTCCCAGAAAAAAACTCCTTTCCTTAAAATGTATTTAGAGTAAAAGAAGAACCAGCAGAGGATTTAATCAGAGATACTACAAAAGATGGAAGGAAGAAATCAGAAAAATTATATATATCACAAGACCAAAACCCTCTCCAGAAATCATATCCAGGAAACTGAAAAATTGTCAAACTTTTGCTATGAAAAACAGAAAACATTGAAGAAAATGACAACATACCAAAACATCTGCTGCCTTGGAGTATATGGGAGGAAAGGATGAGACAGCAGACGATGATCTTGGATTGGCAGAATGAATGAAAACAGTAAATAAAATAAGGCCAGTTGGTCTCTAACCAGGCTGCGCATTGCAATAATGTGGAGCTCCTAAGTCCCCCCAGTGTCTGGAACCCACACACACAGATATTTCTTTCTTTTCATTTTAAGTTTTTTTTCTTTAATTGCCAGAGGGCATGTGCACTTGTCAGAGAGACAGAGAGAGGGAGAGGGAGAGAGTTAGAGAGAGAGAGAAAGGGCCCGACAATAGGGCATGACCACTGTACAATTACTGTTCCCTCCATTTATCCAGCCCATCAGGATCCTGGGTGTGCATTCACACTTGCCCAGCGTCTTTCTCAAGCTGCCAGGGTGAGATTGAACAGTGGTCGGCCTCGTGGGATCCAGTTCCTGATGATCTTAACCACTGTGTATGGAGCTGGCTGTAGATCTTCCTTTAATAATAAGCTATGGGTTAAAAATTTCCCAGGTTACTTTAACTGGCAGCCAGTATTGAGAACCCCAGCATAATCAGAGGGAAAAAACTTGAAGTTAGAGAGGGCAATGACATAATGAAAGACATTAGGAGGCAAAGGAGAAAGGAGATAGGAGGTGCTACAAACACGTGGCTTCCTTATTTATTTATTTAGGCTTTTGCTGTAAGGTACGTGCACTCCAGAGGGAGAGACAGTGAGAAGAAAAGCCATAAATTATCCACTGGGGGTGGGGGGTGGCCAAACCACGATCAGTTCTCCTCCATTTTCCTCTTGGGATCTTGGTCATGCATGCACACACACCAGAGTATTCTCAAACCGCTGGGTGCAAGACTCAAACTGCCGTCAACTATGTGAAAATCTAGCACCTTAATCGCTATGCCACCTGGTGGTTCCAATTTCCTTGTTTTTATTGGCTGACAAAAAGCAAGTCTTGGGACCAGCAGTTGGCATAATGGCTATGTCGCTGGACTACCATGTATGTAGGCGACCATGGTCCTAATCCCAGACCCTGTGGCTTAAACCCACGCCAGGCGCATGTGCAAACATGCCCAAGATCCCGAGAAGAGAATGGAGGAGAAGGGATTGCGGTGTGGCCATCCCCCCTGGGGGTGATTTCTCACTTTCTGTCTTTCTGTCTCTCTCTGTCTTTCTGGCAAGTGCACGTGCCCTATACCAAAAACCCCTCAAAAAAACCCAAACAAACAAACAAACAAAAAAACAAGTCTGCAAAATCAATGTAAATGTACCAGGACAAAAATAAACACTAAGAAAAATATTAAGGTGTTAGAATAAACCAAAATCAGATTAAAAAAAAAGAAATGATGGGACAGATAAGGTGTCTTAATACTTTTCAGAAGAAAATTTAGAAATATATTACCCAAAAAAGAAAATATAAGATTAACACATACAGTTATAATCATAAAGGTAACCAACAGTATGAAAAATACTAATTTAATCTTTAGGAGAAACACACACCCAAACCACAGAAAACAAACAGAGTGAATTATTTTTTTAAGATACACAAATAGAAAATGACATTAAATAATATAAAAGGATTAAGACCATCCATATCTGTCTTATTGAAAAAATGTGAATCGTTTTAACCTTGCTAATAAAATAAAAAGAACTGGAGTTTTGGTTACCTAATTGATGGGCAGAGATGAACAAGTTTGATTATACATTCTGTTTGATAGGAGACTGGAAAACAGCCACTCTCATACTTAGCTTACAGGAGAAGAAATTGATAGTTAGCAAACATAAAAATACATCTAACCTTCGGCAAGTATTTCCATGTCTTTATCCTGTAGATATATTTTTATATGTGATCAAATTACATGTTACAGGATGATTTGTAATACCAAAGACTGGGGAAAACCAAACTGATGACATGAGTAGTAGTTTTGATTTACATAATTGAGTACTACATAGCTGTTTGTAATTGGACCTAGAGTAATTTTCAAGTGAAGCGCAGAATGTGGTGCAGAGTAAGCTAGTTTTGAGGGGGAGGTAGAGGAGAGAATAAATAAACAGTTGCTTATCATTTATAAAACACATCTGGATGGAAACATAAGGAACTTTTAAATCTAGTTGCCTGTGGGAAGTGGAATTGAGTGGTTGGAGACAGAGATGGAAGAGTTTCATCATAAGGATTCTTTTTTTTTTTTTTTTTTTTGAGAGGTTTTTGCTACAGGGCGTGTGCACTCGCCAGAAAGACAGAGAGAGACAGAGAGACAGAAAGCGGGAAATCACGCCCCAGGGGGGATGGCCACGCTGCAATCCCTTCTCCTCCATTCTCCTCTTGGGATCTTGGGTACACACGCACATGTGCCCGGTGTGAGTTTAAGCCACCGGGTCCAGGACTTGAACCATAGTCAACTACATGGGAGTCTAGCGACATAGCCATTATGCTAACTGCTGGTCTCATCATAAGGATTCTTCAAAAAAATTCATGGAAAGTGTGTATTATGAAAAAAAACTATACATGGACTTCAAATAGGAAATGTCAAAAAAGAAAGCATGAGGAAAAATTAAAACATACATTAAATGGTAATGAAAATTCTAAATTTCAAATTTCTTGGGTATAACTCAAGTGGCACTTGAGGGTTCTTAACAGGTTTAAATAGATTTATTCAAAAAGGAGAAAGCTAAAACTAGTGAGTTAAACATATATGGCTTATGAAGTTAGAAAAAAAAATTTAGTAGGCCAGCAGGTGATGTAGTGGTTAAGGCACTGAACTTCCACATGGCGGACCACAGTTTGAGTCCTGGATCTGGTGGCTTAAGACTCACACTGGGCGGGTGTGCATACATGCCCAAAATCCCAAGAGGAGAATGGAGCAGAAGGGATTGTGATATGGCTGTACCCCCTGGAGAGTGATTTCTAACTTTCCCTCTCTCTGTCTCTGTCTCTCTGATGAGCGCATGCACTCTATGGCAAAAACCTTATTTAAAAAAAAAAAAAAAAGAAAGCAAAAAGAAACACATTAGTATAAATGCAAAAAAATTTAATAAGAAAGAAAAAGTTAATGAAACAGAAAACGGTGGGTCCCCATAGCCCCATGGTTAAGGCAGACAGATCCCATGTAGACAACTGTAGTTCAATCCACATGTGCTTCAGCCTTCTAAGCAGCTGGGACCACAGGTGCCACCATGCTGGCTTTTTTTGGGTAGGCTATTAATCAAACCTAGGCCTGCCATGTGGCCTCAGCTTGCCAAGGAGCAGGGTCCAGCATGTTTTACCACAGTTGGGCCTGGGATAAACTTACTTTTAAACAAAATATTAGCAGATTGAACCCAGTCACATGTATATGTGTATATTAGGGAGGATTTATAACTCAAGAAAAATTTACCTCTAAAATATCTCCTAAATTAATTCACTTCATTAATAGATAAGATGAAAAACTCGTAAGATCATCTCATTAGATCCAGAGAAAGCTTTTAGTAATATTATAATATTCAATACTCACTTATATTAAAGAAAAAAATGTAGCAAGTTAGATTTAGAAGAATGTCCTTATCCCCATAAAGCATGTATACCAAAATTGCTGCCAAAAACCCATCTTTAATTGGGATATCTTGGAAGAAATGAAAGAAAAATCAGTAATAAGAGAAAAATCGTCACTATCTCAACTGTTGTGTTGGATATACTTCTCAGTGCAATTAGACATGAAAAATGAAAGTGATAAAGACTAGAAAGAAAAAAGGAGACAATTTAAAAATACCGTTTTTGAGGTCTAATTGGCATGCAACAAACAAAACATATTGTATTGAAAATGTACAGTTCGATAAACTTTGGCATATGTTGTTTGGAAACCATAGCAATATAGTTAACAAGCATATCTGTCACTGGCAATAACTGTTACCCAATCGGATTTGTAAGTCCCCCACCCACACCTCTATCCTCAAGCAATGCATAATGTAGTGATGAAGGTGACTGGGTCCCACATGGCCAACTGAGTGGTTCAAGTCCCAGACCTAGCTTCTTGAGAAACATGCTGGGCATATTGGTGTATATGCCCAAAATCCTGAGGGGAGAAATGGAGGAGAAAGGATTGTGGCATAGCCAACCCCCCTAGGGTGTTTTCTTGCTTTCTCTCTCTTTCTCTGTCTTTCTCTCTCTGATGAGCACACATGCTCTCTAGCAAATTTTAAAATACGTATAGGTAATCATACATGCAGCAATTTTGATTTTACTTCAAAAATACATTTAATGTAATTTATACAATTTTTCCTAACATTAAAAAATTTAATAAGTAAGGTCAGCTGCATTTTTCTTTTAGTGCCTGAAATGCAATCTGTTCATTTGTAGGTGCAATTTGTTATTATTCCATTGCGTCATGCATGACTGGCTGTTCATTTATATTAAGCCAGGTATATTTAGTGAAAAGAGCTAATTATTCAAAAAAGCATCCAAATAGCCTCTACTAATTCCAATGAAATTCCATTCTAGTCCTTTCTGTTCATCACCTATATGACTTTATTCAGGACAACAGATGGACTCCATTGCTGAGAGGAATAATCCAAGCATTCTAAAGTCAGTGTGAGTAAGACTTTTCAAAGAAGAAAGCAGTGTAATAGGTATATCTGAAGGAAAAACTGTATGATATTTATACCTTAGATTTTCTAAGTCAGACATAAACATTTAGGAATTGTACAGACAAAAATAAATACTTCCGAAAGTCCTTGATAACAGCAAGGAAAGACAGAATTTTAAATTGGTAAGTTAACTGTAGTTCCATGTACTTATGACTTATTGACTTATATATGCATTTATTTTTTAATCATTAGAGGGTACACATGAGAGAGAGAAAGACAGACAGACAGACAGAGTGAGGAAGCACCTACCAATGGAATATGGTCAGCCCACAATTCCTTCTCTTCTGTTTTTTCTTCCTGTCAGGATTTTGTGCACATATGCACAAGTGCCTGGCATGTTTTTCCAGCCTCCAGGCTGGGATTCAAATAGCAGTCAGCCATGTGGGATCTGCCTCCCCTAACCATTAGGCTACATGGTCTGCCCAGTAATTCTATATTTTTAAACTTGATTAAAAGTCTCTTGGTTCACATATTTATTTAGTGCAAAACTTGTTCATTTGTACGATGCATTTTTGTCAAAGTTCTTTTTCTACGTTTGGGGAGAGGGCACCTCAAGTGCAGGTCAACATTTTATATTGAAGGATGACTGATCATGTGTCTCTCCTTGTTCACACTTTTCACTAGGCAGATGAAATGTTTCGCAAATTTAAAACAGGTTCCATCTGACTTTGGTGTACATAATTAATGCGCTGAAAGGCAGGATAGTTACATGAACAAAAGGAGCCACCTTGGAGTCAGATAGACTTTCCTTTGTCAAAGGCTGTGTGAGTATGGAGAAATGACCAGCTCTGGACTTCAGTTTCCTTATCTGGAAAAGGAGGCCAATACTTATCTATAGAACTGTGAAATGAATGAAATAAGTACAAAAAGCTGCTGGCTTAAAAATAGTACATAAGAAGAGACTTTCAAACTTTGTTTGAATAAATAGATTCAGCACAAGTATATTCTGGTGCAAATTTTTTTGAATTCCATAAGTAGTTTTTTCATTTCAAGTGTTCAGTAGTCTCCTGTGGATAGTGCTTTCCATATTGGATGGCATAGAAATTGACAAGTGCAGAGATAGTTAGGTGCAGCTGTGTCTAGGGAACAGAACAGAACAGAGAGTTGAGGTCAGCAGGTGGCAGGGTGGTTGGGGTCCCAGACCTGGCAGCTTGCTTTCTCATTCCCTTTCTCTCTGTCTCTCTATAATGACCATAGCAAGTTAAATAATAATAATAATAATAATACTGATAAATAAAAATTCTTTATTTTAAAAATGCACTGGAGTAAAGACTTGGGGAAAATATTACTAATTTGATTTCAGAAAAATGTGATTACAGGAAAGATATTCTCATTCTAGAATGATTAGTGCTAACTCATTTTAAACTAACTTTCTTTTTCTTTTTAGAGCTTTTTACCTTAGGGCGTGTGTGCTTGCAAAAGAGAGAGACAGAGACAGAGATAGTGAGAGGGAAAGTGAGAAATCATCTCCCATGCCCTTCCCCTTCATTCTCCTCCCAGGATCTTGGTCAGGCACACACACACACACCCAGCGTGATTTTCAAGACACTGGGTCCAGGACTTGAACTGTAATCAGTCATGAGGGAGTCCAGCAACATGGTTACTATGTTGCCTGTTGGTCCCTTAAACTAACTTTCTAAGACACAGAAACTTGGCAAGCGATTATTAATATATTTCATATATATGTTAATATACTTTGTTAATACATGGAGGCATCTCAGAAGATGTCCAACATGAATGCTCTTTGTTCAAAGAAGCTAACATTTTAAATTTATATTGAAGTGCTTCTATTGGCAATTCCTTTGTTTTCTGTTAAGTCCAATGGCAGGATCCCACGTCTGCTGAGAACTGATGTCTACCCCAACAGGGAGAGCTTCAAAGTACCCAATTTTGTAATTATAATTCTTGCGTCTCAATCTCCTTCTGGAAAGAGCCCCCACCTAAATGTTGGAGTCGTTAAGAATTCATCTCCAATCAGTCTTCTGAATCGCTACCAAAATGGCTAGCACCGTGCCAAACAGCTCTTGGTTGTGGATCTGAGCTGAGCAGCACAGACTTAACACGGAGTTTTTATTTCTTATTACAGATTCGGAGTTAGCTGACTTCCTAGCAGATTTCATTTTGGTAACTTCTAGTTTCATTAGTGAAAGCATGAGGGGAAAAATGAGGCAGAACATATGAAAAATGTCTATAGTATCATGTCCTGGTCATAGCAGTTTATTGTCGGTGGGTTATGGGATTTTTCAACAAATACATTTCTCTCTTTGTGAAGTTAACTAGCTGGGTTTTTTTGGAGAACTGTCATAAGTATGGATTAATTAGATTAAACAGTAAATAAAGCAATTTCAGGTCATTTTATTTCTTTTTTTTTTTTTTTGGAGAGGTTTTTCGCTATAGGGCACGTGCGCTCGCCAGACAGACAGAGAGAGACATAGAGACAGAAAGCGAGAAATCACCCCCCAGGGGGGATGGCCATGACACAATCCCTTCTCCTCCATTCTCCTCTCGGGATCTTGGGCACGCATGCACACACGCCCGGCGTGAGTTTTAAGCCACTGGGTCCAGGACGCAAACCGCGGTCGACTATGTGGGAGTCCAGCGACATAGCCATTACGCTAACTGCTGGTTCCCTTATTTCTTTATCATTAAAAGGATGTGTGTGTGAGAAAAAAATTAGACATAGTGTATGTGTTAATATAATGTAGAAGATTAATTGATATACAGATATTAAAAGGGATGACTTTCGTTATGAGCATTCTCTGTGTTTTCCAGAATTGTGAAGAATTATACCCAAGAATTATTCAAAATATAGCCCTGAAATCATCCCCTCTGGAAAAAAAAAAAAAAAATTCTGTCAAGTGGGGCTTGCCCTTTGGCTTCATCAAGTCACATCTACCTGAATGACAGATGGCATACAGGTGAATGGCAGTTTGCCTTACAAAGCTGTTGGGGTGGAAAAGACATGGATTACTACAAGGGCTTGCCTAATCTCCCCTTAATTCCTGCAAAGTCTCAGCACAAAGATAATTTGAATGAATGCCAAAAGGGTCATGGTACATACGACATATGCTAAAAATGCTTACTTTTTAGGACTAATGAAAGCCGTATAACATCTAAATGACTATAGGGATATCTTAAATACTAGGAAAAATCTTTGAATAAAAAGCACTTATATATATATATATATATATATATATATATATATATATATATATATATAATATTTTGAGTAGCTCCTTTTACCTTAGACCTAAATAAAATAAACTAAATATATCTTTCCATAGTATCAGATCCTAGACAGTGGGTATCCTAGACTAGAGAAAAGTTTGTTTTTTTTTTTTTTAAATGGAATAACTAGTTTGCAGCTGCACTTGTCTTGTGGTTCTTACAAAAAAAATATGTCATGGGATTAAAAAAAAAGACAGCCTTTGAAACTACCCAACAACAACAAAAATAAACAAAGGCATATACATATATATGTGTACATATAGAGGGAAAGAAATCTATGTATATATACAGTATATGCATAATATAAGGGGACTTCAAAAATTTATGGAAAATGGAATTAAAGTACAAGTTTATTATAGTGCAAAATTCTTCAAATCTATGCATAGTTTTTTTCTTTTTCTCCTTAGTTTTATTTATTTATTTGTTTCCTTTTTTTTGGAGAGGTTTTTGCTATAGGGTGTGTGCGCTCACCAGAAAGAGAGAGACAGAGAGACAGAAAGTGAGAAATCACCCCCCAGGGGGGATGGCCATGCTGCAATCCCTTCTTCTCCTTTCTCCTCTCGGGATTTTTGGCAGGCATGCACATGCACCTGGCATGAGTTTAAGGCACCAGGTCCTGGATTTGAACCATGATTGTCCATATGGGAGTCTAGAGACATAGCCATTACGCCAACTACTGGTCCCTTTATTTATTTATTTTTTTATCATACACATTCTTCATGACCTTTTTGAAGATTTTCTCGTACATTCATATATACGTTTATATTTATACACACACACACATATATCCGCAACACGCTTGCTAAGTGCATGGGTTGAGTTAAGCATTGGATGCCTTGTGAGGTGCTTCTGATGTCAATGACTCGGAAGATCACAGTTTGCCTCTCTTTTATGACTTGCATGAAATCAGCATTCAGTAAGCCTGGCTTCCTGGCAAACAACGGAACATTCAGCTCATATGTAAGGAGAGAAATCCCACCAATGAGAAGGGAGGGCACAGAGTGGGAAAAGTGACAACTCCCTTACAAAGGAGCAAAGAACAGGGATGCGGAAGGAGGGTGGGAGAGCGCCGCCTGCCTCCATCCCTGCCACAGTGGAGATCCCACCACTGGCACTTACTTGGCAGAAGACCCGCCGGGGCACTGACCTTGGCAGCTTTACAGAGGTAACCTTTATGTGAAGAGGAACTGTTCTTCAACAATGTCTCCAATATGCTTGCCATACAAAATCATTTTTCTCCCAGGAAAAAGGGGGGGGTGCGATACATGGGAAAGTATATTTTAATGTTCCATCTCCCCCTATCCTCACCTTTTGCTGCAGGGGCAAGATTCAAGCTCCCTCTCTATAATTTTCTGGACCCTTATACAAGAATATACAAGGGAGCTTGAAAAAAATGTATAAAACTGTGTATTATGAAAAAACTGGGCACATATTTCAAGCTTTTTTTGCATCAATATAAACTTGCACTTTGATTTTATTTTTCCATGAACTTCTTTTGGTGTACACACACACACACACACACACACACACACGCACACACACACCTAATACATACATCATGTGTAAGCAATATTCAGTTACAAGACATTACAGCAAGAACTTCGATTAGTTCACTGAATTTCCTTTTTAAATCAAAGCTGTAGAACAACGAGTTCTCCCTAGTAACCTTGCTTATTCTGCTAAGAGAACTCATGCCCAGTGGGGCTGTGCCTACCTAGAATGTTGCCTTTCGTCCCAGTGTCGCTTCCATCCACATGCCGTCTTTACACAAGTGGCCATGAAGTGGTTTTCTTGCCTCCGTTCACATAATCATAGACCGCCTGTAATGTGATCCTCAGAACTCGTGTACTGATAGCTCGAGGTGCCAAAATGTATATGGTATATTGTGTTTGAAAGAAAAAATAAAAGCTCTTCTTGGAGAGAGTAGGAAAGAGTTTTCTATTTTCAAAGAATGAAATTTTAATCTGTGGGCAAAAGCAAAAGTGAGTCTCACTTTTTTTTTTTTTTTTTTTTTTTTTTTGGCAAGTGTGGAAAGGCCAGAAACAGTCTCAATTCTAAGGGTTGGGGGGGCATATTTGAAGGGTTTGTATGCCTGTACCCATGTCGTAGCCAGCCAGCTGAGCCTGGTGGCGAGCCCATTCAGAAATGTCAAGTCCTAGTTCCTTTGGGGATAATGTGCTATTGTGCCCTCCAGCTCCAAGTCAGAAAGGGCTTTTCCTTTACAGCTGGCAGCAGGCTGAGGGATGAATCGCTCGCCTCTTCAGGTTTCACTCTCCTTGTACTGGAGATCTCTGGCCGTGATGGATGGCTCCGTGCAGTGACTGAAAGGAAGAAGGAAGCGCCCCAGAGGAAAACACGCGGGGCGAGGAAGGCGCTACTTCTGCCTCAGGTGTGCAGCTCGACAGTCACTTACGGTTCTTCTGGAGCAGAAATGTAGTTTATGTTAAACCGCAGACACTGGATTGACTCGGAATAGTTAGATCCTGATACAAATTAAAAAAAAATGCTACCAAGTAAGAAAACACTTCTGAAATCAAATTTAATAGAGCTCCGTTTTGAGAGGGGTTTTGGATTATAGGACAGTATTAGAGAATACATCCACCACCTAGTCTATCCAGACATCACTGTTGACTTCCTGTGTTTGGTACTTACTGTCCATTTAATGAACCCAGGTGTTGTTCTGTCTTTGTTGGTCAGCAGTCTTCCATGCAAAATTAAGCCCCAAGAGAGTAGGGACAAGCCCATCTTGTACATCCGTGTACCCCACTCATCCCACACACATTAGGTGCCCGACAAGTATTTCAATCAAGAATGAATGAAATGGCTATGCAGGATGTATAATGTAAGATCTTTAAAAAAATATATGTCATTCCTTTTCCCGTGAGAGACAGAAGGTGAGAGAGAGAGAGAGACCCTTGGCAGGGTCGCTTCTCAGCGTATTTCGGGTTGACTGAGTATCTGAGCCACAGTCCTCCATGTGGCTCCAGCACTGCAGGGCAGAGTCCGCTCCCTGTGCCACCAGGGTTGGGCCTGTAAAATCTTATGATGAAAAATGAGCCTAATTTATATGTCCTATGAAAATATGAGGAAATGGGAAGATTTCATGAGAGAAAGAAAATGGTGGAGAAGTCTGGAGGAGGAGAAACTTACTTTCTGGCTTAGGGGAGGGGAGATTAGAACAGGTTACATACAAGGCAGCAGTGGTCCTTGACGTCACGCTGCTACCACTCTCTGTCTACACTGCCCTGCTGGTTCCAGCTCATTCGGTACTGCTGGCTCCTACACTGGTGTTGTTTTCTTGCACTAGGGAAACTGCCTGCCATCTTTTCCCTACGCCCCTTGGCAGTTGCTGTGTCTTCATCAGGCTTGTCATCATGGCCACTTCTCTCTAGAACTTTCCATGGATTTTCTCTCTACATGTATGCTATCTACATGACTGTCAGAGTCATCCTAATTAGGAAACTAGATCTAGAGAAATTTAGTAATGTTTACAAGATCGTGCAGCTATAAAGATCTATGGTTATTGTTCAACTTTAATTCATGAACTCTCACTTTCCTCCCCACTCCTCAATTGCTGTATTCAAAATTCTATCATTGCAGCATTCGCCACTCATTTCATAGAAACTCAGAAGCTTTATGTCAATAACATCTGTCAGCCCGTTATTGGAAATGTGTTTAGGATGACATGTTTTATTTTTTAGTGTTCTTATAGTGGCTGTTCCATTTACTAGTCCAACCTACTTTTTCTCACTGTGCTATGATTATAAGTGAAGCTTTTCTAGCTTGAAGATCAACTCTTTTATAAATATCAGAAGCAGAACTAAATTGCACGGGACCTTGATGTCCAACACCTTTTTATTTGTGTAGGAGGCATGAAACTGTCACAGAAGATCGAATGACTCATCTAGCAGTAATGTTGAGCCAGTTGCCTTTTGTCATCTGCAAAAATTACGTCACCTTCTCCCCAAGATTATTTTTCTTTCTTCTTTTGAACCCATCTTTTTTTAAAATAAATTTTTGCCCTAGGGCATGTGCCCTTGCTGGAGAGAGTCACAGACAGTGAGAGGGAAGTGAGAAATCACCCCCTGGGAGAATGGCTGCACTGCAAAACCTTCTCCTCCATTCTCTTCCCTGGGTCTTGGGCACACCTGCCCGGTGTGTTTCAGGCCACCAGGTATGAGACTTGAACAACAGTTGAGCATGTGGGAGTCCATAACTGCTACCCCATCTGCTGGTTCCTTGAATCAATCTTTACATTGACTTTTTTTTTTTTTTTTGGAGAGGTTTTTCTTTGCTATAGGGCGCGTGTGCTCGCCAGACAGACAGAGAGAGACAGAGAGAGAGAAAGCGAGAAATCACCCCCCAGGAGGGATGGCCATGTTGCAATCCCTTCTCCTCCATTCTCCTCTCAGGATCTTGGGCACGCACGCACACACGCCCGGCATGAGTTTTAAGCCACCGGGTCCGGGACGTGAACCGCGGTTGACTACATGGGAGTCCAGCGACATAGCCATTACGCTAACTGCTGGTCCCTACATTGACTTTTTTGAGAACTTCTTTGAGCCTCTTCTTGCTCTTCCTGACACTATTCACGCATGTTCACATGTATCTTTTGACTTAGCCTGGGTCATGTGGCCCACATTCCTTGGTTTCTCTTAGTCCCTTCTGTGGAAGGCCGTGTATTAGATGTTGCACATGAACAACTGTTTGTCCATTTTGCTCCCTTACCCTAACATGGCTGTCTGCTTCTGTAAACCTGCTTGCTCTTCCCATGAGAAAATAGCTTGTGCTAGCCATATGGAAAACCATATCCGGGACGACATTCTGGACCTGCTACTGTCTTTGCTAACGAGCCCGAAACCCTTTTGTTTAGCAGTGTAACTGCTTGCATGGAAAGCCCACTCCCCTCAGAAATAATTAACCTGCTTGATTCAGCTTCTGTAACTGCTTGCATAGAAACTCCTGGTAACTGACCCCTATAAAAAGACTACTCCAACTTCAGTCGGGGCTACAGTTCTGACTCTCGGTGCCCCCCCGCCCCCCCCAGCCTCAGACTGTAGTAGCTGGCCAGCTAATAAAGACTCCCTTTAAACTTAATCTGGCTTTGGTGGTCATTCATTCGGTGGCACTCTACAACACTTCCAGAGAATATCTTTAGTTGCCTTGCCTTATATGCCCCTGAGATTTTAGAACATTTAAAAATGGTTACTTAGTTAGAATTCCTACCTCCAGGTCATTGAGATTATCTTTATTATCAGCAGGCACATTCTTTTGTAACACTACCTTTCTTTTCTAAACTTGCAAATCTGCTTCCACACCTCCCACCCTCACTGTTACCAAGTAATCATAACATTGTAGCTTTTACCCAACACTGCTGCCATTTCCACATTGTCAACTTGTTCCTCTGGGATGATTAAAATGAGGTAGAGTCCTTCCTCTGTGAGTGGACTTAACATATGTCAGAAAGTGTTCTTTCCTATTTCTGATGTTTTTCAGCAATGCCTATAACTAGGTGTGTAAATCTAACTCAGTGATTCAGTATTTCAAGTTTCTCCAGCTGCGGACATAAGCCATCTTCTTTACAATTGGCCCTGTTGGTCATTTTTGTTTTGTTTTATTTTGTTTTCTCTTTGTGTTCTTTCTAACTCATTTCTGTGTTAACTCAAAAAAAAAAAAAAAAAGAGAGAGAGAGAGAAATTGGATGTTACCTCTTGAATTTCATCAACCCCTGACCCTGGAAATCATGTCTGAAAACACTGAATGCAACTCCTTGGCCTTATGAGAAGGTGTGTTAGCCTTCCACTGTGACATTTCCTGGAGGTAGTTCTAACTAAGGCTGAATGTGTTCATTCAGAGTGAAGACTGTGCAACAGTAAACTGAGAAAAGGAGGTTCTGTGGCGGAGAGAAGATGAAAAGAAGCTAACAAAGGAAATAGAACATAAAGAAATAGTTGGAAAGGGAGAGGCGTTATAGGAAATCACAGATACAGACATCATACAATATGTTCCCCAAATAGCTTCAAACGTGCTATAGATTGCACATTTTATTTTAAAAATAAAAGAGATTGTAGATAGCCAGAAAGGGTATTAGGACAATACTAACTCTATCTTATGTTTTAAAAATAAATGATACTGGTAAGGGGCAAGGAGTCCATAAAGAAAGAGATTGAAAGAAAATAGAAAGTGTGTGTGTATGGTCGTTTTTTTTTTTCTTTTTTTCTTTTTTCTTTTTTTTTTTTTTTTTTTTTTTTTTTGAGAGGTTTTCGCTATAGGGCGCAGAGAAAGAGAGACAGCAAGAAATCACCCCTCAGGGGGGATGGTCACGCTGCAATCCCTTCTCCTCCATTCTCCTCTCGGGATCTTGGGCACGCATGCACACGTGCCCGGTGTGTTTTAAGCCACTGGGTCCAGGATGTGAACCGTGGTTGACTACATGGGAGTCCAGCGACATGGCCATTATGCTAACTGCTGGTCCCCTGTATGGTCGTTTTCTTGGTTGCCTATGGTTCTCTTATTTCTGTAGGTATCTTTAGTTTTATCATCTGTTGAAGATATTTTATAGTTTCATCAACTGGACTAGGGAGAAATGTTCACCTGTTGAAATATTCACTTTGTAAGCTAAATAATGTGATTGAATATATAAAAGAAAATGAAATAAAAAAATGAAAAAAAAAGAATCTGTGTGTGTGTGTGTGTGTGTGTGTGTGTGTGGTGTGGAGAGAGAGAGAGAACCATATTTCTTACAGTAATTGTGAAAGGCGAATTCTTCAGTGAGCTCAGAATTTGTACAACCTTGTGCTTTCTAAGCTCACTGAAGATTAGGAGCTATTTTCTGAGCAGTTTGGAAAGGCATTGGATCTCATGTCTAAAGGAAGTAATATCCTCTGGCACCAGTTGGAATGATGAGAAAATAGACCTATGTTTAGTAAATGGTGAAATGAAAAAGATTTACAAAGAGATAGATAAGAAGACTGCTATTGCTTGATGTTGTGTAGTGTTTTCACTGCTGTAATTCACACAGGGGCAGAAATCGTTTTCTGTGTCTGTTAATGCCTGTGGTAGCTACTTCTTTTCTGTGACTTGAATCTCAACAGTAACTGTAGAGTGGATATTATTATCCTCTTCTCCTCCTTGCCTTTTTGTAAGCCAGAGGGTGCATATACTCATTAGAGTGAGACAGAGAGACAGGAGAGGAAGAAAGCAACTCCCTCCACGGGACATGGTAATGCTGCACTCCCTTCTTTTCCACCTCTCCCTTCTGGGACTTTAGAGCATGCATTTCTCTCTGACCTCAGCTGAGGTATAGTGATTATTCCTTAAGCTACTAGCCTTACTCACCTCGGGTTATTGCACTATTCCTTATGTTTTTTATTGCACTGCCTCTCGTGGTTTTCCACTTCTTTCTCACATTTTTGTGTATAGTTCTTTTTATTAATCACTTCTCAAATTACACAATTTGAATGTTTGCTAATTTCTGTGGGGAATGTCTAATATTGACAGCCATGATCTACTTAAGATACCTCTCTCCAGAGCGTCCTTTCCTCTGCGAGAAAAAAATAACCGTTTTCTCCCATGTTTCCATCCTCCAGCCTATATTTTCAACAGCTTTACTGAGGTTTGACATACAGTAAATTGCACATATTTAAAGTGCCCATTTTAATGAATTTTGCTATAAGTATATGCCTTTGAAAACATTACCACAATTAAGATAATGAACATATTCATCACCCCGAAAAGTTTCCATGTGCTCCTTTTTCTTTTCTCTTTTTAATTAATTTTGCTGTAAGTCATAGGACTCACCAGGGAAAGACAGGAAGAGGGATAGCAGGCGAGGGAAAGTGAGAACTCACCTCCTAGGGGGAATGGCCATACCACAATCTCTTCTTCTTTGTTCTCGTCCATTCTTCTCTCCAGACCTTGGGCACATACACACATGCTCCAAGTGGTTTGATGGGGACTCGAACTGCGCAGTTGGCCATGTGGGATCCAGCCACTCCAACCTCTGTGGTACCCACTGGCCCCCTTGTTTTCCTTAAAATTCCTCCTGACTATCCTTCCTTCTCCCTCATAGTTATTCCCAAGTAATCATTGGTCTACTTTATTTCATTAAAGGTTAATGTATGTTTTCTACAATTGTATCAGTAGTGTTACATGGCGTGTATTCCTTTTTATCTCGCTCCTTTCTCTTGCCATAATTATTTCTTAAACTATTTTCAGAGAGAGAAAGCGAGAAATCATTCCCCAGGAGGGATGGCCATGCTGCAATCCCTTCTCCTCCATTCTCCTCTCAGGATCTTGGGCACGCACGCAAACGAGCCTGGTGTGAGTTTAAGCCACCGGGTTCAGGACTCGAACCACAGTAGGCTACATAGGAGTTCAGCAACATAGCTATTACACTAACTGCTGGTCCCATAATGTCTTCTTCTTACAAGTGCCATCAAATCTGTTTCAGTTTGGACGTCAAGTTCTTCAGGGGGTCCTGGGCTTGATATTGTGGCCCCAGAACCTAGCACCATATCTCTCAATGCAGAAGGAACTCAGTGATTTTGGAAGAAAGGAAAGAAGGGAGATGTGGGATGGCAAGCAGCCTGTATACCCTGAGGGCTATTTGTCTTTTTGGCAATGAACCTTCTTAAAATTCTTCTATAGACAAGGTTGAGTCAGCTGTCCACCACTGAAGACTGGCCCTCAGTCAGCAGAGAAAGCAGATGAGCTTGCTATTCCTTCACATGGAATCCATGGTCCTCCATTCTCCTCAGCCTGCCCTCATCCCGTCTGTTTGTACAATTCAGAAATCTACCTCTATCTGATATGGTCTATAAATAATATATTTAATATTGGTTTCTCATTGTTGGGTCCCCAACTCTTGGGCCAGACCGGTGCTGGTTGGTGGCCTGTTGGGGACCATGGTGTGGACCAGTGTTGGTCTACTGGGCTGTGCAGAGGGGAGTATGGGTGCAGGTGCGGTGGACAGTCGTTTTGTCTGTATTTGCAACTGTCCTCATTGTTTACATTTTCACCCAGGCTTGGCCTTCTGTCAGATCAGCAGAGGTATTGGATTCTCAAGGGAGCCCTACCCATGTTGTCGTGTGATTGTTTCTTTGTAATATTGCAATGTGGTAGTGGTGGAAATGGGGTGCATAGTGGGTGAGTCATCCTGAGGTCAATACACCCAACCCAACCCCCAACCCCACCCCTGTGTGAACAAGTTGCCCTCCACAAGGCTGGTACCTGGTGCTGGGAAGGGAACCCCTGGTCTAGGTCATAAAGGAGGAGAGAAGAGAAGACTCCTGGGGAGGAGCGATGAGGATAAAGAATATGGGATTCCAGAGTTTGAGCAGAAATAGTCTTGTGTGTGTGCGTGAAAGTTGGAGTAAGGGTATGGACTACACTTAACTAATAGGAATGAAGAGGCAACGGACCTTCAAAGTTTCTCTCTCGTTCTGGAGGTGATGATTATTGTAATTATCCTGATTGTGGTAATCATTTCACAGCATATACATGTACCCAAAACATCATGTTGTACAGCAAAACAATTTCTATCTCCATAAAGATGGAGAAAAAAACCATATTGTGCTGCTACAAATAAAAAAATTAAAACAAATTGGGACCAGCAGTTAGCGTAATGGTTATGTTGCTGGACTCCCATGTCATTGACTGGCGTTTGAGGCCTGGGCGCGGTAGCTTAAACTCATGTCGGGCGCATGTGCCTGCGTGCCTAAGATCCTAAGAGGAGAACGGAGGAGAAGAGATTGCGGCGTGGCCATCCCCTCTGGGGGGTGATTTCTCGCTTTCTGTCTCTCTGTCTCTCTCTTTCTGGTGAGTGCATGTGCCCTATAGCAAAAATCTCTTCCCTCCCCGAAAAGAAATTAAAACAAATCATAGATATGCCAAGCATTAGTGAATGAGAAAGAAGAAATGGTATTTTGTGGGGGAAAAATATCATAACAGACTTCAGAGTTTATATCATGTAAAAATATACTTGTATGAAAAAGTGATAAAAATTCTGCCCCTTGCTGAAAACTGCAGAGAAGCAAACCAATAATTTGAGATTCAGTGAATCCCGAAGGCTTACCAAAGCAAATACAGGTTTTTCTTTAGAAATCCTCTAGTTGACTATGCCTGGAATTAGCATGAAAATATTACTCACAGGTCACCAGCTAAAATGTACTCCTGGAAACTTTTCCAAAGTTCACAATTGCAGTAAAACAGTTATTTATTCTTCATAATTTCCTGTGCATCCAAGGAGGCTCTCACCTTAGATAAGTAAAACAGTACTCACTGACAGAGACAGTGTATAATGTCCTTCAAGTCAAGAGGTTACCACATGAAAAAGTATCCCTGAACATAAATCCCATCCCAACTGTGCTCAGTAACTCTGACTGGGAGTACACGCATTCAAGGCTTAGCATGAAATAAATAATTGCTGAGCCATTGAAGAGGAAAATACCAACAACATGAACTATTACGCTTGCTTCTGTTAGAAAGTCTAAGTGGAACCAGCCTTAGGCAAATATGACAGGTGCACTAAAGTCCTGACTGCCTCATCTATACCCATAAAGAGAAAAAAGAAAAAATGGTGCCCTCTTCCTACCCATCAGGAGCTCCCAAACTGGAGCTGGTGAATTCAGGAGTAATAGTCACAGGAATCAGCTCTTGGGGAAAGCACTTTCCAAGTAGGGGATTAAGAATGGGAATGACGCAGAAACCTCCCCTGTACCCAAGCCCTAACCATGCCTTCATCTAAGCAGCGAGGCAGGCTGCTGTCACTCGGTAAGGTGACATTGCACATGGCTACCTCCTGCTAACTGCCTCTTCTTTAGTGACTTACCAAGTGCGCACCATTTTTCCAGTGATACATTTTGTTAATACATGGCTTCCTTCCAGTGAATGTTCCCTGGAGTCTTACTGTTGATGCACAATTTTGTGCATTAAAAAGGCACAATTTTGGGACCAGCAGTTAGTGTAATGGCTATGTTGCTGGACTCCCATGTAGTCCACTGCGATTCAAGTCCTGGACCCGGTGGCTTAAACTCATGTTGGGCGCATGTGCGTGCGTGCCCAAGATCCCAAGAGGAGAATGGAGGAGAAGGGATTGTGGCATGGCCATCTCCCCTGGTGGGTGTTTTCTTGCTTTCTTTCTCTCTGTCTCTCTCTGTCTTTCTGGCGAGTGTACATGCCCTATAGCAAAAAAAAAAAAATAAAAATAAAAATAAAAAAATAAAAAAGGCACAATTTCGGCAGTGTGTACTCAGGAAGACTCTTTCTCATCATGCTCTAGACTTTGCCAACATGTCACCTTTTTGAGGCCTTCCCTGTTATCCCTTTTAAAATATCATACCTTCACCTCCTTACTCACTCTAGATCCTTACTCTGCTTTCTGGTTGTTTTTTTGTTTTGTTTTGTTTTAATTTTTCTCAGTTATTCTATGTTATTTCTGTCTATTCCTACAATTCCAGTCCACTCCTAAAAAGTATTCATTCTGTAAAACAAAGATGGATAACTTCAAGATGCAAGACTTTTAAATCTTCTATGAACTATTTCTCAATTATATGTCTATGACTATTTCTCATCTTTGTGGCAGCAGATGTTATGATGTTCATTGAAATGATTTTCCCTCTGGTGCTCCTATACATGGGGTTGCAGAAGACTCACAAGGGAGATTGCTTGAGTTTTTGTGGCACCCTCCACAGTTACTTCACATCGTTGAGGTTCCTACCACCATTTATAAAGAGCTGTTATAGTCAGTTACATAATATTTAAGGGCGAATGTTTTAAAATTCCTGTTCTACCTCTATTGACAGAGAAAAAGGGTGTGCAAGAGTTGGGCTGGAGACTGGCTTCTTTCCTAAAGTGAAACTGTCCAAATGGCACTTCCTGATGAGTCATAGAGATGCTATGGCCAGGGCGCTTGCATGTCATTACCAAGGTTACTGAAGCACTCTCCCCTTGGAGCGTATCTTCAGCAGTGTGGGATCCATACAGAGACAGATGGGAGAGCTATTTTGTTTAATTCCAGGGCCCTCAAATGCTTAGTCTGAATACAAATTTTATTCATATGTACTTGACCTAAAATTCCTGCTGTAGACATCTTAGAGATACATACCTTCTAAATAAATAAAGGGTTTTTTTTCTAAGCACTAGAGTTACTTATTAGCTAACTGATATATTAGCAGGGGCTAGTTACCTGATCAATAATTCATCACATCTCTCTTGGATCAGGAGAGCACACATGTCTGACAGGTGAATAAAAAGTGGCAGTTTATTAGGAGAATTAAATAAGGCGTTGTATTTAGAGCACTCAGAACTTAAAAGATGCTGAAAAATAGTGGCTTTCATTACAGTTAGAGGAAAAAAAAATCAGATAGAATAAACGATTACTAGGTTTCTAAGGCAGGCCGAAAATATAATATTATTTCTTAAATTCTAGGTAATTGTAATGAGAACCAGAGACATAGCTTCCACATATGGCCTCGCATTTTTTTTACTGTATTCATGACAAAGAGCATGTGTGTACACATGAGAGAGAAAGAGAGAGAGAGAGAAAACGGAGAGAAATGAGAGAAATAGAAGCACGCTGAATAGGGTCTCAACACACTGCAGTTTTCTTCCTCTAGCTCTAAAGCTCATCAATACCTTAGGCGCGCATGAACACCACACGTGTTTAAGGTCAAATAAGTTTGAGATCTGAACCCACATTTGGCCAGCTAGCTTCCAGCACTATAGTTCAATATTCAACTGACTGAATCACTGAGGCTGGATTTTTCTTTCCTCTCTTTTTTCTTTTTTCTTTTCTTTCTTCTCTTCTCTTCTCTTCTCTTTTCCCTATTTTATTTGTTTGTTTGTTTGTTTGTTTTAAAGACAAAGTCTATGTTGCAACGACCATTTTGCCAGCCCTTCTTTTTAGACAGGGTCTCACTGTGTTACCCAGGACAGCCTGGAGCTTGGGGTCCTTCTGTTCCAACCTTCCCCAATCTACAGGCACATGCCACCAAGCCAGGAATCCAACCCAGGCTCCCAAGTAGTCCCAGTCATCAGAGCAGCAATGTCTTAGCAACGGGTGACGTCATGGCTGGGCCAAGTCTCAGCAACTCTTGAAAAGATGCCCTAAGTGACTTTTTCTCTATCATTTCTAATTCTAAAACTATCCACACTGAGATGTATATAATTAATATCAAATTAGTACTGGAAATAGAGGGAAAAATAGAAAAATACCAGGTTACCTTAGGAAAAAGGCATGGCTCATTCTATCTATTGTAATTACTCTCAGTAATTAGACAAGGATAAATAATTCCATATAGGCCACTAACTGAGATCTCATTTCCTATGAGAGATAAGATCCACTTTCCTGTGGAAAATCACCAAATCAAATTTCCTTCATCAAATGTACTGGCACCATAAGCGTTTTAGAGTTCTGGTTAAGAATGAGAAGGATAGGTTCTTTTTATCTAAAGCTCTTGCCTCAGGCAGATCACTCAACCTTTATGAATCTTGGTTTCCTCATCTGTAAAATTAGTTTAATGTTGACATTATTTACTTCCACAGTTGTTATAAAAACCAACTGAAAATAGAAGACCTTCTATTCGAGAAACGTTTTGGAACAAGATGTTTCAGGTAATCTCCTGGGCACTGGAGGTGTGAAGATGAGTAAGTCCCAGTTTCCTCCCTCAGATAGTGAGTCAGACACAGAAATAATGGCTACTTGTCAACATAAGTAAAGCACTAAAATGGAAATGCAACAGAAACCACTTATATATTAGATTAGGACAGGTAGATGGCTGATTATCAAAAAAACTTCTATTTAAAGTGAATATCAGGGCCAGCAGATGGAATAGTGGTTATGTCACTGGACTTCCACATAGCCGTCCGTGGTTCAAGTCCTAGACCCAGTGGCTACAAAATCACACTGGAAGCATGTGAGTGTATGTCCAAGATCCTGGGAGAAGAATGAAGGAGAGAGGATTACAGTATGGCCATCACCCTAGGGGTGATTTCTAACTTTCCCTCTCACTGTCTCTGTCTCTCTCTGGTGAACATGTGTGCCCTACAGCAAAAAATCTCTTAAAGATAAATAAATAAATAAAGGCATATTATATGAGTGAGACATATTTAACTAAAAACATGGAAATATACATTAACTGGGACCAGCAGTTAGTGTAATAGCTATGTCACTGGACTCCCATGTAGTCGACTGTGGTTCGATTCTCGGACCCTGTGGCTTGAACTCACGCCGGGTGCATGTGTGTGCATGGCCAAGATCCCGAGAGGAGAATGGAGGAGAAGGAATTGCAGCATGGCCACCCCCCCTGGAGGGTGATTTCTCGCTTTCTATCTCTCTGTCTCTCTCTGTCTTTCTGGCGAGCACACATGCCCTATAGCAAAAAAACTCTCAAAAAAGAAAAAAAAAAGAAATATACATTAACTGATTCATTTTTGGTGATCTATATATTTTCTTGAGTATGGATCTGCACTGTTTGGAGTTCTAAGCTCTGTTTCTTCCATAAATTATACCTATAGGGTATAATGCAAACTTCCCAATAGTTACAGTTTTGTAAAAGTGAAATGAGAATTTGAAGCCTTTGACAACAGAAAAACTAGCAAAGACACTTAGAGAATTCAAATTCTGTGGCTTGAGAAAGAAACCACTGAGAACATATTTTTTGCAGCTGAATCACAAATGATTACAACAGGTAAAAAAAAAAAAAAAAGAAGTGTTTGACTCGACTGAGGCATGGTGGATGGTGATTGCAGTGGCTGGATTCCACATGTAAGAAGACTGTGCAGTTCGAGTCCCAGACCTGGTGGCTTGAGAAATACGCCAGCACATGTGTGTACATGCCCAAAATCTTGAAAAGAGGGTAAAATGGAGGAAATGGGTAGTAGGAGTGCTTTCAAGGCACAGGAACAGTAGGTTTTGTAGATATCGGAGGGTAAAGAATCATGGAAAATACCTTTCGGTCACATTTTTCTTATACCCGCTTCGAAAATGTGACCAAGGGATAGGGTGTCTGTGAAGAAGTGAGCAGGTAGGTATGCTTTAATTGCTCCGTCCAATTCTTGGACAACTCTATCCCATTCACACTGACCACCTACCTATCCAATTCACCTTTGTGTCGCTTTGTGACACAAAGGAAAAGGGGGAGGTCAGCACATCAGTACGAACACATTTCTAGCCTGTAGGACTAAGGACCCTGAGAAGGTGAAAGGCCCACTTGCCTGGGGCAAGGCAAAGGGCAGTGTAAACTTCCACCATTCCCCCTGCTGAGAAATAATGATGGCATAAAAGGTGTCCGATGGAACCTTGTAATATTAGAAGGCTGACCTTTACCCATCATGCCTTCCTTTAGGGATCACTACTTACCTGGCTAAAGTCCTACTCCTTTTTCATTCGAGGCTTAAATGTCACCTATCTATGACAGTGTTTCCTGACCTCTATCCCACTTTCCCTTAGTCTGATAGCAACCGTCTTCCTTTCGCATATTTCCTGAACCTCTATTAGAACAGTTACCTCATTCCACCTTGGGTACATGTTTGTATCTGCCAGTAGATTTTAAGCTTTCCTGGACACCAATTCTTTATTTTTCAAGACTATTTCCTGCAACCGACTCTTCTACAATATCGTCAGTGCGTACCAGCTTGTTCAGCTGAAGAGAGGAGAGTATGAATAAGAGGTCTGGGTAGGCTGGAAGGGAAACACCAGTGTATTGAAAAATCATGTCCCTAGAAATGATGGCAAGATTTCAAAAGACCAAGAATTTGATCTTGTGTTTAGGCCTCAGGAGATAAAGAGGGCGGGAAAATAGGAATTTTGAGAAAACGTGAACAGGAGAGGATTTAGGGTAGCTAATGAAAGGCGTTAGTTATGTCTATCAAGTGGTTAAGGAAGAGACACAGCTGTTCTATGGCTCTACTGAGGACAAAACTGCAAGGAACACCATACAGTTTGTCTGATTTTCTCTCACATGCTTCTTCACATTAGAGACTTATCTTTATTCACAGGGTTCTGTGTTACTGTGCAGAGACAAAGGGGTCAGTAATACTTTATAGGCCATTAGTTTGTGTAGGCTGACATGTGAAAATACAGACTGGTCAGTGTTCGAGCCAATACCCACGTGTCTGAATGTGATTTGAAAAGTAGGTGGTGTTGGGACCAGCAGTTAGCATAATGGCTGTGTCGCTGAACTCCCATGTAGCCGACTGCGGTTTGAGTCCCGGACCCGGTGGCTTAAACTCACGCCGGGTGCGTGTGCATGCGTGCCCAAGATCCCAAGAGGAGAATGGAGGAGAAGGGATTGAGACGTGGCCATCCCCCCCTGGGGGGGGGTGATTTCTCACTTTCTATCTCTCTGCCTCTCTCTGTCTTTCTGGTGAGCGCACGGGCCCTATAGCAAAAACCTCTCAAAAAAAAAAAAAAAAAAAGTAGGTGGTGTTGACGTTGCATTTCAAATACCTCCTAGAGTGCCCTTTGCCTGGTCTGTTATGTGTGCAGAGTCCCTACCACTCTCCTAGGAACGTGTGCTTTGCATGTAAATGTGTCTACATACCATATACATACCACTGGTTGACAGTGCTCTAATCCAGGTACAGAACTGGTCTAGATGAGAAAAACAGAAACTGAATGAAATTCTGCACCTTGATCTAAGACTGACAATTGCACCCTAATTTTCTCCACTTACCAGAATGAGCAGGCTAGTTAATTGTTAGAGGTTTAGGAAAGTGGGGAAATCTTAATAGACTGGGTCACCTTTACGTAGCTATTCAATCAGTCTGTGCTTGTGTCCATCAAAGTAGATGTTCCTTGAAAAATCACTCAGACTAGCATGAAGTGAAACAAGTTTTTCATATTTTAGCATTACTTTTTCTAAAGAAATGGTAACTGCTCACAAATACAGTCTCGCTATTATAAGAGTGGGGAAACTCTGGTTCCTTTGCGTGACTGTGTGTGTGTGTGTCTGTGTGTGCACGTGTGTATAAACTGCATCTTTGTTTGTTGTCAGGAGACAAAGGCTCCTAGCAGCAAAAGAGATGGGCTGACCCCTAGTTAGTTGAGTGCAGAGGAAAATCATTTGCATAAGTCTTTTTCCCTACCCTGGGGCAGATTTGCAACTCATCACTAAGGGGCTGTAGTGGGAAGGCTGAAGAGAGAGAGGGGATTATTTCTTTCACTTCCGCAGTAGGTTGACCTCACTCTTCCCTTGAATAACTGAGTCTGTGGTGGTGCCAGCATTCATGGTTTTCCACAACCTGAGTTATACAGAGAACCACTGCTATGTTCAGTAGAATCAGACCCCAGCTGAGAAGCATTCTGCCCTCTATGCTTTTATTCCCAGAACCGCAGAAATACAAAATGACCTGGAACTAGATGTTAAGAACTCACACACTTCTTCAATTCTCTTTTCCTCCCACAATCATATGAAGAATCATAACAACAATGTGTTATTCTTCCCGTTATTTAAGACTCACTTACGCCCAACATTTACCCTTCTCGATGATTCGCCAATCATTTTGGGTTCTCTGATAGGAATTACAATTATAATAACATTCTGGTAATTATTTCCTTTGAATAGAAGTAGCACAATCTTTTTATATCAGAGTCTCAACAATCATCAAAAACAAAAACCCCCAAATAAGACAAAAAAAAAACACAAAACCACCCCAGATTGATTAAATTGAAACAAAAAAAACTAGCTGCCATTCCTTCTTGATTCAATTTGTGTTTTCAAATGAGAAGCGTTATTCATGAATGTTTGAAGGTTCACTTTAATGCATATTTTATCAACTTTGGATGCATCGCTAATTTCTCTTTTAATTTAGTCTTTTAAAAATAGTAAAATTGAAACTGTCTTCCCAGATTTAAAGGGATATTAGTTCTCTCCTCACATATTCTGTCTGGTCTTGTAAGAGTGGCCCATTGTACCCAAGCACAACAGTTTCTTTGCAGGGCTGAGTCTTAGACACTAAAGACAGCCTCTCTTCAATGGGGTTACCACAGGGGAAAAAAGGGAATCTCACTGCCTCGTAGAAGGGACAATCTAATCCTCTTTGCTGGTACATCTGCTGTGGCAGTTTTGCTCTGCAAATCAAAAGGCATCCCATTAATTAAAGTTCCTTTTCCTTTCATTTTTATTCAGTTTGTGAAATGTGACTAGTATTCACCCAAAAAGAAAAAGTTTCAGTCCACGTTAGTCACAAATATCTACCCGAAGGGTGTGCACTTTGATTTGTTGTCTGATTTCCGCTTACTGTTCTTCCTCTCATTTTCTTTTTTTTTCTTTCTTTCTTTTTTTTTCTATTTTTTTTTTTTTTAGAAGGAGCCCTTCTCCTTTGGCAGAGTGCAGTACATTCAGAGAGCTTTACAAAACAAAGCTTTCAGCTCTGAGTCAGCAACAAACTCATCTTTGTTCATGGGGTTCTATTAAGGAAAGAAGGCCAATTTTATGCAGGTTTCTATGGCCAACTTCACAAAGGCATCTCTCTGTGTGCAAGCTCTCTGGCAGGAACAGCCGACTCTGAGATCATCGTTGTCGGCAATCACCAGCTGCAACGAAGAGTGGAGAAAGAAAATCATAAACTGGTTTATATAGCGATTTTCCCGAGAAGCCTGAAATATAGATTCGTTCACTGGTAGGCAGTTAATAAAGGCAGCTTGTTGGTTGCATTCATACATACAGCCCAAGGCCTCCTCTATATTTTCCTTTATCTCCAAACATATTTTGATTGGATATTTACGTCATGTCGTTTGTCTTGAAGAGGAAGTGAAATTCATTTGCATTTCCCTGAGTCTCCTTGGAAATTCCCAGGAACTCTTGTCCTTCATTTGATAGTGTTTCAATGTGTTCGAGATTACTTTCAACTACAATGGCACAGTGGTCTCCAGGTACCTAACATTTGTTTCACCATACAGTTAGGGCACTGTAAGTTTCCCAATTGGCCTGCAGGGAGACGGTTTAAAACTTCTGGGATATATGACAAACGTTCAGAGTAAACAAAAAAGTTCTAAAATCCTGAAGTAAGCATCTTACAAAATATCAAAGACATGACCTATTGTCATGAGGAGAAAGTTCGGGGAAATGGAATTACATAGAGCAATCTGTGCCGTTGTTCCCAGATAGGTTCAAGTATCATTTGATTTATAAAAAAGTTGCCAGATAAAATGAGTTTAGATAGAAAAGGCTTGTCTTGGGCAAGCTAAATGGCATGGGGGTTAAGATAGATCCCACATGGCTGATGATGTGGTTTGAGTCTGAACTACAACTTAAAGAACACACGAGGCGGGCAGGACCAGCAGTTAGCATAATGGCTATGTCGCTGGACTCCCATGTAGTCGACCACAGTTTGAGTCCCGGACCCTGTGGCTTAAACTCACGCCAGGCATGTGTGCATGCGTGCCCAAGATCCTGAGAGGAGAATGAAGGAGAAGCAATTGTGGCATGGCCATCTCCCCTGCGGGGGGGTGGTGGGGGTGGTGATTTCTCGCTTTCTGTCTCTCTGTCTCTCTGGCAAGTGCACGTGCCCTACAGCAAAAACTCTCCAAAAAATAAAAAAAGAACACACCAGGCATACATACCTGTGAACCCAAAATCCCCAAAAGAGGGAGAGATGTAGATATTATTGCGATGTGACCATTGCACATTTTGGGGGGGGGGGTGGTTCTTTCTCACTTTCTCTCTCTCTCCTCTCTCTCTCATTCTCTTTCCCATGAACACACATGCCCTCTGGAAAACTAAAAAAAAAAAAAAAAGTAAGGAGAAAAAAAAAGAAGGAAGGAAAGGCTGGTTTTAACAAAATAAAACTTCTTTTAGCTTTAGGACTTTCCAGAACCCTAAGTATGTTCATGTGTACGATCGTTTTCTAAGCAAGATCCTTCTAGGTCCTCTATGCTTGTAGGACTGTTTGCTTGGACAGTGCTGGACTGTGCTCCAAAGATCAGATTTAGAGGAAATGCTAACCAAGGCCCTTAGGGTGACGGGCAACTGCAGGTGTCAAAAGCTTAGTCCATTATGGACTGTGATGAAGTTTGTAGGAGGAACTTCAAGCATACTTGTTTTAATATGGATATATAAGATAGGCATAGTCAACCGTTATCTGAAACTAGCTAGTAAGAAATCAATTACAATGTGAAGTAAGACATCACTGTACCTCTCTCCACTCCCACAAAGCTGACTCTCTTTTTATAGGTAGAGTTTAGGGATCTCTGTTGGTTTATAGAGACACTGGTTTTATGATCTTACTTGAGGTTTCATGGCATAAAGGAAGAGCCATTATGGAATTTAATGAGAAGCCTGGGTTGCTTAAGTACGTGTAAGCCTATCAGCCTATCAGGTACCGCGTTTCTCTTTCTAAACTCACGGCTACCATTTGGAGATGATAGATGATATATTTCTGCCTTATTTTAAGTATGATGTATTTTTTGTTGTTTTATGAGATTTGCTAGAAAATACTTGCACTCATTCTTTTTTTTTTATTACTTCAAACAAGAAACATTTATTGAGTGTCTACTATGTACCAGGTACAGTGTAAACAAGATAAGCATGGTCCTTAGTCTCCTGACACTTAAAAGGAGAAATACTACATTTTATTATATCAAGTCACATGATGGTTTCTTTTTAAAAAAGGGACTTATGTATATTTAGAATTGAGCCGTAAGTGATAAATTACTGATATTTTGAAAAAATTGATTCATCCAGATATTTGCCTGGCCCAGAGAAGTCACCTTTACAGACATTAGGCTTATACTTTGTTGTTGCAAATGTCTTGGATTGATGATAAATGTGCTTTGGGACAGAAATTCATGATGAGTAAAGATGGATCCTTTGAATTATTTTCCCAGAATTTCTAAGCAACTGTTTCTGTTTTTTGATGACTGATGAGTCACACACTGTTCAGATGAAATATGATCAGCGTGCTGATTGTTGCAAAAAAATGAGGGTGATTTCTACTTTGGAATCCTTGGTACAAGTCTAAACTTATCTCGAGTTGGAAAATAAATCCTAAAAGCACATACCTCAGTACTTGATATAACACAACACACAGAGGACCTTTTGGCACTCTTGAAGCAAGTTGAGACTTGGCTTACGGGTGTTTTTCTTATGAACGAGGGAAAGATAATGGCTGAGCTATAGAATAAGGCAGTGATAGGGAAGCTGTTATAAAACCATTCAGTTATTTCTCTGAAAAGTTATAATGCAGTTTCAGACCAGCCGGTGGCGTGGTGGTTAAGGACGCTGGAGTCCCATGTGGGCAACCATGGTTTGAGTCCTGGATTTGTCAGCTTGCTTTCTCACTTTCCCTCCCTCTCTCACTCTGTCCTCTCTAGTCAAGTTTAAATAAATAAATAAATATAGTTACATTTAAAAATTCTTAAAAAACAAGTTATAACACAATTTTGAAAAAAATAATATAATCTAGATTTCTAGTTCTTCTGTTGACCCTCAGTTTTCAGTCTGTCTTCTTTCTTTCTTTATTCCTTCCTTTCTCTTTCTCTGCTCTCTTTCTTCCGTTTAGCTCTATCTCATAATCTGAGAGATTGTACATATGTACAGACATTCTATACCACCACCTCCAAGCTCTATTTTCATCTAACAGATGCTTCTGGGCCATCCTTGGGGTCTAGAGGATATGCACATCTGTAGCAAAGCCTACCCCTGGAGGAATAGATTAAATGGAAGATATTACAACCCTAGAAACAGAATTGCAGACAGCTGGACAGGGAATTCTGGGTTCCTGGAAAATAAAAGCATATTCTACAAATGTACTTTAGGCTCCAGTTGTGCCCATTCCCTTGGTCTGTGGTAGATGGGATGGGAATGGGAGACTGGTCATGCAACTGGAGAGAGGTCAGCTTACTATCCTCTACAGCATGTTTTTCAGGACTGGTTCTATAAGTGGTACAAGACGGATTTCCAGGCTTTCATAAAAATTTGGCTTTTCATGAAACAGAAATGGGAAGACATTGATATGTTTTGATTTACATTTTCAAAGTCTGTCTCTGACTGCTGCACGGAGAGTAACCTTGAGAAGAACAAGATTGAAAGGAGTGAATCCAATTCAGCGGTTGTCATATAGTTTTGGATAAGAAAACTTGGCTTTGGTGTGTCCACTACTTCTACTCTATTATATAATGTACACAATCTCACATACTCTAAGTTGAAAGACCATCTATACCAGGTTTAAAATCTCATAAATGTCCCAACTTCGCCCTACTACTAAAAGGTTACTAACACTGGCCAAGGTAGTGTATTACTTTACCACTTGAGGAATAAATTCAGCTTTCTCTCATTAGCAGGGTATTTTTAATCATCTTTTTCCATCTTAGAAGTCTCTGAGATCTAATGAGGACCTCAGGGTGCTGCAGCCCAAGACCCTCAGTCTGGAAATAGTGCATTCTTCTAAGTTGCTTTTAATCAGGTATTGCACCGAGACCTCCTATTTATTTTCTTTTTATATTTCTTTGGCTTCCATAACGAAGACTTTATTTTATCTTCTAGGAATAAGTTCTTTTAAGGAATGCTTTGGCTAATCAGGTTTAAAAACTTCCTATTGCTAAAAATCTGCCTTATTACTAATAATACTAAATTTGTCTCTGATCTCATCATTTTTTAATGTATGTATATATAAATGTAAAATCCATAGGGAAGGGGAAAGGTGTCAGTCCCATGTGTCTGTTCCTCAAGCAGTTTGGCTGACTGGAAAATTCAGAAGGTTTGTATTCCATATGGCTTCCTTATGATAAGATTTGCTCTGAGTTACGGATCAATTTTCAAATCTTCATGGAAAATTTCCTTAGTCTTGTTAAATCTGGTTCTGTAAATGATCTTTGCTAAATCTTCCTACTGCCTGGAAATTTTAAATTAGTCAGACTACCAATTGGAGACAGTCTGGTTCCCAGACTAGGTCTGAAAGACACAAGGCACACAAGCAATATTTACAATCAACCATTCCCACACACTTTGTCTCTGTTTAACTTCATTCTGCTCCTCTTTTGGCCAGACTTCCACTTCTTATATGTACTATTCCATTACTCAAATTCAGGTAATTGCCTTTCAAAATGGCATAATTTCACTAAAGATAATTTTAAATAACAGAAACCAAGTAGAGTATTTTTTAGATCAAGATAATGTTTATTGCAGAGATACTGGGTTGTCAGAAAAAGTCATGGCACATTTTTGTATAGAAAAACAGAAGACTACGTCATGACTTTTCTGACAACCCAATATTTAATGCCAGGAATGGTACCAATACTGCATTTTTAATACCACAACAATTGGGTGCAATTGGCATTTTTAAAATTGTGATAAGGGATCAAAAGATGGCATAGTAGTTATGTCTCTGAACTCCTATATGGCCAGCTGTGGTTTGAGTCCTGGACATGGGGTTTGAAACTCATGCCAGGTATGTGTGCGTGTGTGCCCGAAATTCTGAGAAGAATGGAGGAGATGGAACTGCGGTGTGGCCATCCCTCCTGGGGAGTTATTTCTCTCTTTCTGCCTGTCTCTCTGGCAAGTGCACATTCCCTATAGCAAAAAATATTTCTAAAAAAACATGTGGTAAAAGGGCCAGCAGATGGTATAGTGGCTACATTGCTGAACTTCCACACGGCCAACCACAGTTAGAGTACTGGACACGGTGGCTTGAAATTCATGCCAGGTGTGTGTGCATGTATGCCCAAGATCCTGGGAGGAGAATGGAAGAGAAGGGATTGTGGTTGGTCATCCTACCTGGGGTGTGATTTCTCACTTTCCCTCTCACTGTCTCTGTCTCTGTATCTCTCCAGTAAGTGCTCATGCCCTAAGGCAAAAATTTCTAAAAAGAAAACTGTGGTAAGAATACTTAACATGAGAACTTCTTCACAAGTTTTAAGTGTATAATATAGTGTTGTTAATAGAAATATAGACCAATGGAACAGAGTACAGCCCAGCCCAGAATTAGACACACATATTTATGGGCAAACACTCATTGTTGAAGGTGACAAGAAAACAAAATGGAGAAAAAATAATCCATTCAGAAATAGTATTGAAACCAAATATACACATCCGAAACAATAGATAAGAGCCCTTATTTTACACCATTCACAAAGATACACTTCAAAGGGATTAAAGTTTTTAATGTAAGGCCAGAAATTATAGAACTCCTAGAATAAAATGGGAATAAAGTCTTACGATATTGTTGATGGCAATAATTTATTGTATATGACACCAAAAGCACAAGCAACAAAAACAAAAATGAGCAAATATGATGACATCAAACTAAAAAGCTTCTGCACAGCAAAAGAAATAATCACAGAATGAAAATGCAACCTACAGAATGGGAGAAGATATTTATAAACCATACACCTGACAAGGCTCTAATATCCAAAAGTATGGGAAGAACTTCTACTACTCTAAAACAAAACAAAATAGTCCTATTAAAAAATGGACAAATTACTAGGCTAGATTCTCCCCCAAGAGGACATACAAATGACCAACATATATACAAAAAAAGAGAAATTTAGATATCATCAAAATTATTTATATAAAAGTTAACTTTAAAAGGGAGTGAAATACCAAGTATCCAGTTGTTTATATTTTTATTGGTATAAAAAATCAAACCAAAGGAAACTCAGATTCCAAAATTGCTTCCATAAAATTCGTTGGCTAAGGCAAAAGAGAGCTGTGAAAAACTTAACAACTCTCAATTACTTCTAAATCACAACTCCTTTATTCCACTAGTGCTCTTCCCCCATTCTATGCTCCTCTATTTTTCTATCACCTTATTTTTCCTTCTGATCTTCTCTCCTTTTCTCTTAGTCAGCCAGCAACCACCTCTCACAATTTTGATTATATATTTAAAGTTAAACTTTAGAATAGAAAAATCCTGGGAACCAGCAGTTAGCGTAATGGCTATGTTGCTGGACTCCCACGTAGTCGACTGTGGTTCGCGTCCCGGACCCGGTGGCTTAAAACTCATGCCGGGCCTGTGTGCGTACGTGCCCAAGATCCCGAGAGGAGAATGGAGAAGGGATTGCGGCGTGACCATCCCCCCTGGGGGATGATTTCTCGCTTTCTGTCTCTATGTCTCTCTCTGTCTGTCTGGTGAGCGCACATGCCCTATAGTGAAAAAAAAACTCTCCAAAAAAAAAAATATAGAAAAATCTTTTGAGTTGATTTTAAGCTCTGGTCTTCCTTTGAATTGAGTCTTTGACAAAGACATCCCAGACTATACAGAATTTTAAAATTTGCATAAAAAATTAGAATTGTTTTAAGAATAAGAATCACCTAATGGAAGCAAGATCCTACATAGTCAACAATGTGGTGTGAGTCCTGGATCCAGCGACTTGAGAAACACTGGGCCTGTGTTCAGGTATACCCAAAATCCTGAAAAAAGAGAAAGATGGAGAAGGGATTGTAGCATGATCATTCCCAAAAAGGAGTGCTTTCTCCTCTCTATCTTTCCATCTCTCTCTGGTGAGCACACATACTCACTAGAAATAAATATACGTTTTAGGAAAGTATAATTCTGAAGTTCCAGATCCATACTAATTAGTCCCTGTCAGAGAGGACATCAGATGCAAAATGTTGGATGTGAAAAAGCAGGATGGGAAGATCCTGAGGAAGAATGAAAAGATCCCAAATTTTCTAGAAAACCAGAGAGATTTAGAGGGATTCGTAGATATTAGACAAGGTGTAATGGAAACTGCTTCCACAATCTTGCCAATGAAAGTGAATAGATCTCAATATGATACTGTAAATATAGGAAGGATGAATTCAGAGACTTCAGAGGTAAGCTCTAAAAGAGTTACAGAAAATATTCAAGAGTAGCTCCAAAAACACACTTAACTTTCTGTACCTTTTCACTTTTTGCAAATGTCCTTAAGGCAAAAATATGGGATTTAATACATAGGCAAAAACTGTGAGGGAGAAATAGCCCTCCATTGTTATATCTCCAGCACCTTGCTGAACAGTTTTTTAAAAGAATTATTTATTTATTTATTTATTTTTATTTATTATTTAGTTTGCTATAGGAAACACACACTCATTGAGGGAGACAGAAGGAGAGAGAAAGGGAAAGTGAGAAAGCAAGACACCAAGTCTGGGACTCGAACTGCAGTCGGTCATGTGAGAGTCCAATGTTTTAACCATCGCACCGCCTGCTGCTCCCTGCTGAACATTTTGGAAAAAAAGAAAATAGAACAAAAACTGAATAAGAATAAAAGTATTTTGATGAACTTACAGATAGATAACTAGATACTCCTCACTTATCCATTAAAAACACTGCAGGTGGAAATTTTGTTAGAAACATCTAAGCATGAGCAATCAAACACCCAACTTCCCACATTGTTCTTATTCTTACAAATAGAAATGATTTTACATATTAAAGTATAGCTTTCAGATTTTTCAAATGATATAGGCATTTGGTAGGTGAAATACCTCCTAAAAATGCCCATGCCTTGATTCCTGAACCTTTGAATATGTTGTCTTACATGGCAAAGAATGACTGCACTTATGGCGTAAAAACCTGGAGATGTAGAGATGATACTGTATTATCTGGGTGGGTTCAATATAACCACAGAAGCTTATAAAAACAGAAATTTCTTTGGCTGGAAGCAGAGGAGAGACGTGGAAGGGGGCTTAAGAGAAATTTGAAGAGCGAGAAGGACTTATCTTCATTACTGGCTTAGAAGTTAAACGTAGGGTTGCCTTCCCTGCAAATACTAGAGACAGTATGGGAGAGGTAATGGGAATGAGTAATTGAGAACAGAAGGGAGGAATTCAGGGAACAAACAACACACTTAATGACACAAAAATGAAAAGTTGTCTGTTGATGATAACGTATATGGTAATATCATTGTTTTGACTAATGTGCACTGTATTCATGCTGGGAAAAACCATGTTGTACACGGTAAAAAGGTGCAATGATTAAATGTAAACAAACAAACAAAAAAAAACACAAAAAACTAGAGATAAATAAAAAACAAAGAATAAATAGTAAATTTTTATTTCAACTGAAAAAAAAAAAGTTAAACGTAGGGTGAGGTCATAAGCCAAGAAATGTTAGTGGCTCTAGAAGCTTAAGACTGACCTCCAGCTGATAGCCAGCAAGAAAACAGTGACCCTAAATCCTTGTAGAACTGAATTCTAAAATCCTGAATGATCTTGGAAGCACATTCAACTCCAGAACCTCTAGAAAGGAATGCAGTCTGGCCAACACCTGGATTTCACTCTTATAATATTGACAGCAGATGTCCAGCGAGATCCCATCAGTACCTGGACTTCTCACTAACAAAACTATGAGATAATAAATGGGCATTGTTTTAAGCCATTAAATTTGTGATGAGTTGTTACGATAACAATAGGAAACTTGTACAAGGCAGTAAAATATTGTATCAAACCCTACTGCTGTCATACAGCCTAGCCTCTCTGTCAGAGTTAAGGAGATAGACTAAATCAGTATTAGAGATCACCTCATCTTTAGACAACCACAAAATCTTATCCACGCATTACCCAATAATTGACTATCTTTAATAACCTCTATGTATTCCTCATGTCCCAGCTCATAGCTGAGGCTCTTGGACCTTTTAATAAAGGAACATGTTCTCTTTCTTCACACTACAACCCCTACTGACTTGATAGGAAGGAATGCACAGTGCAAATGGACCTGCCAGGTTGATGTTTCCTCTGACTTGATCCTACTATTGTAGAAATCCCTAATGACTTGGTTATTTCCTCTATGAGTAATGAGATAACATAGCTATGAGGCAGGAAAAAGCTAGAAAATGAAAGCAGGTAACACGGGTAGGAGCATCCGCCTATGTGGCTAGATAGAAAAACTGATGAGGGCAGAAATTTCCCTGTCAAAGGTAATGTAGGCAGGACATTTCCAACAGGGGATGGCTGCTGGTCAGGCTACATGTGATAAAACCAATGAGATGGGTCAGTGGGCCCAACCACATTAGATAAAGTCAATGAGACGAGAACGAGGACCTAGCCGATGGTCAACCCACACTACCTAGATTAAAAAATTGTAAATCTCACGGAATGTAGCTGCCGGGGTCTTTTGAGCCACTCTTTCTCTGACCACTCAAGCCCACTCCTACCTCTTGGGAGTGTACTTTCACTTTTATGTAACAAACTACCCTTTAGTTTCACTATTGGCACATTTTGTTCAATTTACCTGAAACACCAAGAATCTAGACATCACCAAAGCCATCCCACAATTGCTAGTTTGGGCATAGAATTATGGGCATATTCATGTCTAATTAGGCCACATTGAAGGTCTCAAGAAGGTCAAAGGCTTAAAAAAGAAAGGACTCATCCTATTCTATCCCAGTCCTGGCAACACTCATATCATCTCATTCGAAATTCTCTGTTAGTGAGGTATAGAGGTCAATGAAAACTCAGGTTCATAAATATTAATAGAACAGTTTCCGTACTTCCAGGATTTAGCAAACCCAAATACTATTTCATCTTTGGTGCCTCCTGATGCTATGCATTTTCTAGTCATAGATCTGTGTTTCACTTTCTTTTTTGAAATGATAATAGTCATTTGGTTACCTTTTCCCAAGAAAATTAAAAACACAGACTATTATTCCCTAGAGGTTTAATGAAGCATCTTTCAACTTTTCACAAGTTCTCAGCCAAGACATAAAGGATATTCAGTTTCTCTATGATTCTACTCTTAACCTAAAAAGTGGAACATTTTTTTTGTTGTATTCTAAAAATGAGATAAACTCTAAGACTAATTTTAATCTATCTACGTAACTATTTTAGCTCAGGAAGGGCATAAATTTCTAAAGAAAATTCCCAATTTTGTCAAAGTAATGCCCAGCTCTAGGCCATAATTTACCTGAAGGAGGTAAATCCTCTCTTCGTGACAGACTATGACTAGTTCGGATATTAATCAGGTAAGTTGCTACGAAATAGTTAAAAGGATTCTTGAGTTCACTAATGATGGTAATGTGTTTCCAACTCTTCTCAAACCACCATGGTACTATAAAGCTTAACTCAGTCCTCAGTCACTGAATCTAAAGATCAACAGACTTTTGTGAGGATTAACTCTTCAATAACTTCTCGCATTGGGCTACCTAATTATTATAAGGCTTTCTACCTATTTACACACAAAGTATCTGGACAAGCCCCTAGTACTCAGATTCAACATCGTGGAGCTCATCACACCACTAACTCAGTTTCTTTCTTGACGCACTAGCAGAAGTCTGCTCACCTTGTCTAACAGCAATACCCCAGTGGCTAAATTAATAGATGTTTCTGCCAACTTGGTTTTGGGTCACCTTTATACTTGGTAGTTCCTCATTCTGTAAATACACAGCATTTATATTAGCACTTAGGCTTATTTTTTCTACAAAAATCCCATTACTTTGTCCCTTACAAATCGTATTCATTGTTGAAGTACTCGATTATTTTTAAGAATTATTTTAACTTTATTTTATTTGTTTAATTTGACCAGAGAAGGACAGAGTGACCTTACCTATATAACTCTTATTTCTAATTTTACTGTTTACATCCTTGTTATCCCATTGTTTGATTCTATACTTGGCTACAATTTAACAGTAAAATAAAGCAAAAAGTAAGGCAACCCAAAGCTGCTTTTCACAAGGAACCACTCTTCATACCACATCCTTACAATAATTCTCTTGGTTTCCTGGTTAAACTGTATTCAACCATAAACTAATTTTGTAGAAAACAAAAACAAAACAGGCCAAATGGCAAGAAATCTAAAACTCTGTATTGTATTGTACTTAGAAAAATTTTCTGTCTCTACTGAAGCAACATGAGGGATTCTTCTGTTAAAAACGACTTTTGAAATCAAGCACACAAAAATGGTACTGAGACGCAGAAGAGGGTATGAGTAGTGTATATTTGGAGGGTAACTAACATTCATAGATCTGAACACAGTACTTTCCTTTTGCCTTAGTTGTACCTAAGGATCTTCACACTACAAACTTCACTGCTTGATAGGACTATTCTCGATTGGTGGTGTCAAAATACTATAACACTGGCCTGGGAAGGGCACTGCCCACTAAATGTTGCTACTCAGCAGGCTGAAGCCATGTGGGAGACCTGGGTTCAATTCCTTGCCCACTTTAAAGAACAGGAAATAGCGGCACACACTTGTGGTTACCAGCTACTTGGGAAGCTGAAGCAGAATTATTGTGACATAGTAAGATCCTATCTTTATTTATTTATTTTTCAATTTTTGCTATAGGGCATCTGTGCTCACCAGAGAGCGACAGGCAGAGAGAGAGAGAGAAAATGAGAAATCTCTGCCACTACTTCGGGGAGGGGATGGCCATGCTACAATCTCTTCTCCATTCTACTCTCAGGATCTTGGGCATGCAAGAATATGTGTACAGTGTGATTTTCAAACTGTTGAGTCAGGACTCAAACTATGTGGTCAGCCATGTGGGATCCAGTTGCTTTAACCACCTGCTGGCCCAAGACTTTGTCCTAAAACACACACACACACAAACACACACACAAGCACGTGTGTGCACACACACACAAAAAGAAAACAATATTACAATATTCTTTGATAATCCCTTGGAGCTGTATTGGCCAAAAACAGATTCATGACCGGCTCCCAATGACTGGTGTGCAATTTGTGTACAGGAGCCTCCAGGGTGTCAACCTGTGAACTAGATAGGAACTTGTTATATCAGTAAAATGATTCATATCTTCAGGATGTTCTCTGCTACACTCAGAATCCATTTTGGCCCATTAGTTTTTCCTTTGACAAAAAGTTCACTATGTGTTTTTAATAGTCCCAGAATAATCCTACTTGCTATAGTTCATAGTCTAGCAAAAGTGCTAGATAATGCCTCCAAGAATAGGACCACTTGAGCAGTTTACAAAATGAACAGGTGTCTAATAAGCAAAGGAGCCCTTTAGATAACCTATTGGCTTCTTGAAAGGGGGGGTGGGTATATGCTATTTCAGGAGAAGAATCCTCGGGCTTACATCCATGCAGATCTCTTTGGTATCTTTAATATTACTAAAAACATTTGTGAAGAAAATAAACCGTAAGATTGTCAATTCAGCTAATAAGCTTATATCTGGTACTGTTGACTCTTTGAATTAGGAATGGGATCTGCTTTCTCATTGTAATTTGGGTACGCTTGACCAAGAAATGAAGAATAAACTCTAATATTGATTACTCTGTTAGCATTTGTCTGGGTTTTCTCATGTCTAGATATGTGATCTCTAGCATTTTGATACTGCTGAGCAATCACTTAATCCAGCAAATGATCCTCTCACAAAATAACAGGAAAGCCTGACACGTGTAGAGGGTGATGCAACCATCTCTGGAAACTTGATCATTATCGTGACATCTCAGCTGGTGATGACAGTGTGGACTGATCATGTCCTCGGATGTTAATGAACCCAAAGGGCAGGATGGTGAGGACTAAACCAACTACACCCATACTGCTTTTGATACGATCATTTGTCTGTCTTCATTAACATGACCTTAAGATCCTTCATCAAAATGAATTTACTATTCCAGGAAGCTCTTATCTAGAAAAATAAAAAAGGCAAAGAATTTTATTGTGCATTTTAGGGATTTCTAGGAAAAAAAGGCATTTAAATCAGTATAAATTGCTTGACTGTTTGAGAGAGAGCATCAACTAATGGTCCCAGAAGGCAACTCTTAAAAATCATTTGCTCTTAAACACGATTCTTCAAATTTCACAGCATCCAACGTTTTTTGTATTTCTTGTTTTTAATTGAAATAAAATTTTCAGTCTGTCCCATTGTTACTAACAGGAAATTCCTGAGTCTGGGTAATTTAAGAGAACAGAGGTTTATTCGACCCATGGTTTCGAGGTCCAACATCCACATCTGTTGGGTGTTCCTGTTGGTGAGGTCCTAAAGCTATGTGAGGTGGCACATAGTAAGAGCATAGGAGTACATCCATTTATGTATTCATCCATCCATGTGCCTCCTGGTTTCATTCTGTCCTTTTAAACCCACAAGAAGCCAATCACATGGCTCCCATCCCAGTCACTTAACTACTCCCAAAAGGCCCCACTTTTTGGCATGATGAGTGTATTAACTTTCCTCTTAACACTTTCACAACCTAATCTTAACACATAAATTCCTGGGGAACATACAAACCACAGCAAACATATGTATGGTAAAGTGCAAAATCTTAAGTGCAATGCATTTTTGTTTATCTACCCCCCACCTCCCACACACCAAGGTATCCATTATCCAAATTAAGATAAAGAACATTTTTACCACACTATATTAGTTTCCTCTGGCTTTCAGCCAGTTGATAATTCCACAAAGGTAATCTCTGTTATGTCCTTTATCAAAGTAGGTTAGTCTTGCCTATTTTTAAGCTTAATATAAATGAAATCATACAATATTTTGTGTTGGCTTCTTTCACTCAACATGTCTATGAGATCATCCATGCAATGTTCAGCAATAGTTGATACTTTGTCACTGCTGTGTAAAAACAATGCAGTATTTCTTATATAGTGCATATCCCAATGTGTATTTCTCTATGAATATAACACAGTTTGTTTATTCATTCTCTTGTGATGGCCATTTGAATTGATCCCAGTTTGGGGTTATTACAAATAAAACTTCTATGAACACTCGTATATGTGTCTTCTGGTGGACATGAGTGGTCATTCCTGCTGAAGTAGTTAAGTTACAAGATTATAGAATAGGCATAAATTTAGCCATGTAAATACTGACAAAACATTTTCCAAAGTGGCTATACTTCCACCAGCAATGAATAGAAATTCCAATCGTTCCATATCTAAGCCAACACTTAGTATTACCTTGTCTTAAATTTTTAGCCATAGTGATGGGATAAATGTTATCTATCCCACTTTAATTTTAATATGGATTTCTCTGCTGACTACTGAGGTTGAGTCCCTTTTATATGTTTATGAAAACCTTGATCAATACAAATTATAAGGGAAAAAGACCTACAACAACAAAATATTGATAATACTGAAATCAAAATAAAGAATAATGAAGAATTAAAGAAAAAAAGAATAGCTGTAAGTGAAAGCTATAATTAAATAAAAGCTACATTGATGAAACACTAATAATAGCATAAGATTCTACTAGAAAATGTCAAGAATCTCAACTATCTGAAGGGTTGTATCTGATAGGACTTTACAGTACTGTCAAGCATAACACAGTATCAATGTTCTTAATAGAATGCTGCATTAAGGGCTTTAGAAAACTTTTATAACTGCGTAATTTTGATTTTTGAATGGAAAGTATTAATAAGCCTTAGTAACTCACTTAATAAGTTTCAAGATGATGAGGAGAACTTTCATGCTAGTGTTTGAATAACACTTGGAAGATAATGATGTAAGCTTTGGTCCCAAAAGGAAAACCACTGGGATATTTTCCCAAAAGGTAGTTTTATTAATGAGTTTTCCCTGTCTATGCATTAATTCCAAATGCTCACATTGGAAAAATACTGTTATTCAATAACAATATATATTTAAAACTATTAGCTATTTGTTTCCTATATATACTAGTAAACATGACACAGTTCTATGTTTAGGGAGTATTCCAAAAGTGTTACAACGGGGAAAAAAGTATATTACCAGCTACTATGTATAAGTTCCTATTGTTTAACAAATGCTGAGAAGAGGATGATCCACTGGAAACCATACAAGAGTATACCCTCCTAAGTAAACAGTGTTCTCTTGGGAGGCTAGTTTTCACAAAAGTTTAGTAGGTAGATTATCAGCAAGATATTTTTATGATAATTTTTTTTAGCTCATAAACATTTTTAACAGTGCTGCAAGCCTAACAAAGACAGTTGGATATTATTTTTAATTTGATTTACAACTGCTAAAAGTGAGGCAAACCAAAATTTTCCTTAAAAGAAAAAGCAGCTCAACAATCTTTTATATAAACTATAACCAAAATACCAAAATATTTCTCAGTGAACTTCAGTAGAGATATCTAAAGCAGACTGGCAAAAATGCTTTCTTTTAGAAGCTATATATAGATGCAGAGGAGGCAAAGTCCCAATTTTAGAGCCTATGCCAGCTCATGTTTTTATTCTTTCTTTTTTTTAAAAAAATGATTTCTTCCTTGAGAAAGAGAGAGTATGAGCTTACACCTAAAAGGGTCTTGATAGTGTGTTTCACCCACAGTCTCAGCCTGCCTCACATCTGTGTAGGCATGTACCCAGTATATTCAGGGAAGTCTCCGGATCTGAACCAGGAACCTTCCCATAAAGGTCAGCCTCGTATATCATTTTGTTTTACCACTGCGCTACATCTGTCTTCTGTCCCAGCTAATCTCCTTCACGGCCTGAAATGACATATCAAAACTAAATTTGTTTTCATTTTCCCCATGAGATAATCCCCAGCAATACTCTAGAAATTATTATCTGTAGCTCCCTGAGGACTCAAGATCTCCCAAGGAAGAGTGTGCTTAAGTCTGTTCTCTATCACCAGAACATAAACTTTCAATCTAAGTCATATTGTAAAATTGTAGATATCAGAGAAAGGCACTATAGTTTTGTGTGAAACTGAGGTATTTGACAAGATACCTTACAATTCTCTATAGAGAAAGGAAGGAAATTTTGTTATGTTTCACTTTATTGTTTAAATTAGCTTTTGAAAATGCTTCTTTCTGGCTTCATTAACTGTCCAGCTGATCATGATGTTGGTTCAACTGCTATACTGTAGAGGCTCCCAGGAGGCCAGAGGACCTCTCTAAGAAGAGGCTCTCTAACATGATACCTATCTTCTGTTTTCATTGCCAAATGCTGTTCTCCAGTGTTTTTCTAATATATAACGACTGAGAAAAAGAACCTCTTCATTTAATGTATTATGTAAGAAAAGTGAGACCTATATTTTAAAACTTATTTAATTTTATTTATTATTATTCTATTTTAATTTGAACAGAGAAAGACAGAGATAGCAATGGAAAGTGAGAAAGCAAGATGCCAGGTCTGGGACTCAAACAATGGTTGGCCATGTGGAAGTCCAGCACCTCAACCACCATGTCGCCTGCTGGCCCTGAGACCTACGGTAATAGGCAGCCCCTGAAACCACCCAGGGTGTCGGCAATTGGATGTATAACTGAAACTTTTGGGTGGATGTGGAATTCACAGATCACTGGTTTTCTGTATTGGTGCTTGGAGGCCATATGACAAAGTAAATACAGGGAATAATGCAAAGGAAAGCAACAGACTTGCACCAAGAAACTATAAAGAAGAGTTCAGAGACTTACCAGGGTAATTAATTTGTAATAAGATACACTGGGAATTATGATATTTTTATTTCTAAGAATATTTGTACTACCCAAAGGATTTATTTCCATAATAATTAGTTGAAATTTTAATTATGTAAGCAGTTCAACTGTATAAAATAAATACTGCACCCAGGCTTTCAATTAATTTTTTTTTCTTTTATGGGTTCAAAAACCACACTTATTTATCTTCAGAGAACTTCATAATATGTGAGTAGAAAGTGGATAAGGTTAGGTCTGCCTTCAAGGATAAAGGAGTTGATATTTCAATCCTTGTTGTTTTTTACTTTTTCTTTTCTTTTCTTTTTTTTTTCTTTTTGGAGAGGTTTTTTGCTATAGGGTGTGTACCCGCGCCAGAAAGACAGAGAGAGACAGAGAGACAGAAAGTGAGAAATCACCCCCCAGGGGTGATGGCCTTGTAGCAATCCCTTCTCCTCCATTCTCCTCTTGGGATCTTGGGCATGCATGCACACGTGCCCGGTATGAGTTTAAGCCATCAGGTCCAGGACTCGAACTACGGTTGACTACATGGGAGTCCAGCGACATAGCCATTACACCAACTGCTGGTCCCAATCTTCTGTGTTTTCACAAGGATGGTATTTGAAGTTTTAAGTAAGTATAATATTACTAAATATGTACAATAATTTTTAATTCTGAAAGCAACCATCCTGTGTCCTTATGTATTTTGCAGATATTTCAAATAATGCAAAATGTATTTCCTCTGGCAGAGGCTATAGTAAGACATTTGAAAAAAAAATCCTTCTTTATAGACTTATTCATTTAATACTTCGGCACTTAGTAGGTACTCAGTAGATGTTTGTTAAATGAATGAATTCTTTCAACTACCAGGACTTATATATATTTAAATGGCCAGTGGTGATCAAACTTAAAAAAAATGACTAATGCCGGGTGATTTCCGTAGCCTAGTAATTAATGAAGCTAGAATCCTCATGATCAACCACATTGGCATCCAGGCCCCTGTAGCTTGAGAAACATGCTGGGTGTATGCCCACTATCCTGACAGGATAAACAAATGGAGGAGGGATTGTGGGACGATCATGCCTTGCTACAGGTGCCTTTTCACTCTGGAAAACGCATGCATCCTCTGGTGATTAAAACAAACAAACAAATCAATAAAGGAAAAGATGACTACTGCCAGCTCATGGATGAGAAAATAACTTTTAAGAGAAAACTTCCAAACTATTGACCAAATTTTGACTTGAGGAGGATTCTTAAATATGTATTTTTAGCTGCCGGCATAGTCCTTCACATGTAGTAGATACTCAATAAATGCTTGACAAATTCATGAGTAAATCAGGCATTTTAAGCATTTATTCATCCATCTGAACAATGTACACCATAGTTTGTGCACATTTAGGTTGACAATTCATTTCATTAATAAGATGGGATTGTCAGCAATATATAAAAGTTATCTTTGTGATTGCTAAGCATGAGACCCTCAAGGAAGATTTTAAAATGAGCTAGATAAGAAATAGAGCAAATATTGTCATTTCAGTAGGGACAGCCCTGCAGTCATGGCCAAAGATAGAAATAATAAGCATGGCCAGTAATAAGCATCGATCGGTGAAAAGGAGAAAGGAGGGAATTTGTGGTTGTGAAAATATCCATGAAGAGGATGATTGAGACATACGTGGGTGGTGATGGTTTACCTGATTTAGCTAGAGAAAGAGTAAATTGAAAAGTAATGAGATATTTGGTTAGAAAATAAGGAGATGGTGGATCCTGTTGATGAAGGGCTTTAGATGCCAGACTCAGGAATTCATATAAGATGTCACAGGCGGGAGAAAGTGATTCTAGGAGGCTGACATGATAAAAGCAGTGTTTGAAAAAGATAATCCTGGCAACTGTGTGCAGGATAGAATAACCAGCTCAGAGATTTAGCATATAGCTGGGGGCTGGCCAGCTCTCGGGAGGATCTTAGGGTGATGAAGAAAAGTGGGGCAGGGGTGGCATGTGGGGGCTGATTGCTTATGGTGAGATCTGGGGTGCTAGTCAAGGATTAGAGGCATTTGGGTGAGTGCAAGAGTTACATTTCAGATGTCACAGACTTCAAAGGAACAAGCCCTTTGACATACATGATGGGAAATGATGAGAAGTTAATTCTAACTTTAGAGTATTAAGCAGCGTACGTGCAATAGCTGAAATAAGTATAGAGAGTATATAAAAAGGAGAGAAAAAAAATCAAAGTAAGTTTTGGCTGGCCTCACCGTCTGGGTCAAGAAGAGAGGAGGAGATGGAGATGGGAAGAGTGGAACGGCAGCTGAGGAATAAGAAGATCATGTTTTAAGATGAGAAGGAACGTTTCAAGAAAACCGTGACCAACTAGGTCAGCTGTAGTCAAGGAGACCAAAACCAATTGGAACTATGAAAATACATACATTAGGGGGGAGCAAAGGACAAAGAAATGATTTTCTTTCTGTTTCTAACAATTTTTAGACTATCTCCCCTGCCCCACCTCATGCATTTGTAACTTCTTCATCTCCATAGAATCCTCCTAAGCTGGCCATTCCCCAGCTATATGCCAAGTCTTTGGTCTCCAATATGAGTATGGATATTTCATTATAAATATTTTTAAATGATTAATATAATTTTTATATAAGGAGTTATATAGTGATGTACAGATATGATTTTACAATAATGTTGAAATCTATACAACAAAAAATTTAATGGTTATAATCATTCTTGAATGTGCAAGATAAACATCCAATTTCCAAATGGAAGAAATATTTATGTACTTTTATTTTCAGTGAGGATGAGTCATTTTTTTTAGAAAAACATCCTTCCCTTATTGAACTATTCTTAGTGGCTTACACAAAAGCTGGTGGATGTGTTTCTGTTCTCTTGCTTCATTTTCAAAGGACAAAAAGTGGAATAGATAAAAGAATTTAATCATGTGAAAAATAGAAACAAAATACAAAGCTTATTTCTAAAGCATTTCTTATTTCAAGATATATAGGGAAATGAGGTAAAAACAAGTTCAAAGCTGAAGTTGTAAGGAAGTTGAGACACTCCTGGCTTGGTGATTTCAATATTTACAAAGGAGAAACAAATTAAGCTTCAATATTGAAAAAAAATACAAGTGACTATGTATTTGATGACAAATAGTAAATTATATTTAAATGTATTTTGCAATCTATGGTAAAACACGGTTTCCTACTAAACTGATAATTTGTAATCATTTTATTTTTTTTACTCAAGCTTATTGGTGGTATAAAGTTAACAACGCTAGACGTTATTCACAGTTAACTCTTTGTGCTGCTATTGTCAAATATGTATGTCATGGTGCTCAAAGTTTAACTAAATAACTGATTTACTAAACAATTTCATCCTGGTGGAGTGTGAGATGAAATGATTTTACTTTTTTCTCCAACTGCTACATTTAACCATGTTCTGTTAAATCACTTTTTCCGGTTTTCTTTAAATTATCTTGGGTTATTTTCTGTTACTTTCTGTCCACCACAAAGTATTTAAAAATGGATTCCTTTCTGAAAATACATAAATTCAGCTATATGCCAATCAGCAACTTCCTCTCTCTCTCTACGTAGTGCATGGTCTAAGGAGTTTGCACTGTGGAGGTATGTATGTGAGTTCTGTTCTTTTCATTTCTTCTCCCATTCTAATTTGTACCCTTCCTTGCTGAAGTTCACCTTTCTCTTCCTAACAGGGAGCATGGGAAGATAATGTACCATGTGCTTTCTATTCTGACTAGATGAATGAGAAACACAGTCTCTACAACTCTGTAAGTAGTTTAAGGTGAAAAAGTGATTTAAATATAACATCTCCTAAAGTAGGCATATTCAAATGCTACTGGAAAGAGAAAAAAATAAAAAACTTTGGCATAAGATCATTTGAATTAAAATACATCTCTGACATTTATAAACTCATTTGTAAAATGAGCATATATGTGATTCCTTTATGAAATTGACATGAGATTCAATGAAATACAAATATCACTTAAACAACTCATATTCAGCAAATATTTACTTAGCCTCTACTTGATTTGAGGCTGAATTCTTTCTGTACTCTCAAGTTTTATATAAATGTAAGTTAATTTAATTCTTAATTTGATATGTGAGAGATACCTTGTAGCCATAAAACTATCAGTACTTCTTTGTGTGAGAGCAGGAAGGCCAGACTAGAGAAAGAATGACTGGCTCTTTCTAGTCTCCTTTATTTGATTCTTTTGCCATAATTTAATCATGTGAAAAATAGAAACAAAATAAAAAGCTTATTTCTAAAGCATTTCTTATTTCAAGATATATAGGGAAATGAGGTAAAAACAAGTTCAAAGCTGAAGTTGTAAGGAAGTTGAGACACTCCTGGCTTTGTGATTTCAATATTACAAAGGAGAAACAAATTAAGATATCCAGTGCATACCCTGTAGGTATAAAATTTAGCAAAACGACATATTTAAGAAAATGAAAATGACAAAAGATTTATTTTTATATAAGAGAACCACAAAAATAAGGGGTAAGAGTATCAAAGCAATTGATAACAGAATGTAGTTAACATATCATTGTCAATAACTGAAAATAGAGCGTTTACGCTGAGTTACTAAAACTTTACATTTTTCTTTCTTTTTTTATTTTTTAGAGGTTTTTTTTTTTTTTTATTTGCTATAGGGCGCGTGCAGTCGCCAGACAGACAGAGAGAGACAGAGAGATAGAAAACTAGAGATCACCCCCCAGGGGGGATGGCCACGCCGCAATCCCTTCTCCTCCATTCTCCTCTTGGGATCTTGGGCACGCACGCACACGCGCCCGGCGTGAGTTTTAAGCCACCGGGTCCAGGACGCGAACCACGGTCGACCACGTGGGACTCCAGCGACATAGCCACTAAAACTTTACATTTTTAAAAGTAAATTTTAAATGGTAAATTTTAGTTTACTATTTGGTTAAACTTTATTTAAAAGAACTTTGGTTAAAAAAGTTAAAGAGGCTTGGATTTTAGGTCTATTTATGCCATTGAAAAGGTTGTCTTCGGACAATCATTGAACTCTCTGAGGTCGTATTTCTAGTTCTAAGTTTCAGCTAAAACATTCTATGACACATGAATTTATAGACAATATACTAATGTTCCCAAACTACTAAATTCAATATCAATGGAAAGTATTAAATTCCTAGTGTGTAAAAAGCACGGTGCTAGGGGCTGCTGTGGGGAGATAATGGAATAAAGATGCGGTCCTGTCTCAGTGAGGCCGAAGGAGTGAACTGTCAATGTCAGCAAGAAATGAGTACATTCCATAGCTGAGATTAATAAGGAACTTAATGAAAATGCCCGAAGGAACAATTCTTCCTTACGTGAGGAAGAGAAGATGTCATTGCAGAATAGGTAGCTACTATAAATCAGTAATTGAAGCCGAAAATGTGTCTTAGTGATTAACTTTGTACTTGAAAAAATATTTCCTCAATTCTGTTTTCAGCTGTATGGGGGATGGAGGGAAGGAAAATAAAATAATAACTTTGCAATTGCTGAACATTTTTTATAACTGATATAAATGAATATTCATTTATTTGAAAAGCTCTTGATTTAAATGACTCCCAAGGCCATTAACTCATTAAAATATTTTAGAGTCAACACCAAGGAGGAGGATTTTGATCTTTTTATTCAATATTTCATCCAGTATCCTAGTCCAGCACTACAAATAGGAGGGGTCTTCAAAGAGTTCATATTATTTTACATATATATATATTTATATATATGTAATATATATAATGCATATTATTTTACATATATATATTTTTATATATTTGTACATATATATTCATATATATATATATATATATATATATATATGTAAAATATATTTACATATATATATTTATATAGACCAGCAGGTAGCATGGAGGTTAGGGTACTGGATCCCATATGGCCAACTGTGCTGTTGGAGCCCCAGACACAGCAGCTTGAAAATTACACCCAGGGTAATGTGTGTATACGTCCCCAAGATCCCTAAAGAGGATGAGAAGGAACTGTGTGCAGCCATCCCCCTGGGGGAAATTTTTCACTTTTCCTCTCTGTTTGCTTCTCTCTATCTCCCTCTGAAAAGCATACTCACCCTATGGAAAAAATCTAGAAAAACAAAACAAGGCACCAAAAAAAAAGTCAGTGTTCCACATAAAGGAAATGCTTCCTGCCAGTTGATGTGCAATAAAAATGTAAAGTGAAGGTTTCCCAGAGATATCTAGTTATATTTTAGTAGATTTTAGCCATTTCCACCTAATCAAGAATTTCTTTTAGTCAAGGAACTATTTTTGGTGGAATCATGAGCAATGAGAGAAAGGAATGGGGTTTATAAGAGGAAAGTCCAGGATAAATAAGGATCTGGAAATGGCAATGCTATAATTCCCTCTGATCTTCTGATTAACTGAGTCATATCTCTGGAGTATGATGGGCTGCCTGAGGTCTACACTAGATGGGAATCATTATGTCAGAGACCACAATTTCATGTAAGTATCCACAGTTCTATCTCATTTTCTTCTCTTCCAGGGCTTAAATATCAAATTATGCTGAAACCATGGTATTTCAAGACTGGATAGAGTCACTATCTTTTCATGCCAACCCCCTTGGCTGAAAATCTGGGACACAATTCATGTCTCCATTATTACCTGAAAAAAGTTTTGAAGCTCTCTGGGTCACCTTTGAGCAATGTCATGCCTAATATTTTGCTACAGATGTTTGCCTTGAGTCAAATACATGACTTATGTTGAACTATATATGAGTTAGCGGTGAGCACTGCTTTTATGAGATAAGGAGGCATTTAACAATATTCTCATTTTATTTGAATGCTTGGAGTCATTTTATTCCGGCAACAGCATTTTACTCTGGAGGAACAGTAGTAGAAATGCAAATAAATGCCCAAGCGACATAATGTTTTGACCCCAGGGAATTCATCTAAGGGTGAAAAATTATTTTCAAAATCAAACATTTCCTTAAGCAACTCTTTTACCCTTATGTTTGTAAAATTTGCCAAGTTACTTTTACATTGAAATGGGCTGTGTGGTGGTATTTCTTAAAACATGTTTAGTGTAGTATATGATTTAGGAGTTATAGTTTAAAATGCAAGAATGCATTGCTCTTTGGATTGGCAAGTTAGCAAGAGAATCAATGGTAGATATGCTACTACAGCGACACAAGTTAACTTTAATAAAGTCAATGATGGCTCAGTCTGTTCTCTGTGGCTAATAAAAGAAATCCCAGAGTGTGAGTGATTTATAATGAATAGAGGTTTGTTTAGCTAATGGTTTTTAGAGGTGCTAGGTCAAGGAGTCACATCTGAGAGGGTCTTCTTGTTGGTGGGGACTCTGTAGAGTCTCAAGGCAGGGCAGGGCAGCAGATGGAGAGATGAGAGCAAATGTAGACTATGTGTCTCAGTCTCTCTCCTGATAAATTCACCAGAATTCAGCCATGGGGGCCCAATTCTGATGAATTGATCTAATCTAATCGTCTGCCAAAGGCACCAGCTTTTAATCCCATAATCATATTAGGTTTCTATGCTATCAACACTGTTAAAATAGCTCACCTCATTTTAACATATGAAGTTTGGGGGAGCACATTCAAATCACAGCAAATGGAAAAATATTAATAAAATACAATGTGATTTTTCTGTATCTGTTACTTCTCTTGGCCTCAGCTTCTTGTGCTGCCGCTTACCATCTTTAGGATATTGGGAAAGTTAATGATTTCTTCACATCTTAGTTTCCTTATCTGCTAATGGGATGGATTTGAAGATCAAATCATTTAATGTAGTGCAGAGTACATTGCAAGCATCCCATAAACGCCAGCCATTTTGATTACTAAAGAAAAGTAACTTTTATATACAATTTCATGTCTTTGATAAGACATTTTTGTATGTTTTAAAACTTAAATATCGATGCAAATAATTCTTTTTTTGATAATCATTTTTTGAATGGCTCACTTTTGCCAAATAAAATCTACTTTAAAATTGGAAACTATATAGCAATTATTCGATTTTAATTATTTTAGTGTTGAGAATCAAATGAATGTTTTTTGAATGCCTGCTGTGAATCTGCACTTTCCAAGGATGCTTGGGAGATTTAAAAAACACCATCACCGAGCTGACTCGGTGGCCTGGTAGTTAAGGCAATCGTATCTTACATGGCCAACCATAAGATTTAAGGCCTGGACCCTGTGGTGGGGCACATGTTTGCATGTGAGTGCCCAAAATCCTAAGAGAAGGGAGGGAGAGAGGAAAGAGGATTGCAGCATGAACATTCCCCAGTGTGTGTGTGTGTGGGGAGGTGTTTTCTCTTCTCTGCTGTCTCTCTGGTGAGCACATATACCCTCTAGCAAACAAATGAACAAACAGAAATCATTTTTCTTAGCCTGCTTATTATTTAATGGTAGAGATGGAGATAGTAACAAGCAATTGTAATAAAAAGCCAAGTTCAAAATGCTTTAAGAGAGACATAGATCAAACTATTCAAGAAAGCAAAGAACATATAGATTACACTATTAGAATAAGGACAATGTCACATACTAGCAGAATTTTGCTTCATGAAGGAAATTTCAGGCAGAGGGAGTAGTAAAAGCAAAGACTTTGACAGATGACTGTGCAGAATACATTCAAAGAATAAAGATTAGATATTTCCATGGGAATGTTATGGGTTTGTGACTGGAGACCTCCCTGAGTTTTCCCAGCATGCATGTGCTCATGATCTGGGGCCGACTGAGACTGGGAATGGATTACAGTTTTGAAACTTTGCTAAGAGGTGCCATCTTTCTCTCCTTCTCTGTCTTTTACTCATGGAAAAAATAAATAAATTTAAAAAATGCATGTAAAGATTTACTATTTGACATTAAGGTGTGGCCTACAAGACTTCCGTTGCATGTCTCAAGACTGATCATGTTCAGATGCAAAAGGAAGGCAGGAATAATATGTTCATGGCAGCAGTGGAGATGCAGAGGTGGGTCAGCCAAGGACAGGTTTCAGAGGCAGAAGCAGCAGGACTTCATGGTTAATTGGATGTGAAGACAAAAGAGAACATAACGATGACTCTGATTCTCTAGCTTTGTAAGCCTGAAATAACAGTGATGCCATTACTATAAGAAAGGGACAATGAAGGTTTGGTGCAGTAGCTGATGTGTTAAGCTTTGGCTGTGCTGACCTCTTAGAAAGCACTTGTGAGATTTTTCTGGTGAATGCATCTGAAAGTTGGAAACCTGGGCCTGACACTTAAGGGAGTGGTCATGTTTCAGGGATTTGGAAGTCACCCGCATAGTAGTGAGAGTGAAGCTATGAGAGTAAATGAATAAAAGGCCATCCATAATTCCAGCAACTTACACTGTAGATAAAATCAGTTTTGAAAATCAGTATAATTTCTAAAGTATGCCATGTCAACTTTTAAAATTTCAATTCTACTTACTGATTAACACTTCTTACTTACATATTTTTTATTTGTAACCCATGCTTTTTTAAAGTTCTTTTTGTTTGTCTCCTTCTATTTCTTATCTGTCTCTCTCCCCCTTTCCTTTGCTCTAAATTTCTTTCTTCTTTCTGATCCTTTTGTCTCCTATCTTCTAATATAATAAGAAATGAGTTTCTAAAATTTGGACTGCTAGTTCATGACATGCTGTATGATTCAGTAGGATGTTTTGAAAATCAGTTATGAAAACATAAAAATTCATCAGTATCTTTTTGATGGCTGCTTTCCAAAACTTACAATTTAAAACTCCAACCACCGGAGATGAGTACAATGTAGAAAGCACTGATGGTCAACCTGGTGCCTTCACCTGCTATTTGGTTGCGAGGCTTGCCAAAACTACCGTGTCAATAAAGTTTTGGGGCCCCTGAAAGGATTGGTGGAGGGAGGCTTATCTGTCCCTCACAGTACCAAATGATTCCCTGGTTATGATTCTGAAAGCAAGGAATTTAATGCAGAAGTCCATCGGAAGCACGTCATGGGCCAGAACGCTGCAGACTACACGCGTTACCCAATAGAAGAAGATGAAGATGCCTGCAAGAAACAGTTCTCGGGGACCAGCAGTTAGCGTAATGGCTATGTCGCTGGACTCCCATGTAGTCGACCACAGTTCGCGTTCTGGACCCAGTGGCTTAAAACTCACGCTGGGCGCGTGTGCGTGCATGCCTAAGATCCCGAGAGGAGAATGGAGGAGAAGGGATTGCAGCGTGACCATCCCCCCTGGGGAGTGATTTCTCGCTTTCTGTCTCTCTGTCTCTCTCTGTCTGTCTGGTGAGCGCACATGCCCTATAGCAAAAACCTCTCCAAAAAAAACAAACAAACAAACAAACAGTTCTCTCAGTACATAAAGAACAAAGTAACTCCAGACATGATGGAGGAGATGTATAAGAAAGCTCACACTGCTATACGAGAGAACCCAGTCTATGAAAAGAAACCCAAGAAAGAAGTTAAAGAAAAGAGGTGGAATCATTCCAAAATGTCCCTTGCCCCGAAGAGAGAAGCCAAGAAGGCAAGCTTCCTCAGAGCTCAGGAGCAGGCTGCTGAGAGCTAACCCAAACAATTTTCTATGACTTTATTCTAGATAAAGACAATAAACTTAACAACAAGCAGAAAAAAAAAATTCCAACCAAACTTAATTTAAGAAGATTTTGCTATTTCTGGATAATCAAAACCTAATTTTTTTCCCTTAGACATAAAAATATTCAGCAAATGTTTATTGAATACTATGTTCCAGGTACTAAGTATTTAACCTGAGTAGAATATGGCTCCTTTCTATAAGCAGCTCTTGATGTAATAGGGTTTCAAGATAGGGTTGACAAAACTTTTTTCCTCTCCAGGTTTCAGCTCAGGCCAATTTATTATATGCAAATATATTTTTTTCATAGTTAGATTTGTTTTTAATTAATCATCTGCAGTTGGCTGAGGGATCTATGCCAGATTGTTCTTGAAATAGATGACCATGTTTTCTGTATATTTTAAATGGCCCAGCAAATATAACTTTGTAAAACTTGAAGCATCATGAAGATGCCCAGTATACAGAAATCTAAAATTCTTGAGAAATTTTTCTGTTATATTTTAACCAGAGGATCTCAAGAGGCTCTTTGAGTCTAATATTAAATATTTGGTGACTTTAATCATCTAATTTTTAAAAAGAATTATTTATTTAATATTATTTATTATTATTATTGTTTGTATTTGATCAGGGAGAGAGAAAAAGGGAAAGTGAGAGGGCAAGTCACCAGGTCTGGGACTCAACCATGGTTGGCCATGTTGTTCAGCATCTTAGCAACCATGCCACCTGCTGGCCCCTATACTTTCTCTTAAAATGATTATACTAGAACTTGAGAAAGAGAAGGACAATCTTGCCATCTCTGTACTTTTGAAATGTTTATTAGAAATAAAGACAATGTACAGAAAAGTAAGGTCAATGTGAAATGTGCAGACCAGACCTTTTCCCCTTACTTTAGGTTTTCTAGATCCTGGAGATAATGCTGCAATGGAGCTAGTAGAAGGTGATCTTTGGATTCCTACCAGAGTGAAATGCTCAGGTTCTCACATGTGACACTTATGTGTACTTGAAGATTCCTTTCTTCCTGAAATGCTCTTCCCTGCAGCTCCCAGCTCCTGGGAGAGTTGGGTCAGGCATATCCTTTCATAAGTATAAGGGTTGGGCACTCCATTGCCTGGTGCTCTAGAGGCCTGGGTTTGGCCCACTCACCAGGAGACTTGGGCCTGGTCTTGGCAGGCCTCCTCTCATGAGTGCACCCTTCACCTCTAGGAGTATCTTTGGTACTTGCAGTACACTGCCCTGTGTGCTGCGCTGTGCTCAGTGGGTGACTTGATCGTCTTCCCTACATCATATCTCCTTAATTTGCTCCCACCTCATCAAAAGCTGAAAGTTTGGTAGAGGAGCCAATCACCTAAAGGTACTTTTAACTGCTCTGATCTGGGAGACATTGCCTTCTAATAGGAACACGAATGGAAACCAAGAGTGAAATTTCCTCTTCCGGTGCTACATAATCTTCTTTAATAAATAAGAAAATGTGAGTACTATATCAGATGACCAAAAACCAGCACAGATCTCAAAGAAACATGAGCAAATAAGGGAGGGACCCTCTCTCAGGTTAGCACAGTAACCCCTCACCAACAATAGACAGCCCAAAGGAATACACAGAAGTGTTAGAAAAAGAATTCTGAGCATTCATAGTGACAAAAGTCAATGAGATGCAAGAGAAAACAATCAGTTCCAGAAAGTGAGAAAATCATTTCAGGACACGAAAGAGGAATTCCATAAAAAGATAGACACCCAGAAAAGAATGAAATAGAACTTCTGGAAACGGAAAATACAGTATAAGAAATTAAAATCTCCCTAGAAAGCATTAAGAGCAGATTAGACCACGCAGAAGAAAGAATTTCTGATCTTGAAGACAAAGTCTCCAACATAGTCCAAACCACCAAAAAGAATGAAAAAAAAGGGGGTGGATGACATATGGGAAATTTTATATATCACAAAAACACCCCAATATTGTATAATGGGTATTCCAGAAGAAGTTGCTAAAGGCATGAAAAACTTCTTTTATGATATACTATCTAAAAAATTTCCAAATACAGAGAAACATGGAGAAATTCAGACCCAAGAAATGAAAAGGAACCCAAATAGAATCAACACAAAAAGATACTACCCCTGTAACATCATAGCCAGGTTGGTAAAAATCAAAGACAAAGACAATGAAAATTTTCTATACATGGCAAAGGAGGAATGTCAAGTTACTTATAAATATAGGTTATCCCATTAGGCTAACGTCAGACCACTCAACCGAAACAATGCAGGCAAGGAGAGAAATTCGAAACATTGAAAGAAAAACAATTTAAACCAAGAATACTATACCCAGCAAGATTATCCTTCAAATAGGATGAACAAATGAAAGTTCTCAGATAAAAATTGAAAAAAATCATCAATACTAGACTAGCTCTACAAGAAGTACTGAGGAGAGTATTGTATTAGAAAAAACTAAAGAGTGACAAACAGAAATAAGATAATAAAAAACAACTGAGAAAATGGTTAACAATATGACAGGGAAAAGTTGCAAATATCAGTTATAACATTGAGTGTTAATGGATTAAATTCTTCCATTAAAAGACACAGGCTAGCTGAATGGATACAAAAAACTGAAATCATTTATACACTGCTTACAAGAAACACACCTCACTGATAAGGACATATATAGATGGAAAGTGAAGGGCTGGAAAAAGATATTCCATGCAAATGAAAACAAAAAGGACTGAAGTTTGGATACTAATCTCAGACAAAATAGACTTTATAAATGATGTCGGAAGAGACAAAGGACATTATATAGTACTAAAAGGATTTGTTTGCCAAAAGATATAATATTTTTAAATATGCTTGCAAAATAGCAAATGTATTAAATGCCATGTTATGTATTTAGAATGGTTAAGTTTATGTAATGTGAATCACCTCAATTTAAAATAAACAGAAAATATAGGACTAAGAAGGTACCAAGAAGGGCATCTCCTTTCTCAAACTCTTTTTAGAATTAATAATGCTATCATTTTGCCTTATATGGTGATAAAATTTATATTTTTCATCTTGAAATAAATGCATGATTAAAGAAACCAATTTAAACATTTTAATTGGATAGTTATATACTTTCTTATTAGATGCACTGGATTTTTACCAAGATATCTTTTTCATAGCCAAAGAGAATCAAAGCTTTTTAGCATAATTTAAATCATAGAAAGTCTAGTATTTTAGATTTCTTGACATGTTATGTATCTTCCATTTGTTTAGGCTTGTTAATTTTACAAACCAAAGAAAAAATAACTTTCATTTTCTTGACTTTCTCTAGAGTAAAAGGTAAAACAAAATAAAATATTTTGGAGAAAATAAATGTAAAAGCTCATAAACTTTGAAATCTCATAACCCTTATACACTAGTTTTCCTTTATAATAAGGTTACAAAAATATTCACAACAAGAACACGTTTCACTGCAGAGGAAGAGTACATTTGATATTTCATGTATTGTATAGATAGTTTTAAGTGGAAACTTCTACAATGGGTTTTCTTTAAATATCATTAATTTCAATATGTGCTCTAGGGATGAACCAAAACCCAATGCAATAGAATCATTCAAGTACCCTCTCACAACCCCTAAATGATATTCATCTTTGGATACATTAGGTTTGCGATAACTGTGAGACCGACTTTAAAGAAGAGGTGTTGATTAGGGAAATGTTTTTGCATCTAGAATTCAGGAGAAGGGAACGGACTGCAGACACAGATTTTGGAATAATTAGCATGTAAATAGAAGTCATGTGGATGTGTAGTAATTAAAGCCATGTGGGTGGGTAGAAGGCAGAAAGCGTAGACAAAAACAGAAAAGTTCCTCAAGAATACCAGCGTATGAAAATTGGATAGAGAACAAGCCAGCAAAAGAGGCAAGGAAGCAGAGAGTATTTCAAGTAAGTAGAACAGTGTAAGAAACGATGCATAGACACTGAGATGTTAAGAAAAATTAGAAGTGAAAAGTGCTCTTTGCGTTAATAATCTGGGGTAAATGATATTCTGAGAAAGTGATTTAACATGGAGCAATGGGAAATGTGACCAGATTGGAGTATATTGGTTTGAAAATAACCATAAAGAGCAAGAAAAGAGATGGCAGCTAAATAGTAACGGGGTGGAAGGAAAGTGTTGATGTTGGAGTGACTTCAGGAAGTTAAATATTGATAGGATGCACTATAAAGGGAGAGGTGAGAATCCAGGGGATGGGAGATAATCAGTAACGTCCTTTTGAGAACTCATAATTTTATTACCTTGTTGAATCATGCACTCATTTATTTATTTATTTATTTTTAGAAAGATTTTTGCTATAAGGTACATGTGCTCACCAGAGAGACAGAGAGACAGAAAGCGAGAAATCCCCTCCCAGGGGGGATAGCCATGCTGCAATCCCTTCTCTTCCGTTCTCTTCTCAGGATTTTGGGCATGCACACACTCACACACACACAACTGGTGTGTTTCCAAGTCACTAGGTCTAGGACTCAAACTGCAGTTGGCCAGATGGAAATCCAGCACAATAACCATTACACCATATGTTGGGCCCACATCATGCACTTTTTACAAGTATATGCATCATTCTTTCAGCTAAATTTAGTTTTATTTATTTATTCATTTATTTTGCCATGGGGCCTATGTACCTACCAGAAAGAGACAGAGGGGAAAAGAGAGTAAGCACTTATGATGGGGCAGAGTCATGTCTAATCCTTTCTCCTTCCATTTCTCCATTCTATCGAGATTTTAAACACAAACACACACGTGCATGCCTGGTGGGTCTTTCAAGCCATTGGAGCCAGGATTTGAATCATGGTTGGCCATGTGTGATCTGGCTCACCATAACCACCAAGCTACAGGGTGGCCCTCTTCAACCTCTTCAACTAATTTTAAGTTATTTGATGATAGGTTATTTTCTCATTTAGATTTGCACTCTCTTAAATTCCAAATTTACTCTTCACCACAGATATATATATATATATATATATATATATATATATATATGTATATATATACACACACACACACATATATATATATATATATATATATACATACACACTGTAGACACATACAGACACACTCAGCTATACACACACACACACACACACACACATTCTATAATGGTGACTCTACATAACTGATACTTTATGAACATTTGCTTCTCACTTGATGGATCAAAATATGTAAAAATTAGTGACCTAGGAAAGACATTTCTCAGTGACTATGCCAATAATTTTCGATTTTCCCTTAACGGAAAATGATAAAAACAGGTTTGCATTCCCTCATTAGTATTCAGCAGCAATAGACGAATACTAAATCCTCACTGAATAATTTAGTTCAAAATGTTTACCCTTTGATGTGTGAGTACCACATCACTAGAAAACACCATGGATTGAATCTATTCTCAGAAGCTGGTGTTTTAGCATATTTAACACTTTAAATGCCGTGTAAGAACCTAGGAAAGTCAGCACAAACAGCGTCAAAGTTTCCAATTTCTGTGGACACATTGACACCCAGCATCCCCAACTCACCAACTCCACCGTCTCCATCCTGACACCTGCTATTAAAAATGAACTGAAAACTCCTGGGGCACTATTTTTGCTCTTTATCTCAGTCTCAGATATTGACGATTGAGATGTTTTCACTGTTTGATTTTTAACTCTGCCTATATTTTTAAGACCTACAATTGCCCAAGCACTAGGATTCCCCATAAAGGGGACATTGATAAAAACATTGGAATCAGTGGGAAGAGCATCGACCCAACAGACCAAGTTTTAAATCCTGCTTCTACCATTTAAAAACCCCAAGGCTGAGACAGGATACTTGATTGAACTGTACTTCCTTGGTTTTAAGTGAGAATGGCTTTACTTATCTCACCACTAAAGCACGCAGAGTTATTGTAGAAGGAAATGTCCTGGCTCAGCCTTGGTGTGGCTCAGGAAGTAACGTACTGACTGGCAGGGCTGGAAGCCACATGGTGCCCAGTGGGTTTAGATCCCAAGTCAACACAGAACATGCTGGACGCGCTGTTTGTGCCCATGGTTGTAGCTGGCTGAAGGGCTACAGGGAGGGGATCGTGGCATGAGGAGACCCTGTGGAAAGTGCTTCTCTCTCTCTGTCTTCTCACACGTTCATGCTTTCTCTTATGGAAGAAAGAAAATAAACTTGGGACCAGCAGATAGCTTAATGGTTATGTCACTGGACTCCCATGTAGTCGACTGTGGTTCAAGTCCCAGACCTGGTGACTTAAAACTTGGGTGCACGTGCATGTATGCCTGAAATCCCAAAAGGAGAATGGAGAAGGAATTGCGGCATGGCCATCCCCTTTGAGGGTGATTTCTCACTTTCTGTCTCTCTGTCTCTGTCTTTCTGGGGAGCGCACATGCCCTATAGCAAAAATATCACTCTAAAACAAAATGAAAAGGAATAAAATAAATAAGCTTAAAAAAAAATTAAAAAGGCCTGGCAGAGAGTCCTCATTGAATGGCTGCATTCTGGAGTAGGGAGCACAGTTTCTTTCATCTTGTCCCTGCCTTCACTTCATCAGGAAAACTTGAGATTTCAGTTCCTTCTCTCTCCTGAATTTCTCATTTGGGCCAATTTATGCTAAGAATCTGTGATGTGCTGGAGGAAGATCCTGGACCATTTCTCTTATCCCTACATATGGCGATAAATGGAGCCCATTCTTGAGAGTCACTGACTGTAATTATGGCTGCTTTCCTTGGCAGCTGGTCTTATACTGATCTTTCATGTTTTAGAAAGTGATGTGTATTAATATTTGTTTATTTATGTGCCTACTTAGTGGTGTGTGCCATACGAATAATGCAAAAAGGGCCACCTTTAGATCCTAAGGGCCTTATTCTCTAAAGTGACGGAGAGCTCTATTCACACTTATGGGGGTAAAAAGTGGAAGAGAGTCATGTGCTGGCAGGGGATGCCACTCTGGGCTCCAATGTGCTTTCTCTCCTTGTCCTATACGTCCTCTCGGTCTGTTTTATGTGCACAGTTGAGGCTCCCACAGCTCAGTATGAAAACACGAGGTCAGCCTCCAACTCGGTGTGATGGCCTGCAGGGTTTCTTCCAGGATGCAAACACAGGGGCAGATGTCGGGTTAAGTTGTGTGCCCACCGGATGCCTAAAGGACATCGCTCTTCTGACCTGTAGACTAGGGAACTTGCCAGGATCCCAGAAACAGGCAGCATCTCTGCACACAACTGAACAGAAGGAGAGAAGACAGAAAGAGTCAGAGAGAAGGACTCTTGGGGACTTGGGAGTCAAGCCTGACTCCTAAAAGTCTGGCTGTGGATTCAGGCTAAGAGCTACTGAAAGCGCGTCACCTAGCAACATGAGATAAGCTAATAAAGAGTAGTTGGAGGCTTTTCATTTTCCCAGACTGCAGGTAAGTTTTCTAGAGCCATTTAGAAAGTATGTGCTTGCATCGTTTTCCTTTCTGGAGTCTTAGCCTGTGCTCTGCACGTCAATTAGATGACAGAATTCAATGATTTTTTTTTTGCATGCAGAGTGATATCTTTTGGGGGTTCTGTTCCTTCAGCAGTGTGGTCATAGATCCTGTATATTAAATAGGGAACTCAGGAATAAGTTGGTAAGCACCACTTGACAGAAAGGAGCAGTGGTGGCTGCATGCATTTCTGAAATAACAAGGCAGGTAGAAACTAGCTGTTGTGAAGAGAGCGGTAAATAAAATATTAGCTGAACCTCTTGAAAGAAATATCTCAGGCTGGCCTTGTAGCACAGTGGTTAAGTGCCGTGTGCATCGGGAGCTAGATCCCACGTGGCTGGCTGGGTTAGAAACGCTGCTTGGAAAATATCTGGACACGTGTGCCTGTGTGCCCAAAATCTTTATGAGGAGGAGAGATGGAGGAAAGGAATGACAGCATGACCACATCTCACTGAGGATTGCTTTCTCCCTGTCACTCTCTTTCCCTCTCTCTCTCTCTCTCTCTGTGTGTCTCTTTGGTAAGCACACATGCCTTCTGGCAATAAAGAAAAGAAAGAAAAAAGAAGAGAAGGAAAGAAAAAGAAGAGAAGGAAAGAAAAAGAAAGAAAGAAAGAAAGAGAGAGAGAGAGAGAGAGAGAGAGAGAAAGAAAGAAAAAGAAGAAAAAGAAAAAGAAGGGAAAGAAAGAAAAAGAAAGGAAAGAAAGGAAGAAGAAAAAGAAAAAGAAGGGAAAGAAAGAAAAAGGAAAAGAAAGGAAAGAAAGAAGGAAAAAGAAAGGAAAAAAAGAAAGAAAATATTTTATCAAAGAGTGATGATTTCCACACTTGGGAAACATTTATAATTCGTAGGTTTTATTGTCGTGTGATTAAACAAGCTGTTCAAAGCCAGGTTAGAAGCACTGCTACAAAAAAATGCAAGCAGTTGGCTGTGTTCCCAGAGCTACTCAAACTGTCATCCACAGACCAGTGCTGGTCTGCAAAATGAAATAAAAATGGAAAAGAATCATTTACAAAATATTTTTAGCAATTGACAACTAATTTGATATCTGTTGAATCTAATCTTTTATTTTGGGTTTTATAGTTTTACATCTCTTTCATTTTATTTTTAAATGAATTCTGTTTATTATATTTAACTAGAAGTATTGCCCATGATGGATTAAAAATGAGAAACAAAGAAAAAACTCGCCTTTTGACACAGGCAGTTTGAAAAACTGCTTCTCTAGACTAGGAGTCAGCAAGCTTTTTGGTAAAGATTCACATAGTACATATTTTATGATTTGTGAAGCATATAGTATTTGTTGAAACCAGCTCTTGGGATTTTGAAGGGCACAAAGTCATAGATCATACATAGACAAACTGACATGGTTCCAGTAAGATGCCAATTTAATTTTGCTTACAAAAACAAGTGGTAACCTCTGTTCTAGACTTCTTGAACTTTACTGAGCAAGCAAGTCATTAAAATTTTGACTCGGGCTGGCCCTGCGGCCTACTGGTTAAAGGAGCTGAACCCCACATGGCCTACAGTGGTTCAAATCTCAACCCTCATGGTTTGCAAAGCACATCAGGTACATGCACACGGCAGAAATGGAAGAGAAGGAATTGTGGTGTGACTGTCCTGTTGGAGAGTGCTTTCTCCCTCTCTGCATCTCTGTCCCTCTGTCGCTCTTTGGTGAGAATACATGCCTGGGGGGAAAACAAAAAGAAAAAAGATGATTCAGCATTTGTACAGCAGGCCCTGAAATGCTACAATTCCTTGGATGATGCTGATGCTCTTGGTTCGTGGACTCTGCGTGTAAAATCTTTTTTTTTTTTTTTTTGAGAGAGAGGTTTTTGCTATAGGGCGCATGCACTTGCCAGACAGACAGAGAGAGTCAAAGACACAGAAAGCAAGAAATCACCCCCCATGGGGGATGGCCACACCACAATCCCTTCTCCTCCATTCTCCTCTCGGGATCTTGGGCACGCACGCACACGCGCCCTGCGTGAGTTTAAGCCACCGGGTCTGGGACTCAAACTGCGGTCGACAAATGGAAGTCCAGCGACATAGCCATTACGCTAACTGCTGGTCCCTCTGCGTGTAAAATCTTGATAAAAGGATTCTGATGTAGAAATGCAAAAGGCAGGATTGGAGCCCACTCTGCTATTGACTACTAGAGTAACTGTGGGTGAAATGACTTATCTTTCAAACTTCAGTTTTCTTTTTTTTTTTTCCTTTTTTTTAATTATCATCGTAATCTTCTTTATATTACATTGGGTTACATATAATTTTACAGTGTATTACATTGCTTTTTCAAAAGGGAATGCCATGCATGTCAGTCAATACGGAGACATTAATCTCCCCACTTCATTATTCAATATCTTTTCTATGTTTTTTCCAATCATTATTATTATTATTCTAATTATTTTTAAAAGTCAATCACTATTTCTCATTTTGCTTGTAAAAAGACTATACCCATCATGAAATACTTCTCAGACCAATCCAGTTGAGAATACTACACATGTCATCATCAGCAGGTAATAAACCCTATCTGTTTCTCACTAACGTCCTGCCTCTCTATTGTTCTCTTGCTATCTTTGTCTATCCTCTTCTCTTCACCCCCCATTCCACACTGTCCTATTCTCGATAAGTACCTTCACTGCTTTTATGTCCTCCAATTTTTCGCTCTCTGCCATAGAGTGTGGATAGTCGGTATATAGTGAGTGGATACATACAATATCTTTCTTTCATAGCCTGCCTTACTTCACTCAGCAATAGATCCTCCATATCTGACCACTTTCTATCAAATGCCAGGGTCTTGTTATTTTTTATGGCTGAGTAGTATTCCATAGAGTATATATACCACACTTTTCCAATCCATTCATCAGTTTGTGGACATTTAGGTTGGTTCCATGTCTTGGCAATTGTGAATAATGCTGCAATAAACATTGATGTGCAAGCACTTTTCTGACTGAGCGTTCTCCTGTCTCTCGGGTAAATACCCAGAAGTGGGATTGCTGGGTCAAATGGTAGTTCTATTCATAGATCTTTGAGGAACCTCCATATTGTTCTCCACAGTGGTTGAACTAGTTTACATTCCCACCAACAGTGTAGGAGGGTTCCCTTTGCACCACATCCCCGCCAACACTTATCACTTTTTATATTCTTCATCTTTGCCATTCTGACAGGGGCTAGGTGGTATCTCATTGTGGTTTTTATCTGCATCTCCCTTATGATGAGGGACGTTGAGCATTTCCTCATATGCTTTTTGGCTGTTCATATGTCTTCCTTAGAGAGATTTTGGTTCAGCTCATTTTCCCATCTTTTAACTGGGTTCATCATTTTTTTTTCGCATAAGGCACTTGAGTTCCCTATGTATCCTGGTTATCAGTCCCTTGTCTGAGGCATATTTAACAAATATATTTTCCCATTCTGAGGGTTGTCGGTTCACACTTGTTACTGTGTCCTTTTTTGTGCAGAAACTTCTTAGTCTAATATAGTCCCACTTGTCTATTTTAGGAATTATTGCCTGTGCTTTGGGAGTCTAATTTAAGAAGTCTTTGCCTACTCCAATGTCTCCCAGAGTTTCCCCAGCACTTTCCACCAGTAGTTTTATTGTTTCAGGTCTTAGGTTCAGATCTTTGATCCATTTTGAGTTGATGAAAGATGGTGAAAGATGGTGAAAGATGGGGGTTCAGTTCCATGTTTCTGCAGGTGGATACCCAGTTTTTCCAGCACCATTTACTAAAGAGGTTTTCCTTTTCCCAATGGATTGATCAAACTTCAGTTTTCTCATCTGAGAAATGGAGATGATCATTTCTATTTCATTTCATCTCTGTAAAGTTTAAATAAAGTACGTAAGTGAAAAAGTTGTATAAAAATGGGGACCAGAAGTTAGCGTAATGGCTATGTCGCTGGACTCCCATGTAGTTGACAGTGGATCTAGTCCCGGACCCAGTGGCTTAAACTCACGCTGGGTGCGTGTGCATGTGTGCCCAAGATCCTGAGAGGAGAATGGAGGAGAAGGGATTGTAGTGTGGCCATCTCCCCTGGGGGGTGATTTCTCACTTTCTGTCTCTCTGTCTTTCTCTATCTGGCGAGCACACGCGCCCTATAGCAAAAACCTCTCCCCCCCCCAAAAAAAAAATCTTGTATAAAAATGCAAAAAAAAAATGCTAAAAGGTACAATGTAGACATAAAGTTTTTCATTACTCTTCACTTTCTCAAATTATTTCAATTTAAACGTGGTGAAGGTGCAGGTTAACCTTCATCCACACACAAGGGCGGCACATGCTTGTTTGAAGTACTCTAGTCACAAGTACACGCTGTGGTCAGTTAGCATTGAAGGACCTTTATTTTGAGGCCATACCTCAGAGGTGGTTATGAAAAGCAAGTAAAAAAGTACCATGTAAATACCCATTAGAGACAGTTATGGTTTGAATGTGTTTCCCTAAAATTCAGGTGTTGAGATTGTCATGTGATTAAGAGAGTGAAAAGTTAACCTGGCCACCGGATTTCGAGATATATCATTTGGGAAGTAATTAGGATTCGCGTCATCACAGTGGGCCCCCAAATTTGCATCCTGGTGGGTTTATAAGGAAAGGAGGTGAGACAAGCTCATGGACACAGACACATGCTCTGTCTGGCGGGTGATGCCCCATACCATGTTATTTACCAGCAAGAATGTCCTTACCCCTTGTAGCCTTTTGAGTTTGGACCTCTAAAACCATGAGCTAAAACAAGCCTTCATTCTTTATAAATTACCCAATTTTAGGCACTTGGTTATTAAGCAACAGAGAACAGACTATAATAGGGTCTTCACTAATAGGAGTATTAAAAAGCATTATTTATAGTGACATGAGTACAATTCAATAAGCAATTAAAGACAGTAACGATGAACAAAGTCTATGTAATCGACCTGCCAGTCCTGCACCCTAACACCTCAGACTGAGTTTTACATAGAGAAAACCTTCCAGTCTTACCCTTCCCTTAACAGAAGTCAGCAAGATCCAACAGGATGTTTAGTGATAAAGTGAGAAGAGCGTTGCATGTTTTCATTGAAGGGACTCTTGCTTGTCAGGTTTTGTCAGAGTGTCTGAAAGGACAAAGATCCAGGACTTCACCAAGTTTACAGAACAGTCTGCTTCAGATAAATATTCATGCAAGAGGCAAGATACAGTCTAAGATTTCCTTCTGACCTCTTGGTAATAAGGTTGTCAGTGAGGAAATATGTAGCTCTTCCAATGTCTGATTTCTCAAATTTAATAATTGTGAATGGCCAAATGGGATTCAGAGAGTTTGCCATATAGGTGTCATTATTATCTTTACAGCAAAGGGCTCTGCTAAAGATTAAATTTCTTCTTTTTACTTCCTCTTAAGTAAAGTACAAGGATTTACTGAAAGAAACTGTTCCCACCCTGCAAGAACATGGTGAGATGAACACCCTGTACTGCCAAAGGTAGCTACCTGGAGAAGGGCAGGGATAGGGCAATTGGCTCTTTTGTCTATAATGTGGGCGTTAATGAGACCCTTTGTGCCTGCCAATTGCAAAAACTGGATTTATCTAGAATGGAAAAGAAAGTGGCTCTCCAGGATTTAAAACAGAAAAACTGATAGATCTGAGGAAGAGAGATCTCTTAGGAAAATGGAAAAGAGATCCAGCGTCTAAAAGTGGAGGACTGCTGAACCACTTCAGACAGTGTTCTCAGCACAGGTGAGAGCCTCTGGGTGTAGCTATCCAGAGAGTGAAAACAAGGACGCACTGCTGCTCATGAGTAAGGCCTAGAAGGAGGACCGCAGGTGAGGACCTGGCCTCCACCTTGCCTCACCCCACTTGGATTCCTAGGCCCTTTAATGATGTACATTCCAAACTCTTCTTTGGATTTGAAGTAGGAGACTAGTCTAAGTAATCTTAACCTACAGACAAGGTGACTTGCGAAGACTGGACAAAGCGAATGATGTGTTTTGAAACATGCTTGGACACTTGACAGCCCTGAGTATGAAGTCTCATGGAGCAAGAAAATGGAAGACTACTGAGTGGGTGTACTGTTGGACTCAGTAACCTTCCTAAGACTGGCTGGTAACTTTGGGGTGACTGTGCAGGTCCTAAAAGTGATCGATTAATAACTTCAAACTTGGGGGCTCAACTGAGTGGTTTTCTGGGCTCAGAGTAGGTTTCTACTTTACAGAGATTCACAATGACCTGGAAGGGATCAGCACCACCGAAGTATGACCAGTTCTCAAGAGTGACACCATGTGGCAATGAGAAGAAAAACAACCTTGACTGAAGTACCCAATATTCTCTCACTTGTTATAAAAAGTTGGACTTATTCCTTCCTTAAACTATTAATATAGCGACTGCATGACACTTGACAATTAATGGCAAAAATATAACCCTGAAAGAAAGAGATGCCTAATAATAAAGTGGATGGGAATCTTACATTGTTAACCAGAAAATAAAAGACATGTGATTGTATTTCACTTCTAAAAGAGATCATAGAATCAAATGAATTAACAGATGTATAGATTCCTTGAAAAGTAAAGCAAAATAATTAGTAGTAGTAAAAAGATTAGAGATAGTGTCTATTACAATTCTTATCATAGGCCAGCAATTTGATGTTAGATAAATTCCCTGAGCAGCTGTCATCCTCCTTGCCCCACAGGTGTTTTTAAATTTCCATATCTTGAGGACAGTTATGGGTTTAATTTGTGTCCCCTGAACAGATGTTCATTTATGAGCCCCAAGTATTTTTTTGGGGGGTGGGAGAGGTTTTTGCTATAGGGTGAATGTGCTCGCCAGAAAGACAGAGAGAGACAGAGAGATAGAAAGCGAGAAATCACCCCCCACCAGGGGGGAGGGCCACACCGCAATCCCTTCTCCTATATTCTCCTCTTGGGATCTTGGGCATGCATGCACACACACCCGGTATGAGTTTAAGCCACCGGGTCCAGGACTTGAACCGCGGTCGACTACATAGGAGTTCAGCAACATAGCCATTACGCTAACTGCTGGTCCCAGCCCCAAGTATTTTGAATGTGACTTTATTTGGGAAGAGAGCCTTGGCAGGTGTAATCAAGTTAAGATGAGGTCATTAGGGCAGGCTCTTATTTAATATAACTGGCGTCCTTATGCTAAGAGAGGCACATACAGGGAAACCGCTTTGTGATGATGGAAGCAAAGATTGGCGTTATGCTGCCAAGGAATTCCTGGAGCAACCAGATGATTGAAGATACAAGAAAGGATCCTCCTGTAGAAGTTTTGGAGGAAGTACAGTTGTGCCAATAACTTCATCTCAGACTTCTAGACTCTAAAACTGTGAGAGCCTAAATTTCAGCAGCTTTAAGCCATTGAGTTGGTGGTACTTGTTTAGGGCAACCTTGGAAAACTATAAAGATGAATATAAAGATGAATTAATTTTAATAATAGAGAATTTTCCTATCATTCAAGGAGAAAGATGTCAAGAAAACAGACAAGGAACTAATAAATGTTAAAATAGAAAGGCTTTGGGCCAGCAGGTGGTATAGAGGTTAAGGTGGCTGGATCCCACAGGGCTCACTGTGTGGTTCAAGAACTGCCCAAAATCTTGAGGGGAGAATAAAGGAAAAGAGATTGTAGGCTGTCCATACCCCCTGGGAGGTGATTTCTCAATCTCTCTCTCTTTCTCTCTCTCTCTCAAGCACACATGCCTTATAGAAAAACTGAAAAAAGAAAAAAATGGAAAGGCTTTTACGTATACCTTAAGGTTGAGAGGTGAACTTACTCAAGATTGGACTTTGTAGAAGGTGTATAAGATAGCTTCCAGGACGGTTCAAGAAACTCAACAGATGGGCCACTTTTCAGGTCTTTGCAGGAAATGAAGATGGAACATTGTTCAAGTATTGCCTTCCTCAAGACTTCCTACTGTTCTTCCTGTCCCTACCTCACCACTGCTTTTCCCATCTTTTCTCTCTTCACCTTTGACGTGGTGACCTCTAAAATGGTTTCTCTTGCTTTTCAATGCCTTTGATACACTACCAAAATGAGAAATCTAATTTCAAAATCTTGCCAGTTGTAAGACAGCCAATCATTTCCTAGAAAGCTGTCTCAGGTCCCTTTTCCCCTTGGGAACTCCCTTTTCTTTTTTCTTGCTTTTTTTTTTTTTTTTTTTTTTTTTTTTTTTGAGAGGTTTCTTTTTTGCTATAGGGCGTGTGCACTCGCCAGACAGAGAGAGACAGAGATAGAAAGTGAGAAATCACCCCCCAGGGGGGATGGCCACAGTGCAATCCCTTCTCCTCCATTCTCCTCTTGGGATCTTGGGTATGCACACGCGCCCGGCGTGAGTTTAAGCCACTGGGTCCGGGACTCAAACCATGGTCGACTACGTGGGAGTCCAGCAACATAGCCATTACACTAACTGCTGGTCCCTCCCTTTTCTTTTGAAGTAAAAGCAAACAGAAAAATCACCAAAACCCAAGTGATACCCAGAGATCTCAGCTAGTACGTGCAGTCAATCCCTCGATGGTTCTCAAAATTAGCGAGGGAATACAGCAGTTGATTGGCTTCATTTTCATAGGATGCATGTAGTTCAGACCGGGTACATTTAAAGAAAATGAATAGAGGAGCAGGTGAGTCAGCATCTAGCCTGTGCTTCACAGGGAAACGGGAGACCTGTCAGCGACAGGAACATGGAGGCTTCTGCAAAGAAAAATGAACCCCTCCCCACACACCTGCACATACACTCCTCACATGGCTGCTCCTCCGCAGTGAGAAGGAAATCTCTGAGGAAGAGGAACATTGAGACGCCAGTGCTGAGGCCTGAGGTGGACACATCAGCAAAGGGATCTTTCGAGTTAGCTTCCTGGCCACACAAAGCCAGTGAAGTTTGGCATTTTATTGTCATTCCTTGAAAATAGTCCTGAAAAGAGTCTGAGCAATAAAGAGAGAGAGAGAGAGAGAGAGAGAGAGAGAGAGAGAGAGAGAGAGAGAGAGAGGAGGAAGAGCTTACCCGAGGCTCACATTTTCCTCAACTCCTTTATCTTATCAACAAAAGTAAGTGATGTCAATGCCTGCATGCTCCGTAATCCATGTGTTCTCATTAGATCAGAATGTGGCTCTGGAATTAAATTTGTAATTGTACAATTAAATTAAAATTGTAAAATAGGCAAATTTGGGGCCCTGATGTTAGGAACTGGCCTAAGCCAATTTGCCTATTCATGGCCGTAAGATATCAGAGGCTAGCTAACCTTAGAAGTGTGTGTGTGTGTGTGTGTGTGTGTGTGTGTGTGGTTGGGGGTGGTTGGGAAGGGTATAGTAAGTTATTCCATGACATCATGACCCAAAGCAATAGGGACCAACTTTCCATATAGCAAACATTGATGAACAACACACCCTGGGACCAGCAATTAGAGTAATGGCTATGTCGCTGGACTCCCACGTGGTCGACCGCGGTTCATGTCCCGGACCCGGTGGCTTAAAACCCACGCCGGGCGCGTGTGTGTGCGTGTTCAAGATCCCGAGAGGAGAATGGAGGAGAAGGGATTGCGGCGTGGCCATCCCCACTGGGGGGTGATTTCTCGCTTTCTGTCTCTCTGTCTCTGTCTATCTGGCAAGCGCACGCACCCTATGGCAAAAACCTCTCAAAAACAGAACAAAACAAAACAAAACAAAAAAACACCCTGAAACATTTTGTCATTCTTTCCACTCCAAGGACGGTGTAGTTCTCTGTCTTCTTAACCACACTCAAACACCTTGGAATGAAATGTTCGTTTGAGATAGATGTGATACTATTCTAGTAGCAGGATTCAAAGTCCTTTAATGAGAATTCAAGTTCAGGATCTTTAAATGAGATCGGCAGTACCCTTAAGTGACAGTACCTAGGACTAAATGGAAACCCTTATTCCAGAGATTCACATAGCCCAAGCAAGGATGAAAACACTTGTGCAGTATTTCTAGCCAATTCACAGATCTTAAACAGCATTTATCTTACCAATTAAAATTGATTTGTAACTTTTCGTGTGACATTAAGATCCCCTATTGGAAGAGTTAAATAAGGAGTGCTAAAACTTATAGACACTGCCTCTGGAATCTAATTTGAGTTTTCAGATATTAACAGACCATTCTTGAAGCATGTATGCCTGATTCGAGTATTTAAAACATTTGTAGGAGACAGTATTGTAGTAGTAAAAAGCAATGCTCTGAGAGGCAAGCTGTCATAGTCCATGACTATGCTGCTAACAGACATAACTGAGACTGGCAGAATTTTACAGAGTAGAGGTTTATTTTGACACATGATTCTGGTGGCTGGCCCATCCAAAGGTGTGAGACAGGCCTACAACATGGCGGAGGGCAGGAACCTGAGTAGAGCAGCTGTTCTCCGATTTCTGTCTCATTCTGTTCTGGTTCCAGCTGTTTATAAACCCAGTAGAACTCAGTCACAGGATTCCCACCTTTAATGACATTATCACACCCAAAGGCCCCACCCTGGGACATCATGAAAGAATTATGTTTTCACTTACCATCTCTACAATGCAATCAAGTCCCAGGGCATGAGTTTCTGGAGGACATTTGATCCCCACCCACCAAGACTAAAGAACAAAACTTGAATTTGGGAAGGACAAAACATTGTCTGAACCATAGCATTCTACTCCTGTCCCCCAATATTTTTGTTTTTCTCTCTATAAAATCATCCCAGTGGTCCCAGAAGTCTCAACTTTTGTTATGAGTCCCCCAGCATAAGACTGGTAACCCCCAGGCAAATCTCTGTAGCTTTCTTGGTTTCTGTCATCATGTAACCCCCAGTTTATTTCAAACCTCTTTACAAATTATTAAATTCTGTCCTTTTTGCTATCAGCACAGAGGATGGTAGGCACATGCAGAGAGAAAGCTAATTGTGGGCAGCTCTGTTTCATAACAACCAGCTCTCGGGAGAACTAGCCCTGTCTCATGAGAACTATTGATAGAACTCACTGGGTCTCCTAAGACATCATTTATCTACTCACAGGAGTATTGCCTTCATGATGTAATCACCATGACCCAGTCACCACCCCTTAGGCTTTACCACTTCCCAACATCAAATCCCAAGAAATGAAACTTTAGGGAACAAACCATTATTCAAACAATAACACAGATCCACATGGGTGAGTTTCATTTCCTGTTTGAAGACCTCGCTGAGTATGTCAAGCAAGAGCATACCCATGATCCCATCTGTATGTCCATCATGGCAGCAAGATCCTATAAGGGATCCTGACTCTTTTTTTTTTTTTTTTTTTTGGAGAGGTTTTCACTATAGGGCGCATGTACTCACCAGACAGATGGAGAGAGACATAGAGACAGAAAGCGAGAATTCACCCCCCGGGGGGATGGTCACGCCGCAATCCCTTCTCCTCCGTTCTCCTCTTGGGATCTTAGGCACGCACGCACACGCGCCCGGCGTGAGTTTTAAGCCACCAGGTCTGGGACGCAAACCGCGGTCAACTACGTGAGAGTCCAGCAACATAGCCATTACGCTAACTGCTGGTTCCCCAGGGATCCTGACTCTTCATCACTCTCTCTCTCACACTCTTGGGAGATATAAATAAATATTAATAAAGATTTTAAAGCTGATTTGCTAATTTATCTTCTTTCCCCAGGATATACATAAAGTTAACTTATATACGTGTACATCACATTATTTGAAATATTTGAAATTCTGGTAACTCAGCTTTTAGCTTTAGGATGTTCATTTTCCTCTGGCTTGTTAAAACCTGCTCTCAAATCTTTATTTACACAAAAGAATAAGTAATAACAACTTTGAATATGTGCAGGGGGGAGGGGATAGAAATAGAAGCCTTTTTATTATTTTCTAATTTTTACTTATTTATTGTTTTGGAGGTTTTTACCTTAGGTAGGGCACGTGTGCTCACCAGAGAAAGAGACAGAGACAGTGAGAGGAAAAGTGAGAAATTAACTTCCAGTGGGTATGGCCATACCACAATTCCTTCTCCTCCATCCTCCTCCCAGGATCACACATGCACATGCCCCCTGTGTGATTTTCAAGCCACCAGGTCCGGGACTCAAACTGTGTGTGGCCATGTGGGAGTCCAGCCACATAACCTCTATGCCACCTGCTGGCCCCTTGAAGCCTTTTTAATGTTAAAGTACCACTTTAAATATAGAACTGATCCTAGTAAGCCACTTTGCCTTTTCCCTCCTACCCTCAAGCTATTAATCTATTCTACCCACAATCCCATCAGCCAAGTGGGGAAGAGCACATTTCTCTTTAAGTCTGGGATTGCTGTTTAAAAAGGAAGGCAGTGGGGCTGTGACATCACAGAAAGTGGCCGCCGCTACTAACTTAAGGTAATACTTACCTTGTTGAACTCATTGAGAACAGAGACTGGCTCTTCGCCTAATAGGCTTGGAATTTGAATGTACCAGTGTTCTGTAACTGATCCTGTTTTGGGACACTCACTTATTCTAATTAAGCAAGCAAGTGAATGATGTATAGACCAGAAAAATAATTAATCCACAGGAAAAACAGAAGTACCAAGGGAGCCTAATATAACATTAATTTAACCCACGTATTTTCTCCCTGTGGGCAAACTACTGAGAACATCAAATGATTAAGCTTCTAATTCAATAAGGAATCAAAAAAGAGGGACTTCATTATACAATATAATGTTCTATGTCATAATGACTTATCCCAGGCTGATAAGTCCCCTTTTAGGTACACACACGCTAAGGAGACCATTTCCTCAAGTCGACCCCACAGGTAACTTCCTGTCTCTGGAAATCTTTCTCCATGTGATCATGGTTAAGAAACTTTCCTTCTGAAAAACAGATCCTTTTAAAGATGAAAGCACCTTCCCTTTGCTTAATATGAAGTCTAATGGTTCTTGGAACCCAGCGATTTTGCTTATTTGTTTGTATTGATTTTACGGTTTGGTTAGCATGGTGATTTTATTTCTAACAGAATGACTTATTGTAGGCACCTTTTGCAGCTCTCTGTATCCCTGATAGCTACCGATTATTCTTCTAATCAATACAAAAGAAAAGCACAAAGTTCTTGCGGTTAGAAATGAAATTTTAGAAGAATAGCCCTGAGAATAGTGACTTGTAAAGGAGTTGATACCTATTTGTTGAATGCATAAGTAAACGAATACTGCTCATATAACTTTTGGAAAGAACTTTTAAAAAGTGGTGACAGTGGGGCCAGCAGATGGCATTGTAGTTAAGATGCTGGACTCCCACATGGCTGACTGTGGTTCGAGTCCCGGACCTGGAGACTTGCTTTCTCTCTCTTTCTGTCTTTTTCTAGTGAGCACACTTGCTCTATAGCCAATTTTAAAAATACTGCTAATAAATAAAAATTAAATCATTCTTATAAAAATAAAAGTGGTGGAAGCAAAGCAGAGGAAGCTTCAGATAACCGAGATAATTGGTAATAGCATCACTGCTTGGGGCCCAGGGACTCTGTCCACACTTACTGTTCTCACTCCATTTCCCTGCAGAACAAGTCATACCCAACAACTTTCTATGAGTCAACCAGTGAATCACGGGAAGGATCCAGGGAACCCACAACAACTGGAAACCTTTGGAATAATCTCAGTCAGTGCGTCTTCCCTCTTCCCTGGGCTCCAGCACTGAGTCCTGTCCTCTTTTGATTCCTTCTCAACAGGAGCGCCTAGAATGCAATACAGCGTTAATGAACGAGCGACATCATGACAAGAGATAAAAGGCTGAGGAAATTTAGTGAAAAGAGCTTTGAAAATTAATTAGAAAAGAAGGATAAATAGTTTTGTTAAATCCCAGAGCTGTAAGTAACCTACTTTTGAAGACGATGTGTGCATACATTGAAATAAAAAAGAAGAGAAAAAAACCTGTTTGAAATGTTTGAAATCAGTTTTATTCCACTGTGCTCTGATTATTTACTTATTCTTAGAAATGTGATATCCACTTTAGAGGCTTTTGCCTACTTGAAAACATCAGTATGTTTTCAAAATGTATCCTGACATCATGTTCCTCTTTGCTTTACTTTGTTGAGAGAAAGAACCATCATCTAAAAGTAAGAAAGCATTTTTGCACTTTTTATTGCTTCATTTCTGTTTTTATACTCTGGTTTGTTTTCACATGCTCTTTCGTCTTTATCAAGATTATGCTTGCCCAAGATAAAAGTCTTTAATTTAATTTAATTTAATTTATTTATTTACTTATGGAATCAAGAAGATTATTTTGAGGCTAGCTGAGTTTACCTGGAGTTACACATTAATAATAAAATAAAAAATAGTAATACAACGTTAGAATTCTCTAAGAAAGTAAACATGATGCCTTTCTGTATAATTTAGATTAAACCAGCAGAGTGTTTTCAGATGCATATCTTTTTGCACACGTTAAGCGCTTTAGCAGCTTTAGCAGCTCTGCAGGTGGTCTAAAATTCAGAGTACTTACCTGCTAATCTTTCCATCTTTTAGGGCTGCTCCCTTTCTACACATACCTTAGTTTGAAAACCTGCAGGGTTGTGAATGAGCAAGTCACCCTTTCTCCCGCCCTGTGGTCCAAGCACCTGTTGTTCCCTTTACCTGGGTCACCTAGTTTCCCGTCACACGACCTCGCCTTCAGCTGGCCAAATGTTACTTTTTTTTCAATCCTTCTAGGAATTTACCAACCATGGCGTGACCACTGGTCACACAGGACTGAAATTGCTGATAGATTCCATCCTCTAGAAAGACTGGTTAAATAAAAGAATAGATGAACACTTCATCTTTTATTATATTTGTAATGAGTAGGATTTTTCTATTCATCTCTTCATATTTCACAGATGTCATTCTGTCTGTGTTTTGGGCTCCAGTAATTTCCTTATAGATTTTTGCATGTGCGGCTTTGAAAATATAAATTAGGGCTGGTAAGTGGTGTGGAGATGAAGGCAGTTGCATTCCACATGAGTGACTGTGCAATTCAAGTCCTGGACTGGCAGCTTTCAAATCATGCCTGGTGCATAGGTGTGTGTGCCCAAAATCCCAAGAAGAGACTGCAAGAGAAAGGAATATGGCACGGCCATCCCCCCATCAGGGGGGATGATTTCTCACCTTCTCTTTTTCTTTCTCTCCAGCAAACGCGTGTGCTCTATAGTAAGCAAAAACAAACATAAATGAAAGAAAAAAATATATAAATTAACTATAAATTGGATTGAATCCTCGGTCTAGTGATTGAGGAAGCTGGATTCCACACAGTTCACTGCACGATTTAAGTCCTGGCCTTGTTGGCTTGAAAAACACACTGTGCCCCAAACCGAGACAGGATAGAGAATTGGAGGAGAAGAAATTATGGAGTGGCCATGCCCCAACGGGGGCTACTTCTTTCTTTTCCTCTCTCCTCATCTCTTTTTGTTTAGTACAGATGCTTTCTGGCAAATTAAAAATATGTATGTAAATGTTAATTATATACATATGTAGTAATGTTTATTTGTACATTTTGTAGACATTAAGTTTTAGGCCATTTATTTATTCATTTATTCAACTGTTTAATAACATCCTTATTGAGTTCAGTAATTCAGTGGTGATTTTTCAGAATTATATTTGGAGAATATTTGTCCTAATAATCTCTTTCTTTTGTCTCATATTATCTTTTATTTCTATTTGGGAGAGGTATGGAAGATTAGAGACAGAGTATGTGAGAAAGAGATTATTTGGCATTTACCAATGTCCACCACTAGAAAAATTTAAATGATGGTGAATGAAGTCATTTTTAGCTAGTTACCCTGTATTTTGAAATTCAAATTTTGATCTATATGTCAAAAAAAAAATCAGATTTGGCTTTTTAAATGCAAACAGTACTTGGAAACCACTTTTTAAGTTGTAACTGAAAATTACATTAAAAAAATTGGTGGCATTTAAAAACTGATTCAAAAGTGAATTACTATATTTCTTTGAGTCTGAGACACCATTTTTGGAAAAAGAAGAGAAAATACCCTATTTAATGAATACACTGATTGTAAGACATATCTGTTTTGCAGGCTAAATGCTTCCAAATGAGCAATTTGAAATCAAAGATAATGTCGTATTTTTTTTTTTCTTTCTGCCTTAAATCAAGCTTGATTATGCGGTCCTTGCTATACAAGTATCTTCTACATTTTTCATTTGAACGTGCAGAATGGACACATAATTTCAGCTCACTTCTAAATATGACTAAAGAAAAGTCTCGATGTCCATACAATGAAGAAATGGCAGTACTTCAGATGACTCCCATCGAAGTCATATGGGTTTCCTGTCTGCACTACAGGTTACAGCCGTGCGGCTGAGCATTTCGGTGCTGGTGTTTTGCTGCCAGTTCATCATTTGATTATAGTTCATTCTATGTTTCATTTTATCCAGAGGTATGTCATGTCCAGGCATAATTCCACAATGTAACAAGAATGTTACTTTAGGCTCAATATTACTCATTTTTTTCCTGTTGCTCTATAGTTTGGTTTATTCTTTTTCATGCTATGCATTTTATGTCCTGACCATTAGTTAGACTAGTATTTTACCATTACCTTACTTAGTCCAATGTTCTTCAAAGTACGGATTAAGGATCACCCACTCCAGAATCCCCTTGGTGCCAGAAGAAATGGTGATTCCTGAACCCTAATTTAAATCATCTGTGTTTGAATAGCAAAGTCTGGGCTCTTAAATATGTATTTTAACAGGATCTTTGGGAGACTGGTATTTTTTTTTTTTTTTTTGAGAGAGATTTTTTTCTGTAGGGTGTGTGTGCACACCAGAGAGAGATGGAGAGACAGAAAGGGAGAAATCACCCCCCAGAGGGGATGGCCATGCTACAATCCTTTCTCCCCTAGTCTCCTTTCAGGATTTTGGGCACACATGCACATGTGCACAGTATGAGTCTCAAATCACTGAGTCTGGGACTAGAACCATGGTTAATCATGTGAAAGTCCAATACCTTAATCACTATGCCACCTGCTGGTCTCTTCAGGAGACTCTTATGTACACTGAAATTTGAGGAGCAGCATGATGCAGCATGGATTCTGGAGCTAGACCACCTGGGTTTGAATCTCCTTTAAGAGCAGAGTGATCTCAGACAAATGAGCTAAAATATTTGTGCTTCAGTTTCTTCCTCTTTAAACCTAGGGGATAATTACCACCTTCCTAATTCAGTGAATGGCCATAGAATTACTTTAACCAGGTGCAACATAAAGTCCCTGGAGAAAGTGTGTGCTGACTTAGAGGTGCAAAGGAAAAGAATCTCAAGGTGAAAGGACCAGTTCGGATGCCTACCAAGACTTTGAGAATCACTACAAGAAAAACCCCATGTGGTGAAGGTTCTAAGACTTGGGATCGTTTCCAGATGAGAATCCACAAGCAACTCAATGATTTGCACAGTCCTTTTGATATTGTTAAACAGATTACTTCCCTCAGTGTCAAACCAGGAGTTGAGGTTGAAGTCACCATTGCAAATGCCTAAGTCAGCTATTTTAATAAATTGATTATCATCTTTTAAAAAATAATTAGCACCTTCCTTATAGAGATGTTCTAAGGATTGATGAATGAACGTTTGTATAGCATTGACCAGTGCTTGGCATGTAATACACACTATATACGTGTCTTTCTAAAACTATACGCACAGAAAAAATAATAGATGTTTAACAAATATTCAGCAAACACCATTAGGTGCTGGGCAGCAGTCCCAACCTACAAATGTTTGCATGCTAGCTCTTAGCACACTCACCATGTGTACGTGCTAAGACCTTTAACAAACATCACCTGATTGTCACTCCTAGGAATAGGTCATCTCCTCCTCCTTTCACAGAGGATAAACCAAGCCACAAACAGGTTAAGTAACCTGGCCAAGTTCACATAGCTACAAAGTGATGGAGCTGGTAGTGCGCATGGGTGGTCAAGCTCCATTACGCACTCAACTTTGCTATCCTGACAGGTGTATTCTATTTAAAAACTTTTTTTTTCAACTACCCAAGACTGTGTTGACTTTTGGCTAGCTAAGGATCTGAAAATCAGAAAATAATTGTAGTATGTAGGATTCAAATGCAGTAAGAAGATACATAGTCTGCTGCTAAACTTCTCTGTAGACGTGGGGTGGAATGAAAGGTTGATACTGTGATTCAGCCTCCCTTGAGGGTATGAAATGCTATTTCATGCATAGTAAGTGAAAAGCCTCAATTACTGTATTTTAAATAGATATACGTTTAACTCAGAGTTAAATCTTATTTAAACTCTAGTAACTGGAAGATCAAATATCCTAGTGGTGACAAATAGCTAGGTTAAACCCCAAGTTACCGGATAGTCAAGCTAACCAGCAGGTTTTTTAGGGTTGGGCTTTATTTCATTTTCTTTTCTATTGAAAGGAGAAAGTTATTTAGGGTGTGGTATCTATGAATAACACTGTGTGTTTCAAAGAGACCTCTCTGTAAAGTGTTGAAAGGTTTTTATTCATGTCCTACTCCCTTTCAGTTTTTTGATGCATGGCAAGAGGTGGCAGATTAGGAATCAAGACAAGGAATGAATCGAGTCTAAGTTCTGCAATGCCATTTGTTCACATGTGGGATGGGTTTTGCAATGACAAGCAAGAAGAGATCGTGAGGTAATTCACCAACCTTTGCTTCTGAAGAGAACTTTCTGATGGTTATATTTAAATAATTTGGTAAGGAGAGGAGAAGTTGAACAGGAAGGTGTCTAAAATCCAAGCTGAAGGAAGGAGGCAAAAAGACTAGAATTTGGAATTGTCATTTGACATGGGGATTAAAGAATACATTTAATATTCTTCAACTCTTACTATAAATTGCATTAAATTTAAGAATTCATGGGACCAGCAGTTAGTGTAATGGCTATGCTGATGGACTCCCATGTAGTCGATGCAGTTCGAGTCCCAGACCTAGTGGCTTAAACTCACGCCGGATGCGTGTGCATGTATGCCCAAGATCCCGAGAGGAGAATATAGAAGAGATGGCGGCGTGGCCATCCCCCCTGGGGGGTGGGTGGTGATTTCTTGCTTTCTGTCTCTATGTCTCTCTCTGTCTTTCTGGCGAGCACATGTGCCCTACAGCAAAAACCTCTCAAAAAAAAAAAAAAAAAGAATTCATAAAGTAACTTAGTTTATAGGACATTATGGAGATTTCTAGGTCTCTGAAAAAGGACATTTATCCACTCAAGATTAAAACCCACTTAAGTTTGTGTTTATGTAGCTGGACTTGACCACGGTTCAGGTCCTGGATCCTGTGGTTTGGAAATCAAGCCAGATGTGTGTGCGTGCATGTCCAAGATCCCAGGAGCAGAAAGGAAAAGAAGGGATTGCTGTATGGCTTTCCCTCCGGGGGATGATTCCTCACTGTGTCTGTCTCTGTCTGTCTGTCTCTCTCTCTGGTGTGCACATGCACCCTGTAGCAAAAACATCTTAAAAAAAAAAACACATAAGTTTAAACTTAATACAAATGAATTGCCTTTAGAAAGGTCTTCAACTATACATGCCTTTTAACTCATAAAATGGGGACTTAAAGATATGAGTGTGTGTACATATATACATGCATGTTTATTATATATGTATATACTCATTATTCATTTTATAAATATAAAAAAATACTTTAATTTTTTAATTTTTATTTTGTAGATTTGTTTTTTCCACAGAGTGGTTGCACTCATCAAAGAGAGTGGGAAAGTGAGAAATCACCCTCCCCCCCAAGGAGGACGTCCACATCACAATCCCTCCTTCATTTTTCTCCTTTCAGGATTTTGGGCGCACACACACACATGTGCCTATAGTGTCTTTCAAGTCACTGGATTTGAGACTCAAATTGCAGAGTCAGCCATGTGGGATCAAGTACCTTAATATCATGCTACTTGCTGGTCCCTCGCTTTAATTTTTAAATAAATCTTAAAGTTGATTTACTTATTTATTCCATGAGTGAGAGATAAACAACACCCCAAAAGAATCTTGACTCTGTGACCCAGCCCAGCCCCAACTAGATAGATCACGGGCATGAGCAAACCCAGCATATTCACGGAGTTCTCCCGACCCAACCCAGAAACTTCCCCATGTGGGCCAGCCTCGCAGAGCCCTGCACTTCACTGTTGCACCACTGTCTGCATGTCCCCCACCAAGACATTTGAAAAATAAGAGACACAGTAAAAAAAAAAAAAAAAAGAAATATTTTAAATAATTTTCAAATGACTCAATACTCTATTGTTATTACTAAATGTGGCATGTGCTTTGTTGAGTGTTGCCATGAGAACACAAATCACCAAATTTCCAAATTTTTAACAAGGTTCCAGAAACTGAGATTTTTATGTAATTCTTCGGAATTTTAAATTTGTCATATTGTAAATATTGGGCGAACAAAAGAAAACACAGTTGCGTGCAGGGCAAGGGCAGTGTTCTGTCTTACCTCTGATTTAGTCATCCTGTAATTTATTCAAGATGAGCACTTTCGAAAAAGTAAACATCATCTTTACTGCTAAACATGCTCTCCCTCCACACTCTCTCCTGTCTTCTTTTTCAAATAAATTAAAACCCACTCAACGCTTCAAGGTGTCTCAGTGCCCACAATCAAGTCTAAATTCTTTTAATGAAATGCAAGATCTATTTCCTGCTCCACTCTCTACCCTATCTTCCTACGTGATTGTCTTTTCACAGGACGCTCCTCTCCTTCTCACCCTCCTGATTAACTCCTGCCCCTGAACACCACTGGAATGTTGCCAATTTTGTGGGACCTTCTAAGTAAGGATGCGGTGGTTTTCTAATTAACCAGAATAGCGAAGGTAGAAGGAAGAACATACATAAAAAGCTGTCATTATAACCGATACCTAGTGATGTGGCTCCACTCAATCCGTAGCTCTTCTTTCTTCCATTCTTTATTGCTTTTGAATCATGATCTCTGGCTTACATATAATCATAGTATAGTACATCCTTGTGGGATACAATATGGTTTTTCAAACCCTGCAGAGAGTGTATAATAAGCAAGTCAAGGATATAGACATTCTCATCGTCTTTAACATCGAACATTATATTATGTTGTGTATATTCAATAATAGTTTTTACTAGGCAGGTTTTTTTTTGAGATGTATATTGAATTATCAACATATTTTACTCATCTGTGGTACACTGGTCTATAACCTACTTCCCTGTTTTATGTAGCCTTGTATTTGTTGATCATTTTCTTCCAATTCTTGCCCACCTTCAGAAGCTTCTGGAATGTACCATTATGCTCTCTACTCGTATGCCACCAAGTCCTTCAGTTTCTACCATAGAGTGCTGACATTCAGTATTTAAGTGAGAACATACTGTATTGGTTTTTCAGACCCACTCTCTGTCTTAAAAATCAATTCAAAATATTATAGAGCTTCTCCGAGGTGCCATTCTGCCAGACATTAAAATGATTAGAAAATTGAAAACATTGTCTCTGTCTTCAGTTGTTTACAATCTGGAACAGAAATGCCACCAGGCAATTGAGATATAGTATGAAGAAACCATAATACAGTTTATTAGAAGGTTCTGATGGATGGGCCAGCGGGTGGCATAGTGGTGAAGGTGCTGGATTCCCACATGGTCGACCGCAGTTCAAGTCATGGACCCAGCTGCTTGAAACTCATGCCAGGCACATGTGCATGCATGCCCAAAACCCCAAAAGGAGAATGGGGAAGGGATTGCAGCATGGCCATCCTCTCCAGGGAATGATTTCTCACTTTCTGTCTCTGTCTCTGTCTTTCTGGCAAGTGCACGCCCTGTAGCCAAAATCTCTTAAAATAAATTAAATAAATAGGTGCTGGTGGGAAAACAAAACAAAACAAAACAACATAAAAGCACTTTCCAAAGGAGATATATTACACAAAATAGAAAAAATGAGTAGTTTTTTACAAACAGGTGGAAGAGAAGGCATTTCAGGCACAAAGAAGAGGAATTTCAAAGAATCAACATGTGTATATAAGAAAGCCTGGCGGGACCAGCAGTTTGTGTAACGGTTATGTCGCTGAACTCCCACGTAGTCGACCGTGGTTCAAGTCCTGGACCCGGCAGCTTAAACTCATGCCGGGCACCTGTGCGTGTGTGCCCAAGATCCTGAGTGGTGAATGGAGGAGAAGGGATTGCGACGTGGCCATCCTCCCTGGGGGGTGATTTCAGGTCTAGGATTTGAACTGCGTGGTCAGCCATGTGAGATCCCACCACCTTAACCACCATTATGGGGTGACTCCATAGAAATTTTTAAGTGACTACTAGAATTTAATTTCTACTGTTACTGAGTGCTATAGTTTATATGGAACTTGGTCATGACATTATTGTCCTGAGGCTTCCTTTGGTGAGCTATGAGCCTCTTAACCAAAGGCCTTAATGACTCAACCAATAAATAATGATTTTTCAGTCCCTGGGTTATATCCAAATTAAGAAGCTATCTTTACCTATCCAAAATGTTCCATTAGAACATGAACATACCTTTGCTTGTAGGCTCTTTCCTGACAATTCCTTCTCAAATTCAAAATTTCCACACTCTCCCCTCATTCTTCTGCATCAAACCTTAACATTTCCTATAGAACTTTAAAATGAATTCAATCAAATTGCATGATAGTTATTTGTGGAATTCTAATGCCAGACATTCGAATTATGAAAATTGATGTTGCTCTTTTGTGTAATGTTTAAACTGAAAATTATTATACTAACGACAAGCTCTGGTTATTTTATCTTTAAGAACCTTCTTATAATATAGGTTTGCTGGGGGACAGATGGTGACACAGCTGAAGACATGACACTGCGAGGCTGACCCACAGAGGAGATTCTATATTCACGTGTAGAGATCTCACTGAGCGTTCTGAGTGTGTGGGCATGAAGATGGCCATGATTCCAGGACTGGCTGAGGATGCGTATGGATAGTGGCATCAAGACCCAGCTGGGAGTGCTCTCTAATGGAAGAAATAAATAAACGTTAAGAAAGTTATATGGGGGGCCAGCAGATGGCATAATGGTTACATTACTGGACTCCCACATGGCCAGCTGCGGTTTGAATCCTGGATCCAGTGGCTTGAAAATCATGCCAGGCATGTCTGCGTGCATGCCCAAGAATGGAGGAGAAGGAATTGTGGCCATCTCCCCCACGTGGGTGAGGGGTGATTTCTCACTTTCCTTCTCTATGTGTCTGTCTGTCTTTCCTTCAGGAAGCATGCACGCCCTAAGGCAAACACCTCTTAAAAAAAAAAAAAGAAAAGAAAGAAGGCTATATGGTTGTACTTAGGTATTTAAAATATCACAAAACATTAATAACAGCTCCTAAGAATGAGTTCTGTTACAATGTAGAAAAACAATTTCTCCTGCTACATTCCTATTATACTCAAATAGTATTCTTCCTGTTATCAAATAATTGTGTGTCTGAGAGTATAGCTATAAACTACAAAAATGTTGACATATAAAATTTTAGAATTGTATTTTTAACTAAAAAGATAAAAACTAGTTTGGCTATACTACCCAGGATGACAAACAGCAAAACCCTTAAAGTTGCTTAGTTCTCAAAAGATGTGGTTTCTTTAGCGAAGTAAACCTCCTTGGAGCAGATTGAGTCAGAGCCTGAAAATGTGGTGAGCCATGCTATAGCCATTCGTAGTTGTCCCCATTAAATTCTCTTCCAGACACTGTGTGAGGAAAGAATATCCCTGAATAATAGCAGGGAAAATAGTTGGTGATGCATTACTGCATCTATGCTTGGCTTTCTCCTTTTTCCTTCTTTTCGTATTGCTTTTTTCTCCACTGATATCACCTAAGTTTGGCTATGAACTCACTCTGATGGTCTACTTGGATTAGATATACGTGGCTACGACACTACAAGCCCATTGAAAGCAGGCACTATATCATGGTGCTTTGATCACCGATGTGTCTCTAGTGTCTAGCAGAAAGCCTTCCATAGGAGCACTCAGGAACTCAACAAACATTTGTTAAATTTGGATGAAAATGCTTTTATTAGGCATTTAACACATTTGAAATGCTGGCTGGGTTCTGATAGTGCTTCTTGATATCTTTAAACCATTTTGTAGTTATGGTTGGAAATGTTTGCATCTCAGACAATATATAATAGGTGTACTTTTAGTGTTCTATAGCTGATTTCAACTTTCTCATGGGACTGTCTACAGAAGGGTTGAGGTGAGGGAATAGAGACAACTTTCCAAATAAAAGAAATTAATTAACACATAATAGGTATCATTTTTGAGGTGAGAACTCTTCTTATTTTTTAAGAACACAGTATAATATTAACGATAGTCACTGTGTTGTACAACAGATCCCTTGATCTTTTCTTCCTGTCTAACTGGTATTTGCAGCCGTTGATTAACCTCCCTTCTCCCAGTCACTGTAGGCCTTGGAAACCACCATTCTACTCGCTTTTGACCTTTTACAAGGTCAACATTCTCAGATTCCACATGAGCGAGATCATGCAGTATTTATCTTTCAGGCTTATTCAAAACTTCATGTTGTACATGGTAAATACGTACACTTTTATCTGTCTATTTAGATAAATAAATAAAATAAAAGTAAAGAAATTCAGTCTTCTCCGATATTACTATCTCTGTAGAGGGTATCAGCTACTACATTTCTCATGCTTTCTTCTAGCTCTGCCTTTTCCAGATGGCCTCAGGATCAAGACACATGTGATGGTTTATGGCTTTCTCAGGATGTAGATAGGCCCTCACTTCGGTGAGGAGGGACTTCTGCTGGGCTTTGAGTATCAGGGTCTTGGTGGTAAAGTCCCTGCCTGTGAAATACTGGCAAAGCTCTCATGTTGCTGGGCCATCTCCCCTGCCTCAGCCCAACCTGGCCTCTCACTGTGTTGTTGCTCTCTCCAAGAGTCGGCTGAAACTCCCACCCAGTGCATTCATTTCAGGCATCCCGTCCTCTAGCCGCCATTTTCGTCCTCTGTGACTGCCTCCTTTTGGTTTCCTGTAAGGCTATTTCCTTCCACCACCTAAACAAGGAAGTGGGGCTAAAGCTTCTTGTATCTCCCATGGGGTTCCTAATCTTCACTGTTCCTTACATCCTGTAGGTTTGAAGTTTTGGGGCTTGGGGTCGGGGCAAAGTGGATCTGGAATTCCGTTCACTGCCCAACCTCTTTCCTCACTCCCTGCTCCCTTTCCTTCCTTCCTGTCTAGGTTCAGAAAAGCTTTCTTTTCCTTCCCGTTAGTGTATCTCAGAGACTCCCTCCAATGTCATATCCTCTACTTTCTGGAGGTGGCATCAAGGGAACATGATTTAAAGAGTGAAATAAAAGCACTTCGATTTAATAGTTTGGGAGTATTATACACATTACATTCATTTTACCCAAGAGAAAGCTAAAGCTCAAAGAGGTAGATGTTTCTTGCTTGTAAAATAGCAGAGCTGAGGTTCAAAGCCCAAGCTGTAAAGCACGGTGACAGCGCCATGCAATTCGGAGGTTTTGAATGTCTTAATTGAAAGTTAGGAGCTTATTTCTCTTTGCAAGTTTTCATCACCAGATATTGCTTTTTATCAAACTGAAAACATCATTTGGTAGCACTTCTTAAGCTCGTAGTATATTCAACACATGAAATGAGAAGCATTTGCCCTAATTAATTAACAAGATACAGTTTATATGTAAAAATAAATTATGATTAGTTGAAATTAAAATCTAAACTAGGGAAGCACATCTTGTACTTTTCACTCATAGCAGGAAGACTCGTTTCAGTCACGTATTATCTCAGATATAAAAAAATAATCACATAACTATAATTAACAAAACGTGTTCCATTTGGTTCTAAAGAGAAGCTTGGAAATTGTTTTTCCATTTAAAACCACTGTTCCAGGGAATAATGAACTCATATCCTTATTGTTTGAAAAGTAATTGAGTTTAGGTTTCTAAAATAGAAATATAAGATATCAAACTCACCTTTAGAAAGAAATTTAAAACATGACTTTTAATGCTTACCACAAATATGCAACGAGAAGACTTCTTCCCCTCTAGGTTGCCCCAAACTAGTATTAAGAAATAATCTCACAGCGAGGCAGCAGGTGGTGTGCTGGTTAAGGAGGCTGGATCCCACATGATCCACTGTGCAATTTGAGTCTTGGACCCAGTGACTTGAAAACATACCGGTCTTTTATGCGCATATGCCCCAAATCTCAAATGGAGAAGCGGGAGCAGCGTGTGGTTTCTCACTTTCCTGGACATTGGATTTCTCACTTTCTCTCTCACTCTCTGTCTCTCTCCAGTGAGAGAGTCATGCAGCCATGCAACAGTTACACAAGGCTCCACGATCCATGATGATGAGACCACATCATGATGAGGTCCTGAGTTTGTATCCTAAGGTTCTCTTTTACGCACCAGGCACACAGGTGAGCCCATGATCCTGGCTGAGGCTGGGGGTAGACTGCAGTGTGCAGACCCTACTGGTGGTGTCAGTCTCTCTCTCTCCATGAGAAGAAACAAATTTAAAATAATTTCACAGAAAATCAGTTACAACGGAATGTCTCTGGCTCAGTCACCACCATTTCCAAAGGCGTGCCTACTCTCTTTCAATGAATTCTATGTATCCTGATGTCAGGCGTCCTCCACCATCAGTCCTTTTGGCGACTGCAGTGCCTGCTGTTTGCCTGGTGATGGCTCCTGTCAAGGCCACCCATGAGTGCCAAGGCTCTGCTATCCCTGCTGTTCCCCTTAAAGATGCCCATCTGCAGCAGATGCCTATAGATAAGTGAGCCAAGCCTGCCATGCCTTATGTTTCAGGGACTCAGGCTATGTCTCAAGGAGCTGCCACTTGTCAGCACAGCCTGTAAGTGGGCACCAGTGCCACTGATGCCCCAATCTCCAGACACCACAGAACTTCTATTAAGTCCACTCCTTTTATCTATAATGAGGGATCATCAAACAGTTCATAGAAAATGTGTATGATACAAAGTTATACATGGATTTCATCATATGCAATTTCGACTACATGTGAAATCCATGTATAGCTTTTTTGCAAGCTTTTAGAAGTCCTCTTACACACTTTTTTTTTTGAGAGGTTTTTTTCTATTGGGCGCATGTGCTCTCTGGTAAGAGAGAGAGAGAGAGACAGAAAGCAAGAAATCACCCCCCCACCCGGACAAATGGGCACATCGCAATCCTTTCCCCCCCATTCTCCTCTTGGGATCTTGGGCACTTACGCACATGCACCTGCGTGAGTTTAAGCCACCGGGACTCAAACCATGGTCAACTACATGGGAGTCCAGCGACGTAGCCATTACGCCAACTGCTGGTCCCTCCTCATACACTTTTAATGCAGACTTTAAAATGTAAAACTCATGAGAGCTTAGCTGAGCAAAGGGATGAAAGTAGACAATATATACTACGTACAGAACTATATTGTCCCTACCATGCTTATCTCACCATCATCCAAACTTGTCTCGATATTTTCTTTCCTGAACTGCGTATTTTCCCTGAAAATTTTTATTCTCTTATGCAAAATAACTTCAGTGTGTCCCATTAGACTGATTGAAGACCCCTATGGTCTTTATTCCTGACTTTCCACTTACACTCACAACTGTATACAGGATATTGCCATTTGATATCCCACATCTTACTTGAATTCAGCATGTCTGAATTGAGCTCATCCTCTCCCTTGGTATTCTGTCTCAGTTCACAGTCTTAATAATTAGAACCCCTTTTTGTCCAGTGAACTATAAAAGGAACCCAGGCATTTCCTGTGTTTTCTACCTCAACCTTGTCACTGCTCATCTCTCCAACATCACACAAATCCTCTTCTTCTGTCCTAAATATCTCTTAAATTCATCCACTTCTTATTCTACTATCTTGTGTCAGTGCATCGTCTCTTGTCTAGATTTATTTCTGCAATAACCTCTTAATGGTTCTCCCCACAATTTCTCTTCTCTTGCCTTTCCCTTTCAATATGCCTTCTACATTGTGTAGCAAAAAAAAAGTAAAAGAAAATCTATCACAAAATGTAATGTGATCATAAACTTCTTTTTTAAAAAGTTATTTATTTGTTAGCATTATTGTTAAACCTGACCAGAGAAAGACAGAGTGAGTGAGAGAAAGTGAGAAAGCAAGCCACCAAGTCCAGGACTCAAACTGTGGTGGGCAATGTGGGAGTCCAGTGCCTTTAGCCATCACACCACCTGCCACTCTCACCCTTTTTTAAGAATTATTTATTTTTTTATCATCATTATTTTTAAGTTTGATCAGAGAGAGGCAGAATGAGAGAGAGAGAGATGATAGAGTGAGAGAGAGAGCTTTTTAAAAAATCTTTACATTTGTTCTTTTCAATCTTAGAACCAACCTGGTCTGCCATGGGATACCTTTTCCCACTTAAAACTGCCACATTCCTTCCCATCTCTAGGCTTTTCCAAATACTCTTCTCTCCATGCAAAAAATGATTACCAAATTTTTATTGAATGAATGACCATATGATTAATATTTTTCCAGAGCACAGAACATTAGAGATTTCTCACTAAGCAGATACCCTGAACGATTTCACCACGTTGAAAATGCATTGAATGTCTTACAGACAAAAAGTAGAACCAGTGTGCTCCTCCTCTATCTTTTACTTGGGTGACATCCTGAAGATGCAGCCCATGCCTTCAGCAGGATGACAAATATAGAAGAGTGAGGGAATCACTGGACATTTTCAGCCAGCCAAATCCCTCGAATCAAACCTGGCATAAATGGAGTGACAGATGTCACTGTCAGATTGCTCTAACATCCTTGATATGACCTACTGCTAGATGCTCTAATTTCATTTCACAAAGCCTGAGTAATCTTTACAAGTTTGGGCAGCAAAAAAAGAGAAAATAATTTTATGACTTGGCAAGGCCAATGGCATGCAATCCATCTAGAAACAGACCGAAAAACCTCATCCTTCATAAGAGCATCTGGCTGCCAGCTACAGGATGCTGGGCACATGCCAACTTTGGTAATTACATTCAGCTTGCCCACCTTCCTTATCACTTCAGTTGGATGACCCACATTCAGTTCTGCTCACAAACAACCGCGCACGACTGCTAGTAAATTCTACAAGGCAACTTCTCACCCTAGAAACTTGTGCATTTTATGGTAAGTGAACTAAATAATTGCACGATAAATTCAGAAGGGTGACTTAAAAATAAAGGAATCAATTTTCTTAACTGATCTGACATTTTCATTAGGGTTTATGTAATTGTAGATAAGAACTTGGCCCAACTAGCTCCCCAAGATGCTGTGGTGCCCACTAAGGTCTATGGGGGGGCCTACGTTACCACTCGACCTCAGCCTTTGCCTAAACCTACTTCTCTCTCCTCTGTTGTTAAACTCCATCTTAGAGAAAACGCACCCTGGGACATCCTTTGGTGATGTCTGATACTTGCTAATAAAAATAACTTGGCAAGGGGAGACGTGGCAGTGACTTCTCAGTAGTTTCAATGCCAACTTTGTTGTGCAGAAATTGCACCGGCAGGCAGCAGTGACTTCTGTGGACTAGCACCATTGGTGGCAGCATTGTCATTAAGCCAATTCCATGGCATAGTCCTAGCCACTCTTCCCAGAAGCTTAACTTCAGGTTGTATTCTGTTGCTCTTTCACCAGTTCTGTGAGCTTCCCAGTATTCGTTGAATGAACTTCTGTTCAATCCGCCTAAAGCAGCTTCTGATAACATAATGTATCTTAAGCAAGTTAGTATTAAACAAGACCCAAAACACTAGACCTCTCATAGTTGATTGATACATTCTCCAGGATAGAACAATAATATGAGTATTATAGGAATGGATTAAATAATGCTGTCTTGAAGAGGTCTTGTGAGCAACAGAGACAACAAAGAAGGAGGACTAGTGGGTTAAAGAGGGGAAACAAAGATGTGTAAGTTCAATGCTGTGTGTAAAATGCCAACTACTGATGTAGGTGACAGGAAAGAGGAGGAAAAATGAGAATTACGAGACAGGAGCTTCTGACCCAGTGGAATTTTATTTATATTTCCAGAAAGATGAAAAAGGATCAAAGACCTGGATGCATAGAATTTTAATTTCATCAAGTGGACATGATGTTTTTAGTACATATTTGAGATGGACACATTTCTAGGTTTATCCAATGTCTATTAGGAGATTATGCTAGAGAGGGTTCGGAAGCAAGCCGATAATTTCCTAATGCTAAAAACTGGCAGTGAATGGTAGATATGACTAAATACAGCAAAGTAGTATCTTTAAAAAAATCATCAAATGTTCTAAGAATAAAAAATAAAAGATGGTATTATATATAACAGAGTCCTGGACCTAGGTAAATATTGGATAGTAATTGTTCTTTTATATTTTATTAAAATATGGCCAAGGTATAAAAATAAGTCTAATGCCATTAAAATGAAAACACATAAGGTGGAACCACATTGTGTCATTTCTAGATGTACTGCTTCTCTCTGTTATATTTAAACACCCTCGCCCATACACCCAGCTCATTTTTAGGTATTTTGTAGTTGCTCCCTGAAATGTTTTCTTTTCTTGGTTTGTGGGCCAGTATTTAATGTCATCCAGTAGCAAGAAAGTAGCAGCTTTAAAAAGACCTGTATTTGGTGGTTTCCTAGGGGAATGGCTAAGTGCTGGGATGAGTCTGGCACAATGCTCAAATGCCAACAGTATTCTGATTGTTTAAGAGATCCAAGGAGAAAATGTGTTCCAGGCTCCCCAGGATGACTCGGCTGCCATCACTCTGCAATTCAAACCTGCAGACTATCAACAGAGACGATAGTTGCTCTTGCCTGCATGAGTGAAATAGAGAAACCAAAGGCAATTCCCAACGGGGCCAACGAGCAGAACCTACAGAATTGTAAAGAGCTATTTCAGAAGCTTGACTTACAACCAGAGATTATATGAGCCAGCAGCTGCTCTCAACCCCTGAGCAGAGGTGCAATGTCCTTCCCTTGGCAGCTGCTAGAAACAAACCAGCCCTCCAAAGAGTCTTTGTGGCCCTGGGCCCCTTAGAGGTGTTGGACCCAAGCTCTTGAAAAGAAAGTAATACAGAAGGAAAAAGAGAACGAGATTGGCCTTTGTACCTTTGGTGCCGCTGCAGCAAGGATCATAAAAAAATACTGTACTGTTATTATTATCGGCAAGAACAGTGATATGAAACAGAAGCAACCTCTTTTTTTTTTAATCTTTGTTTTATTCTCCACAATTCTGAAGGTCACACACCTCATAGAAAGACAGGCATGTTGTAGGACTCTAATTTTCCTTATCATTACGGAAAGATAAATGAGACAAAGACTTATAAGGCTCACACAAATACCTAAACTAAATATCTTTTTCTCTCTTCCAAAAATAGCCAAGAGAATCGAAGATAAAAGTAAAGATTCTACTCTCAGGGAAAATAAAGGACAAACTGCAAGATATTTTCAAGAGCTTTTTAAAGCTTCCAATTGAGACCAGCAGATGGCGTAATGGTTATGCCACTGGGCTCCCATATAGTTGACTGCAGTTGGAGTCCCAGATACAGTGGCTTAAAACTCACACTGGGTGCATGTGGGCGTGTGCCCAAAATCCCAAGAGGAGAGTGGAGAAGGGATTGCTGTGTGATTATCCCCCCTTGGGGGGTGATTTCTCACTTTCTGTCTCTCTAGTGAGCATAGGTGCCCTATAGCAAAAAAATCTCTGTTAAAAAAAAAAAAAAAAAAGTCAATTGAATGTAGAAGCCAAACTGAAGAAAGTGGAAAGAAGCTGAGGACAGAATCCAGCAGCTTCAGATTTCAGTAAATGCCAGAAAGAATGTACTTCCTGAACGTAATGGGCATACTGTAGTCTACAAAAAGTACACTCTTCACTAGAGCAATAGGGGACAGAATGGAGTGAGCAGCTGAATGACTGAAGTTCTTTAGAACTGAGCCACAGTCAGAGAAATAGGGAGAGCTACTGCATGAAAATTACATTTGCAGGAGGAAGTTTGTCTTTACAGTGACTTACTGCCTTTAGGTTCTAAAGATAAGTATCCTGGATTCTGCTCTGCTCCAGCAACCAAGAATCTCTTACAAATACCTGTCAAATTCATTCAAAAGATAAGAATAATAGTTAACAAAGAGCTAGTCCAAGTAATTTAAAGGCAAGTGGTAATTATAAAAAATAATTAGCACAGTATCCATAGATAGATGCTATAAGAAAAAAAGAAAATAAAAAGTCAGCAAAATTTAAAATGGAATGGCCTTAGGGGGTGTGGAGGATGTTGACATGGAGCAATAAAAAACCTGGACCTAACTTTTTCCCTAAATTAAAACAAAATAAGCAAACAATAACAAAATCTAGTGAAGCAATTTCTTCTATGAAGGAAAATTCAAGAACAAATGAAAGATGCAAGAACTCAAGGAAGACTTGGCAAGAGAGCAGAAAGAGATAAAATTGTGCTGGCTAAAGTTAGTTTTTTTTAAAGTTTTTAAAGTTAGTTTTTTTTTTTTTTAAGCAAAAACTAAAATTAACTTAAAACATGAAAAGGATATGTGAAACGTATGAAAGCAAGTAGATAATGTGGAAAACATAGCGATAAACTTAGAAGATACAAGTAAGAAAAGTCAAGAAAGTGGCATTGAATTAAATAAAATGTTAAATTGATGATTAACAGACATGAGAATGCATGTAAACAAGTAGAAAAACTTATGGGATAGTACACCAAGTACACTAAAAATGATGACAATTCAATACATTTAAAAAAAAAAGTTGGACTATTATTCAATGTGTGCAATATAATATAATGTTCAATGTCTGATAAAATGAATGTCTATAGCCTTGATTTTTTTTTTTTTTTTTTGGAGAGATTTTCGCTATAGGGTGCGTGCGCTCGCCAGACAGACAGAGAGAGACAGAGAGACAGAAAGCGAGAAATCACCCCCCAGGGGGGATGGTCACGCCGCAATCCCTTCTCCTCCATTCTCCTCTCCGGATCTTGGGCACGCACGCACACGCGCCCGGCATGAGTTTTAAGCCACCGGGTCTGGGACGCGAACCGCGGTCGACTATGTGGGAGTCCAGTGACATAGCCATTACACTAACTGCTGGTTTCCTATAGCCTTGATTTGATTATTACATATTGTATACATGTCTTGAAAGACCATACAGTACCCACAAAGACATATGATCATATGCAAACCAGAAATCACAAATAAAACAAAACAAAATAAAACAAAACAAAAACAGAAAATTGTTAAATAGAACAAAATAAGTGAAAAAGACAAAAGAGATGCAATATACACATAATTGGAGTTTCTGAAGAAGTAAACCAAGATAAAATTATAGAACAAGTGGGGCCAGCAGATGGTATAATGGTTACATTGCTGGACTCCCAATAGTCAATCATTATTCTAGTCCAAGACCTGACAGCTCAAAACTCATGCCAGGCACATGTACATATATGCCCAAAATCCCAAAAGGAAAAGGGATTGTGGCATGCCATCCCCACTGGGGAGTGATTTCTCGCTGTCTCTCTGTCTTTCCAGTGAGCACATGCACCTATAGCAAAAATCTCTCAAAAAATATCATAATACAGGTATTTAGGGGTGTAATTCAGAAAAACTTTCTTAAAATTAAAAAATAAAAGGGGACGGGGTAAGTCTCATACACAGTGGTTAAGCTCCAACTCACTCCACACAGTCCACATCGCCAACCATGGTTTGAATCTAGGCTCAAAAAGCTTGAAAAACATGGTTGGCATATGTGTGCACATGCCCAGTTCCCTGATGGAATGGAGGAATAAACAAAAGAGGATTTTGGCATGACCAGGTGCCATCTCTAGGGGATACTTTCTTCCAGGTCTGGGAATCAAACTGCATGGTCAGTCATGTGGGATCTGGATGATGTAACCCCCCCAGGCTGTAGAGCCTGTGCCTAATACTAGATCTTAATACATGATTAAAACCCAAACTCTACTTACTAGAAATTTAAAAGAAAATTCTTTAAGGAAGTCATTTCTGGTCCAAAGATAGGCTTCGTCTTTGAGGTTGTTGGACATTAATGTGGAAAGGACAGAACTACATAATAAAAGAGATTACAGAGGAGATGAGAAGTCCAGGGGGGAAGTACACATTTGCCCACGTGAATAGACTACACATTTTGTGTTAACATCAAGACGATTCCAAAGGGAGTAATGTTTACTATTGTTATGGACAGGCTGTTGGGGGAAAAAAAAAGATGCACAACTGCAATCCATCACAATAACTAGAAGGAAAGCTTACTAAACTGGCAGTAGTGATGGCCGTCAGAAAACAAACAGACTATGAAAATTTGGAAAAGAACATATACAGCCCTCATTATGCCACTGCATAGGAGCCTCCTTTGAAGTGCCTTCTCTACTTTGCAATCTGGAAAGCTGTTTATGAAGCATTTGAGGATTCTCATAACTCACTCCTTATGAAACACATCTGTCAAAATTGCTCCTTAGGTTCAAATCTTAATCGCATGAATTGTAAATATATTTTCAACTTCAGTTTTTATCTGATGCAGAGAGACTGAAAAACTACTTAGCAAAGGCCATAGTGAAACTTTTGATGTTTGATTGGCATAATTAATCATTTACATTATTCTTCCATTATATGAGATCCTCCAAAACTCAACACTATACCAAAAAAAAAAAAAAAAAAAAAAAAAAAAAAAAAAAAAAAAAAAAAAAAAAAAAAATTGGAGTGTGGCCTTTTTACATTTTTGCTTTGTTTTTATAGTTAAATAGTCTTTGTTTAGGAAATCCACCCAAAACCTTATTGTATTTGACTAAAACAACTGCATTACGTTTCAGGTCACTCAAGTCACTAGAGGTTCACGTCACTGAGTTTTTATGAGAAACAATAGGCTGTATTTTAGAGTTTCTAGTCAGCCTAGAAATACGCAAAAACCTCTGACGCTGGTGGATATCACTACAGCTAGACACTTTACATTGTCTTCATCCACCTTAATTTGTCACCTGACATTCTGTCCCCTGGTTTCCTTCAGCACTAGCCTACTAGAATCTAAATGTTTACATTAAACCCTAGGATTTAATCACTTCCATTTAAATTGATGACCCAAGCAGTCAACAAACATTTGGTTTGTTTCTGCCTCATTTGATCTATCCTGAGAGGCTTCACCGATGTTTAATATTTTTCTTCTGGCTGTTATGTCCAACCTTTCCTCTTTCTGGGCTGTTACGTCCATCTAAAATATATGCATTCATTATATTTTTAAAACTCAGAGTTCAGGTGGCAAGTATTTAAACTGTTTCATAGTGATATTGTGTACAATCATTTCATTTTTAGCAATAGCACTTGGCATGACTGTGTATTTATGCACTAAATCTAAGTCTTTTCTTGATGTTCCTGTTTAGGCAAATGTGAAAATGAAATATAAAATGAAGTGACTTGTTTTTAGTCTTATTATGAATCTAAAATTTAAAAACCTTTCAGTTAGGGTACAGGGCTCATCCATGGTCATAAAGGGTATGATATATAGGAATTTCCTGTATATACATTTAGATTTCTGCAAGAGAAAAGTATAGGCACATTTTTGTATGATTTCTTTAATCTATAATTTTTAAAACCTTTAACAAACTTAGATGAGAAATTATTTGCAACAATACCTTGGTACGTTGAACGGGTGTAACTGTAGGATCACTGTCACATGCCATTTACCTTTTGTGAAACATTTCAAAATGTAATGAAGAGATACATATTTTAAATTGTTTGTTTATCTTCCATGACCCAAGTTAAAAAACTGAAGCAAATCTTAGAACAAAGCAAAATAAGAAATCACAAACTCAAATTGCAAAATCTTAGTAAAATAGCAATGCAAAACTCAAAAAGAGGGACCAGCCCCGTAGTACAATAGTTAAGTGTGTGTAGAAAGCTAGGAACCACATGGCCAACTGTGGTTGGAATCTCACGCCCAGTGGCTCGAGAAACATATCAGGCATTTGTGTATATATGCCGCAAATCCTGAAAGAATGAAGAAATGGAGGGAAAAGGATTGTGGCATGATCATGCCCCATTGGTGGTATTTTCTATCTGTTACTGGCAAGCACACACACCCTCTGGTAATTAATAGAAAGGAAAAGAAAAGAAAAAGATCTCAAGAAAAGAACTAGAAAAGAAACAAAAATGAAGGGAAAAAATAGCAAAAGTTAATAAAGTCAGAAAAAAATGACCTGAAAAAAACAAGCAATAAAATTAAGGCAAAGTATAATTCTTTAATAAAACAGACAAGCCATTACCTAACAAATCAAGGGGGAAAAATGAGAAAGTAATAAATACATAATATACAAAATAATAAAGGGAAATAACCGTAGAAATAGAGCTGGGTTAAGAAATCATGTTTTTGTTTTTAGAGAGATTTTTGCTATAGAGTACGTGCATTCACCGGAAAGACAGAGAAAGAGACAGAGTCAGAAAGCAAGAAATCACCCCTCAGGGGGGATGTCCAAACTGCAATCTCTCCTCCTCTATTCTCCTCTTGCAATTTTGGTTACACACACATATGCACCTTGTGTGAGTTTTAAGCTTCTGGGTCTAGGCTTCAAACCGTGGTCAGCTATGTGGGAGTCCAGCAATATAACCAGTATGCCATCTGCTGGTCCCAAGAAATTATTTTTCAAAGAAAAGCTGTGCTCATCTCTATGAATACAAGTATGAAGATGAAATAAACCATTTTCCAGAAAAATATAGTATCTAAAATTGACCATTAAAAATGAAGAAAACTTTTAGATATTTCCATAGATTAAACAGAGAAAGTTATTAAAAATAACCATGTTACTTAGAAATATTGGGCTTAGATATTTTAATAGGGAAATTCTACTATGACTAAAGAAAGATAATCCCAGTGGTTTCCAAACTTTGTCAGATTAGACCATAAATAAATAAAAAAAATAAAATAAAATAAATAAAAAGAAAAGGGCAACTCCCACTTCATGACTAACATGATGCCAAAACCAATCAAGATTGCACAGACAAGGAAAGATCTATGTATTAATACAAGCACCCAAGATAAAAAATTAGAGAAAGAATCTAGCAGCACACATAAAAATATCTCTTATTTCAAGTGGAGTTAGTTCTAAGACTAGAAGACTGTATTATAAGCAAGATATTGTGACCAGCAGATGGCTTAAGGGTTACATCACTGGACTCCCACATAGTCAACCACAGCTCGAGTCACAGACCCAGATACTTAAAATGCACACTAGTTACATGTGTGTGCATACCCAAAATCCTGAGAGGAGAATGGACGAGAAGGGATTGCGGCGTGGTCATCCCCCGGGGGAGGGGAGGTGATTTCTTGCTTTCTTTCTCTCTGTTTCTCTGTCTCTCAGGCGAGTGCACACACTCAATAGCCAAAACCTCTCTATGGGAAAAAAAGGCAAGAAATCTGTTACTATACTTCACCATAGTAATAAAGAGAATCATGTAATTATTTCCAAAGATAATAATGTCTAACAAAATTCAAAATCTATTTGCAACATTTTACAAAAGCAATAAAATTGAAACATTTTTAACAATATGTCTACCTCAACTCAAAAGTAAGCATCATTCTTAGTGGGGAAATACTAGAAATGTCTCCATTAAAAGCAGGAACTAAGCAAAGATAACACTAGCCAGTTACCAATTTATTGTCTCTCTGCTTTACATTTCAGCACTTGTTCTGCAATAATGAGCTAGACTCAAAACATTTCTCTTTACCATGAACAGGAAGTGAAGTGTTCCTAGTAGAGAGCAATAGAGAAGCACCTCAGGAGAAAGATGTTCTAGAATGAAAACTCTTGCAGGGACCAGCAACCAGTGTAATGGTTACGTTGCTGGACTTCCATGTAGTTGACCACTGTTTGAGGCTGGGACCTGGTTACTTACAACTCACACTGTGTGTGTGTGTGTGTGTGTGTGTGTGTGCACTCAAGATCCCAAGAGGAGAATGGAGAAGAAGGGATTATGGCATGGTCATCGCTCACTGAGGGATGATTTCTCGCTTTCTGTCTCTGTCTCTGGCAACTGCACATACCCTATACTAAAAATCTCTCTAAAAAAAGAAAGTTTTTGCATGGTCTGTCAGCACTGTGTGTGTGTGTGTGTGTGTGTGTGTGTGTGTGCGTGTGAGCTTTAGATGGTGCCGTGGAGTCCTGAGAAGACTCATAACCTCCAGGTGATGCCTGATAACCTCCTCCCCTTGGACTCCTGATGTAGAAAAAACACAGCCCTGCTTCTCCAGTGTCCTACCTGGGTCTGTTTACCCACCAGCCCCAGCTCACTTGTTCCCTGAGAGTTGTTTTCCTCTTCCATTTTAGGGAAGAGTTGTCACCAGTTTCAATCCATCTGCTCTCTAGAGAGGTGTTTCCTCTTTTCCCAATGACTGTGGGCCAACTTTGAACTTCTCCATCCGGTAGCTCCAACTCCATCTTCTCCAGTGAGGTCTGAGTGATACCCAGAACTGGGGAGGGATCCCTTCTGGGAGTGTCCTTCCCTGTATATTCTCCCTGAAAACCAAGTTACCCGTTAAAGTTCTCCCCTATCATAGTTCATGTAATTATTCAAATTAAACTTCCCCTGCTTAAGTTACAGTGTAGTTCCTGTCACCTGTTCAGTTACTATTATTACTTTAAAATGTACTGGATGTACTGTCCAAACTAATTATTAAAAACTTCAACAATCCCAAGTATAAAACTTGGAAAAAGAGTATCATTAGGACTATTTATTGATAATGTCATTGAATACTTACAGAATCTAAGATAGGAGACTAAAAATGCTACAGAAAATAAGGTGATCCCTAAGTCACAGGACGTAAAGTTAATATTTATCCATTAGTGGCTTTTCTATATAAAACTAATTTATGGAGTATAGGTAATAAAAGAAAAATGAACTATAATAAAACAAAAAGAGAAAATCTTTAGAAATAACTTTAATAAGAAAGATACAAAGCTTATTTAAAGATATATTTAAAACTCTTGAAAGTTACATGAACTTGAAAACTATAAAGTGATTCTATAAGGAGACTTCAAAAAGTTTATGGAAAAATAAAATTAAAGTACTAGTTTATTTTGGTATAAAAATTCTTGGAATCTGTGCATAGTTTTCTCATAAGCTACATTTTTAATTAAGTTTTTAAAGACCCTGCATTGTATGCTTTAGATGAGATAAATTTATAAGAATTTAATTATTTGAATTATTTGGAGCCAATTGGTTTATTCATATACTAATTTGTTATTTAAAAACTAATTTATTAAATTATTTGAGCTAATTAGATTATTAATAAACTAATTTATAAATGCAACATGATCAAGAAAATTATTGATATTTTTTCACAATTGTATAAGGTGATAATAAATTTAATAAGAATTTTTAATAAATGTGTGAATGTCTTCCATATAAAATAAAGAAGCATCTCAAGTAAGTGGCGGGCACGTGTGCCTGTGTGGTCAAGATCCCAAGAGGAGAATGGAGGAGAAGGGATTGAGGCATGGCCATCTCCCCTGGGGTGATTTCTCACTTTCTCTCTGTCTCTCTCTGTCTTTCTGGCGAGCACACGCGCCCTATAGTGAAAACCTTTCCAAAAAAAAAAAAAAAAAAAGGGACCAGCAATTAGCGTAATGGCAATGTCGCTGGACTCCCATGTAGTCGACCGCAGTTCAAGTCCTGGACCTGGAGGCTCAAGTAAGTGGGAAAGTTGGATGTTTAACCAGCGGTGCTGAGACATCAGGATAACATCTGACACTGCATGTCAAGATAATGTCTGAAGGTTAAAAAAAAAAAAATTAAAGCAAAAACCGAAATGTAAAAATAGTAGAAAAATCATAAACAATTGTTTTCTAATCTCAAAGTGAAGACCTGTAACTCTGATAAAAATTCCAAAAGCCATAAAAAGTAGTCAAATATATTTACCTCTTTAAAATGTAAAGCAAGACAAAACAAAAAAGCTACTGCATCATAAAAACACCAGATGCGAGGTCAGACTGTAACAAACTGGGCAAAAATCCTTTTAACTCATTTTATTGGCAAAGGGCTAAGCTCCCATGTATGTGACGAGCTCTCATTAATTAGAAAGAAAATTAGTAACAACCCAGAAGGAAAATAAACAGATTTGATGAACACATGTTTTACAGAAAATGAACTGTGAATGGTTCTTGAGTGATTTAAAAAGTTGTTCTTCGCACATAATATAAGTCAAAGCTATATTGAGATATAATTTACCTATTGGATTTGCAAAATAAAATTTCAAAATTTGGTAACGTGGCATTTGGTGAGGATATAAAAGCAAAGGGTCTGGTACATTGGTCATAGGATGACAAAGTGGTACAAGATCAAGGGGTTGCAGTATTTACCAATATTGCCCTGGGTTGTATCTTTCAACCCAGTGATTCTACTTTTAGGAATTTTCCTTAGAGGTTTAGGTGCATAGACACAAATGAGATGTGTAAAGGACATGCATGTTAAACATTGCAGCTGTTTGTAGCAGCAAACTAAACAGCCTAGTTCAAGTTACACAGAAGGAGTAATGTATTCCTGATGAAATACTATTTAAACATTTTAAAAATAACAAATGGGAAGATGTTCAAGCTACATTTAATGGGGAAGAAAAGATAAACCCCTCACAATATAATATGCCATGATTATGCAGAAGTGTGTGTGTTTTCTTTATTTAAAAATAACACTCTGAAAAGACAAAGAAGACAGTAGTGAAGAGATGAGAAGAGTGCAGACAATGGACAGAGAAAGGAAGAAAAATTGTCACCACTTGCCTTTTATACTTTGTGAATTTTTTGTACATTGTGATACTTTGGGTTTTTCTGCTTATTAAACAGTAGCAACTTTTAAATAAAACAATTTTTTAAACTAAGATAAATATCCCCAGTCTGCCACAATATTGCAAAATTGTATGTTCTGAAATGTAATCTAGTTTTGTTGTATGTTTATAGACCGGAAGTGGCCCAGGATATATTTTCATCTTTATGTTTATTCCTTGCTCTTCTGCAAGCTGGCTTCCCCTGAAATTGCTTTTTCAAAATTCACTAACAGCTGTCTAATTCCCAAACCCAATAATCAGTTTTCAATCCTCCTCTCATTTGAATTCCTGGCAGTGCTTAACGTGCTGTCCACCCCTTCATTACTGAAACACTGCTTCTTTGTTAGCACTTCGCCATGTATTGGAGCCTAGCTCTTTTTATTTATTTATTTATTTATTTATTTATTTATTTATTTATTTATTCATTTATTTATTTATTTTAGGTTGTTACCATCGGGTATGTGTGCTCGCTGCAGAGACAGAGAAACAGTGGGAAGGAAACTGAGAAATCACCTCCTAGGGGGGATGGCCATACTGCAATCCTTTCTCCTCCTTTCTCCTCTGGAGATCTTAGACATGCATGCACATGCACCCAGCATGATTTTGAAGGCACTGTGTCCAGGATTTGAACCACGGATGGCCATGTGTCAGTCCAGCGATGTAACCACTGCTCCATCTGCTGGCTCCTGGATGGCAATTCTTACGAGAAGGAATTTTCATATAAAAATGATGGGACACTGTTTATGTAGGTGCTACCCAAAGAAGCAATATTATCAGCTGATTGCACCCATGGCAGGTTACAAGAGACCTGCCTTAATTGCATTGCACTGTCACGATGAAAGAGCCCTTTCTATGAATAGGGAGTACTTAATTAGAGGCTCTCTGCAGAATAATGCAGATTCGATATATTTTTTTTCCTGTGACCATTCTGTGTGGTATCCACAGGCAACTACACCGAGATCAGTGGAGACTTGACCTATTGAGTAAGTTTAATGGGAAATGCTAATGACCAGGAAATGTTAATGAGTTAGGCACATTCAAACCACTCTAGCTGAGAACGAGAGCACCATAAGAGGAAAAAAAAAACCTTAGAGCTCACAGTTTGGTGGCTAAATGATGATACAATAATTTAAGACTATAGGACTAGGAAGTAGAACTCTAAAATGATGTCAAAGATGATTTATTTGGTAAGTGGCTTTTGTAAGAAATGGATAATCTCTATGGATTCTTGAATGTTCTCTCTGAATTTTCTATAGTACTTTGACTTCCACCTATGCTCAGCCCAAGTGTTAGAACTGAATTTGTAACTAAAGTGGAGTCCAAGAATATCTAAGAAAAGCTCAGACTTTGGGTAAGTGTAACAGAGACAGCTAACCTCCATCCACATTCAGGCTTCCCTTCCCATGGTGTAGGGTTGTCGTGGGGAAACAGATGCCCCAGTTATGATTTCACTTTCAAGCCCAGGCAGGGTCATGTCATCAGTTCTCATGGAATAGAAGCAGAAGTGATTGATTTCTTACCAAAATATTGAAAAAGTGGATGTCTTTTGTTTTCCCACCTGCTGAGACACTAAGGAAACGATGCAGTTACCAGATGAAAAGATTCATATTCCTAAATCTCAAAATGAAATAAAGCCACCCATTTGCAGACTACAAGCACTGGAACTGTCCAGTTAAATCCCAGAAATGTGGGGTTAACAGTTAAATGAAACATAAACTAACAAATTAAATATAATCATAAAGTGAAGAGCCTAGTGAGTAGGTTAATTATAATATGCTGGGGGGTTGACTTAGGCGGATCTCTAAATATATCTCCATCGTTGGTGTGAAAGAGTCCATTAATATATTGATGGAAACTACCCAAACATAAATATTCTGAAATAGAAATATAGGTAACATGCCATTTCCACTGTTACTGCCTCTGTTCCTTCCCTAAAAATTGTTTACTTTCTTCCCTACCCATTCACCCATCCATCCAAAGCTAAGCACTTCGTTCCTGAGATCAAATTTCACCTTCTTTATGAAGCCCTGGATATTCTAGTCTGTTTACTCTGCATTCACACAAGAGTTTCTTGCCTCTTTAAGTACTTTAAGTTCATAAAGATAAAGATTTTATTGAAATTAATTATTTCCCTAATGTAAATTAAGAAGGAAAGTGTTTCACCACCCAAAAGCAATGTACACAAAGCAGAGAAGGAAGCACAGAGACTGTATTTTTTTTTTAATAGAACCTCATTATCAGACAATTGGCCCGTAAACAAAATGAAGGACACATCTCTTCCTTTGGGCCATTTGGGAAGATTTATTTTGAATGATTTTTTCCTTCATGGCTATTTATTATAAATAAATAGTCTAGTCTGTTCATTAACATTGTGTGAGTAATCAGATACCAAAATTTTAAAAGGAAGGAAAAGGGGAGGAAAGAAGAAAGAAAAGACGAAAAGAAGGAAGAAGAGAAGAGCTAGAAGAACGTGAGGTGTATATATATATATATATATATATATATATATATATATATATATATATTAAATATATAAATATATATTATATATATATATATTTGAAACCATACTGCTTCTGTTGTTATAGAGTTATAAAATTATACAAAATTATAAGACATATTTTGAGCATTATCTTTAAAATTCAGTATTTTGAAATTTTGAAAGTGGTTTGTAAACTGTCAAGAATTATGGAGTATGAGCTAAATTTTTTTGCTATGTAAAGTAAATGTGGAAAAATGTAAAAATAAATAAATGAAAGAAAATAAAGAACGTGAGGAAGAGAAGAAAGAGGGAAGGAGAAGAGGAGGTAGAAGGAAGAAGAAAAAGAACAAAGAAATGAGTGATTTAAAAAAATTGTATTGTGATATGTTTCAGTAGTACAAGCATTATTATAGAATTCAGTAATTCTGGATTAAAGAAAAACCGACACGTAACTGAAGGGCATATCTTGATTCCAAGACCCTCAGGTACTCTGACCTTTGAAGACTGCAGATTGTTTTGCCAAATAAACTATGCTATGAGGCCTAGAGTTCCTTACCAGGGAGAATTTCATCAGTTTCTGCCAAGAAGAAAGTAGAGAGCAAGAAACTCAACTATACAAAATAAGGGACCTAAGCATTTGAAGAGCTTTACACTGATCAAGAAACTCAGAGCTCAGTGACTGTCACATGGGGTAAGCCTATGACAGGGTGGTCAGAGGCTGCTGAAAGAAGCACAGAAGAGAACTAGGAACTCAGTAAATGTTCTACCCGAACCTAAGTCCCAGAGGGTAACACTACCCCTCGGGAGGACTTGAAAGAAGTGTTACATCAGAAAATAGGCAAATAGCCTCTGATAGAAGGAGGGCTCTGGATATCTTGGTCAGAATTTTATCTTTTAGGGACCAGCAGTTAGCGTAATGGCTACGTCGCTGGACTCCCACGTAGTCGACAGCGGTTCACGTCCTGGACCCGGTGGCTTAAAACTCACGCCGGGCGTGTGTGCATGCGTGCCCAAGATCCCGAGAGGAGAATGGAGGAGAAGGGATTGCGGAGTGGTCATCTCCCCTGGGGGGTGATTTCTCGCTTTCTGTCTCTCTCTGTCTGTCTGGCGAGTGCACGCGCCATATAGCAAAAACCTCTAGGAAAAAAAATAAAAGAATTTTATCATTTAAAATTTGGGCCACTGAGAGCATAATTAATTGGATCTTAGAATGGATTCTGAAGGATAAGTGCAAACTTTACCAGGAAATGAATGTTTTCTTATCCTTTTAAAGTAATATTTTATTAAATTATCTGATTACAAAACAATCCAATTGGTGTAAACATATTGGGGAATACAATGATCTTTCATATATCAGTCATTTCTTCATTAAAAATCACCCTTGAGGAGGTGTGGAGGGAACTCTTGGAAGGGAAAAAGTATCATTTCTTCCTCAAATGGAGTGTCTACAACTTGTTGTAACATTTGCACTTTCACAAGAGGTGTGAAAAATTTGATAATAAGATTCTTAACCATAAAAAAAAAAAGTACCCTCGAAACTTAGTGGGTTTTTTTGTTTGTTTGTTTGTCTTTAATGTTTTTGTGATAGGGTACATATGCTCACTGGAGAAACAGAGAAAGATAGTGAGAAGGAAAATGAGAAATCACTGCCCAGGGGAATGACCATGCCATAATCCCTTCTCCTTCATTCTCCTCCTGGGATTTTGGGCATGCACACACAGTGAGTTTCAAGCTGTTGGGTTTGGGACTTGAACCATAGTTGCCATATGGGAGTCCAGCACCTTAACCACCACTCCACTGGCTTGTCCCAAATTTTTAAAATTTATTATTAGTAAATAATAATTGTATGTACTTATGGAGTATATACATTTTTTGATAGATCTGTACTATGGGAAGTTTAAGTCAAGCTAATTAACACATCTTTCACCTCACCTATATATTACTCTTTATAATATAAGAAAGTAGGTGAGACTGTTCAAAATCTACTTATTTGACAATTTTGAAATATACTATATAGGGGGTCAGCAGATGGTGTGGTGGTTAAGGTCGGCTAAATAGGATTTCCTGGTAGCTATACATACCAGATTCTCTTCATCCATTCATCTGTTGATAAACTTAGGTTGACTCCATATCTTGGCTTTTATTGATGACACAGCAATTAACCTGGGAATGAGATATCTCTTCAACATACCATTTCATTTTCTTTGGATATATATTCAGAGGTAATATTTCTGTGTCGTATGGTGGCTCTATTTTAGTTTTGGGGGGAACCATCCTGTTTTCTGTAATGGCTGCACTAATGTCCATTCCCATCAAAAATGTGCAAATGTGGGCCAGCTGGTGGTGTGGTGGTTAAGGCAGCTGGATCCCACATGGCCAACTGTGCAGTTCGAGTTCAAGACCCAGCAGCTTGAAAAAGATATTCGAGCATGCCCAAAACCCAGATAGGAGGTAGAAATGGAGGATAAGGAATTGCAATGTGGCATCCCCCATGGGGGAGCGCTCTTTCATTTTCCCTCTCTCTCCCTTTCTGACCAACATACACAACCTCTGGTCAAAATAAATAAATAAATAAATAAATAAGTATGCACAAGTTTAATTTTCTCCATATTGTCACCAATACTTGTTTGTTGTCTTTTGTCTTTTTGGTGACAGCAACTCTAATAAGAGTGAAGTGATATCTCATACAGAGTTTGCTTTTTCTCATAGTGTCCTTATCTGGATTTGTATCAGGATAACAGTGGCTTAGTGTTGGGTCTCTGAAGATGATTGTCCAAAGTGATGGCCTAGAAAGCAGAGTTTCTTTCTGACCTTCCTCTTCCTGTCATTCACTCTCATTCTCCTCAGAAACAAGTACTAAAAAACTATAATTCATCTTCCTCATGGCAGATTCTAAAACTCAGAACCCCTTTAGGGTGCTAAAGTCAACCATCAAATCTAAAAATACTGCTCCAATTTCCCACCACCTTTCCGTGTAAGAGTTATCCGTAAGGAAAGTCTCTGACCTATCTGATCTGATATTAGATCACAGTGCTCTCATTCCAGGCAGGGCCTGCCTTGCACCTGGGAGGAAGGGATGCTACACAGGCTGTTGAGTTTGGGCCTTGAACCATATTTGGCCATGTAGAAGTCCAGCACATTAACCACCACTCCACCTGGCTTGCACAGAGGCCAAGGAGAATCTCCACCAACAAGCCTTGGTAGGTTTCCTCACTCAGTCAATTTCCATTAGCTCATGCCATTTTTGTTCAATGACTTTTCTAGTCAGCTGCATCATCAAACCTAAGAGTAAAATCAGAGCACTTCTCCTGTATCTCTGGATCTTTCATCTGAAGGCTCCCATGGATGTATACATGAATTAAAATAAATCTTTATTCTGTTCTTTTTTCAATGTGCCTGTTGTCAGTGGTTTTTAAGAACCTGGGGGGTGGGGAGAGAAGAATTTATTTTGTCCCTGTACCTGTACAAAAAGTTTGGAAGCAATCCCTCCTCCTCAATTTCTTGGAAAAGTTTGTTAATAATTGGTATTATATTTTCTTTAACTGGTGGAATTTAGCGATGAGGTTATCAGGTCCCGAGTTTTTTGTTTGATGGTAGACTTTTTTTACTACCTATTATTCTTCTTACTCATTACTGATCTACTCAGATTTTCTATTTCTTCATGATTAAATTTTGGTAGGTTGTATGCATCTAAGAAATGTTCATTTCTTCTAGATTATTCAATTTGTTTGTAAATAATGTTCATATTAGTCTCTTATGACCATTTGTATTTTCTTATATTAGTTGTTGTCTCCTTTTTCGTTTCTGATTTTATTTATTTGAGTATTCTCTCAATAAAGAGATATGAAGAGAAGGAAAGTGAGAAATCATCTCCTGGGACAGCCATGCCATGATCCCTTCTCCTTGTATGCACACATACCTGGTGTGATCTTCAGGCTGCTGGGTCTGGGGCTTGAACTATAGTCAGCCATGTGGGAGTCCAGCACCTTAACCACCATGCCACTTGCTGGCCCCAAGAAATAAATATTTTTAATGGCAGCCACTGGTTTAAAAATTATAGATTAGAGCTAGCTGGTGGTGTGGTAGTTGATGTACTAGATCCTGCATGGCTGACTATATGATCTGAGCTCCAGACATGGCATCTTGAAAAAACACACTGGGCACTTGTGTGTGCATGCCTAAAATCCTGTAAGGGGGAAGAAATAGAAGAAAGGGGTTGTGGCATAACTATCTCCCATAGGAAGTGCTTTCTCACTTTCCTTCTCTCTCTCTTTCTGTCTCTCCCCTGCCAACAATTGTGCCCTCTGGCAAATTAAAATTATTTATATATGGGGCCAGCAGGGTGCGTAATGGTTAAGGTGCTGGACTCCCACATGACTGACCATGGTTTGAGTCCCAAACCTGGTGGCTTACTTTCTCATTCTCCCTTTCTTTCTCTCTCTGATCAAATTGAAGAATAACAATAAATAAATAAAGTTAAATGAATAATTCTTTTTCTTTTCTTCTTTTTTTTTGGAGAGGTTTTTGCTATAGGGTGCACGCACTCGCCAGACAGACAGAGACAGAGAGACAGAAAGCAAGAAATCATCCCCCAGGGGAGATGGCCATGCCGCAATCCCTTCTCCTCTATTCTCCTCTCGGGATCTTGGGCAAGCACGCACATGCGCCCGGCATGAGTTTTAAGCCACCGGGTCCGGGACGTGAACCGTGGTCTACTATGTGGGAGTCCAGCGACATAGCCATTACGCTAACTGCTGGTCCCAATGAATAATTCTTTTAAAATACGTGTATACATAGATTATATGGGGGTTGGACAGTGGCACAGCAGTAAAATGGAATGCTCTGTAAGGCTAGCCCACATGGGAAGGTGTTAGGGAACAGCAGAAATGCCATGCTTCTAGAACACCTTGGATTTATGAACTCTGAATAAATGACTACGGGGAAAGTGGCAAAAATGCCTGACCTCTTGCCTTCCTGCTTCAAAAATGACAGGAGGCAATTAACCATTTCTTTGTCCCACAAATTTCTGGCCTCTCTATTATTTCTCCCTGACTTCCTTCCCTATGCTCTTCCCTTCTCCCTCTCTCCTTCCACACTGTCTCATTGTCTGTAACTATTTTCACTGCTTTTAATGCCCTCCAATCTTTCAGTCTCTACCACAGCGGCCATTAGATGGTGTGTGAGCTAGTAAATGTGTCCTCCAAATTCCAAGGTGTGTTGTCCAGCCTCTGGCATCATTTATCCATAACCCTCTTTATCAATAGTGAAACCAACCTGTTCCTGGAATTTCCCTTACTTTCTAATCCTCTAAGAAGCAACTTTCCCTAAAAATAACTTTCCCTCCTTCTTTGCCCTAATAAATACAGAGGATGAGCGAGGTTTAGCAGGTACATCCCTGGTATGGCTTCTCCCTTTCTCTCTTGACTCAGATTTCTGTGTCTCGAGTAGCACTTCCATACATGCCTCCGGTGACTCTGTTGGACAGAAGAGTGACAGAAAGGTTCCGGATTTGTGTCCACAGACGTCCCTGAATATGTCAGATACACCCATGCACATAATCCCGAGCTGGCTGGAACGAGGGCTAGATTGTAGCATCAAGACCCTGTTGAGGATGCTGTTTCTTTCCCTCTCTCTCTCCCTCTCTCTTGCTGTTTCTTTTGCTCATAAAATAAATAAAAGAAACTTAAAAATTATTAAAATGATCGATTATGATAAATACATATCTTGAATACTACCACAACTCAGGTAATTCATTTAATTAACGAGAACATCTTACACTGATTTAACATAGCTAAATATGATTGCACTAGTACTAGGTGTAGCCAAAAACACTTCACTTCCTCAGGTACTGGAGATGGGATTGGAATTTTTATCAGACTGTGTCATAGGCTACTGAGCTTGGATGGAACATGTTAACAGTATGATGGTGAAAGCTTTCCCAAGATTAAGATATAGCACAGTTTACATTATCCATGACATAAAAGGTAAGGCCTTTGAAAGAAACACATTTCTCCAATACAATAAAACATCTCTTGCAGCATTATATTTTTAAGGGAATCTTATTACCCACCTTCCCAAATCTCTCACTAAAATAATTTCAAGTGAGATAGATAATGGTCACCCTATTTTAATCTGTACTTGTAACCATAATATTTCAATACAATTGAAGTCAGAAATAATTTCTTAAATTAGAAATATATTGATAAATAATTTACCACTAGGTTTTAAAAAATTACTTATTTATTTATTGTTATTATTTTTATTTTTAAGTTTGCTATAGGGCACATATGCTCACCAGAGAGCTAGAGAGAGAGGGACTCCAGGTCTGAGACTCAAACCACGGTTGGCCATGTGGGAGTCCAGTGCCCTAACCACCACACCACCTATTGGCCCCTAACACCAGATTAGAAAAGATTGTGTTAGGGCTCAGAAGATGATATCCAAAGTGAAGGCCTCAGAAGCAGTTTCTCACTGCCCTTCTTCTGTCCTCCTGTCTTTTGTCCCTCATCCCTTATTTTCCCTGGAAACAAGTGATAGGAACCAGAATGTATCTCCCCCAAGGCAGGTCATAAGAACCAGAACCCCTTTCCCCCAAGTCAGCCAGAAAAACCTAAAAATATGACTTTAATTTCCTCCTGCCATTCTGCATAAGAGTTAGGCATAAAGAAATTCCCTGACCTGCCTTATTTGATACAAAATAATAAGACCCTCATTCCAGTGGGGTCCTACCCCATTTCTGGGTCAAAGGAATGCCACACAGAGAGGTCGAGAATCTGAACAGATGGGTATTGCTTGGTTTCTCCACTCAAGTCAGTTTCCATTTTCTCTTACCGCTCTTGTTCGATCACATTTCTATACTGTTGTCCCTGTTTCATCCTTCCAAAGCTTCCATCAGTGGAAAAACTGATGCTTTCCACTGTTCAATCTGAAGCCTTCTGTGAACACATGTATATGTTATATACATTTGTATGCCTTTTTCTCTTATTTTTAAAAATTATTTTATTTAACTTTATTATTATTATTATTATTATTAGTAGTAGTAGTAGTAGTAGTAGTAGTATTTAGTTAGATCAGTCAAAGAGAAAGTTAGAAAGCAAGCCACCAGGTCCAGGACTTGAACTATGGTTGGCCATGTGGGAATCCAGCATCTTTAACCACTACGCCACCTGCCAACCCCCATTTTTCTCTTATTAATCTGCCTGTTGTCAATAGTTTTCAGTAAAACTCAGAGGAAAATTTCTTTGTCCCTACCATTGATATTTGAATACTTGTTCTTTCAGTGTATAATAATAATAAAGCCTTGGGGCCAGTAGGTGGTTTAGTGGTTAGGACACTAGACTCCCACATGGTTGACCATGGTTTGAGTCCCGGACCCAGCAGCTTGAAACACACTGGGCGCATGTGCATGCATGCCCCAAATCCTGAGAGGGGAATAGAGGAGAAGGGATTGTGGTATGGCCATTCCCAATCCCCTTGGAGGATGATTTCTTGCTTTCTGTCTCTTTAGTTAGTACCCTATAACAAAAATCTCTTAAAAAATAAATACATAAAATAAAATAAATAAAATGTTTTAAAAAAACAGAAGAAGAATATAAAGACTTTGCAAGTTTTACAGTTTTGCAAAATATGTCCTATACTGTGTTCTTTTCCAAGTGATTATGAGACCTGTGCTCCATGCTCAGTTCCATATTTTTACTTAGTGACGCTTCATATTTTGACCAGTGTTCTTTTTCAAGATTAATTGTGTTGCTGCTGAAGACTACTAGGAAGGTCTGTTCCTTTCCTAATCTTCTTGGCAGTTCACACGTAATCTACATCGTTTGCAATTGTCTCTCAGTAAGTCCTTGTAGTGTCACTTTCCAGCTTGCTGGCTGTAACAGCTGTTTCAGCTGTCCTCATAGCCGTGGTTTAGGGCCCTCGTGTTCATCATTTATTGCACGTACCAGCTGAAGCATGTGTAGGAAGCCTTGCCTTGAGAAACTTCAGCTGGCTGTGGACCAGTATCCTGCTGGTCAGAATATCCCCTGACTTCAGTTATCTCTCACCCTGGCTGAGTGACAAGGAAATTATTTTGGTAGCATAGTATATACTGGGAAAAAATAAGTTTGGTGGAAAAAAGACCTATTCAAAATACTTTTAAACATTTTGGATAATTTTTGAAAGTGTAGCTTGGAAGAATCACGAAAGGGGAAAGCTAGATTTAAGACCAATACAGAAAGCAGATGATAAAATATTTAGAGTCAGTGCTTAGCCAAGAATTTATTCAAGGTAAATTAGGCATTTAAAACATGCTTGAAAGAGAAAACAGTAAATAATGCATCTGCTGAGGCAGTGAGGGAAACATTTTCTCTTATTAGCCACTGGATAATCCTGGGTTGGACACAAGCTTGTGAGTTTTCTTTATTTTTCTTTGTGATATGGACAGGAGAGGCCAAGGCTGTACAAACAGTTTGGAAGCCACTTAAAAGAGGTTGTCTTTCTTAGATAATTAGGACTAGAGTCTGTAAAGTTAATATATTCTATCTAATTAGTCTAAATTGTAACAGGCAGAAGCAATAAATTGAAAGCTGGCCAGGAAGCTCTGCAGCTTCTACATCACACTTTAGAAGTAGGCACACCATAGGAACCTGTGAAAATGCGTATTTGTAGCCCACCCCCAGATTCTGTTTTAGAAGGTTAGAGGTGAACATATTTGTTTTGAAGACAGAAGTTCCATGCAACATGCTTTAAAAAAAAAAAAGCTAAATAGTATGATAAATCTATTTCCTATTAAAACAAGAAAAAGAGCTCGTGTGAAGAATAAAATGAAAGAAAATTACCATGAAATGTGAAATGTAAATTTGCCTTATGTGCCAGAATCACCAAAGTTCTGCAAGTAAGGCAGCTGTGCTTGGACTATTTATAAGCAGGCATTTGCATGTGTTGCATCGTGTTTAGATTCCGTTTCTTTGATCGTTGATTTTTAGTGTTAAAACCATTGAGACAACTTGTAGCATGTACGTCTATGATACGTATGGCTGTAGCGTCGAGTGTGAATGCTGGTGACAGACTGGCCAGGTTCAAATTCTGGAGCCATCCCATAATAAATGTGTGGGCTTGGTGTGTTTCCTCATGTCATTGTACCTCAAATTTCTCACCTGTGGGGCCAGCAGGTGGAGTGGTGATTAAGAGTGCTGAATTCCTCGGGACCAGCAGTTAGCGTAATGGCTATGTCGCTGGACTCCCACGTAGTCGACTGCGGTTCGCGTCCTGGACACGGTGGCTTAAACTCACGCCAGGTGCGTGTGCATGCGTGCCCAAGATCCCAAGAGGAGAATGGAGGAGAAGAGATTGCGGCGTGGCCATCCCCCCCGGGGGGTGATTTCTTGCTTTCTATCTCTCTGTCTCTCTCTGTTTGTCTGGTGAGTGCATGTGCCCTATAGCAAAAAACTCTCCAAAAATAAAATAAAATAAAATAAAAGAGTGCTGAATTCCTACATGGCTCACTGGCAGTTCGAGTCCCAGACCTGGTGGCTTGATTTCTCACTTTCTCTCTCTGTCCCTCTTGGTCACATTAAAATAAATAAATAAAGTTAAATAAAATAATTCTTAAAAGAATTTCTCATCTGTAAAATGGAATGACGATAATACTTATATTATGGAGATGATTGAGGAGATCAAATTATGTAATACGTATATTAATAAAATGCTTATCATTTTCTGCTTACTATTATTAATAATATTATAATTCTCATCCAAAAGAAATCTGAAATTGGGATGGCTCTGTGGTACAGTAATGTGCTACTCAAATCAGATTCTACATGGAAATGGAGGCTCAACTCCCCAGCCAGGTCAGCCTGAAACACCTAGGCATGCACACGAGTGTCCAAGACCTGACAGGCTGGAGGAGGGCTGGAGGGGGGGGATCGCAGCATGATTGGCCTGTGGGGCTGCTCATCTCAGTCTCTCTCCTCCTCCCAATGCTCATATATATTTGATCATGAATAGAGAGAGGGAAAAAAAATTGCTGAAATAAATTAAATGGATGGACTACCATGACAGATTTGAGACAAATTGGAGACTATCTCTTAGCCTAAAAGGTGGTGAACTCATAGAGAAGGTGAATCACTAGAATAAAGTTAAAATGAAAGGGAAGGCTGTACTCTGATCTTCGGCATTATCTCTATCTCCCAAGTTGCTTAGTCACATACTTTCTCTGAATGAGGCGTTTTAAAAATTATTGTCTGTCTTGAGGGGAAAAGAAAGAATTGATGGGAAATAATGTAGAGGTATTAGAACAAACTTTCATTTACTTCCTCTTTTCTATGAAATCCATACTTCTCTGCTTCTCTATTCTCCCCAGTGTCATTTTTTTCCTGAGACCATGGTAAAATCAGAAAAATTATTTTCATCATTGCCCTTTGCTCTGTGGAGCCTAAAACACTTACACAACTTTTAAATAATTTTATTTGCACTAAAGGAGAAAACACAAAGTTCACACAATAGCATGGTCTTGCTTAGTCCCATAACCCAAAGTTAGGCAACTAAAGAAGTAAAAACTGAAATTCTGTGTCTCAGAGGATATCAGTCCGACTACCATCCCTTCAACATGGTGGGACAGCATCTGGTGAGTAACCAATACTGGACTCACAAGAGAGATCTTCTTCATTAGAAAATTCATCAAATCAGCAACAAAATGAGTTTGGGGGTCTGAGACATGGTTCCATATCATGGAGTTAGTCTGAGGCAGAGGAGCCCTCAAATGTGAAGCCAAGAGACAGAGCGAGATAATGAATTAAGCTCTGGAAGAGAAACCAGACTCTCTTAACAACATAGGGCAACAGGAGGACTGTAACAAAAACTTATAGCAATCATCTTTAGATAATAAGATTCCAGATCTGCCAAAGGAACCTCATTGTAAACCCTGCTGTCTGGGGCATCTACAGCTGCTGATAACTTCCTATTTGAATCTGAATTGACTCAGAAATTAGAATGGGGTAGAGCCTTCAGTTGACTTTTCAAATAATAGATAGATCTGATGCATTTTGTTGAATGGAATAGAAGATGGAAGATTATTTCCACAGTGCAACACTGCTGAGCCATATTGTTATTGAGGTGGTAACAACACGGTCTTGCTAAGGTAGAACAGCAAATAGAATCTACAGTGGATATTGCCAGTCAAGGACAACAGCCATAGAGATAATGTATCACGAACGAGTTATCTGCACCTTGACAATCTGTGTTTTATGTTCCCTAACTTCACATGATTTCCAAGAATTGCTGTAATTGTTTTGTTTAATGAAATAGTGTGTAATTTTTAAAATTTTGCTTGGGGGTGCATATTCTCACTAAAGAAAGACAGAGAAAGAGAAAGAAAAAGAGAAAGAGGAAGAGAAAGAGGAGAGGAAGAGGAAGAGGAAGAGGAAGAGGAAGAGAAAGAGAAAGAGAAAGAGAAAGAGAAAGAGAAAGAGAAAGAGAAAGAGAAAGAGAAAGAGAAAGAGAAAGAACCTCCCCCCATGGGAAATGGTCACAACGCCATCCCTTCTTCTCCATTTCTTCCTCCTTTCAGGATTTTGGGCACACACATACATGTATCTGGCAGGATTTTCAAGCCACTAGGTCCAGGACTTGAATGACACAGTCAGCCTTATAGAATCCACCTCTCCTAACCATCAGGCCATGGGTTTATCTCTGTTTAATTTTGAAAATTAACTAGGAAAATGAATTGCTGAGTGTTTTATATATATATATATATATATATATATATATATATATGTATATGTATATTATATATTCATATATAAACATATAAGATCATAGACATATATAAACATTAAGATCATTATAATGTTTAATAGGATGGAGATAAAATATAAAAATATGATTGATATCCAAATGACTTCTTATTCTAAACCTTATACTTTAGATGGCCAGTTTTGTTTGACCTTTATGTCAATTAAATGAAGTTTGTCCTTTTCCTGAAGTATACAGTTTTCATATATAAAGAGAATGTGCATTTTATTAATAATGGAGAATAACTCTACAATGACATCTTAGTGTAGAGATCTTTCCTTGCTTTCTTGATTTCTTTCTCAAGATTCAGTATTTTTCTGAAAACTGTTCTTTTCTACTAACTCAATGCCCAGAAAAGAATTCTGACTATAACAATTCAAGGAGAGAGCTAAACTTTATGATGTATTACCGCAGGGCTTGTCTCTTGGCAAGAAGCAGGAATCGTTGGTATTAATGGGAGCATGATGGTTCTGAAAGAAAACCAGCTCATGGCATTATGAATCATAGAGCTCTAAAACATTTATAAATGAATGAAAAGGCTTGGGGCTGACATGAATTATGAGTCTCATTATGGCACTGTAATTTCTCCAGCAATGCCTCAGGAGGGCATGACACCTCCCAAGAAAAGTGGTAAGACTTCCATTACATTATTTTTCTACTGGTAATTGGCTACAGTCGAGATGGAATATGGTCTGCATCCCTGGAGTACACATAGCAACACATCTGCATGTAAATGTTTCCATCAGTAAAGATCCTGCCAGACTCCTTTCTTTTAGAGGCCAAGCATTACGGTTGACCTTCAAGACATAATAACAGGCCTAAGCATGAGGACAGCTTTTCCAATCTTTCTATTCTTTAGACACCATTCAGATAGGCTCTAATGCTCCTATTACTTTCCACTGACATGAGCTGACAAAAACTCAGCAACATTAACAAAGATATAGCCTAGGAAAAAAAGAGCTACTTTTTTATTTAATTATGTAATTACAATAGTTGTAAAAAGGAAAAGAAAAAGTACAAACTACTTGTTAGTAAAATGTGTTCTTAGCATTAGCACAATTCAGATTTTCACCACCCAACATAGCCCAGGCTAATACAATGTCACTAAGAGGGTGAGTTGAGAGTTGCCTACCTGAAATGACTAGAATTGTAGATTATTAATAATTTCTCTGGAAAACCTGTATTATTTTCAAGTAAGAAAGTGTTTTTCAATGCATGAATTTAAGCAATGACAAGTTTCTTCGTTTTCAAATTTCTGTTCCATTTTTATATGCATGTAATATGTCTGAAGTTCCCGAGGGAGTTTGTTAGCTTAGTAAACCTGTTTAGAATTTCACTTACATTGTCCCTGTGTTAAGAAGGCCTCCACACACACACTTTTTGTGTATACATCGATCTGTCTAACTGTTTGTCTAGCATCTGTCTGTCTACCAGTCTATCGAATCTGTAACTATATGTCATCTCCCACCTATTGTAAAGATGACAAATATGGGATTTCTGCGATCCCATGGTGTGGCAGGGACACTGCTTCAGGCTGCTGAGTTTCTTTTTCTTTTTTCTCCTAGGATGAGAGGTGGACGTTAGGTCACAGCCTTTCTTATGGTGAAGTGAGATCATGTGACTGAGTTCTGGTCCATGAATGTAGGGGCGACATTTTTCACTTCAAGGTCCGATATAAAAGCATATCTGCTTTTCTTGAAATTAAAAAAAATATAAGTACATAGAAAAGAAACAAACAAAAACTAAATTAAAAACATACCTACTTAATGACCTCAGTAAGCTATACAGCCTCAGCTAGGTGCTGCTTTATGGTATGTTCATTCTACTCATTGAGTTTTTTTGCCTAAAGTCAGGCATGCTTGTAGATATGTTTATATTAACTGTACTTACTACTGAAAGTATGTAGTTTAACATCTTTTGTGAATCACTAAATTTAAAAAAAGAAAGACTAGAAAAAAAGAGAAATGAGAAAGGATATAAGAGTGTGTAATGCAATTTTGATATGAGAAATGTTATGAATATATTAAGTATGTAAAAATAGAAATATAAAAGGCATAAAAAAAGCATATCCTGAGGAATAGTTTTACTCACTTTCTTGTGTCACCAGCTGAACATCATCAGGTAGAGGACCCCAAAGCCTTGGAAAATGGGCGGGTTCTCAGGTCAGAAGAATCCAGGCCCCTGCTCAGTTCTTTGCTGACCTACATTTGATGTCATGCAACCAATAAATTAGAATCTTTTATAACACTGAGACTTAGGGATTATTTGTACAGTTGTAAGCCTACTCTAGCAAATTGGTACTAAATATAGTATTCCTATTTAAAATGTGTGAAATATGAAATTAAAATATACTTGTTTAAAAAACAGACCAAAATTGGAAATGTATTTTTCTTCCTTCCCTAGCCATGCATATAAAAATGTCTTCTCAGAGAGCCACAGATTCAGAGGAGAGGTTTTTATTAGAAAGATAAAGTACTGGACTAAATTAAGAAATTCTTAGAAGAAAGCCCATCCAGGAAAGAATCTTGGCAGATACTTAGGGGCACAGGTCCAATCTCCATTTGGATCCCATTCTTTCTTGCTTTATGCATCCCTGAGTCCTAGTTTTCCACTGCTGTCTCGGCTTCTTTGTTTTCTAATCCCATTACTATTTGTAAGCATTAGCGTTCAATATTGGATTGCACATGAGATGAATAACCCTGGCCTCCATTTGTCTTTCCCCTTCTGCTTTCCTTAATTGTAGTAGGCCTTTGGTTAGTTTGCTGAATGAGAGCTGTAATGATGATGTGGGGCTTAGCATGTTCGTGTGGAGTTGCTGCACTAATCAGACTAATTCACAGTCTATAGAATATGAATGGCTTTTTGTGATAATAAATATCTACATGTTCTTTTGTGTGTGTGTGTTGCTTTTAAGTATAGTAGATCTGAATTTATTGTGAAGGGAGTTAAAAGAGAAGAGCAAAATAACAGTCTTACTCTGAAAATTGCCATGGAATATTAAGCTTCTTTTGGTATTTTGAAACCACAAGATATGAATTTATACAGCATGCCGATGTTTTAAGAAATGCATCTATAATGGCCCTAACTCTTTCATAAGACTAAAGCAACTCTCTTCTTTTTCTTTCTTTCTTTTTCTTTCAAGAAAAAAAAGGAAAGTTTATTGAGAAAGCACACCTAGGGGTCTGAAGCCAGAGGTGCTTTTGTCCATGGTGGAGACATGATGTTTTTACATGGGAGGAGTGGACGGGTAGGGTCACAAGAATGGCGGGTACTTTGATTAGCATTGTGACTTTGTAGGCCCATCTATGGGTTTGACTGAAATATTTGTGTGGTTTTGTTTATTGGTAAGGGAAGGCTCTGTCTGGAAGGTTATCACTAAAGGTCATCATAATCGTCTCTTTATTTACTGATGAGAAATTTCCTAAAGACCACCATTCAAGGGTCAATTTAACATTTCCAACCTTTATCTTTTATTTTAAAAGGCGGTAAGGGTGAAACAAGGGATTATGAGTAAAGTCAGTCTTCTGGAACTGCTTCATGCTGAGAAGGGGCATTGTCTCTCAGGATGGCGGGAAGGGGTATTTGGTCCTCTGGAGGTAGACATGAACATCATACTCTGAAATAGCAAGATGTTTTCAATCTGGTTTTCGGCCAAATGTTGAATAGTGTCTTGGATGAAATGGTTTAGAAGTTTTAGGAGTGGATGGCTTGCAGAAACTGAGAGAAGAGTTACAATGGGGGCAACCAAGGGAAGTATAAAGATATCACTCTTCCAGCAAGAGGTAGAGACCCCATTTTTCTGCTGTGAGAAGGTCCAGTCCTCTTTGGTTTTGAAGAGTTACCATGACCATAGAGTCTATCTGGTCTAGAATTTATAAGAGACTTTGAGTTATGTCATTGAGCCTTTGTTGAAAGTCAGAGGAAAGAGTTTTAAAGTAGCGAAGAGACATAGCCATGCCTCCTACCTCTGTGTCTATCCCTGTAGTAATTCACAAAGCTGCTAGGAGGGGTATCACTTGGAACACCCTCTTTTTGAGATAATGTTGTTCTGTCATTAAGGGGACTGATAAGGTTTGGTCTTCTGGGATTATGCTATTATTCTGGGAGAGACCGACCAAGGTGCACTTTCCGGTCCAGTTACTACTAACTGGTAAACACAGAGAAGTAGAGGAAGTACAGTAAAAGAATAGGTTCATGTTAAAGAGGCAGGTTGAAATGCAGAGAGAGAATAGGTACCTCTGGACTTGATTTCTGCCTTCTGATTCTCTTTCATAAACTCCTAGGGTGTTTGTCAAAGTAGCCCCAGTGAGAGGATAGGTGGATAGGTGGTAGATAGGTGGTGGGTTTTGTGAAGTTGCACTGCTTCCCAACATAACTGTGGTGCCAATTTTTACAAGAATATCTCAGCTTAAGTGAGGGCAAAGACAATCTGGCATAACAAGGAGACTATGAGAGGCAAAGCAAAGGTTCGGCGAGGTGACACCACTAGGCAGTGGTGGCAGTAACTCATTTGCTTAAATCGTGAGCCCCATTCTTTGTTTTGTTTTGTTTTGTTGTTGTTTTGTTTTGTTTTGTTGTTGTTCAGGAAGAATACTATTTGCTTCCCAGGAAAATTTGTATCCCCCTAAAATTCACAGGTGAACATCTTAACCTCTACTACCTCAGAATGTGACGGTATTGTTACCAAAACCAAGTTCATTTGTCAATAACTGAGATAGCATGTTTTTGAGGAAGGAAAGGCTTTAGTTCAGAGAGCAACCCAATAGAGTGGTGAGAATTAAAGCTCAAATTTACCTCCCCAGTTGAAGCTGGTTAGAGGTTTGTGAGGAATTACAAAGGAAACAACTGAGGGCATGTGTAAACATGATTGGTGAAGAGGTGAGATGATTGTGAGAGTGCAGTCAGGTGCGGTCAGGTCATACGCTTTATGTTCAAAGAAAGGACAATGTTTCCAAGGTCTGGAGGTGGGATTTTATCCCTTTCTACATCAAAAGATAGCCTGTCAGTCACTTGCACAGGCCCGTAGAAAGGTTGGTGGTCTTGGTTGGCTGGAAGTGGCTTAGGCTAGCTGAGGGGCTGACCTCAGAGCCCTGAAAAACATAATGAACAAAGCATCTTGTGATCCATTTGTCATAGAGAAGTTTTCTACAGCAGAAACGACAGGATCTAGTGATGAATGAACTGAAGCTAGGGGCGAACACTATGACTCATGGCTATGACTAAGAAGAAACAATTTTTACTATTAGTATTACCTCTAAGTTAAGTCATTTAAGCAAGCAGAAGCAGGTTAATGATTTCAAAGACTATTTTCCTATAGTAAAAAGTCTTTGTTAACTCCTCAGGTAGCATTACAATTTTTTTTAAGTTTATTTCTTTTGAGAGAGAGAGAGAGAGAGAGAGAAAGATAAGCACCCTCAATTGGGTCTCATACCATGATCCTTCCCCCAGCCTTTCCCAGCCAGACAGGATCACAGGCATGTGTGCTTGTACCTGGCATGTGCAAGGCCACTTGAGAACCAGACCCCAGTCTTCCATATGGCTCCCAGTACCACAGACCATTCTGCTACCATGGCAAAACCATGACAGTGTGTTGAATAGGTCATTGCACATGTAATAGTTAGGATGAGGTCAAACTAAGATGGACCCCAATCCAAAATGACTGGTGTTCTTGTTTTAAAAAAAAGGAAAATTAGAAGCTGGACATAATTGTTCTTGCCTTTAACTCTAACTATTAGGAGATGAGGCAAGAGGATCACAGTTTGTGGCCAGTCTAGACAACACAGCGAGATTCTGTCTCTAAAAGAAAAAAAAAAAAAGTAAAAAGAAAATTGAAGCCAGACACACATACAAGAAGAATGCACTTTTGTGGATGTGAGGTGTAAATCAGCTAATGGACAACGAAGATTGCCAGCAAACCACAGCAGCTGGGAAAAAGACATGGAACCGATTCTTCCTCAAAGCTCTCAGATAAACCAAACGTGATGACACCTTGATCTCAGACTTCTGTCTTCCAGAACTGTGACACAATACATCTCTGTTGTGTAAACCCTCCATTTGTGGTATTTTGTTACACTAACAGACTAGTGCATTTTTTAAAACCCCAAGTCCTGGACTCGGTACACTTTCTTTGTGCTATCAGAGTCATTCTTAAGATACAAAAGACCAGGACATCATTTTAGGGGGCCTATATTATTCTTATCTCAAGCTTTTATGGGAAAAAGATTGTATGATCCTACATTATGTAGGTAAAATGTGTTTGGCATTCCCTGTTTACAAAGAGCCATCTGCATAGCAGGAATTGTTCAGGCAGCCCAGAACAAAAAGGGTAAGATGCTTCCTCTCATAGCTCTCATGCACCTGCTAGCATAATAAGGACAGATAATATGCAGGCAAATAAACGAATAAATAAGGCAACTATAAAATGGTAAGGACAGTGAAGAAAACATTGACTGGAGTGTTTTAACTACAATTGTCAGAAAAGATCTCCATGAGGAGGAAACATCAGACTGGAGGCCTAAGTGATGAGATGGGGCCAATTATGCAAAGTCAAAGATCATTGCAGGCAGAGGAGGTAGGGCGAGCCGAGGCTCTAGGGACAGAAAATACTAGGTACTCCAGGGTCAGAGAGAAGACTTCAAGGCCAAATGTTAGTGAACAGAGAGAAAAGAGGTACAAGCCAAAGAGGAAGAGGCTGGTGTCACTTCTGGCAAGCCATGTATGCAGCTTGAAACAAATTTTATTCCAAGTATAATGGGAAGCCTTTAGTAGATTTTCAGCTGGAGCAGACATGATCTGATTTAGATAATATTTATTTTTAAAATATTTATTTTTCACAAGAATATTTGTTATTCTCTTTCGCCTTTTTAGGTTGTATGTGCTTACTGTAGAGACAGGGAGAGAATGAGAGAGAAAAGTGAGAAATCATTCCCTAGATGGGATGGCCACACATATTTATTTTTGTTTGTTTAGTTGCTAGAGGGCATGTGTTCTTGCCAGATAAAGACAGAGAGACAATAGAAGGGGGAGAGAGAGAGAGAGAGAGAGAGAGAGAGAGAGAGAGAGAGAGAGAGAGAGAAACTTCACAATGGGGTATGGTCATGCCACAATCTCTTCTCCTCCATAGTTGCTAGAGGGCATGTGTTCTTGCCAGATAAAGACAGAGAGACAATAGAAGGGGGAGAGAGAGAGAGAGAGAGAGAGAGAACTTCACAATGGGGTATGGTCATGCCACAATCTCTTCTCCTCCATTTCTCCAACCTGTTGAGATTTTGGATACACTCATGCATCCACACCCTACATGTTTTACAAGCCACCAAAATCTCCTCCCCAATGTAGGTGGGCTCATCCAATCTGTTGAAGGTCTAACTAGAACAAAAGACTAAGTAAGGGAGATCTTACTCTCTGTGCCCACCTGTCTTCAACAGGGACATTGATTCTCTCCTGGTTTTTGACTAGGGCTCAGGCACTAATTTATACCAAACTTTACATTATTGATGGGCTAGATTATACCTGAAAAAGAAAAAAAACATAATTTTTAACATGCCAAATTATTTTTAGAAAATTTCCAAACTTTGTTTCAGAATAAACAAAAATGAGTACGTGCAGTCTTGAATGCCTTCTCTGTCAAGTAATTATAGCTCTGAAAGTATAGGATAATAATCAGCATGCTGCACTGGGAGGAGAGACAAATGGGGTGCCTTAGGTGGGATGCAGGGATCTCATATGTGATATCTACAGCAATACCTACTAGTTTTCAGTACAGCTTTAACAAAGTTCAAAGCCATTCTGATTCCCAATATTTAGAAGGTGTCCTTTTTCTTCCCTTTCTGTAAACTCTGTCCATGGTATTAGGAAATTTTGTGATGCTTAATGTGGATACTGATGGAGTCTGTAATATCCACTTCTCTTTGACTGTTTTCTGCTATTGTAATATGAAATCCTGTAGTCTACATCTTATGTCAAAATGAGATTTGCTCACCTAAGTGTACATATTTCCCTATTTATACATATATCCTTTATTCGAAAGCATATTTCCTGTAGATATATGTGGCTGTTATTTGTGTTTAGTGTTTTTTTGTTTTTCTTAATTCACCTTATGTTACTTTGGTTATTATCACCCTGAATGGAGGACCAAGTAAGTCCCCTCTCCCACTGAACTGAAATTACCCAATAACTCTAACAGGAAAAAAGAAAATAATTAACATTAAAATCCAGGATAATTGGACATTTAAGATTTCAAAAAAAATTCCTCCCACTTGAGATCATTAAGAACTTGTCTATGTTTAGAAAAATTAAGGTAGACCATTACAATGAACACAAAACTACTCTAGCAACGTTTTACTGAAATAATTTTTTTTTTCACAAAAATGTTTGCTATTCTTTTTTGTTTCTTAGGTTTCTGCCATAGGTTGCAAGTGCTTACTACAGAGAGAAAGAGAGAGAGAGAGAGAGAGAGAGAGAGAGAGAGAGAGAGAGAGAGAAGTGAGAAGTAATTTCCTAGGTGGGATGGCCACACTGTAATTCCTTCCTCTCCTTTCTCTTCCTGGGGTTCTGGGCAAGCATTAACATACACCCAGTGTGATTTTCAACCCACTTAGAAGACATGTGAGAGTCCAGCTCCCCAACCAACCTGCCACCTACCTACCCTGTTTGTTACCCTTTCAAAAGAAAGATGTTAAGCGAATGTTAAGAGTAATACTAAACAAATAATTTTTAAAATTAGATGAGATACATTTCTAGACAAAAAATATAACTCAGTAACATAAGATCAAGAAAAAATAGAGCATTTGACTTGGTCTATAGTCATGAAGGATAATGAGTCAGTACTCAAGAAGTCTTCTAGCTGAGATAAGTTCTTTAAGGTATGCAAAGTTGATTTAATGCCCTGTTCACCATGTTAACAAATTGAAGGGAAAATCTGCAGAAAATCAAGCGCAGCAATAGCATTTGATAAATTTTATTTTTTCATCTAAGACATACTAGGATTGGAGTTATACTCAAGGGTGAAACACTGGCAGATTTCCCTTTAAATAAGATGTTGTTCCTTGATAGCAACACTTCCATTACATTGTGTTAGAGATCATAACTGGGAATATATGAAAGGATAAAATGGTATAATACTGGAAATGAAGAATCAAATGGTTATTATTTGCAGATTATACAATTGTGTATATGAAATCAAGGCAGAACCCTCTACAAGGGCCTGGTTCTCAATTTCCCTTTTCAGTTGAGAAAATAAATAGAAACTCCCTAAATTTCAAGCTAACAGGAACTAGGTTAAACAAGCAGTGAGCTTTTACTTATACTACAGTAGTAATTAGGGAATGGTAGAAATAAGAGTAAATAAGAGTAAATTAAGCAATTTAGGCTATTAGGTTCCAAACCCCCATTTAAAAGAAGGGATAAGAATTTCATTGAAATTTTGAAGATATTTTTCAGGATAAGAAACACATGAATAGGCATTTCTGTCAGAGAACACACAGCCTCCAGACTGAATGGCTCCAGAAGACCTGATCATTATTCACTTCAAGGGTAGAAATTATCTAATATCCCACTAATCAAGAAAACCCAGGAGATAATCACATCCTCTTGGACCAAAAATTGAGCTGATCATGTTGCTGAGACCCTTGCACTTAATTCTGCCTTTAGGAACGCATGCTGTAGGACTCTGGGAAGGCGGAGCTTTTCAGCATTAGCTGACCACTCTCTGCTTTGCACATGGCAGTAAAGCTGTGCCTCTTTTTACTATTATAACCTCAGGGTCATGTTTTCGGCTTATGGTGACAGGCAAGTGATGGCTTATGGTGACAGTCAAGTGAACCTAGTTTGAGTTCAGTAACATAGAGATCAATCTACAAATAAATTATTAGAATTAGTAAGAGAGCTTAGGAAGTTTGCTAGATACAACATCCCAAAAGTTTGTGTGTGTGTGTGTGTGTGTGTGTGTACACAACTTGAAAGATTATTAAAATGTATATGTCAAGGTAAAAGTCAAGGAATAGGGGCAAGCAGATGGTATAGCAATTATGTTGCTGAACTCCCAACTGGCCAACTGCGGTTCGAGTTCTGGAATTGGAGACTTGGAAACCATGCCAGGCATGTGGGCATGTGTGCCCAAGACCCAAAGGGGAGAATGAAGGAGAAGGGATTGCAGTGTGGCCATCCCCCCCCCCCCCCCTCGGGGAGTGATTTCTTGCTTTTCTTTGCACAGTCTCTGTCTCTCTCTCTCTCTGGCAAGTACATATGTCCTAAGGCAAAAACCTCTTTAAAAAAAAAAAAGACAAAGAAAAAGAATACTCAAGACACTATTGCAAATAATAAGGCATGAAGGCTTTCTCTAGAAGATTGAGCTAGAGTAATACTGTGCTATTATATTGCAGGGGTTGGCAGATTGTCTCTGTAGAGAGTCAAATAGGAAATACTAGGTTTTTGTGGACTACACAGTCTTGTCAAATCTATTGACCTCGGGACCAGTAGGTGGCATGGTGGTTAAGATGCTGGACACTCCCACATGGTCAACCGCGGTTCGAGTACCGGACCTGGTGGCTTGCTTTCTCACTTTCCCTCTCTCTCTCTCTGTGTATCTCTCTCTGGTCAAATTAAAATAAATGAATGAATAAATAAAATTAAATAAATAATTATTTAAAAAAGATTTCTTCTGTCAAAGAATTATTTATTAAAAAAAATCTATTGACCTCTACCACTGCAGCACAATAGGAGCAATAGATAACTTGTCAGTGTTGAGTATGTCTATCTTATAATGAAACTTTATTTACAGTAACAGATGGTGAAGGCCTAGCTACAGAGGAATGTACTGCTGTTCTCTGTACTCTACCATGTAGGACCACATGGGAGGCCCAAGTTAGATTTCCAATTTATTGATCTTAAAGGCTGGGCACAGTAGTATGAACCTGTAAACCTTGCAACTTGGGGGCGTTTGAGACAAGAGGATCACGTACTCAAGGCTGTTCTGGGCCACACAGTAAGACACTGTCTAAGAAAGAACTAGTCATGGTGATGTATGCTGGTAGAACCAGCTGGTATGCAGATGCAGGAAGATTGTGGCATGATAAGACCTTCACACACACACACACACACACACACACACACACAAAACAGGTGAAAGGTCACATTTGACCCATAAACCAAAGTTTGCTAACCCCTGTTCTAGCACCAGGCACATTAATAATCATAAACCAGTGGAATGCAATTAAAAACCCAGAAGCAGAGCCACACATCATGGATACTCGATATCTGACAGAGGTAGTTCTGCAGATCAGTGGGAAGAGGATGATACTAAATTTTAATAAATTGTGCTGGGACAACTGGGTGTCAATATGTGTGTGTGTGGGGGTATAATTGAATTGCTTTTTCTGGAAAAATAAATTCCAGTCAAAAACATCACCTAAAAAGTCATCATGAAAAAACTCAATATAGGAGAATATTTACATCATGTGGAGTAGGAAATAATTTATCCAAGACAGAAAACACTATAAACAGAAGAAAGACTAATAAACTTAATGACATTTAAATTAGTAAATTTTTTTTCATTCAGAGAGACCATTAAAAGAGTACGAATGTAAACTCCAAGGAATAAGCACTTATTTACTTCACATATAACTCAGAAGCAACTAGTATCCAGAATTAAAAAAAAAAAAATTCTGGGTCTGGGATCAGCAGATGGCATAATAATTACTTGTAGTCGACCCTGATTTGAGTCCCAAACCCAGCACCTTGAAATCATACCGAGTGTGTATGCATGCATGCCTCAAATTCTGAGAGGAAAATGGATTGCGGTGTGGTCATTCCCCCAGTGGGGTGATTTCTCACTTCCTGTCTCTGTCTCTCTGGCAAGCACAAATGCCATGCTATGGCAAAAATCTCTCCTAAAAGAAAGAAAAATTTTTTAATCCAAGTCAATAACAAAGCACAGCTAACTGTAGAAAAAATGGGCAGAGATTTGAATAGATGTTTCACAAATAAAATCCAGATAGCCCAATAAGAATACAGTATACTCTTGTTTGTATATACCAGAATAACCTCAAGAATGTTCACAATAATAATTCACACAAAAAACCTCATAATTAATATATGAATTATGCATTTTCATACAGTGGAAAGTTACACTGAAACAAAAAAGAACAAATTACTGCTATACAAATTACTGCTATAACAACATGACCAACATAAATAGACCTCACAAACATAAATAATGAGCAAAAGAAATAAGCCATGTAAGTATATGGAAAGGAAGGATTTCACTTACATATGTTTCAAAATCAGGGAAAACTAAACCATGTTGTTTGAAAATGTATAAATTGGTGATAAAGAAAATAAGTGATTATTTGTCATTTATTTTTATAGCACTCATGCCAAGCACATTTTAAATGTTCTCCAAATAATAACTCATATTTATTATCATTGTCGTAATCATCATTTTTACCTCTGGAGGTGGCATTGTGACTGGAAGGAGCTTGTGGGAAAGTTCTTAGCAGTTAACGACCCCATATCATAGTTATTTAATCATGCATTTGCTTTGTAATCATCGATTTTTAGAGTTTATTATTTATTTATTTATTTATTTATTTATTTATTTATTTTATGATAGAGAGACCAACAGAGTCTCCATATCATGATCTACCCTGAATCTCAGGAAGCCCAGGTCACGGGCATGCACACACACACCTGAATGCCCAAGGAGATCCTAGGATATAAACCCAGGACTTTCCCATGTACATCCATTTGCATCACCATTGCACCACTGGCCCCTGTTTTGTAATTATTCTTGCACATAAGTATACAAAGTTAATACACTTACCTGAATCTTTGATATATCTTACAGTGAAAATAAAAACATAAAAAGGTGGGGTCAGATGGTAGGGTGGCAGCTATGTGGCAGTTTGCAATGGTGGGCACAAAATGGAGGGTCCTGGGTTCATGTCTCAAAGCCTCCTGTACATCCTGACTATGCAAGTGCATGGCCATGATCCATTTGGCTGAGACCAGGGGTAGCTCACATGGTGGGCAGAGTGGTAGGAACCTGTGATCCTTACAACTTGGGGGCATTTGAGACAGGAGAATCACATACTCAAGGCTGTTGGGGGTGACCCCTCCTCAGAGAAAATAAATAAAAAGAGAGAAAGCATAAGAAGTACATGTTTCAAAGAATATAAAGGAAAAAGGAGAATTAGATTGAGAGAAACAGGAAGATGAAGACAAGGACAGAGAGGGTGCACATAAGTGATATTAGAGACATTGAGCATACATTTAAATAAACATAATAAATTATATTCAAGAAGCAAAAATCGACAAACTATTTACTCAGAGGTCAAGAAAAAGGTTGTAGTAAATTTGTAGTGAATTTAAGAAAGTGTTGGCTGTAACAGCTGTGCTGGCACCATGAGCAGAAAAGAATGTTGATTATTCGTAAATGAAAATAAAGGAGAAATTAGCCAGAAAAGAAGTTGATGACTTATGCATTGACCCCAAGATTCTAGAAATGTGAGGCTTAGACAGCTGGTAGTGAGACATGCTATTTAATGAACACTTTGTCAACCCAGCATGGTTTCAAAATTAGCATTTTCAATAATTTTGTAAATCAGCACCATTGCCTAGAATTAACTAAATTCAACAAGGACAGAAAGTCTCTGCACTTAGGACCCAAGATTTTGAAAGTCAAGAACAGGCTTCCCTATAGATATGGAAGTATTTTCCACTAGGAGATGATGTCTTATTTCATAAATGGAAATTATTTTAAAAGAGAAATAACTCTCTTCTATAAAACTTCAAATTTAAAAAAATTATTAGAAAAATATTTTCTAAAAGTAATTTTCTTGTATTAAATCAAAGTTCGTTTGTTAGTTAATAAAACCCAAGTGCAAAAGAATAAAGGGGGAAATTTGTATTTTCCTTTAAAGTTTTAATAGTGAATTGGTAGAGGGATCCTGGAGCTTGTAGTTGTTGAGTATTTCTTCATTCCCGGACTTGCTAATGAACTTCAGCCTATCAGCCTCTCCCAAGCTCCACACTATGGTCTGCAGGGTAGCCACAGCAGAATCTAGTACAGGACTTTCTCACCCTGTGCTGTAAAAGGGGATTGGGATCAGGATAGATGAGAATGAGGGGTTAAAGGTCTGAACCCTAAAGAATTTGATCCTAAGAAATTTCTAGACCAGTAGGAGGAAGAACACAATTAATCCAAGTGATTTTCTCCCCTGCATTCCTGAGACCATAAAAACTTAAAAGGAAAGGATAGGCTAGGTCCCCTCAATGAAGGATATTACCAAAAGTTTATAATGTTGGGGCCAAGAGATGATTACGTTGCTGGACTTCCCCATGGCCAACAATAGTTGGAGTCCCAGAACTGGATGGCTTGAAATCAAGCTGGGGGGACCAGCAGTTAGCGTAATGGCTATGTTGCTGGACTCCCATGTAGCCGATCATGGTTCGACTCAGGGGTCGAGTTTAAGACCCAGGGGCTTAAACTCACCTGGGCGCGTGTGCGTGCATGCCCAAGATCCCAAGAGGAGAATGGAGGAGAAGGGATTGTGGCGTGGCCATCCCCCCAGGGGGTGATTTCTTGCTTTCTGTCCCTCTGCCTCTCTCTGTCTTTCTGGTGAGCGCACGTGCCCTACAGCAAAATAAAATAAATAAACTCTCAAAAAAAAAAAAAAAAAAAAGACTCATGATGAGCATGTGTGCATGCATGCCCAAGATCCTGGGAAGAAAATGGAGGAGAAGAGACTGTGGTGTGGCTAGCCCCACTGGGGGATGCTTTCTCACTTTCCCTCTCAGTATCTCTGCCTATCTCTCAGGCAAGCACATGCACTATAAGGCAAAAATCTCTAAAAAGAAAAAGAGAGAGAAAAGTTTATAGTGTTAATTATTTTCCCAGTCTTTTCCAAAGGAACTTAAAACCTTTTACTTTTACCAGAGTAACTCTGAACTGGGAAAAAATAAATAATCATTTTTTTTTTTAAGAGATTAATGCTATAGGGCACATGCACTCACTGGAGAGACAGAGAGAGACAGAAAGTGAGAAATCGCCCCTCAGGGAGGATTGGCCACATCTCCTCCATTCTTCTCTTGGGCATGCACGCACACATACCTGACATGACAAGCACTCTGGCATGAGGTTTAAACCACCGGGTTCGAGACTTGAACTGTGATCGACTACGAGGGAGTCCAGCAACGTAACTATTATGCTATCTGCTGGTTCCAGAATAATCAGACTTTTTAGGGCCCTTGAAACACTGGCTCTGAACTGACATAGATTCCAGGAAATTCAAAATTCTACTGTGGTCCTCCAGTTGGATCACTTAGAGAACTCAAGTGATCCACAGGGGTTTAGATCATGTCTGTCTCACAGTGGGTCTAGCAGGTCCCTGAACCAATCCTGTGGTTATTTCCCCAGTTCAAGAATGTGTGTTTAGAATAGATATATTTAGCAGCTGGCAGAATCCCCACACTGGCTCCCTGACAGAACTTGGCAGAGGCACTATGTTCTCATCAGATCTGATAGTGGAAGAATAAGATGACTCCAGGTAGCAGAAAGGCCTCCACCTGGTTCCTCAGAGGCTTTATTTACCTGCACTGTGAACAGACTGTTGATCCTTCTTCTACTCTGAAGTAGAACCCTATTAGCTGTATGTGAGTCAGTAACAAGACAAAAATAAAAACAACAATAATAACAAATATAAGGACTTTCCACAAGAGGAAACCCATAACAGAAAGAGCACAGGATAAAATAACAAGCCCCTAATGAAATAGAGCTGCTAGAGGAGATTAAAATACAGTCATCTCTGACTTTCTGTTTTTTTTTTTTTTTTTTTTTTTTTTTTTTTTTTTGAGAGGTTTTTGCTATAGGGCGCGTGCGCTCGCCAAACAGACAGAGAGAGACAGAGAGATAGAAAGCAGGAAATCACCCCCCAGGGGGGATGGCCACGCCGCAATCCCTTCTTCTCCATTCTCCTCTCGGGATATTGGGCACGCACGCACACGCGCCCGGCGTGAGTTTAAGCCGCCGGGTCCGGGACTCGAACCGCGGTCGACTACGTGGGAGTCCAGCGACATAGCCATTACGCTAACTGCTGGTCCCGACTTTCTGTTTATTTTAAAAATGGAATAAAATGAATCTCATTGATGAGTTGAAAAGGATGGTCACTACTGAGAGTCAAATAAATAAACTGGAAGATCAAATAGAAGAATTTTCTCAAGTCATAAATCAAAAACCCCAAAAGAAAAATCACAAGGAAAAATGTTGATGTATTCATTCGAGAGAGCCAAATTATGATCAATATGCATTCTAGAATAAGGAAAGAAGCATCAAAGGGAGGAGAGACAAAGACAGTTATCCAAAAAACAGTAGAAATTAGTTTTCCTAAATTGAATGGAGATCTAAGGCTGTAGACTAAAAGTTCTCACTGAATTCCAGGTTAAATTGAAGAAAACAAAACAAAATATAGGGGAAAAAATGTCACAAGCTTCCAAAGATAAATAATGAGATATGTATACAGGAAAATATAATCCCGTTTACTAGACTTCTGATGTTTAACATTAGACCGTACAAGTTGGAAGATTCAATTCCTACTGACCACAGCAGATAAAAGTTATAATCCAAGATTTTGATACCTAGCTAATATGTCAATTACCCATGGGAGAAAAGAAATAAGTGAGGATATGGAATGACCTAGAAAATTCAGACCCTGAGAAAATCACCTGCAAAAGGATTCTCATCAAATAAAAATAAGTTAAAATAGAAACCTATATTCATTTTCCAGAGCTGACACAATGAATTACCTTGTATTTGGTGACCAAAAACAACAAAACTTTATTCACTACAGTTCTGCAGGCCAAAAATCTAAAATCAGGGTGTTGGTGGTGCCATGCTGCTTCTGAAGGCCCAAGGGAAGAAGCTTTCCTTGCCCTTGCCAGCTCTTGGTAGTTCTTTTAGCCCTTAGCTTGTGGCAAGATAACACCAACATCTGCCTTCATCTACACATGGGCTTCCTCCCTGAGTCTCTGCACTTCAAAACTTCCTCTATTTTTGCTTATAAGGCCACCCATTCACTGATTTAAGTTCAGCTCTAAATCCTAAATGATCTCTTCTCAAGACCCTCAACCAGTTAGATAGGCCTATACCAAATAAAGTCACATTCACAGGTACTGGGGTTAGAACTTGAGCCTATTTTTAGAGGCTTATTCAACTCACTATACCATAAATACCATAAATAGGAGATCATAAGAAGGAGAAAGTAGTGAGCAATAAACCTTGGGACTTACAGATGCTGAAAATATGCAACATTACTGCAAAACAAGGACTTTTAAAACAGAAAAGACTTTTTGGAATACTGCAAGGGAAATTCTAATAATAGTCTAGAACTAAAAATACTGGTCTATCTCAGCAAAACCCAAGAGTAGAGAGGAGAAAGAGAGGGAATAGCAGTTAGTGTAATGGCTATGTCTCTGGACTCCCATGTAGTCTACTGTGGTTTGAATCCTGGACCCGGTGGCTTAAACTCACACCAGGCGCGTGTACATGCATGCCCAAGATCCCTAGAGGAGAATGGAGGAGAAGGAATTGTGGCATGGCCATCCCCCCAGGGGGTGATTTCTCATTTTCTGTTTCTCTGTCTCTCTCTGCCTTTCTGGTGAGTGCACATGCCCTGTAGCAAAAATCTCAACAAAAAAAAAAAAAAGAGAGAGAGAGTTAGGGGGAGTGAAAATATTTCAGATTGCTCATTTGTTGTACGAAGGATGAAATGATGCAAAAATAAGAGGGTACTTCAAAAAATAAGTGAAAAAATAGAAATAAAGAATGATTTTATTTTAATGCAAAAATTTTCTTGAAACAAGATGTTTGGGACCAGCAATTAGCATAATGGTTATGTCGTTGGACTCCCATGTAGTTGGACATGGTTCGAGTCCCAGACCCAGGGGCTTAAACCAATTCTGGCTGCATGTGCGTGCATAATCAAGATCCTGAGAGGAGAATGGAGGAGAAGGGATTGTGGTGTGGCTATCCCCTCTGGGAGATGACTCCTGGAAGGAAATAAACTGTGAGAAAATAAATTTTTGTTGTCTAGCCCACCTAGTCTATGACATTTTATTATGGCAGTCTAAACTAACACAGTGAGTGTATATGAACAAAGATGTTGGTTACAGCCTATTGTGTGTTTCAGAAAATCTTTAAAAAAAGAAGAAGAAAAAGAAGAAGAAGAAGAAGAAGAAGAAGAAGAAGAAGAAGAAGAAGAAGAAGAAGAAGAAGAAGAAGGTTCTATAAATCATAACACCTTGACATCATGAAATTTTCTGCAGCCACCAAAAATTAATAGTTATTATCGTTAGAAGCATATGGTTGCATTGAAAGGATTTGCACCTGAAATTGTAAGGTGAGAATAATTGAAAGAATATATATTACGTCTAGGGGCCAGCAGGTGGCATGACTGTTAAGGGTGCTGAACTCCAACATAGCCAACTGCAGTTCAAGTCCTGGACCTGGCAGCTTGCTTTCTCACTTTCTCTCTCTCTCTTTCTCTCTGTCACTCTCTGGTCTAATTAAGATAAATAAATAAATGAATAAATAAAGTTAAATAAAATAATTATTTAAAAAGAATATATATTGGATTATCAAGAGTGTTATGATGCATAAAAAAAAAAAAACCCAGAAAAACATGTCATGACTTTCCCAACGACCTAATAATATTTTCTAGCTTTTAGAAAATTTGTTACCATGTGCTTTTAAGCATTTGGGAAAAAAATAAATACATAAAATTTCCAATGTTACTTTTATTCTTTTCATAGAATATTGGCAGATACTCTATAGCTTGAAAAAAATTGAGGCAAGATCACCTTAGGTAAAAAAAAAAATTACAATATTGGAAAAAAGTATTGATATTCAGAGAGCGAGAGAAGGAAAACTAAGTGAGAGACTTATAAATTACCAGAACCACACTATAGAATAGCTTAGAAAGTCCTGTTCCATTGAAGATAAGCATATGACCCAGACATTTTTCTTTTTCTTTTTTGGAGAAGTTTATGCTATAGGGCATGTGCACTTGCCAGAAAGACAGAGAGAGGCAGAGACAGAAATTGAGAAATCACCCCCCCCGGGGTATGGACACACCGCAATCCCTTCTCCCCTTTTCTCCTCTTGGGATCTTGGGCACACAAGCACATGTGCCCGGCATGAGTTTAAGTCACCAGGTCCAGTACTTGAACCATGGTCGACTACATGGGAGTCCAGCGACATAGCCATTACGCTAACTGCTGGTCCCAATTTTCTACTGAATATATATATTCTAAATGAAATCATGCTTTTATATACTTGGATACATACACAAAAATGTTCACAACACCATCTTTTTTTATAATTGTTATACCTGGCATGCATATAATCATAGCATACCTCTGTGGGACACAGTATTGTTTTACAAATCATGAGTACAGTGTGAAATAATGAAATCAAGGATATAGACATATTAAAATTTAATATTAGATTATGTCATGCACATTTGATATTAGTTCTACTATTTTTTTAAAGTTTTTGTAATAGGGCCTGTGTGCTCACCAGAGAGAGATACAGAGAGAGGGAAAAGGGGAAATCATTCCCCAGGGGGAATAGCCATGCCTCATCCTTTCTCCTCCATTCTCCTCGCAGGATTAGGGCACTCATACACAGGTGCTGGGCTTGATTTTTCAAGCCACCAAGTCCTGGATTCAAACCATGGCCGACTATATATGGTAGTCCAACACCTTAAGCACCATGCTACCTGTTTGCCCCAGTTCTACTCTTTTTGTTTCTTTCTTTCTTTGTTTTTTGAGAACGTATTGAATTGTCAGTGACATTTTTTATCCTGTTGTAGTACACTGTTTCATAGCCCATTCTACTTGCAGACTTGTGTCTTAATCATTTCATGTCACATATCCCTATCCTCATGCAGCCTCTGGGATCTGCCATTATTCTTCTTACTTCTATGTCATTGAATCTTTCAGTTTTTGCTATCCAGTAAGGACAGTTGGTATGTTAAGTGGAGACATACAGCATTTATCTATCTTAGATTGGCTTAGCTCAGTTAGTATTATGTCATTTACGTTTGTCCACTTTGTGTCAAATGGCAGGAGATCATTGTTCTTTATGGCTGAGTAATAATCCATTGTGTATATGTGCCACATTTTAAAAACCCATTCACTAGTTATTAGGTACTTAGGTTGATTCCAGATCTTAGCGATTGTGAAGAATGCTGTAATAAACATAGATGTGCAAATGTCTGTTAATAGTTTAAAACTGAAATAACTCAAAGAGCCATCAAGAGTTAAATGGATCATTGAAATTTTATATACTCATATAATTGAATTGTACTTAGCAGTGCTTTCATCACACATCAGAAATACCCAAAGGGCTTGTAAAAACACACATTGTCAATTCCATTCCCAAATTTTATGATTCGGTAGTTGTGGTAGAGACAGCATTTCTAGCAGGTTTCCAGGATGATGTGGATGCTGATGGTAAAGGATTACAACTTGAGTATCACCATTACAAAATAATAAAAGTGAACATCTGCAGCTGCATACAATAAGTCTCACAAGCTAATGAACAGAAGGCATTAAGACACACTTCAAAATGAACACAATGTGGGCTAATTCACATAAAATTCAAGTATATACAACTACTCTAGTTTAGGCACATAACCGTAGTTATCTCTGATGGAGGTATAGTGAGATATGAACACAGAAAAAGTCATGTGGAGGGTATTGATTTCTAAATGCAGTCTTTATTTTAGTAACAGTTCCTTAGATGTTCACATTTTAATTATTCTTTTTATTCTGATAATTTTTTATTCCATGTTTTGTGCAATCTTTTTCTGTCCTTTACTATTAAAATATAAGTTATATGGGCCAGCCAGTGGCACGGTAGTTAAGGGACTGGATTCCATATGAAATACTTTACAGTTTGAGTCCTACACTCAGCAACTTGAAAAGCACATTGGGTGCATGTGCATGTGTGTCCCAGATCCTGAGAAGATAATGAAGAAGAAGGGATTACGACCTGGTCATCCCCCTTTGGGGTTATTTCTCACACTTTTGCCCCTCTCTGGCAAGGTCACGTGCCCTATAGCAAAAACTATATATATATATATATATATGTGTGTGTGTGTGTGTGTGTGTGTGTGTATATATATGTGTGTGTGTGTGTGTGTGTATATATATATATATATATATATATATATATGTGTGTGTGTGTGTGTGTGTGTATATATATATATAGCCAGTCAGGTGGCATGGTGGTTGAGTCAGCTGCATTCCTTATGGCTAACAATGCAGTTCAAGTCCTGGGCCCTGTAGCTTGAGAAACAGACAGGTGTGTGTGTGTTTGCATGCATGCTCAAAATTTCTCAAGGAGGAGAAGGGATTACAGTGTAGTCATCTGCCCTGGGAAGTGCTTTCTCACACCTCCTACCCTGTTTCTCTCTGGTGAGTACATGTACCCTATAGCAAAAAAAAAAAAAAAAAAAAAAAAAAGAAAGAAGAAAGAAAAAGTTTAAGAATACATATCTATTAGGGGACCAGCAGTTAGCGTAATGGCTATGTCGCTGGACTCCCACGTAGTCGACTGCGGTTCGAGTCCCGGACCCGGCGGCTTAAACTCACGCCGGGCGCGTGTGCGTGCGTGCCCAAGATCCCGAGAGGAGAATGGAGGAGAAGGGATTGCGGCGTGGCCATCCCCCCTGGGGGGTGATTTCCTGCTTTCTATCTCTCTGTCTCTCTCTGTCTGTCTGGCGAGCGCACGCGCCCTATAGCAAAAACCTCTCCAAAAAAAGAAAAAAAAAAAAAAAAAAAAAGAATACATATCTATTAGTACATATTAATATGTACATCTGACTACCTACCCAGCAGATAATCTATCACCAGTTATATATTAATTTTTTTGCCTTGAAATCTACAATAGCTGCAATCTCTACCCTGATATTAATTTTCCATCACTGAATATCTCGTATCTACATGAATTCAGAGGCTTGTCTTTTTTGAAACAATTTCTAGGGCTTTAGTGTCAAATTCCTTCAAGTTTACCATTTACATTGATGTCCAAAAAATCTATTTGAAACACACAATACTGAACACAGCAAAGTTGGAATGATTCACCAAGTTGATACACAGTAGTATCTTCCTGCTTTCTAATACATAACTTTTAAATTCTTCTGTCTGAATTTCAGGGATGTGAATAATTTATCCTACTCATTTTGTTTTTTGTTACTGCTCACTTATGGACTAATCCTTTCACTTTCCTGTAAACACAGCTTGCCCATTCATTCAATTATATGGCAGATATTTCCAGCTCATACCTTTACACTTTTGCTTGCTGTAGATTCTCTAAGACAGTTACCCACCTAAATAAAATATTGTTTCTTTTCTATGTCTCCTCTCCAGACCCTACAGTCTTCAGTGTTATTTCAGAGTTACCATGCTTATGAAAATTTAAATCAACTTATTCCATACCATTTTTCCTTTTTAGTAAATGTAGTGCCACAAAGCTTGTTGTCACTTTGTTGTTAATTTAGTTTTGCCTTCTCAACCAGATTATAAATTTCATTCATCCATTCTACAAACCTATCTAGAGTATCTACCATGTGCCAGGCAGTATCCTAGATACTGAATATAAAAATTTTTCTAAAAGATAGTCCTTGACTTTCAGAAACTTTCAGTCCATTAGAAGAAAGATTCAGATGTATAATTATCCAAGACATTATAATGTGTGCTGTTCAGAAATTATTTTACCATTAGAGAACATGTATTTTTTTTTTAGAGGCTTTTGCTATAAGGTGCATGCGCTCACCAGAAAGACAGAGAGAGATAAAGAGACAGAAAGTGAGAAATCACCCCCCAGGCCATGCCACAATCCCTTCTTCTCCATTCCCCTCTTGGGATTTTGGGCATGCATGCTCACACACCCGGTGTGAGTTTAAGCCACTGGGTCTGGGACTTGAACCATGGTCAACTATATGGGAATCCAGCAACATAGCCATGACGCCAACTGCTGATCTCGAGACCAGGTATTTCTAACAAGAGCAGTTCATTCTACACATAATATAACCTATAGAGGGTATTTAGTTTTCTTTGATATATGGTTATGTCTGAATTAATATGTGATTCTTAAATTGCTACTAGTCTGAAGGAAAATGAAGATATTTATAAATGTGAAAAATAACCTATTACCTAGATTTTTGTTTGATTTATATTGTGCTATGAAAACCACTAAATTGGGTAAATTTAGGTGATCTTAATGGCAAATGGAATAATAAATGTTATATGAGTACTTTTGCAAAATTAATCTTATATAATACTCTTAGGAGTTTAGTAAGAAGGTATTAACTTTCCCTATTGACTAACCTGTCTGCTGAATTAGAGCCATTCACAATAGAATAATACTAAGAAATAGGTGTTGAAATTTCTTGTTCTTCTGTGTACATAGTGGGTGTAACAATAATATTGGTTAATAATGATGAAAAATATTTGGTTTACAAAGTTTTAGCAGTCATTTGGAGCCAATTTGGAATTCTTGTAATGGTTCTAAGGTAACACCTTTCAATTTTAGGAATAATGCTGTCCCCAAGTAATACACACCTATGAAAATATTTATTGTACTATAAAGATATTTGTTGTTAGTCCTGTATTCTGGGAGAGGTTCTATTACTCATATCAACACCAACTAAGTCATGAGTTTAATTTCTTTTAAAGTCATGGCTAATTATCTGAGCATGAAGTGATGTGGACACATTTCCTGATACACAATGAGAATTAGGCCTCCTTTTTTCCTTTTTAAAAGGAGAATGTGCATATAGTCTCCTCTGCTGGAACATAGGAATTATAGAGACAGTTTCATCACTGTTCATGACAATGCTAAGAGTATGAAATAAATAGAAAATATTGAATTTTTAACTGATTTTACTTATGGTAGTATCCAATCTAGTAAAGATGGGGTTCAGAGTATGGAAAAGATGGTTGAGAAGACAAAAGGAGATGTGTTTTGAACTGAGTTTTGCTTTATAGTTACATAGATATTCCAATATTTTATAACAAATACATATTTACTAATTAAATGTATTTATATTCTTATTTATACTTTTATTTTTCTCTAAGAATTTTTTTTTTCAAAATAAATGAATTTCTGGAAATCTACAAGTCCTTTAAAAAGGAGAAAAGCATATTCTTTTTTTTTTTTTTTTTTTGGAGAGGTTTTTGTTATAGGGCACATGCGCTCGCCAGAAAGACAGAAAAGACAGAGAGAGACAGAGAGATAGAAAGCAAGAAATCACCCCCTCCAGAGCGATGGCCACACCGCAATCCCTTCTCCTCCATTCTCCTCTCGGGATCTTGGGCATGCAAGCACATGTGCCTGGTGTGAGTTTAAGCCACTGCATCCAGAACTCGAACTACGATCGACTACATGGGAGTTCAGTGACATAGCCATTACACTAACTGCTGGTCCCGAGAAAGGCGTATTCTTGAATCACACAACTAATGTGTACTAACTTTGGCCGGGTGACTCTCATCATACCCAGCTAAAATATTATGTGCTACCTGTGAACTCCTACAATATCAACCTTTGCAACAAGTGGAATAGAATGAAACACAAAACAGCTTCTTTTTATACTTCTATTAGTAACTTTCTTATGTATGTTATTATGATTTTGTTTTAGAACTTAGGTGCCCAGAATTGGATTAATCATATTCCTCATTTTATTGCACATTTTCACCACTGGTTTTTGTAGAACCCATCAAAACTACTCTTTCAGTTTAGCCTCTCACCAGCAGTTCAAGAGTTTCTTTTACCCACACCTTCATCAGCATTTGGAATTATACAACTTGCTATATTTGCCTATTTAAAGGATGAAATAGGGAACCAGCAGTTAGCGTAATGGCTATGTCGCTGAACTCCCACGTAGTCGACCGCGGTTCCTGTCCCGGACCCGGCGGCTTAAAACTCACGCCGGGCGCGTGTGTGTACATGCCCAAGATCCCAAGAGGAGAATGGAGGAGAAGGGATTGCGGTGTGACCATCCCCCCTGGGGGGTCATTTCTCACTTTCTGTCTCTCTGTCTCTCTCTGTCTGGCGGGCACACGCTCCCTATAGCAAAAATCTCTCCAAATAAATAAATAAATAGATAAAGGATGAAATATTAGCCAGCAGGTGGTGTGGAGGTTAAGTGCTGGTTCTCACATGGCCAACTTCACAGTTCAAGTCCTGCAGTTAGAGGCCTAAATATTATGCAAGGTGCATGTGCGTGCATGTCCCAAATCCCAAATCTGGAGGAGAAAGGATTGTAGTATGGCTATCCCCTCGGGAGGTGACTTTTCGCATTCTCTCCTTCCCTGTCTCTCTCTCCCTTTTTCTCCTCTCTCTATCTCTCTCTCTCTCTCTCTCTCTCTCTCAATCTCTATCTGGTGAGCACAAACTACCTATAGCAATATTTAAAAAGAAAGAAATGGTGAAATAGGAGGTAAGTAATTTTTACCTAAAACTAAGATGAAGGACCTTAACCTTAAATGGGATATATGGTGCATGAAACTTGAAGGTGATCAATTAATATGAGGAAGTTTTTTTTTTAGTCTATTAAAAAGATTTTCGTGGAATTTCTAGTACATATGGAGAACATACAAAGGAAAACTACAATTTAGGCATTTCCTAGAAAACATATACCTTTTATTTACTGGTCAAAGACTTTTTCTTTGAAAATATCCTTTAACATGTATTTTTGAACTACAAGCAGTTGAAATCACAGATTAATTTCCATTTAATAGCACAAATTTATTTAATTGATATTTGAAAAATTCTAGTGGTCATCTGAAAATTTAAAAAATAAATAATGCTATTTAAAAAAACTATGTTGGGACCAGCAGTTAGCGTAATGGCTGTCGCTGGACTCCCATGTAGTTGACCACAGTTCGCATTCCGGACCCAGTGGCTTAAAACTCACGCCGGGCATGTGTGCATGTGTGCCCAAAATCCTGAGAGGAGAATGGAGGAGAAGGGATTGTGGCATGGCCATCCCCCCGGGGGGTGATTTCTTGCTTTCTGTCTCTCTGTCTCTCTGTCTGTCTGTCTTGCAAGCACACATGCCCTATAGCAAAAAAAAAAAAAAAAAAACTATGTTAATATAATAAAGGTCTTTCTCTTCCCCAAAGTTATTTGCTATACAAACTCTGGTATCAAAAGCATTTTTAAAAAGGAAAATTGTTTTATTTTGAAAATTAAACATGATTAGCAGGAGGTTTTAATACATTAAGATTGCCTAATGGGCAAAAACATACTTTAGATTATAAAACAGCTACTGTAAGGAGAATAATTAGGAAAACTCTTTTGCAAAGAGTTATAGATTAAAGACAATTATTTAGTAATGAAAAGAAACAACTATCTAAAATGACTCACTTAATTGGCTTGACATTTGAAACCAAAACTCTGAAGAAAGAGAATTTTAAATCACTCTGTGATCAAAATAGAATTTAATCTTCTGAACTAATTTAGCTGGAAATTATTAGCAGTAGTTATAGTACATAATGAAGTTGGGCTTTGTGTTTTCATGAATGGAGTGAGAATAAATAATGGATTTGATGCCAAGAGTGATTTAGTATAGAACTATGATCAGCTCTGACTATCTGGTAACTAGTTCTGAGAGCCAATATGTATGAACACGTGCTGTTATTGACTCATGACATTAAGCAGTAAGGGTTTTTTTTTTTTTTTTAGCCTGTTTTATGGCATAGGCAACAATAATAATAAGAAGAAAACAAAACCCCTCAAATTTCTCTCTCAGATTTTTGCAGATTGCTGATGGTCTGATGATTTTTCAGCAGGTATGACTAATGTGTAGAAAGTAGTTTCTGGTGCTCTACAAAAGTTGTGGAGTGAATGCTAGTGGAAGACTGGGGAAAGGCTGGGGTTTGTTATGTTGATGAACTACTTTCAAACAGAGGCCAAGTGCCAGACCTTTGCGGAGGGATCCTCCAGATAGACAAAGACCATTATCTTCTACTCTTTCACACATACAATCAACACCTTGAGCCGAAAAGTTGCCCTTACTCAGCAGCCACTATAAAATAGGACCCAGTGAGATTCCCTGGCTGGTCTTGAAGTGTCAGCTTTTCCTTATGCTTTTGCTACTCCAGGTCCTTTCTCTCCTTCTGACCTCACAGAGGGCAGGAAGAACTAGCTGCTCAGGACTGATCACTTTCCTTCTTGTGATATTAACTAAGAGCATAGAGAGCATGATTGTTTGATCACGCTTAGCAATTTGAGCCTTTGCTTGAATTTCAGGACAAGAACACATCTCACTTAACATCGTTTTATAAGAGAAAGACCAAGTGAATCTAGGAATGAAAGTGGCTTCTGGAGTAAGAACAATCACTGAAGCCAAGAATAAATATTTGTGTAGTTAATAATTAAGAAGGCAGAGGGAAATTAAACGTCAAAGAGAGCGAGAGAGAGAGAGATCCCATTAGCATTCTAAACCTTTACCATGCTAATTTAAAAGTAGGACATACTGCATTTTCTTCTTTCCCAGTAAGAATGTAGGTTAAATCCAGAGTGACTCATTTGTTAATAAGAATGACTTTTCAGTTTGAAGTGACTGACTGTAATCTAACACAATATTCTCTTAGGGGGGAGGTTACTCAGAGTAGAGAAGGGAGGATCATTCTGTGAACTCTAAATATGAGGTATTTGGGATAGAAACCACCTCTGCTGTCTGAGCAAAATGATAGAAGAAGCAGCAATGCAAGTTTCCTGAGATGCCATGGGGTTACTGATGCCATGCAGGGCACCATTCCTACCTCTCTTGAGAGAACCTGCAGAAGGGGCTGTGGTTAGTCTATAGCATCTGACTGCTGTGTCGGCTGCTGAGGCCATGCTCTCCCCAGAATGGTCCCAGCCAATGACTAAACATGGTGACCACTTCTTCCCAATGGAGGGCTCCTCTAATGAAGGAATTATTGCTCTAGAGATCCCTGTTCCTGGCTAAGACTTTCTAAGAGCTACGGTGAAGTCTGAGCTTCTCAAGTCTTTCTTCTTTCCCTCTCTCTTCTCACTAGTGTCAAGCATGCGTAGTGTCTAAAGAGTCTCCCTGCTTGCTCCTGCATCCTATTCCCAGGCATTTTTCCCAATAAATCCACGACATTTCTGATTTTTGTCCTAGTGTCAACTTATTGAATAAATTTAGGATAACAGAGTGATCTGACAAAGCTTATTTTGTCAGTGGGAAAGAACAGCAAAAAATTCTTAATGATAGTGTTATGAAAGGCCCAAACATTCCAATAAAAATACTGGATTAAGCAAAAAAAAAGTAAAATTAAAACTAAGGCCAGTTATAGATCACTTGCCATAGTTATATTTAAAATGTAAAGAAAGAACTAAACTAGAAGGCTAAAATAAGATATAGAAGGAAAATTTTAACTGATGTAAACCTGAGCTATTTGTATTAACAACAAATGTATTATTCAATAAGAAGACGATATTTAAAAAAAAAAAAAAAATTACCATAAGGGCCAGCAGATGGTGTAGTGGTTAAGGCACTGGATTCCCACATGAACAGCCAGGGTTTGAGTCCTAGATCTGATGGCTTGAAAATCATGCTAGGCTTGTGTGCGTGCATGCCCAAAATCTCAAGAGAAGAATGGAGGAGAAAGGATTGCAGTGTAGCCATCCCCCTTGGGAGGGGAGGTGATTTCTCACTTTTTGCTTCTCACTGTTTCTCTCTGGGGCACATACGTTTCCTATGGCAAAAACCTTAAATAAATAAACAGTTAAACAAATAAATAAATCACCAATAAAATAATAAAGTTTAAATATTTTTAAGCCTCTAGTCTAGTCATCTTTTTATCACATTGCTTGGGGTCACAATCCAATGACTTTAAAATCATGATTAAGAGAATAGTTTCTGCATGAGCCATTTTCTTCCAAAAGTTAAGACATGATATCATAAGGAAACAAATTACTGTGTGCATAACCAGGAAATCCAACATCAGAAAGAGCAGATAGTTTTCTGACATATTTGGACACTCACAAACTGAGGTATTTAACTCTTACACATAGTCCTTCTGTTTCTCACATCTGTGTATTTTAAACTAGAAACTTCCTGACAGGAGTATGTCACAATCTTTCCTATTTGGTTTGTAAGAATATATTGGATGTGGGAACCAGCAGTTAGCGTAATGGCTATGTCGCTGGATTCCCACGTAGTCGACCGCAGTGGCTTAAAACTCAAGCCGGGTGCGTGTGCGTCTGTGCCCAAGATCCCGAGAGGAGAATGGAGAAGGGATTGCGGCATGACCATCCCCCCCGGGGGGGGGTGTTTTCTCGCTTTCTGTCTCTATGTCTCTCTCTGTCTGTCTGGCGAGCACACGTGCCCTATAGCGAAAACCTCTCAAAAAAAAAAAAAAAAAAAAGAATATATTGGATGTCTGGAGCTGACTGGTGCCATGGTGGTTAGAGGTGCTGGACTCCCACTTGGCCGACCGAGGTGTAAGTCCTGGACCCGGCAGCTTGCTTTCTTGCTTTCTCACTTTCACTTTCTCTCTCTCTCTCTCACTCCATCCCTTTCTGGTCAAATTAAAATAAGTAAATAAAGTTAAATAAAATAATTCTTTTAAAAAAAGAATATATTGGATGTCACTTTTTAAAATGGAAATGTTTTTACTGATAATAAAAGCAATGTAATCGCCTTAACATTCATAGGTATGTGAAATCAAAAGTGCATTTGTCAATGCACTTTAAGTTTAATAAAAATAACCTGAATAAATTACAATGTCCTAATATTTTTTGAAAGTTTACTTTGTTCTTTTATGAGCAAGAGAAACAGGGACTATATGGGAAATCTCTGTACCTTCTTCTCGGTTTTTCTGTCAACTTAAAACCTTTCTAATCAAAAAAGGCTATCTAACAAAATAATTTAAAAAATTCAAAAGTGCCTTTTTTATTTTTTTGTATTTTTTATTATTATTATCATCATAATCTTCTTTATATTACATTGGATTACATATAACTTTACAGTGTATTACATTGCTTTTTCAAAAGGGAATGCCATGCTCTCTCTCTCTCCCTCCCTCCCTTCCTTCCTCCCTCTGGTAAAATTAAAACATAAATGAATGAATAAACTAAAAATAAAATAAAATAATTATTTAAAAAAAAAAAAAAGGGAATGCCATGCATGTCAGTCAATACGGAGACATTAATCTCCCTACTTCATCATTCAATATCTTTTCTATGTTTTTCCCAATCATTATTATTATTATTCTAATTATTTTTTAAAACAGTCAATCACTATTTCTCATTTTGCTTGTAAAAAGACTTTACCCATCATGAAATACTTCTCAGACCAATCCAGTTGAGAATACTACACATGTCATCATCAACAGGTAATAAACCCTATCTGTTTCTCACTAACGTCCTGCCTATCTATTGTTCTCTTGCTATCTTTCTCTATCCTCTTCTCTTCACACCCCCTCCATTCCACACTGTCCTATTCTCGTTAAGTACCTTCACTGCTTTTATGTCCTCCAATTTTTCGCTCTCTACCATAGAGTGTGGATAGTTGGTATATATTGAGTGGATACATACAATATCTTTCTTTCATAGCCTGACTTACTTCACTCAGCAATAGATCCTCCATATCTGACCACTTTCTATCAAATGCCAGGATCTTGTTATTTTTTATGGCTGAGTAGTATTGCATAGAGTATATATACCACACTTTTCCAATCCATTCATCAGTTTGTGGACATTTAGGTTGGTTCCATGTCTTGGCAATTGTGAATAATGCTGCAATAAACATTGATGTGCAAGCACTTTTCTGACTGAGCATTCTCCTGTCTTTCGGGTAATTATCCAGAAGCGGGATTGCTGGGTCAAATGGTAGTTCTATTTGTAGATCTTTGAGGAACCTCCATGTTGTTCTCCACAGTGGTTGAACTACTTTACATTCCCACCAACAGTGTAGGAGGGTTCCCTTTTCACCACTTCCCCGCCAACACTTATCATTTTTTATATTCTTCATCTTTGCCATTCTGACAGGGGTTAGGTGGTATCTCATTGTAGTTTTTATCTGCATCTCCCTTATGATGAGGGATGTTGAGCATTTCCTCATATGCTTTTTGGCTGTTCGTATGTCTTTCTTAGAGAGATTTTTGTTCAGCTCATTTTCCCATCTTTTAATTGGGTTAATCTTTTTTTTTTTTTTTTTTTTTTTCACATAAGTCACTTGAGTTTCCTGTGTATTCTGGTTATCAGTCCCTTGTCTGAGGCATATTTAACAAAAATATTTTCCCATTCTGAGGGTTGTCGCTTCACACTTGTTACTGTGTCCTTTGCTGTGCAGAAACTTCTTAGTCTAATATAGTCCCACGTCTATTTTAGGGATTATTGCCTGTGCTTTGGGAGTCTAATTTAAGAAGTCTTTGCCTACTCCAATGTCTCCCAGAGTTTCCCAGCATTTTCCACCAGTAGTTTTATTGTTTGAGGTTTTAGGTTCAGATCATTGATCCATTTTGAGTTGATTGTTGTTAATGGTGAGAGATGGGGGTTCAGTTTCATCTTTCTGCAGGTGGATACCCAGTTTTTCCAGCACCATTTACTAAAGAGGTTTTCCTTTTCCCAATGGATTGACTGATATCCTTTGTCAAAGATCAGTTGGCTGTCAACTTTGGGGGTTATTTCTGGGGTCTCTATTCTCTTCCATTGGTCCACATGTCTGCTTTAATGCCAATACCATGCCATTTTGATGACCACAGCTTTATAGTATATCTTAGGATCAGGGAGTGATATGCCTTCTACTCAATTCTTCTTGCACAGGATTGCTTTTGCAATACGAGCTCTTTTACGATTTCAGACAAATTCTATGATTGTCTTTTGTAGATCTGTGAAGAATATTTCTGGTATTTTGATTGGAATTGCATTAAACATGTAGATTAATTTGGGTAGAATAGCCATTTTGATTATGTTAATTCTTCCAATCCAGGAGCATGGGATGTCCTTTCACTTTTTTATGTCACTTTCAATATCTTTTTTAAGATTTTCATAGTTTTCTTTATAAAGGTCTTTGACTTTCCTAGTTAGATTTAACCCTAGGTATCTTATACATCTTGTGGCTACAGTGAAAAGGATTCCTTTCTTCAGCTCTGCTTCGTTCAACTTGTTGTTCATAAATAGAAATGCTATAGATTTTTAGATATTGATTTTGTATCGTGCCACCTTACTGTATTCACTTATTACTTCAAGAAGTTTTTTCACGGATACCTTTGGGTCTTCTAAGTATACCATCATGTCATCTGCAAATAAAGATATTTTCAACTCTTCTTTGCCTATTCAAATGCCTTTAATATTGTTCTCTTCTCTGATTGCAATAGCTAAGTCTTCCAGTACTATATTAAAGAGCAGTGGAGAAGGTGGGCAGCCTTGCCTAGTACCTGTTTTCAGAAGAAAAGCTTTCAGCTTTTCCCCATTCGGTACAATGTTAGCTGTAGGCTTTTCATAGATTGCTTTTATTGTGTTCAGAAATGACCCTTCTATACCAATGTTACTGAGAGTCTTAATCATAAAAGGATGTTGTATTTTATCAAATGCTTTCTCCGCATCAATCAAGATGATCATATAGTTTTTAATCTTTCTTTCTGTTAATGTAGCGTACTACATTTATGGTCTTGCGTATATTGAACCACCCTTGCATCCCTGGTATAAAGCCTACCTCGTCGTGATGAATGATCTTTGTTATATGTTGTTGGATACAATTTGCGAGTATCTTCTTGAGAATTTTTGCATCTATATTTATCAATGATATTGGTCTGTAGTTTTCCTTTTTTGTCATGTCCTTATCTGTTTTGAGGATGAGGATGATAGAGGCTTCATAAAATGAATTTGGAAGGTTTCCTTCCTTTGAATCTTTAGAAATAATTTTAGTAGGATAGGGGTTAACTCTTCCTTAAAAGTTTTGTAGAATTCAGAAGTGAAGCCATCTGGACCTGGGCTTTTTAATTGGGAGGTTATTTATTACTGATTCAATCTCCCAGCTTGTTATAGGTCTATTCAGGTTCTCTATGTCCTGCTGATCCAATCTTGGTAGAATATATGCATCCAGGAATTTGTTCATCTCCTCCAAGTTATCTTGTTTGCTGGCATGTAGTCGCTCATAGTATCCTCTAATGATATTTTGTATTTCTGCTATGTCTATAGTAATATTGCCTGTTTCGTCACATATTTGATTAATCTGGTTTCTTTCTTTCTTCTTCTTGATCGGTCTAGCCAGTGGTGTGTCGATCTTGTTAATCTTTTCAAAGCACCAGCTTTTGCTTTCATTTATTTTCTGTATGGTTCATTTATTTTCTATTTCATTTATTTCTGCTTGAACCTTTATTATTTCTTTTCACCTGGCATTTTGGGGGTTTGTTTGTTGTTGTTGTTCCAATTCTCTGAGGCATGATGATAAGTTATCTATTTGCCATCTTTCCATCCTTTTCTTATGCGCACTAATTGCTATGAATTTCCCTCTTATGACTGCTTTTGCTGTGTCCCATAGATTCTGGACACTTGTGTACTCATTATCATTTGTTTCCACAATATTTTTTATTTCAGCCTTAATTTATTCAGTAGTGAAGAAGTCATTCAGAAGTAGGTTGTTCAGTTTCCATGTGTTCGTGTATTTTTTGGGTTGTTTCTTAAAATTAATCTTGAGTTTAATTCCATCATGGTCAGAGAAGAAGCTGGATACAGTTTCTATGCCTTTGAATCTGTAAAGGCTTGATTTATGTCCTAACATATGATCAATCTTTGAAAAGGTTCCATGTCGGGGTTAGAAAAATGTTTATGTTGTGGATGTAGGGTGGAAAGTTCTATAGATATCTGTCAAGCCCATTCGATTTATAGTATCATTTAAGTCCTGTATCTCTCTATTTATTTTCTGTCTAGAAGATCTGTCTAAAGGAGATAATGGGGTTTTGAGATCTCCAACAATTATAGTATTTCTCCCTTTCTCTCTTTTTAGCTCCAGCAGTCTTTTCTTCACATACTTAGGTGCACATGAGTTGGGTGCATAGATATTTATAAGGGTTATGTCTTCTTGTTGGATTACCCCATCCCATTTATTATTATATAATGCCCTTCTTTGTCTCTTCTTACAGTCTTTGTCTTGAAATCTATTTTGTCTGAGACCAATATTGCTACTCCAGCCCCCCTTTTTTTTTTTTTTTTTTTGAGAGGTTTTTGCCATAGGGCACGTGTGCTCACCAGACAGACAGACAGAGAGATAGAAAGCGAGAAATCACCCCCCAGGGGGGATGGCCACGCTGCAATCCCTTCTGCTCCATTCTCCTCTCAGGATCTTGGGCACATGTGCACATGCGCCCGGCATGAGTTTTAAGCCACTGGGTCCGGGACGTGAACCACGGTCAACTACGTAGGAGTCCAGTGACATAGCCATTACTTTAACTGCTGGTCACTCCAGCCCTTTTTTGATTTCCATTTGCATGGAATATCTTTTTCCAGCCCTTTACTTTTAGTCTATGTTTGTCTTTATCCATAATGTGAGTTTCTTGTAGGCAAGAGATAGAGAGTTTCTGTTTTCCTATCCATTCAGCCAGTCTATGTCTCTTAACTGGAGAATTTAATCCACTGATATTCAATGTAATTATTGATATTTCCGTACCTGATCCTATCATTAAGTGAGCCATTTTCTTGGTTGCTTTTTGTTCTCGTATAACTGTCTGTCTGATTTTTTAGTTTTCCTTGTATAGTACTCCCTTCAGAACCTCTTGAAGAGCTGGTCTGGAGTTGGTAAATTCCTTCAAACTTTGTTTATTCGAGAATGTTTTTATCTTTTTTTCCCATATGAAAGATAATCTTGCCGGGTATAGTATTCTTGGTTGAAATTGTTTTTCACTCAACACTTTGACTATGCTTCCCCATTCTTTCCTTGCCTGCATTGTTTCTGCCGAGAGATCCGATGTTAGCCTGATGGGGTGACCTTTGTAAATAACTTGATGTTTCCCTCTTGCCAACTTTAGTATCTTGTCTCTGTCTATTGTTTTTGCCAGTCTGGCTATGATGTGCCTTGGAGAGGATCTTCTTGGGTTGATTCTACTCGGGGTCCTATGTATTTCTTGGGTCTGGATATTTGAATGCCTTTCTAGGTTTGGAAAGTTTTCTTCCAGGATTTCATGGAATAAATTATCTAGGCCCTTATTATTTTCTTCCTCTTCTGGAATACCAATTATCCGGATGTTGGGGCACTTGATGGTATCCAGTATTTCTCGTATATTATCTTCATTTTTCATGGTTGTTTTCTCAGTCTTCTTGATACTTTTTTCTAGGTCAGATGTTTTGTCTTCTACATTAGAGATTCGCTCTTCTGCCTGGTCTAACCTACTTTTAATACTTTCAAGGGAGGTTTTGATTTCCTGTACCACATTCTTCAATCCTAGAAGTTCCATCTGGTTCTTGTTTAAGGTATTCATTTCTTCTTTCAAGTCATGAAAGGACTTCCTCATCTCCTGGAGCTCCTTGTCTCTTTTCTCTTCCATCTCAGTTAGTTTGGTCACTACAAATATTCTGAATTCCTTATCAGACATGTCCACGACGTCCATTGTATTGACTGTGGGTGATGTAGGCTTGATGATTTCCCTTGAGGGAGAGGCCTTTTGTTGGTTGCTCATATTTCTTGAGCCTCTGAGATTGTTCCTAGTCACCAGGTAATCTATATGTTTCTTCCTAACTTATTTAAGGTATCTCTGATTGTTAAAAGTTGTACAGGATTAGAAAATTGATGATTTCTCTTATGGTTGGCCTACCTGTTGCTCACAATTACCATTAACTGTTGCCACTAGTCCTCCCTGTTTCTAAGGAGTGGTGACCTCCAACTGACCTAATAAGCAACACCTCAAGAGTAAAGAAAAACAAAACGAAAAAAGGAAATCACGCGGCGTGCTATTCAAATCACCAAAATTCAGAGAGTCCAAAGGCTAGTGGGAAAGGGCCAGAGGATGAGTGACAGGACCAGGTTGGTCTGGCCTGCAGCCTCAGTCCGCCTAGTGTCTGGAACTACTGGCCGGCTCAATCCGGTTTGTGGGAGGGGTGGGGTGGGAGTTCGTCTTAAAGTCCCAGATAACCAACCTGGGGTCCAAGGAGGAGGAATGGTGGGGATGCGCGAAGGTCCGGAGGGTCGGGCCTGCAGCCTGAGTCCACCTCAAAGTGCCTTTAATAAAAATCACTGGAGGTAAGAATTTTCTAAAGAACATTTCATTTGTACTTGACTCACCAACAGCCTTCTCACCACAAACATCACTCCTTTTGTTCCAAAATTCCACAGTTAAGCAGGTCTCTGGCCAATTCCAATACCCTCTTTGAAAGGATATTGTTAGTCACTGGTTTTCCTGACCCTAAATTTCAGTTACCCAGTGTCTCTGAAGCATGTTGTCAGATCTTCCAGACCATTCACTCCCTATATCTCACTTACAGCCTTTCACTTTCTAAGCTAGATCCTTATTTCACATGGATAGGCAGCCAGTTTTGTCTGTGTATAACCTGTTTTTTCTCCCCATAGATTTGTATCCCAGTCTTATTCTATCTACTTATATCCCCACCTCAACCCCATATTTGACCTAAATCGATATATGAACATTTCTCATGGATTTATATTCCTGAACTAGTACCTATATCTTTTATTTACTATCCTCAGGTCAGGTCCCAGTAATAATTTCCTGACTACGAATTATAAATAATGCCTAACTTTTCTATGCCCAGAATTCTTTATGTACACCATAATGACGCTGTTTCCAGAAAAGTACCTCATCTCCACATAAGCTTGAATTTCTACAGATATTGTATAATTTATCATTATCAGAAAAGAATAAAGCATTCAGTTATATATGGCACTGTGTTAGATGTTTTAGAAAAGTAGATTTGACAGCATTGGTTTCTATCCTTCAGAAAGTTATTTTATGATATAAAAAGGAGACACAGGCACACATACTTTAATATAATATTTTACATTATTTGAGAGGAAAGTAATTTGTTATAGTTATAGTCCAAGGACTTCAGTAGCACCCACATGAGATGATGGATGATAATATAGTATCTCCTATTCCAAAGAATTTATTGAATGTGTCTATCAATATTTTTTATGAAGACAGTGATCCATGGTGTGGTAATAAATAGAACTTTGCAATGGGTTCCAAAATATGTCATTCTGCTAATCATTTCTCCCCTTGTGCTTCTATTCTCTCCCTCTCCTTTATATTTCTAGAGAGTTTATCTCCTCAGGTGGTGGTCCCAGAATTTAAAATATATGATTAAAAAGAAATGCCATGTTTTATATATAATTCTTGAAATAAAATAATGGATTTAATGAAGAAATGAGTATGTTTGATTTATAAACACTATTTTAGAAAGTACTGAATGCTTTTCCTAACATTTCATATTTAACATTGTCATTTATTAGTAAATATTTACTGAATTACAAAGAAGACTGGGATAAATGTCTTAGTCATGATTCTATAATTTGGTCCTTAGGTGCAAAGAAAAGGACTCAGCTAATGTTATAGACAGAGGACTAAACATGGCTAGATCTTGTTTTCTAGCCAGTTACACTTCTTTATAATGCAGGGCTATAGGGAAGGACAATTTTCCCCTTACACTTATAAGATAGACTGAAGTGCCAGAATGGCCAGAAAAGAGTGAAATCAATTATAGAGGAATGACAGATTATAAGTTGTGGGCCCCATTAACCAAGAAAAAGTATAAGAGAACTTCTGTTATTGTGGAATAGAAAGCTCAGCAAATCCTTTCCACAAAAACCTAAGAAAAAAAACAGGGAAAAAAGCTTATAAAAATGACCACTTAAGGCTATTATAATAAACCAAAGGCAGGCAACAAACTGAGAATAATTTATTCTTAAAAAACTGGTAAAGCTTCATGGGAAAACAATATATAAAAAGAATGAAAAAATCATATTCAAAAAAATAAAGAAAATATGATAACAATGAGTCAATACATAGGGGGTCTTAATAAATAAATAGAAAATATGAAAGTTGTCATTTAAAAATATAATAACCAAGATAAATAAGTCACAGGATGTGATTTTTTAAAAGTGATATTTGCGATGGACTGTGTGTGCTCACCAGAGAGACAGAGAGAGAAAGAGAGAAATCACACCTTATGGGGAATGGCCATCCCTTCTCCTCCATTCTTCTCTTGGGGTTTTGGGCATGCATACACACATACCTGGTGTTAGTTTTAATCCACCAGTGTCAGTGCTCAAAGTGAACTCAACTACATGAGAGTTTAGCATCATAACCATTATGCCACCCACTGGTCCCCACAGGATGGGTTTAATAGCAGAGTAAAAAGAGCAAATGAACCCAAAGTGCATTAAATTATACAATAATGTTCAAAAAGAAATGTAAACAGAAAATGAAAAAATATTTTTAAAAGTCAATGATAATAGAATGATGATTCTTTGGATAAAAACAACAAAATTGATAACCCTTTAGTTACACTGATCATGAGAAAAATAAAAGGTTATCAAAAATCATGAATTAAACTGAACCATCACTTCAGATCCTACAGAAATTAAAAAGGACATTAAAGGAATAACATGAACAAATAGGCCAACACATTGGACAAATTAGATGAAATGAACAAATTCTTAGAAAGATATAAATTCCTAAAACTTTACCAAAGAGAAATTATTTTTTAAAAAATGTATGGAAGAATGTCAAGTAAAGACACAGAATTGCAATCTTCCAATAAAAAGACAAATAGTTCCTGAAGACTTTATTGTTGAGGAATAAATAATATTTATACTACATATATTATTTCAGAAATAAGGTAGGAGGCAACAGTTTTAATCTCATTTTATGAGGTTAGATTATCCTGAAACCAAAGATATCTCAGAAAAAATTATAGTCCAGTCATTTTTATAAAAATGTATTGGAGAACTGCATATCATAGCAGAGTTAAGGGGAGTAAAGTACATTTCTTTAAATTTTTTCTCTCTCAAACATTTTACTTTTCTCTCCTATTACCACTCTCTTATCTTACTCTTCTAATAATCAGACTTTTTATGAAAATAAAATTATCTGCAGACCAGATATTCTTTTTTTTTTTTTTTTTTTTTTGAGAGGTTTTGCTATAGGACGTGTAGGCTCACCAGAAAGACAGAGAGAGACAGAGAGACAGAAATTAAGAAATTGTCCCCCAGGGAGGATGGCCACACTGCAATCCCTTCTCTTCCATTCTTCTCTTGGGATCTTGGGCGCACACACACACACACACACACACACCCTGGTGTGAGTTTAAGCCACCAGGTCCAGGACTCGAACCACAGTCAACTACATGACAGTCCAGCAATGTAGCCATTATGCCATCTGCTGGTCCCAATTTTAAATGGAATCACTTACTTCATTCATTTTTTTATTCACAAAGTAAAATCCCAGTTGTCACATCCGAATTAGCCATGTGCTGAGTCACATCCATTTTTAAATAGTTCCAAGAGAATAAATTAGCTGAAATTAGGCTAATACACTTTAGCATACGTTGACCTGCCAACATCAATTGCTACCAACCATCTTCTTTAAAAAATGACAATTATGCAACACTGCAAGTGGTATCTGTAGGGATGATAGCCATGTAGTCTCTTTTACTCGGCATTATTTAATGTGCTCACAGTAGTGTGTGAACCTTGCACATTACTCCTGTCAAGTAGTGTTCAAGGTTCAGCAGATGCAAAATTGAAAAAAAAGTCTCTAACCTTGGAAAAACTGTCACTCAACAAGTATGGTAACAGATCATTTGCTCTTAGTTTTTAATGTTGTCAGAACTGTAATGTGGCATAAACAAAATATTAGGATAGTTTGGTGATATTGTATATGTATTTCTCATTTCTTCTATTGCTCCTCCTCAATGCTCCAAATTTCAAACAAATTTTTGTCATGGTTCCTTAGGAATTGATGAGTAGGTAAGGAAAGGATTAACATAAACATACCATGGCAGTATGCTTTTCATAACAATAACTACATTTCCTTATATTCCACATCCTATAATCTGGAAAAAAAAATTCTGAGCCCAAACTACTGAAATTGATGTTAGTTCTTTAATTAAGAGAAACGATCTCAAAGACTACTGAATAAAAATCATGATTGAACACAGGCATCTACTTTCATTTCCTCCCCAACTCCCTTAAAACAATAATAAAAGGACTTTCAAAAGATATAAACTCACAAATGTGTGAAGAATGGAAGAAAAGAGAACACTAACAAGGTTTTAGAAGGTCAAAAGAAGATGAATAAGTGGAGGAAAAGCAGTTGGAGTAGTAGCTATGTTGCTGGACTTCCATGTATCCGACCGCGATTCCAGTCCCGGACCTGGTGGCTTAAACTCACACCAGGTGCATGGGCGTGCGTGCCCAAGATCCTGAGAGGAGAATGGAGGAGAAGGGATTGTGGCATGGACATCCCCCCTGGGGGGTGATTTCTCGCTTTCTGTCTTTCTGTCTCTCTCTGTCTGCATGGCGAGGGCACACGCCCTGTAGCAAAAACCTCTAAAAAAAAAAAAAATTAATTAGGAGAAAATAAAAACCTTGCAGAGATAAGGTGACAAAATAAATCCCACTGTCCATCTATTATCTACCTTCAAATAGGCAACAGAAAATATTTTAATCAGGAAAAAATTACACTATTTTTTAACGTTTATTTATTTAGTTGTTGAGAGAGAAAGAGAAATGGCCTTGCCAAGCCTTGATACTCTTCCCAGTCTTCCAGTCAAGATCACAGATGTGTCTGCAGGTAAGCCTGGTGTGTTCAGGTGTAATGGGATATGAACCCCGAGCCTCCCACATGGTTCCAGTCTTGCGTAGTGGCACCCTACTGTCTGTGCCACCATGGTTAGGCCAGTAATACTTTGTTTAACTGGAATATTCCAATACATAGAGGGTTTTTAAAAATTAAATATATTTACAGTTATTAATTTTATTAGGGTATATTGAATACATATATGTAAAATCAGTACACAAAAACTCAACAGAAATTTTAGCATATACATTTTGAGACACTCTCCAAGAGAAGAGTGCTAAAAATTAGAAGTAGAAAATACAAGGGCGGAGATAAAATCTGAGAGCCAGTCCAGAAACAAAAACATCTGAATAATAAGAGAACCCAAAAAGAAAAAGAGAAAAAAAAAGCTTACATCAAAAATAAAATGAGTAAAAACAGCATCTTTACAGCAGAAGTCTATGTAACTTTCCAAACTGATAGAGCCATATAGGTGAAGACAGATCCACCCAAGGCACGTTATCTGGAAGTTTCAGAGAACTTTGGACAAGGAGAAGAGCCGAGTTTTTGAAGAGAAAAGTAATGAAATGTGAAAGACTAGAGCTCAGAATATTATTGCGCTTCCCGAGAGCACTAAAATATAGCCCTGGAACTATCTATCAAGTGTGAGGGTATAAAAGGGGGTTTTCAGGAAAGCAAGTTTTAAACATTTATTTCTCATGCAGTCTCTTGGGAAGTTGCTAAAAGATGTGCTCAACTAAAATGAGAGGGGGAAAAAAAAAAGAAAGAAAGAGGAAGCATACCACACAGGGAATAAGTGCGCCATCCCGGGGGAGGTGCAGGGTCCAGACCAGAACACGTGCCCTGAGTTCAGATCCCACCAACCTCACGTGAAGTATGTCAGAAGGTACCTGAAGTGATTTCCTCAGGGAGATAAACTGACAGAACACCAGATACATCTGAAAGAACAGAGAACAGTAAGACACGTGTCAGTGAGATTGGGTTGAATTAGTGGGGAGTACACAGAAAGTACATTACAAAGTAGGTAAACCACAGCAGCAATAGCAAACACAAGACAGTGGCTACCAAGGAACAAAAGCTGTGTTGGAAAGAAAAATCTGCATAGTTAATATATTGATTTATGAGAAATTGTATTTGAATGATTATGCTAATATAAGCACAAAATATTTATCTGTACAAAATTAAAATGAAATGATAATGGGAGATAGAAATAAAATTTGAATACTGCTAAAGGAAGAGTGTTAAAGCCTTTCTTTCTTTTTCCCAAATAGGATGTCAGTAAGCACAGCCTAAAACCAAAATACTATGAAATGACACATCAAGCCTGTTATTTAAGGACATGAAGGTAAATGCCAAAACACAATAAATACTAAAACTGATGGAAGGATTGCTTCTGAAAAGGGGGAGATACGTGTGTTTTGGATGGGGTGGTTCGGAATTCTTTCTTATAAAAATTGTAAATTATTTGACCTTTAAACTGTGTGTATGTGTAACTAAAATAAAAATAGCAACTTAACAAACAATAAAAAAGAACATTTAGGGACCAGGTGGTGGTGTGGCAGAAATGCAGCTGGGCCTGCGAGAAAAGGTCTTGGGAAAAGGTTTCTGTTCCAGGGACTTGATATGAATGCCAGGTACACACGTGTGCACCTGGGATCTGGGCTGGCTGAGGTCACGGGTGGATCATGAAGCCCCTGTGTTGGGGTTCCTGACTTTTCTTTCTTGCTGTTCTTTTTTCTTTTCTTTTTTTTTTTTTTAGAGGTTTTTGCTATAGGGCCAGAAAGACAGAGAGACAGAAAGCAAGAAATCACCCCCCGGGGGAATGGCCACACCACAATCCCTTCTCCTCCATTCTCCTCTCAGTATCTTGGGCATGCACGCACATGAGCCCAGTGTGAGTTTATGCCACCAAGTCCGGGACTTGAACTGCGGTCTACTACATGGGAGTCCAGTGAAATGGCCATTACACTAACTGCTGGTCCCCTCTCTTGCTGTTTCTGTCTGTTCTCTCTGTTTTTCTCGTTCATGGAAGAAATAAATACATTAACTAAAAAAAAAGAATGAGCAGCTTTAAACACCCGTGTGGTTCATTTGTCATTTGCTTGCTTTTTGACGTAGCCTATTTTTTCTAATAAGAGAAAAAAACTATTAATTTCCTTCGTCATCATTCTTAACTACTTCAAAAGAATTGTTGACTTTTAGAAACTTAAAGCATGATGGTTGTTCTAGCAAAGACTTAAATTTAATATTTAAGTAGTTATAGTATGTGAAAAAGTTTCAGATGACAGATATTAATAATGCAACAATCTGCAAGAGAAAAAGAGTATTAAGGCTTTGATAACCCCCAACTGCCAATAGCTACTGAAAGTCAGAAATGAAGTATATCATTACCTAATGGTAATAATACTTCAACAGTAAAATCCCTTTTAAAATATTTTTATTTTGGAAGCTCTCTTGAAGGTGGTAGAATGGGGCTTAAATATATCTTAACAATAGATATCCCTTATTGGTAGTGACAATGTCTGGGAGAGTAGTATAGAAAGAGTGATTGCTTTGAGAATAAGAGATACTGATTGAAGGGACGGGCTTTGGTACCAGACCTAAGATCAAATCCTGATTTCAGTACTATGTGTTCTTTCCAGTTTCTTCGTCTATAAAGTACTGTATGCATGTAAATATTACTTAGGACAGACTTGGCAAATAATCAGCATTATATTGATTAGCAAATACTAAACAAACATTCATCTGCTTTGTTTTTAGTTTTTGCTATGGTGTGTGCACTCACCTGAGAGAGAGAAAGCAAGAAATCACCCTCCCCCTCAGGGAAGGATGGCCATGTTGCATCTCTTCTCCTCCACCCTCCTCCTGGAATTTTGGGCACACATGAACATGCACCTGGTGTGTTTTTCAAGCAGCTGGGTCTGGGACTCAAACTGTACAGTCAACCATGTCGGATCTACTTGCCTTAATTACCATGCCCTGCATCCGTATTTTTAAGGGACTTTTAGTTTTTACTCTGCCACTAATGCTTTATTTAACTCTTGTATAATGCGTTACTGTATTATTTTATAACAAAATAAAGAAAACCAAATTCAGCAATTGTGATGCTACTGTTCTAATGATGATGAAATTACACAAGAGTGTCAGATCATTGAGTTCCAAGATCTCCTACCCATTCACTGATAAATGAGCTAGCGTACTCAGAGTAAATAATTACCCCTCTACTATCTCAAGGGCAGAAAATTATTGCTCTTTCCCCTTAATGAATCCCATGGAGCTGTGTACACAGCGGGTGTGTGCTAAATGTTTGCTGATAATGATAATGACGAGGATGCTGACAGCTGTGACACACTATAAAGCTTAATTTAAAAGCCATCAGGAAGATGTAACACAAGATCCAGTTCTTGTGAATGTTGTCTGCCTGGGAAACAAATTCTATTAGATTATTAATAAAGTAACTCAGTGCACATTGCAATAGCGATTGCTTTGCTAGTATCCTGAGTTTTTGCTCATTAGCATGACCTAATTACTTCAGATGATTCAGAGGGCATAGCAAGGTCCACTTTTATTATTTTAGTGTAAAAAGTTGGCCTCCTGTAAGCACTTTCTAAATTAAGTGCATAAAACGGTTGTTATCAACCCAATTATATTTAATCCCTGTGGCAAGATTTGTAGTAGTGCGACTGTTTCCTATGTCCTTAACTTGCAATACTTCTTTGTTTCTATAATGACATAGTCTTTTTTCTATGTGGTTAAGTAGTTCATGCATGAAGAAAATGACTTTATTGGAAAGTGGAGGATGTCTCTCCATTCTAGCTCTGTCCCTGCTTTTTTGAGGTGAAACTCTGTTTATAGATTGTATTACCTGCCTTCTACGTCACTGGAGAATTAGCCAGGTAGTGTACAATGACACTCGTCCCTCCTGTGCAAAATCTGAAATCGGTCTTTAAAGATGGAGCTCTGGGGGCCAGCAGTTGGCATCATGGCTATGTCTCTGGACTCCTACATAGTCGACTGTGGTTCAAGTCCCGGACCCAGTGGCTTAAACTCACACAGGGCACGTGTGCATGCATGTGTGCCCAAGATCCCGAGAGGAGAATGGAGGAGAAGGAATTGTGGCGTGGCCATCCCCCCTGGGGGGTGATTTCTCGCTTTTTGTCTCTCTGTCATTCTAACGAGCGCATGTGCCCTATAGCAAAACTTAATGAAAACAAAAACCTCCTCTGTGTCCTTGAGGCTGGTGTGATGGTGACTGCATTGATAGGAAGAGACTCCACATAGAGGACACGCAGGGAACAGGGCCAGGATGACAGGGTACAGATAAATTTCCTCAGTGGAAGAGCTTGCCTCCATAGATGTATCAGGAAAGAGAAATTACACTAGTAATCTGAATAGGAAAATTTTAACATAAAGAATTATGAACGAGTAACAAGATATTAACTCCATAAGGAGCTGAAAGAGTTGTAGAGAACACAGGAATAGCCGACACAGAGAGCAGCCACCACTCCAGGCTGGAGGCAAAGCATCTAAGGAAAGCCCACACTGGGGAGAGCACTTTCCTCATGGCTGAGACTTAGACCTCACTGGAGAGGGTGTAGACATGCCCCCTGCCTGGCAGAGTTTTCTCAAGTGCCTTAGGGTTGGGCTGGCAGCTGGGTTTTGGCAAGACTAATGAGTTGTCCAATAAGCATTAGTGAGATTCACTCGGAACCCTGTTCATGCCAGAGAAGACTAACATCTCATTGGAAGAGCACTCATTGCTGAGACCAGCAGTTGACGTAATGGCTGTGTTGCTGGACTCCCATGTAGTCAACTGCAGTTTGAGTCCTGGGCTCGGTGGCTTAAACTCACACCAGGCACGCGTGTGTGTGTGTGTGCCCAAGATCCCAAGAGGAGAATGGAGGAGAAGGGATTGCGGCGTGGCCATCTCCCCTGGGGGTGATTTCTCGCTTTCTGTCTCTCTGTTTCACTCTGTCTTTCTGAAGAGCACACACACCCTATAGTAAAAATGTCTCAAAGAAAAAGAAAGGAAAAGCACTCACTGCAATGCAATGTTGGCAATGTTGGTGAGATTTGCTAAACCACTCTCTGGGGTGTCTATGACACGCACTTGGAAACCAAGCACAGGGGTATGTTCTTGGTACACTGGGAAGTCTCTGGCTGGGGAGCTGGGGAGATTCACAGAGCTGAGTGCCTCTTACAGCCACATACTGAATGATCTGGAGGAAAAGCCCTTCATAATCAGGACAGAAAGCCCCTTTCTCCTTGAGTGTCCCTCCAGTGCCCACATATACAATGTTAATAGTGTGCTTGCTGGCAAAAAAATATTTACGAGGTTTGGTTTCAATACCACAAAGCACAGCAATTAAGAGTGGATTTGTTGCATAGAAGCAATCAACTGAAAACTGGTATGCTAACAAGCCTGTAATATTGGAATTGAGTGTTACTAAAGGAACTTCTAGTAATGAAATTTCTAATTCATGGACCAATCATTCATTTATTAACTTGATCAAGAAGTATTAATTTACTATCTATCATATGATAGATATTTTTCTATAGATTACAGATTAAATGATTATTCTCAATTCTCAAATGAATGACTAAACAAGAAAAGCAGAGAACAGTCAATATAAAGAAACCAGGAGCAGAAGATGGGGAAAATGTCCATATATAATCCATACACATTCTCCACTCTGGGTCTATTTCCCTTTTTTTTTTTTTTTTTGAGAGAGAGAGACTTTTGCTATTGGTCAGCGAGACAAAGAGACAAAAAGCTAGAAATCATCCCCCAGGGGGAATGGCCACACCACAATCCTTTCTAAATGCTCTTCTTGGGATTTTGGGTGCATGCATCCACGCTCAGTTTGAGTTTTAGACATTGAGTCCAGGACTTGAACTGTGATCAATTCTGTGGAAGTCCAGCAATGCAACAATTACGCCATCTGCTGGTCCCATCATGGATCTATTTCTAATCTTCATTCTGGGCTATTGAAAAGAGAAAGTTATCTTCATTTTTAGAATCTTTATTTCCTTAGCCTGTACTCTGAGAAAAATGAGACATAGTAATATCAAATCTTTTTCCTTCCTACACTCATGGCCCTACAAACACTCATCAAAGAATGGACTGATACAGAGCTATCGTTTCTCCTTCAGGCAGAGTTGGTGTGGCTGACCTGCCGTCTCTTCTATTTTGCATCGCTCATAAAACTCTTGGTGTGGATTCTCAGTTAAGAGAATCCTCTCGATAGCCAAAAGGGAATGGTTATGCTGTAGGGGTAAAGGAGCAACTATTCTCTCAACCATACTCTTCAAACAAGCCCCTTAAAAACAGAGAATATGCTCAGAGCCCTCAGAGAGAAGTGAGGAAAGAGTTGAGGTGAAATATCAACAGCTCTGTTATTAAGGGATTCCTGCTTTATGCCACTTGCTTCTTCCTTTTTTTAAAGAATTATTTATTTAATTTTATTTATTATTATTGTGATAATTATTTGTTTAATTGTTATAAGACACGTACACTAACCAGAGAGAAATAGAGAGATAGAGGGAAAGTGAGAAAGCAAGCCACCAGGTCTGGGACTCACACCATGGTTGACCATGTGGGAGGTCAGTGCCTTAACTACCACACCACCTGCTAGCCATTATGCCACTCATTTCTAAAGCCACCTCTGGGGGACCAGCAGTTAGTGTAATGGCTATGTCGCTGGACTCCCATGTAGTCGACACGCCGGGCACGTGTGCGTGCGTGCCCAAGATCCCGAGAGGAGAATGGAGGAGAAGGGATTGCGGCGTGGCCACCCCCACCAGGGGGTGATTTCTCACTTTCTGTCTCTCTGTCTCTCTCTGTCTGTCTGGCGAGCACACGCGCCCTACAGTGAAAAACCTCTCAAAAATAAATAAATAAATAAATAAATAAAATAAAGCCACCTCTGCAGTTTTATTTTCACACTTCCAAAGCTACATCAGGGCCACATATTTTTAAATAAAAATAGTTTTTATTAATTTAGACTTGATTTTCTTTTTTGATAATTATTTTTATTTATTATTTTATTTTTTATCTCAATTTCTTTTATGTATTCAATCACATTAGTTAGCTTGCAAAGTGAATATCCTGACATGTGTACATTTCTCACCAGTCCAGTTGGCAATACTATAAAATTATTTTTTAAAAAAATCTCTAATAATAAATAATGTCACACACAGGTCAGACACATAAAACACTCAAACTACTTGGCTAGAGGTGTAGGTACAGAGACAATCTATGCTAATTGACAATCATAATAACAAATTAAAATTGCTTGGTCTAATTTCTCTAGTATAGGGAATATTTTCTTGAAGGTTTTCCTTGATTCCCTATTTTTCTCTCTATTCATCTTTCTGGACAAGACCTTATACCTTTTACCTGTGTGTACTAGAAAACTCAAATAAAATTATTTCAGTAATGCTGAAATATATTATCTTATACAACAAGAAGTTATATGAAAAAGTAGGATAGTCCCAGCACTGGCTAACCTAGCAGCTCATTCATCCATGTTTTTTCCATGCTTACACTTCCACTATCCCAAAGCCTTGACTTTGCTCCTCAGGCAGACTTGCCTTTGGAAGCAAGGTGGCGGTCACAGTTCCAAGTAGCACATGCAGATGTGACCACATCCAGTGCATACAAGATATTCCTTCAAGAAGAGAATGTTGTAGGCCAGCCTAATATACTTACTGCACTAGAGAGAAATAAAGAGCACTACAAATTATCCAAAAGGCAAAAAAGTATCTAAACATGATCCAAGATGAAGGGAATCTAGAAAAAATTATTCCCTTGTAGGTGTAGGAACTATTGAAAGACTAACTGTTCTCTCAGAAATCTTCTGGCCCTGGGATTTGTCCCTGAATTTTATTTTATAGCTTGAGCAATGCTGGAGACCATTTTTCTTGGAAGGAGGCACTTGTCAGAATAGCAAAGGATGGAAGAAAAAAAGAAGGACGAAGAAGGAAAGAGAAAGATAGCCTACTGCTCTCCTAGGCCAAAGCTTTAAAACTCAGGCATCTCATCAAAAATATATTTGGATACATTGCTGATAATTGTAGATGTACAGTAAGAGTTAGGATCATGTGAACAAAGTTGATTTTGGGAAGAAGCAGAACTTAAGCTGGGGCTTTAAGAGTGGGCTAGGACAGGGACCAGCAGTTAGTGTAATGGCTATGTCGCTGGACTCCCAGGTAGTCGACCGCGGTTCGAGTACCGGACCCGGCGGCTTAAACTCACGCCGGGCGCGAGTGCGTGCGTGCCCAAGATCCCGAGAGGAGAATGGAGGAGAAGGGATTGCGGCGTGGCCATCCCCCCTGGGGGGTGATTTCCTGCTTTCTATCTCTCTGTCTGTCTCTGTCTGTCTGGCGAGCGCACGTGCCCTATAGCAAAAACCTCTCCGAAAAAAAAACAAAAAAAGAGTGGGCTAGGACAAGGCAGACTTTTTCTTTTTTTTCTTTTAGAGAGCAATTTTTGCTACAGGGCATGTGCATTCACCAGAGAGACAGAAAGAAAGTGAGAAATAATCCCCCAGGGAGGATGGTCATGCTGTAATCCCTTCTCCATTCTTCTCCTGTGATTTTGAGCACGCACACACACGCACCTGGCCTGAGTTTCAAGCCATTGGGTCCAGGACTGGACATGGTGCTGCCAATCTCCTTAACTCAATAGCCAGGTCTTTTAAAGTCTGTAAAAACAATTGCAAAATTGAAGTGTGGGCTCTTCTTTCTAGCTTCTGGGTAGACTTCTTTTACTAGTCAGTTCTTTCAAGGTTGCATCCATCCAAGTGCATATCTGCAGCTCACTGGATGGTACGTTTCTGCAGAAAAACTCATCCATTCAGTGGTGGCAATCATTATTGGTGGAGAAAACCCACAGCAAGAGAGGGCATATATTCTCGCTGTCTATTGGCTTTTCAGGCTCCTTCTTCATTTCTTCCTGGGTAACGTGAGACTCCACCACTATCTTTCTCCTATGGTCTATAAGACCTCCAAAACTGGAAACACAATCAGCTATGTACATGTGGGAGTCCAGTGCCTTAACCACTACTCCACCTGCTGGCCCTATGGCAGACTATTTCTATAAACATAGGAGCTACCGTGGAGTGTTCATACCGCAGAAACTGACACCTGTAAGGTCCTGCTCATAGTCTAGCAATCTCTGATACCAAGATGGGGAGATCAGGGCTAATGGGGATACAGTGGGTGTGAAAGAAGGTTGATTCTAAGGTATATTTTTAAAGAAGAAACTTAATAACTTATTGAGAAGTTTCATTTATGGGATGAAGGGGAGAAAAGAATCAAAGGAGAACATAGGAAAATGATGCTATTAATAACCAACATAGGGATAGGAAGGACAAGTTATAAAGATGAGACTAAAAACGTTAAGTATGAATCTGATCACACATGACCTTACAGTTCATGCTACCAATTTTGGGTTTTAATTTAAAAGTAAGATTAAACTCTGAAGAATTACAAATGAGTGATATGGCCAGATTTGTGTTGTAGGTAACTTGGCTTGCTCCACAAATAATTGCATTGGATGATGACAGGCTGAAATAGGGAGAACTTTGAGGAGGCTTTTGTAGTAATTCATCTGAAAGACTGTGAGCCTCTGAATGCAGCAGTGGAAAGTGGGGTTGAGCTAAGTGAATGGACTTGAGAGATATTTGAGAGTTAAGTTTCTGAGGGGTTTGGTAAGAGAGCAGATGAAGAGGAGGAAGAGAAGAAGAAGAAGAAGAGGAAGAGGAAGAGGAAGAGGAAGAGGAAGTGGAAGAGGAAGTGGAAAAAGAAGAAGAAGAAGAAGAAGAAGAAGAAGAAGAAGAAGAAGAAGAAGAAGAAGAAGAAGAAGAAGAAGAAGAAGAAGAAGAAGAGAAAACAAAGGAGGAGGAGGTTGTCATCAGGAACAGAGCCAGAGTTTTGGCTTTATCTTTAATTTAGTAGAGAATGTGGGATGAAGGGAAATTTCACAAATGGGGCAATGTGGGGAATGACTTTGTTCTTGAGTGTACTCCATTTGATGTGACAGTGAAGCATCCAAGTGGGGATGGGGATGGGTGTATGTGTTAGAAACTCAGCCCAGTCGGCAGCTCTGTGGGCACTAAAATTTAAGGAATGCTAGGCCTGCCTGCAAACCTGGTGGGACATGCTTACAGGGACACACACTGCTTTTGGAAAGCCACTTTAAAAAAAATGACGCAACTTTAGGGTTCTTTTGGATTCAAAAAGAAGGGATGGATTATTATTTTTTTTAAATTATTTTATTATTATTATTTTTTAATTTGACCAGAGAGAGACAGAGAGAAAAAGAGAGAGAAAGGGAAAGCGAGATAGTAAGCTGCAAGATCCAGGACTCTAACCTTGGTTGGCCATGTGGGAATCCAGCACCTTAGCCACCACGCCACCTACTGGCCCAGGAGGGGATGAATCCTGAGCCTCACATAATTAATCATATTATGCTCTCATTTATCCCCTAGGCATGCACCCTAGTGTTCCTGGGTAAAAGGTCTTAAAAATGCAGAATGAATCATCATTAAACATGCTTTCCCTCCATAACTTTGGTGGAGAATCAAGGTAAAAAGTCTTAGTAGCGAGGGTCACCAGGGTCATGAGTGGCATGCTCTGTGATGAAAGTGCATCAGCCACAGTGGAGGTGCTTTTAGGGATTCTTTCCACTAGAGAGCAGTGGTCTGGACGTGAAGCACCAGGAAAATTGGTGGTGTCTTTAATGGGCACTTGGCATAGTGACCATTTTCATGATTATCACACAAAAGGTCTTAAAATACAGCCCACTAGTACCAATTTATATAAATCTGAAAGAGTGCCTTATTAAGGAAACTTAGGAACAGCAAACTAGCAGAGAATACATGATCCCCTGAGCCATCTGGGTCCATATAGAGCTATATTAGGCCAGGAATGATTGAATGGAAACAACAAGCAAAAGTGTCCTTGAGGGACCTAACCCAGAAATGCATTACATATTTATAGGAGCAAGACCTACCTAGCCCTGTATTATACAACAGAAGCTTTCTGGCCCAAGAAAGAGCGTATTAGAAAAAGGGAGTCTCTGGTATCCCATAGCTGGTGTCTGCCATTTTACCAGTGAGCTAATTCAGACCCACGGAACCAACTCTTTGCTAGGCTATTAGACGGAGAGAGGAAATCAGCCCTCCAAGGTCTTACAGATTTATCTTTCTTTCATGTTAGTCTACAAAATGTTGCCAGTGCAAACTTTAGCACCTTGGGTTTAAAAAAGAAAATAGCTTGTCTCATATGCAGTCTAGTTCTCAGAGATAGGAAAGATCTCTCACTAGAGTGGAAGCTTCAAAATTTTCAACTTAGGAAGGGCTTAGCTGCCTTGGCAATCCTCGAGAAACTCCTAGAATGATCTGGAAAAAAAAATTAAAGTAGGTTGATCCCTCAAAATATACCAAAGGAAAGAAGCCAGAGAAAATACTCTTTGTTAACTCAGAATCATAACCTGGGGAAAATGGATTATCTGTAAAACATACATAGATACAAAGATATTTAGTTGATACAACAAATGGATTTTATAATGTTTACATATATTTTACATATGTAAATATTATATCTGTGTGACAGAATTAGTTATCCTATGATCCCTCTATCAACAAGTCAGTAAATTTAATCTGACATCATTTCATTTAAAGTATGTGATATCTCAAAAAGGGTCATTATTTTAGTTTTATTTAAGAAAGAAAATTCTGATACTATGGAAACGTTTTTACTGACCTACTTTAGTTTTTGCATTGAGTTGGAGGAAGGAGTAAATATAGAAAACAAAAATCAGAGAAACTAATTCATTCTTGTTCTTCCTGCTTTCTTTTTTCCCCTAACACAATCTCGAGCTCTTGTTTTCTACTTTCCTTAAAAAGTTAAATTCTCTCTAAGGATTAGTACTTTAGATCTATATATTTATAATTAGTAAAAACAAGTCATCTAATAACACATACATTTATGCATGTGTGCTTATCTTTTTCTTAAAGCCTAAATTCAGTACTATTACTATAACAGACACTATCAGCTAGACCCCCATAGCATTCTCCCTTCTTCCTTTTATTAATAAATCATGCTTCTTGAGGTCTTGAGTCCCCAATTCAAGTCTGAGCAGACACAAGGCCACCCAGCTGTACTACATGCCCCTGGCCTTATATGTAGCTGTGACATTGTGGTGACTTTTCCATGAAGGGAATGTGAATAGAAGGAACAAGTACATTTCTAAGATATTTGCGTACCTCCACTTTCTTCTCTTTTCTCCCCTTCCAACTAAGTGGAATAGGCACTGGAACACTGGCTTCTAGAGATGGAAGCCATGTATTGAGAATGCCAAAGGCAAAAATCTTTTGCTTTTTAATTAATGTGGCAGTTGAACTACCATTGTATTTTTTTCATTAATTTATTTGCTTTACATTCATTCACTGCACATCATCACAGCATGCAAAATGTGATTTCCCATCCAGAACACACTGTATAGTGGCTTAATCATACATGTTATCATCAACAAGTAATCTTCCTTTTCTTGTTCCATATATATATATATATATCTCCTTGGGTGACCTCAAGAAGCATAGATGTTCCATTTCAAAAAGAATCAAACATCTACCATACTTCAGTCTTTTCATTTTTCTTCCTCTGTCAGAACAGCTTCATTGATACTCTTACCACATGTCCAAATTATGGTAAATTGTTATCTATTTTAGCACTGTATTGGGAAAGTATGTAGCTTTGACGTCTTTAGAACATACTTTTCATCTAATTTATCATTGTCCTGTATCTTTCTTTATGTCCAATTTGCTGAGTAAAATTTCAATCATTTCTTGAATACCTAGGTTTTTTGGTTAATCCTTCAAACTGGCTGCTGGTATATTTTTAGCACACCAGATGTTATATGTATGTTTGACTTGTTTTAACACAATGTTTTTGAGGCCACTTTAATTTAGAAATGTGCTCTGAGAACACCAAGTATTACTCATTGCATTAAATCTGTGTCTCCTAGAGGACAGAATGGTTGCATTAAATTAAGTCTCTGTCTTGCTAGCTGATATCCCAAGATTCCCATTCTGATAGACCGTGTTGACAATCAATGAAAGCAATGTCTCAGTACACAGACTTGTAGTGTGACTGGCTCGTTTGATAGAAGTAAAACATGCAGTTTTTGAAATGAAACTGTCTAAGACTCTAAGGAATATTACATAACCATTTCTATGTGCAAAGGCATGATTAATTAGTGTGCTCTATTTCACTCTCTCTTTTGTTTTCATTTTTTTAACTAACCTTTTTTCATCCCTAACATATGTTTACAAAAGCCTTATATTTCCTGGTCCTTTACAGAATACTTGTCATCCTTACATTTTCAAGAATTACAGATTATATTCTTTTGCATTGGAATAACTCACCAAGAAGTTAGCTGTTGCAAACGCGGTGACTGAGAAAACATAGTCTTTTCAACAAATAGTGCTATAACAAGAGGACATCCACATTTTAAAGAACATTAATCTAGACAGAAACCTTTCATTGTTCATAAAAATGAACTAAAAAATGTATCACAGATCTAAACATAAAATGCAAAACTATAAATATCCTACAAAATAAGATATTAAAAACTAGAGATTACCTAATGTTTGACAATATCTTTTAAGATATAATACAAAATCCATGATCCATGAAAGTTTGATAAGCTGAACTTCATTGAAATTAAAATTTTCTGCTCTGAGAAAGACACTGTCAAAGCAAAAAGAGAATCGTAGAGCGACGGAAAATATTTGTAGATGTATCTGATAAAGAACTATTATTTAAAATGTGCAAAAAAAACCCTCTTACAAAAGGAAAACAAAAACCAATCAAAAATTGGTCAAACACCTTGACAGACACCTCATTAAGGAAGGTAGACAGGTGGCAAATAAGCCCATATAAAAAGATGCTCCATATCACACATCATCAAGGCAAGGAGATATAAATTAAGACAAAAATGAGATACTATTACATATCTCCAAGAATGGCCAAAATCTAGAATGCTTATGGCACCAGACACTGATAACAATGTAGGACAACCGAAACTATCATTCGTTGCTGACAGGAATCCAAGGTGGTACAACTACTTTAGAAGATAAATTGGCAGTTTATTGCAAAATGAAACCTACTCTTACCATATGATCCAGCAATAGTGCTCCTTGGTATTTACCCAAAGGAATGGAAAACATGCTTACACAAACACCTGCACGTACATGTTTAAGCAGCTTTATTCATTAGTGCCAAAACTTGGAAAAAAACATAGTGTCCTTTGGTAGGTGAAGGAATTAGCTGTGGTACCTCCAGATAATGGAATATTCTCAGCACAGTAAAGAAATGTTCTGTCAGACCATAAAAAGACATGAAAGAAATTTAAATGTATCTTGCTAAGTGAAAGAAACCGATCTGGAAAGTCTACATAGTGTATGATTCCAACTCCATGATATTCTGGAAAATATCAAACTATGGAGACAGTGAAAAGTTCAGTGGTGTCTAAGGACACAGGAGAGGAAAGGTTAAATGAGAAAAATTCAGGATTTTCAATGTAGGGAAACTAGTCTACTATAATGGTGAACACATGTCATACATCTGTCTGAACCCATAAAATGCTAACCAAGAGTGAACCCAAATGTAAACCATGGTCTTTGAATGATAGTACTATATTGATATAGTCTCATCAATTGTAACAAATACAACATTTTGGTTACAGATGTTGATAACGGACTAGGCTACCCATGTGTGGGGTATATAGGGAATCTCTGTACCTTTCACTCAATTTTTCTGTGAACCTAAAACTTTCCTAACACATAATGTCTACATTTTTTTTTAGGATGTTAGTGGTTTTGCAAGCAAAATTTTAAGGACACAAAAACTTTCATTGCCTTACAATATCTTCTTCTTGTTATAGCAAATCGCATCCTCATTATCAATGCCCCGCATTTATGAAGTATTGTCTTTAAAAATCTCTATTCAAAACTTAATTATGCCATCTTACATTGATAGTACATAATATATTGATGAAGTGACAATGTTGGATATTTTGAAGGTTCTCCACATGTCATGTCGCCAGATGGCATGAGGTTTTGGATTAGAAGATGGATGTATTTCTATACAATGGTAAAACATTAATGTGGTTCTAGTGTACATTGAATCAGACAGAAAGTATCGAGACATACTGAATTGGGAAGACATCTTCCCCAAATTCCAGGGTGAGATATCCAAACTCCTAACCCAACATTCACATATGGTAAGCCTGTTATGGCATCCTGAAAGTAGCATATCTAAAGACAAAACCCTGATCTTTACCTTAAAACTTGTTCCTCCTCTTTTTCCAGATGCTAAAGCTCAAAGCTGGGAATCATCACTGACTTTCCTTTCTCTTGTATCCCACATTCAATCCACTAGAAAATTCTATTCAACTTTCAAGTCTATCCGAGCCCTCACCAGTGCCCCACTGCTCTGCTCTAACACCATCTTCTCTTCCCAGGCTGACTTCAATAGAGGCACAACTCCATCCCTGACCCTCTATTCTCAACGCTGCAGTTGGAGTCATACAAGTAAAATGAGATTTTAGAACTATGAATATGTAGTTGAGAAAGAAAATAAACTGAAATGCTTTTCTATTCATCTATGATAAATATGAATATCAGACAAAATAGAATTTATATATGAATTGTAGTAGGAATAGTGAGTAACACTACTTTATGTTTTAAAAGCTCAAATTAAGCATGAAAGATACTAAGCAAAAGCTCACAGATTCACAAGGAAACACTGACAAATTTCCAATTATTTTGAAAATTTAACAAGACTTTATTGGACTAAAAATGTAAAGATGATAAAGATTTGAAAGCAAAGTTATGAATGTCTACACATATCTCTCACACACATACATACACAACTTTTTGCAAAAACTGACCACATACTAGATTGATAATTCTCAATAAATTTTAAAACATCAGTATTATATAGACTACTTGATCAAAGTTCAAGAGAAGTAAATTTGAAACTAGAACATTATTTAAATTAAGACAAATATGCCTAGAGTTTTATAAACGCACTCCTTATGATATCAACCACAGTAAAAATTATAGAATATTTAGAACTGAATGACAATAAACATAGACATACTGAAATATGAGAAATGTGAGAAGTGGTACTTACTGGTAGTTTGGAGAATAATACATTTATTTTTAAGAATGGGGAATGGGAGCCAGAAGATGGTGTAGCGGTTACATTGCTGGACTCACACATTGGTGACCATAGTTCAAGTCCTGGACCAGTAGCTTGAAACTCTTGCTGGGCACATGCATGTCCAGGATCCCAGTAGAAAAAGAGATCTCAGTGTGGCCATTCCCCACCTCGGTGGTGGGGGTGGGTAATTTCTCACTTTCACTCTCACTGTCTGTCACTATCTGTCTCCAGCAAGTGCATGTGCCCTAAGGCAAAAACCTCTTTAAGAGGGGGTCCTGGAGGGTGGGGAGGAGAATGGGAATGATTAAAGTAAGCTGAGCATGGTACTAAGAAAATAACTAAGTAAATAAATAAATAAAGTACATGAAGGAAGTAATAAAATTACAGAAATCAGTGATTTAGAAGGAGTGGGAAAACATATGATCAACAAAATAAAGAACTAACACTTTGTGGAAATCAGAGACTCTTACCACAAAAGACACTTGCAGAGATGCTTTTACAGATACATTGTCCCAGTTTGCAAGGAAAAAATAATCCTTGTATTAAGTTAAAAATTTCAAAGACCGGATTCTAAAAGAAGATCAGCAAGCAGACTGATTATATAAATTTAGTTCTTAACACCCAATCCAGTAAAATAGAGAAAAGGAAAATATAAACAAATCTTATTTGTAAGTATAGGCACAAAAATTCTATGAAAAAATATGACAGAATTCAATGCATTATTATTTTGCTATGAAGGACATTATTAGGTCTATTGGCAGAATTTAAATAGGATCTGGAAAATATTGTAGTAATATATTTCTACATGAAAACCTATTTGTTTTTTTGTTTAAATTTGCTATAGGGTGCATGTGCTTGCCAGAGAGAGACAGAGAGAGTGAGTGAGAAAGCATTTCCTCCACACCCATGCTACAATCTTTTCTCCTTCATTCTCCTTTCCAGACTTTGGGCGTACAGGCATATGCACCCAGCATAGTTTTCAAGTTGCTGGATCTGGGACTTGAACCAAACGGTTGGCCCTGTGGGATTCAGCCACTTTAACCGCTATGTCACTGGCTGACCCAGTTTTAACTTAGTTCAATGGCTGTATTGTGTGTATGTGGGAGAATGAAGGCCATAGACGTTAAAGAATTCAGAGATGGTATGACATCAGGCCTCAACTTGGGTGGCTTAAGGGGGAAATGCTCTTGGTGCTAGACTTGCAACTATTTTTTATGAATTTGTGATTCATTCAAAATTAAAATATTTTAAATATTTTTAAAACTACACATTGAAACCACGTTTAAAAATGTTGCCCTTATCATTGTTAATGTAAATCCATTTATACTTTCTCCATTACTTTCTACTTCCATTATATAATATGATCTATGTTACTTCCATTGTGTAATATGATCTGTGTATGCTGAATTTTGATTTAGTATTATGACAGAGATTAAGAGTATAGAATCTTGTTCAGGGTCAAATACCAGCTCTGCCACTTAGTATCCATGTGATCCAGGCAGGCTAGTTCACCTGTCCATTGCTAAATTGATTGCTGAGTTCCCTCACATAAAAAGTTAGGAGAAGGGACTAGCAGATGGTGTAATGATTACGTCACTGGACTTCCACATAGTCAACTGCAGTTCGAGTCCCAGACCCAGAGGCTGGAGTCCCAGACCCAGAGGCTTTAAACACGCTGGACACATGTATGTGCATGCTCAAAGTCCTGAGAGGAGACTGGAAGAAAGGGATTGTGGCGTGATAATCCCCCTGGGGGATGATTTCTTGCTTTGTATCTCTCAGTCTCTCCAGTGAGTGTATGTGCTGTATAGCAAAAATCTTTCTAAAAAAAAAAAAAAAGTCAGGAGGAAATGAGCTAATATACATAAGTTATTAAAGTATTGACTGGTACATATTAACTGATAAATAAATATTAACTATAGTTGACCCTGTTACAGGAAAGATTTTGAGTTATCATTCTAGCATATTCACAATATACTAATAATACAGCGATAGTAATTACAATAACACAATACTAATAAGATATTTTAAAACCATGGCTCACAAGACTTTTTTCACTACTTATTCTTTTCATTCTATCTACATTAAATTTTTAGCTATTTCTCATAGAACTGGGCTTTAGATGTGATACACAACTGATATAGAAACAACAATAGTTTGCTAAGGAAGAACTTGAAAATGGCTTGAAACTGAGTTTAGGGCTGTGTGCTTCAGATAATAACACACTTGGGACGATACTTCATAGAGGTTATATGAGCCAGCTTAGGCTGTAAAAGCAATACCAGTGGTTGCCTGGCACCAGGCTATTTTCTGGGAAAGCTGTGCTAATGAAATGCAGTCTCAATTTTTTGGGCTGGTGATTTTTGGTTCATTATCAAAGAAATATAGAGGGTTTCCTGCTCGGAACCCTTATGCTGAGAATTAGATGACCTCCACAAAACAGCTCAGCAAATTCCCATGATGTCAGTTCACTGAGCAGTTTTCAAGGCGGTAGGTCATGGCTGTGTCTTCTTAGCAATATTCCCACAAAGTGGAGAAAAAGAGGCAGGGGGTTGGCAACTCTGCCCTCTCTGTCCACAAAATAAATAACTGAATCACACTGAGTCATTCTAGCACTACCCACGGTGTTTCTTTCTAATTAGAGAATACCTTTTTTTCCTTTCAGTAGAAATAGATTTCTCTGTTTCTTTCTAATTAGAAAATACCTTTTTTTCCTTTCAGTAGAAATAGATTTTCATGGTTCTTTCTAGATCAAGTTTATATTGACTCAGTTATTCAGATCCCAAAGCAGCTGCTTAAAGAGTTACATGCACAGATCTGGCAAGGTGTGCCTCTGTTGGAATTTGCATTAAACTGAAGGGAGAAGAAAAAAGCAGCAAGTGGAAGATAGAACAACAATGCTGCTGGATTCATCTTCCATCAAGACCTGGTTTATTTCAAGAATAGCTGGACCATATACCCAGCACAGTCCGTGTGTTTTCCTAGATAGTTAAACTTTAAAATTTGCAAGAGATAAATATAGAAGATTGCATAGGAATGAAGACATGGTTGCAATTGGAAGGACAAAAGAATTTTGGCTTTAGTGAACATGAATAGTAAGAATATTCTTCCTACTGTCGGCTATTGCTATTTTTAATTTCTCTCTGTACTTGTAGGTCTACTGACCATGATCTACCCTTCACTTAGCAAGCTCTCTAAGGTTTTGTTTTTATTTTTTGCTTGTGTGTGTGTTAATTTTGGCTAGAGGGCACATGCACTTGTTGGAGAGAGACAGAGAGAGGGAAAGTGAGAATGTACCCCCAGTGGAAGATGGTTACACTGCAATCCCTTCTCCATTCTCCTCTCAGAACTTTGAGCATGCACTCATACGTGCCTGGCTGTTTCCCACCAAGTCCTGGATTTGAACCACACAGATGGTTATGTGGGATTCAGCTGCCTTAACCACCATGCCACCAACTGGCCCCTTTAAGATTAATTTTTTTTTTTTTTTTTTTGGAGAGGTTTTCGCTATAGGGCGCGTGCGCTCACCAGAGAGAGACATAGAGACAGAAAGCGAGAAATCACCCCCCAGGAGGGATGGTCACGCTGCAATCCCTTCTCCTCCATTCTCCTCTCAGGATCTTGGGCACGCACGCACACGCGCCCGGCGTGAGTTCTAAGCCACCGGGTCCGGGACACGAACCACGGTCGACTACGTAGGAGTCCAGCGACATAGCCATTACGCTAACTGCTGGTTCCCAAGATTAATTTTTTATACTCTATATCTGGAGCACTTTGCAAAGAGTGACTGGCACTTTGCAGATGTTCAATGGTTTAATTTTTAATTTTGTTATTTCTGGTACATTAGGCAGTTGGTCAATTTTTCCCTCTTTTTCTCCCCCCGGCCCTCTGGTATTGTATCTTGGCCTCTTTCTGACATCCCTAGAAATGCGTCCATTTGACTCAAAGACCTGCTTTAAACCATACCTGCCTTTGAGGTTTTCTTTCAAAGCAGAATAACCAGATTCAAAGAACCACTGAGTCAGAATGCTGTCCAGTGGAGATGATCAGAGCCGAAGAACTCCAAGCACTCTGGTTTCATTCCCATACGATCCCTAGTGTGAAGTTCAATTCAGCAGACTACCTGATTCTGATTCTGTTCAATGCTTAATTCTCCCTGCTAGCTTCCTTTGTTCTAACTCAATATCCATTGAGTAGTATTTTAATTATTAGCTTTCTTTATAATTCTTCCTGTGCAAGAAAAGATCTGCTGGCCATCCACACTTTATATTTTTTGATACCTATATTGGTTATTTTTTCCAATAAGTTCTTAAGTCAAAATTCAGGTTTCATATATCAGTTTTGAAGTTTAATATGGGTTAACCTCTAGGATGTGATGAACAGTTTTTGTTTTTGTTTTTGTTTTTTTTAAAGAAAGAAAGAAAGAAAGAAAGAAAGAAAGAAAGAAAGAAAGAAAGAAAGAAAGAAAGAAAGGAAGGAAGGAAGGAAATCAGGAAGCTACAAAGCTGAGAAACATCTAGACTTTGGAAAGGAACAGCAGCAATCAAGTGAGGTCTTCTGGAGACATAGCTACGGGGCCTTTCCCCTGGTAAGGGTATATGCCTGACCTTATGGCTTTCCATGCACTCAACCCATGTCATAGTATTTCCCTAATAGACATGGATGATGTTGCACTTTCTACCACTTGATTGCTTGGTCCCAGACAAAGATTTGATTATTGACTACCTAATCTCCACTGGACTTTCCATTTGGTTAGTTAAAAATAAACATTTCAGTGGGCATTTCTACAGTCACCAGGCAAGACCACTGCACAGCTCACCAGATCACTTCAGCCATGCCCATGACCCCTACACGACACTGTGCAATTATTTGTGGTGTGAGGAGAACCTTGACAGACGATATTATTACTTAGGATCTTACCAGTGCTTTAGTATGAGAATCTTAAAAGATGAAATGATTATGCCAAGATCAACAGAGTCAATAAATGACAAAGATGAAATTTGAAGCCAGATCCTAATTTATGAAAATACAAATAATACATTAGTTTGAACTTCACTGGATCTTGCATTTTAGTGTACTTAAGAATCCTTGTGACTCTGACTCTAGACATTGAACTAGTCCAAACAGTTAGCTTCTTTCTCTCAAAGCAACTGTGGTGAGATGACGAATAGAAACAAATCATAGGAGGAAAAGGTGGATCTAATTATTAACAAAAATTTGTGACAAACTTTTGAAAAAAAACAAAGTGCTTGGGTTGAAGGGGATACAGAGATAACAATGGTAAAGACTGGTGGGATAACAGCTTTTAAGTAACTCAAATTCAGCATAATATAATTTTTTAAATAATTACTTTATTTAACTTTATTTATTTATTTATTTATTTATTTATTTATTTATTTAAACCAGAGAGGGACAGAGTGAGAGAGAGAGAGAAAGTGAGACAATAAGCTGCTAGGTCCGAGACTCAGCCATGTGGGAGTCTAGCACCCTTAACTACCACACCACCTACAGGCCCTAGCATAATATAATTTTTTAAAAATAAAAAAGAAATATAGAACATACAGAGTACAGAAGTAGTTCCAAAATTGGTACAATAGAAGTAATAGTGAAAAAAGGAAAATGATAAGTCAAGAAGGAAATACTTAAAGAGATAATAAAGATAAATTTTGCTGAATTAAAGAAAGATGAAAAGACTTAAGATTGAAAGTCCTTAAGAAGATATAGAAAAGGAAAGGAAAACTACACACTCAAATCTATTATTATGAAATTTTAAAACATGAAAGAAAATCTAAAATGATCTGAAAGGACAGTAAAATCCCTGGAAGGAGATCTGCTGAGCCAAAGAATACATGTATTTATAACATCGGTTGACTTTGCTATGTAATTCTCCTCAAGAATTGTACCAATGTGTGCTCTCACCAACGAAATGTGAGAGATGTCTGCTTCCCTTCAGTCTAGCCAATGCTGTGTTATCAGATTAGAATTTTTGACAGTTTGATGAATGGCATTTCAGTGTATTTTTAGTTTACAATGATCTCTTTATGAATGAAATTCAACATATTTTCACATGTTTCAGAGCCATTTAATAAGTACAGGACTTCATATGAACCGCCTATGGGTCTTTTTGGCTCACTTTACCGTCAAGGTTTTGCTCTTCATTTATATTTTGTTGATTTTTATTTGTATTCACTTATGGGCAGAAATTTCTGATCCTTATATGAACAAATGTCTGAATAAATGTATCTGCTATATTTTCTGAATTTTTTATATTGTAAGAAGGGCTTTCTCAGGACCAGCAGTTAGCATAATGGCTATGTCACTGAACTCCCATGTAGCTAACCGCGGTTTGAGCCCCAGACCCGGTGGCTTAAACTCATGCCGGGTGCATGTGCGTGCGTGCCCAAAATCCCTAGAGGAGAAAGGAGAAGGGATTGCAGTGTGGCCATCCCCCCCACCCCAGGGGGTGATTTCTCGCTTTCTATCTCTCTGTCTCTCTCTGTCTTTCTAGCGAGCACACATACCCTATAGCAAAAACCTCTCAAAAAAAAAAAAAGAAGGCTTTCTCATGGTAAGGTTAGAGTTCTTGAGAAATATTTTTAAAAATAAATTTCTAAGACTATGCCTTGGAATTTATGTTCCTGCCATTTTGGTATGGGACTAAAAGTCTGCTTTCACTAGTTCTGCTGGAGCCTAACACACCCTCATGGTAGATACTCAGCCAGTGCCTAATGGGACAGTAATCCAAATGTCGCTTAACCACTTCTGAAAGCACAGTTCTGATGCTCAAAGGGAGAAAAAACATCTAACCATCCAAAAGTAAAGTTATGATCACTCTTCAGTACTTAAAATGTTCACAAATGCACGGTCAGCAGATGGCATAATGGTTATGTTGCTGGACTCTCACATAGTTGACCACAGTTCGAAACCCAGATCTGGCAGCCTAAAACTTGGACTCGGTGTGTGTACATGTGTGCCCAAGATCCCAAGAGGAGAATGTAGGACCATCAGACTGACCATCCCTCCTGGGGGGTGATTTCTCACTTTCTTTCTCTGTCTCTCTCTGTTTCTCTGGCTGGCGCATGCTCCCTATAACAAAAATCTAGCTAAAAAAAAATAGTTCGCAAATGCATAATGTTAAAAGTTACAGAATTTATAAAAAGAAGCATGTGAGTAGCACTCCTCACACAGCCCCATTGCAAAGATACCACTCGCCCCCAAAGTAACCACAGCTCTTCCTAGATAAGAGACCACTAAGAGCAAATGAGTTGACAGTGCAGCTCAGATCAGGCTGTGCAGAGGATGGGTAGAGGCTAGCACCTCTGGAAGGAAAGAGCTTGTTTCTTCATTGACTTCTCTCAGCAGCTCACTATACTCAAAGTTATCTCCCTTGTAATTATTCCATCAATTAGAGAATTACTGATTTATTCAGCATCCCAAACATGCACGCGTGCGCGCGCACACACACACACACACACACACACTGGGTCACTTAGTTGAGTATTCCTCCACCCTAACTGAACAATACAATCACCTGGGGAGTTTTATAAAACTCCCAATACCTGAGTCCCAAGTCAAGCCAATTAAATCAGTGTCTCTGGAAGTGGAGTCCAACAAAGTCTAAGATCTCCCCGGGTGATTCTAGTATGCAGTCAGGACAGAGAACAGGTGCCATGGTTCAGTCCCTTCCTCTGGTTAATTGATTAGCAATCCATGAACATTGAAAAGCAAGTGTAAGGATGCAATGAGAATTTTGATAAACTGAGAAGTCCTTTTGGAGAATGGCATGTTCCTAGGAATAACAATTCTGGATAGGGTGTTGCAGTAAAGAATTTGTATTTCTAAAGAGTGGTATGAAGAACAACAGAAGATTTGACATTTGCTTCATGATTCCAGAGTGCCTGAAAATTGTATTTTGTTCTTATTTTTTTCTTATCATTTTAAAGGAAAGAGTAAAAGTTACATAGTAGCCCCATTTATTCCTTTCTATTTTTATGCCATACTCTCCTCTAGTACACACACACACACACACACACACACACACACACAGTATATATACTTTTTTGTTTCCCATATAGCCTACTTCCCAGACATGAAACTTCAGATATTTAGCAGCACAGAAATTGAGTAGGATTTTAAAACCAAAAATGAAACAAGCAAACAACAATTCCCGCCCAAAGAAAACAACCAAATGTATTGTTCTAACCTTTAAAGACATTTGTCATGTTGCAGCAATTTTCCTCTCACTTTCTGAATGTTTAAATGTGAATGAATGGGCTAGTGCATAGCTTATCTACTATATCTTCATACTGGCTGTTGGTATTTATAGATAATCTTTTGGGAAATAGCTACTGTCCCCAAGCCTAACAATCCCCTTTCTGTTTGTCACAGTCTTTTCCAAATTAGATGCATATGACCTAAAATGAGAATTTCTTTCATTCTAGTCATTTTCCCCATATTCTCAATTTTTCTCTTTTCCCACTAAATCTTTCTTTTGTATGTTTTTCCACAAAGTAACTTGGTTCATATTTGTTCACTGCAGTTCCAAACAAAGAATATCTTTACAAATACAATTTGTCTATATAGACTGAAAATATAACAAATATGACTTTTTGACAGGATTAGTTTGGTTGCTGCAGAAAAAGAAAATAGCTTCTAAATTTTTGGCCAAGTGTTTATTAAACCCATTGTCCTTTAATTCTAAATTTTTAGTGTCACAATAAAATAGATCTTCACTTAATGTGTATATAATACATGTTATATTGAAGGCTCTAAAAATAATGCTAAGCAAAACATAAGCAACTTATCATGAAACTAAGTTCTACTGATACCAGAAGGGAATACTTTTAAATAGTTGCAGTGTAAAATGAGCTTTTTTTTTTTTTACAGAAAACATGACTATATACATAGAAAAAAAGAAAAAAACAAGATCCACATTCCTCTCAAAAAAATTTTTAGAAGTGATAAATGAATACAGTAAAATGGTAGGATACAAACTCAAATAAAAAAAAATCTATAGTACTTTTATACACCAAGAGTGAACAGACCAAGGTAGAATTGAAGGAAGAAATTCCATTTACAAAAGTCATGGTGAGGAGGGGGGGACAACTAGGAATAAACCTAATCAGAGAAGTGAAAGACTTCTGAAAGGAAAACCATGAAAAACTAAAAAAAGAAATTAAGAATGATATAGAAAAGTGGAAAGACATTTTACATCCCTCGATTGGAAGAATAAATAGTGGGACCAGTAGTTGGTGTAATGGCAATGTCGATGGATTCACATGTAGTTGACTGTGGTTAAAGTCCTGGAGCCGGTGCCTTAAACTCATGCCAGGAGCATGTGCATGCGTGCCCAAGATCCCAAAAGGAGAATGGAGGAGAAGGGATTGTGGAGTGGCCATCCCCCTAGGGGGTGATTTCTTGCTTTCTGACTCTCTGTCTCTCTCTTTCTGGTGAGTGCACATGCCCTATAGCAAAAGCCTCTCCAAAAATAAGTTAATATCAGATATCAAAATATCAATTCTACCCAAATTAATAATTCCTCGCAATTCCAGTCATTCTTCACAGAAATAGAAAAAAAAATCATAAAATTTGTATGGAATTATAAAAGGCCCCATATTGCCAAAGCAACACTGTGTAAAAATAGTAAAGTAGGAGGCATCTCACCTTCCAACTTCAAAATATATTACAAAGGTGGGATAATCAAAACAGTATGATGTGATTAGCATGAAAAAGCATGTAGACTAATGAAACAGAAAAAAATAGCTTATAAGTAACCCCTAAAACATACAGCTGACTGATTTTTGATATAAGACACAAAGCAATCCAAGAAGGGAAAGAAAATCTCCAGCAAATGGCATTGGAAGAACTGGATATTCACCTGCAGAAAAATTAAACTGGGCCCTGATCTCTCACTATTTAACAAAAATCAACTCAAAATAGACCAAAGATCTAAACATAAAATCTCAAACTATAAAACTACTGCTGGAAAACAAAGGGAAAACTCTTGAAGACATTGGAGTAGACAAAGATTTCTTAAATCATCCCTAAGACACAGGTAATAATTCCAAAAATAGATGTAGTGAGACCGCATCAGACTGAAAAGGTTCTGCAGAGCAAAGGAAACAAAAATCAGGGCAAAGAGAGACAACCATCAGAATGAGAGAAAATATTTGCAAACTATGCATTGGTCAAGGGACCAAGGACCAGCATATACAAGGAACTCATGCAGCTTACAAAAAAAAGATCAATCCTATTAAAAAAAAAATGGGCACAAAAGTTGAACAGACAACACTCAAACAAAGACATACAAATGACCAAAAGGCATATGAAAAACGACTCAGCATCTCTTATCATAAGAGGAATGCAAATCAAAACCACAATGAGATACTACTTAACCCCTATCAGAATGGCTATAATTTAAAAGTAAAGCATGACAAGTGCTGGCAAGGCTGCTCTGAAAAGGGAACCCTCCTGCACTGTTGGTGGGAATATAAATTAGAACAGCCACTATGTGGAAAACAATACAGAGGTTTCTCTAAAACCTACAAGTAGGGTGTCAGCAGATGATGTAGTGGTTACTTCACTGAACTCCCACATGATCAACCACGATTCGAGTCCTGGACTCTGTGGCTTGAAACTCACATCAGGTGTGTGTGCGCATATACACAAGATCCTGGGAGGAGAAAAGAGGAGAAGGAATTGCAGGATGGCCATCCTCTGGGGAGTGATTTCTCCCTCTTCCTCTCACTGGGTCTGTCTCTCTCTCTCTCTCTCTCTCTCTCTCTCTCTTTCTCTCCAGTGAGAACACATACCCTAAGACAAAAACCTTTAGTTAAAAAAAAACAAAAACAAACAAACAAAACCTACAAATAGAACTACCATACAGCCTACTGATTCCACTCCTAGATATTTACCCCCAAAATAAGAAAACATTCAATTGGAAAGACACTTGGACACCATGTTTATTGAAGCATTATTCACATGGAATCAATCCATATGCCGAAGACATAGAATCAATCCATATGCCCAAGAATAGATGAATGAATTGAAAAAAGTATGGCACGTATACACTATGGGATAATAATAAGCCATAACAATTCTTTTCAAATGAGACCCTGTCATTTGACACAAAATGAATGATGATAGAAGATTTAATGCTATGCAAAGCAAGTCAGACTATGAAAGACAGATATTGTATGTTCCTGCTCAATGTATACCAGATGTCTACACGATATGGCAGAAACTAAAAGATTAGAAGGCATAATAGCAGGGAGGACAAACATAGACACAAGAGACTGTACAGGATGGGGTGAGTAGTGGGGAGATAGGGAGAGGTTCGGGGCAGAAACAGACTTAACAGACCCAAGATTGAAAAGTTATCTGCTGATTTTGATGTGTATGGCAATATCTTCGACTTAATTGATGTGCATTGGAAGCATACCGGGAAAAACTATGTTGCATGATACAAAGATGCACAATAATTAAATGTAAATAAAATAAGCATGAGAGAAAAAAATTTAAAAAATAGTAAACTGAGCTAGAAAATAATGTAAAAATAGAGACTATGAAAATTAACCTCTTTTTTATATAAACTATGTTTATAAATTTATCTTCATTAAAAACTTTAAAAAATTGTGTTACTATGAATGAAAAAATTCTTCTTTCCCCATTAAAAATAATTTGAAAAATCGGGCAAATTTTTATTTTCTGATAATTAACAAAAGAATATCATTTCTTCACTAAAAAAGCAAGCAAAGTTATAAAAATTCAGATGATTGTGAGTTTTAAAATATCCTCAAAATGAAAATAATTTGCTAATATGTCCCCAAAGTTTTAGAAAGTTATTCTACATTTGTGTACAATATTTAATATATTTAAATACAAAAGGCATCTTACTTTTTTTGCTTATTACAGCAATACATGACAAAAAATACAGATTAATTATTATGATTTTTTTTTAAGTTTTTTAAAGCTCGTTTAAATGTCTTTTCACCTTCTGGTTTTAGATTGTATTTTCCATGTCACTTTTTAAATGAAGTGTCAGTTCTGTTTTAGCTTTAATAGTGTGTGGCTTTTAAATAGCATGCATTTAGGGTTAATTGGAATTTTCTGTCTGGTAACATTCTGGAAATTAAAGAGCTAGTTTATCAGTAAACCATTATTATCATTTCCATTTCTTCTCTTTTTTCAAATTAAGTCTCGCAATGTGACTTTTATCTTTCATGTGAGTGATGGCCAAGTATAAAATTCTTAACTATGGTAATTTTCTGGGACATAATTTTATTTTTAATGAGAAAAGTATGGCATCCTTAAATGTTTATGGAACTTTAAAAAATAAATATTGTATGGCTATAAAAATTAAATGAAAAATACTTTTCATTTAATTAAATTACTATACTGCAAATGTAATTTTTATCCTTGGTTTAATGTCTATGTCTAGGGTTGAGACAAAGAATCGTCAGAATTAAATAGAATGAAATTTAACAGGATTGAGTGTTAAGTACTCTGCCTATATTTTCACAAATATTTAACAAGAACCTCATAATAAAACTCATGGAAAAGAAAGGCTTGGGAACTGAATTAGACAGCAAAATTAATGCAAGTCAACAGTGATTGAAAAAGTTAATATGTCATTTTCCTCTGTTAGTAGATTTTTTTTGAATTATTTTTATTGTCAGGAATTACTCAAAGTATTTTATATGCATTATCTCATTTAATCAATGCATCAACATTCTTATACCCATTTTTCACATACAGACACTGAAGTTCAGAGAAGCTAAGAAATTTACCCACTATCTTACTACTTGCTAGTAATGAAGGCAGTATTTAAAACCAGCCAGTATAACTTCATATTCCATATTCTTAACTTATGTAATATATTGCCCCTTTTTAAAATAATCCACCCTTCACTTTGCTGGTAAGTTTACACTGGTGTACTCCATTTAATCTAGATAACACTACACATGTGTATGTGCATGCATGTGTGTGCCATGTACTGAAGTTTATTTCTTACATGATTATGTGTATGTATGTATATTTATTTTTCTTACACAAGTCAGAGAGACACAGAAAGAGACAGAGAAATGGAGAGAGAGAGAGAGAGACCCAACAAGATCTTCATGCTACAATCCACCCTCAGTTTTGGCTAGCCTTGGTTCAGCCCACATCTTCATGGCATTCTCCAGATGCAAACCTGACACATCGTACAGCCTCACAGAGAACTGCATTACTGCTGTGCCATTTTCTGATCCCAAGTATTTTTATGATACAGGCCAGGGTTTCTATGCTGTATTCTATGAAATGTGTCTTATTTAATGGTTATTGAGAAAAGGGAGGTTCTACGGTGAACAAGTGGATTAAATAGTTTAAATATATTCCTTTGCTGCAGGAATTCTTAATGCTTTTAGTGTGCTAAAAACATGGTGGAAGAGGATATATGCACATTTTTTTTCAAATTAACTGACTATAGAAATATTTTCTCATATAATGCCTGTTAATATTCGTAGAAGTATCCTGAGGAATAGCTGGGTTCTAGAGAACACACTGAGAAAACGCTGACCTGATCAACTGGAACTTGATTAAAAGGGAATAACCAGAAAAGCATTCCTGAAGTCCTCATCTGACCCCTTCATCACAGTGATCACTCTTTTGGACTTTCTATGGACCATAGATGGTGTCTTAGAGTTTAGTTTACCTTCAGATTAAAAGGAAAAAAAATATATATTTCTTGCACTAAGAAATATCTAAAGCAAATAGGAAAATTTTTTCTTACTATAAGTTTTAAACTTTTCTGATGATAAGTCGGAACTGGAATATGGGAATGTGGGCAAATTTCTAAAGGTGGCATATCTGTTTTTCCATGCTTTTTGTTAATGTGGAAGCTTCTGTTGGGATGATTGTGCAGAGATGGAGTTTGTTATTGAATATCACTTAGCTTCAGATCTATATGAATGTGAAAGCTTTAGTCAATTTTTCTTTAGAAATGCGGAACACAACGGGAAGCCATCATTAATCATGTACAAAATGAAGCCTGCAGATGTCAAATAATTTCTCAATTAACAAAATACTTACAGGAAATACAAAAAGATATTAATGGAGATTCTTAGGCTACAGAGCACCCTAAAAGTCAACCAGTCTACTCACTCCTCTGATGATTGAATTTCTTCTATCCACTCATGGTTTGGTAGCAGAGAGATGACAATATCCCCTTCAGCTATAGCGTCTGAGTAGAGGTGCTGTCAGACATTGAGCAGAACACAAAATTACCTGACCTTCACAACCTTCTTTTCTAAAGTTCTATAACTCTGATGTGAAGGATTAAATGAGTCTAAAATATAGCACATAATACAATTTTGCAATTGTATTTAAATAATCTTATGGTAATCTGTGTAAGGCAATTTCTGGCATTATTAGATCCCTGTTAGTAAAAGAAGCTATTTATAAAACTGTTGCTTTGTTCACACTGCCTACACACTCCACAGAAAAGAAATGCTTCAGGGAGGAAATGGAGAAGAGCTCATGGCTGAAAAATGTCCTAAAAAAATCAATAGGGGGTCTGTTTTACCTTGTATTGTCTCCTTACGTCTGATCAGTATCTGGTGTGTGCAACGTTGAGAAGCTCCTGCTGAAGCTGAGGCCACTTTTAGCTTAGTCAAATGACAGATTCTATGGTCCTCCTTTCTTCCTGTCTTTTATTCCTCAAATATTATCAATGGCATGGAGGGGAGCTTGGGATTTTTACGTACATTGCAAAAGTGTGAGCAAGAGAAACTTCAACAACTTTGGGGAATCTAGGGTAGAGAGAACTTGTGCCATTTGCACCAAGATAGCCAATCGAGTCTATGTTAGTTGAGGCATTAATTCAATAAACACCATAATTCCAAGTGAAGTGCAAGGCTATGATTGTAGGAAGATAAAGAATTCTAGACATTGGTACATGATGCTGCTATAAACATGTTAAGGATTTGGATATTAGAAATGTTAGTGAGCGATGAATCTTTCCTTCTGCCCCAAATGGGGAGGGGTAAATGTGCTTTCCCCTCGAACTCCAGCCTTAGTGAAAAGAGCCTTTAGGAAATTTGTCCAAGACTAATCCTCTGTTTGGAGGACATGGTTCACTGGTGACTAATCTCTGCCTGAAAAATAGAGAAAGGCAAAACTATAATTGGCTTGTTGCCATGGTAGCAAAATAAAACATAGTTCAGCTAAGAGCAACCAACTTCTCAGAGTTTGTTACAGGAATAAAAAAAAAAGAGAGAGAGATATTTATTTATTCCACTCACATACTGGATAAAACAAGAGGAAGACAGGTTGAAGTAGTCTTAGAGCCTTGTCAGAAAGACCTCTGACAAATCAGCGTGGACAATCCAGTGAGAAAAGCTTGAGGTGTAATTGGATGCATGAGGCTGAGAAAAGAACCAGCCAAAACTAAGATAAACATCTCCCTACAGGGAATTTTAGTACACTCGCTAAAGATAAGCTGTGGGTAAAGGTTTTGAAGAAGCCATGCCTGCCTGCTCCACCTCAATCCCATGACCACAAAAATGACATTTCAGTCCCAGAGAGCGCCCCACAAGTTTTAATCATGTAAGTACTTGTCGGTCCTGTTTCCTCTTCCTCTTCTACTTACTCCATACCTGTTGGGGTCAAACATGGCTTGATAGCCTGGAGGGGTGGGGTGGGGTGGGGCAGGGTGGGGGCAAAGAAGCTGGAACAATAGAAATCTTAATATTGAATGGAGATTAAAATTGTGGAAGTTATACTGCCCTGGAAATATTTACTAACTAGAGAAGTTAGTGAAAAAGAACATTTTTAAAATTTACATTTAATCACTTATGTCTTTAGAGTGTACAGCATTTCTTTTTCCAGCATGAATACCTTCTCTATCCGTCAAGACAAAGATATTACTATATACATTATCATCAGTAAATAGCTTCTCATCTTTTTGTCAATTAAATGTACTTGACTTTTTCTTCCCCTTTCCCTTTCCACCCTTACATACTAATTTTCTGCCACATTTCCTTGATTCACAAAAGAGCTTAATTAAACTAAAAACATGGACAAAGCTAAAATCTAGTGACAAGTACACTGTAATTTTCTTCTGAAATTTTTTTTTCTCTCTCCATTCCACTTTTTTTTTTTTTGGAGAGGTTTTTTGCTATAGGGCGCGTGTGCTCGCCAGACAGAGAGAGAGACATAGAGACAGAAAGCGAGAAATCACCCCCCAGGAGGGATGGTTACGCCGCAATCCCTTCTCCTCCATTCTCCTCTCGGGATTGTGGGCACGCACGCACACGCGCCCGGCATGAGTTTTAAGCCACCAGGTCCGGGACGCGAACCGCGGTCAACCACGTGGGAGTCCAGCGACATAGCCATTACGCTAACTGCTGGTTCCCTCCATTCCACTTTTTACTAGAGAGGTAGAAACTAATTTTTTTCCAAAAACAAAAATAAATTTAGTCTCAATTTGGTCTGTTATTTACACAAAACTCTGTAAGAATTCAATTTCTGATGAATGCAACAGATACTATTGTATTATTGAGCTTATGTGAATAACCATTCTGCCACAAAAATAAGAATGCTCACAAATATTTTCCAATTGTAGAGAGATCAGGAAGGGAGAAAAGTTTATGTTTCAATTTTAAAAATTAACAAATTGCTGAGCCTATCAACAATTTAAAAGAAAACAAACATCCTTAAATCTGGAAGACAAAGCATGGGGAAAAAAATCAATAACATTTTAGTCTAAAGTCATAGAATTGTATTTCACCAGTTTAGTCTCATGTAATTAATCTCTCTTTTGTTGAAAGTGTTACTATGGTCTGATCTTTCCATTTAAGTCTTGGAGGTTAACATTCAACATAGTTACTGATATTTCCAGATTTGCCCTTACTATTAAGTTGTTCTCTTATTTCTGTTTGTCTTTAGTTTTCTTGGTATAGCACTCTCTTCAGAACTTCTTGAAGATCTGGTCTGGTATTGGTAAAGTCTTTCAGGTTTTGTTTATCTTAGAATGTTTCAGGCATTTTCTTCCCATATGAAGGATAATTTTGCCGGATATAGTATTCTAGGCCAAAATTGTTTTTCATTTAGCACTTTGAATATATTGTTTCCAACGAGAGGTCCAATATCAGCCTGATGGGATATCCTTTGAAAGTAACTTGACGTTTCTCTTGCCAATTTTTGTATCTTGTCTCTGTGTTTTTGGTCTATCCGGCTATGATGTGGCTTGGAGAAGATCATCTTGGGTTGGATTCTATGAGCAGTCCTTTGTACTTCTTGCATGATCAGATCCTGAAGAGTTTTACAGAGAGTCACTCTCTCTCCCCTTTCAAGTCTGTTTGGAGTTGGTCACTGTGGAATGTCAGGGCTCCTGATAAAGGAATATCCAAGAAAAAAACGGGGAAACCTCATTCTATTCCAGGGGGTCCTTCTATCCCAGCAGGTCTCCTCTGCTGACTCAGTGACTGAAAGGGCCATACTGGTGGGCTTCCTGGTCAGGGAACCAAAAATGTTGCAGAAACAGACCACTGAGAAAACAAACACCACTCAGAGTATGAGAACAGGTTTATTTCACCAGCAGGCCCAGAGAAGTACATGCTCCAAATTCTGAATGAAAAAAGAAAAAAAAAATTATGGCTTCATTTGTGCATGCTCTCAATATAATGGTGCCATTCGTTTCTCTAGGTAATGCTCAGGACACCATCCTAGAAGTCTCCACACAAAGTGTGCTGTAGGACAAGCATGTATGTGGTGGTATAAGAGTGTCCATACCCCTCTAGACAGAAGACCAGGAGGAACAAGTCAGTGTCAGTAGCAGATACTAAGATGTGCAGTGGATAACTAAAACCAGTTGTCAACACTTATATCCTCTTGGGGCTCACAATTTAGGCATAACTCAAGACAGCAGGAGGAGTTATTTTATTTTATTTTTTTTTTAAGATTTTTGCCATAGGGTGCATGCTTTTGTCAGAGAGAGACAGAGAGAGACAGTGAAAGGAAAAGTGAGAAATCACTCCCTTGGAGGATGGCCACACCGTAATCCCTTCTCAAAGAGGAGTTATTCTGAATTGACTGAAACAACTTTGAGTTGATGGTTGATAGAATTTACATTTAGTAGACTAAGAATTTTTCCATCATCAAGAATAATGAGAAAATTGAGTTACAATGGTGGATTTCAGTTTGAAGCCTGAGAAATTTCTGTCCGTCACATTCAATATGTCTAAATGGTATCTGCAACTTTCAACTCATTCAACCTCTCTTTTGAATTCTTTAGTTTTTTGCATTCTTTAGTTTTTAGCATAATTGTTTTAGAACTGTGCTTCTTTGAATTCAATGTTTACATTTCCTATTTTGTCAAGTCTCATACCAAGCTGAGCTAATTGCCTTGTAGTTCTGATTAAAAACTGTTTCCTTTTTACTCCTGTTGGTACCTCCAACAAATAGCCTGTTTTCAAATCAAATCTGGATTGATGCCCTAACTTCTGAAATGGTTTCTGACTACACCATAATCCATTATGCATACTTGAAATAACTTGTCTTCAAGAGATTTGATCTTGGGAGTAGAGGACCCCTTTGGGGTTCTTAAGCATACAATTTTGACCAGTTTCGGTGATGCATCAGTAACACGGTGCTCTGTGTTGATACGGTCACATGGCAGGGTTTTTGGTTCATGTCCCAAGGTCATTCTGTGCACGGGGTAGTGGGAGGGCACAAAGTCTGCCCATGATTCCAGGAGCTGAGGCTTGGGAGTTGATCACAGTCTGAAGACCTGGTGAGGGGTGCCCATTTCTCTCTCTCTTTCTCTCTCTCTCTCTTTCCATTTCTTTCTGTCTCCTTCTCTCATGAAAGAAAGAATAAAAGCATCCAGTTTCAGAGTGACATTCTCATATGCAAAACATTTCAATGGCTTCCATTGTCAATATTTTTTCACTTCTGACCCCTCTGTTCCCTACCCTCTAATCTATTTTGTGATCATCATCCCTCAGAAATGATCTTCCAGATTTTTTCTCTATTTTGCCCCTTACATTCTTTCTTTTTAACATATTCTTCCAGAAATTTTTAATTAAAAATTACAGTGAGAAAACCATGGATTTGTATTCAGCCGTAAGAAAGAATACAGAGAGGTCCCTTGGCAAGTTTCCCTCGGCAGTAACATTTTGCAAAATTATGGCAAAATAGCACAACTAAGATTCATACAGTTGATACAATTCACTGATCTTATTCAGATTTTTAGTTTTGTTTGTACTTTGTGTGTGTGTGTTTGTGTGTGTGTGTGTGTAAGTTCTATGCAAGTTCACCACCTGTGTAGGTTTATGTTAAAAACACAGAGAAGATTCTAAACTGTTTCAACACCATGAGAATCCCTTCTGTTGTCTTTTTCTTTTTTTAAAAAGGTTTTCACCCGGGAACCAGCAGTTAGCATAATGGCTGTGACGCTGGACTCCCACGTAGTCAACCAGGGTTCGCGTCCCGGACCCGGTGGCTTAAAACTCACACCAGGTGCGTGTGCGTGCATGCCCAAGATCCCAAGAGGAGAATGGAGGAGAAGGGATTGTGGCGTGACCATCCCCCCTGGTGGGTGATTTCTCGCTTTCTGTCTCTATGTCTCTCTCTGTCTGTCTGGCCAGCGCACGCGCCCTATAGCAAAAAAACCTCTTCAAAAAAAAAAAGATTTTCACCTTAGGGCGCATGCCCTGCCAAAGAGAGAAAGAGATTAAGACAGTGAGAAATCATCGCCCCCAGGAGGGGGTATGGCCATGCTGCAATCTCTTTTCCATTCTCCTCTCAGGATTTGGGGCACACACACACACACACACACACACACACACACGCTCAACATGATTTTCAAGACACTAGGTTTGGGACTCAAACTACGGTTGGCCATGTGGAAGTCCAGTGACGTAAGCACTATACCATGTGCTGGCCCCTCTATTGCCTTTTTTACTGTCATGTTTATTTTATTCCTCCATGATCCCCTGTCTCTAACCCCTGGCAACGACTTCTAAAATCTTGTAATTTCAAAAATGTACTATAAATGGAACCTTATAGAATGTCATCTTTTGGGGACCAGCACATGGCATAATGGTTATATCACTGGTCTCCCATATAGTCAACCATGGTTCCAGTCCCAGACCTGGAGGCTTCAAACTCATGCTGGGTGCATGTGTGTGCATGTCCAAGATTCTGAGAGGAGAATGGAGGATAAGGGATCGCAGTGTGGCTATCCCCCTTGGGGTGTGATTTCTCCCTTTCTGTCTCTCTATCTGTCTCTAGCTCTCTGGTGAGTGCATGTACCCTATAGCAAAATCTCTCTCTTAAAAAAAAAAATTCACCTTTTGGGATTGACTTTTTTCACTCAGCATAATTCTCGAAAGATTCATTGAAGTTGTATTATCAATAATAACATGTAGTTAATGCCTGTCAACTGAATAAATACATAGTTTATAATTTAATATGGATAATACCTTGCTTTGTTCCAAAATTATCTCCTTTTGATACTTTTTGACATCAATTTAACAGTATGTTCCATACTTTCTAATTCCATGCAAATTGGAAAACACCTAAAGAATATGCTTTTTTTTTTTTTTTTTTTTAATCTCCATGATACTTCAGTACTTTAATACTTCAACATAGCAGGTGTTGTGGCTGGGATAATGATTTGTCTTACAAAGGCTCATGTCCTGGAAGCTTGGTCTCCTGTGTAATGGCATGGAAAGGTGGTGAAAACGTTAAGATGTCAAGACTAGCAGGCATTGTTTGGACCATAGGCGTTCCACTCATGAATAGAGTGATGTTGCCTCAGGACAGGCTATGAGTTTTCATTTTCACGAGAAGGGGTTAGTTCCTATGAGAGAAGAGAAAAGTGACTATAAACGTGAAAGCTGCCTATGGGTGGCTTTCTCTCTTTGCATGTGTCCATGGACCTTCTTCCTTCTCTCTACCATGTTGTGATCCTGGCTCTATGCCTTTTGACTTTCCAACCTCCAGAATCCTGAGCCAACTAAATCCTATACTAATCACCCAGTCTCAGATATTTCTGTCTAGCAGCACAGTAATGAGCTAAGATACCAGGATAAAAACAAAACTTCTGTGGGGAGATTTATTTTGTAGCTCCTACCTACAATTGTGGCTGAAACCCAATGGGCTGGAATGGACCAGACATAGCACAAGGAGGAGGTGAGAAAGAGCTCAGACCAAGAATCCCTAAGTTCATCCTGATAAAACAGGGTTCTCAATCCTGACTAAATAGGAGAATCAGCTGGTGAATGATTTTAATCTGCTGACTCTGGGGCTCCACAAAAGATAAATAAAGTCATAATTTGGGGGAAGGTAGAGTCGTTAAATCCAGAACTGACATTCAGTCAAAATGACTTCCTGGCTGGTATCTGGCATCAATTTTGATTGGACTGTGCCTATGTCTTACCAGTTTTTAAATATATAGTCTGAATATCACCTCTAATTATATCATATCACATGTTATACTGAATTTTAAAAATATTTAACCCATATTCTACAATATGTTAGAAAACTGGAGGAAAGTAGGTGGTATGTTTATTTAGGCACTGGTTGACTGGTTTGAGTCCTGGACCCTTCCAGCTTGAAAATCACGCTGGGAGTGTGTGCATGAGTGCCTAATATCTTGAGAGGAGAATTGAGAAGGAATTGCAGTATGGTCATCCCCCCTGGTGGGTGATTTCTCACATTTTCTCTCTCTATTTCTGTCTGCAGTGAACACATGTGCCCTATGGCAAAAATTAAAAAAAAAAAATTGTCAGAAAATTAAAACAGAATTCTGATGCTTTTAGTAGAAATCAGAGCAGGGTAAACATCACTTATAAATCCTTTCTGTAATCCACTCAAGCCAAGAGTCTATTTCTAAAACACTAAAAATAGTTGAATTTATGGACAAAGGACCAGTATTTTTTCAGTCTTTTCATTTTCATGAATTCATTCATAACAAACATTGATAGAGAATAATTCTTTTTTCCAGCTTCCTTCACTGCATTTCTCAGTCTGGTCTAATGAAATTCCTTTAAGGTTTGACAGGGAGGAAACAGAAGACTTCTAGGCGAGAGATCCAGAAAAGCTACTGTGTACTAATAAAATATTAGCTATACTCATCTTTTGTCTTTTTTTTTTTTTTTTTTTTTTTTTTTTTGCCAAAGGGCCCATGCATTTGCCAGAGAGAGCAACAGAAATAGAGGGAGAGTGAGAAAGCACCCCCTAGTGGACTGTGGTCATGCTGCAATCCCTTGTCCTCCATTACTCCATCCTGTTGGGATTTGAGACATGCAAGCACATGTGCCCAGCATGTTTTTCAAGCCACTGGACTCAAACTGCCCAGTTGGCCATGTAGGATCCTCAGCTACCTAGGTACAGAGTCAGTCCAAGCCATATTAATTTTATATATATGCCTTTTTCTCTATTATTCTTACTCTCAATTCAAATGAGATGAATAAAATTGTGGCAGCCATCTTGTGACCATGGGTGACTGGATGATAGAATAGGAAGTTTGAAAGTGATTCTTGAGTACTTTCGCTGGACTTTGAATTTCCCAATCTCTTTGTTATTTGAGTAAAATAAATCAACTATTTGTTTCAGATTCTGTTATATAGAGCCAAATACAGCTGTGATGGAAGGTTTAAAATCATCCAAGTAGGACAAGTGGCTGCTGCTTGAATTAATGTGAGTTACTTGCTCTGTTTCCATAAGTTTAGTTCCTTAACCATTTAACACAACTTACTCTACTTTCTCAGTGATTATCTTCCTTTATCTCAGCCTTTTTCTTCTTTTTTCTTTTTTTTTAAAAATTTTTTTTAATTTAATTTTTTTTTTTTTTTTTTGGAGAGGTTTTTGCTATAGGGCGTGTGCGCTCGCCAGACAGAGAAAGACAGACAGAAAGCGAGAAATCACCCCCCAGGGGGGATGGCCATGCCGCAACCCCTTCTCCTCCATTATCCTCTTGGGATCTTGGGCACGCACGCACACGCGCCCGCTGTGAGTTTTAAGCCACCGGGTCGGGGACGCGAACCACGGTCGACTACGTGGGAGTCCAGCGACATAGCCATTACGCTAACTGCTGGTCCCTTGTCTCAGCCTTTTGAGGGTTATATCACCACCGACCTATTATTCAGATTTATAGCCTACTCTATAGCTTGATTAAAATCTATTTTTTTCTTAGTATTCTTTTACCTTTCTCATTGATTACAGACATCCAACCAGAGGCCTTCGGGTAGAATTCGCCTGTATCAAGCAGACACAGCCATGCTTCTCCAACAGAGCACAACTTACCCTTTTATAATCGGGACTGCAATACTACCCTCTGGCTATAATACATCTTTTGCTATTACACAAACACATCACATTCTTCCATGCTCACCTCTCCCTGAGAAGTTATTCTTGGACTGAATACTTACTCTCCCTTATCTAGGTAGCTAATCCCTAGTTTTAACTTAAGTCCGCAAAAGAGCTATCTACCCAGCCAGAGCTAAGTAGTTTTCCACCATGCTTTCAAAGTATTTGGCATATATTCAGGAACTCTGAAAAGCTTGTGGAAAAAAATGAGAGTAAGTATGAGTTTATTTTGGTGCCCCTTCCAAATGAAATCCATAGTTTTCTCATAATATGCATTTCCATGAACTTTTGGACTACCTCTCATATCTTCGATATGGATTTTAATGACTTATATCCTCACTAAGCCATGAACAGATTTGGATTGTAATTACTTGTCTTATTGCTATGAATATCTTGAGGACAAAAAGAGTATCATGTTACTAGTGCTGGATCCTTCCTACTTAGCACATTCTAGGCATTCAATATATATTTGCTAAATGAATGCTAGCTCTTAGTTATCTACTTCTAAAGGAAATAAAAATGCAGGTTAAATCTTCATAAAGTAACATTATTTCAGATTCCAAGAGCCAAAATGTAATTTGATTTGTCTCTATGGAGTTTCCAATAGAGTTCTGAACCTCTTAAGTAATGCTAACATCTAGCTTTTCCTGGGACATGTATTTCTCCATCTTTGATGTTTTGTACATACATTTTACCCAGGACCTACATACAATTGCAAATATGTAAAACACAAAACATAATTCCTTTTGGTAACAGAAAAGGGTGTTCCTGATAAATATACACTTGCCCTAATTTTTCCAGGTACAAGTCTAGGTAGGTAGTTTGGGCTCACTCAGAAGCAGACCCTGCAAGAAGCATGTGATTTAATTTGTAGGCATCTCAGGAACTACTAGTAAGGGAGTAAGAAAGGGAAGGGATGAAGAACACTGAATGATGCATTATCCAGCAGTTACCATGTAGACACCTTTGGCCCCGTCTTGCTGGGGAACCTGGAAGATACTATGGAACCTGGCCCAGAATTGCACCCTCAGTGGAATGAAGCCAGGATTTTGAATCTCCAGCTCCAAAATACAGTAACATCTTAGTGTTTCTGACCTGATCACATCTGGGCTGAGAGAAAGAAAGCCCTTAGATAAAAAGCTGTGTTAGTAGAAGGACGCCTGAAGGATAAACTGGGCAAATGAATGTCAGGGGACAGAGGTGGGGCGGTGACAGCATCTGCTTCTTTAGATACGCTGGAGTATGAATAAAATGGCATGTTTCCTAATTACCTTCTGAATGCTCCAAATGATCAAAAGATATTTTTAACATGTTGTGATCTGAATCAGAGAATAACATTTAAGTAAATATATTAAGTAGAAGTAAGGATAATTTAAGTAAAAGTTTGATAGACAAAGAAGACTCTTACTAGAAAGCATGTCCTTGGCAGATAGAGAAACTTGAGGAGGAAAAGAAGACAGTATAAAGCTTCTGTCAAATTCTTGAATAACTCAGACAAATCCTTGTGGTCTTGAAATTAAGAGCAAGGCCTTAATGTAAATGTAACCAGAGTTCAGACACCTCCAATTTGGGTGCAATCTGTGTTTCCTCCCCCATCTTTCCCACCCTCCCCTGTCAGGAATATACCATAATGTACTGAGCCCCTTAATATCCATATTGGGCAAAGACCTTCCCTCATAATCCTCATGCTAATTAGAAACAAGTTCTAGAATGCACACCCAGATTCAGCATATCCATTCCCAGCTCCCTACCCATAAGCAGGGACCATTTGTAACCATTACGGTTTTCAGGAAGATTATTGCCATATTCTATACGTAGGCCTTGACCAGAGTCCTTTAGGTCCCCATATTTAACCCCCGCCCCCAATGTTGAATCTCAAGAAGCTCATAGATATTTTAGACCCCTTTCCTTCCAGGAGATCCCTAAATCCATCCAAATTACTCTCTCCTTAGAATATCTACATCAAGAAAGAGAAGATTTTACTACATCATAGAGGGTAAAATGGAGGCAGAGATGGACTTCCTATAATGCTCTTTCACATAGTACACTTTTTGAAATGGTTGTTTCCATCCTAGTTACTTGCCTTTCCAACTATGCCTCTACACAAAGGAATAACTAACCTTCTGTGTTTCTATCATTGGAGAGGACAGACTGGGACTACATAACATTTGTTGGGGATATTCTAGAAGTGATTTATATCAGAAGGGTTGGTCCAAATGACACGAGTCTTCCCTTCCAACTTGGAGATTGTTAGCTTTCTATAAAAATTCTCCATCTTTTTTTAAAAAATTGTGTTAATTAAAAGTTTTTGAAATTGTCAAATTTAACTTGTTTCTTTGGGAAATTGTCTCTGCATTGAATTTTATAAGCAATACTTTCACTAAGCCAAAATATCACTTTCTTATCACAACATCTTTGCAAAACTGATATGCAAGGGGAAAATGCTGCCTCATTATCTGAACTCATTATCTTTGTCCTGGACTCAGCATTGGCCTAGGAAATACTTATGTAATTTTGCTGGGCAGATGGGCTGGTAGGCAAATACCCAGCTGCTTGTCATAATTTTGATAAAGGAAGCCTGGCCGGTACATTCACACAGCCAACTCCTGACAGCAGGGGCTGCAGAGCAGTGAGCGTGGCAGCTGCCTTTTCTAACTGCCACATGCTGCAAACAAGAACGTGGGACCGAATGTTACACAAAATGTTAACAAAACGCCTGGGCGAAATATATCAAATAAGTTAAATTAATTATAGGATACACCCCTTAAAATTAAAGAGAAAGAGAGAGAGAGGAGGGAGAGGGGCTCTCTTCCAAAAGCCAGTTATTTGGGAAACAACGGGCTATGGTGGTTTTACTGAATGGAATGTGTTTTGTTTTGATTCTAAGTGTGCATAGCTGCAGCTTTCATGTTAACTAATGCCAGATCTATTCTTGGTTCTTAAGAGGTAGATGAATCATTCAGCATTCAGGCATGCTGTCTGAACTGTGTTAGGAAAGCTATGCTTTGGAGCCAGCAGGTGGCGTGGTGGTTAAGGGACTGAACTCACGTGACCGATTGCAGTTTGAAACCTGGACCTTGCGGCTTCTTTTCTCACTCTTTTTCCCTCTCTCTCTCTGGTGAGCACAACTACCCTGTACAAAAATTGAAAAATAATGATGATTATGCTTAATAAAACTAAATACAAATAGTTCTATAAAAAAAAAATTATGCTTTGGCCTAAATAGTACCAAAAGGTGTCTGATACTGACCTCCATTTATGACCTCCAGAACACATGAATTTTCATAACCTGTGTAAATATCATTTTGTCCACACATTTTGAAAGTCGTGCTGCTGATTTTCAGAGTCTACAATTCTCTTTCATGTGTATCTCATTTAAAATTTACTCAGCACCTATTCCTCAAAACATTAAAATAATTCAATTTTCCAGCATTGAACATAAGCTACCTGCTCTGTTTTAGTAATTAACACAATGTTATATTTAAAAATTAGAGGTATTTAACAAAATCCTTATGTAAGATGAGTTTTAAAAGCCCTGTGTTCCAGAAAATGGTGTCATAAATTTATCTATGATTCAATTATTTTGTGAAAAGATATTGCTTCGCCTCAGGAACCACTAAGAAAATTGTCTTCATGTAAAAATATGATTGAAGTGTGTTTTGAAACATTAAAAAAATGTTCAAATTGAGTTGATGGACATTTCAGTGAATTCCTAGGAAATACAATTAAAGTACTCACTACCCCACGGAATGACAAAATTAGAAAAGCACAATCGTGCAGCCGAATTTAATTCCTCAAGTGGAGTTGCCTTAAAACAGGAAAGGAAAAGCCCTCTCAGTAGAAGGAAGGTCTGCTTTGGAAACTCCCTTCTTCTGGAGTTTTTTTTTTTTACTCAGTGCTGGTTAATCTTTGGTTTATGGACTTAGTAGATAAAATGGCATTACCACTGAGACTGTATTCCAAGTTAAGCGCTTAAAATTTACCTGATATAGTGCATAGTTAAGATTTTCTTTGCTGGACATCTTTCTCTTCTTTCTTTTCTTTTTTTTTTTTAAAGAATTATTTTATTGAGAACCAGCAGTTAGTGTAATGGCTATGTCGCTGGACTCCCACGTAGTCGACCGCGGTTCGTGTCCCGGACCTGGTGGCTTAAAACTCACACCAGGCGCGTGTGCATGCGTGCCCAAGATCCCGAGAGGAGAATGGAGGAGAAGGGATTGCGGTGTGACCATCCCCCCCTGGGGGGTGATTTCTCGCTTTCTGTCTCTCTGTCTCTCTCTGTCTGTCTGGTGAGAGCACGTGCCCTATAGCAAAAACCTCTCCAAAAAAATAAAAAAATAAAAAAGAGAACTATTTTATTTAACTTATTTATTTATTTATTTATTTTTATTTTAATTTGACCAAAGAGGGACAGAATGAGAGCAAGAATGAGGGTGAGAGAGAAAGATTGTGAGAAAGCAAACCGCCAGGTCTGGGACTCAAACCACAGTCGGCCATGTGGGAGTCCAGTGCTGCTAACCACTACGCCACCTGCCAGCCATCTTCCCTAATTAGGAGAACCTGCTCTGTCTCACCCTCTACTCCTCCATCCTATCCAACTATGTGCTTCTTCTGGGGCTGCCACTGCCATCATATTCCCTTGTTGTCCTTAACCTCCTGGGCACAAAACTCTAGGGGGATCAATTATAATCTTTTCGTAGTGTTTTTAAAAAACTTGGAAAGAAAGGGTGATTTTCTTTTCCCATGATGAGAAATCTGGGATGATGCGTGTTCTGCATCTATGGGCAGGCGTATTCTCATTTGTAGAAACGGCTCTTGAAGAAAGGAGCACAAAAGTGGAGAATAGAGAAGAGAGAGAGAGAGATGGTCCGTGAAGCTGATGTCCCGTTCTGGACTCCTGTTTTCTTAGAACTCTTGTTTAGTGCTACTTGCTTTGCTTCCTGATAAAAATTCTCTTTCGGGTCAAGCTAGTTTAGCTTAGTGTGCTGTCAGGGTGATCAAAAAGTTCTGAGCAATATTCTTTGTGGGATGATTGATTGATGGGAGCGTGTCATAGCATGGTCAGAGAAAATAAACATCCACCCAAAATATATGTTACAGTCACCTTTGATGTACCTTACAATTTGTGACCCACACAGTTGCTCCAGCTGCGACTGCTATAATGACGCAGTGCATTTATATCCCAGTAACCATCATCCCATTTAGACCCATATTTATACCAAAGAAGGGTTTGAACCACACTTGCACCATGACTTTTATGTTCTGGCTTCTGTTCATGGTAAACAGAACAAAAGACAGTACAGAACTAAAAACAAACAACAACAACAACAACAAAACTTGCATACACACAAATAAAACAAACAAAAACCCTCCATCTGGGGCCAGCTAGGTGGCAATGATTAAGGCTACCGGATCCCACAGGACCAACTGCATCGTTCTAGTCCCAGACCTGGCAGCTTGAAAACACACTGGGTGTGTGTGCATTGTGCCCAAAACCCCAAGAGGAGAATAGAGGAGAAGGGACCATGATGTGGTAATCCCATTTGGGGAGTGCTTTCTCACTTTCCTCCTCTTTCACTCTCTGCCTCTCTCCAGTGAATGCACAAAAATAGTCCCTCTGTTGTACAACCATTTATGAACCAGAACATTCTACTCTTGAGCTCTTAGGAAATCTAAAACAGCAGGATTACTAATTTTTTTTTTTGAGAGTTTTTTGCTATAGGGCGCGTATGCTCTCTAGAAAGACAGAGAGAGACAGAGAGACAGAAAGTGAGAAATCACCCCCTCAGAGGGGATGGCCATGCCACAATCCCTTCTCCTCCATTCTTCTCTCAGGATCTTGGGCACGCACGCACATGTGCCTGGCATGAGTTTAAGCCTCCTAGTCCAAGACTCAAACCATGGTCAACTACATGGGAGTCCAACGACATAACCGTTATGCCAACTGCTGGTCCCTATTACTAATGTTTTGAAAACGTGATCTGCTGCACACTCAGGATTGCCTAAAATTGATTCAGAGGTTCTCTGGGGTTCTCTGGGCAACGCACTGAGACTTTGGATTGTCAGTGGTAGAGAACTGACTCCAGCTCAGCTTTTCTATGAGACCGATTCCTCCTCAAGGTGGAAAGAACTCCACCTCCCTGTGAGCCCTAAGCTCTTCCAGTCCTAGGCAGTTGTCTTTCCCAGAGAAGATCAGTAAACAGTCGGTACCTAAACCCTGCCTGCCTGGTAGCAAAGTCATTCTCACGACTGTCCTAAGAAGAGCAATATACAGATGGGCAGCATCTCCTCCCTGCAACATAGATCATGGTGGCTTCAGCAAAGCTCTTTGACCTTACCAGCTTTTCTGGAATAGTCAAAGATGAGTTGCTGCTGGGTTTTCTTTTGTTTTTGTTTTCACAACCCATGCTTTGTTATTTTTGAAAACCTATTCCTTCACAGACACTGTAGGATGTTGTAGGACTCGTCTCAGCCTACCACTACAGGTGACAACCAAGAGAAGACCACTTTGTTCTACGTATCATTTAGTAAAGTGGCAGAGCCCCTGACGGACCCCAGTGTTGGTTCTTCTCCACCATTTACACTGTCCTTATTACATGCACATGATGAGTATTCGCCTAGCTGGTTTTTATGTCTGTACTTCAGCAGAGAAAACTCAAGGACCGTTGAATAGCTGAACTATGTAAATAGGATCTGAACACATCTGCCATCTCTTGGCAAACCCGAGTACCTGCTCTGATGAATTTAATTCAGCAAATGTGTGTCCCCACTTTGCCCTGCAGCATACCATCCTGGGCACTTTGGATTAGAAAATAAACTGCATTTTTACGTTGAAGACAGTTTTCCACCTGTAAAGACCTTTGTATGATCACAGATCTTACATTCTTGCAAGATCTGGCTTGTTTTATGACATGAACTTTTTCCATATTTGGAAGATGAATGCCTGCTTCTTTCCAGACAGATAAACAGATCTGTGCCTGAGGAAAAATACAAACCAACCAGCTCAGAAGGTGCCTAATCCTCCTCAGAGAAGAACCTGCTTGACCTCTAATAGCAAGTTTCAATCTTGGGAACTGAAACAAAAAGGGACAAATATCGTGCTGTGAGATAACCAAACACTGGAGGGACCTGAGGTTGAATCTGAGCCAAACACGGAGAGGGCACTCGTTGTCCCAATGCCTTTAAGTCAGTCTTCAAAACCAAAGGTGAAACTTGGAGCTGGAAGTGGATGGCATGGCGAAAGAGCCTACAGGACTGACACTCAGTAGGGTGATGGGTGGGACACGTGAAGGACAAAAAGCAGGAACATAGAGAGAGACCTAGCTCAGGAGCTGCAAAGAGAGCAGCTTGTTTTTCCCAGAGGACATGTGGTGTAGCTGGGTTAGGCTGGCTTAAAAGTTCAAAGCCAGGGCCGACAGCCATAAATGAAAAAAGTTATTCTTCTTGCAATTTATATTATACCTGAATTATTAAATTTCCTTGAGACTAATTCTAATACTGTTGAAAACACAAACAGGCACCTTTTGTTTCATCCTCTTGAAGAGTTCAGAAGCTACAATACAAATAATTTTTTAAAAAAATCTTTCAAGCAACATAAATGAAAGCTTCGCAGCAAATATCTTTGCTGAACAGCAAGACAGAATCACTTTTTCTAAAGTGGAATGTAAAAGCTAAAGTAGAGCATTTCAAATTTCAAAATGATAAAGCAATTTTCTGATAAAAGTTTTACAAAGCATTTTTGAATAAAGTGACCTTCTGTGTTCCTGACCAAAATATAATCATTTATCCATTTTCTCACCCATTCTGTGAACTGTTCTGAACTAATGTCAGCTTATAAGCTCCCACTTAGAGCAAAATTTTTCAACTTCTGTTTTTCATATATTGGATCTGACATTCCTTCTCTCTCTAGGTGTCAGTCTTCTGATTTTAATCCATTTACATTAAAACTAAGATGTTTAAGTTAAAAAAAATTATGGCAGTGGTGAAAATTAATGCAAATAACAGCTGAAGAAAAAAAAATCCTAGGCCAGACTGTGCCGTGGTGATTAAAATAGCTGGATCTCATTTGGCTGACTGTGTGGTTGGGCGCACATATGCATGTGTGCCCAGAATCCTGCAAGGAGAAAGAAATGGTATAGAAGGAATTGCAGCATAGCCATGCCCCTTTGGGGATGGGGTCTGCTTTTTGTGCTTTCCCTCTCTTTGACTGTAGGGAGTGCACCTACCTTATGGCAAATTTTTTTATTTAAAATTAAAAGAAGAAAAAAAAATCCCCAATTATGAAAGAGAAGAGCTACAGCAACACTCATTTGCACAAGTTGGTATTTGTACCTGTATTCCACAAGTACATGTACTTACTTGGCGCCAGACCCTTTCTGTTCAAGAGCCAGTGAAATGAGGTGGAGTGGGCAGATAATGGTGCAACTGCAGCAATGCTCTGTGAGGCTGATTCACGTGGAAGGTTCCCACTTTGCATCCAGAGGCCTCCCTGAGTGCTGTGGGCACCAGTATGCTCATGAGTCTAGGCTAGCTGAGGCTCGGGATGGAGTGCAGCATCAAGACCCTTTGGGGATATAGTCTATCTCTCAATCTCTCTCTCTGTCTCACCCGTGGAAGAAAGAGAGAAACTTTAAAAAAAAAAAACTTTTTTATAAAGAGCCAGAGAATCAGAAGGGGATCTCCTCTGCACTGAGGCAGAGAGAGTTGAGAATACAGGCACTAGCAGTAGGTATATAATAATGGCAAATGGCATTTAAATATATATTTCATATTGTGAAATAGGAAGTATATATTTAATAACACAAAGCATAAAATAAATGTGATGGAGGAAAATAAAGGTTAAGAGGAATAGAAAATTATGAAAAGGCCATCTTAGATACAATGTATTTGTAAAGCAAATGTAGCACCAATATTGTGTAACTGTGAAGAATTAAATGTCTAAAATAAAACAGATTTGAATTTGTAATCCCAGTTTGTCAGTTCATTGGCCCTACATCCCTAGGCAGGTTATTGGGGCTCCCTAAATGTTAGTTTCCTAAACTGTAAAGTGAGGACAATAAGAGAACCTACTTGCAAGGGCTGGTGTGTCTGCTTGGCCTAATACCAGGCACATGGGAATGTTCCATGTGTGTTTACGCCTATCATCTCAGATTTGAAACTGTGATTTGTTATGTTTTTAAAAAGCATTTATATTGTGCATCTCTACTACAATAAGGGAGCTTCTTCATCTGTCATGGAACTGTGATCATGTTTTCAGCTCTAACAGACTTAAATTATTAATAGAAGCAAACTAGCTGGATCTCATCCACATCGTTCTGCGTTTCTCCAGTGGTGGGAAGTCCCAGGTTGTTTCTTCATGTTGTTTATTTATTTATTTATTTTATTATAAACTTTTGGGATTTGGGATTGTTTTGTTTTTTTGCAGTTTTGCTATAGGAGCACAGTTTTGCTACATGTGCTCATGGAGGAAGACAGAGAGAGAGAGAGAAAGTCAGAAAGCACCCCCTCAGGAGGAATGGCCACACCACAATCCATTCTCCTCTTGGGATTTTGGGCATGCATGCATGTACACTCAGCAATCCCTTGGATCTGAGACTTGAATTGTATAGTCAGCCATGTGGGATCTAGGCACCTTAACCAGCACACCTCCAGCTGGCTCAGTGTTGTTTCTTCATTCATTTAGTTTCCTTTGGTTCTATTTATAGAACAGTGAGTTGTCTAATTGTTTAAATGGCAGGGGCTTTAGTTGCCATTTTATTTTCCTTCATCACCTCCTATATCTGAATATTTTTCCTACCAATTTTCTAATCTGTCTTACAAGCCAGATAATGCTACATCTTAGACCCATCGGGGGTAATTATATCATAGAAAGAAATAAATTGTCCTGCATATAAAAAAGACAGCACCACACGTGGAAAGATTCCTCAGACTAGATTCTGTGCTGCATTGTCACTGATAATAAATAGGACCTTTCTGAATTAATGCAAGTTGCCTTTTTTTTTGTTTGTTTGTTTTTTCTGCTTTAACAGTCAAGAGCATCTAATAATGATGGCAGATGATAAAAGACGCAATCCCTGCCATGACTTTGCTTGTTTTCTCAGCACTTGAGCTCTTCCATCACCCAGGTATATCACTCAACTTAACTGTGCACTCCACAAATCCCTACCCACACAACCTAGTTATGCCGCTTACCTTGAAGATCATGTAGGGAACTATTTTATCACATGAGTGAGAGAAGCAAAGTGATTTGGGCTGAGGCTAATTGGTGACAGAATTAGAAAAAGCAAAGTTTTCTGACTCCTAGTTCATTCAGCTCCATCCCTACCCCAAGAGAATATTACAAACACGCTGCCTCCCTACCTAAGTGAGTATTAAAAGCTCATTCCACAAGATTAATGAGTAGGGGGCTGCTCCGTTGCATACAGGTTCAGCACTGTGCATAGGGAACTACATCCCACCTTGTTGATCAGAATTTAGGCCCTAGTCCCAGCAGCCTGAGAAACACCTGGGCATGTGTGTGTGCCCCACATCCTGACAGTACAGGGAAATAGAGTAGAGAGGACTGCAGTGTGAGAATACCTCGGGGGAAGGGGGTGCTAGCTCTCTCAATCTCTCTCTCGCTCTCAGCAGGTGCACACATCCTCTGGCAATCAAAAAAACAAAGATTATGAAGAAGGGATATATTAACAGAGAAAAGATTGGCTTTTGCATAGAATACAGATTTTCCTACAAGCCACCACAGATGCTATCAACACATGCCATCATGCAGCTGTAGCATTTACATTTATTCCACTTTTATACAAAAGAGTAGTCTTAACATTGTGGACGATTTAACGGATACTGGTATCAATGTGTACTGAGTAATAGCACTGAACACTATAACAAATTCTGTGAAAACTGAAGCTCTAGCAAAGACATTGGAATGCATCACTACACTTTCGGTAATTGTATCTTTCCAAAGTAAACCACTGTGTGATGAGATTGTATACAGAATCCGTCTGGTGCCTAAAGCCACAGTGACCTTATTTTTTTAAATTTTTTTATTCTTTTGAGAGAGAAATTTTTGCTGTAGGGCATGTGAGCTTGCTGGAGAGAAAAACAGAGAGATAGAAAATGAGACATCACCCCCTAGAGGGGATGGCCATGCCACAATCCCTTCTGCTCTATTCTCCCAGGATTTGGGGCACACATACAAATGCACCCAATATGAGTTTTAAGTCGCCAGGTCTGGGACTCAAACCAGAGTCAATTACATGGGAGTCCAGTGATATAACCATTACGTTATCTGCTGGTCCCACACAATGATCTTTTTTTTTTAACATACATATTTACTCAAGTATGTAAAAATTGCTATATATCTATGTCTATTAAGAGAACTTATTATATATTCCTGATGGTCATTTCAGAGGGGTAAATGTGTACAGGAGGCATCAGTCAACCATCATAAATAAAAGGAAACCAAAAATTCAAACTCCATGCATCTCCACACTCAAATTTTTTATTGTCAAAATGTATTCAGTAAAATATTGGCTTTAAAAATACAGGTTAAAAGGTAATTTGTCAGAGGCCAGCTGGTGGCACGGTGGTTAAGGTGGCTAGGTCTCGCATGGCCAATTATGCAGTTTGAGTTCCAAACCCAGGCAGCTTGAAAAACCTACCGAGTGTGTGTGCGTGTGTGCCCAAAATCCCAGGAGGAGAATGGAATGTGGGATTGCGGCATGGTCAACCCCTCAGAGGGATGCTTTCTCATTTTCCCTCCTTTCACTCTCTGTCTCTCTTTGGTGAGCTCAGATACACTATAGCAAGTTAAAATTTTTATTTATTTATTTATTTTATTATATTTTTATCTTTTATTCTTTATTAAATTTATTTCTTTTTGTATATACATTCAATCACATTGTTTAGCTTAAAATGTGAACATTTCAATATGTGCAAGTTAAAAATTTTTAAAAATCATTTATCTTCATTTGAAATAATGAGTGGTCGTTACGAAATGAAAGTGGAATTTCTTGTATATTTGGAAAAGGCTAAAGAAAAGGTAGTACAAGAATTCGGAGTTTTAAACTACAGGGAAAATATGCATGTGAAAAGCAATACATATTTTGTTCACTTTGCTGTCAAGATGTTCACTGTCAGATATTTATTACATAGCTGCAATTTATATTTTTAATCATTGCCCATTAATAGATGCTGTAAAATATTTTTGAATCAGACATTTGGGGTTTGTATGAGCATTAAAATTGTCTTTTGTACTGTAAGTTATTATTTAATTTAAATATTTATCAGAGTTGTCTCCCTGTGCCTTTATAGCATAAAGTTGGGTCTACGACTTTTACTGACCTTCATAAAGAATACTTTAAGAATAAAAGAAAGAGAGAAAGAAAGTGTATTTAAATAACTACTGCCATTATACCTAGCTAAACAGAGCTTGGCCCTCAGTGCTACATTGTAGATGGTCACAGATAACACAAACAAGTGAAAGATAAATGTATTAAAGAACTTGCAGATGCCACTGCGACGCAGCATCAATCCAACACTGCTACAGCCCAGCCTGTAACGCCGAACACCTGTTCTGACAGCTAACATTGGGCCTCTGAGATGCGATTATCCAAATCTCTTCCTGTATTCTGGAAACAAAGGCCACTGCATCGTGAGGACCATGAGGGTTTGTGGGCTATGCCACCAAAGTCTGCTGAAGAGAAGAAGAGCAGGTGAGCAGTGAAAGTGTTTAGGTAAAAGAAAAGACAGATCAGGGCCAGCAGGTGACGTGGCGGGTGGCGATTAAAGGTACTGGACTCCCACATGGCTGACTGTGGTTTGAGTCCCAGACCTAGCAGCTTGCTTTCTCACTTTCTCCCTCTCTCTCTCTCTCTCTCTCTCTCTCTGTCCTTCTCTAGACAAATAAGTCAATAAGAAAGTAGTAGACCCCGAAAATACTCAGACAAGAAACCATTTTAAATCTGAGGTATGCTCTGGCAAGTTCAGGGAAGCTATGCTCTAAACTCCATCTTCTAGACCCCAGAAATACTCAGACAAGGTAGGGCGAGTCCTCTCTCTGTCTCTGTGTCTGTCTGTCTGTTTAGCTCTCTCTCCCTCTTTAAATTTTTTATTTTCTTTAAAATTTTTAAACCACTTCTCACCTCGGGCCTTTTTTTTCTCTTGCTAATTTCAGAAATCATTTTAAATCTGAGGTGTCCTGGAGCTAGCATGCTGTACAATTTTCACTTTTTACCTTTAAACAATTTTTTTTGTTCTCTTTTTTAGTTGATTTTTGTCTAGGTTTTTTTCTTCTTTTTTTTCTATTCCTTTTGATTTAATTTTTTAAACCTTACTTTCTCACTCTGGTCTTCACTCTCCACATACTGAGTGTTTAGATAGGCCTAGGTGCACAGTAGTCAAGCATCTGAATACTTTCAGAGGCATTGAAATCCTCAACATTTACTGAACCTCTTACTTTAAGGAAGGAACTTCTTTTTAAAAATCTGAACTCATAATCTCTTTCTGTGAATACCACATTGCAAAACACAGTAGAGGAGAGATGTTGTCACAGAATGACCAGAAACCACCACAGAGGCACAAAAAATATGAGAAACCAAGAAAATATCTCTCCCCTAAGGGAAAAGAACAATCCTTTATCTTCCACAGATAGTACAGTAGAACTCATGGGAATGTCCAATAGAGATTTCAGAATATTCGTAGGGACAAAACTAAACGAGATACGAGAGCTGAGAGTCAATGAACTCCAGAAGTTGCAGGAAAAAAGACACAAGAAGTTCCAGGAGATGAGGAAGTTCTTGCACGATCTGAAAGAGGAAATACACACCATAAAAGAGGAATCAAATGGTGCTATTAGAGATGAAGGCTGCAATAAGAGGAAATCAAAACCTCCCTTGAAAGTATTCAAAGCAAATTAGTCCATGCAGAAGGTCAAATCTCAGGTATTGAAGGCAAAACCTCTGACCTAGAGAAAACAACTAAAAAAAAAAAACCTGAGAAAATAACAGAAAAAAGTGAGAATATGAGAAATACTAGATACCATTAAATGCCCAAACATCCAGATAATCTGTATCCCAGAAGGTGAAAGAAAGGATTAAAACATTCTCAGATAAACAAAACCTGAAAGAATTTGCCAATACCAGACCCACTCTTCAAGAAGTTCTGAAAGGAGTGCTCTACCAGACACACATACAGAAATACGAGAACCAAGTAACCAAAAAAATGACCAACTTAAGGCTAGGGACAAGAAATATCAGTAATAACGTTGAACATTAACTTCTAGGATTTAAATGGAAAGATTGGACCACAGCGACACTACAGATTCAACAGAAGAGAGACTGAACTTAAGACTGAACTGGTGAAATTGAATTTTATGACTTTTAAGTATAACATTACTGATTTTTAAAAACTATACTTTGTTTTCCCAATTTAAGGATTTTGCTTTCTTTTGAGCTGTTGATAGTTTCAGCAACTTGTTAAAATATTTTTTCTTCTTGTTTGTTTATTTCTTTATATAGAAACATAAACTTTTCTTCCTTCCTGACGCCTCAAGAATTGGAAACTTTTGGAGAGTATTCTGATTTTGTGTCATAAGGGTTATTTGTGTTAGTGCAATAATACCTGTTACATTGAACCAGAAATTGGAAATACTCGTTATTGGACAGGTCTCTGACTGGAATGTCTTATCTGAAAATTAACCAGAAAACTATGTATCTAAGGGAGATCTCAAGTAAGCCAACAGAAGCTCTTTCAAAGATGGCCTGGCACCGTAAACAGTTCTGCCTGGCAGAGAGGATTAGAGAAGCTATATGAAAGAATTCATACATTAAAATAACCTGAACTTTTCCAGCCCAGCTTTGTAATCAGTAGAGACTGCAAAAGAGCAGCCACAACCAGTGGATTATCTTGAGGAAGACTTTGAAGGAAGAAAAAGAGACTGATCTTTGCTGGCAGATGGTAAATCACAGCATACTTGGTAGGCAGGGCTGAACTGAGGAGGTTTATGTGTGACTTGTGTACTGGGTGTTTGCTTTTCAACAGTTTGAGTAGTTGACATATTTTCTCAAAAATATTTAAAACCATACTGTCTCTGTTGTTACAGAGTCACAAACAAAATTGTAGCAAATATTCTGAACATTATCCTTAAAACCCAGTTTTTTGAAAATTTGAAAGTTATTTATTAACTGTCAAGAACTATGGAGTATGAGCAAAAAATTTTTGATGTTTTAAATAAATGTTTGTGGGTAAATGTATAAATAAATAAAGTTAAATAAAATAATTCTTTAAAAAAAGATCAATCAACTACTAAGTTTTTCCTCTTGAAAATCATAATGTAATAGTCTTACTTAGGTAACAAAGCAGAGAAGATCCACTTATTACATTTTTAAAAACCCTAGATTTTCACCAATAAGAGAATAATTAAACACAAATACACGCCACTATGAGGAAATATTGTGACTTTCTTGGTTTTTTTAGGTTTTTGCCATAGAGTGTATGCACTTGCCAGGGAGAGACAGACACAGACAGAGGGAAGGTGAAAGATCACCCCCACCCCAGGGGAGATATCCATGCCACAATCCCTTCTCCTTTTAGGATTTTGAGCACACACACATGCCCGGCATGATTTTCAAGCTACCAGGTTGAGGACTCAAACCGTAGTTGGCTGTGTGGGATTCCAGTGCCTTAACCACCATGCTAGCTCATGTTGCTATGCTGGTCCCATGACCACATGTTTTAAGAAATATTTATTGACTTAGGAGAATATTCTGGTGATAACAAGCAGCATACAAAACCTGTGTTCCATGTGATACCAAGGTTTTTAAAAAGTATTTATGTATGAAAAAATACATTAAGAAATGTACATAATAGGTATATCAGTTTGAATGAGCTAGGTCAGTGTATTGCAAATAGTGTCAGTGTAGTTTGACTCCCTCACTTCCAGTTCACCTCACTTAGAAGCCTTCTCTAGTTTGAAGGCCATGGGAAAGACTAGTTAGCTATAATGTGCTTGCATGCCTAAACCATGGCCCTGCTTTTCTGTTATACGCATGTGCCTATTATACAGATTTGCTTTTGGCAATGAGCCACTATCTTCACTCCTCCTTTAAAGGGGAGGGACACCTGTAGATAGCAGCTCCGCGAGCCCATTGAACTCAACCTAATTAAACAGCATGCAATCAGTCCCAAAAGTGCCTCACATCTTTTTCCAACTTCCAGTATTGGGGTTTGACCTACCCTCCCGTGGAGGAGAGACCTCACAAATCAGTCAGTCATGGTACTCTGTTAACAACTACATAAAAGAAAAGGATATTTACTGTTAATTTAACAAAAAATGTCTGGAAGTGAACTATTGTAGCATTAGTTTAACAACTCCAGTGTTTCAATCATTGAAATTCTTTTAAGGCTCCCATTAGGTTACTTTCGTAATGTTAGTTTTTTGCTTCATGGTTGCAAAATGGCTGCCACAGCTCTACTTACACAACTTCATTCAAACAAGGAGGTAAGTTGTTTAATAGCAAAAAAGATTTTTTTCTAAAATGCAGAGTTCTTATTAGGAAGCAAAATCTTGCCAAAACTCTCAGAAGACATCCCCTGCAGCTCATGGACCAGAACTAGGTCACATACTTAAGCATAAGAAGAATAATGGCATTACTCATGCTTGTTTTAGACTAATCAGGATTTATCCCCTGGCATTGAGCATATTGTCACTTACAATCTGGTTTATTTTAGAGGAGAATAAAATAGAAATGACTGTTGGATAGGTGAACAACGGTATCTCCCCAGAAGAGCTATTATCGAACAGTAGAATTATAGATGATCTTTCCTTTTTGTAAACATACATTTTCAAATTTTCAACAATAAAAGTGGATTACCTTATAATAAAAGAATGACCTTTTCCTTAAAGAAAATACCCCCAAACATTGTAAAGCTTCTAAAGAATTACTTCAACCTGACAACAAATGCATGAATTAATCAGCTCAAAAGACATTCCCTCAAGAGTCACAAAAACGTAATCCCATAAGTTTACAAAATTCTATTATGGTTGCACTGCTACATATGACCTCAAATCAAAATGACCTCTCAGTATGATTTAGATTATAGCTAGAGGAAATGTTTGTCTTGCTAAATTTAACGTACAATAGAAAGGACAGGATAAATCTGAGTCTAAGCCTAGTCAGGCAAGACTAGAATTTACACTGACATAGGCCCCCAGTTCATATAAATTACTTTTCCCCCAACTGCTAGTCCTCCCTTTTTCTGTGTCTGATATCTCTGTGTTCCAGATTGCCCAGACCATATAGCCAATTTTCAGGTTGAAGAAATATTTTAAAATATAGCCTAAGGGAAAAATGGGAATGGAAAATCCTGGGACAGAATTTCACAGCAGTTTCAAAGCAGGGCTCCAAATTCTGACCCCATCATCTTTGCTGCCTTCAGAATAATGGATTTGTCACTACCAAGGGCAAGGGGAAGTTACAAAGACAATTAAGGGCTCATTTTGAAAAGATTCACTTGAAATCCCATTATATTGTCAAATAAAATCAGAAATAGGATAGCATTTGTATTTTTAAGTTTTGAAGCCACAGCACACAACGAAATTAGCAAACATGTTCTACCAAGGTTAATATTTACCTATTCCCCCAATTCACCTGCCTGTGACCATGGGTCGTAAATTTTCAGTTGTAAATGGTAGTAAAAACCAAAGTAATTAAAGTCAACCTAGATTTTATAGAGACACTTTATCACAGTAGACTTGATGTGGGGATGTAGGGATAATCAGGCCCAACACCTATGCTGGTTTTGGGCCGGTGTTTAAGAGGAATTAGAAATGCAGACAAATGGAGAAGATAGCAAGCAGAGTTTTACTGAAAGAGGAAAAGTTCCAGTAGAAGGAGACTTGAACAGGCTGCCATAGGTGGGCCAAAATGGCCTGCTTATATTGGATCCTGACAAGGAAGAAAAATCTGAGGAAAAGAAACAAAGAGACAGGTATACCCAACAGATCCTCATGCCATGATCCATCCCCAGCTTCAGCCAGCTCTGGGTCATGGGCACATGAATGCCCTGCACTGGAAATCTCCAGACATGAACCTGGAATCTTAACCATGGGTCAGCCTCATGGACTATTGCATTATTGCTGCACTATTGTCCAGCCTTTGAAAGTAACATTTTTAAGGGACTAGTTATTGCCTATACTTCTATTCCATTTTCTAGTTACATAACATGTACCTCAAGCCATGTTTTGCAAGTTGTGATAGGTTAGTAACATGTCAGAGAGTTCTTTGAAACAAACAAACAAAAAATATGGTAGACTTACCCCATGGTTAATCATTTAAAGCTTTATTTTTATATTAAAGTAAACCTTAAAATATCATAACTAAATAAAATGCAAAATTTGGTTAAATTAGTAAGATAAAATACATGACCTCAAACAATGTCATGTTTGCTATGAGCTTCTCAGGGCTCTAGTTTATAGAAAAACTAGAAGTATTAAGACTGGTCTTTTGGGACCAGCAGTTAGCGTAATGGCTATGTCGCTGGACTCCCACGTAGTCGACCGTGGATCGAGTCCCAGACCCGGTGGCTTAAAACTCACACCAGGCGCGTGTGCGTGCATGCCCAAGATCCAAGAGGAGAATGGAGGAGAAGGAATTGCGGCGTGGCTATCCCCCCTGGGCGATGATTTCTTGCTTTCTATCTCTCTGTCTCTGTCTGGCGAGCGCAAGCACCCTATAGCAAAAACCTCTTAAAAAAAATAAAAAAGAAGACTGGCCTTTTGTTTTAACGGCTGACAGTGAAGTCTGGAGAAACTTAGACTTAACCAAGTCACAGACCACTCATATCCATTATTAAAGAAACATTATTTTAACACTTATTAAAATAGTAAGGCAGAATTCATTCAAGACTATTGCCATAAGGGAGAGATTGAGCTCAACTATAAATACAACAAAGATGGCTAGGGATTTATAGCCAGAGTAAGGGGGGACAGTAGATGGAAAATGACTAACAGTAGATATCAAGGATAAAGAGACTCTATCCAAATTGGCTTAACAAGATTCTTGTTCAAGGCAAGCCAAGGACTTAGCCGTGAAATGTAAAGGATAAAAAATTTGGTCAACTATTAGGTCATTGGGAAAGTCATAATGTAATTTTCTATGGCTTTCTATGCAAGAATATGTCATGACTTTCCCAATGACTCAATATTACGGAAGGGAGCAATCTTACTAAATTGACTTAGTAGGATTCTTGCTAAAAGTAGGTCAAGGCTGGGGCCAGCTCATGGCTTGGTGGTAGGGTTGACTGGATCGCACATGGCCAACCGCATAGAGTCCCAGACCTGGTGGTGTGAAAAACATCCTGGCCATGTCTGTATGCATACGGGGAATCCCCACAAGAGCGACCAATGGGGGAGAAGGGATTGTGACAAGACTATGCCCCATGATGGGGGTGGGTGCTTCCTGCTCTCTCCCTGTCTCAGTTTGGTCAACCAAAGAGCGTTTGTCTCCACGAACTCTGTTTTTTCCTTTTGTTTTGCTCTTTTCCTCTAACCAATAGAGTTTGTTGTGACTAATTGATGAAACCAGTCTTTCATGGGAAGAATGAAATGGTAAGATACGGCAAGAGTTTAAAATAGTTCGTTGAACTTTCAAAGATTTCCTAACAGTTAAAACAAGGAAATAAAATGTGTTCCCTGATCTCTAAAATGTTTATTTAAAAAAAAAAATACCTCCAATGAAATGGTTAAACAGACTTTTTTGGAAATTGTTCTCACACATCTGTCAGGAAATTATACCAATTTTGATCTCAATCTAGCCACTTCCTGCCCAATCAGCAAGCATAAAATGATGCTTCTGCTAAAAATGGTAGAGCTTTGCTTTACTACCTCCTCTCCCAATTTTAAAAACAAATTCAACAGAGCCAAAGAAAACATGTTATTTTGAAAGTGTAGCTTATTTTTCAAAGATGTTATTATTTCTTTCATCGCACAGTATAAGGTTTCATGTGGTAGCCCATGTCATTTTTCACAGCTAAACATATGGTCTGAGGACAAAATCAGCGCGGTCCGTAGAAAGCGCCACATGATGGCATTCACTGTTTCACTTAAATGCGCTAATACTGAAAAAGTATATAATGAAGTTTCCATGATCTTATAGATCTGAGAAAGTGTATGATGAAGTCTCCATGATTTCAGTATGTTGGGGCACTATGCTCCTTAGGAACCAAGCAAAAAGAAATAAGTTTATGTGAAGTTTATTATCTTTTAAAATATTTAGTGTTAAAATTCAGGTTGCTGATTTACATCCGTATTTATAGTTAGTTATGGAAAGGTTTAATTCTCTCTTTATGCATTTTGGCTTCTGGCCATAAGGCGGATACCAACTTTTTTCTTTGGAAGAGATGTTGGGATTTGAGGTTGGGCCAAGAAAAGCGAACGAGTCTAGGAAGCACTTACAGATGGAGATAATTAGCATATTAAAAATAGGCCAGCCAGATTTTTTTTTTTTTTCCCTAAATCAAGAAGTAAAGGGGTAAATACTCTTTCTGGCAAGACTATAGAAACTGTGTGGACAGAGGAAATGTGATTCAAACTCTGGTATAAGAATGGTATTTTACTTGAACCAGGTTTCAAAAGACTAGAGCAGGAGTTCCTTTTACTGAAAACCATGGAGTTGGCGGGCTTTGTAGGGGCCTCCCTTGAAATTCTGCTCCAAGTGTACTGTTTTGAATTTTGTGTAAAAGTCTTAGAATGGGAGACGCTTGGTTTCAGAAGACAGAGGATAAATATCGTGAACTCCGTTGCTTTTTAATGCACTGTAGAGGAAGTGGCATTTCTGATACTACCTCCCATTCAAAGGGGATTATAGAGCAAGGAAGAAGGTGGGAATCAAGTCCCAGGAACAAAAATTCTCAGGCTCCAAGGGCTATTTTGCCACTCCTAAAGCAGAAGTCCAAAGCTGATCTAGGATCCGTGCTCTATCAATGGAGTGTGCTTAATTGCCAGATAATTCACTGTGGTTTCCTGAAGTTCTGATTCAGAGTCAGCCTTTCAGATCCTATGTTCCACCCGTTCTCTGAAGTCTACTCAGAGTCAAACAGACTTAAAGGGTGGCTGGCCTAGAGCAGTGATTCCCAATGGGTAGTATGAATACTGGTGGTTGAATATAGAGTTGTTATAAACCAGAGAATTTATAGCATTTACCAAGAAGTAATAAGTCCTCAGTTCTCATGGCCATCTGTATGATTAGCTATATGTCCTACTGACTCTACTTACCATGGATTTTACAAATCAAAAATGTTGACAATTACTAACTTGTAAATCTCTTTTCAATAACAAGTAATTAATACAATGTAGACAGGGATTATGGAATTCCCATGAAGACTACAGAACATGGAAGGAAAAGGTATTAGTCTGGGGTGATTTCATGGCTGACTTACTTAGAAGAAGGGGTTAGACCAAAGGACTCTTGTCATCCCTTCAATGTCTCTAACACTGTAATTAATAGGCAGCCTCACCTTCTGCTATCAAGATTGGGTCTTGAGGTTGTCACCACGTGGAAGATTTTTTTTTTTTTTTGGAGAGGTTTTCGCTATAGGGCGTGTGCTCGCCAGACAGACAGAGAGAGACAGAGAGACAGAAAGCGAGAAATCACCCCCCATGGGGGATGGTCACGCCGCAATCCCTTTTCCTCCATTCTCCTCTCGGGATCTTGGGCACACACGCACACGCACCCGGCCTGAGTTTTAAGCCCCGGGTCCGGGACGCGAACCGTGGTCGACTACGTGGGAGTCCAGCGACATAGCCATTACGCGAACTGCTGGTTCCCCTGGCGTGAGTTTTAAGCCACCGGGTCCGGGATGCGAACTGCGGTTGACTACGTGGGAGTCCAGCGACATAGCAATTACGCTAACTGCTGGTTCCCACCACGTGGAAGATTCTTAATAGCAGATAGATTTTTATCTCTAACTCCAACCCAGTTCGCATTAAGAGAAATTGTTTCCTTCCTTTATCCTTTGTTAATCAGTGAACAGTTTTCAACTATGTTAAGGCTTAAAAAATATTTTTAAATTAATTACTCACAGAGCTATAATTCCCAATTCAAGGTCTACTATCTTGGCAAGAGTAATGACCCTCATTTGCAAGAGACATGGCATTGCTTTTAAACCACAGGGCAAGGAAGGGATACTTATGAAACCCAGGAGATATACTTGGGTACTTCCTGATACTCCCTTTTCCTGTTGCCCCTATGAATGGACATGTGTGCAATACTGCCCTAAGAAGAGTCTCGTTATCAAGGACTCCAACCAAGTTAAAGTTATAGTCACACCACCAGATATATCTCTCTGACCTGCCAAGGAGTTAGATTTTCATCTGAGAAGCAATACAGTAATATGTAATACCATTTAAGATATCTGACATTATTAGATAAATATATAATTTAAAAAATCAGGTTAACACCTGAAAAATCGTTAATGAGTTTGATATGCTTCATTACAGAGCTGAATCAAGAGAGGTGAAAGTGTGAAGCAAGACACCACATGTTTAAAAATATGCTTTTAGGGACTAGCAAATGGCATAATGGTTATGTTGCTGGACTCTCACATGACTGACCAAGGTTCGAGTCTCAGACTGGATGGTTTAAATTTCATGCCAGGTTCATGTGCATGCATACCCAAAATCCATAGAGAGAATGGAGGAGAAGGGATTGCAGTATGGCCTCCCCCCTAGGGGGTGATTTCTTGCTTTCTGTCTCTCTTTCTCTGTCTCTCCAGCAAGCACATATGCTCTATAGTAAAAATCTCTCTAAAAATAAATGCTGGGACCAGCAAAAGGTGTAATGGTTACATTGATGAATTCCCATGTAGTCAACCGTGGTTCAAGTCCTAGACCCAGCATTTTAAAACTCACACTGGGTAGGTGTGAATGTGTGCCCCAAATCCCGAGAATGAAGGAGAAAGGATTGTGGTGTGGCCATCCCCATGGGGAATGATTTCTTGCTTTCTGTCTCTCTGTCTCTCACTGTCTCTCTGGTGAATACACACACCTTATAGTATTAAAAAATGCTTTTAGTGGGAACCAGCAGTTAGCGTAATGGCTATGTCGCTAGACTCCCCCGTAGTCGACCGCGGTTCGCGTCTCGGACCCAGTGGCTTAAAATTCACGCCGGGCGCGTGTGCGTGCGTGCCCAAGATCCCGAGAGGAGAATGGAGGAGAAGGGATTGCGGCGTGACCATCCCCCCTGGGGGGTGATTTCTCGCTTTCTATCTCTGTGTCTCTCTCTGTCTGTCTGGCGAGCGCACGCGCCCTATAGCGAAAAACCTCTCAAAAAAAAAATGCTTTTAGTTTATGAATTATGTACATGTCTCTAAATTTTCATAAAGTTGAAGACTTTAATTAAAAATGGAAATGGCAAGAAACAAAAACAAATACAAATAAATATCTTCTAGAAATTGTTTAGGAGTAATTTTTATTCTGATTAATTTTCCTGAATGTGAAGTGTAATTAGTTCAGCTCTCCTCAACCCCCCTCTCATATTAAAGACATACTTCTGGCAGTTATAGCAAAGCAAGATATGTGGCTGTTGTAGACTGAATGCTTGTGTTCCCCAAAATTCATACATTGAATTCTGAACCCCTGATGCAACGATTTAGTAATGGGTCCTTTCGGGGTTAGATGAGGTCATGAGGGTCGTGTTCCCATAATGGGATTAGTGCTTATAAGAAGAAGCAGAGAGTCTGCTCTCTTTCCATTTTTGCACAAAGAAGAGGTCTTGTGGGACCAGCAATTGGCATAATGGCTATGTTGCTGGACTTCCATGTAGTTGACAGTGGTTCGAGTCCCAGACCTAGTGGCTTAAACTCACGCTGGGCATGTGTGCGTGCGTGCCTAAGATCACAAGAGGAGAATGGAGGAGAAGGGATTGAGGTGTGGCCATCCCCCCTGGAGGGTGATGTTTGCTTTCTGTCTCTCTGTCTTTCTGGTAAGCACAAATGCCCTATAGCAAAAAACTCTCCAACTAAATAAATATATAAATAAATAGAAGAGGTCTTGTGAACACATAGTAAGATGGTGACTGTCCATAAGCCAGGAAGAGAGCCCTCATCGGAAACTGACAATGTTGACACCCTAGTCCTGAACATTCAGCCTCTGAAGCTGTGAGAAAACAAACTTCCTTTGTTTATGATAGTTTATGATACCCAGTCTATTGCGTTTTGTTAGGACTGCCCAAGCTGACTAAGATAGAGACTTCTGGGGCACATGGCAGGATTTGTTTGCTCAAGAGATAGGTCATAATAATGGCCTTTCAAAATGCATGTTGTCAGAACTGGATACATTTTAGCAGGAGAAAGCACTCAATTAACATCACAGAAGCGTTATTCCAATTGTTGTAAGAATCATTACCTCTTAAACAGTATTAAAAGGGCCATTGAAGTTTAAAAAAAAAATAACCCAAGGAATATGCATCCTCTGTGTTCTTGGCTATATTCAATTGTTGCTAAAAAGTGTCCTTTAGCAATGGCCAGAACGTCTTTGGTCAGTTAAGAAATACATATTCTTGTATCATTACATTATTCTATGACAAAAAGGTAAACCCTGTCTTCAGATGTAAACTAGTGTGCCTGCTGGTTGTCTACTTGTATCGAAGTGTGGGACAAACAATTTATAATGGAAAAAAAAAAAAAAAAGATTGACTTGATTCTGTAGACTATTTGTAACTTTGAAACTTAGAACATGGTTTTGCTTGTTTTTAAAGAATTTTAAAAAGCTTTGTTTCTTGGGACCAGCAGATGCCATAGTGTTTACACCACCGGACTCCCACATGGTTGACTGTGGTTCAAATCCTGGACCTGGTGACTTGAAACTCATGCCAGGCATGTGTGTGTGCATGCCTAAAATCCAGGAAGGAAAATAGAGAAGGGATTGTGGCATGGCAATATCCCCTGGGGAATGATTTCTTGCTTTCTGTCTCTGTCTCTTTGGTGAGTACACATACCCTATAGCAAAAATATCTTTTAAAAATTAAAAAAAGCGTTATTTCTCATTTGAATATCCCTGGTGGGAAGTTTGACCTGGTGTAGAATGTTGTCAGAATAAATAGTAAAGCCTAAAATTCAACCTCAATTAAAAATTTTAACAAGCATAGCTCACAAATCACAATGACAGTTGTTAAGAAAACTTAAAAGGAATTATAAGAGCTTAAAAAATATTATGCAGGTCATGACAGTGTAATCAGTATAAAGGAATAGGTAATATTTATATACCATGAAGTTAGAAACACAGAAAGCTCTAGTAGGTAAACCTAAGTTTCAGTTTTATTAAAATTTGGGACCAGCAGATAGCATAATAGTTACATCACTGGAGTCCCATATAGTCTATTGTGGTTCAAGTCCCAGACCCATACCCAAGTATGGCTTAAAACTCATACTGGGTGTGTGTGCATGCATGCCCAAAATCCTGGGAAGAGAACGGAGGAGAAAGGATTGTGGGGTGGTCATACCCTCTGGGGGATGATTTCTCACTCTCTGTCTCTCTGTCTCTGCAGTGAGCACACATATACCCTATTAGCAAAAATCTCTCTCTAAAAATATTTTCAGTTTTATTAAAATTTAGTAAACCTATTTATTCCATCACCCTGAATTGAGTTTCTATCTAGATCACTTACTAAGAAGGATGCATGGAGAAGCTCTGAAATGATACCTTGGCAATTCTATACCTATCTGTTAAGGACAGAAGTTTGACTGCTTTTTCCTATTTCCAAAATCCTTTTCAGTGGGCCTGCAGTGAGTCACACCCACAAACATTAACAGACTATTTTAACTCATTTACAGCAGGACTCTTCTTACATCTTGTCCTTGCAGCAAAATTTTGTGATGAATATAAGCTTCCTTATCCATGTTAAAGTGTACTTTTTACTGATCTTTTTCCAAAACACAGAAAACCCACTTATAACCTACAAGCCCCTGTGTCTAGATGCCCCACCTTGTTGGGCCAGACCAATGGAAAAACTCTTTTCACTAATTCCAAATCTTGTGTTTCACTCTCAAAACCAAATAAAAGGAACTATTGTATCTGAGTACCCCAAGAAAAGTATATTTGCCTTTCTCATGGTTTGGACACTCTTATTTGTGTTTAGAAATAAATCACATTAATAATTATTTCTGCAGAGTTGGTTATTTCCATCGACATTATGTAGGCAAAGGCTTGCCTCACAGCTCTTCTGAGTCTCAGCGTAAATCTCCTTGAGTTCTTCCTGTAACAGGAGAGGAAAAGGGTTTGTGAGGAGTTGCGCTGAGGCCACCTCTTGCTCACTTCCCTATTTCCCAAAGAGACTGTCATGTCAGTGTCTCATCACTTCCTGTTTCAAGTAAGTATGGGGCTTCTGCAGTCTAGAATTGACTTCTTTTCAACAATGGTGTGTCCTGCAACTGAAGTTGTAGTCATCCAGCCTTTAATTTGGACTTTTTATTTTTCTTGGGTTTTGTTTGACTTTGTGCACTTCAGCGAGAGCCGGCACCTTTGGTTACTTCCATACTCACTGTCTCTGTAAGCCATAAATGATCTAAATCTAAAAGTGGATACTCATATCTTTACTCAGGCCAGTAACTTAGATCTTGAACTTGACGTTGCCTTATTTTGTGTTTGTGAGTTTAACAAAGGGTAAATAAGACACCATTGTGTAAATTTTCCCTGTTAATTATGAAGGTGGCTGGCTTTGTTCATATTGTTTACTTCAACCTTAGGGTTATGTGATCAAAGCTAGTTTATTGAAATTTTTATTTCAATAGAATATTTCTTATAAAACATTGTATTTGTCCACATAAAATAATAAACTCCATATGAAAGAAAATCAAAGTAGTTCACTAATCTTATGATAACAAACCTATGGACTGACTTCCTTATTATGAATCTCATAATTGTATAAATTGTATAAATTTTACCGCTAACAAGGAAATTTTCTCTAACAATTCAAACAGGTTCAAAAACCTTTTTTTGAACTTTGAACAAATAAAATATTTCTTAAAAAAAATCCAATTTTAAAAATACCATAAAAATTTTCAGTCTTTCACATGCCTACTTGACTAAACAGACTTTGAATTGGATAGTAGGAAGATTCAAGTTGAATTTTTGAATTGACAGAGGAAAGAAACACTCAAAAGGAGAGGAATTCAATCCCTGAATATTGATGGATTTTTTTGCTGTGGATGGTGTGGTAGAGGAGAAATAAATACAGAAGCTGCAAGTCTGTTAATCCCAAATTGTTTGATTCTTGCAGAGCAAATTGAGAATGAGAGTTCTTTTATCCTCACAAGCATTAATTTAATCTACATTTGTTAATTTTACTATTTTTTTTCTCAAAGCAGAATTTAACCTAAAATAATATGCTCAAACAGGCACAGAATTCTTAGATAATATGAAAAAAAAAAAAGATTATAGAGATTTCCCATCTGTCTACAATTTCTCTGATAGCTGCCAATCAACATGTTATTTACCTCTATTCAATCCCCCTACCTTGGGATATAACCCATAACAACAATGACAAATAGTAATTTATTACTACTTCAAAGGGTTTACAGATCACAACAGATCTATTTCCACTTATAGGAAATTCTGTTTTAACACCATGAAGTAAAATATCTGACAAAGTGATTGTGGAAACCAATTAGCATTCAGAAAGGTTGATGAGCTGTGTGCTGGCTTAACCCTCTGGGAGGACATCTGTTCTTATATCCTCTTGAGGTATGTGGTTTGCCTCTTCATTCCATCCAGCAAACCCACCCCAGTGGAGGGCCTAGGGACTAACTGTTCTTCCAGATGCTAATTTTTCATCCTCCACTCATTAGCTGGGAGTAAAACATCAATCATATGCAAATTGGAATCCTGATTCTACCTGCAAAAAAATGTAGAGTCTTTCCAGGAGCCAAAGAAATTTTAGCGCTACATGGCTTTGAAAAGGTAATATACTGAGGATTCCTATGCCAATGGAGGTTCAGAGATGCCAGTTCAACACAGTTGTCACATCAAGAAATAATTTTTAAATGTTTCCATGTGGTCAGATGTGAACCAATAAGAAAGTAGGACAAAATGGACCATCAGGCAAGTATATAAATGAGGGAGTTGGAGTTTTAAGGAATCTTATTTCTCTAATATTCTATCACTCAACTGTGTTCTCTCTCATTTTATAGCCTCAACATTAGGTTAGTTAGGATGGGAACTGAATTTCACGTGTATCAGGAGAACAGTTTTCTAGGTTATTGGAATCCAGTTAAACTATCCTTAGAGATGATTAAGAGGAAGTCCTGAACTAAAAAGAAATTAAAATAAAGCAACCTACCATTGACAGAAAAAAAAATAGTTCTAGAAGAAAGAGAAAAAGAAAAAGGTAGAGGAGGAGATGAGAAAGTAGAAGAAAAGGAAGGGAAAGAACAAGAAAGAAGGCTAGAGAAAGAGGAAGAGTAAATAAGAGCCTAGGAACCTAAGTGATAGGTAAAGAAATGATTAAAATGAGCCAGAGTTACAATAATAACAACAATTAATACTTAGCAAATGCTGACTTAGCACTAAGATGTTGCTAGAGACGTTATGTTTAATATCTCATTTACTAAATGGGCGATATCACTTTCCTCCTTTATAATCATCTCAAGTCTGTATAATGCACATTACAGCAGGTATAGAAACTAAAACTCAATTCTCTGCCTCCAGAGCCAAGAGCCTGATGTTTATAATTCTGCGGGTGTTCATAATCTGGAGGCTTAACAATTTGTCAAACTGATGTCCTGGTCTGAATCAGCAGCCTTCAGTGATTGATGTTAGGCAGGATCCACTGAAGGTATTTCGTTTCAATGAGTAGCCAACACTCACAGGTCAATCATGAGGCTGGCTATTGGGGTACAGCAACTCTGGCTCTTGATATCCATAGTGGCTGAAGGGTAACATCCTCTGACTTACTGTTCCGCCTTAGGGGTCTGTACTTTATGAAAGGAAAAGAGATGCCAGTATGACAGCTGTGGCCACTGACACCACAGGGACACTGAGCAAATCAGTTTGAGAAGAGCAAAACTAATGGTAGTGCAGCAGCCCAAGATAATGAAAGAAACCCTGAGAGAAAAAAGGGAGAGAAGGAATAATATAGAAACTGTGACAGGAAAATGTGAGTGCCCTTGCAAGAAAGAAATTCAGGGAACCAGCAGTTAGCGTAATGGCTATGTCGCTGGACTCCCACGTAGTCGACCGCGGTTCGGTCCCGGACCCGGTGGCTTAAAACTCACGCCGGGCGTGTGTGCGTGCGCGCCCAAGATCCCGAGAGGAGAATGGAGGAGAAGGGATTGTGGCGTGACCATCCTCCCTGGGGGTGATTTCTCGCTTTCTGTCTCTATGTCTCTCTCTGTCTGGCAAGCACACGTGCCCTATAGCAAAAATCTCTCCAAAAAAAAAAAAAAAGAAAGAAATTTATTTCAATTAAGTAAGAACTTCTAGAAGGTTGAATAACCTCTGGTAGATAGGAAAAGAAAGTGCTGAAAAAGTCAAGGATTTCTACTATTTTGTCTTTTTCTCATGTCTACATGTAATTACTGGCCCAAACACAACTCATAAGATAAAATCTTGAAGCAGCAATGTCATTACATATTTAATAAAGCTAGTTTGTTTCCTTCCCCTGGACAAAAAATGAAAATTACTATTGGTTGCTAAATAGTCTCACTTTAGTTAAACTGTTCATTTTCGAGTAAAGATGCTCCTCAACTTACAAAGGGGTAGCACCCCCATAAACCCATGGTGAGTTAAAACACCACAAGTCAAAGGTATGTTTAATACACCTAACTTACCGAATATAGTAATTTAGCCTAGCCCAGACCACCTTAAATGTGCTTGTAACACTTAAATCAACCCACATGATGATGATTGGGCAAAATCATCAGACATAAATCCCATTTTATAATAAAGTATTGGATATCTCATGTACTTTGTTGAACACCATACTGAAATGAAAAGAAAATGGTGCTTTTACACCATCATAAAGTAGAAAAAGAAAATTGTTAAGTTAAACCATGAGAAGTTGGAGATTGTATATAGTCATCAAGATTCTGAACTTAAAAAACTGAAGCCTCTCCCTGTCCCTGGAGTATGGTCAGCTTTTTCTTTCATCTCACCAGGAGCTTCTATTCCTCTCGGCCCCTCACTTCACCCAAACCTATGTCCAAGGTTTCTGACCCTTTCAGGCACAGAGCTGGAGAGAAGGAGAGAGTTAAGGAGAGCAAGGAATTTGGGTTATAAAATAGCTGCAATGCCTGGACTTGACTTTTTCTTAGAGCTGATTCTACTGAGGGGAACCTTAGTGGGTCATTTTGAGACTACTCCATGACATGGAAACACTCACTTGAAGTTCTCCAGGACTGTTGTCCCTATGCTACCTGGTTTCTAATGTTTCTCCTTATCCCAAGCAAAGTAGCAATACCTCTGGTTTTTCTCTGAAACTTTTTTTTTTTTTTGAGAGGTTTTTTGCTATAGGCTGCATGTGTTCGCCAGAGAGATAGAGAGAGGCAGAGAGACAGAGAGACAGAAAGTGAGAAATCACCCCCCGGGGGAATGGCCACACCGCAATCCCTTCTTCTCCATTATCCTCTCAGGATCTTGGGCACGCACGCACACGCGTCCAGCGTGAGTTTAAGCCACCGGGTCAGGGACTCGAACTGTGGTAGACTACATGGGAGTCCAGCGACATAGCCATTATGCTAACTGCTGGTCCCTCTCTGAAACTTTTTGAAAGGGACCTAGGATGACTCCAAGCTCAAGTTCTCCACCATGGGCCTTATCACATCCCTCATTAACATTCACCTCTTCTTAGCACCAATTAACTTTAAGAGTATTAGTGAGTTCTATCATCCACTTCTTTAGCTTGTCTGGCACAGATACCCTGCCAGGCTTTCACCACTGAAATTTCTCAGGGGAGAGTCACTACTAATCCATTGCACCATTTAACTTTGGCAAAAAACATATTAGGCTGTCTACTGATTCAGTTAAAGGCTTTAGGTGAGGTGTAGACATTCCTCAGAACTTGCCCTTAGAGAGAGCACCTCTAAGTTATATTTCAATGTCCTCCTCTACTCTACTCTCTCTCTCTCTCTCTCTCTCTCTCTCTCTCTCTCTCTCTCTATATATATATATATATATATATATATATATATATATATATAATTTTATAGAGGGCATATGTATTCATCAGAGAGATAAAGAAAATGAGAAAGTACACTGCTGTGGGTTATGGTCACATCACAATCCCTTCTCCTCCATTTCTCCTTTGGGGATCTGGGCACACATACATGCCTTATGGGCCTTACATGTTTTTCAAGTCACCAGGCCCAGGACTCAAACCATGCAGTTGGCCATTTGGGTTCTAGCCACCTTAAACACCATGCCACTGGCTGGCCTCATATTTTTTTTAAAGATAAGGAGTGTTTTAAGATTGATCTTCTCGTTCTCAGCCTCTTACTTTGTAAATCCTGGTCCAGATTGCAACATGGAATTACATCTGTTATTTTGCAACCTACATTTACATTTTACTGTCCCATTGTAAGGCCTTGCATATGTTGTATATTTAGTATTTCTTGTCCTTACATAAAACCCAATTTTCCCAGAGCTTACTAGATTGGGAATATAAAATAAAGTTGCAGTCTATGAATATACCCAAATTATGATGGCAAGAGCCCCAACTGTTTTGATGACTAGTAATTAGCACATTTCCAGGCGTCCCCAAGATATTTTTGGAAGTTCCCCAAAAGGGTGCCACACACATGCCCACAAACCAGACGGTAACTGCATAGTGTCTGCTTTTTCCTTCCTTTCCCACTCTGCCTTGTAATTTTCACATTCTCTGCTACAGGTGTCAGGACCGTCTGATCATCTCTAGGTTCCAAGAGGAGGTGGAGGAAACAGCCTCCTCTCCAATCCTGTGTCACCTTTAGTCACCAGGACTCTGAAATGGCTCATCTTGCCCAGAAATTAACTTTTGGCAATCTCCTGTTTCCCATGACTCTTCAAATAGCTAAAAAAAAAAAAAAAAAAAAAAAAAAAAAAAATTTAAAATGCCATTATTTTTCCAAGTGCAACTTTTCTGAGATAGGACAGTCCGACCTAGTCTAAGAGTCAGAACAATTTACACCCTTTTCTCTGCACAGCTCCAGACTTCACTCCCCCAATTCTCTCCTCCTCCTCCCTCATCTCCAGCACTAAACAGGAGTCTCTGTGCACATGAATGGGTGGAAGGCAAGGGAAGGGAAAAGCCGCAGGAGTAACTTCCGGATCAACAGGCTGATGACAAAGGATGTCCACTATTGTCTTCGCTTAGTAAATTAAAAAGCCACTCAGAAGAAAAGGAAAATGAGGACCAGATGGTAGAACAGTGGTAAAACAGGATGTTTTATGAAGCAATCTTACATGGCCAAGTTACTGGTTCAAGTCTGGAGACCTCCATGAGTCCACCAGACATACACTTGTCTATGATCTGGGGCTAGCTGAAGCTGGGGGGTAGATCATGGAATCAGGACCCTGTTGAGAGTGCTGCCTCTCATGAAATAAATAAGTAAACTTTAAAAAAGCAAAGTGGGGGAACCAGCAGTTAGCGTAATGGCTATGTCACTGGACTCCCACGTAGTCGACCATGGTTCACGTCCCGGACCGGGTGGCTTAAAACTCACGCCGGGCGCATGTGCATGCACGCCCAAGATCCCGAGAGGAGAATGGAGGAGAAGGGATTGTGGCGTGACCATCCCCCCTGGGGGGTGATTTCTCACTTTCTGTCTCTATGTCTCTCTCTGTCTGTCTGGTGAGCGCACACGCCCTATAGCGAAAACCTCTCCAAAAAAAAAAAAAAAAAAAAAAAAAAAAAAGCAAAGTGGATAATAGTGTATATAGTCTGCTGCTATTGGAGAAGCAGTCAAAAATATGTACAAATTTATAAACGTATAGAATGTCTTCAGAAGGGCCCCAGAAATGAACTAATCTTCGGGGACCAGAGATAGAAGACTGATTTTTCATTGTATTTTGCGCCTTTTAAATATTTTACACATTTATATATCTCCTATACAAAATGAATTTTTAAAGAATACTCAGCTGAAATACTTTCAGTTTTACAATTTTTAAAAACGTTGCCTGTACATTTTTGATAGCTCCACTGAGAAAGGATTTGCAATAAAAAAAAATAATAATAATAAAAATCCTTTTTTTTCTGGTGTGATCACATTCTTAAAAGAAGAAACATTCTTTTCTAAAAAGTATTGCTCTAAAGTTTTCCCTCTTTCACAAGGGTCTAACAAACAGAAACTTTTTGAGCACGTGTCCTCATCGCTGAGGAATTTAGACAGTGAGAAACTGCAAACAGTGGCTGACTCTTTATTTATTCTTTGTAATATGAATTCAATAGCCCCTGCTAAATCCTGCCAATGCCTGTTAAATAGACAAATATCAAATTTTCAAAACTAGAAGCATGGATTGCAACATTATTTATCACACATTTTTAAATTAATAGTTTTAAATTTTTCTATACTATATCTACAGTATGCTTATCATTTCAATGAATAAATGTATCACTTGCTCACTTTTCTCTCAGGCTCTCTGAAAGACAGCACACACCCCAAAAAAATATGTCTTTAAGTTAAAAAAATGCTGAGCGCAATGTGTTGCCTTTAGGACATTCAAATGTTTTCATTGACAGTGAATTGTAACCTAGTTATCCCCGGCTCATGGCTAGTGAGCCAGATTAGGAAAGAGTAGACAGAGGATCGTGGGTTGCTAGAGAAAGATAAGTTCAGTAATTTGAGGAACTATACATGATCAAAGTGTATGGATGAAACAAACACAGCATGAAAAGAATGATCTCTTTCTTTTTTCCCTTTTTTGCTTCGTAGAGATTTTTGCTACAGGGTGTGTGCGTTCACTGGAGAGACAGAGACAGAAAGGAAGTCCTCCATCCCCCTACCCCCCCAGAGGTGATGGCCATGCTGCAATCCCTTCTCCTCCACTCTCCTCTTGGGATTTCAGGCACATACACAAAAGTGCTCAGTGTGAGTTTCAAGTCATCAGGTCCGGGATTCAAACCACGATCACCCATGTGGAAGTCCAGCACTGTAACCTTTACACCATCTGCTGGTCCATGTCTTCCTTTCTGAAGAGTGTCCTGGGCCTGTATCTTAGGGAGTTTCTCCTTTACATCCCAAGTATCTTAACTATTTCCCTGACCTTTATTTTGTTTCTCTATGAGTTTTTCAAAAAGACTCTCAGCATCACGAAATTTCAGAAGGGTCCTTAGGATCCTTGGACCTAAGGACCAATGGATTTATTTGATTATCAATGGAGCCCACAGAGGTTAAGTGATTTGTTCACAGTTAGAGACAATAAACAACAGAGAAGGACAGAGATTCGTGTCTCCTGATTCCAAATTGAATACTCCTTTCATCACACTACGCACGGTCTCAAAAGAATTAGTCAATTATTTGGAAGGTAAAGGCTCTCAAACAAAGCCATTGCTGTGGCAGCCTCAAAGCGAACTTTCCTCTCAACACAGTCAAAGACTTTTCACCAAGGCTTTCCAGGACTCTCCTTGAAAGCGAGGGTCTCTATGACATTAATAGTAGCTATTTGTTTAAGGGCTATTGATCACTAAGTTATAATATTCATCATCACCACCTTCAAAACAGCCTTCACATTTCCCATTTTATTGAAAGAAGACTGAATAATTGAGAGATTTAAGCAATTTGCCTGAGATGCTTCCATGGAAAAAGCAGAACTAAGATTCAAACAAAAGTCTTAAGGGCTTCTTGTAATATTCCAGGTTGCTTCTCCATTCATGATGCCAAATCTTACCTTTGAACACAAAATGACTTATCTATGCTTCTTTTAAAAAAGCAGGGAAAAAAAAGATTTAGGGTGTGTAATAAACCATGTAGTAAAGTGCTCTTGATTTCATTCATTCACTTGTTTATTCATTCGGTAGTTATGCGTTGGAAATAGGCATTAATGCAACACTCCAGAAATAAGCCTAGAATAAATAGATCAGTGTATTCAGTACAGCAATGAAATACTCACAGGCTTTGATTACTTATTGTACAAAATATACTTATTTAATATATTATTGTGGGTTGCATGCTAGGAGGAAAAGGAACTTAGAGAAGAATCTGAAGATAGCATGATGATTAAATGGCTGGAAAGCAAACCACACTCAGAAGGGAATTATTTTGTCAAGTCAAGAGGAAGCAACATAATAATAGTTTTCCAGTGTATGAAAGATTGTTATCCTGACAATGATGACAGACCATTTTCCATTTTCAAATAAAACGAAAACAAAAAGAAATGTGGCAAAACATGGAGAGTTTGGCTAAACGGATTCAGTATTCTGCTGGATCTGAGAGACTTAAAAATCTTGCTTAATTTATAAGGAAATTAGAGCATGGAGTTTTGAGTGCTGTGGAATCTCTCATCCCGTAAGGCTTTATAAATTTATAAATTAGTAGTTTACACATGGTAAAGCTATGATCTTCTCTAAGGCACATGTGGAGAAGAATGGGGACAAAATTGACCTCAGAATCCCTAATATCTCTATAGTTCTATAAAATAAGGCATTTTAATAAGACTTACCTGTTTTATTTTTTTCTAGAGGGTGTGTGCACTGGCCAAAGAGAAAGGGAAAGGAGAAAACACCCCCTCACCATGGGCATGATCATGCCACATCCCTTCTCCATTCCTTCCTCTTGTTAGGATTTGGACATACATACATATTCATCCAGCATGTTTCTCAGGCTGCTGGGTCCAGGACTCAAAACCACATCGTCAAGTATGTGGAATCCAGCTGTTTTAACCACCAAGTCATGGAGCCAGTCCTAATATCAGTGTCTTATTAAATGCTTAATCATATCACTTCCCACATAAAATTATTCTAATTATTCCAGAAGGACCAGCCAGGGTTTTCATGACCATTATAATCTTGAGTTCCAAAGCTCCAGTCCACTTCTCTCTCCTATCTGCATGGGATTGAGAGAGGTGGTATGTGAAGAGCCCTCTTCCCTACTGGATTATCTCTAAGTCAGGAACCCTAAGGCTTTATAGGTATCTAAAAGTTACCTGGTAATCCTCTATACTGACCGACAAATATGGAGCCCAGCGAGGCCTGGACCATTTCATTTACATTCAATGAATCAGGTAGAAGCCATAACACAGATTGGCTTGTGGAAGCAGCACTTACTTCCCTAGCTCTACTGACACTGGAAAACTCACATTGTTTCTACACAAAGCATTGCTATAACCATAGGTTTAAATAAAATTTGCACCTTCAGACCACCTCAGTTTTTGGAAATTCCAGGACAAGAAAACAATTCACAAAGGAACTGCAGGGCCACTGAGATATGGCTGTGATGTGGGCAGTAGCGATCTCCTCCAGAAATAACATCTCCTATTCTAGCTCTGATCTTTTGGGGAAATACAGGGGGAATAGAGGAGGAGGAACTGAGTCTTGAGGACCCCTCTTACCTCCTTTCTTCTATTTCATGGTCCTTTCTTTTTTTTTTTTTTTTTCTTTTTTTGGAGAGGTTTTTGCTATAGGGCGCGTGCGCTCGCCAGACAGACAGAGAGAGACAGAGAGATAGAAAGCAAGAAATCACCCCCCAGGGGGGATGGCCACGTCGCAATCCCTTCTCCTCCATTCTCCTCTCGGGATCTTGGGCACGCACGCACACGCACCCGGCGTGAGTTTAAGCCGCTGGGTCCGGGACTCGAACCGCGGTCGACTACATGGGAGTCCAGCGACGTAGCCATTACGCTAACTGCTGGTCCCTTCATGGTCCTTTCTGACATGAGCATAAACGCAAAGGAAGGACTCGGAACCTGAGTGTCTGAGATAGTGAAGATGTACAAAAGCATGTGTTAAAAGTAGGGCAACTGTGTGGCCACAAAAGCCAATGATTGCTGATCTTTTCCTACATGTAAGAGAATGACTGATTAAATTATTGATTAAAAAAACAGTTGGGGGGAACCAGCAGTTAGCGTAATGGCTATGTCGCTGGACTCCCACGTAGTTGACCGAGGTTCACGTCCCGGACCCGGTGGCTTAAAACTCACACCGGGCGCATGTGCGTGCGTGCCCAAGATCCTGAGAGGAGAATGGAGGAGAAGGGATTGCGGCGTGACCATCCCCCCTGGGGGGTGATTTCTCGCTTTCTGTCTCTCTGTCTCTCTCTGTCTGTCTGGCGAGCGCACGCACCCTATATTGAAAAACCTCTCCAAAAAAAAAAAAAAAAAAAAACAATTGGGGGGACCAGCAGTTAGTGTAATTGCTATGTCGCTGGACTCCCACGTAGTCGACTGCGGTTCGAGTCCCAGACCCCGTGGCTTAAACTCACGCTGGGCGCGTGTGCGCGCGTGCCCAAGATCCTGAGAGGAGAATGGAGGAGAAGGGATTGCGGTGTGGCCATCCCCCCTGGAGGATGATTTCTCACTTTCTAGCTCTCTGTCTCTCTCTGTCTCTCTGGCGAGCGCACGCACCCTATAGCGAAAACCTCTCCAAAAAAAGAAAAAAAAAACTATTGGGAAAGGGATGCACCAGTAGCATGTGGTAATCCACATGGGCAGGTCCAGGCTCTCCTCTTGAGGCCATGGACCACATTTGCCCATGATCTGAGCTGGGGCTGGATCAGAGTGAGAAGACCCCATTAGGGATGCCTACCAATCTCTCTCTCTCTCTTTCCCTCTCTAGGAAGAAATAAACTTAAAAGACAAAACAAACAAACAAACCAAAAACACTAGTTATTCTGGCTCCAGATCACATATACCTTCCAACTCCCAGTCAACCAGTCATTTATTTGACTAGTCTTACTTCTAATGAAATAATTCTGGAATAATTATGTTCTGAAAAAGTTTCACTCTTCAAAATAATTTAACTATGCCCCGAGCACCTGAAAAATTGCCTATCTGATGAAAAACATTTTTCATTTTTATGCTCCAATAACCCAAAATGAGTCACACTAAATTTTATCAAATATTCCAAAAGAAAGGGGAAAAAAAAAATCAGTCCTGAATTGAAAGTAAAAGTAAGGAACTTGGAGCCCACGGGGACAAGACACTTAGATTGAAAGTGCTCTCTCAAGCACAGCACTCCTGTTGAGACACGATAATAAAAAATGTCCATAGTCGTAGAGACAATATTTCTACTCGGCACAATCCAAACAAAAGAAAGAAATCTTGATATTTCTGAAAGCATATGTGTTTGTCCAGTCATTTAGGTCTTTCTTTATACAAATGCATGTCCCTTTCTGTTGCTCTTCTGATACTGAATTTGTTGGATTAAATATTTTAGTTTGATCTTGTTTTATCCAGCATGAGACTATTTTCCTCAGTTGAGTAAGCCCATAGATAGAAGGCATGTGTAATTTGATAGTATGCTTGTTTTACAACATCACTCAGCTAACTGGCATGCAATATCTAATTCATTTCCCCATTGTGTTTAAGTTTTTTTAAAAAAAAAGAACTGAAAAGATGTAAAGCTGTCTGCAAATCTAATTACCAAGAACTCTCAGAGATTGTCCCAGTTCTATTGTCATAGTAAAATGCTATAATATGAAGTATTGTTTGAAGTAAGTGGGCCGTAGCTAAGGCTGAAGAATACGTGTTGACATTTGGAAATTGTCATTACCCTAGTGGAATTTGATTTGCTATAAAATTTTAGTGTAAATAGTGTAATTTAGTGTAAAGTGTCTTGTTTTTCATTTGCCAGGTGACCATTCACTAAATGGCTACAAAATTAATTTACAGTAATAACTTAATAAAAAACATACAACTAATATATAATAAGAGTATATACACTTTTTTTAAAAAGAAACTTTTACTATATGGCACATCACATGTGTTTGCTGGAGAGACAGAGACAGAAAGCAAGAAATCACCCTCTGGGGACAATGGTCATACCGCAATCCCTTCTTCTCCACTCTCCTCTCAGAATTTTGGGCATGCACGCCCATGCACCCAGTATGAGTTTTAAAATGCTGAGCCTGGGATTCAAACCACGGTTGATTACATGGGAGTCTAGCAATGTAACCATTATGCCATCTGCTGGTCCCAAATACATCTATTTTTTTAAAGAATAATAGCATTTGTGGACGATTTCTATTTATTTTAAAGAATCCTTCAAAAATAAAGGGGCCAGCTGGTAGCGTGGTGGTAAGTCAACCCTCCACATTGCTGAACCCCATATGGGAAGGTACTGAATTCATGTCCTGGGACCTCCCTGCACATATGGAGTGCACACACATACATGCGAGCTGGGCTAGCTGAGGCTAGGGGTGGATGGTGGCATGAAGAACCTGCTAGGGTCTCTTTCTTTCTCTCCATTTCTTGAAATAAATAAATAACCCTTTTGACAATGGGGAAGGAAAGTTTAAGTTATAGCTGAAAAGCTAAAATAAATACATGCTATAATTGGAAAAAATTATAAATATATATGTAATAAATGATATCTAGATGGCCAGATATAAAATAGAAGTTCAGATGAAAAGATCCTTTTATATTTGAGTAGGGACAATGGCATCTTTCCTCTGGAAATGCTTCCCAGAAGAGGGAGAATTTACTGGGGACCAGCAGTTAGCGTAATGGCTATGTCGCTGGACTCCCACGTAGTCGACCGTGGTTTGCATCCCGGACCCGGTGGCTTAAAACTCATGCCGGGCACGTGTGTGTGCGTGCCCAAGATCCCAAGAGGAGAATGGAGGAGAAGGGATTGCGGCGTGGCCATCCCCCCTGAGGGGTGATTTCTCGCTTTCTATCTCTCTGTCTCTCTCTGTCTGTCTGGCGAGCGCACGCACCCTATAGCAAAAACCTTTCAAAAAAAAAAAAAAAAAGAGGGAGAATTTACTGTGGTTTTCAAATGAGTAGGTAGAATGACAGAATCCTCAGGCTGGGGGATATGCTGAGATAAACTCACGATAAGTTTATGTGATCTGAAACAGAGAGAAAGTATATTTTACTTCCCAGAGTAGAGACTGGGTGATGTAGGCCAGCTTATGGTTTAGTAGTAGGACTGCAGCCATTTTGAAATTAAGGAAGACCTCTCATGAGAACAATCTGACTAAGAGTTGTGTCATGGGGAGCTCTATTTGAAGAATGGTCAGGAGACACCAGGAATGAGTATTTGAAGGAACTGAAATAATTACTCAGAAGAAAGCAACTGACTCTGATTGATTGTAGCTGGGAATGATTTTCACATGTTTGTATCTTGTACCTATAAATACCAGGAACTTGTTGAACATTTTGAAACGATTTGATGGTACCTGCCAACTATCGTCCTGAAACTGGCTACAGAAATAAACTCCCTTCTTCTTTAGCCTTTGTCACTCGTTTCATTGACCATAAGAAGCCGCAGCCTGATTTAGCTGGTTGCTAACACAGGGAGACTGCAGGAGTGGTGTCAGATGACTGTACAGGTATGATGAGTATGAAATGAAGGAAAGGCTCACAGAGTCTGCATAACCTAGACTTGTGCACCCAGACCTGTGCAGAGAAAATAGAGATTTTTTTGGCTCCTGAGAAGGCATCAAAGAAGCAAAAAGCAGAGCTTATACCCAAAGGAATCTAAGAGGAAATGAAAAGACCACAGCGCTTCACGTGGGCACCATGAGCAAGACTACACGGAACTACAATCATCCCAGCATGCCAAGTGCAAAGGCTAATGGCCAAAGGCCACAAAAGCAATTGCAACTCAGCGGTAGCCAACAGATGTCACGGGATTGTTGAAGGACAAACTGAGGGTCCCTTACCTAGATGATATTGAATCCTCTCACAACTTAGATCAACAATGGACTTCAGGGAGAAGAGAAGCAAAATTAGGTTCTATAATTGCACAGTGAGTTTTGTGGCTATCAATGTATGTTGGCTAAATATAATATATACACTGAATCATTTATTCATCCAATAGCATTTACTGAGCTAGGCTTTTGGAACACTAACACCATCTATCAGATGATAGCCATTGTGGCAAATTTCAGAAACACAAAGACTAATAAGAAAAGGACCCTGTTCTGAAGCTGAGGTGAAAAAATATACTTAAATGGAATTAGCAGACATTGATGATCAAGAATAGGGGCTGGATTCCAAAATATTGTCATAAGCCAAGATATCTGGGACATTTTTATTGATTTTGGTCAGTTTATCCCTTGCTTTTTATTTTACAGGACTAAATTTTAATGTCTTCCTCTTTACAGGGTTCAACTCAACAACTGCAATTATCTAAATGTCAAAGGTTTTTGACACTTTGATGTTAAAAATGTCAAGAGATTGTTGAAATCCTACCAAATTATTTGGTTAAACATTTCCATTGATTTTAAGTAAAAAGCAAAAAAAAAAATTAGATGACTCACTTTTTATAAGTTCAATACCACTGTAAACTACTACAGGCAACTGATAAGGTTGACCATTCTAGATGATGATAGGTGGCAAAGACAGTTATTTTCCTTTTTTAATTTAAATCAATCTGTCACAAAAAACACACTTCAGTTGTGCAATTGTGTGTATATAAAAATGTGTAAATTCCAGCAACTATAAGTTTTGATTACAATATACTATAATACAGATGCTTATTTAGATGCAGCTGTGAGTTGAGTATGCCTGAGAATTCATTCCAAATATATTTATTCCATCATGATTATATTGGGGCTCAGAAGATGATACACCAAAGCGTGATGCTTTGGCATGTTATGTTCTTTGAACTAAAAGACATTACAAAGGAAGCTGGCAGGTGGCGTGGCAGTTAAGCTGCTGGACTCTCACATGACTGACCATAGTTAGAGTCCCAGACCTGATGGCTTGCTTTCTCAACTTTCCCTCTCTCTCTCCTCTCTCTCTCTCTCTCTCTCTCTCTCTCTCTCTCTCTCTCTGTGTGTGTGTGTGTGTGTGTGTGTGTGTGTCTGGTCAAATTTTAAAAAATAATAATTAATCAAAAAAATTAAATACATAGTTCTATTTTTTTTTTTTTTTTTTTTTTTGTGGAGAGGTTTTCGCTATAGGGCGCGTGCGCTCACCAGACAGACAGAGAGAGGCAGAGAGACAGAAAGCGAGAAATCACCCCCCAGGGGGGATGGTCATGCCGCAATCCCTTCTCCTCCATTCTCCTCTCAGGATCTTGGGCACGCACGCACACGCTCCCGGCGTGAGTTTTAAGCCACCAGGTCCGGGACACAAACTGCGATCGACTACGTGGGAGTCCAGCGACATAGCCATTATGCTAACTGCTGGTTCCCCATAGTTCTTTTTTTAAAAGACATTATAAGGTCTCAGAAGTAGTCGTAGATCCAAGGACCTGCACTCTTCATTCTCCCTGAAGCAGGTCACAGGAATCAGAATTCCTCTTCCCATAACATGTTGTAAAAACTGGAACTCCTTCTCTCCAGAGCAAATATGAAAACTCAAATTATTACTCTAATTTTTCCCCTCCTCTCTGTCTAGGTGCTGGCCAGAAGAAATTCTCTGACCTATCCTTGTACAATGGTAGGCTATAAGGCCCTTGTTCCGTGAGGGTCCTGGTCCTTACCCAAGAGGAAGGCATGCCTTGCAGACAGGCCAAAACAACGCAATCTGAACAGGTAGGACTTGCTGTTTCCCCCTTCGGTCTATCAGCTTTAGATCGTTTCCATTTTTGTTCAGTCATATTCTACAAGGTTGTCCTTTTATTACTGAATCTAGACCTAAAAATAAATTGTTTTCCCTGTGTCTCTGGGTCTTCATTCTGAAGGCTCTAGTCATGTAAAATTTTAATTAAATACATTGATTATGCTTTTCTCTTATTAATCTGTTTTTTGTTATAGGGGTGTTGGCTGTGGCCCATATGATGGGTGAAGAAAGATATCACACTCTTCTGCTTCTACAGTGGCATTGATTTTACTATAACCCTGTCCTACAAAAATACTTTACTGGAGCTGGCCTATGGCATGGTGGTTAAAGTGGCTGGATCCAACATGGCTCCCTGTGCCATGGTTCGAGTCCCAGATGCAGTGACTAAAAAAATACACTGGGCAGATGTGCATGTATGCCCAAAATCACAAAAGGAAAAATGGGAAAAAAGGATTATGGCATGACTATCCCTCATGGGAGGATACTTTCTCACTTTCTCTCCCTCTCTCTCTGTTTTTCTCTTTGGTGAGTACATTGCCCCCTACGAATTTTTTAAAATATATATTTTATTGATATTATAACATGAAAACATATCATTTTTCTTCAGTATTGAACATTTGATTTAATTTATAGTATCAATCACAATAGTGTCATATATTTCCATTTTAGCTAAATTAAATTAGAAAACTTTTCATTGGCTCCATGAATTAAATAAAAATATTGAACCATTGGAATTAATTTATCCGCTTTTCTATGTGAAGCATCTAATGTCTGTAATACAAAACAGGTTTTATGTCATTGTAACATTCTAATGGAGCCAAGACATTAATTCACTTTTTATACACGAACAAGAAAGGGAGTCAGAAATGAGTGAAATTTATTCAAAGAAGACTCATTTGATAAATGATGAGCTGTGAACAGTCTTAAACGACTCCCCGCCACCCATGTCTGAAGCAGAGGCTGCTGCATGCTAAGACTGTTGTTATTTTCTGGTGTTCTCACTGTCAGTGATGCCAATAGTCATCATAGTTTCCACAGTGGGATGGTGGACATCTCTAAACCTTGAACATTCTTATTATGTTCAACATCACCTTTGTTAATAAATGGAAATTACGCCTTAATTTTTTATTAAACACATACTTTGGTTTGGATTTTTGTGTTTGTTTCTTTGTTTTCTTTTTAATCCCATTGATGCCAAAAGTGCTTTAAGCAAAATTTTTTTTGGGGGGGAGAGGTTTTTGCTATAGGATGCATGAGCTCGCCAGACAGACAGAGAGAGACAGGGAGACAGAAAGCGAGAAACCCCCGCCCCCAGGAGGGATGGCCACACCACAATCCCTTCTCCTCCATTCTCCTCTTGGGATCTTGGGCATGCACACCCAGCGTGAGTTTTAAGCCACCGGGTCCGGGACGCGAACTGCAGTCGACTACATGGGGGTCCAGTGACATAGCCATTACGCTAACTGCTGTTCTCCACAAAAAAATTTTTAAGAACTCACCAAAAGGGTCTAACAGATTGTGTAGCAGTTATATCACTGAACTCCCACATGGATGACTATGGTTCAAGTCCTGGAACCAATGGCCTGAAAATTATGTCAGGCTGGTGTGCATGAGTGCCCAAGATTCCAGGAGGAGAATGGAAGAGATGAGATTGTGACATGGTCATCTCCCTGAGGGGGTGATTTCGTACTTTCCCTCTCACTGTCTCTGTGTCTCTTTCTCTCCCTCTCTTTCTGGCAAATTCCTCACTCACGTATCTGTTGATGGGGCTGGATGAGTCCAAGGCTGGGCTTGGTGGGGTCCAGAAAACCTGTGCATGGCCTTTCCAAATTGTTCTGGCCTCTTACTGCATAGCAGTTGGGTTATGAGGAGAAAAGTTTAGGGCATGAGTGTTCCAAAAGAACCGAGAGGAAGATTCCTCTCAGAATCTTTATGTCCCAACCTCAGAAATCACTCGGCTTCACTTCCATCACACTCTGTTACTCAAAGTGGTCAGAAACCTGCCCAGATCCAAGGGGAGAAAACATGAACCCCACCTCTCAGAGAGAGGAAAGAATTTAAGACCATGTTATAAATAACCACATTCTTTTTTGAAGTCTTCTCTTCAAAAAAAAAAAAATTATTTATTTATCTATTTATTTGTTGTAATTTTCAAGCCGCTGGGTCCAGAACTTAAACAGTTGTCAGCCATATGGGATTCCGGTTCCCCAACCACCATACAAATAACCACAACACACACACACACATAGAAACCTTTGCCCTTGCCTTTGTGTTCACACGATACTTTGTACAGACAGCTCTCTGGCACCTCCGACCTCTCGCAGCACTTATTTGGTTACATACAGCCTTTCTTTACTGTATGTGTGCTTCTTTAGGTGCAGGACCGTTTTATCCCCAGAATTTAGCACAATGAATGACACAAAGAAGCTGCTCATAAATGTATATGGAATGGCTGGTCATCAATGAGAATATTGGTAAAACAAAATATTCATTTGGAAAAAATTGTTTAATAATGTTCTCCAGTTCCCAACTAAAACTAAACTTTGTGCATTAAAATATCAATTGTTGTCAAGTCTTCCTCCATTCCAGAAGGATAACATAACAACCTCTCAGAGAGGAGCGCATGAACAAATAGTCTTTCTGTCACAAATTTCTTTTTTCTCTTGCCGTAGGGCACATACACTCACCAGAGAGAGACAGAGAAAGGGAATGTAAAAATATCACCCCTCAGTGGGTATGGCCATGTCACAAACTATTCTCCACCATTCTCTGCCTGGCATTTTGGGCATGCAGGCACATGTACCCAGTGTGATTTCTAAGCTACCAGGTCCAGGACTCAAGCCACTGTCAGCAATGTGGGAATCCAGCACCTTAACCACCACACCACCTGCCGGCCCTATGTCAGAAATGTCTTAACTGAAGATGGAAGTCATGTAGTAGGCTAGATAGCGGTTTCAGAAAAGGAGGTTTAGGGGAGCACAATACCCATGAGGCTGACCCGCATAGAAAGATTCCGGGTTCACTTCCAGAGACCACATTGAGCACATGGGGAATGCACATCCTCATGGTCTGGGGCTGCTGAAGCTGAAGGTATCAAGAACATTTTGGTCGGGACCAGCAATTAGCGTAATGGCTATGTCGCTGGACTCCCACGTAGTCGACCGCGGTTCATGTCCCAGACCCGGTGGCTTAAAACTCACGCCGGGCGCGTGTGCGTGCATGCCCAAGATCCCGAGAGGAGAATGGAGGAGAAGGGATTGCAGCGTGACCATCCCTCCTGGGGGGTGATTTCTCGCTTTCTGTCTCTCTGTCTCTCTCTGTCTGTCTGGCAAGCGCATGCGCCCTATAGCAAAAATCTCTCCAAAAAAAAAAAAAAAAAAAAAAAAAGAACCTTTTGGTTCCTCTTTCTCTCTTTCACTCATGGAAGGAAGAAAAGAAAAAAATAAATAAAATAAGGAAGGAAGTGGAAAGAAGAAAGAAAGAGAGAGCGAGAAAGAGAGAAGAAATAAAAGAAAAAGAAAAGAAAAAAGAAGGAAAGGAAAAGAAGAAAGAAATAAAAAAGAAGGAAGAGAGAAAAAAGAAGAAAGAGAGAGAGAAAGAAGAAAGAAAAGAAAGAAAGAACAAGGAAAGAAAGAAAGAAAGAAAGAAAGAAAGAAAGAAAGAAAGAAAGAAAGAAAGAAAGAGAGAGAAAGGGGAAAAAAGAAAAGAAAAGAAAAAAGGAGAAACTCTGTTTGTTTTTTGCCATAGGGTCTGGGTGCTCTCTGGGGAGAGAAAAAGAGAGAAACAGTGGGAGGGAAAGTGAGAAATTGCCTCCCAAGGGGATTGGCCATAGCACACTCCCTTCAGACTTTTGGGCATGCACCTACAGACACCCATTGTGGCTTTCAAACTACCATGTCTGGGACTCAAACCATGGTCGACCATGTGGGAGTCCAGTGCCCTAGCCACTATGCCACTTGCTGGCTCCAGGAGAGAGAAATTTTAACAAATAAAAATGCAAAACGACAAAGGGCGGCATTGTGACCACCTTTCCCTTTTCCTTCCTTTCTGGTAAAGAAGAATCAGGACTCGCCCATCTGCAGCCACATACCCTTTAGTTTTACGGCTCAGAGGCATGACAGGGTCCTAACAAGACCACCTTTCTGTGCAGGGGAGCTGGATATCTGGTCCTGGAAAGTGTGACTCTGCTTAGCCAAGCTTTGGGTCTCATGGCTTCCCCTAGAAGAGTACAGACTGACTCTCCGCCTTTCCTTCCTCTGCTTTCTTAGCTCTCAATACCACTCAGAGAGCCGAACAGTACCAAAAATGTGTGGGTCTCCACTGAATTTTAAGAGCGGATGATTTTGTAAATCTCTATGAAAAAAAAAACCCACAGTACTTAAATTAGCAAAATGGCAGCTGGTTTTTACTCCATATTTTCCACCTTGACATATTTTCTGATTTACGAAATGGATTTGTTTTGCAGTAGCTTGGCATTTCAGATTTCCCTACCTCATTCAAGAAAAGCAGTGTTGAAAACCTAATACAGCATTTTCCTAGATTACCCTGTGTACTTGTGTGCTGTCATTCAATCACTCAACACGCTCGGTTTCCTGGATCGATAGAATGTGCCTAAATTGAATTATACTGTTGTTCATTTAACTAGCTTGCAATACTTTTAAAATAGATCCTTCGGCAAGATTCCCATTGCCAGAGAAGGCATTACTGCATGCTTTCCCTAGATACATCTGCCTGGGGCTCGGTGCTCGGGCGCCGCCTTCCCTGGCTCTGGAGCTCCCTCACCTGATCATCGTCTTTCTAGGAAGACTTCCCATGGCAGGTATCATGGGTCTGGGATGGGAGATGGATCTGGTAATGTGACCCTGTGGTTGTATGTAAAATTTGCAAAACTGAAATACCTTGCCAGCAATTTAAGTTAAAAATAACCATCTCTATGGGGCTAGCTCTGTGGTGCAGTCACAATGGTTTGCTCCAAAAAAGCCAAATCCCACATGGCCTCCTGGTTTGAGTCCCTGTCATGGTCAGCCCAACAAACAAATGTGAGTGCTCAAGATCTAATGTACAGAAGGGTTGGAGGAAGAGGGAGGACTGCATTGTGACCAGACCCCAGTAAGAGTCTCATCTCTCTCACTCTCACATGTATGTGCTTTATCATGAATTTAAAAAAAAAAAAGTGTTAAATAACAGAATCTTTTTACTCTGATCTCTTTTATACTTTCTTTCTGCTTAAGGTGTGAGGTTGGCTGCAATTTATTTTAGGTTCAATTAAGCAGAGATTAGGTGCGGTCCATGCTGCTTTAACATCAATGTGCAAAGATATTTTGGGATGTTCTAATAAAACTAGTTACAAATAATACACTCCTGGGGCTAGCAGGTGGTGTGGTGGTTAAGGCGCTGGACTCCCACATGGCTAACTGCAATTTGAGTCCCGGACTTGGTGGCTTGCACATGTGCTCTGTAGCAAATTTAAATAAATAAATAAATAATGACGATGATGAATAAAATTAAATAAGTAATTCTTTATAAAAAGAAATTACACACTCTGCTTTCTCATATGAGGTGTAATTTCTTTTAGTTTCTTTATTCAGGAAACAAATGAAAAAAAATATCAAGCAAAGACCATCAAGATGAATGATGAAATCAAGAGAAATTAATCAGTCATCAAAACTAAATTGTACTGGAAAAAACTGAAATCATACCAAAAGCAATACATCGTTAAGAAAAAGAGTTACATTTGTAAGAAAAGAAATAAACTCTCATATTACTTGATAATAAAAAAAAATGAAGGGCAAGTTATATAAATGCATTGAAGAACTATTTAAAATTCTTCCCCATTGGACACAAAATATTGATAAAAACGAATATACATAGATGTATTATAATATCACCTGGAGGGCCTGTCAAAACACAAATTGGGAGGCTCCACCCCCCCAGAGAATTGGAATCAGTGGGCCTAGGGTGGGATGAGAATACGCACATCCAGTTGCTCTCCTGGTGATGCTGAGGCTGCTGGTTCAGAGACCACATTAGAGAGAACTAATGCTTCTTTTAGATAATTATCTTAATTTTTTAAGAAAATGTCCTTGCCAGAGGGCACATGTGCTTACCAGAGACAGAGAGAGGGAGAGAAGAAAGCAATCAATTAGACACGGTCACGTCACAATCCTTTCTCTCCATTTCTTCATCCTGTCAGGTTTCAGGGCACACAGGCACACATGTATGGATGTGGATCCCAACCATGGTCAACCATGTGAGATCAGCCTTCCCTTAACCATTAGCCTATGGGGCCAGACCAAAGTGTTTAGGTAATTATCTTGAGTCCCTTCTTTTTGTCTTCGTTTTACCTTCTCTGAAATAACTTCATAGCATGTGCATCATTTCAAAAGCTATTGCCCTCCAATAAATATTGTCCTACACTAATAATAACTTTCTGGTTGTTTCTATTCATTCACTCTTTGCTTTCTAAAATAGCAATCTCTGTCTTGAGGATGTATTTACCACCACATTTGGTCCAATATCCGTTTATTTCTAACACTAACAGACACATGCTGGAATTTGGAAAGATTCAGATGGGTAGTGTCACCCATATTTAAGTTTTTTAAAAATTTGTATAAGAACCATTGAGATGTTTTATTTCTAAAGATGAAACAAAAAGTTGAAAGTTACTGCATAATAAAAAAGCTTGTTATTTTTGATTATGGTCAAAATGCTCATATGACTGAATGTGACTGTTATGTTTACTGAAGGGGTAGTCATATTTCATGAAATTGAGGCTTTGGTTAACTGTTCCAGAGAACCCACAGGAGTGAGTGAATTTAGGGCATTCGAGTCATTTTTACTTAGTTGACAAGGTGATAATTGACTCTAGATTACTTGGCACATGTAACTGTCCCTGGCAGGTCTCTGAGTTCTACCAGATGTTGGGCAATGCTTCTGGAACGTTTGCGGACAGCTTTCCGTGGGCTGCGTGTCACTCTGCTGTTTTGTAGAAGCAAAACCTGTGTGTTTCATCTTCCAGAAATGTGACTCTTTAGCCATCCCAACCTTTAATAGTGCATTTCTCACTATCTGATGGGAATAGGAACCAACTCACCCATATGCTCAGTGGGGCATATGTCATTGATTTAAATACAGAAAGTATAATTTACGATATAAACAAAAACTCACTTCCTTTCATGGCACTCTAGTATCCTATTTTTTGCCTTTAAAATTTTTAAGTAAGGGGCCAGCAGATGGTGTAGCATTTACGTCACAGGACTCCCATGTAGTTGACCACGGTTCGAGTCCTGGACCCGGCGGCTTAAAACCCACGCTGTGTGTGTGTCCATGCATACCCAAAATCCTGAGAAGAGAATGGAGGCGAGGGAATTCCAATGTGGCCATGCCCCTGGAGGGTAATTTCTCATGTTTTGGCTCTCTATCTCTCTGGCAAGCGCATGTGCCCTAAAGCAAAAATCTCTCAAAAAAAAAAAAAAAAAAGTAAGTAAACTATAACCCAAACAACTTCATATGTTTGATAAAGAAAAATAAGAAATATTTAGCGGTTCTTTCATTTAAAAAAAAATGATAGTCACACCTGCAACAAAATCCATCCCCAGTGTCATCAGCCAAGCTAAGCCTGGCTGCTTCCTCTTGTGGTCAATGAGATGAGAGGCAGAGGTTGGAAAAGAAGGGAGTATATTTCTGTAACCAGTTATAGGGAGATGGTCAGCATCGAACTGAAAAGCTCAACATGTTCTCGGTATTTATAGCTACAAGATACAAACATGTATAAATCATTTCTAGCTACAGTCAAGCAGAATCAATCACTTTTCTTTGAGTCATTATCCTGATTCCTTCCAGTACTCATTTCTGGTTTCTCATCTGACCACTCCTCAAACAGACCTCCCCATGACTCAGCACTCGGTCAGCTTGTTCTTGTTAGAGGCCTAATTAATTTCAACATGGCTAGTCTTGCTCCACCTCAAGCTGGCCTGCTATACCAGTATGGTATTGAAATTGATAATTGCTTTAAAAAAGAGCTTTTACAAAATAAGAAACTTCCACTTCCAGGAAGATGAAATAGACATACTTTTAGCTATTCTTCCTGCTAAGTTCAACAGAATCTCCCAGACATTATATGAAACGAATGTAAGAAAATTCTGAAAGGTGGAGAGAAGGCAAATAGAGACTTGGGATGCAAAGAATGTTATGGTGATGAATTCTCTAAGTGTGTGGATTCCAGCCACTTCAACCACCATTGTCGTTTTTAAGTCTGCAGTGCAAATTGTGCCTACAGTGTCATTATGACAATGTCACAACCATAAATATGACTCTAGCCAATCATGCATTATAAAAGTTCCCAATAAGAGGACAGAAGCTCAATTCACTTATCTTAATAATGAATATGAACAAAATTGCTCCTTAACGATGGGATCAGCAGTTAGCATATTGGCTATGTCGCTGAACTCCCATGTAGTCGACCATGGTTCACATCCTGGACCTGGTGGCTTAAAACTCACACCGGGCGCGTGTGCGTGCGTGCCCAAGATCCCAAGAGGAGAACGGAGGATTGCAGCGTGGCCATCCCCCCTGGGGGTGATTTCTCACTTTCTGTCTCTCTGTCTCTCTCTGTCTGGTGAGCGCACGCACCCTATAGCAAAAACCTCTCAAAAAAAAAAAAAAAAAAATTGCTCCTTAAAGAGAATACTACTGGTCAGGTAAAGTTTATCTTAGAATTTTCTATATTTCCTTTCTACCCACCTTAACTGACCCTTTGCAAGAAAATCTGTTCTCATGATATGACACGTCACTTTGCAGTAAATTTTTGCCAGCTAGCAACTGTTGCTGAAATATTTTTGTTTTGTGAACTCACTAATTTTTTAATGCAAACATCCTCTTCAGTTAAAAAAAAATTAATCATCACATGTTAAAATGACAAAGAGATTTTTCTGAGGCCCATGAAATTTTCTCCATCTGATAGTAAACAATATATTTACAAGATTGTAGGTGAAGCTTCTCCAAAGGGATATTTTCCCTGATTATTTTAAATTATAATTTTATAAGCTATAATGGAAGCTGAATTCATATACTACTAATACAGTTTTTACATAAATAAATATAAACATTATTCTGATTTCTAAGCTTTCAGATTTTTTTGGTTTTGTTTTTTTCTCTGCAACTTTTATTTGCTTTTATAAACCATAAATATTACAAGGGTTTGGACTGAGAAAAACTGTTGTATTATATTTCTCTGACTCTAATGGGTTGATTTCCCAATTTACAAAGACTTCTTTTACTGCATTTACAAGTTATCTAGAAAAGCTTATTTCTCATGTCTAAATTCACAATAAAGCTATTGGCATAGTATTTCTATCTATTTTTGAACAAAAGTATGATTAGATGATTAGATGATTATGAAAGTATATTAGGACCAGCGGTTAGTGTAATGGCTATGTCACTGAACTTCCATGCAGTCGACCGCGGTTGGAGTCCCAGATCCAGTGACTTAATCACGCCAGGCGCATGTGCGTGCGTGCCCAAGATCCCGAGAGAAAAATGGAGGAGAAGGGATTGCGGCTTGGCCATACCCTCCGGGGGGTGATTTCTCGCTTTCTGGCTCTCTGGCTCTCTGTCTTTCTGGCGAGTGCACGCACCCTATAGCAAAAATCTCTCAAAAAAAAAAAAAAAAAAAAAAAGTGTGATATATTTGTACTAAGATAGTAAACCATCAGTGGATGCTTAAATGTGTAAGACAGCATTTCAACTGGCAACCTATTCTGGGAGATAAAACAGAGGGTTTCTGATACTCAGATCAGGGTCACCAATACAGTGACCTTTGTTTATGACAGAGCTTACCTAAGAAGGAATTGAAGGCCTTTTTACATCGCAATATACATTTACCTTAGGTCAATTCATACATTTTATTTCGATGCACTTTGAGAAAAGATGCTTGTGATATTAGAAGTCAAAACACCAAATGGTTTTTACATTCAGAGCCTCTGATCTTCATGGTCTTTATCCTTTTCAATGCCAATTCATTGTTCTTTTTAATGTGCCTTGCCATAACAGAAATATTATTTACAAATACCAAGAGCCTGTTTTCCAAAAGAAAGCATCCAGTGTTTTTCCTCCCTAAAAAATAGTATTTCTAATAGAAATGTCCAATAGTCTTAAAGAGTTAAATAAAATTTCTTCCTAATTTCCATGTTACAGGATGCATTCTGGTTCAATTTATAATTTCAGATATGTGTTCTAACCTTCCATGAACTTCAGCTGGAAAGGTATGCAAAACGTATTTCAAAAGAAAACTGTACCAGAGGTTGATAAACATTTTAATAATAAAATACAATTGAAATATACAAGCGAGATCCCTATCTGCATTGTTACAATGATACATTGTATCACCTCAAGGTTATACAATGATGTTTCTTAGTATCTCAGCAAACTTCATAGTGTAGGTTGTTCTACCTCCTATGCTTTCCTGAATGAGGTCTCCCGGGTGTACAAAGCCTGGCGGGGAAGAGTGGGGGGGCTTGTCAAATATTGATGCTATTGCTTATATGTATCACTAGATGGCGCTAGGAGCATCTAAAATAACAGCACACCACTAGCGTCCAGAAACGTTTATTTCAGCATTTCCTTAAATTGTAGAACTTCGTATTTCTGAAAGAAAAAAAAGAAAAACTTTAAAAAAAGTTATCTTTGCAGTTTTTTGTGCTTATTCCTTCCTAAACGAATGCTTTTTTTTTTTTCAAACAATGTCAGAAATAATCTCAGATTCCATTGGAAATAATACATGTTTTCCTTAGTTAAGCATTGCCAGTTTTTCAGAACTGGTTTTCCTTCTTTGCTATGAATGATCTGTGATAATTATTCTGCTCCTGTAGCAGTAAGCCAGGCTGCAGAAGCTGTATCTACAATACTTTTCAAAGCTTTTAATCCTCCTAGAATGTGTAAACATCTACAAGAAGATTAGATACTGTAGCTGCTGGGAGGTAAGTTGCCTTATCTAAAGTCAGCTAAACAGGCTGATGGTTGCACCCAATCCAAGTTTTCAGGCTACGTAATCAGTAGTCACTAAATTATAGCTTTTCTGACTCAGATTCATTGTGAAGAGAGTAGTGAAGTGGGTTGAGTAATTATGGCTTCAAACAAATAGCATGGACTCCTTTATTTTGCTGATGCTGAGAATCAGCTTCTGATGTTCAGACTCCTGGCCCTCCATTAGCTAGTCGAGGTTTGTTGGTATATAATTTCTAGTATATAGGACTTCCCTCCCGCCTCATCATTTGGTGTTTAATTAAAGGGGCAATGGTATGGGTCAAGCAAACGTGTGACTAGACATTCAGGAATCTCTAGCACAGGCAGAGAACTGAAGAAGAGGGCAGGAGGGAGGGGGAAAGAGCCGGTCCTACACAGGCAAGCCCAGGGTGTTCAAGACAGGAAGACGCTTAACAATGGCTTGAAGGTAGCAATTAGGCCAGGTGAGCGCTCTCATAGTCGGCCCCAGGGGTTTTTTGCAATGCCTTAAGGACAAATCTTTTGGACATAAATGTGTCTTTATTCCTTAGCAACTACTGAGGTTTTGCACAGAGTTGTCTCTTAAGATGCTCCTTGGCTGATCAAATATGTCAAAGAACTAAAGCTTTTATCTGAGTTCTCAGCCAGTAGTCTTTCTTTGATTCAACTCCTTATTTATCTCTATATTTATTTTTCTAGATGCTAGTTCATGGAAAAATAATATTCAAAACAGTGAAAACTTTTTTTTTTTTTTTTGCCAGAGGACATGTGCATTCATCAGAGAGCAAAGCAGATGCCATGGGGCATACTCATGCTGAATCTCTTCCCCAGTTGTACATCCTGTCAGGATCCTAAACACACACACACACACACACACACACACACACACGCCCAACATGATTTCTTAAGCCCCTGAAGCTGAGACCCAAAATACAACCAGCCATGTGGGATCTGCACATGCGCTTAACTGCTATGCTACAGAGCTAGACCAGTTTTGTTTGTTTGTTTGTTTTTAGATAGGTTTTATGCATTGTGTTTCATATATAGGGAGTGGGAGAAGCTGTCCGTTTGGAACTAGAAGCCATCTTTTGTAATATTTGAGAGCATTCAATTGTATAAATTATATAAGTAGAGGTACAGATGCATATTTGTCTTAAGGAGTGGCTTTTTTAAAGTCATAGAATTTCTGAAGTCGTGATTTCTGAAGAAATAACTCTAAAGGTATACACAATGTGCAGAAAGCATGACACTCCGTTAGGTCCTCGGTGTGCAGTCCTGAGTGGGAAATGAACACCTCTGAGCCTCAGTTCCTTGTCTCTACAGTGGGGATAAATACTTATCTTATAAAGCCTGTTAAAAAGATGAAATGAATATAGATGTCTAGTTCAGGCCTAGCATTTGCTGTGTGCTCCAAAAAATATTTTTTTTTCCTTCTTCCAACCCCAGTCAATCAGAGTGATGAGCGTATTACTGAACACGGACACGTACACACTAATTAGTGTTTTAAAATGATAAAAGTAATTTATTTTGCATATGGGTAAATTCACTGTAATTGAGCAATTACAATGCCTTAAATTTAAGAAGCTTACAACTACCTGCTTTTCATATTTCTTAAGTAGTTATCATCCAAGGCGAATCCAAAACAATGGATTCCCATCAGTGTTACTTAGCACATCTATTGAGAGGTAGTGGTAGTTCGGGACACCTAGAGATCAGTCATCTTAAAAGAGATGCCCAAAATGAAAAATAGAAATACTAATATAAAAGGTTGGGATGGGACCAGCAGTTGGCGTAATGGCTATGTCGCTGGACTCCGCGGTTCAAGTCCCAGACCCAGTGGCTCAAAAACCTCTCCCAGAAAAAAGGTTGGGATAGGGAACCAGCAGTTAGCGTAATGGCTATGTCGCTAGACTCCCACGTAGTCGACCACGGTTCACGTCCCGGACCCGGTGGCTTAAAACTCACGCCGGGCGCGTGTGCGTGCGTGCCCAAGATCCCGAGAGGAGAATGGAGGAGAAGGGATTGCGGCATGACCATCCCCCATGGGGGGTGATTTCTCGCTTTCTGTCTCTATGTGTCTCTCTGTCTGTCTGGCAAGCGCACGCGCCCTATAGCGAAAATCTCTCAAAAAAAAAAAAAAAAAGTTTGGAATAACATAAACAGCTAGCAGTTGAACCCTGAGAGGGTTCAGTCCAGTGGATTCCAAGTCAGTGGATAAAAAATCTTTTGATTTGACTTTTTGAGTTTCATGAAGGTAAGAAGTCAAAGTTGGTGATGTCATCTAGTTTTGGATCCTTCTCATTAATGAGATGCTTGACCTGAGCATTTCACTAGAAATTTTTAGTAGGTTATAAGGCAACCCATCCAGGGTAAATCCAGCCCGTGTATGGTCTTCTGTGGTAACAAGTCCTTCAAGACACATTTCAAGTCATCAGATTCCGTTTGTAGGGCAAAAGGCCAGCTATGAAGAAACCCAAAGTCTCCACCAGGATCTAGATATTCAGGGTTTTGTTCTTAGCAATGCCAAGACAGGAGAAAGGAAGAAAATGAGAAATATTACTTTGGAAGGTTGTGGCTAGATATTGAAGGATATTGAAACAATGAACAATTTGGGAAGGGTTGACAATTTCTGCAATGTAACAAGATCGAGTTCCATCACAGATAGATAATGAAAACAGATTTTTCTTATTGGGAAGGAAATCAATTAAATCTCAATCCACCAAAATAGAGTTTGTACACTTAGTAGTTAGATGCAATTCACAAAGAGGTACCAAATAGTTCCAAGACAACTAAACAATTGTTCTGAATCTGATAACCCAAAAAGGTTTACTATAGTCTTCTAGGGCAGCAAATTTCTTTGCAGTTACCCCACATTGATCAAAGATAATATTTAAAAAAAAATTAGTCTTGATCACAAAAAATGTAGTTTTAGTCTTTTTAAATATGGCCTGATTATTTATACAATGTTAAAAACAAAATTTAGACGAACCAGCATTTAATAGGGTTTATTTAAACAAAGGGCAGGCCATTTAAATTGGGGCAGTCTCCCAGAAGGTGGCTTCTGAGAGACTATGGCTAGCCGTGTGGTACACAAAGTATTTAGACCGGGGAACCCGGAAAGTGACGCGTGCGATAAAAGGGAAAGTGTTGTGCAATAAAAGTACGTGAGGGAGTGAGGGAGAGAAATCATTGGTTCCAGTTGGAGGGTAGGTTGCAGAAACAGCCTAAATGGTGGGTTTTCTGTGATAGACTGACCCGTGGCTAGTGTGATTGGCTGTAACGTAGCAACCAGCTCAGGAAAACAGCCTAACATGTACAATTTCAGCTTATCCACAGGAACTCCGTGTGAGAGCACAGCAGTCGCTTGAGGTCAGAATAGTTTCATTTAACAATAAGAACTATAAAGATGAGAATTTGCCGTGCATGCCTTATTACGTTTGCTTTGCTAGAAGTTATCATGAGGAACTCCAGATGTAACTGTTTTTGTTTTTGTAGAGGCTTTTTATTTTTTCCTTAGGGTGAGTGTGCTCACTGGAGAGAGAGAGAGAGAGAGAGAGAGACAGTGAGAGGGAAAGTGAGAAGTCATCCCCCAGGGGATATGGCCATGCTGAAATCCCTTCTCCTCCATTCTCCTCCTGGGATGGTGGACACACACACACACACACACACACACACACAGGCTCCTCGCATGATTTTGAAGCCACCAGGTCCAGGGTTCCAACAGCAGTTGGCCATGTGGGAGTCCAGCAATGCAACTGCTCCACCATCTGCTGGCCTCCAGATGTAACTTTCAAATGTGCTTAGAGGCTAGTAAGCCATGCCAAGAATTCATGGTTGGATTTCAGCTGAAGTACCTTTATATTTGTATGAATTTCTCTTTTCTATTTTTAAAATTTTTATTTATTCATTCATTTATTTTAATTTGACCAGAGAGAGAGAGAGAAAGAGGGAAAGTAAGAAAGCAAGCCACCAGGTCCGGAACCATGGTTGGCCTTCTGGGAGTGTCCAGTGCCTTAACCACCACACCACCTGCTGGCCCCACAAATATTCTGATGCTCATGGAACTTCCAGGAAGGACCCTCCTGCACTGAGCAGCAAGGTGAAGAAGGAACCTAGGAAGCTCGATAAGCCCTATAAGCCAGGTATCTTGCCAATTTTCTCAAAAGGACTTTGTAAACATTGGCGCCATCAAACCGACCATAATTGCTTAAAAGTATTTGCTCATGTTTGACTAAATAAACATCATTATCAATGGCAGGCCTTGTCTTGGTTGCGTAAGCAGTGTCTCCCATCACGCCCTGCAAATAACAAGCAGGATGTCTTATTGATTGTATGGGTAAAACTGTGTCGTCATGAAGATAAGAACACTTAATAAGTTTCTAGAAGGGATAGGCAGGGAAGAAAAGATACATTTCATTTGTGTTTATAAATCACAGTCTACTGAACTGTTTTAAGTTATAGTTTGCATATGAGAAAGAACAGAAAGAGGTTTCTTACTTTCAGAACATGCAACATTAAAATATCCATCAGGTGGTGTGGCGGTTAAGGCACTGGACTCTCATATGGCCAACTGCGATTCGAGTTCCAGACCTGGCAGTTTGCTTTCTCTCTTCCCTCTCTCTCTGTTTCTCTCTCTCTCTCTGGTCAAATTAAACACTAATAATAATGAATAAATTCAAAATAAGATAGTTTTTTTTTTTTTAAAAAAAAATGAACAACAGTCCAAACACACACCTGAATTGTTGCATAACAGTTTAGTCAGTCCTGTGCCATTAACTGCTGTTTCACTGAGTCTTGGGTTAGCAATTTCATGAACTTACCTGTTCCTTCACTAAAGCTCTGGAAATCCTGACTCAGCCTACTGGGATGGTCTCAGAGTTGATGAAGCAATACCTACAGAAGTTGTACCCACCCAAACTTGCCTGGCATCGTCCTTTTTCATGAGACTCCAAGTCAGCCCTTCTTTGCTGCCAGGGATGAACTCTGACCTGTAACTGATTGCAGGTGCTTTCAGGGAAGCATCATAAAAAAATAAAAACTTTCTGTTAATGGCAAAGACTTAAAGGGGGTACAATTAGCTTATTGATGATTTTCCAAACTCAAAGATCTGAACAGAGTATGTTTCAAAAGTGATGCAATTGCCAAGGAAATTTGGTTCTTTCTTTTTTTTTGAGAGATTTTTTTTTCCATAGGGTACGTGTGCTCTCCAGAGAGAGAGAGATAGAAAATGAGAAATCACCCCCAAGAGGGGATGGCCACACTGTAATCCCTTCTCTGTTCTCCTCTAAGGTTTGGGGCATGATGGACACACACCTGACGAGAGTTTCAAGCTACAAGGTCTGGGACTTGAACCATGGCTGACTACATGGAAGTCCAGCGCTGTAGCCACTACTTCATCTGCTGATCCCAGAAATTTGGTTGTTTCTGTGACCTGTGAAATAAAGTCAATCCAGAAAGTGATAGTAAATTATCTGAAGTGATGGACCCACTCTTCTGTACAGTGGTCACTCTCTCTGCTCCAGAGGGGCCAGACCTCACTTGGTGACCAAAGGTCAAACCTCCAGCCTGACCAGCTGAAACACGCAGGCAGCATACTGAGTGCCCAGGATCTAAAGGGCAGGAGGACTGGAGGGTGGGGATCACAACGTGGCCGCTCATTTTTCTCTCTCTCTCTCACATGAATGCTCTCTATCGTAAATAAAGAAAAAAAAATTATCTACAGTGATTATATATATATATATATATATATATATATATATATACATATACATATAATTATTTTTATTTTTATTTTTTTGCTATGGAGTGCATGTGCTCTTCAGAGAAACAGAAAGCGAGAAATCTCTTCCCAGAGGGGATGTTCACACTACAATCCCTTCTCCTCCACTCTCCTCTTGGGATCTTGGGCATGCACACATATGTGTCTGGCATGAGTTTTAAGCCACCAGGTCCAAGACTTGAACTGCAGTTGACTATGTGGGAGTCCAGCAATGTAACCATCACCCCATCTGCTGGTCCCACGATTAACCCTATTTTTAAAGGATGGACATCTAATTTATAAAAATGAGGGAACATGAGCTTTATAGAGAAAAAAACTTCAGCTCTAATAATCCTAACATATAATAAATGATGACTAACTAGACATAAAATTAGAATATACCAATACATCAACATTACCAAGTAAAAAGATTCAGTAAGTCTGGAGTACGTCCAGAACATCTGTTATGTTAATACACCACAGACAAGCAATATGAATTCCCAATTAAATTGGCTCCAGGAATACATGTCAAAGCTGTTGGGAAAGTTGAACACTTGTTTAAAAAGGATCATGGATTACTGAGAAACAACACTTGGCTATCAAAATAGGTTAAATAGCCCAAGAGGTAATAGGAGACTTTAAAAGTAAACTCAGGAGGTAATATGATCATAAAGAACCTTAGCTCTTTCAAAAGTGAGACATTTTTACCTTAAATAACAAAAGACAGACCAGCAGGTGGTGTGGTGGTTGGGGTGCTGGACTCCCACATGACTGACCACTGTTCAAGTCCCAGATCTGGCAGCTAGAAAATCATGCCAGGCACCTGTGCATATGTGCCCCAAATTCCAGTAAGATAATGGAAGAAAAGGGACTGTGGTTTGGCCATCCCCTGGGGGGTGATTTCTCACTTTTCCTTTCTCTATTTCTGTCTCTCTCTATAGAGACAGCACATGTGCCTTATTGGGGTGGGGGGGCTCTTAATAAATAAATAATAAAGGTCAAAAGTTAAACTAAAGTGTGGGAAATTATTCTTATAAGACATGGAATCTTTGTCCTCTCAGTAGATTCCTCAGAGTAAAGAAAATCATTTATAATCTTTCACTAAAAACAGACCAATATTCCAAGAAAAACTGGAGAAAGAAACCAAATTCTAATTTTACAGCCTTACAATATCTGATACTTAAGCTCTTTTTGAAAATATTATAAATGAATTCATCAAATATTAGGCAGCTTTGACAACAATAAATAAATTTTCCTTTCTGGGAATCTTCTACAACTTCCTATATTCACCCAAATTTGGTCTTACACTTTCACCTTCTTCATTTTGAAACCCCTGGTCATTTTACTTTAGGGAAAAACTACTCTTTTTTCCCTAACCAAATGAAATCCTACATATCTTGTATGCAAATAAGTTCCTTTCTGTATTATTAAAGTAGTAGAGTTCATTTACAAAAATTCATCATAACTGGGAACCAGTAGTTAGCGTAATGGCTATGTCGCTGGACTTCCATGTAGTCGACTGCGGTTCGCGTCCTGGACCCTGTGGCTTAAAACTCACGCCAGGCGCGTGTGCGTGTGTGCCCAAGATCCCAAGAGGAGAATGGAGGAGAAGGGATTGTGGCATGACCATCCCCCCTGGGGGGTGATTTCTCCCTTTCTGTCTCTATGTCTCTCTCTGTCTGGCAAGTGCACGCGCCCTATAGTGAAAACTTCTCCAAAAAAAAAAAAGAAAAGAAAAAATTCATCATAACTTAAGCCACAGTAACTTTATTTTATATTAACAATGATGGTAAATAACCGCGGACAGCCTGTCATACCCCAGCATTCTGCAGCATAATAGAGGAGCTTATGAATATGTACCACACAGCTTTTATGGCCATCAATATTCCCCTAAGTACTTCTCAGAACTGACAAAAATGAACATGCTCATTAACAGACCCAAATATATCACATTTCTATATCAGAAAAATAAGACCACGGGGCCAGCAGGTGGCGTAGTAGTTACAGCACTGGACTCCCACATGGCTGACCACAGTTCAAGTCCCAGACCCAGCGGCTTGAAAAATCATGCCAAGTACATGTGCATGTGTGCCCAAAATCCCAGAAGGAGAATGGAGGAGAAGGGACTGTGGCGTGATCAACCCCCCTGAGGGGGTGATTTATTACTTTCCCTCTTACTGTCTCTCTCTTTCTCTCTCTTCCCAGCAAGTACATGGACCCTACGGCAAAAACCTTAAAAAAAAAAAAAAAAGATCAAAAATATATAAACTAAATTCTTCTCAGTAATTGATGTTTCTGTATTTTGTCTTACATTGAAATGATCTAAATATCTAATAATTTTCCATTAATTAATTCAGATGGGCATCAATATAAGATTTTTAAGTTACTGTAAGATCTTCAAAACTGTCTTCAATCTCACCTACTAGAAAACGTAAGTGGTGTCGAACCGAAGTTTCTTAGAATATGATTCAATTTAGTTCAACAAAAACGTATTTTCTCATCATCTTAAACACATGGCAGATACAATGCCACCCTTTCTGATTAGGGAACTTGTATAAGTTCAGGAAGACCATACCCAGTGGGATAAAAATGCATGTTTTATTATATTTGATGCCGATAATTTGGTAACCATAGCCGTTTTAATGAACCTAACGATATTAAACTAGTTTCATCTGCCAAAACTTACCTAAACTATATGAACTTGAATTCTTAAAAAAAAAAAAAAAGTTTTTATAAGAGTACTTTTCGATTTATTCATTTGTTTCTTTTTAGAGAGATTTTTGCTATAGGGTGCATGCACTCACCAGAGAGACAGAGACAGAGACAGAAAGTGAGAAATCACCCATCATGGATGATGGCCATGCAGCAATCCATGTTCCTCCAGTCTTCTCTTAGGATCTTGGGCATGCATGCACATGTGCCTGGCTTGAGTTTTAAGCCACCGGATCTGGGACTCGAACAGTAATCGACCATATGGGAGTCCAGCAACGTAACCATTACACTATCTGCTGGTCCCAAGCATACTTTTCTTTAGCACAGTGAAAGTATAAGAAGTTCAACTTTCATAATTTCTGAAAGTTTTAGAAATATTTTATTTATGTGCTTGCTTATCTAAGTCAATCAGAATAAATCAATTTAAAGTTTATTTTTGTTTTCTTTAGATTTTTTTGGTTTTTGTTTCCCCTCCCCCCCATTGGGCACGTGTGCTCATCAGAGACAGAGAGAGAGAGTGAGTGAGAAAGCACCCCAGAGGGAACAGCTATTCTAGTAATCTCTTCTCCATTCTCTTATGTATGTGTTTGTGCCTGGCTTGTGTTTCAAGCTGCCAGTCCAGAACTTGAACTGATTGGTTGGCCATGTGAGATTCAACTGCCTTAACCTCCACGCCATCTGCAGGCCCGAACTATTTCTAATCTAACTTGGTAAGGCCATCCGGAGTGAGAAAGTATTACCCACCCATGGACACATAAATGCATACATAGAAAGCTCATTGTTTTTGTTTTAAATTTTTGCCAAAGATCAAACAAAAACACAAAAATGCAAAACTCATTCATGCATATATACAACCAATAAAACTCAGTTGGTTAGAAAACTGTCAAAAAAAAAAAAAAAGAGCTATAGGTACAAATTCTTCCCACTGATTTTAATTGATTAGAATGAAAATGGACAAAATAGAACAATAAGCGTTACGAACCAGATTCTGTGTCTTCTTTCACTCAGTAGAGACAAGATTTTTATAAACGATTTATTTTTCAGGAAGATCAAAAATATATTTAGACCATAAAATCAGAAGCTACCATCAGAAATTAAATGAGCATTCAGCAAGAATCAAGATCAGACCATAATCATGCTGAGTGCATGTGCACGCATGTCCAAAATCCTGAGGGAAGAATGGAGAAGGGATTGTGGTGTGTCCATCCCCTCTCCCAGGGGGTGATTTCTCTCTCTCTCTCTCTCTCTCTCTCTCTCTCTCTCTCTCTCTCTCTCTCTCATTCTGGTGAGCATATGTGCCCTATGGCAACTCCCCACCCCCACCCCCAAAAAGGAATAAAGATCAATTCCAACAGGCCAGAGTCAAGAGCACCAAGCAAGAGTTGGCTTCACTGTTGAGTCCTGAGGTTCCAAGGCAAGAATGAGCACAGAGAGGGCTCTGAGAGGCCCGTTACCTGGGTCTAAAGAATCATCAGGTGCTTCTTCGGCAGCACATATACTAAAATTGGAACGACGCAGAGAAGATTAGCATGGCCCCTGCGCAAGGATGACACGCAAATTCGCGAACCGTTCCATATTTTTAAACCTTGAGCAGAAATAATGGGAAAAGAATCTCTACCCTTTTCTGTTCCAAATTCATTTTGATCCCTTCCTGTCTCAACAAAAACTGGAATCAACACCACCGTGCTCTGTGGGAAAAAAGAAAATTCTTCTGCTCCCTTCGCTCTGCTGGGGGCTGGAGGGTGCTAGGCCCCTGTGTAGTAGTGCATTGAATTCTAGCTTTTTTCCTCCTTTCTCTGCACACTGGGCTCAGAGGTTACACTGTGTCTCTATGTGAATATGGACAGTTAGCATTTACCAACATGTATCTGTCTACTTTCTCCTGTTTAAAAAAAGAAAAAAAAAAAAACCTTTAAAAAATGGGGTTATAGAAGGTCAGCAAAGGGTGGGTTTGAGATGTTTGGGTGGGTTAAGTGGGCATTTTGATGGTATGGCTTCTCCTTTGGCACATTTAATTGTGATGTTTAACGGACATCCTTGCAGTTTAAGATGACACTTTTAAAAATAAAATTCTCTCCTAATGATGACTTGAGCCCTGCCACTCGATGGGAGAATCAGCAGAGCCTGTAGGATCTTATTTGGAATTGACATTCTCTATTGTAATTTTGTTCCTGTTTATTTTTAAATTTTCTTTTTGTTTCACTGGAAAGGAAAGATGCTCAGTTTTAAACGTTAAAAGTGTACAAGTTGCTTTGTTACAATAAAACTAAATGTGTACACAAGGATTTGATGCTTTTCTCTCAGAATAGATAGGCTTACTATGACCTTCCACGTTTGACTTGTATAGGTCACTTCACTGTCAAACTGTCACCCGAACTTCGTTATTTTTGATACGCACTTTGCAGGATGACTTCTCAGGGCTGTGTGGACTGAGTAAAGGGATTTAAATCAATGTATGAATGCCCCCACAGCTGGGAAATGTGGGTACAATTTGCTCTTGATTTATCAATATTATCATTGGGGATGCAAGAGTGCTCAAAACTCAGTTCTGAACATCTCGTGTTTTTATCTCAAATGGGCAGTTTTTTAAATGGGTCTTTGTGCCTGTGACCACCATCGGACAAACTGGTGCTCTACTGCCAAGGTCCACGTGGGACAGTTGCTGGCACGTCTTCATTGGCACTTCAAGTATGGCCAAGAAGATGGGCTCTGGGAGTAAGAAGTCAGGTTTGGAAGTTACAAATACTTTTTTTGGTCCCTAATCCCCGTTTAATAGCGTAAAGCTCCCAAACGTGACTGACTGTGAATCTCGGTGGGATGACGAGCTCTGCTCAGTGCCACTGTGCAGAGAGGCTACCTAACGCGTGAGCTTTGTAATGACGTACAGTATAGTGGGAAATGCCACTTTTTCAGAGATGAATTAATGGGCAGCCTCGTCAAATTAAAGCTTTTTGATGTATAGAACTTTATAATGTAACTATTCCATCAATGGACAAAGTGTAACAGCCCTGTCAAGATGGACAGTATGTAACTTCTGCACAGGTCTCTGTTTAGTGAGTACATCGCTGTGTACCGGTCAGGAATCTTGCTCCAATAAAGGAACATAAAGACTTTAAAAAAAAAAAAAGAATAATCAGAGGCCTGAAGCCACACTATCAAGGACAAAATGTGTTAGATAATTAAGACAATTTAATCAAGTTCTTGCAAAAAGGAGGGCACCTCAGACTGGAAGATCAGAGTCTTAGCAGCATGATTTTACCTCAGACTTTTATAGGTCTTAAGATTACAATTGGCGAAATTTCTGCACTGTGATCATTGGAACATACTTCAAGGATGTTATTCTCTTTACGAGACACAGACACAGCGATTCATAACTGGATTGCTTTGTTTTTTGTTTTTTGTTTTTTCTTTTGGAGAGGTTTTTGCTACAGGGCGTGTGCTCTCACCGGAAAGAGACAGAGAGACAGAAAGTGAGAAATCACTCCCGAGGGGGGATGGCCATGCTGCAATCCCTTCTCCTCCATTCTCCTCTCAGGATCTTGGGCACGCACGCACATGCACCCGGTGTGAGTTTAAGCCACCAGGTCCAGGACTCGAATCGCGGTCGACTACATGGGAGTCCAGCGACAAAGCCATGACGCTAACTGCTGGTCTCATAACTGGATTGCTTTACAATCAGCAGTGGCTGGGCAAGAAATCTTTGTGTCTAGCTAGTTTCAAGAAAGCAAACCATTGTAATCTTAGCTCCTCATTCATGAGATAAAGAACAGGAAGTTGACTGGGAGGTGGTATGGAAAGGGAAAGTGTCTGTCTTTTTTTTTTTTTTTTTTTTTTTTTTTCTTTTTTTGGAGAGGTTTTTGCTATAGGGCTCGTGCGCTCGCCAGACAGACAGAGAGAGACAGAGAGACAGAAAGCAAGAAATCACCCCCCAGGGGGGATGGCCACGCCGCAATCCCTTCTCCTCCATTCTCCTCTCGGGATCTTGGGCACGCACGCACACGCGCCCGGCGTGAGTTTAAGCCGCCGGGTCCGGGACTCGAACCGCGGTCGACTACGTGGGAGTCCAGCGACATAGCCATTACGCTAACTGCTGGTCCCAGTGTCTGTCTTTTCTGTAGGTTCAGGCAAGAGGGGGGAGGTCTGCATTTGGCCTTGTCACAGATAAACAGCAGACGCATCTGCAAATCTAATGGTGATTACAAGAAAACATAGAGAGTGGATCTTTTTATTTTTTTGAGAGGTTTTTTGCTATATATAGGGCATGTGTGCCCACCAGAAAGGAAGAGAGAGACAGAGAGACAGAAAGTGAGAAATCACCCCCTAGAAGGGATGGCCATGCCACAATCCCTTCTCTTCCATCTCCTCTTAGGATCTTAGGCACGCACGCACATGCGCCCAACACACATGCGCCCAGCGTGAGTTTAAGCCACCTGGTCCAGGACTCGAACTGCGGTCGACTATATGGGGGTCCAGCGACATAGCCATTATGCCAACTGCTGGTCCCAACAGTGGATCTTGTCTAAGACATATGGAGAAGGATGGGGAAGAGGATGGTTCTTTGTGCAAGCCACTGTAAACGTATGGGGCATTTGGGAAAACAAAAAGTTGAAAAAATTTCTTATCCATTGTTATCTTCCAGTATCACAGAGTTTAAGTACAACCACAAACTAAGATATGTTTCATCTGTTAAATTTTGGGTTTTGTATCCAAGAGCTGACCAATTAAAGGCACAGTAAAATAAATTTTAAAAATTTAAAAATGCAGCAAGTACATCCTGAGATTTAAGGGAATTCACAGGGTACATCCAGAAACTAAAACCTACTATTTTATTTCATTCTAATTTGCTACAGGGGGCTCACTGGAGAGAAACAGAGAGACAGAAAGAAAGTGAAAGAGCACACCCGGGAGGGATGGCCATGCCACAATCCTTTGTCCTCCATTTCTCCCTTTGAGATTATGGACTTTCACGTACCCCTGGCATGTTTTCCAAGCCACTAGGTTCAGGACTCGAACCACACAGTTGACCACATGGAATCTAGCTGCCTTAATAACATATCACCTGCTGACCCAAAAACCTGGGTTTATTATTTTCTATAGTGTTTGGACATGCTTAAGAGGAGTATGGTAGACTAAAATGATAATTTCCCACCCTCACCACCCACCCCTCAGCTTTAATTTTTGAAGTTGTGACTGTATCTGGGCCAATGCATTAACAATTCACCTTTATCTTTCAAGTATTTATTGAGGTACAACCGTGGTTGAGCTACCAGGAACTACTGATTAATGTTTATAAATGATCTAACATTTGGACTTGCCTGTAAATGTCAAATGAGTTATTCACTAGTATTTCATGGGTATAATCACTACCACTAAAGGAAGTTAAACAAATTTGATTGGTAGTTGTTTAAAAACAGACTTCAGAGATACTTAAGATCAGAATTGGCAAAGTTTCCGCGACGTGATCCTTGGAACATTCTGTAAGGGTGTTATTCTATCTGCAGCAGCCATATTTATTGAATTTTAACTGGGAGGTGTGTTTTCTGTCTTTTTGACTCTTCTATTTACTGCACTTAGTAGATACTTGCACATGTATATGTTGCTATGCTTTGAGAAAATATTGAGTGTCTCCAATGCTGTTGATAATCGTGTTGGGTGCTGGAGAATTATAGTTAATGTTAGAAATCTGCTCCTAACCTTATGGAGTTTCTCATTTGGAGGACAGATTATAATATACGATGGGGGAGTGTGATAAATCAAAGAAATTCAGTATGATTTGGGAGCCTCCAGGAGTGGTGACAAACAACTTTGGGAAAGGAGAAAAGAGAAGTAAAAGAAAATTTTTTTTTTTTCTGAAGAATGTAGCAAATAAGATGGAAAGGAAAATAAATCATGCAGGGTGAGAAGAGAGGACAGTCACCAGCAGAGATTTTACGTTCCTTTATGCTCACAGGCTACAACCGGAATCAGCCAGTGCTAGATTGTGAGCCCTTTTAGATCAAGAACTTTGCCTTCCTTATGCATCTTTGCTTTCTAGTTTAACAACTGATGTACCATAAGTGTTTTACCAAGGAAATAAGGGAAAAGATGCAGAATCAGAATGTCTAGGAAGTAAGCATGAATCTGCCCGGGGAAGAGGCTTCCTGACACTCTTGCACAAGGAGGGTCCTGATGCCACAATACACCCCATTTTAGCTAACTCCATGTCATGGGCACACAGTGCTCAGCATACACAGGGAGGCTTCAAACAGGACTCTGGGACATTTTCATGAACATTTCCACTCAGCTTTGCAGAGCATTACATTTTACTGCTGTGTCACCGTCCAGCCGCCAGGGCATTTGATAATATCTAGTCAAAGTACCTTTGACATGGTCAGTTATGGAAATTATGTTCATGGGGTGGAAGATGGCAATAGAACAGGAGAGCAATGCCTTGTTTTGGGGCAGGTGTAAGTCATCACACTCAGGTGAGAGATGTTCTTGTACAGCGATGAAATACAAGTCAGAAAAAGACCACAGTGAGAGTTAGGTGCATGAATGCAAGAAAATCTGTGGACAAGGGACCAGCACTTAACCTAATGGCTATGTCGCTGGATTCCCACGTAGTCGACTGCAGTTCACGTCCTGGACCTGGTGGCTTAAAACTCACGCCAGGTGCGTGTGCGTGCGTGCCCAAGATCCCGAAGGAGAATGGAGGAGAAGGGATTGCGGCGTGGCCATACCCCCTGGGGGGTGATTTCTCGCTTTCTGTCTCTCTCTGTCTCTCTGGCGAGCGCACGCGCCCTATAGCAAAAAAACCTCTTAAAAAAAAAAAAAAAGAAAATCTGTGGACAAGATGGAAGGAAAAATGAAGAATAGAAAAGAATGAAAAAGTAAGTTTTTAAAAAGTGGGAAAGGAAGACATAAGTCATTGGGGAAGAAAGTGGAGTAACACTAGAAATAAAAAGATAAAAAAGAAAAGGAAGAGCGAAAACCTGTATTTGGCTATATTATCAAGGACCTTATATCCTTTGACTAGAAAAGAAAACATAGACCACTTATTGTTATGACAGGAACCAATAGTTTCTACATTATTGAATCAAATGTTTGTCAGACAAATAGATGATAATTTTTTAAAAACTATTGCCCTACTTTTTCCTCTTCAAAAAGAATTTTTTTCAAATATATATTTATGCCATTTGTTTAACCACAAGTAAACAGTCAAATTATTTTGTTTATAACCTCAAACCCAAAAGCTTGTTCAGAACAGAAATATGAACCAGAATAAATTACATGGTAAATCAAACCCTCATTTTGGGGCTGGACCCTATGCAGAGTGGTTTACAATTTGTTCATTGCAGTGTAAATGAAAACCCCAAGATACTGGCAAGCAGAAAAACCTCTTTTTATTTTTTTTCTTATCCGTCAAATGGGCAAAAAGTCAAAAGTTTGAAAACCCAATCTGTTGGTGAAGCTACAGGCAAACAGGCCCTCTCATTTAGAGTTGGCAGGACTACATAATGTCACAACCCATATAGAGGGATTTTTTTGTTTGTTTTTTTGGGTTTTTTTTAGTTCACTTTATTTATTCTATGAGTGAGAGAGACAAAGAGACAGAGAGGCAGCACCCAGCAGGGTCCTGATGCCACAGTCCACCCCATTTTAGCTAACTCCATGCCATGGGCACATGATGCTCAGCATACTGAGGGAGGCTTCAAACATGAACTTGGAACATTTCCATGTGGGTCAGCTTTGCAGAGTGTTACATTTTACTGCTGTGCCATCATCCAGCCCCCAAGGCATTTGACAATAGCTAGTCAAAGTATCTTTAGACACAAGTCCACTTCCAGGCAACTATTCCAATGACACACTGGCAACACATGAAAATATATAGACTTACATGATTCGTTGCCATTTTACCATAACAGCTTCATGTTGAAAGCAACCTGATGTCTGATTACAGGACAGGCTGAATAAACGACGATGCATCCACACAATAGAATATATCTGGAAAAAAATTATAAACATATAGAGAACATAGAATTTTCTGTGCAGCTTGGCGTTATCTCTCGTATACATTGTTTTGTTTATGCCAGAGGGTGCATTTGAGTGCCAGAGAGAGAGAAGAATTGGCCCAGAGAAAGAAATATAAGCATCTATACATATATATGCACTTACATGTGTTGATGGATACACACCAAAAAAATGTTTAGTACGAGTTAAGTCTAGAACAGGAAACTTGTTGTCAGGGTAACAATGGAAAGGAGAGTTTTATTTTAATAGCCTTCTTTTCCTTTTGAACGTTAAACCATCTTAATAACTAATCCCCAGCTAAATTACATTTAAATTTTCATGGGATGTCTCCTGCTATATGCACAGGATAGGCTGAAACGTAATAATGGGATTAGAATCTAGACAAGGGGGTAGCCTAGTGTAGAGCAATATGGCAAGGAATGTTATGTGCCACATTCCAGGGCACAGTAAAGGCAGTCTTTAGTTTACGAGAGCCAAACTTGAAGTCTCTTACATGAAAGACCGTGACAAATCAGAGACATGTCTTAGAGGCTCTCTGTGACCCCCACCTAATTCTCCCTCGTCTCTGGCCGCCTGTCCTCCAGCTCTATACCACGGCCGTGTAAACACAGCTGTCTCTCACTCACCCTCCACTTGACCTCATTTTATCTGATGCTTTAAAATCCTACACCATGCAGTCAAAGCCAGCAAAGACGATCAAGCAGGATTAAGGAGATGGATAATAGGAGGGAGAGGAGAAAGAGAGTTCCTATGATCAAACCTGAGATTCTAATGACCAAATTATAGCATGATTTACGTGAGAAAATTCATTTCTATCTCTTACCCAACCAGCATATAAGTAAAACACTTTGAAAGATACCCTGTGTGTAAATTAAGAAACAAGTATATCTATACTCCCACAGAAAGGCATAGAGACTGAGGGCCATAACAGCAAATAAAAGTCAGGCCTGATATATATGATCGGTATTTATGGTGGTTCATTATGGAGATTGTGGCAAGAGTAAAGCAATGTTAGCACAGGCTTTTAGGGACAGCAGACAATTCTAGAGTGTCTCAAGTTGGTGACTTCAAGTTGTTTTTTCCCTCATACGTCACTGACACCAAGATATGTGAAACAGATGGTACTTCTTGGCTATTTATAGTTTGTGTTGAAACTCGTCAAAGACAGTTTGGATCATGATTAAGAAATCTTACCACCTCTTAGTTGAAACATACCACAGGGTTTTTCTTAGAAGGTGTTAGAAAGGCAGCTGATGATTATAGTCAATGTTTCCGTTTTTACAGATAAAAACTAAAATCACCAATGGCCTTCTGCGTGTAAGCAAATAAACATGGAAAATCAACGATAATTGGGAGATTTTCAAATTTAGTCTAGTTATTCTATTGTCTAGACAGGTATATTGGGTCTTTGACACATAACATAGCTGTATACATACACACACATAGGTACGTATATGGCTATGTTGCATGTCGGATTTATACATATATACGTATCTGATATAGCTGATATATGTCAGATACACACACACACACACACTCTCCTACTTCAGTGAGTCTTTTTCCTTGAATGAGTTGTACTAGTCACTGCAGGTGTTCCCAACCATTTCCTCATCTTATCCTTCTGAGCACTTCTTTGTGTCTCTGTGTTCGGGTGGAACTGTGTGACTAATTTTAGCCAATGAATTATTGGGTCATCAGAAAAGTCATGATGTACCTTTCTGTTTTTCTATGCAAAAATGTGTCATGACTTTTCAGACAACCCAACACAAACTGGAGTACAGTATGATGGTTCTGGGCCTATACACTTTTGTACCAATGCCAGACTTCAGAAAAAAAAAAAAAAAAGTAAAGAGAAAGAAAGAAAGAAAGAAAGAAAAAAGAATCCTTTTGTCATACTAACCAGCAGCAGTGGAGATAGTGGCTATTCTTGTAGCTTCATTTCTTGAGTAGCCACAAGAAGCAAAATTCCATTAACAATCCATGATGGGTGCATAGGAGGAATTAGAAATAAAGTCATGTTGCGACCAGCAGGTGTCATAGTGGTTAAGGCTCTGGACACTCCTGCATGACCAACCACCGTTCAAGTCCTGGGCCTGGTGACTTGCTTTCTCGCGCTCTCTCTCTCTCTGGTCAAAGTAAAATAAATGAATTAATAAATGAATGATATTAAATGAACTAATTCTTCGAAAATAAAGAAAGCTGTGGTTTGTTTTTGGTTTTTGGGTGATTTTTTTGAGAGAGATTGTTGTTATAGGCCACGTGCACTCACCAGAGAGACAGAAAATGAGAAATCAACCCCCCACCCCGGGGAATTGCCATGCTGGAATCATTTCTCATCCATTCTCCTCTTGGGCTTTTGGGCACACGCGCACACAACCCAGCAAGAATGTAAAGGCACCGGGTCTAGTACTCGAACTCCATCAACCACGTGGGAGTCCAGTGCCATCTGCTGGTCCCAAAGCTGTGTTATTTTTAAGTTTCCGATTTTTTTTTTTTTTTTAGTTTATTTATTACCATAATATAATCTAGCCTATCTCCAGGTCATGCTGAAACCAATGTGTAATAAAGAAACAACTGATGCTTATCAATGCAATTGGAGGTGAAAGCATTTCTTTCCCCATGTGAAAATAGGACAAAAAGCAAAACAAACAAACAAGCAAACAAAAAAATGACACACAAAAATTAACAAAAGCAACAACTCTCAGGCTAATATTCACAATGCTACAGTTATCCTATAAAAATGACTCTTTTAACTAAATTCTCTTGTTTGTCAAAACATAGAAGCTGCTAGAACTAATTTGAGTAAAGGGGACTATGAAATGATCAGTGCATCATAAGCAGAGAAAACTTAAGGAGGTAAAAAACAAAGATAAAGAGATAAACTTTAAGAGAAAAAACAATTAGAGCATCAGTTTAGGAAGTTGATTGAGATTGCCACAAGGAAAAATGAATATTACTCTAGGAAAAATTTCAAGATAATTTTCTAAAAATGCAAGAAATAAATTTTCAGATTGGAAAACATCCACTACCTTTTCTGGATTCAAGTTGAAACCTAGCGAGGCACACCATAATGAAAATTCAAAATACTGGGAATCCTGAGAAGATCCTAAAATGTTCAAGAGGAAAAGGGTTAAAATAATGAAAGTGAGAGAGAGAAAATAGAAAAGAAGGAATGAAGGAAGAAAGAGGGAGGGGAGAGAAGGAGGGAGAGAAGGAGTAGGGAAGAAGAAAGAAAGTAGGGAAAGGAATGGAAGAGAAGAAAAGGGAAGGAAGGGAGATTTCAGACAACCATCAAAAATCATAAAGCATTGCCGCGGTTCGCGTCCCAGACCTGGTGGCATTAAACTCACGCCGGGCACGTGTGCGTACGTGCCCAAGATCCCGAGAGAAGAATGGAGGAGAAGGGATTGCGGCGTGATCATCCCCCCTGGGGGGTGATTTCTCGCTTTCTGTCTCTCTGTCTCTCTCTGTCTGGTGAGCGTACGTGCCCTATGGCAAAAACCTCTCCCCCCAAAAAAAGAAAGAAAGAAATATACTCAAAATATAAAATGGCTCACATACTCGTTTATTTCTCAAGCAAAAGAAGTTCAAAGTTCCTGATTGCAGCATGGCCATCCCCCCGGGGGGTGATTTCTCACTTTCTATCTCTCTGTCTTTCTGGCAAGCACATGCACCTTATAGCAAAAATCTCTTCCCCCCTCCAAAAAAAAATCAACCATGAAAGAAAACATACCACTCGTGCTAATTTTGTACTAATACCAAGATGATTATAACCACAAGAAAGGTTGGAAAGTGTAGTGTTACTATCTGACAAGGTATAAGAGGAACAGGAGTTTGGGTGATTTACTTGGCGGCATAGAGAAAATTAGAAATTCCCTTCAGGATCCAAGGAAATAAAATAATGGTTCTGTGCAGGTGGATGAGATGCAACAGAAAGAGCAATAAGTGATGAAAACTCAGAATGTTTGCTTGCTAGGAACAGTAATCCTTTCAGTATATCTGATCATGAAAAGTGTGGCTTTGTATGTGTCACTGTGCTGGCACCTGCTGGTGGAATTCTGATAGAAGTTTGATGGATCTCTTCAGGGATGTTGTTGGTAACACCCCCTGCTTGGGGAAATGCTTCAGCTGGGAAGAGGCCTCTCACAGGCATCCAAAGACAATGGGATTCTGGTTACCTTTCTCTGTCAAACAAACCACACTTGGGGCCAAGTAGTAGTGTGGCAGTAAACGCAACTCGGCCCACATGGAAAAGGACACGTGCTCTCATTGTGGGACCGCCGTGAGCGCACCAGGCACGTACATGTGCCTGTGGTCTGGGCCAGCTAAGAGTGGGGCGGACCACCTCACGAAGGCTCTGTTGGGGATGTCTGTGTTTTCTCCTCCCTTCCTCCCCCCTCTCTCTTGTTATCCTACTTTCCTTCATGGAAGAAATAAATATTAAACTTGAAAATACGAAAGAACAAAAGCTGCACTCTGCAGCAATATGTGCAAATGTGTTTTGTCCTGTGACAGCAGCGGAAACAGGCCTTCGTATTGTCACATGGGGAGTGTGTGTTTGTGTGTGTGTGTAGTGTGCATGTGTATGTACGGTGGTGTTTTGTTGTTTTGTTTTGTTTTTGTTTTGTTTAGACAAGGTCTCACTGCCTTGGAATTCTCCTGCCTTGGCCTCCCAAGTAGCTGGGACTGTACCCGGCTCTCTAGGAAGGGCTGGGAAGTGAGTCTGGGCCTCTAGGTGGCCTCCGTCTGCAGAGCAGTAGCATCCAGGGCACACTGCTGAGGCTGGGCTCGCGTAGACAGTACTTCTGGGACCAGCAGATGGCGAGGTGGTTAAAGGCACCAGACTCCCACATGACCAACCATGGTTTGAATCCTGGACTCAGTGGCTTGAAACTCACACTAGGCACATATGCATGCCCAAAATCCCAGGAAAAGAAAAGAGAAGGCATTGCAGGATGACCACAGTCATCTGGGGAGGGGGGTTTCTCACTTTGCCTCTCACTGCCTGTCTCTGTCTCTTAGGCAAAGCACATGTGCCTATGGCAAAAACCTTGATAAAATTTTTTTAAGTACTTCTAACCTAGAATTCAGTAACCTGAAAAATTATTAATTAGGAGAGTAGAATAAAGACATTCTCACACTTACAGAGCTGAAAAGCTTCCACCCACTGGCTCTTTGTCAGAGAGATACTGAAAGACGTTTTCTACTGAAAGGAAGGAGTAAACCAAGAAATAGGATATAGGATACAGACAATAGGTGATTCATCCCAAGTAAAGAGAACCCCCGGGATATCTGCTATTTAAAAGCCTCTTAGAAAAATGTCTCCTAGAAATCAAAATCAATTGATACTGGATATGTTTGAATGATTGAGATCAGATTTTGACACCTACAGGAGAAGAGTTAGTGTAAGTTCACACCAGAGAAAAAAGTGACACAAAATAAAACTCTACTACAGATAATTGCTCTCCTTCCTTTTTTTTCCTTCTTTTATCCTTCTTTTGTCCTCATTTCCCTCCTTTTATCCTCTTTCCACCTGTCCATCACCCCCTTTCTTCTTTCCCTTTCTATTTTAGTTCTCAAAGATTTGAGATTCTTTATATGATGCTCAAGCAAACCCTAATGGATAAGCAAAACTCAAGAAAGTGGGGACAAAGGGAATAGCTGAGTCAGGAAAATAAATGAAATTAATTGATACCTCTGCCATAAAGAGGCATAAGGTAGCCATTAGGCAGGTTTGCAAACAAGCATGGACAGGTGGTTCAATATTTGCACCAATTGTTTAGTGAAGGGATTTACCTCTGTGACCATCACCTCAGGGTATTCAGAGAATGAGCGACATGTGACACCAGAGCCTGGACACGCACAGGTGAATGGTGGGCTAGCAGCTGCCAGGAAAGGTGCTCCTTGTGAGATGAAGTGAGAGTCTTCCCTCTATGCAGCCTTAACTTGTTCAAATGGACCAAGGACCTTAGCAGAAGCTGAGGAAAAGGCCCATAAATATGCTGTTAAATAAATGACATCTGGGCCAACCGATGACATGGTGGGTAGAGTGACTGGAACCCACATGGCTGACTGTGCAGCTCTCACGTCTGGGACCTGGTGGATTGAAAAACATACAGGGCATGTGAGCATGTATGCGCAAAATCACAAAAGGAGAACTGGGAGAGGAGGGATGGAGGCGTGACCATCCATCATTGGGGGGTAATTTCTCAGTTTCCCTCTGTCTCTCTCCAGTGAGCTCAAGCACTCTCTAGCAAATGTTTTTAAATGAATAAGTAAATAACATCCATGTGATACATAAAAATACAAATGCATATGTGGTTTATTATTCTTTACTTTGTCTAAATAATGACTTTTTGGGAGACATCTCTGCATCCCAAATGTTTGTCAGTGAGTTTAGCTCATGGTATATTCCCACAAGAACTAATTAGACTTATTAGATATATTATAACAATATTTTAAGATGCTTTGATTATATAATCGTATGAAATAAGCAAGATAAGAAAAATGTGGTGCTCATTTTACCTCGCAGCCTCTCATGGCTTACTTGTCATTTTTTTTAACTTAAAGACAACAAAGTCTAGTGAAATGTGCGTAAGCTTTAAAATCAACATCTCTGAAATCAAATCTTTCCTCTGAGTATAAACTACAGTTGGTCCTTTGTACTTTTGCGTACTGCATCCATTGATTCAACCAACCATGGGTTAAAAATATTTGAAAAGGGCCAGCAGATGGCATAACAGTTATGGCACTAGACTCCCACATAGCAGACTGCAGTTCGAGTCCTGGATCTGGTGGCTTAAAACTCATGCCAGGTGAGTGTGCATGTGTATCCAAGATCCCAGGAGGAGAATGGAGAAGAAAGGATTGAGGCATGGCCATCCCCCTGAGAGATGATTTCTTATTTTCTCTCTTGCTGTCTCTGGCTCTCTATCTCCAGTGAATATACATGACGTAAGGCAAAAACCTCAAAAAAAAAAAAGTTTAGGAAAAAAATTATAATACAAATATTAAAAACACGGTGAAACAACTATTTACACAGCATTTACGTTGTACCAGGTAGTATAAGTAATCTAAAAATAAAGTATCAAGTAAGAACTAGAAAATGTGCATAGGTTATGTGCAAATACTGTGCCACTTTGTACAAGGGAATTGGGTATCATGGATTCTGATACCTGCAGGCTTTCTAGAGTCAACATTCCTTGAATACCTAGGGATGATTGTGCATTAAGTTTTTTGCTTTTTTTTTTAAGAGACTTTTTCTGCTACAGGGCATGTTTACTCACCAGAGACACAGAGATGGAGAGACAGAAAGTGAGAAATTACTCCCTAGGGGACATGTTCATGCCACAATCTTCTCCATTCTCCTCTTGGGATTTTGAGCATGGACACACACACATGTGCCCAGTGTGAGTTTCAAGCCACTAGATCTAGGACTCGAACCATAGTCAACTATGGGGGAGTCCAGCAATGTAGCCATTATGCCATCTGCTAATCCTGTACATTAAGTTTTTAATACATTTTTTCGAGGAAAATCTTAAGTTGTTTAAACTTCCATTTCTTTTCCTATGAAAATAGGGGTGGGGGGTTGACAATGATAAAGCAGTAAGATATGACACTCTGCAAGGCTAGCACATAGAAGATTCTGGATTTGCATCCAGAGACCCCTCCTGAGTACTGCCAGCACATGTGTGTCCGTAATGTGGGGCTGCCTGAGACTGGGAGGAGATCACAGGGTCAAGACCTTCTTGGGGGTGCTCTCTATTTCTCCTGCACACAGAAGAAATAAACAAGCATTTAAAGCAATAGGATGAAGATGACAACTGTCTTAGGGTTTCTGCGATGACTAAGTGAAAGTATATACCTAGAAGTACCTGAAAGCTTGGTGGACACTGAGGGAATGTTAGTTATTGCCTTTTTTTAGACCCTCTAGTTCTTGTAAGTTGCTAAACACTCTCCAACCTTTGTCTTCTGTGTTTCCCATGTATGTCTAATTAGAAGACTGTTTTAAATTTAGAATATAAGTTTTAAAATACCTACATCCATTCATACATAAGCACTTTGTTGTGAAAAGAATTTCCCATTAACTATACATAGCTTGTGATCACTGTGACAGAAGCCACCAGCTGTCCCTCAACTTATGTTTCGCTACACAGTCACCCTAGCAGTTGGTGAAGTATGCCATGGGACCGCATTTTCTCCACTGCAATGTCAGGACAAACGACATGCCCCTTCCGATAACTAAACACTCTGCATGTGCTACTCTTAGCTCTTTTCCTCTTTCAGATCATTGGAATGGTAAGCACCAGGCTCATCCTGAAAGCAGTATCTTTAGGATGACGTAGCCACCATTCGTCGGGATCTATATAATTATGTGGAGAAAATAACTAAATAACCTCCAAGACTGTTAAATGAGAAATGAATGGTATTATATTTAGCCATTGGTTTTTTTGTGGTCTCTTTGGTACCCTAATTAATGCACCAAATGAGCTAACCATCCTGAATCTCAGTATCCACATCTGAAAAATAAAGGAGTTGAACTAGCGGGTCATCAGGAAAGTCATGATGCATTTTTGCATGGAAAAATAGGTCATGACTTTTCTGACGACCTAATATTATAGATGACTTTAAAGGTCATTCTGACGATAAGATACTATGACCCCCTAGCCTTGGGTTAGTAAAGGCATTCTATAAATATTAATTTGTTCCAACTTAGAGAATAACACTTTAAATAGAATTCTCCAAATCCAGGTATTCAAAAATATAAGGAGATATGTATAATAAAGAAAAGAACTGGTGAATCCGAGAGACAACGAGGAAAAGGTTCTGAAAGAAGAAGGATGAGGAGGAAAAAGAGGCTGCAGAGAGTGTATCAAATTACTGAAATTCTCTTTGGTCTGAACTCAGGCTGCTGTGCTTTTCAAAGCAAACAGAGTGGCCTTGTGCCCACAAACAAGAGAGCAAAGCCTGATAGCTTTACTGAATATAGAAACAGAGTGAAATTGGGGAAAGAAGGAGGACCTGAAGAAAACAAAACCAGAAAAACCTGTGTTCAGGGGGACTGAAAATTAAAAGCCAGTTAGAACCACTGGAACCAGAGGATGGTTACTCTGCGCCAGACCAGGGCTCCAGCAACCCACATTTGTTTTGCCATCATTGACCTCAAACGTGTGTTCTTTGCCTTTTCTGGTTTTATTACACTCTTTTAAATGTGCAGCAACAAAACAAGCAAACAAAAGTAGAAACCGAATTCCACAAGAACATAAACAGTGGTTTTATGGAAGGATGGAATCATAATTCTAGTTTGTTTCCAAAAGCATTTGCTTTATCAAAATCACTCAGAAGTAGAGAGAGTTAGGATGTTAACCACATGCAAGCAACAAGGAGCAATGACAGGAACCATCAGAGAGAAACTTGAATCATAAAGTAGCTTCCAAGGAACTAAAGGACCTAAGTCTGGCACCAACCCTCTGAGATACAATAATAAAACAGATACTTTTTTTTTTAGTGCTACTATATGCCAGACATTTTGTTAAGAACTATGCATGTATTGTTTTATATTCTTCCCAATATAATTCCAGCCCCATTCTGCAGATTTAAAAATTGAAATACAGGGGCCAGCAGGTGGTATGGTAGTTGGAGACGTTGGACCCACACATGGCTGACCACAATTTGAGTCCCAGAACTGGCAATTTGCTTTCTCCCTTTCTCTCTCTCTCTCTGTGTCTTGCACTGATCAAACTGGAATAACTATAGTGATAAATAAAATAAAGGAAATTTTAAAAAAAATTAAAATATAAAACATTTAGAGAAATAAGTGAGAATAACTTGCAGCACAGACCATTTTACACCAATCTCTGTTTGGATTAGCTACATTAGAGCACTAAGTGGGATTAATAGGTGCTGAAGAGTAAGAATCGGGCATCTTTATCAAAATCCTTTAAGTGCAAAAACCGAGTTTGGGAAATAAACTTTTTAAAGAGAATTTCTTCCTCCAGCCCAGTCTGTCTTAGCTGATGCTAATTCCTAAACTGGTCTCTTTTCCTTCCCAGGTCTTCTCTTCTTCCAGATATCTTGCCCTTCTCACATTTCCTTCCTACCATCCATACCATCCAAGATTTAATCCAAGACAATCTATTGGCCACTTTAAAAATATGAAGATTTTCTTTCTTGAAAATTTTAACTGAGACACTGTCATTAGTTGAGAATGGGTACTTGCATCAAAAAATCATTTCCTATCTGTGCAGCCCTAATGACCACAGGTGAGAGGAACACTTCAAAGCCACAGGTTTGCAGGGTATCTTATCACTGCACCATCATTCTGGCCCCAATCTTCTTCTGTTCTTAAAAAAAAAAAAAAAAAAAAAAAAAAAAAAAGGGAACCAGCAGTTAGCGTAATGGCTATGTCGCTGGACTCCCACGTAGTTGACTGCAGTTCACGTCCCAGACCTGGTGGCTTAAAACTCACGCCGGGCGTGTGTGCGTGCGTGCCCAAGATCCCGAGAAGAGAATGGAGGAGAGGGGATTGCAGCGTGACCATCCCCCTGGGGAGTGATTCCTCGCTTTCTATCTCTATGTCTCTCTCTGTCTGTCTGGCGAGCACACGCGCCCTATAGCGAAAACCTCTAAAAAAAAAAGAAAGAAAGAAAGAAAGAAAGAAAGAAAGAAAGAAAGAAAGAAAGAAAGAAAAAAAGGAAAGAAAGAAAGAAAGAAAGAAAGAAAAGAAGAAAGAAAGAAAAAGAAAGAAAGAAAGAAAGAAAGAAAGAAAGAAAGAAAGAAAGAAAGAAAGAAAAAGAAATTAACTCTTTAGGGGCCAGCTGATGGTATGATGGTTAAGGCAGCTGGATCCCACATGGCCAACTGTGCAGCTGGAGTCTTGGACACAGTGGCTTGGAAAACCTGCCAGGTAAGTGGGTGTGCATGTCCAAAATCCCAACAAGAGAATGGAGAAAAAAGGGATTATGGTATGGTCGTCCCCTGTGGGAGTTGTTTTCTCATTGTCTCTCTCTCTCTTGCTCTCTTTTTCTCTCTCTGGCAAGCACATACACTTCAGCACATTTTTCAAAAAGAAATGAACCTTTCAAAATCATATTTATCCATTAAGGCATAGTCTACATTTCCTTCTATTTTAAGCAGTAAACTAGTCATCTCCAATGTATCACTTCAATCACATCAATTCTTCCTCCATGTTTCTGAAGGGAAATCCCTTCTCATTTATTATCAAAACCAACAATTTCCTCTCAGTCTTGGTATTGTTCTTCTGCTTTGCAGAAAGCAGTTCTATCAAAGAGCATGTATTCATTCAAATTCTCACTTTCTTCAGTCTTGATTTGATTCTATGACTCCCATTTTGTATGTCTAGATGATATTTCTCACAACCTTATGGATATTTCTTCTTTTACACACCCAGTAAGTACAACTTTTCAAACAGCTTCTCTCTGGACTATTTCATCCTATCTCAGCTTTTAATTTCTTCAGAGATATTTTTTTTTTACTATAGGGCGCATGCACTAGCTGGAGAGACAGAGAGAGATAGAAAGTAAGAAATCACCCCCCAGGAAGATGGCCACACCACAATCCCTTCTCCTCCATTCTCCTCTTTGGATTTTGGTCACACATATGCACACATGCCTGGCTTGTTTAAAGCCATCAGGTCTGGAACTCGAATTGCGGTTGACTTGTGGGAGTCCAGTGACATAATGCTTTCGCCATCTGCTGGTCCCATCTTATCTCAGTTTAAACACTCACTTCCACCAGTTTGACTGTAACATCTGCAATTTCAAAACTGCCCTTCCTCGGGAGCCCCAAACTTAAATTTCTACCTGCTTTCTTTGGGTCATATGAATGACCCAAATCATATTTGCTGTCTTCTCTACAGAACAAAATTTTTTAATATTCCCAGTGATCTGACCCTGATATAATTTCTGACAGCCCCCAGATCTGCCTGAATCTTGATTTGAGCTTTCGTGGTTCCAGAATGATAAAAAATAAATTTCAATAATTTATAAGCCACCCACCTCATCTATGGTATTTTGTGATAGCAGATCAGACAGGCTACAATAGTTGAGGATTTTCCAAAGTGCCCATTACTTCTCTTTAAGGCCTCTGACTGCTTTCTGGATCCTTGACAGCAGAAGCTAGTTGGTTTGGGTCCTCCATATCATTTAGCATCAACTGTATCAAAGATGTCTCTGTAAATTAAATAATTCTGAAATTTCCAGAGCTTTGAACAAATATATAAGTATCATGCTGGGAACTCCAGAAGTGAAGTCACTTTCTACTACTGCCTGGGGGGAATATATTCTTCCGAAAGGCATCCTTGGATATCCTGGACTAAGAAGGTAAACGTGGGTGGGTGGGAGGAGGACTGCCTTTATAGTTAAGCACTTGCACTGCTTTCCTATTGTACCTTCTGCTCTTTAGTAGTTAAGCCGCTATGTTAGTGAAGAGTTCAAAGAACTGGGACCAGCAGTTAGTGTAATGGCTATGTCACTGGACTCCCATGTAGTCGACCGCGGTTTGCGTCCCAGACCCGGTGGCTTAAAACTCACGCCGGGGAACCAGCGTTTGGCGTAATGGCTATATCGCTGGACTCCCACGTAGTCGACTGCGGTTCAAGTCCCGGACCCGGTGACTTAAACTAACGCCGGGCACTTGTGCGTGCGTGCCCAGGATCCTGAGAGGAGAATGGAGGAGAAGGGATTGCGGCATGGCCATCCCCTCTGGGGGGTGATTTCTCACTTTCTGTCTCTCTGTCTCTCTCTGTCTGTCTGGCGAGCACATGTGCCCTATAGCAAAAACCTCTCCAAAAAAAAAAAAAAAAAAGAGTTCAAAGAACTGAAACAGGTAGGCCAACTTTGCAAATACACCGATTACAAAACAAAAGCTCACCTGAATAATCTCCACATTGTCTTTTAAAATTCCTTTTTATTGTGGCCATTTTAAAAGTGATGGTTTAATTAATAATGAAAGTGACTGTAATAAAAAGATATGACCTAAGTAAATGTCGTTTTTTAAATAAAACAGACATTTGTATGTTACTAAAAGCCTTTATGAATTAGATAATAGCCTTCCTGATTATAACAGCTAAAATCTCCCTATTCATTAGCCCCATGAAACATTCATAATCATCTGTATTTAGAGCCTGATTTTTCCATTGTACTCACAGAACTTTCATTAATATTAATGTGTGTGTGCCATTTATATTAATGTGTGTGTGCATGCATAAAAATAACCCTTCGGATTACTTATACTTTCTGAGAGTTGATATTTTGGCCCATAGAAATAGCCATATTTTTGTGAATATATGCCTTTTTCTAAGAATTATTTAATTTATTTATTATTATTTTTTCACTTAAGTTTTGCCAGAGAAAAAGAGAGAGAGAGAAAGCAAGCCTCCAGGTCTGAGACTTGAACTACAGTGGGCCATGTGGAAATTCCAACACCTAAACTACCACACCACCTGCTGGCCCTATGAGTATATGACTTATTTCCATTGATTCAATCTGCCTTCTCCTTCTCTAAAACTAAGCTGAATTTAGAGCTCTGATCATTTTCAGTATTCTGCTTGAATGAACTTTGTACAGAGCAGAGTGATTCTTTTGCAACAACTATAGGGAAGATAAAGTATGTATAAGGAAATTCCCATTTACTATTTCTTTCACTCCGTGAGGTGTTGTCTCAGATGACTGGGCCCTCTGATTCAGTCTCTATAGTGATTAACTAGAGATCATGTAACTTCTTTAGTTGAGTTTTGGGAGAGCTGTGGCATAAAGCATGTGATTGAAAACATTTAAACATTACGGCAGGAAGTAAGAGCAGGTAATATCCATACGGTATGGCAGAAACATTTACCACACTATACAATTGACTTTGCAAGACATAAATCAAATATAAATGCAGTTCAATTATACAATCTCTAGTAGTAGTATTCAGGACTGAACTTTTGCCCCTTTTCTTTTGATCTAAAATTCCTTCCTAAGGGGCAGAGTCATGCCCCAAGAGTGGTTTAAAAAAAAAAAAAGTCCTATTTTTTTTAATTATCAAATGAGTCAGCCTATCTAGGTCATTTTGTTGCTAATAACAGAAAATACCTGAGCACTGAATGGTTTATAAATATAGAAGTTTATTCAGCTCACGATTTTGGAGCTCCAAAGACAAAGGGTTTCATTTGGTGAAAGTCTTCCTGTTGGCAGGGTACCAAAGCCATGCAGGGCATCACACCATGAGACGCACACCTCTTTTCATATGTCTCTGCCTCATTCCTTCTCCTTACACACCCAACAGGACTTAATCAAGGAGGCCCCACCCTCATGCCTACTCACTTCTCAAAGGCCTCACCTTTCAACACCATAATGGAAGTTAGTCTCCTTTTAGTATCTTCACCATAGAACCAAATTCTGGTACATGAATTTTGGGGGGACATGTAAACTATAGCCCAGGATAACAGTAGTAATGCATTTAATGTTGAACTATTTAGCCTACAGTATCTCTCCTCCTGGGAAACCAGGAGGTAAGACAATCACATGCTTTACCTTCTTGTGCAAACTGGATGATCAATGTGCAGTGACAGAGGTGATATGAAAGTGACTGTCGTGATTGCCATCTGTTATCTATGTGGTTATTTGCAGACTGACAAGTTAGTAACAGAGTTTGTACTTTTTACAATTGCTCACTTAATATTCTGTAGTCATTGACAATGTGAACTGTGTTGCTGAGGAACTGGCATCATTTAACTAAGGGAACTGAAATCCATGCATGTCAAAGGCTTACAAAACAAAGATTTCTGAGAGATACATGAAATATCTCTTTCCAGAACCAAATTAGTTTTGTTATGAAACTGGCAGAAGGATAAGCAACTTAATAAAGTGTAGAAGCAGAAAATACAAATCTAGGCAATGATAACAAAAAGAACGATAACCAGAAAGAAGAAATGAGAATAAAGGAGAAATTCAGTGAACTGTCTCAGCAAGGGACTGGAATCTGCCTAGGTTTCATTCTCTCAGCTTATTCAAGGAATTTAAGGACACAGGCATCTGGAAGGATAGAGTGAGTCATCAAGTCCCAGCATGAGAAGACCTCCTGGAGGAAAACAACCTGAAGGAACAGTTTCAGCCTACTAGAGAGGTTCTGCTTGGTTGCCATTAGGACTACATCAGATAAACATTCAGCTGATAAGGTGGAACTACAACCACCAGAACGCCTATTGCCTAGAAGGTTTATCCTTGTAACCTGCCATTCTCTGATGTTATGAGATGGGAAATTCACATTGGAACTAAGAACAAAAGGGAACTCTGAATACTCTGGCAACCTGTTACCAGGAATGTGAAAAATCAAAATATGCCACCCCAAAATATCCTTCTTTGGTATATTTTAAGATGACTAATCGGAGGGGGTCACAGACACAAGAAGAGATTTAAAAGAAATTTACATCCATTTATATTGGTACAGTGAGCAGAAGATACAGCAGGCTGGTGCCACCACTTACATCAAATCACAGGACAAAAGGGTTAAGTCTAACACCTGGCCCAGGGAAACTGTATCTTCTACGCTCACTTTCATAGTTTAACTCCAATTTTTTCTTTTTTTTCACATTTTTAATTTCATTTTCTTTTATACATTCAATCACATTATTTAGCCTACAAAATGAATATTTCAACAGGTGAACATTTCTCCCTAGTCCAGTTGATAAAACTATAAAATATCTTCAATGTTTCTTTGTCCCATTAACGCTTTGCCTCCCTATTTTTCTTCTAAATGTCTTTCCTCAGACCCTACTCTTTCACACACAGTATATCTGGTATTTACATCCATATACTGTGTTTCTATATCCTTTAGTTAATCAGTTTCAGTCATAGAGTGCAGACACTCTGTATATATTAAGTGGGGACATACAATGTCTCTCCTTCATAGCCTGGCTTGCTTCACTCAGCAGTGAATCTTCCATATTCATCCACTCCCTGTCAAAAGTCAGGGTTTTTTTTTTTTTATGGCTGAGTAGTATTCCATAGAGTATATGTGCCACAGTTTTTCTATCCATTCAACTATTCGTGGTCATTTGGGTTGGTTCCATGATTTAGCAATTGTGAATAGTGCCGCAATAAACATCAATGTGTAAGCACTTTTCTGAGTAAGGATTCTTCTGTCCTTTGGGTAGATACCAAGGAGTGGGATTGCTGGATCATATGGTAGTTCTACTTGTAGATTTTTGAGGAATCTCCAAATTGTTTTCCACAGTGGCTGGACCAATTTACATTCTCACCAGAAGAGTAAGAGCATTGTTCCCCTTTCACCACACCCCTGTCAGCACTTATCATCTCTTGTTTTTCAAATCTTAGTCATTCTAACTGGGATTAGGTGGTATCGAATTGTTGTTTTGATCTGCATTTCCCTTACAATGAGAGATATTGAGCATTTTTTCATATGCCTTTTAGCTATTTGTATGTCATCTTTAGAGAGTGTTTTTTTTTTTTTTTTTTTCCAATTCATTCTCCCTTTTAATAGAATTGGTTATCTTTTTTTGGAACAGCTGCTTGAGTTCTTAGTGAATTCTGCTTATCAGTCCCTTATCTGATGCATAGCTTACAAAAATATTTTCCCATTCTGAGAGCTGTCAATTCACACTAATTACTGTGTCTTTTGCCATGCAGAGACTTCTTAGTCTAATGTAATCCCACTTGTCTATTTTGGGGATTATCGACTGTGCTTTGGGGGCCTTATTTAAGAAGACTTTCCCTACTCCAATATCTCCCAGAGTTTCCCTGGTGTTTTCCAGGAGCAGTTTTATAGTTTGAGGTCTTAGATTTAGATCTTTGATCCACCTTGACTTGATTTTTGTCAAAGGTGAGAGGTAGGGGTTTGGATTCATCTTTCTGCAAGTGGAAATCCAGTTTTTCCAGCACCTCTTTGTTGAAGAGGTTTGACTGGTACCACTGGATTGACTGGTACCCCTTGTCAAAAATCAGTTGACTGCATGTTTCGGAATTTATTTCTGGGGACTCTGTTCTGTTCCACTGGTCCACATGTCTGTTTCTGTGCCAGTACCATGCTGTTTTGATTACCACAGCTTTGTAGTATATTTTTGGGTCAGGGAGTGAGATGCCGCTCACTCCACTCTTCTTGTGTAGAATTGCTTTGTCAATATGGGGTCTTTTATGATTCCAGACAAATTTTATAATTGTCTTTTCTAGGTTTGTGAAGAATGTGTCTGGTACTTTGATTGGCATTGCATTCAATATGTAGATTAATTTGGGTAGAATTGCTATTTTGATTATATTAATTCTGCCAATCTAGGAACATGGGATATCCTTCCACTTTTTTGTGTCATTTTCAATTTCTTTTTTTAGCTTCTTATAGTTTTCCTTGTGGAGGTTTTTAACTTCTTTGGTTAGATTTATTCCTAAGTATCTTATACTTTTTGTGGCTATGGTAAATGGAATAACTTTTTTCAGTTCTATCTCAGTCGGCCTGTTGTTCGTATACACAAATGCTATAGATTTCTGTATATTGATTTTGTACCCTGCAGCTTTACTGTATTCATGTGTTATTTCCAGAAATTTTTTCATGGAAACCATTGGATCTTCTATGTATACAATCATGTCATCTGTGAATAGAGGGAGTTTCACCTCTTCTTTTCCTATTTGAATGCCTTTTATTTTTTCCTCTTTCCTAATTGCATTGGTGAGGACTTCCAGTACTGTATTGAAAAGGAGTGGAGAAAGTGGGTATCCTTGTCTCGTACCCATTTTTAGTGGAAAAGCTTTCAGCTTTTCTCCATTGAGGATGATGTTCGCTATGGGATTTTCATAGATAGGTTTTATTGTGTTGAGAAATGACCCTTCTATGCTGATTTTGCTGAAAGTCTTGATCATGAAGGGATATTGTATCTTATCAAATGCTTTTTCTGCATCAAATGCTTTTTCTGCATCAATTGATATGACCATATAGTTTTTAACTTTCTTGCTGTTAATATGGTGTATTACATTTATGGTTTTGCATATGTTGAACCAAACTTGCATTTTTGGAAATAAAGCCTACCTGATCATGATGTATAATCTTTTTTATAAGTTGTTGGATACAATTTGCTAGTATCTTGTTGAGAATCTTGGTGTCTATATTCATCAGGGATATTGGTCTATAGTTTTCCTTCCTTGTCCTGTCTTTATCTATTTTAAGGATAAGGGTGATAGAGGCTTCATAGAATAAATTAAGGAGAGATTCATCCTTTTGGATCTTCAGAAATAACTTGAGCAGAATGGGGGTTAACTCTTCTTTGAAAGTTTTGTAGAATTCAGAGATGAAGCCATCAGGCCCATTTCTTTGTTAGGAGGTTATTCATTACTGATCCAATCTCCTGGCTTGTTATGGGCCTATTCAGACTTTCTACATCCTCCTGGCTCAATCTTGGCAGATTATATGTGCCCCAGAATTTGTCCATCTCATCCAGATTGTCTTGTTACGTGGTATACAGATGTTCATAGTATCCTCTAATAATGTTTTGTTATTTTGCCTGCTTCATTGCAGATTTTATTCACCTGGTTCCTTTCTCTCTTCTTAATAAGTCTCTCTAGTGATGTATCCGTTTTGTTTATCTTTTCAAAGAACCAGCTTTTACTTTCATTTATTTTCTGTATAGTTTGTTTATTTTCTATTTCATTTATTTCTACTCATATCTTTATTATTTCCTTTGTCCTGGAGTTTTTTGGATCTTTTTGCTGTTGCTTTTCCAATTCTCTGAGGCATGATGTTAGGTGATTCATTTGCCTTCTGTCCATCTTCCTCTTATGTACACTAATTGCTATGAACTTCCCTCTTATGACTGCTTTAGCAGTCTCCCAAAGATTATGGAAACTCATGTCCTTATTGTCATTGGCTTCCATGAATCTTTTGATTTCAGTCTTTATTTCTTCAGTAATTGTGGAGTCATTCAGGAGTAGGTTATTTAGTTTCCATGTATTTGAGTATTTTTGAGGATTTCTCTTGAAATTAAACTCAAGCTTAATTCCACCATGGTCAGAAAAGATTCTGGATATAGTTTCTATGCCTTTAAATCTGTAGAGGCTTGCTTTATGCCCTATGATGTGGTCAATCTTCGGGAAGGTTCTATGTGGGGGTGAGAGAAAAGTGTATCTAGTAGTTTTTGAATGGAAAGTTCTATAGAAGTCTGTTAAGTCCATTTGATTTATGGTATCATTTAGATCCTTTATCTCTTTTTCTTTCTTTTTTTTTTTTTTTTTTGAGAGTTTTTTGCTATAGGGCACATGCACTCCCAGAATGACAGAGAGAGACAGAGAGACAGAAAGCGAGAAATCACTCCCCAGGGGGGATGGCCACACCACAGTTCCTTTTCCTCCATCCTCCTCTCGGGATCTTGGGCATGCACACACATGTGCCTGGCATGAGTTTAAGCCACCAGGTCCCGGACTTGAACAGCAGTAGACTATATGGGAGTTCAGCAACATAACCATTACGCTAAGTGTTGGTCCCTAGATCCTTTATCTCTTTACCTATTTTTTGTCTATACAATCTGTCCAGAGGGGATAGTGCGGTGTTGAGGTCTCCAATAATTAGTGTGTTGCAGTCTATCTCCCCTTTTAGGTCTAACAGTCATTCCTTCACATATTTGGGTGCTCCTGTGTTAGGAGCATAGATATTTATAATCGTTATATCTTCCTGATCGATTGACCCTTTTACTACAATATAGTGCCCTTCTTTGTCTCTTCGAACAGTTTTTGTTTTAAAGCCTATTTTGACAGAAATTAGTATCATGACTCCAGTTCTTTTTTGGTTCCCATTTGCATAGAAAACCTTTTTCCAACCCTTCACTTTCAGTCTATGTATGTCTTTATCTATGAAGTGGGTTTCCTGTAGGCAACAGATAGAGGGTTTCTATTTTTTAATCCATTCAGCCAGTCTGTGTCTCTTGATTGGAGAATTTAATCCATTAACATTCAATGTTATGATCGATGTTACTGGACCTGTACTGACGTTTAAGTTGGTCATTGTCTTAGTTGCCTTTTATTCCTTTGTTTCTGGCTGTTACTTCTTTAGTTTTCCTGGAACAGTACGTTCTTCGGGGTTTCTTGAAGAGCTGGTCTGGTGTTGGCAAATTCTTTCAGGTTTTGTCTGAGAAGATTTTAATCTTTTTTTCCCCATATGAGAGATAATCTTGCAGGATATAGTAATCTTGTTTGAAATTGTTTCTTTCTTAACGCTTTCAATGCATCTTCCCATTCTTTCCTTGCTTACATTGTTTCCGTTGAGAAGTCCAGTGTTAGCTTGATGAGGTGATCTTTGTAAGTCACTTGTCATTTCTCTCTTGCCAGTTTTAGTATCTTTATCTGTGGTCCTTGCCAGTCTGACTAAGATGTGCCTTGGGGAAGATCTTCTAGGGTTGATTCTATTTGGGGCCCTTTGTCTTTCTTGGGTCTGGATGTTTGAGTGCCTCTCTAGACTTGGGAAATTTTCCTCTAGGATTTCACGGAATAGATTTTCCATGCCCTTATTAGTTTCTTCACCTTCTGGGATGCTAATTATTCGGATGTTAGGGCAGCTAATGGAATCTAGTATTTCTCATATATTATTTCTTTTTGTTGTTGTTGTTATTTTCTTAATCTTTTTGGTGGTTTTCTCTAGGTCAGAGGTTTTGTTTTCTACTTCAGACATTCACTCTTCAGCATGGTCTATTCAACTTTTAATACTTTTGAGAGAGTTTTTGATTTCCTGTATTACAGACTTCATCTCTAATAGTTCCATCTGATGCTTTCTTAGCGTGTCCATTTCTTCTTTCATATCGTGGAAGGACTTCCTAATCTCCTGTAGTTCATTGTCTCTTTTCTGTTCCATCTCATAGAATTTGGTCACCATAAGTGTTCTAAATTCTTTCTCGGACATTTTGGTAACGTCCTCTGTTTCTTCAAGAAATGGAAGGGAGTCACTGTGTTCTTTGGCTGGAGACATATTTCCTGGTTTATTCAGACCTGAGGCTCTTCTTTTACTTTTAGCCATTGGGAGATGTATTCACTTTGGAATACCTTTTAGAAGACTGTTTCTTCGACTAGTAGCAAGTGTGTTTCCCTTTTGCTGTGGACTGAAGACTGCCGAAGTCTCTCTTCTGTTGTATTTAGCAATGTGGTCTAAGAAGGAGTATTTTATTCAGGCATCTGAAGAAAAGTATCTCCTTTTTCACAGGTGGTTCAGTAAAAGAGAGGACCCAAGAGAGTCTTTTTTTTTTTTCATTAATTAATTTATTTATTTTTGTATATACTTTCAATCATATTGTTTGGCTTACAGTGGGACCATTTCGATATGTGAACATTTCTCCCCAGACCCGTTGATCGAAATATCTTCAACAGATAACACCACACCTCCCCATCCCGTCAATGCTCTACCTCTGTATCCCTTCTCCAAATGTCTTAAAATACCAGAATATTTCAGAACTGTGGTTCTAGACCTATCTAGACCGTCCGGGGGAGCAGAGATAGAGGAAGAGAGGGCCAAATAAGTGGGAATAAAGTGAGAAGGAGAATAAAGAAAAAGTCGCGTGCTGTGCTGGCGTGCCAGGGTTCTGAAGACTGAAGTGGGGTGGCTGTAGAACTGAGGGCATTCCTCTGTGGTAAGGAGAAGTGAGAAATTTACAAATGAAAGAAGAGGAGAAGGAAAAAAGACTTGGGGGTGCCGGGGCTGGAGCTGGGGTGGGAGCCCTGCCTTGGTGTCCCTTAGGCCAGGGGTCTGAAGATGGAAGTGGGGTGGCTGTAGAGCTGAGGGCGTTCCTGGCTGACAGAGATAGGGGTCTCTGGGCTTGCGGGTGCCGGTGCTGGAGCTGGAGTGAGGGCTTCGCCTCAGTGTCCCTTAGGCAAGGGGTCTGAAGATGGAAGTCCAAGTTTTAATTTTTTTCACATGGTATAAAGCCATCAGTCATCTGAACCTTGGAGTATCATACTTGTGTGATAATATAATTTTTGTTTTATTCCTGTTAATCTCATTGTCAGTTTTATTTCAGAGAAAAAAGGATCATTAAACCTTCAGAGAGAAGTGTTAAACTATTTTGGCCTAAAACAGCTATTGTACTCCCACACTTTGGTTCCTATAGATAAGCTGAAATGGTACATGTTAGGCTGTTTTTCTGAGCTGGTTGCTAAGTTACAGCCAATCAAAGCTTCTAGGTTTCAGTCAAATATAGGCATCCTACCTTTTAAACCGTGTTACTGCAGACAAACTTCAAAATGTAACCAATCCTTTCTCTACCTCACTCCCTCACTTATGTTTTGTGTACGACACTTTCCCTTTTCTACACACCTCACTTTCCTGTTCTGCTGACTTAAAAGGCAGAGTTAACCACGAGACTGGCTGGCGTTATCCAGAAGTTCAGAGACAACTGCTCGATTTAAATCTTATTAAAATTTGCTCTATTAAATTCTACTCTATTAAATTAGCTAGTTTATTTTTCTTTTAACAGAAGAAAGAAAATGCAAAACTTCCCTAAAGGAGCAACATATTTTATTTTGCCAACACAAGTGTTCATGGTCTAGCCATGATGGTGCAGCCGTAGTGCTCTGAGATGCTGAGGCCATATGGGAAGGTCCCAGGTTCACATCCAGAGATCTACCTTTACATGCTGGGCATGCATGTGCACACAGTGATCCTGGCTGACTGAGGCTGGGAGTAGAATCACAGCACTAACAACCTTTTGGGAATGTCTCCCCCTGAGCCCCCATGGAAGAAATCAATAAATAAACATTAAAAAATAAGGATGCACAGGTGTATGGCCACACAACAACACTCAGCCCCAGCTCCTTCTCCCCTCTTCCCTCACCCCTGCTCCCCCATGGAGTTGTTTCCTTATCAGCACTTAAAGCAAGCACTGAGTTTCTCAGACTCAGCTCATCCTCACTCTCACCTGGCCTGCGGTGCCAGGCTATCCACATAGCTTTACTTCCCCAGTCGGAGAAGGAAAAGTTTTGCCTCCTAGCACTTCCCAGATTCATCCCCAGACAGATCTGATCTCTCTCTCTTTTTTTTAATTTCCTTTTTCCCTGTAGATAAAAATGTTCATTATCTTCTGTTCCCAGGCACACCTCCCTTCCACATGATTTTTCCATTTCCAATCTTCCAGTTGAACATCCCCACATATAGCCACAGGTTTCTTATTTTATCATAAACTATAAGATATATTTAGTTCTTATTCTATAACACATGGATGCAGGTACGCAGGGGTGCTGGGGTGATCTGTCCCAGCACTCTCAGTGGAGCATGGTTCTTGTCCTCAGCTCATGAAGAATTAGAGACACAGATGGAGTGGGTCAGAGGGGCTTTGTCTGTGCTTATTCCTGGGTGGTTTTTGTGTTTTCTTCATGGGGTTGGGGGGGGGGGTGGGTAATCAATGTTACATGGGTCTGGTTCTTTTCCTAATTGTGGAGTTGGTACAAAAGTCAGCAGGCTCTCTTTGCCCAAAAGCTTTGGGTCATAAAAAACCATTAGCTTCTCCCCAGAATGTGGTGGGACCAGGGAAGATGGTCTTTGCTTTAGGTCAATCATTAAGTCACTGCTGCAAGCTGTCTCTGAGTAAACAGTTCAGCAACAGCTGTGGTATTACGTCTTCATCCCCAAACATGGCCATTTCTTGATTTTATCTTGGTCCTGTATCTTAGTTATATTTTTAGGGTTCCCGCCTCCTACCTCATGTGGGTTTCCATAAGTCTTTTACAATAAAGTAATAGTTAATGGCCACAAGAATTCTTACATCATTTAAGCTCATGGTATGGGTCTCTTTTGGCCTTAATTGTGGCCCGTACTCACTAGTCTTGCAATGTTTTTAGGTAAGACTTTCTTTTGCCCCCAAGCATGGTTTTCTTAGAGTGGATCATTTTGGGGAATATAATTTTCCATGCATTTAAGCTCGTTGGCCTATAATTTCCATTAGGTCTGAGAACTTAAAATTCCCAATTTAGGAGTTGCCCTGTCTTGGGTCCTTGTGTCTTAATTATTTTGTTTGTATGCCTCAAAAGTACAGCACAGATATAGACGAGAGGGACAGAGAATAGGAAGGAAAGTTATTTTTCCATCAGGTTATACTGGACTGACTGGTTTTGGGGTCTTCTGGAATCTCTGTCAGAACTCCATCTTGACATTGGGTCATCCAAAAGTCATGACACATTTTGCATAGAAAAAATACATCATGACTTTTCCAACAACTCAATACATAGGTTCCTAGGCAGGGCAAAGCCTGTTTGACTCTTATAATTAAGAATTAGTGTTGCAATGAGCCCTGTAGCACAATGGTTAAGCACTGTGCATTGGGAGCCTACATGACCAACTGCGGTTCAAATCCTGACCCAAGTGGCCTAAAAAAGACTGGGCACATGTGCATGGTTGCCTCAAATCCTGACAGAATGGAAAAATGAAGGAAAAAGGATCACAGGATGACCACATCCCACTGAGGAGTGCTTTCTCTCTCTCTCCCTTTCTCTGATATATACATACCTTGGAATAACAACAACAAAAACAACAAATATATATATATATATATATATATATATATATATATATATTTTTTTTTTTTTTTTTTTTTTTTTAATGTAGTGTTGCTCAAGGCAAGAAACACCAGGTTGTTAACAGCCCATTCAAAAAAAAAAAAAAAATTAAGTTCATTTATTTATTTCATGAAAGAGAAAGAGAGAAAGGGACCCTGACAAGGTCCCATCATGCCTTGGTCCCCCAGCCTCCCATGCAGGGCTTTCCCATACAGTTCCAGTTTCATAGAGCAGCACCCCACCACCTGTACCACTATGCTAGGTCTAGAATTTTATTTTGTGGAAGGCTTATTTCTTTGTCTTATAATTAATTTCTTTCCCTTGCCTTTAAATTTGCCACAAGATTTCTTTTAGTACCCGTGAAAGAAGTTTTTTGTTTTCTCCAAATAACTAAAAGATTGATGCTTAGGTAACACACCTGATTAGGAGTCATTGAAAACCTTTTGAACTTTTCCTTGCATATGAGGCAATCTTTAGATTGCTACAGGATAGTAAAACAGGGGCCACTTAGGCACTCAAAGTTAGGGGTAGGCTACAAAGGGAGAGCAGAGAAGGTGTGGATTCTAAAGATGGCTTTTATTTAGTAAACTCAAATACTATCAGGTACAAAGGCAGAGGTAGTTTCAAACAGTAGCTACAGCCTCAGGCTAAGAACAAACAGATCAAACTCCTCACAGGAAGTTAAACATTGCAAAAGTTGAGCAATTCTTCAGAGAATAAATTCGTCTCTGTCCTGAGCCTTGAGTTTTCTAAGATTCACTGTCCCCTTCCCTTCCCTACAACTCACTTCAGCCATATTTGCCTCCAACAGAAAAATATCTTCATTCTACAAGGCTCTTGAAAATCAATTTTGCATAAGAAATATGTATATGTGTTATTAAGTATGCACCTACCCCAACACTATCCCACAGAGATGTTGAATCAATTGGTTAAGGAAATGTCTAGGAATCTAGATGCAACCTTAATTTTAAGTCCTTCTTGATGACTTGATCTATGGCAAAATGTAAAAAATGTGTATTTTGAATGCCTGAAGAAAGAGCATCACTGCTCCTGTTTGAAGTGCATGAAGAAGAGAGTAAATGACAAACTTCTGTTTTGTGAGTTAAGTAAAAATTATAGGTGTGTTTCAGACATGTTTGGTATAATGTACAACAGGGGTTACCTAACTTTAGTGTGCATAAGATTTGCCTGGCAGGCTTTTAAAACTTTGATTGCAGGCCTCCAACCACAACTTTCTAACTTCATAGGTCTGAGAAGGGCACTGGAAATTTGCACTTCTAATGTTAAATGAAAAGTATAGAAGGCTATTGTTTGGGGCTAAGCTCCTGCCCAACAAAAGCACACCAAAATGAAGTCACTTTGCGGAAATGCCATATTAACCAAACTGAAGCTGAAGGAAGTAAATAGATTCTAGAACAGACCCATTTTTCTTGAAAATAGATTCCAGTCTACCTGAGTCAACATAATAAGGAAGTTCCCTCTGCCTTAACCTTTACCAGGAAAATCATTTTGAAATAACCAATTCACTGTTTGTATGATACTTATGATTTCTTCAGCCCTTTCCTGTCTGTAAAACCAACTTCGGCTCAACTCCTTGGAACACTGTTTTTTAAAAAAATGATTATACCTGAATCTGTGCTTTCTAAGTTGCAGCTCCGAAGACCTCAAACAAAATTTTTCATTCTTTTCAGATTCAGAGCTTAAAATTCACTGACACTAATATATTCTGAGAGTTACTGATGCTGTTGCTCTTGGTACCCCACATTGAAAACAACTGATATAGAGAAGATAATGATTTCATTATAAAAAAAAAATGTCCAAAAAATGTAGTAATTGAGTGCCTAATATATGCCTAGTTTTTCTTCAATAGTAAATTAACTTTACATTACTTTAGCATTTTTACTTTATTAACTTTTTACTCTTTTTGACCTGTTTGTGTCCTCTGTAATAATAGTTATCTTAAAACACAAATACGTTGTACAGCTATAGAATTTCTTTGTATTCTATTCTATAAGCTTTTTTTCTATTTTAAAATTTATTTATTTTTCATTTTTAAGTTGTTTTTGTTTTGTTTTGTTTTGTTTTGTTTTTTCAAAAACTAAGACACAAACACTCACAGTAGCCTAGGATTCCACAGAGGTGGGATTAGCATCAGTGTGTTCCAGCTTCACATCTTGTCCCACTAGAAGGGACACCATGAACAAACCACAGGATCAAAAGAAGCACAAGAGAAAATGATGCAGTTCAGAGATGTGGTCAAAGCGGAACAATTCTACCACTCTACTCTGCAAATGCCTTTAATTTCAGGGTAAGATATCGGTTCCTCTCTGAAGGAAAGTGGGGTCACCTCCTCATGTATGAACTCCATTAGTTTCTCTGGAAATGCCTTTAATAGCAATGCTTTTCTTTTATATTGGTCTTTACTTTTTATAGCTCATTTTCACAAATATTGCCACATTTGAACCTCACACAGCCGGCAAGGGAACAAATCTGAGGCACAAAGGCGTGTCATTCTGCTTTTCGCAGCAAAGTTATCTTTCTTATTTTACAGCTAGCATTACATCACTCACCTCGTCCAAGTAATCATTGTTTATTATTATATTCCTAAAGTTTCATAATAACTAACAGTTTAGAAAAGTAGTTTTTCTTCTTTCCCATTATAGATCATTTTTCTTTAGTCTGGCTAAACCTCTTCAGCATTATGGTCCTAGTTGTCATTTTACAATCTAATGACATGCTTTATGCTGCTTTGTATTTTTGTATCTGTGAAGTACATGGGGTGTAATTTTCTCAACTACGAAACATGGTCCCAAATATACTCATGTACATTTTAATGGAATCATAGTTTTCTTTTTTTTTAAGTTAGTGACTCTCATTATTTAAATTATTTCTTGGATGTAAATGAGACAACTTCAAGTGACAAATTATCCTTTCAATTTTATCTATTATTTAGTTACTGGGGATCTTTTATTATTGATACTATCCTTAACAACTGCAAAGGAGCTTCTCCGGTCACAGAATCATGATTGACTTCTAAATTTCAGCCTCTTTTCCTATGTAGTGAATTGACCCCATAATTAAAAATGAAGTTGGGAAGGGCACTTAAACCCATGCTTCATCTTGAGTCTTGAGTTTTCTAAGGTCCATTGACTTCTTCTTTTCATCTGACCTCCACCTCTTCCCTCTAATTCACTTCAGCCAAATGTGCCTCTAAAATAAAGATATTGCCTTTCTACAAATATATACAAATCTACAGAATGCTTCTTCCCACACTGAAACAGCACTCTCCTATCCAATCCTAAGCCACAACTACTGGGTTGTCAGAAAAGTCATGACGTATTTGTTTCTGTTTTTCTATACAAAAATGAGTCTTTCCCAATGACTTTCCCAATGACCCAATGTATTATGTAATATTGTAGCACTTTCCGTAATAATATCTCGTTGCTCCATCTTAAAACCCTACCACCCACCTCCTACAGATGAAATTTGCCTGAACTGCCAGGGTGGTGTGTCATTTCACCCCTCTCCAGCATTTTCCTGTTTACTTATTTTATATTGTTTAGCTAAATGCTTTGCCTAAGACAGCTTATTAACTCCTGACATATCTTGCAAAACTCTAACTTCTTAGTGCAATTCACCAACCCTTCTTGAAGTTTCTGGGTAAATAGGGTAGACTGAGATTTCCTAGCATTTTTAGAATTTTATAAAAATGTGTTTTTTTGATGTGGCCACTTAATGTGGGTTTATATCAAGGATATTTTCACATAGCATTTGATTCACGAGATTTCATTATTCCTGTGTGCTTACGTTATGATTTATCTACTTATATGATTATTTTTCCCTCTTCTTTATTTCCTGAGTGTAGCAAAGAGTCTAGCCCATGATAATCACTCAGCAAGTGAGGTGTTCAAGAAAAGTACTCTTAAATGACCGAGTTGGGCTAGCTCCACAGTGTAGTGGTTAAAAAAGCCAAATGCCACATGGCTGTCCACAGCTCAAATTCCCACCCTGGTGGCTTGAATAACACTACAGGCTTGTGTGTGCATATCCAAGATATCAATGGGATAGACAGATGGAGGAGAAGGGATTGACTACACTCCTTTGGGGATATTTTCTCCGCTTTCTGTCTCTCTGGTAAATGTATGTGCCCTCTGGGAAGAGGTTGACAGGGAGGACCAAGGTATGATTCAAATTCCAGGTAAATCTGGTCGAAATTTCAGCTGAAAGGTAGAAATGTTTATATTTCCTGGTAAACAGAAATAACATCTTTGAATTTTACAGTCATATTATGTTCTTTCTAAATAATGTGAATGAGAAAGTCTTCTTTTCTTACAGCATCTGTTTAAATATTAATTTTATATTTTAGACAGAAATAGCTCTGATAAGGATTCTCCTATAAATTAGGGGAAATTAAGTGCAGGTTGAAAAGGTAAATGGAGGGGCAGGCCCCGTGGTGCAGTGGTTGAGTGCAGAGCACCAGGAGCCAGATCCCATGTGGCTGACCACAGTTAATTCCTAGCCTTCATAATTGAAAAACACATCAAGATCATGTGTACATGTGTGTTCAGAGTCCTGACAGATTGGAGGAATGGGGGAGGAGGAATTGAAGCATGACATGCTCACTCTCTCTCTCTCTCTCATGCACCCTCTGGCAATTAAAAAATTAAAAAAAAAAAAAAAAAGAAAGAAAAAGTTAATGATACTGACCAGGATTAATACATAGAACCTCAGCAGCAATATGTTACTACTAATCTTATGCCCAAGAAAGAAAATAGCTTTAAAAAGTCCAAGACAGCAGATAATGTAGTGGTTAAGGCACTAAACTCTCACATGGCTGATTGCAGTTTGAGTTCCAGATCCAGTGGCTTGAAAATCATGCCAGGCATGTGTGCATGCATAACCAAGATCCTGAGAAGAGAAAGGATTACGGTGCAGCCATTCCTCATGGGGGTTATTTCTCACTTTCCCTCTCACTGTCTCTGTCTCTTTTTCTCAGGTGAGCACACGTGTACCCTAAGGCTAAAACTTCTTAAAAAAAAAAAAAAAAAAAAAAAAAAAAACAGAGCGGGGTGGATTCAATTTTCTTTTGCACTAATTTCAACACATATTTTAAAGTTTTTCTGTTCAAAATTCCAAAATAGGGACCAGCAGATGGCATAATGATTACATTGGTGAACCCCCTTGCAGTCAACAATGGTTCGAGTCCTGGACCTGGTGGTGCAAACCTCACACTGGTTGTGTGTGTGTGTGTGCCCAAGATCCCACCCAAGAAGAGAATGGAGGAGAGGGGATTGCGGTGTGGCCATCCCCCCGGTGGGTGACTGCTTGCTTTTTGTCCCTCTTTCTCTCTCTGTCTCTCTGACAAGCACATGTGCCCTATAGCAAAAATCTCTCAAAAGGAAAAAAAATCCAAAATAAATTTCTAAGTTGTTTTTGGCAATAAACTGAGCAAATAAAAACCTATATATTTAGTAAAATTACCACAGCATATCTGTGTGTGTGACTGTGTTTCACCCCTTTCATAAAGTGCAGAGGTGTTTAAAACAAATCTATATGAGATTGGAGAAGGGGAAAAAATAAAAAAAGATGAGCCTAGCACATTTTACATTGCCAAAGGAAAAGACATGTTGAAATATTAATGGGAACATAACAAAAGCATACTGAAGGCAAAACTAAGAAGATAGAAAATACATCAGCAGTGGCTTGGGAGCAGAGCCAGAAGGTGACAATAAAGTGGCACGAGGGAATTTTTTATTATGATGGAACTGGGCTATATTTTATTTTGGTGGTGGTACATGATTATATGTATTCACCAAATATCAGAACTATACCCTAAACGGATGAGTTTATTATATGTAAATCCTATCATAATTTTGAAAATATGACACTAGAGCTGAATTGCTGGAAGTCTTACCGTCCACATTTATGACAATGTTTAGCATAAAAAAGAAGAATGACCACACCAAACTACCACCCAACTATTCAGAGGCATTCCATTTGTAATAGCCAAAAATTAGAAACAAGCAAAATATCTCTCAATAGTGGACTGCTTGGTATCATGAACAATTACTCAGCAATAGAAGAGAATGAGCCATGACTACATACAACTCTGATCATTCTCAGGGACATCATGATGAATGAAAAAAGCCTGTCTCAAAAGGTCATCCACCGTATGATTCCATTTACATAGCCTTCTCAGAATGACAAAATTTCAGTGAAAGAACACAGGTTAGTGAGTGCCAAGGGTTAGGAATGGTAGGTGTAAAGTGGGTGACTAGGACTAAAGGGGCAGCATGCTAGAAATCTTTGTGGTGATGAAATAGCTCCATTAGGATGAGTGCTATATTTTTATGAGTCCATGCAAGTGATAAAGTAGCCCAGACACGGACACGTACATTGTTCCAATCCCAGTTTCCTGGTTTTAATACTGAGCTATAGTGACCAAAGATGTAACCATAGAGGAAAACCAGATGAAGTAGTCACAGATCTTTTATATATTATTTCTGCAACTCTGTGAATTTATGATAATTCAAAAATAAAAACGTCTTTAAAATGGTATAAATGGGACCAGCAGATGGTATAATGGTTACATTGCTGGACTCCCATGTAGTCGATCATGGTTCAAGTCCTGGACCCAGCAGCTTAAAACACACCAGGTGCATGTGCTTGCATGCCCATAATTTCAAGAGGAAAATAAAGGAAAGGAGATTGTGTGGCATGACCATTCCCCCAGGGAGTGATTTCTAGCTTTCTGTCTCTCTGGTGAGTGCATACATCCTATAGCAAAAGTCTCTCTCTCTCAAAAAAAAAATTAAAAAAAGCTATTTCTACAGAATGCCAGCACATAAATATAGAAGAAATAATAAAACTAAATAATCACCCAGCTGTGACCATTTATATAATAATTGATTCAGCAAAAGATAATCAATAAATGCAAAACTATTGCAAACAATGCATTGCAGCAGTAATGCACTGCTCAAGAGACGCCAAATCTCACATGGTGACCGATGTGCCAGTCCCCATTCTGATCAGCCTGAAACACACTAGGCACGCATGTAAATGCCCAAGATCCAATGGGCTGGAGGACTGGAGAAAAAGGGTAACCACATGACCAGACCCTGGGAAGGAAATTCATCCCTTTCCCTCTCACGCACATTCTCTCATGTACATGAACACACTATCCTGAGTCTTAAAACAAATAAGAAAGAAAAATATAATGTCTATTGCATGGCATTATACTTTGTATCTTATAGTTTTACAGTTTTTGAGATAGTCATGCCAAAATATTTATGGATAAATAGGAATATGATCTTGGTCCAAATTCTCTGTGTTCTGATTCAGTGATTAAACTTGCATCAAGAACTACGAGGGGATAAAAAGAACATTACTATCTGTTGTACAATTTGTTGAAAGCATTCAAATACTAAGAGACCTGATATGTCCATGATAGTCACGTCTACACTCCTTGTTCACTATTATGTCCTGATACATAGTAGGTTGCCAGAAAATGTTTATTGGCCCAGCCATGGTGGTGCATGTTGCAAAGACCCTGTGCTCCATAGGCTCAGACAACATAGAAGTCCCAGGTTCGATTCCCAATCCAATCTAAAGTCGAGGGGTGGTGACAGATGCCTCTTCCTAGCTACTCAAGGAAGTTGAAGGTTGAGGCAAAAGGATTTTGTGCTCAAGGCTTGCCTAGACAACATAGTGAGACTCTGCTTTAAAAAGCCAGGTATGGTGGTGCCACGTGCTTAGACTCCCAGCTGGGAGCCCGAGGCAGGACAATTTTAACCTACTAAGACTTTATCTTTAAAAAACAAACAAAAAGTAGAGAATGAGTTATGTTATGATCGATAGATGACGAAGTAGAAAGTTTCTTGTTCTATTAAGCCAAAAAAGTTACAAAACATCATGTGAGTAATGATTGCATGTAGGAAAGCTAATATAGAGAAAGAGATGTATTTTAGTAATCCACACTCTTTCTACCAGGCCCATCCTCACCTACCAGTCCTTGCCATCCTTGCCTGGAGAGAGAGAGGCCCCAGTTACTTTGTATGAGAAAGGTAAAATATTGGGTTGTTGGTAAAGCCATGATGTATTTTTCCTATGCAAAAATATATCGTCACTTTTCCAACAACGCAGTATTTTGTGTCACAGTTTAGCCTAGAAGTCAGGAAGTGTGACATATTGGTATAGCATCCAGACTTCCCTACTTAGTCCTCCTGTTTCATTTCCTCCATTTTTCTGCTTTCGAATTCCCTAAGAATCTCAGGAATTATTGCAGTTGTACCTGGGATTTGGGAGTTAGGGGCAGGAACTAACTAGTGTTGGTCAAAATACTCTGCTTAATTCACTTCTCTTCCTGACCAAAAGCTTTTTGTATGTAAGAGCAGGGTTTTTTTGTTAGTTTTGTATTTGTTTGTTTCTGTTTTTGCTTTTGTTTTTGCCAGAGGGCACATGCGCTCACCAGAGACAGATGAAGTGACAGAGATGTTCATGTCACAATCCTTTCTCCATTTCTCCCTCCTTTTGAGATTTTGGGCACATGCCTTGTGTGTTTCTTCAAGCCACTAGGTCTAGAGTCAAATCACACAGTTGGCGATTTGGGATTCAGCTCCCAAAAACACCAGGCCACAAGCTGGCCCAAGAAGCATATTTAACTGAGAAAGGGAGCTGTTACTTAAAGTCTGTCTTTTGGGGTGATTTCACCAGCCTTCCTCTGCTTTTTCATTTTTTATTTTTGTTTTTATTACCAGAGTGTGCATATCCTAGAGACAGAGAGAAAACATTCCCTTTTTTTTTCTGGGGGGGGGGGGGGGAGAGGCTTTTGCTATAGGGCATGTGAGCTCGCCAGACAGACAGACATAGAGACAGAAAGCAAGAAATCACCCCCCAGGGGGGATGGCCACGCCGCAATTCCTTCTCCTCCATTCTCCTCTCGGGATCTTGGGCACGCACGCACACGCGCCCGGCGTGAGTTTTAAGCCACCGGGTCCAGGACTCGAACCGCGGTTGACTACGTGGGAGTCCAGCAACATAACCATTACGCTAACTGCTGGTTCCCGAAAACATTCCCTAATGGGAAGTGGTCACACCGCCATCCCTTCTCCATTTCTCCATACTGTGGGGATTTGGGCACACGGCACACGTGCCTGGTGCATTTTTTCAAGTCTCTGGGCAAGGATTCAAACAGCAGTCAGCCATGTAAAATACTCTCATGACCAGGCCCTCACCTGGCTTCTTTTGTCTGAGAGTATCCATCATGTACTCAACTCTAGACTGATGATTTTTCTTATTCTGGCAGCAGGATCTTCAGCTCCTGAGCCCCCCTCACCTGCTCTCCAGGTCACCTTCCCATAATGAACCAGTGAGAAGCTCCCTCTCCTGAGGGCGTTTCTTCATGTCCCTCCTCATCAATGCAAGTCCTGCTGCCAGTTTTCCGGGGCGCCCCTGCAGCCAGAACAGGTTCCATTAGCATGGGCAAATGCAGAGCCAAAAGTGGGAAGAGAAGAAAGATGAGAACAAAATCAGTGGGGAAAAAGAAATAAAAAAAAAGGTGGACGTGTTGATCAAGAAGATCTTAAATGCATATGCGAAAATGGTCTTCATCCATTTCCACAAATGTTTTATGGCATATTATATGAGTTGCTTTTAGAGAATGAAAGGAAAAGTGGCCACTATTCACAAGTAGGCTTTCACTCTCACTCTCTTTATAATTTAATTTTTTTGTGTTATACAAAATAAAACAGAAAACAGGGCCAGCCAGGCAATATAGTGGCAAGGACGCTGGATCCTATCTAGTCAATTGCAAGTCCCAGACCTGGCACTTTGAAAAACATGCCAAGTATGTGTGCATGCATACCCAAAATCCTAAGGGGAGAATGGAGAAGGGATTGTGGTATGGCCATTCCCTCTGGAAAAGTCCCCACGGGAGGTATTTTCTCGCTTCCCCTCTTCCTTCTCTCTCTCTCTGTCTCTCTCCAGTGAGTACATGTGCTCTATAGCAAAAACTAAAACAAAAAACAAAATAATAAAATTTTTTTCAGTCCTATACCTCAGTCCCTCATTCAACTGTTTTGCCAATTGTGTCTGTTCCGTGCCTTCAAATTTTTAAATGACATAGTCTATCAATCAGGATTCAATGAGAGAAACAAAACCAGTAGGAGGTATTTATTAAAAGATGTTTTGCAGGGAACTGGCTTATGTGAATCCATGGGGCACACCATCGGTTTGGTCTGATTAGAACACCTTGGCACTGGCTTCAGCTACCACACACAGGGAAAATTTTACTGTTTCCCACTTCACTGGCCCCCAGGGAACTCTCACCTCTGCTCTTAAATCCTCTCAACTGATTAAATAAAGCTCACCAAGACTTTCTAGGCTAATATTTACTAATAGGCTTAAGCAAAGGAGACCTTAATCACATTATGAACTTTAATCACATCTATAAAATAACTCACCTTAACCCCTAGATTAATGTTTGATTAACTGAGATCCAACTATAGCCTAGCCAAATGGACACTTCAAAAGACCATCCTGCATGCCTACTTCACCATTTCTTAATTTAACAAATTTTCACATTATTTCTTCACCAGTTATTATAGTGGAGGATTTAAACTGTTTACAGCCTCCACCTGCTCTGCCCTCCCAACAAATTCCCCCAGATATATTGCACTATGGGGAGGTAAATCCATATTTAGTGTTAGCATTGTTACATTGTTACTTCAATATTATTCACAGCAGAGACCTGTAGTATGCTGATGGATTACTTTCTTATATAACCTCATGGTTTAATTTTTATTTTTGAGAGTTTTTTACTATAGGGCACATGAGCTCACCAGAAAGAGAGAGACAGAATGCGAGAAATCACACCCCAGGGTGGATGGCCACGCCACAATCCCTTCTCCTCCATTCTCTTCTCGGGATCTTGGGCACGCACACACATGCACCCGGTGTGAGTTCAAGCTACCACATCTGGGACCCAAACGGTGGTCGACTGCATGGGAGTCCAGTGACATAGCCATTATGCTGGTCCCTGGTTTGATTTGTTTAATTATCTCTCATTTCCTGGTTTAATTTTGTGTGAGTATGTGCCTATCACTAATTCTCTCCTAAACTTTTGTACAGAACTCTAACACTCCTTTTAATATATTCACATTACATGACCTATCAGTTTGGTTTTTTTCTTGGATACCCCTCCATCATTCTACTCTAATCCAGAAGCATTGCTCTCTGGGCTTACTGCAGATTTGGCCTTCTAGAATTTCCCTTTACCTTTGCAGTGAGAATGTTCTTCTCTCTCTTAGGTGGGATTTTCCTCCTGGCTCTCAGACGGTCTTTGTTTTTGGTTTATTCCCAGACTTTATTTATTTATTTATATTTTTTTCTTTGTCCATGGTAGAGGCATGTGAGAGTGAGAGAGAGAGAGAGAGAGAGAGAAAGAGATAAACACCCTCCACAGGGTCTGATCATACCCAGATCCCCTTCCTCCAGTCCTCCAGCCCATCGGGTCCTGGGCCCCTATGCTCCATGCATTTCAGGCTGACCAGGCTGGGGATTTGAACCATCACTGCAATGTGGCATCTGGCTTGTCTTGGGCAGCGCATTACTGCTGTGCCACCAAGCCACTCCTATGCTATTACTTTATAACTTCCTGAGATAGTAGAATGGGTGAAAGCATAATTTTCACAAAGGCAAAATCATGTATCTTATGTAAATGTGAAATAAATACACATCAAAATAAGATATAATGACCAGAGCAAAGAGCATTTGGAAAGTTAGAAACAACCATAGTGTGGGGGGATCATATTTTCTACTGAACAGGACAGCAATTATTTATAACCTCTACTGGATAAAAATCTATAGTTAATACGTAGCTACACTAACTCTGAGAACATCGGTGAAGAGGTGACTAGTTAAAATGAGAAAACACCATCCGCAAGCCAAAGAGAGTAGCTTCGGAGGAAACCAAATCTACTGATACCTTCTTCTTGGACTTCTGGGCCTAGAATGGTGAAACAATAAATTCTGTTCTTTAAGCCACCCATTTTGGAGTTCTTTGGGACGGTGGCCCTAACAGGTAATAGGGTCTTTAGTTAGATTTTATCCATACTCCCATCCATTCTGAAGTTGGTCTGAATGAAAGGTCTTATTGGTCTCATCTCTAGCTAGAGCCATTTAAATGTAGCTGCACCCTCCACACAGTCCAGTGAATACTGAAACAATTCATAGACAAAAGCATCTGCTTAGGTCAACCCAAGGTGTGGTGGTTAACGCAGCTGGATTCCACACGGCCAACCTCATGGTTTGAGTCTTGGGCCCAGAGGCTTTGAGAAACATGTCGGGCTCTTTTGCTTGTGTGCCCAAAATCCCCAAATGAGGGTGAAATAGAAGAGAAGGAATTGTGGCCTGACCATTCCCCACTGGAGGTGGGGTGTGCTTTCTCTCTCTCTCTCTCTCTCTCTCTCTCTCTCTTTATTTCTCTCTGGCAAGTGCATGTTCCCTCTAGCAAATAAAAAAAAAAAAATCTGCTCGGCAATGCCATTGAGACGTCTCCCTGATATCCCCACTCCAATATGAAATATATGTCAGGGTTTTCGTTGTAATCAACAGATGACGACTCTCCTGAAAAAACTTTACCCAAAGCATATTCAAAAAATCTCAAAATTGCTGGGAAAGCTGGCAAAACAGTCTTCAGACTGAGTTTTTAGGAACAAAACCCTAAACCTCACAACAAAATTGGCCCAGTGAAAAGTTCTGCTGTTGTTGCTGCTGTCCCACTGAGTATCAAAAGAAACTTGGCAGCTGCCACCCAATCAGTGCTACTTTTGTGCCAGGAGCTCCACCTCAAGTCCTCTGGGAAACTGCCTTGCCATTGCCAGGGCTGAAAGTTTAATGCATCTGCCACTTCATGTCCCAGCCATAATGGAAGCTCCCCTCTAGGTCAATGCCCTCCTGGTGCTTATCCTAGACAGAGTTTGTATTTTATCTGCTGGCAAATCTACAAATTTGAACTGTGACACTCTGGAAAAGCAGTATGCATTGTGTGGGAATAGACCCAATATTTGATATAGTTAACCTTTAAAATTGCAACTACATTATTAGAGACGAGTTCAGACTTGCTGCTATGATTTATTAACTTCTGTTTTCCTTTCAACATCCAGCTTCACGTGCTTTCCTGAAACCTGAGCTTCCCTAACACTGCATGAAATCCTACTCCAACGGCTAAAAAGGTGCTCGTTGGTCAAAATGGTCCATCTAGATGTTCTATCCATAGACTCAAGAAATGGAATGAAAACAGAAACTACACTCCTGTGTCCTAATAACCAATTTCAAATGACCTATCTATGGCATCTTCTAATAAATCATTTGGCTGAAATGCATTAGATGCAGCATAAAACAGCTATTAAAGAAAGACTATGTTATTGGGAACCAGCAGTTAGCATAATGGCTATGTCGCTGGAATGTAGTCGACCGTGGTTCGCGTCCCGGATGGCTTAAAATTCACGCCGGGTGCGTAAGATCATTGCGGCGTGATCTCCCCTGGGGAGTATTTCTCGCTTTCTGTCTCTATGTCTCTCTCTCTCTGTCTGGTGAGCGCATGCGCCCTATCGCATCTCCTATGTTATTAATCTTAGGAAAAATATTATTTCTAATAATATACATTAATATTAATTCCTTAAAAATGATTCAACATTGAGGTTATCATTTCCTTTGTACATTTCCTTGTTATTCATAGAAGGATAAGATTTGTTTTGATGACGGGACTAATATTAAATTAGACATGTCATCCAAAAATCTTTTCAGAAGCGAAAAGTAGACAGGATCATACTTATGGAAAATATCTAGCTCACAGTTATCTGTCAGTACCTTGTTCCTATACCCAACTTTTGTATCCTCAAAAATTGGGGATGACAATTTTGAGACCCTGGAATCTATTTTTGCTTTAAATTTAATAAGTTCCCTTTTGCCTACATTTCTCCCACACATTCATATAGTCAAACCCACCTCATTGTCTTTTAAAAGTGTTTCGCATTCAAGTGCTCAGCGTGAAAAATCTCTTCTCTGAGCTCCTCACTTTTTCCTCTTTGTTAAATCTACTGACTCTATTTTCCCATCTCACTGTGACCTCCTTGCCCATATATTTCCTGTTTTTCTAGTATGTCACTTTTTTTCTAACTTCACTTGCCATCCCACTGCCAGAATTCCATAACCGCATCACACATCCCCACCATTAGGTAATCTTCACCCTTTGCTCTCTCAGTTTCCACACCAGAGCTGCCAAACTTCACAGAAGAAAGTCATAAAATCATGCAAATAAAATTGTTAAGTGTGTGTTTTGTAACTTCGCTTGTGGGCTCTTCCTAATTCATGCCTATAACTTTTTTATTGATGTCCTAATTTTCCAAAGCAATGAAAGAAACTTCTCGTGTCCTTAACCTGACTCTGGCTAACTGCTCACCTTTGGCAAATGATTTTAACTTACACTCAGTTGAGCAATCCCCAGCACCAAACCCACACTGCCTGCCCAGAGCTAACATGCTGCAAATGATAAGTATAAAGTGTGATTATAGGAGATTATAATGTGCTGTTCCCATGGCCATAACCCTGATTCAGGCCCATATTCAGGGGCTTATTTACCATGAAGCAAATAAATTAAGCTTAAAGGCCTTTTATTTGTGCCATCCTGAAACCCTATAAAAGATTTTTAGTGGTTTTTCTGTTGCTGTCTGTTAAGCGGTTTCCAGAAAGACAGAACTGTTATATTTATATATAGGAGAGGTCTTATTAATTGAGTCATATGATCGTATGGCTGAGAAGTGCCATGACAGGCTGTTAGATTTATATAGAGAGGGGTCTTATTAATTGAGTCATATAATCATAGAGGCCGAGAAGTGCCACGACAGGCTGTCTGAAAGCCCGAGCCCACAAATGCCAGTCATATGGCTCTATTCTAAAAGCCTCAGAACCAGGGAAGCTGATGATACAATTCTTATTTTGAGGTCAAATTTCTAAGAACCTGGCAGAAGAAGGATGGGTGGAAGTAAGGGTATAATTTCTCAGGAGCAAAAGTTGGAGAACCTGGAGTTTTGATGTCCTAGAGAAGAAGAAAGGTGTGCCAACTCCAGGAAAGAGAGAGTAAATTACTTTTCATGCCTTTTTTGTCCTATCCATCTCCTCAGTTGATTGGCTGGTGCCTCTCAATGCTGAAGGCAGATCTTCCCTACTCTCAATCCACCATCTTGCACACAAATCTCTTTTTTATTAAGTTTCTTTCTCATAAAAAAGAAAGAGAGAGAGACAGAGAGAGAGAGAGAGAGAGGAATATGTCTAGCAGGGTTTTGATACTGTCCTCCACCCCTGGTCTCAGCCAACCCTGGATCATAGGCACCTATTTGCCTGGGGTACTCAGGGAAGTCTCTGGATGTGAACCTGCAGCCTTCCCAAAGGATCACATTTTATGGCTCACAAAGAATCACATTTTATGGCTGTATCAACTTCTGGCCTCACCAATTTCCTCTTGAAACATCTCACAGACACACCCAGAAGTATGGTATTACCAGTTCTGCAGGCATTGCTAATCCAGTCAAGTTGATACCTAAAATTACCATTATTCTGCATCATAAATTAGTCCACAGTTTAGCACTTTAAGCAACACACATTTTTTTTGGAGAGGTTTTCGCTATAGGGTGTATGCACTCACCAGAGAAACAGAGACAGTGAGACAGAAAGTGAGAAATCATCCCCAGAGGGAAGGCTGCAATCCCTTCTCCATTCTCTTCTTGGATGTTGGGTACACACACACACACGATTTTGAGTACGCAGTTTCTGGCAAGTGCCTGGTGTGACTTTTAGGCTGCCAGGTCCAGGATTTGAAACTCAGTTGACTCCATAGGAGTCCAGTGACATAACCATTATGCCATCTGCTGGTCCCACAACACACATTTTTTTTCTCACTTTTTTCAGGTTTTCTCATAAGGTTTCAATAAAGGAGTTAGCCAGAGCAAGGGGTGGAGGAGGGCTGCCTTATCTGATTGCTCAACTGGGGAAGGACCTACTTCCAAACAAATGTGATGACAGATTTTCAGCTCCTCAAAAGTTGTTGGACTGGGAACTAGCAGATAGCGTAATGGTTACACTAGTCGACAGTGGTTCGAGTCTTAGCACAGCGGCTTAAAACTCACACTGGGCACATGTGCGTGTGTGCCCAAAATTCCAAGAGAAGAAAGGGTTGGAGTGTGGCCAAACCTCTTGAGAAGGGATTTCTCACTTTCTGTCTCTCTGTCTCTCTGGCATGTGCACTTGCCCTATAGCAAAAAATCTCTCAAAAAAAAAAAAAAAAAAAAAAGGTTGTTGGACGGAGAGCTTCTTGTCTCACAAAATCTACCGTCAGTTACTCCTCACAAACTTCCCCAATATGGCAACTCACTTTAGCAAAACTAATAAGCAAGAGAGGTGGCTAGCAAGGCAGTGGTGACTATCTCCTGTAACTTAATCCCATCTCCTTGGTTACATCTGATTGGATAGAAGCAGTCCCTAAGCTTGCCTGCACTCAAGGGAAGGGAATTTACACAGTGGTGTGAGTCTTAGGAGGTAGGGATTTTTGAGGCCATCTTTAAAGTCTACCTGACAAGGGCCCCAAGCAGTAGAATCACTGGATCATATATTTTTATAAAAGTTGCAAACATGAGATATTTTAACTGCAGTTCGTTAAGACCTCTACCTCTTTCCTCTCCAAGCTTCCTTTCATCACATGTTCTCCAGCAGAATCCACCTACCTACCTGGTGGGTGGGATACGAATTTTTCCCAGGAATTCTGTACTACAGATGAGGAGAAACTGAGTTAGGCATACAATTAATAAGGGTTCTGGGCCATATGTTACCTGGTTTTTAGTCATCTGCATCTGTTGCTAATGTGTTTCTAGCTTCTAGTTACTGTAGTGTAGAAATTGTTTCCAGAAATAGATCAGCGCCCTGCCATGCAGACTTAACCAGCTTGTGACACAAAGCAGAGGTCGTATCTTCATATGAACATGTTCTCGGGCTTCTAACACTGTCAGAATCAGAAAATAAGGCACAATGCTTCAAAGGTATGCAGCCAAAGCCTGTATGGGGAAAATCCTTTCAACCGTCCAGACATGCTCAGTTAAAAGTAGAAGACTCAGTTCACATCAATGGCTAGACAAAATGCATTGTCTTTTCAAGAATATATTCAATAATGCAGCATACATAATTATAAACATGCCATTCATTTTTTTTTTCTATATTGATGGTTAATTTGTGACTTAGATTTCCAGTGTATAAAGCAAGTATGTCTTTGGGCAGAGTAATATGTTTTATGAATTCCAACATGTCAGGAGCCATTTTAGTGTAAAATGACCACTAACGAGTTATAAAACTGGAAGAAACTTTTCTAAACTATTCATAGTAATAGTTTCTTTGAACTATGGTTAATAATTCCATTTTTAAAAGTAAATCTTTTTTTTTTGTTTTCTCGACAGAAAATTATGTTACGTCTCATAGAAAGAGGCATTTCGTGAGTATGAAGCTATAAAATACAAGAAAATGAAATGTTATGAGTGTGTGTCAGATTGCTAATAAAAATATTCTGGTATTCTAGGTTTTCACATTTCTGGTATTTATTAGCTTTTTTTTTTTTGCTTTTAATAAGCATATTTAACACTTGATATTTTTTTTCTTCTTTTTTTGGAGAGGTTTTTGCTATAGGGCACGTGCGCTCGCCAGACAGAGACAGACAGAGAGACAGAAAGCGAGAAATCACCCCCTAGGGGGAATGGCCACACCGCAATCCCTTCTCCTCCATTCTCCTCTTGGGATCTTGGGCACGCATGCACATGTGCCCGGCGTGAGTTTAAGCCACCGGGTCCAGGACTCGAACAGCGGGCAACTACGTGGGAGTCCAGTGACATAGCCATTACACTAACTGCTGGTCCCAACACTTGATTTTTTATGACTATTCCTAACGTGTCCAAGTTGTTATGATTTGGACTCTGTGATACTTGTATCTACCCCTCTGTGTTGTCACTGGTCTGGACTAGGGTAACATCTTCCTGAATGATCTTACTCACTTCAGGTACTTCTATTCAAGTCCATATACCCCCACTGCCTCAACAATCTTCTCAAGAAAACATTGTAATCATAGTTATCAATGCTCTGTTGAAAATATTTACTACTAGGGCCAGCAAGTGGCATGGTGGCTAAGGCACTGGATACCCACATGGCTAACCATGGTTCAAGTCTCAGACCTGGTGCCTTGAAATTCACACTGGACATAGACACGTGCATGCCCAAAATCCCAGGAGAATAAAGAAGTGATTGAGGCATGGCCATCCCCCTTGTGGGGTGATTTCTCTCTTTCCCTCTCATTGCCTCTTTCTTTCTCTCTATGGCAAACATACACACCCTATGGCAAAGATCACACACACACACACACACACACACACACACACACACATAAGTACTGTCTCTCCATGATAAAAGTCATCCAAATTCTTCAGCCTGGTCAATAAAGGTCCAAGTCTAATTTTCAATTTTTTTGGTCAACTCTCTATTTTTGTTTTCATTTTGTCTTAGTTTTCTTTTCTGCCAATATAACTACGTATGATATAAGTACTTTCAATATAGCTATCTGCTGTAATAACATCATTTTCAGTCCCTTCTTTCACCATTTTATATTTATTCTCATTTTGTTTGTCAAAATTCTACCAGAAACTCTACCTCAAATATTCTTCCCTTCATAAATATTTTTCCCTATTCCCTGTTGCTGTTGTTTGACTGTGTTCCCCCAAGATTTATATGTTGAAATTTGGCTTATTGTGAAGGTATAAAGAGGGTGAAAACTCCTGTGATAAGATAAGGAAGTGAGGCCTTTGGAAAGCGATTAGGATTAAAGTCATCAGGGTGGGGCCCCTAGGATTGAATCCTGGTGGGTTTATAAGGAGAGAAAGTGAGACAGACACAGAGAAACATGAACACACACACTCCTGCCACGAGATATCATTTGCCACTGTGAGACTCTGCAGAGCTCCCACCAACAAGAAAACCCTTACCGGATGGGACCCAATGACCTTGGACTTCCAAGACCATGAGCTAAATAAACCTCTATTTTTTTTTTTTTTACAAGTCACACAATTTCAGGCATTTCTGTCATGCAATACTAACAAATTAAAACATAAGCCTATATCATATTTACCCCACTCCATTGTTCTTATATTATACTATTGCATACCATGCTTGTGTCACTTTTTTTTTTTTTTTTTTTAATATTTTGGTTCTTCTTATAAATCCTAAGCTCTTCAAGAATATGTGTTGTTTTTCATTATGGTAACCTCTTGTACCTCTTAAGCTATACTTGTAGAAAAATAAATTTTGTTATTTATGAATGAGTGAGTGAATAAATAATGTAGCATTTTACTGAATAATAGATGAATTCATTCAAATACTACCTCTTTAATTTGCAATAAACAAATTTTTATTGAGGCTGTACTATGTTATGATACCTGTGGTCATTGCTGGGAATCTAAAAACATAACAAATCAACAACAGAAAATTAGGCCAGCAGGTGGTGTGGTGGTTAAGGCACTGAACTTCCATATAGCTGACTGCAATTAGAGGCCTGGACCCAGTGGCTTGAAACATACCAGGTATATGTGTGTGCATGCCCAAAATCCTGAGAATAGAATGACGAAGAGGATATTGTGGCATGGCCATCCTCCCTGGCGAGGGAGGGATAATTTTTCATTTACTCTCTCATTCTCTCTCTCTCTCACTCTGCTTTGTTCTTTTTTGTTTTTGTTTTTGTTTTTTTTTTTTTTTTCTAGAGAGTGCATGTGCCCTATGGCCAAAACCTAAAGCAAAACAAAACAAAACAAAAACAAACAAACAAAAATTCACTTCCTGCTAACAGGTGGATTATATTCTAATTGGGCAAACAATGCAAGAATCACACAAGCTAATATAAAATTGTGCCCTTCACAGGGCCTATGTAGTAAAGGCTCATGGGGCTGCAAAGTGTACAATGCACATGATTTCAACCAGACAAGGCAACTTTACATGCATTTCCCATGATGAATCATAGAGACAATTACATTTTTGGGGGTCTTCTATTAGGAAATGGCAAGTTCTCTTTGATTTAACTACTTCCACAATATAAAATTCCTTGAATGATTCATATCATCTTGAAAATTTTATGAGGGTAGAGCAATGGTTTGTCTCTTGTTTCTAAAGATTGACTTTTTTTTTTTTTTTTGGTGCTGCTTTCTGAGGGCATAAGTGAAACTGAGAAGCCCCACACACAGTCCTTTCTCTGAGTATAATACTCCCTTTATTAGGACTAAGGCTCTTGATAACTGAGCTTGTCCTTTCTGCAATGTTCTTTCTTAGTCTGGGAGCCACCAGCCATTGGCTGAGTGTGCAGCCGTCATTCCGTCCTTCAGCCTGTGTTACAAATAGTCTGTCTGCTGGCGTTTCCCAGATTAGGGTATGCTATGGGTTGAATTCTGTCCTCCTGAAAAAAAGATATGTGAGAATACTAACTTCTTCTTCTTTATTTTTAGAATACTAACTTCCTCAAGCTCAGAATTTTTGGAGATTGAGTCTTATTTATTTATTTATTTATTTTCCAGAGGTTTTTGCCTTAGGGCATGTGCTCTTGCTGGAGAGAGAGAGAGAGAGAGAGAGAGAGAGAGAGAGAGAGAGAGGGAGAAAGACAGTGAGAGGAAAACTGAGAATCATTCCCCAGAGAGAATGGCCACATCACAATCCCTTCTCCACTCTCCTGGGATCATGAGCATGCAAGCACATGGGCCCAGCATGAGTTTCAAGCCATTGGGTCCAGGACTCGAACCTCAGTCAGCCATGTGGGAATCCAGCAACATAACCACTAAGCGTTTACCAGCCCCTGGAGATTGAGTCTTTACAGAGGTGATCAAGTTGAAATGAGTCCCTTAGGGTGGGCTGTAGTCCAGTATAAGTGGTGCCCTTACAAATAAGGGAAATTTGGACGCAGAGACAAACATTTACAGAGGGACAATATGAAGACCCAGGGAGAATTCCTTCTACAAGCAGAGAAAGCCTGAGGCGTACAGAGGCTAAAGGACTGATTCAGCCCACAGAAGACACCAGTCCTGCTGCCACCTTGGTCTCAGACCTCCATCTTCCAGAAGTAACAGACAGTCCACATCTGCTACATAAGCCACTTGGTTTGTGGTACTCACAAACTAATACATGGTATATTTCCATAGAAAAATGTATTAGGGTGATGGGAAAGTCATGACGTAATTTTCTGTTTTTCCATGCAAAACTGCATCATAACATTCCCAGTAACCCAATACATAAAATTAATGCCTCCAGGAATTTTTTCTTTTACAGGATTTCCTCTCTCTAGGATTATTTACATTTAAGCCTAAATACAAATTTGGAAACAGCACTCAGAGTCTAAAAAACATGGCCATTAAAAAATTATAACAACTACTAAAAGCACTTTGGATAGGGACCTTTCTTTTCTGGAATTGACTGATGCCACCTGGCCAATTGGCTGGGACTTCCTGTCTATGCGCTGCTACCTCTGCTAGGGTTAAGAGGGAGTGCAACAGTTACACCCTCTGGGCAGAATGAAAGAAGCCAAAAATGCTCTTGAGCTCAGAATGAAAGAGGAACACGCAAGGATCACAATGCAGTTTTGTATAAAAGTCTCTTAATGATTGGGTTTCTACCACATTTACCTTGGGGTTTGAAGAAACCATTATATGTCCTGGCTCGGTGTGAAAGGCTTTTAAAATTCATCCAAATGGCTGTTCTCCAGGAAGGAGTGCCTATAAAGTAAATAACTTCTGCCGCTTTCACAATATGACAGTAGTAGATTTCTTTCCCCATTTGTAGATTTCTTTCTCCATTTGGACTTAAAAGGGGGAAGGAGAGGCACATAACACATGTCCATTGAATGAGAGAAGTTGTTATGCTTATTTAATCTACCTGTGTAGAAACAAATTGTTATAGATTACATACTGTTCTTTTTTATTGGGGGGGGGGGGGAGGTTTTTGCTATAGGGCATGTGCACTCGCCAGAAAGAGAGACAGAAAGCGAAAAATCACCCCCTAGAGAGGATGGCTGCGCTGCAATCCCTTCTCCTTTATTCTCTCGGGATCTTGGGCACTCACAGACATGCGCCCAGAGTGAGTTTAAGCCACTGGGTCCGGGACTTGAACCAAGATCGACCATGTGGGAGTCCAGAGACATAGCCATTATGCCAACTGCTGGTCCCAAATTACATACTGTTCTTTTTTTTTTTTTTTTTTTTTTTGGAGAGGTTTTGTTGCCATAGGGTGCATGCGCTCGCCAGACAGACAGAGAGAGACAGAGAGACAGAAAGCGAGAAATCACCCCCCAGGGGGGATGGTCATGCCGCAATCCCTTCTCCTCCATTCTCCTCTCGGGATCTTGGGCATGCACACACACACGCCCAGCGTTAGTTTTAAGCCACTGGGTCCTGGACGCGAACCGCAGTCAACTACGTGGGAGTCCAGCGACATAGCCATTACGCTAACTGCTGGTTCCCTACATACTGTTCTTTTAAGCAACACTTTTTAGGGGCCTCTGGAGGCATCCAGTTAAGGTGACTGGATCCCATATGGCTGATGGCACAACTCAAGTCCTGGATTCTGTGGCATGGAAAACATGCTGGGCGCATGCCCATTCCTAGAATCTCAAAAGGAGACTGGAGAAGGGATTGTGGCATGGCTATACTCCCGCTGAGGAGCGGTGTGTGTGTGTGTGTGTGTGTGCTTTCATGGTTTCTCTCTCTCTCTGTCTCCCTCCAGTGAGTGCTCACAGAACTCGGAGAAACACTTTGAATTAACTAGTTTATCATAAAATAAATGACAAAGACTATAAATGAAGAGAGGTAATTATGTAGTCAAGGCATGTGCAAAGGGCATGGAGCTTCCATACCCTTTCCAGGTATGCAACCCTCTGGGAACCTCCACGTGTTCAGCTATTAGAAGCTCCCTAAAAACCCTATTCTTTTGGATTTTACAGAAACTTTTTTTGCATAGATATAAAATACTAATAGACTGAAGAAACCTAGAAGAGCCCATCTCTCCAGAAACTTGGCCTCTCTGTGTGACAGTCCTTCCTCCTTGGTATGGGGCAGGACTGTCTTTTACCTTAATCTCTCTGAGGCCGTTTTTTTTTTTTTTTTTTTTTTTTGGAGAGGTTTTTCGCTATAGGGCGCATGTGCTCGCCAGACAGACAGAGAGAGACATAGAGACTGAAAGCGAGAAATCACCCCCGAGGGGGGATGGTCACGCCACAATCCCTTCTCCATTCTCCTCTCAGGATCTTGGGCACTCACGCACATGCTCCTGGTGTGAGTTTTAAGCCACCGGGTCCAGGACACGAACCGCGGTCGACTACATGGGAGTCCAGCGACATAGCCATTACACTAACTGCTGGTTCCCTCTGAGGCTGTTTTTAAGCTGCTTTAAAAACCAAGGACAAATGACCGACTTATGAGCCAGGAACTGTGAAAGAAAATTAAAAAATAAATATATCATAATATCACAGGTGGCAAGAAGGAAAGGAAGCTAAGTGTGAATGCAGATATATCTGCATGTTTGTCAGAGAGAAACTGAGGTAGTTCTAGTTTATAGAACTTATAACCTATGATCTAAGTTTTAATTTTCTTTGCCAGGTAGATATGTTGGGGTAGTGGATGGATAAAAAGTTTGAGCAAAGTAAAGGACATTTGGAAAGAGTTTGCAAGTGATTTGAGGCAACCCAGACACCTGTGTAGTGGGGGACATGTTTGATTATGAATATTCCAATAGAACCAACCTACCCTTTTGAGGGATTTTCTCTAAGGCAGAGCCTTAGATGAGTAGTATGTGCAGTTTTCAAGCAACTTCATAGGTGTGCAATGACCCCGGGTCACACTGGGCCCCCTGCTTAGAAGAAAACTATACTCGGTTTAATGTTTTGCTCTCCCTGTCTACAACTTCTTCATTAAAGACAACGGTCATCACACATAAAATTAACTATAGCAGTACCATACTGAGCTGGGATTCTCTCCCTGGAGGCTGTACACTTTCACATCGCCCCTGGTCTCCATATTGTATCCTCACCCTTAACTATAGCTATTTTTTACTTTCTCCTGGGATACATCTCCAGTGGTAAAGAGTCATTCTCCTAGCTACAGATGGTTAAGGAGGTGATTTGGGCACTCACGACTCTGAAACTGATTTTTCAAGTAACACTGCTCTTTTCAACCGCTTACCACACATCCCATGGCCAGAGGAAGGGGATGGAATCTTTAGGCTTCCCCTCTGCTGACTCAGCATTCTGCTTTGCTAGGATCTGCTGAGTCAGTTACCACTGACCACTGACAGCTCCCCAGCTTCCCAGACGTTGTTCTTGTCAAGTCCCCTCATGTAAGTTCTTAGTTCTTGAGGCTTTATGACTTCTTGAAAACTCTATTTATGGTCATCACAACTGGGCTCAAAGGTGAATGGAGGTAAATGTAAGCTCTCTATATACCTTTCATTCTCTTTAGTCAGAACACGTGGATGATTATTTCACTTCTGGTAGTGTTTGGAGGTGCTTTCTTTTGTGGATACGTTTTAATGTTTTATCCATTTTTGTCTTCCACTTTACTGTGAGCATTTTCCTGGCCCTGGATATACTGTTAGACCAAGTACATAAATGAACTTTATCATAGTGTACGACAATTTCGAATGATGAACTGATTAGGTGTATGACAGAAAGATTTTTTTCCCCGCCACAGGATTAATACTTTCAACTATTCTTTCTGCATACTCTCTAGGGTCACTCCCAAAGCCTTTTGATCTGGGGCTTTTATCCTGCATTCCAAGGCTGAATGAGCTGAGCTCTAAAGTTTATCATATTCAATCCTAACTTTAGATTAAAATGAGCCAGCCTATTCCACTAATGGATACCCTTAGCAAATTTCTGATCAGTCATTTTTTCTAAGATCTTAAGAGTATTAATATTTTTTTTAATTTTGACATTTTCTAATGGAAATTATTTTTTTTTCTTCCTTTGGAAAATGTGTAACTTCTAAGGAAGAGGGTTTTTGTTTGTTTTTATTTTAAAATTACCAGTATGAGCAAGCATCTGAGTACTCTGCTAAAGTGGTAACCGCTATCAGCCCTGCAAGGCAGAGGCGATCCCTCCTCTTTCCAAACACTGCACCTTACTCTTACTATCCTTAAGGTATTGATTACACTTTTTAATAATTGCTCACCTGTCTGTCTCTTCTTTCAGACTTTGAACCCCCAGAGCAAGAAGGCAGTGACCACTTCTTTCACATGTATATTTTCTACTCTTAGCTGAGTGCCTTCTTATAATAAATACTCAACAATTTTTTTAAGTTCATTTCTTTTGAATGAGAGAGAGCGAGAGAGACAGACAGGCAGACAAGAATACTCAATAGGCCATGATCCACCACTCCCCCATGCAGCCCTCCTACCTTCCCAGCCAGCTAGGACAGGTACTTGAGCCTGCTGTGTACAGGTAGGCTGGGGAACGGAACCTGTGCCCCTCTTTATGGAGCCAGCATCACTTAATCAGTGCATTCCCACTGCACCACCAAGCCAGCTCAGTGATTGTTTTTTGAATGAATTAATAGGACTGAAAATCATATAAAATATAAAGCCAAATAAATAGTGATACTAGTCATGTAATGTGTCCATATATGTTTCAAGGAACATATGAACACATTTTCCTGAAAAAATTCTTTTTCAAAACAAGGTTGAAATTTCATTTGCTGATTTCCACTCACATATTACTGAACATTGTCAAGGGATCCTCTATAAAGTCAGCAATCCATCAGTTGATATGTCAGTTGCATTTTCCACTGCAGAGTTGTCACCCTGCCACTCCCCCTTTTCCTCTATTCTGTATTGAATATCCTGTGTCTTAGATCTCACATCTTCCTCCGTTTTTCAATGTGAATTTATTACATTTTATTCTCTCTGCTGAAAGAGCACATATTTCAGTAGCATTTTAAGAAATGGAGCAGAAGAAGTGAAGTTAACGTGACCTTTCATTGTATGAAAGTGCCTTTAGTCTACCTTCATACTTGATCGATAGTTTGTCTGGGTAAGTATTTCTTTTTTTTTTTGGAGAGTTTTTTTTCGCTATAGGGCGCGTGCGCTCGCCAGACAGACAGAGAGAGACATAGAGACAGAAAGCGAGAAATCACCCCCCAGGGGGGATGGTCACGCCGCAATCCCTTCTCCTCCATTCTCCTCTAGGGATCTTGGGCACACACGTACACGCGCCCGGCTTGAGTTCTAAGCCACCAGGTCCGGGACGCGAACCGCGGTCGACTACGTGGGAGTCCAGTGACATAGCCATTACGCTAACTGCTGGTTCCCCGGGTAAGTATTTCTAAGTTGGATATTATTGCTTTCAGAATTTTGAGGGCAGTAAATTTCTTCACTGTCCTCTAGTTTTCAGAGGGTCTGATGTCATTCCAATTCCTAACCTTTTGTATATGACCTTCCTCTTTGGAAGCTTTCAATGCACTAAGTGCTTGACATTCTTTACCCAAGTGTGCTAAAATTCACAATCACTTTCTTCATTGTGGTTCCTCTCAAATGTATTAAGCAGAGCTTTCCATAGATGCTTTTATTATGAAAACATGTGCATTTTGTTAAGTTCTGGGACTGATATTTTTATTGATAATTTGCTCAACTTCATTTTCTCTCATTTTCTTTAGCTTCTTTTAGTCAGATTTAGCATATTTTGCATTATTTCCTTCCACTTTATATGTAGTTTCCTAAAATTTATCTTTAAAATCCCAATTGAAATTTTTCATCCAGTTTTCTTAATTTTGATTTCCTAGTTCTCTTTCAGTTCTCCAAAGTTTATTTTTATGTCTTCTTATTCTTATTCCATGATACAATATCATATCTTACATCTTTGAGGTCCTATGTTACAATGTTTATAGACGTGATCATCTATATTTTGATCTAGTCTCTGTTTTCTTTAGGGTCCTTTCTCCCATCTCCCCCATTTTCTGCTTTGAATCTCTTTATATGAGGGGGATCTTCAAACAGAAAGTGTGTATTATGAAAAACTATGCATGGGTTTAAAATTAATTTTGGACCAAAATAAGCTGGTATTTTAATCCATTTTTCCATGCTCTTTTTGAATTCTCTTGTACTAGAAGCTTCTCTTTATTATCTAATTCTTTGCTATCCATTCTTACTAAATTTAAGGTAGTTTAAGAAACCTGAGTAAAAGTTTTATGTGGGCAGGCTTGTTAATTAGTAATCTTCTGTGAAGTTTAGTCAGCAACGAACAGGAGTTTTCACTGTGTGACCCACATGTCAGTGTCTGAAGGCATCTTCCCTGACCACGTCATGCCTCCTCTCCTGCCTGGGAGGTTCATGCCTGGCCCCTGGAGTCACAGGAGAAGAAGTGAAGGAGCTAGAAACTTCTCATTCCATTTTGCTGACTTTCACTTTATTCTCATTTTTAGAGTTCTCTGTTTGCCTAAGTAGCTCTTCAGTTCCATTTCTCCAGAGGATAACCCAATCTCCCTCTCCCTCAGGGGTAGAGGGTAAAGGTGAGGGTAGGGACTCAGGGACCCTAAGGGCTTCCTGCTCTGTCTGCAGACTTTAAGCCACTCCCTCAGCTCCCAGCATCTGCTCTGCCCAGTCCATCACCAGTGCTTGGTGTCCCAAATGAGAAGTTTTCTGGGATTTGCTTCCCGTTGGCCCTCTTTCTGGGTGGCCTATAAGTGGCAGCTGCTTCTATCTTCTCTATCAATAATCATTGCTGTCTATTCTCTGTATCTTAAAAAAAAAAAAAAGTCAACATTTCTTATCTACTGGTTTTTCTCCCTCTGATGTCTCTGCCTTTTTTTTTTTTTCCTATCTTCCTTTCTTAGTGAGTTTAACCTTTTTTCTTTCCTTTTTTGTCATTTGAGAAAAGACTTGGAGGGGAGAATCACTAAGGAATCAGCCAATGGAAAGTCAACTAAAAACTGTGTATTTGAAACTGACCTTTCTTCACTGGTTTGAATTCTACATGATTTAGAAACAGCTTACTTCAATGAAGGCTGTGGCTATAAATTCATGCTCTGCTGCGTAACAAAACTGCCACAGAAGATTCTTTGACCTTTCAAGCTTTAGAGTTCGCTCCTTACACAGTAATTAGAGTGTATCATACTAAACGGATTTACTGTGTCTAAATTTCCTAGTCAAAGGTTTTTCTATCTTTAAAGAAAAAATAAATAAAGAAACTAGCATTTGCTACATGTTGATTAATCAATCATTTGCACTGAAAAGTGACTTTCTAAAATCTCTTGAGATAGGTTTTACTATATTATCATGACTGTTTTTTTTTTTTTTAAAAGAGAGATTTTTGCTATTGGGTGTGGGCACTTGCCAGAGAGACAGAGAGAGACAGAAAAGGAGAAATCATTGCCCAGAGGTAATGGCCACACCCCCAATCCCTTCTCCTTCATTATCCTTTCTGGAATTTGGACATGCATGCACAACATGCCCAGCATGAGTCACTGAGTTGGGGACTCGAACCACAGTCAGCCATAAGGGAGTCCAGCAATGTAATCATTATACCACTGCTGGTCCCTATCAGGACTATCTTTATACATAAAGGAATCAAAGTCAGAGGTTGAAAGAAGTTGCTTAGTGTCATACACAGCTAGAAAATAAGGAATCAAGGTCCATATCAGGGCTGATTTCAAAGCCTATATTTCCTATAACTTAAATCATGTGTGGCTCATCCCAAGGCACAAGGTTACATATTTTGCCAGAATTGATAGGTTTTATTGGCATTCAAATGATAGACTATGATCAGTTGTGATGTCTTTGAAAGTTATCCAGTAAATCACGACACAAATTATTTTTTATACATCATACCCATCTGTAAAATTATGTATTTATACTGATAAGTGAAAGGCACATTTCAGAAAACACTCATAAATCAGTCAAATGCATTTTTCTCTTTGAAATATTTTGATTTTTAAAGTTTATTTAGGGACCAGCAGATGATGTAATGTCATTGGACTCCCACGTAGTCAACTACGGTTCGAGTCCCAGATCTGGCAGCTTACATCGGTGTGTGTGCCTGCACGCCCAAGATCCTGAGAGGAGAATGAAGGAGAAGGGATTGTGGCATGGCCATTCCCCAGGCGGCTGATTTTTCATTCTCTATTCCTCTATCTCTCTGTCTCTCTGGCGAGTACACACAACCTATAGCAAAAATCTCTCTCAAAAATAAATAATAATAAACTTTATTTATTTATTTGTTTATTTATTACTTCCATGAGAGAGATATATGGTCTTCTTGCCATGGTCTACCTCCAGCCCCAGACAGCCCAGATCACAAGCACATGTGCACCCAACTTCTAGAGGGAAATCCTGGAATACGAACCCAGGATCATCAAGTGGGCTCAGCATCACAGAATATCGCGTTGCCTCTGCACCAACATGGCTGGTTCATATCTTACTTTTAAAAATTATTTTATTTAAAGACACCATCTATATATACCACTTCTTTTGTATTTCAAAAATTGCTTTGACACATAATAATTGCATATATTTATGGATTAGTTTAGATTCCATACATGTATACAATGGGTAATGATAAAAGCAGGGTAATTAGCATATTCATCACCTCAAACATGATTTTTTTTTTTTTGTATTGGGAACATTTCTAAGTACTCTATTCTATTTTCAAATCCACACTATATTGGGTTGTTGAAAAAGTCATATTGTATTTTTGCATAGAATAGAAAGACATAGAAAATATATCATGACTTTTCCAACAACCCAATATTATGGTTAACTTTAGTTACCCTACTGTGCTAGGGAACGCTATAAATTAATTCTCTCATTATACTTTTGTACCCTTTAATTAACCCCTCTCTATCTCTGCTTCCCTCTATCCTGGCCAACCTACAGTAATCATTATTCTACCCTCTGCTTCTGTGACATCAACGTTTTTAAAACTTCAACATATGAATGAGAACACATAGCATTTGTCTTTCTGTGCCTGGCATATTTCACTTAAAATATCCTCCAAGCTTATCCATGTTGCCACAAATGACAGGATTTTATGTCTTCTTGTGACTAAATAATATTTTATTGCATCTAAATACACACACACACACGCACACACGCACACACATTTCCTCTATCCATTCATCTGTCATTGGACAGGCTGATTCTAGACTGTGGCAACTGTAATAGTGCTTCAGTAAACATGAGGGTGCAGATGTCTCTCCTGTGAACTGATATTTTTCCCTCTGGGTGTATACCTTAGAGTAAGCTTGCCAGATCATATGGTAATTCTATTTTTATTTATTTTTTTTTTTTGAAGAACCTCTGTATTGTTTTCCATTATGAGTGTACTAATTTACATTCTCACAAACCCTGTAAAAGACCTCCTCTTTCTCTGCATTCTTGCCAGAATATGTTATTTATTTTATTTTATTATTGTATTTTTTTTTTTTTTTTTTGGAGAGGTTTTTCGCTATAGGGCGCGTGCGCTCGCCAGACAGACAGAGAGAGACAGAGAGACAGAAAGCGAGAAATCACCCCCCAGGGGGGATGGTCACGCCGCAATCCCTTCTCCTCCATTCTCCTCTCAGGATCTTGGGCACGCATGCACACGCGCCCGGCGTGAGTTGTAAGCCACCGGGTCCGAGACGCGAACCGCGGTCGACTACGTGGGAGTCCAGCGACATAGCCATTACGCTAACTGCTGGTTCCCTTATTATTGTATTTTTAAAGTAATCATTTTTTCTCTTGTTTCTTCACAAGGGTTTTTGCTCTAGGGTGCATATGCTCACCAGAGAGAGAAAGAGAGGGAAAGTGAGAAATCACTCCCTCCCCATGCGAGATAGCCTCGTTGTAATCCCTTCTATTCGCAAAATGAGTTTCAAATTGCCGAGTCTGGGACTCGAATCAAAGTCAGCCATGCGGGAGTCCAATGCCTTAACCACCACGCCACACACTGGCCCCAATGGTAGCCATTTTAAGTCAGATGAGATGATATTTCATTGTGGTCTGGTTTGCAATTTCCCTGATGATTAGTGATAAACAGTTTTAAAAAACGTTTAAACTTGCATGCCCAAGGGAACCAGCAGTTAGCGTAATGGCTATGTTGCTGGACTCCCATGTAGTCGACCGCGGTTCACGTCCCGGACCCGGTGGCTTAAAACTCACGCTGGGCACTTGTGCATGCGTGCCCAAGATCCCAAGAGGAGAATGGAAGAGAAGGGATTGCGGCGTGACCATCCCCACTGGGGGGTGATTTCTCGCTTTCTGTCTCTATGTCTCTCTCTGTCTGCCTGGCGAGCGCACGTGCCCTATAGCGAAAACCTCTCCAAAAAAAAAATAATAATAAAACTTGCATGCCCATTATTAAAACTCTACCTATATATATTACCTTTGCATATGTGGAACGTGATGGTATAAGAAAAAAGTGGTTTTTAAATTTTATTTTGTTTCTGCTTTATACCTAAATAGAAAGAGTTTTGGCGCTTTGGGGCTAGACAGTGCTGGGTTTGATTTTCTTTGTTTCTCAGTAGGGATGTGAATCTGAACAAACTGATTTTGTTTTAACACCACATTCTAAGTGGGTGGCAATTTCCAATGAACTTCCATGTTTGTTGAGAGGGTTCAAAGAGACAATGTCTTATAAAAGCCCGATCTTTAATGCCTGTCTCAGCCAGGTTTGTTGCAAAGAAAAAGAATCTGATACAAGCTAGTTCAAGTAAAAGGAGTTATTGTGAAGGTGTGTGTGAACTGAAAGTTCCCTGAGGAGTCATCCGGAATGAAGGCAACTTGAGAAATGGACGGTACCTGCTTTCCCTTACACAGCAGGTGGTCTCTGTTTCATGAAGCCAGCATTGCTTCTCTCCGGACGCTTGCTTCTGCTTGCCAACACACTTCCTCTGCTCTTTGACATTTCTGCTCTTTAAAACCATGTGGTTTTGAATTATCACCCTACCAACTCATATCGTTCAATGTACCCTTTTGCTTCTACCTCAGCTAATAATTGGCATATTACTTTCTTTTTAGTTAGATTCTCAGAAGCAATAACTGATTGACCCAGTTTAACCCTTCATTTATGGGGCCAGTTTAAAGGTCAATATAGGCTCCTTATCAGACTACAAGTTGGTTAACCTAGCTTTGCTTAATCAGCATTAACTAGAAACAGGAGTCAGTCACGTGGTCCTCCTGCAAGGCCATTGGCCCTTGGGTAATAAACAACGTGGCCGTTTCCTTTGATTCATCAGCCCTGAGTAGCAAAACTATTTTATAGATTCATCATTGATTCTCTAATTTCATTCTATTTTTTTTTCCTTCTTAGAGGATTGAGCAATGTTGCTAGAATCAGGATCCTTAGAATAAATAAAAACTCAGTCTCAGAATAAAGAAAGCATCTGTTTGGGCATTAAATGACAGTGGTAGTGTAGTGATTCCATAAGTTCAGCAAAGCTGTATTAGTGAAATTATCTCAAATTTTAGTCAGGTGAGATCTTTTCTCTCTCAACTTAGGCTGGGTTGGGCTTCAGAACCCTCCATAAAGTGGAGGTACTTGATGGCATCTTGTTCTTTCTTGGCTCTGCATCTTCTCTAGTCCCTGAGGAGGAACTCACCCCTTCAACACCAGACTCCAGTTTGAGAAGATTCGGAAAAAGTGCACCATCTTACCCAGCAGTGTTGTCAGTGTGAGTGAGTAGGATGTTCAATGCTTTTTTGTTTATCAGAAACTTACATAATTCTCTCTTTAAAGACATCTAACCTTTGTCCTCATTCCCATTAGGGGATGGGTGGGGATGGGGCAGAGAGGGAGGACTGCACTCTTCAAACTCTTGAGGAAGCTGAAAGGAGTCTCACAGTCTCTCAGTCAGTCCTGCACAAACGTCTAACACCTCACTTTAGAATGTGGAATGGCTTCATAGTCTTTAGCTAGAAACAAACAGTCTCCTTCCTACAGCCTATTCAGGAATTGCTGGTAAAGAGGAGGCATGATTTTGCTCTTGAAAGCACTTATATGATCAGAAAGATAAAATACACTGATCTCAAGCAACATCATAATAAATGAAGCTTTTTCCATTTCGCTTAAATCCAGAATGGAACTTGAATACTTTGGAACTCACATCTCAAACCACTAAGGGATAATTTAATGTGCTATTTATTTAGGCTTGCTGAACATTGCACTGAGTGCCTAATTTGCTATCTCTAAACCTTTCAGCGTGGAAGGAGCTTATTTTCAATCACACATGCACCACTGTGGGCTGAGCCTAAACAATGAAAACAAATGACTGAACATCTTTTTAGTCTGCTTTCAAACTGGTGTGTGGAATGCACTTTCTTCTCCCTTTTCTACAAGTGAGACAGAGGGTATGGGGGTGATGGGAGACAGAGAGAGAGAGAGAGAATTTCTAAGTAGTAAAGAACTAGAATTTCATTGATAGTGATTATACTATACCTAGCTCTAATGCGATACACCTTTCTAATTCCTTTCTTTATTGGTTTCATTGAAGCTGGAGTTTAGATCAGATCTCCCATTAGACCTCTGATTCTCTTTTCCCCCATATATCGTCTTTAATTGAACTCATTTTCTTGCCATAGTAAAAATTCAAGGCCTTCTTGATTTCTTATCTCTTTTATGATAGTGAAAGACATAAATCTAGAAGGCTGGGTGTCATTCATTCTTACCTTCCCTCTCCATTTCCAAGGAAAGACCACCAAGGCCTTTCGGTTCTACTGTCCAGTGTGCATGGACAGTGCACACTCCTCTGTGCAAGTGCTGCCCTTGTTTGTTCAGACCTTCTTCATGTTTCACCTGGCAGCCAAGAGGGTCGCCTATGGTCTCCATGGTCCCATGCTCTGCGTCATCCTCCACACTCACAATTTTCGTTCTTCCTGAGACACAGATATAATTATGACCCTCTTAGGTGCCATATATCTTCAAGATATTTTCATAAACTAGGAAATCAATTCCAAAATAATTGAGGAATACCAGACCTTTACGATTTGACCATTCTTTCCCAACTTTAAGTCCTTTCTGAGACCAGCAGGTGGCATAATGGTTATGTCACTGGATTTCCACACAGTGAACTGCAGTTCGAGTCCCAGACCCTATAGCTTAAAACCCAGGCCAGGTGCATATGTGTGTGTGCCCCAATTCCCAAGAGGAGAATGGAGGAGAAGGGATTGCTACATCACCATCCACCTGGGGGGTGATTTCTCGGTTTCTGTCTCTGTTTTTCTGGAGAGTGCACATGCCCTATAGCAAAATCCCCTCTAAAAAAGAAAAAGTCATTTCCTCATTCATCCTCTTATCCACTTTAATAGATCTGTGTTAGCATCTGATGTTTGCTCTGCCTTGAACGTTTTTTCCACCTTGCCTACTACATGAAATCATATATTCCAGGTCAAACTCTACCTTCAAATACTGCCTGTACTGTTAAATGTATTCTTGTGGTCTTGTGGTCCCTGTGGCTCCGTAGCTCTTTCATAAACTTGGATTTCTACACATCTCAAATTGTATAGTAACTTTTTTGTCTACATACTGTTTCCTCCAGCCAGACCAGGGAAACTATCATTTTATTCATCTGGTTTTTCTAGAGTCTAGTGCAATGCCTGATACAGAGTGTTTGCTGAATGAACAAATTATTTTATGCTACAGGATCTTTTGGAAGAAGCCTAATTTATTTTCTATAACATAGGAGGTATCTCAAAAAAAAAAAGCTTTTACTGTTACAAACCAAATACTTAGTAATTCTAGGAGATTTTCCTTCAGTCTGAGACCTGGGAACATAGCTCTCATTCTTTAATACCTTCTAATACAACTCTTTCTAAGGAAACAACTAAGAATATTGTAAGGAAGCATTTGTTTAAAGTGTATGAAGTAGGACCAGCAGGTGGCATGGTGGTTAAGGCGCTGGACACTCCCACATGGCCGACCACAGTTCTAGTCCTGGACCTGGTTGCTTGCTTTCTCACTTTCCCCCTCTTTCTGTGTGTGTCTCTCTCTGATCAATTAAAATTAAATGAATAAATAAAATTAAGAATAAATAATCCTTTAAAAAAAAAAAAGTGTATGAAGCCACCCTGCCCCAGTGAAAGAATTGTGAAATGTTAGTATCCATAGGGATCATTAGTTGTAATGTAACTGTCATGGATTCCATTGTATCTCCCCAAAAGATAGGTTGAAGTCCTAAGCCTTACCAACCTGTGAAGGTGACCTTAATTGGAAATAAAGGTCTTGTAGATGCAATCAAGCTATAATAAGGCCATACTGAATTAGGGTGGGCCCCAATCCAATATGGCTAAAGTCTTTATAAGAAGAAGCAGAGACACTGACACATGGGGAGAATGTCATGGCAACAGGCAGAAACAGGAGTAATGCAGCTGCAAGTCAGTAAATGCCATGGGCTAACAACAACGACCAGGGTCTAGAAAGAAGCAAGGAGGATTCTGTCCAGAACACCAGCGGGAGCATAGCCATGCTGGTCCCTTGACTGCAGGCTTCTGACCTCCCAGACTGAGAGAATAAATTTCTGCTCTGTCAAACCACCCAGTGTGTGATACTGTTCTAGCAGCACTAGGAAACTGATACAACAGTTGAGGCCTTCCTTGATGTCTTCAACATCTGCCATTAAGCTTGAAAAACTGAAATAGAAGACTTACCACCTCCAAAGAGAGTGTATTTCTTTGTGGCAAAACCCAAGATGCTAAAATGTCTCAGGAGGATTTTCAGTGTGTTTTCTGGACCTTTGGCCCATTAATCTCATATTTCGATCATGGCATCTTTAGGTCCCATAGTTTCAGCAGCTTTTTAATGACAATTACATGAGGCTGTTTTTATATGAAATGATTGAGAATTGAAAAATATAGTCTCCAAGTGTCAAGCAGATGGAATTTGATGGCTGTTTTCCCTGCACTCACAGACACTGGCATTATTTCAGTCCCATCTCACTCTGATTGATGGTTCACATTTGCAATCACATCCTTTCAGGAAGGGGGAAGTTCTGTGGCTGCCTTCCTCCTACCAGGCCTAATTGCATGAGAGGAAGGAATTACCACATTTCTGTTTCCCTGGTTGTGCCAGCACCCAATCAGCTGGAAGACAGGAATAGATATCAAGAAGCACTCACAGTAGGTTAAAAGAATTAAAAGCCAAAGCAGCTAAGAATCCAGGGAATATTATGGGATTAAGGGAAATAGCAGACTGTCCATAGTGATGAAGCTTCCTTTGGCTATGAAATAAAAGGGAACAGCATCACTCAAGTTTAGGATTACTTCCTCAAAAAAGAGCAACAAACGATTTATGTGTGTTTTTATTTTCAAATGGCCCATGGAGTTGATATCAGTTGTAATTTGAAGATCATTTCACTTTTACAGTTAGCAAAGCTTCAGGGAAAACTAAAAACCACCACCAGGAAGGTAAATGAATACTTCAGACAGCTGCCAACAGAGGAAAATAAATGTTATCTCCAAAAGAAGTAAGTGTTTACAAAAGGTAAAAGTAGCTGGAGGTTGCTCAGATAACCATTTTAGATGTGAATCAATCACTAGAAATTTCTGTAAGTGAAAATACTGCTATCATTATTCTCTTTTCTCCTTTGCTTCTCCACCAACCCAAACCAGCTCTCCCACCTCTGCCACACCAGCAGATGAGGTAGCAGTTATGTCACTCGACTCTCATTTGGTTGACTGCAGTTTGAGTCCTAGATCTGGTAGCCTGAAACTCATGCCAGGCACGTATGTGTGCATGCTTAAGATCTCAGGAGGAGAATGGAGGAGAAGGGATTGTGGTATGGCCAATCCCCAAGGGGTGTGGGGGTGACTTCTCACTTACCTTCTTACTATCTCTGTCTCTCTCTCTCTGGCAAGCACACATACTCTAAGGTAAAAACCTCTACAAGAAAGAAAGAAAGAAAGAAAGAAAGAAAGAAAGAAAGAAAGAAAGAAAGAAAGAAAGGGAGGAAGGAAGGAAGGAAGGAAGAAAAAGGTCATTGAAAATGCATTATATCTTATAATAAGTAGCTAGTGGAGAGCAGAATAGTTTATTGGCTTTGTTTTTATAAAACAGGTAAAATGCTGTTTAATATCATTAAAATTGTGACGTGGCTCATGGATGTTGCCTTACCGCGCAGATCCATGGTGCTGTCAGCTCACTTAACGATCATGGTATCTCATGAGACCTTTGTAAGGAGGTGCTGCTGTCCTCCCCGAAGCAGCTTCCAAATATTGAAGTGAGATCTCTCACATTATTTACCAGGCCTTACTTTTTTAACTCACTTTGGGCTTCCTGAGCAAAACTCCTCCAGTACAATTTACAGTGTACTCTTCTGGACTAAAGTGAACAATAAAATGTCATATTTGTTCATTTTAAAGAAAAGCCCTATCCCAATCCAGCATCGCCCAAGCTCACGTAGAATAGGGGCAGGAAAGGAGTTGGAGAAGTGTCCACTATGACTGAACCCCTGCGTCTCAGCCTCTAAAGCAGGATGCTGCAGCCTGTTTCTCAGTTCCAGCAACAGGTAGAGAAAAATGCACGTCAAGCCTAAATCCATGGAACTACCGAGGCAATCAGTACTATACTTTCTCCTTCTAGTTCTTCCTTGAATTTGGCTATGTACCTCTTTCACTGTGCCCATTTCTTTGGTTCTTCTCTCATGCTCCTTATAACAATTGTCTGGTAATCCTTTAAGCCCTCCTACTGAGTACAAGGCATTCTAGTTTCTCTGGATTGAGTGGGAGTACTGATCTATGTAATTCCACATAGGTTTATTCCAGAGTGTTTTGCTCTTTATTCTTAATAATATATGTGCATGTCAAAGAGTGAGAGAGAAAAAGAGAGAAACAAAATATCACCTTTGACAGAGTCTCAGCATGCTGCCATCCCCCTTTCCCCAGCCTCATACCTGCTTAGGCTCTCTTACACACACACACACCTGTATGTGCATGCCTGGTATGTTTTCAGGTCACGTAGGGAGATGAAACTCACACTGGACAATGTCCATGCATGCTCAAGTTCCTGGGAGGAGAACGAAAGAGAAGGGATTGCGGCATGGTCATTGCCCCTTGGGGGTGATTTCTCACTTTCACTCTCATTGTTTTTCTCTCTCTTTCTCTCCAGTGAGCGCACATATCCTAAAACAAAAACCTCTTAATAAAAGAACAAAGAAAATAGTATAAATAGGAGTCTTGGTCAGTAACCCATTTTGACACAGAGCCCTTCTGATTCTCTTTTCTTTCTTCATACAAAATTTCTAGAAAAATCAGACATCTGAAGCTCCTAACAGTTTGACTGAAGTATTAATCAACTTTTCTGGTGATTGAAGTGACTTTTTAAAACAGATACTTTTGTTTTGCTGGTGTGGTTTTGGGTAAACTCTCAATGGGCCAAAGATAGAACTGAATAATCTGTAAGAGGATCGTTGAGTATTACATAGGCAATTACTATTTACAGAATCTTCCTTTCTGCTGAATCTTTCATTTTGCTGAATATAACTTACTAACGAGCTTATTTATTCAGACTTCAGGCTTCCAAAGTGGCTCTTTCCATGAGTCCTAAAAGTTAGAAATCAACTTCTGTCATCTGTTTTTATCTCTTTTTATATAAAACAGTTGAATGATTATGGGAAGATGTTGGAAATCAGTAGCTTTCCATAGTTATTGCAAACCGTAGGAAATAGAGGTTTTTGTTATTTAGTAACCCGAGCAATGATCAAACACTGAAATATCCTATTCTAGTTTTTTTGCACTTCGGAATCCAGGTTATGTTTTCAAAGGCCTGGAAAGGTGAATAGCTACTGAGACATAATGACTGGATTTCCCAAACTGTGTCAGGTTTCTCATTTCTCTCCTGAGACAGAGTAATACAGATTCTTGGAATCAAAGCCAAGGGGAGACAATGTTTTGAATGTCTTTTCATCTGCATGGTGAGATAATACAAAGGAACTCCTGGGTTAACATGAATATCTCAAGCTTTAGCCTCTCAGCTTTAAGAAAGTAAAGTCACTACATCATTCTTATTGTTTAATTGTGCTCTTATTATTTGGATAGTATCAAGGTTAGATTCAAAATCTGTTACACTTCTTGGAGGCAGAATAATCCTATTATTTGGATTTAAATAATAAGCCCCAAAAATGATATTCAAGTTCGATGAATAAAACTGTCATTTGCCATCATTAAATTATAATGGTTAAAAAAATAAAGTGGACAGGGCTAGCAGGTGGCATGGTGGTTAAGATGCTGGACTACCACATGGCTGACCATGGTTCAAGTCTTGGATATGGTGGCTTGAAAATCACCTCAAGTGCAGGACAAGCAGATGGTGTAATGGTTATGTCACTGGACTCCCATATAGTTGACTGTGTGTGTTCAGTCCCAGACCCAGCCACTTAAAACATGCTGGGCATGTGTACATGCATGTCCAAGATTCCAAGAGGAAGTGGAGAAGGGACTGTGGCATGGCCATCCCCCTTTGTCTCTGTCTGGAGAGTGCACACACACCTTAAAAAAAAATCTCTTTAAAAAAAAAAAAGAAAGAAAGAGAAAGAAAGAACGAAAGAAAGAAAGAAAGAAAGGAAGGAAGGAAGGAAGGAAGGAAGGAACGTCACTCCAGGTGCTGGTGCATGTGTGCCCAAAATCCCAAGAGGAAATTAAAGGAGAAGGGATTGTGTCCTGGCCATCCCTCCTGGTGTATGTGTGTGTGTGGGGGGTGATTTCTCACTTTCCCTCTCACTGTCTCTCTTTCTTTTTCTTTGGTGAGTGCATGTGCCCCATGGCAAAAACCTAAAGTAAATGAATAAATCAGGTGGACTGGCCTTGGTGACACTGGGGTAACACTGGTGGTATAGCAGTGACATAGCACTCTACGATGGTGGGGCGCATGAGAAAGTCCTGGGCACTGGACCTGAAGGCATGTCCATGGTCCCGGCTGCCTGCGGCTAGGAGTGGATGATAGTGTGGGGATGCTGTTGGGGGGGTCCCTGTTTCTTTATGTCTTTCTCGCAAACAAACACATGAACTTCTAAAAACTAAAGTGATATTGTAAGAAGATAGAATTCAAAGTTAGAGAAGTGTCGCATTTGAAAAACTTTGACACTAGTCAAAAGTTATATATAAATATGATACATCCTAAGAAATACTGTAGTTTGATCAGTGAAATTGAAAATGCTTGATAAATTGACATGCTATATTCTAATTTTTTAGTCCCAATGTGTATTTCCAATTTGTAAGATGAACTGAAAAATGACTCTAGTAGAAAGAGCTAGAATGGGAAAGATTTTCATGCTAAGGAAATTTACGTTTCTGAGGGCTTCAAGGTTGGATGTGAAAGTGTTGTGTAGGCTACCGGTGGGATCCAGGGAAACGGGAAGCCTTCTCTCATATAAGGTAGCATCCATATATCAGATCAGTTATAAAAATGATCCTTATTTATCATATACTGATCTAAAAATATATTTTTTATGTAGACAACACGTGTAATATAAGAAATCCTGTAACAAAAAATATGCATAGATGAGTAAAAACTGAATATGTATACAAAAATACTAGAAATCTTTTTTTTTTTTTTTTTTTTTTTTCTCTTTTTTTTTTTTTTTTTTTTTTTTTTGGAGAGGTTTTTTGCTATAGGGCGCGTGCGCTCGCCAGACAGACAGAGAGAGACAGAGAGACAGAAAGCGAGAAATCACCCCCCAGGGGGGATGGTCACGCCGCAATCCCTTCTCCTCCATTCTCCTCTCGGGATCTTGGGCACGCACGCACACGCGCCCGCGTGAGTTGTAAGCCACCGGGTCCGAGACGCGAACCGCGGTCGACTACGTGGGAGTCCAGCGACATAGCCATTACGCTAACTGCTGGTTCCCAAAAATACTAGAAATCTTGAAAATGAAAGCAATATGTAGAATTTTGACAATGAAAACCTTGAGCATTGGGAAAAATTAGGATGGAGCAGACCCAATGCATTAGAACACACTGAGGAACTCGCTTACAACACAGAACACAGAGACAGAGAGATTTTAAAAACACAAAAGAGTTGCATTAACATTAAAAGTCTAAAATTTTTTGATAGGTGCTACGAAAGAGAAGGAAGTAGCAGCAAAAAAATATGCAGAGATACCTGAGGATGTTTCTAGGCTAAGGAAAACATAAGTCAGGTTAGAAGTACTCTCTGTCACAGAAATACAGATAAAAATAAATCTCCTGAATTTTTTTTTTTTTTTTTTTTTTTTTTTTTTGCCATAGGGCCTGTGTGCTTACCAGAAAGAGCCAGAAAGTGAGAAGAAAAGTGAGAAATCAACACCTCCGCACCCCCCCTCCCCCAGCAGAGATAGCCATGCTGCAATCCCTTTTTCCTCCTGGGATTTGTTGTGTATGCACACACACACACACACACACACACACGCACACACACAGTGTGATTTTCAAGTTGCCAGGTCCAGGATTTGAACTGCGGTCAGCCATGTAGGAGTCCAGCACCTTAACAACTACATCAGCTTCTGGCCACACTCCTAGACCTTTTGTAATGTACCTACAGAGCATCAAGGATAAAGGGAAAATCTTAAAAGCTATCAGAAGGAAAACACAGCTCGCTTAAAAAGAACACTAATTAGGATGACAGAGACTTCAGAATATGGCAAAAATTGTCAGCAATTATATCCTAATCAAAGAAAAAAAACCAGCAAAACTTTTCTAAGTTGATCAAGAAACAAGAAGAAAGTCATTAAATGATTCCATTTCATACTGTTTTGTTTTTGAAAAAAAGGCAAAAAAGTAAAAATCATGTTATTTTTCCAAATGAAAGTTGTATTCAAAATTCAAACTTTCTGCAAAAGAATTTTAAGACTTGGGTGTAATCTGAGAAATACATATTGTATAATAATAAATCTGAGTGCACTTCTCTTCTGTGTAAAAAGCTTTTAAATATATTATTAAATACTTTGCATGTCTTATACATTCATTTATGATAAGACATGCAATTATAATATGGCAAGCACTTGAAAATGCACAAAAAGTCAACCCTTGGATTGTTGATGAACCTTGACTTTGTGGTCTGTAAACCAGAGTATCACAGAATATTGTAATAATAACCTGAATTATTACCAAATAGTTTTGGGTTGGGGGTCTGTGAAATGGTCACATTGAAATGGTACAGTAAAAACATCTTTAAGAATGTGGATAGTGAGGGGCTAGGTAGTGGTATAGCAGTAACGTACTGCGCTGTTAGGCAGACCCACGTGGGAAGGTTTCCGGTTGGAGTTCAGAGACTTCCTGAGTACTCAGGAAACATACATGATCTGGGACTGCCTGAGGTTGGGAGTGCATTACGGCATGAAGACTCTATTGAGGGTGCTGTTTCTCTCCATCTATCTATCTCTGTCTCTCTAGCTCAATGAAGAAATAAGTGAATAAACCTTTAAATAAATACATTTATTTTAAAAATGTGAATATTGTTCTATAGTTGGTGGAAATCCCATACAAATTCTACCTATACATGTGAGGAGAGGTCTATACAGAAAAATAATAGTATCTAGGAATCCAGATATTAAAACGAAGTAAAGGAAAAAGAAAACCAAAAAACCATTTGTATAATGTTATTAGCTTTTCTTTTTGTGAAAAGTAGTTGTCATTCTTTTTTCTTTTTTTTTTTTTTTCAGAGAGGTTTTTGCTATCTGGCGCGTGCACTCGCCAGGAAGACAGAGAGAGACAGAGAGACAGAAAGTGAGAAATCACCCCCCAGGGGGGATGGCCACACCACAATCCCTTCTCCTCCACTCTCCTCTCAGGATCTTGGGCACGCATGCATATGCGCCCAGTATGAGTTTAAGCCGCCAGGTCCAGGACTCGAACCATGGTCGACTACATGGGCGTCCAGTAACATAGCTATTATGCTAACTACTGGTCCCAAAAGTAGTTGTTGTTCTTTACAAAAATGAAAAGAAAAAGAAGCACGGCCTGGTCTCCTTGGATAGATGCATAATGTATATAAAGCAAAAAAATTCTGCACAATTCATTTGAATTAGAATACCCAAGAAAAGATTTTAGACGTTTCAACTCATTTTTTCTATGTCTAAGGTCTTTAAAAAATTCTATATGGGAATTTGGAATAATAGTAGAACTAACCGAACGACAAATTTTCATGTACCTTCACACAGTTCACAGCCCATCTTGTATCATATATGTTCCTCCTCATGTCACACTTTCTCCCACTAGATAATTTTGAAGAAAACCCAAATGCCATTTTATTTTATGTGTAAATATTTCAGCATCTATCTCTAAAGATAAGGATTCTTTAGGGACTGTTAATATCTGAGTCAATGGGAGAGACTGCTAGTCAAGAGAAAGGAAATACTCTGCAAGGTGATGGCAGTATCTTTGTGAGAGGCAGTAGATGCCCAGCATGGCCCTTACTCTTCTATAGAGTTGAAGCACACTTCTGGAACCAGCAGGTGGCGCGGTGGTTAAGGTACTGGACACTCCCACATGGCTGACCATGATTTGAGTCCTGGACCTGGTGGTTTGCTTTCTCACTTCTTCTCTCTTTCTCTCTGTGTCTCTCTCTGTCAAATTAAAAATAAATGAATGGATAAATAAAATTAAATAATTTTTAAAAAAGAGAGAGCTGAAGTGTACTTCTCTAGCTCAAGGTTACCCCAAACGTAATGTGCCCTAACCGTCTTCCCTAGCTTTGTCTCCTTTCTCTCCCTCCTCTTACCCTATATTTCCACCTCAATAAACTGCCATTATTAAATGTCACTCTCCTTGCATTCTGCCTGTTTGAAGTTATTCAAATGAAAGGATAACATATCTAAAGACTTCATGTATATTTCATCGATTTACACAATAATATTTTTTGTTTGTTTGCTTACTATAGAGCACAGAGAGAGAGAGAGAATGGAAATCACCCAGTGGAGTGGGGAATGGTCACTTCTTAATAATCCCTTCTTCTCCATTCTCTCCTCGGGATTTTGGCCACACAGACACATGCCCGGCAGTTCTGAGATTCAAACTGCTCAGTCAGTCATGAGACTCAGTTGCCTCAATCTCTGCACCATCTGCTGTACCCACAATAATGTTTTCTATAGGGAAAAAAAAGTGCATATATACATACAGGAGAGTACAGGAGATGAGAAGGTGGAATGTTGAGTACAGAGGACTCTTGGGAAATGTTGCCACAAATTGAAGCAAAGCTAAAGATGTTGAATTTTGAATTAAGAAGGTTTGCTGTGTTTGCTGTTATTTGAATGAGTGATATTAAAAGAAGTATAAATTATTACAGAGAATAAAAAAGAAAAAACTCCAACTGAGAAGGAATAATGGATGGGTCATGGGGAAGAGATAATATCAATAATTTCTGAAGCAAAGCCCTTGGACAGCCAAATGGAGATGAGTTCTGCTGCATTTGTGACGGTTTGACCTTAGAGCGCAGCATGATCAGTGCCGCCACCATGCAGGGAGGAAACACAGAACGTACTGGTGTTAAGTGCCAAGTTGTAGTCAATTTGGTGTTGGAAGAGACATGCTTTCCAAACAGCGACTTCAATATTTTCTTAGTCGCATTAGAAGCAAGGTCACCAGCTAAAATTAAAAGTGAGGAGGAAGGCTGGAAATTTAAGGTTACTTCAAAGCAAAAAGTAGAACTGTAAGAAAGAAAAGGTCAGAGACAGAAAGCAATAATAAAATCAACAACCATGTATTTATAAATGAGCCACGAAGCTACCTTACTTTTAAGAGGAAAGAAAGCTGTATTTATTTTTGATTGGCAAAGGTTCCTAGGGAGAAAAGGACAACGCTCTCTACAAATGTACAACTTGAAGAGTATAGATCTGCAAGAAGGGAAGAGGGATTCGGATGCCTCATTCGCATCTTTCCTATGAACGGATTCAGGGCTTTTAAGGTGTTTTGAAAACTAAACTCAGCAAAAAAAAAAAAAAAAAAAACCAGCCCAAATATGTGGCCAAAGCTGAACTGAACTGGTCAAGTTTCACATTATGTATATCCCTTAATTGAGCCTTTTTCTGCCAACAAGTGTGTCATGCATGAATGAAATGCAACACTGTCTTATGGCTTCACCGTGTTGGTCTGGCTCTCGAATGGCTAGTTAGAAGCCAGACGCCTTTGCCAAAACATGCTTAGTCACCATCTAGAGACCCCATGGTTTTGTTGCCATGTCTATGTAAATTTGCTTGAGAACCTATTTATTGTCCTAAGCAAAGAGCTACGTATGTATCTAGTTCTGAAGAAAATGACATATTAGTCACATAGTGCCAGCCCTCCTGAGGAAAAATGTTTTTAATCAAATAATATTAAAATGCATAAAAGGTATTATGATGCCAAAACATTGAGATCCCACTAAGATCCTTCTCACCTCTCAAATTCTTCCTAAAATATGATGATATCCTGAAATTCCTTATGCTCCAGACTTAGAAACCAGTTCGGCGTAGACACGGACCTAAGGGTGGTCCAAAGATTGTGCTATTAACCACATGAAAATTAACTAAAAGTAAAAATTCTGTTTCTTAGTTGCTCTAGCCACATTTGCAACACTCAGTAGACACATACAGTAAGTAGCTATAATATTAGAGAGTACAGATACACTGTTGAACATTTCACTGTGGCAGAAAGTTCCAGTGACCCACACTGGTCCAGACTATAGAAAGCCTCTGATTTACTCCATCTTTGAGATTATTACTGGTGGTGCAAGAGAAACATAAAGAAATACGAACTTCTGATATAATCCCAGAACCACCTTGGACTTCTAACTGACCCCAAACTGGAGCTCCAAGCTTTACCAGTCTGGACCCGACTCAATACAGGCCCACATCAACCGTCAGAGTTTTAGGAAAAGGATGAAACAACTTACCTCAAATGGCATAATAATGCCTGGGAAGGTCCTTTTAAAACTATGAAGTACTAAGCAAAAATACAATATTCTTTCTACTTCCCTAAACATATTTTTTCACTTTGTTGTGGGGAATCTCCCTAGATTATTATATTCAGTATTGGACACTACAACTTGAAATAAATGCAGACAATTTGGAGGCAGTTCAAAGGAGACACAAAGATGATGAAAGGTTTGGGAAATTAAATACTGTGGGTAAAGAAATAGAATTCATTCATCCTGGGAGAAGATTTTATAATTATCTTCCAGAATAAGAATGCATATTATATAGAGAATTATGTCCAGCAACTATGAACAATGCTGCAGACAGAATTTTTACAAAATTAGATGAAATCACAGCATAAAAGAACATTTTCTGACAATGGTAGGTTTGCTGATGCAGCCTATTAAAGAAGATTAAGAAATCTTCTCTGAAAGTATTTGAAAGCAGAAAAGGTTTCATGTAAAACGTTTTTCAGTCACTAGGTTCTTCTGAGGAAAGCAGGCATGGAAGTTCATTGATTATTCATCTATTCAATGAATAAAAATGAAGTGACGTTGGAGATCGGCTCCTGATGTATGTGCAAATCTGATCTTAGCTGTTCAGACCAGGGACTGGTTCTGACTCATACCACATCACCTTTAGCCGTAACAGAGGTTACTCTGAAAGTCCGATCCAACAGGAACACGTTATCTTGGGAGCAATCCCAGAAGATAAGATCTTGGCTTCCCAGAACCCACATCTCCTTAACACATCCCATTCCAGTCACGTGTCCTTACTTAATGACAGGAGTATGTTCTGAGAAATGTGTCTTTAGGTGACGGCATTGCTGTGTGATCAGAGGGTACGAACACAAACCTAAATGGTACAGTCTTCTACGTACCTAGGCTATAAGGTGCAGCCCACATCTTCCTTACGGGATCCCTGTCATATATCCCTCTCTTACCCTACAGCCTGGATCTGATTAAGCAAAGCATCCATTTCCCCTGGCCATGGAAATTATTTCAGAAATAACAAGGATCCAGAGTCAATACCATATGACTCAATTTCAGACTTTTTTTTTTCTTTTTTTTCACTGTTTGGAGCCCCAGAATCTCTCTGTGACATATTTGGAGATGTGATCATATTTGCTTCTCATGACCTGGAGTGTGTTGTCACTGTATGGAGAATACAACAACGTAATGCTCCTTACAAGAGAGGTCTTCAAAAAGTTCATGGGGAAAACCCCCTTTATGGAAAAGTTATGTGTGGCTTTCAAACCCTTTTACACCAAAATAAACTCTTACTTTCATCACAGTTATTCATGAATGTTTTCAAATCCCCTTGGATACACGTCCACTCAGCTTTTCCAGAGAGAAGCATCTGCTCTCCAGTGAGAAGGCAAGCACTAGAGATGGTGAGCCACTGGCTAAGCTGCAGAGCAAGGGCACCAGGCAGAGGAAGAGGCGAGGGCTGCCGATCCATTCACCTCCCACCCCCACACAGCACCGTCCTTCACACCAGTGGTCCCTGGGCTCACCGCAGTTCTTTGGGACAAATAAACACTCTCCTCCTAACAGTTTCCTCTACCCCTTAGTCCAAGCGTCCCTGCTCCCTGCTTTCCCTCTGCTAAACATTTACTGAAATTTCCTGATGTCTGCTCTCCTCTTTCTCCTTGGAGAATGTTTTCCTTTACCATCATTTTAGTGTGGCCTCAGGAAGGAGCATGGTTAAGCCACCATCTTCATACCACTTCCGTGGTGAGAACAAGCCAAAATACTTACGAAGATGAGAAAAGATTGGGTAAGGAAGAAAGAATTAAAGCCAGAAGCGATGTCTGCGAGTGTAGTCATGAGTGAAATGGCAGGGGCTGGGATGGCCATCTTCACATGGCTATGAACATCCTCTGCACACTCACACCACATGACCTCAGAGGAACAGGCAGAAGGGACGTTGGATCGACTCCTGGCAAAAACTCAGGACTACAGATGTTTGAAACTGCGATTTCCCTGGGCCCAGCGAGTGAGACACGAGTGTGGGTTAATTTGGTTGTTTGGTTTTGTTTCATTTATTTTTTCTACTTCAGGATTGATTTCAGGTCTTTTCTCTTGGGCATTTTTATTTGTTTGTTTATTTAACAAATATCTAATAAGCCACTAATAGGCATACCGTATTATGTTATATTCTAATGATGATGATGAAGGCCCGAGTCTTGCTTCAAATGATCTTTCAATCTTTTAAAGAAAAATAATCTGCCTAATAAAAAATACAAGAAGGGGGACCAGCAGACGGTGTAAAGGTTACATCACTGATCTCCCATATAGTCGATAGTGGTTCGAGTCCCAGACCTAGTGGCTTAAAACTCACACCAGGTGCATGTATGTGTGTTTGTGTGTGGGGGGGCCTGAAATTCCAAGAGGAAACTGGAGGAGAAAGGATTGCAATGTGTGGCCATCTCCTGGAGGGGTGATTTCTCACTTTCTGTCTCTCTGTCTCTCTCTGTCTCTCCAGCAAGCACACATGCCCTTTAGCAAAAATCTCTTCAAAAAACAAAAAAAGAAAAAAATATACAAGAAGGGACATATTTTTGAAAGAAGAGAGCAGGACGGGGGAGGAGGTGGAGATGGGTTGGGTGGGGCAGTGGTTACATGCAACAAGAGGAAATGTCTGGGAGTAGTCAGATCTCTGGTGCCAAATTGGAACACTGGTGTTTCCAGATGTCTCTTTAAAATCCCATCTCAGTAGTAGGATTAGTATTGGCAAGACTTACTTGGATTTGAGTTTGGGAGAATTGGCCTGGTGGAGGTATTATTGCTAAAATGTACAGTTTTACTCTATTCTTGAGCTATAATCTACAACTTTTTATGGCCCTTCACTTCCTCATTTAAACGTTGCTAAGGTTGCTTCCAATTCTAAAGTTTTAGTATTAGAAACCAAATTCTGGCTTCAGGGCAATCTTCTCATTGTCTTCCTATTTATACACATCCTGTCCCCAAACCATTGAATTTTTTTTTTTAACTTTAACCCTGATTTGCAGCTCTACATTACTTATTTCAGTCCCCACCCTAAACATATTTCTCCTTCCCCAACTTATTTTTAAGGTTGAAGTAAAGTTCAAGTGAGCTCTAACAATACATAAACCAAAAACTAAGAAGGATATGATTTATTTCTTTGTGTAGAAGAAATTATTTATTGTTGGAAATACATCAAACATACCACATTTTCCAAATACATGAGTGGAATTATATTAATTATATTTTTTCAGCGATATCCTGAAATAGGATTTTTCCGACCTAAATGAATCATCCAACTGTTAGGATAATGATAACCCTCCCTAGCAGAGAAAACCCAGGTTTTTTGGTACTCGAATGTACTAGAGTCATCTTTCTATCATATAATTTGAACAATGATCTCTCATTTTGTTTTCCTTTATAATTGAAGAGAACATCTTAAGATGAGATGACATTTTGAAACAGTCAGGAATTCTCCATTCTTGTTCTTGGAATATTAGAATGAACCAATATTAGAAGGATTAAAGAGAAACTTTAATTGTAATGATAAAAAGTTCACTGAAAAACATAGTGTTATGTAAGCAGTGTTTCCCACCTCTTTCACATTATGACCCACATGAAGGAGGATAACATTTGCATGGTGTCCTGGAAGACAAACTATAGAGGCTGTTCCCAACGAACCTGGAAGTGAATAGAGCCTGCTGGCTGTGGGACTGACCTGGACTTCAGCATTTTGGTTATCCATTCAAGGCACCCCAGTAGGAAAGAATTGGGGTACAGCAGCAAATGTGGTTCAAGAGTTGCCTAAAAGTCCCCTCCAATCTTCTCTCTAATACCACACCTGCGCTTTTAATCCCTTTCCTCTCTCCCTGTCCTACAAAAAACTGTGTTTTTGCTCAAGGTGGGGTAAGTACATGTAATTTCATTTTTACCTTGGTTTAATATTTTTGAAAATCAAGAGAAAATAACAAATTAAAATAGAGTTTTACTGGGGCCAGCAGGTGGCATAGTGGCTAAGGCTCTAGACTCCCACATGGTTGACCATGGTTTGAGTCCCAGACTAGAGACTTGAAACTCATGCTGGGGGCATGAGCGCGTGTGCCAAATTTCTGAGAGGAGAGGGGATTTCGGCATGGCTATTCCCCCAAAGGGATGATTTCTCACTTTCTGTCTCTCTGTTTCTCTCTGTCTCTCTGGCAAGTACATGCGCTCTATAGCAAAAATCTCTGAAAAAATTGAGTTTTACTATTTTATGTTAGAGTAAGACTGTTGATTATACATAATGATTTTAGAGACAGCCACTATGAGGAATTGGCGATAAAACTGTTGATCTTTATAGTCTATATTTAGTGATTATATCAACCACTAGCTCTCAATGTGTTACATAATTCATATAACTGGTGTTGCATATCTAATCAAAAGCCCACGAAGGCATTATGAATTCAAGAAAAATGTCTATACTATTTCTCAGGAGATTAATAAAATCCTTTAAATTTTCTGTTCATGATGTCCTGCTGACTTAGATTTATAAAAAATGCTATAAAAACAGTGAAATTAGATGCTAATCTGTAACTAATGTTGTATGTTGCTATCACACAATAATTTCCATATTATAGAATAAAAGAGAAGGAGAAATGAAGGGAAAGTGGTCAAAAAGAGGAGAATTTTAGTGATGAAAGATATCTTTTTTTCTTTTGTAGAAAGTAATTTTGCAATCTAAACTACATAACCATTATGAAATATTTTAAAAATAAAGAAAGGAAGGCCTAGGATAAATTTCTCAGGTGACTTATTCAAAGACCTTTTTCTTATTAACATGAAACATAGGTTCAAAATTCTAACACCATGGAACGGTGACTAGAATGTATCAAGTTCTGGATACCAGCTTCTAGGCCAAGCACTTTCCAAAACTCTCCAGACTCTTTGAATCCTCAGAAGAATCCTTATTCTTCATAAGAAAGTTGAAATGAAACAAAATTGGCCAGCCTGGGGACATACATAGGAACAGAAGATGTAGAGCAAGATGATGAATCTGCACTTTCCAGTGCAAGTACTTGTGATGTTGTCCACAGTGCCTTAGGCCCAACCAGCCCAAGAAATAGACTTAATAGACTTAGTTAAATCAACTCATTTTACTCACTTTACATGATATTGACCAAATTCCAGTGGTACTCCAACTTTGTTCCATGTTAGAACCACCAAGGGAGCCCTTTGATTCCTGATGGTATCCCATACCAATTAAATCAAGTCTTTCAGAGGTGGGAGGAACCAAGTATCAAGTACTTTAAAGACTCCTATGTGACTCCAATTGTAGCAAAGTTTGAGAATCACAGACAAAACTGATTTTCCAGGTGTTGTCCTAGAGTCCTAGATTTCACATAGGAGAAAATGTTGTGCTCTGAGTTCCGAATCTAGATATTAACTGTTGGTTATAACCTATTTGCATAAAATTTATTTTCTCCTATGCCCCACCTCCCCCCCAAATTAGCTACACATGCAGTATTTAGTTACTGAGATATGTATATATGGACTGAGCAATAGCGGATTATTGTTTAATGCACTGGAGCAATATTGGCTAAGCATACTGAAGAGTAAGAGAGAAAGTTTGCAATTCGCAGTTATTTTGAAATAGCTAGAGAGCCAAATAGAAAAATGTGACCCAAATAAATAAATAAATCTACTTCGGGAAACAAATTATCCCATTTGGCTGTCGACTATGATCAAATTAGTCACAAAATTGCCTCTTCACATGTTCTGTGGACTCCAGCATATTGTAAGTAAAAAAACATTTTTAAAGTTTTCTATACTTTTCTTTCTACTGTTTTGCAGAAGGTAGTAATCGAAAACCTTTACAAGTCATCTGAGCCAATCCCTTCAGTTTATAGCTCAGAGAATGAGGCCCCAGATGATGGCTTTATTCTTCCAGCAAAGCCAACTGGGGTCCTCATACTCCTGCTATAGCCTACTGACCCAGGAGATAAGTTGGAGGTGACATAGTGCCAAGAAGGGGCAGTCAGGGAACCTGGCAGTGGCAGTCTCTCTAGGGAGAGACATGCAATTTTGACACCCCCACATTTGGCTCCCCTGGGTAGGTGTGACCTGAATAAAGAAAAAATACATTTTTAAAAATAGGCTATCTAGGGACCAGCAGATGGCATAATGGTTACCTTGCTGGACTTCCACGTAGTCAGCTGCAATTCAAGTCCCGGACCCAGAGGCTTAAAACTCATGCCAGGCGTATGTGCATGCATGCCCAGAATCCCGAGAGGAGAATGGAGAAGAAGGAACTGCTGCACGGCCATCCCCTCTGGAGGGTGATTTCTCTTTCCCTCTGTCTCTCCGGTGAGTGCCTGCACCCTGTAGCAAGAAATCTCAAAGCAACAACATAAGAAAGACTATCTATGTATCAGAGCTGGCTCTCTCTCAGGATTGGCTGTGCTACAGATATTTGGCTTTTCTATGACCCTCTGAAACTCCCAGTCTTGGACTTTCAGGGGAGCTGAAAGCTCTGCTTTGAGGTGCATCCCCCCCTTTCTCCCAGCTCCTGCTGCTTCTCCCTTTCCCCTCCTGCCACAGGTTGTGAGGGGTCAGGTGGGTGGGCTCTTTACTTGGCCTCCATTCGCACAGAACTGGTGCATCAATCTGTACACCGGGTAAGTCATGACTTTAGAATTATGTGGTCCCCGCACCTTGGCTGACTTAGTTTCCTTTGTGTCCAGCAGGAAAATTAGGGGGGCTGCAAAAGGAAGGAGAAAAGACGTCAGCTTCTTGGGGTCCCCCTTTCAGATCTTCTCCACACAACTACAACATCTTATCGATCCTGATCTCCTCATTTAAATTACTTAACATGTAAAAAAGAAAAGACAATTGGGAACCAGCAGTTAGCGTAATGGCTATGTCGCTGGACTCCCACGTAGTCGACCGCGGTTCGCATCCCGGACCCGGTGGCTTAGAGCTCACCCCGGGCGTGTGTGCGTGCGTGCCCAAGATCCCGAGAGGAGAATGGAGGAGAAGGGATTGCGGCGTGACCATCCCCCCTGGGGGGTGATTTCTCGCTTTCTGTCTCTCTGTCTCTCTCTGTCTGTCTGGCGAGCGCATGCGCCCTATAGCAAAAACCTGGGGGGGGGGGGAAGAAAAGACAATTGTTCTCTTAAGGGCATCCACATAGAGGGGAAAAAGAAACTATCAACCCAGTTTAAGCACACTGGAAACAGCTTGGTTGTCCTTTTGGGTCTGTGTTCAGGAGTTTTTAAATCTCTATGTAAATTACCTTTTCCTTTTAGTTTCCATCTATCCATTCACATAAACCCTTGCTAGAAATCTTATTCACCTCTAGCTGAAAAGCTCTCTTATAAATCTTATTCATCTCCAGCTGAAAGCTCCCTTCATCCTTCTTCTCTATTCCTCTGTTCTAGGCAAAAACCCATTATCCCTAAAACTTTTCTGAATTTCTTATCTATCCAGCCCAAAGACATCTCCACCCATGCCAAACCCTTCCTGTTGTTACCCCTTTGGGCCACAGTACATTCGTAGCAGAAAGAAAACAAAACTGCTATTAGAAAAGATGACTCAGGGGACCAGCAGTTAGCATGATGGCTATGTCGCTGGACTCCCATGTAGTCAACTGCAATTGGAGTCCCAGATCTGGTGGCTTAAAACTCACGCCGGGTGCGTGTGCATGCGTGCCCAAGATCCCGAGAGGAGAATGGAGGAGAAGGGATTGCGGCGTGGCCATCCCCCCGGGGGGTGATTTCTCGCTTTCTGTCTCTCTCTGTCTTTCTAGTGAGCGCATGCACCCTATACAAAAACTTCTCCAAAAAAAATAAAAAAAGATGACTCAACTTGCTTTCCTAATGCTGAGGAGCTGCACTAATGATGGCTATTTTGTTCAGGCTTGTCTTATTTAGTTATATGGTGAGCCCTCAATCAGAGTTGGAATGGTGGAGACAAAACAGAAAGGAAATTTACTAAGTAATTAATAATTTTTTAAATCAGAGGAGATAAAGGATTGGAGGTGTTGGAACCAGAAGAGAAGCCTTAAAGGAAAACTTCAAATAGAGGGCAATAATGGGTTAGGGAAACAAAAAAAAAGATGGAAGACTGTCTTTCTGGCAAGGATATCTATGAATCTTTAGGAAAAGTGATGTCTGTGGTTGAGATGAATTTGGGGAACTAGCTCCATTTGGCCAGATCCAGAGCCACTGTCTTTTATCTGGTCAGAGGTCCTCATTTTCTGCACAGTTTTCTAATGGAATATATATGATACAAAGCAGTCCTCTGTATTAGTTACAACATATAGAGAAAGTTCACCTCTGTAAATTACTAAGAAAATTCAAGGGAAGTGTCAAAGGATGGGAGAGTGTCGAGCTGCGTTATGTAAAGTCCTTGGCTCTTCGGGTCCAGATCACTAAATTAGAGACCTGTCCCTAACCACGCACACAAAAAAAGCTACAACCACAATACAAGTTGGTAGAAAGGAAAATTTAATAGGAAAAAGATTTTAGAATAGAAGTACATTCACCCAGAAGACTTTTGGGCGGGCAGGTTGCTAGGTAGCAACTGTGTTTGGAACTGGTAAGGTGTTATTTTTATTACCAGTGGTGATCATGAATATTTAACAGTGGGAGGTCTGTCCTACTATCTATGTTCTTTGTTTAAATTCAAGGGCTTCTTTCTGCGCTTGCGCATCTCTCTCACAGGTGAAGAAGTTGAGAAATTTGCTAACCTAACTGCACATGCCCAGTGTGAGCCGTGATGATAGGAGCATCCTAATGAGGACGAACTGCCCAATTAGTTTATTGTCCCAGTGGAAATCAGGATGTTGACCAAAACGTCTGTTTGAGTCTTTTTTTGTATTTATGAGCAATGCTAAGAAGGAAATTTACAATCATCCCTATGTGTTTTCCTCAGGTACCCAGGAAGAAAAATGGTATTTGCCTCGCCTTCCTGACATCAGGAACTGGGTGGGAAGAAGGCATTTTCATGGAGGTTCTGTGTGTAACTGCTGATAAGTTGTGATTATCAAAACGTGTCCTTCTGCTATTCTCTTAGGCCTGCCCGCTCATTATTAGCTACCGGCCTAGCACAGAAGGACATTAGCTAAAAATGTAAATTATGAGTTGAGAACAGAGCGTTCCAGAGAAAAAGAGTTGTGGTACTACATGAAAGTCATTTATCAATGTAGGGAAGGCCCTTCATGTAGATAAGAGGAAGGGCCCTGGGTCTTGGATGAAGGTTCCAGCTGGTACTGATAGGGGGCTCACTTCATATGCCAGGCCACATCCATTCGAGGAGATAAAACAACCTAAAGCTAACTGCCTCAAGATAAGATCCATCCTTCCACAGACTCCTTCCTGTTTAGGACTCTGTGAGAGGTGCCCTTCCTCTTGGCATATTAGTGGAGTCCAGGAGAACTGCTTGGGACTGCCTCTGGTCTTTAGGGATCTCTGTTTATAACCTTTATCTTCTTTCGGTTTTGTGGTTCTTTTTCTTCAGAGAAACAGAGATGTGTGGGAAAGAATAAGCAACATTTAACAAAATCAAATCCTAATTTTTTTCTAGATTCTTAAAAAGTATTGGGACTGGGCCAGCTGACAGTATGGTGGTTAAGGCAGTTAGAGCTGTTATCGAACTCAAATCAGGTTCGCTCTCCCAAGCGCTATAAAACCAAGCCATAGGCACATGGTGTGATGAAGGAAAGTACAGCTTTATTGCAAAGCGCAAAGCAAGGAGAGCAGGCAGCTCATGCTGAAAAGACCCGGTCTCCTTGAGATGTTCCCCACATGTGTTTTTAAGGACAAAATTAGGGGCAGAGGTCCCAGACGCACGATCAGTTCAGTGATTGGTTCAAGAGGGTGTGATCATCTTGTGGGCATTCTTGATTGGTGAGGCCTTAGATAATCAAATTCCTCTTCAGATGTCTGGAGCCATTCAGCCTGGAGTCTCTGAGCTCACAACCAGCAGTTTCCAGTCTACAAAACATCTTACATATTGAAATGAAAACCTTCTTCCCTTTAAGTGAGAGTTTTAGAGGTCAAATGGCCCTCACTCATGGTCCATGTTGTTCATTATCATAACCAAAGTCTGAAGACTTACTCCTTACTCTGGGCTATTACAATGCAAATGGACTTTATATTTCAGGAACCCTAGAAAATACATTAGGGGGTTCTTGGTCAGTTTCAGAGCCCACATAGTCAACTGAACCATTTGAGACCTGGACCCAGTGGCTTGAAAAACATGGCAGGTGTATGGTGTGTGCATGCTCAAAATCCTGAAAGGAGGATAGAGAAACGATTGCATTGTGGCTATTTCCCATTAGGGGGTGACTTCTCTCTCTCCCTTAGGAGTGCAAATGCCCTATAGCAAAAACTATGAACAAAGCAATAATGGGAAAAAAAAAAAAAAAAAAGGCACTGTTTGTCTAACAGAGGAAGTGAATTGCCCCCTTAATATGTTTTTAAAAATTACTCATTATCTGTGTCCAAACGCAATGTAAGCGACATGAAGACAAGGATTTTATCTCTATTATTCCATGTATTATACTCAGTACCTAGAAAAATATCCAGATGTTAGATGATAAAAACTAGTTTCTAAGTAGGATGGATGAATGTCCATATGGCCCTATCACTTTCAAATATCTGTTTGGAAGTGAATATCTGTGTCAATACCTGTTACATAGAACAGCCCAGTGCTGGCCGTGCCCTGCTGGCTGCGGGAGAAAGCACAGTGGTCACGAATGTGATCAGGGCACAAGTGACAGCTGCAGGAGTCCAGAGCATAAATAGAGATTAATCATTAAGAGAGAGCAGGAATGGGACCAGCAAGTGGTGTAATGACTATGTCGTTTGACTCCCATGTAGTCAACTGCAGTTCGAGTCCCAGACACGGTGACTTAAACTCAAGCCGGGCGTGTGTGCGTGCATGCCCAAGATTCTGAGAGGAGAATGGAGGAGAAGGGATTGCAGTGTGGCCATCCCTCCTGGGGGGGGGGGGGTGTGATTTCTCGCTTTCTGTCTCTCTGTCTCTCTCTGTCTTTCTGGAGAGCCCACGCACCCTATAGCAAAAACCTCTCCAAAAAAATGTAAAAAATAGAAAAGAAAAAAGAAAAGAAAAGAAAAAAGAAAAGAAAAGAAAAACGAGAAGAAAAGAAAAGAGGGAGAAGGAATTATGAGTAAGAGATAAGGAAAACATGAAAATATGGCAGTAGTAGGGAAAGGTTTGCTTTCTTTTTTTTTTTGGAGAGGTTTTCACTATAGGGCGCATGCGCTCGCCAGACAGACAGGGAGAGACATAGAGACAGAAAGCGAGAAATCACCCCCCAGGGGGATGGTCATGCTGCAATCCCTTCTCCTCCATTCTCCTCTCGGGATCCTGGGCACGCACGCACATGCGCCCGGCGTGAGTTTTAAGCCACCGGGTCTGGGATGCGAACCGCGGTCGACTATGTGGGAGTACAGCAACATAGCCATTACGCTAACTGCTGGTTCCCAATGTGATGTTCTAATATACAATGTCTTTTACACTGTTGAATGATCAAAGCACTCATTTCTCCTCTCTTTTTTCCTAAATTGCCCTCTTTCTTTGGTCCAGGCACTGTTTTACTTTTGACCCAGCAATGCTAACTTAAATTCTACCTCTGGCCTTTTGGATTTGAAATCAGTTTTTGATCTTCTTGTCATTTGAACCTCAACTTTTCCCAAAGGACTATCCTGTGCTCATTACCCTGAGTTTAGATGGAAATTCATGCCCACATTGCAAATCCTTGCAATCTTACACTAAGTATCCTCAGTGGAATTGAACCTAACTTTTCTGTAAAGTGAGAGATGAGAGTAAATTAGGATCAGCTGTTAAAATAAATTTCATAAAAGGCAAATACTACACAAATGTATGATTAGTATTCAACAAAATGTATTGGATGCTTTGTTTCCTAAGCATTATGTAAGTGCTGTTATTATCTCCGTTTTTTTCTCTCTAACAGTGACCCATAGACCTGTGATACTGGTCTTATCTACACCCATTCTCCTTGAAGAGAAATGAGTAATAATTCTCTTGCTTGCTTCCTTGTTTCATTGGGGTTCCTCCCTAACTCTTTTATCTCTCATTGCATAATCCAAGTAACAACTCTCTCTGGATATGTCTCAATTTAACATCTCTACTCACTCGTCCTCCTGTAACCTAAGGCCACATTTCAAATCCTTAAGGATGGCTATGAACGCTTATTTTCAATTCAAGAGATTTGGTAAGATTATCCAGGTATTATCTATAGGTAAAGGAAATTTAATGGTTCAGAACCACCCCTGAACATTTAAATATTTGAAGACTGAGTAGGTAAGATAAAGCTCTCAAAAGAGGCAGAGAAAAACACTCAAGAGGCAAGAGGGAAAACTGAGATAAAGAAAGTACTCTTTGTATTATTATTATAGCCACCCTAGGGAGTGTGACGAGATTCCCAATCAGTTAGGGTTACAGGCACATACACCATGGCCAACCTGTTCAGGTTGTCCCAGGAACTAAGCCCAGGCTTCCCATGCAACTTCGAGACTCTCAGGCAGTGGTGCTACCTATGTGCCCCCATAACTGGGCCTTATTTTGGTTTCGATTTGCATTTTCCCAATCACTAATAATGTTAAGCATGTTTTCATGTGTTGATAGCTCATTTATATATAGTCTTTTCAGAATGTCTATTCAAACCTTTGTTCATTTTAAAATCCGGGTCTTTTGTTATTGAGTTATAAGAGTTTTGGGACCAGCAGATGGTGTAATGGTTATGTCACTGGATTTCCACATGGTTTAAGTCCCAGACCCAGCAGCTTAAAACTCACATTGCGTGTGTTTGCATGTGTACGTGGAGAATGAAGGAGGAGGGATCGTGGCTTGGCCATTCCTCCTGGGGGTTGATTTCTTGCTTTCTATCTCTCTGTCCCTCTCTGTTTCTCCAGCAAGCGCATGTGCTCTATAGCAAAAATCTCTCAAAAAATAAAAAAGACTTTAAAAATATCTATTTTCCATACTAGACCCATAGCAAGTACACTGTTTGCAAATATAGTCTCACATTCTATGGTTGTGTTTTCATTTTCTTGATAGTATTCTTTGATGCCCAAAATTATTTAATTTTGACAAAATCCAATTTATCTATTTTATTTTTTAAAAGAATTATTTATTTATGTAATTAATTCCATTTGTTATTATTATTTTTTAATTTGACCAGAGACAGACAGAGAGAGAAAGGGAAAGCGAGCAAGCAAGTGGGCAGGTTCAGGACTCAAACTGTGGTTGGCCATGTGAGAATCCAGCACCTTTAACCACCATGCCTTCTGCTGGCCCTTCTATTTTCTTCTCTTTTGATGTTTGTCCTTTAATAGAAAGCAACCTCTAATGTGTCCTGGTCATATCTTATTCTCTTATCCTCCATTTCCCCATCACTTCAGGACTTGGGGCAACCATACACACACCAGCTGTATCTTTCTACCTCCTGTAGCTGAGACTCAAACCATGCTCAGTCATGTGAGAGCCAGCTACCTTAACCATTAGACCATGGGTCAGCCCAGCCCAGTTTGGGTTACTTTGAAATAAGGATATATGAATTCTCCAAGTTTGCTCTTTTTCAGGATTATTTTGGTTATTTAGGGCCCCTTGAAATTCCACCTGAATTTTTAGATCAACTTGTGAATTTTTGCAAAAGAATGTGCTTACATGTGCAAATGATCCAACTTAGAATTCTTTTTTTTTTTTTTTTTTGGAGAGGTTTTTGCTATAGGGCATGTGCACTCACCAGAAAGACAGAGAGAGACAGAGAGACGGAAAGTAAGAAATCACCTCCCAGGGGGATGGTCATGAAGCAATCCCTTCACCTCCAATCTCCTCTCAGGATCTTGGGCACGCATGCACGCGCACCCGGTATGAGTTTAAGCCACCAGGTTCAGGTTTTGAACCATTGTCAATTACATGGGAGTCCAGTGACATAGCCATTATGCTAACTGCTGGTCCCCCAACTTAGAATTCTAAACGACCTTAGAGATCATTTAGTCAAACATTCTTACTTGATACAGGAAGAAAGTTGGGTGAATTTCCAAAGTCATGAAATGAGCTTTTAGAAGACCCAACTATAGAATTCTGGTCATCTAAGTCCCAAACTAAAGTTATTTCTGCTATACCATGCTACTTTTTAAAATGGAAGGTCTGTAGCATTACACAAAACAAGAGAAAAATAGAAACCAAAACAAACAAACAAAAATCTTGTTATGTCAACAGTCTGAAGTTAGAATTGCTTGGATGATTTTTCCGACCTGGGCACCACAAATTCTGCTTTGAAAATAAATATGACTTTTAAGCATTTACCAAATAAATATTGTAAGAAGTTTATATTCAATATTATTCTGGGTTCTTTAATTGTAAGCAACAGACAATGATATTAATGAAGTTAAGAAAGAAGTCTATGTTCCTCACAAAATCAAATGAAAACCAAATAACTAAGTCTTAGAAAACAACCAAAATGGCTCACAGGATCTCAGTAACAATAATTCTCATAGACTGTGTTCACTTCAATGTGTTTCCATTCAAGATTCAAATTTCTGGAAAGGGATGTGTATTATCTTAGCCTTGGTCATGTGACTACACTTGAGCACGGAGTAGGAGTCTGTGATTGATGGTCTTCTGGAATCACATAGAGTAATGGAGAAGCAGGTCCTCAAAACATGAGATACTGCCTGCCCAGAAATAAAACTTGCCCACTACAAATACATTGCCTCGTTTAATCCTGACAACACTATGGGGCATTAATCCATTTTTCTGAGAAGAAAACTGAGAATCAGAGAGGTGAAGAGAGCTCAATGTGGTCATCACGTGATTTCTTTTGACTCAGCCCTGAGACCGTGTCTGCTCTGAGTGCGATCTTTCCTACACCTTTGCTGCCCTCTCTGTTCTCAATCCTGTTGTGAAGTTAGGGTAAGTTGTAATAGGCTCATATTTGGCAGGAGAAGTCACTCCCTGATTGGATTCTGAGCTAAAAATGGAATGCACAACTACGACGCTCTATTTTTTTTAGAGAGAGATATTTTGCTACAGGGCACGTGCGCTCACCAGAGAGAGAATCAGAGTGATATCAAGCAAGAAATCACTCCCCAGGGGAGATGACCATGCTGCAATCGCTTCTCCTCCATTCTCCTCTTGGGATCCTGGGCACTCATGCACATGCACCTGGCATGAGTTTTATGCCACTAGATCTGGGACTCAAACCATGGTTAACCATGTGGGAGTCCAGCAATATAACCATTATGCCATTTTCTGGTCCCTCCTCTCAGAATTTTGGACAGGGACCAGCAGTTAGCGTAATGGCTATGTCGCTGGACTCCCATGTGGTTGACGGCGGTTCAAGTCCCAGACCAGGTGGCTTAAAACTCAGGCTGGGTGCACGTGCGTGCGTGTTCAAGATCCCAAGAGGAGAATGGAGGAGAAGGGATTGTGGTGTGGCCATCCTCCCTGGGGGATTTCTCGCTTTCTGTCTCTCTGTCTTTCTGGCGAGCACACATGCCCTGTAGCAAAAACCTCTAAAAAAAAAAAAAAGAAAGAAAGAAAGAAAGAAAGAAAGAAAGAAAGAAAGAAAAGAAAAGAAAAGAAAAGAAAAGAAAAGAAAAGAAAAGAAAAGAAAAGAAAGGAAAAGAAAAGAAAAGAAAAGAAAAGAAAAGAAAAGAAAAGAAAAGAAAAGAAAAGAATTTTGGGCATACATGCACACGTGCCTGGCATGAGTTTTAAGTCACCAGGTCTGGGACTCAAACTGCTGTCAACTATGTAGGAGTCCAGCAACATAACTGTTATGCCAGCTGCTGGCACCAATGTTCTCTTTCTAAAACATTGTGTCCTTCTTGTAGTCACATTATTGTTTAATCCCTCCATATCCACTGTAGTGTAAGTTAGTAATAGGTAAGTCATCTGTGCTGTGCACATCTCTTTTTTGTCACTAGATATGTTTTTAACCTAATTTAGTCAGCATTGACAGCCATAGCAAAACACCATAGACCTGGTGACTTAAATTATTTGTTTTTTTTATTATGATTATTTATATTTTTTTAGTCACTGTACACCTTTATACAAAGTAAATTTTGCCACCTTGAATACACTGTACATTGGTCAGTCAAAGATACCGCCATACACAATACGATCAGCGATTTTCCATTCTTCTGTCCATGACTTGCTCTGCTCCCTTTTCCCCTTGATTCCCTACCCCCCTCCCCATTGCCCACCCTTCTCCTGCACTGTTTTTAGTTTGCTATTATGATTTTTTTAATTTCAAGAAAAGCAGTATTTAGTTTTAATGCATCAAAATCAAAAAAATTTAAGGAAAATTTGCTTATGACTAAAAGCTAGGAAACAAGTTAAAATTCTGTCCAAACAGTAGGTAGACACTAAAAACTCAAACAACATATATGCACAGAGCTAAAATCTAGTAACAGTTGCACTATAGTTTTCTTTTGAAACATTTTTTTTCTCTCTCCATTCCCCCTTTTACCAAAGAGAAGCATAAACTAAAAACTAACTTATTTGCAAAAAAATAAGTTTAGTCCCAGTTTGATCTGTTATTTGCACAAAACCCAATAAGAATATTAATTGATTTAGTTGGCTTTGCTGGAACCTTTTATCAGGAACTTCAGATTAGACTCTTTAAAAGGCCTCCCATGGGGAACCAGCAGTTAGCGTAATGGCTATGTCGCTGGACTCCCACGTAGTCGACCGCGGTTCGCGTCCCAGACCTGGTGGCTTAAAACTCACGCCGGGCGCGTGTGCGTGTGTGCCCAAGATCCCAAGAGGAGAATGGAGGAAAAGGGATTGCGGAGTGACCATCCCCCCGGGGGGTGATTTCTCACTTTCTGTCTCTATGCCTCTCTCTGTCTATCTGGCGAGTGCACGCGCCCTATAGCAAAAACCTCTCCCAAAAAAAAAAAAAAAAAGTTAAAGGCCTCCTATGGCTCAGTGGCTTAAATTATAGAAATATATTTTTCACAGCTCTGGAGTCTGGAAATCCAATATGATGAATGATTTAGTTTCCTAGTGTTGTCTTTCTTCCTGGCTTACAGATTTTTGTTTTGTCCTTACATGTCAGAGAGAGAACTCGGGTCTGTCTTCATCTTTTTTTTTTTTTTTTTTCTAAAGAGATTTTTGCCATAGGATATATGCGCTCACTGGAGAGACTGAGAGACAGAGAGCGAGAAATCACTCCCCAGGGGGATGATCACTCCACAATCCCTTCTCCTCCATTTTCCTCTCAAGATTTTGGGCACACACGCATAAGTGCCCAGTGTGAATTTTAAGCTGCTGGGTTTGGGACTCAAACTGCTATTGACTACATGGGAGTCCAACAATGTAACCATTATGCCATCTGCTGGTCCCTCTTCATCTTCTTATAAGGACAGTAATCCTGTCACAAAGGCTTACTCACGTGATCTCATCTCAACCTCATCACTCTCCAAAGGCTCCATGCACAAATATCATCACACTGGGGATTAGGGCTTCAACCTATAAATTTGGGGAGGGACAAAAATATTTGGTCTAAAATATTACATATTACTTCAACAGAAGGTGGTAAAACTGGATAGATATGAAATTCAGTAGTTTCATATAATGCAGAGTGATTGTTAACAGCTTCTATGGGACAAAAATAAAAAGAGTGTAGGTTGAGAAAAATTTAGGTCTACCCACAGTTTGGCAAGATTTTTGCTTATTACTTCTTCCTAAGTGGTGATAATAATAAGCTCCGAATTAATTAGACTTAATGGATATAAGAATTTTGTCTAGCAAAAGAACCCTTTCCTACTAGAAGTTTTTTACTGCTTTTTTAAAAATTATTTATTTAATCTTATTATTTTTTAATTTGACCAGAGAGAGGGAAAGTGAGAAAGCAAGCCATCAAGTACAGGACTCGAACTGTGGTCAGCCATGTGGGAGTCCAGCCGCCCAAACACCATGCTACCTGACTGCCCCCTGCTGCATGTTTTAATGACATAGTCTTTTAATTGTTTACTTTGGATTTTGTTAAAAAAAAAAAAAAAAACTGTAGCTAAGATCCACAAAAGTATATTATTTTTTAAATCTTAAAAAATAAGTGAAAATAAATAGTTCTAGTTATTTGGTTTAGTTACTAGAGATCATCTTTTTTTTTTAATTCTGAGAAGTTTTTGTTAAATGTTGGTTTGCCTAAATTTGTTTTAAACATACTTTACCATCTTTTTCAGAAGCTAGAAGCAGAGAGAATATTTCCTAAATCATTTTGTGAAACCAGCATTACCGTAATACCAAAATCTGACAAAGACATTACCAGGAGACAAAATTGCAGACCAATATCTGTCATAAACATAGATGGAAAAATCTTTAATAAAACATTAAGAAACTGAATTTAAAATGTATAAGAAGAATTACAACACAGCCAGGTAGAATTTTTCTCAGGTATGCAAGCTTTGTTAAACATTTGAAAATCAATACAATCCCTCACATCAATAGATTAAAGAAGAAAAATCACAGGATCGTATCAATGGGTACAGAAAAAGCATTTGACAAAATCCAACACCAATATGTGATAAAAACCCTCAGCAAACTAGAAGTACAGGGAAACTTTCTCAACTTGCTAAAGAACATATACAAAATGTGCAGTGGATTTCATAGTTAATGATGAGAAACTCAAAGTTTTCCTGCTCAGATGAAAAACAAGGCAAGGATATTCCCTTTTACCAATGTATTTCAATATTATTGTATTGGAAGTCTTAGCTCATTCAATAAAATGAGAAAAGGAAGTAAAAAATATATGGATTTGGAAAGAAAGCTAAAATTGTCTTTATTTATAGATGACATGATCATTTACAGATAATTAGTAAGAATAGACAAAAAGCTCCTAGACCTGATAAACATTTATAGCAAATTTTCAGGATACAAGTTTAATATACAACAGTCAATTGTTTTCTATATACCAATAATAAGCAATCAAAACTTGAAATTAAAACACTTTACCATTTACATTAGCATGCCCCCAAAATGAAATACTTAGGTATAATGTAAAGAAACACGTGTAAGTTATTTTTTAAGGAATTGTTTATTTATTCATTTAAATTTGACCAGAGAAAGATACAGAGAGAGAGAGAAAGTGAGAAAGCAAGCCACCAGGTTGAGGACTTGAACTGTGGTCAGCCATGCGGGAGTGTCCAGCACCTTAACCACCACACCATCTGCAGGCCCCTAAATATGTATAAGTTCTATATGAGAAAAACTACAAAGAAATCAAAGAAAAACTAAATAAATGAAGACACTCTATGATCATGGACAATAAGACTTAATATTGTCGTTTTTTTTTTTTTTTCATTTAAATTTCCAGAGGGTATATGTGTTTGCCAGAGAGAGAGAGAGAGAGAAAGCACCCCCTAACTTGGTGTGGTTGCAGTGAAATCCTTTTTTCTCCATTTCTCCCTCCCATAGGGGTTTTAAGCATGTATACATATGTACCCACCATGTTTTATAAGCCACCAGGGTCAGGATTCAAACCACAGTTGGCCATATGGGATCTTTCTCCCAATGCATAGTGCTTAACCACTGTGCTATTGGGCTGGCCCCTCAGTATTGTTTAGATATCAGATCTTCCCAATTTGCTTTATTGATTCAATGCAATCTCAATATCAGTAAGTTGTTTTTGCGGATTTTAACAAATTGATTCTCAAGTTTATAGGGAGAGGCAAAAGACTCAAAACAGGGACCAGCAGTTAGTGTAATGGCTATGTCCCTGGACTCCCACATAGTCGACCGTGGTTCAAGTCCTGGACCCGGTGGTTTAAAACTCACGCCAGGCGCGTGTGCGTGCGTGCCCAAGATCCCGAGAGGAGAATGGAGGAGAAGGGATTGCGGCTTGGCCATCCCCCTTGGGGGGTGATTTCTCGCTTTCTGTCTCTCTGTCTCTTTCTGTCTGTCTGGCTAGCACACACGCCCTAAAAGCAAAAACCTCCCCCCCCCCCCAAAAAAAAGACTCAAAATAGACAACTCAGTACTGAAAGAGAACAACGTATTAGACTTCAAGACTTACTATCAAGCCACAGAAATCGAGGTCAGTAGGTGGCATGGTGGTTAAGGTGCTGGATCCTACCTGGTCAAATTGGCAGTTTGAGTCCTAGATTTAGTGGCTTGAAAATCATGCCAGGCACGTGTACATGTGTGCCTAAAATCCCAAAGAGACTAGAGAAAAGCTTGGGTGTGACCACCCCTCACTTGGGGGTGATTTCTCATTCTTTCTCTTTCTCTCTCTTTCTCTCTGATGAGCACATTCACTCTATAACAAAAACTTAAAAAGAAAAAAAAAGCTACAGGAATGAAGACAATGTAGTATTAGCAAAATAAGCTAATAGCTCAATGGATCAAAATGGAAAACCCAGAAATAGACTCATATAAATACTGTCAACTAATCTTCGTCAAAGGAATATAGACCATACAACAGAGAAAAGATAATCTGTCTACAAGTCTAGCAGAGCTACGGCCACATACAAAACACACACACACACACACACACACATACACACACACACACACAAACTAAACACAGACCTTATGTTTTCACAAAAATAAATTCAAAATAGATTAAAAGCCTAAGCGTAAAACACAAAAATATAAAACTTTTAGAAGATAATGTAGGAGAAAATCTAGATGACTTTAGATATAGCAATGATTTTTAGGTACTCCACCAAAGGCAAAGTACATATAAAAAATAATCAGTTAGTTAGTCTTTTATAAGATAAAAGTTGCTGCACAGGGTAGTGGGATGTAGATTTGGTACAAAAGTAACGCAGCTCTCTGCAACGCTACACGCATATGAGTAAGTCCTGGGTTCATGTCGCAGAGTCTTTTGTATGTATCAGTTATGTGCTAGGTTGTCGAGAAAGTCATGATGTGTCTTTCTGTGCTTTTCTATGCAAAAATGCATCATGACTTTCCCGACAACCCAATATATACATGCTAATGTTCAGAGCGTCTTGACAATAGATTGGAAGAGTTTTTCTAACTCTAAAAGTGTGACACTGCCACTCATGATGCAAATATCTGAATTATCTATGAAATAGAGCTAGCTCCATGGAGTGATGGCAATATATTGCTCAAGAGAAGTTAGATCCCAAATGGCAACTGTGGCTTGAATCATCAACTTGGTCAGCCTGAAACATGCTGGGCATGTATGCAAGTGCCCATAATTCAACAGGCTGGATGTCTAGAAGGTGCTTCTCTCCCTCTCTCTTTCTTCTCTCTCCACCCTCCACTCCCAATGCACACACATGTACTTTATCATGGGAAAGAAAAAATAAAAAGGGTTGACCTTGTGGAAGAGTGATTAAGAGAATCAGATCCCACATGACTAACCATGCAGTTTGAGTCCCAGCCATCGCAGCATGAAAAACACGCCAGGTATGTGTGCAAGCATGCCCAAAATTTTGCCAGAGGGTACATGTGCTCACCAGAGAGAGATAGCTGTGGAGGGGGGGGAGTGTATCAAGAAAGCACTTCCCTTGGAGAATGTCCATGCTACAATATCTTCTCCTCCATTTCTCCTTCCATTTGGGGTTCTGGGCACACACACACACACACACTCTTGTGCCTGGAGTGTTATTTAAATTGCTGGGCCTAGGACTTGAACTGCAGTCAGCCATATGGGATCCAGCTGCCTTAACTACCATGCCACCAGTTGGTCTGGCCCAGATCTCTTAGAGAGCATCTTAGTGGAAAGATTTGTTTGTGCACTTTGTTAGTCAACTCTCCTTAGTAGCTCTATACTCATCCTGCCAACTCCAGGTTCCTTTTGGTCTGTGAGAGCTGTAGCGAGTAAAAAAAAAATTTTTTTTTAAGAGGTTTTCGCTATAGGGCACGTGCACTCGCCAGACAGACAGAGAGAGACAGAGAGACAGAAAGCAGGAAATCACCCCCCAGGGGGGATGGCCACGCCGCAATCCCTTCTCCTCCATTCTCCTCTCGGGATCTTGGGCACGCACGCACACGCGCCCGGCGTGAGTTTAAGCCACTGGGTCCAGGACTCAAACTGCAGTCGACTACATGGGAGTCCAGTGACATAGCCATTACGCTAATTGCTGGTCCCGCGAGTAAAAATTTTAACAGCGAAAGTTCACATTTACTCATATTCATTTCTGTTGAACTGCTAAATTATCAAATTTCATATGCATAATTGACAGTGAAAATTGTCTAGACATAAGAAACATTATCATACTAGCAGATGGTGTAATGGTTACTTTGCTGAACTCCCATATAGTAGACCATGATTTGAATCCTGAACCAGGCAACTTAAAGCTCACATTGGACACGTTTGCATGCGTGCCCAAGATCCCGAGAGTAGAATGGAGAAGGGATTGAGATGTGATCATCCCCATACACACACACTTCCTGTCTCTCTCTCTGTCTCTCCAGTGAGTACACATGCCCTATAGCAAAAAATCTCTCCAAAAAAAAAAAAAAAAAAAAAAAGAAACATTGTCAAAAATACATATCTGAGCCGGCCCCATAGTACAACAATTAAGCGCTGTGCAGAGGAAGCTGCATCTCATGTGCTCTACCAGGGTTTGAGTCCCAGGACAAGTGCATGTGCCCAGGATGCTGACAGGATGGAGAATTAGAGGAAAGAAGACTGGAGCATAACCAGAAAAAAAAAGAAAAAAAAAAGTGAAAGTCTTGGTACCATAAGATGCTTGGCTAATCTTGTAAAGATTTTTGTTCTTTTATTTATTTTATTTATTAAATATTTTACAAAGGAGAATTAGGCAAAAAATGTTTATTAGGTCATTGGGAAAATCATGGCAAATTTTTCTGTTTTTCTGTGCAAAAATGTATCATGATTTTTCTGATGACCCAGTATTTTTCAAGTGCTACTGAAAAAACTGAATTCAATTTACCTACTTCCCCAAGAATTATAGGATCAGCAGCTAAACATATCTACTGAAACATTTTATCATTAAATGGAAAAATACTTATTATTAAAAGGAAGCTGTAGGTGTTGTTAACCTCTCCTTCCCTCCCCATATTACTACTTTTTAATGTATTTTTAAAATTTAATTGTATGTTGCCATGGCACACAATAGTTTTTCAAAAAACATAAATTATGTTACCCATCAAATAAAGGATTTGCTGGAACAACTGGATATACACCTGCAGAAATGAAACTGAACCCTCTTACTGTTTCTTCCATGTGAAAACAAGGCTATAGAAATCATGGGACCAGCAGGCAGTGTGGCGGTTAAGGCACTGGACTCTCACAGAATCAACCACAGTTTGAGTCTCAGACCTGACAGCTTGAAACTCACGTGGTGCACCTGTGCTTGCACGTCCAGAATCCCAGGAGGAGATTGGAGAAGGGATTGTGGCATGGACATCCCCCCCTGGGAGGGTGATTTCTCACTTTCACTCTCTTTGTCTCTCTGTCTCTCTGGCAAGCGCATGTGCCCTTCAGCAAAAAGTCCTTTCTCAAAAACAACAACAAAACTATAGAAATCATAACTTTAAGTAATTCTGATAAATTAGCACAGTGAGTGATTAGAATAAGCCTTCTGGTTGATTATAGACTTTGAACTTCATTTTACCTTCTCTTGTAAGGATTCATGTATACAATCAACACGATGAAATAACAGTTGATTGTTAGAGTAGATGGTCCCTTCATTGGGATGAACATAAACACCTTGGTTCTTTTCTAATATTTTTCTGGGAAGAAAATTCCACAGTGTTTATTAGATACTCATCTGCACCTAGGGACAAAAGCATGGAAGAGGAAAAGACTTAATAGGGAAATTTTGCTTTGTAAGTTATCTGTTTGGGGTTGGCTCCATAGCACTGTGAATGAGTGCTGTACATTATGAGCTGCATCCACATGGCCAACTGCAATTCGAATTCCAATCCCACATTTTAAAAAACATGCCTGGCATGCGTGTGCACGTGTGTGTGTGAGCCCTAAATCTTCATGGGATAAAGAAATGGAGGGAAAAAATAATGTGGCATGACCATGAACCATTGGGGGTGTTTTCTCTCTGATGAGAGTGCATGTGCCGTCTGAGGGAAAAAGGAACAATTATGGATTGCATATTTTTGGACTTCCTTTGACTTTTCAAAATTTCCATGTGCCTCTTTTTTTTTTTTAACAAAGATATGTCAACATCTCCAGGAAATTGTTTCTTTTTCTGATATTTCCTCTTTTTCTTCTTTCTAGATATTTCTACTTTGACATCACTGCAAAGATCTTTCCAGAGCCAAGATGACCCATTTCTTTCCTTGGATTTCTCTTTAAAATGTCAAAGACAAGTCTCAGCCCTACTTTTTTGACACTCACCTTAAAAATTTCTACTAGATCTGAACTAGCAACACACCCAAATAAATTATGTCTGACCCTAGAGCGGTTGTATATGTGGATGGCATGTGAATTCATGAATGGTTTAAACCTACTTTAAGTCAATTCGTTCATTATAATGTATAGATTATTTGTGATAGTTAGTGGTAGTCGCCAAGAGAGTTCATTGAGGCTGAACTAAATCTCTTCAAACTTGCTAATGGTTTATAACAAAAGTGAGTCTTGGACCAAAATCTACCACATAGACATTTATTAAACAAAGATTATTAGCAAGCAGGTATATAGAACAGCACAAAATCATTCATATAATTGCTTACATAAACTCTATGAATCCTAGTTCTCTATACCTTAAGAGATTTGAACACTACTTCCGTAAGAGCACACTTTGGTATTAGCACAATATTCTGGAGGCAGAAACATTCCAGGGGCACAGTATCTTTTTATTTTTTATTTTTTTTTTTTGCTATAGGGCATGCGCACTCATCAGAGAGACAAAGAGAAGGTGAGAAATCACCCTTGTCCCCAGGGGGATGGCCATGCTGCAATCCTTGCTTCTCCATTCTCCTCTCGGGATTTTGAGCACGCACATACATATGACCACGTGAGTTTCAAACACCAGGCCTAGGACTCAAACCATGTTCAACCATACAGGAGTCCAGTGTCTTAACCACTATACCATCTGCTGGCCCCAGGGTCACATTACCTTTAGGGATCATTCGTAATGATACAGGCTTATTAGATTCTTAAACCTTGTTCATGCGATAACAGAAAGTAGTCTAATATCATATATATATATATATATATATACATATATATATATATGTATATATATATATATATACACACACACACACACACAAACACACACACATTTTATATATATGTGTGTGTGTGTGTGTGTGTGTGTGTGTGTATACATATATATATATAGCTTCACTAGTAAGGCACTATCTAGCCTTTGGTATAGTAATTAGGAGAGCCTTTGGGTTGATGGGAGGTATTATATATAGAGATCCAAAGCAAATATGCCATAGCTGCTTATGAGATGCAACTTTTCCTAAATATGAACATCCCTAAAATTGTAAATTTCTGATAGGGTCACTCACTGGAATCCTATAATTTAGCTCAAACTAAAATATATTCTTTCACTGTCAAGGCTAAAATGCTTTATAGTAAAATAAAAACATCGCGATAGTCCCTTAAACTAGTCCCCCCTATTCTTGAGACATCCACACATGACCCTCTTTAAGCAAAATCATCTCTTTCTCTCTGCAAAACAGCACTTGAGAGAGCAGGTTGTTGAGCTGCATGAGGACTGTTCAGAGTTAAGGCAACGGTTCTGCAGTCTCAAAGCCAAGAATGAAGAGCATATCCGGCCTACACCAGCCTGGTGGCTGAGTATATACACAAGTCAACAATATAACGCAGCTAATGTGACTCGCCACCTTCCTGAGAGATTAGCCCTCCTTCGGACTGGCATTTTCTAGCAATAGTGCTTTCCACCTTCTCTGTCACCCAAGGTCATAATCTTGATGAATTCTGCCTCTGCAATTTCCACATCCATTTAATCATGAGACCTATCTATTCTTCCTCTATGGTATTTCCCCACTGACTACATAATTTGTGGGGCCCAGTGCAAAATAAAAATGTAAGACTACTATTCAAAAGCAGGAAAAAGATACTGCTGAAGGAACTAATTGGTCTTTCATGGTCTTTCTCAATTTCTCATAGTGTTGTTTTGTTTTGTTTTGCTTTAGGGTGCATGCACTTGCCAGAGACAGAGTGAAAAAACACCCTCCAAGGGGGATGGTCACAGCACAATCCCTTCTTCTCCTTTCTCTCCCGGGGTCTCGAAGACGCATGAACATGGCAGGGTTTTCAAGCCACTGGGTCCAGGACTTGAACCATGGTTGGCCATGTGGGAGTCCAGCAAAGTAACTGGTATCCCATCTGTTGGCCTCTATCATAGTGTTTGTTATTTGTGATGAAATGGTCACTCCTCAGACACTGTGTCACTCAGACCTCTGCTCTAAGATGATCTAGTACCTGCTTCCCATTTTCACCAGGTGCTGGATTGTGTTGCAGGATCCAGCTGGGGTGGAGTAAGCCCTCTGCTCCAACCTCAAATGCACAGTGACCCACATGATCGCAACCTCCATTCCAGGACGGGTTCGGTCCCTTGATAGAAAAGAGCAAGAGGCTCACTATCGTGGAGTTGCCCATTGAATGCAGCAGGGCCTAGCCAGCTGGGGCTGAGACAACTGCCTCCAGGCTCTGCCATGAGATGCCACAGGACACGCACACTCAGCTCCAGTCCTCCCCAGTCCTGCACCAGACACCACTGTGGGCAGCAGGCAGCAGTGGTCAGTAGGCTAGAGCAGGGAGGAAGTCAGGCAGGGCCTAAGACACCAGAGGATGATGAGGCTGGTGGTGGAGAACCACTGGGAAGACGGGGAAACTGTGGAAGATAGGACTGCATGTGAGCAGGGGCTCAAAACCTCCTTTGTCCTATAGGCCTATAGGATTTTACTTTCAATACACAGATGCAAAGATAACATTATTAAGAAATTCAGGATTGACCACACTCTTCCGTTTCTGCAATTTAGTTTCCAGATGAACTCAGACCTTTATGTCCTCTTGCCTGCTCGATGCCAGAGCTCCCTAGCTGACCTCTCCCTTGGGACACCTCCCTGTCAGAGCTCCACAGGGACAATCGGTCAGTGCCACTCCCTGTTGAGACACACCTTGGCTTTCCTTATTCTTAGGATTCTCAGTTGCATTCATTACTCTTTGGGAACTAGTCTCAATGTAAATGTTCTAGTCATGTATCTCAATATTAGCCATTTTCATGGCCGTATTTCTTCTCTACATATTTGTATTTGGACAGTGGTTTCCAAAGTAGTGCCTTTATTCTTCAAGACTGATCCACCACCCTTTCAGGTCCATCCCATGCTACCTTACCCTCATAAAGCCAGTTTACAACAGGTCAGCCTTCTCTGACCATGCACGTGACACGTCCTCATTCATCCTTAGCGTTCCTTGCATCTACAGTCCTTAAACTTTGCTGTGTCTTTTCCTCATAATATAACTACAAGCTATTCAGATACCATAGAGCATAGATACCTTTCAGAGAATGATATTATGTTCCTATTAGGAGATCAAGGAATATTTCTTCACTGAATAAATGAATTGATTTTTGCTCATTGTAGTGGGTTGAATGGTGCCTCCTGCCCTGCCCACAAAAAATATGTTCATGTCCTAACCCAGAACATTCAAAGGTGATCTCAATGGAAGAAAATAAATAAATGAATAAGATTCTTTGCTAATGTAATTAAAATAACAGTCTTGAGATGATTACCTGAATTACCCAGGTAGGCTGTAAAGTCAATGACAAGAGTCCTTATAAAACACAGAAGAAAAGAAACAGAGAAGTGAAGGCCCCGAGAAGATGAATGTACTCATGGGAGTGATGAATCCACCAGCCAAGGAACACCAGGTGTCACGAAACTGGAAGTGGGGTGGAGGAGTTTTCCCCTATAGCCCCCAAAGGCAACTGGGCCCAGCCACCACATGGGTCTTATAGACTTCTGTCCTCCAGGGCTGTGAGACAACACATTTCTCTTGTTGAAGCCACCTCATTTGTGGTCATGTGTTATGGTAGCCATGGAAACAAATACCTCCATCATTTCCTTGTGTTGTTTGTAGAAAGTGATCTTTGTCACTTCCTTGTATGTTCTACAATAGTAGAACCTTTTTATTTTAGAGACTACAGGAACAATTGTTCCAGGCTCATTCTATAATATGGACTAATTAAATTTTTAAAAAACGGTATCTATACAAGGAATCCCTCAAATCTGTCAAATACTGATACTCAAATTACATAATCCTACAAGAATGATGTCTTACTCTAATAGTCATAAATCCCTTTAGTGTGTTCACAGATAAGCCTTTTGAGATTATTGTGGATTCACATACAGTTCTAAGAAGTAATAGTGGTCCCACGTACCCTTCACCCAGTTTTCTAAAATGGTAACATTTTGAAAAGCTACTGTGCAATTCCATAACCAAGATGTTTGTTTGTTTGTTTATATTTTTAGAGAGGATTTTTCTATAGGGCACGGGCGCTCGCCAGAGAGACAGAGAGAGACAGAGAGACAGGAAGCAAGAAAACACTCCCCAGGGGGGATGGCCATGCCTCAATCCCTTCTCCTCCATTCTCCTTTCAAGATCTTGGGCATGCACGCACATGCGCCTGGCATGAGTTTAAGTCACCAGGTCTAGGACTCGAACCATGGTTGACTACATGAGAGTCCAGCGACATAGCCATTACGCTAACTGCTGCAGGTCCCAAAAGTGAGATGGTTTTAAAATGTTTGGAGATGATATATGACTCAAAGTTATCCTATATAGTAAATTACTAATTCAATCGAATTATTGAATTATTGGTGGAATTTTACTGTGCTTGACACTATTTTGATGTTCAGTCACCCCTTCAGGAAAAGCTCAAAAATACTAAGTGAAATGCTCCAAAATGAACTTAATATGTTAAGGACTTGATAGGAAAAAGTGGCCTACCATGTATGAGCAAATCAGTTCAAGTTTTAGCTCCCTAAAGAAACTGAGAAACTAGTGATTAATACGCGCACGCAGTAGTTGCACCATGAATGACGGAGAGAAGAGGTTCTGCTGGGCTGAATGGTGGCAAGGGGAGTGAGGCGGTGTGAGATGTTGGCTCCCATGAATCCACGCAGGCGATTTGTGAAGGGTAGCGCAGGAAGAATGGAAGGAAGCCTCTGCAAAAACGAGACCTGAGTGTTTTAGAGAACGCTAAGACCTTGCAGTGAGTTTTGGTACAACTGGCAGCTTGAACCATAAGCAAATATTATACCAAAGTTTGGCAAGCAAGTCGGGACCAAGTGGATGTGAGGGCATTTCAGAATTCCCTGGAAAGGCTGATCCCACAGAGCAGTGGTTAAGTGCTGTGCATTGGGAGCTGGATCCCACATGGCCAACCTCAGTTTGAATCCTGGCCTTAGTGCCTTGAAAAACATACTAGGTGTGTGCCCAAAATCCTGATGGAGAAATGAAGAAGGAATTGCGGCATAATCATGCCCCATTGTGGGGAGGGGGTGCTTTCTTTCTCTTTTTTCTCTCTGGTAAGCATTATGTACCCTTTAAAGAAAAAGAGAGAGAGAGAGAAATAAAGAAAGGGTCATAAATAATTTTTGAGGGGGACAGCTAGGAGATGTGGTGTTTAAGGTGGCTAGACCTCACGTGGCTGATTGCACAGTTGAGTCACAGACCTAATGGCTTGAAAGACATGCTGAGCACGTGTGTGTGTGTGTGTGTGTGTGTGTGTGTGCCAAACATCTTGAGAACAGAGGGAAAAGGATTTTGGCATGGTCATCTCCCCTTGGAGGGGGTGCTTCCTCTCTCTCTTTCTCACCAGTGAGAAAAGAAAAAAAAAAGACCATAGATGTGATATGGCAAGTTAGTTTTCTCTCTCATTAAACTGTACTAAACATTCTTCAATAATAAAACGAAACAAAACAGAGAAACTGCGGGACTTGTTACTGTTCATAGTTCCAGGGAGGAAACTGGCTTGGACAGAGAAGAATCTTGCCTGCGGTCACTAAACAGCTAATATTAGACGTAGCCAGGAGCTATGTCCCACTCCAAAACCAGTCCACTTGTCCCAAGGTTTTCAGGGAATTACAACAATGATGGGGGCAGGCAGGGGTGGCCTGGGGGTGGATAGAAGTAAATTTGGGAAAGTGAAATGATCCTGGAGTATATGGTCTGAAGAATCTTAAATTCCCCACTCCTGGGTTTTCAAAGAGAAGTGAGCAATTTCCTTTGCTCTGACTTCATGAATAGAGATGGAAAATTTGACTATTGGATAGAATCGTATGAAATACCAGATGCTATACTTGAGCAGAGCTTCCCTGGGTAAATAAATTACACTTAAAAATATGTATCGAGTCTCAGTGAGGCCATAGCAGTTCTAAAAAAACTGTTTCAAAATAAAAGTGCACAAAGGAAACAAGGAACAGATTAGGAATTCATAAATAACTTATGTTTTTTTTTTTTTTTTTTTGAGAGGTTTTTGCCATAGGGCGTGTGCGCTTGCCAGACAGAGAGAGACAGAGAGACAGAAAGCGAGAAATCACCCCCCAGGGGGGATGGTCACACCGCAATCCCTTCTCCTCCATTCTCCTCTCGGGATCTTGGGCACGCACACGCACACGCGCCCGGCATGGGTTTTAAGCTACCGGGTCCAGGACACGAACCGCGGTCGACCACGTGAGAGTCCAGCGACATAGCCATTATGCTAACTGCTGGTCCCAATAACTTATGTTTTAACACGATGCAAATTCAGAACAGCTCAGATGTGGTATTTGAGGTGGGGTCTGGGGAGTGAAGAAATTGCAAAAGAAAGTGACCTGGAATTAGACATGAAGTTTGTGAAACCAATTTGGATGGTTAGGTTGATTCCAGCTCCCTATCTAGGTCATAGGTATAGCAAGAAAAGGCATTGTTGGAGACAAAGGACTCCCAGTCTGTAAGATTCAAGATCAACGGCATCCTCTGGTTCCAAAGCTTCCATCTCATTCCTTGGGACAGGTAATATGGTATTGAAATAAGTAATATTAGGAAAAAGGTTCAACAAATCTAAGAGGGTATAAATATTACATACAAAAAAAGCACATAAAGATGGCAAAAACTTAGGGAGAGGGGTGGTTTTTATCTGTTTTGCTGCTTGTATGTTTCTTAGACCTGTTGTGACCACCTGGGATTTTAGCTGGAGTCCTGCTAAACTCTCTGTAATGACCAGGAAATTCACTAGAGAGGTCTTAAATGCAATACTAACAATTGGATGATATTTTGTTACCCCTTTTCCTACTGTTTTGCCTTTGAAAACAAACAATCCATTTCAAATGAATGTAACTAGAGACTTCGGTGTTCAATAAAAAATAATACAGTCACAGTGAGTTCTTTTGTGTTTAGACTAAAGGGTTCTCATATTCAGTTCTTAACCAAGAACTGAAGTTACAGACCTAAGCAATTATGTTTTAGGAAAACACAAACTTTATTCAGCATTTATTCAGTTGCTGCTTCTCTCAAGCTTTCTGGCGGATTCTTTTTTCTGACTTAAATGGAATGTGGATGGATGTGTTTTTAGATGACTTAATGTGAGGCTGATTCACTGTATTTACTTAGAATTATATGAATGTCAGGGGTATAGTCACAGTTTTCAGTTTGTTTTTGTGGCAGTGAAAAATTTAAAACATTTTGTCCCAAGATCTATAAATTTGAAAATACCATACAGATATGCATATATTATGCATGTGGAAGCACTGTGTGTGTGTGTGTGTGTGTGTGTGTGTGTGTGTCTTTTTGAGTTTAGGCTGATATGTGGCTTCTATATCTTTGCTTGACATGAAAAAAAGTTGGCATTATCATAAGAGACTTCAAAAAAAGTATATTTTAGATTATGATACTGAGTCAAATTTTTCTAGAAGGTAATATTTTATAAGACAGTATCATAAATTATTTTTCTGGAGAAACAACTAGTAATCTTAATAATTGCTTATAATACACATTTGTAAATAATTTCAAGGAAAGGGAAGTTACTTTGTAGTCCTTATTCCAATATACTTTTTAGATGTGGGTTATCATATACAGTATATCATATACAGTATATCATTTAATATGATATATAACCAAGATAAAAATGCCAAATTTTCTCCCATTAAACGACCTATTAAAAGATGTAATCCAAACCAGAATAACCTAGGAAGTAGAATCAAAACAATTATCATTTAAAAATCTTGGAACCAGCAAATGGTATAATGGTTACATCACTGGACTTCCACATAATCAACTGCAGTTCAAGTCCTGGACCCGGCAGCTTCAAATTCGCACTGGGCTTGTGTGTGTGTGTGTGTGTGTGGGGGGGGGTGGGGGGGAGTGGCCATCCTCCTGAGGGGTGATTTCTTGCTTTCTGTTTGTGTTGCCAGAAGGCACACACACCCTATAGTAAAAATCTCTCTAAGACAAAAAAAACCCTAATTGTTTATCTTGTCTATAATTTTTACTATGTTTCAAAAACAGTAGTAACAGTATCCTTTTAGAGTTCCTTCCCTTTATATGGAAAGATATACTTGTTATAATAGGATTTCATTGTATCTTATAAATGTTTCATGGTAAATTATTTACTTTGTAGATTGTGTTGCTAATATATCGATTATGGTAAGTGAACTCTGCCAGGGCTTCATATTCTTTACCAATACTGTTTTCTCTTATGGGCAAAGATGAAGTTTTGAGAGTTTTGAGTTTTGAATGCAGCTATTTTTTTCTTTTTCTTAAGTTTGCTATAGGGCACATGTACTTCCCTGAGAAAGACAGAGAGAAAAAGGAGAGAGATAGGTAAATAACCCCCCAGGGGAGCTGGTTATGGCCAATTCCTTCTCCTCCATTCTCTAAGAATTTTGGGCACACATGCAGACATACCCAGCATATTTTTCAAGCCAGTCAGCCATGTGGGATCCAGCTGCCTTAACCTTTGCACCTCCTGCTGGCCCTGAATACATATTTTTTTTGGGGAAAATTCTGTGCAATAATTTTTAAATTACACCTGCATGTAGTATTTTTACCCAACACAAATATAAAATTTGACACATTTAATGTTGTTCTTATTATTCAACCTCTCCTCACCCACTATTATTTAAAAGCTAGTAAAATTATCCAATCATTTCTCCAAAGATTTGAGTGCATGGGGCCAGCAGGTGGCATGGTGGTTGGGGCGCAGGACTCCCACATGACTGTGGTTTGAGTCCTAGACCTGGTGGCTTCTCACTTTCTCTCTTTCTCTCAATCTGGTGAGCATGTATGTCCTAGAGCAAAGTAAAAAAAATAATAATGGGCCAGCAAGTGGCATGGTGGTTAAGGGCGGTGGACTCTCACATGGCTGACTGCGGTTTGAACCCTGGACCTGGAGGCTTGCTTTCTTACTTTCTCGCCCTCTCTATCTTTCTCACTCTGTCCTTCTCTGGTCAAATTAAAATAAATAAATAAATAAATGCAGGTAAATAAAATAATTCTTTAAAAAATAATAAATAAAAATGTAAAATGATTGAGTTTATAATCATACAAACATGCTTTAATATTTAAAAGTAATCTTACTCTCAGAGTTGGCCATCTTCCCCCCCATACAGGTCCCCCCCACCCCCAGTACAAACTTATTCCTCCATGAGCCAGCTATTTTTTTTTTTTTTTTTTTGGAGAGATTTTTGCTATAGGGCACGTGTGCTCGCCAGACAGACAGAGAGAGACATAGAGACAGAAAGCGAGAAATCACCCCCCAGGGGGGATGGTCACGCCGCAATCCCTTCTCCTCCATTCTCCTCTGGGGATCTTGGGCATGCACGCACACGCGCCTGGCATGAGTTTTAAGCCACCGGGTCCGGGACGCAAACTGCAGTCGACTACGTGGGAGTCCAACAACAAAGCCATTACACTAACTGCTGGTTCCCTAGAGCCAGCTATTAACCACTATACATGAACTACCACAATACTCAGGAACTTGAAAATATATATATATGGCTTCTGTGGGTTGGCTGGTCTCAGATGGACCACTGCACACTGCATGACTTTGTCTGGAGTCAGTCAGGTGGTGCTTAGCTGGAGCTAGAACATGCAAGATGACTTTACTCCCAAGTCTGGTGCTTCAACTGGGTTGGCTGGAATGAATGGAGGATATCTAGGCCGCTCTCTTTCTGTATGTAGCTTCTAATCATTTGGTGGTCTACTCTGAGTTTCTCTATAAAGCAACTGGGTCTCAAAATGGTGAAAGGAAGCTGCAAGGTCTCCTAAGGCCTAAGCTTAGCAGCCACCTAGCATCTAGGGAATTCTATTAATCCAAACAAATCCCAGGGCCCAACTAGATCTAAGAGGAAAGAATAGAGAATGGAGGAGAAGGGATTGTGTTGTGGTCATCCCCCTGGGGAGTGATTTCTCCCTTTCTATCTCTCTGTCTCTTTCTCTGTCTCTGGTAAGCACACATGTCCTATAGCAAAAATCTCTCTTAATAAAAAAAGAGAGATCACCTCTCAATGGCACAAGTGCCATAAGTTTATAAGAAGGGGAGGAATTACTGGTGGCCACCTTTTCATATAATCCACTATTCCACAGCCAGGAAATGGTACCAAATAGACTACTCTGCTCGAAAGTGGGTCCATTTAAAATCCTGAGGTTTTTCATATATTTTTTTATTTAACAATATTATGTAATCTGGGACCAGCAGTTAGCGTAATGGCTATGTCGCTGGACTCCCATGTAGTCGACCGCGGTTCGTGTCCTGGACCCGGTGGCTTAAAACTCACGCTGGGCGTGTGTGCCCAAGATCCCGAGAGGAGAATAGAGGAGAAGGGATTGCGTCATGACCATCCCCCCTGGGGGGTGATTTCTCGCTTTCTGTCTCTCTGTCTCTCTCTGTCTGGCGAGCGCCCTATGGCAAAAACCTCTCCAAAAAATAAATAAAATAAAAATAAAAAAATAAAAACAATATTATGTAATCCTTATTTGAGAAATAGTACAGATTATACTTTTATAGAAAACCCTACACCCATAAAGAAGAGAATGAATATCCTCTTCAAATAAACAAAAGCGATGAAGGAATTTGGAGTTAGGCATGTGGACTTGAGTCTTGGTGGTCAGATTCTGGCAGTGGGAGCTGGACAACTTTCCCTATAGTTCTTTCTTTTTTTTTTTTTTTTTTGAGAGGTTTTCGCTATAAGGCATGTGCACTCGCCAGACAGACAGAGAGAGACAGAGAGAAAGAAAGCGAGAAATCACCCCCCGGGGGGGATGGTCACGCCGCAATCCCTTCTCCTCCGTTCTCCTCTCGGGATCTTGGGCACGCACACACACGCGCCTGGCATGAGTTAATTTAAGCCACCCGGTCCGGGACGTGAACTGTGGTTGACTACATGGGAGTCCAGCCACATAGCCATTACGCAACTGCTGGTCCCTCATTATAGTTCTTCACTTTTGTCTTCTATATTTATAGGATTATTCTGAGGATTAGTAACTTAATATATGTAAAGTTCTTAGAAAAGCGCCAGGCACACAGTAAGTATTCAATACACATTAACTTGCAAAATATAAATGATCATTATCTACTATTATATAGCATAGCAATACCTGTTTGGCTTATAGCTCCTGGAGCTGTAAAGTTCTCTGCAGTCTTTTTAAACTGAATCATTAATCCTGCTTCCCCCACCCCTTACTAAGTAAAGGAGGAAACCATCTTTACTCCTCCCATAGGTGGAACAACTGGTTGATTAGCAGAAGTTCGAAAGTAATTTACCAACTTTTAAAACACTGTTAACCCTGGGACCAGCAAATGGCATCATGGTTATGTCAGTAGACTCCCTTGTACTTGACTGCGATTCAAGTCCCACACCTAGAGGCTTAAAACTCACACTGGGTGCTTGTGCATGCATGCCCAAAATCCCAAGAGAAGAATGGAGGAGAAGGGATTGCAGCGTGGCCATCCTTCCTGGGGGGCGATTTCTCTCTTTCCATCTCTCTGTCTCCTGCATGTGTCCTATAACAAAAATATCTAAAAAGCAAAAAACATCGTAACCCAGGCCCAGCTCTGGGTGAGCTGCTGCTCAGGAGGCAGAGACCTAAGTTTGATCCCGGCCCACCCTAAAAGCCTAATGCAGAGGCACACTTGCAGGCCCAGCTACTTGGGTGGCTGAGGCAGGAGCTGGACTGAGGCTGCATGGAGCTAGACTAGAATTCTAACTTCACAACTTTCTACCTTGTATTTTTGAGCAAGTTATTTAAACTCAGTTTTGGAATCTTAATTTTGATGTAGTGAGACCCTTTCAAAAGGAAGATAAAAAAAGGAAAAGAAAAGGAAAAAAAGGAATCCATATTAAGAAACAGTTTACAGATACCCACACACCATGAATGCTGTATAAATGTGTCTTATTCCCAAGTTGTGCTCTGAACTCTGTTTTTGTTCTATTCTACTTCAGTGAATCAGCAAAAAGAAGCTGTTGGTGTGACCCACTGTTGTTAATTTCATCATCTGCTGAAGGGTTCTACGCTCTATCTCAGCTCAACGGAGAACAGGATATTAAATGCACTAGACTTTCATTGCAGAAATGGTTTCAGCTGTGGTGCTCTAAGACTGTGACAAATGTGATTTCCATCCAGGCCGATTCAGTTATAGAGCAAAAAAATCACACACATGTCCTGACCTCCCTACTCAAGAGGTTTCATATATTCTTTCAATAGGATGTAGTGTCTAGAGGAGGAATGCTACAATAAATGCTTATTTGAGGACCATAATAAACAAAGTGCCTTCTCATTTCTTGTAGCTGCACGGAGGTAGGGTAGTCTTCTAACTTCACAACTTACTACCTTGTATTTTTTTTTTTTTTTTTTTTTTTGCTATAGGGCGAGTGTGCTCGCCAAAAAGATGGAGAGATAGAAAGCAAGAAATCCCCCAGGGGGGATGGCCACACCGCAATCCCTTCTCCTCCATTCTCCTCTTGGGATCTTGGGCATGCTTGCACACGTGCCCGGTGTGAATTTAAGCCACCGGGTCCAGGACTCGAACCATGGTCAACTACGTGGGAGTTCAGCGACATAGCTACTATGCTAACTGGTGGTCCCTACTACCTTGTATTTTTGAGCAAGTTATTTAAACTCAGTTTTGGAATCTTGATTTTTTGATTTGTTAAAGTACTATATAATAATACCCACTGGGACTGAATTGTGAGAATTAATGGGGACACATATAGTAGGCCCAACAAAGTGTTGGCAAACAGAAGGCACTCAGAACTTTTTCTTTTTTGGCTTCCTCCTCCTGCCATGGATCACAAGCTCCAGAAATCATAGCTATATTTTTAGGTCGAGTGGCTTATTTTTTTTTTACTTTGGAGGAAAGCTTATACTGAGTAAAATACATTTAGAGTCAAACCTATTATTTTTTAAAGGTAATATAATTTCTATAATCATGGATTATCTCAATATCCTACCTAATAATAGTTCACAGGTATTAATTATTCTAGACGATGGGTCTGAATTGATATAATTTTGTGTACTTAGATCTCCTGGTCTTGTATAGTAAGATCGGGAGTAATTTCCCAGTTATCAACACAATCCTGGGGACATTTAACAGACAAGAACAACTTTTTCTAACTGTTGTGTGGCTAATAATTAAAACAAACAAAAATTACGTGCAAAATATAATCCAGGCACTACTTTCCTCCCTGGATTGAGTGTTTAAGGTCCCCAGAGTTCTAAATACCCTGGACAGGTAGGGTGTTCCTGATCGGTTAATAGCCCCCAAGGAGGCAGCTGGGATTGCAAGGCCTAGGGTCTCTGGTTGATATGGCTGGCTCCTATCCCAGCTGGTGGGCTCTATGGGAAGGGGCTGGTCCCTTCTGAATTTCTGTCCTGAAGGTTGGGATTTTGCGTGTGCGGAGGAGCCGTGACACGGTCTCCCGCTTCCGGGCCACTGCCCAGCTGCGGGGCTCCGCGGCGGCAGCTCCCACGTGGCAAGTCCAGTGTGCGCGACGCAGGGCGTGGGGCGGCGGGCGGGTCCGCAGCCCCCTCCCCCGCGCTCTCGCCCTGCCCTCCGGCCCGCCCGGCCGTCCGCTCGGTCCTCCACCGCCAGGGGGCGGGCGCGGCTTCTCGGCGGCGGGGGCCCATTGGCCGCGGCGGGGAAGCGAGGGAGGAGGCCCAGGGGCGAGCTGGCTTCCTCCTGGCCACTCGCAGGGGTGAGGGGAAGCCGGTGGAGCCCGGGAGGAAGCGGCGGAGCGAGCTGGAGGCGGCGGCTCCCGTCGGCCTCCGGCAGGACTGACCGCAGGGAGGCCGCGAGGCGCGCGCGCCGCGGAGAGGCGGGCGGGAGTCCGGTGAGTCTGAGCCGGAGGCGGTCGGAGCCACGGCCGAGGTTCGGGAGGGAGAGCGGGAGGGATGGAGGCAGCCGGGGAGCCCGACACCCACCTTCACCCTCACCCTCGCGCACCCTGCGGTCGCCGGCGGGGGGCGGGCCCCGAGGCATGTCCGCGTGGCCGTGGCGCTCTCGCCGTGGGGAGGCGCAGGCAGGACCCGAGAGCCGGAGCGCGGTCGGCCGGGGTCCGGGCCGCCGCCCTGGCGCGGGCATCCCCTGCCTGGCGCCCCCGGCTCGGCGGAGGGCGGGACGGCCTCTGCACCTGGCGTTGAGTCGGCGTTCCGGGCCGGCACCTGGAGCGCTCCGTTACGGCGGCGGCTTCAGCGGGAGTTCTCAGTACTGGAGCTGCGAGCTCCAGGAGGCGGGGATGGAGCTGGGTGTTGCATCGGAACTCTGGAGGAGCGTCTGGACTCACTTGGAAAGTTTTAGTATCTCCCAAACTGGATGGAGATACTTTGTATTTTTACAGCCTATCCAGCTGGTTGGTGTTCGTTGTCATTGATGAATGTGCTGTCTTTTCCTTTCATTTGTTTGCTACTTTGTCCTTGCGGTTCTGTACCTCGTTTGACGATGAGGCGTCTAGATTTAAATAATAGGAGTGACAGGTTGGTGATTTGAGATTGAAATCTCCAGCTGTGACTTTTTTTTAAGAGTATTTTCATCATCCTCTACCTTAAAACACACACAACACCCAACACACCCACACACACACACTATTTTCTGTAATACTTTGTTTCTTTTTAGATAGACGTAAATGGATGCAGTGACCCCCAAGTAATACTAGATTGCTTACTATATACCAGGCGCTGGGCCAAGTGCTTTTCCGTGTACAGGTTTATGTAATTCTTACACTCACTCAACAAATGAGTCCTTTCATCTGTCTATACCAATTTTGCAGATAAAGAAATGAACTCCTAGACAGATTAAGTAAAAATGCTGACAGAGGGGGCCCAGATTCCTCAGGCCTTTGACCACCTTGCAGGACCCGTGTATCCAAGTTTTGGGAAACATGATCGTTATTCATACGGTACCTTATGAAATACGAAGTTTCCATTTAACCCAGAAAGTAAAAGTTAATATCACTCACCAATCGTTACTCACCAAGAAGTTGGCAGAATTAGCAAATCAGCATCTGGTTTTAGTCAGATCACTGAACTGTACCTCTTTCTGGAGGCTGCCAATCGCTTGAGATCACTGGCTGTTTACTAAAAAAGTCACATTAAAACCATTTATACAAGTGTTAGAAACTTTGTTTCATAGAGTCTTGTAATGTTTTCTCAGTTCGTGAAACACTTAACATATTTTGACAGAAGGAAACAGAGTTTCATCCAGTGATTCTCAGCCGGGAGCCCTCTCTGTGTCACCTGTGGGGATTAAAAAAAAAAGATACAGGACCAGCAGTTAGCGCGGAGTCGACCGTGGTTCGAGTCCCGGACCCGGTGGCTTAAACTCACACCGGGCGCGTGTGCATGGGTGCCCAGGATCCTGAAAGGAAAATGGAGGAGAGGGGATTGCGGCATGGCCATCCCCCCTGGGGGGTGATTTCTTGCTTTCTATCTCTCTGTCTTTGTCTGGCGAGCGCACCGCCCTATAGCAAAAACCTCTCCAAAAAAAAAAAAAAAAAAAAAAGGTACAGTCTGGGTTCCTAAAATCCTCATTGTAGGGACTGTAGGGACTTCTGTTTCAAAAGGGAGTCAAACTAAGAGTGAACATCACTGGGTTAAAGTGACTTTGAAAAGAAATTTAGTGGGTATTTTATTACAGTTATAGTTTTAATGTGGGTTGCTACCTTAAGCATTGCAAGCTAATTAATCCTACATAATTTATGAAGCTCCATCAAGAAGGAAAAGGTAATTGGAGAGTCAGAGGGTCAAGAGACTGGTGAATGGTAAAAAGTATCGTTTCCCTTTGAGGGGGATCATATGCATCTTTTATTTTTCACCCTACATTGTAGGTTTTAAATGGTGGGTCTCATTTTTCAAATACTTTGAAAAAAAAAATCAGTGTGCTTAGTGGGCCTTCATGAAGCTCCTTTATTTTCTTTAAGATAGTGACCCTGTAACCTTTTTTCCCTTCATTTTTAAACCCATTTCTTAAAGCTGAAAGGCTCAGCACTCAGAGATCTTGGTGTGAAATCCCACAGAAATGAATTATTTAACTGAGAATTTAGTACAGTAGCAAACATTTCTCTTGAAAGTAGTCCAGAAGGATTCCTGTCCTTGGGATCAGATAGCTGGATTTTGAGCAATAGTTCTGCGTTTGGTTACTTCAAGAATGTCATAAACCAAATGACTTATTATCACACAGTGCTTTATTTTCATAATCTGGGGAAACTGAACAAGGTGATTTTCGAAGTTCTTTAAAGCTTAAAAGGTATTTTTGAATTTGTAAAAGCATTGCCTCCTTGGGAACCAGCAGTTAGCGTAATGGCTATGTCGCTGGACTCCCACGTAGTCGACCGCGGTTCGCGTCTCGACCCGGTAGCTTACAACTCATGCTGGGCGCGTGTGCGTGCGTGCCCAAGATCCCGAGAGGAGAATGGAGGAGAAGGGATTGTGGCGTGACCATCCCCCCTGGGGGGTGATTTCTCGCTTTCTGTCTCTATGTCTCTCTCTGTCTGGCGAGCGCACACGCCCTATAGCGAAAACCTCTCCAAAAAAAAGCATTGCCTCCTGGAATACTATCAGCTGACTTCCTCCCAGGAGGAAATAAAGTGTTCCAGTACTTCTGAGTCCCCACAGTGTACGCCATTATTTCATTCTCTTTTTCACTGGCCCATCCCATTCGATTGAAACTATTCTTATATTACTTACATTTTTCATTCTAATCGATTTTTTTACCTGCATCATTTTTCTAGGTTCACTTTGTTGAGTTGTTTTCTTGCAACTTCCTGTTTGAAATTAAATGTAATTTATGAGAACTAAGAATTTACCCTTTTTTTTTTTCCTTTAGAGAGAGAGTTTTGCTATGGGGTGGGGGTATATGCTCACCAGAGAGACAGAAAGTAAGAAGTCACCCCCCACCCCAGGGGGTTGGCCACACTTCAGCACTTCAGTCCCTTCTCCATTTTCCTCTTGGGATTTTGGGCACGCCCACACATGCGCCCGGTGTGAGGTTCAAGCCATTGGGTCTGGGACTCAAACCGTGGTCGACTATGTGGGAGTCCAGTGACATAACCATTATACCATCTGCTGGTCCCTGGAATTTACCTTTTTTTGAGAAAGAGAGAGATTTTTTGCTATAGGGCATGTGTGCTCACTGGAGAGACAGAGACAGAAAAAAATGAGAAATTACCCCCCCCCGGGGGGGGAGGGGAGGATGGTCACACAGCAATCCCTTCTCCATTCTCCTCCTGGGATTTTGGGCATGCACACACATGACCAGCATGAGTTTGAAGCCACTGGGATGGAACTCCAACCGTGGTCGGCCATGTAGGAGTCCAGCACCTTAACCACTACGCCACCTAGTACATTTTAAAGTGTACACGTCAGTAGCATTTAGCACATTCATGGTGTTGTGCAACCATGACCTCTGTTTACTTCTAAAAACATTGTCATCCCTGCAAAAGGAAACCAGATCTATGGCTCCCCCCGTTTCTTCCTCCTGTCAGCACTTGGCAATCAGATTTGCTTTCTGTCCCTCTAGATTTACCTATTCTGGATATTTTGTAAAAATTGTATTATGCGATAAGCGTTTTTTTGTGTCTGGCTTTCACCCAGCCTCCTGTTTTAGAGATTCATCCATACTTTAGCATGTGTTAGCCTTTCATGATTTTTTATGGCTGAATAATACTTCATTGTATGTTCCATTGATAAATACCATTCCGTATGTATAATTCTATTGATACCCCATTTTGTTTTTTTCAGTCATCCATGTGCTAGCGAGAAAGTTATGAACATCTCTGGAATGAGTCAGTTTCTGAATTGATGGTTTTTTATTAGCTCTACAAGGCTTGCCAAGGTGGTTTCAGGATATTGGTTGTGCTACCTAACTGATGATACCTTTCATTGAGTGCAGTTAAGTGAGCATCCCTTGAGTTTTGAAGACAGTGTAGTGAACAAAAGTGACATTTGAAATGGGTTCAGTTGACATGTTTCCAGAAAGGTTTACCCTGGAAGCTTCTGTGTGCTCTTTGCAAATGGCTGCTAGCTTGTATTCGTTCTCTGGCACCAGCGATGTGCTAATACTGTGTTTAGCCAGGGCATGTGGAAGCACTTTGGTCTTCCATTTCTTCACGTAGAAGATTTGACAGGTGGATTTCTGTCTGCTCTGGTGCCCATTAAGTGTGAGATGGCTTAAAAACGGTGTTGAAGGGCTAGATATGCTGGGAAATTCTGAAATAATTTAGAATAAGAACCTGTAATGCCTCCTTTGGTTTAATGTGGAATAGTTACATCAGATGAAAACAGCATTTATGCTGTTTGCCTTTCTCTAATTTTTAAAGCAATTTACACACTGGACACTTCAATACCTATTTGTATCCAACTTCTTGTAATTCAAATGAATATTTTATTTTTGTCATGGTTTCTAGTAACTCTTCTGTCTGTATGTCTCCTCCTGGATGATGTAGTATAGAATTAAGGTAGTTTAGATTTCAGCTGTTTAAACTTTTGTAGAACTCTGAAGGAGCAGACAAACCTGTTAATTTGGAAGGTTCTTTTTTTTTTTTTTTAATTGACAGAAGGTATCTGCACTCCCCAGAGGGAGGTAGAGAAGTACCCTCCCACTTCCTCAATAGCTTCCTCATCCCTTCTCCTCTAGTTCTCCATCCTTTAAGGAGTTGGGTCACATACACACCTAACATGTTTTTTTAAATGGCCAGAGCTGGGATTTGAACACTCAGCAATGTGGGATCTGGCTCCCTTAACCACTAGGCTAGGCAGGAAGTGGAGGTGAGGGAGTAGCAGCACTGGAGAGCTCTATCTTGTTGTCTGTATTTGGTATGTCTGTAAGTTACAGAAATCTAATCACTATTCAGTACTTTAACTAAATTATAACTTTTAAAGCAAAATTTTGCTTTGGTAAGTGAAAACAACCGCAAGAACACACTTGAGTAATTTGAGATCTGGTGCTGTGTTTTAACTATTGCAAACAGGAGTTTTTCCTTCCCTATTCGTGACCACATTTTCTCCAGGTTTACTCACTACCTGCCTCTCCTTCACCTCAGAAGAGACCTGGTCCAGAAGCAGTCTGGCTTCATTCATTGCTGAGAAAGAATAAAAATTCTTGTCATATCAATTTTACTTTTGGGCTTTGGTTTTGGTTTAGATCTGCCTCATCTCCCCCCCACCCCCCCCCCCCACCCCCACACACCCTTCCCTGTGCTTTTGGATTGGTGTGCTGTAGATCTGATGTTCTCAGGTCTGAGCATGAATGACGGTCAGCTGAAGAGCTTGTTAAACATCCAAGAGTTTTAACCCCCACTCTTAGGGATTCTCATTCTCCAGGTCTGCAGCTTGGGAATTTGTTTAAGAAGCGCAATAGTGGAACCAGCAGTTGGCATAAAGGTTGCATTGCTGGACTCCCATGTAGTTGACTGCAATTCGAGTCATGGACCTGGTAACTTAAACTCACGCTGGGTGCGTGTGCGTGCGTGCCCAAGATCCGAGAGGAGAATGGGGGAGAAGCGATTGCGGCATGGCCATCCCCCTGGGGGGTGATTTCTCGCTTTCTGTCTCTCTTGCCTTTCTGGTGAGTGCACGTGCCCTATAGCAAAAACCTCTCCTAAATAAATAAATAAAGGCGCAATAGTAATTGTGGTGTCCATGCTGTGCCCAAGACTAACGTATAGTCGGGGCTTCATAGAACTTGACGTGATGTTTCGTTGGCTCGATGATGTCTTAGAGGGCAAGGCCCACCATTATTTTCTATACTGCTGTTAAAAAGTAAAGTGAGGCACAGTATAATTGTAAATAGTTTATTTGAGCAAAAAGGGATTCATGAATTGTACAGCCTCAAACCAAAAATGGTTTAGAAGCCTCCACTGAGGGAGTGGAAGGGGAAGAGAGACTGTTGTTGTATGATGGTCATAAGTAAAGCAAAGAAGTTATTTGGTTGATTATAGTTATGCAGTTTCCTTGATCTATCCATTGGAAAGTTCCCAGTTATATAATTGTGAAGCTTGTTTGCTAATTCTGTTTGGTTGAGTTTAAGTTCTTTCTTTTTTTAAAACTTTATTTACATGTTTATTTATTTGTAACTTATCCAGAGAGGGACAGAGAGAGGACTTTGAATCATGGTTGGCATTGTGGGAGTCCAGTGCCCTTAACCACCATGCCACCTGCTGGCCCCAAGTTCTGTTTTTTTTTTTTTGTTTTTTTTTTGTTTTTTTTTTGTTCAATACAGACGCTTATAGTCTTCCACCCATGTCCACAGGGGATTGGTTCTAGGAGCCCCCCATGAATATCACATCTCTGGTTGCTCAAGTCCCTCATATAAAATAGTTTAATATTTGCATATAACCTAAACATATTCTCTCCTATACTTGAAATTGTCTCTAGGTTGTGTATAATATAATATTTAATACAGGATCTTCACATCAGTCTTGTGGATTCAGCTTAGTATTCAGTATTGAAACTTGAAGTTTTGCTTATTGAAACTTGGTGGAATTTTACCCCCCCCCCCAAATATTTTTCATTTGACTGAGGTGGGTTGAATCTGTGAAACTCACTGATACAAAGAGCATAATGTAGAAGAAATAGCTCAGTCATGTCGCTTTGCTTAACTTTGCAAATCGAGTAAGGTTTAGGTCAATTACGAGGTCTAACTGCTTTTGTCTGGTCAGGGGTTCTTATTTATTTATTTTTTTTTGGAGAGGTTTTCGCTATAGGGCGCGTGCGCTCGCCAGGCAGACAGAGACATAGAGACAGAAAGCGAGAAATCACCCCCCAGGGGGGATGGTCACACCACAATCCCTTCTCCTCCATTCTCCTCTCAGGATCTTGGGCACGCATGCACACACGCCCGGCGTGAGTTTTAAGCCACCAGGTCTGGGACGCGAACCGCGGTCGACTACGTGGGAGTCCAGCGACATAGCCATTACGCTAACTGCTGGTTCCCTGGTCGGGGATTCTTTGCCAGTCCACTTTTACACTGCTCAGCAGCAAAGTATGGGTGTAAGCCTCATTCTGAGTTTACATGTGAAAATGAGGGAAGCAGTGTGCACCTAAAATCAGTAAAATTTTTAGAATGTTTGGTGCCTGAGGAACCCGAGGCCCTTCTTATTCTTATATTTTAATTTGCCAGAGGGCACATGCACTCACCAGAGAGGATTGTCACCTGCTGTCACTTCTCCATTTCTCCTTCCTTTTGTCATTTTTGCGCACCCACAGCACACATGCCTGGGTGCTTCTCAAGCCACTGGTCCGAAACTCAGCCGTGCAGTTGACCCTGTGGGACCCTGAGGCCTTAACCACCATGCTACAGGCTGGCCCTCTTTAGCCTTTCTTATGTTAAAGGATTATTATGAAGTACAGGAGATTAGAAATACAGGTTGAGTGTCCCTTACATGCAGTGCTTACAATCAGAAATATTGTGGATTTCGGGTATTTTTAAGGAATATTTGCATATACCTAATGAGATATCTTAGAGATAGGCCCAAACCTAAAACAAAACTCATGTATGATTTGTAAACACCTTACATACCTGGCCCGAAGGTGATTTTATACAATATTTTGGTAATGCAGTGTTTTGACTGTCCCGGCACATAAGGTCAGGTGTGGGACTTTCCACTTGTAGTGTCATGCTGTCACTCAGAAAGTTTTGAATTTTTGCTTTTTAGATTAGAGATGTTTAACTGATACAAGAATTGTAACTAATCTTCAGATCTTTCACCACATGGTTTGTAGTAAGTTCATATGCAGCATCTTTCCTAGACATCTATTTGTAATGAAGGTTTTACGATGATTTTACTTTAAAGTGCAACTTAGATGTAGCTTGGGTGTAATGCACTCCAGTTTGACCCCATGTCATTAGGTCATTGGGAAAATCCTGATATGTTTTTCCATGTTTTTCTATGCAAAAATGTCTCATGACTTTCCAGACAGCCCTGTATTTTTATTCTCGTTTTTAGTCATTTGTGGGTTGGTGGCTCAGTTCAGAAGTCTTCCTTCTAGCTTTCTTGCACTTTAGTGATTTCCGTTTTGTTATCACAATCCACTGAGATTTCTTCAATGTCACCTCAACATCAGGTGTGGCATGATCATTTGATTTCTGTTGGTCTCGCCCACTTTCTGTTAGAAGCCGTCGCCCCTGTTGCCAGCTAGCGGATTATATACTTATGTACACCAGCCCTGCACCCCGGTACTGAGTCATTTCAGGATGTTGTGACCATTTTTAGGGTAAAAATGAAATCTGTGTCAGAGTAAATCTGAACTCGAGTTGCCAACTCAAAAAGACGAGCTGTGTCTGCCTGTTGGGTACTCAACAAGAGAATACCTGTACGTTAGAACAGCTCTGTCCTGTGCAGGAGAGTTCAGTGAAAAGCAACCCCATCTGCTTAGACGGCTTCCTTCAGTGATACCGTGTTGATAAATGAGTGAACTTTTTGCTATAGTTGCTTAGCTACGTTAGATTTGGGGAGGAAGAAACAGACCACAGGCCCACCTAGTTTCTAATCGCGTAAATGGTTTTTTTTTTTTTTTTTTGGAGAGGTTTTCGCTATAGGGCGCGTGCGCTCGCCAGACAGACAGAGAGAGACATAGAGACAGAAAGCAGGAAATCACCCCCCAGCGGGGATGGTCACGCTGCAATCCTTTCTCCTCTCTCCTCTCGGGATCTTGGGCACGTACACACATGTGCCCGGCGTGAGTTTTAAGCCACCGGGTCCGGGACACGAACCGCGGTCGACTACGTGGGAGTCCAGTGACATAGCCATTACGCCAACTGCTGGTTCCCAAATCACGTAAATGGTTTTTGAAAGCATGGTGAAGTGCTTGTTGACCGACTGAAATATTTCATAGATCTGATATCTATGCAGACTATAGGATAACTCTGGGTCACATTAGCTAATTGATTGAAGAGGAATTATACTATGAAGTTATTAGCATGGGCATGAATCATGTTGAAATATGTAGAATGTGGTATGTGTAGTCTGTCAGGTTTGTCTACGTAAGTTTCGGGACAGAGCTGACCTGGGTGGGGTACTTTTTACTAACCACCCTTTTTTTGGGGTAAGTAATAGGGGGGAAGGAGGAAGGGTAGAAAGGAGGGAAGCACCCTTGACAGGATCTCATCACACTGTGACCCCCCTTTCCCCAGCCCTCCAGTTCCTCAGCATCTTGGACACCCACATGCATTTTTGAAGCCAGATTTGTGGTCTGAACCTGTGCTGAGCCATGTGGCTTCCAGCCACGCAGGACACCTGTGCACTACAGTGCCACAGGGCTGCCAGCCTGTTTGTAACTGGAGAAACAGGAGTGTCATAGTTCTGTTTTGTCAGTTTTCATTATTGGAAGAGTGGAGTTTTATCTAAACTGTCGTAGATCAGATAGACATTTTTGTTACTCTGTCCATTCAGTTCAGGAGAACGAAACAAAAAGCAAAGGGCAACAATTTATGGTGGGTTGTGGAGGAAAGGTATACTCAGTATAATCCCAAGTTCCTTTATATCTAGCATTGGCCAACATTCTAGGGGAAGTTAAAAATACTTTCTGACCCATTTATGCCTTTCCACAGCATACTTTTAATTCCATTTTTGAGCCATATTTAGATACTAGTCTTCTTTTAAACATGATTTCAATATGATGCTACTTAAGAAAATGAAGAAAAGCTATATGATATTGATTCAGATAACACTTAAACCTGGGCACAGAGTATTCATATTTTTTTCTCTTCCCACATTTTACATAGAACATTAGCAATTTATTCTAAAAGACTTATATATTGCTTCTTTCAATTCAGGATTTGAAAGCTTGTGGTCTATTGCTTTGAAATCTCACTTTTTGGGGGACCACTTTGTAGAAGGAATAGATACATTTATATCATTTTCCTCAACGATCGTTCAAAAAATTGGTAATTTTTAACATTTTTACAATTTCTATGGATCACCCTCCCCCAATTGTTTTTGTTTGAGCTTTTGCTCCTTTTTTCCCCCTCATAGTCAAAATGTAAGTTTAGTTTGGTCCTATAAAAATCTGGAATACTAAAAAGGAATTTTAAATGAAAAAAAAAAAAAAGAAACAGAAAGAAAAAAAAAAACCCTGAAATACTTTTCTAGTGGTTAAATACTCATTAAAAAATTCCTTTTAGTCATTTTCAGGTCATACCCAATTTTAAAAGCTGTATACAAAGGTAGAGTGTGTGTATGTGTGTGTGTGTGTGAGAGAGAGAGAGAGAGGGAGGGAGAAAATAGTAGATTCTTTTAAAGCATGCATCTTCTAGGATTTAGTTTTATGCTACTATTAAACACTTTCTCAGTTGCATAAATAGATACTTTTCTTTGAAATATTTTAGTGTTATAAAACACCAAATTTTATTAAACTCACAATGTTTATAACAATGATAGCAATTCAGATATAGAGATTTTTAAAAATGTTAATAGTTTTTCAAATGAATGCATTTTTTCATGCCTTTCTATATTCTTATTTCAGAAATTTATCGTGCCTGGCAAAGATGTATGCATTGTGGCATTTCGGTGAGAGGCTACTCGACAGCAGTCTTTGTCTACTATAGTAATACCTCATTAAAGAAAGGCTTTTATTCCCCTTTTTTGGAGAGATTTTTGCTATAGGGCGCATGCGCTGTCCTAGAGACAGAGACAGAAAGTGAGAAATCACTCCACAGGGAGGATGGCCAGGCTGCATTCTCTCCTCTGTTCTTCTCTGGGAATCTTGGGCACTCACGCACACACACTTGGTGTGTTTGAAGCCACAAGGTCTGGGACTCAAACCACAGTCAGCCATGTGGGTCTGCAGCGGCATAACCGCTATGTCTTCTGCTGGTCCCAGAAAAGGTTTTATTATTATTATTTACTTAGAGAGAGATGTTTGCTATAGGGTACATGCACTTGGTGGAGAGGCAGAAAGCAAAAAATCCCCCACCCCCAGGGGGGATGGCCACACCGCAATCCCTTCTCCTCCATTCTCCTCTTGGGATCCTGTGCTTGTGTACCTGCACCCGGCGTGAATTTTAAGCTGCCGGGTCTGGAACTCAATCTTGGTTGACTACATGCACGTCCAACGACTCTACTGGTTCCTTTGTTTTATTTTTTTAAAGCTAAAGTATTTGGACTCTTAAAAGTTGATCAAACATCAGATTTGTATTTGCCTCACTTTTTAAAGTCCATCACAAAAATAATCATATAAACACGTAAAGGAAACAGTGTTATCACTTTCTACCCACCAACATAATTTTACAGTTAATGAAATGGAGTGTAATAAAATCAACATTTATCAATTTTCTGGTACCTCCTGGGACAGGTTTGTAAACAATACAGACTGTAGACTTATTTTTCCATGGAGATCGACAGCTTTATCTATAGGAAGAAAAATGTTTTCTCCTTCCTTTTGAAGAGAAGTCATGCTCTTGTTTCTCATGAAGTGTGTGCTTTTTTCTGTGGAGAGCAGTAGATTATGAAAATGTATGACAAACACGTAGAGAGCAAAAATGGGACTGTGATCCGTCCCACTTCTGGAGCAGTATTTCTGACAGTATAAAACATGTAGAAGTTGTCTCTTCTGCAAATAACACAACCAAAAGCACTGGACTAGTAAGGAATGGTCAGAAAAGTTTTTTTTTTATTCCTCTATTTTTCAATTAAAATTATTTTTGGAGAAGTTTTTGCCAATTAATTATTTTTTTGGGGGTAGAGATTTTTGACTTAGGGCATGTGTGCTTGCTGGAGAGAGAGAGACAGAGACAGCAAGAGGGAAAGTGTGAGAAATCACCCACCAGCGGAAATGGCCACCCCATTCTCCCAGGATCTTGAGCATGTACCCAGATGTGCCTGGCATGAGTTTCAAGTCACCAGGTTTGGGACTTGATCCTTGGTTGACCATGTGGGACTCCAGCAGCACAATCTCCATGCCATCTGCTGGCCCCTAAATTAAAAAAAAAAAAAGAAAATTAAAGAGATTTTTCCAATGTTTTTAAGAGATTTTTTAAGGGTACATTTACTTGCTGGAGTGACAGAGAGACAGAAAGTGAGAAGTCACCCCTCCACCCTGGGGGGAGATGGCCAGGCCCAATTCCTTCTCCTCCATTCCATTCTACTCTTGGGATCTTGGGCATGTGTGCACATGGTGTCTGCCATGAGTTTTAAGACACCAGTTTCAGAATCTGAACCGTGGTTGACCACGTGAGAGTCCAGTGACGTAACCATTATGCCATCTATTTTTCCCTAAATTTTTAAATTTTAGTTTTTATCCCTCTGTCTCAAGAATTGGCTAATTATAACCCATAGGCCTATATGACCCATAAGCCATGACTGATTTTTTGCATATTTAAGTGTGTGGTAAAACAAAATCAGAAGAATAATTTTGTGATACATGAAAACTATGCAATTCAAATTTCAATGTTTATAAATAAAGCTATATTAGAACACCATTGGATCCATTTGTTTACATATTTTTCTGATTTATTTTCAGCTATGACTACAGGGTGGAATAGTTACCATAGGGACATATGGTCCACAAAGCCTAAACATATTTACCACATGGTCCTTTTACAGCACAAGTTTGTCAACACTCGTTCTATTTTAGTCACCTAAATTTATTTATTGCAAATATATACATATATATATTTTTAAATGCCACACTTTGTTTGAAAATAAAACATCAGAGCAACTTACCTTAGTAGCTGTTCTAGTTGTAACATCCTTTTGATTTCGGTATGATCTCTTTTTCCTTTTGTACATTAAATGCTCTGGGGATGAAAATTCAATTTTTTACATTCTGATTTTGAGGGGGGTCTGTATTATTATTATTTTTTTAAGAGAAACAGAGCCAAAGGGGTAGGAGTAGGAGAGATAGCTAGAATGTATTAGAACGAATTGGCTCACATAGCTATAGACATCAAGTCCAGGATCTACAGTCGGCAAGCTCATGGCCCAGGAGAGCTGAAGGCATTGGCTCAGCTTGAAGACAGACAGGAAGAGTGAATTTTGCCTTACTCATTCTTTGTAACTCTATTCTCACCTCTGAGGATTAAATAAGGCCCACCCACATAGTGAAACACCCTTATAGACACACCCACAATGATACTTAATGTATGAGCATCCCATGGCCTGGTCAAGGTGACACACAGAATTAACTATCACAGGGCTTAAGTATGCATTATATCTGTTTGCACTCTGACCTTTATTTTTCTTAGTTCTCTTGAAAAGTTCCAGTTCCTATGAATATTACAGTAGAATCATCTGAACTTGGTTCACTTTAAATTGTTCTTTGGTCAGCACTGAATTAAAAGTTAGATTGAACTGAGTGATAGTTCTTCTATATTTGTGGAGTATAACTTAGTATTTTCTTCCGACTTAACTGATTGTTGTTCGTACTATGAAATATATCAGTAGGTTTATGTGTATGCTTCATTTCCTTGTATCCTGTCTATTTGAAGGGGTGTGTGGTTCTAACACCCAAGCTTAGTCATTTTGACAAACTGCCGAATCTCTGCAGGGGCTAGTTTGCAGCAGAGGTTTGCAATTCCCAGAGCAATTTGTAAAACCCAAATTGATTGGCATGGCATTTTATCAACAAGCCTCTTACATTAGACTGTGGCAGTGGGCAACTATGGTGAAAAGGAAAGTGGATTTGTTTGTTGTGTTAGCTTGTTGCTTATCCTTCATGTGACCTTGTCTATAATACCATCATATCATAATATCTACTACGGCCATGAGAGGGATGGTGGGAAAATGATATAAGAATATGCTTGAAATTGCACCGCTGTAGGTATGCATTATCAAATTAGTTTACTCTAGGACGGTGCCTCCTTATTTACATGGTACCCTGATTTCTACTCGTGTAAGAGAACTTCACCAAGTGAGGCCACAGTAGATGGTTGGGCTAAAGGGAATGTTAAACTATGAAGCACGCAAACCCGGTACATCCATGAGGCCCTCACTTAGGCTTCCTCCTTCAGCCTGCATCACCTCCTTAGTGTTTATCCAGTTCACTTTTTCTTGTCCAAGGGTGTCCTGGTGGCCCTCCTTGCCATCGACTCTCAGGTGATTATGCACCTTAACTACTAGCAACCTGAATTGGGACAACCATTTATATATTTATCTTTGACACTAAAACTTGTTGTTTTGGCCTGTATCATACTTTATGAAGCAGTTTACTTTATAAATGTACTGAGGTTTTTAATTTTTAAGATTTGTCCAAAATTACCTTTTGACTGCTAATATTCTGGTTTTGGTAAATAGCTATAAGTTTAATTTTTTTTTGGGGGGGGAGGTTTTTGCTGTAGGGCGCGTGCGCTTGCCAGAAAAACAGAGACAGAGAGACAGAAAGTGAGAAATCATCCCCCAGGGGGATGTCCACGTCACAATCCTTTCTCCTCCATTCTTCTCTCGGGATCTTGGGCACACACGCACACGCGACCGGCGCGAGTTTAAGCCTCCGGGTCCGGGCCTCGAACCGCGGTCGACTACATGGGGGTCCAGTGACATAGCCATTACGCTAACTGCTGGTCCCAAATGGCTATAAGTTTTACACTTCTGCCTTTTAATGAATATATGAGAAAAAATATAAATCCTTTTACTGATTGTCTATAAAAGGAGATTTGAATTTCTAACAGAGGTCTTTTTATCTACTTACTATCATGTTTATTTCCTCTGGACCTATTGGTGGCTCAGCCTGAGTTATCCATTAAGATGCTGCCCTCCCCTCCCCCCCAAATAACTGTAAGTAAAGCTTTCGTCTGTCTTCAGATGGCCTCTTAATGAGAGGAATCCATAGCACATCATAAACAGACACACCTTGATTTGCTCTCAGATATGTTCAGTACTCCTTCATGCTGACTTATACTATTGAGCTAATTAAAGATGTATGATGGCTAAGGTTCAATTTCATGAGCTTTTAATTTAGATTGTTACTAAATGTCAATTTTCTGAAGACTTCTATTGGAAAAGCAGTGGTATTCAGCTCGACAACGGAAGTTGCTTACGTTGTGGGCTTTGTAGTGATGAGTTTAGAAACAGGTTGGTTGGGAGGTGCACAGGTGGCAAGCACAGAGGCCTTGACTTTAATTATACAGGCGTGGCCTCGGAGAATAATGGAAACAGTGAGGTAGAATGAATGGCAAGTGTCTGGTGCCCAACTGCTTATCACATTTTCAAAGAAATGTCCCTAGGCCACACTCAGATAAGAGTGAAATTATTTTGGAACGTTAGCTGGGAGGAAAGGCATATGTGTGTTGTAAAAGCAGAGTTCAGTTTTGCTGGAAGCCAAAAGAGGATTTATAACCAGTTTGGATTTTCACTTGAAAAGTCAAGGATTTTTTTTTTCTTCTTACTTTTATGTGATGGTTTATTGATACTTCAGTATCTTGGTTCCTTCTAGTATGTTCCTAGCCTGTGGCTAGGTAGTTCAAATAGATATATAATATTGACTTTTCCTGTTATGTAGAAGGTGTTCAGATAACTAAAAGAAGAAATCAATTACACACAACTCCTTTTAGATACCGACGTGTTCTTCAGGGGACGTTGTGGGAGGAAGGGAAACTGGCCATGGACCTTTGGGTGCTGTCCAACCCCCTCCACCCCAGCACCTCTGCTTATTCTAGTGAGTAAGAAAACTAATGTCTTACTTCTTTGCAGAGTCCTTTAGGAGCATGCCATTATTTTATTTTATTTTTTAGAGAGATTTTTGCTATAGGGCACATGTGCTTGCCAGAGAGACAGAAAGTGGAAAATCACCTTCCCCGCACCCTCCCCCCAGGGGAGGATGGTCATGCCCCAGTCCCTTCTCTTCCATTCTCCTCTTGGGATTTTGGATGCCACACGCACACGTGCCCAGTGTGAGTTTTAAGTTGCCAGATCCGGGACCACAGTCAACCACATGGCTGTCCAGGGATGTAACCATTATGCCGTCTGCTGGTTCTACGTGCGGTTATTTGTACTTGAATCATTTCAGTGATTACTAGATCAGATATTGGCATTGAGACCTAAGTATAAGTATCAGAATATACTTTAAAATAGAATAGTATGTATTTCTGATTAATGTCATTCATAAATCAAGACTTATGCATTCAGTCTCTGCACAGTAGATTGAGTTGACTGTGGAAACAGTTGACTTTCTATCAAACTCACTTTTTTATCTTCTTTTTAAAATTGCATCTATCCTGAGTTATTTCGTAGGGAAACAAATACACACATAAAGATACCTCCCCCACCTCCGCATGTGTTTTTGGTTGATTTTATACTCATTTTCAAGAAGAGTTTCTTCATCCAATGTAAGTAACATTACTTTGCCAATAGAGATACTTGCTAGAATATTTGAAAGTACAATTCAGTATTTCCAGGCATATTGTTTTATAAAGTTAAATCAAAAAGCATGAAAAGAGAACCCTGATATTAAAATAGAAAGCCTTTGCTATAAATGCCTGTCATATTGACACCTGAATTATGTCATTTCAAAAATGTGGTGGCATCGGGAACCAGCAGTTAGCATAATGGCTATGTCGCTGGACTCCCACGTAGTCGACCGCGGTTCGCGTCTCGGACCCGGTGGCTTACAACTCGCGCCGGGCGCGTGTGCATGCGTGCCCAAGATCCCGAGAGGAGAATGGAGGAGAAGGGATTGTGTTGTGACCATCCCCCCTGGGGGGTGATTTCTCGCTTTCTGTCTCTATGTCTCTGTCTTTCTGGCGAGCACACGCGCCCTATAACGAAAATCTCTCCAAAAAAAAAAAAAAAAAAAAAAATGTGGTGGCATCATAGACTGGACTAAGGCAGCTGACCTAAATTCTAGCCCCATTTCCATGAGTAATTTGTCCCAGGACTATGTAAGCAGCTTAACCTCTTTGGACCTCATTTGCAAACTGAAGATTTAAAACTAAATATCAAAAGTTTCTTGTAGATGCATAATCATTGTCAATAATAAGGCATCATTTTCTATTCACAAGCTCACTGGTAGGGTTTTACCCATTCGCTCATTCCATTAGAGAGCTGAGGACACAGCAGTGCGAGACCCTGACCTTCCTCGTTAGGTTGTGTGGCCCAGTGGAAGGACACAAGCAGTGATAAGAATTTCTTTTTTAGCTGTCAATATTGGAGAATATATACAAGTGTTATGACTCATATTTAATTAGCTTAATATAAACAGTCCCAATGAAATCCAGTCTAAGGAGGAACGTTCATTCCAGATCTAATCATGTTTGCCCTTTCTTTTGATTTTAGGAGCTTATTTAATGAAAAGTGCCATAGACTGAAAAACCAAACATGAGGGTAGCAGGTAAGAAATTGAATTCAGTAGAAATAATTTTGCTTTGTGTATTCTGTTTGTTTAGTAATGACTAAAGGAGATGGTAAATAATCTTTCTCTGTATTGGGTATAAAGCTGAAGTAAAACCAACTAAATCACACATGGACATTTACTGAACATTTTTCTGGACAAACCTTTTGCTGATGCTAAATATATTAAAGTTTTAATATTTATGTTCTTAAATGTTTTTCTTTTTTTGTCAAATTATTTAGCTATATATAATATATACTTTATGTTGGTATTTTAATTATCAACATATGTGTGTGTGTGTGTGTGTGTGTATGTATGTGTATATATATATATATATATATATATATTTTTTTTTTTTTTTTTAGCATATTTACTTATTTAGAGGTTTCTGGCATGTGTGCTCACCAGAGAGATAGACAGACAGAGATAATGAGAGAGAAAGTGGGAAATCACTCCCCAGGAGGGATGGCTATGCCACAATCCCTTCTTCTTCTCCATTCTCCTCCTGGGTTCTTGGACACACACACAAACAAATGTGCACACCCAGTGTGATTTTCAAATCATCAGGTCTGGGACTCAAACCACCATTGGCCATGTGGGAGTCCAGTGCCTTAATCACTGTGTCATCTGCTGGCCCCTATTTATCTATAATCAGATTATAGATATAAATATTAAACACCCATATAAAGAAAGATTTAAACAACTAGGAAGGTTGATTTTCTTTTCTTTTCTTTTTTTTTTTTTTGCTAAGTTCTAGCCTGTTGAGAAACATGAGTTGTGATGTTTAAATTTCTCCTATGTGTGTACTTAAAACTACTGTATGTGGGGGCTGATTGGTGGCATGGTTAAGGGTGCTGGACTCCCAAATGGCTGACTGTGGTTCAAGTCCTGGACCTGGTGGCCTCCTTTCTCACTTTCTCTCTCCTCTCTCTCTCACTCTGTCCCTCTCTGATCACATTAAAATAAATAAATAAATGAAATAATTCTTAAAAAAAACTATGTGAAGGATTCAGTAAAATATGTTTATGCTTAGTATTTGTTAATATATGTATTTTTGCTTAGTATTTGTTAGTTCAAGTTTAATCTGCATATATGAGTTTATGTGTAAGATTAATCTGTTAGCTAAGCAGCATATTGAAGAAATCAATAAACACAATTAGATATGCATATTACTTAGGTATAATCTATAAATATTATAAAAAGATCCATAAATAACTGAGGGCCTGAAAGCCTTTTCCTACCTCTGTAAGGAAAATAGGTTTGTATCCCCTGCCCCTCCAGGCAGAGTTCCATAAGAAATGCAGTGCACACTTAGTGTAGAAAATTCTGCCACAGTGGTGTGCCCAGGATAGGATATAACCTGTAAGTTCTCAAAATACAGATAATCTGTCTCTTAATTATCTCCTCACTGGAAATCAAATATTTTCTATGGGAGCATCTCTTGGAATTGCCTGAAGTCAAGACTGGTAAATAAATAGATCTTCATACTTCCATGAGATCATTTAACATTATTTTATCTGTTTATTTGTTTGTTTTAATTTGACCAGAGAGGGACAGAGTGAGAGAGAGAGAGAGGGAAAGTGAGAAAGTAAGCCATCAGGTCTGGGACTCAAACTGCAGTCAGCAATGTGGAGTCCAGTACCCTTAACCACCACGCCACCGGCCCGCCCCGATATTGTGGTGATTAAACAAGGATAACTTGAGAATTGTTACAAATGCTTTGTGGAAGTTTGAAAAACTGATTCTCTATTGTGAAATTACAGAGTATCCTGTTTTAGGCTGTATAATTTTATTGCCAGAGGACGTGTGCGCTTGCGAGAAAAGGAGAGAGAGCATCCCCCACTCCCATCAGAGGGACTTGGCTATGCTGCAGCCTTCTCCCTTCATTTCTCCATCTGAGCAGGATTTGGGGGACGCACACATATGTGTTTAATATGTTTTTTAAGCTACCGGGCCCGGAGTTTGAACTGTGGTCAGCCATGTGCATTGTCCCAATGTACAATGCTTACCTGCTCTGCTGTGGAGCTGGCTTAATTGCCCAATTGTTGAAGGAAAATATTCCTGGAAGCAAAGAGCTTGTTTGAAGTTTTGTGGGGGGAAAAATTTTTTTTTGATGTATTTTTGTGTGTGTGTGTGTGTGTGTGTGTGTGTGGCGATCTTTAAGAGTGCTAGGACCCACTATTTGTGATGATGTCTTCAGATAATTCTTTTAAAAGTATTTAAGTGTGATGATTTGAAGCCAAGTTTCTTTTTCTCACATAATTCTCAATTCATCCTGGTTGAAATGAACTTTGTCAGTTAGTCCATTTCTCTGATTCTGACAACTAATTGACAGGTTAGTTGATGAGAAATAACTTGCTCTTTATTTTATGTTTGACACTGTTCTTCGTAAAGATCTTGAAAGAATTGACTTTATTGAATGAATAAGGAAAATTAACAGTTTATTGCTTTTAACTAAATTGTTCCTAAACTTAAAAATATCTGGTTGTTTTGAAATATCCTTGTTGTTGGGGCCAGCAGGTTGCATGGTAGTTAAAGGCGCTGGATTCCCACACGGCTGACCACAGTTCAAGTCCCGGACCTGGCGGCTTGCTTCTCACTTTCCCTTTCTCTCTCTCTAGTCAAATTTAAAAAATAATAATAACAAATAGAATTAAGTTAAAAGAAATATCCTTGTAGCTTAACATTTAGATGTCAGGGCCTCTATGTCTGAAATTTTTGCTTTTCAATATGTCAAGATAGGGACCACTTGATTGGCGCAGTCCATGGCTAGAAGGAGGAGGGAATCTCATCGTAAAAACAGGAGTCATGGAGTCATAGAGTGATGCAGCTAGACCCTTGCAAGTCCAGAACTGGAATCTGATTCTGGACTCAGGCCAACTCTGGAGAAGAACCTCTGTAACACAAGTTTTGAAACTAACACTATGGAGACTGCACATTTTCCTACCTCTGCATTTTCTCTCTCTTAGAGTATTTGTTTCCTCCTAGTTCCCACGGTGGTCCAGTATGAGGCAGTGGTTAGGTCTTGGGTTCAGACTGAGTGCTGCCACTAACTAGTTGCGTTGTCTTGGGCAAGTGATCTAACATTGGCTTTGTTTCCTGTATTTGTAAAGTGAAACCATCTTGAAATGTTGTTCAAATGAAGTTGCACTTATAAAACATTTAGCTCTGTCGTTGGTACTCAGTAAAGAGTGTATGTGTGCATTGTAAGTAAAGTATTTGGGCACCCGCAGATGGCATAATGGTTACATCGCTGGACTCCCATGTAGTCGACCATGGTTCGAGTCCTGGACCTGGCAGCTTAAAAATCACTGTGAGTGCATATGCATGTGCACCCGAAATCCTGAGGAGAGAATGAAGGAGAAGGGATTGCAGCATGGCCGTGCCCCCTGGGGGCTGATTTCTTGCTTTCTGTTTCTCTGTCTCTCTGGTGAGCACATGTGCTCTGTAGCAAAACTTTCTCTAGAAATAAATAAACAAACCAACTATATGTATATGTGTATGTTGCTCTTAGTGCAGTCTGAGGTTAACACTTGGAATCAGATACAGTGTAGAACGTTCATGTTACAAATTTGATATTTTAATATTTACATATTTCCATCTGGAACAAGGAAGGTTTCACACATCCACATTATGGGAACAAGGAAATGTTAGTTCTAGGTGCACATGCCCAGGACTGCTAGAAAATAAGATGGTAAGATTATGGTGAAACATAATCTTCAAGCCCTTGGCTTTAGTCCTAAATGATCAAGAAAAAATATGCCACCTGTTCATATCTGTCCATTTAGCAAACAGTTGTTGGGAGTGTTCCTGTGTACGAAGCAGTCTCTGCACCCTGGCCGGGGGAAAGTTCAAAGGCTACTAAAATTTTGCTGACTTATGTACTGAAAGTATGGGCAACTTGTATTGAAGAGTTGCCCTTGAAAACTTGAAGTAGCTTTTGGAGGAGAGATGGCAGGAAATGGAGTAGGGAGGCACGGATTGATTAGTTTAACAGTTAGATTTCCTCATTGCCACCTCATTTCTATATTAGCGTTTGTGGTTGTTTTTTAAGACTTTTTTTTTTTTTTTTTTTTTTTTTTTAAGAGCAGTTTTAGGTTTGCAGCAAAATCGAGAGAAAGATACAGAGATTTTCCATACACCCCTCCTCCCGCTACACGGCCATTAATAGAGTGTTTCTAAATAGAAGTGAGTAGGCTCTGGGAAGCTGTTGCTTCTCGGCATCGGCAGTCTTCCGGAACATCATCAGTTCATTTCCTCCTCCCTCCTCGCCAAGGATACAGTCCGATTTCTCTGGCTTTATGAAATTAGGATGAACATATTTATTTTTTACTCTTCCTTACCCTGTAAGTTGGTCTTGGTAGTTTTCCAAAAGAACGTGGTCATTTGGTTTTGCCGTGGAGTACTACATAAACCCCTAGACTCTGTTAGGGTCCTCGGGTTCTGGTCCTTGGGCTGCCATAAAGTTATCTGTAGTCTCCGGTGGTTACTTCACCTCTTGGCTTTTTCCACTGAAAGATAATAAGATGACTGCTGATCCTGTCCACCTCCTTGATGTTAATTCCTGCTAAGTCACTGGAAAGAGAGAGGGATGGAAGTTATATACATCAATATCAGTGCTGTTCCTCAGTAAGCTAATGAGATGTCCCTAAAGTCTTAAGAGGAAGATGTTTCTTTCCTGTCATTTTCCACTTCCTTTCATTCTTGGAGTGTTTGTTTTCTTTCTTACATTTGTTTAGATATGGGGGAAAAGGAATAAGGGATGAGTCATATTTACCAGCAGTGGCAGTGCTGTCTGTAAGGCACTCAAGCTCGATTAGAGATATGGAGGTATTAGAGTCTGCCCTCAGGGAGCTTACCATGTAACCCTGTCATGAAGCATATGTGATAGTCCGAGTGGATAAGGCCAGCCTCAAACTAGACATTAAGTGTGAGCAGGAAGACCTTGTCGTTGACTATTCCATGAGTGCTTATGTAGTGACAGTTGCGTTAGTTGGCAACGGACAATAAACCTGTTACATTGTCCTTGTTCAGTGGTCATCTGACCTTAGTGTCTCCAGAAAGTCCAGTGTGTTTGTAACATTGCTGTGTAGTATTGCCCTGTACATTTGAAAAGGATTAGAAATGTGTTATCCAACAAACCTGGCAGTGGTGTTCCATTTGCCATGACAGATTTGAGTCGCCAGTCGGCAGCTGATAGCAAGTAGTTTTTTGTGTGTGTACAACTAGGCAGCTGGCTGAAGCAGTCTTGTGTCTAGATTGCTGGACTCAATCTGCGTATTCTTTGATCAGGAAAATCCCTTAACCCAATGGAATGTTGGTATAATTTTTGTTGTAGCGCTAGCAAAGTTAAGATTCAGTAGATAAAATACCAGAAAGGTATTAGTCTTAATTTTTAAAATAAATTTACTCTTTTTATAAAATGCATAGCGAAAGTTCTGTGAGCTCGTAAACACATGCTAAATTATTTCTGTCTTTTACCTAGGTGCTGCAAAGTTGGTGGTAGCTGTGGCAGTATTTCTACTGACATTTTATGTTATTTCTCAAGTATTTGAAATAAAAATGGATGCGAGTTTAGGAAATCTTTTCGGTAAGTTTTTTCATTTTCCTTTTTTTAACACCTTATTTGTGCTGTACTTGTCTAAAAATCTCTCTCAGTTTTTATCAGTTCTCAACATTGAGTCACTGCTGTTTGTCTAGAAAGGGAAAAATAATTGTTAGTAAGTGTGATTCATTCGAATATTCTAGAACATATAATAAGAGGTCCTAGAATTAGTGTAAAGCATGAATCTTCTCAACATTTTGAACATATCGAGTATTTTATGTATGCTTGGGACGTTAATTGTGGCATTCTAAGTGCATATTCCAGAAGACTTAATGTTCCCAAACTTAAATTATTTCTCTATTTGGTTACTAGGAAATTTGGAACCAAAGCTTAGTACTCTTATTATCAAGTGACTAGGAGTCACAATAGTGTATCCCGATACCAGCCATCAAAATCCTTCTTCTTTCCAACCTTTATTTTCCCTCTCTGGCATCATTACTTTTTATTCTTTTCTTTTTCTTTGCCAGAGGACATATGCACTTGCCAGAGGGAGAAGAGGATAGCACCCCCTAAGTGAAATATAGTCATAACACAATTTGTTCTCCTCATTTCTCCACCCTGTCAGAATTGTGGGCACACACGCGTGCGCGCGCGCGCGCACACACACACACACACACACACACACACACGGTGTGTTTTTCAAATCACCAGGATTAAGAACCATACAGCCCTGTGGAATCCAGCTCCCTTAACCACTAGGCCATGGGGTAGACCTGGCATTTTTTTCTTTACCTCTTCACTTAAATTTGCTATATTATAAATGTACCATTGTAAGGGACCTTAACTCAGTTTTTAACAAACCTTTAAATTAATAAAAATAAGTTAGTATCTAAAATGTTTCCATAGGAGCCGGTTTTATATTCATGGTATCTTAGGGGATTATAAATGAATATCTTATTGAAATGTCAAATTATTAAGTACCAAGTATGTATTTCTCTTCTCTAAGTACTTACTGTCTATCTTTTTGAGAGTAAAAATGGAATTTAATGTTTATATACTAAAGGGGAAATCGTTTATGTACATTTAACTAAGGTTTTATATAAAATTACTTCTGAATCTTCTCTGAGTATCATTTGGGTAGGCCTTCATTATTTGAAGTAAGAGAAGCTATTGATATTTTTCATAGATTTTTATGCTTACCCTGAATAAGCTTTGGCAAAAAATGTGGCTTATGATATTAACAAGTCAAGCATGAAAGGTAAGAATATAAAAAGTGGAAGCAGTATCTTGACCTAGCAGGCAGAAGCCAAAAGAAATGATTTTGAAATCAATGGAATAGTGAGTTTTGCTTTCCGTAAGTTAGTATTTGGTAGGGATGCCTAACATTTAATTCACTTCCTCTTGCGTCTGATCTCAAGCACTGATACTAGTGCTTTCTCAAGGTTTTAGTGCCAAAAGACTTTCTAGAGAATCTGATAAATGAAGATACCGATCCGTGTCTGGGGTGGGGGCATGGCCAAGATTCTGGCCCCCTAATAAGCTCCCAGGTGAGCTGGGATTCCCACCCGTGGACCACATGCCCCTTATACTGACATGTAGGCAGTGCTGACGTGTGGCCTTTCAGGAAACTTTTCTCCCAATGACTGCTTAGAAGTACTTCCTTGTGTTCTGCTGCATTCTGCCTTTGTACTACCATGTCATTTCAGTCCATTGATCTGGAACCCTGGTCTACAACTGCGATCTCTCGGATATTTAACTTGTAGTCATTACAACCTTCTTTAAGGAGTTTTCATATAGTGAAGTCCTCCCTTTCGCCCTTCCCCTGGATATAGTGGTTATTTCCTTCCTGAACCTGTTTTTCAGCCCCTGTCTTACAAGGAAGTACTCAAGATCCAGGATAAAGTGATTATTGCAAAGTTAAGAACCTGTCAAGTTTTATTGTGTGTATTTCAGCATTTTGATTTAGGCATTCTTAGGGAAGGTGGTTGATTTTTATGTCTTACTTTGCCATTTGTTTAGCATCTAACTTAATCTACCAAAGGGTAATAAGTTTAAACTCGGTATTAGAATTATTTCTATTACCAGTTCCTTAGGGAGCCATACAATTAAGTGCAGTTTTATTGGTGGTAAGTTTTCCATTTTTTCAACTTGTTAATAACTTACTTGATAGTTCCCATACATTATTTAGATTCAGATTTATTTTAAAGTATTATTTTAGAAAAATAAAACAAATGTATTTCTAAAAAGGAAAAGTGAAAATTTTGCACACACTTGAAATGATCAAAGTAGATTAATTATGAGTTTTTTAAAAACTCAATTCATAAATGAAACTTATTTTGAAATAATTATAGGTTCATATGCATTGGTAAGAAATAATCCTGCATACCTTTTACTCAGTTTCTTCTATTGATAGCATCTTGGAAACTGTAACACAATGTCACAAGCAGAATACCAACATAAGTACAGTCCAATAATCTTATTCATGATTGTGATTTAATGTGGTATTAGTTTTCAGCATGGATACTTAGTAAATATACTGGAAACAGTATAGATAACTTTTTGCATACATTGTTGCAGTAAATACTGTTTTAGTGATACAGTTTTACCCTTTCAGATTTCAACTGTTGATAAATAATATACACATACGTTACTTGAGAAATTAATGAAAACTAAAGTACAAAGTAGTTCTAATTTTTTAGCTGCACTTATTGAAAGACATTCATTGATAAAGTCATCATAAATGTGTATTATTATTTCTTTTTCTTTTTTGTTTTATTGTTTCTTTAAGTGAAGCATTGTATTGGGCTGGAAAAGTCATGACACATTTTTGCATAGGAAAACATAGAAAAAATATGTCATGACTTTTCTGATGATCCATTATATTTTGAATAGAATTAAGAATTAATTTGAATTATTTAAAGGTAGTTTGAGCAAAGTTTAAGGGTAGTTGAGGAAAAAAGTTGGAAGGAGATTGTACATTGTACCTGTACTCTGTAGATGGACAGACCTTGAAAATTCATGTTTGTCCCCCAAGTGCCAACATTCTCTGAATTGCAGGCCTGGGGTTTTTGGTCTTGATGAGTATTGGATAAAAATGCATCTTTTCTTTCGCAGTTTAAATGGATGTGATGTTATATATTTAAAACTCTGATGATTAAGAAACTGGTTTTCCTCAAGTCATATTAGTCATAGTAAAGTGGTTTTGGTTTTGTTTTATTATTTTTTTTAATTGAATAGCAGTTAATTTTTTTTTTTTTTGAGAGGTTTTCGCTATAGGGCGTGTGCGCTCGCCAGACAGAGAGAGACACAGAGACAGAAAGCGAGAAATCACCCCCCAGGGGGGATGGTCACGCCGCAATCCCTTCTCCTCCGTTCTCCTCTCGGGATCTTGGGCACGCACACACATGCGCCCGGCATGAGTTTTAAGCCACCGGGTCCAGGACGCGAACCGCAGTCGACTACATGGGAATCCAGCGACATAGCCATTACGCTAACTGCTGGTCCCAGCAATTACTTTTTTAATGTCTTAAGATCCACAAGCAAACTACTGAAGCCATTTTAGAAGTCTTCTGGTTTTCCTTCTATTTCCTTTGCCTTGACCATTCAAAGTTCCTAAGATCCCTCTCCTCGTGTCCTTATTTTATTATTGATGTCTGTAAGATTCTTCTTAGCCCTTCTGTCTCTTCAAGTCCTTCCTCTCCTTGGATGGCATTGTCTATTGCCTAATTTCCCAGTTCTTATCTTCATCCTAGATTCCATTTTCAACTAGCCTGTATACTACTCCACTGGGATCTTGTCCAAGTATCTTAAAATGACCAGGTCCAACGCACAGTTCCTCCTTCATCCCCTCCCACTAGATTATGAACACCATGAGTGCTGTTATGTTTATTCACTGGCTCATGCGAGTGACTCAGTGAATGTTCGTTCCAAAGCCACATTCCTAAGAGATGTCTTTAGTAAGGTCTCTGCAATTGCTCTGAACTGGTACTTCCTTCAAACCACATGGCCTACTTCAGCAGTGTTCTATTGACTGTTTCTATTTTTTTTTTTTTTTTTTTTAATCTTACTTTGCCAGAGTACTTGAACTTGACAGAAGACACATAGAGACAGAGGGAAAAGGATGGGGGAAAGAGAGTTAGCTCCCCCTGGGGCATGGTCATGCCACAATCCCTCTTCTCCATTGCTTCGTCATTGTAGGATCTTGAGCATGCATGCTCATGTGCACTGTATTTTTTTCAAGCGACAGGGACCAGGAATTGAACCGCATGGTTGGCTGTGTAGGATCTATCTAAAGGAGCTATCCTTTCTCCCAATCTCTTCTGTCCTTAGTTAGTCTTGAACTTTCTGCTTTCTGTTTACTGTGTGGTCAGAAGGGTTGTTCCACACACTCCCTATCCTGGCTTCCCACTTCTGGCAGGAGTAGCAGTTTTTGTATGTGTGATCACAAGACTTCAGACTTTCCCGTTTTTGGAGGTGGTGTAATAGGTGTGCTTGAACAAGATATGGCTTTAAAAAATAGCCTTGCCAGTTACTAATTGTTACTTAGAACAAATCAAATCGGTAAACCCTTCTGTCCTCGGTTTCTTTATCTGTAAAACAGGGATGATGACCAAATCAGTCATCCATAGTTACAAAAGTGCTTGGTAGATTGCCCCAGCATATGTGAGTGATATTATGTTAACCCTGTTCTGATCCAACTGTCTTCCACATACCAACCTACCATAGATTAAGTACACCAGAGTTCCTGATCGTTTTTTCTTTATAAATCATCAGAGGACACATGCACACACCAGAGGGAAACAGAGAGGGAGAAAGCACCCCACAGTGGGGTGTAGTCGCTCTACAATCCCTTCTTTTTCATTCTCTGTCCAATTGGAATTTGGGGCATGCATACATGTACATGCACCCAGCATGTCTTTCAAGCCCACCGAACTAGAGTTCAGACCATGGCTGGCAATGTGGGTTCCAGCTCCTTAGCCACTACCCCTTGGGGCCAGCTCTAGAGTTTCTGATCTTAACATTCCTCTGTGAGAATCTTACCATCTGCATTTGATGAGACAAGTTTGTGCAGGACAGAGTGAAGTTGACCATATTCTATTCCTTGTGCTCCTGATTGCTCCTTGGACTTCAGTTTTCTCATGTACAAGTGTGAGCACATTGAACCAGATCGCTCTAATTATTTCCCCCCCTTTTTATGATATGACCAAGGAAAATGCCGTAATAAGGAAATTCAAAGTATGACCCCTCCAGAAATCCCAGCATCCAAGTTTACCAGTGTTTAATTTTGTTTGCTTGTTGCAAATGTCTTCTCTTATTTGTTAATATTTTGGGGTCAATTATGCTGTAGATAGTTTATTTTCTGCTTTATTCCATTCACTAACCTTTTCCCATGTTATTGCATTACCTTTATGGCTTTAGTAGTGCGTAGTACTCTGAGTATTCTATTTAGTTAATGAGGCTTCTTTACTTGGTCATTTTATTTTTTTTAAAAAGAAAACTTTTAGTTATTATCTTCTATCTATAGCTTTCCGTTCCCTGTTTGAGTAGTGAACTTACAGGAAATTCACAATTATCTAAAATAGTACAGAACTTAAAACTAAGTGGCTATATATAGTTAGACAGCTGGCTCACATCTATCACACTGCATACGTAATTAGCCAGATCAGGAAGTGGCTGTCTGCACCGTACTTTGATGATCTGAGTTTTCATCTCCTGGGCTGGGATCAGATGCTGTAGATGTAATTATGATAGGTGGCCAGGTTGAGATCTTCTGCCTTCACGTTGAGATTTTAGCTTTTGGCTTTCCTGAACTGGTAAATCATCCAACTCTTAGTAACAACCTTAATTAAAGAAAAAAGTATCCAACATATTTCTAATTTGGGGGAATTAAAGCTCCCCCGACCCGGGATCCCCTTCCTCTCTCAGATCTCCTAACCTAACCAGTAAGACAGGTTTGTGTATATTCTCTGAGGCTTTATATGTGTATGTACACCACAGAGTAGAAACAACTTTTAAACACCCAAACATTCACTAAGTATATATTGGGTCATTGGAAAAGTCACGACATATTTTGTGCATTTTTACATAGAAAAAAGATATCATGACTTTTCCAATGATGCAGTATTTACAGTCACATAAACTAAAGTCACTTTCTGATTCAGTTTTAAATTTACAGTGATTAAAAAGGAAAACAAAACATAAAGGTAAAAATGTCCCGTCAGTAATAACATATCGCCCTTCATACTTTCTGTCCGTAATTGTTAGCAATGGATTGTGTAAAGGTAGTATCTCAGTTTTTTCAGTAGTGATTTTATGTTTTATTTATTATGTACTGAGCAATAGCTCAAGCACTTATATTTCATAAGACTATTAGAAGGTCTGTGTTTCAGAAGTGGATGCTAGCAAAATAGGCTTACTTCCACTAATGATGTTAATTTTTTTTTTCCTTAGCGAGATCAGCGTTGGACACAGCTGCACGCTGTGAGTATTTCATCTCAGTATTTCATGGATGGCTTTTTCTGTCTGTCTTAGACATCTGAGAGCTTATATTCAGACAGTGTCAGTAGCTCAGTGTGGACAAAATCTGATTTTGAAATTACTTTTTAAAGATATAAGGATGGCATTTGAATAGTCACCCTAATATACTCGGGGTTTATTCATAATGGATATTCTTGTGTTTCAATACCAGCATTATAAATATAAAGTAATGGAGGAATGAAAGATTTCCTAGGTAGAACTAGTTCATGGACAGATCATTAGTGGGATATTGGCTTTTTAATGATCCCAGAGGTAGTGTTTTTTATGCATATATGGACAAGAAATGCAAGTAACCATTTGAACTTTCCCATAGCCTCACATTTAAAAATAAACTCAAGACTCACTAGATACAACATATTTACCCTCCTCAAGGTCGGATTACCTGATCTGTTTATGTCATTTACTAGCTCATTTCCTAGGAGGGTCTGGTTTTTGTTGTGGGTTTTTTTTTTTGTTTGTTTGTTTTGTTTTGTCTCCCCCCCCCCCCCCGCCCAGTTTCTTTGAAACCTTTAGGGAAAAAAAAATTCTAGCATGGAATTTAATATATGCATATTTCAATATTTTACAAAAAGCTCTTTGTCATTTTAAATAGGAACAAACTGATTCAAAAGTCTCTTAACATGTTTTAAAAAATAAATAAAATAAATACTGATGATAATATTTTCTCTCCCAAAGCTACAAAGCCACCCAGATATAAATGTGGGATCTCAAAGGCTTGCCCGGAGAAGCATTTTGCTTTTAAAATGGCCAGTGGAGCAGCCAATGTGGTGGGACCCAAAATCTGCCTAGAAGACAATGTGTAAGTGTTTGGTAAGCGGAGGGAGCTGTAAGTGCACTGTGCATTACAGCCGGTTAACCCTGAGTTTAAGGGATGCTCTGCAAATGTGTTAGGCCTGCTTTTACCAGACAGAAGTGATTTCAGTTTTCATGACACAGCCCCCCGCCCCATTGAAGGAGCTGCAAAGTTCTAACATTTTTTAGTAGAGAATAACTAAGAATAAAACACTGGCCCAGCTTTTTTTTTGTGTGTGTGTAGATACTAGGGAATCTCCCCTCAGTGAATTCTCTCGATCTGATCTGTCCCATTTCATAGCTACCAGGCACATGTAGCTATTTAGTTTTGATTTTTAAGTCATAGGGAGAAAGTTAAGTCATGTAAATTGAGTAACATGAACAGTTCAGCTCCCCCATGATGGCCACCACGGTCCAGGTGCTCATGGCCACTGCTGGCACCTGGAGAGAGGGCCCTTCCACATGCAGAGTCCCAGTGGTGGCACTGTCCTCGGTAGCGAGCACTCTGTCTTGCAGACTAGTGTCTTTCTCTTTGTCTGTAGCCTGCGTGTCCAGTTGAGGAGTGATCCGGGCATAACCCCAGGGTCACTATGGCACAGATGATTTGCCACGAAGCCCAGTGCCTTCTCATGTCGAGATGCTCTACGAAGTGCAGCGTTTTTCCATGAACTTTTGATTTCTCCTCGTGCGTCATTAATTACGTAGAATAAAGAGGAAAAGAATTTTACAGGTACAGAGGAGGCTTCAATAGGCAGTGTCTTTTAACTTGCTGCATGACTATCATTTTTATTTTAATTTACTTATTTATTTTTTTAGAGAGAAATTTTTACTATAGGGCATGTGCACTTGCCAGAAAGACAGAAATAGAGAGAGACAGAGAGACAGAAAGTGAGAAATCACCCCCTGGGGGGATGGCCACGCTGCAATCCCTTCTCTTTCATTTTCCTCTCAAGATGTTGAGCACACGTCCATACACGCCCAGCATGAGTTTTAAGCCACCAGGTTCGGGACTCGAACCACGGTCGACTACATGGGAGTCCAGCGATGTAACCATTAGGCCTTCTGCTGGTCCCTGCATAACTATCATTTTTAATACAGAAGCTCTTAAACTTTTATTCTAGCTCCTTTTGCAGCTAGTTCTGGGAAGGTTATATTGACACTTGGGACAATACTTGGCAAATTAAAGGCTTGAGCTAGGTGGTCTTTAAGGCCTTTACTCAATTCCATTTCTTCTTTTTCATGCTAATATGATCTGTTATTAATCTGCTGTTTTCTGATTTCTCATAATCTTTCTTACTAATATGTAATAAAGCACTTAGAATTTAGCAGTTTGTAGGTTTTAAAAAAACATTTCATGGCCAAGCCACTATGGTACACATGGTGGGCACCACACTGCAGTGCTAGGGTGACATGGAAGACTGCTGTTCAAATCCTGGGTTTACCTAAACACAATGGGTGTGTGCCATGATTATAACTGGCCAGAGGGCTGGGTGTGGTCACAGTGTGAGGGGGCCCTATCAAGGATGTTTCCACCCCCACCCTGAAGAAGTCAATAGATTTGTAAAGCTTTAAAGAAAAAAAACCTTATCTCTCTGCTTTCACCTTGTTTGGCTAAAAAGCTACCCAAGTTTGATTCTAAGTAATAGAGTGGAAATTCTTTTAGAATATCTTGTCCACAGATTATCTTCAGACACCTACATTGCTCCCTAATGCCAAAAAGGAAAGATCAAACTTTTTACTAACAGGTTTTTTATTCAAAGATGATATAGATTAAAGAGAAAAAAGTATGAAGGCACTAGAGCCTGGTAAAATAAATACTATGCTTGGAGCTAATGAATTTGATTCTAGCACGGTGGACATGTAGCATTGTGTTTCAGTTCCTTTAAGCTAAAATTGCATCAGGCTACCTAGTCTTCCTCATTTCAGATTTTATTCTGTTATTCTCATGAGAGAGTAAATAAGTGATGAGATTTTAAAGCTGGGCTTCAGGTCATGAAACTAGTCCCTACGGAAGGACTGAATAATTGGCCAGAGATCCCTGTAGACAGACTGCAGGGACCACAATGTCCAATGCTTTTTCTAGTCTGTCCTGTTTCTATGTAAGTATTGAAAGCTGAAAAAATTTATACAGAAAGAGTATGAATTTTTTTTTCGAGAGGTTTTTGCCATAGGGCGCTTGCGCTCGCCAGAAAGACAGAAACAGACAGAGAGATAGAAAGCGAGAAATCACGCCCCAGGGGGGAGGGCCATGCCACAGTCCTTTCTCCTCCATTCTCCTCTCGGGATCTTGGGCACACACATGTGCCCAGTGTGCATTTAAGCCACTGGGTTCGGGACTCGAACTGCAGTCGACTACGTGGGAGTCTAGTGACATAGCCACTACACCAACTGCTGGTCCCTGAAAGAATATGAATTTCATAATCATCATTTATTCACCTATTCCATAAGGATTTTATTAAGCATAGTCCCTCCTCTCATGGAACTTAGTCTTGCGGGGTGACAGATATTTAAAAAGTAAGGGTAAGTAAGTAATTGTGCACCGTGACAGCAGCTGCGCAGGAGTGTGGGTTGTAGGGAGCACAGGTGGGAGTGAATGAGAGACTTTAAATCAAGGAATAGGGGACAGTACCATATAGTCTGGGAACCGAAGAATAAGGAGAACGATAACCAGGTGACCAGTGGGAGAACATTCTAGACAGATGGAAGAGCATCTTGAGACCCTCAGTGGGAAAGCTCTGGAAGAAGTGAAAAGGGCCAGACCACGTGGGAACTTGGAGTCTTTGCAGGGGAAGTGTGGAGAAGTTATGGAAGGTTTTCGAACTCTGGCATGTCATGATTTTCTTAAAAAAAAAACAAAACCAAAACAAAAAAAAAACATTGGCTGGCTTCTTTGGAAATTGATTAGGGAAGTGGAAGAGAGAACAGTAGACATTGCTGCCATGGCTTTTCAATAAACAGAAAAAGGAAATACAAAAGTAGAAATTTACAGAAGCAGGAATTTTAATATTTTCTTGCAACTCTCTGAGTACATGCAACTCACTTTGGAGGTTACCATTCTGGATCAGCATGTCTCAGCAGAAGCCGACCGCCCCTGCTCCCAGGGACACTGGTCATTTCGGGTTGACACAGCTGTTGAGGTACTTCTTGCAGAGACCGGAGCTGCTGTTTAATACCCTTCTGTGCACGGATCAGTCCCTTCACAAGAATTATCAGGCCATCTTATCCTAGGCTGAGTTTAAGAAACTGATGCAGATGAAAGATTAGGACTAGGAGGACGGTCACAGTTTTATGGGTAAGTAGAGGAAGTCAGGGTGTCAGGATATATTAAGGAGATTAAGGTGCATTTAAAACATCTTATTAGAAATAGAAAATTCTAGGTATAAATCTCAAGTGTCAAAAAAAAAAAAAGAGTTAATTTCTTTTTTCCCTTTGCAGTAGAGAACCCATAGAACTTACTTGTGTTCTAATTATAGCTTTCATTTAGGGTGTATACTCATTTAATTTCAGTTTATATGAAGTTGATAATAGGAATTATACCTTTTATTATAGTCTTAATGCTTGGTATGAGACTATGTAGGAAACGATTTTGAGTTTTATTTTATTTTATTTTTTTAAGGTTTTTGCCATAGGCTGTGTGCAACTCTCTGTAGAGAGACAGAGAGGGAACGTGAGAAATCGCCTCCCCTCCCAGGAGAACGGCCATACCACGATCTCTCCTCCTCAGTTCTTTTCTCGGAATTTGGGGCACACATGCACACTTCCTCAGTGTGAGTTTTAAACCACTAGATCCAAGACTCAAACCACATTCAACCATGTGGAAGTCCAGCGCCTTAACCACCGTGCCAGCATTTCCTTTTTCAGATGACAAGGGATCAGGTAGTATTTTCAGTTATGAAGGCCAGGAGGTAAAAATCAAGAATATTCTCTAGGTACTTAAAATTGTTTAAAACGGAGCCATTTGAAAACATAAAACCGTTCTAAGCTCCTGGGTAGTAAATCACAAGGAAACAACACAAAAATCAGCTGGCTGGAACTGGCTCATAAGCTCATAGTTTTTCAGTTTCTCCTCTCACCACTTTGAGAAATTTTAGCTTGAATATACAGTAGGTATTTGAAACAAAGTTGTGGGAGATGTAGATTGCTACAGATTATATCAGTTTCCTTGAGATTTTTTCCATGGACATATGGGGTAAGGAGGGGGACTTTCATGTTCATGACGAATTAAAAAAATTTTTTTCACCCCATGTGATCAATCTTTGTATATTTTAGATCTTTGGTGTTTTTTCGTATGACAGGTTTTCCCTGTTTGAATTCATTTTTTAAAAATTGATAAGCTGCTGCCCTCTTGTGGGAAGCTAATGTCATTGTGTTTCTTTGTTACTTTTATTTCTTTATTTTATAATAGATTAAGTTTATTAAATACAATAGCATGCTCAGAGATGATCTGTAGTTGGAAAAGTCACTGTCGATCTTAATTATTATTCTTACATGTTAATCATAGCTATTGCTTCTTAATATTAATGATGGAATATTTTACCTGTTTTTGAAAGGAGTAAGGCAAATGCATTTGAAACTATACCCCTCTGGTTAGCCATGCCAGCAGCTATATAATAAAACATAGACCTTTTTATTTGTGTGTTCAAATCTACTTCCTTTGTTTAAACAGCGTTGACATACTCATTTAAAGTATACAGTCACTTTTTTTTTTTTTTTTTTTTTTTTGGTATAGTCAGAGGTAGGCAACTTCTACCATGGTCAAATTTTTGAACATTTTTTTATGTCTCAGAAAGAAACTCTGTACCCCTAAGCTATTGCCCATCTATTCCTGCCTTTTCCTGCCTGACTCCCCTACACGCAAGGCTGTAACTAATCACTTGTTTACTTTCTGTCTGTATGGATTTACCAGTTTTAGACATTTCGTATACATGATATATGTGGTGCTTTGTGATTGGCTTCTTCACTTAGTGTAACATTTTCAACCATGTGGAAGTCCAGCGCCTTAACCACCATTCATGTGTCTTGTAGCGATGCGTCAGTGTGCTCCATTGCTCTTAGGCTGAATAGTACTCCACTGTGTGGCCATACCACATTCGTTTATCTGTTCATTAGTCAGTGGACATTTGAGTTATTTCTACTTTTGGTTCTAATGAATGTTTCTATAAACATTTATGTACAGGTTTTTATGTAGACATATATTTTCATTTTTTCTGTGTATATATAGGGGAGTTGATTTTGGTTCAGATGGTAACTCTGTGGAACTATTTGAGGAACTACTGAGTGTTTTCCAAAAATGACTGCACCAGGGGACCAGCAGTTAGCGTTATGGCTATGTTGCTGGACTCCCATGTAGTCGACTGCGGTTCGAGTCCTGGACCCGGTGGCTTAAACTCACGCTGGGCTTGTGTGCATGCGTGCCCAAGATCCCGAGAGGAGAATGGGGGAGAAAGGATTGCGGTGTGGCCATGCCCTCTGGGGGCTGATTTCTCGCTTTCTATCTCTCTGTCTCTCTCTGTCTTTCTGGCGAGCGCACGCACCCAATAAGAAAAAAACTCTCAAAAAAAAAAAAAAAAAAATGACTGCACCAATTTACCTTTCCACCAGCAGTGAATGAAGACTCTGGTTTTTCCACATCTTTGTCAACACTTGTTATTATCTGACTTACTGATTGTAGCCACTCTAGTAGGTATGAGGTGGTATCTCCTTGTGGTTTTGATTTGTATTTCCCTGATGATTCATGATGTCTAACATCTTTTCATGGGCCTATGGACATTTGTATATCTTCTGTATACTTAAACCTTCTGCCCCTTTTTATATTGTGTTATGTTTCTTTATTGTTGAGTCGTAACCTTTCTTTAAATATTTTCATGAAGTATCTCTTTCTACCCTTTTACTTTCTACTACCTATATTGTTATAATTACAGTGAATTTCTTGTAGACAGCATGTAGTTGGGTCCTGTTTTAATCCACTATTTTCATATCTGCCTTTATTTGATATGTTTAAACTATTTACATTTATTATAATTATTGATATGTGAGGGCTTCAAGTCTATTTTATTTTTTTATTATCTCATTTTGTTGTCTTCCCCTTTTAGAACTTTTGATTTGTTTATGGTGTTCTTTGAGTGTATCTCTTTGTATAGCTTTTTCTTTTCTTTCTTTCTTTTTTTCTTTTTTGCCAGGGTCTGCGTGCTCTCACTAGAGAGACACAGAGCACCTCTCACCCCTGAACAGGGCCTGGTTATGCCACAATCCTTTTTCTACCACCATTTCTCCATTCCATCAGGAATTTGGCCACACATGCTAATAAACACCCACCTGTTTTAAAGTCTCTGGGGCCGGGATTCAAACTGATGTTGGTCATATGGGATCTGGTTCCCTAAGTACATGTCTTAGGATTGGCCCTGTATACTCTTTTTAGTGTTCCCTTTTTCTCTTTACAGAGAGTTTGTAGTCTCAGGTTCTAGTCTTAAGAAAGAGGAGAAAACATGAATTATGCAGATTAAACTTAAAAGTATGTCCTATCTGTAGCTGTTATAGTATGGTTAGCAGAAAACATTGAGAAAATAGTCTTCTAGTGTGTCAAAACTTATTTGATTCAATAAAAACATTGCTCACATCATTGAACACATGGAGTTCCAACATAAGTCTTCATTTTTCTCAGTTACTTTTTTACTTTGTCTTCCCCTTTAACATAAATAAAAGCATCATCCAATATTCATGTTAGAACTGCACTTACTCATCAGTTGTAGCCATAAGTTACAGATAGAAGTTCCATGAAAATCAGCTAACATGTTCTGTGAGAATCAGTGAGCTACGTAGAATTAAGAATTAAGAATTACAGATTTTATTTGTGAAATTCTGCACTACAGATTCTTTATGTCAGTGTAGTTTATAATAAATAATGTACCTATATGTGTACATTAGACGTATCAATGTATGGGTACACGTAGAATATGTTAGTCACATGCTGTCTTTAACCTCAAACCAGTTTAAACCTCAGACACTGAACAGCATGGTGCTGAGACTATTACCATTACTGTGAATTTTTAGAATCGATAGCACCTACGATTTTAGTTTAATAGGTCTACCTGAACAGGCTGACCTGCAAAAGCAGACACGTCACTGATGCCGACCGTCTCTCAGTCACACTGTGTCTATATAATGGTCTGTGAGCTGGCAGTGGATGTGCTCATCTCAGGTAGACCATGCAGGAGACTGTGGCTAGATACAGTGTTTTCTTTTTTATTTGGAGAGGTTTTTGCTATAGGATGTGTGTGCTCGCCAGAAAGACAGAGACAGAGAGACAGAAAGTGAGAAATCACCCCCCAGGCGGGATGGCCATGACACAATCCCTTTTCCTCCATTCTCCTCTCAGGATCTTGGGTACACACACACACCTGGCAGAGTTTAAGCCACCAGGTTCAGGACTCGAACCATGGTTGACTACATGGGAGTCTAGTGACATAGCCATTATGCCAACTGCTGGTCCCTAGATACAGTAATTTTGAGTACAAGGATCCCTCCTCCTGAATAGAGAGGAACTATAGATTGGTAATCTCTATGAGCATGCTCACCGTTACCTGAACGTTCATGACGAAGTACTCTCCTTCTCTCATTTTCAGACTCCAAGGAGTTGAGTGGCATCTCATTTCTGTTTCATAACTTTGATATTTCAGAATGTAGAAAAGAGATCATCTGTTTGAGTTCTTGAGAATAGTGCAGAACGTCCATTTGTTTAAAGGGTTTTCTAAAGTAGTATTTTATAATCAGATGCAGAGCAGCAAAAATAGAGTCAATCAGTTCTGCCTTAAAACTTGCAATATATGTTTTTGTGTGTGAAATGTTTAAGGGCATTGCTATAAAATTATTCAATATGAGGCTGTCTTACTATAGACTTTTAAATTTACTCCTCAGTGCTGAACAACTGCACATATATAATATCCCTTTTAATTTTTATTTCTGTGATGTGCTCACGTGCAATATGTAACTCTAAATTTGTCTTGACTTTTCCCCCTTTCAGCTTAATGAGTGGTGTTAAGAACAATGTTGGAAGAGGGATCAATGTTGCCTTGGCAAATGGTAAGAATAATTTGTCTTGGTTAGAGATGTAGACAGTAGACATTTTCGTGTTCTGAAATAAAATGCTCTCCACTAAAGGGCTCAGGTTAGAGTGCTACTCATGACATCAAAGCCCTCTCCTCGTCCCCTTAGCACCATATTACAGATGAACTTACTGTCTGAGGATTTATAACATGTTTTCTTTTTTGTAGAGGTTTTTTTGTTTTTCCTTTGCCTCAGGGTGAGCGCGCTTGCCTGGTAGAGAGACAGAACAGTGAGAGGGAAAGTGAGAGATTCCCTTCAGGGGGTTGGCCACGCTGCAATTCCTTCTCCTTCATTCCCCTCCCAGATCTTGGGCGTGCATGCACATGTACCCAGTGTGAGTTTCAAGCCACCGGGTCCAGGACTCAACCACAGTCGGCCATGTGGGAGTCCAGCGATGTAACCACCATGCCATTTGCTGGCCCCATAACATGCTTTCATAAAAGCATGCTACCTTGCTGTGTACTATGTGGAGAGCTTCCCCTGAAATTGTCAGGAAACAACCAATTCAACATTACATTCGTGAAATCTTACTGCTCATTTTAGAGTCCTAACATAAGAAGTGCTAGGTTGACAAGAATGAGGATGTTTAAAAATGGCAGAAGGTGGAGACTGGGGGATGGGGAGGGGAGGAACAGAGTGAGAATTTATTGTGACTTTTAAGTATTGTCCATATTCTTCTGATGGGTTCTTTAGTGTAAATACATTCATTGAGTCCTGAACATCTTGAGTATTCTAGAAAAATAAAATCTGAAAATCTGCACCCTTGAAGTAAGGCCTGACTGCTTACCACTTCTCTCTAATTTGGTACAGTAAGTATACTGTAAAGCTATATGGGATGGTTAGAAACTACCAGCTACTTTACCCAATTCAGAGTGAAGGAAAACATTTTTTTAATTCTTTCACAAGTTAAACATTTTTGCTCTTCTACTTTCTTCATTTTCCTAGGTATTGGTCTATTTAATCAATAGCAAAAGTATATTTTAAATGCAAATTTTATAAAAACAATGACTATAAAATAGAAAGTGGCATCTGATTCAAGGAGTTTCTTTTTTCTGGTAGGTTTGTATATTTTTGTGTAATTATTAAATGCAGGAAAAAGGAAACACGTACGGATGAAATATATCCGCCTTTGAATTGGAGTGGTCTACAGTCAGTAATGAACTTCTGTTTGCCACTTTCTGCCTTAAAGGACAATGAGAAAATCTGGTCCAAAAACTGCCTTTTAAAAAGCTTTTCAGAGGATACAATTCAGGTTTAAAGTTGTCAACATAATTCCTTCTCCGCTAATAAATGCACATCAATCATTGGATAAGATCATTCACCTTTTACAGTGTATGGTATATTTCAGTTGTATTTGATATGAATTCATTCTCTTTCAGGAAAAACAGGAGAAGTATTAGACACTAAATACTTTGACATGTGGGGAGGAGGTAAGCGTGAATAACTTCACTTTTTCTTGCTGGCACTGACTTAATCACCTCGATGTAATGGGGGGGCCGTTGGTGAGAGAATGGTGGTACTATTTGTGAGTTCATTTGGTTTATCTTAGTTTCTTTTAAATAAATTTCCAGCTTATATGTAAGTGATCGAATTGTATGTGTTTTATAGTGTGTAAATCTGTGGTGTGTAATTGAGCACAGTAATACCAAAATTGAGAGTTTTCTAAAAATCTGAGTCTTTTTTTTTTTTTTTTTTTACAAGAAAACTAATTCAGGGAACCAGCAGTTAGCGTAATGGCTATGTCGCTGGACTCCCACGTAGTCGACCGCGGTTCGCGTCCTGGACCCGGTGGCTTAGAACTCATGCCGGGTGCATGTGCGTGCGTGCCCAAGATCCCGAGAGGAGAATGGAGGAGAAGCGATTGCGGCGTGACCATCCCCCCTGGGGGGTGATTTCTCGCTTTCTGTCTCTATGTCTCTCTCTGTCTGTCTGGTGAGCGCACCCGCCCTATAGCGGAAACCTCTCAAAAAAAAAAAAAAAAAAAAAAAACTAATTCAAAGCTTATAATTTGAATTTCTATATAACCAATTGACTGAATTACTTTCTTTACGAAGTATTTTTCAGACTCAGAAATTATTTATGACTAGAAACATTCCATATACAAGATAAACTGTCATATTTTAGAAAAGCTGCAGTTCTGTTATTCATCCCTATTGTGTCTTCTGACTTAAGGCCAGTTATTGAAGTTGATGAATATTCGAGAGAAGGAATAGAACTGTCATTCTGATCGATGGGACTTAAAGCAATCCACAGATAATTGTCCTCCCCATATTTGTGAATCCCTCAAGGAGGATGAAGTTTCAGTATGCAGAGGCAGGGGACTGGCGCTTCGAAGAATGTGTCCCAAAAGAAAAGGGTTTCTTCCTCAAGTTGAAGGAAGGCAATACTGGTTTCTCTTTTACTGAAGTTAAAGAGAAATGAGGATTTCAGTAGAACCTCTTCTCATTTGTACATTCCTTGGAAGCCAATAACTACTAGACATCCTGAAATTTATGTTGAGTTTTTAAACAATTCAGTTTTTCTGACATTTTTTCAGCTTATAGTAAGATGCCCATGTATTATTTATTTCCTAAAAAGGAGGTGAGGTAAACATTTCATAGCCAGCAAAACCACATACATGTAAAATATCACCATCCATTTTAGATTATAAATGTTTTATTAATCGGTCTTACCAACGTGTACGATGTAGAAACACTCTTACGAAGTGGTGGTTGAAGTCAGTTGTGTGACCAGAAGCACTGACATTCCCCACTCCCCTCATCACATTAGGTTAATTATTCCTGAAAACACTCTTCCAGTGAAGATGTAGTTGCCCTGTACTGCCATCCTCCCATGTAATTGGAAATAAGTTGTTGGCTACTTGGTTAGACTTCCCACATTGAAAATATTCTTACTATAAGATAGAATTAATTAGAGAAACTGAGTGAATTCGAAGTAGCCTAGTTTTGGGGACTACAAAGCAACCTGAGCTGGAAAAGAGGTCATGATGTAAAATGAATTTCTGTCTGGCATCACCAGTATGCAGTCACTGAAGTGGCTTATTTTGAAGTCCTGGTGGATTTTGATTCATTAGATTTAGTGAGTTGTGACTGTAATATTTGTCATAATTAGTTTGACTTTCGGTGACAACCTAACCTACATTCCTTACTATAGTTCATGGCAAGTAGATATACCTAGAAGATCCTTTAAATCTCTCTGTATGTGTGTTTTTACAGATATATATATATTTTTTCTCTTTCTTTCTTTCTCTCTTATTTTAATTTGCTATGGGCCAAAGAGAGAGAGCAAAAATGAGAAATCACTATGGCCACACCACAGTCCCTTCTCCATTCTTCTCTTGGAATTTTGGACACACATTTACACACACCCACGTGTTTTTCCAGCTGCCAGGTCCAGGGCTTGAACCACATAGTAGGCCATGTGGGATCAGCTGCCTTAACTGCCCTGTCACCTAGCTGGCTCAGATATATTTTTCACTTACAAATCATTTTGAGAACTGGATAAAAGCTATATAGCTCCTCTTTCTAGGAAGGTATCCAATAGAAACAGTTTTACATACGTTTAAGGAATCCATGAGCCTCTCCTGCCCCCTAGCCTCAGAATCAGGTTTTTGATAGTCCCAGTTACTGACTAAATCTGTAAGATTCTTAAATTATAAGTCAAGCTTTGACATGACTTTGCTATGGCTTTTTCTTAGCCCCAGGAATATCAGTGCAAAAGACACAGTATAAATCATGTTTGGGAAAATGGAGTTGATGATGGACTCTTGTAAGGGACAAACTCTACACTAGAAATGACTGGTTTACAGAGACTTTGTATTTTATACTATTGATTTTTAGAGATAATCACTTTTAACAAACCCCCAACTCTGTCTTTTATTTTTCAGATGTGGCACCGTTTATTGAGTTTCTGAAGGCCATACAAGATGGAACGATAGTCTTAATGGGAACATATGATGATGGAGCAACCAAGTATGTAAGCCTAAAACTTCATACAGCTTTTTGGAGCTGTAATTTATGATTTCTTTTAAGCAATACATTATCATTTGGTAAAAAAAATTGTAAACTAGAATGAGGTACTGGTACTTTACTATCAGATAAACACTGTTAACTTTTTTTTTTTATTTTTTATTTTTTTTTAGTGAGGGAGAGAGACTAGGAAGGAGAGAGTGAGCAGATTGGGGGGCTTACTAGAGGGGTGATATGTTGGACAAAGGTGCATCATATTGCAGTCTTCCTGCCCAGCCCCCAAGTCAGCTAGAAGAACAGGCATGTACCACCTCCCCTGGTCTGCTTAAGCCGGGTCTCCCACATGGCCCCAGCCACCAAGCAGCAACATTCTTCCACTTGCAGCACCTTGGAGGGCCTGTTTGTTTATTTATTTTCTTTTAGTTTGCTCCCTTTCTGTTTACTTTTTATGCATTTACTTTTGTTTGTGAAATTAGAATTACATTATACCTAACATTTTTTATGCTTTTATATTCTGTTTTTAAACCTTAAAGTTGTTTTGTATGGTTTTTCTCTGTTTTTGGTATTAATATTCTTTAGTAGTTTTTTTTTTTTTTTTATGGCTCAAGAGTAGTTCACCATGTTGGCTTATGCTTACAGCCAGATTTTTCATCTTACAAATAACAATGTGATAAACATCCTTGTACATGATTTTTTTTTTTTTTTTGCACTTTTAATTATGTCCTTAGTGTAAATTTCTAGCATTGTAATTTTCTTTCTTTCTTTTTTTTTTTTTTTTTTGAGAGGTTTTTGCTATAGGGCGCATGTACTCGCCAGAAAGACAGAGACAGAGAGACAGAAAGCAAGAAATCACCCCCCAGAGGGGCTAGCCACGCCACAATCCCTTCTCCTCCATTCTCCTCCCAGGATCTTGGGCACGCATGCACATGCGCCCAGCGTGAATTTAAGCCACTGGGTCCAGAACTTGGACTGTAGTTGACTACATGGGAGTCCAGCGACATAGCCATTATGCCAACTGCTGGTCCCTAGAGTTGAAATTTTCAAACACAGAGATGTAATATCTTTTCTCTGAAGTTTAACAGATCATAGTTTTCAAACATTTTTCCTTAAAATTGTATTTTGCAGTTTTTTGGGAAATTATACAAAAGTACAAAGAAGAAACAAGTTACAGTTTATCTTACTAGCTGGTGATAATTGATATTTTTGTTTCCATTTCTATCCCTGACCTTATGTACATATTTTCTTCATTTTAAATATTTAGAATGATTGTATTTGCAGCATATCTTTTCATTTATGTGATTATTTTCCTATGTCTTTAAATATTCTTTATAACAAAGTTGTTCATGTCTGCTTAGCCTAATTTTAAAACTTGTTATGATTTGTAATCTATTTAATAAGGGGGCTGGTAAGTGGCGTGGTTATTAAGGGCACTGGATTCCCACATGCCCAAGTGTGGTTTGAGCCTTGGACCTGGTGGCTTGCTTTTTCACTTTCCTTCCCTCCCTCCCCGTCTCTCTCTCTGTCTCTCTGACCCTCTCTGGTCAAATTAAAATGAATAAAATAATTCTTTAAAAAAATTTATTTAATAGGATACTTATTACTGGATACTTAGGCTCTTTGCAGTTGTCATACTTAGCAAAATGTACTATCCTATAATTTTTGAACAATCTATTTATTTCCTTAAGGCCATTTTTCTAGAGAGAAACAGAGAGAAAGGGAGAAAGCACCCCTTTCCTCCCCGGGAGGCATGGTGGTACTGCAGTTCCTTTTCTTCCACTTCTCTAGCCCCTCAGAATTTTGGACATGCCCACGCTCGCGCCCACATGGAATTCATCTCCCTGAACTACTAGGCTACAGGGCCACTCCATAGTATTTCTTGATTTCTGACTAGAATGTCTATTTAAAAAACAAAATAGAAAAGAAAAATGTGTGCATGTTGAGCACCCCAATCCACACCTTTGAAGTCAAAAATACTCCAAACTGAAACTTTCTGAGTGCTCACATACCAAAAATGGAAAATCCCACTCCTGATGTCACGTGAGTTGTGATCAAAACACAGGTACAACACATAGTATATTCAGCGTCCCCCAGAGACTCGGTATTAATGATATCTCATAGTTTTTACTGTTACTTCCTTACATGTGAATAAGTGTTAGAAGATGATTGCTTGTCAGTAGCGTCTCAATTCGGAGTCAGGAGTGTTAGTGATCCACAGACTGTCCACATGGGTGGCTGAGAGGGAAACACCTTTGCTTTCTGATGGCCCAGTGGACACAAACTGTGCTTCATCCACAAACTTATTTATAATATACGAAATTACCTTTGAGCTGTGTATTTAAGGTCTGCATGAAACATGAACGAATTTCATGTTTAAACTTGAATGCCATCCCCCAAATGTCTCATCCAGCCACTCCTCACTTAACAACAGCCCACCTGTCTGATAACCGCTCAGACTTAGGACCAGTTCTGCAGTGCAGGGACTCCCCCATCTCAGTCTTCATCTCGTTATTGCAGTCAGTCAGTGTTCACTACAGGAAGTGTTGGCAATCAGGCGGGCTACTTCATTTATAAATTTGTACTTAATTGTGTACCCATGGTAGTATTCAGATTAAATAAAAAAAATTTAAGCTGGATTTATATTATTGGGTTGTGTGTCTTGTCCCTTTCTGGTACTTACCTAATGTATGCTTTTTGTATGGATAGAAGTACATTATTCTAGTGTGGTGTCACATGATATCTATTGAGAAATACATAATTTAGGGAGCCATGACACACCACAAGACATCTGCCTTGGAGCTCCTCGCTTATGGACCAGTTCACGTGAGGATCTTATTGTAGGTGTGGAACTCGGTTGTTAAGTGAGGAGGTCCTGAAACGAAAATAAATCCAAGACATTTTTTCTAAGCATTTTGGATAAAAGATATTCAACTTGCATCTAAGAAAACTTATATTCTAAGGAATATATAGGTCTTTGATGGTGTCTATGTTTCACCCTAATTCCCACTAAAATAAGATTTTTGTTTATTAAGTAAAAACTAAAATAGTTTGAATGAGCAAGCTAAATGTGGCTCTCACATTCCCAATTTTGGAGAATACTCCAAAATGTTCATTTCATGCCTATGTGAAGGGGTCAGATGTGAATGTCTTGGAAAAAGAAGAATCTTCAAGTTTACCTGGGACAGAGTCCTAGCCTAGGCCAGATTCCTTTGGATTTTCTCTATGAATCACTGAGCTTCTTAACCTACTAAAGGTGCCAGGATCCTGGTTATTTCTCTATTTGAAATAAAAACAAAATAAATACAATGAAATGCTATGTTTTTGGGGTGGTCTCCCTCTAAATTATGCCTGATAGTCCTTAACTTGTTATCTAGAGCAACCGTACAATAAACATGTCCTCCAAATCATTTGATACTTCAAGTATTGGAAGCTTACTGGCCTTTCTCTTTTCCAGGCACAAGACACATGCCTTTTTTAATTTTGTATCATGTTAAGTTTCTAGTTTGTTTTCTCCTCCTGGCTTTATTTCTTGGACATTCTCTCATTGATTATTATCTCTCATATAATGAATGCCCCAATCTAATGCAGTGTTCCAGATGTGGTCTGGCCTGGGCAGGACACGATTCCTATGCAGCTCACCATGTTTTAGAGATTACATTTCATGAATATTCATGCAGACTAGTGTATTCGTTTTCTTTAAACACTCACATCACATTTTTGGCTCCTAAGTTTTTGGTTGTTTCATTTGATCTCAGACTTTTTCTTTTTTAAACCATTGCCAAGTCAAGTCTGTCTTTTCATTCAGAATATGATTTTGTATAATCTAAATGAAGGACTTTATATTCATTTATCCTTGTGGAACTTAAGTTTGCTGATTGGGGCTCACATTGTCATGGTTCTGACCTTTGTCCAATGAGGTTTCTATGATCCAGACTTTGTACTCTCTCCAAAGTCGTTCTTATGTCTAATTGTAAGCCATTGATAAAAATGTTTACCAAGGGCAGCGTTCCACCCTGCTGGAGGCCCCTACAAGGGAATCATTTATTAATCGACTGCAGAAACTACTTTTCAGACAGTTGCCAATGGACTCCAAAAGGCATATCATCCAGCTGCTGTCTCATTATTTTATTTTAGTCATAATAAAATTTTCCAAGGCTATCAGACGCTCACTTGAAACTCATGGGCTATGCTAATTACAGTACCCCGATCTCAGAAACCTCGTCAAAAGCTGAAATAGCTGAGATGACGTAACCTTGGCTTTCCTTACTCTTTTCTCTTTCCCACTACCCACCCCTTCTTTCTTTTTAATATTCAGAGGATTTCCTTATTGTCATTTATTCTAGAATTTTGTTAGGAATTAAAATTATTGGGTTGTGGGAAAAGCCAAGATGTACTTTTCTATGTTTCTATGCAAAAATGCATCTTGAATTTTCCAACAACCCAATATTTTTGTTGTATCATTGTTCTAAAATTTTCCTTGTCTTTTTTGAAAGCTAGAATACAGGTATTTAGCATTTCATGTCTTAGCATCTCCGTTTTCCATGATGCTTCTAAAATAACTGACACTACCTCGAAGATTATATTAATAAGCTCCTTTAGAATCCAAGTGTGTGATGAGCAGTGGGTCTGGAAGCTCGCGTTTACTTTAAAGCAGTTCTGTGGGTGTTCTTGAACTGACTGTTTCCCTTCTTATGTTGGCCTGTGAATGTTGACCTCCTCAGAAAAGATAGTCGTCCTTTGATCTGATAATATTATGTCATCCTTCTTGTGAAACAAATGGGTCTCTTTGTTATTGACCCCGAGTAGCAAAAGAGCTTTCTGTGACTTTTACAAGTTTAATGAATCTCATCGCCTTCTGCGCACCACGGGTGTTCCTAGTAGTTGTAGTAAAATTCGTCATTAGTATTAAGGTTTGCCTTGGATTTTTGCATGCTTCCTTTCTTGAGCCTATTGTAGAACATCCCCATAGCAGGCTAATTTAGAAACTATCCTTTTTTATCTGAGATTGTTAGCAATTATGTAGTGAAAATTATTATTGGGGGCTTTGAACTGTTTTGATTTATTTATTTATTATTTTTAATGAAAGAGTACACGCGGAAAAGAGAAAAAGAGGGAGAGGTCCTTTTGACAAGGTCTCACCATGTCTCTGCCCTTCCGCCCTAGACTTCTAACAGGCTAGGAGCACGGGGGCACATCACCATGCCTGACCTATTCAGGGTGGGTGGGGATCTGAAGCCAGCCTCCAGTGTCGCCTCAGCCATCGAGGAGTGGCACCCTTCCACTTACTCCACTGTGGTTGGGCCTGTGGGTTTGTTAAGAGCCTCTCCCATAGAAATGTCTGAGTTTTTTTGTACTGTGCTCTCTTTAAAGTCTAAGCTACAGGGCTGTCTGTACCTAGCATTTCTTATTCTCTAGACTCTTGAGGAAATAATGGTGATTTTTTTTTTCCCTCCCGAAGTTTCCGATACTTTTAGTTTTTAGCTGATTCTTCCCTGTTAATTAGAACTGAGGCTAGAATGTCAAGTCTCCTCATTGCTTTCTGTGCTTCGAGGACAGAGGCATGGCTTGGTTTGCTGGAGTGACTATATGGTCAGATGTGCTTCCTCTCCCAGCAAAGGCTGGAGGAGAACCAGAAACTGCTATCTCTAGTCCCCACTTTATATTCTTCTCCAGTTTGCCTTTATAAAGCATTAGACTATCTTTCAGGATAACTTGATCTCATTCCTATATTTTGACTTCTAGGATAATTATTTATTTTCAAGAAGATTCTCTACCAAAATAAGTTATTCACCACAAATTTTTAACCACTTGGCTAGTTAAGACCATTAGTAAGGATTAAAATATATACAACAAACTCATGATCCACCTAAATAGAATAGAAAGCTTGTATCTTCCAATTTTTTGCTATATACAAATGTATTAGTTACGCTGGCCTTAAAGCAATGGGGCATTTGATACCTACTGTGTATTTAACTTATTGCTCAAAATATTTGCTGTTTTCCATGGTTTTAAACTCCTTTTGGAAATATGAAACTGACTTCAGTTAAATAGAAGAGATCTAAAAAGAATAGTAAAATAATCCTTCAAGCTCTATGTAAGCAGATCAGAGAACTTTAGAAGTCACTGAGAAAGTCATCTTGTTAGAAAACTATAGTTAGGTGGCATAGGGACATGTGTCAGGGATTCCCAAACCAGTTTTGGTTTTCTCTGGGAGGATTCACAGCTGTGATTTGTTAGACTGAAAGGATGCAAAGCAAAGTCAGCAATGGAAAAGGACCTGGGGGCCAAGTCTGGAGGGAACCTGGCCCAAGTTTCCAAGAGTCCTCTCCCAAGTGGCCATCAGGACATGCTTCATTGTCCAGCAACAAATTACAGCACGTGTGAAATACTCTCTGTCAGGAAAGCTTATTATATATTCACTGCCCAGGGCTTTTACTGGGGCTACTCACACAGATACCCTCTGCCTAACCTGTCCCCACATTCCGGACTCCCAGACAGAAGGCAGGTTTTCAGAATGAACTGCATTGTTTGTATACAGTGTAGGCATGGCAAGCCATTCTTGTCATTTCAGGAAGTGGTAGAAGCCCTCCCCTCTGATTGCAGAGAGGTAGAAAGTGAGAAATCACTCGCCGGGGAGGACAGCCACGTCACAGTCCTTTCTTCTCCATTCTCGCCTTGGGATTTTGGACAGGCATGCACACACATACACATGCCCACCATGAGTTTAAGCCATGGGGTCCGGGACTCGAACCATGGTTGACTATGTGGGAGGCCAGCAGTGTAACCATTACTCCATCTGCTGATCCTTCATCATACTTTTCAGTTGATACAGAACTCCTAGAAAAGAATAATTTTACTTCCTTTTTGCAGGAGGCCAGACCTACATTTGGATAATCACTTATTTTGCAGGCATTTTTTGTGTGTAAAGTAGTGTCTTGCCATTTGTGAAGTGAACATTCATTATTCAAGATACTCCTGAGCAATCCTAAACCCCTGTAAAATTCCAGTGGGACCCAGGGCCGTGGGCACAACAGCTACCCATGAATGTGGCCTGCCTATATTGTGAAAGTTAAGGGTAAATGCAGTTCTCTGTTAGGAAGCTTTTTCTTTTCATGTGTGTTATCTCATTTATCTTCAAATTACTTCAACGGGAACTGTTGTACCTCGTGTTTCTTTCCTTAAGATATCAAAGGAGCGGGGCTGGCAAGTGGCGTGGTGGTTAAAGGCGCTGGACTCCCACATGGCCGACCGCGGTTCAAGTCTCGGACCTGGTGGCTTGCTTTCTCACTTCCTCTCTCTCTCTCTCTCTGTCTCTCTCTGATCAAACTGAAAAATAATAATGATATAATAATAAAAAAACTTAAATAAAATAATTCTTAAAAAAAAAAAAAAAAAAAAAAAAGATATCAAAGGAGCTAGCCGATACCAGCATGGGATGTTTGAAACAGCATGACAGCAGGACTCCGTACGTTCCTCACGAGCATTCTGGCTATTTGCAAATGTTAGATTTGCCTTGCCACAGGTTTTAGCAGAACAGACCTCTCAGCCTGTGCACACTGTCTTTGGGTGCCGTAGAGGCCACAGGGCCAGCTACCTGCACAGAGGGTGCTTAGTTATCTAGGAAAACCTAGCCCTACAGCTAGCATGTTTCCTTACTGAGTTTCTTCTTCCCTTTGAGGTAGAGGGGAGAGAATCACTCAGCATAAAATTGTTTAATGGCATCTTTCCATCAGCAATTTCCCTAGTGATTAACTTTTGCCTCTGCCTTTACTCATGCTAGTAGGTGTTTAGTTGGTAAGTGGTTGGGATTTTCATTTTTACTGAATAACCATTCGGTGGTTATCAGTGATGTACAGTTTATATTCCCATTCTCAACATTCATTTTCTTTGACATAAAACTTCGTGCTAAAATCATCTAGATTTCCAGCAGCATTTATCTTTATTCAAATGTAATTTACAGAGGACTTAGTGAATATTCACTGTGATTATTAACTTTACAACGATATCGATTGCTTAACATCCCAGAGTAGCCTGGGTAAGCGTGTGCTACCTGTGGAATTCTTTACATGTTTGATGGATGTAATTAAAATAAATGAAGGTGAATTGCAGTTGTGAAATAAAAACATCTAAAAGGTACTTCCTAATATTGGGTAGTTTGGAAAGTCATGATGCATTTTTGTGTAGAAAAACATAGAAAACTATGTCATGCCTTTCCAGACAACCTAACAGAATAAAATGAGAATGACTTGAAATATTTTGGGCCAGCCTGAGGCTTGGTGGTTCAGGGAGCTGGATCCCACATGGCCAACCACATGCAGTTCACGTCCCAGCTTGAAAAGCGCACTGAGTGTGTGTGTATGTGTGCCTGAAATCCTGAAGGGAGGGACGGGTGGAGGAGAGAGGGAGGATGTGGCATGGCCACGCCTCATGTGAGTGTGCTTTCTGTCTCTTCCTCCCTCCTCCCTTCTCTCTCTCTCTGGCAAGAGCACATACCCACTGACAAATATTTTTAAAATTGCTGTATTTTAGGTCTTTTGTCACTAAAGAATTCAAATAATAGGGATGTTACTCTCAAAAATAACTTTGTTCTTTATGTTCTCTCATTTAAGCTGACATGTTCCCATTTTCTCTCATGTTAAAGAGCCTAGGTGAATCGATGTTAAATAAACAGTACCCTGTGTTTATTGTTGTGTTCTTTCTCTCCCTCTCTAAGACTCAACGATGAGGCCCGGCGGCTCATTGCCGAATTGGGAAGTACATCTATTACTAATCTTGGTTTTAGAGACAATTGGGTCTTCTGTGGTGGAAAAGGAATTAAGACAAAAAGCCCTTTTGAACAGGTCAGTGTCTTAGACGCTTATCATTAAGGAACAAAAAACAAGTTGTGTGAAATCTTACAGTACATATTCTCTTCCCAGTTATTTGGATTTTGTTTGCTTTTTAATTGACAAATAATTGCATGTATGGGGTCCAGTGTGGTGTTTAAATATGTGTACACATTGTGGAATGGTCAAACCAGGGTAATTAGCATATTTATCACCTTAAATAATTCATTATTTCTTTGTGTGAAAGCATTCACAATCTCTTTTAGCTAGTTTGAATGCACCCAGTGTATTTGAAAATTGGATAAAGCAAATATTAAATATGTTCATATGTTTTCATAAGCTCTTGGTAATCAATTATTTAAAATAAGTTTTCAGAACTCCAAAACCTTAAAAATTCTGCATAAGAATTACTTTTCAACATGACAGTGAGTTAGAATGTACTTTTATATTAAACTTTTAGGTAGCAGTAATTACTAAGGGTATTAATTGAGCTCTGATTATTACAGTCAGTTATGTTTGGAACATACTTTAGGACTTAATAAGGTATATTTTTGCTAACCCCTGATCCTTTAAAAACATCTGCTATGTTTGTTTGGTCACCTGTTATTTAAAGGTCTGCTAAAAATTTTCCAGGCCCTGAGGGGTTGCTCACTTGATCTCATGAGCAGTGATTTATATAAATTTATCTTTGATTGACATGAGCGTTACTGGAATGAGAGTGAAGGTTTTAAACTTGTGTACTGTGATTGTGTTTCAATAGCACATAAAGAACAATAAGGATACAAACAAATATGAAGGGTGGCCGGAAGTTGTAGAAATGGAAGGATGCATCCCTCAGAAGCAAGACTAAAGGAAACGAGAAGGAAACGGAAGGAAGCGCACTTTCGCTCTTCATGGGAGAGCTGCAGAGGAGAAACTACATGTAAATATTTTAAGAGCATGCAGCCATCTCGGTGTGTGCATGAGCATTATCTCTTTTGATATCAGGATTATTTATTGCTAACATAAATAGCTATCTTTGTAAATAGTCATCATAACGAGCACATCGCCGAGCCATGTCTAAGCACACTTCCCTGAAAGTGCAGTGTTTAGACGGCAGTGGTAACTCTGAAAGCATACCCCGTGGATAACTGAACAGATTGTGAAAAATGTATTGATATATATACTGGTCGCTGTGAAAATCTATCATGGAATAATACGGATTTTAGGGAGAAGACTTGGTTTTCTTTTATATATATACATATATGTATATTGCCTTGTGATGACAGTATCTTTTAAATTAAAAAGAGATTTGGCTAGTTGTTTGTGTGGTATCGCTCTACATCCCCAACCCTTCCGATGCGCCTCTCTCTTCTTAGTCTTTTTCTTTTCTTCCCAAAAAACCGAGAAATAAAATGTTTGCTATGAAAACTTATGTCAGATACATGAAAAGCACAACAAAAAAATTGTTTGTTTTTTTTCCACTGTACACGGTAAATATAAATGTAGGTGGCATTCAGGACCACGCTGGACGTTGTGGTAGCAATGTGAGTACCCCGACTGTGTAAGCTACTTAGAGGGAGACTGAAAGTAGCTCCACGGACCCGGGTTCCCAGGCCAAGTCCCCTTCCCCACCTTCCCCAAGGCGTTCAGGACAGCTAAGTCAGGACTTCGAGGGCAACGCCAGCATATATTTTCCTTATTTAAGTGTTCTCAGCATTGACCAAGTGGTTTGGAAAGAGGTATGCTTTGCTATCACTGTCATTTTGATTTGTAAACCAAGAAATTCTGTATTTACTTCATCTAACTTCATGACAGCAATTATTGTCCAAAGCTATAATGGCATGTTTGGAAAAGTCCTAATTTACTGAGTGGACTGGTACATTTTTTTAAAATGATTTAATTGGACCCAAAGTGACTTCATACCTATATTAAAATATATGAGATCTTACTTTTTTTGGGTGAATTTTAGATGTTCACTAAATGACTTTTTTTTTTATTTAATTTTTTTCCAGCCATTAAATACCTGTTGTATATAAAGAATCTTAAACTAGAACATAAATTTAGTGATCAAACTGCCATTCACAGTATAAGGCAGCACTTAAATTTTGAGCCTAAATTTTAGATGGCTGGTGTAAAAAGCCTAAGAGGAGTATTTGTGATTTTGCTGTAGACCAAGTTAGAAACAATTGAGATATTTCTTAAATATAATGAGCATTGGGATATTGTTTGTGTCCTCAAATGGAATGTAATCCATGAATAAATGCACCTTATACATTTAAATAGTTTTTGTAAACTTTTTGGATTTTTGGTGCTTATATTTTGACATTTAAAATACTTCCCTCAATTATGTAAAAAAAAAAATGAATAGCTATTTTACAATTCCAGGGATTGTAAAATAAATGTTACTTTTTTAAAAATAATAATAAATACTGTTGGTTTTGCATTGTGAATTTTTGTATTATCTGGCAAAGTAATATACCTACAGAACTTCACATTAATGTTTTTCGAGCATTTATTATTCTAGCTAATATGCAAAAAATGAAATCATTGCTGTGGCTAAACATAGCAATATTTTCCGGATAGATCTTAACGTGTATAGAATTTAAGTATCTAGATGGCAGGACATCCTTTTATTGTAAACACTGTAAAAGGATGGCTTTTACAGTTGTGTAAAATGTTGAAAGACGTGATAAAGGTTGGTCACGTAACTGCTTTGTCTCAACTCTATCATATATTTTGTGCCAATTTAACTTTGGAAGCAATAATTGTACCACGTTTTGTTTTCAGGTCTTTTTAAAATCAGCATTCTAAGTGAAACAATGCTCATTTAATGTTGTTAAGAATCTCCTTTATTAAAATCAGAAATTTAACATTGACATCTTACTATTTTAAATGGTGCTTAAAGACTTACGGATACATATTTTTATTTGTAATCAGATGCTTTCCCAGAATGAGTGTGTTAACATATGAATGTTAAAATTGAGCAGAAAAGTGATATTTGGGAAATTAAAAAAGAAAAAAAATTGAACCAGAGTCTTTATATTCCTGGCTTTAATTTGATTAAAGTAAAATATATCATTAGCCTTTTTTTTTTTGTTTTTAATTGCCATAGGGCACATGCGTTCTACAGAGAGAGAAAGTACCTTGTAGTGAGGTGTGCTCACGCTGCAATCATTTTCCTTCCTTTCCTTCCCATCAGGAGTTTGAACATTTGAACATACATATGTGTCCTGCATGTTCTTCAGGCTGTGATGACAGGACTCTAATCTCGGTTAGCCATTTGGGACCTGGCTTCCTTAACCACGCTATCTACTATGGGGCCAGCCCCATCATTCTTTCTAGATTATACTTGCTTTTTAAATGGACTTACAGTTTTATGACAGGTGAAAACTCAATCCATTTAGCCTGTATGGTACTTCATTCTTTAAAAGTTTACACAGATTATAAATAATTTGACAAAAGAAAGAAGAAAAGATGTGATTTCATTCAGTTTGGTCAGACATTCCCCATTCAGATGAAAGAACGAGAAATGTACTGTGTTCAGTTCATAGAGCATGTAAAAGTGGAAATGCACTTGGAATATTTTTTTCAAATATGAAATGGAAAAGTTGTGTTGGTCAGGAAGATTTGCCACTTGACTGTTAATTATTTCAACTTCTTAGCAATACCTACATATAAATTTAGAGTAGCAGAATAAAGTAACAGATTTTTTACCTTTTCTAAGGACTTTTTTTTTTTTGAGAGGTTTTTGCTATAGGGCGCGTGCGCTCGCCAGACAGACAGAGAGAGACATAGAGACAGAGAGCGAGAAATCACCCCCCAGGGGGGATGGTCACACCGCAATCCCTTCTCCTCCATTCTCCTCTCAGGATCTTGGGCATGCACGCACATGCGCCTGGCGTGAGTTTTTTAAGCCACTGGGTCCGGGACGCGAACCGCCGTTGACTACGTGGGAGTCCAGTGACATAGCCATTAAGCTAACTGCTGGTTCTCCCTTTTCTAAGGATTTTACCTCAGAAGGATTCTTTTCCTTTCCATTCCCAGGGTGATTTTTCGACCATGTACTTGGGCCTTCGATCGTCACATGTCAGTCACTAATTTTCATTCCCCTCGAGGCTCCTTCCCTCTAAGGAGGCCTTGTTCCTGTCCTCATTGCTGCTCCTTATGGGCAGTCCCTTTGCTTGAGGTTCCAGTCGCACCATGGGCAAGATGGAGCTAAAAGCGGGCAGGCCTTCCAGGGAGGGAGCTGTTACCAGGCGGCCATGGCCCGGGCAGGCAGAGGGGTGCATGTCCTGCAGGGAATCTAAGAGACCCACCTTCAGAACCTTCCTCTAGTCCAGTGATGGGGCAGACAAATTCAGGGCGGCTATGTTGAGGAAATGCTTTAGAGACCTGATTTTTCTCTTGAATTGGCACCACAGGCAGTTTATGAGCAAACGTAGCATGAGGAAGACCGTCTTCCTGATACAGCCGGTCCACAGCGACAACTTGGCCCCATTACTAAACTCACTGTTAAGCTCTGCATAACTTACGGCGACCCCTGGAGTCCATTAAATATTGAAAAAACAGGTTGAGGCTACAGTGACAAAGGGTACTCCTTTTCATCAGGAAAGTTAATCCACAAGCCTTCAAGCTCATAATGTTTTATGTAATTGGTCCATGTTGGTTTCACCTGGTAGAGAAGAAAGGAGCCTAAACTTAGATAGAGGATTCTGCATGAGATGACGCGCAGACTGCTTCTGAATACGGACTTCCCTGAGCATCAGCTCTGTTCCTCTGGTGCTGCTAAGGACGTTGAGAAAGTCCACTCTCTTACCTCTAACACAAGGCTGGTACTAGATGTTTCTCGAGCCACAGGTGCCTAGCACAAAGTACTCATAAAATGCAACTATTAGAATTGATGTTACTGGGGGCAGCAGGTGGTGTAGTGGTTAAGACACTAGATTCCGACATGGTTAGCCATGGTTGAGTCCCAGACCTGGTGGCTTGAAAGATCATGCTGAGTGCATGTGCACGCCTGCCCAAAATCCCAGGAAGAGAATGGAGGAGAAGGGATTGCAGCATGGCTATCACCCCACCCCCACCCTGGGGGACGATTTCTCACTTTCCCTGTCACTGTCTCTGGTGAGCACACACACTATGGGGGAAAAAATCTTAAGAAAAAATAGAATCGCTGTTATTAATCATATCTTTTGTGGTTACTGATGTTTTTAGACCATGAGAAGAGTTAGTAAGTCACCCTCCTAGTTTTCCAATTTCATCATAGCAAGTCAGAAGGAACTGTTAGGGGACTTGGGCAGTAAGGTCATGGGAGAGGACATGCCCTGCCGTCCTCCACCCTTTCAGGTATTACACATGGACACCAAACACCCCCTTGTAAGTTTCCTGTAGTCAGGTTTTCCCCTCACCCAGGCAGCTAGCACTTCAGATGACCAAAGGTTCCACTTGTGGGCGTGGCCTTCAGGAGAGTGTGGACTTCAGCCAAAGAGGTGAGGAGACTTTGCTGACTGCTTGCTGGGGCAGCAGCTGGTTGGGGAGCCTCAGGGGAAGCACAGACCTCCATCCATGTTTCTCACAATCTAATCTTCCACCCCAACACCTGCAGGGTGAGAGGTGGGAGACCCAGTGGGCACCCCCTTGCGCGCTCACAGTTACTTCATGCTCGGAGGGTCTATGAAGGTTCTGTTCCAGCAGGGTTCTCCAAGCAGGGGAGGAGTGTCTTGAATGGGAGTTTGGAAATCATTCTTTGCTTTCCAAGATAGAAACTTTTCCTTGTGATGGTAAGTCTGCTGTTTGAAATGGATCCATTTAAAAAAAAATAAAAAGTATCCATTTGACTTTCAAACACATCTTCAGTGACTATTGTGCACTCGAATGCTGTCCCGCTTTTCTGTGGAGCTGTTGCCAGAGCTTGGAGGTGACACATTGTGATGAACAAATTCCGAGCTGGAGTCCGTGAGCTCCCGGCCAAGCCTTAGCCTGATCACTCTGTTTTCCAGAGGCCTACCCCTCAAAGCAGCAGAGAGAAGCACTCAACTCTGGGAATCTTAGATTTTAACTAAGAGCCCAATGTAAGCTTGAAGTTCTCATATCTAAAATTTTGTGTCAGTTTTGCATTTTATTTGATCATTTATGGATTTTTATTTATTATGTATTTGTATTGGGATGCTGGGGAAGTCATGACACATTTTTGCATAGAAAAACAGAATATGTCATGACTTCCTGACAACCTAATATTAATGATTTGCTATAGGGCAGAGACAGAGAGAGAGATGGGAAACACCCCCACCTGGGCGGGTGGAGTGGGGGGATGATCACACCGCAGTCTCCTGTCCTCTATTCTCCTCTTAGAATTTTGGGCACAAACGTATTGTTCCCGGCATGTTCCACAAGCCATCAGGTCCAGGACCCTTAACAACTCAGCCAGATATATGGGACCCAACTACTTTAATCACCACACCACCAGCTGGCCCACAGATATTTTAAGTTTCAGCTCCACAAACTTTAGTATACTGTATTCTGGGAGCCTGATTAGAGAAGTCTGGTTGTCCCCTCTCATCTGCAAAGAATACATTCTAAGACTCTCATTGGATGCTGGAAACCACAGATAGTATTGTAGACTACTGGTTTTCTTAAACATAAATACAGGACTCTTGCATACCTTTTTTCCTTGTACAATACTATGGTAAGGTTATAAATTAGGCACTGTATGAGATTAACAACAATAATAAAATAGGACAATTAATAATATGTATCACATGTGTGGTGTCTCTCTAATATTATATTGTACTCACATGTTTTCAGACCGAAGTCAATGATGGGTGTCTGGAGTCACAGAAAGCAATACTGCAGATAAGGGTAATTGTGCTGTAATCGTCAACAGAAATGAGCTCCATTGCAAATGTCCTGCAAGCCCAAGCTCTGAGCAGAGGCTTGCAAGCTCCCCCCCTCCCCCTGTGTCTCTCTGGTCAAATTAAAATAAATGATGAACAAATAAAATAATTTTTAAAATGCTATTATGGAAATACTTCGGGGTAGTAGCACTGGGTGTTTTGGGTCTAGACACAATTAAAGATGTTGTAGCAATTGACGTTTTTAGATTGCCATGTCTCTAGCCAGTAAGTATAGATTCTCGAGAAATTGTAAATTGGGCATTTTGAAAAAGGAAAAAGCCTTCAAGCCTGCAAATAAAAGAGTTTCTCAAAGTGAACAGTAACATTTTTCTTTCAGATTATAAGGAGATTTGTCCTGGATCCATTAAGTAGGGAACATGTTAAGATTTGTCTCATTCACTTCTTCCACTTATTATTTCACCATATGCTATTTCTTGCCTTGTGAAGAGTAAAACTTAGATGTTTATCAGAGAGTTTGAGATGACACAACAATAGTGGATGGGACTAAGGAAAAGGAAGGATGATGTACTGAGAGTAAATAGCTTATTGTTGATTTACATTTTGTATAGTCACACCTTTCCTTGTTTTATAAAGACGTGGAGGTATAATTAAATATGCAGTTAAATTCGGTGATATTCCTTCTTTATCAAAGAGTCATTAGGGCTACAAGGGGCTTCCCTTCCTTTTTCATGTCTAAATGGAGCTGGATAGATATGGGCCATGATCATGGGTGTCTGGTTATTACCAAGACATAGGAGGGAAGGCTTACTGGTCACCTGGAGGTGAGTCATCCCGAGGTTGTGGACTGGTCACCAGACCAGGGAAACGGGCAGCCCTGCCTCCCACATCCTTCTGTGTTTCTAGTTCTTCTTTTATTTTCTAATTATTTATTTACTTATTTTTACACTTTCCCACAAACATTTATTTTCCATATCAAAAAATTTTTGCTCAAACTCCAATAGTTCTTGACAGTTAATAAATAACTTTCAAAATGTCAAAAAACTGAATTTTAAAGATAATATTCAAAATACCTGTTTTAATTTTGTTTGTGACTCTATAAGAGACGGTATGGTTTTAAATATTTTTGAGAAAATGTGTACATGTCAACTACTCCAACTGTTGAAACACCAACACCCAGCACACGATTCGCACATAACCCTTCTCAGTCCAGCTGTCGTGTAGTTCAGAAGCATTCCTCATTCCACCACGGAAGACGTCACGTGTGTGCCTTTCATTTGGGGTGACCTGGCCCACGTTTGTTATTACTTTCTTTACAGCCACATGGCAGACGCTGCTTTCCCTAGCGTGATTTTATTTCAAAAAGTGTCGATCTGGTTCAAACCACCTCTAGTGGTTTTTCTTTGGATTCTAAAGCATTACAAATGGCAAGTTTCATCCATCTATTAAAAATAACACCTTATGTAACAACTGGCTGTAAGCACAACAATAAAAAGGATGTAAGTATTTATTTTATGTCACACTACATTAGTTTGATTGTTACCCTAGTCGTTTTTCTTTTGGAATGGTTTCTAGATTCTTGCGTAATCCAACAGCCCCATTGTGATAGAAAATAGAAGTCCGTTTAAATCACTCTGGGCTTAGAAATCAAGAGGCAGTGCATGTTAATTATGTTTCATGCTGACTTCTGAGATCTCAGTTCTATCACCCCACTCCCTGCTCCTCAACCAGGTTTACATAACTAAGCTATGAGGGAGCATCATATTTTCCATTTGAGTTACAAATCCCCCAAACTCTTTAAATGTTATATTTTAAATGCAGTCTACTGACAGTTTCAATGCAGTAGCGATGCGGTGGCTTAGGGCATAGACGCCGAAGCCAGTCAGTTTTGTGTGATTTGGGGCCAGTTATTTAATTTACTGTATCTGTTTCCTCATATGTGAATGAGGACCACAGTTAATGGGTTCATTATTCTATTTTATTTTATTTTGAGAGATTCTTGCTATATGGTACATTTGCTCGCCAAAGATAGAGACAGAAAGCGAGAAATAACGCCCCCACACCCACCGGAGGAATGGTCATGCCACAATCCCTCCCTCTCCATTCTCTCAGGATTTTGGGCATGCACCCACACACACCCAGCTTGAGGTATAAGCTGCTGGGTCTGGGACTTGAACAGTGGTTGACAATGTGGGAGTCCAGCAGCATAACCATTACTCCATCTGCTGGTCCCGATGGTACCCATTTTTTAAGGTCGAAGGTATAAAAATCTCTGTAGATATATGGATATACATATTATTTTCTCTTTCAACGGCAATGAAACCTTCCATGGTATACCACTCCGTCCCTTTTCATACTCTGTCATATGTCATCATTATCCTGCTTCAAGAGATGTTAATGACTTATCAAGTCTGGTCTATAGTCACACTGAAATTAAAAAAAAAAAAGACAAGGTAACTTAGCCATCTCTTCTTCAAAAGGGCTTGTTGGGAGACCAACAGATGATGTCATGGTTCCATCGCTGGACTCTCACGTAGTCAATCACAGTTTGAATCCTGCATCCAGTAGCTTAAAACACCCAAAGGAGAATGAATGAGAAGGGATTGCAGTGTGGCCATCTCCCCTGAGGGGTGATTTCTCACTTTCTGTCTCTCTGGCAAGCATGCACACTCTATAGCAAAAATCTCTCTTGAGAAAAAAACAAAGGCATGGTGGTTGGATGGTGGCATAGTGCTTCTGAGGTTCTATGCAAGACTGGCCCAAATGGGAGGGTTCTATGTTCACAACCAGAGGCCTCCCTGAACTTCACTCTAGGCATGTGTGCCCACAGCACAGAGCTGGGGTGAGTAGTAGTGTCCAGGCCCAGTTGGGAGGTGCCTGTTTGTCTCTTACTCATGGAAGAGAAGAAGGAAAAAAAAAACTTTGTTTTGCCAGAGGGCATGTGCATTTGCCAGAGAGAGACCTAGAGAGAGGGAGAGGAGAAAGCACCCGCAAAGGTCATGTGCAACCCCTTCTCCATTTCTCCGTTCCTTCAGGATTCTAAGTACACACAGTATGTTTTCCAAGCTGTTGGGACAGAAATCTGAACTATGATCAGCCATATGAGACCCAGCACCTTTAACTTCTAGCTATAGAGTTGGTCGGAATGAGTAAACTTATAAAAGTATGGAAAGGGGGAGGGTTTTTTTAAAAATTCTGTTTTTTGTTTATAACACACTGGAAAACATGTATTGGTGGTTGTATTTTCAAACAGCTTTGCTAGGTATTTTTAAGTTAGAAAATTTAGGGCTCAGTACTAAATTTAGGGTTCAGTAAATTTACCAAGTATTCCATATATGAAAACCATTGTCCTGGGCTCAGCTTGGGGGGTGAAATGAGGGGTGAGGTAAAGAGAAGATTTGATGTTTCCTTTTGAGAAGGAGGGTTTGTCTTGAGAAGTATTCATAGTTCCTAAAGACATGAAGTTTTTGTACCTCAAGCCAGTCAAGAGGATTCTAATGCCCTAGATACCTATTGGCTCCTCCTTGTGGTTGGTCTAATTTCTCAGTCTTTGATGATCTTTGGGAGATGATGCAAAAAGCATTGGCTATAAATAATAAATTGGCTATAAATAAATCCCTTGGCGAGAAGCTTTCTACTTCCCCATTTTAAACTAAATAACTGTGCTTCAGACAATTACAGTGTGTTTAAAAAATACTTACCTTGAATATCATGGTTTCAAAGCTGCAAAAACATGTAAGGTCATAGCATTTGCATATACAGTTAGAATTCCATTGTTATTAATATAGCCATCACAAGTTTCTTCAAGTACATACACAAAGATACTATTATTCAAATTGTGAATGAAGAAATAATGCAGTTGTTTATATTCAAAACAATGCACTTCATGTATAAAGTATTGCTATTGAAATGCTTTAGTCAACTTCCTTAGCTAGAAGTAATAGAATAGATAATATGTCTGTCTTGATTTCATTTCAAGATGAATCATTGGCTGTTTACCATTGTCTCTATTAGGCAGTTTCAAATATACAAAAAGTTGAGTTTCTAAATTGAAAAACATTACACAATAGCACCTCCCCTGCTCTTCCCTTTTAATATCAGAAAAAGCACTTAAATCAAGGCACTCTACCTACATAAACAATCCAGTGCTCTGGGCTGCTCTGTCTGGCTGTCTCTGTGTGATGCCAGAAGCTGTCTTCTAAACACACCACTAGAACTGGGACAACTAATGTCTTGGCTGGCCATCATCCAGGTCCCCTACCAGTAGACTAGGAACACCATGGTTTCCTCTACAGATTCAGTTCCTCCCTGTTCTAAAGCAGCATAGTTTTATTTATTTTTTTAAGATTTATTTATTTACTTTTTCAGAGAGATTTTTGCTATAAGATGTGTCTGCTTGCTGGAGAGACAAAGAGAAACAGAGACAGAAAGTGAGAAGTCACTCCCCTAGGGGGATGGCCACAATTCCTTCTCTGTTTTCCTTTTGGGATCTTGGGCACACATGCACATGTGCCTGGCATGAGTTTTAAGCTTCTGGGTCCGGGATTCAAACCATGGTCTACTATGTGGGAGTCCAGTGACATAACCATTATGCTATCTGCTGGTTCCAAGAATTATTTATTTTAAATTGTATTTATCATCTTTTTTTTAAAGAGAGATTTTTGCTATAAGGAGTGTGAGCTTGCAGTAGAGACAGAGAGACAGGAAGCAAAAACTCACTCTCTAGGAGGGATGGCCATGCCGCAATCCCTTCTCCTTCATTTTCCTCTTGGGACTTTGGGCACGCACATACATGCACCTGGCATGAGTTTCAAGCCTCTGGGTCTGGGATTTAAACTGTGGTCGACCATGTGAGAGTCCAGCAACACAACCATTAACGCCATCTGCTGGTTCCCCCCCCCCCCCCCCCTCGGTTTTTAAAAAATTTTCTACAGGGCATTTGCGCTCACGAGGGAGAGTGAGAGAAAGCCACCAGGCCGGGGACTCAAACCGCAGTCGACCGTGTGCATAGTTTAAGTTGTAGTGATCTCTATCACCAACTGGAGGCATGGGCCATGATTGTTTTAAGAAAGAACAGTGCACCTTTCACCCACCCCCAACCTCCAATGGCCATTGTGATTGGTTCAGAGATGCATGCATTGAACCAATTGGAGCCGATGTAACTCAGACATCTTTGCTGTGCCTCCTGGGAAAGAAAAGTTCTCATTTTCTTCTGTGTGAGCAACCAGAAATGAATTTCTCTTCTCTTTAAATTGGCCCTTTCTCCTTAGAATGAGTAGTGGGACAATGTGAAGGCAGAGAGCCCGAGAGGGTTTGAAGAGCACAGCGCCTGTGGAGCCTGAAATACAATAGAAGACATGCCAGAAGCCAGCCTAAAGAGCTGCAGAGACCTGGGCCCAGCACATGTGGTGTAAGGCTTACATGATGGAAGCCTTTGTGGGTCAAGCTTCACCTGAACTAGTCACAACTCTGGAATCTCAGTAACTGAGATGATGCATTTCCCTTAATGTTTAAACCAACCTGGGTAGGGTTTTCTGTTACTTGAAACATAAACAACCCTTAACTAATACAAGTGAAATAGCCTAAACTGAATAGCAACCTGGGGCCCCAGAACTGCATTTCCAAGAATACCGTGGAGCTACCTCTACCATAACTGGGAGTGGGAAGAAAACGAGCAAGGCCACTGTCAGCAGTAAGGTAAGTGAGAACTTCCGGGATGGCTTCCATGGGATGTCAGGAGCGAGGAGGAAAAGAGAACCTAAAGACTCACCCTGGGAGTTAGGAGTTCTTGTTCCTGCATTCCAGAAAGAAGAGTCTGAGTTTAAAACAATGACTGGGGGCCAGCAGATGGCATAGTGGTTATGTCACTGGACTCCCACATGGTCAGCCATGTGGGAGTCCTGGATCCAGGGACTTGAAAATCACACTGAGCACATATGCGTGTGTGCCCAAGATCCCAGGAGGAGAATGAAGGAGAAGGGATTGTAGCATTGTGATTTCTCCCTCTCCCTCTCACTGTCTCTGTCTCTGTCTCTCTCTCCAGCAAGTGAAGGCACTCAATGGCAAAAACCTCTTTCTGTTACAAACAAAATTTATTTATTTATTTATATATATGTATATATTTATTTATTTATATTTTTTTTTTTTTTTTTAAAGAGATTTTTGCTATAGGGTGCATGCGCTTGTTGGAGAGACAGCGAGAAATCACCCCTCCCCACCCCCACCACGCGGGATCCCATTCTCCTCTTGGGATTTTGGGCACATATGCACATGCACCTGCATGAATTTTAAGCCACTGGGTTGGGCCTGGAACTGCAGTCGACTAAGTAAGAGTCCAGTGATACAATCATTATGCCATCTGCTTGTTCCTTTTTTTTTTTTCCCCCACCAATACCTTATTACTATTCAGCCATTTCTTTCTTTTAAAAAATTAAAAAGTTTTCTAGTTAATAGCAGAAATTGGTCATTAATTTTGAAAGCAATCTTCCTTTAAAAAAAAAGTGATTATTTTCAATAAAGATAAAATAGATTTACTTTGCCAAAAAAAAAAAAAAAAAAAAAAAAGAAAAGAAAAGGAAAGGGAAAAGGAAAGGAAAGGAAAAGAGCATGAGAGCATGAATGTAAGTGTCTTTTTTAGGTGATTTCATTTAATGGATACTGAAGAATGGAAAGCTGCTTCTTAAGGAAGTTCTACATTTGTTCATTTGCCATTTCTCAGCACCTCATTTAGTAAGAAATTAAATGTAAGAAGTCACAAGCGTTTAGTTTTGATTTTAATATTAGAACTGAGACCTTTTCTCTGAGTGTGCTCTTTTTCATAAACTATTGCTCTGCCTCAATAAATAAAATAAAAGGAAATAGAATGAGATCTGGGGGGGGTCAGGAAAACATTTTTTAATCTTATTAATAAGAAAAAGAATATTCTTTTCGTTCATTCTGAACTTAGAAAATCAATTTTTTTCTACATAATACTGAAATAGTTAACAATTTATTTAAAAAACATAAGCATTTACATTAAAATACAACTTAAATACGGCCTCATAAGTTTTCACTGGAAACCTTGTAAAATATCATGAATATACATGTGTTAATATTAAGAGAAGAAAGATTATTTAACATTCAAATGAAAATGCAGCATTAAATAAAATATAATAAATATCCAGGATATCAAATCCACAAATTGATCATTATTCTAATTTAGATTTTTTTACAGTTAAGACTTTGACTATATAATTTATTATAATAAGCGTATGAGTTAAACATAGCTAATGTGAAAAAAGAATTACTTAACCTGACTGCTGAAATAAAAGAATTCTCAATTTTTGCAACATATTTTAATCTATATCATATAAGAATGTCATTTTAGCAAGAAATGCAAATCCATATAGCTAACTGCTCAATTAACTTCTCTTTTAATGTTAAGAAAAATGCCAGTTAATAGTATGTAAAGAAATAGAAGCTGATCTTATTTCTGAAATAATCTTATTACCTTAGCTTTGGCAATAAGTTTTAATATATATCATATAACTTAAATACTGTATTTACAAAATATAAAACTTATTTAGCAAAATACTATACAAAATACTGTCTTTACACATTTAAAGAGGGTTTTCTTGTTTTCATTTGTGTTTATTTTTTTTTTACAATGTATAAAAGCCCTTTATATTTTTAGCTCTCTTTTCCCAGATGTTTTCAGCATCCCTCCTTCCTTCAGTATCTCAGAGTTGCTTTTTTAGCAGTGGAAACTGGTCTATGATTAAAAATATGAATCCGAAGATCAAAGGTTGTTTATAAACCTGTTTTTCTAGAGAAATTCTCTTGATGAAAAGGCACTTAAAATGTAAATGATTTACTCTTTCCATTTTGATTCCTTCTGTTTCACTAAACATCTTTGGCAACCTTTTTAGGGATTTCACATCACTTAGACTTTCAGTTGTCCTTTGGAAGCACAGGGAGGGGGACATGAGCATTCCCTGTTTATGTTCACTGTTTAGCATCTGTCTATGCCCAAACGCTTTGATTTCTCAATGACAAGACCTAGAAAACAATGAGATGCACGTTCACTGCTCCTTGCTGCTATAAAAGGCATCTTTTAAAAATGACTAAAATTTACCCACCATCACTGAGTTCCAAAACTGAGTTCCATAGAAGAGCATCGTAGTCTGAGCATAAACTAGGTTTCCCGTGAGGAGGGCTCTTTCCTGTTCTCTCTTGCTTAGAAAACAGAGTACCTTTCTTGCGAGTCAATATAGAGTCCCCAAATCATCAAGTGATGAATACAAGCCTCAATTTGATAATCCCAAGGAATCCATATCATTGATAATTGATCAGATGTCAATCAGGTGAAGAAAACTCACAGATGACCAAGAATGTGGCAGTCCCAACGCGGGAGTCGGCTTCAGCAGCTCTGCTCAGTGAGAGGCACCCCGCAGCATTGCAATCCTGTGGTGTCGCTAAGGAGTCTTGCTGAAGACTCCTGGTCACTTGCAAGTGTGCACATCAGTCATGCTTTCACACCTCTTGCAGCGCACATAGCAGCACCAGATGAATTTGCACTCACACCTCTCCACGTGCCTGACCACATGGGTGTTGTAGCCCCGGCCACAGCAGAGGAGGTTGCAGCCATCAGCACCTTCTGATGTCCGGTTGCATTCTCTGCCTTGGGTCCCCGGGATCCCCAGTTTCTTATCCTCTACACAGTAATTGGGAGATTTATTCACGTAGAGCAGATCATCCTTGCGGATTGGTATTTTCCTCTGATCTTTTTCTCTTCTGCGCATTTTCCTCTTCCCTTTGTCTGATATCTGGATACTGTTTTCGTATTTATCCTTCAACAAATTGCCGATCTTTTCAAAAGAAGACATAGTTTTCCAGCATGTTTTCACAGCGCAGGAGCCAGAAACTCCATGGCAGCGACAGTCTATTGACATCAACTTGGCGACAGCCTGAAACCAACAGGAATTGTATTTAAATATCATTCATGACATAGTTTATTCAAAAACAGAAGCACAGTTAACCAGATCATTTAACTTCCTGGTCTGTTTTGTGAGTAAAAAAAAAAAAAGGAAAATGATAGTTTTGAATCTAAGAGATCTTTAGAATTGTTTATTATTCAAATATTTTATTCTTTGGTTTTTGTCCCCGATGTTTTCTTTGAATCTATTGACCCTGCAGAGCAAACCTTTCCAAGTTGTATATAAACTAGTAGATCAGGCTGAGATAACAAAGAACATTTACTTTTACTGGAGAATTTCTTTTCTTTTTTTCCTTTCTTTCTCTTCCCTTTCTTCTCCTCTTTTTTTTTTCTTTCCCTTCCTTCCATGCTAGATGGTATGGGCATACACAAGAGAAAAAGAGAAAGAGGAGGAGAGAGAACATCTCCTAACAGGGGCTGGTCATGCTTCAGTCTTTTTCTCCCTCCATTTCTCCATCCCATCAAGCCACCAGGGGTGGGACTCAGACTGAAGTCAGCTGTGAAAGGCCCAGCTTCTTCTGCACAGTGCTTACCCACCAGGCTACAAGGCCAGCCAGGAAGTCACTCTCATTTCTAATCTCCTGATTTCGGGTGAGGGAAGATGCTCATGCATGCCTGTGTGTTCCTGATTCCATTCAAACTTAGCTACTCAGAGTATGACTCGGACTAGCAACACAGGCAGCACTTGTAGGAAAGGCAGACTCTCAAGGCCCCACACCACACTCAGGAGCTGCATTTTAACAAGACCCCCAGAGGACTCTCCAGCACATTGCAATGTGAGAAGCACTGTTAGAGCACTTGCTGTCACTCTCATGGTATTTTCAAACATCTGTGAACTTTACAAATAACCAGTGCGCAGACTCCTGAGAGTCTGATTATTATTAGGCTGGAGTGAGGACCTAGGCAATGGTGCTTTGACTAAGCTGCTCAGATAATTCTAGTGGGCATCCCAGGATGAGACTACAGATTCAAGGGAGGGTTCCCAAGTTTGATCACAATAATTACATTCATGAATGATGCGGAGAACATGCTAGCCCCAGTTACAGACCACATGAGAAACCCTGACTAACCAAGTTAAGTTGGTCAAAAGGAGAAGGAGCTGGAGAGTATGGTGACTCCCAGCAAATTCATCTCATCTTCCGGAAAATTAATTCAAAACATATATCCTGTCTCCGATGAATCGGTAGCACAATCCTAACATTAAATAATAAAAAGGGAAGTTTGTTTAATTTTTCATTCCTAAGTGCTGAGTTCAGTTTATACAAACTGAGGAATTAAATGAGATTATGGATATTTGTAATAGACCACTGTGTGACATACATTAAGATCCAAATAAATGCCCCTTTTCTCTGGAAAAAAAATTAATAAGGTACAGTAAGAGTTGAGGCAAAAAATTCTAGTGGTGTGCAAAAACAATACCGAGATTTCAGAAGTTTTAAGACTCTAATCTCTTACATACCAAGCTCGCCAGCACAGCTTCCCTCAATTCCCGGACGATGGCAAAGCAGATTAATAAATCGTCATGACCAGCTGTCGAGTTGACGTTCTGTCAACATGCTGGGTAAGGTGAAAAATGGATCCATCCATTCAATAACTTGGAAATCATGTGTGGACTTTCACCAAAGCAAAGAAAGCCCTCCCATTTCCATTTTCACTTACAGTCCTTATCAAAATGATAAGATGACAGGGTGCTATTTAGTACCAAATGAACATTGGCATGTTTGCAGACAGTTAAATTTTTTAACGAATTAACAAACCTTTCCAAACTATCAAAAGAGATGATTTCAATCGATTGCTAATATTTACAATCTTAATTGAGAGCATCTGGGATTGATTTGTGCGGTGTTTGATCCTTATTGTGGTTAAAATGACAAACAGGTTATATTTAAGTCTTGTCCTTTACAGAATACAGCACATATGCTCTTTTTGAATTCACAAAACTGAAAAACGAATAGATCCATGTAATTTTTTTAACCTAGGGCAAACTATACTGTTCAATGATATGACAGAATTTATAAATATGGTACATAGGCTTATTTTGTATAATTCATAGCATTTGATAGCCACAAAGCCTGCAATTCTTTAAAATGTCTCTAGGTAGGGACCAGTAGTTAGCGTAATGGCTATGTCTCTGGACTCCCATGTAGTCGAGCGCGGTTCGTGTCCCGGACCTGGTGGCTTAAAACTCACGCCGGGCATGTGTGCATGCATGCCCAAGATCCCGAGAGGAGAACGGAGGAGAAGGGATTGCGGCGTGGCCACCACCCTGGGGGGTGATTTCTCGCTTTCTGTCTCTCTGTCTCTCTCTGTCTATCTGGTGAGCGCATGCACCCTATAGCAAAAACCTCTCAAAAAAAATGTCTCTAGGTAAATATATTGTTTAAATTATTGTAATATGTATACCTTTGTTTAGTTTTTTTTTTTTTTTTTTTTTTTTTTTTTTTTTTTTTTTTTTTTTTTTTTTTTGAGACAGGCTCTTGCCGTGTCACAGTCCTCTAGCCTCAACCTCTCAGCTTGGACTGTAGGCTCATGCCATTGCACCTAGGTTTAGGATTAGATTAAGAATCGAACCCGGGCTTCCCACGTAGCCCTAGCCCATGGAGCATAGCATCTTAGCAGCTTGCCACTGCAGCTGATCCCTTTGTTCAGATTTTAAGTACCCGAAGTATATGAGAAAAAGAAAGCTCATTCAGTGCTAGGTAATTACAAAACAAATTGTCCAAAGAAAACCAAAAACTTAGGAGTGCGTGTTTATGGGTTTGAACCTGATCAACGTTCTTCACAATCATCATCTAGTGATTTAAGCTTCTCATACGCGACCACGACAGTGGAGCCTTTTCTCTTATTCACCACTTCATACGTCATGGAAGGTATTGCCAATTTGCAAAGCATGGAAGGTACAATAGATGCTCACCACATACTTATTGAATAATCAGTCCAGATCCCTCGAATAGTTTTAAGTCATCCTCTATTGGTAACCGGAATTGGAAGAAGTAACAAAAATCACCTTCTTAAACAAAAGAGTCACTGCCGAGAACATGGTGGAATCTGAAGACCTTGATCCAACGAGTTCTCTCCTCTAACTCCTCAGTCTTAGCTCCATCCGCGACAGTGTTAGTCCACAAAAATGACACACCGTTTCACGGGGTTGAGGAATAAAAAGAGAAACTGATGTTCAGCTTTGTTTATATCACCCACAGAGTTCGAATTGGAATTTTGGGGGAATTTTCTTGCTCTAGAAAACCAGCCCTTTTAAAGAACTGTGGAGTTCATAATTTTCAGTGATGATGTTTTAAAAGTTTTATTCTATTCCTTTTGAATTACGCATGTGTCCCTAACAATACGTATAAGAAAAGAAATACTACTTTTTGTCATTTATCTGGTATATATTATTTTCTTCTCTTAGAATATACACACACACACTATATATATGTAATATCTTCAAAATGTGGAAAACATGTATTATCAAAAAATTATACATGAAAGCTTTGCACAAAAACAAACTCATATTTTAATTACATTTTCACAGCCTTTTAAAAAATTTCCCACAAACCTTTTAAAGCACCTGTGTGTATGTGTGTGTGTGTGTGTGTGTGTGTGTGTGTAGCTATCATGTAGTTATTTTGTGTAACTATCTGTATAGCTATTTGGTACCAGCAATATGTATTCTAGGATTCAAAAAAAAAAAAAAAAAGTGAACTTTGAGAGGAATACCAATAACTTGACGTGTAATTTGAAAGATTATATCCCCATAATACTCCACGGAAAGAACTTGGACAGATAGGAGTGAAAATAAAGCAAAGTAATCTTTCAGAGAATTTGATGAAATACAGAGTCCCAGGACAGACACGTGCACAAGTTTAACTCTGCAGCACAGTCCTTCTCAGAGCGTATTTTCATAAATCACTTTACTCGATTTAGTTTTGTAAGAAGAAATGCCTTTCACATAGCAGACAGTTAGTGAACAGGTACTTAGGATTCCAATTTTACAGAAAAATAGTGTGGTTAAGACATTCATCTTACATAAGGAAAGTTAGTGATAAATGATACAGGGTTTTTGCATGCAGCAGGATCATATTAGTAGAACAGAGAAAAATGAAAGTGGAAAATACAAGTACATTTAAGCTCATAGCACGAAGAGTCTACAAAATTACATTTAAGAGCGTTTTCTCTAGGATTCTTAATTAATGTTAAATAGCCATTCTGAGTTGTACCATTATTTTCTAGTAAAAAGAAAGTCAGAGAATAACAAGCGAATGGGTCGTGTGTGGTTATGAGAAAATTCCTTTCTCTACTCTAGTTGAGTTGTTAAGGTTTATAACGATATTAACAGAGGAATGTTTTGTTAACTATTGCAAACAGATGTGCACATTTTGGTTGAATATTTTTGAACTATGGAAGAGCAATTAGGAGGGTAGCATTTAATCTACTGGGCTCCTTGTGTAAATTCTAGTTTGATAAATGTCTAATGAAGTGAAATAAGAAAGATTGTAGCATTAAGACCCAACATGAAAAAGAAGCTCTTTAAGAAGTGGTTTAAGGACTGATTGGTCTGGCAATTTTGACTCAGATGTAATGCAGCAGGCGGGAATTGTTTCTCGGTATCTTACTTTATCCAAACTTAACCGAAATAACCAAAGAATTGTTGTGGAACATTTTGTGACTAACAGTTCATTTGGTCAACTAGGAGATGATCTGGTTAAGCTCTTATGAAAACTGCGACACAAGGTTGGATGGAAGATGTCGGATTTCTAGTCCTCTGACCCATTTTGTTCCTGTCTGTCCAAAAATAAACTTGAACCTGCTGAAAAGCAAAACACGTATGTGTTGTTCAACTACTTATAAATATTCTTGAAACAGGTCAATGAAAATTTGGGGTTGGGCCCTTCCAACTTTTGTTGAGTTACTCATCATAAAACAAATTATGGGGTAGAGAAACTTAAAAGTTTATGAGGTGGACATGGGAAGAATGGAAATATTTTAAGCACACCAAAAGAAATACCCATAAATATTCCAAGTCACATTATTCCCAGAAGTTCTGCCCCTGGAAGGCATCACATCATTCAGTTAGCCAATCACTGTTCGGCAACATTATTCTTGGAGTCATAACTTTAGGAATGGTGTCGGAAACCAAGTGGGAATGAGAGTATTTAAGGTCAGCGGTTAGAAAACCATCTATCCTGCGCCTAGCACTACTGAGCGCCAGTACCCACATTTCTCTGACTGCGTTCCTACATTTTGAGTTTGGGATTTTGAGACTAGGAAAATCAACTCAATTGAATACAGACCTTGAACTTTACTCAGAAGAATATGCCTATTAAATTAAAATCCTAATTGCCAATATTGAAAGTTGAGCTGAGCTGATTGCTCTTCCATGTTAGATAATAAACTAGAAATCTGTCTCTTTTTTTTTTTTGCCTCCTTTTTTTTTGTGCCACTAATGGAAAGAAAAATACAAAAATGTTTTGAATTATAATACCTCATGAGAAAAGACCAACAAAAATATGAGGGAAGTAACCTTAAAATAACTAGGTAAATATTTTGTAATATTTTAAGATTCTGTCTAGAAGAATGTGGAAAAAATAAAAATCCAGTGGAGAAAACTCTAACATTTATGAAAAATGTAATATGTATGCATAGGCCGAATTATTTTCTAGTTGGAATAATAGCAAAAATCTAAGTAAATTGGGAAAATAATTTTGCCAACAAAAGGTGGATTAAAATTAACTCTGGATATTTGTGTTTTTAATAAAATTAAAACACAAACAATATTTAAAATCAATGTTAACAGTTATAGAACCAAAAACTGCTACTTAATTTGAGAAATACAAAAGACAAAATTAAACAAAATAGTTGCCTACTCTTATTAATAAAAATAATTTTAGAATGCTTTCAAGCTTTTCAAAATTTCAGAGATGAATTTGTTAACAGAGAATTAATCATAACGTGAATTTCTGAGTTTTAGTTTCTGGTTAAAAATGTTTAAATCACTACCAAATTATTTAAAGACCAGTACAGGCAATTTAAGGTCTAGTTGATAATAAACATCCACTTACTTGTTTTCTCGTTTTAAAAAGATAGCAGTTTGCTATATCTTGACATTTTTCTGTAGTTTAACTCTGGAGTTTTAAAGAACATGTTAATTACATTTAACTTCTTTTATATTTACACTAGAAATAATAAAAATTCCTTTTTGGGGTAATATTTAAATCAAAGCAACATTTCATTCATTTTTTAAAAATGTCAAACGTTGAAGGAAAAAGATATGTTCATAAATTTATAACTATGGTGTTAGGTAGGAATTATTTTAATAAAATCACTTTTGAATTTTCTAAAAAAAATATGAAATGCATACATTACTATTTACTGACTTTCCTATTTTCTGTTTTGCTATTTTGAATTGATTGTTCGAATCAAATTGGAAATTCATATTTGAATTTGAAGTGTTATGGTGATATATTTACTGAGTTTTTTGTTTTTGTATTTTAAACCAGGGCAGTAAAAAGAAGAAAATTGGTTGAAACAGCCATTCTGAATGAATTCCATGTATTCGCTTTCCCAAAATGTAAAACAAATGCAACATATACCTTAAATATTCCTAAGAGATATAGCAACTTGTTTTAATTTATTTCAAGGGAATGTGGCAGATTGCAATGACTGCTTTGGGACCTTTATAGGTTACTAGGTATTTATAATAATATATGATGTGTGCTGATACTCTTTTCCTGAAGAGTTTAATACCACATATAAAATATATTCTTATTAAGAAGGTTTTGACTCTTTTTAAGAAAGTTACTATGAATTGCCCACTAATTCAACTATGTTGTAGAATTCTAATTTTATTATGCCAATGCTCATTCATTTAAATACGTAAAAGTTAAATTAAGCTAAGTATATTCCATTTTAAAAAAGCTTAAGGTAAAACAATCAGAATTCATTAAGAAGTACATTAATTAGGTGGCAATTCTTCCAATTTGCCCCTCCTCAATCTGTAATAGGTCTCTATTAAAAAATACATATAAAATATTATATCTATAGCTTCGTGAAACTTATCTGTATATCATGAATTTAAAAACGAACTTGCACTGCTTTATAATAAAATAACTTATTTCCCTTCAAATCTTTGCTTTACCCAAAGATTAGTTATGGATTGTGTGTTCCCTGAGAATGTATTCTGGAGGAAGTGAGGTCAAGAGTGACGACAAGTATAGGAGCTCCTGGCCATTAAAAAGTTGATTTTAAAATACATCACCAAAATTCAAACTTGGAGAAATGAAATTTGATTCAGTCCCATTAGAAAGGCAGATACTATAAGCTATGCCACTAACTAACTATGGTGGTGGTGGTGAGGAGGGCATGACCGAATAACCCAAAAGGCACTCGTAATCTATTATTTCATATTATTTCATAATTCGTGTTTTAGATCTACAAGGTATACAACCACAAACACATACTGTAACAAGATTCAACTCATGGATGAAGATACTAAACTAAACCAATGTGGTGAGTACACACTCATGAAAGAGCAAAATTATATATATATATATATATATATATATATATATATATATATATATATATATTCTTAGGCTCCCAGTGTTTGATTTGTAATCTATTTGGATTAATTCATTCAGAAGTGTAATCCTAGTGTTATTTACCTAGAGGCATTCTGTTTTAATTCCACTTTCTCATACATACCTGTCTTCCGGCTTCATTGTTATGTAGCTTCATTGCTAGCAATATTTTGCTTTCTTTTCCCGTGGTATTTCTAATGGGGAAATCTAGGAACTTCCTGCTGAACCACATGCCATACTGGACATCATCAGAACAGCCCCCCCAGTGCCAGCCTTCACTTGCTGAGCCGCCATTCTGCAAAGAGGTGTCACAGGAACACTCTGTCATGTTGCCTGCGCTGCATGACCTGGTCACAGAATGCACCAGGCCTGCCGCCATCACAGCATAAATAAATGCTGTCTCCTTGGTGCCTAGGACAGAACAGAAAGTGCTCAATTAGAGAGGCACACCCCTCTCCGCTGTTCTGAACAAAGCTTCCTGCCCATCCTCTCGCCAGATGCAACAGTTCCGTTGGTTACAAAGGATGCTTTAGTAAGTACATAGGACAGAAAATGTCCTATTCTGTTCTTGCAAAAAAACAACACTAATTTTCAGCATCCAACTTGATAGGGTCGTCATATTTTAAAATCATGTTTATTTTTAAAACTCAAAATATATGTCAGCACCTAGCTCAGTGCTTAATAAACAGGAATAGCTCAGGAATGCATGTTGAATGTACAGTTCTTCCCATGGATATTATAAACAGAACAGACACCAAAAGGATACCAGATTACTTTTTTTTCCCAGTTGAAGTGTGTTTTTACAAAACACAAGTTGAAAAAAATCTGGTGTGATTTTTGTTTGCATACATAACACACCCAAGAATGAAAATGAAAATTAAGTAAAGATTGAAGCAATCAGTAGATAAGTGGCACAGTTTACTTTCACATTAAATACTAAGTCTTAATAGGAAACAAACATATTTTATCATACTAACTAATCTCCTTGTAGTCTTAAGGGCAATGAAAGATCGTTGAAACGTCACTAGCAGAAAAAAAAAATTGTTATGGAAAAGTATTGACTGTTGAACAAGGTATGTGTAGTGCACCCACAGTAGACTTTGACCTAAAATCTTTGAAAATTAAAGGTCCACTAAAACATCAATAAAATAGAAGGGACTCCGCGGGAACTTATTATTTTTTTTTCTTTCCAAATGTTTAGGTTGGAGTCGAAACAGTTTCACACGCCGGTTGTCCAAAAAACCTTTTCAACAGCTGATGTTTTTGCATTTCGGCAACTGTGAAGAATACATCTTTTTTCCTTTTCTTTCTTTCCCTCCTCCACTTCTCTAGAGGGGTTCGGGGTCCCTGGGAAGGGTGCACCCGCCAAAACGTAATGGGGGAAACGCGACGCCTGGGCGGTGGTGTGTGGGGGGATCGCATGGGGAAAATGCAAAGGTGGGGAGAGAACGGAAAGGAACACGGAAAACGACGGCGCATCTTTCAGCGCCCAGCCCTACATTTCTCGGAACCTGCTGATGTCCCGGGGACAATCCTCACTCCCTGCACCCTCATCCTCACCCAGTCACCAAGCACGTGGACGGGAAATTGCTTTGACTGGCGCTTCCCGCGCCGCGGGAGTGCGCTAGGGAAGAGACCGAAGGAAAAGAACGGGGAAGGGAGCCAGAGCAGTGCCGCTCGGGGTAGCCACAAGGCGGAAGGTCGGGGACAGTCCCTTTAAAGTCACTACGATTCCTTCCGCCCCTGGCCACAGGAGCCAGCAAACGTAGGGCTTCCCTGCAATTAGACTCTTGTCCAGGGCTCGGTGCGCAGCCGAGCGGGTTAAATCAAAGCAGATGCGGCCGCCGCATTCCCCGCGGTCGACCTCATGTTTCTCCAGCTGGTCACTCACGTAGGGGGGCGCTACGGGGTCCGAGGGGGTCGACGCGGGAGGAGGGTCAGTTTTTCTGGGTCTCCGGCCCGGCTGGGCGAGGAGGGGTAAGAACTAGCGCCCCAAGCGCTGCGCTCTGAAATGGGGATTCGCCCTTCTCCAGGCTGGCACCTGCGCCCCGGGTCTGGCCTCCGCCTCTCCCAGTTCCCGTTCTCGACAGGGTCTCTCTCGGGATCTGGAGAGCTACCCGACCACGCAAGCGCTCTGGACTTTATTTAGAAGAATTGGCGGAGTTGTTGCCTCTGGCTCGCGCCAGCCCGGGAGTCCCGGGACTCACCGCTGTTCAGCTCGTAGCCAAAGAGGGGGCCGGTGCCGAGCGGAGCCGCGGTGGCGGCGGTGGCGACCATGCAGTTCCACCTCTCGTGCCTGAACTGGCTCCTGCACTCCTGAATGCCCAGCCGGGCGCCCTCGCGGATGCTGGGCAGCAGGTACGGCTTCCGCTTGCACAGCTCCTTCTGGCGGCTGTTCAGAGGCAAGCTGGTGCAGCCCAGCTTCTCCGGAACCCCGAAGGAGGCGATGCCCAACCACCTGTAAGACACGGCCGCCCCCCTCGCGTAAACCCGGCTCCCAGCTCTCCACCCCAACCCGGGACGTTTTCCCGCAAACCCGACACCCGCCCTAGGGTCCCCGCCCCTCGTCCCCAGGCCTCTGCGGGGAGTTCTCCGGGGCTGGGCGCCCCGATGCCCGCATACTCACATCCAGTTTCCGTGGGCTCCGCAGGGGAACAGCGCGAGCAGGGCTGCCCACAGCGCGCACAGGCGGGGCAGTCCCAGGAGCGCCGCTCTGCCCATGGCCCCGCATGGAGTCCCCGGGCCCCCGCCGCTCCTCGCCTCCCGTTCCTCCCGGGAGGGCCGCAGGGCTGGTCAGCTGTCCAGCACCACGCTGTCTCTCGCCCTCTTCCTCCTGGTGGACGAGCAAAGGAGGCCGGCAACCAGAGGGGCTCTCTGCGGCCTCCCGCCCGCTTTCAAGGAGCCCTAGGAGGAGGTGGAGACAGCAGCGTGGGGCCCTCCTCCTTCGAGGTCGAGAAGTGCCGGAGGTGCGGGAGCGTCTCTGGCATTCCAAGGTGGGACACTTCTGGGGATGTATCCGTGTCTCCATCTCCACTGGCCTCTCCGCCCACCTCCTCCCCCTGGCCGCGCCTGCCACGTGATTGGTCCAGCCGCGGCCTGGCAGCGCATCATCCCGGCACTTCAGGCTCCTATTGGCTGAGAGCAGACTCCGCGGGGGGCATTCGGGGCCCCACGCCTTCCAGACAACCCGTGCAGACCCGGATCTGTCATGACTTTTCCTCCTGTCACTGTCTCCTTAGAACAGGTCGCCGTAGGATTGATTTAACCCAAAGACGGATAGTGGCGCTTCTGTTTTAGAAAGCCTGGGTTTGATGGGAGACATTGAGTGCCACCCACCCTAGCTGCCTCTGGGTTTCCTTTGGGCGGAGTGCTAGACAGTCTCTCTGTCCTCTTTTCTTTCCGTTCCCTCACCTCCCAGAATAACCTTGTTTTGTGTGTGCCCGAATTGGCAAACAAGTTGACCTTCCAAGCCCTGCTTGAGGTCTCACAAGCTAAAAGACGTTAGAGGATGGGCGAAGTGCCCTCAGGCTTTAAATACGATTTCTTTAGGTATGATGCGTTGTTAGCGAAGAATAGTCTAGAATCCATTCGTGCTCGGTGAGCTCCTTTTCTCCGTCTTATTTCCTGCAGTCCTTGGGATGCTGTCAGTTACTAGCAGGAGATGGAGGGCTGAAAAAGTGAGTGAGCGCTGTCTGGAGATGAGGGGTGTGTTCTTCCTCTTCTTCCTAGGTCCACATTCTGACTATCATGAGGACTTTGGCTGCTGATATATATTGAAGACAGAAGGAAACAAACAAACTTTATTAAACACAATGTTCCCTGACCCGTGTGAATTTATAAAGACACAATTCTTCCCCTCCAGTGTACAAATCAGCCCCACAGAAAAGTCTAGGACAAAAATAATTGGAGATTAGCAGTAACGAAGAGGATAACATTTAGCAAGGTCCTCTTGGAGGCCAAAGGTAGTTCCAAATAGCGAATGTTCTGCCTTTCCTTTCCAGAGGCCCACAGTGCTGGAGGTTCAGTGCTCTGGCACAAAGTTTCCGAAGGCCGATTCATTGGTGGATGGAAGTAATGGAATTGCAGGATGGAAGGGCTCCTAGGAGCTCTGCAGGCAGTACAGCATGCTTAGCAGTGGCATCAGGGATGGTTCTGTGAGGTATCACCTGCTTCTTGGAAGCTTATGAAAGTTAATAAATTGTCCAGGTGGACACGGCAGCTCCGTAGGTACCTAAATCCAGACTTTCTCTAGCAAAGGTTTTGATAACATTCGCTGCCTATCTCCAGTATCAGCCTAGAGCCATAAAAACTCACTAAAATGTCCATCCTGTCCCATTTACTCCTTTATCCAACACATTTTTATTGAGTGTACACTATGTACCAGGTCCTAAAGCCACACTGTAATTTGTAGAGATTCATGTTGATGAGAGAGTGCAGTTTCTGATCCAGAGATATTTTGGCTAATGGCTAAGAACCTCTCTGAAAATCAGAGACTCCATCCAAGCTCACTTTACTCTGTGAGCTTCTCCAGGAGAGACCATGGCATTTTCATTGTTGTACTCCTGCCATTGGGCCCGGTACATGAGATCTTGGTTTTGAACACAATTTATTGAGTGGATTAACATGATGAGGAACATTCTGAACAGATACTTAAGTGACCTACATGCTGGAACCAGAGAAGTTGCTTCATCTTAAGAGAAACAGGAGAAGGGGGGACGGGGCATAATTTTAGGATTGGGGATGGTGAAGAGCGTCAATGTTAGGCTGATTTTAGGGCCAACAGTGGTAGACATTTTAAGGAGGTTTTTTTTTTTTTGTTTCATTTACAAGTATATACCTAACCCCTGATTGGGGTTAAAAAGTAGGAATAGTTATAAGTCAAATGGGTATATAATTCACAGTCTACTTAGCCAAACAAACAATTGAGTATGACATTACAGCACAGGGCAATAAATGAGGGGGAGTATAGTGTGCCATGCACATACATAGGCAGATTATTTACTCCAGTCTTGGGGGTCAGGGTGGTGAGGAATCATTGAGCGTTACCTTCATTGTTACACTAGGGACCTAGCCCTATGTCAGAGTACTGTATTTCTAGAGTCTAAGACCACGAGGCCGACAATTTTCACATCTAAGACATCATTTCTGAGGTGCTGTGCCTCTTTTGTATAGTCTAGGATCTTACAGGCTATTCTGTCTATACTTCTAATGTAAGGAGGTGTATTTCCAGTCGACCCAGCCAAAGCAGGCTTTTCATTTAGTGAACAGACATCCGGGTGTCTATTTGGCAGGAGACACTGTGAACTTCATGTAGTGGGCTTCTGCTATTTGCTGCCAGCCTTCTCTCTTAATCTCTGTCTCTCTTTCTCTTTGCATATAAAATTTCTGCCCCTCCAACAATTGATATTCACTTTATAGTTTATGATATTAATTTGAGAACAATAAGAAACTTGCTTAAGATCGCTTGGCAAGTAAATAATAGACTAAAAATCGATCTTATTTTACAGGGTTTGTTCTCTGGACTACAGTGTACTTCCGTAAAACCTAATTCAAAACCATTATATATATATGTATATATATATATATACATATATATATATATATATATATATTTTTTTTTTTTCCTGACCAAATCCTAGATCACTGGATCTTAGGGCCTATATTTCTCATTTCTCATTTTGGTCTTATGGGTCCTTACATCACAGTTTGCAGATAGCACCACCGGACAAGTTATTCTGTGCTCAGAAGAGGAACAAAGCCTACAGTAGGGAGATCTTTGAGGCAGATGGTGTTCTGCATGGACGCCTTTCTGGAGCCCTTCTCTTTGCTGTCTATGGCTTTTGTGGGCTGAGAGAAGCAGTAGAAAGAGTGCTTAGCTGGGCTGGGTGACTAGGGTACCAGTCAGTATGTGACAATCTTGGGCAATGCACTTTAATTTTGAGCCTTTGTTTTCTCAGCTGTAATATGAGCAAAAGCTCCCTTTTAGCTCTGAATCTCCTACTGGGGTTCTTACGGGGTGAAGAGAGGAGAGTAGTGCATGTTATGGTGTGTGTGCATGAGAGCATGCATGCACATGTGCACATGTGTGCGTGGGAGAAAGGAATTGACTTTGTTACAACATTGCAAGCAGAGAAAACCCGAGCTATTGACAGGACCTTGTCTACCTGTGACTTGGGCTCAGTCTTCAGGGCAGCACAAGTTAGGTTTAGTGCTCATCTTCTGTCTTCGACTCTATTTTGTTTCTAGATTTCAGTGAAAATTATTTTAATTTCATAAACCTTTAAAAATGGCCACATTTTGAAGGGTGTGCGCAATTTAATTTGGAGATTAAAAGAAGTTACAGATATTTTGTTTATCCCAGAATGTGAAAGTAGGGAGCACTTTCTTATGCTAATTTATATTTATTAATATAAAGTAGTTAATCTCTTCTCTCACAAGTGGGGGATTATCATTTCTATTTAGAACAGAGGAATGAAAGGTGGATCCAACCCAAACATATAGGCAATTGCATATTTCTTTTTTGAGAGATTTTTTGCTATAGGGTGTGTGTGCTCATCAGAAAGAAAGAGAGACAGAAAGTGAGAAATAACCTCTCAGGAAGTATGATCAGGCCACAATCCCTTTTCCTCTGTTCTCCTATCAGGATTGTGGACATGCATGCACTTGGGCCTGAAGTCAGTTTTAAGCCCCCAGGTCTGTGACTCAAACTGTGTCAGTCACCTGGACTTGTGACATGGGAGTCCAGTGACATAACCATTTAACTCTCAGTGGATATGAGAGTCCAGTAATAAAACCATGAAACCATCTGCTGATTCCCAGCAACCGTATATTGCAAAATTTTAATTTCTTTTTTTTTTTTTTTTTTTGCTACAAGGTGTGTGTGCTTGCCAGAGAGACAGAGAGAGACAGAGATACAGAAAGCGAGAAATCAACCCCCAGGGGGGATGGCCACGCTGCAATCCTTCTCCTCCGTTCTCCTCTCGGGATCTTGGGCACGCACACACACATGCCCGGCATGAGTTTAAGCAACCGAGTCCAGGACTTGAACCGAGGTTGGCTACATGGGAATTCAGCAACATAGCCATTACACTAACTGCTGGTCCCCAAAATTTTAATTTCTTTAACAAGAAGCTCCTGCTCCTGTTTATTATGTTCTGGTTTTTCTCCCCTTAAGACTTTGGGCACACATGCACCCCACATGTTTTTCAAGTTGCTGCATCTGAGACGTGAACCATACCGTCAGCCATGTGGGATCCAGCTGCCTTAACCACCATGCTGCTGGCTGGTCCTATTTTCTGTTTTGAAATTTGTGGATGACGAAATAGTCACTGACTAATAGAATATGACCTGATGCTTACTGTGCTATGCAAGCTTTCTAAATTTCAGGTACCCATATCATCTCTAATTTATTATAAAGACCACACTGTTAATTTCTTTTCAAAAGAATTATTTTATTTATTTATTTTTTATTTTGACCAGAGAGGGACAGAGTGAGAGAGAAAGAGACAGGGAAAGTGAGAAAGCAAGCCCCCAGGTCTGGGACTTGAACCACGGTCAGCTATGTGGGAGTCCAATGCCCTTAACCACCACACCACCTGCAGGCCCCATACCATTAATTTTTTAATAAATGAGAACTCGTGTAATGTCAAATCATGATCTGAGCCCAGATGCCTAAAATTGATTAATGCTGTTACAAAAAGCATCAGACAACTCCAAGTTTGTAAGTTAATTAGTGAAGCATCTGCAGTTTCTTGATCATACAAGAAGGGCATATACTTGAACTTATTTTCCTAGCAGGGGGTAAGGTATTTTGAGCTATGTTCTGCGAAGCGGATTTAAGAAGGGGAGAGCTGATTTCAAGCGTATTTATTTCACTCAAAGGAGCTCTCTCCGGGGACTGAATCTGTGACCATGGTCATCTCTGACCAGCTGAGCCTACTGAAGCAGATAAGTAGCTGGCTGGCAATAAATCCCACTTCCCACCCAGAACAGTTGTAGATGACTGGTTGTAGAACCCAGGGAAGCCTGCTCCTTCTGGGAATTTTCTCTCAGTCCCTGGGAAACTCAGCAAAAAGGCTGCCTGCACAGATATGCCTTGGACTCTGCCTCTGGCAGCCCATCAGAGGACGAGACTTCTAAGGCCCTGTTGTAAGAATTTCTGCTGCAGATCACAGAGACTTATGTACTGGAAACTGATACCAGAAGCACCCCAGCTGGTCTTAACTCCCATGATAGAACACAAGACCAGAGGTGACTTTGTACATAACTGGGTCCCCATCCATTCTATTTTAAATTCCACCTGGATGCTACCAGTGCGGGACAGAGCACAGGCTTGTGACCATGGGCTCTCAGGAGGGGGCAGAGAATGCCATTCTGGATGCCCTACTGTCCTTTGGTGGCCTGAAAAGCCCACAGGAATGACAGTCTTGAAGAAGCAGACACCAGGGATAGTCCAAAGAGAAAGAGCAGGAGTTGGAAAGGGGTGATGTCTTGCTTTTTAAATTTCCAGTACGATGGAAGCTAAACGTTTTTTGCTCACTTGTCCTCAAAAACAAGGTTGAAGAAGCTTTGCTACGTATTAGTAGAAAATGGCGTAGCTCTTGACCAACATTTCCCCAGTCCCCATCCAATAGCTCTTAAAAAATGAAAATAAGTACCCCAAGTTCTGGGGGGGAAAAAAAGAAGAAAGAAAAAAGGCTTATTCTTAGCAGACTTTATTGGTATGATGCAATCTTTCTGGAATAAGGGGATAAAAGTGAAAACAATCCTTGACAAACAAGTGGCCACTATTGTTCAGAAGTCACAGGTAAGCAAAATACACAAAACTGAAATCCATGGAGAGGCTGATTGCTTAAATACTCCCTTTAAGCAATTTCCCCCCTGAATTTTCGAAAAATAGAAGCAATAATTGTTTGGAAAATAAGTCCATCAATTAATGAATTATTATCAGTTTAAATAAGTGATCAAGACAACTGTTTCCAAAATCTGGCATTTCCTTTTTTAGAGTAATGTTATGATAACAGGGTTACCTATAATGAAAAAAAAAAAGTGAATTTGCTCTTCTTGATGGTTTTTACTAAAACAGAACAATAGAAACTCCAAGAGAAAAGTAACCTAGAATTGACTGTTTATCCTATTCTAACTGTTGGCCTGCATAATTACACTTAATGATGTAATGTCATAAATGTACTTTAACCAATCAGTGTCAGTCAAACATCAGCAAATGCTGAGATTGTTTTTGTATCCAAGGTTGTTACTCATGTACTTGACCGTTGGTTACCATCCTTACTATGGGTGAGGAGCAAGTTACAGTGGAGTGTAAATTTGATCAAGCAACAAGTATCCTCTGGTTGATTCTTGTCTGACTTCACAACACAATGAATCACATTTAAACGCTATCTTAATAGTTTCCCTTTTCTGACTGAAATTGTTAGTTTTCATAGCCACTCATACATCAGTTTTCAATCTTTTGGTTTATCTTCTAAATTTTTAAATTCAGCATTTGTCTGTAATATTCATTTCTGATTAAATTCACTTGAATTCCTTATCCTCATTTTCTCTAGGCAGCCCAATTCTTTTTTACTTTTCCAGAAGCAGGGCTTGCATAGTTTTATTTCAGCTTCTTGAGAGGCATTGCCGTCATGCCTAGAACTTTCTCTTCTCTCCTTTTCTTCTACCTGCACGCACCTACACAACCTCTAGATCATACCATTTCAAAAATTAGCCATATAAGGGGAATTAAAAAATTTCATAGGGAAATAGAATTAAAGAATAAGTTTGTTTTGGTGTAAAATATTTTGAAATTTTTTCAGAATATGCATTTTAATTTTTTTTAATTTTTGAAGACTCTCATATTAGTATTTCTCTGCTCAACTCTATACCTCCTGAGATAGCTAATCAATTTATTAATTTACTTTTACTCTGTATCAATATACTGTGTCTTGTAAGTCATCAAATAGAGTGTAAAGATCTTTTATATAAGAATTAATTAATTATTGCTATTATTTTAATTTGACCAGAGAGAGAGAGAAAGGGAAAGTGAGAAAGCAAGCTGCCAGGTCTGGGACTCGAACCGTGGTTGGCCATGTGGAGTCCATCACCTTAACTACCATGTCACGTGCCGGGCCCCCTAGTGTAAACATCTTTAAATCAAGGGTTATGAATAATTACTTTGTAACCCCATTGCCCACCACAGTGCCAAGTATGGAATGGGCATGCGATTATGATTGTGTGGTTGTTTGAACAGATAGGAATCTCTCACAAGAGCCGGACGAACAATGAAGCCTTAGCTTAAGAGCTATAAGCATGGAGATAATCTACTAATTTGCCACTTTTCAATTGAGAATTTGCCATAACTTGTACCTATGACATTACATGAATATACCCCATCTGATTTGCACAAGTTCCAAGGGGAATTTGAGTAGAGTAGTCACAGCTTCGGTTTCTGCTAGTGTTAAAAATCAGTAAATAAACCCATACTCTTAAATCTTTCTGAAATCCGTACCCATATGCCATGTGGTCTTTCCAGGTAAGTTTGTTGGGCTAGGCGTATAATTCAAACTCTTACTGAAGTTTTCTCCAGAGAATACTTTTATTTTAGTAGGCAAGTGCTCGGAGCCCAGGAGATTTACGAGGGTTCAGAGACATAAACACAAACTGCCTAATAGGTGTGAGGTGTGTTCCAACTGCAGCCCTCGCACCTTCTGTTAATGATTACGGGAAGGGAGGCATCAATACAAAAACAGCCGACTTGAGGCCTCTCAAGTTTGCAATCTGATGAAGTCTTCTGGTGCCAGACCAACTTTTGGGGTTGTCACATGGCTTAGTGAAGCAGCTTCCAAAATGGGCTGAAAACCACAATTTTGATATACTGGGCCAGACGCCAGAACAGAGTCTGAGTCCAGCCGGCTGGGTAAAAGATTCCAGTTGCTACTTTAGCACCAGTATATTGTCTGAAATCCCCAGGGCACACTCATGAAACCAGCACCAGACAAATACAGTGGAGCCACTTTTTAATGCTGTTTTGGGGAGAGAACTAATATTTGCATTATAGGTTAACTGAGTTATGGCAGACTTTGGCCAGCCCAAGTTTTCCTTCAGGAACTGATTTGGCCTTCAGCATATCTTAATCTTATAGTAATTTTTGGCAGTCCTGGGTGGGGCTCAGTGCTGGAATCCTACTCTTCATACTCCTTGCCCCAGGGGTTCTGATGAATAAAGCATGCACAGAGAGAACTGAACCAGTTTGGGCAAAGTATCAGCTTCCTAGTCGTTCTGGACTGTGCAAAGAAAAGTTTCCTATTCCTTTCCTTTGAACTGAAGACAGCAGACTGACAAAGCAAGGCTGATAGAATATATCCACCCAGTAAGCCTGAGAAGCTGGACATGAGAAAGAAACTAGAAACAGGGAACCGGAAGTGAGAGGAGAGCTCTCTAAATTTGAAGACATCAAGAGCTATGGAGGAGAGGGGAGCCATCTTTCTTTTTAGATACCCACTGGAATTGAGAGCCAATGGATTGGCCAGTCTTTGTTTCACAGAGAAGGAACAACCAATATGGTAGGAAATAGGGTCAGATTCCTTGCCATAGAAGGAAGAAATGAGAGTACAGAAATGTCAAAATAAGTCCTTACTTCCTTGGGCCAAGAGAGGAAGTTAATCAGTTCTACTACTACTCTAGAATGTAGTATGGCAAACCTTCAAAATAGGCAGGTAGGGAGATTAAGAACCTTGGAAGAAGCCCAGGCAAGAAAACTATGATGCAAATGCTCTGGACTGTGTCCTGAGAAAAGACAGGCTGTGCAATGATAATTAGCTGCAGTGTAGGGAGTGGCTGGTATTGTATATCAATGCCCACTTCTGCACTTAGAAGTCAGGGTGACATGGTATAGTGTTATTATTATCAGTTACCCCTACTCATACAGGTTAATCCAGAGATGTAGAGAGGATGATTTCACCAAAAATTAAGATATTCCTAAATAATGTCTTCTACCTTTTTAACCTTACAACTCATCATCATCATCATCATCATCATCATCATCATTATTATTTTCTGTCGTGATTTTCTTTGGTAACATTAAAATTAACTCATCATTCTTCACACCCTATCACCTCAGGCAAGTGGCCCAGAAGCATATCAGGTAGCCTAATCAATGTGAGGTTGGAAAGTTGGCAGAGGTTAAATCATAATACAGATAATCAACAGGTGGCTTAAAATCAGAGGTTAACTTTGAGACATATAATACTGATATATGTAAATACTCATAAAAATACTGAAGAAATATTTTGATTCACTTAATATTCACAATCATTTGTTGTTAGAGTGCATAAATTTACAGGCTAGACAAAACATGTTATCGTTGCTTGTGATGGCACATAAAGAAATATGCTATTTTTTTTTCAGGATAATTTAAGTCATTTGATGACACTTAGGACTGAAGATTATTTTGGTGATTGCTTGCTTTAAGGTGTGTCTTGCTTGGAATTCAAAAATGAACAAAAGAAAGTAGTTGAAAGTCATAAATATATTTCACAGCTGGAGAAAATAGAAGAACCACTTAGAAAGATTAAACTCATCCAGAATTGTTTATCTTTCTGGCTTAGTATTTTTTTTGTTTTGTTTCCTTTCTGACTTAACTTTTTTTGCAGCAACCTTCAGCAAGTCTTGGAATCTTTCTGTGGCTCTTTTTAAAATATATTTCAACTGTACTAGTCAGTAGTCTAATCAAAAGCATACAATAGATGAAACAACAGAATTTTTCAAACAACTAACATAAAATGATTCTTCTGCTAAAATTCTGACAATACCATAGATTTTTTTTATTTTTTATTTTTTATTATCATCATATTCTTCTTTATATTACATTGAATTACATTTAACTTTACAGTGTATTACATTGCTTTTTCAAAAGGGAATGCCATGCATGTCAGTCAGTACAGAGACATTAATCTCTCCACTTCAACATTCAATATCTTTTCTATGTTTTCCCCAATCATTATTATTATTATTCTAATTATTTTTTAAAACAGTCAATTGCTATTTCTCATTTTGCTTGTACAAATACTTTGCCCATCATGGAATACTTCTCAGACAAATCCAGTTGAGAATACTATACATGTCAACATCAACAGTTAATAAGCCATATCTATACCATAGATTTTTAAAAATCACATACATGAGTAAACAATTTTGTCTTACAAAGAAAACATGTTTTCTTCTTCCCCATTAACTGCTTACAGCCTCCCAGAAGTAACAACTTTCAGCTCTTTCAGTTGATTCATCTTTTCCTTCAATTTGTTAAATATAATACTTATATTGTCACTTCTTAATCTTAAAGATTTTAGGCACTGGGACAGCCACAGTGCACAGCTGTAAGGCAGTGCTCTGCAATGTTGACCTCACAGGGGAAGGTTCTGCGTTCATGGCCCAAGGTTTTCCTGTACTTGCCAGTTGTGGTTAAGCGTGTGATCCCGGCTGGCTGAAGTTGGAGGGGAGGTTTCCTCATGAAGGTTGGGTGTGCCTCTCTTCCTTGGAATAAGTAAATAAATAAACTTAAAATAAAAAACATTAATCCTCACAGGTATTATTGCTAAACAAAATTTAGGCAAGATCTATGACTTTTATGCTCATCCTCTCACACATGTCATTTCTTTTATTTTTTAAAAAAATATGTATTTATTTGTTTATTCATGTATTTATTTGTGGTGAGTTTCAAGCCAGTGGGTCTGGCACTTGAACCGTGGTTGACCATATGAGAATCCAGCACCTTAACCACCACCCTGCCTGCTGGCCTCATGTATAATTGCTTTTTCTTTCTTTTCCCAATATGGATATTGTATACTTGTGGATAGATCGGCAGGGAGATTTTACTTGATGGTGTTACCTAATGTTACTGAGGCTAAGCTATATATTATACTATGATGATTTTCCTTTTCCTCACTTGATTCTTTTCCCCATTTGCTTGGTTTTCTTTTTAAAATTTTTACTAATTGAAAAATTATAGTGATATATATTTAGGAAGTATGAAGTGAGGTGATGATAGACATGTACAATGGTCCTCTCTTATGCACAAGGGATGCCAGTTTTCTGTACATACACACCTTTGATAGATTTTTTCTTTTTAGAGAGATTTTTCTATAGGACACATGCTCTCACCGCCCCCGCCCCCCCCCCCCAGGAGGGATGGCTTCATCTCAATCCCTTCTCCTCCATTCTCCTTTTGGGATTTTGGGCATACACATACACATGCCCAGCATGAGTTTCAAACCTCTGCGTCTGGAACTAGAGCTGCAGTTGGTCATGGGAGAGTCCAGCAACATAACCATTACACCATCTGCTGGTCCCCCTATGATAAAATTTAATTTATAAATTAGGCACAGAAGAGATGAAGAGTAACAACTACTAATAAAATAGCATAACAATATGCTCTAATAAAAGTTATGTAAATCTCTCTAAAACTATCTTATTGTACTGAATAGCTAAATCAAATTGCTTTAAGTCTCCACTGTATAATGTGGAATGATCACATCAAATTAACTAACATATATATCACTTCAAATACTAACCATTGTTTTTGTGGGATTAACATTGAAAAGGTACTCTCTCAGCAGTTTGGAGACATATGGCACATTATTAACTAGAATCACACTGCTGTCCAATAGAGAAAAGGTGTCCCTTTGGTCTAATTGAAAGTTTGTACCCTCTGCTGAATCCCTTGCTATTGCTCCCAGCTTTAAACCTTTGCTACACATCAATCATTTTTCTATGTGCTTCTTCTGTATCCAAATCCCAGCCTCACTGGATTTCGGAATCTGTTCAGATGCATTGGAGGTGTTGTTAATTTCATTTTCTTGACATAATGTCTTCTTGTATTCCCAGACCTGTTTGGATCTGGAGTGACTGCTTTCACATCTGGTGCCCCACTCTTCAGGGATCCTCTTCATCTTCATTCCAGGGATTACATTTTTCTTGTTTCTGAATAGAAACTCATTTTCTAAATCTTCTATATTTCTGACTTTTGGTTTATGCTCTTGTTTGAGTAGAGTACATATTCCTGTGACTTTCTGAGAACAAGTATATGCAAGATGAATTGTATGAGAATTTGTCTCTCATCAAATAGTCTTATCCCGCTCTGATGGTTTGACTAAGTATTCAGTTTTAAGTTAGGAATACTTTTCTGCCAGCATGTTGATGACATCTCTACGTTATCTTCTAGGTATCATTGTTACTAGTGAAATATCTGAAGAGACTCTAACTCCAAATCCTTCATATAGAAATTTTCTCCCCTAGGATCTCTTTTAGAATCTTCCCTTTCTCTCTCTTCAGTGTTTGGAAGCTTCATGATGATGGAGCTAGATGTGGGTGTATTTTCATCAGTTGGTCTAGATACCCAGGTGCCATCTCAATGAGAAAAGTTGTATTTTCACTTGAAGCAAAAAAAAATTTTGAATTATTTAATTGATTTCTGCTCCTTTCTCCTTTCTGAAAATGGTGGTCCGTTTTCTGAGTCTTTAAGTTTTGTAACTATTCTGTCTTTGTTTTCATGTATTTTTGTATGTTATTCTTTAATTTATGTAACATTTTCTCAACTACATCTTTATTGGTTCCTACAGAGCTTTTCATTTCTGCTAATATATGTATGCAGATGGCCTTTTAAAACTGAAATAACATCTTGTTTTGATGTTTAAGTTCGTGTGTGTGTGTGCGCGTGCGCGCGCGTATGCGTGCTTCATACTTCTATAAGAAGTTTTCACAACTTAAACAACACACACTTATTATCATGAAGTTCTGGAGGTCAGAGGCCTGCCACAGATTAGCAAGCCTGTGTCATTTCTGGCGACTCTGGAGGAGAACTTACTTCCTTGCCTTTTCTAGTGTCTAGAGGCTATCTATACTCCTGGGCTTGTCTTTTCCTCACATCTCTCTGACTTCTGTTTTCTCATCCCCTTCTCTTCCTCTGCTTCAATTGTCATATCTTCTTTGACTGTGAGCCTCCTATTGCCCTCCTTTAAGGACCTCTGTGATTACTTTGGATCACATGAATGACCAGGAAAATATCATCTCATAATTCTTAAGCACATTTGCATAGTCCCTTTTGCCATGCAAGGTCACATACTCATGCATTCCAGGGATTAGGACACTGTAGTATTTTGGGTAGTAGTCCAAAAAGATATATCCATATCCTAATTCCCAGAACCTGTGAATATGATCTTATTTACATAAAAAAGTCTTTGTAGGTGTAATTAAGTTAAGAATCTTTTTTTTTTTTTTTTTTTTTGTGGAGAGGTTTTTGCTATAGGGCAAGTGCATCGCCAGACACAGACAGGGAGAGACAGAGAGACAGAAAAAGAGAAATCACCCCACCAAGGGGGATGGCCACACCACAATCCCTTTTCCCCCATTCTCCTCTTGGGATCTTGGGCATGCATGCACACTCACCCAGCATGAGTTTTAAGCCACTGGATCTGGGATGCGAACCATGGTCGACTACATGAGAGTCCAGCAACATACCCATTACGCTAACTGCTGGTTCCAAGTTAAGAATCTTAAAATGGGGCTGGTCTCATAGCAAAAGGGTTAACAGAGTCAGATCCCACATGGCTGATGGTGGTTTGAATCCTGGCCCCAGTGGCTTGAAAAACATGCCAGGCAAGGTGGAGAAATGGAGGAAAAAGAATTGGGGCATAATCACACCCCGCTAGAGGGTGCTTTCTCTCTCTCTTTCTCTCTCACATGAATACATGCACTGTTTGGCAATTTGAAAAAAATAAAGAATCTTAAAATGAGATCATCCTGGACTGTCTGAGTGGGCTCTAAATCCATTAACAAGTATCCTTACAAGAGACAGAAGGGAAGATGATATGAACACAGAAGGAGGAAAAGGCCACATGAAGACCTTAGCAGACATTAAAGTAAAGCCACCAAGAATACTTGGCAACACCAGAAACTGGAAGAGGTGAGAAAATGTTTCCTCCTTGAGCTACAAGAGGGAGTATAGACCTGCTGACATCTTGATTTCAGACTTCTGTCCTCCAGGACAGTGAGACAACATGTTTCCATTGCTGTAAGACACCTAATGTGTGATACTTCATCATGGCAGCCCTAGGAAGCTGAAATGGATAGAAGCCTATTGGAGAGGGTGGCATTATTCTGTCTAGCACAATGTGTTAATGATATTGTTTTAAATTTTCCTCCATCTTCTTCTCACTTGTTTTATTCTGCTTGCTTTGTAGAAGCTTGCCTCAGATGTCTGGTAATCCTTGGCTGTTGATCTTTGTTATGAGTAGAGTACTTAAAAGTCAGTTAAAAGTTTTGAACATGTGGGAGGGACCTATTTGGGTTTTACTTTATGGTGATCTTTATGGATTATTTTGTTGGTGAATCTTTAATGTCAATATATTATTGTCTTATCTTTTAGGTTGCTCAGTTTCCTTGAAGAAGAATATTCGAGTTTCCAATTTTGAGGCTATTGACTCATGCTCTTCAGTCTACTAGAGGAAGAGGGCTTGCGAGGCTTTGGTATTCACTATCTACATTTGATTTCGAAGTATGTTATCTGTATCCTCACTTTTCCTGGCATCCCTCATTCCAAACACCGTGTAGTTTTCATTCTTCAGTGAATAGAACTATCACTTTCTCACTAGACCCTCCAGAAAGTAAGATACTTGCTAAACTCTCTGTAGGGGAGAAGCCAAAGGGGAGGGGGGGCAGCAGTTGGCGTAATGGTTATGTTTCTGGGCTCCCATGTAGTCAATCGTGGTTCAAGTCCCAGACCTGGTGGCTTAAACTCATACTGGGTGTGTGTGCTTGTGTGCCCAAGATCCCGAGAGGAGAATGGAGGAGAAGGAATTGCGGCATTGCCACGCCCCCCTGGGGGATGACTGCTTGCGTTCTCTCTCTCTCTCTGTCTTTCTGGTGACTGCATGTGCCCTATAGCAAAAAACCTCTCCAAAAAAAAAAAAAAAAAATGGGGGCGTTCCACTGTTTCCTACATTCCAGCCAATTTTTCTTTCTTTCTCTCTCTCTCTCTTTAGTTCTACTTTCAATTTTACTTACAGAGATTATATACTCTTTATTCCTTAGACTTTTGGAAATTTTGTGGTGTTAAGTGCAGTGCTTCTTGGCCTACCCTTACTTGTACTTCCCTGGAACTAATAATTTAGTTTTTGCTCACTTATCTGCTTTTCTGTTCTCAAAATTATATTGCTGTGTTTTCTTCCTTGCCCTTTATCCTTTGGATATATGTTCTTTAAAAACTAATTTACTATAGTTATATGGAACTTTTGGAAAAAAGAAAAGTTAAATATTTATGTTCAATTTGCTACCCTGAATCAGAAATTCCATAATAAATACGTATTTCTTAGACTTGGCATTGTTATTGCCTATGTTCAATCAATGTTAGGAAATCTTGGGCTGTGTTTTCATTCTTTATTGACCATTTTTATTTTCAATATTTTCTTATAGAATTTGATTTTAAAAACACAGTCATGTATCACTTAACCATGTAAATACGTTCATAGAAAAAGTCCAATAAAAATATGATACAAAAGTTAAAAAATGGTACACCTACATAAAGTACTTACCATAAATGTAGCTTGTAGGACTAGAAGTTGCTCTAGTTGAGTTAGTGAGTGGTGGGTGACTATGAAGACATACAACAGTGTTGGAAACTACTGTAAACTTTATACACACTTAGGTCACACTAAATTTCTTTTAAATTTTTCATTAATAAATTAATCTTAATAAACTTTTTAATAAACCTTTTTTTTTTCATATTTTTTGTCATAGGGTATGTGCACTCACCATAGAGAGATGGAGAGAGGAAAAGTGAGAAATCACCCTTGGAGGAATGGCCATGCTGCAATTCATTCTCCTCCAGTCTCCTCTTGTAATTTTGGTACACATACACACACCCATACACACACACACACACTCACACACACACACGTGCCTGCTGTGTTTTTGAAGCCTTATGGCTAAAACTCAAACTGTGGAATCTGCCATGTGGGATCCAACACTTTAACTACCACACCACCAGTGGCCTCATCTTTAAAATTTTTTTATAACTTTTGATTCTTTTATAATAATATTCAGCTTAAAGAACAAACACATGCTATAGTTGTACAAAAGTATTTTTTTTCTTTATATTCTTATTTTATCTTAATTTTTGCAAGAGGACTTATGTGCTCACCAGAGAGAGACAAAGAGACAGAGAATGAGGCAGAAGAGAACGAAATTCCCAGGGAAATGGTCATGCAGCAACTCCTTCTCCTTCATGTTTCCCTCCTGTTGGGATCCTGGGCACAAACACACAGGTGCCTGGCATGCGGCTCAAGCTACTGGGTCTGACTCCAGCCTCATTGTTGGCCATGTGGGATTCAACTGCCTTTTCCACCAGGTCATGGAGCTTGCCCTATATCCTTATTTTATATAATTTTTCTATTTATAAATTATTTTATTTTTTACTTTAAAAATTTTTGTTAAAAATGAAGACACAAATGCCCACATTAGTCTTGACCACAGAGTCAGGATCATCAATGTCACAGTCTTTCACCTCCACAACTTGTCTGACTGGAAGGACCACAAGAAACAATAGAATGTAAAATGAAAAGAAGCACAACAGAAAATGATGCAAAAGATTCAGTAGACATGAGATACATGAGGCAGCTGCTGGTGTAAAATGGCATGTGGTTTAGCAATATTTTTTTTTAATATGTGTACCTGTAGGAGAGAGAAAACACCCCTCAGTGGGATGTGGTTACATTGTCATCCCTTCTCCTCACTTCTTATTCCTTTTGGGATTTGGAGCATCCATTCACATGTACCTGGTGTGTTTTTTTTTTTTTTTTTTTTTGGAGAGTTTTTTATTTTTCAAGGGCCACTGAGTCATGGACTCCCTTCTCCTCCAAACCACACACGCGCCCGGCGTGATTCAGCCATGTACGGGATCTAGCTCAGGATGGTGTGTTTTTCAAGCACTGAGTCAAGTCATGAGCTGGCCTATGATATATATTTTTTAATGAGTGATTGGAATACACTCTAAAATAGTAATAAAAAGTATAAAATAGTAAATACACAAACTAGTAATATAATTACTGTTACATGTATGGTTTCTTATTGATCAAAATATAATTATGAGCCTCACTGGAGTAGGCCAAGACTTCTTAAATAAGACCCTCAAAGCATAGTCAATAATCCCAGAAAAAGACAAAGCACAGCAAAAGACGTCAGTGTGAAATGACACCCCTCAGAATGGGAAAATATTTTTGTAAACTATGCTTCAGATAAGGAACTGATAACTGGAATACACAGGGAATTTAAGTGGCTTATCCAAAAAAAATGATAAGTGTAATTAAAAGATGGGAAAATGAGCTGAATCAACAACTCTCTAAGAAAGACATATGAACAGCCAAAAGATATATGAAAAAATGCTCAACATCCCTTATCATAAGGGAGATGCAGATCAAAGCCACAATGAGATACAACCTAACCCCAGTCAGAATTATTAAGATTTAAAAAACAATAAATGATAAGTGCTGACAGGAATGTGGTGATAGGAGAACTCTCCTACACTGCTAGTGGGAATGTAAATTGGTCTAGTCACTATGGAAAATATGGAGATTTCTCAAAGATCTACAAATAGAACTACCAAATGATCTGGCAATCCCACTCCTAGGTATCCACCCAAAGGACAGAGGAACACTTAGTCGGGAAAGTGCTTGTACATCTATTTTTATTGCAGCATTATTCACAATTGAGAAGATATGGAACCAACTCAAATGCCCACTAACAAAAGAATGGATTGAAAAAGTGTGGCACATATACTCTATGAAATACTACTCAGCCATAACAAACAAGACCCTGGCTTTTGATAGAAAGTGAACAAATATGGAAGATTTACTGCTGAGTGAAGAAAGCCAGGCTATAGAGAGACATTTTATGTCTCCACTCAATATTAATGGACTGTCTGCACTCTATGGCTGGAACTGAAGATTAGAAGATATAGAAAGATGGAAAATGGTTATAGATACTGGATACAGTGTGGAAAGAGGGTGGGAGAAGGAGGAGAATGTGAGGAAAGACATTAGTGGGAGAAATCTAGTGAGGCAAGACATTTATAGGATGCAGAAATGGATTATTATCTGTTAATGATAACATGTATAGTATCCCCAACTGGTCTGGTGAGAAATGTATTGATGTTGGAAAATTCACTTTACAAGCTAAGTGATATACAGTGATTGAGTGTATAAAAGAAATTAAATTAAAATAAAATAAATTATAAAAAATTTTTAGGGACCAGAAGTTAGTGTAATGGCTATGTTGCTGGACTCCCATGTAGTTGACCATGGTTCGAGTCCTGGACCCAGTGGTTTGAAACTCATGCCAGGTGTGTGTGCATGTGTGCCCAAGATTTTTTTTTTTTTTTTTGAGAGATTTTCACTATAGGGCGCGTGCGCTCGCCAGACAGACAGAGAGAGACATAGAGACAGAAAGCGAGAAATCACCCCCCAGGGGGGATGGTCACGCCGCAATCCCTTCTCCTCCATTCTCCTCTCGGGATCTTGGGCACGCACGCACACGCGCCCGGCATGCGTTTTAAGCCACCGGGTCCGGGACGCGAACTGCGGTCGACTAAGTGGGAGTCCAGTGACATAGCCATTACGCTAACTGCTGGTTCCCGTGTGCCCAAGATCTTGAGAGGAGAATGGATGAGAAGGGATTGTGGCGTGGCCATCCCCCCTGAGGGTGTTCTCTCGCTTTCTGTCTCTCTCTGTCTGTCTGGCGAGCACCCACCCTATAGCAAAAACCTCTCCAGAAAAAAAAAATTTTAGAAAGCAAATTTCACACTGGCTGGGAGCTAATTGGAGCTCAATTAAACCCTGTTGAATATTATATGAAAAAAAATGTTATTTTAGTCTCATAATTATATCTTGACTATTCTTAAAAAAATTTTAAAATACATTAATATATATATTCATTGTAGAAAACTCAGAATATTCTGATAGGCAAAAAGAAAAATCACGTGTAATCCCAGGGCCAGAGGAAATTTCTATTGATATTTTACTGTGTATTCCTTTGAATTTAGTTCATGCACGTGTATATTTTATATAAAAGTATCATACATACTGCTTGAGTGAGCTATTTTTTTTTCATTTAGTATAGCAAGACAAAATTTTTTTGGTTGTAAGAATTTTATTCAGTTTGTGCATATATGTACAGACAGGTGCAATATTTCAGAAATTCTTGTTCTAAGCCATGAACGGAGCCACTTTTGCAAACCTCCTGCTGTTTCTCAGGGTATATACTACAGGCATGTGGGCCACAGCAAGAATCCAACAAATGAAATTCTTTTTGTTGTTGTTGTTGTTATTTGATTATGTACATTTCTTTGACAAATACATATGTCTTAATCTTGTAGGGATACTGCATCTCTTATTTAAAGTCCTTAGAACACCACCTAAATTGGCCAGGGAGTGGTCATCTACAGTGTGTGGTTTTGTTCTTTCCTACATCTACGGTGTAGTCATTGGCTTCGACATCCCTGATGAGGGCTGGCTGTGCAGTAATGTCAGCTATCTTCATCTCAGTAGCACAAAGTGACGGGTCCTCTGACACTTTGAAACCAGGTATACAGGGAGACAGGGACAAGAAACAAGAAACCAATGTATAAGACAGGGTGCTGGGAAAGAGTCGATTCATCAAGATAACTGCATCATGGCCATGGCCAGGTAACACTTGCAAAATAACTTGATGTCAGGTGTTGAGCTACTTCCCGTGCTTACAGCAGGTGCCTTTGGCATGGACAGTCAGTCACAGTAATCCAGAAATTGCATGTACTATATGGCAGTTGTGATGTAATCGCAATGGTCTGGCAGTTCCAATGCTTAGAATCGTGGTTATTGAATCTGGATGTTATTTAAAACGTGTATTGGCAATTGAAAAGCTTAATTTTCAGATGTTAGTTTAGTTTCCCAGATTGATAATCTTTAGTGTAAAACAAGTGAGGCAATTCACTTCAGAAGAAAGTTGAACTATGACCAGCCTTGTGCTGAAAATACACCACTTGCTGAAATAGTTAATTTTATACACTGGGAACACTTAAATAAGAATAAAGGATACTTTATTACTGAAAGATGTGAGAAATACAATAAGCAAACTGAATTATAGGGGTTAGGTTTATTTCTGAAGCAAGAAAACTCTTTATTCTGAAGACTAAGCTAAGAAAAGGATTAGTTTTTTTTCAAACAGACTTTCGAAAGTACCACTAATCAGATTAGTTTGTATAATAGAAGACTTTTATTTTCCTTTTGTGTCTACTATTATCCTCTCTCTGATTAACAGCATCTTTATATTCTGTTGACCGTGCTTTTACTTCTGTAAAACCAATTACACATCCTCATCATTGAAAAATTTTAGTTTTCAGCTGGAGGCTGTGATCCTTTGCTACCTATTGGTGACATAGCCACTAAGATCTGCTTCTTGAATTTGTGATTAAATTCTAGACCATTCTGACTGACTGGTAATCATGATACCAACTGACATCTGCTAACACTGCTTTTGGAGTTTCCAGGACCATGCTTTCTTCCCCCCCTTAATTTCTCTTGCTCTCCTACCTTCTTTTTCTTATTCTTCTCATGCTCTGTTGCCACTGCCCATTTCTTTTTTTTTTCCCTTTCTTTTTTCCCTGATTGATAAAATTGGTTGAATTTTTCAACCAACTAATCTCCGAGAGAGAGAGAGAGAGAGAGAGAGAGAGAGAGAGAGAGAGAGAGCTGGTCCTGTTTCTGGAATCGTAAGACATGGTACTTTAAGTGTGTGTAAATCCTATTCTCCAAGAGTAGTTTTGCCAAGCCTCTGGGCCTCTTTTAGTGTGCCATAGAAAGAAACATGCAAAATGGGGCAGACTCTGTTTAAATAATGGTGTGTTTTGAAAGAGAGAAAAATAATTTTTTTTTAATAGTTTATTCTCAGGTCACTAAACTGCCATACTTCTCTGGAGGCCAGAGACAATAGACATAAGTAGTCATATTTTTAAAGCCCTTTGGAAGATAAAATATCACTGCTGCATTCCTTAAACTTCCTAGTTTTTCAATAGCTTTTTCAGAGAATGTTATTAACATGTATTTTTAACATTATGTCTTAGAAGCTTAATTAAACCATGTTCCCATACAAATGATCAATAATAGTTCGTTTAGAGGTTCTGGACGGAGAGAACAGTTGTTGCTATACACTTGACTGACTGGCTCCTTTTCTATTTGCAAAAAGCCCCTGGATGAAGCTATGAGAGTTGGTGGAAGACAGGATAGTTAGCCCAGCACAGTGGTCACATCGATGCAGTCATCCCCATAGCTGGTATCTCAGCCAGGTTGCATTTACATTCACATTCTCTAAGCAATAAAGGATAAATATAAACTTTTCATTTCCATCAGTGGTTAAGCAGGGGGCTGTCTCTGTTTTAAAAATGCTTCATATCCTTGGCAACTCATTCAGTGGCCTCAGTTGAGGTGCCGTGGATTCCTGCTTGGTTGTGCAGTGTATTGAAGAGAATTTTTTATAGCTTTGGGCATAGGAAGAAACTAGGAAATGGAGAGAGAGAAAGGGCAATCCACGTAGGCTTTATTAGACCTTCTGAATATGACAAAGTGGTAACATGCAGAATAACATAATGGGAGTAGTCTAACTAGGTCATCCTGGAAGTCTTCATTTTTTCCAGGTAAATAATTTGGATTCCGTCAGCAATTCCTCAGAAATGCTATATGCCAAGTCCATCATTCCTCAACAGTTAGGGATTGAAAAAAATAGTTCTTTCTTTATTCATGATAGAGTGCAAGCGCTCGTGAGAGAGATGCGCACTCTCCACAGGGTCCAGCCCACCATGACCCCTTTCGTCGGCCCTTTGGCAAGCTGGACCTTGCATACCCATACGTGCCCACAGGCTTCACCAGGCCAGGGACACTAACTGCAGTCACCACATGAGACTCAGGCTCTCTTGAGCACTTCACAGCTGCACCACAGAGCTCAGCCATCACACGGAAGTGACTTTAAAGTGCCTTCAGAGATGAACTTGGTACAGGATGATACTTGCTCACAGTGACCCACTGACAGCCAATGTCCCTCAGCTTTCCAGGGCCTTCTGCCCACCCCTTGAAGAACTCTTTTCAACAGGGATCCCTTCAAAATTATGCCTTATCTCCCTAATTTACTCCATGCATTGAATTTAGCTAGCTGTTGGGAGAAACACAACGTGATTAAATTCACTCATACAGCAATTGTCGAATAAACCCCAACCTTTCCAAGGCTATTAGCAGCTTACAAAACCCTGGAGCTAAATTTAAGTGATTTCACTAATTGAAGGGATGTCAAATAGTAGAATCTAGTCAAGTAATTGTAGACTCAATGGGGAGCCATTTGGTAACAAAGAAAGGAATCTTTTTTTTTTTTTTTTTTTTTTTTTTTTTGCCCTAATTCTAGACAAAGCTTTGTGCAAAAGAATATCAGTCTCATACTTTGTGGTCTTCTTTGTATTTCTCAGATTCACATCTAAAAGGCATATAGATTACTACTTGAGACACTAAATTGCTGAAGAATATATCTGGCATCTTGTTTTAGGAAAAATATGCAGAGAAATCTTTTAGTTAATTCACTGTTGCAAAAAAATTACAGAGTCGGTGTGTGTAAAAGACATAAGTAACTATTGGAAACTCACCAGAAGCAGATGTCTCCCTACCTATGCTTTTCAGTGAAAATGTGATCTCCCTACCCATAGCGCTTTCAGTTCCATAATTAAATTCAGTTGCATTGTTAATGTACTGTTGACATTAACTTGTATCTCATATACACAAGACCGGGAATACACATATGTTAACTTGAAACAGCTGCTTGCAAAATTACTACAATATGGCCAGGACTTCTTTTAACCATTATGTCCTTCTATTTAAACATGATTTGCATCTGTAAGCATTTATTTTATATAAAATTAAAGGAAGATTTATGATTGAGAATGAATTTTGATGCTACATTAATATTGCATTTGACAATAGCATGGTAGAAAAAGAAAGCTTGTAGAAATAATTCTGCATATTACAAGCCATGCCCGTTTATAGGCATGCTGGAAGGGCAGGGCCCGCCTGGGCGTCTCCCCATGCACTTCAGGCTCTACCCAGCTGACAGTTCTGAATGGGGCATCAGTACAGCTGCTGCTCCGTCTCCTCTGTTCTTGATGTGGCAATGGCAGAATCTTTGGGATAAGCGATGCCTCATGCTTTCTTCAACACTTGACATTCCACAATTAAAAATATGTTATTTAGCCCTCTTCCTCTTGCAGGAGCTTGAAGTGTGACACTTGGTTATTCATTTAGACCTGGCCGAAGGATTTCATGAAGTCCTTTTCAATTTTGAGGGGGCAGGGTGGACAGAGTGTCTGCTCCTTCTGAGGTGAGCAATGAGTAGGGGTAGAAGAAAGAGGAGGTCTGGGGCGCTGAGACCTGTGTGAACTGCCGACCTCAGGGCTCGAGCATCCATGTCAGCAGTGCCCCAGCTCCTTCCTGTCTCCCCACTGAGTCCAGGAAGCAACTTCCAGAATGGCTCAGAGCTTCCCAAATTTTCTCCCTTGCCCCATCTCAGTCCACATGGCCTCGTGGAAACAGAAATGAGTGTTTTCTACAGGAAGTATCAGGAAATGATGATGCTATCTCTTTTTCTTTTTTAAAAAATTTGCGAGAGGGGCATGTGCTTGCTAGAGAGAGACAGAGAAAGAGAGACAGAGAGAGAAAGTGAGAAAACACTCCCACCATGGGACATGATTACACAACGATCCCTTCTCTGTTTCTCCCTCCCTTCAGGATTTTGGGTATACATCCACCTGTGCCTGGTGTGTTTTTCAAGCTGCTGGGTCCAGGACTTGATCTGTATGATTGGCCATATGGAACCCAGTCCCTTTTAACCACCTGGCCATGGAATGACCCCTTGATGCTATTTCTTACTTAGGCGGGGACTTCAAAATGTTTATGGAAAAATGGAATTAAAAGTGGAATTCAATTTTTTAAAAAAGTTCTTTTTGCAAAATTTCAAAATCCACACTTTTTAAAAATATGCACTTTGCATGAACTTTTGAAAACCCCTGATATTATATTATGTTAGTGTATAAGGGTAATTCCAAATGTTCTCAGAAAATGGAATTAAGTACACGTTTACTTTGGTGCAAAAAAGTTATACAATCCACATAGCTGAGACCAACAGATGGAATAATGGTTATATCGCTGGATTCCCACGTAGTTGGTTGTGGTTCCAGTACTGGATCCTGTGGCTTAAAACTCATACCGAGTGCATGTGCACCCAAAATTCTGAGAGGAGAATGGAGGAGAAGGAATTATGGTATGGCTATCCCCCCCAGGGGTTGATTTCTCGCTTTCTGTCTCTCTGTTTCTGCAGCAAGCGCACGTGCCCTATAGAAAAAATTCTCTCCCTCAAAATAAAAACCCAAAACCAAAAAACAAAACTACATGTGCTTGCCAGAAAGACAGAGAGAGACAGACAGAGAAACAGAAAGCGAGAAATCACCCCCTAGGGGGGATGGCCACACCACAATCCCTTCTCCGTTCTCCTCTCGGGATCCTGGGCATGCACGCACACTCATGGACGTGAGTTTAAGCCACCAGGTCCAGGATTCGAACTGTGGTCCACTATATGGGAGTTCAGTGACATAGCCATTACGTTAACTGTTGGCCCCAAAAAATCTATATAGCTTTAAAATATATGGATTTTTTCCTGAAATTTTTGTAGACTTCTCCTAACACTTTGTCAAAGTCTTGTAGTCATTTTCTATTTTGAGAACAATTTTTAACCCAAGAACACGTCAGTTTGTTAGTGCAGTTTCTTTTCCTTTTATAAAAATTAATTGAATGACTTTTCTGTGCTAAGCAATTGATTTCTAAGCTGAGAATATAAAGATTAAAACACGATATCACTAAGTGAAAAAAACCAGCCAGAAAAGACCACATATTGACATATTGGGGCAGTCCAGTGGCCTTTTGGTTAAGAGAGCTGGATTCTACATGGCCAACTGCGGTTCAAAACCTACCCTTGGCTTGAAAAACACACTGGATGCATATGTGTGTGTGCATGCCCAACATCCCTACAGGATGGAGAAAGGAAAGGGGATTGTGGCATGATCATACTCCATTGGGGGGTACTTTCTCCTTCTCCCTCCTCTCTGTCTCTCTCTGGTGAGTGCACATGCTCTCCGGTAATGATTTTTTTCTTTTAAAGGAGCACAAATTGTGTGATCCTTTTTATATGAAATTTCCAGGATAGGCAAATCTATTGACAAAGAAAGTTAATCAGTCATTGCCTAAGACTGGGGAGAAGGGGAAGCAGGGAGAGCGAACGCTGTTTCTTTTTGGGTTTATAAAAATGTTCTCAAGTTGTTATCCTGATGGTTTCAAAATCATCATTTACAAAAATCTACAACAAAACTGAATCGTATGCTTTCAATGAATGAACTTCATGGCAGGTTAACTGTGTCTCAGTTAAGCAATTAAAGAAAATAAACACACACTACTAAATAAGATACTTAGTCCCTCCCTATGGTGCTCACATTTCAAGGTGTGCAAACTTAGACAAAGAGAGAACAAGACTGGATTAGGAGTCCTCAGAGTGCAAAGGGCACAGAACGAAATGATGCCTTATCAGTGTTGGGGGAATCTGAAAACGATCCCTAGAGGAGGTGGTATCTGAGCTGTGCAGTAATGGACAGAGAAGAGAGCGCGAGAGAACGTGTCCTCTGTGTCAGACACGGCCGGGCAAGGATGACTGGGCCAAGCCTAAGCCTTAAGAAGCTCAGCTGTAGTGGGGGAGGATTTACACAGGTGATCATAGGTAACAGTAATCTACCGTGATCCTGCCATGGCAGAAACAGACACAGGGCTCATGGGAGTCACAAAGAGGGGAAACTAATCCAGTCAAGGGGATGGAGATCAAATACGAGTAGGTATGGGGTGGGGGAGGAAGCTCTGAGCTACGAACTGTGACCTCTCCAAGTGTCTCCCACTCACTGGAGCCCTGCGCCGTGGCATATCATCCACCTCAGCATCTGCCAGTGGGGAAGTCCTGCAAGACTCAGAAGGAGATAGGAAGGCTGGGAAGGGGAGAGGGGAAGAGGGCCAGGAGCAGAGCAGGCAGCAGTCTACTGAGAGTGACTTGCACAGGAGAGCTCCATCATTCTTTCTATTTTCGGAGAGGCACAGAACTACCCAACTCTGTTTCCCCAAGTTCTCTGTAGGCCCAGTACTTGGAGCCCTCATGACGCTGCAGTCCAATATACTTTTCTAGCATAGTCTCATTCTGGTGATTTTGGCAGTTTGGTCACTTGTCACCTCTCAGGAGAAGCACCTGGCAGACACCTCCTCTCACACCCTTCCCGGCTCTGCTGCTGCTTGGCAGAGGCCTTGAGACTCTTCCCCACATGTCCAGACAAGCACCTGGCAAAGGCAGCAGAGATATTGAACCTGTTATTCTAAAGCTTTTACATACTGCTATAAATCAAAAATAAAGGAAGATTTCACAGGAATGAATTCAGTGACTATCAGATTATTTGGTATTTCTCCTACCATCCATTTCACTGGGTGCATTTTTGTGTGTGTGGACACCTTTTATATATACAAACATATGTGTATATTTATACCGCACAGAGGAGTTTTTGTTTAAAATAATCCAGAATTTCTTTTTATTTTTTTACAATAAGTCCGTTATTTGACACACACTCTACCCAGGCACAAATCAACGAAGGTTTAGTTTTGACCCACAGTTTCGACTTCCTTGTCTGCAGAGGTAGCCGCCCATTGCTGAAGGGAGGGCATTTATTTTCACTGTATTTGATAACAGTTTACAAAGGATGACTACCTGGGGATGCTTCCATTGGAAAAGAAATTTATTTCAAGACACTCAGTACTTCAAAGACTTACGATGACTCCAGGAAACAGAAAAACACCTCTTAAGTCAACTGCCCGGTTGAGATTGCCCATTCTTCTGGGAAATAGAAACCTGAGATTCAATGTCTGTGTCAGCCTCATCTCCAAATTCATAAATAATTTATGGGAGGAATCAATTTGTTTATAGGATAGATGGCCAAGAGAGAGTTCTGGGTGTTTACTAATAACATGGCCCTGGAAACGTTTCCTATTGAAATGATTCCTGTTCTTGGCAGGAATACCTTGTGTTAAGAATTGTATCCACACCCTTTTAAAAATATGCCACTGATTTTGCATAACTAATGTGAACATGGAAATGGGTTATGCTTTCGAGACAAGTGTGAACAGGGCCCAGGTTTTCCCCAGTGGGTATGCACACGTGGTGCAAACCCGTGAACCCAAATTTATGCCACTTGATGACTAAGCTCATTTTAGGCTACGAGGCATGATTTTAACTTTTCTACAAGCTATTTTTAATTCTGATCAAATTTTATTTTATAAGTAGAAGTAGCTACAAATAATTTCATGCCCTGCCAATGACATGGGCACAGATTTTTAACAAAAGACTCATAAACTCTTTTTATGATTCTGTAAAACTGGAGAGTCCATGCCCATTAAAACATAAGCTTCATGTTACATGTAATTAAGGCAAAGGGGAGAATGTAAAAGTGTAACTTGCATTGCATATTAAATGCACAAGGAAAATACTGCATACATTCTATTCAAAAGGCAAAAGTAAGGATGAGCAGAATGTGTTACAACACATGAATGCTCTCTTGGACAAAAATTAAAAATTGGTAAAAATATGGGTTGCTATTTTAAGGTCTTCAGAGAATATACTAGGTTGATGATTACAATGTAGAATACATTTCCCATATTTCCTGATTATAACAAGGTATCATCTGTTATTGTTTAGGTTACGATTTTTGGTACAAAAAAAGAGTTAAAATGATTTGGTTTGTCTTGAGAATTAGATCCTCTAAAGTGACTTATACATTAAAAAGGCGTTTGAATGAGGCCAGCAGTTGGTGTGATGGTTATGTCACTGGACTTCCACATGGCCCACCACAGTTTGAGTCCTGGACGCAGTGACTTGAAACTCACACCAGGCGTGTGTGCGTGCTTGCCCAAAATCCCATGAGAATAATGTAGAAGAAAGGATTGTGGCATGGCCGTCCCATCTAGGGGGTAATTTCTCACTTTCTGTCTCTCTGATGAGTGCACGTGCCCTATAGCAAACAAACAAACAAAACCTCTTAAAAAAAAAAAAAAAAGAAAGGGGGGGTTTGAAGAGATATCAAAGATCAATCAAAGGCAGTTGGAAAATGCCCCTAATATATATCCATCCCAGAATCCAGTGAGGTCTCTCCTGACTGAAGGCTTATGCCAGAACCTCCTTTTCTACCTGTTCTGTGTCGGGCTTCATAGATTAACCAAGGTCACATTTGGTTGTGTCAGCATTTTGCATCATTTTCTCTGGTCCCTGTATTCGCTGAAAAAGAACTCAAGAATTCTGAACTCCAGATCTTCAGCTACTAAGGTAAGATCTACTGGAAAACAGAAAATATATCTGAATGGAGATTAGTGGACACATGCTTGCATTGCAACTTACAATGTATGATTATTATAATGTTCTTAGATTTTCTTCCTGATATTCAAATTCATGATTTAATTTTAAAAGCATGTAGACTGTGGGTCAAATAAAAAACTAGAAACTATAAAGAAAATTAAAATGTTGACTTTGATGCCATATACTGAGATTTTAATGTATGGATTTTAAACAGATTTTATTATAAAAAAGAAAATAGAAAACAGTTGAACCAAATATATAAACAAATTATATATCATTATAATTGAATCGTTTCACCTAGAATTACAAGCTGCATCAATTGATGCATTTCACCAGCCAACCATAAAATAAGTCACTATGTAGTTGAGAATCAATTGAATGTATTTTATATTTATAAAACTATGTTGGGCCAGCAGATGGCATAGAGATTGAAGTGAATAGATCCTACATAGTTGACTGCATGGTTCAATCCCTGGACCTGGTAGCTTGAAAATTACCTTGGGGGCCAGCAGGTGGCCTAGAGGTTAAGGTACTGGACTCCCACAGGACTGATTGGAAATTCAACTCCTGGACTTGGTGCTTGAAAATCACACTAGGGAAGCCAGCAGGTGGCGTGGTGGTTAAGGTGCTGGAGTCCCACATGGTCAACCTTAGTTCAAGTGCTGGATCTAGAAGCTTGCTTTCTCTCTATCCTTCTCTTTCTCTCTCTGGTCAAATGGAATAATAAAAAAATAATAAATAAAATTGAATAAATAATTCTTAAAAAAAAAAAGAAAATCACATTAAGTGTGTGCATGTATGTACCCAAAATCCGACAAGGAGAATGAAGAAGGGATTTCAGCATGGCCATCTCCCCTAGGGGGTGACTTCTCACTTTTCCTCTCACTGTCTCTGTCTCTCCAGTGAGCACATGTGCCTATGACAAAACCATTAAAAAAAGGAATAAATAATATCACCTTGGGAACATGTGAGTGTGTGCCCAAAATCCCAAGAGAAGAATGTTTCTCACTTTCCTTCCTCTATCTATGTCTGTCTCTCTTTCTCTCACTCTCTGACAATTGCACCCACCCTAAGAAAAACTAAAACCAAACCAAGCCAAACCAAACCATGTTACTCTTGAGTCCTGATGTACCAATAATCAATTACAATTACTTTGCTTTTAAACATTAATAAATATTTTAATAGATTTCACAGAAACTACTTTTTAGATAATAAAATTCTTGGATATCTTTTATCTTATGTAACAAAAAGAATCACATGATGTTATACACAAATCACCAAAGAAAATATCTTGGTTAGAAATATTAAATATCTACTCATAACCTAACCTACGTTGCAATACTTTCCCCAGATACATTACACAGAGGAATGAGAAAGAGGACTTTGCAAAATGAAATGAAAACAGTTCTTTATGGAGAATGCATCAGACTAGAGAGAACATGTCAGTCAACATGAATCAAATTTAAAACCTAATCTAGCTACATATTGCCACCCCGTCGGGATCCTTTTATAGCATATTCTCTTCATTTGACTGTTTTCATTTTGTCCTTAGTATTAATTGGGTTTAAATAATTCTTTTCACTTACACTGCAAATAGACTTGCAGATTACAAGTGCTCTTGATAAGTGTTAGGAACTAATAGTTTGATTGTGTATCGAGTATGCTAAAGGATAGCAATCCGATGGTTAATAGAGCCGTAAAACACTTCTTTATATTTCGGCAAACATAAAGAAAGCAAATGGAGCACATCTTTAGGAGGATCACATGGTATATGTCAGAAAAAAAAGGACTTCTACAGCCCCTCACACGGAGTGAATGACTCATAAAGGAAATATGGAAGTTGATCATGGCAGTTACTGCTGCAATAAAAACATGATAAAAGGCTCCTTTTGACAGTCTGAAGCCTCGGCCCTTCCAAACACAAAATCGAGTTTGTAGGCACTGCAGTGTCTTCTTGTCTCCAGTAGACTACTGGGCTTTTCTTTTGGGACTTCTGATTCAGCCTCTTAAGCTGAAGTGATATATCAAAATGCCCTAGTCTCTAAGAGTGATCAAAGTCATTTAAACTTTAAACCCATATTAAAAAAATACAGTATCATTTGTAGGGTGATTTTTTTCTCGATTTTGGCAAATGGTTATCATCTGCTGTGGCATCATTTTTGACTTGGAAACCCATTTTTAAAGTTTTCAGCCCATATACACTTACTGAGCTGTGTTTGTTAAATACAGTAATCTTAGCCACTGAATTTCGATGATATTTTCAACATTTTCATAAGGTAAAAATTTAGAGAAAAATGTTAGTTACTGATGATTGTTTCAGCACTTGCTCAAATGAAGGAGCCCTTACAGCAATATTTAATAAGATCCTAACCTTGATTATCAAGTGAGGGTATTAGTTTATTAATTCATAGCATTATATTAGATGCCTTCTTCCCCTGTGCCAAACCACTACAGCTTTGAAATGACTCGCATCAAATTATCTAATCTTTGACCCATTTTTGATTTCTTGGAACCCTTCAGTGCAATGAAATTAAAAGGAGAAAATTCTGATGTATGATAGCATTTTTTTCCCCTCATAAACACTGTTGAAACTATTGCCATCTTCAAAATCAGCAATTTCTTTCTTTTTTCTTTTTTTGGGTGAGAGGTTTTTGCTATAGGGCGCATTCTCTTGCCAGATAGACAGAAAGCAAGAAATCACGCCCCAGGTGGGATGGCCATGCCACAAACCTTCTCCTCCATTCTCCTCTTGGGATCTCTTCTCAGGCACACACAAGTGCCCAGCATGAGTTTAAGCCATCGGGTCCGGGACTCGAACCACGGTCGACTACATGGGAGTCCAGCAACATAGCCATTACGTCATCTGCTGGTCCCCAAAATCAGTAATTTCTTTTTTTTTTATTTCTTTTTACATTTTTCCACAAACATTTACTTTACATAGCAAAAAATTTTAGCTCATACTCCATAATTCTTGACAGTTTACAAACAACTTTCAAGATCTCAAAGTACTGAATTTTAAAGATAATGTTCAAAATATGTCTTATAATTTTGTATAATTTTAAAACTCTATAACAACAGAAGCAGAATGGTTTCAAAAATATATATATATATATATTTGTATATATATATATATATGTATATATATATACACATTTAGAGTGCAGACACTCGGTATATATTAAGTGGGGACATACAATGTCTCTCCTTCATAGCATGGCTTGCTTCACTCAACAGTAAGTCTTCCATATTCATCCACTTCCTTTCAAAAGTCAGGGATTTGTTGTTTTTTATGGATGAATAGTATTCCATTGAGTATATGTGCCACAGTTTTTCTAACCATTCATCAGTTCGTGGGCATTTAGGTTGTATCCATGACTTAGCAATCGTGAAAAGTGCCGCAATAAACATCGATGTGCAAGCACTTTTTCGATTAAGTATTCTTCTGTCCTTCGGGTAGATACCAAGGAATGGGATTGCTGGATCATATGGTAGTTCTATTTGTAGATTTTGGAGGAATCTCCAAATTGTTCTCCACAGTGGTTGTACCAATTTACAGTCCCACCAGCAGTGTAAGAGAGTTCCCTTTTCACCACACCCCCTCCAGCACTTATCATTTTTTGTTTTTTTAATCTTAGACATTTTGACTGGGGTTAGGTGATATCTCATTGTTGTTTTGATCTGCATTTCTCTTACAATGAGGGATGTTGAGCATTTTTTCATATGCCTTTTAGCTATTCGTATGTCATCTTTAGAAAGTGGTTTTTTCAACTCATTCTCCCATCGTTTAATAGGATTGATTGTCTTTTCTAAGTGGGAATTACTGTGTTGTAGAGAACAGTGCTAGGCACATTAGCAACCAGGAAGAAGACAGAAAAATCCAAATGTAAACCCAACCAGCGGTTCTTCTTTTCATATGTCTCTACAGAATCTAATTTGACTGTTTGGATGTCTCACAATTAGTGAACTGCACCTTTAAACACACACACGCCCCCACACACAGAATGTCAACAATGATGCTTGGCCATGTTTATACAGTTATTCTTGACTTATAATATTATAAATGTTTTTCTTTAGTTTAGTTTAGTTTAGTTTGGATTGGATTCTAATCATTTCTTACCAAAAACAATACACTTCCTCTAACTTTTATAGCTAAAAATATGTTCAATGCCAACTCCTAGTTTTTACTCCACTGAAATTAGGAACTTGGTAATACTAAACACATACCATCACACGTGCACCCACATGTCTATTTTCTCTAAGGTAAAATAGAATGTAATTTTAATTAAGGAGTGATTAAAAGGATTCCTAGTATTTCAGTGTCTTATCTTAAAAAAAAAAAAAAAAAGAACCAAACTTGTTACTACATTGTGTTAGAAAACTTTAGTCATTTTACAGCAGGGAGATTATCTGATGATAAACTTAGAGAATATCAGGGTTGGGAGGAACTATCTAGTCAGTCCTGTTAATCACACTCCAATATTTGAATCTACATAATATCTCTACCAAGTGCCTACTGTTTATGTGGTTGGATACTTTCAGTAAAAAGAAAAATAAAAGATACTTGCTGGACACAGATGATTACCAGAAAGAAATTTATTAACAATAGTATTACAATGGTTTCTAAAATTTACTGCTGTTTCAATGATGAAAAGGTAAATGCCAGACTCGCCTCAGTCAGATGGTAATTACAATTAGGTTAACAGTAAATTACAATACTGTAGTTTACAATGAACTGTAACACTGTTACAGACTACATGAAATATAATACTAAAGCATGATGGAGAAACCACATAAATTGGCAACATTTTATACCATTTTAACAAAAATCACTGAAAACCTAAAAAATGGTGCTTGCATATCCTGTACCATTCATTCTAAAAATCTAAAATCTGTAAAATGCAGGTATGTATGGATTATATCAAGTAATATTTGCCTTTAAATATAATTTAAGACAGTTAAATATAAGTTCATGTTTAATTTCATATAAAAATATATATAAAAATAGAATATTTAAAGGAGGATATTCATACTAAGGAACTGATCAATTAAAATAATTTCATTGGGTATGGTAATAAAACTGAGGTATTTGTTTATTTGGTAATTTTAGCCATGCATTAAATGAACCCTCTCAGCTTCCACCTCCCCTGCCCCCAAGGAAAAATAATCCTTTAAAGGCCATTATAACCTTAAGATGTGATCTCACAACAAAGCATTTGTATAGTAAAGAAATTTACCATTGTGAACCTGAAAACAAAGAAGAGAAAGTTTTCAATACTAGAATTAAATATGCCTTTTATATATGCCATGATTTTAATTGGAAAATAATTTTATAACTATTCTAAATTTAGATTAGATACAGTTGCTCAGAAAAATAAAATATAGATACTAATAACATAATACTATTTGTGGACATACACAAACGTGTTATGGAAAAAAATACCTATGCATTTGAAAATGCATACTCCTTTGCAAAACATTTACCTGAAGTACAATTGTACTCAGATTACATAGGGCTGTAATAACAGAAGTGTTCTTAAGTAAAATTATCAATGAAATATAGTAAAACAATACATGAGGAATTATATTTTGTTCCTCACTTTAAAATAGTATATTTCATCAATTTACACTGCAGTTTCCCATGAGTTCACAGGACAGGAGGGAATGTTTATGGAAAGCGTAAGGAGTGCAAAGCTAAATGAAGTGGTGTTTTAACTGTAAAATATTTCACTTCCTATTTTCCTCCTTAAATCTTTTTAAATTCCCTTTTGGAGCATTCCTGTTCTTTTTCTTTCCATTATAAAGGTTAAAAAATATAGGAGGAACTGTTTTGCATAAACATTAGATTCACAAGGCCTAAGCCATCATAAACACGACATTTTCTCCTGGTAATAAACACAAGCACAATCCCTACTTGCAAGTGGAATGTAATTATTTTTCCCACTTTGAACATTAATGTACCTATAGAGAAGATAAAATAACAACAAAGAGTGTTATCCTCTTTCCACATAATTCAAGTGTCTTTTCTCTTAATTTTCATAATGCAATACCTGGCTCATGGTGGTCCTAGTTTATGTTTATACTTCAAGTAACCTTTTTCTAGCTTCACCTTTTACTCTGAAATGAACTGTTCAAGTTCATATCTTGACTTTGTAAGGCCGCAAGAACACGCTTTTAGCTCTGTGTGTACTGCTGTGCACGTGTATGCCAGTGTGCGCAAGTGTGTGCGGCCCGTGAGTACCTGCGATGCACAGGGTTTGGTTCCTAGACCCTTGTCTAGGTCACCGTCTTGTCTCTGACTCCACATTCCGTTCTCCTGCGGTGAGTCTACCCGGTCCTTTCACTTGCACACATCCTGCTGAGAAGGATTTCAGAACAAACCTGATTGATTGGACCTCTGACATGATAAGGTGACGGGACGTGAGTTCCAGAGTCTTGTCGCTGCTGTAGTTTGTTCTGATTGCTGAAGTATTTTCCCACGGTATGGTTCTTTGATCTTTTCATTTTAATAAAATGAGGATCTTTGGATAATGTTGATTTCACTACCTGCAAATAAAGAACAAGAAAATAGTGAGGCCAAAGCAAGGACCTTGGAGCCCTGCAAGAGTGATATGTGAGCTCTCAAATTTGAACAGCATCTCTGTACACCTGTGTTGTACCAAGGGCACAGGCAGGGTCTGCATAGCCAAGAACCAGGGTAACTTGTGTTTCAAAAAGGACCATGGTCGTGACTTGAACTTCTGTCACTTTTCTTACCTCAAGGCAGCTGTCTCCAGTGCATAGGAGGACTGATCTCAGAAGATTTCTCTACCACACTGGTGCATGGTGGGAGTGTGTGTGTGTGTGTGTGTGTGTGTGTGTAGGGCCAGACACACACCGTTTGACATAGAGATGATACTGGGTGTCCTTGACAGGTCAGTGATTCAAACACACTCTAAGCCCATCATGGCATCTTTCTAAGGAATGGCACCTTAAACTATTTTTAGAGAAAAGAAAAAGTATTTTTCTTTTGCAGACCCATAAGCTGACACTGTTACAGTTACTGGTTTCATTTCTCTGAGCACTTGGGAAACAGGAGCAGCTTAGACACTACTCAGCTAATAACTGTGTGTATCTGTAGATGTATAGGTAAGATACAGTTTTTTTTTCTTTGGATAGGCTCTGTTTTAAGGCATTTCCGAAGCATAAAAACATAATATATATGTATGTATATATATGTGTGTGTATGTGTATATAAAAGAGTTTCCTTTCCATCTCTGCCCCCCACTCCCAGCCACTCCAGAAGCAAAATGTTTGAGGATACTTAAAAAGTTCATGGAAAATTGAATTGAAATATGAGTTTATTTTATTCCAAAAATTTTTTGAAATCCATGTATGATTTTTTTATGATATGCATTTTCTATGAGACTTTTGAAGACCTCTCACATGACTAGTTTCTTTCCTTTCTTTGGATTCCATTCATGGCTATTTTATGAATGTGTATAAATGTATAGTGTATATGTGTATATATTTATGTACATATATATAAACTCACACACGAACACACATACACACACATACATACACAGTGAGAGAGAGAGAGAGAGAGAGACATTCAAAGAGGCTATATTTACATTTTACAAAATATTTTCCTGGGAGAATCCTATACCTGTCCACTTTAATTGTCAGGTTGTTAGAATTCAGGTTAACACCAGTGATGCAGCGGGGTGAGGTACAGACTGAGAGAGTAATTGGAGGGCAGAGAGGGAAATAGGAAAAAAAGAGGATGAGAATGAGAGGAAATAATGGCAAAGATATTTTGAGTGTTTTGACAAATAAACAGCAAGTCATGCATTCCATCATTTAAATTCAATTGTTAAACATTTTTTCTGTCCCTATTTGAACACATAAGTATTATTGATGACTAGTAAAAGTGACAGTAACTCATACAGATTTTAAAAAATTCTTTAAGTGCTGTAAATGTATTTTCTGATCTCATATAATAGAATGCAATGAAAACAGTTCCAAAAAACAGAATTTCTTTTTTTAAGAAAATCACGTGATATCTATGTGGAAGATCAGTATTTAGTTACATTGTATGAGCCATTTTAGAAGAATTATTCAAAAAACAAATTTGTAAAGATTTATATTAGTGACCTATTAGTGGAGAAATAACAGGTGATTTAAAATGCATTATTATTATTTTTGGTTTTAACTCTTTTCTTTTAATACAATGAATGTGGTATTTTATAACCATAAAAATATTAAAGTCATTGCATTTTGAAGAAAAGACCTAACAGTAATGTGTTTTAAAACTGATTATACCCTGCTATCCCCAAAGGAAAGAATTGATTCCTTGTAGCTATGGGATGTTACACTTTTCCTGATCAGGAGATGCTTAGACAACGCATAAGGAGTCCAGTGAAATCAGTAGGTTGTGGTAGGGAGTCCGTATGGATTGGAATTTAGAGCTCAATTTGCACATAACCACTGATCAATATTCCAGGTCTTGAGGTTACAAGTTTCTATTATGGACAGATCTTTCCATCCCTATTTGGTTATACTAAAACTCTAGATATGATAAGCAGGAGAGATGCACTGATGTTTTTCTGAAGGTTTTGTCCATTTTGGAAGTGGTTTATACTCACAGCAAGACTAGTGAATATTTTTCAGAAAGTTTATTTAAGGAAACATTTAAACATAAATATAACATTCAACCTTGAAATAATATTATTCCAGCATTCTGAAGCCAAAATAAGGTTAATTTTGTTTATATAACTTTATCTTAAGTTGTAGCTTTTGTAATTGCTTAATGGCCTGCATGCTAATGACATGTAAAATAGAAAAAGGTTCATCCTAATGCAAAAGGTTACAGTTCTTTAAACATTTTAATATTTGTGTGACTTCAGGGTTGAATTTAATGTTGCATTATAAATGCTGAATTATGGTAGTGTAGATGCTTACAATAATCATTTATGTGATTCATAAATTAAATATTCAAAAATACATATCGGCTGGCCCAGTAGACTGGTGGTAGGGGAGCTAGATCCCACATGGCCAAATGAATGTTTGACTCCCCGCTCTGGTGGCTTGAGAAACATGCTGGCATGTGCGTGTGAGTGCCCCAAATCCTGACAGGATGGAGAAGTGGAGAAGAGTGGATCGTAGTGTGACCATGAGCCATTGGGATCTGCTTCTTCCCTCTCTCACTCTCTCTCTGCTTATCTGTCTCCCTCTTGCGAGTGCACATGTCTTTTGGCAATTTACAAAAAAACAAAATAAAAATAAACAAACTTCCCAAAATACATATCTCCGGTATTTGCTCAAGAATATAGCTTTCATTCAAGAGAGTGTCAATATTTTGCCAGACTCAATGGGAAGGTTGATGATTTATGTCTATTTATTGAGATCACTAAGTTGATCTTTGAGAAGGGGCGACAGGATGGTGGATGGAGCCTTCCCAAGCTTTGGAGGGCCAGGCAAATGCCTCCCAGAATGCCAGTACTCCCGTGAAGCTATTCGAAATTGACACCTACACACAAATGTCAGTGACTGGCCCGACAACAGCCAATTCACTTGGCTTCATTGTAAGTCAGCATGAGCCATTTTGTAATAGAACAGTTATTTGAACAGTAAATCTGTAAAGATTTATAGTAGTGGCCTTTTTGTGGAGAGATTATAGGTGATTTTAAATGCATTCACTTCTATTAAAACTCTTTCAGGAATATAATATTTTTCAGGAATAATAAAACATGTTTCCTAATTCTTTTAAGTCAGTACTTCCCTGATACTGAATCTTGAAAGCTGACAAATGTATATGGAAAAAATGATTTCAGTTTTGATTTGTCCAAATATAAATGTAAAAAAAACCTTCTAAAATGTTACTGTGAATTGAATCTAGGAGCACTTAAAAAGAACCTCAAAAGGCCTGGAAGGTGGTCTGGTATCTGGCTCTGGACTCCCACATAGTTGGCTATTAGTTCGAATCCTGGGACTGATGGTTTGCTTTCTCACTTTCCCTTTCTCTCTCTCTGGTCTAATTAAAATAAATAAATAAATGAGTAAATAAAATCAAATAAATAATTGAAAAACCCTTGAAGTAGAATATTATGTGATGCACCTCTAGAAAATAAACTTCATTTCAGGAATGCAAAATGGTTTATTATTATAAAATATTTTATTATAGGAAAGTACCAAAGAATTATGTGTAGCTATGTGATTGTAAACCCTTGAAACCCAAAGGAACCTACTAAAAAATAATTCGTTATTATAAAGTTAATTAAAAATTATACAGTTTTTGTGTAGTCCATCAATAGTAAGAAATATAGTACAAAAAAGTTCTTATTATAATATTAAAACAACTTGGTTAAGTTCAACGTAATTTATGGATGCATGTAAGTACATCAAAAATTTATCTAAACAAAACAAACAAAAAAAGAAAGATCTAATGGAAAGATGGCAAATCTCCCGAAGTTAAAATGCTATTCCAGGGACCAGCAGTTAGTGTAATGGCTATGTCGTTGAACTCCCATGTAGCCGACCACAGTTCGAGTCCCAGACCTGGCGGCTTAATCTCACACCGGGCGCATGTGCGTGCGTGCCCAAGATCCCAAGAGGAGAATGGAGGAGAAGGGATTGCGGCATGGCCATCCCCCCTGGGGGGTGATTTCTTGCTTTCTATCTCTCTGTATCTCTCTGTTTTTCTGGTGAGCGCATGTGCCCTATAGCAAAAAACCTCTCAAAAAAAAAAAAAAATGCTATTCCAATTGTAATCACAGCAGGATTGGGGAAAATGTGACAAAGAGATTCTAAAATATAACTTAAAGAAAAAAATGTAGGAAAAGAATCAAGGTTATTTGGGAAGGGGAAAAATCAGTGAATAGGGGGACTCACAATACCAGATATTCATTCGTCAATATGAATCGAGTCTGCTATCATGACTCATCATGATTTAACTGTACTATCAGTCTACCTGAGGACTACTGTCACGAACTGCTGATGCTCTGACTCTTGACAACTTTCTTCGCTCTTACCCCCTCAGTGGTTCCTTCAGGAGCCCCCTTTCCATGGTAAACAGTCTCTACAATAGTCATCATTGTTGGTGACGGTTTCCTTGACTTCCTTGCCAAAATGGAAACCTTGCTTCTGCAGAAGAACTTTACTTCTTTCCCCCACCTTCCTCTCCAGTGTGTGTGGGTAGGAAGGGGAAAGGAGGGGGTAAGCGGGCAGCTAATGTGGTGCTAGGTGTCCTACTATGGTCATGCTCTCTAAGTCCCAGGTGCAGTAAACACCTAGTGCAACACCAGGAACGCCACTTTTCCATCCCCAGCATTTCTCTCGCTCTTTGGAGACTCATGCTGTCCAATGACAGCCTTCTCTAACACCTGTCCAGTATTGTCATCCACCAAGTTCTCAGACATAGTTCTAATCCTGTTATCATCCTAGGCATTAACAGTCTTTCCAGAAACCAAATTCCATCAGCCACTCATCTTGCAGTCATTTAGTCTTTTAAGGGGCAAGAAAAAGAATGGAAGAGGATGTGTCTTCTAGTGGGAGGATTCCCAGGTTCAGACCGAGGAATTCAGTAATGCACAGGCCTGTATAATGCCCTGACAGGCAGGCACTCCTGCCACACTCATGTAGTGATGAGGGCAGGAAAATCTCCTAGGAAAGGACCTGACCTGTGTCCACTAGCCAGTTCCCCATTCACCTTGGCATGCCTCTCCTCTGAAAAGGGGAGATTTCCTGGGTTCCATGGTAACCTTGGTAACTATAAGAAAATACTAAAAATGCCTAGTCATACTATGCTTAGTATGACTACGCTATAGTATAACTCATTGGAGATAGGCTTTGGGAACCCTGTAACTGACAATACACACAGGTAAAGAATAAGTTTCTGCACAGAGAACTGGGAAGATTTGGAGCCCTGAGGATGCACATCTGGCAGAGCAGGAGCATGGTCACCAACCTAGTACCTGGCGAAGTTGCATATGTGAGGTCTTAGAGAGGCAGAAAGACACCAGAGGTGGCTGCCTGTGCTGGGAGTTGGCTGGTCTCAATCATCTGTGAGCCTTCAATGGGGAGGACCTGTAATACTTGCACACCTAAGGTTTGAATGATAGCAGGTGAGGTAACATACTGTGTTGAAATTCTGTGTTACTTTTCCCCATTATCAGAGACCAGAAATCTGAATGTATAGAGTTTAGCATAAGGGCTGGCCATATATTATACGCTCAATAAATTTTTGTTAAATGGTCAAGTACATGGGGGGACTTTAAAAGTTCATAAAGAAATGAAATTGAAGTATAAGTTTATTTTGGTACAAAAATTTTGAAATCCATGCATAGTTTTGTTTTTTTTTTCTTTTTTTGGAGAGGTTTTTTTGCTATAGGGCATGTGCGCTCGCCAGACAGACAGAGAGAGACAGAGAGATAGAAAGCAGGAAATCACCCCCCAGGGGGGATGGCCATGCCACAATCCCTTCTCCATTCTCCTCTCGGGATCTTGGGCACGCACGCACACGCGCCCGGCGTGAGTTTAAGCCGCCGGGTCCGGGACTCGAACCGCGGTCAACTACGTGGGAGTCCAGCGACATAGCCATTACACTAACTGCTGGTCCCATGCATAGTTTTTTTCATAGTACGTATTTTCCATGACTTTTTTTTTTTTTTTTTTTTTGGGAGAGGTTTTTGCTATAGGGCACGTGTGCTCGCCAGACAGACAGAGAGAGACAGAGAGATAGAAAGCAGGAAATCACCCCCCAGGGGGGATGGCCACGCCGCAATCCCTTCTCCTCCATTCTCCTCTTGGGATCTTGGGCACGCATGCACACGCGCCCAGCGTGAGTTTAAGCCACCGGGTCCGGGACTCGAACCGCGATCGACTACGTGGGAGTCCAGCGACATAGCCATTACGCTAACTGCTGGTCCCTATTTTCCATGACTTTTTGAAGACTGTTTGTATTTTACCTTGTATTATTGTGTTATTTACATTAAGACTAGCAATTTCTTTGTAGGCAGAAACCTTAAACACTATGCTTTCTAGAACTTGATGGCAAGATATGAATTAAGGACTTAGTATAAGTAGATTTCAACACTGAGATGGAAAGAATAAAACTGTTTATACAGCAGATTAAAACAAAATTTAAACTAATGTTCTCTAAAATGTTTATGGTAAAATAAGGTAGTTCTTTTTTTCTCTTAAAATATTTATTTATTTATTTTATTTGCTATTATTATTTTGTAGTTTGACTAGAGAGAGATAAAGGGAAAGTGAGAAAGCCAGACATCAGCTCCAGAACTCAACTGCAGTCAGCCAAGTGGAAGTCCAGCTCCTTAATCACTATGCCACCTACTGGCTCCAAGATAAGGTAGTTCTAAATTAAAGCTCAATGCCATATAAATCCAGTTACCATAGATGTTGATAGACTTTTTTTTTTTAAGAGAGATATTTTTGGTATAGGGCACATGCGCTTGCTGGAGAGAGAGAGAGAGACAGAAAGACAGGGGATATGGCCATGCCATAATCCCTTCTCCTCCATTCTCTCAGGATCTTGGGCACACATGCACATGTGCCTGGTTTGAGTTTTAAGTCACTAGGTCTGGGACTTAAACCATGATCAACTACATTGAAGTCCAGCGACGTAATCACTGTGACATGTGCTGGTCTCTAGAGCCTGATGTTTTTAATTGCATGGGATTAAAATAAAGATGGTAGTTGTCAAAGGAAGCAATGTACCAAACTATCAAAACAGCCTCCAATGAGAAGAGAGGAATTTTTTCTTTTATGGTATTGACTTATTTTTACATTTTTATTATGAGCAAGAATTCATGTAATTCTTTTGTAATGAAAAAGCAGGAGACAAACAAAATTATGTTGTATCTAAAATTTAGTAATTTATTTTTTCAGTATACATGATAGTCACCTGTCAATCCTCTGCATTTGGAAACACATGGAGTAATTCAGACATGGTCCCTACTCTCAAGGGAACTATATAAAGACACATGTCTAAGATACTTGAAGTAAGAACAAGAATGAAGTGACTTCAAAGACATTGTCTGAGACCAGCTCCCCATGGACAGGCATCATGTTGTTCCTGTGTAATGAATAGTTCTTCAGTACATTAAGAAGACCTAGTATTAATTTACGGTGGGTCTGAGAACCTGTTCACATGGCTATTCTTTCTTTGTATTTATTTGTAAAATTCAGTATCTGTTCATTGCTGTCAAACTGCTATCTCTGAGTTTCAAAATCATACCTTATTTGACCTGTTTTTCTAGACTTCAAAGTAAAGGAAAAGGAAGTTAACTATATTTTTCAGGGTTGGAAATGTCATCCAGTGAAAGATGTTTGATACCTATACGGGAAAAAGCAAATTGCTTCTTTCCTTTGATCTCATGTGTGGAAATGTGCCCATTTGGGTCCTCCCCCAAATCAGAGGACCATTTGGGGTTATTAAAATCCAACTGAAGTGTCAACTCAATGTGACTTTGAAAGAGGGCTGTTAGCAATATAAACGTTATGTTACTTTGGCTGCAAAATCATAATGATAAACAACAAAAATGAACCATTAGAAAACATCAGTGAAAGATTTAGGCCTTGAAAGAGAGACAAACTCTCTAGCTGTTTGTGTGCGATGTTTCCCTCAATCAGAGACAAATTCTCATGGTTTGACACATCCAAATGCTTCTCTAATTTTGGGAGTAGATGACTTGACCACTGGAAAAGAGACGTGGCTATCTAGAGGGGAAGGTATCTACCTCATCTAGTTAATTCTACATCCATATATGATTTGGCAAATGTTTACCTTTCAAATATGAGTGTTAAATGATGTTTTTTAACCACTTTAGTCCAAAATAACTTCTTCTTACTTTTGAAAGTTGTTTCTCTGTGTGAATTTGCTATGTCAGAATATGTTTAAAATGAAAAAGACCTGGTGAAAGGCACTTAGTCTCCAGAAAGTGAGATACTTTGTTAGATCAGCAGTGTTTTATAATTGCAAATTTTATAATAAAAATTATTTTTCTCAGGCCAGCCAGATAGCATGGTGGTTAAGGCTGCTGAATCCCACATGGCTGACTATGCACTTCGAGTCTTGGACTTGGAACTTGGAAAACAAGCCAGGCATGTGTGAACGGAGGAGAAGGGCCGAAAGCATGGCCATGCCCTCTGGGTGTGCTTTCTCACTTTCTGTCTCTCTCTGGTGAATGCACATGCCCTATAGACGTATTGCAAAATTTGTGTATTTTAAAGATATATACGTATTTTTTTTGGAGAGGTTTTTGCTCTAGGGTGCGTGTGCTCACCAGACAGACAGAGACAGAGAGACAGAAAGCGAGAAATCACCCCCCGGGGGGATGGCCATGCCGCAATCCCTTCTCCTCCATTCTCCTCTCAGGATCCTGGGCATGCACGCACACACGCCTGGCGTGAGTTTAAGCCACCGGGTCTGGGACTCGAACCGCAGTCGACTATGTGGGAGTCCAGCGACATAGCCATTACACTAGCTGCTGGTCCCTGTTTTAGACATTAACCAGCAGGTGGTGTGGTGGTTAAGGTGCTGGACTCTCACATGGCCGACAGTGGTTTGAGTGCCAGTCCTGGTTGCTTTCCTGGCAGCTCTCGCTTTTTCTGTCTTTCTTTCTGTCTCCCTCTGGTGAGCATGCATACCCTGTAGCAAATTTAAGAAATAATAATAGTGATGAATAAAATTAAATGAACAATTCCTTAAAAAATATTAACTATAGAAATTTAGGAATTCTATCTTTAGAGTAGAAATGAAGTGTTATAAATATTATGGGTTTTGTTGACAATCACACTTTTCTGTGACTCAGTGAAACAAGAATTGGTATTCTGTATTGATTTATAGAAGTAATTTTTACAATTTCATAGTTTTTGTATGCTAGGAGATCTCTCACTTTATGACAGTAAATCTTTCCACATCTCCACACAATTAGAAGCTTAAGCACACAGATATTTTAGAGAGCATGAAAAGGCTACAATTCAACTTGATCGGTTTTAGCTAATGGCTGTTTTTTTTTTTTTTTGAGAGTTTTTTTTGCCATAGGATGTGTGCGCTCGCCAGACAGAGAGAGAGAGAGAGAGAGAGAGAGGGAGACATAGAGACAGAAAGCGAGAAATCACCCCCCAGAGGTGATAGCCACACCGCAATCCCTTCTCCTCCATTCTCCTCTCGGGATCTTGGGCACGCACGCACACGCACCCGGCGAGAGTTTTAAGTCACTGGGTCCAGGATGCGAACTGCGGTCGACCACATGGGAGTCCAGCGACATAGCCATTACACTAACTGCTGGTCCACTAATGGCTGTTTTAAGACTTCTCAAACAAGTGAAAAATTAAATGAATAACTCTTTAAAAAATATTAACTATAGAAATTTAGGAAGGCCTATCTTTAGAGTAGAAATGAAGTGCTATAAATATTATCTCAAACAACAAAACATATGTCACAACTTTTGCTATTAAATGCATGTAACTTTAACACCCAAAATTAATTTCAAATAAATATTTATCAGAAGGAATTAGTACAATGTCAATTAACTACTGCATTTAAAATAACTCTGACTTTTCAGAAAGCCAATGCAAAAAGGAAAGGCTTGGTCAACTGGAAAAGCTTCAGGCAGATGACAAGCAAATACCTTTCCTAAAACTGATCTTGACTAGAATAACCCCCAAAGATCTTGTGATGTGGTTCCAGACCCACAGAATAAAATAGAACACAATTTTTATGATGCAAGTGTTCCAAAATCTCCCTAGACTGGCTTAGAGGGATGTTCTGAATACAAATGTATTCTGTGATCATGAGTGGGAGTCTCAAGTAGAATGAAAGTAATCGCTTTCTAAGGTTGGCAAATATGAGATTGGCCAGGCAAAATGTGCTAATGTAGTCTTTTTTTTTTTTTTTTTTTTTTTTTTTTTTAAGAGAGATTTTTGCTATAGGGCATGACACAGAGACACAGAAACAGAGAGCAAGAAATCACCCCCGTCCCCGGGGAAGGCCATGTTGCAATCCTTTCTAATCTATTCTCCTCGGGATTTGGGGCACACACACATACATGCCTGGCATATTTTAAACTGCCAGGTCTAGGACTCAAACCATGGTCAACTATGGGGGAGTCCAGTGATGTAACTGCAATGCCATCTGCTGGTCCCATGCTAATGTAGTCTTTTAAGAGAAATGTAGGCCCATGGATAGTGGTGTACATGGTAGAGCACTGCTCTGCCATGCTGGAGACACATGGAAGTCTGTGGTTCCAGTCCCAGGTTCTGGGCACTGGCATATACCAGCACCCATGCTCATGGCTAACTGGAAGTTTGGGGGTGGGAGGCAGTATCTACACACGAGGAGACCTTGCTGAGCAGGCCTGTTTTTCTCTTTATCTCCCTTATTCTCATGGAAGAATAAAATAAAGATATTTCTCTCTCTCTCTCTCTCTCTCTCTCTCTCTCTCTCTCTATATATATATATATATATATATATGTTAAATGTTATTGAAGTATTTTTTTTTGAGAGGTTTTTGCTATAGGGCAAGTGCGCTTGCCAGACAGAAAGAGAGAGACAGAGACAGAAAGCGAGAAATCACCCCCTAGGGAAGATGGCCACACTGCAATCCCTTCTCCTCCATTCTCCTCTCGGGATCCTGGGCACGCACACACATGTGCCTGGCGTGATTTTTAAGCCACCGGGTCTGGGACACGAACCGTGGTCGACTACATGGGAGTCCAGCAGCACAGCCATTACGCCAACTGCTGGTCCCAGTTATTGAAGTATTTTTTTAAGTTAAAAAATGTAGTTAATGTAATCATTGTACATATTTACGGGTACTATTTTTTTTTTTTTAGTACATGAACATAATGTGTAAAGATCAAATTAGGGAAATCACATTTATTATAAGTTTGGGTACCTATCTTCTAGCCTCTTGAAATGTACATAAATTGTTAACTATAATCACCCCATTGTGCTATACAACCTTAGAACATATTCTTCTTAACTATAATTTTGTACGAAACATTTTTTGTTTGATTTAGTTGTTCTGCAGACAGTACTGAATCCAAGACTCAGTCACAAAATTATGACCAGCTGAAAAAGTAGTCTTAGAATTCACAGAAATGGAATAAAAATAAAGCAAGAAACAATAGCTGGAAGCCAGTTCTTATAATTCATAATTCCACTTCAGGACATCACAAAATTTTGACCAATAATAGGGAATTATTTCATTTTGTCCCCATCAGCTCCCCCCCCCATATTTAATTATGGCCATATGAAATAAGTTGTGTTTTGATTGAAGGAAGTCCAACTTCTGAATGGGTCAAAGATGCCGGGGATTAGGGGTGAGATTAAAATTTTCTTTAGGAATGAGTTTAGTTTTGATGTTTCCAGATTTGCAATCAGCATTTTGTCTGTCTCCTACCCTTCCTCTAGATCCTAACTCTTCATACACTTACAGCTGAGTCTCTGAAATTCCTGACCCTAAACAGAGTTTAGTCTTGGCCCTGGGAACGAATTCTGCTCTGAAGTGGGAGGACTATGAGAAGGTATAGACCAGAAGTTTACAAATTTAATATTAAACTATTGATTCTATCTTGCACTCCCAAGCAGTTTCTCAGAGACCAACTCCCTTGCCTTAGACTCAGTTTCCCAAGTGACTGAATATTTATGTTACTGAATTTTTATGTTACTAAATTTTTAAAAATATTTGTGACCCTCTAGTTCCTACCTCGTTCTATTTCCTACCCCTTGGGTCTTGGGATCTATTTGACTTTAACTTGCACTTATTTGCTTCCATTTATATCTCTTAAACTTGGAATTTTAGAGTAAGGCATCAAGTATTAGAAACAATTTATGGGGACTCATATTTTTATTTGTGGACCTCACTGTAGGGATCTACTCAGCTCTATGCTGGTGGCTTTTTTCTTTCTTTTCTTCTTTTTTATTTTTATTTTATTTATTTATTTATTTATTGGAGAGATTTTCGCTATAGGGTGCGTGCGCTCGCCAGACAGACAGAGAGAGACAGAGAGACAGAAAGCAAGAAATCACCCCCCCGGGGGGATGGTCACGCTGCATTCCCTTCTCCTCCATTCTCCTCTCGGGATCTTGGGCATGCACGCACATGCACCCGGCATGAGTTTTAAGCCACCGGGTCCGGGACTCGAACCGCGGTCGACTATGTGGGAGTCCAGCGACATAGCCATTACACTAACTGCTGGTTCCCTTCTTTTTTATTTTTTAAAAATATTTTTAGAGAGAGAATTTTGCTATAGGGTGTGTGCACACACCATAGAGACAGAAAGAGATAGAGAGAGTGAGAAATTTGCCCACTCCCCAGGGGAGATGGCCATGCCGCAATCCCTTCTCCTCCATTCTCCTCTCGGGAGTTTGGGCATACACACACACACACAAACACACACACACACACACACACACACACACACCCTTGGCAGGAGTTTTAAGCCTTCAGATCTGGGACTCTAATCGTGGTTGACCATGTGGGAGTCCAGTGCATTAGCGCTACCTGTTGACCCCAAGGGAGACCTTCATCAGACTGTTCAGTTTCTTGTCAGAAGTGCTCTCCAGCCTCCTGTCTGAGGTGGCATATGCCTGGCTGCTGCATTCTGGGAGATCTGGAGAGAAATTTAGGCCTTTACTTCCAGGTGCCAACTTCACCTCATCTTCCTGTATTCAGCCTCTAGATTAACTTGTCCTTTGCTACACATGTGTTTTGGAGGCAAGAGTCTACAGTTAAATGTCAAAAGATAGCTCATGTGCTGATGTAGGTTCTTGACTGAGTGGACAAAGGTAAGGGACTGTGGGAAGTCTACTAATTTTGTGCATAGGCTTTTAACCAATTGCTCTCTGCCCTGTGCCTTGGTTCCCTCTGGTTATGAACCATAAAGAGGACACATGAGGCAAGCATGCCCCACATTCTGTTGGGAGTTCTCCTCTGTAGGCACTACAGGTTGTAAATTTTGCCTACTCAAACTTCATAAAATGAATTCAGATTTCTTGTCTATTAGTCATTTTTTAGTCTGTATTTTTTTTTTTTTTTTGAGGGGGTGAATAATTTTCAGTTTTAAGAATCTTTTTCTTGGGATTTCAAATGGAAGAGAAGGCAAATGCTTGTGGTCAATCTTCCACAGTTAGCCTGTAAAATCCATGCAAGATTTTAGACCTTATCCTTTATGCCAGTTCTCTGAAAGTGTGTTTAGTGAGGTGTTAATAGTTACGATTAAAAAAAGAAAAGTAGTCCTGTGGTCAAGAAAGTTGGAGAAAAACTGGGTCAACCCAAGCTAAACAGTCTTTACTGTAGGAGTATTGAGGTCCTTTAATATACTAACATTATTTGAGACTCCATAAGGTAAAGATATATACAGAATTTTCCTAACCATAGAATATGTTTTCACCAGGCTAGAGTAGTAAAACACAATGTAGCAAATGCTAATCAAAGCAATTCAGTCTGTTTTAGCTTGGCTCCTAAAGACAGATTATAAATTCCTAGATCTGGGGGTTTAGGGCAATGATTGTGAAGTAGTGAATGGTCAGCATCTCCTTCTTAGGCATAGTGATGTTCTAGATTCAAGTATTGCAAAGGCTGAGATGTACAGCTGCCTCATGGAAATCATAGTATTAGCTCAACATAAAGTGACTGGCGGTGTCTTTGTTCATCCTCCATTTAGTGACCCTTTTTAAGAAAGAGATCCTGACTTAACCGGCATTACCATCATTCAATATAGGGTGCTCCCATTGAAGAAGAATTTATACCACATCATCTCAGAAAAGGCTGGGCTTCCTCATGGCCAATGAATTCATTCTCACTGGGCACTAATTTCTAATCTCATCATCTAGTAGAAGAGGTTGGAAATCACTTGCAGGTGATGGAACAGGCACTAATTATTTTATACAGAAAGCACTGTTTGGAACCACATTCCTAAAAGGGAGTGGAGGAATGTTGGACAGTAAAAGCTTCCATGAGTCCTCTTCAGTACAGACCCACAGAGTTGTGGAAAGATTTTAAGTAACAACATTGGATTTGAAATACTGAAACATTCTCCTGGTTGGGGCAAGAAGGATGGATTCAAGCAGTGGAAACTGAAGGCTCGGAGAGGAGAATATTGTGATGGACTAGGGCAAACAAATGATTGGAAAGAAGAGACCCTCTTCCTCTTGTTCTTTCACCAGCACTCTACAAACTACAAGCATCTTTGATAATCCTTTTCTGTATATAGGACACCTTGCTCCAACAGTCCTATTCTTTCTTGTAATTTTAGCATACTCCTGGCTATTGATTGATTCTTTCCTCTTTGTTCATAAGTATGCCAAAGTCTTTTCTCTTCTAAATTGAATATTTCTACTTTTCTATTTTTACTCATTGAGAAGTTTTACCAGTTCCCCTTTCCCATTTCCTATACCTATACAACCTATTATATATAGTCTAATTCTGGTCTTTAATATTTTATTGAAATTACTTAAATTTTTTTTGTAATTTTTGATTTCGTGGAGTTTAATTGAGTAAATCTTAATGCAATTCAAATAGGGCACTTTACTAGACCAACTTCTGAGCAACTCCACATAGCCTCAAGGTCAGCTTGGGATTTTAAGTTCCAGAAAGGGAACATGATGTAAAAAAATGAAACTGAAGGAATGCAGTAGAAAGACAAATTGGGTTGATCACATTCTGAAGTTGTCTGAACTTATTTTTAAGAGAGTTAAGAAGGAGGTTCTCAATGCCAAAACCAGTAAGTTTTTGAAATTCTTATCTTAATAGATTTATGTATTAAAGTTCCCAATTTTAACCCTGTCTTGATCTCTCCTTACAAGTTTTTACTCTGTCTTTCCATGGTACCACTCTCTACTGGAGTTTTTCCTCTACTAGTTTATGCTCTAAATTCAAATGCTCCTATTTCTCAAAATGTTTGAAGATATTGATGTTTCCAGAAGTTTCTTCCTCAACTCTTCTATGACTCTTATCTCCAGTCTCAACCTGTCTCTCTAGCTTCCTGTTTGCATATTCAATTACCTGTTGGAGATCTCCATCTGGATGTCCTACAGGCAGCTCCAGCAAAACATGTTCATTGCTTTCCCTAAGCTGGTACCTTTTGTTACTCTCTGTCTCAATTGCCATTTTGGCTCTCTATTCAGTCACCAAAGTTATGAATCATCTTTGATTCTTCCTACTCACTCATGCCACAGATAAGATCTATAGAGATTATATTTTAAATAGGGCTTCTCTATTTCTCTCTCTCTCTCTTTTTTCCACATGGTTTTTGCTATAGGCTTTGTGCACTTGCCAGAGAGATACAGAGAGCAAAAAAGTGAGAGTGGCCATGCTGCAGTCCCTTCTCCATTTTCTTTTTTGGGATTTTGGGCATGCATGCACATGTGTCCAGTGTTATTTTCATGTCATCGGGTTTGGAGCTTGAACCACAGTCAGCCACATGAGAGTCCAGAGCCTTAGCCATTATGCCACCTGCGGGCCCTTCTTTACTTCTCTCTTATGTTTCCACATCTCTGTCTGGTTTGAGTGGGCCATTACCATTTGTCACCCGACTTCTGAAAAAAAATCTTGTAACTTCTCTTCTTGACTTGGTCTTCTTCAGATCGCCTCATCTCACCGTTAGTCTTTATTTAAAACAAAACATTATTGCAATACTACTGTCTTTAAAACCTTTCAGTGAGGGCTGGCTGGTACCACTGTGGTTGGGGCACTGGACTCCCACATGACTGATTGTGGTTTAAGTTTCAGACCTGGAGGCTTGGTTTCTCACTTTTTCTCTGTCTCTCTCTGTCTCTGTCTTTCTCTGGTGAGCTCCTGTGCCCTACAGAAAAATTTAAAAGTAATAATAAATAAAGATAAATAAATAATTATTAATAAAAATAAAAACCTTTCGGTGGGTCTCTAGCATCTACAAGATAAAGTACAAACTCGTGCCATGATCTGGCTTTCACCTGATTGTTTCCAGTTTCATTTTGTAATTGATATTCTATAATATGCAGACTTGTTTGTGATTCCCTGAGAATATCAGATTATTGTACAGCTATGATTCTCATTGTCCTATGTAGCTGGAATGATCTTCCTTCCACCATTGTCCTATTGTTTTGACTGTGGCTTTTTCATCTTTCAACTAATACAGTTTTTGAAAGAGAAGAACATTTAATCCAAAGATTGGGTTAGGTGAGTCTTCTTAATATGATCACAATATTTTATTCATATGTCTAACATGCCGCCTTACATGCTCTTTTATAATGTGAGTTTTTATGTGACCCTCTGCAATGTCTCAAGAGAAGAGAGTTTGTTGAATTTATTTTTGCATCACTACTATTTAACTCAAGAACTGGACTCACAAAACAAATGCTGGATAATTAAGTAAAAGGATAAACAAGGTCAAGGCAATCAGAACAGAGCTCAAGGGAAAGACTCGGGAGAACATTTAGTATATAAACAGGGCTTGGTAATTGGTTGGTTGGAGGCTATTAGAAGGTTGGAGAAAAATAAACAGGAATCCAAGGTAGTTCTAGTTTGTAAATGGTAGAGTATACTATGGGGGGGGGGTCTTCAAAAGGTTCATAGAAAATACGTATTAGAAATCCATCTATGGATTTCAAAATTTTTTGCACCAAAATAAGCTTGTATTTTAATTCTATTTTTCATAAACTCTTTGTAGTCTCTTTATAGAATAAATTTGGAAGTACCAGAGTAGGAGAAAGTTTAAAGGAATAGTAATTCTCCCTTTGGGACGCATTGTTTTGAGATACCTATGGGAGTTCGATAAGACGTTCTAACTCATTTAAGATAGTAGAACAATGCATACATAGAGAGATAATTCAAAACATCTGTTGAGTTAAATTGTTGTTACTAACTTACTAAAAATAGCCACAATTGGGGCCAGTAGGTGGCATAGTGGTTAAAGCACTGGAGTCCCACATTATTCATTGCAGTTTGAGTCCTAGATCTGGCAGCTTGAAAATCACACTAGGTGTGCATGTGTGCCCAAAATTCTGAGAGGAGAATGGAGAAGGGGTTTTGGTGGGGCCATACCCCAGGGGGTGACTTCTTACTTTCCCTCTCTCTGTCTCTCTTTGGCAAGCGCATGCACCCTATAGCAAAAACATAAAAAACAAACAAAAACAAAAACAAAAAAGTCATGGTGATAGTTAAAATTCTGGAATCTTCTATACCACCTAACTATATTTGGATCACCTGTTTTTCCTTCCCTAAAAGTCATTACTTACATTTTTAGACAGATAAATTTAAAGAGCCTTTTTTCTTTGTGTTAGATAATAAACTTTTGAATTATGAGGGAGAATGATAAAAACTTTATTTGGATACCAGATAATCTCTTGTTTATTGAATAAAAAATAACTAAGAATGTATGATTAAATAACAATGGAAAAAAATCTCTAGTAAAGAACTAAAACTCCCTTATATTCTTATTTTCTTGGTGCCAGAACCAAAGGAAACCTGCTGATATTAGTACTGGGCAGTGATTTGAGATGATTTTTGCTGGTTGAATCAAAAGTTGTAGCTATATTTGCAAGAAAACAAAGATATTATATAAGATGTACACAGCCTATTAGGCTAGTTAATAATCACATAGCAATTAGCCAGGGATTTGCCCATTCTGCAGCCAGGTTTTGATTGATACTGTTGCATCATTTCCCAGTTTTAACTTGTTCTCAGTATGTTTGCCACATAACTAAAGCCATCATCCCAAATCTGTCTTGAGCCAAGAGCTACCTGGATCCTGTTTGTTGCCCTTCATAAACACTGGGAAAACAAAACTCCATTTCCACCCATGAAGAGACACACCTGCTTTCATAATCAGCAGGAACATTCCAGTCAAAATTGATGCACACCAGTGGGGAAATTGTTTATAGATTCGTGGTGGCAGTATGCCGTGACAGATGAAAGGGATGTCTCAAAACCTTTCATCTCACCTATGGCAACAAGAGCTCACATGCAGATTTGTTATGTCTATGATAGAATTCTGACCACAAACCAAAGAAGAAGCATCAAGATCTAACTGTAATGATTATACCAATCTCTCTCAGGTATTCTTGAATCTATTGTGGGAATAGTTTAATGGAACACGAGAAAATACAGGACTCCCAAACCAAGATTCCTATAGTTAGAATACAACTGTTTCTAATTCTTCCTCTTATTTTATGGTGAACTTTCTTTTTCAGGTTCACAAATGAGCACAGAGGAGAAAATGGTTATCAAAAGAATTTCTGCCCTTCAATACCTTTTGCATAAGACCAGTATTCAGCTTTTTCCTTGGCTTGCTACATTCATCATCAAACCGTCCTTTATGAGGGGTTTTAGATCTTGATTGTTGTTTATAATAAGATAATAGAGACGTAAGATGCTGGGTGATGGTTTAGAAAGATTATAACATGTTAGTGTCAGTTCTAGAGACTTCCTAAGGAACAGATGGTATAAGTTGTTCAAGAGTTAAGGAACAATTATGCTTAAGCGATGAATGAGTTTAGAGACTTTGTCATTAAGGGAGTCAGGAGAGAAAGATGATCTTATCAGCTCTATGTTGTAACTGGAAAGGCAGATACTCCCAGGAGCATATTTCAGTGTAAATGTGAGAACTTCAAAGTGGATAACATCACTCTGGAATAACTAAAATAATTTAGAGGAAATCTATATGGCTTGCCATCAAGACAGCACACATTAGAAGTAGTTAAGAGAAAATGATGGGGCTAAGCAGTGGTATAGTGGTAAGGCAACTGGGCCTACATCTGAAGGTCCTAGGTCCATTTCCTGGGGCCTCCCTGTATGGACTGGGTACGTACACATGCCTGTAACCTAGGCTGGCTGAAGCTGAGGGTATATTATAGTGTGAAGACCCTGCTGGGGAATTTCTCTCTCGCTGCTTCTTTCTTTCATAAAATAAATGAATGAGTGAATGAATAAAAAAATTTAAAAAATGTGACTTGTGCATGAAAATTATAAATGAATATAACATCATACTAAGTAAAATAATTTGACCTGACATGGTTACATCAATTACTATGCAAATTAAAGATAGTTTTTATTAGTAATATTATAAAGCAATATCCTAGTGCTGATTGTTCAAATAGTCTTTTTTTTTTGTGGCTTTCAAATTCCATGACTGTTAGTGTAAACTGATTGACTTGTAGCAGGGACACACATAATGTAATCATATGAGAAGGGCATCTTCTGTTTTTAATTGGAGCCATACTGAAAATCATGGGAAGACATTTCCTTTTCAGACTGGCAGAGCACTAAAGCTGAAAAAGAAAGGTAGACACCCTTATCCTGAAACACTCATTTAAGATACATCACGTAAATACAGATAGGTAAATCTTTCTAAAAGAGGTGAAAAAAATAAAAATTTAAAAAAAAATCTGTTATCATTCAAAGTCCCCGTTTTCTGTTGGTTCGGCAATCATTGATTGGCTTTTGTAGCCACCTGTGATTTGGGGCTGACTCAGCTGCAAGTTTATTACTTCTTTTTCTTCTAGGATATTGCTCTTAGGTTCCTGAGTCTTAACTTTTTCCAAAATAGGATAAGTACTGAAAGGGTGGTATATTTTCTTGTGGGAGGACACACTGTATCCTATTGCTTAAAATCTGTTCTATAGCAGCATGACCAAGCTTCAAGCTGCTAGCAAAAGGTCACATTCTTTACTGTGTCTGTAGGCTCTCACATCTCTGAGATGCATTCCCATTGGTCATGTAAAAGGACCATGGGAATCATGGAGAACTGATGCAGTGTCAATAACTTTTTGGGTATTTGTAAGCATCGAGAACCACAATAGATTCTGACCGTCAGTTCAGGGCTGAAAAACAGACTCAGAAGGAAACTTTGTCACCTCACTAGTCAACCCATTAATGAATGCATCCTGGTTTACAAAAGGAGCCCTGCAAGAAAGTGAATCCATATCTGATAGAGAGGTAAAACAAGGCACTCTCCATCTCGGTTTCAGCTGAATCTCCTGAGACTTAAAGCATAACAGTAGCTAAGAAACCACATTTTCCAAGGAATGTCTGGACAACTTAATCACAATTTGCAAAAGTATAGACAAAATCAAGCTCTGTAAATTCTTGTTTCCTCAAAAACTTGTGAGACAAAGAAGAAGAAAGGGAGACAATTTCTGGAGAGAACTTTTCCAAATGTTTTGTGGTCTTCTCTTCCTTTGTGGTGTTGCTTCACCCTTGCTTTAAGCCAAGCGAGAGCAGCCTTTCTAAAATCAATGTGAAGAGCTGGACACATGTTTTTGGTGCTCAGGGTGCATTAGGACTGGTACGAGCTATTGCAGCTATAGAGCAGCATTAACATGGCAGAGTTGGGGAGAGTCTTCACTGGGAATTCACTGTATTTTCAACAATGGCAGAGCAAAGATGCATGGGTATTTCTGAAGACCAAATGTGAACAACTGAGGAGAGTATGCCTAGTGTGACTGTGACTATTTTCCAAGAGGATGCCTGGAGGGGCAACATTACCCCCAACAGAGTGATGGACAGCTGGATACCAAGGGACTAGAGAAGGAATCCAGCTATAAAGAGAAGTTGTACCTCTAAAGAAGTTGTAGCCAGACACTCTCACTGTGAGGAGGTAAGGTTCTCTAAGGAGTCATAAAAGCACTCTTAAAGATAAGAGTGGCATCGGGACCAGCAGTTGGCATAATAGCTATGTCACTGGACTCCCATGTGGTCGACCGCGGTTTGAGTCCTGGACTCGGTGTCTTAAACTCACGCCGGTGCGTGTGCATGTGTGCCCAAGATCCCCAGAGGAGAGTGGAGGAGAAGGGATTGCAGTGTGGCCAACCCCCCTAGGGGGTGATTTCTTGCTTTCTGTCTCTCTGTCTCTCTCTGCCTTTCTGGCAAGTGCACACGCCCTATAGCAAAAACCTCTAAAAAATTTTTAAAAGGAGTAGTATGCTATGTCCAGAGAGCACATTGCTGGGTTTTATCTACACCAGTAAAGTAAGCCTTTCCTGTCCTTAACATCTCCTCTCTACTCTGATCTATTGTGGAAAGAAGTAGCAGAGTAGTAAAGCAAAATGGAGAAATTGTAAACGAGTCGGCATTCTCTCCCTTTCTGCAGGATTTTGAGACTGAGGCAGACCTGAACTTGGGGAAGAGAATGTCTTAGGTGATTATAGCACAGGAGTGGACAATTTTAGTACTGAAATGATACTCTTTGTCTGAAAGTGATTGGAGAGCTCTTAAAGTAGTGTTAAAGTTGTGGGACCCACCTACAATTTTATTGAAATGAGAGGGAGGAAATAATCCATAGTGCAGTATGAAAGGACAAGAGAAAGAAGGATACAATTATTTTATGCTACCACATTATACACTAAGCCTATTTAATTACGGGTTACAAACAAAATCATTTTCATTCCAGGAGAGGAAAATAAAACAAACAAACTAAAACACTACTCAAAACACAGGCTAACCTAATGGAGATAGGTCATTCATTAGTTGACTTCCAAGCTGCTTCCATTGAAGGATTTTGTCACTTTTTGGATGCAATTTCTGATGGGAAGGCTTAAAGTCTATTAGAGATCAAGTGCTCTCCAGGTCTTCACCTTCCTGCCTGCATTGACCAATACGCCTAGCTTTGAAGTCTAAATAAGCATACATTTTTTTCACACATCATTTTGCAGAGTCAAATTTATGACTACTACTACATTCGTTGGCTCAATGACGATCAGTACATCATTACATCAGTATATCTCCCCTGGCATTGTTTTTTGTTTTATGCAAAATAAAATGAACAATTTGATTAAAGGTACAACAAAAATTTTAAAAAGCAAAAACCTTACCAATCAGAGAGCCAATATAATTACCTCATGGAAATGGCATCCACACTTCCCCTGCAGAAACTCTTTATATCTCCCCATTGTTACAGTGAATGTATCAACTACTTCATAGCCATATTTTTTTGCAGTATCCACAATAATGACATTTTCTTTCCATAAGTTTTGTACTTCACTCTGTAACACAAACCAGAATAGTGAGCATTTTAATTGACAGGGTATGGGTTTATGATTTAATAACTCAGGCAAAAATCATTGAAATGGTATGGCCAGGGATTGCACATATTATCATATAAAGAATTTCACATGCGTTTCTTAAACAAAGATGTATTCTAATTCTTTTTTTACTCAAAACGTAAATGTAACCCATTTATGAAAGCTGCAATATAGAAATATCTGAGGTGGCATAGTCTTAAATTTTTCTTTCAATCAAAGTAATTAAATTTATTGCCCACAAAGACCCACCCAAAGTATCTAAAATTCTCCATTAAAAAAAAACCCAATGTTGAGAATTACAAATGTTACCTCCATTTATTTAGATTCTCAGTCCTTTACTTAAATGCTAATTAGCCTCTGCACTGTGCTAAGCTCTTGCTGAGGGACAGCAATTCAAGGATCAATAAATCATGATCCCTGTTCTTAAGACACCACATGCTAGTGGCAGAAAACACACACAGCTGGTCTTCCCTGTTCACAGGTTCCACCTCCACCAATTCAACCAACCGTGGTTCAGAAATGTCCTGTTTTTGTTGACATGTACAATGTCATTAGGCCCATGATAGTTGTGTCTGACTGAACATGCTGAGAATTTTTCTTGTCATTATTCCTTAAATACATAACAATTTACACAGCCTTTACATTGTATTAGGTTTTATAAGTAATGTAGAGATGATTTGAAGTATACATAGGTTATGTGCAAATACGATGCCATTTTATATGAGGGATTTGAACATCTATGGGTTATGGTACCAGTGGGGGTCCTAGAACCAATCCCTATGGATGCTGAGGGGGAGATATAGAACACTTTGTAAGTCCTTTATTGGAAGTATCAATATCAGATGTAGCTGGTCAGTGAGGCTCCAAGAAGGGCTTCTTGAGCAGTATTGAATGAGGTTCACTAGTTGGATGGGGGATAAATTGAGAGGGGGAATGTACTTCGAGGTGCTGCAGAATTGAATGGAGGCTCCAGATGCTGGTACTTTGGATCATGTTCCTCCCTTCCTCCTCTGCCATATCCCAGATGAAGATCCAGATGGCTGGAGCTCTAGTCAGCTCTTCTGTCAGAGAGAGGGACACCACCACTACCTACTCCAGCTCCAGGACTTCTCATTGGCCTGGCCATGAGATTCTCAGAACTGAGCTGCAATCTGAGACTCCTCTTACTCAACGCATGCTTCTTCTGCTCCTTTCATGTCATACGGATTTCAGCCAAATACAGTTCTCAACACATAGTAGGCATTCAAAAGATATTTGGTGCAAGACTGAGTGACATGTATTGGACATCATTGTCTGAACCTCTTTCTGCCCATTCCTGCAACCCTGTCTTTATCCTTTCTAAGCATTCCCTCTTATAAATCCCTCATTTTGTAAATCCCTCGTTCAGCTAATCCTGTCTTGGTGTATTGTTTCTCAGAGAACCCAAACTGACACACATACACACAGGGAATTGCATTTTCACCCTTTTTTAAAGAAAAAAAATTTTCCTTCATGTAAAAAAGGAAATAATTACTTGAATTTGTTAATAGAACTGGAAGGTAAAAGAAACATTACAAATAAAACTTATTTTTTGTCTTCTTCACTGTGCTTGCTGCTGATTTTTATGTGACATTCAAAGAAGACTGTATCCTTCAAGATAAAAGCAACGAATAGAAAAGGCTCATAAAGAAGAAATCTGGAGGAAAAGAGGCATATGCAAATTTTCTTTGTGTCTCAAACAGTGTATGAAAAATTATGCTCGATAAACTCATTGTTTGTAGGCTTTTTCTAGTCCAGTCACAAGTGTTTTCTCACGTGTCCTTTTGTTTTGTTTTTAGTTTTGCTGTAAGGCATGTGTGCTTGCCATAGACAGAGCGGGGGAGAGAGAGAGAGAGAGAGAGAGAGAGAGAGAGAGAGAGAGAGAGAGAGAGAGAGAGAGAGAGAGAGAAGGAGAGAGAGAGAGAGAAATTGAGAAATCATACCCCAGGGGGCATGGCCACACCACAAACAATCCTTTCTCCTCCATTCTCTTGTTGGGATTCTGGGCATGCATGCCTACGCTCCTGGCATGATTTTCAAGCCAGAGGATCCAGGACTCAAACCGTGCAGGTGGCCATATGGGATCCAGCTGCCTTAACCATCATGCCACCTGCTGACCCTGTTTTTTTCAGTTATAACGCATCTTATGAAAGAACTTTAAAGTAAGCAGTTTCTATGGGTGACAGACTCATAAATGGAAATTTGCATGCAAAGGACTCATAGGAAATCACTACGGATGACTACCCTTGAGGAAAAACAAGAAGAGAAATTGGGCAGGGGGAGGAGTTGACTATAATGACTATAAGACTTTCACTGATTTCACTGGAGGTTCTTAGAGTTTTTGTAGCCAAAATTAAAGAAAACGGACTGTCTTGGGACTCTTGAATGAGCAAGTTTGGACTCTGCAGCAAAAAACATGGGACTAAATTGTGATTCATTATTAGGATAGAGGGATCAATATCTTAATCCAGAAGGGGTGATCTGGGAACATCTGAATTATAAAAATATCACTCCGTCTTTGTACACTAGGTATATTTTGACAGTCTACTATGACTATGGGCTGAGAATTGTGTTTGGCATTTGGGGTACCAAGCTATGCAAGTCTTTGCCAACATCCTTGCTGTGACAGAGAGCACACGGTCCAGCAGGGGAGACAGACAACCAAGGATTGTATGTGTTAAGTGACATGAGAAAGGACATAAGGGACAGCAATAGGAGCCTACTCTTATAGTAGCCTATAGTAGGAGTAGCCAACTTAGTCTAGTGCACAGTAAGAGTTTTCCCAGAGGAAGTAACCATTTAACACCTGGAAATTAACCATAAGTTACTAAAGATAGGGAGTGAGAGGAGAGTGGTCTCTAAAAAGAGAAAACAGTGATTTGAAGAGTTGGAGGTGACTGGGAACATGCCAGAGAAGCTAAAACATGGTGATTCTGACTAAGGTTAGGGATGTTGTGTGTGTGTGTGCGTGTGTGTGTGTGTGTATTGGCCTGAGGTGTAGACATATGTGAACACAGGTGCTGGTAGCAAGGGATAAATCTACAGAGGAAAACAGAAGCCAGTTTTGGATAGCCATGCAAGTATATGAGGGGTTCAGATTCATTTTCTGCTGTCACTTGCTATCACCCCTCTTTCTTTCACCCATTTCCCCTCCTCTTCTTCCTTCCTTTTGTCTCCACTCAGTTTTTTTTTTTTTTTTTTTTTTTTTTTTTTTGCTATAGGGCGCGTGCGCTCGCCAGACAGACAGAGAGAGACATAGAGACAGAAAGCGAGAAATCACCCCCCAGGGGGGATGGTCACGCCGCAATCCCTTCTCCTCCATTCTCCTCTCGGGATCTTGGGCACGCACGCACATGCGCCCAGCGTGAGTTGTAAGCCACCGGGTCCGAGACGCGAACCGTGGTCGACTACGTGGGAGTCCAGCGACATAGCCATTACGCTAACTGCTGGTTCCCTCCACTCAGTTTTAAAAGGCTTTTGAGCATGAGCAAAACCCTGGTGGCAAGCATCATTTAACACAGGGTCTGGCACACAGTAAGTGCTCCAGAAACATTTGTTGGGATAAATTGATTCTGAGTTAGCAACCCAGATAAAAGCAGAGGCTGTGGTACTCCAGTTGCTTTGAGAAGCTACAATCAAAAAAGCATGGTGGAGCTACCAGAGTCCCCTCAAAGGAATTACAATCTTCATTTATAGCTTTCAGATAACTTTAAAGGGGACCCAATCCACAACCCACAGAAAGAATGACCAAAGGTCTCCTCCCTGATCCCCAGTAGCCTCAAATCCTTCAGCAACTCCAGATGTTGAATGCCTCATACTCATTTTCAACTGCCTGAAACCCTTCCTAACCCCAAGATGTTGAATTTGGAGGCTTGATTTGGCAATCAATGTTCTACCAGTTCTCCTGTTTTCTGTATCACAGAAAGTCCAGCGTCAGACAGGTAAAGTGAAAAACAATATGGGGGCGGGTGGAGGAGTATGGTTCACGTGTTCTGTGCTAGGGAAAGCTAGGCGTGCTCAACATAGACACAAACAGAGAGAGACATTGCATCTTGACCTCCTGACCTATCAAATGGACAGCTTCCTGACTTCCCGATTCCTAGTGCTCCCAAGCCATGACTCAATAACATGTCAACTTGGGCTGCTCCCGAGCTCCTTCCTCACTTGAGTGAGAGCAGCTGTTTCTCTTACCTACAGATGTTGCCTTTCTTTTCTATTCTGAGACTTCCATTTAGTCTTAGTTTCTCTCTTTTATTGAGATTTGGGCAGAGGTCCCTAACTTTTTCTTTATGATTATCCTATCAGGGGAAGAAACCAATGGTTTTACTTCAAAGATAATTTTTTTAAAAAATAAGCAATCAGAAATCATCTTCAGAAAGACCACTCTTTCCCAAAGGACTCATTGATATTGACAGTTTTATGTGTGGTTTCAGCATGACTCTGAAGAAAGGCAAGCCTCTTTATTAGCCTTTTATGGTATGTCGAGCATTGGTAGAGTAAGGGATACTTAAAGCATAGTCTTTTCATATACACTTCAGTTCTTTATTTTTGCCTATTTGGGTGCCTCCTTTGTTTATAAGCTCAACGCATTGCTTACAGCATATTTGCAGGCAGTGGTCTTCTCAGCTCTAGCAATAGTCATGGATTTGAAGTAGTAATTCTTGGGTATATTATCTACTTTAAAATTTTTAAAGGTTGCTCAATATTATACAGTGCTTTTTGGGTCCCTTTCCAGTAAGGATCCTTATATGAATGCTGAAGTTCATGTAGTCCAGAGGAGATGGGCTTACCTGTGTTAAGAAATGCACTCCATCCACTGGTAGGTGAAATCCAATTCCCAAAGTTTTAATGATCACTAGGATATTGAGCAAATTTTCCCTGAATGAAATAATCAGAATTTTAAAGTCATGAGTTTCAATTACGTTTCTAGGTCTTTGCTGTTCACATAAACTTATAGGATGAAATTCTTTCAGAATATGATATTTAGCATATAGGACTAAATTCCCACTTTAGAGATTTGATGTATATTAATTCTTTTCTTTTCTGTTTTTGTCATTAGAGTTTTATGTGTTGATGGACATGCTTTGATCCATAGTAAATGTAAATGAATGCCATGTTTGGACACAAAAATATTTTGAAGTATTTTAACCTTCACTTTTAGTACTTAATTCTAAATTACAAATTGTTCTTTAAATAAAATCTGGATAAAATTCAGACACATCAATAGTAACTTTAAATTTTTTTTTTTTTACTTAGAATGCTAATTATTGTTGGAGAAATTTACCTCTTCAGAACCTTGTGGATAATTTGCAGATGATTGGAATTAAGCCACTGAACACCACCAACAACCAATACCGTCTGGTCGGTGTTCTCTAGGGGACGTGATCTGAAATCCAGAAAGAAAAACAACATGTGTTACCTTAAAACAGATGGTAAACATTTTAACTGCATTGCCTCACATTTCATTGAACTATATCTGACGTACTGATCACAGGACCCCCTTATCATTTCCAACTCATTTTCAGCCATATTACTTGGTATCTAAGCTTTTCAGCACTTTTGATATACAGTGAGCAATTACGACCTCTAATAAAACGTAAGTATGTTGTGGCATTTTGCCATTCATAGTAGTTCCACTGTACCTTTGCAAAAGATATTCAAGTGCTTTTTCAAATGTTGGTCTCAATGAAGAGCTTATCCAGAACTGGGGATAATAGGAATAGCTGACCAAAGTCTTCCCACCATTGACATTGTGATAGAATTTAGTGCCATGCACCTTCTGCCATTCCTGCAAGGTTTCATTCAGTCTTTCAATCAGATAGTACATGATCCCTCTGTTGGTTGAGTCTCCAATGAAAAGAATCTGTAAGTTAAAGAAAAAAATATTTGCTTCTGAATCTGATGTTTATATGATAAAGGAGATTGTCTAAAATAACAAATGTTCTGAATATTTATAAACTATGCATCCAAATGCTTGAAGGACAGCCCATCACATGATTAGAAATGATTTTCATCACATTCTTCCCCAAACCTGTTCATTTTCCCCCTTCTTTCTATATTTCTAGTAATGACACCATCTACTGACTCACTAACTCATGTTCAAAGCTTTTTACTTCATGTCATCTTTGATTTCTCTGTCTCCCTTATGCTCTTTACTTTCTCATCTCATCAGCTTGCCAAGTCTTAGTGATATAAATAGGCAGAAAAGTATTGTAGTTCTCTAGTCCTACTTAGAGATTTTCCCACCTTCTTTATTTCATAGATGCTGGAATTAGGAATCTACAGAAGTAGCCCAGTAGTGTCATATCATACTTGAGAAAAGAGCCACAGGACTAAGATCTGATTTTCTTTACCCCATCCAAGTCCTAAGATGCATGTCCCAGTGCCATTTGCTCTCCAACAATGTCTCTCACACCTGTCCCCTCCTTCTCATTCCCACCAGCACAGACCTGCTTCAGGCTCTCACTGCCTCAAAGCCGTTGGAATTCTCTCCCAGTGGGTCTTTCTTCATGCTCCGTGGCTGCCCTCTAGTTCATTCTACACATAGTATTGTTGGAATAAATTTCCACATGGCTAGTTCTGGTCATCTTATTTGCAGGATCAAAACCTTGATTGGCTCAAAAACTTGAAACTGGCTGTTTCCTACAGAATCAAATCCAAATTCCTTAGGATCAGCTAACATTTACTGCCTACCAGGTTTTGCGAGATGGAGACTTCACACAACCACAGAGTAATCACTTAATCTCCACAGTTGTGAGGTTCGAATCATTATCTCCCTTTCACAGATGAGGAGTTGGAGGCCCAGGAAGGCTGAGGTCATAAATCTAGAACATAGTGAACAGGACCCAAACTCAGCTCCCTGGACTCCCAGTGTAGGGTCAATGGCCCTGTGCGCTCTCTGCTTTCCGCCATGGAAGCATGTCAGACTCCTGATTTGTCACTGACCATGACTAGCACTAAGTAACATCTGGTTTTCCTTATGTTAATCCATCTTCCTTGAAAACTCCTCCCTTCACAACCCCACCTATCAGCCTGCAGACCCATCTGTACTGACAGGCCTCTCATCCAGTTCCCCCAGTCAGAACTGTCTTTTCTGTCCTCCGTGCTTTCTTTACATTTTAACTTCCATTGTAGGTTTTACTGAAATCTACATGAGGGTACAGCTATTTGTGTCTGTGTCTTTTTTTTGTCATAGCTTATCAAGAATTTGAGACTGGGGTCAAGTTCTAATTCTAGCTTCTCTCATAGTCCCAGCCATTCAATTCAAAAATATTTAGTAAATTGGGACCAGCAATTAGCATAATGGCTATGTCGCTGAACTCCCATGTAGTTGATCGTGGTTCAAGTCCTGGACCCGGTGGCTTAAACTCATGCCGGGCACGTGTGCATGCGTGCCCAAGATCCCGAGAGGAGAATGGAAGAGAAGGGACTGCCATGTGGCCATCCCCCCTGGGGTGTGATTTCTCGCTTTCTGTCTCTATGTCTCTGTCTGTCTGTCTGGCGAGTGCATGTGCCTGATGGCAAAAACCTCTCAAAAAAAAAATTTTGGTAAATTGAAAGTTAAAGAAATTTTTGTCCTAGGGAACCAGCAGTTAGCGTAATGGCTATGTCGCTGGACTCCCACATAGTCGACCGCAGTTTGCATCCTGGACCCGGTGGCTTAAAACTCACGCTGGGCACGTGTGCGAGCGTGCCCAAGATCCCGAGAGGAGAATGGAGGAGAAGGGATTGCGGCGTGACCATCCCCCCTGGGGGGTGATTTCTCGCTTTCTGTTTCTATGTCTCTGTCTGTCTGTCTGGCGAGTGCACGTGCCCGATAGCAAAAACCTCTCAAAAAAAATAAAAAAAAAAAAGAAATATTTGTCCTAGACAATCCATTTTAATGTCTTTGGATAAGATTTAAGTCAGCATTTTTATCCTTTTTTGATATGTCTCTTCCATTAGACAAGCACATATTTCCTCCTAGTATTAACAGCAGGCATCTCTATCATTTCTCAGGTGCTTCTGCATTTGTCCGTCCACAGTGAATTTAGTCAGAATCTGTAAAGGTTTACACTTTCCGGGATAACAGTCTCCAAGTGGCTGTGTGAAGAGTCCAGAAAGCTTTTCAATTTTCCTTCAGATCAAATACTCTTACCATAAGCATCCTTGAGTTAAACTGAGTAACATAAGATGTCCAGGCTCCGGTCACTGAAGCTTTAGGTCAGAGTCCATTCTGGACAGTACGATTCCAATACAATAAACAATTTATGAAATCACTTGAATTTCTTCTTACTTGATTCAACCCATAATTATTTGTTTGTTTTTCTGGCCTAGAGTTTTTATACTTAAAGAGAAACTGAGTAATCAGGAAAGCTCTTAGATTCAGATACTGGCAAATTCAACCTCATCTGTATTGCTTGCTAGAGCCGGTATAGTAAAGTACCACAATAGAATTTTTTTATTATTATTATTGTTTGTTATTTTGATTTATAAATTCAATTGCTATACATCATTTAGATTGAAAAGAGACTTCCAGCAAGATATACACTTCAGATCAGCCCAGTTGAGAATACTATACATGTCATCCTCAACAGGTAATAAACCACATCTGTGTCCCACTAATGTCTTACCTCTCTCCTTCCTACACTCTTTTCTCTCCCTCTCTCCTTCCACTTTGTCCCTAGTGTCCATAACAATTTTCAATCTCCATATTGTTCTCCACAGTGGCTGGACCAATTTACATTTTCACCAGCAGTGTAGGAGAGTTCCCCTTTCACCACATCCCCACCAGCACTTATCATTTATTGTTTTGTTTTGTTTTGTTTTGTTTTTAATCTTCACCATTCTGACTGGGATTAGGTGGTATCTCATTGTAGTTTTGCTCTTCATCTCTCTTATGATAAGGGATGTTGAGCATTTTTCCATATGTTTTTTTGGCTGTTCATATGTCTTCCTTAGAGAGTTGTTTATTCAGCTCATTTTCCCATCTTTTAATTGTGTGAACCATTTTCTTCTGAGTAAGCCACTTGAGTTCCCTGTGTATTCTGGTTATCAGTCCCTTGTCTGAGGTATAGTTTACAAAATTTTTCTCCCATTCTGAGAGTTGTCAATGCACATTAATTACCATGTCCTTTGCTGTGCAGAAACTTCTTAATCTGATGTAACCCCACTTGTCTATTTTGGAGATTATTGGCTGTGCTTTGGGGATCTTGCTTAAGAGATCTTTGCTTATCACAATGTCTCTCAGAGTTTCCCCAGTGTTTTCCAGCAATGGTTTTATAGTTTGAGGTCTTAGGTCTGAGTTGATTTTTGTTAATGTTGACAGATAGGGGTTCAGATTCGTCTTTCTGCATGTGGATACTGAGTTTTTCCAACACCATTTGCTAAAGATCTTTTCTTTTTCCCACTGGATTGACTAATACCCTTTGTCAAAGATCAGTTGGCTGTATATTTTTGGGGTTATTTCTGGTGTCTCTACTCTGTTCCATTGGTCATCATGCCCATTTTTTGTGCAATGCCATGCTGATTTGATTATCACAGCTTTGTAATATATTTTGGGGTCAGGAAGTGAGATGCCACCCACTCCACTCTTTTTGTGTTGTATTGCTTTGACAATACAGGGTATTTTCTGAGAATATTTTTTTAAAAGCACTTATTTATTTATCTATTTTATGAGTGAGCAAGACAGACAGAGCAGCACTTCCAATAGGTTCTTGAAACTGTGCTCTACCTATAATCTATACCCAGCTTCAGTCAACCCTGGATCAAGGGCATGCAAGTACCTAAAGTACTCAGGAGAGTCTCAGATGGGAAACTAAAACCTTCTCATGTGAGTAAGCCTCACAGAGCATCATGTTTTTGTTTTGTTTTAACCTCTGTGCCACAGTCAGCTCTCTACTTTGGGAACTTTTGACTTATATATATAAAATGAAATAATTTTCATTTCATTTCACAGTGAAGGAAGGGAACTGGCAAAGAAAATACTTAGACATGTAAATATTTTCATCATAACCCCTTTCTCTAGAATCACCAAAGTAACAAGGACATAGTTAGCAAATCAATTATAAAGAAAGAAAAAGAGAAGGCTTCGTGGCCTTCTGGGTCCAGTCAATGCAAAGACAGTAAACTGAAGCTTGTTAGCTTCTCTGATTCTTCTGCACTGTTGAGGCAGGGACAGAACTAGGTATGAATGGTATCCATAGACAAGAAAAATTTTATTTTGAATCTTTTCCCCTTCCTCTCTTTCCTCCTGTAAAGGCTCTATCTTCAGTATTTACAGAAGTGCTAGCATTTCTTTGAATCTGATGAAACTCACATAGATGCCAACATGGGACTGGAAACTTCCAAGTTGGGAAATCAGTCTAGGAAGTGCCTATTTACTGGAGACCTTTCATACTGGTATAATAAAGACAATGAAATAGAGATGAGAAGGAGTCTCATTCATTACATCTTGTCTGGGGCCAAGCATAGCTCGTACGCTGAGGAAGCTCCACAGGAATTCTGATAAACCTCTGCTCTCACAAGATAAATACTCATTTTTAAATGAGGCAAGGAGGGGTTCAGCTGTAATATGAAGCTGAGACTGATCCGAAAGCTAATGATAACTAAGTCATGGTGAAAATCTAACTCAGCAAAGCATCTTTCCGTGAAATTTAATATGGCTACGATGAATGTTTTCCAATCATGCATTTTAATTAAATTGGCTATAGATGAACAGCTGAATTGCTGTTTGGGGTCAAAAACAAAGATTGACATTTAGTCAAATCACTCTTAAACACAAACTCTGGCCAAAAAAGAAAAAAATAAAATAAAAGCCAAGCTACCACATAACATTGCCTCGACAAATCTCTTGGCTGCTTGTAACACAATTATGTGTCTATATCGCAGTTTGTCTGGACTGTCAGTGCATTTATTGAATGCGGAAGGAGAGTATCATGTAGACGTCATCCTTTCTTGATGTGAATCCACCCTCACTTACTGAAAGTGACAGGCAACAATGAGTTATGTAACCATAATGGAATTCACACATTAGTCAGAACATACTGTTATAAATTATCCACACTTTGAAAATTTAAACACCTTTAAGTCCAAGACACTACTTAACTTGAAAACATTACTTAAAAATTTAAGTTACATTTCCTGTTTTAACAGCTGAGTTTAAGTATTTTCTGTAAATACAGCGTTTTTATATTTCCCTTTCTTGATTGCATATTCTTTTATTACTGGCTTGCTATATTTTATTACCAGTTTAAATTCTGAACTGTTTTCAACTGACAAACAAAATAAGGGCTTGTTTAATTCAGTTAGGTCAGTCTCCTAAGTTTTTACAGTTGTAAATTTGATTAGCATATTTTTAAAACTATTTTTAAAACACATTTTACACTGTAATTACAGAGTTATGCTCTGATAGTTATTTTTTTCCTTTTACAAATGTTCCATCCAGGTTTATTAAGTAAGACACAGGTATAATTTTAGAGAAATGTGTGAAAGTATAATTGAAAACATAACTTGTTTTTTGAATTGATTTTGGTCTGATCCAACAAAACTATATATCACAAAACCTATACAAAGAGTCTTCAAAATGTTCATGAAAAAGTGGAATTAAAGCATGAGTTTATTTTAATGCAAATGATTTTTCAATCCATGCATCAGTTTCTCATAATACACATTTCCATAAACTTTTTAAGACTCCCTTGTACATATTTACAAAAACTTATACATGAAATCAATCCTATTTGACAAACTTAGAGTTTAGAAGGGGTTCACACATACCTGCCCTCTTGACACACACATTTGCCCTAGAAATGAGCTATGCAAATACGCCAAAGAGGAAAGTTGTCCTGTCTCTCCTGCTGAAAGGAAGGCAAATGACTGAGGTGTAGAAATTACAGTCCTGCTCACGTGCCAGTAAGGGCAGGGAGGTTCCTGGTCAAAGTTATTGGAAACTTTAACCTCTTTTCAAACCTCAACTGATTTGGGTCTTGTTTCTTCTCTCCAGGTGGGCTTGTATTTCCAAGTATATTCTTGGCATTGATCAATGTTAAACAGTAGTAAAATGATGGAAAAGGTCATAATAACCACATCAGGAAATTCAACTGGGAGAATGGGCTACTTGGAGATTCTGAAGAAAGCAGAAGGCTATTTGAAGGTCTAACTTTCCAATAATTCTCAAAGGTCTAGTCCAGTTGTGTTGCCTTTTAACTTGATTCTTTGGAGAAAGATAACTCAGTTTAACATGTTCTCCAGAGACGAAGCTTGTCATAACTAGGATTTAAAATAAAGTTTGTTTTTTCTTTCCCAATAGCACAATATGTTTGCATTTCTTGGTCATGGCAACAGTGAAACTTCCAGATTCTCACTTGAAAAAAAAAATTGAATTTTCCATATTAACCAAAAGTCATTAAGGCCACTCTAGCATTAGAAATTGCAGATTTAGGCTTGTCTCCACTTTTTTTTATAAAGAGATTTTTGTTATAGAGCATGTGCGCTCGCTGGAGAGACAGAGAGAGACAGAAAGTGAAAAATCACCCCCCCTCCCAGGGGGGAAGACCACACTGTAATCCCTTCTCCTGCATCATGCTCCAGGGATCTCAGACATACACGCACATGTACCTGGCGTGAGTTTTAAGCTGCTGGGTCCAGGACTTGAACTGCGGTTGACTATGTGGGAGTCCAGCAATGTAACCATCATGCTATCTGCTGGTCCCATCCACTTTTGTATACTCTAAAGTGAATAAACTGGAGCACACTGAAAAGTGAGGGCCCAGGCATTATTCCTAGTGGCTTCCCTGGCTTGGTTCCTGCTCTCTTGTGAGCTCTCTACTGCTTATTCCCACAAGAAGCAGCAAATTCAAGAAAGTGCGAGGCCTGAATTAAATGAGTCCTATGGTAGATGCTTTGGGGAAAGATGAAAATATCTATTTTTTCATAGTTCAATTAAATTATTTCAAAGTACTCTTGTCCACAGATTGCCTCCAACTACAAGCACCATTCTGCCCAGGCACCTTCTTTCTGGCCACATTTCTAGACCTCCCTAGTCTGGATCTCTGAGATTTTCTCTATGGCCATAATTTCATGCTATCTTGCAACAATTGCTTCTTACTCATCTCTTCCCATTAAAAATTTAGCACCTTAAAGGCTCAGACTGTACACTCTTACCTAGAACAGATTCTTACCTCAACGACTGTTACATGAAGGAATGAACAAAGTGATATCATAGAAGTTATAATAAAAAGTATTCAGAGTTTAACTTTGTTAATTGATCAGCTGGACTCTACTTTGGAATAATATGTTAGTGATAACTGATAAACTGAAGGTTTCTGAGCTTGGGCAGTAGAGATAACCTGCCGTGTTTGGTTAATAAGAAAAATCACTTTGTTTGGAGGGACCAGAACTGTAGCTCAGTCTTCCTGAGTGCCAGGCCGAGGCTCTTTCTACTCCATTACTGCCTTCCTGTACTTAAGAAGAGATGAAGGAAATAATGGTGCTCAAACAACATGCTTCTTTTTAAAAATATTTAATATAATTTTTGAAGATATAAAAAAGGAAAAATGTCAGTAAATATGTTGGAAGCCTGATGGTGGTGCAGGGGTGAAATGCAGTACACTCAGTGGCAGTTCAAACTTGGAGACCTCTTCGAGTATGCAGGACATGCTTGCCCATGACGCATGGTTAGCCGAAGGTGGGGCATGGGTTGTGATATCAAGACCCTGTTGGAGGGACCAGCAAATGGTGTAATGGTTACGTCACTGGACTCTCATGTAGTCGACCACAGTTCGAGTCCCAAACCCGGTGGCTTAAAACTTACTCCACGCACATGTGTGTGCATGCCCCAAATCCTGAGAGGAGAATGGAGAAGAAGGGATTGTGGCATGGCCATCCCCCCGGAAGGTTGATTAGCCACTTTCTGCCTTTCTGTCTCTCTGGCAAGTGCATGTGACCTATAGCAAAACTCTCTCTCTCTCTCTCTCTCTTTTTTTTTTAAAGACACTGTTGGAGGTGCTCTCTCTCTCTCTCTTGCTCATGGAAAAATAAACTTTTAAGAAATCCAAAATATTTGTATTACTTTTCTATTTTGTAATTGCTGTGCTTTATCACTTATTTGTTTTGGGAAAAAAAATGATGATTATAGGAAACTCTGGGAAGGATGAGCACTTATTTGCCTTAGTAATAAAGACAAGTATAACAGAATCACTTTTTAAATCATTCTCCTAGAAAGTGAGAAATAGATGTACTGGTAAAATCTTTTGCTCACCTACTCCTATTCATAAATGGAGCTTTCTTAAAATAAGTGCTGGGGACCAGCAGTTGGCATAATGGTTATGTTGTTGGACTCCTACATAGTTGACCATGGGTTCAAGTCCCAGACCTGGTAGTTTAAAACTCATGCCAGGCACATGTGCTTATGTGCCCAAGATCCTGAGAGGAGACTGGAGCAGAAGGGATTGTAATGTAGTCATCCCCCCTGGGGGTTGATATCTCACTTTCTCTCTCTCTGTCTCTTTCTCTCTAGTGAGTGCATGTGTACTATAGCAAAAATCTGTCTAAATAAATACATAAATAAAAATGTGCTGTGCCATATCTGTGTTTCCACAGATCACTGTGTGTGTGGTATATGAATGTATATACACCCGCTTGTATAGTACCTCATCCCATGATTCTGGTTGTAAAATAGCTTTATCAGACTCTCCTTTCTGCTGCCTCTACCCTGTTTCTGAGTCTCACCACCTTTTAAAGTATAGAGATTCAGGTTGAGAAAACAATGCTCATACATTGTAAAAATAAGGATAATATGGGAATATTTTTAAAAGATTTCTTCATGCTTTTCCAGCCTTGCTTTACTACCTGAGCTGGATTCACTGGCACACGAACTGGGCAGTTTCAACGGGGCCAGGTGCTTTGAAGAGTTCTGTGCCTGGTTTGTTACATTGTTCTCTTGCAATTCTTAGTGATTTTTGAAGGGTCCTACATTTTCATGTGTTACCCTGCCTCTCTTCCATTCCCCACCACTTATGTAATCATTCTTATTTTTTTTGCTTCCAGAACTTTCCTATGTATGGACACATGTTTGTGTGTCTTTATATCTCTTTTGTAACATTGATGGAGCTTGTTCTGCTCATGGTCTTTCTTTGCCTCTCCACTACTCCAAGTTCAAATTAAGCAGTCTCTGTCTCTCCAGCATGTGTCTCCCCCTTCTGCTAGGCTGTCTATATAGTTGTAGGATGATTTTCCTAATTCTGGTTATGCCACTCCTCTGTTAGAATGGACTGTGCTTCCCTTTCGCATACAAACCAAATAAGCATCCTGATACATCCCATGCTTTACGACATGGCCGGGGTGGTGGCAAATTTAAGTTCGGAGTAGTACGCAGGTGCCTCTGGACAAGGTGTGTCACGTCCCCTTGCCACAATGCAGCCAGCTAGCTGTTCTCTGTTGCTTTCATCTAGTCTGGACAGGAGCGTTCTTTTTCAGACTTTGCAATATCCTCTCTCTCTCACTAACAAGTAGGAAAAAGTGATCTCCTCTTTCTTCCTGTGTGTGTTCATGCGTTTTGTTTTGTTTTGTTTTTCTCCCTATTACTTTGCAGAGTGGCTAATAATCATCTCTGAAGCGAGTGAAAGCAGTGGACGAACTGAATGTTTGTCACCTCTGAAGTCATACGTTGAAACCGTAGTCCCTAATGTGATGGTAGGAGGAGGTGTGGCCTTTGGGAGGTAATTATGTTTAGACGAGGTCATAAGGGTAGAGTCCCCGTGATGAGATTACTGTCCTCATATGAAGAGGAAGAGAGCAGAGCCCTTCCTCTCTCTGTGCCATGTAGAACACAGCAAGATGTCAGCCAGTGGAAGCCAGAAAAGATAGCCCTCACCAGAATCTGATCATAGCAGCACCTCAATTTCAGAGTTCCCAGACTCAAGGACTGTGAGAAATAAATGCCTGCTATGTAAGGAGTTTTACTATAGCAGTAGACAGATAGGGCCTTTAGATTTCTATAAAGTTCATTAATCTGCAGCAGAGGGTTATAGAAGAAATGTCACTTATTCTTTCATATGAAAATGCGAGCCTGAGAAACAGTATGTGTCCTGTCCAAAGCCATAGAATTTAGGGATGAACTTAAATGGATTCTACTGCTTCTCAGGCCAATAGATTGTGAAATTTTTTGGATTTTCCTGAACACTTGAAATTCTGAGGTCAGAATGACATCCTGATTCTAGAGAAATCCAATTGTCATGCTAGCATCTATTGTCGTTATGCCCAGTGCAGCATTTCTAGCCTGGACTGTCCAAACTGGTGGTTAAAAATGCCTAAGTACTGGGGCCAACAGGTGGCATAGTGGTTACATCACTGGACTCCTACATGTCTAACCATGGTTCGAGTCCCAGAATCAGCGGCTTGAAACTCACACCAGGTCTGTGTGTGTGTGCGTGTGTGTGTGTGTGTGTGTGTGCATGCCCAAGATCCCAGGAGGAGAATGGAGGAGAAGGAATTAAATCATGGCCACACACCCCCAAGAGGGGTGATTTGTCACTCTCCTTACTGTCTCTGACTCTCTCTCCCTGGCAAATGCACGTACCCTAAGATAAAAGCTTCTAAAAGAAAAGAAAATGGCTAAGTATTACTAGTAGTGACTCACATAGATATATGATCCCTGGCAAATCATTCAAGCTGTCTGAGCTTCAATTATTCTTCAGTAGGAAATAGATATAATTATGTCTACCTCACAGAATGATGATCAGAAACAAATACAATTTTAATTAATTTACTTAATGAACAAATATTTATTAAGTGACTACTATGTACCAAAAATTGTGCTCAGCAGTGAAATCATAGCAATGACTCAAACACTTCTGTTGTCCCAATAACCTTACGGTCTGGTGGGATTTAAGGTGTAAGAAAGTGACAGCACAGTTCCTAGCACAGATTTGATGTTCAATTAATAATTCTGACAGCAACATAACTATCTGAATGACTGTTTTCTTCTTTTCCCTTTTTTAAAATTAGCTAACATAGATGCTTTTCTCCAGATATATTCTCAATTACAGAAATGAAGGCATTTATATTAAAATCACCATGAAGATATCCATCTTGCTGCCTGCCCCAAATGCCCTGTCATTCATTTTTCTTAAACCAGTTGCTGGTAGAAAATTTGGCGTCCATCCTGTCCAGAATTTTCTCCTTCATAAATGTAGTAGAGCTTCCTAAAGTTCAATTTTTAAACTTGGTTTTGCTAATGTGTGAGCGCTTACAAACAATCAGTAAGGAAACGCCTATTTTGGAAATCTGGTTAAGGATTACTTACTTGATGTTAACTCAGTTTATGTGCCCATTTCGCGTGTCCGAGAGTTCTGCCAGACTCTACCTAGTCAGAGCATGCCTAGCAAGAAGACACTGCATGTCCAAGAAATCAGCTTAGAAGCCTCACTAAAGGAAAGATCAGCCTAGTGAGGTCCGCGTGAGACCTGCCCAGGAATGTGAAAGAAGATCAGCAAGGTTAGTGCGTAAAACAATGGCCATGCACTTGGTAAGCTCTAGAAGTGAGTTTCGCATGCAGGAACATTTGACTTCTTAGGCTGAGCTACAGATGTCTGTTTTAACAGCAGAGCCTGCCAGAGCTGTAGTTGACAAGGCCAGCTGCTCTGAACTGCCAATTGTCAGTTGACGTGGCAAGTGCCTACCGATTTGTGCTGAGAAGACAGCATGGAATTGGGTCAGCACAGGACATGCCTTTAATATCCTCCATCTGTCCAATAGGCGTATTTGGGAAACATTAAACATTTCGAGCAAGAATTGTTAAGGCTCTTCTATGATAATATCTACACATGATTCAGAAAGCCAGTTGCATTCCATTAATTATACCCTACAGAGTAAGAGCAGGAATTGATCTAGTAGATACAACCGTATGAACTTCAGTGCTGCAGCTGGTGTAAGTTACGGGCTCCCTCCACTGGATTCAGAACTTACCTTTCTTCCTTCCAGGCACTGCTGGAGTTGAGGCTTACTTAGGACACCGTATTGGCAGTTGTGGGGCTGCCAAGTTATTTCTCTCCAGTCACAGGTCCTGTTGTCTGAACAACTCAGGCAAGGTACAATCCACTGGCCTGGAACAGATGGCAAAACTTCCTTTGGTTAAGTTTTTACAGATGAAACTATGGTTTGCAATAACTTTAGAATTCAGCTATGGCACATGGAACACCATTACAGAAATGACAGTAAGAAGACAATTCTTATCATGTAAGTCCAGTGAAGTCATGCATGGCCTCTTGTCAACCAAGTAGAATGTCAACGTGTAGTAATGTTCTGAAATAATGCAGTTCACACTAAAATCGAGTATGAACTGTGGTCTGTGAAACGATCAGGTACTTGTAAGAAAAAACAACAGAAAGAAACAAACAAAAATCTAATTTATTAGATAATCATTACTTATGTGAACAGCACATTAAGCACTTTAATAGGATCAAAGTATATTAGGAACCCCCAAAATTTGCAGTTGGCTTCAAAAATTTATTAGCTTAACACCTGTTTAGGTTCCCAATCTAATGATACATATTAGATATTTCTCTCAAGAAATTTAAGGTATAAGAGAACTACTTCAGCATTCTGATAATTCATTATTTTGAAGACTAGTTACTGTTCCTTAATTTGATTGATAGTCTGTTTGGTGAGAATCTTTTTGCCTATTTAATTTTTTTTAAAGTTTACTCATTTATTTCTTTTGTAAGCAAGACAGACAGAGAGAAAGAAAGAAACAGCATCCCAGCAGAGTCTTCATGACATGATTTACCTTCAGCCTCAGTCATCTCTGGATGATGGGCACATATATGTCTGGCATACTCAGGGAGGTTTCCAGATGTGAACCCAGAACCTTTCCTGTGGGTCAACCTGAGTGTTACATACAGCCTCTTTTACTGCTGCACCACTCCCTGGCTCCACCTTCACCTAGTTTCAGCTGTGTGATCTTAATTTCTTCATGTTAGTTGAGGTGTGTAATGTTCTCCTCAAATGACTGGTGGGAGGATGTAGTGAATAATGTTTTTAAAGGACCTAACACAGTTGCAATATTCTATTTACCTTTTTCTACTAACAGAGTTCAGATGCAAAGTTGGTCACAGGTGTTACAATGTGTTCATAAAGTAAATGAATATTCTCTACATTTAAGATCTTTCCTATTTATTAACAAAAGAATAAGTATTCAAAAACACTTCAGCTTTTTTTTTTTTTTGGAGAAGTTTTTGCTATATGGTACATGTGCTCGCCAGAAAGACAGACAGACACAGAGAGACAGAAAGTAAAAAAATCATCCCCCAGGGGGAATGGCCACGCCACAATCTCTTCTCCTCCAGTCTCCTCTTGGGATCTTGGGCATGCACGCACATGTGCCCGTCATCAGTTTAAGCCACCAGGTCCAGGACTAGAACTGCAGTCAACTACATGGGAGTCCAGCAACATAGCCATTATACTAACTGCTGGTCCCCAAACACTTCAGCTTTCGATGTGAGTGGATATGATAACAATTTATTTGAAAAACATCAAGACATAACTTTATTTTTTTTATTCTATGTTCATCCTTTCAGAAATGGAGTGTGAACATAGCATATTATATAAGTGCATGTGAAATGGTTATTTCTCGCCTTGGTGGAAAATACAATAGTCTCGGACAATTGACTTCTTTGCCATAAAGATCTTGCTTATGTTACTAGTCTATTTTTTCTTCATATTATTAAAGAGTTAAATATTCCATGCTAAAAATATTTGTGTTACCTAGAACAAAATTTTAAAACTTTGTCTTTTTTGGCTCTGATTTGTAATGATGTTAAGAAAAGTATCTGGTGTGACATGAATTTTAGTAGAAAGAATTTCTAGTTTCAGAGGATGAATACATTGAGTTTTACATTCATGACCTTAGGGATGCCAGAACTGTGTATATGATATTTGTGTGTGTAGAAATAGTTACAAATAATAAGACATGGAAGAAGGCCAGTAGATGACATAGTGGTTATGTCGCTGGACTTCCACATGTTCAACCCAGTGGCTTCAAAATCACACCAGATGTGCGTGCATGCATGCCCAAGATCTTGGGAGGAGAATGGAGGAGAAGGGATTGTGGCATGGCCATCCTTCCTTGGGGTGATTTCTCATTTTACCTCTCACTGTTTGTCTTTGTTTTTCTCCATGGAGTGCACGCACCCTAAGACAAAAATCTACAAAAAATTAAGACAAGGAAGAAAATATAGTTTATGGCTCTCACTGATTGATCATGGAAAGGGAGAAAAGCATGGGTATATTCAGGAAAAGAAACTGGGAGAGATCAAAGAAAATAAGAGAAAGACAAAATGATGAATTCCAGGGAGGGAAAAGTAGACAACAGAATCATTTTAGGGGATACAGTATTGACTCGTGCAGAAATACAAACAATTCAAAAGTAATTGGATCCCTTGTCCCTCTTAATCAGAAATTTTTTTCTCTCTTTGATTTTTAAATGCAATGCGAATTCTAGGAAACTGCTCTATTCAATGCCCACACTCTAAGTACTTTCTACATAATTTCAGAAACCGTGAATGATTCTCAGTTTCTCCACATACATATCACTCTCTAGGAGGATTTTTATTTAGTACATTAAGTATTTACCATATTGAGGTGTTAGGAACTATTGGTTTTAAAATATTATAATAATTTTTTAAACAGGTAACATTTTCATAGCACCTCCCACATGCTAAGTGCTCTTAGTTAAACTTTGTAACAACCCTATTATCATCTCCTTTACTCAAAAAGGTTCAATAACTTGTCTAATGTACTCCAGGTGGGAGGCGACAGAACTAGATTTAAGCTGGGCTGTCTGCTCCACAGTCTGTGTTCCCAAGTATAATGCTAAACCTCAAAAATTTATAATCAGGTAGAGGGTTATAACTTACACATGTAAAATCATTATAGCATAATAATAGGGAGTGCATAATTAAGTAAAAATACCTTTGTGCTAGTGAAAATGCCAGACTTTGGAGACATACACATACCTGGGCTCTGCCTCCAGCTGGCCCCGTGTACCTCAGCATCGACCACATAGTAAAGTCTCCTGGGAAACTTTAAAACCCACATGCCAGGCTGTGTCCCAGACTGATTAAATTGGAACCCCGAGTAGGGGACTCAGGCGTCAGTGTTTAACGCTTTTCAGGCGACTCCATACGCAGTCAAGGTTGAACCCCACTGTTTAAATTGGACAAATTACTTCATCTTTTTATAATTACATTTACTTCACGGTAATGAAAATACGTATGGCACCTTCCATAGTGCCTAATATCTGGAAGTTGATGAATATATTTTACTCCGTCATCTCTGGCCCGAATGAGCCACGGTGGTTCAGAATCAAGAATCATGAAGGTTGGAGTTTTCTGGAAGGTTCCATGCCACAGATAAATTGTGAGCAGGTCTTTATGGCTGAATAATATTTGGAGACATGGAACAGGTGATATTTCAGGGGCTGTGAAGAGATTAGCCTGATAGGAGTAAGACTGAAGAATTGACTGGCTCAACCACAGACTGTATGTTAGAGACAAAGGAGGTCTGTGAGGTAAGATGATTAATTTTCTTTCTAATAGGATGGAGGTATGATTGGGGCATAAATATTTTTCTGCTAATGAGGTTATTTTAATAATCTCATTTTTAAAAATTGCCAGTGGGCGCATCTCTCAGAGAGAGACTGAGAGACGGGGCAGTGGGGTGGAAGAGGCATCCCTCTAATAGAGCATGGTCACATTGAAATCCCTTCCTTGTTTCTTTTGGGCATACACAACACACACACACACACACACACACCCACACACACACACACACATCCAGCTTTTTTTTTTTTTTTCTTGCTATAGGACCCGTGCACTCCCCAGAAAAACAGAGAGAGACAGAAAGTGAGTAATCACCCCCTAGGGGGGATGGCCACGCCACAATCCCTTCTCCTCCATTCTCCTCTAGAGATCTTTGACATGCATGCACACACGCCTGGTGTGAGTTTAAGTCACTGGGTCAGGGACTCGAATTGTGGTCTACTATATGGGAGTCCAGTGACACAGCCATTAAGCCAACTGCTGGTCCCACACAGCCAGCATATTTTTGAACTAACGAGGCTGAGATTTGAAACATGGTTGGCCGTGTGGGATCTGGCTCCCTTAACCACTAGGTTATAGGGCCTGCCCTACATTAGTCATTTTATAAAGGGTCATTTTTTCATCAGGTCCCCAGATATCTAATGCACATGCATCCCACCTCTACTCTGGGTGCTCTCTGCTCCCCAATTTTGCTGATAAGGTCTGCACAAATTGAGGCCTTTCTTGGTCGCTTGCTGCTAAGGAAGAAAATAACCAATTGTTTGCACAAGGATTCAAATATGGGTGCAAATCAGTTTTGTGGGCGTAAAATCACATGCACATAAAAAGGCGATCTGATTGGATCTCTAAAAACTTGGTCCCAATCATTTAGACTACTATATATTTTTATAGTCATAATCTTTTGTATCTTTGTATTGGTTAGCAATGTCTTTTATTTATTGTGAGTTAGTAATACTGCTCAAAATAGGCATCTGTATAACATCTGCAAGGCTGGTGTTCCTGACATTTTAAGTGATACCAGCTCTTAAAAAAGAGGGACATAAATTCTGTGTGATATATTTAAACACTGAATGAATCAAAGCTGTGATTTCTGAAATAAAGTATGACACATGTTTCAGGGAATAACATTCTGAGGACTAAAACTGCCTTTTGTGAGAAGTTATTTGATTTACAATTATAGTTTTATATTTAATGCAAGCTAGGATTCACTAAAGAGAATCAGATTGGGTGATAGAATGAAAAAAAAAAGTTAAACTCTGTGATTTAGGGACAGGGTGAGATATAAAATCATGTAAATGTTGGAACCAATTCTTGGCTCTATAATGTTGGGAAGTAAAGCAGTTTTTATTTCAAAGAAAAATATGTCTATGTTTTCAATATTAAAAGTGTTAAGGTGTAATTTGTCATATTTCCCTACTAAAAAAGGAAGTGTGATAAAGTCTTTTGTTTACACATCATAAAACGCAATCTGAACTATTTTCCTTCAAGTTAATTCTCATTCAAGGAGCACTTTATGGATTCCTTCTTCCTCCAAATTAGAATTATTTTTTTTTCACTTTTAAACAAGATTTAATTCTTGGGTTATGTCTTACGATTAAATTATTTCATAAAGGATAGAAATCAATGTAAGACTAAACATATAGCAATTCAAAAGTATAACTTGTGTTATTGAAAATGACATTTTGACATTATTACATCAGCAAAGTGAAAAAAAATAGATTTAGTTTTTCAAAATAGTTATAATGTGCTGCTAAAATAAGATTTTAAAGCCAGCTTACACTTGGCCATATGAGCTAAGCCTAGGGCTCCCAAGTAAACTTCCTTTCCAGGTTGTCTCCTATTTCTTTCATTAGGAGGGAATCCTGCTATTAAGGAAGGAAATCATCTCTAGCAGCAAAAAATGTGTTTCTGTAAATGGCTGTCCTGACCTCACTCCTTAACTTCAGGTCTTTAGGGACTCCCAGGGTTAGCAGTTGGTCCCCATGATTGTGCCCCGGCTGCTCACACTCTTTATGGAAGGGAGGGGGGGTCTGGATCTTGGTTTTAGTTCAGCAACTATTTTTCAATCATCGATAGGTACTGGAAAATGAATAAGGGACAATCCCTGTTCTGGAGAAATGTATAATTGATGGAAACATCAGTAAAAAATGAATTGCTTATGTACCCTTGATGTACAAATATGTGCACGCCGTAATAAGTATACAGATGTTTCTGCATTATATATTGTGTCCATTATAGAGCACACATACAAATTGTTAGCTGAAAAAATAAGTGCACATATATTATAAGCTTTACTGGCTTCACGTCTATGGTTTGCCTGAGCTACTCCCTGCTCTTCCTGGGACGCACATCCCACCTTGGAGAGGGATAGAGATGCATGTACATAAGAACTTGGAACATGTGGTCTGTACTGTGGTAGAAATGTGCCCACATGCTCTGGGAACATAGGGAAGCTATCCTGGGAATGGGTGGAGAAGATAGGCTTGTTGGGGAGAAAGATACAAGCTCAGGAGAGGTTAGGCAAGGATTGGAAGAGAACAAGTAGGCATGGGTAACAGCATGAACGAAAACCTGGAGTCCTAAAACAGCAGTACCAGCATAAAGTGAGGTGAAGAGACAGGAGGAGGTGGGGAAGATAGGGAAGGGCCAGATTATGGAGGCCTTGGGATGTCAAGCTGAGGAGCATGGACTTGATTTGGAAGTCATTGTGGGGGGTTTCTTTAAAAGTACCTAACTTCTCGGGACCAGCAGTTAGCGTAATGGCTATGTCGCTGGACTCCCATGTAGTCGACCGTGGTTCGAGTCCCGGACCCGGAGGCTTAAACTCACGCCGGGCACGTGTGCGTGCGTGCCCAAGATCCTGGGAGGAGAATGGAGGAGAAGGGATTGCGGCGTGGCCATCCCCCCTGGGGGGTGATTTCTCGCTTTCTATCTCTCTGTCTATCTCTGTTTGGTGAGCGCACGCGCCCTATAGCAAAAAACCTCTCAAAAAAAAAAAAAAAAAAAAAAAAAAAAAAAAAAAAAAAAGTACCTAACTTCTCAGTACCAGGAGGCCATTGCTCCATGCAGCCAGTCCTCCAAGGTCTGGTCACAGAGGCAGCTTCATAACAGAGCCTGACGTAAGTTACAGCACAGGTAACGGTCAGAGCAAGCCGCTGCATCACGAAGAATCTTAGTAATGTATTTTTAACGTTTTGTTGAAGAACTTTTGACTTGGTGCAGTAGGAGGAAAAGAATTAAGGTGTTTTATGACTCCCATAAATTGTCATCTGATAAAAATTTCACAGGGCACATCGGTGTCTGCTTTGTATGTAAGAGTATGTATCTCATTTAGCAGGAATCGCAAATCACACCACCTGACACACCGTAATGGGTAAATCCTTGCCTATGCACTGACTGCAGCTTATTATTTGGAACATATGTTCAAGAACGGAGACATGCCCACGTTTGTTAGCTGTGCGTGCCAAATTGCAATTTGTCCCACCCATTTGGGAAACTCATTTCCCATTCAAGCTGTGGTATGAAGTTCATGGCAAGGGTAGAAAAGCTCCTGATGTTTTCTGACTTTTTAGTCAAAGGGAGACCAGGGGTCAGGAGGATGGAGCAGTGACCAGCAAGCTTAGAGAGATACTCGCTCTCTCCTAATCACGTTGGAGCCATTTTTAGTACCCGCTTTGGCTTGACTCTACTCTTTTCACTGAAAGAAAATTACTGGGAAAGGAAAGAACCAGGAAGCGAGGAGAGTGACACCAGGTCTACCCAGAGCTTCAGCAGGACTTAGCTAGCTCTGTAATTTCAATGTGAGATCACAATTTTCCTGCCTTCGTCCTTGGGGATCTTAGTGATCTCAGTAGTTTGGTTTTTGATTTTTTTTTTTAAGTTTGCTATAGAGAATGTGCTCTAACAGGAGAGAGATAGCAAGAGGCAGAGAGAAAATGAGAAAGCACCTGGAGGGGAGATGACGGGTCACATTCCTTCTTCTCCTCTCTTTTGTTGAGATTTCAGGCATGACACACACACTGGTGTTTTTTTCAAGCTTCTGCTCCAAGATTCGAACTACATGGTCAGCTACAAGGGATCTAGCCTCCTTAACCACCTGACCAATCTTCTCTTGGAATTTTTTTCAAAACAAAAAGAAATGATTGAAAACTGAACCTGTATACTCTGAAGTTCTTTGGTTCACAACAGGTATTTATTTGCTATCTACTACGTACAAACTATGGTGCTGGTTGAATTAAGTTCCTGTGAACAATTCAGACTCTCTTCTCTCATGAAGCTGGCGTCCTGGGAGGACTGACATTCAACAATTAATTACATACTTGATGGTGGTAGCTGCCGTGGAAGAAAAGTACAGAGTGCTATGGAATAAAGGAAATGAATTTGAGGCTGAAGAAAGGTTCTCTGGCAGAAGTGGCTGTTGAGCTGAGATTTGTAGATGAACAGGAGTTAACTAGGTAAAGAGAGGAGTGTGGAAAGAAATATGATTAATACAAGCAGCTCAGACGCCAGTAGGGGGCATGGTGGTTAAGGTGCTGGGTTTCCGCATAGGCAACTGTGGTTTGAGTCTTGGATCCAGTGGCTTGAAAATTTACTCAGGATATGTGGGTTTGTGCCCCAAATTCCAGGAAGAGCATGGAGGAGAAGGGATTGCAGTGTGACCGTTACCCCTGGGAGAGTGGTTTCTCACTTTTTCTTTCTCTGTCTCTGGTGAGCTCACATACCCTAGAGCAAAAAAACTAAAAAAACTAACTAACTAAATAAACATACTTCAAATATCAATACAAGCATATATACTTAATGATATGTGTTGAAGTTTATGTAAATAAAAATAAGTATTATCCTTGTTTTTTTTTGGTACAAGAGTAATTCAAGTAAGCATATACTCATCTATATCATAGAATTTCATTTTTTTCTTTCTTCTTATTTTTTTAAGAGAAGCGACATCCAATGTGGTAGTCACCTTTTGTGTCCCCAGATGAACAACTCTTTAGTTCAGGTTGTGAAATAGCTTCAATGTAGTCCGAGGAAATCTGCTGTAACCCACACGTTTCCTCTGGGCGAATCCGCAAACCACAATCCTGCAATAAAATGCTAGAAATTAGATGTCATAGTAATTAACCTGATGCACAGAGTAACAAATTCTAAAAAATAGTATTTTCTGTGCCAAATAACCTTTATAGATAAAAGGGTGCAACAGTTACTTGCCCTTCTCAGGATACTGGCTTATCAATAGTTGTTTCTGCTAAACGTAGTTACCTGCCTTAGGGGATTAATATAAATTTCAATGACAATTTGATCTTTGACAGATATCTAGGTTCTGGATCTGCTTACTTTTAAAGAAACTGAGAGGACATAGGAAATACGTGGTAAAAGTTAATAGATGAATTTAAATTCAACAAACATTAAGGACTCACAATATGCCAGCAGTGGAATCAGATGCATGTGTTTGTTCAAAATATGACAATATATTTACAAAAGTAGGTATCATTAAGGACAGATATTATGCAGATATTTTCTGTCCTAAGCAATGCTTGTTGGAGTCTGACATGAGTAGAGATCTGTGACTTGTTGACTTTCTGAGACTCCTCTCCCCATCTCTTCTCTGCTCCGTCCACTGAGTTGAGCCTGTGGTCTAAACCGCCCTCATTTTTTCTTAGCTAGGTAAAGAAAATGAATGATAGCTCATTTGGTATTGTCATTTCTTGGAGCCTCATATTTTGCATACAAGAAATGATAATATTTAGTTTTAAAATGGTATTAACCCCCAAAAGCTCCATATTTACAGTACATTGTTATGCTGAGGACTTCACAAGAAAGCCTCAAACTTTCTTTTTCTTTCTTTCTCTCTTTTTTTCTTTCTCTCTGTCTTTCTTTCTTTCTCCCTCCCTCCCTTTCTTTCTTTTTACTTCTTTCATCTTTCTTTTTTCTTTCTTCCTTCTTTCCTCCCTCCCTCCCTTTCTTTCTTTCCCTTCCTTCCTTCCTTCCTTCCTTCCTTCCTTCCTTCCCTCCCCCTTTCTTTCTTTTTCTTTCCTTCTTCTCTCCCTTTCTTTCTTCTTTATTTCTCTTTTTTACATTAAGTTACTGCATATCATTAGAGCATACCAAATGAATTGCCCCATCATGAATACACTGCATATCAGTCTAGTCAAAGACATTACCATATATATTACAATCAACAGTTTCCTTTTTATTTAGGGTCCCTTAAATATTTTGCTTGTTTCTTCTTCCCTTTGTTTCCCTCCCTTTCACCCTCTCCATTTCCCACCCTCCTCCTTCACTGTCTACAGTATCTTCATTGCTCTTCATCCTTTTATGCCTCCCAATCCTTCAGTTTCTGCCATATAATGCTGACATTTGGTCTATATTGAGTGGGGACACACAATGCGTATCATTCATTTATCTGGCTTGCTTCATTTAGCAGTAAATCATCCATATTTGTCCATTTCCTTTAAAATGCCAGGGTCTCATTTTTTTTTTTTTTTATGGCTGAGTAGTAGTCTGTATGTTCCATACTTTTTCAATCCATTCATCTATTCTTGGATATTTGAGTTGGTTCCATGTCTTAGCAACCGTGAGTAATGCTGCAATAAACATGGATGTGCAAGTGCTTTTTTGACTGAGTGTTCTCTTAACCTTTGGGTAGATACCCAGGAGTGGAATTGCTGGATCCTATGGTAGTTGTATTTATAGATCTTTGAGGAACCTCCATGTTGTTCTTCACAGTGGCTGTACTAATTTATATTCCCACCAACAGTGTAGGAGTGTTTCCCTTTCACTACAGAGTTGCCAGCACTTATCAATCTTTTTATTTTTTATCTTAGTCATTCTGATTGTGGTTAGGTGCTATCTCATTGTAGTTTTGATTTGCATCTCCCTTATGATAAGATACGTTAAGCATTTTTCATATGCTTTGGCCATTCATATATCTTCCATAGAGAGTTGTCTCTTCAACTCATTTGCCCATCTTTTAATTGGGTTGATCTTTGTTTCTTGGGATTAAAAAGAAAACAAAAAGAGAACTGATAACCAGAATATACAGGGAACTCAAAAAAGTATTTGTCTATGGTTTCTTCTGTGTTTTCTATGAATAGTTCTTGTTTGAGGTCTTAGGTTTAGATCTTTGATCCGTATTGAGTTGATTTTTGTTAATGGTGAGAGATTCTTGAGTGAACTGACATAGCTCCCAATAAAGTTCAATAAAGCCCAACATGGTGGTGCAGGTAGTAGGGCACTGCTGCACAATATATGAGAAGGCCGAGAGTTCAAATCCCAGGTCAACCTGAAGATGTTGGGTGCACCCATAATCCTGGCTGGTTGAGATGCTGGGGAAAGGATTGTGGCATGGAAAGACCCTATCTGGGGTCTCTTTCTCTGTCATGAAAGAAGAAGTGAAACAAACAGGAATTTTCTTGCTTGAACTTGTGCAGAATATATTTTTAGTACATAATTTTAAAATTTTATTTATTTTTTTTATGAACTGCTGTAGCAACTAACAGAAGGGACTTGGGTGCCCTAGCTGACTGACCCACAAATACATGGCCACTGTTTCTTGTTACTGATTTTTCTGGACACCCATTTATTTCCTTACAGAAATGTCTGGCCATCAAGGTATAAACAGGGTTGCTCATTTTTAATGTAACATGGTTATATTTTTTAGAGCAATACCAAATTGGGCTATTTGGGTTGGAAGGTTTTTTGAGCCTTAACTAGTTTATTGGTGTCATGCAATCATTCCTTTAAGATGAAAGAATTCTCCCCATCTCTTATTAAATAATTTTAAATGCCCATCTAAATTTTAAGCTCCCTAAGACACTCAGCATCTTGCAGAGACCTGCTTATTTACTCTCTTTTGCTAGGCTACAACCATTCTCAGTAAATCAGTAGTGACCTTTCAAAATGTGATCATCAAAATCCAATGGTAAATAGCTGAGATGATGGATATGCCAATGATCCTGATTTAATCATTATTTGTTTAGGCCCCTACCATTCAAATATGTTTCTTTTGGTTTACCTTTTTTTTTTTTTAGTTATGTATTTATCAAGGAGGGTTATGTCTATTAAAAACAAATTCCAAATTAAATATAATAACATTCAATACAAGTTAGTTCTTATTCTACAGCTTAGAGTTTGCTTCTTAGTCACTCAGATATATAGAACCCTTCTATAAAGTGCTATGCCTTACCCTAAGATTACATAGTACTCCTCAAACCCTATTCATCCAAATGATTAAAGAGAATGACTGTAAGATTGCAAATTACTATGTATTGTAGTCTTGCACTGAAAAGTCACATTGTACCCTCCAAATACATACAGTTATTCTATGTCAGTTTAAAAAAAGAAGAAAAAACAAAAGATCCTGGTTTGACTACCTCCCTCCAGAAAGGAAGAGTTTCCTTTCAGATAAGGGCTACCCCTTTCCTCACAAGAGGTTTCTGAGGAAGCTAGTTTCACTATTAGCACTTCTGGCCTCAAATTTCTTTGGGATCTTTTTCTTCCTTTTTTTTTTTTTCTAATTTTCTTATGTGTGTGTGTGTGTGTGTGTGTGTGTGTGTGTATATATATATATATATATATATATATATACACATATATATATATATGTATATATATATATATATATATATTTACATTCAAATGCTGTATGCTGTATGCTTGTACAGCTTACAGAATGGATTTTCTCACCATGAAAACATTATGTATTAGTCCAATAAAAAATATTGCCATATATATTATCATCACTTTATAACTCATTGTCCTCAGTGTTCCATTGGAACATCGAGCAAAGACATCTCCTGATATCCTGGAATTCTGGACAGTCACTTGGGTTAAGACCATGTAAACACTGGATACCAGCAGATTCCACCACATCTCATATTCTTGGCACCCTGACGCATGGACAAAAAGGCAAGACCTCTTGGCCATCTCTCCTCTCCTCTAATCCTGCCTGCCTCACATTTGTCTGCATGGGATATCTTACCCTAATTTCTACCATTCCCACTCATGGTAGGCACACCCTTCCACAACTCTCAAAGGCTTCACATAATGTGGCTTCCATCTTCTGGTCTTCCTAGAAACCACAGTTTCCTTTCCTCTCTCTTTTTTCTTCCCTGCTTCTGAAAACAGGGACCTGAGAGCTGGAACAACTTTCTTATGAAGCAAAGGTTGAAAGAATTGTGGAGACTATAGGGCTGATAACCTTGATCTGCCAAAAACGTTTTATCTGTTGTAACCACCCACTTCTGTTGTTGTAAAAAAGCAAAATACCTCTTATTTGTTTAAGCTGCTTTTTGGTTAGTGTGTTGTTGCTAACAAACAGCCAAAACTGAACTTAAAAAATCATCATTCCTGATTCTATCCATCCCCCACAATTTTAATACTGCTAAGCCTGGGAAATTCTGACTTCAAGCCAGACATTTCAGTTTTCTGAATTTCCTTTCTTTCCATTTTGTCTGGCACCCAAATAATCACCAGGTCTTTATACCAGTATTCTACTATTGATTCTAATTTTTCTATCTTAATTTTAGCTCTTATAATTTTGATCTGAGTCTTTGTACTCTTATACCATGGGAACTACCTTGACTTCTTAATGGGTTTCCCCTGCCATCAGTCTTATGCCTACCCATACATTCATTTTTGATGTTGCTAAAGTCATCTTTCTAAGATGCAAATCTTATTAATTCTCTTTGCTGCTTGAAAAAAATTGAAGAGATTGCACTGCATTCAAAGTAAAGTCTGGATATGCCTTCCTTTTTGGTTCTTCTCTATCTAGTCCTATTAACTGTCATCCTATACTCTATTTGATCTGAATAACTTCTAGTTTCTCTGATGTCTTGGTATGTTCACACATAACTATATGCTCTACCCATCACCTGCTGAACTCCTTCTTACTCTTCAAAACCCAGCTACTATAGCTTTCCTTTTTTAGGAAGTTTTCCCCATAGGAATTGGATACAGGTTATTATAATTTGTCTAATTCATATATTGAGCATTGTAATGGGAGAGACTGAAAACTTAATTTGATTATTGTATGTAAAGATGGGGACTTTGGAAAGAGATTAGTGATTGGTGGTTAGGGCTGGACCCCTATGATTGAGTGCTTGTAGAATGAACCAGACAGATTCTTGGAACACAGACCATGCTTTCTGCATGTGCTTGCCATCCTTTCTGCTTCTGTCATATTGTAATGATGGCCCATGCCTTTGAACTTTCCTATTACTGGAATTGTGAATCAAATAAACCTCTATTATTTATTACTTATTCACTCCCAGGTATTTCTGTTATCAACACAATAATGCTATGCTAAGTCTATGCAAATAGTATGGCTCTCTTGTTATAGCCCTACTAACATTGCTTGTCACTTGCTCTCATGTTGTGAGATTAGGGAGATTAACTTCTAAGCCTGTAGCCTGTCATTACAATATAGAACTGGGAACAGAAGAGATATACAATAAATATTAACACATGGATGCAGGAAGGGACACAGCATAGGATATACTATAAGCCTGGAAACCCTTCATGTGTCTCTCTAGAGAAGCAGTCATATTATTACCCCTCAATCTTGAAGGGAAAGGCCACAAAGTATGTTTAACTAAAGGCATTTCATCCTCAAGGTCTGTCTTGAGGCACTCATATTTTCTTTTTCAGGATCCATACTAAATGACCTAAAAGTTCTAGAATGAAACAAAAATTAAATAGCACTAAGAAATGAAACATATAAAGTGTGCTAATATGGTGTTAGGGAACATTTGCTTCTATCATTATAAAATGTTTCATTAGCTCCTGGCATAAAGAGAAATTAAATTTTTCTCAAAAATTAATTTTCATGGTGCCATGTATGATATGATATTTTATGATAAGTGCTATAAAGTGAAAATCATGAAATTTTTTAATAAAATTTTTAGTGTTTGTTATTTATTTATTAATATTTATAATTTATTTTTAAATTAGGAAAATTTTATATAATTTCCTTTCTTTCCTTTTCTTTTCCTTCCCATTCCTTTTTTCCTTTTCTTTCCTCTTACTGGAAGAGGGCACATGCACTTGCCAGAGAGAGAGCTAACTTCCTCCAAATGGGTTGTGGTTACCCACAATAATTTCTCCTCCATTTATTCACCTTATCAATATATTGGGCATGCACACACACACATACACCCCTGGTATGTTTTTCAAACTACTGGGGCTGGGATTCCTAATGTTGTGAGCCCTGTAGTCATGTAGTCTTTATGCACAGTACTTAACCAATTGTTCTCTTAAACATATTCTGAGAAGCAGGATCGTACATTCTCAGTTGTATGTGACTCACAATGAAGATAATTATTATGGAACAATGCATGACGAATAGAGCAAAAATTTAGGGTGCACTTACATATTGCAATCTGTATATTTATGATATAAACTTTTGTTTCTAACACAAATTATTCATTTTTACATTCTTTTAAAGATACTATTTTAAAGACTCATTTTTACATTCTTTTAAAGATCTCAAGAATGCAAGAAACATTAATAAATCTTAATTTGCAAAGTATGAATTGTGTGCTTGTTCTGCCATAAGACCATTGCAAACTATTTTGTGAATTTCAGGGTGAATATGAATTGTAGTTGGAACTCTAATCTGCCTTCTAACATAACAGAAAACTAGTGTAGATTTGTCAGGCTTCTCAAGGAGCAAACTAGAGCATAATAATTATCTTAATGATATGAAAACAGCTACAGTCTTTACCATTTACTACCTACCGGACAGCATAATAAATAATTTATGTGTCTTATTTTATTTTTTCTCAGAATAACTCCTCACTTCATCTTAGAGATAAGAAAATAGGAAAGTGAAATTATTGAGAGGCAGAATTTTAATGCAGGTGTGTCTCCTTCAGACCTCTGCCACTCATTTCATTATACTGCTGACTTTCCTGAAGACATAGCCAGTCATCACTTCTATAGTCTGACTTCAAGGTCTCGGGAAAAGGCCAATACTTTACCTTCTATACTCCATCTCAGCCTCAATTCCAACTGAAAGTTCATTCATTAAATTCAGTTTACATTGCTTTATGCTTTTTCATATACAGCATACACAGGATGGATTTGGTATAAGTCAATCCACAATGTGATCTGAGATTTAAAAGTCTGTGATCATTGTTCTGTTTCACTTAGGATAATCTTGGGCATATGATAAGCATTTAAAATCTGGCCCCCAACTGAAGATATTGTCAGTAAGTGAGATTAATGAAAGGAGTAAAGAAGAGATGGATGTGGGGATAAGGTCCAGTTGTAGGGAAGAGTACATTGGAACATAGGAGGAAGGTTAACATCAGTGTAAACATGGTTTATCTAGCTTAGGATTCCTTAGGGCATGGGTAGTTCCGGCACTGGAATTATCTCAGATATAATTCCAGCTCAAATGTTTTTGAGTCTCACCAAAATAAGCATTGTCTAGATAATTCTTACATAATTTATTTAACTCTAGAATTTTATGCTTGTGTTTATTTTTTGAGAAATTTTTAAATGGGATCCTTGTATAGACTTTCATCTTGTTCCAAAGGGATAAATTATTTTCTGTCTCTAAATTTAATAAACTGTTCCTTGTAGTCAGTCAGCCATAAACTACTCAGTAGCTATTGTGTGATTCATGATATAACCCATGAACATTTATAGATTAGCTGAAATATACACTAACAATAAATAATTACAGCATACTCTATCTATAGTTACTCTGTACATACTACATTAATCCTACAATGAATTTTTTCTTAAGAGAGATTTTTGCTATAGGGAGCATGAGTTTGCCAGAGAAAGCAAAAGAGATAGAGAGAAAGAAAGTGAAAAATTGCCCTCTGGGGTGGGGCACACCGCAATCCCTTTTCCTCCATTCTCCTTTTGGGATTTTGGGCATTCACACACACACAGTGGGCATGAATTTCAAGCCACCAGTCCGGGACTCTGTCATTGGTCATGTGAGAGTACACCACCTAGACCACTATGCCACCTCCTGGTCCCCAACTGAATCCTTTTTTTTGTTTTGTTTTGTTTTTGTTTTTAAAATATTTTTTAGAGATTTTTGTCATAGGACACATGTGCTTGCTGGAGAGACAGAGATACAGAACGCAAGAAATCACTCCCCAAAGAGGATGACCAGGCCACAATCCCTTCTCTTCCATTCTCCTCTAGGGATTTTGGGCACACATGCACATGCGCCTGGCATTAGTTTCAAGCTACCAGATCTGGGACTGGACCTATGGTCAACCATGTGGAAGTCCAGTGCTTTAATTACTAGACCACCTGCTGGACCCCCAGCTGAATGCTTTTTTAAAGATAGGAGAGCTTATAAATTCATGCTAAGAGAAATTTATATCCCTTATTGAGGTCAGTTTGAAAATCTCTCTCAAATAATTGTATATACCTTTAAACCAACTTACTGCCAAGACCTCACACAAAGATGCATATACAAGGAAGCCCTAGCCATGGTGGCACCATGGTAGCTCAGCACTCTACAATGCTGAAAGCCATATGGAAGGTCGGATTCAGTTCCTGGACTGACTTATACACACCAAGCATATGCATGCATGCCTGTGATACTTGCTGCCTGAAAGCTAGGTAGTGGGGAGCAGGTATGGCATGAATGCTATTGAGGGTATTTGTCTTTTTCTAAATAAATTAAATAAACAACTTAATTCACTTTAATAAAAGATATAAAGAAATTTACTGGAGTACTTCATATAATAACAGAACCTTGAGACAACTCAAGTGTCCATCGATATGAAATTGGTTAAATAACTTATGGCATATCCATATAAATAAATATTTTATAATTCTTAGAAGAGAAAGATATGGAGTGCGGATATGGAGAGAAGTATAAGATATATCATTAAACAGTAAAGCAAGTTGCAGAATATGATGTGTACTATGTCTCATTTAAGTAAAATAAAGTGCTAGATATTATATGTACTTGAGTGTGCAGACCTAAGTTCTGGAATGATACACAAGAAACTGAATAGTGGATTTCCTAGATGATTAAAAATAATAAGCAAGAGCTAGAGAGGCAAAAATGAACTTCTATTTTTTACTTTACATGCTTTAATATTTACCCTTAGTATGATTTATGTTTAAGGTTTTAAAAATACAAAGAAAATTATATTACAATGGTAAAAGGAAAGGCTAGAAATCAGAAAAGAACTGATAGTTTCTTTGAAGGTGTATTAGTTTTCCTAGGGTTACTATATCAAAGTAGCACAAAACGAATGGTTTAGAACAACAAAAATTGATTGTCTCACAGTTTCGGAGGCCAGAAGTCTGAAATGGCTGTGTCAGGAGGTCTGATTCCTTCTGAGGGCTATAAAGGAGTATCCATCTACACAGTCATTTAATACTGTCTTGTGTTCACAGAGTTTACAGTATATCAGAGAAAATATAAGTAAGAGGGAAGCAAGAAATATTCCAAGTAGGATAGCATCAGAAACACTCTGGAGCTGAGTGAAAGCATCACCCATCGAGTTCAGAGTAGGATGTTCAGAGACTAAGAGAGAAGTGGGTAAATAGCAATCAAATTAATCTGTGATCATGATTTTCATGGTTAGCTCATTCTAATGACACAAACTGCAAAATTGTGGCAGTGAATTACACTTCTTCAATTTTGTTCTGTTTAAAAACACTTATCAGATAGGCCACTAAGCTCTATCTCCTTTTATAAAACATAACAATTTTTACGAGCACAAAAACAGGAATGTAGACCAATTGAGATCCCAGAAATAAACCCCCAAAACATACAGACAACTAATTTTTTTTTTTTTTTTTTTTTTTTTTTGTTTTTTTTGGAGAGGTTTTTTTGCTATAGGGCGCGTGCGCTCGCCAGACAGACAGAGAGAGAGACAGAGAGATAGAAAGCAGGAAATCACCCCCCAGGGGGGATGGCCACGCCGCAATCCCTTCTCCTCCATTCTCCTCTCGGGATCTTGGGCACGCACGCACACGCGCCCGGCGTGAGTTTAAGCCGCCGGGTCCGGGACTCGAACCGCGGTCGACTACGTGGGAGTCCAGCGACATAGCCATTACGCTAACTGCTGGTCCCAGACAACTAATTTTTTGACAAAGGCACCAGTCAATCCAGTGAGAAAAGAAAACCTCTTTAGTGAGTAGTGCTGGAAAAACTGGGTATCCACTTGCCAAAACATGACACTGGACCCCTATCTCTCACTGTTAACAAAAAACAACTTGCAATGGATCAAAAACCTAAACCTCAAACTATAAAACTACTAGTGGAGGGGCCGGCAGGTGGCATGGTGCTTAAGGGCACTGGACTCCCATATGGTCAACCACGGTTCAAGTCTCAGACCTGGTGACTTGCTTTCTCACTTTCTGGTCCTTTCTTTCTCTCAAATTTAAAAAAAAAATCAACAAATAAAGCTAAATAAAATAATTCTTTAAAAAAAAAAAACCTGCTAGTGGAAAACACAGGGGAAACTCTTGGAGAAATTGGAGTAGGCAAAAACTTCTTAAATAAAACCCCCAAAGCACAGGCAATAATCCTCCAAATAGACAAGGGGGATTATATCAGATTAAAAAGCTTCTTCACAGCAAAAATAGCTGCCCTTTTAAAATACAGTACCAAATTAAACATCTTTGTTGAGGAGTAAGATACATTTTGCTCCAGTGAAATATTTGCAGTGAATAAAGTTTATTTTGATAAAATTGCCTTATTTTGAATTTTAAAAGAATATATATAACTAGGTAAGTCATTCTATTTTGTGAAGGAGAGATCTCTAAAAACATTGCTTTAAAAATGAATAAGCATCACACCTCAGTTGCAGTGATACAGTGGCAGCAATGCCACCCTGCAATGTTGGAGCCACATGGAAGGCTGGGGTTCAGTTTCTGGGTTCACCTGTATATGCTCAGCCTGCATACATGTGTGCCTGTGATGGTAACCCTGTTGAGGGTGCCTCTCTAAATAAATAAATTAATCAATAAACAAACTGAAAAATTGCTAACCATCAATATTTGATATTATCCCACTTTAGAAACTGATTATGAAGTTTTCTATTTTGATGATGTTTACATGTAATGGAACTTGAAGTCAAAAGGCATGATGGTATATACGATTGACTTGTCATTTATGTTTGGAAATCTTAGTCTTGCTTATAACCCATAGCAATGAGCCAACATCCAATGAGACACAATTGTGTGTGTTTCTCCCCTAAATAAGCATCAGCTGAGAAGTGGCCATATATTACACTAGGAAAGAATTTTAGGTTAATGCACAAAGAACTCAGGGAGAAGGAAAAATGAAACAAATCGTAAGCAGATGAATTAGTTCTTTTTGATTAAATTTATTAACATGACATCAATATTTGGAATACTTCTTTATATTTCTCATACATTCCAAATCTCTGAAACAATATGAAGTTTTCTTTTTTAACCTACAAGGCCTTTAAATTAGCTAGGATGAGGCCAACATAATTCTGCTGGCTGAAGTCTATTCTAAAAGGCACCCTATAGCCTCAATTTAGAAGGACATATGAGTCTCTGGGCTTTGTAGAATTTGGACTGGAAAATCTAGTGAGACGGGGCCTATGAAATGACTAATGCTTCCCACTTCCAGTGAGCTAGAAACCCCAAGGAAAGCAGCCTTTGTTGTGGTCTCTCAGCACTTTTGGTTTTGGTTCCAGATGGAACCCAGAAGGGTAGATGTGAATGCAAATGAAAAGAAAGAGTGAATTTATATATTTAGATATCTGAAAACGTTCAGCCCTTTTTGATTTGTGAACAAAGAAATATGGGGGTGGAACTGAATGTATTACTCTGGGTCCCCTCATATGTTGAAGAGTCTGAATCAATGTGGGTAATAAGAAACTAATAACAACAACACAACGATAAGAAAAAGTCACTTCACATTTCAAAAGAATAAACCTATTATTTGTAGGTGGAAGCAGTGATTGCAAATTAGGCAGTAGGTTATGAAGATATTTTAAAAGACAACTTTTTTTTTTTTTTAAAGGAATTACTTTGTTTAACCTTATTTATTCATTTCAATCTGATCAAAAAGGGACAGAGTGTGAGAGACAAAGTGAGAAAGTAAGCTGCCAGGTCTGGGACTTGAACCACGATTGGTCACATGGAAGTCCAGCACCCCCAACCACCATGTTACCTGCCGGTCCCTAAAAGACAACTTTTAATGACTGTGTATTTACCAAAAGTGGTGACACCAAACAACAAATGTTTGCCATATATTAAGCATGACCTAAAAAGTGAGTGTTTGTTTTTAGTGGCTAGACAGAGGCATGGTGGTAACATGCTTGCAAGTGTACGCTTCTTAGGGCCTTATGCTGTAGGATGGACATTCTTCTATGTGCCCATGACCCAGGCTGGATGAGGCTGGGAGAATGGAGCATGAAGACCCTGTTGAGGGTGCTCATCTCTCTCTCTCTCTAAATAAATAAGCTTTTAAAAAGGTTTAGAAGTTAATATGCATATTTAATTTAAATGTATTCTAACAACATAAAAATTAAACACCTATAAAACATACCTTTATGACAGACAGTTCTTTCCACATATTCTTACATTTTTTATACAAGTTAATCAGACTTCTAAAAAGCATTCTAACAGAAGTCTAACAGTTACTCCCCTAAGATATTTATTAATTACATAGGGGAAAAATGTAACTTTCAGTGGAAATACCCAGAAGTCACTACCTTCATCAAATGAGCAAGAAAAACACATCATCACTTCGGCAGCATTTTATCACAAACGTATAATTTCATTTGATCAGTACAAAACATTATACAACTCCAAACTGAAAGGTTTTCTGCAAAATAACTAATCTTCACTCTTCAAAATTGTCAAGGCCATAAACAAAAACAAAAACAAAACAAAACAAAACAAAAAACAAAAACAAAGACTGTGGAATGGTCACAAATTAGATTAGAGAAGATTAAGAGACATAATAACCAACAGCACTCTAGAATCTTGGATTGGGTTGTGGAACAGAAAAAGAACATTGCTGGAAAAACTAGTGAAATTTGAATGAGGTGTTTAAGGATATGTATTGGACCAATATTATTTTTTCATTTCTTTTTTTCTTCTTTTTAAAAATTTGTTATAGGGTACATGTGCTCACTGGAGAGAGAAAGAGTGAGGGAGAGAAAGAGAGAGAGGAGATAAGAAAGCATTTTCCAGGGGTGATGACCATGCCACCATCCCTTCTTCTTCATTCTCTTCTTGGGATTTTGGGCATCCATGCACATGCATCTGGCAGGTGTGAAGACAGCCCACAAGCTAAAGAGGAACTGAATCTATCCATTGTATTTACAGTAGATGCCACTCTTCAGGAAACACCAATCGTGTGAGTTGGGAAGGAGAAAGGAAATACCATTTATAGGGAGACTGTGTTACACCAAGAACCAAGGTAGGCACTTCTTATGTACTACTGCATTGAGTTATTACAACTGTTTGAAGTGGATATTGTTATCCTCATTCAACAGATGAGGAGACAAAGACTTGGATAGTTTGGCAGAAGCTTTTCTGAAGTTACACAGCCTTATTAGGTACAATGACTAGTACATTCTAACTTTCTTACGTATATTTTTTTACATTCAAGCACTGTACACCTTTGCAGTTCATAAAATGCATTTTCTCACCAAGAAACATGTATTAGTCCAATAAAAGATATTGCCATATATATTATCATCACTTTATAATTCATTGTCCTCAGTGTTCCATTGGAACATTGAGCAAAGACATCTCCTGATATCCTGGAATTCTGGACAGTCACTTGGGTTAAGACCATGTAAACACTGGATACCAGCAGATTCCACCACATCTCATATTCTTGGCACCCTGACGCATGGACAAAAAGGCAAGACCTCTTGGCCATCTCTCCTCTCCTCTAATCCTGCCTGCCTCACATTTGTCTGCATGGGATATCTTACCCTAATTTCTACCATTCCCACTCATGGTAGGCACACCCTTCCACAACTTTCAAAGGCTTCACATAATGTGACTTCCATCTTCTGGTCTTCCTAGAAACCACAGTTTCTTTTCCTCTCTCTCTTTTTTCTTCCCTGCTTCTGAAAACAGGGACCTGAGAGCTGGAACAACTATCTTATCTTATGAAGCAAAGGTTGAAAGAATTGTGGAGACTTTAGGGCTAATAACCTTGATCTGCCAAAAACATTATCTGTTGCTGCAACCACCCACTTCTGTCTTTTTTTTTTTTTTTTTTGGTGTGTGTGTGTGTTGTTGTTGTTGTTGTTGTTGTTGTTATTGTATAAGAGGAAAATACTTCTTATTTGTTTAAGCTACTCTTGGGTTAGTGTACTGTTGCTCACAAATAGCCAAAACTGAACTTAAAAAATGTGCTTGTCTAGTACAACGATTAGATTTTGAATCATAGATTTATCTGACTTCAAACCCATGCTTCATAGACTAAGAAACAAAATAAAATGAAACAAAACCCTCTGTACTAAGAAACAAAGGTTGTGTTTGTGAAACATTTACAGACCAATTAAATCTTCATCAAGGAAGACTCAGATGGCCACAGATGACATCCCTAAATATAACCAGCTGTGCTTTAAAATGGTTACAGTCGGTCAAAGTGGGTCTAGGCAAGAGTGCAGGATCCAGTCCAAATCATCCCCTTCTGTGGAAAAAGCCTCAGAGCACCTTTCTGTCTCATGCTGCATCACTCATGTAATTTGTACTTTTGAATAATAGCATATTAGGAAATCAGTTGTTGCCCAAAGATTTAAAAGTAATTCCCATGGTAGACAATGAACACATATTTACATATGACTGTCTATCATCAAGAAAATATTTGTTTTAATACAATTCTCGAAAGTCATCAGTCCTCTTCTGTCATGTGTTCTCAGTTCTCCAAAGAAATTTATAGTTTATGACATTTATTCGTTTGTTTTGTTCTATCGATTCCTTTTACAGACATTTGTTTAATGTCTACATGAGTCAACCACCACCCTTGCCCTTAAGGAGTTCTAACAGAGAAAACAGTTATGTAAACACATAATTGCTATAGAAGGTACTAAATGCTGGAATGGATTGTTCTGGACACAGTGTTAGCACAAGGGCTCATGATCAATTCTGCTGTATAAATGAGATGCTCCAGTTGTAATTTGCAGTACGTTGAAGTTCATCAGGGAGGTGGGGTTGATGGACTTTCCTAGCAGAGGATGCAACAGAGGCAGGGGTGGGGGCAGGGACAAAGCAGTGGCTCTCCTCCTGTGCCAATGCCAGCAAAGGAGTGGGCATCCTTTACATCAGAGACTAACTGAGCCTTGATTTATGAGTTGCTAATTTTCTTCTATACTGTGCCTATTAGCTTGTGATTTAGTCTTTAGCCATAAAACACACAAGACAATCTGGAACAGATTGGAAATGGATTTTGTCTAGTTGTTTGGGGACTGGGTACTGCAGATGGTGTCAGTTACTAAAACTCTGAAGCAGTTTGTTCAGAACTCAACCCAGCCATATCAGCTCAGGCTTTGATATTGTCAGTTATCATCAAGCGTGCCCAGTGAGAAGCTGGCATTTTCCTGTGGAAAATGTGCTCTCATCCTTGGCATGCAATGACATATTAAGGGTAGTCTGTTTTAATGGAGGAACCTAAAACTCCATGGCCCCAGTTATGAGAGAAGGTGTCCTGGAAAAATTTCAAGGTATACAATTGTCATTTTTAGCTTCTCTTAAATTCTCCATTGGTTTTTAAATAGCTCATTATTTCCTGAACTTGAATGCTGTTGCTGCGTTTTGATCATTACTTGCAGAGTGGTTGTCACAACTCACTGTGTGGGATGAACTGACTCTTTCATTTAAAGCCAAGTCTGGTGAGTATGTCTTTATACATCACATATCTTTAGGTTTCCACACTTTCTGCTTCAAAAGACTAATGCTGTGGGTCTGTCCCAGGTTGCCTCCCTTTCTACTCAGCATAGTCACTGGTCTTACCTTCTCTGTCTCATGCTCTACAGACCTGCCTTCTGCCATTACTCCTCAGTAACTCACAACCACATAGCATTTCAAGTTGATCTTCAGAATATGTCACTTTTCTGGTGTTCTGGGATCTCACTGTCTCCTACCAAATATGCCTGCTTCACCTAGCAGGACTGAGCTAACACTGCTTTAAAGTTAAAGTCCTGGCTTTGTTTTAGAACTTCACAGTTGTTACCCTGCCCACATCTGATACTTTGTGGCTCCTTAGTGCTTGATCTTTCAAAGGTCAGCTGTGTCTTAAGGTTTCTTGTATTGTCCAACTGTGGTTGGTCAAAAACAAAGAAGAGGACATAGCATAGACACTACTAATTTCTTATGAGTCCCCATACACTACCTGAAGTGTCCCTCTTAATTGGAGCTGTGTATATGACTGAATGGTTTAACACCTAAGGCTGATAAATGGAGAAAATGCACTGTCTAGGAGGATAAATTGTTCAAAGGTTGGTCGTTATTTTTTAACATTCCCTATGGTATTTCATAAAGCTTCAAAACCTTATTTTAATTGTACTCTAAAAAGTTTATTGAAAGAAAAATTATATAATAATTCATAGAAAAGCCATATGTTCCCCAAAGTGTGCTCTATTGAATACAGTTCTTTGGGAAATTAGTCAGTAGATGATGCTAAGTCAAAAAAAAAGAATGATGTATATAAGCTAAACTAAGTTTTGGTTAAAAGATGAAGTAAATTTTACCTAATTTCATTGTCAATAATAAGATGTCCTACAAAGAAATTTTTATAGTTTCATAAAGGTGATTTTAAAAAAGTGTTTAACAAGTTGCAGCTGATACTAAAGATTGCTTAACTATCTCAGTGTCTCGGTCTGTTTTATGCTGCTATAAGAGATTGCAACAGACTGGGTAATTTATAAAGAAGAGAAGTTAATATTGCTTCATGGTTATGGAGATTGGAAAGTTCAAGAACATGGTGCTGGCACTTGGTGAGAGTCATCCCTTGGCAGAAGACAGCAAATTGGGATATAATGTGTCCTCTCATCAGGAGCCCACTCCCAGACTATCTACCCTAGTCTTGTGGTAATGGTATAGATCCATGTGTGAAGGTAGAGCTCTCATGGTCGAGTCATCTTTGGTCATCCTTAATACTGTTACAGTGAAGATTAAATTTTGAACACATGATGTTTTGGGAGATATACACACAAACCTTAGCATTTGAGAGAGTGTTAATTTCCTGAGAAGATAGTCATTTTTGATAAAATCTCTTTGACTAGCTATTAAAAGATCTAGGACCAGGAGACTCAGCTGTTCTGAGGACTAGTTATATTAAAAAACACAGAACTAAAAAATCATGTGGGATTATTTGTTCTGTGATGGATCATGAGTGAAAACTTATCTGTGGCAAAAAGAACCAAAAGAAAAGAAAATACCACAAAGCTATATGGAAACAATTGTCATTCATTTACTATTTCTTAAAAATTACAAACAAAAGAAATATTTCGTGTTGACAGACATCTCTCTGGCACAACTAAGAAATCATTTCTGGGAGTAAACAAGTTTTTGAAGTAGCTGCAAGTTTCCTTTTGCAGTAAGTGACACATGATGCACATGATAAAATCATGTACTCTGAGAACAGGTCCAGTATTTTGTTCATTTATACCAATTTTCTTGTGTGCTGATAGTGAACTCATTAGTCACACTGTAAATTATGCTACGGAATTTAATTTTCAAAGTGAGACTTCATTTCTGAAAAGTATTAGTTATATTTTACATGCTGACTCAGAGGCACTCCATTATTATGTCTCTGAAATTGTTCATATACTATGGAGTTCTCCTGTGAAATTCACTTGGGTGCTGAGCATTGAGGCCAGGGTTGCATGATGACAAGCAAAGAGAAGAATGTAGATTTAACATTAATAATAGCATAGTGGTCAAGGGTGGGACAATAGGTTCAGACTAAAGAGCTCCCATTTCAGCTCTATCACTCACCCTCTTTATGACTCAGTGTAAATTAAACCCCTGTGCTTCAATTTCTTCTTCTGTGAAGGCCTGCCTTGTGAGCTTGTTGGGAGGATTAAATAAATTAGGAACATAGAACCATTCATAACAAACATTAGAGACTTAATAAACGAGGCCATGACTAGAATTAAATATCATGTGCTAATAGTTACATTGTGTACATCATACAACATATTTATGAGTTAGAAGGTTTTAGCTTCATTTAATAGAAATTCTAAACACATGGTGCACAGTTTAAGAAATTTATTTGGTATATGATCAGAACTTAGACACAATCTGTATAATTCTAAAACTGATTACTCATCGTATCATTCTAGGATTAAACCCAGGTAAAAGTATCTGGGTTTCTTTTTTTCTTTTTTTTTTTTTTAAATGTCAGAAGGCATGTGCATGTGCATGTATGCAAAAGACAGAAAGAGAGAAAGCACTCCCTAACAGGACCTGGTTATTCCAAAGTCCCTTCTCAAATTCTCCATACCACCAGGATCCTAAGCATGCACTCATATACCTGTTGTGAAGTGAGGTACAAGGATTTGAACCCTGGTTGGCCATGTGGGATTTGACTTCCTCTGTACAGTGCCTAACTAACCAAAAGGGCCAACTCACGTGAGTTTTTTTTGTTCTTTTAAAATTTTTTTTCTTTTTTTTTTTTTTTGCCACAGGGCATGTGTGTTTGCCAGAGAGAGACAGTGAGAAGGAAAGTGAGAAATCAACCCCCCTCCCCCAGTGGGGATGGCCATGATGCAACCCCTTCTCTTCCATTCTCCTCCTGGGATTTTGAAAACACACACATGTGTGAACCTGGCATAAGTTTCAAGCCACCAAGTCTGGGACTTGAACCGCGCAGTCGGCCATATAGAAGTTCAACACCATAACCACTATGCCACCAGCTGGCCCCACACCTGAGTTTCTTTATATATAAAAATATTTTTCCTCTTACTTTTTCTCACTTGTTTATTTCACAATAATATGTACTTTTGCTAGGATATTGGAAAATAAAATATTAAAAAAGGGAGAGCAGCAGATAGTGTAATAGTTATATCACTGGACTCCCACATAGTCGAATGTGGTTCAAGTCTCAGAGCTGGCAGCTTACATTCATTCCAAGTGCATGTGCATGTGTGCCCAAAATCCCGAGAGGAGAATGGAGAAGAGGAGATTGTGGTGTGGCCATCCCCCCAGGGGGTGATTTCTTGCTCTTTTTTTCTCTGTCTCTTTCTCTCTGGTGATCACACATGCCCTATAACAAAAATCTCTCTAATAATAATAATAATAATAACAATAATAAAAGGAAATGTACAGTACAGGAAATATAATCAATTTTCCCATATATCTATATATGCATTCTATGTGTATTGCATACATATGGAATTTATTACATGTGCCTGTATTTTATAAAATGAAATTAGACTGTATACTACATTCGGCAATCATTTATTTTTTATACACTGATAATATATCACAGATATGATGGAGAGATTTTAATGGTAATGAGAGTGGAGTGGGATATCTCAACATAATTTGATTTGTGTATTAATAGAACACATAGAAGCTAAACCAGAGATCTCTGATCTATGTGTAGGATAGTAGCTTAGGAACCTATTATATTATAATTCTTCTGGGGAAAGGAGTTGACGGTGTGAATTAAGATGGTGGAGACAGGGCCAGAATACTAGAGATGACAGGCAGTGAAGGAAGGGGAATAATCTAAGATAAATTTTGGAAATCTTCAGGCTACTGGGTGGACAAGTGAGAGGGGAGATAATGGTTTGATTATAAAGCAAGGTTTTGGGGGAGAGATGTTCAGTTTAGTTAGTAGGTTTCAAATTGTTGTGGAATATGTAGGTAGACTATTCAAGGGACAGTGGGATAAAATGATTAAATATAAAATTCTGAAGAAAGTATAAAGGTGGTGCTATTCATTAAAATTCTTTGTTTCTTAAAATCAAGAGGAATGTTTCTCTGACATTCATTCACTGGGAGTTATGAGAATCTGCAAAAGCCTAGTGATGATTTCTAATTTTTCCGGAATGTTTATGTTCTACCATTGCTTGTTCAACTTTATAAGGTGAAGTGGTAGTTAAAGGTGCTGGGCTCCCACATGGCTGACTGTGATTTGAGTCCTGGACCTGGTGACTTGAAAAATCATACCAGGTGTGCGTGCCCCAAATTTGTGCCCCAAATCACAGGAGAATGGAGAAGAGGGGTTGTGGCGTGGTCATCCCTCCTGGGGAGTGATTTCTCAGTTTCCCTCTCTCTGTCTCTTTCTGTATATCTCTGGTGAACTCATGCACCCTGTGACAAAAACATAAAATGAAAAAGAAAAAAGCCAACAATGTTGATTCACTAGTAGAATTGGCTTGGACTCAAATTCTTTGGCATAACAAACAGAATCAGTCACAACTGAGATCAATTTCCCTCACTGGAATGCTTCTTCTGCCATCCTGCATACTAGCTGTGAAGATCTACTTGCCGTTCCCCTATGCCATCTCCTCTGTCTAGAAGACCTAAGATCTTTTGGAAACAGACTAGGTTATTATTATCTCTTGTGAGAAACTTTCCTTTATTCAAAAAATATGCCCACTCTTCTTCCCACCCAAAAGAATCTGTACTCTTAGCTGCAATTTCAGAAAACTTTTATCACACATATTATATATACTATATCTTTATTACTTGCGGTAAAGTATTCTATTCAATTTCCAGAAATCTTTTCTTTTTCTTTTTTTTGGAGAGGATTTTGCTCTAGGGCGTGTGCGCTCGCCAGACAGAGAGAGACAGAGAGACATAAAGCGAGAAATCAGCCCCCAAGGGGGATGGCCACGCTGCAATCCCTTTTCCTTCATTCTCCCATCGGGATCTTGGGCACGCATGCACATGCGCCTGGTGTGAGTTTTAAGCCACCGGGTCCGGGACGCGCACTGCGGTCGACTACATGGGAGTTCAGCAACATAGCCATTACGCTAACTGCTGGTCCCCTTCAGCTTTCTTTTTTAAGTAGTGGTGAGATTATGAATAATTTTTTCTTTCTTCAGTGATTTTAGATGGTCGGTCAGTCATTAAAAAGAAAAAAATAATATAAAGAAGAGAGCAAGTTGGCATGCATTAATCTAGAATGATGTTCATAATGTAAGTATAAAAATATAGTTACAAACAAAAACTTATATTGAATTATGTAATTTTGGGGTAAATATTTATAACAGTTACAATGTCAGATAAATAGACATCAAATCATGCTATCTGGGCCAAGAATGTTCATGAATTACTGTATACATTTTATATGATTTGGAACAAAAACAAGAAAAATATTAAAATGACTATTAATAAAAGGTCATTACCACGGTTGTTTTACACTCCAAATATGTTCTTTAAAGGTTTCTAGATTTTGGTAAGTAAAATATATTTTAATTAGATTTGTTGAGTTTTAAATTATGCAAAATATCCTCTGTAAAGTAAATACAACATTTTGTGACATTAATATTCCTAATGCTTGGCTACCCACTTTTGTCTATTTAGTGCTTGTCTAAGGAGAAATAGAGGTCAACGTTCCTTAATTATCGGCTTAAAACTTATCAGAAAGAGGGACCAGCAGGTGGCTTGGTGGTTAAGGCGCTGGATACTCCCACATGGCTGACCCCAGTTCAAGACCTGGACCTGGTGGCTTGCTTTCTCACTTTCCTCTCTCTCTCTCTCTCTCTCTCTGTGTGTCTCTCTCTGGTCAAATTAAAATCAAGTAATGAATGAATGAATAAATAAATAAATCTTTAAAAAAAACTTATCAGAAAGAAACACCAGTATTTTGCTTTGCTTAGCATCTCAAGGAAAGCTTCAAGTCCCGCTTTTGTATATTCAATTTCTCTTTTTCTTTTAGAGCTAGGGGTTCTGTCTTTGGCGGCAGAAGCTCTCTCGATGTTGGTAGAGTTTAGATTTCGAGATGGAAGAAGAAATGTTACTGTTTCTGTACATCCTTATTAGGGAGATTACAGGATTTCCCTGAGTATGAAAATCTCAAAAATCTCGAGAAAACAGCTGTCCAGTGGGGTTTTCTGTTCAGCAGAATGAGCTTCTAGTCTCGAGGATGCTCAGGGCTACAGCTGGTGCAAAGCCAGGTTTTGTTAACCTGTTTAAGGATGACTTTAAAGAGCCATTTCGTTTCTAAATATTTAAAATGCATTTGAACTGAAGAGCTTCATATGGTGTCTTATGCCTTAAAAGTTTTCAGAGTAAGTGAAGTGTGAGCATGAACCTGGTGATCACTACAGATGAATGCTTCGGAGAGAATTTCAAAAAACTAAGCAAAATTTTATTTGTCCGAAATAATTTGTAATTTCATTGCCCAGTTTAGGATTGATTCCTTAAAGAACAAAAGATCTCAGTCTTAATAGAACTTAATTTCCAGGAAAAAACAAAAGCAGCAGCAACAACAACAGTATCAGAAACTGCCAGAACTGTAAAAAAAAAAATGTAATACCCCAAAGAATCTGAACATAGAATTTCCTACCCATCCAATAAAGAGGGACCATAAAATCGCTCCACAGAGAGAAAAGTGAGCAAAGAATTCAAAATTACTCAAAGGATAGAAACTGAAAGAGAAATGAAATGATTAACTTACTAAAAATTAAGTGTTGCTTCATTGACTTATAAAATCCCAAGTTGTAAAAACTAATATAATTTCTCTCTTACTGATGAATAAAGGACTATGTCTCTAGTGGGCTCATAAAACATGGAAGGATCTTTTGTGCTTGATAACATATAGGAGAATAAGGGGGAAAAGGCCTTCAAAAGTAAGAAAAAATGTCTACCTGTTAACAGGTACAGCCAAGGTGTTTACATAGTATTAACATTCATCTGAAATCTTTATCAACAAAAATAAACCTTGCTTTCCAGTGACCTTTACTTGTATTAATAATGAAAAGAAACTGAGTCCCAGAAAAGAACACCAATGTTTTATGGAGGTGGCCTGCAGCCCCCATTTGAATCATTGAGATTAGGCAATGACCCTTTTTGGGTTATATTTATCTGACCGTTTTCTGCAGGAAAGGAACATTAATAGCCACATAAAGCGTCAACACATGCTGCACAGAAAGGACTATATAATCCTCTATTATTTCTGCCTGTAAATGACTACATGTCTAGCACTAGCCTGCGGCAGAATTGGCTGCCAGGAAACTTGACCTGCATCATGGGCTTAATGAAGCTGTAACTTTCTGTTTATAATTCTTTCCACTTTTAACTAGTATTGTATCCAGGGGAAATGAGATAATGTGCCTCTCCTTTTTTGGATCATCGAGGCTACTGACTAGTCCTCTGTGAAGGGATAAGCAAGACAATCTGGCCACGGTTCCAATTGGACCAACTCAGATTGTTCATTACTCTGAAGGATCAGTTCAGTGGGCACCTGGGAATTTTCACCCATAGGAGTTAAGTCTGAGCTGCAGATCCCGGTAGCTGTGGGCTGACTGGCAGGCTTGAAAATATCTGTATGCAATTTCCTTCTGTCTTTTCCCAGATGACAGGGAACAAGGTTGGGCCTTTCCAATAACTTCAATTTAGATAAGTTTCCCTTCAGTATCTCCAGACCTTTTCTGTCCCCTTTTTCTCATTCAGGGGGTTCAACTTTATAGAACTATTATGGACTTCTGATCTGCTTTTTTTTTCCTTTCTTTTTTTTTTTTTTTTGTCTTGTCACTACAACAAGAAAGAAAAGAATATTATATATTTTTTTTACAAAAACTGTAGTTGAAACTTGGTTTGCAATTTAAGGTCCCTCTCCCAACTTTGGAATAGACTATGGAACTGAGACCTCATTGAGTAGGTGAAGAGATTTTCAGTGAATAGATTTCTTCCTCTGGGAAGGTTGGGTGTTTGAGGAATATAGACTTCGGGGAATCTGTCCTTTCTAAGACTCTCCCAGCCTCAGCCTCCTAGGAGTGGGGGATGGGTCTGGGATGACAGCAGGTACAAATGCAGGAATTCTGGTGGAGGGGTGAGAATCTTGGGCTTTTTTTTGACATTTTGCTGTGCATTCCTGAGCTAACCCTGCCATGTTATCCTCAACTGGCAAGTTGCTTTCCTTTCTTTCCTTCTCTTCTCTTCTCTTCTTTTCTTTTTTTTTTTTCCCTTCCTTCCTTCCTTCCTTCCTTCCTTCCTTCCTTCCTTCCTTCCTTCCTTCCTTCCTTTCTTCCTTCCTTCCTTCCTTCCTTCCTCCCTCCCTCCCTCCCTCCCTCCCTCCCTCCCTCCCTCCCTCCCTCCTTTCTTTCTTTCTTTCTTTCTTTCTTTTTCTGTCTTTCTGTCTTTCTGTCTTTCTGTCTTTCTGTCTTTCTTTCTTTCTTTCTTTCTTTCTTTCTTTCTTTCTTTCTTTTTTAATAAAGTTTATCTTTAAAGTTGGGAGAGAGCGGGCGAGAGCTCCTCATCAGGGTCTTCATGTGGTTATCCCCCCGGCCTCAGTGCGGCAGGATCACAGGCCTGTGCACTTGTGCCTGGCATGTATGGGAAGACCTTGGGCTCCAGACCCAGGACCTTTCCATGCAGCTTCATTTGGCATCTCCGAGCGCTGCATTGCTGCCACACCACGGGCACTGGCCACGTTCTTTTCCCCCCCCTCTCTTGCTCCTTCTGTGTTTCTGCCCTTGGACATGCACATGAAACATGACTTCATAATCTGCTCTCTTAAGACAGTCATCTTTCCCCTCCAATAGGCCCAGTCATGCTTTCCCTTGCTATGAACTTGTTAATGTTTTCATTGGCCCTGTTTCCTTCAGACAGGAAACGCAGTTCCTTCAGCACCATGAAGTCAGAACCAGTGCAGGACGGGAACAGAGCTTGCGGATTTGCTGCTCAGGTACAATGAGGGTATTTGGCGCTTTAATTTCCTTAATTGACTTACAGGAAAGGACTACAGGAACAGTTATGGAGCCACTCTGGCTTCCCTAACTGGGAAGGAGAATGGTCCTTTGGCAGAAAGGATGCCATGCTGCAGGGGGCTTAGTTGTTGACAGAGAAGGAGAGGGAAAGAAGGTAAGATGGTCCCAAGAACTATAAGCAGAGAAACAATTATTATTTTTCTTTTTTTTGTTTCTTCCCTTCCCTTCCCTTCCCTTCCCTTCCCTTCCCTTCCCTTCCCTTCCCCTCCCCTCCCCTCCCCTCCCCTCCCCTCCCCTCCCCTCCCTTCCCTTCCCTTCCCTTCCCTTCCCTTTCCTCTTCTCTTTCCTCTCCTCTCCTCTCCTCTCCTCTCCTCTCCTCTCCTCTCCTCTCTTCTCCCCTCCCCTCCCCTCCCCTCCCCTCCCCTCCCCTCCCCTCTCCTCCTCTCCTCTTTTCTTTCTTTCTTTCTTTTAAAAATGTTTTTAGAGTTTTTTTGCCATAGGGTGCATGTGCTCGCCATAAAGACAGAGAGAGCCAGAGAGACAGAAAGTGAGAAATCACCCCCAGGGGGGATGGCCATGCCGCAATCCCTTCTCCTCCATTCTCCTCTCAGGATCTTGGGCACGAACGCACATGCGCCCAGTGTGAGTTTAAGCTTCCGGGTCCAGGACTCGAACCACAATTGACTACATGGGAGTCCAGCGATATAGCCATTATACCAATTGCTGGTCTCCGAGAAAGAATTATTTTTAAACATGAAGGTGATTTTTATGTTTTTTGACAGAAAAAAGGAGGCAGTATAAAGGATGAGTTGGAGAATAATTGATGAAGCCAGATTCTTAAGGCAAGAAGAGAATGTCTGAGGAAAGTGGAGGGAGTAGCCTCTGAGAGAAAAGGAACACCTTTTCAGATAGAGAAGGAATCCGTGAAGGTATAGAAGGGTTTAGGAACATTGTGGGTTCACCCCAGCTGCTTTGATCTTCTTAATGATCTGTTGAGACTCAGGGCATAGGGATGAAAGCTTGAGTGGAAAAGATCTGGAATGGGTGGATCACATCCTCTGGTGGCAGGCCAGGTGTGTCATCTTTATTTACGATGGGCTGCAAGTCAGTGGGTTTTAAAATAGAAGCCACTGGTTTCTAAACAAAAAGCCTAAGCCTGAAGGGAGAACTATACTAGAAAAATGTAATGAGTGAATGAATTAGCAAGCAAGGTTTGAAAAATTACTGGGTACACGAGCCTTCCTAGAAGTTCTTCGGAAAATGAATCAGAAAACCTGGGTTATAGCAGCAACTCAGCTACTTAATATGTTTGCTGTCTTTGCAGTATCATTAGTGATTTCTGAAGCAGGTTCTCCATTTGCAAAATGGGCGACCATTAAATCACTCAACAAATATTTACAGACTGCTCTGTACAATCAAATGCTGTGTTAGAAACTGCAGGTACAACAGAAAACAAGACACTCTCTGCACTCAAGTTCCATCAGTCTAGTGACTCCCTACCCTGCTTCCTTTTCAAAGAGTCTCACTGAGATAAAAGACCAGAATGTCTTTTGTATATCCTAGAGCCCATTGGTACTGAAGCATGTATAGCAAAGATTTTTTTTTTCTCCTTGAAGAAATTGTCCTGATCATGGACATCGATCATGATCATAATTGTGATTATAATTTCTTTCTTTCTTTTTTTTTTTTTTTAGAAGTTTTTGCTATAGGGCGTGTGTGCTCGCCAGACAGACAGAGAGAGACAGAGAGACAGAAAGCGAGAAATCACCCCCCAGGGGGGATGGCCACGCTGCAATCCCTTCTCCTCCATTCTCCTCTCGGGATTCTGGGCATGCATGCACACGCGCCCGGAGTGAGTTTAAGCTACCGGGTCCGGGACTCGAACCGCAGTTGACTATGTGGGAGTCCAGCGACACAGCCATTACGCTAACTGCTGGTCCCGTGATTATAATTTCTAAATGACAGACTCTACCTCCCAATGAAGCCTGAATGGCTCTCCCAGGCTTAGCCTTTCTTATTCCAGAGCTTCCCAGCCAGGCATGACAGCCATTGTCTGCCACTGGGAAGCAGGAATGTAAGGCTTTGCATTGAGTTCCTGTTATCCTCACTCCTTCCTCTTCACGTCTCCCGTGACTGGTCCCCTTACCCCTGTGACTGGCTCCTCTGATGAACACATCAGTGCAGATTCCAGCAGAGGCACAACATGGAGCTGTCTCAGCAGCCAAGTGTAAACCAGCAGCACTCTTTGATCTTCAGCCTAGTGCATTCTTTGGGTGGCCAAAATGTTGGAAGGACAAGCTAAAAGAGTGTGTCTGGTGATTGGAAGCCAGGTCAAAGGTAATGTTCTGGAGAGAATTCTGGGAGTAGAATTAAGGAAATTGCCTTTTCTTTTTGATCTCTAAGCCTAGAATAGGAAAAATATTTCCTGATACACATCCAGGAGTTCTGAGGACAGACTATCTCCACAATTATGACCATGGGATTAATTTTTCTATACTACACCCAACTTTCTTTATTATACTCAACTTTGTTCCATATTTCCATTTTTATCTAACATTAAAGAATTGTCTTCAGTAGTAGAAGACAGACTAGGAGGGAAAATTTCTCTTTTGTGTTCAGGTTAAGGAGGAAGTCTAAAGATAAAGGGCAGAGTAGGAGAAAAGCAGAGGTAGGGAGGAAGATGAAACTGAGATTGTTTTGCTTCCTGTTTTCTGTCGTTCTCTGGAAAGGGCTATATTTATAGCTAGATTCAAAAATTAGATTCCTAGCTGGCTTCCCAGTTAGGGGCAACGGCTAATCACCCCATATCTAGAAACGAGAAAAGCAGCAGAAAGCTGTGAAGAAGACATTTTTCTGGGTATTCATCTCTAAGTAATTTATTTTTGAAAACTTTGTGCTTCTTGGGGCAGATGGGGTACATTTTCTTGCCCAAGCTTTCGTTCTTGACCTTCCCATCTGACCCACAGCTTTCCTACCTTGTATCTCGGATCTTGTTTTTTCAAACACATGAAGATTTATCTGTTAAAGGCAGAAACTCCCACATATGTTACAGGGTTTTGATAGCATAGATATGTGATTCCCTGCCTTTTCTCATCCAGCTTTCTCCCTATTGAGCTCCCTTGTTTGCTCCCATTCTCTGAGTTGCCTAAATTTCTCCTGTCAATGACCCTGATGTTGAGTGTCTGAGAGGAGACAAGAGGCTCCTCCCTGCTGTATTCCTGATGACCTTGTCACTCTCATTGTCATTTCTGTATTAACTTCAACTTGTTGGGGTGACTTTTTTTTTTTAGGGGGGAAGGGTTGTTACATTTATTTCTTTGTAAGTGCTCTCTTTTTGTTGATCTGTATTAAACTTTCTACTTAATTCAAATCAACCAATATTAACTGAAAATTGTGCTCAGTCCAGTGTGGGATAAAGATATTAATAAGACTCTGTGTCTCTTTTTTTAAAGGAACTTAAAAAGTGCTTGGAGGAACAGCCAAATGAAGAATGGGCCAAATGCTATGAACTGTAGACACACTGAGGTGCATTCGTATCCCCATGGAGGCTTCCCAACACCTCTCTTTTTTGCCTTTTCCCAGTTTCCAAGCTCCTCATAATTTATTTTGGGCTTAAACAGCATTTTCCGCAATGTGTTCCTTATAACACTATTCACAAGAGATGCTCTATGAAAAACAATTTCATGATCAAATAAGAACAAGAATTGTATACATAGTCTCCTCTTGGAAATCCACAATGTATTGAATACATTGACATGCCCAATATTTTAACCAGGAAAATACACACACACACAGAAGAAAATTTGTTTAATCCAGGATTTTTTTGATCCTTTGTACCGATACGTCACTTTTTACAAGACACTGTATACAAAAAGCAGTCTTTTTCAGAGTATATGCTCTGAAAGATTGCCCAGATTTATTCATTAAATGATAACTATGATAATGGTATAAAAATTTTATGTGTTTTCAAGAATCTTGGAGAATACTTAGCTATCATTTGCAGCAAGAACTACCTACAAATACTTAATAAAAGTAATCCTGGTAGTTAAATTTTTGTATCTCTGACAGTACCATGCACAGTGTATATACTCAATAGCTACTTATAGAATAAAAGAATGAAAAGTGGGACCAGCAGTTAGCATAATGATTATGTTGGTGGACTCCCATGTAGTTGACCGAGGTTCGCGTTCCGGACCCGGTAGCTTAAAACTCATGCCGGGCGCGTGTGTGTGCGTGCCCAAGATCCTGAGAGGAGAATGGAGGAGAAGGGATTGCAGCATGGCCATCCCCCCTGGGGGGTGATTTCTTGCTTTCTTTCTCTCTGTCTCTCTCTGTCTGTCTGGCGAGCACGCGTGCCCTGTAGCAAAAACCTCTCCAAAAACAAAAAAAAGAATAAAAAGTGAACATAAACCATAACATTTTAGGATAAGAATCAACGTGCTAATTTGCTACTGCTTTTAAAAACTGAAATAGGGGACCAGAAGACGGTGTAATGTTATGTCTCTGGACTCCCACATAGTTGACCACGATTTGAGTCCTTGACACAGCCGCTCATGCCAGGTGGGAAAGCAGTCAATGGCTATGTCACTCCCACGTAGTCGTTCGCGTCTCGGACCCAAAATCCGTGCCCAGATCCCGAGAGAATGGAGGAGAAGGGATTGGCTGTTGGGGGGTGATTTCTCGCTTTCTGTCTCTATGTCTCTCTCTCTGTCTGTCTGGCGACAGCGCCCTATAGCGAAAAACCTCTCCAAAAAAAAAAAAAAGAAAAAAAAAGAAAAAAAAACTCATGCCAGGTAAAATCCTGAGAGGAGAATGCTGTTTCTTTTAACAGTTCCAAAACTTTTTCTTTTTCTTTTTCTTTTAAAGTTTATTTATTTCTCTCATGGCAAGAGAGAAAGAGAGAGAGATAGAGGAAACAGACATTCCTCCAAAGGGTCCTAACACTAAGATCCATTCCTAACCTTAGCCGTCCACGGATCATGGGCACACGTGTGTTCAGAATACTCAGGTAGGTCTCCAGACATGAACTTGAAACCCTTCCATGTTGGTGTGTGTGTGTGTGTGTTTAAGAAGTTTTTGCCGGGGCTGGCAAGTGGCGTGGTGGTTAAAGGCGCTGGACTCCCACATGGCCGACCACAGTTCAAGTCTCGGACCTGGTGGCTTGCTTTCTCACTTCCTCTCTCTCTGTCTCTCTGATCAAACTGAAAAATAATAATGATATAATAATAAATAAAGTTAAATAAAATAATTCTTTAAAAAAAAAGAAGTTTTTGCCTTACGGTGTGTGTGCTCACCAGAGAGAGAGACAGAGACAGTGAGAGAGAAAGTGAGAAATCACCCTCTGGGGGCATATCCAGGTTATAATCCCTTCTCCTCCATTCCTCCTCCTGGGATCTTGGGCATGCACGCACACACACCCAGCATGAGTTTTAAACCCCCCCGTTCAGGACTTGAACCATGGTCAGTTATGTCGGAATCCAACAACGTAACTGCTGTCGTCTGCTGGCCCCCATGTTGATATGTTTTGTACAGTATCCTGTTTTACTGCTGCTCCACCAACTGGCCTTGCTAGGTACTCTTTAGAAAAGAAATTACAGTTTTTTAAAAACAAAACTAAAATAGGGCTGGCCCTGTAGTCTAGTAAAGAAGTCAGATGCCACACGACCAACCATGATTCAAATCCCAACCCCAGCAGCTTGAGATACATGTGGGACAGTTGTGGGTGCAGTGCCCAAGATCCCGATGGGTTGGAAAATTGAAGAAGATATTGTGCATGATCATACCTACTGGGAGTAGTTTCTCCCTCTTTCTCTCTCTCTGGTGAGCACACACGACTTCTGGCAATGAAAAATAGATAAATTAAGACAAAGCTTTGTTATAGGCAGTGTGTAGATAAACTATTTTTCTCCTTCTTTTCTTATTTTTTTCTTTTACATTCAATCATCATTTTTAAAAATTATTACTTAATTTTATTTATTAATTTTAATTTGACAGAGAGAGACACACAGAGAGAAAGAGAGAGAGGGGAAATGAGAAAGCAAGCCACAGGGTCCAGGACTCAAACCGTGGTCTGCCGTGTGGGAGTGTCCAGCACCTTAATCACCATGCCACCCACTGGTCCCCACATTCAGTCATCTTTACAGCATACAAAATGGATTTCCTCAGCATACATACACTGTGTACTAGTCCAGGCAAAGATATTATCATATACACTATCATCACCAGATGATCTTCCATTTCTGTTTTGTTAAATGTTTTGCTATTTTCCCCCCTTGATTCCCTTCCTCCCACCCCCATTACTGTTCATGCTTCTCTCACACTGTTTCGCTATCTACAATTGCTCTTTTGAACATGTGTGGTTTAGTGTATGATTTTGGAAGAGCAAGCAACTTAATTTACAGTTGAAATCCTTAAACTGCAATAAACTTACACAAAATGAAAACTGAGTTCAGTCAAGGCTAAGAGCAACAACAGTCCAAATGGAGTTTTTAACTTTCCAGATCGCTTTCTTGCCTGTTATCTCATTAATACTCTAGCTCTAATGAGGAGACTTATGGAAAGAGACTTAAATATAAAACTGGAAGAAAAAAAAAAGAAAATTAAGTGTGATGTAAAATTTGGCCACATTTATTTTTTAAGAGTGTACAGTAGCACCAGGGACTGAAGACCCACTCTCCAACCTTTCCAAATCAATGTGCATTTTGTGGTGAGAGCTGCTGCCTTTCAGTCACTGTGTTTTCCCCTGCAGTCTTATAACTTTATTCTGCACTAAATTTAACGTGTCCCCTGATTCCTGTTTAATTCTCGCAGCTGGGAGAGTAGCACAAGTCCAGCCAAATCTGTTTTCCTAGAGTACCTACAAATCTGCCCTTTAATAATTTATTTTCCCCACTGTAATGGCCCCTAACTAAGCTCTAATAGATTTTGCTGCTGCTTTAATCAGAGAAAAGAGTTTTATGGGTTTATTAACCGTGCGCTTTTTGAAAAGCTACTGATTAAGCATCTGCCTGGTGGTTGCAAGCAGCCAGAAGGTACAATGGAGGCCACTTGCTTACAGAGCAGCAGCCTGCAGGTAGCTTTCACACAGAGCCTGAAACAGACCGCATACAGCTAGTGCCAACTGAGCAGATTGCGGTTTCAATTCCCCCCCAGCTCTTAGCAACAGATTGTTCACAGCAATCTTCTCCCCACCATCTCATTCACCAGGACTCTTCCAGCAGCCAATAGCAAAATTCCTCCCTGTTCCCCACATCCCAAAGCAGCTAAATTATTTCTGAAAACTGAATGACATGCTTGGCAAAAAAACCCTATTCTACCACGAAGCGCTGCTTACAACAAGGTTTACTTTGGCCTACTCAACCAGCAGACCCACTAAACACCATCTCCCCTGCCTTCTAGGAAAGCAGCGACTGTAGCCACACTCGCTTTACGTGTGATATTCAAGGCACCAGAACAACTGCCAAACAACACAACCAGGCTTCCTGCACTCAAGAAAACCCCTACTTCTCTAAGGCCAAGTTATAGTGCACTCATGAGAACAGGCTTTCAGACCAAACACCAACCAAGTTTGAGGTTTCCTCAGAAGTCAAGACACCAGGAATAAGCAGTGAGTAGGATTTCTGAAAGAAAAACAAACTTACATTTATTCATTATTTTATACTGAAAATAAATATTTTCCTCAAGCTTTATAGCCATCTGGAAGTTCTTCAGATTTCTTAGATATGTGTGCAAACATCCCTGTCCTTATTAGTCATTATTAGGTAGAGATGAATGGAAATATTCTTGAAGTGAATTTAGCAATGATTGGTTCATGACTTGCCCAGATTTTCAACGTTTGGCTTCAGAGCAAATATCTGAGGCAGTACTTCATGTTCTTAGCTAAGTATATACGTATGAGATTTACTTCTCCTTTTTTAAATTATTTTATTTAACTTTATTTATTTGTTTACTTATTTTAATTTGACTTGAAAGGGGCAGAAAGAGAGAGAGAAAGTGAGAAAGTAAGATGCCAAGGCTGGGGGCTTGAACTTGCAGTCACTCATGTGGGAGTCCAGCATCCCTAACCACCACACTGCCTGCTGGCCCCTAGATATACATTTTTCTTGACCTAAAAGATCAGTTTTTTTTTTTTTTTTAGAGGTTTTCGCTATAGGGTGTGTGCACTTGCCACACAGACAGAGAGAGACATTGAGACAGAAAGCGAGAAATCACCCCCCAGGGGGGATGGTCACGCCGCAATCCCTTGTCCTCCATTCTCCTCTTGGGATCTTGGGCATGCACGCACATGCGCCCGGCGTGAGTTCTAAGCCACTGGGTCCGGGACATGAACCGCGGTCGACTACGTGGGAGTCCAGCGACATAGCCATTATGCTAACTGCTGGTTCCCAAGATCAGATTTTTTTTCTAAAAACTAAATCCTTACTTGAATTATCAATATTAGCTCTGTTAATGTTTGTTCAATCACTAGAAAACGAGCTGTTCTTTGTGTCAATATTTGCTGTTAGATAACAGAAGTTGTTCTGCTGTCTCCAGCAAGTATGAGATGAATTGAATTTAGGAAGAAAGCAAAGAAAAATATTTAAAAATCATTTTATGTGTCTTCACAAAGAGATTGTAAACTATACAATTTCCTGAGTTGATACTGTAGATATTGGTGTAGCTATTTTAGGTCTACTAAATTAATCCAGTCTTACCTATTTTTATTTGTATTTCCTATTTTGAATGAATTAGTAGACTAATCAATAAGAGCAGGGGACTTTAGTATGGTGGTTTATACAATTTAGTATGTTAAAAAAGAAACATAAGATTTGTAGAAACACTAATGAAAGCAATGTCATTTTAGTTCCTCTTTAATGAATTTACAAAATGAAAAGCTTTTTTTGTGAGACATTAGAAAGTCCCCAAACACAGATAAATTTTAATTAATTTCTAGTCTTCATATCATATTACATTTTTAAGTAGCAATAAGACATACTGAGTTAAAAAGCTTGACAGATTTAACAGAAACCTGAAACCATGGATCATGTCAGATGGTCATTGACGCGATCATTGGTGACAGTTTTGCTATGAGGAGACACTATACGGTCCACCTCAATGGCCAAAAAAAAAATTGGTAAAATAAATTTAATATTTAGTCTGTAGTAATTAAATTGTTTTAATTAGTATTGTCCAGGTAGTGTCATGAACTTTTTTTTACTATTATTTAAAAAGTATCATAGCCAATGTTTACTCATCTGTGTAAATAGAGGCCAGTCTACAGATAAATGAAGTCCACATATATTATTATTATTATTATTATGTTGTTGTTGTTAATTTGCCAGAGGGCATGTGTGCTCGCCAGAGAAAGAGAGAAGAGAAAGAGAGAGGGAGTGGGAGTAAGCACCACCTATGAGGCATGGCCATGCTACCATCCTGTCTTCTGTTTTGTCTTCCTGTTAGGATTTGGGGTATACATGCACATGCACCCAGTGTGGTTTTTATGTTTTTTCTTTTTCCATAAGAAGTTTTTGCCTTAGGGGGTATGAGTTTGCCTGGGGAGATAGAAAGATAGAGACAGTGAGAGGGAAAGTGAGAAATCACCCCCCAGCAGGGATGGTCACAATGCAATACCTTTTCCTTCATTCTACTCCTGAGATCTTGGGTACATATACACATGTGCCCTGTGTGAGTTTCAAGCTACCAGGTCTGGGACTGAAACCACGGTCAGCCATGTGAGAATCCAGCCACATAGCCACTATTCCATCTGCTGACCCCCAACCCCAGTGTGTTTTCTCAAACCATCAGGTCTAGGACTTGAACCACATAGTCAGCTATGTGGGATCCAGCTCCCTTAACCACTAGGCAACAGGCTGTCCCCACAGATGCTATTTTTTTTTTTTTTTTTTTTTTTTAGATTTTGTCATAGGGTGTATGTACTTGCCAGAAAGGAGACAGAGACATTCAGAAAAAGGTAAAGTGAGAATCATCCCCCCACCCAAAGGGGAATGACCACTCTGCAATCCTTTCTCCTCCCTTCTCCTCTCAGGATTTTGGGCATGCACACACACACCTACCTGTTCAATGTGATTTTTAAGCCACCACGTCTGATACTCGAACTATGGTCAACCATTTGGGAGTCCAATACCTTAATCACTACACCACCTGCTAGCCTCCAGATGTTATTTATTTATTTATTTATTTTGGAGAGGTTTTTGCTATAGGGCGCTGAGCTGGATTCACGTGAACTGGGCAGTTTCGATGGGGCCATGTGCTTTGAAGAGTTTTGTGCTTGATTTGTTACTTGGTTGTCTTGCAATTCTTAATGATTTTTAAGAATTTCTTGAGAGGTTTTTGCTATAGGGCGTGTGCACTCGCCAGAAAGACAGAGAGAGACAGAGAGACAGAAAGGGAGAAATCATTCCCCAGGGGGGATGGCTACGCTGCAATCCCTTTTCCATTCTCCTCTTGAGATCTTGGGCACTCATGCACACGTGCCTGGTATGAGTTTAAGTCACCAGGTCTGGAACTCAAACCGCAGTCGATACATGGGAGTCCAGTGACATAGCCACTACGCCAACTGCTGGTCCCATCCAGATGTTATTTCTAACTTATATTTCTAACGTTTTTTTTTTTTTTTTTTTGGAGAGGTTTTTGCTATAGGGCGTGTGCGCTCATCAGACAGAGAAAGACAGAGAGACAGAAAGTGAGAAATTACCCCCCACGGGGGGATGGCCACGCCACAATCCCTTCTCCTCCATTCTCCTCTCGGTATCTTGGGCACTCATGCACACACGCCCGGTGTGAGTTTTAAGCCACCGGGTCTGGGATGCGAACTGCGGTCGACTATGTGGGAGTCCAGCGATATAGCCATTATGCTAACTGCTGGTCCCTAACTTACATTTTTTATAAACATAACAAAATTCATTTGATTTATTTCTGAGTTTTTATGTCAAGCATCTCTTACTTTCATACCTCAGTTTTTACAACAGAGATAAAGTAGAAATATGGCATAAATCAGAACTGTTATAGGTTTAGATCTTATTTATACCATTAGCCCCAAGAAAATTATTGACCTTTTTTTTAAAGAGTGATTTTTTGCTACAGGGCACATGTACTTGCTGGAGAGACAGAGAGAGACAGAGAGAGACAGAAAGTGAGAAATTATCCCCAGGGGGGAAGGCCACCCTGTAATCCCTTCTCCTCCATTCTCCTCTCAGGATTTTGGGCACACATGCACGTGTGCCCAGCATGTGTTTTAAGTCACCAGGTCTGGGACTCAAACTGTGATTGACTATGTGGGAGTTCAGTGATGTAACCGTTATGCCATCTGCTGGTCCCCAAAGTTATTGACCTTCTAAACCTTAAGTTTCTCATCTGATAAGTAGACTATTAACACTTAGATAGTGGGATTTTTATGAGACAATGTGAAGTACCAACTCTAGCTTAACACACAGTAGGTGCTCAGGAAATGGCGATTTCCCTCTGTTTCCTGCCTTTCTTCTGCCCTCCTTTTTATCTGCTATGGCCCAGTCTTTCGAATCACGGAGCACAACACATAGCAGTTGGAATTTTCAGATGATCCATAAGAAGAAGAAATTAGAGAAGAAATGGAATTAATGTGATTTAGATTCCATTGTAATGAATTAGTAGAATCTTTATCACAAAAGAAAGAAGAGTTTCATGTCTACCAAAGCAGCCTTAAAGGTATTAGGGTACGACCACTGGCTTATTTTTTTCAACGAAAGTAACCCAGATTGTTCACATTTTCCATAGTTTAGCCTGGTATCCTTAGTCAGTGCTGGCCAGTCTAGCAGCTCTCATGTTTCACTTTTGGTACTGTTTTAATTTTTTTTATCAAACATTTGTTCATATGCATTATAAAAACAAATAGAAATTAACCATAGCAATGGCGAAAATATTGGTATAAACCACAAATTTGACTGAGTCAGTGGAGGGCTCTTTGGGTAACCCCAAATTCCATGTCTCTGTGTATTTCAGTCCCTTTGTCAACTCATAACATGATAAATGAAAAGAGATCAGAAGAACAAAATAAAAATTAATCCATCTTAAGAGTTCTATATGCTCTTGGTTAGGCCCCATATCCAAAAGGAAACTCGATCTAGGTTTTGAAAGCACTTGATGTCTCAGAATACTTTCATTTGATCAAGTTCCCAGAAAATATGCGGTTAGCCTGGTGACAAACTGACAGAACATTGAGGAGAACACTCTGCTTCTCTCAACTGAAATATGAAAATCTTATCTATGTTGTTTCATTTTTAGTTTCAGTATGAGTGTTCTCTTTGTCAACAGGGGTAAATATTTATTTATTTATTTAAAAGTGTAGATTTGCATTTATGTACAGAAATAAAAAGTAATTTTCAGACATTAGTCTGGGCAGAATTTTTACATAAAACATTAAAAAGACAGGCAAAAGAAGTGCAAAATGAGACAAATTAGATTATATCAAACTATATACAGCAACGGAAAGGGTCAATAGAGCAAAGAGATAATCTATGGAATGTAAGAAAATATTTGCAAACTATACTTCTGACAAAGAAAAAGCAGAATATACAAGAAACTGAAAAAAACCTCAGAGGCAGATACAAACAAAAATCTGATTTTAAAATGAGCAGTTGGGCCAGTTCGTGGCATGCTGGCTAAGGGTGCTAGATCCTACAAAACTCACTACAAAGTTTGAGTCCTGGACCCAGCAACCTGAAGAACACTCCATGCAAATATGTACACATGACCAAAATCTGGAAAGGAGGAAGAAATGGAGGAGACAGATATTGTGGTATAAACCATCCCCCATGGGGGTGCTTTTTCACTTCCCTTCTCTCTCTCTCTCTCTCTCTTTCTCTCTGTATCTCTAGCAACTGTATGTGCCCTCTGGAAAATTAACAAAAAGAAAAGCAACTGATCTGAATAGACATTTTTTCAAAAGAAGTCATACAAATGCTAACAAGCATATGAAAATAAAAATCAACATCTCCTAATTATAAGGGAAATGCAGATTAAAACCACAATAAGTTATCATCTCATCCCAATTAGAATTGCTATTATCAAAAAGATAACAAAATAACAAATGCTATCAAGAACACAGAGAAGGGGGAAATCTTTTACATTTAATTGGTGGAAGTGTAAGATAGTATTTCTTTTATTAAAATCAATATGGAGACCAGCAGATGGCATGGTAGTAAAGTGTTGGACTCCCACAAGGACAACTGGTGGGACCACTCTGGGACCTGGTAGTTTGAAAATTATGCCTGGCACATGTGTGTGCATGGCCAAGATTCTAGAAAGAGAATGGATGAGGGATTGCATTATGGTCAGTCCCCTTGGGAGATGATATCTCATTTTCCCTCTGTCTGTCTTTGTCCTCTGTCTCTCTCTGGTGCACACACATGCCCTATAACAATAAACTAAAATAAATAAATAATAAATAAATGAAAGCAGTATGAAGATTCAAAAAAAAAAAAAAAAACACACTAAAAATAAAGGGCTAAACAGAGTTACAGTAAGGCAGCAATGCAAGACTGATCCACATGGGAAGGTTCTGAGTTTGTGTCTGGAGACCTCCTTGAGCATGTGTATGCTTTTGACCCAGGACTGGCTGAGGTCAGAGGTGAACTATAGCATTGGGACCACATTAGGGCTGCTATTTCTCTCTGTCCCTCTCCCTCCTCTTTTTCAGGAAAGCAATAATGAATGAACCTTTTAAAAGTATAAAAATCTGAAAACTGAGCTGCTATGTGATCCATCAATCCCACTATTAGGTATATATATAGGCAACAGAAAGAAAATCAGTACATTGAAGAGCTATCTGCACTCCCGTGTTTATTACAGCACATTCCTAAATAGCATTTATACTCGAAGAGCTTTTCATAAGATTTCAGAGAACACATATACAAAGAAGCATGTACACTCATGTGTGTCACCCATCATATACATGCATCTATCTTGTTGTGAGAGAGGATGAGGGTAAAGGATGAAAGCATGAGATGGCGCAGGAAAAGGTCAGTCATATTTAGGAAATGGCCAACGGACATAATAATTAACAGTGGCAGATTTGATATAATGTTGAAGTATGATCGTATAATTTCAATTTCCTTTTCCTCTGCTTCTGGCTCTATGATTTAGTCATAACACCAGAAATGGGATAACTGTGATATTCCCAATGTATTTGCAATATACAAATCAACTTAAAACATTACTTATCATCTAGAAAGTGTTCTTGTTGCTGCCATCTAGGCAAGATATTAAACAACATTTTGCCTATTTTTTTTTTTGGTGAACATAATTGTAGTGTCATTTTCTTGTTAAGTGAAGGAAATAGGCTGAAGGAAAGTGCATAAATTGAATCATTCAAATTATAGTCTCTTCTCTTCCTTTTCACCATATTTCTCAATTTCTGTGATGAGCTTGCCAATTAAAAAATTCATTTTGATTGAGGTCTGAAACTGATATACCTCCCAGAGTTTTGGACACAAAACTCAATGAAAAAAGAGGCATGTAACCAATAACCACCCAAATTTGAGTGAATTAGGACTGTTCTGTTTTGCCACACTATTTAGAAAGCCACAGGCATTTCACCACCCCCAAAAGATCTGGAAAATTGATGGAAAGTATAAAAACGAACATGGATTGTACATAATTGTGCTGTTACATTTTTATTTTAACAGCCATAGAAAGAACTCCAAGTTCTATTTAAACCTACTAAGCATCAGGTGATCTTATAGTCACCAGGCAAAAGGCGTGAATAAAAGCCAGGCAGTAAACAAAAGCAAACACAACCTCTGCTTCTGACATTTACATTTGGATTGAAGAGATGGTTTTGTTAACAACTAAATGTGAGAAGTCTTCAAAAATTTCATAGAAATTATGGAAAAACTATACTTGGATTTAATTTTTTTTCTGCACCAGAACAAACTTGTATTTTAATAACATTTTTCCATAAACTTATTGAGTCCCTTTGTATACAATATGCCATATCTAACAAAAGGCAGGATGAAGTGATAGAGAAGGAGTGTTAATATAACAGCTGTTCAGAGAATCCCCTTTGATAAAGCAGCATTTGCAGAGACCAGAATGAATTCATAGAGAATGCCTTGCAGATACCTGGGAAAAGAGTGCCCCAAGCAGAATTAGTAAATTCACAAAGCCTGTAGAGGGACGGAGGTCGAGAGTGAAGAGAGGAGAATGAAAGAGTTGCAGAGAAGTTGCAGAGAGGTTGAGGAATGGAGGCAGAATATGAAAGCTCTTGTAGACCATGCCAAAGACCAGGTCATTGGTGAGAGAATAAGGAGGTCTTGGGGAACAAGCATGGCATAATCTGACTTAGTTTTAAGAAAGATTTAACTAAATATTTCAAGTAGGATAAAAACCAACGTTTTCTCACTTCCAACTAATAAATTGCCTCCAACCTCAAATATTGTTTTCAGTGACTAATTTCAATTCTAATTAAAAAAAAAAAACTATACAGATATTTTGCTGGACCTAGAAAAACTAGAAAATCAATAACCAGATGATATTTAAGAAAATACTTTCAATTTACCCACTTTCATTTTCTAGGAACTGAGGAATATACGTCTTTTTCTGACCATCAAAAACTTCTCTCTCTGGGACCAGCAGTTGGCGTAATGGTTATGTCGCTGGACTCCCATGTAATCGACCACGAGTCCTGGACATGGTGGCTTAAACTCACACTGGGTGCTTGTGCGTGCGTGCCCAAGATCCCAAGAGGAGAATGGAGGAGAAGGGATTGCAGTGTGGCCATCCCCCCTGGGGGGGGGGGTGATTTCTCTCTCTCTGTCTCTCTGTCTCTGTCTGTCTTTTTGGCAAGTGCACATGCCCTACAGCAAAAACCTCTCAGAAAAAAGAAAAAAAAAACTTCTCTCTCAAATAATACAGTTTCTCAAACTCTGAAAAATTAAACCAGCTCTAAATTATCCTATGACATTTAGAAAACATCTAAAGTCTGAAATCTGAACGTGATGACAGGATTTTATTAAGCCTTGGTGAAGTCATGTGAATTAAATTACAAGTTAGTTTACAAAACTCACACACATACAAATCAGATTTTCCCCATCCTCAAGTCATTGCTGAGTTTTAAAGCCTGCCTGGACAGACTTGGCTGTTAACTATTGTACTTTTAGCCTATAAATGCCAAGGTCAGTAGGAGGTAAGAGAGAATTGAAGGAATGAGGAAAATATTTTCAAATCTCGGAGGATACTTTGGGAAAAGAATAAAAGTATTGTTTGACTCATGTTTTTTGCCACCTTTCCAAAGACACCGAGCACAAGAAAGACAAAGCTTTTAGAGGCTAACAAATAGTTCACAAATGCAGAGATGTTCATGCCCTCATTTGCAAAAAACATTATACTCCTCTATCCTGCATTCTGCAATGTAAAGCATTAATTTTAAATTATTAGGGGAGACTTCATGGAGTAGGTGACAGCTGAGATGCTTTGAAGGACTGGTAACAGGGTGGCTGATGGGAAGGGTTTCTATTAATAGTTATGTAGGTATCATAAATGCAGATGAAAAGCAGCACTGTGTACCTGAGAAGCAACCAGTAGTTTCAACGTCGCTGGTGCACCTTGGTACTTCTACCTGGTGGGATGTATGCATCAAAAGAAAGGCATCGATAATTATTGCCAAGGAAAGCTATTGTTAGCTTTCCTTCCCCAAGTTTGTCATCTTTTCAACTTCTTGCCAGTGCATTTCTGAGCTTCAAAGTCACGCTTGAAATTGAGAAGGATATTTCTGTCCTCAGCTTACTCTGTTTCTCAGCCACATTCCACATATTCTGCCACTAGTTCTATGCTTTCTTGGCTTGGCTGTGCCACACTCTCTGGGTTTTCTTACTTTATCCATGTCCCTCTTGTTGAGTCTCCTTTTCTGGCTCCTCCCTTTTTCTACCTTCGGAAGTTCAGGTCTTCCAGGCTCAGTTTGAGGATCTCTTATCTTTTCTTACAGTTCCTCTCTAAGAAATGGCACCCATGCCCATCAATTTGTGTTTAATGTCTTATTTGTGAAAAACTGACATCAAACAAAAATAGATGGATGTATTTAGAAAATTCATATCTGAACATTATTAAGATACAGTTGATCTTTTATTATGTAAGCTCTCACTACACTAATTTACTTTCACTGGATTATTTTAAAGCCATTTACTGATATTGTGTCATTTCATCTATAAATATTTTAATATGCATTTCTAAAAGAAATATGCTTTTCATTGAACTGAAATACCAGATTTAGAAAAATGAACAATTCCTTAATCTCAGCAAATATCCAGTGTTCAAATTATTTTATTGTTTATCCATCCATGTCTTTTTTTCTTTTTTTTTCTTTTTCTGGAGAGGTTTTTGCTATAGGGTGCGTGTATTCGCCAGACAGACAGAGAGAGACAGAAAGAGAGAAACCACCCCCCAGGGGGGATGGCCATGCCGCAATCCCTTCTCCTCCATTCTCCTCTCGGGATCTTGGGCATGCATACATGTGCCCAGCGTGAGTTTAAGCCACCGGGTCCGGGACTCAAACCACGGTCGACTACATGGGAGTCCAGTGACATAGCCATTACGCTAACTGCTGGTCCCCCATTTTTACTCTTTTAACACAGGATCTCACTATGTTGTGATTCATTTGCTTCTGTCTCCTGAGTTCCTGGGACTACAGGTATGTGCCTCTATGCCCTGAGTTTAGGGTGGGCTGGAATAGAACCTGGGCCTGCCATGTGGCCTCTGTCTGCTGAGTAGCTGCATCAACCAGTACTTGCAATGGTAGTTGGGTCTATCCATGTCTTTTCATCATTGTTTTATAATGAAAATTATGTTTTATGGGAATTATGAGCCCAAAAGATGAGAATGTTGCATTTAATTGGATGGTACTATGTAACTCCTCATTGCATCATATCAAGAAGTACATGATATCGGATCATTCAATCTATAAAACAAAATGCTAAAAGAAAGCCTATGTTTACAGATTTTATGGCCATGTTATAATATGGGGAGAAAGAGCACCAGAACCTGAAAAGCCAGCTGGTCTCTGTCCATCTAGGGTAGCGGAAGCTTTGTAGTTCTGACCTGCCTTCTTGTATTCTGTTTTGCTTCTCAGCTCTCCTGTCACCTGTGTAAGCAATTCCTTCAATTAAATTACCTCTGTTTCAAAGCCATAGAGTATTTTCTGCTTTAGACTGATCTGATTGCTATAATACTAACAAGATCATAAGTTTAATTTTGGACATGATGAGCCTGGGGTGACTTTAGGTACACTGAAGACAGATTCTAGCCCTCCTGCCGTGGCCTACAAAGCGCTACGTGACCTGGCCGCTGGCTACCTGTCCATTCTCTTTATGCTTCACCTTCTTTCTTGTTCAGCCATGCTCGCCGTGCTGAGTTTTCTTTTCTTTTCAAAAGTGCCAAGTTTTTCTTGCTACCGACTTTTGAACAAGCAGTTTCCTATGCCTTTCTCAAGACCGGTTTCCACTTATGTGAAATCAACTCTTCAGTGAGACAATCCTCCTTACTATGGTGCCGTTGTTGTTGTCCAACATAGAAACATATTCTTTTCCTTTATTGAACTTGACATGACCTGTAATGACCATATTATGTACATGGATGTTTGTTTAATGTCTAGATTGTCGAGGATATTGTGAAGTCCATAAGAGCTAGAGAAAGAAATGTCTAGTTTGTTGACCACAGTAGCCTAGTGCCTAGAAAACTGCACCTAGAATAAAAAGAACGAATGAATGTGTTCTGAAGCTGGTCAGGTCCACTAGAGGGTGGGCCCAGGCTGGATCAGCTTATAGCTTAAGCTGTAGGACAGTAAGAAGCATCGGGATTGACCATACCCGTGTGTAGAATCCTGGGAAGCACAGTGCCCAATTCACTCATAAATATACGTTTATTTTATTTTTAAATTGCCAGAGGGCATATGCACTTAGTATGAGAGACAGATAGAGAGAAGGAGAGGGAGAAAGCACCCCCGAACAGGGCATGGCCATGCTGAAATCCTTTCTTCTCCATTTCTTTACCCCGTAGGAATTTTGGGCATGCACATACAGAAGTCTAGCATGTTTTTCAGGTCCCAGACTGGGATTCCAACCATGGTTGGCCATGTGGTATTCCCCTCCCTTAACCACTAGGCTATTGGCCAGCCTGCAATACATATTTAAATGTAATATCTTGCATTTTGATCTCTTTGTGTAAGATTGAGGAACTGGGTCAATAATTTCTTTTCTCCTATAAGGAAAAAAAAAAAAGGAAATTTAACCACTTTGAATCATTGGGTATAAATCCAGCTATTGAGTAAATTCAGGAAACTAGACTTTACAATTTAAGGTTAGACTTTTAAGATTTAAGATCACTTTTAGATAAAAATGTTTATAGCAACTTGATAGGATGCATAATTCTTTCATTCCTTAGTACCTTAGAAAGGACTTTGTTTCTTCAGCAAACTTCTAGGCATTCATAGTGTTCAATACTTGATTTTGGATAATTTCAGTAGGTGTACAAATTTTCTATATGCTGCATTTCTTCTATGAATTATGTATTGTGCTGGTGCTCAGCTTTTCAGGCATCAGGAAATGAAAAATAATCATACTGGCCCAGGGATAGTATTGTGGTAGAGGCATGAAATACAAGAATTTCAAATAGAGCCATAAGAACTGTCTTTTATAATAATGTTATGGAATATAAGTCCTGTTGTCTCATCCACAGCATTTAAATATTATTTTATGAACTATCAAACTTATGGAGAAAGATTATGACCCTCCATGCATACAATGTTGAGGTAATTTGCAGGTATTCAAGCAAAATTTTAAACACACGTTAGAAAACACAGAGAAGCAATAAGGGTGACAACAAAAGTTTGAACATTTGCAAACTCATTTCCCTGTCTGTTCAACAGGATAAATACCAGGGTTTTGAATATGGAATAAAATACCCAAAACATACGAAACTAAATCATTTCTTTTCCGTGGTCAATTTTATTTAATGACTCTATGGAAGGGTAGCTGGTGGTGGAAAAAGAAAATCTTAATTATTAGTGTTGTATTCAATTGATTGGATGTAACGCTCAGCAATTAAGCACGTTATCATATATGACTGCTTAGCTGCTTGCAAAGCATTTGCAATGCCCTATGTCAGTTCAGCCGCCCACTGCAAGTTCTCCAGCACATTGCTTCTTTTCTTCTTACTGGAATGAGACTTAGAGTTTGTTCAAACATACAATCTCAGTTGTGGGCGGCATGCTGTGACTCTAAAAACCTATTAGGAAACTGTGATAACTGGACATGTGTCAGCAGTAGCAACCCATTACTAAGAACTTCCAGTAGATGCACAGTTTGCCCACACTTACCAAGTGCAGCTGCATGCTGAGGTTTGCACTCTCAAATTGTGGTGCTTTATAGACTTGGGGAACGAAGAGAAGGAGGTAATTTTACTGAACTTTATACTTCTCTATACAGTTGCTACTATAACCTTCACTGTTACCTAGGTATTGATTTCACAATATGGAAGATTTGCTGCTGAGTGAAACAAGCCAGGCTATGAAAGAGAGACATTGTACGCCTCCACTTAACATATTCTGACTGTCCGCACTCTATGGTGGAAACCGAGAGATTGGAGGAAATAGAAGTATTGAAAATAGTTACAGATTCCAGAGACTATATGGGAGGAGGGTAGGAGAAGTGGGAGAGTGTAAGGAAGGAAATTAAGGAGGAAAATAGAGGAGTCAGGACATTTATGGGATACAGAAGTGATGATAATGTGTTTGGTATCCTTAACTGGACTGGTGTGAAGTGTATTTATGTTGGGTAAATTCAACTTACAAGCAAAGTGATGTATAGTGATTAAATATACATAATAATAATGAAAAGGATAGAAATCTCAAAAAATTAAAAGTGCATTTGTAATTATTGGCAATAAAATAAAAAAATGATCTCTTGCTCTGGCAGGTTATTGTATATTTATTTATTTTACTTTTTTAATTTAAGAAGGATTGTAGAATTAAAATTTAAGCTTGTTTTGGGTAAAAATGGATACTTTGAAATAACATAATGATGAATGGTTTCCTATGCTACTTGTCAGAATCATTTATGAAATGCAAAGGTATATTTACTTAAGCGTAATAGAATGAACTGCTTCTTCTATTTTATTCCATTTCTGTATAGAGATATATCATTTGTTACATTTTCAGTCGAGAAACATTTACATTTGCTTGTGCCATTTAAAAATTTTCAAGGGCCATATACTCTTGTTTTTCTTAAATGCCAGAAGACACATGCACTCAACAGGGACAGAGAGATAGAGAGAGATAAAGCCCCCTCTAGCGAGATGTGTCATACCACAATCCCTACTCTGTTTCTCCATCCTGTCGGGATTTTGAGCATGTACGCACATGTCCCTGTGTGTTTGAACTGTGCAGTTGCCTGCGTGGGATTCAGCTCCCTTACCCTTTAGGCTATGGGGCCAGTCCCAATACTGTTCTTAATATACACAAAATTGATGCTAATGTCTTACAGAACTTTTATTCTGCTTGGAGTCTCAGGAGTGGTGGCAGAGCAGCACTGAGTCATACCTATGCTTGTCCCCATTGTGTGATCTTTTATAATGAGTAGCATCCATTTACGAAACTTGTGCTATAGGCTGGTGTGTGCTTTTAACTACAGAACAGAGTAGAACAGAATGAAGTTAATCTCATAAAGGAATCCCTGGGCCTCCTTCCCTCTTCACTGAACCATAGGAATCAAATAATTCCAGACAGCCACAATTTTTATACTTTCAGCTATATACTTTATAGGATATTGAATATTGTTTCCATTAGGTTTGATGAGGTTTATTTTGTTAAAGAAACTTAACTATTTTGGAGAGCAAAAGTAGCTTAATGATGTTACTCTTCTCTCTGCTAAGTTGCTATCAGGGCAAACTAAGCACTCTTCTACTGCATTCGTTGGCAATAATTTTCTGTTCACCCACCTCCAACTCTTACTGTAAGTTATTTGCCAAGTTTTTGATTAAGGCAATTGTTAAGTATATTTAGAGTGTAACTCAAAAAAAGTTACCATTATTTTTTAATAATGTTAAAGCTTGAAAAGGAAAATCCCACCCACGGTTCTTTTTTTTTCTTTTTGTATAAGCATAATGCAAAACTTATTAACATGAAACACAAGTCTCCTTAAAAGTTTAACAAAACCAACAAAAAAAGCATTGTTTGGCTTTGGTGGGTGTGGTATAACCAAGAAATAAACAAAGAATAGCCTTCTAATTAAATTAAAATAATAATATCATTATTTCACATTTATCTGATATTAGACTAGAATCTCAACTATATTTTATTTTAACTAGTCACAAAAAAACAAAACAAAACAAAACAAAAATTGAATGGCCTCAGTTTTCTCTGTAGGCTGCCAACATCCCTTTCTTCTTTTTATCACATCAATCTATGATTTAAATAATAGAAAAAATGGTAAACTCAAAATCCCCATGTACAAAAAGAATGCAACTGTGGTTCTACTTCCTTCCTTTTGGAAGAAAAAGGTTACAAAAAAGGAATAATTTTTAAAGAAGAGTGGAAAACAATCATTTCTCTTTTTCTGAGTGAGAAGTATGAGTCTTTATCATCAGTTTAGTACTTCTTCAGTTACTGAAAGTTAAACATATTTTGTGACTTATTCTTAATATATATTATAAACCGGGACCAGTAGATGGCATAGTGGTTATGTCACTGGACTCCCACGGAGTTGACCATGGTTGGAGTCCTGGACTTGGTTACTTAAAGCTCATACCAGGTGCAAGTATGTGTGTGCCCAAGATCCAGAAAGGAGAATGGGGAAGATATTTTGGTGTGGCCATCGCTCTGGGGGGTGATTTCTTGCTTTCTGTCTCTGTCTTTCTCTGACTCTGGAGAGCACATGCACCCTATAGCAAAAAAAAAAATTTCCAAGAAAAAAAAAGAAAATAATATAAATCAATTTGTAAAGCAAAATTGAAATCCTGAAAATTGAAATATCTGAAAATAAGTATCACTTATGTTCTTTTTACATCTAATCCCCACTGATACCTGAGGTAGTTCACATCATTTCAGCATTTGCTAGAGCTGTTCCCTGCCCATTCACTTACCCACTGTACCTTGCTCAGTCTGTTAGGTGTAAAAGGGAATATGGAAACAAAGCTCCTGACTTGAGGAATTTAGAGCAGACTCCCAGCCTTCTGAAATGCTCTGAAAATACCTAGAATTCCTAAGAGTGCATATTGTCCTCCTCTTTTCCCTAGGGAAAACTTTAGAGAGCAAGAGCCCTTCTGTTCTTAAATCTATGTCTAATATAATAGTCCATAAGTGTCTCTTGACTAACAACGGTCACCACCTATAGTTGTCAAAAGTTTTAAAAACTTTGAAACAAATAGCACTTAAACTTTAAAATTGTATTACTATATGCCACTTTATTTTCTTCAGACAGATGAAAAAAATTTCTAAGCTAGATAGAAACAGGAAGTGCTGAAAATCTTGAGAAAAAGTCTAGTCCATTGCCATACACTGATACTAAGCCTGAAGACCTTAGAGAAGCCTCTAGCATCTGAGGAAAGCTGTGTGTTCTACAACATATAATTACTATGAATTATTTAGCTATTAATAATTATAATTTCTAGTATAGTCTTACATGTTTGTGACACTTTGTAGAAATACTGTTTTTTTTTTTTTTTTTTTAAAGGACAAAGATTGACCCTTAGGTTAATAAATGTAAATAATTCTTTCAAGAGAGAAAAATGCTAGTTAAATGTGGGTAAGGAAAAGGGAGGGAACCAAGATCTTTTTTTTTTGGAGAGGTTTTTTGCTATAGGGCGCGTGCACTCGCCAGACAGACAGAGAGAGACATAGAGACAGAAAGCGAGAAATCACCCCCCAGGGGGGATGGTCACGTCGCAATCCCTTCTCCTCCATTGTCCTCTCGGGATCTTGGGCACGCACGCACACGCGCCCGGCGTGAGTTGTAAGCCACCGGGTCCGAGACGCGAACCGCGGTTGACTACGTGGGAGTCCAGCGACATAGCCATTACGCTAACTGCTGGTTCCCAAGATCTTTTGACCACATTCCATATATCAGGCACAGTAGTCCTCGGGCTACACATGTTGTCTTGTGTAAGATATGCTCACATTAACACAGCGAGGTAGGTACAGTTACTGCTGTGTCAGAGAAAAAATAATTTGCCCAATGTAATCCCAACAGTGAGGAAGAACTGGAATTTATTTATTTATTTATATTAATTTTATTGTAAGGTTTTGCCACAAGGCACGTGTGCTCACTAGACAGATACAGTGAGAGGGGAAGTGTGAGAAATCACTCTCCTGGGGGATGGCTACTCTTCAATCCCCTTCTCCTCCATTCTCCTCTCCAGATTTTGGGCATGCATGAACATGCAACCAGTATGATTTGCAAACAGCCAGATCTGGGACTTGAATGCCATCCACCAGGTGAGAGTCCAGCATCTTAACCATCACGCTACCCACTGGCCCAAGAGAACTGGAATTTAAATTTAGGACTTTGATTCTCCAATTATATTGTCTATCAGTTGAAGTAGAAAAGAGTCTCAGTCTTAGAAACATAATAATACTCAATAACCACAAAAAAAGGAATTAAAGGAGAAGAGAGAAAGGATGGAAGGAAGAGAAAAGGGGAGTGAAGAAGGAAGGCAAGAAAAGGAAGAAGAAAGAGGAAAGAAATTATTGAACTGTCCCTTCATTCCTGCCATTACCAGCTCTGGTCTTTAGTAACTGGATTTTTTTCATTTTGAAAGAAACTGGACTGCTTTTAATGAAGTGAAAAATAATTTAACATGGTCTACATAATTTTCTGGCATTATTTTAATGAATTTTATATAAATTTTTATTTCAGGAAATAGAGCATCATTAAAACTAAAAAAAGATCTTGGTTAAGTGTTTAGCTGATATATTCTAATTTTACTGTAGCTTTTATAGTGGTTATATTCATTCTTACTGTCTAAAATAACAGAAATATTTAATATGTTGGATAGGCCCAGGACACAATGGTTTTATAAGGAAAGTAAGTATGTGAGACATAGTCCACATGGACAAGCATAAATGGCTTCCTGAAGAGTTTCCCATGTTTATTTTGGAATAGATATGGCTTGTTAGTTTCCAGATACTAGGTTTTTCTGAGACTATCTAACTCAAGATCTTGTGAAGAATTGTGAGTTTCAAACATGCTCAGTTAATATGCATCTCAAATTCTTTTGTTTGTTTTTGTTTTTACAATAGGGCACATGCACTTGCTAGAGAGAGAGAGAGAGAGAGAGAGAGAGAGCGAGCCAAGACAAAGAGAGTGATAAGTCATCTCCCACGGAGGATGGCCATGCTGTAACCCCTTCTCTATTCTACTCTCAGGATTTTGGGCATGTACGTATATGTGTTTTCAAGTTGGTGATTCTAGGACTTGAACTGCTGTTAGCCATGTGGGAGTCCAGCGCCTTAACCACCATTTCAAATGCTGGCCCTCATATTCTTTTCTTAAAAAAATTAAATTTAATCACTGTACATTTTTATAGTGTATAGACTGGCTCCTCCAGGGCATTAATACCGTGCATATCAGTCCAGACCTATATTTGTGAAGGATATGAGGTTTAACCATTTTATTGATTAAAATATTCCAAATTCATGTAAACAACAATACTTACAACATTTTAGTATTAGCCACCCTGACATTTTGGTTAAGAACTAACATCTCTTGGAGATGAAAATGGAAAGAATCTTTTGTGGTATCTTTCTGATATACAGCAGGGATTCTTTTATTAAATAAATTTACTTATTTTTACATTCATTTGCTGTACATCGTCACAGCATATAAAATGCGATTTCCCATACAGAATATGCTGCATATTGGCTTAATCAAAGTATTACCATACATGTTATTGTCAACAAATAACTTTGCATTTCTTGTTTCTTAAATTCTTTTTTCCTTTTCCCCTTGGTTCCCTATTTTTCACCCTCTGCTATTTCCCACCCTCCTCCCACACTGTCTCTGGTCAATAGGAATTTTCAATTTTCATTTTATGATTACCTTTAAGAATCAGTGATATTGTTTGCATATAGATCATAGTAATATTTTATAAGAAATGTATTTCAAACAGATATATTTAATTCTACACAAGAATATATACAGATTCTAATAAAATTTAGTTTAGCCGTAAACAGTGATTCTGTAAATATAAATATTTTAATGTTTTAGCAACTGGAAACCTCATGTTCCAATGTATTTTTTCATATTGTTCCCTCTGTAAATATCCTTTATTCTTAGATGACGAGTAAAATGCTCTTGAGCCTTGATGGTCACTTGTAGAATACACCTATGCATAAACAAACTGGGGATACCACTCACTGTTAAAAAAATAAATAAAAAGGAAGCATCAACTGAAAATAGTTGTCTTTCTGCAGGATCATAATCACTCATGTAAAGTCTAAGAATGATCAGTCTAAGAATCATTACACAATTCCATGCACTTTGCTTGAGTGCATTAATCTCTTACTACTGGGTATTTCTTGATAATTAAGGAAAAATAATAGTTTAAAAATTATTTTGTTGGGAATGCCAGATGGCTTAATTGTTATGTCGCTGGGCTCCCATGTAGTTAACTATGGTTCAAGTCTTGGACCCGGTAGCTGAAACCTCATGCTGGGTGCATGTGCACGTGTCTCCAAGAGCCCAAGAGGAGAATGCAAGAGAAGGGATTGCGGGTGGCCATCCCTTCTGGGGTGATTTCTCACTTTCTGTCTCTGTCTCTGGCAAGTGCACACATGCACCCTATAGCAAAAATCTCTCTTAAAAAAATTTTGTGGGACCAGCAGTTGGCATAATGGCTATGTCACTGGACTCCTATATAGTCAACTGCAGTTTGAGTCCTGGACCCTGTGGCTTAAACTCATGCCAGGTGCATGTGCGTGTGTGCCCAAAATCATCAGAGGAGACTGGAAGAGAAGGGATTGTGGCATGGCCATCTCCCCTGGGAGGTGATTTCTTGCTTTCTGTCTCTCTGTCTCTGTCTTTCTGGCGAGTGCGCATGCCCTATAGCAAAAACCACTCAAAATTTTTTTTGATAGTTTAGAGATAACTATGACTTTCCTGATGACCCAATAAATATTGAGACATGTTCCCATTAATCACCTGATTCATTTTATGTGACTACGATAGTATTAGAAATGAGTTTTTTATTTTAAAGGTTATACATTGGTCATTTAAGGGTGATACCCTGTTCTAGCATAAAGGACATGTTTAACTCTCTTCCTCTTTTAATTATGTAGTAAAAATTTATTGATATATTCACTTTTTAATTATGTAGTAAAACATATTGAAAATTTGGGTTCATAAAGTTAGATGGAAGCTGTACAGAGATTGTGTATCAAGGTATAATTCACCGAGGGAATCTTTGGAAAATAAGGGAGTACAGGTAGCAAATCATGAAAATCTAACTTTTGGTCATGAATTCCATAAGATATAAAAATAATTATATTTTGTTTTATTTTTAGAGAGAGATTTTTGCTATGGAGTGCATGCACTTGCTGGAGATACAGAAAGAGACAGAGACAGAAAGCAAGAAATCACTTCTCGGGGTGGATCGACACGCTGCAATCCCTTCTCCTCCATTCTCCTCTCGGGATTTTGGGCATGCACACGTATGCACCCAGCATGAGTTTAAACCACCGGATCTGACACTCGAACTGTGGTCGGCTACATGGGAGTCCAGCGACATAACCATTATGCCATCTGCTAGTCCCTAAAGTAATAATTTTTTTTAGCACATTATTCTATTGGCTTCAAAGGATAACAGAGAAAATCAAATGAAAAGCCTCAGAATGATTGAAAGAAAATCTCATTTGCTGGCATATTAAAAGTCTATTTCTATTTCAACTGGAATATATTGTATGTTTAGGGCTGGCCTAATGGTCCAGATTCTATATGGCCAAACACAGTTTGAATCCTGGCCCCAGTGACTTGAGAACATGCTGGATATGTGGGCATTTCTGTCCCAGATTCCCACTGGCTAGAGAAATGCTGGAGAAGTGATTGTGGCACAACCACACCCCATTGGGAGTGCTTTCTCCCTCTCTCTCTCTTTTGGTCTCTCTGTTTCTCTCTGGTGAGCACACATGCCCTCTGGCAATTAAAAAAAATAAAAAAGAAATATATTTCTGAAAATCAGGAAACCATTCATATGTGTATTAAAAGCGATAAAAAGTAAAACAGTCTATCAGCTGAAAAACAGCGGTCCTTCCTTCAGAAAGATAATCTATTCACAGAAAAATGTAAGTCTGTTTAAGAATCATCACACATGTTTCTTACAGTTTGCATAAGTGCAACGAATCATAATATTAGGACTGTGTCAAAAAGGATGCTACAGAAAATCTGGACCATATCGGATATTTGTTTAAAGACCCCCCCCCAAAAAAAAATCCATTCATTGGCTAATAGCGAAGTGATACAAACATTGACAACATCATACAATATAAAGAAAAACAAAACTGCAAATCAGTTCTATGCTGTAAACATGAGGTTTCAGATGATCCCAATGTGTCTGACAGACCAGAGTCACTCATTAGCTTCTTTGTTTTCTTTGCAAACAACAAGGTGTTAGTGCACTGTGAATAATTGAAAATATTAAATGCTGCAGACTCTCACAATAGTACAATGAACTTGACTTCTTATTATACTAATTAAAATGCACTGTCTTCAGGGCTAGCAGGTGGCATGGAGATCTAGGTGGCTGGATCCCACATAGCTAAGTGAGTTGTACAAATTCCAGGCTTGAAAAATACTGTGGCACCTGTGCATGCAAACCTACGATCCTGAGAGGAGTACAACCAAAATACAAAAACATAAGCTGCCATTCCTTGCTCCTTCTAAGCAAGGCATCCCTCTGCCATAACACTCTTAGGTAATAAAATTAAGCAGCTGTAAGTCAAAATATGACAGGTTTACCTTATAAGGAGCTATTACTCCTTATATTCTTTGGAGGGCTTCTCATTACCATTACCATAAAAGCTTCCTTTCCAAGGATTGTAGAACTATAATAGAAATAATATAAATAATGGACATTTTACTTCAGATTGCCCTGGTCCTTTTCAAGCTGGAAGAACATCCACTGAAAAGTATATAGTAAGTTAAAGTCTTTCCCTGTCTCAATAAATATATAAAGTAGCTATTGCTGGTCTACAGATGAAAAGTCGTCTCCCTACAAGAGAGTTTGCACTGAACCTTCCAGATATTTGTGAGCTGTTGTCATGTTCTTTTCCTCTCCTGAACATACTTAGTTCTTTTAATGGCTAATAAATCAGTCCCTTCATTCCCTTAATTGTTCTTCTTGCTTTTCTCTGAACTCCATCCAATTGGTTTATATTTTCAGTAATGAGCAGAGCAAAGTAAATGCAATATTCCAACTGTGATTTTTCAAAATATCTAAAAATGATATTATAAGAGATATTGATTCCTTATAAAAATACTTGTTTAATTCAAGATGAAAATCCAAAGAAATCAAAAATGAAACAGAAAGAGACAATGATGGCTCTTATCTTTTAAGTTGATGATATATTTGCAGGTATCATCTTCTCTTCCAATGGTAGTTAACAAGTTGTGATTGGTATTATTATTATTTAGCAATTATTACTTAAATACTGTGAAGTTCATATTATTTACAGAGGTTTTCTTTTCTTTTTCTTTTTTTTGCAAAACTTCTCTAGTTTTCTTTCTAACCCTATTCCTGAGACCAGGTTCCCGCTAGCATTAGACTAATTCCTTAATTAATTCACACCTGCCTGTCCTACTAAATCACCAAGTAGCATTCATTCCAGACTGTCTGGTGTAGGAGGCCACTCCATGTCAATTTGCTGCTTCTTGGACCCCTGTTGCCACTGTTTCTCTGGAAGAAGATGAACCGTATTTCTTGGCCTAGCTGCCTTGCCTGACACATCTATGTGTTATCAAGAACTGCTTCCGGGCGTCTCTCTCCCCTCGTTGGCTCACTCTGGTGTCAGCCTCAGACTTGCTCTATCGCTCTTTCTTAAGGTGGGTGGAAAGCAGCCATGTCATGCTGGTATGTTCAGAATATAAAAACGGCTAATTAAATGTTTATTTTAACTAAAAGTTAGACCTTTGTTTTTAAAGATAATTCATCTTCCATTTTGGATTTTTTTTGGAAATATCCATAATTGGAAGCAAGCAGATGGTATTGTAGTTACGCCGCTGGACTCCCAGATGTCCAGCTGTGGTTCACGTCCTGAACCCAGTGGCTTAAAACTCATGCTAGGTGCATGTATGTGCATGTCCAAGATCCCAAGAGGAAAATTGAGGAGAAGGGATTGCAGTGAGGTCATGCCTCCGGAGGGTGATTTCTCACTTTATGTTTCTGTCTCATGCCCTATGGCAATACAAAACAAAACAAAACAAAAACCCTCTAAAAATAATTTTTAAAAAATAATTATTTTATTTAACTTACCTTATTCATTTATTTACTTAAATTTGACCAGAGATGGACTGAGCAAGAGAGAGAGAGAAAGCAAGAGAGATAGAGGAAACAAGAAAGAAAGCTGCCAGTTCCGAGACTCAAATTGCAGTCTGCCGTGTGGGAGTCCAGCACCCTTAACCACCATGCCACTTGCTGGCCCTCACTAAAAATAATTTTTAAAAAGTACTCATAATTGAATCTAAGAAACGAAATCTTATTTCAGTAATAACTTTTATGCTTTTTAGCTAAGGCAGAATAGAAGACTGGCTGAATAAGAATCTTGAACCAAGCCACCTGCGTTTGAATTCCAGCTGCACCAACCTATGTAATCTCAATGACACCAACCAGCTCTGTGCCTTGGTTCCCATATCTATAAAATAGGGATTAACTCTCACAGGGTTGTGGAAGTAGATGAGTATGCACATGTAAAACACTTCGTTTTGTGTATGAGCAGTTACAAGCACCTTCAAGAACTGCAAGCCATTGAGTGAAGTGTTTAGGAAGATATCAAACCCCTTCAGTCTCCCAACAAAAATGATCTCCTCCTTCAAGGATGCTGATTTTTAGCTGGAAATTTGAAACATGTACACTCGCAAAGAGGACAGTATATATAGGGCAGTATATATGGCTTCTTCAGACCCACATGTGCCCTGTATAAACTTTGAAGCTATTCATCACTACAGATACTTACAAGTCACTTCGTACTAAACTAAATTATTCTACCTCGACTGACAGGCAGAGACAGCTGGATCTCTCTTTTCATTGACTAATCATTTCTATTGCATCTTTCTAGGTTTTATGGATTATATTCTATTTGGGACCTGATTTTTAGAAGTAGACAGGTACTATCAAAGTCCTAAAAATACACAAGTATTTGGACTCTATCTAGTGAATCTACTCATTTATGCCAAGTCTTCCATATGGTATGTTTTTTGGTTTATTTTGAGTGTGTGCACTTGCGTCACACACACACACACACACACACACACACACACACAGAGAGAGAGAGAGAGAGAGAGAGAGAGAGAGAGAGAGAAAGCACTCCCCCATGGGAGATGGACACACTGCAGTCTCTGCTCCATCTTTCCTCTTTCTGAGATTTTGAACAAGCATGAGCATGTTCTTGGTGTGTTTTTCAAGACTCCAGTTTGGGATGCCTACCGTGCAGTCACCTATGTGGGATCCAGCTGTCTCAGTTACTACATCAACTGGCTCTCCCTTCTGTTTTAGTAAGACAGTCATATGAATTCTGGCAGAATATACATCATGTTTGTTAAACATTTAGGTACATTGCCATAGCTTTCTACAAGAAAGCAGCATTCTGTGACCTTTAGGTTTCAAATAAGATTTATTAACTACATTAAAGTAAAGGAAGGAAAAGATCTCTTGAATAGTTCAACCCTAAAGAAAGAAAGAAAATATTAAGAAAAGACATTAAAATTATGTCAGTCTGAGCAAGGTTGATAAAACTGAGATGAAAGAAAAAAAAGATTCTTAGCTTTTAATATCTCCCTAGTATTGTGAGTTCAGTTTTAGTTTATAGAAAATCAGCAGTTTTTAGAACACATAGGTCTAAAACTTCAGTCTGGAGGATGCTCATTTCTGTCCACCCAGCACAACCTTTTCTGAAGCTGACTTAATTAATCTTCTCAGTGTACAAAGGACTGGGCCATAGAGGGGATTACAGAGTTGTTTGACCTTGATAGTTGGTTTTACCTTACCTGCCCTTCAGCCTTATTTTGGCAACCTATTTCACATAGTTCTCACTGTAAGCCACCTCAAAGGGTATAAATAAATAGATTTTTAAAAGAGAAAGGGACTCAAACCAAGAGTTTCTGATTCCAAATTCCAAGGTCATGATGATAGCTAAAAATATATTATTGTCCATTTGAAAATACTTACTAGTCTATTTTAACCAGCACTGTGTCTGGTAATATTGTAAGAATAATGATGATGATGATGATGCATTAGCTTTTATTGAATGCGTATTTCTCGGGCCTTTTGTGAAGCATTTCATACGTATTACTGTTAAATTAATTATATTTGATGAGTTAATAAGTATGCAAATTTGTAGTGAATCAAAAGACACTACTTTCTTTCTTTCTAATCTAGAAAAAGCTGCTGGGTCATGATTTGATAGAACATATTTAATGAGAAATTAAATTGAAAGGAAGATGTTGACTATACCAGACAGAAAGGCATAGAATTTAAAGCGAGAATGGAGATTCTAACTACGGGCAGAGAAATTGGTCTCAAATACAAAAATACAAGGAAGGACAGTCTACAATTACAAAAGGTGACAGAGGTAGATAGAAATTGTTAACTATGTTTCTCCAAAAAAGACCGTAACTCTGTACAGAGAAACACAGAAGACCCTTTGCAAAGCAGAATGAAGCCCAGGTTAAGGGAGGGCGTCAAGATCAGCTGCTCCACACCAATGATGAAACCAGAGCACAGAGAGGGACGGCCACCCACTGAACGTCACAGAGGCATGTGACAAACATGGACTCCTGCTGAGGTATCTGATACTACTGAGTACAAAGCATCTGATGTGAGATGTATTGGGTTCATCACTGAAAACTATGCAGATTTTGATGTGAATTGACTCTTTCTCACTCGCACACTCAGTGGAAAAACAGTCACTGGGGGTGCTATTCGCCTTGCACTTTCCATGCTTGGTGAGGTGGCAGGTACACCAAGAGGAGGAAGAAATATATAGGGAACATATTCATGTAAAGCAGCAAGCCACTACGTTGTGGCCAACTTAAAACAGGGAGGTGAAGGTACAGAGCAAGTCAAAGAGAAGGTGGCTTTCTCCTGCCAGACATTGATGGAGTCATTTCCTTTAATGCAACAGCCCCCTATTGGGGAAAATGTGTTTCAAAACACAACTGTTTTAATAGAATAACAAAAACAAAAAAATAGAATCGACCTTGATAGTAACTTAAAATTAGCTTAGCAAAGCCTCGGAATAGTTACATTCCAGAACTATTATCCTGAACATAGAGTGACAAGAATCATTTTGGCTGTCACTCTTCCTCTCTCACACATTAGTCACAGATTGACAAAATCATTTGTTCATTCATTCATCCAATAAATATGTATTGGATAGGATGTGCCAAATATTCTATCAGGTACTGTGATACCAGAGTAATGAATTTAAAAGGTTAGCAATTAGTTTTCGCAGTGGCCCAACTCTATTCTTATTTAAATGAAAAATTTCAGAAAAAAGATTTTTTGATTATACAGTTTTATCAGAATTTAGTGGAAACAAAGGAAGATACATTATCTATTGCCTTCTAATAAGACTACATCTAAATGAATGCTATTCTTTTCTTAATAAAAAATAGAAACTTCCATTGAAAAAATACATTAAAAAGTAAGATTAACAATTTCAAATGCACAATAAAGCCACTTTTCCTTATTAAAGTTATTTTCCCCATAGAATTTAATTTTTATGAAACTGTTTTAATGCTTTCTTATGAATATAATTTAAGCTCATTTATCTGCCAGTTATAGGCAGCTTGTTTATTAGATGACTTTATAGAACATAGGGATTTGGAACCTATTTAATATTGAAACTGGTATAACATATTCACCCATACATGTGTTCTGTTTTGTTAGTTGCTTTCCATACATAAAACAAACAAACAAACAAAAAACCTTAAACTTTTTTTTAGAGAAATTTTTGCTATAGGGCACTTGCACTCACTGGAGAGACAGGGAGAGACAGAGAGACAGAAAATGAGAAATCATCCCCCAGGAGGGATGGCCACACTGCAATCCCTTCTCCTCCATTCTCCTCTGAGGATCTTGGGCACACACACACAAGTGCCTAGCATAAATTTAAGTCACCGGATCCAGGACTTGAACCATGGTCAACTACATGGGAGTCCAGAGACATAGCCATTATGTCAACTGCTGGTCCCTACAATCATATTTTTAATGTGATACTGTACTTCAAGGAGTAGGGTTTTGATCAATGAGCCAGAGACTATTTTTGAAATATTAACTATCTTCACTAAATTTTTAAGAATTACAAATAAAAATAATCATTTCAGGCTTTCCTAAAGTGAAAGAGAAAGCTTAAATAGCCAAGGGGTAAACAAGTTGACTGAAGAGTGAATTTTATTTGAGCACCTTTCTCACGTGGCATGGTGGTTAAGGTGGCTGGACCCCACATGGCTGACTGTGTGGTTCAAGTCCTAAATCTGGCAACTTGAAAACACATAGGGCATATGTGCATGGATGCCCCAAACCTTGAAAGTTAAGCTGGTGGAAAAGGGGGACCAGCAGATAGCATAATGATTGCATCACTAGACTCCCATGTAGTTGACCGCAGTTTGTCTTGGACCAGCAGCTTAAAGCTCATGCCAGGTGCTTGTGCGTGTGTGCCCAAAATCCTGAGAGGAGAATGGAGAAGGGATTGTGGCATGGCCATCCCCCCCGGGGGGGTGATTCCTTGCTTTCTCTCTCCTCTCTCTGCATCTGCGGTGAGTGCACACACCCTCTAGCAAAAATCTCCCCCCGAAAAGATTGCAGTGTGCCCAACCTCCATGAGAGGGGGTGCTTTCTCACTTTCCCTACATCTCTTTCCAGTGAGCACATGCACCCATAAACAAATTACAAAACAAACAAAAAAAGAAAGAAAGAAAGAATGATTAAAAAAAAAAAAAAAAAAACAACCCTGATCAGTAAGAAATACTCCTGCCATTATGGTGTCTGTGATAAAATGCTCTGCTACATACAGAAACTAAGCCAGAAAAATAACTAAGGAACGGAGCTTGGTTCTTGCAAGTTTAAAAGTGACAAACTCTTGGGCTGGTCCCTAGTGTAGCAATTACACTCTGTGTGGGGAGAGCCAGATGCCACATGGCTAGCTAACTGTGGTTTAAATCTCAACCCTGGCAGCTTGAAAAACCCACTGAGCATATGCTGATGATATATCCTGACTGGATGGAGGAATAGGCAAAAAAAAAAAAAAACGATTACTGCATGACCAGGCTCCATTACAGGACATGTGTGGGGCGGGTGCTTTTTTAGAAATCTATGCATAGTTTTTTCATGATACACGGGTTTTTTTTTTTTTTTTTTTTTTTTTTTTTTTTTTTTTTTTTTTTTTTTTTTTTTTTTTATGAGTTTTTTGAAGACCCCTTGTGGGTTAAGGCATCTGCTTCAAATTGTTAAGGCTGCAGACAATGTGTCTATTCTCTTAAGTTTCTTAAGAAGACTACGCAGTGATCTCTATCAACAATCCCATCATCTTAAACATGACTCCCCTCCTTGCTAGAATATGACACTTATAAATCAAACACACTGAAACTGGTGGAGGATGAAGGATTCAGCTTTGGTTGCATTTCAAAGAACTCCTTTTTTTCCCTACAGAAATGACCCCGTGGACAGCCCTTATTTGGGGATCTCTTCTTCCTCTTGCCTACAGCAGCAGAGGAAGGCTTCCTGTACTGCTTTGCCATCATCTTCATTGCACTTTGATTTCCTGACCTCCGAGTTAATCCTTCTTTTTCTACTATTAACAAGTGTAAGCAGGCCGACTTCAAACAGACTGCAATAGGTCACGAGGCTTAATGGGCACAGAGATAATCATCTAAATTACATTTCTAGGCCTGATGGGCTAGACAGACTTAGAGGTAACTTTACCAGTGCTTGCTGTTAATCAGCCAGGGTGGTGGGTCTCCGAGGGTGGCTCCTTTGCCTGCCTCCCTGAGGGGCCGGGACATATTGACTGATTAGCGAAGGCAGCTGCATTAACTTTCCTCTCCCACAAAGTGTGTCACGTCCCGAAAGGACATGAAAGTCAAATGTGCCCACAGCTCAAACACCAGACGCACTCTTTTCATCTCTGCAGAATGATCTGCCCTCTCCTTGTAGATCGTAATCCTCACACAACAGTTGTTGCCGATTTTCACGATCTGTTAACAGTTAGGAATTTTCACATTAAAGGACTTTCTCCTCCATTGATTTCTGTAGCATCTAGGACAATGCCATAGCCTATTGTGTGTACGTGCGTGCATGTGTATTTATGTATGTATGTATGCATGTGTGTGTGTGTGTGTGTGTATATATATATTATTGCTACATAATTCTTAACTTTAAAAGGAATAAGAGACATGGAATTAACTCCAAAGATAAAAGGAACCAAAATCATTTCACCCCTTAAAATTTAAACATCCTTTAGGAACTGGCAGCAGGAATATCATGAGTTGTTTTTACATTACAGGCTCATACCATTGGGTTACATATTTCAGGTTATTATTATCATTATTAAGATTATTATTATAAGAAAACAGCAGCCTTTCTTCGGGTAGAGTAGGGTCTTAGAACACATGTTTAACTAAAATCTCCATAAAGAATAAACTGGAATCATTTAAACTGATTCACTATGTCTAATATATAAATTAATATGATGCAGTATCTCTCATTTGTGTACTGCTTCATAACATGCAAAAGGCTTTTAGATTCATTATCATTTTGTTCTTAATAATAACCCAGGAAAATAGGTTGGGGCAAATAAGTCTCTTCAAAGAGTTCATGGAGGAGCCAATAGCTGGCGTGGTGGTTGGGGTGCTGGACTCCCATGTGATTGACCATGGTTCAAGTTCTGGACCTGGTGGCTTACTTTCTTGCTCTTTCTTTTTCTTTCTGTCTTTCTCTGGTGAATATGTATGCTCTATAACAAATTAGAAAATAATAATAATAATAATAAATAAAATTAAATAATTCTTAAAGAAGAAAAGTTCATGGAAAGTGTGCATGGATTTCAACTTGTTTTGTTCCAAAATAAACTTGTACTTTAATTTAATTTTTACATGAACTTTTTCACATCTACCTGTATTACCTCTATTTTATACACACATACATACACACACACACACACACATATATAAATATATATATATATTTCTCAGTGTCACTGAGGTAGTAAGTGACAGAGCTAGCACAAAAATCCTGGTCTTCTGATGCCACACTCAATACATGAGTATAAATGAATTACATTTTGCAAAATGTGGTGTTTAAAAAATAAAACAAATATCATTTGCTCAAAAAAGGCCCTAATAGCTGAGGTAAATTGTGCTTACTCAATTAGCTTCTAAAAGGAACAAAATCAAATATGCTGAACTGATTCAATATACTTTTGATTTGTGAAAATAGCCACATAGAATGCTTCTAAAACTTTGGATGGCTCTCAATAGCACAGAGTTTATAACAGCCACAAATACATGAAATCTTTTGGTTTGATGCTGAAGAGACCATGTGAAAATGTAGCAAGCAAATGGAATACAAATGACTTAATGAAAGTCAGAATAAAAAAAAAAGTTTGATCTTGATATATTCCAAACTTAAACCATCTTAATACTTCTAAATTATAAAAATTTACACCCTCCACACATACACGCACCAAAAAAAGAAGATAGAAAAAGTAATTTAGAAACTTTAGATTTCATGGTGGTTTATCATCCAGACGACTGAGGTAGGATGTGGAATGAAGAATGAGGACAGAATGGAAGAAGGGAACTGAAGTGCGGAGAGTATTAATGATGAACTTTTAATGACGTACAGATTGGTCAAATGATTACTGAACATGTGATCTCTCTTCCTGATAGAACAGTAGCATCAATAAAGATTATTTGAAAATATTTATGCAGAATTATGTCTTCAAGCATAAATCTGGTCCATTAATGAACATAGCTTTTACATTCATTACTGGTCAATTTAGGAATATTTAATTTTTAAAGTTTGACAAAAAGAAGTACACGTTTGGCTTTGGAACGGATTTTATAAAAATAATCCAAAAATAAAAAAAGAAAAAATACAAACTGCATACTTGTAACACTTGTTACTTTGGCAGATCATTCATATTTGGTGAACCTTTTTGTTTTCATTCCTTTTTGTTTTCAGTTATTTGAATTATGTTAGACAAGGGCAAATAAAACTAAGAAATGTAGTAATTTATGTTATTAAAATAATCATTGAGAGGCACCTCATGGCGCAGTGGTTGAACCCTATGCAGAGGAGGCAGGTGCCCACATGGCCAGCCAGTGTTAGAGTCTTAGCCTCAATGGCTTGAGGAATGTGCCAGGTACTTCCAAGTGCTTGTGCCCAGGATCTTGACAGGATGGAGAATGAAGGGAGGGGGATTTTGACACAATTGAGCTCTGGTAGGAGTGCTTTCTCTTTTTTCTCTTTCTCCTGCACACACAAATGCCCTCTAGCATGAAAGAGTGAGAAAGAGAGAGAAGTTGCATCCCACATGGTAACCATGGTTCAAATCCCCAGGCTGGTAGCCTGAAACAAGTTGCATATGTATGCAGGTATCCAGGGTCCAATAGGGTGGAAAACCAGAGGAAGAGGATCACAGTACGACCGGACCCTGTAAAGGGCGCACCCGTTTCTCTCTCTCACTCTCACAAGCACGTGATTGTGAATAAACAAAAAACGTTTAAAAAAAAACCCTGAAATACTGAATTTGATATAAAATGCTACATAAGCAAATCATCAGTGTCTTGACAATTTTAGAGAATTCAAGAATAAACGTTGAAAAACATCTTTGTTCAAAATCACTTAAAGAATAGAAAAACTTGAGAAGATGAATGAAGACATATTTGTTCATTAAGAATGCAGAATGTTCAATATAAAATTAGAAATATAAAACGTCAAAAAATGATGTTTATTTTGTTCTCTGAAAAAAGTGTGTCCTCGGTTACACAACCTAAAAAATAGGGTTTTTTGTTTGTTTTTTCCTCATACTCAAAGATAGAGTTTTCTTAGGGGTAAAGAAACAGCCTTTTGGGCTAGTCCCATAGCCTAGTGGTTAAAGAAAACAAATTCCTCATGGCTAACCACACTGTTTGAATCAGGCTCAGTGTCTTGAAAAACATTACTGCTGTGTGTGCATGCCTCAAATCCCAGCAAGACGGGGGGGGGGGGGGGGGAATGGAGGAGAAGGGATTGTGGCATGACCACACCCCACTGGATAGAGTACTTTCTCTCTCTCCCTCTCTCTGTTTCTCTCTAGTGAGTGCATATGTTCTCTGCTTTATACATAAACAAAAATAATGAAAAACCCCAGAAAATAAATAAAGAACTTTTTTTTAATCATCATAAAAATGATTGGGATTTGAAAAAAAATAGTATTTAAAAGAGAACGCACTTGAGATGCCTATTTCCGAAAGCAGATTTTTTTACATAAAAAAGAAAGGGCATAAGCTTAGACATGGTAATGACAATGGTGTTCTCAAAAACCAGAGGCATGCATGGCATCAGCATCACCTGGAAAGACAGCAAATTCTTTGGCCCGATCCCTGTGAATCACAGGATTTTATTAAGCTCTTCAAATTGGATTTTGGATATTCTAAACTATTCGCTCCTTGGTATTTACAAACATGCAAACAGTGAAGAAAAGAGCACAGCATCTAGCAGTGATTTGTGACTGGGGATACATGTCTAATTGGACATTTATTTAAAATGTTTAGATCAGTGAATTTTTGTTTTTTAAGTCAGCTAGTTCACCCAACCCTGTGACGCCTGAAGTTTTTCCTTAATACTGTCACCAAGTGGTCAACTATTGTATCCTTTAGATGGTTTGAAAAGGAACATATCGCCTATGGAGATGATGGACTTATTCAATTGACATCTTTGGAGAGCTGTGGTGATGAGAATGGACTTACTTATGTTGAATAAGTTGCTATTTTCTTGGTGTTGTAAAGCTCAATAAAATACTAGAATTAGGAACAGTTATTTTTCAATGTCAGTTCTTCAAGCCTTTTTTGTTTAAGAAGAATCCTTTGACATAAAAGCCAAGTCCTCCTGCTTCATCTCTCTAGTAAGCAAGACAAAGATGTGTGACCTAAACTTGGCCAAGTGGATGCCACACATCAAGACTTTTAATTTAGAGCAAATGACACAAATACGTCACAGTTTAGAATTCACTCAGAGTCTGGTGTTTAGGGACAGTGGCAAAAAGCAGCAGGCTGCAGGATCTGGAAAAGGGAATGTGTCCAGGAGTCAGGGTGGCACCCAGAGCAGGTGGTTCCCATGGCGCCACACTGTGGTGTCTCTGAGTTCTTTGATTCCCGTTTTCTAGCTGTTTAGTCTTTCCTAAAGAGTTCAATTCTGAAAGCAAGCTACCATATATGTTCTTAGTGAATTCCTTTTCTGCGTAGGCTAGCCAGAATTGATTTCTACTTCCTAAACTAAGTTCCTTGAACTAGAGGAGTCAATCAGATGTAATGGAAGGCTGTGAGGAGTGGGAAGGGAGTAGAAATAGTGAGTTTGACAATAGAGATGTGAAGTGTGCCCACAGGTGGGCTATCTAAGGAAAAGTGCACTTGGAGAAAGGATGGAGGCCCTGAGAAGTTGAGGCTGGAAGTAGATATTGTAGAGCCATCTTTAGATTTAAAGTTCTAGGAACAGAATTGATATTCATCGAGGATGAACCTTGCATAAAATTGGTTATTTATATCCCAGCAGCCATCTTGAAAAAGTTTTTAATTTCTGTTAGTAACTGATTCTTACCAACATGTAGCTATACACTTTTTGGGGGGACTGACCTTACCAGTTCTAAAATTAGACCATATTGTCTTAAATCCATCAATAGTAAACAGTTGGACACCAAATATAACCAGAGATAAAGGAGCTTATGTAGATTTTACAAGAACTTCTTGGAATGTGATGTGAGACTATGACGTCCAGTAGGGCCACAGCCATGTGCAGACCTCTGAGGGAACCCAAAGCTCCCCAAAGCCTCCCACCATGGAGTCTGAGGAAGGAAAAAGCAACTGGAATATGCATTAGTGAGTGGAAGGGAAAACAGGTGATGCCATTTAAGTGCTGGATCTAACTTGACCTATCTCGATTTTTTTTTTTTTTAGTTAAATCAGCAAACTCTTTTTTGTTATTAAACCAATGGAAATTGGGTTTTTAATATCAGCAATATAAAATTTTCTAACCATTATATCCCTTCTCCTCAACTCACAGCTCTCCTTCCCAATACATAATACTGGTTACATTTATCATTTGTAATATGAGTTGGATGATATTCAACAGATGGCCTGTGAGTTGACTCTGATCACAGATTTTTATTTCTTTGTTTGCCTTGTACAGGACACTCTTTTAAAATTTAGTTACAAGGACCAGCAGATGGCATAATGGCTATGTCACTAGACTCCCATGTAGTTGATTGCAGTTCGACTGGAGGCTTAAAATTCATGCTGGGTGTATGTGTGTGTGTACCCAAGATCCCGAGAGAAGAATGGAGGAGAAAGGATTGTGGCGTGGCCATCCATCCCCTACCCCCACCGGGGGGGCGATTTCTTACTTTCTGTCTCTCTGTCTCTCCAGCAAGTACACATATCCTATAGCAAAAATTTCTAAAAAAAAAATAAAAAAATCTTCATTACCAACATATAAAACTGTGGATGTCTTCCATAAAAATCCAATAGTTTGTTTTTTTGGAAGAATCAGAAGACCTGACATTATTGAGCCAGTGTTCCAAAACAGCACTGGCCCTTTTGAGCTGAGCAGTTGCAGTTCACTTTTAACAGGACACATGCTTTCTACTTTGCCACAGTCCTTACCACTTCCTATAGCCTCACACGTGACCTAATTCTGTTATTTCGATTACTCATATCTGAAAGGATGTATGTTCACAGCGCTTTGTGACTAGCAAGGTCTGTCACAGGTCTCTGAAGTGATTTATTTCATTTAAGTAAAAAGCAAAAGAAAGGAACACACACAAAATGCAGGGAAACTGCTTATCTTGGAAGAGGAACTAACGCATACTTGGAAGCCTAATCATACTGTATATCAGGCAATGGAAATGTATTGGAAGAAAAATGTGATTTGATGATGCCAATAGCCAAAGATCTGATAACAAGCATTTCACTTCATGGCTGAGCAAGTTTTGTCATTTGTCACCTGGGGTAAAAATACCACAGTAAGTTAAGAACAGCTAATTGAATAACAATATTAGGAGTTTTTTATTTTGTTTGTTCGTTTATTTATTTATTTTATGAGTGGGAAAAAGACGAGTACCCTCAACAAGGTCTCACACTGCAACTCACCAGACTCTCAGCCAGCCAGGATCATGGACAAGGGTGTGCCTGGTGTGTATGGGTTAAGCCGGAACTGAACCCGATTTTCTAAATGGCTTCTGGCATTGCAGAACTTTGCACTACGTTGTATCACTGTGGCTGGGACAAAATGTGGGCTGTAACAGCAGGGAGACTCGAATTTAAGTCCAGAGGCTGCTCCTCTTTTTTGCTATGATAATTGTGCCCATCACATGAAGTTGCCATGTACATCAGAGTGACAAAATGTGGCGAGAACGGTATGTAGCATATAGACATTTATCATGATAGACTACTGTGTGAGGTTATTCCAATCATGTTTGATAGTTTTGATCAGAGTCCTAACTTGTTAGGTAAATTAACAACAACAAAAAAGTTTTTTCTAGTAGCTAATACTATCCTTCCCTTTAACCAACTACTCTCTTTTTCTTTCTTTCTCTTCTTCCTTCTTCCTTCCTTCCTTCCTTCCTTCCTTCCTTCCTTCCTTCCTTCCTTCTTTTTTCTTTTCTTTTCTTTTCTTTTCTTTTCTTTTCTTTTCTTTTCTTTTCTTTTCTTCTTTTTTCTTTTCTTTCTCTCTTTCTTTCTTTCTTTCTTTCTCTTTCTCTCTTTCTTTCTTTTTTTCCTTTCTTTTCTTTCTTTCTTTCTCCCTTGTTCTTTCTTCCTTTCTTTTTTGCCTTTTCTTTCTTTTTCTCATTCTCTTCTTTCCTTCTCTTTCTTTCTTTATTTCTCTTTCTTTTTCTTTTTTTCTTTCTCTTTCTTTCCTTTCTTTCACTTTTTTTATTTTCCCTACAGGATGAATGTACTCACCAGAGAGAAACAGAAAGAGGGAAAGTGAGAAATCACCACCACCACCACCCACCCCAGAAGCGATGACCATGCCGTAATCTCTTCTCTTGCACTCTCTTCCTGGATTTTGGGCACGTGCACGTGCGCGCACACACACACACACACACACACACACCCCTAGCATGATTTTCAAGCTGTCAGGTCCAGGACTTGAACATGCAGTCAGTCATGGAGGAGTCTAGCATGATAACCACTATGCCACCTGTGGGCTCCCCAACTACTCCTCTTCTTAATGGGCCTGGCTCCCTTAATGATGGTAAAGCCCTCCATCATCACACTTTAGTCATTACCAGTTATAAAAACAGTCTCACTTTCACTGAAACTTTAATCTCATACTGAATCCAAAGAGCTCCCCAGAACAGGTTAGATTTGTAGCTCCTGCAATTTCTGGTGGGTAGAGAGAAATGCTGGAGTTAATTCTAAGTGAGCGCTTAACAATTTCTGCCCCCTGACGTACATATATATTCCTCTAGTTATTCAAGCAAGCACTAATCTAAGTATTGCTGTGAAGGGATTTTGCAGATTTAATTAAGGTCCCAAATTAGTGGACCTTAAATCAGGGAGTATAAATGTGGCCTAAAGGAAAGAAACAGGGACGACAGAGAGCAATATATCCTGACAGAGATTCTATCGCTAGTTCAGGCTATGGAGAGGACCACATGGCCAGACAGCCCTTGGGAGCTGAGTGTCTTTGACTGATGGCTGGCAAGCAAAGTGGGACCTCATTCCTACAGATGCAGGGACTTGAATTCTGCTACAAACTGAAGAGCTGGGGAACTAATTCTTTCCCAGAGCCTCCAGACAATGTAGCCAACACCTCGGTGTCAGTTTTTGAGCCACAAGAGAACTCTATCACACTGTGCTTAGATATCTAAGCTCCCAAACTGTGAACTAGGAAATAGATGTTTGAGCTGCTGAATTTGTAATAATTTGTTACACAGCAGTGGAAAACTAACACTGAACAGTTGGAGGTGGTAGATGGGGTCTGCTCACCCTCCTGTCTCTTCTGAAGTGACTCTTGATCTGGGGTAGGAGGAAGGAGAGGGGAAGATAAATCTCCCTTGAGTGGGTCATCTCCGTTGATCTAAACCTCAGTGATGGGGGCAATTGCTGGGAGCATCGAGAGTCTTGGCTGCCTTTCCTAGCTGATCCTGGACTCAGAGCTTCATGTGCCCCTTTGTCCCACGCAGAGTCTCTGCTAAGTCTACAGACCGAATCTAGCTGCTTCTCTCTTTTACAGCTTCAAATCTGGGGGCTGTGGCTGGGACAGATGTACCTCTAGGTCCTAAGAACTCAAAATACTGGTTCTTGTCCCTTCTTAGCCCAGTGACCTGCACTAGCTACAGGATCCCACAATCTTTCTCTCTCTCTGGTCCACAAAGCTGTTCCTCCAGCCTTCTATGTAAGCAACTAACTGCCCAGGGATGCAAACACCATTGTCTCCCTTGGAAAGCCATCAAACTCTGTAGGTTATTTCCCAGACAGAAGATATCATGGACCCTCTACCTTCCCCTATGAGCACAGAGAGGAGGAGGTGATCTCACTTCATGAACAACACGGTCCCCAAAGGCTGCTTCTTGCCTCTCTCAGTGCCTTCATAAGGGAGCTTACTGCCAAGTATGTGAAAGTCCAAGGTTTAGAAGAAAGCCTTCTTCTTTTTACCGAGGTATGAGGAATTTAGAAGCTTTACATTATTTGGTAACCTTCGTGGGTAGGAATGAGGTCAAAAAAGATAATGATACATTATAAAATTTTGAAATGACATCTTATTCTTCTGACCTAAAGCATAATAAGCTAAAAAACAGACCATATATTTAATTTTATATTGCCTTGGATAGTAACATTTAATTTTACAAATAATAAATGAAGAACCTTCCAGGTATGGGCTAAATGAGAGGGATCAAAGACTAGGCTTTGATAGGACCAGCAGATAATGTAATGGTTATATCACTGGACTCCCACATAGTTGACTGCGGTTTAAGTCCCGGACCCAGTGACTTGGCACTCACGCTGAGTGTGTGTGCATGCATGCTCAAAATCCCAAGAGGAGAACGGTGGAGAAGGGATTGCAGCATGGCCATCCCCCCTGGAGGGTGATTTCTCGCTTTCTGTCTCTCTCTTAAAAAGAAAAAAAAAAAAAGACTAGGCTTTGGTCTGGAGAAACCATATATGTGTTTATGTGAGTGTTTATGTGTGTGTTTATGTGTGTGTGTGTGCATATGCATGTGCAAGTGAGAAAGAGACAGAGACAGTGACAAAGAAGTAGCAGAAAAACAGAGCAGCAGCTCCAGGAGCAGACCATTATCTAACTGTAGTGTTTTAACAGACATTCACAATTATTTTACCATCGTAAACAAATTATACTAATGGGAGGGGAATCTACATTGTTTAAAATAGAATTTGAATGAAATTGTGAATGGTAAAAGAAGTAGATTCACAAAAAAATGCTTTTAAACTCTACATTTTCAGATTTAAGCATGTATACTTTCTCACATTCTTTCTTGGCATAATGAAGCCATGTACTTTATTTTTTGCAAAAAGAAAACAAAGCAGGCAAATTGTCTTGACCATTCAAAGTCCCTCCCATATTCCCGAAAATCAAGACCTTGCTGATAATCACACGATCATTCTGCAATTGCAGATCTCCAGAGCAGGTTTAGAATATCTGAGTTTACAGATCAGCAGAGTTAAATGGCATGGGTGTTTTTTTTTTTTTTTCTCTTTTTGAATGTGAAATTTAAAATTTGTACCAGTTTCTATTATACTGGAAACAAAGTGAAATCTTCATTTTGTGTGTCTGCAAAAGCAACTTTTGAAGTCAGACATATTTATCAACATACTCATTAAGGTCTTTTTTCCTCCTCAGTTTTGGAGAGAGTCTGAAAACCAATATCAGTATGGTTTAGATATTCATAATTATTTACATATGTTTCAGTAATAAAATATATTTGGGGGAATCGGCGCTTCACTTTTAGGATTTGGAACAGCTGGAAATTATTACTATTATGGTTGAAAGTGTTCTAACTGGATAATGGTGTTAAAAAAATGTAACATTCTGGAATGCTTCCTCCTAACATGGAACACATATTATTTTATTAAACGAGTTATTTATATGAGAATTGGCTGTTGTCTCAGCATTTACATATGAAGATGTCTGAAGAAATTGGTTCTTAGAAAAAGCATCCAATAGAAAGTGCCTATAGCTTATTATTACTATTATTATCACTATACGGAGAAATCTTAGTGCTCCTTTTAAGGGCTAAATAGGTAATACTTCACATACTGCTGTGACAGATTCTAATGAAATATTTAAGAAATGGGACATCTTTTTAAAACTATGATACAGTGTATTAAATACCTTGGAGAAATATAACAATTCTTTTTATATTTGCTCATCAGGAAGAGAGAGAGAGAGAGAGAGAAAGAGAGAGAGAGAGAGAGAGAGAGAGAGAGAGAGAGAGAGAGAGAGAGAGAGGAGGGCGATGATTAAGGGATTCTGCGAATCCCAGAACCTGAAGTATTTCTTCCAAGGAGTCAGACTATGTGAAGAGCCAAGGGAAAGCAGGGTTCAAAGGAAATTCATCTAATATTTGTGCTCTAGTTATGAAAGAGGGTGAAAGGCTGCTCATCAGTGGCATGGAGCCAGTTGGCAGAGAGGGCTGCATGCCAGACCAAGGGGTTATTGTGATCACAGACGGACTTAGCGAGAGAAGAGGATGCCAGAAAGGCCCAGGCACTGCAGGCTATTTTGGGGACTTTACATGAATCATTATTTCTTTATTCCGTGCCAGTATTGACACAGACAAATGAACTCGCTTAGTTCTTAACAAAAATACCAGCACATAAAGAGCTGCAGGATTTGATGCAGTAATTACCTCTATGTTGATACCATGACCTAATACGCACCTCTCGTTTGTTAACTGGCTCTTAAGATTTGCAGATTTCCGAAGTAGGTTTTCTCCTTGGAGACGTCACTCAAGGAGGATTTTAAAGTGATTTTTTAACTGCCTTTTTCATTAAGAAAGAACAAGTTTTACAGTTTCTAGATGTTGTAATATTAGCGTGATACCTCTACGGCATAACAAACGAGGATACAGAATAACTAGGAGGTACATATTCTAAAGAAACAGATCATTTTTAGTCGAGGAGAGTCATCAGCAAATTAGTAATCTATCCTTTGTTTTATACATTTGAAATCGATTCTGCGTTAGCAAGTTTCTTAAGTACACAGAGCTAACTCCAGGGACTCAGTCCATCTGTCTGTTCTGGATCCCAAAAGCCCTCCTATGCAAGGCACAGCGCAAACTGCCAAGAGGTTCACACCTGATCCATGGCTTCTCATCCTTACTCTGCCTCTAACTGGCAATGGACCTTGGTAAGTTATTTAGATTGAACCCTAGGCCATCATAGTTTCCCTTAACTCTGAGGTTTAGTGTCACATTGGAACACAAATCTCACAAATGGCCTAACCATGAACACAGCTGCTGGTCTCAGAGCTATTGATCAATTCTTCAGCTAGAGACATGCCCCAGTACTCACACACTCATCTATTGGTCTGCTCTCCATCAACAGCTTTGACCATCCAAACTCATCCCTTACGCACAACTACAGCAGGGCTGCCTAACATACTTGTCCCCTTCCTATGACCCTCCCACTATAGTATTGCCATATGTTAGGTGAACTTCTGAAAGCTCTGTATAGCCCAACCTCATTTGCAAGTTTTTTTTCTATAGGAGAAAAAAAAAAAAAAGAAAAAAGGACTACAATCCTAAATCTAACCTACAAATTATTCTTAGAGCCAAGCCTTTTAGAAAGCATATATTTATTTATATATATACTTTAGCAATCTTGTTTTGAAGTACCATACAGTGGCTAAAAAGATGGCTTATACATAGGAGAGCTCTGAACTAGGCTGGCTGGGTTCAAAAATGGGCTCTGCTATTTACAAGCTACGTGACCTTGGCAAGTTCTCTGTGCCTCCATTTCTCCATCTGTGGAGTGGGAATTAGCAAAGTCATTACCTTACAAGTTATTTTATTTTGTTTTGAGAACTGTATTAATGAATATAAGACAAATATTAGGTACTAAACATTGTAAATATTCTCAAAAAGAACAAATCGTTAATCTGTGAAGATGTATCAGTATTTGGAAAATATCTATAAAGCAATTGGAACAAATAAAGATTTTTAAAATGTGGGGGGGGTGTTTAGCAGTTTTGGTTGAAATTATGATGTGTCTATGTAGAGTAAGACTTGTTTTCTCATTCAACTTATTACCAGGAATAAGTTGGTTGGTTTTTTGAAGTGACAGCTTTCAAAAATCATATGAGGGTACATCAAAAAGTTTGTGGAAATGGAATCAATCTACAAATTTATTTTGATGCAAAAATTTTTCTTAAAATTCACGCAGGTTTTTCTTACTATGCATCTCCTGCAAACTTTTTGATAAGCTTTCATGCATACAGTAGACTTAAATTATATTGTGGTTACACCTTGTGCTTGACAAAATAAGGTACTATATTTTCCTTTTTTCTGCTCACTCACAAAAATAACACAGAGAAGGGGACCAGCATTTAGCGTAATGGCTATGTTGCTGGACTCCCACATAGTCGACCGCGGTTCGAGTCCCGGACCCGGCAGCTTAAACTCATGCCAGGCACATGTGTGTGCTTGCCCAAGATCCCGAGAGGAGAATGGAGGAGAAGGGATTGCGGTGGCCATCCCCCCAGGGGGTGATTTCTTGTTTTCTGTCTCTATGTCTCTCTCTGTCTGTCTGGTGAGCGCATGCGCCCTATAGCAAAAAAAAAAAAAAAAAAAAAACCCAAAAAACAAAAACCTCTCCAAAAAAAAAAAAAAAGAAAAAAAGCACAGAGAACATTAAACATTGACCTCCTCAATCTTAATGGAACCCATTGGTTAATATTTCTAAAGGATGGTCCTAGTTTTGACCAAAAAAAACATCTTTTTATTAAAATACTCTTGAATTCTTAATCATGCAACTACAAAATTAAAATATGTTCAAGGAAAAATTTATACTCAATTGTATAATTTTTGTCTTATCACATTCACTACAAAATTCATCATATATTTTATCATAGGTGGTTTGTTCTGCAAGACCTTTCATATTTTTACATCTTATTCAGTCTAAACTTAATAATGAGTAATTCAAAAATCTCTAATTCAGTCTATTAGCACTCAGTAGGACATTTAAAAAGACCTCGGTTCAACTTTGTTTTATGAAAATATGAAGATATATTTTATCTATCTTTTCTTACCTTTTTATTTTGCAAAAATGTCTGTGAGTTCTTTCTTGGCCCAGGCATGTTCTACAACTTTCACTCATGTTTCCCCTCTTAAAGTCTCCATATAGGATCATGTACAATTTCTCTTCTTATATGACTACTGAGAAATTGGCCCAAGCTCTCCAACAAATAAGGGCTAAGATGTGAGTAAAATTCAGAGAGCAACAATAGTATTTTGATAAAAGTATTTGAGAGAGATTATTTCACTTACAGAAAATTTCTCCCTTCCTGCTATTTCTTAAACCTTTAAAACTTGGGTCTCTTAACCTTATCAGGAATTTTATTTAAAAATTGCCTGTCAGGTCAAGAATCCTCCATGCGATATTTATTTTCTAAATCATTAGGTCTGGAAAGATCATCCTGAAGCATTTGGTGGTGGGGGGGTGGGGAGGGGCGTTAGCAGGACGTGGAGGAGGCAGAAACCAGAAAATTCAGAGAAAGTCTGTACCACATTGCTAACACATGAGGTCCTGTAAAACTGGGGGGCCACTGGGGTAGAGAGGCCTGTTCTGCTTTGAAGAATGAGGTCATGCTCAATGTTTTAAACTCATCAGTCCTGTCTAAAAAAGGGATGTGGATGAAAAAGAAAGAAAAAAAAAGACAAATTAGTAGCATTTTCAAAAGAAGTTAAATATGTCAAGCAGTAAAGTGTCCTAATTTTGTCTCCAGGGAACATATGTCAAACGAGCTCAGTTCTGCAATTGGTAAAACCATCTGCAAAAAATACTCCATTCCTTACTCTTATTCCTACAACACACGCCTATGAAGGAAATGTCAGTCAAAGGCATGTGGAAATTTTCTTAGCATGACCTAATTGAAACATTGGGTCAAGCTTTCTTTGAACGAAAAAGCAATTTGCTATAGCCTGCCTAAAGAAGCACAACAATGGCTTTGACTAATAAGGACAATATAAATATCAAACTTGCCTGTGTTTTCAGAAGCATCGTTACCTACGTCTCAGAACCATGCTCTGAGCCTGTGTGAAGAAACCGTTCACTAGATAGCTTACTGTGGATGTTTGTTTCTAAGGCAAATATTAGATTTGGTGTCATTTTGCACTGAAAAATAGAACAAATATTGGGGCTAGCAGATGGTATAGTGGTTACATCACTGGACTCCCTCACGGCCAGTTGTGGTTCGAGTCCCGGACTGGGTGGCTTGAAGCTCACACCAGATGAGTGTACGTGTGTGCCCAAGATCCCAGGAGGAAAATGAAGGAAATGGGATTGCAGCATGAGCATTTCCCATTGGGAGTGCTTTCTCACTTTTCCTCTTTCTCTCTCTCTCCTGTGAGTGCACACACCCTCCGGGAAATTTTTAAAAAATCTTATTTGTTTAACTCACAATTTGAAATAGATTGTCACTAGCAGCAGCAAACATTGTAAGAACGATTTCCTTTCTGGCCTAAATGTACATGATTGTCATTAATTTACTGAGCACCTAGTTTGTTTAAGCAATTGTACTAAGCATTTACATGCATGGTTTCACTCCTAGTATTAACAATAAAGAAACTAATGCTCATACAACATTTCAGAGTGACATATGGTCTTTCAATGATCTCTAGTAGCACACAGAATTATACATTGTTATATAATTATTTATTTATTTTAGAAGTTTTTGCCATAGAGCACATGCCCTCGCCAGAGAAAGAGAAAAAGAGACAGTGAGAGGGAAAGTGAGAAATTGGCCCCTCTAGAAGGGATGGCCACACCACAAACCTTTCTCTTTCATTTTCCTCCTGGGATCTTGGATATGTATGTACATATGCCTGGCGTGTTTCTCAAGCCCCCAGGTCTAGGACTGTAGCTGCAAGGTTGGCCATGGGGGATCCAGCCACCTTTACTATCAGACCACAGGCTGGGCCCAAAACTATATTATTTCTTGTGATGATGGGTCTAAATATTCATCATATATTCAAAGGGGTGCTTTAATTCCTCCAAAAGGGCAAAGCCACTGCTTCAGAGGAGTTATTTGCCTTAACTTGTCCTATACAGAGCCAGCCTTTATTGTTTGATCAAATTGAAAATATATTTTTAAAAAAGAATCATGTTCCAGACAAGGTTTGGTTGTGGAAGGAGGACTTACAAAAATGCCCAACCTCATTGCCAGACCTCTTCTCTCTCTCATTACCATCCTCACTTTCCAGTATATGCCTTTGCTAGAGTTAGTCTGGACTTGAGAAATTGAGAAGAAAATAGGAGAAAGAGAGATGAAAGTTCTCAGGATTCTTTGGAACAAGTAAGACCTACAAAGAGGTCGATATTAGGGACTAACAGTATCAAAAAGTCACCCCCTTTGATTCTCTTTCAGTCACAACTCCTTTCAACATTTCAGATATCACTTTTGAAGCCCAGTTACTCTAGCAGGATATGTTATATTTGAAAATCTCAAGGTTCTCCTCTATGTAGCCATCCAGCTCAGAAATCAGATGATTAAATCTTAAAATATCAAAACATAAACTTCAAACAAAAATGAAGGAATCCAGCAGAGGGGTGTACTCAGAGAAACTTGGCCAAGAAGACCCAATTCTCTTCCACACTGACTGGCTCTGCAGGGCTAACGGTAGTAAAAGTTTGTTGCTCTTAGTACAGGAAGCAGATGTGATTTAGAGAAACATGCAGAACAGATGTGCTGAGCAAAAGTTCTTATCTAAATGGTAATTCATCTGACCATAAGTTAACTCATGAAGTGTTCAACATCACTCTTTCAGCAACACAGAAAACAGAATTTATAATAAACATTAAAATAGATCATGAGTTTAAAAACAAGCCCCTCTCATCTGCTTCTTAAGAAAAGTGAACACTCAACAAAAGTTCTCAAACCTTGGGTACAGCTGTTGCAATGATGGAGGCCACATGGGAGGCTCCAGGTTGGCGTTCAGCTCTAGAGGAACATGCTGATGGGCCATGATCCTGTCTGCCTTCAGGGCTGGTGGTTAGGGAAGACTGTAATGTGCACACCATGTTGAGGGTGCTTCTCTCTCTCTGTCTGGAAGGGAAAAAACAAAAACCAAAAGACCTCCCAAGCTATGGATGTTTATCAATGCTTACAGGTTCCTAAGAAGGGCCGTGCAATTAGTGTCTGGGTGTTCACGCTGCTTATGGAAATGACATCATACCTCCCTAGGTGCTAGCTGGGCTCTTAAAAAACACTGGTAAAGGATGGCTTAGTCCATGAACACAGAACTGGAAATCTTTGCAAAGATTAAGTGCTTTGGGTCAGCAGGTGGCGTGGTGGTTAAGGCACTGGACTCCCATATGGCCGACTGTGATTCAAGTCCCAGACCTGGGCTTGCTTTTTCTCTCTCTTTCTGACTCTTCTCTGGTCAAGTTAAAGACTAATAATGATAAATAAAAATTTTAAAATGGTTAAGTGCTTAAGACAAAGACACTTAACAAGATGTGAAAGAATGCCTACGGCCAGGTCAATGGTAATGCCATGGACGTTGTTGATATACTTCCGAGTGAAGTATACAAGGAGGGCTGACATCTCCATTTGGCACAGTGCTGACAGCACATGCTTCTTTTGGGGACCCATGCAATTTTTGAATTTCCCTTAAAATTAAAAGAAAAAACAAAGAACTTTACAAAGAAAATAGTCTACATATGTAACACTAATACATTCCTTTTTATATCAACACTATTGTAAAATATAGTTTTACCTGTTATTTTTCATGGGAGAAGGATTCCACAAAGACAAAAGTGATCCAGAACCTACAAACGTCAGGAAGTCAACCTATGAGAAAATCTAGGTCACTCTCTTTTCTAACTTCCAGCCAGTTCTTTCTTTTCTTTTCTAATCCAGCATCCTCAGTATTGCTGGATCTTAATTCTTTCTTTTCTTTTTTTTTTTTTTTTTTTTTTTTTTTTTGAGAGGTTTTTTGCTATAGGGCACATGCACTCACCAGAATGACAGAGAGAGACAGAGAGTCAGAAAGCGAGAAATCATTCCCTAGGAGGGATGGCCACAATGCAATCCCTTCTCTCCATTCTCCTCTCAGGATCTTGGGCATGCATACACATGTGCCTGGTGTGAGTTCAAGCCACTGGGTCTGGGACTCGAACCGTGGTTGACTAAATGGAGTCCAGCAACATAGCCATTATGCCAACTGCTGGTCCCAACTGGATCTTAATTATTTAGTTGTTCTCTTTCTTTCCCCTTCTTCTCCTTCTTTATATAGAGAGATTCAACTCAAACTTCCTTGATAGTATTTAGGAATATAAGCTGTGGATTCCATGCCTTTTAACCACTAGTTTAGAAAAATGTCCTGAGATGCTTTGCTAGGTGCAAATTTAATCTAATGAATGAAGCAATTTCCACCAAGAAATCTGACCTTCATACTCTTCTACAGAGCAAGAGGATAATCTGACTTTTTCAATGGTAGAATATGTGACTTTTCCACATAATAAAATAAATAAACTAGGGACCAGCAGTTAGCGTAATGGCTATGTCACTGGACTCCCACGTAGTTGACTGTGGTTTGAATCCCAGACCCAGTAGCTTAAACTCATGCTGGGCGCGTGTGCGTGACCAAGATCCGGAGAGGAGAATGGAGAAGGGATTGCAGCGTGGCCATCCCCCCTGGGGGGTGATTTCTCACTTTCTGTCTCTCTGTCTCTCTCTGTCTGTCTGGTGAGTGCACGTGCCCTATGGCAAAAACCTCTCCAAAAAAAAGAAAAATAAATAAATAAATAAACTAAATGCAGAATTCAATTACTGCATTCAGATACCTACTCAAAGAGATAGCAAAAGAAGTCATTGAAGGTGGACATTTTCATTTAAGGAGTCTATTCATGATGCCTTTGAGAAATATCACCAAAAACTTATAAGACATTTATCATTTTATTACAAAACATAAATAAAAAAGACTTACTTTTCTCTTAGAAACTGATGTAGTGAATAATAGAAATCATCTACATTCTTATCTGCTAGTAATGAGGATTAAATGAGAGTATGAAGGTGAAATTCTTTCACATGGTTGTATGGGTCATTGAAATACCATCAAGTTATCAGCTCCCAGTACGTTCTTCTCACTATTGTAAAGGATGTATAAACAAAGTGTATTTCTTCAGTTTGCAAAAAACAATACACTGTAAGTGTTTTTGGTAGAAACAATGAGGTAGTGAGTTGTTAAATAGTGAATATGAATAATAAGAAATTATTCTAATGCCTAAATAAGCATAGCATTGAAAAAGGCCTGAACACTGGAAAAAATTTTAGCAAGTAATAACATAATAGCATTTTAGCTAACTAGAATTCTAGTATGTAAAACCTAGATCTGGTTTAAATATCAGATATAGATAAACACAGTAAGAGGTTAGTGTGATCTCTGTTCCTGGGTCCTGACACAGAGTTCCTATATCCTTGTAACTTCTTCAGCAGTAGGAATGCCAGGAATATTATTTGTTCTAATACAGTATGCCCTCAATATTTAAGGATTTCTCATCTGTGGGTTCAACCAACTGAGGGTCAAAAATATTTTAAAGGGACCAGCAGTTAGCATAATGGCTATGTCTCTGGACTCCCATGTAGTTGACCGCGGTTTGTGTCCCGGACCTGGTAGCTTAAAACTCACGCTGGGCACGTGTGCTTGCGTGCCCAAGATCCTGAGAGGAGAACAGAGGAGAAGGGATTGCAGCATGGCCATCCCCCCTGGGTGGTGATCTCTCGCTTTCTGTCTCTCTGTCTGGTGAGCCCACGTGCCCTATAGCAAAAACCTCTCCCCCCTTAAAAACTTTTTTAAATATAATTTTTATAGTATAACAGTTATTTACAGTGTATTGAACATTATAAGTAATCTCAGGGTGATTTAAAGTACTGTGAGAGGATAGGTGCAGTTTATGTGTAAATACTATACCATTTTATATACAGGACTTGAACATCAATAGATTGGAGGGGTTTCTGAAACCAAGTCCCAGCAGGCATCAAGGGTTGACTAGTGAATCTTTGACTGCATCAAAGGTTAACTAGTTCATCTTTGTGAGGGTACGCATCCTAGATACGGAAGGCAATTACCAGTTGCCTCACTAATTACTCACTGATGCCGGCTGACACATGCCTTAATGCCAGGGCTCTGTGGATCTTATCTCATCTGCGGGGCACGGGAAATATTCTGACCCTGGTTAGGTCATGTGATGCCTGTTCTATATAATGTTTATGGCTTACACATTACCCTCTTTGATGCATACTCAGCCAGCCTTCCTCGGAGTTGCAGAGGAATAACCTAAGTAAACTGGCTTGATCTATGACGCATAATAGGATCACACATGATAGTAACAGGGTCAAAAAAGTCTACACTAAAATCCTTATCTCTAACTGTAGATCTTCAACTGCACCCTTGGAAGCTTGCAGACAGTTCACTGTGCCTGGTAAAATGTATAAAGAAAGAAGCTCAGCATGACTGGGCAGCACAGCTTGTCTGTGTTCACCTGCATCTCTGCTTCTGCACCTTTCTCCTTTCTCTAACTTTCTGCCTTCACAGGACCAAGCCCCAAGGGCAGATGCTGACAGTGTTACCATCCAGAGAGATGTTACTCTTAAACTTGTCGGCAGACACCGACAGATCGGTGCCGAAACCCAGGTCAATTCCCAGAGTTTCTAGATCTTACGACTCATGGGCTTCCCTAAACCCTGGTATGCTTGTTTGTGTGAGTGAATGAAAGTGTTTGTGGCTCACAGCGGTCCTGCTACGGAGTCTTATTGAGTCCTCACCTGTGGTTCCGTGGAGATTCTTATATGGCCTTACAGTAAAATCAGACATTGGGGGTCTTGTACCCTCTCTGCACATTTGATCCAGTGGTGGATTTATAGCCAATTACCAGAGGCAAGAGACTCCTTAAAGTTCCTCCTGGTCGCAGCCAGGCTGACACCTGATTGCTTCTCTCCCCTGGGAGAAGATTCTCTTTGTCTTGCCCGAGTCCTTCACACAGCAAAGTTAACATAACAAGTTTCATTGCCATTTCAAGTGGTAAGTTAATGACTGGGCAGCCTCTCCCAACTCTCTTCTGAACCTTCTAGGATGATTTGCTCTTTCCCCTGCTTTATACGTGGAATGGAAGGCAGAGCATTTTGGAAAGTTAGATGTAGTTTTTGGCATATTCCTAAACTGGGAGTCCAGACGTTATTCAAAATAGCTTTCAGGCAGCTTTGCTGGCGGTTGATCCCAAAGGTTAGAGATGAAATAATTGTGTTCTTAAACTGGCAAAAAAAAAAAAAAAAAATAGCTGGCTAGCACACAGACTGCCGAAATATTGAGACCCACGCTTGCGGATAGGACTATAAGGTGCACCGTAATCTCTAAGGAGGTCCCAGGATCTCAGTATGGGGAATCAGCTTTCTCCCGAGCAAGCAGCTCATAGAAATGAACTTCATTTTTTGCTAGAACAAGCAGAGCATTTTGTTTCCTCTAGAACTATATCTAAAATGTTCAAGAAATTAACTTATCATGCCCTTGGTACCCTGAAAAGGGATCCCTCCAAATTGAAGACTGGGATAAAATTGGTTTTTGCCTGCATAAAGAGCCTCGTGCTCCTAATGAAATCCTTCAAGCTTGGCACTTGTGCCATGGTGCTATATATTTGTTTGGAACTCCTCCCACATTAATGTCAGAAAGAAAACTGTTCCAAGAAAGGGAAGGGTTAACTCCTGGTCCCTTTGCTCCTCCTTGTCTTTCCTCTTCCTATGACCTCACCTCTTGTGCCCACTGCTGACTCTCTTTTGGCACCATCTACAACTCCTCCTCCATTTAAGGCCATAAAAGACACTAAACCGAAGGGACATATTATCAGGGATTGAAAAGAAAAACAAAAGAAGCCTTCCTCCAAGTGTAAACCCTGTCGTAAAGGCTTTCACTGGACTAATCAATGCCCCTCTTCCACTGATAAGTCAGGAAACCCGATTCCAGGCACACCTTCAGTTTATGACCCAAGGAGGTCTCACTCTCATCCCAATCCAACCCAGTAACACATGAGCGCTCCAAACAATTGGCCCAGAAATTTATGACTCCATTCATGCTACAGCTGAGAGTGCTAGCATTGATTTAATTGCCCAAGAGGATGTTTCTTTTTTTTTTTTTTTTTTTTTTTTTTTGAGAGGTTTTTGCTATAGGGCGCATGCGCTCGCCAGACAGAGAGAGAGACAGAGAGATAGAAAGCGAGAAATCACCCCCCAGGGGGGATGGCCACACCACAATCCCTTCTCCTCTTTTCTCCTCTTGGGATCCTGGGCACGCACGCACACGCGCCCGGCGTGAGTTTTAAGCCACCGGGTCCGGGACGCGAACCGTGGTCGACTACGTGGGAGTCCAGCGACATAGCCATTACACCAACTGCTGGTCCCAAGAGGATGTTTCTTTAAGTTTACTGGAAAAGGTCTCCCTGGTAAATAGCTATCAAGACCTCTAAAAACTGGACATGCTTAAAAATTAAAACTTAAAAACTTAAAAACACCAGACAGCCTATGGTGACTTTACAGCCCCATCCCCATAGCAACTCAGCAACTCTTACTGACCTTGTAGCTCTGATAACAGCCTAACAACTGTGCTTACTTAATTAACCCTCTCTCATCCCTCGAGTGCTTGGAACTTTTCGTTCATGGTCAAGTGCTTTGCTTAATGCCTTCTATAAGGTCTTTTCAAATGATTAAAATCTTAAACTGTTATTAATAAAAAGCTAAATTTACAATGAGTCAAAAATTCTGATAAATATGTAAAGTCCTACATGTGAAGTTAGATTTCCCAGGCTAGGTAAAAGAATAAGAGATAGGCTTTGACAAGCTTAAAATAATCCTTAAAAATTACAAACAAAATACATTCCTTATCTAATTAATCAGAGGTAACAATTATCTCCAAATTTATAAAGAAAGAGAAATAAGGTAGAAAGGAAATAGTAAGTAGAAAAGAAATGTGAAAAAAAAAAAGATATGGGTATGAAGATGTATTTGTGGTAAAAAAAAAAAAAAAAAGGTTAAAAGAGAACATTTCAATATTGAAGGAATTTTGTATGGTAAAATTTTTGTCCTAGAGACCAGCAGTTGGCATAATGGCTATGTCGCTGGACTCCCATGTAGTCGACTACGGTTCTAGTCCCAGACCCGGTGGCTTAAACTCACACCAGACGTGCATGCCCAAGATCCCGAAAGGAGAATGGCAGAGAAGGGATTCTGGCATGGCCATCCTCCCTGGGGGTTAATTTCTCACTTTATGTCTCTCTGTCTTTCTGGTGAGTGCATGTGCCCTATAGCAAAAACCTCTCCAAAAAATTAAAAAAATTAAAAAATAAAAATTTTCGTCCTAAAGTAAGATGACTGAATTTTTCCAGAATAATAAAAAAAAGTAAAAAAGGGACAAATAATCAAGAAACCAAACATGTTGCAAAAGGTTTGAGTTATGTCAAAGAAGGTCTAAGAGGAAATTGTAAAGAATTAAAAAGTTTTGGGAACCAGCAGTTAGCGTAATGGCTATGTCGCTGGACTCCCACGTAGTCGACCGCAGTTCGCGTCTCGGACCCGGTGGCTTACAACTCACGCTGGGCGTGTGTGCGTGCGTGCCCAAGATCCCGAGAGGAGAATGGAGGAGAAGGGATTGCGGCGTGACCATCCCCCCTGGGGGGTGATTTCTCGCTTTCTGTCTCTATGTCTCTCTCTGTCTGTCTGGCGAGCGCACGCGCCCTAAAAGCGAAAAACCTCCAAAAAAAAAAAAAAAAAAAAAGAAAAAAAAAAAGAATTAAAAAGTTTTCATGAAAATAAGTATATATAACAGATGGTACCTGGGGTGACCATGAAACAAAGGACCACACTATTCGGTACTAAAATACAGTCTAAATAGACCTAATTTACTAATTTAAAGTTTATTAATAAAACAAACTTCTCCATAATTTCTAAAACAAGAAAGGGGGAATCTACCCCCCTGACTCATGCTGCCAAATTGCTTTCTTTCATCATATTTAAATTGAACAATCTAAATCTGACTTTTGATAGAGTACTACTTAACAACACAAAAATTTCCCCAAGCAAAAGTCTCTTTTAAAATGCCAGCAGATCTGGGACCAGCAGTTTGCATAATGGCTATGTTGCTGAACTCCCATGTAGTCGACTGTGGTTCGAGTCCTGGACCCGGTGGCTTAAACTCATGCCAGGCGCGTGTGTGTGCCTTCAGAGAATGGAGAAGAGATTGCGGCGTGGCCATTCCCCCCTGGGGGGTGATTTCTTGCTTTGTATCTCTCTGTCTCTCTCTGTCTTTCTGGCGAGCACATACGCCCTATAGCAAAAAACTTCTCAATAAAATAAAATAAAATAAAATGTCAGCAGATCCAACCTGGCATGGTTCAGTTCCTCTAACTCCTACAGGTCCAGTGTGGATCCCCTCTAGGTGTGTACAACCTGCACATCATGAACTGGCTGAAAAGAAGAGACAGAAGAAGCCGACTGAAGCTAACACTTGGGAAGACATCAAGATCTCGTCCAACAATGCCCAAGCAATGCTGACATAGATCAACAAAGAACTGACCCCTGAAAGCTGTTTCTTGCCATGTGTGCCAAACTTACTATAAACTCTATAATACTTTGTTACATCCTGATATACCTGTACCTGTCCCTTCCACCATTTACTGCCTTAACCAATTATTCATTGGAGCTATATTTCTGTTGATTGCTCTGTTAACCACTTGTTGCTATATTTATGTGCTACTCTTGTGTGTCTCATGGTGTCAGCCACCTCCTTCTAATGGGGAGAGTGACAATGGATTTTAAAACAAGAAAAGGGGATATGTGGGGATATGCAAACCTAGATACAGGAGGCAGTAATCAGTATGCTTCACTCGTTACTCACTGGAGCTGGCTGACACATGCCGTAATGCCAGGGCTCTGTGGATTTTATCTCATCTGCGGGGCACAGGAAACATTCTGACCCTGGTTAGGTCATGTGATGCCTGTTCTATATAATGTTTATGGCTTACAAATTATCCTCTTTGATGCATACTCAGACAGCCTTCCTCAGAGTTGCAAAGGAATAACCTAAGTAAACTGGCTTGACCTATGACGCATAATAGGATCACACATGATAGTAACAAGGTCAGAAAAATCTACACTAAAATCCTTATCTCTAACCATAGAACTTCAACTGCATCCTTGAAAGCTTGCAAACAGTTCACTGTGCCTGGTAAAATGTATAAATAAAGAAGCTCAGCATGACTGGGCAGCACAGCTTGTCTGTGTTCACCTGCATCTCTGCTTCTGCATCTTCCTCTTTTCTCTAACTTTCTGCCTTCACAGGACCAAGCCCCAAGGGCAGACACTGACAGTATTACCATTTAGAGATATGTTACTCTTAATGTTGTCAGCAGATGCCAACACATCTTTGACCTCAGTTGCAGATACAGAGTACCTAAGACTTTCCTAGGTGATAGAAGCTCCCCCTCCACACACAATGAGGCAGCCTAAAAACAGATCAAGACCTGATCACCAGAAAGACAGTCATGATTACAAAGAACATTAGAACTTTCAGCCCTGTCCCATTTTCTCCAGAGTAAAGAGAGGGACTGGAATTTAATAACCAATTATTTCTACATGATGAAGCCTCCATAAAGGTCCTAAAACTATGGAGTTCAGAGAGTTCCTTGATTGGTGAATGCTTGAGAGGTATGGGAAGGTGGTATGCTCAGAGGGGACATAGAAGCTCTGTGCTCTCTTTCCACACTCACCTCATACATCTCTTCCATCTGACTTTTCCTGAGTCATGCTCATTATAGTAAACAGTAAATGTAAAGACACGTATCCTGAGTTTTGTGAATCATTCTAGCAAATTATCAAGCCATATGTGGGGGTCACGAGAACTACTGAGTTTTAGCTGGTTGATCAGAAGCATAGGTCACAACCTGGGACTTGCACTAACAGCTTAAGTGGGAGTTATCAAATCCTTGACCAGTGGGGTCTGCAGTAGATAGCCAGTCATAAGTGAATTGTAGGACACTCGAGTCTAGAGAGTTAGAGATCTACTCAATGTGTGGAAAAAAAATTTCTACACATTTTGGTGTCATAAATGTAAGTATAGAAGCATTATGTGTGTAGGAGAGGACTTTTTCCTTTAGCTATGTATGGTGTCTTGTAAAATATTAGACAATAGACACTGGGTTGTTGGAAAAGTCATAATGCATTTTTTGCATAGAAAAAGATGTCATGACTTTTCTAATGACTCAATAGTTTTAAAACTTTCCTAATAAACACATTATCAAGAGAAGACTTTGATATAACATTCCCAGCCAGACAAAGATTATAAAGACCTCAGAATTGTGCAGTGATTACCAAATATAAAAATGATCATCGAATATGACCATGGAAACAAGTTATGATTAATTAAGTTTTAGCAGATTGAATTTTGGTTGAATGGAAATTTGCCAATTAGGTCAACTAGACTGTAAGAAACAATGAAGGTTTTAGATTCTACTGTGTACAGAAATAATTAAGGGAATCAATTTGAAGTCACCATGACCTGTATTCAAATCCCACATTTGCTCCTAATTACATCTGTCATGTAGAAAACAAAGGTTTCTAACTTTTCAAAAGCCTTAGTTTCTCTGGGAACCAGCAGTTAGCGTAATGGCTATGTCGCTGGACTCCCACGTAGTCGACCGCGGTTCGCGTCTCGGACCCGGTGGCTTACAACTCACGCCGGGCGCGTGTGCGTGCGTGCCCAAGATCCTGAGAGGAGAATGGAGGAGAAGGGATTGCGGCGTGACCATCCCCCCTGGGGGGTGATTTCTCGCTTTCTGTCTCTATGTCTCTCTCTGTCTGTCTGGCGAGCGCACGCGCCCTATAGCGAAAAAAACCTCTCCAAAAAAAAAAAAAAAAAAAAAAAAAAAAAAAAAAAGCCTTAGTTTCTCCATAAGTTAAAAAAAAAATAGATAAAGAGGCTGGATTAAAAAAAAAAAAAAATCACCTGTGTTTAGGGCCATGGTGAACATGAATTAAGACAGGAAGGTAAAGTACTTATCATGATGCCTGGCAGGTAAAAACTATACATTTCCCATTGTTACTACTGCTACTATTAATTTTTCCTACTTGGCTGCTGTTTCTATAATTGTATTCTCCTCCAATATATGGTATATTTCTAAGAACAAAGTTGTATAGCAGATAATTAATATATAGTTCCTGGTTGAGAATATTTTACTACAGCACGGATTCTATCATTGAAAAAGTAAATCACATTCCTCTGGTAAATTGAAATGGGCAAGGTAACTAAAAACCATGAAAATAGGTATTTAATTGATACTACAACTTTAGGAAAATAACGCGAGTTAATTAAATAGTTATCGATAAAGGTATGCCCGTTTTCTTATTATGGATATTTTCTAGGCTATCAGGCAATTTTCACTTGAGCTATTTTATGATACTCCTTTGTGGTGTTGGAAAGGCACAAAAAGTAAATGAGACAATTATAAATCATTTCAAATGCTGTAACTAGACTAATTTATACATCGTTTAAGAGCAGCACCTAGATGACTATTTTTTAAGCTAAAGCTGCAAATGCCAGTTTTAAATGTGTAGCTAATTGCTGAATGAATCTTTTTTAAAAGAATTTTTTCTTTCCTTGGTATATTTCCTTTGTGAATTATAATCTATTTTAAAATGAAAGCTCTTTCTAGCAAGGAGACTCATGAAATGTAGTCTCCTGGGCTTCTGCTGTATGACCTTTCTGGAGATTTTATTTATGCCTGTACTTGGCATAATGCTTTGAGGGTAAAATGTATATGAGATCATAGATCATCTATATAATTCAACTTCTGTAGATGTTATATTGTTATCCATGTCAAAAATTTTGATTTGGAAAGGGGTATTAATAGAAATACTTCTCCATATGAGTTTTAATTTCCTTAGAACATAAATATATTTTATTAATTCCTAAACATGACATATTCCAGCCACAATAAGTTTATGACTTTCTAAATCTTTCTTAACAGCTAAACATTATACTATTTATGGATAAATCAAAATGAAGTAACTGTCTATCATACGATGCTTTTATGTTTTATTGACAATCACCTTTTCTAAAATTGAATGCATATTACTGATTCTAACTACAGTAAACAGAAAAGATGGCAGATTAATGAGCAGAATAGAGAGCTGTCAGAATATTACTAGTGACTACAGAAATGATTAAAAATGAAAGGATGAAAAATGATAAGAATGGTTCTCTCACATACCACATTGAAGGATTACTTCAAAAGTATTCACATTCTTGGTAAATACACAGGAGAGTAGAAATGTGGGATTCTTGTTAGTTTAAATCAGTTTTCAGTTGGGCTGACTTTGTCCCTTGGGGACATTTGGCCATGTCTAGAGACATTTTTGTTGTTGTAATGTAGGCAGAAGGTATACTACTGGAATTTAATGGACACCAGTCAAGGGTGCAGCTAAACATTCCACATTTTTTTATTTAATTTATTTTATACAATCAAATCACTATACATCGCTTAGCTTGTAAAGTGAATTTACTCAACATGAATACACCTCGTACCAGTACAGATGAGGACACGATGCATGTTTTCATCAACAGACAACAATCCATTTCTTTGTCCAAAAAATCTTTGCCTCTCTATTTTTCTCCTTAATTTCTTTCTTTATACTATCCTTCTTCTCCTACCCTCTTCCCACACTGTCTGCAGTATCCATAACCATTTACCCTGTTTTCTATATCCTCTAAGTTTTCAGTCTCTGCCATAGAGTGTGGAAAGTCAGTGTATATCAAGTGGAGTCATACAATGTCTTTTTTTCTTGGTCTGACTTACTTGCATCACTCAGCAGTAAATCTTCTGTATTTGTCCACTTTCTATCAAATGCCAAGATTTTTTTTTTGGCTGAATAGTATTCCATAGAGTATATGTGCCACACTTTTTCAATCCATTCATCTATTCATGGACATTTGGGAATGGTTCCATGTCAAACCTTGTCAAAAGAATTATCTAGCTGAAAGTGTTAGCAGTGTAGAGGTTGAGACATCCTGGTCCCAATCTAGCTGTTTTATATCAGTCATGTAAATTATCTCTTTCTCTGGAACTAGTAACACCTAAGTTAAAAGTTGCCTCTCTGGCAATCATGTGAAATTTCAGCTGGCTTATAATAACATTTGGAATATAGCCATTAAATAAACTTAAATAGTTTATGATACTCAATAGGTACTTAATAATGATTGATAATGTAAATGATACAAAATGTCTTAAAACAAAGTAATTAAATTATCTTCTTATTTACCTACTTGTTACAGTAATTGTTTTTTAATTGACTGGTATGCTTTATATTTGCTTTCTCTTCTCTTAGACTTTTGGTAAAATGAATAGTTGTTATTCAGGTAAGAGAATAAAGGAAGGAGAAGTTTGTAGTCTTGATTAATTGTAAATTGGAATCTTCCTTTTTTACTATTTAAAGCTGGATTGCCTTCTAATTTTGCTATGGTCTGAATGTTTCTCAAAATTGATGTGTTGAAACTGAATCTGTTGTGGGGGTATGGTAGTTCCCTTCACCCCCATCTGTGGATTTACTTTCGGTGCTTTAATGACCCTTGCTAAACTGAAATTAAAACATATTAAATGAATATGTTCATATATTTGACATAAAAATTTCCTACTGTTTTTTTTTTTTCCTTTTTCTGGAGAGGTTTTTGCTATAGGGCGTGTGCGCTCGCCAGACAGGCAGAGAGAGACAGAGAGATAGAAAGCGAGAAATCACTCCCCAAGGGGGATGGCCACGCCGCAATCCCTTCTCCTCCATTCTCCTCTCGGGATCTTGGGCACGCACGCACACGCGCCCGGCGTGAGTTTAAGCCACCGGGTCCGGGACACAAACCGCGGTTGACTACGTGGGAGTCCAGCGACATAGCCATTACGCTAACTGCTGGTCCAAAATTTCCTACTGTTGAAAAGCCAATATGAGAAGATTTTATAAAATGAAGGACTGAAAGTTTTAAGACAGAGAAAGTTTGGATAAGATGAATGAAGAAAAATGAGTATAGACACTTTTGAACATTAAGTACAAAATATCCCCCTGAAAAGGGAGAGATGGTGTGGGCTGGATGTGGGGTATGGAGGAAGGAGTAAAACAAATGCAAAGCAATTTTTTTTTGAGAGGTTGTTTTTTTTTGCTATAGGGTGCGTATGCTCGCCAGACAGAGAGAGACAGAGAGACAGAAAGCAGGAAAACACCCCTCAGGGGGGATGGCCACGCCGCAATCCCTTCTCCTCCATTCTCCTCTCAGGAGCTTGGGTACGCACGCACACGCACCCATCCTGAGTTTAAGCCACCGGGTCCGAGACTTGAATCGCGGTCGACTACATGGGAGTCCAGCGACATAGCCATTACGCTAACTGCTGGTCCCAGTGCAAAGCAATTTTGACTATTTCATAATGTATGGTTTACCTCTCTCATAGTTACTGAAAACTTGTAAAGTCTACCCCATTAGCATGTAGTGTAATACAATAAGATATTTGAGAGCAAGAGAGACCACATTAACATAACGTTTTTCTTGTCTTTTCTTCCTTTTTTTTAAAAAAATTTTTCCAGAGGCACATGCACTCATCAGAGACAGAGAGAGGGAGAACAAGAAATTACCACTCATAGGCAATGGTTGCACCACAATCCCTTCTCCTCCATTTCTCTCTCCTTTCAGGATTTTAAGCATGTGCTCAGCATGTTTTGTAAGCCCAATCTGGGACTCTAACCAGAGTCAGTCATGTGGGAGCCAGACACTTATCTAACATGCCACCAACTGGCCCCAGATAACTTTTGTTAGAGCATATTATTATAATTGTTCTATTTTATTATTGTTGCTGTTAATCTCCTATTGTGCCTAATTTAGAAATTATACTTTATTATAGGTATGTTTGTATAGGAAAATATAAAATGTATAGGGTTTGGTACTACCTGAAGTATCAGACATCCATTAGGAATCTTGGAACATATCCCTTGAGCATAAGGAGGAATACTGTATTGAGAGGTGAGACCTTTGGGAAGGTAATTAAGTCATAAGGACTTAGCTTTTATGAATGAATTAGCACCCTATAAAACGACTGGATGGAGCTAGCTTAGGCCCCTTTTATTGCTCATAGGCTCCCTCCCCATGTAAGAATACAGCATTTGCCCACTTAATCTTTCATCCCTTCAGTCATGTGAGGATGCATCAAGAAGGGCCTCACCACACACCAAAAACCAGCACCATGATCTCGGGCTTCCCAGCCTCCAGAACCATAGAAAATAAATGGCTGTTCCTTATGAACTATCCAGCCTCAAGTATTTTGTTATAGCAGCACAAATGGACTAAGACAATGTTTACTGAAAATTTAATAATGGGGACAGATAGTGGCATAGTGCTAACACAACTGGCTCTACATGGGAAGGTTCCAGCTCCACATCCTGGGGTCTCCTTGTACACATCAGGCACATGCCTATGATTCAGGCTGTCTGAGGTTGGGGGTGGATCTTAGCACGAGGACCCTGCTGGGGATGCCTCTCTCTCTCTCTCTGTCTCTCTCTCTCTGCCACTCTCATGGATGAAATAGATAAACTGTTTAAAAACTTTTAAAAATTAATAATGGAGTTCATTAGACCAAAATCTAATTTGAAGTGTAGGGAAAAGTTGTAATTTTTTCTTTTAACCAATAGATAAAACACAATTAAAGTTTAATTCATTTCTTTTTAGGTTTGCATGTATAGACTTTGAGGATTCAAATAGTAGTGTATCATTTCATCTCAACAGGTCAACTCAACATTTTAGCCTTAAAAATATAGTGAGGGCAATACGGTTGCTGAGAGAAAAGAAAAAGAATTGTTTGGAAAACCAGAAGTTTATAAGTCTCATGACGCTTATCTGCTCAGCTATTAATTTAACTTGAAAACTCTCAAGCACCTGAGAATCAAGAAGAGATTAGAAATTATATCCCCATTCTTTCTTCATATTGTAACTTTCATCATGGTATCAGTTTACAGTGAAACTAAAACAACTTAATGAGATTAAACATTAAAAAGAAATAAAGGTCCCTGGATTAGAATATTAATGGTTTATATAGTGAGAAAAACCTACCTCTGCTGTTCATGAGACCATGTGTGCCTATTTAAGTGTCTAAAGTAATCCACATTATTCATGCCACACTTCTCAGTTTATTCATATTAGACACTTTCCCATATTATAAAATGTATTTCTTATTGTAGGACCACACATAGAGTTTAAGACCTCTGGTAAAGATTTTTATACATGACTGAAATACTTTTCCATAATTATCTGTAGGATTCATTCCACAAGAATTTTCTAATATTTTACTTCATATCATAGTAACAGACTCTTAATACAATCTATTCTCTAAGGTAATTCATAGTAATTATCTTGTTTCTGATCAATAAAATACAGGCATGCCTTGGAGATGTTACAGGCTCAGTTCCAGACCATCACAATAAAATGAATATTTCAATAAAGCAAGTCACATGAAATTTTTGGTTTCCCAGTGCATATAACAGATATGTTGTCTAGTACGTGTGCAGTAACATTATGTCTAAAAAAAAGTACATTTTCTTTTTAAAGTTTTTACTATAGGGTGCACTGCTCACTGGACAGAGAGAGAGAGAGACAGAGGGAAAGTGAGGGATGGCAATCACTCTGCAATCACTTCCCTTCCATTCTCTTCCTGGGATTTTGGGCATGCACACACATGTGCCTGAAGTCACCAGGTCTGGGACTCAAACCACAGTTGACCATGTGGGAATCCAGAACCTTAACCACCATGCCACCTGTTGGCCCCCAAAATGCATATATCTTAATTTAAAAATATTTTGTTGCTAGAAGTGCCATTGATCATCTAAACCTTTGATGAATTGTAATCTGTTTGCTGGTGAAGAGTTTTGCCTTGATCTTGAAGGCTACTGACTGATAAGGGTGAGGGTTACTGAAGGCTTGAGTGGCTGTGACAATTTTAAAAAATAAGACAACAGTGAAGTTTGTCATACTGATTGACTCTTCCTTTCTGTGTCATGTGATGTTGTTTGATAGCATTTTATCCACAGCAGATCTTCTTTTGAAATTTGAATCAATATTCTCAAACTCTGCTGCTGCTTTATCAACTAAGTTTAAGCAATATTCTAAATTCTCTGTTGTTTCATCAATGTTCAAGCATCTTCACCATGAGAAGATTCTATCTCATAAAAGTACTTGCTTTGCTCATCTCTAAAGAATCAACTCTTCATCTATTCAGATTTTTTCATAAGATTGCAGCCATTCAATCACATCTCAGACTCCACTTCTCATTCTAGTTATCTTGCTATTTCTACCACATCTGCATTTACTTCCTCCACTGAAGTCTTGCACTCCTTGGGATTATCTATGAAGGCTGCAAGCAACATTTTCTAAATTCCTGTTAATGTTGACATTTTGAGCTCCTCCCATAAATTGTGAATGTTCATAATAACATCTAGAATAGTGAGCCTTTTTCAAGAGTTTTTTGATTTACTTTGTCCAGATGTATCTGAAAATTTAGTATCTATGCAACTATTGCCTTGTAAAATATATTTCTTACATAATAAGACTTGAAAGTTGAAATTACTCCTTGATTCACAGGCTGCAGGATAGCCACTGTGTTAGCAGACATGAAAACAACATAAATCTCCTTGTATGTCTTCATTAGATCTATTGAGTGACCAAGGAAATTGCCAATAAACAATATTTGGAATGAAATTTTTTTCTGAGCAGTAGATCTCAACAGGGGGCTTAAAATATTCAGTAAATTACAATATAAACAAATGTGCTACCATCTGGAATTTGTTCTATTTACAGAGTACAGGCAAAATTAATTTAACATGATTTTTTTTTTTTAAGATTATTTTTGCCAGAGAACATGTGTGCTCACTGGAGAGAAAAAGACAGAGATACAGAGAGAGGGAAAGTGAGAAATCATACTCCAGGGGTAATTGTTCATGCCACAATCCCTTCTCCATTCTCCTCTTGGGGTTTTGGACACACACATACATATGCATTCAGCATATTTTTCAAGCCACTGGGTCTAAGACTGGAATCACAGCTGCCCATGTGGCAGTGTGCCTTAATCACTATGCCACCTGCTGGTCCTGGAGTGGTAAGTGAGCATTAGCTTCAACATAAAGTCACCAAATAAATGCATTAGGCTTTACAAAGAGAGTCACTCCGCCCAACAGATGGCATGATAGTTAAGACGATGGATTCTCATGTGGCTGACTGTGGTTTGAGTTCCAGACCTGGCAACTTGAGGAGAATGGATTGCAAGCATGGCCATTCCCCATGGGGGTAATTTCTCACTCTCCTTCTTTCTGTCTCTCTCTGGTGAGTGCACACACTCTATGGTAATGACCTAAAAACAAACAACCAAAAAACAAAGTGTTACTCTATCCTTTGAAGATTTGAAGTCAGGTATGACTTCTCTTGACCTATGAAAGCCCTCGCACTTTTTCTAATATAAAGCTGTTTCAGCTACAATGAGAATCTGTTGTTTAGGGTAGACTCCTTCATAAATTATCTTAGCTAGATCTTCAGGACAACTACCTGCAACTTTTACATCAGTGATAGTTGCTTCACTTTGCACTTTTATGTCCCAGAGATGACTTCTTTCCTTTAACCTCATGAACCAGTCTCTGTTAGTGTTACATTTTTCTTCTGCAGCTTCCTCGCTCTCTTGGCCTTCAATTCAAGAGTTAGGATATTGGTCTGGGTTAGGCTTTGGTCTGAGAGAATATTGTGTCTGGGTCAATCTTCTATCCAGACCACTAAAGGCTTTCTCCAACAACAACGATAAGACTATGTTTCCTTATCTCTCATGTGTCCATTGAAGTATCACTTTTCATTTCTTTCAAGAATTTTCCTTTGCATCCCCAACCTGCCTAACCATTAAACTAGTAAAGTTTCAGAAAAGTCCCATAGTAAAGAAACCTACATAACTTTAACCCAATCCTTCATAAACTTGTTTGACCCTACTTTACCTTTTTTTTAAGTACATCTATTAATACCTTGCTGATGCCAATATTTACACCAATATGAAATTCTCTTTTGAGAGATAATTCTTTAATTAGAGATATATTGGGGCAGTCAATGGTATGGTTGCTATGGTGTCTGGAACCTATGTGACAGACTGCATGGCTTGAGTCCTGGACCTGTTGGCTTGAAAAATATGCTGGCACTTGTGAGTGTGTGCCCCAAATCTCCAAAGAATAAATAGAAGAGAAGGAGGTGTGGTGTTGCCATTCCTCATGCTTTCTCACTTTCCCTGTCTCTCTCTGGTGAGCACACATTCCCTCTAATAATTATGTATGTGTATATATATTTAAACTAGAAATACATATTTTCTTGAAAAATAAAAATTTGAAGTATGGGTACTCTTATGAAATATTCTGAAGCTCTTAAGAAGAGATGAAGTTGTGACAGTGATGAGGACAGTGGGATTACTGTGTCTGGCCATACACTTAAACAAAAAGACAAAACAGAGCATCCACCCTATCTAGTTGGTCATATCTCTCTTTCACTAACCATCTGTACTTCAATGATTCAAGTGATATAAGTTTTCTTGATATGATATATTTGCAATTACATTTTCTTGGCGGCTTAGTAGATACATGATAAGAACACCAATGGTCATTTCCCTGAAATCTCCTGCAGTATGGGTGTACAGTGTGAGAAAATATAGAAGGTTTCACAAATCTTTTGAAAGGCCAACACAGAGGAGAATACTACTGTAAAGAACAAGATAACATTCACCTCTCTTCAAAAGCAACAAGATTAAATTAATTCCTATGCACTGTTTCACAAGAAATACTACAGACTTGAGGCATGATTAAGGTATGAGAAGCAAGTGAGAAATATGTTTATACAAAGCAAATTGTGTTTCATTTATTCAGTATTTCTTCTGTAAAATTGTTCCATAAGCTTTCCTCTCATTTTTCTAAGAAAATTCTACTGATTCTAATTTGAAAAATTGAAAGTAGATCCAGGGATAAATCCAAGAAAAACAGTAGATTTTAGAGGGGAAATGTGAAAACAATTTTATAACTAAGTGTGAGTACTAAGACATTGTTTAGAATATTAACCACAGTAAATCCACTGAACACAATAAGTATAAGGAGTAGTCACCACACTATTAAAAATACAACAAACAAAACAGTCCGTTCACGATGAGGTGCTATAGATACCTGGTTGGAACCCACTCTTCTGAAATGAGACCACGGTTTAGATTTAAAGGCATCTGATTTCTTGCAAAAATTGTCATTTGGCATTTTTCACCTGGGTTAAGAAAGCATTCTCAAGCCAAGCCAAGTACAAATGTAAACTTCTCCTACCTGCACAAAACCGCATGCTGTGAAGTCCTCAAATAAGGGCAGACTTGGGCGGTCTTCTCTATAGACGGTGAGTTTGTACAGGATCAAGGTCTCACCCTGGAATGGTGATTGATCCACCACAAACACTGAGATCTTGTTCATTCCTAAGCCCAGAGGATAGTTGGAAAAACTGGAGGGAAAGAAAGAGTACATGAATATGAACAGGGAATATTTATTCAGCCCAAACTGATTCATATTCAATATTTATTACATGCTTTTTTACATAAAACAGGTAAGGTCTGTATAATTTCATAAGAAATCTAAAATAAGAAAAAATTCATCTTAGAGTGAGTCATGTCCTTTACTAACTAAAGGGAAGAAAATTCATATTTATTAGGTACTGTCAGGATCATACATTATCTCATTTTTTTAAGAGGATTATTTTATTGAGTGTATTTATTATTATTACTTTCTAAGTTGATCAGAGAGAGAGAGAAAGCGCAAAAGGAAGCTGCCAGGTTGAGGACTCGAGCTGCAGTCAGCCATGTGGGAGTCCAGCGCCTTAACCAGCATGCCACCTGCCAGCCCCCATTATCTTATTTAATCCTCACAACAACTCTATACAAAAACTATGATTGTCCTCACTGTAAAGACAGAGACCATGACACAAAACCTGATAAACAAATTGCCCTAAGTTAGATGGTAGAGTCAGGGTTAGGCCCCATGCTATCTGTTTTGAATTCTCTTTTCTTTTTACTAGATGAGGTTCCCACAGATGCCAGGTACACTGCTTTCTCTACAGCTTGAAATCAGGAGTGTCTTTGTTGCTATGGACATACCATCTAATAAAGTTCTATCTTCTGTTTATAATTACAAACAAAAGAACTGGAAACTTTCAAGAGTCAATAGAAAAAAAAAATTCCAGTGAGACTAGGGAAGTTCATCCTATATCCACAAGTTGTCACCAACATGTTCAAGCAATCAACCCCTTAAAGTTCAAAGATGTGACAAGTTGGGTTGGGGTAGAAGGAGGTTACCATTCCAAAGGATTAACTCGAACAATCTGAAAACATGAAAATGACAATAAAATTTTTTTGTAATGGTCCTCTTAACATTATATAATAAGATCCTCTCTTGTTACAACATCATTACAAAGATCAGTTACCAAAATTGCAGACAGATCAATAGAACACATAATGTGTTGTTTTTAACCACGTAATACCCGAAGAGGGGAAGGATTTCACACCTAGACAATCTCTTCAAATGACCTGAGCCCAGCTTTTCTGAACCCCTTTCAAAGGTTGCAGCAAGCGCCTGTTTCCCAGTGTGATGTCCCAACAAAACCCAGGCAGCATCCTCATACCTCGGCCCCGCCCGCTCATGCAGGTGCACCTTGCACTGACACTTCGAAGTCTCAGCTCCAATTGTCACTGTGACCACATCAAATGGGACTTCAGAGTAATAGTCTTTGATTTGTGGATGAAATTCTGGATTTAGTTCCAAATGTGGATGTGTGAAGATCTCCTTGATATAACATAGCGTGTTTTTATCTGTTAAAAAAAATCATGACAAAAATGACAATAGTGAAATAGATAAATATTTTAAAATCATGGATGATGAAGGCTTCCTTTTTCTAATCCCTTTGCACAATTTCAGTGACCCTTGCTGACGATCCATTCAGTACCCTGATCATAGCCGAACTGTGGTGTCAGATAGAGTTTTGATTTGTCAAATTTTGTAGAATTTGCCTCGTATCACAGCTGTTGCCTCTAGTTGGTATTATACAGATGATGGTATTTTTCCTCAGCCTTTGAAAATTTAAAGTCACATGAGGTGGGAAAACTGTCTCTCCTGTGAATGGGTAACATTTTCATGATCCTTACTGCATATATCAAGTAATTACGTAAACAGGAGTGACAGAAGGGGACCAGCGGAGAAAGAGGAAGATTTCTTAAGGGGAGCATCATTAAACTGCCATTAGATTGATTGAGGACCTTATAGTGCAGGGCAAAGAGTGTGAAACATACCAAGGTTATACCAAACACTCAACTACAGAGGTGCTTTTGTATCTGAGTGTTTTTCTGAGACCCCTTCCTTCCCAGACCACCTCAATCTGAGAATGCACCATAAAGTACATGAAAGGAAATCATTCTGCTTAATTCTGGTATTGAACTTTAGAATAATACTCTATAGTATTGAATCCAAGGCATTGGAAACAAACTATCTTTGATAGCCCAACTTCCACAGCAGTATCTTGGTGAGGAAAAAAAAAAAAAAAAAAAAAAAAAAAAAAAAAAAAAACTTATAAAAGCAGATAGACCAGCCACTGTTAAATTATATCAATGTTTCAAATTAAACAAATTACCCAAAAGTTTAGTAAAATGGTTTACAACAAAATATCATGTTTTGTTCCACCAATACTTTTTAATAGTTCACAAATTCCAGCAAAGGTATAGAAGATGCTGTAGCAATCAGTAAAATAAAAAAATCCTTGCACTACCTTTACATAAAACATTTAGATGTTTAACCTTGTAGCCACAGAAAAGATAACACAGAATTTTACTACAGGGAACTATAAAACCGATCTTAGAAAGGAGATTATTTTGGTTATGTAATGGTTACGTCTTTAGACTCCCATGTAGTTGACTGCGGTTCGAGTCCTGAATCTGGCAGTTTAAACTCATGCTAGGCATGTGTGCGTGCATGCCCAATATCCCAAGAGGAGAATGAAGGAGCACGGATTGCGGAGTGACCATCCCCCTGGGGAGTGATTTCTCACTCTCTATCTCTCTGTCTCTGTCTCTGTCTCTCTAGCAAGTACACATACCCTATAGCAAAAATCTCTCTTAAAAAATAAAAAGAAAGATTATCTTGTTAACTGCTGTGTCTTTCTCTCTACATTTATAAAGTTATCACAATGGTTTTGCTAAATCAAATTTGACAATTTATCTTTAATTCCATAATGGTTTCTTATCCCTTACAGAGTCAAATCCTAGTTCCTAGCAGGTCAGATTATACCTTGTTTTGCTCTTCAGGTAGAGTACCCATCATGTCCCCAACTTTGTGCTCCAAGATAGAAATTTTTATATGTCTTTGATGGGCATGGCAACATACTACCAAACCCTTAGCAATGGCTACCACCAGCCATAGGGATGCTTCAAAATCTGACTCTGAGTCCTAGGTCTCACTCTAGCTCCCAGCATGCATGGAAACAACTAACATAAAAATATGTGCATTTCTGACCCACCTTCTGTGATTTTCTAAGTCTAAGAAGCAAAGAAAAACCACAACTATTTAGGTATAAATTAAGAACAGTAGTGATGTAATAGATAATATTGTCATGTTGTTTAAGGAAAAAGCCCTACTTAAAAAAAAGAGAACTAGTCAATTGGGTACACATAATAAATTAGACATTTGATTAGTAGTACTCGTTATCTGACCAAATTGACAACCAAAATTGAGTGATACGTGTAGGTAGGCTGCATCTGTCATTTAAATGACCATACTCGCTCCTAAAATGTTCTTATGATAAAAAAGAAAAAACACAAGCATGAGGGTGGAGACTGTATCATTAGAACTAATTCTAAAAGGACCATAGCATTTAATTTAAACTTAGCTGCTTATTAGCAATGTACTTATTTTTTATCAAGCTTCCCCCCAGCATTTTCCATATTTGAGGCACTGAGATGAGCACAGTAAAAACAATATTATTCATTAATCATGAGATTTTATTCCCCTGGATGTTGTGATGAAACATAACACTAAACAACTTGCAGTTGGGATATGGAGTGTCCTTTTGAAAGTACCATTGCCTAGGGACAAGTGAATATAAATATTTGTTCTATACTTTTATACTCAAAACCTACAAGGTGGGAAGTTTTTTTCCCCCAAAATAAAACATAGGAGATGTACTTCATCTTAATAGGACAGATCTCATAAAGATTCATTAAGTTAATTTCCATATAGTTTATACTTTTCACTTCATATGACTTAAGTCACATTTTCAGTGGGGTTTGTCCCCACTGTAAACTAAAACTCCGTCCTATTTTAGATGAAGTCAATGTGCAATCATGCTCTTAGCAAGATTTTAGCATGTTCTTAGTTTGGGTTTCATCAGAAATTCTCCACCTCTGGCTTGAACACTAGATCCAGACCCCAGTTTGGAAGCTGAGTTGGTTCTGACATCACCTTCGACTGAATCATCGAGGTTGCCGCCTACGAACACCTGGTGTTTCTTTGGCATCTTTCCCAGCCCAGTCCTAACTTGTCTCGGGCCAGCTTACCTTAGATCTGTGGAGAAGCCAGTGTGAGCTATGGTGGTAGCAGGCTGCTTTACCTCTCTGGCAAGTGTACGTGGGAAAGCTGTTTGAAGTCCTGGTTGCATTTAATGGATTTCTTTTAACCGCAGATTTAGATTGCCCTCTTGAGGGATAACCATAACTCATATTAAACACAAGGACAGCCTAGACGCTTAGAGATAATCCTGCCTGTTCTGAGACATCATCGAGCTATTTTTTAAATCCTGTATCATGCCATAAAAGTAGGAAGATTATGAGGATCCAGGTAGCACTAGTTTTTATCAACATAAAAACATGAGCAATGTGGAAGCGCTTATCTAACATATTCACGTTGTCTACTCTAGGGACTCAGAAAAAAATGAGATTGTTCAGTGCAATCTTTTAATTGTTACAAATGAGAAAATAGAAGCCCAAGGAGGGGAACTGGCTTTTCTGATGCTGCAGCTAGTCCAGGAACAGACACAGAGCAAACCCTCAACCAATGTTTATTCTAACTTAGCTCCTAGCTTTTTCACTCATCTTTCTCTCATCACTATCTAGGCAACGGTCTCCCAGAAGAGAAGAGCAGCACGTATTTTTCTAGAAGTGGGAGATTGGGCATGAATATGGAGAGGAAACAGTAATGATTTATCTTTTTTCTATTAGCAATATTTTGCTTAAATGCTCTTTTCTTTAATTAGATATATTTGTTGATTCTATTCAACTATATTATTATGTTACTTCTCAGTACTGATTTGAATAATAGTTTAAAAACACCATGAATGAATTAAATTGCGTTTTAGAAGATACAGATTAGATTTTACTGTATCAGAAGACTTCTATTTCTGATAAATCCAATCTAAGTCCATGCATTTGATTTTTTAGCTTTCATATTTTACTAGAATTAATTTTTTAGGTGTGAAACTAAATTTTCTAAGTGTATGGTTTGGCATCAAATATATACATTATATATATGTGTGTGTGTGTGTGTGTGTGTGTATGTGTATGTATTTAAAATGTATCTGTACCTCTCACAAAATATCTCTTAATTACAGTTATGTTTAAAAAGATACATATTTTGTCACTGAAAGTGAAAAACAATTACTATGTAGATCCCTTACTTTTTTCACCTTATAGGTTATTTAAAACATTCAGGAATGTCGAACAAAGAACATGATCCAGCTTAGGTGTTTAATAACTCTTTAATACCCGTGTGACCTTGGAAAGTCAGTGAGACTCTTGAGGATGACATATTCGCAAAATCACTCTTATAATACTGAATAAGACAAAGAAAATAATTCTTAAATTAAAACTTTATGTAAACTTAAAATGCATTTTTCCCTTAATTATGCCTTGGTTTAAAATAAATAAATAAATGTGGACCAACCACGGCACCACGGAACATTGTGGTAAAACAATGCTCCTTAATGCTGAGTCCACATGCAAAGGGCCTGGCTTTGCACCCCAAGGTCTCCTTGTACATGCTAAGTGTATGCATGACTATAATAGTGGCTGAGGCTGCTGGCGGATCTAGGTATGAACACCCAGTTAACACTACCTGTTTCTTTCTCTTTCATGGAAGAAATAGATTAGTAAATTTTAAAACTGATGAATTTTAATAAAATAGTTTGAAAATTGGCTTAAAAACTCTTACATGGGGGGAACCAGCAGTTAGCGTAATGGCTATGTCGCTGGACTCCCACGTAGTTGACCGTGGTTCGCGTCCCGGACCCGGTGGCTTAAAACTCACGCCGGGCGCGTGTGCATGTGTGCCCAAGATACCGAGAGGAGATGGAGGAGAAGGGATTGCGGCGTGACCATCCCCCTGGGGGGTGATTTCTCGCTTTCTGTCTCTACGTCTCTCTCTGTCTGTCTGGTGAGCACACGCGCCCTATAGCAAAAACCTCTCCAAAAAAAAAAAAAAAAAAAAAAAAAAAAAAAAACTCTTACATGGGGAACCAGCAGTTAGCGTAATGGCTATGTCGCTGGACTCCCACGTAGTCGACCGTGGTTCGTGTCCCAGACTCGGTGGTTTAAAACTCACGCTGGGCGCGTGTGCGTGCGTGTCCAAGATCCCGAGAGGAGAATGGAGGAGAAGGGATTGTGGCATGACCATCCCCCCTGGGGGGTGATTTCTCGCTTTCTGTCTCTATCTCTCTCTGTGTCTGTCTGGTGAGCGCACGCGCCCTATAGCGAAAACCTCTCCAAAGAAAAAAAAAAAAAAAAAAAAAAAAAAAAACTCTTACATGTGTTAAACAAAATTCTACACAAGTACTATCCATTTTAGAAAACTTCTGGCAGGAAACAATCACTGTGGGGTAGTGAGACCTGCAGAGACCATGGCATAAAGCAGATGAGTCAAGCTCTTCCACTGTGGGACCTCCAAGACAAGGTCTTAGAAGCCTTTGGGGCCTTCAAAATGAGTTTGGAAATCACTGTCCTTAGAAAAGAAAATACAAACTTAAGATGTTCTCGGGCTAGTCCCATGGCTTAGAGATTAAAGGAATCAGATCCCACGTGGCCATTTGTAGTTCAAGTTCCAGCCTGGCAACTCAAAAAAGGTGTGTGTGCATACCAAAAATCTTGACAGGATGGAGAAATGGAGTGTAAATGACTGCAGTGTGAACAAGCCCCATTGGGGGGGTGATTTCTCTCTTTTTCTCTCTCTGTTTCTTTATGCTGAGTACACACAAACCTCTGGAAATTAAAAAAAAGAAGCTATAAGATGTTCTTTCTATGCAAAAATGACACATATTGACTCAATTAAAATATAATTATTTCTGAAAATTCACTTACATTAGCATCCTAAAGATGCTCAAATATGCTAAAAAATTTTTTTTCAAAGCAAGACCTGTGCCCAACTATTAGTTAATACTGCTGATATTCTTTTATTTCAACTCACCATTACTGCAGTGCATTTCTTTATTCCCATTCACTATTTGTGGAACTGCATGTAAAAAAAGAAATGGAATTTTCAAACAAAAACTATTCATCAAAATTTTAAAATACATAGTTATCACAGAGAATAATTAAATAAAACACATGTTTTATTGTTTAACTTTTAGTACACTCGTGGGCACTTCTAACTAAAACTGAAAAAAATTTAAAACAGAACAAAAGCTATTTGATTCAAAGCTCAGAAAAATGATTATTTCCAGTGGAAAAATATTAGGAAGGAAAATGAATGGTCTAAAAGCCATTCTTTTCCCAGAGGCATTCTATAAGAGAGGCTTTCTAGTTCTACGGTCCTGGCTATAATTTCTCAAATGATTAGGATTATGGAAATTCTGTCCAGTTGATTTCACTGATACTTATTCTAAGTTTCTGAATTTAACCAAACAATTCTCTAAAAGAAGACTTCTTGGGGTCAGCAAATGGTGTGGTGGTAAGATGCTGGACTCCCACATGGCTGACCATGGTTCGAATCCTGGACGTGGTGACTTGTTTTATCACTTCCAGCTGCCTTGACTTCCATGTTATCTGTGGGTCCACTCTCTTTACTAATGACAGAACCTCAGAGAACATAGAGATAAGCCAAAGAGAAAAAATAAAAATCATCATTAACTTTCCTTGAGGTTCATATTGCTAGTGACCAATAATTACTTTTAACAATATGTACATAATATATAAACATCTCATGTCATAAATCATTCATGACATCAAATGGCTTTATAGCATTTCATTAGATGTCTATATCTTAGTTTATATATACAATATACTATTACTGCAATTTTGGTAGTTTCTAATGTTTTTCATTTATTAAATTATCACATTAAATTTTTGTCTATGTTCTTAATTATTTCTTTAAAATAAATACATAGTCATGAAATTTCTGGTCTGTAAGAATAACTTTTAAAGCTTTTCTTTTATGTTATTCAAGGGGCCTTTAATAAAGGTTATTCTAATTTATACATCCACCAGCACTATGAGAATTCTTATTTCACTATCCTTCCCAACTCCATTATCTTTCAGAAGAAAAATCTTTCCAAACTTGAGAGAAAACAATATTTCCTTATTTCATTTTTATTTTTGATGGCTAATAAGGCCAAACATTTTAATATATTTTTTGGCCAGGCCAAACTTATTTTTATGTTGAAATAAGTAAGCCTATATCCTTTTACCTTTTTTATTTTCAGTTGCATCGAATGGTACTTGTGGTTTTTCAATATTCTCATCCTCTGGGGAAGAATTCCTGTAAACACAATGCCAGACAACGCTGGATGAATGAGGTGAACTAATTTCACAGAAATTAGATCTAACACATCTCTACTTCTGTGTGGGCACTGACATTTTGATGAAGACAATGAAACACTTTCTGGATTTTATCTCTCAAAATTGGCAACCTAGCTTCAAAGGAGATGGGTGGAAATCTCCTCATGTTTAATCAGTAGAAGTACATTTGAAGAAAACCAGGGCAATAAGTCACTCTTTAGTCCAAAACTGAGCAATCTCAGATAGCCTGAGGAGTCCAACACAGTGATTCAAGAATACACATTCTTATTGGAATCTATTTGGCTAATGTTACACAGTTTTGAAGCAGGAAGACTTGGAAACTTCTGAGGCACAGCCTGAGAGGAATATACATGGAATCCAAGAAATATAAGTACACCATGCCGAACACGGCCTGCGTCTTGTCAAGGCTTCTATTTTTCTTCTTCTTTTTTTTCATTTAAGAATTATTCTTTTTAACTTTCCTTATCATAATTAATCAATTTCCTATAGGGTACACACACTCTCCAGAGAAAGACAGAGAGAGAGGGAGAGTGAGAAAGCAAACCACCAGGTCCAGAATGCGATTTGTGGTCAGCCATGTGGGAGTCCAATGTTTTGAACACTATGCCAACCCACTGGCCCAAGTCTTCCGTGCTTAAGTTTTGACTAATAGTTGTGATTGGTAAGCATTAATTATATGAAAAACTTCATTTTCTGTGTTGTATAAGTAACTAAATGCTTAGCCAGATTACCCTTTAAATTTAGAACAAAAATCATCTAAATTGCAGACATAAAATTTGCTGGGCCTGCTGATAAGAATACCAGGTTTGATGGTTCTCAGGTTCTTGCCGTGACTCTCCTGTGCTGTTGGGAGTCTTTGTTTCTACCCCAGCACAAAGGAGATAACACTATTTGCCTTACTTCAGAGAACGCTATGAGAGCCTTCAATAAAGTGCTCTGTGTTAACAACTATTATATAAATATATATGGCCCCAGATAGTGTACCATAAACCACAGTAGAAATGAATAAGGCATACTCATTTTCCTCAAAATATAAACATTGGATAAAAAATTAAGAAGAATTGCAATTGTTAGAAGTTGTGGTAATTTTATTGACTTTTTTTTTTTTTATGAGAGAATTTTGCTATGGGACGATGTGCTAATCAGAGAAACAGAGACAGAGACAGAAAGCAGGAAATCACACCCTAGTGCAGATGGCCATGCCACAATCCCTTCTCTTCCATTCTCCTCTCGGGATTTTGGGCGCACACACACACACACACGTGCTGGGCATGAGTTTGAAACCACTGAGTCCGGAACTCAAAATGCAGTCAACTACGTGGGAGTCCAGCAACATAACCTTTATGCCATCTGCAGATCCCTGAATTTTTTTCAAAGTCTTTTTTAAAAATTTTTTTTATTTTTTATATATACAATGAAGTAATTAAGGGTGAGAGTAATGATCTCTAGGTCTTATGCTAGAATACTTCTCTCCTCCCAAGGGAGAAACAGATAAGGCAAGCATGTGAAATATGTTTATGAATGTTTAGCTGAGATTCAGGTGACGCTTAAAAAAGTTATGATCTTCAATCCTAGATTAACTGAATTTTGGAAATGTTACCATTTTAATGAATGAATGATTTCTTATGTAATTTTGTGAGTAAATTATTTGTTTCAATTCCATGTGGATTTTCATAGGAAACAATTTTTTTGAGCAAAGCACACATGCAATTTTATTTTCAATAAGGTGAAAATCAGCAGATAGCTCAAGAGCATAGATTTAAGATTTTCGTTCTGTTCAGATGTACGTAATTCTATTGGGAAGCTTGGGTTTTGAACCTCAAGGCCAACATGAAATGGTTATCTACTATTGTGGCTTTTTGGGCTTTATCCCTCCTCACTTTATTACTACAAGCAAATGATCTTTATTTAAAAGGGAAGACGGGGACCAGTAGATAGCATAGTGGTTACGTTACTGGACTCCCACATGGCTGACTGCAGTTAAAGTCCTGGACCCGGTGACTTGAAAACCACACCAGGCACATGTGCATGTGTGCCCAAGATCCCAGGAAAAGAATGGAGAAGAAGGGATTGCATTGTGGCCATCCACCCTGGAGGGTGATTTCTCACTTTCTGTCTCACTGTCTCTGTCTCTCTCACTGGCAAGCACATGTACCCTAATGCAAAAATCTGTTACAAAAAGAAAAAGTTAAAAAGGAGGTGCAGTTATGAAATCCGCAAGTAGTGTATACATGTATAATTGACTTTTTCTTTAGGAAAAGCTGGAGGTGACCCTTGTGAAGATAAGAATGATGACGACTCCCCTGTCTGCATAATGTACTGAATAAATGCACTGGACCACGGATACAGAGGCCAAGGTCCTGGTTCCAACTCTATTTCTATTAGCTGTGTGACTTGAGCAAACAACCCATTTTCTTAGCATCTCCGTTTTCTCATCTGGGAAACATGTATAATATGCATCTTTGCAATATAGCATGAATGATAGAGAAGTTGAACATATGTATGTAAATATCTATACAATCACTAGTAAACTTGAAAATAATTAAAACTGAGTATTATTATTTCTGGAAACATTTATTATTATTATTATTATTATTATTATTATTATTATTTCTGGAACTGTCCCAGAAGCAAAATACTAATTGCTTTTTGATAAATACCTAAATTTTATGTGCTTCAATGTTGGCTTAGATACATCTTTGAAAGAAAGAAAAACATTGCTCCCAGTACAGAAGCTAAGTAACCCTTTGTGTACCATAAAAGGAAAAGAAAAGTATACTGATATTTACTACTTACACACACTATGGCATACCGAGCACATGTAAAACGAGTTGTTATGTAACTCTACTGAAATAATACATAGTAAGTAGTATAACCCATATTTCCATATCCAGACAAGGAAATTGAGTCTGAGAGGGGTGGAAACCTTTCCTGCTTTAATGAATAAAGTTGGGACTTTCAAATACAGGTCCATATGATTTATGAAAAGTTCTGACCCTTTGTAATTCTATTTAGGACTACCTATTAGCAAATTTCCTTATTGGAAAGGAATGTAATCTTCTGAATTTAAAATCAGAGATTGATTAACCTTACACCATATGTGGAACCTGAGAAAAACAGGCTGGGAAGAGACTTTCTAAAGCTTGCCTGTCTCAAGGGAACTTAGGCAAAGTTACAAACAACTGTTAAATAGGCTCCATGGGAAATCAAGGAGTCTGCTCTCCATCCATCTATTCATATAATGATGAACGAGACAATCGGAGATTAGCTGAGTGAATGAAAGTGCAAACAAAGTGGCTTTGAACTATATTAGTTAAAACCTAATTTTCAAACAAACCCAACCTTCTGCCAAGCCTATAATTCCTACTGAGGAAATAAGGTCAATTTCATAAACATGTAGCCATTAAAGTGGGTTCCGATCCCAGGAATGTATTGGAGATTCTTTAAATAGAACATTATTTGTATTTGTGAATTATAAAATTTTTAAAAAGTTCCTTCCAGAGCTGTTTTCACCATCCCCTGAGGCAGAAGGGAATGAAGTGTAAGTCAAGAGCACTGAAGCCATTTTGATGGTGACAGTAAAAGGCTTTGCTTATGGCATGGTCATTTAGTCATTCATCCCTCTAGGAGGCTTAGGTCTACATTTGTTTTCCTGACAGTATTAATGCCAAGACCTCCCCTAATTCCATCCACATAAAAGAGACATAGATGGGAGCAGCAGTTGGCATAACGGCTATGTTGCTGGACTCCCATGTAGTTGACTGCGGTCCGAGTCCCAGACCCAGTGGCTTAAACTCATGCCGGGCATGTGTCTGTGTGTGCCCAAGATCCTGAGAGGAGAATGGAGGAGAAGGGCCTGCGGCGTGGCCATCCCCCTTTGGGGGGAGGGAGATTTCTCGCTTTCTGTCTCTGTCTCTCTCTGTCTTTCTGGTGAGTGCATGTTCCCTATAGCAAAAACTTCTCAAAAAAAAAAAAAAAAAAAAAAAAAAAAAAAGAGAGAGACATAGACAGAAGCTTAGGTGTCCCTCCCCCGACCCCTTTTCCACTAACTACTGGAGACCTGATGCCTCTCCTGCTCACTCTCATTTTCTAATTATAACTCCTCATTAGGATGAACGTACAGATGGGAAAGTTACCCCAGATACCAAACACACCCCTCTGAGGGTCTACCTTCTAAAAAAATTAAAAAAATCAAAAGTCCTACTTTTTAAAATTCTTAAAAACAATTGTTGCGACATACAGGAGATAGGTAAATAAATTTGGAGAAGTTTTGTCCAGAATAAAGTGACACCTCTAAAATCCTCTAAAGAAATATTCTTCCTGTATCCGACTCTACTCTGACAGCTGGTTCATAAAACAAACCTCCCTACTTCTTTCTGCCCAATGCTTCTGCTATTCAAGGATAAATAGACTGAAACTTTTCATTTTAAGGCTTACTTTATAGTGGAAGCAAAACTTGTTGGTTTGAAAAACTGTTGGATATATTTTATTACAGTGTTTGAAGACCACTAGAATCATTATGGTTTCAATTCCTTAAAGACATCTATTTTCCACAGCACCAGTTTTTGGACACATTTCTTTCTGTTGCTTTCTTTAATGCTTTTCAAGAGGCAAAGCCTTTTGAAGTCGATCTTCAGACTAGAGACTTTTCTTGAGTTGCGCAATTCAAATCTGTGGCTATCTTACCATTCCAGGGGATGTAGCTGTGTCTTCTTATTCAAGAGCTGAAACTGTTCAAATATATTTAAAAGAAACCAGTATTGGGTCAGGACTGAGTCAGGCTTTCTCATAAGATTTCCCATATCATAAAATTCTCGCATCCAAGATTGAATCCCAGGAACAGTAGATGGGAAGAGCTGGGAAGGAAGAGTCAAACACAAAATATCTGCGTAAGTTACAGAAAATAAATTAAAATGTAGTATTACTCTCTTTCTTATCTTTGGATATTTTTATAAAATACGGATTTCTCCTTCTTGCTATAGGGATCTGGAAACAGCTAATTACAGAGTAAGTTGGGCAAGAGGAAGAATGAGGGATTCTCTTAGGTTATGAGTGGGTTGGGACCAGCAGTTAGCGTAATGGCTATGTCACTGAACTCCCATGTAGCTGACCGGGTTCGAGTCCCAGACCCGATGGCTTAAACTCACGCCAGGCGCGCATGTCCTGCTTTCTGTCTCTCTGTCTTTTGGTGAGTGCATGTGCCCTATAGCAAAAACCTCTCAAAAAAAGAAAAAAAAGAAAAAAGGGTTACAAGTGAGTTATGTCAGAGTAAGAAATAGCTTGGCACAGCCCAGGTGGTGCAGTTGTTAGCATGTTGGACTGCGATGCTGGAAACAACATGGCTGACTGAGGGCTGGAATCCTTGGGTTAGGGAGAAAACAGAGCAGATGAGCTCATGAGTGTTTAAGATACTAAGGAACTGGAGGGCGGGAGAGAGGGGACTGTGGTATGCCGAGACCCTGTGAAGGGTACTGCTCTCTCACATATGTTTCTGTCATTAAAAAAAAAAAAAACAAGAAAAGAAATATATTTATCTCACACATAGGCAAAAACCCCCATAGATCTCTTTCTACTCTGAGAGTAAGGAAATTTGGATTTTCCCTTTAACCTGCAAAATAATTCTTTAGATATTCCTCACATTGTGCTAAGAGATGTATTCCACATTCACAGTATCTGAAATTATTAATTCTTGAAGGGCTGGGTCTCTTTAATTATCTTTCAATAATATTGAACCAAACCATGATGAACATAGTACTTAGTAAATGTAAATTAATTACTATGATAATATACAAATTATCTATGCAGAAATAACTTACTTTGAAAGCTCCAAATACGGGGCTAAATTATAAGAACAAGTGTCAAACATTCATTAATTAACTAAGTAAATTGGTTACTCAAACAAATAGCATACATATTCATTGATATGTTTTAAGTAATAAATGAGTGTAACATCAGATTAATAATGAATTAGTAAAGGCTTAAAAATGTTTTATATGAACAAATTTTAGGTGGAATAATACAAATTCATTATAGTCTACCTATTCGATATGGTAGACCTGGAAACAAAATAAGTACTGAACATGCACATTCACTTGCAATAAAATGATCTTTTGATGTTGACAAATAAATGAACAGAACCCATTAACATGTATAGAAGAGAAAATAATTGCCTTTTTAAAGGCCAAACCAGTAAAAATTATAATTATTTGCATTTTCTTTTTTTGAAATTTTCTATAGAGTATAACAAATTAATTTTCTGAAATATATTTGTTATAGTCCATTATATTTTATTTAACACAGAAAGGGTAAAGTAAGCAGAAATAAATTTTGGCTGCCCATAAATATACTGAAGCTAAAAGCAAAACATCTTCAGAAAAATGTTGACATTTTTCCCTTTGAGAACTGGCAGCTACACTAATTGAATATTATTCCACCTCTAATAGTAATATATTGTTTGCAGTCTCTTAAAACATATAGACCTTGCTCATCCAACTATTATATTTAGATCGATGAAAAGAAGAACCTTACAAAGATTTCTGTTTCTTAAAGAAATATCTTCACTTAATTTAAAGTCAAAAGCACATAGCTTACAGCAGATCTACTATAATCCCAGTAACCAAAAAGAATCAAATGTCACTTTTACCAGTTGGAATTGTCCCAGACTCCCAAGTTCCTTTATAAAAGTCATAACTGAGTTAATTTCCTCCAAAGACAGGCATTGGTTTAGTTCCTTTGGATAATTTTCACCCTATATTAAGGGGTAAAATAAGCTTAAATAATTGGTCAAAGTCAAACTATATTTAGTGTAACTACCTACCACTGAATACAGCAATAAAATATTAAACTCTATAAATAAACAGCTAAGCTAATTAGTGCTAAATAATGAATAGCAGCTTTAATTTGTCACAACAGTGTCTGAATGTAAGAAAACATTTCACAAGGATGTAGATGATATGAGGGGGTATTCAAAATGTTCATGGAAAATGAATGTTATGCGAGCTAGCAGGTGATAGTGGTTAAGATGCTGGACTCCATGTGGTCAACCACAGTTCAAGTCCTGGACCAGGTTGGCTTGAAACTCATGCCAGCTGCATGTGCATGTGTACACAAAACCTTGAGAGGAGAATGGAGGAGAAGGGACTGTGTGTGGCTATCCCTCCTGGAGGGATGATTTTTTTGCTTTCTCTCTCTTTGTCTCTCTGGTGTGTGCATGTGCCCTATAGCAAAACTCTCTCTAAAAAAAAAAAAAATAAATAAATAAAAAAGAGCATTATAAAAAAACTACACACAGATTTCAAAAATGTTTGCACCAAATGAACTTGTTCTTTAACTCCATTTCTCATGAGCTTTTTGCAGTCTCTTCATATAGCTCAGTGATGCTTTGGTAGTGAGGTTGGGGCATTGCAGATGTGTCTACAAATTAATCAGTGTAATGCCGAAGCACTTCACCGTATTCATCAGCATCTACTCAAACATGTTAACAAATCTGAACGCTTTACCAAAATAGTGCTATGGGCTTGCCAGTGGCGTGGTGGTCAAGGTGGCTAGATCCCACATGGTCGACTGCTTGGTTCTAGTCCCAGACTCAGGGACTTGGAAAACATGCTGGGCATGTGTGCATGGGTGCCTGAAATCCCAAAAGGATAAGGGGAGGAGAAGGGATGTGGTATGACCATCCCCCACAGGGAGTGCTTTCTCACTTTGTCTCTCAGTCTCTCTACCTGGCATACGCATGCGCCCTCTGGCAAAATTTTTTTTTTTAAGTAATTTTATAACTCAGGTCCTCTAATGTCAGTCAGAAGCACTCATTGCTATTCTAGATTGCCTCAAACAAGTTCCAACATGCCTTTGAAAGTATTCTATAACAAATAATATATATTACTTATAATACCCACAAATGTTCCTTACAAATTATGATTGATTTTACTTCATTTTTAACCCATAACTTCATCATAAGCAGTCACTCACTTAGTTGACTTAAAAATAATATTGCCCCTCAGGTCAGAAAAAATTAAGAGGTGTAATATAATAGATATCCATTAATTTCAAATGAATTATCAACTTGTTTAACTACACAATTTAAAAAGTGTCATTTTCTAAAGAATGACATCCAAAAATATTTGTCAGCATACAAATATGCACTTACCTTAAATACACCCAATCTATAAAGTCTCTGAAACACCTCATAAAATACAGAAAGTGAAGATTCATTAGAGAAGAGAAAGTTGAAAGTGTCTTTTAAAAGGAATTCTTCTGTACTTTGGTCCTCAAACTCCATATTATCATCACCTTGAACATTGAAATACTCGTGCACCTTTGAAAGAGTAAGAAAAGCACAGCAAATATTTTTCATTGACCTACTTTTAATACAGCAAGACTAAGTCTGAGATGTGATTTATTTCCTGTTGAATTGCAGGTCAGAACTGACATCTAGTGGTCATTTTGGAGGTCAACAGTTTTGTAAATGTGAACACTGTTTTGAAGACAGCATTTTTGAATGCATTGGAGATTTAACTGATGTATCATAAGATTACATTAGTTTATCATGAGAGCGTTAATAGTTGAAGAATTTTTGTTCATACAAGATAATACATAGCACTTCTTTTTCTGAATAATAACTTGTGTAAAGTACAATATAAGTGATTAAATATGTATATAAAATAATAAATGACCATTCAAATATGTCTACTCATAAAGCTTCAAAAATTCATGGAAAAATCTTAGAGTTATTTAACGAAATGTGTGAATCACATATTTTGTACTTGGTTTCCCAGTAAAATAGTTTGTAGGCAAGTAAATGCTATATAAAGTCAAATTTTGGTTATATGTAGTTTTATTTTGTTCTTTCCTTCTTCTCACTCTATATTCCAAGAAATAACTTTCTATAGACTAATTCAATTAATTTTTTAATTTTTATTTTAATTTAATGTATTTATTTATTTTGTGCCATAGGGTACATGTGCTCACCGGAGAGAGACAGATAGAGGGAAAGTGAGAAATCACACCCTGGGTAGATGACCATACCACAGCCCCTTCTCTTCCACTCTCCTCTGGAGATTTGGGCTTGGCATGGTTTTTAAGCTTCCAGGTCTGGACTTGAACGTTGGTGGACCATGTGAGAATTTGGTGCCTTAACCACCATGCCACCTGTTGGCTCAAGTTCAATTAACTTTTAAAAATTTTCTAGTTACTAAAATCTCTTTTAGAACAGAAATATGTTTGGAAAAGTGATCTGAATGAGTTTATTTTAGAAGACGGAAAAGAATTAGAGTATACCAAAAATCAAAACAAAAACAAAAACAAAACAAAATACTCTTCCACTTACATATATTTATATAATCAGAAAAAAATTTCAAAAATTCCCATGGAATTCTAGATTAAAATATAGCCCAATATTAAACTGTCAATGCCTAAACAAACAGAAAGTGCTATCTTTTCTTTCTTTCTTTCTTTTTTTTTTTTTTTGCTATAGGGCACGTGCGCTCGCCAGAAAGACAGAGAGAAACAGAAAGTGAGAAATCACCCCCCAGAGGGGATGGCCACACTGCAATCCCTTCTTCTCCATTCTCCTCTTGGGATCCTGGGCACGCATACACACGTGCCTGGCATGAGTTTAAGCTACCGGGTCCGGGATTCAAACCATAGTCGACTACATGGGAGTCCAGCGACATAGCCGTTATGCCAACTGCTGGTCCCCAGCAAGTGCTACCTTTTCTAATAACTCAAGTGAATATACTTGGTAATATGCTATCACCAATTTTCTATTGCATCTACTTTTGTCCATAAACACATACTTGATTTTATACCATATTTATTTCATAAACAGTGATTGAACCATAGATAATTTCATGTCTGTTCTACAGGGACACATAGTGGGAATTAGAAACTCCCAAGTTTTACTTCCCCGCATACTAATAGTTAATTCACTGAGCCAGAGTGAATATTATTTGTAGTCCCTCTGATGCAAATTGCTGTTTTCTGATTGCATACTTTGCATGAAAAGAGGACTCGCTCATACACGCACACCGCACTACACACAGATCCTTCCCCAGGAGGTGGAAGTTCACACCACTCATGAAGCCTTTGGCGTACTCACCTGGAGCACCACGGGGTACCTGAAACTGCCATAACCAATATCAAAAGTTAAAAGTTGAAAACAAAATGTGCATCTGAAATGAAAAAAGCAACAAAACTATATTGCTATGTTTGCTCTATTATTTGGTATCATATAATAATGATCACTGCAGTGACCAAATTTAAATATTTGAACTAAATAAAAAGAGTAGTGTCTTAGATAATTTAAATTACATATCATTAATTGTAGGACTTGAAATACGCTTTATTTCATACAGAAAATGCAACTATATCTAAGTATTCATAGCACCTTCAATTAAACAATAAAGTTATTCCATGAAAACCTAAATATGGAGAAGAAAACTCTCCCATTCTTATTGCACATAAAATATGATGAAGTTTTAATTGAGGCCCCTTCAATTTACTAGATTTAATAGAAATACTAATGATATTCAAGTAAAATGAGATATGGAATAGGAGTTACTGAAAGTTGTTAATAAAGGTCTTTCTTCCTCTGCATTATGAAATTAGTGGAAAATTTAAGAACAAAATTTATCATGAATAAGTAAAATTATACCTTGTCAAGTCTAAGTGTATATGACAGAAAAAGCTGAGCTTGAAAGATGACTATAGTTTTTAAATTAATTTTAAAAAATGTGTACTTCACTTCTTGTCTCCATTATTTAAATACCGAGTCTAAAATCTAGTCTGACGTTTTAGGATCTTTAAAGTAGGCTATGTATATATTTAGAAAACCATATTAATATGCTGACATAAAATTGTCCAAATATCACCTACTTGTGATAATTAGATATTTTCACTAACAATTCTTAGAAGGTAGGCTTTTTTTTTTTTTTTTTTTTGCTATTTTATTAAATTAAAATTTGTTTTACCTGTTGAAAGTCTTTGCTCCCAGAGTAGATGTCTCACTGACCACTTCAGCAGCTAGCAGGAGTTTGCTAATTGCTTCCTTCATGTTATCGAAGGCCTGGAGAGGTGAACTGGCCCTCAGGAATGTCTCAAAAAATGTTTGCAGCTATGAACAAAGTAAAGGATTCATACAGTGAAACAACACTCTCAGTTTGTCTATTATTTTCAAGGTGATCAATGTGCAGTACTGCTTCAGGTTATCTCTGCTTGTGACACTCAAAAGAAACTCCTTTAACAGGATGATTTGATATTAAAAAACTCCTTAAATAGGAAGATTTGATATCAAGAACTCCTTAAATAGGAAGGTTGATATCAAAACATTATATATAATCGGGACCAGCAGTTAGCGTAATGGCTGTGTTGCTGGACTCCCACGTAGTCGACCACAGTTCAAGTCCCAGACCCGGTGGCTTAAACTCACGCCAGGTGCGTGTGCATGCATGCCCAAGATCCCAAGAGGAGAATGGAGGAGAAGGGATTGCGGCGTGGCCATCCTCCCTGGGGGATGATTTCTCGCTTTTTGTCTCTCTGTCTCTCTCTGTCTTTCTGGCGAGCGACACGCCCCATAGCAAAAACCTCTCAAAAAAAAAAAAAAAAAAAAAAAAAAACCAAAAAAACATTATATATAATCTATAATTACATATAATCTAAGAAATTTCATGTGTGTGTGTGTGTGTGTATGTATACACACATATTTATATAGAGTCATTGAAAAAGTCGTGATGCATTTTTGCATGGAAAAACATAAAAAAAAAAATCATGACTTTTCTGATGACCCAACACATAAAACTCTTTAGATAAGGAAAGTTTGATCATCTAAGACATGGATACACATATATATGATAATCTCTCTCTCTCTCTCTCTCTTTCTACATATAAGCACATACATTCTGAAAAAGAACCAGTTAAAATATTTTGAAATGAAAACTTAGAGATGCATACTCCATTTTATTTTTCTCGTAATCATGGAATGTGCCATGAAACTATAACAAGACCTGTGATCAGAACTCCCAAGTCATTTTTGTGACTATATTAACTTGGTGAACTTGAACTTGCCACTGACTCTTCAGAATCTTCCTATCCTGTTTTTTAAAAAATGTGGTTACTACTTACCAAGCAGAAAGTTGTGAAGCCAAACTAGAGAAAAATGTATTTGAAAGCCACTACAAAGTATAAAAATTTGAATCTCAGTGTTTTATGATTAGTTTTCTGTATATATTAAAACAAACTCTACTGAAGTTGTTTCTTCCTCATTGCATTTTTCTATGGGAGACTGAGCCAATGACAGAGGAATCTAAGGGAAGTGGAGTGTTTGGCTAATGGGATTTAAGATTTCATGTGGGTGGAGAGGATGGCACAATGTTACAAAAGAGGGGGGGATAAAGCTTAGGTTTATGTCTTCTTAGAAACACTATAGTGTTGTAAATAGCTGATTTTTCTTACTACACTGGTAAGACCATCACAAAACAAAATTACCTCGTGAGGATGCTTAGCATCAAAGATCAAGGCAATATTTTTTAGCAGTATAAACCAAACCTCATATTGGTTCATAGACTTCCTTTGGATAAACATGCTCCTTCAAAGAGGAAGAACAAAAAATATTTTTTGAACAAACATGCTTTTGGAAGAACTGACTATATCTATCTGAACCGCATAAAACTGCAAAGTGCAAAACTTTCCCCGCCATGATAATAAAGGGCGAATATTGGCATGAAATGCCTGAGGAAAACGATAACTGTATCTTTAAAATGCATAAGCAAAATTCCCCCAAGATAAACAAATACCGACTTCATAAATTTGTACCAGCTAAAAACCAGAAACTAATGAGATTACACATGAAGAGCCTAAGAACACATCACTGGCTTTTGGCATTTGGGATGTTTTCCCATTTTGCTAAGGAAAAAGAGTGTAAACAAAAATAGCAAAAACCTCTCCAAAAAAAAAAAAAGAAAAAGAAAAGAAATTAGTGCTAACGCTAGAAATGCTAACACTCTGGAGTCAAAATGGAGTAACATGAGTTTTTTCCAATTAAGAGTAACCCATCATGTTTCACTCAGTTGACCGTATTATGTAGAAAGGATTATGAATGATATTGTATGTTCCCATCTTAATGTTCCCTGAATATTGCAGAGGTTAGTGTTCACACTCTATGCAAGTCGAAGATGTCAATGTAGCATACAACATACAGAAGCTTGGTTATCAGACTGTATCTATCCTCCATGGGGAAGAATAATCAGCAACTTAATGTCTTTGGCATGCATTTATTCTTCTAATGTGGAAATATTATATCTTAATTCCTGAGCATTAAGTGTGGGGTTCCTTGCCATTCGACTTTGAGAATTCTCCCACGTGGAAAGCACTGTGATATGTGCTTTGGGAGACAGTTGCATAGCATGGTGGTAACCCTATGGACCCCAGAGGTGAGTCCCAGCTTTAACTTTAGTTCAGTTACAAAGGTGTGAGATCTTTGGGAATTACAGCACTACCTACCTTACAGAGGTATTGCTAGGTTTAAATGAGACACTATACATAAGTACTACTGCATAGGACATCAGCATGTGGAACATGTTAGCTCCTTTTATATTTTTATTAATCAAAACAAATCTTAGGAACTTGAAATTGCTCTAAAGAAAATGAAGTATTAAGCAAGATAAAGAAGACAAGCCCATTGCCATGTAAAGGAAATTTCAATGAAAGTAGTTGTTAAACCCAGATTCTAAAAATGCAATGCAGAGACCAGCAGTTGGCATAATGGCTATGTCGCTAGACTCCCATGTAGTTGACCGCGGTTCAAGTCCTGGACTCGGTGACCTGAACTCACAGCGGGTGCCTTCTCCAGGAGGAGAAGGGATTACGGCGTGGCCATCCCCCATAGGGGGTGATTTCTTGCTTTCTGTCTCTGTCTCTCTTTGTCTTTCTGGTGAGTGCTCGCACCCTATAGCAAAAATCTCTCAAAAAAACAAAAATAAACAAACAAAAACAAACAAACAAATAAAAATGCAATGCATATTTTGTGACATCAACCAAGGAAGAATATTTTAAAGATATATTTTAGTATCACATATCTCATGTATGCTTTGAAAAACCATATTGTCTGCCATGAAGATATATAACAACTAGATGTAAATAAGAAATTATAAAGTAAATTTTATATTTATTCATTTATTTTAGGGGTCACAATGCACCCAGTGACAGTGCAATCTGGAACCCAATGGAAAAAGTCATGGGTTTACATCCCAGGAAACCCCTGAATATGCTGGGTGCTTCTTTGTACCCATAACTGGGCCAGCTGGGAGAGGGGGCTGGCAGGTGGCATGGTGGTTAAGAGGACTGGACTACCACATAGCTGACCACGGTTCGAGTTCTTGATCTGGTGGTTTGCATTCTCACTTTGTCTCTCTCTCTCTGTCCCTCTCTGGTCAAATTAAAATAAATAAAGTTATATAAAATAATTATAAAAAAAGATCACAGTATGAACATCTTGTTGAGAGTCTCTCTTGGTCTCATTGAAGAAATAAATAAAAAATTTAAATGTAATATAAGCCTTTCAGTCGAAATGTTTTAAAAAGAGAAAATAACGAAGTATGATGGTTGACTGGACCCCTCCAGTGATCTGCCTTCCAATAGAAATCAGGAAGCAGAACTGAAGGACCCCAGTAACTGGCTTTTCTCCCATTTCTCTAAGAACTCAGCCTGCTGAGAGAAAAATTAACATCAGTCAATAGTCCTGACAGCTGAAGAATTAGAACACAACTGCCTTTTTAACTAAAAATGTGAATACAGCAGAGAGGAAATGATACTGTAAAAGCAGGAATTAAAAAGGAGCTACTTCTCTTATGCTTATATTAGTTCTGCTTCCAGTCTTGTCTCCGTATGCATTTTCTTCTATTCCGCTGCATGCATTTCAATTTACTTAAGCCCTCTGATTCAAAGGCCACTCTAGATGAGTGTGACCTCTTCTATTTAAAACAGTTAGTGCAAGAGAAGCAAATTACATATATCAAAAAGTAAAGGCGTATAAGTTCCTAACATGTAGTTATTAAAAAATCAACTTTCACTAGCTAAGTCTTCCAAAGAAGGCAAAACACTTTTTTTTTTTTTTTTTTTTTTTTTTTTTTTTTTTTTTTTTTTTTTTTAGAGAGGGTTTCCAACGTCTAACACAGAGTAGGTATTTGGTAAATATTGTTAAAGACTTGAACCTAACCATGACATTGCTGATACCACAGATGGCTTGATAAGAGAAATAGTTTACTGTAGCTTCCAGACAACATTATTTTTTTCTTTAGGTCAGTATGTTTATCTCTTGCTTTTATCTAGTGTAAAAGGGAGGATATGCATTTTTCTAGTGACTTGTAATAAAACTTTTGAAAAATATGCTGTTCAAGAGGCTAGTTGAGATAAGAAATGCAATCTAAGAGTTACAACAAAGGACAAAAGATTAGCCAATACTAGTATTTTTTTCAAAATAATGTTCTTGACTGACTGGGAAACTGTAGCAGAACACTAAACAGTAGTCTCCCCCCATCCACGGTTTTTCTTGGTGCAGTATCTGTTACCTGTGATCAACCACATTCCCCAAATGTTAAATGGAAAACTTCCAGAAATAAATAGTTCTTAAGTTTTATATTGCAAGCTGTACTGAAGAGTGTGATGACATCTCAAGTCATCCAGCTTCATCCCACCCTTCACATAAATTACCCCTTTGTCCAGGGTAAATATGCTGTATAGGGTACCCCTTAGCCATCTCAGGTATTACATCCAAACAGCATACAAAATATAGATTTAGGTCCCATCTGAATCTTCAGGCATTCATGGGAAAATTCAAATGATCCCTTATGTAAAAGCGGAAACTACTGTGTTTCAATATTTCAATCTTTGGGGAGTACTTACTACCATTATACCTACTAAAGTTTGCCAGGATTTCCCTCAGTATTATCATGTGAGATAAAACTTTTCATTTTCATATGTTAAAGAAAATATGGGTATTTAAAGTTATTTTCACCAACAACCATATGAAAAGATGCTCAATATCACCAGTCATTGGGGAAATGCAAATTGAAATAATGGTGAGATATTACTTCATATCCATCACATGGCTACTATTAAAAAACAATAACAGTAATGAAAAACAACCAGATTATAACTGATATTGGTGTGGATATAGGAAATTAGAACCTTTGTGTCTATTGTAGCAAAGTAAAATGGTATGGTTGTTTGGAAAATAATACAGTGGTTCCTCAAAAAATTAAAAATAGGGGCCAGTAGGTAGGGTAATGGTTAAGGCACTGGACTCCCATGTGGCCAATCACAGTTCAAGTCCTGGACCCAGCAGCTTGAAACTCATACCAGGCATGTGTGCGTGCATGCCTAAGTTCCTGAGTGAGAACTGAGGCAAAAGATCGTGACATAGCCATCATCCGAAGGGGGTGATTTTTCTTTTTTTTGTCTCTGTCTCTCTCTGTCTCTGTCTTGCTCTGTCTCTCCATCTTGTTCTCTCTCCAGACAGCACACAGGCCCTATACAAAAATCTCTCAAAGAAAAAAATATTAAAAAATACATTTATCTAATTGTGCAGGAATTCTGCTTTAGGATATACAGTCAAAAGAATGGAAAAAAGCATCCCCCAAAAATATTTTCACACTCACGCTCATAGTAGCATTATTCATAATACCTAAAAGGTAGGATCAGCCCACGTATACACCTCTAAGTGAATGGATACACAAAATGTGGTATATACATGTGATAGATACTATTCTGTCCTAAAACGGAAGTAAATTCTTACACACACTAACACAAGGATGAGCCTTAATGGAAAACATTATGCTTAATGAAACAATCCAGTTACAGTAGAGTCTGTATAATTTCACTTTTATGAGGTATATAGAAATACATAGAAACAGGAAGTAGAAAGGTAGTTGTCAAGGGGTGGGGGGAGAGAAAACACATATTTATTTAGCAAAAATATAATCTCATTTGTGCAAAAAGTTGTGGAGATTGGTTTCACAATAGTGTAAATATACTTAACATAACTAAACTAAATTTAAAAATTGCTCGGGTGGTAAATTTTATGTTATATGTATAGTGCCAATTTTTTCTTTTTAAAAATTTATTTAATTTTATTATTATTATTATTATTAATTAAATTGGACCAGAGAGAGACACAGAAAGAGAGAGGGAGAGTAAGAAAGCAAGCTGCCAGGTCTGAGAAGACTTGAACCATGGTTGTTCATGTGGGGAGTCCAGTGCCTTAACCAGCACATCACCTGCTAGCCCCTTATCACAATTTCTTTTTTTAAAAAACTAAGTCATTTTGCAGTTTACATAGCCTTATTCCTTTTAAAACCATGTCTAACTACTTGGTAATTTTGTATAGCCAATGTCTGAAAAAGCCCTTTTTAAATAATGAGAAATTTTGCAGAACAAACCATTACCTGCCCTTGTGCCATTTTCAGCTCCTACAAAGAGTGGACATATTCTCTATCTACATGCCATCTCTTGCTAGTTTCTGTTTTATCCTTGAACACTCTTTTATCCTCAAACTTTCTTTTACTTATTTCGGATGTAAAACATCACACTGCAAGTTTGATGCTGGTAAGAATGATCCAGAAGAGAGGGCAAATTGAGGACAGGACAAAAAGTCTAAGGGATGAGTGTTTCAGGTTATGGTCAATTCTTTTTTTTTTTTTTTTTTGGAGAGGTTTTTGCTATAGGGCGTGTACGCTTGCCAGACAGACAGACAGAGAGAGACATAGAGACAGAAAGCGAGAAATCACCCCCTGGGGGGATGGTCACACCACAATCCCTTCTCCTCCATTCTCCTCTCGGGATCTTGGGCACACACGCACACGCGCCCGGCGTGAGTTTTAAGCCACCGGGTCTGGGACGCAAACCGCAGTCGACTACGTGGGAGTCCAGCGACATAGCCATTACACTAACTGCTGGTTCCTGGGTTATGGTCAATTCTTAAAAAGAAGTATCATGTAAGAGCTCAGCTGAGTTTTAGCCATGAAGAGAGCTAAGTGCACTCAGTTCAATATGTCAACTCCAAGACTCTGAGCTCTTTGTCCAGATTGAACGGGGAATAAGGATGCATTCAAATCTATTTGTTTTTAATGCAGCTGGAATTTAAATCCATTGTTCTTGAGTGGGATTATTTTTCTGCCTTTTTCAAACTCAGTAGGATTCTCTGTTTGATTTGCCTTAAATTACTCTGTCCTCAGCTTAAAACAGAGCTCTTAAAATGCAACTGAAGTCATCCAAATACCTCAAAATTTGATTCCTATGTAATATATACAAAATTCTTTCTTGATTTTCTCAAAATTCTCAGTAAGAAAAATATGTTTAAAAATTTGTTTTTAAAATCTCAGTGACCATATGACTCTAAGTCCAAAAGAGAGTTATGATACCATTAATGAATAAAACAATAGAAATATATTACAAATCTTATTTTTTAATAGGCTTTTGCCTTAGGGCACAAGTGCTTGCAGGAGAGAGAGAGAGACAGAGACAGTGTGAGGGCAAGTGAGAAATAATCCCCCAGAGGCATGGTAAAGCCACTATCCCTTCTCCTCCATTTTTTTCCTGGAATCTTGTGCACACACACACATGCCCAGTGTAATTTTAAGCCACAGGGTCCAGGACTCAAACCATGGTTATGTGGGAGTCCAGTGACATAACTGCTATACCATCTGCTGGCCCAAGAAATCTTAAGTAATTTCTGAAAAAAAATGTAAAATTGTATTGGGAATACACCTGTTAGGTAGATACAGTGTTTTGAAAATTTAATTAATTCATATATCCATTGAAGGAATATTACTTATTGCTAGAAAAAGGATTCTGCATCAGTAGTAGTATTGCTTTTATTATAAGCATGAAGGAAACTCGTTCACAAACATAGGTGTAACTAAAAAAGTTTAGTTATAGCCAACATGTTTAATTCTTTGAACGCCTTTCAAAGTGTATGAAAAGTATTACATGATGATTTATCAGAAAATACTCAATTTTACTAGAAATAAGGAACTGAAATGACCTTATTCGTGAAGTATTTTACTTAATGATTTACTTTTCCTCTTCTAAGGGACTCCATATTTAAATTTGTCTGCTTTTATGGGGTAGAGGTGCTTGGCAGGTTTTTTCACTACAGAGCAATCATCATCAGTATTAGAGCTAAGCAAATGGCCTCTCTTTTGAAGAGCAGGGGGTGTCTAATAAAAGGATGTGAACGGAGAACCGACTTCAGAGATACCTTCTCAGGGAGATCAAACCTTGGGGAGATATACATAGAAAAGGTCAAGTTTTCAGCACTGATTCCTTCAAAACCATTCTTGTGCCTATGAGCCCCTGGGAGAGTCTTCATGGATCCCCAGAAGTGCATAATACCCAACTTGAGGATCACAAGTCTGCAGTGACTGGCCCAGAAGAATGCAATTGTCACATATCAAAGGGCCGTGGTAAGAAAGGGAGTGCGGCTGAATATTCTGGACCTTTGGAAAAAGTCTCCTTCACATTTAAGGAACATGATTTAGAAAGAAAAAACAAATCAGATATTTTAAAATAGAAGGAAGAGAGAAAAGGTGATTTGAGAAAGAGATGAAAAATGACTAAATTGCAAACACGAATAGTGATGTAAATTTTTCATTGCCATCAAAGCGTTCTATACACTTCTTTACAAGCCTTCTTTATGCTTCTAATAAAATAAGGTTGGAGCTCATCTGAAAACTTTCCATTTTTTTTTATTAATTGTCATGACCAGAGAAATGGCACTGAAATTTAGTAATGTTTATAACAGGTAATACCTGTAACAGGCAGTACAAAAATTGGTAAATACGGATGCATTTGGCAGAAAGATAGCTGTCTCGTCTATCAATAAATACTCTCGAATGAATCAGAAAGGAAAAAGGAAACGCATGCTAGATATTCTGTGCAGAGTATCTAATGTAGGTCTTATTAAGTCTCATAGTCAATCACAGAAGAAAAAGATGTATTCGTTATAAAAATAATGGGTTCTGGTTGTACAATAAAGAAAATGAAAAAAATTTTTCTTGCATTCTTCGAATATAATTCTATGTTGTATTTGATAATAATCACTAACTTTAGCCAAGCTGACACTATGTGGCCAACTCTGTGCATCTTACATGTCTTGTTTTGTTTGTATTTAAAGAAATTGTATGAGGATGGTACTCATTATTTCCCAGTTCGTAGATGAAGAAACTGGGGTTGAGCAGGTAAGTGACGTTCAAAGCTTACACAGCAAGGACGTAACCAACATGCGCGCTGAAGCCTATCTGCTGAGTAGAAAGCCTCCGTGTCACTTCCCTCCTTGTCCCTTCGTTACTCCTAGATTTAGAAATGTGGGCAGACTCTGAAATATAGAAGAATGAACCATCTGGGTTTTTACTTTCATGGGAATTGTGTCTGAAATCGTCACAACTCTCAAGCACATGCCTTTATACCCACACATCTAAAATATCAATTCAACAACTTGAGTATTTATTCAGCCTAATTACCTTTTGGAAAAACTAAGACTATTTCCTTGCAACTTAAACCAAATTGCCTGGATCAAGGAAAAAAGAAAATCATGTGAAGTCAAATGATTTAAGAATATAAATATTCTCATCAGTTGTTTTAGTTGAGTGAAAATTGGCTTGCTTTCGGGTAAACCATGGAAAACTGAATTGGCTGAACCTAAATTAACATACTTTTTACTCATTTCTTGGAATTAGATGAAAAAGCTCCAATATTTAAATAGGTTTCATGCTTCTAGTGACAAGAATAATTTTATTCATTCACACTTCTTAACAATTCTAAGCTAAAGCTCACGTTAAACTTAAAAATTGAGGATGTAGATTCTATGTGATTTTATCATATTCGCCGTTGAAAATTTAAAATTCTTTCACAAGTATAGGAGAGTATTGATGAGAAGCAGGGCACAGAAATACAAAAGGCTGTGAATAGCATCAAAATTTAATTATTTGCTTGGAATGGTAGAAACTTGATTGCATTATATTCTACCTTCTCAGAGAACTGCCAAATTTTCTTTATTATCCCTTCTGGAATCTCGCAGTGGGATATAAAGGAGTAGATTTAACAGTAAAGAGCAAAAACTATAGCTGTAAAGATTTTTGTCATTGGACTCTCACTCTGTCTATGCCTAGTCATTCTCTTTATATGACTGCCATGGTTTGAGCGGGTCACAACTGTTGCCATTAGTCATCTTTACGCTTCTTTACAAGCCTTCTTTATGCTTCTAATAAAATAAGGTCGGAGCTCATCTGAAAACTTTCCATTTTTTATTAATTGTCATGGCCAGAAAAATGGCACTGAAATTTAGTAATGTTTATAACAGGTAGTATCTGTAACAGGCAGTACAAAAATTGGTAAATACGGATGCATTTGGCAGAAAGATAGCTGTCTCGTCTATCAATAAATATTCCCGAATGAATCAGAAAGGAAAAAGGAAAAGTATTTTCAATTTATATGCTAGATATTTTGTGCAGAGTATCTAATTTAGGTCTTGTTAAGTCTCATAGTCAATCACAGAAGAAAAAGATGTATTCGTTATAAAAATAATGGGTTCTGGTTGTACAATAAAGAAAATGATGGAACATTTTTTCCTAACTTATGAGTGGCTATTGAGTTCAAGTCTGTTGAATCCATAATAGATACATTACAACTCTCTGCTATTTCCTTATACTTCTCTCATACCAGTTACCTTACATCTCTCTTACACCAAACAAAATTCATTCTTTTACATGAGGTACTTGTATTTAATTGCTATTTATAATTTAGAACGTCATCATTTAGTATCTTAGCAAATATATTGCTAGATAGCCAACCTCAGCATTTTCCATGGTGTCCCTCGTATTAAGTGCCGACTTCTCTGCCCCAGGTCATTTTCTTTTCCATCGCTGTCGAATGATCTTTATGAAGCCAAGATGGAATTATATCATTCCCCTCCACATATAGATAGGAGTCCCCAGTGTTTACAGAAAGGGTGGTATAATGAATACTATAAAGCCCTTTATTGTTTTGCTACCAACTTTAGTATTTTTATAGGAGAACTCAAAATGCAATACATGCAATGCTTAAACTTTTTACATTTTAAAACATCTAAATGTGTATTTCTTTGTCATTCTTATGACATGACAAAGGCCTTTTACTTACCTATAGGTGAACGAATTGGAACTGCAAGTCATTTAGCTTACATAAACTTCACTCATAAGACACTGGTCTAACTGTAAAGACATGTACAAAAAATATCTCAAGGCAGAATTCTTCTAGGGGTTACAATTGCCCCCACCCAAATATGGAAGCTGTAACAGTCCTATTTAATTCACCTGAAATTTTAAAAGCCAGTTTCCTATGTTGACTCTTTGATAAATATTCATTTTTGTTTTTATAAAAGCAAGTCGGTTTCTTTTTGCACGTAGTTCATCCGTACGGGTAGGCAAGGATACAGCTTGGTGGTGAGGGACCAGCGTGAACACGGCATTGAGCTCTGTGTTCAGCAGTAAGCGTGCTTTATGAAGGCAATGCAGAGACTGCTTAGTACCACAAGTTGTCAAGTGATAATTAAGACAGATTCTATTCCCCGGAGATCTGAGTGAAATCTTAACTGACACTCATTAGCTCTGCCATCTCCACTAAATCATAAACCTTCATTTCACCATTCAAAGGTGGGTATAAACCTATCACCCTGTCTCCCAGAGTTTTTAAAAGTTTCAAAGGAGATCACATATGAGACTATATTGAGAAGTATAGATGACAGTTGGGTCTCTCTATACCTGGTACCTTCCCAGAAAGTCAAGCTCTTCAGGCTCTGCCTGCAGCATATCTGGTTTCCACAGATCCTGAGCATTTTCTTTTCCACCCTTCCCCATTCTTTCCACCTCAGACTGCTCTAGGAGTCTCCCTACTCCCACACACATACAGATTTGAGCCAAAAAAAGGCAGCTTATACTTCTGAGACTATAGCCTCTGATTCTCTCTGCATGCTTCAGGATGTCTTTGAGAAGAAAATGCAAATATCCCTTTCTCACTTTCAAAGACACCCTACACCTGCTTCCATGCTCAGCTACCATACCAATACCATCGATTCTGTGCAATCTAGCTCACTTTCCCCAGGCTGGGTAAGTCTCCCCTACTAGTAACCATCCCAGCAGCTCAACCATTTATTGCATCTGCTCTGTATTAGAGTTATCTATAGTATTTATTTATTTTTAATTTTTGCTTTAGGGTATGTGCATTCACCAGAGAGAGACAGAGAGAAAAAGAGAGAGGAAAAGTGAAAAATCACCCTCTAGGAAAGATGGCCATGCCAAAATCCCTTACCCTTCATTGTCCTCTCTGGGTTTTTATTTCCCCCCACTGTAGAATTTCTTGAAAGCAAGTTATTTTTTTGTTTGTTTGTTTTTTTATTATTTGTTTTTGAATCCGTTTCCACATTGTTGTAGCATGTAGTAGGCATCCTTTAAACAGTTTTGGAATACATTGGAGTTGTATTAACTATGAATGATACCTGAAATATTCAATATTACTTTTCTTTGAGTTGTATTTGGCTCCATGATCAAACAGAAAAATCCTACACATGCAAGAAGACATAGGTTAAATGCATTAATTTCCCAACAATTTATTGGAGGAAATTATACTGTTTCTGTATGTCAAGTGATTAAGGACATACAAGTATTAGAAACCATCCCCTCCTAGTAGAGAAGCCATTGGACAAGAAATTCGTCCCCCCTTTCGTTGTCTCCCACAACCAATTTAAGTACTTCCACGTTCTCACATTGAAATTCCATCCTCTCAAACCTGCTGCTAATCTGCCCTGATGTGGAAATCTTTCTTTTCATTAGTACAGCAGTTTGCACATATGGCCACGTATTCTTCCCAGCCACTCCCTAGGCACACCCCTTTGTTGTGTGATTTTGCAGCTTCTCACTTTCAGGAGTGGAGTTTATTTCTTCACCCCTTGAGTCTTGGTTTATCCATGTGATGTTCTGTGGTCTATGAGGCTTTGGCCAATGTGATGCCAACAGCTTTCAATTCCTGGGGCTGCTGGAACAAATTACGGTAAGCCTAGTTACTTAGAACAACAGAAATTTATTCTCTTCTAGTTCCAGAGGCTAGAAATCTAAACTGAAGGCTCTAGAAGACAATCCATCCCTTGTCTCTTCCAACTTCGGTGGCTATTGGCATTACTTGGCTTGTGCGTGCAAAACTCTAACTTCAGTCTCCATTTCACTACAACCCTCTTCTCTCTGTGCCTTCTCCAGTGCCTAAGTCAAATCTCCCTCCGACTTCCTCATATAAGGATTTGGGCTTTTATGGATTTAGGACCCACCTGGAAAATCTAGAATGACCTCACATTGAGACCTTTAACTTACTGGGTTGTCGGAAAAGTCATCAGGCATTTTTGCATAGAAAAACACATCGTGACTTTTCTGACAACCCAGTAATTACAGCTGTCTAAATAAGGTCACCTCCACAGTTTCTGGGAGCTGGACATATCTTTTAAGGGGTGATCATTCAATCTACTACACAAGGAAAAGTGTGAAAAGAACGGACCTTTTCATTTTCTTGCTATTCTTGGGACCCCTGACTCTGCCACTATGTGAAAGAACACTGGATAACCTCTTGGGTGACGAGAGACACATGGCCAGATCATCCCCAGGCCCCAGCAGACACCAGCCGACAGATGGGCTGTGTAGGGCCCTCACTGAGGGTAGGAGTGAATGAGGTCTAAGAAGAGTCAAAGGACAAAACTCAACATTAACAGGTAAGCTACTGCAAGATCAGGATCCATCTACCCTATCGGCTTCCTCATTTCGCATTTGCCTTTCTCACTCCCTCCCTTGGCTTGTTCCCTGATCTGGTTCATCTCAGCAAAAGGCACCAGCCATCATTCAAAGCATGGATGAAGAGTCATCCTGAACCTTCTGCCTCTCCCCCTCACTCCAACACATGGTTCTTGTTTCTACCTCCAAAACGTATCTATATCTCTCCTTTAGATTGTCATTTCACCAACCTAGTCCAAGCTAGTTATATTGAAATCTGTAATTATCTGTATTTGTTTATATGTGCATAATTAATTCATTATCTGTTTTTCATCTAAGACTAGATTCAGCAAAGGCAGGGGCTTCATCTTGTTTATGGCTATGCTATAGGAGTCTAACGTAATGTCCAGTATATGAGAGGTACCCAATAAATGTTTGTAGAAGGGATAAAAATAATCTCATTTAATCCGTAGAAAAGCTACTGCTTTACTGACATGGGACATGGTTCAGAGAGATGAAAAGACTTAATGAAGGCCATGCACTCGGAACAAGGGCTTTCCTACTGCACTTGCACCCCAGACCGCTAGAGGGCATGTCCTGGGATTTCTCTTTTATCTTGTGCTAATGATTTACTTCTTTCTCCTTTCGAATAAAAATGCAATCAGAAATTTTCTTATTGCTCAGCCTGGAGGGATGTCATCATTGTCCTATTCCTATTTTAAAATCACATTTCTTTTTAACTTGAACAGTAACGACTTAAAAGCATGAAAATGAAATCTATTTCTTTAGCATGATGTTTTTATTCTGTGACTTCTGAGTTTGGAGGAATGATTTCACTCTCTGTGACTTGAATGCATACTCTTCATGTAGATAATCTGGGTAAATCAAGTACATAAAAAAATGCTCACACCTTTCGAATCAGTCTGGAAAAGATGTGTAGTGGAGGGACCACTCAGTGGTGTAGTGGTGAAATACAACTCTGTCCCGGCTGACCACATGGAAAGGTTCCAGTCTGACTTCCAGAGACCTCGCTGAGAATGCCAGGCACACCCGTGCCCATGATCCTGGGCTGGCGAGGCTAGTGTGGATCACAGCTTCAAGACTTTGCTGTGGCACCAGCAGTTAGCGTAATGGCTATGTCGCTGGACTCCCAGTTAGCGTAATGGCTATGTCGCTGGACCACGGTTCGCATCCCGGACCCGGTGGCTTAAAACTTACGCCGGGCGCGTGTGCGTGCGTGCCCAAGATCCCGAGAGGAGAATGGAGGAGAAGGGATTGCGGCATGGCCATCCCCCCTGGGGGGTGACTTCTCCCTTTCTGTCTCTCTGTCTCTCTCTGTCTGTCTGGCGAGCACATGCGCCCTATAGCAAAAACCTCTAAAAAAAATAAAAAAGACTTTGCTGGGAATGATCTCTCTTTGTCTATCTCCCTGACTCATGGAAGAAATGATTATCTGAAAAAAAAATCTGGTAGAAATTATCCTACTAGCAATTCTTACAAAATGTCAGTTTGGAACTGAGTATTTTTAAACAGGTGTAAGAGGCTGTGCCACCTGGAACTATGAGATTCCGGAAGACTAGACGCCAGGTATGGGGAAGCTGATGTGTAAGGGAAAATCTGCGTGTGTGTATGTGTGTGTCCTCTCCAGTTTGAAGTTCCTTTCTCCCAAGTCTAAAGTCCTGCTTCATAGAGCTTCTAAGGACTAGCTTCACAGGCCTGAAGGTACAGGGTGAGCACAAGCCTTATGAGACAAAGAGGAGAGCATGACGTGTAAGGGAACCCTCTGTATTAGGCGATGAGGAATTCGGAGAAGGACGCCTTACAGGTGGATGCTCCATGCTTCACTAACAAAGGCAGTGAAATATCTCTTTATACTGTGGCAGATACAGAATACAGTACTGGGGCTGGGTACAGAATCCATCTTTTTCTGTCTTGGTAGAACTCAGAGAAAAGAAAGACACATTTTCCATTTTACAGCATAATTTTAGGGCATTTACATAATTTAAAGGAATTCAGGTTATCAGCAGATTAGAGGTACAGATCTAAATCAAACAAATAACCCAACGGATACAAAGATAAAAGTAGTACAGTTTTAGAGGCGGAGTAAAAATGCCAATGCTAACTGTATAGTGATTATTTTTTAAAATAAACTACATATTGCAACGTCTTTGTAAATGGAAAAACAGTGCCCAAGGACCGGCAAATGCTGAAATCATTCCAAATCATTTTGTGGCTTAGGTCTTCTAAATTGTATGGAAGAATTATATTATTCTGAATCTCTACTTAGCAATATAGCTTTCCTACAAGTATGTATTATAAAATAATATTTAAAAGTAAATACATACAGTTAAGTCAAAGAAAAAGGTCAAAACTTTGCTATCCAAGCATTTTCTCCCTCTGTCTTTCTCAATTGTTTTCCCTTTCCCTGTTGTTAAAATTCAGGCTGTTAGTGCAATACTAACAAGTACCACTTGAGGGCAGTACAATAACTGTTTTGCTTCTCATAGCTACATAGGTTTCCTCAATGACAAAAGATTGCTGTTTCCTCCAAATTTGAAACCATATTGTAATATATGGAGGGAAAAGGCTGTATTTCATTTTAAACTTGCAATGCATAAATCACATAGGACAAATGCAAGTCAGATTTTTTTTTTTTTCCTGAATGAGCAAAAGTCTGTCTTCTTTTAGCAGACAAATCAGTTTTACCTAGTTGGCACATTTGGGAACATATTTGTCACAGCCTTTGAGGTAGATCTCAGGGTAAAGAAAATTGTTAATAGAAATGTTGAAAATGACAAACATGTAAATAAGCTGCAAAATGTATTGGTGAAAAAATGATTTTGTTTCTCTACCCAAAGTAGAAATGTAAATATCACCAGTCTTTGCTATTGGGTACATTTCTATAAATTTAAGCATGAACATAATTAATTTTTAGAAAACTTGTTGGCTTTGTTTTGGTTGTTATTACTTTGCATTCACGTACCACTGTGTCAAGGAGTTCATTTTATTACTAATTATTATTTCAGCAATTTGATGAGTGCAGTCTCTATTCTAATAAGTTCCCTCCTTCTGGGTGTGCTGAATACTGGGTATTATGTCAAACATTAGAAGTTGTTTCCTTCCTTTTTTTTTCCCCCTAGATTTTTGCTTTAAGGCACATGCTCTTGCTGAAGAGAGACAGAGAGAGACAGTGGGAGGGAAAATGAAAAATTACCCTGCAGGAAGAATGGTCACACCACAATTCCTTCTCCTTCATTCTCCTTCATTCTCCTCTTGGGATCTTGGGCATACACGCTCACGCACCTGGCATGATTTTCAAGTTGCCAGGTTCGGGACTCTTAACTGCAGTTGGCCATTTAGGAGTTCAGCACCTCAACCAGCACATCACCTGCTTGCCCACAAAGGTTGCTTCTTATTTAAATCAAGAGCAAGACTAATCCCTTCTTTCAAGGATTTCAAGCATATTTAGGCATTAAAATTTTCTTCTTGGTTCTATTTTCACTCTTTGCTGACTTTACCTGATTTTTATCTGTTTTTTTTTTTTTTTTTTTTTTTTTTTTTTTTTTCTGACAGGAAAATATTTTCCTATCATCAAAAGAAAATATATTTTCCAATCATCAGAAAATACTTAACATTATTCTAGTGATGGAAAGATCATTTGAGTCTTGCTGTCAATGTCCGGGAATCATAATGTAAGAAACTCAATTCAGAACTTTTCTAAGTACCTGCACAGAAATAAAAACATTCCAGAAATTTATAGAAAGTTTTGCCTTCCTACTTTCTGCACCCATTATCCAAAGATTCGTCTTAGAAATTATTTATTTTATGGAGGGGAGTGAAGAAAGGGATAGCAGCTGTTCTGTCTTTGAATATCTTTCTGGCTTAGCTAGCTCATCTGTTAAAGAAACAATGAGCAACTCAAAAAACGAAGATGGCGGTGTTCTATATGGATGCTTAAAGCACTTTGAAGACATTGCTTACAATGTTTCCCATGCTGGTTTCTATACTAAATGCTTGTTTATTTTATAAACTTTCCAGGAAAGAGGTGTAACAGAAAAGAAAGCAACACGCTCCCATGCTGGCCAACAGCAAAAAGAGGACATAGAGTGAGAAATCACCCCCGCCCGCCCCCCCCCACCCCCCCCCCAGGGACGATGACCATGCCACAATTCCTTCTCCTCCATTCTCCTCTCGGGATCTTGTGCAGGCACTCACACATGCCTGGCGTGAGTTTAAGCCACCGGGTCCGGGACGCGAACCACAGTTGTCTACATGGGAGTCTAGCGACATAGCCATTATGCTAACTGCTGGTCCTCCTGACAAATCTTTTAAGGAGCAAAAGTGAGAATGAGTGAAATGAATGAGCAAATTTTTTAAAAAAGGGGACGAAGTTGCCACCAATAGCATAAATGCAAAACATCACAATTATTTTAAATTGATACACTTTAAAATCAGGTACGTGGGCCAACAGATGGCATGGCGGTTAAGGTGCTGGACCACATGGTCAACTATAGTGTAAGTCCCAAACCTGTAGACTTGCTTTCTCACTTTCCCTCTCTCTCTCTTTCTGTCTTTCTCTGGTGAGTGCACATGCCCTGTAGCAAATTCAAAAAAAAGAGAAAGAAAGATAAATAAAATTAAGTAAATAATTCTTTTAAAAACTTTAAATTAAAATAAAGATAAAATCATGTACAGTCACCAAGGAACCCCCTTTTTTTTTTTTCTAGTGCAAACATATTTGAAAGGATACTTAATGGACTGGTAAGTGTAATTTTGCAATTATTATCTAATTTTTTAGTGTCAATCAGCTTTGGACACATGTTTATTTAATTATATATCATTATCTATAATTTCCTTTAAAAACAGATTGGCTATTTCTTTCATGAGAGAGAGAGAAAAAGAGAGAGAAAGAGAATAGGCGAGGCACATTCCACAGTGTCTTTATGCCATGATCCGCTCCCAGCCTCAGCGAGCTCCGGTCACAGACGTGCACATGCCTTTCACGCACAGTGAGGCCTCGACATGAACCTGGGGCCGTTCCATATGGCCTTGGCATCGAAAGCATTGCATTACTTCTGCACCACCACAGCTGGCCCAATAACTTCTATTTCTATAAAATCATACTTTAAGATGAATATCCTGATGCAATTTTTAAGTTTAATCCAAGCACGAGTAGGTTAAATAATACATCAACTCTTTATTTATTTATTTATTTTTTTTTTTACAAACTCTCAGGAGCAGACTTTTATTCACATTCTTTCTACAGCTGACATAAATCTCCCAGGCCTACCGAAGAGCCAGCTGCTCAGTGAAAGTCTTTTACAAGGCCTGTTCCGTTGCCTGCAGTTTGAGACATAAAATGAAGCTCAGGAGAAGAACACTTCTTAAGAATGAAAAACACATACTGTGGCTTTATACCTGCTTCCAAAGGCATTACTCGTTTTTACCCTGGGAGTCTAGGAGCTATCTCACCCAATATTATCAAAGGCACTGCAAAAATATTGACGACAAATGAGGCTAACTTCTTTTCTGTAACTGTGTCATGGTTCCAAAACTGAGTAAGAGATATCTGCATCTTTTAAAAGAGACCTTGTCAATCTCATCCCTTTCTTTGCCACAGCCCTGCCCTCTCCTCTGCGTACATTTGCCGATTTGCATCAATGTGCGAGAAAAGTGCAGGCCGTGGAGATGGAAGAATGGTCCCCCAAAGGTCAGCGCGGTGACAATGTAGAGCTGGTGACGCAGGGGCACAGCGCCGGCAGGAACTTGGATTACCTTGGGTTTCCACTGGAGAAGATTCTCACAGTAGTGAGTTGAGAAAAGTCTAAAATGTCCCGGACTTTCCCTTTTCTATCCAAGGGACCCTGGCCAGAAATTCAGACTGTGACATCTGTCTATGGCACTTACTAGACAGAAAATGATCATGTATGTATTATTTATCTATATCATGTATTTATCATTGCCAAGTAGAGTGGCTGGCTTAGTGCAGTTATAAATAACATAGACTCAGGCAAGTCTTCGCACAGTTAAAATTTTAAAAATGATCTGCGATTCAGTTCGATCTAGAGATATTTATCAAGAGCTGATTATAAGAAAGGAATCATCTCCCTGTAACTTCATATCTGATCTCAAACGCCAAATAGCAACAGACGTAACGTCTTCAAATATGGGATGACTGACCAAGCAGGGAAATGGCTTGAGTTATGTGTCAGCTGGACAGAATAAGGCTCTTGACAAGCTTTCTGGCCAGAGGGTCACAAATCTCTTCAGCAGTACATTTTCATCAAAAGAGTCCGTGATGATCACCGGTATAAAGAATCTCCAGACATCATAAAAAAAAGTTACAGATGGTAGAGTTTCTTCTCTGTTGGATAACTTCTTATGTCATGATTTACAATGGATGATGAGATAACTTGTGACTTTTTACTCTAAGAGCCAAATTTAAATTTATGACATTTCTCGTCGTAAATCTACATGACCTGTGTATAAAGACAGGTCTGGACGCATTTACCCAAAGTTATAGATAAATGGTTGTGGAAGAGCTTTACACTTGAGCTCATAGATATACTTGCAGTGTTTTATAATTAATTGAGAGCATATATATATATATATATATATGCATATATATGTATATGTATATGTATATGTATGTGTATGTGTATATATATAAATATATATAAAATATATTTATATATAAATATATATAAATATAAATAAATATATATATATAAAATATATTTATATATAAATATATATAAATATAAATATATATATATATATATATATAATTGCTAGAGGGCACATGAACTCATCAGAGAGAGAGAAACAGAGAGAGAAAGTACCCTCCCCTCACCAGTGGGATATGATCAAACTGCAGTCCTTTTTTTCCCATTTTTCCATTTCTCCATCTGTCAGGGTTTGGGACATGCATGCACATGCACCTGGTGTAGTTTTCAAGCTGATGGAGTCAAGATATGAACTGCATTTAATCATATGGGACTTGTCTCCTTATTCACAGGGCTTAACTGCTGTCCTATGGGGCATCCCAGAAATGAAAAGCTTTTTTTTTTTTTTTTTTTTTTTGAGAGGTTTTTTTCGCTATAGGGTGCGTGCGCTCGCCAGACAGACAGAGAGAGACATAGAGACAGAAAGCGAGAAATCACCCCCCAGGGGGGATGGTCATGCCGCAATCCCTTCTCCTCCATTCTCCTCTTGGGATCTTGGGCACGCACGCACACGCGCCCGGCGTGAGTTTAAGCCACCGGGTCCGAGACGCGAACCGCGGTCGACTACGTGGGAGTCCAGCGACATAGCCATTACGCTAACTGCTGGTTCCCAGAAATGAAAAGCTTTTTAGAAGGAAAAAATGTAATAAAATATTGCTTGAAATGGATTTTTATTGAAGTCACCAAGAAAAATGTATTACCTTAATGTCAGGAAAAAAATGATTATTTAAGAATCAAATTAAAGGATATATAATAAATATTGCATTTGCTATTAATCTCCTTTCCCTTTTTGCATCTCGCCCCCAGCCCTCTTTTTCCCTTTTTGCATCTTGCCCCATGACCCTCTTTTTCATTTAAAAATCAGATCAAAGGACATATAATTAGCAAATATTACATTTGCTCTTAATTTTCTTTCCCTTCTGCTTCTCACCCCACCCAACCCTCACATTTTTAAATATTTTCATCCTGTAGAAGGGAATTTTTCAACATTTTTAGTTTGCAAAGCTATTTTCCACTATTTTTCATATTCATATTTCTTAATATTTGTAACTCTCTTCAAAGCTTTAGCAGATAAAATATCTCAGCAGTAGACCTATTAGCAGTAAACAAACTTAGAGTTACATCTGTTAGTGCATTCATACCTCCATTAGACACCAGGGTGTCCTATAAATGACCACTGATAGGCAGTTCAGTGGGCTTGCCTCCTTGCAAAGTGCATAAATCACTACTGATTTCATTAAGTCATTTAGCCTTTCAATACAGAACTCAGCACACACACAGAGACACCCAGGCATAAACAAGCACAGATTATGTTTGTACAGTTTAAGAATAGTGTTTAATAACATGCTGTAGAACATGGTTGTTCTTCAAAATGCATTTTGGTCCTATTCTCAATATCAACCTTGGGAAGCTTATTTTGTCACACCTAAAAATACTAGGGGAAGCAGTATTTTGAGGGACAGTGAAATGATTTAATGGATGAGCATAATCTATTTGTTTTAACTGAAATGATAAGGACTGCACCTGAAGCTAAGTAAATATCTCCTTGTTTCCAGAAATCTACTTGCTTCATCAAGCATAACTTTGACTCTGTGAGGAAACAATCACTCCCTTGCACATTGGCCGAGGAAGCGGCACTCCTTCCCTCTGAGAGCAGATAACAGTATTGTCCAGAATAATCAGGCCAGATCTTGAAATGATAAATCCCAAAGAGAGGATGAAAATGACATAAACTGCATGCTTCCCTGTGCTACAACTGCAGCTTGCATCTGTCCTGCAGACATGACAAAAATATGAATAAGAAACACAATAGTGAATAAAGCATGGACTCCAAAGAAAACCAAATCACAAAGAGCTTTCTTTCCTCATGATTTATCTTCAGGAAATGCATAAATAAAAGCGATCACAAAAAGATGATCATTTCTACTGGGGTAGGGGAAGTGGTATTTAAATAAACAAAAACCAGAAAGTTACCCTAAAAAATGACTTAGAATAGAGTCAGCTCAGTGGTGCAGCGGTAGTGCCCTGCTCAAGTGAAGCTGGAACCATGTGAAAGACTGTGGGTTTGGTACCCGGGGCGACTTGTACAAGTGGGTTATATGCACACATGATCCTAGCAGGCTGGGAGTGATGGGGAAGGATCATGGCGTGAGTTCCTGTTGATGGTTCTTGTCTTCCTTTCTTTCTATCTCTTATTCTCATAAAATAAATAAATAAAAATAAATCTAAAAAAATTACTTGGAATACTTAAGTGCTTCAGTTTCCTATCAAGATGGTGGACTACCACAGGTGAAAGGAGGTTGAAGCATGAATTTCTTATCAAAAATAAGTAATACAAACCTGCATTTAAGGGAATCTCAAGGCTGTTAAAAGGCCTGGCTATCGGTGGCCGCAGACAGGGATGACTGGAGTTCAGAGGGCTACGTGAAAGGTTAGATAGAAGAGAATTAATCTGGGACCAGTAGATGGCATAATGGCTACGTTGCTGGACTCCCATGTAGTCGAACATGGTTCAAATTCCGAACCCAGTGGCTTAAACTCACGCTGGGCATGTGTGCGTGTGTGCCCAAGATCCCAAGAGGAGAATGGAGGAGAAGGGATTGCGACATGACCATCCCCCCAGGGGGTGATTTCTCGCTTTCTGTCTCTCTGTCTTTCTGGCAAGTGCCAGAATGCCCCCTACAGAAAAACTTCTCAGGAAAAAAAATAATAATAATAAATAAATAAATAAATAAAAGAGAGAGAATTATTCCGTTTTCCCTGTAACTCTTCCCATGTTCCTCCAGGACAACCACTGCATGTTCTTTCCTTGTTAGGAAGGTTAAGCTCAGGCCCAGGGTTTGGGTGCCTGAATTTCTTGGGGATAGGTCCTGCTTAGGTGAGGAATTACTGAGAAGATGCACAGGACTGCCAGTCAATCTGGCATTCCCCTCTCCATGCTATTCTTCCTCAGGCCCCAGGCTTGCAGGATTACAATAGAGGGACATGTTTCCTCCCAGAGCTTTTCTCCCTAAGAGTTCAGAAGGGAGCATTCTAACCGGGAAGTCATCTGGCACAGTGGCAGCAAAGGGAAGTGGATGACAGTGGTTTCATGGTACCAGGAGCCCATTCTCTGCCTTCTCCTGGGCTTCATCCCGAAGACCAAACATCCTCACGAGTAGAGTAGCTAGAATAAACAATATCTGCAGGAGAACTTAAGCTTAGAGGATGAAACAGGGGACACATGCAAAGTACAACTACCTTGAAAAGCAACAAACTGAACAAATATATATCATGTTATTAAAACTCACTAGAATTTTAAAATAAGCATGATTAATCTTCTCAAGGGAACAATGGAAGATAATAGAAAAATGAAATATGAACAACAGTTAAAATGAACAGAGGAAATAGAGTAAGAAATCAATAGATTTCTTACAAAACTGCATAGTTCTTAAGAGACATCAGCATAAAATTTATATGCAACTTTAAATAAATAAAATATAGAAAACAGTAGATGAGATAGGTAACAAGAAAAATAACAGTGTAAAAAGGAGTTCATGATTTGGATGATAAGATTGAAGAACTGTGATAGAAAACAGAAATGCTCTCAGAAAGCAGATGAAGAGATAGGAAACAGAGCTAGTAAGTGATGTGGTGGTTAAGGTGCTGGATCCCACATGACTGACTCCACAATTCAAGTCCCGGACCCCATGGCTTGAAAAATCATGCTGGGCATGTGTGAGTATGAGCCCAAAATCCCCAGAGAAGAATGAAGAAGGGATTGCACTGTGGCCATCCTCTGTGAAAGTTATTTCTCATTTTTGCTCACTCTCTGTCTCTTTTTGTCTCTCTCTAGTGAGCACAAGCCCTAGAAAGAACAATAACAAAACAAAAATAACAATAATTTAAAAAAGATAGAAAACATTTTAAAATAGTAAACTAATATGGAAAATAGAAATGTAATGGTCAAAATCTGGACAAAAAGGAGGGACAGGTGGCAGTGCAGTGGGCAGCATCCCTCAGTAGGAAGGTCCCAGGTCCATGTCCCCGTGCACACTAGGTATATACACCTATGCCCACGATCAGGACTGGATGAGAATCCTTTGGGGGGGTGTCTATTTCTTTCTCTTTATCTCTTCCTCTTTTTCTCATAGAAGAAGTAAATGAATAAACTTTTTTAAAAAGAAGAATTTTTTTAAAAAATGAGCAAAAATTAAAACTAAATTAATGGTGAGCACATATTATATATATTAGGAATGTATAACTTTTAAACTTATAAAGAATATTTGAGCTTTATAATGAAAAACAGTTAAAGATATTATTAAAGTAACCTAAAGAAGGCATACTAAATTTAAAGATGAGATCAGAATACAGAAAGAAATCCTACAAATTTACTTGTGCCTTCTTTTTTTTTTGAGAGAGATTTTCGCTATAGGGCGCGTGTGCTTGCCAGACAGACAGAGAGAGACATAGAGACAGAAAGCGAGAAATCACCCCCCAGGGGGGATGGTCACGCCGCAATCCCTTCTCCTCCATTCTCCTCTCGGGATCTTGGGCATGCACACACACGCGCCCGGTGTGAGTTTTAAGCCACCGGGTCCGGGACATGAACTGCGGTCGACTACGTGGGAGTCCAGCGACATAGCCATTACATAGCCATTACGCTAACTGCTGGTTCCCTTTTTTTTTTTTTTTTTTTTTTTTTTTGAGAGATATTTTCGCTATAGGGCGCGTGCGCTCGCCAGACAGACAGAGAGAGACATAGAGACAGAAAGCGAGAAATCACCCCCCCAGGGAGGATGGTACTTGTGCCTTCTTGAGTTAAACAGTCATCTTCTCCTACCCTCAGAAATCAAAGCTCTTGGTAGTCAGGCTCTTGGCCTTGAACTAGAAGTTGTACTATGCATTGGGTCTCCTGGTTCTCAGGCCTTTGGACGCAGACTGAATTACACTACCAACTTCCCTAGTTCTCCAGCTTACAGATGGCATATTATGGGCCTTTTTGGCCTCCATAATTAAGTAAATTACCATAATAAATGCCTTTTTGTATATCTAAGTATGAAGACTTCAAAAAGTTCATAGGAAAAAAATGGAATTAAAGTATGAATTTATGTTGGTGCAAAAAAATGTTTAATTTTTTTAAAGAGAAATGTTTGCTATAGGATGCATGTGCTCATCAGAAAGACAGAAACTGAGAGACAGAAAACAAGAAAACACCCCTAGGGGGAGATGGCCATACCACATCCCTTCTTCTCCATTCTCCTCTTGGCACTTTGGGCACACGCAGACCCATGCCTGGTGTGAGTTTTCAGCTGCCAGGTCCAGGACTTGAACCATAATTGACTACGTGGGAGTCCACTGATGATGTAACCATTATGCCATCTGCTGGTCCCAAAAGTGTTTAAGTTAATGCATAGATTTTTCTTAAGTTTTTGAATGAAGAGTTTGAAGACCCCTCATATATCCTATTGGTTCTGTTTTTCTTGATAACCCTGACTAGTACAATATTCTCTAATGTTTACAAGGAAATAAATGCTTGTGACATAGATAATTTTGAAAATAAAAGTAGACGAGAGGGATTCCCCTGCCAGGTGTTAAGATGTAACTTCCAAGATAAGAGCAACAAGTGGGCCAGCAGGAATAGAAGAGTGAGCTCAGAGGCAGTTCTTTATGTATATGGGAATTTAAAATCATGGAAAATGATGAATCTGTAGGTCAAGGGTGTAGGTAGAACTGACTGACTACATATTTTTAAAAATAGATCAGAAATCTGGGGCTGGCAGGTGGTATGGTGGTGAGGGCACTGGACTCCCACATGGCTGACTGCGGTTTGAGTCCTGGACTTGGCAGCTTGCTTTCTAACTTTCTCTCTCTCTCACTCTGTCCCTCTCTGGTCAAATTAAAATAAATAAGTGAATAAATAAATAAGGTTAAATAAAATAATTCTTTAAAAAGTAGATCATAAGTAATCTTCTCTTGAATTAAATATTTACATGTATAGAAAAAATGATAAATATAGTATAAGACAATAGAGTAGTATGTATTTGTGATTTAGACATAAGAAAAAAATATTATTGGGCTGGCAGGTGGTGTGGTGGTTAAGGGCGCTGGACTCCCACATGGCTGACCATGGTTCGAGTCCCGGACCTAGTGGCTTGCTCTCTCACTTTCTCTCTCCATTTCTCACTCTGTCCCTCTCTGGTCAAATTGAAATATATAAATATAAAGTTAAATAAAATAATTCTAAAAAGAAAATTCTGAAACTAAATTCCCAAAGTATAAATCATAAAAACTAAATTTGATTAAGGAATTGAAGATTGTTGATTAACAAAGGGCATGGTAGGTAGTGAATGGGTAAGTGACAAACTGAGATACTGGTAAGAGTGAGATACTGCTTTTCACCTGTTGGACTGGCAAAATTAAGAAACTAGAAAAGTCCAACTGTGATCCAAGATTTGGGAATATGAAAGTCCTTATATGGATGGACTGATGCAGGCATTTTGAAAAGTAAGCTGGCATTATTTAATTCTAGCAAATGAACTCATAGCCTATAACCCAGAAATTTCTGTACTGGCTATATATTTTCAAAAGAAATTTATGCAGGGAACCAGCAGTTAGTGTAATGGCTATGTCGCTGGACTCCCACGTAGTCAACCGCGGTTCGCGTCTCGGACCCGGTGGCTTACAACTCACGCTGGGCGCGTGTGCGTGCGTGCCCAAGTTCCCGAGAGGAGAATGGAGGAGAAGGGATTGCGGCGTGACCATCCCCCCTGGGGGGTGATTTCTCGCTTTCTGTCTCTATGTCTCTCTCTGTCTGTCTGGCGAGCGCATATAGCGAAAAACCTCTCCAAAAAAAAAAAAAAAGAAAAAAAAAAGAAATTTATGCAGATTTTTAAAGGGTCATTTACTAGGATATTTACATTTGAAGCATTATTTTTGGTTAAACCAAAATGAGCACATCTATTCCTGGAAAAGTAGACAGGCATATAGGAATCGGAGGGGGGGGTGTCTTCAAGAAGTTCATGGAAAATGAGTACTATAAAAAAATGCCTGGCTACCAGATTTTTTTGCACCCAAAAGAAACTTGCACTTTAGTTCTATTGTACTTTTCACAAGGTTTTTGACATACCCTCTTACATAGTATCAAACACTGTAAATCAGTGAAAAATATCACAGAAGCAACATGGATAGTTTTTCCCTAAAACTATGTAATACAGCATATAAAAATAAAAGAAAACAATCTCTAACACAATATAATTTTCTTAAATTAAAAATATACAGACAGAACGAAACTCCATACTTTATAAGAATATAAACAAAAGTATATACATCTGGCCTTTGAAGGGTGAGAGGAATTGAGTTGTTAACGGGGATGAAATGGACTAAATAGAAAGGGAAATTCGAGACTAATGTCAGTGCCACCAGAGGACAGCTTCTGTTCTGTGCTCAATAATTATTTGTTGAAGGTGGGAGTAGCACGACATGATTTGAAGAATATGAGTCTCATTTCTCAGTACCAAAGTGCCGACGAGCAAGTTGAAACTTATGAAATAACAATTTTCTACAGGACAAACATGGCCAAAGAGTAATTACATACAATTTAGCATCATAGGGAGGGAAAAATGGGAATAGTTCATGAAAATTAGGGAATTTTCAATATCCACTATAAAAATCCGTGGGAGATAACATGAAAGACAAATTAAATTAGAGCCCACTTTTTCAAAATTAGTTGAAAACCAGGGATTTGGATGTAATTGAGAAAAGGATCATTGTTTTTAAGATTAAAGGAAGCAGGGGCCAGTGGGCACTGGATCCCATTTGGCCAACTTTGCAGTTCGAGTTCCACACCCGATGGCTTGAAAACATTCTGGGCACATGTGTGTGCATGCCCAACATCCTGAGAGGAGAATGGAGAATGGAGGAGAAGGAACTGTGGTGTGGCCATCCCCTGCAGGGGTGAGGGATGAGTTCTCACTTTCTCTCTCTCACTGCCTCTGTCTCTCTCAGGCAAGTGCATGCGCCCTATGACAAAAAATTAAATAAATAATTAAATAATAAAAATATTGAAGGAGGGCAACCTTAGTAAACTATTACTATTTTTTTTTTTTTTTTGGAGAGGTTTTTGCTATAGGGTGCATGTGCTCACCAGAAAGACACAGAGAGATAGACAGAAAGCGAGAACTCACCCCGCAGGGGGGATGGCCACGCCGCAATCCCTTGTCCTCCATTCTCCTCAGGATCTTGGGCACGCACGCACGCACATGCACCCAGCGTGAGTTTAAGCTGGGTCCAGGAGTCGAACTGCAGTCCACTACATGGGAGTTCAGCGACATAGTCATTATGCTAACTGCTGTTCCCAGTAAACTATTACTATTAATACTGCTTCCTAAAAAGTCCCACTATCTGTTTTACCAGGTATTTAAAACTTACATCTCTTGATACTGCAAATGCGTGTTTTTTAAAACTATATTTATTTATTTAATTCCATTTGTTGTTAGTATTTTTTTTAATTTGACCAGAGATAGAGAGAAAGAAAAGTGAGAAAGCAAGCCACCAGATCAGGGATTTGAACTGCGGTCAGCCATGTGGAAATCCAGTGCCTCTAACCACCACACTACCTGCTGGCTCCATCTGCATATGTAGTTTTAAGTGATGAAATTTAAATGATCATTAATATTTTTCTTGCCATTGGGAAATTTTTCCAGGATTCAAAATGCAATATATGTAAAATAAATGATTAATAAAATCCATATTCAGACACCTTTAAATCTTTTCAAACTATGAGAGCCACTTGTACATTCTATTTCTTCCCATTTCTTCTTTTTTCTCTTTTTTTGAGTTTATTTTATTTTATTTTATTTTTTGCTACAGGGTACGTGTGCTTACCAGAAAGAGAGAGAGAGAGACACAGAGACAGAAAGTGAGAAATCCATCCTCCCCCAGGGATGATGGCCACACCACAGTCCCTTCTCCTCCATTCTCCTCTTGGGATCTTGGGCACGCACGCACACGTACCCGGCGTGAGTTTAAGCCACTGGGTCCGGGACTCAGACCACAGTTGACTATATGAGAGTCCAACGACATAGCCATTATGCCAACTGCTAGTTCCCCCATTTCTTCTTATCTGTGCTCTGAACAATTATTACTGTAAAATCAAGAATCCTTGATAATTACAGAGGTACTGTCACTAGGCTTTATTTACAACCAAGTTAACATGAGCTACTTTTTATAACTAATCTTTTTGGGGCTAGTATTAAGGTCTTCGATGAAAACATCATTATGCTTTATGTCATGGCTTACTATATTAGACACACTTGAGAGCTTTATTTTCTACTCAGCAAATATTCCATATTACCCGTTGTAATGAAACAGGCCTTATCCTTCCTAAGGAGGAAGCTAAAAGCAGAAGGGTGAAATTACATTTTCCTTTGTTGTGTTGACTATATTTTTCTTGAATAAGTTTGGAAAGTCAGGAAAAGCAGAGTACAGCTGAGAACTACCTCTGTCGTAGGTCAAAGAATTGAACTAACATGATGAGTTGAGAGAAAAAAAAAGTAGCCCTTGTGATCTCTAGTGAATGAAGCTGTTTCTAGTTCATTTTTGAACGTGCACCTGTTAAATGAAAATCTCTTGCTCGCAGCAATAAAAAAATGCAATCTTTGTTCAATGGGATTTGATAACCAGAAAGGTCGGAGAATGGCAGCCCAACTCACTTCAGTGTACTTTGTGTGAAATAACAGCTGCAACGGAGCCTTTACCTTGACAGTGAACCGTTTTTTCTTTGGTGGATTCCAAACCGTGCCAGTTGAATGAATGAACGCACGTAAAGGGGTTAAGGATGTCACCAACACATAGGCTTTAAGAATCACAGATAAATCTTCAGTTCGGAAGACTGTTTCATGTGGAGCAAGGACTGTTGTTTCATTCCTAAAAAATAAAACAATTTAGGGTTAAGTATGGAATTTAGCAAATTACCTAAAAGTTCCATAAACCTCTTCTAACCTGCATTGGACCCAATTTTCAGTGTGTGAATTTCCTGAAACAATTTCAGCTGTTCTTTGGCATCACCACCGGGGTGTGGACAGGGACACAGAGAAAGGATCAAATCCCACAAGTGTTCTCCACTATGGCATATTTCATCAAAACATTGTTTGAAAGAAAAATAGATGGGAAAATATTACTTAGATAAAGTTTAAAGATTTTTCCTTAAATTAGTCACACTATCCATGACCTTAGATTCATGGTACTGTTGGAACAAAATGCTATCACTTATAGTTTAGGAGCAACAGAACACTTCCTGAAATTCTTCTGTCTGCCTAAGTTTGCTCTGTCTTTTCCTCTCCATGAAAAGATATCAAGTTTTTCAATAGTAGACAGGTCACCAGGAATATGCCAAAAATACTACTCCATTCATTCAAACCTACCTAATACCCCTTATTCCAGATAATTAAGGAAACAGAATAATAAGAAAACATTTCCATCTACAAAGGAAAGATAACAGTAGCTTAATGTAGCAAAATAAATATGCTTTCATCATAAATGACACCAAAATATATAACTAATACTTTCTCTGCATTGTGTTTCTCCATGTTAACTATAACTGTGTTTGATCAGTGAAGATTGTGCTATTTTAATTTTCGAAGACTAGGTTAGCCCATGATGCAAAATGACTCTTCAATAAATAATATTAACTGCTGAGAATACTACTAACAATTCCAAAATTAGATGAGGCAAACGTATTTGCATCTTAGAAAAGATCATTAAAATCTCTTAATATTTTTTAGTATAATTTATTTATGTTCTAAAACCCTTCCCCTGAAGGTAACTTGGATAACTTGATACACTGCAGATGCTTTCTTAGATCCTGGGAGCCATAAAAAAATAAGTTAACAGCTAGGAAAAAAAAATGCATTCAGCCATACTCATAGACCAAGGCAATGTCATTTGAGTATAAAATGGAAGTTAAAATTTTATAGTTTCACATTGTCAAGGTTTTAAATTCAATTTCCATTAATGTAACTTACTAGATAAGAGTCCAATTTACCCAAGTGTTTATTCTATGGCAGGAGAGGTTTGAATTAGTCTAGAAGAAAGTCAATGATGGCATTCTTTATTAAGAAGAGATAGCTGAAATTTTATGTAACAGAACCTAATAACTCAAACATGTACAACTCCTTAGATCTGGTCTGTGTTTCTTTCTTGCCTCCTAAAATGCACACTGGATGCAACAATTCAAAATGATTAGCTTACAGCTGTTCACGTCTCCAGTCCCATGGTTTCCACATATGTGGCTTCCCTGTTTTTAGAAGGTGACTTGAAGTACTTGGCTTTAATTGAATTCCCTGATCCAGACACATCGAGGGACTCACTGGAAGTTGCAATTCTGAAAAGATTTAAAAGAACAGAAGACAGTCATTCTATTGTTTCAGAGTATGCTGTGTTAAATACTAGGGTCTGGGGTAGTATGCAAAAATGTTTTATTCTTGTTCGGAATCAAAGGTGAATGATTAAGTGTGAACACTTGTTTAGGGAGGCTTTAGGTTCATAATGTGTTCTCTTATCAAAAACTAGGAAGGCGAATGTATCTTGAATTTCCTTGCTCAACAGGGGAGATAGATATGTCTCTTACTATTCAGCACCAAGTGGAGCTGTCATCCAGACAGGTAAACTGTGTGCTCTCACTAAGGGGATGGTGGCTGTAGGAGGTGAGCTGCCTCTTTTGTTTGCGATGAGAATATTGCAAAGAAAATCTGAATTGATTTGCTGACAAACTGATGCTTCGTATACTAAAGTTTGCTTTTTCTTCATGACCTTGAAAATTTCAACAGCAGTGTTTTATTATTTTGTGCAGTAGTAATTCTCGGTTTTTTAATTTTATCAAAAGAGAGAACAATGACTTACTTAAGAATATTCATATTGACATGTTTAAAAAGTCAAAACATAACATATGCATGGTTTTATGATAAAAGTTTACAGAAAGCTGCTGAATGAAAATAAACAGCAGCTTCCAATTTACCCCTTTCTAGGACTTCTTCCCACTAATAAGCAATGCTTACATAGTAACTTTTGAAATCTAGAAAAGAACAATACATTAAATGCATACACTTCTTTAAGGTAAATAGCAATATACATAAACCTATCGTACATGTGCAAGTATTTCTGTCTCATAAGTTGTCCAAAAGAGATATCATAATTGTCCATTTCTGGCTTCTTATCTCACTAATGTATCCACATACATGTAATTGCCCTGCATTTCTTAAAAACTTAGGGTATGCCATTAAATAAATATTCATTTGACTTAGTCATTCCTCTATTGTCACATATTTAGATTTCTTGTTTTTTTTTTTTTTTTTTTTGTAATGTTTTTCTTTTCTCTATTTCAGAACACTCACACAATCCTGGTATGGTTTTTATCTTTTTTTTTTTTTCCTATGGGGTGCATGCGTTCACCTAAGAGAGAGAGAGAAAGTGAGAAAGCACCAAGGGGAGATAACCATACTGTTAATCCCCTCTTCTCTATTCTTTTCTCAGGATTTGGAATATGCATGCACACATGCCTGGCGTGTCTCTCAAGCCACTGGGTGCATGACTCGAACTGCACAGTTGGCTGCGCAAGGTCCAGCCACTTCAACCATGCCACTTGGCTGATTCTTGGTAAACCACCGTGCCACCTGATTGCCCTTGGTATACTTTCATAAGTTTATCTAGGGGCAGATTCTTAACAGTATGTGTAATGGCCAGGTCAGTGGGTAAATGCACTGTAAATTCATTAGACATTACCAAATTGCCTTACAGAAGGATTGTCCCAGTTTCCACTCTCTGCAACAGTACTTGAAAGTTGCTGTTTCCTTACTCCTAGGTCACAGTGCTTAATTTTTTAATTATATAATTTATCTAGCTCTTGAAATGGAACAAAGCCTTTAAATTATTTTTCCCCTTGTGCACATTTCATCAATACTAACATAGTCTAATTTAAAACACTTCACAGACTTAAGTAAAAGTCAGCAGAAGTCAAGCTGTTCAATGTATTCCCAGATCTCATTATTTGGCACAGTGTGATCTTTCTCAAAAAAAAAAAAAAATGATAACTTATTTGTAAGGCTCCCCTCTTAATGAAGTTCTAATACATCATAATAAAGAAATTATTCAACTTGCTTTGTTTGGGGAGGTGACAAATGAAGAGCTATTAGGCTAATTTCTTTTCTTGGGAATCACAACTTCTAAAAAAAGTTGCAATATTTACAGAATCCTTTACATTTGCAGTAAGAAAATAAGTGTTCTTAATTTGAATTTTCTAGACTTAGCTTTTTACAATTTATAACCAGGGAAACATTTTATTTCTGCAGATGGATTGATTTGTGGCCTTCTTTTGTGTAAATAAAATAATATAAAAGCACAATACACTAGATGCATACACTACTTTAAATATCAGTATAGCTACAAAAATCTATGTGTGCAAGTATTTCTGTTTTATCCATTATGCAAAAGAGACTTCGTAATAGTCTACGTCTGGCTTCTTCACTCACTAATGTATCCTAGAGTCCGTTCCATATCAGCATACATATAAGTACCCTGCACCTCTTAAAGGCTTAAGGTATCCCATTGAATGAATATACAGTACTATTTACTCTGATTTCCTCTTTCTCCTGCTGCCAGGAAGCACAGCATCAATTTAAGCTCAACATAGCTGACTAAAGAAACTAGACATACAAAGAGTTTCACCAGAGTGATATCACAATGGCCTTGATGAATTAGTTAAAAATATGTCAAAAGATGGGGCCAGCAGTTAGCGTAATGGCTATGTCACTGGACTCCCATGTAGTCGACTGTGGTTTGAGTCCTGGACCCGGTGGCTTAAACTCATGCCGGGTGCATGTGCGTGCATGTCTAAGATCCCAAGAGGAGAATGGAGGAGAATGGAAGAGAAGGGATTGGGGCGTGGTCATCCCTCCTGGGGGTGATTTCTCACTTTCTGTCTCCCTGTCTGTCTCTGTCTTTCTGGCGAGCACACACACCCTATAGCAAAAACCTCTCAAAAAAAAAAAAAAATGGCAAAAGAATAACAATTTTATGTCTTTTTCTGGTTTAGCTTGAATAGAGGATCCTATAATGTGAAGGACTCCAACACAGGAATTGCCAAGAAGATGTCCAATTTCTACATCAATCTCTGAAACTGTGATTGAACAATGGAACTGAATACTGATTACAGTAATTCTACTCTTATTTGTACATTTATACATATATCAAGTTCTAGGATCTCCATTACATTATTAAGGGTAGAGATTACTTTTTTTTAGAGGTTTTTGTCTGAGGGTGTGTGCACTCACCAAAGAGAGTGAGAGACAGAGATGGTGAGAGGGAAAGTGAGAAATCACCCCTCCCCCCAGGGGCGATGGCCAAGCTATAATCTCTTCTCCATTCTCCTCCTGGGAAAGGTACACACACTAGCCTGGTATGATTTTCAAGCCACTGTGTCTGGGACTTGAACCACGGTCAGCTATATGGGAGTAGGAACATAATCACTGCACCATCTGCTGGCCTTGTGTAGAGATTATGTTTTATGGTTCTAAAAAAGTCTCTGTCACTTGATATTGGAACCATTCCCATTTTGCCAAAAATTAGAATTAAGCCCCATTAATATCATTAAAAGTATCATCACACTTTATGAAGCTTTTGTAAATAATTGTGTAAACTTTTCAGTGTCCTTAGTTATCATTTAACAGAGTCAAAGATTTGTCTGGAGTCACTGTTTGTTATACCTTTCATTTGGCGTATCTATCAGGTACTCTCGCAATAATCCAGTACAATCCATTGATTTACCATCTCATTCCTCTGCTCTCCTGACCCTCCCAATTCCCTCAAAGAGCCTAAAAATCCCCTATACGCAGTGAGAAAAACAGCTTCGGTGTGTGAAAGAAGTTTGGGAGATGAAGCTCTATGATGCAAATGACCTTCCATTTATTAACATGCACTTGTTAAAAATTTTAGCAAGCAATTAAATAAAAAGGTGTAGCCAGTACCTCTAGGGTTACTGTACCCCACAATATGAGGCCTGTGTTGATAATAGAATCAGATGTGAACTATCACATGGTGAATAGTGCTGTACTTCTATTTATTGATTGATCTTATTTTAGATGGCACTAAAGGCTATAACTTTGCTGATCACACAGAATAAAAACTTTAAAATTTTTATTTCTTACATTTTTAAATATCTGATTGGCTAGGTACTGCATGCCTGCTGACTGGGCACAGTTTTATGAGCAGGAAGATTAAACCAGAACCAGAAGACCTGGACTTTCCTTTTGGTTCTTGCTAATGAATGCTGATTGGGCTTGAAATATTGTCTAGGAGGCTTTTAGAATCAAGAATGTGATCATCATGAAGTTTTTGAACAACCCACATCATGGAGCACAATGCTAATGCGCAAGTTCTCAGAAAAATGTCTGCTGTAATAAACTAGATTGGGAGAATTAGGTCAACCTTCCAGTAACTTAAACAGATTCTCTTTGGGGCCATTCATTGTAACACACACTAGACTGTGCTATTTGATAGGTGGAGGCCATATGGAAGCCCCGAGTTTGATTTCCAGGCCACCATAAAACAAAACATAACAAACAAACAAACAAAACAAAACAAAACAAAAAAAGGAAAGGAAAGGAAAAGGAAAAGGGAAAGGGAAAGGACAAAGAAAATGAAAAGAAAGAAAGAACAATAAGGAAAGGAAAGGAAAAGAAAGGGAAGGGAAAGAAAAGGAAGGGAAGGAAAGGAAAAGAAAAAAAGAGAAAAGCTAGGTGTAGTGGAGCACACTGGTAGTCCCAGCCACTTCTGACGCTGATGCAAGAAAATTACAACATGGTACCATCCCCCCGGGGGGTGAGTTCTCGCTTTCTGTCTCTATGTCTCTCTCTGTCTGTCTGGCGAGCGCACGCGCCCTATAGTGAAAACCTCTCCAAAAAAAAAAAAAAAAAAAAAATTACAACATGGTGAAATCCTGTCTAAAATACCACATACATACACACATAAAGACTTTATTTGTTAACCTATTCTTTCCCTTCTATGCATAATATAATTATAAACACCACAGGCCTAGACTAAACAAGGGAAAATACTTACACTAGCAAAGATTAGCTGCCAAATTTATATTATCTTTGATTTAATGTCTTTCCCCACGGCTAATCATTAATAGGAAAGAAACAGTAAGACTATATTTCACGAATATTTGAGTATTGTCATATATTGCATATTAAGGCTCTAAATGTAGCCAGTATTTGCTTATTTTAAAATTTCAAGTAAAGCTGAAAGTCCTTAATTAATAACTAACAATTAGTCTTCAGATTAGAAGCATAAATAAGTACAAGGTATGGGTATAGTAGTTCTTCTTCCTGCCTGAGGCATTTACAAGTTTTAGTACTCAGCCTGTATGTTTAAATGATACACAAAAATAACCTCAGAACTTACATTATGCATAGCAAATATAAATTAATGTCTGCATAAACTGAAGTCGTGGTCAGGAAATAATTCTCAGTCAAGGCTCCAGCAAAAAGCAGATGGCCGGAGAGTCAAAGGAGTAACTGAAGAGATGATTAGCCAAGACACCATGAAGGAAGAGACTGTCAGCAAACACATGGGTAGAGTAAAGAGGAAACAGCAAGGGATAGAGAAGTTCTCTGGTCTGAAAAAATGGGAAACAATTACCACCCCTAGAGCAAGAAGGAGAAGTTTCCAGAACCAGACCAACATGCACAGCTGTGGGCAAGGCCACCAAACAAGTGCTGAGGCAACAGGTAGAGGAACACAGCCACTTCCAACCTGGGTCCAGGAGGAAGCCATAGAATAAATCTCCCAGGGTTCCCTGTTCCTGTGCTTGGTCTCCTGTCAGAATCCAGAGTATCAGGACACTTTCTGAAGAAGGGTCTAGAGTGAACATGGAGGGGCAAATGAAGAATGTCCAGGGGACCAGCAGTTAGCGTAATGGCTGTGTCACTGGACTCCAATGTAGTCAATCGCGGTTGGAGTCCTGGACCTGGTGGCTTAAACTCATGCCAGGCATGTATGTGAGTGTGCCCAAGATCCCAAGAGAATGGAGGAGAAGGGATTGCTGGGCCATCCTCCCGGGAGGGGGGGGGGGTTGATTTCTCACTTTCTGTCTCTCTGTCTTTCTGGCGAGCGCATGTGCCCTATAGCAAAAACCTCTCCCCCCCCCCCCAAAAAAAAAAAAAAAAAAAAAAAAGAAAAAGAAAAGAAAAAGAAAAAAGAATGTCCAGCAGAAACACTATACTTATAACACAACAGGTTTTGGCCCTAATCTTCTTATTAGTCATATATCTTGGAGAAAGAAACAAATGATTATGTGTGAGTACATGCATGTGTGCACGCACAGACAGAAGAAGATTGAGAGAGAAATAATATTAGCTTTGATCCCAAATAAGAACATTTGTATATGCCAGTAGGGGATGGTTTGGGCTGAATCATATGAAATTGACTTTCGTTATTTACCTAAAAATGGTTGAATATTTATCAAGTATCAGCAATTTTATAATGTTCAACATAATTTTTTTTTTCACTATACCATGATGCCTACTGGGAGTACGCAAAAGAGCACTAACATACTGCTTTTTTATTTTTGGTGGGGGAGCATACCGGTTTTGAAAGAAGCTTCCAGTGGCTAGAATGTCTGTGAATACGAATGACTAAGGGGTGACCTTGACATCACTCAATGCTGGCATATGCTTTGAAAATAACTGAAGTATAGACCTAAATTCAGCCAGTTCCTAGAAGAGAACAAATATCTTCCCCTCTGAATGTGTGTCCTCCTGTGTGTGATGATGAAAAAGCACAATAGAAAAAGCACAGTGGACGCTACACAAATATTTGCTGACTGAATAACTAGATGATGTCTAAGGTCCTTTACAATTCTAATTTTCTGCCATCCTGGGTGCAAAGTTATAGTTGCTGTTTCATTTTGTTTTTAGAGAGATTCTTGCTGTAGGGCATGTGAGCTCACTGGAGAGACAGAGGGACAGAAAATAAGACATCACCCCCAGCCACACTGCCAAGTCCTTCTTCTCCATTCTCCTCTTGGGATTTTAGGCATGCACACACATACGCCTAGTGGGAGGTTTAAGCCACTGGGTCTGGGACTCAAATCACGGTCAACTACGTGGGAGTCTGGCAACATAAGCATGATGCCATTTGCTGGTCCCAAGAAAGCTATAATTTTTAGTATATGCTATGATCTAATGAAGGAGATAATTGCACCAGAGCTAAAATGCAGTTCCTCTGTGAATTCAGTATATTCCAGCAATTTGAGCGCTCCAGTTGCTTTTTTATTTGTGTGAGGCCCCAGAAGCCCCATGAGAGAGAGTCCCACTGAACTCTCTTTAAGATCCCACACCCTAAAAAAGATTTGGGGAACATCAACTACCCTTTCACGTCTTGAGCAAAGTACAAATGGTGAGGAAACATACCAAGATTGAGTCAACTTCACAAGCTTGATCGCTCATTGGCCACTAGAGAGGCAGTGTTAGGTGCATCAATGAATATATTCTCAAGTTCACTGGTCTGTAAGTTTTCTGAGCAGACGAGAGCAGCAATTCTGATTTTTGTTTTTGCAGTTGTTTTTCCCCTCCACCAATTGTCTACTGCCAAGCACACCATGATACTTACTGTAAGATCTCCAATAAACCTATCTTACTTAGTAAATACATTCCAATGCATCTTAGCCAAATACCCAGAGATACGTGCACTGGTCATAGGAGAAAGATGCTGAAATGAAAAGGAAGAACAAGCAAAGTGCTGAGCAGTTTAATCAGACTTGAGCAGCACAAACCAATGTTGAAACCTAGGAAATGCATATAATGTGGACGGGGAGGGGATTTTTCCTCTCCACTACCATTTGGTGTTTGTGAGATTGTCCCTATGGCTATGTCCATACCAGGATACTGCAGCTACAGCCCCCAGGCAGCCCCAGTCAGGGATTGACAACCCAGCACAAAGCCCCTGGAATCACAGAGAGCACAAGAAACCGTAGAAGAGAAGTCCACCCACAGACAGCCAAGAGGAAGGCCCCTTATAGGGACACCTTAAAAGAGAGAGACTTGGGGGCCTAGGTTTTCGTTGTTTCTCCAAACAAACTAAACTTGAGAAAACACAGGTGAAAACAATAAAGTTGCATAGTCTTATTTGTCCAGCACTTTGTAAATAGTCACTAACCATTATGTTTTTCAAAAATATTTTGCAAATAATATGATGAATAACATTTATTTAAAATTCGGGGACCAGCAGATGGCATAATGGTTATGTCACTGGACTCCCATGTAGTTGACTGCAGTCTGAGTCCTGGACCTGGTGGCTTGAAACTCACAGCAGGCATATGTACGTGTGTGCCCAAAATCCTGAGAGGAGAATGGAGGAGAAGAAGGGATTGAGGCTTGGCTATCCCCACTAGGAGGTGATTTCTCACTTTCTGTCTCTCTGACAAATGCACACACCCTATAGCAAGAATCTCTCTCAAAAAAAATACAAATTATTTCTTATTAATGGCTATATATTCATAGATGTGACCATGAGCCAATTCCTTAGCTTCTCCAAGTCTAGTATCTTTATCTAGAAAATGAGAATAATAATAATAATATTAATAAAAAGAAGAATTTTGAAAAAGCAATGTAATACACTGTAAAGTTATATGTAATTCAATGTAATATAAAGAAGAATATGATGATAATAAAAAATATATATAAAAAACTAACAAAACGGGATAAATAAATTAAATATGGAAAAATCAAAAAAAAAATCAAAAAAAATAAAATAAAAAAAAAATAAAAAGAAGAACCTACCTCAGAATTAAATATGAAATTTCTTCAAAGTGCATTGTACAGCCCTGGACATAATTAAGTACTCAGCAAGCATTAGATAGCTAAAGCATATTTTTATACCTTGAAATTATTTTTCTAACTTTGAAAACTTCAAATCTTATCTAAAACATTATTTCTTTTTTTGGAGTGGTTTTTGCCATAGGGTGCATACACTCACCAGAAAGACAGAGAGAGACAGAAATCAACCCCCAGGGGGTTGGCCACACCACAATCCCTTCTTCTCCACTCTCCTCTTGGGATCTTGGGCACGCATGCACACATGCCCCACATGAGTTTAAGCCACCAGGTCCAGGACTCGGACAGCGGTCAACTACATGGGAGTCCAGCAACATAGTCATTATGGCATCTGCTAGTTCCATATTTCTTCTGAGTTTTTTTAAACCTAAAAAGTTTCCACCACCTCTCATTATCAGATAAAATCTAATCTGTTAAATCCTGTTTTGCACAATTTTCAGACATCTGGTATTTGATATTTAATCTAAGAAGAAAAGAGGAAGTAGATGTGACATATAGACCATAATAAAGCGCTGCATATTTACTTACACTTAGTCTGTAAAGACACACATTCTGTTTTTGTGACTTTCTTTAAGTTTAGCATTGCAGTATCTCAGGAAAACAGTTCATTTTGTGTTCTGTCTCACTTATTTAAAGGACTGTCTCTCTTATTTAAAGAAATTTCTTTTTTTTTTTTTTTTTTTTTAGGTTTCCAAGGAGTAAGCCGAGGACTGACTCAATTAACTGTAATCCTTAAGTTCGTCCCTCTGTATTTTGCTCAGAGAGAGACTTTGTAAACAATTGACACAAAACAGACTAGCATCTAGTCAACGGGTTGACGACACATAGACGAAAGACGCTGGACTGAATTCGACCTACATGTGAGCTTAATAATATAATTCAGGGATCTATATACTCCAAACACATCAATGACTTTTTTGGAGAAAATATAGCTTTTGCTTTGTTTTAATAAATGAGATGAGATTTAAGTGGAGGCACAATTTGATCCATTAAAATGACCAGATCAATGGGATGGCATTGTGCTTTAAAGGAGTAGTTGTTGTGTCAGATTTCCACCAACTAACCAATCAGTCAATCAATTGAGCACTCAGTAAATGCAAGCCATAAATGTGCTCCTTTCTGCTCTTTTTCAGTGGAAGTGTCAAAGTCATGCGATTCTATAAAAGCAATTTTCCCCATGGACTGCTCTATGTTTTGACCATGACAACATAAGAGCCTTGAGTTCTGCTCGTTTTCCTTGTAATAAAGCTATGTCTAGACTACTACTTCAATTTTTGTGCCCTATGATTTCACTGCCATGACCAAACAGCATGAAAGATTGTTTTATTACTTTATGGCAGCTTAATTTTCCTTTGATGTTTTTCTGCATGAATTTTCCAGAGGAAAAAAAAATTAAAAACAAGGAAAAATGCTTGACTACTTCAGCAAGACCCAAGATGAATAATTTGGTATAAATTAATGAGTATCATTAATAATAATTTCAAATACAACCTCCAACAAATACTAATACATAGAGTACAACAAATGCGATAATAGAATGGCTGCTGAAGCCCACCCACGGTAAAAAAATAAATGAATCTTTTTATTAATAAACATTAAGCTTCTTTTCTCAGAAATATTTTCTGAAGTAAATTATAAGCTGTTATTGATATAATTTACTTGACACTAATCAATGACTTACTAGAACTCTGTACTAGGGATTTCAAATTTGTTTTAAATACATTAAAATCTATTTTAATTTAAATGTCAGGTGAATACCATAACCACTACACTACAAAAATAGACTAAATAGATTGAAGTCAATCCTGGGGGGGGGGGGTCTTTGCTCCTATTTAAATAAAGCCATGAAGGCTGGCAGTGATATGGTGGTTGGGGGCACTGGATTCCCACATGGACAGCCATGGTTCAAGTCCTGGACCTGACAATTTGCTTTCTCACTTTCCCTTTCTCTCTCTCTCTCTCTCATCAAATTAAAAAGGAAATAATAATAACAATGACAAATGAAATTGAATGGATAAATAATTCTTTAAAAAAAGATAAATAAAACCATGTATGAACATATCTCTCCTTTAATGGACACTCACATGCCAACTCAAACTTTCGTGTTCATCCTACATTTTTGTTGCAATACTTGTGCACAATATTGAGCCAGCAGGTGGCGTGGTGATTAAGGCACTGGGGTCTCACAAAGCTGACATCATGATTTGAGTTCTAGACCTGGTAACTTGAAAACCATCTAGGGATATGTGCATACATGCCCAACATCCTGACAGGACAATGGAGGAGAAGGGATTGCAGCATGGCCATCCCCCTGGGGAGTGATTTCTCACTTTCCTTCACTTTCTGTCTCTCTCTGGTGGGTGCATGAACTGTACGGCAAAACCAATCTTAAAAAAAGAAAAAGTACACAATATTTATGTTAATTTGCTTCTGTACTTCTATATCATTTACAAGTAAATGCATTATATATGAGCCAAGTGCATATTTAACAGATCAGACTTTTCACAAAAATCTGACTCCCAGAGTGAGATAAGAATATAGAACACATAAAGGTTAGAATCAACTGCCAAAATGAAATCTAATGTGGACTAAAGATTCAAAAGCCAGAAATAGGTCAGGAGTGTGGAAATATTTCAGAAAAGAGCTCTGGTTAGGACACTGAGCAAACATAATTTTATTCAACCATTTTGTCCTCAGGTTCTTTCTCTCCTATCAGGGATATGATAGGAATCTGTGGTCAGATTTGGCTGAGGGTCATGGCAACAGCAGAGTCCACTCCTCATAGATGAGGACGTGAAGGGCAAGAGTCAGAAGCCAGGTAGAACCCAACAATAGTTTCTAAAATGGTGTTTCAGTTTTCAACCTTAACTAGCTAAGCAAACATTAGCCAAGTACAATTTACCAATTCTCTATTTTGTAAATCACTTCAGAATTACCAGTTAATTGAGCCATAGGACAAGGGGCCTTCCCGTCTAAATTGCTGGTCTTCAAAGATGTTAATTAGGCAACTCAACGTTTTGAATTTTTTTTTTTTTTTTTTTTTTTTTTTAATATTCTTGCCTGGACTTAACATCTGAAGTTAACCTGTTTCTGTTTCCAAGTAGAATTTAGGTCAGGACAGTAAATGCAAATAACTACTTCTATAAGAATACTCTCTAAGTTTTTTTGGGATGGGAAATCTCTTGAATGGCCAAGATGCTTTTTAGTATGTGTATTAATATATATGTTATTTTCCAGAGATTCATACACTTTAATCCAGACTTCAGAGTTTTGACATCAGCACATTATCTCAATTGATCCCACATGTTTGCACATCCCTCTGTATGAATAGCAATCCAAGGCTTGACCTTCCTATTCTAAACTACTAGTTAGATGCCTTAGAACAGATGGATGGGGAATAAGAAATCATTTACATCTTGCTACTTCTTTTGAATTCATTAACTGTCTTATGGAAAATAATTCTGTGGCACCCAACAATGTGCCCATCATTTTCCGTAAGTTAGCAAAGTGTAGTCATTGCTTTAAACATCCTATGAGCTCTGATATTTCTCAAGGGCTCAGTCATGAGATAACCACTCCAACTCTATTGTATTTAGGCCGTGTAGACCCAGCTAACCACAGCTGAATTTGAAAGTTTGAATTGTCAATAGTGGGAAGAATTGGGAAACTATTGGGTAACAGTGAAAAAAAAATCTAGGTACAGCTTTCTCCCTCTAAAGAAGGGGAACCAAGTCTTTGTTACATTGTTTGGAGTAATGGGGAAAAAATAAACCAACCTTTTCTATATAAAACATATTTATTTAATTTTATTTATTATTATTATTTTTATTGAATTTTTAAATTTGCTATAGTGCACATGTGCTCACCAGAGAAAGACAGAAAAAGTATGGCAAGCTGCCAGGTCCAGAATTCAAACTGCTGTTAGCCATATGGGAGTTTAGCGCCTTAACCACCATGCCACCTGCTAGTCCTAATAAATTGACTTATTAATTTATATAAATGAGCTGTAGAAAGAAAAGTAAGCAAAGAGACCAATGAAGAGAGCTGTTAGGCTGGATGGTATTTGGAAGAGAGGGAGTCGCTTAGGGAGAGAACAGCGTTTGGGGTCAAGTTCCTGTGCCCCGGATGACTATTGGGGTGCATCACTAAAATGGAAACGTGGCTGCTGGTAGCTGAGAAAAAACAGATTTAGAGAAAAGAAAAAGTTCATAAAATTCTACTAGCAGAGAAGTTAGCTCAAGATTGTTTATTCAATTTCATGGGTCTAGAGTGAAAAGTGACAAAAGTTCACGACCACTATTATGCATCACATGATTTGTAATTCAGGTTTCCAGCTTTGTGCTTCAAAACTATTCGCCTGGTCTCCAACCTGTAGCTACCACTGAGTTCTCAGAGAATGTTGTCTTTATTCAGCGTTTTCCTTACATCTGGCTTTTTTTCCTCCCAAATCACTTTTTTTTTTTATTTATTTTTTTTGGAGAAAGAGATTTTTGTTATAGGGCACATGTGCTCACCAGAGAGACAGAAAGCAAGAAATTTACTCCCCCCCCCCCCCCAAGGGGGATGGCCATGCTGCAATCCCTTCTCCTCCATTCTCCTCTTGGATTTTTGGGCATGCACATGCATCTGGTGTGAATTTCAAGCCTCTGGGTCTGGAACTAAAACCACAGTTGGCCATGTGGGAGTCTAGCACCTTAGCCACTATGCCACCTGCTGGCCACCCCCAAATCACTCTTCAAATTTACAGTATCCATTGGTGTGAGGAGCTGGAATTGACACTGAGGTACATGTTTCTAACTAGACATTTTCATCATTGATATTAGACTCTAGGATTTTTGTTTTATTTTATGTTTTGCTTTTTCTTTCCAGTTTTGCTTTTCCCTGTGAACCATATTCTATACCATTAAGGGCTTGGCACCCGACAACAACCTAAAATGTTGTTTCAATAGTTATAAAAAGCAAAGTGCCCTGTTAAAATCTGTCCAACAGGTAAAAATCTCCCTTTCATTAAAAGCTCAGCATGCACCTGTCACATCTCTCATTCTGCTGTTGGCACAAAAGATTGTGTAGATTTACCAATAAGTCACGTCACTGGAAAATTTTAAAGATCACTTTGTGGGTGGTATCTCTGCTTTTTCAAGCCTGCCATGAACGTAGTTGAAAGTTCCTTTCCCTAAATGACACAAAACTATACTAAAATTGGTGGTTGACTGACCTACACAGGACTGAGAGAAGGACTCTAGAAACAGAAACATTACCAAATACTGAACTGAAGAAGACAAATTAGGCATAGCCAGTTTATGTAACCACGTCATCCTTCTTCTCTTCTTCTAACTCTTTATTTAGATTCAAAGTAAACTTTCCTGCTTCTGCAGTATTTGGAACACAAGGATATAAATAGTTATGGTTTTCTATTTGAAGAATAAATACAGTCCTATCTCCAAACTCTGTCCAGGAGAAATAATTCCATTCTAGTTGTGACATTAAACACACTTGGTATTAAACATACCATACCAATCCCCAAAAATAGAAAAATAAAAACAAAGGGCGCCTATTTTTTGTTGATCTTTTAAACCCTACGGTCAATGAGCCATGACATTGTCATCTGATTATTATTTACTGGTGTAATGGAGTTTAGTGTGAAACAAACCCATGTTTAAGTGAGTCTGGTCCTACCTGACAGAACTGTGAGTAAGGTCAAATGATAAGGATGTGTCCTAAGGGGAGAAGGAGGGTAGCAAGAGAGGTCCAAATAACAGACTAGCATGAAAGAGGACGACGACTTTTCACACATTGTTCTTAAATTCCACAGGCTCTGCTTTCACTCCAGGTTTATGTCAGAAGCCAAAACAACACTAAATCTTTTTAAAGTTATCTGTGAGAGGTTCCAAATATAATGTTACATATAAGACAGAAAATAAAGAAGGATTTTGCCTACTGAAGTGAAGAAACCAATTAAGTTTCAACATATTCAGGCTTTGGAAAACACAAAGGGACTTCCAAGCTATGACTAGAACAGTGACTGGAACTGTGGGGCGTGGCACCAACAGGTTCAGTGGAAGGGGAAGCAGGGACGGCAGGCCCCTCGGGGTGGGCATCTCTGACACTGGGCATGACATGCGGGCACAGAGGTGGCAGGTGCAGTGGCAGCAGTACCACCATGTGGAGAATTTCCATTCATATTAGGCCTAACACATAATCCAGCGGTGGTGGTATATATAGAGGACCTCGGGGATGTGTGTAGCTTATACACCAATACTACACCATTTTATTTTATTTTATTTTACTTTTGTTATTAATACTTTTTTTTTTTTTTGCCAGAGAATACTCACTGGAGAGAGCTAGAGATGGAGGAGGGGAAAGTGAAAAGGTACCTGCTATGGGGAATGTTCACATCACAATCCTCTCTTTTCTCTCATGCTTTGGGGATTTGGGACACACGTGCACACACACATGCCTGGCATGTTTGTTTTCTTTTGTTTTGTTTTAATTTATTTTTTAATTTTGGAGAGGTTTTTGTTATAGGGTGCATGCGCTTGCTAGAGAGACAGAGAGAGATAAAGAGAAAGAGAGTGAGAAATCACCCCCCAGGGGGAAATGGCCATGCCACAATCCCTTCTCCTCCATTCTCCTCTCAGAATCTTGGCCAGGCATGCACACATGCCCGGCATGAGCTTAAGCCACTGGGTCTGGGACTCGAACCATCATCGACTACATGGGAGTCCAGCGACATAGCAATTACACCAACTGCTGGTCCCAGCCCAGCATTTATCTTAAGCTGCTAGGTTCAGAACCTGAACCACATAGTTGGCCATGTGGCCTTAACTACCATGCCACTGGCTGGCTTCACTTTATTATTTTGCATTGATGCTATTGGTGGCAATTGTGTCTTAAAACAAACAAAGAAACAAGCAAAAATGGCAAACAGACAACAACAACAACAAAAACCCCTCAGACCTGGCCCTGTGACACCATTTTCTGTAAGGAATCTGAGCACCTGTGGAGTTTGGTGTCTGAGCTAATTCCTCTCCTATAGCAGTTCAAGTTTATTTTTCAGATTATGGAATAGAACTTTAGACACATATCTGCTGCTTTCTAGCTATGTAGCTTAAAGGTTATCACAGCCTCCATGTATTCATCTCAAAAGGGCAAGAGGCTATCCATAGATGGCCCATAGATGGCTAGAGAGTTAAAAGAATGAAGTGTATAAAGTGTGCTAGGAGAACATATCTTGACATATAAGTGGAAGTTAATGATACCTCTTATTATTTCAGGGTAATTTATAACATAATCCTGTAGTATACATCATACATGATCTATAACACAAGTCAGAAGCCTAGTACTAATTCTGTCTGGTAACTGGACTCAACCTAAAGCTCTAAGTCACACTTACTGGCCTTTTTAAAAAATCCAAATCAGAATGTCTTCAAAAGGAGCAGTATCTATTGTGTGATGGGTTTATGTTGGTGTGCAAAACTGGAAACTTCATAAACTTCATTTCTGTTTCCTCTGCAAATCAATTTGTGGCTATTCTAAGTAATAAAGGAACAATTCTGTCTATGTGACTTTTATAGATTTAATATACATATCTTTTTATGAAACATTTTCCGGACAACTGTATGGGGAAAGTGTAATCGTTGCCATTTTACATGTTGAGAAATGAGGCACAGATAGACTGATTTTTTTTTCCATACAGCTCTATGTGGCAGCTGGGCAGAACTAGAATTTGGTTTCCAATAACTGGACCAGACAATTCCTGACTGTCTTCACAGTAAGCACCTGCCTGTAGGTTAGAATTCTCTGTGCATTGTACACTCTCATAGATGGTCTGAATCAGGTGAGGTGAAAAGACTCAGTTAATGTGGACGAATTACCTGCTTTTGACCTTTTGAGGGGTAAGTGGACCCTTAGAAATGCTATGCATTTGCTTGGGAAATGACTATGGATACTGGGATGGTACTGCTGCTCTGACTCCATGATGAAATCAATTAAAGTAACAGAGAAAAAAAGAGTAAGTTCCACATTTAACCAGTAGATGGTGCTAGGAGCGATTTAAAGAGAGGTCCAGAAGTTATTGATGCAATGAATCACAGGATTTCAATGGGGTTTACTGTATAATAGAGTCTATGCTTTTCTCCTAGACAGGAGCACACCCCACCCACCATCAAAGGGCAAAACATCTTCCAAAGTGACTCCATTCATTCGGTTAATTATACTTCTGCCAAGAAATATATCCTTTCTAATCATAACTTCAACTGCAAATGAAGGGTTCAAAGATTCTATTTAGGGAAATGTATTTCACTTTGTGCATAATTTGTTGCAACTCTCAGTTTTGATCTTTATCAATGCATTTGTCAACAGGCGGTATCATACTGGGAGAGACTGAATGCCTGCTATAATGCATTGTTCCTAACACGTTTTTATTATTAATTACTGTGGTTACAATGAAAAGTTCAAGAGACTCATTATAACAAGCATAATCTTTCCCTGAATAATGTTGTATCACATCAATTTATGAAGTTGTGTGCATTTCAGCTAATGCATCATGTTAGTGGACTTTTATTTTCTAATGCTGATGATACGTTATAAATCAAAAGTCAGTGCATGGCCCTGGACATCAGTGAAAATTAATGAAAAAAGCCTTGAGCACTGCAAACTTACTAACACTGTTTTTCTTCTATAACACTTGTAATTTTGTTGCTGTTGTTCAATATCTGTACCACCAGAAGGAGACTAGGAGAGTGATTGTATTGAAGTTCAACACATTATACCCTCCAACACTGAGCTCTCTTTCTTTCTGTGCCTTTAAAATAAATAGATTTTAGTAATGTATAAATGAGTGAATCAAAATCACAGTATAGTTCTCTTTTCCTTATTAGGTTTTCTTACAAAGCAAGGATGTGTGCTTCAGAATGAATTTTCACATCTTTAGAACCTAGATCCTGGAACCTGATTGTGTGCCATGCATGGACGGGTGCTGGTCCACGACCTGTTGGAGGCTAGGCTGTGGCCTGCTTGCGCCTCATCCCCACCTCCTCAGTGTGGGATGGGTGGCCAGCCAGGGAGCAAGACTTTGTCTGTGTGTGCAGTTGCTCCCAAACACTGACATTGCCGTCGAAGTTCCGCCTCCTGTCAGATCAGCAGTGACACTGCATTGTACTGGGAGCATGAACTCTATCGTGTTATTGCTTCATTGAATATTGCAACGTGGATGGTAGAAACGGGGTGCACAATGGATATGGTGCACTTGAGTCATCCTGGAACCAGACGGATCTCCCACATTGCCTGGTCCATGGAGAGATGGTTTTCTACGAGGCTAGTCACAGGTGACAGGAACGTTGGGGACCATGTTCTACACCATTTCTAACCTAGCTCTTGGAATCCCCAGGTGGAGCTCTTGACAGCCTAAACATGAAAATGCAGCCACTGAAGTAATAACTTTCTCATCTATTTTGAAGCAGGAAATGCTTTTCAAGAATTGTATCAAGACTTCGAATTAACTCCTAATGATTTCTGTTGTAAACACAGTGGCTCAAGAATAATTTATATGGGGAAATATCACAATCATGCTTAGGTGGTATATTTGTGAAGAAGATACAAACAAATAAAGTATACTTTATGCTATTGGAGTCCTGGCGTGTGTCCACATATAGTTAGGATAAAATATTGATTAATAGATTTCAGCTGGGTGAACAGGATCATCAAATCCATAAAGCACAGATACAGTTTATTGAGTTTTTTTTACATAATGCAAAAAAAAGTCCAGTTTAAATTGCCTGAGGTTCTTCATGTTTTAATAAATTGCTTTGGCATTATTTAGGCACAATGTTACCTACTTATGTTTATCATTTACATAAGTAAATAGGGGGCTTCTCTCTCTAGAGAGATATATATCAAAAAAATAAATATCGCTCTTTTTCTTTTCTTTCTTTTTTAAAAAAAAATTGCCAGAGGGAACACATACTCTCTCTCTCTATAAGAGAGAGACAGAGAGAGAGAAAGACGGACAGACAGAAAGTGAGAAAGAAGAATGAGAAAGCACTCCCACGTGGGGAATAGTCACGCTGCAATCCCTTTTTCTCCATCTCACTATCCTTTCAAGGTTCTGGGCACACACACATGTGCCTAGCATTTTTTTAAAGAATTATTTATTTTATTTATCATTATTATTCATTTTAAATTTGCTAGTGTGGCACACATACTGACCAGAGAGAGAGAGATACAGAGAGAGAGAGAGAGAGAGAGAGAGAGAGAGAGAGAGAAAGCTGCCAGGTCTGGGATTCAGCATGTTTTTTCAAGCCACTGGGTCAATGATTCGAACTGTGTAGTAGGTGATATGGAATCCAGCTGTCTTCACCAGGCCACAGGCTGACCCTACTTCCTCTTTCGTGGTATATTGAAATCAGAATCAATTATCAGAACCCTACAAATACATACTATGTAAGTGTGAAACACCCTTTGCCTCTAGTGTCTACTGGTGTTTAGCCCAAGATGACAAACTCTCTGAGAAAAATCAATAAATATTCCTATATGACAGCATGAAGTTTAGCGGTTGCAAAATAGAAATCTAAAAATTTATTCATATTGGAGACTTTTAAACCTGACCTACCACAGAGCCCGGGTGTTACTCTGTTTTCTCAGCTAGTCAGTCTTCAGCACAACTTCAGAGATGGACACATGCTGCCAGACGTAGGAGATGGACACACTACCTCTTTCAATGTAGCCTAATGCCTACTATGTGCAAACTCTAAAGCCATGAGCAGCACAAGACTAAGAGACACCTTTGGCTCCACAATCTTGTTCTAGCTTCTGCAAGAGAAGAAAACGTGAGTCTCCTAAAGCTCACATTCACCCACATGTCTTGGTGCTCCCAGCCACCATTTTGCTTTCCTCCCATTTTGCCAGGTACCAGGCATACACCACAGTGCGCTATCCCAGGTACACTAACACACTTGTTTCTTAGTGTTCCATAAATATCAAATGAAGATAATAAATTATGTATTTCCTAACTGAGTAAGCAACAGGTTTTAGTTTTTGTTTTTGTTTTTCTCATTTTCAAAAATATGAAGCCAAGCTGTGCTAACATTTCCCCATAATCACCATTTGATTTTGGCTATGAGCAGTTAATTTAGACATTTTTGATTCCTGGGCAGAGCTGTGCATTCTATGGATAGGTCAGGTTGTACAGGTGATATCTGCATTTGTGAAATTCTCCAGGTTACATGAGGTTCTGCTGGATTTGCTGTGGGATCCATAGTTTCTACCCTTACATTATTCATATGGGCTAAAGAATTCCTCATGGAAACAAAAATGTACATTTGAGAGAGGAAATTATAGTGGCACTAATTAATTTTCCAGATTAACTAGCTAAATTAATTTTTCCGATTAACTAGCTCTGCGGAGCAGTTGCGAGGTCTGAGAGCATGTGAGGTCTGAGGTTACAGGTAGGAGGTAAGAATCATGCTGTCACAAACAGGCAGCTCTACATAGAGACCACCAGAATGGCGCTTGGTAGCCAGTGGGCACTGTCAGAGCTCTTTGTGCTGAAGAGAAGGAAAGATTAATATTTCCTTACTTCTATTTCAGGGTGCTAGTTCTAACTAAAGAATCCCATGGGCTTTACCATAAGAAATTTGTATTTAGCAAATATCTATAAGAACATAAATATGTTGTTTTTTGTCTGTTTACTATCCCTTTCTTCCTGGCGATCTGTTCTCCTCTTTCCACGTGGATCTGGCGGAATTATAATAATCTATCCCTGACTGGGAACCAACAGTTAGTGTAATGGCTATGTCGCTGGACTCCCACGTAGTCGACCGCGGTTCGTGTCCCGGACCCGGTGGCTTAAAACTCACGCCGGGCGCGTGTGCGTGCGTGCCCAAGATCCCGAGAGAAGAATGGAGGAGAAGGGATTGCGGCGTGACCATCCCCCCTGGGGGGTGATTTCTCGCTTTCTGTCTCTATGTCTCTCTCTCTCTGTCTGTCTGGTGAGCGCACGCGCCCTATAGCGAAAATTTCTCAAAAAAAAAAAAAAAAATCTATCCCTGACTCTTATGGACTGAGTTGTGTCTCCCCAAGAAATTCATATGTTGAAGTATTAACCAGTACCTGAGACTATGACTGCATTTGGAGACAGGTTTTTAAGATGTAATTAAGGTAAAATGATTTCATTGGGGTGGCCCCTAATCCTTTGGGCTGATATCTTTACAGGAAAAGGAGATAAGGACAACACACGCACACACAAGGCCGTGTGATGACACAGCAAGGAGATGACAACTTGCAAGTCAAGGAGAGAGGCCTCAGAAGAAACCAAACCTGAGGATAACCTTAGTCTTGCACATCTAGCCTCTGAAATGTGAGAAATAAATTTCTGTTGTTTAAGCCATCTGTTGTGGTACTTTTTTATGGCAGCCGTAGAAGATTGATATACTGACTGTGGGAGTAGCCTCAGCCCAGCTACTCACAGGAGTTATTTTTCCTGGCCACACTGTTGACCAGGGGGACCTGGTGACCTCTGTTGGTATCTCAGTTTGGAGATGGAAGAGAAGAGGCTGTGTTTCTGAAGTGGGAGTAGCTAGCGGCCATCTTCCCTGTAAAGTAGAAAACGTATCTGTAGAAAGAAAGAATAAAGGCCACACACAGAAGGAAATCAAACTGGGACAGTGACAAAGAGAGAAAGAAAGATTTAGTGACTTTGTTCCTGGAACTAGTTAAGGTTGAAGGCAGATCCACCTTGGATTTACAAGTTAATCAACTCAATAAATTCCTTTTTCTTGTGTTTGAGTTGGGTTTTGTACTCGCAAAGGAAAGAGTTCTCATCTATAAATCTCTGCTGTTTATGGCTCTGGTATAACTAAAGTAGAGACACACAGTATGAACAAAGGATTTAGTCACCTAGGAATTTGTTATCTAGATGAAAATAAGAAGACTTTACATGAAATAGTAATGGACGGTATTACAATATTTAATTGCAAATCCCAAATGGGTGTTTGTGAAAATGTGCAGAGAATGCAGAGAAAAAAAGAAATCACATTTTGTTGGAGAGATCACAAAGAGAGGAAAAGGGATTCTAAGAAGGAAGTAATAGTAAAGGCAGAGAGAAGAGAAAGTAGGAAAGTATGTGCAATGGTTTAAGTGCTTGTCTTCAAAATTCCTATGTTGAAATCCCAACCCCCATGTAAAGGCACTAGAGGGTAGGGCTTCTGTGAGATGATTGTCATGAGGGTAGAGCCTTCCTGAATGGGATTAGTGCCTGTATAAAAGAGACCCCAGAGAGCCAGCTCATCCCTTCCCCTGGTGAGGACTCAAGGAGAAAGTGCCAACTCTGAACCAGGAAATGGGTCCTCACAAGACACTGAATCTGCTGGTGCCCTGATCTTGGACTTCCCAGCCTCCAGAACCATGAAAAGCAAATTCTCCAGTTTATAAGTTCCCCAGTCCATGATGTGTTGTTAGAGCAGGCTGAATGAGCTAAGGCAGCTTGCTTATTGAAGGGCCAGTGAAGAAGGCAGCTTGACTGGAGCACAGAGAAAGATTGGAAGAATAAAGAGAGACCAGGGAGAAATGTAGACCGCCTTGGCCTGTGGTACGACACCTTGAGGACGGACAGCGTGAGGTGGTTGAGATGGTAGTTTCTAGAGTCACACTGTCTAAATGCAGACGTCCTTTGTAATACACATAATCCTAGAAATGTTATATAACTTCTTTACAGTTGAGTAAAATACGGACAAAAATGACTTCTTGAGGAGGACACAGTAAGGACTAAACGAATTAATTAGAACAGTGCTTAGTAGTCACTCAGTAACGTTAGCTGTTTAGATTCTGTTAGAGTCACTAAAAATAGGGAGAACTCCTGATTTAGGAAAATTAAATTAGACGTTATGTGACAGGACGAATATGGTAGTAAAATAGTAGGGAGAGCAAGAGACAGGATGTGGACGAATAGGACATATTCAATTCAAGTGAATAGTGATCAAAGTTTTAACTAGTATGTCAGTCATAAAAGAGTTATTTATTTATTTTTAGATTTTTGCTATCCAACGCATGTGCTTGCAGAGAGACACAGTGAGAGGGAAAGTGAGAAATCACCCCCTGGTGGCCGTGCCACAATCCCTTCTCCTGCATTCTCCTCCTGGGATTATGGACACATGCATGCACACACGCCTGACATAACTTTCAAGCCTCCAGGTCCAGGACTCAAACCTTTGTCAGCCATGTGGGAGTTCAGAACCTTAGCCACCAGGCAACCTGCTGGCTCCAAATAATTTATTTTATATCCTGATTTCAGGACTAAGAAATAGTTTACACAAATGTAATGTTGAACTAAGTGAAAACATTACTAAATAAAATAGTATTAAAAAATAAACTAGTAGGGCATATTCTAATTATTTCCGAGAGTATCCTAAGATAAAGTTAAGGTGCGAAAGCCACTTAAAGATGACACCTTGATTATATGAAAATTTCAAATCTGTGTGAGCCTAGAAATACCATAAACAAGGATAAAAGAGAAGTATATATTTATAACACTTTTAAAAAGAATTAACATATGTATCTGTATATATATCTATATATCTATATAGATATATATATAGGAATACATATTTTAATCCAAACTACATTAACACAATCTACATAAATATTATATAAATAGGATAAATGTATAAAATATACAAATACATACATAATATATACATTATTGGGGCTGCTTTCTATTTTATTTTCTTTAATTTTATTTATGGTATGAATATTTTTCTATGCCAATAAATATCGATCCCTATTATTTTTAATACTTTCATAGTTTCTATTGATACATAGGCCATAATTTGTTCACACTTGAATTATGTAGCATTCTACTTAAAAAAGAAAAACTCATTGATTTTTTTTTAGGTTTATTTGATTTTTTTTAATGAGAAAGCACATGTTCATACATGGACACATGACAGAGAAAGAGAGACAGACAAGCATTCTGGACAGGTTCTCATCATGTCACAATCCCCTTCCCCCACCCCTCCAGCTAGCCAAGATCTTGAGCACATGTATGTCTAGCATGTTCCAGGTCAACGTGGGGCCTGAACTTATAGTCAGCTATGTGGCTTCCAAACTACAAAGCGGTACACTACCACCTGCGCCATCGAGGCTGGGCCAATTATGTAGTACTCTAATGTGTAAAAATTGTACATAAATAGGGAAGGTATGGAACATTATGCAATCTAGCTAAATTTTCATTCTTTTTTTTATAACAGTTTTCTTTTTTTTCCACAATGAATGTATTTTACTGGTGTATCAAAGGCATAATTAAAGGGTATAATTAAAAATGCATATTTGCTCAATTTAAATTTTTTTCTCTTTCTCTTTCTCTCTTTTTATTGCCAGAGGGTATGCGTGCTGACTAAAGAGAAAAAGAGAGAAGAGAAAAAGAGAAAGCGCCCCTCATGGGCAGTGATTATACTAAAATCCCTTCTCCTCCATCTCACCCCACTGGCCGGCCCCAAATTTTATCTCTATTCTTATTCACTTCCTTTTCATAAGTAGCCCAAACTAAACAGAATGCAGAAAGAAAAGAGAAGAACACTTCTAGTACCTTTTATTCTTTTTTATTTTCATTTTTTAAAATGTGTTTTATACATTCAGTGTACATCACCACAGCTAGTAAAATTAATTTCCCAGCATAAACACACTGCACACCAGTCCGGTTAATGACATTATCATACACATTATCATCAACAGACAACCCTCCATTAAACAGAGGGAATCACAACAAAGTGGTGGGAGGGTGGAGGGGGTGTGGGAAAGTAAATTCTATCTGCACTGACTGCTGTAAAATCTCTATTCTGGCGCTTCTAATCTAGAGTCATGATTCCCAGACTGCATTATCCCGAGCTTGGGCTTCGGGGAAGTGTCAGGAGGTTATCTCCAGAGGTTACCAGGAGAAAGAAAAGAAAGGGCAAAGGAGAGGATGAAGAAGAGAAGATCCTACCTCTATCAACCAAAACAATGCCATTTCTTTTTGTATTGTGTGGGGCTCCTGAGTTTGTTTTATGTTTAGTGATAAAAAAAGAAAAGAAAAATTCAGTCTGTATTTACTGGGATCTAGACCAATGCTCTTTTTTTTTTCTGATTTATGTATTCTGGCCATATCTCATACACCCTTCATTTCACAGAATCCATGCAGAAAAAATGCTAAAGCACAATTGTCAGCAAGAAACAGTAGATTTTCTCTGCCCTGAATAGAGAACCATTAAGCTGAAGAAACTACCCAGAGAGCTAATCTATAAGAAATAAAACATCACTGGATAAGTAAAGAGACAGAACTCTCTTCATTGTCTTTCTACTCTATCCTCTGGTAATCTGCACTTAGCTTCTCCTCAAAATAAAAAATGACAAACAAATATTTAAAGATGTCTGAGTTGAAAACGGTACATGAATATGAACCTGACTGAGAATATTACTTCCTTATTTCCAGCCCACAGGTCTGAGAATCAACCGATAATGTGAGAAAGGGTTAACTCTGTCCTTGTACATACCCTTGAAGTTGGTACTATACCATAAAATCTATTGCCATCTTCCTATAGTGCTTATGGGTAATATTACCACCTCTAATTCTTTTGTAGCTGCAAATATCTTATTACTTAAAATGAGTAATTATGTCTAGAATGAATGAGACGTGTACTCTCTACTTCTTTCTCTGGTTTCTTCCACATATTATATAGTACCAGTTCAATGTTGAGCTGATATAATTAGCAGGACTCCTCTTCTATAACTCTGGCTACTCCCATTACTGTTCTCTCTAGTTTTTCATTGAAAAATTACAGTGATTATTATATACTAGAAACTATGGCCATGCACTAAACTTGAGAAGTAAGAAAATATGGGCCCATCTTCAGGGAGTTTGTCTTTATGGAGAGACAAATAACAAATTCAGCTAAGCTGTACTGTGACACTGCAAACACTCTTGAGTCATGTATTGAAAAACCATAGTTTAGATTTTCAATATGAAAAATTTGTCTAGTAATTATCATTGAGTTAGTGAATTTGGAATATGTACACCCTTCCTTATATTTTCTTCATTTTAAAAACAATATGATTAGGGCCCAACAGGTGGTGTGGTGGTTAAGGTGCTGGATTCCCACATGGCCAACCTGGTGGCTTGTTATCTCACTTTCCCTCTCTCTCTGTCTTCTTCTCTCTCTCTGGTCAAATTAAAGATAATAATGATAATAAATAATCAATTAAATAAATAATTATTTTTAAAAAATAAGATCGGGACCAGATTATGTAATGGTTTCATCACTGAGTTCCCACTATAGTTAATTGTGGTTTGAGTCCCTGACCTGATGCTTGAAACTCACTCCAGTTATGTTTGCGTGCATGCCCAAAATCCTAAGAGGAGAATGGAGGAGAAAAGATTGTGGCATGGCTGTCCCTCCTGGTTGGTGACTTCTCACTTTCTGTCTCTCTGTCTCTCTCTGTGTCTCTGGTGAATGCATATGCCCTATAGCAAAAATCTCTCTCTCTGAGACCAGCAGATAGCATGGTGGACTCCCACATAGTCGACCACAGTTCGAGTCCTGGACCTGGAGGCTTAGAACTCATGCCGGGTGCATGTGCATGCATGTCCAAAATCCCAAAAGGAGGATAGAGGAGAAGGGATTGTGGCATGGCCATCTCCTCTGGGGGATGATTTCTTGCTTCCTGTTTCTCTGTCTCTCCAGTGAGCGTACATGCTCGATAGCAAATATCTCTCTTAAAAGAAAAAAAAAAACTCTAAAAAAAAATTACATATCTATGATCAGAGCCAGCTCCATGGCACAGTGGTCATTTACTGCTCAAGATAAGCAGGATTCCCATGGCAACTGTAGTTTGAATCCCAAGCCTGATCAGCCTGAAACAGGCCAGGCACGTGCACAAATGCTTAGGATCTGACAGACTAGAGGATTAGAGGAAAGTGGATCATGGTGTGACCAGACCCTGTGGAGGGTGCTTATCTTTTTCTCCCTTTATCTCTATATCACTCTCATGTGTGCGTGCAAAAAAAAAAAAAAAAAAAAAAAAAAAAAAAAAAAAAAAAAAAAAGAGAGAGAGAGAAAAATGAGAAACAATGTGATCCTCTTGGAAGGAATGTGTCTTTGGCTTGCCACTTGGCTTCTCTCAAGCATATGATCAAATAGCAGATTAATACTCTGTTTCCTGGTGTCTAACTCCTGTAGCTCAACATGGCTGGCTGAAACTCTAGGGAGACATTCTCTTACTACCACATCTAAGTCATCAGCACATTCTGCTGGGTTTTCTTTCCGATACGTCCTAACATAGAGGAGTGTGTCTTCTCTCCTGTACTGCATAGAACAAAGCACCAAGAACTGCGGTTTAGTCCCATTGGTCTTCAAATGCATGGAAAGTCCTTCTAGATTCTTTTGCACTATGATTGTTAGAGGTCATTCTGAAGGTTTTCTGTGGGGGCTAGGTAAGCGTTTTCGCAAGTATGTTAGAAAGTAATTAGAAAAGGCTGTTTCAGGGGCTCCTCACCATTTTTCTTGGTGGTGGCAATAGTTGAGAATTGCAAGAGTAGTGTGATTCCCCTTCCTTCCCCATTTTAGCAACTATGAAAGACATCCTAGGAGAGAGACCAGCACAGCTGTGTGACTTACTCCCATATTTGTTTTGTAGGAGCAGAGAAGTCAAATTGTAGGATGGTGACTTAAGGGCAAGTGTGGAATAAAAATACAAACTTTGAGATGCTTATAGAGAAGTACTCTGGGGGGCAGACTAAGTGGTCCAGGATTAGTACGCTAGATACTGTGATAAAAAAATGTCTGACAGATGTGGAGAAAGTGGCAGAATTAGTGTCAATTGAACTTCCAGACTTGGTGGCAGTAAAGAAGTGAAGAAGCCAGAAAGGTTGGGATTATAAAGTGATAGATAAGGTTGGACTTTCAAAAACAAAGGAGCTCTGAATGATGCAACTTATTGAATAAAGCAAGTGAGAGGCTGAAGGCAAAGAGAATGAAGGTCATGGATTCGATAAGATCAAAGAGCCGTGAAGTTAGGATGATGAAAAGATCAGCTGTACGGGTATCAGAACTGACAAGAATGATGGCAGATTGTAAGTGGAGAGGAAGAAGTTAATGCAGGTGATAATTGCATTGTTTAATATGTGAAATGGTCTAAAGTGTGTAAGAAGGAGTAACAAAGAGATGCTAACAGTCCTCCCAACTCCAGATATTAAGAGTTTAGTAGAAATTCCAGCTTCCTTATCTTCTGGGATTAGCTTAATTTCTGTGAGGAAAATTGATGTTGGAATTACCAAACTCTTAGGGAAATGCAAAGATGTGTTGAGGAGAAGGAGCATAATGTAAGGATAGGATAGGGGCCAGTGGATGAGTGGATGATGTGGTGGTTAAGGCAATGGAATCCTACGGACTCTCTTATGGCCAACCACAGTTTGAGTCCCGGACACAGAGGGTTGAAACTCACACCAGGCGTGTGTGCGTGTATGCCCAAAATCCTAGGAGAATGGAGAAGAAGGGGTTGTGGTGTGGCCATTCCCCTTGGGGGGTGATTTCTTCTTTTCTTTCTCTCTGTTTCTCCGGCAAGCACACACCCCATAGTAAAAATCTCTCTTTAAAAAAGTGAGGGTAAGACGTGGGAGAAGGACTAGGCAACTGGGTAGACTATATCCTAGTGGTAACTAAATTTTATAGGAATAAGAAATATAGGGAAACTGACTTTAGGTTTCTAGCATTGTGCCATTGCTATGAAGGATACCTGGGTGAGGCCACCTGACACTGCTCTGTACTTTCCTACATTTTTAATTTTCCTTCTTTTCTTGGAGAACAGATGAGTTTTGTTAAACAGTCTATACATCTGATGACAGACCAAATGCCGAAAGGGGCCGGTTACCTGACCTATCACGCTTCTGAGTTTGTTATGTCACATGCCATGTTCCTGTAAGCATTTAGGTGTGTGACTCCTGTTCTCAACCAAATGCCATCTCTGGATCAAGTCAGGTCACCAGAGAGCTGTTATCTGGGCCTTGCTATTTCAATCTCTGGACTTCTATGAGCAGATCTAATGAGCTATTTCTATTTCTTTAGGAAATAGTGGAAGTAAAGATCTCTCTGGCTATAGACTGAATAGTGGACTGGATTATTCAGAAGCAAGAAAGGAAGTGGGAAGAATATGAGAGAACATTGACTTGGACTAGGCTGGTCATGGTAGAGATGGAGAAATAGGAATGGATTTAGTAAGCTTTGGGGACAGGTGGCCAGCTGATGAACTGAATGGGAATTTGAATGCACTTCCAGAAATATTACCAATTGGAAATTCATTGGGTTTGCAAGCCTCTTTTATAAAAATGCAAATATATATAAGAGGCTTATGACTGGGGTGAAGGTGTAATTTAGTCTGAATTAGTTCCATCAGCTTACTTTCTGCTATCACCTCACTGAAGTCGGTCATACTAAAGAGATGAGAATTTGACTGGGGGAAAGAATGTTTTGCATAAAGAATATAATCGTTTATGAAATAGTAGGTGAAAGTCCTTGGAATGATAGAAGCACCAAGGAGCCCACAGAAAGCAGAGAGAGGGTGTCAGTATCTGAGAGCACAGGGAATAAGCAAACCTTGGCCTTTCTGAAAGTTTGCCTGGGATGTTAGACCTGGATTATTATGAATATCCACATGTGCCTCCTGAGAAAAATGACTATTAGGGGTCAATATTTTAAAAATAATTAAAAATAATTTCTATTATATTACATTAAAGATAAATTTTATATTGGTAGTAAATGTCATCTATAATTTTGTTGTTGTTGTTTTTTGTTGTTGTTATAGGGCATAAGCACTCACTGGAGAGACAGAGATATAAAGAGAGAGAGGGAAGGTGAGGAATTACCTTCATTCCGCGACACCCTCTCCCTTATTCTCCTCCCAGGATTTTGAGCATGTACATACATGTGCCTGGTATGATTTTTAAGTCACCTGGCCTGGGACTCAAACTGTGAAGTTGTCTATGTGGGATCCAGCAGCCTTAACCTCTGCATCACCTGATGGCCCATCATCTATAATTTTTAAAGACAATCTTGTTAAGGTACAACAAAAGGACCTTTCTTTTTCTTTTCTTGTCTTGTCTTTTCTTTTTTTCTTTGCTTCTTTCTTTCTCTTTCTTTCTTTTTTCTTCCTTCTTTCTTCTTTTTTTTTTTTCTTTGCCACAGGGTGTGTGCACTCACCAGGGATGGGGAGAGAAAGCACCTGCCAACGAGGGGCGGTCATGCCACAGACTTTTTTCTCCATTCCTCCTTCACTGCAGGATTTTAGGCACACTCACAAATACACCTGGCATGTTTCTCAGTCCCCTGGGGCTGGGATTCAAACCACAGTCAGTCAAGTGAGATCGAGCTCCCTTAACCTCTGTGCTATAGGGCTAGCCGAACAGTTAGATTCTGTTATTGTTCTTTTTTCTTATGTACTCATATGTTACTTTAAAAATGAGGCTATAGATCCTAAAATATCCAAAAGACTATCTCAGAAGACAAATTTTGGTATATTTCCAACTGCACATGAAAGGCAGTGCTCTGAGCTAAGATAAAACTACTGGAAGGAATGAGTTACAGCCCAAATTCGGCATACTCCTTGACCAGGGCTTCTTGGATGGTGATGCTGCACTAAAAAAGAACAAAAACAATTGACAACCCAAGGAAAACATTTCTCTTGTGTTTTGTTTTGTACTTCTGTTTCAAATATGGGAAAGAAATAATTTTTATTAAAAAAATTCAACTTAATACTGGGTTGTCAGAAAAGGCATGACATATTTTTGCATAGAAATAACAGAAAAAAAATATGCCATGACTTCTCTGACAAACCAATAAAAAGTAACAAAAACATTAACAAAGGTTGGGTCAGCTCAGTGTTATGAAACTTTTTTCTTCCTCCAAAAGGCAAAGCATTAAATGGGAAGATAAAAATAAATCTTTGTGCTGGACAGTAAAAATTCCATGGATGTGTGCCCTTCGATGTGAGTCACAAGTCGAATGTCAGGTACACTCTGTTTGGCTTATGGAATGGAACAGGCTGTGTTAGCCTCACATGCTGTTTCCAGTCATTCCTCTGCGTCTAGCTGAATTCTGTCCTTGCTCACTTGTGTGGGTCCTAACCGCAATTACCAGTGTGATCATTCCTCCCTTCTCAGCATCCCTGTCTCTCCCTGCTTCTGAAGATAAAGCCCAAGACCGCAAATCTGTACAGGGTAAAGGCACAGTAGAATAACAGAATCCCAGTATTACTGATCATTACTAAACCTAATATTTTTATAGGAAAGAAAACTGCAGCGCAACTAGATTTTAAATCTTGCTCAGAATTTCACACTGGTGAAGCCTCAGGGCTAGAATTTGTCAGGTATTCTCTGGAATTGGAGACACTTCTCCGTGCATCTTTCACCTTTCTTCACATTTTTGCCAACCGAGGCACTGGTAACCGTTATTTGGAACTACCTTTTTAGAAATGATTTTTTGTAGTGGATAGCATTGAAAGATGAGGATGATGTCTTATTACAAAACAAAGAGAAGATTTGGTGTTTTTGTTTGTTTTGTTTCATTTTCTAGGTTAACAAAAATAATCTCTCCTTCTGGGGCAAAGTGCAGGTCTGCTCACTGCCCATTATAAATGTCAAACTCCTTAAGTTTGGGGTTCCTCTCTTGAAATTTGTCAACTATCCAGGGCTAAGTGTACCAGGATTCTATGACCTGCTACAAATGCGGATAGTTTTCTGCTACTATTGCTATGAATAAAAATATCATTTGTCTCTGACCCAGGTATCTCATATCTCCCGCCAGTACCCATAAAACTGTAGTAGGTTCTGTGAGCTAAAAAGTAGGATAAAATCTCTGACCTTTCCTGGTTTTTTAACAGAAACATGAAATCTCACTGCTAATCAGTCATGTAAAGAGAAAAAGTATTAAAAATTGTGAGGTCTGTGGCTTGATTGTCCAAATCTAGATAATCCAGTTAGTATTTTTTGAGCATGTGTTAGATATAATATATACTGAGCTTTATTCTTTAAATCAAATTATACACCCTCACACAAAAATCTAGATATTGAATCTAGATTTTTAAAATCAAACTTATAAAATGAGTCTTAATATCTCCACTTTATAGATAAAAAAATTTTTTTAGCCCATCAAGTCCCTGACACTTCATTCACACAGCTAACAGGGGCAGGGTTGAAATCTCTAGTTTCAAAATTCATGTATTTTTCAATGATCAAATGAAACTCAGCTTGAAATGGCACAGGCCATTTTGGCTTTGAATAAAATATCTAGATTATATAGTATTATGTTCAGTTTTACTATCTTGCCTGTTTAATAATATCATAGTTTTAAAGTACTGACATGCTGCTACCTAATCTGTATTCACTATTACATATTCAGCATTCATAACAAACAAAATATATCTAGTTTTGTGAATATCAAGTTTATATTATATACTATATATCCATACTAATCACCTACAAGTAAAGCTACTGTTTATAACGTTTGGGTCAGAAAGTAATGCTGCAGGCAAATTCCTTTAAAACTACACATCTAAGAAAATTACATTCAGCTAGAGAAAGAAAACATGATAGGGGAAATAATTCCATTTAAAAGTCTGTATATTCTGTGAAACTATCATGTTAGTCACAGAGATAAAAAGAAAATTAACACCCTAGCCAGAGTGGGGGAAGGACTATCTATATCTAGAACTTACAGATGTTTTTGAGAGTAGAAATTGTTTAAAGTGAAAGAAGACAAATACTTTTTAATTTCATGGAAGCAATATAAACTTATATAGGAATTGTTGGGACCAACAGATGGCATAAGGGTTACATCACTGGACTCCCATGTAGTCGACAGAGGTTCGAATCCTGGACCTGGTGGCTTAAAACTCACACCAGGCTCATGTGTGTGTGTGCCCAAAATCCCAAGAGGAGAATGGAGGAGAAGGGATTATGGAGTGATCATCCCCACAGTGGGGAGTGATTTCTCACTTTCAGTCTGTCTGGTGAGCACATGTACCCTACAGCAAAAATCTGTCTTAATAAATAAATAAAAAATAAAAAAGAATAGCGTTTGTTTGGCAAGTTTGATAGAATGAATAAGTCATTTCTGATCACAAATAGTTTTTCACTCCTGTGATTCTATTCTACTAACTACAATGCTAAAGTAACTTAATGTTTCTAAATTAACAATTCTGGAATATAAGTAGCAATGAAAACCCCCCTTTTAAATATGTAGACTCTGTTCAAAATGTAAACAGACTTTGGGGCCAGCAGGTGGCATGGTGGTTTAAGTTCTTGACTCCAACATGGCAGATTGTGGTTCAAATCCCAAACCCAGCAGCTTAAAAATAATGCCAGGCATGTGTGCTATGTGCCCCAAATCCCAGGAGAATGGAAAAGAGATTTCAGGATTTCTGTGTGGCCATCCCCCATGGGGGGTGATTTCTCACTTTCCCTCTTTCTTTGTCTTTCTTCAGCAAGTATACATGCCCTATGGCAAAACCAAATACATCACACAAACACACACAGACACACACACACACTTTTCAGATTGGCTTAACTGTTAATTCTTAATTTAAGAATTTCTGGATTTGCATTAATATTGTGCTATTGGAAATGCTAATTTTACTTGCTTCTCACAAAAAATTACTTTTTTTATAAAATAGAAAAAGCTAACTAGAGTTTACAACAAACAAAAAAAACAAAACACCAGATTATGGAGTTGGCTACAGTTGTCATAATAAGTATAGAACAAAATATACACAGCCATTTAAATTCGACATTTTTTATTAAGAATTTTTTCCTGGGCCAACCAGTGGCGTGGTGATTAAGATGGCTGGATCCCATAAGGCTGACTGCACAATTCAATTCCCAGACCCAGCGGCTTGAAAAATGCACTGAGTATGCATGCATACCTAAAATCCCCCCAAAAAGGGGGAAATGGAGAAGGGACCATGGTATTACCATTCCTCATGGAAGGTGCTTTTTCTCTGTCTCTGGTGACCTCATGCACCCTTGGGCAAATTTATATATATATACACATACATACACACACACACACACACACACACATATTTTTTAAATTAATATATATTTTTATTTTATATTTATATTTTTATATTTATATTTTATATTTATATTAATATTAAATTAATATATATATTTTTTTAATTAATATATATTTTTCCCCCTGTTTTAAAGTATGTGTGTGAGAGAAGCACCTTCAACAGGGTCTGGTCATGCTATGTCCCCTTTCCCAGGCCATTCAAATTATTAGGATCTGGGGCATGCCTTATGTGTCAGGCATGCTTTCAACTGACCTAGGAATCCAAACTCACAGTCAGCCCTGTGATTTCCAGCAATGCAATTCATTTTGTGGCTGACCAGATGAGGCCCATGTATCTCAAATTAACAGCTGAACTGCTGATTCATTTTTAAAATTTAAACTGTTGGTAAATGACATTGGAAGACTGTAGTCTCTACAGTGTGACATGCCAATGTGGTTGGTCTTTGGTAGGAAAGTACATATCCCATGGAAACACTGACGAGCTATGATATATCATCAGTTTTCTTATTTCACTGTGACACAAATGACTAAAAAAACAATTAAAAATATGCAGATCTAAATTTTAATTACGCAGTGAAACACCTTCGAGAGGAATGAACTATTAAAAACCAAATGAGTTTTAAACAAGAAGTCTGAGAAACCCTTTCACTGATGGTTTTAATGTAGACTATAATTTTATCTGTAAGGGCTTACTTCTTCTATGAGAGCTTATATACCTTCTGATGTTTTTTCTACTTTGGGAACTAAAGGGAAAACTGAATGTGGTAATTTTGTCTGAGGTTCTTAACATAGTCGACACACAGAATTTATTTATTCAGTGTCTTAAACACATAAACAAATTGAGAGAATCCTAGAAAGGAGAAATACAATTTTTAGGATCCTAATAACTTAATCATGCACATTATGTGTGTGTGTATGTGTGTGTGTGTGTATATATATATATATATATATATATATAATCTTATGTATATTACAAACGTATAATGTATGTTATGTATATGTATATATACATATATGTATTTATATAAAACCTTAAGTTTTGTATAACAATTAACTACTGGGTTGTCAGAAAGGTCATGATGCATTTTTGCATAGAAAAAATTGGAAAATACATCATGACTTTTCTTTTTTATTTTTAGAGGTTTTTTTCGCTATAGGGCACGTGCGCTCGCCAGACAGACAGAGAGAGACATAGAGACAGAAAGCGAGAAATCACCCCCCAGGGGGAATGGTCACGTGGCAATCCCTTCTCCTCCATTCTCCTCCTGGGATCTTGGGCACGCACGCACACGCGCTCGGCGTGAGTTTTAAGCCACCGGGTCCGGGACACGAACCACGGTTGACTACGTGGGAGTCCAGCAACATAGCCATTACGCCAACTGCTGGTTCCCAATCATGACTTTTCTAATGACCCATACTATAATAATTGCTATTTTTTTAAGAATGATTTATTTATTTAATTACATTAGTTATTATTATTTTTTAATTTGACCAGATAGAGACAGAGTGAGAGAGAAAGGGAAAGTGAGAAAGCAAGCTGTCAGGTACAGAAATTGAGCCACGGTTAGCCACGTGGGAATCTAGCGTCTTTAACCACCATGCCACCTGCTGGCCCCAATAATTGCTTTTAAAATAAAGCAGGGATACATATTATCATCTGATGATGTTATTTATTGGACTAACATACAGTGTATTCATGCTGAGAAAACTCATTTTGTATGCTCTAATGATACAGTGTGACTAAAAATAAAATAATTATAAATAAATAAACAAAACAGCAATTGTTTTCAAGATAAATAGAAAACAGAAACTTTATCTAGCAAACCAGAAGGCAAAACTAAAACAATGAATATCAGTGTTACTCTTGTACTCCTTATCATTCAAGTCTTCTCATTGGCAAAACCTCGTGGACTATGGTAGATAGTGTTAGTGGAACTAATAGACTAAGAATCTGAGATGCTGATCTGAGAACTTGTTAGCTGTGTCTGCTTTAGGAAGCTTATGTCTCTCACATGTTTATGCATAAAGGAAGCAAACTAAAGTTTACCTGGAAATCTTCTAATTATTTGACATAATCCTTCTCTTCTGCACAGCTGATGTTGTATTTCTGGTAATACATTTACCTGAAAAGAATAAAAAAGATTCTAGTGAGCTAGGCATTCATAAAAGATAAAACAGTGCTGGCCCATAGCCTAGTGGTTAAGAGAGCTGAATCCCACATGGCTGACTACAGTTCAAATCCTGGCCCCAGAGCTTTGAAAAACACAAGGCACGTGTGTATGCATGCTCAAATCCCAACAGGATAAAGCAATGGAGGAGATGTACGAGAAGGATTGCAGCACCACCATGCCCCATGAGGTACTTTCTCCCTCTTTCTCTCTGATTTTCTCTGGCAAGTGCAAGCATCCTCTGACAATCAAAAATGAAAAAAAAAAAAAATAGAGCAAGAGAAACACGAGAAGCTCAGAGAGTATAGATATACAGTACTGTCTACACCATCCACTCCCTTCCTCAAATTTCTGCAAGCCAACATTGAAACTCAGAATAATAAAGAGGCTTATTTTGATAACATAAAATAAAATCTTATCCTTAGAAATCCTCCAAATATTTGGAATACTTTTTAAAATCATTATATTTCAAAGCCATGATTTTGCTACATATGAAAAGAAATACTTACGGCAAATGTATTATAGTAATGTAAATAACTTGATACATAAAATAAAAAGTACTAAACATACCTCAAAGTCAACTAAACTCTAAAGTTCAGTGATTTTTCAACACATAGCTATTTAGTGATTCAATGTTAACCTTGTTCCAAAACTTTATGTATAGTCTTCAGTTTATATTGAAATGTGTTGTTGATTCCAAATACAAAACCCGGTCATACACAATTTTATTTTTTTTGAGGGAGAGATTTTTTTGCTATGGGGCATGTGTGCTCATATGAGAGACAGAGGGAGACAGAGACTGAAAGCGAAAAAACACCCTCCAAGGGAAATGACCACGCCACAATCCTTTTTTCTCCACTCTCCTCTCTGGATTTTGGGCGAGTATGCACACATGCCCAGGCATGAGTTTTAAGCCACCTGATCTGGGACTCGTTCTGTAGTCGACTACATGGGAATCCAATGATGTAACCATTACACCATCTATTGGTCCCCAAAACTCTATTTTGACAAAAAAAATTGTTTTTAGAAAGCTTTATAAATATTGTCATGAATTCAAACATTCGTTTTAGCTCAAAAAGAAGGGAAAAATATAAGCAAGTTTAATTTTCTCCTCTCCTCTTGTAAATGTACAGACTGATGAATGAGATCTCATTAGCTAAATTTCTTTTTTCTTTTTTTCAGGTTTTTTTTTTTGTTGTTGTTGTTGTTGTTTCTTTTTTGCCATAGGATGTGTGCACACACCGGATAAGACAGATACAGAGAGAGGGAAAGTGAGAAATCACCCCCCAAGGAAGATGGCCACTCAGAAATCCCTTTTCTTCCAGACTCCTCTAGGGATCTTGGGCATGCATGCATGCACACATGCCCAGTGTTATTTTCAAGCCATGAGGTCCAGGACTTGAACCATGGTCTGCCATGAGAGAATCCAGCTGCCTTAACCACCACACCATCTGCTGGCTAAATTTCAAAACCAATGTCGAATATGATAAGGCCTTGTTAAAACCAACAGAAAAAGATCAGTATGAATTAGCTTGGAAATCAGATTATTTTTGAGACATTATTGATTACTTTCAAATTAATTCACTCAAGTCAACCAAAGTAATGTCATTTTTTCTACTGTGTCTGTTGGCATGACAGATGAGAAGACCATAGCTACAGCTGGAGGAAGGAGAAGCAATAGCACATAGGGGTTGCCGTCCCACTTCTGGCACTTAACAAAGTCAGCACCTTGAACACACCAGTTTGCTTCTCTTTTTCAATTTCTTCATTTGTAAAATAAAGCATTTAGAGCATTTTGATCACTAAATCCTACTTCAAGTCTAAGATTTGATCAATTCAATAAATTACTGCTGTTAAAAAAGTATTCATTTATAGTTCTTTGAAACGGTTCACACATTAAATCTCAAACTCTTACAATTAGATCACTGTTTCATATATTTGGCCCAGTTTTCCCCATTAATAGCTAGAAGAAGGTCAAATTTCAGTCCGGGTCTTATATGAATGAAGCCCAAGCTTCAGCAGAATCTATTCTTGTGATCCAGCCTAGTAACAACCCTAAATGCCCATTGTGGAAACCTACAAAGATACCGAAATCTAAGTCACTACATTTTCTTGCACTGGAAATCCAAAAAGCACTGTAATTGTAGTATACTTCTGATCTTAGCATGTCTACTTTTATCAAATTCGAAAGTGACAAAGTTCAGGTATTAAATGTAGAAAAGGTGTCTAAAGTGTCCCTCTAAATTCAAATGTTGAAACTTAATCACCAATGTGATAGTACGAAGAGGTGGGAGCTTTAGGAGAGCCCTTAAGGTTGGAATTAATGGGGACTGGCAGATGCCGTAATGGTTATGCTGCTGTACTTCCATCTGGGTGACTGTGGTTCAAGTCCCAGACCTGGCAGCTTGAAACTCATGCTGGGTGTATGTACATGCATGCCCACAATCCTGAGAGGGGTGTGGAGGAGAAAGGACTGTGGCGTGGCCATCCCCTGCCAGGGGGTGATCTCTCACTTTCTGTCTCTCTGTCTCTCCAGCCTATGTGCCCTATAGCAAAAATCTCTCTAAAAAAAAAAAAAAGAGAATGAGATTAATGAATTCCCTTATAAAAGAGGCCTCAGAGAGCTGCCTGGCCTTTTTGCCTTTCCACCTTCCATCACATGAGGACAAGGCAATGAAGTGCCATCTTGAGATCACAGTGAGCCTTCACCTGATACCAAAAATGTCAGCACCTTAATCTTGGACTTACAGCCTCCAGAACTGTGAAATGTAGATTTCTATTGTTTATAAATGACCCAGTTTTAGCTATTTTTAAAATAATAACTTGAACAGACTAAGATGAAGAACTTTTAGAAAGCCTAAACTCTTCAATCCAGAATTCCTAAAAAAGCTGTAGGAAAGGGACAGAGCATGACAAAAGTATGGAGAAATCATAATAGAGATTTTTTTTTTTCAATTTAACACACAAGGAACTTTTTAACATTAGATTGTGAGAGCCTCAATAGTCAATATAATTGAATAATTTTTCCCACATAAGGCAAAATCACTCAGTTGCTAGTGACTTAATAGAATTTTTTTAACAACAGAAGCATTCAGAAAGCATTTAGCATTAGCTGAATAACTTCAAAGGCCATACACTAACTCAGGTTTCTTTCTAACCCTCTCTTAAAGGACCCAGAGCCAGCAGTCTACCATTGTGAATGCCTGGAGCATCCATGGTTCTGCTAGCCCATCCTAAGCAAAGCAAAAGCAGTAGAAGGGTCCTGGTAAAATGGACAATCGTCACTGCACCAATGGTCCAGAAGAAGAGTACAGCTTGCACACATTTCAGGCAGAGGATAGGTCGCTGTGTCCTATCAAAGAGATGGACTTTCATGAGAGACATTAAGTCAAAATGATAAACTGACTCAGGATCAATAAAGCACTTGCTTCAAAGTTCAGAATGAAGCCAAAGAAAGCAACTGCTCTATGCCTCTACCTTCTAGTTATCCCACCCTCCCTCCCATACCCTCTTCCTGACTTGTTCCTCCAGAGTGTGCCCTTAGAATTCCAGAGTTATGGGTGACATAACCATGGCGATATAATGCCGGAAGTATTGACTCTGTTCTACTCTGTAATGGAGCACCAAATTAAGTAGTTAAACTGAGGAATTCAACAAAGAGAATTAAAAATATTCAAGGGTCATGGGGCATACAGCTGGAGTAAATCAACAATATTACACAGACTTTAACTTCTTAATTATTAAACATAATGTGCTCTTACATCCTAGTGCTTTTTATTTTCATCATGAAATATATAAGACTTGCATTGTTATCAAGTGGTACATTATCAAAGGAGCTTTAATTTGGATTAGCTGACTTTTTCGGGTATGAGGAGCTTCTCCAGCTTAACACTGCAGTAATTATTTTTTAATAGACGTTTCTTAGAGTAGTTGTAAATTCACAACAAGGTCAAAGGTACAGAGATTATTCATATGGTTCCTGCTCTCATACATGCCAAAATTCTCCCATTATCAACACCCCCCTCCAATAGAATATCTATTACACTTGGTGAATCTACATGACATATCAGGGTCACCCAAATAATCTCTTTTAATATGTATATACCAATTTCTTATTTGACTTGAATGCTTTATGTACACACATGTGTATGAGTGTGTATTTATATATAGACAACTTCTTTTTTAATTTGGCACAAAAACTTTCATATCTTTGAGAAGATTAGGATGTACACATATAATGATAATGATGTTCAAAATCTGAGGTATGTCTAAGCTATCAAATTGGGAGAAAGGGAATGTGCATTTAAAAAGATTTCAATCCTGGGAACAGCAGTTTGTGTAATGGCTGTCACTGGACTCCCATGTAGTTGAACATGGTTTGAGTCTCGGACCTGGTGACTTAAACTCATGCCGGGCACGTGTGCGTGTGTGCCCAAGATCCCAAGAGGAGAATGGAGGAGAAGGGATTGTGGCATGGCCATCCTCCCTAGGGGGTGATTTCTAGCTTTCTGTCTGTCTGTCTGTCTTTCTGGCGAGTGCACGCACCCTATAGCAAAAACAAACAAAATACCTCTCCAAATAAATAAATAAATAAATAAATAGGTTTCAATCCTAACATACCTTCTTCAGTCCTAATCTATGATAATCTACATCTAATCTGCTGTTGTTGAATATTGTTAGAAGTAAAAGTAAACAAAACAAAACAAAAACACCTTCTCCTTTTTATTTATTTATTTTTTTTTTAGTGGCCAGAGGGCACATGCATTTGCCAGGGAAAGAAAGAGAGAAATGCCTCAAGGAGGAATGGTCATGTCTCAATCCTTTTTCTTCTATTTCTTCATCTCATCAAGATTTTAGGCATGCACACCCAGGCGTCCATGTTTTTCACGCCATCAGGGCTGGGATTCGAACTCTGGTTGATCATATGGGACTCAGCTCCCTATGCATATCATTTAACTGCTGCTATATGGGGCTGACTCCAAATTAATTCTTCTTCAAAGACATATTCCAATTAATAAAAACAAACATACAGTACTAGTTATGAATATTTTAAGAGTATCATACATTTTTTAAAAAAACTTAAACTTCTGTGATATCATTAACTCCTTAAGGAGAGTAGACATTTAAATTTGAACTCTTTATAAAATATAAGCACTTGAAGAAAACAAAATTTTGTGTTCACTCTCATGAACATTGAGAGTGACACATACCACACATCTTAAGGAAATACTCTTTTCCCTCATATTTGTGTAGACATTAATGCCTTTTTTTTTTTATCAAATATCAGACTTTCTCCCAAAGCCATTCAGGATCATCTACAAGGAAAAGAATGAATGACAAGGAATGAGGAGACCAAGCTACACAAAGGAAAAATGTGTCCCCCACTCCAGCTGCTCCGTGTCTCTCAGGTGCAATGATCAGTCCATCAGATTCACCTGAAAATACCCTGGCATGCTTTCAGCTAAGAGCCATTATAGTAGTTCTTGGGGCTCCAAGTACTAAAAACAGCATCCTGGTTTTAGGGACTGCTAATCCTAGAAACATTTAGAGCTAGAAATGAATCCCTCTGCTTGTAAAACACTAGCCCCTATCTATCTGAGGTGAGATACAGCCCCAGTGACTCAATTTAGTTCTCAATTTAACTTCACTTTTAGCATCACATGGGCCAATATGCATTCTTTTAACTGCCAGAAGGCACATGCATTCGCTATAGAGGGAGAAAGAGCATGTCAAAACACACATACAGTGTGGAACAGTCACACTGCATCCTTTCTCCTCTGCTTCTCTATTCTGTCAGGATTGGGGGCACACATGCCTTTGCTCCTGGGCTAGGATTTGAACTGCAGTCAGCAACGAGGACTCCAGCTCAATATGGTTTTAATTTCATGTTACTATCCTCCTATTAGAAAGATTCCTGGCCATCTGTTTTCTGTAACAGAACATATGAGCATTTTCACTAAGCACAGAAACTACTATACAAAGCTCGACTGTGATCAATAATCCTAATTCGAGCAGGTGCCTATGTTCATTCTAAGGTCAATGATAATCCCACAATGTTCCAAATGAATTTGAATCAACTTCTATTTTGAATATTTACATTGTTTACATAAGTCATAGCTCATAAGGCTTTCAATTACTCATGTTCCAAAGTGATAATTATCTACATATGTCATTTCAAATTTGTGTATTTTTTTTATTCCCCCAAAGGGGATGCGCCATTCCTGGAAGTACTGCTGTAAAATTTGCATATATTTTAAGAATATCCGTTAGGTTAGTCGGTAAGTACAGAGCCCAAATATGTATTTCAAAAAAGTTCTAGGAACATGATTAAGAAAATAGAAATTTGGGGCCAGCCACTGGCATGATGCTTCAGGTACTGGACTCCCTCATGGCTGACCCCAGTTCGAGTCCCAGACCTGGCAGTTTGCTTTCTTACTCTCTTTTTCTGTCTCTCTCTGTTGAGCACATGTGCCTTCTAGCAAGTTAAGATAATAATAATAATAAAATTAAATAAATAATTCTTAATAAGAAAGAAGACAGAAACTTGAAGGAAGACTTTGAGCCTGAATTCTGGTTGCTTCATTTATTTGTTATGAGGCCTCAGACAAGTGTCTTATCATCTCCGTGCTTCAGTCTTCTCCTCTTTAGAGAATGGCCCTAAGTAAATATGTAAGTGCTCAGAAGGGTCCCTGGCCCATAGCAAAATGTGTTAGTGTTGCTATTAATATTTGTCATTTCTATCTTCAACATTCAGTGGTCGCTGTATCTCACCACCCTCGGCTAGTCCAAGTCAACTTCATCTCCTGTCTACGTTACTGCAATGGCTACTTCGGACTTTGATCACTATATGTAGCTTATTTCAACACAGCACCTAGAAAGGTCCTAAAAATACAAATGGACTCATTTGTCACCTCTCTGGCCCAAATCCTCCAGCAACTGCCCACCTTTCCAAGAGGAAAATCATAGTCCTTACAAGGGTCTCCATGGCCCTCCTCACCAGCACCCCGATTCCAGGGACATCTTTGCTATCAGTTCTTACTACCTCACCCTGTTTCAGTCAGAAAGTACTCCTTGTTTTCCTCACACAAACAACTATACCTCTTTTAACTATATACTCCTGTTGCTTCTTTGCTCTGTGACTGTGTGGCTTTAACCCAGACAATGGCATTGAAAGCTTCCGGTCTTCCAGGCCTTGCTCAAATATCACTTTCATGGTGGAACCTTCCCCATTTATTTCCTCTAAACCTCAACCCTTCTGTATTTTCTCTTCTTGCTTTATTTTTCTCCTTAGAACTTTTACCATTTAATTTGTTACATTTTTATGTGGTGATCTTTTTCTCCTTCTCTCTCTCCATAAACCTTCAAGCTACATAAAAGCAGGATTTGTGTTTATATCGTTAATGGTTGTGTTCTCCATATTTAAATCTGAGACTGGTGTGAATGGTTAATAAATAATGAGAGAAAGAATAAGAGCATAAATGAATCAATAAGTGTATGCATAAATGAATAAATGAATGAGTTGATAAAGTAACAATGTAAAGTTACTGAGCTATTCTGCAAGGAAAGCCTTTCAGGTCTCCTGTGGTCTCTCCATTTTGATAAGTGGTACTGCTGCAAACTTAGTGTAAAAGTTACCCTACAGGTAAGATGTTTATTGTGTGAGACTTCTCCTGTTTTTCAAATAAAGGGAACTTAGACATGTCACAGTTATAGAAAAATTTGGCAGTTTCTGAAATATTATAAAAAATATTTTGCTGAAGTTTAAAGTTTTAGAAAGTTTATAAAGTTTCTGAAAGTTTAACTTATCTTTACTATATGAATGATCTAGCACGCTCCCTTGCAACAACAACAAAAAAAGTACATTCACACAGAAACTCATATGCAAATACTTATGACAACGTTGTTCATCAGGTCCATAAACTAGAACCAATTCAGATATTCTTTAGCCAGTGAATGAATAAAAAAACTGTGGGACTTGGGACTAGTAGATGGTGTAATGCTTACATTGCTGGACTGCCATGTAGTCGACCACAGTATGAGTCCTGGACCTGCTGCTTAAATTTACGCTAGGGGTATGTGTGTGTGTGTGTGTGTGTGTGTGTGTGTGTATGTGCATACCCAAAATCCAGAGAGGAGAATGGAGAAGAAGGGACAGTAGCCTGGCCATGCCCCCTGAGGGGTGATTTCTGGCTTTCTGTCTTTCTGTCTGTCCTTGTCTCTCTGGTGAGCACAAGCACCCTATAGCAGAATCTCTCTTAAAAACAAACAAACAAACAAACAAAAAGTCAACTGTGGCATACCCATAAAATATTAATAGAATATTATTCAGCAATAAAAAAGAATGAACTCCTGGCTCATGCAACAACATGAATGGATCTTAAATGTGCTAGCTAAAGTGAAAGAAGTCAGACCCTAAAGGCTACAAACGATATGATTCCATCTCTATGTGATTCTGGAAAAGAGGAACCTGTAGGGATAGAAAATAATTCCGTGGTAGCCAAAAGTAGGGGATCACAGAAGGGCATAACTTCAAAGGAACAGCACAGGCACATTTTGGGGATGATAAACTATTCTGGATCACGATTGAGAAAAATGTATACATGACCATGCATTTGATAATTTCCACAGAACTAAACCACAAAGAATGATTTTACTATAGGCAAATGAAAAAAAAAAAAAAAAAAAAAAAAAAAAAAAAAACTCAACTTAGATTTGTGGTGAGGGTTGAGGGAGTGTCGGATCCCAAATAATATAAATTGTAGCAAATGACCCAAACTAAACAGTCACAGTGGAGGGAGAAAAGAAGTGAATTACCCTAATATACTTCAGAAAACAATATTTTGTGTGGCTAGTGTAAGACAAAAGACCAAACGCAGATTTTACTTTTCTTGGCAAATTTGTTTCTCACAAGGATAAGGGCTAATGATTCTGAAACTAATGTATGTGTAGACTAAGGTTGACAAAATAAGGAAAAAAGCCTAAATATGAGATCCAGTTTTCTCACTGACTGAAAAAGTTATGAATAAGAATAAGAGGGTAGGCCAGTCCTTGGCAGAATGGTTACTGTGCTAGATCCCACATGGCCGACTGTGTGGTTCAAGGCTGACCTGGAGGTTTGAAAGATGCACCAGTGTATGTGTGTGCATACCCCAAATTCCCAGATAAGAATGAAGGAAAAGGGGGACCAGCAGTTAGCGTAATGGCTATGTCGCTGGACTCCCAAGTGGTTGACCGTGGTTCAAGTCCCGCACCCGGTGGCTTAAACTCACGCTGAGTGTGTGTGTGTGTGCGTGCCCAAGATCCCAAGAGGAGAATGGAGAAGGGATTGTGGCGTGGCCATCCCCCTTGGGGCGTGATTTCTCATTTTCTGTCTCTTTGTTTCTGTCTGTCTTTCTGGCGAGCACACGCACCCTATAGCAAAAACCTCTCCAAAAAAAAAAAAAAAAAAAAAAAAAAAAAAAGAATGAAGGAGAAGGGATGGTGGCATAGCCATCCCCCTTGAGAATGATTTCTCATTTTCTCTCTGGTGAATACACACGCCTATAGCAAAACTAAAAAGAAAAAGGAAAAGGCTACAGTCAGTCTTGTGGTGCTGATTTCAGTCAGAGATACAGTATGGATCATCCTTTCAATATACAAACATATACATAGATACAGACATAAATACAGACGCATGCATACACTTGCACTAGTAGACATGCATACATTTCCCAGCCCTGTCCACACAAATAGACTGATACCTGAGCAGCAATGAGCACACCTAGTGCTTAGATCTTGGTTCTAAATAGCTTTCTCCAATTATTAGGTCATCGGGAAAGTCATGACACATTTTGGTATATTTTTCTATGCAAAAAATGGTGTCATGACTTTTCCGACAACCCAATAAAAGAATGCTGATTCCTGGAGAAGTGGGTGAGTACAGGCTGGGACAGGGAACGTACAAGGTGAGTTGGGAGCATCAAGTGGTGTTTGAAAGTAAGAAAGTGCACAAGAAAGGAAGGACATGTATGTGAAAAGCACAGAGGTCAAAATGAAAGAGTTTTCAGTGGCCAAAGTTGGAACAATTTGAGCAAAAAGAATAACGATGCCACTGAATGATGATTAATACTCTTAGCATCAATAAATATCTATTAGTTCAGTCTGATATACATAAAGTATTGAACAAATAAATAAATGTAGGAGAAAAGACTACCTTTCTTATAGAATTGGAATTAACTCCAAAGAATTACAGAGGATAATGGTAGGAGGAACGAGAAAAATAGAAAATCACCATTAGGGAACCAGCAGATGGCATAATGGTTACATTGCTGGATGCTCACGTAATCAACCATGGTTCAAGTTCCACATCTGGTGGCTTAAAACTCATGCTGGGCATGTGTGCATGCGTGCCCAAAATCCCGAGAGAAGAGTAGAGGAAAAGGGATTGCAATGAGGCCATCCGTCCTGGGGGTTATTTATTGCTTTCTGTCTCTCTGTCTCTCTGGTGAGTGCACACTCCCTATAGCAAAAATAGCTCTAAAAAACAAAAAAGAAGAAAAGAAAAGAAGAGAAAATCACCATCAAAACAGTAGTATACCAGAATAATAATTGTTGTGGGCAAGAGCCAGGCAAGATCTCGAATATTAGAATTAGTGGACAATAGTTCAAGGAGAAAGCAGGATAGTCACATCGCCTCAAAGTATACCTCACAAGATATTCATTAATTACAAGAAGAAAAACAGTGATTCCGCAGTGTTAAAAAGCAGACACCACTTTGGCCAGTAAGAAAAGTTAACGTCGGTAATAATAAGATATATGAACATCCTGTAGTCACTGACATTTCATATCAAGAAGGTCATATCACTTCAGGGGGACTCTTCCCAAAAATCTGTGACTTCATGAGAAATCCATATTGAAATAAATTTAATAAAATCACTGACCAATACCCCAATGTCGTGGTTATGAAGGAAAAAGAGAAACTCTCAGAGATTGGAGATTGAAGAGACATAAAACTAAATGTAATGGCGGGCACTAGATTAGATCCTGGAACAGAACACGGCCATCCATTTTTTAAAAAAATGATGAAACCCAAATTATGTTTACAATTTAGTTAGTAATTGCATCAATGTTTATTTCTTCATTTAGGAAAATGTACCATGGTTATATAAGAAGTTAATTAGAATAAGCTCAGTGAAGAGTACATGGGAAATCTTTGTTTCAATTTTGCGACTTTTCTGTAAGTCTAAAGCTGTTTGAAAATAAAATGTTAAAAAAGAGAATCTCAGCCGAGTTACCAGTGCAACGTGTAATTTCCCTTTTTAACTATTTCTCCCACATCCTCCTTCTTGCTTCTCCATTGCCAACACTGGCTGATCTGTCCTGTGTTCTCCTCATCACATATTCCACTGGTCTCTCATGACTCACATGCAAATTTAAAACTAGCAAGTATCTTGGAGACTGTCCAGTGTCTAATCCTTTTTCATTTCAGGAAAAGATATTGAAGTCTACAGAGATTAACGTGGCCTCAATCCTTTGGATAGTGAGCAGTGGTGCTCAAGCCCCAGGGAGGGAGGAATATCAGACTCACAGAGTTTTTTTTTTTTTTTTTTTTTTTTTTTTACAGGGCATGTGCGCTCGCCAGAAAGACAGAGAGAGACAGAGAGACAGAAAGCAAGAAATCATCCCCCGGGGGGATGGCCATGCCACAATCTGTTCTCCTCCATTCTCCTCTCAGGATCCTGGGCACGCACACACACGTGCCCAGTGTGAGTTTAAGCCACTGGGTCCGGGACTTGAACCACAGTCGACTACATGGGAGTTCAGCGACATAGTCAGTACGCTAACTGCTGGTTTCAGACTCACAGAGTTTTTATAAGTGACTTTATACTGCTAGGCTGTAAACCATTCATTTGGGGGGTCCAGAAACAAAGTGAAAAACTGAGTTGGGCAGAGAAGCAATCTGCCTGTTCTGTGCTGAACCAAGTTGAGTTCCACTTCAGATAGAACTGAGGGAATGCGAGGACTTTGAGCACCACAAGAAGTTGGCAGCTGTAGGTGGCACCCTGAGCAGAGAACATAGCTATCACAGGCACATTAGTGGCGACCGCAGTGGTTAGAGTGATTCTCTAGTGCCTTTGGTCTACTGGGCTGAAGTGGGAGGCTGGAGCAGCACATGGAAGATACTATTTCTAAATACATGAATGGGGAGATAGATAGGATGGCTTCTCAGGGTGACCTGCTTTGGCTAACAGATGTCCATACCAATGTTGGTGTAACCTTATTTGTCATTAGCTAGTGAAGCCTGGCTTGCATTTGTAGATGACAAGGGAGTGAATAAACAGGATGGTTGAATATAAAATTAGAGATGTGTATGTATGGAAGTATGGAAGTATCTAGAAGGGGCAGGCAAGGACATATATATACCCGTAGTACATAACAGTGGTGCTGAGACTCACTGACCTGAGGAGCTAACATCAGGGGGTTTCATTCTTGACACTATTACTTGACACTATATTGGACCAATGATTCTTCGTTGTGAGCAGTATGCAATATTTAGCAGCATCTTTGGTTTGACCTATTTATGCCAATAGCACACGTTCTCCCCTACTGTGACAGAACTGAAAATGTCTGCAGATATTGTCAAATATTGCCAAAGAATGCAGAATCTTTCCTGGTTAAAAATCACTGAGATAGGGAGAGCTGAGAAAGAACATTCCAGGCAGATAGAACAGTAAGAGTGAAGGAATGTGGCCGAAAACAGCATAGACATTGAGGGAACAATACACAGCTTAATATCATTTGCAGCATGTCATCCAAGCTAGAAAGAGATAGAAGAAGAGTACTTGTAGGCCCAAGGTACCCACAAAGAACCTTGAATAGTTTATTGTGCTAAATATTTGCCATTTTATTCTCTAGATCTCCCCACCGTGCTCTGTTCCCAGGAGGCTGACTCTTACAATGAGTGACATAACTGAGACTCTATTGCCTTTTAACTACCAGTTGGCTTAGACCAATGGAAGTGTTGGCAAGTAGTTGGAGGATGGGAGTAGAGAGACTTGGGGTACTTATCCCCAAGGCCCCCCTTTCTGCTGGCCTGGGATTTGGCAATGGTTACTTTCCTCTAAGTTTATAGTTTTCTTTCCTTCCCAGTGACACCTCTTTCTTGGCTCCAGCTCATTAGCTCCTGGCTACACCATTGTTTCTACACAGCCATTTCTTATAATGCTGCTGGTCCCTGAGTGCCTCACTAGTTTGTTTGTTTTCCTGCCAAAATCTCTATAAATAGATATTTCATTCATTTTTCTTCAGTTACCCCTTTCAAGTATGGCATTTGCTTGTTTCCTGCAGGAAAACTATTATACAACAAATATTGTAGATTTTCTCCTAGAGTTGAGGGAAAGCCATTCAAGATTTTAAACACAGGAGTAACAAGGTTAGTGCACAATTTTATACTTTTCATCTGGTCACTGTGGGCAGGATGGATTTGAGGATCAAATATTTGCTTCAGAAAAATTAGTGAGGGCCCAGCTTAGATGGCACAGCCTGCAGTGCCAGGGGCCACATGGCCCCACACAGGTTTAGATCCCAGGATTGGCCTGAAAACACGCCAACGGCATGCATAGGCGCCCAAGATCCTGAGGAGCTGGAGGATTGGGTAAAGGGGGTCACAGCATGATGAGACTCTGCCTCAGCTGTTTTCTCTCTCTGCCCTTCTCTTTCTCTTTTTCTTGTATGTGGACACAAGAGTATGGTGCACATGCACACACACACTCTATCGTTTAAAAACAAACGATATAAGGCAAAACCGAACCAAACAAAAAGCAGTGAGGGGGATTTAGTAATAATCTGGGTGAGGAATGGTGACTAGCTGAACCAAAATAAAGGTGGTAAGTATAGAGCGCAGGTAATAACTCTGAGAAATATTGAGTAGCTAAATTCCTTAGAACCAGCAGTTGATCAAATGTAGATGACAAGAGAGAGGAAGGGTTTGAGAGGAGCAGCCAAGTTTCTATTTTAAGAGATGATGGAGTGGTTGACTATACTTAAGCTCAACTGAACAGAAGCTCATAAAGCTTCGGAATGCAAGAACTGAAGTGAATTCACTGGGGAAAACAATGAGTGAGTGTTCACCATGTTGTGTTTGAGGTGTCTGTGGGATATCCAACGAAGATGTTCAGTAGGCCTGAAGCCTGGGAAAGTGCTCTCATCTTTAGATCTTGACTTGGGATTCATTAACTACCAATGGTAGTTAAAATTCTGGGACTAGTGTTAGGAAAGACAGGCGTTTACAGAACAGGCAGAGAAAAGGTGACTATAAAGAAACAGAGAAGGAATGGCCAAAGACGGACAAATAGTCCCAAAAGAATGTGCTCAGTGCAAAGGACAAGGGTGTTAGAAAGAGTCAGAAGAAGGAAGGTGCTATCTAGACTGTCAACTCTAGAAATATTGGTAGGTCAGTGTAGGAGGCTACAGCGCCAACTAGGGTCTAAAACTATCACTATTGGTTTTGTATTTTTCTCACAGATTTGTTACAGGTATCAATGATAGGTAAATTGTTCAACACAGTGACTGAGTACATTGTAGACTTTGGATAATATGCAGTTAACTTTTCAACAGTATTTCACGAAATTCTACCCAGTATAGATAGTAAAAAAAAATGTCAATTTTAAGAGTTAATAAGAAATTATAGGGCTGGCTCTGGAGCCTGGTGGTTAAGGCGGCTGGATTTCACATGGTCAGCCATGAGTTTCAAGTCCCGGGTCCAGCGGCTGCAGAGACACAGCAGTGTGCATGTGTGCTGGCCCTAAATCCCCAAAGGAGGGAGAGATGGAAGAGAAGTGAGAGCTGTGTGACCACGCCCTCCTCTCCCTGTCTGTCTCACTGTGGTAACACAGGCCTCTTCTAGCAATAAATAAATAAGAAATTAAAAAATGGAGAAGAAAAATTGCAAAAATATTCTTGCAATTTAAGATACCAACTTAAGTTTGAGAAAATCCAACCAGTTATCTAGAAAATAATAACTCATCTAGATTGGACAAGCAAGTGGCCCAGGCAAGCAATACTCAACAGGGTGCAGACTTCTAGATGAAGGGTGGATCCCAATGCATAAAAGAACAGTATTGGCAGCAACAGAAGCTGAGGCAGATCTTAGTTCATCAAAAATGGTGACCGTCTTATGATAAGGTGTATAAGAAAGGTCTGACCAGCCGGAACTTTCTCTGAAAATATAATGGTTCTAATATTTCAAGACTTCTTTGAGCAGAAACAGCGGGGCTAGTAACCATAAGATTGGTAAGATCTGTGCACATTTTGCGAGACTTTACCTTTTGATGTAAACCTAACTGGCACAGGTCCTGCTTGGATATGCATGGTTTTCCATCAGCATTTCTAGAAGACAGGCAAATGAGCAGATCCCAAGAGCCCAAGTCACCTAATAACAAAAGAGTATTGAAAAAAATTTTATCAGCTATTTTAAAGGTATCATTTAGTTCCTCAGATTAAAGAATGTGATTATTTAAATCCTAAAACACAAGTCATAGTAATTCTGAATATATATGTATGTGTATGTATGTGTGTACATACATACACATATATGTATGTGTGTATACACATAAAATATATACATTTTATGTGTATATATATATATATATATATATATATATATAAAATAACTCAAACTCACAATTCAACTATTGTGTCTTCAGAAAAGTCACGACTCACTTTTGCATAGAAAAGTATGGAAAAATATGTCGTGACTTTTCTGACAACTCAATGAAATGTAATCTTTTAAATTTAGTGGGCCTAATATCTTCATATTTAATATCATATTCCAGGGAATAGTCAATGATCTGAAGAAATATAAAATTCCTTGAAAAGGCTGATGTTAGAATACTTTATTTGAGTCACTAGTTTCATATATAAAGTCTTACTTGGTGATTGGGAGGAAAGGATATCATAAACTCTTTTAAGATATAAGAGAGAGTTGTAAAATCAAATAATGATAAGAAAACAAAAGACCATATATTTTATTCTGAGCTTGGGTGTCACCACTATTTTTCATAGTAACATCAAATATACTTTTATAAGATTTCTTACAAAAAAAGAAAGTCATGCTAGGTCAAAAATAAAAATTCAACGAAAACAGAAAAAACAGGTTTTGTATAAAAGAAAATTTTGATCTAGCTGTAACAGTAGAGTTCAGTTTAAGATGCAATACGAAACATAATATAGACCAAAACAAATGATACTTCAGTGATTTCATCAAGGACAAAACTCTGTCAATCACTCATAATAACTTGTCAAAATAATCTCAGAACAGTATATTCTTGTATAATAATTGAACATGGTGCATGTGCTCACCAGAGAGAGTGAGAGAGAGAGACAGAGACAGAGAGAGAGAAAGTGAAAAATTATCCCCCGGAGGGACATCAACACCACAATCTCTTCTCCTTAATTCTCCTCTTGGGCTTTTGGGCATGTATGCACATGTGCCTGGCATGATTATCAAGCTACCAGTCCAGGCCTTGAACCATGATCAGCCACGTGGGAGTACAGTGCCCTAACCACTACACCACCTGCTGGCCTCTGCAGTTCAATTTTTATGTTACTTAGAGACAAGTTACAAATAGATATCTCAAAAATAACCAGAAAGAAAAATACACTGGAAAGTGTATAAAAGAATGGGTATTCTTCAGAAAATTTTTCCTATTTTGGATGGAAATGCAACTTTAAAAAATTAAAACAATTTCTATACACATTGTTTCTTTTGTTGACCGATCCTGAGTTTTTTTTAAAGTTCCTTTGAGAAACTATACCAGACCTCACCAGTCATCTCTTGCTTCTACAAAGCTAGGAAATAACTAACGTCTTCAAATACCTCTTGTTTCAAATTTCCCAGAAGAATTTCCCACGTGAGAAGCATGGCGCTCCCAAAGAAAGACTTTCCGAAAGAAAGAATCGATGCAGAGGAAGTATCTAAGACAATTAGGAATGAAATTTCACTGTCTACCAATCAAGTCCTCTTCACTTTTACAAGCCCTGTGCTGAATGAGCTATTGGTCCTCTTTTTAGCTGTCCTTTTGCTGGAAGGAAAACTTTTCTAGCAAACAAAAGAATTCAGGAACTGAATCCAGACAAATATCCAAGTTTTTGTCCTAAAGATTCTTTGTTTGCTTGTGTTCCAAGATACTGCAAGTGAACATAATAGTTCAAAAGGACCAGGGAAATGAAGCAGGAGGGTTTCAGAATGAGAGAGTCACATCCGTTTAAGAGCCATCAGGACTGGGGACCAGCAGTTAGCGTAATGGCTATGTCGCTGGACTCCCATGTAGTCAACCGTGGTTCGAGTCCCGGACCTGGTGGCTTAAACTCATGCCGGGCACGTGTGCGTGCGTGCCCAAGATCCCGAAGGAGAATGGAGGAGAAGGGATTGCGGCGTGGCCATCCCCCCTGGGGGGTGATTTCTCGCTTTCTGTCTCTCTGTCTCTCTCTCTCTGTCTGGCGAGCGCACGTGCCCTATAGCAAAAACCTCTCCAAAAAAGAAAAAAAAAAAAAAAAAGAGCCATCAGGACTTAGGCTTGGAAGGTCTACTCTGCTTCATACACCCTCACTTTGAAAAAAACGTCACACTGATTTCTATGGCTAAAACCAAATTCTGTATAATGGTTCTAATACTTTATTTAAAATATGCACCTAAGTTTTTTAGCCCAAACCTTCTGAGTTAGATTCAAAGGGAAACACGAAGACAACTTCTGTTCTCTATTATTTATAGCCCAGGAAATACTAACATCCTGAAAGAAACCCCCTGTCATAAGATTCCTAACTAAATATTTTAAGAAGATAAGGATATGCAGAGAAAGGGATTTCAAAACATGAACCGCATTGTTAGAATCTTAAAAATAGAGTCCATGTCTTATTCCCCTAAGTTGGAGGCATGCCGCTACCCTCACGATCCAAGGGGCATATTCACAATTTCTAGAGTAGATGAGAAGAAAGATATATTTAAGCCATGACTGTTTAAAATTAGAAGATACGTTTCAATTATTCAAATCATTCGATTTACTAAGAACTTCCCATGAACAGAACATTGTATAGAAATATTAAAATAAGTAGCAAAAAAAGAGCAGTCACCCCCCCACAGCAATCTATCAAGAAATCTAAACATTAAAAAGAATTTAGGAAAGGGACCAGCAGATGGTGGAATGCTTATATTGCTGGACTTCCAGGACCCAGGGACTTAAAACATGCCAGGCGCATGTGGATACATGCCCTAAATCCCAAGAGGAGAATGGAGGAGAAGGGACTGTGTATGGCCATCACCCCTGGTGGTGGTGGGGGTGTGTGTGTGTGATTTCTCACTTTCTGTCCCTCTGGGTCTCCAGCGAGCACACATGCCCCTTCAGCAAAAAGCCTCTCTCTTAAAAAAAAAAAAAAATTAGGATAACTTGTAAAGCATCATTCAGTTTCTTAGTACTCACATGAGTAATCCCTTCTCTCACAAAATATTTAATTAATACCTTAAGTTAATATTAATAATTACAGGGACCAGCTGTTAGTGTAATGGCTATGTCGCTGGACTCCCATGTAGCTGACCACAGTTCGAGTCTGGGACCCGGTGGCTTAAACTCATGCCGGGTGCGTGTGCGTGTGTGCCCAAGATGCTGAGAGGAGAATGGAAGAGAAGGGATTGTGGCATGACTATCCCCCCTGGGGGGTGATTTCTTGCTTTCTGTCTCTCTGTCTTTCTGGTGAGCACACACACCCTATAGCAAAAACTTCTCAAAAAATGAATAATTACAAAATATTCAATAGCACATACATTTCCTCTTAAAATAAAGTATAATTAAATGTTCAAGTGATCTCTTCTTATACTTCTCCCCTAATTCTTGCTAATACAGTTTGATAAATGCTTATTGTTTCCATTCCAAACCCTTATTATTACCATCAATAAATTCTGCCTCAGAATCCCTACCTGGTTATATATTTAGAAGAACTTTTCACTTTCTCTTCATATCTATCTGCAACATTAGGCATCAACTCTTTCCCTACTGACCAGCCTCTTAGGGATTTTTTTTTTTTTAAGGGAAATGCTTTATTTGTTTCACAAGAGCTACTGTGTATTTAAGTTTGATATAAAAACCCAAAAATCACACTGAAATGTAGAAATGGGACAGAGTACCAAGCACATTCACCAGTGAATCAATTCACATTTAGAAGTTAGCCTTGGAGCATTTGGGATACAAACTTGTATCTTAGCAAAATTACAAGTTACTATATACTGCAGTACTTTGGGGCCACATTTTCCTAGCAGAATGCATGAGCATTTAGCAGATAATGCCCAGGGTCAAACTTGTATCTTAGCAAAATTACAAGTTATTATATACTGCAGTACTTTAGGGCTACGTTTTCCTAGCAGAATGCATGAGTATTGAGCAGACAAAGCCCAGGGTTTATAGCAGAGTGACAAACTGGAGGCACACAGGCAGGTCAAGCCCTCAGATGTGCCACTTTTGTCCTATATAGTGTTTTTAGGTATTTGCCAAAAGACAAATGTCAGCATGATTCACATAAAAATTCAGATTTCAGCCTTTATTTGATAACTTGGAAGCTCTGGTAGCACTGGCCTACATCTTACATGGCCGCAACATGCCTGAACCAGTTTCTCACGTGTTCTGTTTTCGGTAACTCCCCCCCCCTCCCCGCCCCGACCCTGCTCCTAACTCTGCTCAGCTCTGACTCTCGTAGCAGCGAATAGTCCTAGACCTGGTGTCAAACACCAGAGTGTCAGTTTTCCATGAATTGGTCATTTGACAAATTGATGTGCCCTGTTTCAGCTTTTAACAAATTAGACTTGTTCATTAGGTAAATTAGTTGTGTTGCGGTGACTTCAGGCAAATGGATATTTGATCAGTCAACTGTAGAGGGATGTCTTAACATACCCTTTGATCTCTAGATTTGGCATGCTGTCCCAGGCTGAGGAAGGTCATTGCAACACCAAGGACATTTTACTGGATGTGTTAAAGTTGGCAAGGACTGAAGCGTGGCCTTTTCCTCTCAGAGCCTGAAAAATTCAAGCATATTCTCTGGTCATCTTCTTTGGTCCTGTCTCTTCTCTTTGGTTGGAGAACTGAAACGACCCAGGACCCATTCCTGGTTGGGGCTGGCCTCATCTATTTCTCTTCATGCTCTCCCTTACACTCTTTCTTACACTGGCCCTGACTCAAGGTATTGCCGTAGTTATAAATGGCCTATGACAGGCTCTTTCTAGGCATTGGGGCAAACATTCTTTCTCTGTATCTTTTTTGATATCCTCCTTTTGCCCCTAGAAGACTAACATTAGAGTGATATAAGTTGAGAGGTCAGATATGTGTTTGGCAAAACACACACACACACACACACACACGCACACAGGCAAAGTGGACTGGCCAATTGGGAGGATAACAGGATTTCCTAGAGTGGGGAAAAGGACAACTAGATGTGATTTAGTCTCACTCTTTAGAATATGATATTGGGATTTGGGAGCCAAAGCTACAAATAATAAATAAGTAGTAGTAATTGCAGTAGCTGTGATATCAGCAGATAATAGTGTTTTGAGCATTTGCAATGTGTTAAGTATTGCTTGAAGAATTTGTACTAACTCTTTGATTTCACATGATATCCTACTAGAGAGGATTATTTTATTTTTTAGAGGCATAAAAAAACATTAAAGAACTTGCCCAAAGTCACCTATCTAGAAATGATGGGAAGATCATTGGGGTGTGTGTGTGTGTGTGTGTGTGTGTGGATATATCTCTATCTATCTATATATATTTAAAGAGGGTTTTTTTTCTTAGGATACATGTGCTCATGAGAGAGAGAGAGAGAGAAAGAGAGGGAGATACAGCCAGACACAGTGAGAAGGAAAGTGAGAAATTACCCCCTGGTGGGGATGGCCACTCTGCAGTCCTGTCTCCATTCTCCTCCCGGGATCTTGGGCATTCACAACATGAGCCTGGCATGATTTTTAAGCCACCAGGTCCAGGACTCAAACCGCAGTCAGCGATGTGGGAGTCTGGCAATGTAACTGCTGTGCCATCTGCTGGCCCTGATCATGTATATTTTTAAGACAGGGACTTGCTATGTGACAACCCTCCTATTTCAGCCCACCAGCTGAGATTACCAGCAGGCACCACCATGCCTAACGCATTTTAAGAGAGGGTTTCCCTGTGTAGCCCAGGCCGGCCTCTAGCTCACCACCCTCCTGCCTCGGCTTCCCCAGTTGCTAGAATACAAGCATATACTACCAGGTCTATTGCTTTTAGGTTGGACTGGGAATCAGCACCCCGACTTCCTGTGTAGTCTCAACCTGCAGAGTACAGCCTCTTTGCAGTGGGAAGAGAATTGGGATATAGGAAACCTAGCTCTGGAGGCCATGATCTTTGACCATTGTATCATCATCTCCTCAAAAAGAGCCAAGAGGCAACAGGGAAACACAGCTTTTATGCCTTACATGTGTTGATTTATGCAGTATTTCCAGCTACTCCGTGGGTAGAGACAATTATTACACATACTTTACAAGTGAGGAAACTGAGACTTGGTGAGGAATTACCTAGCTTTGGTCGTTTCAACAGTAGTGTATTTTCCTTTGGGACATTGGATGGGGAATGATTGTAACAGGTTAGACCCTAGACCTTCCCCCAGCAATAGTACCCATTATGTTATTAGCAATATCACTGGTCATTGAAACAGGTTAAATCTTCATACACAAAAAGAGCCAGTACTCACTGCACATGTTCTCAAAAACTATAAATATTCACTTTGCCTCCTCCTATTTTGAAAAGAAATCTCTAAAGTTCCTTAGGGTTTTATTTTTCTTTTCAGTTAAAATAATTTCTTTCCCTGTCACAAAGAAATCCCTGATTTCACTAGCCAAGGTCTTAAATAGAGAGGTCATAGGGCACAGTTCTAGGGAAAACAGGATGTAGATGTTCCACTCTCCAATGCGAAATTACAAAAACATGAAAAATGTACAAGCATCTCCCTGAACACGATGAAGCAAAATTACTGATAACAACAGCCACAATCAGGCCTCTATAGTGCTCTGGAAAAGATGAAGGAGATGTCAGGGTACAGATCTATTCATTCAGACATAAAATGGCACTGATTAGAGTTTTTATCCTTCTTTAAGTGTTCTCAGAAACCAGCCAATATCTCTGTGCTGAAAGTAAGAGCTATATTTAAAGATTTTTGCTTTGTACTTTTTTTTTTTTTTTTTTAAATCAAGTATCTGCCCTAAAGAGTGAGCTGCCTTTAGAAGATTTCCAGCCTCTCACAGGCAGGCTGCCATATTAAGCAAACAATCATTTCCTGGCTCACAAATGACCTCCCTCATTGACAAAGTCTGCTGGATCAGTAATCTAATCCAGAGCACAACAGAGAACTCAGATAGCATCATCCATATTAACATTGTTTATATAAGTGCTGTTTATTCTCAGGGAGTGACAACTTTAATTTTCTGGCACACCGTATAAAAATCCAAGATTATTAAATCTATTCATGCTTTGTTTTCCTCCATAGCATTTACCATCATCTGATAGATGATACTTCTTGTCTGTTTGTTTATTAGCTGTCACCTTTCATTCAAATGTGAGCACCACATGGGCAGGGCCTCGTCTCTTGTATTCCCTGCTATACTTTTTGTACCTACCATAGTGGCTGGAATGGAAGAATTACTTGCATTGTGTATTTGCTAAATGCCTAAGTGAGTGAATAACTAAATACAAGCAGCAAATCAATATTAGAAGTCACTCAAAAGCCAGTATAGTGAAACGCTGTTGTAAAAGTAGACACAAAATGGCAGATAGTGAAATCAGCAGTACTTTTTGAAAAAGGGCATAAAGACGTATCTTGGTTCTTACCTAATGAGGATATAGGAGGAGAGATGAACAGAAGAAAGACAAAGTTAACCAAACATTGTGTTTAAATAACCTATTAACATAAAGACAAATTGCAAATTCCAAGTGCTTTACGTATTGGAAAATCACTATGAATATTTTTACATTAGACTGAAGCAGAATGAATTTGTAAAGTGTGATTTGGGAAATAAACTTGTCCAAGAGTTTTTAGCCCATGTAGCTAGGCAAGTTAAGCTCTATTTACTTATTCACAGTATTAGACTATTGTATTTCATAAGGATATGACCATTATTCTTTTTTAAAATTTGTTTTCTTTTAGGTGAGGTACTAAAGATTTCTAATTTTTAAATAATTCATACATTCTTTGATAATATATGAGGATATTTCATATTTTCACTCTTTCATCTATATTACCTTTCTTTTCACAACTAGATTATAAGATCTTCACTGAAAAATAAATCTTACTTTCTTTTTTAAAATAATTATTTTAACTTCATTTATTTACTTATTTATTTTAATTTGACCATAGAGGGATAGAGTGAGAGGAAGAGAGAGAGAGAGAGGAGAGAGAGAGAGGGAAAGTGAGAAAGCAAGCTGCCAGGTCCAGTACTCGAACCACAGTCAGCCATATGGGAGCCCAGCAGCACCTTTAACACCGTGACACCTGCCCACCTCACTTTCTCTGTATTCATCTTCTACCAGGATTAGTGGTTGGTGTTGTGTTCGTGAGAACATTTTTATCTCTCAAGTTGCTTTAACCAGTTCCCCAATCTACCCTTAATGTGATGGATCCACAGAAAGGTAACTTAGCATCCATAATTAATTTTATTTATGACTGTTCTTTAAGGGCAAGAAATATTCACTTTAATGTTTCTAACACTGATTTTGGCAGACACTAAATAGATGTTTTATTAGATTGACTACTTCAATTTTCAGAATTAACTTTAAGAGAAATCATATGTATAGAACCTTAAGATGCTCAATAAATTATACAAAATGTCCACAAAATCTCATGAAATCTAGTTCTTCAACCCCAAAGTCTGGTTATGAGTATTTGCTCGTTATGCCTCTGGCTCCATATCCTTGAAGAGCTGATGATGAAAATGCTGTATTTCACAACAGAGAAACTCTAAACCATTCTATCCCTTGAAGTTCTAAGCCCACAGTAAAGATAAAGGTTTTCTGTCCTAAGTCTTTCTGCCCTACAAGTGGTTGTAAAGATCAAGGAGATGATTTCTGTGAAGCTTTGAGCTCCTGAACTCTTCTAATCTATTCACAAGTTCAAGAAAGCAACATTATTCTTAAATTTTGCAAAACAAAATGTGCTTTGAAGAAATTTGCCACTAAGAAGAGCATAAAAGGAAATAGATGACTTTATTCTTGTGCAATACATTCTTGAAGAAATGCTTGCTTTTTTCATATTGCTCTTTTATTCTCTATTTCTTTTTATTTCTGCTTTCATCTTTACTATTTATTTTCTTGCATTAATTTTTGGAGGGTTTTTTCTTGATTTTAAAATTCATCTTTCGATTATTTATCGACCATTTTTCTAGCTTTTTCTTGTGAGCACTAATTGCTATAAACCTCTCTCTTAGGATCACTTTTACTTTATAAGAATTGCTAAATTTCTTTCCATACTGTTTTTAAATGGCTTTTAAAAAGACTTTCATGCTAGTTATGCAATCTTTTAAAATGTAACTTATTTTATGGGCGTGTGTTTAAACTTTTGTTGCTTTCAGACTATTGTCTTTCTGGAAGGAAATTCTCATTACTGTATTTTATAAAACTTCTAAATATCTGAAAGGATCGCCAGCATCAAATGCCTTAAAGCAAATGAACATTGCAAATAAAAAGAAGCACTGATGGAGAGGTGTCGAAGAGACAACAAAGTCAGTGGTCAAAACTGGACACTCTGAGCAACAAACAAAGCAAAGCAATACTGAATTATATCCCAAACTATAAAATAAATATCCAGAAGTCCATACTGATGCAAACTAATGACTGAATAAATAAGTAAATGGGGGTAAAAAAAAAAAAGTCTCAGGCAGAAGAATTCCAAGTAAGTGATATAGTTAGTCTGCCTTCAAGGAGGTAAACCATAACTTCCTCCTTCTTAAGTGTGAGCTCTCCATAGTGATGGCTTTCCAAAGAGTTCAGTAAGAAAAGAGAGAATCAAAGAATACATTTACGGTGGAGAGACCTGGCAAGCATTACTTCAGACAAACAACCAGCTTAACATCTACAGTACTGTCTATCGACATGATACGATATGTCGTAATGCAGAATGATGCATTATCTCTGTGACCGTACTTCTCAAAATCACAGCCTCAGTCTAATCATGAGAAAAACATCATGCAAATTTCAATCAGGTAACATCAAACTAGCTGACAAGCTCTTCTTCAAACTGTCAGGGTCATCAAACACAAGGAAAGTCTGAGAAAGTCACAGACAAGAGGAGCCTAAGGAAACGGGACAACCAATTGTAATATATGCTGGATGGAGGCTCAGAACAGAAAAGACATCAGAAAAAAAGAAGAAGAAAATATCAAGAAAAGAGTACTTTAGATTTTAAAAAGTCTGAATAAACAAATTCTTCAAAGGAAATAGGATGACGATATTATGTGGTTAGTAGTTAGATATAAACTCTCGTATACTGATTATATAATAGCACCAAAATATTTTATGCTAAAAATGTCATACTACAAAACTCATTAGTACTACAACACAGAAAGTGAAAATACTGTTTACATAAAATGCATTCTTCCATAAATAAAAATTCCAATGGTGTTTAAAATACAGAGGACTGAAAAATAGATCAAATTTAAGGTGTAAGGCTCTTTGTTTAATACATGCAACCCCTCAAATTCCTATCTTTCTTTATATTTCTCACTATTTCCCTCCAGACATAACTCCTTTTGTAATTGTATTTACAGCTCTTGCTTTACCTATTCCTTACCAGTGATTCCCCAGCCCACATTTCTTAATCTTTCTCATGTTCCATGAGTCATTTCCAGCTTCCCTCTAGAACAGATGTCCTGAACAAGTACTAATCTGAACCCATTATGCCTTGCCAAAAAATCCTTTGGAATTCCTTATCATCAGAAGTATAGCCACTCCCTCTTGTACTAGCCTCTCATTTCCACATCCCATTGATTTTAAATCTCATTAAATTTTAGATTAGAATTTCTGAAATATTTCCTGCCCTTTCCCTGTCCAATCTCGTTCTCTAAATCTAAGATCTCACCATATTTGCAAAGTCTCCTAACTAGTCCCTCTGCTTCTGATTATTGTTTTTTTTTTTTCTTGAATCTATCTTCTTTTCTACAACCAGAGATATCCTTTTTTTTTTTTTTTTTTTTTTTTTTTTTTTTTTTTTTTTTTGCTATAGGGCATGTGCGCTCGCCAGATAGACAAAGAGAGACAGAGAGATAGAAAGCGAGAAATCACCCCCCAGGGGGGGACGGCCACGCCGCAATCCCTTCTCCTCCATTCTCCTCTCGGGATCTTGGGCATGCACGCACATGCGTCCGGCGTGAGTTGAAGCCACTGGGTCCGGACTTGAACTGTGGTCGACTATGTGGGAGTCCAGCAACATAGCCGTTACTCTAACTGCTGGTCCCCAGAGATATCCTTTTTAAACACAAATCATATCACTGCCAGAACAATACAGATCAAATTCCTTAGCAAGTCAAGAAAGGCCTTCACATCTACCAGCCCTGTCTCAATAGAAGCAGCCCTCCCTTCTGCATGCATTCCTTCTGTTTCAGTGTCACCTATCCTTTGATGGTCTCTAAAACTCTAAGCACTTATAGACTTATGGGCTCTAAGAAATGAGTCCTACACACCTAGTATTCTATTTGTTACACCTTCCTACATCCCCACATTCAGAATTAGCCACTCTCTTTTCTGTTCTCTCAGAACATTTTATTTCTACCCCTGAGACTGGTTACAGACAGGTCTTCAAAAAGTGTATGATAAAAGCATGCATGGGTTCCAAAATTTTGGGCACCAAAATAAACTCATATGTGTCCACAAACTTTTTGAAATATTGTACCTAATATTATAGTTAAACAATATAGCCTTGCTACTCCAAAATGACCTGTAGATTCATATTACCCTTACTTAAATCTTGAAAAAAATGCAAAGTTTCAGGCCCCAACTTAGACCTTATCAAATCAGAATATGTCAATACCAAGATCCTAAGATGGTTTGAAAGCACATGTAAGCTTGAAAAACACTGTTATATGCCTCGACCCCATAGATTTATTTTTAAAAAGTCTCACTCACCTTCATAGAGCTCTCTCTCCTATGCACAATGATGTCCCATAAAAGGCTCTTCTTTAACATCCATACATTGAATAAAATTTGAGTGTTTAGTGTCAATTACAAAACATCCTGAAGCTTCACTATAATAATGTCCTCCTCATAAGCCTCCTTATGAGGGTGATGCTTTATATTGGATTCTTTTATTACTTGAGTACTTGACATGACTTTTTGACAGACACTCCTTATACCAAATTTCACAGAATGGCAAAGGAGGTTTTAGTGTATAATTAGCATTGTGACACTTCATTTAACCAAATATTATTCCTTCTTCCTGTTCTATTAAAAGTTATTTTGCATGACTTCTATAAAATGCAATGAATAAAACCTAGTCATATCTGGTTTAACATTGTATAATAATGCATTGGGGACTGTGAGCAATCTGGGAGGGAGAAGGGAGTCACTGATTTCTAATTTATTCCAAGAATAATTCCACACTAATTCAGCACAGATGAGAATTAAGTTTTGAGAAAATATAATTCACTAAAATGAGAAAAAGAATCAACGGTCTCTTGATGGCTTATTACTTAATGCCACAAGTATTTCAGAATTACACTTCTCCTATTCCCAAGCATTATTTTCTATATGCTTCAGAGATTTGTTTAAGCCAATCACAACAATCCTCTGAGATATTTATGAGGCAAGTTCTATCCTCCATTTTCAAATCAGGAAGTAGATGAGTTTGGTGAAGGTCATTCCAAAAAGTGGATGTGAGACATTATGACTCAGATCTCCCAGTAATAACAATGGAGCTATTTTTTTTGGGGGGGAGTATTATAAGAATTAAATCAATTAATATTTGTGAAAGTCTTCCAACAGTGCCTAGTATTCGATAAACTTTATATAAGCACTTGTTTCATGAATAGAAAGGTAGGTGATAGATTGACACATGCAGATAAATTCCAGATCTATGTGATGAACTTTGAAGAAAATATGGGTCAGCTCCATGGTGTAGTGGTAAAGTGTTGCTAAAGTGAAGCAGGATACCATGTGGCAACCACAGTTGAAATTCTCGGCCAGAACAGACTGAAACACTCAGGGCATGTGCACAAGTACCCAGGATCTGACAATTTGGAGGACTGGAAGAAGGTGATTGTGCAGTGACCACACACTGTGGAGGGTGTGTGTCTCTCTCTCTCTCTCATGAACACACTTGTGCTCTATTATTATAAAGAAAATTAAGGGAAAAAAAAAAAAACATTTAATTTTTTTTTTTTTTTTTTTTTTTTTTTTTTTTTTTATTTAAGGGTTCCAAACAGAATGATCTAAGTGTGATTTAGAAAGGACAGGAAGTAATCTTCTCTACTAACTCTGCCCTAATCTCGGGTTTCTTCAGTAGAGAAGTTCTCTAGCAGGAGAAAGATAGATTCACTCACTGGACACTCAGTGGCAGTTTCAATCTAAGGAAAAGAGAGGACCTCCTCAGTAGGCCTCAGGTAAGACGCATGCACGTGATCTTGAACTAGGATCAACAATTTTCTCTTATTGATAACTAACACTTGTGCATTCACTAGGATAGATGACATCATGAGCCCTGAATGAGGGAGGAAGGTACATTTTCAGGAGTGAGCAGCAACAAGCCCCAAGAGGTCGGCACACTTTGGACCACGAGGCCAAGCCTCCTGGGACCCTAAAGTGGGTGCTTTAGACAAGGAAGGAGATGGGTGATGGGTAAACAGGGCTGTCGCCTAGGACAAGCTTCAACCCCTTCATGATTTTCTTAAAATTGGCCCTGCTCCCAGAAACCAAGGGTATATCAGAAGTGTCTCCTGAGGCTAATAATTCTGTCATCTATGAAACAAAGCATATTTAGGCCAATGTGAAACTGTGCCAAATACTATTAAAGTATATTGTTTCTACACATTTAAGAAGCGTATTTTACCCCATGTATTTTAACAGAATTCTGCTAAATCATAGTTTTATTTAGTTTCATAACACTAATGTTCTCTTTCCAGAGATGCTTGAAATATATTTCGCTATGTTTTTCTCTTACTATTTACTACTAAAAATTTGTATAACAATCTAATTTCTCCTATTTTGTTTGTTCTTATTACAATCATTTTCCCTACTTCATTAAGATTATTAATTTTAATATCGATGTGTATTTTTTTTTTGAAGAGGTTTTCTCTACAGGGCGCGTGCGCTCGCCAGACAGACATAGAGACAGAAAGCGAGAAATCACCCTCCAAGGGGGATGGTCACGCCGCAATCCCTTCTCCTCCATTCTCCTCTCGGGACCTTGGGCACGCACGTACACGCGTGCCCGGCGTGAGTTTCAAGCCACCGGGTCTAGGACACGAACCGCGGTCGACTACGTGGGAGTCCAGCGACATAGCCATTACGCTAACTGCTGGTTCCCCTATATTTTATATTATTTTGGTGCCTTAATATCTATCATATTGATTCCCAAGAATAAGATTGCTGACCTAAAAAGCATACATATTGGGGCCAGGAAATAGCTTAGTGGTTAAATCACTGTTCTCTCACATGGCTAACAGTGGTTGGAATCCCAAACCTGGTGACTTAAAACTCATACTGGTTGCATGTGTGTGCATGACCAAGATACCTAGAGGAGAATGGAAGAGAAGGGATTGCGGTGTGGCCATCACCCTGGGGTGGTGATTTCTCACTTTCCCTCTCACTGTCTCTGTATCCCTCTCTCAAGTGAATGAGTGCCTACACCCTAAGGCAAAAATCTCTTAAAAAAGCATAAGTATTTTGTTTAAGGATTGTCCAAGTTGCTTCCCCAAAAATGCTATAATAGTTTTCATTTAAGTAAGCAATGTATGAGAGTTCTCTTTTTCAGAATTCCCACTGACAGTAGGTGATATCACCAATTTTGGGTCTTCCCAGCTTCATGAATATGGAATTATATGTTGTTCTTCAAACTGTCTTTCCCTAACTCTTGGCAAATTTCAGCATCTTTTCTCCTTTGCTTTACCATTTGAATTAGCTTTTCTATGAAAGGGTTATTCATATACTAAGCATAAAATCTTTACAAATAAATACCGATTATTTAAAAAGTGACATTTAGTATAATAAGCTATTTTTAATTGATGTGTAAGGAAAATTTTTTAAAAATAGAAAGTATGTGTCATTTTTAAATTCACTTGATTATAAAAATGCTGTAACATCTAATACCACAGACTCATGGGGAACTAGCAGTGTGGATGAAAGTAAAACAAGAATGATATTTTTGTAGAGAAATTTGACAGAGACCAGTTTTAATATTTTCACCCTTCAGCCCAATAATAGGGTATCAATAATAAATTATAAAAAAGTATAGGGAACCAGCAGTTAGCGTAATGGCTATGTCGCTGGACTCCCACGTAGTCGACCGCGGTTCGCGTCTCGGACCCAGTGGCTTACAACTCACGCCGGGCGCATGTGCGTGCGTGCCCAAGATCCCGAGAGGAGAATGGAGGAGAAGGGATTGCGGCGTGACCATCCCCCCGGGGGGTGATTTCTCGCTTTCTGTCTCTATGTCTCTCTCTGTCTGTCTGGCGAGCGCACGCGCCCTATAGTGAAAAACCTCTCCAAAAAAAAAAAAAAAAAAAAAAAGTATAATATAAATTAGTATTACAGCAAAGTCATATTTTATAGTAAAAAGTTGAAAAATCTTAAGAAAAATTGCACCTATAGGGCAAGTAGAGGGTCACATCTGTAATCCCAGCCACTCAGGGAGGCTGAAGCAAGGCTATCATGAACTCAAGGCTTGCTGGGGTAGAAGAGATGCTGTCAGAAAAGAGCTAGGTATGGTATGTACCTGCAGTTCCCACCAGGGGTCTAAGGTAGGCTGGTCACAATATAGTGAGGTTGTATCTCTCTCAAATAAGTGGGGAGGGGCAGATGTGGCACAGAGGTAAAATGCAATGCTGACAACTTGGGAGGGTTCAAGGGTCACATCTGGAGACCTCTCAGAGTACTCCAGGCATGTGCATGATCCAGGGCTGGCAAAGGTTGGGGTTGGACCATGGTGTTGTGACACTGTTGTGAGTGCTGTCTCTCTGTCTATCTCTATCTTTCTTACTCATGGAAGAGATCAATTCTTTTAAAAGGACTTAATTTAAAAATATGGTCTACCAATATAATAAAATGCTAAAGAGAAGGAAGCATATATTTTCTGTATTCCTTGCAGGAAACTAGTAGGAGGTGGTGGTTAAAAGCTGATGTTTAGAGGAGCCCACAGTGCTGATGCAACAGTAACACAACGCTCCATGATGCTGGACACACACAAGACGTCCCGAGTTTGCATTCGAGGGCCCCTGGGTATGCCCCGTGCATGACTGTGATATGGGCTGGCTGAGATTGGACGAGGATCATGGTGTGGGGCCTTCGGGGAGTATCTCTGACTCTCTCCTCCAACCCCATGCACATGCACGCATGTTCTCTCTTGAAAAAATGAAACAATAATGCTGCGCTTTGGAGTTAGACAGGCTTGGCTCAAACCTCAACTCCACCACTTCTGAGATTCACTGCTTTGGATATGTGGTTGTGCAAATGTCCAATACTCATCTGTAAAATAGAAATAGTGACCTTATAGACCAGTGGTAACGAATAAGTGAGTTAATGCATATTAAGTGCATAGTATAGTGCATTTAGTTAATATTCAACAAGACTAGCTTACAATTATGGATTTGAAAATGTTTTTAGAAACTATGTTGATAAGACAAGGTTTTTCTCATATATTGCTTTATCATATACTGAAGCAAAAAGAGCTAGTATAAATGTATATCATACATACATGTGTGTATGTATGTGTATGTGTGCAAATGTGTGTGTTACACTTAGAGAGATACCTGGCAACATACACAATGCTGTTAATCATGTGATCTCTGGGTAGTGAAATTTGGGACAATTTTCACTTTCTTCTTTGTATTTGTCAATATTTGACAGAATATTCTACCATAGACATATTAACATTTTTATAAACAGGAAAAGCATTTTCTGAATATGTGCTTAAAATACGTATCCAGGTCAAGAAGCATTATTCCTCACGGGAAAACAGACAGTGTGTGTTTTCACACATTACATCAGTGAAACATTGTAGAATGCCAATAAAATGATACATAAATATGAAAATTATAGAAAATTACCCTGGACCTTCCTTGCTCATTTTAAAATTCAAAATGTCTCTGGGGAAACAAAGAGTACGTCAAAAAAACTGTATGTGACAGGTATTAAGATTTCCTTCCATAAGATAAGAAACAAAATCCAGTCTCATTCTGTTTAGAGTCATGATGTACACAGTTATGAACTGGAAAGTCCATGTACCATCCAATATAAGATCTCCAGATAAAAGCTTATGCTATTCCTTCTGAAGGTAAACGAATAGTGAAAAGAAGTCTTCGGACAAACAAACCTGTGCAAATGCAAACACTCAGTATTCCTGGTACCTGACTGTCTGGATAAGCCTTCAGATTACTGTGGAATGAACCTGCTCTTCTGGCATTCCCATCATTCCTACTATGATCCGACTATCGACCTTCCAGAAGAACCTTCATCTGTTTTTTGTTTGTTTATTTTTCTTTCATGTATTTTGTACTACAACTATGCATTGTGATTTTCATGCTACACTTCTCTGGAGCAATAGGTGAAGTTCTTATTGCTAAAACAGCCTTACTTATTATAGTGAGAAGTTTGATGTTGGTAAAACTTGGTGAGATAGAAACTTTCTTTCACCAGTAGAAAATGCTATCATCTTTTCGGATAGAATTTTGACATGCACACTTTAAAAATGATTCTCACTTTTCATTACAGTCATTTTAATTTTAGAATTCTATGCTTGCCTAGCTGTTAGGCTGGTGGACACTACTGCTTGGCATACAGAGACTGCATGGCAGGCCCAGGTTGAATTTTAGGCTCTCCCTAAAATCCTGGTGGAGTGGTTCATGCTTATAGACCCAGGTACTCAGGAGGCTGAGGCAGGAGGATTACCAGGGGGTGATCAGTGTGGGCAACAGGGTAAAGGCGAAGTCTGAAAGACCCCTGGTATTAATTATTCAGAAAGCTGAGACAGAAGGCCTTGCCAAAAACACCTGTCTGGTGCCGGCAGATGGCATGGTGGTTAAGGGTGCTGGACTGCCACATGGCCAGCCACAATTTGAGTCCCGAGCCTGGCAGATTGCTTTCTCACTTTTTCTTTTTATTTATCTCTCTCACTCTGTACCTCTCTGGTCAAATTAAAATAAATAAATAAATAAATAAATAAAGCTAAATAAAATAATTCTTAAAAAAAAAAACCCTGTCCCCCACATACACAAACTCAAAGAAATCTAAGCTAAAGATATAATAAAGAATATGGACAAAGATTTGTATACAAAAATGTTGCCATTGCATCATTTACAACAGCAAAACACTGGAAATATGACAAATAACTAACAATGTTAGATTAAGTAAATTCGGTAAGCATTAAATAAACCCATATATAATTTTATGAGTCTTTAAAATAATACTTACAGAGTTTTTACAGCCTATGGTTCAAATATAATGGTAAACTAAAAGATTAGGCTAAAATTGTTTTTTGGGTTTTTTTTTTTTTTTTTTTTTTTTTTTTTGGAGAGGTTTTTGTTATAGGGTGCATGCATTCGTCAGACAGACAGAGAGAGACAGAGAGACAGAAAGCAAGAAATCACCCCCTCCCCTCAGGGGAATGGCCACACGACAATTGCTTCCCTTCCATTCTCCTCATGGGATCTTGGGCACACATGCACATGCTCCCGGCATGAGTTTAAGTCACCGGGTCCGGGACTTGAACTGCAGTTGACTACATGGGAGTCTAGCAACATAGACATTATACTAACTGCTGGTCTCGAAACTAAAAATTTGTATAAAATATAAAAAAGCTTTTAAAGAAATATATCTGTAATGAGGCTTCTTTGTTGTTGGGGTTTAGGTAACCTTTCTCATTCAATTTATACTTTTTTTGTATTTTCCTATTGGAATAGATCTTCAAAATCATCTCATCCAAAAATCTCCACTTTCTGTAAAGTTAGAGGTATCCAGAGAAATTAAGCAACTAGTCATGGTTTCACATAGACAATGCCACCCAGGCCAATGGCTTTCCTTTCCCACTAATACCATCTTGCTTCTGTTAGAGGGCTGTAATTATCCTTGGGATAAATCACACGTCTGTAGTTGTGCCTTAATTCTGCCATCTTCCAGCAAGTTCAAAGTGTCCAAAGACAGTTTAAATTCAATTGCTTATCATTATTATTGTCAAGTAATATCACTAAATAATTAAGCTAACATGTTCCCAAGGCTTTGTAAGTCTACCCATAGATAATGACTTCAGCATCTATGTAAATTTAGTAGTGGGATTTCTCAGCAATGTGGAAGGCTGATTTAGGGTCCTGGAGGGGCAAATACAGAATTATTTGACCATTAACTGCTCCCGTAGCAAATAGCCATACGTTACTTGTGCTTCTGGAAGAAACACTGAAAATTCATCATAACAAAGTACAGGCACTACTGTTTTTAACATTCGGTTCTAGGACGAGTACACTAGCATTACCTAGAATCTTAGAAATCTAAATTTTTTTTTTTTTTTTTTTTTTTTTTTTTTTTTTTTTTTTTTGGAGAGGTTTTTCGCTATAGGGCGCGTGCGCTCGCCAGACAGACAGAGAGAGACATAGAGACAGAAAGCGAGAAATCACCCCCCAGGGGGGATGGTCACGCCGCAATCCCTTCTCCTCCATTCTCCTCTTGGGATCTTGGGCACGCACGCACACGCGCCCGGCGTGAGTTGTAAGCCACCGGGTCCGAGACGCGAACCGCGGTCGACCAAGTGGGAGTCCAGCGACATAGCCATTACGCTAACTGCTGGTTCCCAGAAATCTAAATTTTTAACCTGCCTCCCTATTCGTACTACTTCAGGTCTACTGGAAGGCCTGGCAATCTGTGGCTTAAGCTTTCTAAGCTTTCCAGACATTTTAAATGAATGCCAAGTTTCTGAATCACCATCCCAGCAATTAGTAGGTACTTTGCTAAAACTATGTTCTTTGGCAAACATTCCAATAGGTATTCCCTTTACCTCTGATAATTAGAAAATACAGAGCTAGCTGTTACAGAACCAGAGCCCCAAGAGACGCCAGTGTTCCCGACGCCCCTAATCACTTGCTTGGTCACTGATAAGGAGATGGAATGCTAAACAAGATGTTTTAAATTCCGAGAGTTCCCTGCTCTAAATGGGACATTTTGTTGCATAAATGATGAGATTCACATATGACTTTCATATTTCTCCCTAGAGAAGGAGCTGACATGAATGACTATTATTGAAAGGTTCCTGTTAACTCATTGGTGAAAACACATGTCCCTGGCTTGACTGGATCTGAAAGAAAGTTACAGAGAACCTTGCTAGGACAAGGGTATGTGAGTTCTGTTCTTCAGTTGGTTGTGCTCAGACACAGCCCTGACTACATTTCATTTGGATCCACCATAAAGTTATTTCCTATTGTAATCATTCATTTTTTTCTCCAAAACTTTAAAGAAGAAAATCATGCTTGAATACCTGAAGGAAAGGTCCAGCTATTAAAGGACTTGTAGGTTGATTTTTCAATGGTTTGCATATTTAATTGTGTATCTCCTAGGTAGATACGAGGCACTGTCCTATGCAGAATAGCCTGTAAATAGATGAATAAAACACTCCCTGTTCTACAGGATGTTTTTAACACAGAAAAGGAGATGAAATGAACACACAAAAATCCTAAATACACATAGTACGAGGCACATCTATGCAGCAGAGATGTTAAAATTATGTGTTATGAGGTCTCAGATTATTTAGTTACAGTTTCTAGTTTAAGCAGAAATAAGATATTCATTTGTACTTTAAGAAATTACAGAATGGAGGGAACTCTAGGAAACAAAAATCTGAACAGGAATGCCAGGTAGAACACTTGGAAATGTAATAAAAAATGGGTAGAGAAGTTGCTAGTCACCATAGTTCTTCCTAGCTACACCTTAATAGCACCTGAGATGCTTTATAAAACAAAACAAAACAAAACAAAACAAAAAACAAAAAACCTCGTCTCTTTCTCCTCTCTTCAAATTATTACCATCTTTTAATTTTTTAATTGCCAGAGGGTAAAAGCACTCACCAGTAAAAAAAGGGGGGGGGGAACCCTCTAGTAGGACATGCTTACACCACGATGCTCTCTCTCCCATATCTCCCCACCTCCCATATGGATTTTTGGCACACAAAGCCCTTGCACCCAATGGCCATGAGGTGGGGAAGGGGAGAAATTCAAACTGCCTCCTTTAATCACTGCATGATGACGTCTGCCCACTTTTCCCAAATTTTCTGAAGTGGCATTTGAGCCTTCTGCTTTTTAATTTGCAGATCTCTTAAGTAATCTGAACATGTGGACAGCCCTGAGAGCCACACTGATGGCAGGGATGTGAAGGTGTCTGACACCATGGCATGGAAAACGTTAAATGCCAGGCTAAGAAATATGTATTTTTGGTCAGCCAGCCAGTGGTGTGGTGGTTAAGGCAGCTGGATCTCACAGAGCAGGCCATGCAGTTCGAGTCTCAGACCTGGCAGCTTAAGAAATATATCAGGCATGTGGTATGCATGCCCCAAATCCCGAAAGGAGAGAAGAAGCAAGATTGCTGTGTGGTTATCCCCCCTGGGGGCAGAGGGGCTTTCTTCCTTTCCCCCTCTTTCTTTCTCTCTCTCTCCTCAATAAACACGCACACCCTAAAATAAATTTTAAAAAAGAAAGAAAGAAATATGATTCTGTGTAGTAGAAAATAATAGAGGAGTATTTAATAGCTACTGTGATGACACAAAAGAAAGGCGATATAACGGTAAGGAAGGTGGAGACATGGTAGAGAGGAGTCACCCTTTGCAGGGTTTGCTGAGAGAGAGGTGTTGTACTTGAAGAAAAAGAGGCTCTGAGAAGGAGTCTGAGAGCTGAGAGGTTGAGAATATGGAACTAGTAGTGATCAAAACACGTCAGGCAAGAACAAGATACTATATGGAACCAGCAACAATGGCTAGGTCGCTGAACTCCCATGTAGTGGACTGAGGTTCGAGTCCCAGACCCAGTGGCTTAAACTCACGCCGGGTGTGTGTGTGTGCGTGTTCAAGATCCCGAGAGGAGAATGGAGGAGAAGGGATTGTGGTGTGGCCATCCTGGGGGCGGGGGGGTGAATGCTCGCTTTCTGTCTCTCTGTCTCTCTCTCTCTCTCTTTCTGGTGAGTGCACATGCCCTATAGCAAAAATCTCTCAAAAAAAAAAAAGGACAAGATACAACTAGGGTGAGCTGATGGCTCTGTTTTATACATGTTGAAGCTGTGAGGCAAATTAAAATAGCTCTCAGGTACTTGGAAAATCCAGACTCTCAAAATTTTGTCCAAAGAAGACAGACTACAATTTGATAATTTTTGAGAGATTATATCCATGGAGAAGATAGCAAAATTTCTGCAGAGTAGTAAGATAATATAATTCCTGCAGAGTAGTAAAATTTCTTCATGGAGTAGAATAAGAGGGGGAAAAATGACTGGGGATTAATGTCTAGGAGAATGCCACATTTGGAGAAAGAACACAAAAAGTTAAAAAGATGGGAGAAGCAAGCTAAACCAATACTAAATAAGTTGAGAAAGGGGTTTTAGGAAAATTTGCAATCTCGTAGCCCTGGTTTAGTGCAAGGATAGGTGTTTATTCTGCTATGATTCATGCATTTCTTCAAAGTTGAGAAACACTGTTAGAGTAAGATCAAGGAAATCGAGATGTTGCCTCAGTGAATTCAAATCAGCACCTAAATTATTATTTAAAACAAATCTGCATAACTTACATTATTATTTAAAACAAATCTGCATAACTTTTGAAAAACACTGACATTCCATTCACGTTCAAATCTACTATACTACCAAAAATAATGCCACTGTAAGTATGGCAACTGGATTTTGTAATAGAAAGGAGTTTCTTGGTCAATTGCGAAAAGACAATTTTAGGAAAGTGAGGAATGAAAATCCGATATAGAGAATTAATAAGAGAGGGACAGCCAAGCAGAAAATAGCCACTTTTCCTTAACTCTTTGCTTCCCAAACCATAGTTTGGACATCTATGAAAAGCTGCTGTTAGGAGAAAGTAACTTTAGTTATAATAGAACAAACCATGAAAGACCATGGGGGATACCCAGGGGAAGCTATGAACTAATTCAGGGAAAGTCAAATCAAAAAAAGAAATAATCTGGGAAGTTTCAACAATATTTATAATATTGATAATAGAAAGTAAAAGTGATACACAAATTAAAAATCAGTCTTTGCGGGGACCAGCAGGTGGTGTGGTGGTTAAGGCGCTGGACACTCCCACATGGCCGACTAGGTATCTGGTGGCTTGCTTCCTCACTTCCTCTCTCTCTCACTCTCACCCTCTGTCTCTCTCTGATCAAACTAAAAAATAAATGAATGAATAAATAAAATAAATAATTATTTTAAAATAAGGCCATCTTGGAAATTTAGTGAGATGCTCTCACACTCCTCCCACATTGCAGGAAATGTCGAAAATAGTTCAAGCAGCTAAATCTGCTAATGCACGTGCATAGTAAACACATCCATCTGGAGTCTTCTGAATCCCTTTCTAGTTTATCCACAATCACTGTTGTTTCAAAGGTCCCATCTGAAGGAGTTTGCTTTTCTTTCCTGGAGTCTTTCCTCAATCTAAATATAATACGAATGTTATTTGTTTTTACAAATTCAATCTGCCATTCAAAGCACAGTTTAGTCTGTGGCAAAAATCAAACAAAAATGTCTAGTTTCTGTTGGGTTGTCCGGAAAGTCATGACGTATTTTTCTGTTTTTCTAGGCAAAAATGCATCATGACTTTTCTGATGACCCAGTTTAAAAAAAAAATCTTTTCTATTATAAAGGTATAGGAAAGAATGATGACCCCAAATAAATGACTTATTTAAATTTCAGTGTTACATCTTTTTAAAAATTAAACATAGAAAAAGTACATTAAAGAAAAAAAAAAACAGTTCCAAGAAAATATCTTCAAGGTTAGATGAAACATTTCCCAGCTTTGGAAAATTCAAATACCCAATCCGGTTTTCATGAAAACTTAAAAAGATCAAACAATTAGAAAGAAGCTGGCTTGAAGGAGAAATGCTAGGGATTTCAGTAAACATCTGGTTGCCATTTTCAATTGTAAGAACTAACCCACTTCAGGAAGCAGTTTAGTTTCTTTGGAGTAAAAACGAGACACTGGCTTTTTGTTCTCTTTGCACAGTGGAGGGTAAAAGAAACATCAGAACTGGGAGGTCACTCCAAGCTCAACTTTTATAAATAAGAAAGTTTTTTTTCAAAATTCAAGTAAATTGAACTCCGGTCCTTGTAGTATAAACAACTCAAGTGAGTTCAGGTTAAATAAACATTTCTTGAGCTCCAGTGTGCCAATTAAAGAACAAATTCTCTTTAGTCGTAAATATATCAGTAATTCTATAAGCACTGAGGCAAACAACAATAAACCTGAGCACACAATTACTGGGTGTCATAATATAATGAAATAGAACGGCACAGCCTTGTAAGTTTCTTTGATTCAATTTCTTTTTTTCCCCCTAGTTTGATTAACTAAAGTACAGAAGCACTTTTGATACCGTCCAAAACCTATTACTTGCATAATAAAAAACGTATGTCAGATGTGTTCTAGGTGAAACACCACAAGGCAAAACACACCATGCCTTTTAAATGTGACCTTTACTCTTTTGTCTTCCTGCTAAATAGTCTGAGAGCATATTAAACTCAAGAAAACAGCAGGGCGCTGGGGTAGGGGGGTGAGGAGGAATGAAAAGAGAAGTTCATTAAGCTCTCAAATTTTAAATGATCAGTGGAAGCATCTGTTATAAACGTGCACTATTAGCCAAAGGGGACCACCTCCAAATGTGCTCCAGACGTGTGTCTCTACTCCTTCCTTGTCTTCCCATTCCTCTCTTCCGCCTGTTCACCACCAGACAGAACGCAAAGACTAAAGAAAGGAATCCTTACAATGAGAGAGGTTTAAATTTTGGTCTTCCTTCCTCTCATTCTGAGTAAGCGTTCTCTTGCATTGTAGAACTGAGGAGCTGAAGATGACTTGGGTGGTTCATTCACACGCCTACGTAATACAGTAACCATCTCAGCAGCATCCCACACTCTGTTCTAACAAAGGTTCCTGTTTTTGTTGTTGTTTGTTTGTTTTGAGATGGGCTGTGATATTGCTGGACAACTCTGGTTGATAGATGTTCATCCTACAACTCATCCTAGTTATACTTCTAGAGTTACCACAAATAAATACTGCATTCAAGTATCTTGTTAAGCCGGAATACCACAAAACTATTGGTCTAGCTACTTGTAGGCTCTTCCAGAGACATTCTTTTCCATGAGGACAACCTATTTTCTCATTCCTGCTGTAGTTCTGTTTCTGCTACAACTGTATATGTGTCCTTCAAGTACACACCAATAATTGTGACTCGATAATGAAATGTAATCTGTGTCAGTCTTTCAAACCACAGATTACTTCAGCTCTGCCTTGGGAGTAGGTTAAACATTTTTGGAGAATATTCTTCCTTTTTTAGACCACTATACCATTCTATTCCATTCTAAAACAATGATTTACTAGATAGGACTTGAATGACATGAAAGAGAATAATCCTATGGTGCTACTTTCTCTTTGGAGAAGAATGTGTTATAAAAATCCTGGGTCGTGAGATGTATTTTTCCAAAGCAAGGAATTAGAAAACCAGAAAAGGGAGTATTGGACATAATACCAAAAGAAGAATTAGAAATATAATGTAGAGGACATAGATAGGACCTAAGTACATATGGGGTTTTCGATTGTTTCCCCTTAATACCTTCTATATTCACAAGCACCCAAAGTTATGCTCTGGGGTCAGCATGAGGTGTGCTGGTAAAGGTCCTGGCCTCCCACATGGCTGAACATGGTTCAAGTCTCAGACCTAATGGCTTGAAAATCATGCCATGTGCATGTTCATGCATGCCCAAAATCCCAGGAGGAGAATGAAGGAGAAGGGACTGAAGTGTGACCAACCCCCAAACCCCCATTGGCAGGATGATTTCTCTTTCTGTCTCCCTCCAGTGGGCACATGCACCCTATTGCAAAAATTTATATATATATATATAAATATATACATATATATATATATATATATATATATATATATATACACACACACATATACACACACACACACACACACATATGTATATAAACTTTATATATATATATATATATAAAGTTATGTGCTTGCTTTTATTTTTTTTAAAGGTTTTTGCCTTAGGGTGCATTTGCTCACCAGAGAAAGAGACAGACCTAGTGAGAGGGAAAGTGAGAGATCACCCCCCTCCCTGGGGGGAGGGTCATGCCATAGTCTCTTCTCCGTTTTCCTTCTGAGATCTTGGGCATGCACACACATATGCCCAGCATGAGTTTCAAGCCACCAGGTCCAGGACTTGAACCACATTCAGCCTTGTGGGAGTCTAGCAAAGTAACTGCTACATCATCTGCTGGCCCCTGCTTTTATGGGTTCTTTATGAGAGAGCATATTTAGGAAACATTATGTGTTACATTACTTTATGGGATATTAAACTGTCAGTGAAGCAATTATTGCCTCTAAGCAGATGACCCACGATCTACATTTTCTGTCCTAACTTCTCTGTTTACCTGAGTTTCTGTTGAATATATCCCTAGGGAAAGCTCACCATGTTTAGAACTAAACTCATCTACGCTCCCCTAAAACCAACCACCCGAATAATCCAGGCAGATGTGACAGGGGTGCTTTGAAAGCAAGGACAGTGTAAAATTTCGAAAAATGGACAAAAGCACCTTAAAACACCAGTAGTCTAGAATCATTTGCTATATAAAGTATTGACTCTAAGTCACTGTATTTATGGTTGCATTATTTTTGTTATAAGAGTAGACTTGCAGGAGTAGAATATCAGCATTCCTCTAAAGTTACACAAAGCTAAAAGATTTATAAGTTAAGTTATAATACGAATTGCCTGAGGGAATTCACTATTTAAGGGGCTCAGACACTGGTACACTATGTTATCTTCATTTATTCATGCATTAAATAAATATTTATTGAATGCCCTTATCTGGAGGGCATGGTTTTAAGTGAAGCCCAGAAAAGAGATGATCTCTGACTTTAAGGAGTTTATGGATTGCTTTGATGTGAGGTTTTTCTACCAATATGATCCTGGAGAGTGTTGTATAATTTCGGGGGCCAGGAGCGGGGGTGGGGAGAGCTATAGCTATGACCACTTAATGAGAACTTAATGAAAACTTGTAAGTTGATTGAGTCTGTCTCACTCCAAATCTTGCATTTTTCTGTTACTAGCATAGGGTGCATGCACTTGTGTGTGTGTGTGAGAGAGAGAGAGAGAGAGAGAGAGAGAGAGAGAGAGAGAGAACATGAGAAAGTAACCCCTGAGGTGATGGTTCAGGACTTCTCCCCCATTCAGCTCTAGGGATTTGGGATACACACACACACAAACACACACACACACACACACACACACACACCCCCAGCATGCTTTTCAAGCTGCTGGGTGCAGGACTCAAGCTGCACAGTTGGCAATGTAAGATCCAGCAATGCCAATCACCATGCCATTGACTGGCCCAAGAAAGCCTGTATTTTTCAATAACCACAGTCTATGGCCTCTCCAAGAAAGTGATTATGGCAGTTAAACTCTTCTTAACTATGAGTAATTTAAATCTCAAGTTCTTTATAGCTTTTTAAAAAAAGATACAGGGGCCAGCAGATGATGTAATAGTTACGTCACTGAACTTCCACATGGTTGGCTATAGTTTGAATTCCAGACCTGGTGGCTTGAACATCATGCTGGGTGCGTGTGTGTGTGTGCACAAGAGCACTTGAGGAGAATGGAGGAGAAAGGACTGTGGCATGACCATCCCCCCAGGGGGGTGGTTCTCACTTTCCTTCTTGCTATCTCTGTTTCTCTCTCAGGCAAGTACATGTGACACCCTAAGGCAAAAATCTCTAAATAAATAAACAAATAAATAAAATACAAATAAGGACCAGCAGGTGCCCTGGTAGGTAAACTGAACTCCCACATGGTTGACCACGGTTCAAGTCCAGACCTGGTGGCTTCAGAATCATGCCAAGCGCATGTGTTCATGCCCCAAATCTCAAGACGAAAATGGAGAAGGGATTGCTGGGTGGTCATTCCCCCTGCGGGATGATTTCTCACTTTCCCTCTCACTGTCTCTGTCTATCTCCAGCAAGCTCACATGCCTTAGGACAAAAGCCTAAATAAACAAACAGAAAAGGATACAAATATCCTTCCCCATTGGGAGCAATTTTTCACTTTCTCTTTCACTGTCTCTCTTTGTCTCTCTCTGGCACACACACGTGCCCTATGGTAGAAAACAAGCAAACAAACAGAATAAAGCCAAATTGGCATGCATTTCCATTTATAAAGGTTAAGACTGGTCCATAGTAGTTTTTTTTTTTTTTTTTTTTTTTTTTTTTTTTTTTTTTTTGATATAAACTTCAGAAACAGTTTTGGCAAGCTACCATAAACACACCTTTGACATTAGACTAAATTTCAAGTGATGACATTGATACATTGGACAATTTTAAAGGAGCAAGTGGATGTAAATCAAAATATAAGAGGATAAAAATAAGTTATATAAACACATTAAGTAGTGATCTGTCTCTTGCTTTATTAACTATAAATTTTTAATAATTATTTCATTTTAATTTTATTTATTCATTCATTTATTTTAATTTGACCAGAGAGAGACACACAGAGAGAGAAAGTGAGTTAGTAAGCCACCAGGTCCAGAACTTGAACAGTGGTCAGCCATGTGGGAGTGTCCAGCGTTTTAACCACCACGCCACCTGCTGGTTCCCAATTAACTATATTTTTTTAATAGTGTTTCCCAATAACACATTTGGGTAAATTACAGTGCCCTTATTAGGAGGAAAAAAGATGTGAAACAGCATTCCTTAAAATACCATTCGCCAGAACACAATATGTCAAGTTTAATATCAATACAAATACCGATGGATAGTATTTACCATGGTATTAACTCGCCCTTCATAGAAATGCCTCTACTTCATCGTGCTATAATGTTATAGCACGGGGGCCAGCAGGTAGTGGGGTGGTTAAGGGTGCTAGACTCCCACATGGCCAACCATGGTTCGGGACCCGGATCTGGCAGCTTGCTTTCTCACTCTCCCTCCCTCTCTCTCTCTCTCTCTCTCTGTCATTCTCTGGTCAAATTAAAATATATACATAAATAAATAAAGTTAAATAAAAAAATTATTTTAAAATATGTTATAGCATGTTCCTAATGAAAGTTTGCCATATAAGGCAGCATATGACACCTAGTTCATTTGTAATGCAAATATTACACTGGTCTTTGACCCATTTCAGAACTTAGAGTTAGCCACTTCATTCCTTGGAAAAAGTTGTTTCAAATATATTACTTGGGCACATGGAAAATTCTGGGGAGGAACTGCCATGTTCCCTTCTTTCCGAGAATAAACTTCTTTCTGTTGTTACTCTAGAGACTTGGAGGCTCACGGCCAAAACTAAACCTAAATCATGACAGCTAAGATGAATATCCAGTTTGGGCCTGAACTTTATGCTTTCATTTTAGTAATTTTGCTATGTATTTTATTATAAAGCATCAAATTCGTTTTGAATGGAGTTTGGTATGACTGAACATTTCAAACTGAGTTGAATTATCAGCTTAATGCATAGAATAGTCTAAACTAGTTATACAGATTTTGTCTGTAAACAAAGGGCAGCAAACTTTTTCTGCAAAGAAACCTTAAAAAATTTAGACATTAGAGATCATACAGTCTCTACAGTGACTAATCATTCTACTATTATAGAACAAGAGCAACCCCAAAACAAGTAAGCATGACTGTGTTGCAATAAAATTTCATTCACAAAACAAGCAGTGGGCCAGATCCGGCCAAGGAGCTACAGGTTACCAACCTTTGGCATGAACATTGATATGGTCTTTCATTTTTTACATATTTTATATATTTTTAAAAAGCATCCTATGTTAAACCCCAATATTATAATAAGGTGCAATTTGAAACCATAAGAGTGGCTCCAATTCTACAACTTCACTAGCAGGTTTGCAGTTCTTATTCACATGGACGTTGATACATATAATTTGAAGGTGCTGGATCATATTCTGAAGTTGACAAAGAATGGCTAAATAGGCACTACTCTTCTAGGATACAACCGTAATTCCAATCTAATTATCAAATCCACTCTAGGAATTCCTTGGATCACATACTGCTTATTTTTTTCCATGGGAGTAAGTTACAAATTTAAGAAATATATCTACTGTCTTTCAGGCTATTATGTAACAATTTCCTAAATTCTGGGTGGTCAGAAAAGTCATGATGTATTTTTCTATGCAAAAATAAATGTGTCATGACATTTCCGACAATACAATAGTAACTACAAGATAGAAAAAATAAATAAATAAAAAGAATTGGATGGTACTTCAATCTTCTCCCTTAGAGAATTATATGCTTTAACAAATGCAGGGCATAAGATGTATTTTTCCAAAGCAAGAGCTTCAAAGACAGTAAAAGTTTACATTTTCATCCTGCTCCATTTTGTTGGCCTAAATCTGTTAAGACAATTGCCCTCATACTGTTCTCAACATCAGGTTAAAGATGAAATGCTGCTTGTAAATACCTATACAGTTATATCATAGATAGCAACGGTATAATAAAAGCAGGCATTTATATCATTTCATTCCCCAAATTAACTCTAAAAATTGCTACACTGTGAGCCAACACCATATTCCTTAGAACAGTACTGCCCAAGATAGACAGAGATTAATGAATGGATACGGATAATCTCCCATATTCTTATTTTATAATTATTTTATTTAACTTATTAATTATTATTATTATTTAATTTGATCATGAGAGAGAGGGAAAGTGAGAAAACAAGCTGCCAGGTCTGGGACTCAAACCATGATCAACCTTGTGTGAGTCCAGCGTCTTTAACCACCACGCCACCTGCTAGCCTTGATAATCTCCCGTATTCTAATTTAGCACCTGAGATGGCTGACCTTCCCTTTTAATAATGTTTGCTAAATTAGTAAGAAAACTGAAATATAAATCTAAAGGTTATGCTCCCCATGTGGATTATAGTTAATGGTGGAGGATAGCCTGTCTGACCTATCATCCTTGTCTTTTTTTCTAGTTTTTATCCTTTTTTGTGCTTAGAAGTTTTTTTTTTTTTGTTTTTTTTTTGTTTGTTTGTTTGTTTTTTGTTTTTTTTTTTTTTTAAGTGGCTCCACCTTTGAAAGAGATCACCTGTGCTTCAAAGGATGACACTAAAAGAGGTCAGCAGAGGTGACTGGGGTTGAGTCCGAAGAGGGGAGGGAAGCAGGTGGCACAGACAGGTACAATAGGAAAACACATTTTAATATTTATTTTCCTATGATTAAGAATGTATTCTATCAATGTCTCAGATCTGCACCTGGATACTCTGCAACATTTGTGGCAGTATCTATTTTGTTTTTAATGTAATATTTTCCAATTGCAGGTTGGCAAATTACACAAACTGCAGTGGTAAAATGAAAGATAGGTGCAATCCGCCTCCGGATCCCTCTAAATTGCTTCTGCTTCCCCCAGGCTATCCAACTGGAGGATGTTAAGTTTCAATGTGCCAATATAGCTTCATACTCTCTGTTCATGGAGACCTAGTAAAAGAGCCATGAATGGATTTGTAGAACTAAAGCAAAATCTATTTTGTATACTATAAAGATGTGCAGTGATTGAATGTAAAAAAAAAAAAATAAAATAAGAAAGGAAAAGAAAAAAACTAAAGCAAAACAAATTCTCTGAGAATCACACTGTATGAAATATTTTTGTACTCAGTGCTTCAATGCAACACAATTTATGAATTAAACTTGTGGCCATGGAAAATAAGTTGCAAGAAAATATGGTTTCCTATGTGATGCATAATTAAGGAAATATTAGATTACAGCCACAGAACTTTTTATTTCAGGTATTTCATGCACATTATTCTTACAGTGAAGATTACCAAGTCAAATGAAAAACCAAAAATCAATTTTCCATACTTATAAAATTGTGAAATTCCTGCCCGTTCTTGAGGCCTATCCAGGAATAATTTCTTATACAGAGTAAAAGAGTGCCAAGAACGAGTGAGAAAGTGGATGTTTTAAAAACTATGGATATGTAGGAAAAGGAAGCCGAACCAGCCTTTACTTTGACAAATTCTGGCAACACCATATAATGATTTGTACCTCCGGGCCCAGCAGAAACTTTGGCTGCCAGACTCGATTGCCTTCAGGCTGTCTTTGCACTTCCTTGATATTTGGAAGCTGCAAGGTAATACTCCTTTTCCTTGTAAAGCTGACCCAAGAACATCAAGGGAGAGAGGAGACATAACCCATCTGTTTTGCAGCTGGAGAAAAATTGAAAATTGAAATGGAATTGAAGCTGAACTGCACAATAATCCATGTTCTGCACATCGAAATTCAGTAGCAGCGTCCAGGAAGCAGGGGAATGTATAAATGCTAGGTAGGAGCAGCGTGTGATCGGGGCCCCTCTGCACGACTCCGGCTTGACCCACATGGCAGCGTGCAGTGTTACCTAATCTCCCCATTCAATGATAGGATGAAGTATCTGTAGGCCGAGAGAGTAAATATTATTTACCTTTTATTTATACTGATAACTAGAGTGACAAACAGGTTTCCGGCAATATCATTATGGCTGTTCCAGAACTTTAGATCAGTCCCTTTTTAATAGAGCCAACCTCAACAAGTTTCAAAGTGTGAAGTTTGTTTTCAGCTCTCCCTTACATTCCAGAGTTTTCATATTCCCTTTCCGTTTTCTCTGTTGTTTCCAGAAGCCAGTCATTTAGATTTATCTGGTACTGTAAGGGTAGGGACAAGAAAACAACATTCACAAAGGTCTGTCTTCATAACCCATTCTCTGCATTTTTTTTGGGGGGGGGGGTCGGTAAGGCATGTACACCTATCAGAGAGAAAGAGAGAGAGAGAGAGAGAGAGAGAGAGAGAGAGAGAGAGAGAGAGAGAGAAAAGGCACCTCCAGGAGAGATGGCCTTGCTGCAACCCCTTCTCCTCCATTCTCTCCTTGGAATTTCAGGCATGCACACATGCAAACGTAACCAGTGTTTTCCAAGCCAGGAACTCCTGGGTCCAGGACCCAAACCATGAAGTCAGCCATGTATGATCCAGCCACCTTAACCACCACACCACTGACTGGCCTGCTCTGCACATTTTAAGATCTCTTTATTCTCATCAAAGCAAATCTTCTTACACTCTGTTCCTTGGGAACTTTGCTAGGTAAGTAGCTTACGACTGCATGGCCAGCGTGGTGAAGGATGATCATGACTAAATAGCCCACCAACTTTCTCATGAACATCTCTCCAACCTCCTTTCACTCACCAGCGACCTAGCCAGATTGCAGAAGAAGTGCTATGTTGATGATACGATTCTTGGAAAAACTATAGTGGCACCAGGATCTGACTATTCTTTCCCAAAGGAAACCACAAAAAGATCAGCACTTAATTCAAATTGCTTTCCCCTCACACTCCCTTTCAATAAGTAGGAAACTAGATACATTATGTCATCATAAGGAGAAAAATTGGATTTGCTTGTGCTGAGTGTGTGTCCTATATCATCACTGCTCTAGTGATGACAGATCAGTGCGGGGTACGTGGCCAAAAGTGACTGAGGCACCAAGGAGATGAAGAGGTAAAGTACGAAAAGGGAGAGCTAGAACAGGGGTCTTCCTCCCTGCCGGGTCCGCCCCTCACACAAGTGTGACGTAACAGCATACGTGCCCTTCACCTCTTGAAGACTCAGTGTCCTTATCTGGAATCTGGGAGTGAATGAATATTTCTTTTTTTATAAAGTTTCTTTCTTTCTTTAATGAATAAGAGAGGGAGAGAGAGAGAAGAAGGAGACAGAGAGAGAGAGAGACGCCTTCAACAGGGTCTTTATACCATAATTCACCCCAGCCACAAACAAGCCCGGATCATGGACACGTGCACTCAATTAGTTCAGGAAGGTCTCCAGATGGGGACCAGAAGCGTCCCACGTGGGTCAGCTGCAGAGTGTGGCATTCCCACTGTGCTGCTGTCCAGCCCATGAGTTAATATTTCTTCCTCTCAGTGTACTCAGGGGGCTATAGTGAGGTTTACATGGGGTCCTGCGGACAGAGTTTGGCCTAGAAACTGTCATACGGTTAGCTGTTCAAAAATGTTAGCTGCTGTTATTAGCTTTTGGACCCTCAGTAGCTGTTTAACTTTCTTTTAGAATAACTTGCTTGAAAACTTGTCTCTTATTTTTCTCTTTAAGTGATAAAAATAAAAGTATTTGATGAGTAATAGTGCATATGATAAATAACCCTACTTCCTTAAGATTTACAGCCAATCTGTGCATCACATTTAAGCTGACTTCTTGAAACAATTTCTAGCACATTCTACTTGCAGTCAGATGAAGTGGCAATTTTCTTGAAATATGGAGCCGTTTGGAGCTGGGCAGAACATGTATTCAGGCTCATAAACATAAACCTTTTTTATGCAGCATTTAAACATGAACTATGCAACTAAAATATAAACAAAATAATTTCAGGAATAAAGAGAGATAGCTAAAGGAAAACTGAGAGAAAGTTAAAAAAAAAGAGAAGCAGAAACTAAGTTTTCTACAATGTCAAAGAACTGATGAGGGATTAAAATTCTGTGTGTGTGAATGTTTTTAGAGGAAGACACCATACCCTGGAGATTGTTTACCATTATGTGTCACGTGACTTTGGTCATTGTTTCTTGTTATTCTGACCTCGTTCTAGCAGCCCCAGCCCAAGCCTGTCTTCAGCGATGACAACCGTATAGCGATGCTGAGCGAGAATGTGCTGGTGGAGCCCCAGCTCCGCTTTGCTGTAGGAAGGAGGCCTGTAGAGTACAGCCCTTCTGCCGTGACTGCCAAAGTGGGTCTCGATTGATCCTTCGATCTAAGAAAAGAAAGAAGGCACAAAAATTCAAGATGAAAAAGTAGTACGCTTCCCTCGAAGGACATCATTAATGCAAATTTAAGGACCATTCAGAAAGTTATCCTTTCAGGTGTTTTTCTAGAAATGAAAGACAGATTCACTGAAAGGCTGAAAAGGACAAAAACGACCTCATAGGCAAGAACTGAAGGTGAATTGAATTGTTCTCACGGTTACAGAGACATGAAAATCTTAGGCCATTAAAATATAAAAGCTCCTTAGAGGAATACCAGTACATAGAAGTAGAAAGCTCAACCCTTGCTGAAAATATGAATTAATAGCAATGCCTTTCATCTGCATCGTGCTTTTATAAAGCAGTTCCAGCTGCATTATCTTTTAATATCTCTTTTAGGTAAATACAGCAGAGGAAACAGAAGCAGAGAGGATGGGTTTTGTGCGGGAAGGACACGGTTAGGGAGAAGGACAGCTGAGGAGCAATCTCGGAGCTCTGTAGAGTTAAATGATGCTGCCGTGTCTGTAAGTTAGAATGCTGTAGAATGTGAATGCATTTTGGTGAGGTCTCCATGCACGAGAAGAGGAGAGCTACTGAAGTGTAATTCTAGGCTCTTCCTTCAATAGTCGATTGCTCCCCCATATAAATACTCCTCTTTCTCACAATGATACTTAAAACTCCATTAACGAAGGGAATTTTTGAATAGACAAGTAGAAAAGAGGCTACAATTCAAATTCATTTTAAGACTTAGTGGTAGATATAGGGTATTTTTCTGAGTCTCAAACTTGAAATTGAACCTTGAAAAAAAAATGAAAGTGTTTCTTATTTTTAGAAGGAATGCTGAGATTGGGTGAAGGTCAGAGACAAAAAAGGGGAGAAGACAAGAAAGAAGAGGCAAAGGAGATGGTGGAGGAAGATGAGAGGGAAAAAGAAAATTAGGAATCGGAATTACATCTAATGGCAGGTCTGGATCAACCTGTCCATTTTATGGGTCTTAAAACACAATATGTACCAGATTTTTTTTCTGTACTTCAATGTCATTTCCCATTATTGATAGAATTGATTCCATGTCTTTGTTTTTTTGTTTGTTTGTTTGTTTGCTTTTTGGAGACGTTTTTGCTATAGGGCGCATGTGCTTGCCAGAAAGATAGAAAGAGACAGAGAGACAAAAAGCAAGAAATCACCCTCCCAGGGAGGTTGGCCATGCCGCAGTCCTTTCTTCTCCATTCTCCCTTGGGTTCTTGGGCACGCACAAACACGTGCCCGGCGTTAGTTTAAGCCACTAGGTCCAGGACTCAAACCGTGGTCAACTACATGTGAGTCCAGCGACATAGCCATAATGCCATCTGCTTGTCCCATCCATGTCTTTGTTAAGGAACACAAGGGCATTCAAATTTAGTCCCTGTCTTCCTTCTCTGGTCACATCACACTCTATTTTTTATTTATTTATTTGTTTATTTATTTATTTGACTACAGGGTGTGTGGCCAAATGGAGAGAGGGGGAGACAAAAAAACTCCCTTCTTTCCCCATAAGGAATGGTAATACCACAACTCTTCTTCTCTATCTCTCCCTCTTTTCAGAATTTTGGGGACCAATGCATAAGGGTGGTGGTACTTTTCAAACCACCGGTTCCTGGACTTTGAACTACAGGGTGGGCCATATGCGACCCAGCCACTTTAACCATCAAGCCATGGAGCCAGCTCACATCTCACTCTTAATCATTCCCATTCCTGATCTCTATCCTGCTGCTTTATACACCACTGTGCCTTCCACTTACAATTCCTTCCCCTCTCCGTGCAGCCATCTATCAAACTTCACAACATCTCTAGAGATTCACTCATTGTCTCTTTTGAAAGGTTTTATTTGAAATACATACTTCATGAGCATTTATGAAAAGAAATAGTGTCTGTCCCTCACATCAGCCCCTTAGCAGCCAGGTATGCATTGTTCAGACAGCTCCAGTGTCTATTTCAGTCTATGGCACCTGCTACAGGCTTAATAAATAAAGGTATTAAGTCAATGAATGAACCATAGTGCTCTATCAAAATCCTGGGAGGAATCAGGCTGGCTCAGAGCTGCAGGGGTACAGGGCTGCCCGAGACAGGAAAGATCTCATGTGGACAGTTTGAGTCCCTAACTCAGTCAGTCTGAAACACTCTGAGCACAAACACAAATACCCCAGGATCCCGTGAGTTAGAGGTCTGGAGATAGGAAATCATGAGGTGACCAGACCCTGTGGAGGATGTTCATCTCTCTGTCTCTCTGCCACACACATGCCTGTGCTCTATCATGAGCAAGGGGAAAAAAAAATGGTTTTAAACTCTAAATAAATCGACAGGAAAAAAAAAAAAAAGAAGAAACAGATATAAGTTGTCATGTATTTGAGGGCAGAATTCATATCCTATTGTTCACTGCAATACAAGCAATGGGTATCTGAAATTAATAGACAAGGCATAGGGGAGTGTAGCAAGACAAAAACACTAGCGTGAAACTGCTAGGTTCAAATCCCCTGACTCCCGCAGTATGATTTGTTTCACCTTCAACAATATCTTCCTCCTATGGGTACTATAATAATTAGAAAGTTAATATTTCTTTTATTTTCTAAGTTTATTACTGTATTCTTTCACAAGAGAGAGAGAGAGAGACAGCTTTATCACCCATGCACATTAGAAAGACAGAGACATAGAGAGAGATACACACATAGGCATCCTCGAAAGAATCTCATTACACTGTGATCTTGTCTCCCCAGCCCTATAGCCAGTTGGATCTTGTGGCTCCACATGTGCCTGGCATGTTTCAGACTGACTGGGGATCTGAACTCATGGTCAGCCATGTGGCACCCAATACTACAGATGTAGCTGAAGTTGGGTGTGGATTGTGGCATGAGGACTCTGTTAGGAGTTCTCTCTCTCCCTCTTTGGGAATAAAAAACACAGTTAAATAAAAGAAATAATAGTTTACTCCCAGATTCCAAAAAGAAGAAGCTGAGTCTTCACGAGGTGCAATGGCTCTCATTATTCCGCACCAGGCGAGAGGGAAGGATGGGGAGAAGATCCTTGTCCCAACCCTCCCTTTCTATACTCTTTCTTTACTTCTTGACATGTCAATCTCTCTTTTGAATAATTATCCTGTACTAATCTGTTGTTATTAGGTAACCACCACAGCAGGGCCAAAAGTTAGTATTTCCGTATTACATATTAAAGTGCTCAGAACCATGCCTGCCACATAGGAAGGACTCCACATGTGTTTAAAAAATCATAATATATCATAAAGAACAAGAAGTTGGAAAGACCATTTCTGAGTTTTAGCTCTACCAGGCACATTCTAACAGAGGTGTTTGATACCTGCATGTTCAATGTCATGGAAAGCAATAGAACATTGGGTGATCTCACCTTCTGTACCCGGTATTTTGCAAAAACATGATTGATTTGATATTTTCCCTTGTTAAAGAATATTGCATTGTACGGATGAGGAAACTATATACATCCGAGAACTGAGACTGGGACATGATTCCCCTGTGAATATTGTAATTGCTTGTAATGATAGCCTTACAAGGAGTGTTTAAACTGAACACAAGTTGAGCCTTTGGACACAGTGGCTAGAGATTGCAGGAGGCCAAAGTAAACAAGCAGGTGTCTAGGGGAAAGGGAAAAATGGGTGCTTCCAAATATACCAGTGCCACTCAAGGGAAACACACAGTATCTAGAGTTCCCTTCTCACATTATTTTCTTTGAAATCACAGGATGCTTACAGCTAGTTCAAGGATAGAAGGATTTCATATGACAAGATTATATTTAAAACTTTATTATTTGGGGGACTGGCAGGTGGTGTGGTGGTTAAGGTGCTGGACTCCCACATGACCAATCATGGTTCGAATCCCAAAGTTGCTTGCTTTCTCACTTTCTGTCTGTCTGTCTCTCTCTGGTCAAATTAAAGTAATAATGATGATAACTAATAAAAAATAAATAAGTAATTCTAAAAAAAACTATTATTTTTTAAGTTTATTTATTTCTTCCATGAGAGACAGAGAGACTAAGAGATTGGCATCCTCTACAGGGTCCTCATTATATGGTCCACCATTAATCGCAACTGCCCAGAGCATTGGCATGCATGGGTGCCTATGTGCCCAGGGAGGTCCCAGGACACAAACCAGAACATTTTCCATATGAGTCCAGTTGTATTACCACTGTGACACTGCCTGAACCCCAAATTTGTTTTGTTTTGTTTTGTTTTGTTTTAAATATACCACTTTTGCTTCTTCCCCAACCAGGCTCAGTTTGAGCAACAGTTGCAATGTTGCATTTCCCAGTATATCTTCTATAGAGACTATTCTAAATAATGTATAATTTCTGGTCAATGTTTATATGCTTCTGTCTTAGACTCTAGGGAATAAATAGGAAATGAGCTTGTCAGTAAAATTATTTTGTATTATCCTGTAATACAAACTGCTCTTGTCCTTGTAATATTTATAACACACTGTATCAGCAGAATGGCCCAATACCAAAGGGCAAGAACAGTTTTAGATGGTCCGACAACAGGTGCACACACTGTGTATGTGAAATGAAAACTATGTGAACAATTATGTCAACCACATCAGCAAATGCGGATTCTTAGCAGCGCTTTTGGAAATAAGAGCTTCTGATTACTTCTACAATTTTGAAGATATAAATTTTAGTGGAAGGATGCATTTAACCTGGTTACCACTACAACTCAACTTGAGACTTAACAAACCCTGCTGACCAGAATTTAGAAAGAAATGAGTGCTAATAGATGTTAATACTTTAAATTCCCAAATCACTTGCCTCTTTTCTTGAGACATTGGCAAAGTATTTCCCCAGCAAGCACTTTGCCAGACTACATGAAAGACGGTGTATAACTGAACACTTATTATTTGTATTGGAAGGACTTCAAAATCTGAAATTGTTATGCCCCCTTAGATAAAGCAAGGGATAGAATGTTGTGATAAACTACTCAAGTGTTAGATGAAGCCATGTAGAATGAGACAAGAGCAGACCAGAGAATCAAAAAACTGGATTTGGATTCTGGCTCTACCACTTTCTTGTTTCATCCACTGAGTTATTTAACCCTTCCACTCAGAGTTATTTAACCTATCCATATCAGAGTTTTTGCATACGGCTAGCTGAAGTAACAAATCCTACATTATGAGTTTGTGTTGGGAATTAAACAAATGTTCAATATGAAAGTGTCTGATACAGTGTCCCACTAATAAATGATATTAAATATACATGAATAAAATTGAATCATAATCAATACCATGTTATAACTCTACTTTTATATTAGGAATTCTATAAGCTTTTCAATTAATAGGGTTTGTCTCTGTCATAAAAAGCGTTTTGCAATAAACTCTATGCTTCCATACAGCTGATATATGTTTTCTTCTGGAGGAGTCATCACATTTTCATGCGCAAATATAATTTATTTCTTAATTATGTTTATCATCTGTCTCTCCAAATCAGAATGTGAGTTAAATGAAAGCATATATTTTGTCTGTTTGATTCGCTTTTATTTTCTCACTCTAAGAATAGCACTTGGCATAGAAGAGCTACTTAGTAAATATTCTTTGAATGAATAAATGCAAATATCTTTTTCTTCAATATGTAAAAGAGTCTTTTTTACAAATACAACCATGGAAGATTTTGAATAGAAAATGGTTAAAATTTTTATTAGGAAATTGATTTCAATAGAATTATGAATAGCAGCAAAAATGACAAAAAATTAAATATTTCAGCAAAATAATGAACTTACAGTAAAAAAATGAATAAAGAGCTAACCATAAAAATATTGTTATTTCTCAGTTATGTACCCTTTTAAAAAGTGTTCACCAAGACTTACCAGGAAACCAAGAAATACAGTTCTTTAAAATATAGTGGGAATGAAAAATAAAACTTATTTTTCTCCACCTAACAGAAAGATTTTCTTCTGGATTTATTAAAGTAGTCATATATTTATGACATTTTTGATGCTCAAATACAAATCATATAGCAGACTACGAATGTGTGTCATATATGACTACAAGTTAAATGGCCTTCCTGGTGCAGATTTTTGGCATTTTAGAAATATTACAAAGTCTATCATAGTGAATTATGTTTTAATTTTTCCACTGAAAGAATAAAATATAGATTTTCCCCCCATTGTTGAAATATACTTATTTTAGAAAACGTAAAAGGATAAAATGGAAAGAACTTTCTAAAATGCATTTCATGCATGTTTTCTACTTAAAAGTGATAATTTCAGGGCATTTCAGGGTCCATGGGTTGGCAAAGAGGCAAGCAGAGCTTTGTAAGAATGTCCCTACCCAAATGAACCTTCAGTGAACCTTTGTCTGTATCCTACAGCTGATTCAACCAAATCTCATGGTGGGCTGGTACCCACTTCCTATAACTGCTTTATTCCATTGAGTGCTTTCTAACCATACTCCAGGCTCTCCCAACCCTCAACATCCAATGGTAGGCAAGTTTCCTCATCTGTTGCTCTAAGCAGATTCTTAAAAAAATTAAAAAAGCAATGTAATAAAGTTTTGATATCATAAATGTTTCCCGAAGAGAACTTGGTGAAATAGCACCCAGTTAAAAAGGCATTGCCAAAACCCATCATCACTTATCATTTAACCTAATTCTTCCCACTGGTACTCTTCACAATGTATTATTTTGTTTGACATCAACCTCTCCTGCTACTTACTCTTTCCATGAAGGCCTAGACTTGTCTGCTTTGGCCCTTGTTGTATACCCAACTATTCAACAAGAGAGAATGGATAAATGAATAAGCAAATGAAAGAATATGTAAATACAAAGTATGAGCTTGTTATTTGTAAACACATGCATGCCCTTTAATTATTTTACTCACTAATAGGTAAAGAAAATCTCAGTGGAGGTTTCGACCTCTGCACCTCAAGCTATAAAATATTCATGACCTCCTCATCCTTAACGACACTCTTCTCCACTTCATTTCACCCACACATTCTAATGGCCACAGATAGACTATGTGGTCCCCCTTCAAAATTATAAAATGAGATAATGTATTCTCAGACCATACACATAAATTTTCAACTCTTTTAATTTATTCCCAATTTCTTCATTCTTCAACTACTAGTGATTACCCATAATCCAAAATTTCTACTAGCCTTCTTTTCCTCACCATCTCTCCCTGTAGTTCAGATTCCGTGGTCCAACACTCCAGTCACTCCCTACATATTAACTTCCCATGTGCCACTATAATTCCATCATACCCACATGACAAATATCAAACACAGAAGAGCTGAGAATCCGCAGCAAATAAGACAGGCAGGCCACCACTGTCTCAGAGCTAACAGTCCTTCAGAGGAAACAGTCATAAGCAACCAGGTCTAATAGTTTATGGCAGGCCAGATAAATCTCAAGGTGTAGGGTGCTGTGGAAACAGTGAGCTGGGAGACCCGAGGAAGCTCTCAGCAGCTTGCCTGCCCTGCACCTGGTCTGGGTTCACTAAGAGCTGCTGAAGAAAAGTGCCCCACTTGGACAGATTCTGGTTGGCAAACTCAATTCAGCCTCAAGTTCCCTAAGCAATTCTACTGTCTGCTTTTCCGGACAAGTCTCCCTTACATCCTCAATAGTGATACAACCTCTTCTACTCTGCAGCTGCCTCCACATTTCTACAGATAACTCTGCCTTTCCATTCTCAGGAAATTAGGACTATGAAAAGAAAATACACTAAGTTACACAGACTGTCTTTTGGGCAACCTAGAGCCTAACTGCATCACATCTCATACTTCCTCTGCTCATTTTTCTAGAAGAAATCTGTCTTCCTCTTATCTCTAGCTAATCAATCTGCTTATTTTCAGTCTCTCTTCTCCCACAATCTCTCTCCTACGTAGCACACTTCCTCCCCATTTACAACCCCATATCCCAAGAATTTTCATTATTCTTTTAGCTCTTTCTCCTGGATACTTCTTTTCTTTTTCTCTCTCTCTCTTTTCTTTCTGTATCTCTTTCTCCAGGCTCTTTCTCATAATTCATTTGTTCATTCCTTCATCCAATGTTTTTGAGCATTTTCTATGGGGAAGGCATGGTTCTGGCTCTGAGGAATGCAACAGTGAAGAATCTTGGCACAGTTCTGGCACTGGCTAAGTTTACCATTTAGTAAGAGAAGAAACTAATGCTTGATGAAACCATGCACTGTAATTTCCTATAGCGATAAGAGCTCTGGTCTGTTATAAAATGACCCAGAGGCTCTTTAAGCTGTCATGGTGCTACTGTTTGTTGCATATTGTTAATGTTGTGTATGAAAGAAAATGAGAGAAAAAGAAATTATTCAAGAAAGAGAAATGTTTGGAAAGATATTATAAATGAAATTGGAAGGTTTTCGAAGTCCATAACTTGGGTACATTTTTTTTTTATTGTGAATGGCAAATATGGCCAGGTGGTCAAAAAGAAATAACTGGCAATGATGATAAAAATGTAGCAATGCAACATGACTTACTATCTTGTTTAAGTAGCTAGTAGAAAATCTAAACCTAGTGAGTATTCAAGAATTCAAAAATGGATAACTTTGTACTATTCTCTACATGTAGGCTCATCTTTTTTTTTTTTTTTTGGAGAGGTGTTTTCGCTGTAGGGTATGCGCACTCGCCAGACAGACAGAGAGAGACAGAGAGACAGAAAGCAAGAAATCACCCCCCAGGGGGGAATGGCCATGCCGCAATCCCTTCTTCTCCATTCTCCTCTCGGCATTTTGAGCACACACGCACACGCGCCTGGCCTGAGTTTTAAGCCACCGGGTCTGGGACACGAACTGCGGTTGACTATGTGGGAGTCCAGCAACATAGCAATTACACTAACTGCTGGTTCCCCATGTAGGCTCATCTTTGATGACCTTTTTAAAAATTTCTTTTACTCAAAGTTACGGCAGAGAGGAGATAGTTGGGGTAAACTGAGTTTGATATAGATTGACAAGGGGTGTTTTCTTGTTTTATTTTGTGTTCCGGAAGACCAGGTACCCTGACACAACTCCAGAAGTCTAGATTTTACCACCTAAATGATAGGATTTCCTAAGAACCATCAGCTACCCCGTTCACAATGCAGAGAAAAGGACCTGAAAAAGATTGGAAGCAGTGACGGTAACCCAAATCTCTAAGCCATAAGAGGGAAACCAGAGACCTGTCCTATGGAGGCATCTAACCACACAGGGGGAAATCAGTCAGAAGAGAGAGCTGCCAGGTCTGAGCAGCAAGCTTGCAGCATGGACTGTTCTTTGGTGTAGAAAAGGCAAGCAAGAGCAGCAAGAGGATGGCGAATCACAGTATGTCACCCTGAGAGAGGTCAGGTATACAGGATGAAAACATTTCAGAAGCAGGAGTCAAGTTCAGAAGAAAGCATTGGCTGTGATGACATTACGTAAACAGAAAGGGAGTCTGGAAACCTAGCATATGTTAGAAGGGAGGGGAGCACAAATAAGGAAAATGGAAGAAAACCATGGGCCATCCCATGCTAGATCTTATTTAGTGATCAACCACATTAAGTTGTCTTAGTCCACGGGGGATACTGATACCGCCTGGATATATCACAATTTTTACTTATCAAAAAAGACTTCCCAATGGGACCAGCAGATGGCATAATGATTACGTTGCTGGACTCCCATGTAGTTGACTGCAGTTTAAGTCCTAGACTTGGTGGCTTAAAACTCATGCATGGTGCGTGTGTGTGCATTCCCAAAATACAGAGAGGAGAATGGAGGATAAGGGATTGAGGCATGGCCATCCCTCTTGGGGGAGTGATTTCTCACTTTCTGTCTCTGTGTCTCTCTCTGTTTCTCCTGCGAGTGCACACTCCCTATAGCAAAAATCTCTTTTAGACAGAAAAAAAAAAAAAAAAGACTTCCCGTTATATCCATAATCTTGAAACCTCTGAAGGTAAACAGGATTCTAAGGCCATCTCCAGGTTTAATGCCCATCTGCGGAGAATCCTCTGAACTTGGGAACTATACAATGCCTTTTCGAAAAGGGTACACAACATAGACCTTGTGTAACTGAAGGAAGAAGAGAGGAGGAATGGATGGAGGAAGGCAAGTTGCAAGAAAAACAAATGCAGATGGAACAGTTGCTCACGTCTTCAAATCCCAGCAATCGCACAGTCATGCTGGGCACAGCTTCAGCTCTGAGCACCGTTCTCTCCTTCCGCAGGCTAACCCTCACGCATAGCACCGTCTGGCAGGCAGGGAGAAGTTAACAACACAACCCAGAGCTCAAGGAGGCTGTCTCTCCTCCAGTCCATGTCTAGGGGCACTAGCTTTGGCTCCTTCCCTCCCATGCCTAGTGGTAGTCGTTGGCTGTCAGTCTTAACCCTATGGAAATGATCATCTATTTCAACCAACACAAAGGAATCAATAATATTTCCCTTTTGCCCTTGTCTCAAATTTTTCCTTTTCTCTCTTTCAAGCTGTTTTTAAAGTCTTATAAGGCATGTTTTTCAGCCTCCTCTGGAGGCTTTTCCTCCAACTAATTCAAGACTCCTTTTCTTGAGAGGCCTCCCACGATGCCCAGCTGTGGTCAACAGTTTATTGTTTACTGTGACTTTACAACCAGCACAGTGGAGAGGATAAAAACACAGGAATTACTGAGAGACGGAGGTCTCTACAGCTTCTTTCAAGATAACTTTAAATGGAAGAATAAGAGAAAGCATCAAATGAGCCCAGAAAAGAATATAGTTTGTGTGTGTGTGTGTACGAGGAGAGGCATTTGCTGTTACTCCAGCTTTTAGAAATTGAAACTGCTCTTGGGGCCAGGTAGTGGGGGGGTGATAATGCAACTGAACCTACATGGAAAAGGGTCCTGAATTTACATCTCAGGATCTCTGGGAGAATGCCAGGCCAGCTGAGACTGGGGGCAGATAATGAAGGGGAGAATTAGCTAGAGGCGCTTGTCTTTCCATCTCTCTTTATCTTGCTCATGAAAAAACATAAATAAATCTAATTTACAAGACAACACTCTTGAGTGTCCCTCTTTAGTCTCTTCTTCCATTCAGCTTTCTTCTTTCTCTGTACTCTTCCCCGCTCCCCCTTTGCTCAGACATCCACATAGAGTTTAACAGAAGGAAGCCATTACCAGGAAGACATGAGTGTCTTTCCATCCTACCCCAATCCACTTAGCTGGTTTTAACATAAATGTTCTTCAGCTGATTCTTGGAGGGTCCTATTGCCCCCTGCGTCCATATCACAGTGTCGACAGTACTAACAGGCATTCAGAAGGAAGAAAATATACAATTAACAATCCACGATTATGAAATAACAAGAAGAGGACAAGGAGAGACCTTGTTCTTTTGAAGCATGTTAAAATAATAGCAAGTCTCTGTCCCCTAATGCCAAAACAACGAGTTAATTCAGCAATTCAGACTTAAAATAGTAGGTCCATACAATGGGAGGGAAACAGGAAAGGGGAGAGCAGCAACATCGATACCTACACATCCGACAATCTACTCGACAGTCTCATGGAGGCCGGAGAGTCTGGATCTGAGTTTGAAGCTTTTCCAACAATACCCAAGGCCTTTGGGATCTCAGAACTCCTTCTACGCTCCCCCCTCCCCCCACGTGTTATCCACTGACACTACCTAAGTTCACCAGATGACTTCACTTCCCTTGTGTGCCAAGGAGCGACCATACCTCCCATCTTACATTTTGTGTTACTGCAAGGATCGAAAGGGCCTTGAGCCATTCAGATGGAAGAAGTCAAAAACACCGTTCCTCATCAATGGAAGGCATTATTAAATAAACATCTCTTCAGGAAGTTCTCAGATGGAAGAATAGCTTCAAACCTTAAATCATTCTAAATAAAAGTCTTACATTTTTTTTAAACATAGGATTTCATAGATATTCTATCAAATTACAAGTGGAATATGAAGAAGTAGTATTTATAGATTGGAGACATTAAAGTATTTTAAAATGGGACCAGTGCGTGGTGTGGTGGTTAAGGCATTGAACTCCCACATGGCTGACTACAGTCCGTATCCCGGACCTGGTGGCTTGCTTTGTCACTTTCCCTTTCTCTGTCTCTGATCAAATTAAAAAATAATAATAACAAATAAAATTAATAAATAAATATGTTAAAAAGTGTTTTAAAATAATCAATGAATCATCTCTAATATTGTCACAAAAATTGAATGTTAGAGGAAATTTGTCATTTAATATGTGTACAATAAACATACTTTATAGAATTAGGGCTAAACAAAAATCAGGGCAGTTTGCTAATTGCTCAACTAAATATGGCTTAATTTTATACTGTGATTTAACATTCCATAAAAAATTTCAAATAGTTATATAAGGCTATAAATCAAACATTACATTCTCTACTTATTGCTTAGAAAATAGGGTCACAATCCTCTAGTCTTAGGACCTTCCATAGTGTTCAGCTATTGAATTCCTAAATTCCCCATTCCATTCTGTATTTCAATCCTCATTCTCTTCTTTCTACTCTCCTACCACCCCACCCTGCACAATTTATGACCTCAATTGTCCTCCCAGTCCCACTGTCCTCTCTGTGTTTCACATCTGCACACACAGACCCCGGGGTTCTGTAACGGGTTATCCTGAGAGAACCTGTGGCAGCCAGCCTGGAATCTCTTCTTGGCACCAGAGTGAACACGTTCTCTGGGCAGAGAGTCCGGCCTATTGAAACACCTGCCGGATATAGGGGTAGAGTTCAGGCACTGAGTTGGGGATTAAGAGATTCTCCGTCCACTGCCTATGCAGTCACTACATGACAGCCCCTAGAAGAGTAGGATAGATTTTTAAGCCCCCTGCAAGTGTTCAGTATTGTTAATTCCTCCCAGAGCCCTGGCTCCCACCACCTCCCCTCAGCATTTTTATCCATGCAGCAACAGTCCATCTGGAATCCAGGCCTCCAGGAGCTGCTCTGATGAATAAGCATGGATAGCCAACATACTCCACGCAGGTGGCCCTGCAGCTCCAGGGCAGCACGTGCCAACTCTGATTCTTGTTGATCAGAGGCTACAAGGACAGAGACACATACTTGGCAAAGCCAGAGAAACTCTGCCTTAGTCAACCCCAGTGGGAACCAAAGTGTTAAGAAGAGCAGGGCAAAGGGTGTTGAATGTTCAGATCCCATACCGTATCAAAGCAGACCAAGGTTCCCTAAGCACACACCGATGCTTGGGCGCTCCTTCCATTTTCTCCCTTACTCTTAGCACCTGTGGCTCTCTCCCCATGGCCTCTTCATCTTGTCCCTTTAGGCTGCCCACTGGTCATTACTAATATACAACCCGGATGTCCTTGGAGACTACGTTGGGTAACGGTCTCCCTTCCAAACTGAGTCCTAAGAACGCTTTGTGCCATGTTTCCCCTTGGGAAGCCCTGCTTAGTCTATGTTGTCCCTGCTCCTGCTGACCTTTGCTGCACTGTCACGTGCATAACAGAGCCGTCATAACACATCATAACATAGCCACTCGTACTCCTTTCAAATCAGTTCTAGAGGGCCAATCCCATGGCTTAAGGGTAGGGGAGCAGGATGCCACATGGTCAACTGCAGTTCAGTTGTCAGCTCCAGGGTCTTGAGAAACCTGCTGGGGGTGTGTGTGTGTGTGTGTGTGTGTGTGTGTGCATGCCCCAAATCCCAACAGAATGGAAAAGTGGAGAAGGGATTGCAGCATGAGCACTCCCTTTTGGGATGTGCTTTCTCTCTTTCTCTCTCTCTCTTTCTTGAGTATGCACAACCTCTAGCAACTAAAAAAAAAAAAAAAAAAAAAAAAACCTGAATTCTGAATTTGCCACATTACATACTAATTCTAGAATGTTTAAATATAAGATGTCCCACTTTTTGCTTTCCAAAGCAAAAACTGGCAGGAAATGGCAATATCTAATAATACCACAACATAAACACTATTTCTAGAGGAAGGAGTAAGACATCATCTAATACCTATATCAGATGTTCAAGTCTCCAAACCCACTAATCCTTCCTTTACGGGACAGATTGTGTTTCAGAGTAGCTTTTGGCTTTCTTCTGTGGCTGGCTAGAAAAGCAAGTGCCCTTCCAGAGGTCTGATTTCTTCTTAAAGTGTCAGTAGCGGGTATCATGGGCCAGAGTTAAAGGAGAAACCACCGCCTCTAACACCACTAGTTGCTTTGGTCTTCTCAGGTAAGCAGGAAGTGAGGACATCATTGAAATAGAGAAAAGACTAAGATGGGGAGGTTATTTAGAAATCAGAGTTTAATTATCTAAACAAAAGTACAAAAGAAGAATTCAAGGACTGCTGAGACTGCCAGAACCCCAGGGACTTCACTGGATACCCAGCACAAGTTCATACTTGATGCCATTTTTCCATTCATTCAACATATCATGCTCTAAGAATGATATAAATATGATCTCTGCTCTGATCCAAATGTCAGGAATTCATTAGGTTTTGCTTTCATGCTAGATTTCACAAGGTGTGGTTACTTATTTTAAATGCTTGGTTACTTTGTTGAAGCTTTTGCTAAGAATTACGCTTAGGATCACACACACACCCTCAACTCACTAGTTGTACCCCCATCCCCATATCCATATAACTGCTTCCTTTTAAGTGGTCATTATTATCTATTAAAAACAGGAGACAGGCCAATCAAGTGGCCCAATGATTAAGGGAGCTGGACTCCACATGGCTGAGCAAGTAGATCAAATCCCAGGACTGGCAGCTTGGAAAACCTCAGACGTGCATGAATGTGCCCCCAATTCCAACAGCAGGGAGATAGAAAAGCGACTGCGGCATGACCACACCCCACTGAGGAGTGCTTTCTCCAGGCCTTTTTTCCTTCTCTGTCTCTCTGTCCCTCTCTGGTGATCACATGTGTTCTCTGATGAACAAACAAAATAGGAGACAATTCTAGCTTCTTGGACTTGCAGGTCTAACTTCTATGTTCGTTAAATACAACTTGCTACTCTCCAACAAGACAAGTTTGCTTAAAGCAGCCATGGTACAACTTTAACCACTGTTCCTTTAAAGGGAACTCAGTATGCGTGCCTCCTTTTCCACATTCTTATCGACTCCTCTGCCAAAACAACTAACTCCGGCCTCAATGTATGTGCTTTTAACATGACATGTAGTTCTAAAATATTTGGATGTTTAGTTTTATTTCATTTGATTTAGCTTGTGCAGCAGGAAGTTTCAGATGTGTTATTAATGTTTTCACTCTGTTTACTCAGGAAAAAAAGGTTGTTCTGGGAGATAATAATAAAGGGAAAAAATGAGGAGCAACTCATTCAAAATCATTTCTGCCTCTGGGCGTGTCCAGTAGGGAAGGTTTATTGCTTGATATGAAAGTCAACTTTTGGGTTAATGCTTTGCTAAGGTCAGGTCATTTCTACACTGCTACAGAAAAGTTAATTTACTGTTCCATTTTTCCTGAAGCATTTGTGCATTTTGGCTAAATCAATGCTAGATTTTCCACTAGGGAAGAACTAGGCTTCAGGCTGAAGTGATTGGAATGCTATTATGCTTCCTATTGCTTGTTAAAGAAACAGTGAAACATCAAGAGGAAACTCAATTGTGACAGCACAATTTTGGACTCCGGGTGGCATTCTGAAACATAACTTTATAACCTGACATCGGTATAGCACAGATATAACTTTTTAATGAAAAAAAAGAGGATTTCCAGTAATCACATTTGGGTTGCATATATGTACTTTATTTTTTTCTCAAGAGGTGCCAGATGCAATGAGAACATTTTCATGATATTATCCTTTGGGATATGATCATGTTTATTCCTCTTTTTTTTTTTTTTAATAATCTCAGTGTTTTCAAAGCTTTCTCAGCTACAGTGTTTAATAGGATCCCTTAGAATCTCTGTAGCAGGCATTTCCATCCTTAGGTCACAGAATAGGAAAATCAAACCCAAAGTCATTTGTTCATGGTCATTCAACTCTCCACCATTGAAACTAAGACTCCCCATTTCTTTCTTTTTTGAAAATCTGCTGTTGGGGGAGGGGGCATGTGCACTTGCCAGAGAGAGCCACAAAGAGAGAGAAAAGGAGACAAAGTGAGAAAGCATCCCCCAAGGGGGATGGTCACATCGCAATCCCTTTTCCTCCATATCTCCCTCCTTTCAGGATTTTGGGCACACACACACATAGACCCAATGTGCGTCTGAAGCTGCTGGGTCCAGTAATCAAACTGTGCAGTCAGCCATGTAGGGTCCAGCCACCTTAACCACTGTACCACTGGCTGGCCCCAGGACCCCACATTTTAAATACCAGATTTCCCTTTGCCTACAGAGGATACATGGGTCACAGCAGGATCTGTAATAGATGGTGGTTTCACAGGTTGTTCTGGAGGTTTCTAGAAGCCTGTACCACCTCCCAACACCACTCATTTTTTTTTTCCACTGTAAAAACAAATAAAAAACACAAGACCCTGAAGCAATACCGCTGTTTAAGTAAATTCTATTGTCCTCCTTTTGGTTTTTCCTTCACCTGACTCTCCCATCGTGAATTGGTCACTTTATCCTAGGTCCTTCTCTTGGGTGAACCCAAAGTACACTTGGGGCAGCAGATACCAGCTTCTGTTTTCCCAGGATCCAGTTGTGAGATGTGTTATAAGAAATTAGGTATGAATAAAATGACAATATCCAAATTTGTGAATAATTAGTACTTTATAAAGCAGGGAGATGCGTTTTCTCACTCTTTGCAGTTGAACTCTTTCTTAAGTAAGAGGGTAGAGATAATGTGTACACCTCAGAAAACCAGTGGAATGTTCTTGCATTTGACTGTATCTATTGGCATCATGGGGAAAGTGGCAAAGGCTTGCTAGTGTAGGGTAAGCTACTTCGAACACTTGCCTGAGCAAATGTAAAGAATAAAGCACACAGGCTGAAGACCAAATCACTGCAATGTAACACATATAAAGTGTTTGATTTGAGGTCAGAGCTTAAACCTAGCTAATTATGGGCACGAAGGACACATTATTTACTGAATGCCAGCTCTGGCTAACCACCAAATTTGATGTTTTCAAACACATGATTTTATCCCTTTTTTATAAGTAGAGCTTAGATAGTTCCATTTTTCTGGTGATAAGATGGACGGTTTACAATTTTAGGTAAAACTTCCATATGCTCTTACAGCTAATAAATGATTAGCTGAACTTGGGACCTACGCGTTCCACAATATACCCATGATCTGTTAGACTTCTTATTCAATTTCCTTAAGAAGTTTGAGATTGAAAGCATTGCTGGAGGTGGTTGGGTCTATTCCTAACAGCAATACTTAGAGCTGTAGACCTTTCCCCTTAACTGAGTGGTGTTGGTCAGGTTGCACTAGAAATGAACTGGTAGGGATTTCTACCGAGAGTGCTCGGGTGAGAACTAAAGCTATCAGTTCTATTTCAGGGCACAAAATCAGGCCCATGCTGCACTTCCACTTCCATGGGCTCTTCTTACTAATTATTCTGGCTCATAAGTACTCCTAAACTCTATTGATAAATGGAGTTGAAAGTTGAATAGATATTTTTGTTAAGATCCTTATATATAGTAGACTCGATCTTTTACCATATTCCTTTTTTAACTATGTACTTAATGAGCCCACATGCTCAGTTTTCCATTTTGAACAAGTCTCCCCAAAGTACAAAAGTTGGCACATGGACCAGCAGACGGCTACGTCGCTGAACTCCCATGTAGTCGACCGCAGTTCAAGTCCCAGACCAGTAGATTAAACTCATGCTGGGCGTGTGTGCGTGCATGCCCAAGATTCCGAGAAGAGAATGGAGGAAAAGGGATTGTGGTGTGGCCATCCCCCCTGGGGGGTGATTTCTCACTTTCTTTCTCTCTGTCTCTCTCTGTCTTTTGGCGAGTGCATGCACCCTATAGCAAAAATCTCTCCAAAACAAAAAAAAAAAAAGGTGGCACAATACTGTTTACCTTGTAAACTTCCCCCTTTAGGTACACTTTCTCAGGGGACATAAATACTATTTTAAAACATGAGCTCATCCTTTTGATGAGAATGGCTCCCTAGGAAAAAAAATATGCAAAGGAAGCCAAAGAGAAAAATTGAAACTAAAACATTCCTTTTACCCGCAAAGGACCACACACTCAAAGATGATAATAGGAAACACTTTTCACAATGTCAGTGTACCTAGTAGTTTTCATTTAGAGGGTTTATCTTATATGAGTTTCCAATTCCATTAATCTAGGAAATAGAATTGCTTAGAGGGAGAAAGAAATAGAAGCTATTGGCACTATCTTAAGAAAACGAGCAAGTGATACCTATGAAATGATTAATTTCTTGATACATAAGAAATTTAACATAACTTGTTTAAATATGAGCTTCATCAAGATTTCATTAAAATGTATCTAATGTAAGCAAATTTGAATTTGTTTAAAATTCTCTCAGTCTGAGCAATTCTTTACCCATATGCATATTTCATTATAAAAATTCAACATAGCTCTAATCAACTATCTCAGAGAAATCCACAGGCATTAAATGCTCATCAGGCATCCTGACTAATTCCATGAAAGTTGTATACCTCTTAGTATGCTGGTAACATCTAATAGTCTCCTACACATAGATTCCTGTATTCTATCAGAACAGAAACTTATTTTTTTAATTGCCAGAAGACACTTGCACTCACAGGAGAGACAGAGAGACAAAGAGAGAGGGAGAACGCACCCTCTCAATGAATCATGGTTAAATCTCAATCTCTTTTTCTCCATTTCTCCATATTGTCAGGATTTGGGGCACCTACACACATGTGGCCTGTGAGTTTCTCAAGCTACCAAAGCTGGAACTTGAATTGTGGTCAGCCATGAGGGATCCAACTCCCTGAACCAGTAGGCTATGGGACTGGATCATATAATTTTTAAATCCATAACTTCAAATCCAGTTAAAATATAAAAATGTGTAAAAAAGGAAAAGCTTGACGTTTAGTAGAACCAATGTGTTAAAAAATAGAAATTTTGGGACCAGCAGATGGCATAATGGTTACATTGCTAGATTGCCACGTAGTCAACCAGGGTTCGAGTCCCAGAACCAATGAATTAAAAAAAAAAAAACACACATGTGCATGCGTGCCCAAGATCCTGAGAGGAGAATGGAGAAGAAGGGATTGGAGCATGGCTATCCTCTCTGGGGTGGGGAGGGAATAGTGATGTGATTTCTCGCTTTCTATTTCTCTGTCTCTCCAGTGAGCACATGCAGCCTATAGCAAAAATCTCTCTAAATAAGTAAACAAATAAATAGATATTTATCACTAGAAGGAGAAATTAAAGGGTGATAACAAATAGGGGGAAAAGACAGGAAGTAATTAGAAAAGCACATTGGGTTGACTTAAAAGTGATTCATTTCAGTATTGTGTTTATTTGAGGTCATTTATAGAATAAGAATCCCAAGAAGAAAAAGGAGCTAAAGGAAAGAAGGGATGTCCGTGATAACTGATGAAGCAAATTCAATGTAGCAAAATAGCACGATGGTTACCATAAGCCAGAAATCCAAGAAATGATATAGGAAGGAGTGAAGGGAAAGTGGTGTAGGAAGAAGTGGAAAATCTTTCACTTCAGCAAAAAGAACAAAGAGGAAGAGAAAGGAGTTCCTCTCATTCTCTGGCCCCTATTCTAGAGTTGGCCATCTCTGATTCTCAAATTCATTATCCACTCATTCATTCATTTATTCTACATTATTTACTCAGAATTCACTATATGTCAGATACTATTGGGGCACTTAGGTTGGAAGAGTAAATAAGTCAAAGTCTGTTTTAAATCTTAAGGAACTTATATTCTATTTAGAGAAGCAGACAAGATAGATAGATAGATAGATAGATAGATAGATAGATAGATAGATAGATAAATGTTTATTCAGGGTCCAAAATTTTAACTTATTTCTCCTACCCCCCAGCCAGCTCATCTCTCTAATCCCTAGCTATAACATTCTGTTAACATCAGTGTCTCATACTTAAAAAAAAAAGTCAATAAAACCAAGAATTTTTGCCTACAGATAAGCAGGAGTAACTGAATGACATGACTTCTCTAGGTGTGGTCTTGATTCTAAAGACTCATCTCACTGTGAAAAACAACAGCTTAGAAGCTGAGGGATTGGAAAGAAACTACACTAGATGTTCATTCAGGCACATCTTACCAGGACTCACGTTCACTTCAGCAACTATTTACTGCTCACTTACTCTGAAAAGGTTAAGTGTTAGGGTTTGCATAGTCTACAGGGACAAGTAAGTCCTCAAGGAAAATAAATAGTAGTTGTTTGTATAGTTACTATTTCTTGAGTGCATCCTATCTGCCAGATGCTTCAATTGCTTCACATGATTTATCTCATTGAAGCCTTGTGTTAGCCTTGGGAGCTAGGTAATAATACATCTACTTTCAGGTAAGAAAACTATATCCTAGAGAGGTCAAAAAATATCTCCAAGGTTACAAGTTAACAAATGCTATCCCTTTGACTCCAAAGTTCTTGTACTTCACTATGCTGCCTCCCCAATTTTATTATTGGGTTGTCAGGAGAGTCATGACACGTTTTTGCATAGAAAAATGCATCATGGCTTTCCCGATGACTTAATAGTTTCTTAGGGCTGCCATAAAAAAGTACAACAAACTAGGTGGCTTAAAACCACAGACGCTTGTTGTTTCACAGTTCTGGGGGCTAGAAGCCTGAAACCAAGGTGTCAGCAGAGCCATGCTCCCTCTGAAAACTACTGGCATCCTTTCTTGCCTCTTCCTACTTTCTGGGGGTTTGTGGGCACTCTCTGGTATTCTTTGGTGTACAATTGCATCACTCCAATCTCTGCCTTCATCATTCTATGGCATTCTCCCTGTGCCTCTCTGTCTTCAAATGCCTGTTTTCTTACAAGAACATCATATTGGATTAGAGGCCCACCCTATGCCATCATGACCCTCTCTTAACTAATTATGTCTGCAACAACCCCATTTCCAAATAAAGTCGCTTTTTGAGGAACATATGTTTTTTGGGAGACACAATTCAATCCATAATAACCATGGATGGAGATAGTATATGGGGATAGAGCAGAGATAGTTAGAATGGATGCAGGATACAATTCAATCCTGTCCTCACCATTAACGTTATGTGTTACTTTGAGACATTTTCCTTCTTCTTCTTCTTCTTCTTCTTCTTCTTTTTTTGGAGAGGTTTTTTGCTATAGGGTTCGTGCATTCACCAGAATGATAGAGATAGACAGAGAGACAGAAGTGAGAAATCATCCCCCAGGGGGAATGGCCACACCACAATCCCTTCTCTTCCATTGTCCTCTTGGGATCTTGGGCATGCACGCACATGTGCCCAGCGTGAGTTTAAGCCACCAGGTTCGGGACCTGAACCGTGGTCTACTACATGGGAGTCCAGCGACATAGCCATTACACCAACTGCTGGCCCCTGATATGTGAATTATATATAGAAACAGAGTGGAAGATAAGGCTGGAACAGTATGTTGGAACATGCTGAGATAGGGAATGGTTTCTGCTTAACTTAGTGGGCTCAACATTACAAATTCTGAAGGCTTTTCATCAGAAATATAATAGTATGAGAGTTGTGAATAGATAGCATAGAATATGGATGGGCAGTTAGTTAGACTACTGAAATAGTCTAGGTTAGTGTAATTAAGGACACAACAGTGATATGAAGGTAGACCAGGATTTTGAAATCTTATTAGCTATTATCTAGATTCATTTGGAGAACCAGGAATAATCCCACTTTGCACTAGCCATAACTGCACTGAAGTAATATTTGCTAAAATTATTCCGTATTAAAAAGGGCTAAATGTGCATCAGAGTCTCAAAGATAAGTTAGTAGGTAGAGCTAGGAAAGGAACACCATGTTTAAAGGCAGTATACAAAACAATGAAGAGGAAATCCAGGTATGGACCAATGCTAAGGAGATGGAGAACAGACTGGGGAGCAACCTTCAAGTCAGGTTGAAACAAATGCTTCCAAATGAGGACCATGTATAAGGGAAGAAGTCTGTGACCTTTACACAAAATGTGCACACTGCTGAACTGTACCCTTGGAAGACACTAGCAGTATATTTTAGATTATATGCTTTCACAGAAATTAATTTTATTTATTTATTTAATTTAAAATACATTATTTTTGTATACAGCACATGCATTCACCAGAAAGAGACACAGTAAGAGAGGGAATATGAGAAATCATCCTCTCAGGGAGGATGGTCATGCTGCAATCCTTTCTCTAACTCTCCTCTCAGGATTTTGGGCATGCATGCACACACACCTGACCCAGCATGTTTTTTAAGCCACTGGGTCTGGAATTCAAATTCAATCAGAATGTAGATTGACTCAGACTCCCACAGTTAACCATGTAGGATTCAGCCAACTTAACTACTACGCCACCAGCTGGCCTTAATTTTTTTTTTTAATTTGCTATATAGTGTGTGTACTCACCAGAGAAAGAGAAGAAAAGTGAAAAAGTACCTCCCCTCTTCACTCTCCCCCCAAGAAGAGAGGGCCATGCTGAAATCCCTTCTCCTCCATTCTTCTCTCAGGAATTTTGGGCATGCACACACACGTCTAGCCTGATTTTCAAACCACCAGGTCCAAGACTCAAAGTGCACAGTCAGCCATGTGGGATCCCAACCTTAACCGTCATGCCACTAACTAGACCCACAATTAAATATTTTTAAAGATAGTACATTAAAAAAAGAAAGAAAAACATTTGAAGAATGCTGTGGCCTTTCTAATTTGGACCTGGCCACGTGTCCTAGTGGCAGACCTTGGATTTGGTAAGGAGCCAAGCTAATGGCTATGGTGAGGAAGGAGTGAGAAACAGCAAAGTCAAACCTAAGGTTTAAAAACTGTGTGCATCCAGGAGAATGACTTGTCCCACTGCTGGAAACAGGGATGTCAAGAGTCATTCATTTAGGCATGATGATTTTGAGAAAAAAAATTATTTGACTTTCTATGGAGGATTTGTTGTACTATTATAGAAAAGATAAGAGGAAATTGCATTTTCAGGTAATGAATGAACTGTCCAAAGAAATAGGCAAAGCTGGTACATCCATCAAGGAAAGGTCTAAAACAAAACAATGAGAGGTTCAAGGTACGGAACTTGAGAATGTTTCCCTTTATCATCAAAGAAGGGAAGTGAACCCTGAAAGGAGACAAGAGTTATTCAGAAAGCTCAGAGAATATTCTTGTCATGCCATGGAATCCAAAAAATGGTGGTGTTTCCAGAGTCATTACCCAATAGTGTAAGATGCTTCAGAGAAGAAGAATGTAGATTGAAAATAGACCATCCGACTTGGTAATCAGGGAGTCATAAGAGAAGTTTCAGCAAAGAACAAATTCAAAGGATAAGGAATGGATGGGGTGGCCAGGAAGCATATGAAAAGAGAACCAGTTATAACTTTTCTATAGGAAGGAGCGAGATAGGGAGCACGTTTGGTAAGGTAGATGCCAGGTACAGAGAGAGCTAATCATGGTTTGATCAGTTCTCCTGTTTACTGGCAGGAGCAATGGTCCAGCAAAAAGGTTTAAAATTGGCAATATATGTTATAAATAATGGAGGATAACTCCATAGTTCTGAAAAAGGTTGAAAGGGGGGTATTCACAAATATATAAGGAAAATAAGACTTGGCAATAAAACGTATCTTGAAAGAGCCTCCAAACTAGTCCCTACCTTCAATTCTACTCTACTCTAATCCATTCTACACTGTATTTTCTGGATTGTTTTACCTGAAACACAAATCTATTCATGCCAATCTTGGCTTCACCTCTTCAGAAATTCTCTGTTGCCTTCAGGATAGAATCCAGACTCTTATCATGTGCACATTTCCAATATCTAGACGTTAGTGAGATTTCTAACTTGTGTATATGGCTTCCTGGTTCCTTCAAAGCCATACACACACACACACACACACACACAATTAATAAATGATTTGTATTCTTCACATCGGCCAGTTATTTAATTTCTTTTTTGCATGTGTGGGTTTTTCTGCTTCTAATACGCTTTTCTTTCTCAACTCACTGTAGCTCCTTCATACTTTTCAACAAGTAGTTCTACATTTATCAATTTCCTAGCATTGCATTTATTTACCTTTCTGTCTCACAATGGCTTTTATCTCTGCATAACTAGTATTTCACACAAAGCCTGGCACACCTGGGACCAGCAGATGAAGTAGTGGTTACACCACTGGACTCCCACATAGTCGACAACAGTTCGAGCCCTGGACCTGGCAGCTTAAAACTCACACTGGGTGCATGTATGTGCATGCCAAAATCCCAAGAGGAAAATGGAGAAGGGATTGCAGCATGGCCGTCCCCCTGGGGGAGGGGGTGATTTCTCCTTTTCTCTCTTTTTGTATCTCTGTCACTTCGGTTGGACATACAAATTGCTCAATTTTTAAGTGAATATTTGTTAAGTGAATTTTTAAAAAATGAAAGAATGAATGGCGGAAAGGGACAGGGAAGAAAAAGGGCAAAATTAAGTGCTAAAGTCAAGATTTTTTTTTTCTTCAGCTAAAGAGGAGGATCCCAGTGAAATAAATAAATAAATGTTTTGGCTAAAGTAAACAAGATCAGTGTGTGCGTGCCCAAGACACCAGGAAGAGAATGGAGAAGAAGTGATTGCAGTATGGACATCTGCCCTGGGGGGTGATTTCTCACTTTCCTTCTCACTGTCCCTGTCTCTCTCTCTCTCTCTCTCTCTCTCTCTCTCTCTCGTGAGCTTTATGTTATGCAAAAACCTCTGCCAAGGAAAAACAAAACAATAAAAAACAAAACATGAGGTCATTTCTCAGGAGTCAGAGCACAATTGTCATTTATTGGATTGTCAAGGAAAGTCACAATGCACTTTTGCATAGAAAAAGAGAAAAATATGTCATGACTTTCCTGACACCCTAATAGATGTCTTTTGTGGATTAGCAGAAAGGAAAATTATCACAACTATTGCACCAGTAGGTATTCAATCACTTCGCTACATCTACCCCTCTGGTGGACCTTACTCACACTATGGTTGGGTTTTTTTGTAGTCTTTATAAAGGTAAAGATGCTGCTTTCTTCACCTGTGCCACGCAGATCTGGGAGCTCTTACTCAAGTACTGATTGAAAAGGGTAGACCACCTCACCTCTCCACTGGCAAGACCACACCCATCATGGCCTTAGCTTCCCTGGTAGCAGCCCTGAGAATCCAGGGAACCTTACCTCTGAGTAGCATGGGATGGACTTCAGCCAGTAAAAAGCAGAAGAGGAAATCAGGAGATAAACTGCTTCCCTCTGTTCCCTTCTTTCAATGTCTTTTTTAAGATGTGGTAGTTAAACATGGCTTCTCAGACTATGACCCCAATGATGCACCCACTTCTGTTTGTTCTCCCTCCTCTCCTATTCCTTCCCCACTTTTGTATCCCTGGGATTGGATTACCCAATAAAGTGTTGGCATGTAAGTGTTTGCCTCAGGTTCTGTTTCTACAAAACCTAGACTACACAAGTCATTTTAAAGACATTTTCAAATGTTAGAGGTTTACTCTTAAAAATGCAATGGAATTGATCAGAAGATTTGGAATGAGAACATTCACTTGTATGCATTGGGCTGTGTTTGGATCCTAGGGAGCACAGAAGTGGTACAGAACAGTGACTGAAAAAGAAGGGAGTGTCGAGATGACATGGAAAATGAATAGTCAAGCAACACCCAAAGAAATAGTAGTTCTCATGGTGGAGCCATCAGTGGGAGATAATCAGAAACACATGGCTATAGTGAGTAGAAATATATTCTCTAAATAGCAAAGTTTCCATTAAAGGAGCATATACTAAGGAGATTTTCTTCCATTGTGTCTGTTTATAACTTAATGGGTTTCCCATGCTATGAAACATACAAGTGTTAGATTCCATAAAAATAGATAAATCTGCTGAGTAACCTACTTCCATGACGACAATGCAACTACGCTTAGGTATTACATTGAAATAATTTTAACACTCTCAGATTATCAGGCAATATTCAAGTAATGTATTGTGGGAGAAACCCCAGAAGAAATGACAAAAGTATATCTGCTTAGCAAGGCCCTTTGGAATGTTCCAATGGAAAAAAGAATTAAAATTTGGCCAGAAGAGGAAGAGTACTTCCTCACTGTGGAAAGTTGGCATATACTATACCATGATCTCAATTTGTACTGAAAACAGCTTTAGACATTGAACCAGATCCCATTTGTAAAGTTGTATAGGGCACAATTACCCACCTTCAAATATTTACTACTACAGAACCTTCCAATACTAGGGTAATAAGTACAAAAGTCTTCTCTTAGGAATAACTGCAACCCAAAAGACTGCAAAATGCTTATTGCTTAATCATCAATGAATGAAAGTTCTGACTCAAGAAACACTCTGTGTGTATACTTTGGTTTCTGCATGTTTATCTCTGCAGACACTACAATATTCACTAAAATGCTTTTTTGAATATTCTCATTTGGGAGTTTGAGTTTTTTTCATTTTAAGATTATAAATCCCGGCCAAATTTACACATTCCGAAGGGGCAGTTAAACATTTCAACATGCTGGTTGTTAAGTACTTCTAGTGGTTCATAGATGTGTTTAGTTCTTCACATCTGATGTCAATCAATGATTTTTCTCCAAAGATCTGCACATACATACAACATTTTGTATATTTCCAAAGGATAAACATTGTTATACATCTGGAATCCATGAACCATAGATCAAAACCAGTTAAATAACTTTAAACACACACACACACACACACACACACACTTAAAGCAAAGATGAATGTGTTCAAGTAAGGAAAAATCTCCATAAGACAAATATTTTCCTGTGCCAATGAAAGTAAAATCTAAAAATTCAAAATTTATAGATAGAAACCATACTATTTCTATAAAATGCCTAAAAGCTAATTTCAGTCTTCAGAAAAAGCCCACCTAATGTCTCATTATTTATTTCTTAAAGTAGTTATTTTTTAAAAATGATCTATATATTGATCCCACAGATATTTCTTTCTTCATTTTAGCTCTCTGAAAGAATATTTAATCATTTAAAACTAGATTATTATTTGATTCTTTTGGAACATATCAGTAGAATTAACTAATGCCTACATGATAGTTTCTTGCTATCTTCCTATCTAAAATGAAAATTGGCTTGAAACCAGTGACCAGCACAGGTTAAAAATGGAGGTACATGACTAAAGTTTGGAAATGCAGTTTATTTATCCACTATGCTTCTGAACTATAATTGTGAACTTAGAATCTTGGTCATGATTGTAATATTTAAGACTATGAATCATCAGAAACCAAAAATATCATCCATTTGACATTTTTGGTAAAAATCCTAAAGAATGCTTTGCAGCAGTAAGTTTCAGATGGTTTATAAGCATTAGGAGATCCAACATTGAAATGGAAATATTCTAGGGCAGCCTACACAAAATGGTTAACATATGCTTAAATTACGAACAAAGTAGGAACATTAGAAAGTCAAGGAGGGAGTAAGGCTGCAAGTTCATGAATAAAACCTTCCCATCTAAAATTCTCAGCAAAAATGCTAGACATTCAAGAGCAAAATGATTGGATCCTCAGAAAAGTCATGACGTAGTTTTCTAGGCAAAAATGCGTCATGACTTTGCCAACGACCCTATATTTCAACACTTTAAAAAGATACTTATTAATATTTGAAACTAACAAGAAATGACTTTAAATGTCACAATTGACATCCATCATAAATTTGATATAGTTAAGAAAAGAAAGAATGCAAGTGAAAGTTAATGCTAATATAAATATATAAAAAAATACCTTCCTCAATTACTTTGTAGCATCTAGAAATTCATTCTCATTTTCAGTTCAGTTCACAATGTTTCTAGTTAAAGTGCCTTTTGTCCTCTACAATAAGATAGTTCTTGATCAAGATGTTCTTTGACATCCTTGATAGCAAATGAAGCCACTCCACTTATAAGTTTTCAAATTTTCTTTGTTTCTGTTGAGTTTATTTTGTACTTTGATACCTTCCTATTGGTTTTACAACTTCTTATGAGGACTTTGGATTTATTTTTATTTAGAGCATCAGTTCTGTGGTAGGAACAAGTGGATTGATTCCTCTGTGGATGTACCATGTCTTACTGCTAGTCATGTGGCTTACCTAAACACCTTTGAGTATCAGTCATCTTATCCATAAAATGGTGACAATCGTACCTACCATACCTCTCCCACAGGGTTATGAGTCTGAAATGAATTAAGAGAGTTTTTAAAACAAGATGGTAGCAGAGTTGGAGGATTTGGTAGTAAAGGCAGCAGTGCTGGTATCCAACAGGAATTCTGCTCCAAACAGTAGCCAGGATTATAAGATCAACCTAAATCTACTGTAGGTTTAAGATACTACTTATTCGATCTCTAATTTATGTTGTTATGATACTATTTGCTGCAGCATCGACTCCAGTGGCTTGGCTACCATGATTTTTATGTTTGTAGATTTCTCTTTTTAATTTTTTTTTACACTGGACTCATAAAAGTCATCCTTTTACTGGCAAGCATGAACAGGGTAGTATATTAAAACAGAAATTCTGTGAGTGTTTTATTTTGTGGTTGTTTCCACCATTTGACTAATAAGATGAGTGAAGCTAACTTGAATAGCATAGGTTTAGAATAATTAGTACTTCCCTAATTCTATAAACAATAAAACACAGGTGTGAACTATTTTGAAGAAATCTATTATACTATTATACTCTTTTCATTGCTTCAGAAAGAAATATAATGCTTTAGAGATGGGTTTGCCAGTGAAGAATCTATCCAAGCATAAGATGGAATTCTGGAGTATCTTTGACTCTGGATGATCTGGGCTCTCGTACTGACTGCCTTGAAGGAAGAGGCACATTGAGTTTAGCAATTTTTTGAATCTTTATGTTTCTGAACTACAGATCCTCAGATCTCTTGGAATTCTAATACTTTAGAAAGAAATCACATAATTTCTTCTCCTCCAAACTATCATATCATGCTGAAATGAAGTGAAATTTTAGTAGATAAAATAACAGTTAGAACCTTCTGGAAGTAAATATAAGAAGCTGAAGCTTATGTAACGTGTTTCCCTGTCATCAGGTCACTCTGGGCTGTTTATACTTTGGATCCCTTTCAGACCTCCTGGAAGTTAATTTTAGTTTTACAGAAATGACGGAGAGGCAGCTTGCTGTCTCGCAGAAATCATCTCCGTTAAGCTTATAAGAGTCTTACCTTTCTGATTTCTCCTGCAATACTGGAGAGAAGAAAACACTCTCTGTCCTGGGAGAATCCTTTCTTGCATCTGCTTGCATGGGTTTCAGTGGGTGTGTGGGCAGCAGCCCCAGGGACAGCGCTGGTGGGCTTCCTTGTCCCTCGCAGTGTCAGGGTCTGGTAGAAGAGACAGATGGCCACCACCAAGCCCACCAAGAAGGGCCGGGAGCAAAATCGCCGGCGACAGAGGAACACTGACCGACAGACCATGACCAGTGCAGCTTCACTTGGCCCCTGTCCACGTTGTAGAAAAAGTCATAGCCGCTATTTTGTGTCAGCATGAAAAAAGCAAATCTGTCTTCTTTTTCCACAACTCCAATCAAGTTTGCTCCATCCTTGCTTAAGAACTTTCCGAATAGTCATGCCAAAGAATCATCGGTGCCCAAAACCTGACCGCGTTAATAAGAGCCCTTCCATGGAGGACAGGGAGAAGTGGCTGGCCTGGGTTTAAAAAAAAAAAAAAAAAAAAAAAAAAAAAGACATCTAAATAATAATAGTTGTAACTAATAACCTGAGTCTACCCCAGGCTGCCAAACAGTTGTTTCCGGTAATGACTTATTTTACCAACACCCTTAAACTCACAGCGAAGGAGTCTGGCTCTGCCTCGGCTTTACAGGAAAAGAGAAAACAACACCCAAGTATAAATCTGGCGTCTGAAAACGGCCTTGAAGAACGCCAATAGGTTAAAACCAGAAGGGCCTGCTGCACAGCTGGAGGCAGGCCAGGTCGCCTTAGCGGTTCCTCATTTTGCCTCTGATGTTAAAGCAGTCCTGCCCTCTGCCTTTCTGTTTAACTGCTCTCCTTCACTCGGTTTTAAATTGCCACTTTCCTGTGAGCCTTCACAGCTCCGAACGTAAAAAAGGAATAAGCGGTTTGAGTGGACATGCTCACTGTCGGGGACTTTGCTTGTGTTTGTTTCATTCCGTTTCAAGTTCAAAGTTCTATGTACTTACTCAGTTTTCATCCTTTTAGCCAGAAAAAAAAGTTTCCATGATCCCCCTAACGGATTGCTGATCAAAACCACTCGGAAGGAAACACCCAATCGTATGAGTCCAATTCATCTCATACACACTGGCCCGCGCGCGCGTACACACACACACATACACGCGCGCGCGCACACACACGCAGACACGCAGACCCACACGCGCGGGCGGCGGCACCCTCGGCGGCGGGGAGCTGGAGGACCTCTGGCAGCGCCACCCAGGCCGCGCCGAGCCGAGCGGGGCGGAGCTAAGGCCGGGCTCGGCTGGCCCTCCGGGAGCGGCTGGAGTGCTGTCAGCGCTGGGTGGGAAACGGTGGGCGTCCACAGAGTGGTGACTGTGATATCATTTTCCCTGACATGTGGCATGCGGGCCTATCCTGGGCCGCAGATGTCTGACCCCTCAAGTAATTTCTTTTTTCCTTACAAAGTACGTGGAAAACAAATAGCCCTTAGTCAACTGATGACAAAGGTCGTGGGTGAGACTAAAGCGGACTCCATGAACTAAGTGTCTTCACTCTAGGGACTTGCGGTTACTCTTAGGAGGATAAGGGGGTCACGAGTACTGTCTGGACCTCCGGAGAGGAAACCTCGCTGCAGGGACCAGAGTAACTGCCTCTCTGCTTCAGTACTGCACTCGGATCCTAATTACTCCTTTCCTAGACGAATAGCTGAGTCTTTAGGCTAATTGCCTGACTCTCTGCTCCCAAAATAAGTTAACTAGACCAGGTACTGGGTAACTTTTGACAACAGCAAGGGGTACACGGTGGACTTGTCCAGAATTCGACTCAATCTAATTCCATACGACCCGCCGCAAGGACACTTCTAGCAGTGCAGTTGTGCAAACTTCAACGCTTCTGCAGGGTCAGCTGAAAGGAAGACTGTCTAGTGCTTGCTTTTCTTCTCTTAGTCTTTGCAGTGCTGGGTGTCCGGGGTTGACTTAGGTTCCTCGCAGATTCTACAAAGGCTTTGAATGTAAATAGGTCTTCTAACCTGTTTCTAACCCAAACTTCGTTCTTAGGGGCAACGTTCTCCCGGGAGGCCACACCCCTAGAGTGAGTCCCACCCCGCAGGCACGCGGCTGTCTTTAGCTTATATTTGGCGAGATGGGGCGCCCCCTAGGGGTTCCCAGCTGCTATTGCTTCAGAGAATGGGAACCTAGTTCTTTGCGTGTAAGACACTATATTAACACTTTATAAAACAGATTAATTAAGGCATTACAAAATAAGTATTAACATTAAAGCTGTATTTATCCCAAGTCCTTGAATGTGTTCTCTCTCTTTTTGTTTAAGAGAGAGTTTTTGCTATAGGGGGTCTGCGCTCTTCAGACAGAGACAGAAAGAAAGCGAGAAATCACCCTCCACGGGGGATGGTCAAGCAGCAATCCCTTCTCCATTCTCCTATCGGGATCTTGGGCACGCTGGCAGGAGCCAGGGGGAGAATTTCAAGCGACCGAGTCTGGGTCTCAGACTGCAGTTCAGCGGTCTGAGAGTTCAGCGACGTAACCATTACGCAATCTGCTGGTCTCCCTTGAATGTATTATCTACACTACACTGGGTTTAATATTATTTTATTTATATTTGCAGAGCCCTCAATCTCATGACATAGGAAGGAGTAGAGAAAGAAGTGGCACTTGACTTTCAGAAGCATAGAGAGTTTGAAGAAGAAATGGCTAAATAACAGTGTTGTAAGACATGGTGTTGGTGGATGCAATGTGATTCAGAATATAATCAAGAGATAATAGGAGTTACTCTATATTGGAGTGGTTTCAATGTTGATGAAACCCCATGTGTGACAAAGCTATGAGGTGGGTGATAATGGGCAGGCAAGAAGTCAGAAAAAATAATTTCGAGGAATCTGAAGGGTCATTTGTTTATGCATTATTAAATTATTGAGCACAGGGTACAAAAGAAAGAGTAAATCAGATACTATAAGAAAATAGCCTTTGGTTTGGGAGAAAAAAAGGACAATAGCATTGAAAATTTTAAAACAATGACATTACTAGACTTCACATATTGGGAATCTGGAAGAAAGTGAAAAATTAGTGCTCCAGAAAAGATTTGGGTGGATTGAAGAACCCAATTGCCCATCTTCGCCAGTGAGTTCAAGAGAGAGGGAGAAGATAGCGGATATCGGATAGGGACTGTCTACTGTTGACCTGGTGACTTCCATAGCCTAGAATCTTGGGATAGTGGCTGGAAAGTAGGAGAAAGAAAAGGCTTAGGGTGATAAGGTGCAGGGAAGAGGTGGGAAGATGCAGCAGAAATGATCGCCAAATACACTAAGGACAGCCACAGAAAATATCTGATTTTTAATGGAGCCCCAGTCTGGATATTAATCATGGCACTAAGTCTCACCAGCTATTCTAAAACAGGTCATCTGACTTATTTAAGTCTCGGCTTCCATCATCTGTGAAATAAGGACACTAAGGCCTCCTTTGAAGGGCTGTTGGTAGAGGAATGGACAGGACCTAGACATGCCGTGAACATTGGTCTGATGAATGCTGGATGCGTGTCTGTTCAGTTTGGCATCCTTAGGCTGTGCCGGGTCCTCACCAGGCTTATGGTGTGTAAGATGGCTATCAAATAATGTGCCTTATGGAGCGTGAAGGTCCTGAAGACCCACAAAGGCACTTGCTATCAGTTCTCCTTCCTTTGCCTCTGAGTTGGAGGTGGGTGGCAGACTGGTTGGGGAGGATGAGGGCAAAGGCAGCATGAAAGTGAGCACGCGGAGACTACATGGGGGAGGTGCGACGCCTGAGTAGTAGGTTAGGCATACTGAATGAAGGCAAGTGGGCCCACACTTTAGACTCTGAAGGAGTCATGGTAAGAAACAAGACAGAGGACAAGTTGGTTCAGTGAAGGGAGCAAGAGGGGGTAAGTACGCGGTAGAACTAGGAACCTGTGGATTCTGGCAGACTTCAGACTGGATGCTTTTGTGTATGTACTTTCATCAAATATCCTTTTCATGAAATTGTTTCAGTAATCAAGGGCCTGCACGAGAAGCCACTTAATGTTAACCTGGGACAATCAAGTGACGGATCTTTCAGAATTCTATCATTTCAAGTGAGACAAAAAAAACAAACAAAAAAAAAACCAAAACAATGAAAAAACCTCTTCCTCCTTTCCCATTGCTCTTGTTTCATTTGGTTTGGGTATGGAGTAGGGGTAAGAGGAGAGGAGGCACCCAAATAATCACTGTTTTAAGAAGGTATTTTAAAAATGTATCTTACTTTTTTTCTAAACTGGAGGGATAGAGGTATCAATAACAGAGAAGATTTTAGTGTTGGATCAGGAACTTTGAGAAAGTAATATACCTCAGCTTTCTCGTAAAGCAGGAGCTTCGGCGATCAATGAGTGACCTCAAAGGTCGCCTGAGGCTCTAAAAAGGGATGCGTCTAGGGACACATTTCGAAGTGGATTCCTCTCTGTTATGATCTTCAGATTTTGGGTAAACTTAATTTCCTGAATGGCAACATCCTTTCTCTCTCTCTCTCTCTCTCTCTCTCTCTCTCTCTCTCTCTCTCTCTCTTTTTGTTTTTATTTTTTATTGAGAGATTTTTTTGCTATAGGAAGCATACGTTTGCTGGAGAGACATAAAACTAGAAATTACCTCCCCTGGAGGACTGCCATGCCACAATCCCTTCTCCTCTATTCTCCTCTTGGGATCTTGAGCATATATGCACATGTGTGTGTCATGAGTTTTTAATTGCCAGGTTCGGGACTTGAACCACAGTCGACTATGTGGGAGTCTGGCAACATAACCATTAAAGCATCTACTGGTCCCCATTCTTTCTCTTTCAATAAGACTTGTGACCATGATAATGCAAAACTAAGCGGTAGCTACTGGCGGTGATGCTGTGAAGTTAAGTCCTGTGAACAGTTCCTGGTCACTCCACTTTCAGCACCTCATCCCTAGAAAGTTGAATGTTCTCTCAGCTCCTACCACTTCTTATCTAATGCTCATTCTAGAACTTTCCCTATAAGCTCTGAACATAAGGTATTTTAAAATTTTAAAATTACAAATTACATACTTAACTTCTGTGTAAAAACAGTATTGGGAACCAGCAGTTAGTGTAATGGCTATGTTGCTGGACTCCTATGTAGTCGACCGCGGTTCACGTCCCGGACCCGGTGACTTAAAACTCACGCCAGTGTGTGCTGCGTGCCCAAGATCCCGAGAGGAGACTGGAGGAAAGGGATTGCGGTGTGGCCATATTTCTCGCTTTCTGTCTCTATGTCTCTCTCTGTCTATCTGGCGAGCCCACGCGCCCTATAGTGAAAACTTCTCCGATAAAAACAGTATTCTAAGTGCTGTATAAAACAAAATACATAAATAAAATACTATAAATAACTATAACAAAACAAATTGGTAAGAGCAGGTTAACTATGACAACCACGATCCTCAAAATCTCATAAGCTTAATACAAGAAAAGCTAATTTCTCATTCATATAATTTTCCAGGTGATCAATTTCCATTTTTCATTTTGATACTCTGGAATATTTCCACCTGGTGATTTCCTATAACCTAGAATCTTGGATACCCATTCAGCTCTTCTGAAACCCACTAGCAGACTAAGAAAGGGAAAGGCATAGTAGGTTGTGTCAGAGGACTTTCAGGGCTGTATTGATCAGGGATCTCCATAGGAACAGAACCAGCAGGATAAATATATGTGCATAGAAGGGATTTATTATAAGAATTAACTCACATGATCACACAGTGAAGAAACCCTATAATAGACTGTTCTGTCAGCTGAAGAAACAGTTGAAAGACTTTGAATCAGGAAAGTTAATGCAATTCTATTCCCAGGCCTGAAGTGGTCCCTCAGGAGACCACTGGTATGAGTCCAGAGTCCAAAGGTTAAAGAACTTGGAGTCTGGCTAGCTGGAGGGGTGCAGGGGCCAGAAACCAGTAGGAACAAACACAGCCAAGGACCTAGTGAAGACGCAGGAGTTGAACAGGCAGAATGCATAGGAGTGAACACATAGCAGGTTCTGGAAGTAAAGGGTCTAGAGAGAGAGACACACACAGAGACAAAGAGGGAGGGAAAGAAGAAACAGAATCCCACTTTTTCTTTCCTTTCTATGCCCCCAACCGATTGGATGATGCCTACCCACATAGAGGGTTGGTCTCTCTAAGTACACTGATTCACATGCCAATCTTGTCAGGCAACACTCATAGACACACTTAGAAGTCATGTTTCATCAGTATTCCAGGTAGCCTTCAAACCAGTCCTGACTCAACATTAACTGTCACACAGTTGTCTGTCCTTCATCTCACATTCTAATAGCTAGAACCTAATCACAGAGACCCAGCTAATAGAAATTGCAATAGGAAATGAGGTCTAGCTACATACCCAGGATAAAAAGGAAACAAGGGTGTTAAGCATAAAGCAGTCTCAGCCGTGAGATAGAGCTGAGTCAAATACCATGAACAATAAGGGGTTCACACTCTACAGGAGGGGATAAGGAACGCTTCAGAGAAGTGATTACACCTCAAGCTGGCCACAAAGTCACAAAGATTTAAACTGCTGCGAAAGGGAAAATACAGGTTTTACATCTTAGTGAGAGATCATTAAAATAAAGCCAGAAAAAGACAATTAGGGATAGATCAAGGATGATTCTAACTTTTAGGTCAAAAATTTTGTTTAGCTTTTAGCTGAAGGCAATAGGAATCGGAAAACTCCTTTCCAAGATTTATTAGTGAAGATATCATGCTACTTGTTAGAATAGAATAATCCATACTGGGACCAGCAGATGGTGTAATGGTTATATCCCTGGACTCGTGCGTAGTTGACCATGGTTTGAGTCCTCAAACCGGTGGCTGAAAACTCATGCCAGGCATGTGAGCATGTGTGCCCAAGATCCCGAGAGGAGAGTGGAGGGCAAAGGATTGCGGCGTGGCCATCCTCCTGGGGAATGATTTCTCACTTTTTGTCTCTCTGTCTCTCTCTGTCTCTCTGGTGAGCACATGTGGCCTATAAGAAAAATCTTAAAAAAAAAAAGATGACCAATATCTATAATTATCTGAGTTACTATTATATTAACATTAATTGTAAACTCACAAGGCAAAATCGCTTTTGGGTTTAGGTAGAATGAGGAGAACATACGTTGTATTTATGTGGTTATTCTTAGTAGTACAAAATATATATAAGATTTAACAGAAAAATCTATGTGAAATGTCAGATTCTTGCCTTTGAGCCCTTGCGGTCCTTTACAGGGGTATACTGTACTTGGTTAAAGCATATGCAAATACACTTGATTATGTATTATTCTTAAGCGTCATGTAAACTCAGAGCATCGATTTATGCCACATGTGGGATCATGCACCTTTTCTCCTGTATTTCATAATTTTCATATGCCACTTGTTACAGTGGTACACCTAAAGGTTTGTCTGTAATCTGGTTGATGGATGACTTTCGATACGCTCAAGATTAGTCAACAGAATTCCCAAGTCAGTTCTGCACTTTCTAATGCAGGTGATGTTTGAAATGGCTTTTTTCTTCTCAACTCATATCGCTTCTCTCCAAATCACCCAAGTGGATTCGTTTTTTTATATAAACTATGGATTTCAGTTTAAGAACCCTGAGCAGTTTATGGCATCCCTATAGCTTAACATAAATAAAATGGAGGTTCTCCTCATCCTTTCCAGCGGTTCTAAACATGGACCACTGAATGGTGTAGGAGGATACGGGAAAGTTCTGAGAGTTATGTGAAGGAGTGAAAGGAATAGTGTGTACAAATCCCATCACAGCATCGTCCAATTTATATGTGGAAGTAAACTACCTCAGTGGAAGTTCTTCATTTTTCTACTACTATAGGGCGCATTTAGAGACAGAAAGCGAGAAATCACCCCCCAGTGGTCAATCCCTTCTCCTCCATTCTCCTCTCGGGATCTTGGGCATGCACGCACACGTGCCCGGCGTGAGTTTTAAGCCACCGGGTCCAGGATGCGAACACTACGTGGGAGTCCAGTGACATAGCCATTACACTAACTGCTGGTTCCCCAGTGTTTTAGTTTAAGCAGGCACATCCCACAATCTCTAAGTTTCCAGATGAATAAACAGTTCAGATGGACCAAATTTTCCAAACAAATGCTATTAATTTTACTCACTGGACTACTCGATTCTGATACAAATCACCTGAGAGATCTGACAGGCCGATGCCCAACGCTGCTTTTTTTAAGTGGGACAAATCCAGTTCTCCACAGTTTTGAACTGGTGGCTTTACCTATGTTTCACAACTTCCTGTCTTTAAAGGCATTTAGAATTTGCTCCCACCAGTACCAAAATTACGTTTATAGTATTAGTGCTGTTATTTTAGTTACCAGTGTACTTAGTTTCTTAACCGTAATTACTGCATTATGATATTGCACATCAGAGAGTCAAACTTCCCATTATTAGTCCCAGTTTTTCCACAAGATTTCACGTCCTGGTAACATTTGCAATTTTTTAGTTTTACTTAACTAATGAGCAAAAGAGAGAGAGAGAAACAGCACCCACAACAGGGGCTTTACCTGCAGCCTGCCGTGATCGTGGGTACACGCATGCCAGTATGCCAGGGAGATGGCTGGACAGGAAACTGGAGCTCCCCGGTGTGGGTCAGCCTCGCTGCCTGTGGGGCACACTGGCCGTCCATCTGGGTAACATTTACCCCCGCCAAGGTGGTTTTGTCTCCCAGGGCACATTTGGCAATGTCTAGGGACATTTTTCATTGTCCCAGCTGGTGGGGTCGGGGGAACAGGGCAGAGGTGCTATTACCATTAAACACCTTCCTATGCACAGGGCGGCCTCCAGGACAAAGGATCCACTGGCACAAAATGCCTAAAGTGCTGAGGCAGGAGAATCCAAGTTTAACCGAAGGGATAGCTGTCGTACAGTTTGTACCTGTGGCTGCCGAACATTTGCACACTGAGTTAGCCAAGTGAGTACCTCGGCAGCTGGTGGCCACAGGACTGGCTTCCTCAGGATTTTAACTACTTCTTGATTGTGTAATTATAATGCTCTCCAAAACGAATTAACTTTGGGCATACAATTTCCATTAAGCATTTCAAATCTGTAAGATTTGTATCACCTAAAAGACTATATAGCTCTCTATACATATGCACACACACACTCAAATACACAGATAATAATATATACAACATGAATAATGTAGCTTTCATTCGTTACATGGCAGGATTGGATTATGTTCTCAATTAGAAATCTCATTTTTCTTCTCTATCCACTTACAATATAGGACTGGAAACCATTACATATACATATATAATTTATATATTATATATAAAATGGTTATAGTATATATACATATATATGTATATGTGTATATAATATATGCACATATTATATATGTATTAATGTATATATAACATATGTTTTGTATATATTATATATAAATATGTGTACATATATCTTAAGTTTTTGCCATTGGGCACATGTGCTTGCTGGAGAGACAGAGAGAGGGAAAGTGAGAAATCACAAGGAGGATGGTCATGCCACAATCCCTTCTTCTCCAGTCTTTTGGGATTTGGAGTATGCACATACATGTGCCCGGCATGATTTTCAAGCCATCAGTCCAAGACTCAAACAGCAGTTGGCCATGGGCAAGTATGCACTTTATGCACTACTCCATATGATGGAGCCAACCATAATATATCTTTCTTTAAATGCTTCAAGGCAAGGCCAGCAGGTGGCATGGTGGTTAAGGCACTATTTCCAGCATGGCTAACTCTGCAGTTCAAGTCATAGACCTGGCAGCTTGAAAAACATGTTCAGCATGTGTGCATGCATGCCCAAAACCTTGAGGCAGTAGAGAAGAGACTGTGGCATGGCCATCCTCCCTGAGGGGAATTTTTTACTTCCTATCCCCCATCTCTCTCCTGCAAGCACAGGCACCCTATGGCAAAACTCTTTAAAAAGGGAAAAGAAAAAAGCCTGGGAACCAGCAGATGGCCTAATAGTTGCATCACTGGATTTATGCATTGTTGACCATGTTTGGAGTCCCGGACCTGGTGACTTAAAACTCACGCTGGGCATGTATGTATGCATGCCCAAGATCCCTAGAGAATGGAGAAGGGATTAAAAAAAAAAAAAAAGATAGTCACAGAATTTTATGTTTCCTTCCTTATAATCAAGCATCCATTTCAATTTTCAGAAAAGATACCTTGAATCTTTTACAGCATCTAAGCGTGGCCATCCCCTGGAAGGCGATTTCTACCTTCTGTCTCTCTATAGTTCTCTGTCTCTCTAGAGAGTGCATGTGCTCTATAGCAAAAATTTCTCTGAAAAAAAGGGGAAAAAAAAAAAGTAAAAAGCTTCAAGATAGTCACATAGGGGCTGGTAGGTGGTGTGGGTGATTAAGGGCACTGGACTCCCACATGGCCAACCACCATTCAAGTTCCAGACCTGGCAGCTTGCTTTCTCAATCTCTCTCTCTCTCTCACTCACTCTCACTCTGTCCCTCTCTGGTCAAATTAAATAAATAAAATTAAATGAAATAATTCTTTAAAGAAAACAGATAGTCACAGAATTTCATGTTTCCTTCCTTATAATCAAGCATCCATTTCAATTTTCAGAAAAGATACCTTGAATATTTTACACCATCTAAGTTGCTACCTAACGTTGCTATAAGGAAGACGGAGGAGGAGGTGTCCTATCACTCCAACCAAGGCTGGCCTTCATTTAGCTAGTCTGGATGAGTTGGAAAGAAACATTCTTGGAGTATGACTCTTTGGTCACATGTCTATCACATAAAGTCAAAAGGTTACTTCTATATCTAATTTAAACCATACGATCTAACAACGTATAAGCTTATTTTCCTATTTTTCAAATATAACTAGATGCTTAACATCCCTATAAATGACAACCATTGGTAAAGTGAAAACACCTTTGGCACATTTGGTAAACCATGAAAAATTATGTTTATAATCATTTTCTCAAATTAGTCAAGAAAATAATTTGTCATAGTAAAAATAAATATATAAATGCTTTAAGGATATGAACCATTTCAATAAATTCTGATGGAACATACTGGGGAGGTCACATAAAAACCTACTAATGGGACCAGCAGACGGTGTAATGGTTACATCACTGGACTCCCACATAATTGACCATGGTTCAAATCCCAGACCTGGAGGCTTAAAACTCACACAGGGTGTATTTGCATGCATGACCAAAATCCCAAGAAGAGACTAGAGACAGGATTACAGTGTGGCCATCCCCCTCCTGGGGTGGGGGATGATTTCTTGCTTTCTGTCTCTGTTCTTTCTTTCCAAGGGCATGTACATGCTCTATAGCAAAACTCTCTTCAAAAACAAAAACAAAACAAAAAAAAGGCCAATAAAATTCTACTAACTGTAATTGTAGTTTTATTAGTAAAATCATTCTAACAGTCTTGTATTTTTAATAAGTTATTTAGAATTATTTCTGGCAGCCCCTTGTATTACACTTGACCTAGACAGCTTTTTAAAGTAACTTGGTACCTATTATAATTATTCTTATTTGAATGCATGAGCACAGAAGGTCTCTCTACTGGAGTGGATTTAACAATGCTGTAATTACAATCCTATAATTGATATTTAAACTTGAGAATGTTCTAAGTTGGCTCATGGCTAATGACTAAGAAGTATTGGGATCAGCAGATGGTGCAATAGTTAGATCCCCACACTCCCATGTAGTCAATTGTAGCTAGTCAAGTCCTGGGCCCAGTGGCTTAAAACTGATTCTGGGCATGTGTTCTGTCTCAGTCTCTCCTGCAAGAGCACACACCCTATTGCAAAAGTCTCTCTCTAAAAATGAAAATAAAAATAATAATAAAGACTAGCTATACTTGTTAGTATAGGATTTCCTACTCTCATTCAAAACACAGGAAAGCAGAGGTGAGGATGGGAGTAAGAAATACACAAACAAGCATAGCAATTCCCTACATGCACTCCCCGCAGAGGCTGGAAGTCCCATCATGTATTTCTCAATTGTAATAAACTGCATAAGAATGAACGATGATATTGTTCTCTTTGGCAGTTTCCCTTTGTTACCAGTGGAGAAAGTTAAAGGTTGTACTAAATGAACTAAAAACTGAACTACATGGCTCTCAAGAATTTAAATTATTAAATTTCTCTCAAATAAATGTTTTAACAAGGCCTAGGTTTCTAACAATGTATGAGTTAAAATACTGACTTATAAGGTGTCCATGACTTAATTTAAAATGAAAACAGCCAGAAAGGGTGTATCTCCTTATATCAAACTTCAGTTAAAAACAAATGAAAATCTGAAGCCAGTTTATTTTTCAATCACTTTATATATTCCTTATATCTCTGTAGCAAAACCAAATCATGAATGTTAAAATCCTAGATCCAAAATTACAAATTATTTCAATAGTGTAGATTTTGATAATTTAAATAAGGAATAAAAATCTTGACAAGTAATTCTATTGTGTGGTTTCAAAAATTGAGGGAAAAGATCTACTTTAACATTTAGTAATTAATTTAGTATCATCCCTATTTTATAATCTTAAGGAAAGTGCTAAGACTTCATTAAACTGTTAAAGTAATCACAGTACTTAGATACTTCAAAAGATCTGTGGAAAAAATGAAATTAAAGTATGAATTTATTTTAGGGCAAAAAAATGTTGAAATCCATGCAGTTTTTTCCATCAACTTTTGAGACTTCCTAGTACAACGATAGTTAAGTAACAATATGTGACTTTTAACACCTTCCCTCCCTCCGACTATTAATAATTTCATGGCACTGTGTAAAATGCTCTTCATGAATAGACTCTTGATCAGCTTTTGGCTTCTTTCCTTGAAACTACATCTCCTTACCCTCTTCATGTCCGTTCATTCCAGACCACCTTAAGTTTCCAGAGTACACTGGCCTTGAACCAGCTCTTCTGCCTTGACATCCTCCCCTACTTCCATTCCTTTGTTAGGTCTTCCTCACTACCCTAACAATCAATCTCCTGTCTCTTAATGTTCCTCTAGTACTTTGTTCATCCATTATAGCATTTATCAAAATAGCACAATTATCTTTTAATAGTCACTCCATACCCACTTTGTAAAGACTTCAAAATATTTTCGAGGGTATTCTTTTGCTCTTAAAAACTCATCTGCTGTTAAGATTTTTAAAAAGCGTATGTGGAAAAACACTTGTGTCTACATATTCAAAGGATATTGGATCCCTTATAACCTGTTTATTAGACATGTGTTTGTCTAAGATTAAAATAATTACTCAGATCAAAAGGACTGTTTCTAAGTTAAGGATAAAGGACACTAACACTACAAAAAGCTAGGATGATTAAAAATCTAAGATAAGTGGATTTGCTTTAAAGGAGAAAAGAGCCAGAAAAATCAACTGCCCTCAAAAACAGTAACTGTATGTTTATCAAACACTCAGCTCCGTTTAGGCATTTAATTAAGCCATTTATTGCTTCAAATGTATCACCACGAACATTGTAATATACACTCCACAGCAGTAAGGCCTCAGTTCTCACCACCTATAAATTGTGATTCCACACGTGGATTTTTTTTGTGCCACCAATTGTTACATGAGTTTTGTACAATAAATATTTTGAATGTGTATTTTATAATATCAAAAATACTCATTAGACTCCCTGATGTGAATGTCACAAAGAATATTAATGGTTGGCTACATTTTACTTATTTTTTTGGAATGAGGTAGTTCCATGTTTGGCCCATTATATTGCTTGTTCTTTCTCATATTTATAAGGTCTACCTGTTATTAAATACTTTAACAAAAATTTGGTTTCCTTCATTTGTGCTTCATAAAATATTCAGTGTTTGAGTTTAAAACTTGTCAAACTAGTTTACGAGTGACTTGGTAAGAAGTGGGATTCACACGCTCACGGGGGCTACGACAGCTGGAAACAGGAATGTTCCTTACTTGGTCCACGAGCTTCCTCTCATCAAATAAGGCTGAGCATAAGGCTTGTTCCTTCCACGAGTTCATATTAAATGGATGGGTTTGGAAATGTCGTGTAATCCATAACTAGAGAATGTAAATGATACATTGGACTATTTCCAGGTGACACACTAAGCTAATGATTTATAATATCTCTATGAAAATGTTATCATGAAGTTACGATACTCATGATATTATGCGTACCTACAAATGAACCTATCTTTCTGGGCTGTCACAGAAATTAGACTGCTGCAGTTCAGAATCATGGACTCTCAGAGTTGGAAGAGACTTTTCAAATCTCCTCTCTAATCCATCCCCTTTGGGGAGCATTGCATAGATTTTACACTGTTTTCTGAGTAAATTCTAAAAGGCTCACTAAGTAGTTTTAAATAAAGAAGAAATATGATGGATCCAGTAAATTTTAAGGTAAAGGAAATATGATATAATTAGTATCCTAAAACTTTTAAGGATTTTTCTACTGACCAGAGTTGGTTTTATAATTTAAATAAAACCTCCACTATATAAAATTTATAATTTAAATAGCACCTATAGAGTAAAACCTTAGGAGTGCTTTCAAGACAACCTATAGCCAGCAATTCTGGTTTAATAAGACTTAGAGTGATAAAAAATGTGAACTAACTGTCATACCAGTACAAATATATGGTAGAATCAAAACCAGAGCTGGATTTTAAGCTCTAATCGGAGGGTCTCTTTACTCAAACTGGCCACTCTGCCTCCATTCAAAACATTTATAAGCATTATTTTCACTGTATCTGCTTTCATTAAGACTTTTCTCCATGGCCCTTAGACTGAAGGAACAGCCAGAGAGGTCTAGAAAAATACATTGGCACTTCATATTTACATGAAAAACGTCTTTCCCTTGTCCTCATACCACAAATTCTAAATATTATTAAGGATATCACAGATTACACAACATTCTTTGTCCTGGACCTTTGTCCTTTTTAGATTATGAAAGCTGGAACTTACTTGAAATTAAGAAATTTTCATTATTATGTGTGCAAAGTATAAATACAAGTAATTTTTTAAAAACTTTATTTTAACACCTAATACAATTCCAATTTGAAGGATTACTTGCACAAAAAAATAAACACATTTGGTATAAAAATGTATCACTTTAACACCCTTTCCCCTCTGCCCCACCCCCACCCTCATGAACTGCACTCTTATGTGGATGCAGAAACATATAAAGACTAATGGCACGAATCAGTTTTGACCTACAGGAGTTTCTGTTTATGTACCCAGGTACTCTAGAGGACACCAGCCCACTTTAATCACATGAACCATTTCCTTCAGCCTGCTGAATTAGTTTCACAAAGAAACGAAGCTTATTATAAAGGTATTTTAAAAACCATTATCTTAAATTCTTTTTAGAAGCACTGACTTTTTTGTTTTGTTTTGTTTTTGCAACCATGTATATACAGTGTTACATAACAGCTCTGGAGTACAGTACATGCAGCAGAATATACCTGTTGAATATAAAATACTTTTCTTAAAATCTTCATCGTTGGAATTCTTCGAAGTCTAAATTAGAGAATGCCCGTTACTTTGAGAAAATGGTTGAGGAGTACAAATGTCTGCATATGTTGGCCAATGAAATAATCCAAGGCTAACTGGAATAATATTCATAGCACGCCGGAAGTGCATAAATAATTTACTTACATTATTAAAATACAACCCATAAAATTCAAGTTCAAGATCTTATAGGATTGTCTATGTAAATCCTTTAAGTGGTTGCCTGGAACTGCGGTGTTTCTTTCTTTTTTTCTTCTTTGTGAAGTCCTATATAAAACATTTAGCTAAAGTCTTCTTCCTCACACCAAGTGGCCCCTTATTTGTGCCTGCTGCCTCTTCTCTTCATGGCAGCGGTGCACTGAGGACAGTACCATTTTCCTTTGGGTGCTTCTGTCAGCCCAACACAACCATAATGAAACCATTCTATAGGGCACTAGAAAACAAGAGAGTACAAAAGTTTTTAGTAGTCCTAAAGAACAGAGAGTGTATTAAAATATGCCCATGAGATTGAATTTCCTATTTAATGATGCAATCAGAATTTTTAGATCTGGATGATTTAGAGATTATTCTGTACAACTCAACAGCTTTATGGATGAAGAAATAGAGGCACAGAAAAATGGTGCATCTTCAATACTCCGAAATGTACGTAATCTATTCTCAAAATCCCAAAGGATTTAAGGAACTAAAATTGACTAATTTTGATTAACTTGAAGTGAAAGTTGATATCAATGTTCAAGGACAAAAAGAAATGAGCCTTTTATGTAAAAGGTAAATGTATTTTAAAGACCTTATTTCATATATGATCTTATTTGCTCCCTAATAAGGTAGAATAAGCTATCTATAATTAAAGACATGAAAGGGTGCCCTTGGTTTCCTTTCTGGGTGTTATCTATTCCTGGAGATGTAGAAACCAAGTACTCCTCTCTGAAACACATTAGTAAGCACTTCCACACCTTTGTAGAAAGTCTTAGCATTCAAGAAGAGCACAACTGGGAATGAGAGGAATCACAAAGAGTATCATGCTAGCAGTCACAAACTCTCATTCTTCATTTTCACTAAGTGCCCTAGAAGACAGTTTACAATGATGTTCTGAAAACAGGCAATGTAGTTTTGCAAAAACCAGACAGCCCAGCATTAGCACAACATAAATAACTAATTGCAAACCTATTGTCTTACACTGAGACACTCAGTAAATAAGAGAAAATATTCAAGTAATAACCATCTGTATTTTTCTTTCATTCTTAAGTAATTTAATACTTACATCTTGGTTATCACATCCCACCATCTCTCCATAAGATACCTATTTAAAAGAAAAATGAGTATTTTTACTATGAGTGTGTAATAAGCATCTAAATCCAAATCAGTTGTTTATGATACTGTTAGAAAACAGGGAAATACAGTGAGTGAAAAACATACAATTACCTTCAGAATCAGTAATGTGATTTTTTTCTAAAAGATTTATTGTGGGGCAAGAGTAGGGAGAGAGATACGGAAATTATCTGCTCTGTGAAAGTCTGAAAGAATTTGCTATGTAAATCACCTAGACCTGTGAGACTTTTTGTGTGTAGTTCTTACTGTAAAATGTTTAAGTTTCCTTCTTAGCTATTTACCTACTGAAGGTTTTTATTTCTTCTCAAGTCATAGTAGACACCAAACATATTCTTGCAGTCAATTGTCCATTTCACTGAAACTTACAAATTGATTATTATTACATGTCTTTTCTCATTTTCCTTTTGATACTTATTACCAGCACTTCATAGCAGAACTTCCTAATTTTTTAATTCATTTAAGTTCTCAGTGGACTGAATGAACTGTTCAGGCTGCGTTAACTAGATGGCACAGGTTCTGATTCTTTGTGTGAGTGAGAACATCTTTATAAAGTCCTATGCATAGAAACAACTTTCTCTTGGGTATAAAGTTTTGAGGTGCTCTCAATTTTTCCCTCAAAGTTCTACAGACATATTCGATCGTCTTCTTGCTTTTTAGTGTTACAGAAGAAAAATCTAAGTTCAATTTGATTCTACCTGTGTTTACTGCCAGAATATTCACAAAATATGCTTTCTCTTTTTTTTCTTAATAGAAAGTTTTTTGCTATAAGGCATGTGTGCTTGCTAGAGAGACACAGACACAGAAAATGAGAAATCACCCCCCTGGGGGGATGGCCACACAACAATCCGTTCTCCTCTTGGGATTTTGGGCACACACACACACACACACACACACACACACAGTGCCTGGTGTGAGTTTCAAGCCTGTGGGCCTGGGACTCAAACTGCAGTCGGCCAGGTGGGAGCCAAGGGACATAACCATTACACCACTTGCTGGACCCACACAATATGCTTTATTAATCAGTGATACCAAAAATGTGAAACAACAGCTAGCAAACTTAAAAATTTTTAAAAATAAGACTGGTAACTCATATCATAAGACACGATAAACTGCAGAGAAAATAAATATTTAAATATTAAAAAACTAAATTAGATAAAACAAGTAAAAACTAGTAGAAAATATAAGACAAATTAAATTTACCAGGGGAAAAGGGTAAAAGGAGGAGGAAGTCTTCCTAAGTATATAAATGATCACTGACTCTACAAAGGAAAAACCAACAGCCATAACTACATAAAATTGAAATTTCAGAATTCAAAAGTAAACCACACAAAATATTTATGATATACATAACAAAACAATAGAAAAATCAGCAATCATAAATAAATAAATAAAAATGCTCAAAAAGGTCCAATATTATTACTAATGTAAATGAAAATGATTACATAATACAAAAATTATCAATCTGGTACAAGGATTTTAAGAGAAAATAATAACTAATGTTGGAGAGAACTGGGGAAATGGGCATGCTCATCAAGTTTTGGCAGTAAGTTTCTGGAAGATACCTTAACCAGCCTGTAACAAATATGTATAGTTTTATTTCTAGAGAATTATCCTTGGAATTACATTTTATATTGGATTACATTAAAGATGTTTAGCATGTTTTTTGTAATTAAAATAATTAAAACCATTAAAATAACCTATAGTTAGATATTGGTTAATTTATGAGACATATAACTATAAGAGATTAACTACGAGAAGATTTAACAAATGACCTTAACAACTTAAATTTATTATTATCTGGATTTAGCTTTTAAAAAAAAGCAAGTTACAAAACAGTGTGGTCCATGATTCCCCTTTCTCTCTCTCTCTCTCTCTCTCTCTCTCTCACACACACACACACACACACACACACACACACACACTGTATAATGTGTTATAGAATAAATACTATACACTCCAAAATTCACGTTGAAATCTAATCCCCAGAGAGACCATATTTTGAGACAGGGCTTGTGACGATGTGGTAAAACATAAACGAGGTCATAGGATATGGACCTAAAGTGACAGAGCTGGTGCCCTTATAAGACACCAGAACTCAGTCTTTGTCCGCCATGTGAGGACACAGTGAGAAGGCAGCTGTCTGCAAGCTAGGAAGAGAGTCTTCACTAGGAACCAAATGGGCTAGCACCTTGATATTTTACTCTCTGGCCCTTAGAATGGTGAGAAAGTAAGTTTCTACTGGTTAAGTCAGCTATTCTGTGGTATTTATCGTGGCAGCCAATATGCATGTGGGGGATAGGGGGTAGTGGTACATCAGTTTAATTACAGATTATATTTGAGAGTTGAGAATATGGGTGACTTACATTTCTTTCCACTGTATTTACAACAAACATGTCACTTTTAAGAGGAGGGGGTAGAAAATAAGGCAAATAATACACAGGTATTTCAGCTGAAGTAAAAAAAGAACTTAAAGAATAAAACAGGGCCGGTCCTGTAACACAGTGGCTAAGTGCTGTGCAGAGGAGGCAAGACACAACATGGCTGACCAAGGTTCGCCTTCTGACCCCAGCAGCCACACACTGGGTGCTACACACTGGGTGTCAGGATGAAAAAATGGACCAAACAGGATTGTCAAATGCTCAGGTCCCATTGAGAGGCACTTTCTCCCTCTGTCTGATGGTTTCTCCCATGCATGCCTGGGCATGAAAAACAACAAAAAATAGCTCTTTCTACTTCATTTGGAGTATGCTTTTATAGAAACATATACCAGATATTTACCTGATTACAAATGCAATACCGAGGTTCATTTGGGTCATAAGTCCAATCAACCTGACTGTTTGAGTCAGATTCTGGAACTACTGTTGTTTGTTGAGAGATTTCTTGTACAACTGTTGATGATGAAGAACAGGATGATAAGGAAGAAGATGAGGAGGAAGATGATGACTGCTGGCTTGAAGACTTGTTGTTATTTCTGAAACAAATAGCATCAGTTTTATTTGCTCATCATTCAGAGGCAGTTATCTGAGAATAATTCCTAAATAAATGGTATGAAAGTTAAAATAATCTGATACTTGTTTAAAGCAATAACAAGCAAGAGTTTTCTATAACAGTTTTTTTATTTGGAATACCTTGTTTCCTGGAAAATAGTTATTCAAAAGAAAATTATTTTACAAACACTTCAAATTTTAAAAATAATTTAAAAATCAAAGTCACCACTTACACTGACTTAAATTATAGGTAGTATATTTAAGAATTATATACTAGTTATGACTTCCTTAGAGACATTCTTTAAATTTTTAAATAGACTGAATACTCATCATCAAAATCTAAAATACGAATTGACAAAGGCATCTGATGAAAATTCTTATGAATGGGCCAGCTCCAAAGTCTAGTAGATAAGGCAGCCAGATGACAGCCCAAATCCTATCCCTGGCGCTTGGAAAACATGCTAGGTGAATGTATGCGCATGCCCCAAAATCCTGACAGGATAGAGAGATGAAGGAGAAGGGACTACAAAGTGACTGTTCCCCTCTCGGGAGCTTTCTCTACCCCTCAACCCCCTGCCCACCATGGCAAGCACATGACCCTCTGGCAATTAAAAAAGAAAAAAGGAAAATGATTTTGACTATCAACCAACATGTGAATACCTACCATGTTGAGGACAGGGAACCAACCAAGTTTAAATATACACACATAATTTACCCCTAGTTATATGCTAATTAAATTTTGAAAATATGGAAATATGTCACTAAGCACCTACATTAATATGGGTCATCAAGATGGATTAACTTTTTTTTTTTTTTTGAGAGGTTTTTGCTATAGGGCGCATGTGCTCGCCAGAAAGCCAGAGAGAGACAGAGAGACAGAAAGCGAGAAATCACCCCCCCCGGGGGGATGGCCACGCCGCAATCCCTTCTCCTCCATTCTCCTCTCGGGATCTTGGGCACGCATGCACACGCACCCAGCGTGAGTTTTAAGCCATCAGGTCCGGGAAGCGAACTGCGGTCGACTACATGGGAGTCCAGTGACATAGCCATTATGCTAACTGCTGGTCCCAAGATGGATTAACTTTTAAGATATTTGATATATCTGTGTTTATTTTATACTGATCATTTTTGTTTTCTTGAAGAGGTTTTTGCTATAGGGTGTGTACGCTCACCAGAAAAAGACAGAGAGAGAAAGAAAGCGAGAAATCACCCCCTGGGGGGATGGCCATGCCGCAATCCCTTCTCCTTTCTCCTCTCGGGATCTTGGGCACGCATGCACACATGCCTGGCATGAGTTTAAGCCACCAGGTCTGGGACTTGAACCGTGTTCGACTACATGGGAGTCCAGTGAAATAGCCATTATGCTAACTGCTGACCCCTATACTGATAATTTTTTAAGGGATTTATTCACAGACTGTAATAAATTTAAAATTAAATTAAAGGGGTGGTACAGAGGTAAAATGCAATGCTCTGAGGCTGATCCACATGGGAAGGTGACCTGTTCAAATCAGGAGACCTTTCTAGTATACTGGGAATGCATATGCCCATAATCCAGGGGTAAGTAAAGCTGGGAATGGGTCACTGCTTCAAGATGTCAGAGGGCTATCTGTGTGTGTCTCTGTCAATCATGAAATAAAGAGAAATATATACATATAAATATATATATATATATATATATATATATATATATATATATATGTAAATTTTTTTTGAGAGGTTTTTGCTATAGGGCACGTGCGCTCGCCAGACAGAAAGACAGAGAGAGACAGAGACAGAAAGCGAGAAATCACCCCCCAGGCGGGATGGCCATGCCGCAATCCCTTCTTCTCCCTTCTCTTCTCAGTATCTTAGCCATGCACGCACATACGCGTGGCGTGAGTTTAAGCCATCAGGTCCGGGACTCGAACCACGGTCAACTACAAGGGAGTCCACCGACACAGCCATTATGCCAACTGTCGGCTCCAAGAAATATATTTTTTAAAATTAATTTTTTTAACGAATTATTTTGGCATACCATCTAAACTTTCATTATGTCTGAATACCCAGCACATTCAATCACTGGGATAGGCAGTGCCAAAGGCCATTAAGTTTCCATACTAAGAGCTCATATAATCACCCTAGGAGTCTCAGATGTAAATCTAAAGATTTTGCATATTACTGATTTTTTGGGGCATAAGACTATGAATTAAGTAAGACACCTTGCTATTAATCAAAATGAAGAATCCTTTTTTCAAAAAGATTCCAAAGATATAATTTGCATTTTTATGCATTAATTAACTTTGAAGCACTGATAAAATAATGAGTCATAAATGAAAAACAGTTTCATACAATGTTTCTCCCAATGGGGGAGGAAAAAAAAAAGAAAGAAGAAGCCATTTATTAAAAACATTTCAGATTCTAGGAAAAAATTTTTAAACTCTTAACACTTTTTAAAGATTTTACCCCTTCAATGTATGGCAATGTAAATGAAAACTTCATGTGTTCCTCACTTGCCAAAATTCATCTTTGTTTAACTGTGCAGGCTCAGCTCAGATGCCAAGCACACTGAGTACTCAGTAAAGGTGTGGGGCTATGGCAGTCATAAAACTTACTTGCTCTTTCGACCACTCCGTGAGTCGGCTGCTGATGAACTGGCATTCTGTGTTAATGTTGTCATGAGAGCTGAAGATGATGAATAGCCGGCTGCTTCCCTGGGCATTGAAAATTCTTTTCCCAGCTGAAAGTCATTATTCTTAAATGCTTCGTAACTGGCTTTTAAACTTGATGTTCTTCGCCCTTCTTTCATCTTAAATGAATATTCATTGATAGGGTTAATATAGGTAAATATACATAGATTTCCTTTTTCAAGTTTACAAGTTACAGTCACAGTTTATTCAAAATTAACCTGTGTTGCTTAAATTATTATTTTCTTGATCAGAATTTGTGTTGTTTTGTTAAGATTTTAAATCAGTTTTTATACAGAGAGTAATGACCGGATGGGTAACTTCTTAACTCAGAATACAGATGAACTGTACAGAAGTGAAGAAACTCCACACAACCATAGGCCCAAGGCTACAGAGAAAGTCCTGGAACTGGGAGAGAAAACAATGAACTGCCCTAGCAGCTATTAGTGAGAAGGGTCTGCACAACGAATCTGTTTTCTGTTGACATTTTTCATTATCAATCACTGATTCCTATACACTATTCTATTAAATAAAATGTCAGAGAGGTATCAGGAAGTTATTTTTTTTGGTGGGGGGGAAGGTTTTTGCTATAGGGCACATGTGCTCACCAGACAGAGACAGAGACAGCGAGAAATCACCCCCCAGGGGGGATGTCAATGCCACAGTCCCTTCTCCTCCATTCTCCTCTCAGGATCTTGGGCATGCATACACACACACCCAGCATGAGTTTTAAGCCACCGGGTCTGGGACTCGAACCGTGGTTGACTACATGGGAGTCCAGTGACATAGCCATTACGCTAACTGCTGGCCCCATGAAGTTATTATTTAACTATGAAACTATACAAGGCCAGAAAACTCTACATGTTCACATCTAGTTGGTTCTAATGGGATTTGCCAAGGAGTCAGACAAAAATAACACTTTGTCTCTAAACCTTTTACATTCTACCTGAGCTGTAGCTTGAACTGCTTGAGCTGCTGCCATGGTAATTGCTCCTGCACCAGTTCCCGATGATAATGAGCCAATGTTGTAGGATGCCAGAGGTTGGGAGGAATTCACATTGTAAGCATTGTTGGAAGAGGCTGTGGAATTATTATTTCGACAACCTGTATAAAATAGAAGAAATAAGAACAGTTGCAAAGAACCTAATGTTAGTGAGTTTAAAATACATCATTTCCCAGCACACCATAATCATAAAACATTTTTCTTGTCACTGTAGACTGAACCAATTGAATAATTATCACATTGTTCTTTTTTCCAGATGTTGACTTTAACTAGCTAAACTGTATGATTCATTAACCCTGAATATTACATTTCCTCTTATTCTAACAAAGTAAACAAACAAAAATATACATAATCATATTAAAAAATATAAATTTACCTAGTGTATTTTCTTTAGAAGCATCTGATGTAAGGGTAGATAGAAGAGCTTCAGATTTAAACTTCTTTTCAGTAATATGATCTGTGGTTGTATGGTGAGAGGTTGGATTATATTTCCTTTCTGAATAGAAAAAAATAATAAATGTTTGTGAACTGTAGAGAACCAGAGATAGGGTACAACACTTCCATCTAGCTATAAACCAGTATAGTTATGACCTCGTGCCTTATGTAATACACAGCATTATGTCTCCTAGAAGACGAGACAGGCAGAACTCTCTTTGTCGTATTTAAAGTACGCTTCCCATACATTTGAAAACCTCAGTAGCAATGTACTGATGATAATCCATACACCAGTTTCACATATAACATGAGAATTTTGCTTTCTAAACATTACCTATCATTTAGAAGAGTTGTTCATTAATCCTTCTTTTCTATCGAATTGATTTGTTCAAAAAAATGCACAAATATAGCAAATTAGCCAGCCAGTCATTCAACAGTTCATTTTACTCACTAACTTACCAACCACTTGAGACTTCACTATGCCAAACATTGGGGCAAACACTTGGGAAGCAAGAATGAAAGAGACAAAGGGCCTACCATGAAACTGTTTATTGTGGGCGCCATCTGAAACACTCCGTAGAAGACTAAGATATAGATGGGTGTCTATGTAGTTATTAGTATATACATTCTCTAGCTATAAATTTCAGAGGAAACAGACTACCTGTTCTCAAATCAAATATGCATTTCTCCAGTGAAAAAGATAAGAATGCCAGTAATTGCAATGAAAAAAAAAATTATCTCAGACAAAAAAAGAGAAGGTTATTTACTTTTCTCAGTTGTGCATAGCTAATAAAGAGAATATATAAATGTTTTAAATTGTATTTAAGACTTAGCTGCACTAAACCAAACTTACTTTCCACTGGAGTATGTGAGTGAGCATGGTGATTGTTCACTGGCTGTGAAGGAGTGTCTAATTCCAAAGATCCTAAAAAGAGAAAGAGAGGCAGAGAGATATCCCACCATTAAATATTGGAAATTTACTCACTGTGTTCCCTCACCCAGCAGGAGATTGGCAAGCTCTAATGGATATGCCTGCATTGCTTTAGCCAGAGGGTCACTATTACAATTCCACCCCGAGCTATCTATCTTCTCTCTAAACAATCTATGTCACAATATCCCTCTTAAGAACAAACGACTCAAGGTATGCTACTGTCTAATTAAGAATTTCAGTGGGGAGCACACAAATGGATTAATAGACATTATAACCCCATTAACAATCATTTCTAAAAAACTCAACCTAGTTTTACTGAATTGAAGACTCTTAATGGGAGAACCTAAAGTTCTCAGCAGTGGAGATAACTCTGTATAAAAGAAAATTCTCTGATCATTAAAGTAGCTTATGATAGTACAAACTTCCTAAAAGAAGTTAGGGATTTTGCTTGCAGAAAGCAAGAAACAGAATCTCTAACACCAAACGTAGAAATACTTTTAAAGCAATTTCCTGGGTTTATTTTTGATCCCTTGAGATGAAATTATGGCAGGGCAAAGGGTAGAGCAGTTTTTAAAACTTGATCCAATTAGGTTCGTATGTCTGTGTCCTTAAGAGGATGCTTTATTAATCTTCCTGCAGTACTGAATAGGCCTGAGTAATTACTACTCACTGCTGTCATCAGCATCTTAAAAAAAAAAAAAATCAAAGCAGCTATAGAATATTTTATTTTGTCCTCAAATGCTTATTATTAGCCTCAGAGAAGGTTTCCTAGGAATAAAAGTATGAGAGATAAATTAGATGATCCCCTAAAGTGATGGACCTTGTTTGGAATACAAAAATGCAGTGATGGATACCAGGATGGATTTGTCACTGACTTGTCTAGCTGGCTTCTAGTGAGTATATACATAGACACATAGCCTCGCACTGTAAAGAAATCTTTGATTTGTGTGTAGAATTAGGTACATGTTATTGCTGTTGAAATGCACCGAGGGAAAAAAAAAAAAAAAACGTTTAAACATTTTAATTGAATTCTAGTAGAAATGAGCCATAACGCTAATTTGGTTCAATTAACATTTAGTGAGTGCCTACGCTGGGCCTAGCACCACACTCTGTTCTGTGTACCTTACCTAGTTAGGTTAAAAGAGACGCTAAGTTACTTAAAGAAACAGAGCTCATGCTTCTATTTTTTGGTCTCCTAAGTTAAGCTCAAAAAGTGATAAGGGTGAGTTGTAGTAGATCAAGTTGAGCCTTGCAGAGAAATATTAAAAAAGCTTTGGGCTGAGAGGGAAAATTTTAAAAGATTTGTTTGAAGGAAAATGGAAGTATCGTTGAACCAGTCACAATCTTTCTCTGTATATACAGTTTGGTGAAACTTTAAGGCAGTTCTTAAGAAAAACTAACAACCTTTCCAAAAGCTTATGTGCATAAGTAGACAGGGCAAAGTCAATTTAATGATAGATGGCTAAAATGTTTCTTGATGGTTACATTTCTTTAAATCTGTTCTTACAATCATGCTACTATCATATGTAGGTATTAAAAAATGAAATGACTTAATGTTATCTTCATAAAGAATGAGTGGATGATTTCATCTGATCTCTTTCAGTATTCGTGACGTAAACAGTTCCAACTGCCAAGGTCCAGGCTGTCCAACCTGGACATCACCATCCACTGAAGGGCAGGATCTGAAAAGCCTCAGCGGGCAAGCATCTACTTGGTGATTTGCACATGTACGGTCCAATATTGAGGGAAAACTGTAAATTTTACTTACGCCTCTCTAATATTTCTGTAATTCCAGCATTATCAGCTTCCAGCTCCATTTTAAACTTAGCCAGTTCCTGATCCAGCTTTCTCAAGTGTCGATCTACCTGTTTCAAAGAAGATCAAAGATAACCACCAAAATTTGGGACACTGTTAAAGTGTCAGTTTAATAAAGAAACCTGAATCTTTGTTTCTTTTAGTGAATCTGCTTAGTATCCCTGAGCAAGTCAATCAACCTATGCCTCATAAATTTTAAACTATAAAATTAGTGAGTTTAAATAACTTCCCAAGTCTCCTTTAATTAATTTTAAGAAACCAGAATCTTAATTTGTTAGAAAATGTTCTATACTCCATTTTCAGAAGAAGGGAGATATAAAAATTAAAGCAAAACAGATTAGGGATGTGAGGATAAGAGAAGGGGCTGGAAGGTTGGTTACTTTTAATACTATACCCTGTTTTTCTTTCGACTAATCTCTTCCGACTTACAAGTCCATCTACACTGCCATACCATAATTACTATTATTTAGAATGAGGAGAGATCTTCATTCTACAAAGAAAGAAACTACTATATCCTATACATATATTTCTCTAGGGAAGGAAAGTGGACCATTATGCTTGTGAACATTTATGTAAAGGGTTGAAACAAAAGTGGTTTATAGTCAGAAAACTCAATTCCCCAAAGAGCCTGATAAAAAAAACAACAATGTTCATAATACCTGTAATACTTGCCCTAGTTAAGATGTAAACATTTAATTTTCTCACTTATCTAGAGATCTTTTGACTAATCTCAGAAAATTATGACACCTCCAACTAGCAACAATGGCTTAATGTATTTTTTAAGCTTAATACTATTTTTTAAAATACTTTCTCAAGCTTACTACTTTGAAGTGAAACAAAAAAAAATATTCAGGCTACATTACTATCAACATCCTTTTCAAGGTCTAGTTTCCCACCAAATCAGTTATAATTAGGAATAAGTTAATTAAAATATCAAAATGTGCTATCATCCTAAGGACACATTTAATGCAGACTTTGGGTTAAATAAGGTGTATTTGACACGAGGGAGAAGGGGAGGGAGTATCAAGACAGTATGCATGTATAAGATGCTTGTGAAGACATCAGGTTACATGCTAGGTGCATTACATACACTATCTTTCCTAGCCCTCGCTCTTATCTTTTGGGGCAGGTTATTAATATCTCTATTTTATAAGCAAAGAAACTAAAGCTCAGAGAAGCAACATGTTCGAAGCTATATATATTCACCATTTATATTTAACATTACCATCTGAATTTCTGCCAACTGTTGAGGGAGCCAACTGTTTTTCAACTTAGAATAATATTAGATTGTTGGGAAAGTCATGATATATTTTTGCATAGAAAATATGTCATGATTTTCCCAATGACCTAATACAATTCAAGCTGAAGAACTAGTACTATTGTTCTATTATTGGTATTTTGTGTATTAATAGCAATCATTGGGGTATTTGTTTTATAATTTCTCAATAATCTAAAGCTTAATTTTTCCTCCATCTTCACACACGAGTTATTTTTAAGAGCTTGGGAGAAGTTGTAGTATTTAAAACCTTATAGGGACACATATTATAAATACTTGCTCCTATTCAAAGAACCTGCAGGTAACTGAGCATCCTTTAATGCAACCTCCCTTCCAGTAATAAGGTGTGAACACAGACCTCAGTTATTTGAGAATATATTCTATTCCATTGTCAAAATTTAATCTCAAGGGAAATCAGAAAAAAAAAATTCATATTAAAGTTCCAAGACCACTTAATGCAATGAAAACACTCCACCACTTTACGTATTTGCAACTATACTAATAATAGATACTGATTCCTGTTATGCGTCTGGCACTGGATTCAACAGATGAGACACGAAGAATGGGAGTGAACCTCTATGTTCACAGAACTAGAATTTGAGTGACATACTAAGACTTACGTGAAAGTTTTAATATAATAAAGGTTAAAAACAATACAGTCTAGATACAGAATGAATCAACAGTAGCATATAAGAAAAACAAGCTACCATTGGGCTGTGGCAGACACAAAAGCAAATGAGGTAGTCAAAAATAAATTGTATTCAAATAGGTGGAAAGGAGGAGTCAACGAAAAACAGATGGCCCACCCATGGTGGTGCATGCCAAGAAAGATGTGCTCTGCAGGATGGAACCACACTGGAGACGTAGGTTTGAGTCCTGGTCCAATCTAAAGGCTGGGCAGGCGGTGCATGCCTTTGGTCCCAGCTACTCAGAAAAATAGCAACATAGCTAGACTCTGCCTTAAAAACAAACAAAACAGAAATATAAAAAGACAAACTACAAGGGAACCTCAACAAGTCTGTGGAAAATGGAATTCAAGTACAATTTGGTGTAAAAAAATTTTTGAAATCCATGCATAGGTTTTTCATAGTATGTGTTTTCCATAAATTTTTTATAGATTCCACTTACGCTCAGAGGTGAAAAAAAGAAAGTAGGATGTGGCCTGTAATAGGTGTAAGTTCACATAGAAAAGAAGACAAGGATTTTGGTTGGGAGGATGGTTTAGGGTGAGATAAAGACATTCTTCTTTTTTTTCCCACACTATGCCAATCCCCCTAACTCATCCCACCTCTGCATTTAAGAACTGCTTTCTTGGGGTGGGCAGGTGGCATGGTGATGAAGGGCAGGGCTGGACTCCCACATGGCTGACTGCCAGACCTGGCTGCTTGCTTTTTCACTTTCTCCCGCCCACCCCCCCCCCCCCCAGTCTCTGGTCAAAATTAAATAAATAAACAAATAAATAAATAAACAAATATTAAAAATGGAAAAAACAAAACAAAACAAAACAAAACAAGAACTGTTTTCTTTTGGGCCAGCCGGTGGTGTGGTGATATGGTAGGTGGATCTCATGTGGTAAACCACGTGGTTCGAATCTTAGAACCAGGGACTTATACCTGGGAAGTGTGTGTGCATGTGTGTGTGCATGCCCGCCCAAAATCCCAAAAAGAGGGAGAAACAGAGGAGACAGGATTGACCATTTCCCATCAGGGAGTACTTGCTCACTTTCTTTCTTTCTCCAGGTAAGTGCATGGACCTCTTGGGGGGGGGGGGGGGGGGGGGAATTGCTTCCTTTTATTAAATACATTGCTGATAAAGTTTGTTACACACAAAGGAGTAGAAAATGATGATGAAATTTCCCAAACTACATAGCTTAAAAAAGGCAATAGAACTTAAAGAATTAACAACTCTAAAATCAAACTAATAATTAAAGACAGAAAAGTCTTAACCACCTTGTGGTGGGCAGCTTGTAAGATGGATTCCAATCATTTTCACTTCCTGATATGTAAAAAATATTATGAACTGACTGATATTATAAACATTATTAGATAATAACAATTATTTTCCTCAGTTTTATCGTTGCAATACTAAATCAAATTGTAAGTTGAACATCAGATTTAAGTTATAAAGTATCAGCATGTCTAATCAATACTACACAGCCATAAGAGCTGAAATGAACTTGACTGAAATCTATTACATGTGTACCTCCTACCAATCATGATTCTACACCCATTCTAGCTGATCGCCATAATGGGTCCATAGGTAACGCGCAAAGCAAGGACCTAAGTTACCCTCTCTCTCCACCCACAACTGATCCCATAAGACTAATTTTTACTAGTGAAGAGGTACAGACAAATCCAGTTGAGAAAGACATTCCATTAGCTGTAGATTCCTAACACAAGGCTGAATGTAGAGTGATCGTTTATTTATTCCTCATTTAATATCAGTAAATGCCATTCATAAAAACGTTACCTTGTCTTACAACCCCAAATTAAAATAGCTTTAAACTATAATGGTTTTTCTCACCTCGTTAGAGACGAAAGAAATTATTTACTTGTTAACATATGATCACACAGAATTTGTCATGGTTGGCCCTTCTGTACAAACCAAGAACAAACAAAGCTCTCATCCTGTAACATTTCTACATAGAATTATAATTCTTTATTCTTTCTCTTTTGACTCTCCCAGTTTTCTCAAATTCACATTTTAAAATGTGTCAGTGATGGACCGAAATAAAACTAGACACAGCTTTTAAAAAGTTTCCACATGATCTATTGCTTCCAATACAAATTCTAAAATTAAAATGTATAGTTTGCCCTTTCACAACGAGAAGGCAGTCTTTTGGGTTCTAAACTGAAATCCATGGCAATGAAATAAATTTCTTTCAGTGAAATGATCTGGTAATAGTGTATAAGGTAGATAAATTGGGGAAGAAAAAGAAACCATGAAGGCAAAATATTCCTCTGATGTTAAGTCATGAAAACAATTCTTTACATCTCCAAGTTATATTTAAACTAGACAAAATGTTGACCCATCCTTGGTACATCAACAATGTGTAATCACCTTCCTAAAAGACGATAAGGACAAGAGACAAATCAAAAGGTCAAATGCACATAATTTATTTCCTTGATTAAAGTATTAAATGAAGAACACTCAAATTTATAGGTAAAATGTGTGTCTGAAATATAATCATCTCAGAAACAGGCCAGGATATAAAAAAGCAGCAGGTTCAAGGATAGAGAGTACTGGAAGAGACTGCTAAAATCATTCATGCATTAACTAAAAGCTCAAACTTTGTCACAGTACATATATATCAACTTTATTAGGTATCACTATCTAATACTTCCTTATGACAGTGACATCTGGCTGAGGAATACAAATAACTGTTTGATGACTAGAGTATCAGGATTCTAGAAGCAAATTATTATTATTTTTTTTAGAAGCAAATGATTTTAACAGGACAATTTGTTTTTCTCTGTGTGGCAACTATCGCTAAAACAACTATTGAAATAAACTGTCAGTTTGTCCTGCTGCACCTCTAATTCTACAAATTTCTACACTTGGTGTTCACTACTAATTTTAACAATAAGTAAAATATTCAATGAAGAATTTATCAAGACTAGGTTAAAACACTAAGGATAAAATCAAACAAAATTATGTACTAAACTGCTGTATCTTTTAACATCTGTACAAATAACATGCCTATTTATTTACTATTACACTAAAGTAATATAATGTTTAAGCGAAGACATACATAAAATTTCCTATAAGGTCTATTTCATTCCTCTGTTTAAAATCCTCCACTGACTTCCCACTGCTTTCAGAGGAAGAATCACACTCCTGCTTTGGCTTCCAAGACCCCCACATGCTATCTCCTGCCAGCTTCCTCTCAAGCTGCTCTAGTCTCACTGCAGATCGACCACATTGCATTCTTTTCTCATTCAACATATCCAACCTTGGTCTACCCTTGATGTTTGGTTTGTCCTGGTGTAAAATGTTCTTCCTTTAGCTCATTATCTGCCTGCTTCTTTCTCGTTTTCGAAGCACCACCTCAAATGTCATCTTTTTAGACTACATGTTGACTACATTCTTAGTCTCTCAGTTTATTCATTCTCTCTCCCCCAAGTCCCATTTTCCACAGTGTTTAATTCCTTCACTGTACTTACCAAAATTATAAAATAAAAATCTGTATTTAACAGTTTCCTACCCATTGCCTATCTGTATCATTATTGATCACCTAGCAATGACTGCTTGGAGCTGGAGTTCTAGAAACATTTACTAAAGGGATGAAAGTTAAACTCTTCCACTATATAAAACTGCATAAGCCTAACTACTGCTGTTTATTGGTTAACTGCCCTAAGAACACAAATTACTGAATGCCTATCTACTTACCTTTACAGCACGCTACACATTGTACATGATCAAATTTTAAATATTATAGGAATTTCAATGCTTAATGTTTCTGACTTTCATTTGGATGTTTATCATTAGTATTTCAGAGAGAATAATAATTTGACAGGCTAAGTCCATTTAGTGAATACCCTGCTGAACGAATTCATAACAACAGCCTTACGTTCAACTACAATTACTTGCAGGCTACAGTCAGCTTCTTACACTCAAGCATAAAGTGTTCAAATACCACAAGACACTGTGGCAATATGCACCACACAAAGTACAAGCATACCAAGGAAGGTACACAACTATTCTTGACTTTCTAATACTCATTTACCCATGATAAGTGATGACAGTTTTTATTCATCTTTGTACTGTGAAATTAGTAAGTCTTCCTCTTAAATTATCTCATTTAAAAATTTACTTAAGAGATAGATGTACAGCTGGTATACAGATATAAAAGCCACGGAAGTGGGAAGGACATGACTATGGTTTGGAAAACAATGGATTGGTTCACCTTGAAAACCTCTGTCATCTGTTCATCATTTGATTAATCTATTGTGTCCACTCTGAAGGTACTGAACCTCACCTATCCTCAAGGGTTCTGGTTAGGAAATATAGAATTCTATTATAAAAAAAAAAAAGAATTTATTGGGAATGAATTAACTGGATGCCCAAGGTTGTTACTTTGCACAGTAACGTTACTGGTTTGTTTTTAATTGCCAGAGGACATGTGGACTAGCCAGAGAGAGCGAAAGAGAAAACTCCTTGCAATGGGGCACGGTCACACCCACCACTGCAATCCCTTCTCCTACATTTCTCTCTCATGTTGCGATTTGGGGCACCACACTCACATGTGTGTCTATGTGTTTTTTAAACACCTAGGGCTGGGATTCAAACCGCAATCATATGGAATGCAGCTACCGTTAACAACCAGGACTCAGGGCCATCCAAGCTCTTTGGTTTAGTAATCTATGTTGTGGGAGCCAGCAGGCGGTGGGGTGCTCAAGGAGCCGGACTTCCACACGGCCAACCATGGTTCGAGTCCCAGACCTGGCAGCTTGCTTTCTCACTTTCCCTCTCTCTCTTTCTCTCTCTCTCTCTGGCAAATTGATAATAAAAGTAACAATAATAAAACTAAATAAATAATTATTTACAAAAATAAAAAAATATATTGTATGTTTAGTTTCCTGTATAGCATCACTTTAGGAGACCAAACTTTAACGGAAAGCAAAGTACTTTAAAAGCAAAGAGGGGGGCCAGATGATGGCATCACAGTAAATGTGACACTATGCCAGGCTGACTCCCACATGAGGGTTCCAAGTTCATGCCTGGGACCTTCCTGTGTACAGCAGGCATATGTGTGCCCATGATTCTGGGGCGAATCATGACTTCAAGACCCTACTGGGGGTGATGTTTCTCTTTCTCACTCATAAAAGAATTACGTGGTTAATCTTTAAAAAAATAAATAAAAAGTTGAAAACAGCAAAAAAAGCATTAAGTGAAAAACATTTTAGTTAAAATACTCAAAGCATAAATATTACTGTAAGCTTTATATTTTTTAAAAGTCTTTAAATTAAACTTTTTTTAAGTTTTAGAAATTATCTGTAAATCCTATTTTTTTTTTTTAAAGAGAGATTTTTGCTATAGGGCACATGTGCTCACCAGAGAGACAGAGAGACAGAAAGTGAGAAATCACCCCCACCAGGGGGAAGGGCCACATCACAATCCATTCTCCTCCATGCTCCTCTCAGGACTTTGGGCATGCATGCACAAGTACCCAGCATGGGTTTCAAATTGCCCTGTTAGGGATTTGAACTGCTGTTGGCCATTTGGGAGTCCAGCAACATAACCATTATGCCATCTGCTGGTCCCTGTAAATCCTATAATTTTTAAAAATGAGCTTAAGTATCAGAGAAGAAAATCTTCCTGAAGAAACTAACAAAATTATGAAAGCAGTTTAAAAAGAGAAATACCAAAGATCTGAGCAAAGACAAAGACCATAAAATTCAAGGTTTGGTCTCCTAAAGTGATGCTATAAGGGAAACTAAACTCACTGAATATTATTTTCACTTTTATTGAAGTCATATCTTGAAACGAAGTAGCTATCTGCCCTGTAGCCTATCCTTCTCTGTCCATAAAAAGTGAAGCTGATCTGAGCATTCTCTACTATTTTTTTTGACAAACCGCTCCCAACTAAAATCCATCTGACACCAACAATGATAACATCGAGCTATTCCCAAAACTCCTAACTCGGGAGTGATATCAGCGCTTTCTCTTCTCCATTAGCATATTCAGGTGATTCTGCTCAACAAATATTTATTAAGGAAAAACTATGTTAGGCTCTAAAGACACTAAAAAAAACATACACACACACAGTTCTTGACATGTGAGTAACAGTGAATGTGAGGCTGGCATGACTATATTGAGGGGTAGGGTAAACACAAACTGCTAATTACCTACACAATATCTAGTCTCCCCATCTTTCTTACCAACAGAACCCCACCTATTTGGGGTGGCAATGTGCCCTATTAAACTTCTCAGCCTCTCCTGCAGCTAGAGAAAGCCAATATGACATAAGCAAAAGTCAGGAGGTAAGATTTCCAGAAAGACTTTCTAAAGGAGCCAACTTAACTACAAAATATGCACTTCTGAGTAATCCCCTACTGCGTTCTTCTATCTGCCAGAATGGAGGGAAGAACAGATTAGAAGCATACTGGAGAACAGATGACACTGGGGTTGCCATACAAAGGAAATAGAAAAAGTTAGTAGAAAACCAGAATTACGATGAGATTAATTTGGTGAAAAAAAGTTTGAGTTCATGCAGTTTTTTTTTTTCATAATACACACTTTCAAGGAACTTTTTGAAGACACCCCTCACACACGCACACAAATCCTGGTCTGTTGCCTCCAACAGTTTTAATTATTTTTTACTTAATTTTTTTAAGTTTTTTTTTTTTTTTTTTTTTGGAATTTTGCTGTAGGGTGCGTGCACTCATCAGGGAGAGAGAAAGAAAGAGAAGAAAAGTGAGAAGTCACCCCCTCCACCCCAGGGAGGATGGCCACACCACAATCCCTTCTCCTCCATTCTTTCTTAAGATTTTGGGAATATGTGCACATGCACCTGGCATGATTTTGAAGCTGCTGGGTCCAGGACTCCAACCGTGCATCAGCCACATGGTATCCAGCTGGCTTAACCTCCATGTTAACTGCTGGCCTGCTCCAATAGTTACTTTTTTTTATTTCTTTTTTTACAAGAAAGGAAAATAAACCTTTTGTTTAAACTACTCTTTTATGTCTTTCCTATTATAAATCGTCAAATCTCTTTTCCTGGATATAAATAATACATATTAAGATTAGTAAGATTATGTTAATCAAGAGGCAATGTATAGGCAGGATTAGGAAAGATTTTGAGAAGTTTACCAAGCAAACATGAAAAGAAGTCATTACAGTCAGGGAGAGTGCTACCTGCACAGTGCATTCACTGTGGATAGAGACGAGGAATAAAGGACAAGAGACGGGAGCCAGATCAAAAATGACCCTATGTGACACGATTAAACAAATTAACAGCAGAACACTGAAAAATTTAAAAGAAGACAGTATATTAAATAGATATACTTTAGGGACCAGCAGTTAGCATAATGGCTATGTCGCTGGACTCTCACATAGTCGACCGCAGCTCACGTCCTGGACCTAGTGGCTTAAAACTCATGCCGGGCGCGTGTGCGTGCGTGCCCAAGATCCCGAGAGGAGAATGGAGGAGAAGGGATTGCAGCGTGGCCATCCCCCCTGGGGGGTGATTTCTCGCTTTCTGTCTCTGTCTGTCTCTGTCTGGCGAGCGCACGTGCCCTATAGCAAAAAGCCTCTAAAATAAATAAATAAATAAAAAAGGAAAAAAAAAAGAAAGAAAGAAAAAGTAGATATACTTTAGAATAAAGGTAGTAAGTCAATGGGAGAAACACCACTTCGAAATGCTCCTATAATGTTCGGGTGAGAGATGAAGAATACCTGAGGGGACAGACACTAGGACATGAGTGACATGAGGGAATGTTCTGGAGTAAATGGCAGTGTTTTATGTTGATTGGGGTATAGGTTACACGTATGTATAGTTGTCAAAATGTGAACGATACACTTAAGACATGTATATTCCATTGCTTCTAATTATTTTTGAACCTTAAAAGAAAAAAATCAAAAAAACAACTTGGATTATAGCAGGCTAGAGAAATGGTGATGAGACAACTACAGGTATCTAGAAAGTAAGAAGAACAAGACATTAACTAAACACGGGGAAGTTAGGGACAAGAGGTGTTGAAGATGACCTTCAGTGTCCTAATTTGAATGACTTCAAAGATACTGGCTCCTCTGAGAATAAGAAACAGGTAGTGGGGTAAGGAGAAGTTACAGAAGAAAAAGGAGAGTCTGAAAGCTTTAAGTTTTAATATGCTTAGTTCAGGGGCCTGAGAATTCTCAGACACAATGAAAAGGCAGGAACAAAAGTCTAGACTTCAGAAATAACTGATTGTAATTGTTAGAATAACAACTGAATGGAGAAGTGTTTCTCAACCTGAATGCTATGTGTGAGAAATTGGCATCTGACATAACCATTTTTCACAGCATGGCATTTGTCTTCCCGATTCTCCGGACTTGGGGTAGGAAAGAAGAAAGTTACCTTTTGGTGAGAACAGCAGAAAGAGTAAGAAACAACATAGGTCAAGGCAGAACCCTGGGGAACACAACTACTATGAGCTATACCCAAGAAAGAGCGTAAGAAAGGCCCCAAAGGTGTGAGAATCTGGAGAGAGAAGTCACAGGAGTGAGAAAGGCAAGGCAGAAAGAACGGTAAACTGCAGAAAACTACCCAACATTTAGTTCGGACGGACTGAACTGTACTTATTGGAGTTAGCGGTCAACTGAAGTTCCAGAGGCTGGTAAAGAGAACCCTGACTGCGATGGATTTAGGAATGAACCGAAGGGGAGAGAATGTCACAGAGGCTGCATGAGAAATTCAAGAAAGACAACGCCAGCTCTAAGAGAGTCAGGTAAACATGACAGGATTTGGATTTGCCTGTCTAGATTCTTTCTGGAAGTGAAGGAGACCGAAGCATGTTTGAATAGCGTGATATGAAAGCCAACAGGAAGAAAGAGGTTGAAGTTTTAAAAGGAACAAATGATACAGCAAAATCACAGAGGGCATGGGAAGGAACGAAAATAAGAATGAAAGTGGAGGAAGGAAAAGGAGAAAGAAAAACTCACCCTTTGACATATGTGGTAAGAGAGAAAGGCTACAGGAAAACATATGAGATTTTTGCAAAACTGATAAGCAGAAGTCCCCACCACAGCCTCAAAATATATTATTCTCAGTGTAAGGCAAGATCATATGACAAGGGAGGGCTGTTTGTATGACAAGTGGGGAATGTTCTGGAATAGACATTAGGAGGAACAAGAAGAGAAACTGAATGAATATAAATACAAGGACCAGCAAGTAAGGTCAAACTTAGAAGGTCCACATAATGAAAGGCATGAATTCATAGTGACACCACTGCATGGCTGTGGGACTTTGCCCAGCTGTGATAGCACCTGAGATGACTGGCCTTTCTCAGAGAAAGTAAGACATACCCTAAGATTCCGACAGTGTGGAAGGTACTGGTAAGAAGGGAGTTCGAGAGCTCAACCAGATCTCGTTGCACAGGAAGGACGGTGAGTGGAAGGAAATGAAGTGGGCACACAGGACGCATTTCGGAAGTAGACTGATTCCAAGCGAAGGTCAGGTTCAGCCTGTGGTAACTGAAGTGGATCAGTACTTAAGAGAGTGTAAGAAGTAGGTGACTTGGAAGTAAGATGATTAGATGATTTCAAGAGAGGAAAACTGTGAACCAGATGCCAGTTTCCCCATCAATGAAGGGGACTGACCTAGAAGCCATTAAATGCTAGGGGTAATAGGTAAAGAATAGGATAGACCACTAATATTAAGTCTGAAAGAAGAAGAAATTTTATATTAAGGATATAACAGCCTACTGAAGTAGCAATGAGGTATTAATATAAGAACAAAATGAGGAAGAAGGGGGAGGGAAAAAGGAAAAGAAAAAAGAAGAGGGCTGAGGGCTGGACAGTGGTGCGGCAGTATCATGATGTTCTGTGAAGCGGACCCTGTGAGGTTCCAGATTCATGCCTGGTGGTCTCTTTGAATATGATGGGCATGCATGTGCCCATGATTGGGGGATTGCTGAGGCTGGGGGTGGGCTCAGGCATCAAGACTCTGTTGGAGGTGTTGTGTGCCTCTCTCTTACTCTCAAAATAGATAAATAAACTCAAAAAATGAAAACAAAAAGGAAAAGGGCAGATGAGGGAAGGTTATAGAGAGAAGGAGAAGAGGGAGAAAGAAAAAAGAAAAGACAAATATCAGGGGAAACACTAAGGGAGTGAGAGAAAACAGCTTCCACTTGGAAGGGCTGAAAGGGAAGCAGAGGCTTTAGGAAAACAGAAACCTCCAGTTTGGGAAATAAGATGGATTAAAGCCCTTACAGAAGGTGCACATGCCCCCACTCTGCCAAAGTTAGACAGACAGACAGATACAAGTACAAATACTCCAGAAGATACATATGAATACTGTTGTTTTACAGCGAAGGGAAACTGTACCTTGCCCAAAGTTATGCTGTCAATGAAGTGGTTAAGCTAAGGTTTGAACTCATGTCTATACATATCCATTATGGACACTCACTTTTTATCACATTTATTCTATTTTATTAGATTCACTACATCACCTTTATTATTTTAGCCTATATAAACTATCCTTCCCAAAACACTTAAAATTTTTACTATCATCCTTTGTTTATGTCGTTAACTGTGAGTGAAATGCTTTCCCCTTAGCAAAATACCTAATTCAGGTCCCTGACTCTTTGAATAAATTGTTTGAAACTTATCATATCTTGTACCCTCTCAAATGATCAAGTAACTGCATGACTTAAATGATTCAGGTTTTGTTTTTAAGACAGTGTGTACACATGCACCAGAGAGAGGGAGAAAGCCCTCCCTCAATAGGGACTGTCACATCTTATTTCTTCCACTTATTGATCCTGGCACATGTGTATTTTTCAAGTCAACAGGGCCTGGACTCAGACCCCAGTCTACATTGTGGGATCCAGCTTCCTCTGTGCAGTCCTAAACCACTGTGCCATGAGGCTGGCACAGCTTATATACCTTTATCAGATACCACTTATATTCAATTGTGTTAAATTATATTTGTTACATCTTTCTATACGGTTTCTTCACTTTACCCTGTGTATACATCTTCCCAACTAGTTTATAGACAACTTGAGAACAGGAATCATTTCCAGTATTTACTTTTTACTCCTTCATTAAACTCAGGTAAACTCCATTATGCCAGGCACAGAGCAGACGGACTGTGGTTCATTAATTACACATGAGTGTTCCCACACATTTAAAAAGCATCTATTTCTATTGTGTGTGTGTGTGTGTGTGTGTGTGTGTATGTATGTATATATATATATTATTTTCAAATTAGTATCTTAGTAATGATGTAACAAGTGGTTAAGTAACAAAGTATTAAACAAACCAAAGACTAGAACCAAAGAGCTATATCATTGAAAAGCAGAGTCTGTAAATAAAGAATGATACATATTGTCATTAAGTATAAGAAAGAATGTTACTAAGAAAATTACTCTTACATTCAAATGTAAATACTTTTCTCTGTTAATAGACAATTTAAGAATGAAACAATTACTAATTTGTTTTGTTTCATTCCATAATAAATCAGCTACAGTCTCTACGTTTTTGTTTGTTTGTTTTTTTAGATTCTGCCAGAGGTTTAGTGAGCTCACAGCAAAAGACAAAGAGAAAGAGAAAGTAAGAAAGTGCTCCTTATGGGGAACTGTCACACAACGATCCCTTCTCTCTGTCTCAGTCCTTATTTTAGGAACTTGGGCATGCACCCACACATGCCTGGTGTGTTTTTCAAGCCCCAGGATCCAGGATTTATACCACACGGTTGGCCATGTGGGATCCAACTAGCTTAACCACTACACCAAGGGCTGACCCTACTCTACCTTTCTTTAGGTAGTGTCTTTTATGAATTCTTTTTTTTCAGAATAACTAGGAACAAAGAGCTTAGGTTATTATAGTCACTAAGATATTTTCACTACATAACACAACTAAACATTCTCTATGGCTTTACATAACAAATGTTTTCTAGTTTAGTACAAATGTTTATAACAAACACCATTTGATGGTGTGTACCTTTTATCTTGTGTCTAGTTCACTAATGACATTTTATTTATTTGCTTGCTCAGTAATAAAAATGAACACAGAGGGACCAGCAGTTAGTGTAATAGCTATGTCACGGGACTCCCATGTAGTCGACCATGGTTCGAGTACCGGACCCGGCGGCTTAAAAACTCATGCAGGGCGCGTGTGCGAGAATAGAGAATAGAGGAGAAGGGATTGTGGCATGGCCATCCGCCCTGGGGGGTGACTTCTCGCTTTCTGTCTCTCTGTCTCTTTCTGGCGAGCGCACGCATCCTATAGCAAAAAAATAAAAAAAGAAAAAAAAATGAACACAGAAAAGACTGCTATAAAAAGGTATGAAACCTGTATGTTAGAGTCAAACAAAAGTGAATACTTGTTTTCTGATTTAACTTACTTTAAGGCAAAAACAGATATATTTCCTAAAGAAGATGCTTCACATAAAAAGAGTACCTGGGCTAGCCTATGGCTTAGTGGTTAAGGCGGCTGGATCCCATATAGACAACCATATCGTTCGAATCCCAGACTCAACTGCCTGAGAAACACACCAGGCATGCATGTGTGTGCATTCTCAAAAATCCTGAAAGGAAGGAGATAAAAGAGGAGAAGGGATTGTGGTGTGACCATTCCACATGGGGGCTGCTTTCTCTCGCTCTCTCTCCCCCGCTCCCAGCAAGAAGTGTGTACACCCTTTGGCAAATTAAAAAATAAATAAATAAAACAGTACATAAAAAATAAATAAAACAGTGCATCGATTTAAGAATCACTAGATGTTATGTCTGTCTAATGGATGATTTCAATATTTTAGAAGTATGCTTGCAAAAAAGAACTTTTTAAAAAAGCATATGGAATCTAGTATTTCTCACATTTTTGCCACCTGATCTGGTTGTTGAATATAATTTATTAAAATGACTTAGGTAAACACTGATTCAAATGATTCTCTTCATTTCAATCAGACCACCAGGAACTCCTGTAAACACAGTACTCTTCTGTGTATTTTACCATAGAAACAATCTCAAAATGATGTATCAGGCAAGTAAACTCACTCACTATCTTCTATGAGAAGATAAGAATGAGTAAAATAAACACCAGTTCTAACAACAGATACAATCTTAGAACAATGTAAACTTGGTCAAAAGGATCTTAACCTATTACGCAATAATACACAATTCTTTCTTGAAGAAACTAAAAATTTCTAGTTAAGTGGGAAAAGAATACTATTTTGGCTGTAATTGTTCTTCCGATTTTATTTAAGACAATAAAACTTAGTGTATAACCCACATCTTGAACACTTACGGCATAGTATGCACATTAATTTTACTTACCAAGTCATATATCTGGTTTGCCAACTGTACCTTCTCATCCGCATCTTCCAAAGCTTTATAGTAGTCCTGAATAAAAACATTTTCATTTCAAAAATAAATTAATAATATTAAAACATGCATACGCAGGACATACAACTGCATTTTCATTATTGTACCTTGTTATCATGGTCAGTTAATCCTACATTTGCAATAAACAGCCTGTCAGGAAAAGGGTAGGGATGAAGGAAGATTAGGAAGTATGGACAGTGGCTAATAATTAAAGGACAATTTCAGAATTCCTAGAAAAGATATAAATAAAAATAAATACTATTCCAAGACTAGCTTCTATACTTTATACTATATAAAAGCTATGTGAGCTAATAAACAGTATTTAAAAGAAAAAAAAAGAAGGGTAATCAAGATTTATCTAACTTATAATACATATTGACACTCCATTTTTAAAACTTTTTTATAAAAACACAGATATTGAATGGATTCTGGTCTGCATGTCCTTATATTTCCAGATGCTCTATAATCTCCATTTTAAATTACGTATAAATTCATATGACTCAACTTCCCCGGTAGAAAGCAAATTATTTTTTAAAAAAAGTTTCTTTGTATCTCCATGGGGTACCCTATTTTTCAGGGAATATTGAAATTGTGCTACACCAACAACTTAATAGGTTAAAGTGATGATCAGAGACTTTGGCATCTATTTCTGTGCTCTCTAGACTCCACATATGGCCCTCCAGGTATCTTCCAAGCCAGAAACACTTCTGTTACAGATCCTAAAAATTTTTTTCTCTCCTAACACAAATAGTCTTTCCTTCATGGGATAGAATAAATAATACAACTACTCAATTTGTAGTTTTCATATTTCTTTCTAATGTGATCCCTGAATGATTTTGTGAAGGTCTGTTGTAAGGAAATATTAGTAAGTGATATTATTAAAAGACTGCCCAACTTCACACGGCTAAATGGCAGTGTCATGACCATACTCAAGTCTCTTACATCATTCTTCTAATATGTATATCCCTGACTACACCACATCACTCCTTCAGAGCAAACCTGGGAGTGTGACCTGAGGCCCATTCTCATCTAAAAGAGACCTACAAGAATTATTAAACTGGGAACCAGCAGTTAGCTTAATGGCTATGTCGCTGGACTCCCACGTAGTCGACCGCGGTTCGTGTCCCGGACCTGGTGGCTTAAAACTCACGCCGGGCGCGTGTGCGTGCGTGCCCAAGATCCCGAGAGGAGAATGGAGGAGAAGGGACTGCGGCGTGACCATCCCCCCTGGGTGTGATTTCTCGCTTTCTGTCTCTATGTCTCTCTGTCTGTCTGGCAAGCGCACGCGCCCTATAGCAAAAATCTCTAAAAAAAAAAAAAAGAATTATTAAGCTAATAAAAACTTAAAGGATTCTGTATTTCAAGACCCAATTCATGGACAAATCTGGAGGTTTTACTTTTTTAGAGAGAGATTTTTGCTATAGGGTGTACACACATGCCACAGAGACAGGGACAGAAAGTGGGAAATCACCCACAAGGGGGATGGCCACACTACAAATTCCTTCTCCTCCATTCTCCTCTCAGGATTTTAGACACAAATGCACACCTGGCATGAGTTTCAAGTCGCCAGGTTCGGGGCTCAAACTGCAGTCGGGCATGTGGGAGTCCAGTGACATAACCATTATGCCATCTGCTGGTCCCCAAATCTGGAGCTTTAAACTAAAAGACTTTCTTAGGATCCTTTCAACTTTTATGATCTTATTCTGTGAGTCAACCAAGTTACTTATTTATTTTTTTAAAATAATTGTTTTCAAGAATTATTTTATTTAACTTTATTTATTTATTTACTTATTTTAATTTGGCCAGAGAGGGACAGAGAGAGAGAGAGAGAGAAAGAGAGAGAGAGAGAGAGAGAGAGAGAGAGAGAAAAGTGAGAAAGCAAGCCACCAGGTCCAGGACTCAAACTGTGCTTTGCCATGTGGGACTCCAGCACCCTTAATCACCATGTCACCTCTGGCCCCACGACCTTAGGTACTTATTAATACATAATACATGTAAAGATCTACTAACCCATCCCAGTTTGTGGCCAAAACCAGATTACAGTATCATACCTCTAAAGGTACTGTAACTTTACTCAAAAGTAACTAACAGTACAAAACAAGGTAAGAGAAAAATGAATGTTATTTCTAAAACGGTTCCATAACTCTCTAATATTGAGTTGTTAAGAAAGTCAGATGCATTTTTGCATAGAAAAACACAGAAAACTACATTGTGACTTTCTCAACAACCTAATGGTTACCAACGATTACAAAAATGCTTTAGCGACTGACAAAACCTATATGAAAGCTCTAAGACACAATAAATTATGTAAATTCTTAAGAGCCACTGACAACTTCCCCCCATCATAGTATCAAGAAAACAGCTTCATTTTAAAGTCTCTTTTTCAGAAGGTCCCAGTACTGAATGATTCAAAGTGGTACACATACTTTTTTGATGGATGCCATTTGTTCTTCTCTCCATTCAGGTTTATTTTTCTTTGCATTCATAAAGAATTCACTGACTCTTTGTTCTAGTTGATCCATTGCATCTGTGACATAGCAAAAACATTTTGTATTTAGATGACTAAATTCATATACCAAATATACAGGCTTCGATTTAAGGAAAGGAAAAAAAAACAATCTGACAACATACTCATTCACTTGGCCAGTAAATGAAATATGTTATGCTTTGATAACCATAAATAAACAATGCCTTAATTACCTTACTTTTAAAAGTTATAATTATCCCTAATGACAATTTATTTTTGTTATTTCAAAACTTTTTCCAATAGTCAAAGAATCATCAATGTACATTAGATCCATTCCACTGTTTTGGAATAGTTCAGTCTTAGGGTCAAAAGCTAATGGTATTAAATTGGTCAAATGGTCAAACACAATGAAAGCACCACTAGATAATCCTCGCATTTCTTTTAATATGAAGAAAATGAAAGATTTTAACCAATGGCTAAATGGCATCAAGTATCCTGTCATTTCAGATCAAAACAATAGGAGGTACAATCATTTATTCACTTAATACAGTATGCTATTTATTCTAAATAAGTTTTTTTTTCCCTGAAGTGTATACTAAGAGTAACTATCTTACCAGGTGTATGCTAAAAAGAGAAAACAAAAGACATTCTGTTGTTATGTAAGTTGAGGAACACCTTTTTACTGGAAAAAGTCAGGAGGCATTTTTGCATAGAAAAACAGAAAAAAATACATTGTGACTTTTCCAACAACCCAATACATTCTTCCGGAGACAGATAGTACATAACAGCTTCTTAAAGATGCTTGGAAGTCTTATGGTTAAATTTTTAAAATGTACTTTCCTCTGCTTAAGCAAGCATTCCCTAATTTATTTCACACACAGATTTTCCTGTTAATCCATAGTACCCAGTAACTTTAGAAACTGCAAGCTTAAAACTTGTAATTTTTCTTTTTAAAAATGTTTTTAGAATTCTTTTTTATTTATTTATTATTTTAATTTGCTATAGAACATGTGCACTCACCAGACAGAGACACAGAGAGAAAGAGGGAAAATAAGAAAGTAAGCTGGAGTCCAGGACCCAAACTACGGTCAGCCATGTGGGAGCCCAGCACCTTAACCACCATGCCACCTGCTGGCCTCAAAACCTATATTTTTTTATAATCTAAGCCAAATTACAATAGAATTTAAAATTTCCAATGATAATAAAAAAGCATAAAATACCAGCTACCCTTTATGTAATGTCTACATTATATTTCATACTATATAATTTATCTATGTAATTTTTAATCTTTATAAGATTTTCTTTTTAATAACAATAAAAACCCTCAGAAGCCAAGATCAAGGAGTAAAATAGTAAAGCACTAAAATAAACTCAGACATCTGACATCAAAGTCTATGCTTACACTCTGCAGAGAATATTACTTCTGCAATCTTTCACATGTTAACTGCATTGTAGTTTAAGTGGATTTTGTGAGCTAGCTACAAAACCACACATACAATTCAGACTTCCACACTACCACCCACCGACTAGAAGGAAGTGGCTCCCATGAAATATCACCTTTCATTTTATCACACATGAAACTGACAAGAGGCTGAAAAAAGAAGCATATTGCTAAACTAAGGGTACAGAAGTGGGTAGGGTGGCAGGGCAGAAAGGAAGCAGGAATGGAATGAACAAGTTAGCTACTTCAAGTGGTCCCTCCCTCTTTGAAAGTGCAAGCTTAATTTTGGGAAAAAAATCACTGGATTATCTAGCTATCACTGAAAGAAAAAGAAAAGCGCAGTATTTGTGAATTTTTTTTTTTTATTATAGCAGATAAGCTTTACAGTAAAATCTCACTTCCCTCACTTTACTTGATAAAACGACCATTCTGTCGACAACTCAAAGTATATCCTGTGAGTAACTTTTCAAAATTGGACAGTCCCAGTACACTGAAGTCTCTAAAGAGCTACATATAATCTGTGCTTCTATGTTTTTCACTCTTGAAATATTTTGAATGGAATGAACTTTAACAGAAGTGTAACGCTGAAATCTAAGTTCCAAACATACAGGCTTAGAGTCAAAATCTCTTTCATGTTGATGTCCACTAAAACACATATCTACGTTTTTGGTTTTGTTTTTGATTTTTGCAGAATCCCAAGTGATAAAGAGAATGCACATGTCCTAATGGCTCCATCTCTTAAAATGATTAGAAGAAAAGTTGTGTGGGAGGAAATGAAAAGGATAGATTCCGTACTACCCATCCGTTTTCACAAGTCCTTGTGTACTAGGAGAGTGAGCCAGAGGAAACTTATACAGCAGGAAGCGCTGCCGGCGGCGGCCAGCAAGTCCCGCCCGCGGACTTACTCTGCACCTGCAGATCCATCTCCCGCATCTCGGTGAAGCGGTCCCGCAGGTCCATTGGGAGCTGCTCAATCACTGTCAAAGGGAGAGTCCGTCAGAGGGGCGGGGCCAACGGCGAAAGTGCGCGCTTACGTCACCGCGTGCGTGCGTGCGTCGGGGGGGGTCAGGGAGCCGGCAGCCCGCAACGAGGCTGCCAGTTACCGTGAGAAAGAAACATCCCCCGCCTCCCCCTCCCTTCCGCCATCCCGCCTGCCCGTCCACTCGCACTCTCGCCGGCCCGCAGGTCCCACCCGCGGCCCCCGCCAGCGCCGCGCACTCACTTTCCAGATAGTCCTCTAGGTACAACATCGCGACCTTTAGAGCTGGGGGAACGAGGGGGTCCAGGGGTTTATTTGTGTCACTCGCTGTCGCCGGAGTTTTGTCCCTTCCAATATGGCGCCTCCGCTAGCAGCACCCGCTCGACTCCGGAAAAAAAAAAAAAACACACACACACAAAAAAACCACTTTGGCGCCTGACGGCGCCTGCCTCACTGCCGCCCGGGGCTGTCATTGGCTGGCTAAGGCAATGACGTAAGCCGGCCGGTGCCCGCCCCCGCGCCTTTGTGGGAAGTGTAGTTTTATTCCTCTTGAGCAAGCAGGGATGCGCTGGCGGTTTTCCACGTGCAAACTACAAAAACCAGACAGCATTGCGATCTGTGCGAAACAGAATCTGAAATGCGGTGCCTCTGTTTATTTGTTGGCTTTTGCACGGGGAATGACGGGAGTTGTATGCGTCTGCATGACACAACTAGTAACAACTTTTCACCTGTTCTTTCCTATGATTCTATGTCTTGGCGTTTGTGAGTCATGGATTTTAAGTAGTGCTACACAAACAGAAGATTCTAAACGCTAGAATAATCAGCAAAGCTCGGGCAAATCCTATTGTTAAAAACAGAACTCTTCTGCTGGAATTTATTCGCAGTATTCACGCCTAAAATAAAAACGGGGCGAGTGGTTGACTTCTATGTAACTTTTACATAGTTTATACTGAGACTATGGGGTAAATACGCATTTCCCAGATTAAAAGATGCACAAACAGTCCTTAATAGCCGCTTTTAATGGTATATTTTCTCTCGGGGTCCGTGTCATCGTCATGCCAATGTTGTATAGATCTATACATACAACCTACACCTAAAAACAAAACAAAACAGAAAAACTGAAAAAACGAGTGAGCAACTTAAAACAACGGATGAAGCCATAATATCTAATGGACTGTACTAGCGGTAAATTTAGATTATGCTAGGTAATCTAGGTTGAAAACTCTGAAGTCCTGGGTTTTGTCTTTTATTACTTTTTGTCTGCTCCCAGCAAATATTTACCCGTGGTAATGTTTATTACTTTATTGCTCAGTTTTGTTTTTCGTTTTTATAATTTTTTTTAAAAAACTCTTGCACTAAATAAAAGTATTGTTATTTGCCACTCTCTTTACTTGATTATCTTTACTTTCAAGGAAAAGTTGTCTTTAGTTTGTAATGTAATATTTTATTTTTATTTTTAACAGAGTTAAAACCCTGGTTTGGTACTGAAGACTTTTTCACTGCATGCAAGTATCCAGGGTACTTCCATGTTGATGAATCTCAATACAACCTTAACTCAATCCTAATAAGAATTGCCTATTTTATTTTATGTAATTGTATCTAAAAGAATGGTACCTTCAGTCTTCCTCCCACTCTATTTCCCTCCTTCCTACCATTCACATTTTCCTTCCTTCTTTCTTCTGGCTGCTTTTGAGATTACTTTGATATTTTTACAGTTTCATAATGATCTAAGTCTGAATTCCTTTCTTCCTTCCTCCTTTTTTCCCCTCCCTCCTTCTTTCCTCTCTTTCTTTTCTTTATGTTTGTAAACCATGGTTTGAGATGATCCTAAATCTCAGGATTGGTATTTTACAACAATAATAGAAAGTTCTCAAATATTCTCTTCACTGTTGCTTATTTTCCATTTGTCCATTATTGCTTAGAACATCTCTAAGATATCTGTATGACTTTTTCCACTGTACTTTCCATTTCTCTTCATCTTTCTTTTATATGTTTCACCACAAAATGTTAGAATACTTTTCTGTTTCAGATGTTCTCTTTGGTTATTTTTTTCAAGTCATTTTCTCATTTCTAATCCAAATTGAACATCTTTAGTCTGTATTTTATTTCTATTAAATCCAGTACCAAAAATGTAGCGTTTTTGTACTGTTTTCAAAAAATGATACTTTTGGCCTTGTTAAATGCATAATTCAAACAAACCAATAATTAAAAGACATAGGTGGGTCCAGCTGCTGTAGCTTCCTGGTAGACTCTGGTACCTGGCAGATTGAAGCCAGATAGGAATCTCCTGTTTTATTTTCCACCCACCCTAAAATACTGGTCTCGTGGCATATGTGCCTATAGTTCCAACTACTCTATAGGCTGAGGCAGCAGGATTGGAACAAAACGAGACCTTGTCTTCAAACCAGTAAGACTGGGGTGCTATTTCCTTGAGGTTTGTGATTTTGTATTTTGAATTTATGTTTCTGGGATCATAACTGTGGGGATGAATTCTTTGAAGCTGAAGTTTAAATGCACTTTTCCTAGAGAATATTAAAATTTTTCTTCTGCAAGTTGCATGGAGGCACATCAATTCTAGGACCAGATTAAATTCTCACTTAAGGTTTATTGTATTGCACAGATAAGTAGAATTGGGGCCTCTAAGCCAACACAACTTATTATAGATTCTCAGCAGAGACTTTTTCTTCCTATACTGGGCTCCAAAAGTAGGAATGTTTCCTTTTTGGCTTCTTCAATACATACAATTTATATCTTACTCACTCTTACATTGGGAATATACTCCTTTTGGAGGGGGAGTCCAGATTTTTCCCTATTAGACTCTTTTTGTTGAACTGGTCCTTGGCTTTCTTGCCATGCTGTACAACGCATAGTGCAGGAGCCCTGGGTGTCTAGAAATGACAGTGTCTGAACAAAAGCCTACTCTGTCCCTTACTTATTTCTTGGGATATTTGCATTTTCCTTTCTCCCTTTCTTTTTCTTTCCATTTTTATATTCCTTCTGAGCATTTCATGTCCTATCAGTTCATCAGTGTTTCTTTTTGTTGTTGTTGTTTTTCTTTCTTTTTTTTTTTTAACCCAGTTGTTTTCAGCAGGTGCCGCATTCAGAACAGCTGAAATGGCATGCTGTCAAAAATAGAAGTCCATCATTTTGGAGTAAACAGCTTTTTCAGGAAGTGTTTCATATTAAGGCCAATGAGATAGACAGTTCTCAATTCAGTTAGTATGCATACACTCTCCAGGAAACCAAAAATAACATTTCCACACTGTGTATTTTAGTTCACAGACTTAACTCTTATTACTGGAACATGTATCAGCTGCAGAGAATCATATTTGTAAAGTCATATGATAGCTTCTTTTATTTTTTCCCCACACGATAGCTTCTTACATCATGAGGTCACGCAATCGACACACGTGGAGTGGCTGCCTACTTACAACTCTAGGGCACTTCTAGGCCCTGTGCCTCATTTTGGTGGGGGGGACTGGGTATGGCATGGGGCATGACCATTTCTGTATTACATTCCTGTGCTATCTGATCATAGCTCATTAATTCATCATGTATTGACCAAAGTTGGGCCTATCGAATATCCTCTTTTGGGATTTGAAATTGGGAATGAAAAGACAAGGAGACTGACGGCTATGAAGCAGAATTGTATCCATTGCTTGCGCCCAAAGAATATGTGTTTCGTATGCGTTTTCTGCTAAGAGACCCCCAGAAAAGCACCTGTTCTTTCTTTGCCTTTTTTTTTCCCTTTCATTGTCACTCCTAGCACATGTTGCATGACCTTGAGGAAGCTATGTGAACAGTCTGTGCCTCCATGTACTGATCGGTAAATGGGGAAATAGCACAGATGCAAAATGCTTGAAGTGGTATCATCTATGCAGAGCACTTAGATTAGTGCCTAGTACATGTTATGATGTAATGAATGTCAGCTGCTATTATCATCTTTATTAATGTCGTGTATCCTCTCCTAAGTGATCCATGCTGCAGACGTTCTTTTGTGCTAGTTTTGCTTAGGCTTTTAAGGCCAGACACTACCATAACTCTAGGATTATCTATCTCGTCAGGGGTGATACTGCCGCTGTCATACTACATTCAGAGGGGAAGTGATGCCAGCAAGGCTGTGTAAGAATACTGGACAGAAAGCTAGCTCAATAGAAGGAATTTGGGTCTGAAACCATAGCTTAGTGATTAAGGAAGCCAGATCCATGTCTCACCATGGTTCAAATCTCAATCATGGCAGCTTGAAAAACATGTTGGGTAGCATGGTAGCTAAGGTGGCTCCATCTCACAAAACTTGACTATGTGGATCAAATCCCAGATCCAGTGGCTTGAAGAATACTGCTAGGCACATGTGTGTGCATGCCCAAAATCTCAAAAAGAGAGTGGTGGAGAAGGGATTGTGGTGTAGCCATCCCTTCTGGGGGAATCTTTTTACTTTCTCTCAATCAATCTCTCTCGCTCTCTCTCACTGTTTCTCTCCAGCAAGCACACAAACCCTATTGCAAACATTAAAAATAAATAAATAAATAAATAAATAAATAAATAAAAGGAAAAAAAAAAGAAAAGAAAAAAGGAAATCATGTTGGAAACGTGTGTGTGCCCAAGGTCTAAATGAGATCAAGTGACGGAGGAGAAGGGACTGGGCATGAACATTTAGAGGACCCCTGTAGGCCATAAAAAGGATGTTAAAATTGGAGAATCTATTTAGAAGTTCTAATTAATACCTTATTAATTCCAGAAAGAGAGAACAACAACAACAAAATGGATACATAAAAGGGTACATATTCTGTGACGACATTTAGATGGAATTTCTGAATAGGCAAACTAATCTATGATGACAGATATAGGAAATGGGCTGCCTCAAGGGAAAATGGAATAATGGGAATAATGGACTAATCTTAAAACTCTGCTGATTTGGACTGTTTCTTATGTACTGCTCTTAGTAGTTTGCAGAAGGTGCTCAATTCCCATTTGTTGCTCAAATAAATGGAAGGAGTATTGGGTAGTTGCATATTTTTGAATCAAACAGTTGTCATTTTCAAATCCTGTCTCTATTACATACTCATATGACCTGAGCCAAGTTACCAACGGTCCCTAAGTCTTTTCATCCATGAAATGAGAATAAAGAAAGGTAGGTTGTATAGGATCATGGTGAGGCTCAAAAGAAATAACATTTAAGAGCAACTAGCACAGTGCCTACAACACAAATGAAATCATGAAAAAATATTATTTGTAGAATTGAAAGTACTAAGAGGTAAACAGCCTAGTGAATGCCATACAAAGGACACTGCGACAGAAGCAGTCAACCCAGTGTCAGCAAATAAAGAGGATGCATTGTCTTTAGAGGATTTAAAAACAAAAATAAACTGACTTTTACAGCCTGCTTTTTACTAGCGCCATGTGTCAGCTATTCTAAACAATGCCAGTGATAATATATTTTCCAGAAAAAAAATTTTGTTGATCTAAGTTCTAAACAATAACTGCAGTCTCAGTTGAATTTTAATAACTGTGGCACAGTGTATATACATATTCACAAGTAGTGGATTTTAAAGTATACAGATTGTGGGACCAGCAGTTAGTGTAATGGCTATGTCGCTGAACTCCACAGTTCGAGTCCTGGACCCGGTGGCTTAAAACTCACGCCGGGCGCGTGTGCGTGCCCAAGATCCCAAGAAGAAAATGGAGGAGAAGGGATTGCAGCATGACCATCCCCCCAGGGGGTGATTTCTAGCTTTCTGTCTCTCTGTTTGTCTCTGTCTTTCTGGCAAGCACATGTGCCCTATAGCAAAAACCTCTACAAAAAAAAAAAAAAAAAAAGTATACAGTTTGTAAAGACACAGAACTTAAACTTAAGTCACTTCAGTTATATCATGCTGTATGATCATGTGGCATTTTACTTGTGTATTAAAATAGTGAAACTATTAACTGTTAAATGTAATATTTTTGTTTATAAAATGTAAATTTTAGTTTATGTTTGTAACTTTCTGAATTTTAATTTTTTAAAAAAATTCTTAATTTATTTATTATTATTATTATTTTATTTTGTTACAGGGCACATGCACATATCAGAGACAGGAAAAATGAGAAAGCAAACCACCAGGTCCTGAACTCAAACCCTGGTTGGCCATGTGTGAGTCCAGCACCTTAACCACTATACTAGCTATTTAATTTTATTTTAATTGCTATTAAGTTTTAATGTCATTATCCATTAGTGCAACAGACCAGTATGCTATTCCTTCTACAAAAAAAAGTACTTAAATATAATTAAAAAGATCAATCCATTACCTTTTTCTCTTTCTCTTCACTGTTAAGCAATTATTTGTACAAGTGTGGTTATATCATGAAGTTAAAAAAGCGAAAATGTACAGACTAGCTCTGTGATCTGGTGAGTGGTGAAGGGAGCCATATCCCATATGGCTGACTGTGGTTTGAGTCCTGGTTCTGACGGGGATGGCCAGACTGAATCCCTTCTTCTCCATTCTCCTCTCACAATTTTGGGCACATATGCACACACACCTGGTGTGAGTTTTATGGAGCCTGATCCAGGACTCAAACCGCAGTTGACTATGTCGGAGTCCAGTCCATTATGCCATCTGCTGGTCCCATAGGTTCCCTTTTATTAAGAAAATGATCTGCTTGGGTTATCAGATATGCTGGGTACATTTATTTAAATACTTCTCACTTCTCAGATGCAATCTGTTTATTCACGATGTCAGAATTATATGTAACTATTTCTCTGGGTTTGATTTTCAAAGCCTTAGGGTTGCTAACATTCATTTTTGTGTAACTTGCTATGTAAAGACAAATTACTAAGCATCTTTCCTTTATAGTGCAATATGAAACTATTTCAGCGACTGCTGAAATATTTCGAACTCTGCTGGAAACCATCCAGAGACTCTACTGTCCCTTCTATTCTCTCCTTTATCACTCAGGTGTGCTATGATATAGACAACAAATGGTTTTGGGGAAATTCACATCTTTTTACATTTTAATTTTTACCTTATTTTTAAAGACTCCAAATCATTAGGAATCCTTATTTTCCTAGGAGGGGTAAAAGAATTCTTCTCAAGTTGGTTGGGTTATTCTTAGACTTGAGAAAATAAGAGTATGGAAGAATGACAATCCAGCACTTTTATACCCTCGGCCCATAAATATCTTATGAGACTTACTACATTGTAGGCTAGAGGCCGTCTCTGCCACTAATTTGGAATTCCTCAAGGACAGAGATCATGTTTTATTCATCTGTTGATCCACAGATCTGGCAGGTAATATGAGTTCAATAAAGATGTGATGAATTATTGAATGAACGAATGCCTGAGCATTAAGCACAATTTCATACGTGTCCAGGTTCAGACTAGAGAGAGCACAATGAAGTTGCATGATTGGTAACTGCTAAGTGCTGTCGAAAATAGGATTCCTGTGATCATCCAAGCCACTGGACTAGAATGCTGAGAAGGATTTCCTACGTAGACGGCTTTGAAGAACTCTCAATTATAGGAGTAGGCCAGGCTTCTTTGTAGTGTTTTTAATTAGGCTTGCCTAAAAGGGTAGACAGAGGGAAAATGAAAGTAAGATGGTAGTTCACGATGGTCGATATTTGAAAAAAAAATTCCTTTGAAGTTCTAAATATCAATCGAGATGAATGATAAGATTTCTTAGGGAACACAAGAAAGGATGTTATTACGGTTTATTTCAGGAAATAGAAGGGTACTTCAAAAAGTTCCGGGAAAAATGGAATTAAAGTAGTCTGGTGCAAAAATTTTGGAAATCCATGTATAGTTTTCCGTAACGCACATTTTTCATGCACTCTCTGAAGACCCCTCATAGTCATCAAACAGAAAACCCCACGAATATGAAACGCGAGCAAGACACAGCTCCTCTTTTTGTACAATATTCAGCTTGTTCAGAGAAGCAGATAGCTATGGAAACAATTTAAACACAATATAGTAGGGGCTCTAATATGAGCCATTTTTGAAGAAAGTGTTCTATAACGTTGATAAGAATCAGATGATTCAAGAGGAATTTATGCAAATTCTACTGAGAGCCAATGGTTTCTTTGATGAGTACTGAATGTATTGATGCAACAAAAGTATAAAGGGGTAGAGACCACTATCGAGATGTAATAGACAGGGAGCAGGTGGTGGCACGGAGATAAGGCAGTGCTCTGTAAGGCTGACCCACACCGGAAGGTTTTGGGGTCGTGTCCATAGACCACCTTGAGCTTGCCATGTGTGCATGCACCGGTGATCCAGGACTGGCAGAGACAGGGACTGGATTGCAGCATGAACATCCTGTTGGTGTGCCTCTCTTTCTCTTTCTCTCATTCATTAAAAAAAGAGAAAGATACTTAAAAAAAAAAAGATGCAGTGGATAAAATGTCCACAGATTCAAATACTTTGCAGTCTCAAATATCGTTTTTCTTATTTAAGTTTATACAAAAATATATACAAGGCTATCAATCAGATGATTTACACTGGTAAGACTCTTAAGTTGTAACAAGTTGTTAAAGTGTTTCAAGTTGTAAAAATGTTGAAGTATTTCTGCTGGTCAGTAAGTAGCAACAACTTCTCTGAGCTGCCAGGGTTCCACATCACTGGGCTGCCTGTGCCCTAACTATGGAGACTCTGTGGGCCCCCTCATTACGTAGCTATTACGTAGCTACTGTAGAATTAGCACATGGCACCACAGACCTTGCATCAGTGAGGACAGCCTCTCCTTCATGGCTTGTTAGTTATTTCAATATCACTCCTGGATATGTTCTGAAGTGAAAAACGAATACAGAACACTGTGGAATATGATAGCACTTTCGCGAAATATGTGAATGTGGGCCCAGTCGCAGTGATACAGGCAGTGGGGCACTGTTGTATGAGGCTGAAACCATAGAGAATTGCCCGAGTTTGGATCTCAGGCTGACCCGCACACGCCAGTACATCCGGTACATCCATGATCCTGGCTGGCTGGAAAGGCTGGGGCAGTGGAGATGGGAGCATAGTGGAATCTAGTCGAGGGTTTCTGTGTGTGTGTGTGTGTGTGTGTGTGTGTGTGTGTGTGTGTGTGTGTGTGTGTTGTTTCAATAACTATCCATATGCACATTTTAAAAAATGGATAGTTAAATACATACATGCAGGCATATTTATATTTAGATCTGAATCTATGCTTCAAAGCTTAATAGTTATGTGTGAACAATGATAGAACTATAGGTGATTGTATTTTTCTTCACATATTTCTTTCCTTTCAATTATTTATCCTATGTAAGTGAGGGGGAGAGAGAGAGAGAGAGAGAGAGAGAGAGAGAGAGCGAGCCCCAGAAGGGACTGCTTGCCATGATTCAACTCCAGCCTCAGCTAGCCAAGATCATGGGCACACACACATAAACCTTGTGTATTCTGGGGGGACTTCAGGATGTTCACCTGGGAACTTCCCACTTGGCGTCGGCGTCTTAGACAGTGAGTTATCACAGCTGGCCTTCTCTACATCTTTATTTTCTTTTTAAGATTTGTTACCGTAGGGCTTGTGCACTTGACAAAGATAGACAGAGGGAAAATGAGAAAGCACTCCCTGGGGGTATGGTCACTCCACAATCTCTTCTCCTCCATTCTCCTCTTGGGATTTTGGGCATGCACACACACGTGTCGAGCATGATTTTCAAGACACTGCATCTGAGGCTCAAACTGCGGTCCACCGTGTAAGAATCCAGAGCCTTAATCACAAAGCCACCTACTGATCCTATATCTCTATACTTTCAAAACCTTAAAATTATTTCATAATCATAAATGTATTTTCTACACAAATACACACAGACCGAAAGCAGTAACACTGGCAACCTATGTAGTATGGTGTATGTACCCCCCAAATTTTTCCAGGTTCTAAAACACTGGGAAAATTTTTCTCAACTATGTTTACAATAATCACTTTTTTTCTCAAAAGCCATTAATTCTGGCTCAGTATTGCTATCAGAGTCCAGATGGTGTTCAAGTGTCAAAACACCATGTCAGGCCATTAAGCAAAATGTAGCATTCAAGACTCTTAATCCCATTCCTGAGTGTCATTACTGGTCTTGGGTCAGACACATAAAGGTCAAGATCTGGGGGAAGCAGATACACAAATAGGAAATGAGTTCAAGAACACACGGAGGAAAAAAAATTGCTTGCCAAGTTAAATCCTGGAACACAAGACAACATTCAAAACACTGAAGTAAGGTCACCTGAGGTAGCAGAAACAGCATAGTGCAAGTTTGCAAACTGATTAGAGAGTGGATCTGTTCTGAAGGCAGGTTAAGTGCTGCGTCTGCACTCATCCTGTGAAGATTGTGATGGTTGGCACCAAGAAACAGCACCCACCGTCAGTGTCATGGTACCACTAGAGTGGCTTGGTTATCTAGCTCAACATGTGAGAGTGTGTTTTAGGACTCAGTGGGTAGAATACACAAGTACTGCAATATGTCATCCAGAGGTAGACTCTAAGTGGATCCATGCAAGCAGGTAAGATGGTTCGATGCCGAGGGCTTGATTCATGACAAGATCACGTTACAGATGGAATTGGCAACCTGTAGACCAGTGGTTCTCAACCAGGAGTTGTTTTGTCCCCCAGTGGACACACACATTTTGTTTTTCATGACTTGGAGAATTAGTACTGGCATCTAATGGGTAGAGACCAGGGATGCTGCTCAATATAATGCAACACACAGTACGACTTTGTAACAAATAGTGCCGGGTCAAGAAAGTTGCCAGTGCCGAGGATGAGAAACTGCTCTAGACGGAGGTCGTAGTTGAGACGTACCCAACACTCAGGAGGGAGGGCAGTGTTCCATGCCTATCCATAATGCTGTCATTTCCTTAACCAAATAGTGTTGGTTTGAGAAAAATCGTACAGTAGAGGGCAGTGATAAGCAAATTTTTATGTTATTTTTTCATTTGTCCTCCATAGTTTTCTGTCTTTTTCTACTTCTCTAATCCCTAAAACAAAAATAATAATAAAAACAAAACAATAAACTAATAAAGTGAAAAAATTCTGTATTTTTTGAGAGAAAAAGAGTTTCACCTTTTAAAGAAGGGAGTATTGAGAATACTAGAAGTGCCACAGATAAAGGAACCATGAATTTTTTTTATCTCCTTGATGTATACCTTAGACATTGCTACCTGTAACTTTTACTTGCTAAATATATATATATATATATATGTGTGTGTGTGTGTGTGTGTGTGTCTGTGTGTGTGTGTGTATATATATATATAGAGAGAGAGAGAGAGAGAGAGCAATGGCATGTAAATAATGAGAAAATTAAATATATCTAATGCTAAAGTATAATTGATCATACTTTTATTGGTAACCAATTCTAATATTTAATAACCATTATTTTTGGCAACTTCTAAACCAAAATCTTTATTATAAGAGTATGTTTTTAGTTAGTTGATTTAATGAAATTCAGAGGCATTTGTTCTCTTACATCGATATTTTATATGCTCAAGAAACTTTAAAAATACACCTTTAGTTGGGGCTGGCAGTTGTCGTGGTAGTAAAGGGCACTGGACTCCCACATGAACCTGATGGCTTACTTTCTCTCTGTCCCTTTCTGGTCAAATTAAAAATAAATAAATAAAGTTAAAATAATAATAATTTTAAAAATACGCATATAGTTTTTTTAAAATCTCAGCGACTATCAAAAATACTAAAAAGTTAAAAAGTGTTCAAGATAGGCCTTTTTTTAAAAAAAAAATTCAATACCATTCACCTTGGTAAAAAAAAATTACAATTGTTAATTGTATATCTATAAAACTCTTAAATGATTAATTCTGGATAAGATATATTGTCTCTTCAGTACAAAGATGAGAATATAGAACACTTACTCTTTTCTTGCTTTCAGGGCTTGATAGAGAATTATTATCAACTAGTTAAATTTTAATGTCAATTTTGTACCTAAGTGTATAACTCTAACCCTAATTCTAACACTAAGCTTAATTTCATTATCTTGAGGTGGCATCTTTCAACTCTTTCTTCGAAGATGATGTTATTAGAGTGCCTAATTTTTTTCTATCTTACCTCTCCCCTGCAACTTCCTTCCTCCTCCAGCTATATTTCACGTTTTCACATTTGTTAATATTACATGCTGCCCTGTAACTACAGCCTAATCTTTCTTGTATAGGATAACTAAAAGGATAAAAATAAACAACGTTTACATCATTGTGACTATATAAGGTTTTTGCCGTTTTATTTTTAATGGATACGTCATTCTCCTTTTGAGAATAAAAGCCAGATAAGTATTTGCTTTCCTAGATTTCCTTACAGCATATCTTAGTGAATTCAAGCTGTTTGTCACAAATTGTCTTAAACTAGGTAATTTATAAATAGCAGACATTTATTGCTCATAATTCTAGAGACTGAAAAGTCCAAGGTCAATGCACCAGCAGATTTGATGTCTTGTCCTTTATACTGTGTAATTATGTAAGTGTCGAAAGCTACAACTTTCTTTAAGAATTTTTAAAATGATCGTTATTGTATGTTTAAGAGATTCTAGAATTTTCGTTCTGATATTCTTTCACTTCCAAATTGCTTACTTAGAGTTTTGAATTTCTAGTGGTTGTGGGAAGTTTTTACTCTCCTTGTTGACTTCTAATTTTGTTGCCTTATGATCAGATAATGTCTACTGTGTCATTTCTGGATTTTAGAGTTTATTGACTATTTTTGGCTTGAATATGGTAAAGGTTTGTAAATGCTTAAAGGAATTTTTGAAAAATTGTTTCGAGAATGTAAAATTCAATCTCTACTGAAAGCTCTACTGTACTGTTTCTTGAGGTCTTCTCATTCTCACTTATTTGTCTATTCTAAGATCCTGAAATACATTTATTGTGGATTCTTTATCATCTTAAAGAATCTATTTTTCTCTTTAATGCCTTTTTCTTGTACGTTGTAATTACTGGATACTATTATTATGAACTCTACTTTTTTCCATGGATAGTGTTTCTTTGTTCTTTTCCTTTCAACCTTCCCAAGTTGCTTAATTTTAAATATATCTCGTATATCTGGTTGGTTATTATTGTACAGCCAATCCTCCAATGGGTGTGCTCCATTTCACTTACGACAATTATGGCGGGGTTTCGTTCTGATCTCCTATTGTTTTCTGGTTTTAGTATTTCCTTTCTTTCCTATGATTTGCCAAGAAGGAAATCTTTAGAGCACAATTTAAGAAGCATATGTTATTTTAAAATGTGTTCTTTCTTTGGTCATCAGTTGCAACAATGAGTGTTCAGCCTAACACCGGCTTTCCCTCCTAAATTAAGAACACTCTGTATGAGACTTTTTGGTGTCATTTCCCATCATCGTGTATAATCTCTTTGGATTCCAAGTTCCAGCTATTGATTTAGCATTCTGGTTAATTATAATGTATCAAACATAAGACAGTATTTTCTCTTGTGAGGGCTCCCAACTAACTTTTCTGCATGGAAGCAATTGTTTTCTTCCTCTCCTCTATGTATCAGGCTTTCTTTTTTTAAATTTATGTTTATCTTATTTTATACATTTAATCACTATTTATCACTTCGCTTGTAAGTTGAATTTACCTAACATGAGTACACTTCCCACCAGTCCAGTTGAGGATACAAAACACATTGTTATCAACAGATTATTAACCCATTTCTGTGTCCCATAAATGTCTCCCCTTTCTATTTTCCTCCTTACTTTCTTTCCTTACACTCTCCCATTATTTTAAAGCCATATAGTATAAAAGGATTGAAAAAGAGTTCATAGTTAACTATGTGCATCCACAACATTAAAAATGATCTTCTCTCAGTGCTTTCATTTTGAAAATTTATTTCTTTATTTTTATTTACATCATAGGAGGAGGAGAGAAAGAGAAGAGAGACACCACTGACAGAATCTCACTAGACTGAGGTCACCCTCCGACACACACATCTTTTCATCCAGCCAGGATCATGGGTGTGCACATAGGCATGACTAGTATGTTTAGATCAACCTAGGATCTGAAGTTTGGGCCTCCAGTATTACATAGGGGTGCCCTACTTCCTCTACCACCATAGCGGGACTCTTTTTCTGGTTTTTTGAAAAAGAATTTTTTTCTTCTTCTTTTTTTTTTTTTTTTGGTAATAGGTTTTTGCCATGGGGCATATGTGTTTTCTAGAAAGAGAGGGAAAGAGAAATCACCACTTGAGAGGGGAGGCCACACCACAATCCCCCGATGGAGTCTTCTTCTCATTCATTTAAAACCCAGAGCTTTTCATGCCAAGCCTTATTTAATTATTTAAGAAAATCTTTTAATTCCTCTTAAAAATTTATCTCTTATAGAAACTATACTTCTCTTTTCTTCCCCAATTTTCCCTTCCCACTCTATGTTATAGACACATATATGCAACTTAGCTTTTAAACTTACGATGTCACACATTTCTTTCTCAAAAGTTATCCATCAGGGGCTGCAGGTGGCATGGTGGTTAAGGTGCTGGAGTTCATCATGGCTGACCATGGTTTGAGTCTCAGACCTGGCAGCTCTCTTTCTCACTTCCTCTCTCTCTCTCTCTCTCTCTCTCTCTCTCTCTCTCTGCTGAGTGCACATGCCCTATAACAATAATAATAATAATAATAAATAATTATTCATTAATGTTATCCATCTTCATTGTAAACTCTTAAAGATAGCTATGTCAATAAATGAAATTTTTTGATGATAACTATTGAATAAATAGTGCTTTACTGTGAACATATCATACTTCTGAAAAATTTTAAATTATGGGTCTGTTTACGATATAAGAAGTAATTTATGAATGGTAATATATATTTCTAGATCAGGCTCATTAATTTACTTGATTCTGCAACAGAAAAGGAATTTCCGTGTGTCTTCAACTTGACTTTTAACCCAGATTAGAGCAAATGCACTCCTTCTCTTTTGGTTAATTTCGTTTGCAGCAGGATTAGTCATAATTTCCTTTTTGTTTCTTTATAGTCTGTAAGCACATCGCCAAGTATTAACCATTTACTTTCTGCTTTTTCTGGACTTGTTTGAATTAATTTGCATTCTCATTAATTACTCCAATTAGTGCAAATATCTTTTTAAAAAATGATTTAACCCTTGGACCAGTGAAAGTTAAAAAGATCATTTTAACTTAACATTTTATTAGTATGTGCAAAAAAAGTACAAGGGTTTTACAGGTCCATCTTTGCAATTTTCTTACATGAATTAAAATATTATGTAATTATTAGGTTGTTCTTGGGTTATTAAAATATAGAAATGTCTGGGGCCAGTAGGTGGCATGGTGGTTAAAGGCACTGGACTCCCACGTGGCCAATTGTGGTTCAAGCCCTGGACCTGGTGGCTTCCTTTCTCACTTTCCCTCTCTCTCTGTCTCTCTCTGATCCAATTGGAAAATAATAATAATAATAAAATTAAGATAAAATAATTATTTTAAAAATATATTGAAATGTCTTCAAAGACTGACTCTTATGCAAAGCTTTGTATTACACATGGTTTATTGCTATAGTGCTGTGGATAGAGATAAATTAGAGATGCGTTTTGACTTCACCTTTAAATTTGTTATATTGTTATGTCTTCAAAATATATTGTGCATTTTTTGGTACATTTTTATTGTCGTAATGATAGTATCACATGCTTAAGAGCTGAACAGCATGAGATCAAGTTTTTTCCCCATAATTCACTGGCTATTACTTAACTTCTTCTTCCCACAATTTTCTTATCTGTAAGCAGGGATACTAAATCTTACTTCATAGGATTGCTCTGAAGATTAGAAGGGTGAATATAAAGTTTTTAGGAGAGGACCTGACTTTTGGAAACATCATAATAATGTAGAGTGGTTAAAAATCATAGGCACTGGAGCTGGCCAGATCTGGGTATCAGTCCCAGTTCTACTGGCTATTTGGCCTGACCAATAATTTATTCACTCTCTCCTCCAAGCGCCATGTGGCAAATGAGGATGATAATACACACTCATTGCATTGTGTGTGGTAGAGCACAGAGATGAAAATTTAGTAAAATATCTACCAAATGGTAAGCACTCCATTAATGGTTCTCAGCTATTCCAAATACATTTCAGAAAATCTTTTAAATATTTTTAAAGGAAACCAAAGAATAAGGTTGGTGTGAGGTGAAGAGAAGCAAGAAAATAACAGAAAGCAACGTAATTTATATTCGATGGTCCTTTTAGGTATGTAAAGGAATATCATTTCCTTAAGTGCCGTCTGTGGGATAGACAGAAATAAAAATGACTTTGACTTGAACTAATGCAACTCTATTTACTCTTACTCCACAGTCCTTTTGATTCTAAATGCCCTTATTTACCCACATAAATATTCCATGCTGATCTTCATACCCAGGGCTGGGTTCTTACAGGGTTGGCACATGTCTATGTGGAAAGGCCCTCCTTCCAAAAGTAGTTTCTCCACAAATGCATCACTATTAAAAGTATTACTTCTTATAAAAATGTCTATGCCTTAGGAGTTGTCAGAAATCAGTTGATTTTGTGAATTACTTTATTCATTATCTCTTAGCAGCTAAGGAAAGATTAAGGCACTATGAAGTTTTCATGAGGAAGAGAATGAAGAGTACTTAAAAAATCCAGTTGATTTTTTTGGGCCTTGGGAAGCTTAGAAAGTACAGTCTTTGAAAAGTATTGGATATAATTTTCTTTAAAATATAAAAAGAAATGAATGTTTTTGATAAATACCTATATTCTGGAAACATAGCAGGACTAAAAATAAGATGATTACATCTTGAGAATTATGATACATTTTGTTAATATTTTATAGATCAAGGAATTATAACTTTAAAGGTTCCTGTTCTAGGGAACCAGCAGTTAGCGTAATGGCTATGTCGCTGGACTCCCACGTAGTCGACCGCGGTTTGCGTCCCAGACCCGGTGGCTTAAAACTCACACCGGGCACGTGTGCGTGCGTGCCCAAGATCCCGAGAGGAGAATGGAGGAGAAGGGATTGTGGCGTGACCATCCCCTCTGGGGGCTGATTTCTCACTTTCTGTTTCTATGTTTCTCTCTGTCTGTCTGGCGAGCGCACGTGCCCTATAGCGAAAACCTCTCCAAAAAAAAAAAAAAAAAAAAAGGTTCCTGTTCTACAATAGCTAAAAATAACCTCTTGGAGAAAAAGCTCAAATTCAAGTCCAGAGGTCAGTATAAATAGGACCATGACTCAGAGAAATCACATTAAGCTAAATTTCCATATAAAAGCAAGAGAAATGTTATGTATTCAAATTTATACTATAACGTATTGGGAAGTTTCTTATGCTTATGATTAATTTGGAGCCCAAGATTTCTTCTCTCTTCATAAATCAGGTCATTAGTCTTTCACATCTATCCTTATTTAAATTTTATTTATTAATTTATTTATTTGCTATAAGTTGTGTGCACTCGAGAGAGACAACAGAGAGAAGGGAAAGTGAGAAATTACCACCCAGGGGAGATGGTCACACAGAAATGACTTCTCCTCCAGTCTCCTCTCAGGGTTTTGGCCTTGCCTACATATGGGCCAGGTGTGTTTTCAAGCTTGAACCCACAGTCGGCCTTGTGGGATCCAGCCACCCTAATCTCCTTATCACCTACTGGCTCTCTCGCTTGTATTCTTCTTGCCTTTCTAATACTGCAGTCCAAACATAACAGTCCCCATTAGGAATATTTAGGCATTTCTTTCTGAAAGGTCCAGCTGCTAATGTAACTTTGATCACATAGCACAGGATGTTAGTCACTGCCATAGTAACACTTATGCTTCGAATATTGAATATTTTTGATGTACTATTATTCTTCTGTCTTTGTCTTTAGTATCCTACTAATGATTTCAGTATGGCTTATTTATTTTTTGTAGTACATTAAAATTTAACAATTAATTTTATGATTAATGGCATTCTGCTAGTCAGTGTAATTCTTCTTAGGGTCAGTTGGAGTTTCCAAAGTTCCCTTCTCTTGAATAAAATGTACATGGAAATAGAAAGAATATTAACATTATTGAAGTGTATATTATCTCTCTAAACATAGTGATGAAACATTTCATTTTTCCAAACTGCATTGGTGCACTAATTTTCTTCAAAATAGTCATTTATTGGGTTTATAGATTGTGATTGTGACTCTCCAGCCCAGGTTTACTCTATAGAACAAGTCTTATATGAAGATTACTGATTGCTTTTGTTGAAAAGTTAGTTTTTGTTACTCTTAATGATTTCAGTATGAGATTTTCTTGGTAAGAAGCAATATTATCTAACAGTGCAATGGTTAATGGCACAGAGCTCTATAAATCAAGACACTTTTACAAGAATGTGGCAAAAGGGTCATTCTATGAGTGACTTGACCAAAGACTGTCATGATTAATGACAGAGAATTCTCTAAGTAGAAGGAGTTATATAAAGAATGTGGTAATGAACACACTACCTTAAAACAATGTATAGCTTTTTCATTTTTTAAAAATTATTTTATTTAACTTTATTTATTTCAATTTGACCAGAGAGGAACAGAGAGAGGGAGAGAGAGAGAGCAAGCTGCCATGTCCAGGACTTGAATTGTGGTTGGCCATGTAGGAGGAGTCCAGTGCCCTTAACCACCACGCCACCTGCTGCCCCCTTATTCTTAATTCTTTAAAACAAAAACAACAATGAAAAGCAAATGCCTTGGTTTATTATTGCATTGATAACCAAAACAACTGGGGCTAGTGAATTATAAAGAAATAGGGTTTAATGACCCACAAGTCTGGGAACTGGAAATTGAGGGCATCTCAAAATGGCAGAAGGTAGAACTTATAGCAGAGCTTGGTCAGTATCCATGCGGCTTTCCCTCTGCTTCTAGTCTCATTTTCTCCGCTTGTATACCTGTCATAACTCAATCACAGAGGTCCTGCCTAATGACAACATCACTCCCAAGGTCTCATCCGTGGGCACCATAACAGAATTAAGTTCTCACTTAATATCTTCTTAATACAATCAATAAAATCAAATCCCCACCCATGAATTTTAGGGGGACAGCCTGTCACCACCCCCTAAGACTGAATTCCAAAACATGAAACTCTGGGGGGCAAGCCATGATTGAAACTGTAGCAGCAGGTTATGTAAATGAACTCTGCTGGATTTGGATCTGTAACATTATTGAGTGGATATTAAATTTTAAAACCTGGCTAAATAGTACTTAACGTGCTAAAGTTGTTCTAAATATATATTTTAGAATATGTGTACAATAGCTAGTATAAATTAATTTATTCTTATAATTGACTTTATTTACTATAATTTCAATTAAAATCTATTAATACATAATAAAATATAGCAAAAAATCTCTTTAAGAATTAGGTTCATGCTTTAAAGTGGAATCCTTAGAAGATATTATTAAACTATATATCAGCGATGCAGTGAAATTCACAGGAGATAGCATTTCCCATTAAAAATTCCTGAAACAGCTCATTGGGGAAGCTATATAAGTTTACTTCTGGCAATTTCTAGTAAAGTACCCTGAAAGCTCATAGAATTAAAAATTGAAAATGCACTGGAAAAGGAACTGAAATATTTTCCCCTTCCCTTACACAGTTCCTAACCTTTTCAGTCTGTATCCTTTTGGTCTTTTTCCATTTGCTTTTTAGGAAGAACTAAACAAAGAAAATGGCATGCGAAAAGTAGAAGGAAAGAGGAAGAGAAGACCAAAGGCAAGAAGCTCACTTGGAACTATTAGAACCTACTTAGAAGTCGGGAAATAAAATTCTGTTCCTAATATCTCTCTCCATATTTTTATCTACTGTGTCTCCAAATGGTGTTTGGTGGAGTCCAACTTTTCTAGACTGCCGAATGACAGAAAGCTTGAGACTTTATCGAACGTATGCATGAAGAAGTAAGGAAATGCAGAAAACTACATTCACAGAGACACCATTTCTCATTAAACATTCCTGAAACTGCTCATGGCCCTATCTCCCAGAAACAGAACGTGATCTCAGCTGTTTGCTACTTGTACATTCAGTCAACCAAAAATTCTTACCTGATGTTCATGCCCAGAATTGTTCTAGGCACTACACATGAATAAACAAAGTTCTTGCCCCCGTGTAGCATACTTTATACTGTGTGTGTGTGGGAGGGAGGTTACAATAAATAACTTTAAAATATAATGTGTGCAAAGGTTCTAGCAAGGTTAGGCATGAGTGTATGCACAGAGATTGCTGCTTTAACTCACATAGTCAGAGAGGGCATCACGGAGACTGTGACAACTATGGGAAGATCTGAAGGAGTTAAACCTGTGGGTCAGGTACTTGAAGGAAGAATGCCCTAGAGGGAGGAAACAGATCATAAGAACCTTCAGGGGGGAGCAGCCTGGTGTGTTATAAGTACAACGTGCAACTTGGTATGAGTGGAGTGAAGTGGAAAAAAAGAGAAAACAGTAACTAATAAAATATCCTTAAGCCTAAATTGTTCAGCCTATTGGCTGAATGACAATCCTATTGGCACCGTTAATAGCAAACTGAACTGCAGTGCTGGAAACACATGGTCAACTGTAGGTTCATATCCCACTCACCTTCCTCCACCCCCGGTTGGTATGAACATTTGTGTTCATGTTTGTCTATGATTCTAAAGAGTTGGAGGGCTGGGGAGAAGGGATTGCAGCATGTCCACACCCCATCGAGGATATCTCTCTCTCTCTCTCTCTCTCTCTCTCTCTCTCTCATTCACTCTAGTGGAAACTCATATACTCTCTATCATGAGAGACGATATCATATAGCTCTTCTCTGTCTATGTCTTCTCTTCTCTCGTAAGGATGCTTGTTATTGGATTCAAGTACCACTTGGTAATTCAGAAAAATCTCAAAATCCTTAACTTGATCAAATTTGCAAAGACTCTTTTCCCAAACAAGATAACATTCACATGTCTGGGAAGGACATTTAGTATATTTTTATACTAGGGGGCACCATTCAACCGACTACATATGGCTCTTTTTGGGTAAAAGTCTCAAAAGGAATATGTTTTTAATGTACTTGGTTAAGATTTACGTCTCTTTCCACTTCAACATTTTCTTTGTCACTTTTCCTCATGTTGGATGGTGTTGCAGCTGTGAGCGAGCTAGAGATCTGGTGGGAATTTGACTTAGTGTGAATCCAGAAGGATATCTATCTTGCAGTTTGTAGTCACTTTTGAGTACAGTTATTGCTAGCCATCCAGGTGTAGGGGTGTCTCCCAGGAGTGCTTTGTGCCCACTGTAATGACTAGTAGTGTCCTGAAGCAAAGGTGTAGCATCACATATTGCATCCTGCGAATGTGTTCCGTAGCAAGGAGCTCTGGGAGTATGTGGGTCAAAGAGGGGAGGGAGGGAGGCTTCAATGCATGAAACAGAAAGTATAGGGAAACTTCTTCCAGTAACTTGGTGTTTAAAATCATGAGCAAAAGAATCCATTTCCATCAGTGCCTTGTCAAAAGAGTGTCTCTTATCAGTAACATACTTAAACGTGCAACATCTAGAATTGTAAATGCACCATGTACTCTTTCTCAAAGTGGCAATTCTTAGTTTGTAGGGCACGAGATTTTGGTAATATTATTAGCAATTAGTGAAGTTACACATTTTTTGCTTTCTAACATATTCAGTGGTATTTTAGCATATCAAAGAAATCATGAACTGAAGAAGTCTGATGGTTACAAGTTAAATATGCAAATTGCTACTGACTCAGTGAAATACTAGAGAAATATATTGCTAGTGACAAAACTGCTACCAATATCCATCGATAAGTCAATACATGTAGTAATAAAATAATTTGACTACACAATTATATATCTAAACAAAACATAGCAGCAATTTAAAAATAGATGTTTTCCTTAATTTATTTTGTTATATTTTTAAAAAAGATTTTTGCCATAGAGTGTGTGTGTCCTTACCAGAGAGACAGAGAAAGACAGTGAGAGGGAAAGTGAAAAATCACCTTCCCAGGGGGATGATCACATTATAATCCCTTCCCTTCCATTATTTTCTTGGGATTTTTAGGCACCCAAGCACACACATCCAGAATGAATCCCAAGCTGCCAGATCTGGGACTTGAACCACAGTCAGCCATGTGGGAGTCCAGCAGCTTAACCACCATGCACCTGCTGGTCCCAATTTTATTTTATTTTATTTTTTAAGAACTATGGTTCCCACCAAAATTCAGACAGGACTGTGAGAAGTAGCATAGTTGAAAGAAAAATGAATGTAGGTAAACCAAAATAAAGAACATAAGAAATTTCAAAATGTCAAAAACTTTTTATTATCTCACAGTAAACATTCTAAAATGAAGTCATGAAAAATAAAGAATCAGGTTATCCATGAAAGTATGGAAAATTAATATGCGACATCAAAAATTATGCAAATCAGTACATTTTAATTTAATTTATTTTTTAAAGAGTTTTTTTACCTTAGGGTCCATGTGCTCGCGCGGAAGAGAGAGAGACAGAGACAGTGAGAAGGAAAGTGAGAAATCACTCTCCGGGGGAATGGCCATATCATGATCCCTTCTCTTCCATTCTTCTCCTGGGACCTTGGGCACACACACATAAGAGCCCAGTGTGAGTTTTAAGCCACCAGGTCTGGGACTCAAACCATGGTTGGCCATGTGGGAGTCCAGTGACGTAACCATTACTCCATTTGTTGGGCCCTTTCAGTAAATTTTTAAACAGAAAATTTAAAAACTGAATTTGAAGCATAATGAAGAAAATATCATCTGTTAAAAACCAATTAACACATGGTTAAAAATTATTGTTAATGTAGAGTATTTCAGGTTAGGAACTACACCAAACATGACGTGCCTTGAAATCCTACAGTGTATATATAAAATCAGAAACTTATCAGAAGTTTACAAAAATTGTAAACAGAAGACTAACAATAAAGAGTTATGAAGCTGCAAGATGCTTGTCTCTGCCATTAATACTTAATAACAATCCAAATTTTTATCAACCATTGAGAAGAGTGAAATATCTTCCTATCGTCTCTATAGAAAACAATATAACAAAATTGTCATCATACGAAAAAACAATTGAAAGCCTGTATAGATCCAGCCATGATGACACCTGCTTCGAAGACACTGTACTCAGCAGGCTGGACCGCATGGAGAACTGGCCTGGATTCCTGAAACAAGCTAAAGGCCTTAGGTGTTGGCGTACACCCGTAATCCCAGTGATTCCAGGAGGCTGAGGCCAGAGGATCTTGAATGTAAACTTGTAGTTTTTCTTTTCATTTCGAATAAAAGTTGGCTTTTGTATTTATACATTTTTAGAGACAGCCTCACCACTCTACATGCTTCAGAGTCTTCCACTAGTCTAAAAGGTATTGAAAAACACTGAAATTTTATATAAATATAAATAAATTTTATATAAATAAATTTTATATACATATAAATTTTATGTGTATAAATGTTAGTAATTCTAATTTAACACATAACGAATGGAAGATTTTTTTTTTCCAAAAGAGTTTTCTAGGGGCCAGGCAGTGGTACAGTGATAATGCAGCTGGACCTGAATGGGGAAGGTGCTGGGCTGGTGTCCTGGGGCCTCTCCGAGTATACAGATGCATGCACACATGCTGGTGATCCAGGCTGGCTGAGACTGAGGATCGGATCCTGACATAAAGAACTCTGTTGGAGGTATCTGTCCTCTGTCTCTCTCTGTCTGTCTTGCTCTCCAACTCATAGGAGAATAAATATACTTTTAAAAAAGAGCCTTCTAGCACTGTCATTTATAAAAACAGATTTTAAAATTGAAATCATGTTCCAATATCTCCAGTTCTCTAATCATGATTGATTATTTGGAAAGGTGTCTTCCAATAAAACAATTAAGAAGCACTTGATTTTAAAAAAAGTGTAACCAATTGGTAAAAATACAAAAAACTTGAGGTTGAATTATTTTTCTCAATGCATGTGTGTCTATAACCAGCCAAAGAGAATGATACGTAAACTATATTTATATATCAGGTTGTCAGGAAAGTCAGGACGCATTTTTGCATAGAAAAATGTTATGACTTTCCTGACGACCTAATATTCGTATGTAGTTAAAATATATATTAAGTGTTTTGAATGACTATATTTGTCAATATAGTCTTATGCTCAAAAAAAAAAAAACCAAGAACTTAACTTTTGGCTTGATAAGAATAGGACATGAACCAAATAACAAATAATAGCTCATTTGTGAAAAGTATTTTTTTCCCATAGGTATCAGATTTAAGTCTCACCTAATAACAAAAATCCTGGTTGTAAAACAGTAAAAATTGTGGGGGAGGGGGGAGATTATTCAAACCAACCTTGCTTTATTTGCCTTAGCCTTCTTTAGTTTGTTCAACACTGTGACTACACGTAATACTACTAAATTGTAGACTTAAAAAATCGTTAAAAAGATACATTTTAGATCATGTATATTTTATCACAAAGAATTTGCAAATAGCATGTAAATATTTATTTTTAAAAGTTTGCCTGGGGTTTTTACAATTTCTTTATTATTCAAATAAAAAAAAAAACACTCTTCATAAGACAACAACCCAGACATTGGCAAGCTCAATGTACTTTGTGATGTTAAATCTATCATCTTCTTGATGATTAGAAGCTATAATCCCTATTTCCAGTCAAGGAACCTCAATTCATGATGTCTTCTTACTTCTTGCTTGTAACAAAGAACTGAATAAGACTCACACTGTGCGGTCCTATTCTTCCTAATGTTGTGTCTCCATTAATTCTACTGCACCAATGTCTGCTTTTGCTTTTTCTTTTTTTTTCCCTAATTTTCCAGAGGCCACATGTGATCCCAGAGAGACAGAGGAGACAGACAAGGAGGAGGAAACACCTTTCAATGAGGTGTGGTCATGCCACAATCCCTTCTCCATCCTGTTGGAGAAGGATGAGAAATACCCATCTGGCATGTTTTTCAACCCACTGGAGCTGGGATTTGAACTGTGTTGTCACCTGTGTGGGGTCTAGCTCCCTTAACCACAGACCACGGGGCTGGCCTTCTGCCCAGTTTCTATTTTTTTTTTTTTAACTAACTGCAGCCTCTTTATTTATTTGCATTGCTTCTCTCAAGAGGAGAGTAATATGATCACAGTGATTCCTTACCCAAACTACAGCTTCTCTAATCAGCACAGTTTTTAAAAGTTACTGGGCCAAGTCATCTTTGGTCAGGCATAGAGTCTGTGCAAGATCCATGTGCTTTGGTCAGGTTCCCTGGGGCATAAGGCAAAGCATGGCAATAATTATGCAAAAATTAGTTCAGGCTATTTCCTTTAGCATTAAACCACCACTTTGAAGTGTTAATGGAGCATTTTTGAAAGTTATGTTATGGATACATCACGTACATATTATGCTGAATTACATTACATATGGCGGGTGCATTCAATATTTGCATCAGCAAAGCCACAATTAAGGCTACCACTACATACACACCTAGGTGGCATACATTGTGAAATATGCACTAAATAAAACAGTAAATCAAAATCAGCTAGGCAGGAAGGCAGAGGAGTCTATGGTGTTGGCTTCAGATCCTAACCAAACTAAAAGTTTAAAGAACAGTGGTATATTATGGCCCGTTGCATATTTGTGAGATATTATCTGTCATAATTAGTGTGTCTTACTCATAATATATTTCATCACCATCAATTGAAGCCATACGTTATCTAAACTGACCAGATAATATCACCACCCCCAGATCCTGGACGACTGCCAGTCTTCTGGCATCTCAGCGATCCGTGATGTAATTCTACACCACTGTGAACAGGATGTTGAAGCAGCTGCTGCAATACGCTGAAAGGGGGCATCTGCAATCCTTGGGCAGAAGAAACACATAACAGATTGTAAAGCCCATCTCAAGTAATGCAATAGTGCCTTGGACAAAATATAATCTTCCTGGTAAAGAGTCAACTTGCATAAACTAAGACCGACTTGGCAACACAGTAGTCATTTCCTAAGAAAACGGTCTCCTTTGCTAAGATTGAAAATCTGTTCATTTATTTAAGTATATATTTGTGTCAATTATCCAGTTTGGCATTTTAGTATAAGTGATTTTTTTTTTTTTTTGAATTACTTTTGTTGTTAAAGAAGAAAGGACCACGCTTAGGAATAGAAAATGGAAGTAAATACACAGTAGAAAAAGAGTACTTCCTTTTGCAATTAAGAGGTAAAAGGGGGACCAGCAGATGGCGTAATGGTTATGTCACTGGACCCCCACATAGTTGACTGCAGTTCGAGTCCTGGACCCGAGGGGCCTGAAACTCATGCCGTGTGTGTGTATGTGTGTGTGTGCATGCCCAAGGTCACAAAAGGAAAATGGAGGAGAAGGGATTGTGGCATGGCCATCTCCCCTGGTGGGTGTTGTCTCGCTTTCTGTCTGTCTGACAGGAGAATGTGTGTCCCCTAAGAAGAATCTCTGTAAAAAAAAAGAGTTAAAAAAAAGACATACTAAAAGGAAGAATACTTAGTCCTTAAAAGAGACCTGAGTGGATTGAGCTTTGTACAAAAATGCTGATGGAGATGAATTAAGGATATGGGGACATAGAACCGGGGGGAAGGAACTGGTGTGTAGGGGTAAAAATATCTCTAGATCCTCAAATCAGAAAGTCATTAAAAATTTAGAAAGAGAGAGAGAGAGAGAGAGAGAGAGAGAGAGAGAGAGAGAGAGAAGAAAGAGAGAGAGAGAGAATCTTCCTGATGTGGAATGGTAAATTTATTAGACAATAAATGATACTGGTCTTTCCCCTCCTTCCTGCCTGCTAAAATAAATTTTGGCTTAACTGGTCAAATTTTCCCCCTCTACTGATTCCAAAAATGGTCTTGTCTTGTTTGACTGGTCTTTGCAGTTTGCATGATACATTATTATAAGAAAGAATGTGCACAGAAAAAGAATAATCTGAGTACTAGAGGGGCTTAAAAACTAAGGCTTTCATGGAAGTGTTTCAGAAACATTTTGGAAAGAGAAACTCAGAAGTTACCATATGTAAGAGAAACTCATGAGAGAGTGAAGGAGGATTTTGAATACTGCAATAAATTACATGCCTTTTTCATGCACTTTAAAAAATACATGGCCCAGCTGTGGTAGCACACACTGGATGCTGCTGTTTGGCAAGCTGAGGCCACAGGGGAGACCCAGGTTTGACTCTCATCCCACTCCATAAACCCATGTGCGGTGGTGTGCACCTGTGGTCCCAGCTCCTGGCGAGACTGAGGCAGGAGAATCATTTTAAACAAAACAAAAAAACCACCACCACACACACAAGGTATATGAAAAGCCTAAATTATTTTAAATGTATTTCTTTGGTGGTTGTGTTGTGGCTGCATTGCCAGTCCGGCCCTGGACCTCATAGACTCTGACCCTATAATGTTACATTAACTTGTATATGATCCCAACTCAGTCCAACAGCTGTGCATGCATCTCATTGAGACTGCAGTTAAAGAAGGGAGTTTATGCAGTGGTTTAGGAGATAAATCAAAAATAATAGTACAGGACAATTACTATTTGCTTTCATTAATCATCATTTATCTAGCTCTTTGTGATAATGGGCTTCTTTTCTACCTTGTGAAGTGGACATAAAGCATAACGGTTTTAATTGGTTAATTTCTTATTTCAGTTAGTCCATTCTATTTTTCTCAACTATAAACTCTTTCACAAAGGAATTTTTAGAGACATGACCTTTACAGTTTCAGAACTATTATTATAGTTTCCAAATTTTATTTTTTAGAAATTGATATTGCTCACCCCAATTACATAGTTTTCTCTCTCCTCCTACACTTAGGTTTCAGATGCACATAAGCATCGACATACAATTCACCAGACAACTTGCAGATATGTATACACAGTCCTTCCCGTCACTTTCTTCACTCTCATTCTGTCATATGCACATGCTCTCTCTCTCTCTCTTAATTTATTGGCATAGCTAAAGAGGTGACAATAAGAAAGATAAATAATGCATTTTACCTAGTCAAAGTCAAAGAGATAATGGCAGTTTTCTAAGCCTCGCCGTGAGGATCCTGTGCTTGAAAACACAGCCAAGGATGACCTCGTGTCCTGGAAAATGCATCTTTCATATGGTCGTCGTCTGCATTGAATAAGTTTGGTAAGAGATATAGGTATTAGCTAAAGAGACTAGTTTGCAATTTCCATATCTATGGCTACTTGGATCTCAAAAATACAGACTGTCCATACGGTAAAATGCTACAGGAAAAACCACAGTATTCACTGAATTACCATTAGTTGAACTCTATTAGAGAAACAACTTTTTGGGGGAGTGCCTGATTATGTCCAGCATGGGGTTATGTGCAGGTCAGTTCTCCATCAGCATCTGGTGTAGAGTAGCCTTCTCGTTCGCTGGGTGGTCCTACCAGTGTAGTCTAAACTGGACAAGTTTTCCAGATCTACAACCATGTTCTACGACTTGAGTGTGTTCAGAAAAGTAAGCATAAAGGACAGGTCTAGAGTTGGTTCTATTAGTTCCAAACCTAAAGTGAACTTCTATCATTTCCTTTGGGCTTCAGATAATGTACATTAAAGTTTTCCCAGATTCTGTCTCTAATATATTTTATGAACACATAATTTGCTGTGGGAAACATCTTCTCCCTTCAATTCTCTTACGCAATTGAGCCTTCTAGAAGATGGCGAGACCAACAGAGAATTAGTAATGAAATTCATTCCCCCAAGTTTCTGCTTTCCACAAACGTGAATTAGCCAACTAAGATGAACTTTTACTCTCGCAAGAGCCTTTCTTTACACTCATATCCTTAATTCTTCCTGGGAATTCTGTCATGTAGTTCTTATCAGAAAATTTCTCTGGCATTTTTTTCCACAAATAAATTTCAATTTTACTTACCAATAACACCTCAAAAATGCAATTTATTGGGACCAGAAGTTGATGTAAAGGCTTTGTTGCTAGACTCCGATGTAGTTGATGGCAATTCAAGTCCCGGACCCAGTGATTTAAACTCATGCTGGGCGCATGGGCGAGTGTGTCCAAGATCCCAAAAGGAGAATGGAAGAGAAGGACTGTGGCGTGGCCATCCCCCCTGGGGGGTGATTTCTCGCTTTCTATCTCTCTGTCTCTCTTTCTGGAGAGTACACGCTCCCTACAGCAAATACCTCTCCCCCCCAAAAACAAAACAAAACAAAAATACAATCTACTATTGTCTCAGTCCTAGCTGCAATTTAAAATCTCTGATTTTCCACTTTCAGGGTTCAGAATAAATGGAGTAGCTTTAGATAAAGTTGTAGTTCTTTTCTTGTCCTTAGGCAGAGGCAGGCAACTGGTCCCTGTGTTATGTCCAAGGGCTTGCTTTAGCACAGTTACAGCTTTGGAATCTTTAGTAAGGGTTGACAGGTACAGTGTTAACAATGATTCTCTTTTTTACTCTTGAACATACACAGTTCAAACCCCTAGTGACCCTAGGTTCTCCCAACAGAATGCTCGTCCAGCTAAACTGGATGCATAATCTCACATTTTTTGATAACTCCTCTAGTAAGAGTGAGTTTGTCTGGCTTGCTCCGGAAGTACCTTTGTCTTTCCATCAGCCTTGCCATTCCACTTATTTCCAATTTCCTTTGTGTATATGATATTTCTTGGGAGAACAATAAATGCCACCAGACAGTTAATTATGACTTCCATACCTCCATCCAGCAGGGAGTCATGCTACTTAGAAGACCATAGTGTTTTGTTACACATAACTTTGTTGGTCTTCATCAATATTTTCCGCTGCTTGCAAGGATTTGAGACCATGGTATTCTGCTTATGCTGGATGGAGTGTGAGTGTGAGGGGTAAATCTGAGGGATGGTATTTGCAATATGGGCATCTTCCTCTCACATCCTGTGCTAAAGAGACCTTCGAGTTTTCGCTACTGTGTGAGGACTTAAGTGGCACTGAGAGACTGAGACATTCCACAGACTCCACCTACTTAATTAAGCCCTGAGTTACTCAGGTTTAACATTCAGACACCACTGAAACACAGATGAGTCCTCTTCCCTATGTAATCACACGGGGCATTAGTGAGTCACTTATTCATTCACTTACACATATGCTATTTTCACTATGTTTTTGAACTTAAAACAGTTACACAGTAAAGAATGTCTATATCAGTTAACATTCCCAGCTGTCTCTTGAAGATTTATTTCTTAATATTTTATATATCATGTTCTCTTTTCTCAATTAAAAGATTGTTGCTAGACAAAGATAACTAAACATATGTTGTAAAAGTCATAAAATAAGAATTAACATTCTTTATAAATTTATCTTTAGAGAAACAGAAGATCTTGGGAATTAACCCAATTTATATAAGTAATTACATTTTAACAAATAATTAAGACTTTGATGCCATTCCTTTGGAATCAGCTTGCTAATAGAAAAATAAGTTTATGATTATTTAACTTTATATTTATTTGTAATAGATTATAAAAAATTAGCTTTATGATCAGAAATAAATAATAAATAAAGCTATATGCCAGGTATTTTTTTTTCTTTTACTTAACCAAGTTAATTCATTAATTAATGTCTTTTTTTTTTTTTTAAGAGAGATTTTTGCTATAAGATGCTTGCATTCACCTGAGACACAGACAGAGACAGAATGACAGAAAGCAAGAAATCAACCCCAGTGGGGGTTGGCAATGCCACAATCTCTTCTCCTCCATTTTCCTCTCAGGATTTTGGGCATTAATGCACACGTGCCCAGCATGAGTTTGAAGACACGGGGTCCAGGACTAGAACTGCAGTTGACTACATGGGAGTCCAGCAACATAATCATTATACCATCTGCTGGTCCAGATTAATACATTTCTTAAGAACATGTTCAGAAAAAAAAAAAAAAAAGATTATGGTTTACCTCTGTATCTTTTTTTTTTTTTTTTTAATACCACTATGAGAAATCACTCAGTTATTTTAAAGCACATTTTGGTAGGAAAAAACATTATGCAATGTAGAATTTGGTATTATCTGTTCTTTATTTTTATGGATTGAGGCCCTGACTGGCAATGGATCCCACAGTCAGTTTAGGAAGGAGAGAAAGGGGTCGAACATTTCAGAAATCTAATGAATGTCTATTCTTAATGGTTTTATTTTATGTTATCTTTTCATTCTAAAATGACACTTCTATTTTTCCAAACAGATTTATAAAATGGTTGCTTTTTAAATATAGATCTTATGTATGAAATTTTTATCTTATGTTCAACTTTTAAGTAATTATCTAATTTCAAAAACTATGACCCAATTGAGGGTGGTCTTTCCAGTTTGAAAAAAAAATGATTTAAACTATTTAATAAAACTAGAACCTTTTTGCTACTTTTGGAAAAAGAAAGGATTTATTTTCTATGGACATGAAATAATGAAAACTGAACAAATGCTAACAGCTGCCAAGACAGCCATTCAGCTTCCTGCTTATGTCATACAAAACATACATTTTTAAAAGGCACACATATGGGCTTTATATCATATTTATGTAGGCATTTGTGAATTAAATGCCAAAAAATGTTCTACCCCAAACAATAGTTATATCTCCTACCTTAGGGAAATCTATAAACTGAATGCATAATAAAATTAAATTTAATAAAAAGGAATGCATCAGGTTTCAATAGAATTAATACGTTCCATTTAACTGAAATATGTTTTGTAGTTACTAGAAAACATTTTCTTTTTTGGGTAGTGGTTTTTTATTGGGATGTAAATTATATACAAAATTGAATACAATACAAGGTATGTTGCGGGGGGGGGGGAATGAGATGTTTTGAAAAATGTACCATGATCGAGATATAGAACGGGCCTATCTTTCTCCAAAATTTATTCATGTCCTTTTTTTTTTTAATTGTCTGTTGTCCTCACGCCCAGCCCCTAGCATAGCTAGCCCATGACTCATTTGGTTTCTGTCCTGATCTTACACCCACTTGAGACTCAGAAGTCCTCAGATTACATAACATACTGTGTGTATATCAACTACTGAAGTAAGTCTATTCTCCCTTTTTAAAAACCAATCAAAATGTTTGATTGGAATTAGAAGGCCGTTAGCTAGGGGTAATGGAATGGGAATGATCAGAGAAGAAAAGAAGGACAGTACGTTCTTTTTCAAAGAATAGCTGACCAATATCAAAATAAGTCAGCACCACATGGGCCAGTAGGAGAGGGGTTTACCTCTATGTATGATACAGTATTGAGATGAGGACTGTCTTCTAAGTTATGTAGTACTCCATTAACATCCGGCATAGCATCTTGTGTATAATGGTTTCAATAATGTGTTCTTGAAACAAGATGGCTAGATAGCAAGACCCAAGAAAAGATCATCACTGTATTGTTATATTTCATTCTACTTCATTTCCAACACTAGTAAGTCAAGACCTTCTGACTTACTAAATATTTTTCTGTCTTTCCTTTCAATTCTCCATGCCTAATTCTTCAGATATGTAATACATCCAGGAACAAATGACAATTTTATTTAACTTTAACCTTTAAATTGGCTTCTGATTAGTTGATAACTTTAGAAAAAGGTCTTTCACAGTGAAGGAAAAATACAGTTAAAGGAACAATGGGGAGACCTAGAAGTTGACAACCTCTTTGTGCCCAGGAGGCTGTGCTGGGGGACTCTGTAGCAGTCACCACACCACAAAACGAATATATTGAATTACATCATAAATGCTATGGATACCATTTGGATTACCATGAGGAAAAGAGAAAGAAGGAAAACTGAGAGGCTCATGAACATTCAAAGAAGGCAAAAAAGATGATTGGTCTGAAGGCTAAGCTCTATTATAAACAGTGCCATACTGAGAAACTACAATTGAAAACGACTATCAAGATGCATGAAAAGAGGAATCCCAAACAAAAGAATGATGAAAGGACTCTATAAGGAACAGGCCTGAGCTAAAGTACCTTCCAAAATGATTAAACAAAAATGAAAAGAAAAAGCGGAAAAATGGGAAGTCTCTCTACCCGAAGTTCGAGCCCAGGAAGAAACAGAAGTATTAAAAGTTATTTGAACAGGAAAGAGAAAGAAGGCATGGAAGAGGATGGTTACAAAAGTCTGCTTTGTTGGAGATGGCTTTAATAGAAAACCACCTAAATATGAAAAACTCATTAGGCCAGTGGGCTTACGTTTCAAGAAGATCCATGAAACACATCCTGAACTGAAAGCCATCTTTTGCCTGCTCATACTTGGTGTAAAGAAGAATCCTCATCCTCATTATATACAACTTTTGATTTTACCACCCAAGGTACTGTCATTGAGGTGAACGTGAAAAAGTTGGACCTTGTGACACAGGAGGCAAGGATATTTGGGGGAAATATGCCCAAGTTACCAACAATCCTGAAAATGATGGATGCAGGGAACCAGCAGTTAGTGTAATGGCTATGTCGCTGGACTCCCACGTAGTTGACCGCGGTTCGTGTCCCGGACCCGGTGGCTTAAAACTCACGCTGGGCGCATGTACGTGCTGCCCAAGATCCTGAGAGGAGAATGGAGGAGAAGGGATTGCGGCATGGCCATCCCCCCTGGGGGGTGATTTCTCGCTTTCTGTCTCTATGTCTCTGTCTGTCTGGCAAGCGCACGCGCCCTATAGCAAAAATCTCTCAAAAAAAAAAAAAAAAAAAAGAAGAAGAAAGAAAAAGAAAATGATGGATGCATAAATGCTATCTTTCTGGTTTAAGAGCAGTCTCATACAAGTAACTCTTTGTAATTTTTGATGATGACACACCAATCTGGAAACCCACCATGACTGTGATGTTTCTGAATACTATTGGTCTTACATGTCTGCAGTCATCAAAAAATTATTTATTAAATTGTACAAAAACATTAAAGAGGTCTGGCTTTACCCAAAACAAGGAACAATAGAAAAATAATTTAGAAATGAAAGTTGACTTTAAAAAACTAAGATGGTTGATATTTTAGATATGTAGTAAATCTTTTAAACTTTTGATATTTAGTTATCATTAATGGAAAATTATTTTCTCTCACTAAATTAATATTTGACAAATATTTAAAGACAAAGAGCCAAATATTGAGCTTATATAGTCTGTTATGTGCCTCAATTGGACTTTGTTGTAGACAAATTAATCATTAAGAAAAATACTTATGGGCAAACTTAACTATAGGTAATTGACTTAGAGTCATGGACTCCACAAAGCTGAGATTAATATTGGGTTTATTTATTTATTTATTTATTTATTCATTTATTTATTTTATTTGACCAGACACACACACATACACACACACACACACACACACACACAGAGTGAGAGGGAAAGTGAAAAAGCAAACCATCAGGTCTGGGATCCAAACTGTGGTCAGCCATGTGGGAGTGTCCAGTGCCTTAACCACCACACCATCTGCTGGTCACCTACTGGGTGTATTTATTATACAAAATAGTTATTAGGCTGAAATCTCTCCAACAAATGTATTACATAAATAAAAAGAAAAATAAATCCATTTGTGGAGCTTGCAGGTGATGTGGTGGTTGGGGTGCTGGACTCCCACATGGCCAACCATGGTTTGATTCTGGACCTAGTGGCTTGCTTTCTCACTTTCTCTTTCACTCTTTCTCTGGTGAAATTGAAATATAATGAAAATAAATAATTAATCCATTTATAAATATTTGCATTTAGAATTATTTATTTATTTATTTGCCATAGGTGTGCACATTCACTGGAGAGAGACAGAGAGAGGGAAATTGAGAAATCAACCACCTGGGGGATGGCCACACCTTAATCCTTTCTCCTCCATTTTCCTCCTGGGTTTTTGGGCATGCATGCACACAGGCCCAGTGTGATTTTCAAGCCTCTGGGTCCAGGCCTTAAAACGCAGTCAACAATGTGGGAGTCAAAAATGTGGGAACCCAGTGCCTTAACCGGTACACCACCTGCTGATCACTACACATAAAATATTTTATTCAAGTTTTTATTTAGAACTATCTTATTTAATTTTATTTATTGTTATTATTATTTTAATTTATGAGAGAGAGAGAGAGAGAGAGAGAGAGAGAGAGAACAAGAAAGCAAGCCTCTATGTCCAGTATTTGAACTGCAGTCAGTCATGTGAGAGTCCAGCACCTTAACCATCATGCCACCTGCCAGCCCTTATTGAAGCCTTTTTAATAGCCAAAAAAGTATAACAATTTTGAATGTCATTGGTAGGGAATGAGTAAATAAATTTTAGTATAGCCATACTATCCAGCAATTCAAAAGTATGTGTTCTATTTAAACCTATTGACCCAGAGGGATGGTGTAATGTATTATTAAAGAAAAAGCTTTGCATATTAATGAGTATACCTTGGTAAAATAATAAACAAAAACGGTGTGTGTGAGAGAGAGAGGGAGTGGGAGAAACGAGGAGGAAGGAAGAGGAAGAGGAAAAGGAAGAGGAGAAAGTATGTGTGTAGGAATTGCTCTTTATGAGCATGTGGAAATTGGAGATTATATGTGTTGGATGGGAAAAAGTGCACATAAAACAGGAGACACTGAGACACTGTATCTTTATCTTTGTATAGCTTTGCTTGGTTCAGGTACAACAACTAGTATGTGTTACTGTCAGGATTTACAAACATTTAAGGGCCTAATGGTGATGCAGCAGTCACATGATGCTCTGTGATCTTAAATCCATAGGGGAATGTCCTGGGTTTGAATGTCATGTACTCCTGGGCACATGAGGCATGAGTATGTGTGTCCATAAGCACAGATGCCCATCCAGGCTGGCTGATTCCGGGGCTGAATCACAGTGTGAGGATCTTCTTGAGGGTGCTTCTCTTTTTCTCTCTCTCTATGTCATAGAAGAAACTGAGTCAAATTAAAGCAAATTTAGAAATTGCTATGTGAGAAAACCTCGGCTTATCATTCCATCTCTAGTTCTTCTCCCTATAGCAAATTCATGGCTGATCAAGCAGACCTTCTTAGGTACTGTCTGCCTATGATGATTTTAAAACTCCTCTACTTAGAGGCACAATACAAACTAGATGTTCTCTCAAGTTCTTTTTGACCCTGAACATTTATATTCATGTGAACATTTATTCATCCATATTGTCACATATTTATGCATCCATATTAAGACAACTTTAAGTCACATTTTAGTCCCCAATATTTTCTTCTGCATAACACTGTTTATCTCTGTAGAATTGAAAGTATCTTAAAATAGAGACTTCAGTAAATACAAATATTCAAGACATTTTAATCTGTACAATGGCCATGAAAATATCTATCTGTATAGACATATAGGTGTATATAGGTTGAGAATTCTTCATTACTCATGCATACATGTACAGATGCCAAAAATTTATATGTGCAAATTGAGGTAGACGTGTAAAGAACAGGGGAAAATAATGAAGTTAGCTGATGTTTTAAAGCAATACTGTTCACTAATCTGAAAAATTCCATTTATAAATACTCATATGCTTCTTGATTCTATCCTTCTATTTGCTTAGCTCTTTGTATATAATATTTACTTTCTACCTCAGAACATCTGAAGTACTTTAATGCAGCCTCCTTACACAAAAAGTAAGGTTGAGAAAAATTAATAAGTAAGGTAATGAACATCTTCTCTTTCCTTTTTAAAAATTTGTTTATTTTTAGTAAAATTTTTTGCTAGAGGGCACGAGTACTTGCTAGAGAGACAGAGAGACAGAAAGCGAGACATCAGTCCCTGGGGGGGATGACCACGCTGCAATCCTTTCTCCTATAGCCTCCTCTCAAGATTTTGGGCACACAGGCACACACACCTGGCATGAGTTTTAAGCTACCCTGTCCAAGACTCGAACCACAGTCAACTACATGGAAGTCCAGTGACATAACCATTATGCCATCTGTTGGTGCCACTTTCTTTTACTTTTCAAAAGGATTGACAATAGAAGTCACTCAAGATACCGCTTCTTAATAGGTTTAATTAATTAGAATGTGGAATATAATTGAAGAATTCTAGAAATTAAACTAGGACTGTATTATTACTATCACTATCTCACAAGGTGACCATAGTTACACAATAATGACAACAAGAAAAGTCTAGTGCACATTTCAACCATTTTTCCTTCTAAAACTGAGTTTTGAAAGGTGAGGATTAGATTTCTTTTCCATAAATATCACTGGTATAGTGTCTTTTCTACCACCATATTCAAAAATTCAGTAAATAATGTTTTAATATATCTTCTTGTAAATATTTCCTGTAAATAACCCAGGAGTATAGTAAACAAATAATTGCCATTTAAACTGGGTTGATAAAGAGAAAATAAAAGTATCCTCCTCTAAATTCTTTTGGTTTTTAGGAAACTGTTCTGATTTCCCATAAATTTGCAGATACAAATATTCTTTTTTCTGTATGTAGATGGAAACATTCCATTTATTATGGAGAAATGTAGAATATGATTATCTTATCCAGTAGAGATTGAGAAATGCAGCTTGGTTTGTAAAAAACTAATTTAGAATGATGTGCTTGTATAATTTCATAACCACATAACCTGACAACTTACAAGATGGTTTAATGAGAGACTATAATCATATATTAAATGTGCTGGGAACAGGTTAAGAGTATAGGTTTTGTAGTCAAACTACTTGGATTCTTGTCTCTGCTATACTCATTGCTAGGGAGGTCAATGAGTTACTTTCTCTGAACTCAACTTCATCATTCTTAAAAGCAATCTCTAGGTGAGGGTTAATTTTGTGTGTCAACCTGACTGCATTGAAGGATGTCTGGAAAGCTGGTGAAATATTGTTTCTAAGTATGTCTGTGAAACTGTTTCCTGACAGCATTGTCTTTGTGAGTCAGCGTGTTGAGAGTAGAAGACCCACCTTTAGTGTAGGTGGGCACATCCAAACGGCTGAGAATAAGGAAGGACAAACAGAGAAAGTGGATTTCTGTCTCCTTTTCCTCTCCTTTTCTCTCCACCCTTCCGTCCAGAGCATGTTGTGTGTTTCACTCCTGCACATTCTGTCTGTTCTACCCTTATTCATTCATCTAGCCCTTAGTTGCATCTTTTCTTGCCAGTTCCAGGCCCCTGTGCCCTTTCAGACAAACAGACTCAAAGTTCTTTAAATTTTGGACTTTGGATTCATACTAGTGGAGGCTCAAAGATGCTTCTGTTTGTGGTCTAGGGATCCCTTCAGGTCTCAGGCTAGAAATATACCAGCTTCCTTGCTTTTGAGTCTTTCAGCTGTTGTTTCTCTAGCTTGCAGATAGCCTATTGCAGGATTTTTCCAGATTGTGATCATTTGAGATAACTCTGATAATAAACCTCTTCATATATATATATATATATCCTGTTGATTCTGTTTCTCTGGAGAACCTTGACCAATACAGCCTACTTCACAGGATTGTAAAGAAGATTACAGAAAAGACTATTTGCAAAGTGCCTAGCAAAATGTTTGGCACATAGTGGTCTGTAAATATATGCTACCCAGTAATGATATTAAGTATATTCAGAGCCATTTCTTCATTTGCTGAACTGGAAAATTTTTTCTATATTATTTCTTCATTCTTCCAATTTTCTAGGTCCTGTAAGTAAATTTAAGAAAATCAATTCATAACCAAGGTAAGTTCAACAGACATATAGGTAATTCTAGGACTATTACACCAAGGGAAATTATGACTCCAATGTAAACATAATGGAAAATGCTCTTTGGAACTGCTATGGTTTGGAAGAAGTAGTCAAAGGACATAGCATCCAGAGAAAACTACCTTCTATTTTTTCTGTGTTTTTCTATGCAAAAATGGGTCATGACTTTTTTTATAACCAGATAAACATCCCACTACTATCATGGTTATGTACTTTGGAATGAGTTACTCTTATCCATTATTGATATTAAGATAAAATATTTTCGAGACCAGCAGTTGGCATAATGGCTATGTCGCTAGACTTCCATGTAGTCGACAGCAGTTCGAGTCCTGGACTGGGTGGCTTAAAACTCATGCCGGGTGCGTGCGTGTGCATGCCCAAGATCCTGAGAGGAGAATGGAGAAGGGTGATTTCTCACTTTCTGTCTCTCTGTATCTCTCTGTCTTTCTGGCGAGTGCACGCACCCTATAGCAAAAGCCTCTAAAAACAAACAAACAAACAGACAAAAACAAACAGAAAAGAGAAAATATTTTGTTTTGTAGTGTTGTTTATATTTTTGTTTTGTTTCATTGTTTCTAAAGGCTTGTAGCACTCATGAGTCCTGAAGGAACCTGTGTTGTGCATGGACAGCACAGTAAAACCCATGGCATACAGTTCAAAGAAAGTGCACCAATTAAGCTAAGCACATTTTCCAGATTCAAGGAAAACTTCCCCATATTTAGAGCAGGGTCTATGGATCAGTGAAGATAGTAGTTCAAAGGGACTAGTCAGTTTAGTAAAATAAGTACCTTGGTTACCCATTAAATTTGGCTTTGTAAATAAAGTACAGTGAGTTTCCCTTTGATCTTATGAAGATAGTTTAGCATGCTATATATAGCACAGAGATGAAAGAGATGAGGCTGCTTAAAATGAAATATGCCACTGAGTGGTGCAAAGCTTTCAAACTCTTCTGAGCAGAAGCAGAAGTGATCTTGTAAGTAATGTCCTTTCTTTGTAATATTTTCATAGGGCATTTGGCATTAATTTTTGTTTATTTATATGAATAAACAATAAATACTGCAGGGAAAATGTCATAAAACATTAATAGGCATTAATATGATCAATGATTTATAATAGGTTGCAGAGATCTGTTTCCATGTCTTTAAAATTACATCTAACTTTGATATTATTTCATCAAAAATCCTTGGTCAATTTTTTTTCTCTGGCAGAACATTAGATTGTTTAAATTTAATAAAAATACCTGTATAACCATTTATTTTATCTTTCCCTAATTGGTTGACATGTCTTGTCTTAGGTAGAGGGTAGTATGTTAAAAAACAGAAAATCAGCGACTAGCAGATGGCATAATAGTTACGTTACTGGACTCTAATGTAGTTGATCACAGTTCAAGTCCCAAACCTGGAGGCTTGAAACTCACACCAGACATGTGTGCATGTGTGCCCAAGATCTCAAAAGGAGAATGGAGGAAAAGGGATTGTGGAGTGGCGATTCACCCATGGGGGGTGATTTCTTGCTTTCTGTCTCTGTTGACTGCATGCACCAAATAGCAAACATCTCTCTTTGAAAAAATAAATGGGCAATCAGGGAATGCTGTATTATCTATCGTATTTTATTCATCAATGACTCACTATTAGCTTCTGATAGCTTTCTTCTGGTGTGCTTCCCTCCCAAATGTCAAGTTTTATCCTAGTTTTAAATAAATCCAGGCCTACGTTTTTGCTAATATGTAGCTTACATTCTGGAGATTGGCATTTTAATAGAGGATTTGAATCCAATAGAGTGAATAGCCATCAGAAGAATTTTCAACACAGCTAATAGATGGATGTGAAAAGTGGACTGAATGTTATACGGATACTGGCAATCATTTTGCCTATTGAAAAGCTGACCACGGTTGAGGGCTATTCATAATATGTACAATAGTTTTTACTCTTGCAATGTGGCAGTCTTAGTTTACAGCCTTCTAAAGTTCACTAGGAAAACCTTATTTTTAAAAAACCCTAAATTATCTACAAATCTGAGTTTTCAGTATTTATGTGACTCCATTTTTCTTTGACAGTTTTAAAATGTACCTATTTTTCAATTGGGTCATTATTTTAAACAATGTTTTTCACTTTTTCTTGAGAAGTTTAAATCTGAAAAAATTTTGTTCATATTTTAATATATGTAACCTGTAGAGGGTGCATGTGCTTGCCAGAGAGAGACAGAGGGACAAAAAGAGGAGAGGGGATAAACACCCACCTATGGAGTACGCTCACACCAGAATCTTTTCTTCTCAGTTTCTCCATCGTGCTGGGATTTAGGGTATGCATACCTAGGTGCCTGCCATAGTGCTAAAGCCACTGGGGCCAGCACTCAAACTACACAGTTGACCATGTGAAATCTGGTTCTCCCAGCCAGGCCATGGAGCTGGCCCAACAATATTCATTTATGAAAACATGTTTCCTGAAGTTCAAAAGAAATTTCTCTATTTTTTTAAAAATTAGAGGAAAATCATATGTGAACGCTTACAGAATTACGTATCTGTGTCTATCGGCCATAATAGGGGTGGTAGGCAGAGTGATGGCCACACAAAGGTAGCTTTGCTCTGATTTCTGGAACCTCTGCGTATGTTACTTTTAAGGTGTGATTACTCTGCAGCCCAGCCACTGTGGCACAGCAGTACCACACGTGTTATTTAAGTCTGGAAGTCCCAAGGCTGACTGTGAGCTTGGATTCCCAGGTTAGCTTGAAAACCCTCTGGGCACCCTCATGGGCACCCAGGTCCTGAAGAGGCATACAACTGGGGAAAGGAAATTGCAGGGTTATGAGATCCTGTTATTGTTTTTCTCTCTGACATGCACTGACATGCAATCATTTTAAAAAAAATGAATAAAGATGTGATTCATTTCAAGGACCTTGTGAAGGGGAGATTATCCTGGGTTATCCAGGTAGACCCAACAAAATCACTTTAATCTTTTAGAGAGCCTTTTCTGGGTAAGGAGGGAAGCAGAGAGAATGGAAGAAAGAGATGGAAGAAGGGCACCCTAGGCCAACAAGGCCCTACAAGTTGGAAAACACAAAGTAATGAATTGTCCCTCAGCACTTCCAGAAAGGAATGCAGCCCTCTAGCCATCTGGATTTCAAGCCAGTGAGACCTGTGTTAGACTTCTAACCTACAAAGTTATAAAATGATACATATGTGTACTTGTAAGCAATTTAGTTTGTGGTCATTTATTGCAGCAGCAATAGAAAAATAAGACAGATTTTGTACCAGGAGTGAGGTTTAAACCATGTAGCATACAGTATAACAGGAACTAACCTCATTTTTTAACTAGAGAAAAAGGAATACAATTTAACAATAATAAAATTTTAAAACAAAGTTAAATACATAATTTAATTTAATAACTTTTTATGTACAGGAGTTATATTTCTCCATGTTTTACAATGAAAATAGCTACATTGTTTTTTGTAATTATATTATAAACATAAGAACATTCATATGAAAACAAACAAACAAATCCAAACAAAACAAAAACCATTTGAATAGTTTGAAATCTCACCGTCTTCAAGGATCTGCCATTAACAATTTTTAAGTTTATTTATTTTATTTATTTTGTGAGCAAGAGATACAGAGAAAGAGACAGAGAGATTGCATCCCCAACAGGGACTTGATGCAGTCATATGCTGCCTGCATTCTAGGTCAGCAAGATTACGGGCACATGTGTGTCTAGTGTACTCAGGGAGGTCTCCGAATGTGAACCTGGAGCCCTCTCATGTGGGTCAGCTTTGCAAAGTGTTGTGTTTTACCAAGCATCACTGTTCAGCTTCAGCCACAAGCATTTTGATGATAAAAGTTTTCTATTACTAAACCATTAGATTGGTAATAACATTTCTGCAGAATTTTGGTAACTGTTTTTTATCTTGTTATGTTTTCTATCTTTCTTATTAAAGGCTTTCTTTGAATTCCCTATATATAATGTTACCAGATAAAATACAGGATGCATAGATACATTTGAATTTCAGATAAACAGTGATTATTTTTTATGGTATAGTAGCTCCCAAATATTGCATGTGATACGTATATACTAAAAGAAGAAAGAAGAAAGAGAAAGAAAGAAAGAAAGAAAGAAAGAAAGAAAGAGAGAGAAAGAAAGAAAGAGAGAGAGAAAGAAAGAATCACTATCTGAAATTCAAATTTAACCAAACATTCTTTATTTTTATTTGCTAAATCTGACAAATCTACCAGTATAACTTGGTTGCCTTTATTAAGAATGGGAGACCGAAAAATATAGTTGGAAATTCTGAGTACATGTAAGTTTGCTGATATTGGCTTAACTGCAGGGTGAGCTGGACAGACTGTGAAAAGTTCTTCATGCTGGTATCTTTAGACTTTTCTCTTTGGCTGGACAAATTCCTCAAAGAAGAATGTCCCACTCTCCCTGGCTGTCAGCATTCCAGAGACCAGTGAGGGAAGGAAGCTGGGGAGAGGGGAGGAGGCCTTATTAAACATTTAGGTGCATTATAGCTTTTTAATTATCCTGTTTTTAATAGAGTACTTGCTTTGTCAACTGTGACTCTCCAGAAAACAACTCAACTAGAATGCTAGGGGCTGCTTTCCAGTGCTGGGCATTAAGGAAGAGAATAAGGATTGAACTAGGGACTAGGAGAGTTCAAAGAACTGTTACCTATTACTCCTTATTTTAGACATTTCTAGAAGAAACTGTATTGCTAGAACCTGTATTTATATATTCTGCAATAAATAAATTGAGGTGTTCTTAGCTTTTCTCATTGCTTGAGATTTGTCTTTCTCCAGAATATTGAAACAGGAAAGAGTTCTTTTACAGATAAACTTTTCTTTTTTAAAAATAATTAATTAATTTTTAGAATTATTTATTTGTTTACACTTTCTCACATAGTTCTTGAAAGTTAATAAACAAATTTCAAAGTTTTCAAAAACACTGAATTTTAAAGATAAATTTCAAAATATTTGTTATAATTTTGTGACTCTACAAGAGAGATAGTATGGTTTTAAATATATTTGAGAAAATATTTGCATGTCAACTACTCAAACTGTTGAGAAGCAAACACCCAGCACACAGTTCACACATGAACTTTCCCAACTCAGTTCTGCTTACCAAGTATTCTGTGGTTTACCACCTGCTAGCAAAGATCAGCCTTTTTTTGCCTTCAAAGTCTTCCTCAAGATAATCCTCTGGTTGTGGCTGCTCTTTTGCAATCTCTACTAATTACAATGCCAGGCTGGAAAAGTCCAGGTTATTGTATGGTATGAATTCTTTCATATGGCTTCCCTAATCCTTTCTACGAGGCGGAACTGTTTATGGTGTCAGGCAATCTTTCCAAGAGCTTCTGTTGGTTTTCTTGAGATCTATCTTAGTTCCATAGTTTTCTAGTCATATCTTCAGATATGACATTCCAGTCAAAGCCCTGGCAATAAAGAGTATTTCCAATTTTTGATGCAAGGCAACGGGTATTATTGAACTTACGCAAATAACCCTTCTGCCACAAAATAAGAATACTCACAAATACTTTTCAATTCTAGAGGGGTCAATAAGGGATAAACATTTATGTTTCAAATTAAGAAAACAATCAAGCCAAAAAAAACAACATTTTAACAAATTGTTAAACCTACCAACAGCTCAATAGAAAGTAAAATCCTTAAATTTGGAAAAGAAAGCATAGTAAACATATCATTACTGTTTCAGTCAAGAGTAATAAAAATCTGTGTCACCAGTTCAGTCTTATGTACTTAATCTCTCTTCTGTTGAATTTGCAGCCTTACTGTGATCTGATCTTTCTGTTCAAATCCTGGAAGTTAACAATCAACATTATTATTGATATTTTCAGACTTGTTCCTCGCATTTTCTTGGTTGCTTTTTGTTTTCTTATTTCTGTCTGCATGACTTTAGCTTTCCTGGTAAAGCACTCCCTTCAGAACTTCTTGGAGAGCTGGTCTGGTTTGGTAAGTTCTTTCAGGTTTTGTTTATTTGAGAATGTTTTTTATCTTTTCTTCCCATATGAAGGATAATCTTGCCGGGTATAGTTTTCTTGTTTGAAATTGTATTTAACACATGGAATATATCCTACCACTCTTTCCTTGTTCTCATTGTTTCTGATGAAAAGTCCGATGTTAGCCTGACAGGATATCCTTTGTAAGTAACCTGACATTTCTCTCTTGCCAATTTTAGTATCTTGTCTTTGTCTGTGGATTTGGCCAATCTGGCTACAGATAAACCTTTCATGTGGAGGTGGATGTTGCTAGGGCTTGAGAGGAATTTAATCTCCATTCCTTATGTGGAAAGGTTCCCTAAAAAAAGACTCATGGCCTCTCCTCTATTCACTTCTTCTTACAGGATGAGAAATGTTTTATCTAAGTGAAATTTGGAAGAGAAAGTTGTCTACTCCTCCACTTCCTCCTCCTTTTTTTTTTTTTCTACTACATCACCTTCTCCTTCTCTCTCTCTCTCTCTGTTTCTCCCTTCATCCCTGTCCTCATTGGAAACCACCCTTCCCACAAGAGGATTGCATGGCATGCATTCTAGTCTTCCTACTGCCCCATGGTCAGAGACCCAGCTAAGGGGATAACCAAAGATTGAACGATTATACCAGCGACAGAACTGGTTGAATCCATTTCAGAAATATTACCGGGTTCATTTAGTTTCATATCTAAAACTGGGTCTCTAATTTAGCCTTCTTCAGTAAGAAAGGTAACATTTTGGATTCCATCTGTTGGACTTCTTATTTGCCTTTTAGTTGCACTAAACCTGTTCGGGAAGGAAGGGATGCTGTCTATTAAACTCCTCTAAACCCTGGCAGATAAATCAGGTGATCTCATGCCGATGTCATTAATTATCCAAATCATATACCTAACTCCTTCTGCTCTGATTCCATATTCAGCAAGCAGACTTTGGACAACAACTTGCCTGTTTGTGAGGCTTGTTCGTATGAAAATAATCTGTGCCAGAAGGTTTCAGTTGCCTGACATCCTTAACAGTTTTATTTCTCCTTATAAACTAATTCATTGACACTTCATTTTTATACTTTATGTTTGTGAGTCTGGTTAATATGTATCTGCCCTTAAAAGACAGGTCTGTTGGGACCAGCAGTTAGTGTAATGGCTATGTCACTGAACTCCCCTGTAGTCGGCTGCGGTTTTAGTCCCGGACCCTGTGGCTTATACTCATGCCGGGCGCATGTGCGTTTGTTCCCAAGATCCCAAGAGGAGAATGGAGAAGGGATTGTGGCATGGCCATCCCCCCTGGGGGGTGATTTCTCGCTTTCTATCTCTCTGTCTCCCTCTGTCTTTCTGGCGAGCGCACATGCCCTATAGCAAAAACAAAACCAAAAAAGACAGATCTGTGTCACTAGAACAATTTTGTAATTTGTGAACAAAACAGACAATTTTCCAAGAGACTTCAGAATTCAATCAAATATGCTTTTAATATCAGGAAGAGATGTGTGGTTTGATTAATGTGAGAAAATGTAGGATTGCCTTACATTCAAATGTCTTTATCTCCAACAGTGAATATTTTTCCTATCTTAAGAACTAAAAAACTGGGACCAGCAGATGGCATAATGGTTACATTGCTAGACTCCCACATAGTCAATGGTTGAGTCCTAGACCTGGAGGCTTAAAACTCACTGGGGGCATGTTGTGTGAGCCCAAAATCCCAAGAGGAGAATGGAGTAGAAGGGATTGTGATGCGGCCAATTCCCTGAGGGGTGATTTCTTGTTTTCTGTTTCTCTATCTCTCTAGCATGTGCATATGCCCTATAGCAAAAATCTCTCTTTCAAAAATAAAAAAAGACAATAAAAAACCCAAAATCTTATAAAGAAATATGGTTACTTGGATGAGAGTTGTAGACTCTAAACTGACTTGAAAATTGTGCCCAGTCTCTGTGGCACAGCCAAACTGCAGTGGTGGATGCCACATGCCAAATGCAGGCTGAGTTCCCAGCCTTGTGGATTGTGCCCTCCTGCCCAATATCCTGGAAGATTAGAGGAGAGGGATCATAGTATGACTGAGCCTTGTGAGGGGTTCTGCCATCTATCTCATTCTTCCTCTTTCCCTCTCTTGTGTGTACATGTATTCTATCATGAAGTTTTTGAAAATTAAGAAAATTAGATAATGATATGGTTTACCTCTAGCAGAGATGAGTCATGTGAAATTTTCCCCTTTCATTTTTCTTTATTTTTAAGAGAGATTTTTGCTATAGGGTTCATGCACTTGTCCAGGAGACAGAGAGACAGAAAGTGAGACGTCACCCCCCCCCCCCCCCCCCCCCCCAGGGAGTATGGCCACATCGCAATCCCTTCTCCTTCATTCTTTTCTCAAAATTTTGGGCACACACATACATATGCCCAATGTGAGTTTCAAGCCAGGATTCCAACCACAGTCAGCCATGTTAGAGTCCAGAGCCTTAACCATTGTGCCACCTGCTGGACCCTTGCTTTCACTTTTGAAGTTCTTATATTATGCTACAATCCATAAGACTCCATATGTTCCATCCACATTATATATAGGATCCAGTCTCACCCCAGGATTATCTCCAGATCATTGAAATGCTGAGAAGGCAGCTCCGAAAATTATGTGACAGTATAACCTCTAAAACTTTATGAGATGGTATTGTGGAAAAGCCTTTTTTTTTTTTTGGTAACTGGGAAGATTTAGAATTACCTGTAGAAATGTTTAAGGGAATCAAGAGTAATATAATATTTTTACTTTAGTTAATGAGTGTGTGTTTGCTATATTGTGTTTAGTATGTATGAACCATTAAATCTGTTATAACAATAGCTTGTAACAGCATTTTTTTTAAAGGTTTTTGCTGTAGGGCGCGTGCGCTCAGCAGAGAGACAGAGAGACAGAAAGCAAGAAATTACCCCCCAGGGGGATGGCTACTCCACAATCCCTTCTCCTCCATTCTCCTCTCGGGATCTTGGGCATGCATGTACACATGCCTGGTGTGAGTTTAAGCCACCAGGTCCAGGACTTGAACCACAGTTGACTACATGGGAGTCCAGCGATGTAGGCATTACGCCATCTGCTGGTCCCAGTAACAGCATTTTTAAATGTTTAATTGAGACTGATTTAATATTGTGCATCTAGACTGATTAAAATTAAGCATAGATTGTAATTAAATATTGAAGAAAACTTAAAGGTCATCATTTTTAAGTTCATTTAGTAGTTTTATAAATATTGTTTAATACCTGAGAAATGTGTTAAATAATTTATGTGTGTATAGAAAAAAACTGAGTATATTTAAGGTATTAATGTAGTTTAAAATGTTAAAAAGAGTTTAATTGTTAAAGATTTATTATAGGTTTCAGATGGTAATTAAAAGGTCTTCTTTAAAGTGACTCAAAATTTGTTAGTTTTTAAGATGAAATAAGTTTTATCAAATGCACTAAAAACTGGAAAAGAATTAATCCTTTTTTACTATAACTGTAATAAATTGAAAATTAAAAAAAAATACTAATATAACCTATCAGTGGTATTTTTCCTTATATAAATCAGGCTAGAGAAACCAAAATTCTAATTTAATAAGAACCACTTTTAGTATTCAGACAAATGAAATTTCCGTTATCAAAAACTTGAAGCCAACATCTAGATTAGGCTCTGGAAATTTCACAAAACTAAAGCCAAGCCAGGATGACTCTTGGGAGAAAGCAACTGACCTTTAACATACTACATTCTGACCACGTTATTAGCAATTCCTGTCCTGTTTGAAAGGTCCACATTTTTTTTTTTTTTTTTGCTTTACTAAAACAAATTACTTCCTCAAAGAACTAAATATTTACCTTTAGCTTTTATTTATTTAGATTTTTTTTTTTGTTATTGTTTCTTTTTAGTTTTGCCACAGGGCATGTACACTTGCTGGAGAGAGAGAGAACAAGAGAGAAATGGAGAAATCACCCCCCACAGGGAGTAAAGCCATACCAGAAGCCTCTCTTCTCCGTTCTCCTCTTGCGTTTTTGGGCATGCACACATAAACAACCTGGTGTGTCTTTCAAGCTTCTGAGTCCGGGACTCAGACAGTGCAATCCGCCTTGTGGAATCCAGATGCCTTAACCACACCACACCACCACTGGTCCAAAGCATTAAATGTTCAAAGATTCAACGTATCACTGGGTTTAAAGCACATACTTTAAACGATAATAATCATAGGTTCTTGAAGTTCTCAAGCATGTCAGATGGTAATAAAGACAGGGTGGCAACAACAGTATAATTTATCTAACTTCTTGGTGACTTTTCATGAATTTTCACTTCAAAGTATCTTTGCCCCTCAAGGTCTTATTGTGATGCATGAAAAAATTACGTAGTTATCAGTGGCAAGGGAGTTTGGAAACCAGAGAGATCTTAGTTTGAATCTCAGATCAGCCTTGTACTTGTATTTTTGAGACCTTGAGCAAGATATTTAACTTCTTTCTTTTATTTTCTTATATATATATGTATGTGTGTGTGTGCGCGCGTATATATATATATATATATATATACGCGCGCACACACACACACACACACACACACATAGTGATGGTCGTATTCCAACAAAAATGTCTTTTTAGAGGGAGATTTTTGCTGTAGGGTGCATGCACTCACTGGAGAGACAGAAACAGAGAGAAAGAAAATGAGAAATGAGAAATCATTTCTCAGGGAGAATAGCCATGCTGCAATCCCTTATCCTCCATTTTCCTCTTGGGATTTTGGGCACACATGCACCTGTGCCTAGCATGAGTTTCAAGCCTCTGGGTCCAGGACTTGAACTGTCTGGCCATGTGGACATCCAAAACCTTAATCACTATCCACAGGCTGGCACCCCCCAAAAAAATTTCTTTACTAAAACAGGTAGTGGGTCAGATTTGGCCCAAGAGCCCATAGTTCATCAAATCCTACATTAACCTAACACAAGGGTCTCCAAATCTCTTACTTTCTAATAAAGGATGACAATCCTTCCATTGTAAGGCTGTTGTAAAGCTTAGAAGTATGACATGAAAAGAGTTGTTACACAACTGTTCCTCAACAGATATAATTCTCACAAGTAACACAAAGACAGGGGTATGTGTATTGTTGGATGAAAAGGGTTAATTTCTGCAGAGGGTTCAGCTTGTATGAGTGTGTGTGTGTGTGTGTGTGTGTGTGTACATGAAGGCAGCTGTCTTCACAACATAGTGCTGTTGGCTGACTGCCAAACGGAGGCTCCAACGACCCTTCTGCAAAGTTGGGCGATGATCTGCCTGGTGTAAATGATAGACTGGCAGAACACTAATGTCAGACTTTAGAGAGTTGAAAATCTGGCCTCATGCAATCTCCCAGAGGTCACATCCCCTATACCCTACTGGAGTGAGAACAACCCCCAAGCCCAACAATGATTCATAGAGATTTGGGGCTGCCTACTTAATTCCTTAGGGTCTCTTTTATTCACCAGTAAATGCCTCGTGTGCTTCCTTCATACAGTCAACATTTGTTTGTTTCCCATCTTCCATGATCATCTGAAGCAAAGTATCAGACTTTGAATCTCTTTTGTGGAAACTTTCAGGAGATTATCTTCTGTATAATTTTATGTTGTGTGATAAAATTCTGAAAGTGGTATTAGGCCCCAACACTAAACAATATTCAAAGAATCAAATGGGGTGATCTAGAATTGGGGAGCAGGGCCAAAGTGGCTGACAGGACTTAGATGCAAACAGAGTGAGTTGTTGTAGAGAGCTATAGAAAGCAGAAAAGATACCTCCCTTGTTGATAGCCCTTATTGAAATTCGCTGTGTTTTAATGAAGTCTTTGTACATCTAAAGATACTCTTTAAACAGAGATGGCATCTAATGAATAACAAAAGAAAACTGACACCAATTCTACAAAATAAAAAACATTGACATTAAGTACCTGACCATCATCCTATGTAGGCTTTGTTGATATCTTCTATTCTATGTGTCAAAAGTCTAAATTTTCCAGTTGACAAATTGTTCCATTGAGTCTTTCCCAATCTGGCACAGAAGAAATGGAATCTTTGCAGCACAACATACATGTTAATTGACTACCTTCAAATAGCCTTCAAGGGTTATACTTATCACCATGTAAATTTTGATTGTATAAAACTGTTACATTTTATTATATTATTGTTAGAGAATTTTTTCCTTTTTCGTTTTTCATTTGCTATAGGGCATGTGCACTTGCCAGGGAGAGAGAGAGAGAGAGAGAGAGAGAGAGAGAAAGAGAGAGGAAATGAGAAAGTACCCCAAAGGAGAGATGATCATGCTGCAATCTTTCTTTTTCATTCTTCTCTCCAAGTTTTGGACATTCACACACACACATTCAGCGTATTTCTCAAGTCACTGGGTCCAGTACTTGGATCACTCAGTCATGGAGGATCTAGCTACCTTAACCACCACATCATCTAGCTGGGCTAGAAGTTAATTAAAAAATTTATTTTTTAATTGCCAGAGAGCACATGGGCTCACTAGGGAGAGAAAGAAAGAGGAAGAAAGCACCAACCCTCCACAGGGTGTGGTCACAGCACAATTCCTCCTCAATTTCTCCATCCTCTGATATTTGGGGCACTTGTGCACAGGCACCCTGCATGTTTTTTAAGCTGGGAGGGATAGGATTTGAACTGTGGTCAGCTGTGTGGGATCTGGCTCCCTTAACCATGGGGCATGGAGCTAGCCTAGGAAGTTAAACTTTTATTTTGAAAATATGTTTACAGAGTACTTACAGGACATTGCTAAACATCGAAGATATGGACAATAGACACTACTACTAAAGGTGTCATAAGACTAGTGAGGAATGTAGACAAATAACTCTGAGACACAATTTACATACTAAGAGAGGTTCACGTGATGTGTGAACCAATCAGTGAGAGGTGCTTATTGGGTTGTTGGAAAAGCCATGACACATTTTTTTTTCTTTCTTTCTATGCAAAAATGCATCATGACTTTTCCGGCAACCCAACACTTACCCTTGGGCTGTCCAAGAGTTCTGTTTTAGGCCTACCATGTTGAAAAAGCCAGCAAGTTGTCAGTAGAAAGCAGGATTTATGGTGCTACGTTTTCCATGTGAGGAAAGCTATTGATGAAACTCTAGGGAATATTCACAGTTATGGAAAAATCAAATGCTTCTGAGAAAGATTTGCTGCTCCTGTGTAAATGCTGTGCTGTTCCTTATGATTAATTTCTAGTATACATAAAAATGCAGTTTGTATATAAATATTATTTAGTGTGGCTTTGGAATGAATAAAAAAGACTTTGGGTGATGGATTTGGTCAGGAAAATATAGAGAGGAAGTGAAGTCTTAGATTATAGTTCCTAATCTTAGTTATACAGAGCCTTTCAGTTAGTTCCTATAATACAACCTATGAAATGAATGAAAAAAACACGAATTATGAAAGTAATAAAAAATTACTAATAAAATTAATACCAAATGGCAAAATGTTTCTTTTTAATTCAGTTTAATTAGTTTTTAGTTATCTTTAGATCTGTTAATTTTAAAAAGTGTATTATGATTTTTCTCATTATGACAAGTATATGTTTAAAGTTGTAGTTTTTTTTTTTAATGCAGAAGACTGAAGAAAATAAAATTATCTATAATTTTATGTCTCTCCTGTTTCAGCCTCCCCTGCATGATCTCTTAACATCTGGCATTTTCTACAATATCTATATATACATACGTGTGTACGGGTGTGTGTATGGGTTTGTGTGTGCATGTGTGTTTATATTTTCTGATCTATTTTACCTTGGGGGACTAGAAATTTATTTTTATGGCCATTATTCTTTTAAATATAAAGTAGCAGCATGGTTTATTAAAAAGAACTCAAAATTGGAACTAACCAGATCTATTTTCTAGTTTTATGCAATGAGATTGTTTAATCTTTTGTGCTAATTAACTTGGCTTAAATTTTTGGTTCTATCATTTAAAAGCATGCAATTTTGGGCAAATTTATATGTTATTAGGGACTTCGGTTTATATGTTATTTGTATGTTATTAGAAACTTCTAATAAAAATTGTTTACTAGAAAAAAATAAATATGAGGTAAAGAAAAACCGTGGGAGTTGGTCTGAATATAATAAACTTTAGGTAGAGTCAACATGCATGGTGTCTTGAAGGAAGTCTTGACTATTAGGAGAAACTAGTGTTGGGAATGTCAAAAGCACAGCATGTGTTAAGACTCATGGCAGGAAAAAGGCTGATATGTTTGAGAAACCAACCATAGAGTATGGGGTTCTGCTGCAGTGAGTGAAGGGAAGAGGTCTGAGATAAGTATAGGGAAATTTTATGCAGGATTTAATTACGATGGTGAGGAGTTTATATTTTGTTGTAAATGCAATAGAAATGTATTTCAGTGTCTAAGTTTATGCACTCCTTGATTTTTATCTGTATTTTATGAATATCACTATTTTTTTAAAGAGATTTTTGCTATAGGGTGTGTGCATTCACTGGAGAAAGAGAGACTGATACAGTGAGAGGAAAAGTGAGAAAAACTTCTTATCCATTCTCTTCTCAGGATTTTGGGCATGCACGCACAAGCACCCGGCCTGAGTTTTAAGACACTGGGTCCAGGACTCGAACCACGTTCAACAACGTGGAAGTCCAGTGACATAACCATTACACCATCTGCTGGTCCCATACTATACTTTTGTTAAATGCAGAATGGATGAAGGAGAGCAAATATGGTTGTGGCAGAGGTCATGGGAGTACTCTAGTAGAGAGTTGGCCATTTTCTTACCTAGGTTGGTGGCGATGGGCACAGAGAGTGAGATGGACTTGATGCATGTTTTGTAGTAGAAATAATAGAGCTTCCCATTAGGGAGCGATCACAGTGTAAAAATAAGAGAAAAAGAGGAGAACAAAACATAGGCTTTTGGTTGAAGAAAGGGCCTGAATGAATTGTTACACCACCTACTCCTTATTGAGAAGTGTTGTGGTGTTCCACCCATGAGAACTTCATTGTGCACTCTTTAAGTTTGAGACAGTCTGTAGCTGGTGGGGTCCTAGAGACTGGAGTACCTAGTAGAGGAAATCTGGGCCAGAAATGTACATTTAGGGGTCCTCAGGATATAGATGTGATTTAAAGCTTGAGAACTAACTGAGATTGTAAAAAGGAAGGGAAAGAGTATGGGGAGAAAGAAAAGGAAGGAAAATAACTGGACAGGATAAAATGGCTCAGAAATTGCAGCTGCTCCCCCATTCCCTCATCTCCCAGCGCTCTGCAGAGAGAAAGTGCTCTTGAAATTAATCCCGGGTTAATTTGATGGAGTAAGGAAGGGACAGTAAAGACATATATGAAAGCCTCGCATAGAAGCAGCTGCTGACTCTTCTGGGTAGTAATTTGATGACTATTTTTTTAGCGTCAGTGGAATAATTTTTTGAGTAGATGAAACAGTTTAAGATACTCTCATATAAAATAATGTGTATACCTTTATGTCTTATCCATTTTAAAAAAAATATTTTATCGTACAAGTGGATTCACAAAAGTCTCTTGGTAGAATTAAATGTTGTTAGGGTGTAAAAATCCTGGATATGCTATATGTTTTAATCCGAGTTAGCCTAATGAGCAAACACTGCTATGGAAATTCCAAAGCAGTATGAAGGGTGAGGTCCTCAAAAAGTTTATAAAAAATGCATATTATGAAAAAACTCTGCAAGGATTTCACAAGTTTTTCACACAATACACTTGCACTTTAATTCCACTTTGTTGAAGTTCCTTTTATGTATCTGTTAATGATGAATGGTCATTTCTATTTATGCTTTACACATCATTATTAAGAAAGTAAAATTATACTGGCAGTTTCCCTATGTCTGTGATAGTGATATTTTAGTTAGTATTTATTGGAAAGCAGTAATTTAACAACCAATGGTTATTACATGAGTTAGCTTTTAAAGGCTTGTTTTATGAACTAAAAAACTTTTCATTCTCTTCAGTTTAACTTGTAAGCTTGGAGACTTTTTCTTTCTTTCTTTCTTTTGTTTTTAGTAAGGAACAAAGAGAGGAAAATCTAAAAGCATCCCTGTTATGGTTGCACTGAAGTTACTAAGTTAAAAAACAAGTTCAGCAAGTTTTAAAGAAAAGGCCTGTTAAGTAGAAGGCAAATATTTTCCTTAGTGCTGAGTGGAAAAGGGAAAGTTTCATATGACACATCAATGTTTGATCACTTCTCACCTGAAAGCCCTTTTAACTCAGAGCAAGACAACAGAGACAGAGTACAGAATGTAGAATGAGAATTTACATCAGCAAAATACGTCTTTCTCACAAAATCCAGGAAGAAGAGATGGTGCTGCTTTATTCAACACCTCCCTACTTTTTAAAGTAAAATCTAAATGCACACAATTACTTTAGACAAGTTTCTGGCTAGGGGACACCAGCAGGTGGCAGGGTGGTTAAGGTGCTGGACACTCCCACATGACTGACTATGGTTCGAGTCCTGGACCTGGTGGCTTGCTTTCTCACTTTCCTTCTTTCTTTCTCTGTGTGTGTCTCTCTCTGGTTAAATTAAAATAAATGAATGAGTAAATGAAATTAAATAATAATTCTTAAAAAAAGTTTTTGACTAAGATAGAACAATTAAGGATAATAACTAAAAAGAAGATGCAAAATACAGTGAGGAAGAGTGGAGAGGAAAGGCATTCTTGCAGGCAGCCTTGCTGTGCGTATGCGGTAGAGGCAGGTCAGCTCTCCCTGCCCTGAATATCATCTCACAGCATGGTGGAGCCCCCTAAGGCTTTACTTCTGGCAGACATGTGATGTCTGGGCACATCGGAAAGTGAAACAAGGCTGTTGGGCTGAGCCTCTAGAACAGAGAAGGATTGCTCTCAACAGTGGTTCAAGTTCCAATGACCTCAACTTGAAAAGGGGAGCATAAAGGTGTTCAGTGTTAGGGCTCAGAAAGTAATTATTAATGAGGAGGGTTGATTTCTACTAGTTGAGTTACCTCCAACCCAGCTTCAAAGGAAGATCACCCCAGGAAAACTAAATGAAGTCTTCACCCCTAACATGTATATAGGAAAATACTGGGATCCTAAACCTCTCTAATATGAACTTATTAAAAAAATAGCTAGGGAGGCCAGCAAGTGGCACGGTGGTTAAGGCATTAGACTCCCACATGGCAGACCATGGTTCGAGTCCCGGATCTGGTGGCTTGCTTTCTCACTTTCCCTCTCTTTCTCTCGCTCTTTCTCTCTCTGGTCAGATTAAAATAATAATAATAATAATAATAATAATAAATTAAAAACTTAAAAAAAAAAAGAAAAGCTAGGGACCAGCAGATGATGTAGCAGTTATGTCACTGGATTCCCACATGGACGACCATGTTTCAAGTCCTGGACCTGGTGGCTTGAAAATCTCGCCAGGACTTGTGTGTGTGTGTGTGTGTGTGTGTGTGTGTGTGTTTGCCTGAGATCACAAGAGGGAGAATGGACGAGAAGGGATGTGGCATGGCCATCCCCCCTGGGGAGTGATTTTTCACTTTCCCTCTGATGGTCTCTGTCTTCCTCTCTCTCTAGGGAGTGCATATGCCCTAAGGCACAGCCTCTTAAACAAACAAACAAACAAACAGACAGACATACAAACACTAGCTATACTGGCTGGAGGAGGACCAGTTTATCTCTATACACATAAACACACACACACAATGCATAGATGGACAGATGACAGATGATAGATAGATAGATAACATATAACCTACCACAATCTGGACAGAATCCTGTCCTTTAGCAACCCCTTAATGACTAAGGACCACATTGTTTTCAGGGGGCTTATTTATAATCTATACATCTATCATCTATCTTTCTCCTACTGAGCAAGGAATAGGAAATAGCGTAGAAAGCAAGGCTGGACGATGCGATGGTTTATCTCTATCACCAGGATACCGAAATGGAGGTTGACATTGACCGTGGAAGTGGAGTCACTATCCTGACACCTGTGTCCATAGAACGAGGCTTACATGATGCCGAAGTCTACGTGAGATATGCCAGACCTTGCTGAAAGACAGAATGATATGAAAACTTATGGTTTAAAAATAAATAAACAAGTAAAAACCTAAGGTTATGATATCACCCATTTACCCCTGAAAACATGTTCTCTCAGAGGGGTAAAAACAGGGACTACATATTTCATTCAGTGGTTAAATTAAAAACAACATGTAGTATCATTGTGGTAGTTGTGCCAACAAATTAGAATAGATATTCCAAAGCGTTGGCAAAGATTCTGGAAGACACGTGTAGTCCCAGCATTAAGCTTTATTTTGTAGTGTAGAGCTTTTGAGAAAGTGTGAGGAGGGAGTAAGGGGGCTTAGAGCAGCAGCTATTTACTGGGTAGTTCCGAAGAATTCAATACTTTAATGACTTCAATGCCTGCCAGGTGAAATAAGCTCTAACGAAATGAGTTAGCAGTTCCCAAATGTCTCCTCTTTCCTGAAAACTCAAATCAATGGTGTGCAGCGTATTTTTTATGTTTTAGTTCAATCAATGTATCTCAGCATGCATCCTTGATCATTCATCAGGTATTTATTTTACTAAACATTAATTTTGATGGTAGAAAAAGATCTTATAATGACTTATTTTGAAACTTTCTTTTTATCTCAGATGGAGAATCAATGTTGAATTATTATCAAATGACTTTTATAGGTCCAGATCAAGCTTTTATTTATGTAATGAAACTTTTCAACACATATATGTATTTGAAATATCTCAGGATCATTGTACATAACAATTTGGGAAGAATTCCCTTAGCATAGCATTTCCAAGCATGGTTTTTAAAAAGGCAATCAAAATAACTGATCATGACATTTTAAAATTACTAATAGGAAAGATTGCTTTTGTTTTCTCCACTGATACAATCGAGTTGGAAGAAATCAAGTTAAATGCACGGGTTCCTGAATTGAATTGACTTCATCTGTCGTTCTGGCCAGTCTGCCCAAATGGAGCAGGTGGCCTGAGCATCTGAAATAGAGCACTTGCATTAAGTTACTCTTTAGCATGGACGTGAAGGTTGCTCCTATCCTTTTGCAACTCCTTAGTGACTACGGACCACCTTCTCTGAGAGGCAACAAGGACTTGTGATCCTGGGAAATAAAATGATCCTGTCCAATCAGATGCCTTAAAGCTCCCTCAGCTACAGAAAGAAGGAAAAAAATGATCAGGGAACTTGGAAAATTTTCTCTTTGGAGAATAATGAGCAGAATTTCGTCCTCTCTCATGAAAGAGAAAGATGAGTAAACAAAACACCTTCGCTGCTAAATAGGCAGGTAAGTAAGTAGAGAGGGAACTATTCGTAGTTAACTAGACAGATAGATAGTGAGATAAATAAGTTACTAAAATCAGGCTTAGATCACCAATAAGTGATAAGAATACAAAATAAACTTGGTGTTCTTGCTTCGCTCCCTTCCAGTCATTTTCATTTAGTTCTTTCTTTTCTGAGTCCTCCTTTCTTCTTCATTTCAATCTTTCTCCTTCTCTTCTTTTTTTTCCCCTATCATTATCTCTTCCTCCTCTCACTCTGCCCTCTCTCCTTTCCCCTTTTGTTCTTTCTTCCCTACTTCTCTTTCCCTTTCTTTTCTTTCTTCTTTAAGGTTTTTGCTACAGGGCAGGTGCAGTCACCAGAGAGAGACAGTGAGAGCAAAAGGAAGAAATAGCACCCCACGAGGTATGGCCACACTGCAATCCCTTTTCTTCCATTCCTCTGTAATAATTTTGGGCATATGTACACGTGGCCAGTGTGAATTTCAAGCTGCCTGGTCTGGTACTTGAACCACAGTCTGCCATGTAGGAGTCCAGAGCCTTAACCATTATGCCATCTGTTGGTCCTTCTCTTTTCTAATTCAGAGCCTTAACCACTATGCCACCTGCTGGTCCCTCCTTTCTTTTCTAATTCCAGACACAGGATACTTTTTTAATCCTTTCTCTCCTTTTTTAATGGTTTAGCACATATAACAAAGTACAATGCTGGAAATTCAGGAGAGTTTTGTGGGGTAGAGGAGATAAGGGTGTTTAGGAAAGATTTTACAATGCGGCTATTATAAAAAGATTTAGAATGTTGCAATATTCAGCTTTTCTATACTTAAGATCATTAGAAAACATGTAGAATATAAAAAGGGTACAGATTAAACTAACTGTGCCTTAGTGCTGCTAACTAATTAAACTAAGTGAATGCTCATGATTTGTTTTATCATTGTTGCATTAAGAAAATTTCTCAAATGGAAGATAATTACAGCAGAAGCCTAATTAGATGCTAACAGATCATACTTTTCTGTTCTGATGCATTAACGATTTCTTTTGTGTTATAATTGTTATATTCATCAGGGCGTGTTAAGTGTTTCTTTCGCAATATTCATGTGGATAATGCATATTGCAACGTGGGAATGTGACTGAAGAGTGAGCCAGTTTGAAATGAGTTTGATATTTCTAGTTGAATTCATTGCAGTTTTATTATCTACATTACGAAAAATTTCTAAAACATTTGGCACTACGCTTAGTGTTAGCAACAACATATCTTTTGAAAATCACACCTTTCCCTTGTCTATTCAACTGAAAATCACAAGAGTACTTGTATTCATGCACTAATTATTCTGTGATGACTGTCAAGTCAAAAAAAATCATATAATATTGTCACTTTTATCCTGTAATTGAAAAAAACAATAGGTTAAATTCTGACATCCGACCTTGAATCTGAAATAACAAAGGAAATTAGTAGCCACCAGTTAGCACAGCTATATCAACTACATAGAGTCCCTGATTTTCAATGGTTTACTTACATTTTTTTTGACTTTAGAATGGTATAAAAGTGGCACACATTCATTAGAAACTGTACTTTGAAATTAGAATTTTAATCTTTGATCCCGCCCCCAAGTTAGTGATGTTTGGTAACAATACTCAGTAGTAATACCAGGCAGCATCTCTGAGAAGCAGGTCCCAGTCAGTCGCTGGGGCATGAAGGCAAATGGCTGATTCTCTGCAGTGCGTTGTGCGGCCAGTGTTTTTGGACACTGTGTTTGTGGTTTTGCACAGCATCGCATCTACTAAATGCCTATTTGTATATAGTATTCAGCATTGTTATACATTTTGTGTCTCTGGAATCCATCGTAGTTCTATTTCCGACCTAGAGGCTTAAAACTCATGCTGAACGCCTGTGTGTGCATGCTCAAGATCCTGAGAGGAGGGGAACCAGCAGTTAGCGTAATGGCTATGTCGCTGGACTCCCACGTAGTCGACCGCGGTTCGCGTCTCTGACCCGGTGGCTTACAACTCACGCCGGGCGCGTGTGCGTGCGTGCCCAGGATCCCGAGAGGAGAATGGAGGAGAAGGGATTGCGGCGTGACCATCCCACCTGGGGGGTGATTTCTCGCTTTCTGTCTCTATGTCTCTCTGTCTGTCTGGCGAGCACACGCGCCTTATAGCGAAAAACCTCTCCAAAAAAAAAAAAAAAAAAGATCCTGAGAGGAGAATGGAGGAGAGCGCACTCACCCTATAGCTAAAATCTCTTTAAGAAAGACAAGAAAAGATAAAGTATGAATGTGTATCCATTGATAAAATGGTATGCTTTTTAAAAACATTTACTTACTTCTATAGAGTTCATGCTCACCAGAGACAGAGACAAAGTGAAAGTGAAAGTGAGAAAAAACCCCTGAGGGGATGGCCACTCTGCAATCTCTTCTCCTGCATTCTCCTCTCTGGATTGTGGGTATGTGCTCATAGATGCCTGGCATGTCTTCCAAGACTCAAACTACACAATTGGCCATATGGGATTCAGTTGCCTTTACCTCCACACCATCTGCTGGTCCAAAATTGTATATTTTAATCACAGCCATCTTCAAACTTGAAAAACCAAGAGGGAATAAGAAAGAAAATAAATGTAACACTTACAATGCCTAGACACATTTGTTTTTTTGCTTCTCAGTTCACTAGTCATTTCACTCCCTATATAGATGCAGAGCATCTCTAACACAAAAGTACATTTGGAAGTAAAACTATCTGCTAAGAGTAGTATGCCTTTCGAATATTTCTCTCAGTCTTTTTTCAAAAAATTGTCTAAGTAATATTTTCATGACCCAGAATCACATATTTTAGCACTTTGTATAGAACATAGATGAGGTAACACACATGTATGATATTTTTACATTAAATTTGTATGCAAAAATAGACATTGCAAAATCCTTACACTAAGACTCATGCGTTTCTTTCAAACTCTTGTTAGACTGTAATTCATCTGAATTTATATTCCATTCTATTATCTTGTTTCTTCTGGTTTTCTGCCCGAAGTAGATTAGATCTGTTCTTTTTCCTTTGACACGAAAGAGAGCAGGGGATAGGGAAGGTGAAATGGTGTAGCTTGCAGCAACCACACTACGACTAGCAAAAATAATAAGTCAGCCAAGACCAGCTTTGGAGTAAAGATGTAGAACATTACGCTATAAAATCACTTCCAGAGAAACTAAGAACCTGCTCACCTCCATAAACGGTGAGGGTTAACATGGAGAGGAGAATTTAACATACAACCTGTTAAAACTTAAACATGTTCAGGCAAAACAAACACAAAAGCACAAAACCCACAGTAAACTCCACATAGGCAAGGCTGGAAAATGCTTCCTCTCTAGGGCTTGCGGTACTGGTCTGAAGGGTCAAGGCAGAGTTAGACTTGCTTCTTGTAGGTTTTAGTACCCAAGGAAGTCCAACATTGCGTGTGGGTGTGGTCGCATGTTTGCACGTGTGCATGTGCTCGTGTGTTGGATAGTTGGCATAGTGATGGGGATTGATAGTACATAACAGGAAGAAACTTCAATGATAAGCAAGTAGTAACATTATAGTGATTAACAGGTACATTCCTTTTATTTTTATTTTTATTTTTATTTTTATTTTCAGTTTGTATAGGGCACTTGGACTCACCTAAGAGAGACAGAGAGAACTGGAAAATGAGAAATCATCCCCCAGTAAGGAAGGCCTCGACACAATTCCTTCTCCTCTGTTCTCTTCTTGGGATTTTTGGGCAAACACTCAGTGAGATTTTTCAAGTCATCAGGTCAAGGACTCAAACTGCGCAATTGGCCATGTAGGATCCAGCTGTCTTAACTTCCACACCACCTGCTGGTCCAATAAGCCCATTCTTATTTTTTTTTCTTTGAAAGATATTTTTGCTATAGGGCATGTGCACTCATCAGAGAGACAGAAAGCAAGAAATCACCCCCTGGGGGGATGGCCATGCTATAATCTCTTCTCCTCTATTCTCCTCTTGGGATTTTGAGCATGCACACACACAGCATGAGTTTTAAGTCGCTGACAATGGCTGACAATGTGGGAGTCCAGCAACATAACCATTATGCCATCTGCTGGTCCCATCAATGGGTCCATTCTTAAGAGGTTCCTGCACAGTAAGAAAGCAACTAAAATTTAAGATATAGTCTTTTTCTTTTTTGGAGAGGTTTTTGCTATAGGGCTCATGCACTCACCAGAAAGACAGAAAGAGACAGAGAGACAGAAAGCGAGAAATCACCCCCCGCCCCCGGGGGGATGGCCACACCACAATCCTTTCTCTTCCATTCTCCTCTCAGGATTTTTGGCATGCACGCACACATGCCCAGCATTAGTTTAAGCCATTGGGCCTAGGACTCGAACTGTGGTCAACTACATGGGAGTCCAGCGACATAGCCATTATGCCAACGGCTGGTCCCAGCAAGATATAGTCTTTAGAGGGAGTTATTAATATTAAGAATAGAATTAAGTTCGAACTAAGGAGTTAGGATTTATGAAATATTTCTGATTCTAAAGAGGGTTCTAAATTGGAGGGTTAGGTAGGGAGAGTAGAGTTAAGAGCTCATAACTAGGGTTCATCAAGTACTGTAGGGCCATTAGGGACAGGTCACAACTAGGTGACAAAAAGACTCTAAAAAACCCCAATGGCAAGTAGGCTTATTCTTCTTGTACCATCTGCAACACTAGAGTTGATTCAGGACCAACATGCAGAAAAGGGACATCAGGAACTTAGCAAATGACTGCCAAGGAAGGTGTGGGCTGGCATCATTCACTTTGATGAGGCAAGCATAGATAATTTCTTCTTTCTCTCCCTTCCTTCCTTCCTTCTTCCCTCCCTCGTTTTTCATTGTAGTTATTACTTTACCATCTATAGTCATTTTCATAGCCCATTATAGCTTTGCCCAGTGCCCATCATTTTTTGTGCTGTTATTTGCAAATATATAATATTAATACACAGATATTTTGTTTTTCTATGTTATAGGCACAATAATACTCTCTCTGTATGTATATTAATATATGATTTTATACAATTTTTTATTATTAAATCAGTTGATAGAATAAAGGAGAAAATAGGACTCATAGTGTGATTTATAATGATATAATATTACTTTTATTGTTGCTCATCATGTGGATTTGCAGTTATTATCTGGAAGTTACTTACTTCAGCCTGAACGCTTCATTAGTCTTTCTTTTAAGGAGATGTACAAGAAATTATTTTTAAACTAGTTTTTCAATTCATTTTCCATTTGTGGGTCCAGCAGTTGGCATAATAGCTATTTGCTGGAATCCCATGGAGTTGACCGCATTTCGAGTCCCGGACCCGGTGGCTTAAACTCACGCCAGGCTTGTGTGTGTGCATGCCCAAGTTTCTGAGAGAAGAATGGAGGAGAAGGAATTGCGGTGTGGCCCACCCCCTTGTGGGTTGATTTTTTACTTTCTGTCTCTCTGTCTATCTGGTGAGCACACATGCTCTATAGCAAAAACCTCTCCCAAAAAAAAAAAAAAATAATAATAATAAAATTTCCATTGGGTTCTCTCGGTTCATGTATATCCAGGAAATTAGTTATTTTGCTTTCACTTCTAAAAGATAACTTTGCTGGATATATGATTCTTGATTGATATTTCATTGAGCATTTTGAATGTGTTATCCCACCTCTTTCTGGACTCCATTATTTCTTACAAGAAGTCAGCTGTTAATCTACTGACATTTCTTCATAAGTGATGTATCATTTTCTCTTGTTTCTTTCAAGATTACTTCCATGTCTGACTTTTAGGAATTTTATTATGATGTATCTGTTTGTAAGTCTGCATTTTTCCTATTTGAAATTCTTTGAACTTTGTGAGTATGCAGGTTATTGCATTTCAATAAATATGGAACATTTTCAGTGATTGTTTATTTGAATATTTTTTCATTTCCTTTCTCTCTTTCTTTTTGATATTCCTGCTATGCGTATGTTAGTGTACTTAACGATGTCTTATATTTTTCTGAGGTGCTGTTTATTTTTCTTCACTCTATTCTCTCTCTGTTTTTCAGTTCATATAATTTCTACAGATCTATCATCAAATTTGATTGTTTTTCTACCAGTTCAAATCTAATGTTGAGACTGCCCCTCAGTGAATTATTTACTTATTTTTAAAATAATTTTTCACTTCAAAATTTCCAATTGGTTCTTTTTTGTAATTTTAAAATCTCTGTTTAGATATTCTCTCTCTGCTGAGACATTGCCATCACACCTTCCTTTGCTTCTTTAATCATGCTTCTTTTAGTTCTGTGAACATATTTATCATAACTACTTTGAAACCTTTATCTATTAATCCAACATTGTGTCACTATTTCAGGCAATTTATCTGTCCATTGCTTTTGTTTGTTTGTTTTGTTTTGTTTTTCTTTTCAGTATATGAGTCATATTTTATTGTTTCTTATCAGGTCTCATAAATTTTTATTCGAATATGGACATTTTAGATAATATATTATAGTAACTCTGGGTATTGTGTTCTTTTTCCCCTGTGGGGATTGTTGTTTGTTTATTTCTTTTAAGCTACTGGTTGAATTATTTTTTTAAGGTCTTTTTTCTCCATACTGTTAAGCCTGTGATGCTGCTCCTCAGGGAAGTATAGCTTTGGTTTTTCTCAATGGTTCTAGTAGGGCTCTCTTATACTCTATCTATGACCATAGTGAGTTGTTAAATTCCATGAATTGCCTACTCACTGCTTTATCATTTTCAACAATTCCACTTGCACATAATCCTTTACGAACAAATTCAACCAAAACATGGCTTCTTCAAATGAATAGTTTCTGAAGTCAGTGTTTAATATTTCTTCAGATCCCAGAATGAGTCCTCAAGCTGCCTGAAACCAGGTTCTCTCATACCAACTACCCCTCTACAATCCAGACTATATTTTTATTAGATTCACAAGTTACTTTTTATCATAACCTTTTGTATTTTTTAAGAGATTTTTTGCCTTAGGTGCATGCGCTTGCTTGAGAGAGACAGAGACAGTGAGAAATATTCCCTCAAAGGATGGCCATGCTGCAATCCCTTCTCTTTTCTCCTCCTGGGATCTTAGGCATGCATGCACACATGCCTGGCATGATTTTCAAGTCACTGGGTCCAGGACTTTAACTGAGGTAGGCCATGTGAGAGTCCAGCAACATAACCACTACTCCACCTGCTGGTTCCACTTCTCCTATTCTTGAGAGTATTCTTAGGGTTAAATTTCCCCATGCTCATTTGCAAATAAAATGGGTTCCTCTGGGGAGAGAATAGAAACTATCTGTTCTGTGTCTTGTTTCTATTCCCAGGCAAAATATCTGAAAGAGAGTTCTGCAGCTTAAGATGGGGACAATGGCAAGGCAATGTCCTTTGATCCTATTAATGACAATAATTTGATATTTTGAAAATAACAAATTGCATCTAAATTTTTTAATGCTCAAAGTTAACTTTACAATATTAGCTTATATATTTGCTTTGGTTAAAAACAATAAAAAAAACCCAAAGCTCTGTTTCTAAAAACATTTTAGAAGTGGATTATATGTTACAGAAATCATATACTTATGTGTCCTGAAGGTATATAGGCATTATACGTGTTAAATTTGCTTTTTGTTCTTTTCCTGTCTTGTTTTTTCAGGTGTAGAAATGGCAGTGATTAAAATATACAATTATATTATCATTATCATTCATACATAATCTTAAAAATAGTTTGTTTGTTGAACATTCATTGTAGGTGCTGTCTGATTTATGATGGAGTTATGTCTGTATACACCCAAAGGAAGTTCAAAATATCCTAAGTCTAAAACGCATTTTGATAGAATTAACCTACTGAATTTCACAGCATAGCCTTGTTTATCTTTCTTTAAAATAAAAAAAATTCCAGAGTCCATGTGCACTGATAAAGAGAGGTAAAAAGAATGAGAAAGCATCTCTTCTCCCATGGGTAATGGCCATGTTGCAATCCATTCTCTCCATATCTCTCTCCTTTGGGGATTTTGGACATAAATGCACATGCCACTGTTATGTTTTTCAAGCTTCTGGATCCAGGACTTGAATTGCGCAGTTGACTCTGTGGGATCCGATCACTTTAACCACCAGGCCATGGGCTGGCACAAGTCTCACCTATTTTAAATGTGCTCAGAACACCTGTCACCCATAGTTGGACAAAATTATCTAACACAAAATGTGTAATACAATGCTAAATACTATACACAAATAGGCATTTGGTAGACATGATGCTATGCAAAAACACAAACACAGTGTACAAAACATGCTGGTCACACAATGCACTGCAGAGAATCAGTCATTTAGCTTCATGACTCTGTGGCTGACTGGGACCTGCAGCTCACGGATGCTGCCCGGTATTAAGTGAGAGTATTTTACAGAATATTGCTAACCTGGGGAAAAAAATCAAAGATCAAAATTAAAAATTCAGCGTAGAGTTTCTCCTGAATATGTGTTACCTTCCTCCTTCTCTCTCCATGTCAAAAATCTCCAGAGGATAGCAAGGAGAAAATATATTTAGTGATTGCTTGCAGGAAAGTGGCTCATTCTATTGTATTTAAACTTCAAAGACAGTGTGACACCAGCTACATTTAGATTATGTAGTGCTCATGATCACTAGGCCGTATATAGATAAGGAAACTGAGGCTCATGGAGGTGAGATCATTGCTCGTGGTCACATGACTCGCAGCGGTAAAGCCAGCATTCAAAATCCAGTCTGTCTACAAACGTCTGCTCTTGGCTGTTACGTCATTCTTCTGATCATATCAAGCTGCTCTTGGCCTCTGAATAAATTGCAAACGTCTCAGCCCAATCTCTAAATCTTCCTTAATCTGGAAACTACCAACTTCTCTAATCTTAACATTATGACTCTTAACTGCAGTGTCCATGGGAATTTCGTGGGACTGCTGTGTTCCTTGGTTTTGAATCTTGCTTTTCCAAGGACCTCAGTTCATTTATCTGGATAAGTCTCATTGGTGGGGCCTTGGCAGACAGTGGCTAAATTACTTTGTTTTGGAGGGGATTTTCCTAGCTTGCATGACAGTTTTCATGATTTTTTTTTTTTTTTTTTTTTTTTTTTTTTTTTTTTCTGCATGACTCCTCTGAGTTCTGTCTGTCTGCCAGGGCACCTGCCTGTTACCATTTGCGGGGCCTCTTTGACACTGCCATCTGTCTTCCTGCCGAGATTTCCACCTAGAGCTTGCCAACACATTCCCCTCATACTTGGTTCCGCTTGAGTGCCTGAATTTACATTGCCTTTTGATGGGTCTTCGCTCAACTTCGGTCACACTCTAATTGATTGGTCTAGTTTTCGGGTTCTGGCTGTCTATGCCCGCTCCCATAACCGAAGGAGGCATGTGTGTGAAACCACGATTGTATAGCAAATGTGGTAAGTTCATGACATAGCAGGGATGGCTGGCCTGAGAGTTTGTAGAGAGGAGAGAAAAGCGAGAGGTCATTTGTATATGCTCAAGTAAGTTCAAATTTGTGACAGTAAAAGGAAAAAAAGCTTGAGAAGGAGAGAAGATTCAAATAACACGTTTTCAGCTGCTGTGCTGTGTTTTTATGTCTGCTCTGAGGAATGGTGGTTAGAACCTGGTTAATTAAGTCAACATATACAGTCACCCTTGCAGCCCAAGCTGGCTCCTGCCTCTTTTCAGGCCACCTCCCCCAAAGTGGGAACCAGCTCATCTCTACATTGGCAGACATGGAAAGATTCCTCTCTGTGACCCAGTGCTAAGGTGACAGTGACTCATAAAACACCACTAATTTAAAACTCACACCAAAAAATACATAATGTAATTCCTACCAGTCATTTTGGAAAATACATATAAGTCTCCTTACTACATATTTTCCCTATTACATATTATATCCTAGGTATTTTCTCTAGTCAGTTGTAGTGAAAAATATCACTGATAAAGCCAAGAAATGTAGTAAAATAATAGAAATGCTTATAAGTTACTAAAATGAATAGTATGACTTGTTTATGAACATTTTATACCCCTGACATATCTTCCTTTATTCTTATGAGCAGTAATTGATTAATATTGCTTTCCAAGAAAGAAAACTGACCATGCAAAGATAATGGAATAAAATGATAGAAATAGTAGTTCTTCAGTATAGTGAGAGCAAATGCAGAATAATAGCTAAAAGAAGGCAAGGACACTAACTTTTTCTCTTTTTTTAATAAGTCATTGATATATGAACCTATACCATGAAATTTGAAATGAAAACTCACTACCTGTCCATATGGTTACTACTAATATGCATACACACAGATAATACGGGAATAGAAAATGTAAGTTCCAATAGTAAAACTTTCATAAAGGGTGAATTAAAACCACCAAATCACAATTGTTCTTGTTATATAAGACGGTTGGTTTGTGTATGCTAGAATGAGGACACCTGTGAGTTTGGATTAACCAACTGAAAATAATTTTATAACTAAAAAACCTAACCTACTGTAAATAAACAAATACTTTATATAGTGCCGTGTTGGAGTAATCTGAAAGTTTTAAAACACAGCAAGGAATGTAAGACACAGTAGGTGAAAACAAATGTCTAATATTCATGGTAACTATTTGTTTATCTTTCTCTGGTTGCTTTGCTGCTGGCATGATAAGAAGCCGATGTAGTGGTTTACTGGGATAATTCCTGAGGGATCTTTCTAAAAACATAGGATTTGGCAGAGGTTTGTAAATAGACCTGTATTCCTTCCTTTTCTTTACAGTTTCAAAGAACTGTGAATTAGGACTTCTCACAAAGGAAAGAATTTTTAAGTTCTAAACATTTTTACTTCCTTTTTTTTTTGGGGGGGGGGAAGTTTTTGCTATAGGGCATTTGCACTCACCAGAAAGACAGAGAGAGGCAGAGAGACAGAAGGCGAGAAATCACCCCTCAGGGGGGATGGCCACACCGCAATCCATTCTCCTCCATTCTCCTCTTGGGATCTTGGGCACGCACACACAGGTGCCTGGCGTGAGTTTAAGCCACTGGGTCCAGGACTCGAACTGCGGTCGGCTACATGGGAGTCCAGCGACATAGCCATTATGCTAACTTCTGGTCCCTAAATTTTTACTTTCTGAAGAAGTATGAAATGAATTATATATTTTTTAAAAAGTCAATATCATGTTAGAAAGCTTGGTATTTTCTAGCACAGTTCTAAGTCTCTGGTAAAAAGTCAATAAATATTGGGACCAGCAGTTAGCGTTATGGCTATGTCGCTGGACTCCCATGTAGTCGACCACAGTTCAAGTCCCAGACCTGCTGGCTTAAACTCACGCCGGGTGCGTGTGCGTGCGTGCCCAAGATCCTGAGAGGAGAATGGAGGAGAAGGGATTGGGGCATGGCCATCCCCCCAGGGGTGATTTCTTGCTTTCTGTCTCTCTGTCTCTCTCTGTCTGTCTGGTGAGCGCACACGCCCTATAGCAGAAACCTCTCCAAAAAAAACAATTCAATAAATATTTATTGGATGAGAATGGATTCTCTGTACCAAAGTCAGCTGGTGAAATAGGTTAAAATCTATGAACTTTTCATGGAATCTGGATTTGGATAAATTTGAATAGGAAAGTCTTCTAGAGGTTTATATGAAGTTTCTGATTTGGCAGCCCTTTAATCAGTAGTGTGGTGTATAAATACAAATAAAGGTATAGAATGTAAGCTTATGGCATGGGATGGAAAGGATGTGATCTGAGTTATCTTAAGGTCTTTTGCTATTGATTGTCAGCAGGTTCTGGCTTCAGTGGTTCTCTCAGTAATGAAGGACCTCTACTACGTTGTACCATAGAAATAGTTGACTGAGAGCCAGCTTATTTTAGCAGTGAACAGGAACCAGGATGGTATAGCATTTATGCTTTTTCTACAACCAGTTGAAACAAAAACCTACGTTCAGCTAGAAATCCTCCTTTGTTTGGCCTGTGCTATAGAGAAGTGTTGTCCCACGCATGAGGAATGCATTCTGATTGGTTTACAACCAGCCACAGTAGAACTGTAATTCTTGTGAGTAATTAGTTCATATATGAATAAGTAATGGGGTTCTAGTCAATGAATCAAAAGGAGTATCTTGCACCAAAACTCTGGGCATGGAGGTTCCCTTGAATCTAAGAGAAGACCATGGAGGAACTTGTTTCTACCTCCTCTGGAAGTAGGGGAAACTGAATGTGATGCCTGAATTTGCTGAGCCATTGTGTGACCACGAGAGGAGGCAGCTGTGGACAATGTGATCGTTGTTATATCAGAAAAGTAAGGCATGGGACCAGTGGGTGGAATAGTGGTTGGGGCACTCGATTCCCACATGACTGACTGAGGTTTGAGTTCTGAAGCCAGTGGCTTGAAACTCACACCGGGCGTGTATGCACGGGTGCCCAAAATCTCAAGAGGAGCATGGAAGAGAAGGGATTGCTGTGTAGCCATCCCCCATAGAGAGTGACTTCTCACTTTCACTCTCTGTCTCTCTGGCAAGTGCATGCAACCTATAGCAAAAATCTCTCCAAAAAAAAGAAAAAAGAAAAGAAAGAAAGAAAAAAGAAAAGTAGGGGAGAAAAGGAAATGATTCCTTGATACCATTGCTGAGTGAGTGAATCCCTATTTCTGGACTCACTAGTATATGAAACAGTGTTATCTACTTTAGGTACTGGAGTTGAACTTTCTAGTTAGCATAGTTAGCCAGATTCAGCAAATAAAAATATAGGATATGCAGCAATATTTGGATTTCAGAAAGACATTGAATACATTTTTAGTATATGTATGTCCAATGTGATGTTTGTCTCATGCGATATTTAAGACAAGAAGTTATGCAGTGTTCATCTGAAGCTTGAATCTAATTAGGCATCTTACATTTTATCTGGAAGCCCTAAGCTTGCAGTAGTGAGCAGTCTACTTAATTGGGTAACAAAAGGATTTTCTTGAGGCCTGTTGGGTATATTCTTTCCAAAATTAAACCAAAAGAGTTATCAATCATAGCTTGCATATAATATTTAGAACCAGCTTCATATTCTCAAGAACAAATAAAAAATGCCTAGAATACTTTTCTTCTTGAGGCCTGCCAATGAATCCCCACCTAAATTAGAAATTTTATCATAATTCAGATTAATAGAGGAAAGAGACAGATCTTTGTTAAAATCTCAGCTTCTTTACTTACTACCTATGTGGCCATTAAAAAATGATCTGAGTCTAAATATCTCATCATGTGGTTATAAAAAATTAATAAGATTGGGACCAGCAGATGGTGTAATGGCTACATCGCTGGACTCCCATGTAGTCAACTGCAACTCGAGTCCCAGACCTGGTGGCTTAAGCTCACGCCGGGCACGTGTGCATGCATACCCAAGATCCTGAGAGGAGAATGGAGGAGAAGGGATTGTGGCCATCCCCCCTGAAGGGTGATTTCTTGCTTTCTGTCTCTCTGTCTCTCTCTGTCTTTCTGGAGAGCTCATGCTCTCTATAGCGAAAACCTCCTCCCCACTCCCCCCAAAAAAAGACAGATTGTAAGAAGTACCTATTATGTCAGGCACATCTGACTGGCTCAGACAAGGCTTCTTCCCTTTAATGGTTGTGAAGAACTGTTCTCATATAGGTCTTATATGAATATGCAATAGAAACACATTCATCTAACCCAACACCTGGCCCCTTCTTCCCTCTCTGTAACTTGAACAGAACGACTGGAATAAAATATAGACAAAGGAGGTGACTTGTGGAGTGAGGAATCTGTGTTACTTTACTATATAACTGAGTTTTATTTGTTTTACTAATTTGTGCATTTTTCCCCTTTTATTTTCTTAGATTTTTGCCATAGGGTGTGTGTACTCACTGGAGAGAGACAGAGAGAGGGAAAGTGAGAATTCACCCCTTGTGAGGATGGCCATGCTACAATCCCTTCTCCTCCATTCTCCACCTCAGATTTGGGACATGCACGCACATGCACCTGGCAGTTGCAAGATGGCAGATTTGAGACTCAAAGTATGGTCGGCCATGTGGGAGTCCAGCACCTTAACCACCACACCACCTGCTGGTCCCAAATAGCTGAGTTTTATGGTTGACACAGGGGCTGACACTTATGAGGGCACATCAAAGAATTTTGTTAAAAAAAATGCAATTGAAGTATGAGTTTTCTTTAGTACAAAAAATGTTGAAATCTATGCATAGTTTTCTCATAACACACATTTTCCAGAAATTTTTTGGATGACTCCTCATGTGAAATTGCTTGTAAGTGCTGATATTATAATGATTTGATATTGCTATTATTAGATAAAAAGAAAATAATAGTTTTGTGTTTTCCTGGAGGGTTGGACTGTCATATTCTGAGCATCTTCAGGCACAGCTGGTACCACACACTCAAATGCTACTTAACGAAACACACATAGTCTTAGAATTTGGTTCTTGCTTCATGGGCAATGAATAAATCATCCTAACATGTTGCTTCATATTCAAATTGTTATGCCCTTATTGTGATTTTATATATTCTTCTGTTGTGCTTAAAAAAAAAAGGCTGTTCTCTATGAGAAAAATATAGAGCTTGCAGAATGACAGCTGTGATGTCAAGTCTTAGTATAGTCTATGATCCTGGAAAAGAGAGTTGGAGAGGGAGGGAACAGCAGCTGCCCTCCAGCAGTTGAAGTGCTGTCACATGGGAGGCACACTTGCTCATGCTTTAGTCTCCAAAAGGCAGAACATGAGTTGAGGAGTAGCAGTTAAAGAAAGGTATAACCTTTCTTTCTTTCTTTCTTTCTTTCTTTCTTTCTTTCTTTCTTTCTTTCTTTCTTTCTTTCTTTCTTTTTCTTTCTTATTTATTTATTTTTCTTTTTGAGAGACTTTTGTTATAGGGTGTGTGTGCTTGCCAGGTAGAGAGAGAGGGAGAGAAAGAAAGTGAAAAATAACCCCACAGGGATGAGCATACCACAATCCCTTCTCCTCTCTGGATTTTGGGCATACACACACACTCACTCGGCATGAGTTTCAAGCCACCGGATCGTGGACTTGAACTGCGGTTGGTCATGTGGGAGTCCAGTGCTCCAGCCATTATGCCACCTGCTGGCCCTGGTACAGTCACATTTAAATTATCAAACCTGCCCAGTACTGCCTAGCCTTGAATGTGGTTGTGGTCTCTTCTACTAAAATGTCTAATCAGACTTTGCTGACCTTTTATCAGGAATATTATAGCAGCAACTATAGCTCTGTTTTTTTATCCCCCTTAACTTGTAAGATAGGAATATTAATCTCAATTTATCAACTCACGCATGAGAGATTTGATGCAGCTTAACCTAAGAAGACCCTTTTGTTAGTTGTTAGGCAGTTGTAAAGCACGAGCTGCAGTGGCCTTCAAACTTTGCTGTGGAGCAGAATTGCCTTGGGAGCGTTGAAGAATCTGAATGCCAAGGCCACATCTGCAGAGATGGGTGTGGGGTATGGCCAGAGTGCCAGGACTTCTCCCAAGCTCTCCAAGCAATTTTAATGTTCAGCAAGTTTGAGAACCACTGAATTCATGTACAAGTTAGACTCACGATTCTAGATTCAAGTTCGGAAACCGATTTGACTAAAACATAGAATGCTGGGCAAACTCTTTTCACTTCTCCTGGTACCATATTACTTATTTACTAGAAAGAGATCAAATGCATACTTTTAGAGCAACTTCCTTGAAAATTGTAAAATCTAGAGTAGGTGAACCTTAAAGGTTTATGAATGAAAGAAATGGCACTTCATCACCTTCTACAAAGACAGGAGGATTTCTGTTTGGAGACATGGGGATTATTAGCACTCTTGCTCAGTTTTAATGGCAGCCACAGACTGTCAACATGAGACATTTTTTATCTCTCAGAGGTATCAACAGTATTTGGATGGCCAGTGATTTCAGCAGCCTTCTGCTTAAAAACAGGCATACATTCCGGCTGGACAGTGGCACAGCAGTAAAATACAGCATGCTACAAGGCTTACCCGCAGGGAAAGCTGCTGTGTTTGTGTCTTGAGAACTCCCTGAGTATTTTCGGTACTCAAGTGTGTAATTCTGGCTGGCTGAAGCTGGTGTTGGAAGCTAGCAGCAAGACCCTGTTGGGGGGTGCTGTCTCACTGTCTAGCTCTCTTACTCATGGATGAAAATAAATCAATAAGCTCTAATAAAACAGACAAATAAAAAAGGGCATATGCCCTCATTTGAGCAGAACCTGAAAGAAGACAAAAATGGGTTTCTTTGCTTTCCCATAGTTCTGGAAGTCACTTTACGATCAGAATTGGAGGCATGTGATGGACGACCGGACAGCCTTCTGGGTGTTTCATGAAGATGGCTATGCTTTTTATAGTCTTTTGAGTTTACTGTTTATCATATCGCTCAGTGCCTTGCTTCCCAAGAATTTTCCTAGCCGAACTCAGGACAACTATGTCCTTTGGTCTTGACATTATTTATTCCCAAATAAGACTATATATCTATTACTGGTCAGCAACTGAACCTAGTCAGGTAATAATAAGCAGGACTTCAATTTCTTATTTTCCTGCAAGGAAATTTAGGGAGAACTCCGATTATTTATTTTTCTCAAAGATGTTATTTATATTTCAAATCATTCATATTTTTAGGTGAAATTTTATTTGCTATACACCACACAGAGACTTAGTCAAAGAAGGCGAACTACTGTGAAGCATAAAGCAACAACATTTTATGGACAGATTATAATCCAGTGATTATTATTTTTATGTATGAAACTTTTTATTTCTACAAGGGATAGTACTTTTGAAAGGATGGCCTTCTAGTAATACTTCATGGATTTCTAATCTAAAACAAAAGCAGTTTTCCAAAGACCAGCTAGTATGTACACATGTCAAGATCAATCACCAGTTAAAACTAAAAAATAAAAATTTTACTAGGAGAAATTTTGGGAATTTTGTATTCCTTGTGAAAGTTAAAAATGTTCTGGCTCCCTATCCGGATATCAGACTTGACATGATTACTCTGGTGTTCACATAAATGCTATTAGTGTAGTATGGAAGTGAAAAAGAAGTTTTTTTCTTCTTTTTTTTTTTTAAATAGGGAGAGAAACAAGTCACTAAGGATCATAGGTCACTATGTTCATGACAAATCACAGGAGGTGGCTCTATAAAGGTTGTGAAAACTAGTTTCTCACTGCAGGAATTGGGTTGGGTCCCCCTTCACCCTCCTTCTCAAACACAAATATTTTCATATAATAAAAGCTTGTTTCCCTATGGTTATAACCCAGCCCCCATTCCTCCGACACCACCATTTTAAAGAGCTTTACCGCTCGGGTTTCTCCCAAGTTCCTAGGCTCTCTTTCTGGTCAGTGTCTTCTAAGAGGTGGGACGTCCCTTTGGGGACTCACGCCGGGTGAGGGGGACATAACACTTACTAGGACCCAACCCGGGCAGCCAGCGGCCGGAGCATGCGCTGAGAGTTTGTAGAGCTGGCCCTGGCTGCAGCCGCTGCCTCGTCCGGACTTGGCGAGGGCTTGGGAGGGACAGCGGCGCTGGGAGGTGGCTTAGCAGAGACTTTCCAGCAACTGCTGCCCAGGACTTTTTTTTTTTTTTTTTCTTTTTCCCAGGAGGCGGCGACGGCGGCGACCGGGGGAGAGGAAGAGAAGGAAGCGTCTGCAGCTTGAGCCAATGCAGCTCTTCGGCTCCCCGGGTGGAGCGCCTCTGCCCCGATGAGACCCCGCCGTGCGTTCCCAACTGTCCCCCGCCAGGAGTGGGGCAAGGAGACCAGAAGCGACGGTGAGTGGCCGCGCGTCTCTGGTCGTGCCTGCCCGCTGTCTCCGCAGCTCGCCAGCGCAGTGTGCTAAACTACTTAAAGGCTGGCGGTGGAGCTCCCGGCCGCCGGCGCTTCCCCCCGCGCCCTGCCGGGGGCGCGCGGACGCGGTGGCGGGGCGGGTGACCGCGCTCGCTTTGTGCTCGGCGGGCAGCTTGGAGCTCCGGGTCGCTGCAGCGGCCAGAGGCAGGGGTTTGGGGGTGGGTGGAGTATATGAATGACTAACCCAGCGTCTGCACAGCTGCACTGGCCCTAATTCCCCGGCGCCCCCTCCCCACCCCCCCGCACCAGTCTAATCCATCATTCTGGGGCTGAACACATCATTTCTCACGTTCTCCCAAAGAAACCCTAGTCATCGGGCTGAATCCCAGGGTCCGTGCTGCGCCCCCTCCAGTTCTCTGCGTTCACATCCTAGCACTGAGGGGTGGGGTGCGGAGTTGAGATAGTGCGGAGTTGGGGGGCTCGGGAACTGTCCTAACGGGAAGGGCACTAGCGCCCTCGGGCTCGCTGGTGGCGCCTGTGACGTCGGGGGTGGGGGGGAGGTGGGACAATGTAGTTTCTAATCTTCAGGACAGTTCGGAGCAGGGCTGTCCCCGAGGAGGGGCGTGGAGAGAGGGAGGTTTTAAAGAGCGTCTCATCAGAATGCAGAGGGCCCCTGCCGCGTGTCCCCTGAGAACGCGAGTTGACTGTGCGCCTTCATTCATCCTGGGAGTCGATCTTTTCTCTTCTCAGCAGGTGTTATCTGAAGCCGGTTGGGAACTTAGGAGAGTTTGGTTACTATTATGACTTGAACAAATGATTTTCCATTAAGCGATATCTCGAATGACCTAGGCTTCGGGACCCTCTGCAGTCAGCCGAGGACGCGCAGTGGGCAGAGGTGCTGAGTCGGTCCTCTGTTCTCTCCCATGACCCCAGCAGATCGCTGCTGTTTTGCCCGTGGGGGTAGGATGTGGTGAGACGATGGGGTTTCTCCCTTCCGGGGCTCACAATGGCCAGAGAAGATTCGGTGAAGTGCCTGCGCTGCCTGCTCTATGCCCTCAATCTGCTCTTTTGGGTAAGTTCTACAGTTCCACTGCGCCAACAGGTGGAGATGGCTGGACCTGGTTTTCTGCAGCCAACAAATACTGCGCCAAAGGGCATGGCTAAGCATTCATTCATTACGTGGAATCACACCCTCTGTTTCTCAGAGAAGTAAAATTTGACCTTCTTAAAATGCCTTTGATCTAGATCGAGTTGCATTTTGTAATTAGAAAAAAGAAATCCAGCTCTGGATCCGAGGGCGGTAAAATTAGACTTGAAGTTAATCTAGGGATATAAATAAATACACGTGCTTGTACTCAGAGATAAGGAAATTATGACATACTACTTAGGGAACCGCTTCTTTGCAGGGGTTTCAGATAACTGTACAAGCCATACATTGTTTCTTTACCACCCCAGCCTTGACAATCTGGTTGGTCCAAGCAATTCTATTTGTAGGAATTCACACCCAGATCTCCTATCAGAAAGACGGGGGATTTTTTTCAGGAGAGTTCCTATAATCTGAAAGATGGTTTTTGTGTAACTATTGCTACATTGGCAATGCTTAAGGAACTTTGTGTATGCTTTTGGAAAATCCCAGAACCATTTAAGGAAATAAAATACATAAAATTTAACAAGCTCATGGAAATCTTCATGCCTTAAGAGTTGGTGACTTTTTACATTTTATGTCCAGGCATAAATCTTCATAAAGTGTTATTAATAATCACTTTATTATTTTTGAAACTTAGGGAATATACAAATTAAAACTTTGAGTGTTGCTTCAGAGTGTTGTCATGCTTAAGCAGATAATTTTTTTGCCATTTTCTATGAATAATTATTATTCAAAATTTTCTGTTAGAGATTTTAGTGTGTGATTTATTTATTTGGTTGACTGGCATAGACTGTCCCTTTTTTCTATGGCTAATACATGTGACCTTTAGAAGATGAAGTTTTGGTTGAATTGCTTCTTGTGGATGGCATCGTTTTAAGGTGACAAATTAAGCCTTGCTTCAGTGAGCTATTTGAAAGATATCTATGGCAGCAGCATTTTGTCCTCAACACGAAAATTAAAGCATTGTGTAGTTATAGTCACCATTTGGAAATGTAAAGTCAATAATTGATCTTAGTGTAGTTTTTAGTTCTTAAAATTAAGTAGATCATTAAATTACCTGATTAGCTACAAGATATAAAGATTATGAAATCTATTCTTAAAAAAATGTGTAATGATCACTCCTATTCACTAGTTTTTCAACATGATGCCTTCTAATTGTAGAATCATTAACTGGCTTGATTGAACTTGCTTCCTTTGCAAATAAGGAAATTCGGCACAGGTTAAATGACTGTCAAAGGTCACATCGTCCAGTACTTGCAGAGCCAGGAACACAATTCAGCTTTCTTATCCCTAGGCAGTGCCTTTATCTTACAGACATACTGAAATTCAAGTCCTAGAATTACTATGATTTTCTCATCATTGTTTAATAAAGAATAAAGCTTTGGAAAGATTCTTAATGTGGGAGAGAAAATTGCAAACCGCTTAACAACAGTATGGTTTTTCTGAAAAATGAAATCTGCGTAAGAACAACTATTCCTTAAACACTTCCAGGGTTCTTCGTGCTCCCAGAAAATGTAAACATTTTTGTTGTTATCTGATTTGTTGATTTCTTTGGGTGGCTTCTCTCATTCTCCTGCTCTCTTTTCCAATATCACCTGCCTTCCAACAAAATAATCCAAAAGTACTAGCAGGGGGATTGCTGCTATCTTTGTAGTAGTAATAGTAGCGACTGCTATTGTTACGATTAGTACTGCTAGTATGATTAGTAGCATTGCTCTAGTATCTTTTTTTTTTTTTTGGAGAGGTTTTTGCTATAGGGCGAGTGTGCTCGCCAGAAAGACAGAGAGAGACATAGAGACAGGAAGCGAGAAATCACCCCCCAGGGGGGATGGCCACTCCGCCATCCCTTCTCCTCCTTTCTCCTCTTGGGATGTTGGGCACGCACATGCCCGGCGTGAGTTTAAGCCACCGGGTCCGGGACTCAAACCGCGATGGACTACGTGGGAGTCCAGCAACATAGCCATTACGCTAACTGCTGGTCCCACACTGCTCTAATATCTTTGACCCAGCAAGCTTGTACTGGGGATCTGTTTCCTAGAAATAAAAGCACCAATATACTCCATTATATGTATACAAATACTTGTTGCTGTCTTGTTGGTATAATGGCACTTTTTAATTTTTGTCAATCTGAAAGCTTTAAAGTGTTATCTCACTGTCATTATTTGATACCTCTTTCACTACCTGTGAGCCTGAGAGTGTGTGTGTGTGTGTGTGTATATATATAATATATATATATTATATATATAATGTATAATATATATATTATATATATTATATATATATATGTATGTGTATATATATGTATGTATACACACACATATATTTCATTTTTCATATTTATCACTTAGGCTTATCCTATTTGTTGATTTCACTTACATTGTCTGTTGCTATACAATAATAATGTATTTTAATATATTTTTAATATATTCTAATGTAATTTTTCCTATGGAATTTTATATATGGTCTGTTCTTTGAAAATATCTGCATTTCATGTCTTGGTTAAAGTTGCATTTTCCCCTTGGAATTTTAAAGTATTTGGTCTAATTAAAAATGTATAGGAGTTTTTTCTTTTTTGTGGGCTGTGTGTATGTGTGTGTGTATGTTTTAGACAGGAGTATTGTTCTGTCGTGAGACTCCTGTCTAAGACTCTGTAATAGCTGGGATCGCAGGTGAATACCACCATCCTCGGCTCTTTTGGACAGGGTCTCTTCTCTACATTACTCATAGAGGCCCTGAGCTCACAGGGCCTTCTGACTTAGCCTCCCGGGTATCTGTTGGGATTTTTGTTAGAATTCTATGAAATGTATGTGTTATCTTTGGGAAACCAGCATTATCCTTTATCATTAAAATGTTGACAATCTATATTTCATTTCCAAGTCTGAAGTCGTTTTCAGCTGTAGGCATCCTTATGTTACTCTTCCATCTAATCCTTCTAACAGCCTTGTATAATGGTTTTCTTTCTTATTTCTCTCTTCTCTCTTCCCCTAGGTCAAGAAACTGTTACTTAGAGAAGTTCTGTACCTTGCTAGAAAGTAGCAGACCAGGGATTCAAAATCCAGTTTGAGTTTTCTCCAAGTGCAGTAAAAGTTGTACTGCTGGAAACAGTGGTGAATTTATTTGCAGTGGAGAAATCAAGTAAACATCTCCAGTAGGAAGGGATTAGCTGTCCACCTGCTCATTCCAAGTCCTCTAACGCTGTGTGTCTCAAACCTCGGTGTGCATGCAAATTACCTGGGCATCTTTTGTGAAAATGCAGATTCAGATTTTGTTATCTCCAGATTGGGCCTGAGAGTCTGCATTTCTAACAAGCTCCTGTGTGTTACTGAGGCTGCTGGTCCCAGAACCACATCTTTAAGAGCAAAACTTCAGTACTGGCTTTGAATTGGAGTTGCAAGTAGACAAACCAATGTTGTGTGTGAACCCACACATTAAACCGAATATCATATCCTGGTTTTGGAAAGGAAAGTAGTTCTCATTTATGTTATTTTTAAATTTAAATGTAATTTAATTATTATTATTATTTAGGTTTTGGTCATAGGACACAGGTCCTTGTGGGAGAGACAGAGACAAAGACAGGGAAAGTGTGAAATCACCCTCACCCTCCAGGAGATGGCTATGTTTCAATCCTTTCTCTTCCCTTCTCCTCTCAGGATTTTGGGTACACAAGGACACATGCCCAGTGTAATATTCAAGCCACCGGGTCCAGGACTTAAACCATGGAGCCAGCCATGTGGAATCCAACCACCCTAATGTTCACACCATCTGCTGGCCCTTTCCATTTTAAAGATAACTTTGGTAGTTTTATGACTTGAGTGTTTGCTGTTCTTAATGATAATTCTTTACTATTACAAGTGTAGATAAATGTGGGTTTAAAAAAAAATCCTGAAATTGGTGAACATTTAACATTCATCGAATATGTGTTTATAATTTTCTAAAATTATGATATCCCATCTGTAGTTTTTTTTAACTGCCATTTCTTATCATCAGATAAGAGCTAATTTTCCCCCCATAGGATGCATGTGCTCACTGAAGAGAGAAAGAAAGAGCAAAGGTGAAAAATTACCTCCCAGGGGTGTAATTCTTTCTCTATTTGGGATTTTGGGCACACATGCACATGTGCCTGGCATGATTTTCAAGCTGCTAGATTCAGGACTCGAACCATCGTCAGCCATGTGAGAGTCCAGCACCTTCACCACCACACCACCTGCTCGCCCAAGAGCCATTGTTTTATACTAACCATTACTGAAAATAGTAACAATAGGTCAGAAGTATGGTTAAATATGAAAAGAGACTTGTAAAAGAAAGCCTACAAAGTGAACAGGAAATCTAGTTCACGTTTTTGGCATATATGTGAGGTAGATGAAGCAACAGGAGGCTCAGGGTTTCTTTTTCTCTGCCCACGTGCAGTGAACCTTAGGTATTTGACCCATGTAGACCCTAAAGAGTTGACTTTTTTGGCAAATGGAAGTTGGCATTCACAGGACATTTCTATAGTCATATTAAGAAACTCTTTTTTAATTTTAATGAATGAATTAATTAAAAATGGCTTATTTCTTTAGTTATTCAGTGAGTGAGACAAAGAGACAGAAAGAGACAGCGAGCGCCCTTAACAATAGGGTCTTTTTTTTTTTTTTTCTCTCTCTCTTTAAATTTATTTATTTTTTACATGATTTCACTATACATCACTACAGCATACAAATGAATTTTCCATCCAAAATACACTGTGTATTGGCTCAATCAAGCACATCAACATACATGTTTTCAGCAAATAATTTTCCAATTCTTATGTCTTGTATACTTTGTTTTTTGTTTTGCCATCCTTGATTCCTTATCCCTCACCCTCTGCCATGTCCCACCCTCCTCCCACATTGTCTCTGGTATCCATGGTTGCTTTCTATGCCTTCCCCCCCCCCCCATTTAATTGATTTGCTAATGAACTTAATTAGTCTAAATATATCCAATAGCTAGCACAGCTGATATATACCTATACATGAACCCAAGTCTGACTTAACAATAGGGTCTTGAGCCATGATCCAGTCCTGGATCTTGGACACACAGAAGTTTAATGTTTTCAGGGAGGACTATGGGTGCAATCCAGGAACCTTCCCATGTGGGTCAGCCTCTCAGAGCATTGTATTTTACTGCCATGCCACTGTCCAATGTTCAAAATACTACTTTTTCAATCGATGTCCTCAAATTAATACTATGAATAGCATTCAAGTTTTTTTTTTTTTTAACTTTTCCTCAGACGTTATCAGAGAGCCCTCCAACACATATTTATGCTCTTTTAAAATAACCTTTCAAACCTTTCACCATGGAAACGATGACTTAAGTCTCAAGGTGTGTGGCTCAGCTGAGCCAAATTTGAGCCACTCCCTGCTGGTGGACTCTTTGGAACATCCTGGAGCAAAAGGCTCCTCACTCATCTGACTCCACTTGGGAATAATCCTGAGTTGCGACTTAGAGGAAGTGGAATATATTGCATTTGGATTGCGCAGAAACTATCATGTAGAATGAGGAAGTTACCTTTCTTTGACATGCACCATATACTTCATCATGGAAGAGAGTGAGGTGATGGGGATGGCTCTGCCAGAAGTTATGCCAGAATAACAGAGGCTTCAAGTGGGTCTCCCCTGGTCAGAGCAGGAAGCGTGGTCCGCCTGTCTGTAGAGAAACATTATGACCAATGAAAACTGCTAGTTAGAACAACTCCAGGGTACTATTGATCTGTTCAGCCCTAAAATTGGATATTCATGCCTAATTGATATCCATGAGTCCTCTCTGGACCTTACTCCAGCCATCATTACATCATCTGTTCCTTCACGACATCAGCAAATAGCATGCTCCGTTTGATGTATTTTCTTCTACCTGTCTGCTGGTAGAAGGAAAGCCAAGAAGGCATGAATTGACAAAACTCCAGACTGCATCAGGCATCGCAATATGGAACAGACACGTGACTACTAGTACTTCCATTGTGCTGCCAGCCTTCAGATAACAAAGACTTGATCTTACCATTCTATTTCCATCAGTAAAAATTGAAATCCTTTTTTCTTAAGGAAGGAAAGCTCCAAGTCCAATATCTCCATTTTCAAGATGAGCAAACAAAGATTCTGAAAGTTTGAACTATTTTTCCAAGTTCTCTGTGTAGAGATAGAATTGTAACTAAGATCTAGGGCTCTCTTTTGCATTTTGCTCTTTGTCTACAGATTTGACACGGAAAATTCAGCTAGGTGGTTTAGACATCTGTTATCCTTGAACAGAAATTATTTATGTGGCTGTCATCTTATGTGAAACAATATTTTATATATTGAAGATAGTTGAAGGACTTAAAAGCTTTTCTTTTTTTTTTTTTCACTGTGCCCTGTTTTGTGGGAATTCTAGGTACACTGTTCATAATAAATTTAGGGAATGTGTGTATATATACATATATATATATATATATATATATATATATATATATATATGATTCTGACTTAAACAACAACTTGATTTAAGACTTGTTTTACATAATTGGAGTCAAGCAGAACTAGGCCATGTTTCTACCACAGCACACTTCCTATTTCCAAATATTTGTTGCAGCCTAGCATTTTATAAGAATTTCAGAAGGCAGAATGTGTCAAATGTCATCTAAGTCATGTATTAAATACATTTCTATAAAGTAATATATGTCCTTTTTTTCAGAGACAGACTTTTGCCTTAGGGCACTGTGCTTTCTGGAGAGACAGAGAGAGACAGAAAGAAAGTGAAAAATCACCTCCTCAGGGAGGATGGCCATACTGCAGTCCCCTTTCCTCCATTCTCTTCTCGGAATTTGGGGCATGCGTGCATTCATGCTGGTGTGAGTTTCAAGCCACTAGGACCAGAAATTGAACTATGGTTGGCCATGTGGGAGTCCAGCACCTTAACCACTGTGCAACCTGATGGCCCCTATATATACTACTTTAAAAATATTTCTTTGAGCTTCAAATTTGTTGAAATCCTGGAAAAAGATGTAAGACTTATAATTATAAGTCTGTTTGCATATGCTAGCTACAATGTTCCTAGCAATTTAGTCATCGTGAATGATAGCTGAAGAAGTATTTTCATATTAATTTGAAAATTAACATAAAAGTCCAGTATTAGTAAGTCTCGAATTGCTCATGTAACTTATGCTTCTAGATTTAATAACATCAGGAGTAGTTATTGAGGTGACCAAGTCTCAGTTTAGTTTCTTGCTATAGGCATGCTTTGTATTTATTGTAACTATTATTCTCAACCTCAGCGATTAAATAACTTTTTGAGGATGAAACTGTTTTCAGATGCTTAATATTAATGCCTTAAGAAAAGCCGTTTATTCTCAGAATTGCTTATTTACTATAGGTGAGACTTTGTGTTTAATATTTATTTTAACTAATGTTCTGTGCACAGCTGCAATGCTTCAGATGTATCTCTGAAAAAAACAATGAGGCAGATAGAATGCAAAGTTTGTAGTTCAAAGGAATTTTTGACAACATCCAAGCCAGCTTCTAACTTGATAAAACTGTATAAATCTTTGACATCATCAATTGGCAAGCATCTTTCTATTGGAAAATTTCCAGTGATAGGAAGCTTAGCTCTTGTTAAAAAAATCTTCCAATTTGGTTAAGATCTCTAATAGTTATTTTTATTTTCTGGCAAGTTGAAACCATCTTCCTTTAATTCTTTTCTCATTCATTCAACTAGCATGTATTAGGCCTGGTTGCCGAGCTTGGTACTTGACAATGTGCTGGAGAAATAAACAATGGTCTGCATCCTCTACTGGGATGAACTGGGGAGTGGATGGTAGAACAGGAAACCGTAAGACCTCTATGAGGTCTGTACAGAAAACATTGTGAGGGAGGAGGCCTGTGGGTAAGAAAGGAGTTGGGAGAAAATGTTCCCACTGGAGCTGATGTTTAGCCATCCTTACAGGACAAGTAGAAGTTGCTTGGCTTGTGAAGGCGGGGAGGCTGGGGCTGGATGGCATTCCAGGCAGAGGAAACTGCGTGAGTGAAGATGCAGGGGCCTGGGAGGTCTACATGGTGTGTTTGGGAGATATCCAAGCAGTTTTGTTGGTGTCTGAGTGTGGGAGGCAGCTGGCAGGAAACAGGGCTGAAGAGATAGGTTAAAGGTGACTGAAGAGGGCCTTGTATTCCTTGCTTAAGAGTTCTGGGCCGGGGAAGAGTTCTGGGGCAGAGGAAGAGGAAATGGTAACTGGGAGGACTCATGACTGGTAACTGTAAGCTGGAGAACTTGATATATGTTCATTAAAGGTACCCGAGGGATAAATTGGAAGTGGAATCTGTGAGATATAGAGGTTTATTCTCAGCTGATTGTAATTGCCTGACAAGAGAGGATAAAGGCCTGGACTTAGCCAGAAGCAGCAGGAAATGGGGAGGAACTCTCCAGTTGCTTTGCAGGAACAATCTGATGGACCTGAAGCTTATTAGAAGGGGTGGGAGTTAGGAAGAGGGAGAAGTTCAGGCTGCCTGCCAAGCTGTCAGTTTATGTGACTGAAGGATTACCATTTACTGAGACAGAAAAAGGAATGGGAGGAACATATAGGCTTTGAAAGGAATGCATGTGAGTTCAGCTTTAGAGATGCTGAGATTGAAAATAGCCCCAATAGCCTAGAGGGTAACTATGACACGGGTCTCCCAGCTTTATACATGGGGTAGTCCTTCAAATATCTGACCATTAGGCCAGCAGATGTGACTGGGGTGCTGAACTCCCACATGACTGACTGTGGTTCGAGTTCTGGATCTGGTGCCTTGCTTTCTCATTTTCTCTCCATCTCTTGCTCCTAGTCTCTCTCTGGTGAGTGTGTGTGCCCTATAGTAAAATTAAAAAGTAATAACAAAGATAAATAAAATTAAATTAATAATTAAAACAACAACAACTTTCTGACTCTTCATTTCTAACCTGATTGAAAAGTTGTCTAGTGTCAAATTTTCAAGGAAGACTGTTTCTCTCTGTCTCACTTCAGCAAGTACACACACACCATATGGCAAAAACCTAAAAAAAAAAAAAAAAAAAAAAAAAAAAAAAATTGAAGAGCAAGTTTTTAGGTCCAGGTGATTTACAGTAACAATAGGTAATATGAGTCTTATTCTACTTTTTCTTTCTTTTTTAACTATTTATTTTTTTTAGAGAGATTTTTGCTATAGGGCATGTGTGCTTGCTGGAGAGACAGAGAGAGACAGAGAGATAGGAAGCGAAAAATCACCCCCCAGGGGGATGGCCAGGTCACAGTCCCTTCTCCTCCATTCTCCTCTCAGCATTTTGGACATGCATGCCCATGTGCCTGGCATGTATTTTAAGTTGCCAGGTCCAGGACTCAAACTGCTGTCAACTATGTGGGAGTTCAACAATGTAACCATTATGCCATCTCCTGGTCCCCTTACTCTATTTTTCCATCATATAAATCCTCTACTTAGTAGGATTTAGTATTATAACATTTAATAGGTGAGAAAGCAAAGCCTTAGGAAATATTAAATGGCATGACCAAAGTCATCTAGCTAAAAAGGAATGGAGCTGGATTCCTAGCTGGAATTTGAAATTGAATGGCATCTCATTGTTATTAGGGCCAAGATCATACACCTTACAATGGCTTCTAAAATGTTCTGTGATCTGACCCCTGCTTGCCTTTCCACTCTTACCTTGTGCCAGTTTTCCTTGAATATATGGTGCCTTTTATCCTGGGACTTCTTTCCCTTTACTCTTCTTCCTAACTGAAATGTTCCTTTCAACACCCCCCCCCCCCCCCCAATTAACTTGATAATTATTCTTTACTACTAAACTCTGTCAGAGAAGTCCCTTTGACCCTGTAGAATAAGTCATGCTCTCTAAAAGGAGTTGTTCAAGAAAATTATACTATACCTTCCCAACACTTGTTAAAATTTGAAGTTACATATTTATACCGTGGACAAGTTGATTCATGGGTATCCTCTTTAAGACTTAACTTCCCCTGGAGAGACAGTGCAGTGGCTGTGACTGCTCATCACTGTGTCTCTAGTGTACTGCCCAGTACCTGGTAAACAAATGACCAATATACAGATTTTGAATGGAAGAATACTTTGAAGCTCAGATTTTTAATCATTCTATAATATAAGAAATGTCTTGAAATATGTTATTTAAAAGAAATACACAGGTCAGCCCCATGGCCTAGTAGTTAAGAGAGTCAGATTCCACATGGCCGACCGTGATTCGAACCCCAGCCCCACTTGATAAACACACTGGGCATAGGTGCATATATATATATATATATATGTCCCAAAACCTGACAAAATGGAGAAATGGAAGGAAAGAGATTGCTACATTGTCCATTTGGAAGCGCTTTCTCCCTTACCTTACCCCTTCATTTTTCTCTGGTGAGTGCACATACCCTCTGGCCATAATGAAAAATGCACCTTGTTTTGTTACTAATGGAAGGAAAGTGTATGATGACAACGACTTCATAGCTTATACACACTGAAGAATCAGATAATTTATTGACCCTGAGTCAGAGTTATGCTATTAAAATTTGGCTAAACAGCCTGTAAAAAATTAGAGGAAATTATTTTGATGAGTGATAAAGAAAGGAAAGAGTTATTTCTATAAATATTTGAGATAATGAAATATCATGTTCAAAGACTTTCCTGTCCTTGTGACACTTATGAAGTATTTAAAGACCCACATACAACCAAGTAGGATGAAAACATGTAACCTCCAATTTAATCAAGCAGCCCATGGCCCTCTGCTAACCCTGTGTGTTTTAGTACATGTATGCTATCATTAATTAGGTATGCTGTGGCCAACAGTCAGGAGTTACAGCCATTGAAAATGTAGGTTAGTACACCTTATAGCAAAAGTCTCATTAAAAAAAAAAGAAAGAAAAGGTAGATTATTGCACTCAGAGATCTTAAGAGAGGGAGTATATGTCTCACCGTAGGGAACCAAAAGGGAAAGCACTGGGTTCAGTCTCAAGGTAGATGGAGAGAGGGGAACTGAGGGCGAGAACTCTTATGTTGGTTTTCATAGGAAAGAATGGGCAAGGCAGGGCCAGCAGGTTTAGGGTTGGCCACTTGAATAATAGGCCAGTTTAAATAATTGGCTTCTCAGCTAAGTCAGAGGTTACATGCTCTCTCTCTACTTGGCTGTAGGTGAGTCTTTCAATACTTCCTAAGTGTCACAGAGACAGGACAGGTGTGATTAGGTCATTGAGTGGGAGAGCCCAAAACGGAGGTGCTTGGGAGTGTGGACTCTGGATTATTGGTTTGTATTTGAAAAGTGCATCCCTGGGAGAGTGACCCCACCCAAGGAAGGGGTGGGCATTGGCGAAAGGCCCAGGCCAAGTGACCAGAAATATCAGTTTCTCCAGAGCAAGGTTTGCCTGGCATGGCGTGAGGCACAGCTGTTAGAGCATCAAGTACACAGAAGCTAGAAACATGGCTAAGGCACCGTGGCTGACCCACTTCATACCTTTTATGAGGTTTATAATCTGCTCTTCATTCCCAACAGCAGTGAGGATAATAACGGGCCTTATTCTCTGAACTGTGGTCCTGGGGTCCTTTTTTTTGTTTTGTTTTGTTTTATATTTTATAGTCTGTTTTTTTAAATTTTTAAATTTAAATTTATTTATTTACGTTCATTCACTGTACATCATTACAGCATACAAAATGAGATTTTCCATCCAGAGTACATTGCATATTGTCTCAATCAAGCACATCAACAAACATGTTATTGTCAACAAATAATTTCCATTTCTTGTTTCCTGTATGTTTTGCTTTTTTTCCCCCCATCCTTGATTCCCTATCTCTTACCCTCAGCCATCTCCCACTCTCTTCCCACACTGTCTCTGGTATCTATGTTTACTTTCTATACTGTTTTACCCCCACATTTTATTGAATTACTAAAGACCTTAATTAATCTAAATATTTTCATAGCAAACACAGCTGATATACACATTTCCATGAACACAAGTCTAACTTTAGGCATCCCATAAAGTAGCACCTAGCTGGGCTATATATCTTACTGCGGTCATCGAATGGATTTTTTTTTTTTTTTTTTTGTAACTTAATTTACATTCTTTCCCTAAGCATCATCACAGCATACAAAATGTGATTTCCCATCCAGAATATACTGCATAGTGACTTAATCATGCATATTATTATCAAAAATTTTCCATTTCTGGTTCCTAGAATTTTTTACCCCTCTTTCTGACCCTCTGTCCTTTCCCACCCTCTTCTCACTCTATCACTGGTGTCTACAATTGTCTTCCATTCCTTTTCCACCCACATTGTATTGATCACACAATTTCTTACATAATCTAACTACTTTCAATGGTAAGTTTACATGGTACTATTAAGAAAACCAGTTTTAACTTAAATCATAGAAATGCTAAGGAACTTTTCTTAAAGCCACGAAACAGGTTAGAATTCTGTTCAAATGGTAGGTGCATGAACCTATCAGTCTCATGTACTTTATCTTCTCTTCTGGTTCCATTTTTCCTATAAAATTCTGGGATATAATATTCAACTCTAGACTTGTCCCTATAATTAAGTTGGCCACTTTCTTAGTTTTTGAACTCTTCTTTCTGTGTGTCTGTGTTTAATTTTCCTGATATAGCACACCCTTGAGAACTTCTTGGAGATCTGGTCTGGTGCTGGTAAATTCTTTCAGGTTTTGTTTATTTGAGAATGTTCTTGTCTTTTCTTCCCACCTGAAAGATAATCTTGCTGGGTACAGTATTCCTGGCTGAAATTGCTTTTCTCTTAACACTTTGAATATATTTTCCCATTCTTTCCTCTCTCGCATTGTTTCTGATGGGAGATCTGCTGTTAGCCTGATGGGATGTCCTTTGTAGATAACTTGATGTTTTTCTCTTGCCAACTTAGTATCTTGTCTTTGTCTGTGGTTTTGGTCAGCCTGGCTATAATGTGTCTTGGAGAAGATCTTCTTGGGTTGATTCTATTTGGGGTCCTTTGTATTTCTTGGGACTGGATCTTTGAATGCCTCTCTAGGTTTGGAAAGTTTTCTTGCAGGATTTCATGGAATAGATTATCAATGTCCTTATGGGTCTCTCACCTTCTAGAATGCCAATTATCCAGATGTTTGGACGTTTGATGGTATCTAGTACTTCTCGTATATTATTCTCAAATTTTTGTGCCATTTTCTCAGTCTTCATGTTGGATTTTTCTAGGCCAGCAATTTTCTCTTCTACATCTGAGATTCTATTTTCTGTATGATGTAGTCTGCTTTTAATACTTTCAAGGGAGATTTTGACTTCCTGTATTATAGACTTCATTTCTAACTGTTCCGTTTGACCCTTTTGTAAAGTGTGTAATTCCTCTTTTAGATCTTGCAAGAATTTCCTCACCTCCTGGAACTCGTCAACTTCTTTCTCCTTTCTCTTTAGCAGTTCATTGTCTCTCTTCTCTTCCATCTCAGTTAGCTTCACCATTATGAATATTCTAAATTCTTTATCAGACATTTCCATGATTTGCATTGAACTGCTTGTGGATGAAGAGGAATTATTATTTTCCCTTGGAGGGGAGGTATTTTCTTGCTTTCCCATATTTCTTGTGGTCCTACGGTGATTTCTTGTCATCTGATGGATGGTGTGTTTCTTTCTAATTCTTGAAGTTCAGTCATGCTAGCTTTGTTTGCTGGAGGCTGAATTATCAGTAGAAAATCTTCATTTCTCCTGTCCCCTGAAATAACTAGTTCGCAGGAGCCATGAGGAATCTTCTTCTGAAGGAAGGCCTCACCTCTCCTGCCACACTAGCTTTGTTTGCTGGAGGCTGAATTATCAGTAGAAAATCTTCATTTCTCCTGTCTCCTGAAATAACTAGTTCGCAGGAGCCATGAGGAATCTTCTTCTCCCGGAGTTTTTAACTAGTCTTTAACCACTGACCCCTTGGGTAGTCTTATAAAACTTGTACATCCATCTTCAGAATAAGTTTATTGCCCTGCATGCTATGTGGGCTAGTCATTGCATTCTTTGAAAACTTTTATACCTGGGAGACTGTTTGTGACTAAGCCTGGAGTTCCAAAGCTTGATAGCTGAGGTTTGAATCCCAGTTCTGACACACAGTGTCTATGAAACCTCAAACAGGGTTGCTTCTCCTTTTGTGCTTCCTGGTGCTTTTTTACAGTATGTATGTTTCTATTATCTATTTATTGCCTGTGTCTGCTACGAGGCTCCAAGGCTGGGATCTTGTTTCTTTTCTTCTTTGTACGTCTCTGAATCTCGCCCAGCATAAGGCAGACAGTAGGTGCTGAGTAAATATTTGTAACTGAATGATAGAAGAGTGAATCCACTAGCTGGTTTTCCAAGCAGAGCCATACATCACTGCTCAAGAGGCCGTAGAGCTCTGCACATTCTGCTTACTCAGAGCCTTTGTCCTGAAAGCAACTTGACTAAGCACAGATTCATTCCTAGCTTACATAGTAATTTCATCGGCATTTAATGCTTAAGATGTAGAACATAATGGCAATTATTGTTCACTGAGATATCAGAAATTATTTATTTATTTATTTGAGAGAGATTTTTGCTATAGGGCACATGTAGAGACAGACAGAGAGAGACAGAAAGCGAGAACTCACCCACCAGGGGGGATGGCCGTACCGCAATCCCTTCTCCTCCATTCACCTCTCAGGATTTTTGGCATGCACGCATACTCGCCCGGTGTGAGTTTTAAGTCACCAGGTCTGGGACTCGAACTGTAGTTGACTATGTAGGAGTCCAGCTACATAACCATTACACCATCTGCCTGTCTCAAGATGCCAGAAATTATTAAAAAATTAGATTAAGTTGAATTTCACTAGATTGTGCTTAAGAAGTATTTTAGAAAGATTTTTGTATAAAAGTAAGACCTTCAGAACTTGGGATAGCATGCAGTTTTTAGAAAAGCTTTTGAAGAAGGCTTGTTTTCAACATGTTTTAGATAGTTGTATTTAAAAAAAATTGAATTATGAAAAAAAGTTCATTATGATGGGACTTCAAAATGTTCATGGAATCATAGAGTTAGGGCATAAGTTTATTTGGGTACCAAAAACCCCCCTGAAATTTATGCATGGTTCTTTTATAATACACACTCTCTGTTAACTTTTTGACGATTCTTCAAATAATTAACCTGCAAATACCCAGTTTCAACAATTATCAACATACCCTCCTTGACTTCCCACCTAATCTCTACTGGTTATGATTATTTATTAAACCGTATCCTTTTCATCATTATCTTTAGCTTATAATGACTTCATCATATATTTCTAAAAGTTAAGAACCCTTTAAAAAGTAAGTCTAGGGAACCAGCAGTTAGCGTAATGGCTATGTCGCTGGACTCCCACGTGGTCGACCGCGGTTCACGTCCCGGACCCGGTGGCTTAAAACTCATGCCGGGCGCGTGTGCGTGTGTGCCCAGGATCCCGAGAGGAGAATGGAGGAGAAGGGATTGCGGCGTGACCATCCTCCCTGGGGGATGATTTCTCGCTCTCTGTCTCTCTCTCTCTGTCTGGCGAGCGCACGCGCCCTATAGCGAAAACCTCTCAAAAAAAAAAAAAGTATGTCTAATCCATTACCATACCTAAAACAAAACAATGAAAATACTTCTTAATATTTTTAAACATTCAATCAATGTTAACATTTCTCCCAGCTGCTCATGAATGTTTCTTTGCAGTTCAAATCAGAATCCTAATCAGGTTGGCATATTGCTTTGGGTAATCTCTTAAATCTCTTTTAATCTAAAACGGTTTCTCCTTTTTTTTTTTTTTTTTCATTTGCCAGATTTTTTAATTGGGGAAACAAATTTTGTTGATTGCATCCCCTTGTGGCAGTTTAACAAGTTTACGTCCATCCCCTATCTTTCCTGTAAACTGCTGGTTTTTGCTGGAGGCTTGATTGGATTGAAGTTTGACTTTTTGGTAAAATACTTCCTAGGCTTTTCTGTGTACTCCCGATGGCACCATGTCCGGGGATGCATTATGTCTGGTTATCTATTTTTTGTGATACTTAGACCGATCGGTGGGATCTGGGACTGTCAGTCCACCTCTTCATGTTAAAAGTCCTCATCAGCCTTTCATGTGACACAGTGGTTTTCAGCCCTGTCTGCATCTGTGACGCTCTGACACTTACTGATGCCAGGCCCCATTTCCGACCTGAGCTCAGTAATTTTTTGAGTTTTAGGTGTTTCTTTGTTCATTTTTTTTAAAACACACACACACATATATATATATATATTAAAATTTGCATTTAATCATCATATTTTTTTCAGCATGTAATGCGGGTTTTCAAAGCATAAATGTTGCATGTCAAGTACCTCAAAGATGTTACTGTACACAATAACTTTCCATTCTTGTGTCTGTTAAATGTTTTTTTAGAGAAAAGTATTTATTATTTATTTATTTTTATTTGACCAGAGAGAGACAGACACACAAACACACACACAGACACACACACACACACACAGAGGGAGGGAGAGAGAAAGCAAAGATTGAGAGATTGAGAGAGAGAGAGAGAGAGAGAGAGAGAATGCCGCCAGATCCGAGAATTGAACCGTATTCTGCCAATTGGGAGTCCAGTGCCCTAACTATCACACTACCTGCTGGCCCCTCAATGTTCTTTTTTTAAAAAAAACTTTTTTTTTCTGAGTCTCTCTCTCCTATCCCTAATTGTGCACTCCCTCCTATACATCTCTAGAATCTACACTCGCTGTCTCTGCCATTACATCTTCTAGTCTTTCAGTTTCTGCCATAAAGTGCAGTTGGTATATACTGAGCGGGGATGTGTAAAGTGCGTCTTTCATAGTCTGGCCTGCTTTGCTTAGCATTAAACCTTCTATGTTCATCCATGTGTTTTCGGTGTTTCAAACATACAGACGGATCTGAGACCCACTAGCCTGACCAATTTGGTAGATTTTCCTAGGGATCGATTATTTCAGAGGGTGATATTAAATGGTGATGCTCCACATGCTTTCGGCAGAAACTTCTATAAAAACTTGCACAGAATCTTAAGTTCTCTCTTTATTTTGCACAGGAAAGGTAGGATAAATAGTGGATTCTTATCTCTTTTCCAAATAGAGTCAAGTATCCAACACACTACAAAGGTGACCAGCGAGTTTTGTTAAATATTATTCTGAGTTTATAGATTTTAGCACTTTTGATGTTTCAAACCGGTGCCTTTATTATTATTACTATTTTTTAATGCTCAAATTGTTTAAATTTTAGCCAACAGGAGCCCTTTAAAGTTAGCTTACGGTTCTGTCACATTTCTGACAATGTTTATTTGCTCACTGGTAATATTTAATTACTTCCTTAATTTTAAATACGGCAGTGTGTTTACACTCACCTTATGTGTTTAATAATTAAATTATCCTGTGGCCTCATTTTGTGCAATTTCTGTACTGAACCTGGAATCAACCACAGTTAATGGTTTAATTTTCTGTGTTGTATTTAATGGTATTCTATTTAGTGACTATGACATGATAATAAAATTAAATGGCAGATACTTACATTAGTAATAAATTATAACAGGTTATAAATATTGGGTTATCAGAAAAGTCATAATGCATTTTTGCTAAGTTTTGCGGTGAAAAAATGCATCATGTCTTCTCCAATGACCCAACAGTAGTGAGGAAAAGCATACATATTATGTAATAGTAAAATGATTAATCCTGCAGTGAATTTTGCATGAATCCTTGGTAACTGGCTTTTATTTGTTTATCTTCAGTTAATGTCCATCAGTGTGTTGGCAGTTTCTGCTTGGATGAGGGACTACCTAAATAATGTTCTGACCTTAACAGCGGAAACAAGGTAGGCTTTATAATTAATGATTGATTTCTTTCATTAGGTTTCCTCAGATGCTGGTTTTCAAAGTAACTTTGAAAGACTGGAGGACATAAAAGCATTGAAAATTGTTATGGACATTGGAGACAAAGTGGAAGAAGAGTGGGAGAGGGGAAGAGTGTAGGGAAGGAAATAGGGAGGGAAGTAGGGAGGTAAATAGGGAGGGAAGACATTTGTGGGACATGAATATGGTATATTACCTGTTGATGATGATGTGTATAGTATTCTCAACTGGACTGGTCTGAGGTACACATCATGATGGGTCAATTCTCTTTAAAATCTAAATGATGTGGGATCAGCAGTTGGCGTAATGGCTATGTCGCTGGAATTCCATGTAGTCAACTGTGGTTTGAGTCCTAGACCCGGTGGTTTAAACTCACACCGGGCACATGTGTGTGCGTGCCCAAGACCCTGAGAAGAGAATGGAGAAGAAAGGATTATGGTGTGGCCATCCCCCCCGGGGGTGATTTCTTGCTTTCTGTCTTTCCGTCTCTCTCTCTCTTTTTGGTGAGCGCATGTGCCCTATAGCAAAAATGTCTCAAAGGAGAAAAAAAAAAAAAAGAAAAAAATCTAAATGGTGTATAGTAATTGAATGTATAAATAATAATAAGTAATAATAATAAAGAAGTAACTTTGCCCCAGCTATTTAGATGATAGTGCTCTTCCACAATTATTTGGAAAAAATTTTCTTGTGGTGGCAAACTTTGTCTCAGATACTTGTATCTTCTATCATTCTCATGAAGGTGTTCCAAAGGTCTTAGAGGGGAGCAGGTGGCAGTAGGTACAAACTGGACATTTCCGGGTATGGCAAACAAAACAAAAACAAAGTAAGCAAGCCAATAAACACAGAAACAGCACAGTGATTTTGAAAAATCACAGTGCAGTCACTGTCTTGATGCATGATGATTTGAAGAATTATTAACAGAAATCACATTTGTGTCTTGAACTATGTTTTGGGTGCATTTTGATTTTTTTTTTTTTTTTTTTTTTTTTTTATAATTTAACATTCTTTTTTCTCTTTCAGGGTGGAGGAGGCCGTCATCTTGACTTACTTTCCTGTGGTTCATCCGGTCATGATTGCTGTTTGCTGTTTCCTTATAATTGTGGGGATGTTAGGATATTGTGGAACAGTGAAAAGAAATCTATTGCTTCTTGCATGGGTATGGTGTTTATATCTTCTCTTTGTTGTAGTTAAAAAGACCAACCAGTAATGTATTATTTTTTCATTAGTCCACAAGATTAGGAAACTGTGATAGCAGTAACTCTAATCTATGGTAATTGTTCAACATCCTGTGGGAAGGGAAGCTTTCTTTTCACGAGAGATGATTTCAATAGACATATTTGCTGTGCTCAAATGATGAGGTATAGAATTATGAGAGCACTTCAAGAAGTGTGTGGACAAATAGAATTAAAGTATGAGTTTATTTTTGTGCAAAAACATTTTTGAAATTCACTCATTGTTTTTTCATGCTATGCATTTTCCGTGAACATTTTGAAGACTGCGTACACTGATTATTTCATTCCAGCTGTGTGCTGACATTGTCACTTGAGAGCATGAAGTTTTTCTAGTGTCATTGAGATTATTGGGATGAGAACCGGAGAGTCATAATGAAACTCTGTTTCTTTCTTTTCTGTTTAAAAATAAACTCATTGTATAAAGCCATGTGGAAATTCGATGGCAAGGTAGAAGACATAGATTATAATCCTGGCACTGCTTTTACTAAGTTTAGTGGACATAAATAAGTGTGTCTCAGTTTCTATAATCTTAGTAGTTTCTCTTTTAACTCAGGATTAGATTACTTCTAAAATTCATTTTGTTATTCATATTCTGTTAGTATTTTAATACAAAAATAGGAAACTCTTTTTTTAACTATAAAAATTTAAGTCAATTAAAAATACAGTTTATTGAGGCCAGCAAGTGGCATAGTGGTTGAGGTGCTGAACTCCCATATAGCCAACCATGGTTTGAATCCTGGACCTGGCAGCTTCTTTTCTCACTTTCCTTCTCTCTCTGTCTGTCTCTCTCTGGTTAGATTAAAAAATAGTAAGAATAAATAAAATTAAATAAAATAATTTAAAAAATAAAAAATAATACAATTTATCAGAAGAGCATTAAAATATTGCCTACCACTTGCACCAGGTAGTGAGGCTGCTTAACATATAATTGCAGGCTCTTTTATAAGAATCTTGAAAAATTAATTCATTGAGTAGCTTCATTTCCTTGGGGTAGGTCTCAACCCTGGCTGTGCAGTAATTTCATATAGGGAAATTGAAAAAAAATTCAATGTTTTACTGGTAAGCTGGATCTCTGGACAGAAAATAAAGCTCATATTTGTAGCAGTTGAGAATTTCCATGGGGTAAATATCCCCAGCATGGTCAATTTCAACCTCCCAACATTACATCACTGAATGTGGAATTGGGAGAGATGAGCACAAATTGGTTCTCCGGAGCCAGTTCCTGCCCGCCCGTACCTGACTGGCTCCCCTTCCGAGCCAATTAAAACAAAATCTTAGTGTGAAGCTGAACTAAAGCTTTGCGTTTTATAGGAACAACCTATGTTAATGTATTACTTGGCTTCTTAGAGGATAACTTTTCAGGTCCATGATTGGAAAACAGGAAATACTGTAGAAAATAAACCATGCATAGAAAAGGGAAACATGCCCACTGCCTGCCTTCTGTCCATATGAGCATACAGTGAAAAGGAGAATGGTGGCAAGATTTGGAATCTTATTTTGTAATTTGAAATATTTGGGCCATAACTTAAAGGACTTTAAAGCCTTTTATAATTTGGAAAACGTATAATGTATTTTGAACCTAAAGAGAAAAAATCCCTGGGAACCAGCAGTTGGCGTAATGGTTATGTCGTTAGACTCTCACATAGTCGACCACGGTTCAAGTCCCGGACGGACCTGTAGACTTAAACTCACGCCAGGTGCGTGTGTGCATGCGTGCCTAACATCCCAAGAGGAGAATGGAGGAGAAGGGGTTGTGGCGTGGCGATCCCCCCTGGGGGGTGATTTCTTGCTTTCTGTCTCTCTGTCTTTCTGGCGAGCGCATGCGCCCTATGGCAAAAACCTCTCTCTCTCAAAAAAAAAAAAAAAAAAAAAAAAAAAAAAATCTCAGAATCATTTTGTAAAACTATTGACTTACAGTGATGTCTTACCTATATAACCAGTTTTAGTATGACTGTCATTTCCCTCTCTCCCCCCAGCTTTTACTCTGAATAGTGTCTGGGCAATGATGCATTAAGGTGAGGTCTGATATTGCATGGAACTACAAAGGCTTTAGGGAATTTTTTTTAAAATGTTTTTTGCCATAAGGCACATGCACTCACCAGAGAGAGACAGAGACAGAAAGAGGGAAAGTGAGAAATTCCCCCTCCGCCCCACAGGGGTTATGGCCACACTATAGTCCCTGCTCCTTCATCTTTTTCCTGGAATTTTGGGTATGCATGCACACATACCAGGCTTGGTTTTTAAGCTGCCGGGTCTAGGACTTGAAAGTACAGTCAGCTATTTGAGAGTCCAGCACCTTAACCACCATGCCAACTGCTGGCCCTAGAAACATATTTTTAAAGCTATTTTTTTGCATTACATTGGGTTACTTAAATGCTAGTAAGGCAAGGTGGCAAATAACAAAGTAATTTGGCAAGGTGCTTAAGATAGGATGAGTCATAGACTTGTGTATGAGAATCTGGTTTGTCATATTTGGGACAGCCTTATGATGTAGAAGTGACCTGGAAGACTAGGGTTTTAAGGGTCCCTAACATGTTCCTTCCTTCATTCATTCTTTTTTTTTGGAGAGGTTTTTATTATAGGGCACGTGCACTCGCCAGACGGACAGAGAGAGACAGAGACACAGAAAGTGAGAAATCACTCTCCACAGGGGGGATGGCCACGCTGCAATCCCTTCTCCTCCATTCTCCTCTCCGGATCCTGGGCATGCACACACATGCACCCGGCATTCATTCATTCTTCAAGCATGTATCAAACACATAAATAGTGGCACTTTTGCCATTGACCGGTATGTTATGACTGACTATTTCACTGTTGTCTGGTAAGACTTCTAATAGGGTTTCTGTTGGGTGCTCGTAGTTGAGTTCAGTGCCAGCCTCTGGGAGAATGATGAGCATAGACTGATGCTGCCTTTTTAAAATCACCCCTTTGTTTTGGGACGTACTCTTTTTCACAAAGCAGTATTTTGTGCACTGCCGTTAAGTGTGTTCATGGGCGCCATCTGTATCTTGGTTGTTCCTTCCTACTGCTAGTTATTGGCAATTTATTCTTTTTGTTATTGTTTCTTCTTCACATTAATTACTGTACATCTCCATAGGACATAATACAATTTTTCAAAAACGTGCAATCCATTCTTTATTCTCATTGGAGTGCCTCTTTTCCAGACCTTACTTTGTCTAGATCCAACACAACTTCTCCCTTGCTAAAGAACAGTCCGTAGTCTCAGCTGCCAGTTATCTATGACTCATAGCAATCTAGAGCCAGAACTCACCCAATCTTATGGGACATCATTAATGCATTCCTGAGAGTAATGTCTCCATGATCCCACCACACCCACTAGGCCTCCCCTCTTACCATCTCCCAGTACCATGGCACTGAGACCAAATTTCAAGACATGTCCTTTGGGGGACAAACCATTATCCAAACCATAGTACCTGGTTAATCAATTTTTTTTCTTGATAACCAACCAGAACTCCTAGACTATTACCAACTTGGTAATTTAAACCATTCACCTTCTCCATTGCTTTAATAAATGTGTATTAAATTGAACAATAGGTAATTAATTAGAACAGTGAGAGTTGGAGTGTCCAGCAGGTCAGATTGATGATGGTATCTGGAAAGCCTTGAGATTTTTTTTTTTTCCCTTCAGGCCTGTACGCTAGCCAGAGCAAGACAGAGAAAGAGGGAAAGTGAGAAATACCCCCCCAGGGGTGATGGCTGCACTGAAATCCCTTCTATTCCATTTTCCTCTCAGGATTTGGGGTGCACATGCACACATGTCTCACGTGTTTTTCAGGCCACCAGGTCTGGGACTCAGACTATGGGGTTGGCCATGTGAGATCCAGCACTTTAACCACCATGCCACCTGCTGGTTCAAGTACTGAGAATTTTAAGGGGGGTGGTTGTTAGAAAGCTTCAGGTTGCCCAGGGAATGGCTTGATAAATGGGAGTAAATTAATACAAAATGTGGTATGATGTGAGGTTGTGTGAAAACGTTTGCAAGGCAACTCTCGTAGATTTTGTTGTTGTTGCTGTTTGTATTTATTTATTTATTTATTTATTCATTCTCTTTAGGACTTTTACCTTAATTCAAAAAAGATTAGAAAGTTCTTTACTTTTATTTTGATTACAAATATTTAAATAAGCAGAATGTACTCGTCTACCTTGTCTGTTTCCCTATATTCAGTCTTATTTCACTTTTAAGACCTACAAATCAGTGTCTTATGTTTAAAATACAGTTGGTATCTCTGAAAGCTGTCATGTCTTTTGAATGATTATGAACAAAAGGATTGGCAGCTGGGCTATGGTAGTGTTCAAGCAAAAGGAAAAATGATATTATTCATCAAACTGATCAAGAAAAAGTGAGAGAGTCTCTCCCCAAACAGATCTTTATAACTAACCTGCCCCCCCCCCCCCGCCCCCTAAAAAAGCAGCAGCCATAACAAAAGACCTCGGCCAGCTAAGAGGCCACCTACTGGAAAACATTTCTGATGAACCTTGGACGCGAATTTGACCCTTCTGTTGAATTAGAGATTTATAGTTGCACATTGGTAAACACTCTATTTACAGTTCCCAAATAAAATATAAGCTGTCCGATTAAATTGAACTTCAGACACAACACAAGTAATGTTTTAGTATGAGACTGCCCCACGTAATGTTTAGGATATACGTATATCAAGACATTATTTGTGGTTCATCTGAAATTCAAATTTAAATGGGCATTTAATATTTTTATTTGCCAAATTTGGCAACCCTATTGTCCTTCATATGTGTCCAATGGAAACCTTTTGTATTTATATGAAGAGGTTAAGAATAATTAAGTTCTCAATATAATGGGAAAACAAGCCAAAAATGACTAGTAAAAGAAACGTAAATATGCCATGATTTTCAAGGTAATTTCAGTAGCAGAAATTCCTTCTTGCCTTAAAAGAGAAATTGAAGCTAAGTGGAAATTGGTTTTAAGCTTTAGATGGGTACTTCCCAAGGCTTTAGCTGTAGACTAAATGATATTCATTTGTTATTGCAATTCTACCTTGCTATTAACACAGGCATTAGGAAAGCGGTGCCAGCTCAGGGGGAATGTAAACAGATTGAACAGACATGTTTACAATGTAGACAACAGCTGAATGTCACCACCAGGAGATCATCATTTGTCAGAGTGATGCTAATATATGCTCAACTGCCAGCGAACCAAGCAGTCAAGGGCTGGTCAGAAATGAGGTTGGACGTACCGTACATGTTAAAAACAGTGCATCATATTTAAGAGGAAGAATTTTTTTTTCAGTTTTATTATTCTCCCAAATTTGCATGTAGCTATTACTTGGGTGGAAGCATTTTTTAAAGCTTTATTGAACTATTGAGTGACTGAATCAGATCCAAATGAGTTGCTTAGTAAAAAATCAAGTGCATTTTTAATGGCCATAGAGAAATTTTTACTCCTCAGTCTCTTGTTGTTTAAAATCTTCATTTTTTTGGAGAGATTTTTGCTATAGGGCATGCACACTCATGAAAGAGACAGTGAGAAACAGACAGAAAGTGAGAAATCATTCCCCAAGGAAGATGGCCATGCCACAATCCCTTCTTTTCCATTCTCCTCCTGGGATCTTGGGCATGCACACACATGCACCCAGCATGAGTTTGAAGTTGCCAGGTACAGGATTTGAACCACAGTCACAGTCATGTGGGAATCCAGTGACGAAACCACTATGCTATCTGCTCTCTCTGTTCTTTAAAAATCTTAATGTGGGGATGGATGGTGGCAAAACCAGTGCAATGTGATGCTCTGTGAGGCTGGCCCATATAGGAAGGTTCCATGTTTTTGTCTGGTGATCTCCCTGAGTATTTTGGGTCCACCTGTGCCCGTGATCCAGTCTCGCTGAGACAGAGGGGGATGGTGGATTAAAGCATCAACACTCCACTGGGGGTGCTGTCTCTCTTTCTCTCTCACTCATGGGAGAAATAAATAAAACATCGTAATGTAAAGCTAGAGTATATTCAATTAATTTTTTTACAGACTGTTGCAGACTTTATGTAGTTATAAATTTTGTCATTATATAGCTAGTCATGGTCATTAAGTTAAGATTAAACTGTTAAGTCAAATGTTTTTATCATTTTTTCATATTGGATGATAGCCTAGCAACTTCATTTCAAAATCAAGGTCCATCATATCATTTATCCCACGTTCAACATCTCCCAAAAGTTTACCTTTTTTTCCTCAGAAAATACTCATAGCAACTATATACAGTTAAACTTACTTCACTAATGAAGAAAAGCTATAGAGCTGGTAGTCACTGTCATTAGCATTCAAATACAGTCTATGCTCAAAGCCCATGATTATGTCACTACACCACTTTACTATTATAATACATTTAATTAATTACTGGCATTCTTTCTGTAAGTCTTAACTGTGCTTTAGTTCTTACTCCAAGGACTTGAGTAGTTATTTGATCTTTAAAAATGCAATTTGTTAATATCCTTATTATGAAAGGAACTCTAAAAATTCTATCATTGTGATCGTTTCTCTTATCTTGTCAGGGAATCAAGCAGTTTTTCCTTTCTCTTTTCCCTTCCTCGTTGGCCATTCTTTTTTCTTTCTTTTTCCCTCCTTAAGCATTTATTGAGTACCCAGTCTGACAGACACCTGAAAGTCAAAGATGAAAGGAGAGAATAGAAAGATAATTCTAAGGGAAAATATAATATTAAATTTATAAACAAATTATTGTAGGAACCCAGATTCAAGAGTGATTGGAAAACTTCCGGAAAGTTTCATCACAAAGTCTTTGTTTGAGCTGAACGTTGAAAGTGCAGATGGGTGTTCTGGTGAAGGGGAGCAAAAGGGAATTTGAGTAACATGAAGTGTGGGCGGATGTGAAGGAGCAAAGGGACTTGGGAAGTTTAGGCAAAACTTCAAGAGAGTCAGTGTGGCTGAGGTATCCGTGCACAAGAAACCAGTTCATTCGTGAAGGCCTTTGTAAGGAAGTCTGATATCCCTGGGGCTATAGAGAGCCAAAGGAAGTTTCTAGGTTTGAATAAAATGATGATTCAGATTTAGGTTGGAAGACTATGGAAAGCCCTGTTAGTCCCCATGCTAAAGTCTTCAGAAGTCATGGATGAGATACAAACTAACTTTGAGGGCTGGAAAAAGGTGGCTGATATCAATAGACCTTACTGAGGTAGAATTATGGGTAAAGCATTTACATGATAGTAATGTTTGTGTTACTGGATGTCAGAAAAGGGAGCATACTTTTTATATTTATTATATTTGATATTTATGCATTTTTCATGTAATATAAACATATTCTTGTGATACACTTTATTTTGCCCTGTTAACTAAAATCTTTGAAAAGCTATAGTTTTGTAGATGTTATTTTTAATTGGCATATAATAGCTGTCTATTTTTATAGAGTATAATAATTGTATATATTTATAGAGTATAAATGTAAAAAACTGTGGAATGATTAAGCTACTTGACATCTCTGCACAATACCTACTTTTTTGTGATGAGAGCATTTAGAATCTATACGTTTAGCAGAAATAGGCAATGTGTTTTTATTAACTAGTGTCATTGTGATGATCACTAGAAGTCATTTCTCTACTCTAACTGAAACTTTGCACCCTTTGGCCAACATCTCCCTTTTAATCTTCTTTTCCTCTCCTCAGCTTTTGATAACTGCCATTTTGTTCTTCCCTTCTATAAGTCTGGCTTTTATACTCCACATGTAAGTGAGGTCATGCAGGATTTGTCTTTCTGTGCCTGGCTTATTTCATGTCATATAATGTCCCCCCGTGTTATCGTAAATGACAGAATTTCCTTCTTTTTAAAGGCTGTGTAGTATTTCATTGTGTATGAAATTTTCTTAACCATTCATTTGTTGACAAACACTTGGCTACTATGAATAATGCTATAATGAACATATACGGGCATTAAGAGTATTGGCCTATCATTTTTTTACATGCAGTTCCTTATCTGGCTTTGGGATCAGGGTAATGCTGACTTATAAAGTGGGTTTGGATGTAGTCTTTCTCCTTCATTTTTATTTTTTGGGAAGAGTCTGAGGAGGATTTCTATTTGTTTCTTAAAGGCATGATAGGATTAATCAGTGAAACAAATAAGTCTTAAGTTTCGCTTTTACTATTGATTCAGTGTCCTTACTTGTTATTGGCTGTTTGGATTTTATATTTCTTTATGATTTAGTCTTGTATGGGACTAAATCTTGTATGTATAATTTAATAGGTTGTGTGTGTCCAGCAACTCTTTATTCTAGACTTGCTTATAATCATTCATAGTAAGTATCCTCAGAATTTTTTTTTTTTAGAATTTCTTTATTTAACTTTATTTATTTATTCGTTTATTTATTTTAATTTGACCAGAGAGGGACAGAACGAGAGCAAGAGAAAAAGTGAGAAAGCAAGCCACCAGGTCCGGGACTCGAACCACCGTCGGCCATGTGAAAGTCTAGCACTCTTAACCACCATGCCACCTGCCAGCTCTGCCTCAGAATTTGAATTTAAAAAAAAAAAAAATAAAAATTTAAGCTCTCAAGCAGAGGAAAGTAAAGATGATATAGGCATTTCTGAGTTTAGAGGCTCAGTTTGTGCATCTAGGTTTTATATTCACAAGAGCCCATGAGAGAATTTCTGTTTCCTAAGTGATGCTGATTTGACTGCCTGTAATTATACCCCAGGAGAGCATGTAAGCAGATGACTTTAAAAGCAAATTTGTCAGAGACAGGCCCAGGATGATTGCATGATATTCATGGCCTTAGTGTTAGGTGTTAGTGACAGGATTTTGAGTGCTCATTGGACCTTTTGCTTACTTCAGGGTTTGAGGTATAAATAGGTCCAGGTTTTATATGTCTGACCTTCAAATAATTCAGGCATATGCTCTCATAAAAAGCATTTTCAATCTCCTTATATATTGTTTGTTAATATGTACATTTGAGATAGTTTTAGTTGAATATAAATGGAATAAGGCTATATCCATTGGTTTCATGATCGGCTGTACTCCGTGCAAAGTCGCAGCCAGGTGTCTCTCTGGTAGCACGTGCTATTGAAATGCTTACTCTACCTGCACATGTTGGTCACCAATTCAGCAACTGGTGTCTTGATGAATTCAGATAAAGTGCAGTGTTTTTGCTTTCTCATTTGCTTCTATGATGTCTCTCTGCTGGCTTCCTTTGGCAAACACAAAGAGTAGACATTCATTTAAAGTTATATACCTGTCTAAATGACCCAAGAAACAATGTACCTAAGTGTACAGAGAGTTAGAACAAGAGAGCAAATGACACATTTCAAAGATGAGAAAGGCCTGGCCATGGTGACCCAAGTAGTTAGGGCACTGCTATGAGTTGCTAGAGGCCACATGACTGGCTGTGGGGGGTGGGGAGAGAGAGAGAGCTTGGTATGAAGACTGTCTAAGGTGTTTCTCTCTCTCTTTCTCTCTCTTTCTCTTTCTCAAGAAATAAATACATAAACTTTAAAAAAATGAGAGAATTAAGTCACTTAGGCGAGTGAGGAGAATAGCTTTCAGATAAACTGTTGCGAAAAAATTCATGTTTATTAGAGCTGGTAGGTAGGGTGGTGCTGTAGGTGCTGGACTCCCACATGACTGACTGTAGTTCAAGTCCCACACCTGGCAGCTTGCTTTTTCACTTTCCCTCTCTCTCTTTCTCCTCTCTCTGGTCAAATAAAAATAATAATAATAAATAAAGTGAAATAAAACGTAATTTTTTAAAAAATCATGTTTATTTCATTTGCAATGTCTGATGAAACTGATAACTAAGTAACAGATTATGAATTAAAGTTAAGCTTTTTTCTCCATGAAATTACATAATTTTTTTACATTACATTTTCTGAATTATAATCTGCATATCTTCCTCTTTTTTCAGAAAAAGGGTGATATCAGGCCCAGGTTACATATATAGATTAAGGTAGACCTTTTCATCTCAGGTGGTAGAAATAATTGAAATTTTATTAGAACATATTAACATTGTAGATGTGTCACCTTGGATTCCTGTTAAGAAAGACATTTGAATTATTCTAAAATATGTAGTTAATTCCTGAATTTTCTTTAGATTGTCTTTAGTTTTAAAACTTTAAATTTTGAAAACTAAACTGCCTCAAATTTATTACAAACATGAAGACATTTACAGACCTTGTCCTTAAGAAGATAGGAATTTGAGAGCAGCAGATGGCATAATGGTTATGTCACTGGACTCACACATAATTAACTGTGGTTCGGGTCCTGGACCCAGCGGCTTAAAACTCATGCAGAGAGAAGGGATTGCAGTGTGGCCATTCCTCCTGGCGGGGGGCGGGGGTGATTTCTTGCTTTGTGTCTCTCTGGCAAGCACATGTGCCCTGTAGCAAAAATCTCTCTTAAAGTTAGAAATTTCAATAGATGATACTTGCTAACATAAAAACAATTTCTAATTAATTAAAAATGTGTATTATTTCAGTGTCTTTTCTCTGAGACAAGCATTTAAAATATTTTACAATTTTAAGTTTTGTGTAAGGTTTAAACAACTGATTTGAAGGTATGGATTGATCACTTTTAATTAGAATATCAGAGGTTTGTCTTTTATAATGAAAATAATTTAATTCCAAATGTTCTCTCATTTATTTAGTTATTTATCTTTGAGAGTTTTTTTTTTTTTTTCCCTTAGGTCATGTGCACTTGCCAGAGAGAGAAAGAGAGAGAGAGAGAGAGAGAGAGAGAGAGATAGACAGAGACAGTAAGAAGTCACCCCTCAGGGGAGATGGCCACCCTGCAATCCCTTCTCCTCCATTCTTCTTCCAAGATTTTGAGCATGCATGCACGTGTATCTGGCACATGAACCTGGGCATCAGGTCTGGGACTTGAACCACAGTTGGCCATGTGGGAATCCATCGATATAACTGATATACCATCTGCTGGCCTCAATTCTCTCATTTATTAAAAGTACTTAAAAAGAGTTCTAAACAAAATAGTCTTCTTTTGAAAATCTCATTTATTTATTTATTTTAAAGTTTATTTCTTCAGAGGAACAGAGAGAGGCACCCCAGCAGGATCTCCACGCACCATCCTCCCCAGCCTAAGCCTGGATCACAGAGAACATTTAACTAAGGGACACGAAGACATGTCGGACCTGAGATCTGATGGAGGAGGGCAAAGTGCAGTGGTTGGTAAACAGTGGGTGGGAAGAGAGCAATATTTTACAGGAGGCCTTGCTGGTGAGCAGAGCATTTTTAAGGAACTAAAAGGCTAGTGGAGGGAACCACTGTTGTAAGACACTGCGAAGCTTTTGATGGGTTTGAGAAAGGGATGTGTGATGTCGTAGGGTGGATGTGCATCAAATACGGCAGTGCTGAGAGCTGGCTGAGTGAGCTGGGTGAGTTATGAACAATCTTGACTGTCACGTGTACTCAACAGTCTAAGGTTTTGTGAGCAGGAGAGTGATACGATCTGTTCTGTTTTTTTTTTTTTTTTTTTTTCCCCTACATTTCCCCTATAGCACTCTCTGTTTTTAGTAGATTCTCGGCCTTTTGCTCATTTACCTGGGAGAAAATAGCTACCTGGTCTTGCCATTCTAGCTAAGGGAGCTTCACATTTATAGAACCCTATATAATGATGGAAGAGAGAAGATAGATATTATTCTGACAATATGCCTTTACTGATGAACAAGAAGAAGTATTCATGTGGGAAAAGTCCAACTAATATTCTGGATGTTTTTCCAGATGTTCATTATAAATAAATTCATTATCTGGATGCCTTTGATTTAGGTTTTATAACAAAAATACAGCCATCAAGCTAAATTGGGCACCTAGAAACTAGGTGCTGGGCTAACGTGTCCTTAGGAGACAAACCAGCACCAGGGACCCAAGTTGAAGGGTTACCACAGTAGTTATTGAAATGCTGTAGCCTTAAGGAAAGAAAGTTCTAGAAACAATGAACAAGTATCGAAGGAGTGTGGTAGAACTTGTTTGTGAATTTAACTTTTCAAGCATACCAGAAGCACTTCTTACAGACAATGCATATGCTCTTTTCAAATCATCATCGATTTGTTTATAAAAGCAGATTTTTTCAGACACGTGTACTTTTCCATATTATTGGATGCAGGTATTTATTGTAACAAAAGTGCATTTCTTGAGAATCATTCTGTAACTCATGCTATTTAAGTCAAATGGTTCCTTCTATCACTGAGACTGAATTATGGATGTTTTGGCAACTTTGGTGATTTAATAATTTTATCATTATTCATACATGATTTTCTTTCTCTGAAACCATGCATGACTGTGAATCAGGTTGTAAAATTCACAAAGAGTAGTGTTTTTATGCTTTTTTCTTTGAAGGAAAAATATATTTTGGTTCAGGAAGAAACTGTATTTACTTGAATACAGCTAACAAAAAAAAATGGAATGGGAAGAAACCTCTCTACTTGTACAAATATTTGTATATGTAGATTCGTAAAATTGTAAGGAAACTATTTCTTTTAATACCTTTCTTAACAGATAGAGTTTGTGGTTATTATGAAAAATATTATGAATAATTTAAAATGCATGTCTTGCCTGAAAATAAAATAGAGCAATGAGAAGAATGTGATTTAGAAGAAGAAATTTTTGCAGACATAGAGTTTTGTGTAGGTTCAAATGTGACTGGCAGATATTAGAGTATGTGTATCCATTCTACACAATCAAACACATCTTTTAATATTTCTAGTTTTTTTTTCTCTCTTTAATTTACTATAAGGTGTGAATTCTTGCTGGAGAGAGACAGGGGGAGAGAGAGAAAAAAAAAGAGAGAGAGAAAGCATCCCCAGGGGTGAATGGCCACATCACAATTTCTTCTCCTCTCAGGGCTTTGGACATACACACACACACACACACACACACACACACACACGTGCCTGACCTTTTCTTTTCTTTTTTTTTTTTTTTTTTAGCTGACAGGTCTGGGACTTGAACTGTGAAATTTGCCATATGGAATCCAGCCACCTTCACCACCATGCCACTAGCTGGCCCAAAGTATCTAGCTTTCTAATTTGTCTTGAAGAAAGTGTAGTTGCAAGATGCCTGCCATAATGAACTCATGTTTCTTTTTGTCTGGAAAGGATCTGGACACCTTTGGCTGGGTCTGAGTGAGAGGCACCCTCGGAGTCAGAATTGAGACTGGTATTATTTTGGCTCGTTGCTTAACAGAGTTCTCAGGCTTCTTTCTGTTTGCATTTTTATATGTGGATTTTCATAATGGGGACCCCTGTCTCACATTCTGAGGAATGGCCCACTAATCTGTAGAGATAGCCTCTTCAGAGACCATTAACACCCTGTAAATCTTTTGAGATAGGGTTGAGCTTGCAGACTTTAGCTGACCTAGCTTTCGAGGCAACAGAAGCTGTAAGCCGTATACATGGTGACCTCTGTAGCGTGTCCAGGTGTTTTATGGCTTTACCCTTAATGCTTTACCTCTCATGGTATAGATCATTGACCCTGGGAACTCATAGCCTGCAGCTAGACCTGCAGATCCTGGAACAACACATTTCTCTGTCTAGTATTTTGAACGGCACATGAAGCAAGCATTTACTAATCTGAACGTCACCAGCATCTTTGATAAAGAAATTAGCCCAGCAATTACCAGTGTAAATGCAATTGCAAAGGGGAATAAATAGAGATGTATCTTTAGAAAGAGTCTTTTATATTTATTCAAGTATAAGCATGAATTGAAAACCACAGCTCGCCCATACTTTCTTATGTGAGCTGGAGCCTGTATTTACTAAGTAGTTTTAAGACTCACTCGACAACAAGTGGTCTATCGCATTAGCTTTTTCCTAAATTAGACTGATCTCATCCTATTTATGATTCTTAAAAGATGTTTAGTGTTGTCTTTTCTTTGAAAATTTGTAGAGACATTGAACATAGTGAATGATTGGCCTTCAGAGTGTCTGCTATGACACTTGACTAAACAGAGGCTGTGTGTGATATATGGTTTCAGCAGCAAGTCCTCTTGGGTTGTTAGCATTTTAGTCCCCATGAATTCTCAACAGAAGGGCGGCTGTTCCATTATCTTGTACAAATATTTGGCACTGGAATTCCCTTATTTACTAACTATAAGTAATATCATTTTTTTAAACCTCCAATCACTGGGAGAGGAAAAATAAACAACTGACATAAAGATACTTAGCACTGAAAACTTGCAGAGTTTAGTATTTGACAGGGTAGAGACTGGAGTTTATCATTTATCATCTAGTGAATGCAGGCCTTTAATCACACTTTTTGTTTATTGAAAGTGTTGGGTATATAGCATGTAGGTAGGAGTCAAAAGACATCACGTTTTAAAAATATTAAAATGTCCTGTAAAGTATATTTTATTTTGAAATAGTTTTTATTTTGGAGGAGGTGAATCTCAGGTCATATGAATTTTCTAAGACAGGCAGCTCTGTGGTTTTAAATTATGTTGAATGTTACTTGTACAAAAACTGACTTTTTAGTTATAAATGAAGAGAGTAGCAGGTTAAAATAACATAAAGTGTTTATGGTTTTTACTTTTCTCTCAGTGAACCATATTCTTACTGAGGGTTTTCTATACCTGGTTGATTATCTGCTTTCTTGTACAAAGAAACTTATGTAAACGTGTCCTAGAAAGACATTACAATCTTGTTTTAATGTAAAAATTCTGCGCTGGTTGGCATTTATATAGAAAAACAGTTTGGAAAATTATTGTCTTGTCTGTTCATGGTGAGTTGGATACAGGGTTTTTTGTTTTCATTAGATAGAATATATCACAGAGCTGTCTCTATGAAGTTAAATAGAATGAAGGTAAATTTTATACATTGATAGAATATATTATATCTAAAAATGCTCTTTGTAATTGAAAGTATATTTTCCTATGTTTTTCAACTGTTTATCAAACTTAATATTCTCCAAAATAGGGCACTTAATAAGTTGATTGGCTTTGTTAGGGATTGCTTTTTTTGTTTGTTTTCATTAGATTGATAAAAGTTAGAAGTGAAAATTGAAAAATAAATTGATTTCCCCCAAAGTGGAAATTATTTGAAATATTTTATACACAAGTAAATATTGCCTTCTTAAAAAGCTTGTTAATATCAATTATTAACATTAATGAAGTAAAGGTATAAAATGAAAAAATACTCTTGGTATTAATGCTTTCATAATAGTAATAGCTTGATTTAATGAACTATTAAGTACTCATTGGCTGCATGGCACCATATTTCATTATAAAAAAGGTAAAATGTAAATAGCATAAGAAGTAGTCTTACTGTTGGAAAGAAGATGATGAACTGACAATATAAATTCAGCATATAAAAAGAGAAGATGGAATGATTGGCTGATATCATTCGCAAGCATTTTGACATAGCAATTAAAACAACATTTGTGCCTTTTACCACCAGGGAAGTTATAAGGAGTTTTCTGCCATCTTTAAAATTTTTTCATATTGATAGCCTTTTCTTTTTTTCTCAAGTGGTAAAAGGTCAAAGATGAGAACTTAGGGCTTTTAGAACATGTTTTCCTCGTTCAAAGACAAAAAGAATGTTGTATACACATGTGAGAATGGGCTCTGTGTGCATGTGTGTTCTGCGGTTGAGGTCTGTCGATGACGGGTCTGAGGTATTGGTAACGATAGTACATAACACTGACTCTATTCCTAATATAATGCTTGCTGTGTACCAGCCACTCTTTCTGTGTGCTCATCAAATTCTTCCAACTCTCCTCTGAAATCTGCACTGCTCTTCTCCCCATTTTACACGTGGGGACATGGAGGCACAGCACAGTTATGTGATTTGCCCAACTTAGTAGAAGAGCTAGAATCTGAGTCCAGGATGCTGGCTCTGGAGTCTTTGCTTTGAAAAACTTAATATTCTATGTCTCTCTATCATGGATGAAGTCTGGCTAGCTCTACTTTGTTTTTAAGTATGGAGATGGTTTAACATTTTTTTGAAAAGTAAGTGGTATAAGGAAGTCTCTGGCATAGTAAATGCATACAGACGCATATGGGTACATCCACATGGACATATTTGCATATGCATGTATATATATGTAAGTAAACTTGATTTATTACCTACTTTCTATTTTATTTGATATATAAACAGTACTTGATTATACACATGCAATACATATCTCCTCATCAAATAAATTAAAGCCAGGCTTCCTTCACATAATGAAATTGACAATAACTTAGAATGTTGTGACTGAAATGAACTATTATGGAAAATTACCCAACTTACACTGATTTGAGCCGACTGTATGTATGGTTTTAATAAGCAATATTGCTGGCGAGATCCAAATTTTCAGTCAGGGTTCAATAAAAGAGACCTCAAGGTGGGGCCCATAAATCACATTTAAGTATACACTTTTTATAATTTTGTTCTACCACTCCTATTTTGAACTACTGAAGGTACATTTACTTGAGCATTTAACCCCTTCAATTTTAAGGTTTTTACAATGCATTGGGCACTGGTGCTCACCAGAGAAAGACAGAGAGAGGAAAAGTGAGAACTCATGCCACCCGGGGCTGGCCACACCACAATCTCATCCATTGTCCTCTCAGGATTTTGGACATGCATGAAATCACGGGACCTGAGCTCAGAATATGGTCGACCATGTGGGAGTTCAGCGCCTTAGCCACCTCATTGCCAGCTAACCCCAACCATTCAACGCCTTTATCTCTGAAGTACTTTTGGCCTACTTTGAATTTTCAGCCTTTTAGAAGTACTTTCGGGATAAAACATATTTAAAAGCTTTAAGCCCCCAAGTCTTTTCTCTTTGGTGTTGAGGCTGCAGGAGGGTTTTTGCTTGTTTGAATTTTGTTTTTACTTTCACCAGAGTGCTTCATGCACATAATTTAGAGTTAATTTAGTTCAAAGAGGTGTATTTTTTTTGTTTGCTTAAATGAAAAATAGCAGTTCTTCACCCCTGCTATTTTGCTTGCCTGAGGCAACTACTTATAATTTTGTCTTAACAAATTCCTTTGGAACTGACTGCTCTATCTCTAAGTCATGAATTTATGTAACTCCTCCTCCTCTTCCTCCTCCTCTTCTTCTTCTTCTCTCTCTCTCTTTCTCTCTCTCTCTCTCTTTTAAGCCCTATCTATCAATTTCTTCTTATGGATAATGAACTGATGCCCTTTCTTGCTCCTCTCAGCCCAGACATATCGTAATTTTGCTTAGATCAGTATTTGCATGACGATAACTAAGTGAAATCTATTCACAGTGGGGGCAGGTAAACTACTAGATTTATGTTTTCTTTCTGGAATAATGTATTTTTCTTGGAATTAATACCTCTCCTTTTCTAGGTACTTTTGTCTGTCTGAATTTTAAACTCCCCCCCATGTAATATTTTTCTTTATGTATTCAAATACATTGGGCATTTTGTCAATTTTTTTAAAGATTTCTCTCAGAATGTTCTAGACCTGCTCTAGTCTAGGCCTGCTGGAGCTGTCACCATAATAGGATATCCTTTCACGACCATTCTGGGATTTCCTTTGACTCCCTTTTGTTTTAGAGACTCTGTTTCCTGAATTCCAAGTCATTGTCTTTCTCTGTTTATTCTCTCATTTTAGGTAGCACATCTTCCAGTAGTTTCCTGAAAAAGAATATAGACAGGAGTGGTTTTTTAATTTTTTTTTCAAGTTTATGTGCATAAAAATAGCTTTATAAACCCTTACAAATTAATTTTGATAACCATAGAATTAGAGGTAAAAATCATTTGTCCCTCAGCATTTTGACGACACTGCTGCTGTCCTTAAATAGTCTATCTAGGAACCCAGTGCTGTTTGGGTTTGATTTGAGGTTTGAACCTTTGTTGGAATGGTATGTAAATGGGACCTTCCAGCCTCTGTTTCCAGTACTATGTTTTCCCCTCTACTGTACTTGCTGTTCCCAGACCGAAGGTTTTTGTTTTAGGGTCTCTAGTTCTTTAATCTTCTGGATTAATGGAGATCGGGGTAGTCACTCAGCTGCATATCATGGGGCTGGGGATTTGAAGGGTTAAAGTTCTCCCTAAACCATTGTTCAACCAACCTCTTTTTATCCTGACTGGTGTCCTAAGCTATGCTAGAGCATCTGGGGAGCTCTGTGATATGTCTTAGTTTTCTCCTCTGATGGTTTAATATTCAGCTTTTGGAGGACAGCTGACGATGTATTACTTTTCTATCTGCTTTGCATCTTCCCAAATATATTCACTAGTGTCTGCCTTCCTTCTTTCCTTCCTCCCTCTCTCCCCACCCCCGGGGTTATATCTTTTAAAAATATCCCTCTATCATTGTTTTAGTAAAGCTTCAAGCAGGAGAGGGAAAAGGACGTGTGTCTAGTCTGCTTTCTTTAGTGGAAAACCACAGGATTGGTGATTTCAGGGAACCAGATCATTTTTATAAATAAACATGTTTTTAAGCAAGGGACCTACTTGAGATTTTACTGTTTACTGTTTTATAGACAGTGAGGTAAATAGCCTTTTCTGTGAATGAGTTCCCTTTCTTTTTACTGGGAATGCCTTTACTTACAAGTCACCAAAAGGGCTTAAATAGGAGGGTGGTGTCATACCTTCCCTTTTTCATCACATACTTCCAGTGGACAAAAGGACTAGGAATTTACACTGCTCTTGCCATCCTGCAGCCAACTCCAGTTACTTTAAAATAATATACAAATGGATTTTAGCCCTTTAGAAAAAAAGAAATTGGGTCCCCCACCCTCCACACCCATCCTGTTTTAGTTTTCTAATAAAGATGTTTCAAAAAAATACCAGCTACTTTCTCACTGGACAGGAATTTTACTAAGTATTTTGTCAAATAGTTCATGGGATTAGATGTTCTGTGAGAGATAGGTGACACTGATGGTGTCAGGAGAAAGAACAATGTTATACATCGTCATTCTCGGATCATAAGTACATCTACACAGGAGGTATGAATCGAGCACCTGCTGTGTGCCAGGCAGCGTTAATTATTTAAAACATAATTTTCCCTCCTGCCTCATGCAGTTTACATTCTTATTTTTAAAAGAATGATTATTTAATTTTATTTATCATTATTATTATTTTTAAAATTTGCTACAGAGCACATGTGCTCACAGGGAGAGACAGAAAGGGAGAGAGAGAAAGAGAGGTGAGAGATAGAGAGAGTGAGAAGGCAAGCCCCCCACCACATTCCAGCTTTGAACCACAGTTCACTATTTGGGGGTTCAGCATCTTAACTACTGTGCTACCTGCTGGCCCCCAGTTTATATTCTAACAGATACTATTATTATGTGGTTAGTAATTGCTGCCATTTAGGGAATGCTTACAGCAATGCACTTTATCTCAGGAATCCTTAGCATCCAGCTGCTATGTAGAGTAGCCAGAATTTAAAGCCAAAGCTTTTAAATTTATTTTATTTTATTTATTTATTTATTTATTTATTTTTTGGGGGAGAGTTTTTTGTTATAGGGCACGTGCGTTTACCAGAAAGACAGAGAGAGACAGAAAGCGAGAAATCACCCCCCAGGGGGGATAGCCACGCTGCAATCCCTTCTCCATTCTCCTCTCAGGATCTTGGGCATGGACGCACATGCGCCCGGCGTGAGTTTAAGCCACTGGGTCTGGGACTCGAACCGCGGTCAACTACATGGGAGTCCAGTGACATAGCCATTACGCTAACTGCTGGTCCCAAGCCAGACCTTTTTTATTTTGAAGATTTTTTGCCATAGGGCATGTATACTCTCTGAAGAGAGACAGAGAAAGGGAAAGTGAGATATCACCCCCTGGAGGGATGGCCATACCATAGTCACCTCTTTATTCTCCTCTTGGGATTTTGGGCACGCACAAGTGCCTGGCATGTTTTTCAGGCCTCTATGTCCAGGACTCAAACTGAAGAACCAGCCATGTGGGATCTAGCATCTTCGCTGACATAACACCTAATTACCACAGGCTTTTTTTATTTTTTTTCTTAAACTCAAAGCCCATATTCTTCTACTTGCTGACTTGCTTAAACAAGTCAACCAAACAATTTCAAATATATTTTTAAATCTAATTTTCTGTTACTTTTCTCAGTGAGAGTGTTTATTTTTGAACTGAAAGGGATTACTCTTAGCCTGAGAGGTTTGGTGAAAAAAGAAAAATCCCTAATTAATCACATCATTTGGAGGTAGGTCCTCTTATTAGCTTGCCTTACTAGGTGCATTTTTTCCCCCATGTACTTATGTTCAGGTATAATAGTTATTCGTAAAACACACATTTTAGTTTCATTGTGGTAGAAGAACCCTAGTTATTTTAGGGAACTCTGTATTGAATGCTTTTTTCAAAGCAAATAGCGTTGTAATGCAAATAATTACGTTCTAATTTCCCTGTATAAGCATGCATTTTCATTCTTCATTTAGTAGGTTTAGTATGTTTAACTGATGCTTAGTTAGCTTAAGAGCCATGGGGAGTATGCAAGTATTATTTCTTTTCTTTAGCTATGTAAATTGTCTTAAATATTTAAAGGCCCACTAAATTGTTATAGTGTAATCCACAAAAAAGATATAGGTAGCAGACAGAGGCATATTTAAAATAAAAGTGTGTAAGCAGATGGCCAGCTTCAGTAGCACGAACAGTAGTGTACTGATTTAAGGCATCACCGGAAGCCACATGGTTGACCATGGGTTCAGATCCTGAGTTGACTTAAAACATACTGGGTGTATGTGCTTGTATTTCCTGGCTGGCTGCAGGGAGGTGATACAGACCTGTTTGGGGTGCCTCCTTATTTCTATCTCTCTGGCATGCCCTTGCTCTCATAAAAAAAATTAAATAAATAAAACAAATGAACTTTAAAACTAAAGAAATGTGTAGGTGGAATTCAAGGAGAGTCAAATATTAACAAAAACTCAGGGTTAAAATGAAAGAAAACTCCTGGGGCCAGAAAGGTGGTTAAGGTACTGGATTTCCACACAGCCAACCACTGTTCAAGTCTCGTGTCCAGTGGCTTCAAACCCTTGCTGGGCACGTGTGTGTGTGTGTGTGTGTGTGTGTGTGTGCGTGCGCCTAAAATCCCAAGAGGCGAATGGAGGAGAAGGAAGTGGCCATCCCTCCCTGTGGAGTGATTTGTTGCTTTCTCTCCCTCTGTCTTGTTCTGGTAAGTACACATGCTCTATGGCAAAAACCTTAAAAAAAGAAAGAAAGAAAGAAAGAAAGAAAGAAAGAAAGAAAGAAAGAGAAAGAAAGAAAGAGAGAGAGAGAGGGAGAGAGACAGACAGAGAGAGAGAGAGAGAGAGAGAGAGAGAGAGAAAAGAACTCAAAGAAATGCTGACCTTGGTCTGATTTTATTTTATTTATTTATTTTTTTAAAGAGATATTTTTGCTCTAAGGTGTGTGCACTTGCCAGACACAGAAAGGGACAGACAGGATTTTTGGGGCCTGCACACATATGAATCTGGCATGAGTTTCAAGCTTCCAGGTTTGGGACTCAAACCATGGTCAGCCATGTGAGAGTCCATACATGTAATCATTATGCCATCTGTTGGTCCCTGACCTTGGTCTTTCTGTCTGATAAACTGACCATTATTTCCGCCAACATTTACTGAATATTTGCTGTGTGACAGGGATTCTCTCAGCACTGGAGATAAAATAATGTTTAAGAACATAGTCTTTGCCAGCCAGACTGATGGTCTCCCTGCTGAGTGAGCACCATGACTTATGGGTAAGGCAACCACATGGTTTAAAAGCTGAATCCTCTGAGGCCTGATGCAAAGCAAACAAGGACACCTCAACATATAAAGGGAAGTACAGTAAAATGGCCAAGAATGAGAAGGGAAATACTGGAAAACAATGATGAAGAAGAAGCTGTGATGCATTCCAGGCAATGAAAGATACGTTCCAGAAGATAGGGCAAGTCAGCAATGGGCCATGTTCCCAAACTAGTGCAGGATAGCATTTGTGTAATACTCAACATCAACCTGGATCATAACAGGACCACGGCGGGGAAGGTTTTATTGTGATCTTCATTATACAGATGACCAAACCGAAGCCAGGGAGCAGTTAATTGGTCAAAGATCACACAGCGTATTTCAGAGCTGAATTTGAACCTAAATCTGACTCCAAATTCAGAACTCTTTCCACCATTCTAGAAAGAACACATATAAGGAGAAGAAATGGTGAATTTCTCTGTCTACTTAGAGTGGGATAGACCATCCTATCAAATATTAGGAAAGTAGGATGTATGAGACACACCTACTGACACCATTGGAGGAGATAAATGCAAGCACATTCCCAATAAAGTCAACAGATGGTTGGATAGTGAAATTTGATATGAATATGATAACAAAACTCAGCAGGACTTGTTGCTTAATTCTCTATTGGAACTATGGGTTAACACTGGGATTTATAGGTACTTCAAGTCTAGTCCTAAACTAAATGATTCTTGCACAATAATCAGTATGAAGATGACTTTATCAAAAAATTTAGATCTCAATGAAAGAGACAATTTAAGAGTACAAACCATTGGTCTGTATGTGTTAATGGATTGATATTTGAAGTCTTTGGAATTAGAAGATTGGGTTTTTCTGGGTTAATGTAATAACGACAAAGCCAAGGCAGATGACCAAAAAGCAGCAACATCATTTGCAAAAATATTTTATTTGAATTACATTTTAGATTTAAATTATTTCTAGAAAGTTTTATAACGTTAATGAAACTTGTATTTTCTTTTCTTTCTTTTTTATTTTTTAGAGGTTTTTGCCTTAGGGTGTGTGCACTTGCCAGAGAGAGAGAAAGAGACAGTGAGAAGAAACATGAGAAATCCCCCCCCCCCCCCAGGGGATATGGCCATGCCACAATCCCTTCTCGTGTATTTTTCTCCTAGAATCTTGAGCACACATGCACACATGCCTGGGCATGATTTTCAAGCCACCGGATTCAGGACACAAACCATAGTCAGCCATGTGGGAGTCCAGCAATATAACCACCATGCCATCTGCTGACCCCTGAAACTTGTACTTTTGAAATCAAGGTCAAATACATCAGTGTTCCTGAATATTGATGAAATAAAACAGAATTGTTTTTTATGTGAGAACTTGTGTCTAATGAAACCATTGGAAATCTGAGAAGTGAGATTATTTTGTAGTTTTGTCAGTGTTAAAATAGTGTCTACCTCATATGGAACTTAACTTCTCATGGTTCTCATGGTTAGTAATCTCAGTATTAAGTTTGGAATGAAAGATTGTTTCAGATAAAAGTGATTTACATATGCATTCCTGTAATACTGAAATTATGATATTGCTAGCTTATTATAATGCTAATTTTTAAGAAATTAAAGGTGATACTGTGCCTGTAGTTATTACATACCTGGTGTTGAATCCATAGGCCTAGCAGAGTTACCCAGGTGTTGTATGTATTGCAGACATCCGTATACTTGCCCTCGGCCCTGGGCTGGGTGCTTTCAGCAGGTGGAGCAAAGGCACCTGCAAACTGATTAATGACTCCAGGAGACAAGAAATGAGAGATAAAGCCAGCAGGTGGCATGGTGGTTAAGGTGCTAGAATCCCATGTGGGTGACTGCAGTTTGAGTCCTGGACCTGGTGGCTTGAAAATCATGCCAGATGCCTGAGTGTGCATGCCCAAAATCTCGAGAGGAGAAACAAGAGAAGAGCTTGCAGCTTGGGTAGCCCCTCTGGGGGTGATTTCTCGCTTTCCATCTCACTCATTCTCTTTGGGGAGTGCATACTCTCTTTGGCAAAAACCTAAAAATAATAATAATAATAATAATAAGTGAGAGAGATGACTCAAATGGAATTTCAGAAGATATAAAATCAGTCCAAAAAACTGTATGATTATCCCTAAGGCAGAGTAAGTGCTTCTTCTTCTTCTTCTTCTTTTTTTTTTTAATTTCTTTTTTTGGAGAGGTTTTTGCTATAGGGTGAGTACGCTCGCCAAAACAACAGAGAGACAGAGAGATAGAAAGCGAGAAATCACCCCCCAAGGGGGATGACCACACCACAATCCCTTCTTCTCCATTCTCCTCTTGGGATCTTGGGCACACACGCACACGTGCCCAGAGTGAGTTTAAGCCACCAGGTCTGGGACTCGAACCGCGGTTGACTACATGGAAGTTCAGCAACATAGCCATTACGCTAACTGCTTGTCCCCAAATATAGTACTTTTAAAGTAAAGCATTAAAGAAAGGTTGGAGGAAAAACTATGAGTACTGTGTGCACAAAAGTTCTTCTAATTAGCATTTCAAGGCTGGAATCTTTAAAGCAAGGCCTAGAAATAACAGTATTTAGAAATAATATCTGAGTAGATTGATATGTGCCCCAAGTAAATGTAGCTTATAAAATAGGATGCCCCTGACAAAGTACTTCTTCTATTTTGAACCTATTATTATTTTCAAGCTGTGTTATTATCTAAAGAGATTGTGCAGTTTTATATTTTTTATTTTCATATGAAAGAAGCTTAGAATAAGTGAATTAAAACTAATAGCAGTAATTTATAGCTTCAGTCATACAGGGATATATCATGCAAGTAATAGAAAATCAACCCAATTTCTTATATCTCTATGCCCTTCTTCTTTTTCTTTTTCTTTTCTTTTTTTTTTTTTTTTTTTTTTTTGCTACTATAGGAACACGAAAACTCAAATTCTGTTGGCTCACATCCAGTATTTTCCATTTTTCTGCTATCATCCTAGTTGACAGTCTTTTACTTGACTCCCCATACCTTGCTTTTGTACAGGTCATTTTTCACAAAATAGCCAGAACTGTGTTTGTATAATGTACATCATGTCACCTGCCAATGGGTTTCCATCACACTTAGAATGAATTCGAAAATCCTTCCTGTGGCCCACCATGATCTGAGTCTTTGCACCTGTCAGCAACCTCTACTTGAAGATCTTGTACCTATCCAACCCTGTCTGTGCTCAGCTTAACATTGAGGGGTTTTTTTTGAGAGGTTTTTTTTTTTTTTTTGGTATAGGGCGTGTGTGCTCGCCAGAAAGACAGAGAGACAGAAAGCAAGAAATCACCCCCCAGGGGGGATAGCCATGCTGCAATCCCTTCTCCTCCGTTCTCCTCTCAGGATCTTGGGCATGAATGCACACGTGCCCAGCGTGAGTTTAAGCCACCGGTTCTGGGACTCGAACTGCGATCAGCTACATGGGAGTTCAGCGACATAGCCATTATGCTAACTGCTGGTCCCGAGTTTTTAACTAACAAGTTCACCCTGTAAGATGGCATTGTACTTGATGTTTGCTTTCTTCGTATTTTTCTCAAATCTTGTATTTAAAGAATTATTTATTTAATTTTATCATTATTATTATTTTTAAACTTGCTATAGGGCATGTACCCTCACCAGACAGAAAGAGAGAGAAAAAGTGAGAAATCAAACCACCAGGTCCAGGACTTGAACCGTGGTTGGCTATGTGAGAGTCCAGTGCCTTAATCACCATGCCACCTATTGGCCTCACATTTTCTGAGATCTTAATAGTGTTACCTCCTCTTGTCATTAGTGAGCTTATGTTAAAGATCACATTTATAAAGAGGCCTTTCCTGGTCATCCAAGTTTAAGTGCAAGGTAACTCCCAGTCACTGGCTGCCATTGCTCTGCTTTGTTTCAGTCTTCTATGTAACAGGTGTTTATTGCATGGCTATTATGAGATGACAAACACAGCGGACTACTTGCTATTAATGGAGCTGTTATTCTCCTGAAGGGAGATGACCAATAAACATTACTACCGCGTACCTTTGTTCTGACCCACTACTGGAAATAGAGTGGAATACTCATGAATGCAATGATATTTTATTCTTACTAGAATCAGTGAAGATAACTTTGGGAGCTATTCTCTCACATACTGCTTGCCACTGTGATGTTATCTCCACAACTTGGAGTTGGCAAAGTGTAAGCCAAAGAACAATGCTACAATGATCCAGCCTCCAAAACTTACTATGCATATATCTTGACCAACTCCTATTACCTACTTTTCATGTTAATTTCTTATTTGTATAATGGGCTAATCTTATCCATTTCACAGAGTTCTTGAGCAAATGAATTGTGAAAGTACGTGATAACTAGAGCACTATCCAAAAGTTATTTTTATTTCTAATCATAACAATAATTTCCAGTTCCTCTGCTGGGCAACTTAGCTAGGATCTACATTCTACCAGTTGAATAAACGTTTCTACATTGATCAAATAAAATGAAATATTTTATGTTCCCCACAAAACTAGTTACTCTGACTAATTTCCCTACTTTAGTGGAATACACTTTTTCCTTTAAGTTTCTAAATCTAGTCAGTCTAAGGCCTTGTCAATTTCTCTTTTGTTAACACTCTTGAAGGTATTCTTTCCCACCTATTTGCAAGGCCACCATCTAAGTTCAGCTTCTTGTCTACCATCTGTTCTTTGCTGCTGTTTAAGGAATCTTCAACCTCTCCTCTTAGTCTTTCCTTCCAAATCATTTCGAGCCTCGCCATTAATTACGCTGTTTGTCATGTCTATCTCCTACTCAGAAACTTCGAAAGATACCACCTTATTGTCTACATGATACCTGTAAAATCCCATTAGTATATCATTTAAAGTTCACCATAATCTGGCATCAATCTACACTTCAAATGTTATCTCCTCTCATTCTATTTTCTGACCCCCTCACTCCAGCTAGATGGATCTGTTCTTTGTTCCCTGACCCTATGTTTTACTTGTCAGCTGCTTTGCATACTTGTTCACATTTTCATTTTCTTTTCTTTTTTTATTTTTTTTCTTTTTCTTGCATGCTCAAGAGAGAAAGAGCAGAAAGCACCCCTGTTGGGGAATGGTTATGCTGAAATCTTTATCCATCTTTCCCTCCTTCTGGGATTTTGGGTACACACACTCAGCATGTTTTTCAAGCTACCAGCTCGGGGACTTGATCTGCATGTGATATCTGGCTTCCTTACACTAGGCCGCCAAGTTGGCCCATTCATGTTTTTTATTTGCCTGGAATTCTCTTTTCTTTTTTGTTTCAGTCCTCTCCACCTTCTTCAACCCTGAATATTTCTCTACCTATTTCATAGGAATCTTGAATTTTTATCTTCATTTTTGTTTTTGACAGTGTGCTCAACTTAATGTTATTTATTTGTTTGTACGTGCCTTCTGAGAATTTCTGATGTTTTCTTATGTATCCCAAATGCCTTCCCCATCATCAGAACTCACTATATATTTTGAAGTGTCACTGGTAGTTAGGACCTTGTTCTATACTGTGCTTTTCTAAGAATGCACAGGAGGCCCCGTTTCCTAGAGGAATGAGTTAAAATCTGCTCATAGACAAAGCATTGAACTTGACTTCACCTCATGCACTTTAAAAGAAATTAGGTCCAGTTTCCTGGAAAACTTGGTTATAGTCTATCGAACTATAATATGTAAATTATTATTTAGCCTGATGAAAGCATTGGCAATAATAAAATATTTGTTCAAGGAGATGACTAATAAATAATGGGCTACTTAACTGAGTGTTGAATATTATTTGCTGATATTTATAAACTTACTGAAATTTTTTCCATCTGCTGTTGAGGGGGCTTCATGAAAACTTATCTCTGTTGTCTTGTCCATTAAATAAATGTAACACTAAGTGATATTTAGCTTGCCTCCGATGACCATATTGCATTTGGATTCTGTACTCACAGCATACGTTTCTGCTTTTCTACAGTACTTTGGAAGTTTACTTGTCATTTTCTGCGTCGAACTGGCTTGTGGTGTTTGGACATATGAACAAGAACTGATGGTAAGTTAAAAATGGTATAGGAATATCTAGTTCAGCCTTTTAAATCAGATAATTTGGAGTAATTTAGGGACATGATTATTCATTTGAATGTTTATGGTATATGATGACAACAAATAGTCCAATTTTTCTGAAAAATAACATTTTTTTCTGTGTCTAAAAGCACATTTCTAAAACATGATTTATAATATTTTATTTTGTATATACATGCATTTAATTCCTCAGGTTGCTTGAATATGGACATAATAGAGTGAAAATAGTATGTGTTCTAAAATAATTTTGCCAACTTTTGAGTTATTGTAATAATAGGAAAGATTCCCATTTGTGACATGATGTGTTTGAGAATGCTTGAAAACCACATAAAACCTTCAAAAATGCTGACTGCAGCAGGACTCCGATGACTGGGAAGCCTGCTTCTCCAGTTTGCAACAAGCCGAACTGTCTTCCTCTGTAAGGAGTGTATTTGAAGAGTTGCTGTGTGCTCACTAGAAACACTCTCACAGTTTGAGACTTGGCTACTTGAAAACGGCTCTTCAGCATTTTTTTTTCCTCTTTTATTTCAGCAATTGAAACTGCTGGAACAACTTTTATAGATCTGTTAGAATAAATGAGGATAAGAGTTTCTCCATCTTTAGATTTTACAGTCCTGTTTGGTTCACCAGTTGCACCTCGCTTGTCTGTGCATGGGGCATTATTACTTATTTCATGTTTTCTCACTTCAATGGAGAAAATTAGTGCATTTCTTACCAGTGACGTGGAAGGTTTCTGCATGTCTGTGAACATTGGCTGTTTTCATGAAGGCAGGTCAGATTTTTCCACTGTAAGTGTTCCATAGTAATTCTGCTTTAGTGAAATGGTGTTGTTCAACATGTAAATCCTTGGACCAATGGCAATAAGAGTTATGGAGGGTGATTCTTAAAAATGTGCATCTCAGACTCCAGCCCAGCTGTGCTAAATCAGAATAGAGGGAAAAAGGGACAGGACTGGGCATTCATATTGGGGACAAGTCTCCTCCACCCCACCCTCTGCTCCCTGTGAATCTTAAACATTTTAAAATTCTAAGCACTCTTAAAATGAGAGAGAGATTATTTTGTATTTGTTTTAGAGAGAAGAGACACATTTGGCAGTTGGGAATCAAATCAAAGTTGTTTCTGGTACTGATGCAGTGATTAAAAAGTTCTCTGCTGAACCTGCTACTGTTGGGTGAGGCTGTTTTGAATACTAAGTGGTAATTACAGACCAGTGGATACTGAGCATGTGCCAATTTACATGCAAATGATGCTTGGGCGCTATCACATGTCTGAGCCCCAATGACGACCATCATGCTGCCCAGGTGTGGTGACTCTCAGTAAGATCAGAGAATTTATGGAACGTTGAAAAGTCAGGGTAGGTTCCAACTACACTAGTTTAATGTAAAGTGAAGAATTTTCTTTAAAATGAAATCTCCCATTAAAATAGGAATTCTTTTGCTGTCTATGACAATCCTATTTTTACTTCATTCTCCAGAAAATTTGTGTATTTAGAGAAGTGAAAAATATTGGGTTGTTGGAAAAGGCATGATGTATTTTTTGCATAGAAAAATATGTCATGACTTTTCTGACAACCCAGTAGTTTCCGGGGACTTAGTTTTTGTGTTTTATTTTAAAGAGATCGTCTGTCTTAATTTTTTTTCTCTGTTAAAATAATATATCTTCTTGACATTCAAGCAGTAGAGAGTAAATCTGATAATTAATTCTTGATCCCCTTACCTTAGCTCTTGATTGTGTTTTACTGGGTAATTAAAAGGATTTTAGAAATGAGTTTACTTTTGCATGGATTTTAAAATGGATGTATAGTGTATATGTCATACTGACATTTGGTAATCTCCTAAATTGTAACCAGTTCAAAATGAATTAATTTAAGGTGTTCAAAATAAAATGTTTTGATTTGAATATAATTTTAAGAAGCACAAGGAAATGAAGAGGACTTTATGCTTGCTTAGAGACTTTCTTCTCTTAAGAGGCGGTCTGCACATAGCTTCGGAGTACCGCCGTTCGAAATGTGTGCACATTATCGTTTCAGCCGACGGCACACAGCACTGTTTTGCTTGTGTAAATCTTCCCCATTACATCACCAGGAGAGAGCAAGGACTGTTTAAAAGGTGCAATGTGGAAAGCAGGTCTTTTTTTTTTTTTTTTAAGGAAAAAAAAGTTTGTTAGAATTTTTATTGCTTTTACTCTAATAGCAGTGTGAATGAAAAGTGCCATTAAAGTTTATTATCTGCCAAATTTTGCAGAACCCAGCCTTTTCATAGAATGGGTTATGTGCTTTTTAGCTGTTCTGTGCAAGGAACCAATCCGTATGTGTTATTTTATGGCCGGAGCCCAGTATTCTGTACCAGCACCTCAATGGCCCCCTCTGTTTTCTTGCCATGTTTGGTCTCACATTGATTGTGGTCACAATTATGAAAAAAAGTATTTATTTTGGAAGGTAAAAGTTTTTTTTTTTTTTTTTTGGAGAGGTTTTTTTTTTTTTTTTTTTTTTTTTTTTTTTTTTTTTTTTTTTTTTTTTTGCTATAGGGTGTGTGCGCTTGCCAGACAGACAGAGAGACAGAAAGTGAGAAGTCACCCCCCAGGGGGGATGGCCACCCCGCAATCCCTTCTCCTCCATTCTCCTCTCGGGATCTTGGGCATGCACGCACACGTGCCTGGCGTGAGTTTAAGCCGCCGGGTCCGGGACCTGAACCGCCTTCGACTACATGGGAGTCCAGCGACATAGCCATTATGCTAACTGCTGGTCCCACGGAAGGTAAAAGTTTTTAAAAAGATTGTTATAGTCACTATGCCAAAAGAAGTGACATCAGGCAGTCTTTCCCCATTACTTCTTCAGTTTATACATGTTTGCCTCCTGTTCATTGTTCATTCTGTAGATAAAAATCCGTCAATAATATTCACGGTTTCACTTGATAAATTTCTAGAGAATTTATCTGACCTACATTTATTTTATGGCCCAAATGATATGAAATAGTAGTATATGGTGAGTAGTTTGACCTTCGGTGAATTCTCTGAACTTTGTTGAAGCCCTATGTATACAGAATATATCCAGTCAGAGCATTATTTGGGGAATAAAACTTTGTGTCCAAGTGTTTGAATTTTCTTTTATATTGTACACTTCTAAGTGCTATAAGCAAAAAGAAAATTAACAAAGGAGAAAAAAATTTCTCTGATCAAGAATTTTTAAATTACTTCTGTAAATAATACTATTTTTTTATTTAAAAATATCTTTTTATTTTTTCATTCCATATCATGATTCTTTATTTGGATTTAAACCTTATAATTCCATTCTAAACACTACAAAGAGTGCAAAGGGAGGAACTATTCAACAGACCAAAAAAGAAAATGTAAAGTTCTCTTGAAAAAAAAATATATTGTATACATCATACTTTGAATTTAATGAAATTATATGTCATTTCACATTATATGACAGAAATTAGGCTACCACTTTTTAAAGTCATTAGCTAAATTCATTCTGTAAAGGATTAGAGATTATTGACTAGAGAGATTAGACATTATTGACTAGAGAGATTACATGTTAATGTAGCATTATACTGCTTCATATTATTTTATATATTAGCATATTCATAATTCGCTTTGTAATAAATTTATGTTTTCTTTAATAATTTTAGTTCTTCAAAGAATGACTGATGCTGGCTGTAATTTTTCTTACTAGATGATAATTTTTGTATTATTTGATTTGTTTATATTTTAAGTCTCTGTAGTTTTGTTTTTAGAAGTTGTGATATATTAGATGTGTGGTTATTTTTCCTTTGCATTCTTTATGAAACATGATTTTTGAAAAAAACCTATGTATTAGTCATACATTTTTGGCTTATATATTTTGTATAGTCTAACTACACACATCAAAATGTATAATACTTTTTGTTTTTAAGTTTTTCCACTGGAGGATGTGCTTACCAGAGCGAGACAAACAGTGAGAGGGAAAGTGAGAAATCATCCCCCAGGGGGGATGACCATGCTGCAAACTCTTCTTCTCTTTTTTCCTCTTGGGATTTTGGGCACGCACGCATACGTGCTAGGTGTGATTTCAATCCGTCAGGTATGGGACTCCAAGCACAGTCAGCTATGTGAGAGACCAGTGCTTTAACCATCACACAGCATGATGGCCCTCTATAATATTTCTTTATAAATTAAGATTTTGCCGGTTCTTGTCCTGGTGGTTAAGGATCCTACATGGCTGATAGCATAGTTCAAGTCCTGGACCTGGCAACCTGAGAAACACACCAGGCATATGTGTGGGCATACCTAAAAAAATCCCAAAGGAGAGAGAAATGTAAGAGAAGAGATTGCAGCATGACCATCCTCCATGGAGGGTGGTTTCTTTCTCTTTCTCTCTCTTTCTGTCTCTCTCCATCAAGCACAAATGCCCTCTGGTTAAATTAAAAATAAATTCCTTTGGACCAGCCAGTGGTTTGATGGTTAAAGTGGCTGACTCTCACACGGCTAACTGTGTGGTTTCAGTCCTGGACCCAGTGGCTTGAAAAATACACTGAGTGCATGTGTTCCCAAAAATCCCAAAAGGGAAGAGAGATGAAGGGATTGCGGTATTACCATCTCCTGTTTGTGTGTAGGTGTTGTTTTCTCATTTCCCTTTCCTTCTTTCTTTCTCTATGTCTCTTTCTGGCAAGCACACATGCTTTCTAGAACATTAAGAAGAAGTAAGAGTTCAGAATTATCCTCATGTCAAGTCCTATAGGCTTATTTATTCATCTCTCCTTTTCTTCTTCTTCTTTGTTTTTTTTTTTTTTTTTTTTTTTTTTTTTTTTTTTTTTTTTTTTTTTTTTTTTTTGGTTCTTGACCATTATGTTATTATGTCATTCATTGATTGTTTGTCTGGCTTCACCAGGCTTGGTCTATGTTACTCAATAAGTCAAGTGTGGATATCTGTCCAGTTTCCCTAGAGTTGCTTTAACACCACTTGTGTGGTGAGATTAGGATCATATACTTCATTCTCTCCTAGTCCAGTAAATAAAACAAGGCTTAATTTGCTCACCAGATTTCTGGCCAAATGTTGTGTTGCATACCTAAAGCTCTGTCATGATTAAACATTCTGTAACACACATAGCACAAGGTGATTCAAGAGCAGAAGCACAAGACAATGCTTTATTATGAGAACTGTTCTTGTGAAAATTCTGCCATGCTTCCAAAAATCTAACATTTGGAAGGTTGTTTACAAAATTATCCCAGAGTGAAGCTCAACTTGAATTCTTAATTCTTAAGTCTTTCTTGAATCCTTCTTAATTTGTCTCTCATTTTAATACCATTGTCAGCAATTATTTCCGAGAACCACAACTTTATAGTATTAGAGATCAAACCAAACAGCATTTCTTCCCAGATACCATTTGTTTTGAACTCTTCCAGTGTACCTGACTAATGAGTATTTTGTGGTTTTCTTGAGCTTGCTATTAGCAATAAAGTGATTTCTCATTATTTTACTTACTACAAAATACCTTCTCATTTAGTACCAAAATTAACATATAGAGATTGTCCAGTAAGTATTTTGTAACCCTAAGCTTAACTTAGGTGACAAGCAAACATAAATTTAAATGAGGTTTATTGGGCTGACTCCATGGTCTGGTGGATAAGGCAGCTGGACCCCACATAGCCAACCACACAGTTCAAGTTCTGGGCCGATGGCTTGGGAAACACACCAGGTATTTGTGCATGCCCAAAATCCTGAAAGGAGGGAGAAATTGAGGAGAAGGGATTGCATGTGATATTCCCCATGGGGAGTACTTTCTTGCTTTCCTTGTCTCGCTCCAGTTAACACATATGCACTCTAGTAAATTAAAAGAAAAACGAAAAAGATAAAAGAACGATCTAAAAAAAGAGTTTGTTAAAATAGAATTTGTCATAAGTAATACATTCCAACTGTGTGTGAGTATGTGTGTGTGTAATTGTTTTGTGAATATGTGTACATCCTTGTGTTGATGTCTTGCTCTTTTTGTCTCCAGGTTCCAGTACAGTGGTCAGATATGGTCACTTTGAAAGCCAGAATGACAAATTATGGTTTACCTAGATACCGGTGGCTTACTCACGCTTGGAATTTTTTTCAAAGAGAGGTAAGTGTTATAATTTCAGAGGTAGAGAATATGAAATAAGTGACACACTTTTCAAAACAGATGTTCAAAGCTTTGGCTTTGGTAATTTTCTCTGTGCTGAAAAGTTAATTGCTACTTGTGCAATTCTTTATTGAGAAATATTTTAAGTAACTTCATGTCCTGCTTTTTTTTTAAAACCATACTTAATTTTTTCTTTATTTCACAATCGACATACATTTAAGAATTTCTTCAAAATCCTTTTGCTAAAAAACCTGTTATTTTTTTATGAGAGTTACATGATAAATATTTAATATCATTCTATTGGAAATGATATTTTTTCATGACTTTTGGAGCTATCTTTATTTTAAATATTTTTTAATTTAATGATCGCTGTCATTTGGAAATTTGGAGTCAATTTATTATTAAGGGTATGAGTTTCCTATACGTGCAGTAAATGTTATTATAGGTGTGTGTACTATGTATATATTATACTATATACATATATACAATACACTATACATATAAACATTATATACACATACACATCATATTCACACACACACATACACACAAACACCTACATACTCTGTGTGTGTGTGTGTGTGTGTGTGTGTGTATGTGTGAATAGATAAATAGATGATAGATATCCATCTGTCTGTCGTAGTCCTGGCTCTGCCTCCTGAATAGCTTGGACTATAGGCATGTACTGCCCGATCTGGCTTTTGGTTGGACTGGAACTAGAACCTGGTCCTCCCATGTGGTCCCAGCCTGCAGAGTGCAGTGTCTCAGCAATGCATACCACTGAGTGGGCCTGCTGCTTCTTATTTATTGACATTCTGTAGTTTACTTAACCTCTTTAAGTCTCAGTTTCCTGACCTGTAAAATAGGGCTAATAAAAGTACCTACCTTCTTGAGTTGTTGAGAAAATTGAATGAGATCATAAATTTGATCTCATTTAGTTTATAGTTATTCCCAATAACATTACAAAGTATAGATGCCTTTAGCTTTTCTAACCTTACTAACACACAGCATTACACCTAATCATCTTGTCAAGTGGGACTATAGGTTTAAAATCTTGCCACTTGTGAAGCCAGCCTGTGGTGGGGTGGTAAAGGAGGCTGACTCCCACATGGCTGACTTCATGTTTGAGTCCTGAAACTGGCAACTTGAAAATCATGCCAGGTGCTAGTGCATGCATGACCAAAATCTCGAGGAGAATGGAGAAGGGGTTGTGGTGTGGCCATCCCCTATGGGCTGCTTTCTCTCTTTCTCTCTCTCTATGTGTCTCTGTAGTGAGCACATGTGCCCCATAAGCACATTAAAAAAAAAAAAAACAATTCTGTTAACCATGATCTTGCTTTAAAAAATACTTCTTCCAGCTTCCTTGTGATTAGAGAGACATTCTCAGATGATGAAGTATGTCAGTTTCCTTTCATTTATCTTAGAGCTGGGCCACAAGGCACTTGAAAGTCAGTGCCTTACATAATAAATAGCCAGTTAGTCTGTCCTGGATATGGGCAGAAGTTCAAGCCCAGGACAATCTCCAAATCTGGCTCTTTGTGTTACAATTGTTGAAATGGCGAAGACTGTCATTGTAACACAGATTTCCTGTTTATTTAAATGCTTCCCGACTTTGTTTGTTTACTGCGCATTTATACTAAAAGCAACATGAACAAAAAATAAGTGAAGCATTAGTGAAGTTATAATAAACTGTGTTCAGCTACCATCCTGGGAAGGAGCTGGCCAGAGCACTTGCTTTTCTGGAATTTGTGATGTAGACCATGATAATCCAGGTTAGAAAACAAAGTGAGGTTTTTTTTTTTTTTTTTTTTTTTTTTTTTTTTTTTTTTTTTCCCTGATAATGACCTTATCAAGACAGAAAATGTACATGCACTGCAAAACTATAGCTCATTTGTTTTTAGATTTGTCAGGTAGTCAGTTCCTTCATATCAGTAAGTTTATTTCACATAAAAGGAGGTAGTAAAGATTTCTGGTCACCTGGAAAGAGTTTTGAGCCCCTTGCATTAATTAATGCTAGGGTTAATGCAACAAGGTTTCACAGACTGGGTGGCTTAAGCAGTAGAAATTTATTTTCTCAGGCTGGCTCTGCTCTAGTGTTAATAGAGCCGGATTCAATGTGGCTTACTGCAGTTCAATTCCCAGCCCCGGTGGTTTAGAAAACATACCTGGTGTGTGTGTGTGTGTGTGTGTGTGTGTGTGTGTGTGTGCATGTTCAGATTCCTAACAGAATATAGGAATAGAAGAGGAAGGATTGCAGGGTGATCATGGTCCATTGAGGGGGTGATTTATCTCTCTCTATCTCTCTCTCTCTCTGTATTTTGTTGTATTGTTTGTTTTGTTGAAGACCCCTCATGTTCAAAAAAAAAAGAAGAGATTTATTTTCTCAATTCCTGTGGCTGGAAATCCAAGACCAAGGTGTCGTCAGCATTGGTTTCTTCTGGGGTCTCTCTCTTTGGCTTGTAGATGCCCATTTTTCTCCCCATGTCTTCATATTGTCTTCCCTCCGTGTCTGTCTGTGTTTACATCTCTTTCTTCAAGGACATTAGTTATACTGCATTAGGGCCCAAACTTGTGACCTTAATTTAACTTAATACCCTCTATAAAGACCCTGTCTCCAAATATGATCACATGTGGAGATACAGGGGTTATACTTTTAAGATAAATTTGGGTGCGTGACAGAATTCAGCCCACAACACCTCTCTTCCCAAATAAATCAATAGAGCAGAAAGTGACCATATGCGGCACCAGTTTCCCTGACTCCTTCATTTCTGTTCTGGCATGTAGACCATGATAATCTAGATTGGAAAACAAAGTGTTTTTTTTTTTTTTGTTTGTTTGTTTTTTGTTTGTTTTTCTGATGGTGGCCTTACCAAGACAGACAATTTACAGGCGCTGCAAGCTATGGCTCATTTATTTGTAGATTTGTCAGGTTGTAAGTTCCTCATATCATAAGTCTATTTCATGTAAAAGCACCTAAACCTAGTAGACTCTTAATTCAGCCTTAGTGATATTTATTTAAAACCTTAAAAAATATTACTTTATCACATACTTGTTTATTTCACATAATGGTTGGAGCATGTGCTTGAAGTAAATAGGCTTTGCCATATACTGGCCATTACCTAGTGAAGTCACTTTACTACCAAAAATTCAATTTTTTTTAAATAGATTTTTTTCTATAGGGTACATGTACTCATTGGAGACACAGAGAGAGAAAGTGAGAAATCACTCTCTGGGGGGTTGGCCATGCCACAGTCTCTTCTCCTCCATCCTCCTGTCAGGATCTTGGACACACACGCACACATGCCTGGCATGAGTTTCAAGTCAGCAGTTCCAGGGCTAGAGCTGAAGGTGGCCCTATGGAAGTACAGAGCCTTAACCCCCATGCTACCTACTGACCCCAGGACTTCAGTTTTTTAATATGTAAGATGGCGATATTTTTTTCTAGGGCTGACCTAATGTTAGCAAGTGTGATACTCTCTCAAAATACAGTGTAAAAGGAAGCAGGGAAATGACAAAGAAATGTAGACCACAGCAATGTGTTAGTATAATATTGAGTTTACTTAAGGGAATTTGCAAGAAAAGTTTCAGTACAAAATTCAGTCTCTTCTGTTGAAAGAGAAAGACAATTATATAAAAAGAAAAAATATTTCAGGGATGTATTAAATTGTTAAAAAAGGGAACTGAATGCGATATGTTTCATTTGTCTGAGAAAGTCATTTATGTGGAACACGGTTTCCTGACAAAGCCAGATAAATAGGCTGTTGCACTGTGGATGGAGCTAGAGTGTTCCAAGAATCGCCCTTCTGTCATCATCACCACAGAAAGAATTCATGTTGTTAGAAAATGAGAGACGTGGGTTTCCCAGGAGTGCTGAGATTTAAAAAGACTGACTTGGCAATGTAATAGTTTGTGATTTTAGAAAGTGAAAATATTCTTCGTGGATACTCAATGACTTATGTAAAATATGCAATGTCAAATGACATTGGACTTAATTTGGAAGTTCTATGGTACATTCATGGCTTTTAAAACAAAGTTATTATAAGGAAAATATTAAAAATACATAAGTTTTTTTTAATTTTAGTATTTACTTACAGTTTTCAATAGTTCAATGTGTATAAAACTATTAAGATTTCTTTTTCTTTTCAAAAATTACATAGTTAGGCAAGTGAAGAAAATGCAAGATCATTTTTATTATTTGCCTGATTTCATTTTGCATGAGAAGTTGATCATTGTTCAAAGTTGAGTTTAGTTAAATTTTGAAATGCTGGTGGATTGTCATATTTTAAGACACAATGTTAGTCCTGAATACAGATTGATCTATTGGGCTATGCAATTTGCATAGTCAGTTACTCTTGGCAGAGTTTTTCTCAGTCACTGCCCAAATTCTTTGCCTCTGACTATATGGAAAAGTAGCTGTTCTCTACCCAAAGGCAGAAAATTATTCATCATAATTAATTGTTCAGAGAGTAATCTATATATGTCCTTAAGTAGTGTTTCTAAATCTCTTTTTTAAGAGAGATTTTTGCTATAGGGTGTGTGCGCTTGCCAGAGACACAGAGACAGAGCATGAGAAAGTTAGGTATCATGCCCCAGAGGAGAGATGACAATGCTGCAATCCCTTCTCCACCATTCTCCTCTCAGGATTTTGGGCACACATGCACACATGCCCGGCGTGAGTTTCAAGCCTCTAAGTTCGGGACTCAAACTTCGGTTGACCAATGGGAGTCCAGTGCCTTAACCACTATGTCACCTGCTGGCCCCTCTAAATCTTGATGAGAGAAAAATTTGCCAATATTTGGAAAAATGAGACCAAAAAATAAAGTAGAGTCTTCTAAATTATAGTTTAAGAAATATAATATAGGTCTTTTTAAAATTCAACTTCGGGACCAGCAGATGGTGTAATGGTTATGTTGCTGGATTTCCATATATTCGACTGCAATTCAAGTCCTGGCTTAAAACTCACATGGGCGTGTGTGTGAGTGCCCAATATCCCAAGAAAAGAATGGAGGAGAAGGGATTGTGGCATGGCCATCCCACCTGGAGGGTGATTTCTTGCTTTCTACCTCTCTGTCTCCCTCCATCTCTCTGTCAAGCGCCTATGTCCTATAGCAAAAACCTCTCTTTAAAAAAAATCAACTTTATTCTAGCTAAAGGAACATAATTTCCTCTGAGATTATAGTGATAGGCTATAATAGTTTATTTTGAGAATCTCACTTTCTTTGAGTGAAAATTATTTGGGCAAACCTATGTTTATTCCTCAAAGGTGTTGGAAATTTTTTCTTCTTTTTTTAGAGAGACTTTTGCTGTAGGGCACATGTGCTCACCAGAGAGACAGAAGCAAAAAATCGCCCCCTCCCCTCTGGGGAGGATGGCCATGCCGCAATCCCTTCTCCCCAAGTCTCCTCTTGGGATCTTGGACATGCATGCACAAACACCTGGCATGAGTTTCAAGCTGCTGGGTCCAGGATTCAAACTGTAGGCCACTACATGGGAGTCCAGCAACGTAACCATTACATCTGCTGGTCCTGGTTTTGGAAATTTTACTAATTTTAGGAATCCAGCTCTGGTAACCATTGTGACTAGAACTTGCTGAGCAAATCTTTTTACAGAAATCATAGAAACACTTAATACAATATTAGAGTTTCTTGAGCAATTAAACCAGTATCTAGGCTATTTACGAATTGGAATAATTATGTTGTAGTGGCTAGAAATTTAATGATAAAGAAAATTTTAGCTATTGAGTTTGATAGTATGTAAGTTAACTTAGTTGCTACATGGCCTCCTCTAGAGAATGTTGTAGGTGAGGCATGTCACCCAGTCATGGTTCATTTTCTTTTTTATGTGTTGTGGGCATTATTGTTCAGAATTGTACTGTTATGGAGTGGTCGGCCATGATGTTTCCCTATCACATTTCTCACATCAATGGACATTATATGGGGCCTGCAGATGTTGTGGTAGTTGGACTCCCGGCAGGTGATAGGTGCTGGACTCCCACATGGCCGACCATGATTCAAGTCCCGAACCTGGCAGCTTGCTTTCTCACTCTACCTTTCTCTCTGTCTGTCTTTCTTGGTTAAAATAGAAGACTAATGATGAAAAATAAAATTAAAACCTTACAAAAATACAGTGTTCACATGTCATCATGTGATGACAGATGTGTATTTAGCTCTGAGTTCAAAAATTTAAGAAATCTGACATTTAACCTCCTGTAAGTTAAAAAATCAATATGTTTTTGTGTTTTGGTGCCTGACCAGCTTTTCTTTTGCAGTTTAAGTGCTGTGGAGTCGTGTATTTTACTGACTGGCTGGAAATGACAGAGATGGACTGGCCCCCAGATTCCTGCTGTGTTAAGGAATTCCCAGGATGTTCTAAACAGGCCCACCAGGAAGATCTCAGTGACCTTTATCAAGAGGTAAGACCGTATTCAGTTAATATATCATAGAGAAAGTTTATCTTATTATGATATTTATTTATCTATCTATTTACTAATTTATTTATTTATTTATTTATTTATTTTTACGGTTTTTGCCATAGGGCATGTAAGCACTCCTGAGAGAGACAGAGAGGGAGAAAATGAGAAATCAAGTCCCAGGGGACTGACCATGGTGCAAGTCCTTCTCCTTCATTCTCCTTCTGGGATTTTGGGTGCATGCATGCACACACCCAGCATGATTTTCAAGCTGCCAAGTCTGAGACTTGAATTGCAGTCAGCTGTGTGGGAGTCCAGCATCTTAACCACCATGCCACCTGCTGGCCCTATTACAACTTTTAAATAAAGAAGTTGGGAACCAGCAGTTAGCGTAATGGCTATGTCACTGGACTCTCACGTAGTCGACCACGGTTTGCGTCCCGGACCCAGTAGCTTAAAACTCATGCCGGGCACGTGTGCGTGCGTGCCCAAGATCCCGAGAGGAGAATGGAGGAGAAGGGATTGCAGCATGGCCATCCCCTCTGGGGGGTGATTTCTCACTTTCTGTCTCTGTGTCTCTCTCTGTCTGTCTGGCGAGCGCATGCGCCCTATAGCAAAAACCTCTCCACAAATAAATAAATAAATAAATAAAGAAGTTTTCCTTTTATGCCTAAATATAAAAGACCTCAAATGTTTCTTTGATAATTGAAGAAAATGGATAAAGGTAATTGTTAATTTAAAAGTCTAAACACTGAGACCAGCAGATGGCCTAATGTTACATCGCTGGACTACCACATAATGGACTGAGGTTCAAGTCCCAGACCTGGTGACTTGAAACTTACGCTGGGCACTTGTGCACGTGTGCCCAAAATCCTGAGAGGAGAAATTAGGAGAAGGGATTGTGGTGTGGCCATCCCCTTTAGGGGGTGAATTCTCACTTTCTGTCTCTCTGTCTTTTTATGTCTTCCCAGCAAGCGTACACATCCCTATAGCAAAACAACAACAACAACAACAAAAAACAACCAAAAAACAAACAAAAGAACAAAAAACAAAAACTCTTAAAAAAACAGAAAAATTGGGAAAGATCAGATTTTATAATTAATTAGATCTTGATTATAAATTGCCTAAATCGTATCGTCTAGAAGCAAGTTCTATTTCCACCTCCCAGAAATTCTGTGAAAACGGACATGCAGAGCACGTGGCTAACTCTGGGTAGTCAGGAAACACAGGGTCTGTAGTTCCTGCACAGAGCACGTATTTCAGGGCCTCCACACAGACTCACACAGACTCGGGGAGAACAAAAAAAAAAATCTCTGGAGAAAATGCTGTAGTTTAACTCTGCAGTTCCCCCTGCTGGCTAATGAGTAGTGATGTCAGCTGTAGTTCCCTGATTAAATTTTATATGCATTGGAATTAAAATCAATCATCACGTACTGAGACATTTCCATATTTATGTCTTCTGGGAGCATTTATCAGAATCACCAGCCATTCCTTTTTAGCAGAAGTTTCCCTATACCTTCATTTTTAGTGGTGATTTTCAAACTTTGTTAGCAGTGAAATCTTATTTTCAAATAAAAATTTAGAATGGCACTGTCCAGTCATTCCATGTGACCAGTTTAATTCAATTTCATCAGGATAACATTAATTTAAAATGTCAGTTCCTTAGTAGTACTAGCAGATTTCAAGTGCTCAATATGAGCATGTGACTCGTGGCTCTTGTAGTGGATTGTGCAGATACGGGACATCTCTGTCATTACAGAAAGCTTTACTTGGCAGTTTGGATCTAGACAGAAACTCAGAATGTAAATCAGAGAGTAGGCAGGCTGTTCCTGCTGGTGCTGGCATCATCCCTTAGATACATCTTCAGTCAAGTATACTTGGTATCACAAGGTATAGTTCAAAACCTCTTGTTTGCGCCAGACCCATAGCCCAGTAGTTAAGGGAGCTGGATCGCACATGGTTGACTATGTGTTTCAAATCCTAGTACTCGTAGTGCAAAAAACATGCCAGGCTCATGCCTATCTTAATATCAATGGGATGGAGAAAAGGAGAAATGGAGGAGAAGGGATTGCAGCATGACCACACTCAATGAGGGATTGCTTTCCTCCCTCTCCCTCTCCCTCTGACTCTCTATCTCTGGAGAGCACACACGCTCTAAAAGCAAATTAAAAGAAAAAAACAGAGAACCTCTAGCCTAACGGTAAAGTAAATACTTTATAATTCACATATATATATAAATGTGTATATATACATATATATATATGTGATTCATATATAGTATGGCCATAAAGAATGTTAAAAATTTATAATGAAACACATTAGTATTTCTAAAACATACATTTTTATATATTTCAAGTAATTCTTACGATGATTATAAATTTTTCCCTAGAAGTATTATCATTTAAACATCTGTTACATTATCTGCCAAAGTGGGTTGTAGAGGAATATGGTTAATTTATACTACATTAGTTTGAATGCTATAATTAATTAATTAAAAGAATAGTGTATTACCTACACAAATAATTCATTGTATTTATGTCTTAGAAATGAGTAAGTTTTGGCTGTGAATATGCCACATTTATGGATATTCACAAATAAAGTTTTGGGCTCTAAAGGCATGACTGAAGAAGTGTACCAAATATTTTTTTAAAGTTTCTGAAACATAGTAGTTTGCTAATATGATTACAGTGTTCCAGTGTTCCACAAAAAGAGCCACGTTAGCAACAGAAATCCATTGTCTTCTATTCTAGAGGCTAAAAGACCAAGATCCAGGTCTTAGCAGAGTTGGTTCCTTTCAAGGGCCCTGAAGAAGGATCCATGCCACACCCATAGCTTCTGGTGGTTTACTGGCGATCTTTCCCATTCTTCATTTTATAGACACATCACCCTGATGCATGCCTTCTTCCAATTCTCTCCTTCTTATAAGAACACACGTAATATTGGATGATGTGATATGATCTCATCTCAATTACATCTTCAGTGGCCTTGTTTCCAGATCACATCTGAGATACTGGGGTTAGGACTTGGACATGATTTCAGGAGGACACAGTTAAATCTATCACAAGAATTATTAAAGCAACTGAATATCAATTTATTTATTTTAAAAGATAATCAAGATACCAGCAGATGGCATAGTGGTTACGTCACTGGACTCCCACATAGTCAAATGCAGTTCAAGTCTCGGACCCAGAGGCTTAAAACTCATGCTGGATATGTGTACATGCATGGCCAAAATCCTAAGAGGAGACTGGAGGAGAAGGGATTGCAGTGTGGCCATTCTCCCTGTGGGTGATTTCTCACTTTCTGTCTCTCTGTCCCTGTCTCTCTGGCAAGCACATGCACCCTATAGCAAAAAAAAAAAAAAAAAAAAAAAAAAAAAAAAATCAAAAATACTTACTGCCCTGCCTCACCCTACTAAGCAACATTGTGTTTACATGTTATTATTTTAAAGATACTAAGTTTGGTCACATTTGGCTTTGAGTAAAAAGGAATACACAAGATACAGTTTATTTATTTATTTATTTATTTACTTTTTTGGAGTGGTTTTCGCTATAGGGCGTGTGTGCTCGCCGGACAGACAGAGAGAGACAGAGAGACAGAAAGCGAGAAATCACCCCCTGGGGGGATGGCCACGCCGCAATCCCTTCTCCTCCATTCTCCTCTGGGGATCTTGGGCACACACGCACACGCGCCCGGCGTGAGTTTAAGCCGCCGGGTCCGGGACTCGAACCGCGGTCGACTACGTGGGAGTCCAGCGACATAGCCATTACTCTAACTGCTGGTCCCAAGATACAGTTTATTGAAAAGAAAAGATTGTTAGGCCAATTCTTTTAGATTTTTCAGTGATTATACTACATCATTTGTTCTGGATGAAAGCTTACTATTGGCTAATGTCTACAGACGGGGTGGTCAGCTAACAAATCCAACAATCCTGTTCATTCCATAAAACAGAAGATAGTATTTAGTATTGGGTTATCATGAAAGTCATAATGTATGTTTTCTTTTTCTTTTTCTTTGGAGAGGTTTTGGCTCTAGGATGGGTGTGCTCACCAGAAAGACAAGAGAGAGACAGAGAGACAGAAAGCAAGAAATCACTCCCCAGGGGGATGGCCATGCCGCAATCCCTTCTCCTCCATTCTCCTCTCGGGATCTCGGGCATGCATGCACATGCGCCCAGCGTGAGTTTAAGCCACTGGGTCTGGGACTCAAACCTCAGGGAGTCCAACGACATAGCCATTACACCATTGCTGGTCCCTATGATGTATTTTTTCTATGCTAAAATGTGTCATGACTTTTCCAACAACCCAGTATTTCTGAGGTGATGTTAAATACAAACATAACTGTAGATATTAGAATACATTATGACTCACTATTAGACATTTAAAGAACAGATGATTATAGTATAGATGTAAGCGTAGTCATGTGAATTGAAACCCATTAACTTTCCTAGTTGAACTTTATCCATTTATTGTTTTGCTTTTATTTCTTTATGAGTGAGAGAAACAGAAAGGGAGAAACAGTGACAAAGAGAGAGCACCCCCACAGGGTTTTGACACCACAATCCACCCCAGGCCTTGAATAGCCCCAGTTCATGGGTTCATACATGCTCGACATACTGAGAGAGGTCTCTGGTAACTAATCTGGAACCTTCCCAAGTGGTCACCCTTGCAGTATGTCATGTTTTACTGCCGGGCAACAGTCCTACCACTCATTTGTAGGTTTTTAGCAGTAGCAAGTCAATACGGAAAATGATTGGGTTACAACACTATAGTATAATAATTTCTGCCTGGTTTAGTGATTAATACTGATGATTTGATTTTTTTTTTATTAATTACTTTATTTATTTTTGTATATACTTTCAATCATATTGTTTGGCTTACAATGAGACCATTTCGATATGTGAACATTTCTCCCCAGACCCGTTGATCGAAATATCTTCAACAGATAACACCACACCTCCCCATCCCGTCAATGCTCTACCTCTGTATCCCTTCTCCAAATGTCTTTCGTTGGGCCCCACTCCTCCACATACACCTCATCTGACATTCACACCCATCTCTTGTGTTTGTTTAACTGTTGGTCAATCAGTTTCCGACATAGAATGCAGACAAACGGTATATGTTAAGTGGGGACATACAATGTCTCTCCTTCATAGCCTGACTTGCCTCACTCAGCAGTACATCTTCCATATTCTTCCACTTTCTGTCAAAAGCCAGGGCTCTGTTGGTTTTTATGGCTGAGTAGTATTCCATAGAGTATATGTGCCACAGTTTTTCAATCCATTCCTCCATACGGGGGCATCTGGGTTGGTTCCATGACTTAGCAATTGTGAATAGTGCCGCAATAAACATCGATGTGCAAGCACTTTTCCAATGAAGGATTCTTCTGTCTTTTGGGTAGATACCGAGGAGTGGGATCTCTGGATCATATGGCAGATCTATCTGTAGATTTTTGAGGAATCTCCAAATTATTCTCCACAGTGGTTGGACCAATCTACATTCCCACCAGCAGTGTAAAAGAGTTCCCCTTTCACCACACCCCCGCCAACACTTATCATTTTTTTGTTTTTTTTTTTAATATTAGACAATCTGACTGGGGTTAGGTGGTACCTCATTGTTGTTATTATCTGCATTTCCCTTACGATGAGGGAGGTTGAACATTTTTTCATATGCCTTTTGGCCATTCGTATGTCATCTTTAGAGAGTGTTTTCTTCATCTCCTTCTCCCATCTTTTAATAGGGTTGCTCATCTTTTTTCCAAACACCTTTTTTAGTTCCTTGTGTATTCTGGTTATCAGTCCCTTATCTGATGCAACATTTACAAAAATATTTTCCCATTCTGAGGGCTGTCGATTCACACTAACTACTGTGTCTTTGGCCATGCAGAAACTTCTTAGTCTGATGTAATCCCACTTGTCTATTTTGTGGACGATGGACTCTGCTTTGAGGGTCTTCTTTAGGAAGTCTTTCCCTACACCAATGTCTCCCAGAGTTTCCCCAGCATTCTCCAGGAGCAGCTTTATAGTTTGAGGTCTTAGATTTAGATCCTTGATCCACCTTGACTTGATTCTTGTCAAAGGAGAGAGGTAGGGGTTCAGATTCATCTTTCTGCAAGTGGAAGTCCAGTTTCTCCAGCACCACTTGCTGAAGAGGCTTTCATTTTCCCACTGGATTGACTGGTACCCCTTGTCAAAGATCAGTTGACTGTATGTTTGGGCACTTATTTCTGGGGACTCTATTCTGTTCCATTGGTCCACATGTCTGTTTCTGTGCCAATACCATGCTGTCTTTATTACCACAGCTTTGTAATATATTTTTGGATCGGGGATTGAGATGCCACCCACTCCATTCTTCTTGTGTAGAAGTGCTTTGGCAATACGGGGTCTTTTATGATTCCAGACAAATTTTAAGATTGTCTTTTCTAGATCTGTGAAGAATGTGTCTGGTACTTTGATTGGCATTGCATTAAATAGGTAGATTAATTTGGGTAAAATTGCCATTTTGATTATATTAACTCTTCCAATCCATGAACATGGGATGTCCTTCCATTTTTTTGTGTCATTTTCAATTTCTTTTTTTTACCTTCTCGTAGTTTTCCTTGTGGAGGTCTTTAACTTCTTTGGTTAGATTTATTCCTAAATATCTTATACTTTTAGTGGCTATGGTAAACGGAATAAGTTTTTTCAGTTCTATCTCAGTCTGCCTGTTATTCGTATATAGAAATGCTATCGATTTCTGTATATTGATTTTATATCCTGCAACTTTACTGAATTCATGTATTACTTCCAGTAGTTTTTCCATGGAGACCATTGGGTCTTCTATGTATACAATCATGTCATCTGCAAATAGAGAGAGTTTCACCTCTTCTTTTCCTATTCGAATGCCCTTTATTTTTTCCTCTTTTCTGATTGCGTTGGCGAGGACTTCCAGTACTATATTGAAAAGGAGAGGAGAAAGTGGGCATCCTTGTCTTGTTCCTGTGTTTAGTGGGAAAGCTTCCAGCTTTTCTCCGTTCAGGATGATGTTCGCTATGGGTTTTTCATAGATGGCTTTTATTGTATTGAGAAATGGCCCTTCTATGCCGATTTTGCTAAGAGTCTTGATCATGAAGGGATGTTGTATCTTATCAAATGCTTTTTCTGCGTCAATCGATATGACCATATGGTTTTTGTCTTTCTTCCTATTAATATGGTGTATTACATTTATGGTTTTGCGTATGTTGAACCAACCTTGCATTCCTGGAATAAAGCCTACCTGATCATGGTGTATGATCTTCTGTATAAGTTGTTGAATACGATTTGCTAGTATCTTGTTGAGAATCTTTGAGTCTATGTTCATCAGAGATATTGGTCTATAGTTTTCCTTCCTTGTCCTGTCTTTATCTGTTTTGAGGATGAGGGTGACAGAGGCTTCATAGAATGAATTAGGGAGAGATTCACCCTTTTGGATCTTTAGAAATAATTTGAGCAGAATGGGAGTTAACTCTTCTTTGAAAGTTTTGTAGAATTCAGAGGTGAATCCATCGGGGCCAGGGCTTTTCTTTGTTGGGAGGTTACTTATTACTGATTCAATCTCCTGGCTTGTTATGGGCCTATTCAGACTTTCTATTTCTTCCTGGCTCATTCTTGGTAGATTATATTTGTCCAGGAATTTGTCCATCTCATCCAGATTATCTTGTTTCTTAGCGTATAGATGTTCAAAGTATCCTCTAATGATGTTTTGAATTTCTACTATGTCTGTTGTTATGTTACCAGCCTCATTGCAGATTTGATTCACCTGGTTCCTTTCTCTCTTCTTCTTAATAAGTCTCGCTAGTGGGGTATCAATTTTCTTTATCCTTTCAAAGAACCAGTTTTTGCTTTCACTTACTTTCTGTATAGTACGTTTATTTTCTATTTCATTTATTTCTGCTCGGATCTTTATTATTTCCTTTCTCCTGTAATTTTTTGGATTTTTTTGCTGTTGCTTTTCCAATTCTCTAAGGCTTGATGTTAGGTGATCCATTAGCCTTTTCTCTGTCTTCCTCTTATGTGCACTAATTGCTATGAACTTCCCTCTTATGACTGCTTTGGCAGTGTCCCAAAGATTATGGAAACTTGTATCTTCATTGTCATTGGCTTCCATGAATCTTTTGATTTCGGACTTTATTTCTTCGGTAATAGTGGAGTCATTCAGGAGTAGGTTATTTAGTTTCCATGTTTTTAGGTATTTTTGAGGAATTCTCTTGAAATTAAACTCAAGTTTAATTCCATCATAGTCAGAGAAGATGCTGGAAATAGTTTCTATGCCTCTGAATCTGCAGAGGCTTGCTTTGTGTCCTATGATGTGGTCAATCTTCGAGAAAGTTCCATGTCGGGGTGAGAAAAAACTATATCTTGTGGTTTTTGGGTGGAAAGTTCTATAGATGTCTGTTAAGTCCAATTGATTTATGGTATCATTTAGGTCCTTGATCTCTCTACCTATTTTTTGCTTAGATGATCTGTCCAGAGGGGATAATGCGGTGTTGAGATCTCCAACAATTAGTGTGTTGCAGTCTATCTCCCCTTTCAGATCTAACAATCTTTCCTTCACATATTTGGGTGCTCCTGTGTTAGGAGCATAGATATTAATTAGCGTTATATCTTCTCGATCTATAGAGCCTTTTACTATGATATAGTGCCCTTCTTTGTCTCTTCGGACACTTTTTGTTTTAAAGCCTATTTTGTCAGAAATTAGTATCGCAACTCCAGCTCTTTTTTGGTTCCCAACTGCATGGAAAACCTTTTTCCAACCTTTCACTTTCAGTCTATGTATGTCTTTTTCCATGAGGTGGGTTTCTTGTAGGCAACAGATAGAGGGTTTCTGTTTTTTTATCCATTCAGCCAGTCTGTGTCTCTTGATTGGAGAATTTAACCCATTAACATTCAATGTTATTATCGATGTTATAGGGTCTGTACCGACATTTAAGTTAGCCATTGTCTTAGTTGCCTGTTATTTCTTTGTTTCTGGCTGTTGCGTCTTTAGTTTTCCTGGAGCAGTACTTTCTTCAGGATTTCTTGAAGAGCTGGTCTGGTGTTGGCAAATTCTTTCAGGTTTTGTTTGTCTGAGAAGATTTTAATCTTTTTTTCCCAAATGAAGGATAATCTTGCAGGGTATAATAGTCTTGGCTGAAATTGTTTCTCTCTTAACACTTTCAGTATGTCTTCCCATTCTTTTCTTGCTTGCATTGTTTCTGATGAGAGGTCTGGTGTTAGTCTTATGGGATGGCCTTTGTAAGTTATTTCTCGTTTCTCTCTTGCCAGTTTTAGTATCATGTCTTTTTCTGTGACGTTAGACAGCCTGGCTAAGATGTGCCTTGGGGAAGATCTTCTGGGGTTGATTCTATTTGGGGTCCTTTGTATTTCTTGGGTCCGGATGGTTCGGTGCCTCTCTAGGCTTGGGAAATTTTCTTCCAAGATGTCATGGAATAGATTTTCCATTCCGCTATTAGTTTCTTCACCTTCTGGGATGCCGATTATTCTGATGTTTGGGCGTATAATAGAGTCTGGTATTTCTCGTATATTATCCTCATGTTTTTTAGTTATTTTCTCGATCTTTTTGTAGTTTTTTTCTAGATCAGAGGTTTTATCTTCTACATCAGAGATTCGATCTTCAGCATGGTCTAATCGGCTCTTAATACTTTCCAGAGAGTTTTTGATTTCTTGTATTATAGACTTTATCTCTAATAGTTCCACCTGATTCTTTCTCAGAGTATCCATTTCTTCTTTCATATCCTGGAAGGACTTCCTAATTTCCTGTAGTTCGTTGTCTCTTTTTTTTTCCAATTCACAGAATTTGGTCACCATGAATGTTCGGAATTCTGTGTCTGTCATTTTGGTAACGTCCTCCATATTTACGAGACATGGAGGGGCATTTTCCTTTGTTGGAGACATATTTTCTTGTTTATTCAGACCTGAGGCTCTTTTTCTACCTTTAGCCATTGGAGGATTACTTCCCTTTTAAAGACTTCTTGGGAGAACTTTTGTCGCACGAGAAGGAAGAGTCTTTCCTTTTTGATGGGAATAGCTGTTTGTTGAAGTCTCTCTTCTGTTGTTTTTACCAATGTGTTTTCAGGCGGAGAACTCTACAGAAATGTCTAACAAGCAGAATCTCCTTTTTCAAAGGGGATCAGTACTAGGGAGGATCCCAAAGACACTTACCTTCCTAGGAAATTTCAGATATATGATTCTAGGCCTGTCTAGGCTGTCTGGCACGGTAAAAAATAAGGAGGAGAGGACAATATGCAACGAAAGGAAAGACAATACAGAAAAATAAAGAAAAAGTCGCGCGCCGCACGTTAGCGCGGCGCGCGATTTCGCCAGAGGCTTGCAGGAGACGCTATTGCCTGCTGGCAGTCCAGGAAGGTCTGGGGGGAGAAGGAGGGCTAGGTGTTAAAAAGAGAATGCAGGGGGGTCAAGGGAAAAGAAAAGAGAAAAAAAAAACCCGCCTTAAGGAGATCCTGGCTACCTACCTAGAAGGTGGAGTCTGGGGCCTGGGGGTCTGGAAGTGGGGTGGGGGTCAGAGGTGACCCTCCCTCAGTGTCCCTTGCTGGCCAGAGGCTTGCAGGACACGCTATTGCCTGCTGGCAGTCCAGGAAGGTCTGGGGGGAGAAGGAGGGCTAGGTGTTAAAAAGAGAATGCAGGGGGGTCAAGGGAAAAGAAAAGAGAAAAAAAAAAAAACCCGCCTTAAGGAGATCCTGGCTACCTACCTAGAAGGTGGAGTCTGGGGCCTGGGGGTCTGGAAGTGGGGTGGGGGTCAGAGGTGACCCTCCCTCAGTGTCCCTTGCTGGCCAGAGGTTTGCAGGAGACGCTATTGCCTGCTGGCAGTCCAGGAAGGTCTGGGGGGAGAAGGAGGGCTAGGTGTTAAAAAGAGAATGCAGGGGGGTCAAGGGAAAAGAAAAGAGAAAAAAAAAAAAACCCGCCTTAAGGAGATCCTGGCTACCTACCTAGAAGGTGGAGTCTGGGGCCTGGGGGTCTGGAAGTGGGGTGGGGGTCAGAGGTGACCCTCCCTCAGAGTCCCTTGCTGGCCAGAGGCTTGCAGGAGACGCTATTGCCTGCTGGCAGTCCAGGAAGGTCTAGAAGGTGGAGTCTGGGGCCTGGGGGTCTGGAAGTGGGGTGGGGGTCAGAGGTGACCCTCCCTCAGTGTCCCTTGCTGGCCAGAGGCTTGCAGGAGACGCTATTGCCTGCTGGCAGTCCAGGAAGGTCTCCTGATGATTTGATTTTAACCAGTCTTAATTATGAGAATGAAAATACATCAACCAATTTGCTAGATCTTCCTATGAAGTCTGAGGATGGATACATTCTCTTCAATTTAGTTTATCCCATTGCAGAGTGTTCAATGAAACAATTAATATAATTTCGTTCCTATAAAATATAATTTCTTTTCACTAGTTTGTCTTAGATTATTTTCATTAATAATAATATATTAGAAATGGAATGCTTTACTTTTAGGATATCTATTAAGTATATGTTTTGCAAATTTTAAGAACAAAAGTATTCTGTACTTGCAAATTGATAGCCCTCATTACTTTAATTTTTTAAAATGTTTTCATAAAAATAGTTTCAGTAGTAGTTATGAGACACAGACTTCTAGCAAAGAGAGAAGTTCATCAAAGTAATCTGCTTTTGCATTTTTCAATTATTAACAAATAATCATATTAGAAATGATGTAGGATATAATTACATGCATAGTTGACTTACAAAAGTGGATCATTTAGTAACTTTATGGCACAAGTACAATTAAATCCATAATTAAAAATGAGACTTAATTCCACTTTGCCCCGGAGAACATATGTTTCCTAATTGCAATGTATCCAGAAATGATCCAGTAGGAAGTCTAGATGAAGAAACAAGTGTGGAACAGCTGGAGGCATTTGGGATTTCATTCCGAAGGTGAGAACATGAAGGGGAGACACTTTAGATGTCTTCAAGTATTTCAAAGTTCATAATTCAGAACAAAAACTAGAATTGCTTGTTGTTGCTCCAAGAGCCAGAAGCTACAGGAAGGAAATTTTGAATCAATAGAAGGAAGACCTTGCTCATCAAAATCTGTCCAATTGTGAGACAGGTTATCCTGTAAACTAGTGAATACCTCATCACTTATAATATTGAAGTCAAGGTCAGATAACCATGTCACTGGGGGCGTAGAATGGGGTTTAAAGTAAGAATGAATCTGGACTAGAGGAACTTCAAGGTCCCTTTTATCTTTCATATCCTGTAAGCTTAGAGATAAGAACTGGCTTTCTTCCTGTAATCTTTCTTCAGTAGTCTGAAATCAAGGAAATAAATCATTCTCAGCCATCTGGTGGCCTATCTTGTCCCTGACCCAATAATATTTTATGACACATTTTGAAACCTGTGAAAAATGACAGAGCAGAAATATAGCAACAATTGCACATTTTAGAAACATTCCTATCAGAGGTATTGTTAGGTTGGGCACACAGCTCCCCAAATAAGCCACACTCTCATATAGAGTGTAGCAGAGGTTTAAAAATCACAGATGAAAGTATCTCTGACTCTCAATTCAGTTCCATCACGTTCATTCATCCAACATGTTTTTTGATTACCTATTGAGTTCTGCAGACTCTTCTACATGCTGGGGATATAGTGGAGAAGGTTGCAGACAAAAATCTCTCTTATGTAATTTATATTCTGGTTAGGAATACAGGCATTGCACAAGGAAAATAAAAAGGACATCATTTTAGGTGACAGTAGCACTTTGAAGACTCCAAACAGGGTAAGGTGCTAGAGAAGACTTTGTTGGTACAAAAGCAACATAAGACATAGGAATAACTCTGTTAAAAGGTAATATTTGAACTGAGATTAATGAATGAGAAGGACCCATGTATGTGAAATCTGCAGATAAGTTTTTTTTTTTTTTTTTTTTTTTTAGAGTTCTTTTGCTATCGGGTGCATGCGCTCACCAGAGAGACAGAGAGAGACAGAGAGACAGAAAATGAGAAATCACCCCCCGGGGGAGGATGGCCACACTGCAATCCCTTCTCCTCCATTCTCCTCTCTGGATCTTGGGCACGCATGCACACGCACCCGACGTGAGTTTAAGCCTCTGGGTCCGAGACTCGAATCATGGTCAACTACATGGGAGTCCAGTGACATAGCCATTACACTAACTGCTGGTCCCCGGATAAGTATTTTTTTTTTTTTTTTTGATGAGGATAATTTATTTTATTTTATTTACTATTATTATTTATTAATTTGCTATTGGGCATATGCACTCACTGGGATGGAGGAGGGAGGTATGGAAGAGTAAGGTGCCAGGTCAGGGACTCAAACTGCGGCCAGCCATCTGGGAGTCTAGCATCTTAACCACCACACCACCTGCTGGCCCTGTGAATGATTATTTTTGGCCTAAGGGAGTGCAAGTGTTAAGGCTTGTGGTCAGGGGGCCAAGCCCATGGTTACTGCCTATCTACTACCTTGGATTTTGGAATTGTCCCTGTAGCTATCATCTCTCAATGCTGGGTGAGACTTGGTGTCAGCAAAACATCAAACCTAGAATTTAAACTGGCAAAATACAGGTCTAGGATGTATTATTTTGTTCCCTTACCTGCTGAAATTTCCATCATATCCCTGATTAAAGTGCTATGTCTAGACTTGATCTAGAGAAGAAAGCAGAGAGAAATAATAATAATAATAATTAATAATAATAATAATAATAATAATAATATAATAAAAAGGAGGTAGGTATGCCCATGACATGGGCTTCAAGGGAAAAGTGACTTTGCTAAAGTTGTCTTTTTTTTTTTTTTTTTTTTTTTTTTTTAATTTGACAGTGGTACATGCATGCATCAGAGAGAGAAAAGAAAAAGAGGGAGAAGAGAAAGCCCCCACCCTCCCAGGGGAAATGGTTCTACTGCAATTCCTTCTCCTTCATCTCTTCTTTCTTTGGGGATTTTGGCATAATGTGCATATGCCCAGTGTGTTTCTCAGGCCACTGAGTCCAGCATTCTAGCTGCACAGTCATCCACGTGGAATCTGACTGCCTTAACCACCAGTCCATGGAGTCCATCCCCCTGGTCAATATTGTATATGCACTTTTTTCATTAAAGAGGAACTGGTAGATCTCATCTACTCCTCTTGGGGTCCCATACCGTAAAGCATGAAGAACCACAGTTATAGAGGGTAATTTCAGTGTTTATCCCAGATGGATGGGAAACGAAGCAGACACAGCTCCTCAAGGAGACTGAAATGCCTTTCTGCTCCTCTCTTTGCCACCTCAAGATAAATAAATGGGGGACTAGCAGTTAGCATAATGGCTATGTCACTGGACTCTCATGTAGTCAACTGTGGTTCAAGTCCTGGACCCAGTGGCTTAAACTCATGCTCGGTGTGTGTGCGCCTGTGCCCAAGATCCTGAGAGGAGAAAGGAAGAGAAGTGATTTCAGCATGGCCATCCCCCCTGGGGGGTGATTTCTTGCTTTCTGTCTCTCTGTCTCTCTCTGTCTGTCTGGCAAGCGCACATGCCCTATAGTAAAAACCTCTCCAAAAAAAGAAAAAAAAAAAAAAAGAAAGAGATGAAAAAAGAAAAAGAAATGGAACAAACTCACTTCAGATAAAGCAACCTAGGGGACCAGCAGTTGGCATAATGGCTATGTTGCTGGACTCCCATGAGTCCTGGACCCAGCAGCTTAAAATCATGCCGAGTGCGTATGTGTTCCTGCCCAAGATCCCTAGAGGAGAAGGGATTGTAGCGTGGCCATCCCCCCCGCCCCCGGGGGGTGGGGAGTGATTTCTTGCTTTCTGTCTCTCTGTCTTTCTGCCGAGGGCATGTGCCCTATAGCAAAAACCTCTCTAAAACAAACAAATAAAAAACAAATAAAGCAACTCAGAATGTAAAGCAAAGAGGAACCAAGAATTAAATAAAGTAGATTGTACCTCCAAAGACACATTTCTTTGTTTTATAGTTAGAAGGAAGACCACTGATGAGATATTTTGCAGGTTTCTTCAGAAAAGTAGTATTTGCAGAGGTTTGGGTCAGGGCAGAACAGAGAGATGTCTTCTATGCAGCTGAGTGCCTTTGGGACACTTTTTCCTTAGACCTTTTGACTTCCTATGTTCTGTATGTTGGATTTGATTTCAGAAACTTTGAATAATTTATTTTGTGACAAATAATGTTGCCCTAAACTATTTGTGCTCTTAAGGCAGTGGTTTGTTTCTTTTTCCAATACAAGAAAACATCTACAAATGAAGTAGATAGGCTATAGCAGGGAGGATGGAAGTGAAGGGATGTGGCTTTTCTGATTATTGGTTTGTAGGACAAAGAACCTGGAGGGGGAGAAGTATGCTCCAGTGGTCCCAGAATGAAAGTAGACAGGTAGGGTACTCCTCCAGGTTAAAAGTGAGGGCAGGTCATGGTGTCAAAAGTTTATTTAGTGAGACCAGTGGGTGGCGTGGTGGTTAAGGTGCTGGACACTCCCACATGGCCAACTGCGGTTCGAGTCCTGGACCTGGCAGCTTGCTTTCTCACTTTCTCTCTCTCTTGCTCTCTCTCTCTCTCTCTCTCTTTCTGTGTGTGTCTCTCTCTGGTAAAATTAAAATAAAATGAATAAATAAATAAAATTTTTAAAAAAGATAAAACGTTTATTTAGTGATATGTATTAAAGACAGTAAGGAAAATTGTATTCAAGGGGGATGGTCACAGTAGGTGCAAGACCACTGCCATCAGGTGTTGTAGGTGGGGAGACAGACTGGCCTCACTCTGAATATAGCCTGGGCAAGTGGGAATTTCCAGCCAAGGAGAAGGGTGGGGCCAGTGGATGGAAAGTTACATAGAGGAAACATCAGGGGTAAGATTGGATTCAGGCTAAACTGCCCTAACAGGATTCTTGCTAAAAGCAGGCTAGGTTGGGAGTGGGGGGGAACAGGTGATCAGACATGGGGGGTGCTGATGGTGAAATATGAGGAAGCTTATTTGATATCAAGGTGGTCAGACATGAAGAATAGATTTTAGCTAAACCAACTTAGCAGGATTCATGCTAAAATTAGACAATGCCAGAATGAACACAAAATTTGCAAAAGTTGAGGACCCATTGAAAAAGAGCTCAGGGGAGCATGAGTAGAGAATCTGGGTGTGGAGAGAAACTCTGTTAATGGTGAACCCCTTGAGGTGGGCTATTTGAGGTTTTTAATTCTTCCAGTTGAGTGTTACATGGTGTGTGAGCTGAGAGTCCTGAATTCATTCTCCCAGCCCTCAGCACACTAGAGGTCCTAGCCTCACCAGTCTTCTTTGTGTCCGGCCACCCTTGGCAAGTAGTAATTGTTTTATAGTCAATACAGATTTGTTCTTTCTGGGCAGTGTTTCAGCTCTCAGAACATTTCATTAACATCCTTGACCAATCAGAAAGGTGAGCCAATGCTCTGCGTCCGTCTATGTTGACTAACATAAATAAGCTTTGTTCTATAATTTGCACATGCAGCATCCTACTGTCATAAATATTTCCTCAGCAATTCTGGGCCAGAGAGCAGTAGGACGAAATGTTGTGGGTACAGAAAGCTGTGGTAGGGAATGGATTTGGCCTTCTGGAAATTTCTACCTCGTTATGAGGTCAATTATTTTTCTCTCAGGTAACCCTGTTCTTAGGTTACCAGTGGGATTCTTCTTAAAACCAGGTAAATACCAAAAACAGAACAAACGAAGTGGCCAAGTGTTAAAAGAGACATCCAGGGTGGACAATATCACAGATATAAAACGCTATGCTCTGCAGGACTGGCCCACATGGGGAGGTTCGGGGTTTGTGTCCAGACTTATCCTTGAGTATGTCAGTCATACACGTGCCTGTGATTCAGCATTGGTTGAAAATAAGGGTAGATGCAGTATTGAGATGGTGTTGTGTTGTCTCTATCTCTGTCTCTTTTTTTCTGTCTCTCACTCATAGAAGAAATAGGTAAATAAACTAAAAAAAAGAAGAGAGAAAGAGAGAGATAAGTCTAAGTTAGGAAGTGAGAAGTAATACTTTAGACCTCCTGCCAGGTACTGGCTAATCACACTAACAGAAGTTGGTCAGATCTGCTTAGGTCAGATCCCTACATTGGTGACTAGAATAAAAGGTAAGAATTAGATATTTTTAAAAATTATTTATTAATGTTTTTTCTATAGGGCATACGTTCTTGTCAGAGTGACAGAGAGGAAAAGTGAGAAATCCACCCACTTCAGGGAGGAGGATTTTCAAGCCACTGGGTCTGGGTTTTGAACCATGGGAGTCTAGCCATCTGCTGGCTCATAAGATGAATAATCTTATAGTGGGGCACAGAAAGGAGCCTGACAGGGACCAACATTATGGTGTAGCTGGTTACGTTACTGGACTCCCATATGACTGACCATGGTTCAAGTCCTAGACTTGGTGGCTTGAACCTCATGCCAGGCACATGTGCATGTGTGCTCAAGATCTCAGGAGGAGAATGGAGGAGAAGGGATTGTGGCATGGTTGTTCCCCCGGAGGGTGATTTCTCACTTTCCCTCTCACTCTTGCTTTCTCGGGCATGTGCACGCACCCTAAGGCAAAAACCTCTAAAAAATTGAAAGAAGAAAGAAAGAGAAAAAGAAAAAGAAAAAGAAAAAGGAAGGAAGGAAGGAAGCTAGGAAGGAAGGAAGGAAGGAAGGAAGAAAGGAAGGAAAGAAGAAAGAAAGAAAGAAAGAAAGAAAGAGAGAAAGAGAGAGAGAAAGAGAGAGAGAAAGAAAAAGAGAAAGAAAGAAAAAGAAAGAAAGAAAGAAGCCTGAGATAGGTCATCCGTAACTGTCCTTATTTTATGATTGAGGTATGTAAGAGGAGCATGTAGCAGTGGCAGTAGCGCATTGGGCTTCCAGTCTAAAATTTAAGTAGCTGTTAGCCAGATTCAGAAAATGTTTGAGTGGCATGAGACTGAAAGGGAATTTCAAGCCGAGAAACTGTGGGGGCAAAGCTGGCGCTGGCAGCAGGAGAGCGCAGATGGAGGACAGGGCATGAAGAAGGAAGGCCACGCTGACAGGGGTGCCCAGGGAAGGGGCTAGATTTCGAAGCCCTGTAGCTGTGCAGTTCCTGCTACTACATGACATTCATACTGAAGTCTGTGAATCACTGCCAAGTGAAAAGGCAAACATGTTCACAAATTTGAGGCATTATTACGAGAGTATGGCTTGGGACAGAGTAGTCATGGGATTCTAATTTGTTAATAATGAAACTCCATTCTCAGATAAACACACATAGAGCCTCTTCTCAGATAATAAACAGTAGGCAGCTTTCAGGCCCAGTGGTTATTTAGATGGAATATCCCCAAGAAGTTCCATTCTCAGGGTTCTTTTATATCCAGTCAAAGATACTCTTTCCTGCCTCTCCGCTGACTTCATTATCTCCTCCACAAGGCTGGCAGAATCAAGTTTTCTCTGACTTGAGGTGGTATCTGTTTTATCATTCAAAGCCCTGCAGGACCAGTTTGAGCTTGGTGGGAGGGTAGATCCCTTTCATCTTCAGGCCTTGCTTGATCTAATCAGGCCTTGAACTGTTCTTCCAGTTTTGCTTCAGGTATACAAATGCATTCTTTTATTTTCCTCTCTCTCTTGACATAGTTTGGTTGTGAGTTTCCTGTTCTCGCTCTTCAATATTCAGTCAAACAACTTTTCTTCTTGGGTTTTATTAGTAGAGAATCATGCATTTTGCCCTCCAAATCATTGATGTGAAAGTCAGAATATTTTGGCCTGAAAAAGTACCTTAAAAATAACAATCTTAGATTTGTGTTTAAACAGAAAATGCTGGCATTGTAGAGGATGAGTTGAGGTGAGAGATGGAGATGAGGTAGGGAACTTCGATAGGAACCTTGTAAGTAATTCATGTGAGTATAAGGGCTGAAATTTAGGTTGTGGCATTGAGGGTGGAGAGGAAACAGTGAACGTGAGAGATATTCAAGAGGTCGAATGAGCAGGAGTAGGTGAAGAATTGGCTGTGGGGAGTGAGTGACAGGGAAGCTGTAAGCATGCTTGACTTGAACTCTGAATAGATGAAGAAGCCATTTATTGAGGAGAGAGGTTGGGTTTGATTAGTTCCATTTTGGACTTGCTGGGTTTAAGGTTTATTTATTTATTTAAAGTTTATTTCTTCCAAAAGAGAGAGAGAAAGAGAAAGAGAGAGAAAAGAGAGAGAGAGAGAGAGAAAAGAGAGAGAGAGAGAGAGAGAGAGAGAGAGAGAGAGAGAGAGAAAGAGAGAGAGAAAACTAGAAATGGGGTCTTCATGTCTTGATCTGTCCCCAGCCTCAGCTGGCCTGGATCACAGACATGTGTGCCCAGCACGCTCAGGAAGGTCCTGGACCCCTATGTGGGCTCAATTGTATTACCACTGTCCCTCCCGCCCCCTGGCCTGTCCCCCAGATTTAAGGTTCTTGTCAGGTGCAGCATAGGAATAGAAAGGTGTCATGCCTTTCCTTACTCCTCATAAGGGTCATGGCCAACAGTCCTACAACCAAAGAGAGGTTAACAAGGGAAAGACAGCAGTTTTATTTTTATTTATTTATAATTAAAGTTTCTTTCTTTCTTCCATGAGAAAGAAAAGACAGACACACAGAGAGATATATAGAGTCAGGGACCCCTGGCTGGATCTTCACACAGCATTTCTACACCCAGCTTCAGCCAGCCCTGCCTGGATCCTGGGCAGTGCATGTCTGGTTTGTTCAAAATTTCCAGGTGTGAACGTGGAACCTTCCCGTGTGGGCCAACTACACAGAGTACTGCCTTAGCATTGCACCACCACCTGTCCCCTGTCACAAATTTATTTGATCAATGTTTTGTGTGACCTGGGCTTCTTCAGAAATGAAGACCCAAAGATTCAGGAAAAACTGTCTCTTTTAAGTCTTGGATTCAATGAAGAATGAACAGCCAGGTAGAAATGTGATTGGACAAACAGGGTCTGATCTAATAGGGGTATGCTGAGGGGAGAAACCCAGCGAGGTGTGCCTGTTTGGAATTCTCTTGGCCTTTCTGTGTAGCATTCCTTCCTCCGCGGTATAGACCCCTTCCTGAAATGAGGACCTTATCATCTATTGTCAGACAAAGAAGGTTGGAGAATTTCTTTATGGCTATCTCTTGCACAGAAAGGCTGGAGAAGATTAGAGCAGTATTTCCAGGTTTTACGACTTGCTTTCGGGAAGTGGAATTTTAGATTTTATGATTTGCTTTTTGGGGAGTTAAAGAGGTAGGAGGCAGGAGGACAGGAGAAGGTCAGAGAGAAAGAGAGAGAGAGAGAGAATTGGCTTTTGATGCTGCTTCTCTCCCTCCCCCGTGTGTATGGGATTCTTAAAAAATTATGTATTATTATTATTATTTTATACATTCGATCTCTATACATCATTTGGCTTGCAAAGAGAATTTACTCAACATGGAATGCACCTCTGACAAGAGAAGAATATTATACACGATGTTTCTAAGGATTACAGTCTCCTTAATTTGAAACAGTCAGCATGTCAGAGAACCATACCTTGGGGTATTGTTTTCTGATCCCCAAGAGAAAGCCAGTATGGTGCTCAGGAGGCAGAACTCAGCGAGACATATGAATATTGCATGTACCCAAAATACGATGGCTTTACTAAGGTGGAAGCTTGTTTCTCTATCAGTCAGTTGTCCAGGCTGCCAGGCGACTGTGCTGCATGAGTTCCTTCAGAGACCCAGGGTTCTGGGACAACTTTGCCTTTCGAATACGTTTTTCCAAAGTTGTTCCTGTTTTTCTCCAGTTCCTGTCAGTGGGAGAAGAGGAAAGAGAAGGAGTGTTCAATGTATATAGGAGGCCAACACTCAACCACCTCTGCTCACATTCTATTGACAAAGATTGACATAGCTTTGCCTAGCTCCAAAGGAGTCTGGGAAATGTGGTCTGGCCAGGAAATTCTCTTCCCACCTACAACATTAGTTACTGTGGAAGAAGTGGAGAGTAGACCAGGATGCGTTGGGTGGGCTAACAGTTTACACAGGTGTCAGTAGTATATAGGAGACAATGAAGGCATAGAGGAGATAAGACCACATAAAAAGATGGTATAATATATGTAGCCAAGGAGAGAGTCTAGGACATGCCAATGACTAAGCAAAAAGAAGGGGACACCCAGTACAGGCAGAGAAGAAATGTGAAGCAGTATCCTTGAAGACAGCAGAGAAGTTTTAAGGGATGAGTTTTCCTTAGTGAGGAAGCATCGTTCAGAAGTTAAAACCAGGTTCTTTGAGTTAAATTTTCTACCTACTCTTTATTAGTGGTGGGACCTTGGGTAAATTTTCAGCCTCTCTGTGCTTCAATTTTCTCATCCATAAAATAGAGATAACCAGAGTACTTTTCATATAGGATTTTTTTTGGAGAGATAAATGAATTATTTAATGCTCTTGAAACAACGTCTTTTTGCAGTACTGTTTGCAGTAATGAATGTGAGTTAAAGTAAATGAGAGATTGAAAAATATGTGTCCTGTAGAAAAAGTAATATCTTTTTCTCACCCATTGCAAGGTTTATTGCTGACACCCTTATACCAAAAGGTAGGTTAACAAGAGAAAAATAATAAATTTATTTAATCAAAGTTTTATGTGACACATGCATCTTTAGGAATGAAGACCCAAAGATAAGGCTGTATGTTTTCATACTAAGTCCAATGAAAGAAGTGGATAGTTGTGGAGGATTGTGATTGGACACAAAGTGTATGATTAATTGTAATGACTTGGGGGACTTCAGATTGGTCAGACCTCTCTTTGGTCAGATTCTTTCGTCTCTGCATGACATTCCCTCTCCCAAGTATGGGACACATCTATCACATGAAGATCTTCAGGTGAGAAAGCAGGAGGTAAAAGAACAGTCTTCTTAGGTTTTTTGGTTTGCTTCAAAAGAGAGAAATTCTAGTGTCTATAACCTACTTTCAGGAGAAAGTTGGGTGGGAAGAAAGAGTGGGAGAAGGTCAGAGAGAATTTCCTGTTTCTGCAGTTTTCCCAGTTTCCTTCACCTCAGAACTACTCAGCATGCCAACGCACCATTCTCTGGGATTTTTTTCTTTGTTTTTTAATTTTTTTTTTTTTTTGGAGAGGTTTTTGCTATAGGGCACGTGCGCTTGCCAGACAGACAGAAAGAGACAGAGAGACAGAAAGTGAGAAATCACCCCCAGGGAGGATGGCCACATTGCAGTCCCTTTTCCTCATTCTCCTCTTGGAATCTTGGCCACATACGCATACACACCCAGAGTGAGTTTAAGCCACCGGGTCTGGAACTCAAACTGCGGTCGCCTACATGGGAGTCTAGCGACATAGCCATTACACCAACTGCTGGTCCTTCTCTGGGTTATGTTCAGAGCTTCAACAAACACACTGGATTTTTCCAAATAGGATACACATTTATATATCTTTATGAGCAGGTATTTTACACGCATTACCTCATTTAAACAGTAAAATGATTATTTGAAGAAGGTACTATCATCTTCATTTTACAAATAAGAAAGAGGCTCAAAGAGGCTGAGTGACTTAGCTCTTGGTCACAGAGCTAGTCTTTGAACTGAAAGCTCTCGGATTCTCAAGCCCATGCTTCTAGATGCAATTTTTTTTTTTTTTTTTTTTTTTTTTTTGAGAGAGAGATTTTTGCTCTAGGGCGCATGTGCTTGCTAGAGAGACAGAGAGAAACAGAGAGACAGGAAGTGATAAATCACCCTCCAGAGGGGATGGCCACACCCAATCCCTTCTCCTCCATTCTCCTCTTGGGATTTTGGACATGCACACACATACAGCTGATGTGATTTTCAAGCCTCTTGGTCCCGGACTCAAACTGCAGTTGGCCATGTGGGAGTCCAGTGCTTTAACCATGATGCTATCTGCTGGTCCCTCTAGATACTAAAATTTTAAAATAAAGAATACATGGACAAGAGCAAACAGAGTGTAGCCTTTTTCAGTTTTGAACCTCAATTCCTTTATCTAGCAAATGAAATATTAGTGGTACATACTTCATTGTAATATTACAAAGATAAATTGAGGTACTGCATGAGAAACTCTTGGTGCACCCCTTGGCACATAGTAGTTGTAGCTGCAGATCTTTGCAGCACAGTGGTGGCCTTCAGAAATGAAGAGCCAAACACAAACCAGATTTTATGCAAAGTCTGATGAAAGAAGTGAACAGTTGGGAAGAAACATGATTGGACAATAAAGAGTGCGTTCTGATTGTCAGGAACAGGGGAGGCTCCAGCAAGGTGGTAATAATAGCTTATTAAGATATTTATTAAAGTAAATAGAAAAATCTGTGACTTTTGATTAGATTTCTAATGAGCTAAATTGTCTCTAGTTTTGCTTGAAATGATAGGATTTTCAGGTCAAGCTTTTGGGGACATGGTCTGGTTTACCATTTACCTTCTAATTTCTTATATAAGAATACTTAGAGTGGACAGAAAGGCCCCAGAGAAAATGCTTGTACTGAGGTTTGTGAATAAACTCTTCTGCTCAGTCAGGCGGGGGATTTGTCCTGCTGCTGAACTTGGCCTCTGCAGCGAGTGGGGTGCTTTCTAGGTTTACTGACTCTAGTCTCTTTCTGTCCATAGTTTTTGGTAAAAGTATTCAGTAAATGGCTTTTTTAAAAAATTGATTACTCCACCTATCTAGTGGGGATATTGTGAGTATTAAATGAGGTATGAAGACTTGTCATATATTAAGACATAACAAGTCAACTTTTCTACTGAATTTCTTTCCCTTTTTTTTTTTTTTTTGGGAGAGGTTTTTGCTATAGGGTGCGTGCTCTTGCCAGAAAGACAGAGAGAGACAGAGAGATGAAAAGCAAGAAATCACCCCCCGGGGGGATGGCCATGCCACAATCCCTTCTCCATTCTCCTCTCAGGATACTGGGCATGCACGCACATGTGCTCGGCGTGGGTTCAAGTCACCGGGTCCAGGACTCGAACTGCGGTATTCTACGTGGGAGTCCAGCGACATAGCCGTTATGCAAACTGCTGGTCCCTCTACTTAATTTCCTATGCACGGGTCTAGTTAATATTACTCTTAAGGAAATTTTATTGTCCTAGAGGGAATCTTATTGCTTGCTGTTTAAGTTTTTTTTTTTACAGGGAGCATTTATTTCTCTGCAGAGTTTCAGATGATCAGTGGAGAACTTTTGGTCCAACCTGTTTAACACTCATGAACTCATCAACTGCTATCATTCAGTTCTTCAACTGCAGAAGAAATAGGGGTGAAGATTGTATATTTGTACCTGATAATTGACACAGTCATTTCAACCTTGAGAGTCATGTTTATTATAAAAATCAATTACAAAAATATCAATACTAGCATGTATTGGCACCTAGGTCTTATTTATACTTTGTCTCCACAAGCACATTAAAAGGCTGCCTGACTTTTTGATGTGGCTTGTGAATATTGAATACTGAAAAGCCATGGGTGTTCTTCCAATTTTAGAAACTCATTTTGGAGATAGATCAGAGAATAATTTCAAGTGTATAATTTCCTCAAGTGAAATGAGGCATCCTGTCATGCCTTCAAATAGAGTCCAGGAAATGTAGAGATTAGTGATTTTTCTCTGATAAAGATAGTGTTATTATTTACAGTTAATGGTTGACCAGAATCTTAATACCACAGCAAGTAAAGTGGGTTAGCCAACATGTCTTATTCATACCTTTGAATTATTTGTGGCTATTAATGGAGGGCTAACATAGCATGATTTGGGAAGAAGACATATTAGAGTAAAATGTACTCAGAGTATTTTATTTGAAAATAAGAAAATAAGTGCAATTCTGTTCTTTCCTGTCTAAACAAAATTCTGTGAAATGGAATACAGTTTTGAATTTCAATATTTATATTTTCTCTTTTTTACTCACTCAACAAAAATAGTGTAATTGATTATAAAGAAATGCATCTATATCTTCCTCTCTAGATATAGCATCTTACTAGTCAACAAAAGTGTCCAATTGTATGCTGAAAAATGTAAACCATTGGCAAAATTATTTGACTCACTCACAATAATCTTAGGGTTATGTTCAGACCAAATTATTTCAGTAAGAATGATGCAGAATGGACAACAAACCCTGGAGTTCTTTCTGTGAAGAATTTGGAAAGTTCTGAGGAGGACTACTATATTATACAGACAAATATGGAACAGTAGTGTCTTCTCAAGGAGAGGACTATTCTTTTGGCCATACTCATGTAAATGATGCACTGAGTCTTCACAAAGATACTTGACAGTGTACATGTTTCTACAATGCCTTCTGAGGCATTGTGTGTGCTATAGAGAAACTTGTGTTTTTATTTCTAGACTAGAGCTACACCTTTTATGATCCTTGTTAAATAAAATATGTAATACAGCATAAACAAAAAAGATAACGAATTGACAATATAATATAAATAGTGGGGCCAGTAGGTGGTATGGTAGTGAAGGTGCTAGACTTCCGCAGTTCGAACTCTAGCACCTTAACTACTGTGGCTGACCACAGTTCGAGGCCTAGACCTGGCAGGTTAAGAATCACATTGGGCATGTATGTGTGCACCCAAAATTCCAGGAGGACAATGGAAGAGAAGGGACTGTGCCATGACCATCGCCCCTGAGAGATGATTTCTCACTTTCCATCTTACTCTCTCTCTCTCTCTCACTCTGTCTCTATCTGGCCATTACATGTGCCTTATGACAAAACTTGTAAAAAAAAAAAAAAAGAATATAAATAGAGGTGGGAAGTCAAAGTTAAGGCGAAGAGGAAGCAAACATGCTCAGCATAAAGGCAAACAGGGTTGCTGTAGTTGGGTTTCCTATTTGTCTCTGAGCTTTCTCACAGCCAACATGAAAAAGACTTGATTATCTACCTAATTCTAATGTTCAGAAAGCAAGTAGTCCAATTTTTCAAAAGAAGTAAAATTCTCAAGTATTTTTTTCAAGTGAGATTTTTATATTTCCTAACCATTACCTAAAAAAAATTCAATATTCTTTTCCACTAATTTTATAATGCACGTTCTCATGGTGTTCTTCAAAATATGTCATTAAAATCACCTCAGGATATGTAAGGGTATGAGCTAATATATTGCACGTTGACACATTTTGGTGGCCTGCTCTGATATCTGGCTCTAAAATACCTAGAGATATCAATAAATTTCATTTATTTTAAGTAGTCTGTACGTAGCACCTCTTCTGAGACGTTTTCAGTAGAGAAGCATGACATATAATGTAATAAATTCTGATAACAAACTTAAGCACTAAAATTCTGTCTTTTTTGAGAGGTTATCTGTGTGTTTTTTAGGCCAAATAAAGGAGCAAGACTGACATGTTGCTATAAAAATTTTGGAATCTCAGTAGGACCTGTGCTTTAAATAAACCACACTTGCCCCTTCAACATGAAGATAATCTTCCTGCCCAGTGGTCTGGAAGGAAGCCAAGCCCCAACCAAATGGCATACCAGCTCTCCTCTTGGGGACCCAAAAAGCTTTTTGTCCCCACTGGGATCCATTGTTACGGTCATAAAATGCTTCCCTAGATTTTTGCTTTAATTTATAATCAAATTCCTTTCTGCAGAGTGAGTTATTTTCTTGCTGTGTGCTGACTAGAGACAAAGCAGGTAGCCGAGGCATTGGTCACCTGAGAAGGTGGCTTATGACACTCATTAGACACGCTCTGCCTCCTTTTCTTTATTCTTTCCTTTCTCCATTTTTTCTTTTCATGACTTTTTCTTCTACTTTTTCCTCCTCTCTCCTTTCAGAATACACTTCTATTTTCCATAGGCAGTCCTTAGACTTTATGTTTAAAACTAAACACAGACAACACAAAACCTTGCTAAACTTGTCTTTTTTTGCCAGAGAACTCATTTACTCACTGGAGAGAGACAGCAAGAGAAAGAGAGAAATTGAGAAAGTACCTCCATGGGTCACAGTCACACTCTAATCCCTTCTCCATTTCTCCCCCATTTGGGGATTTTGGTCATGCACCAACATATGACAAGAGTGTTTCTCAAGTCAAGCCACCAGGTCTGGGGCTTGAACCATGAAGTTGATCATGTGGGATCCTGCTGCCTTAACCACCACACAATGGACTGGCCCATTAGTCTTTATTTTAAATCAGATGTCTAACCCAGAGAGCGGCTAAAGATACTTTTCACAGGGCCAGCCACAATGGTGTACCAATTGTGCAGGACTCCATGATGCTGAACCATGTGGAAAAGTCCCAGGTTCACATCCTGAGGTCTCTCTCTATATGCCAGGTGCATCTATACCTGACTGTGATTCTGGCTGACTGGGGCTGTGGTTGGATTGTGGTGGGAAGACTCTTTCAGAGATTCTTCACTGTTTGCATGTCTGTCTTTCTCTTAGAAGAAACAAATGAACTTAAAAAAAAAAGACATCTTTTAGACCTTTAAGAAAGAATGTGAGTCATGACAAGACTTAATTCTGCAAGTGCATTTCTGCTGTAGGCAGTTGGCAGAAGGGTGTGTGTGTGTGTGTGTGTGTGTGTGCACAGAAGAGAGTAAAGGTTGATTTCCATCCACTGGCATGTTTCAAAAGCAGACCAGAGGGGGAAATACTCCTGCTCTGTAGGGAACAGTTTCTGATCAAAAGGAGCTATAATTCAACAGAGAACACAAAGAATAATAATAAAACATTGTTTTGGAAAATTTCAGTCAGCAATCTATGGCCTGTGGGCTAAATCTGGCCTACCACCTCTTTTCATGCATGACTTGTCATTGAATACAGCAGATCCATGCATCTACATATTGTGTATGGCTGCTTTTGAGTTATTGTAGCAGAGATGAGCAGTTGCATTAGCGACTATGTGGCTGGCAAAGCCTAAAGTTTTACTTCTGGCCTTTTCCAAAAAATGGCTTGCCAACCCCTGCTCAAAATGCTAGGTTTTATACCAGTAGGTCTTAATTTCTAGATGTTGGGAAAATAAAAGGAGTAGGCTCATAGTAATTCTCTGAGCAGGCTTTTCAAAAGGTACACAACTCCCTGCATCTTTTCATAGCCTCTCTCTCTCTCTCTCTTAAGTGTTATGACCAGAGTTGGTTCCATTAATTGATACAGATTGCTGGTTTTCATGAACTATTTTTGACCTCCATAACATATACAAAAAGTAACAATGAACATGTTATTTCTTTTACAGGGTTGTGGGAAGAAAATGTATTCCTTTTTGAGAGGAACCAAACAACTACAGGTGCTAAGGTTTCTGGGAATCTCCATTGGAGTGACACAAATTCTGGCCATGATTCTCACCATTACTCTGCTCTGGGCTCTGTATTATGATAGGAGAGAGCCTGGGACAGACCAAATAATGTCCCTGAAGAATGACACCTCTCAGAACCTGTCATGTCACTCAGTAGAACTGTTGAAGCCAAGCCTGTCAAGGATCTTTGAACACACATCCATGGCAAACAGCTTTAACACACACTTCGAGATGGAGGAATTGTAAAGGATGTCAAAGATGACCACAAACTTGTTTTATTGGACTTGTGAATTTTTGAGTACACACTTATCAGTTTCAGAAATTTGAAGAAATAAAAATGTTGCCATAAAAAGTTACCTAGGCAAATAATTGTCTACCCTTTAAAATGAAGAGTTTTGTATCATAAGTCACCACTTGGACAATAATTGATATTCTTTACAAGGCTGAGGGCAGATCTAATAGCCACTTTATAGCCTGTGTAAGATTTTTATTGAACATCATTATGTTTTGAGGTGGCGTGGCTTGATCAGAATTTCTGCATCCATGTAAAAAAGCCACATATGGTGGGATTAGAGCTACAGTAAAGGTCGGTGTACTCCTACCAGCTAGTATATAAAGTACCAATTAACTACTAACGTAGGAAGTTAGTACTAACGACGTTTATTCAGTGCTATATTCTTTTGAGGCTGAATAGATTATACATAAGAAAACTTTCAGGATTGGCAACTACCTAAATGTGATTTTTACTGGTTACTAAAATATTTTTAATGCTTACAAGAGCAAACTAATACATTGTCTTAAGCTGATCAGGGATCTATGTATATATAAGTCTGTGCTAAGTCTGTATAATTCAGTAGGTTTCAGTCCCTATAATTTTAAGAATAACAATTGTGAAAAGGATAAATTTGTCCTATATAGCAGGACTATTTTTAGATTTTCCTGTTAATAGAGTTTTAAAATTCTGTCTTGGGTTTATGTTACATACATAATTGTTAATTTAAATACTTAACCACTAATTTTGAAAATTACCAGTGTGATACATAGGAATCATTATAATTCAGAATGAGTCTGGTCTCTAGGAAGTATTAACAAGAAAATTCACACATACTTAGTTGATTCAGCAAAGTGGTAGATGCTGTTTTTCTCCTAAACTAAGACTTTTTGACACTAAACACTTTTTAAAGAACTTATCTTTGCCTTCTCCAGGTAAGAAGCAATAGTCCCCAGGTCAAGATCATTCTACAGAGAAAACTATTTTTCTCCAGAAAATGTTTGTAAGAATCATTAAAATAAATGAAAATTTAACTAGAGATTATCTTTACTTTATTTCACTGACTAATATACTATGGTGAATTACACAGATTATTAAATTTTTTACAAGAGTAAAATATATTTATTTGAAATGGGAAAAGTGCATTTTACTGTATTTTGTGTATTATGTTTATTTCTCAGAATATGGAAAGAATATAAAACAAGTGTCAATAAATATTTTCTAGAGAGTAATAATTTGTCTGACTATTTTTGATAGAAGTACTTTTACCAGTTGAGAAGATTTGCAAAGGGAGAAACGTATGAGAAGGAATGATTGGATAAAGTATTAATAATGATTTTCATACTCTGGAACAATTATGTAAAAGCATGTATCTTCACTAACAAGACTCCCCCCAAAATGCCTGTTCATATTTCAAGTTTGCTTTTTAGCTAAATGAAAAATAATATCATTGTTTGATATAATATAAAAATATGGCCATTTATGTTATGTTCTTCATATCGCATTTTTATGGTTTTTACTAATTTTTAAAAGAAAATGAATGTAAGGAATACAATATTTGAAATTATGCAATTTATAATCTTTCATAGATTTAAGTGAAAATTAAGGAAATTACTTTGCTCATGGAGAGCCAAAAGCATTCTTCTTTATAATTCTCTCAACACCTCAACTCCCCATAATTTCATCTAAGGTCCCAAGTAACTGAGATAGCTATTAGTTTTCTTTGAATTATTTAGGTAATGGTCAAATTCACTGCTTCTCTTTTGCTGCCTCTCTCAGTCACTGAAAGAATGAGCATATATTATGCTGAGCTCTGTTTTAAAAAAAGTCCTCAAATATAAAATAAAAGTTGATTTCTACACTTTTAGAGTTCAGAGATTTTGATATATTACCTAATTTACTACCGTCTAGAATAGTCAACATAAATTCAGACAATCATCTTACATATAATAACTTGCTTAATGGGAACAAATGACATTTATAACAGTGGTCCACAATGGCCTCTTATGGTAGCAGTGCACCTGGAATAATAAAACTACAAGAGACTTTAAAAAGTGTATTTAATGTGGTAGAGCTGAGGGAGTTCACTGTTTGGGTACATTGCAAACAAAATTGTTAACTGTTTCCTTGGGAATTTTTAAAAGCTTACTTTGGTGAAAATCACCATTTGTTAAGTAAAAAGTTAAGATTATTTTTAGACTGGTTAACAGTTAATTTAAAGTGCCCTGGAGATGCAGAAATGGCAGTAAGAGATGATGTTTTTCCTTAAGCACTGTAAAGTCAGGGGTAGAGACACTCGTGCTAACCACAGAAAAAATAAATAAAGGCGTATGCAGTGACTAGAGCCATGCTTAGGAATAAGAAACAGAGGAGAGTGACATGGAGGCAGCTACAGTGAAAAGATGGCCTTTGACCTGGGTCAGGAAGGGGGGAGAACATTCCAGAACCAGGATTCTGAAATTTAAAAGGGAACAGTAGTTGGGCATCATAGCCTGTGGTTCTGAGAGCATAGAATGCTTGAGAAAAATACCATGGGAAAGCAAATGGTGGAAATTTGGGTTCAGGGATTCATTCTGCAGGTTCAGGGGAGAATTTTCAGAAAGAGAAATGATGCAAGGTTCAGAAATTTACCTGGGTAAGTCAAATGGGAAACTGGAGGCAGGGAGATGGAATATCCACAACTCCTGGGGAGGGACCATCATTTACCACAGGCCAGGTAAATAGAGCACTCCAAAGTTGTACCATGCTGCAGGCCCTGGTGGGAGGCAGGATAGATTGCTATTGCCGTAGTCCAGGTGAGAGAGAAAGATCCTCACTAGGACAATGGAAGTCAAAAAAACAGGGTGTATAAAATGGTATCTAACAGGATGAATCCACAAAAATTGGCAGCAGATTGACCTTGGGGAGTGTGAGATAAGACGTAAAAAAACTGAAATGTCTGGATTTTGTACCTGGTAAATCGGTATTGGCATTAACCTAGATGGAGGGCTGGGAGCGTGAGTGTGTGGGAGGGTAATTAATTTGGTTTGGGACACATCAAGTTGGAGATGCCTGCAGGACATGCAGATGGAGATGTCTACAGGCAGCTGTAAATTCCAGTCTGGAGCTCCGGAGAATTCACTGTGGAGCCTGAGAATTTTTATGCATTGCTTTCCCATCTCAGGAAGCCTGACAGAAAATGGGCTGAGAACCAAATCTTATATGAGGAGAATCTTAAACAGGATGCTACAAGAACTTCCTTTTATCTGAACTCCCACCCCTGTGGATGAGTCACAGGAGGTAAAGAAAAGAAATTAATTGAAACAGGAGCCACCCCTTTAAAAAAAATACTGCCAAGTGCTACACTGCTTCACCTTATCCCTTCTCCTATTATCATCTTGCCATTTACAAGTGGATCTATCTGTCCTATGAACTGAGCTCTTATTTCTTCATATCCAAGCACGTTCTACAGATGTGTATGGGAGAATCTTTGATATTGTCTTGAAAGCTCATGTGTTTTCTTTTTAGTATGCTAATTGCAACTGTTCTTCATTTGTCGTATTCATAGGTGACTACTCGGTGCCTACTAAGTGCCAGGCAGACAGATGGGAGATGTGTCACACATATTTTCCCTAGTCTTCCCAACCCTCTTGCAATGTGTAGACATCATCTGCCACATTATTACAAGTGAAGAAGACAAATTCAGACAGACTGAGTACATTGACTTAGTACACGGGCAGCACTCTGCTTCCTTCCTTGCCATTTTTGTAACACGGCATCTCCATCAGCCTGTAGCTAAGTCAGCTAATTGTTTACATAGACAAGCCAGATTCTTCTACATGTGAATCAATATCTGAAGGCTCCATTGGCTCCAAAGCATATGTCTCCTTCCTTTGAAATAATGCTTTTGTATATTTAATTTTATTTTGTGACTATTTTCTCAGAATGTGTTATCTAAAGCTTTGTCTGAAACCATAAATTGTTCTCTTCTCATCACTTATTGTCCCTTCTCAGGAGCTATCTTGTGCATATATGAAGCCAAATTAAATAATTTACTTAACTCTATTGAGGTATAATATAATACATATATACATATATATATATAAACACACACACATATAATACACATACACACATATAAATGGACTTTAAAAGATTCATGGAAAATAGAATTGAAATAGGAATTTTACTTGGTGCAAAAAGTTGAAATCCATGCATATTTTTTCATAATACCCATTTTACATGAACTTTTTGAAGGCTCCTGTACTATATACATATACAAATTACATACACACACACACACACACACACACACACATTATATATATATATATATAGAGAGAGAGAGAGAGAGAGATAAATGAACCAATTTCAAGTGCACACGTAGTTTTGACAAATACATATACAACCACAACCACCATGAAAACACAGAACATCTCATCCCCTCAGAAAATTTCCTCTTGCCCCTTTGTTGTAAGTCCTGGAATTTGTACTCCTAGCCCAAGACAGCACTGATCTGCTAAATGTCACTTAAATTAATTTTTGTAAAACATGATTTTCATCCTGTCTCTTTCTTCCTTAAAACTGCTCAGGGAGGTCCCTGCTTTAAGTAAGGCAGAACTTCTCGTTCCTTAGTGTGCATGTCATTTATAAGGCAATGTTGGGACGGATGAAGGTCAGAGGCCGCCGTCCATCTAAGGCCTTGCCTCTCTGCTGTGAAAACGAAAGGGAAGTGGTCAGTCCACACACAGTTTGGGCTGCTTTCTTCGAGACTGTGCAGTATGGAGGTTTAAACAAAATAGAAGTGAATTCATATTTCAAAAACACACGTGTGAGTAACCCAAAGTTACTCACTGCTACTCTGTTGTGCAGGAGCCCAGTGGGTCCCTACCCGTACTCTGGTGTCTCCCCTGCTTTTGTGGCACCAAAGAGCACACTGTGCTTCCATTTCAGGCAGGAGGCTAGACAATGGAGAACGTTAAAGGGAAGGGCAGTGCATCCGGAAGCACACATCCCTTCCGTTGACCCTTCACAGCTATAAGGGAGTTTTGCCAGTTGTCCTTTTCTGGACACACACATCCAATTAAACCAGAAAGTTTTAAGACCAAAAATGAAGAAAACAGATATCAGTGTTGACTAGCAGCTCGCTACCATACTCCCCAGTACTTACAGAATGAAATCTTCCACTTGAACCTATTTTCCAGATCTAGCTCCTAATGCTTCCCAAGATGCCACTCTGCAGCCGCCAGCTGGGCCAATCATGGTCCACTCATTGCCTGTAACATCCCACATATCCTGTGCCTCCTCAGTTGTGCTTCTGCTTGCATCAGGGTGCTTCTCTGGCATAGCCTCATTTCCATGGCTTTAACTTGTAGCCAAGCTTGGAGGATCGACTCAGCTAAGGTCTCTCACCAGCCCACATCTATCCTTCCTCCTCTAAGCACAGTATTTATTTGTTCTCATAATATTTAATTTCAGTCTTATATTTTTTATTTTATAATATTGCTTTTTATTTATTTACTTGTTTGCTTGTAGGTCTGACTCTCTTGAGAGCAAATATTATGACTCTTTTTCCACTCAGGATTTTGCATAGGCCTAGGCCGTATGTATGTCTTATGTATCACTCGCATATCTATTCATCGTGTGTGTACATTCATATATGCATGAATAATGGGTTGGTTAAATGAATCAAAAACTACTGTCTAAAATAATTCCCACAAGAAGGAGTTTCTATAATGGCAACCATCTGTTCTTGACTGGGACAGAGGACACTGGGTTATCATGGGCTAAGTACTCATTTAGTTATAAATGGATGTAAATTGGAACTTCAATATGCATTTAGAGCTCAGTCAAGTCTTATAAATGTCTGACTGAGCTATCACATTGTACTTGCAGTCTAATAATAAAAGTGTCTTAGATTTATAAAATGCTTTTACACCTCACCCCAAATCCTTTAACATTTAAATATATCTTTCTTTGACCAGTGTAAAAGTGGAGTGCAGTATCTCTAAGAAATCCTTCGAGAGTGGAGATTGGAGCAGATCACCATTAACTTTGCAATTTCTCTGCAATCCTAGAAATAAATTTTAAAAAATCATATGGTGGCATTTACATCTTTTGTGCAAAATGTTTTGTAATAAAGGTACCTGTGGACCTTTGGATTTTAAGAAATATACTGTCGGGACCAGCAGATGGTGTAATAGTTACTTCGCTGAACTCCCGCAGTCTATGATGCTTGGAGTCTCAGACCCAGCAGTTTAAAACTCATGCCAGATGCATATGCGTGTGTGCCCAAAATCCTGAGAGAAGAATGGAGGGGAAGGGATTGAGTATGGTCATCCCGCCTGGGGGGCGGTGATTTCTCACTTTCTATCTCTATGACTCTCTGGCAAGAGCATATGCCCTACAGCAAAAATCTCTCTCTCTATAAAAAAAAAAAAAAAAAGAAATGTACTGCAAACGACACAGCAAGTAAGTGATATTGCTGGAATTTTAACCAGGTTGGTCTAAATTCAAAGGCCGTGTCCTTAAATACTTCATAAGAGAGCTACAATACTAATGGATTTACAAAATTAGTTTTATAGTTATGCTATATTATTTTTAATGTATTATTGCATTTTGCTAACTAGTATTTCTGTAGGAATCTTGTGTGCATATACAAAAGTTACATTAATTTATCTAATATGTGTGTAACGCATTCATCTTTGATAGATGCTATATCAAGGACAAGCTAGAGTCATATAAATATACATATTTTACATTTAGTTTTATCTAAACAACCTATAAGATATATTCTACTTTTAATTCTAGATGATAAAAAAATTGAGTTTATCTATCTCTTTTAATATTAAGAATGGCACTTCCACTTTTAGATCTAAGGAAATAACAGGAATCAGATTTTCCCTTCTGCATGAAACAAACACACATGCACCAAAATATTTGAAACAATGATTTTTTAAAAAACTGGATATTGGTCCAGCAGATGGTGGAATGGTCACGTCACTGGATTTCCACGTAGTCAACTGCAGTTCGAGTCCTGGACCTGGCAGCTTAAAACTCATGCTGGGTTAGTTTGTATGTGTGCCCAAAATCCTGAAAAGAGAATGGAGGAGAAGGGATTGTGGTTTGGCCACTCCCCTCCTCTCTCCTGCCCAGGGGTGGTTTTTTGCGTTCTGTCTTTCTGGCCGGTACAAGCACCCTATAGGAAAAATCTCTCTAAAGCAAGCAAACAAACAAACAAAAAAACACTGGACATAAGACAATAAAGAAGATATTAAAGGTTTTTAAGAAACTGGTAACAGATGAGGTGAGTTCTATGGTTTCTCCAACTTGCTACAATGAGAGTATATAGGTCATAGTAAAGTGGCAATGGGGGAGAGCCTAGGTATATCCTAGAGGACTCCATAAATACAATAGAAGAAGAGCTGAGAATACAGAGAGATCACGACACAGTTTGAAGGACAGAGTAATGGGGAGAAGATAAATACATAGAGTCCTGCAGATATGTGGAGTGTCCCTTTGAGTTTTAAGTAGAACATTGCTCACCACAACTGAAAGTGTTAGAGGAAAATCTCTTGGTACCCAGACAGTCCTGGGAATAGTGCCTGTTCTCTTCGGCATGGCAGGAAAGCCTCATCATTCACAGGGCATTGGGGGAGTCCTTAGAAAAGTCTCGGCTCAGTAATGGGGAATAATTAGCCTTATGGTTCTATGGGCAACTAACAAATTATAAAAGCAAGATCCTAGTTATCAGAGTTTCCATATAATTTAAGCTGCATCTAAAAAGAAGCTCAAGAATATTTATAGAAATTACATATACATATAATATATAGAGTACGTATATAATATATGACATATATTATATGTATCTATACCTAGGAATCAATAAGGAAAAATGTACAATGTTTGACATATGTTTAACTGCCAGTTAAAGTATATTAGGCATGCTAAAAATGAGTAAAATATGACTCATAGGGATTAGAAAACATCAGTGGAAATAGACCCCAAAACAGACAAGATATAAAACTTAACAGAAAAGAAAACTAAAAAGAATACTTAAAGAGATATTACGTATGTTTAAGAAATTAAGCAAAGATTAGATAGTTTTTTTTTTTTAAGTTTTTGCCATAGGGCTTATGCACTTGCTGAAGAGAAAGAGACAGAGAGAGGGAAAGTAAGAAGTCACTCCTCAGGGGGGATAGCCATACCACAGTCCCTTTTCCATTCTCCTCTTGGGATTTTAGGCATGCATGCACACACACCTGGCATGATTTTCTTTTCTTTTTTTTTTTTTTTTTGGAGAGGTTTTCACTATAGGGCGCATGCGCTTGCCAGACAGAGAGAGACATAGAGACAGAAAGCGAGAAATCACCCCCCAGGGGTGATGGTCATGCCACAGTCCCTTCTCCTCCATTCTCCTCTCGGGATCTTGGGCACGCACGCACACGCGCCCGGCATGAGTTTTAAGCCACCGGGTCCGGGACACGAACCGCGGTCGTCTACGTGGGAGTCCAGCGACATAGCCATTATGCTAACTGTTGGTTCCCAACACCTGGCATGATTTTCGAGCAGCCAGGTTTAGGACTCGAACCTCAGTCTATCACGTGGGAATCCAGCACCTTAACCACTGTGCTACCTGCTGACCCCAGAAAGATTTTTTTTTAAAGACGCAAATCAAACATTTAGAAATGAAAACTACAATATGTGACATAAAAATATGCTGGATAGAATTAACAGAGGATTAACCATGGGAAAAGAAAAATGAATAAACTTTAAGACATAGCAATATAATTATATAAAAGGAATGAGAGAGAAAAAATAGCAAATAGTAAAAAGAGCATTGTTTATCTGTGACAACTTCAAGTGATCTAATATACATGTAATTGGAGTACTCAAAAAAGTGTATTAAAGGAAAAATTTAAAGAAATAACATTAGAAAAATTTCCAAATGTGATTTTTAAAAATCTAAGAATACCAGAGGACTTCAATCTCAGGAAACACAAAGAAAATTATATCAGGGCAAAATATAATCATTTTGCTCACAATCAATGATACATGTAGAAAAGTATCCAGAGGACAAAAGTCATGTTATGTACAAAGGAGCAAACATGGCAGTCACTTTCTCAACCAAAACAGTGTGTGCAAGATATTATTTTGTACTGAAAGAAAAAATAACAATAAGAAGTATCAATCCAGTGAAAATATTGTTCCAGTAAGAAGAAAAATTAAAAATAAACAACCAACCAAAACAAAAAATGGACAAAATTTGTTTCAGACACACGAAAGTTAAAAAAAAAAACCAAAATTATCACCAGCATATTGTACTACAAGAAATGTTGAAGGAAATCCTTCAGGTACTCAGAGAATGATGGCAGATGGAAACATAAATTTATAAAAAATTAATGAAAAGCACTGAAGATGGTAACTACATGGATTAATATATAGGACTTTAAAAATTTATTTAATTTTATTATTATTATTTTAATTTAACCAGAAAAACAGAGAGAGAGCGGGAAAGTGTAAAGCAAGCTTGACAGGTAGGGGACTCAAACCACAGTCAGCCTCGTGGGAGTCCAGTGCCTTAACCACCATGCCATCTCCCGGTCCCTAGGACTTTTTTTTTTTTAATAAAGAAGACAAAAGGAAAGAATAAATGGCATCAACTGTCTGTATTTGCAGACAACATAATTGTGTATGTAGAAAAACCAATGGAATCTACAAAAGCATTACTAGAACTAGCAAGTAATTTTTAGCAAGAAAAAAAATACAAAACTAATATGAGAAATAGATTTTCTATACACTAGCCATGAACAAACAGATATTGAAATTAAATGAAATGGTTTTATTCATGGTAACATTAAAAATACTAAAAAGTAAGGAATATTTCTGGGGGGGAATCAATGTACAAGACCCTGTGTTTTGATGTGAAAATTTACCTGAGTATTCGGAGATATATAGCATGTTCGTGAATCAGAGACTTAATATTGTTAAGATGATATTTTGCCTCAAATTGATTTTTAGGGCCAACCCCCGCAGGAGCCGGCCCTATAGTTTAGTGGTTAAGGCAGCTGGATCCTGTGTGACTGACTGTGGTTTGAATCCTGCCTCCCAGCAGTTTGCAAAGCATGCTGGGAGCACATGAGTGCATGCTCCAAATCCTAACAGCATGGATAATTAGAGGAGGAAGGGATTGTGACTTAACCATGCACCATTTGGAAGGTGCTTTTGTTCCCTCTCTCTCTTCCTTTCTCTGGCAAGTGCTTGTACCCTCCGACAATTTAAACAAACAATCAATACCACCCTCCCCCCCCCAAAAAAAAAAACCTAGCATGTGTTTTTGTAGAAATTGGCAAGCTAATTTTAAAGTAATATGAAATTGCAAAAGCCTAAAATAGTAATAGAAACAAATAAATAGGTTTGAAAATAAGAGCAAAAGTGGAAGACTAATATTACCAGACTTTAACTAAACTTACTATTAGTCTACCAAAATTGTAATACCTACATCAAGATAGACAAATACATCCATGAAACAGAAAAAAGTCCAGAAACAAACTCATGCATATGTGTATAACTAATTCTTGACAAAGGTGCAAAGACAATTCAATACTAAGTGGATAGTATTTTCAAGTAGAGTCACACACACACACACACACACACAAAAACAAAAACAAAACAAAAAAATCCACTTTGTTTATGCATTGAGCCATAAACAAAAGTAAATTGAAATGGTTCACAGGCTTACATGTGCAATTAAAAATAAACTTTCTTACTTTTTTGTGCTAGAGGGTGTATACATTCACCAAAGAGAGGCAGAGAGACAGACAGAGAAGGAAGCACTCTCCATGGGGAATGGTCACACTGCAATCCTTTCTTCTTTATCTCTCCATTTTTTTGGGATTTTGGACATGCTCATATGTACTTGGCAAGCTTCTCAAATGATTTGGTCTGGGATTCAAACAGTGCAGTCAACCATGTGGGATCTGGCGCCTTGACCATGGCCATAGAGCTGGCCTCCAGAATAATTATTTTCAAAGAAAACATATTAGAAAATCTTTACAACCTTGTTTAGACAAAGATTTTTTAAACATGATACTTAGAACTCAATCCATAAAATAAGAAATTAATAAATTGACTTTATTAAAATGAAAACAACATGGTTTATTAAAAGATACCACTAAGAAAATAAATGGACAAACCACTAGCTGGGAAAAAATACTTACCAAATATGTAACTGATGTATATCTGATAATAATCTTTTATCCAGAAAATTAAAAAAAATTAAACCTTGATAATATTAAAATAAACTCCAATTAAAAATGGGTAAGAGATTTAAAAAAAATATTTAACAAAGAAGACATATGGATGGAAAATAAGTACATGAGAAAAACAGTCAACCTCATTATTCACTAGGGAAATTTAAGATAATACTACAATATACCACTGTGTGGAAACTTACTAGAGTAGCTAAGATGAAAATCTGATAATACCAAGTGTTGGTGAAGATGGGAAGGAACTGGAACTCTCATACACTGTTGATATGAATGTAAAATGACCCTAACACTTTAGAAAAGTTTCTTAAATTGTTCAACATACACCTAAAATAATAACTCATCCATTTTATTCCTAGATATTAATCGGAGAGAAAGCAAAGCATGTTTTCATGCAAAGAATTATACAAGAATGTTTATGGTAGCTTTATTAGCAATAGTCAACAACTTAAAACAACCCAAATGTCATGAATAGGTGAGGGTTAAGGAGATTTTGTTATATCTGTATAATGCAATATTACTCACTAAGAAAGGACTATTGATATATGCAAAAACATGAATAAATGTCAAAGTAATTGTGCTTAGTGAAAAAAGCTTAGCAACAAAAACTAATGACCTATAGATATATACAACATGAGTAAAAGCCAAAAAAGTTAAACTGAGTGTAAGCAGCCAGACAATAGGTAGTATATATTGTGCAATATTGCTTATTTAAACTCTAGAGAATCTAAATTATTCTATTGAGACAAAAGCAGATAGATTTAAAATAGACATGATTAAAAATAGATATGAAAAAATATTTAGAGTTGATAGTTGAATTCACTACCTTCTTTATGGTGGGAATATCTGTATAGATATCAAAACTTAACAAATTGTACACATTATATATGTTCATATTATATGTCAATTAATATTCTTTTAAAGATTGGTATAATATTTATTGAGTAGTTTTCCAATATAAAGAAATCATCATACTCTCACATATTTCCCATTCTACTTCTTAGATTATATTGATATAATCAAGAGTTTTATGTCCAATTTACTATTATGTAGTTTATGTAACTTATGAGTAATGGATACCGATAAAATAATGAATAATATCTGCTTTTTTCTTTTAACTATCTTAATAATACTTATTTAATTTAATTAATGTTAGCAATTGGTTTGAATTCCTACTACCATTCCTAACAGATGAGAGCTCTATTTCCCAGGAAACTTCCTGCTTTTTAAAGAAAAGGTATATGAATGGCATAGTTTCTTCCAGGTTGCCCACTTATAAGTACTTTTTAGTTACCTCACTCACGGTGTCAACTTTCTTGAGTCATATCATTTTATTTTAAAACCCTGTAGACTAACCCTTAAGTCCTATAATTTAGCTCACCAGATTGAAGCTGTATCCCATTTTCTTTTCTAAATTTTAGTTTAATTAATTTATTGTGATTATTACTATTATTTAAAAAATTTGTATAGGGCCTGTGTACTCACCAGAGAGACAGAAAGAGAGAGAGAGACAGAGACAGAGAGAGAGAGAAAGTGAGAAACAAGCTGACATGTCTGGGACTCAAACTGTGATCAATCGTGTGGGAGTCCAGCACTCTAACCATCACACCACAAGCTAGCTCCTTTAATCCTCTTTTCTAACCTTTAGAATCACACAGCATTTCTTCCAGTGCATTTTGATTACACATATGTTACAGGCCTGACCAGATTCCAGAGAAAAGGAATTAGACTCTGTCTTCTGATGACGGTGAGACATCATTCAAGATGAGCAAAAGAAAAAGAAAGAAAAAAAATTAAAGAAAAAAAAGACTTGCCTTTTTTCAGAATTGAAAATTGAGTCTTGCACTATTACCTTTTATATATTATGGACTAAGTGTGGAAGAATTTAACTGCCCTTGTATTGTTCAGTTCTTCACACATGCATAGCTTAAAAATCAATTTCCCTCTGGAAAACTGTGCTCTGGCAAAATTTGCAGAAGAAAATTGCTTTGGGGAAGGCAGTGCTTTAATATTATTCTGCTTGAGGTTCAATATGAATCTATCTGACCATCAGATGTCTAATGATGATTTCTAATTTCTTTCTATTTTCTCCTAGTTTTCCTTGGGATTCATCTTTATATTTTCTCTCACCAAGTTCAAATGAATCCAGTTCAATTTAGCAATAACTATTGAGCATCAGCTATGCACAATAAGTTGAGCTGGACACTGTGAAGATCAGAAGAAAAATATAAAATGTGCTCAAGGAATGAACAGTTTAATTGAAGAGCCCCCACAAATGGACACGGAGTGGTTAACTGGCGCCCCATACAATTTACAACACTCTAAAGGCACTCATAAATGTGTGAGCTGAACGAAACAACATAAAAATTAGTACAAGGCTAAATGCAAAGGATATTTCTGGTTGGGGTAATTATTTAAAAATTCAATGAGAAGTGTATTAGCATAGTGTGTCCATTGCAGAGAGGAGTCATTTTTTTAAAGCTTTTTAAAAATTTATTTCTTTGATGAGTGAGAGAGAGAGAGAGAAAAGAGAGACAGAGAGAGAACACCCCCAACTGAGCTTTGATGCCATGATCCACCCCTAGGCCCAGCCATCCAGAATCACGGGCATGTGTGAATATACCTGGCATATACAGAGAGACCTCAGGATGAAAACAAGGGGCCTCACAGAGGGAGAGTTGTGCTTTACTGCTGTGCCACTATCGAGTCCCCCAGGAGCCCATTCTGATGAGAGAATATAAAACCACATATGTAAGCTGAAGTCAGATAAGAGAGGGCCAAATTCTGGACTTTATTCTGAGGAAATGGAGAACCCCTACACAGGGTTTTAGCATCAGAAACGTGTCTTTGAATCTACACTCGCATAGCATGAAAGTTACACTGAAGAAATTAGGTAATGATAACCCGAAGTATTACGGTTGCAATGTAGCTGAGAAGGAAGAAATCAGTCATGAAAAGGAAGAAACAATGGGACTCAAAGACCACGAAGAAGAAGAAATAAGGTTTACCTCTCTGATTTAAAAGGCACAATTCAAGAATACAGTTCCAGCAGCAGAAGAGAAAAAGTAGAAGGCAGACTGCTGTAAAGGTTTTGGTTTGGATTCGAGTTTGAGATTATCTTGACGAAGTCAGGAGGGCAGAGGTTTTAAAAGGAGAGCTTCAGACAGGAGATGAGTGTTTCTCTGTAGGGTTTAGATGTTTGAAAACAATTGAGGTGTCTTTGGTCAGCTCAGTAAGCTTCATGTCTGTTTTCTTCTGTGTTTTAGGACAATAGTCTAACTAGACAGTAGTCTAATTCTTCAGAATATGCTTCTGTATGGTTTCAGGGAAGTCTTCCAATGAAAGGCATTTTGTAAAGTCTAGAAGGCTCAGACCTCACTTCCTTCTGTGCAGCTGTAGTCTGACTTCTTATTGGTGACCTCATCCCTGTGAGCTCTCTCTCTTTTTCTTAAAGGTAACTTACCTCTAATTTATTTCATGATAGAGTGTGTATACGCACTAGGTAAAGAGAGAGAAACACCATCCATAGGACTTGGTCACAGCTCATTGTTCCCTCTATCCAGTCCCCCACGATTCTGGGCATGAGTGTGGTGCAACTTGCTTGTAGGCTAACTAAACTGGTGACTTAGTTCATGGTCAGCAAACGACTTCCGTATCCTGTCTGGTACGCTACAGGCTACACCACGGAGGCTGGGCTGGCTCTCGTGTTCAGATTTTTGGTCACCTGTGTACTCACTTTTGCTTCCAGTTGTGTGCACTTCTAATTCTCTGAGTTGAATTCATTTATACCCAAAATTTCTTGACTAGAGTACACTTTCCTCATGATTCCTGAGACGGAACCATATTTTACATAAAGAGAATATGAATGAAGACTGAAATCGAGGTACATTTCTTTGTGTGTTGAAGAAGAAACTAAACTAGTGAAGACTTTCAAAGAAACAGACATAACATAAAGGAAAAAAATGAGCACATCCTGTGATTTTGTGAGAGCATCTAGTCCTTTACTTTGAAGAACTTGTGTGTCTTTTTATTTTCTTTTTTTCTGCAAGGTTTTTTTTTTTTTTTTTTTTTTTTGCTATAAGGAGCTTGCCAGAAAGAGAGACGGAAAGTGAGAAATCATCCCTCAGGCGGATAGCCATGCTGCAATCCCTTCTCCATTCTCCTCTTGGGATCTAGGGCATGCACACACACATGCCTGGTTTGAGTTTAAGCCACTGGGTCTGGGACTTGAACCTTGGTCGACAACATGAGAGTCCAATGACATAGCCATTATGTCAACTGCTGGTCCTAAGCTGGGGATGGGGGCTGTGGGTGTGTGTGGGAGTGTTCTGCCTGCTTTGGTCTCCTTTCCCCTCTAGTAAGCCCACCATATTTCAATCTGGGGCCCCACCCTAATGACCTTAAGAAACTCAGAGGCCCCATTCTGGGCTATCACGAAGGGATTAAGTTTTTACTTAACACCTTTGTAGTACAACCAAATTCTAACACGTGAATTTGGGAGACACCCAAATTAAAGTACTTATGATTCTCCATTGAGTTGATTAAAGTCCAGACTGCTCATAAGCATATTTTATATTTTTTCTTACATCATAGACAGTGCAAATATTTATATTTGTTCTAGAGACCATAATCAATTAGCTACTACAGATGATGTCTATGGGCCAAACTATTTTCATTAGTGCTCTTGTTTTACTTCCCATTTTGGTGCTCACCTCCAGCTGTCCCGCTACTGGCTATGAATCACAGAGCCTGTTTCTAGAGATCATCTCTCAGCATCATCACTGGCCTGAAGCCCACTGAGGAGCTTGGCTAAGGATGGTCTTTCCTTACCAGTATGTTGGTAAAGGTAGTGTTCTCTGAACTCCTATGGAACACTTGGTGGTTGAGTGAGTAACTGTGATAACAAATACATATATTTCCTCCAGGTATTTCTGTTAGCAACACAATAATGGACTAAGACAAAAACTTCTCATTCTGTTTTCACACTTGGGCCAATTCTTTATTTTTTATTTAACCTTTTTTTTTTTTTACTGTATGAGTTCTTGTTTACATTTAATATTTGTACATCTTTATAATAGCATCTAAAAACGTTTGTAGATAGGAGCACTAGAAAAATTGTGTTCTAATATCTGATCTTTTGCCTTGGTTTCATAGGTCATAAAGTCCTTGAGAGCTCCAGTGATGTGTCTTATTTGTTGTATGTTAATAACATAACTTATCATTGAAGGCCTTTGGATAGCTTCAAGATGAGGGGCTGGTTGCCAGAGAAATCAATCATTGGTTAGAATTTCAATCCTACCTCCTTACAATCTCTAGGAATTGGAAAAGGGTTGAAGGTGGAGTTGATCACCAATGGCCAATGATTTAGTCAATCATGCCTATGTAATGAAGCCTCCATTAAAACCCAGGACTGGCGGCTGGCAGATGGCATGGTGGTTAAGGGTGCTGGACTCCCACATGGCGGACCGCAGCTCGAATCCTGAACTTGGCTTCTTGCTTTCTCACTTTCTCTCTCTCTCTCTCTCTTGCTGTGTGTTCCTCTCTGGTCAAATTAAAATAAGTAAATAAAATTATTAAAACAAAATAAAACAAAAACAAAAAAACCCAGGACTGGGTTCAGAGAGCTTCCAGATTTCTGAAGAAGAGAGTAGCATGCCCAGAGAGGGTGTGAAAACGCTGTATCCCTTCTTTGTACTTTGCCTAGCGCATCCTTATATTTGGCTGTTCATCTGTATCCTTTGCAATAGCCCATTTAATAAGTAGGTAAACATAAGTGAAGGATTTTCCTGAGTTTTGTGAGCCATACTAGTAAATTAATTGAATTGGAGAAGGGGGGTGTTTTTGAAACCCCTGGTTTATAGCTGATTCATCAGAGACACAGGTCATAGCTGGGGGCTTACAATGAGCATCTGAAATGAATGTAGTGTTGTAGGACTAAGCCCTTAATTTGTGGGATCTGGTGCTAAAACAAGGTAGTTAATATCAGAATTAAGTTAAATTATAGGACACAGGTACTGTCCACTGGAGAGCTACTTAGCTGTATGTGTGAAGAAATTCACACTCATTTTGGTGGCCAAAGATAAAGAGTAGGAAAAGATGTGTGAGCATAGGAAACTTTGTTTTGTTTTGTTTTGTTTTTCTTCTGAGTAATACATTATAAACCCACTCCACACTTTCATTTTCCTAAGCCTTTGAGTCTCTTTGTCTACAGTACACTGAAGATGTCCTGGCACTTAACCTTAATTATCTACATAAATCCATACATGGAATAAGTAATACATGGATGGTGTACCATTCAAAAATTTCCAGATAGTAACTGTATGTAGAAGAGAAGAATGGTGCTCGTATTAGGGATGCTTCACTCACAATGTCTCATTTCTTAAAAATAACAGAAATATCTGAAACAAGGAAAAATATTAACATTTGTTGGATCTTAATTGTATAAACACAAATGTTTGTTTTCTTTCTGCTTCTCAGTATTTTCAAAATATTTCATATTACAAATATTTTAAAATCTGCAACAACCGAGATGAAGCTAACAGTTGTACTAAAGACAGCCCCGTGTTGCTTAACCATGAGGATATGTTCAGAGAAATGTGTCAGGCAGTTTCATCATTGTGAAAACATCATAGAGTATTCTTACATATACCTAGATGGTATAGCCTACTACGTTCCTAGGCTATGCAGTGTACTCTTATATACTACACACACTGGGACAACCACAGTGTGTGTAGTCTGTAATTGATGGAAATGTTATGTGGTGCATGACTCTGTATACATATTTCCATAAGGCACATCTGCGTGCTGGAGAGAGACAGAGAGAGGGAAAGTGAGAGATCACTCCACAGGGGGATGGCCATGACACAATCTCTTTTCTATTATCCTCTCAGGATTTGGGGCATGCACACACAAGTGTCTGGTGTAATTTTCAAGCCACTGGGTCCAGGACTTGAACCACAATCAGCCATGTGAGAGTCAGCACTTTAACCACCCCACTACCTACTGGACCTCACATAGCTGACTGTGGTATGTACTTTTTTTAAAAAGAGATTTTTGCTATAGGGTGTATATGTTCATTGGAAAAACAGAGACAGAGACAGACAGCAAGAAATCACCCCCACTAGGGAGGATGGCCACACCATGATAAATCTCCTCCATTCTCCGCTTGGGATTTTGGACACACGCGCACATGTGGCTGGTGTGAATTTCAAGCTGCCGGTGCAATGACTCGAACCATGGTTGAAATGTGGGAATCCAGCAACATAACCATTAAGCCATCCATTGGTCCCCATAGCTATGTTTTTATAGTACAGATCACATTTAAAATGTTGGCTGAAGTTCAAAAAGATGATTTTTAAAATAAAGCCCTTTAAAAAGAATTGATTACCAAATTATGACTTTTAAGAAGACAAAGACAAAACAGGGTCAATAATGAAATTTGTTTCTAGCAATGTTTATAGTGAAGAGATGCAAATCTGCATGTTTCAGATTCTAGATAGATCCATCCTGCCATCCTAACAGTACTACTGATTGTTTCCTAGAGAGCTGCATCTTTCTCTAGCATTGTCTTTTTCCTTCTTTTTACTTAAAGTTAGGAAAGGAGGAAGCAAACAAAATGCAAACCTTACGTCTGATACCACAGTTATCTCATTAACACACAATGAGCATATTTATTTTTATTTATATGCTTTTCACTTCTAAGAGGTTTCTCAAAGTGTGGGTTCTATGTGAGAAAGTTACCTTTACATAGATCATCTGCTTATAATTGGCTGCTATGATTAGTATTGTCCTTCTCCATTATTTCAATAGAGATAAATGCAAGTAGAACTGCTGATGAAAATGCTAGCTATCATGGCTCACATTCTACAGGTATTTCCTGAGATGCTGGTAATAAAGAGAAGATGATATCAATATCAGTCTCTCCAAATACACTTATCAGATTTGATTTTTTCCCTCTCTTATAAGACAATAAAATCAATAGGGGGAAAGCTTATTATACAAAGTTACACAGCATTCTCTATCTCTATTATGCTGATGAAGTCAGTTGTTGCTTCCCAAGTTATCCCAAAACTTAGCAGCTTCAAATGAAGTTTTTAATCTTGAAGTTTTTGAGAGTCACTTGGCTGGGCCCTTGTGGCTTAGAGTCTCTAAGGAAGATGCAGAAAGGACATGGGATGAGGCTGTGGTCATCTAGAGACTCAGCTGGGGCAGAAAGATCTGCTCCAGGTGGTGGGCATGTTAAATCTTGCTGTTTGTTGAGACTCTTGGTTCTTTTCCATATGGGCCACCTCATTACATGGTAGCTAGTTTGTCTCGAACAAGTGTTCCCAGAGAGAGCAAGAGAGAACACCCAGGTTAGAAACTGCAGTCTGTGAGAAATAGGAGTAAATATATATATATATATATATATGTTTGTGTATGTGTGTGTGTCTCTCTCTATATATATATGTGTGTCTGTGTGTGTGTGTGTCTATATATATATATATATATATATATATATATATATAAAACTAGAAATGGAATATTACTGATGTTAACATGTATGATTAAGTCACTCACTATGCACTATGCAGTATATTCTGGATGGGAAAACACATTTTTGTATGTTGTGACGATGCTCAGGGAATGAATTTAAATTTATTAATTTTAAAAAAATGTTTCAGAAGAAAATTACAGTGCACTTGTCACTAGATTCTAGCTTTGTCCATATTTTTAGTTTAAGGTATTTTGTGAACCAATAAAATGTGGAAAAAAGTTCAGTATAAAAGGGAGAGACGGGAAAGGGGAAGAGAAAAAAACAAGTAAAAGTATGCTTAATTGACAAAGAAAAGGTGCTATTTGCTAAGTTATAGGGTAATATCTTTGATTTGACTGACATGCATAGTATATGTGCTGGAAAAAATGTACACTGTAAAGATGTAAATAAATAAATATATATATATTTTTTTTGGAGAGGTTTTTGCTATAGGGCGCGTGCACTCGCCAGACAGACAGAGAGAGACGGAGAGATAGAAAGCAGGAAATCACCTCCCAGGGGGGATGGCCACGCCGCAATCCCTTCTCCTCCATTCTCCTCTCGGGATCTTGGGCACGCACGCACATGCGCCCGGTGTGAGTTTAAGCCACCGGGTCCGGGACTCGAACCGCGGTCGACTACGTGGGAGTCCAGCGACATAGCCATTACACTAACTGCTGGTCCCAATAAATAAATTTAAAAAAAAATTTTAAAAAAGAAGCTGGAGTCTTTTCATAATGTACTCTTTTTTTTATTTTTTATTTTTTTTTTATTTTTATTAATTACTTTATTTATTTTTGTATATACTTTCAATCATATTGTTTGGCTTACAATGAGACCATTTCGATATGTGAACATTTCTCCCCAGACCCGTTGATCGAAATATCTTCAACAGATAACACCACACCTCCCCATCCCGTCAATGCTCTACCTCTGTATCCCTTCTCTAAATGTCTTTCGTTGGGCCCCACTCCTCCACATACACCTCATCTGACATTCACACCCATCTCTTGTGTTTGTTCAACTGTTAGTCAATCAGTTTCCGACATAGAATGCAGACAAACGGTATATGTTAAGTGGGGACATACAATGTCTCTCCTTCATAGCCTGGCTTGCCTCACTCAGCAGTACATCTTCCATATTCTTCCACTTTCTGTCAAAAGCCAGGGCTCTGTTGGTTTTTATGGCTGAGTAGTATTCCATAGAGTATATGTGCCACAGTTTTTCAATCCATTCCTCCATACGGGGGCATCTGGGTTGGTTCCATGACTTAGCAATTGTGAATAGTGCCGCAATAAACATCGATGTGCAAGCACTTTTCCAATGAAGGATTCTTCTGTCCTTTGGGTAGATACCGAGGAGTGGGATCTCTGGATCATATGGCAGATCTATCTGTAGATTTTTGAGGAATCTCCAAATTATTCTCCACAGTGGTTGGATAATGTACTCTTGAAGTGAATCCCATATCTACTGCCAGATTCAATGAATTAGAACTAAGTTATCAAATATAGCCCACATATAAGAGAAGGCACAGTAAGCTCCATTTTTTGCAGGGAAGGGTGTCAAAGAATTTGTGGACATAGCATTAAAACTTTGCTTTGTCCAAATTCTCAGCTTTCCTAAGAGAACGCCCATAAAATAGATGTATTTCTTTTCAGTTGGTTCATGTACTATTAGGTTATTGGGAAGGTCATGATGTATTTTTCTATGAAAAAATGTGTCATGACTTTCCCGATGACCCAAGAATAAAACTATAGAAGGTGATAAAAGCCTCTTGCTATTTCTCATCCTTTACTGATAGTTCTTCCTATTTTCTTTGTTATCCTTCTCTGTATCCCTTAGAATGCTGGAGGTTCCCACCTGTTTAAGGTCTCTAGATACCTATAGATCACGTCAATTGAAAATTTACCATGGCTAAGACAGAACTCTTGATTCCCCCTGTTTCTCTACCAGCATTCTCTTTCTTAGGAAATCTACTCATTTGTTTGAATTTTTCCTTCTCCCATATCTAATCCTTGGGCAAGTTTCATTAGCCCTGCTGTCAATCCCTTACCTGAATCTCCCAAACTTTCTCCATCACCACTGCTAGGATTCTAGTCCAACCGACCTCTGTATCATGTTTGGACACTATAATAGCCTCTTAATAGGCTCCCTTACTTTTCTGGTTCCTGCAAATAGTCTCCATTTGTAGCCATGGTGGTATTCTGAAAAGGAAACCACTTCATGTCACTCCTCCATTTAAAACTTCTAATGGTTTTTATTTTACATAGAATAATAAATCCAAACTGTTTGATCTGAGTTAGAATTTTTGGTTCTTGCCCACTAGAAAGCCACATTAGTTTTTGTCATACATATTACTTATGTATATTAGCATAAACTGTGTGTGTGTGTGTGTGTGTGTGTGTGTGTGTACATGTTTATGGGCACACTCTGTGGGTTGTGTCTCTGTATGCCTGGGAATGTCTCTGAGTGTACCTGGCCAGTTTTCATGTATCCAGGGTCATCCATATTGATTGGCAGATTAGATGGAATAGGAAGAACAGCCAGGTCCCTTAAGAATATTCAGGAACCACAGATCTCTCTCACTATTTATAGGTCTCTAGAGATGCATTATGTTTAAGTACTCTCTGGTCAATTGCAAATATCTTGGGAGTTCCACCGTCTGTATCTTCTGAAAGGTCTCACATAAAGATTATGTTTCTCCTAGCACTAGCTAACAACAACCAGAGATAAGAATGAGGGGTGGGGGGTGTCCCAAAAAAGAGAATTCAAGGAAACCTGGGTTGTTGGAATGTGGCTTGCTGGAAGAGCTGACATCCTTGTCTTAATCTCCCTGCATCTCAGGGATTTCCCCTCATCCAAGGGACTGGGCAGCACCGGAGGATGGAAAAATCAGTTCTCAAATTTTGCAGAGTGATTTATGTTGGTATGGTTTTGTGCTTCAGAGGTTTCCTGGTACTCTTCAGATCTGGTGTCATTCTTCCTTTTATTCAGAACAGTGAAAGGGCAAGCTTGTTCCCAGCAGACACATTCACCCTTCGGTGAGCACAAGCAGAGGACAGCAAGGAGCACATTCAGGGACTATTTCATGCTCTGTCACACATAGCCACGCAGGAAACCAACCCTTTCAGAGAGGAGCCCGTATGTGTCTCAGAGAAAGCAGTTCCCCTTCGGGCCTGCCCTTGTCCTCTGTCAGCATTCCTAGTCTAAGCCCTCCCTTCCTCAGACTCCACTCTGTATATTTATCTTCTTTTTTTTTTTAGAGGTTTTTGCCATAGGGCGCATGAGCTCGCCAGAGAGACAGAGAGAGACAGAGAGACAGAAAGCGAGAAATCACCCCCCAGGGGGGATGACCACGCTGCAATCCCTTCTCCTCCATTCTCCTCTTGGGATCTTGGGCACGAACGCACACATGCCCGGCGTGAGTTTTAAGCCATGCCCGGCGTGAGTTTTAAGCCACCGGGTCCTGGACGCAAACCATGGTCGACTACGTGGGAGTCCAGCGACATAGCCATTACGCTAACTGCTGGTCTCTGTATATTAATCTTCTTTCCCCCGCAACTTCGACCTCTCCCTTTCAACCTACTAGATTTTTCTTGCCAATATTCGAACATACTAAATTAGATACCATTCAATGGAGAAAAAAAAAATTCACCTCTTTTCATCCTATATTCCCCTATAGAAATCTCTTTCCTTTGATCTGCACTTCAGAACCAAGTGACTCAAGAGTTTTCTGTACTTTGGGTCTCTAGTTCAACCTAGGATTTGGACCCGACACACCACATCACCTGCCTTTGTTCAACTGAATGATGACCGCTCTGGATCTGAATCCCCTTGTTCAGCTACATTCAATAAATTGGTCCTTCTATTTTTCTGGAAAATTCTGGAATACTCCTGGATTTCTCTGGTCTCCCTGGCCACTCTTTCTCAGACTTCTTTGTAGCTCCTCCTGAATCATTTCAAGGATCCTTTTCTTGTTCTCTATTTTATCTGATTTTCTTGGTTTTATGCACCTCCTTTATACTGCTGATTTCCAAATGAATAACTGGAGAATTTTATGACGAGAGATATCCTTAGAGCAAGAAAGCTTCCAGGCTTTGGAGTCAGAGCCAGAAACTTGGAGTTCAATCCTAAACTTGCAATTTATCTGCTAGATGACCGTTGGTAAATTCTGTGACATTTCTCTACCTCTGATTTTTTTTTTTTTTTTTTTTTTTTTTTTTGTCTAGTAACTAGTATAGGCCTTATTGGGTTTTTCTGATAATGAAATGACTTAATACTTTTAAAGCACTTAAAAACTATGCCCTGTATATAGTGAGCATTTAATAAGTATTTGCTAGTGCTTATTATTGCTTTTATTTGTCCCCATTCTGGGATGATTCATGAGTATATTCAAAGCAGAACACCTTGGTCATCTCAGCAAATGGCATTTTCCTCCACTCCGTTACTTAAGCCAGATTTTGACAGATTGCCTAGAAATCTCTCACATTGGTACTAATCATTATCAAGTCTCCTTGACTTTAACTCCAAAATGTTCCTTAAATCATCCTGTTCTCTCAGGTGCCACCCTAAATCAGCCACACTTCGACTCTCACTTGAGTTACTGTCATGGCTTCCAATTGGTTTCCCTGCTTCCTCTTGTGTTCTGTTTTCAACTCATTCTTCAGCATAGAGCAACTAGAGTGATCATTTCAAAGCATAAATTGGACCCTGTCCTTCCTCTGCACAAAATTATTCATAATTTCTCATTGGACTGAGGACAAAGTCCAATATCATTAAGTGAAAGGGTCTGTATGTTCAGATGTCCTGTACCTGTCCACTTTCTAATCTGTAGTTGCTCCTCCCCTAATTCACCTCGGCTCAACAACACAAGCCTTCTAACAAACTTTCAATGTTACAACATCTTTTTATCTTGTGGATTATGATTTTTCCTCTAGAGTAGGCTTGGAATTTTTTTCTTCCCTTTTTAGATAAATTCCACTTCCTTGGGCCCCCATAAATGTCATTCTTCAAAGAGAGATTTTCTAATCTTCACTCCTAGGAACATTTTTCATCACTCTTACAGTATCTTATTATTAGCCACAGTGATACTTACCACAGTTTGCAACTACGTATTATCTCCGTGTTTATTTTCTTAAAAATAGTCTTTCTAGGGACCAGCAGTTAGCGTAATGGCTATGTCGCTGGACTCCCATGTAGTCAACCGCGGTTTGCGTCCCGGACCCGGTGGCTTAAAACTCACGCCGGGTGCGTGTGCGTGCGTGCCCAAGATCCCTAGAGGAGAATGGAGGAGAAAGGATTGCAGTGTAGTCATCCCCCCGGGGGGTGATTTCTCGCTTTCTATCTCTCTGTGTCTCTCTGTCTGGTGAGCACACGCGCCCTATAGCAAAAACCTCTCCAAAAAAGAAAAAAAAATAGTCTTTCTAATTAGAATCAGACACTCCAACAGGAATCATACCTGGCTTGTTAATTATTTTATCTTAAGTGTTTAGCAGAGCGTTTGGCACATATAATGTGTTTAATCAGTATTTGTTGAATTAATAAGTGAATGGATGAACTGTGGACAATATACTTACTACTGCTGTCATTTTAGTGATAAAGAATTAATCCTGTAATTCAGACATGTCATAAGATGTTTGTAAGCTTTTTGCCTTTAAGTGATAAAATTCAGAATTGGGTTGTGCACAGTTTCAACACTAGTTAATTGCATTATTAACTAAAGGAAAGACTATGTTAGAGGGCGAAATGCATGGACTTGCAGTCAGATATGGGTGTGATCCCCATCTTAGTTATTTACAAGTGGCATGGCCTTGGGCAAGTTGCTTAACTTTTCTGAGCTTCATTTCCTTTGCTTGGAAAATAGCTATCTTAATACCAGCTTGCAGCATTGTTACAGAGAATTGAAATGAAGTGAATGACTCATGGTGGTTGCTTAAAGAATAAATATTAGTTCTCATTTTCACTGAAAGACCTTTATTTTGACACTGAACTATGAAAAGGAAAGAAATAAGAATCAAGAATGATAGACTATTCATTTAGCTACTTTATCCCCCTAAAAGCAAAGTCATTTAAATGCTTGAAATAACAGGTAATTGGGGCCTACAGGTGGTGTGGTGGTTAAGGTGTTGTACTGCCACATGGCTACCTGTTGTCTGAGTCCTGGACCTGGCAGCTTGCTTTCCTATTTTTCCTTTCTCCCTCTCTGTCTCTTTGGTTAAATTAGAAACTAAATAATAATAACAAATAAAATAAAGTACATAAATATAGAAAAAGATATAACAAGTAATAGAAGGAGAAAATTAAAACCTGTGGATTGTACTAAAACAAAATATTGATAGATTGGTTCTTTACATTCCCAGAACAAATGAACACTTGCTTTCCAGATCTGGAATCCTTTTTGCTCTTCCTTTTTTAGTTCTCACATAGATTCTCCTCTTAACCTTACCTTCAACGCTATTTAAGCGTATCTCCTACCATCATTTTATTGCTGATCTGAGAGTTCTAAACATTTTATTTTCACCCCATAGAATGCATTTTGCTCTGAAATAAGGTTGTTTAATTATGTTTCTATCTTTCTGGAGCAAGTCAACAAGTTGACTACAAATACTTCCTAGGGAAGAATCTTGTATTCTGTCTCAGCACCTAGAACAGAGCCTGGAAGGTACAACACTCTCACAAAGACCATGACATAATAGAATGACTCCTACACAGCCTGAGTTTCCCTACGTCCCTTTGCTGTACTGATTTGACCCTAGCTGAAGTGTAAACATGAGAGTCATTGCTTCAAAAATCTCTCCACTGGCAGAAAATCTCATGATATTTGTGTAGTTTTAAGATGTTGATGTTGTATTGGTCATTAGGGGAACTTAAAATAACATTCTTAAGCTACACCTTCCCCTGTTTAATATTCAGGATATACTTAGCATTTCCATTGTGTTGGGGAATTTTGCCTCCTTCCTCTTGATGTGTCCCTGATTCTCTCCATGGTATCATATATGATGATTCATATGGAGCTGGAGAAGTGGGCACATGTATACACCTGCTATCATATAAATTACAAAGCTCAAAGAAACTGATCTAGCTACATAGTAAGTAGAGAGGAAAACAGAAAAGGAGTTCACAGATACATTGTTTAAACAAGAATTTAAAATTTTTGGTGTCTTCTTAATTTTATGATGATAAAAAATAGGATAGTTTGCTTTTTACAACCCTACTATTAGACATAATTACCTTAAAGTTTAAAACAAATATACCAAACAACATGATTAAGATGGAGAAAAAACGTATCTGTTGCTTTATTAAAACACAACCAAAACAAAAATCACAAATTTTCAATATGCTTGTAAGTTAATAAGCAATGACTTTCTCCTTTTTATGTATGTGATCAAGGTCACCACTATCCCATTGATTCCTTGTTCTAGCTACTGCAGGGTCAGGCATCTAAAGCATGTGAGCTTTAGAAAAAAGACAATGCCATTTGGTAATTGTAAGAATACTACTTTTGATACTTCCTTTTAGGAAGATTCATTTAAAAGCTTAGACATTCTTACATTATCATTTTCTTCAATTAACAAATAAAATAAATACAGATGGTTAATGATGACTGCTAAGAATAAGTTTCTTTCCAGATTTTATTAAAATACATTGTCATCAGGTGGTAAATAGATGGAATTTCATGTTCTGCTTGTCTCAATTTGTGTGGTCTGTGTGGTGTTTGCGTATGTGCATGCACATTTTTCCCCTTGCCTTCAACATTTTTTTGAGTATTATCTGAGACACGAAAGAGATTTCATAATAAAACACCTACATAAATTATATGATAATCAATGATTAAAACTAAAAATGTACATACAGGAAATTTCCTAAGAATTTATAATTTTATTTTATTAATTTACATGCTTTTATCATGAGGAATGCATTTATATGCTTATGTTAGATTATTTGGTTTTCTTTTGCACTGTGAAAAAACATTTGTTGAGGCTGTGTTGTGTGGTACATTTTTAATGAATAAATCAGTCATGAGAAGAAATGAAGAAAAGTGCACAAAATTATAAATAAGGATGGTCATTTTAAGGTTTATTTATATTTAAATTTTGTCTGCGATCAGAAATAATTTGAGACATTTAATCAAAATCAGAGATACTCAGATACCAAAGCTAAGGTACTTATACTCTGTTTTTTTTTTTTTTTTTTTTGCTGTAGGGCATAGGTGCTCACTAGAGAAAGAAGAGACCATGAGAAGGAAAGTGAAAAATCATCACAATCCCTTCTTCTCCACTCTCCTCTTGGGATTTTGGGCATGCATGCATATGTGCCCAGTATGAGTTTCAAGCCACTGTGTCTGGAAACCGAACCACAATTGGCCACGTGTGAGTCTTTTGCCTGAACCAACATGCCACCTTCTGGCCCCTGTACACTCTTACTTTTTTTACTTTCGACCTTAATTTTAGTCTCCTACATTGAATTTATTATAATCATGTTATTATTCATTCTAAATTTAGGTTGAAACACTTAAAATTTGAGGATATAAGTGATAGGGGTAAAAATCTTGAATACATTTCTGATAATCCTACTAAATTCTAAGTCTACATGGAATTGTCAATAGGTGGAACAAATTTTAACTAAATTCTCAGACTCTTTGGCAATGAACTGAATTCTCAGTAAAACAGCCAAAGAAATTGATATAATGTAGAATTCTTCTGACCTTCCAAACTCTATGTCTCAAATGACATATGGTTTCAGATTCTTTCAGTCACTCATAGCTCTAATTCTGTTGTAGCCTCTCATTAGAGGACTCTTGATATTTGGATGAATAAATTCATTTCATCTTAGACATTAGTGAGCTGTCTGATGTCATATACATGCCTCCTTTTCATGGTGTAGTGTGATGTTAAGTTAGGGTTCAGCTGCTGCGTATTCCTAAAAAAACAGAAATTCAATTTTTAAAAATCTTTCTGGGGACCAGCAGTTAGCGTAATGGCTATGTCGCTGGACTCCCACGTAGTCGACCGCGGTTCAAGTCCTGGACCCGGCGGCTTAAACTCACGCCGGGCGCGTGTGCGTGCGTGCCCAAGATCCCAAGAGGAGAATGGAGGAGAAGGGATTGCGGCGTGGCCATCCCCCCTGGGGGGTGATTTCCTGCTTTCTATCTCTCTGTCTCTCTCTGTCTGTCTGGCGAGCGCACGCGCCCTATAGCAAAAACCTCTCCAAAAAAAGAAAAAAAAAAAAAATCTTTCTGTATAGCAATTTGGAGGCATTTTACTATTATATAGTAGTAATACTATTTTAATAATTTTATAAAATTATAATTTACCATATCAATGTTTAACATATCAAATTTTTATAATTTATCATCTTTAGTAGGATTTGACAGAGATAAGCTATATATATAATATTTTGTCATCACATTTTTTAGTCATAATTTCACAGTAATTTTTTTATGTCCAAAAAGTTTTGAATTCAACAGTAATACCTACAAAGAATAATGCATTTATCATCTGAAAAGTAGGAAACAAATATTGAAAAAGAAGATAAAGAGTTATTATTAATAGGCCACTGTTATTTTGGAACATAAAACAAGCAAACGATGAAACCCAAAGAAGAAGTTTTATGGCAAGCAGTTATATTCCAAGTACCATTTTAAAAGGTACATTAAATTTTCTACAGTTCTGCGTAAATCAAATGTCTGTGTTTACACCTTTATTGAAGCTTTTTTATGTTATTAGGAACAAATAAAAAAAATCAATGGCCTACCGAAAAATTTTAGAATTCTTTGTGAGGATGGAAAAATTCAGCACTATTTTCAATCGTCTCATGTAAATTTGCGACACTGAATTATGTGGATATTTGCCTATTTGAATCTTTCAGTGCTGTATAATGCATATGGTACTGAATGTCAGTAGGCTCTTTGCTGTCATTTCTGAAACTTTTGCCTGCAAGAATTTAGAAAGATACAAAAGATAATGAAGGATGGGAATTGTGGTTATTGACATTAATTTCAAAACATTTCTGTTCTGTTATCATCAGCCTCCAGGACTTAGACTGTGTGCCAATTAAATGCTGCAGGGTAGAACTACGGTCCTGACCAACAACCTTGAAAATGTTGGCAGGCCTTGTTTAAAAAGGGGAGCAAACGAGAGGTGGTGGATGCACCAACATAATTCTGTTACTGAAAAATTAACTCAGTGTGTAGGCTGTATGATACCGAGGTGTTAGAGAAATCTTTGTCAATTAGGGTGGTGATATATTTCCTAGCTACATTCCATTTTATTTTCATTTGCTCAGAGTCACTCATGAAGCAATTATTAGCAACACACTTTTCAAAATAAGAAAAAAAATTAGGACCAATATGTCTCCAATGAGGAGAGATATTGACCATTTTAGATAATTACATTGTGATCACTAGAGCATAGCTATCTATAATCAGGCTTCCCTCTCTACCCATCACCTCCATTTTCTTTGATTTCTGTTCTAGTCTGCAAGAAGAAATCACATCGATATTTCTACACAATAGAACTCTATCACAGAAATTCATGATTTAATTAAACATTGTATATTATCTAAGTAGAAAAATCCAGACGTATCATTTTTCTTTAAGTTTTCTCAACAGGAAACGTGACTAATAGAGGAGCTGGATGGTGGCACAGCAGTCAAATATAATGCTCTGTGAGGTTAACTTGCATGGGAAGGTTATGGATCTGTGTCTAACAACATCCCTAAATATGCTGGTAACATATATGCCCGTCAGTAGGGGCTGCCTGAGGCTGGGGTTGGATCATGGCAGCAAGACCCTGTTACAAGTGGTATCTCTCATTCATGGAAGAAATTAATACACAAACTTAAAAAAAAACAGGAAATGTGGCCACTATAGTTATCGAATAAATTGATAAATGTAAATTAGCACAGTGTGTGGTATGTATTTAAAACCTAATACATTTATATTAATATTTATAATTTTATTTATAATTATAATTTATTTACATAAATTAATATTGTTTTTAGCTTTTTATGGTAGTTATAGTAATCATTAATTAATTTTCATGGTGAATCTATTCAAGAGAGAAACTGTGTATCTAAAGAGTTGCACTAGGATTTTATTTCTGTGGCTTGTGCATTGGGTTCTTATCAGGTTGACTGGGAGTAAAAATAATGCAAGATCAAACTGAGTTCTATGTGAAATTGTGAATGTACATGACACGTTTACTTTTAAAATGTCTATACACTGTGATATACAATTTTCTGCCTCTCTAAGATAGTATCTCTGATCGGAAATTTAGTAGATTAATCTATCCAATTCAATGCTCATTCAAGGTTGGCTCTTTTAACTCCCTTTCACATTTCTTAATACCTGTTCCTTATTCTGATGTTTTAGGACTCTGTTTTCTGCTGTGCAAGGTGTCTAGGAGATCACTGAGAAACTTATTAGTGCTTGACTATTAAAAACTGTTCATCTGTTAAGATAAATACCTTTTGCTGTTACAATTCATAGCTCTAGCAAAGAAATTACACTGATCTAAACCAAACTCAAAAATTCTGATTGTCCATTAGAACTGAAGTCCAAAGATGTGTTTTTCCAACACCCTACCCCTGGTCTTCCATGTTCCTCCAAATCTTTGGTCCTCAACGATTCCATACTCTTCTTCAGCTAACTCACGCTTTAGAATTAACATCAACTATCTAAGACCATGTTTTGAGTGATTGCCCCTGATTAGAAACATGCCTTTTTTATTAGTTTTTTTTTTTTTAATGTACTGTTCTAGTATCCCCTTCTCTCAACTATTTCAATAGTATTCATCAGATGAATTAATTTGAGGTATAGTGTTAGGAATCAAAGCAGCATTTTTGGTTACTCCTTCTACATAATGACTTTCTTCATATTCTCTGAAATTATGATAAGAAAGGCAGAGTGGATACGTGGGGAAAAGTTAGTTATTTGACCATGATCAAGCCATCAATTCAAAACTCTGTCTCCCTTTTGATGTCCTTTATCTTGTCTGATTTTTGTTCTTTCTTCAGTCAGGTAAGGAATCCATGAACTCAGTGCCCCCACCACATTTTGTCATTGAGGGAGATCATTTACCCACAGAAAGAGGATTTTAATGATATAATGGAGAGATTTCAGAAAGTACTTTAAATAAGGATACTTTTATATAGCCTTGTTGAAGAGATGTCTTCAGGAGACATAAACTAACAAACTCTTAACATTTCTTGCTTTTTGTCCCCTTCATGTTATTGAAGAGAAACCTTCAGAATGTGTATATTGTAATAAAGGTATAAAAAACCCCTACATATTTATGTATGAATAAATATTTATACACACGTACATACACACACACACACACACACACAGCTAGTCAAATAAATTACCCTGTTTTCCTAAAAAGAAAAAAGGCTTTGACTAGGAATGCAATTGAATTTTGACCAAAGCTATTACATTAGGGCTTCCCTTTGCTTAACACAAGTAGTGGTGGTGAAGCATGTAAGGCGAAGGGGCTGCCTTACTTAAGTAATATTAACTTTTCTGTTAAAAGTCTCTACTTAGGGCCAGCAGGTGGTGTGGTGGTTTTGGCGCTAGACTACCAAATGGCTGACCTTGGTTTGAGTCTTGTACCCAGCAGTTTGAAACTCACATTGGGGTCATGTGTGTGGGTTTCAAAAATCCTGAGAGAAGAATGGAGCAGAAAGGATTGTGAAATTGGCATCCTCCTTGGGGCTGGAGGTGATTATTCACTTTCTCTCTTTCTGTCTCAGGCAAACGCATGTGCCCTGAGCAAAACAAACACAAAAACAAACAAACAAACAAACAAAAACAAACACTTTCTAAAAAAAAGTCTCTGTTAAATTCCAACGGTTGGTAAAGCTACTGTCTCTACCTGTTTAGACTAGATTGAAGTATTACTGCCATTGTTGGGTCTTTGAGTTGGTATGTGTTACATAGTCCTTTCCCATATGTAAGCAACATATTCTAGGATTTTGGAAAGAAATGAGGGCTAAAAAAAAGGGCAAGAATCAACCATGTTATCCTGTTCAAGCATGCACATGTTTTATTTAAGTATTCTCCAAAGGTCTATTTTTTTCCAGCATAATGCAGATATTATGCTATCCTTTGAAATAAGATATATGAATTTCAAACAAAATTGTCAAAAACAATGACCTTAGTTACTCCATATGGTACACAGAAATAATTACACTTCACTTACAATACAGATGCACTTAACACAGTCATCAAGAGTCATTCACCACCAACACAGTATATTTTTAAATCACCTAAAACACCAAAAGGTTTTTTTTTTTCTTTTCCAAAGTTCTAAAGAAATTAATAGTTTGGGTAAATGATAAATCAAAAGAGTCAGAATAGAATTGTCAACCAAAATAACCTAACTGTATTTTCTTTATATAATATTAAGGACATGAAAATAGAACTTTTCATTGGGAATCAGAAGATATAAGTATTTCTGATTGTGATTTTCTTAGTCTACTTTTTAAAAAGGTTTTTTTTTTTTTAATAAATGCCATCGAAGAAGTTTCACTATAACATTTGCTCTAGAAGCATAAAGTGACAACAGGCAGGTGTTAATATAATTGTTAATATTCACGCTGCTGGAAGGTTAGTAACTTTTTAAGAGACATAATGAGGAATGAAGCCAGTACTTCCCAAGAGATAGTTGAGTTTAGAACACTCAGCAAATGTTTATTAAGACCTATTGTGTGTACAGCACTGTTTTAGGAGCTATTCTAGACATGGGAAGCAAACATTTCTGGCTTTACTTGAAAATGGTTGGATTAATTTCTTTTTATGATAAATTACAAGAAGCATTTTAAAATCTCTATAATAGAGAGATAATTATTAACTCTTTTCATGTACAGAAGCTAAGCTTTATTCCTTACAGTGGTGGCTTGGAATGAACAAAACTTCTCATTTGACATAAAACTTTTTTACATCGTCACGTGCAGACATGTCTGCTGATATATTTAAAGGGTGAAAAGGTATAAAGACTTTTCACTTAAATGTACATAGAAATCAACTTTGCATCATCATACTCCTGTTCTCCTGATTTACTGGAGAAAATTGCATCTTGCAATATACAGGAAACTTTCTGAGATAAATTTGTGCGCCTTCCTGAATGGTATAGAAAGCGTGCTTTCATCAAAATATTGCTACATAAAGCACTCCAGTTTATCTCTGCATTTCAATTCACATTAGTTATTCTCAAAATGTATTCAAGATCTAAAGCAAAATAAATAATACATCAAGTAAATTCTGAGATCATTGATCCTGTGATATTAGTCCCAGCCAACTCTTTTCATGAAACACATAGTGATATATCCAGTATCTGGGCTTTTCCATGAACAGCAAAGACATTAGCAATAATTCATAGATGTCAACTCCTTTTTTCTAGTTTTGACAAGGGGAATGATGATAATCTACTTACAAGATAATTTTTTGGGGGAGAATACAAAAGTAGGAAAGTCATTTGAACTACAATAAACAGTAGTCCAGTAGATGACAATAAACCCAATAGAAAGGTGCTATAGAAATACAGGAACAGATAATGCACTGTGTCACAAGAATACAGTAGACCAAAGAATATTACTGAAAAACATTTATGGCACAATAGTTTTAGATTAAAAAGTTACCTAAAACCTAGCCACACTAGAAATTTTTTCTATGAATGTGGCTTTTACTGTATCTATGAAGATCCGGAAAGTACAACAACAAAAAAAATCCTGATTCCTGATACAACAGGTGTACAATGAATTATTGCAGTTGTAACAGTATCTAGGTGCAAGGTTAAATGATAATACTGAACTATCTGAACATTTTAGGTTTACTACTGGGCATTTGCATGAGAAATACTGCAGTTCTAAAAGGAGCTTGTTAGGACAGCCCACCATTGAACATGAACAGTCAGCTTGTTGTAAGTGCACAGAAATTCCCCCTTTCTACAATTATAGTTTATCATGCCTATTCTGAAGACAACATAAGGAAACTGAGATCACTGCTCCAAAGAATTCTAGCATGCATTATGATGGTTTCCTTCAGTCAGTACAAACGTGTTGTATGAGCTTTTTTTTTTAATGTAATAATCTTCATCATAGCCAATGTTCATGGATTTAACAGGAAAAAATTTTATCAAAATGTTTTCCATATTTTTTTTGTTTTGCATTCAACTGAAACATTATGTTCAAAGATTTATTTATCTTATTATAAAAGAGTTCTGATCATAAGAAGCATCAATAGGCGGCATTTCATTGTGCTCATTCACAAAGTCAAAGGGCCACAGAATATTTCTCTGTATAACAGGTTAAACTCTGTCTAGAAATGCCATGTGGTGGTTTTATTCACATCCTCAAGTTTGGAAACTTTCTTTTTTTTTTTTTTTTCCCACTACCAACCTTTTTGCTTTGCTGTCTTAATCTGCAAAAAGTTTATTGTTTCTTCTTTCTTCTTCAGTGGAATTCTTTCCACAGCCAGTGCTCAAATTCTCTTAGACCTGATTTTGATTGTCTTACAGTGCAGACACTCTGACAATATTTCCTCCTGCATACTCAGGAGACTCCGGCCTGTCATCTCCTTCTGGTGTGGTTACTGGAGGTGTTGGGATGCTTATTATTGCTGTAGTCACATAAGGTTGTTCACAGTTTAGTTTAACACACTCTTCCATTTTGGCATTTAAACTGGATCGGCTGATGAGAAAAAAGTATGTTCAAGAAAGTAAGTTTAGTTAAATTGTGTTTCACAGAACTGAGGAATATATTTAGTATTTGTAAGTAGCATTTCAAACGCCTAAGAGAAATGACCATAATTAAAAAATTAAACACCATTCATGAGTCCATTAATGTTACATTTTTAAAGCCAGCTCAATATGATTTAATCAAATGTGTCTCAAACAGTGTATTCTAAAAATAAAAGAGAGAAAGAGGATCAGGTAAGGTCTGGACAGCTGGGTTGAAGGAAATAATAATTTTTAGAAAAACAGGACCAAAGAGAGAATCAACAGAGTCCAGCATGTGGACTTCTCCATTCTTTTGACCATGAAGGTTTTTAGTATGCTATCTCTGTGGGCTCTATAAGGCCCCTAAAGCTCTCAGCTTAATGATGGCTACATGTAAGAACCTAAAAAGGCAGCTATTACTATTTAGTACCTCAAGGTTTTCCTAAGTGGTATTTTTATACAAGTTTCATACTTTATGTGAGGAAAGAGAAAAGAGGAAAAGAGAAAGAAGGGTATAAACAGGAGCTTAAAACTATCTTACTTTTATGGAAAATAATTAAAATGTTTATGTCCTAAGATTTTCTTTCTACACACTTCTCTATTTTCTACTTCTTTTCATAATACATGGAAAGCAATGGAGCAGTTAAATGTCTTAAAGACAAATCTTTCATGGCCCCAAATTATAATAGTCAGGCCTAAGAGACATCCAATTTACATATCAATAAATCAACATAACCTAAACTAAAAATCTCATGCAGATTTTCAACAATGATTGGATGCCAATAAAGAAGCAAGACTGATTATATAGACTATTGATCTAAAAAAACCATGCTATTCAGTTTGAAGAACAGGGTGAAATTATTTTGGCAGAAATTGATTTTTTTTATAACACATAGTTTAAATGTACCATTTTGAATTATACATACTAGTGTTAGAAACAAATAGTAAAAAGAAGCAAAGAGAAAAAGCAACATAAAATTTTCACTCACATTGTCCATAAATTAATGAGAGGTAAACAATTCTAGTATCTCACTTATCTTCTTTTGTATTGAATTGGGTTTTGTGTTTGATGTGGCCAGAAATACCTTTATGATCAAAATTTCACATAGATAAAAGAGTGGTGTGGGCATAGTTTTAATTTGCACTTAACATTGAATGTGTCGATACATTTTTTAAGTGCCATTGAATCATTTTCAATTTCATTTGTCTCCTTTGGTGGTATTGACTATCACTTTAGGCTATTTTAAGCTTACATAAGGGCTCCTGAGTGTAGAGGTTCTTGATCAAATAAGAAAAAAAATGTGGCTTTGAAGAGATAAAAACACAATTGTCTGTGCTTGACCTTCTTTTCTTCTTTCTGCTCTTTTAATATTGAAACAACTGCTACTTTTGATCCTTAAAAGATATATAAGTAGATCCATTTTCCTGGTTTTTACAGTATTGGTTTATAACTTTTGAAAGCCAGGGAGCTAGGACTCAGATGGCATAGAAGGAGCAACGTGATAGCAGAAGAACCAGCACTGGTGTGTGGTCACAACACAGAAAAGTCACAGGTACCTGTTAGATAGTGGGGTTCCTTCCACACATCTGATCTGAATGGTACTGAGTTCTTGCACACTGCCTCGGTGGCTTCCCGAGATGTTGGCATTTGGGATGCGGAAAGTTTTTTTATGTCGTCGTGAACAGCAAGTGCTGGTGACTCCTTGTTGTGAAGAGAGGGAGGGACTATGACTTGAAGGACGATTAACTGTTGCAACTTCCATGCAGCTTTCTTCAAAGACTTGTTCATCCACAAACTCATGATTCTATTCCACAGTTGTAAACAATGGGAAGGAAGAAGAGAAACATATTTTTTATATTAAAAGAAAAAAAGCAATCCATAGCTTTATTTTAAAGATTCAAGCATGTCATTATACTATGGGGTCTTAAAAAGGTTTGTAGAGGGGCTGGCAGGTGGCATGGTGGTTAAGGGCACTGGCTCCGACATGCTTGACTGAGATTCAAGTCTTAGACCTGGTGGCTTGCTTTCTCACTTTCCCTCTCTCTCTCGCTCTCTCTCACTCTGTCCCTCTCTGGTCAAATAAAAATAAATAAATAAATAAATAAATAAATAAAGTTAAATAAAATAATTGTTTTAAAAAAGTTTGTAGAAAATATAGATTGTGAAAACACTAAAATTCAAAACACTGAAATAAACACTACAATTCAAAACAGCAAATAAACTTGTACTTTAATTCCATTTTTCCACTAGCTTTTTGTAGCCCACTTGTATAATTAGACTCAATCCAATAGGCAACTAACATTGTATTCATAAAGATTAGAATAGCAGAAATCCTTCTTTCTGTCATTTGTGGGTAAATGAAGTCTCTCTAGTTAGAATTAAAGATTTACAGATGCAGGCTGATTTTAATGTCCATTTATAGACAAATTTTATCTTGAACAATCATTTATTAAAAATAAAATTGAAGTCATAAATGAAAGAAAAACAATCTTTAAAAATGAATACAAATAATACCCAAAAGAGATCTGTAAATTCACATTGACTGTATTTTTTTTTTTTTTAATTTTGAGAAATTTTTGCTATAGGGCATGTGTGCTCTCCAGAAAGATGGAGAGAGACAGAGAGACAGAAAGTGAGAAATCACTCCCCAGGGGGAATGGCCATGGCGCAATCCCTTCTCTTCCGTTTTCCTCTCGGGATCTAGGGCAGGCACGCTCATGTGCCCAGTGTGAGTTTAAGCACCAGGTCCGGGACTCGAACAGCAGTTGACTACATGGCAGTCCAGTGACATAGCCATTATGTCAACTGCTATATTTTAAAAGCAGATTAAAGTAATAGAAAAAAGGCTATTTTTTTTAAAGAACTATTTTATTTAACTTTATTTATTTATTTTAACTTGACCAGAGGGTGGGTGGGTGTGGGGGGAGAGAGAGAAAGCAAGCCTCCAGGTCTGGGACTTGAACCGTGGTTGGCCACGTGGGAGTCCAGTGCCTTTAACCATCATACCACCTGCTGCCCCCCAAGAAAGACTATTTTAATAGAATGTCCTCAATTAGATAATCTGTTAGATATTGCCAAATATTTAACATGAGACTGAAAATATTTTTAATTAGAAAATTGAGATACTTAGACACTATTCATTTCTTTAGATGCTTTCCCAAAATCCCTAATGTATTGAAAAATATAAAATACAAGTAAAAAACACATTTATCTGTAAAATGTTTCACTTAGTGTTGAATGCTGGACTTCTGTGGTCTCCTTTCTTATTGTTGTTATATATCACTAGTTGTACTCATGATCTGTCTGTATTCAGGCTTCTTTCATCACTATCTTTCTTTTTTTTTTTCTTTTTTTTTCTTTTTTTTAAGAGGTTTTTGTCATAGGGCACATGTGTTTGCCAGAGCAAGACAGAGGGAAGGAAAGTGAGAAATCATGCCCAGAGGAGGATAGCCACGCCATAATCCCTTCTCCTCTGTTCTCTCAGGTTTTTAAACATGCCAGCCCATGTGCCTGGTGTGATTTTTAGGTCACTGGGTCCAGGACTTGAACCGTGGTTGGCCATGTGAAGTATTGCACCTTAACTACTACGCTACCTGCTGGCCCCAACCACCGCTATCTTCTTAATTTCTAGCTCAGTAGTAAATGATAATGGACATCATTTCACATACCACAATTTATAGACATGTAAATTTTGCTTTTAAAATATTTAATAAAAGATTGCCTCCTAAAATGCCTATGTATGAATTTTGCATCAGAATTATAAGGGAAAACATTTTTGATCTGCACTACTAGACAATGACTTCAATTATTATTTTTCCTTTGTGCGTGTGAAGCCTTACAATGGAAGGTTTTGCACATAATAAATTCCATTTAACCATTGGTTAGCTTGAAATATTAGTAAAACAATTGGGGCGATTCACTGGCTAATAAGAAATAGATTGTATTAGTTACTCATTTTGTCATTTCTTTGCTGAGACAAGCATTTTGAAATAAATGCAATGTAATATTTTACTGTTTAAAGTACAGAGAATAATGTGAGCAGACATAACAGAATTTCAAGTTAGGTATTACATTTTAGAGAAAAGATTGTGAATAAAGAATTTGTAAGGAAGTAAAGTCATTCTGCTTTTAGTTGCCATATATTATTGTACGTAGCTCAATTTAAATTATATTTGCTAATGTTAAAACGTTTTTGACTTTTACAAAGCCCTAAATGGTAAAGTAATGAAAGAAAGAAAAGACAAAAAATGAATATATTCTTTCAATAATGTGTCATTTGACTTTCAGAGTTAGGTTAGTAAGTTATAGACGTGTCCATTTCCTTGTTTAAAAAATACAAATGTAATCATGTGACTACTCTGTTTAAAACCCTTAGATAATTTTCCATTTATCATGAGATAAAGATCAAAATCGTTCATGTTCCTTCAAAACCGAGTGTCATCTTTTGCTGCAGGTCCACATACTGTGTACCCACCTGAATTCTATATCATTCTTGAATTCGTTGAAATGAAGAACACAGTGACCTTATCTAGAATATAACATTATTCTTAATTTTTACAGCACTTTTTGTATAGAGAACATCCTCTAATTTAGAGGGTTTAGGATGGTCATTTCAATTGTCCCCAGTTGAAAGTAATTGGAAAGTGGTTGGTTTGGTTGGCTGTTTTTAGCATCTTTACCAGTAATGCAGAAAGTGATATCACGGTTGGAAGCTTTAAGTATGTGCAAAAGCAAATAGAGTGCCCCAGAAATACATACAAGTATTAGGTGGCAATTAAAATTAATTTAGAAAATGAGAAGAAAAGAGAAGCAAATGGAATTCCTGTCCGAGTGCAGGCAAGTTAAGCATGTGGGCTCCTTACCGTGGTTTTTTCTAGGCAGTGAAGCAGGTGGTGGTGCTGAGTTTCAAAGCTGGAGCCCGATTTGCTAACAAAGGCCTGCTCATCCTCTGAGGACTGTTAACAAAGAGAAGACAGAGGAGCTTTCTATTTATTTGCAAACAACGAGAACCTTGGCTACACATTTCCACAGAGGGATCGGGCCTATTTTCTAAGATTAAATGGCAGCATTTTACTTTTCCAACTACAAAGGGACAAACGTGCACTTGCTTTTTAAGTTGGCTGATCAGCATTTACATTTTCATCAATTTATCCGTCTTATCTTTCAGACATGCATCCCTGAATTGGAAATTTAAATCTCTTTTACTCATTTGAGGACCTCTGTAAGCCTGGGAGCCATTATCTTTGGATAATAAAATTTGACCTCAGACTTAGAAAAATCCTGAAATCATCATCATGCTTACTTACATAAAAGTTATTTGGTAAGTAAAGATGATTGGAATCCTAAATACTAAAAAAGAAGGCAAAGGTAAAGCTTCGCAAATTATGTCTCATACTGAATGACCTTCTTAACACTGGTGTTCCTTCTCCTTGAAAAAGTAAAACAAGGTATCATGTCACAGCGCCCCACCCCCACCCCCAACTAACCCCTACCCAAATGATTTTCAAGAAACATAAGTAATTTTGAAACAAAACAGAATAAGGCATTTGAACTATGGAACATTTTTTTTACCTTTCTCATGTTAATATGAGACAGTGCAGAAATATTGCCTCATCATAAATGAAAACCATGATTTATTGGTTACTTTTCTAGCATAGTGTCTTATCTGCTATAGCCAATTAGAATGTATGGAGTGAAGTTATAAAAAGATGACACTTCTGTTGTTTTGGTAGCTATTTTCATAATTACTCACCATAAAATGATATGGTTAAGTAGAACTAAATCAATGTTACACCAATAAATTGAACATTAAAAAAGCAAAGGGCTTCATTTACCTGCAGCTGATTACTGAGTAAACCATTCCGTTTGCTCTGCATGTAGGCGTTTGCGCTTCCGCTCTTGGCTGCCCGGATCCTGGCGAGCCTCGCTTTCTGCAGGACAAGAAAAATGAATGTCCCGTTAATACTTATGAATTGCTTTCTTAAAACAGTGAATGCACTCTTTTATAATCCTAACATCAACCTACATAGTTTTGAAAGTAAGCCAGCTTTTCACATGTAACTGTTGAACATACTCCTCTAGCCCTGAGTACTTTGTTTTCATGAACGTTATTAGTAAGATCAATTAATTACCTTGGAGATGGGTTCTGCTTTAAGAATTGTATTAAGTTTGTACAGTGAAATGAAGCTATTTTATTATTGCTTCTCTCAATTGTGTCAAAAGAAAAGTGGTGGTATTACTTTCCTTATAGTTCAAGTCATCCCAGTCTAGTAACTTAATGAAACAAAAGATCAGTTGTCCAGCAAATCAGCTGCTAATTCCTTTTCACTTAAATGAATTTCCTTTTTTTTTTTTTTTGGAGAGGTTTTTGCTATAGGGCGCGTGCGCTCGCCAGACAGAGAGAGACATGGAGACAGCGAGAAATTACCCCCCAGGGGGGATGGTCATGCCACAATCCCTTCTCCTCCATTCTCCTCTCGGGATCTTGGGCACGCACACACATGCGCCTGGCGTGAGTTCTAAGCCATCGGGTCCCGGACGCGAACCGCGGGTCGACTACGTGGGAGTCCAGCGACATAGCCATTATGCTAACTGCTGGTTTCCAATTTCCTTTTTAAAATTAGTAAATAAGTTTCAGGAACCAATTGCATTATTTTCCTTTCCTTTCCTTTTCCTTCCTTTTTCTTTTGTCTCCTTTTTTTTAACCACTTCTACTCCCTTCTCTTTTCTTCTCCCCTTCCTTCTCCTCATTCCCTTTCCTTTGCTTTGTTTCTTCTAAAGAACTACTATTCAGGGGAACCAGCAGTTAGCGTAATGGCTATGTCGCTGGACTCCCACGTAGTCGACTGCGGTTCGCGTCTCAGACCGGGTGGCTTAAACTCACGCCGGGCACGTGTGCGTGCGTGCCCAAGATCCCGAGAGGAGAATGGAGGAGAAGGGATTGCAGCATGACCAAACCCCCTGGGGGGTGATTTCTCGCTTTCTGTCTCTGTGTCTCTCTCTGTCTGTCTGGCGAGCGCACGCGCCCTATAGCGAAAAACCTCTCCCCCCCAAAAAAAAAAAAAATAAAAAGAACTACTATTCAGTTATACCTGCACCTTCCAGTACACATTTCATGTTTTTAATTATCCTATTAAACTTCCTAATGTAAATCCTATGATAAACAAAATGGGCTCTCTAAAACAGAAATTCCTTAACTTATCTACTTTGCTTACTGGTATAGGCTCACATACAACTGTATGTCCGTCTGAATTCTACTTCACTCTTGCATTTGGTGAAATGAAGCATATAGTGGATGTATCCCAAGAAATTTATAATATTATTACTAATTTTTAAAGCCCCCCCCCCCTTTATTTTTCTTTTAAACAAAGGGCATTCCTCAGTTTAGGGAGTTTAGGGTCACTTCAGTTGCTCGCCTTTACACTAAGATGACCCAAGAGGTATAACTGAGCATCCTGGCTATTTAGCTAGATTTCTGGTAATACATTCTACTTTGTATCTGCTGTTGTATGTCTGTCTTTAGATAGCCATAGAATGAGTCTGGTTTTCACTTCCTGGAGTGCACTATTTTGATGACCGTTCTATTTGTATGATGTGTATCTAGCAAGTGCATGTATAAAAAGCAACTGGAGGGGAGAGGGGGTGGATGGTGGTGAGCAGTAAAATGGGACACTCAGCAAGGCTGACCCACATGGTACTTTGCAAAGCTGACCTACATAGAAAAGTTCTAGGTTCATTTCTAAAGAACTCCCTGAGTATGCCAAGCCCATGATCCAGTGCTGATGGAGGCTGGGGTTGGATTAGAGGTCAAAATCCTGTTGGGGATGTCTGTCCCTCTCCACGTTATCAGTTCTCTCTAACTCTTCTGCTCATGTAAGGAATAAATGGGAGCCAGCAGGTGATATAGTAGTTAAGTCACTGAACTCCCAGATGGTCAACTGTGGTTTGGGTGCCGGATCTGGTGACTTGAAACTTAGGCCAGGTGGCCATCCCCTGAGAGTGATTTCTCATTTCCCCTCTCACTGTCTCTCTCCAGCAGGCACATACACTCTATGAAAAAAACCTTAAAAATAAATAAATAAATAATAAAAAAAGGGTTGGCTTGGATAAGAAGTTTCTTAAACTTACTCTACAAAGATACCTTCTTTTCCCTTTCTAAACAATCCGGATAAATACCATCATTAGTCACAAACCTTCAATGATCTTAATAATTCTAAAATTATCTAGAGTTTCAAATGAAAAATGAGACAAACAAATGGTGTAATGGTTAAGGTGCTGGACTCTCATGTGGCCAGCCACAGTTTAAGTCCTGGATCTGGTGACTTGAAACTCATGCCAGATGCATGTGAGTGAGTGTCCAAAATCTTGAGAGAATAAAGAAGAAGAGATTGTAGAGTGGCCATCCCCCTGGGGGGATGATTTTTTACTTTCTTTCTCTTGTCTTTCTCTGTCTCTCCAGTGAGTGAGTACACATGCACTCTAGCAAAACAGAAAAGAAAGAAAATAAAAACTTGGGACCAGTAGATGGCATAATGTTTAAGTCACTGGACTCCCACATGGCTGACTGCTGTTTGAGTCTCAGGCCTGGAGGCTTGAAACTCATGCTGAGCACATGTGTGTGCATGCTCAAAATCCTGAGAGGAGAATGGATGAGAAGGGATTGCAGCATGGCCACTTCCCTGGGGGTGATATTTTGCTTTCTGTCTCTCTGTCTTTCTCTGTGTCTCTGGTAAGTATACATGCCCTATAGCAAAAATCTCTCTTAAAAAAAAGGAAAGAAAGAAAGAAAAGAAAAAAAACTAAGAAAAATAAAAATTAATATATATGACAAAAATTTTTATACTACATGCAAAGAGTATGTTTTTTTTTTTTTTTTTTTTTTTTTTTTTTTTTTTTTTTTTTTTTGTAGAGGTTTTTGCTATAGGGCACGTGCGCTTGCCAGACAGACAGAGAGACAGAAAGCGAGAAATCACCCCCCGGGGGGATGGCCACGCTGCAATCCCTTCTCCTCCATTCTCCTCTCAGGATCTTGGGCACGCACGCAAATGCACTCGGCGTGAGTTTTAAGCCACCGGGTCTGGGACGCGAACCACGGTCGACTACGTGGGAGTCCAGCGACATAGCCATTACGCTAACTGCTAGCCCAAAAGAGTATGTTCTTTTTATCCTGGATCTGTCCCATAGCCAAAGCAGCCCAGCTTGAGGTTTAGCAGAACTGTAGCCATTTTGAAATGAAGAAAGACCTCTGATAAGAACAGTCCAACTAAGTGCTGAGTTATGAGGAGTCCTGTTGAGGAATGGTCAGATGGGAAACCAAGAATGGATGTATGAAGAAAAATAGAAAATCAGGATAAAGCAATGACTGAAACTGACTGAAGTGAGGAATGACTTGCACGTTCTTGTACCTAAAAATACTGAGCACATGTTGAGGTTTTTAAGATAGTTTGGCAGTGCTTGCTGACTGTCTCCCTGTAATCTGGTTGCAGAAGTAAACCCACTTCTTCTCTAGCCTCTGCTTAATGCTTCATTGACCATGAGTAGAAGCAACTGAACTTAGTTTGCTAGTAACACAGCTATGCTTAGACTCAATGACTGGTAATATTTCTAGGGAATCCTACCTGAAAAACTGAGTCTGTGTGTGTGTGTGTATATATATATATACATATATATACACACATATATATACACACACACACACACACACACACACACATACACACATACATGTATGTATATACATATATATATACATATACACACATATGTACATATTTTTACTCAGGGGAACCATACTCTTCATACTCTAGGTACTTAGTTTTTGTAGACTGCATCCTAGAACTCTTTCCATTTATACATATATACTAATAGATCCACCTTATTTTTTTTTTTTTTTTGAGAGGTTTTTCACTATAGGGCGCGTGCGCTCACCAGACAGACAGAGAGAGACATAGAGACAGAAAGCGAGAAATCATCCCCCAGGGGGGATGGCCATGCCGCAATCCCTTCTCCTCCATTCTCCTCTCGGGATCCTGGGCACGCACACACACGCACCCGGCATGAGTTTTAAGCCACCGGGTCCGGGACGCGAACCGCGGTCGACTACGTGGGAGTCCAGCGACATAACCATTACGCTAACTGTTGGTTCCCTTATTTTTGATGGATGGGTAACATACCACTGTATGTGAACAAGTATCATTATCAGTCAACGAACAACCAATTTGTGCTTTTATTTTTTTCAGGTTTTTGCTATAGTGTGAATGTACTTGCCAGAGAGAGACAGAGAAAGGGAACGTGAGAAATCACTCCCCATTTTCTTCTCAGGATTTTGGACACATGCCCAGTATGATTTGCAAGCTGGCAAGTCCAGGACTCAAATTGTGATTGGCTATGTGAGAATCAGGCACCTTAAACATCATGCCATTTGTTGGCCCCAACCAATTCACTTATTATAGGATCCTTTGCTACTACAAACCTTGCTGCCTGCTTTGGACATTGTGATGAGTTTATTTTCCAGACTTCTGGAAGCAGAATTACTCCTGGACCAAAAGATACGCAGTGTGGGAGGAGGGTGGGAAATGGCAGAGGGTGAGAAATAGAAGGAAATACACACACACACACGTGTATATATATACACACACATATATATATATATATATATACACATATATATATATATATATATATATACACACACACACACACACACATATATATATATATATATATACACACACACACACACATATATATATATATATATATATACACACACACATATATATATATATATATACACACACATATATATATATATGAAACTAGAAGTGGAAAATTATTGATGATAACATATATGATTAAGCCACAATACAGTATGTTCTGGATGAGAAATCACATTTTGTGCGGTATGACGATGCTCAGGGAATGAATGTAAATTAATTAATTTGTTAAAAATAAAAAAAGAGATATGCATGTGTGTGTTCTGTTTGATAGACTTTACCAAGTTCCTGTCCAACGTTGTACCAAGACACTCTTCTGCCCGCATCATTTGAGAGTAGCACTGAGAGGTTCTACGCTCTCAAAATAGAATTAAGATCACATCTGGCTTTAACGCCACCGTTTTCTTACCTTTGCCCTAAATTTATTCTTCCTGTGAGTTAATTCCAGGTTAAACAAATAATTTATACAAAAATAATATTTATAAAATAGATGGAAAAATAGACAAATTCACTCTTCATTAGCAGTGGTATGTTAAGACCTTTCAAAAGAATGAGACAATACTACAGAATGAAATTGGAAGGTAGAAAACTTTTATCTTCAAAACCTGTGCTACAGACCTGGGATTTCAGGACAGGCTCAATAAAACAATAACAAGTGACGAGCACATTTGGGAATAACTTAGAATTTATTTATTCATAAATAAATAAATTTCATATTGGTTTCTAGATAGGGGTTATTGTTGAAATTTGAATCCTAAAGTCTTTTTGGTCTCCTAAAACAGGCATTACCTATGTTGGCTCCCTACTACTCCCCTCTCCCCCTCTCTTTTCTCTTCTCTTCTTCATTTATTTCTCTCTTTCTCTCTTTCCAACTACCATATGTAATAAAATTGTCTATCATAATCACTAGTCACACCCATGTAATTATCTAAGCATTTATCAGCAGCTTTGGAAATGCTACCTTCTTTTATTAATGAGTTGTATACATTAACCAAAGCTACAGGCAAGCAAAGAAAAATGATGCATTTTCTCGGGACCAGCAGTTAGTGTAATGGCTATGTCACTGAACTCCTATGTAGCCGACTGCAGTTTGAGTCCCGGAGCCGGTGGCTTGAACTCACGCCGGGTGCGTGTGCATGCGTGCCCAAGATCCCAAGAGGAGAATGGAGGAGAAGGGATTGCAGCATGGCCATCCCCCCTGGGGGGTGATTTCTTGCTTTCTATCTCTCTGTCTCTCTCTCTGCCTTTCTGGCTAGCACACGTGCCCTATAGCAAAAACCTCTCAAAAAAAAAAAAAAAAAAAAAAAGAAAGAAAGAAAAAAGGAAAATGACGCATTTTCTCATCATATAATGGAAAGTCTATATATAGTGGCAATCACTACTGCAGAAGTAGTTCTAAGCTTTGGGAAAAAGAATCATTTGTTTTAGAAACAGAAAAGCCACTTTTGTTTAGCCATGTACTGTGTTAGAAAACGAACCTCTTATTTCAATTTCAATCATGACTGTTCTTTTCCTTACCTACAACACGACATGAGTTAATTGATTTAATTGATCTTGTGGAGTACCACACCAAATGTCCTTTGAACACCAGCTTTTAGGACCTGTGATTCCATTTTTGGTTCCAGCAGGTAATTGACGGAAATTATTTTACAAAGATATTTTAGAAAATCACTTTATTTCTCACTCTCTTAGTATGACAATTTTGGCAACTCTGACTGTGTAATTGGGAGGTTAAAAGAAAACCATCTGCTGGTAAAAAGGCAATGCATTTCTTTTAATCCCCATCCCTGAGGAAAACAACTACTTGACATGGTAGAGTACCAGCGAATAGTATGGAGAGTAGAGGAAGATCTTAGTAAACTACCTTAGCCTATAAGAAAAAGTTGGAGGGTTCCAAAATTTGAATTAAAAATAAGATTTATATTGTCAGTGTGTTTCCCTATTCATGATAGAGTGCATGCGCATATGAGAAAGAGAGACAGAGAAGGGCTGGTCACGTTGTCATCCCCTTTCTACACCCCTCAGCCCTCCAGGGTCCTGGGCACCTGTTCATGCATGTGGTGTGCTTTCAGGCCAACCAGGCTGAGGGCTGGAACTGTGGTGGACATATGACTTCCGGCCCTGTAGTCTGGTACATTGTACTGTGCTTATATTTTCATTTATTTTTTGACAATAGGGTGCATGCACTCACTGAATAGAGAGAGGGAGAGAGAGGGAAAGTAAGAAATCAACCCACAGGGAGATGACAATGCCACAGTCTCCTCCTCCACTCTCCTCTCAGGATTTTGGGCAGGCACTCACATGCACCCTGTGTATTTTTCAAGCTACTGAGACTCAAGCTACTCAAATTGTGTACTCAGTCATAGGGGATCCAGCTGCTTTAACCACCAGGCCACCTGGCTAGCCTTCTTCTCAGTTTTCAAATAAAAACTTCACTGTTACTGTCAAGTTATTTATCTACTTTAAGGAATAGCAATGGTGTTGGGAAAATTTGTTTATCTCATAAGCATATTTTTGTACTCATCCCAGTTTTTCATAAGTTCATTTTTTGCCTAATCCTCTAATCTCAGCATGGTGTCTCAAAGTTGATTCCAAGGAATTAGTAAATATAATGGGTAAAATCCAAACTAACCAGATGAAGCAAACAGTTGGCTCTGCGGTCAAGAAAATGTGGAGAAATGCTAAGATGTTAAACAGGTTTCTTTGCTGTTGAGTTTTTACAACATATACTGTGGATGTTCATTGTGAGGATAAGAGGGGATTAATATGCAGTTTTTCCTCAAATTAATTTAACACAGGACTCTTTTTTTGTGGAGCATGCAGAAGCTACTGTGCAGTGCAATGCAATTATTTTTTAATAAGTAGATTCTTTTTTTAATTAAACCAAGCAACATATGTATATTTCTGGAATAGAAGCTATAAGCCAATCAGAGAAAGACTTACAAGTCAAACGGTATTAAGATAGTTATTTTCTCCAATCTTCTGAATGAGGTATGGGGTACATGGAGGGAAGACATTACACCATCTTGTTACTTCATCACAAAATGTGTTCAATACTTTTGAAAAATAGAAATATACTAGGCAGTCTCTAAATTGTGGTAGAGGAGCCCTCTCTTTGATAATCAGCCAATTTTGGAGTTCTCAAATATGGGCCTACATTCTCCCTATACAATGTATTCTGGAGCTTTGACTTATAGGCATTTCTTTCGTCTAAGGTTTAGTAAAATGCCTCATGTGGAAATAGCATATTAAGCTTGATCAGATTTTAAAAATGGAAGAACTTTATTGGAACATTTCCCTTTGCTAAGAGAAATAACTGCCCTGGAAATGCCCCAGTCAAGTTAGTGCCAAGAAATAAGAAGAAGACAGAGAGGGGAAGGCAGTCAGTGGGAGACAGCGCAGTATTTCCTGCTGTGGAGCTTGGTTAGTCCTGGAGAAGGCTGGACAGGAATCATGCTGGGATCTGGAACTGTGGAAGATTCTGAGCCTTGAGAAGGCAGTAAGAGGGGAGAGACTATAGGAGAGTATAGGACACTAAACGATGCTTTCCAATATTGTCTCAACTGGTCCTAGGAATACCCATCATACTAGTAATATAGGATGCTGCCTAAGTGAACGAGACCTTGTTGTTCATGGACTTATTTTTTCACTCATTACACAAATATTAAGGCCTATTTTAGGGTGGCATTACACTCAGTGCAGTGGAGGGAGAGGGAGAATATAGCGTAATACATGGTAATAGACTATGCATAATATTGTAGGAGAAGAGGAGAAGCAACTAATAGTGCCCACAATATCCAAAACCAAAATCTTCACAGTAAGGTTGATTATTTTTTCTTTTTTTTTTTTTTTGGAAAGGTTTTTTTGCTATAGGGCGCGTGCGCTCGCCAGACAGACAGAGAGAGACAGAGAGATAGAAAGCAGGAAATCACCTCCCCCAGGGGGGATGGCCACGCCGCAATCCCTTCTCCATTCTCCTCTCGGGATCTTGGGCACGCACGCATACGCGCCTGGCGTGAGTTTAAGCCGCCGGGTCCGGGACTCGAACCGCGGTTGACTACATGGGAGTCCAGTGACATAGCCATTACGCTAACTGCTGGTCCCAGTAAGGTTGATTTTTGACCCAAGCTTGAACCCTGGGTAGGAGTTCACCCCTTGGCCACATGAAGTAGTGTGGGGACGGAGTAGAGACTTAAGATAAAGGTAAGAAACCCGTTTAGGCTAAAATGAAACATAGATTGGATATGGAGAAGTATGTGATCTCCAGATTCCTGTATGTTTTAACAATAGGGGCTATTAACTACAGACAAAGGAAAACCATAGGCTATCCACATACATTTGGAGTAAAACCAGGCAGTTTTATTTTTTAGGTTTTTGCCATAGGGCATGTGTGCTCAACAGAGACAGGGAGAGGCAGCAAGAGGGAAGGTGAGAGATCACTCCCTGGGGAAATGGCCACAGGACAATCCTTTCTCCTCCATTCTTCTCCTGGGATATTGGGTATGCATGCACATGCACCTGGAGTGATTTTTAAGCCATCACATATGGGACTCAAACTTGGTTGACCATGGGGATGTCCAGCACTTTAACCACCTCACCACCTGCTGACCACTCTGGGTGATTTTATTTTTAATAGTGAATAATCTAAGAAAGACCATTCTCAGGGTCTAAGAAAGAGTTACATCTTGCCTTTTCATTATACTAGAATTATGTTAAAAAATTCTTTGATTAGGATATTGCAGAGTGGACTAAGCAATGGTTCTCAAGGTCGGTTCTTAGACCTAAGCACGTACTAAAAGTGAAAAATTTCAAGTTCTAAACCCAAACTACAAAACCAGATGCTTTGGAGAGTGGGAACCAGCAATCTGCGTTTAAACAAGCTCTTCATTTGATTCCAGTGAATCTAAAGTTTGGGAGCCAACATCATAAAGTGTGACAGGCTAAATATTTTACTATTTTTCTGACTTAATGTCAAAATTTTCATGTGAAAAGTAAAATATTTACTTACATTGTAATTGACTTACTGATTCTAAACTCACTGTATGTAGAATTATCTACAGAAAAATCTCAAAAGATTCATAGGTCTAATAGTGCTAGAATTTTCTATCTTGGACTTTTTAGCCAATAGGTGTGTGACCATATATAAATCATCTATACCACTGAAATAATACACCCTTCGTTGCAAGTTGATTGTGAATATTATGAATGCCAGAAATAAAATATACAGGACACACAAAACCTCTAGATAATGTTGTCAGTATTATTGAATTATAATTATACTTATTATTGATTATTACTCACAGGTTAGTCATCTGGGTACACAGATGATTACGTGGTGTAATTCATATTTTAAAACAGGGCAGAATGCTAGTTCTAAAATGTCAGCCCTATCACTTGTTATTGCACCAATTCAGCTTTATTTTGGCAAATACACTCTACTCAATAAATACTTATTGAATGACTAAGTGAACAAATAAATCTACTGAAATGCAATTACCAAGAATGTGGTTAGAGATGAGCTGGCACGGTTTAAACCTATGTTCACCCACAGGTTAGTGTTTAGCTAAGACTTTTCTTTTTTAGAGAGATTTTTGCTATTGGGCGTGTGTGCTTGCTGGAGAGACATAGAGAGGCAAAGAGACAGAAAATAAGGAGTCACCCCCAGGGTGGTTGGCCATGGTTCAATCCCTTCTCCGCCATCCTTCTCTTGGGATTTTATACATGCACATACATGAACCCGATTTGAGTTTTAAGCCACCAGTACTGGGACTCGAACAGTGGTCAACTATGTGGGAGTTCAGAGATGTAACCATTACATCATCTGCTGGTTCTGCTAAGACTTTTCATCAAGGATTCAAAGAAATGGATTGAATAATTCATTCCCTTTAGTGGAGAGAGTGGACAGCAAATGTAGGCATAGTATTTGGAAGAGGAGTCTAGAAGAAGCTGATAGCAATGATGATTTTCTCAAATGCATACTGTGTATATTCTATGCGTTTGTTTGAGCTTGGAGCCAGTAACTGGACTAAATACCAAAAAGTCTATTTTCAAGAACCATTTTGTAATATTACTTTAATTATTCAGCTTGAATGATGTTTTTTATTGAATAGACTGCTTGCCTGACTGAATTAGCTAGTTGTTTTTGCATAATTGATATTTGTCAAATCAACCAGTCCAGGATAAATATAAACTATCTTAGGCTAATGATGGTTTGTTCTTTTTTTTTTTTTTTTTTTTTTTTTTTTTGTCTTTTCTTTTTAAAATTGCCGTGGGAGTAAAATAGAAAATATCCCTTGATAGGTTATTTGGTCCATGTTCTTTCTTAGATGACTGCATTCAGTTTATTAGTCACAGACTATTTACTGGATATATTTATTAAGTTATCATATTTGACTTTATGAGGCCAGTTTTTCTCATATTCATGACATATAAAATTCATGGCATTTTTGTAGAAATTATAGCATATATTTTGAAGGTACCAAAAAACATTCATAAAACATATTTTTTCAATATTCAATGATACTTTTGTAAAATCAATTTTATTTACGCTTTATAAATCTATTTAGGCTTAAATTTTCTAAAATGTTCTTTTGACTTGCCTTTTGCACCTAATGAACTAAAAAAATACAAATAGTTTAGAGATCGTTTTATAAAGCTCAAATTTGTACTTCATACAATTTTCATATAGTAGTTTTTATCTTTTATTATTATTTTAAAATTTTGCTTTAGGGCACGAGCACTCACCAGCGAAAGAGAGAGAGAGCATTCAGCAGAGAGAGACAGGGAGAGAGAGAGAGAAAGTGAGAACGCAAGCTGCCAGGCTTGGGGTTTGAATCATGGTCGGCCATGTGGGAGTCCAGTGCCTTAACCACCATGCAGGTCCCAGTAGTTCTTATCTTAAGGAAGGAATTTCTAGGATGAAGTGGATGGTTGGTAGGGAGCTAAGCTTTCTGTAAAGTGTTTGTTATTTTAGACAATGTGTGTGTGTGCCTAGTGGAAGGATTCTAGTGTGTGAGAGCCCCAGTTGCAGTACATGAAGGTTCCTTGTGAGAGGGGCCAGTTGTGGCTGAAATGCTTCCAGGAGCGCTTTCCAAGGATGTACGTACTCTGCACATGATTATTCCCCTCTTTTACCCTTCTTTGTTCACTGGGTTATCAGTTTTCTATATCCATGTTAACTGAACTATTTATTACTCTTCTCTGTAATAATTTGTTAAAAGCTAGGTATTTGTCTCAAAATGGGGTGTTCTGTTAAACAAATGTCTATGAGGCTGAAAGAGTGAGTCTTTGCTGAAGAAAGAAGATCTCTGACAATGGACAGGAATGAATTCCCTGAACAATATGCTTTGTGATCACACTATTTAACTTGAACTTTCCAGAGTTACCTTATGCGATTTTACACTTTACCAAAAAGGCTAACATTGGGGACCAGCAGATGGCATAATGGCTATGTTGCAGGACTCCCATGTAGTCGACTGTGTCCTAGACTTGGTGGCTTAAAACTCACTATGGGCACGTGTGTGTATATGCCCAAATCCCAAGAGGAGAACGGAGGAGAAGGGATTGCAGCATGCCCATCCCCACTGGGGGGTGATTTCTTGCTTTCTGTCTCTCTGGCAAGCACACACACCCTATAGCAAAAGCCTCTCTCTTGAAAAAAAAAAAAAAAGGCAACATTGTTCAAAAACCATATTTAAAATCTTGCCCTGGAATTACCTACAAAGTCAATAAACTATACAAAAATCTCTAATGACACTATATCATTTTACCACATTATTCAGGTCATACATTCACTTCAGTCATGGATATAAGTGATTTGGGGACATTTCTGAAAATTATCCTATCTGTAAAGGATAGTGTGACCATGAAGGATACTGGAAATATAGCACAAAACTGATACTTTTGCTTTAAAGTATCCTTTCAGGGTGATCATTTGGCATAGAATGGGCAAAGGAAATCCACTAAACATTGAATCAGTTTTCTGAGAGGCAGCTAATCATAGTGTGTAAGTGTACGAAGCTGGGACCCAGACTAGTTTGGGTTGAATGATGGCTCTCCAACATGCACATTCACACATTTTGGCCTCTTCTACTTGAACCATCTTGATTCCTGATGGACAGAAACTAAATGAATCAGATCTAGAAATCTGATTTTAATAAAATGCCAAGCATATGTTTTTTATTTTACTTCTCACATCAATGCTGCTTGCCAAATATGTCTTCCTTTCTGCTTCATTTCCTGGGACCAGCAGATGGCACAATGGTTATGTAGCTGGACTCCCACATAGTAAATTGCAGTTCGAGTCCAGCAGCTTAAACTCATACTGGATGTATGTGCGTGCATGCCCAAAGTTTCAAGAGAAGAATAGAGGAGAAGGGATTATTGCTTAGCTATCCCCCCTGGGGGGTAATGTTTTGCTTTCTGTCTCTCTGTCTCTCCCTGGTGAGTGCATGCACCCTACAGCAAAAAATCTCTCTTAAAAAAATATTGTATTTCCTTGCCCACTCTAAAGTTAGACATGACCACATGGCTTGCTTTGGCTAATGTATTCGAGGTGAGAGTGACTCAGGTCACTCCCAGCAGGAGGCTTCAGGAGGCAGTATGCACTTCATCACATCCTTCCTCCCTGTTTGAATGACTGCAGAAGCAGGTTGTCAAGATGAAGTTTACATCTTTGGACCAATAATGGACTGACGAGGAGATTTTTCTTGTTTTAAACCACCGAAATGTTAAGTTTCTTTTTCGTATAGAACAACCTAACTGGTCCTGACTGATGCAACTATTGATCGGCCTGGACCACTGAATTAATCATTAAGGGACTTTAAAGGTCCTTACAAAAAGTGAAGTTGAGAAATCATGCTGGCACGGAGCTCAATACTCACCTTTTGTGCCCTTCGTTTGTCTGCTCGTTGATTTTGGTGGTAGATCCGACTGAAGTTGGATACAATCACTGGAACAGGCAGAGCAATGACCAAGACCCCGCTCAGTGAACAGATGGAGCCAAAAATCTTCCCTGCTATGGTTTTCGGTACCATGTCACCATACCTGAGTTAGAGAAAAAGATGCATTCTTTTAAGTTACAGAAAGATAGTTCTACCTTTTTGTAAAAAAAAAATATTTTTGCTTTATGTCAAATTGACTTTTAGAACACACCTATTTTTACTTCATGACTATTAAGATACATGGATTCAGACGTTATGAAACCAGGAATTATAAATATCGGAATATAAAAATGACCTTTCAGTCTCTAGAAAATGATCCTAACATTTAAAAATCTCTTTGATTGGAAAATATTTTAAGCCAGATGAGGTAATGATAGCTCTTCAATTTGTCCTTTATATAATATGGCATAGTTCTTTACATTTATTTCATAGTCAATATTTCTCCCGTGAAATTTATAGTCTAGATAACACACTTTTCCACTTAATTTTTTTCAGCATTAGATTGGTTATGAAAATTAAGTCGAAAAAGTAGTCCATCACATTTGTTTCATCGGTACATTCTCTTAAAAGATAAACTTTTCAAGCTCTCCATTAACCTTCACTTGTGAAACCCAATGACCATTTCTTCATGTTAATCTCAGTCGATCTTTCATTTGTATTTGATTAGTTGACTATGCTCTCCTTGAAACCCTTTTTGTTCTTGGCTTCAATATGAGAAAATTCCCTTAGTTGTCCTCTGATCTCATTTGCTGCCTCTTCTCCATCTTTTTCTCTGGCTCCTTTCCCCTTATCTGATTTTTAAAGCTGAGAGTACGTGAAGTTTCAGTGCTGAGTCCTCTCCTTCTCTGCACATGGACCATCTTTCTATGTGACTGCATCCAATCCTCTAGCTGAAAATTATCTAACGCAGCTGGCTATCTACCGTATATGGGCAGCCCTGATATCGCTCCTCCAGTAGTCTGGTCTGATTGTGTGTACCCCAGAGGCCTTAATAACCAATTAAGACTTAGCCAGAAAGGACTTTTATTTCCCCAGCTTCTTCTGCCCCTCCCCAAATCTGTTTTTCACACAGTCTGCTACTCATAATTAAATGGAACCACAAACCAACCAGTTGCTCATACCAAAACTGAAAGAGTGACCCTACAACCCAAGCTTCCATATTTTATCTCTCAGCTGGTCTTATCTCTGACCAAGCCAAACTGTATCCTACTAGGGTCCTTTGACAACCTTCATTTTAACCACAATAAAACAAAGCCATCATCACTTCTTACCCGAGCTGGATCTAGCTTCTTACCTGATCTACTCTTTTCCATATCCTCCTCTTTACGATTTATGGCAACACAGGAGCCACGGTTGTGTTTTTAAACATGAGGATTAGACAGTTCTACTTTGCTTAAACACTGAAATGAATTTGAAACTAAAATAGGTACACACTCCTCACCTTTGCTCCCAAGGGCCTATAACATGTAGTTCCTGCCTATATTTCAAAGTTCCGCCTACCAAGCTCAATGGCGCTCCACCACACTGGTCTTTCTGCATTCTAGGCTTAACTATGTCATAGGGTAAGGCAAGCCCAACATACTTGCAATTACTAGAGAATATTAAGGAAAGTAAGGAGATAAACCAGTTTACTAAAATGCAGCAAATTAACAGTCTAGAAGGATCTATAAAGGAAAAGAGATGATAGCTCTGTAGATGTGGTTTAATGTTATAAAGTTATGTGAATTTGTATCAAATAAAACCATACCCATACATTATTCACCTCCAACCTATTTGTTTTGTAATCCACAGAAGTGTGCAGGTCCCCAGGTCATTCATTTATTTTTAATAGTTCTTCATTCCCGAACTTATTTTCCAGCTATTTTAAGCACAGTAGCCTTATTCTTTCCCTGACTCATTTCTAAAACATTTTCCCCACACGATTACCTTTATAGTACCTATAAACACATTATATTTTGTTGTTTATTCATTTATTTTTTGACTCCTCATCTACCCTACTGACATTAGAATATAAACTTGATAAAGCAGGACTGTTCTACTTTGTATCTCACTAGCATAAAGCTGGCTCTGGACTACACATCAGTTGAATGAATGTAACTCATCTTCTTTACTCATACGGAGTTCATGTAAGGGTTCCTTCCTGGAGGAGGTCAAGAAGGAATTTTTTTGACGGGGTGGACCAGCAGTTAGCATAATGGCTATGTCACTGGACTCCCGTGTAGTCAACCGTGGTTCGAGTCCCGGACCCGGTGGCTTAAACTCACGCTGGGTGCATGTGCGTGCGTTCCCAAGATCCCGAGAGGAGAATGGAGGAGAAGGGATTACGGCATGGCCATCCTCCCTGGGGGGTGATTTCTTACTTTGTATCTCTCTGTCTCTCTCTGTCTGTCTGGCGAGTGCACACGCCCTATATCAAAAACCTCTCCAAAAATAAAAAAAAGAAGGAATTTTTTTTTTTTTTTTATCATACGACAGCAGAAGTTATAAACTGTGTTTATAGAGCTCCAACCACTCTATGTTCACTTTGGGGCTCTGGGGTGCTAAGAGCTCTGAGAATGCTCCCCAACAACAGGTCTCAGAGGAACTGATGTGGTAGAATTCAGATGCCGGGGGCTTAGAAGAACTTGAGGTACATCATATCTTAGGGGGTGGCCTAGAAAACAATGACTCAAATTAACATGTTTTTGGGGGGCGTAAATAATTTACATGTCAATATGGAAATGAAAGTTGTGGAAGAACTGGCCAGGCAAAGGTTGGTGAGAGTAACTGCAGGGCATACAGACTAGCCTGAAATACAGAGACCCCATTTGAAGCTCGGGTCCTCTGCTTAGAAAGCCCAGGTCGTCATTCTTGTTGGTGTTTGTGGTAGATCAACAGTTGAACTAATTTGCTGTAACAAAAAATTCCACAATGTTTTGGCACCGGAATGACAATATTACTTTATAGGAAAAAAAAAAAGGTAATACCATAAGAACAAGAATGCTATGTCTATATCAAACAGGGTCTCTTTCTGTAGTCTAACTAGGAACCTAAACTATAATATGATTATGTTAGTAAAGAAATATTTAACACTAAAAAAATCTTAGAAGATGTGTAAAAAAAAGGCTTGTCAGTGAGTCTGGAAGGTCAAACCCTTTTATACATTCTTGTGTGCACATTAGCTAATTTCTATGTCTGCAACAGCATACGTTGAGTATCCAGCTATATTTATCTTTTTGCATTAATTATGCAGTCACCCCAGAAAAGGCTAATACACACACACACACACACACACACACACACACACATATACACATGCACACAGTTGTGATTTTTTTTTTTTTTTTTTTTTTATAAAAAGGATTGGATTTTAATGCCTACCTGCCTACCAGTTAGGGTCTAGAAACTGTTTCTTAAAAAGAATGTTAAATAACTAAGTTATCTGTTATAGTCAGAGAAGACAAGCATCAAGTCCCTGTAACGAATAAAAGCTTTAAAAACTATAAATACATAAAACAAAGTGGCTAAATGAATCTATGGTACAGTTTCTCCTGCCCTATCTAAGATGTTTTTGAAATGTCTAAATGGTTTCCTCACAACTGAGCACGCATGAGCATTTGAGATGATGACTTGGCCAGTACGGCAGCCATTATGGTGGTAAAGGAAGGAGGAATGGTGTTCATTGGTGGATAGATCTTCTCTGACCTTTCTACTTTTGGGAAGAGAGACAAGAGTTCTAGACATTGAAGTGTTGCCCCAAGGGCCTGCTGTTGTGAGATAAGGTAGAAGGAGATGGTGATAGACTACAGGGAAGCAGAACTGCGGGTGCTGGGATAGCTTAGGTTGTCCTCTAAGTATTCACGTACCAAACAGCCTAAGCCTTGGGCTGCCTCCTAGGGAGCACCAGCTGCCTCCCTCCACACACCCCTTAGTACTGTATATATTACCCTTTCTAATCTCCTTGCTCCCTTCTCCCTTTTAAGGTTGGGCTGCTGTTGAGAGTTGTAATATTTCCAGCATATTTCACAAGTTTGAAGACATTGGAGACTAATGAAAAATACACAGTATGATTCATTATCTTTTCTTCCATTATCCATTTTGTCTCTCTCCTCATTTAGAAATGACCTAGAGAAATGGGAGGGAGTAGTTTTTATCTGTGAACTTGTAATTGGGCACGAATTTGCTGAAAAGGGAAAATATCTCTCTGACAAAACCAGCTGCTCTTCTTTGTTTAAAAAAGTATCTTTTAACGTGTATTCAAACTAATAGCAAAAAGCAAAGGGACATTATCCACCTCAGGAAACATCTTTCTCTGAAACTCTGGAGGAGATTCTTAGAATAGAAAGCTCCGTAAGGAAAAATGACACTTATGGTGGTGAAACGTTCATGTGAAGTTTAAATGTTCTTTAATAACTTTCATCTTTTAGTGATTAGTTCTATCCTAAGCTACTTGGTTACTTGATGGTACTTTATTCTTTATGCTCAATACACAATAACTCATTTTTTTCCCTGACTCTTCATTCTTCAATTTATGCTAAGCCCTGTGGTATTACATGTTACACTCTTTTTTTTTCCTTTCCCAGAACTTAATATTATATCTCTAGTCCTCAAATAGCTATTTCCTCAAAGAAGTTCCGCTAAAACATTGTGTAGATGTGGTGTTTATTGTCATCTAGACATTTTTCTTCTTGTACTTGATAAAATTGATTAAGAGACTACGAGAAGCCCCTAAAGCCCAATGAGATAAGAACAGACTTATATTTTTTTTTCTTCTTTTGGAGAGGCTTTTTGCTACAGGGCGCATGCGCTCTCCAGAAAGACAGAGAGAGACAGAGAGACAGAAAGCAAGAAATCACCCTCCGGGGGGATGGCCACACTGCAATCCCTTCTCCTCCATTCTCCTCTCGGGATCTTGGGCCAGCATGCACATGTGACCGGCATGAGTTTAAGCCGTCGGGTCCGGGACTCGAACTGTGGTTGACTACATGGGAGTCCAGCGACATAGCCATAATGCTAACTGCTTGTCCCAAGAACAGACTTATTAAAAGCAAAAACAAAACTAAGAAAACAGGAGAGAAGATACCGTAATCTAAGAGTGTAACTATCAAAAGTTTTAGGTAGTGGAGCAATTGCAAGGGAGTTTCCTGATCCTCCTCCTTTCCTTTGTCGATCCAAATTGTTGCAGAGCCTCTTATTTTTCCTTCTGCCCTTTTATCACCCTGAACATCTGCCAGGCCTTGAGTTTATCACTCCCTTTCTTCCTCACATCAGTTAAAAAGGAAGCATACTTTGCATAAAAATGTTCATTCTAAATGTTCACACACTGCCCAAAAATACTTGGTTAAAAATGACATATTTTGCCATATGCTAACGATCAGATTAGGTGGAGACCAATTCCTTAAAAGAGATTTAATTTTTGGTTGTCTTGTATTTCATCTCAAATAGTATCCAAAAGTTCTAGGTACAGTCCTTCAGTTCTAGCACAATCTGCTTACTCAATGCCAAAAAAGTGCCTGAATCTGGTTAATTCAAGCAAACAACTTGACCGAATCTATCCATCTATCCTTCTATCTTCCTGATTTATCAGGTAACATAGAAATAGGCTGTAAAGTATGTGCAATTTTACATATAATTAATTGTCAACCACATTCGATTAATATCTACTCAGTTTTTCCCTATTGAATGTTTCTTAAGAAATTATACGTCTGGAATATGACTGTCTTTAGATACAAATGGAGACATATTCCCTTGAATTTGTTCTCACAGTTTTCAACACAAGAGTGTTAGTTTTCTATTGCTGTTCATGGAGTTTGTTTTCCCTTCTCTTATTTAAGGAGTATGAAAGTAGGCCCATTTCATAAAGGGTTAAATGTTATCAAAGACAGATCTCCCATCGAATGCATGACTTTCCATCTGTGAAGCTCGTTCTCATGGACACTAAGAGAGAAAGCAAAAATCATGTCATTTATAAACAGTTATGAAGATGAAAGACATCTTCAATACCACGGGAAGGAAGTGCTGATTTAAAAATAAAGCCCAATGCTTCCTGTAACTCGATCTCTCACACTCTCCACTTCTTTTTTACAATGAAAAGTCATAAATTACTGGGTCTAAGAAATGAAACAAACAGACCCGGGCAGGTGCACAGAAGTCCAGGAGCATCCTGTATGTTGTATAGGGCAGATTCTGCTTTAATAAATGCTGTATTTCGACTACTCTAATAGTTAAAATGAAAACAATTTAATATGGGTGCTGAGGGGTGTAATACTTGAAAAACAGGTATCCTTTAAAAAGTTAGACAAAGGTGGGACCAGCAGATGGTGTGATGGCTGTGTCGCTGGACTCCCACGTGGTTGATCGTGGTTCGAGTCCTGGACCTGGTGACTTAAACTCACACTGGGTGCGTATCTGTGCATGCCCAAGATCCGGAGAGGCGAATGGAGGAGAGGGGATTGTGGTGTGGCCATCCCTCCTGGGGGGTGATTTCTCACTTTCTGTCTCTCTTTCTCTCTCTGGCGAGCGCACGTGCCCTATAGCAAAAACCTCTTCAAAAAAAAAAAGTTAGATAAAAGTAAGTGATCTATTTAATGTTTTGTTTAAAACCACTAGCCAATTATGTGGGTTATTTTGGGGTGTATTTTAATTAATGATTTGTGTTTCAATTTTTCTCCTCGATCAAAGTGCTAATCTGAGAGGACTAAAAAATATATATGTTTTTTTCTGAACTGGAATTTGGATCAGATTTTCACTAATGATTAAATCCCTTGGTGTCTCAGTAGCTATGTTATTCATGGATTTTCTGCCATCATCTTGGTATTCTAGAAGGATTACAGTCTGAAAGATCAATGTTACAGTAGCTGCAATGCTCACACATTGTAAGTGACTTTTCGAAACGTGTTGCTAGGTCAGCCAGTGGTGGTGTCTAGATCTCACACGGCTGACTTCGTGGTTCGAGTTCCTGATCCAGAGGCTTGAAAAACATGTTGGGCGTATATGCATATGTGCCCAAATTCCCAAAAGGAGAAAGGGGGAGAAGGGATTGCTGTGTGACCATCCCTCTTGAGGTGTGCTTTCTCACTTTTTCACTCTCTCTGTCTCTCTCATGAGTACACACACCCTCAAACAAATTAAAAAAAAAAAAGAAAGAAAAAGTGACACCTGCTTGTGATATAGAACTTACTTGCCAGAGGGACCCTGGAGTTACTTGCATAATAGACAGAGTTCTCTGATACATAAAAATCAATGTTTGGCTAAAAAATTCTCCTGATTTTGTCTCCGACTTTCTTACTTAGATGATCAATCACTGTACTCAAGCTCTAATGGAAAGCTTGAGTATTGTTCTTGGAATTATCTCACATATATAAGTATTTAAAGTAATCTGTATTCTCTCCTGTCTTAGTCAAATTATGAGCTATGATTCTCTTAGCAGTATATATATATATATATATATATATATATATATATATATATATACATACATACATACATACATATACATACACACACATATTTAAATCTTTCACATTGTTGGGAACATTAATAATCTCATCATGCAATAAATTAAAAGGGAAGCCAAAGGATTCCCTTCATGCAACACAAAGGTTTCCAATAAATTCATGGATAGAATTCAAGTGAGTCAGGAAACTAGGATACTATGCGTTCTCACACACATTTTTCCTGAAAAGAGTTTCCACAGATTTTATTAAATTATAAAGTGTTACACATTGCCCAATAATGTTTAAAAGTTATTATTGTATACTTAAGGGAATATCAGTGTCATATCATGTCATTGTAAATGTGCTGAACTCACACTGCACAAAGAAAGTGTTGTAAAACTAACAGCATTATTTTACAGCTGCAGAAATACCAAAGACCACTAGGGGGCATAAAAACCTAAATGAAAATCTGGAAACAAACCAGGTTTTTTTCTGGTTTTTCACAAGCTGAGAGCAAGAGAAATATTTCCAGTAAATTGCCTGCGCTGATTCCTTATCTTTGCCTACGCTCATTCAATATTTAGGATATATTTTGGGCATCTTATTCCTCTGGAAATAGTCGAACAGGACAACCCCCCCCCCCCCAATTTCATAGATTATCTATTTTTCTAGGTGTTTGCAAAAGAGACAAAATGATTCTGACAGCATATTGTGTTTCTTTTGCAAAGATAAGTCATTTTCTATAATGTGAGAGATCACTAACATGTAATTTTAAACAAGAAACCCTTAACCAGGACCCTTAGTGAGAAAATCAAGGGAAATTAAAGGGTTGGTTTGTATAGGAAGGGGGACAACTGAGGAAAGAACTAAGACATTTTTAGCATATGTACTCAGCATTAATAACCTAAGCCCTCCACGTTAGATTTCAGTTGGCTTACTGCCTCTGTTCCTTTCGCTCGTGCCTTTTTTAAAAAACAAAATCTTTTCTGTTTCCTATTTCTCTCTTGCCTTCACCCTACTACGTGATTAAGTCGTGGCTTTAAAGGTTATAAATGAAACCTACGATTCTAACCTAGCATCCTAATGAAATGTTTACGTACATGAATGTCATCAGTAAAACACTTTATAGTCTCCTTTAAATAATGTTTTATTGTTTTCAATGTCTGCTTTTCAGAGCCACCTTTTAATACGTTATTATTAAAAAAAGTTATGAAAATATTTGTACAATGAATCATTGTGAGGCACACATCAAAAACAAACAAACACAAAATTGTACCAGGGGCTGGCTTTCCCAGCTGTGGGACTACTGGAAATATGTTCCTCTGTTTTGGGTTCCTCGTGTCGGTTGCCAGGAGCTGTCCTTTCCTCCTCACATGTCTCTTGAGCCTGATCGTGTCATTCTCCTACATAAACGCCTTAATTGTCTCTGTCACCTGCAGGAAAAAGCTCAAGCTCTGTGTGTATTAAACACACAGCTCTTCACAACTTGGCTCTCCTCATCATCTACTCCTCATCCTCATGCACCCTACATTCATCCCAATTGGAACAAATAACTTTCTATTACTGGAATATACTATGACCTTCCACTCTATGCCTTTGAGATTACTGTTCTTTCCAGAATATTCTTCCTTGCATGATCACTGCATAAATCCTTTGGTTGAACCCCAATTTACATCAATACTCTTCAAACATTAGCTCTTAATTAAAGAAATGTTTGCTTTGTCTTTGTTAGAAGGTAGTGCACCCACCAGAAAGAGATAGAGAGACAGAAGGAGAGAACAAAGCACCCCTTCATGGGGAATGGTCATGCTGCAATCCCTTCTCCATCTCTCCTTCCTTTTCGGATTTTGGGTACTCCTGCAAATGCGCCTGGCATGTGTCTTCAGCCACTGAATCCAGGACTTGAATTGCACAGTTGGCTTTCTGGAATCCAACTGCCTCAACCATTTGGATGTGGGGCTGGCCCTAAAGAATCTCTTCACTATTCTATCACTATCCAATAAGTCTATCTATTCTTCTTCCTCTTCTCTTCTTTCTATGTCTGCTATGCTACCTGCAACTAATAGAGTACAATTAGTTTTTTAAAGGTCTATCTGCTCTCAATAAACTAAGGAGCCCATGAGGTCAAGGATCATGTCATCATTCTAAACCCAGGTCTGTACAGACCTTGCCCAGTGCTGAGCAAATGGTTGGGACTCAGTAAATGTTTATCACTTAAATAAATCCTCAGGGAAAGGTCTGATGGTAAACAATAAACATGAAAGGGAGAAAGGGGGTGGGTAACATTTACTACTTCTTTTCTCTTTACCAGATCTCCTATTTTTTTCCTCAGGCCTAACGCCATCTCATCTCAATTTTTCTAAATCCATCTTCAATATTTACAAGAAATACACAGCACAATCTGATCTTAGACTGTTAACATAGCTTTCTTTTTATACTTGGAGAAATCGTGTTTTTTTTTTTTAATATATATGATTTTAAGCAAAAATAGAAGTAGAAAGGCTTGACACTTTTTCCAATTCCTTCCTGTTTTCCATTGTCACAGACTTCATAAACACAAATCTGGCCAGGATTTTGAAATACGAATCATCCTACATTTGATAGACTTTGTATTTTAAATGCCCAATAATTGGACTGAATGCTGACTCTGGTTCTCTGAATCTCACATATCATTCTGGGAAATGGCTGAGATTTTCCAAACCCCTTTATTCTTCTCCTGGCTGCTACTAATCTTAGGTAGTGAGCACTAGCAATTCTCTGAAAATACCATTGTGTAGTGTTCATTTTTCTTCACAAGATCCTTCCTTGTTATACACTTCGAGTATATTGAAGGCAGTAGGCTTGTCTTCCATCAGAAGAAAATTAATCCATCAAGTAAATTAAGGTGCCAGCGAATGCCTGGTCGTCCTGGCTTTGGGCTGGTTGCACCAGCTTCCATAGGATGCCTGCTTTGGTTTTCTATCCCAGAGGGTTTTACTTTCAACACCTCCTGGGCTGCTCTCCCACCGGGGGGCTTTCTTCCGGTACCTGCTGCTCCACTAAAAGTTTCATTTGCAATGTAACCTAGAAAGTTCTTACATTCCTCATGCTCGAGTCCCTCCTGGCTCTTCAAAAGCTAAGTCTGTTGGATGAAACTCCCCGCAGTGTTACAGTGCAGGCATTGCTGCTGGCGGGACGGAGTTGTCCAAGGAGCTATATCCCTCCGCCATCTTGACAGTGCCGTTCATAAACTGTTTTCTTATAACCAGCACCTGCTCTCGCCCACACGGCTGAAATTGTTCACCACTTACAATGCGTTAGAAGACTCCTTAATGCTTTTTCCTGGGAAAGGCGAGAGAGTTGGGCCCTTCTTAGAGGAGAATGTCAGACAGCTTAAAGCAAGAAGGGGAACTATTTACTGTGAATGTCTTCACTCCCCACCGCCTCAGCTTACACAGTCTGAAACCTATTAGCCATTAAAGGCCTTATAACACCTTTATATTGTCTTTTATTTTTTATTTTTTTTTGTTTGTCTTTTATGGAATGGTTTTTGCTATAGGGAGTGTGCACTGGCAGAAAGAGAGACAGAAAGTGAGAAATCACCTCCCAGGGGGGATGGCCTGGCCGCCATCTCTTCTCCTCCATTCTCCTCTCGGGATCTTGGGCATGCACACACGCCTGGCGTGAGGTTAAGCTACTGGGTCCTGGACTCAAACTGTGGTCGACTACATGGGAGTCCAGGGACGTACCCATTAGGCCACCTGCTGGTCCCCCTTTATATTGTCTTTTAGAATTTATTTTATTTTCAACTGTACTTTTAAATGACTTATGGATTATCCAGTAATGCCCTAACACATCTCTATTTCTAATTCTGCCCAGGAAGTCCTGATAATTTTTGTCACGTATTGTCTATTTCTTAGGTATTACAGAGAAGAATACATGGAATTTCAACTGCCCATGCGGTAAGACTTGGTGGTCTATTGGGGCAGAAAATTAGGCCCTGTTTTGGCCACAGCCATGTCTGACTGAGAAGATGGTGGTGCTATAAATATCAGTTACGTCCCTCCAGGCAGGTCTGGCCATTCCTACATCATCCCTGTTCCTAAATACCCTACATGATTTGATGGCAGTTGTATAACTAGTCTGGGATCCCTCACTCAACTACCTCCCTCATGCAGGGTCTGGGCTCCTCCTGGCCTGGAGAGAGGCAGGGTCCAGTTGGGAGTTCACCACCAGAAAACAGTTTCTCACAAGCCACCGGCCGGGTCACAGGCCTGCCTCAGTCCTTCCTCATCTGTGTATTGCTCTACCTAGCCACTGACCATGGGATTTTCTTCCTTGACCCACGTTCCAAAATTTTTTAGGTATAAATAATGTAGTGCCAGCAGGTGGCACAGAGGTTAACTAGCTGGATCCCACCCACATGGCTGACTGCACAGTTTAAGTCTCGGACCCGGTGGCTTGAAAAACATGCAGGGTACGTGTGTGTGCATGCCCAAAATCCTGAGAGGAGAGTGAAGGAGAATGGATTGTGGTGTGACCATTTCCACTGGGAGGTGAGGTCTCATTCTTTCAACTCCTCCTCCATCTGTCTCAGGTGAGCGCATGGGCCCTATTGTAAAAATAAATAAATAAATAAATAATGTAAATAATTTAATATGATGATACTTCACATAAACGAGAGGTGATTGGAGGAACTCTGACTTAACCTCCTCAAAACAGCCAAACATTTCTACTAAAACTTTCTTTTCCAATTTAGCCTAGAAAGTTTTATATTCCGTATGCAAACATTCTTTCTGATGAGAATCCAAGGACTTATATTTACATTAGATATGTCTTAAGAGGACATTCTATTCTGATCAACGTGAGACAGAGTTATCGCCTAAAATTAAATGAGTATACTATATGCCTTTTGTGTTTAGATTTTTTTTTTTGCCTTTCCTTAGGAGATTAAAGAATTCATTGGAATGGTTATTCTTATTAACCATTTGAATTGGGGTATAGCAAGAAAAAGCCTTTGTGATGAAGGTCTTAAATACACTCATGACTTTACTGCCATGGTTCTAATTGGTCAGGATTAGTGACAAGTCTCTTGTGGGTGCATTCAGATTGTGTCTAGTTTAAAAACAAACGAACAAGCAAACCTACCAACAATGCAAAACTAAAACATATAAAAGAAGCAAAAGACATAAACTAAGAAGAACTTTTTTTTCTTCTTTTTAATTGCACATATGCTTGCTGGAGAGAGACAGAGACAAGGGAAAGAGGGAAAGTGAGGAAGTACCCTCCGTGATGGTCACACCACAATCCCTTTCCTTCATGGCTCCCTCCTTTCGGGATTTTGCACATACACGCACATGTGCCTGGCATGTTTCTCAAGCTGCTGGGTCTAGGACTTGAACCATGGAGTCAGTTACATGAGGATCCAGCCACCTTAACCGCTATGCCATGAACTGGCCCTAAATAGAACCTTCTATGAAACATATTATTTTCTTCTTAAGTTCCATTTTGGAAAATGAGGAAGCATTTTATGTAAATATAAGTTGAAGCTAGAAATAAACAGTTTTTTAAATCCCATATTCTGAGCACATTAAATGAGTAATTTCTTACATCTTTTGTATGTTCCTACCTACATTTAATTTTCTGGAAATGAGATTGGATTATAAACATAATGCCTTACTGTTAAAATAGTACTGTTTATATTCAAGGTCTAAGCAGACAAGCAGAAACCACTTCAAGTATTCATGAAGGATTGGGCTTTTTGAAGGAGATTCTCATTGCACAGGTAATACAGGCGCTGAGATGCTTGGAGAAAACCCAGGAGTTAGCAAAGCAGGAAGCCACCCCCACCAGGAAGCTGGAGGGGCAATTGGAAGATTAAGTTTTTGAGCTCAAGGGCAGCCTCACAGGGAAGGTGCATCCATACAAAACCTTTTCTACTGAATAAGGTAGATCTGCAAATGAGGGTTAGCAACTGTCTTAGGAAATGCAAAGACAGAGGAGAAATACACCAGCTCCCCTCCTAACTGTCTGATCTCCTGCCAGTGCTTTCCAATGGCAGAACTGACAGAAAATTGGATGACAAGCCAGTCCGAGAAATACAGCCTGCCACTGTCTAGACAGCTGGTGAAGACACTATCGAACTGGAACCTAGGGCTTAGTTACCCCAAATTGTGCTCTGCCTATCTCACGCCAGCTCACCCTTCTGCTTCTGAGATGTGATGACCCAGACGTGGAGCAGTTAATTTGTTGACTGTCTCCCGCCCTCCTCCTAAAAGCAGAAAATGACATTTTACCAGAATTAGCATCCTAGTGAGATCGATAGGATCTCTCTGGTAGCGGGTACCTTGTGTCATGTCACCCTGTTTTGGAACTGTCACAAGTAAGTCTTCTTTGTGACCCACTTTTAGGGACCCACTTTGAGGACCGGCTCTAGACTCTTCAGATTCTGTCAAAGATGTGCATTTCAATTCATTGTAAATGGAGAACAAGGTAAAGCCATAATACCTGTTTTGACAAAGCGAGGGAGAAAAAAATGCCAACCATGAAGCAACATTATAAAGATGTAAATTAAATCTGATGATTGTAAAATGTTCCACTTGTATGAAATGGGTGCCATGTGTAATGAAAGCTGGTCCTTGGGGTTTCCAAGCCTCGCAGTGACTAAGTGTTGGCAAGTGGCTCTTAATTAGAATAAATCATTTTGGAGCTGAATCCTTCAGCAGACCATTGAGAACGCCATCAGTAATAAATTAAAGCCCCATTTTAAGGGTGGATGAATATATGTAAAACCAAGAGTCCTTTGAAAATGAATACAGTTCCACAAGTAGTTTAGTTGCTCGTGTGTCTTTTCATTGCAGGAGTTTTTATTTTGGCCATTATTTTTGTTGTGTTTTATATTAGAGAAGAGTCTATAGCTAAACATGACAGAGCCTGGCTGTTAGTTATAAATTTACATTAAAAAAGAAATCGTTTGTTTAAAGGAGAATATAAGATGGTAGAGGAGAATTTGGGCCATAAAAAGAAAATATATGATGTGTGCTCTAAATTAAAAACAAAAGAAGAACCCAGTGATTCCATTAGAGGTGTCATTAACGTGAATAGCTAGAGTACTCTTTTTGAATTTGTTTGACAACTTGATGTTTCTGCTGCTAATGAGCAGTTATGATAATGGTTTATTTACCATGGTAGGATAAAGCTCCTTGGGATTTTCACTACTTCACTAACCTCCCAGCGTAGTCACTGTGTGATCAATGGTGGTTGATTTTCATTATGAGAAAATGAGGCTAAAACTTGAAATAGCAGAAGTGCATTCTTTGAAACATTTGCTCGTGGCTTTATAAATACAAATAAAATTGTCTTCTTAGATAAAAGCACTTGAATTAGTGAGCTTCTGCATGTAACAAAGAAAAAGAAGTTAAAGCAAGTGGGAAAAGCTAAAAGCAAATGTTCTTCAATATGTTTTTCTTACTTCTCTCTCCCTTCCATCCTTCTCCCCAAATTTATCTAGTTCCTATGAGGAGGAGGAGGATACTTGGACACTGATGAAATGAATACTTGGCTCTTTCCCCCTCCCCCCCACAAAAGATGAAGGAAAGAAGAACAATAAACAAATAATTAAACTCTCATTATCTCAGGTTTCTCAGTATTTATTGCATTCTTTCTTCTACTTTCAAAATGCCTAAGGTAGTTTGCATTCAGTGTTCTACTGATCTAACTTCTACATAAAACATTGTTAAGCATCTCCTTTACCCCTCTGTTGTCCCCCTAAAGGGGAATACCCTAGCCACTTATCCTCTTTAAGCCTGAGAGAATCACTTTCTCATTCTCAATTGTTTCTGAGCTGTTTTTAAAAAGAGATGTAAATAATGCCATTAGCTTGTCTGTGTTGTTTCTAATACACCCCTTTGGAGCATTCCTTTTGTAAAATGCTCCATAGTAAATATTTTAGACTTTGCAGGACACTTTGCCTCTGTTATAGCTGCTCAACTTTACTGTTGTAAAAACAAAAGAAATCCCAGATAATAAACAAAGGAGGGTGCAAATCATCCAATAAAACTTTATTTATAGACACTGAAATTTGAGTGTCACGTTCGTTTTACATGTTGGGAAATAATATTTTTCTTTCAATTTTCCCCCTAAGCATCTAAACATGTTGAAAACTCTTCTAAACTTGCAAGCAATGCAACAGATGTGCTTCATTTGACCTGCAGGGTCATAGTTTGCTCCACTTAGACTTAGAAGGACCATTCTTTATGTAATCAACTCACTTTGGAAAGGCTAAATGTTTTTTCTTCTATAAAGTTTGAAGCCCTTCAACCAAAACATTACTCCATACTGTTTCACGTTTTTCTTCAAACATTTCATACTTCTTTTGACTTTAGTAAATACACCTGTTGGGGAAAGAGGCAAGAGGCATGGTTAAGTCCTCTTTTGCCCTCTCCACCATTACTGGGTGCCTCCTGTCCTCAGGTTATAGTAGCTGAAAGAGAGAATGAGCTGACGGCCCTGGTCGCTTTCGCCCACTAAGCAATAGTGGTGTAAGGGGCTGGGGAAGAGGTATTATGTTCTAAATCCAGTGCTAAGTGTGGGAAGGCAGAGAATGACAGCGGTGCTTCTTGCTATAGGGAGAGAAAGAACAGAGGAAATAGTGATTATGTGTAATAACTGCTATACTAGAAATGATTGCAGGATTTCTTGGGAGCTGAGTGTACTTGGGAAATCCTTCCATGAGGAGGCAAGACTGGATTGCAGCTAGAGAAATAAAGAGGAGTTAGTTAAGCAAGAGACAGAAGAGATGTGTAATTAAGAGATTTCCAGATACCTGCTGGCAGCAAAGTAGTCTTAGGAGAAGGTGGAGTAAATTGTGGTCTATGATGAGACTGACGGGGCACTTCTTTTCAACCCAGTCATTCAAATACCCTTTTGTATTACCTCAATGTGGCAATGATAGACCAATTCTAAGAATTCTTGTCTTTGCTAAAGTATAAATATTCCTGAGCGTGGTAGTATGCTAAATTTTTGAATTTGTATCAGAATCTCTTTGAGATTGAATGTGTATATCAAATTGTTTCATGAAGGCAGGTTTTAATAGGGGAAAGTTGGAGAAAAAGTCCCATCTGAAGGAGGGAAAAGAGTCAGAAATTAAGGCTGGGGCACTGAAATCCAAATCTGGGCTATTGAAAAGTTTTCGTCAAGGCTAAATTTTGACTAGGAGAAGCTCCACTCCCCTTTTTATTCCGTGAACTGACTTTTAAAAGGGCATTTGTTTGTCTAGTAAGAGTGAATGGAGCCAGCCATTATGCCTTAGAGACCCGGTATTGATCTTAGCAGACAAACCACTAAATGGAACTTGACTGCTACACAATGGAGGATTAATTCTCCCTTCCGCATAAGCCTGCAGTGCGCATGTCAATATGCGTTTATGAAACCCTCCTCTGTGTGGAAGGTGAGAGGCCACCCTAATAACCAAATGAGTGTAGGAAAGTCAAAAAGGGAAATGGCCATTCTTCTCCTTTAAATTAGGCTCTATAAAATGAAATCAGAAAAATGCAAATTTTTTACATCTTCACATCATTCACCTTTTTTTGATGTACTGCTTTTGCAGAATGTGGCACTTACTATTTTATACTTTAGAATGAATAAAATGTGAAAAACGAGTTTTCTTTTTTCACCTTCATGAGGTTTTCTTATTGAAACTTCTGAAAAGATGATGGGAAATATGACCTAACAGTGAAGCTAGGTAATTATGAGCTCTTGCTAACCTAGAAATATGATAATCTTGAATGGAATTTTGCATACATCTACTAAGTGAATAGGAAAGGAAAAACATTTCACAGTAAAAAAAATGAAGTGACTTTTTTCTTAACTCAGTTGAGTAGGTACGGACACAATCTCAACTCTTTCGTTTGTAATTAATGACACAAGTGAAACAAGTCTTTGGGTGCTTTTCAGGAAAGAAAGAAAGTAGACAAGTCACATGGAAAGTTCCATATTAGCTTTAACATCCAGTCATAAATTATTTTGGCTCCTATGACGTGTTGTACCTACTAAAATATGTGCTATGAGTGACAGAGGATGCGAGACTGTGGTGGCACGTTCATTTTAAGCACTACGATCTTTCTCATGACACTTGTGAAGTGTTGTTGTTTTATCTTCCTCTCAATTTTCCTACTCAGAAACCAAAGTAATCTTGCAGGAGCTGTAATTCCAGGCTCCTAACATAGTAACATGGAGAATAAAAGGCATGATATTATTTTAACTGTGTTCACGTCTTTGTACACAGAACACCTACCCTCTTACATGGAGATGTCTTCTGAGATGCTGTCATGGAGTCATAGACCCAGGTAAGAAGGGCACCTACCAATAAATGGTTATTGACTAGAAACAAAGAGGTAAGTGTAGCAATACTTCCTATTCTTTCATAAACTGGATACTTAAAAACTAAGTAGTTTGAAATGGGCAGGATTATCCCTGAACAGTTTTTTTTCTATGTTTATTTTATTTTTTTATTTACATTTTTTATTTCATTTTCTTTTATACCTTCAATCACATTATTTAGCTTACAAAGTGAATATTTCAACATGTGAACATTTCTCCCTAGTCTAGTTGATAAAACTATAAAACAGTTTCTTAACTTACCTAGTTATGTAACTATCATTTTTTCTTTTTCTTTTTTCAAAATTAATATTTACATTTCCTTTTTAAAAATATTTATTTATTTTATTATTATTATTTTAAGTTTGCAATAGGGCACATGTGCTCACTAGAGAGAGATGGTGAGAGAGAGGGAAAGTGAGAAAGCAAGCTACCAGGTCCAGAACTTGAACCCTGGTTGGCTATGTGGGAGTCCAGTGCCTTAATCACTATGCCACCTGCTGATCCAATATTAACATTTATCTTTTAAAAAATCTTAGGAACAACAGAGACATTCTGTTCTTCTTTAAAAAAATTTAAAAAAAGCATGTTAGCCAGTGGCATGGAGGTTACAGTGGCTCTCTTACATGGTGGGCTACACAGCTCAGTTTACAAAAGAGGCTGGAAAAAACCCCAGGTCGTGTACATGGCACCCAAAGTCCTGAGAGAAGAATGGAGGTAAAGCAATTGTGGTGTAGCTATCTGTCCTGGGGAACAATGTCTTACTTTACTTACTCTCTGTCCCTCTCCAGTGAGTACACGTGACCAAATAAATAAATAAATAAATAAATAAAATTAAAAAAAAATGCTAAAAGACCCATGCACTTGCTGGGGAAGAATGAGACAAAGAAAGACGGAAAGTGAGAAAGCACCCCCAGGTGTTTTCAATACCTTCTTTTTCGTTCTCTCCAGATCCGGGGCACACGCACACATGTACTTGGTGTGTTTTAAAGCTGCTGGGGTCCAGGACTCTAACCATGTGGGCTATATTGGATCTAGTCATCCTAACCATTTAGCTGGACCTAGACATTCTTTTTTCTTTTGTCTTTTTAAATGTCTTTTTCTTTTATTTTTAAGAAATTTTTTTTTCCATAGGGCATATAAGCTTGCCAGAAAGAGAGAGAGAAAGTGAGAAACCAGGGTTGGTGGCCCACGGCAGTCTCTTCTCCATTCTCCTCAGGATCTTGAGCACGCACACACACACGCACACACACACACACACACACACAGACACACACACACACACACACACACACCCCTGGCATGTTTTAAGCTGCTGAGACTCAAACCATGGTCGACTACATGGGAGTCCAGTGATGTAACCATTACGCCATCTGCTGGTTCCCAGACATTCTTTTTTCTAAAACCAGTGCTAAAATCCACCATGTGCCAGTGAAGAGATGTGATTCATTTGCTAACTGCTTCCACCAGCCAAGATCCTCTTCAATCAATTCTGATCCCCTAGAAGATCTTCAATTCCCTAGAAGGTCTCCAATGTCAAGTCAGAAAATGAGTGAGAGGAGGTATTTTTGGTGTATTTCTTTTGTACTATCTTTAAACTATAAATTCTTGATTCCCAAACATTAATTACTATTTTTTTTTTTTTTTTTTTTTTTTTTTTTTTTTTTTTTTTTTTTTTTAGAGAGAGGTTTTTGCTATTGGGTGTATGAGCTGGCCAGAAAGACAGAGAGACAGAAAGCGAGAAATCACCTCACAGTGGGGATGGCCACACTGCAACCCCTTCTCCTCCATTCTCCTCTAGGGATCTTGGGCATGCACGCACAGGCACCTGGCGTGAGCTTAAGCCACTGGATCCGGTACTCAAACCACTATTGACTACATGGGAGTCCAGCAACATAGCCATTACACTAACTGCTGGTCCCCCCAATCATTAATTTATAATACCCCTAAATGCCATTAATTATCTCAAGGATTTAAAAATGTTTCCAAAAAGTTCCTTTGTGATTTGATTGTTATTTAATTCACTTGAAAATGTGTGTGTGTGTGTGTGTGTACAGTATGAGAAGTTAGAGTACATTGCCATTTATGATGATACCGATGTATGATGATACTGACATGTCATGTATGTGCAGATGTGTTTCTGTATGTATATTTTTATATATAACATTCTATTGCCCAATTTAAAATGAGTGTACATTAATTAAAACAAGAAGAAAAAGATGTCTCAATTTCTAGAGGCTAAGAATAGCAGCTATAAAGACAGTTTACATTTGTATGTTCTGTTTCATAATGATGTGGTCTACCCAAAGGAAGGCAAGTTCCATAAATATTACATGTGAGCAAACAGGATGATATAGAAAGAACAGACTAAATGTATCTGAATACTGATACATTATTATTTTTTTTTTTTTGGAGAGGTTTTTGCTATAGGGCGCGTGCGCTCGCCAGACAGACAGAGAGAGACAGAGAGATAGAAAGCGAGAAATCACCCCCCAGAGGGGTTGGCCACGCCGCAATCCCTTCTCCTCCATTCTCCTCTCGGGATCTTGGGCACGCACGCACACGCGCCCGGCGTGAGTTTAAGCCACCGGGTCCGGGACTCGAACCGCGGTCGACTACGTGGGAGTCCAGCGACATAGCCATTACGCTAACTGCTGGTCCCAATACTGATACATTCTTATGATTCCAAATGAATATACAATACTGGGAACGAGCGTTAAAAGATGAGTTGTTCCTATGGATAGATAACTTGCAAGCACAGTGTTGGCTCGTCTTCAGTTGTACAAACTAATCTGTGAATTATAGCTGAATACTTATTATATGGTAATTGCCTTGGGCTTTATAACTAGCACATGTTTTTACTTACATAATCAGATAATAACAGTAATTTGTTTTCTTTGTCAAAACTTCCTTATCATCTAAAAGAAGTTTTATCTGATCAACCTTAGCTGGTAAATTAAAAGTCTAAATGATTGAACATATTAGTACAGATCATTTTCAATGGAAACACGTAGGAGGAAATTACTTTTCAGAGATAAAGTAAGGCTTAGGACCAGCAGATGGAATAGTGGCTACATCACTGGACTTGCACATAGTCAACTGTGATTTGAGTCCCAGACCTGGCAGCTTAAACTCATGCCAGGCTCATGGACATGCCCAAAATCCTAAGAGGAGAGTGGAGGAGAAGGGATTGTGGCATGGCCATCCCCCCTGGGGGGTGATTTCTCGCTTTCTGTCTCTCTGGCGAGCTTATGTACCCTATAGCAGAAATCTCTCTTAAAAAAAAAGAAAGAAAGGAAGGCTTATTTAGGGTGACTGAAGGATTATAAGATTCAGTTGTATAGCAGAAGCTTGATTTTCTTGTATTCATTGTATATTCATTATAATTAGCGATTAAATAATAAGTGGTGTGCTTAAGCGAGCATTGTACAAGATATGCTATCCTTTAAGATAGAAGCAGACACTTTTTAGTCTTGGCTCTCATTTAATAAGGGATTGCAAAAAATAAAATGCTTATCATCAAGCCAATATCATTACTGAGCCTGTGTATATTTGCTGTGTCCGAATTTGTTTCTAACAGTCCAGAAAAATAAAGCGACATGAAAAAAAGAAGCATACACGACCATAATACACTTTCCCAAGTTCATACCCTTATAGTTCAGAATGACATTCTAATGCAGTCACAGAGAAACCTGTCACAATAAGGTCTGCAGGCACCAGCTGTCACTTCATTTTATTTTTTTTCCTCCCAGGAAAAATTTTACACAACTACATTTCAGATTAGCAAGAGATAACAGAATCATTTGAATGAGGGTTTCGTGTGAAGGCACTTGTCACTATCCATGTCCATTTCCAATGGCACATCTGCCCAGATTTGTACCCTGCATGAATTTTGCTTAAAAAAAAAAAAAAAGAGCCTAATCCTACTGATTGCCAGACACTGTAGGCTATTATGGCCCCTTTTTATTATTTCACAGTTGATGGTATTTTATTTGAAGCAACATGACTGCAAGTTACTTTCATTTGGCAAGACATGAGATCAGGAGACCTGTGGTCGAGTTCAACTCTGTCTCCTACCAGCCAGGTGACCTTGAGGACATAATTTAACCTCTCTGAAACTGTTTCCTGACTGTAAAATTTGGGAAAGAAAATAAACATTTACTCTTTCCTCTTCCCAGTTTGTGATAATTACTACTCCACACCGTCTTATCCAGGTAGACTCTGCTGTTGGAGGCTCAGATAGTTCATGGAATTTTATAGACTTCCAAAGGAGGTTCCCTACAAAGATTTTGGGTAAATAATAAGTATCATTTTGTACACTATGCTAAGAACCTTACGTGGAAAATGCTTTTATAAGAAGTGTATAGCCCCAGAATGAGGTAGATAGTATTCTTACTCCAATTTCACAAATAACAGAAAGGATGATTAGAAAGGTTAAGTTCTTGTGGGAAAAAAATCCTAGGAGAGGTGAGAAGGCCTGTGTGAACATAACTTCACATTCTTTTTTTTTGTTTGTTTTGCTTTTTTCATTTTTTTTTTTTTTTTTTTAAATTCACCATAGGGCATGTGTACCTGCCAGAGAAGCAGAGAGAGAGCGGAAAGCAATCCCCAGTGGGGTATAGTCACATTGCAATCCCTTCTCTTTAATTTTTCCATCTTTCGGGATTTGGGGCAGGTATGCACACACATGTAGCATGTTCTTCAAATCATTGGGTCCAGTGTTTGAACTGCACAGTCAGTTGAGATCTTACTCCCCCAACCAAGAGGCCCTTGGCCAGCTCACAATTTCACACATTTTTTTAAAAATAAATTTTTGTTATAGGGTACATGAGCTCACCAGAAAGGCAGAGCGATAGGGAGAAATCACCCCCCTCAGGTGGGATGGCCATACCGCAACCCCTTCTCCTCCATTCTCTTCTTGGCATTTTGGGCATGAAAGCCACGCGTCCAGTGTGTTTCAAGTTGCCAGGCCTGAGACTCAAACTGCAGTTGACCGCTTGGGAGTCCAGTACCTTAATCACTACGCCACCAGGGCCCTCATGTGGGCTTTTGGTCTTATTTATAAATGGAGCGACATATACAGATGTGCATGTGGGCTGGGAGCAGAGCTGAAATCTGAACCCAGGTTTTCCAAATCTGGCACCTAAAGTAAAAGTCTCTGAAGGAGCAAACTGGAGATAGATTATGAATCTATTTAAGCAGTTTAGGCTGAGCCGTCACTTCAAGCACCTGCAGCTGGATTTTGAACTTCCAATTTAAGGTGACTATTTCTTTTAGCTTCCTTCTATTTTAAAATCAAACAAAATTCACTTTCTTAGGTGAAAATGTTTTGCGCTTTTCATTATGGACTTTTGTTTGTTCTCCTAATCTAATATTCTTTTATTCATTTGTATTCTTCCTGTACTATAAAGCTAAGTCAAAAAACTATATTTTAGAAATTTCCAAATTTAAATACAAACTGTGAAACAGAAGTTTTAAAGACTTAAATAGGTTCATCAGATATAAAGACAAATTAGGACTACCATGTCCAAGAGAAATAGTTTTCTTATCTGTTTTTTTAGGTTCCATTTTGTGAGAGAGCAGAGCAAAACACATCAGCTAAGCCTAACCACAAAAGTCTTTTTTTTAAATATTTTAAACTGTGAGGAAACACCTGAGACATCAATTACTCAGCAAAGCATAAATACTCGGTCTTTTGGATTTTCCTTAAAATTACTTACAGTCTACGTTACACAATAAGCTCCTTTTCTGTGCACTTCAGCTTTTATATTTTGATTTCTTCACTTTATTGACTTGACTGATTATTGCTTGGTATTTAAATAAACTAAATTATAAGTCTAAGTATAAATATAGACTTTGAGGATTGCTCATATTAAAATGAATCAAAATAGAAAAATGAAGTCACTTCTACCTATTAGTTATAAATTGATTTTGCCCACAAATCAAAACCTCAAGGAATAGAATCAGATTATTCTCTGAACTAAATCTGAACAAAACTTCTGTGAACTATAAAACCTATTTAAATAAAGTTTTTTACTTAGTCCCAAAGAAATACGAAGAATTCACATCAAATGTTCAGTGACAAAAAAGGCCGTTTCCTCATGTGATCCAACATAAGGAGTCCTATGCATCCCTTTTCCTGGCTTGACACCCTCTACAACATACTTGGTCCTATTTATTTTTGTAAGGGGACATGATTTTTTAAAAAGTAAGAAAAGAATATCTTCATAGTTATCAAAATCTGAGCTGTTTTAGGAACCCTTGTAAAGGGTGTGCATGTCATTGCAAATATCATGTTGAATTATACCAACCTTCAGTTTTATCATATAAACAATAAAGGTTATATGAGAGGTGGAATATAAACACAGTGACCTAAATGTGCAGAGGCACTGTAGTCATGAAATCTTTATCTTTTGACATTTGTGTATGTGCGTGTTCTATTCCCAGAAGGTGCTTGAGAGAAAGAGAGAGAGAGAGTTCTCAATCAGGCCTGGTCATGCTACCATCTTTTTTCTTCCATGTTTCTATCCCCTGGATTTTGGGCACATATATGTGCATGGTATGTTTTTCAAGATGCCAGGGCAAGAATTTAAACTGCAGTCGGCCATGTGGGATCCAGCGCTCCATATACAGGGTTTGACTGTACCACAGGGCCATGGTGCCACAAAATCTAACTTTGAATCTTTAACCAAATGTTAGTCAATATCTTTAATTTTTTGTCTCGTCTGTTACTCCCTCCTTTTGGGATTTTGGACACACACAATTATGTGCCTGGCATTTTTTTCTTTTGAGGGGGTAGATTTTTGCTATAGGGGGTGTGTGTTCGCTGAAGAGACAGAGAAACAGTGAGGAATCACTCCCCGGGGTGGATGGCCATGCTACAATCCCTTCTCCTCCATTCTTTTCTCAGGATTTTGGGTATGCACACACACACACCCCCACCGTGAGTTCAAGCCACCTGGTTGGGACTCAAACCACGTGGAAGTCCAGTGGTGTAACCATTAGACCATCTAGCTTATTTTTTAAGCCACCAGTTCCAGGATTTGAATCATGTGGGATCCAGCCACCTAACTACTGTAGCATGGACTGACCCTAGTCAGTGTCTTTGATGTGACAATATGACACTTCTTAGATGATTCATAACTCTGACATCTCTCTCTCTATATACATGTACATGTATATATCTATATGTGTATATATATATATGCATACATATAAATTTGTATCAAATATTATTTACATAGCTATATTTTATGTTTTTGTATCATATGGTATAATTCTAATTGTGGTACAGTTTAAGGAAATGTATTTGTGTATTTTTATATAATCAAACAAATAGTGTCAGAAGAGTAGAAAATATGTGGGAAACCATGTGGTTAGAATGAAAAATGTGTACCTTAGTGCATAAAAATATCACCAAGCTAAACAGACGAACAAAAATTAAAATATCAGGCAAAAGGGGAAAAGGGTCCAATAACTCTAGCTTGGTACATGCAAACAGATATTTTCATTACTGTCTTTGGCTTTAAATTGCTTTTTGAGACTCAATTGTGTAAGAATAGATGCTCTGAGTGCTGGGTGCCAAACCTCATTCTCGTACTTACTAGCTCTGTGAGACCTTTATGAGACTACATTTTTTTTAAATCTATCAATCAGGCCTGAAAAATCTCAGTTTAATCTTCTTGATGTATTCTAAGAACCAGTCTTAGAATGGCTCCTTAGGTCACCAGAGTCTTAAGTGGGCCAGCCTATAGCTTAGTGGTTAAGGGACTAAGATTCCACATGGCTGATTATAGTTCAAATCTCATCCCCAACCCCCAGCTTGGAAAACACACTGGTCATGTGTGTATCAATACCCAAATCCTGACAGGATGGAGAAATGGAAAAGGGATGAGGGTGTGACCATGCCCCATTAGGATGTACTTTCTCTCTTTGTCGCTCTCTGGCAAGTACATCTGCCTTCTGGCAATTAAAAAAAGTAAACAAACAAGAAGATGCTCTCAAGTCATAATAGTAAATAAAATAAACTTGCCTTTGGAATGGCTGTCATGCATATGACCTCAGAATTGTGATTGCAGCAGGAGAAACTGGAGAAAAATGCAAAATCATCCCAGGTGCAAAGAACTGTGAAGATGGGTGACTTTGTATCTGATTATCCTTTTTGTTCTAAAGAGGTTGAAGACTACAACATCCTCCTGGCTAAAATACTTGCACTTGCATTATTGTATAATTCAACTTTTGTTCAATTATGAATAAAATGATGAAGCAGGGGAGAAAATATAGCTGCACTAAATTACCTGCTCCCTGCTCAGATTTGAATATTTAATAGCTCAGTCAATGACAAAGTCATTATAAATGTCTGCAAATAAAAATAATTCCCTATTCCTGGTGTGCAAACATATGTATCTGCTTTGCTTACCAGTTACAATTGAAGTATGAAAAGAGACTTGAGAGCTATTTGTTGTCCTTCATTGTCCTCACAGTACACTGAGATCAGGTATCTTTATCACAGTATGATATGATTCTTTCTTGCAGGAGTTTGAATACAGCGTAATCAGGTAGATACAGTAACATTGAGTGAAGTAAGGCAGTAGGTAGGTCTGACTTATGGTTGTGACCTGTTAGCAGTTGCTCAGGCTATCAGCGCAAAAAGGCTCCAAGCTTGATTTAATGCTCTACTATTGCTGTATTGAAATTCTCAATAATATCATCTTTGATCTTGTGTTTTGCGTATCAAATTTGGGTGGGGAAAGACTTGTGAATTATGAGGAGGTGTAGAGTATGGCTACCATTCCTGGCTGCTCTGTTTGCACTCACGATGTTCCATAAACACAGAATTCTGATGCACCCCTGATAAATAGGAATTCCACAAGAATCAAAGCAAGGAGAAGGTAAGCATGTCACACCCACCCTGAATAAGTGGGAATTCTGATATGAGCCAGTATTTTCTTCTCACAGAAGAAAGAACATTCTAAGGAACATGAACAACTAAAGACTTCCTAGCATACCATTTCTAACTCCTGTTACTTTCCTCTATTCTCCAACAACTTGAGCTAAAATGGTGATACAGAAGGAGAGGAGGGAAAATAGGGTAACTTAATTTCTTTTCTTTCAGCCCATTCATGCTCATCAACAAGCTAAAGGTAAAGTGTATTAGTATAATGTATACGTAAGCAGGAAGTGACATTAACTAGAAAGCAACTGTATTGGATCTGTGCGGTATTTCCACTGGTAAGAACTAAATATATAGAAGCACATATGAATTATGAAATATGAATCATATAATTCTGGTGATTCTGCATACAAATTAAATACTTATATTTGCATTTAAAACTAGTATTAAACAGGATAAAAATGAATGGCAAAATTTGTGGTGATTATTTAAAGCTGTAACTTTTCTTTACTTAGAACCACATTAGCGAATTAAAAATACAACAAATCTCAGGACCAGCAGTTGGCATAATAGCTATGTTGCTGGACTCCCATGTAGTCAACCGCGGTTTGAGTCCTGGACCCGGTGGCTTAAACTCATGTTGGGCGTGTGTACGTGCGTGCCCAAGATCCCAAGAGGAGAATGGAGGAGAAGGGATTGTGGCATGGCCATGACCCCTGGGGGATGATTTCTTGCTTTCTGTCTTTCTGTCTTTTTCTTTCTGGCAAGTGCACAAATCCTATAGCAAAAACCTCTCAAAAACAAAACAAAACAAAACAAAATAAAACAAAAACAAGACAAAACAAAACAGAAACTACAAGTCTCTTAAAATTGAGAGACTAGCCAAAAGGGAAAGTTAAAGTAAATTGGCCTGAGAAAGCCTTCATGGTCCTGCTTTAGTTTCTGTAAGCAAATCACAACTTCACACAGAAGTCTGGTTTCTTAGTTAGTTATGAAGTTACAGTCAATCCTAGCAGCTACAGCTGTGTCAAACACAGACAGCCCACTTTTTAAACTGTGTTAATGCAGGCAAATATCAAAATGTGATCAATCCAATTATTTCTCTACCTTATCCTCTCTTCTATTTTTGTATATCACTTTCCCTTTCCCATGTATAAATATCACTTGACCACAAGGCTACCTGGAATGTCTTGGAAGCCATTCTCAGGGACTGACCAATTACAATTGTTTTCCTCAATTAAACTCCAGTAATTAAAACAAAACAAAAAAAAAGACAAATCAAGAGAAACTGTAGAAGAAAGAGACTTTTATTTTAGTAACTTTAATCATCGATGTTTCCCCTAGTTTTGAACAGTGTCTTTGCTACGGTTTGACTATGTCTCTCAAAATTCATGTGTTGAAATTTGGTTGTGATTGTGAAGGTATTAAGACAGTAGAAACTTAATCTGACTCTGATATTTAGAAGTGAGGCCTATGAGAGTAAATTAATTTAGATAAGGTCATCAGAGTGAGGCTCTTATGACTGAATCCTTGTGGCTTGATAACAACAGAGAGAGAGAGAGTGACAGACACATGTTCTTGCCTGCTCACCACGTGATGCCCTGTGCTGCCTTGAGAATTTAGAGACTTCATGCCAGCAAAAAGGCCCTCCATATATATATGGGCTCTTATCCTGGGATTTTGAGAACCATAAGCTGAATTATCTTTTAGTCTGTATAAATTGCCCAGTCTATCATATTCATTTATAACAACAGGAAAACAGAATAAAACAGCCTTAAATATTTCTGTTGTAGTGACTCCCAAATAATGTAGCCTAGCTAACATGGACAGGATATCACAGTAGTTAATTCCAGTGGTTTTGAATACTCTGAGAGTTTGATTTGAACCATGCTTTGCCACATAGGAATAGCCTTAGTTAACTTTTCAAAGCCTCAATTTTCTCATTATTTGTTTATTTAATCAATCTATATTTATTGAGCCTACTGGGCAAACAGTGAGAAACAAAACAGGCTCTCTCTATCTTTGTGACACTTAATGTTAGAAAAGAAAATAGAAATTAAGCTGACAAAAAAATAACTGCACAACTGCACATTCTAATATGTGCTCTGAAGAAAGACTGGGGTGTTTTTAGAAAGTTGAGAAGGATGTTGAGATCTAATTTATTTGGTGGTAAAATATTTTTATTGAGACAGATGATGAGTAGGATGTAACAGGGGAAATAGTGGGAAAGAGGAAAAAATAATCTGTCTCACAAGGTATCCACCCGTTTTATTTTTTTTTTAATTATTAAAAGGTATGAGTATTTCTCATAGTCAGGAGTGGGGTCAGAAGCACTCCCAATGGGGTGTGTCATGTTGCAACCCCTTATCTTCCATTCTCTATCCTGCTGAGATCTGGAGCAAACATACATGTAGGATGTAACAGGGGAAATACTTGAGAAAGACGAAAAAAATTCCTGTCTATCCTTTTTATTTTTTCAATTGTTAAAGGGTATGAGAGTTTTTCATAAATGGGGGGATAGAAGCACTCCCAATGGTGTATGTGATGTTGCAACCCCTTATTCCATCCTTTTGAGATCTGGAGCAAACAATGTGTGCTTTTCAAGCCACCAGGACTGGGATTTGAACCATAATCAGCCATGTGGGATCCAGCTCCCTTAACCACTAGGCCATGAGTCCAGCCCAATATGTCTATAAAGATTATGTGATTATATGATACATATCAAAACCATTAGTTTGTGGCAATTGTGAATAGTGAATATATGATTATTTTTATTATTAGTGGAAGGTTGATATAATATCATTAATCAGTCTATAAGGTGAGTTTTAGTCTTATCCTCACCATCCATCGAGAACACACAATGTGTGTAGAAATGTTTTTTTCTAGAGAGTTTATTATCAACACAGTCTTTCTTTGGTATTTAGCTGACTTATTAGTACATAATACAATTTAATTCTCTCAATTCTCCTTCTTGATATGTACATATCAACATCACTTCCTAAACAAATGTATGAGTTTTAAAGAATTTACCTATGAGGTCTGTGATTTATACCTAGAATCTATGTTATCTGCTCAGTTACATTTTAGTGCATTGTAGTAACACACTTACCCTTGGACACAATGACATTTCAATTAAAGAAAACTGGCAAAGGTATTTCCATACTGCCTTTTATTTATTTATTTTTTTTACTTGTCATTGATTTTAACAACTGTTATGAAAATGGAAAAATAAAGTGTCTTTCTTCTCTTTGTCATTTTTGTTTATCCCTTTCTGCTAATCATAGAATTGATGTCTCCTCTATGACACTTTTATCTGAAACAATCTCTTAGGTCATCCCGCTTAATGGAGGGTCAAGATAGCTAGTTTTGAGGTCAAGTTAGCTAGTTTCTTTTTTTTTTTTTTTTTTTTTTTTTTTTTTTTTTTGAGAGATTTTTGCTATAGGGCGCGTGCGCTCGCCAGACAGACAGAGAGAGACAGAGAGACAGAAAGCGAGAAATCACCCCCCAGGGGGGATGGCCACGCTGCAATCCCTTCTCCTCCATTCTCCTCTCGGGATCTTGGGCAAGCACGCACACGCGCCCGGCTTGAGTTTTAAGCCACCGGGTCCAGGACACGAACTGCGGTCGACTATGTGGGAGTCCAGCGACATAGCCATTACGCTAACTGCTGGTTCCCAAGTTAGCTAGTTTCTTGCTGAAGCAGCAGCAGCTGGGTGACACTGGCAAATGTAAAATTATCATGGACGAACTGTAACAGGTAAAGTTGGTCATTGCTATCTTTTCATTTAGCTTGAGTTTATTGAGCTACATTTATGTATAGTTCAGTTCCCTGAAAAGTTATTACTGTTAAAAGTTGTCCTGGTATAGGAATTATTTCCAGGAATACATTTAGCACCCTCTGGGTCAGTCTCCCTCTATCTGACACAAAGGTACAGGGCTTAGAATCAATATCAATATATAATTATTCTACCTCATCTGGCACTGGAAATTTGTAGATTTCTCAGATTAGCTAGAAACTAATCTATGGGGAATTCTTCTAATAATCAGATATGTAAACTGATTGGCAAAAGCGTCAGTTCTAATTAACACCAAATCAAAAAATAAGTTGTCTCTTGTCAGAGATAAAACTAATAAAACAGATATATGCATTGTAGACTTTTTAAGAAGAGGTTTTTGCCTTAGGGCATGTATTCTGGCAAGGGAAGTGGGGTAGAGAGAGATAGAGACAGTGACAGGGAAAGCGAGAAATCACATTCCCCCCACCCCCGTAGGATGGCTATGCCACCATTCCTTCTCCTCCAGTCTCCTTCCGGGATCTTGGGCATGCACGTCCATGTACCCAGCATGAGTTTGAAGCCACCCGGTCTGGAACTTGTACCTCGGTTAGCCATGTAGGAGTCAAGCGACATAACTGCTATGCCATTTCCTGGCTCCAATATCATACACATTTTATAGAAATCATAAAGTAGAATCAATGAAGAATTTTGTATTTTTAGAAAACAAACTTGTATTAGTACTATAATGAATTTTTTTATACATCTCAATTATCAATTAGACAAAAATAATTTTTGAGAAATCATCCTAGAGGAAAAAATCAGAATTATCTTTCTACTTTTCATATAGAAAATATTAAAAATACTACTGTTCCACAAAGAAGTAAGCACCAAGTATGTATGCAAAGAATACTATCAATGTGTATTCATCAGTTCCTTAACAGAAATACTATTTTTTTAAAATTTTGTAACATTTGTGTTACTTTTCAATTTTCTTATAATGCAAAACTAGTGGTGAATTTTTTCTCATTCTGAATATTTATTTCCCTATGAAACTGTGTATTCATAACTAATATAGTTTGAATGCATCCCCTCCAAAATCCAGGTGTTAAAATTTAATGGTCTTGGGACCAGCGGTTAGCATAATGGCTATGTCGCTGGACTCCACGTAGTCGACCCGCGGTTCGCGTCCTGGACCCGGTGGCTTAAAACTCACGCCAGGCGTGTGTGCGTGCGTGCCCAAGATCCCGAGAGGAGAATGGAGGAGAAGGGATTGCGGCATGACCATCCCCCCTGGGGGGGGTGATTTCTTGCTTTCTGTCTCTCTGTTTCTCTCTCTGTCTGTCTGGCGAGCGCATGTGCCCTATAGCAAAAACCTCTTAAAAAAATAATAATGGGGGAACCAGCAGTTAGCATAATGGCTATGTCGCTGGATTCCCACATAGTCAACCGCAGTTCGCGTCCCGGACCCGGTGGCTTAAAACTCATGCCGGGCGCGTGTGCGTGTGTGCCCAAGATCCCAAGAGGAGAATGGAGGAGAAGGGATTGCGGCGTGACCATCCCCCCTGGGGGGTGATTTCTCGCTTTCTGTCTCTCTGTCTCTCTCTGTCTGTCTGGCGAGCGCACGCGCCCTATAGCAAAAAAAAAGAAAAACAAACCTCTCCAAAAATAATAATAATAATAATAATGGCCTACACTACTATGCTTCTATATAGCAAAAGAAACAATAATTAGAGTGAGGAGACAACCAAAATAGAGGATATATTTGTAAACTATGCCTAAGATAAAGGACTGATAATCAGAATATATAGGGAACACAAGCAACTTACACACACAAGATCAATCCAATTAAAGGATGGGCAAATGAGCTGAAAGGACAACCCTCCAAGGAAGACATATGAACAGTCAAAAAGTATATGAAAACATGATTAACATCTCCTAAAGGGAAGTGCAGGGACCAGCAGTTAGCATAATGGCTATGTCCCTGGACTCCCATGCAGTCGACCATGGTTTGAGTCCCGGACCGGGTGGCTTAAACTCATGCCGGGTGTGTGTGCATGTCCAAGATCCCGAGAGGAGGATGGAAGAGAAGGGATTGTGATGTGGCCATCCCTCCTGGGGGGTAACTTCTCACTTTTTGTTTCTCTCTCTCTGTCTTTCTGGAGAGCGTACGCGCCCTATAGCAAAAACCTCTCCAAAAAAAAAAAAAAAAAAAAAAAAAAAAAAAGAAGCACAAATCAAAATCACAATGAGATACCACTTACCACTTAATCCCAGTCATAATGGCTAAAATTAAAAAAAAAAAAGAATGATAAGTTCTGTGGGAGTGTAAATTAGTACAACCACTGTGGAGAATGATATGAAAGTTCCTCAGGAACCTACAACTAGAACTATCATAAGACCAAGTAATTCCAATCTTAGGCATCTACCCAGGAGATAGGATAACCTCAGTCAAAAAAACACTTGCACATCCATGTTTATTGCAGCATTATTTACAATTTCTAGGACATGGAATTAATGCAAATGGCCAAGAACAGACAAAAGGGTTGGAAAAAGTGTGGCACATGTACTCTATAGAATACTGCTGAGCCATAAAAAATAATGAGATGCTGACATTTGATAAAAAGTGGATGAATATGAAAGATTTAACGCTAAGTGAAGTGAGATAGACTATACAAGACAAACATTGTATGTTCCCACTCAATATATACTGAATGTTTGTACTTTATTACGGAAACTCAAAGACTGGAAGGTATAACAGCAGGGAGGGCAATGGTAAATACTAGAAGTAGTGTGGTGGATTGATAGGGGATGGGAAATAGGGGTTGACATGGCAAGTATCAGGGAAAAGTAAACAACACATTTAATAAACATAAAAATGAAAGGTTATGTGCTGATAATATATATGGTAATGTCTGCTTTGACTAATACGCACTGTGTTCAGGCTGAGAAAAATCATGTCGTACACTATAAAGATGCACAATGATTAAATGTAAATTAAAAAAAAATAAAAAGATACTCAAATTGCCAGCACATATTTGAAATATAGCAAGCTCACTAAGGAAATAAATTTAAAGCAAAAACAATCAAAATTTAATGGCCAATCAATGGTTAAGAGGTGGAGCCTTTAAGAGAGGATTAAGATCCTTCTAAAGGAAACTTCACATGGCTTTCAACTTCCATCTTCTGCTATGTGAAGATGTAGTTTTCCTCATCTCTAAAAATGCATTCCTTACCAGACAACTGAATTTACATGCACTTCAGTGTTGGACTTTTCACTCTCTAGAACTGTGAGAGATAATTTTTGTTCTTGATAAGTTACCCAGACTGTGGTATTCTGTTATATCAACAACAACAAAAAAAACAAAAACAAAAAACAAGTGAAAACAAAACCTTTATTTCCTTGTTATTCTAAAATAGGGAAAATTATATAATCTTCAGGCTCTGCAAAAGCCATATTCATCACTGACTATACATATGACCGTCAGAAAATCAATGTTAAGGTGGTAACAACATTTTGTATGCTCTTTTGTGCCGGTTTTAGCCTCTTCTATGTACGTATCTAAAGGGTCTTCCTACAACCTAACTTTATGAAATGGACAGAGAACTGCAGTACCCCACTCACTGGTTGTGCTGGTTCTACGGCTGGCAATAAAATGGAAACTATCAATAAGTTCCCCTCTGTAGGGCTAAGATGGATAAAAGGTTGTTCAGAAAGTTGTGGGTATTAGGACTGGGATGAGAAAAGTGGAGAAAAGAAGCAGATACATTGCTAGAAGGGGAAACATCATATGGGCAGAAAGAGAGAGAGAGACAGAGAGTTACTGTTCAATTCCTTTTCTTTATATTCTGTCTTTAGGAAACAGCAGATGGCATAATAGCTATGTTGCTAGACTCCCACATAGTCAACTATAGTTTGAGTTCTGGACCTGGTGGCTTAAAACTCATGCCGGGTGAATGCATGTATGCCCAAAATCTTAAGAGGAGAAGGGATTACAATGTGGCCATTCCTCTGGGAGGTAATTTCTCATTTTCTGTATCTCAGGGAAGCCCAAGCACCCTATAGTAAAAATATCTCTCTTTCTAAAGAAAAAAAAAAAGATATACTGTCTTTAGATGCATGGAGACATGTACAATGTTATGACACCACTGCTTAACATAGTTTATGTTTTCAATTGCATTTGAGTGACTCTGTTTCTGGTATCCAGAAAAGTCTCCTCAAATCATCCTCAGTAAATCTGTATTTTTGGAGGACACAGGGAAGTAATAACTATGGTTAATTGAATACTAGTACAATTATTGAAGACCTATACAATCTCTAATCTTCACCAAATTCCTAGTAGATAGCTGTTATAATATTATCAACATTTTGAAAAAGATAAAATGACCTTAGAGAAAGTGAGCAACTTATTAAAGGTCATTATAACTGCAGTATAAAGTTGGATCAGAACTCAGCTTTGTCTGACCCCAAACTGTGTGTTCTCTCAGTTTACCATGTTGCCTGACATATCTAAGACAAAGGAATTAATTTTTGCTGACGAAATTTTACACAAGGTATTGAGTACATTCATTGTTGAATGTTCCAATAAGAAGAAAGCATACAGATCATCTAATTCAATGCCTTGTTTTTGCATTAAGACCATAGACAATGTGGAAAATGTAGTTCAGAGAGTCAGAGAAGTGCTAAAAACTTGGATTTCCTGGCATCTTTTCATTAAATTTTACCTACCCTAACAGTGAGAGACAATCCTCGGTACAGCCTAGTATCATTTCTATTTCAATAAAAACTATTTGCTCCTGATAACTTAACATCTAATAATTCACATTTATTTTTATTCCAGAAGAGAACATTACTAGACAATGTTAAATAAATTAGATTTGAATTCTTTTTAAAAGGGGCTTAGGGCCACCAGGTGGCATAGCAGTTATATTGCTAGACTCCCATATGATTGACCACGGTTTGAGTCCTGGACCTGGTGGCTTGGAACACATAGGATGCATATGTGTGAGTGCCCAGGACCCCAGGAGGAGAATGGAGGAGAAGGGATTGTGCTATGGCCATCTCCCCTTGAGGGTGATTTCTCACTTTCTCTATCACTGACTTGTCTCTCTCTCTCCGGTGAGTGCACACACCCTAAGGCAAAATCTTTTTAAAAATGGGGGGGGGGGGCTTAAATTTTATTCCTCATGTTTACTTGCTTTAAGGGATTTAGTCTCTATATCATTTAGCTCATTGAAAAACTAGAAGAATGACACTAATACTTGCTATATTTATCAAGTACCTGCTGTGCTTTACATGCATTATTTCTAATCCATACACAATGTAATTTGGTATTTACAGGGACAGTAACACTTAGATAAATTAAGTGATTTATACAAGGTCAACCAAATGATACGGGGCACAGCAGGATTTTTTAACCCAGATATTGTTGACTACAAATAGCAAGTATTTTACCATTTTTGTTGAAGTTTAACATGTATAACGTATAAAATGTAGACATTTAGATATGACTTATATTATGCCCTTGTTATTTTGCATTTCTTTTCTTGCTATCTGTGAAATGATTATGACTTCCCATTGAAATCAATGATCTGGTCAATAGCTCTTAACTATTCCTTGAGCAGAAACCTTGGTACATAAATCCTTGGGGGCTGTGAATTTTCTCATTGAGCAAAAATAGCCTTTGAAGAAAAAAATGATTACAAGGAAAACAATTCAGCTGACCAGAGCTTTAAGATTAAGAATCATTTCTGTATTTTAAACTGAAGTTCAAGGATTTAGAAGATTTACTTAAGCTGATAGGGGGAAAAAAAAGAATACCTTATAAATTCTACCATCCTGAATAATGTATTATCCAAAAATATACCAGAATTTACTATGAAATTCTGCTATTTTAGCAATGTCTCTTTCTAAAATTGCTCCTTGGCTACGCTATGGTTGATTACACTGATATTGATTTTTGTTCTTGAATAAACAGATAAAGGTTATGAAAGATAATATTCTTTATCTAGACTTTTTCACTCAAGATTCTATTAGAAGGAAAGTAGACAGGACTGGATAATATTTGGCCAATAGTCATTATTACGTGATAGAAGATGTATATACATTTAACAGTGGGCCTGACCTCCTGGAAAAGCTCAGTAAGCGTCAGCTAGTTTTATTTTCGTTATTGGCCATAGAAAGATGCTGGAGAAACCATCAGAAATGTGATGACTTTCTAAAATGAACATAGCATTTTATCAAATGCTTCATGAGACATCCGAGTTTGCGAGGCTAGTAGTGAAATACAATAGCTTTCTGTAGCTACGTAATGGGATTTGGCTCTCATCTGGCTTCATGCCAGCCACGTCAGAACCTGTGTTGGTTCCCGTGGAAGTCTGGTCTGACCTGCTGATGTGACACTGCTGATCCCACAGGGCAGCCAGTGCCACCTGCAACGCATCAGCACTTTTCTCTGCATGTGCCATGTACCCCCAATAAATATCCACTTCCTCCGCTTTCACTCTGCAGACACAGTGTCTCTGTTCTCCTTCTTAAACTTAGGGTCCCAATTCAGGTTCTTATCCCGTGTTTTAACTATTCTTTTCGAGAGGTTTTTCTTTTCTTTTCTTTTTTTTTTTTTTTTTGCTATAGGGTGTGTGCGCTTGCCAGACAGACAGAGAGAGACACAGAGACAGAAAGCAAGAAATCGCTCCCCAGGGGAGATGGTCATGCCACAATCCCTTCTCCTCCATTCTCCTCTCAGGATCTTGGGCATGCATGCACATGCGCCCGGCATGAGTTTTAAGCCACGGGTCCGGGATGCGAACCGCGGTCGACCACATGGGAGTCCAGCGACATAGCCATTACACTAACTGCTGGTCCCTTTACTATTCTTTTGAACTTGAATGTTACAGCAGATGAATGGGCTCATGTCATTTTCTCACTTGTTATTTAAAAGGAGAACCTTGCAAGCAGAACACTCTGCCAACACAGTCACATCGCTCCCAATTATATTAAGTATAAGAAGTAAAAAAAAAAAAAAAAACAAAAAAAACAAACAAAAAAAAAACCAGTTCAATATCCAGATAATTATTCTCAAGTAGGGTTCACAACCTTTGAAAGGCAGTTTGCCAAGGTCCTGAATATCACCATCTGGAGGGTGATGGCTAAATGCTGACGCCTGTCACGAGGAGTAAGAATGAAAGAGCACTGACCTTGGGTAATTCCCAGAGGAGGTTGCTTATAAAGGGTAGGTGAGGCTATAGTTTTGTTGTTAATTTAATAGGGAGTTGATTGCAGAGTATTCAGCTCGCGTACCAATGAAAATTGTCATGTGCGAAAATTTGACTTATGTTCAGATGCTTTCTGTCTTTGACAGCAGCCGTTCGAGAGTTTCTAAATAATGCCCACTTAGCTCCTCAATCACTGGACCACACAGGACATTGCGATAGCACATTCCCCATTGGAGGCTATTTTCTGCTCTTCTCATGAATACATTGGAGTTTTGTAAACAGAGCTCAGATAATGAGTAATTGTTGAGGTGCACTAATACAACTTCTCAGGCAACTGATTGAGAAAGATGAACACTGCTTTGGAATATGACCAATTACTATCTTAACTTCCATCCTAATTTCACCTAGCATCTTCTTTTCCCATCAGGCAGAAGGAACTTGGGAAGCTTTGAATCTTCATCATGAACGGAACCATAGGGCAGAAATTGCTACTTATCCACCAATACAATTAACATATGTTTTCCTTGGTAACAGAACTATCAATAGAACCCTGATTTTAAGTTAGGCATTACAGCCATCTGACCAGGTATTAGTCAAGCTAGGTCTGACTATGTGACTAAGCTCTGACCTTTGAAATATATGCAGAAATGTTGGAAAGAACTTTTGGGAACTTTGGGGAACTTAAAAGGGTGAAGGAATATCTTTATTTTCCCCTTTCCACCATCTACTGCCTGAAACATAAATCCAATAGCTAGAACTTTAGCAGGCTTCTTGTCCACGAGGACAAGGGCCACCGCCTGAAAATGGGAGGGAGCAATGATCTCGACAGAGCCTAGTTTCCTGAAGGCTTTGAGGAGTCACCATATCAGTTGTTTACTTCCTGCCTCTATTTTTCCTACATGTAAGAGTCAAATATATTTCCATCTTGTTTAAGTTAAATGGCCAACATTAATCTTGACACAGAGCCTAATGGATTTTGCAGAAATTTTTTAAAAATATGTATTTTAATATACTTACGCAGGTGTTTATTTTTGCCAGAAGGCATGTGTGCTTGCCGGAGAGAGACAGGGAGAGAAGGCAAAGGGAGAAAGCATCTCCATACTCCCCAAGGAATGGTCATGCTGCAAACTCTCCTCCTCCATTTCTCCCTCCTTTTGGGACTTTGGGCATACATGCAATGTGCCTGGTGTCTTTTTATAGCCACTGGTCCAGGACTCAAATTGTGTGGTCAGCCATGTGAGATCAGGCCACCTGAACTACCAGGCCACAGGCTGGTCCAGTTACACATTTTTAACATTACATTATTAGCCATTGTCTTCCCGTTCATGACTTTTAAGAAACCTATGTACTTTTCACATTTATTAAGTATTTATTGAACAAAGGAATCTTAACCAGCTAAGGCCAGCTTATGCTACACCTACAGAACTCAAAAAAAAAAAAAAAATCGATTTCAATATTTGTTTGTTTCATTAAGGACTTTGCCATGCTGATTAAAGTTGCCTTAAGTTCAATCAATTTTTATGCTTTTAAGTGCTCAAAAATTTGCATCTTGAGAGGGGCTATCAAATATTAATTATGATTTCTATCTGATTTCTATCATGGCTATAAGATCACAAATAAATAAAATATTGACTTAAAATGAGAAAAACAACAACTAAGAGTTAACCCACTTTTGCTATAGTCTTATATGTTGGCCACGAATAAAAATGTGGCATTGTAAATTAAATGGGCTCTCAGGTGGGATAATTTCTCACACATGCATTAGTAAGATACAGTGCTATTCAGGAGGAAAGAGTTATAATGAATGAAGATAATTTGGGAAGTGCTCTTTTTTGGGACCAGTAGATGGTGTAATGGTTATATTGTTGGACTCCCACATTGTTGACTGAAGTTCAAATCCTGAACCCAGTGACTTAAAACTCTTGCCAAGCATGTGTGCGTGTGTGCCCAAGATCCTGAGAGGAGAATGGAAGAGAAGGGGTTGTCATGTGGTCATTCCCCCAAGGGGGGTGATTTCTTACTTTCTGTCTCTCTGGAGAGTGCATGTACCCTCTAGAAAAAAATATCTCTTAAAAATAAATAAATAAAGGACCAGCAGTTAGTGTAATGGCTTTTGCTGAACTCCCAAGTAGTCGACTGTGGTTTGAGTCCTGGACCTGGTGGCTTAAACTCATGCAGGCATGTGTGCGCACGTACCCAGGACCCTGAGAGGAGAATGGAGGAGAAGGGATTGCAGCGTGGCCATCCCCCCTGAAAGGTCATTTCTCACTTTCTATCTCTCTGTCTCTCTCTGTCTTTCTGGCAAGTGCATGCGGCCTATAGCAAAAACCGTTCAAAAATAATAAATAAATAAATAAATTAAAAAAATAAATGGAAGTGCTCTTTTTTTTTAATGTGTTGGATTGTTGGAAAAGTCTTGATTAATTTTTGCACAGAATAATATAGGAAAGTATGTCATTACTTTTCCAACGACTAAATTAGCCTTATATTAATTAGCCATGTGAACCTTCACTGTTACTACTGGATCATTATTTGCAGTAAGTACACATGATGAACATAATTTCTTTCTTTCCTTCTTTCTTTCTTTCTCTTTCTTTCTTTCTTTCTTTCTTTCTTTCTTTCTTTCTTTCTCTCTCTCTCTCTCTCTCTTTCTTTCTCTTTCTTTAATTTTTGCTATAGGGTGCGCGTATGCTTGCCAGAGAGACAGAGAGAGACAGAAAGTGAGAAATCACTCCCCAGGGGATGACAATGCCACAGTCTCTTCTCCTCCACTCTCTTTTTGGGATTTTGGGCACACATACACACGCGCCTGGTGTGCGTTTAAGCCATCGGGTCTGGGACTCAAATCGTGGTCAACTATGTAGGAGTCTAGCAATGTAACTATTATGCCATATGCAGGTCTAATGATTAACATGATTTTATTTAGGAAAAAAAAAAAGCCTTTTCTCACCACTCAATGTCCATCTACTTTATTTTCTTACTTAATCTCCTTTTCTTCAGTGCTAAACTCAAGAAAGATTAGTCTAAACCCAGTCTCATCCTCACTTTCATGAGGCTTTTCTAATTTAATTTTTTTGACCAATCTATGACATTTGCCACTGTTTTTAACATCATCCCTGACTCTCTCTAACTCTAACCTGCAAGTCCTTGTCCTTGTTCTCTCAACTTAGTATCCAGCACTTACTCTCATCTGCGTGCATCTTTTTTTCCCTCCATGTCTGAAATATTGTTTTCTTGGGGTTCTATCTTCAGTTTCTTTTGCACTTTCAGGAATATTTTTTGATGACTCATTGTTACAGATTTCTATTTCTTAAAAATTCAGAGTTGTATTTATATGATCATTAACAAAAACCTACCAATCTAACACTAAACTCCCCAACTCAAATCCCAAAGTGGTACTTTTCCCTTCTCCAGCAGTAGTCTTTCTTTGGAGGGTGATGTCACTGTTTTCTTTGTCTGTTTGCTCTGGGAAACTTATTCATTTTGGGAGATGAATAACTTGTTCCACCCCTTCTTGGCAATGTTCTTGACCCTCTTGGGGGCCTTTCCCCTCCTATTACTGTATTCTCTCCCCATAACACCAAGGTCTTACTCCTATTTAAAATTTTCACCCTGTGTTGTTATTGTTAATTTCTTTACAAAGCATCCTAATTCTCCATTAGTTCCTTACCAGCAGAGCTTCTGGTTGTTTCTGTTTTTAGGACCTACCATAGTGATTCCTATAACAAAGAGCTGTACTGCTACATGGCCAGCTGCAGTTCAAGTCTCAGACCCAGAGGCTTGAAACTCACACCGGGAGCACTTACATGCACGCTCTAAAATCCCAAGAGGAGAATGGAGGAGAAGAGATTGCTGTGTGGCCCTTCCCCTGGGGGATGATTTCTCACTTTTTCTCTTTCTGTCCCTCTCTGTGTCTTTGGCAAGCACACATGCCTAATCTCAAAAAATCTCTCTCTTTGAAAAACCAAAACCAAAACCAAAACCAAAACACATGCTTTTGAATAAATGAGTGACTATTTCCTCAATCTTTGCAAATAGAGCCATGGTTTGGATATATTATTCATTGACTTAATGGCATTTTTCATTTGCTAGACCTTATAATTTTCTTCCATTTCACAAAGTTTTCTTTTTCATAGGTTAAATTTCTATCAGTTCTTATCCACATGTGCCAGAGCCAAAGTGAAAGAAATGTGCCGCAATCCAGTGGGGATGGGATTCAAACCATGATCAACTATGTGGCATTCAGCCCCCAAAGCACAGGATTTAACCACTGTACTATGAGACTGGCCTAGATTTTTGTTAATTTTAAAGAGATATGTTTTATATAATGGAAAAATCAAAGTCTATAGAAAAGAATTTTAGAAGGATTTTGGTAGTATTCTCTTATTTTCTCATCCTTCAAACTCCCCCAAAACACAACTCTTGTTGATAATAGGGGAGAAACACACGTCAAAATGCAATGTCAAATTCATTTAATAGGGTAATTGTGATTGAAAAGCTGGCTTGCCTTTTGGGTTCGACATTAAGAATTACTGTTACGTGTACTTAATGATACGGTCTCAAATCAGTAGGTACTCACTAAATATTTGTGGAATGATTTTATGCATGAATGACTTAATACACTCTTGTTGAGATAGAATGTACAGCAGCTTATACATCATAAGAATCCTGAGAAGCTGACATTGACTGACAGCATATCATGTGCTAGGCATTGCCTCTCACTGTTTTACACATATTAGCTCCTAGAAACTTCTGAACAACTTTACAAGGTAGACAGTATTGTTAGTATCGTTTCTATTCAACACATTGGGAAACTGAGTCACAGAGAGTTTTAGGTAACGGTTCCCACTCTCATCATCGGTAATGGTAGAGGTGAGACCTACGTCCGGTTGTCAAGCTGCGGCATGCATACTTTTATGTCATCCGCTCTTGCTGCTCTCCCGTAGACAAAGGGGTTCTAAATATATTACAAGGAGTAAATTTATGGGGCCAGATATGCCTCCCTAAAATGTGAGCGTTCTATGTAACCTAAATAATTCTTTCTTGACATTTTTTTCAAAGGCTAAATATCATAATATTTTAAAATCTATGACCACAGTTGAAGGAATAATAAACAAAGGCTCTTTATTGTTTTCTAAAATGTCTGGTAATTTTATTGGAGAGCAGTTGATACATGCTGTTGAAAAGATTTCTCCAATCTCAAACTGTGCTTACTGTATTTTATTGTTTAGTGGCAGGCTACTTCTACTTTAACTACATGTCACAGATTTGCTAATTGGTGTTCTTCCCATTATACTGTCATTAGCTCCTCAGCTTCTACTTTTCATCCTCATGCATTTGGTCCACTGGGGTAAACTTACTGCTTCCTTACTGTTTTGCATTTTACACGCTCTCACGTTTTTATGAAACCTCTCTGAAGGATAATCTGTATATCACCACATGCATGACTTTCATATTAAAATATACAGCAAAAATTTATACTCTGCAAAAGCTGTTAAATCCTGTTTAGCATATCAGACTAGGGACTCTTTATTATGAGGTATTTTGGTGTTCTTTTTAAATATCCTCGAGCTCTACTTTAGCTCCTAAAACAAATAATTATAGTAAAAAATTCCTCACACACCCAGATAAATCTAAATGGGAATTATTTTACCTATCTAGGCAAAAATGTATTAACTTTCAAGAGGCTGGCATTCAAGAAATCAACATTGGAAAGATGCTTACTTGAGTAATGCAAAAATTGTTGATTGCGGTATAAAAGTTTAGCCTCTGATTACCTCGTAGTAATCGCATTTGGAAGGAGAAAACACATAAACCATATCTGTAATTAGAATGCAAACTCACTCATTTATCAATTCTTAGGGAAGATGGATTCCCCTCAACACACTCTCTTTCTAAGTGAAAAACAATAACACTTTTACTGACTCAGCATTTCGAAGCTGTATAAAATAGAATGTTTTCAAGATTAAAAGGAAAAGGATAAGTCCACTCTTTGCCAATGCCTGTAGCTCTAGGTTTTAAAATAATAACATCTACTTAATAATCAGTCTATGAGCATTTCACTTACTATCAAGCAATACAATCTAGGTTTAGGTTCAGTCCATGTAGTTTTGTAAAACAAGCAACATTACTATGGAAAAATGACCCAAGAGTTTATAGAATGCTTCCATAAACAGAATGTGTGTTGGGTGGGGTCTTTGTAGGCCACTCCTAATTAGCAATGGGAATGGCTAAATTAAACCTAGTGCTGGCACCCTTAGCAAAATACTAATTTAACCTTCAGCTCAAAGTGTTGAGGAAAAAAAATACTATTTTAATATAGTGAAACGATACTATTTTAATATAGTGAAACGATTCTCTTTTACTCATTCACTACCAACAAAGATGGTTTGTCTCCAACCTATATGGAAAATAACATATTGGCTTGTCCAGGAAAACTAAAACTAGCTTTTTCTAAAAATAAATTAGAGTTAGGTAGCTTTATGCAAAAGAAACATTGCTTGGGATAATGAAATTTCTGGCTGGTTGCCTTGTGTGATGCTCCCAGAAGTGGTTTCCATTGAGACTGTTAAACAAAAGGATTGATGTGATATGGAACTCCAGTCAGTGGTGCCCCTTATATGAGGATTAGTTGACTCTTTGATTTATTTTGGCATTTCATTTTACACCTCTTTTCAAAATCAACTCATGGCAGTGTCGTCGATCAATGTCCATCTATAAACCTACTCAGTGTGCCTCTACTTTAAGATACTTTATATGTATTCTGAATAGTCTTTCATCATCATAAACTTAACCAAAAATAAATGAATCAGGAACTTTAAGGGCAGAGGGGAGGAAGTGGGTCATTTCCATTGTTATCATCACCATATATCATTAATAAATGCATACATTAAGTTCATATACACACTTGTTATTTTCCGCCTTTTCTCCATTTTTGTCTCACTAAAAGGCACATATGCACTTGAGATTAAAAACATTCAAACTTAAATCTAGCCTAATTTTTCTCCTAGAAAGTCACAAATAGTGGAGTCAGCAGGTGGCATGATAGTTGAGCACTGGACGCCCACATGGCAGATCAAGGTGTGAATCCTAGACCCAATGGCTTAAAAATTACATGGGTGCAGGTGTATGTGTGCCCAAAACCCAAGAGGAAAATGGAGGAAAAGGGATTGTGGCATGGCCATACCCCCTTGGGAGGGGGTGTGATTTCTCACTTTTCCTCTCTCTATCTCTCTCTGGTGAGTGCACACACCTTGACAAAAATATGTATAGCAGATAGTGTGGCAGACTACCAAGTGATGTGACAACTACTTGGCAGTCTTTCACCAAATATATCTGACATAATGTGAGAAAACTCATAGTCTCATCAAAAAAGAAAATATAAACCATTAAACTTAGCACATTTTCTATTGCAAGATATTCTTGTCTGTATAATTAAGGAGAAACACACTGCTTTTTTTACATATGGTAGTTGTTTCTTCAAATGAAACTGGACCAAAAAGGCAGAAAACTTCTGGGACATATATGGCCTGCCTGAACAGATCTAAATTTCTGTTGGTTTGTTTTCTGTTTAGATTGTTGTAAAGCAAAATGATGTTTCACTCTGTGTTCAGCATCATTGAATATTCAATAATAGGATAAGAACTAAATCCCTGAGGAACTTGTACACTGTGCTGGGAAGCAAGAATCTAGTAATCAATTCAGCATACAACAAATGCTGAAAGTTTGACCAGAGAGGTGAAGGGAGAGAAGACAAAATGTGCTGTAGTCATTCAGTTAAAGATCAGTTCTAAGATGGACCTTGAAGGTTAGGGTTTGAAAAAGATGACAGGTTACTAAATAGTTTTCTAGCCCAGAGGAAGAGCATAAGCAAAGGTAGAAGAACAATAAAACATGGGTGGGTTGGTATAACTGCAAAGGTAGGTGGAAGATTTGGAATTATGAGGATAAACAATAGGATTGGGTCAACCTGTGGCCAGATCCCACATGACCCAGCACACAGTAAAATCCTGACTCTGGTACCATGAAAAACATGCTGGCCATGTGTGTGTACATGCGCCAGATCCTGACGGGATGGAGGGTGGAGAAAGGTGGAGAAGGGATTGGGACTTGACTTTGCCCTGCACTCCACCCCCACCCCCTACTTTCTCCCTCTCCCTTTCCATCTCTCTAGTGAGTGCATGAACCCTCTTGCAAATTAAAAAAAAAAAAAAAAAAAAAAAAAAAAAAAAAAAAAAAAAAAAAAAAAAAAAGGATTGTTAATACCTTTTTCCTTTGCCCTGTCTGTAAATAGGAAAATAAACTCTGCTGGAGTAGAACTCAGAAAACTAATAGAAAATATAAATGTTCATGTGTTGGTAGATAGAGCTTAAGCATGTATGAATGTTGGTATTTCCAGGAATGAGAAAGTTTGACATTCCTGGAATCAGGAAGTTGAGGAAGAGACATTACAACCTAATACATTTCTACTTCATGTTTTCATTTTATGCTGTTTTTGTTCATTGGGTGTTTGTGTATATAGCTGTTTTCATAGACTTTGATAGCTTTACTCTTTTGATTAAATAAATAGGAATTCCTTTGTTCTTTTGGGAAAAATAATGTACTTTGGCATCCAAAACAGCAGGTTGCCCAAAAACTCTAAGTTCAATCACATTACAACCACTCAATAGAAAATAAACCTTCTTCCCTCATAGGAGTTCCATGTAATGAATAGAGCTGAGGCAGCTTCACAGTATGGAACACCCTGTAGGGGCTGACGCCTCTCCCAGGTCCTGTGGTTTGGAGAAAATGGAGAACTCAAAGTCCTCATCTGCATAAGAACTCTTGCCAGGAAGTGACAGAAGTCAGCAGTCCCAAACAGCAAGATACTCTCTTATTGGATAATAATTCTTTTCTTGTTAATCCTAGAAGGGATGGGTTCTTTGTAGGGGGCCTTGGTGTCTGGGATAAGATTAACTTTTTATTAAAGGACTGTGCCTGGGAAACTTCTTTTTCTTATTCACCCTGTCTGCCAAGGCTCGAGAATTTGGGTCCTGTCTGTGTGTTTATGTCACATAAACATAATCTAGTGTAACATTTTCTGTCATCATAGTAAGTGACTATTTTATGGACAAACCTGGAAGAGAAAAATAAAAGATACCTATCAAAATATCTGGAATGGTGAATGTTAGGGTTTAGAGTAAGACTCAGAAGGTGCTATTTCAAAAGAAAAAGGAAAGTTTATTGAGAGAATTTACACCCAGGGGTTTGGTCTGAAGCCAGAGATGTTTCAGCCCTCCCTTCCCAGGAGACAGGATGTATTTTTATGGGATGGGTGAAGGGGTAGGGTCACAGGAATGGCGGGTACTTTGATTAGCTTACTTGCCACTGTGACCTTTCAGCCTGTCTATGGGTGTCAGTTATGGCTCTCAGAATGGGAGGGCTGTGGCTGGACGACTCTGGTCAAAGGTTATTGCAACCATCTCCTTATTTTCTGGTGGGAAATTATCTAAAGGCTAGTCAGGTGCATATCTAACAGTAAATTCAAGTTCAGTGGTCCACAAAGCACCATGGTCAAGGACTGTCATTCTGGTAGGTGCCTTTTGTATAGACCATTCAGCTATGACGATCTTTGTGGCAATAAAAGGTCATCTTTATATAATGTAATGTAACACACACACGTTATATCACCTCCCACTCCCATCACCAACCAGAAGACTTCTCTGGTCTCTACTTCCTCCTCTAGCTACCTCCTCATTTCTCATCTTCCCTTTAAAATCTTGCCATCTCTGGCTCACCTCCTTTCATTGTTTCTCTATTGCATCCCAGTGAGACTTTATCCCCCTTCACTTCACCAAAACTGCTCCTATGAAGGTCCTCTAAATTTATAAATGTCAAAGTCAATTCACAGCATTCATCTCAGTTGATTCATTTGCAGCTTTTGACACAGCTGATCACAAGCTCTTTCTTGAGACATGTTCTTGGCTGTAAGATCCTGTGTTCACTTTGCTTCCTTCCTACCTAACTGGCTGAAGGACCAGAGTGACTCCATTTTTTTACGGGACGACTCTATTTTGTTAAACCCACCTTACTGAGAATTGGCACCATTTCAAGGAGGGGAGCCAGTCATGCAGAAGAAGGTCATAAGACCATCACTCCACCATGGCTGGCCAATGATAAAAAACAAAGGAAATACCAGAGACCTGAAGTAACTTTCTTGCCAATCAGTAAAAGACAACTATGCTTCTTGAAATCTACAGCTAATGTATAGCCACCTGAATGCATTCCTCAGCACCCCTCAACCTCCCCGCCACCAACAGCCAAATAAAAACCCAGTCCGACTAACACCGGACTCTCAACTCTGACCCACTGTGTTGGTGAGGACTGGGGGTCCTGGCTCGAGCCTGAATAAAAGTGACCCTTGTGTGCTTGCATCGGAATCAGTTCCTTGGTGGTCTTTTGGAAATTTCGTGACAGGGCATAACACTGGCCTTTGCTTCTCAGTCTCCTCATGGCCTCAGTTCCTCTGCACTGGAGTGACCCAGCTCTCAGCACCAACAGCTTTGCTCTGATATTCTCATGCCCATTGCTATAGCCATCACATAAAGTCACACCAACTCTATCACACACATACTGGGATGACACAGTGTGTGTATCTCCTGGGTAGACCTCTTTCCTGTACTGCAGATTCACGTTTCCAACAGCTTACGTGTAACCCCTGTTTGGTGTTTAGGAGGCATTCCAACCTGTATATCCAAAGCTACACACGTAATGCTCGCCTCCGATTTTGTTTCTCCTTCTCTCTCTCAGTTTTGTTAATGTTAGGACCATCCCTCAAATTCTTCAGGTCCCAAAACCCAGAGTCACTTTGGATGTTTTCTCTTATATTCACTTATATGTAGGAAAACCATGTCTGTCTGAAGTTTGAGATATACTTATTGTCCTATCTTTTCCCTATGTTTCCTCTATCAACACCCTGGCTCATGTCACCATCTTCTCATTTCTGGGTTATCGGAAGAGCCCGTCTGATTAGCTTCCCTGTTATAGCCTTGCTGCTGCTCATAGTCTAGTTTAGCCTAGCAGCCAAAGAGATTCTGTAAAAGCAGATGTCAGAAATGTAGCTGTTACTGCCCTGCTTCAAATCCTCTATTGGCTTCCAGGTTCACAGTGGGAAAACTAAAGTCATTGGAATGATCCACAGGACTGTATACTATCTGATCCCATTAACTCCCTGTCCCATTGGGTACTAGTGCCATTTCCTGGTTTCCTTGGGTGTTCCTCATAGATCCCAGACACACTTCTCTCATGTCCTCTGTGCAATGCAGTCATCACCCCATCCTTTCCTGCCTTGGGGCTTTTGCATTTGTCTGGACTTCACTTTTTGTATATATCCAAAGTTTGGTCTTTACTCCCTTTAAGTATTTACTTAAATGTTATCTTCTCAATATAGATTTTCCTGTCCATGCAACTTACAATTCCAACATCTACAACTGTCCCCAACATTCCATTTAAAAAATTATTTATTTTGTCCATGATAGGGGGATGGAGAGAGAGAGAGAGCAAAAGAATTTCATGCTGTGATCCTACCTCTAGCCTCAGCCAACTAGAATCATGGGCACATCCATGCCTAGGTCTGCATAGGAGACCTTAGGCAAACCCAGAAATGTCTCATCTGGCTGCAGTATCACGGAGTATTATATTACTGCCACGCCATCATGGCTGGCCCTCCTCCGCACTCTTCATTCCTCATTCCTGTTTTTAATTTCTTTAGAGCCTGTATCACACTGTAACATACTGTGTATTTTATCTTCTTATTTTACACATATTTATTCTCCTTTCCACCAGCCACTAGGATGTAAGCTCTAAGAGGATGATTTTTTTGGTCTCTTTGACACACTGTTGAATTTCTATGACTGAGAACAGTACTTGGCACATAAAGTGGTCAATGCATATTTCTCCAATGTGATTGTCAGACAGAATTTGCTATTTGTGACTCCAAAATGCTTCCTCTCCCTCTTCTCTTGTGTTTCTATTTGACTTCCTATTTCTATCTGCTTTCCTTGTACTGTTCCAGTACCTTGGCTCTCACCAGTGGGGGAGTAGGCAAGGATATCGGTGTTAGTGATGCAAACAGGCTTTGTAGCTCTGGTGCCTCTCTTTGCTAGCTCACTTCAGCATGTCTGTGCAAGCATGTGCTTCTCCACTCAGCCCTCATACCGTCCTTCAGTGATCCTTGGAGACAATTAAATGCTGAGTGTCAGGACCTCTGTGGGAGTTATTTGTCGATTGTTTTCCTTTTTATAAGAAGTAGTAGAGTTAGAGGTGCTAGAACTATGTTTGTGTATATGTATGTATTTTTTTTTAAATTAATAGAATAAGTTTAAAATTTATTTTGAAGAAGGTATCTTTTCTGCTAGCTTTTCATGGACCAGCACCAGGGCATATAATTATGTTTTGAATGCTTGTCTTTGAAAATACATAGCATTTTCATTTTTGAATTTAAAATGATCATTAAAAAAAGATTATGTTCTAATTCCAGGATCACATATTAAGATGAGCATTATGATTTACAAGGTGTGAAGAAGATCAAGAAAGGTCCAAATCACTGATTTGACTAGAATTTCTACACACCTTTAGCAGCTGGCAAAAGGGGGTTAAAAGATAGGCACTTGTAAATGCCTTTTAAGTTTTCCCATCCTCTCACCCCCAAACTGCTACAGAGAATCTGGAAGTTTGTGGCTTTGCTAAAGGATACTGTGGGGAATTAATTTCACACAGAATATTAACCAACCCACCCCCCCCCAAAAAAAATAAAAAAACCTGTCTAGGTGCCTATTCTCCTTTTATTTGCCTCTTCAGCATGTAGAATGACCTTTTTTTAAAAGGGAAAAAAAATATGGGCTAAAAAAGGAACTCAACTTTCACATATTACATGCAATAAAGGAAACACATGATTGCAATGTTCAAGCACATTATCTAAGTAGTTTTAGAGAGAGGAACAGTGATGATTTATGTCTAAGTTATCGTATAAATCATAATTACTAAACTAGAATATTGATCCAAAAATAAAATGAAGGGCAACCTGCATCATAAATTTTATGACTAGGGGTCTGTTATATATATTTCAGGGAAATATTAGGTATAAATTACACAGATGATAACCTTAGATGCATCCTCTTTATAAACAAAAATATAACCATCTATGAAATCAGATTATTGAGCAGGGACTGTTTTAATTCAGAGACAAAATTGAACATCTACTGCAATATATGTATCTGAGGCATAAACATTTTTCAAAAGAAAATTAAATTTTTACTGCAGTGTTATTTCACTGGGATTCAAATTTGGTGACAAGCAAAAAGAACATAGACCCCTATTTCCTGGTATTCTCTACTGTGTTTATGGAATATTTTTATTTTGTGGTGTGGGTTGCATTTTTATTATTTATTTATTTATTTATTTTTGTCCAGAAGTTAAAAATACAGTGTGATATTGAAAGTACATATCTGGGTTTAGGCCCACTTCTGTGTCTCCGTCAGCTCCTTGTCCCATTTCTTATAAGACTGTAATGCACTGACAGTTGGTGTGTATCATTGCTGTGATAAGGTTCTCTAAAGCACTGGAAAAAGAGTGAAGCAGAGAGGGCACCGTTTGGAAGAGAGGATTGAGAACATGGAGTCTGCTTTCGAATCCATCCCTGAGTTATCGCATATGCAAAACACCTTTTTATTTTTTTCATTCTCAGGGTCTGGTTGTTGATTCACAAGAGCTAAGACTTCCTTTCTTCTTGCTCAACCTTATAAAAGGAGATCTTTTCTTGACATGCTGAACATCAGGAAATACAGACAAAAATATATTTTCAGAGTGGTGCAGGTATTTCTATTTTTGTAATTACAACCAGGTTCAAGTCTTATACCGTTAACATATTTTTCTCAGGATTATGCTATGGAATCCAGATGGAGGTGTCTGAAACAAAGACTAAAGGTGACAGACACAGTAAGAGTTTTTCCTTCACTCCATCAGGGGATACTGTGGTGGTCAATGCTAAGAAGACAAAGCAAACTTCATTTGCTGTTCCAAAGCTTCAAGGAGAAGAGGACAGTAAAATATACTCATTGTTAGGTGTAGAGTTTCCAGGGCTGGATATGACCCCTCCATCGAGCTGTATTTGGCAAATTTCAGACCATGGGTAAATTGGGTGTTTTTCATGTTTTTGTACAGCTTGAAAGCTAAGAATGATTCTTAAATTTTTAATTGGCTGACATGTGAAATGGCACAGAATGCAAATTTCAGTGTCTATAAATAAAAATGTTATTGGCACTCAGACATGTTATTTGTTTGTGTATTTCCCGTTTGCTTTCATGCCGCAACAGCAGAGCTGAATAGTTTTGGCAGAGACCATATGGCCTACAAAGGTGAAAATATTTACTATCTGATACTTTATGGAAAGTTTGTGGGCCTCTGGTATAGAGCATAAATTACATAACTCTTCCTTAAAATTGACACAGAAGTCATTTGCAATTTTTTATACTAGTCATAAATACATCTGTACATAGTATAGCTTTAGTTTTGCCATTCTAGCTCTTATGAAAGCCACATTCATTCATATTCTTGGCTGAACCAGAGGCTCAGAAATATATTCACCAGGTTGCAGTGGGATTCTGCCTCCCAGTCCAAACTAGATGCAGCCTAAAGTAAATATTGTCCATACTTATAATATTGATTTGTCTACCCTTAATTTACCATCAAAAGTATAATTAAAGAGCTAAACTATAAAAAGAGTTCAACCAGTAACAAAAAAGATACTTTTGAAAGAAGAGTTTGTTTTTTAAGGGTAAACTTCAATCTCTATTTTACTAGCTGTAAGGATTATGTATTTATGTGGTCTTATTCTAATATAAACATCTTGATTAGAATTTTTGTTATGGTTTACCATTTAAAATTTCTTTGTGTTTTTTGGAGAGCTTTTTGCTATAGGGTGTGTGTGCTCACACCAGTGACACAGAGGGAGACAGAGAGACAGAAAGTGAGAAATCATCCCCCAGGGGAGATGGCCAGGCTGTAGTTCCTTCTCCACCATTCTCCTGTTGGGATTTTGGGCATATATGCACATATGCCAGGTCTGGGACTTGAACCGTGGTCGACTATGTGGGAGTCCAGTGATATAACCATTATGCCATCTGCTAGTCCCCATTTAAAAATTATTTTTTAATTGACAAATACAAATTGTATATATTTATCCCATAAAATATGATGTCTTGAAATATGTATATAAATTGTAGAATGACTAAATTAAGCTAAATAACAGATATATCAGGTACATTTTTCTTATTATGGTAAAATAATTTTATGTAAGATTTAGTTTCTTAACCAATTTGTAAGCATACAATCTAGTACTGTAAATTCTAAGCACTGTGTTGTACAGAAGATCGTTAGAACTTATTCATCTACCAGACTGAAAACCTTATACCAATTGAACAATTTTCACTTCCCCTACTTTCTGCTTCTGTAAGCTTGACTTAGATACTTTGTCTAAGTGAAATCATGCAGTATGGGTCCTTCTATGGGTAGGAAGCTTATCTCACTTAGCATGAAGCCCTTCTGGTTCATCTATGTTGTTGTATATGGTACGATTTTCTTCTTCTTTAAGATTGAATAGTATTCAATTGTATATTGGTGGGAATATGAAATGATGTGTCCACTATGGAAAGGATTATGAAGGTTCCTTGAATAATGAAAAATAGAACTATGTTATGATCCTGTAATCTTACTACAGTATGCAAAAGAACTGAAATCAGAATTTCATTTTTGTTTTTAGAGAGTTTTGCTATAGGGCATATGCGCTCACTGGAGAGATGGAGAGACTGAAAGCAAAAAGTCACTCCCCAGGAGGGATGACCACACCACACTCCTTTTTCCTCTTTTCTCCTTTTGGAATTTTGGGCATGCATGCACATGCACTAACATGAATTTTAAATTTCTGGGTCCAGGACTCAAACTACAGTCAACTATGTGGGAGTCTAGCGATGTAACCATTGTGCCATTTGCTGAAATCAGAATTTCTAAGATATATCTAACACTCTCATGCTTACTGCAGCATTATTTACAATAGGTAAGATAGAGAAACAATCTAAATATCTTTTTATCATTTAATTTTAATTTAGAATCTAGATACTACTCTTTTGAGGAACTGCAGGGGTGCAAACATAGTTTATATAAAGATTCTCTAGGCTATGTCCCTCAGGGACTAACGCCTGCCTTTGCCAGAGAGAACTTTTATAACTACAGTCTGTTTAGGGTAGGTGTAGAGGGAAAGGTACTCTTCCAATTGGAATATTTTACATTTTACTTAGTAGAAGAGATTTCTTTTAAAAAAACAACTGACTTGGTCAGAATGTTTCTCAGAAATTGCTTTTCACAGAGACATCTCCCTTATGTAAAACAAAACCTATTTCACTGGGATCAGCAGATAGCGTAATGGTTATGTCACTGAACTCCCACGTAGTCAACTGCGGTTCAAGTCCCTGACCAAGTGGTTTCATCTCATACTGCATGTGTGTGTGTGTGTGTGTGTGTGTGTGTGTGTGTGTGTGCCCAAAATCTTGAGAGGAGAATGGAGGAGAAGGGATTGTGCTGTGGCCATTCCCCCTGAAGGATGATTTCTCACTTTCTGTCTCTGTCTCTCTGGTGAGCACATGCACCCTATAGCAAAATCCTCTCTAAAAAATAAAATATATATAAAAATATATTTCATCAAGATTTGAATAATGCTGTGATGTAGAAATTTAACTGATTTTATGGCAATAGATACTAGGTTGACACTGCCATGCTGAATGAAACCAGACTGCACAGTGACAAATAGCTCACAGAGCAGGTGTTGTCTACACTTAAATTTGTATATTTCTGTCTTTAGCTGTGTGTGCTCAGACATTTATTTCAGAGTAGCAAATTTTGCCATCTGACATTGTGGCATTGGTGCCATCTGATAAACCTCTCGATGCCATAGTGCTCTTCTGGAATTGTCAGATGGATGTCCATGCACATATAATCTGATATGGAAGTACATATGAAAACCTAGACACATTCGTGCACCAGTACATTAGACCATGGCAAGTCTAATGACTGACGAAACCTCAGAGGTACATGGTCTTAGTCCTTATATAACTTCCCAGTTAATAACAACCAAATCTCCAAGGGTGGAAGGAGGGAGTCTCACCTTTCTCCCAGTCTTGCTTCAGACATACAGAGAGTCGCTAACCTTATCAGTGCTCATGGATTTGCTACTGCTGGACCTTGCCATCAATCATTTCTGAGCCTTCAGTTCTACATTAAGATCCATCACCCAGAGACACTTTAGGTCTAGGTAGAGTCTGTAACTTCCTCTGTACTCGCATATTCCAAAATCTTCTGATTTAAGATTGAAACTAGTAAGAACAGGTTAAAAATTATGAACCAATTTGTTACACTAAGAAGGAAATTTACATACCCTGTTAAAATATACCAGGATTATATCTTACAATTTTTTTCTTTGTAAATCTTTGCTTCCTTGAAAATAACTTCTACTTACATAGTCGCTTAAAGTAAGCACAGAAATGCTGTGTGCTAACTCAATAACTCGAACCTCATGAAACATACTTTAGCAAAGATATACTTGATATTTTGAAGACTCTAAGAATACCCTATACAAGGACGTACACAGAAAATGCAATCCTTTGTACAGAAAAAGGCCCTATTATGAGAAAGGCTTTCTTTATAATCAACCAGGTCCCTTTTGATAGAGTAATAAGGCATTACTCTATTGCCTTATTACAACTATTTTACTAAGCAGAGGCTCTATTTGGTGTTGGCCACTATTATCCCATGGATCAAGTAAAGAGCCAGAGAATCACTTAAAGAAAAAAGAAAAGAACAAGGCAAAGAAAAGAAAAAAGAAAAGGAAAGAAGAGAAAAGAAAAGAAAAGAAAAGGAGAAAAGAAGGAAAGAAAAGAGAAGGAAAGAAAAGGGAAGAAAAAAGAAAAGAAAAAAGAAAAGAAAAGAAGAGAAAAGAGAAAAGAAAAACAAGGCTGTGTCATGCAAGTTGCAGAGGAACCATCTGTATTTACTCCACCACTCCAACCATTATCTCACTTGCATTTAAGCTCTAAGACCTTAAGTTCACTGAATCTCTGAAATGCTGTTTCCAATTCTCAATTTTTTCTCTTCCTAATAAAAATCCTAAGGGATTTAACTTTTTGATTATTCAGAGATTACGGGTGTTGATTCATTCTCCATCTCACTAAGGCTGCTGTATCATAACTTGCTTTTGTCATAACCATGTTAATGTGATCTGCTAATTGATTGCAGTGCTACCTTCTAATTTTCATGCTTAATCATTTTTCCTCCAAGTGTAGAGAGCCTGATCATGTGTACTTACTCAAATTGTACATATGTAAAATGCCATGTTATACTATTATTTAAATGCTTTAAATAATTATTCCTTTGCTAATTGTCTTAGAAAAACAGAACTTTCCACATGTGTTTTGGGTGTCTGTTTCTTGCACCAGCATCTGTCCAATTAATTGTCTTCGTGTCCCTTTTCACAGAGGATAAGGCGCTTCTGAGTCCCTTCAACGTCTTTCAATTGTACACTAGTCTCCAGGTTACTCATCATTACTGCTGTGTCCTCTTGCTGGACTTGTTTGAAATGCCAATTAATAAGCCCACAGTAGACTGGAGTACCTCCTCCATCTCCATTTGCAATGTCATCATTAGAGAAAATAAATTAAAAAACCATAGGACTTTCTTATTTATTTAATGGACAAATACTGAGTGATAAGCATGATGCTTGGTGTTAGACATGAAATGCTCCAATTGCTGGAGGAGAGAATCAGTTCTTCAACCTCGTGGCTTTCAGGATTGGTTAAATGTCAGAATTTAATTGGATTTTTCTGGGTGAAATTCTCATTCATATTCATTGTTCATGGAAGATATTGGTAATTTTTTTTTTCCTACAGCCATACCCTATTCTTTCCTGAGGATGTCCAATTTTGCTAAAGTAGGAACTAATAACTTTCTTTGGGAAAAAAGGTATCTACCCAGTATGCCATGAGATAAATAGCATCTTGTCTAAGTTAATCAAGCCAGTTCCATTGTCTTTGGAAATGAATGGCTTAGGTTGGAAAAGTAAATAATAATTATAATTAACCTTTTCAAAAAGAAAAGTATGTATAGCAATACATAATAGAGAATAACAATCTAATGCAAGTCTTCTTGCTTTTCCTTTTTACTCAAATCATAAAGCAGAGACAATATATTGGGTTAACAAAGCTGTTTAGTCTGTAGGATATTCTGGGAGTCTGCTAGAAATCCATGGCACATGGGGGCAGTGTCCTTTCTTTATTAATTTGGAAGTTGTTCTATGGACACTTAATGCTTGTTAAGGCTTTAGTCATAGGATCTGTCTTCTTGGACCACCAGATGGCATAGCACTCATGTCGACTCTCACATGCCAACCATGGTTCTAGTCCTGGACCTGGTGGCTTGAAAATCATGTTGGGCATGTGTGCATGTGTGCCCAAGATCCAGGGAGAAGAATGGAGGAGAAGGGATTGCAATGTAGCCATCCCCTGCTGTGGGGGTGATTTCTCACTTTCCCTCTCACTGTCTCTATCTCTATCTCTGGTGAGCACACATGCCCTAAGGGGGGGGGGGAACCTTAAACAAAAAATGAAGCAAAACTCTTCATTGTTAAGACGAAAAGAAAAATGACTTTTTAAAGGTTTTCTTTTATCTTTCTTTCTTCTTCTTTTTTTTTTTTTTTTTTTTTTTTTTTTTTTTTTTTTTTTTTTTTTGTCATAGGGCATATCCACTCCTCAGAGAAAGAGAAAGTGAGGTGAGACATTAAGACATTATCTTCTAGGGGTATGGCCTTGCTCTCATCCGCTCTTCTCTATACTCTTGGGATTTTGGGCACATATGCATATGCACCCAGCATGATTCTCAAACTCCTGGATCTGGGACTTGAACTTTGTGGTTGGCCCTGTGGAATTCAGCTCCTTACCCTCCATGCCACCTGCTGGTTCTAAAGTATTTTAAACTGAGCATTGTTTTACATATGACTGAAGAATATAACTGACATATGATATGACCATATTCCCTATTCACATAATCGTTACCACTGCTTCAATTCTGAAGTCTTTTCAGTTTTACCTGTACAAATAGTGTGGTCGTAAAGTGCTTTCACTAATTATTGGGATGGCGGACCAAGAGGACCAGTTAATTTGTTATCAGGGGAGAGCTGGGGTAAATTTTGTTGGGTACATGGAGTCTTCTTGCTTTTTGTATGTATACTGCTATTTTATAGAAATAACATCTCAGCTAAGGAATTTTATCATGTTTTACATTCTTTTTCAATTTCCAGTCCTGGATCTTCATTTACTCCATATTCTGTCAATTAGGAAATGTGACTATTGCTGAAAATGGAACAGAAAGACTGCTGATTTTTATTTTTTAAAATATCCTGATAATTTAATTTATCATGTGCAGCTACAGACGCATTGTTACTACCAGATTTGCTAATATTATCTTTTATTCTGCCACATATCTCTAAGGGGAATAATGGACATAATGAACATTTTCATTATGAGAACATACAGAACTCTTGTAAAATTATGTTTCAGTTCCTTAGCTTGGAAAAAGGAAAAGGAAGGAAGGTTACACTTGCACTGATGAAATGAATAGCTTCCAGTTATGATAATTTATTTTGTAGCACCATTTTGAGAATATATTTTTGAAAATGAGACAATAAATTACAATGAAGTTAATTTATATTCACTACATTATGCAGAATTTTATCATTTTCTTTTAAATAGTATTTTTTCTATTACACTATTATCTCCTTAAAGTTTAACTGTGCCTTTTTGGGGGGTTTCAATGAATTGTCTCTAAGTTAGTATTCACTGCTTAGTTAGCTCAATTATGTTATTATGAAACAAAAAAAAAGAAAGCCTTTCATATGGACATTAAGCAAAGTATATTTTTCTTGTATGGTATTAAAAATAACCCTCCAGTTCTGATATAAAACCAAAATGCACATATTCTTGTTATTTTTTTCTTAGTGATCCTGATGAAAAGGCTTCTTGACATTCAGTAATAAATACGTGAATAAGTCAGACATGTATTCACAGATACGTATATACCAGCTGAACTTGCTATTTAAAGTAGTTAGATTATTTAAGAAATTTTGTGAATCAATAAAATGTGTGGTGAAAAGGAATAAAAAACAACTGCAAACACCTGAGAGTGTAGGAGGGGGGTGAGAAATGGCAGAGTTAGAAATAGGGGAAATATATATATATATATATATATATATATATATATATATACACACACATATATATGAAGCTAGAAGTGAAAACTTATTGACGATAACATGTATGATTAAGCTACTATGCAGTATATTCTAGATGGGAAATCACATTTTGTATGCTGTGATGATACTCAGGGAATGAATGTAAATTAATTAATTAATTAATAAAAATAAAAATGAAAATGAAAATGAAAATGTGAATAAGGGCCAGATAATTGTACAATGGTAAAATTATTCTGTGTGCTCTGTGAGGCAATCTTACATGGGAAGTTTCCTGATTCAAGTCTGGAGACCTCCCTGAGTTGGTTGGGCACACCATAGCCCATGACCCAGGGCTGGCAAAGTGCCGGGGACCAGCCTCAGCGGGGGTGGGTTGACTCGACGGAGGCGGCGAAGGAAAGGAAGACTGAGGTCTCGGTGCCTTTTCATGCACGTCCTCTCAGCCGGACACTTCCCAGAGATCGCTCTCTGAGGAGTGACAACTGTTAGGAATCATCGTGCCTTTTTATTGAAAATGTGATACATGCAAGTGAATGGGAGAGGGGCTACATGTTCTAATTATCAATTCATAAAGTTTTAACAATAGAGATCAAAGGTTCTATTCAGGGTTTGATAAAGGGCAGGACTATTAATCATCGATACAATTCAACAATTATTTGATTGATGTAAGCAAGCTTTTGGGAACTTCTGTTCTGGGAGTGTAGTTTCGGAGAACAGCTCCAGCAGGCAGAGTTAATTATCAGCCAGTACTTGGCGGCAGCAATCTTGCAGTTACTGGTTGTGATTCTAAAAAGGAAAATCTCAAGTACAGACATTAGTTCTTATAAATCTCAATAAAGAATGATATTTATATAATTTTATAGAGATCTAAAGTTTATTTAAAGGAATCCTAATATATTTACCTATCCTGAAAGGGTGAAGTTAGTGTTCACTTGATGAGGGCGGGGACACAGGCTTTTCAACTGGTGGTGAAGTAACTAATGAGTTAACGAAAAACTTTGTGGCACACCTAGGCATTGTATTGTGCTTGTGTTGCCACCATCATGTACCTTGTCAGAACATAAACTACAGTGAGGCGGGGGTGTCCTGGGTGTTTCTGCGTAAGAGATGATTTTTAAGTTTAAATGTGTTTTGAAAGGAAGGCCTTCCGGAGATCAAGAAGAACTTTAGCACACCCTTTGTTGTGTCCAATGAAGCGCTGTAATTAACAGTAAGTGATTAGAGTAAAGGGAGCGGTCGGGGGATTTTGGGGAAATCTTACTACAAAGATGTATGAAAAAATTATATTAATTCTTTTATAGTAATATATCGGGGAGTCAGAGGGGGGTCACTTCCCAGCAAGGCTACTACATTTCCCGGAGCGGATAGCAAACGGCCTTGCCAATATGCTAATTGATCCAAGCTTGTTCCAGGGTCGGGGGGCGTACAGTAGTGGCCTTGCCAGCATACTGAACCAACCGGAAGCTATGCTCAAAGATCAAAGGGCTCAGACGGGTCCTGGAGCCCCACTGGGTTGGACTCCTCTATCTCCCCCTTTTTTATTTTGAAGTTTGAAGAGGTGAATTTCAGTTCGTATTGATGTAATGGCAGAACGAAATTGTTTGAGAATAACTGGAAAGCAAAACAAACATAGGAAGATAAGCCCAAAAAGACTTCCGACCGAATAAAGTAACATAGAGAATGAGTGTCTGGAATTGGTGAATGCACCAAATAAGGAGGACACAATACCATTGGCCACATCAGAGGGTGTTATGGAGTCCAAATGGGATTTGGAAATTTTTGTAATGTCAGCCTGTAATTTTTGTAAGTCTATGGTGAGAGAGTGATTGAAGGCTCCTCTGAGGTGAGATTGGATTTGTTCCCAAGTAATTTGTGTGTGATTGTAAGGTAAAGGAGTAACACAAATCCGTTTATAATCAGCATGACAGGCAGTAGTTAACCGGACTTTAATATTTTGAATTTCTTGTCCTAAGTATATAACTGCTTCTTCTAGGGCATTGACTCTGTCAGCCAGTTGTTGGTTAATTTGTTCTTGTTTAAACAAGGCAGTGGAGACATTAAGGGTTAATTCATTAACATGGGAAGCTGTCAAACAAAGAGAAGGCAAAACTATTTAAGAAATAACAAACCATGTATTTAGGAAAAAACAGGGGGTCTAGTTTGGAAAACTGGACTGTGAGGAAATGTCGTTCCAGGAATATTCTGCTTAAAGTAACTTAGGTAGGTGAATAGAAGGTGCAGTGGCTAAAATTGAATTATTATATTCTGTAAGAGAAAGGAAAGTTAGGGTCCAAGCATCACAACTGTGGTCATCATAACTGGAGGGAAGTAGCTGTCCTGTGGCTAAAGGAGAACCTGAAGATTGGCGCCCAACGTGGGGCCCCCGGCAGATTGGCGCCCAACGTGGGGCCCCCACCAGATTGGCGCCCAACGTGGGGCCCCCGGCAGCAAAGCTGGAGGGTTTGGGGGGTGCAGATCACAATATCAGATCTTGTTGGCAGTGTACTCTCTCTCCCTGTCTCTCTTGCTCACGAACAAAGTAAATAGCCTTTAAACACATGAATGGTGGACCAGTTGGGGGTGTGGTGGTTGAGGTGGTTGGATTCCACAGAGTTGACTGCATAGTTTGAGTCCCAGACCTGGAAACTTGAGAAACACGTGGGGCCCATGTGCATGTGTGCCCAAAATCCCAAAGGGAGAATGGAGGAGACAGGATTGTGGTGTGGCTATCCCCTATGGGGAATGCTTTCTTGCTTTCCTCTTTCACTCTCTATCTCTCTGTTGAGCACATGTACCCTCTAGCAAATTGAACAACAGCAAAAAAATGATGTTATGATCTCAGGATAGAGAGAAAAGATAAAGCCCCAAGCCTATTTATATACATAAAAATTTCATAGAAGGGAGTTTAGAAACTCTCTACTAAAATAATAATGTCTACTCTTTCCTTTTGTGGCGGCAGATGTAGAATTTATTAATTTGTTACTAATGTGTTTTAAATATTTCTAACAAAAATATCACCAGATCCCGATGCATGTAAAGCAATGTGCTTACAAAGCAAATGCATTTAAGCATGATCATGCTGCCTCTTTCTCATCTTCCCCATTTCTCTATCAAGATCTTCCTTACTGAATAGAATATGGAAGCATTATAGCTCAAGGAATTTTACAATTCATCTATGCCACCCCTATACCTCCCACACCTCTATCCATCCATTGCCAGGAAGCAGAGACCCTGAGAAGTACGAGGTTCCTTAGTGATTTAGTAGTAGCAGAGGAGCTAGAACTCCTGGTGTCAGTCCAACGTTCTGAAATGAATATTCCTGAGCAGTCTCAATTCTGTAGGGGCCATGCATTCCATCCAAATGCCAGTATGAAATAAGTTTCCTTTGGAGAACTGTTTGTTTATATAACTTGAGATGCACCACACATGAATAAGTTCTTCAAAAGGTGAAATAACTTCAGACTGGATGTGAACTATAGGATTTCATCTTAAAGCACCAGCTGGCATGGAATTATTGACAGCTCAACCCCTACACCAATATGTTGTACCTTTTTAGATATCACTCAGGGCTCTCAAGACCATGGAGGTCCACGGGGGACTTATTCCTTCAAATCTAGCATTTGAGTATTAATGAAATATATCTAGGTGCTTTGACTCCAACTTTTGAAAAGCTAAATATTAATCCTTATCACCTTATTTCTTCTTTATTCAACAATTTTTTTTTTGAGAGGTTTTTCACTATAGGGAGCGTGCGCTCGCCAGACAGAGAGAGACAGAGAGACAGAAAGCGAGAAATCACCCCCCAGAGGGGATGGTCACGCCGCAATCCCTTCTCCTCCATTCTCCTCTCGGGATCTTGGGCACGCATGCACACGCGCCCGGTGTGAGTTTTAAGCCACCGGGTCCGGGACGCAAACCGCGGTTGACTACGTGGGAGTCCAGTGATATAGCCATTACGCTAACTGCTGGTTCCCAACAATTATTTATTGTATGCTACTCTGTGTCAACAAGTGTTCTAAAATGAAGGTACCCATATCAGTAGATCAAATTCCCTTCTTCTAAGAAGATTACATATGCACTACTGGATTAGATTGAAAAAAAAAAGTATTATTTAATATAATGAAAGGCAGCAATAAGAATTTGGCAAAAGAAGTAGAGTGTTTAGAGGGATGGTGGGCTAAGGAAACGATATAGACCAGGTGGCAAGGGAAGTCCTCTCCAATAGGACAATCCATCAAAGATCCCATTTATGTAGCATTTAGCATGTGCTCTTTTGCCTTATAATTGGTTTTATTCATTCACTAAGTATTTGTGCCCTCTGTTGTAAGGCAGTATGCTTCCTAGTAAAATCGCTGGTGAAAGAGTAGTTGTCCTCATGGGGCATACAGTCTAGTGTCAGAAATATAACATGTGTATAAAAATATATGAAACAAGGCAGATAGTGGTAAGTGTACACAACTAATACCAATCACGTGGCAGGGAGTAAGAAGCTGGAGAGAAAATGAAAAGAACGCTCTTCTGTATTAATCTTATCTTTCTAGCCTGATATTACAAAGGCAGAAATTGCATAGTTTTCTTCTCTGATTTCCAACTTTCATCATGGAGCCTGAGGCATTGGAGCCTTGTTGGGGTTGTGAAAGTTTAGGGTAGATAACTTGTTTCTTCTATCAGTCAGGGACTGCTCTCTTACATTGTCCTGTTGGAGGCAACTCTTCTTATGCAAATTAATCATGTCTAAAACCAAATGCAGCTTTCCCTTTTAATTCTCTTATCTAAGTCTACTGGAGTCTAAATCCTCTCTGACTTCATTCTTTACCTTATTCTATTAGTAACTACATTTTGAAAAGGTGACTTTCTGCGCCTCCCCATCAATCTTTGAAGCTACTAGGGGCACAGAGCAATGAGTATTTAAGAGAGCAAATGAATAAATGAAAAAAAAAATCTCTTTTTGGATACTAAATTTAGCCTGATTTAATTCAGTTATGAAATCGATTTTTCATGACTAAAGGGAACAGAAAATAGGGATAATTTTAAATGAAAAAAGAAGCTTTTAGAAAGAATGTGCACCTTAGACTCCATGATTAATTTTTTTGGACGTTCACTTCTAGTGCTTAATTAGGCAGCCATTTTTTTTAAGCAGGTAAAAAAATAATTAAAAAGGCAACAATAATTATGTGCATAAAATATCCTGTCTATGCATTTAAATACATGCAGCATTGTGTTCTTTTGTGATCCCTTTCAAATCCCAAGTGTCTCATTGTAGAAGGAATCATTTCAGTTACTCTTTCAGTCAAAAGATTAAACCATTTTAATTTTCTGAGGGAAGAAACCCCCAAAGTCACATAGAAGTTTTTAATCCTGCCCTAATATAAGCAGAATTCTCCAAAATGTCTGCCTCTGAGGTAAACAGAATCCATTAAAAAGTAGTTATTAAGCCCTGTGAACAGAAAACAATATTAGAAGCCTAAAAATGATAGCTTTGGGGCAGTGAAACTCATTGGAAGTGGGGTATAGAAGCAGAAACAAAAAAGGAGAAAGATTCTTTAGTATAAAAAAAAGATTATGATGAAAAATATAACTAATTAGCATTTTCATTGTTTCTTTCAATAAAAATCTCAAGAAACTTTATGGGCCAAGACGGGTGATAAAATGAAGCCTCAGGGCAGGCTACCAGATGGAATAATATATACACAATGAAAATATATACAAATATGGAAACTCCACAGTTTATGTAAGCTGTGTAACTGCCTAATCATGGTGTCTGTATATATTCTGTACCACATTTAGTACTTTGGAAGGGTTTAATGTTTAAAGGCAATATAAATGTTTTAGAAAGTACTGTTACCTTACAAATGTGACTCTAAAGTCAAGTACAATTGGGTCAAGCTTCAGAAGTTTTTATGTTGCAAAATAAAACAGATATACAAATAGGATTTTTGTATTGACAATAAGCCCTGTTGAGAGATTATATCTATCAATCTTTATTATGTATATATGTGTGTGTGTGTATATATATATATATATATATATATATATATATGTAGGTATTCAAGAGCTATAGATAAGTGGACTACACACACACACACACACACACTAAAAGAGCCCTATAGAATTCAAGAAATAAAAAAAAAATACCTTTTTATATTACTAAGTCTTATATAATTGAATGCATACAGGAAATGGAATATACGAGGCTTATTTTGATGCTGGCATAAACGTAAATGATGTTTTGGCTAAGGTCAGATCCTCTGAACAATCTCAGAGTTAATATTCAAGAATCATAATGAAGTTTAAATGTAATGCAGTGCATGTGTTCTGTTCTGATAAGGCTTATTATTTTCAATAAATGGAGTGAAAGATCAGCCTTGGTCTCAATTCATAAAAGCCATCTATTGCACTGACAATTCAACAAAAATGTCCCACAAATAAATGAATGTTTCCAATAAAGGATATAGATGGGACACTGATTAAAGTATATGGACTGCTGATTAGTTTCATGAATCCTAAAATAACACTTGCTATACATATTCTTCCTGACCTAGAAAGAAGCTAGAATCCCCTTTAAAGCATAAGCCTACAGAAGAAAATAAAGGAATTAAAGGACTCATTAATTTTGCAGTCTTCTCCTACAAAAGGTTAACTAGTCTTTGAAGTAGCTTAGCTTTTCAAAAGCAAGAATGGTAGGTTTTAACACCACCTATGATCATTGGAGGTGACGGTTGAAAAACTAACAACTTCATCTGACTTAGGCTCTTGATGTCTCTGGAAGGAGAAGATCCTATGTCCTATCTCCTGGATGTTCAGATTTCTGTTAGATTATCACGGGGCCTTTTATAGGTACTTGAGTTCTCACCACCAATTTTAGATGGCCATGGGAACCAAACCTCAGATCCACCTATCCTTAAGTATTGTACAAAAAATAACTCAGCATAGTGACTTTGGGACTCAAAAGTGGTCTGTTTCTCACCTTACTTTCATCACAGTGACCGATTTTCATCAGTATCTCTGCTTATGGGTTCACTCTTCCCTGAAAATGATCCATTTCAAGATACTAGGCTACTCACAGACCATCTGATATCAGCCAGGTAAATGTTTTATATTTTATTTCTTCATTAGATGTCTTCTGGTAGCACTGTCTCTATTCTACCAGGCCCTCTACTTGTGGTAGATTACTCTCTTTATTTAACCCCAAAGATGGTGACAGTCACCCTTTGTTCTTGAACTCAGACAGCCTGATCACTGTCAGAATCTTCAAAAAAGAAAAATGGTATTCAACTTATTGTGAACACATACTTGCTTGGTTTTTCCATTATGGTTACATATTGGTTTCACAGATGCATATTTAATCAGGGTTCAACTTTACCAGTTATGATTTTATGATTTCAGGTTTCTGTCTTTCAATTACCCAGCAAATTGGATTATTTCAGGTAAGTCCCTTAAAAGAAGGCATCATTCTTAGCTCTTACTCTCTACTGTCTAAATAGTAGCTACCCAATTTTTTTTTTATTTTTTCTATCCTGCACGATTGAAATGTTGGATTTGTAAACATTTTAGTCATTTTAAGCAAGGAGAAGAAATGTAAGAAAACAAGGTTGGTTACCATGGCAAATATAGGTACAGCATTTCCCAGGAGAAATGTAAATCACTGATCAGGATTTTTGCTCACTTCTTAACTCATCTTTGATAGATTGAAGTACATCTATCTTAAAATGAATCAGATTACTAATACTCAATACATTATTAAAGAAATATAGAACTTCTACATCCCTTCCTTCTAAAAGGAAGGAATATAGTGTTATGCCAGAGAGAGAAAATACTGTACATATTTCTCTACAAGTTAGAAAGACTAATAACCCACATAGTTTAAAGATAACTAGGAACTAAAATTGGTGTAATTAAACTCAATGATGCAGAGCAGAGCACAGTGGGCCTAAGTGATGCCTAAACTGCAACTAAACAAAGTAAAATATTCTGGAAATGGGTTTTCAGTTAATAAAATTGCCCTCTCCCACTAAATTTAACTAAAATTTCACTAAATTTAGTAGGAAAAAGGAAAGCATTTAAAACGAAGACTCCTAACAAATAAAAAGAAAATCCTTTCAACAATGTTAAGAGAAAAGCATCTGGCTAACTCAATTAAATATAACCACCATTTATTGAGTATCCATAAATGGTAGACCGTTGTTGGTGCCAAGACTAGAACAGAGAATAAGAAGATACTGCATTCAGCTTACAAAATAGTCAAGGGGATAACACCTTCATAGTTCCTTACAATACCGCGATGAATGAGATCACTGAGGAATAGGCAGTGTTAGGAGAGCTCCTGGAGGAACTGTAGATGCTAGTCACATGCAGATAGGTCTGCAATGGAAATAGGTATGTAGCAGATGGGAAGTCTCTCTACAATTCGTTCTTATACATATTTTGGAGACTCAGGCATATGCTTCACATAAGCATGTATTCACCATGGAAAAACAGAAGACACTCAGTACAGCATCACAGAGTTAAAGACCCAAGAAGTTAATAAACTGTAGTAGTGTGAGTAGAGTTGAACAATTTGTACTGATTCTGAGTAACTATTAATAGTTGGAAAAGTTAAGTGATCTTATGAGAAACTTATTAGAAAAGAGATGAGAAAAGAAATTCATATTTCAAAAAAAAAAGCTGCTGGTAGGAAAAGTTTAAGCTTTTTACTTTTTTTAACTTTCTATCAAAAGCTGGGATAAAATGAAGTTTTTGAGAACAGTAACTATAAAAATGCCATGAAAATAAAAATAATTGCTTTTTAAGTGATGTACACTAAAGAAATATTTATTTTGTATTTAATTTTATTATTATTTTTTAAATAAAATACTACCTCTCCTACAAACCTGGTGGAATATAAATAAAATGCAGTAATACTAAGTTTGAGAACTTTGGCCTTATGAGCACACACGGTTGCCCATAAAGCAAGAAGACAGTTTGAGAAACTATAGAACCAGGAATATGTGACAATAAATTACCTTCAGAATATGTTGTATATTTTAAATGAGAGTCAGGATATTTTAATAATTAGAGGGATCAGGATATTTATCAGAAAATATCTAAGTCTAAGATATTCAGACTCATACTGGAACCATGTGTACTATCACCCTTCTGAAGTTCTATGCAAAATTTAACATGTCTATAACTGTACTCAGATTTTTATTCATCAATTTATTCTTCCATCCATTCCATTTGTTGATCTCATACCAGACTTTTAGGCTTCAAAGATAAGATTTATCAAAAACTTTAAATCTAGTGCCTTGGACTTATAAATAAAAAGTTTATTGCAATATTAATTGATAAAAGACTAATCACATAAAATAATTTGGGCTCTTAGAGAGGCAGCTAGTCCAGGCTGGCTGTGTCAGCAAGTTTAATGTCTTCTGAGGCCTCTTTCCCTAGTTGACAATGGCCATCTTCTCACTGTGCTCTCTCGGGGTATAACCTCTGTGTGAGCACCGTCTGGATTCCTGCAGTCTCTCTATTTCCTCTTTTTATAAGGACTCCAGTCAGATTAGTTTAGAGCTTACTTTAATGACCTCATTTTAACTTAAACTCTTCCGTACAGTCCTGTCTCCAAATAGAGTCACATTAAAATTTAAGTTATCAGTGGGTATATTTTTAAATGGTAAGAAGTCCAAGTTGATGTTAGTGCATGGCTGCAGAGGAGTAGAGAAATGGTTGTCGGAATCTAGAAAGCCAACAAATTTCAAGTGTGAAGTGAGTCATAGGCATCGATATTGAAGTCATCTAGAATGATGGCAAAACCTGGTACATAGAAGAGTCTCCTGTGTAGGAAAAGGGTGATAAGGAGAGGAAACTGAAGGACACCCATACTATAATGGCCTGGTTGCCCTGCAAGTGACTTGGTTGTACAGTGAGCTGGCTTGTTTATTTGATGTAAGAAATAGGTATCAAGCAACTCCTGTCTTTATGTCTGCTTTAGCATTTGTAGCACACTTGATGAACAAATTCGAAAGAAAAGTTTCCCTACTTATTTAAAAATGAACACATTTACTTACACAAACATATAGGAAAGTTGGAATGAAAAAATTTATGAGAATGTTGGAACATGGACAAATATTTAAACAAAATTATTATCTGGTTAAAGGCAACCTGTCAGAGACAGTAACACCAATGTTTTATATCCATTTGTTTTAGAAAGTCAGACCACAGAAAGGCTAGAGAAGGGGAGGGGCATGGTTTTGTAGTGAATTTCTGATTTCACATGGGGGTTCAATCAGACCCTTCAGAAGGTTGGCAGTAGCTCTTGACAGTAACAGGAATAGGCATCTCGTTAGCACCAAACCCATGGTCTTATGACAGGCTAAAAATTCACTCATTTGCCATCTTTGAAAAGTTACTAATGTCTGATTTCACATTGTCCAAGGAATGATGAATGAAAACAAAAAGTAACTATCAACTTCTAGAAAATATGAATGGTAAGAGCATGTATTTCATATCATTATATTTGGTTTTTGAGACTGACATAGAAAATAAAAAACTGAAAACTTTACATGATTATGAAAAATGATACACTGGTATAGATAGAAGAGCAAGCTGGAAAAATTTTAGTCAAAACACAAAAATATCTGTGACCTTCTAAGCGCAAAAGGACCAAAGCCCTCCAGTAATAAACATATATTTATTTGTATAGGCAGTAAACTCATCTTTTGAAACACATTCCTTTAGAAATCAATACAAACCTCTCTCCTAGTGTTTTATTATTGTTGTCATGATCTGTTTGGTATATGTGAATTTAATGCTTAAATATGTACCAGAAACATTTCTATAAAAAAAAAAAAGACATTATTCATAGGCGTCTAGCACAGGTTAAGATGAAAAAGATTCTTCCTGACTCTTATCACTGCCACAGATTTCACAGTTTATGGACACCACTGGTGAGATGACTTTCCCTCGGGCAGTTGCTATTTCTGTATTCTACGACTCAAGAAATTCAGAGCTTGAGAAATTGTTGAATGTATTCTTGTCCTTTTCAGGCTTGAGACAGCAACCGTAGACAGTCTCCCAGTGAGTTATCTCTTTGTGTCTCCTTACCTGTGGAGAGGCCTAGTAACTAGAATATGCAGCTAAATAGCCTCTGTTTTCTTAAATTCAGAATACAATGTCAAAAAGATGGTGGAAACAGTATTTCCTCATCCATTTTTTTCCCTAACTATTTGTCTAGATAATTTTCTAGCAAGTTACAAAAACTAAGGGTCACTTAAGTCAAATAAATGTAAACACTATATTTCTGTTTACATACTAATCACCGTAACCTTGGAGAAGGACGTAGACAGAACTCAAGATATTTATTTGTATCCTACATAGAATTTTACTCTTGAACAATTCATTACTATTTGGATCTCATTTTTAAAGATGTACAGTAACGAGGCCACACCATCATTATTTTTTTCCCTCAAGGAAAAAGGAAGGCTGAGTAACTCTGTTTATTAAATCCTATTTACTTAGCTCTACTAAGATCCGTTTTGAGTCTTCATATTTTACAATTATTATGCCTTCCCTAAAAGGAAAGAGCTTTACCAATTCATTTATACATGGAAGTAGGCAGAATAGACTGTTAAGTTTTTCCTTGAGAAGAACTGGTTAGAAATAGAATCATCTATAAAACACTTTAAGAAGGAACAGATCAAATTTTGCAACTGGTCCTAGATAACAAGAAAAAATGCCAATTTCATGAAAAGTAAAAATGAAATAATTTGGTAGTTCTGTCATCATAAATATCAGCGAGCTCTGTAATTTTAATGTGGCTGAAATTGGCACGGGGCATTATTGATTTTCTGTATCATCTAATGGTTTCCTGCAAATATCTTTTAGAAAAGTGCATTATATGTCTTCTTAATCTTTACTCAAGTCATATACAATGAAATCCTATGGAGTACTATTCATTCAGCAGTAAGTTAATGTCATTAAACATTTTTCTATTAAAATTTTATTAGACTTGAACTGATATCCTGAAAGGGATACAATGTAACGTTCAACTACTTTAGTTGTTTTATGTTAAGAAATATTTTAAGAATCAGAAAAATTTTCTAAAGGGACAATTTGAGTTTATTAGAATGTTATTTTTTGGTATTCTTAATGTAGGGATAATTATTTTAAAGACCTGTGGTTATAATGACTTTCCCTTCTCAGGGAATCCCTCCTCTTTTTCTCTCCTAGTGTTTTTCACTGGGGCAAAAAAAGGTATTCTCAGCTCATGACCTATGTGAAATGCATTTTAATTTTGTTTAATTCCTAACTGCTTTACATCTTGACATAGAAGAATTACTGTATCACACGGTGTTAGAAAGATAGGAGATAATTACTGAACTTTATGTTACCATTGATGTGTGAAATTTTTCAAGGAAGAAAATCTATTCATTTTGATAATATAAGCATAGAGGTTAAATGCACCATCTTGTTCTATGAAACATTTACTTACACTGTTTTTCCCTTCTAGTAAGCTGTTATTTGAAAATGGTTCAGTGAATTTTGATTTTATTTTGGAGTTTTAGATGTACAGAGTTTAATATGTGTATGCTTTCTCTGACTTACTTGGGGATAGTAATAAACTTTTTGGCCAATGGGATATTTAATGAACTCTTTTTGTTTCTACTTGAGGCTGCTGGTTAGGATGAGCTGACTTTAGCAGTACATGTCGCCTTTACCTCCTCATCTCTGAGAAGAGCATTTGTGTTTCTTCTGAGGGACAGAAACGGAGAGAGCGGAGTCCAGTGATCTGTCTGGCTCAGTTGTCTCTTTGTTCTCTTTTTAGTTCTACTTTTTTAAGTTTAATAAAGAGACCAGCTTGGGCATATTCATGTCTGCTGAGTAGAGACAAAATGGATTATATACGAGAAGGTTATATATATTTAGTTGAAGAACTCTAAGATTTTTAGATAAAAAGAGAATCATGGGGCTATTTCTCATGCTCTCCAGTATTTCTTTCTCTTTTTTTTTTCTTCTAGAGAGATTTTTGCTATAGGGCATGTACATTCACCAGAGAGACAGAGATAGAGAGACAGAAAGCAAGAAATCTCCCCTTAGGGCAATGACCATGCCACAATCCTTTTTCCTCCATTCTCCTCTTGAGATCTTGGGCATGCATGCACACATGCCCAGAATTAGTTTTAAGCCACTGGGTCCAGGGCTTGAACCACAGTCAATTTCAGTAGGAGTCCAGTGACATAACCATTAAGCTTTATGTTGGTCCCTCCAGTATCTTTTAAGACCACTTTTAAAAACTGAATACAGGTTTGGAGACTCATTAATCTCACCTATTGCAGTGTTGGATTCTTGAGACATACATGCATTGATCTGACCCAGTATTGTGCTTCTTAGATACTTACATGCATACAGTATGGAGCTCGTGTTTTCTCATTTCTTGTTATAATTAACTGATACAGATGAGATAGACACATTAACCCAAACTGGCATTGACACATGGCTTCAAAGACTCTGAGACCACTTTGACACTATATGCAAAAGACTTGATATGTATGTGGATCTGCAATTTTCTGGAGGAGTACATGGCTTTTACTAGACTCTTAAATGTTTCCCAAAGTTCAGAATCTTTGTAAATAGAATACATTATGCTAACTAGGACCTACTGTGTTATCCTTATCACATGTAAAGTAAGAAATCAGTCGATAACCTCTGCTATGATAAGAGTCTGGTTCCACCAGGGAAGAAAGAGGTTAAGCTTAAAATTAATTGGCCTAAGAATTTTATAGCTAAGGTGGAGGCGGTTGACTGAAGTTTAGTTGTAATATGTTATGTTTTTTTTTTTTTTTTGGAGAGGTTTTTGCTATGGGGTGTGTGCACTCGCCAAAAAGACAGAGAGAGACAGAAAATGAGAAATCACCTCCCAGAGGTGAGGCCATTCCGAAATCCTTCCTCCTCCATTCTCTTCTTGGAATCTTGGGCACATACGCACACACTCCCGGTGCGAGTTTAAGCCACCGGGTCCAGGACTCGAACTGAGGTCGACTGCATGGGAGTCGATGTAGCCATCACGCCATCTGCTGGTCCCTCAGTTATAATGTATTATCTTTGTATGAAGTCCTTTGTATAACCTACAGTCTTCTTTCCCTATCTCTGAATGCTTCCTTCTCCCTTTCTTCTCGCCTTTTCCTCAATTGTTCTTTTCTTCTCCCTCTGTGTAGCCAAAAAGGATCAATTATAGAATTGTGACCTCTTGAATAAATTTGGCACGCTTATTCTTAATTTCCTAAGTATTGAGGTATTTCTTTTATTTTTTTATTTTTCCTTCGAATTGTTTAGAGAATATATGAGTGGCAAGTAGAAAGAGGCAGATTGAAGCATTATCCTTTGATGGAGTTTGTTGTTTCAGTGGAGGGGCCCAGCAGTTAGAAGTTAAGCCAGCTGGGCTAATGTGCTAGCAGTTTGGGTTGTGTCCAGATGGTGGGCCTGAGGGATGCTCCTCTAATAGCTTATGCATGCCTCACAATTTGGACAAGTAACAAGAAAAGGGCATCATTTTTACTTGTGCCTGTGCTGATTGTTCCTTGAGTAACCAGGGAGGTAAACTTCTAAGCTGAAACTTTTAGAGGTGACTTAAGGTACCATTTACAGTCAATAGCCCTCTTTTATCAGAATTGGATTACTTTCCTACTAGATTATGAAATAACATGTCTTTTACAGTAGTATCTTTAGAAACTAGCTGGGTTTGGGGCTGGCAGGTGACATGGTAGTTAAGGGCACTGGAATCCCACATGGCCAACCATGGTTTGAGTTCCAGACCTTACGGCTTACTTTCTCACTTTCCCTCTCTCTCTCTCTTACTCTGCCCCTTTCTGGTCGGATAAAACAAATGAATAAACAAATAAATGAATAAAAAGTTAAGTAAATTCTTTTAAAAAAAGGAAACTAGCTGGGTTCTTGACACAGAGCAGGTACTAAAAACTGACTCACTGCATTGCTCCTTCCTATGTGTCTGGAATTTACTTTTTCTCCTCATGACTGATTTCCAGTACTATAGATCACAGTGTTCTTTAGATCTTGAATATCTCCCCAACCTCACAATATAGCATACTTATAATCATAGTCAAAATTTATCAAGTTGATTGATGATTAAAAATATTTTATAAAATAATGCTGCACTGACATGATGCACTCAGATGTAAAGAATTGTCAAACTTGCTTGACTTTAAAAATAAAATCCTTCACATTTTCTGATTCGATTGAGTTACATATAATAACAGATTGATTTACATATAATAATAGTTTGACTATATTATATAATTTATGTATAATAATGGATTGATTTATATATAATAATAGTTTTTTTTTTAAATAATTCTTTTCCTTTAGGGGACCAGCAGGTCGAGTGTGGTTAAGGCGCTGGATTTCCACATGGCCAATGACAGTTTGAGTCCCAGACCTCGTAGCTTGAAAATCATATCATTGCATGTGCGTGTGTGTCTAAAATCCCAGGAGGAAAAGTGATTGTGGCACGGATATACTTTGGGGGGGTGATCTTTTCACTTTCCCTCTCTTTCTGTTTCTCTCTCTCTCTGGTGAATACATGTACCCTAGGGCAAAAAACAAAAACAAAAACAAAACCCCAAAAACAAACAAACAAAAAAACCTTAAAAAAATTATTTCCTTCACCTGGTTTTATTTTCTGATTAATCTGAATTTTGTCTAGTCAAGAACTTAATATTTAGTATATTGAGTTATTTGAAAAATATTGACCATATTGGAAATATTACCTCTAATTACTAATGAAGCAACTGCAGATTTAAACTTGGTTTGGTGTGTTTGCTTATGGATGACTTCTATTTGCGATTTGAATAATGTGCTTGTAACAAACAGATACCATGACAAAAAGATCCAATCTTGTTTGATTATTGCAGAACTATTTGAAGAAAAAGAGATGGGTTGTGTGAGCCAATTATCGTAAAAAAAATGGAAAGGAAATGATTCCAGCGATTTCTTTTAGATTAGTAAAAACAGCACAGAAAACCTCCCAATTTCCTTTCTTCCTCCTTAACTAATTTTATGTGTTTTTTATTATTATTATTTTTTTTTATTGCTAACAAGACCTCAGGAAAACACACACCTTTCCTTCATACCCTGAAGGAATAAAAGCTGTTGACAATATTTGGAAGAAAATGAAGGATTTGAATCTGTTTTTGTATTATGCAAGTATGTAACTCAGTAAAATAAAGCTAGTTAATGAGGAATTAACTCAATTTTAGACACTGAAAGTGCATTGGTATATCAAGTAAAGTTGTACAAATAAAACAAATTAATCAACAAATTAAACTTGTGTATTGCCTAGGAGTCAGGTAAATATGTCACATTCAACTTAAATATCTGGTGTTTCAATGTAGAACTATATATAGAGAAAGAAGTGTCAATTCATCAACTAATAAACTATTTTAGCAATTATTGAATGGTTTGTTTTATTATGATGATACACAAAGGTTATTTCCTTTTACTCCATCACCTCTTAAAAATCATTTGTTTGTACTATAATCCAAGTGGAAAGAAATAATTAGGTTAATAAACTAGGGTGCCACTGTCATCCACTCAAAACTCATATTTGCTGGAAAGATTATTAGTATACTGGGTTATTATATGTGTGTATGTGTGTGTGTGTGTTTAAGAATTATTTGTTTAATTTTACTTATTATTTTTAAAATTTTGACCAGAGAGAAAAAGAAAGTGAGAAAGCAAGCTGGCCAGTTTGAGACTCAAACCGTGACCGCTTACGTGGAAGTCCAGAACCTTAACCACTATGCCACCTGCCAGTTCTAGGGCTCTTGTGTGTGTGTGTGTGTGTGTGTGTGTGTGTGTGTGTGTTTGAGAGACTTTTGCTACAGGATGAGTGCACTTACTAGAGAGAGAGAGATGGAGAGATAGAAAGTGAGAAATCACTCCACATGGAGGATAGCCACACCCCAATCCCTTCTCCTCCATTCTCCTCTAGGAATTTTGGGCATGCATGCACACGTGCTTGGCATGAATTTTAAGCCACTGGGTCCAGGACTAAAACTGTGGTTGACTATGTGGGAGTCCAGTGATGTAACCAATATGTCATCTGCTGGTGCTGGTTTTTGTGTTTTAAAATCTGATTAATTAAACCATGTCATTATGGATCTTATAAAACAAACAAATAAAAAAACAAAAATATGATAAGCCAGAATAAATTACAATTAGATATATTTGATATCCTTGAAGATAGATAGCTTTATATTTTAATTTTCACAGGATGAGGTCTAGGACTCTAAGATGTTAACTTGTTAAATATTCTTCTACTACTTGGTCTTAATATTATGGCAGAGTTTACCTACCTCCAAAGAGCTCACCTACAGATTTCTCAGCTCAGAATAATCACTGCATCACTAATGTGATAGCTAAGGCTTCTGGAAAGCCATAGATGAAACATTGAGTCTTAGCGTTAGAGCTGGAAAGAAACCAGGGGTTCATGCATTCTGTTTTTTCACCAACATAAATGTCCTTGGCAAATGTTCTTGTACTTGTGCTTAAAAACCTACAGTGAGAAGAAACTTAGCATCTCCAAATATGGGAAACTCTTTCTTGGCTAGTCTAATTAAATCATTATTATCTTTTATTTATTTTTAGTTTAGTTTATTTTAGAGAGATTATTGCTATAGGGAGGTGTGTGCTTGCCAGAAAGACAGAGAGAGACAGGGAAACTGCAAATGAGAAATCACCTCCCAGGGGAAATGGCATGCCGCAATCCCTTCTCCTCCATTCTCCTCGGAATTTTGGGCATGCATGCCCATTTGCCCAGTGTGAGCTTGAAGCTGCTGGATCTGGGACTCAAACTCTGGTCGACTGTGAGAGTCCAGTAATGTAACCACTATGCCATCTACAGATCCCTAATTATTATCTTTTGAATGTTAATGCTAAATATACATTTCTTGTTTATATCTTCCTTTCTCTCTTCCTTCTTCCTGTCTTTCCTTTCTTCCCTTCTATTAAATATTGGACTGTAGGAAATGTCATGATGCATTTTTGCATAGAAAAAACAGAAAAATGCATCGTGACTTAATGACTTTTCCAGCAACCCAGTAAGTTACAAAAATTCTACATGGGCTAAGGCATGGTGGCACTCACCTGGGGTCCTAGCTACTCACGAGGCTGCAGGGGAAGGATTGTGACACACGTCCTCATCAAAGTAGAAACAAAATAAAGACAAAACAATTTCACCATGAATATAACAATGCACCATAAAGTACAAGTATACAAATTTGGATCTGTTTTGTGGTGATGTAAGGTATATGTATAATGCCTGTATTTAAAACTCTCAAAGGCTAGTTTATAAAGCACGTTGATCAAAGTAAGCAAGTAAGTGGGTGTGCCAAATAAGCAGAAATAGCTATTTCTAAAGCAAAGATATTTATGATGGTAAAAAAAGAACACCCAACCAATCAACTAACCAATCAACTAACTTAAAAAATAAAACCACTAATGCAATAGTAGAAAGTGCCTAAGATCAACCACCCCGGCTTCAAAGTGTATGCATGTGTGTGCGCACATGTACATGTAGGTCTGCTTGCATGTGAGTGTCTGTGTTGGAAAGGCAATTTGATATTGAATGGAAGGACAGTACACTAAGCCATTCAAGGTCAAGTAGACATCAACTTCAATGCTTAGACACCTGTGAAATTAAATGACTTCCAGTTTAACATGTACTATCACGTTACAAATTTACCCTTCCAAATCAAAGACCCTAGAATAATAATTGCATCACTGTGTAGAAGAGCTAAAAGTGCTGTAGAGGTTTAAAGCGTGCTGAGAAATGGTCAAGAACTGAACTGCTGAAAGACAGGGAAGAAAATATACTCGAAGGGCTGGAAATCTTGCAATGTGTGTTCTCACTACAACCTCTCTTATAGCCAGATTATCCTGGAATTTTTTCTAGGACATAGTATCAAATGAGAAACACATGTTATGTCACAGAAAAATAATGATGTATTAGTAATCAAATATCATATATAATCACATTTTTCGGAGCACAGAGAAAAATAGTGAAATTTAAATATGGATAAGTTAATATTGATTATTTCAGAGAGACAAAACAGGAGAAGATGGGTAAATGATTAATTTTTTTCCTCTTAAATTGTGTTTATACTGTGGTATTCAGCTTCCTTTGCTCTTGTCATTAAGCAATTCACTAAGTTAAGGAAAGTGGAAGTTTAAAGTTTTCATAGTTCTTCTTAAAGTTCCATTTATCATAAGTTAGCAAAATGATTATAAAATTGGAGGATCGTCATGAATTGCATGTGTGTGAGTGTGTGTGTGTATGTGTTTTAGAGGTTTTTTCCCTTTAGGCATGTGCGCCCACCAGAGAGAGACAGAGACAGTGAGAGGGAAAGTTAGAAATCACTCCATCAGTTTGTGGGAGTACAACAACATAATTGGTATACCATGTGCTAGCCCTGAATTGCATGTTTTTTTTTTATTACTCCTTTATTTCATACAATTTTTAAGAAATGTATAGATTAAACAAGTAGGGCTAACTGCTTGCTTGACCTTAATTTTATTTTCTTATTGCAGATTAGTGAACTTTGATCAGAAAATGATCTCATTTGTAAGCCTGTCCTTTCTGCTAATCTGGTTAATTGAAGTAGAGTGAAAGTGGAGTCCAGTAGTAAGAAAATTATTAAGTGTTTATTTCTCTAAGGCAAATACTCATTGAGTGCTTCAAAAAATTGGAAGAGTAGAAATGAAATGACTTCTAATTTAATATGTTCTATCACATGCTACAAATTTATCCTTCCAACTCATATTGCAAGTCAGATATTGGTCTAGAGAAACTTGTTCTGTCAAAGAGAGTCCAGGACCAAAGTGTTTGAAAGGATTCCTGATTAGTAATGAAATAGTTCTAGATATGTTCCTGGTTAATCATCCTTGTAAACAAATAAGGGTGAAGCTTTTGCTAAAATCTTTTCTTGGCTTGAAAGCATTCAGATGAATCAATCAATGTGTTAGCAGTTATTCAGTGAGTTAAAGTCTTTGGAATCCTCTAGATTCATCCATTTCATATCTAATGACATGATCTCACTGTTCTTTATGGCTGAGATCTAATGCTAAGTTGAACAAGCTAGACTATGAAAGACAAACATGGTATGTCCTCACTTAACATACATGGAATATCTGCACTCTATGGCAGATATTGAAATATTCGAACACGCAGAAGTAGAGAGGACAACTGCAGATACCAGAGACAACAAGGGGAAAGCAGAGGAAGGGGCTCAGGAAAAAAAACATGTAACAGACACAGGAATCCATGTAAACAAAGCAGAAAGAGTTTGAAATGGTATACCACAATGGAGTAAAAAATGAGCTTTGCTAATCTTAATCATGTATATATCTAAACAATTAGCAGAACAAAAATGAAGGTGCACAACGTAACGTAATGTTCTTTGATGAAGATGATGAATATGGTAATATCCTTGATTTGATTATCACACAATGTATACATGCTTTGCAAAACCATATTGTACAACAATTAATTGAAAATAAGAAATTCTAAATAAAAAGATGTTTAGTGAGGAAGTTTTTAAAACTCTTTGGAATCTATTGAAAATGAGCAGGTATCAGAAATCAATCAGGTATGGATTTTCCTTTGACCTTTATGTTCCAGTTTTGAATCTTTTTTTTTTTTTTTTTTTTTGCTATAGGGCGCTTCTGCTCGCCAGAGAGACAGAGAGACAGAAAGCAAGAAATCACCCCTCGGGGGGATGGCCACGCTGCAATCCCTTCTCCTCCACTCTCCTCTCGGGATCTTGGGCACGCACGCACATGTGCCTGGCGTGAGTTTAAGCCACCGGGTCCGAGACTCAAACAGCGGTCAACTACATGGGAGTCCAGCGACATAGCCATTACACTAACTGCTGGTCCCAAATCTATTTTTTTTTATGAATTTTTTGCTTTGTTAGTTGATTTGGTCCATAAGATGCATTTAATTTAGGTGGTTTTATTATCTGAGGTAAGAAAGGCGGAAAGAATTTGGATGATAATCTCATCTTCATTTTAGGAACAACAAAAAAAACTGAAGAATAAATATTTCTATTTGTTATGTAAGCTCAGCATGTCTCCCCCCCCCACATCATAAATAGCACATAAACTTTATTTTCTTCCTAAAGCATAGCTATCACAAACAATAGACCGATTCATTGTGTGGAATTGTGTCACAAAGCATGAAACAAAAAAGTGGAACGTAATCATATTATTAAGCATTGTTTATTTTAGAGATATTCTGGGATTAGATATGGCTTAGTTATTCAGAACTTTTTGATAATCAGATGATCATTGTTATAATGAGACTTTTACCTGATTAAAAGTAATACTATTATAAATGCTTGAAGGCATTTAGAAGATTGGATGCCTATTTAAGTAAGTTTTAGAAAAGACGCATCATCTCAACCTTCTCCTCAGCAAACACTGTATACAACAGGGAACATACTACAGGGAAGGAAGAATTTTACCTCTCCCCTCTAACAGTTTTTGGTGATAAAGCCTATTAATAAATACCAATATAATAGATTGAAGAAAGAGGTGCCGTATGAAAAAGTAACTACAATATGTGAAGAGGCTAAAGGAAGATGAGAATGATTTTAACAGTTTGTACAGAATTCTCAATCTCAACTTTTCATCTTTGATGATGAAAATGTTACTTTCCTTCTGTTATAGGAAAGCTATCTTTTATATGTGGATTTTATCTACTTTCAGGGGTTAATAAAAAGAAGGGTCATGGCATCTTGTTTTGTATCTTCTAGATTTTTTTTTCTATTTTTAGCTCAAAATAATCCTATGCCAAGGTGACATGTTTTAAGGTGGCATATTCTGCCATCCTTTTACACTCTATAGGCAGTGTCTTAACACTGCAAAAATTTAAAGTGCTTAAAGACAGAGTAGGTTATTATCATAAGAGATTTTCATTATATTACTGAAAATTTTCAGTTATCTGTCAAGTGTAATAATTAAAGATGTCCTCCACTGGAAGCTTGGGCACATCTTGTAGACCTGCTGCTCAATTTTCTTCTTTTCTGTTGTTGTTTGCTCATCACTCTATGTCTCAGAAGCTTGCAGACATGATTATCATTTCAAACAAGTCCTTAGAACATTTAGTGTAAAAATGAAATAACAGTAAAGTGGACGAATATGGAAGATTTACTGCTGAGTGAAGCACGGCAGGCTATGAAAGAGAGACATTGTATGTCTCCACTTAATATATACCGAGAGTCTGCACTCTATGGCAGAAACTGACAAAGAATGTAGAAGCGTGAAAAATGATTATGGACACTGGAGACAGGATGAGAAGAGGGTGGGAGATGGAGGGTGAGAGAAAAGGAATCAAGGAGAAAAACAGAAGGAAAGAAATTTGAGGGACACAGAAATGGAGGATTGTCTGTTGATGGTAACATGTATGATATCTTCAACTGAACTGGTGTGGAGTTTGTCCATTTTGAGTAAATTTATTTTACAAGCTATAGTGATGCACAGTAATTAAATGTAAAAAATAAATTAAATAATAAGAAGAAATAAGTTAAACTGCTTCTTGACTGCATAGTATTAGAGGAATAAAGGTTTTTGTCCTAATCAAGGAGCAAGAAAGAAGACATGGGTGTTAGGAGAGTCAACCCTCTGCTCCACTCCTGTTCTCTCATGCCATTATTTGGGTTTAGATATTTTAAGACCACTCACATTTATAGACTGTATTACAGTCTTATCTACATATCACTTGAGAAACTTTCCCATGCAAAATAGAATTAAAAGAAAGCAACACTTTACACTCTTACACCCTTCTCAATTTATAGGGGAAAAAAAACCACTATTGGATGGTTCTTTTTTAAACGCTAGGAGATAAAAAGCTACATAATAGAAACTTCTTAAAAATAAACAAATCATCAAATCTAGTCCAAGAGCATTGTATTCTTTGATTGAAACTACAGAACAAGAACAATATCTTCTTTCCAAAAATGTTTTAATGACTGTATACTAATACCAGTGAAACTTTCATGTGCAAGCAAGAATTAATTCATATAACAATCTGTGTTTGCACATTTGCATATAATGGTTTTTCACGGTTATCCTGCCAGCCCTATACTAACCAATAATAATGGCATGGTTTATGTTTTTATAGCAAATTAAGGCTAAGCAAACTTAACGTAATAGTTATTTCTATTGAAGTCCAACCAACTGGAAAGACATAGGAGGTCAAAATATGTAGGGAAAACAAATGATCCATTCTTAATTGACCATTCCTTTTTGCTTTTGCTTTTGTTTTATTTAGAGAAAAGAAAATTTTCTTTATTAGGAAGCTCTCTTTACATGATCATTGTTCCTCTTTTGAAAATTAAAAAAGAAAGCATGTATATATTTTAACCAGAAAACTGAATGTACAATGGTCAGCGCTTTTAAGTGGATGAAAAGCTTCAGAACTGGCCATCAGAGACAACCCTTACTTTCTTTGTGAACATCAGTTACCAAAATTTTAAAAATTAGTAGAATCTGAACAATATATTTAAAAGTATCAGTATAGCATGCTCAAATGTTGTAGTAGGAGGCAAAACAACAAGTCAGTACATTTCTTGTAACATGATATATCAGTAGTGACCATCCACAATATCTTATCCATATGAAACCTTCAGAATGTCTATGGGTTGATGGTTTTTGTTACTGTTGTCTGAAACAATTAGAAAAACCCAAAATTACATTTTTTTTTGCTATGTTTGCCACGTGAAAATTAGTTTTCTATTAAATAGAATTGACTCACTGGACTGACATAAAAGAGCTGCGGCCAAATTACTGTCTTCTCATGATATGCAATCAACACTACAACATTTTAATTATAGAAAGCTCTCACAATTGTAATGTAAATATATGAGGCAACCTTGCATTTATTTGTCTATCATTTTTGCCATCATACATACAGAATCTAAAATGTATCACATAATTCCACAAACAGCACTTTTCTCTAGGTAGCATATTTGATGTCGCCGTGCTTGTTGGATTAAGGTCTTTGGTCAAGGAGACTACATGGTTGTGTCATCAGTAGAAGCAGCTGTGGCTCAGAGTCAACATTCATGAAGAGTTTGGAAGCTGGAGCTCTTCCCTTCAGCTCTATTGTGGGATAAGTGGTAGCCTGGATCCACTCAATCTAGAGATAAAACCCAAAGACTTACCATCTATCTGCACAGCTGACGACATGGAAGGATCAGAGAAATCTGAGAACTCTCTCTTGTTTCATTAATCTTGTTCCCATGTTTTGGTGACATATTTGCCTCTTTTCCCTTTACTCTCCCAATCCCTGAATTTTAGAGACCTGAGTCTTTCTTATTCTCTAAATCTCTAACCATAGCAACAATTATTTTGTTAGCCCCCCATTAAGGATTATTACATACCAGTTTAGAAGTTCCCAATCCTTGTACATAATTACCTCTTTTACCAGTATTTAAGTTTGTAGTAGGTTTTGTTAGTCTTGCTGGTTCAAAACTATCTTGCAATGCTTATCATGTGCTTCACAACTGTTGAGTGAATGGGTAAGTGTTTAAGGAACACACCTCCAGTTAAAACAGTTTATTGCCTTGTAACGGTAAGTTAATGTAAGGCAGTAAGATGATTATAATAATGATTGAGTGTGTTGGGGCTAGCCATCTCTCAAGTGGTAACTACCTATTTGGAGATAAAGAACTAGGAACTTTTCCTCTTAAGGTTTGAATGTCAGAATGTATTATAATGTTTCTGGTGTGGCTAATCACTTAATTTTCACATAATGTTATGGAAAACAATCATGGTTGAAAATAAAGTTAAGAAAACTGGTCAAATGACAGGAAAATAGCATTTAGTTCCCATCTACAAAAACATGTTTGGTTGTTAAATAAAGTTCATTTCAATCACATATGTCAATGGTTTATCATTTATGCCTAAACCCCTTGTCGCTCAGTAGATATTACATGTGAGTATTGTAGGAGTAAATGTATTTGATTAGCAAAATGAAATCACAAAATGGAATTTGTCTGCTTGCTTATTTTAGGGCTTATTCTGTATGGCGGCAGCATATAACCAGTAAAGTACATGAATATAGGAAGTTTTCTAGATGTTGGAGACAATAGCATTTATGACTATCGCTATTGCTAGCTTCTCCTCTTAGAAAAATGTTACCTCTTGTCTGAAATATCCAGAACCCATGTGAAGTTCTCTTCACTTGAGGTGAAATAGATATATTGATCAAATGCTTGTGGAAATGTGGATTAGATGTTAAATTAACCAGTATCCAGGCCAGTTAGCTTCTCTTAGTTCCATAGCAAGTTTAAGAAAAAAAATTGAACAAAATCCTTCAGCATAGGTCCTATGAGTCAAGAATATACCTAGGTAATATAAGTCTGCATAAAGCTATTCACTACTGAAAACCATTCACAATGGAAAGTACATGCTTAAAAGACATAAATTAAGAGCAAAATTCCCTGCCTATGAGCTATAGGGCCAAATGAGAGCCGACACCAGAAAGGCAGGGGAAAATTACATACATGTTTTTTTTTAAAGAATTATTTTATTCAACTGTATTTATGTATTTAAATTTTACCAGATTGAGAGAGAGAAAGAGAGAGAGAGAGGAAAAATGAGAAAGCAAGCCACCAGGTCTGGGACTTGAACCACGGTTGGCCATGTTGGAGTCCAGCACCTTTAACCACCATGCCACCTGCCAACCCCCATGTATGCTTTTATAAATGCCTGTTTTTATATCTGTTATGAGCAAAAATATTATCTCTCTGTTTCTAATAACATTGGTTCCAATGACCATTAACCATTTTTTACTCAATTTTTCAAAATGACTTTGGTCATTTTAGTATATTAGAGATGAACAATCTTCTCAGAATTAGCACTAAGAAGGCACGAGTCTTCTATGCATATTCTATGCATCTCTGGTCCTGTAACAACATCTCCTCCTGCCACATGCTTAGAGCTGCTCATTTCTCCTACATGAAAAGCTTCCAAAAAACAGAGTGAGTGCCTCCACTCTTTTCTAATTGATCTGTGTGAGAAAGCTATTTCCCTCTGCCTTTTTGGCAAAAAGAAGTTTTCTTGGGATGTGAGTTTGCTGCATTTGCATGTGTGGCCCAGAGGCCTCATACAGTCTCAGCTGGATAGGTCCCTTGGAAAGGGAAATAGCTAACATATCACATTTTATGATGAGGCTGCCAGATTGTTGTTCCCCTTTGTACACCTCCTAGTTGTTCTGCACGAGAGACTCCCTAGGGTGAATGGGAGAGATAAATGAGGTGTTGAGGGGAATGATAATGTTGCACAAGGTGAAAGGATAAAGGAAAAGTGAAAAACATTCCTGCTTAGCCACAGGATAAGTCATATTAATTAGTCTGTATATGACACAACTCCACAAGTGGAAATGAAATTTATGAAAAGAGATTCATAAAATGGATACACCTCATAGATAAATATCACTTGAATGCTACACTTCACAGCTTTCTCACATTGTATAAAATTACTTCATTATTCATGACCTTATTAAAACACATTATAGATACACTAGGATATGAATTCTAAATACTTAATCTCTGTATGCTCTGTGTATTTAAAAATATAATGAAAAATCCATTTCTACCATTTCAGATTTAGACATTTGCTTAACAGTGACAAATTATGAAAGGAAATAGTCTTCTATGGTTCATTTGGTAAAATACCTTTGAGTCAAGTCTAGTTCCTAGTAATGTAAGGAGGCAGTGTTATGCATAATCTAAAAAGCATGAATACACGATTGCTTCTAGAATATATTCTTAAATGCTTGATACATGTTCACCTTCTGAATTTTGCTTGGCTTAGGATATTTAAAGCGTTACATTTATAAGTATACTGCAATTAATGGCCAGGAAACCCAGGCCAATTATGGAAAGATGTATATGTTGGTATAGAAGTCCTTTTAGTATAAAATAATGATATAGATAATCCAAAAATGGATAAAAGGAGTTAATATAACATTAAAAGTTTCCCCACATTGTTAAAATACTTCTACAAAAGCATGGATATAATTTTAAACAAAAAAGAAAAAAGGAAATTTATAGTTTGAGTATACACACAATCAAGGCATGGCTTGTTTTCTTTTGGTCTCTATGACTAGGCTGGTTATATATATATATAGATAGATAGATAATCCCAATCATATTTATAGTAAAATAATAGTGCTTGTATTCTAGTATTTTTATAGCTACAATGAAAGGCAGGTATTCACTCACAATAAAGATGTGAAACCCAACTATGAGGTACATCTGTAGCAAGTTGCTCTGCAAAGCTGGAAGCCATTCAGAAGACTAGGGTTCAATTCCCATACTGACTTGTATATACCAGCCACACCTGCATGCTGTAAGCCTGACTGTCTGGGAAGGATGGAAGAAGGATCATGGTGTGAGACCCTGTTGAGGTTGCTTCTTTCCCTCTCACTGTCTATCTTTCTCCTGAAAAATAAATAAATGAACTAAAAAAAAAAAGAATTGAATTTATTTTCTTTTTCTTTCTTACTAGTCTTTTTATTATTTTTTTTAATGATTGTGGTGAAAAAATGCACCATGAAAATTTTCTCTTAGTCATTTTCTCTTAGCACTATTGACTATACAGTCAATAGTGCTCCTTCCATTGACTTTTCAAAGGTGCTCTTCCAAGTGTCTGTAAGAGAACTAGTAGGTCAGGAAGAATCTAGAACCAAGTTCTAAGTTGACTTTGTGCATGTGAATTTTTCTAGAAATATTTGAGCACCAGGATTTTCAGGAAAGCTCAATGCCCCTTTAAGAAATGTGTTTTTGCTATTAATATATTCTCCTTAAAGTATTGTATATAAACAATTTTATCAACAAACTAGAATTATATTTCTTTAAGATATGCTTATATCAGCATTGTTTCTCTTGTGTGATGAAAGGAGTAATCACTACAGTACAATAATTATCTTTTTTTTTTTTTCCCAGAGAGTAATTAGGAATGCAACCCTGAATAAGTAATGGTGTGTAAATTACTGCTGGCGTCCCAAGGATCCACCATCTCACACATTCTTCTTTTCTAAGGTTTTTTCCCTTTGATTATTATGCCTCATTTATGCTATTTATGCTATCAAATATAGGATTCATCTTTTTTTTATAGCTGACACTGCCTCTTTTGGAGTAAAGTAATTGAAGTTTATCTACTTCCTGAGGGAGAAAGTAATTTAAAGAATTTAAAAAAATATTCTCTCTCTAGAAAAAAACTGAAATTTTTCTCTATATAAATATGAAAATGGATTAACAAGGATAACCTTTGTGGATTTACAAGAAAACTTTCTGCCAGTCAAGTATTAAAAATACATTTTATGTGAATATTCTGTGTTTAGCTATTTCTTTTGCTAATTCGTTGAATGTACTTTTGAATACATAACACATACATACAGGTAATACATACTCATAAAATCATGTTCAAAAAGAACAAGGATATATAAAATAAGTGAATATTTTTGTCTCATCTCCTTTCTCAGTGTTATAGTGATTATTTCTTGTGATCCTTTAAGAAATAGTTTATTTGTATGAAAGATCATATGAATGTATATGTGTATATCCATATCCATGGATATTCATATATTTATTTCTTTCTTCTTTAATCATTGGTTACAACACACACAATTGTGCATTTTCTATTTATCTTGACATTATTTCAGTACCTAGTATGCTCTTGTTCTTTTTAAGCATTATGTAATACTCTATCATATGAATTGTTTGAATGTATGATACTTAATAAAACTAATCATTTGGTTACTGTGTGAAACACGTATGTGGCTTCTAATCTTTTATTATTGTAATTACTAAAGCAAATACTCTCATATCTATGTTACTTCACAAATGTCTGCAATATATCTGCCAATATGTCTGCAATATAAATTCCTAAAATTAGTGTCGGTGAATCAAAGAATCTTCAAATGATAAATTATGAGTAATATTTATTAATCATTTGCATAGGAATTTTACCACTTAACCTGCCCTCCAGCAATGGATGTGAGTGTCTATTACTCTTCCATTCACGCAGAGAATGTTTTCTGTTGAAAATACTGTATTTCTCCAGCAAATACCTGCCTAATTAAAAATAGCCAAGGATATGATATTTAGCATTCAGTAAAAAGCATTTTCCCCCCTCCTAATTGTCAATAACAATTATTCTGCTTTACTAGAGTCATCCTAGGAGTTGAAGAAACAATTAAGCACAAATGGCTATTACAACTAACTAAAGAACCACATGAGAGATTTCAACCACCCTTCCCCTTTCTGTAATAGGACAACACAGTTTAATAGTAAGTGGCATTATTGTAATTGCTAACGATAAACATTTTTTGAGCGCTAACAATATATGAAGCACCATAGAGGGCACACAGAAACGAACATGTTCTGGGTGCATTTAAGCCACCATTTGAAGTTGGGAAGAGAGAATAGACACAAAAGCATAACTTTAATTTTCCCTGTGGGGAAACAAGCCTGCTGCTTGTAAACTTTCCCCAAGCAAAGTTAATGGCTCCCACTGCCATATTCCCATAGTGCTCTGTTTACATTGTACTCCTCCTCACTGTGCACCGCTATTCCCTACTGGCTTCTGAGCAGTCTCTCTGAACTGTGAAACCTGGAGGTCAGGAACTTGAGTCTTGTGTATCCTAAATATTTTCATAACATTCATAATTACAAATAGTAGGTGTGTAATTATGCATTGATTTTAATAAACTTTTTAAAAGTTGCTTTACGTTGCCAAGCAGCATTTCTTTTTATCCTCACAGCAAATCTGCAACTATAAATATTATTGCTCTCTTTTTATAGAGGAGCACATTTGCACGCATAACGGTCACATAGCTAGTCAGTTACAAAAGCAGGAATCAAGTCCTAGACTTCTTGACACCACACCCAAGTTTTGTAGGACAGGTGAGTCTCTCAGGGAAAAAATGAAATAAAGGCATCTCTCAGGCACAATCTAGATCACTGACAGGTCACTCTGCTACTTCCTGCAAAGTGTCACTGAGGATTTGGACTCAAATATTTCCTTTGTAAAACTTGGACTATTCCACTGTCCCTGCTGGTTCTATTCTATGAAGGATTATAAAAGGAGCAATTCCTCCAGCCATCGCGTTTTTTTCTGTCACCAAAAGTTTACCCTCTAGATACTATAGAAGTTGTCCTGCTAATCCCTAAAAGATTACGGAAGCAAAAATTATAACAAAAAATATGGAAATTACAGTTTCTGGAAAACTTAAGTCTATTTTGCTTTTATAATATCTAGATGTCTTGGCGGACCAGCAGTTGGCATAATATCTAGATGTCTTAGTTTCTTATTCTCTCTAAACCTAATCTATGCTTAATTTTCTTAATTTTTATTTGTATTTGTATTTTTAAATATTTACATTATTATTATTATTCATACATTAAATCGCTATACATCATTTAGATTATGAAGAGACTTTATCCAGGATGATATACACCTCAGTCCAGCCCAGTTGAGACCACCATACACATACTCGTCAACAGATAATAAACCTTATTTGTGTCCCACAAATGTCTTACCTCTCCATTTCCCCCCCAAATTTCCTAAGCTCTTTCTCTAGTAAGAAGAACCAAAATTAGTTGGAATGGACAATAGTTTTGAAGTGGTGAGCTTCAAACTTTAAGGGGTAGCTTGAGGAAATTCACAGGGATAGCTCGTTTCCTTTATCCCATATGTAATCCAATTTAGATCATTTTCAGAAATAAATATCTTTCTAGTTCTGAAAGTCCCTTCTCTACAACTGCACAAGGTAAGCTGCTTTCTCTCCCATTACGGTTTCTACATTATGAGTTAACAGTAGGATCTTCAATTTTTTTGTCTGTTTCGTATTTGATTTTGGGTGAATGTGAACAGCTGACGTCAAGGGGCACAAGGGAATCTAGAACACAATCATGGTGTGTATTTTCCCTTCAGTTATTCTCTTTCTAACTCTGATCCAGGTCCCAACAGCCTGCCCTATTTGGGATAGAAGGACCTCAGATCTGTTGCAGGAAAGAGGCAATATTCCTTATGCTAAGAGTAACAGATTTCCAATAACTTTAATTAGCTGGATTAAAGAAGAGTCATGAATATATTAAAAAAGTTGGAAACAGGAAAGATGTGGGTATTCTTAGGGACTAGATGCTTTGCTTTTGCACTGACTTAAAGATATTAATTTTATGGTGGAGAAAAATGAGACTTAAATTTTAAAACGATTGTCTTAAAATGATTTATAAACTTTTTGAACAACTACAGTACATCCAGTAGTTGATGGACATATGGAAGTAAACAAATTAGACAAAAATTCCTTCTTACATGGGTTTATTTCCTCCTGACTAGAAGATCTAAAGTAGAAATTATAAAAACAGGATTTTATCCCTAACTTCATAACTGACTTACTATTTGAATTTAGGTAAGTCACTTAACCTATATTTTGAAACCTGAGATTTATCCTACTTTGTTTTACATGGTATTGTTATAAAAACAAACAACAAAAAGAATGTGAAAGCGATATTACAAAGTCTATCAATCTATACCAAAGTGTCAGAATATTTATTTTTATTTATTATAGGCTTGTAAGCCAACTCTACGAGAGATTTGAGTCAACTATTGATTCTGAATTCTTACCCATTTTGGTAATTCATGTTAACAGAATTAGATCAAAATGATCATCAAAATAAAAGAAGTCAGATCTACTTTGAAGTCCACTGCTATCCTCCTCATCCCATCCCTGAATTTTATATGACCATAGGTGAACTAGACCAGAATATCACAGTTAGAAGAAATGTTGAATAAATTTTATAGACCAAGAAATTTTAAAAAAATATTTATGACCCAAGGAAATCAGATGGTTTTCATTACTATTTTTAAAATTCATATTCAATATATAAAATTTTAGTCAAGTAGAGTCCTGGTGATCCATTTTTCTTTATTTGATTTTTTATAAACTCATAAACATGAAACTTGTTAAATCTAAGTCAAAAGTTTGTTAAGTTTCTTTATTTTCAATGGACTATTTTTGCCTTTTGGAAAAAATGTAGCTTGCTAGGTCTCTTTCTTTTCTTGTTCCTCTCCTTCTGTCTCTCTACAATTATTTCCGTAAAGTAGGCATTCTTGGACTATCTATTGTTTCTGTTTTAAACTTATTGTATCACTTAATTTAGAAGATGTTTTCCTTTACTGTGATGAATTTCAATTTTAACTGTATCCAGATTACAAAAAAAGTACTATTATTAAAGAAATTCCATTGGCACTAATGTGTGAATAATGATGTGTTTCTGAGATAAATAACATAAGCCAAAATGGAAAAAAATTACCAGACTAAACATCTTGATTATAACAGAAAAGAAGTCTTAATTTTGAGTTATAGCTCCAAATTCTTCCAGTAATTAGTTATATATGGTTATGAGAATCTCTTAATAATTTTAACTCTCTTTCCTCAACATTTACATGAGAAGTTAGAATGAGTCTATCTTTAAAATCTTATTTTTCTTGTGTCAATGAGTTTATAAAACTACTTGTTCTTATAATAGGTACATTTTGCTATGCAAAAGCTTCATTAATGCAATTATATGGCTTATTAATTTTTACTTACATTAATATCAAGTCTTCTAATAAAAGTGAACTTCCAAGAAATCAGAATATAGTTTACAATGGCTTTATAATATTACTGAGAAATATAAGCTAAATTATAAAAAGCTCAGTAGTCACTAATAAGAAATGCTATTCTAATTAATTGACAAACATGAGTGAATGCTGTTGGGGATTGTTTTAGTAGATTGTTTATATCATGAGCATGGAAATCTAATTCTTCAGGGATTTTGTGTCTGTTAATCTAGGTGGATTTTTGTTATTTTGAAAGGCTTTTAAAAAAATATCAAGTTTGGGACCAGCAGATGGTAGTTAAGATATGTTGCTGGACTTCCACGTAGTCACTATTCCACATTTAATTTTTATTTCCATTTTCGTGATAGGCAATAGTTGGGTTATCATATGTATTTATTATCTTTTGAATTTCCCTTCTGTCTTCTTTTTCTTCTTTGGCTTACGCTATACAACTGATTTATTCCAATCTGTGATTATCATTATTTTCTTTACTCAATATTTTAATCATAAATACTTTATGTATCAGAATTTTCCATAAGAATTTTCTGTTTCTTTTCATGGGGATGAAATGTCAGAGAACAACACAGGTAGTTAAGGAGGGAGAAAAAAGAATTGTATCATGTCCCTTTCTAGAAAGGTGAAAATTTTCATTCTTTTATTCATTCAATTAAAAAAACCTAACTTGTCATTGTTAATGTTACTGTACATAGACATGACTGCAAAACAGGTCACAATTCTTACATACATCTATATGCATCAAAAGAACCATCTCCTTACCTATGTACATAACTAGGTCTATGCATATATCATATAGAAATTAATTGAATTTATATATTTTGTTCAAAATTACCACTAAATTGATTGAAAGTTGTGATTAGATTTTCATTTGAAGTGAAAGCAAGTCTAAGTATACTTGTATATACTAACTATACATATTTGTATATACTAATATACAAATACATGTGTTCAGAGTTGAAAGTTAAAACTAGTAAAAGTTTCGATCAGATTATTTTGACAAATATTTCTTTTTCCTTTCTGTTTTTTTTTTTTTTTTTGAGAGGTTTTTGCTATAAGGCTCATGTGCTCGCCAGACGGACAGAGAGAGACAGAGAGACAGAAAGTGAGAAATCACCCCCCTGAGAGGATGGCCACATCGCAATCCCTTCTCCTCCATTCTCCTCTCGGGAACTTGGGCACGCACACACACGCACCTGGCGTGAGTTTTAAGCCACCGGGTCCAGTACGCAAACCTCAGTCGACTACATGGGAGTCCAGCGACATAGCCATTACGCTATCTGCTGGCCCCTTGACAAATATTTAATAAAGTATATTAACAGTATTGCACTAAACAGTAATTAGAAAAAAAATGGTAAGCCATTAACTTATATGAAAAAGTCTTCTTTTTCCTGTAGCCCAGTCTGTCAATAAACTCTTATCTCATCTAGAAAAGTAGAAAGCCTTATTTTTATTATCTATTTCATTTATTAATATTATTATTATTGGGAACCAGCAGTTAGCGTAATGGCTATGTCGCTGGACTCCCACGTAGTCAACTGCGGTTTGCGTCCCAGACCCGGTGGTGACTTAAAACTCACGCCAGGCGCGTGTGCGTGCGTGCCCAAGATCCCGAGACGAGAATGGAGGAGAAAGGATTGCGGCATGGCCATCCCCCTGGGGGGTGATTTCTCGCTTTCTCTCTCTCTGTCTCTGTCTGTCTGGCGAGCACACGCGCCCTATAGCGAAAACCTCTCAAAAAATATTATTATCATCATTATTAGTTTATGTTTGCTGTAGGGCTTATGTACACTTCAAAAAGACAGAGAAAGCAAGACAGAGAAAGTAAAAAAGCAAACCACTAGATTCAGGAATCAAACTGCAGTCAGTCAAGTGGTTGTCCAGTGCCTGAACCACCCCGCTACCTGCTGCCCCCAAAGGCCTTATTTTTATCATAAAATGACAAGTTAATTTGATACACTATTGCCATAGTTTTTTTTTTTTTTTTTTCTTTTTTTGGAGAGGTTTTTGCTATAGGGCGCGTGCGCTCGCCAGACAGACAGAGAGAGACAGAGAGATAGAAAGCAGGAAATCACCCCCCAGGGGGGATGGCCACGCCGCAATCCCTTCTCCTCCATTCTCCTCTCGGGATCTTGGGCACGCACGCACACGCGCCCGGCGTGAGTTTAAGCCACCGGGTCCGGGACCTGAACCACGGTCGACTACGTGGGAGTCCAGCGACATAGCCATTATGCTAACTGCTGGTCCCACTATTGCCGTAGTTTTAATGTATTCCCCAAAATTCATGTGTTGGGATTTGGTCATGATTTTTTTTTTTTTTTTGAGAGGTTTTTGCTATAGGGCGTGTGCACTAGCCAGATAGACAGAGAGAGACAGAAAGACAGAAAGCAAGAAATCACCTCCTGAGGGATGGCCATGCCACAATCCCTTCTCTTCCTTTCTCCTCTTGGGATCTTGGGCACTAACGCACATGTACCCGGCGTAAGCTTAAGCCACCAAGTTTGGAACTTGAAATGCGGTAGACTACACGAGAGTCCAGCAATGTAGCCATTACACTATCTGCTGGTCCCAGTCATGATGTTTTTAATGGGGTGAAAACCTAACCTAACTATGGTATTGAAAGGTAGGGCCTTTAGGAGACTACGAAGATTAAGGTCTTCAAGGCAGGTCAGGGAAGGCTTGACTCCTGGTGGATTTGTAAGAAAGGGGGGAATGATAACAGAAAAGAGACACATGGACACAGATACGTATGCTCCTTCCCTTCACCATGTTGTGATCTGCCATAAGACCCTCACCAGGGCCCCTGGCCCTTGTACCTCTAAATCACATACTGAATAAACTTCTAGTTTTATAAATTACCAAAACACCTCGAGTATTTTCTGTTACTAGCAGCAAAATAGACAAGAGCAATTATGATATTAATGTGTTTGTAAAGGAAGGATAATGATAAGAGGGATCTTGGAGTAGGGGACACATAAGAGACAACAAGCTTTATCCGCCATAAAATAATGATAAAGTCAGGGGGGTTGTGAGTTGTCATAGAATGGCAGTATAGATAGGGACAGTTCACAACAAGTCTTTTCTTCCCTGTCCTAAAAGCCTTCAGAGCTGGGATTTAAGTTTTTGAAAGTATTATCCTCATATCTCTAGCCAGACACAGAGAACTGAGTTCAAGGGCAACCGGGTAACCTGAGCATAGTCCAGCAAAAACTATCTCTTTGTGCTGAAGGTTAATGTGACGTTTAACTTAAAACAATTTATGATCATAGACCTTTGAATTCAGAAATTCTCAGTCAATAGGAGACTATACTACAAAGGATAGGAGTGAAAATAGAAAAATTAAACCATACTGTAAGTTCAAGGCCTCGTGGTATAGGAATTATTACTTCACCATCCTTCAGCTGAGACAAATATGCTCAACCTAAAATCATAGTCAATGAACCCTTTATCATTTAAGCTAAATTTCTTAAAATATCTGAGACATAAGTTTGAACACATCTGAGTGTACACAATCAAGAGAGAATATTAAAAACACAAGGCGAAGCTTATATTTTGGTTAACAGAAAACACACTTTATTGATTATTATGTCTCTAAAGACTATGATTTGCACGAATGCAGTATAGAATCTCTTTGCTGAGATGAAGAACACAACTACTTCATTATTTTAACCATTTGTCTAATATCTGTAAGTTGCGTAACCTTAGCTTTAACGAACTTTTTCATTTGGAAACTAATCTTCCTTTTTTGCTTTCTTCTCCTTAGTCAAATGGAAGCCATGTAGTCATTCAAATACCCTTAGAGTGAAATAGGCCTTTCACTGCAAGTTGCTATAGGCAAAAACTGCAAAGGTGATCCCAGGCCTGCATGTATATGAAGCAAACATAAATATGAGAGCTGAGAAAAAAAGAAGTCACATGAACAAAATTGAAAGATATGTAATTTTAAATACATCACAATCAACATCTCTAACAGAGAAATTACTTCTACCAAAAAAAAAGTCTTTAGGCATACTAGTGTGTAGAAGTTGAAAGAAATCTAAGCTATTGGGAAAGAAAAAGGAAGCAACTATCAGTGAGGAAGGAAAGGAACTAAGGAACTTTCAAGAAATCAGGTCATGGAGAACAAGGGTGCCAATATTTAGCATGGTTGTTGTGTGGATGACTGTTTTTCTAATTTCTCTTCATTGCTCATTCAGAAACCGAGAAATCATTTGGTGGGCTGTGTAAAATGGGTCACATATGGTTGTGGGAAGAAAACCTTGGGACAGATTGTCATAGTGTAATGTCTGAATTGCAAAATAATTTCAACAGACTTCAGTTTGATTTCCTAGGGCCACATTTTTATCCTTCTGAAGAGAGGTGCTTTCATAGTCCAGATCTTCAAAAGAGATGGCAAACGCACAACCTCATCATGGTGGATGCTTAAACAGTGGGATATATTTATTTTCTTACCTTGTGGCGTGTAAGGATTTCCAATTCTTTCTACCAGAGAGGGAAAGTGTAACTTCCTCAAAATGAATGTTAAGCTATCTTGCCACTGAATACACAGCCCTAAATGAGCACACCATTTATCACAGGACTGACCGTTGGAAAGATCACCCTTTGTCAGCATGCCACTGATCACGTGGCCGGCCACTGGGCACACGATTCTGTAGCAGCATGTTGTTCATCACACGGCCAGCTGATAGGCAGGCTTTTATAGCAGCGAGGCCCAAGGCTACAGTTGTGTTCAATCTCTCCATTTAGTTGTGAGGACTGGAATTACTTCTGAACTTATATCTGTTTTACTAAACCAATTTCCTGACTCATTTAACAACATTAACAAATGTCCTCTGAACGCAGATCATTGCAGTAGGCAAAGAGAGACATTAAAGACAGATATAGAACATATAAAATGTTAACAGAACAGAAAAAACTTCATGGGGGGAGCGGAAACTAACAACACATAAAATGGAACAACTATGAATGCATTCAATAAATATTCATTGTATATTATGGTCCTATAAGGTTGACAACTGTAGGTAAAATGTAGCCCAAATAGAGTTTGATTCTAGCCTATCTGTATAGGCAGGATTCAATTGCAGTCAGCAAACACAACTATGAGGATTTTGAAGAATTCTCGGGAAGAAATATTTTCAGTCTAGGATGTAGGAGGAGAAGGGATAAATATTAGACACAGAAATAACTTCCATTAAAGGTTTTAATCTTAAGTAAAAATATTAATTAATGTCAAAATATAGGACCTGGATTTTGATGGTAATGAGCATTTGCCAGTAAACAGAACTTCATCTTAAATGATTAATTCAGTCTTTTTTTTTTTTTTTTTTTTTTATGTGCACATCCCTGTATTTGTGGGAATGACAAAAATGTTCTGCCCGCAAGGAACATGTAATCTAATTGAAGGGACACAACTGGATGTTGTCATTTTGACCAGAAACAAAATCCTTGCTAATAATTTCTTTGGTGTATTTTATGATGGCATGATTTAGTATTACAGAAATTAAATATGGCCATTTACTGGAACTTTGTTCTTTTCTAGGGGTTCGGAAATTGATTTTTAAATCATTTATCCTAGCAGTTTCCTTGGTAAAGTGAACAGGTCTGTCATCCATAGCATCTACCTTTCTAGAGTTGTCAGACTTTATTTGGTAGTATGGTCTGACTGGAATATCTGGGCCTCATAAAGAGGACTGAGATCTAGTCTGTGACTAATACATTTTCCAGTAAAGTTGGAATAGGAATATCCTTGAAATGAAGGGCTCTCCCAATATATAATGGTCATCTGATATTCATCATATTCCTTTTATCTATACATCACCTTTTGAAATTCCTGTCCAAATCTTTAAATATTACCCTGAACTCTTGAATCAAGTAAGTTGTGTGATTTCATGTATTTTTCTAAGAACTAAGATATAAGTTAGCTAAGCTTTAAATGTATCTCATTTTAAAATATAGATATATAAAAATATATAGCTATTCTTTTATACATACATATTTTTTCACAAAAAAATCATTTTGAGATGACTTTTGGTAAAGTAGCAGGAGGAAATAAGGCTAGATTACTTATATTTTTCCTAAGAATATGCTCTAAAAATAACTAATAGTAGAAACATATGAAACTATTATTATAATATTAACATAACCTGATGAATATTCCTTGAATTCACATCATTAAAAGTGAGTATGTTATATAGGTGGTAATTATTTTTCTGTTTTACTTATGGCTAAAATAGTTCAACTACTTCAAGAAGAATTCGTGTACAATGAATTACTTTGAGGTGTTCTGCATGCATATAATATACAATAGGAAGTAGGTTAAATCAATTTTTGAAAAAGTGATTATGATTTGTATTTCTTAGTTTTCCATGCAATTTTTTGTTTGTTTGTTTGGTTTGGTTTTTAGATTTTTTGACATAGGGCATGTATGCTTGCTGGAGAGAGACAGAGAGCAGGAAAGTGAGAAATCACCCCACCCCACACCTGGGGGGATGGCCATGCCACAATTTCTTATCCATTCTCAGGATTTTGAGCATGCATCCACATGTTCCTGGTGTGGTTTGCAGGCCATGGGGTCCAGATTGGAACCTTCGAGTCAGCCGTGTGGGATCCAGTACTTTAATCACCACACCACTTGCTGGCCTGCAATTATTGGTCTCAAAAAGACCTTTGGCTTCTAATGTGCAGAAATGATTTCTCCTGGGTCTAAAATAGTGGGGGTCATTTATTTCCTCTCACCCTTCATAGATATTCAAAATGAAGCACTATAGGTTTAAGGTATAAAAATGTACTATTTTGATTAAGTTGTTCACAACTGTGGCAAGAGAGCATGCTTTTGCAATTATAAAATTCTAGGTTAATTGTTTTAAGAAATATGGAAATTTTCAATACTGCATGATAAATTTGACTTCAAACATTAGAATATTTCTTATTCTACATTGACATTCAGAAATTACAGTTTATCATATGCAACTCACTACTACATTTTATTCTTATTACGTTAATGTCATGTGTAAGGTTGAAACTACATTCCTCATGGCTAATATTATTGGTTGCTTACTTAGGCACCAAGAAATATTTATATGTGAAATACTGAATGGATTTAGAATATACCACCTTATTCTGCAAAAGATTCCTATATTTACTACTTTTGTCATTCATTTAATTTTCACATTAACTATGTGCAAATCTCTGTACCTTCACATCTGGAGGATTTTTTATGACAAATTCCATGGAATAAATGCTCTGGAAGTTAGAGAGTACTATGCAGTGAAGTTTTTGTAGAACTGAAAATTTTAATATAGAAATTCTGATACATATTGTGGAAAAAAAGCATTGTCGATGGAAATAACCAACTCTGCAGAAATAATAATTAATGTGATTTATTTCTAAGCATGATTGTGTGTGACCCAGGTCCAGAGAAAAGGCAAACATTCCTTTGTCGGGGTGATCAGGTACAAGGATTGCTCTTATTTGTTTCTGAGAGTAAGAGACAAGGTTTGGAACTTAGTGGAAACAGTCCTCTCGTTGGTCTGACCCAAAAAGGTGGGACATCTGGAAGTGGGGGCTTGTGGCCGATGGGTGGGTTTTACAATCTTCAAGATGATGATCAGAAAAGGGAGTCTGTGTTTTGGGAAGGCATGAGCGAAAAGTGTACTGTCACAGAGGTAAGGGGGCTTGCACATGTCAAAAGATACCGTTCCAAGGACAAAAATGTAGGAAAAGTCCTCTTACCAAAATAATCTGTTAATGTTTGTGGGTGTGACTCCCCCCCAGACCTTATGGAAGGGATTTCGGAAATAGGAAAAAGCAGTCAGACTTCTGTCCTCAGCATAGAACGTTGGTATCACAAAACATGGTTAAAGTTATAGTTTTTACCTTCTAGATCTGAAATCTTGGCACATCACTTAACCTATTTGAGACCCAATTTTTAAATCTATAATGTCTTTTTCATAGAGAGAGTAAAATGAGCTAATGTTTGTAACAATGCTTTGTAAACCCTGAGGTCATTTATAACTTTTCACAATTATCATAAAGCATGGCTTCTGCCTTGAAAACACCTAACAGAGAGAGGGGAGAAAAAAATAAAACAAACCTTTGAACTGTACAGAAATATCTCTCTTTAAAGTCATTATATTTGTATAGGATATTTCATATAATAAAAAAAATTAGTCTACATGTTGAATATAATGAAAAGGACAGATCTGGGCACAGATTCCTCTTTGAGGACAAGATCAATGCCTTTGATCCTGGGATGCATTTGTGATATAAATAGGAGGGAGTAGTCAGCTCTCATAAGGATACAGAGAAAATGAAGCCCTGTAAAAGGAGGCGCTCAACAGCAAACACTAGAAATATTTTAATTAGATTCTGATTCAACAATATTTTTGTTATACGAACTGAATCTAGGCATCAAAAGCCTAGCAGTTCTGAGGACGAGGAAATGCTAAGAGCTCTAATTCTTGTTAGGCAATGACAATGGCTGGTTCCTCATGCTGTATGTTAGTAGGGGGATATAAGTACTGTGCTTTCCTTTCATTCTTTTCTTTTATTATTATCTTTTATGCTTCATAACACAGAACAGTGGTTATTCTTTCCAGGAAATTTTTATAATTGGATTTTTAAGTATCAAATGTGAAAAAAAAAGAAAAGAAAATGCTCAGAAAAGTTTTAATAAATTCCTCGCTGTAAAAGGAACAGTCAGTGTTTAAAAGCCCAATTCAGTGATGTAATAACGTCATGAATAGTGCCTATACTTCACTTCATATCCTTGCATGGGTATTAAGTAGTAACACTTTGAAGTTTTATCCATCAGCCCATGATGGCATCTGGGGGGCATTTCTCCTGGGGTCCTTCTCCAAGCTCACACAGAAGTCCAATTAAAGTCAGTGGGAGCTAAGCATGGAAGGGGAAAGAGAGAGGCAGAAACTTGGAGAAAATGTCCATTAGCAATGTGATTTACACAAGATCACACAGCAGTTTGGTCTCTGAGAGCCTGCTGGTGGGGGAAAGGCTTGGCTGGAAGTCTCGCCTGCCTGTCTCTAAGGACTCTGGAGAGCACAATGCCTTTTGGAACAGCCATTCTAGAGAGACCATCTTGTTTCATGTTCCCCATGTGTTCTTGAGTTCACCATTACAGGATTAGCTGGGGGCTGTCATTTTGACAGCCCCTGGATGAGCCGATGCCAGATCTATGCAGAGTCTAGGTAATTGGGTCTGCTGGGTTAACTAAGCAGCTGGCCTAAATGACACCCTGAGGATTTCAATCAGATGCTGCTTTATTTCTCCGAATAATTAGCCCACGTTGGTTGTAGATATAAGATTCCTCAGCTATCTCTCTTTCTTTTGTTTTCATTCCATAATCTTTCTATGAGAAGTGCATCCCACACCTCTCCCCCGACCCCACACACACAAAAGCCAATCACATCACCAATATAATCCTTAGCGAGATGTCTCCAATGGCTGGACAGTATCTCTCAGAGCAAGAAGCCAAATGAAGGACTATACTGTGAGCCATGAGTAGTAACCAAATTCACAAACAATGACCGTGGTATTATTCCTCTTACAGGATATTTTTGAAGAAACTGTATTAGAACTTTAGCTTACTCTCTGTGGAAATATACATTCATGCAAATATAAATCATTTGGATATACGGAACTATGTAATGCTGATGAACATGATTTACAATGCCTCTTATGTTGGTGATGTATCTCTGTGCAACACAACCACTTAATGAAAGGGTTCAAGCAGCCTACTGACATTTACTTTTCTTCTTACCATATATTTATTAAGCCCAAATATAACATTCACATTAACATCAAAAACACGTAAAATATGAAATTGCTAGAGAGGAATGATGACATATTTTAGCACTTTGATGGTGGTGCCAACATTTCATTTAGGATATTTATATGTGTCATCTAAAAAGGACAATAAATTTCAGTGAAGGCTCAATATATTACAAGACTTTTCATCAACATACTCCACAGGGTGGGCTAAAATCACAGAGGAAAGGAAGAAATACTGCTGAATAATCAATCTTTAAAAGCATTCAATGCTATTAAAAAAGCTACATTTACAATATCCATAAGTCTAAAAAATGAATGCGTTGGTAGTGATGTGATGCATATGCGCAGAGATGAGAGTTACAATGGGGCACGACTTTTATTCTTCAGTATTAAGATGACTAGGTAAACAAAATATTAAAAAGCACAATGGGACATTAGTGATGCTAAAACTTTGATTCAGCTCCACCCTCGAAAGGTAGGACAAGCCCTGTGTATGCAGCTCTTGCTAGTTTCCAGCCATTGTGTATGCTACCTGGCACACAATAGTGCCCCAATGGTTCAAACACAGAGCAAAACAAGGCAGAGAACCCTCTCAGTTTTAAGGATGGGTGAGTGGGATTAAACAAACGTGTTACTCTCAAATGCGACTGAAGATTGGAATGAAATTTGCTTGCATTTCTCTTATCCTGTTTGCACTGCCTGTGTCTAGTATTTCAGCATGATAGGCAAGTATTGACATGAATCTATAAAAAACACTCTGTCCATTCCAAGCTGTGTGAGCAAGGACCGTGGGAGAAGGGGGGGAGGCATGCAGCTTTCTTCCTGGCGGGTGGAGTTACACTGCTCCCTGCTAGAACTGGAAGTACCATCTTTTAAAATGAAGGGACAGAGGCCCATAGTTGTGAACTTCCTTTGGAAGGAATCATTTTATTCACCATAAAAGGCCAGCTGTACTGTTTCTTAAGCTTTGTTCTCTGGTACTTAAAAATGGATCTTATTGAAAAGAGAAGTTTCCTAAGATCCTTCAGTAAAAGAAGACCTCCTGATTCTGTTCTCTCCCAGAGCTATTCTTTTTCACTTTCATTTGCTCTGTGAATAAAGTCAGAAAAATTGATAGAATTTTCTACCTTCTGCTGCCAAAAAGAAGACCTCTTCCCCCAAAATGTCATTAAAGTTGTTGTAGTATCTTTTCTCCAGACTTTACTCTGTAATGCCAAGGTATGGGTGAAGGCTAATGTTTGAAGTTTTTTCTGGCTTAAATGAAGCACCAGATGAAAACCATTCTATAAGATTCATTTTGGGAAAATGGGTTTCAAAACATTCTCAGCGGAGTATCACTAAAGAGGGATTTGGCAAAGTGATAATAAGTGCTGTTTTTTTTTTTCCTCACTTTTATAAGTCACTCTATGCATATACACACACTTCAGAAGCCCTCTTTATGCTGTATATGACTTTAAATAATCTGTACATCTCTAATACTTTTTTTTAAGTTTTTTTTATTTTTATTTTTATTATTTTTTGCCACAGGGTACATGTGCTTCTGGGAGAGAGGGAAAGTAAGACATCACCCCTTGAGGGGATGGCTACATCGCAATCCCTTCTCCTCCATTCTCCTGGAATTTTGGGCAAGTGTGCACATGTGCCCAGAGTGATTTTCAAGCCTCTAGGTCCAGGACTTGAACCGTAATTGGCCATGTGGGAATCCAGTGCCTTAACCACCACACTTCCTACTGGTCCCGTCTTTAATATTTTTAATGGCCTCATTCCTTTCTATACAATAAAAGTCTAAATGAAGCCCCTGCATGTGATAGTACTCTTGATTTCCAGAGAAAGATTTCCATCTTGAAGTAGAGAGGAAAGCATATAAGTTTGTTCAATATGCCAGCACTATTTTAGTTTCAAAATATTAGAGAAGCAAGTATGTCATCAATCTCAGAACCCTATGTATATCATTCATACCCCTTTCCTCAGAAGTAATACCCTATTCTGTCAAAGGGACTGTTTCAGGATTCACACAATATTTAACCCTGGAGAGAATAAGCTTGAAAATTTGTGAAGCAAATATCTGTATAAGAGTTAGGTAGAAACCTTAAAATTTATTTCTAAAAAACGGAGAAAATTTCCCTTTAGCCAGTTAGTTTTTTATTACATCTATTATTAAACTGGCCACATTCCTGCAGATGTGCTTGCGGGATACCAAACACATCAGTCTTTCGGTTGTCTTGTAGTTCAATGTGTCTGATAGAAACCAACTCCAGAAGTTCAGGTGGAGTAAAAGTTATGGAGAGTCCATGGAGACCTTTGAAAATTCTTCACTACTCAATTTTTGGACTGACAGAGACAGTGAAATGGGAAAAATGAAAAGAGCTCATAAGCATGTGAAAAAGATCCTCTTTACCAGCATAGGTCTAAGAAATGCCAAGGGAAGATTCTAATCCTGAAGTTAACTGTTAAACTTCTTTCTCTTACATTGACTTTACTGGCACCATTTTATTTCCCTTCTATCTTTTAAATCAATGTAATCTAAGATCTCAATTTTAATGCTTTTTTTTTCTGGTTAATATTTACTGTTTCCTATATCAGTTATATATGTGTCTTTGCAGAATTGCTATCTTCCACTGTTAGCTTTTTTTGTAATTTATTGTAGCTTTGAAGTGGGCATTCCACTGGGTCTTCATTTTAAAACTCTTAGCAAAACCACAAAAGAGCTAATCTCTTCCAACTAGGTCCTAGAGCTCTACGATGGTTATCATACTTGCCAGACTAGCGATAGGGATAAAGAACTTTGAGCTGTTAAATCACCTTAAGAATTTGAAGAATAAATTTCCTACTCTGACTTAGTAAAACTACACCATAGATGGATTTCTTGGTCACCTAAACAGTGATTAAACCAAGCTAATCTACTTATCCATGTACAAAATAGGCACCAAAATGGCTAGAGAAATGGTGGCCTTCCATTAATGCTTATGCAAGAAATGACAGAGATGAAATGTTTTCTGTGTGCATATCATTGAGTCAAGGAAAGGATTACCTAGATTCATACTTACTCAAGTGGAGAATTGCCTAACAATAGCTGAAAAATGAAAACTTTTTTAAAGAAAAATTTGAATAATACTTTTCACATCTATTACCTATTTTAGGTCTTGTTACAATTCTATGCTTCATCAGGATAACACATTTTGATCTCAAATAAGTTTTGTATTTACCCAGCAAGAAGCAGAGAAGGAGCTTGATCTTTAGATTTAATGCCATCACTCTTTTAATTAGCCTCACTTATTTTTTTATTTAATATCACTCTTCCTTAGAAATCTGTGAAGCAAAATTCTAGATTCCAGGTTTTGTAGATTTAATTTGAGAACTCCTGAGGCTCATCAAGATTTTGCACATATTTTTTGGCACTTATTATATGTTTTGAAATGTGATTTCACTATGAATCAAATCTGTTACCCACTAGTTTAGACTGTATGTTCCTTAAGGGCGGATGCCACTCTTACTCATCTCTGGCTCAGAGAATAGAGCTGTGCTGGCACAGAGCAGGTACACAATGAATGCCTGTTCAATAAAATGACACACGGACCTCCCATCTGGATAAATGACCTTCTCTCTCCAGTTTGTCCACAAGGTTAGAATTCATAGAGGCCAGTTTTCCTGTTCATAATTCTGCATACCTTTAATCATAAAGTGCAAGGGATCTTTGAAAAGTTCATAGAAAATGCATATTATGAAAAATCTATGAGTGGATTTCAAATTTTTTAGCACCTAAATAAACTTGTATTCTAATTTCATTTTTCTATGACATTTTGAAGACCCCTTTTTTATGCATTTGTCTAAAGTTCATTTCTTTCATAAGCAAGAGAGATACAGAGAGAGTACCCTCAGCAAGATCTTGACACTGTGGTACCTCCCCATTCTTAGCACCAATCATGGACACACTTGTCCAACATACCTGAAAGACTCAGGTGCCAATCCAAAACTTTCTCATAGGGGCTGACATTGCAGAGTGTCATGTCTTACAAGGGAGTAACCACTCAGTCCTGAAACCACTCATATTTGGTGGGCAATTTGTCAGAGAATGTATGTGGATGGTGTAAAATAGTTGAGGAGCTATGATATTACTTGGTATATTGTAGAGAAAATAAGTTGCTAATGTAGGTATACTGCAAAATGCTTACTCCTCAATATTTTTTGGAGTGTACTAGTAAGAACCTAAGTGATGTTCTTACTAGTACACTTCACAGCCCTTCCAGACAGTTCTTTAGTATGTACTTTCAAAGCACCAAGGCATTTTGCTAAGACTCATTTAGTTACATTATTACATAAGCAAAACTTCAAATATGTGGGAGCCCAATCTCTTCATGGTGATAAAAAGTACAGATTCATTTGGTAATAAGGAGAATATTGGCAAACGTAGCAAAAAATCCTAGTTAATCACAAATTTTAACCACTATCTAGTTGACATATGCCTGCTGTGCTAATTGCTTCATTACTTAATTATGCAAAAAATAATAGCATCCACAGCAAACATAGCCCATGAAGCATTATTAAAATACAAAGAAACATACTGTAGTCTCTTTAGTGCAAACATAAATATTTCATAATGAGGAAGAGCACTTATTATATAACAGTAATGAGAAATTTTCAGCTAGCTTAGTTTTTCTTTCTTTTTTTTTTCAGTAAACCTCTATAACACTGTATGCACTATGACATTTGTCTAGTTGCATTTATAATAATAGATCTCGACCTACACCCACTTCACAAATTAAGTTTTATTTGGGGGGTGTGCAAATGATTGCTGATCACTAGATATTTGTTAAATAAACAAATAAGCAAATAAATAAACCCATCTATCTATGGAATAGCTATGAAATTTGTGTTGAGACCCTAATACCACTTTACTCAGACACAAAGAAAAAGCTTTTGGAGCCAGAAGGTCACAGTTACATTTTAAGCCCTTAGGAAGAGGGCCCATGAACCAGGAATTAATTTTTATAAAAACATTCATTGTCCTGGGCAAACAAATTAATATCGTCATTTGCAATCTTCTTATTTAGTTGCTTGTGTTTGAAATTCTTTCAGAATTACTCCTGAGGAGTTTAAGACACATCCAAGAAATTCGGTTTTGTCACTTTTCTTTTCTTTACCTTTTTTGTAATAGATAGAGAATGGCTGCCTATGTATGAGAGAGAGAACAAGAGAGTGAGAGAAACACCCTTGACAGGTTCTTGTCACGTTGTGATCTCCTTTCCCCAGTCCTACAGCATCTCAGGATTTTTGGCACCCCCTGCATGTTTTTAATTCAACTCGGGAATCTGAACCTGCAGACATGTGGCTTCCAGCCTTATAGGACACTTGTGTTGCTGCTGTGCTACAGAAGATAGGCCTAGATTTATTATTTTTCTTCTTTTTTTTCCAAACTCATACTCAATATTTTGTCTCTGCAACTATCCTAAACATATGTAGTTCTTAAATTTAAATGGTTTAAAAATTCTTGAAGGTCAAATATTTGCAATCATTGAACACATTCCAAAGAAAGTCTCTGTATCCCTGAATAAAATTTAAAATAAAGAGTTTCCAAGTATCATATGAACTGAAAGGATCCTTGGTCCAGTGTGTCCTATTTTGGACAGGTAACTAACAACCATCTGATTATATGATCTCTGTTGCATTTTTTATCTTTCACGTTTTAACAACCTTGCTCCTTTTCCCATCTATACTAATATTTGTACAGTTTTTACAACGTTCTCAGCATTTTACTGCATATCAAGATGAATAGAAGGAAATATGTTACTGCCCCTACACTCAAGCTTTGTATGAAACAACAAAATATTTGACAAATTGGAGTGGTACCCATACCAATGCCTAGTTTTCCCAGTGGGTCCCAAGGTGACATAATATAGGCACTCCTCACTTAATGACTGAGTTATGTTCCTAGGGCTAGGTCATCAAGCTAACTGGTACATAACTGAGGAGCTTGAAGGTAGATGTTTTGGGGTGTGTCATGGTGCCTTAGAGTAGGTATTTTTCAGTAGCTATCACATGACCCCACACTAGAATGATGTAATTCTCTCCATACAAAAAGCACACATTAAATAAGTGCTTGAGAGCAACAAGACACACCAGAGCACAGTAATATAAACCCAGTATAATTGTTTTTATTTATCATGAATACTACTATGGGTGCACAATAAAATGCAAATTTATAAATGAAATATGAAGTCTTGCATGATTGCAAACGTTTTGAGTCATGAATATTAACTGACTGCAGTAAGGATACAAAGACTGAGAAAGGGTATTCCCTGTGCTGGAAAACTGGTTTGAAGTACGAGAGGTTGTTAAACAGGTAGGTTATTAAGTGAGGAGTGGCCCAATGTTGATTCCTGTCCTAGCCAACTGAATGTTTACTATTATTTCATTTACTTGCTGATCTGCTCTGTCAGCTAGTGGTCGAACTATCAATATATTCATGGATGATCTGCCACATATCAGGCACCACACTGGGTACCAGAACTACAGCTGTGACCAAGACAGACAAGCTCATAAAATAAGAAATGGGTCATTACTATTTTCAGAAGAGGACAATAAGAGTATAATGTGCTCATCAGCAGGAGACTAACCTCATTCAAGAATGGGAAAGGCCATGCTGAGGAAATGACATCAGCAAATAGATTTCGAGGATTGATAGCAATCATCCTTGTGAAGAAGAGGTGAGAATATACCAGGAAAAGAGTAGCATGATGTGACTTGGTGGGGAGGAAGGGGTGGTGGGAGGCAGGACAGTAGCAATTCTGTGATTACTGACACCTAGAGGGCCAAGTGGGAGAGCAGAGTGAGGTGAAAATGGCCTAGTAGATGGGGCTGACTTATGAGAGCCTCAACATGACTTTGAATTTTACCCTAGGGCCAATGGGAAGTGCTTATAGGGTTTTATTTAGGGAGGTAATACAGTCCCTTTTTGGAATTTTGAAATTTTAGTTTGCCTGCAAAGAGGAGATTAGAAAGGAGGTAAGCAAGAGAAAACTTGATGGATCTCTTAAGAGTTACTGCAGATGTCAAGGTGAAAAATAATGGTGGCATTAAGTATGACTCAAAATGGATAGCTTCAAGAGCTAACTAAGATACTTTAAAAAAAAAAAATTATTGCCAAGGGCTAAATGCTCTTGTCAGAAAGATGGGGGTGGAATAGGGATGGAGAAAGCATTCCCCATTGTGGCATGGTCATTCAGCAAGCCCTTTTCTTACATTAATCCATCCTGCTGGGATTTGGAGCACACTTGAACATACACCTACTGTGTTTTACAAGCCTCTGGGACAGGATTCAAACTGCAGTTGCCAGTGGAACCTGGCTCCTTTAACCATTAGACCCCCATGGCCAGCCCCTTACAAGGATAATTTTAACAGACATGGGGAAGAACAGCATGTGGCAAACCAGTTGAAGCACAAGACCCAGGATTCTGGATAGAAGACTGAGTGTGTGGGAGCATCAGGTAAATCAGTGATGGTTTTATTTAAAATAAAACCTGTTTGAGATATTCAAGTAGAGTTGACAAGTAGGTAAATGGCTCCCTGTGGTTGGCAAATGATACTATCAGGCTCTTACGTAGAATGTAGAATTCTGTGTGTTCATGGAATGCTTTCTCACTTAAAATATAAATAAATTTTGATGTAGGAAAGATTTTGATAAGTATTAATATTTCCTTGTGGAAAATCGTCAAGCAACTAAGACTCAAATAGTTGAAATATGAGCCTTGAATTTATAGCTCCAAATTTTATACTCTGCCAATTATTTCAATTACATACTGTCTAAAATACAAAGATTTTACAGATGCCTATTAGATCATGGTGATATTAGACAGTACTTGGAACTTTTGACATTATCATTATAACAAACGTATACAAAGAAAATTTATTTTCTTTGTAAAATATATAAAAAACACTTTCCAAATGCTCTGTTTTGAAATCCTTGTAATTCTACCCAATTTAAAAGTTGATATATTCTCTAAAAAATGTAAGTTACTGATTCTCTTTCGGACTTGTAAGTTCATGTAACTGTGATACAAAAGTCATTGTGTTGTTAAGAAGTCATGAGTTAATACTAACCTTTTTTATTTATATACCATGAGATGAATTCAGAAGAGCAAATGGCAGAGAACATGGATGCAATCTTGGATCTGGAGTTTGTAAATAATTTAGATAAATAGGTAATCTTTTTTGTTTAGAGAGAAATTTTTGCCATAGGGCATGTGTGCTCACCAGTGAGACGGAGAGACATAAAGCAAGAAATCATTCTCTCTCCCCCCAGGAGGGATGACCACTCAGCAACCCCCTATCCTCCAGTCTCTTCTCAGGATTTTGGGCATGCGTAAACACTTGCCCGGCATGAGTTTCAAGCTGCTGGGTCCAGTACTAGAACCTCAGTCAACGACGTGGGAATCCAACAATGTAACCATTATGTCATCTGCTGGTCCCTTATAGGCAGCCTTTCTTAACATCAGTTTTATCATCTATCAAGTGGAAAATAATAATAAAATGTATGGATTCTTTTGGAGAGAATGGAATGAGATAATCCTGATTAACATGTGCTTACATTTGGCTCTCATTACCATCTGAATGGACAAGCTTGTGTGGTACCTGATTGTCCAAGGAAGTGATAAGTCATTTTCTTCTAAGTGTTTAATGCTCCTTTTTTTAAAAAAGAATTATTTTATTTAACTTTATGTATTCATTAATTTATTTTTTTTATTTTGATGATAGAGAGACCAGAGAGAAAGAGAGAGAGAGAGAGAGAGAGAGAAAGAGAAGAGAGAGAGGGAAAGTGAAAAAGCAAGTCACCAGGTCCAGGACTTGAACCATGGTCAGCCACGTGGAAGTGTCCAGCACATAAATCACTATGCCACCTGCTGGTCCCAATGCTCCTTTTTGACCATCCATTAAGTGTGGGCCTTAGACTTGGTTTCCCTCTCTGTAAATGCATGGGCAATTCAGACTATGCCTCTGTATTACAGTCCATGTTTCAAATGTGATTTTCTCTACATTGATAAACAGTTTACTGAAGCGGACCCATCTCTTTGAAACTACCTGCCTAGTTTGCCTAAAGAGAAACTTTATAACTCATCTCTTTTAAATGGTCCTAGTGAAGAGGAATAGAGACAAACTGGCTATCAGTCTCGAATAGATGACCGATACCTTACAGGTAGCCCTACCTCCTATGCTCTCTTACGTCCTCTGAGAAGAAATAGACATTTCTCTCTATATTTGAAATGGCAGTAACTCCAGTTTTACATATGTAATTTCCAGGGGCCGATCTAGCCTATGACTGTGCTGTTACCAGTGGAATTCTCTGTAATTTGCCTAACAAAGTAAGAATTGCTGCAGTTTTTGAAACTTCTTATACTGGGATTAGAGATTCTCCTTAATTAAGTGAGACTGAGTTCTGGCACAATCATGGAAGATCCCCCATGTCTCTTTGTAGATGGACTCTCAACAGCCAAAGAGGTAGAATACCATGGATTATGTTAAATTCAAAGCTACCGCCAAAGGAAGCAGAATAAAGATTTGAACCTCAGCTGTTTACTGCCTGATTTGGGGCAAAAAAACCAACCTCTCACTACCCATTTCCTCACAAGTAAAATGACAATATCTTATGTTATTTTCTATACAGTGTATATTATACGGATATCAATAAATAAAGTATGATAATCATTATTTAGTAAAATTAAATGGACAAAATTCAACTAATACAGCATACGAAATTTTGGTCAAGTATAACTTTTATTCTCATCTGTGTGAAAAGAAAAGACCACCATATAGCAGCAGTAAAAGATATATTTGGAATGTTTCTTTCACTCTCCCAATAACTCCAGAGAGAGCCATTCTCTTGTTCTGTATGTTGTGTACTTCACCTCTCTAAAGAAAGCAGTAACTGTAATTTACAGGTTGTTGTCTCTGGCTTTAAAAATTCATTTTCTTTAACTACTTTCAATTTCTTAGATGCAAGGTGTATACAAATTCAAGACAGAGTTATTTATTTTCTGGAATTATGCTGCTGTTTCCCACTGCTCAGTATGTGTGCGTATATACTGCTGAAATTACATCCTAATGATAGCAAATTGCGGAATTATGAGGTATTCTTTACCATTCCTTTTTTTCTCTTCAGAAATAGGAAATTGGGAGACTTTAATAGCAGTTGCTGCATTATGAATACAATTTACTGGAATTGCTCTTCTCTAATCATATAGAAACCATGTTATGTCCTGGCGAGGTTGTAAAAATATATAGAAATCCATTTATCCTCTGAGGAAATTGAGGTCTTAGTTAGAGTAATGACAAAAACCTGAAATCGAGTTGGGAGCCCTGATACTATGAGTTTAGACAGTATCATAATGATTTCATTTTGTGAAGCCACAACATTCTGAATATATGAATAAAATGAGGACAATGCTTACCACATAAGATATCTATCATTTTAATCTTTCTTTATTAGTCCTTACTTAAAAATTTTTCAAAAGAAAGTTTTAAATATATATATATATATATATATATATATATATGTAGTAAAAATGAACAACGAATTATTTTACTTGATGTTCTTATAAGCTGATAAAATAAATGATGCATACTTAAATTACCTCTCCACATTTTCTATGTATAGATATGAAAGCCAGTCTATGCAATGTGATGTGTGGTCCAAACAACAGTTATTCTTTTTCTATATCACCCTGAATTCTAACTCCATAAAATAGTTAAATACACTATTTTAAGAAGTACTATACAGGGGCCAGCTGGTGGCATGGTGGTTAAGACAGTTGGCTCCCACAGGGCAGACTGTGTGGTTGGAGTCTTGAACCTGACAGCTTGATAAACACTCCAGGTGAATGTGTAAGTATGCCCAAAATCCCAAAAGGAAAAATGGAGGAAAAAGAATTGCATCATGATCATCCCACTCTGGGGGGTGGGGTGTTTTCTCATTTGCTCTCTTTCTCTTACTCTGTTTCTCTCCGGTAAGCACATGTGTCCTATAGCAAATTTTTTAAAACAAAAAGAAGAGGAAGCATTGTATCCAGAATTTTCTTGCCAGGAGAAGTCATCTGTAGCACTGACTTCTCTCTGTACCTAACTAAAAAGTGAAAAATATATATATACAAAGTCTGTACTTTTAAAAAATTTTGCTAGGAGTGTGTGTGCACTTGCTGGGGAGAGGGTCAGAGAGAGACTGAGAAAGTATCCTTCATGGGGGAAAAGTCATGCCATAATCCCTTCTTCATGTCACTTTCATTTTAGGATTTCAGGCATGCATACATGCACTCTCTTAGAACCTTGGGCTCATGCCCAATGTGAGTTTTAAACTGTCTGGTCTGGGACTCGAATTGCAGTCATCTTCATGGGAGTCCAGTGACATAACCATTTTGCCATCTGCTGGTCCCCCTGACATGTGTTTTAAGTCTCCTGGTCTGAGACTTGAACCTTGAAGCTGGCCATGTAGAATCTAGCCACCTTCACCACCACATCACGGGTTGGCCCAAAGTTCACATTTTTAATGTGGTATTTCCATTTGCACTATTCTAAGCCTTTGCAAAGTATTGAGCTTAAACAACTTTAGATCATGGTATGGGATTTTCAAAAAATCCATGAGCCTTAAATTGAAATTCTGTGATTATCTGAACGCCAGGTTATTTCATGCAATACATTTGTATTTTAGGTCTGGATAAATACAAAAGCATTTCAAAAAAAAAAAAAAAAACAAACCCTTATTTTAATAGATAATGACTCAGTAGGTAAAGATGGTAAGACTATTATTTAAACGTAAAAACACAATATTTTATAACATTCAATGTTTGATTTGATGCCACTTGAATGAAAAAAACAGTCAAAATAGGACCTTGATGAAATTTTTAGATGTTTTTTTCAGATAATAGGTGTTCACATCCCTTGCTATCAACAGCTTTAGAAACAGTTGTTGGCAATACATTTAATCTCTTTTAAACTGTAGCTCCTTAAGGCTGATGTGATCACTAAACCAAAGGTTTTCTAATTTACAGATTTAGTTAGCAGATGCAGTTAGTGCTATTCTCATAACGTTAACAGGCACATATATGTAATTTCAGTTTCTTCCTTAGAAAGATTGTTGTAGTCTGCTGCTGGCAAGAATAATTTTCATATTAACACAACAACAAATGGAAAGGCAGAACTTTAACTCAGATGTTTTAAAACTCATGAGATTTATCCTAGAAAGCCATAGCGTGAAAAGTATATGATTCAACAGACTTTAAATAAGATATCATAATTCTCTCTTTCTTCCAACAGTTTGGGAATTCTCTAATGATCTAGACAATAAGAAGACATTTTATTGGTGCTCTATCAATATGTTTATTCATTTTGTTTTTCTAATAGTTCCTTCATGAAAATATCTTTAAAGAGTTATTTTATTTTAAATTAATTAATTAATTTATTTATTTATTTATTTATTTATTTATTTATTTATTTTAATTTGACCAGAGAGGGGCAGAGAGAGAGAGGGAAGGTGAAAAAGCAAGCCATCAGGTTCAGGACTCAAACCATGGTGGACCATGTGGGAGTTCAGCACTCTTAACCACCCAACCATCTGCCAGTCCTCCTTTATGAAAATATTAATTGCTTGTTATGAGGCCTAGTTTCTGAGGCACAGTAGTCGGGCAAATACTCTTCAAGACTGGAAACCATATGGCTTACTGCTGGTTTGGGTCCCTGGGACAGCCTGAAAACATGCCAAGGGCATGCGTGCAGAGGCCTAGGATCTGAAGGAGCCAACAGGCCGGCCTGTTGGATGTAGTGTGACAAGACCCTATTGAAGGTACTTTTGTCTCTCTCTGTCATGCATGCACATGTGTACTTTATCATAAAATTTTCATTTTATGATAAAATAAAAATATCTGAGCTTTTTGGTGTCAGGTTCCCTACCCTTAATGTCTGAAGGAATGGATGTGGTTGAATTATAGCAGGCTATTTCTATAAGTAAAACAATAGACATTGACATCTAAAATTTTGAATAGCTTTTGGGAAAAAAAGAAGACCTTTTCACATTAAAGAAATGCAATAGTAATTTTAACTCTTCAAATCACCATTTATGCCCTAAGATGTTGTTTCACTTTCTTTTTTTTTTTCGGATACAACAGTACCTTGGTTAATTCCAAGATGCTAATGAATTTGTTCTGGCCAAAGAGTAACTGCCTCAGTGTATTGGGGTCAATACTGTTTGAGCCTGCCGTATCATTGTGAAATGACTTGCTAATTACTGATCTACGCATGGTTTGATGCTGAGCACTGCAAGACAACCAGTTTCCTGCCTTTTGAGAACTTACCCGTTAATGAGAGAAATGCCAAGATGGTATACTCCTCTTATTTATCTTCTCTAAATGTCAGCCCTGGGACTTTTTTGCTTTGGTACACTCACTCCTAGGTCTTTAATTATGCTCTGTATGCTGATGGCTCCCCTGAATCCCACACTTGTCTATCAGACTAATACCATTTCCACTTAGATGCTCAAACAACACATCAAACGTTCTATGTTCAAAACCAAACTCTTAACTTTCTCCATCTGTTCAATATAGTTCTATTATTCCACTTGTTCAAACTAAACATGTTTAAGTCCGTCCTTACTCCTCAGTCTCTTGCACACACCCGTGTCCATCCAATAGCCTTCAAATATGTCTAGAATCTAGTCAAGCCTAAGCACTCCAACTGTGCTTCAATGCCAGCCATTTCAGCTCTCACGTGCATGCTTGTGATAGCCTTCTAGCTAACTTGCAGCTCCACCTAGACCCCTTATATTCTATTCATCCTTCACTAAGCAGAGAGATTCATTTGAAATGTTCTGATTCATTCATTTCAACTTTACTCAAAGTAAAATGGAAAGTTTTTCATGTAGTTTGCAAGCAATACATCTTCTGTTAGGTTTCTGAATAATTTAGACAAGGGCTGACTATTGTTTGGACTGTATATTCTCTTGCACAAATGACCCCTTTCCCTCCTCAGTTCATCTTTCCCTAGTTTACCCTAGCCAACCTCCTGAGCTTTCTGACACTCATATGGGCTCAGCAGTTTCTTGCCTTAGAACCTTTGAGCTTGTTTCTTCTGCTTAGAATAATCTTTCCCAAGTATTTGTAAGTATCTTGTAAGTATTTGGTTATTTCTCTTAATGTCTTTAAGCCATTCCTACATTGAAAAATGTTTCTTTATGAGCCCCTGTATCATTTGTGCCCTTGCCCTAATTTTCTTCATCGTATTATTTTTTTATCAGTTACTCTTTGTCTTCATTCCATGAGTAGAATGTAAGTTCCTGAAATCTGTGACTGTTTCTTCACTGTAGTTGCATCAGCATATAAGAACAGTGCCTGGCACAAAGCAGGAACACAATAAAAATTTATTGAATTAATTCAGAAAAGCTCCATGAAGAGATGATATGGGGAATGTGGTAAATATGGATTTAATTATGAATGTTTCCTGGGGTGCTATCCATTTATGTGGTCTCTGGAACTGGGCGCTTGGGCTTAAGGAATATGCTCCTTCAATAACCTCTAAAATTCCTAGGTGCATAGGAAAGAAGGATTTTTTTCACTCCTAGGGATATGGTTAGATCTGATTTCATTAATGTATTCTTATTTATGACAGATATGTGCCAAGAGAAATAGCATTCTTAGTCTGTTCAATTACATATTCAACTTCCATGCAAATCCTGACTATTCACACAGCGCAACAGTCATTAAAAAGTAGGGTTACCTTAGAGGAGATTTCCTGTGAGGACAGTTACAGCCAGTGGGCAGCCCTGTAGTTCGCTTGGCCTCAGTGTCTGGTAATATACATTCTCTTTGATCCTGGCACTGTGGAGTATCTGTCTACAGTGATTTGCCCACTTGGCGTTTGATGCAGTAGATCTAAGACTACCTGGGCTTTATCCCAAAGGTGACCCAGTTGATCATAAAATAGCACAAATTTTGTTTTGTAGGTTGTTTGATTTTCTTACCTTTTGCTTTATACCTCATTAGCCTCAACTCATAAGAGCAGATTGCATCAAAATTTCTGACTTAATTATTTCAGGTATTTGTTTATTTCTTTATCATGAATTGGTGTCATATAATCTTGTCTTTCTCTTTTCCATATATTTTCATACTGACTGCCATCAGTTTCCTAGATTAAAAATAACTGCTGCTATATTTCTTCAGAGTTGAAGATTCCTGGAACCAGCATGTGCATTTTTTTTTTTTTTTTTTAGAGATTTTTACTATACAGTTTGTGCACTCACCAGAGAGACAAAGAAAGACAGAAAGCAAGCAAGAAATAACTCCCCCTCCACCCCCAAGGAGGATGGCCATGCCACAATCCTTTCTTCTCCAGTCTCTTCTTGGAATTTTGGGCATGCTTGCACACACGCAGTGTGAATTTTAAGCTGCCAGGCCTGGGACTTGAACTGCAGTCGACTATGTGGGAGTCCAGTGACATAACCATTATGCCATCTGCTAGTCACATTATGTGCATTTTTTACATTAAACTATCTGGCCTAACAGAGATTTTCTTTAACTATTGCAGATTAATTCATGTCTCAATTTTGGAGTTCTTAAAGTCTCCCCAGGAAAGATGATAGCAACAGCAATAATTACATATTTGCAAATATATGGATAATTTCTCCACGTATTCATAATAAACCAATATGTGGTTTTACTATTATATATAATCAATTAATGTGTATATAATATATAAGAATATACATAATCCATAAATGTATCTGCATAGTAGCTATATACCAGTCAAAAAGAATAAATATATTTTTTAAAGTTATTTATTTATTTCATAAGAAAGAGAGAAATAGGAACCTCCAACAGAGCCCTCAAGCATGAGCCACACCCAGCCTCATCCAGTCTAGATCACAAACCCAGGTATGAACGTGTGTACCCAGTGTATCCAGGGAGGTTCTGGGACATGAACCTGGGATCCTTCCATGTGAGTGCAGTTATGTTACTGCTGCACCATCCGACACCATGAAAACCTCTATTGAACTAATGGCGTCATTGTTGCAGTCTTTCCACCTTAAGCTATAGTGTAAACCAACACATATCACTTTAATTAAATAGGAGGGGTTAACACATAGGGAGGCTTATAAATATGGTGGGTGGAAGAATATTGATGCATAAATTAATTTAAATAATTATTTCAGAACAGAAATAAACTATTGTGGGCACCCTGTCATAGAAACTTTACTTTTCAAGTAGATATTTACTTGACAATGAACAAAATCATCACTAAGAATCATGCTAGTATTTGTAACTTTTATGAATCATATGGTAATGCTTTAAATCAAAAGCTCTTTGTTAAAATGAGTAAACCTTTCTCATTTATCCATTTTTAATTTGATGATAATGAAAATAGTATACAGTTATGCAGTCATTTGCCTTCTCTTTAGCTACGTGAAGTGCTCCTGGAGGGTGAGCTCTGTCTTCTCTGTATTCCTGTGGCAAGTACAATGCTGGATACATGACAGATGTTTAATAAAGGTTTGTGGAAATGGAGAATTCAATTTCCAGTTCCATCTAGGTTCCTGCTGTACTAAGTACTTCTGTGAAGTTCCATTGACGTATAATAGCCTTGCGGTATATGATGAAAATCATACTGTGCACAAATGGGAGTGGATGTTGACCAGCTCTAAATAAAAATATTAGACATGTTCAAAGACACTGAGATTGTGTAGTGCACATTATAGCACTGGAGGGGAACTTAGGGATCACGAGGAAGCAGGCACGAGGTTTTCTTTAGGAATTTCTTTGTAGTAATATATTTCTTTATTGCACTACATTTTTCAAAATATGTTTACTGTGAGCTTCATTTGAACCTCTAAACCTCTGGTTGTATAGGGCAGCAACTATAATCTCTCTTTTTTAAAAAATAGGAAGAAAATTTTACAAAGAGAAGAGAAAAGCAATGATTTTCCCAAGATCACAGTGCAATTTAGATTCGAATCTCCAATATGCAAGCAAGTTAATGTGTAAGGAAGGATACTATAGCATTTATTTTCAAATAAATTTTCTTATTCTGGAAGAGGTTATGTCCTTGATTATCAACTGATCTATGCTCATGCCATTTTGCATTGCAACTAGAAAAATTAAATAATGTTGATTAACTAGTTACCCATCCAATAACCATACATTGATGTCCTAAATGCAAAATTCACTAACCTCAGCAATCATCTCGGTTAGTTCCATTTAACTGTGATCGCTCTTTTAACCTACTTTTCATTAGAACTATATACACAATGATAGTTGGCATTGACTTTAATGAGTCTTTGCAACATTTCAAAAAATCATAGGATTCTTGTAAAAAGATGCCATGCCTTTTCTTTTATGTGCTCTCCTCTAGAAGGCTTAATGATAATGTGAGTTTTCAATGTAATTTTTATTGTAAAGCAATCCTCTCCTTACCTGTTGTTTCACTTTCTGTAGTTCCAGTTACTCATGGTCAACAGTGGTCTGAAAATATTAAATGAAACATTCTAGAAATAAACAATTGATATGCTTTAAAATGTGTGCCAAACCATGTAGTTTGCTCTGTTCACCTGAGATGTGATTCATCGCTCTGTCAAGGCATTCACACTGCATGTGTCACTTCATAGTCACTCAGCTATCAGGCCGACTGTCTGGTATTGTAGTGCTTGTTTTCTAGTAGCCCTTAAATTAATAACGCTCCCAGGCCAGCCCATGGTGTGGTGGTTGGAGCAGCTAGATCCTGTAGGTCAACCATGTTGTTCTCATCTTGACCCAGTGGCTTGGGGGGACACACTGGGTATTTGTGTGTGCATGCTCAAGGTCTCAAAATGGGAGAGAAATGGAGGAGAATGGATTACAGCCTGACTATTCCCTATGAGGGACCTTTTGTGTCCCTCCCTATCCTCTTTGTTTCTGTTTGGCAAGTGCATATGTCCTCTGGAAAAATTAAAAAAAATAATAATAATGTCCCCAAAGCCCAAGAGTAGTGATGTTGACTATTTAGGTATGCCAAAGAGAAACTGTAAAGAGCTTCCTTTAGGCCCAGCTGCTATATCACATGTTGCTAAGTTGTCATGCTCCTCAGGCTGGGCCCATAGGGGAGACTTTAGTTTGATTCTTGGTCCACATAAGGTCTGGATGTGGTGGCATAAACCTGTAATCTCAGCAGTTCAGGAGGCTAAGAAAGGAGGCTTGTGAGCTAGAAACTGCCCCCATCTAAAAAAGAGCTGGGACCCAGTGCAGTGGTACAAGTGGTACAGTGTGACTGGCCAAGGCTGGAGCCACGTGGGAAGTCTGAGGTAAATTCTCAGACAGATAAACCTGGACAGGCTAAATGCAGTGTCCTCTGCCTGTCATCCTAACTCACTTGGAGGCTGGGGCAAGGGATAGCAGTAGCAAGGTCCCGTCTTTAAAGAAAAAAAAAAAAAAAAAAAAAAAAAAGAAAGAAAGAAAAGACGAAAAAGTAAAAAGGACTTCCTTTAAGGGGAAAGGGGAAAGTTCTTTGACTTACTAGAGAAAGAAAAAAATATGTATGTGCAGGTATTGCTAAGATCTAAAGTACAGTAAGCTGGTTGAGGGTTAGCCCATGTCTTGCTGATTACGGTGGTTGTATCCTCACACGGCTGGCTGCTGGGCAATTCTTTAACCTGTCAGCTTGAGAAGCAGGTGTGTGTGTGCCCAAAATCCCCAAAGAAAGGAAACTTGGAGGAGAATGGAGTGTAGTATGACCATTCCTCATGAAGAGTGCTTTTCTCGCTTTCCTTCTCTTTTTCTCTGATGAGTGCACACACTCTCTGACCAAAAAAAAACACAACAAAACAAAAAGATAAATAAGGGAGAGAGAGAGAGAGACAGAGAGAGAGAGAGAGACTAATTCATACTTTCATTATAGTATATTGTTATACATTTCTGTTATTACTCATTATTTTTGTTAATCTCTTATTATGCCTACTTTATAAATTTAACTCTATCATAGGTGTATAAATGTACTGAAAAAAATGGTTGCATTTATAGAATATCATTCTCATGTTCAGGCATTCACTGGGGGCTTGAAATAAAAGGGAACTGTAGTATTCTAGAACATTAACTTACTCTTCTTATAATTGACTTTCTATGCAGAAACAAAATGGATTAAATGCAAAAAAACTAAAAAAGAAAAAGAAAGCAGTCACAAAAGTTACAAACTATTTATTTATGACCCAATAAAACAGATTTAAAAGAAAAGTCATTAAATATTAACCCAGACCACACATTCTTAATAGTGATCTTAAATTTGAAAACAACACTGTAGGAAGTATAAACACTGTTAAAATAATTGAAAAAAAGTTCTCATTTTAGATTGTCAAATGTCACAAAATTTAAAGTGTAACATTGTCCTTTCATATGTCTTTGCCCAGGAAATTTCATAAATTTTTAAAGAGAAGTTTAAAACGTTCCTTTTTCAATTTTCAGTTAGGATAAAATATAATCAAGGATTTGTCTAGATCAACGATAGTAAACTATAAAACCTATAACACCGATGAGCCCAGATTTTTTCGCCTTAGGGTGCATGCCCTCGCCCGAGAGAGAAGGAGAGAGACAGTGAGAGGGAAAGTGAGAAATCATTCCCTGGGGGGATGGTCATGCTGCAATCCCTTCTCCTCCATTCTTCTCCTAGGATCTTAAACATGCATGCACACATGCCTGGCATGAATTTTAAGTCACTGGGTCCAGGACTCAAGCCATGTGGGAATCTAGCAACATAATTACTTATGCCATCTGCTGGCCCCAAGTCCAAAGTTTTTCAAGGTTCTTATTTTTGTTCTTGTTTTTGTCTGATATATCCATGATTTCCTCAACTGGCTCATAACAAAGTTATTCTCAAGTTTTTCAGTTGTATTTCATCGTTCAAAATAGAGTAGCTTTACTTAATAATCTTTTATATTTCTCCATAATTTGTATTGATTTTTACACAAATAAAATAAATTTTTCTGCCACTTATGTAATATGAATTAATGAACCTTTACCTTGTCCTTTTCTATTTGAATTAAATAAATCCCTGCATCTCATATTAGATAAGGTGGAGTACAACAGCAATTGAAATAATTCATATTGTGCATAGAACATAGCAACATAATTATGAAGCCTATAAAAAATCTAAAATATATTCTTATTTTAGATTTGAATTACAGTTAAAATTAGGTGATAGATGGTAGATAGTATTTTCACAAAGCTTAGAGAAAAATTCAGGGATACGAAATTGGAATGGGGACTGTATGCAATGACTTTAATGAGATCATTACATTTTTCTGTTAATAGCACTTGACTTGCTTTGCTATTTTAGTTTTTTTGAATTTTTTTTTCTGCCAATTACTTACTCTGCTTCATTGGTTCTAAGTAATACACGACATTAAATCACTTGATCTTAGACATCACTTATGAGGGCTACTTCTCGGTTAATTTTATGGCAGCTATATACTATAGTTAGATGTTAATACCATAGAATATGGGCCAAGTCTCATTCTATTTCCCCCCTGGAAATGAATCACATAATAGGCAAAATTGCAATGAGATACTTTGAGATATACACTAGTGAGCAATTGTCTCAGCTGTGAACTTCATAAATTTATGATTGCAACTTGTGTTGACTCTCTTACAATATAATCAAAACTGCTTTTCAAAAACATGACCATTTGCTCCATCATGAAATAGACTATTAGTCAATGCCATATTCTGTTTTTATTAGTTATGGGAGATATCTGATTGGCTTACATTTTATCGTCCACTTCCCTCATGTGTTGTTCATAATTGCATGCATTAACTATTTAATTGCAATATTGTTAGATGCAAAAAAAAAAAGATAATAAAGTTGACCTCCTTCATCAGTGGGTTCCTCTTCTGTGGATTTAACCAACCACAGATGTAGTCAGGCCATGCCAATTGTTATGAAGTGGGAGAAGAGGTGGTTTTGGTGGTTTCCTAAAAGAGATGCTGAAATGGTTTATCTATATGTTTTGTTTTTCATCCTGTTGCTAAGATTACTTACAAGTAATCTAGAGATGTTTTAAGTGTACAGGGGTATGTGACTAGGTTATATATAAATACTATGCCATTTTATATAAGGGTCTTGAGTATTCATGGATTTTGGTATCCAAGAGGGGTCCTGGAACCATACACCCGAAATACTGAGTGACAACTCTATGTGCTAAATAAGGATCTCCTAATAGAATACAGAGTAAGCAAAATTTCTGGAAATATTGGAACCAGCAGATAGCATAATGGTTACTTACATCTCTGTACTCCCACATGGTTGACTGCAATTTGAGTCCCAGGCCCAGTGGCTTAAAACTCATGCTGGGTGTGTGTGTACCCAAAATTCCAAGACAATAATGGAGGAGAAGGGATTCCGGTATGGCTTTTCCCCTGGGGGATGACTTCTCGGTTTCTGTCTCTCTGTCTGTCTGGTGAGTACAAGTACCCTACAGCAAAAATCTCTCTAAAAAAATAAAATATTGCTGGAAGACTCAAAAGTCTGGAGATGCCTAAATTCAGAGAAACTCCACTATATTAATGTTTTCTGTTGGTGAGGTCAAAATATACTGACAATACTGTTTAACTATTTTCAGGCCCAGTTAGAATGTGATTTAATATAGCAAAGAGAGGGATATGTAAGAATGTCCTATATTTTGTGTCAAATTTAAATTCTGGAAACTTAAATGAATGTACATTTAGAAGCTAGAGTTAGATCTTTTTGAAGCACTCATTTTTCTCTTCACCATTAATCTTTTCATACACAACCATCCAGAACAACTTTCCTGAAAATATGGAGATTACTTCACCAACTCTGCTGAAAAACTTTCTACATTTGCTCATTGTTTGTCAGACAAACATGTACATCAACCAATATTTTTAAAAGTAAAATATTTTAGTTTGTTTTTGGGTATGTGTACTTGCATGAATGCATGCATGAATTTAAGAGAGAAATCGAGAAAGCACCTCCCAGGGGATGGCCACACCACAGCCGCTTCTCCTTCAGTCTCCTCTTCAGATTTTGGGCACCTACTACATGTGCCCAGTGTGTTTTTCAAGCCACCATGTCTGGCACTAGAACTGCAGTTGGCCATGTGGGGCCCAGCTGCCTTAACCATCACACCACAGGCTGGCCCTTAAAATTTATTTTTGACCTAACCAAAATCTTGAGCTTTAGGTTAATGGGCTGCACTCATCTCTTGAACATTCTTTTTTATTCTGATTCATCCACAATTTGGCTCCAGTTTTCTCCAAGTCTAGAATTGCTTTTCCTCAACTCCAACTATTTACATTTTTGTGATTTGTCAGGATCTGGGTAAACTTGCACATCATAAAGCTTACTGTAGCTTCTGTACATCTTTTAAAAATAGTTGTGTCTCTCATTCATTTTACAATCTAAATCATGTGTTACATGTGCTTACTAGAGACAGAGAATAAGAAAGCACTTCTCCATGGGTCAGGGTCATAGTACAATCCCTTCTCTTCCATTTCTCTCTCCTGGATTTTGAACATTCACATGCATGTGCCCAGTGTGTTTTCAGGCCGCTGGGTCCAGGTCTTGAACATGTAGTTGGCCATGTGAGATTCAGTTGCTTTAACCACCAGCCCACAGGCTGGGCCCATTTTATTGCATGTCCTCTAAATACAAGGCTACATGGCAAGTGCTGCATAGCCTCCATACTCAAAACATGTTGTCAGATGAACCAGAAACATTGTTGAAAATGCCATCTTGGAACTTTACTTAGACCTACTGAGCCAGAGTCAAATCCTAATGTTAACAGGATCACTAGGTGATTAAGGTTGAAGAATTTATGCTCTGGAGAACACAAAGATGAGTAAATTATAATATTTGCTAGAAGACAGTTTCCTGATCAATAGCAATGCATTAATAATCAAGGCAAAGTGAAAGCAAGGATTGTAAGAGAAGTATGGTAGGGGAGATTAAAAGAAGATGAGCTCACAGCCGCATATAGTTATAACAATGCCACGAAGCACCATTATTAATAATAAATACTTATTTGCTTATTCTAGCACTTGTACTTGGTCCAGTGCTAGCTAAGTCTTGTTTCTAATTTTCATAATGACCATGGTACATAGTTGCCAGTACCATCATGTTTTATACTAGACAAGTAGAGTGCAGAAGGTTAAATACTAGACAGCTAGTGTCCAGGTTATGATTTAAATTCACAGTCCACTTTCTCTGTTGTTACAACTTTTTGACATTTTCTTGCCTAAGCATCGTAGATCCCATGCTCTTTCCAATTAAATGCATTTTTCCCAAACTTGATTGCAAAGTGCTTCAAGCCTTTGGCTCTACTTTCTGCTTTTTTCCTTTTTAAAATAATTATTTACTTTTATGTATTATTATTATCATTTTAAAATTTGCTATAGATAGAGCACGTTATCAGAGAGAGAAAGACATGGGTGTGTGTGTGTGAGAGAGAGTGAGAAAGCAAGCCACCCGGTCGGGGATTCAAACAACAGTCAGCCATGTGGGAGTCCAGTGCCTTAACCACTGTGCCACCTGCTGACCCACTTTATGCTTTTAAAATTTTTCTTCTGAACTGATTGAAGACACCAAATATTTCATTGATACCTGAAGATTAACAATTCTCCAAAGGGAAGTTTTTTCCTAAGTTTTGATAGTGTAAGGTAAGTAGTGTTTTGGTTTAATAGTAACTATCTAGATTTAAAGAAAAAAAGTCTAAAATTGTGTGTGTGTGTGTGTGTGTGTGTGTGTGTATGCATGTGTATAAGAGAAAAGATTTTAAAGTCTGAGAACATGTGGTAAGGACATTAGCTTACAGATTCCATGATTGTCCTATAACTTCTTGAATATTATGGGAAGTTGGGCTATTTTATATATTTATTTACTTAATTCTCTATAGAAATTATGAGACTGCATATGCAATGTTTTTCATGATTAACTAATATAATCACCTAATAACCCTAGGGAAAATCATCTTTATATAAAAACTCCCATTCAGTAGTTTCATAGAAAACCTGTCATATCTATTTTGAAGTAGCATCAGGCTCCCTTCTCTTAAGAGATCTTATAAATGCAAATATATTAGTCTTCATGCATCTCTGTACTTTGAAGTTGATGTCTTAATAATTAAACCATTCTTGTAGAGAGGTTTAACATATGTTAAGTTCTTTTAAAGCACACTCAGACACATCAGGTCTAGGTTGTTTAAAATTCAATATAACATTGTAATAAACCATGTGCTTAAGTAGAGGATTATTTGTTTTGGATTAAGTGTTATTTTTCTTTTCCTTTTCATCCTATAGAACATGAGAGTGTATTGTAAGATTTTCTGTCATAACTTGGTCAGGTCATAAATTAATATAAAAAGAAAAGAGCCTTTGAGAAACAGGCTAGTTTCTTTCTAAAAAAAAGATGTCCTTTCATTTTTTATGTAGTTCAGTGCCATTTTTCATAGCAGTATCAGAGGTAGCTGTTTTTTTTTTTTTTTTCAGAAAGATGAATAAAAGAGGAAGAAAGCCCATTCATAGCACTCCTGGACTTCCTCCTTCATCAGTCAATGGCAGTTGTAAATGGAGACACTGAAATTTTCTCCTTTAATCTTGTTTTCTTCGTGCACATGCAATGTTTTCCATGTTCTTTTTTTATTGAATCCTACCTGTCTGTATGGTTCAAATTATTTTTTTACTCAGTGACAGAAAAGTGTATCAGCTTTATTTTTTTATTAGAAAAACAACTTACTTTATTTTTTAAGAGAATTTTGCTATAGGGTGTGGGCACTAGTTGGAGAGACAGAGAGACAGAAAGCTAGAAATCACCCCTCAGGTGTGGAGGTGGCCATACAGCAATCCCTTATCCTCAATTCTCCACACAAGATTTTGGGCACACATGCCTGGCTTGAGTTTTAAGCTTATGGGTCTGGGGCTCCAACAGCAGTTGACTATGTGAAAGACCAACAATGTAACCATGATGCCATCTGCTGGTCCCAAAAACAACCTGACATTTAATATCATTAGTTCATTTAAAAATTTTGTAATTGAGAACAGATTTAAATTAAAAAAAAGAATTTAGTAAAAATCTCTCTTCATTGTTAATATTATTTAATTTAACCCCTAGGATAATGTAAATATTCATCAGATTTTAGAATGCACTGACCTCTATTCCAGAACCTGTGGGTTAAACAATGCAGGCAAGTCTATTGTTTCAAGTGCATTGCAAATGTTGGTACCTTATTCTCCAGTGTGTGTGTGTGCATGTTTTTGTTTGTTTGTTTGTTTTTGTAAGAGAGATCTTTGCTATAGGGCAAAAATCTGGTGTGCTCACCAGAAAGACACAGAGAGAGAGAGACAGAGAAAAAGAAAGTGAGAAATCATCCACCAGGGTCGATGACTATGTTGTGATCTCTCCTCAATTCTTTTGTCGGGATTTTGGGCACGCATGCACATGTGTCCAGCATGAGTTTTCTTTTTCTTTTTTTTGGAGAGGTTTATGCTATAGGGCACGTGCGCTCGCCAAACAGACAGAGAGAGACAGAGAGATAGAAAGCGAGAAATCACCCCCCCAGAGGGGATGGCCACGCCGCAATCCCTTCTCCTCCATTCTCCTCTCGGGATCTTGGGCACGCACGCACACGCGCCCGGCTTGAGTTTAAGCCACCAGGTCCAGGACTCGAACCATGGTTGACTACGTCGGAGCCCAGCGACATAGCCATTACGCTAACTGCTGGTCCCCCCAGCATGAGTTTTAAGTTGCTAGGTGCTCAACTCAAACCGCAGACAACTATGTGGGAGTCCAGCAAAGTAACCATTATGCCATCTGCTCGTCCCTCTCCAGAGTTTTAGCAGATGCACAGATGAAGGATTAGGAGGTAGGTTGGTAGAATGGGAGAGAGGTCCAGGTGACAGGATATCTGAGGAATATGTTGAAAATCACTTTTCTGCTTTACTCAAGATGAATCTGGGTTTGTCCGGGATCCAGACCTTTTCATACTAGGGTTTCTATATGTCCAGGATCATCTAACTTCTTTGGATTGGATAGCAATTATGTTGCTGGACTCCAACATGGTTGACTGAGATCAAGTCCTAGACTCAGTGACTTGAAAATCATGCCGGGCATGTGTGTCTGTGTGTGTCCAAGATTCAGGAGGTGAATGGAGGAGAAAGGATTGTGGCTTGACTTGATCATCACCCCCAGGGGGGTGATTTCGCACTTTCTCTCTCACTGTCTCTCTTTCTCTCTGATAAGTATACACGCCCTAAGGCTAAAACCTGAAAAAAAAGAAAAGACTTAGCATATGAAATTATTCTCTTCTCATCAGTAGAGTGAATTCGCCTAATTCTTAAAATTATAAATTTCTTCAAATGATTGAATTATAAATAGGTAAGACATTATTTATTTGGTTTTCCTAATAAATTTAAAGCCTGAGGCCTGCCTGTGCTACAGAGGTTAAGCGCTAACAAAGGAAGCCAGATCCCACATGACCTACCAGGGTTCAAGTCTCAGCCGTGTGATGGTTTGAAAAACACATATTGGGTGTGTGCACAGGTGTGCAGGATCTTGATGGGTTAGAGAATTGGTGGAAAAAGGATTGCGGGGTGATGAGGCCACTTTCTTGGGGTACTTTCTTCCATCCCTGTTCATGAACATAACTCATCCATTGGCATAAATAAAGTCTTTTGTATTAGGGCATGTAAAGAGAAAATGCCTGTTGGAAGTTATTGTTGTTCTCTATTAAAATCACAAATGATTTCATCTTGTTCAGTTTACTTTTTAAAATTTTAATTTATTTTTCATTTTTAAACTTAAAAATATATTTTATTTAACTATATTTATTTACTTATTTTAATTTGACCAGATAGAGACAGAGTGTGTGTGTGTGTGTGTGTGTGTGTGTGTGAGAGAGAGAGAGAGAGAGAAAGAGAGAGAGAGAGAGAGAGAGAGAGAGAATAAGAAAGTAAGCCACCAGGTCTGGGACTCAAACTGCAGTCAGCCATGTGGGAGCCCAGCACCGTTAACCACCATGCCACCTGTCAGCCCCATCATGTTTAGTATTTTGGCTCTGTTACTTTACTTATCCAAAATATATGAACTGAACTGCTTTACTAGTGATACAGGACTGAATCAGATAAACACAGTACCTACTTTCTGTGTTTACTCTGAACTCCAAATAATGTTTTTTGGACTAGATGTCTGTAAATGAATGAAAATAGCTGCATTCTCTTGAGTAAGAGAGTTTTTAAAATTTATTTTTATTTTTTTTTCCAGTTAGAATTCTGTCAGTTTTTCCTATGAGAGAATGAATGGCAGCATTTAAATGAAAGACTCATGAGACCACGTTTAAATATTACTGAATTGAGATTATTTACTTTTCATAATTAATAGACTTATTTCTGTGCTTACAAAATTATTCTCAAGAATCCCATCGTTTGAGGTAATATAGACAATTTTTTTCATGTAATTGGGCAGAAGATATTAATTTTAAAAACATTAGAAGGGTACTCTTATTGCTCAAATATTAGCTTTGTGAATAAAGCAACCACTTGAGTATCTTATTTGCACAACAAATCCTTTTCAGCCTCTTCTTTCCCACATACTATGTTAAGTAGTGCTGATAGGAATCTTGGCTTTTGTGTTTCTGTTTCACAAGTTCATAATTAGATGTTCAGTTACAAAAGATCACAAGCCAAGAATAGTCATGACAATAAGAAAAATAAAATTAAGGCTTCCTGGCTGCTGGGCTAATGCTCTTTAAGGAACCATACCATGTGACTCTATTCTGGTTGTCTAGTTTCTGTTGCCATTGTTACAAATTCTATTTTGTGCCTGTAAATTGTATTTTCTAAGTTTGCATGCACAAAACACTATTATTACAGGAGTGATTGGCTTTCTGGTGTCTCACATTTTTGTATGAACAGTTAGCTGCTTCGTTTCAGCTCTTCACAGTGTATATGTGAAGTTATGAATCTTTTAAATGAATATTTTGCAGCTTTTTAAAGGCATTTACCTTCATGGAACATCCACAGAGTTATTACGTGTTAGGTAATAGCAGCCAGGTACTGACTGCTACATTAAAAAGTGTAGGGGTAACCATGTTTTCACCTTCTAACACATCAAGGATTTCATTCGTATTTGAGCTTTTTAATAAACACATAACATATCCTACACATGAGGTATAGAATCCTGAAAGCTTCCAAACATTTCTTGAGAGAAACAGTAAATAATTTATTTCAACATTTGGAATCCCATTGTTAAATCTTCCTAAAATCTCTAATATAAGTACACTGTACACTAAAAGATAAATTTGTTTATGCGTTTGTTTAACTGATATGATAGGTGGGGACTCAAATTCATGAAAAAATGGAATTGAGGTGCAAATTTATCTTAAAATATTTGCAACCTTGCGTAATTTTTCATAATATACATTTTCTGCAAATTTGTGGAAGATCCCTGGTATAGAAAAATGTTGCTGAATGAAGTAAGTTTACCTTAAATTAATACAACTGCAAACGCCTTTTCTACTTAAGTGTAAATTAGTTACTAGTGTGATAATTAGATAAAATATACCCCAGAAAGGTGACAATGAAAGTTTATATTTTTCTAAAATGATTTTATGTTATTTCCTTGTAAACCAATGGCAGTCTTAAAAAACGTTAATTATATCAGTAATTGAAAATTTTCTGTAATAAGACATTTATAATGATGGAACATAAAATTAGTGAGGCTGTAATTCAGTTTAGAGACTCAGTGAAAAACTACCCTTTCTGAAGAGATATTATTTTAGAAGAAGACAATTATATAAATAATCACCAGCAGAGAGATTTTAGGTGGTGTCCATATCCTATATGAACAGCTCAGGTTCTTGTGAGTGCAGTGTTTAGTATCTAAGATTCAAATAGAGAATATTTTATGTGTAAGTATGGAATAATGCTTTCTGGGATAGTCACTTCACTCATATTTTGATTCTGGTTTCAAATGAAGAAAGTAGATACATCGGCTTAGAGCAACTTCATTGCCAAAAATCTAAAGCATATATTCATTATAACTTCACTGTGAGGCATTAGGTTGTAATACAATTTGGAATAGAACAGGTATTTTGGATGTCATCCAGAAGAGTGTAATTACTAGAAGCACCTTGCAATTCTTGTTTCTTGTATAACATGCTCCCAGGTCATAGCTTAAGAAAGTCTAGACTACAAGTCATTGATGAGGTACACCAGGAATTTCAATGCATGTATCCTGTCTTCTGAACATGACATTTATGTTACTGATGAGGTTAATATACAATGATGAATGTGATCATTTGGGTTAGTTGATCTATTTTTTTTTTTTTTTTTGCAACTGTGACCTCTATGATTAGTTACACATGCAAATATGGCTGTTATAATCAGGTGTTTTGGGAAAATCAAGAGAACATGGTAGAACTAAAAACAAAAGGCTGAGAATCAAGGAAACTGGGTGGAACTAAGAATGGGAAGAACTAAGAAGATGGATGCATTGAGGTATGAAGGATGCTCAGTTATCACCCATCTTGATGAATGCAAGTCACACAACCTAACACACAGATGTAGAACAAAGCTTTACAATATGTTGACCTTTATTTAACATAATGAAATAAAAAGCAAAATATAATTATATTCTCTATTCTATTCTATTCACTTCTATTAAAATAATATAGGTCTCTATAAAGTATGTAGATTTAACTTCACTTATGCGTTATGATTAGCTGGTGGTGAGCGGGGGAATGACTGGTCTCAATGAATGGTTGATATGGAGCACAGGGTTAGGTTTCAAGAGCATGATAAAGTCTTTATTTGAGAAGATGATTAATTTATGTCAGGTTTTCAAATGGATTCATGACATCCCTTCAAGTTAATAAAAGCTAAGTAGCATATAGGGCTACGTACAGCTAGAATAGCACATAGTTCCTGTGTATTATGCTAACACATGAATATGTCATTTCATTGAACCCTCACAACAGCCTTTTTAGGTTGGTACAAAACATATTCCAGTTTTCTAGATGAGGAAATGAATGCTCAGTAGGATAAATTCATCTTTCCTTAGATTATTTAGTTAGAAAATGGCCAATAGGATTTTAAGACAGGCAGTTTGACTTCAATACTGGTAGTTTTGTTGATGTGGCTCTTTTTATTGTTAGAAGCCATGTGTACTTGACAGAGAGAAGGAGAGAGAGAGAGAGAGAGAAAGAGAGAGAGAGAGAGAGAGAGAGAGAGAGGAAGAGGAGAACATACCCTCCCTCCATGGGTGTGGTCAGGCCAAAGTCCTTTCTCCTCCATCTCTCCTTTTGTGTGTGTGTGTGCGCGCACACACACACACACACACACACACACACACACACACCTGGTAAATTTCTTAAGCTACCAGGTCTGGGACCTGAACTGCCATGAGGAACTAGGTTTGCCACAACCACTAGACCATGGAACCAGCCCCCAAACTGGTTTTTGAATCTGAAAATTCCAATACTAATTTTATTCCTTCCTTCCTTCTCTTCTTTCCTCTTACAAAATGATTAATTCCTGACCATATGCCAAAAACATAAAAATCACTAACTGCCCTGACATCCTTCATAATTTAGTGAACATAAACAGAAGTGAAGGCTGAGGGACATTTCAAAACCATGAGTCAGAGAAACAGAAAGAGACAAAAACTGACCATGAAACTAAAGAATCACCTCTTTTAGGCAAGAAATCTTATGTAAATTTCATGATATAGCAAAAACAAACAAATAACAAAAAAAAACAAACAAAAAAGCTAGATTTGGTAGTGCCCAAATTAATAATCTAGGAATCTGAATATTTTGCAGTTCTTGGTATCAGACTGGTACCCTGTGCATCAGGTCACCCTGGAAGATCCCTGATGGAGAGTAAGGCACATGTCCTAGAACCTTAATGGGCTAGCCTAGGGTTACTGTTGGCAGTAATGAGATTAACTGCTGGCTGTTGCAGGCCGTACAGAAATCCATAGTTACTGGAGTGTCTTGATTATGGAAAAAGGGCTTAGGTGGTATAGCGCTGGAATTCTTTTTCACCAAATAATTTTTTAAAAGGTCAAATTCTCTAGGTCTGGAGGTAATTTATGAAATTCACACTGGTATAGAGAATTACAGCAAAACAAGAGAATTTGCACAGTGATTAGGCTACTCTGCTTACTATAATAGACAACAGAACTCAACCTGTGAGGCTAAGGGCTTACTTCTCTTTTCTCACTTCACATAAACTTAAATGGAGATATCTTTGCAATAAATGATGGCTAACATCAGTTATGATTATTAGAAATACATAGAATATAGTCTAAGAATCTCACAGCAATGTATTCGAATTAGTGTTATCTGCTAGAATGACTGTTCTGGTTTTAAAGTATTAAGATTTTAATAAAATGTCAAATTATTACATATATATTAAGAATCAATATGGGAGGCTATGACTAATTTCAATTATTCTCTAATTTTTTGAAATTGTCTTTACAACAATCTATGAGCCACATGAGAGACTATGTGTATTTGATTTATGGTCTCACTATAACCATTGCCTAATTTTGATCCCTAATTTATATACCACACTTTGCTTATTGGAAACTTGGTAGTTCCCAGTAGAAAAGTAATCAATCTTTAGAGAAGAAAACTAGTCTCCATTTAAAAATAGCCTATAAGCTCTGAAAGCAATTCCAAAAGATGTTTCCAGAAACATGGTCAATGATGCTGGTATTTCTGGAGAAAAAAAAAAAAAAAAAACTGTGCAGCTTGATCTTAAGTGATTGTATTGAAGAAAAAGTTCTTATTTGGATAAATATGCTCTGAGAATGTTTATAAAAATTTTGGCTGTGACAACATCACACTGAATAAAAAAGCGTTTAACAATAAGCAAAGAAAAGAAATGTCATAACATCCATTGAGACATATTCCTTGTACTGATATACATTTTAACACAGTTGATGTGTAAAACCATCATAGTCCTGAGAAGAAATTTATGTTATATAGATGAATAAAGAGAGTGTTTTTTTTTGCATGAGTTTGGATGAGACTCTACCAACTCAGAGATTGGGATGATATTTCCAGTCTGGGAATAACTTGGTTTTCTCCAAGTGGATGTGAAACAGGTCAGAAGACCGCCGTCATTTTGAAATTAAGGAGGACCCCTAAGGAGAACACTCTCACCAAGTTGTGAGTCATAGGGAGATCTATTTGAGGAATGGTCGGATGAGCACCAGGAATGGGTATTTGAAGGAGTTAGGATAATGACTCAGGAGAAAGCAATTGACTGATTGTAGTGAGGAATGATTTGCAAGTGCTTGTGTTTTGTACCTAGAAGTATCAAGAACATATTGAGCTTTTCAAGACAGTTGGATAGTGCTTGCTGACTGTCTCCCTGTAATACATTACAGAAATAAATTCTCTTCTCCAGAATCAGCCTCTCGTTTTATTTACCACAAGAAGAAGCAACTGGACTTAGTTGGCTGGTAACAGCTGCTGATGATGATATAATATAACCTAAACATAATAGTAAGCCTCTCTCTATAAATATCTATATCTATATCTATATATGTATATTATCTATATCTATATCTATCTATCTATCTATCTATCTATCTATCTATCTATATACACACACACACACACACACACACACAGTTGCTAAAGTCAGAAATCTGAAATGACTCACTTTGTCTCACTTTACAAACCTGATTCGTCAGCAACTTACCTACAAAATAGAATCTTAAGTCATTTCTTTCATGAAATTTTTATGAGCCTACTTCAGATCATTACATCCCTTACCTCCTAGCCTGTTTCTCTTCCTTTCCCACTTCTGTTCTATTCTATCCCTTCCACCAACCATTCTTTTTTTTTTTTTTTTTTAAGTTGTTTCCATAGGTCATGTGTGCTTGCTGGAGAGAGAGAGAGTGAGAGATTATGAGAAGGAAAATGAAAAATCACCCCCTTGTGTTGGGGGGTGGCTATGCCACAGTACCCTCTCTTCCAGTCTCTTCTCAGGATTTTGGGCATGCACACATATGTACCCAGCTTGATTTTTAAGCTGCCAGGTCTGGGACTCAAACCACAGTTGGCCATGTAAGAGTCCAGTGCCTTAATCACTATACCACCTGCTGTCCTCCACCAATCATTCTTTACATAGCAGCAAACAGGATCCTCTAAACAGGTAAGCATGAAATACCTTTGCAATGATTCTTTCAGTTAGAATAAGAGCTAATGTCTTTAGAGCAAGCCACATAGTTCAATGGTTAAGTGCTATGCATAGAAAGCTGGATCCCCATGGCTAAACATGGTTCCACTACCGACCCCAGCAGCTTGAAAAACATGCCAAGTATATGTGCATGGGTGCTCCAAATCCTGGTGGATAAAGAAATGGAGGCAAAAAGATTGCAATATGACTATGTCTCATTGTGGAATGTTTTCTCTTTGTCTCTCTCTTTTGGTGGTGAGCACACATGCCCACTGGCAATTAAAAAATACAAGTACATAAAAAATAAAGTCTTTTCCATGTCTGTGAAGCTTTAACTGATTCACTCCCTCTCATGCTATACCTTTGTTTTTGTCTTTATTTTCCTTCAACTCAGTTGCACTGGTCCTTTTTGAATTCTTTAAATATTTCTTTTTCTTCTCCCTCAGCATGTAGCCTTCTCATTGACTGTGTGAGATCACCACTGTTCACTTCAGTTGAAGTATGAGCTTCTTGGAGGACCCATTGTTCATTACAAATGTTACACTATATTCTCCTAGCATACCTTATATTCTTTTTATTTTCTTTCTATCACTTACTAGTTTTTTTTGGGATCTATTCTTCAATAAAATAATTTTTTTAGGATATTTACTTCATTAAGAAAAAGATCCTATCAGTTTATTTTATTCTCAGATAACCAAAATACATGATCTGGCATGTATTAAAGACAAAATTATTCGCTGAATGAGTAGCATCGTTTCTTAACTCTATTATCGTAAATGCTGATTGCTCTCTTACTGTTGTACTGTTGTTACTATCTCAGTTTTTGTCAAGTTCATCTTTACAAAACCAACTAGGTCATATTATCATTTTATTTTCCTCAAGTTATTTATATTTCTCCTAACTATACAATTAAATCAAAGGTACCTAGATAAGAGTGACATTGCAGACCCTCTACAATTACATAGAATTATCTCCATTATACCAATGCATTTTCAATAGTCATGGACCCTATGGTAGAGTCATGGACCCCATGGTAGAGCCATGGTGAGCTATTGAACTAACTTGTTATCCAACATGATGTTTCAGATATTTCTAACCAGTAGCCCTGAAAGTGTGTTTATTTCAACTCAGTTAAAAAAAAGGTAAATTCAACCTATCTGATTGATACAGGGCCAAATTCCAAGAAGAACTCCCTGAACTTTTCAAGTCAAAGCAATTCCAGTTATTTTGACATGTCATCATGGAACATCAATTAACTTCAAGGCCTCAGATTTAGTCTTGAGAGTGGAAAATAGTTGCTTCAGAGAAGGAGCCCTTGATGTTTGACCCACTTTCAGATTGTACCATGAAACTAACATGAGAAACTCCAGCCCTGGAGAAGTAATTCTTCGCTACCTTTTACTCTTTCCTATTTTCTTATACAATAGCACGGCAATAAAGAAGGTGATTTGTGGAGAACTGAATCCTGGTAACCACAGGCAGGATTTACAGGAGAAATGCTGAAGAAAGCAGCAATAAACAACATGGAAACAATCTTGGCTATTGGGAAGGAAGTATAGTGCTTTAGGTCACTCAAACACTTGTCACTCTGAGATGGGGTTGCCCCTTATCAAATAACGAAGCACTCCAGAAAACTAGAACAAGTGTCAGCCTGCAGGAGGACAAAGGACATATTGCCTGAAAAGGGAGAACATTTCTTGGTATTTATTTGGTCTTTAAAAGAGTAATACATTTAACTTCACTCGTTTTCTGGGCTAGTCTAGTGAATGCTTTATACATAAGAATATCTTGTATCATTAGAACATTTGACCTTCACAAACTGAGACAGTCTCTGTGGGGTTTGCAATGTATCTGCCAACATAAATTGCATTCATCACGAATCTTAGAGCCAGGTTCCAGTGGATTCTGAGTGGAGAGTCTATCTATCTCTAATAGTGTTTAAATACCCCTTCTATGTACAGATTTATGAATCAAAAACAAAGAACATCTTTATGAAACATTATGGTGTAGCTGGAAAAAGGCATTTGAGTCGGGGTTCTATGTCCTCATATTGTTACTGCATCTATTTAGCTGTGTTGTGAAAAAATACAACTCAAGTTTTCAAGGCCTCTTTTCTTCCTCTACAGAAGAAGGTTGGTTTAGATGATCTTCCATGTTCCTTCTTGCTCTGAATTCTTTGAATCGATGATAAATGCATTTAAATTGTTAGTTCATGTTGTTTGAAAAGAAAAGCTCATGGGATAGCACAGTATGCTTAGTACTTATCAAACTTTTCCACTAAGTTTTCCCCTAGGCAGAGAATAGTAAATATCTCCTTCTGAAAGTTTCTTTGAAGTCTCTTGTTTTATCTTGGAAATTATGCAAACATTGCATTTTACTCCCTACGACATCCTTGTTCATTTTAATACAAAGTGATGCTATAATTACTTAACATTAGAAAAAATCAATATGAAAACATTTGTACCATGCACATCCTGTGATGTTGAATATCTCCTGGTGCACATCAGGGTAGTAAATGAAATTTCAGTCCAATGCTTATCGCATTTTAATTGAGTTTAGCTAGGGAACATATAAATATAAGTGGGGAGAGAATATGTGTGTAAGAGAAGGGAGTGTTTGTTAGGAAGTGAAATGCAGAAGATTGTTGGCAAAGGAATTGAATGATGCAAGCAGCAGAGTCCCACACTGCAAATAAAACTAGATGAGGTGAATTTCTAGTTCTATAGACTTTGTTGCAGCTGAAGGGGCACTGAGGTCAAATCAAGCACTCCTCAAAACAATTCTCCACTGGAGTTCTTTGTGCCAACAGTTTAAGGCATTGAACTTGTCTAATATTTTTAAATTATTCTAACAAAGGTTAAAATGCTTTGTTAGAGAGTTATTTAAAACTCATTGTATATACAGATAATTTGTAGATTCCAACCACAATAGGAACATGCACTCATAGTTTCATTAAAACAATGTCTTCAGGGCCAGTAAGTGGCATGGTGGTTAAGCTGCTGGATTCCCATGTGGCCAACTGTAGTTCAAGTCTCAGACTTGATGGCTTAAAAACAACAACTAACTTAGAAGAAAAATAGGGAGGCAAAACATTAATGGGACAAAGATATGTGGTATTATATGTCAAAGATAATTTATAGTTTTATCAACTGTACTAGGGAGAAATGTTCACCTGTTGAAATATCCATTTTGTAAGCTAAATAATGTGATTGAATGTATAAATGTAGAAAATGAAATAAAATGTATAATGTAGAAAATGAAATTAAAAAAACACAAACAAAAACGACAATGAGCAAATTGATAAGTAAATAAAAATGTTTAAAAAATATCTAGAGTTTTGGTTAAAAAAGATATGTAAATGTACTGGGATATAAAATGTAGAACTCAAATTTGGTTAGTATCTTAGTAGGGATGTGGGACTGCTCTTTTTAGGCATTTTAATGATCAAGAAATATAGAAAGGGCTGTATTCTAAGGGCCTTATAAGGACAATGAAGAATCTGTCTTTCCAGACAGAATTCTCTGCCTCCAACCACCACATTAAGGATGAGATATACAATGATAGAAACCACAGAACAATTCAAGGAAAAGAAATTTGTTCATTCTGGATGGAAAAAAAAAGAAACAAATGAGGAATTACAGTGGTTTGAAATTGCATAAATGGTTGAAACCTTCATTTTTCAGGCTTGGTACCTAGTTACCTGCAGGTGAGAAGTTAGGCCAACTGACCTTTTGAATTCCTACAGTATGCTGTTTTTCTGAACCGAGGTGTAAAAGTTAATAGAGAACCTCTAATCACAGATAATAGCAGAAAGTAAAATAAAATAAAATATCTGGTTTCTACTGTGTAGATTACTGAGTGTTTCTCCCAAATTCTAGGGCTATCCTTGTGCTTTTCCTTTAGTCACACATACTGAACTCTAATGAGCAGTCCATTTGGAATTTCTTTTACTTTACAATTTGAATTTATAAAATGATTAATGAAACAATGTCTGGAAATCACATGCCACCCTTTCCAATTAATCAATAGAAATTCAATTATTTGAACATCTTTCTTAAAATGTCTATAAAAAGTAACTGGGTGAGACCCATCTAATTATAGTACTGACGAATTTATCAATTTTCTTACTAGAATAAAAAAATATAAAGACTAATAACCAGAAATCATTACATATACCATCAAGAGTGCCTCGTTCTTGAAGAACTGAACTCCATGTTTGAAATGCACATTTCTTAAGACTTAATAGTTTGCCAGTGAATTTGGGATGCCTGGTCTTAGCGTGGGCTAAAGTGAGTTTATCTGATACATCATTGTAAGACAGACAAACTTAATTATTTTAAAAATTATATGAAAAAGTTTATAAAACAAGCAGTCATGCCTCACATGCAATGCAGTAATGCAGACACGGTTGTTTTATCTTTCAACCAATTCTTTCATTATTTATTTAGTACCTTAACAGCACACCTGATGTGTTATTTTCTTCACTGCTGAATGATTCTTAATTACTTTATTTAATGGGAAACACTACTTTACATAAAATGAAAGTGTTGTGAGGAGACAGAGCTATGGAGCCAAAGTACAACATTAGCTCTTTATTTCATGAACTATAATTTTAAGTATGAGGGCATCAGGGATTTGAAAGACAAGTTATCATGCTGTTTTTTTCAGATAGAGTTGCTTGTTCGAATGCAGCCTGAGTCATTTACCAAAGCTTTATAAACAAATTCAGGGACAAATTAGCAATGGTGTGCTACCTCTCTATTTGCTCATTAAGTGTAAACAATGCACAGAAGACATATCTTGGGTAGAGAGCGCTGTTGGCTAAGTGTTCCATAGGGTGGATTGAGAAAGCTGTAAGAACCAAGTCTCTGCACTCATTTTGGATGACGGGCATTTCAGAGTTTGGAGAATCTGAAATGACTGTGCTTAGACACACTTTTTCTGCAAAGGGAAATTTCAACAGGACTGATACTGTGGAATGCTATCTGTGGAGTGGAAACACTAGAGACCGAAGATTTTCTCCTGGGAAACAGCTATTTCTCTTCTAACCTCTGTTAGTGGTTTTTGCAGAGAAATAAAAACAAGAGCCTGTGACAATTCCTGGGCTTTGTAGCTTTAGATGATATTTTAAATCTCATTAAACAGGAAGTCTTAGAAGTTCATCCGGAGACTCCTGTTAGAACAAAGGCTATTTTTTTTACATTATTGTGGAAAACAGAAAATGAAATCTGTTTATATTGATATTACTCAGCTTTTAGTCCCTGTACCCAGAATCTTGTGTTTTTCTTCTTTTTTAGAGATTTTTGCCTTAGGGTTTGTGTGCTTGCCAGAGAGAGACTGAGACAATGAGAGGGAATGTGAGAAATCACACACCAAGGAAGAAGACTATGCCACAGTCCCTTCTTCTTCATTTTCCTCCTGGGATCTTGGGCATGCACACGCGCCTAGCATGAGTTTCAAGCTACCAGGTCTGGAACTCGAACTGCAGTTGGCCATGTGGGAGTACAGCAATCATGTATTCCTTTCTAATCTCACTATTTTGGAGGGTTTTTTTGTTTGTTTTCTCTTGTTTTCTCATAGAGATTTTTGTCTTAGGATATGTGCACTTAACAGAAAGAAAGACAGAAACAGTGAAAGGGAAAGTGAGAAATCCCTGCCTTCTCAGTGGGGGATGGCCATGTCCTCAATCATTTCTTCTCCAGGGATCTTGGGCACCTAAGCCTGGTATGAGTTTCAAGCCACTGGGTCCAGAACTCAAACCATGGTCAGCTATGTGGGAGTCCAGCAACATAACCACTATGCCATCTGCTAGACCCAATTATGGAGTTTGCTGAACACGAAGTAGAGGTGTAAGAATGATCTCCACATCCCCCCACCTTTTGTTTGAGAAAAAGATTTATGGTATAAGGTGCGTGCACTCCCTTGAAAGACAGAGAAAGACAAAAAGAGAGACAGAGAGCAAGAAATCACCCCCTGGAGGGAGGGCCACACCAAAATCCCTTCTCCTCTTGGGGACTTGGTCATGCATGCACATGTGTGCTGCTTGAGATTCAAGCCTCCAGGTCTGGGACTCAAACTGTAGTTGATTGCTCGGGAGTCCAGTACTTTAACCGCCATACTGCCTGCTAGTTCTCATTTCCCCTTTCTAACCTCTCACTCCAACTCTAACCAAATAAAGATTATGAAATCTCACATCCTGACTGCAACAGTTCCGGTCTATGGTATCCTATACCCCCTGAAAATATAGGCTTCCAAATCATAAATCTTCCATGGTTGGGCATGATTAAGTCTCTAAACTGCTGCAAATTGCCTTGGAAAGAACATGTCCTACCATCTGAGCTTTCTTTAAGATTCAATTTCTTTCTTTCTTGTTTCTTTAAATTTATTTATTTAACTTCTTCCAAGAGAAAGAGAAGGAGAGACAGGCGACTCTCAACAGGGTCTTCACAGTGTAATCCACCCCTAGCCTTAGCCAGACTGTCTCACAGGCACATGAACTTGTGTCCCCAGCAGGTCCTGGGAAGGCCTGGAATGTGAACCCAGGATCTTCCCATATAGGTCCAGCTGCATTATGCTAAGATATCATCTGGTTCTAAGATTCAGTTTCCTACTTTGAAGGTTGAATTTATAACTGAAGTGCTTGTGGGTTCTCATTTTAGAAAAGCACAAAAAGAAAACGGTGGTGAATGAAGTGTCGAATAATTAAATAACATCTTTAAACTGTTTTAAATGTGTTAAATGACAAAGCGAGGAATGCAGGCATGAGTTATCAGCATAGTCTTGTCTATGACCAACTTGCATTTAATGGAACAATTCTGTAGTTTGAGAGCGTTACTACAGCCTAGGGGACATTGTATTCATTAGACCATTATCTTCCCCTAACAATAGAGATAAAACTTAAATAATTTGGATTTCTCTGTGATAGCAAGATAGGTGTTTTCAGAACAGATGTGAAAAATGGCTTTTGGTAGATGGAGTTGAAATAGTTCTAAGATCGGCAGCTGAGTGGGTGAAGAGAACAAAAGGGCAGACTGCATTTAGAATCCTGAAAAGGTACATTTATCTACATAACCAAGCAATAAAAACAAGGTGAGCAGATGAACAGCACCCTGCTAATGTTCGCTTTCAGTGTGAAGACATGCATTTTCTTTAAAGAAAGAATACTGCTCCTTTAAAAATGCCATAACGGTGGAATAATTATCCAAAGCTCTGCAAGTAATTAGTTTCTACATGAAAAATGATTGCATAGAGTATCCATTCTGTGTTTATTTCAAGCAGGTAATTGATTTGTTTTCTCTAGGGCCTTGCCTCTCAAGCATAGTCTGCACACCAGCCGTACAAGCGTCTTGTGAAAACTTGTTGGAAATTTAGGATCTCAGGTGCTACTCCATACTGAAATCTTGATCTGAATTTTACTGAAATCTCGATCTGCATTTTACTGAAATCTCCAAAGACTCATGTATACGAAAATACATGAGCTAAGCAAATAGTAATTAGGGAATTCTTTGTCCTTCACGCTGGAATTTGGAATGGCAGTGGTTAAACCCAGCAACTCCACACGGGTCACTTGGTTCCAGCATGGTGAGATTTTCAGTTATTGAAGAGGAATACCTGGTTGCTTATTCTTAAAATGTTTCAGTGATAGTTCCATAATCTGCAGGGAACCCAAGAAGTGTGACTGGTGCACTGAATAGCTGAGAGGGAAGGCGGCTGTTATCGTTTTGTGTGTAGCTTGTGGTTAAAGGCAAATGTCTTCTTTAGTTTAGTCACACATGCCTTTGGGTATGTGGGGCTTTATATAGAGTAAATAGTACATGTGAGTATTCAATACATGATAGGCATTCAAATAGATATGCATTATTCATGGGATAACTATTATACTCTTTCCAAATTATTGAAAATAACATTGTCTAAATACTTCATAGTTCTGCTTCCAGAAGAAGAACATGGATGTCAAAAGTCCCAGATGGATGACCAGTTTAAATTCAGCTGTGGCTGTCCAGATATTTTTAAATCATTTTCGTACAAGAAGCCCCATATTTTTATTTTGAAAATTACACAGCAGGACCTGAATAGAAGAGATCTGGTGATAAAGAAGAACCAGTTTCTTAAAATGAAACTATATATCCAGTCCTTAAGTTGTATACTGCAAACACTTTAGATGAAAGCACTTCAGAAATGACTTTTTGCACCACACAACCAGTAGTGCCTTCATGTTTCAAAAGTTCACAAAACTCAAGCACAAAAGTAAGTTCTTATGGCACAGCAATTATAAAGTAGTAAGAAACATCAAGACACCCATGGTACATGCATTAGCCTTCTCCAAATTCGGTTTGACCTTGTCAGTGGATCAGTTTCTGGCAAACCCTCTGTAACTCTTTGACCAAGAAATACTTAGTAAGTTCCCAAGGGCACTCCCAAATACTGTGAACAGTTAAGTTAGGGTTGACAAAGTGTTGTGCAACCCTGACCCTCTCATCAATGAAGTGAAAATTGTTGGTTAATGACTTTAGTGAATCTACCCTTAAAGATATCATGAGGAAATGGAAGATTAAAAAAAAATTACATGCTTTTACTCTCTTTCAGCCTAGTAAGTTATGGACATTATTAAAATCCTTGGAACAGTGATATAGTAGCAACTGTATTATTGCATTCTTAACTGTACAGGAAAAAAATTCATAATATTATGAACTGCTTTGCACTACCAGTGGGGTATTGCAAAAGATGATTAACTTGCTCAAAATGAAGGTTACATCCCATCCTAAGTATGGAAAAATCCTATCAAGAGCTAGATTCCCTTTTACTAGAGACAACTGAGCCATGTAAGTGTGCTTCCTTAGAGACCACACCATTTTGCTGATCAGTTACTTGGATTTTTGTTTTATTTTTGTTTGCTTGATGTTAAGCAAGCAGTTTCAGCATGGTAGCCTATCAAGCATTGGGAAGACTGGCAGATTAACTGTGCTCCTATGGTTCAAACTTTCAATGAACTTTTCAACTTCAGGTGTTTTTGTTTGTTTTTAGCCAGAGGGCATGGGCATGGGGGAAGAGAGAGAGAGAATTCCCTAATGGGGCTCAGTCATGTTGCAACCTATTATTTTTACATTTCTCTATCTTGTCATGCTCACACAGTCACAGCGTGTTTTCCAAGCCATCAGGGCGAGATATGAATCATGGTGAGCCATGTGGGATCTGGCTCCCTCTGCAGTTTATAACTGCTACACTATAGGTCACCCATGCTTTTGTGCATATATGTCCGTGTGTGTGTGTGTGTGTGTGTGTGTGTGTGTGTGTGTGTGTGACAGAGAGAGGGAGAGGGGAAAAGGGAGAGAGAAATATCTTCAATGGGGTAACCACCCTCCTTCCCAACCCTCCAGTTCCACAGAACATTGGGCATACACACACATACCCAGCATTCCATCAAGTTGACCCAGAGATCCTAATCCATGGTTGGCCACATGGCTGCTAGCACTGCAGCCCAGTTTGCCATGGACTGCCATGAGGCTGAATCTCAACTTCAGGTGTTTTGTAGAGTTGGTGGTCAGATTTAATTTCTGCTGTCAAAGATACTAGTCCTCCTGATGCTGTGGTTGAGTGAATAAGGCAGTGAAGACCATTTAACTCTACAGAGTTGGGTATAAAGAATAGATTATTACGGGAAGTCCAAACAGTTAAAGTGTGATGGCAAAGGAAAACAGGAGAAATTAGTTATACTAAGCTCGGCACTGGACTTCTAGAAGCAAAAGATGAGAGATAAATTATTGTTCTAGGGTAGAAGGTACTATAAATTAGGCTGAAAAAGATGGAAGAAAGGTACTATAACAAAGGATTCTTTGAAAGAAAATGTGGTAGCACCATCAAATTTTTTCCTATCTACTTGCAAATGAGATCAATACCCAAATAATTTCATCTCTTCTATAAACTTATTGCCTAGGACTTTAAGTTGTGTTTATACTGTTCTATATTATTGGCTCTAAAAATCTCTGAAAAACAAATAAATCTAAAATATATATTGTAAAATAATCAGGAGATTGGTGTCTCCATCCCTTCCTTTCTTCACTCTGCATTCTACAATATGTTTGTTTGGATGTTATTTTATGATTTTCTGTTTTTATACTGTTGTCTTTTATCATGTTACTCAATTATATTAGGCCATTTTATAAGTCTCACTTAAATTCCATATATGTCATCATTATTATTATTTTCCTGGAGTGTAGATTCAATGATGTGATCTTCTGTGACTCTACTGATTGCAGAAAAATACTCATATTTCTTAGACTCACACTGAATGTACTTCCTTGTCTAAGTTTCATCTTTAAGTCTTAAAGGTCATTTTTCTGAGAGACTCCAACTTATGCAAACAGACCTATTTTTTTTTTCTTGGTCTCCCTCTCTGTTTGTCTTTTTTATTAGACAGGGTCTTGCTGTCATGATCCTCTTGACCCCTCCTCCTGAGACACCAGTATTACACCACCATGCCCAGCCTTTAAGTTGGACCTAGAATAAAGCCAGGCCTCCCATGTGGTCCCAACCTGCAGCATCTTAGCAGCAGCATCTTATCAGCATGCACCACCATGGCTGGGCCTCAGACTAGTATCCTTTTAAAGACCATGCCCTTTTTCCTATTGCTTTCCTTGTCTGAAATGCTCTTCTTCCAGCTTGCATATTCCATTCCTGCTCATGGTATGTCTAGAACATATGTCACTGCCTCTGTGTAGCCTCCTCTACTTACTCTTCAAGAACAAAGCAATTTTTTCTCACCAATTTTTGAGATCCCATGTTCGTATCTTGTTTCTTATGTCCATCAAATTTAATTTGTATTTTAGTTACATACATGTTATTAGCACATTAGAAATAATATTCATTTGCTAATTTTGTATCCCCTAACAGGGCTACCACATTGCCTTAAGCATAATAGTCATTGAATAAACATTTAATGGAATATTTTGATGAATGAATATTTAGCTGGGATGAAGGAATAAATGGATAAAAAAAATAGTACTATGGTTTATGAGAGAGTGGGTAGCACCAGAAAATAAAGTTGAAGCTGTAGATTTCTCATCCTCTAAATATTTTAAATAGAATGTTCAGGAATATTTAATATCATCATTAAAACTGCATTAATAAAGTGACATCAGCAGGAATGGGAGAGCAGGACCTCTGAAAAGCTCTCTTTCATGCAAGCAATGAGGACTCTGATGAAAAAAAGTTAAAAATCCACTTTTTCAGAAGTCTGCAAATGAATAAAAACCTTGGCACGATCTGAGGAGCATTTATTTTAAAAAAGAAGTCTGAATCTCCTTAAGAAAAGTGGGCTTTGTGATGTTTTAACTTGCCCTGCTTCATTCCCCTTCCCTCCAGCTTTATAGAAGCCTTAAAAACCAACAGTCCTGTAACCACAATGAAAGTCAGCATCCTGGCAAGAAATATTTCTCCTGAGATGGGGAAAAAGACAAGGATGTCTCCCTGATCAATTCTATTTAACATTTACTGGAGTTTATAACCAGGGCAATTGGACAAGAAAAAAATGAAAGATTTCCATAGTAGGAAGAAAGAAGCAATATTATCTCTATTCACATATGTCATGGTTTTATTTATAGAAAACCCTCAGTAATACACTCATAAACATGAACAGATACATTTATAGGCAAGTATTGGAGTCAGAGAATGAGTTTAGCATGATTGCAGAAAATTAGATTAATTGAACTTCATCCAAATTAAACATTTTGTTTTCTGAAGAAAGAAGTTAAAGAAGACAGCTCATAGAATGGGAGAAAATATTCGCAAATCGTATAGCTGATAAGGAATTTGTATCTTGAATATACGGAGAACTCATAACGAAACAATATAAAGACAAATAACCCAATTTAAACTGGGCAAAGGATTAGAATAGATATTTCTTCTAGAAAAATATGCAAATGGCCAATAAGCATTTTAAATGCTTAAAATCATTCTTCTTAAGGAAAATAAAAATTAAAATCACAATAAGATACCACTTCACACCCACTAGGATAACTCAAAAAAAAAAAAAAAAGATAGATAGTAACAATAGGTAGAGGGTTTCCTTTTTGAGTGTGAAAGATATTTTGGAATTAGATATCAGTTGTAATTATGCAACTGACTCCAGATATTACCAAAGGGGGATCAAAATAGCTCAATCTGAGAGCCATTGCTGTAGATTTGTATGTATTGATACAGAAAGACCTTGAAGATGTATTATTGATAATACAATTTTTTTAAAGGTGTAGAACAATAAAAATGCAGTAAGGCTTATTTCAAAGATTGCATGTAATTCAACATAGGAGCAAACTATAGTTAGATAGTTGTCTTCGTTTGGTATTACTTTCCTAACAAAGTCCTGAGACTGGGTAACTTATAAACAAATAGACATTTATTCAGCTCATGGTTTGAAAGTGCTAGATCCAAAGCCCAACTTCTGGCAGAAGGCAGGAATTTAAGCAGAGCCGTTATCCATAAATTCCTCTCATTCTGGTCTGAATCCACATAGGTCTGCCCACCTCATTTCCTCTTCTTATATGCACACCAGAACTCAAACACAGGGCCCTGTCCTAATGACTTTGTCATGTTCAAAGTCTCCATCCTGGGGAGATTAAGTTCTCACTTCATACTTTTACAATACAACCAAGTTTCAAAACATGAGCTTTTGGGGGACATCCAGTCTTTTCCCAATAAGACCAAATTCCAAACATAAACCTTGGGGAAAAACCATTATTCAAACCATAAAAAAATAAGGTGGAATAATATACAACATAATCTTCTTACATGAATAAAGAGTAATAGTCTACCTACATCAAAGGTATAATGAGGCCACATTTACAAATGTTTTTCTTTTTATAACTCTTAGATGAAAGATGATACACCATAAAAAAGATATTTTTCTTGTTACATTCTGTACTTAACACAACACTGAAAAATATCCAGTCTGTTTTCCACAATGATTAAAGCATAATTATATAAATAAAAATAAATCAAACTTTTGCATATTCAAGACAAGAGAATGCAAGGAGCACCTGTTTCCATTTTAATTGCCAGAGAGAACATTGAATCTAAATTGGATTCTCTAAAAGAAGAGACACTACCTTAGTTTAAAATTACCAAGGCAAAAAGACTAAAAAGACAGGCTTCTCTTATTAAGGTTCACTTACAAAGTATGTCAGGATTTACATTATCTGTTTGAAATTACATTGAATTCCTAGTGATCTTAAGTATGGCTCAAGAGATTACTCCCACTTTATGGGTAGGAAAACTGAGGTTTAATAAGACTGAAGACAGGCAATAAATGATGAGATTCAGTTCTAAATCAAGGCCTCTTTAATTATAAAAGCCCAGAGAATATGCCAACTTTCCACTATTTTTTTTGTTTGTTTTATTTTTTGTTTATAAATCTTAAGAAGATCCAGTGTGGGACAAAGGGTATGATTAGATTATATTTCTTATTACATTGAATTTTCAATGCTGTCTTTGCCAATAGAGATAAAAATATCACTATGGTGATCATCTTACAAATTCATCTGTATATAACAAGTTCCACAGAAACTTTCAATACTGGGATATGTGGTGGGCCTGGAAAAGCCTAGGGTGTTATGTACAAGTCTACCTGAAGAATCAAAGAAAATTGTCAAAGCCAGAAATGTTTAATATGTGGGAAGTCAACATCTGAACCTATGCCTATCTCATTACTGACTTCTCGTTCTTCCTTACAATACTGCAAAACCATGTTGCTTCTCATGATATTGCAAAACAATAATAGATATCAAACACAGGGCCTTGCAGAGAGTATGAATATAGCTAGAATTTATGAACACATCTTCCTATTGCTCAGAAAAACTGAAACCCTCATTCCTGAAAATTATTGGTTGAATGATCTGTTATGGGGCTCCAATACACATGCAGCCAACTTGGGAGATTTAAAAAAAAAATGCTCCTTAGAAGGGGCACCCCTCGTGAATTCTTCCAGCTTGAGGAGCTGTAAAAGGTGCTTCTACATTTATTATTATATTTGAAATTCTTAGAAATCTATGAAATAGTAAACCAGGTTCTAATATGATCTACTTAAATAAATAAAGAGATGAATTGGAGAGTTTAAGTAGTCTCTAATAGATCACATGTCACTGAGAGAAAAGGTAGAACTTTTCATTCTACTCGTAGTATTACTTCATAGTATTCATTATATAGAGACTGTACAATATTTTCCAGGAAATTTTGCACTATGTTAAAGTATTTCTGTCTAGTTTAATAATAATCAAATCTCTCATACAATTTATGTTGAGTTCCTTCTTACCTCTGTCCCAGGAGTAGAAGAAAACATTTCAATAGATTTCTAAGAGTAATATTTACTCTTGCAAACTGCTTCTGTATCTGAGTCTTTATTTCTAGCTTCTCTACTTTATTTCAAGAATTTGTTTAAAATGTTTCCATAGAAACCAACTAGAGAAGAAAGTGATGAGCTATGTAACATTTTCAGTGAATGCTTTTCTGAATTTTGCACATTTCATTCCTCAAGAGATTTGAAACGGTGGTTTCTGAGGCCAAATACACTTCTTTTTAACTTTACTTATTTACTTATTTCTTCTGAGAGAGAGAGTCACTCCCAACAGAGTCCTCACTCCACAGTTCTTCCCCAGCCTCAGCCAGCCCAAATCACAGGTGTTCATGTACCACACATGGGTAGGGAAGATCCAGGACATGAACCCAGGACTTTTCCATGTGGATCTGGTAGTGTTATTACGATACCACCATCTGGCCCCAGACACAGAATATATTTGTAAGAGAGATTCTCTTCACATTTCTCCTAAAAGTTTTGGGTTGAAAACTCATATTCTGTAATTTCAATATACAACTTAATTTCTAAAGACCTAATACATTCTGGGACCAGCAGGTAGTGTGGTGGTTAAGGCACTGGTCTCCCACATGGCTGACTACAGTTTGAGTCCCGGACCTGGCTTGCTTTCTCCCTGTCTCTCTCTCTGTGATGAGTGCGTGCCCTGTAGAAAAAAAATTAAAAACAATAATAATGAGTACATAAAATAAATAATTCTTTTTTTAGAAAGACAATATTTTCTCATTTTCTTATTGTAGCTGAAAGGAGATGCCTTCACCTACGTTATCTGGATACATTCCTTTCCCTGCCCAGAATCTCCACAACTAACTTCCTGATATTGAGGGTGGGCAATGGAATACTCAACACCACATATCTCTCTGTCCAGGTGTATTGAATAGATGATCACAGGATGCCCATGCAGCTTGAGTGAGAAAATAAAAAGAACAAACCAGAAAAATGTACACTAACACTCAGAGGTGTATTTGTGAAGGAAAAAAACAAGAGAGAGAGAAATAAAAGATAATCCCAACACCAAGAATTTTGTTACACTTGGATGATCGTTGAAACCCAACATTTTTTATAACACATTTAATACCCATGAATTTTCTAAAATGAGGAAATCTGATAAATGTAGAGGATGTTGAAATTTTCCCTTATTGCTATTTACATGACTTTATTATTTACACCTGTACCACAAAGGATCGAAGTGGAGACCATCATTCTGTCAGTAGGCATGGAGCACTGCAGCTTTTGTTCAGTGGATAGGGAAGAGCAATAACTAATGTTCCCTGCTGCGGCAGGTCCTAAATTATATGCTCTTATCTTCACTGGACAGTTTTATATTTGAAGATTTCCCTTATCCACCTCTTTGAGCTGATCAAATTGCAAAATATCACTGAACGAAATTCTATATTGGCCTCCCACGTGGGCAAGTGGACCTATAAATTAGCAAAGTGAGAAGAGGTAATATATTCTAAGGGACACTATTGCTCTGTGTTAGTGAGGAGTTTTAATGTTTTTAGTGGACTTTTGCAAGGAATATTTTATGGGGAAAGGTAGAAAGGATTGATCAGAATGATTCCGCAGTACTAAAGGACTGTCACAGTGTACCACTTTTGAATCACATGTTGTTAGATTGATATATTGTGTAATATATTACACAATATTGCAGAGAGTTAGACTTTTTTAGTAGCTCCAATAGAGAAGTGGATCCTAAATAGGATCCTAAATAGGAAAGCTAAACTGCCACTCTTCGTCCATGGATGAACCTTGTTAACAATGGTCAGTTTTTTGCAACCATTGTTCTACATAATAGGGTCAACTGTGTCTTAGAAACTGCTTTTTCTAGCACAAAAACATGCTTACTTATTCCATTTCACTTTGAATCTTCCTTCCTTCCTTCCTTCCTTCCTTCCTTCCTTCCTTCCTTCCTTCCTTCCTTTTCTTCCTTCCTTCCTTCTTTCCTGCCTCCCTGCCTGCCTTGTTTCTTTAGCCTGTGAATTTCCATTCAAATGTCATCTTCTCTGAATCAATTATATGAGGAATTGGTCATTGACTCCTCTGCGTCTCCTCCACATTTTAAGAGTCTCATTACTGCAGCATCAGGTGTGTGAGTGCATGCTGTGTTGTGAGCATTGGTTTAACACAACGGCCACAAAAATTAGTATATTCAATATAGTCCCAAGTCTGATGGGATTTACCACATTGTACCTCTTAAATATGCATCTAATTTACCCACTGGAATAGCATATGAACTACAAGAAGGTATAGGGTATGTTTCATTCATCTTTCTAGTCTCATCATCTAGCATTAGTGTTTGCACAGAAAAGTAAAATAAACCATGTAAAGTGCTTACCGACTGAATATGTTACTGAAACACATTTATTGGTGGGACTAGCAGTTAGTGATATAGCTTTGTCGCTGGACTCCCACGTAGTCGACGGCGGTTCGAGTCCTGGACCCGGTGACTTAAACTCATGTGGGGCACGAGTGCATGCATGCCCAAGATCCCGAGAGGAGAATGGAGGAGAAAGGATTGCAGTGTGGCCATCCTCCCGGGGGGTGATTTCTTGCTTTCTGTCTTTCTGTCTCTCTGGCGAGCACATGCGCCCTGTAGCAAAAACCTCAAAAAAAAAAACAAAAAAAAAAACAAACCACATTTATTGGAGTTATCAGATAAAAAGTTTATTTGTTGATGGTCTGAGTCTCACTCACAAACATATGCAGGTTCTCTCACAAAAAAGTAAATATTAACAAAAATATTCAAACACAAAACTTGAGATTTGGGACTAGTAGTTGGTATAATGACTATGTTGTTAGACTCCCATGTAGTCAACCATGGTTCAAGTCCTGGACCCGGTGGCTTAAACACACACCATGCGGCGTGTGTGTGTGCACAAAATCCTGAGAGGAGAGTTGAGGAGAAGGGATTGTGGCATGGTCATCCATCAAAGGGGGTGATTTCTCACTTTCTTTCTCTCTGTCTCTCTCTCTCTTTCTGGCGAGCATATGCCCTATAGCAAAAACCTCTCAAAAAAAAACCTTAATTGAGATGGGGCCAAAATACATAATTCTATATAATGAGATATTTATATATTTTATCCATAAAAAAGTTACATGACTCATTAAACCATTTAGCTGTTCAGTTACCATTCACTGAGATAATACATTAGCTACACTGATATTTTCCCATATCTGCATAGTACACTAAATTGTGAAAATCATGTGTGAAATTATTTAAAGGTAAAAAAATTAAAATTTATGATAAAATTTCCCAAATCTCTTATAAATGATGACAAATGATGTCTTATTATATAAGCAATGTGCTTAATTGATAATTGGACACATTGTTGTTGGTCCTCTCTATTTTAAAACATCCATTTACAATTACTTTCACAGGCTGTTGGTTTTCTTTGAATGAATGCCTAGTAGATTGTCTGACATTAAGAGCTAATGAAGTTTAAGGTCCATTTGGAAATGTGGCATTCTTAAATATCTAATACTCTGTCTACAAAGTTGGATTTCAGTAGAACTCATTCAAGTGAGATGTATTTCAATATTTTACACTTCTAGTAACTCTAAGAGTTGATGGGGCAATGTTTAATTTTAGTATTTTACATTTTGAACTTGAAGGATTAGAGCTAAATTATTAAAAAATTAATATTTAGATGAACTTCTTTAGGATTCATTGAAGCTAAAGGCTTTTTGTGTCTCTGCTCAGTGTATACAAGGGATGGAGTGTTGAGGTGGAGAACTGAAAAAGTGAGGTTTAATCCCATCAATATACAGTATGCAGACCTCTAGAAAAAGTTCCCATTTTGACATGAAGCTCTCATCCTATGATTATCCAGTGTGGACTCTTACAAAGTTCAAGTGAAGAAATTCAGTTTCAATATGCTAAAGAAGAAAACAGAAACCTTATGATAATCATGCAAGATTCAGAAAAAAAAAAAATGACAAAATTCACATCCTTTCAGGACAAAACCCCAGCAATATAGGACTAAAAGGCAACTGCCTCAACCTATGAGAACGATACCCACAGAAAAACTAGTGATAATACTATAATGAATTGTGGTGAATGAATTTCTTACTCCTATAAAAGGAAACAAGACAAGGAATTTTGCTGTCACTGCTTGTATTCATCATTTTACTGGAGAGCCAATGTAATGAGACAAGACAAAATAAAGGGCATACCAAGTAAAGAAACAAAATTAGAGCTGGCCCTAAAACATAGAGATTAAGTGCTGTGCATAGAAATGTGGGTCCCATTTGGCTGATCAGAGTTCAAGTCTAGGTAGCTTGAGGAACAAACCCAGCACATGTGTGTACATGCCCCAAATCCTGACAGAATGGAGAAATGGAGGAAAAAGAACTGAGGCATGACCAGGCCTCCTTGTAGAGGTGGGGGTGATTTTTCTCTCTCTCTAATGAGTGTATGTGATCTCCGGCAATAAATTAAACATTAAAAAAAAACATAAAGTGCCTCTATTCACAGAGATACGATTCTTTACAAAAAAAAAATCAAAGAACCTATGTAAAAGCCACTAAAACTAGTGAGTTTAACAAGACAGGAAAATGCAAAGTCAATATAAAAATTAATTTTACTTCATTTTATATATATATATATATATATATATATATATATATATATATATAATTTTTGAGAGGTTTTTGCTATAAGGTGCGTGTGCTTGCTAAACAGAGAGACAGAGAGACAGAACGCAAGAAATCAACCCTCAGGGGGGATGGCCACACCTCAATCCCTTCTCCTCCATTCTCCTCTTGAGATCTTAGGCGCACATGCACACGTGCCTAGTGTGAGTTTATGTCACCTGGTCTGGGACTCGAACTGCATACTACTACATGGGAGTTCAGCGACATAGCCATTATGCCATCTACTGGTCCAATTTTTACTTCTATTTACTAGCAAGAAACAACTGGAAACTGAGAAAAATGCCATTGAAACAAAAAGTATAAAATATGTAATTTTAAGTCTAGCAAAACGTGCACGATTTGTATACTGAAAAACATATAACATCGATCTTAAAAAAATCAAAAAAGGAAATATATTGAATTCATAAACTGGAAGACTGGATATTGTTAAAATGTCAATTTTCCCCAAACTTGTCAAGTGATTAAATATAACCTTAGTAAAACTTTCAGCAAAAGATGAACTAGAGGTTAGGCAGTTGGATCCCACATAACTGACTGCGCTGCTTGAGTCCCGGGGGCAGCGACTTGAAAATCACCATGGCAAATGTGCACCCGAGATCCCAAGAAGAGACTGGAGAAGGGACTGTGGTGTGACTGTCTCCCTGGGGAGAGGGAGTGATACCTCACTTTGTCTCTCTGGCAAGTGCACATGCCCTATAGAAAACTAAAAAACAAACAAACTAAAAAACCCTTTTTTTTTTTTTTTTTCCAAATTGGTTAGGATAAGCAAATAGTCCATAATAGTCAAAATGATTTTGAAGGCGAGGAATGTTAAAGAACATATTATCTTATTTTAGGACTTACTATGAAGCTGTAGTTTTTAAGATGGAATGGTCCTGGCGAGATGATAAACATATCAATAGAGCCAAATGAGAAGTTCAGAAATAGTTCCACATCTATATGTTCAAATGAACTAGAATTTAATTATTCATTAATGGAAAAATTGTTTTAAATTATTCTTTTCATGACACATAACATTCACAGGGAAAGTTCTATAGAGGTGCAAATGCAGTTTAATGAAAAAATGATAAACTTTTGAACAAATGACTTTGGAACAATTGAATATCTATATTCCAAAAAGGGATTTTTTAATTTATATACCTTCCACTGTACACCAAAATGAACTCAAAATGGACCAGAGTCCTAAATGTAAAGCATAAACCTTGTAAAATAAAGCATAGAAGGCTAATCATCTAATCAATTAATAGAATAAAAACTTACAGAAATTGGTGTCATAGTAATTAAAGACTACTCTTTAAAAGACACTATTAAGAAAATGGAAAGGAAAGCAATAGACTGAGAGAAAATATTTGCCAGGAAATATAAAATAACAAAATTTTATCCAGAATATATAATTCTCTGAATTCTCTGAATTCATAATAATAATAATAATAAACCCAGTTTTTAGAAATGACCAGAAGATTGGGACCAGCAGATGGCATAATGGTTGTGTTGCTGAACTCCCACATTGTCAACCATGGTTAGAGTTGAAGACCAGGTGTCTTAAACTCACACGGGGCCTTGTGTGTGTGCATGCCCAAAATCCCAAAAGGAGAATGGAGCAGAAAGGATTGTGATATGGCCATTCCCCCGGAGGATGATTTCTCGCTTTCTGACTCTCTGCTCTCTCTTTCTCATCAGCAAACACATCTGCTCTTTAGCAAAAATCTCTCTCTCAAAAAAAAAAATAATAATAATGATCAAAAGATATGAAAAGGTATTTGGTTAAATTGAAAAACCAAACCAAATCAAACAGAAACAACTACCCCAAGACCTGACAAGAGAATGAACCAACTGGAAAACTCATCCATGGCTTGTAAACATGCAAAATATAGAACTCTCTGGAAAACAGATAATTTATTAACTTATACCTACCTTTGTCAAATGAAGAAAAACTACCTAAACTGTTTCTCCCTACGAGAAATGACAATTTAGCAATATGAATTTGGAGCTGCTACTTAAACTTCATATAAGACAATAAGATTGTTTTACTGTTTAATAATAAAATATCTTTTAAGGTTAGAGCTAATCTTACCAATTATCTTGATTTTTTTACACAAAAGTAAATAATATTTAACTTTAAATAATAAAACACAGATTGACTTTGCATCAATTGAGTCACTTAATTATTCGTCAATGAAACAATTCATTGTTTTGTTTTGTTTTGTTTTGTTTTTGCTATAGGCCGTGTGTGCTTACCAAAGAGAAATAGTGAGAGAAAGAAAGTGAAAATCACCACCTAAGATTTTTTACCCCAGTCATTTCTCCTCCATTTTCCTCTTGGGATTTTTGGCACTTAAGCACGTATGCCCAGCATGCTTCTTTTTTTTTTTTTTTATTTATTTTTTTAAGCTGCCCATCCAAGAAGGAATTGCATAGTTAGTTATGTGGGATCCAGTTGTCTCAACTACCATGCTACCTGGTTGCCCCCAATTAATTGTTTTTAATTATTATTCCTAAGTTTTCTCTAGATAGCTACTCCAGAAGAAAAAGAAATATAAACAACCCAATGTAGTTGCTTGGGGTTGAAGTAGCAATTCCAGTTCCAGAGTGAGATTGATATGTTTATAGGGGTGGCAAAATGCTTTCATGGAGTCAGCTTTTAGCATCTGGGACCAAATCTCCGCTCCAAGCCCAGATAGTTCCTTTGGACTTAAAGAAGAGTTCTATAGGAACAGAAGACTGATGATCCATTCCTAAGTCACAGCTCTGACAATTTGGCACAGGCTATCTTCCAAGATAACAAGTTGACTAAGGAAAGAAGACTGACCAGATCCTCAATTTCCTGGCATTTATGAACAGTATTTGTGTTTCCCAAATAACCTTCTACACCATGAAAATTTAACACAAAAGAACGGTGGGTTATGGGATACTCTCCCAGAATCTTTGGGATGGAAATAAATTAGTTTTATCTCATTTTCCCAAAATACATTCCTCAGGTCTTTGTTGGTCATGGTGTAATTAGAATTGTAGAGTCCTTTCAGGTCAGGAAATGAGGCACACCCAAAAGTGTAAAGCCCTAGTAAAGAATATACTCTAGTTGAGGGTTCAGAATTTCTTCAAGGGTCTTTGAACAACGTATATCTCCGTCTATACCTGATAGATAGTATTTAAAATAATCAGCTGACTTTCCTGTCCAATACATCTTAAGTTTTTTTTTATTCTTGAATCTTTACTGATTAAAAATCTTACCGCATCTAGGACATCCTTCATTAAAATTAAACATGTCATAAGTTAAACTCACTTCTCCTCCCCATAAATCTCTCTTGATAAAACATTTTTGTCAAGGATATACCATTCTTCTCTTCATTTGGGCTAGAGCCCTAGATCTCTGACTCCACCCTCTCTCTTATCAATACGCCTCTTGCATTCTCCACAGTCAATCAGACATCAAGTAGTCTCATTTCTCAAATATCTCTGGTCGAATCCCCTTCCAGTCCTACTACTTTCATTCTATTTCAGGTTCTTATCTATATCATCTTCCCATAGATCATTGAAGTGACTTAACTGATCTACCTATTTCAGTCTGTCCTTTACTTTCTATCTAGAGGGAAAAATAGATAGAGATTAGTAATTGAGTGTGAGTGTGCCTGAGTGTCCAAGTCTCAGTTTTCTGGCCTGTAAATTTGATATACAGTCCTTCATACAGTGTCTGGCACATAGAATTGCTAAAACCATGTTAACTAGCATTATTTAACTCTCTCTAAAATCTCAACACAATGTAATAGTATAATTATATGAGCACTTACTTTACCTTTTCTTTTAGACCATGAATTTTTTTCGGTGTAGACACTGAAACTTACTGTGTTTTGAATATGTTGCAATTACTAGGAACTAAAGGCAGGGCGAAAATAGTAGAATGCAATCAATGATTATGAAGTAGCATATATAGGTGTTATTTACCAGCCATCTATGAATATTTTTCTTAATCCTAATCTAGATTTCTCATAATGTTTATCTAAAAAGAACATAAGCTTTGAATTCAAAAAAACTGAATTCAACATATGACTTTGACACTTGTAATAGGTGGGACTTTAGGAACAGAACATTTCTCTGCCTCCTCCCTTTGTCAAAAACTGGAAAATCTCACTAAAGTTTCATGTCTATAATTTTTATTAATCTAAAATGATAGTTTCTTCCTTACTATGATATTCTCTACTACAAATACATATACTTATCCCTAGTATTTCTGTAACCAATGCATTTCTGCCTTATTACTTTCTAAGCATAGGTAACTTTCATGTATAGGTAACAATTTTGCAATGTTTGGGTCAATATTTAGTTCATTTTAAAAAGCTCCAAATTTGATATAATTATAAAAAAGTCTTTGAAGAAAAAAATACATATATATATATGTATATATATATATATATATCCTGCTTATATTCTTAAGAAATAGTAAAACTAACTAAATAAGAGCAGGACAAAGTTTTCACTTATGGAAATGAGAATCATTTAGAAAAATTCATTCAAGATTATGATAATGAAGAGGATAAAAAAACATTATGTTCCATTTTCACGACGATTAGTCAATAAAAAAGCATAAGTCTACCTCAATAAGAATAATTAATTCATTCACTCAGAGATTCCATCCTTGCCTCGGTTTCTTCAAGATCATGTTATTTGAGTGCCTTCTGTGTGCTAGATGCTATTAATACAAAGTTTTTGCCCACTGAAGAGCTCAAAATGGAGTTTTAAGAAAACTCAACTGATTATTTACTTTAAAATGAATGTTTATATTTACAGTACGATCTCTTAAAAATAGGGTTAAACAAATTAGTTGACAAATTTAATGTGATTCAATCAAACTACCAGAGATATTTCACACAGAAATAGATAAAAAGAAACCATAATACTTATCTGGAATAATAAAAAGCCCCGTATCACCCAAGCAATACTGTGCAAGGGGAAAAAAGTAGAGGCATCTCACTTCCCTTCTCTTCTGTTCTTCTCTCAGGATCTTGGGCACACATGTACATGGGCCCAGCATGAGTTTTAAGCCTCCAGGTCTGGAATTAAAACTGCAGTTGACTCCATGGGAGTCCAGTGACATAACCACTAGGCTATCTGCTGGTCTTAGGTGAAGACTTTATAAAGAAGACCATCGAAGCACAGACAATAGTAACAAAAATAGACAAACAGGACTACATTAGTCTAAGAAGCTTCTGTAGAGCAAAAGAAGCAATAATTAGAGTGAGGCGATAACTCTCAGAGTGGGAGAATATATTTGCAAACTATGCTTCAGATAAAGGACTGATGACCAGAATATGCAGGGAATCAAACAGATTATTCTCAATCTAATTAAAAGATGGACAAATGAGCTGAACAGACAACTCTCCAAGGAAGACATATGAACAGCCAAAAAACATAGGAAAGCATGTTCAACATCTCTTATCATTCAGGAAAATGTAAATCAAAACCACAATTAGATACCACTTAACTCCAGTCAAAAGGGCTAAAATTTCAAAAATAAAGAATGATAAATGCTGGCAAGGTTGTGGAGAGAAGGCAACCACCCTCCTACTGTTGGTAGAAACATAAACTTGTACAACCATTCTGGAGAATGACATGGAGGTTCCCCAGAAACCTACAAATAGAACTATTATAAAACCCAATAATTACACTCTTAGGTATCTACCCAGAGGATAAGATAACCCTCAGTCAGAAAAACACATGCACATCCACATTTACTGTAGCATTATTTACAATTTCTAGGACATGGAATCAAACCAAATGTTCAAGAACAGATAAGTGGACTGAAAAAATGTGGCATGTGTACTCTGGAACACTACTCAGCCATAAAAAATAATGAGATGCTGATACTGAATTAAAAGTGGATGAATATGGAAAATTTAATGCTAAGTGAAAGAAGCTAGATTATTAAAGATAAGCACTGTATGTCCCCACTCAGCATATACTGAATGTTTGAGCTCTAAAGCAGAAATTGAAAGATTGGAAGGTATAATTTCAGAGAAGGCAGTAGAAGATACTAGAAACAGCATGGTAGGTTAATAGTGGGTAGATAATAGGGTTTGGGAGTGAGCATAGCAGGGGAAATAAATAAGACATTTAATAGAAACAAAGAAAAAGAGTTATTTGTTGATGATAATGTATATGATAACACCGTTGTTTTGACTAATACACATTGTATTCATGCTGGCAAAAACCATGTTATACACTGTAAACATGTACAGTGATTAAATGTAAATTTTATATATATATATATATATATATATATATATATAAAATAAAAATTAATAATAGGATTAAAACAAAATATTCTGATTGGATTTAGCTATCTGTAAGCTCAATCTAGTATTTGGGATATTAGCAACAACATTATTTTCTCTAAAAGTAATAATTTTCACATGGATTTTAATGGAACTGAGTAGAAATATTACTCTTGGGATGGAGAGTCTTGGGTAACAACCCATCCTAGATATATGCTGTGTAAGCATACTAATCTCTAGTCTATTAAAGGATGTTTAAAGACTTTAACTGTCTCAGTATGTTTGGAGCAATGAAGAAGGTGTTCTTCCACAGGAAGGAAAAGGCTATGGTGTGGACTGTGAATTCCAAATGTTAATATGGATATTGGGAGTTATAGACTGAATGTTTATGTCTTTTCAAAATAGGTATATTGAAATCCTACCCCCCTATGTGGTGGTATTAGGACATGGAGCCTTTTGGGTAATAATTCAGATCATAACAGGAGACTTTCATTAATGGGATTAGTAATCTTGTGAGGTACCCCAGAGAACTCTCTAGTCCTTTTTACCATGTGAGAATACAACAAAAATTTCTTATTCTGCAGCCTGAAGGAAGGTTTTCACCAGAACTCAACCATGCCATAATCTGATCTTGGACTTCTGAATTATAACTAGTACATATTTGTTGTTTAAGCCACTCAACATACGCTAATGTATTATAGCAACCTAACTGACATAGACAGTGGAATTGAACAATATGCCCAGGAATTACCTCAAAAACTCTTTGTATGTGTTTTTGAATATGTTTTTATGGTGAAGAATTTAATCCAAGTTCTGATTTAATGAGATGTATTCTTAGAGCTTCGGTTGGAGGTGAGATCCCCAAGTCAATTATTAAAAGAGTTTACTAGATAATCCTGATGTTTAAGAAGGTTTGGAAACCTGCAAGCTCAATCCCTTATGTATTAGAGGTCCAAAAGCTCTGCTTTTTTTTTTTTTTTTTTTTTTTTTTTTTTTTGGAGAGGTTTTTCGCTATAGGGCGCGTGCGCTCGCCAGACAGACAGAGAGAGACAGAGAGACAGAAAGCGAGAAATCACCCCCCAGGGGGGATGGTCACGCCGCAATCCCTTCTCCTCCATTCTCCTCTTGGGATCCTGGGCACGCACGCACACGCGCCCGGCGTGAGTTGTAAGCCACCGGGTCCGAGACTCGAACCGCGGTCGACTACGTGGGAGTCCAGCGACATAGCCATTACGCTAACTGCTGGTTCCCCAAAAGCTCTGCTCTTTGACTGATGTGGCTGTGAGAGGCAGAAGTCCCATGTGAGCCATACTGACAAGTACCATGGCTGGCAGGATGGTGGAGGTCAGTACAGATGTGTACAGTTGTCCAAAGGCAGCAGGCATTGGTGGTCAACAGAACATCAAAGTAGAAGGACTACATTGCTCTGATAATAAATATCACAGAAAAAATAAATAAACTTATAAAAAATAGATTTGATAACAAAGACGGGCATGCGTGTTGGAGCAAGAGGCAAATACTCCCTCTCCTTCATTGAGGAATAAATGGGCTGACCAGATTTAAGGCAAAAAGAAGTCTCATCTCTCTCTAATGAAGTGAAAAAAAGATTTGGAGAGAATCAGTATTGATCTGGGAACCAGCAGTTAGCGTAATGGCTATGTCGCTGGACTCCCACGTAGTCGACCGTGGTTCGCGTCTCGGACCCGGTGGCTTACAACTCACGCCGGGCGCGTGTGCGTGCGTGCCCAAGATCCCGAGAGGAGAATGGAGGAGAAGGGATTGCGGCGTGACCATCCCCCCTGGGGGGTGATTTCTCGCTTTCTGTCTCTATGTCTCTCTCTGTCTGTCTGGCGAGCGCACGCGCCCTATAGCGAAAAACCTCTCAAAAAAAAGAAAAAAGAATCAGTATTGATCTTTGTGGGGCCATATTTGTAGTCTGGGTATGGATAATGATCTGGTTATCCACCTTTTCCTTATTTATGCCTGGCATTTATGTACATTCTAGCATATTTTTATTTTGGAATTCAACATATCTATTGTAATGGAGCAATCATTAATAAGGTCAATGGTAGGGAGATCCTTAGCTGACAAAATTGTTTGCATTGAGTTTTTCTAACCCGGCTATTGGCAAGGAGGTTTGTGGCTAGGAGACAGCTTTCTATCTCAGTCAACTGCGGCCTAGTCTTAATAACAATGAGAAGTGACAGAGAGTTTATATTTGAAAGGATTCTGTGATATTCTTTCCCAGTACATACAGAGACAATTCATATGGACCTCATCTGGTAGGGAAATTCACTCACTAGCTCCTTGAATGTGCATTTTGAAGTCAATTCTGTCTGGTGAATCAATCAGGAGATTGTTCTAGCCCAAATCAAGCGCTTCTTAGGAACAATGAAGAGACAAATTAGTAAGTGATTGGATCAACTGTCATGTACTGCATCTTATTTGGGTTCCAATGCCTGCTCTGGGATGGAATATTTGATAGGTAGAGGCTTTTCTTTCATTTAATTTTAGTGCTTAGCTACACTAAATAGAATGCTCACAGAATCTTTTTGAAACAGTTTTGCATTGTTCTTACACAGTCAAACTACTGGTGCTAGTATTTGATATGGTCATTTTCTATGAACATTTAAGGAAAGCCCATGTGCTTATAATGCATGGTATTTTTCAGTAAGTCTTAACAACAGAAATTTCTCTACTCTCCCGGAAAATACGAGCATCCAGAATGTTTATCAGGATTATGCTATAATTCTACCTGACATTTTCTTCTTTTAAAATTATGAAATACCTCTCTCAAATACATGCATGAAAAATGAATACTAGTGGAGCAATTTTCAATAGCACTATAAACACTCTAAGTGTGCATCTTCATTTTCTTCAGATCAAAATGAACCTATTTTTATTAGATCAAAATAATATTTACTAGTCTTTACAATTTGTATAAATGTTTGCAACCAGATTTAATGTACAATAAAAAGATTTTTGGGAACTGGATGGTAGGGAGCGCAGGGCTAATGCATGACGTTCTGCAAGGCTGACTCACATAGGAGGGTTTGAGTTTTGAATCTGCAAACCTCCCTAAGAACTCAGGCATTCAATGTGCCTGTAACTTAGGGCTGGGTGGAGCTGGGGATGAATTGTAGTGCCAAGACCCTGTGGGGGATGCTCTCATTCTGTTTCTCTCTCTCTGTCGTTATCACTTATGGGACAAATAAATAAACTTAAAAAGAAAAAAAAGAGGTTTGAAAACAAAGGCTGTGGCATGCATACTGGAGCAAGACAAAGACAAATGCCTTTTGACTATAAAAAAACCTTGTCCACTTTTTCAAAAATCGTGTAATTAATTATAAGTAGGGTAGACTGATAGAACAATCCACTCTATTTGCTTTTTTCCGTAAGCAGAGGAACATGGCTCTGTTGCAGGACTGTGTTTTGTCAGAATCATTGCATACCGCTGGGTTGTGGGTCTTGGTGACTAAACACACCTGACAGCACAATCACAGTAGCAGCTGCCTCATTAAAGGCCCTCAACTATATCCACTGCCGTTAAACTAAAATTGGGTGACTAGGACACTTCTAAGAGCAATTTTTAAATTAAAACTTTTTCCATTAAATTTTAATCAGTGCCTAGAATCTCATTAATTATTGTTTATAAAATCTTGTCAGCTACCAGTTGTTATTCTGTGAAACCATTTGCACACAGCATATGTATTTTACTCTGATGAAATGGGCTTTTGTTTTTAATGCCTATTAACTTTAAGGACAAGGGAAAGGAAATAATGTAACAATGACCAAGATTTATTGAACTTCCCACGTTGTGGCAAGAACTACACTGAGGGTTTTCCTTACATCCACCTCTCATTTATTCCTCTCAACAATTTTGAAAGATGACCGAGAGATAGGCAGCTTTAGAATTTTGCTCATAATCATGTAACCAACAGGTGGTGAAGGGAGAATGAATAAAGACAGAATCAATTTATATTGCATGAGAGCTTTTTAACAATAGTTGAAAGTATAAGTTTGACCATGGTTATATTGTATAGTAAGCATGACATTTGACTAAATCTACTTTAAATTATGGGTTATATCAATACTTTGCATTTCTATAGTGGTATCCACAGTATTTCCACTGTCTTTTTTTTTTTTTTTTTTTTTTTTTTTTTTTTTGCTCTAGGACCCATATGCCTGCCAAAGAGAGACAGAAAGAGTGATGAAAAATGAGAAATCACCTGCAGGAAGGCTGGCCATGCCACAATCTCTTCTGGAATTTTGTACAAACACAATGCACACCTGGCATGATTTTCAAGCTGCCAGGTCTGGGATTTGAACCATTACTGGACATGTGGGAGTTCAGTCACCTTAATTTCTGAACTACCTGCTGGCTCTCTATTGTATTATTTTATTTATCCTAACATAGTCTTGTGAGGTGTATAGGTGTATGGTATTATTGTTTCTTACTTGTGGAAAGAATAAGCTTCTGCCTGAAACTGTAGAACCTGGACTAGATTAAATCTTTAATTTCACAGGAAGGGCACTTTCCTTTATTTTTATTTTCTTTTTAAGAGGTTTTTGCTATAGGGCGCGTGCGCTCACCAGACAGAGAGAGACAGAGAAACAGAAAGTGAGAAATCACCCCCCAGGAGGGATGGCCACTCTGCAATCCCTTCTCCTCCATTCTCCTCTCAGAATCTTGGGCACACATGCACACGTGCCCAGCGTGAGTTTAAGCCGCCGGGTCTGGGACTCGAACTGTGGTCAACTACGTGGGAGTCCAGTGACATAGTCATTATGCTAACTGCTGGTCCCCAAGAAGGTCAGTTTCCTTTGAGTAACATTGCCTCTACCTTTGGGCCAGATCATTCCTTTGCTAACTATGATAGTCCATAAACAATAATCCAGAATAAGAATACACTTCAATATTTTTGCACTTTTTTAAAGAGAGACTTTTGCTATAGGGTGCCTGTGCTCACCAGAGAGACAGAGAGAGATAGAGAGACATAAAGGAAGAAATCATCCCCCATGGGACATGGCCAGGCCACAATCCCTTCTCCTTCATTCTCCTCTTGGGATTTGGGCACACATGCACACATGCCCAGTATGAGTATGAAGCTGCCGGTTCCAAGACTCAAACTTTGGTCAGCCATGTGGGAGTCCAGTGATGTAACTGTTATGCCATCTACTTGTCCCTCACATGTGATTTTAACCGAAAATCTCCAGTTATCTCATAAGCATTCACCAGAATTGTAAAAAGAAAGCTTTCATTTGTCATTCTATTTACGTGGGTAGAAAGTGAGGCATAACTTGACCAAACAACATGGAACATGGGAGGTGGTATACACTGGGGACAGGATGACTCATTGTTTACTTTCCCAGAGAAAATGTGTAGGAAATCCAGATGAAGCAGTCTCATGGTAACAAATTAATTAATCCAGGGTAGTTTAATATGGAAAACTTGTATGAATTACAGCATAGATTTTCTAGCAGCCCAAGAAAAAATATTCTGTCTACAATATTAAACATGAAACAGCCGTTCTGAACTTTTCTTAACTTTCTCTGCTCAAATATTCATAACAAGAATATTATAAAGGTTATCCTAGATGATGATCTACATATTAAATGCTACTGAAATTAGATGACATAACACTGAAGTGCCATTCAGTAAGACAAACTACAGGCCAGTCATGGTGGCTCAGCTGTATCACAATGAGCCACTAGGTTCAAGTCATTTGGGAAGGTCCAGTCACATGTTCCCTCATCTCCCAGGTGCACACATACCTGTGACCCTGTGATGGGATGCCCGCATGAAGATTCTACAGGATAGATAGATCTACCATTTAAATTCCATTTGAATAAAGTTGTTTCTTGATGCAAAAAAAAAAAAAGAACAAAAAAGATGCTATAGGGATTACTCTCCTCTCCCTCTCATGAAAACATGAATAAGTTTTTTTGTTTTTCATTTTTTTTTTTTTTAAATCCTATGACAGACCAAACTGATACAGTTCACATACATAATTTTCTGAAATCCTGGAATGACCCAAGAGTCAAATTAGAATATTCAGAAGACCTAAAAAAAATGAAGCTTTGGGCCACATAATATTTTAAGAATCAGACAGAAGCTGTGATTGAAGCTTCTCCCTCCAAAATTGAAGGCACAAGATTTCAGTTACAACATGTTTATAGCTAATAGGAAAAACAAACAAACAAACAAAACCAAAAAAACAAAACAAAACAAAAAAAACAACTTATGAAAAACTGGAACTCTAAGAGTAATTTTTACTCCCATAAGTACATTCTCATCCAATAATTTATTCCCTCAAATAAATGAAAATATAAGTTTATATCCCCTTAATGATATTTACCACAACCAGGCTTTTGGTAGGGACGAATGGCAGGGATTTATTTGAAGGATGCAATCTCTGGTAAGAAGCTGTATCTTTTTGTGATTGATCAAAGAGAGATGCAATCCACTATGAAGAGGGTGAAAAGCCTTTCCAGAAATTAAGGAATGCAATCAAGACATGAATTGTAGAGACTCCTATCTGACTAGAAATGAATAAAACAGCGCTGAGCAGCAGCAGCACTTCAGTTACTGAGTGCTTACCTGTTCACATTCAATGTTAGGGAGTTAGTACTATCATTATCCCCAATATTACATAAGAATAAACTGAGGCATTGTGAGATTAAGTATTATACCAAAGGGTTGACTCTAGACATGACTCCCAAATTAACAGAATACATTTATAAAGATTCCAGTTCTCCATTTGAAACAAAATTGTGGCACCTATATTCCCTAGAAAATAAAATTATTTAAAAAATAAACTGAACTCAGGCCTAGCAGGTGGCAGGGTGGTTAAGGTGCATCACTCCGACATGACTGACTAAATGTGGTTTGAGTCCTGGACGTGGTGGCTTGAAAATCATGCTGGGCAAATATGTGTGCATGTGCAACCCAAATTCCAAGAGCAGAATGGAAGAGAAGGGTTTGCAGTGCGGCCATCCCCTCGAGGGGTGATTTCTCACTTTCCCTTTTTGTTTGTCTCTCTCTATCAAGTGCACACACCTTACAAACAAAAACAACCACAAAAAACTAAACTAACTAAAATAAAAATAAACTGAACCCATATAAACAAATTTTGTATATTCAAATGGACAACCACATTTTAAAAATAGTGATCACTGAATTTATGTTATTGCTGCTGTCTTGTTCTGGCATCTAAGGATTTTAGGCTCATTGAGCTGGAAAAGACTTCAACAGTGATTCTGAGTGTTCACTGGACAATTCTTACAATTTCAATAAATGATTGTCAAGTGTTCTTGATTCAGAGATTTTTTTTTTTTTTTTTTTTTTTTAGAAAAGATCTGTATCTTTATCTTACAAATTCTTCACTATTTGTTTATTCAATGTACATTTTTTTAAGAGTGGTAAAAATTTAACTTGAGGCCAAACCTTCTATTTATTCTTATGTTTGCAAACCCATCATTCACTTCAGATTTTTTTTTTCACATCATGGATGTATTTTACCCTAGTGTACATTTAGTCTAGTATACTATTATAATTATGTTACTGATCTTTTTCTTTTTCTTTCTTTTTTTTTTTTTTGGAGAGGTTTTTGCTTTAGGACGTGCACTCGCCAGACAGACAGAGACAGAGAGACAGAAAGCAAGAAATCACCCCCCGGGGTGGATGGCCACGCCACAATCCCTTCTCCATTCTCCTCTCCGGATCTTGGGCATGCACGCACCGCTCCTGGCGTGAGTTTAAGCCACCAGGTCCAGGACACGAACGGCTGTCGACTACGTGGGAGTCCAGCGACATAGCCATTACACTAACTACTGGTCCCTGTTGCTGATCTTTTTCACAATAACTTAAATTCTAATCTAACAAGGAAAAAGATTCTCTAGCTATAGCATGCCTGAGTTCAGCTTTGTAAAAATAATCATTGATTATGTATGTGTGTGACCTCCTAATTTAGGGTTAAGTAATATTGATTAACTCTGACCTGTGTCCTCTGAAAAATGATTCTGGGTTGGCTTTGGGAAAGGTGGTTTTAATTAACATTTTGTTGCTTTGTTTTATGACAACACATGTTCCTATGATACGGAATTATTTTTGGTTTTCAAGCTTAGCACAAGAGTTAATGCTCTACAACACCAAGACGTGGCCATAGTGTTTGAGAAGCAGGTGAATAACTACATCCCAAACCTGAAGAAATCAGTTAAAGCAAATTTAAAAATATACATTAGGCAATGGTAAAAAAAATGAATTTAATCCTCTTCCTCTTCTTATTTTGCCATTCTTTCCTCCACCCACATTGAAAGTTTTCATTGTAATTGGTGACTGTCGTTTTCTCTACAAGCTTATGTTTGCTTAGCTCACAGATCTCAGGGGAGGTGGGAGTAGATGCAGCTGTGAAACAGAATCAAGTTCCAGCCTCCCAATAAATAGTGGGGTCAATAATGCTTTGGTCTGTTTTATACACAGCTTCCTATTCAATCCATTTTGAAGATTATGGGTCCAAAGTAGGTAATCTCTAGGGTTCTGAGTGTAGATTCTAGTCTCCGTGACACATTCAGGAAAAAAATTATATATATTAAGCATTATATGTAAATATGTATGTGTTTATATATGTGCATATATACATACATACATATATATACATACATGGGTGTATATATAATATATACATACATATATACTACATATACATATACATATTATTACTATTCCTATGTACAGTACAAAGAATTGATCACTGTATCTTTTAAATCATCTACTCACCTGTTAGAACGTAATGAAACAATAGGAAAAGCATTTAAAGCCAGGAATGCCACTAATTTCTCATTTTTCTTGGGTAAAAGTCTAGTTAAATACAGTGTGAATTTTTATTACTTAAGGCATAACATCCTGTCTTACAAATTACAACTAAATATTCAGCTGAGCAGAAGATAATGTGTTTATATATATATATATATATATGGTTTTGTTATTTACCAGAATATGGTACCCTGGCCCTTACTGACATGTTAGTCACAAATGACCATCAATATAATTATATATTTTTAAATATATACAGATACATGTGGTTTTGAAACATAGGTATCAGGCTTAAGTGATGTCATAGACTACCACAAAATCTACAGGAAGTGTTTGCAGATTAAAATTTGTGAATGCCACTAAATTATTCTTCCTATTATTTGAAGCATTAAAAAAGCTAAAGGGACGAGAATACATGCAACAGCACACAGTAGGAGCTATAATGTGTGCCAAGTGCATAATTATAAAGATAGTATGATACTTTATAAAAATGGATGAATGATGTGAAGAAAGGAGCATTTATAAAGGAACTTGTTTTCCAGCATTGTCTGAAGAGGACAGAGTGACTGATGTTACAAAGAAAATATTGAAAGAGAAAAGTCATCTTATCTCTGATATGGTTTTTTTTTATTATTTGTTTGTTTTGTTTTGCCCAAAAGATGTATTTGTAAGGAAATCTAGGTATCTGTTAAAAATAATTCTGTAAGTCATTAGGAGATGCAATTCCTGATCACTTCTAGGTACATGAATAAACCATTTTACTGATCCCAAAGCAGATCAAGAAGAAAAATACATAGCTGCCTCCAGGTTAAAATTCTGAAAAACTATGACACTTTTCAAGAAATTAGTATTCTCACTGTCTACTTGGTTAGGTTAGGAATGGAATTTGGGAATGATTTTTATCTTCAGTTTTCTCTTTCTGCATTTCTGACTCAATGTATTTCTCTGTTTGATTTGGTGCATTTTGCAGAAATATCTGTGGCCTGAATAGGAGGTCTGAGATTAGGAAAAAGCACACCATCCTCATTCCTAGACATTTAGAACACATTTGACTAAAATTGCAAGCAAGATACCAGTGGCCTGTTTTTGTCTCTGTGGAAAATTTTTACAAGATTCAGGCATCCAAACTGCTTGATTTATAGGGCTAACATGGTGGATGTATGACAATATATATATTCACAGAATGTACTCTTCTCTCCTTTAAAACACACACACACACACACACACACACTCTAACTACAAAATCTCATTTGGAGTTCAAGTAAAAATTTAAAATTCATTTAACAATGCGATATAATAATAACTCTATTCCAAAAATCAGAGACATCTTCTATATTTACTTTACTCTGGAGCTTTTTAGGAAGTGCTTTATCCATGAATGGAAACAAAGTGTTATTTCACCATGATAAAGATCTTGAAAAGACTTGAAAAGTAAGAGTAGTCCTAGTCTAAATGAAACTATTCAAGTAGGGCTATGAATGTGCCTTTGGCAGAGATTTATAACATCTACTTAAAATGCTACACTGGTAGGAAATGAGAAGAAGGAGAAGAGAAAATCCTCTGAAAGTCAGGAAACCATTGAGAAAGCCGTGAAATCTTCACAATAAAATGCAGCAAATCACTAATAATATATCTTTGCCTGTTTGACAGTCTACAAAATGCACAGTTGCTGTACAGACTGCGACTGTATAGAAAAAGGAGAATTAATTGCTTAAAAGTGACAGAACATTCTTTATGTGTGCCAGGCAGTTTCTGATATAGAATCAATTAACAAGATACAGGGTCTATTTACGGTAACGTTGATAATAACACCCTATCTTACAAGTTTAATTATAACCAAAGATTTTGGTGCATTTTAAGTGTGACTAAATATCTCTATTTTGACAAGAATACAAACAAACAAAAAATAATGAGAACTTCAGTATTTAAATGGAGGAAATGAGAACTGAATAGTTCCTCAGTACAAAGTATGTCAAAGCCAAACATCACTAGGCATCATTCGTTTAACTTCAGGTTGTATGTGTGTGATTTCTGTAAGAGGAAATGGCAATGTCATTATTTTGTAACTACCTGTACTTTGCCTGTGTGTGTGTGTTTGTATAGCTACTGTGTGGTATTTTTGTTGTATTATATCATAGATCTTTAGGAATCTGATCACATAATCCTTATAGAGGAAAAAAATATCTTGTATAGAAATCGAGGAAGTAGCCTTTGGCATTTTTCTTGAGAAAGGATTATAAGAGCGAGCTCAGAATTTATAGATTGAGTTGGACTGAGCCATATTATGACTGTTAAAGGATAAATCTTAAAAAGATGCCAATTCTCCATGGTGAAACCTGGGGAATTTTCTTATTAATGTGGACTAAATGAATAGTAAGTGATGGCTCATTGATGCCAGGAAGAATCATCGAATTTCCTAGAGATAAACATGTAAGGGATTAAGTTGCTTTCAAACACTGCTTTGGTATAGCTCACAATGCCAAGGCTGAGATAGGGCTCTGACCATGTTTTGTCTTTAGTGCCCTGGCCCAGATCAGGTCTCTGGCTTGCTTCCTGAGGCTCATTCTTTGCCTACTTATATGCATGGCACTTGTTTCTCCAGTTTCCTCCATCTGGTCTCTCCTTGGTGTTGAATGGGTGGTCTCTGACTTAATGTATGGTGGAAATTGAGTCTGTTCCTTTACCTGAATTTCAGACTGGCTTTCTTTTCAACATTTTTGCACAATATGTTTCTCTGAATTCTTTCCTCTCTTTATCCGCTGTGTCTAAACCATACCTACCTGTCCGAATGCACATACTTTCCTTTTCTCATATATTTAAAGAGACCACAGACTCCTTTGTCAACTGAGATGACTTTCCTTACTTTCACTAAAATCCATCTCTCTCTCTCTTTCCTGTCTATATTATTATTTTTTTGAGAGTTTTTTTCCTATAAGGTGCATGTGCTTGCCAGAGAGACAGAGATATGGAGAGTGAGAAATTACTACCCTGTGGAAATGACCATACTTCAGTTCGTTCTCATCTAGTCTCCTCTCAGTATCTTGGGCATGCATGCACACATGCCTGGTGTTAGTTTTAAGCCACCAGGTCCAGAATGCTAACCATAGTTAACTACGTGGGAGTCCAGCTTTGTAACCGTCATGCCATGTATTGGTCCCTCCCTGCCTATATTCTCCCACCCGTGTTTCCTTGAAAATAATCCAGGGAACAGATACTTCTTCAATTAAAATTTTAGTATTTAGAGGAAAGAAATGAAAATTGAAAGCCCACTGTAAAAAACTACATCAAAGCCAAATATCACTAGTTTAACTTAGGTGTGTGATTGAGATGAATTTCATACCATTACAATATTTAACAACATGTTTTATTTTTTGTGTTTCTCCACTTCTCATATGCACAAAAAGCAAGTGTTAGTAACATCATTACCACACCTGATGATTCCTAACCAGGGGTGGGCCCACCTAAATGTGTGTTAGGAACTCCAAAGAACCTATAAAGTTGAAAAATCCCTGTTTAATCCAAATATTTTCATGTGCTACTATCTTGATCACAAATTAACAAATGCAGTCACTGCTGTAATTGCTTCAAATTTACTGAAAAAAAATCCTGTAATCACCCCTCCCCCAGGGAAAGAGGATGGCCACACCACAATCCAGTCTCAGGATGTGGGGCATGCACACACAGGCACCTATTGTGATTTTCAAGCCACCAGATCTGGGACTTTGAACTCAGTCATATAGAAATCCAGCACCTTAACCACCATGCCACATGTGGTCTCCTGGTTTTCTTCTTTTTTCTTAACCATGGCAGTCTTTTTTCAATTCCGTGTTAGTCATTAGTGTTAATAAAATATTCTTCTTTTATGAACCCAATCTAATTGCATATTTTCAGCCTTTTAAGGTTTTGTTTTACTAATACTTGATCTTTTACCCAACATGCACGTGTGTGTATGTGTGCCTGTGCGTGTGCAGTCTGCGGAACATACGATACAGTGATGTGAAAAAAAAGCGGGTCCATGTATTTAGGATTACCAGTATGGATTAAGATTGCTGACAGTTTCATTATGCTTCTGTGAGAGTTTAGGGGGAGTTGGGGTTAAGTCTTTCTGACAGGAGGATGTTCCGCAGGCAGCTAATTCCTAAAATGGGCCTCTTGGTATTGCTCCCCATATACCTGTTTCAGATGCTAACTTGTTCAACTTTTTTTCACTGAGAGTTTAGAATGGCATTGAACATAAAATCCATTTCAGCTGTGCGAATGCTTTTCCTCTTACTGTTAGGCGAGTCATTGTGGAAAATTACAACATGAGTCACCTAAGAAATAACAGCAGGGACACCAGCAAGGAAACTTTAAAATGTGCTGAAAAAGCCACTTGAACGTGAGACTAAAAATGATCAGGAAAAACCATGACTGAACACAATCAATAAATGACCCAGGTCTAGGGACCATTTTGGGGATGGATCTGCATGGAATGCTGAACTGCTGATACACAAGGGCCGCATATGTGTTATGAGGTAATTCAAAATATAACTTATGCTCCCGAAGAGGCTAGAAAGCTTATTTATATGATTAAAGCATGCGCTCCATATGTCTCTGTCAATTGTGTATTCCAGATATTTACCTCAGTTTCATAAGGATTTCTCCAGGGAATAAGAATTGATATGATTAACACCCTTGGCAATTTCACTGCATGTATTAGCTACTTCCTTTTCCTTGCAGGGTCGGCAGTGTTGAATCCAGGGACCTCTCTAGTGTCCTGTGGTTGACACCTTCCCAGCCAACTTCATCAGACATTAGGCTGGATGACAGATTACATTTTTCGTATAGTTCCTTTTCTCTTCCTCAAAGCCTAGTGTCTTCTTTTCTTGTGGTTTCTCATTTTCACACAATCATATTTTTCTACTTGACTTTCTTTCACTGGAGATTTTATATGTGTGTATACATAAATATGTGTGTGTGTGTATATATCATTATATATATTTATGTTATGTAAATATGTATATATGAAACACATTTATATGTACACAATACTATATACATGTATACATGTGATATGAACTGAACTGTGTCCCTCCCTTTAAAATTTATATATAATTCATATATTGAAATGGAATCCTCAGTATCTCAGAATATGACTAGTTAGAGGTATTGGAAGATCTTTGCAGACATAATTAAGTAAAAATGATTGGCTCAAATGCAATATGACCGGTGTTCTTATAAGAAGAGGAAATTTATCCACATTGTGTTCATGCTGGGTAAAGCCATTTTGTACACTCTAAAGATGTACAGTGATTAAATGTAAAATTTTCAAAGGTAAATAAAAGGATATAGAAACACAGTAAAAGGTTGTGAATACCAGATTCAGTGTGGGAAGAGGATGAGTGAAGGAGCAGAGTCTGAGGAAAGACATTAAGGAGGAAAACAGAAAAGCAAAGCATTAATGGGACAAAGAAATGTGGTATTATCTGTTGAAGATAACTTTAGGGTATTATCAACTGGACTGGTGAGAAATGTATACATGTTGGGATATTCAATTTCCAAGCTAAATAATGTGATCGAATGTATAAAAGAACTTGAAATACAATTTAAAAAAACAACAATAAAAAAATAAAATAAATAATTTAATTTTTTTTAAAAAAAGAAGAGAAAATTTAGACACAGGGAAATACAGAGAGGAGGCCACAGGCAGACATAGGGAGAAGATAGCCATCTAAAAGCCACCTCCGGAAAGGTATTATGTATGTTGTGTAAAGCATTATATATAGTACATAGAGGTGCACAGATCAGTATAGTGCATAGTTGCCTCTCTCTATTAGTTTTCTTAGCTGCAATAAAAATCAGTGATCATGGAACCCACTTGTTCGGATGTCCGGAAACAATAGGAAAAGCACCTGAAGCCGGGATTGCCACAAAGAGAGAAGAAACCAACTCTCCTGACACTATGACTTCAAACTTCTTTTTCTTCAGAACTATGGAAAAACAAACATCTGGTGTTTGAACAACCCAGTCCAGGGTAATCTGTGATGGGAGCCCTAGCAAATAAATACAATGTATAATAGACATACACATGGATGTACATGCGTGCACACACGTGCACACACACACTCGTTCTAAATCAACGATTGACAGTTCAGTTTGAAAAACTGAATGACATTGGATCAATAGTACAAAACCCACTAGGAAAACAATCATGTATTCTGATACAAATTTGGCATATAAATGAAAATAGTCATCCAGAAGAATTAGAGGAAATGGTGATGAGCCTGCAGAGGGTCCTACAGTGTGGTGGATGGTGGTCTAAGCAGGAATCTGAAGGAACGGAGAAAAAACTACATGAGATTCCTAATCATGCTTCTGATAAAGACTGAGTGTTTATTAATTATCAGCATGATTATCAGTGTTGATGTAAACACTGAGACTCTGACAGGACTATAGATATGGCATGTATACAATAGACCTTCTGCCTTCCAGGAGCTTACAGCAAAGTTGGGGAAAAAAGACTTGTGTACATAAAACACAAACATCCATGCACACAGGCATAGATACACACATGTGTGGCAATGAGAAATGGGTAGGATGAAATTAATTTATAAATTAAGAAACCTAAAAAAAAAAAAAAAAGCCATTTAAGAACTTCTACAAACTATGAAACACCAGAAAGTGAGAGTGGAAAGAAAAGAAAAAAAAAAGAAAATAAATGACTTAAGTATGAGAATACCATGGCGTCAGACAGCGGCACAGCAGTGACACAACACTGAAATGCTGGACCCACAAGGAAGGATGGCAAAGGCTGAAGGCCTTTTATGACGTGAAGACCCCGTTGGAAGTGCCTCTTTCTCTCTGATGGAAGAAATACATTTACAATAAGAAGAATACCTGCTGGGCTAGGAATGGGGCTAAAGATGAGCAAAAAAATTTGAAAAAGAAATAAAGAGCTGATTCAGAGAAATTTATTTAATTATTTATTCTTAAAATATTTGCATCTTTTTATTACTTTTTAAAGATTTCCTTGGGTGAATATCTTGAGAAAAATCCCACTTTATGTAATAGAAGGATGGGGAACACCAGCAAAAGAGGCCGAGGAGCATTAGTCAGAACACTGGCAAGAGATCTAAGACTCTCCAGCGGATCAAATCTAAGGCATGCAACAAGCATGGAGAGGCCAACAACAGAAAATGTTTCGGGGGGGGGGGGTGATCTGTAGTTAAAGGAGCCAGATTCCACATGCCTGAACTGCTGGTTTGAATCCTGGACTCGGCAGCTTGAAAAACTCACTGGGCACATCTGCAGTGCATATCCCAGATTCCAAGAGGCTGGAGAAACAGAGGAGATTGTGGAATGACTATGCCTCATTGGGAGGTATTTTCTCCTTTTTCTGTTTCTCTGTCTCTGGTGAGTTCCTATGCCCTGTGACAAAATTTAAATAAAAGTGAAAATGCAGCAAGAAGGTGAAGGAAGACACACTAGTTTAATGAACTAATGATCATTTGTGCCCTCAAAACGATATCAGTGCAGGGGCCATCAGATGGCGTAATAGTTACATTGTTGAACTCCCATGTGGTCAACTATGGTTCGAGTCCCAGACCAGGCAGCTTAAAACTCATGCCAGGCATATTTACATGCATGCCCAAAATCCCAAGGGGAGAATGGAAGAGAAGGAATTGTGGCATGGCCATCCCCTCTAGAGGATGATTTCTCTCTGGCAAGCACACGCACCCTATAGGAAAAATCTCTCTGTAAAAAAAAAAAAAAAAAAAAAACAAAAAACAAACAAACAAACAAAAACCAAAAAAAAATAGTTCATATGACAAAAATTTAATTGCATATTTAGAATAAGAAGGATATATATGGTGTATAAAAAAGCTTAATTGAGAAGTATAGATTTTTTTTTTAAGAAGAACAAATGAAAGAGGAGCTAGTAGGGCTGGCAGTTGGCATGGTGGTTGAGGTGCTGGACTTCCACATGGCCAACCAGGATTTGAATCCCAGTCCAGACAGCTTGCTTTTTCTCTCTCTCTCTGTCTTTCTTTGGTAAAATTTTAAAAACATAAACAGAAATAACAAATCTTTTTTTAAAAAAAGAGAGCTAGTTTGAGATGAGTTAAATAGAAATAACAAATCTTTTTTTAAAAAAGGGAGCTAGTTTGAGATGAGCTATGTTTGTTTGTTTTATGATGGAGATATCATTTTATCTTTGAAGGACAGTGAGGAAGGGTGATTAACTGGGGCCCAGAGAGGTCACTGGCCAAGGTTCTGAAATATATAATGAGAAAACTTGGGGAGCCATGATATTGCACTTTCTAAATATAGATTATCTTTAAATATTAAGAGGATCAAGGGCTTTCTTTTCTTTTTCTTTTACACTTTGCTAAATTGTTAAGATCTACCAATTTTGGATTCCAGACAAATAGCTTGCTGCTTGTTCATCTTCCCTTATCTTTCTCGGAGCATAATACTAAAGCCACAAACCACATTTTTCTCCTGTAAAGAAAAAAAAAAAAAGTAGTTGGAGGATTGCTTTTCCCCAAACAGAGAGGAATGGAATTGTTGCAATTTCTGCTCATTACTGTTATATTTTATTCCTCTTTTAGGACTCCATCAGGATTTATGTTTCAGTTTTCAGTGAGAGATAAGACATTTGAAGATAGGGTTGGATAAGCACTTTCCGTCCCATGCTATTCCGTTCAATGCAGACACTTCACTTCCCCCCTACTGGGTGCAAAACCACTGTCTGTGCTAAGGACTGCCTGTGATATAAAACCTTACCAAATTCAGATGCTAAATAGTTCAATAAGATTTCTATAAGCAAATAAGAAACAAACTAAACTTGTTTTTAGAAAGATTAAGGTTCAACTGGCTCTAAAACTACAGTCCGTTGACACTAGTCATATTTAGCTAATTTGTTCAGAATGATATGCATCAACTTAGAAAACTTCATCATTATATCTTTTTTTTTTTTTTTTTTTTTGGAGAGGTTTTCGCTATAGGGCGCGTGCACTTGTCAGACAGACAGAGAGAGACATAGAGACAAAAAGTGAGAAATCACCCCCCAGGGAGGATGGCCACGCTGCAATCCCTTCTCCTCCATTCTCCTCTCAGGATCTTGGGCACGCACGCACACGCGCCCAGCGTGAGTTTTAAGCCACCCGGTCCAGGACGCAAACCGAGGTCGACTACGTGGGAGTCCAGTGACATAGCCATCACGCTAACTGCTGGTCCCATTATATCTTTTTTAATAAGACATTAAATTAGAACTAATTTAATCTTAAGCTCTAATAAGTTGTACTTATGCATTTTGTTTGAGCAGATTTACAATATATATTACATATATCTAGTATGTATGTGTCTCTCTGTGTGTGTGTGTGTGTGTGTGTGTATATATATATATATATATATATAGTGTGTGTATGTTTATATACATAGAGTGTGTATATATAGTGTGTATGTGTATAAATATATATATATGTATATGTACACACACACTATATATACATACACACTATATATATATTACATATACATTATATATGTTATGTATATTATATATACATACACACACACGCTATATCACATATGAATTACCGGAGCTTAAATAAAGTGTAGAAACCAGTCCAGATGTTTTATGAATTTAGTAATCCATGTTCAATTACATGAAGGTCATCTGGCATTTCCTTCTGTTCCTTCAGTGATGGGGAGCTCACTACCATTTCAGGTGGATCGCTGTGCCATAATAGAAACAAGCCAAACAGTAAAGTGATGAAAGTTACTTTTCAGATTTTTGGCTGCATATTATAAAGCAGAGAATGTAAGGTATGAAACTTTTAACATTATAAATTATTAAATTCAGACATAAAAATGGCTTTCTAGTCTTCTGTCTTTCTGATGAACAGAACACAATTTCTAAGCAAGGGTGGGTTGTAAATGCATCCAGGAATCAAGAGAGAACACTGGACATTTGGAACAGGAAGAGTACAGATGTTTGTAAACAACAGACCTGTCTAATAATTACCCTTAGCAGATGGGATACAGATCTAATTTTGGTTAGTAAGTTCTGCTGGTTCTCGGTTTCAGGCCAGCTTTGCTATTTGCTTGGGGAGCAGAAAGAGGAAAGTAGGGAAGAGGAGAAAAGACATTTCACCTGCTTCCTGTACCATTTTACCCTCTCCTTTTCTTTCTCCCTTTAAGTTTGCCTTGCTCTACTGGGAAGGATTCCGATCTGATGATACACAAACCCTTCTTGTAATAGGATAGTTGGTGACTATATGTAAGATAGGAGATGGAGGCTGAGATTTTTCCATGAAATGTTGTCCATTGACATGGAATAATCAAGGGGAAACTGGAGTGTCTGAGGCTAGTCCTCCACCTCACAGTTCTCAGTATTGTAAGTGGTGCCAGAATGTCCCACCTTAGACCACCAATGGCGTTGCCAGATTTGCCGGCATCTTCATAGTGTGCAATAGCACCCCTTCACCGTTCTCTCAATGTTGAGGTTTTCTTTGACTCTCATACACTCAACACAGAGGAAAATATTCCAGTTTCATAGTATCTCCTTTCTATAATTTGTATATAATTTATTATACTGAAAATAAATGATCTTTAACTCAAAGTGAAATTAGAAATATATGTACTCTACATTTTTTAAAAAGTGTCTTTGTTAAAGGACTCTATTTGGTGTGACTTAGGAGTAGGATTTAAAAATGTGTATTTATATTTTTAAGAGTAGTTTTTATTTTGTAAGAGGAACAAATGTTTATTTTATGAAGTTTATTTCCTAAGTGATACATATTATTACTCACCTTATTGAGGATAGAAAAAAATAAAGAGTAATTATTGATTAATGATAGGTTCATAGGGCAACCATAGTGATAAGAGTCAATGTACTAGATTAATATCTTTTATACGACATAAAACCAGTTGAATTTTAAAAGTATGTGCATATATTTCTTATTTGCATTTAATCCCTGTATATCTTTACAGTGTACAACATGGTTTTTCCCAGCATGAATACAGGGTATACCAGTCAAGACAAAGACATTACCATAGACATTATCATAAGAAAATAACTTTTCATTTTGGTGTCAATTAAATGTTTGTTTTTTTTTTTTTTCTCTGTTTCCCTCCATCCCTCCTCAATTATCCACCCTCTATTACCACCCTCCCCCCCCATACTATCTCTAGTATCTACAGTTTTCCTCCCTGCTATACCTCCCTGCTTTTACCTTCCAGTCTTTCAGTTTCTGCTATAGAGCTCAGACATTCTGTCTATATTGAGTGGGGACATACAATGCTGGTCTTTCATAGTCTGGCTTACTTCCTTTAGCACTAAGTCTTCCATATTGATCCACTTTGTTTCAAATGTCAGGATATCATTGCTTTTTATGACTGAGTAGTATTCCACAGAGTGCAATGTACTACAGTTTTTTCAATCTACTTGTCTATTTTTGGATATTTGAGTTGATTCCATGTCCTAGCAATTGTAAATAATGTTATAATAAATATGGATGTACAAGTGGTTTTCTGACTGAGACAAACCAATTGAATTTTAAGTTGGGGTTTTATTTCTTTAGAAAAGGATATTTTTTGATTGAACAAACTTAACTAAAAAAAAAAATTAAATACAAGATACCTGATGTTGCTTTGTTTGAGTCCAGGAAGGCATGGTTAACTTAGTTTCTGTTAGCACAGACTGATATGCCAGGCAGACAGCTCTTTATTCTTCTCCTTAAAGGCATGAGGTATTCACTTAAGAGATCTGTAGAAATGATCTACAGTTCCAAGGAAAACATATTTCACAGCTGGTACATTCATACTAGGTTACAAATAAATTTTATATAAATTCAAAAGAAAAAATAAAAATGACTTTATACTATTACTACTATTTACTACCTTCTCAGACTGATCATTTAATTTTGTCTTAAAATAGGGAGTTGATCATTTAAAAATCTTCCATTGCTAACTTTTTAAATAAAATATGATTGCATTTTTAGATATCTTTATGGATAGTTAATTTAAAAATATATAGTAAAGCATTATACAGTAAGTACATAAATCTTTTTTTGTTTTTTTGAGAGGTTTTTGCTATAGGGCACGTGCGCTCGCCAGACAGACAGAAAGAGACAGAGAGATAGAAAGCGAGAAATCACCCCCCAGGGGGGATGGCCATGCCTCAATCCCTTCTCCTCCATTCTCCTCTCGGGATCTTGGGCACGCACGCACACGCGCCTGGCGTGAGTTTAAGCCACCAGGTCCAGGACTCGAACCACATTCGACTACGTGGGAGTCCAGCGACATAGCCATTATGCTAACTGCTGGTCCCACGTACATAAATCTTTATCAGACTGTAATCATCTATGAATTATTCTAAATAAAAGCATATACTCCTGATTTGTTTTAATTCTCTAAAACTTAAGTCAGCCATTTAAGCAAATTGTATCTGAGAATCATATAGCCAGGTGTACAGATTTTGTACAGAATTATTTTGTAAGAAGACTTTTTGTGACCAGTTATTTATTTATTATAATCTCTTTATAAGATTTAAGAATGAAATCAATTTGATAGTAAGAATAAGATTTATTTAAGTAGGAAAATTTGGATACTTTAAAGAAAAAATAGCTATAGAAAACCGCCATATCTAGTTTCCCTAAAGATTAAGCTATAGCTATTTATTTTGTTGAGATTACAAAAGCTGATTTGAAGAGAAGGGTAGAGGGAGAGAACAAAAGTCTAGAAATTTTTCTTTGTGTTTTCTTTATTATTATTATTATTATTATTATTATTATTATTATTATTATTTAAAAGCAGGATCCTATGTAGCTATCCTCCTGCCTTAGTCTCCTAAAGTCATTGGATTTGCAGGTTCACACCACCATACCTAGCCTTTAGGTTGAACTAGGATTAGAACCTAAGCCACTCATGTGATTCTAGACTGTAGAGCACATCTTAGTGTGCACCACTATGGTTGGACTGAGAAGAGTAGGTTTTAATCTGTTTTAACATGTACATTAGGACCAACCAAAAATCTATAAAAAAAAATCCAATGCCCAGCTGAAACCCAGTCCAATAAAAACAACCTCTGAAAGTAAAAGTCAGGCACTGATATTTTTGTAATGCTCCCCACGTCCAGATTTTTGTAATGCTCCCCGGATTTCAAAGTGCAGCTAAGTTGAGAAGCACCAGGTTAAGAGGTTTTAGATTCATACATTTTAGTTCTTTGATCCTGTTCTTTACTACAGTAGTCTCTTACTATTAAAATTCTCCCTTTTCTTTAAATCCATGGGCCCTTTATCAGCTATTGTAATCAAAGAATTTATTGGGGGCATTTAGTTCTATTTTTGCTTTCATTTGTTCCTTCTCAAGTATTGCCATAGTTATTTTAAATAATTTTTGACATAGCATACATGAAGCTTGGCTCTTCACAAATCTGTTTATGGATGGTCAAAGACACTCAACAGCATATACCCCAAATCACCTCATCTAGGAATTGATTAAAAAGGAGTCCTTCAGCTTTTAACACTGAATACAGTTAACTGCATTATAAAAAAAAGTCAACAATGTCATTTTTGCTCACATGCTAAATTAAACTCTAATCAAAGGTATACAACTCAATGTAATGTTCTTTGATGATGATGAATATGGCAATAGCCTCGATGTGATTATCACATACTACATACATGCTTTGAAGAACCATATTGTACTCCACTGAGATGTTCAAAAATTAAGTGTAAATAAAAAATTATTAAAAAATTTCCTAGAATTTATTTAATCTAGTACTATTATTTTCCCTTTTCTAAAAGGGAGTACCTTTAACTTACTCCCTTTTTTTAAAAAAAGTGAGTAAGACTAAGACAGGGACAGAAATAGAGACTTCAGTGTTAAAATGACATACAAGTATTTTTAATGTCCACATTCAAGTTCTTTAAAGGTTAAAATGGGCCTATTCAGTGGTGTATTGCTTAAAGCAGCTAGATTCCACACAGATGACCACTTGGTTCAAGTCCTAGACCCAGCAGCTTGAAAAATACAACTGGAGTGTGTGTACATACCTTCAAAATCTCGTAAGGAGAAATGGAAGAAAAGGGATTGTGGCATGGTCATCTCCCAAGGGGTTTGCTTTCTCACTTTCCTTCTCTCTCTCTCTCTCTCTCTCTCTCTCTCTCCCCATTACTCTCTGACAACCAGCACACATGTCCTCAAACAAATTTAAAAAAAAAAGCAAAAAAAAAAAAAAACATATGAAAAAAACAGAAAATGAAGATAAGGTGGTCACAAGACTCTAAATGCTTGTTTTTGATTTAAATTCAAAATAACTTACATAACCTGCAATTTATCAAAGTGGGCTATTACAGAATTAGTGTTTTGCTCAGGATCAGTTATGTTGGTTGAGTCTCTTTTCTGGCAGAGATATCCATAATTGTAGGCTTAATTCTCAAATTGATAGCACACCAAATAACTTTTTCTAATGAATGAAACGTTTCTCCAATTGCCAAATTAAGATGCATTTTCCAAGCTCCTTTTCTTCACTTATTATGACAAATGTCATTAGATGCCACAGACTACTAGGAGAAACAGCTTACTTTATTAGTGTAGAGGACACCAGTTTTAAAATAAAATTAAGGGGGCGGGGGAGCAAGTGACAGAGTAATTGTTTCAGAAAGAGGCCTCACTTTAGTGTACAGTGCTATGGGAATTGCAGATAAGCTAAATTTGCAAATGTATTGCTTCTCCCATTTCTGGTAAAGACTTCCAGCATTTTAGTTAAACCTGGAGGACAATATGTGCTTCTACTCAGCAGTGCACACATTTTACAACTGCATTTGAAGTCTGATAGATAATGCGTAAAATAAGAAAAATGAAAAAAATTTAAGCAGTATACATGAGCGACAAAGTTATTTTGCTCTTATGTGTAAATTTAAGTGCTGTGGGAGGTGAAAATATCCCAAGTTTGCTGCTGTAGCAGAGTGTTTAAAGATAGAATTTTTAAAAACTATAACTGAGGAGAAAATACCACAATATTCCAGATTGAATACTTTATTTTGAGGGTCTTAGAATCTAAAAAAGGAATCTTATAGTCTAACTAGCAAATCCTATCTTATCCAACTCTGAAGTCTTTCATGTGAAACATGTAAATGTTCTACAAATCAAAAGGATAACAACCTTTTTTAAAGTCTCTTTCTTTCATGAGAGAGAGAGCATGCACGTCTGAGAGACAGAGGCATCCTCAATGGAATCCCCTTCCCCAGCGCTCCAGCTAGTCAGAATCTTGGGTCCCCACATGCCTGGCTTGTTTCAGGTTGACTTGTCCTCTAAACCCACAGTAGGCCATGTGGCTTCCAGCATTGCAGATTGCTGTGCTACCACCTGTGCTACTATGCCTCGGTCAACCATTTTTAAAAAGAAAAATCAAGACAAAACTGGTATATTTGTGTGTGTGTGTGTGTGTGCATGCGCACACGTGCACGTCTGGACATATGGATATATGGAATTATTATTATTTTTTAAAATAATTATTTATTTTATTTATTCATTCATTTATTTTTTAGTTTGATCAGAGAGAGACAGAGGGTGAGAGTGAGAGAGAGAGGAAGTGAGAAAGCAAGCCACCAGATTCAGGACTCGAACCCTGGTCAGCCATGTGGGAGTGTCCAGAGCCTTAACCACCATACCACCTTATTAATCTGTATCTCCTTATCTGTTATTTGAAACAACTGAATTAGACTGGTTACATAGATTATATTTGTATCTTCCCAAAATATTAAACTGTAACAAATCATTACTGTGTCACCTTGAGTAAGGCAATGCATTGCCTAATGTATGTAAAGGCATTTGTATAAGTAACAGACCCTACAAAAACATGTATGTAGACCCCAGACACCTCTGCATTGCTTTTATAGTGAAACTACAGAACAAGCAGTCTTGGCAATCCACTCTTCAGTCCAATACCCCAACTGATGTAACTACACATTTCCTACTTTCACATTCATGTAAGAAAATATTTTTTGAACAGATGGCCTGTGCATGTTGTTTAAGCAATCAATGGATTATATTTTAAATTACTTGGAAAGAAAAGGCATTCATTGCTCTGATGGGAAAAGTCAAGCACTAGCACAATCCTGGGCTTCTGCTTAAGCCTGTATGGCAAGAATGAAGGAAATCATTCTCTTCATTTAGCCAGCTGATATGCAGATGGAAGTAAATCAGATAAACAATACCATTAAGGACCCGATCAGGAACACAAAGCTGGAAAAATCCCAGCTCAGAAGCTAAGCATTTCTGTTACCTATTGTTCTTTCTGTCACTATTCCAAGTTTGACCACTCTGATCAGTTTTTTTTTTTTTTTTTTCTATTTTTGGAGAGGTTTTCGCTATAGAGCGCATGCGCTCACCAGACAGACAGAAAGAGACAGAGAGATAGAAAGCGAGAAATCACCCCCCAGGGGGGATGGCCACGCCACAATCCCTTCTCCTCCATTCTCCTCTCGGGATCTTGGGCACGCACACACATGCGCCCGGCGTGAGTTTTAAGCCACTGGGTCAGGGACGCGAACCGCGGTCGACTACGTGGGAGTCCAGCGACATAGTCATTACACTAACTGCTGGTCCCTCTGATCAGTTTTTTGAGAGTAGAGGTTAAATAGGAATGCAATGGCATGCAAAAAAGAAAGAGGAAAAGTATTCTAGATGAGAAAAAAAAAAGGCAAAGTCACAGAATCGTGTTTGGAGCACCAATATCTGACTTTGATGATGACTAAACTAGTGGCTCATATTGTTGGCAAATCCTGGTTTATTTTGAATAGTATAATTGGTTTTACGGAGCCAGATGTTTAGGTGATGTATATCGTGGAAAATGGTTCATTGAGAAAGAGTTATGTAGCTTTTAAAGAGAAGACAGATGTTGAACATGCAAAGGGACCCCAAGGAATAGTTCCTTGCCATGATGCTTTATGTAACATAAACACCTAAAGCTCAATCGTTTCTTACCCATGTTTTCCTAGGATAAAGTAAGAGAGACACAGAAAGTTCGGACGTTCCCTACCTAGGAATTGATTCTGGAGAAAGCCAGGCTGTGTTCTATCTGCTTTTTCTTTCTCTATCTCCCTTCCTTCTTCCTTCCACAAACGGGTAATGAATAACTGCTAAGAATAAGGCATAGAGATTGAAGAACTGTATCCAAGTTGAGATAAGATTCCTCCCATACTAATTTTCTGATTTTCATTCTAATTCATTTATTAGACCTAATAATATTTTCTGTACTTCCTTTTCTCTCTTTCATTCATGTGTCAGTTTTTCTTTTATTTCAAAGTTTTGTTTTGTTTTGTTGTTTTTTGTAGAGGTTTATGCCTTAGGGTGTGTGTGCTCACTGGAGAGAGAGAAAGAGAGAGAGAGAGAAGAAAGTGAGAGATCTCCCCCCAAAGGGAGATGGCCCGGTTACAATCCCTTCTCCTATATTCTCCTCCCAGGATCTTGGGCATGCATGCACATGTGCCAGCATGAGTTTTAAGACACCGGGTCTGGGACTCAAACCATGGTCGGCCATGTGGGAGTCCGGAGACATAACCGCTATGCCATCTGCTGGATCCATTACTTCAAAGTCTTAAAGCTACATAGATTTATTAATCACAAATAAAAGCTAAACATAATAGATGCTGACCTAGGAAAACAAGTTTGGAGACATAGTCCATAGGTCAAATGCATTTTAAATTTCAAGGTGTGGGGAGAGGCAGTGGTGGAGTGGTAAGGCAGTTGGACCCATATGGGAAAGATTGGGGTTCATGTCCCAGGGCTTACCAGAGCATACCAGCTACGCCATGTGTGCCCATTATCTGCACTGACTGAAACGGGGGGACGGCAGTGTGCAGACCCTGTTGGGGGTGTACCTCTCTCTGTCTTTCTCCATTTTCTTTCTCTCTCATGGAAGAAGAACTAAATAAACAACAAACATTTTCAGGATGCATTGGCATGGAAGAGAAACTTAAAAGATCTGTCTTAGTAAATTTGCTAGTGGAGTGCAGAGGTGGTATCAGAGAAAACAGATGTGGCTAATAGTCACAGAAATGCTCAGAAGGTAGAGATGAGACTCTCAGTGTAGACAAAGTGCAATAATATTGGTATCACAGTAGCACTTTTATTTTTCACACCTTTTAAACATTACTAACATAAGGCATATTTAGGAAATATCAATTGTTTGTACCACTCTGGGTATTAGTCAGGAAAGGAAAGGTCACACTTACTTTTAAGAACAGAGCTGGTGGTATAGTGTGGTGGTGTATTTGTGAGAGAGATACTGCTTGGTGACTGGAATTTTAAGAAATCTGAAGATGAAGGTAACATAGCAAGTATACTATAATAGATAGAAAACTAGAATAAAGGAATAGATGAACCCTTAATTTAGAAGCATCTTCAGTGATAAAAGTCCTATTTTACGTATGCATGGATACAGAAAAGGTTATCATGATATTTAGTACAAGGTACTATACAAAGAGAAAAAGAAAACTTCAAAAATTATACAAAGGGGATCTGAAATAGAAAAATTAAAAGAAAGGGAAAAATGAGACTATCACCAAAGTTCAATCGTCAATTTTCAAATATGTAAATTCTTTCTATTGGGTCACCAGAAAAATCATGACACACTTTTACATAGAAAAACATAGAAAAATATGTCTTGACTTTTCTGATGACCTAATATTATAGAGGTATTCTGAAATTATGTTTTTTTTTTTTTTTAATTTACCAGAGGGCACATGTGCTTGCCAGAGAGAGACAGAGAGAGAAGAGAGGGAGAAGGAGAAAGCACTGTGCAATCGGGTGAGTCATGCCACAATCCCTTCTCTTCCATGTCTCCATCTCCTTAGAATTTTGGGTTATACATGTACACATGCCCAGTGTGTTTTACACGCCACTGGGTTTGGGATTCTGTGTGGTCAGCCACATGGGATCTGGCTTCCTTAATCATCAGACCATGGGCTGACCCCCGAATTTATGCTTTAGCAAACAGAAATTATTTACAAAATGATAAGAAGTAAAAGGAACGTCAATTAGAACAAAAATGTTCACAAAGAGAGACACTGGCACGTCTCTAAATATCTTTAATACACTACCTAACAGAGACAGCGCTTGGAGTGTTTCACTTATCTTTTTTTCAAGCATCATTAGCATTTGTCAAATAAAAATCAATCCCCGTCTGAAAGGTCCCCTGTCTCCATTACAGCTCAATCAACCTGTCACTTTTGTGTCCTGTGCAAGCTGCTATCCAATTACAAATCAACCTCAGCTGTCCTCAATTTATAAACAGAATTTACAAAATCATCTCAGAGAAATATTTTGCTGTATTTCACTGCGAAGATAACTTTAGCTAAAAAGATTTTTTAACTTTTTTTTTCCTACTCTCCAACTAAAAGTGCCATGAGGTCATACTTGCTAGGTATATAATTGGAAAGCATAAGGAAATCTTTTTCCTATAAAATCATTTTGTGTTTATCAATCCAAAGTTAGTCTTTTCACACTATGGTATGTATCTCTTTTTGGTGACCGAGGAGCATTGTGTGTGTGTGTGTGTGTGTGTGTGTGTGTGTGTGTTTGTGGGTGGCAGGTTCTATACAGACAAAAGGCTAAACGCTTCTCTACTCCTACCAGAGTTTGAATGTTGACTTATACCAATAATAAAATCCCCCAAAGTAAAATAAATAATTCAGGATATTAACTTTTATTTACAAATACAGGGATGTAATCAGGAAATAATTAGGTAAATAATTTTCAGTGGCGATAATTAACAATTAGAAATTGTATTGTTAGAAATACAGTCCTGCAGGGCATTGTGTTTCCCTTGTCACTAATCAGGGAACTCTCAAGCTAGAGCTTCAGTTTTTTTGTGAAGGGACCCCGGTAATACCGTGCTGAAGAAGATGACAATTAGAAAATACAATGTGGTCGTCTCAGAATATCTTTATGTAAATAGAAGTGAAGGCATGTCATGGGTAAATTGAAAAAAAAATATACTTCTCTTTGCAAACTTGCTCCTTAATTAGTTGGAAATCAGAGGTATGCTCTGAATCTAACATTTTTTTTTAACCTTATTCCAGTTTGTATGCTCTTTTCACGTGCTTGTTGGTGCTAGTAAGAAATTGGCTGACCAGAAGTGGAAAATTGACCCACGCTTCTAATCAAAGTTATCGAGTGTCTCTCCTAAAAAGCACCAGGGGAGAAGAAAATGAAAAACAAACAAACAAAACAAGAATAGCAGATATACTCCTGACCTCATGGAGTAGTTGACTAATCAATTCCAAATGTCACATAATTAACGATTCTCATCACCTTCACTATAGCACAAACATATAGCGCTTTCTTTTTTGAGAGGAGGGTATAGCAAAGTGGTGAGTTTACTGAAGGAGAGGGAAGAAAAATCAGAGCTCCCAAGAAGAGAGGGGGCCCGGCCTTCTGGAAAAAGAAATGTAAAAATAAATAAATAAGTAAATAAATACATAAATCATAATAAAAAAAGGAAGAACAAGAGAGGGGCCCCGGCAAATGAGTTGCCAAGGGCAAGGGATTTTTATCTATGCTTTCTTAATTAGCTCAGTTTATACTCAAGAATCTTCCATTTTATTAATAAGGGGTTGAGAACAGAAGTGTTTTGTAACTTGCTGAAGATAGCAAATCAAGGAATGTTAGAAATCAGGCAGCCTGGAGAGGAATCCATGCACTAACCCACCTCTCAACACTCACTCTAGGTGTTCTAATCCTAACAATTAACTGTGCTTTAAAGCAGTATTTTCATGACTGAGACATTTGTCATATATCTTACATAATGCTTTTGGAAGTCCTGGGGTTTGATTTGACTAAACCATTTGCCCTAAGGTAAAATGCAAATATATTTTGAAAGGAAATGTAATCCCTTAATTTCTCATTCCTTTAAAGTCAGCTGAATATCTTGAAGTTCAGGACGACTTTCATTCTTGATTAGTCTTTTATCCTAATAATAAAAATGTACATTCTATTAAGAAAAATAGGACTCTAGTCCGTCTCGCTAGAAACTCAGTATTTCTAGAGCGCCATGATTTTCAATTCATCACAAAATACTTAAGGAGCTTTTGGCCTGAGATTTTTAGTTTAATATACAGCAGTCTTCATTCAACCCCACTGAATTTACTACAATATTAATCTTCAGGGTTAGAAAGGGTTTATTTGCTGCCTGTCTCAGAGTCATTAAACTTAGTTCCTCCACTTATGTTGAGAAAAGGCTTATGTAAATGTTCTTGGATATTTTTATAATGCTTTAAATTGGAAGCTAGTTTGTGTCAACCACTTTCCTTGTGGGTCTATTACCAAGAACATACAGAGGGAAGTGCTAAATTAATCCTTTGTGCATATATTGGTTAAGTTCAAGAATATGACATGCATCATTGGTGCCCCTTAGACTAAACTGGAGAGAAAGATGAAAGCATTGTGAGCTTACCTGTCTGATGCTATGATCTAGCTGTGATCTTACCTACAAGTATTTGATTTCATTCTCCAAGCATTGGTCTTCTTCACTGGCATGATGATACCCATGGTATTAGTATGTAAGATTTAAACTCTGTAACTGGCTTTGCAGCTAGAAGTATAACTCTTATTAAAAATGTAATACTGCCTAATTATCATGGCAGGAAGCAATTATAAGCAATGCTTTATACTTGGCGGATAAAAGCATTTGCTCGTTTTAGATATTTGTGTTCATCTGAAAACATTTCCATACAAAGATGTGTGATTGCAGAATATCTTTACATTGATGGCTGAAATGCTGAAAGAGCTCTATCACATTGCTCTTTGAGATAGGGCACTGCGGCTCAAACTTTGTAAGTCCATCTGAAAACAAATTAACCTCTGAGGCCTAAATGGTGACAAGTTGATGTTCTCTGATCCTGAGCTGTTCTTCTGATGACAAATACATGGATTTCAAAACAAAGAGCCCATCTCAGGCAGTCATTTCTATCAAGTAGAGGGAGATGTGGTAACTAATACAAACCGAGTACTATTTTTCTATTGAGATTTGGGCTTACTAGGAAATTATATTAAGTGCACACAATTACATATGGTTGTTCACAACTGTGAGAACGGTATTCATTGTAGATTTGTTTATGAAGCAGAACTTTCATATTCCCATACAAAATCATAGAGATCATTTTAACTGCTGAAGAGAAAATAGAAGAGTTGGTTTTGATAATCCTTGAACCTAGATAAACACAACAGAAGTAGGAGTATGGCGATTCCTTTATAAGATTTTTCATTATTCTTTTTATAGAAATAAGACTGATATTAAATGTCCTGAATGAAAAATAATTTACAGTTTCAAAAAATACAAGACAGGTTCATACACAAAAACATTTGTTCTTTTTTAATGTATTCGCTTGTAATGCACAAATCATAGACCTCACAAATGAGCCTACAACTTAAACCCATTGTTTGAAGTTGAGGTATGAATGTAAATATACTTACACTTATTTGTTTAAAGTTATCTATGAAAATCACACATAAAGAAAGATGAAGAAGCCGGCAGGTGGCATGGTGGTTAGGGGAACTGGACTCACACATGGTTGACTGCAGTTCGAGTCCCAGACCAGGCATCTCTCTCTCTCTCTCTCTCTCTCTCTCTCTCTCTCTCTCTCTTTCACTCACTCTGTCCCTCTCTGGTCAAATTAAAATAAATAAATAAAGTTAAATAAAATAATTCTTAAAAAAAATAAAGATGAATAAGTTGAACATCAAGAAGCAGCAGTGTGGGGCTGGCTGGTGGCATGGTATTTAAGGCAGCAGAATCCCACATGGCCAACTGTGCAGTTCGAGTCCTGGAACTGGTGGCTTGAAAAATATGTCAGGCATATGTGTATTCATATCCAAAATCCTGAAAGGGCAAATGGAGGAGAAGGGATTGTGGTGTGACCATCCTCCATAGGGGGTACTTTCTCTCTAATGAGTGCACGTGCCCTCTAGCAAATAAGAAAAACTACTTTTTTAAAAAGGAAGAATAATCAGTGTCTTAACAAGAACAAAAAGAATATGGAAATGAGATTTGAAAATGAGGATGATAATATATATTCTGTTCCATCATAGCAACTTATTGAATTCTTTGAGTCCCAGTGACTCTTATAAAAATAGTAATGGAAATTCTTGCCAATGAAGTGATAAAATTAAAAAAACATCCCAGACGGTGTTTGTGCTTTTGACAGAGAGACAGAGAGAGAGATATGGGAGAAAGCACCCCCAATAGGGTGTGGTCATGCTGCTGCAATCCCTTCTCCATTTCTCCATTCTGTCAGGATTTGGGCACACATACACAAGCATCCTGTGTGTTTTCAAAGCTGGTGGGGCCAGAATTCCAATTGCATGGGTATAGAGTTTGGCTCCTTTAACCACCAGGACATAGGACCACCCCTACAAGTATTTTAAAAGATGTACTAATAGACTATTTTAACTTAAGTAATTTAGAATGATAAGGACAACAATATGACTTTTTTCAATGAATTCCTCCTCTCCCTCCAATCCATGCATAATTGCTATTTCAGGGTAAAAGATTACCATTGCCAATACAGCTCTCTTGACATACACATCATTAAGAGAAAAAAATAAAAAATAAATACTCTAAAACTCTCTGAGAAAACACATCTTATTTTGGTAACAAATGTTTCTAAGAATTCTTTTTGTCTGTGACAACCATCAGCTACCCTCAAAGACAGAAGTGGCCTGCGAGTTCTCAATATTAAGTTCCTTAAATTTTGTTTGACAGGTACGACTTTTAGACTCAGGAATTAGCGATAATTATGTAACCACTGGAAAACTGACTAATCACTCTCACCTTGTGGAAACGTTGAAAGTTAAAATATTTGTCAACAATTCATACCTTGGTTTTCTAAGTCTGGGACAGCAGCAAAGTCTAGTAAATCCTTTTTCAGGTACCAAGCAAAGATGGTTATTTGCTATAGGATGCCTATACTCACTGAAGAGAGACAGAGGAGGGGGGAATGAGAAACCAACCACCAGGAGAGATGGCCATGCCACCATCCGCTCTCCTCCACTGTCCTCTTGGGCTTTGGGGCATGTATGCACACATACCCAGTGTTTTTCAGCCCCAGGTCTAGGACTTGAACAGCAGTGTCAGCCATGTGGGATCCAGCTACCTTAACCTCTAGGCCACCTGCATTCCTGAAAATTATACATGCTTTATCATTCAAAAAACACTGTGAGGGGACCAGCAGATGGCATAATGGTCATGTTGCTGGACTCCCACATGGTCGACTGTAATTTAAGCCCCAAATCCAGCAGCTTAAAATTCATGCCGGGCGTGTGTGTGCATGCCCAAGATCCCAAGAGGAAAATGGAGGAGAAAAAATTGCAGCATGGTCACAACCCCCCCACCCCATGGGTGATTTCTTGCTCCCTGTCTCTCTGGTGAGTGTATGTGGCCTATAGCAAAAATCCTTCTAAAAAAATAAAAACACTGTGGCAACCTAATTTCATGGGTCTTTTTTCCTGCTTAATAGGTCTGCACTTAACTGAGAAATCATGAGATCTCAGTGTCCAGAAAATATTTGGTCTGTGAGTTTGTACCTATGCTGAATAATTTTTACATACAGTATTTCCCAAACCAACTATGATAGCAATTAATCCTAATTAAGGCTTTTCACAGAAAACTCATTAACACTGGATTATGGACTAATTCTTTATTCGATATCTGATAAACCCTTGCTATCACTCCCTTTCCTATGGATGCAACTTGAGGAGTTGTTACTCCCCTAGAGTGACTGTTTTTACTAAGAGGCTCATTCTCTGTCTTTTCTGCCATGAATGGATATTATATGGGCATATAGTGCAATGATACTTTAGGAAACACTCCGGTCTCCATGTATAGATATGAGCTTTGAGGTCCATAGTATGAGGCACCGTATCCAAGGTCACAGAAGTAACTCATCCAAGTCACAGGAAAAGTAGCAAGACAGATGTCCTTATGCCCAGGTCAGGGCTTTGCAGCCATACAAGGGGATTTCAAAAAGTTTATGGAAAAATGGAATGAAAGCTTATTTTGGAACAAAAGTTTTTTGTAATGGTGAATCTTTTTGTTATATGAATCATATTTCACCATTTAAAAAAGTTTATTCATTTCTTCTGGGTGAGGAGAGGGAGACAGAGACAGGCACCTCCAACAGGGTCCTCATGTCACTATCTACCCCGGTCTCAGATGGCCCAGATTATGGGCACAAGTGCATTTGATCAATGCACTCAGGGATGTCCTAGAACATGAACCCAGAACCTTTCTCATGTGCCTCGTGGGTCCAGTTGTACCACGACCTGGCCCCCGTGGCCTATCTACCAAAAATTAATTCATGCATAGTGTTTTCACAATATGCATTTTCCACGAACTTGTTAAATATAACAATTTGTTCTGCAGATATCCATTTGTAATACAATATGTAGAGTCCTAACTAAAATGTAAGAGACATATATCATTTTTATTATTAGAACCTAAACTATGTGTGAACATAAATTTTGAAGAAGAGAATTTCTTTTCCATCACAAGTATCTACAAATGTTATTCTACATGAACAGGCATGTTCAGCAATACATTAAATATAATTTTCAAAATACAGTGTCTTTTGTAAGGAAACGAGAAACAAAGGTATACACATTTTGTATTGAGGAGTCTAAAAGGTGCACTGATGGAAACCTCTATCAGAATCATTTGGGGTTCTCATTAAAATGCAAATTCATCTGTGCTGAATCAGAGTACTGAATCAGAATTTGTAGTGGTGAAAACATGAACTGTATATTTTATTATCACCCTAAGTAATTATTAGGTATAGGGAAACTGGAAACAAGACATTTAAGGCTTATACAACCACATGAGGATTGTTAGATGTAATTCTCATTATTTCCCATGCTTTATAAAACACATTTCTGTCCTCTTGACTTTTATATTCTTTTTTTTTTTGAGAGAGAGATTTTTTTTTTTTTTTTTTTTTTTTTTTGCTATAGGGTGCATGTTCTTGCCAGATAGAGAAAGACAGAGAGAAAAAAAGTGAGAATCACCCCCTGAGGGGATGGCCACACCACAATATCTTTTCCATTCTCCTCTCAGGATCTTGGGCACACACGCACATGCACCTGGCGTGAGGTTTAAGTCACTGGGTCCAGGACTCGAACCCTGGTCGACCACGTGGGAGTCTACCAACGTAACTGTTACTCCGTCTGCCGGTCTCACTTTTATATGTATTTTTGTAGAACGAACGTAAAGCATTTATTTATTTATTTAGGCATATGAAAATTTATTACTACTGTGTTTTCACCATCAAAATTTATGATTTTGGTCTTTCATTCTTGCCTTAGTACAATGCCAAAAGAGAGACATTGGCACTTTGACAACCTTAAATCAGACTCCAGTAATGTCACCAACTGCATGACCTTTTCGGCCAAATCCGACAACCAAAACTTCATCATTTTCCTCGGTAAATTTCAAGCAACCCGTCACTGGGTACAAAGGCTGTGATCCTTTGCCGTTCGTGATCAGCTGGACCCTGACACACTTTCTGATGGCAGAATCCCGTTGTTTGGCTTCAACCCCGACTTTTTCAGCACAGTTCCCTTCACACGGGAAGTGCCTTCACACTTCTGCCCAAATGGGCCTTCTTGTGCTGTTTATCATGCCATTTCTGGTCCCATCAATGACTACGGGGAGCTTCCTGGCAGTACGAAGACTGAGACACTTACCCATCCTGCTGGTGCACGGGCCGGAGCAAAAGGAACATAAAACATTTAAAATTAAAACTCTCTTTTCTTTAAGAATATTTATTAAATTTTATTTATTATTATTAATAATAATCCAACCAGAGAAAGAAAGAGTAGGAAAGTGAGAGAGCAAGTCTCTAGGCCCGAGACTAGAACTGTGGTTGACCATGTGGAAGTCCAGCGCCTCAACCACCACAACACCCACTGGCCCCAAAGCTAAAACTTCCAATCCTCAAGAAACTCTATAGAGAAACCTCCAAAGAGTTAAATGTATTCTGAAGTTGTTGAGGTTAAGTCATACTCTATGATACTCTATCTAAAAGAAATTGTATTAAGAAGAATATGCATTTATATCTTTGTTGAGTAATGTCTTTATTAATCACAGTTCTAATTTGTTAGAGCAAGCGCTTAGTAGCCAGTCATTAATTTGTGGGTTACTATTGTGGTTTTTCTCTAGGGAATTCTTGGACTGATGGATTCTATCAAAATGTGGATGGGAAAGAGCCTATCTGCAATATAGAGTACTGCACAAAGAGAATATCATGTTGCTGTATCAAGCTGCTCATAGAAGAGGTTTTATCTATAGCGTTGCTTTCACAAGGAATTGTTAACAATAAAAAACTACTGCAATGTAGCATACATTATAAATTTGCCTTATTCTTATCAGTGGTTTCTAGCTTTATCTTTTGGGCCTTTTCAGTAATTTTGTGCCTTTTTGAATGTAAAAACAGAGGCTTACTGAACAAAATTATCTGCCCCAATTTATGGGTATGTTAAATGGAGTTTTTTTATTCATTAATTTATTTATTTTTCTGTTGAGAATATACCTACATATAAAGGAGATAAAGTCTTTGTCCCTAAGTAGCTTGAAGTTGAAAACTAGATATGTAAAGAGGGATGTGTTAAGTAAAGGCTGTAAGGAGAATACAGAGGAAAGATAGCTAAACCTGTGTTAGACATGGCGGGAGGATTCCTGAAGGAAGAAATGCTCCGTGGTCAAATGCAGAAAGAATAGGAGTTATCTAGGTCATAAAGAAGTCAGGAAGAAGTGGATACAGTATTCTAGGCCAAAGACACAATTTTCGCTAAAGCTGGAATGTAGAAATGAGCCTAGAGTATTCAAAACATTTTGGGTAATTCAGTTTTTCCTGAATTTAGAGGGGGAGAAAATCATGGGATTTTGTTTATCACACTGAGGATTTTAAACTTCAATCTGCTGAAAATCTCAAGACGTGGAAGATATTACATTTCTATTTTAGATTGATCCTTAGATATGTGAAGAATGAATTGGGAAGGAAAAGAGTTGAAGACTTAAAATTGATAACTTGAATCCAAATGATAAATAGGTTTAACATGTAACAGAAATGTGAAGGAATAGAACTGAAGGGATTTAGTGATAACAGTAGATGATGGAGAACTGAAGGGTACGGATGGTCTCTCACATTGTTGGTCAATTAAGTACCGTGTTACAGGTTGAGAGGAAATACAGGAAGAAGGATTTTAGAGTAAGAGAAAAGCCCTCTCCTACTTCAATACTTTTTAAAATAAATTCTTCTGGAACTTACTGAGTGGATATTCTTTGTATCAGTGGAAAGGGGGGAATCTAATGGTGACATGCCCTTGACATGTCAAAGCATTCTTTTCCCAGCTCATTATTAAGCTCACGGAGCTGGGCCGGCATTCCTTTTATTTCTTTCTGTATCATGCTATGTGGGTCCTTAATGAAGTTTAAACTTTTAAGAGGCCGCCTTTTCTTATGAAGGAGAACAGCATAACATTTCCTTCATTTACTAAAGAAGTTAATGATATTGACTAACAGATCTGTCAGCTAACAGATACGTCAGGATTCTATTTCATAAGAAATATTTGTAACAGAACCTCTAATTACGCTAAACAATATGTGGATAATTGGGGTCTAAGATAAACAAATATACAAATTGCATATTGCATCACATTTCAAATTCAAATTTGCTTGTATTACAGATAGACTGAAAGTTTTTTCCCCCCAAATATTATGATAACTTCCAAATATCTTTTCACAAAGCCATTTTATCTCACAGACTCTATTGATAACACAGCATCTATCTTTCATTATCTTGTAGTAATAGGATACATTTCCTTTTGTTCACAAAAAGATTTTTTTAAATTTTATTTATTTCCTTAGAGAGAGACAGAAAGACAAAGAGAGAGAGGAATAGAAAGAAATATCCTCACTAGGGTCTTATGATGTGGTCTTTACTCCAGCCCTGCCACCTGTCAGATCACCAGCTGGCCCAGTATGTTCAAGCAGATGCAGGATGTAAACCCAAAGCCCTCTCATAAGGCCTTTAGCATTGCCCAACCTTTCGCCCCACTGCCTACATGACCAGCTAGGCCCAAAGATTCATTTCTGTTTGTGTCTGGCATTTGCTCATTACTGATATTTAGCACAAAGTGGAGTGCCTGGCGCAATGTACAGTTACTAAAATACAACAGTTTTATGAAGTTAACCTTAGAGTTTGCAACATCCTTCCTTTTTACATCCCAAATGATGCCAGATAGTTGTCCTTTAAGAGATCATTTTATGTTTGAATGTAATTAGGATTCTGTCATTTAAAAATAGGAACTCGATTAAATCTCGTTTGCACAAAAATCAAGATGTTATTATCCAGGGAAAAATTACTCTTTGCTTTCCCTAACACTATTTTTAAACCTTACGATCGACAAGGAGACCATTTTATTACTAATGCCTGGCCACCTCAGATTGACGGGAATAACCTCCTTGATGTCAACTCCGGTGGTAATTTTTTAATTTATCTCTTCGTTGACTTCTCTTTGAAGTCAACACTGTGAAACATGTCCTTATTCTTAAATTCGTTTACAATATAATGTTCCTATGTTTTATTCCTGTTGCCTTCTGACTTTTCCATTTTAATCTTGCCAGTTTATTTTCTGCCCTATTTGTTGAAATGTTGGTATTTGTTCTTCAGGGAATCCTATTTCTCACTCAGTATACTCTCTGAGCAAATTTGGCCACATTCACATTTTCAACTGCTACCTCTATGCTCATAGTGTTCAAAAATAAAGTCTGAAGCCCTGAACAATATATACAAATGCTGATGCCCTAAAAGAAACCTTAAATCTGATCCTCCTCCTCCCTTCCTCATATACCATTTCTACTCCTTCACACTCAATTTATGTTAGAACTACTGCTATTTGCTTAGGCATTCATGCCATCAGGCATATTCTGTAAAAGCCAGGTAACTTTATGTTAAAGACTGTGGACTCTATAGCTGAATTCCCTGGGTCCATATCCCAGCACTGGCACTTTGGGCAAGTTGTCCAACATTTCTGAATCTCTATTTATTGTCTATAAAATAGAGATGTTAATAGATACACCTCATCCAGTTAGCTTAAGAATTAGTTCTCATTGGGACCAGCAGTTAGCATAATGGCTATGTCGCTGGACTCCCACATAGTCGACCGCGGTTCGAGTCCTGGACCCGGTGGCTTAAACTCACGCCGGGCGCGTGTGCGTGCGTGCCCAAGATCCCGAGTGGAGAATGGAGGAGAAAGGATTGCAGCGTGGCCATCCCCCCTGGGGGTTGATTTCTCGCTTTCTATCTCTCTGTCTCTCTTTGTCTGTCTGGCGAGCGCATGCGCCCTATAGCAAAAACCTCTCCAAAAATAAAAGAAAAAAATAAAAGAATTAGTTCTCATGAATGCTTAGTGCTGAACACTGTACGAGGAGGTTATTATTATTAACTTTCACTTTCTCCACCTTTTCTTGCACACCTGGAGCCCAATTAATCTTCTAATTTTATTGATAGTGTTTTCTACTCACCTCTCCTTTTATCTGTGTTCACATCTCTTGCTGTCCTTGAGAACAACAGCATGGTGTCTTTTACCTCTTGATTTGTAGTGCCCGATGCATAGTCAGGCTCTCGATTGATGTTAAGTAATAAATTAATGTGTCAATGTCATAAAGTCTAGTTAAGCAAAAAGAGTCTCTACAACTGTTTTTGGCAATTGCTGGACTGTTTGCATATCCTCTTAAAGCAATTATGTCTAGGGATTTATAATGTGGTCACAAACATATTAATATATTTGTGAATCCGTCTTACGCTGTATGAGGCTGCTGTGATGTGACAGAACTGTGATGTGGCTAGCTTATAAGCTAATCTATGTGCAGGGTAACAGTCAAACATTTTGGGATTTACTAATTTTGTAGCATTGGGCATACAGGTGAGCTTTGTTTTCTTCTCTAAAATTGGTAAACTGTATTAAAATCGTCTCGATAATCCTTTCACATTTATGATTGTGATAGACTACAGTCATTATTTAACATGTAAAATATGAGAGACTGAGAGGAACACGTCTTGTAGAAAATACTAGGCTGGGGAATACTGAACTGATAACCTTGGTTTCCCAGTTCGTTGCTTACTTGGTTCAATAAGAGGCTGGTAGACAGGATTTTCTAGAAGGCAGCTTTTTAAATTTAATTCTGCAAGATGATTTGCCCTATCTTAGCATTTCTTTGCATCTATTTCAAACACCAAGCCCTTCTCTAAAGAACGTGAAAAAAATTTTAGCTTAAGCTGGTTATCACATTAAAGTTCTGACCTTGAGCCCAAGGAGGGCTCCATAGAAACTGAATCGCTATCATTTCAGATGATATTGGCTTTTAAAAATGACAAGTTCCAGCATTTTATTGTCACTTTTCTCCCTGATTATTTGATGAGAGCTTTTTTTTTCAAAGGCAAAATATTTTAAATCAAATTTGATTCATCTTTCAAGTAAGAAGTCTTTTAAATGTAGTCTTTAAAAACCACCGAATACCTAAAATTTCTTGTCCTGATTAATCCATGGTGGGCTTTGGTATGATAAAAATGGACTGCAAAAATTATATCTGGGACCTAAGAAATAGGTTTTCCTGTAGAAACTAGCCATATTTATATCAGTGGTGAATTATTTATGAGTCAATCATATTACTACTCAACTTTCAGACTGACCCAACAATTTTGGCTTACATGCCCTGTTTGCTTAAAATTATTATTTCACAGAAGTCACATTATGATTTCAGTAGAGAAAGAGGAAAGTCATTTTGGTCCCGTCACAGTCTAAAGAAGGTTGTTTTGAATGGAACATTATCTACTTTATACCATCTATTTTACATTAGCATAGACCTTCGTCTGAGAACTCTCTGCACAAAAGGACTATGGATATTTCACAAGGTGTCTTTAGCATGTCAAAGTTGCTATTTATTAAGGCCTTGCATAGTCATCTGGCAGATACTTAGAAACGTAGTTTGTAAACTCACATTTTGATGCAAAAGATTAATGTATCAAGTTTCAAAAATCACATATGTAACTAAAGTCAAATTATTTTTTTAAGAGGTTTCACCTTAGGGCATATGTACTCCCTGGAAAGAGAGAGAGAGACAGAGCCATTGAGAGATGAAGTGAGAAATCACACCCTCCCGGGGCTGGGAGGATAGCCATGCCACAATCCCTTCTCCATTCTCTTCCTGGGCATCTTGGACACGCAAGCACATGCACCTGGCATGAGTTGCAAGCCACTGGTTCTGGACCTCAAACTATGGTAGGCCATGTGGGAGTCCAGCAATGTAACTAACTGCTACACCATCTGCTGGCCCTGTAAAGCCAAATTCTAATGTATGGCAGCATACTGTATCATGGACAAGATTCTGTGCATACGCCAAAGCACAAGTTATCACATTGTACTACCTGTTCAACAGAGTTCAGATCACAATACTATCCCGTTTTCTCCTGCGTATATATTTTTTATTGTTATTAGGTCATATGCCTAATTTTTTTCTTTTTTTTTTTTTTTTTTTTTTTGGAGAGGTTTTTCGCTATAGGGCGCGTGCGCTCGCCAGACAGACAGAGAGAGACAGAGAGACAGAAAGCGAGAAATCACCCCCCAGGGGGGATGGTCACGCCGCAATCCCTTCTCCTCCATTCTCCTCTCGGGATCTTGGGCACGCACGCACACGCGCCCGGCGTGAGTTGTAAGCCACCGGGTCCGAGACGCGAACCGCGGTCGACTACGTGGGAGTCCAGCGACATAGCCATTACGCTAACTGCTGGTTCCTAATTTTTTTAATTTAAAGTTTAATTGGATAAATATGATGTAAGAATAGCTTCCAGTGTAAATCTTATTTTTAAGAGAGATAACTAATATTCAGCCCTTAGTTCCTGCTTTTGCAATTTCTACATGTATGATCTTGAGAAGACTGTCTCCCCTGCCTTTGGGTTCTTCTCTGTAGGCCAGGAGGACATGACTATTTTTCAAGAGTGATGCCGACCGTTTGAGATTGTTCTGCAGAACACACATGAGGTGGTGCATGCACAATGACCGGAAAATAGAAAGTATACTTGATCCTTGAACATTACATAGGGGGACCAGCAGATGGCATAATGATTACGTCGCTGGCCTTCCACATAGTTGACCATGGTTGGCATCTTGGACCTGGTAAATTAAAACTCACTTTGGCATGTATGTGTGCATGCCCAAGATCCAAGAGAGGAGAATGGAGGAGAAGGGATTGCAGCATGGCCATCCCACTTGGGAGGTGATTTCTTTCTTTCTTTCTCTCTCTGTCTCTCTGATGAGTGCATGTGCCCTAAGCAAAAAAAAAAAAAAAAAAAAAAAAAATCTCTTTAAAAATGCAAATTAGGGGTGCCAACCTCAGGTGCAATAAATAATCTGCATGTAACTTTTGACTTCCCCAAAACTTAACTTCTAACAGCCTACTGTTGACCTGAAGGCTTACTGATAACAAAAATAGTTGGTTGACATGTTTCATATGTATAAATACAATATTAAGTATTGTATTCTTACAATTAAGTAAGCTAGAGAAAAGAAAATTTATAAAAACTCACAAAGAAGAGAAAATACATTTGCCATCTCATGCCACCTATCTTGATACCGTAAGTTTGAATCATCTGTTTACAAGATGAAGCATCTGTCAGTTCCTTCATCAACAGGCATACATGGGACAAAACACTGTAGATGTTATATGTATTACCAACACTAGACATCAACTATGATGAGGTAAGGAGTTCCATGGTATCATTTAAAAGTTAAGGTATTATGCTAAACATGATAACATATGCATGGGACCCTCAAGAAATTGCATTTTTTTTTTTACCATGATAGGAATACAAATTACTGGAGGGAGGAACTTCTCAAGCAGGGATGATGAGCATCAAAAATGCATTTTAAGCAGATGATTGCAACAGGAATTCACTGTAATATCGCAAGAGGTGGCTAAGACATTATAACAGTAGCATAGTCTGCACTACGTCTACCTTTAAGCAGTTATCATTTAACACTGTAGTTTTTCCTTTATCTACATTTCTCCTGATTAGGAATGGCACTATGTAGTGTGTTTGTAATTTCTGGTAAATTTTAACGTTTAAAAAATATGTGCTTATTTATTTATTTTCACTTGTTATTATTCTTATCTTTTGGCCAGAGAGAGACAGAGAGTGAGAGAGAAGAAAGGGTCAGTGAGAAAGCAAGCCACCAGGTCTGGTGCTCAAACTGCAGTCGGCCATGTAGGAGTCCAACACCTTAACCACCATGCCACCTGCTGGCCCTCAAATTTTAACGTTTTAATAATAGTATTGTGCATATTTTATGGTAGTAAGTAATAAAATGAACTAATATCTATATAAGTTATTTCATTCATGAAAACTTATTTGTTTTTGATAGTTCCAGGCTATGGGCTTCATTTGTGAGTTTTTTTTTCCCCCCAAGTTGTTGCAAATTTCCAAAATTTCTCCAATATATTTATTAAAAAAAAAAAGTGTGTAAGTGGATCTTTGTGGTTAAAACCCATGTTGTAAATGGGTCATGCTATTCAGCTAATTCTAGTTTTTATAACTTGTAGTAGTACCAGAATGCTTATCACCATAAAATTCAACTTAAAATGTTATTAGAGGGACAAGCAGTTGGTGTAATGGCTATGTCGCTGGACTCCCACGTAGTGGATAGTGGTTCAAGTCCCGGACCCAGTGGCTTAAACTCATGCCGGGCGAGTGTGCGTGTGTGCCCAAGATTCCTAGAGGAGAATAGAGGAGAAGGGACTGTAGAATTGTCATCCCCCTTGGGGAGTGATTTCTCACTTTCTGTCTCTGTCTCTCTCTGTCTTTCTGGTGAGTGCATGTGCCCTATAGCAAAACCTCTCCTCCCCAAAAAATAGTTATTAGAAAATACATTATTATGCTTATGGTAGCCATATGATTATCATTTCATCAAATAATAAAGGTAAGTATTAGAGCTATTCATATTTTCAGAAAAGATAATTTAATTTCTGAGAGATATATTAATAGTTTCAATTTTTTCTACCACTACTTAGGTCTATTTGTTAATAATGCAAAGCAAACAAACAAACAAAAACAAAAAATAACCACATTTACTCTGTGAACCTGGGCATGCCACTTATCAATCATTTATTTGGATAATTTATAAACCAATGGATATTGGCATGATGCCAGTAGATACCCACTGTGTTTCTACTGTTGTATCATCATGGCTATAATAATTTCTTAAATATTTTAGTTTACTTCTGATCAGGCTAGATTGAGTCTAAACAGGACAAGGCAGTCTATATTTCAAGGGAACAGACATATATTAAAAAAAAATAAGAATTTAAGGCCCAAATGATCTTGCCTATAAAGGACAAATTCATCAGCTCATCACTTGAAAAACCCAGAGAACAGCTGACTCAATCTGTTTCACCATAGGACGTAGACCATTATTTTCAATGAAAGAATCATTCAAGTGAAGCTATTGTAAGAAACAGTGTGGCTAATTAGTTGTTCACATATATCCTACAGATGCCATTTTGTTCTTCCTGGACAGATAAAGTTCATTTAATTCTGAGCTGCAAATAAGGTATTAATACTACCCTTAATCTCTAGGGGGTGAGCAGATAGGATAAGGATATGTTTGTGTGTGGGAGGAATCAGTGTTCAGAGTACTTCACAGCACCAAGAATGCTGTAATTTAAGGGTGTGATGGTTGTCCCTCTGACTGTCTTAACCCAGTACCGATGATTGCAACGCCTCTCCTTTTGTGATTCATCAGGGCCAGTTATATTCTCTCCCCTGAAGAGTTTTCTAGTTACTTTTATTTAGGCCTGGAATAAAATCTTATAAGAATCAGATCCTAATTTGTTGAAGATGTATACCATTATTGAGTTTGAAACTATATGAAAACAATACTGAACACACAATGAAAATCAGTATGACAATTTTCTAAAGGCCTCTGAAAAAATTGGAGAGCTATGAAAAAAATGCAAATAATCAAGGTGTCAGGGGGAGACATTAGTGAAAATGTAAAAGGTCTACATTGTAAATTTTCTCTACCAGGTTTGTAGGAAGTTAGCCAATTAGGGCCAGTGTGAATTTCAAATCTAATATTTCATCATGAATTTGGTATTTAAAAACCTTAATACAAGAATTATTTTTTTAAATTGCTCATTATTTCCTAGATTGCTCTACAACTGCCAGATAAATTAGGATGAGAGTTTATGTTAACGTTAAATTTAATGCAAAGGATTTTTACTAAGCGCTTATTAAATGTTACTCAGCTATTAATTAGAATTCAGGAACAACAGTAAATAAAGTTCTGAGCTCTCAAGGAGCTTAGGCTAAAGGTGAAGATACATGCAAATCAATTAAAAATATATATGTAATTTATTAGGAAAGTTGTTGGTACAAATGGTAAGTATGTTATTAGTCAAAGTAATGAGTAAAATATGGGTGTTAAAAGGTTAGCGAGTGAGTACCCCTTGGAAAAGGTGAACTTTGATCTTGTACAGATAAGGAATGACTCACAAGATGAGTGGGGACAAGGAAGTACAACTGAGATACATTAATTATACAAATCATTTTATACATGATGTTAAAGAGCTTTTTCTAAAGCAACACAAAATATTCTGGAATGCATTTGTCATTGATTGGAGCAAGCATTATACTATCATAGTTGGGAAAAAAATGAAACATTATCAGCAGGCAGCCTGCAAGGCTCCAAAATATAATCCTGGATTACAGACTTCAAGAGCAGGGACTTTATAGATTAACACGCTTGTTGATTTAACAATATGCACAGGAACACTTGCAAAACGTTAGGGAATAACACTGCAAACTTTCCAACTGTGATGAAGATACTAGTCACAGATCTCTACCCAAAGAAATTCTGCTTCGTGCAATGTTCATGTGTCACAAATTCTTTGGAGTGATTTATATGTCATGTCTATTATACAGGTAAATCTGTTTTATTAATACTGTAAGTCTAGGTCATTTGCTGGCACATATTTTTTCAGGTAATACTGTTTCTCTGTGCACGTCTGCAATAAATCCGCTCTCTTCAAAATCTGGGCTTTAGTGGAAAGTCCTCATTCTGCATCCCAATAAAGTAAAATGTCATAGTGAATAAAGCGCTACTGTCACGTATTGATGAGATCCTAAAAGAACCTGCCAGAACAAGACTTTGAAATGATGATAAAAGGGAAGCAAATGCCTGGCTAGTGATCTGTCCGGGGGAGATCCTAAAATGTTGAAACAATGTCCACACCGTCAAATATCTCTCTTCTTCCTCGGCAGACTTCTCCCTTGCTCTTTGAGGGAAGGTTCTTGTTTCTTTTCTGTACATGCATAATATCTGGGTCAGCTGAATCTGGTTGCAAGTTAGAATCTGTGTGTGTGAGTGTGTATTAATTGAAAAGAAGATTCCTTCTCTACAACTTACCAGGGGAATTTATGCATTTTAGTGTTCTCTATTCCTTTCACTTTAGAGGCCACGAGGGCAATAAACATTGTTGGAGGCTTTTGAGGGGACACTATTTTTCATTTACTATCCATCTCTTTGAGGTCAGGATGATAGCATAAAAGCCTGTGTGTAATCAGTACTCCACTGTAACTGAAATATGTCCAAAATTCAAATTTGTCAGTGATTCAAGAATTGCTGAGCCCAGGTGGTGGCACAGTGGTAATACGTTTGGATCCACATGGAAAGGTCTTGGGTTTGCATCCTGGGACCTACGCATCCTGGCCATGCCCGGCATATGCACATGCCTAGGATCCAGGCTGCTTGGAACCACCGTCGATAGTGGCATGATGATCCTACCCTTGTGGAGGTGCCTATATCTCACTTTTTCTTTGTTTCTCTCTCTTTGTGAAGGAAATAAATGAACCTAGAAAATATTGACGAGGTGCCAGTCATTTCATTTTTTTAAAAAAAAGGTTTTTGCTATAAGGCATGTGTACTCATCAGAGAGAGAGAGAGAGAGAGAGAGAGAGAAACAGAATGTGAGAAATCATCCCCCTTGGTGATGGCCATGCAACAATTCCTTCTCTTCCGTTCTCCTCTCGGTACTTTGGGCATGCACACACGTGCACCTAGCGTGAGTTTTAAGCTGCCAGGTCTGGGATTTGAACTGTCGTCCACTATGTGGTAATCCATTGAGGTAATTGTTATGCCATCTGCTGGTCCCAAGGTGCCAGTCATTTCTAATAGCGTTCTTTTCAGATTTAATCATCCCCCCACCTTTTATTTTTCTCTTTTTTTCTCCTACAGGGCTCATGTGCTCGCCAGACAAACAGAGAGAAAGTGAGAAATCATCCCCCTTGGGGGATGGCCATGTTGCAATCCCTTCTCCTTCATTCTACTCTCAGGATGCTTGCACACCACCCAATGTGAGTTCAAATCGCCGGGTCTGGGGCTTGAACTGTGGTTGGCCATGTAGGAGTCCAATGCCTTATCTACTATACCGTCTGCTGGCCCCAATGTCCGTTCATTTGTAAACATTAATAAGTACGATCTTTAAATAAAAGCAATATATTACTGAATTTAAACTATTTTTTTGAAAATTTTTTCCCATAAGAAAAAAATCTTTCTGAATGTTGTTTATGGGTATACTGATTTAACAACTATGTACTGTTCTAAAGCCAGCAAATTTCCTGGCAGATGTGTTCATATTCAGGGATATTGAGCAGCTCAATTGGAAACTTAATCTGACTTAAATGTTCCCTGAAATAACTTTCATTATCTTCACATTCGATTTACGTTGTATACCTATTTAAATATGCCTTTAAAGTACATTTTTTTGGAACCACGTAAACCCTCCTTTACACACAGATTTTAATGTCTTCAGTTATATGAAGCTAAATTTTAAGCAGACAGATTTTGTAGAGAACTCACTGTGCTGAATTTGTAAGAAATTGACCTGACAGATGTGATTTTCATGGAGTAGAAGGCCTTGCCAATCAATCGTTACTTTCTATTAAGGAAATACAAAGCAGGAAAAAAAATAATGAATATATCCATGTTTTTCTCCAAAATTTAATATGATGGTCAATATTGTGAATTATTCACTATTACAATCACCCCAAGCCAAAAACTCCTAATTGACAGGTATTAAAAATCAGTGAGAGTAGTGGAAGGCATGACCAGCCACTAGGGGTCAGCAGACACCAGGAAGGTTGGGCACCAGTGTCCCTGGGAGGGTGGATGCAGAGTGACACTGTTTCCCAGCAAGTATGTAAATTGGCATTCAAATTATAGTGAAAGAAGAGTACCAGGCAGCTAAATGTAAAACCAACGGGACCTTATATGATAGATTCTCCGTGTTTCATTCTTAGACCCACTGCCTTTGAGTACAAGAACGGAGGAAGAGGATTAGGAGAAATGCAGAAAGCCTAGGCAACCACAAAGAAGAAAAAGTAAAACCTTACTATGTAGCCATCAGATTTCATCTGGACCTAACTCCCAAGTCTATGAGATCTTCTTTCTCTAATCCAGAGGTTCTCAGTGTGTGGCTCGCCTACTAGAAGCATCAACATCTCCTGGGAATCTGTTAGAAATGTGAATTCTTAGCACTACCCAGAACTCCCAAACTAGAAACTTTTGGGGAAACGGGGGTGGAAATAATTCTATCAGGTGATTCTGACACACTTAATGTCTGAGAACCCCTGCTCTAATCTATCTAGTTGAGATGGCGTGAAGCTGGCCAGGAGTAGCTGGGAGGACGTTGTTAGATTTACTCTAAAAAATATAATTGGATTGACTTTCTTAACTACTATGTGAGTGACTGCCTCCAGGTTCTAAGCTCCTGTTCGGTGAGTATTTATGGCAAGACTAAGTTTTGCATCCTTTTTCAGCTCAGCGGGAAAGTAGGCTAACTCTAGTGGGAGTAATAACAAAACACCAGTAATTCCCATGGGAAGCACATTAAATGTACAGGCCCATGAGGGTGTGAGTTGCTTACCAAGGTCAAGAACCCACAGGAAGGAATGATCCCAGAACACCTCCAAGCTTTTGCCTTACCTGCCTGCATAATAAACTATTTCTTGAAAGAAAAGGAAAATTAGCAATGCCTAGGAGAGAATCCCAGCTCATACCACTCTCTAAGCTGTATGATGTGGGCGTAAAAATCTGCTAAAAATCTCCTTTCTTTCTATACATAATTCCAGTTCATGTCTTTAAAATCTCACTTCAGCCAATAAATATTACGAGAATCATTTTCATTTGCTAAATCATCTAATCTCTCTGCTCACAGGATGGCCTAAAATCATCCCCAACAGATGTAAGCCATTCCTCTATTTAGAAATGGATCGGGATGATAATTTATCAACAGCTGCAGCAGCAAAAAACAACATTCTGAGCACCCAATATACAGAAGGCAGTGTAAGAGGGGTAAGAGTCACAGCCAAGGGACCTCTAAGCTAGTTGTAAAAACAAGCTAGTGCTTTTAATTTTATTTTTTTACATTATTCACAATTGTCAAAACAATGAAAATGACCTAAATATTTGTAAGCGAGAGGATGGATAAGGAAACTGTGATATCTAATTCTCTCGATCTAGCTATCCATCCATCCAGGTAGATCTATTATGGAGTAATAGTCAGCCTTCAAAAAGGAGGAAGTCCTGTCCTTTGCAACAGCATGAAAGAGCCTGGAGGACAGTATGCTGAGTGAAATATTCCAGACACAGAAAGACAGATGCCATAGTCACTTACATGTGAATCTAAAGGAGTCAAACCCTTAACAGAGGGTAGAGTGGTGGTTGCTAGGGGGTCCGTGAGTAAGGAAAATGGGAGGATATTGACCACAGGGTACAAACTTCCGTGAACAAGTTCTGGAAATCTAACGCAAAGCCTCATGACTATAGTTACCTTGTACCTCCCCTTGTTCACCTTAAATATATACAACTGTGTTTGCAAATTATGCCTTAATAAAGCTGGGAGGAAATAAAAAAGTTATAAAGGCTGAAGTGTTCAAAGGATGGAGATGCTGGAGTTCCAAATGTGTGGACTCAAAATATGGTTCCTGGATATTTCGATTATTTCATGCTCAGGAATTGGAGAAACCAAAGGTGCAGAGAGGACTCTCTGACCTCCCCCCAAACAGATCATGAGCCCCTCAAGTGAGGGGAAATAAGCATCCATATTTCTGAAGATGGAGGGATACTGTGAAAAAATCTCGTTTCCCTCAGTTTACTGGCTCATACTCTTCTCCTATCACATTTCTTCACGTGTTTCCATTTTCCTTTAAATTTAGTGAACAAACAAACAAAAACCAAAAACCCCTTGGTTTTAATGATTCCTTCAGATCTTCATTTTGTGATAAAGGCCATGTGTTACAAACACATACAATAAGTAACTTTGTATGTTTTTCTCTTGTTAATCTACCTTTTGTTATAGAGCCCAGGCTGAGAGTCTAGAAATGTAGAAGGAAAAACAATTTTTCCCCCTCCAGAAAGTAGCAAATGATAGGAAAAACAGCAGAACTTGTAAAGAATGTGAATTTTAGATACCCTCTCTGTCTCTCAGTTACTGTTTCACACTCAGTAAATAAGCATGGTTCCTATTCTCTTAATTAAACAGGAAGGAATTTTTGTGATTTCCTTTGGCATAGTATAATTGAAATTTTAATATACTTGTATCTCACTATAAATCACATATATAGAAATATAAGAAACATGTTCATATTATTACCTGCATATCCTTATAAGAAACTTTTCTTTTCAGGGATAGACATTTATTGCGGTCTATTTTCTCAGAGCTAGTCAATATAGATCCCTGTTGGTTTCCAGTATCCTGTGTGAAACTGGTCTTCTGTGATCACTGAAGAAAGTGGAAGAGAAATGTATTTACAACAAGTACAAACATTTTGCCTCCTAATTATCCTAGGAACATGCTCTAACTCCAGAGGCTACTTGAGGGCGAGGCTCTGGTCTCCTTCATTCCCATTTATTCTGTATCTGAGCACAGCAAGAGGCTAGTACGTAATGCGCACGCAATGGCTATTAGAGGAATGGTGACTGGATACACAGACCACGGGCTGAGGCTATCACACATTCCTACCCTTTTACAGTAGACATAGTTCGATAAGAGGAAGAGCATGAATGCCTTGAAAAATTCAAACCTTGCATGATTCCGCTAATGAGGAATCATGTGGCTTTTACAATGGTATTCTGTGGCAATTTGTTTTAAGTATGAAAGTGAAATTACCATGAAACAAATGTGATAGTATGTCTTTCTGTGCACTGAAAAATCTGATGAGTTCCATCCTGTAAGAGAAGCTCACTCAGACTGGCCCTGTGGTCTAGTAGTTGAGAGAGATGGATTCCACATGGCTGACCATGGTTCAAATCCTGGCCCAGTGGCTTGAAAAATGTGTCTGTTGGGTGTGTGTATATGAGTGCCCCAAATCCCAATAGGAAGGATAAAGAGAGGAAAAGGGATTGGAGCTTGATCATGTCACATTGGGGGTGCTTTCTCTCTATTTCTCATATATAGTGAATATACACACCTCTGGTAATTAAAAAGAAAAAGGAAAAAAAAAAAAACCTTGAGTTACAGGACAATGCTACCACCAGGTAGAAATGAATTTCTAATTTCCACTTTGCATGAGTACACTTTATATCTCAGTATCTAATACAGTGCCTGGTACGAGGAAGGTGAACAATATTAATAACTGGTAAGTGTATATGAACAGATAATGGACATTTATGAGCTATAGAGGCAAATGTTAAGCTTGTTCTCTGGTAGGGAGCCTCATTCTTGTATTTAATAGAAGTGGTTTATAATTGTGTAGCAATTTATTTAAGTAGAAAGTTTTTATATACTTAAAGGTGGTGGAAACCTTTTTTCTTTTCTTAAATGGTTTAAATATTTCTATGTAACTGTTTTACTCTCTTTCGTTCCTAGAGTCTCTCTTGAAAGTAGTACAAGGGGAATTTTATCAGAGACTTGCAAGTTTATTAAAGATTCTGAATGAACAGAAAAGAAACATATGAGTTTTTTTGTACTTGAATGTTGATTGGCATTTTCCAGTGATTGGTTCTCTACAATGAATCATTGCAAATACTATTTATTTTTGACTTCTCTCTTGTTGTGGATTTTGAACACAACACAATATCGTCATTAGAGTTGGCCCACTGCTGATTATAACATCCCAATTTAACCTTTTAAAATAAAATATTTCCATTCCAGAAGTATTATTTCTAAGGTTGCCTTCCAGTTCCATTCATGTGTTTCCGTGATTGGGAAAGTCCATATGAAAGTGACTTATTACTTTGCCCCTTTGCTCAGAATTTGTTCTCTCTCAAACTGATAGGAAGATTCCACAAGCATAAAGGCAAATTGGTCATCCTCTCCAGGCAAGAGTTATGAAGGCATGTTTTATCCTGAAATGGCTCCCTGGAGACCCTGAAGTGCATGTGTGAGTACAAACAGCCTGAGCCTCCTGTGGTTGACTACGCAGTGCTTGGTTGCAAACCATTTGCTGTTTCTTAACTTAAAATAGAATCAAGTAAAGTCAAGCACCGTTTAGAAAATCTGAAGATCTATCAGTCCACAATGAGATCTGACCAATTGAACATTATTCGCTCTGTGTCTTTCCTGTGGCTACTTCTTGTGGGTCTCTCTCTACAGCAAAATAGGAAAAGAGGTGATGGGTCATTCTCACCATTTTATTCTAATCGCTGATCTAAGAGAGAATGATCTCTGGTCAATTTCTAACATGTTCTTGAGCTTTTGTGACCTCATTTTTTTTTTTTTTATTTGTAAAAATGGGAATAATAATTTACTCACTGTGTGCCTTTCTAAATTCTCGTGGTAATGAACTTTGCTTTATAGGGATATTTAAATTGATAAAAAAAAAATCAGAGAAAATTAATGTTAGTTTTAGTACCAAAAGAAAAAAAGAAAAGGAATAGGACACGCAGAACCAGTGAATGCTGGTTATGCAGGAGGGGGAGGAGAAGGTGTGTGCAGAAGAAACCTAAAAGCTCTCTACAGAGGCAGCTTCTAACTCCAGCTATGTGTGAGATTGGCTCTTCACTCCAGGGAGATTGCTAAATTACCCACGCTTTGATCTATTCTTCCCAACTATCCTTTATCTTTATGCCCTTTATTCTAATGATTTTTGATATGGCTATTTCTATTTTGTTTTATTAAACACAAAACCTGACAGTACAATAAATGATGTGACCTGTAATCGTTGATTGAGGTTAAGGAAAGAATTCTCTCTGCAATAAAGCATTTCCCTCCCCCCAAAAAAGCATCCTGAGAAGATGATATTGTCAGTACTTCTTGGAGTATTTGTTCAGGCAACTCCCATTGATGCTAATAGGAGCTAATCGGTGAGAGAATAAACACCTTCTAACACATTACATTTAAAACTCAGCATGAACTGAAAAACAGCTATTTTACTCAGTTAGCAGGATGGATGCTTTTAGAGTAAAGGGAAAACCTGCTGTTGCACTTACAATTTCTCTAGGTATAAAGGAGAGAAATTATTTTAAATGTTATTTGTATCCGTAACCCACTACTGTGCTCTCACCATAATTTGCAGCCACATGTCAGTTAAGTAATAACAGATGAAACTATCACGGTGTTAATCAACGCACACACACACACAGGGGGCAGGGACTGAAGCCTAGACAGGAAGGTGCTGTGAGAGCCACACAACCTGTCTCTGTTCTCTCTCTCTCTCTTTCTCTCTCACCTTTTCTCCTCCCTTTGAACTCGTCTACATCTTTCACTTGTGTCCTCAATAGAAAACAGCTCATTTCTGTAAATCATCCTGACCGATCTATAGAGCAGGAAGAGATGTTTCATTAAATCCGATAACAGCATAAAGGTCCCCTTGAAAATGGCATGCTTGCTAATTTCCAACACTGCTCAATTATAATAGGGTTTACATGTTTCTCTTTTCAAAATCTCTGCCTCTGATGGTCTGCTCCTGCTTCCACTTCAAAAGGGTCAGCCCTTGTTTCTCTGGCTTCTGACATCTTAATGGACGTGGGGTCAGTTTTCACTCAGATACCAATCTTGTTAAGATTCAATTCCTACAACGGAGTGCTCCTTTTGAATCCAAAGTCTAGTAAAAAGATTACATCTAAGTGCCTCAACCAAACAGAGAACGGTTGTTGGAACAAAGTGCTGCCATAGGGTCTATGACATCCCTTTTTGGTCACCAAAGTGTGTCCCTCACTTTGTGTCCTGTGTGGTGCTGCATGTGGGCCTTGTAGAGTTCTCTGGCCTGTTTTTCTTTACAGCCCTCTGCGGCAACATGTAGCCCTGGACTGGCCATGGTTCACAATCCCCTTTACCTTCCCCATTCACCAAAATGCCACTTCTATACCGCTTTTATCTGGCTTTCATAAAATGATTGCACTTAATGACATATTGCTTGAGAGAAAGCTACAAGAACTTCTATTCTTTCATTTATTTTTAATTCATTCATTCAACAAATATTTAATGAGCATGTACTGCTAAGACACTGTTACAGAATCCTTTTTTCCCACCGAGAACTTCTTGGAGGCAAGATGTCCCTTGTTTGATCTAGTTTCTTGAGGAGTTCTGGGCTAGGTGGGTGGCTAATGGCAGGCTGAAGGGGAAGCCATGTTTTGAAGGGGAAAAAAAAAAAAACTTTAGATTCTCCTATGTCACCTTATACTGCAACTGCCACCATTTAAACTAAACAAGAACCCTGCTTGTCTCCCTAGTAGCAGAAGTAGGAAAGAAGGAGATGAGTTAAAGCAGTGCATTTATTATTTTACCTGGTCAGAAATAAGATTATCTCCCTTTATTTCTTCTCCTCTATCAGACACTAATTTAGGTACATTTTGTTCTGAAATGAAATAAGGCAAACTGTGAAGTTCCACAAAGGTGAACAAGCTTCGACAGTTTGAATGCATGTCCAGATTCCTCCTGTGATGCCAAAAGTGGGTCTTGATTAGCCACATAAGCACATGCTCTGTTGGAAATCCTACTAGCTGCTTCCTTCAGGCAATGAATGCTCTGGAGCACCTACTGGCTGGCTGGAGAAACATATTTTCTTTGTAAAACTGTGAAAACTCTTTGAAGGTCATACAGTCTGACAACTACTTCAATACAAAAATGTGGAAACTGAGTCTCCAGGAGGTTATCATTGGGTCACACTCACACAGCATGTTTGAGACAGCCCGAGGCTAGATCTCTGTCTCCAAAATACTGTTGCTTCTTTCTATCCTGGAAAAGTTTGTACTTGGAAATTTCTAGGACACATCAAGGTAAACAAGCTGATTGCCTCACATTCTTAATATATTACTCAAGTCGGTATTAACAGGCATCAATTATGTGATGACATTCTGTGCCACTGCCCATACAAAGAACATTCAGAAAGCACCTGCTAGTCTCTTTTTGCACGTAAAATTAAACAGAAGAAGAGCATATTTCTTAGTTGTCTAGAGTTATTTTAAGTAAAGCACTTTTTTAAGAGAGGTGAATAATTTATCCATGTCCTCAGGCTGACTGCAAAATCCATATCACCCTTCGCTGCATTGGAGCCTTTCTTTAATAGCAACAACAGGCAGAACAATCAGAGGCAACAGGGAGTTCTAATAGTTTCTATGGGACTGCAACAAGAATAATGTCGAGTCTCTGCTTGTCATTTTGCCAGCGCAATGAGGGAAGTGAAGATTCTTTTGCAATGAGAAACAAAAAGAAAATAGAGACTCGGAGACAACATGAGCCACAAAACCTTGCTTTTATAGGAAGTAAAATCCGAAGCAGAACTTCAGAGAACATTAGAGTAGAATGGAGAAGGATTTCAGTCATTGAACTCTTATTGAAGTTCATGAGGCAAGCCCAAGGGATTTTGGTCAACTAACTTGAAGGCTGACTAAATTTGATTTGTCTGTTTTTGACCTTTGGAAACTCATTTTCCATTAAGAGAAGTAAGACCAAAATATAAATAACTATGGAGCAATCAGGTGGATTTCTTGTAATTCCACATATTTTACTTTATTTTCAACCAGGTGTCTTGATTCTGGTTCCACCATTTAAGGTTAATAATTACTTAAGAACATTTGTTATAAAATGACTGCTATCATTTCTGATTTTGATAACAAAATCTAGATCTCTTGGAAGAATAAGATAGAGGAGAAAACTTAACAAAAACAGTCCACAAATTTTTTATATTAACTGAGAATCTATGATTTTTAAAGACATAATTTTTGTATTTAAGATTATATTATAGAGGGGGCAGCAGATGGCATGATGGTTACATCTCTGGATTCCCACGTAGTCAACTGTGGTTCAAGTCCTGGACCTGGTAGGTTAAAACTCACACCGGGTATGTGTGCATGAGTGGCCAAGATCCTGAGAGGAGAATGGAGGAGGAGGGATTGTGGTGTGGCTATCCCCCCGGGATGATTTATCACTTTCTGTCTCTCTCTCTCTCTCTCTCTCTCTCTCTCTCTCTCTCTCTTTGTTTCTCTATCTCTCCAGCAAGTGCACACACCCTAGCAAAAATTCTTCTGGGAAAATAAAAAAAAGATTACATTGTAGAGAACATGTAATACATATTATGTATCAAATACTAATATATAGAATGGATAACTTCTTTCATATGCCCAATATAACTTAAAATCAGCATTGTGTTTTATATTCCTAGACATGTAGACAGCTATCTTTTGAGCTCTTTATGAATTATTTATTGTCCAAGAGATTATCAACCCAATTCTTCAACTCATAATTCAGATACTGTCAGAGTGATCTAGTGGGAGGAAATACTTTTCAGAAGAAAGAAGCTTTTTTTTTTTTTTTAGAGAGAGGTTTTTGCTATAGTGCCCATGTGCTTGCCAGAAAGAAAGAGAGACAGACAGAAAGTGAGAAATCACTCCCCCTCACCCCTCAAGGGCTCAAGGGGATGACAATGTTGCAATCCCTTCTCCTCCATTCTCCTCTCAGGATCTTGGGCATGCATGTACACGGGTCCGGCATGAGTTCAAGTCACTGAGTCTGGGACTCGAACTGCAGTCAACTATGCAGGAGTCCAGTGATGTAACCATTATGCCATTTGCTGGTCCAGACAGAAGCATTTAAAAGAAAAGTATCTGGCTGTATAGCCAGAACATGACGGCTTCTACCTTTTCAATCTATGACTTATTATTCTTGCGATCTTGGGAAAATCACTTAACAGTTTTGAGTCTTGAATTTCTAATTTCAGTTGTAGAATAGGTAAACCTTTCATCTCTTAATTCAGTGGGTTATTAAAAGAACTGCATAAAATCCTCAGTTTGAGTCACTTTGAAAATTGGATGTAAAATTATTTCTTTTTCACGACTAAGTAGATCCCATCTATGAAACAATGAAAAGAGAATATTAAGTTGATGTCCTATTTCAACTATCTCCTCCTTCCCACCCCATAAACACCATTGTATTTACAGGACTTATGTGTGCTCAAACAGAAATGATTGAAACTCATGAATAAATCTGATTTTCAAACACAGAACTTATTACGTTCTTCAATTTGGGGGACCCAAAGAAAGGCAGAGACAGAATTCAGATGATTACAATTTTATACTTATCTTGTCAGAATATTAGCAAGATAATTAGACATTGACATATATTGTGAATGTTATTTTATACTTTAGTTTTGCATGCTTGTAATTCAATTTCTTCAGTGATCTCTCCCTGTAGGCGATATGTTTTTATCTGTTTCAGCATATTTCTTGGTAGATGGTCAGCTCAGGGTCAGGAGGCTATTCCTTGTTTCAGAAATCAATAACCTTTGAGCTCTAATGGATTGCTACTCTAAGGAAGATTTATTTCAAATTTAATTTTTTTTTTGGTAACAACAGTTGCTAAATGAAAGGTTAGAACATGTTCTTCATTTATTTCCAGAATGACCTTTTTTTTCTGTAACTCTAAGTATTTATTTTTTAAACTGCTTCAACACCAGTAAGTTTCATCTTATCTTCAAAGTCATGCTCGCTAAACCCTATATTTCATTTCCTGGGGTATTAAGCTTATGTTGGTTGACCTGTATCTCCAATGAGAGTTGCAAGGAGACTCTACACAGATTATATCAGAAACAAGATCAATGAGAAAATATAAAGATGGAAAAATACTGTTTATAAGAATTATTTATCACAGAAATTGTTCCTATTCTTTCTCTTTAAAAACTTTCCTATTGCCTTGGAATATAGTTCATCTAAAAACATGAAGTGTTGGGTTCAACAGGTGGTGTGGCGGTTAGGGCACTGGACTCTCACATGGCCTACCATGGTTTGAGGCCTGGACTAGCAACTTGCTTTCTCACTTTCCTTCTTTCTCTTTCTTTGTCTCTCTCTGGGAGCCCACATGACCTGTAGCAAATTTAAGATAATAGTAATAAATAAAGTTAAATAAATAATCCTTTAAAAAAAAGTGTTATAAAAAAAGAAGATTTTACTCATGTATTTTACATAATGGAAATCTTTCTCCGAATATGTAAAATTCTCCACATTTGTAATTTCTGTACCATCAGTAATACTAAAAATCTTCATATAAGTCTATGCTTGTTGAGGACCTCTAATCTTTTCCATTGGACTGGGCTTACCATCAATGAGAGTACAGATGAGAAAGATGGATATCTACCTTATTCTTAGTGTCTATCCATTGCAGTGGTAGATACAAAGAGATGCAGAGATTGGTGGGTGAGAAAGATAACAGAAGTATTTTCTGTACACAATCTGAACCCAATTACTTTCACAAGGGGTTTTTCATTTGTAAGACATTTTATGATTAGAATGTAAGTATTTACACCTATGGCAACGTTAGATATATGACTGGAAAGAGTAAAGGAGTTAATAGCAATATGAAGAGATCTCTAAAATGGTGTTCAGAACCACTAAGAAACTACTAGTACTGCATATTCTGAGAGGCTTTCTCTAAGTAAAAGTTATCTCCATTTTTTTTTTTTTTAAGTTCAGACTTGCTCTCATTTCCAAGGTAACTTAAGGGAACTCTCAGCAGTCTTAGACCCAGCAGCTCTTATCATGTCAAATCGCTTGACTTTCAACCAGGTGATTTGAGCTCCAACTTTGTTTAATGAATGAGTCTTTTCAGTCATTGAGGAATTAAGAAATGAGAAAGTCATTGAGAATGGGTTTGTGGAAAAATGTGTGCTTATTTCAAGGACAGAAAAGCAAGAGAGAAAAGTTCGTTCTGAGAATTTGACCCTGGTTGAATCAAGGTTGCGGGAGGCCATGATTCATAGATGTTGAAGCTCAACCAATTGTGAAACCAAGAGCAAGAGACCACTGCTAAGACTAGGGGACTCTAATCTTTCACAAAAATAATTCCAAGATCGTGTGATTGCTTGGTAATTATTTATGAGTAGTTACAGATTTTAAAATATTCCCTTAGATAATTTACAGTTTAGAATAAAACAAATAGCTATTTTAATGACGTTAATACTTTTGAGAACTCCATTATAATGAAAAGAAAATCTTAAAACACACATCTAAACTAAATGGCATCCTTGTTCACAACTATGTACAAGATAAGGTTGTATCTTGATACATGATATAACCTAAACATGAGCTATTCCTAAAAACCTGATAATCCTCCCAGCTGGTGTCCTTCTTTGCTGTTTCCTACTGTTCCAAATATATTGTAATTTACCTTAACATACCATTATTCTTGTTGTGGTTGTTGTTTGAGAGAGATTTTTGCTATAGGATGCACACACTCAACAGAGATAGAGAGACAAAAAGTGGGAAATTACCCCTCAAGGGGGATGACTACACCATAATCTCTTCTCCTCCATTCTCCTCCTGGAAATTTGGGCATGTATGCACACATGCCCAGCAGGGGTTTCAAGCTGCCCTGTCCAGGACTCCAACAACAGTCAGCCACATGCAAGAAAAGTGCCTTGACCACTATACCACCTGCTGGCCTCAATGTTATCCATTTTAAGAAGTCTGTCCTTTAAGATGTCTTGTTTCAAATATCCAGTTTTTTTTTTATTGTTTGTTTATTTTGGTAGCTTGTTCAGAGAGGAATAAATATTCCCATATTAATTCTTTTTTTTTTTTTTTTTTTGAGAGAGATTTTTGCTATAGGATACATGCACTTGCCGGAGAGACAGAGAGAGACAGAAAGTGAGAAATCATCCCCCCCCAGGGGGGATGACCGTACTTCAATCCCTTCTCCTCCATTCTCCCCTCTAGCTCTGGGGCATGCATGCACATGTGTCTGGCATGAGTTTAAGCCACTGAGTCTGGGACTTGAACCATGGTCAACTACGTGGGACTCCAGTGACATAATCATTATGTGATGTGCTGGTCTCACTCCATATTTATTCTAATAGCTTCACTTGTCAAGATCCACAATCCAAATCAGTCATGGAAGGGGATCAGTAATCATCAATATTTGCCTTCTCAGGAATCATGTGCTTACCCCCTCTGTGTCTTTTGTCTGTCAGTTTTTCAGATGAGTTGGTAAGGGCCCTGATCTATCCCAATCACACAAAGAATCAAAAAGCTCCTGAGCCCCGCCACAGTGACAGGTGCTGCTAAGAACTGTGTTCCGCAGGTTGGGGTCCCGTGGGTTGTTCCAGAAGGATTCCAGTCCAACCTCAAGGCCAGGCACAGTTTCATGAGAAGACTAAGGATTAGAATTTGGACAACATAGTGACGCCTTGTCTAAAGAACAACCTGGCGTGATGATTCGCGCTTGTAGTTCCGGTTGAGAGGCTGAGGCAGGAGGGATAGCAGCATGGTGAGATCCTCTCTTAAAAAAGAGAAAAGAAAAGAAAAGAAATACACAGAAGGTGACACCTTGTTAGGAAGATAATAATTGCCTAAAATGCAGGTTCTTATCAGAAATGGATAACAATCAGTCGTGTCCACTATCTATTATTCAGGAGGCAAGAATGGCTGGAAAAAGAAAATTCCAAGTTTCTTTGCAAATTAGTCACTTAGATGGGCAATGCGAGCTTGGCTTATAGAGAAAGATAAAAGGGACAGATTTTGTGACTTAGCAGACAATTAAGGATACATCCTATACACGAGTAAACTGTTTCTGTTTTTTAAAACCTATGGATTTAGGCACAATTTCTCCTCCAATAAGATAGTGTTACATAGTGAAAAAAAAAAAAAGAAGATAAAAATTTGGAATTTAACCACCTTATTCAAATTCTTATTAAAATAGCATTTTAAGTACTGAAGCAGCTGGACAAGCTACTTCATCTCCCAAAAGCCTCATTTAACCTCATTAGTCTCATCTGTGAAGTGCAAATGTGACAAAGAAAATAATTCTAAAATATTAGAATTTTGTATTCTCTTTCCCCCGATGTCTTTTAAGGTAGTAAGGTCCCAGTCTGTTATTGATTTTTTTAAAAAAGATGTGTAGGAGAGGACCACTGCAGAAGACAAAAAAATTGGCTTGCTCTGCTTGAGAAAAATGAAGAGCCCTGAAGGGTATGAAGCTCAGGTAAGGAAGAGACAGAAGCGGCTGGAGAGGGAGTGTATGAAAAAGAGCAAAGCCAGAGAGACTGACGTTGGCAGAACAAAGAGAGTGGAAGATGGGATTGTTAGATTTTTTTTATTTTTTTGGAGAGGCTTTTGCTACAGGGCATGTGCGCTCACCAAAAAGACAGAGAGAGCCAGACAGAAAGTGAGAAATCCCTCCCAGGGGGATGGCCACCCTGCAATCCCTTCTCTCAGGATCTTGGGTACGCACGCACACGTGCCCTGCATGAGTTTAAGCCACCAGGTCCAGGACTCAAACCACGGTTGAGTACATGGGAGTCCAGTGATGCAGCCATTATGCCAACTGCTGATCTCACTCGAGATTGTTAGATTTTGTTTTTTTAAAGGTTATAGTGCTTAGATTTTGTTTAAAGAGGATTTTCTGTGACACATGCAATAGAAACTGCTTATACTCTTCCAGAAAACTTCACTAAATATAATATTTTTCAAAATTGTGTAAGTGGTTTGTGTGTGTGTGTGTGTGTGTGTGTTTCTAGACACAAAGTCATCAAACTTGACTTCTGTTGAGAGTCAGTAGGGTCAACTGACCCAGTTAACAGGGGTAATCCTTACATTGCTGGGCTGCTTATAACAGAATTATTTATTACATCGCCTGACACAGAGCAAATAAGCAATAAATAGTGGCCATTTCCTGCATCCTAATGCAAGAACTTGTTACAGCAGACATCATTTCAATATTAGCCATGCCCCCCAAGCAATGTGCTCAGGTTCCCAAGTTGCATCTAGTGCTATCAATAAAACACTGGAAACATTAAAGGTGTCTCCACTATTACTTAGGAACAAAAGGAGTCCACTGGCTCCCTGTGGGGTCAGGCATTGACAGCACACACTTCATAATGAAAGAGAAATCATGCTGAAGTGAACTGAATAGACTACACCTAAATGGCTAGGGCATTTCTATTAGAACGTTAAATCGTATTCCCTTAGTGCCGTTCCTATGCTAGACACTGAGAGACGTAGTAGGATAATTTTATTATTTTACATACAGTTATGCAGAATCGAAACATTAGAAGCCCTGTGTTTTTGAGGGAAGGATAGAATAACCAACTTCTGTTAAAACTGTTTCACCTAATAAGATGACATCAAAATTAGCAAAATGAATAATGTCAGCTATTGTGATAACTCTCCCAAAGCCAGTCATAAAGTAGATCTTAAACACTTAAAAGGTGCTGACATTTGAAAATGAAATAAAATTACTCAATGTATAGTGAGTACACACTGCAATGAGTTTGAGTCTAATCTGATTTATTGATACTGTTATTTGAAGACTGTGACTGATACTGTTTTTTATTTTATTGCCTTTTACACCAGAGAGCTGAGTCCTAAGAATTAGAATTTTCAATTCTTCTTTCCTAATTCTGTTAACTCACCAAGATATATGAAACAAATACTTGACCCCTGGTCCTGACATCCAAGTATCCTAAAATATTTAATAAAATAGGTTATGGAATGAATCATCACATTAACCAACAAGCAATTGTAATGGTTTACATATTTAAGGTAAATAGTCATAACATTATAGTGATTTATTTCTTCCTCAGAAAGAAAAAGCCCTAATAGAAGACCCAGTATGACAGAGGTTATAAAATACTTTCAAACGAATGACTCTGGATGCCTGCAAATTTATTAGCAAATACACACATGTACAGGCAAATTGATGATTAATGCCATAATATAGTCCATTTCTCTTTCTCCTGACCAAAAGAATTATCACGCCATGTATATGAAATCTGCTGAGGCCAAAATCATCCTACTTTCAGATCATCTGGTGCTCCCAGGCCTGTGGCCAAAGGCAACTGGAAACTAATTTGCCATGGCCTGCCTTGGTGGATAGGTCTTAAGTGCTTTGAACATGCAAGCTTCATGCATGGTCTTGGGAAGTCCTCCTCCACATTGAGAACATTGGAATTTGGATGTGTAATCTCTCTGGTATTACTTTATTTCACGAGGTCTTGTGGCAGATCCTTTTAGTACGTTTTTTTGCATAGGTAGGTGATATACTAAAAACTCTGGTCTGAGTGTTATTAAGTATAATTTAAGTGTTTTAAATATAGTTGTATTTTTTCTTACTCTTAATAACATGTCATTGAAACGTTTTTGCTTTGTATTATACAGGAAGCTGATGACAAAGAGCATCTGAGGTATTTTAAAATGTATGAGTGGCCACAATGGCTGGGGACACGGCTGTACAGTGGTTATGATTGTTGAAAAATAAAATAAGCCTGCCCCAGCAAAAGAAAGAAAAAAAGAATCTCTGGTGTATGTGAAAAAATACTGGATCATCATAAAAGTCATGACACACTTTTGCATAGAAAATATAGAAAAAATACGTCATGACTTTTCTGATGACTCAATATTTCCGCTCTTCCATCATCTGAAGAAATTGGCTCAATCATACTTCCATTTTATAAAATGTCCCCAGTGTTGGTCCTGATGTTCAGCCAGGTTTGGGTAAAGTGGATTTATTTTATAGCAGTGGGACTCATAGAAGTTATGGCTTTCCCCAGTTTAGGTTGAAATAAGGACAGAGGGGCCTGCAGGTGGTGCAGTGGTTGAGGCACTGGACTTCCATATTGCTGACTGGACCTGGTGGCTTGAAACACAATGGGCAGCTGAGTGTGCATGTCCAAAATCCTGAGAATAGAATGGAGGAGAAGCGATTGTGGAGTGGTCAACCCCAATGAGAGGTGATTTCTCACTTTTTCTCTTTATCTTTCTCCGGTGAGTGCACACAACTATAGCAAAAATCTCTCTCTAAAGAAAAGAAAGAAAGAGAAAGAAAAAGACAAAGAAAGAAGTTGGGAGTCCAGATTTTAAATTGTTATAGCAATTTGACGGGTACTTTTATGACTTCTGAATTAATAATAGGTAACAGTTTAGGTATCTTTGTTTAATTTTATTGTATCTTTCCACTGCATTTTATGAAAGTACTGGGGAGTAAAACTAAAATAGAGCATTGGCTGGGTAAGGAAAAGATAAATGAACAAAAGTTTTTTAGGTTGTAATATACTGAGTTATTTTTAATAAATTAATAAAATAATATCCAATGAATTGATGAAAGGTTAAAAGGAAATCATTGTGTTGGGTCAGCCTGTGGCATGGTGGTTAAGGGGCTGGATCCCACAAGACTTTGAGTCCTGGGTCAGTGGCTTAAAAAACACACAAAAAATGCCAGGTACGTGTGTATGCATGTCTAAAATCCTGAGAAGAGAATAGAGAAGAGATTGTGAATTGGCTATCCCCCTTGGGGATGCTTTCTCACTTTTTTTTTTTTTTTTTTTTTTATTATCTATTTTTTTATTACATTGAATTACATACAACTTTACAGTGTATTACATTGCTTTTTCAAAAGGGAATGCCATGCATGTCAGTCAGTACAGAGACATTAATCTCCCCGCTTCAACATTCAATATCTTTCCTATGTTTCCCCCAATCATTCTCACTTTTTATCGTTCTCTCTTTATCTCTCTCCAGCAAACACACACACCCTATGGCAAAGATTAAAAAAAAAAAAAAAAGTAGAAATAATTGCGTAAGCTTGAAACGATGAATTTAGTAAGTTAACATTTTCCTCTTGTGAAATATTTTTGAACTATATTGACATGAACTAACCAATTCGATCATTGAAATCAATAAAAATTGCTATTTTTTTTTTAAGTGAATGAGTCTATCCCAGTCAAAGAAATCAGTCAAGCATGTCAACATGTTACTTGGTCATTATTTTGATTGACTTACACAGGTTGAAAGCTGCCTGTGTAGACAAAGTTATCCTCTGAGGAAGCAGCTTCCTTGGGTACAACTTCTCTTGCAGTTGGCCTATATAGGAAGTGTGTAAAATTTGAGCATCACCCTCTATATGAATATTTATCTAATATTTGGCATCATCTAAATGTCTGAGGCTCTAATTAAGAAAAATCGTAATGTCACTCCTAAGTTTTGAAGTGTTTTAAAAACACAGTCAAAGCTAGTATAACTATAAGGTATGATTAAAAGGTGCTATGGAAGGGTTCTCTCAAACCATCTGGATAATATTTAAATAACTATATTGAAGTACTAAACTTAAGACTTACATGAAAAATATACTATAAATTTATACCTCTATTAAGATCCATTTTCCCATTCAAAATAGCATAATTTATACAGATAATCTTAATGAGATTTTGACAATTTTGTATCATAAGGTAAACTTAAATACCATTTTACTTGTTATATAATGCAGTTCCTGCTGAAAAATGTTACAAGTACATCTTCCTCTCTGGCCTGACATGCATCACTGATTTGTGATCTTAAGACTTCAAAGTTAAAAGGGGGCACCAGCAGTTAGCGCAATGGCTATGTCACTGGACTCCCATGTAGTCGACCGCAGTTCAAATCCCAGACCCAGTAGCTTAAGCTCATGCTGGGCGCATGTGCGTGTGTGCCCAAGATCCCGAGAGGAGAATGGAGGAGAAGGGATTGCGGCATGGCCATCCTCCTGGGGAGTGATTTCTCACTTTCTGTCTCTCTGTCTCTCCCTGTCTTTCTGGCAAGCACACACGCCCTATAGCAAAAACCTCTCCAAAAAAAAAAAAAAAAAAAAGTTAAAAGGGAAGCCTAGTTGTTCTAGATGCTATCTGAAGTAAAGACTAAACAAAGGATATAATATAGCAGATCTATAGAATGAACAAGTCTAGGGTGCCAGTGTACAGACTGCGGACCATTGTTAATAATCCTGTATTGTAACTGGGATGATTATTATTATTTGCTAAAGAGTTCCTTTAGGTGGTCTTGCCACAAGGAAAATAAAAAAAGAAATGGATAAATTTATGAGATGATGGATACGTTTGTTTAATTATAGTAACCATTTCAGTTTCTATATGATGACATCATGTTGTACACTTTAAATGTACACAATAACATGTAAGTAAAAAAGACGTCATAGCCAAAGATTTCTGTGCCTTCATTAGTGGGCTCCATTTGGGTGACATGTGAGTCATCTCCTCGGGAATTACGTGGGAGATGGCAGCAAGTGTCAGTGAAAGCTTTGTTTTCGATGTTCCTTCCCTGGCTCTGTTGCCTTGTGCTCACTGTTCCTTGGCAGGCGTGGAGTGTGCTCTCTGCTTTTTTATCGCATGCATTACAGGCATTGGTAGCCCTACAAGAAATCAGCATGCTGATCAGAAGCCCCAAAGCTCTCTTCAGAGATGACTTTGGTTCCATGAGTTTGAAGGCTTTTGGCAACTAAATACAGAGGGCTGCCAGACATGTTTCTAAACTCCCAAGGCAAATATGCAAATCAACAGAAGCAGACAGTGGTATTGAGACATAACTGCACATTTGAAAGTGTAAAGATATATTTACAAGCTATGGAATATCTATCAATTGTCTCTATTTTGGCTGTTATAATCTCCCCTTCTTATCCTTGTTCATAAGATATAGTTCATACGTGTTTACCTATAATAATCTAACATATAATTTATATATTACTTATGATTAATATATGTAATTATTATCTGGCTCAAAAATGATTTAGATGAATAACTAGCTTAACTAGTGACTACATTATCTGGAAATTTCTAGCACAAAAATGAGTAAAAGATGGGGACCAGAAGTTAGCGTAATGGCTATGTCGCTGGACTTCCATGTAGTCGACCGCGGTTCGAGTCCCGGACGCGGTGGCTTAAAACTCACGCTGGGCACATGTGCGTGCGTGCCCAAGATCCCGAGAGGAGAATGGAGGAGAAGGGATTGCGGCATGGCCATCCCCTCTGAGGGGTGATTTCTCGCTTTCTGTCTCTCTCTGTCTGTCCGGCGAGCGCATGTGCCCTATAGCAAAATAAATAAATAAATAAATAAACCTCTCCCCCCAAAAAAGTACTAAAAAATGAGTAAAAGATAAAACTCTATAGCCTGGGGACCAGCAGATGGTTTAATGGTTACGTTGATGGACTCCCACATAGTTTACCACAGTTTGAGTCCCGGACCAGGTGGCTTGAAACTTATGCTGGTTGCGTGTGCATGCATGCCCAAGATCCTGAGAGGAGAAGGTCTTGGGGATAATGTCTCACTTTCTGTCTTTCTTTCTCTCTCTGTCTCTCCAGTGATTACAACTCTCTCTCTCTCTCTCTCTCTCTCTCTCTCTCTCTATATATATATATATATATATATATATATATATATATATAGTATTTACAATCTGTAGCCTGCATTTTCTGGTTAATATTCTTGCAGCTATGTCCCCTGTGTCTCCCTGCGGCACCCTGCCCCTCCACATGCACAAAGAAACACTCCAGTGTTATATACCACGCTGAAGGTTCCTCTGCACGTCAGAGCCTGTCTCCAGCTGGATCTCTCCATCCTGCTATGGATAGCACATTCATTCATTTCCTATTCTCAGCCACAAATGACACTGGATACAATTTTAGAACGGTTGCCACATTTGTCAAAATATCCACGTATTGCTGTTGGAAATTATAATAAGAACTAGACATTTAAATAGCTTTATTAAAGCCCAAAATATTGGGAAAATATTGTGAATACTGCTTTGTGAAGACTGTGTTAGAGCCCAGCAGCTGGAGGTAGGACCTGCTTTTCAGAGAGGTACATGCCCGTGGAAATGATTTTCCCCTCTCTGCCTCAGTTTCTCCCTTCACAAAATAAATATTTTGTACTAAGTGAGCTCTACGTTACTTTCCAGCTCCAGAGTAAACTCTTTAAGAAATGAATGGCTTGGAGGGACCAGCAGTTAGTGTAATGGCTATGTCCACTGGACTCCCACGTAGCCGACCGCGATTTGGGTCCCAGACCCGGCGGCTTAAATTCATGCCGGGCGCGTGTGCGTGCATGCCCAAGATCCCGAGAGGAGAATGGAGGAGAAGGGATTGTGGCATGGCCATACCCCCTGGGGGGTGATTTCTCACTTTCTGTCTCTATGTCTCTCTCTGTCTTTCTGGCGAGCACACGTGCCCTATAGCGAAACATCTCAAAAAAATAATAGAAATGAATGGCTTGTTTTCACTCAAAATCTACACGAAGTACCTACTAGGTAAAAATTCATAAGGTAGCCTGCTGATAGCTATTTTTTTTTCTTTGTTTGGAGAGGTTTTTGCTATAGGGTGCGTGCGCTCGCCAGACAGACAGAGAGACAGAGAGATAGAAAGCGAGAAATCACCCCCCAGGGGAGATGGCCATGCCACAATCCCTTCTCCTCCATTCTCCTCTTGGGATCTTGGGCACGCATGCACACGTGCCCGGTGTGAGTTTAAGCCGCCGGGTCCGGGACTCGAACCGCGGTCGACTATGTGGGAGTACAGCGACATAGCCATTACACTAACTGCTGGTCCCCGATAGCTATTTTGTAAAGAAACTAGAAACTGCAGTGAGGCAGTAGAGAAGTAAGTATCATTAAACCATTTATGGTAAAAAGTGTACAAATCAGAAGTAAGTTTACATTTTTGAACTGTGTATGTCAGATGAGAAAAGCATACAGAATGTGTTTATATTGTTATTTGTGAGAGGGAATAAGAAAGAAAATCATACTTTCACTGTAGCAGAATGAGGGCATCCAAAGGATGTAGAACAGCCCATAATTCTCCAGACGATTACTATAATAGTAAGGTTTTATTGAGATTCATCCACTTGCCTCTTATTTATTGAGACGTATATTTCAACTGTACTTGTAACAGTTACAACTCTTTAAAACCAAAGACTATATATGAAAAATAGTCTTGCTAGACTGATAGGATGACTTTGTAGAATCATTCTTCTTTAACCAGTACATTTTCATTTATAAAATATTACTTATAGAAGACCAAAATTATTTCTTTTATCACTCCACTTGATGTGGTCTGTGGAGTATTTCCAATAAACATTAAATAGTATTTTATAGTGGACAATACAAGAGAGATCTTTAAATTTAAGTAACCTTTTTATTTTAGAACATATTTAGATTTCAGAAAAGTTGCAAAGATAGCACAGAGAATCCCCAGACACCCCTAAGCCTCTTTTGCCTATCATTAACGTATTATATTACTAAGGTACATTGCCACAGTTAAAGAACCTGAGTAGATACATTACTATTAACTGAAAGTCTACACTTTGTTGAGATTTTATTTCTAAAAATTTTTTTCTAATGTCTATTTTCTGTCCTGAAATCCCATCCTGGATACGTTACATTTAATCACTGTGTATCCTTAGGCTCATCTAGACAGTGGCAATTTCTCAGATATTCTCTGTCTAGAGGAACTGCAGGGTTTTGTAAAATGTGCCCATATTTGGGTTTGTTTACTGCTTTCCTTGTGGTTAGACTGAGGTTAGGATTAAGGTAGGGAGTAAGGTTCCAGAGGTAAAGTGTCTTCCTTACCACGGTACATGCTGTTAACATGACTTGTCATTAATGGTGTTAACCTTGATCACATGGCCGAAGTAATTTTCTCCCCTGAAAACTTCCTTTCCCCATTTCTAAACTATTCTTTAGAACCAAATCACCAATTACAGCTTAAATTCAATGGTGGGAGTTGTACTTCCTCTGTATGGATTTGCATAAGGGACACTTCCAATATCCAATTTTTTAGGCTATCATGAAATGTTCTTAAATAAAGCAAAGATTTTTTTCCCCAAAGTTCTTCAGTTGTGGATGACATAATCCAACAGGGGTTAAAGAATTTTCTTGGCCTTACCATTCTGTTTTTACGTTTGGGATAAATGTCAATCTTTCTTCAAACTGGTCACTTTCAAAAGAAGAACATTACTTATACTGAAACAGTTCATCTTCCACTAAACCAATATATGTCATATTTATCTAAGATAAAAAATATGTGTGTCTTGGGGACCAGAGGTTAGCGTAATGGCTATGTCGCTGGACTCTAACGTAGTCGACCGGGGTTCGAGTTCCGGACCCGGTGGCTTAAACTCACGCCGGCCACATGTGCGTGCGTGCCCAAGATCCCGAGAGGAGAATGGAGGAGAAGGGATTGTGGCGTGGCCATCCCCCCTGGGGGGTGATTTCTGGCTTTCTATCTCTCTGTCTGTCTGGTGAGCACATGCGCCCTGTAGCAAGAACCTCTCCAAAAAAGAAAAAAAAAAAAATACGTGTGTCTTGACTTAATACAAATTACTTTCAGACATTAGTAATGGATTTATGTTAGTTGGCATACATGTCACCATTATTAAGAGCAATGCCATTATTTGTTAAGGACTGCCTTTGTTAAGGAGCTCTGAACTGGTTACAAGGTACTTTCTGTGCTTCTTTAAGCGTACTCATATAAATAGGGCATACAATTATAAAATAAAAACTATGTCAGAAATCATTTGTCTAATGCCAGAAAAATGAGTACAGAAAATGCTAAGAAATTATATGAAACAAATAATTTCTAAAGGTTAATATGATCTCAAGACCCTTATAGGAAAAAAAAATGATCTAGATTTCAGCATATATTTGGTTAAAGGTGAGAATATACACTGTGTCTAAAGACTTTTAGTTAGAAAAATTTTCATATAATAGAGAGTTCATAAAAAATAATTGGGAAGTAGGGTAGAATTTGGAGGCCCTTGAATTCAAGGTGGAATAATGTGTAGATGGGGTGGGATTGAAGATTTCAAAGGTGGGTAGTAATATATTTAAATAAAGTACTAAGGGTCTAGTAGATGTCATAATGCTTACATCACTGAACTCCCATGTATCGACTACAGTTGGTGTCCCAGACTCAGCAGCTTAAAACTCACACCAGGCGCATGTTTGTGCAAGCCCAAAATCCTGAGAGGAGAATGGAGGAGAAGGAATTAAGGCATGATCATCACCCATGGAGAGTGATTTCTCACTTTCTGTCTCTCTGTCTCTCCAGCAAGCGCACATGCCCTACAGCAATAATCTCTCAAAAAAAATAATGCATTGATATTAACCTTTGGTGATACTAAAATAAACTATTGACCAAAAGGTAAAATATAAAGAAAGAAAAAACAAGAGAGTAAAATCATTTGTCATTTTTCCATTAGAAAACAACTACATTTAATTTAATTATTTCAGGGGAGTACATGTGTTTACATATGCATTTAGTCTTTTTTAATATATTAAGACACCATGACTTTATAGTAGTTTATTCTATAGCTTCATTTTACGTGTCCTAAGAATGTTTTCCTGTGTTGTGAATATGCATAATTATTTTAGTATTTTTTAAATATGTCTAAATATGTAGAATATATAGTATAAAATTAGCTATTTTATTCCATTTAAGTTTATTTTCATAACTGATTCATTTCATCCTACTTTTCCATTATATTTGCCTATTATTGCACTTTTCTGCATCATTCCTTTACTAAATTTTACTAATCTGGCCTATCTTTATTTTGTAGTGATTTGAAAGAAATTCAAGATCCTTTATAACAGCTGAGGTACTTTTTATCATTTTTAAACTTTTTCCTCAAATCATATCCATTAGAACTGACTTTGTGACATACAGATTTGTATTAAAATAATACTGTATTTTAGACCTAGAATATAATAATATTCATGTTATGTTATTATTTACTAATATATTTTAAGTAGCCATAATTGTATGTTGTTAAGATTTTTATTTAAAAACTATAGGCTTAACTGTTTAACTGACTTCAAGATTTTCTCTTCTTTAAAATTTCTTTATATATGAATTTGTTTGATTTATAACTGCAGCCATATCACATGTTCACATATTTAACATTTGATTTTTTGAGTGATTTTCTGCAGTAGGGTGCATGTACTCACTGAAGAGACAGAGAGACTGAGAGAAAGCAAGAAATCACCCCCTGGGGAGATGGCCATGCTACAGTCCCTTCTCCACTCTCCTTTTGTGATTTTGGGTACTCATGCACATGCGCCCGCTGTGAGTTTTATGTTTCCTGGTCTGAGACTCAAACCATGGTCACCTATGTGGGAGTCCAGCAACGTAACCATTATGCCATCAGGTGGTCTAAATATTTGATATTTTTAAAGAGTGATGACATTTTAATATATAATAACTATGTACTGAAATCATAGAGAACATTTTAGAATTCATATAATTGACATCTATATAATTATGGCATAGAATCACCATATTCCTTGATTTGCTTCTAGTTTTTATAAATATAGTTTAGGAACCAGCAAATAGCATAATGGTTACATCACTGGACTCCCATACAGTCGACCGCAGTGGAACCCAGCGGCTTAGAACTCACACCGAGTGCGTGTGCATGCATGCCCAAAATCCTGATAGGAGAATGGAGAAGGGATTGTGGCATTGCCATACCCCTAGAAGGGTGATTTCTTGCTTTCTGTCTGTCTCTCTTGCGAATATACGTGCCTTATAGCCAAAACTATCTCTATGTGTGTGTGTATATATATATAGTTTAAAGATATGACTTAGGACCAGCAGTTGGTGTAATGGCTATGTCGCTGGACTCCCATGTGGTTGACTGTGGTTTGAGTTCCGTACCCAGTGGCTTAAACTCAAGCCGGGTGCGTGTGCATGCGTGCCTGCGATCCCGAGAGAAGAATGGAAGAGAAGAGATTGTGGCGTGGCCATTCCCCCTGGGGGTTGACTTCTCAGTTTTTGTCTCTCTGTCTTTCTCTGTCTTTCTGGTGAGCGCACATGCCCTAGAGCAAAAACCTCTCAAAAAAAAAAAAAAAAAGTATAAAAAAATATGACTTAATCCTAGCTATGGCTTGAATATGTACCCCAAAACTTCATGTGGTAAAATTTATGAGCCCCTGTAACAGTGTTGAGAGGGTGAAAATGTAATCCAGTTTGGTATTAAGATGTGAGGCCTTTGGGAGGTGATTGGGATTAGATAAAGTCATCAGGGTGGGGCCCTTATTACTGACTCCTGGTAATGGTTTAAAAAAAAAGAGCACATAGATACAAAACTCTTTCCCTCTTTTGATGTGGTGTTCTGAACTTGAGAACATCCTGTAATTGCATGGTATTCAGTTATTATGCAATAGAGAATGGACTAAGACAAGCTCCTGTTCCATACATCAAGAGTCTTGTTTGACGTGCTCATTGGTCAACCCAGTGGAACTCAAATTAGAAGTTAAGGTAGAGGCCTGAGAGAGCACAATATGCAAAGCCACAAGACTAACTCATGTCACCTAGAGAGCAAATGTAGATCTAAGCGAAGGGAGTCCAAGGCCAAGTACCTAGAGAACTTTAGCGTTTCTTGGAAAGGAAAATCAAAATTGAGAAAGACTAAAGCAGTAGCCAGTCAAATTGGATGAGAACCAGAAAAGTGTGTTGACACAGAAGCCAAGTATCTAAAGTATTTTGTAAAGGAGTAATAACGGCCAGTGTATCCAATGAAGCTAAAATAATGAACAGGAAGCCTGAGACTTGTCCAGTGGAGTGAACTTCCCTGATGTTACTGGTGACCCAGAAAAAGAGAACGTTCAAGGAGAAGGGGGTAGAAAGCCTGATTGTAAAGATTCAAAAGAGAAAAGAATAAAACAAAATGTGAGGAGTTTTCTCTGAAGTTGGCAGCTGGAGAGGGATATTTGATTAAGGGATGTTTTCCCTAAGATGGGGGATATTACAGAAAATTTGTATGCTGATAAGAAGGATTAGTCTGTACTGGGGAAAGATGGAATTAATTGCAAGCACAAGGACTTTGAGTGCATGGAACAGATGGGATGCAGTTTACATTGATGAATTTCAGTAGCGTCGGAGATAGTTTGTCTACTGAAACAAGTAAAGAGAAGGGAATGGGTTAAATTAAAGATGGGCTTACAGATTTGGTGATGGCAAAATGATAAAGTTATAATCTACTTATTTCTAGTAATATAAAAATCAAGGTAATTAGTTGAGAGAATTAGGATTGGGAGGAGACATGAGCTTTGAGGAGAAAAGAGAACGAATCAAGTAGGTGTTTCAGAGTGTGGGAGCGTGAATTGAGTAGAGCGATGAAGTGAGATTTCTGGGGAGTATTGAATGATAAATCTTGTCTATAAATGTCATGCCAGTAACTATAAGTGTTGCTATTCTGCAACTATGTTCAGCTGCTCAGTTGTAGGCTGATAGGAGGAGAGATGTACTTAAGCAAAGCTGAGATTCGACAGGTGAGTTTAAGGAAAAAGGAAAAAAAGAAAAAGAGAAAGAAAGAAAAAGCAAAGAACATGAGCAAGTATTTCATGAAGTAAGCTAGTGAGTAACAGTAACAGTGATGAGCCATGTAATCTAAGCCAGGTACAAAGTGTAAAGGGGCAGTAAGTAAGGTTAAGTGGGATAGGGATAGTTTTTAAAAAAAAAAAAAGTGATAGGATCAATGAATTGCAGGTGCCTGTGGGATTGGTAATGATTTATGTTAATCTATCATTGATTGACTAATGGTCTAATTTAGGAAGTGAGATGGAGTGACAAGGGGTGGTCAATAGAATATTTGGAATTAAAGTCTTAGAGATCTTACCTGTGATGTTTGGTAGCAATCAGGTCCAGAAAGACCCTGAGATATGGGTATGTGAGATAGGATGAAAAGCAAGTTCTTGTAACCAGCAGATGGTGTAATGCTCATGTCACTGGACTACCACATTGTAGATTAGGCTTTGAGTCCTGGGCCTGGTGGCTTAAAACTCATGCCTGACACTTGTGTGTGCATGCCCAAAATCTCAAGAGGGGAATGGAGGAGAAGGGATTGTAGCATGGTCATATCACTTGGTGATTTCTTTCTTTCTGTCTGTGTCTCTCTGATGAGTTCACACACTCTATAGCAAAACAAACAAACAAAATCAAAAAACAAGCTCTTTGTGGAAACAAGCAAGAATCTAAAGTTATAGGAAAGACCTCTACGAACTCATCCAGAATTATGAAAGAGTACAGCAGGTGTTAGGTTTTCAATGAATGATGTCTTTAGAAGAGAAGACAATAAGACAACGGTAGATACCTACTACAAAGGATGGTGGATGAAATAATCAGAAACTATAGGCTTTGAATAATTTGTTTCAAGAGAGGAAGTCTTGGCTTCTCATAGAAGCTGAAGTAATTTAACTGAGGATGTATGGCATGGTGTATATAGTACCCATTTTTTCTTACGGGGGCCATGAATATCCTGCTTTTCGTAGCCAGTCTCTGGCATTTTAAAGTGCTGAATATGATTGTATCGGACACACCCAGGCACAGGAGTTTGTGCCTTCAGTGCTGCTCTGGACTGTGTTCCATGCACAGAGACAGGTGGCTGGTTCTAACTGAACTTGTACCTGGGGCAACAATCGAAAGCCCATGCATAAGAAAATGACTGTATTTATTAAAACTGACTATGAAATAATTCTGATGGCAAAGTGTCTCTTCTCCTATTTGGGGGTCAGCAGTCTGTTTATTTAGGAAAGGCACTTCTGCTGCTAGCTTGATTTGCTCTTTGGGATTTTACTGACATAGTTGAAATTTAGCCAAGGTAATAGAGCATTTCCAATTCTACTGGAAGAAAAGCAACTGGAATGCTGCCATGGAAAGCTTTCTAGAAGAGAAGAACAGGACGAAGGTGAAATGGCCCAAGCACATCTGAAATCCTGGCACCTTCTGCATTCCAATAATTCAGAAATCTTAGTTTCATTGCTGAATAAGCTACTAGGGGAACATATTTTTCACTTGAGCTCAAATTGAGATACTGTCTAATCCCAAGAGTGTGGGACCCTAAGAAGAGTAGGCAAGAAAAGAGACAGAAAGTGAATGTAGGTCTTAGTTTCCAAACGGGCCCCTGTGCTCCCAGAGCAGCACTCATTGGGCAGGTTTACTACACTTGGCACAGAAGGTCCTTGGTTGTTGTGAAGCTAGGAATAGCCAACGGAGGAAAAAATTAGGCAGAGAATTTGTCCAAGTATGTTTTAGAAGATTCCAATTCATAGCATATGCCTTGTAGTATAATATTTAAGGCATGTTGTCAGTTGCTAGTAGAAAAAAAATACTTGTGGGGCCAGCAGGTGGTGTGGTGGATAAGGGCGTTGGATTCCCACATGGCCAACCATGGTTCAAGTCCTGGACCTGGTGGCTTGCTTTCTCACTTTCCCTTTCTCTCTCTCTCTCTCATCAAATAAGGGAAAAAAATAACAATAACAAATGGAAATAAATAAATAAATAATTCTTTTTTTTTTTAGAGGTTTTTGCTATAGGGTGCATGTGCTTGCCAGACAGAGAGAGAGAGAGACAGACAGAAAGCGAGAAATCATCCCCCGGGGGGATGGCCATGCCACAACCCCTTCTCCTCCATTCTCCTCTCGGGATCTTGGGCACGCACGCATACGCACCCGGCGTGAGTTTAAGCCACTGGGTCCGGGACTCGAACCACGGTCGAGTACGTGGGAGTCCAGCGACATAGCCATTACGCTAACTGCTGGTCCCAATAAATAATTCTTAAAAAAAAAAAAAGAAAAAAAAACTTGTAAGAAACAATTAGTTATAGAAGTTTATAAACGTATTGAGTTTGAAAGTCCCCCAAATTCTACAGCTGTACCTTCACGTTTGCCTTGTTGATCAATGCTTTGACATTAAGAAACAGTAAAGGAGAAAAAGTGGTCAAATTGAAAAAGGTTGGGTTGGCCCCTAAGCATTGCATCAAACCCTGTGCCAGATCCCACATAGCCTATCTCATTTGGGGTCCTGGACCAGGTCGCTTATAAAATACACCAGACATATGTGCATGTTTGCCCCAAATCCTGACAGTGTGGGCGCATGGGGGAAAAGAATTGTGATGTGACTATATCCCACATGGGCAGGCCAAAAGAAGACTGAATCTACTATGAGAGCTGAGATCTAGTGATTTCAGGGATAAGAGCAATGGAGATGTTCTGCTGAGATGTCACCCTGGCAAACAGAAAGGGCAGGCCAGAAGAAGACTGAGTCCGCCATGAAAGTGGGAAGACCTTCTCTCTCTCTGCTATCTGGCTCTCTTTGGCAAGCACACAAGCCCTATGGCAATACAAGAAAAATGGAAACAGGGGTTATTATGTATTACTAGCAAAGATCTGCCTTTGAAATGAAGTTGAAAATGATGGTATCGGCCATAAGTATACCAAAGTGTGTAATTGTAGGAAAGTTTGCACCATAATTTTCTTTTATTTATATGCATTGTGTTATCTTTATCAGGTTATTTTCTGCTCCATGTTCTAGAAGTTTCTGCCTAGTTTGAGTATATTAGGCAGGACATCTAAAAAACAGAGCACATTGGGGCCAGCAGGTGACATGGTGGTTAAGGTGCTGGACTCCCATATGGCCCACCACAAGTTGAGTCCCAGACTCAGGGGCTAGGAATCACACACAACACGTGTGCATGAGTGCCTGATATCCTGAGAGGAGAATAGAGAAGCAATTGCAGCATGGTCATCCCCACTGGGGGATGATTTCTCGCTTTTCTTCTATCTGTCTCTCTCTCTCCAGCAAACCACGTGCCCTATGATAAAAACCTAAAAACAACAAAAAATAGATCACATTGACTCCTACCTCAATTTAGTTTACTTTTTTTCTTTTAATAACATATTCTTTACATGACTATGAATTAATATTTTGCTCAAGTTGTATATTTAATTGGATTCATTTTAATAAATCCAAACAAGAAAAGCTTATTGTTAAGCAACCTTCTAAAACGTGTCATCAATTTTTTTTTTTTTTTTTGGAGAGGTTTTTTTGCTATAGGGCACGTGCGCTTGCCAGACAGACAGACAGAGAGATAGAAAGCGAGAAATCACCCCCCAGAGGGGATGGCCACGCCGCAATCCCTTCTCCTCCATTCTCCTCTCAGGATCTTGGGCACGCACGCACACGTGCCCGGCATGAGTTTAAGCCACCGGGTCCCGGACTCGAACTGCGGTCGACTATGTGGGAGTCCAGTGACATCGCCATTATGCTAACTGCTGGTCCCAATATTTTTTTAATAATAAATTACTTAAAAATGTTGTCTACATATGTAAGAATTGGGTTCCCTTTCCACTCTCACCTCTAAATCACTCCCCACAGCTGGAAAAACAAAACAAAACAAAACAAACAAAAAAAACACTTAAATTTAATTTTATATCACAATTGAGAGTCTAAATTCTATGACTGCTGTCATTTTTAGAGAAGATTTCCTGATCCAATTTAAAGAGCAGTGTTTGTATAAACTTCTGTGAAAACCATTCTTTCTTCCCTGAGGGGTTGAGAGTATTGGAACAATGTTTGTCTTTGTAGCAGAAAAGTAATAAAATCACAGAGGAAAAAGTAAGTATATCTGAATTGTTGTAATACTTTATTGTGTAGCACAATAACAAAAATCACAGCTACTGTTTAAAATGTATTTATTTTTTCACTTTCTACAATTAGGTCACAGCAACTGTGATCAAAACAGATGGATAAATATCCCTATCTACTCCTTAGCATTTATGATTTAGCCTACTTTGTAAAGACATATAAATTTTCATCCATCTATTCATTTCATAAATACGTCCTTCTTAAATTTATTTTTTTAGAGAGAGTTTTTTTTTTTTTTTTTCTTTTGTATAGGGCATGTGCACTCACCGGAGAGACAGAGAGAGACAGAGACAGAAAGTGAGAAATCACCCCCCAGAGAGAATGATCACCTGCAATCCCTTCTCTATTCTCCTCTCGGGATTTTGGGCACATATGCACACATGCTCAGCGTGAGTTTTAAGCCACCAGGTCTGGGACTTGAACAGTGGTCAACTACATGGAAGTCCAGTGACATAACCTTTATGCCAACTGCTGATCCCAATATGTCTATATTTCCATGTACTTTCTTTATATTTTCCTTATAGTTCCTGTTATAAGTACATTTGCTTCTACTTATAACACCTGTGCTATTAATATAAAGACACTTTAGTTATTTTTCTGATTTTTAATTAATCATAAAGTATAGAAAAAGATATGTCTGAAAGGACTTTACCAGCAGTCTGACTACAGTTCAAGTTGCAGAAATGGTGGCTTGCTCTCTAACTTTCTCTCTCTCTCTCTGTCTGTTGCTGGTGAGCACACATGCCCTGTAGCTAATTAAATAATAAAAAAAAGGAATAAAATAAAATAATTCATTTTAAAAAGTTTGTAAAAATGGAATTAAAGTACAAGTTATTTTGACCCCCCCCCCCAATGTTTTGAAATGTGTGCCTACTGTTTTCATAATGCACATTTTTCCTGAACTTTTTCAAGGCTCTATATCTACATATAATAGCAGAACAATGTCTATGGCAATAAATGCTGGGGGAAGGGGGCAGGTGGGTCTTGAAACTGGTTCCTGAAAAGTGTGAAGAGTCCTTGAAAATTGTTATGGTTTATATCACTTACAAAGGTAATACTAGAAACTAATTCAAGATAGTTGACTGGTTCTTTTCCTCTTGAAATGTGTTTGAAATGGTAGAAGAATATAAAAGTAAGCCTATATCTGGAATGCTGTGGTTCATCTGTTTTGGATTTCCAGTTTCTTCCTAATCTCTGTGAGGGTGAGGGAATTGTGCTTCAGCCGAGCACACCTGTGAGGGGTTCTGGAAGACATTACACAGACAGAAACAGATGCCTCTAAGTCCATCCGAGGTAAGAAATCTTCAACTCCACACAAGGAAAACTCACGACTCCCAACATGACTTGAGTTCCTTTGAAGAAATCGAAATAACCATTGCTTGAAGAAAAGAGCGGAAGCAGTTAGCAGAGAGAAAAGAAAAGGACCGTGGGCTTTTCTCTGAATGATTAATTCAAATGCATCAGAATACTAATCGAGGCAAACACCAAGGCAAACCTACTTCCCACCCACAAAAATGCACTATTAAAACATGTAAACTTAAATCAATAAATAGACCAAAGAAATACAGGAAAGTATGTATAATTTTGATATTAAGCCAGCAGGTGGTGTAATGGTTACATCACTGGATTCCCACGTAGTTGACTGCAGTTCGAGTCCCAGACCCGGCGGATTAAAATTCACACCGAGTCTGTGTGTGTGCATGTCCCAAATCCCAGAAGGAGAATGGAGGAGAAGGGACTGCAGCATCGCCATCCCCTCTGCAGAGTGATTTCATATTTTCTGTCTCTCTCTCTCTCTGTTTCTCTGGCGAGCAATATCAAAACTCTCTCTCTCAGAAAAAAAAATATTCATCTAAAACAGTGTTTAAATAAATTATACTATATTCATTCCAGACAATAAAATGAAACTTTTAATCAAAATATGGTGTATGTGTTAGTAAGTGAAGACACATCAGTATAGTAGGCAGAATATAACCCCAGATATGAAGAATAATGTGGTGGCAGAGAAAAAATATATATTCCCTCCATATATAAGTTAACAGATGTATTTCTAGAAAAATACATAACCAAGTGTAAAGAGTTACCTGTGAGTAGGAGAATTTCAAAGAGAAGGTGAAGGAGAGAGGAGGTTGTGAAGAAAAACAACGGACTTGCATTTTTGCTTTGTTTCAAATCCACTTGAGGCCCAGGGGTGATGGCACAGGAGTAGGGGGCCCTGAGCTATGCTAGAGCAACAGGGAAGGGCCTGGATTTGGATTCTCAGCCAGCAGGACCACATCAGGCATGCCTGTGGGTGTGCCCATAATCCTGCAGCTGAGTGTGGAGGAAGTGGGATTGTGCCATGGAATGACCCTTGTGGAGTTCTCTGTCTCTCTCTATCTGTCTCTCAAGGAACTTAAAAAACAAAGTACCTAACTTGTAAAACTTGGTTTTGTAGTGGCAATTAAAAATACTTATTTCGGACAAGTTGAAAAACTAGAAACAATTCACACTCCCACAATCATGAATGAGCAGCAAGATTCTGGATAGGTCACATTGGGTGAAAACCATTGCAGGTTAAAGAGACCTTAAGTATGTAGGAAAAACACAAAGTTTTCTGAGTTCTACCTTTCTGCACACATTTCCTACAAATGCTGTGTTAAATTCACCTATGGCTTGCTGTGACGCTTTCTCAGTCTCAGTTCCACACAGAGGCCTAAGGCACACTTAGTGACTTCATTAGAGATACACTGTAACTAAGGTTGGAAGTGGTCAGGCGTTTGGCAGTTTCAAGGGTGCCCTTAAGCTGAGTCTAACTAACATGCAAGAAGGTATAAAAATATGACCCTTAGAATGTTTTATTGATTTCCAGGAATAAGGCGCCTAATGATCACTCTACTTAGCTTGCAACATGTTTTATAGATGTTTTTATTAAAGTTGATTTAATTTCCCTCAGTTCACGTGTTCTTACTAATTGAATCATTTCCCTCAGTTCCCAGAAGACCATAAAACAGAGAATTTATTATATACTGTGTAACAATATACATTAGGGTAAATATATTGATGTGACTCCTCAGCTGGTGCACTGTGCAGATCTGACAAAGTACCCTCATAATTACTCAATGAATCTGATGCACATCATTACATTATCACGAGCTCTATTGGTTATGAAAGTTAAAATGATCCATTGTTGTTATTATTGAATTTATGTCAAATATCTTTATATGCTCTAGATAGAAGAAAGACACATTACCTTCTTATCAAAATTGATTCTGGATAGTTATTTGGGAGTTCAGTTTATTGTCCTCCTGCCAAGGAAGGACATATCAATAGAAATAGAAAGATTTAAAATAAATCAATTTTCAATCACTTTCCTATATTTAAAATAAGAAGGATGCTCAGCATAAATATCATAGCATGCAAAAAATAAGAAACACAATTAAAATATATGTGAATGCTTTTCTACAATGAATAATTATCAAAACTTGATATTTAATGATTAAAGTAAATATTTCTCCTCTATGATAAATTTTATTTCTGACTCAGTTGTTTTATTGACTTGTTGCACATATGAGATCTTAAAAAATTAAGAAGACATCAGGGTCTTTATTTTTAGTCAAATTTCTCATATTAATTAAATCTGTTTCCCTTAAGATTCATGAGATACTGAATATTTGGGTCTTTTTTTAAGTTCCGTCAACAGAAAAGAAGATAAGAAATTTCCGTGGGGCAAGCGGTAGTCATGATGGTTAAGGTGTTGAACTCCCACACAGCCAATTGCAGTTTGAGTCCTGGACCTGTTGGCTTGCTTTCTCGATTTCTCTCCCTCATTTGAGTACACATGCTTTATAGCAAATTAAAAATAATAATAGTAAATAAAATAAAATAAATAATAAAAAAGAAACTCCCTTAAGAATTTCATTATAAGATAAAGCTTATATTCTAACATTTTTTTTACCTTAAAGTATAAATTTTTGTGACCAGCAGATGGCATAATGGTTACATCACTAGACTCTCATGCAGTCAACCATGGTTCAAGTCCAGAACCCGTGACTTAAAACTCATGCCAGGTGCAGGTGCATGTGTGCCCAAAGAACTGAGAGAATAATGGAGGAGAAGGGGTTGTAGCATGGCCATCCTTCACAGGGGGTGATTTCTTGCTTGCTTTCTCTCTGTCTCTCTCTGTCTCTGTCAAGCACATGTACCCTATAGCAAAAATCTCTACCAAAAAAAAAAAAAAAGTATAACTTTTCTTCAGTATAATTGGGCTTGTTTTTTACATAAATTTCAAAGTTGGGATTCTTCCCAAATCCACAAATCCATTGATTTAAGATCCATAGTTCTTCCTTTTACATTGTGTTGTTTTTCTGAAATGCAGTCAATATTCATTAGCTGAGTTCTGAATTAAATCAGAACCAGAAAGTGATACCTGGTTAACAGTGCATAAAATTCATAAAGGAAAACATATGGATCATACTTATACATCAGCAGGTTAAAGAGATCCACCTAGGGAGAATGCTCTGGATCAAGATGCAAGTCCGTCACTTCCCGGCCAGCCAATGGTTAAGGCAGCTGGATTCCACATGACCAACTATGCGGTCTGCGTTCTGAGTCCCAGACCAGTGGCTTGAGAAACACACTGGGAGGATGTGCACGTGTGCCCCAAATCTCAAAGGAGAAAAGGCGGAGAAAGGATTGCAGCTTGGCCATTGCCCACACGGGGTGCTTTCTCACTTGCTGCCTTTCTCCAGGAAGTGTATGTGCCCTCTGGCAAAATTTGAAAAATAAAAAGAAAATCAAAAGGCCTTGACTTCTGTTTTCCTGCAGAAGAAACTGGGAAATTCCACATTTCAAGGCAGTGACTGTCATTTGTTATGAGAGAAAGAAAGAGGAAGAACAGTGAGCAAACATGCTTGGTCAGATAATAGAGTCTTAAACTAAGACAGCAAACAGAATTAGGTTACCCTGTGGTTATTAACATGAGAAAATTCAAAATATTTCTAAAGGAGAATTTGGTGTGGATTTTGCACAGAAAAACAAATACAAGAAATCTCAATTTTGGCCTTGCTGAGATGATAGGAGTCAACTGGGCATCTACGACAGGCTTTCTTTTATCACTCATTCTTTCAGCAAATGTTAATTGAATAAATAAATGTCTTTTCACTAGGTATGTGGTATTTGCTTTCCTTAGTGAGGAAAACCATGTGTAATTTTAGTGTTGGAGAAATGTATGAAGGGTACAGAGAAATTTGTGAGTCAATTCAAGCCTTGTGAAAGTGTGAATTTACCAAGTGTGTGGTCACCAGGGGAAAGACTGAGATTTCCTGCCAGATACTTAATTGTGCCCTCAGAATGGTAAGCAGGAATTCTGAATTTACTTTGCTTATACTAGCTTCCATTATGCTGATTTAAGGCTGTACAGTCATTGCATTCTGAATACAATAGGTGCCTCGAAATAAAATAAGACCGTTCCCAGAAAGTAAGGTAAGGATTCAGGAACTAATGAAAATTCTGGAGGCTCAAACGGGATAACTTTCATCCCTGGAACATTCATGAAATGTTGTTCATGAATGTTGAACAACATTCCGTTTCCATCCTGGAGCTCCAAACTTGATTTTCCTCAAATCATAGCTTACAGATATACTTTCTAAGTTTTTTTCAAGTAATTGACAACTCGAAGTTGTACAGAATTGCAAACTAACATTTGGAGTAGTTAGTAGGCATCACAGACTCTGGGAATTTTCTTTCTCCTCGCTAAAACACAGATAATAGCACTGATAGTAATGAACATAAGATATATGTTACTTAGTCCAGAACCTAGTTCAAAATAAATAATAATAATATCTTATTAATTCAGAACGATAAAGAAGCAAAGCCTGAGGGAACCAGCAGTTAGTGTAATGGCTATGTCGCTGGACTCCCACATAGTCGACCGCGGTTCGCATCCCAGACCCGGTGGCTTAAAACTCACGCCTGGCGCGTGTGCGTGCGTGCCCAAGATCCTGAGAGGAGAATGGAGGAGAAGGGATTGCGGCGTGACCACACCCCCGGGAGGTGATTTCTCACTTTCTGTCTCTATGTCTCTCTCTGTCTGGCGAGCGCATGCGCCCTATAGAGAAAATCTCTCCAAAAAAAAAAAAAAAAAAAAAAAAAAAAAAAAAAAAAGAAGCAAAGCCTGAATCAGCATAAATGAAGATTTTAAATATTTAAAAATAAATATGGGTGGGGCCGGCAGGTCATGTGGTGGTTAAGGGCATGGGATTCCCACATGGCTGACCACGGTTTGAGTCCTGGACCTGGCGGCTTGCTTTCTCACCTTCCTAATCTCTCTCTCTCTGTGTCCCTCTCTGGTCAAATTAAAATAAGTAAATAATTAAATAAAGTTAAATAAAATAACTCTTGGAAAAATAAATAAATAAAAGAAATGTGAGCAAGCTGGTGGCATAATGGTTAAGGTGGCTGAATTCCACATGCATGACTGTGCAGTTCAAGACTTGGACCTGGTGACTTGAAAAATATACCCGAGGTGTATGTGTACATGCTCAAAATCCAGAAAGGAGGGAAGAAATGTAGGAAAATGAGTTGTGGCATAACCACCCCCCAACCAGGGGTGTGTTTTCTTTTTCTCATCCTCTCTCTCTCCCCAGCAAGCCCTTGTGCTTTCCGGCAAATTGTAAAGAAATAAAAACACAAGCTCCACATCACACTAGAGTGTAAGGGCCTCAAAGATACATACAGCATAAGATAGCATTTCTATACTAAGGTTGACACCTTTCCAAGAAAACAAACTTTGTTAATTATCTCTTAGGATAATTTGGTATCCTAAGCTAGCTAACTCAAGCAATTTGTTGGCAAGATAATATCTCCTGTGGGTATTCTAGATTTCATAGAATTTGCATTAGGATGTGGCAAGATGAGATCTCTTGTGGGTATTCTAGGTTTCAGAGAATATAGACTCTCCTGGTATTATCAGGATAATTAAAAGCTCAGCATAAATTGTCAACATAAATGAACAAAGTACATCCTGAGATGAAATATCCATGACTTTTATTATATTTGTTCACATACTTGGTAACTTTCAAAATTCAGCAATTGTCTCTTTGTCATTAGTGTGAATTAGCAAGGCTCTATGGTAATAGCAGCTCCAATGGTAATTATGGAAAATGAAATTACATTTCTAAACAAATGAGGCCTATGTTCATATTTAGTATTGCCTGAAGACTAAATGACAAAGAAAAAAAGCATTTAAGGATATGTTTTAAAAGCTAGCATGGAACTAACACAAAAACTTTGAAGAGCAATGTAATATTTTGCACATGTTATTTCGCTGTCAGACTCTCCTTCTCTATCTTGGCTCCTAGGACTTTATTACTCTTAGTATATTTCTTCAGTTATCTCCAGTTTGGGCCTTTTTGAAACATTAGCTGACTCTGTAATTTTTGTATTTCAAAAAAATATTGCTTAAAATTTTTCTCTTGTATTTTCTATACTTTTTCTTAGTTTAATCCTCTTGATTCCTTTTGGCTTACCAAGAATAGCAGTTTTCCCCTTGTCACTGAGGTGTTTCAACAAATTGAATTGTATACTCCGGCTTATAATTACTTTTATGTAAAAGTCACATTCGCTTTAAACAAAACTCTATATCAAATCTAAGTAATGCTCCTAGTCTATGCAAAAAGATAAACGTGGACAGACCACTAAATAGTCACATGACATCATGAGTCTTTGAAAATGGTCTACTTTAATAAAGTAAGATGAGTGTCTTTTGAAATATCTGCAAATCTGTTCCATTATTCAAAACACTCGGGTTTTTGTCTCCATGGATTTTTGTACATTTTTTTTTTTCACCAAAGGAAACCAAACTGAGTTCGAAGAAAGCATCAGTGTTAAGAGCCTCGCTTCCAGTGACTGAAGTTAGTGCCTAGTCTCGGTCAGTGGGAATGGGAAGGACATGAATCATGACTAAGTTTATCACATCTGAAACAGGAGCGGCTCTCTGGAAAAGACTGGGGGCGACACTCCACAATTATTGGGTTGTTGGAAAAGTCATGATGTTTCTTTCTATATTTTTCTATGTAAAAAAAAAAAAAAAAAAAAAAAAAAAAAAAAAAAAAAAAAAACATAGTCCAATGGCTTGATATTTCACTGCTTATCTTTCAATAAATTATTAGACAGTACTGATAGGTCAAGGTATGAAGCTCATGCATTGTTCTGCATCGGTCACTTTTGAGATACAAAATTTGAAGCTGGCTTGGATTCCATGTAGTTTTATATGCCAGTTCCACTGTTCAGACCAGAAAGAATGGGTCCACTTTGGATTACATTTTCTAAGCAACTCTTTCACTAACACTGCAATTAATTACGAACTTACAATAAGCCAAAGACTCTGTGACAGGAAACCAAAGATGTAGCCCCTGCATGGAGTCCTGCAGGGCTGATAGTGGGTTAGACTGATATTTAAAGAAAAAATAACAATATATTAAAAACCATGGTTGATAGGGTAATGTGACTTTACTGACTCTGATTTTAGGCAAGTAGCCTTTCTGCTGGGTCTTTCTTAGAGGTTTAGACAAGAGAGAGATTATCATCTCTGTGGACACAGAGAATAATAGAGTATGCCTGTGGCTTAGCATGTATGTGAAAGATGGGTAACTAGGCTGGAAACTATGCAGAGGTCAAATCTTGAGAAGTCCCATGAGAGGATAGTGACCATATATATCTCAGTTTACCAGAGAGTAGTAATTTATGCTTACTGTCACAAAAGTAATTAGTAATGGTGCATTCTCTCACTCAAAAAGGTGAAATAAATGCTATGTCCACTGTATGCTATGTCAGAGTAAAGATTTCATTGTTAACCTAAATACCATAGAAAGGAAAATCCTGGTTTTTCTAAAGGAACAAGAGTAATAAATTATAACTTTGAAGTTTTAGAACTTTATTGACCAGTGGAAGAGATCGGATCAGACGTGCACACAATACTGTGTGACGAAGTGGGAAATTGTTTTGTAGGAGAACTAGGGTGGTTCAGAGCAAACCATTACTTTTCCCCATATAAATCAGGGAAAGCTTTATGCAAAAGCTGGCATTTGAGGTGACCTTAAATGGAAGGTAGAGGTTGGTTAATTCTCTTTGAACTCAGTCCTAGTGGTTGAAATTTACATGTAGAATAATTTGCTAATCCTCTTGGTTACTTAATTACAAATGTTTCAAAATAAGTGTGATATTATAATGCACAAAATAAATTAGTACCTTTAAAGATGAAAGAGATGAAAATTAAGGCTTAATGAGACTTTTAAAGTTACAATTTTATAGGGCCAGCAGGTGGTATGGAGGTTAAGACAGATAGATCCCACACTACCCCAGGGGATTAAAAATCACACCCACCGGGCTGGTGACCAGCAGATAATATAATGGCTATGTCGCTGGACTCCCAGGTAGTCAGCTGTGGTTTGAGTCCTGCCCCTGGGGGCTTAAATTCATGCTGGGCACATGTGTGTGCCCGAGAATGGAGGAGAATGGATTACACCCTGCCATCTGCCCCAGGGAGTGAATTCTCGCCTTCTGTCTCTCTCTCTTTTTCTGGTGTGCGCTGTAGCAAAAACCTCTCCAAAAATAAAAATGGCACCAGGCACATGTGCATGCATGCCCAAAATCCTGAGAGAAGAATGGAGGAGATGAGATGATTTCTCACTTTTCTTCTCTCTTTGTCTCTCTAGTGAATGCATAAGCCCTATGGCAAAAACAAAACAAAACAAAACAAAAAGTTACAATTTGCAGCATAATATTTTTGATTAGACAGCCAGAAATACGTCCACACTCAACTCCCATTCTTTTTCAAGATTGAGAAAAATACGGCTTTTCTGGCAAGGCAAGTAAATTAGCATAAATGATTAGGTTTGTGATCCTCCCAACCTAACTGATGAGCAGAGGCGAGCTAGACAGTAATCAATCTCCTGCACTGTGTATCTGCTGCAGAATTTACAAGTGTTCCTATCTCCTCAAGGCAACAGGAGTCATCTTACCCTTGAATTGTTTCTTTTCCAGAGTGCAGTCTGATATACTATTATAGTTCGCGATAACGTTCCAGGTTTATCTGATGGTGAGGAGCATCATTACTCTAAGCCTTCCAGGTTAGGGCAGGAGTTATTCAGCTTCCTTCCATTTTGCGTGCGACTTTTTGTTCTAAATTCATTTACGAACACCTTTGTATTAAAACGTCAAGTTTTTGCCACTACAAAATTGGATGGGTGGAGACTATTTACCCTGATGTGTGTGGTTTGCCCATATAGGCCCTGTATTTTCTCTCTCTGGTTGCTTCCAATGCCCAATCTAGTGACAAATACTATGAATTCAGAGTAAGAATAAAAGAGACAGGTATGTATTAGTAACGCAATCAAGAAACATAATTGAAAATTGGCAGAATGCAAGGAATCCTTTTAGTATTTAGTACTTTCATAGAAGTGCTTTAGAGTGATTCACTTTACTGTTCTTGAAACCAACACTAAAATGATCACATCTCGGAGACACAGAACCTGGGGCTCTCCGTGATATGATTTGCCTAACGTCATAAAGCTGCTCTGTCAAACTGGAGAGTTGGATACATAAAGAAGCTGAATATTCGTAACGTTTATTTACCCTTTCTGGTCTACCAGGGATGATTCTCTGCATCCTTTCGTAACTTACGCCGAACAATCACTTCTTTGAGGATTTCTCACAGTGTTGGAAAGTGAGAGCCTTCCATGGCAATCATAACAGAGCACGATAAAGTGAGTCATTTCTAAAGACAAGGAAAAGGATGTGAAGAAGTCTTATTTACCCCTCTGCTTCCTTCCAGAGACCACTTTACATATATTATCCCATTGATCTTTCAATATCTCTGTCTTGGAGTGCATAACTAAGATAATTCCCTTAGCAAAAGCCCGAGGAGATTAAATGATTCACTCTGGGTCACGCCGTAAGTCCTTGGTAGAGAAATCAGTCTTTGTGCATTCTGTTCTAATACCATACCCTGTGTCCAACTGGGTAGATTAACTTGTATTTTTGAATAGTGCTTACACAAGACCTTTTCTTAAAAGCCGAAGTGAACGCTGACATAGAGGGCTGCAGCAGAAAATAATTTCATTTCCTAACAACAGACTGAGGACTAGAGGGACACATGTAGTTAATAGAGGAGGGTGATTAGAAAGAGTGGTAGGAAAAATGCTAAGTGGGTACCCAGACCAAAGCTGAAAAAAATCAAAGTAGACGCTGAGACTAGGAAGGGTGAGTTGTTGCTACTTTGTGTGTGAAATACAATTCTATATTATGATGACTTTAGTTGTCCATGGAGTTACAGATTTGGACAGCAACGTGAGCGATCACTGGCTGTCGTGAGCGATCACGGACTGTAAATAGCTGAAGAGACAGGACATAGGAAGCTCAAGCCTCACAGCTCAAAAAAGAGGCCTTTCTCCTAATTTATCAGATAAATTATTCTGCTGTAACAGTACAAGTGCACTTTAGGTATGCACATGTTTCTATGGATTGATGCGTATGTACATACAAACTGCATACATACTCATAAGTGGGTTGTTGGAAAAGTCATGATGCATTTTAGCATAGAAAAATACATCATGACTTTTATGATGACCCAATATATATGCTTATATATCTGTGTTTGTGAATATGAAATTTACTGCATTGTATTACAAAGCAATTTTTATGTCCTGATGACTTTCATTTTCTTCATTTGAATCTCATACCTGTCCTGTGAGATAAGTGGGATATATATTATTATGCTCAATTTATAGATTGGAAAATATTAATTGTACATATTTAGAAATGAAATTTTATCCTTTTCTTTGCTGAATGGGGCTGAATGTCTAGAGTTAAAACATAGTCAATATTTAATCCAAAATAATATATTAAATATTTGAAAGCCTAAGGGAGAATAATATATTCCACAAATTTAAGATTATTTGATTATGCTTATACAATATATCTGACACAGGTATGTTAGAGAACAACAGAAATGCCATGCTTCTAGAACACCATGGATCTATGAACTCTGAATGAATGAATGAATGCTCAGGGCATGTGGTCTTTCTGCTTGTACACAAAGGAGGCCATTAGATGTGTGTGTGTGTGATCTGATAATTGTATTTTTCCAGATTCCAACATATTCTTTCCAGCCTCTGGCATCATTTATTCTTAACCCCTTCATCAATAGCGATACAAACCTATTCTGGAAATCTTTAAAAAATAACTTTCTCTAAAAATAGAACTTATCTTCTTCATTTGCCCTAATAAATAGGGAGGACAAGAGAGGCTTAGAGGATGCAGACATGGTACGGCCTCTCCCTCTCTCCCTCTCTCCCTCTTGACTCAGGTCTCTTGTGTCTTGAGTAATTATTCAATGCACGCTTCAGGTGACTCTCTGCAGGTCAGAAGAGTCACACAGGTAAAAGTTGCTTGTGAAATTGGTTAAGTGCATCTTCCCTTGATTTTTGATTTATATGTACAATTAAAAATTAGGGCAGCAGGTAGTGTGGAGGTTAGGGAAGCTGGATCCCATAAGGCCAATGATGTAGTTTTGACTCATGGATCTGGAGGCCTGAAAACACATCAGGCCCGAATGCATGTGTGCCCAAAATCCTGAGAGGAGAGGATACTGTGGTATAGTCATTCTCCCAACCCCCGCCCCGGGGGATGATTTTTACTTTTCCTCTCTTGCATCCTATGGCAAAACTAAAAATTAAAAATAAATTTTTAAAAATTAAAGAAAATATTTAGACTATAAATCCTAGAAATTATTTTTTAAATTGACCGCCTAACCCTGCACTGTGAGGGCAAAGTTGAGTTTCGTAATTCCAAGAAACTAAAATTTACACACTTTAGGGCAAAGTTGTTTTAAGTTCAATGATACCATATTTATTTTCCCCTCAATTTTATTTTCCTCTAATTATGTTTATATATTCTTAGTGTTACAGTTTTGTAAGTTTTGCTTTCATGAGCATCAACATGATTTTCACGAAGCTTAATTCGTTAGAAACTGCTGTCGTGTAATGTACCTATTTCTATCGTCTGTAGACCACAGTTCCTAGCCTACCTTGCATCCTGGGTTGGCCTTGTGGCTATTTCTCACCAATAAAATGTGCATAACTTGTTTACTAAGTAGGTGTAGTGTCTCTACTCTCTTTTTTCTCATTAGCTACTATCATCCTACGTGCAGGATGATAGAGTCACAAGATGGATAGAATCTAGGTTCATTAACTGAAACCAAATGGGAAATGTCCTGGGGTTATATCTTGGGACCTCCCTGAGTGTGCTATGGGCACCCTGCATATCTATGAACCAGGCTGACTCAGACTGGGGGGTGGATCTGTGTGTAATGACCCTGTTGGGGTCCCACCTCTGTCTCTGTCTCTATCTCTCTCAGAAGAAATACATACACTTTAAAAAATTTGGAGGTTATTGATAATGACAGGGTTTACCTTAACTAATGGTAGACATATGGATTCTTTCTCTGGGTGTCAGTTTTTTGTTTATTTTTTAAAGATGCTCCGAATTCTACATTTTCATCTTTTTTACTTACTCTCAACCTATTGCCAATTAAAAAATAATCATATTGTTGATTTAAGTGATCACTTGACTAGTATGAAATGTATTTTGCTTTACGTCACTTAATTGACTTACTATCATACTTCACCTGGCTGCATCCATCTGATGCTATTATATATTTTCTATTCTCTTTCAGGGACATCCTTGAACATGTGTACTACTTTTTTCCACTGTCCTTTTCTTTTATTCACCAATTTATTTCCTTTAACTTTCTCAAGGGTAAAGACTCTGTCTCCCTATCCCATTCAGAAAATCTTGGTGAAATGAATTCTTGCGCTCTCATGTATGAGGTATAGAAAGTTCTTTTTCTCGGGAACCAGCAGTTAAGCGTAATGGCTATGTCGCTGGATTCCCACGTATTCGACCACGGTTTGCATCCCAGACCCGGTGGCTTAAAACTCACGCCAGGCGAGTGTGCGTGCGTGCCCAAGATCCCAAGAGGAGAATGGAGGAGAAGGGATTGCAGCGTGCCCATCCCCCCTGGGGGGTGATTTCTCGCTTTCTGTCTTTATGTCTCTCTCTGTCTGTCTGGCGAGCGCATGTGCCCTATAGCACAAAACCTCTCCAAAAAAAAAAAAAAAAAAAAAAAGTTCTTTTTCTCTCAGCCTGTGCAGAAGCCAATGAATACCAGTATATCACATTCAAAGGTATGTTAAAAATGACTATGTATGGTTTGGAAATAGTCAACAGACCATGTCCAATAAGAAGTTATAAGGTATTTTAGGTGGGTAAATCTACCACAGTTCAAAATTATAGCCAATTCCAGTAAGTCAAAATACATCATTTTTTTCAGACTGTTGAAAGGGTCCAATCCTTCAGGGCTAGATTCACATTAACCAACATGTAAGACTGTATGTGTAATAAGAATGCTAACTTATTCATTTCCATTAACAAAACTGATAACTGAACCAGCATGTTCACATTTTTATAGTCAACTGTAAACTTAACTACTTCAAAAGCCAACTTGTAATCAAAAGATTTGTTGGAAGAAAAACATGAAAATGCAATACTTATTAATTCAAATGTTGAATGGATTAGACTAAGGTAGACTGATGAAGCCATTTCTTTAAGTGTTAAGAACATTGCCAATGAAACTGTGACACCTGAAGTCCCTTGGCATATTAATTTGCTGCATTGTCCTAGAAATCTGAGTTTTGCATAATGATGCTTTTGTTTTTAATTTGTGAGCTACTTCATTCATTTATTTTTAAAATATGTACTAAGTACCTAGAGTGTATCACTGTTCTGAGCATTAGGAAACAGGAAATGCTGGTCCTCCTGCACTTGGTAACCCATTAATGGAAAAAGGTAATAGAATAATCACAGAAATGAACATAAAATTATAAACTGATTTAAGTAAGTGCTCCAAAGAGATGAGTGTCATATAAGCGCATGTTCAGTTTAAAGTGATCTTGAATGATTGTTACTAAAGGTGCTGGTGCTGATACTGAAGGATACCTGGGTATTAACACAACACACAGATGTGGAGTGGAGCAGAGGGAACATCAAGAGTAGAAGTGTGCCATATTGGGCCCAGTAGATGGCGTGGTGGTTATGTCGCTGGACTCCCACATGGCTGACCTTGGTTTGAATTCCAGACCCTTTGGCTTGAAATTCACACTGGGTGCATGTGCGTGCATACCCAAGATCCCAGGAGGAGAATGGAGAAGGGATTGCAGCATAGCCATCCCCCTTGGTGGGGGGGTGATTTCTCACTTTCTGTCTCTCTGTCTCTGTCTCTTTCTCTGGCAAGTCCATGCACTCTAAGACAAAAAACCTCTACAAAAAAAAAAAAGTAGTGTGCGTATTTGCAACCCTGACTGAAGGTCTATTGCAGCTGAAGATAAGGAAGTGAGTGTCCCAGTCATGTTGGTGCAGCAATAGCACAACCCTCTGCAATGCTGGAGCCCCAGAGAGGATCAGGGTTCAGTTCCCAGGTGGACTTGTACATTCTGGGAGCATACATGTTTTCATGATCTTGCTGGCTGATAAAGGCTTGAGAAGCAGGGCTGTGGTTATTAAACCCTGCTGAGGATGTCTTTCTCTTTCTCTCATTCTCTCTCTCTAATGAAAGAAACATATTTTATTTTTATTATTATTTTAATTTACACTTAAGCACTATATATCTTTACAGTGTACAATGTTGCTTTTTCCAGCAGAAAGAAACACATTTAAAAAATGAAAATTTAAAAAACAAGAGACAAGAGTGAGCACAATAGAGCCTTAAAAGGGAATCTAGAGAGAAAAGCCCTGCTCAGCTTTGCAAGTCCAGGTAAGGTTTCGATCTTTCAATCCTGGAGTGAGAAAGAGCTACTGGAAGTTTAAGCAATGTGATGTACTCAGATCTCCCAGTGAAATTCATCATTCTCTTGTGGGGGATAGATCTGAGAAATGGGTAGAAGGAATACTGGGTGGCAATAGTTGTAACACAGATGAGAAGGGTAATGGCCTGGGTCAGGATTGGTAAGTATATGCTGGAAAGAATGGGTCTCTGAGTGCTTTTCCTGAGGAAAATCTCAAGAGTCAATTTTGTTTTCTCAAGTGTTACTGGAAACTTTACTTTTAGCATAATGCAGCACTCATTTCTGTCAAGCTTAGACTTTGTCAAGCAAACTAGTGTTCCAAAGGAAGGACTAATGAGACTAACAAGGTTTAAGAAACAGGCATTGCGATACAGGTTCAAATATATATATTTTTAACACATGTCAATAAGTTCATACAAATATTACATAAAATTGTTTGAAAATACAAAGAACTATCACCATAATTCCATTATCCAAAAGAACAACTAATATTATATGAATTCTCTCTACCCTGTAAAATATTAAAGATTTTAAATAGTTCTAATCTATTTACTTTAAAGTTTTGTCATAAGGTATGTGTGCTTGCCAGAAAAGAGAGAGACAGTGAGAGGGAAATTAAGAAATCACCCTCTGGGGGGGGGGGGGGGGGTATGGCTATGTGGCAATCCTTTCTTATCCATTCACCTCTTGGGATTTGGGCACTCATGCACATGTGCCAGGCATGATTTTCAAGATGGCAGGTCTGGGACTCAAACCATGATTGGCCACATGGAAGTCCAACACTGTAACCACTATGCCACCTGCTGGCTCCAATAGTCATAATCTTAATGAAAATTTAGAAAAAAAATATGTTCTCACTTGAAATCATACTCTTGGGTCAGCCTGTGGTCTGGTGATTTAGGCAGCTGGATCCCACATGTGTGTTTGAGTCCCATACACAGTTACTTGAAAAACATGAGGGGCACATATGCATGTGTGCCAAAAATCCAGACAGGAGGGAGAAATGGAAGAATTATGGGTTGTGTTGTGACTATACCACACAAGGGGTTCTTTCTCACCTTCCCTCTCATTCTCTGTCTTGCTCCAGTGGAGTACACGTGCCCTCTGACAAATTAAAAAAAGAAAATGAACCAAAAAAAACATGTTAGTATGAGTTGCTGAGGGCCAGCAGGTGACAGTGGTTAAGGCGCTGGACTCCCATGTGGGAGTTGGAGTCCTGGACCTGGCGGCTTGTTTCACCACTTTCCTTCTCCTCTCTCTCTCTCTATCTCTTTCTGGTGAGTTCATGTGCCCTATAGCAAATTAAAATAACAATAATAATAATAGATAAAATTAAATTATTTTTAAAAAGAATTGCTATATGCTCATAATTATCTTTCATGTAAGTTCATCATATTTCATTGAGTATACATTCTAAAATTTAGATAATCATCTTGACATTTTTGCTACTGCAAGTAATACTGAAAAGAATATCCTCCAGTGTTGACTGTTTCCATGTTTAGGAGTATTTCATTAAAATAGATTGTTAGAATTGTGCTTACTGGGGACCAGCAGTTAGCAAAATGGCTATGTCGCTGGACTACCATGTAGTTGACCATGGTTCGAGTCCTGGACCCAGTGGCTTAAACTCATGCCAGGTGTGTGTGCATGTGTGCCCAAGATCCCGAGAGGAGAATGGAGGAGAAGGGATTGCGGCATGGCCATCCCCCCTGGGGGTGATTTCTCGCTTTTTGTCTGTCTCTCTGTCTCTCTCTCTCTCTCTCTCTGTCTTTCTGGTGAGCGCACACCCCCTATAGAAAAAAACCTCTTAAAAAAAAATGTGCTTACTGAAATTACAATATTCCTAAAATACTTTATCTTCTGCTGTCATATTAAACATACATGGTAGACAAAACCATTTAAACAAGAATTTTTCTTCTTATATTGCAATTACTTTTGTTCCTATGTTATATGGCTACCATTACTTAGTCATTATAAAGAACTACTGTTAATATAGTCCTTATGAAAGAATTCTCACCAAATTAATGAGAGCAGCCATTGCTTTTGCAAAAATATTTTCTCTGTGCAAATATTATGATCTTTAATAATTATGATAATTTGTAATTTATATTCATGGCTTACCTGATAAAATCATTATATGTCTTAACATTAACTTTGATTGCATAAATATTACATTAGCTTCAATCACACAAGAATTTTGGAAACTACTTTAAATAAATATGAAGGAAATGGATCAAGCTTGAATATAAAAATCCCATCTATACAAGAATAGATTTTAAGTTTTGTCTATTAGAAAATATCTATTTAATTCTAATGACTGTATTAGTAAAATAAATTTCATATAAAATAAAATTGGAGGAAATACATATTAGTCTCTTACTGCTGCTATAACAAATTGGCATAAATTCAGTGGCTTAAAGCAATGTAAATATACCACCATTTTATGGATGGTTCTCTAGTCAGAAGCACAGATGGGATTGGCTGGTTCCTCTACTTTTGTTCCACCAAAGCTGAAATCAAGGTGTCAGCTTGATTTTTTTTTCCCTAGGCTTATGTGGGCTTGCCAAAAGGAGGCAGAGAAAGGGAAAGTGAGAAATCACTCCCTAGATGCAATGGCCATGCTTGCAATCTCTTCTCCTCCATTCTTTTCCTGGGATTTTGGGCATGCATGCACCTAAGCCTGGTGTGATTCTCAAGCTGCCAGGTCTGGGACTTGAACTGCTGTCAGCCATGTGGGATTCTAGCACCTTAACCACCACACCACCTGCTGGCCCCAGACTGGGTTCTTATGTAGAATTATGAGGTATAATCCTGGAGAAGAATCCACTCACAAACTCATCCTGATTGCTGGAAGAACTCATTTTCTTGCTTCCAAGAATTGTCCTCAACTACTTAAGGCACCCTGCTCCTTTTCCCATTGCCCCTGACATTGCCCCCGCCATTTCCAAGCCAGCAACGTTGTGTCAGGTCCTCCACAGGCTTCACGGCTCACACATTCTCTCTTCTGTGCCATCACCTCTTTCAGCTAGAAAATGTTCTGTGCTTTCTTGTTTTTGCTACAGGGTATGTGTGCTCACTGGCAAGAGATGGAGAGAGACAGAAAGAGGGAAAGTGACAAAGCATCCCCCAGGAGAGGATGTCTATCCTATGATCCCTGCTCCTTCATTTTTCCTCTCAAGATTTGGGACATGTACACACATATGCCTAGTATGTTTTTCAAGCCATCAAGTACAGGAATTGAATCACTCAGCTAGCCATATAGGATCCAGCCATCTTAACCACCACAGTACTGACTGACCCTAGTTTTTAAAAATTGACATATAATATGTTACTCTACGTGTCTATGGGGTATAGTGTGATTTTTCAGTACAAGAATACAATGTGTAATGATCAAATCAGGGTAATTGGTATATCCATATCTATCATTGCCAAAATTTACTATTGCTTTGTGATGGGAACATTCAAAATCATCTGTCAGTCTGTTATGGTGTGGCTAATAAAAATACCTGAGACTGGGTAATTCATAAAAAAGATTGAAATTCATTTGCCAGACTCATGATTCTGATGGCTGGAAAGTCTGAGGCATCACTAAAATTGTCAAAGGAAAAGAACCTTGAACAGAGTGGAGTATGGTCTGTGCCCATGTGGCTTCTGGCTGCCTCATATCCTCTTCTTAAATACACTAGGCCCTACCATAATGACTTTATTATACTCAAAGGCTCCATCTTGGACACCATGAAGGGGTTCAGTTTTCACTTGACACCCTTACAAAACAACCAATTCCCAACCTTTGGGGGACATCCAATCACTGCTCTTTTTTTAATTATTATTTTTTGTTTTATAGAAACATGGCCCATCGATTTCTATTTAACGAACTTGTCAGACATAGATGATACTTTCCAACCGTGCAGTGCCCATAGACCACTACCAAATGGCTGAAAGTTGCGTGGAGGAGAACTGCGTAGGTGATACAGAGAACAAACGCATGCCTAAGTGTTCTAATGAGACACAGAGCACATCGGGGTGTTGTAGTGTTGTCTGAGCGGCACACTGAGGTTTCAGGTGAGGAGAATTGTAAGAGCCTGGAAACTGGTTATGAAATACAAGATCAGAGTCTGCTAGCTCACTGCACTCTTTAAATGAATCTAATAAGTCATTCATGCACTCTTATGTAATGAAGAGACAAAGAGGAGAGGTGATAAAGCAGCCCCCAGTGGGAGATGGCCATGCCACCCTCCTGGAGGAGCACTCCATTCTCCTCTCAGGATTTGGAACAAGCACATACATATGCCCAATGAAGGAACTGTGTATTCATTTTACAAATTATTATTGTTTATATCTGCCCAATGAAGACAGATAAAAACAAATGGTAAAACTTGACAAATAGCAGTGAATTTATAATAACTAACCGTTATGGAAGTGATATGCTAAGCCCTTGGCTTACTAATTTTTTCACATCCAAATAGCAAATTTAATGGAAAGATATTAGTCCCCTTATTTTCAACATTGAGAGGTTCAGATAAATGAAATAACTTGTCTTAAGTCACATAGCTTATTGGTGAAGGAGATTGCATTTGAATCTAAATCCTGTGCTTTTTTACCTTCCAGTTGCCCTGATTCTTTCAGAAATCAGATACAAAGTAATTATTTTGCTGATACTTCACAGCTCACTGATATCAATGATAACTTCAGTTTCAGTTACGGATAGTGTATGTGAACAACAGGTACAGAAATAGTTACAAAACATGAAACTCTGACTCAGCAACTATACTGAAAATAACATTTTCCTTATGTTCTTCCAAAAGAATACTGAAGATATCACTAACAAAGTCTAAGTCTCATCTGTTTTCACTATAATTCTACCTCATGCAATAAAGATCAATTCACACAAAAAATTATTAACTGTAAAATTGCGTGCCAATTCAATTTTGACAAATGAAATTGCTTTTAAATACAACAGAGTTACTTTAATAAAAGTAATCGTGTAGTCAATAATTTGTAAAATGAATAATCAATTCCTAGTTTGCCATTGTTTTGTAAATTAGAAACTGACATGCTCTACATAAAATAATTTTAATGGAACAAATGGTTTCCTTTAGGGAAAATGAAATTTTGACGAGTTTTAATGCTGATTTTATTCTTTTTCAGAACGACCTCAGGACCTCAAGAATTTTATGTAGGATTTTACACAGCACTTCTCTAGGGGCTGTCCAAATTAGTTATAGGAAGACCTACAATAACTCTAAAACCTTTCTATCCATTATAAAGTCTTCTTTTCAGGGGCCAGGCAGTGGCACAGCAGTAATGCAACGTTCTGCAAGGTGGGTCCAAAGAGGGAGGGTTCCGGGTTCACATTCAGAGACCTCTCTAAACATGCCATAAGCGTCCCTGCCTACAATCTGGGCCAGACTGAAAGTGGGACTGAGGATGGATTGTGGCATAAGGACCCTATCCAGAGTGTCTGTTTTTCTACTGTCTTAGGGAAAAAAATAAATATATACCTATTTTTTAAAAGTCTTTCTGTCATTAAAAAGCTCAGTGATACAACATAAGGGCCCACACATTTGAGTCTACATATGTGTAGTTTTGAATGTGTAGATCTTGATTGGTAGGTTCACAGTGAAGTCCCTATCTTCTATCAGATTCAATTCAGACTACTTATGTTAATGGATTTCAGTCAATTCGTCCCCATGTGATTAATCTACTGCATTTAGAAATCTGGCGGTTTATACATAGACTTGTGCCAGTAAGTCAGTAGCATTGTGAGTTGCATAAACATCTTCCATTTGAAGATCAGTTTCTTCCAGAATGCTTCATGCCCTAGCCTACTAGCCTCTTCGGTTAGCACAGCTTTGGAACAGCATCATGCTTTTTCTCTGGTTCTGTAGTCACTTTCCCTTAGTGGAGGGGAGACAAAGAAGACTAGACTGAGAAACAATAAATCTTTTGAGAAATTGAGCAATGTTTGTATAATTTTATAGGCTACTAAAAGATTAATTTTAAAAAGAACATCCTCTTGTCTGGATTTGTTTGGATACATGTATTATAATAAGCGTTCTCAATAAAATCCTAGGAAAATTAGTTGACGTGTCAAATAAAATAAGAACTAACTTTCAAATGATCTTCTTTTATAATAAAATGCTCAGTACTTATAATTAAAAACGAAAGATCTTCAATTTGGCGGAATTCATATGTTCATTTATTCAACAATATTCATTGAAATTGAAAAGATTATAATATGAACCATATGCAGATATTATCCTCAAGGATTTTGGAGGTTGGTAGGAGATAAGACAATACAGAACACTGTATTAAAGGGAAGAAAGTACTAAGATTCTGTAAGGAGGTATAATTAAAATGCTAAGGCGCTTGCTCATAATTCTCTCTGTATGTCAAATTCAGCCTGTTTTGCTCTGTTTTATGACTCTGGAGTTGGCTTCTCCTATGCCAGCCTGTCATTGGTCAGTTTTCTCCAATCAGGAGAGGAGACGGAAAAGGGCTAAGCCATTTAACTGCTAGGCTTCCCGCTCCAGGAACTGGCTCTGCACTTTCATAGGATCAGCTTTGCATTTCATTTCCCTCTCAACCCCTGAGGCTGATACATGCCCGAGTCAGCTAGGATGCCTCCCTTTCAGGGTTCTATGTCTCTATTCTGTGGGGGCTTCTGACTTTTGAGCCACCAGCCTCAGAATGTGTTTCCTCATAAAGGTGGGAGTCCCAGCTCCAGGAGGACAGTCCTTGGACCTTCTAAATTCTAATCACCCCAACGTTTTCCACTGTACTCCCCGATTTAGGAGTGACAGTGTTATAAGTGGATATTATGAGCAGGGAGTTCCAATATGCCAACAAAGGGCACGTTGGACACACCCATCACTGGTACCAGGGATCACAGTAGGACCTCCTGGCACCGAGAGAGGAGAGGTTGTCTAACTGAGATGCTTGGTCAACATCCTCATTCCCACTGCGCAATACACAATACACGAATAGGGCAGAGCATCCCTATGTGCATGCTCCTAATTTCAAAGTCCACACCAGCCATGAGAAATGGGGTAATTGAATTCCTCAGATTCTTTACCTGAAGGAGAAGTACATAAGCACAGAGGGAAGCCCACAAATTAGGACAAATAAGGCAACGACAATGACAGACCTCCCTTGAGATTCATGACAAGACCCCACAATAAAAGCAATCCCTAACTCCATGGCCAGTCCAGGTGTCCTTCCCTGGCAGCTGCCCACCTGCATGCCTGTCTGAGGCAGGAGTGTATTTCTTTTCTATTAAAAAGCTTTACTTTTCTATTAAAACTTCTCTTGTCTTACTTCACTCATATTTGTAACTTTTTCCTGTGTCTTATGACAGGTCTCTAATGTTAAAGATCTGAACCCTAACAACTGAGAACTACACAAAATGTAGCTCAGTTTCTCACTCCAATAACAATAGCTTCTCTTTCATCAATTTTCTTTTTTTTTTTTTTTTTTCTTTTTGACAAGTTTTTGCTATAGGGCACGTGTGCTCACCAGAAAGACAAAGAGAGACAGAGGGATAGAAAGCAAGAATTCATCCCCAGGGGGGATGGCCACACCACAATCCCTTCCCCTTCATTCTTCTCTTGGGGTCTTGGGCACACAGGCACATATGCTTGGTGTGAGTTTAAGCCACCAGGTCCTGGATTTGAACTGCAGTCGACCACATGGGAGTCCAACGACATAGCCATTACGCCAACTGCTGATCCCCAATTTCTCTGTCTTCATAACTTTAGGATTCCCTACTTCCCTTTTATCGCTCCCATACCTGTTGAGACAATGTCTCACATCCATCTGTCTGATGAAATAACTGGCTTGGATTATGCTTTGTGGACTGGATTCTGGCAGATCAGCAACAAAAACTCAAGAGACAGGGATATTCACTTCCAGATGGAGACATCAGGGAGAGTTTCACAAAATACATGTTTCCCCTGATGTGAGCTGACACTGAAGGTCAGGAAATTAAAGGAAGTGGCAGAGGCAGGAAAGCAGGAGCATTAAAAAGGAAAGTTGAGTGGGTCAATTTGGCTGGAGACAGTGTAAGAGAACAGGAAGAATGAGCATGACTCAGAACTATTTATCTTTATCGGTGTACAAAGAATGCAAATTATAAGTTGGAGGACTTTAATCTTCTGAAATAACATTATGAGAGGAAAAATATTTTAAGTAATGCAAGAAAATAATATTGCATTTTAAGTAGTAATGAACTTCCTAATTTCAATAACTCAAATGAAAGTACACATTCACTAATTTGTTGTTATAAAAATACTTTATAATTAAGTTAAAAATTTTTTTACATGATTGAGTATTAAAATGTCTTATTTAAACAGTTTTATAAATACTTACATTATATAAGGATAAAAGTTATCATTTGACTAAATACAATATTTGGTTTAAAGCATGAAGATCTAAATAGAAGTACCCTGGGCTTAGTTTGACATGTATTTGTGAGGTGTTTGTAGCTTGGCCATTTGCAATTTATACGTTGTCTTTGAGAAAACTGAACCATGACTTCTGCTTCACAACTGATTTCATGTACTTTTGACAGTTTTTCAAATTTTTGACAGTTGCAAAGCATGCTGTGCCTTCTGGATTTTTGGTGTGGATGGGTATGAATATGATCAGGTCACTGGTCATGAGTAAAACTTTTAATCCAAGTAGTTCTTCAACGTGCAGATTGGATTTAACTTATACTTAGATTTGCAACATTTTTTTTTCTAGGAATGGATATCCTGTCAGTGTGTATAGGTTATAGATAAAATCTATGTCAATGGCTAAGTCCTTCCAGTTTATATTCTGTTGACCTCAATGGAAGAACATGAGCATATCCAAGGGTATAGTGTGAGACGTTATTGTTAGGAATTCACATTTAAATGCTCATTAGTGGGTTCAAGTTGTTAGTAAGAATACATTAAATGTTCGTCTGTGTGTTTTTGCTAGAGTAGTAGTATGCTTTAAATCAAATTGTCTCCAAAATAATTTCTGAACTACATAGTAGTTTTAATTTGTAGGGTTTTTGGAGGGATATTTTAAATCATTTGATTTTTTTTTTCTTAAGAATACAGTTTTTCACATTAAATGTGAATTTTTATATAATGATACAGCTGCTCTACTTACATGCACTAAAACACAACTAGGAATTAACTATTTTTTAAATTTTTTTGAGAGATTTTTGCTGTAGGGCACATGCACTGGTCAGAGAGACAGAGAAAGAAGGTGAGAAATCACCCCTCGGGGAGATGTCCACTCTGCAATCCCTTTTTCTCCATTCTCCTCTTGGAATTTTGGGCATGCACTCACACGCGTCTGGTGTGAGTTTCAAGAGACTGGATACAGGACTCAAATTGCAGTCGGCCACATGGGAGTCCAGTGCTTCAGCCACTACACCACCCCAGGAATTAATATACTTTTAAAAATTACCAAGTGTTAGAATTATTTAATAGAATAAGGCTTCTTTATATTGTTATCCATGTTATTTCCATTAAAAGCAAAGCAACTGGTCACTTTTGTTAACTTAATGAAACTGAATGGCCACTTTAGTGAAATAAATCAGTCCAATACTCTTTTTCAAAAAAAAAAAAATAATGGAGCACCAGGAGGCCAATCTGTGGCCCAGTAGTTAAGGTGACAGAATCTCACATGGCTAACTAGTAGGTTCAAATCCTAGACCCTGAAGCTTGAGAAATATGCTGGGTGCATGTGTGTGCATGCCCGAAATGTAAAGAATGTTAAAATTTTAAATCTCACATAGATACAACCATCTATATCATAAATGGAAAAGTTAAAAAATGAAATAAATTAAGTAATTAAAAAACATATTATTTTTTCTTTGTAAGAAGAGTAATAGTGAAATAAGGTCACTATGGATGTTTTATATCAGTTGGCTTCAAGGTCTTCTTTACTCCCAGATACTCATTTCTCAAAACACGTTTTAAAATGTGTGGGCACAGCCATTAGAATTTTGTGAGCTATTCAGGTTAATAGATTAAGGTGTAAAAATTGGGTTTTACCATAAAATTGTTCCATTTCCTAGTCACTTCACCTATGAAGAAAACTTCAAAGACATCCCACGACTGTAATTCTCAGTTGATTTAAACAGATTCTCTACTTGATACTTTCATAAAAAAGGAGAAAGAAAAACTCTCACTAATTTGTTATAATTGATCCTAACATGCATGTATCATCTACAAACAACCTCATCAACATTCAGAAAGGATTACCTAAATGAACCTGTCTACACATTGCTCCTTATAATGAGCCGCCACAAGACTAAATGACTTATTAGTGCCATGGGCAATGAATGATTAATTAGTTGATTCTAAAGTGAATTGTTAAGAGTATAATTGTTACCTTTTCCTAATTTCTGAAGGTTAGAAGAAGTTAATGTGATGTTAATGTAGCTCAATAAATTCAATAATTTTTTTTGTTTACTAACAAATTTTAAAATGATTGAAAAACCTGACTATAATATATCCTAAGAAGATTTATATTCATATTTAATGTTTGATATCTAATACTACAATAAAATACACTGTACATACACAAATATTTCCTACAATTTGATTAGTTATTTGCTTTCAATCTATATTACTCATTAATATCATTATTAATTTTCAATATAGTACATTGTTGGGGAAGTCATGGCATGTTTTTCTATGTTTTTCTGTACAAAACTAGTTAATGACTTTCCTGATAACCCAATAAATAAGAATGTGCAATATATATATATATATATATATATATATATATATATATCAACATATATATGTATATGTAGGTATATATATATATGTATTATGTTTTTAAAAATAAATTTATTCTTCTTTACTTTTTAAAGGTGAATGAATTTCTGCTCTCAAAAGTGAATTGAACTATGGGTTGCTGATCTTCCTAAATCCAATCAACTCTCAATTACTCAATGTCAATGGAAGGAAGCATTGGTATGAATAAATAATACTAGTTGGTAATTCATATATCTGGGTTAGGGCGAAGGCAATTTATCTCAGGTTGCTCCAACATCTGGATGAAAGAAGCATAACTGGAGAAACTCAGTTTGTTCCAGATTTGGGAAGTGCTGGGAAAATAAGGTTATTATTACGTGACACAAAGGGGCCGACATCCAGTTCTGTTAGGAGTGTAAATGCTCTCAATGACAAATAATTTTGAATTATCCTGATATTTACATGTAACTCTAGCTTAACATTTTGTGGGTATTTTCTTCTTATGAAATCTGAAAGATAGGTTTTATTATTCCCAAATTATAAGCAAGCAAACAATATAAAAAAGATAAAACAAAAAAACCTATGCTTAATTTCACTGATAAAAAGAGATGATCAGCTTTTAAAGCTATATCTCTTTGTTCTATAGAATAATGTAAGACTTTGTTGTATTTTAATAATGTAGAAATCATTTTGGGATGTATTAATTACCAAGGAAGAAAATAAATATTATTAAGTGTATCCCACTACACACCACATAATGCATCAATACTTTACAGAGGTATACATTTCTTTAATCATTCAATAATTATCTGCTGAATGTCTACTGTGGGTCGGAAGCTGGAGATATTCAGTAAGCAAAATCTAGTTCCTGCTCTCAAAGAGATCACATTCTTGGGGACTGGACAGGTAGAAAGCAACTACAGGAATGTTAAATTTTGGAAAAGTAAGTCTTTGGGAAAACAAAACAAAACAAAGCACTGTCACTAGAATTTGTCCAGTTAGGCTAAAAGAAGATTTGAGGTTTCATTGATAAGGTAATTTTTTTTTTTTTTTTTTGAGAAGACATATAAAGGGAGTAAGAAAAAACTATTGGGCTCTTCAAGTGAAATAAAAGAAGGGAATGGAGCAATAAAACCCTGAGTTGAAGTATTCTTGACAAGGTCCAAAAAGCCAGGGACTAGGGTGATAGGCAAGAACTTGCTACTGTTTAAGTAATGCTTTATTCCCCAGAGGTGCATATTTCGGAATTTGGTCCCAGTGTAATGGCATTGGGAGATGGTGAGACCTTGAAGAGGGAAAGCCTAGTGGATGCTGTTAGGACCATAGAAGCATCACCCTCATGAATGGATTAGCGCTGTTTTGCAAGATGGAGTGAGCGCTACTTTTCTTGAGAAGGGATTAGTTCTTACAGGAGCAGGTTGGGGGAAGAGGAAGATGGCTGCACCCAGGTCTCTCTGTTTGCAAACACGCCTGCCGCCCTCTCTGCTTCTGTCAGCCCATGTGGTGGTGTCACAACTGGAATTAGCTCAGTGGCTGTTCCATGCCTTTTGACTTTCTAGCCACTAGAATCATAAGCTAAACTTTAAATCACCCAATCTCAGGTATTTTTGTTAGCCACACAATAGCAGACAACATAATGGGGAGTGAATAAGAGACTTTGTTAGAGAGAAACTCTAAAAAGTGTGTGTGTGTGTGTATGTGTGTGTGTGTGTGTATGGTGTGTGATAAAGGAAAGTATTAGATCATGTGAAGTCTTACAGAGTATTTTAGGATTTAGATTTTCTCCAAAATGTGAAGCCATTGAACATAAGGTAGAGGAATGATGTCAGTGTTCAAAGATTCACTGGCTGCTAAGTGGAGAATTGATTAAAATTTTAAAAGGGCAGAAGTTGAAGTATGAAAAACTGGTTAAGGTGGCTAAATTTGTAATTAGAGTGAGGTATGCCTGACATCTTAAAACATTCTAAAATCAGTATATCCACAATTACAGTAGTTAAATAATTTTTAAGGCAGGAAAAAAATTGAGTGCTCATTAGACAGAGAAAGTTGTTAAAAGTGTGTTTTTTAATTTTCAGAGGCCACATACACTTGCCAGAGAAAGAGAGAGACAGGGAGACAGAGAAGGAGAAAATACCATGTGTGGTCACATCATAATTCCTTTTATCCTTTCTATCCATCCTGCCGGGTTTTTTTTTTTTGTTTGTTTGTTATTTTTATTTATTTATTTATTTTGGAGAGGTTTCTGCTATAGGGCATGTGCACTTGCCAAAAAGACAGAGAGAGACAGAGAGACAGAAATCACCCCCCTCCCGGGGCGGGGGATGGCCATGCCACAATCCCTTCTCCTCCAATCTCCTCTCAGTTGGACATGCACACATACGTGCCCAGCATGAGTTTCAAGCCACCGGGTCCAGGACTCAAACCGATGTTGACTACGTGGGAGCCCAGCGACACTGCCATTATGCCAACTGGTGGTCCCCCTCCTATCAGGTTTTTGAGTGTGCATACACAGATGCCTATTGTTTTTAAACCAGCAGGGCTGGGACTCAAACCAGAGTCAGCCTGGTGGGATTTGGTTCCCTTAACACCAGGCCATGAGGCTGCCCCAAGAGTATTTTCATCACGATTATACTATTTCATAGCTCCTGGCACCTGGGTAAGAAAAACAAAAAAGCTTATCCTATATGGTATTAATATATTCATGACTAGGTAATATATACCTTATTGAAGGACTTGTGAGGATTACTTCCTCAATAAAAGACAAAATCTATTTTTAAGTATGTGAACATAAATTGATAAATAATTTTGCAACTGGAAATTGTTTTTGCTTTTCACTGAGGTAAATAACATAAAACTAATCATTATAGCAACTAATTAATATGTTAAGACATATCTCCCATTCCGTACACAAACATAAATGTCAGTAAAGAACGACAAAAGTAAGATGACATTTGATTGGTAAAAAACCATATGACCCCTCTGGTGTGTTGCCAAAAGAAGTAAAAAGTTGAATCTTTGTGAAGCTAGTAAATTTGAGTGGCAATTCCAACTATACATAAGGAACTATTGGGGGTCAGCAGATGGTGTACTGGTTACGTTGCTGGATTCCCACATGGCTGACTGTGGTTCGAGTCCTGGACCCAGTGATTTGAAAGTTATGATGGACACATGTGTGTATGCCCAAGATCCCAGGAGGAGAAGGACTTGAGACATGGCCATTTCCTCTGGGTGGTGATTTCTCACTTTCCCTCAATGTCTCTGTCTCTCTCTTCTGTGAATCCACATGCCCTAAGGCAAAAACCGCTTAAAAAATAAAAAAGAGAAACTAATCTTGAATAGCTTTCTATGAATAATGTATTATTTTAAAGTATTCTTAATGCAAATTTCTTTTCATTTTAGAACTATTTTATGTTTACAGAAAAAAATTGAAGAATACAGTGAGTTCTCATATGCCCTACACCCTATTATTAACATCTTGCATTAGGATGGCACATCTGTCATAATTAATAAGGCAATATTGATGCCCTATTATTAACTGAAGCTCACATTTTATTCAGATTTCCTTAACTTTTAGCTGATATAGTTTTTCTGCTTCAGGATCCCATCCAGGATACCATATTATATTAGTCTTTTTTCCTTGGGCTTCCCTTGGTTGTGACAGTTACCATAAGACTTTTACATTATAAGTAGAATTACAAGTAAAATCAAAATTTTAACTGATATATTCCTTATGCTGATTTGGAAACTTCTTGGCAGCAACACTGCTTTCCTGTTTGTGTCATATGCATATTCACCAATATGTTTTGTTTCTAATATTTTAATCAGTATCCATCTCTAGAAATGGTGGGGGCTGAGAGGAATGCACAGACTGTTCACCACTCTTTTCCTTAAGAGAAGCAGGTAAAGAAATAAAGTAAATCAGGACAAGAAGATGACAAAATGGTTATATCACTGGACTTCCATGTAGACGACCGTGGTTTGAGTCCCAGTCCTGGAAGCTTGAAACTCATGCCAGACACATGTGCACACATGCCCAAGATCCCAGGAGAATGGAAGAGAAGGTACTGTGGCATGGCCATCCCCCCAGGGGATGTCTCTCTGTATCTTCAGTGAGCACCATGCCCTATAGCAAAAATCTCTCTTAAATAAAAAGGAAGGAAAAATAAATAAATAAAGTAAATCATAAAAGGTAACTTATAATCTGAGAGCGTGTACATTTGCAGAAGGAGAAATGTAGTTTTCTCAGGCCATCTGGTGGCATAGTGGTTAAAGCAGTGGATCCCACATGGCCAACTGCTCAATTAGAGTCCTGGACCTAGCAGCTTGAAAAACACACTGAGAGTGTGTGTGTGCATGCCTAAAATCCTGAGAGGAGAAACAAGAGAAGGGATTGCTGCAAGACCAACCCTCACTGATGGTGCTTTTTTATTTCCATCTCTTCTCTCTCTCTCTCTCTCTCTCTCTCTCTCTCTCTCATATCTCTATATCTCTTCCTGGCAAACTGATGGTGACTCTCACAAATTTTTTATAAAAAGGAAAGAAAGTAGATTCCTCTGTTATGACTCTGTGACAATGCTGGTAGATTCTACAATGTTGGCAGAAAAAAAACCATAATCCCTCCAGTACAATAGTTTTTCTATAATCCAGAACAATGATTTCACTTGTTATTGGGATCAATTTTAAAAGTAATTAACAGAAGGGACCAGCAGTTAGTGTAATGGCTATGTCACTGAACTCCCATGTAGTCTACTGCGGTTTGAGTCCCAGATCCGGTGGTTTAAACTTATGCTGGGCGTGTGTGTGTGTGTACGTGCCCAAGATCCTGAGAGGAGAATGGAGGAGAAGGGATTGCGGCATGGCCATCCCTCCTGGGGGGGGTGATTTCTCGCTTTCTATCTCTCTGTTTCTCTCTGTCTTTCTGGCGAGCGCACGCACCCTATCGCAAAAACCTCTCCAAAAACAAAAAGAAAAAAAAGTTAACAGAATTCAGAGAACACTTAAAACAGATGATTTTGACACTTGAAACATTTGGGTTCTTTTACATTGTTTTTGACTTTGGTGTTTTAAGACCATTAATAAAATGTATTAATGCAATAATTTGGGAAGATACAAGCTATATTTTATTTTTTAAGAAGAGATCTCAGGGTGCTGCAATCCTCCTGCCTCAGCCTCCCATGTCCCTGAGTACATGCCACCACTCCTGGCTCTCTCAGACAGGGTCTCACTATATGGCCCATACTGGCTGCAAACTTGTAATGCTCCTACCTCAGCCTCCTGAGTAGGTGGGACTACAGGCCACATGCGCCATGCCTTTTAGTGTGGGCCAGGAATCAAACTCAGTCCTTCCATGTAGCCTCAACTTGCTTAGCAGCAAAGTCAACCAGACTTCTATTGCAGCTGGGCATAGAAGGTATCAGTTAATTTTTAAAACACACGCCACATTGTGAATAAGTAGTGTACTGCAGCCATGGGGCAGAATAAATGGGCGAATTATAGCTGCAGCTACCTCCCTTGAAGCTATCTTTTATCAAACTCTTTTATGTAGAAAACCTTCAAAATCTATCAGTTTATTAGGAATGTTTATAAAAAGGTTTTTTTAAATTTAGAATTATTTATTTGTTTAATTGTATTTGCTGTTCTTATTTTTTAATTTGACCAGACAGAGACAGAGAGAGAGAGAGAGAGAGAAAGGGAAAGTGAGAAAACAAGCCACCAGGTCCGGGACTCGAACTATGCTTAGCTATGTGGGAATCCAGCACTTTAAACCACCATGCCACCTCTCGGCCCTAATTAAGATTTTTTCAAAAGTGATTTTTAATGGGAAATCTCATCTCCCAGGTAACAAATATATATTATAATTGATTAAAAAAACCAGCTTTCTAGCAGAATATTAAACTATGAACATCAGCAAAGATCACTCAAATGTGAGTGATCTTTTTATTACAAGACATAACTTTTTATTTATTCTAAAATCATTAAAAACTAAATTTTATAAAAATCTAATTTTTTTCTGTTAATGATTATTTTTGTTTTTCAAAAGAACACTAATTGGGAACCAGCAGTTAGCGTAATGGCTATGTCGCTGGACTCCCACGTAGCCGACCGCGGTTCGAGTCCCGGACCCGGCGACTTAAACTCACGCCGGGCGCGTGTGCGTGCGTGCCCAAGATCCCGAGAGGAGAATGGAGGAGAAGGGATTGCGGCGTGACCATCCCCCCTGGGGGGTGATTTCTCGCTTTCTGTCTCTATGTCTCTGTCTGTCTGTCTGGAGAGCGCACGCGCCCTATAGCGAAAAAAAAAAAAAAAAAACCTCTCCCAAAAGAACACTAACTAAAATCTGGTAGAGTTGCCTTAATTTACATGGCAACTAACAAGGAAACAAAACTCTGAAATTCATTAAAATTTTTAAAATAATAATATAAATTCCTATTACATCTTAACAACTCTAGAGAACAAGTTTATTGTTAAATTAATGAAAATGTATGTTTAAAAAATTCTTTCAAATATTTTGCACTTACCTCCATGAATTTATGTATATGCAATGCTGTAACAAAAACCAGTTTAAACATGTTCTATAATATTTGACATTATATCAAAAATGCCTTTTTTATGTTGCTCGATTATGTTTTGAATGCAAGTAGAAAAAAACATTAAAAATAACAATGCCTTATGGAAAGTAAGAAAATATTTCTTTTTCAGAAGAGCTGGCAAGAGCCCAATAGTATATTAAATCCAGATTCATCATACCTCAATACTCCCTAATATTTAATCTTCCCTTTTCAAAGTTGCTTCATATTCCAGGATAGCTTTTGAAGTGTGAGTGTTGAGGTCTGTATTCCAACCAACAGGAAGAAGGAAGGGGAATGGGCATGCCCTTATCCATAAAGGACATTTTATATGGATTACAGACTCAAGGCTTCTTGCTACTTCTCATTGGCTAGAACTCCATCTCTTGGTGTTTCCTTGAAGTCAGGTGAAAGATCTAGTCTTTTCCCCATATAGCCATAGACCCTACTAAAATCAGGGCAGTATTAGTAATGAAGAGAAGAACAATGCTATTATTTAAATGTACACCCCCTCCCCCACACACACACCCAATGTGTGTTGATCCACTGTAATGGGATTAAGAGGATGAATACTTAATCTGATTATGATGCTACAAAGTGGGACCTTGGGGGAAGATATTAAGATTAAGGTCATTAGAGCAGAGCCCATGATTGAGTTCTGGCAAATTCATAAGAAGAGGGAATGAGACCGGAACAGAGACCTTTATGGATGCAGCCTACCTGTTCACCTTCCGATGTGATGCTTCTAAAATCTGTAAAATACATGCCAGAACTGGACTCTGGATCTCAGACCTCCAAACCATGAGTGGAATAAATTTCTATCTTGATGAATCCCTTGGTCTAAGGTATTTTCTGACAGCGATGTAGTAATAGACTAGTATAGACCGGTATTGATGGTAACCAGAAGTCTCTGCCCCATATGTTAGTGCAGAAAAATCAACAAATGTCTCTATTCTCCAGAAATTTGGTAAAGACTTACAAATTCTATTCATAAAATGAAGACTTACAAATTCTATTCATAAAATGATGTGTTATATATCCAACATTTCTATACTTCTTTTTTTAATTTTATTTTAGATGTTTTTATTTCTTCAAATTTATTACTTATCAGGAGTGACTGAAATAAAAAATATAATTGAGTCCCATCATCATCATCATCATCATGGAAATAGCTTTTAAGAGAAAACTGGTCAGATGAATATTATTGCTTCCCATTTTCAACCAGTAAATAGTTGCCACTGATAGACAGCCAAGAGGCAGTCAAAAATGCTTAAGATATGTTATACAACATGCCTGTTCACAGGAGAAAAAACCCTAAGAAATAACTTAGGTGAACTTCTTGATTTCATCATACAAGACAAGCACAAAAGCACCACCCATCCCTCTCAAGTCCTTGCTCTCGAAGAACAAGACTAAAGGAAACTCTATTTTGCTAAAATATTTAATATATTAATTGAAAGATGAAGAATGTGGCCAATAATCATGACTGTTCTTCCAAAATAATGTCAAGTAATCATTTCGAATAATAGTTTAACTGAACAGATTAATTGGTTAATTGATTCTAAAACACTAATGAGCAATACATATATAAATACACAGGTATACACTATGAAATGTCATCCTTAGTTTCCTCTTGTTTGTAGGCTTCCTTCAAAGAAGAAAATGAAGACATTTTCTGAATCTTTTCAGAAAATGAATAAATAAAGCTATGATTATTATGATTCTGGCACCAATTCAAGACTAAAGCAAAGATGTTGATAGTAATTAAACAGGAAAAAATTAGAGAGGACTTTACAGAAAATCCTATTGTGAAAAAAAATCTGTCTACAGTTATTTTAGATACAACTAAGAATTCATTCTATTCTGCAAATTATTATCTTTGTATAATTGCATCTGTTATCTTAAATCTAGATTCTATATTTAAGGCACAGCCCATAATAGATCAATTACAGAATTACCAAAATTCTTTAGTCTATTAAAACTACCTTGTGAGGCTGAAAGGTGGCATGGTGGTTAAGGGTGCTGGACTCCAACATGGCTCACCATGGTTAGAGTCCTGGACCTGGTAGCTTGCTCTCTTTCTGTCCCTCTCTGGTAAAAATTAAAAATAAATTGGGGCGTGGTGGTGCCCGCCCTATGGCAAAAATAGATAAAGAAACAGAGTGAGAGAGAAAGAGAGAGAGAGAGAGAGAAAATAAAGAAATAGAGTGAGAGAGAGAAAAAAAAATAAAGAAACAGAGTGAGAAAGAGAGAGAGAGAGGCTATGTTGCTGGACTCCCATGTAGTTGACCGTGATTAAAGTCCCAGGCTCGTTGGCTTAAACTCACACCCTGTGCATGTGCTGTGTGCCCAAGATCCCGAGAGAATGGAAGAGAAGGGATTGCGCCGTGGCTATCCTCCCCGGGGGGTGATTTCTTGCTTTCTGTCTCTCTCTATCCTTCTGGAGAACGCATGCGCCCTATAGCAAAAACTTCTCAAAAAAAAAAAAAAAAAAAAAAAAAAAAAGAATTTTTTGTAAGTTTGAACAGTTAAATATAGTCACAACCTTTTCTGTTATCTTTCAGTGGGTTTCTGTATTCTCTGTATCTTTGCTATATTCTCTTTGAGATGCTTTTTGGCAAGAGATAGAGTACAAATGCACAAACCCATGAAAGTATCTAATCTGTGTGCAATCTATGGTCATAGAACAAAGACAAGCTAATTGGCCCATAAATGCAATCTATGATCTTAGCATCATTTAGTATGCTGTTCTAATCCAATTACCTAACCACTGCCCTTGTCTATATGTTGCTCAAGGGTATCAATCTTATTTATCTTTGTGTACTCAGCATACAGTACGTGCGTATCAAGCTCAATAGCTCAATATTTATTAAATAAAACTATAATCCTATACTATACATTTTGAAAAATATCTTCTCTATGTACTTTTCTTTACTTCTAAATTTTAGGAACATATAATTTCCAAAACATAGCTTGAACTTTCTTCCAGCTTTAAGACAAAAGGCAAGATTGCGTTTTTCCTTTTGGGAGATTAAATTCACCAATCAGTTTAAATTATTGGAGGCAAATCTAACATCGAGTCTACATTTTTAAGTTCCATTATTAATACTGAATGATAGGGACCAGCAGTTAGCGTAATGGCTATGTCACTGGACTCCCACATAGTTGACCGAGGTTTGAGTCCCGGACCCGGTGGCTTAAACCCACGCTGGGTGCATGTGCGTGCGCGCCCAAGATCCTGAGAGGAGAATGGAGGAGAAGGGATTGCGGCGAGGCCATCCCCCCTGGAGGGAGATTTCTCGCTTTCTGTCTCCCTCTCTCTCTGTCTGGCGAGCGCACACGCCCTGTAGCAAAAACCTCTCAAAAAAAATGTTGAATGATAAAAACGTTAAAATATGTTTTTATTTTACTTTTACTTTTTAATTGCCCAAGGGAGAGAGAGAAGAAAGTCCCCCCCCCCCACCCCATGGAGTATAATCATGCCACAATGTCTTCTCCATTTCTCCATCCTCTTGGGCACACACACACACATGCTGTGCTTTTTTCAAGTTGCTTGAGCTGGGATTCAAACCATATGGTCTGCCTTGTGTGATCTGGCTCCCCTAACCACTAGACTATGAGGCTGGCTCTATTTACTTTTCTTAAGAAAATATTAGGTCCTCAGGAAAGTCATGATGTATTTTTCTATGCAAAAATGTGTCATGACTTTCCCAACAATCCAATACATCTTAATGTCAAATTTGTTAAACAAATGGTTTGTAGGAGTTAGATGTTCTAAGAGTGAATAATAACTAGCCTCTGAATGATAGGTAAAACTAGACAGTAGTAAGCAAGTCAAACCTTATGAATCTACTGTTCTCTAATAGTGCTTTTTTCTCATTTATGTGTCAAATTGACCCAAGAACAGAATTCTTTCCACTGTACAGCTACTTGTAACTTATTCTAACATCACTCTAGGTTTAGCAAGGCCCAAGAGTAACAACCAAAGCTGGAGAGTAGGTCAGTTGACCTAGGTCCACAGGCAAGAGACCATATACAACAGCTGTTGAAACTCAGGTTTTTGATTGACCTGATTCAATTTGATTTTACGAAAAACAGAAAAAAAATTTTAAAGAAAATGTTCTCACACACATGTGGTTTCTGTACATGTTTCTCTGAATTTGCCCATATAAGAATATATAATAGCTTCAACATAACACTAAAAGAGAAAAACAATGATTTCAGCACTGTATTTGCAGCAGGATGCTTTAATGCAGCAAACATAAGTTCTATTTCTCTTACTTACTCTGTTTCCTTTGCACTCGTCCCTGAGATTTGCTTTTGAAGATTTTTAAGATAGATGTTAAGGGTAAGAAGGAGACAGAGGATGCGTCTTTCATTTCAAAGGATACAGAGTGTTGTTATCTTTGGCTACTTCCTGCTAGTCTTCACCTGACATATTTTTATTGAGTTTTAAAAATAAAATAGAGTTTAATGATATTATTCAATGGTCGCTAGCAGAACAGTTGTTTTATACTTCATGAGAATGAATTTATGACTTTACTAGCTGAGCATTTTTACTCTTTTATTTTAATAGAATAAAATTGTATTTTTTAAAAATAGTTATCTGTAACAAAAGAAAATATTAACCAGAGATTGACTTCTTTATTTTGAAAAGAAAATGCTCTATATTCTGTAGTGGGATAATACTTCTTAGTGTGTTATCCACTATCCAGATGCTAGCAATATTTACCCACCTACTCACCTGCTAAAAAAAGGGCATATCAATATTCATGAGTGATCCAAAATTCCACCAGCAAAAACAGCTTTCACCAAAGTCTTATCACAGGTACAGAAAGTGCATCTGTGTATTGTAGTGATATTTGAAAATTAGGCCTTTGGCTGAACTCAAACCTTCGTAATACTTTGCAGAACTTTCCGTAATTTATAGAACCACCCCCTAATCCTTAATTCAAACATGTATACCAATATTTTTCTAATTTTAATGACAATTGTACCACATGGTCTTCAGTATGGCAGGCTGCCTAGAAACTGTTTCAGTAAATTACACACCAAGATGATCTACTCTTTGGATTGTCTCCAGAACAAAGACTATGATGTATAATTAAAACCAACTAACAATTAACTGCCATCAAATATAACATGAGGGACAAGCGTTGTAAATTTAGTTATTTACAATACCAAGTAACATAAAAGCTTTTTTCAATGGGTAATAAAAATAGATCCATATCCTTGAGGTTATAATTTTAAGGTTTATATAAAATAATAAAGAGACAAAAAGAAAGAGCTAACTTGTTCCACGACTCATTGTGTTGAAGTAATTTTGTTAGCATAATAAGGAACTGTCTAAGAACTCAAAAATTATTCTATTTATTGCATGTTTTGAACTGTGGAATTATTTTAAGAGACATAGTAATATTACTTTGGCATCACTATTAGTTATATAAGTGTGAGGGTGTTGAATGAGCCAAAATTATGTTTTTGTACACTATAATATATTTGCACATACCAAAAAGAGTTACTTAATTACTGTGATGTAGTTTTTATATTTAACACCCACTTAAGAATCAGATCTTGAAGATCTGAACTAACAAGTTTCTTTCATTATTTATTCTTATATAACCTAAGGGGAAAGACATAGGGAAGCAGCTATCTAATTATGACTGTTTTAGAAGGAGAGAAGAAAGGAGCAAGAGTTGTTTCAAGGCTCTTTATATAGGGATGCAGAGGCGGATTTGCTGTGAAGCTAATGAAGCTTCGGGGACCCTTGCATACAAGGGTCTCTTCCAAGGCCCTGAACTTCATTTTATATTCATTATTGTGTATGCTATTGCTTAAAGTGACTACTCTCAATTGTGTAAGCCGCAGGCTTGACACCAAGTGGACTCACCAGTGTACAAGTATCGAAGCCTTTTTAGCTTTGAAGAGCTCAGGGCCCTGAGGGTCAAGAAGGGGCAAAATATGAAGAATATTGAGGAATTATAAGCAGAGTCATGAATGAGTTTTCATCTTCAGAAATAAATTAAGAAGAAACTCCAAGTATAGAATGCAGAAGAGTGAAGGAGAGAGACAAGGTGGAAGTATGGAATAGAAACTCAGGGAGGAAGGTAGGATGCAAGCGAAACTATGAAAGAGAGGAATTGTATGTCCCCAGTCAATCTATACTGAATGCACTCTATGGCGGAAACTGAAAGATTGAAAGATATAAAAGCATGGGGGACAATTGCAGATACTAGAGACAGTGGGAGGAGAGTGGAAAATGAAAGAGGGTGAGAGGATGGGAATCAAGAGGAAAAAGAAAGAAGCAAAACGTTTAAGAGATACAAAATGGAAAATTATCTGCTAACGATAACATGGATGATAATAACTTTATCTGGACTAAAATTCAATGTATTCATGTTGGGGAATTTATTTTATAAGCTGTAATGATATACAGTGATTGAATACAAGAATAAATTAAAATTAAAACAAAAAAGAGAAAAAAGTTTAAAAATGTATGTTTAAAAGAGTTTGAGTAATAGAAAGTGACATGTGAGTGACATTCTACTTCATGCTTTCCTGGACCTTTTTTTAAATTTCACTAGAAACTAATTTGCAATCTCAAGCTTTAAAATGTAAATCTGGACATATTATCATGGATCCTTTTTACACTTATCCTGGATATGGCATTTTATGCCAAATTTAAGTGACATTTAATGTTTTTCATAAATAAAATAGAATTACAGAAAAGCCATACAATATGCTTCTAGCATATGAACCTCCTCTTCCTCCTCACTCTTTTTAAAAATTGTTTTAATTGGATCCATTTCAGCAGGCTTGCAAAATAACTGCTAAAAGGCTGAAGTTTAGATTATATTTATTTTAACAAGATTTTTAAATGTGTGCTTCAGTCTAGATCCTAAGGCAGTAGATAACAGATAATAAGGCATTCCCTGCAAGAATTTCAAAACAGATTAATAAAAACTGAAAAGATAGTTTTCCCTCACCTACATGGGAAAATACACATGAGGTTCAAGATGTACAGAAGAGACTTCCTATATAGAACTGTACCCTGAGTCTTACTGTTCCCATCGAAGGGGACAGGACATCCCTCCCACTCTCCCTTATGTTAGGAGAGAGAAAATTTAATGGTACCACTTGGAAAGCCTTCATATAAGTTCTTTGAGGTTGAGAGATACAAGAGTTAGAATCTAGCTCCTACTCAGGAAACCTAATAGGAAACAAGCTTGTTAAATGCTTTAGTGAGAGTGACAGCTGTGTGGCAGTTAGCTTGTATCCCCATCGTTTGTTCAAGGAAAGGGAGAGTCCTACTTGATAGGGCCAAGTGAAGGAGCAATGAGCACTCAATAGACCAAATCTGGAAGTGGATCGGTGTGTTTATAGTTGCTGCAGAAGCAAAAAACACAAACAAACAAACAAAAACAACAACGAACAAACAAAAACCAACCAGCTGGCACAGAGAAACTTTCATCCAGACCTAGAGAAGCATAGGTGACGAACTCCAGGGAAGTGACCATGAGAGAGACCTTAAATAAATACTTGCTAAGTCCAGGGAAGATGAAATCATCCTATTAGCCTAGTAAGAACTCCCTTGCCTCTCCTTTCTGCTCTGCTTCTTAGCTTTCTGCAACCTTGGCGAACTCAGACATCTTAGTTAACTAGATGGTGGAAGAGGTGGAGAAGTTTGCATAGAGAAGAAAGGAAGACAAGCAGTCTCCTAGCCCCTCTAAGCCAGTAGCCAGCTTTTGGTGGACCCTACTTTGAGAAGACAAGACAATAAACCCTTAAATCAAGGTTATAATTTTTATACAGAACTAAATGTTATAGGAGACTGAGTTTGCTATTAAAAGAAGGTAGCAGTACCTGCAGATGGTATGGAGGGTAAGGCTGCTGAATTTCACATGGACTCACGTGGTTTGAGTTCCAGACCTGGTGGCTTGAAAAACATACAGGTGCATGTGCATGTGCATGTGTGTGGAGAAGAAAGGATTATAGCCGGCCATTCCCCCTGGAGAGTGTTTTCTCACTTTTCCTGTCTCTCTCTCTTTCTCTTCATTGTGCACATGCCCAAAGGCAAAGCAAAACAAAACAATGAGGTAGAAATTAAGGGAACCCCCCCATTTTAACCCTTGGCTAGTGAACTGCTTCTACTGAATAAATTTTCAAGAGACAGGAGGAAAATAAAATGAAGGGGTTTTCTGATTACTTATGATTATCTAGCTTGCTCTAAGAAGTGCTTACAAACACCATGATACTTTTTATAGATTGCTTTTTCTCTGAATATATTTTATTTCATTGATTTAAAGAAAGATGTTCCAAGAATGTCACCCTAAGTGAAAATTTAATGGAAAATTAAAATTAAAAAATGAAGATTTAAAAAACTCTGAAACATCCAGTGGAAGATAGAAAACTAGAGAAAGAAATGTGTGATCTAATGGAGCAAGAGTTTGGCATTCAATTAACAAAGGAGAATTGTCACAATAAGCTATATGAGTTTCTTAGCTTGTGTGTCTGTGCATATCAGCACTTCCCAGACTAGAAAGCTGTTGAAGAACATGTAGAGTTTTGGAGCTAAATAATTGAAGAAGATTTTTAGTTTAAATATATTCTTCACTTTTTCAAATAATTTAATTAAAAAAAAAACCATAAAACATTTTCCTGTGAAGGTGATGCTCTAAAAGGCCAAAGGGCATTTATGTAAGTGCTGCTTGTTGCCACTGAATTGGCAAATGTTCAGTTTTTAGACTATGCATGGCAGAAATATGATAATTAAGTGCATTGCTCAAGAACTTGAATCACAACTCATTTCTTTTCTGTATGCAGTTATTCTCTCCTACAATGTACGAAACCTTAAGGGACCTGTCATATAAATATTTCTAAAGATCAGTCAATACCTGCAGCATTGTCATCCATCATTGCTGAACAAGTTCTGTTTTACACAGTAATCACATAAATCGAGTTACAAGAGATTATAATTCTTCAAGACACACCTCTTGGTCCTTGGCAAGGTCATAACTGTGCTGTGAGTCTGTTCTCCAAGATGACGTATGTCAAAGTATAAAGACTGGCATAGCCAAGAAACAAAAAATATAGACTAACAGATTCTAGAGTAAGTGATCTTACAAACACACCACCAATAAACAACCACAACAAAAAATAACTTCCAAATACAGTTTTAGGGTTTAGTTGACATTTGATGAGTTCTTATGAGGTCTACTGAATTTAGCATTGCATGTTTTCACACATAAAAAAACAAATTCTAGCCAGATATCAAACACAAGATTTAACCATTATTTGTGGTAGAATAGGAGAAGTGGATTAAAGGTTATATTATTGGACCAGTAAGTGATATGGAGGGTAAGGCATCTGGGTCTCACAGGGCCGACTGTGTGGCTTGAATCTTGGACCAGCAGCTTGAAAAGCATGCCAGGTACCTGTTGGTGCAAACCCATCCCAAATTTGGAGGGGAGTATGGAGGAGAAGGGATTGAGGCATAGACATTACTCTACGGGGTGGTTTCTCACTTTCCATCTCCCGTCTCTCTCCAGTGATCACATGCACCTTATAGCAAATTTAAAAACAAAGAAATAACAACAAAAAAAGTTATATTGTTTAATCACAGGCCTTAGCATTATAGATTGAATAATCTCAGTAACAACATTTAAGTCCATATTCATCATAACTCCCAGAAGGACATGTATTTTAGAAAAACAAAATTTATCAATGAAATGAAACAAAATATCAATTTATCTAATAAGTAAAATTTTGCATTTTTTGATAGTTGAATAAGTTAAAAATAATTTCAGTTTTATTTTGCTGTTGTTTATTTGATGGATTAGCTTGTTTTGTTATTTTTTTGGATTGAATCACCTTGGGTATTTAAGGTTTTCAACTATCTGGTTCAGACAATTTTTGTTGCTGTTGTTGTTGTTTTGAAAGAACTTCAATAAAGTAAAAATATCAAGTATCTGGGAATTTTTCTTCCTTTTTTAAAAAATTCAAACAGTGCATGTGCATACATGTGGGGCAGAGAGAGAGAGAGAGAGAGAGAGAGAGAGAGAGAGAAACACCCCCTCCATATCCCCAAGACTTAGTCACACCAAAATCCTGTTTCAATAGTCCTCCAGTCCATGAGGATCCTGGGTATGTGTGTACACACACCTAGCATACTTTCAGGCTAACCAGGCCAGGGACTAGAACCTTCTTTGGTTTGTGGCTTCCAGGTCCACACTCTGATTTGCTACTGACTGTACCACAGAGGCTGGGCTACCTGAGAATTTCTAACACTACAAATTCTGACAACCCTTAAGAATTTTGCAAGACTGTCCCAATAATGAGAGAACATCAAGTTAGAGGACCCCAGGTACTTTATTATATCCTAATTAAAGAAAATAGCAGGCACCTTTACAATAGCTATGAAGGGGGCCAGCGGGTGGCTAGTGATTAAGGATCTCACATGACCAACTCTGCAATTTGAGTCCCAGACCTGGTGTCTTAAAAAGCATGCCAGGTACATGTGTATGTGTGTGTGTGTGTGAGTGTCTGCTCAAAATCTCAAGAGAATGAGAAGGGACTGTGGCCATCCCCCCTTGGGAGGTGATTTCTCACTCTCCTTCTCTCTTCTCTCTTGCAAGTGCACACTCCTGGTGGTAAAAATCTAAAAGAAAAAAAAAATTGTGAAAGTAGAAAGTGTACAATGAGATAATGAGATGAAAACAGCATTTATTTATGTTAAGAGATAATTGGTGAAGATGTTGTGTGAGATCCACTTTGTACTTACTGCTGCCCTTCTTTGCTGGAGTTTGGTAAATACCCAGTCATTTCCCAATTCTGACCCATCTTTCTGTCCAAATACAAACTTCTTGACTCACACCAAATATTACAAAAAATGCAGATTAGAAACAATCTCTGATCTTGGAGAATAGTTTCTAGTTTAGAAATGGGAATTATAAGGAGATACCTGGAGCAATAAAATTTTGGATACTGAAAAAGCCCATATACAAAACATAATTTTATGAAACTGTGAACATAATCCAGTATTGACTTAAGTGATCGTTCTCACTCTCTTTCTTTTTCATCTCTCACTACTGTATTTAATTTTTTGATCATTCGGTATGTGTTAGGTACCTAGTGGTAGGACAGAGGTGGTAGTAAAGTTAATCAGATAGGAACAAACTCTCATTGTACTATTGATGATGAAAATAAGGAAAATATACATGGCTTTCTCCTTATTTTGAAACTTTAAATTAACTGGCTAATATAAAGTATTTATTATGTGTTTATTAATTGAGCTATAATTTATTTACAATAAAACACACTAATATATTTTTGAATACTCATTAATTTTCATAAGTCTGTTAAGAGCCAGCTTTGTAAAGTTACCCCTATCAGAGAATCCATTTAAATATAACTCAGTATATAATGAGGTTTTCTTCCCTTTGCTTCAGCTGAATATTTAGCATTATAGAAACTTGACAGGTTAGGCAATTAGAATATAATTTATGATATAAGGTTTATGCGGATGAACTGCTTCCTGCCCATAATTTTGAATGCAAGTCAAATCATAGATTTCTTATGCTAGTCCGGGAGAAAAATTTCCTATGAACTGAATAGCATAATACATTAAGAGTTTTACTTATATTTTCAACTGACCATGCTAAAATAATATGTACTACAATTCATTTGGCCTCTTTAAAAATGATTAACAAAACATATAACTGCTCTACATTGGTCAGCCTAATCCTAATGGATAATATTTATTTCTTGGGGATGAACATGTACATGCTCAGATTTTCACAGTGCCTGTTAATATATTGCCATCATTTGGTATGTTAAACATTCTTCCTTTAGCCTGTGGGAGCTATTGTGCTTTCTAATGTGCCTATTTCAATGAAAGTGTTACCTGATACTTGAAAATGTTGGCAAATGGATATCTCTTTGAAGTGACATCAAATAAAGACCAATTTGACAAAATGCAAGAATTATTATTAAAAGCATTTTGCTTCCTCTACTCTTCTTCTATTACTTCCTTTTTTTTTTTTTTTTTTTTTTTTTTTTTAGAGAGATTTTTACTATAGGGCACATACGCTCACCAGAGAGACAGAAAATGAGAAATCACCCACCAGGGATGATAGCTATGTCTCAATCCCTTCTCCATTCTTCTCTCTCCCTTCTCCATTATTCTCTCAGGATTTGGGGGATGCACATGCACGTGCCCAGTCTAAGATCCAAGCCGCCAAGTCTGGGACTTGAACTGCCCGTTGACAATGAGGGAGTCCAGCGACTTAGCCATTATGCCATCTACTGGTCTCTCCTATTACTTCTTTAAAAGCCTGCTTTTGAAATCTGTACCATTTTGTGTCAGAGGCTGCTAGGTGTCCTTTCATATCCATACTCCTTTTCCTCTACAAGAATGATACAAAACATTCAGTCTTGCCTGAGTGCTTACATTCATTTGAAGTAAAACTACTTTCTTGGCTTATTTGGTTAAGTGTGGTCATGTGATAAATTTAGGTCAATAACATGCTATTGGAAATGTCTGTTGTCAGCTTCTGGGACCCTATTACAATGTAGCAATGCGGCAGCATTTACCACTGTTTTGGTGGTGGTTGTCCTTTTCCCCATCTTGCTGAACCGACCCTGAGTGTAATGGTTAGAGTTATATTTGCCACACTCAAACACGAGAACATTGGCTATACTCATGGGTAGTCAAGCAGATGGCTAGAAGGTGCATGAGTTCCTGAACACTTTGCCTACCAAACCTCAATTACTTCCTGATACAAGGATATAAAGCTCTTATCCTTTTTAATGCCTGTTAGCATAATCTTAACTTAAATAAACATGTAAACTTAATCTTTTGAAATACAACTCATTAACTCTTACCTCGTTAAGTGTTCTATGGACTTAACCTCTTTCGGAGAGTGTTCCAAGACAAAGCGATATCACATACGTGCCTCTAAGAATATTTAATTTTCCAACTGTGCTGTATCATCTCCAAAAGATTTTTAACGGCAAGACAATCTCTTAAAATATGTATCTTAAGAAAGAGGTGTTGGGATATGTCTGGCAACTAATACTAATGCAACTATAGAGCTCATGATAGCATTAGGTGTTCTTATTATTTTTTTATCACTAAATGTTAGCAGTAGCCTTTATTTTTACTTCACATTTCAGTCTATTTAACAAAGAGAATGATTAATCAGTATTTTTGCATGCTACACATAACACTTAGCAGAGAAAGGATATTATTATAGTCTCAAATATATGACAGTTCTTGTAAATTATCTTTATCTTAAAGAGAAAGCCAGACAAATTCAAATTCCATCATCATCATTAAGCCAGATTAATATCTTTTCATAGGGTTGGATAATGAGTTTTATGCACTAAAACAAGCTTCAGAGGTAATACAAGCTATACTAGATAATACAGGATGTGTATACATATTACCTGCAATTCCAACTCTGGAGAAGTTAGTATCTTAAAGGAAAGGGAAGACAAGCTAATTTGCAACACAAACCAAAGTAAGATACTTACTAAAAAGTACAAGACATTTAGGGAAGAGAAAGATCACAGTCAGGGAGCAGAGATTAGAGAGAACTTTAAAAAGTAAATGACAATAGCATATTGGAGCACCTTGAAGTCAATTTAAAATATGTGGCCTTCTCACCTGACACTGACTGTGGTCTCCCTTAAACTAAGGACAACAGAGTACAAAAAGAGCTTGAAATCTACCAACAGGGGGCCAGCAGATGACATAATGGTTACATTGCTGAACTCCCATATAGTTGAGCACAGTTCAAGTCCCAGGCCTGATGGTTTAAAACTCAAAAGGTTCGAGTCCTGGACTGGGCAGCTTAAAACTCAATATCAGGTGCACGTGCATTCTCCAAGAGGAATGGAGGAGAAGGGATTGCAGTTGATTTCTCACAGTCTGTCTCTCTGTCTCTCCGGTGAGCACACATACTCTATAGCAAAATCCTTTAAAAAAAATCTACCAACAGGTCACATCTAATAGATACTAGCCCTTCTTCAGAGTCTATCAAGGCAACTTCTTCAGGGAGAGTGTCACGGTTTAGTGATAGCTTTTGTTCAGAAAGATTTCTGAAAAAGAGTGGATCCTTCTATCTCCTCTTACTAAACTTCTGTTTCAAACAACCATTCATCTTGTTCTCTTGCTTTCAACAAGTTTTGATAATGGTTCATCTTGTATTAATTCTGAATGTACTTGTCTACAGGGACCTGTTCTTTATATGATTCTACCTGTTTCTTGGGTTAGTTCAGTTCCCTTCCAGCATTTGTTCAAGTCACATGCTTGCTGCCTGTTCCTGCTATGCTGCCTGTTAAATAACCATAAGGTAGATAAATATTATACTTCTTCAAAACCTTCCTGCTGTCTTACATTAAAACAGAATTACTGGGCTAACCCATAGTGTCATGCTTAAGGTGACTGGATTCCCCATGGCTGACTGCAGTTTGAGTCTCAGACCCAGTGGCTGAAAAAACGCATGTGTGCATGAATGCCTAGAGTCTCAAAAGGAGAACTGGAGGAAAAGAGATTGCAACCTGACCATTCCTCATGGAGGTTGCTTTCTCATTTTCTTTCTCTCTCTTTTTTCCTCTATTGCAAGTATGCACACCCTCTGGCAACATTTTTAAAATATAATAAAACAGAATGACTATTTTTGACACCTCACTTTTGCATAACTCATGCCAGTACTAACCCTAAGGTGAGTGGAACAGAGATGGGTGGTATATTTGAACATATATTCCAATAATTCACTTCCCAAGCTTGGCCTCAGTTAGAATAAGTGAACATAGATTCTCTGAGTAATTTTTCATCGATGAAGTTCAGGAAAAATAGACTCTCAACTGAGGACCTACCTGTGACAAATTTAAAATGGTAACTTTCTACATTTTCTTTTCCTTCCTGGAGATGGGAGAAAGTTAATGGCATTAAAATGCATTAGGTTGATCAGCCATTATGCTAATGCACAACCTACATAGTTCCAGGTCACTAACATCACAGCCCCAACTTTCTTGATTGAAAGGAACACAGTGACCTGGGCAAATTCGTTTGACAGGCTTGGTCCTTATCTCACAACGATAAAGCAGGTCTCATCCAAGAGCTGGATCCTACTGAATTGGGGTACTATGTTGTCATTCTTATCCTGCTTTAAAATATCAAAGAGTAGATTGTTAATAGCTTTTTTTTTTTTAATGGAAGGTTTTATCTCATTAGTTTTAAAAACATTGCTTAAAAACAACCCACATTATCTACTGCTTAGAGAACAGGCTTAAATGTTACTGCTTATAAAATGCTACAGGTTAATATGGCTCTGGAGAAAAAAGAAAACTAGCACTTTTCAACGATTTGATTATATTTTCAAAGCGTCTATTTATTTCAGCAGCTTTATTATTACTAATGCACATGATTTCAGGGGACTAGAGAGAAGCCGAATTTAAATAACCACTTGTGGCAACACAGCACCAATTATACACTCCATGGCTATTTATGTCCTCTGGTGATCAACTAGCAGTGGGAAATAAAATTGACAACACACTGGTACAATCACAATTATGGGTCAAACTTCAACAAGCCTGTTTAAAAGGTTCTATTAGGTCCTACTTGATATACTGATTTACATATATTTTGACTATTCCCAGACATGTTATCCACTTTAAAATGCTGTGATATAATCATTTCCCATAAAAATGCATTAGTCAAGAGCATGAAAAATAAAATAACATGCTACGCACACAAATATCTACAGGATTTAAATTGCCTTAGAACACATCTCCAACCATATTTTAACAGATTAAAATATGATTTGGATTCCACAGCAGGGCTATTGAGTAGAGAATTTGAATATTTTTAGAATTGTTTTAAATGAGCCTTTTCTCAAAGCATTAATGTCTTTTTAAGGTAAACAGGAACTGTGTCCATAGGACCTGAAATGCCTTTCTAGACTGGCTCACATCTTATCTAACTGTTCCTATCCTTCATGTTAGTCTGAGCTAAATATTGTGTTTTCAGGTGATTTATCTCTTTGCTAGAACCACGACACTTCTATAATGCTTTCTAAATATTGCTAGTATAAAGACATATTTTAATGCAAAATATTTTTAAATAATCATTTCTTTATATGGGGCCAGGAGGAGGTTCAACAGTAATGTAACATTCTGCAAGGCTGACCCACATCTGAAGATTCTATGTTGGCATCTGGAGAACTCCCTGGATGTGCCAGGCAGGCACATGCCCATGATCTGAGGCTGGCTGGGGCTGGGGTGGATCACAGCATCAAGACCCTGTTGGGGACAGACTCTCTCTGTCTCTATCTCTGTCTCTGTAGCTTATGGAAGAAATGCACTTTAAAAAATACAAATCGTTGCCTTTTAAACATGATGTTAAATGAGTGGGACCAGTGGTCTTATAAAAGGGGACTCAAAGAATTGACTTAGCCTTCTACCAGGAGAAAATAGCTGTAGAAGATGCCATCTATAAACCAGCAGGCCTTCGCCAGGTAATGAATCTGCTGGTAACTTGATCTTGGACTACATCATCTCCAGCATTGTGAAAAATAAATTTCCATTTTTTAATAAACTATCCAGTTTTTGATATTCTTGTTATGATCACCCAACAGACTGAAATCTATATGTATGTGCATATGTGTATATTCACAATACTGAATACCATGTTGAAGACAATGGTTCAGTGGGAAAATGGTATCAAGTTTTGGCATGATACATGTAAGCTCTTCTAAATAATATCAAGAAAATTGGAACCAGCCGAAAGTGTGATGATTATGTTGCTGGACTCCCACATGATCAACCATGGTTTGAGTCCTGGACCTGGTAGCTTCAAACTCATGCCTGACACGTGTACATGCATGCCCAAAACCCAGAGGAGAGAATGGAGGAGAAGGGATTGTGGCATGGCTATCCCTGCCGGAGAGTGATCTCTCATTTTCTCTCTCTCTCCCTCTCTCTCTCTCCAGTGAGCACACATGCCCTATAACAAAAACCTCTCTAATGAAAAGAAAAAAATGAAAAAAAATTATCTATCCTGAGACTTTTTTGCTAAATGACATCTTGTTATGACTTTATGTGCTATAGAGAATATATATTTTTTGGTGTGTGTGGTTTTTTATTTTTGACTATTCTATTTCACAGGAATGAGTAAAGATATGAATTAGTGTTCTTAGATCTAGAGAAATAAATTGCTTCCTTTTTGATCGATGACCATGAAATCGTGCGGTCAGGCAAATACTGATGTCTGGAATCAGCTTAGGCAAGTCACAGAGAAGACATTTTTTCATTTGGATACATGGAATTGTAACTTCTTGTGTGTGTGACACTACTCATGAAAAGTTTGATTAGACATGAATTAAATGACCAGTGATTTAAATGAAAAGTTCTATTGTTAACGTGAAGTCTCTAAACACAGTAGGTATTTTATTAAAACTTAATAAGTCATAATTGTTATATTGGAATTACTTACATTAATGGCTATAATCACATAAAGAAGTGTTAGCCTTTTTGAATATCCCTTAATTGCTTCTAAAATTTTAGATACAGGAAATAAGAATTAAATACAAAATAAAAATAAAAAGATATCAAGTCCCGATAACTCATATTTTGAATGACTTAATGTATTTATAACACTTAAAATAAATCTGCAAATGTTTGGCTAAGGTTTGATATTGTTCTTATGATTTAAACACTTAGAATATGCCTCTATTTCCTGGGAACTCTACAAAGATTTTGCTCTCGTATGTGACAGGAATATGGGCCAGTATCTCTACAGGTCTGGAACAAACCTGTTTTTATAATTTTTAATTTAATTTTATTTATTATTATCATAATTTTTATATTGCATTGAATAGCATATATCTTTACAGTGTATTACATTTCTTTTTCCAGCACAATTACCATACAGATTAGTCAAGACAAAAACATTACTATCCACATCATCACCATCAAATAGCTTTTCATCTCTTTTTTTTCAGATTATTATTATTATTTATTCTCTTTATTTTTATTTATTTTTTATTATACCTTTTTTCTTTTATTTTTTTCATTTCATTTTCTTCCATACATTCAATCACATTATTATTTGCCTTACAAAATGGATATTTCAACAGGTGGAACAAACCTTTTTAACATAGTTCTATGAGAAAAAGAAATCTTTTGGTTGTATCAGGCTACCAAGCATAATGTGTTATTATTTCAAATGAAATAAGAAGTTTTCTATAGTGCTGGAAACGCTTTATGATATTTGAATGCCTGTGAACAGACACGTGCACTGCTGCTGTGGGAATAACCAGGTCCATAGAGGGCACCCGATAACTATCAGCCTCGTAATGAACTGACACCTTTTCATTGGAAGAAACATAGTCTCACTCATTAGGAATGTTTTCTTCTTTCTCATGGTGTAGACAACCGGTGAACTCAACCCTTGGTTTGTGCTATGTGTTCATGTTTCTTGCATGTGATTCAGGATTGAACAGTGATAAACCAAACTGATGAAAAGTCTCTGCTAATTTTTGAACATTTGGGAGTGTTTAATTATTCTTATGTTAAAAACATATGGGTGGTAGGTTTTCTTTTTCATGTCTCAACAATGTGAGGATCTGGTAGTTCTTCAATCACCTGATCTTTTTTTTTTCTCTTTTTGGAGAGGTTTTTGCTATAGGGCACATGCGCTTGCCAGAAAGACAGAGAGAGACAGAGAGACAGAAAGCAAGAAATCACACCCCAGGGCGATGGCCATGCCGCAATCCCTTCTCCATTCTCCTCTTGGGATCATGGACATGCACACACACACACCTGGCGTGAGTTTAAGCCAATGGGTCTAGGACTCAAATCGCAGTCGACTACATAGGAGTCCAGCAACATAGCCATTACGCTAACTGCTGGTCCCTTCAATCACCTGATCTTGATCACCCACTAAGCATTCATTCACTAAGTCCCTCTTTTATGGTTTGAAGTTGTGGCCTGCTGACAGGTCCTTTCTTCATTCTTTTTCTGAACTTCGCTATAACTTCAGCACTCAGAGGACAGATCTGTGCACTTTAACGGAGATTTTGCACCAGGTGCTGATGACTAATGCAAAACAGGGGGAAAAATATTGTTTCCTGAGTGATTCACATGTGTTTTATGAAAATATTTCATTCATCCAGGCACTCCCAGTCGCCTTTGTGGAGGTGAGCACATTTGCAGTCTCCTAAGGAGTGCTTCAGGTATTAAGTAGAGCCCCACACGTTTGGCATAAAAGCCAATCTGCACGTTAGATTTTATGTGATGTGCTGGTGCTGCTTAACTTGTGGCCTGCATTCGGAGTATCTTGACTATTTATGTGCCCTGTGCTCCTTTGGTTTTGGTGTATCTATGTATTTCTTCTCTGAATAAGATTCTGAAATGCATGTAATAAAATTTAGAGAAAAACAAAACAAAAGAACACTAATGATAATATGTAGTTACACACTTATTACTACTTGAGGGATCTTTGCTATAGGGTGCGTGTGCTCACTAGAGAGATAGAGAGAGACAGTAAATGAGAAATCACCCTCCTAGGTAGGGGTGATGGCCCTGCCACAACCTCTTCTCCTCCATTCTCCTCTTGGGACTTTGGGCACACATGCACACACAGCTGATCGTTGAGTTTCAAGCCTGCTGATCCAGAACTCAAACTGTAGTCAGCCATGTGGGAGTCAGCAATGTAACCATTATGCCATCGGTTGGTCTCAAACTTATTACTTTTTAGATTATTTATTTCTTCCATGAGCAAGAGAGACAGAGAAAAAGAGACTGTAATCCCAATAGGACATGGACTCCATATTCCTCATCCCTAGGATTTTGTCAGCCCCAGATCATGGCTAAGTGTGCCTGGTATATTCAGAGCTTGGAACAGTCACGTGTGGGATTGTCTCATGGAATATTATGTTTTTAGTGTGGTACCACCTTCAGGCCTCACACAAATTTAGGACAAAATTTCTTCATCGTTTAATTACATAATAAGTTCTCATATTGGGTCTATAACTACCTGTATCAGAAACCTGCGATCCTTAAAGACATTTGCAACTTCTTTAAGATGGTACAATGACATAATAGTATGATCATATCACTGTGTTTGTTGCCTATATGCTTAACTGAGGGAGATGCTAAATATCAAGATCTTAGGGAAAATGTAATTGTGATTTTGGATCCATCTAAGTTCATGAATAGCTGAATATTACTGAAATTTCTGATTCTTGTGAGTAATACATTCCAGCCCAGATTGCCCTCAGGTCTGGAGTTATAAGGCAGACATTCTGTTAGCCCTCTCTGGGATCAGACTCCCAGGCTATTCTGACAAAGAATAGATTCTGAGCCTAGTTGAGTAAGAGTGCTTTTTTATTTATAGGGTGACACTATAACTTGCCCCATTCTCTGTCTTCTTTTTTTACTATATCTGGCTGGTCTACCTATAATGATAGGTGTTAGAGCAACATTTCCAAAATATTTTCATAAATCCCCTGTATGTATGCCACAATTACCATAAAGCATCCACAATAGAAGTATATATAATCCTCCCTAAGGTCTTAGGTTTACAGGACTACATATTTATTACTTCAAATCTCAGATACTCCTTCTATGTCTCTAGTGATGGGGCATAAAGTCTAGTGTTTTCTTTATGTAAAATAACACCACTGCAAGATTAACTCTGCTTTTGATAAGGACATGATTGAGTGAGGAATAGCAACTGAAATGAATGCATTTTAATCTTTATAGAAGTCACTGTAAATGCAATATGGAAAAAAATAACTTTGCTGAATGTGCCTTTGTCAGCAAGTTGGACAATCCATTGGGGACAGAGGGAGGAGCTCTTTGTAATGATGTAGAATGTCTGCAGGATGTCTTGTTTATTTACAGCACATTGTGGTGATGACTTTGTAATTTCAGGTGGATGGTCATGGCTTACTTTTATAATTTTGTCAATTGCCTGAATGCCTACATATCAAAAGTAAGGGGAAAAAATTCACTAATGGAATAATTGAACTAATTTTCTGTTAAACTAATTAATCTCTAATTTGTATACTAAATATATACAGTATGTAATATTAATATATTATACATAATTTATAGGGGCCAGCAGGTGGTGTGGTGGTGAAGTTACTGGATCAATATGGGTAACTCTGGGGTTTGAGACCTGGACTCTATGGCTTGAGAAACATGCCAGGCATATGTGCATATGTGCCCAACATACCGAGAGGAGAATGGAGGAGAAGGGATTGCAGTGCAGTCATCCCTCAGGGTGTGATTTCTCACTTGCCCTCCCTCTGTCTCTCTCCCAAACCAATGCACATGGCCAATGACAAAAATCTATAGTAAATATATAAAAACAAAAATAAAATATACTTTATACCTTTATCTTATTTATAAATATAACAAGTAAAAAAATTCACTTGTAGAGTTTTAATAAGACTAATCTGTAGGTATACAGGTCATTTGTACTATGGATGAATTAATTCCTATTCATGCTGCATGCTTTAGATGTGATGTATTAGTTAAACAAATATAAACTAATCCAAATAAAGATATAGAATTATTTTGGCCTGTTTAATATACAGAATATTAATACATATGCAAAAAACCCTGAGTTTATTTCTAGCAGAGTGGTAATTTTAATCAGGACACTTGTTAACATTTAGCTATAACTGTTGATTTATCCTAATGATCTAACATACCATAGTCCCAAATGGTAAGGGAAAATTGGACAGATTACTTAACAGAACTTATTGAAGACATGCTTGTATTTTTTAACTGTTTACAAAATATACTTTGAGTTTAATGAACATGTTAGAAGTTTAAACTAAGTCAAAATTGATTATGCTAGTTTTTTGTGTATATTACTTCTATTTAAAGGAAAAGGATTTTTCATTTATTTTTTGAAATAAGGATAAATGGACCAAAAATACTGTTCATAAAAGGAGACATGGAATTAGTAAATATGCATGAAGTAAGTTAAATAAAAAGAATGGGTCTAAGTTTATTTTTCCAAAGCAAAATCCTATTTTATTTTGTTATTTTAATTAAAAAAAAATGTTTTCCCAGAAGACCTGTGCACTTGCTGGAAAGAGACAAGGGAAAGAAAGAGAGGCAAAGTGCAAAAGCATCTCCATGTGGGATGTCATGTGTCAATCCCTACTCCTTAATTTCTCCCTCCTTTTGGGACTTTGGGTACACACACACATACTTAAGTGTTTTTCAAGCCACTAGGTCCAGGGTCTGAACTGTGCTGTCAGCCAGGGCATACAACTCCCTTAACCACCATGCTACCAGCTGACTTTTTAATTTTTCAATAATATTATCTTTTATAAACATTTGAACAATAAAATATACTCTTAATACTTTTATAAAAATAGCCACTGTTACTACTTTCCTGGTCTTTTGCTTATTACATATCTTATACGAATATTTTCATAATGAAGAATTAATTTTGAATTTGATTTTTACTTCTTATATAGAATCTTCGGCTCTTTTCCATATTCTCTGAAAGACAGCTGAGGTGCAGTCTGGACAGTGAGAAGAGCTGTGATTTCAGGATTTCGTTGTCTTCTCTTTTCAAGAGTATTAGACATAAAGATGGTGATGCTTTCCAAATACAGATACGTTCTTACCAAATGACCTTTATCCCTTACCAAGCAACCTGCTACCCGTATGGGAGGGGAGGATTTGGGGAAACCACATATGGTCACTGCGTTTAGAAACTCCTGCCTAGGTAGAGACACAAGCAGAGAAGGGCAGGACCAAACTTAGATCCTTCCCAGGCTCAGGACATTACTGACTGACAAGACACCTACACAAGAAGCCTTTGGTCTATGACATTCAGTGACAATGGTGTTTAATATTATGTGTTCATTAAGGTTGAAGTATACATCATGACATTTCTGTTCATCCCGATAATTTCAAGCTAATTGTTGATTTGTCATGTATTTTTCGTCTGTATCCTGGATTATACCTTGATTAAATTGAAAAAATTATTCTGTGTACTATAGAATCGGTCCTGTTTCCTCACCTTTTTGTACACTGGTGATAACCAATGGGTTTTCTTCTCTCTCTTCTCTTCAGCCCCTTACCCTTCTTCATTCCCATCCCCAATTCCTCTTTTTCTTTTCTCTTTCCCTCCCTTCATTTTCCTAAATGTCCATTTCAAAAACAGTTGTTCATTTTCTCCTATCTTGGGCTTTGGTGTTTAGCTGGACCTAGAAGAGTTTAGCTCAGTTTCTGATATCAAAATTGTTGCTTGACCCAATAATAAGGATATCTTTTTCTTTTTTTTTTCTTTTTTTTTTCCATTTATTTAAAGAATATTCCTGATTTCTAGTAAGAGCCATAGGCCTATTTGGCAAGAAGGCCAAACCTGTTGAAATTTAATTTATAGAATGCGGATGCCAGGCGTTAGTGAGAGCCTGGCAGAATCACAAGAGTGCCCCTGTGCTGTGCTTTTCACATCGGCTTCCAGTAGCTTAGCATATTGATTTTACAATTTATGGCTTTCAAAGCCATTTGCAGCCTTGATCCTTCTTATAGTTCCAATTTGCTTATGTCAGTCAAGAGTACCGAAATTGTTCCACGGCGGCATGTTGCCTTTGTAGCTCTGATTTTTTAATAGTCCAATTCATTTAAACTGGGATTGAAAGCTAACATTGATTTTCCTTTTTAATGTTGTGCATTCCTCAAGTTCTAGTCCCATATATTTTAAGCTTATTATATATGTTTAAAAGGACAGTTTTGGTAGGGAGTGGTAGTTTTCAAATTCCCCTTGCATTGTCTCGATTACTCTAACTGATTCTAATTAGATAACTATCTAAACTAGAAAAAAAAAAGACAATAATAAGTGAGCCAAGTAGAGAAAGAGCCCTGGATTTCTCACTATACAGCATGGCAATGATAACTCATTCCTTTCATTTTCATTTCGATTTTTCTTTTTTTCCTGGATCTGGAGTATATAAATCTACATCCTAAAGTAAACCTCGGTCTTCTTTTGTACCCTGTTTGTTTGGATAACTGTTCCTTCTTTTAACTTTCAATCTTCCTTTTAACTTTCAATTTTCCTTACCTTCGCTCTTTATCTTCAGAGCACTCTGGTATCGACAATTCTCAAATTTTTCTAAGGTTCTGCAGCAAGGATCGCCTCAGATCCTTTTGCTTCCTACCTTCTGCGGGCTCAGGTTTCACTGTTTTCTGCTCTAAGTCAGCTACCATTCCTTCTTGCACTCTTTAGCCTCTACAGTTTCTATTTTCCTCCCATTCTCTTTGATGACCCTTGTTTTATGCTTTTTAAAATTAATTTTATTATAACTTTGGTGGGCCTTCATGATAGAGTGGAGTTATGTGTTTTTATAGGATAGTTCCTTTGAGTGTTCTCCTTGGTTCAAATTATGAAGTTCATGGGAATTTGATACTAACCAGGGAAATAAGCAGTTTCTGCATCTCAACTACCGAGAACAATGAAATGTATTGAGATTCATGATATACTTGTCAAATGTCTAGAAATACTATTCTATATCTTATGTATCTAATTTTTCTTTTATTTTTCTTCTTTTTGAAAGGTTTTTGCTATAGGGTGCATGCACTCACCAAAAAGACAGAGAGAAACAAAGAGACAGAAATCGAGAAATCATCCCCCAGGGGGCATAGCCATGCTGCAATCCCTTCTCCTCCGTTCTCCTCTTGGGATCGTGGGCACAAACGCACACGCACCCGGTGTGAATTTAAGCCACCAGGTCCAGAACTTGAACCACAGTCGACTACATGGGAGTCCAGTGACATCGCCATTACACCAACTGCTGTCCCTAATTTTTATTCTTAAAAGTTCAGCACAATCAGTTTTTCATTCACTAGATGTTGAAATTGTTTCCTTCATATTCAGCAGTACCTTCTAATTTTTAAGAGAGATTTTTGCTATAGAGCATATATATGCACTTGCTGGAGAGATACAGAAAGAAAGAGAAATCACTCCCTAGGGAGAATGGCCATGCTGCAATCCCTTTATCTTCCATTCTCTTCTTGGGATTTTGGGCATGCATGCACATATGCCTAGCATGAGTTTCAAGCTGCTGGTTCTGGGACTCAAACTGAGGTTGGCCATGCTAGACTTCAACGACATAACCATTATGCTATATGCTAGATCCAAGTAGTATCTCCTAATTTTTACCATCTAAAACTTACCCATTGAATGGCTCTACAATATTATATTATATATTTTTGTTGTTATTTTTATTGCCAGATGATGTAGAGAGACACAGAGAGAAGACTAGGGAGAAAACACCCTCCAATGAGCATGGCCTTGGTGCAATTTATTCTCCTTCATTTCCTCATTCTTTTCATATTTGGGATGGACACACACACACAACACGTCTACATTTTCAAGCCACTGGGCCAGGATTCAAATCATGGTCAGCCATGGAGTATCCCACTCCCTAACTGCAAGACTACCAGGTTGGCCCTCTAGGATGTTTTCTAGTTCAGTTTCTTTCTTCCACTATTTCTGCCCTGGGTTCCTTGGATACTGCATGCTTCTGACATTCTTCTTTTCACTTGCATGAGCCATCTCAGTCACTGCTGCAACAAGTATTTCCATCTTTCTCTAAATGCAGATATTACTAATAAGCTCTGTATTTTTAGCTTCCTATTCCTCTTTTCAGACAACTCAGATACTTCAACTGTCTTATAAATCATTTTCATACAAATCATGGCTTACCTGTCTACCTCTGACCCTTGAAAAAGTGAAGGAATCCAGATTCCCACTGCAGTTGCCAATTGAGCTTTCTTCCTGGCTGTCATTCTAGTTTCTCGAACTTGACAGGTACAAACTCTAAATCACCCTGTTTCCCGTTTTGGTGTTTGGTTTTCAATATCCTTCCTGTTAAAAGCCACCTATCTTTCAATACTTGGTACCAAAGGCACATTTTAATTTTTGTCTTTATCTTGATTGCTAGAGAAGGTGCCACATGCACATGCCAGAGAATAAGACATAGATAGAGAAAACATCTCTGAGGGGTTGGTCATGCTTCAAGCCCTTCTCCCCCATTTTTCCATCCTGTCAGGATTTGGGACATGCACACACATGCCTGGCATGTTTTTCAAGCCACTGAGGCCAAGATTTAAACTATAATCACAATGTGGGATTCAACTGCCTTAATACTGCACCGTGGAGTTGGCCTGACTACAGTTTTTAAAGACTCTGATTGTCCCAGAGAGAACATCTAACTGAAGAGTTTTGAAGTATAATCCTTCATGCATAAAGTGTACAGCCTTTATGTAGAAAAGGCCTACAGCATCGTGATTAAGATTTCAAGTCAAGCTACCCTGAATTTTGTGTCCCAGCACTATCTCTGAGAAACTTTGAGAATGTTCTAAACTTACTTAACCTTGCCAAGCCTTGTTTTCTTGCCTGTAATATAAAAATAATTTCAAAGTCTATGAGAAAGAAGGGTCATGACTATGATCACGTGTAATATATGACACAGTTAATCATACACAAATTGTCACTATTTTCAGGATGTAAATCTTAGTGCTAGCAATGATCTTTGGCATTAAACATAAAATAAAAATGTTATACCACCAGATCCAAGATGGAATTTCAAACTAAAGGTATCATGAGCATGAAGCAAATACAGAGAAGGGAACATTTGTCCTTTAAAAAGACTTCCTATGCTGACCCTGTGACCTAGCAGTTAAGGTAGCTGGGTCTCACATGGCTGACTATACAGTTCAAATCCCAGCCCCCGATGCTTGAAAATCACACCAAAATACACTGAGCATGCCCAAAATCCTAGTTGAGGGAGAAATAGAGGAGACGGGGTTGTGGCATGACTATATCCCATTGTGGGGATGCTCTCTCCCTCTCCCTATCTCTCTACCTGCTTCTAACCAGCATATCTGTCCTCTGGCAAAAAACAAACAAAACAAAAAAACAGAACAACTTTCTGAGAGCCAGCTGTGATGGTGCGTGCTGGACACTGCTATTTGGCATTTGACGTGGGAGGCCTGGATTCAGTTCTGGCCCCCTGAAGAGTCAAGCACTGTTAGATGAACCTATAGTCCAGGCTACTCAGGAGCCTGAGGCAGAAGGATTACAGCATGATGAGACCCTGTCTTAAACACACACACACTTTCCTCAAAGTTGGCTGACCTTTCTCAAAACATAGCTGCAGGGAGTTGGGGCCGGTAGGTGGCGTGGTGGTTAAGGGCACTGGATATCCAAATGGGTGACCGTGGTTCGAGTCCCGGACCTGGCAGCTTGCTTTCTCACTTTTTCTCTTACTTTCACTCTGTCCGTCTCTTGTCAAATTAAAATAAATAAATAATAAAGTTAAATAAACAATATTTATTTTTAAAAAATGTCATTTAGTTGGATGCAAGGCCAGAGTGAAGAAAAGAAAGGAGAATTGATATTGGGGTAGGCAAGTCTACTTCTCTGCCTAAAGGACTATGGTAATGTCCAATCAGACCTACTGATATCAATTGTGTAGCTAAATCAATATACTCTATCTATCTATCTATCTATCATCTATCATCTATCTATCCTGTTTACCTCCAGGAGAAAAGTATCTATACCTAAATTTATGGAAAACTCTTAAACTATGGTGAAAGTATGATATTAAAGACTCCAAAGATTCATATTTAGAGTTAATCTTAGTAGTGTATGAACCTCAACATTTAGATACTATGTGGAATAGAAAATGTATATAGATGTGAAAAATTTATTTTGCCCAAAAAAGTAAAAAGCAAAATGCTCAGCTGTTGCAATGCAAGGGCTAGGACATCAATGCCAATGGCTCGGGCCACATGGGTGGCCTGTTTGGATTCCAGCCTAACTTGAGCAGGCAGGCACCATAGCAAGTGCCTATGACCCTGGCTAAGTCTGTGAGGCTGAGACAGAGGATCACAATGTAAAAATACTTTCTTTGAGGGCTAGCAGGTGTTGTGGTGGTGAAGGCACTGGGCTCCCACATGGCCAAAAGCAGTTCAAGTCCCGGACCCAGTGGTTTGAAACACACTGGATGCATGTGTATGCATGCCCAAAATCCCAAAACAAGAGTGGGTAAGAAGGAATTGTAGCATAACCATCTCCCTGGGGGTTGATTTCTCACTTTCTCTCTCTTATTCTCTCTCCAATGAGTGCATGTGCTCTAGTTTGAAACCCTAAAAACAAGAAAAAGAGAAAAAAAATTTTTTCTCTCTCTTTCTTTCTCTCTCTCTCTCACACAAGTGAAAAGAAAAAAAATTGGCTTATATATATCTAAGTTTCTCAGATACTGTTTTACAAGTATCCATAAAATGTCACAAAAAGTTTATTTTAAGGACCAGAAAGAACTCCAGACATACTTTCCTCATAAGTCAGGGATGGTATAAATTAGCCCAGAAAGAAAATTAAATCTGACATCAACTATAACAAATGCCTAAATATTACCAATTCATCATTTTAAAAAGTTAATTCATTTTATTTACAGAAAATGAGAGAAAAATAGCCATTCTTGACAGGATTTTGTCACACTCCAATCCTCACCCACTTTTCCAGCCAGCCAAGTTAATAGGTATATGTGCCTATATTCAGCACATTTCAGGTTACCTCAAGGTCTTCCATGTGGCTCCAGCATTGCAGAGAAGTACCTTACAACCTGGGCCACCATGGGTGGGACAAACTTACAAATTCCAGTTAAAAATTTATGTGTGCGTATACGCACACATATATTTTTAAAGAATTTTAAAATTAATTCCATTCCATTTGTTGTTATTATTATTTTAATTTGTCCAGAGAGGTAGAGAAAGGGAAAGTGAGAAAGCAAGCAGCTGAGTCTGGGACTCGAACCATGGTTGATATGGTAATACGTACAGTGCATTTAACCACCACACTACCTGCCGGCCCCTATATATATATATATATATATATATATATATATATATATATATAAAATTTTTTTTAATGAGATATTTTTGCTATAGAGCACATGCACATGCCAGAGACACAGAGAGAGACAGACAGACAGAAAGGGAGAAATTACCCCTTAGGGAGGATGGCCACACCACACTCCCTTCTCCTCTAGTCTCTTGGGACTTGGGGCATGCTTGCGCACATGCCCAGCATGAGTTTTAAACCATCAGGTTTGGGACTTGAACTGTGGTCAACTACGTGGGAGTCCAATGACATATTCATTATGCCATCTGCTGGTCTCAATATTTGTATACATATTTGAAACAAACCTACTATGAAAAAAATTAAATATACAAATGAGAGAAAAATAAAGCAAATCTTTCTAAAATGATCAATTAAACAGCTTATGTGATTTTTTCCTGCTTACTTCTCTCTCTAATTTTTCTGAAGTATTTTTAAAACAAATCCTTATATCATTTTACCAAAAACATATATTTTTAAAAGTAGAATTTAATTATTGACAATGTGTCTCTGTAATGTGTCTTCTAGAGGTTTAGCAATGTATTGATATATCAAAAGTTTTCAAATGATGCCTCCATCCAAAAGGAAAAACCCTGTGAATTTATAAATAGTATGTAATTTTTTTTTTGTGTGTGGGGGAGAGATTTTTGTGATAGGGTACATGTGCTAGCAGGAAAGACAGAGAGATGGAAAGTGAGAAATAACTCCTGAGGGGGAATGGTCACACTGCAATTCTCTATTCCCTTCTTGGGATTTTGGGCATGCACACACGTTCCTGGCATGAGTTTCAATCCACCGTGTCTAGGACTCAAACTGCAGTCAGCCATGTGGGAATCCAGTGACATAACCATTACACCACCTGCTGGTCCCTATTATGTAATTCTTATTATACAGGTTTTCCTGTACTGTAGACATCTGTAGGTCATAATGTTGAAAACTTTTTAGTATGGTGGAGGAAGAACAATTTTGCACATACGCAGACCTAATTATAGTTGATATTTAATTTATATGTCCAGTCACTAAGTGAAGTTGACCTCAATGGTAAAGTAATAATTTATTCTATAAAATGGAATTATTAATTTAAATAAACTTAAAGTGTATTTTATGAATAAAATTCTTGATAACTAAATACAGAAGTTTAAGATAATTTTTAAAAATTTTTATTTATTATTTTTTTAAGATTTTTATTTCATTTTATTTTATACATTCATTCACATTATTTAGCTTACAAAATGAATACTCCAACATGTGAACACTTCTACCTAGTTCAGTTGATAAAACTGTAAAATTATCTTCAACAGATAATACCACATTTCTTTGTCCTCTTAATGCTTTGCTACTCTATGTTTCTTTTAAATGTCCTTCTTCATACTCTACTCTTTCTCACACTTTATATCTGGTATTCACATCCATTTACTGTGTTTCTATATCCTTTAGTCAATCAGTTTCAGTCATAGAGTGTGGACACTCAGTATATATTAAGTGGGGACATACAATGTCTCTCTTTCATAGCCTGGTTTGCTTCCACTTTCTGTTAAAAGCCAGGGTCTTGTTGTTTTCTATGACTTAACAGTATTCCATAGAGTATATATGCCAAAGTTTTTCAGTCCATTCATCTGTTCCTGGACATTTGGGTTGGTTCCATGTCTTAGCAATTGTGAATAGTGCTGCAATAAACATTGATGTGCTAGTACTTTTCCCATTAAGAATACTTCTGTCCTCTGGGTAGATATCAAGGAGTGGAATTGCTGGATCATATGGTAGTTCTATATGTAGATTTTTGAAGATCTCCAAATTGTTCTTCACAGTGGCTGGACCAATCTACATTCCCACCAGCAGTGTAAGAGAGTTCCCTTTCACAACATCCTGCCAGCACTTAGCATTTTTTTTTTTTTTTTAATCTTAGTCTTTCTGACTGGGATTATTTCATTGTTGTTTTGATCTGCATTTCCCTTACATCCTTTGAGGGATGTTGTGCATTTTTTCATATGCCTTTGGGCTATTCATATGTCATCCTTAGAGAGTGGTTTTTCCAACTCATTCTTATCTTTTCTCAGAATAGCTGCTTGAGTTCCTTGTGTATTCTGGTTATCAGCCCCTTATCCGATGCATAGTTTACAAAAATATTATCCCTTTCTGAAAGCTTCCTTTATTCACAGTAATTACTATGTTTTTTGCCATGCAGAAATTTCTTAGTCTGATGTAATCCCACTCGTCTATTTTGGTGATTATCGACTGTGCTTTGGGAACTTATTTAAGAAAGTCTTTGGCTACCCTTGATTATTAAATCAGAAGTTTGTGTTTGGGGCAAGAGTTAGCCTTTGTCACAATCCCATTGCTACCATGTAATAATGGTTCACAAATTCCTTGTGTGACTGAGTATTCTAATTCTTTCTCTCTCTGCCTTATTTTTTTTTTTTTTTTTCAAGAGGGTGTGTGCACTGACCAGATGGAGAGAGAGAGAGAGAGAGAGAGAGAGAGAGTGAGAGAGAGAGAGAGAGAGAGGAAAAAGCATTCTTCATAGGGAATAGTCACTTTGCATTCCCTTCTGCTCCATCTCTACCTCCTTTCAGGATTTTGGGCATGCACACACACATGCCTGGTATTTTTCCCGAATCCTTAGTTCTGGACTTGAATGGCATGGTTAGCCATGTGGGATTTGGCTGCCATATCCACGAGGCCATGGAGCTGACCTCTTTTTCCTTTAGGGAAGAGGTGTTCATGTAGATCAAAGAGAAGACTCATAACACCAGAATATATCTAGTTTTTTACTTATATATTTTATGCATGACAGAAAGCATATGCACACGTGCTAGCAACTTCAACAGAGTCACACTCTGTGATCCATTTATCCCAGCCCTTCAGTTCTTCTTGATCTTGGACACATGTGCAAGAACTTGGTGTATTCTAGGCTGACCTGGAGATCTAAACCCACAGTCAGTCATGTGGCTTCCAGCACTGCAGTTCAGTTTGTTACCAACTGCATCACCAGTCTAGGCCAACCGGAATATATTAAAAAAAAAAAAAATTTCTTGGAACCAGCAGTTAGCGTAATGGCTATGTCGCTGGACTCCCACGTAGTCGACCGCGGTTCGCATCTCGGACCCAGTGGCTTAAAACTCACGCCAGGTGCGTGTGCGTGCGTGCCCAAGATCCCGAGAGGAGAATGGAGGAGAAGGGATTATAAAATAACTACTACTGACGATGAGCAGTTGGCATAATGTGCATGTGTGTGTGTGCCCAAGAACACAAGAGGAGAATGGAGGAGAAGGGATGGCAGCATGGCCATCCCCCCGGGGGGTGATTTCTCGCTTTCTGTCTCTCTGTCTTTCTGGTGAGTGCACGCGCCCTATAGCAAAAATATCTCCAAAACTAAGGAAAAAAAAAAAAAAAAAAAAACTACTACTGATAAATATTTTGAAGTTATAGGTTTATTTTAAGGAGTAAAAATTTTTTGTCGTAAAAGATATTTCCTTTTGTCCTCTGTAAGTCTGTATAAATATGCAACTTTACTTCCTTTTCAGTTTACAAAGTCACTATTTCATGAGCTGGCCCTGTAGGACAGTGGTTAAGGATGCCAGTTCTCACATGACCAATTGTGGTTTCAGTCTTGGCACTGCTGGCTTAAAAGACATGCTGAGTGCATGTGTGTTTGTGCCCCCAAATCCTGACAGGATGAAAAAAAGGAACTAAAAGGATTGTGCTGTGACTACACCTACTGCGGGTGAGGGGGTGTGCTTTCTTTCCTTTGCTCTCTGGCAAGCACATACAACCTTTGGCAATTAAAAAAAATTCTTAATCAAGCTAAACAAATACCCTTTAATCTGTGAGTTGAGAGAAAATCAGGGATTTGGGTGTTTGTTAATATACCTATTTTTTAAATATTAGGATAATTTTATAACACAAGCCAAACTTTCATAAACTTCCACATATTTTACACCTCAACCTATTTTTATACATATATATTATTAGTATTTTATTCAAGTATGCATATTGATGAAATTAATGTAGAGATATTAATGATCTCCTAAACCAGTAATTAAATGGAAATGTCTTTTATTATTATTATTCTAATTTAGTTTATACATTCAATCATTGTACAATGCTTTTTAGAACTACAAGAGTATATTCTATTAGAAATGTTAAGAAAAAAAAAAAAAACACATCAGGAATCCATTACATCTATTTATATTGTTTTCTAATAAACAGACACCACCAGAGCAGTGTATTAACGGAATATATTTTAAGCTTCTTAGGGAAAAAAGTTATAAGGTTTTGTTTCCTTTTGTTTTTAGTTGATGAAACTGTATGCTTGAAACCTCCCAACACATCTGCAATATGACAACCTTGAATTTTAAGTTGATATTGCCTGTAGTCAAGTGTGAGCCATGAATTTCAATACATTTGTTTCAATTGTTCCCTACAGCAAAGATGCACAAAATGCTTATTTCCCTGGCTAGTATCAAATTCAAATGAATTTCATCATTTGAGCCAAAGAGAGCACTCTCAGGTACTATATTTTCTATAAAAACCCTTAACAAGGGAGAAAATATTAATGGTTTAATACATTATTAAATTAGAGAGAATCAGGTTTTCCTTCTACTTTATTTCAATACAATTACACAGTCTCCAGTATGGTTATTTTCCTGCCTTGTCTAAGAAAGAGATAAAAGATCCTGTCTCTTGAGTTGGATAGAAAACATTATAGCCAGAGGCCAGTACAAGAAATTGTTATAGAGTCAGGGATATAAATTGCTAGTAGGGCATTTTTTTCTTAGAGTTATAATTATATTATTCAAAAGTATGTATGCAATATTTGCCCAGGTCATTAGAGCCTTAACATTTTATAAAAGTTCTTTATTTTTCCATATTAGACCAGAAAAGAACTACTTTTTTCATGACTCAGTATTGAGCTTGCAGATAAACTCTCTCCTTTTTTTAGGGACCTCTGTCTTAAAGAAAAGATGATGACCATTGTGGTGCTTGATTCTTGTCACATGCCCACATAAGCAAAAATGCTAATTCATTGACAAGTTTTTTTTTTTTTTTAACCTAAAAATTGGCAGAACTTATTATTGATATCAATGGGATAGCTAGTATGACTAAGTGATAATTTATGGGTGATGTAAGGTCAATTTAAATGTGTGACATAAGTGAAAATTTATGGGTGATAAAGGACAATTTAGAAGTGTCACATGCCATATGACAATAGTATATCTTTAATGTTTGTAGTATACTTTAGTGCAAGTGTTTTAGGAAGTATTTCTCATGTGAGCTAAGTTTAGGGGCAATCCTCTGCGTTAGCATAAAATTTATAAATGCAATTGACTTCGTAGAGTTGTTATCTTCTTTGCGTTTGCACCAAATTATTGTTAAATAAATGTGCAATGCACGATGGATAGTTTAGAAGAACTCGATGAGGAGGATGACTGTAATGATGATGATATTGTTAGAACTTGTGTAAAGAAATACATGATTTTCTGAGCATTTAGAAGTAAAAAGCTGGTGACGAGCATACCAAAGATTGTGATGAAAATTGTGCAACAGAGAGCAAATCTTTTACCAGTTTTGACTCCAAGTTATGTGTCTCGTCATAATTATAAATATTCATGCTGATCTTACCTTGCAAGCATAGAGGCCAAACCAGGAACATCCAACACACGAGATGGAATTATACAGTTGGTTCTACATTACTCTAATTAGCTCAACGCGAGATAAATCCTGCTCCAATTTGTCCAGCATGCCTGACTGCAGCAGCACCTTCCCCAGACAAAATTGCCTCAGACAGTAGGTAGTTCTGTAGAATTCTCTTCTCTCTCTCTTTTATTAGCCAATTATTCTTTACTGGATACATTTACCAAACATGAGTGATAAGTAAACGGAAAAGATCATTAAAATTATAGTTACAGTGAAGGGGGAATAAATTTGCCCATTGTAACTTGGTATAATGTATTTTGTAAATCAGACTTGTTTCTTTTTCAAGACGAATAAACTTTATGTTTTAAATAAGCTTTAGTTTCACAGAAAAATTGAGCAGAAAATGCAAGGAATCCTCACACATCCCCTGTCTTCTCAAAGTCCTACACCATGGACATCTGGGACCACAGTGGTATGTTTATTACATTCGATGACTATACATTCATTGCTATGATAGACACATCATTATCATCCAAAGTCCATAATGTACATCAGGATTTACTCGCTGTAGTTCATCATTTCTTTAAATTAAATTGTACTGCTTTGCTGTTCAGAATGCCACTCTAAGCTACTCACTACACAGAACTGGTAAGCTGGTAAGCATGTACTAAGATGGCAGTATGTAGTAAGAGCATTCTTTTTTTTTTTTTTTTGGAGAGGTTTTTACTATAGGGTGCGTGTGTTTGCCAGAAAGACAGAGACAGAGAAACACAAAGTGAGAAATCAGCCCCCAGGGGGGAATGGCCATGCCACAATCCCGTCTCCTCCATTCTCTTCTCAGAATCTTGGGCACGCACACGCATGCACCTGGCATGAGTTTAAGCCACTGGGTCCAGGACTTGAACCGTGGTCGACTACATGGGGGTCCAGCAATATACCCATTACGCTAACTGTTGGTCCCAGTAAGAGCATTCTTACACATATCCCAGCTGTTGTGTTACTGTCATTTTTTTTTTTTTTTCTCTCTCTCTTAAGGTTTTGCCATAGGGGATTTTGGACATGCATGCACGTGCGCCCACTGTGATTTTCAGGCTACTAGGTCCAGGACTTGAACTGGTAGGTCAATTATGTGCCTTACTCTGAATGCCACCTGTTTGCCCCATGTGTCACAGCTCTTTTGCATGCCTGAATCTTTTTATTCTTTTAAGTTGTTTTTGCCATAGGGTGCATGTACTTGCCAGAGAGAGCAAGGCAGAGACAGTGAGAGGGGAAGTGAGAAATTACGCCCTAGAGGAGATGGCCACAAAGTGATTCCTTCTCCATTTTCCTCCCAGGATCATGGGCACATACATGCCTGATGTGTGTTTCAAACCATCGAGTCTGGAACTCAAACCATAGTCGACCATGTGGGAGTCCAGGGAAGGAACTGCTACTCTGTTGCCTACATCTGCCCCCAAATCTTAGTATTTGTTTACTTATGCTAGGCCAGAGGGAGAAATAAGCTGATGCTGAGGAGCAATCTATTTCTGAAAGACATCCTGTAGCGATGGCTACCTAATTTGCCATTTTAGTCATGAGGTGAGGCCAGCCCTGCTAGTTGGCATTTGGAAAGGTTAAGGGCTGGGCAAAAGCTTAGAGAGAATTGTGATTCTCAAAAGTAGCAGAAACTCTTAACATCCAGATATTTTTCTTTTTCTCTTATTGGTAGTGCCTCTCTATTAATCTATTTTATTAGGTTGTGTTGTTTTTGAATATAAGTCAACACAAATCTCTTTTGAAAAGATACTGAGCAGGGAACCAGCAGTTAGTGTAATGGCTATGTCGCTGGACTCCCACGTAGTCGACCGCGGTTCGCGTCTCGGACCCGGTGGCTTACAACTCACGCCGGGCGCGTGTGCGTGCGTGCCCAAGATCCCGAGAGGAGAATGGAGGAGAAGGGATTGCGGCGTGACCATCCCCCCTGGGGGGTGATTTCTCGCTTTCTGTCTCTCTGTCTCTCTCTGTCTGTCTGGCGAGCGCATGCGCCCTGTAGCGAAAAAAAACCTCTCCAAAAAAAAAAAAAAAAAAAAAAAAAAAAAAAAAAGATACTGAGCATACTGGATATTTTGGATGTAGGTGTAAAGATGAAATTAGTGTGGTTATGGATAAAAGCAATATTTTCCATTTACCTTTGCTCTCCTTTCCCACACATACATGCACACACACAAGGTAGCAGAAAAGAAATAGAAGATAAAGGGAAAGTTAAGTTTCACATATTAATTGACTTTAAGGATTCATGATAAGAACAGAAGGGTGTGTTTTCTTAGCTTCCTTCATAATAAAAATTCACAGAATAAAATGTACATCACTCAGTTTTATTTTATTTATTTATTTATTTATTTATTTATTTATTTATTGGAGAGATTTTTATTACAGGGCAAGAGCACTTGCCAGAGAGACAGAGTGAGACAGAAAGTGAGAAATCACCCTTCAAGGGAGATGGCCATGTTTCAATCCCTTTTCCTACATTCTCCCCTTGGGACTTTTGATATGTATGCAGACACACCTAGCATGTTTCAAGCTAGGTGAAACAGGAATCAAACTGTGGTTGACTGCATGGGAGTCCAGCATCTTAATAACTCTGTCACCTGTTGTGCCTGTTACTGAGTTTTGTTATCTAAAACACAGGTTTTTAATGGTTGAAAGTGAAGCCTTTGAGGTGAGCAGATGATCAAGGTTAGGTTTAGCCAAGATGAGAGGATAAGAATACATAGAAAAGCAATTGATCTTCCCCAGTCCCTCCCTCCTTTATTCTGTCCTTTCTTCCTCACAGAACACAGATGAAAAGTACTTGTGCTGTGGTAAGGGGACGTTAGAGAGACAAGTAACACAGAAAGAGCAGACAACTCTACCACTTCTGCTCACCACTAAGAACTCCAGAAAGAAGCCAACACTCAGATGACTCTACCTGGATACCTTCAAATGAACTTGACAGAACAGATGGTCAGGCAGTGGGACACTGGAGTTGCTATGTGCTTACCTTGTGGGTGGGAAATTAACCATGGAAGGGGGAAGTGGAGGTGACTGCATAGAAAGGACCCAAGCTGAGCCTGACAAGGAGGCAAAGCAAGAGTGCCACAGTGAAATGGTAGCTGAGATACCTACAAGGGGCATCCTTGGGGCAGTCACAGGTAACAAAACTACAGAACAGGACAAGTGGTATCTCATAGGATAAGGAACAAAAGAGTGAAGTCCCAAGATGCTGAGGATTCCTGCCAGGGATCCTGAATCTCCTTTCCCACGACATGGCCACAAGAGCCTCCTCCCTCTCCTGATAGAGCCAGTGACTAGTGCATGGAGGGGAGCAGGTAAGTAAGAATTTTTAAGAGACTGAGTATTTTATTCATAAAAGTTGAATACTTCAATATACAGTGACAATTATTGAATTAAATGAGAAAACTCTGGATTGGATTGTAAGTTTATTTTATTTATTCTCATTGGCCAGTGTACAGAGCATACAAGAAAGAAGCCTGTTTAATTATAAACATAATAAAATGATTACATTGCCTCTAAGCATGAGTTGGTGTTTCAGTGAAATTTGCTCTCTCAGTTCAAGAATAAATGGAGGTGGTGGAAGAGGTATTATTAGATGGGATGATCTGGGGAGGCCTTTTTGAGATGACACTAGGCCAGCATTCTGAATGATTAGAAAGAGTGGGTCAAATGATCATGGGAGATGGTCTTTAAGCCTTTCAGTGTTGAGTCTCCGAGCCATGAAACCTGACCTAAATCCCCTCCTAGAATAATGCTTTATATTGCTGTCACCAGACACATGATTCCCTGTGAGTGTGACCATGAGTACTAGAGGTGAGTTCTTTAAGTCAAACATAACCCAGAGTTGCTTTGGATCATATTCTGTGAACAACTAATGTAGTTGCAAGCTCCCCATTTCCTCTGGCATGCCACCTCAGAACCTTGAATTTCTCCATCTGCAGGTGGTACATTGATTCTCCACCTTCAAGCTGGGCCAAAAGCTGGGAGGGGCCAGGCCCCCAAGGCCAGTTGTGACCTGAGAATTCCATGATCCAGGGCAGCCTCCAGTTGTCATTGCTCTCAGAGAGCTCTCAACCCCTATGTCTATATTTTGACAGACGAATTTCATTTGGGTTCTTGCTTCTGAGTCCCTATTTATTAACTATTTACAGTTCTTTGTGGTCCCTTACTGGTGCCTTCTTTTGAATTTCAGCTTTGTGTCGGTTCCCATGACTGGAGCCATTCCTAAATGTCTTTCTTAGTGAGCCACTGGTCTATACGAACTTCGAATTACTGCGAGTCCTGGATTTTCCACTGTTCATATCATTCTGTATGACAAGATTCATTGCATCTAATCCTATCTGTTGCAAAACGAAAGTCACAAGACTCCAAACTTCCTCCATAAACATAAGAAATCAACAAGTCAACCAACCAGCCAATAACCACCATCACAAAATGAACACCTCTATGTGTGTGTGTGTGTGTGTGTGTGTGTATTTCAAGTTTCACGACAATCTTGAAAAAATATTATCACTATTTTATAAGAACTTACAGCACAATAAAGTAAACTGCCCATGACCACAAGCTGATGACAGGGTTTTACTACTAGAGCAATGTTATTCTAAAGCCCATGCCCTTCCCACCAAAGCACAGAGAGCTTCAATTCCAGGTACTTTCTCATCTGGCATTTTTCCTGCTCTGCTATTCACCCATTCCTAAGTTCACATTATCTTGACATGCTCTGCTTAGTGAGAACTCCCTAATCCACCCCCCTTAGTAGGTAAATCATATCATCTTCCTGAGTCTTGTCTTCATTAAAAGGAAGATATTACTAACAGTAAGAGCTGAAGTGACAGTTAACTGAGGCAACTATTGACACATAATAAATGTCTGTTCTTGTAGTCCAGTTAATGACCAGTAGCTTTTTTGAGGTTTTTGCCATTCATGATCTTATTACTCCCTCTAAAAGTCATTCTTTTCCCAACATGTTACTTTACTGAATATTACCATGTTATTATAGCTTAGCCCAACACTTTACATTACTCAATATCAAAAGTCCTGCAAAGCACATTTGATATTGACTCTAAAACTTGGTAACTGAGGGCAGAATTCCGTATCCTATACAACAGAGTTGGTTTTCAAAGGAATAATATTACCTTGTCATCATCAGTCTCTTCATGATACAGGCCCTGGGGACAGTGATTGTGAGATAGCAAATTAAAGACTTGGAGAGATTAAATAGCTGGACTGTGAGGGAAGCAGACAGGGACAGCTAAGAGCTCCAATTTCTGTCCATACCTTGTGTTGGTAGTATCAAATGTCAGTGATTCCAGCTCTATGAGGCCAACATATCATGCATGTATTTCCTACTTAGGGATAATCTGAAAAATCTTTAAAAAGAATCTTTTCTCCCAATTATACATTTAGAGGAATATATAATTCATATTCCAGGCAAGACTTCCATGCTTCACTGCTATTTGCATATCTGCCACAGTAAGTTATCTTTATTTTGAAGATTAAACCTTATATGAAAAAAATTAATGATATTTTTCTTTTGGGGGCTAATGGATGATAAAAATAATAAGCTTCCACTTAGTCCTCTGGAAATACTAATGAGAAAGAAAAAATGATATTAACATATAGTGTTTCATTCAGGCATTTTCTTATTTACATGTTATATAATAGTTAAATACAGTTCACTTATAATTTGGTGTGACAGCTCATTACATAAAATTTCTGTCAGTGTATTAACCCACCACCCTGTACTTCATGTCTGTTAACTCTTCACTTTAATGCCTAACAGATTTTTTTTAAGAATTATTTTATTCAACTTTATTTATTTATTTACCTATTTATTTAAATTTCACCAGAGAGGAACAGAGAGAGAGAAAAAAAATGAAAGAGAGAGAGAGAACGTGAGAAAGCAAGCCACCAGGTCTGGAACTCAAACCATGGTCAGCCATGTGGGAGACCAATGCCCTTAACCACCATGCCACATGCTGACCTCAATGCTTAATGGTTTTAATATTACATGCACACACCCATACCTGCATGCATATTTACACACAAAGTGCACATTTTTCTTTTTTTTTTGTATTTAAGTTCATGTGGTATACATAAGTAGCTAGTAACCTCTATCCTTAACTTACACACTGGCGTATTGTGAAGCATTACTCAGAACAATCCATAAATAAAGACTGGGATGTATTTTACCTATGTATTTCACACCATATGTCTTATATTACGTACATGATATTGCTACACGTGAATTGATTTACCACGGAAACCACTCCTTTCTCTTCCACTGGTCTATAGTTTGATAGTTTCTATTCTATGCCTTTTCTAGAACAGTTACTAGTTCTTACAGAATCTCAAACTCTCTAAACGTAGGAAGGGAAGTTAAAAGCTACTTAGTTCCCTCTGCATTTCTATTTACTATTTTACCTGGAAGCAAAAACAAACAACTCTGTGCCAGCAGGTGGTGTGGAGGATAAGGGACTGGGTCCCATATGGCTGACTGCATGGCTCAAGTCCCAGACCCGATGCTCTGAAAATCACACCAACCACGTGTGTGTGCATGTCTAAAACCCCAGGAAGAGACTGGAGGAGAAAGAACTGTGGTATGGCCATTTCCCTGGGGGGTGATTTCTCAGTTTCACTCTCTCTCTGTGTCTTTGGCAAGTGCACATATCCTGTAACAAAAACTAAAAAAGCAAAACACACAAGCACATGAACAAAACAATAAACAGAAAAACATGTCAAAAACAAGTTCATGGATATTAAATGAGGAACTGTGGAAAGACAAGAATATCCTTTGCACACTTAAGTTTTGAAAAAAGTTATTTTGGGATTAGATCTAGGACATACAACATCTCAGTCTTTGTAAAAGAAGAGGCAGACACTAACTCACTTAGAGAAGGCATGGCACACTTGTGCTTGATTGGAGAGTAGAAAATGAAGTGGAATCCTACAGGGATGAATGTACAGACTTATGGATATTACTAGTTGGCAAATATTTCACAGTATTCAACTTATTTAACATGTGAATAGATTTTATCTCTTTTTTGTTCAATAGGTATAGCTCATAGTGGTAGTGTGAAAGGTACTATTCATGGTTTGAATTTTATTAATTTGTTACTGCCTAAGTGTTTCTTTAGGAAGAGAGACATTAGGCGAACCAATTTTCATACCTGAGTATAGAAGGAATATTCATCTTGTTATAATGAAAAAGAAAAACAGTTTCAGATATCATGCCATTCTTGGAATCCATACTGATTACCAAGTAACAAAAAATGAAATGAAATTTGACTGCACCCCATCCTATCAAAGATAAATTACTAGCCATAATCTCAAATCTCAGAGCAATGCTCAACCATTATTTCTACTATGTATCATGGAACAAGTCAAATGTGACATTTTTATACTAATAGGACTTAAAAGTCCAGCCTTTTTTTCATTTTTTATTGCCAGAGGGTGCATACACTCTCTTGCTCATGCACAAGAGAAAGCATAATGTATGTTTCCCAAGCTGTTGGGGCCAGGATTCGAACAGTGGTTGGCCATTTGGGACCTGGCCCCCTACACACAGGGCTCAACTGCTGTGCTATGGGAAGCAGTCCAAAAGTTCAAAAGTTCAGTCTACTTGTTTCTTCTGTATGAAAAAGAAGGCAGTTTTTTTTTTTTTTTTTCAATGCCTCTCCTTTAAGTAATACTGATACTAGATCACACAATTAGTTCAACAGTTTTCAATTCAGCTTATTCATTTCAGATTTATAACTATTTTAATGAGAATAACACTCACAATTAGTTTAACAGAGAAGATGGGAGATATTTGTGCTGATCAATTTCATCCCAGTTCAGGCCACAGGCTGGGGTTGCTAATTTAGCTTCTGACTATGTCTTATTCCACGGAACCTTTCTAGGGAAATTTCCTATGCATCTGGCAGATAAAAGCAGACAGAAATGGAACTGGGACTTGAGCTCCCAATCTTCTACAGAAACAGAACACTGACTAATGATGATTTCTCTAACAACATTAGTGCTGTTAGACTCTCCCATATCCTTTTGTTGAAGTTTCTGGCACTGGAGAGCTAAGAATGAACACACAGGACATATTTAATGCTTAAAAGCTGTGCACCCACTAAAGACATTTACAATTCCAAAATGAAATTATATGTAGCACTTCACTGTGAACAGAACTTAAATATGCCACTCATGGATGAAATCATGAATTCCATTTTACTTTCAAATACACATCTTTATAAAATTATATTCAGCTAATAACTAAACCTATTCCATTACACAGGTATGACAAAGATGAAGTGCCAGGCTTCACAAATGAGAGGATCCAATTCATCTATGTTTTGTGAATTACTCATGCTTGACATTTGAGGAATTTATACCAATAAAATGCATAATGGATCAAAAGTTAGTAAGTTTTCAATTTAATTTTTAAATAGAAAGACTCAAAGGCAGAAAGTGGCACTTTTAGGATGAGAGCCACCGTGTGTGTGTGTGTGTGTGTGTGTGTGTATGCACACACCATATCCATAAGGATCTTCCCAGAGTCTGTTATTATCTTCCAGGGGCCATGTTTCCAAACTAAATTTTAATATGGAAACCAGAGGAATTTCATGGTCAGCAGTATCCCTGCTTTCAGTCAGGGATCAATGAAGAATAAGCCTGAAGCTGGGTCTCTATCCTGTACAATCTCATTATGACAGGTTTCTAGGAAATCAATCTGTCTGCTGTTTATTGCACATTTCTCAGATAGATTACATTGAAATTCAGCCCCTAAGTTCTTCCACTCTCATTCCATAGAAAGCAGCAACAGTGGAACCAATCTAGTGTTAAAAAATACATAAACATGTAAATAAAATGGTAGCATATAGATAGGCTTGCTTTTGCTATGGTCTTTTAAGTATCCATAAAATAATACAATTTTCTAAAAACACCTGATAGATAATAAGTTTCTAAATAGATGTCACTTGAATTGTTTCCAAAAGGAATGTTCTAAGTATAAATTGTGAGTTTTCATGGAAATTACCAGTAGAGAAGATCAGTACTACAATCATGTCAGAGGATACCACAGGTCTGCATCCTGGAAAAGATAATGTCATTAAGAAGGACGCCCTTTATAATGGTGTTCAGGCAAAGCCATTCTCATTTCCCTATCTACTTTAGAGGAAAATCATATTATAGCAGAAGGACTACATTTGTTATTTACTTTAAAGCTGAAAATAAATGACTAATTCTCTTTCTCTTACTCATCTAGCTGTGAAATGAGAATGTAAGAGAGAATTAAGTAAAGTACTTAGTTAATATTTGTGAGGGATTTAAGTAGCAAAACAAAGAGAAAAGTCTTAATAGACGAACATTGGGTTCCAAACTTATGTGAAATTAAAACAGTTCACATCCCAGTTACTAAACCAGCTGCAAGCCTTCTCCCAGAGACTAATTCATCTACAATACACTTCTCCTTTAACAGAAGCCCAAAGTTTCCAGAGCTTACCTTGATGAATGCAAGTTTTTATATATATGTATAATTGTCATTTATCAACCCTAATGTTAACAGTGAACTTCATAAGTGGCTATTAAAAATTCTCAGTAAGGCCTGATTTTTCATTGCAAAAATACTACAGAAGCACCTTTCTGGATTTATGTTCCAGATGGTAGTGCCATCTGGGAGCTAACTTTCATTGTCTAATGGTTTCTTGTTACATTTACATGTATCAGGCATCAACACCCACTTCTGGTTACAATCATTTTCTTTTTTTGCGTCAGTGCTTAGTAGAATGTGTGCTGTGTAGAGCTTATTATGAAACTGATTACAGATGATAAAAAAGTGTAAATAGACTGCACATTTCATATGGTTAATGACAGAATGCACAGCAACGAAGCGACCTCCATTGACCGTTTTCAAATGAGAGATGAGTAGCGTTTGTGCCTAATCTGATGCTGTACTGCGTGAAACATGTATCTTGAACAGGTTGGGTCTGCCACTCTGTTCCCTTGTGAATGTAGACCTGCCAGATGGTTCTGATGAAACTTTATTTTCTTGAGAGGCTGCATTTAAAGAACAGCTGATGGCCTTCAAATACACTAGAAATTAAACCACTAGATTTGCTAGTAGAATGATAAAGATGAGAATAAAATGGAGTGGATAGCAACGACTACAGTCCATTTCCTTTCTCTTAAGGACCGTGATCACATCATAGTTCCATCTTGAGAATCACAGAACTGGAGTATAGGCCACTCTCTTTTATTTCACGTATCATGATTAAGGCTTGGAGTCTTTTCAGTCATAATGTCCACCAAATAATGGAAGGAGAGGCTGAAATGATGAGCTTTGAAAATACATAAAGGGCTATGAACCAGGGAATACAAGTGGCTGTTAGATGCTGGAAAATATAAGTTAGTGAATTCTGTCCTGGAGTCTCCAGAAGGACCACGGAACTGCTAGGTACCTTGACTTTAGCCCTATAGACTCATTCAGACTTCTGGCCACCAGATCTGTAAGAGAGTACATTTGTATTGTTTTAAGCACTAAAACTGGGATGATTTTTCCATAGCAGTAACAAGAAACTAATACACATCTTCCATGTCTGAAATGGAAGCACTGTTTTCATAGAATCTCGAATCATTTTACAGAGGAATAATCCAAAGGGGGAGAAATTCATTAATAAGGAAAAGTAAAGGTATCATTGCTAGAGGAATGATCTTGAGAAGATAAGAAAGGTTGGGTTCCAGGACCCACGAGAAAGGATTATCAGCCAGGAACAGACATTTGACTTCATTTCTTATCTCCAGTGCTAATATAATTGGTTCTACGATCATTGGCTGACAATCTCTTTTAATTTTCCTTCAACTCCGGTGAATAATATAAACTTTACCTTTCCCAGATTTATGTTCCTCCATCTTTAAATGTTCCTCTTCTCAGTGATCCTATCCACAGACCACTTTCTGTTTCCCAGCTGGATCTCTCATTTAGCCTTATTCTTTTCTAAATATAGTTGTCTTTATTGATTGCCTAATTAAAATGAACCTCTTCTAGGGCAGTAGTTCTTAACCAGGGCTGATTTTACCCCTAGTGAACATTTAGGTAATACTTGGAGGCTTTTTGGTTGTCTCAGCTTGGGGAGCAGGAAGTGTGCTATGAGACCTAGTGGGAAGGGTTCAGGAATGTTTGCTAAATTACCTTACAACGGATGGCATGGACCCATAGCAATGAATAATCTGGTCCCAGATGTTAATAGGACTGCTGTTGGCTGCTGAAAAGCCCTTTTCTAGAGGATTTGTTATTTTTTTATTTTTGTTTTTTATTGAGAGGTTTTTGCTATAGGGCACGTGTGCCAAAAAGACAGAGAGAGCCAGCTAACTGCTGGTCTGGAGGATTTGCTATTTTTTAACTAATGTCATAGCACTCACTTCCCTCTAAGTCAAGAGTATTGGAGAAGGGACCAGCAGTTAGCGTAATGGCTATGTCGCTGGACTCCCATATAGTCGACCACAGTTCGCGTCCCGGACCTGGTGGCTTAAAACTCACTCCGGGCATGTGTGCGTGCGTGCCCAAGATCCCGAGAGGAGAATGGAGGAGAAGGGATTGCAGCGTGGCCATCCCCCCTGGGGGGTGATTTCTCGCTTTCTGTCTCTCTGTCTCTCTGTCTCTCTCTGTCTGTCTGGCTAGCGCACGCGCCCTATAGCAAAAACCTCTCCAAATAAAAAGTATTGGAGGAGTAGTCTCCATCCATATTTTCTACTCTTCTTACCGCCCATTTCTCCTTCACTGCCATCTTATTTTCACTCCTACATCCCTATGCTCTGTTCTAGGTACACAAGGGATGCTCACATCATTGATTGCTATTTAATTATATGTGTGTGTGTGTGTTGTGTGTGTGTACAAACACACATATATTTAACCAGTTCTACGTCTAAGAGATTTTTCAGGCAGATAGGTCTAACTTCTAGGCACCTCTCTTTCTTTGCTCTGAATTGAACATATACAGACTGAACTCATCAGTTTATCAGTGAAACACACTCTTCTTTCTGCATTTGCCACTTTCTTTTCCTCTAAATTCTTCCAATTTCTGATCTTTTGTTATTCTCTTCATGTTGCATTCATTGTCACTCATTCACGCATTTGGCAAGAGTGCCTGTTCTTTAATTCATTTTGAGTTTCTTCCTAGAAACCTCTCCTTGACACCTCCACTGCTGAAGGCAACTCAGAGGCCCTGTTTGCTCGTTCTCTGTGCTCCTAAAGCATCCTCTGGTACGTGCATCACAGACCGTATTGGCTCTCACTACCCAGAAATGAAAGTCCGTTAAACTGCATAGTCTTCCCCCATAATAACCCAAGACGTAAGCACACTGAGCATTTCTAATTTTCTCTACAATGTGACATAAACTTTCCTGCCCAGTTGTCTCTCTTTTTTTTTTTTCCTCTGAGAGTCTTAGGCTCAATCTTACCTCTGTAAAAAGACTTCCCCAACCAAGTTTAGTATGCAGAATTCTAGAATGTCTCACTTGACCTTCAAACCTAGTATTACCCTTGTGCTCATGTGACTTTATGTGGCAAAAGAGATTGCATAGTTATAATTAAAGCAGGGTAGGGTGCTGACCATGGCTGACCACAGTTTGAGTCCCAGATCTGACTGCTTACTTTATCATTTCCCTTCTCTCTCTCTGTCACTCTCTAGTGAGTACTTGTGCCCTATAGTAAAATTAAATAATAATAATAATAATAATAATAATACATAAAATAAATAATTAAAAATAAGATTATCTAGATAAGTATAATCTAATTATATGTCCTCTTTTTAAAGTTTATTTATTTTCTTCATGATACAGAGTTTGTGTTCATGCACAGAAGAGCGAGAGAGAGTAGAGGAAGAAAAAGAGGGAGAAATACTTTTGAGAGTGCCTCCTTACAGCACGACCCTCATTCTTCAGTCTTTCAGCTCAGCAGGATTTATGGTGCACATCTGCATGTTTTCAGGCCAACCTAGACCACAGTGGGCCCTGTGGCTTCCAGCACTTCTATTCAGTTTGCCACCTACTATACCATGAGGCTGGACCTCACATTTGCTTTTTCTTTTTTTTTTTTTTTTTTTATCTTTTTTTTTTTTTTCGAGAGAGATTTTCGCTATAGGGTGCGTGTGCTCGCCAGACAGACAGAGACATAGAGACAGAAAGCAAGAAATCACCCCCCAGGGGGGATAGTCACGCCACAATCCCCTCTCTTCCATTCTCCTCTCAGGATCTTGGGCATGCATGCACACACGCCCGGCGAGAGTTTTAAGTCACTGGGTCCGGGACGCGAACCGCGGTCGACTATGTGGGAGTCCAGCGACATAGCCATTACGCTAACTGCTGGTTCCCCACATTTGCTTTTAAAATCAGAGAGTTTTCACCAGCTAGGAGCAGAAGGAAAACTCAGAGACATCTGAAGTATGAAGCTCCAAGTGCCACTGCTGGCTACGAGGATGGAGGAGCTACGTTAGTAAGAAGGCCAGTGGCCTCTAGGAGCAAAGAGTAGCCCCTGGCCCACAGTCAGCAAGGAAACAGAGACCTCAGATGTACAACCACAAAAAAAAAAAAAAAAAAAAAAAAAACTGGATTGTGCCAATTGCCTGAATGAGCTTAGAAGCAAATATTCTCCTGGGAACCTCTAGGTTCTAAGAGCAAGTTCTCCTTTAGAGCCTCTAGGAAAGAGCTAAATTTAGCCAACACCTTGATTGCAATCTTTCGGGAGCCAAAGCAGAAAACCCAGTAAAACTTGTTCAAACTTCTGACCTAGAGAACTGTGAGATAATATATAGTGTGTTTCAAGCTGCTACTTTGGTGCTAATTTGTTAGGTCTCAATAAAAAAAAAATACCAATATACTAAACAAGTCCAAACTTCCGTACACCTCAGTGAATGAAATATACTGTAGTTAACACGGCTGTTCCAATTTGTGCGTATATCTGCTTCCCAAACCACTGGGTTTTAAGCCCCCTAAGGTAGGTACTGTGTCTTATTCATATATTATCTAAGACATACATAAACAGATGCGATAAAAAAATCATGTGACTAATAATTAGTCATAATATTGGTTTGACTCTTGGCAAATGAAAATTTTATAACCTTGATCAGTGAAATAAACTGTCTAACTAGCTTAGAAGAACAGACTTGGCCAGAGGTAGAGCCCCTGACAATGCAATTTGATACAGCTATAATTGAGAGCTGGGGGACACAAGGCTGCTCTGTGACACGGTATAGGGTAGCCTGGTACGTGCTCCTCTTGAGAGCAAAAGGTTCCACTGTAAGAAAAAGAAATGAGAAACGTTTGTCTTATCTAATGTATCCAGTCAGGGTGTTCTACCCCTATACATATGCATCAATTCTTACCCTTCAAGAATGGACTTATATGATTTTATGTATTCAAAGATTTCACTCATGTGGTGAAAAAGTCCAACTCATGACTAGCAGTCCTTTTCTAGGAGTAATTTAATCAGCAATGTCACCTTCAATTTTGATAAACCAAGACATAAATGGTAAAAGATGTGGCAATCAAAGCTGCCGCTTTTATTTCTTTCTGCAAACTAACTACTATGGCTGCTGGTAAAATTCAACCTGTAATTTACAACCCAAGAACAAAAAGAAAAGATTGACAGCTGAATGATTTTGTTTTAACTATACAGATTAGACAATTCAGTTGAAAGAATATGCTTTTTGTTTTAGACTAGGTACTATCAAAGTATGCAAGAATTCAAGGGTGACCTAAATGTACAGAATAATCTTGCTTAACATAAAGTATTACTGGCAATACTTTTCGATATAATAGATTTTCATGGATAAATAAGTAAGTAAAATGTAATGCTTGCTTACAAATACATGTATCTGACTTTATAGATTACAGATACAAAAAAGAAATAGTCTCAAAACAACTTTAGATGAGAACAATTTAAATTACCAATAGCATCAGTGCATCTACTTTAAAATATTTAATTAGTATATTCTTCCAGATTATAGCAAAATGAAATAAGAAAGGTACAGGCCAGCTGTGTAGCACAGTGGTTAAGCACTGTACCTTGAGAGACAGATCCCATATTGCTTGAATACTGGTCTGGAAACTTGAAAAAATGTGCTGGGCCTGTCTGTGTGCATGTGTGCTCCAAATGCTTATGGGATAGAAAAAAGGAGGAAAGGGTCTGTGGCATATCCATGCTTCACTGTGGGGATGCTTTCTCTATTTCCGTGTTGAGTACCTGCGTCTTCTTACAATAAAAATTTTAAAAAAAGAAAATGAACACCATCTCTTTTGTCTTAAAGGATGTAATATATGTGCCAAGGTCTAAAAATTAAGTCATGGTTTAATCCTCCTAGCCTGTATGGGGAAAACGTTGCATTAATAAATTGGATACTAGAAGCAACTGTTGACAGTAGGCTCTGCTCGACCTTTCCCAATCTCCAAAGAACTTCACAAGAGAAGGCACTAGGTTATGCTGTGCTAAGTTTGGAGATTTCATTTTTTTGTTGCTGCAATATGTCTTCTCTTGAGATACAGATGGTAAGAAAGTAAGTTTGGGGCCAACCAGTGGCGTGGTGGTTTAGGTGGTTAGATCCCAGATGGTTTATTGCATGGTTTGAACCCTGGAGCCTGCCAGGCTTGTGTGCCTATGTACCCAAAATCTCAAGAGAAGAATGGAGGAGAAGGAATTGCAGTGTGGCCATTCCCTGTTGGGAGCGCTTTCTCACTTTCCCCTCTCTGTCTCTCTGGTGAATGCCTGTGCCTTAAGGCAAAACAAGAAAAACTAAAAAGAGGAAAAGAAGTTTGGGTGAATAGATGTGTGGAAAACAGGTCGAAAGAGCAAAACGGGAGGGGTACTTTCAGTTACTTACTTGTATTCTTCTATAAAAATATGAAAATCAATTACTGTGGCATGGTTTGGTCTTATGGTTCTTATTAGAAAAGCTTATTTTTCATCTCTTGTGCCCTTATGATTGTTATATTCCTGCTTTATTTCCTCCATGTAAAGGAGCTCTACACTGTACGACAAAATAGAGATTATTATCATTTTACACAGGAAAAAGTAATAGGATAAATGATTATTCCAGAGAAAAGAAATGTCTCATTATAGAGTATATATTATTCTACTTTATATAATGGTATATTTTCAAAATCATTTCAGACATTTAAGTACTCCTAAGCATTACCCTATTAAAGGAACATTCATTATTAGAAATGGCAATATTTCTTCTGCCCAGAGACCCATTATAGTTATCATTTTTACTCTTTCAAATGCTTACTATTACCTGCAAATTTCTACTCAATGGGCAAACTTAAATGAATCTCACAATCTAGAATTTGTACCACAGAGTAAAGTGGCAAGCATTCTTGTTAAACTTTTTTTATTTTAAAAGGCTGATATTTCATTTAAATTAATGTTCTCAAGTTAGTAATTTTGCTTATAGGTTTCCATTTCAGGTATCACGTGTTAAATAAATGTTGAAGGCCTTAATTAATTAACCATTGCATACCAAAGTAAGTCAATAAATAAATAACAATTTTTTCTAGTTTTTTTTTTTTTGGTGGACAATACATTATGAAGTGCATTAAGAAACAACATTAATGCAATTGCTATATAGAGAGGAATCAGTACTAAACATCTGTTCACACCTTGACACACTTCATGTCATTTTGAAAAATTATTTAACTTATTTTATTTCTAACATTTCTCATAAATAAGTGCCTAAATTTCCATTCAGACTGATAAAAAAATATATATTTTCTGTTTATTTTTAAAGAGGAATGAATATAAGAATCTGATTTGCTTGAGTATATTTTAAAATTTTTAAAATTTACTAAGCATATCCGCTAATTTGTTAGATGTGCAATGGAAAACTACAAGAACAGGAGTGTGGGAAGATTATGATTTTAGAAAGGTGACAAAAGCAGAATGAAATGGGAGCAGAAATCTGTTTTTTGTTAAATAAAAATAGCATTCTATATTGGAAAAATAACACAATTTCCATTAATCTACATACATATTTATAGTCTTCTACGAAAAAACATTCCGAACCTCTTAGAAAACCCTGACAGTTAGTAGAAGTCTCTGTCAATTATATCGTTGTAAACAGCAACTCAAATGTTTAGTAGCATCCTTAAGTATCTAAAATCATACGCACAGTGAAAAGAACAACATGAATGAAAATGAAACTCAAAAATAGACAGAACCATGCAAGTTTGAGCAGGGTATTGATGTAAGAATGTGTGGGTCTTAAAAGTGGAACAAGACCAGGTGGGAGTGGAAAGCAGGACAAAACATCTGAAATATTGCTGTTGCTGGCTGCTCGAAGACATTGCAGTGATGGAAGAAATGTTGTCTGTATCTGAGAAAAGAAGTAATTATAATTTGCTCGAGCAACCCTCGTGGAAAAGTGCCTGCTCTTTTGGATATTTTCCACAGAGCAACTGAGTGATCTCAGTGGCAGCTGACAAGCCACCAAGCCTAATTAGCTGCGATCCTGTCAATAGGTACAAATCATCTAGGAGCTGGGGGCTGCAACAGAGACTTCTTTAAGGTGGGGTGCCTGGGGCAGAAGGTGCTAATGACACCACAGCCAGAGCCAAGGAGGCCTTCAGGCAGCACATTGTCTCAGTGCATGTCACAACCGAGAGCACTGAGGATGCTGGGTGACAGCGGAACAAAAGGCAGACGTAGGTTTAACAAAAAAGCATGGAGTAGAAACCAGAGACACATTCTCCCTTTTCTCCCAAGTAATATATCAAAGCAACAACAAAACAAACCCGAATCCTCTAACTATCTGGAAAGGTATTAATTTTTCCCCCTAATGGTCTATAAGAAAAAGAATCACCTGTCTTGGTTGAATGTGTAAAGAAGAGGGCCAAGTTTCTTAAATCCTTTTGTTTTCTGTGTGTTTTCTTTTGTTTCGATAGAAAGATAATGGTCAGGGCTAGGCCGCACCCTCAAATTAGGATGATTGCCTCTAGTTTTGCTTTTGCTGGTGAATGAAAATGAGCATCGGTTTGCAGATGCCCCTGAAACTTCCACGAGCTGTTTTTAGCTTCTTTGTAGCTTACCTCCCTACACATGTTCAAAATGGATAGTTGTTTCTGTGGTTTATGTTCTAGATTCTAATTTCTATTTTTTTAAAGGGGGGGCTCTTGGTGGTGAAATACATTCTATTAAATATTTTAGTAACCTAAGAATGCCTTTGGGGGTCTGAGAATAGAACTAAGATAATGGGAAAAAAGACCAGATGCATGAAGAGATCTTTGCAATTAGGATTCAGGAAAGTGGAAAAAAGAACGATTTTTGGAGACAGACTGGCATAAGGTTGGATATAAGACCTATCACTAGACAGCAGACCTTGGGCATTTCCTATGATTGTTCAACGTCAATTTTCTAAATATAATATGTGGATATCCATTTAGAATTCTGATACTGTTGTTTAAATTAAAAGACGTGACAGCCTTGAAGGCCCTGAAGGAATGCTTGCCTTATAGGACACTTAATTTAATTCTCTGAGGGGAGCTCAGTTAAGTCTATACAGAAATGATAATTGTATGCTTAGTTATAGGGGAAGTTGGTGGACTAGGACACATATAGGAAAAGGATTTTCCTCTTTCAAACTTTGAACAAGGGAAACATAATTGAATTAGAAGCCTTTAAGTTTCTGCCTAGATTAAATCCTAAAATAAAAACCATTAGTAATAAGAAGCAGAAGGAAGGATGCACTGATAAATGAACAAGTAGAAGATGCAGTCTCAGTTTATGAGTTGTGCCATTTCCTTGTTCTTTTCTCTCTGATATGTGAAGGACAAGAAAAAGTTCTTTGGGGGCCAGTCGGTGGTGTGAAGGTTAAGGTAGCTGGATCCTACATGGCCAACTGCACAGTTCAAGTCCTGGACCTGGTGACTTGAAAAATCATGCCAGGCATATGTACCAGTGTGCTGGAAATCCCAAGAGAAGAATATAGGAAAAAATATTATGGTGTGGTCATCTCCCCTAAGAGGGGATTTCTCACTTTCTCTCTTTGTCTCTCCTAGTGAGTGCATGTGTCTTTTAACAAAAGCAAAAACAAAAAATAGGAATGGCAAAAAGAAGAAAGGAAGGAAGGAAGAAGGAAAAGAAAGAAAAGAGAAAGAAAGAATGAGAAAGAAGGAAAGAAAGGAGGAAGAAAAAAGAAAAAGAAAGAGAAAGAAAGAAAAAAAGTGTCTTCATGCTGGTATTTCTTTGGGGAGTGGGGGGATTCCTGGACTGTGAGTTCAAAAGGGTGAAGATAAAAATATAATGTGTAAATATCAAAAACTGAAATTACCAGGAAAATAGAAGCCCAAGGTGGGGAAAGTAGGGTGGAAAAGAAAATCTCTGTGTTTTAACATTCAAATAGGGTCTGTTTGCACAACTGGTAGATACCTATTATTCATTTATTTAATTGACAAACTTTTATGAATATTTAGTGTATGCCAGGAACTTAATGTTTGGGGCATTTGTGGGTACAGGGCTATCCAGACGGACAAAAATCTTTGCACTTAGGGGAAGGGATAAATAGTACAGTAAATAAACAAATGATATAAAATGCTAGAAAGCCATAACTGTTAAGGAAAAATATAAAGCAAGGAAGTAGAATGGCACGTGTCATGCTGGAGGTGAAAGCAGCCCTTCAAATTTCACACTGGGTGTTCAGGAAAGGTTCACAAACAAAGTACCACTGAGAAAAGACTAAAGGAGTTAAAGCAATATGCTATGCATATCATGGGGAAGAGTAGTTTAGGCAGAGAGAAAAAAGCAAGAGCAAATTTAGGACAGACACCCAGGGCAGGAGCACAGCTTCTCTACTGGAAGGACAGCAAGAAAGCAGGTGTGGCTACAGGGGAGGGAAAAAGAGAGGAAGCAGAAAGAGAGGTCGTTATGGAGGCAATGGAGGCCAGACTTTATAGGCCCTTGTATGACACTTGAACTATCTGGGCTTTATTTATTTATTTATTTAATTCATGATATTGTGTGCGTACATGTACATGACAGAGAAATAAAGAGAGAGAGAAGCACTATAGATGAGGACTTGTAGCACTGTGACCCACTTTCCTCAGCATCTAGTTTTTGAGGATTCTGGGCAAATGTGAACATGACCAGTGTGTTTCCGGTTGACCTGTGCTCTAAACCTTTGGTCATCTAAGTGACTTCCAGTACTGCCGTTCACTTTGCTACCATCTGTGCCCCCAGAATGGGTCAGAATTTTTTTTTTTCTGGGACAGTTTGAGAGCCATTAGAAGGTTCTGCTGAACATGTTTTTTGTTTGTTTGTTCGTTTTGTTTATAGAGAGATATTTGCTATAGGGTATGTGTACTTGTGGGAGAGACAGAGAGACAGAAAGTGAGAAATCACTCCTCTGGGGGAATGACCATGCCACAATCCCTTCTCCTCCATTCTCCTCTCAGGATTCTAGGAACAAACACTCATGTGCCTGGTGTGAGTTTGAAGCCAGGACTCAAACCATACTCGCTTACGTGGGATACCATCAAATAACCATTGTGCCATCTGCTGGTCCTGAGAACATGCTCCTACTTCCACTTTAATGCTTAATTTGACTGCTTTGTTATAAAAGAAAATAGAATTACTGATAATAATAATTTTCTGCTTAGAAACAGAAAGAATAGTGAATAGAATTCACTGGTATGTCAGATATAGGTGAGAGGAAAAGAGCCCAAGATGACTTCAAGAATCTCCTATGTATGAAGAATGTGCAATTCATTTTCTTGATTTAAAGTTAATAACTAAACAGTTCTTAAATAATTTGACATATTTTCATCCTCTCAGTCTCAAGTTCTCATTTTTATACTCTGAGAGTTCCTATCATATAGAATCCAAACTTATCATTTGACTATCACCCTCACTAGTTCTGTTATTCTTGAAAATAAAGAATGAAATTATTCAGTTTCATTTTCTTGGGGTTGGTCCAGGACTTGACACAGTATATGGTAAGGCATATGTGGACATGGTGGACATGAACTTTTATCTATTTTGGGCGTCTAGCATCTGAATCCCCTTCTAGTGGTGGGAGCTCTCTCATCTGTTGAGTCTGTTTTGATATCAAAGACTGCCTAACAGAAGGTAAAAGTGCTAAGTATTTGCTTCCTCCACCTTGTTGTGGCTTGGACCCAGACGTGTGATCTGGGGTGCTCCTTGCAAGGTTCTCCACAGCGAACACAGTCTGTTGAGTTAGTACACAAGATGCAGGGGAACTTACATTTCCTTTTCTCTCTTGTAGTAGCTGCATTTTCCTTATCGGATTGGCTGTGAGGCAGTTTCTCATGGAATTCTTGGCTACTTAGTCCCATGCTTGATTTTCCATACTTCTCGACCATTCTTTGATTTATCCAATATCCTTTTATAATTTCCCTTTCTGCTTAAATAAGTCATTTGTGACTTTGTTACTTCAAATAAAGGATTTCCACAATGTATTCCTTAACAAATAATTATTCAATGGAAGACTGAACAGACAATCCACATCTTAAAATGTGTACCTATTTCTTTGAGATGGAGTAGAAGAAAAGGGCATGCAAGTCCCACTTCTATCTTTGTATTTGTCACTTAAAAAATGTGGAGGTGCATCGTGAAGGAAGAACACAGGTCAGGTGAGATCTGAGGGCAAGTAGATGAAAAGTAATTGGAATCATTTCTGAATTTTAGATCACTGACACCTTGAGAATTTGGTCAACAGTTTAGATTTTCTCCATAAAAAATTGCACATAATCAAATGCACAGACTTTTTTCCCAAAAACTTTAATGAGCTCAAAGGCTTTGGCATATTCTCTCTTTGGTATAGTTTTCAACAACTTCATAAAAGGTGAGATACTAGACTAAATCTATCTTAATAGGCTGCTTTTCCATGTTATTAACATGACCATGAATTCAGATTTGTAGCTAATATGATAATCAGTGCTAGAAAAATGAAACTGCATTTACTTGTCATGATGGTCCCAGAGAGAAAATAAGTCAGGAAAACAGAAGTAGTTGAATTTCTCTAGGTACAACTTTGATATTGATATTATAAAAACTGAGAGATAAGGTGCCAACGAATTAGAGTTTGAAGTGCTAAATCAATGCCAAATAATTCATTTCAGTTAAAAAATAGATTTTGAGATTTGTGCAGATGATTAAAGATCATACAAACTACTGCCATTATTTCATAAAACTGAGTGTAGAGTTGTGGAGAACTTATGTAAGTTGCCCAATGTCACCCATCTGTTTAAGTCATTTCCAAAAGAATATTCTTTCATTAGACACATGATCTAAGTGTCAATTTTTTTTTAAAAATAAATTTCCATTGGCAACCTCATGCAGGTGAGTTAGGTAAGCGTGACTGAAGGGGAAAGCACCATTAACCTTTGCTTAAGGAGTGTGATTTGAAGGCTTTGCATTTCATGATGTCTATCTTTCAATATCCCCACGCAACACATGCCTAAATGTGTGCAGACCTATGTGAGTGCCTTCAGATACCTTACCTCACTCAGTGTTTCCATCAAGTCTAGGCAAGGGAGACAAATGATTAACTCTATTTTACTGCTGCAGAAATTGAGGAATAGATTAAGTAATCTACATAAGAATAGAGAGAGACAGAGTGAGAACTGAATCTAGAGCTATTTTACTTTAAAGCATGTGTTCTAAGTCATGTTCAAAATCTCTTCAAATTCAGCACATTCTGTAGGTCTGGGGCTGGATATTGGACTTCAGCAAACCACAACCCTCTGTGAGGCAATACCACATGATAAAGTTCTCAGTTCAAACCTGAGACCTTCCTGTGTCCACTGGGTACACGCGTGCCCAGGTATTGGAGCTGGCTGAATGTTGGGGTGGATTTGGGGATCGAGGTCTTGTTGAAGATGCTGTTTCTCACTTTCTTGACTCTTTCTCATGAAAGGAAAAAAAAGGTAAATAAATAAAAATCTAAACTTTATGGAGCTAGCCCTATGGCCTAATGGATAAGAGCCAGATCCCACATGATCAATCATATAGTTGAAACTTAGCCCTAGTGGCTTGAGCGACACATGGAGCACATGTATATGAATGCCCCAAATCCTGAGGAGATAGAAAAATGGAGAAGAAAGGATTGTGACATGACACCACCCCACTGGAGGGCACTCTCGTTTTTGCCATAGGGTACGTGCGCTCGCCAGGAAGACAGAGAGAGACAGAGAGACAGAAAGCAAGAAATCATCCCCCAGGGGGATGGTGATGCCGCAATCCCTTCTACATTCTCCTCTTGGGATCTTGGGCATGCACGCACATGTGCACAGCGTGAGTTTAAGCCACCGGGTCTGGGAATTGAACCACAGTCAGCTACATGGGAGTCCAGCGACATAGCCATTACGCTAACTGCTGGTCCCGAGGGCACTCTTTCTTGATCGTTCTCTCTCTATCTCTATTTCTTTCTCTCCCTGGAAAGTGCAGATGTCCTCTGGCAAAATTAAAGAGAAAATAAAACTTCATGTAGTAGAGTAAACCTTATTGCTTTCTTATGTTCTGGTCTGTTCTATTCACACATATATTTCTTGTCTCCCACAGTTTGTAAAATAAACACTTAAATAGAAAAGAAGTGGTCAAATTTTAAAATATTTTTTACCAATAAAAGTGATTTATTAATTTCTGTTCCAGTTTGGGTAGTCACAGACTTAGAGACCATCCACATAGTTGGTAGAAAAGGAAGAGTACTTAAGATAACTCCTTTGACTATCAATACATATGAGCTTAGCCTGTGACTTGTTATTTGAAAAATTCTTCTAAGCTGTTAGATTTCTAGAATTTTCAGTGACACCTGAGTATAACACATCAAGGGCTTAGACATATCTGGGGTGATGGTAGCAACAAGATGGTGACTAGATTTCATCTCTCTGGGTCAACGAAGTATGCTTGGTAGTGATTGTACTGTAATTTATAAGCAAAGTCAGAAATGGGTATGGAGGAGAAGTGAGATCCCTAGAGCCATGTGTTTAGCTGTTATTTATAAACCTTCTTATATCACTCCTTTGGATTCAGAACAACAGCAAAATTGTAATAGGAGTCTGTCAATCTGTAACTTGAAAGTGTTTAGCATAATTGACATAATAAATACATAGTACATAGTACATAGTATAATGCCCGATTTATAATGTATATTCAGCTGATTATGGCTATTATTATTTGTATTATTTTAGTTGTTTATGTGAAATAATTAAATAATCTATAAAATTATTTGTTTCTCAATTCTGTACAGAATCATGTAACAAAAAATGTCTATCATTCAAAATCTCTTCTCTTTATACAGAAGAGTTCTTCCAAATATATATATATTTATATTCAACAAGTCATGGTTTCTTGGACTTAAATAATTTATTGAGCATTAGAGTAAGCCAAGCTGTTGACCCTATTCCTCCTGTAGATTCCAAACAATAGTGGACACACTCAGAGGGACACACAGCAATCTAGACACATAGGATGGATTTGTTAATTTTTTTCTGTAACTCGGGCCTCCTTCCTCAATTTTCAAATGAACCATCTCAATTGAATGTTCTGCTTTAGCCACTTGTAGACAATAAGCAAAGTGGGGAGGAGTAATGCTTTGCCAAAAAGACAAGGACATAGAAAAGAGGGAAGAAAAGAAGAAAAGGAAGGAAAATGAGAATGAGAGTGAGAATTACAGAGGGCTGCTTTCTATTTTCCGCCAAAAAAAAAAAAAAAAAAAAAAAAAAAAAAACAAAAAAAAAAAAAACAAAACTCCAAAACACAAAACTCCACTGATCCTTATGGCATGACCCAATCAATGAATGTGAAGTGCCTCTATCTCATCAATAGGTAAATCCTTATATCTCCTCTTAAGGGAAGGTTGAATAGGAGTTGTGTCAGAAACATTCGCTTTAATATAGTTTTTTCATGGGCAGATCAGAGGTTTCATTTCTCTAAGGAAATATGAGATGTAAAAGAGATGTAAAAAAGCTGTACCCCAACAAAACCCACAGCCAAATCATATTTCCTTTGTCTTTTTTTAATACTTACAAATCAGATCAAGTGGCATGGATTTATGAATGCACACAGCAGCTGAATTCGAACTTCCACTGTGTGTACATGCATAGTTGTTTGGTGTTCTTCCTACATAAATCCATGGAGGGCTTTTCCCCACTGTCTGCTACTTTTCTGTTATACACCTTTACTTCCCCAACCCCTTTTCTTTTTCAACCCTCTTCATGCCATTTACATCATTAAACTTTTAGTGAACATTTATTATGTACTTAGATAGAGAATGGGCGTTTTCTTCACTAGAGTCAATGCATCTAAGTGTGTTTTAAAAAAATTTTTAGAAGATATTATTTGTGTCTCACCTTAGGAATTTTTACCAATTTGTTTATTTCAAAATTTCATATTATAGAGTTAATTCAGTGATGAAGATAAGCCTCTGAGTTATACCCAATGTTTTTATTCACCATGGCTGAAACTAGTACTTTATCATTATGGACTCAGATTTCAAATGGGCTCAGAAAACTACAGTGTTAAGTACTTCGATGTCATATGTAGTCAGGTGTCGCATGTCAATTAGAGAGTGAGTGGCAGGCTTACCCAAGAACTTTGTTGACCCCCTAACTGACAGTCCCTCTAAGGGATGATTTTCTTATCTTCAGGATCTAGAAATTATGTATTTGCTTATATTAATGTGAGTAAATCTAAGTCATCAAATCCTAGCTTATGGGACCAGCAGTTAGCGTAATGGCTATGTCGCTGGACTCCTACGTAGTCAACCATGGTTCGAGTCCTGGACCTGGTGGCTTAAACTCAAGCCGGGCGCGTGTGCGTGCGTGCCCAAGATCCCGAGAGGAGAATGGAGGAGAAGGGATTGCGGTGTGACCATCCCCCCAGGGGGTGATTTCTCGCTTTCTATCTCTCTGCCTTTCTCTGTCCGTCTGGCAAGCGCACGCGCCCTATAGCAAAAACCTCTCCCCAAAAAAATAAAAACAAAAAAACAAACAAACAAACAAAAAAACAAATCCTAGCTTATAACAATGAAATTAAACTCTCAGCTTTAATAAAGATGTAATTTAAAAATATTAAAAATGTTTAGCTCCTAATCAACCGATATTTCATAAAACAAACAAAAAATCAAACTAGCTAGGAAAATATTCCCCCCTCTTACACAAAATTTAAAATCTTACATGATATTGATATTTATCTTCAATCGGATCAAGAAAGGGCCAATAAGACAGTATGGGCAATTAGAGAGTTGTCTAAAGGCAAAGTCTTTGAAAAAGAGAAAAGATTTCAATTCCCTTGAGTATTTTTTAGATGACAGAGAGCTAATGAAGTCCATAAAATAAATACTGACTTATTGGTATAAGTTAAATTAATTTAAGTCCAATTTAAGTATAAGGTGGGAGGATGTCATTATTTTCATTACCTTAATAATGATTAGGATATGACATGAAAAGATCAAATATCTCAAATGGATCCCCATTTTTAAAAATCGAGTTTTTTCAAAAATCAAGTCTATCAATGCAATTTAGAATATTTTTTCAAGCTAATGATTAATCAAGATGATAATCTAATCTCAAGGAATATTTAGTAAAAACTACATTGCAAAAAATTGGAATTATTGCATATTTATTTCATGTCTCACCAAGAAAAAAATTACATATAAACCAGGCTTACAAAATCAATGTAGACAGGGACCAGCAGTTAGCGTAATGGCTGTGTCTCTGGGCTCCCATGTAATCGACCACGGTTAGAGTCCTGGACCTGGTGGCTTAAACTCACGCCTGGTGCATGTGCGTGCGTGCCCAAGATCCCGAGAGGACAATGGAGGAGAAGGAGGAGAAGGGATTGCAGCATAGCCATCCCCCCTGGGGGGGGGGTGATTTCTCGCTTTCTGTCTCTCTGTCTCTCTCTGTCTTTCTGGCGAGTGCACGCGCCCTATAGCAAAAACCTCTCTCTCAAAAAAAAAAAAAAAAAAGCAATACAGCCGTATACATACCTGAAAGTATTTAAAGTGCTTAAGAATATTCAGTTAGGCAATCTAATTTTGCTTATTGGAAGAAATAACATGTTATATTTTATGATAAGAACTGAGAATTTTAAGTCTTTTAATGTTAGAGGATTTTTTCAGATACAGGTAATAAAATAAAGCAAAAACTAGTCTAGGCAATAAAGAATATCATTAGACATTAATAAGAAAAGAGATACTGGATTAGTTCAGATGCTTAAACACATATGGTCTCTGAGTGATTTCTTCTGGAATTCTCTTGACCTTCTTTCAGTTGCAATATGGCTATAGAAACTCCAAACATTGCACCCTCACACTTTAATGTCCAAAATTAGGGAAACCTGGGCTTTTTTAGACAAGCTTTTCTTCTTTCTTTTTTGGCCAGGGTTGAAAATTAAAAGACCTAAAAGGCACTTCTTAAAATTCTATTGGCCAGAACTAGGTTGTATGCCAGAACTAGGTTGTATGCCAATCTTTGCCTTTAGAGGGACTAAGAGTGTATCATACAGATGGGTTCTAAGAAAAGAAGTAGGTGGCAAGGATTCTTGTTTAGGCAACTTAGAGTGTCTGCCAACAGTATGGTATGATAGTTAAAAGAGTACAGGCTTTGGAACAAACCTTCTAAGTCTAAGCCCAGGCTCATCCATGTATGATCTTGAGCAATTATTTAATCTCTTGGAGTTCCAATTTTCTTGTCTATAAAGTAGGAAGGATATAATTTCTTCTTCAGTTCATGTAAGCTATTCTAACTGCCAGATGATTCAGGCACTTGCCAATTAGAGGCAGAAAAATGGAGAGAGAGAAAGAAAAGACCTCCCACTGTCAAGTGGTCATGTTACAAACCCTTTCCTCCATTCCTCCATCCTTTCAGGATCTGAGGCATTCACACACATGCATCCAGAATGTTTTTCAAGCCATCAGGGCTGGGAATCACACTGGCATGGCCATGTGTGATCTGAGTCTCTTAACTACTGGGCCACAGGGCTAACTTCGAGTAAGTTATTTTTATTATAAAATATCTGTGTATAATTCATATAGTAAAACATTTCATTGTTTCATGAACTCTGCACTAAAACCTTAAATCTCATCAGGTGATTTTTTTTTTTTATTAAGAATTTTAGAACCAGGTAAATAAAATTTTGAGAAGTGCAAAATTAGAATGTTAAGTAAAATGATATGCAGTCCATTTTAGGGTCTCTATTACTGCTTAACAGTTGTGTTAAACTCATAGTAAACTTTAAAGTATTTGATCTGTCGCTTCCCTTCCCCATAACAATAGAAACTGAGTTAAAGGAAAACTAGTTCATACTCCAGCTGATCTGTGAGTACTAAGAAAATGTGCACTCAATGTACCTGAGGTAGAAGCTACAGTTTTGCATCAGCTCCACAACCCCATATAGTAATATATATGACGGGTCTTCAAAAGTTTCTGGAAAATTTATAGTGTGAAAAAAATACTATGCCTGAATTTCAATGTTTTTTGCACCTAAGAAATCCTGTACTTTAATTCTATGTTTCCATAAATTTTTTGAAGAACAGGTGTGTGTGTGTGTGTGTGTGTGTGTGTGTGTAAATAGCATGAGGTATGTAAATCTTCCTTCCTTTAAGGTTGGAGCAATTAGGAACAACAACAAAAAAAGAGAACTAAAGTAGATTTAAGTAAACAGATTAACTTGGCAGGTCAAAGAAATTCTGGTGTGGGTGTGGGTTCTCATCAATTAATAGTTATTTGTTGAGGACCAACTGTAAGAGGTTACAAAAAAATAGAAAATCCATCTCTGTTTTTAAAATGCATATGATCTCGTTGAAGGTCAAATTTAATATACATCTACATCAACATAGTGTTAAACTCTACTGCACTCAATGGGGTGAGATAAATGTGGGCAGGCAGAGATTATGGTTAAGCAATCAGAAGGTAAAGAAGCTTAAACAGCTACTCAGAAGGGAAAGACAAAAGACAAAGACCTCCAGATGTGGTTAAGAATGGTTGGGTGCATTGGTTAGGTGAGATATGTAAGAAAAGTGGCTTATTAGTTTTGGAAAAGATTAATGAATTAAAGAAGCATGGTCCAAGTGCCTAGGAGTGCCAAGCCTGTGTTAGGTAATAAGGATACAACGTCCAGTAAATGGTCCCAGTGCTCTAGCAGTTTTTATTTGTAAGTGAAATCTTCTAAATGAACTATGTAACATATATGTTTTATTAACTTTCTTTCCCCTGATATACAATAAAAAAGACTAATGATGTCAAATATGTTTGGAAAGAGCATAATAGCAAAACTAACCTGAGCATATGTGATTTATCTTGTTTCTTCCAGTACAATACTTACCATATTTATTAGATGATAATATTGATAATGAACATTTATTTTGCTTCCCCCATGTGCTAAGTTTCTTTCAAGTGCTTTGTGGCTAGTCATCTAGTCTAGTGGAACTTAATCCTACATGGCCACTGCAATTGAAATACCAGCGCTGGCAGCTTGAGAAAGATGCTGGGCGTGTATGTGTCTGTGCCCAGAATGAAGATAGGATGAAGATGGAAGAGGAGAGACTGGGGACTGTTTTCTTCTTCTCACTCTCTCTCTGAGGCAATTAAAAACTAAACAAGAAAAAAATGCTTTAAATTTATTAATTTATCCTAGCCTCACAAAAAAATCTTATGAAGGAGTAACATAGCAGTGCTTTCCATTAATTGCAAGGAAATAGGCCCACCAACACGATGAAAAAAGTCAAAGAAGACAAGGCCCTATAACCAGTAGAGTCAATCTGTAAACAGTCTCGTTTATGATACTGTCCTTGGGACCAGCAGTTAGTGTAATGGCTATGTCGCTGAACTCCCATGTAGGCGACCACAGTTTGAGTCCTGGACCCAGTGGCTTAAACTCACTCCTGGGCGCATGTGCGTGCATGCCCAAGATCCTGAGAGGAGAATGGAGGAGAAGGGATTGTGGCGTGGCCATCCCCCCTGGGTGTGATTTCTCGCTTTCTGTCTCTGTTTCTCTCTTTCTGGCAAGCGCACGCACCCTATAACAAAAACCTCTCAAATAAATAAATAAATAAATATACTGTCCTTTTCTATATAATTTATCCTAAATCTTTGGGGGAACACAAAAGTACTATTCTCAATAAAGTTTTTTCTTATTTGTTCACTACAATTTATTTTTAAAATTTCAAATTCCCACCATGTTTCATAACTACTACCATAACTTGCGTCCAAATTCTTATATTCAAAGGTGAGTATATATTAACCGAATATTATGGCTCTTGCCTTTATTTGGTGATATCAAGGATAACAGAATCAATTTTAGCGTAAGTACAACGTGTGAAGAAAGATGCATCAATGCGCGAGTCATTCAGCCTGACATTTCTTTGTGAAGTGGGCAGAAAATTAAATTGCTTCAAATTAGAGGACAAAATCACACAGCATGAAAAGTAACATGTCCAATGACAGTTGAGGTCATGCTTCCACTGAGGTAAGTGTGAATTTTACCATATGAGTTTTATTGATGTTAATGGGAATTGTGCAATTGCCCTTCTTTATGTGCTCTGAGTCATTACTCCTTAAATCCTCAAAATATCAAACTTTTCCTGGCATTTTATGTTAGTTTATAGGGTGACATTGTTACTATATATTTGTTTAAAAAGTTGAAGCTGATATCATTAAGTACCTTTAGTTTAGTGTTTTAAACTGCTTAGATTTACCCCCAGTTCTCCTAGCTAATATTCTGATATTCTAGCCTGTGACTCTTGAACTTCTCGGGGTTTTCAGATAAGCACTCAGAATTGGAATGCAGTAGTCATTTTATGAGGATCCAGGTTTTTTTTTTTTTTTTTTTTTTTTTTTTTTTCTCTTTTTGGAGAGGTTTTTGCTATAGGGCGCGTGTGCTCGCCAGACAGACAGAGAGAGACAGAGAGACAGAAAGCGAGAAATCACCCCCCAGGGGGTATGGCCACGCCGCAATCCCTTCTCCTCCGTTCTCCTCCCGGGATCTTGGGCACGCACGCACACGCGCCCAGCATGAGTTTAAGCCACCGGGTCTGGGACTCGAACTGCGGTAGACTACGTGGGAGTCCAGTGACATAGCCATTACGCTAACTGTTGGTCCCAGGATCCAGGTTTTAATGCCAAACATTTCTGGACCTATTCGAGATCCCATGTATTCTGCTGGAGTCCTTAGAAAATAAGTAGGTGAATCAGATGAGGATGGTGCCTTTAAGGAGCTACTGGTGTGGTGCAGAAGATGAAAGAAGAAAATGAAATGTCTAGGCAGTAACTTTGTCCATATACTGTCTTTAGAAAATTAACAAAAGGTGCTATGTACCTTGGGTAGAAACAGTCTAAGGCCCAAGGTCTAATAAGATTGAAGGGCTTAGACTTCCTATGTCTCTCCTTGTGATGAGAAAAAGATGAGAGAGGTCTGGAGGTGTGGACTTTATGAAGTGAATGAGTCTGAATACATCTCGCTATGAGCAAGAAAGTACAATATTAAGTAGCAATAATACATGTAATGTACCTAACAAGGTTGCCCGGCTTGTGGTAGGCAGAAAGTGCATTACTTTTGGAATTCAGGAGGAAAGAGAAAACTCTTTCAATGAGGGATCAAGGTTACTTCATACGACACCATGAGTACAGGTATGAAGACAGGAGGGAGAGAGATTTCAGGATAAAGAAGCAGCTGAAGCCAGGAGGGAAAGAGAAGTTCAAGGCCAGATATTACAGGGGAGAAAAGTACTCCTGCTCAGGATTTGGAAATGGGTGGGGGTATTTCTGGTCATCATGATGACTGAGAGATCCTGCTGGTATTTACTGCACGGAAGCAAGAAGACTAATAATTCTTTTTTTCTTTTTTTTTTTTTTTTTGAGAGGTTTTCGCTATAGGGCGCGTGCGCTCGCCAGACAGACAGAGAGACATAGAGAAAGAAAGCGAGAAATCACCCCCCAGGGGGGATGGTCAAGCCGCAATCCCTTCTCCTCCATTCTCCTCTCGGGATCTTGGGCACACACGCACACGCGCCCAGCGTGAGTTTTAAGCCACCGGGTCCGGGACGCGAACCGTGGTCGACTACGTGGGAGTCCAGCGACATAGCCATTACGCTAACTGCTGGTCCCCAAGACTAATAATTCTATAATCGAGTCCACACTAAAATACAACGCTCCTCCAAAACTGATGAAAGCACTGGAGTTGAGAAAGCTGGAGGATACAGTTTGTTAAAGGAAGCAGTGAGAAATGAGGTTGAAAAAGTGAAGTCCTTTATTGTTTTGGATATCAAATGTCAGACAAATAGATGTGTCTTAATTCTCCTTTCAGGCCTAGGGAAGTCGTTGGAAGTTTTGGAATTGGAGAACAATATAATCGGTCTTTGAAAGTGTAGAAAATAAGGCAGGATATGACTCAAGAAGATGAATTTGGCATTCATTGGCAAAGTGATTGAGTTGGGGAAAAATCAGCAATACGGAAATCAGTCAGATTAGATTTACGGCCAGTGAGAATGAACGGGAGGAAAATCACGCAATGTCAATTTCTCCATGGAAAGAGATTGAGATAGCACTATCCTATTCATATTCTTATTCTCTATAGGATGACTGTTTTTTGTTTTTCATCTTTGTTCCCCACCCCACCCTAGGATATCTTAAACCAGTGAAACTGACAAGTTTTTCTGAGGGTTTATGATGGGAGAGGGAAGAGGAAACCCTTATCTAATCTTTCAAAGCCAGAATTTCTTCTTCTACCCCACTCTTCAGTCTGTCACAGTAGAATTGCCTTGAGGGACGGAGTGGGAAAGCAAGCACCAGAAATGCAATTTCAGCAGCACACCTCACCTGATTAGCTGTAAAAAGCAAGGGCAGGAGCTGCTGCTTGCTCTGGGGCTACACAGTTGAGGTTGTCTGTCAAAGTTAACACTGAACTTTAGTTTTTCATCCTTAAGAGCCACGAGCCCAGAAACACTTGGAAGTGATAGAGTGAGTGACACAAACGTGCGCGCGCACACACACCCACGCACACACACAGTCAAGCACACACCTGCACCTACAATTTTGAACATTTTTCTAAAAAATTAATTGAAGTAGCCATTAATGAACCTAAGAACATTTATATATCTTAAACTTATTTTTAAAAATTTAATTTACTTTTGGGGCCAGCAGGTGGCATGGTGGTTCAAGGTGCTGGACTCCCACATGGCCAACTATGGTTCGAGTCCTGGACTTGGTGGTTTGTTTTCTCACTCTGGTTCTTCCTCTCTCTCTCTCTCTCTCTCGCTCACTCTCTGTTCTCTGTGTCCCTCTCTGGTCAAATTAAAATAAATGAATAAATAAGTAAAGTTAAATAAAATAATTCCTTTAAAATTTAATTGACTGTTAACTAAAAATTCAAAGCTTAAGGCTAAATTGCTCCTTCCTAAGTTTACTTTAAAGCATAGGCTAGAAATGATGGATGCACGGGGCAGACCACACTGGACACCTTCTATGTCAAGGAGATTGATGGCTTATGTAGCATGCACTGTTGGATCCATGCTCAAAGCCATTTGTGTTTTTGAGAGTGTTGTTGTGTGACTTAAATGAATGTCTATAAAAATAATTTTATGAGTGTTATGTTAAGTACATCCAGCAATTAATTGCTGTCCAACTATGTAAATCATGATGTTCAATAGGTTAATTATATGTTGCTTCAAAAGGATTTGCTGTTTTCTTTTTTCAGTTTGTTGACTTTGAGGTTTCCATTTATTTTGTATATTATAGAATTTTGTAAAGTCTCTACTTATTAATTTCCTTCTCAATTAAACAAGATTACTGTTCTACCTCAGCAGTTGCAGACTCAAATCCATAAACAAGATAATCAGTTGCAGAGGAGATTGTGGTGAACATGGCAGGGGATGTCTCACTAAAGGTATTTACATTCGATGTTCTTAACAGTCACAATGTTGGACACACAGCACATCCTGGCTGCATTTGACCTGTGGCCTGCTAGCTTGGGAATCTAGAACACCAAATTTCCTTTAGCTTTCTGTAAATGAGTAGCTCTGCATTAGGGCAGACCATGTGTATGAGGTATATTCTACTTACTGGTTGAGAATTACATACTATCTCTTGTTGCTGGAACTTCTGAACTTCTGGGTAAGCTCTGACAAAGAGCTGTTCAAAAGCTGCCTCTGCTTCAATAAGAATGAAGTGGATCTTGTTTTTAGGTCTAGTGGGCCTCCCAGCTATTGATTAAGTGATAGGAAAATTCAGGGGTCTGTACCAGCTGGCTGCAAACTTGGTGGTTGTTTATGTGGATCTACAACAATAGGCAAGATGCTATAATGAACTTTACAGCCTGTAAAGTGGGCACAGAATGGGCTAACCATACATCTTGGGTGCACATATTATTTCTGTTAAACTTATTCCCTGAAGCACAATCATATTTCTCCTAATTAATTTTTGTTCCATATCTGGCCATTTGTTAAACTTACGGTGTTAGTCATTGTCTAACTGGGTATAGGGACGTTTTCTATGGGTTCATTACATGTTGTTTGAAAGAATTTTCTATGTTCCATTTTCTCTGAGTTCTCTGTTAGATGCACATTTATTTTTACAAGGCATTTATTATTTTATAGACATTATAAAGCTTATATTCATTCTTTATATAATGAAAATGCTAACCAAGCCTGCCCTGCCATTCATTTCCAGCATTAAAAATAATCTCTGACTTTGACAAACGAGTCTCAAAGAGCTATTTCCTGAAGAATAAAATGAATAGAGTTGTGCCCACTTGTTGCTGCAATAAAGGAAATATACATTAAGTCCCACCCATGTCACACACATATCTCTCGCATATTTCGTTTAAGTTTCTCCAAGCCTTTACTGTTATAGGTGAGGAAATTGTGTTCCACTGAAGTTAGATAACTTGAACAATTCCATTCACCTAGAAATAAAAAGAACGAGGATTCAAACGTAGATTTTGCTGGTTCCTTAGAACATTGTTCAGCTCTGAAATATTCGTAAAATTTTTCATTCCTTTAACTAGGTCTGTGTTTTGGAAACCAGGCAATTGGTTTGATTTACTTTGTGGTCCGTGAAATTGCCAGTTGTAGCATAATAGGTGTGTTCTTGCATTGTTCTATTTTCATGTAGCCATCAGCCTGGGTACGGGAAGATGAATCAACAGCAAAAGATGCCCAATGACAGTTTAGTGAACTGACAGACCTCTACAAGCAAAGAAAAAGTATATCCTCAAAATATGGCCATTTCTGGTTACCTGTTTATTGAAAAATAGTTCTTGATAGTAAAGAGATTTTATTGCAAGGATAGAATGATCAAAAAAACTTTTTGAAAGAGACATTCTGGAAATACGTAACCAGGAATAAATAAAAGCTCATGAGGCTTGTAGAAACCTGGGGATTCAGAAAACATTTCTGGGGTCATTTTAGAAGGAGGCCTATGTGAGCACAATTCAGTGTGTCAGCCGTTCAGGTAGGGAGTTGGCTTATATAAAGGAGCTCCGGAAGTGCCTCTCTAGGTGTGTTATAAATGAAAATGAATGAGATATAGAAGGTCTAAGTACACATTTTGGACCAACTATGCTTCTTTTAAAACAATTTTTTAGTATCTCATTACCTGCCTTCATTCCCTTAGGCAATTTCTGCACTGCAAAGTAAATTCAATAACTCAGAAATATCTAAAGAAACCCATACTTTCTACCTAAAGAAACTGAAATAAATTCTTGCACTTAAAAAAAGTTGTCCATCATCCTTCATCTAAAAACACTAGCTATCTGTTTTAATTTTGTAAAGAGCCTCATCTAAAAGACAAAGAATAACTTATATTTTATTCTTGTTACTCTTCCTTCCCTAGAACATGAATATAAAATATTACAAAGGTCATAGAGTTAGCTTAAGATGTATTTTTTAATACTGAGTGCTGATTAATATAATTCTATACTAAAAGTGAATGTAATTCAAGGATTCTCAGATTTGAGTTATGATTTGGTATGGCTTGTTTGATAGCGTATCAAGTTATCTAACATTCACTACAACTACAGGAGATTGAAAGTTTCATAATGATGAAGACATCACTGTAAAATGCCCTGTGCCTTCTGAATCTTTCAAGATTGAAATACATTCAGAATGGTTTGAATTATGAATGTTATTCATGGCCTTATAGCTTCTGGTTTGGGCAGACATTCCAACAGGTAAACGAAAGCACCCCTACGTACACACATACACAGTCCATTTGGGAAGGCAGCATGCAAGAGAGATCACAAAGAGGTTACTTAAGAACTAAAGACATTTGACTCTCATTACCAAAGTGTGTATTTTCCCAAAATATCTGTAGTTTGGAAAACACCTGATGAACATCTAACAAAAGTAATCTTCATAGTACAGTTTTAAGAGACAAGTTGTAGGGGACCCAGGTTGAACATATGGCCTGAGATTACATATTCTTTTGAGGAGACATTGTCATTTCAGTTTGCTGTTGTACACAGGCCTAACACCATCACTGATACAGGTTAGGGATTTGCTTAATACCTAGTATTTGTGATCATGAATAAATGATTAAGCAACTGACGCTGGCAAATGAGAAATCAAGTATTTCTCAAAGTTTTGGATTAATGCATTCACTTCTGCAGAGCCAAGATGTTTCTGTGTGTGCAACTCAATTGATCTTCCTGACATCATTATTTTGATTAATATTTCAAAACAAATAAACCACTAGGTGAAGATCTTCTGACTCAAAACAAGGGTAAATCCTAGTCTAACTGGTAAACTCTCAATCTTGAAAAAATGAAAATGATTTTAATTATTTTCTTAAATGCAGCATGCACAATATATTTTTAAAGCACCTTAATTTCCCCCAAAAGAGAAGTTAAAGTTTAATCTCTTTCAAACTGTGACTGCTTCCTTAGTAAAATGCAGACTTGATTTTCTCAGCCTAATGTTTGATATATGAAGTAAAGAAACGTCGAGCATAGCTATTTCATTATCAACTTTCTTGACCTAAGATCTAACCAGGCTGAACAAGGTTTAAGTCCCTAGAATAAGATTCTGGCATGGATAAGGAAGTTCATAGATATTTATGAAGAGAGTAATTCATGAATATTTGGGGGAAAAGGCTATTTAACACAAAGTAACATTATAATTTTTTTGTATTTTCTTTTCTCTCTCTTTCCTCCCTCCCTCCCTCCCTCCCTCCCTCCCCCTCCCTCCCTCCCTCCCTCCCTCCCTCCCTCCCTCCTTCCTTCCTTCCTTCCTTCCTTCCTTCCTTCTTCCTTCTTCCTTTCTTCTCTCTCTCTCTTTCTTTCTTTCTTTCTTTCTTTCTTTCTTTCTTTCTTTCTTTCTTTCTTTCTTTCTTTCTTTTTTTTTTCCTCATAGGGTACATGTGCTCGCTGGGGAGAAAGAGAGACAAAAAGACAGAAAGTGAGAAATCATCCCCCCAGGGGGGATGGTCATGCCTCAGTGCCTTCTCCATTCTCCTCTCAGAATTTTGGGCATGCATGCACATGCGCCCAGCATAAGTCATATGGTTTTATTACTATTATGGCCAGGAAGTGACTACAAAAAATAAACTGAGAGTAGTGCCTATCAAATTCATTCCTGAAAGTATAAATAAATATGATCTATGTCCATCTATCCACTTACCTAACTACTCATCTCTGTAGTGTAAGTATTATACAGATAATTATTATTTTATCTTTAGGTGGAAAGCATTATTCAAATTGACTTGTATAAAATGGTGCCATTTAAGGCTGATTAAAGAGAACATATTACTATCAAGCAGCTATTCCAAGAGTCTTATGGTGAGTTTAGAAGAACATCATGAAAATTGTTCCATCAGTATGGCCAACTCCTAATAGCATCTGGGTTGAATTTTTCTTAATTATTGTTATTTTTATGTTGTGAGATTCTGGGTACTAAATTAAACACTTGATCACACACTGCCGAACATCTAAAACTGTTTCCTGAAGAAAATGATGAGGCTGCCTATGGACACCTATGTTTGGAGGTGGTCTGTGTCTCTATAAAGCCTCTACAGTTTCATAATTATTTCCAAACACAACAGCTTCTCATCTGGTTTGCAAAGCATGTGCCTTAACTTCTATGAACAGAATGAAGCCAAACCACCCAGACCATTGTAATTTAGAACTCAGAACCTTCACTCTCAACTTCTCTTAATACTTCAGGTCAGAGAAGTGGTTTTTAGGAAGCATTATGTAAGAGGCATGTATTTCCAGAGGCGCTCCAAAATTCATTATTGAGTAAAATTAGAAGATCACATTTGTACAACCATTCAGAATCTGACTACACAGAGCTGCATTTTAATGTAATTTTAGTTTGTTTCCAATGGTTACTAAAAGAAATAAATGTTTCAAATCTAGAAACATATTTGCTGTCATGAAATATCTAATATGTAAATGATAGAATATCGTTGTTCGGTATCACATATGTAAATACATTAAAATAGGTTGAACTAATTTTATCAGATCATTTGAAGATTATCCCTAAGTGGCTAATATGTGTGTGTGTGTGTGTGTGTGTGTGTGTGTGTACTCAGTAAAGAAATAGAGAGAGACAGAGAAAGAGGTAAAGCAAGAAAGTACCTCCCCCACAGGGAATGGTCATGCCGCAATCCCATCTCCGTCACTCCTTCGTTTCAGGATTTTGGGCATGCACATACATGTGTCCAACATGTTTCTCAAGCCACCAGGTCTAAGACTTGAACCACATGGTTGATCATGTGGGATCTAGCTACCTTAACCACTCAGCCACAGGCCAGTTCGGTGAATATCTTTTTATAGCACTAATGTAACTTCCGTTCTGAGTATTTTCTTGTATCTTATATTCCTTTCATTAATCCAGGTAGCAGTTAGAATGTCCTATGTTCATTATCACAAGTAGTGGGTATACATTTTAATTGAAAATGAATAAGATTTGGGTCAACAGGTGGTGTGGTGGTTGGGGCACTGACTTCCATATGGTTGACTATGGTTCAAGTCTCTTACCTGGTGGCTTGCTTGCTTTTTCCCTTTCTCTCTCTTTCTCTCTCTCTGGTGAGTGCATGTGCCCTATAGCAAGTTAAATAATAACAATAATTAATAAAATCAAATATATAGCTATTAGAAAAAGAAATTTAGCTATTTGATTTTGAGTTTCAATAGCTGCAAATATTGGGGAGAATGTATGGTGAGTAAAAAAGCTGTTTTTCCTATATCTAACCCCTCTACAGGGCAAAAGTTCACAGGCTGGAAGACAAGGAAAATGAACAGCCAAAAAGGAAAGCCTAGATACACGTGACATCACTAAGAAAGAAGGGTTTGCTTTTCTGATATTCACAGTACATGCCCCATGCTGAAAGAGAATGACAAAAAGCTCAAAAGAATTGGAACTCTTGAAAAGCCACATTTAACTTGGCATGTGTGAGAGCAGCTCACAGTTTTCTTTAGCCGGGAGCAGTGGAGGGGAAGCAAGACTTCTCCAGAGAAAATGCACAGAGAGCCAGCAGGCCTAGCATGTCCTTGGAAGGAGGACGAGGAGGCTGCAATGGCAACGTGCAAGGACCAGTGACCACAGCCCAGACTGAACGGAGGATGTCTCAGTGGGTGCCAGCAGGGATAGCTGATGACACCGAGGGCCAGATGGCCCCCACCTGGCATCTCGTAGACACAGACCTGAAGGACAGTCCGTGAGGGCTGATTGAGATGGAGTTTCCTCCACTGTATGAAACTGGAGTCCAGAATACAAATTAATTTCAGCGAAACTACAAATTAAGTTCAGCAAGAGAGAAACACAGACAATTGTGTTGCTAGCTGACTTATACACCTGAGCTGATGCACTGACACTCCTGTTTGCTATGTCTGTGAATGACATCGGGGGAAATCTCAAAAATAGCTTATGGAAAATACATATTGTGAAAAACTATACATGGATTTCAAAGTTTGGGGCACCAAGATCCACTCCCAGTTTAATTAATTTTCTTTCATGAACTTTTTGAAGTATCAGTATATAGAACAATTCTTATAGGTCAAATATTATATTCTAATTATTATAGTTACATAATATACTTTCTTATTTTATTTACTGACTACTTCCTATACCCTAACTATTTAAACTATCATATCTGTTATGTTATTTGTAGAGCATAGTTCTTTTTTAAAAAAAATTTAATTTGACTGAATAGTGCATACTCTCATCAAAGAAATACAAAGGAAGAAGAGGGAAGGTGAGACATCGCTTGTGAGGAATGGGCACACCCCAATCCCTTCTCCATCTCTTCCTGCTTTCAGGATTTTGAGCATATACGCATATGCACCTGGGCTTTTTCTCCATCTACCAGGCCCAGGATTCAAACCATGAAGTCAACCATCGGGAATCCAGCTGCTTTAACCAACACATAATAAGCTGGCCCACACTTCATTACTTAGTCATATATTAGTCTATTATTAGAATATTTTTTTACTGCATCCTATGCCTTTTTTTTTTCCTCCTTATGACCCTTTTAAGCTCAGTGTCAATGATCATTGTCAATATTTCTAGTGAAAAGAAAAAATTCCTTTTATACTCTAGCAACAAAAGTTTATATATCTCAAAAAACAAAAGAAAGTTTTATAGTCTGCCTTTCTCCTAGTGTTTGTGTGTGTCTTTAATTTGGTTTCAAGCACCATAATTCTCAACTCTTTCATCATATTATAATTGAATATATTCAGCATTTCAGTCTCACGCTCTACTCTTAGACTAATTTCCTAACAGTTTCACGTGATTAGACCAGGTATCACATGGTTGCAGATTCTAAATTCTGGGCTATAAGTATCCTTATAGCATAGTAGAGTACACAGTGCATTAACAGTGCAGTAAATGCTGCTGGAGGAGCTGGAAAAACTCACCTACTGCCAAAACTCTCAGAGATACTCCACTGGAATGGGAGAATGAGAAAGGCGATGAGGTAGGGATCCACTGAGGCCAGGCATACAGGTATTCATTGACTACACATTAACACACAATAACAGACTAGCTTAGTGCTTCCTCTGAATTCTTTTATTTTTCTTATTATTAATAATGTCAAATCTAAGTTTTGATTCTAAAGTGTGTGAATGCACAATTAATTCTGTAATAGGGTTATTCTTTTGTTATAATCATTACATTTTTCTTTGCTTTGTAAAAAAAGACAACTTGCTTACCCTATGCACGGTTATTTTACATTTTGAGGAACACTAGCTTTTTAAAACATAATGTAAACTGAAAGTAATAGAGGTCTAAAATTTATTTTTTGATACTTTCCATGCTCATTTTAAAATGTGCAAGATAAATTATTCATGTTTTCTCCCACAGATTAGGTGGCAATAGTTTTCTACCATGCAAACACACAACACTCCTTTTTTAAGTCTGCCAGTCTTGTGAATCTTGAATAGAAGACAATGTGTCCTCTGACATCTACTAATGGACAATGATCACAGACGAGCGCAGGTGGGAAATGCTATTTCAGGGTAATAGCTCACACCTGGAAAGGTCTATTTTTTCTCTAGGATCTTTTTACACAGCAGTGAAAATAAACTAATTAGGTCAAAGCATCACATTGGGACCCAAGAGCTATGACGGTCTCTCTCGGTTGTGTCCTCACAAGAGGCCACCATGCAAAGGCAAACAAGCAACCAGAAATAGGAGCTCCCAATTTAACAATTTCTCCTTTCAGTGCAGTTGTCACTGTGTTCAACTGTAAGTGGAGCCATACCATGTTCAAAATGGGAAACCATGTTACAGAGAGATGAACAAGATGCAAGAAAGGGAAAGGAAACAAGGAAGAAACTGGGTCTGTAAGACCGTATCCTCTGCACAGTACTGTGAAACCCTGCTTAGGAGACACAGTGTTTACAAGCCAGAGTTCAGGTACCACGTTCTTTAACTGCCCCGACATCTATGGAAATTCTACGTTGGTCGAATCAAAGAGATGGAAATTCCAGGCCTGGGCACATCTGCTTTTATTTCTTTGATAATTTCACCCACAACATGAAAGGAAAAAAAAATAAAAAGCAAAATCAACAATAAGTTGCTATTTTTTCCTGCCCTAGATCTCTCCCATGGTTTAGTAAAACTCTCCCGGGAGGTTTGACCTCACTAACCACCCTTAGGATTTCAGTTGGGGAGGTAGGTGGGGGGTCTGCGACATCAAATGTTATAGAACCCATTTTTACTTGTTTTACCAAAGCTTTGGCTTGTTGATTTCCTTTAACAAAATATTTCCTGTTATTTCTCTTACTTCCTTTATATGTCATGTGGGCACTTATATTTTTCATTCATTTAACAAGTGCTTATTGATCACATAAGACACACATGTGCTGTGTAAAATGTGAGGAAATGCAAAGATTTAAGACATCCTATGCCCTCAACAGTAAGTGGATATATATACTTAACATGTATTTAATGCAAGTGTAAAGGATATATTTTCTTAAAATATTAAGAAAAAGAAACATTTTTTTTTATTATTATTATTTTCCAGTTTTGATCAGAGGGAGGGTGAGTGAGAAAGCAAGCTGCCAGGTCTGGGATTTGAACCACGGTTGGCGATGTGGGAGTCCAGCGCCTTTAACTACCATGCCACATGCTGGCCCCAAAAAGAAACATATTTTTAAATTAGAATAATCATGATCCCACCACTCATCCCAGAGCTTCTTATATTTCATGGTGTTTTGTTTTTTGTTTTTTTGTTTGTTTGTTTTTGTTTTTTTACATTTTGTCTATTTCATAGGCCATGGTTTTAGGTTTTAACATTGTTGTTACTCTAGAAGTACAATTACATATTTGCTCATTTTTAATACTGAACTTATTTTCTTTTAACATTGGGGTGCATATATATGTGTGATGCATGCTTACCTGAAAGAAAGAGAGAGAGAGAAAGATCACTCCACCTCTCCATGAGGCTTGGTCACGTTGCAACTCTGATACGTGCATTTCTCCTTCCCATCGAGATCCTGGGCATGCACTCAAACAGATCTGACAAGTTTTTCAAGCCTTCAGGACCAGGATTTGAACTTCGATTGACTATGTGGGATCTGCCTCCCTCTACATAGCAGTTCATCGCTGTGCTATGAGTTAAGCCAGGTTAAACTTATTTATTTGAGAGTTGTTGTTTTGTTTTGTTTTGTTTTGTTTTGTTTTCTTATAGAGCATGTGTGCTCACTGGAGAGACAAAAAATGAAAACTCGCCCCCCCCCCAGGGGGGATCCCTTCTCATCCGTTCTCCTCTCAGGATTTGGAGCATGCACACACATGAGCCTGGTGTGAGCTTTAAGCTACCAGATCTGGGACTCAAACCACAGTTGACTACATGAGAATCCTGCACTTAACCATGACACCATCTGCTTATCCCTAGGTTAAATTTTTTGATGGCTACAATATATCATTCTACCTCATATGTTAGGTTTATTTATTATTTTATTATTATGTTATTATTAAACAAAAAGTATTTTGTTCAATATTCATTTCCTCAGCATTTACAACATGCCAGAGAAGAATGCTGGTTGGCAGATATACAAAGTGTTTTCTATACGTCAGAGGTCAAGGTCTAAAGTGCAGTGGGGTATGTATTTGAGTCTCTGGAGAGCAAAAAATGGCGACATAATAGCTAGGTGATATAGTTCAACCAAATACAATGTACTCTAGAATCTGATGTTAGCAGACAGATGGGGGTTTAGAGCAGAGGTAATGTTTGATCAGAATTCTAAAGACAGATTTGGATTTTATAAGGCACACAAGTAGGGGGAGAAGCACTCCTCCATCTTTATTTTAATGCAACTAGGGGACATGGTGGCCTCTCAGCGTTAACAGTGATCATTACCTTACCGTGGGCAAACTCAAAAGGGCTCACCCCACTCAGTGGGAGGTGTGAAATCTCTGGGAAGAGGGAGAGGGACTTGTACAGTTCAAAAATCTGTATCCAGATGATACACCCTCCCCCAAACTGCTCCCTGCATCTCTGAAAACTCACAACTAAAGGTGGGAGGCCCATCTAGTCCCTGTGATTGAATCGTGAGGAAAAACGCCAACAGAGACCAAAAAAAGCCATGGATGCCAGATTAGAAATTTAGATTTTCCCTTGCATTTGATGGGGGATCGTGAAGGATTTTGAAGTAATGAAGTGCAATGGTTAGACTTGAATTTAAAATAACAGCTCTGAGAGTAATGTAGTGGACAGACTTACAAGGAAGGGACTGCAGGTAAGAAAAATGACTCTCCCATCAAGAGACAATGATGTCCGGGACCAGCAGTTAGCGTAATGGCTATGTCGCTGGACTCCCACGTAGTCGACCATGGTTCGCGTCCCGGACCCGGTGGCTTAAAACTCACGCCAGGCATGTGCATGCCCAAGATCCCAAGAGGAGAATGGAGGAGAAGGGATTGCGGCATGGCCATCCCCTCTGGGGGGTGATTTCTCGCTTTCTGTCTCTCTGTCTGTCTCTGTCTGTCTGGCGAGCACACGCGCCCTATAGCAAAAACCTCTCCCCCACCCCCCCCCCCCCAAAAAAAAAGAAAGAAAAAGAGACAATGATGTCCCAGGTAAGGCAAAGTCAGGTGGTTTTGTTAAAAATCCCCTCCAGGTGTAGGTGGTGGTGCAAAGGTAGTGCAACTGCACGCATTTGGGAAAAGTCTCGGGTTGGTGTTTCCAGACCTTCGTGAGCAGGTTGGGCACGTGACCATGATCAGGTAGCTGAGTCTGGGGGCAAACTGTGGTGTAGAGGCTCTGTTGGAGGTGCCCCCCTCTCTCTCTGTCTCAGAAGGAATAAACTTTAACAAATGATCTCCATGATAATCAAGAGCAGTGCCACTTTATAACATGATGACTATTTTCATTTCTATTAAAAGTTATTTTTGGCCCTGTCATGAAACTCTACAGTGCTGGAAGCCATATGGAAGACTGGAGTGCAGTTCCAAGCAGGTGTGTACATGCCAGGAGCTCACAGGTGTTCACATAGGTGCCTGTAATCCTGGCTGGCGAAGAGGCTGGCATAATCTCTGCTTTTCTGTCTCTCTCTCTCAAGAAAATAACTTTTTTTTTTTTTTTTTTTTTAATAAATAAAAACTATTTTCAGGGCCAGCAGGTGGCATGGTGGTTGGGCCACTATTCTTCCACATGGCCAACTCTGGTTTGAGTCCTGGACCTGCTGGCTTGTTTATTCACTTTCCCTCTATCTGTCTCTCTCTGGTGAGTACATGTGCCCTATAGCAAATTTAAAAACAATCAGAATAAATAAGATTAAACAAATAATTTTTAAAAAAGTAATTTTCAAGTTATTTTCTGAAAATTGTATATAAATGGGAAGATTAAACATAATACACACATATAAATGTATGAATCAGTATCCCATTTTACCACATGCCTCTCCAAAATGGAAGATTATCCATGCTGTGCTGGATAACAAACGAACACTGATAGGGGGTTTTCTTAGGATATTCAGAGCAATGTCATGTTTATGTCAAGAAGTGCAAGTCCCAATATACGTATACCATTGCAAACACACCTGAACACATCCGATGTAATGGTAGAGTATTCTTTACAGATATATTAACGCATGAGAATATGTCCTGAGGGGGTTATCAGGATGAATGAAATAATAAAAATCTTGTCATATGAGAATTGCTTGAAAGAATTGGTGATATTTACACAGGAGGACAAATACTCAGGGACTGAGGAACGGCTTCGAATATTTGAAGGTCTGACAGAGTGAAAATATTAGTTTTGATTAGTCAGAAGATATATCTAAGGTAAATGAGCCTGCATTTAATGCAGATATGTCCTCAGGCCACGTACTTTAGGAACAGGAACTGCTTAGCGGTGATTTATACTGTTTTAAGAAGCAATAATCTTCCAACTGCTGCACATATCCAAGCTCTCAGGAAAAAATGAGAATAGAGGACTCCGTGTGTGTGTGTGTGTGTGTGTGTGTGTGTGTGTGTGTCTTAGAGGGGGAAAAAGGAGAGGGAGGGAGCGGGAGGAGGGATGGAGAGAGAGAGAATATAGTTTAGGGATGGTAAATTGAGAGAAGTTTGTGTCTGTCAACATGAATGCCATGCCAGATAATGTCAAAATGGAATTCTTTGCTACTCATGGCTCATATGAATCTTAGAGCTATGGCCAAATAATAATAATAATAATAATGATGATGATGATGATGATGATGTTACTGAGTAATCCAGAAGCTTTTCTTCCTCAAAAGACCCTGGAAAACTCCCTTTCTCATCTGAAGATTGGAAAATAATGATCCATTCCAGAATGCTGAAAGGACAGATGCTACGGGAATTTCACACTCATTCCTAATCCATTACAGTCCATCAACTCTCCTTTTTTATGTTTTATAATTTGTTATTTACATTCAATCATTGCACATCTCTATAGTACATAATACGTTTCTCAAGGCATGCATACGGCAGGTGATAATCAAATCAAGGATATTACCATAAACACCATTCTTTTCTAGTTTTATTTTTTTCTTCAATTTGATGAGAGAGAGAGAGAGAGAAACACCAGGTCTGGGACTCGAACCATGGTTGGCCATGCGGGAGTCCAGTGCCTTAACCACCACTTCACCTGCTGACCCCATAAAAATCATTTTCAAAGCTGAAATTTGCAATCTTGTATCTGACAGGAGGTTTTTCCTTGAGCCCCTCCCACTCACCCTTTATTATCCACAAGCTCACTATAACCAACTTCTTGAAGCTAAAGCAAGTACTTTTCTGCCCTTGTATGTTTGAAATTATACACGGTAATGGATGCTCATCATGCCCTCCTTGAAACTAGGTTTCTTGGTCTTTCATGAAAAGGTGTTTTCTCCCTTTTTCCCTGTTGGACTACATATAAGCTAAGTAAAGGCAAGGACCACATTTGTTTTTTTTTTTTATTTCTGTGAACCTAGAGCTCAAAATAGTACCTAGAAAAAAGTAGGTCTTCCTTGTCACTCTTTGCCAGCTCATGCTCCTGTTCTGGCCTTAAATACAGAAATTCCTCAGGATTCTTCATTATTTACTGATTTCTTCTTTCTTATTTTTTGATCTTAATACTCAGTCTTCAGGATGACCATAAGTTTCAAACACATAAGTTCATTCCAACACCCAAGCTGATATTCTTTTTAAAGAATTATTTTATTTAGCTACTGATTTATTTTAATTTGACCAGAGAAGGACAGACAGAGAGAGAGAAGGCGAGAAAGCAAGCCACGAGTTCTGGGATTTGAACCGTGGTTGGCCATGTGGGAGTGCTACACCCTTAACCACCATGCCACCAGCCAGCCCCGCAAGCTGATATTTTAAAGCTACAGTTGTTAAACCTTTTAGTCTCAGGAACCCTTTGGAGACTTAGAAATACTTGAATGTGTAATGTATTTATAAATATTTACCAGGTTAGATATTAATATATAAATGTATTGAGTAAATCATAAAAAATAGTAATTCCACTACCCATTAAAATGAACAATGTTTGCGACCAGCAGTTAGCATAATGGCTATTTCGCAGGACTCCCACATAGTCGACCGCGGTTCGCGTCCCGATCCCGTGGCTTAAAACTCATGCTGGGTGCGTGTGCGTGCGTGCCCCAGATCCAGAGAGGAGAATGGAAGAGAAGGGATTGCGGTATGGCTGTCCCCGCTGGGGGGTGATTTCTCGCTTTCTATCTCTCTGTCTCTCTCTGTCTGTCTGGCAAGCGCACGTGCCCTAAAGCAGAAACCTCTCCAAAAAAAAAAAAAAAAGAAAAAAAATGAACAATGTTTTTGGGATTCAAAGCTGTATCTTTGAGGGAAAAATATTAACGGAATAGTGGCATCATTTAAACTTTGCCTTTTTTTTTTTGGCATGGCTTAATAGAAAACAGGTGGATTCTCATTTATGTTTCTGAATTGTGTCTTTTATGATATAATGTTTTAGGTGATGTAGGGAAGGCAAATTACATTTCACCAGAAGGTGTACTTGAGAAGGGAATAGCATTTCAACAGCTTTACTGGATAATTATGGATATTCTTCTTTGATACTACACCAAAATTTGGCTAGAGGTTGATACTACACCAAAATTTGGCTAGGGATATTTAAAAGTTGATGTCATTGTGAAATCTGAAATCAGATTGCTACTGACTGGGTTCTCCAGAATTTATATTTAGAGGCTATACTCTCACATGTGACTGTATTTAGGGATAGGGCATTTACAGAGCCAATTATGTAAATGAAATGAAAAGTTTGAGACCTAAATTCAGTAATACTGGAACCTTTGTAGAAAGTAAGAGACACCAGGGATGAGTACAGGGAGAAGGCCATGTAAGAACACAGAAGGCGGTCATCTGCGGGCTGAGGACAGAGGCTGCAAGAGAACCCAGGCCTTTGGATTCTTCAACTCAAATCTTTACCCTGCAAAACTGTGAGCAAATACATTTCTTTTGCTTAATCCACTCAGTCTATGTTATTTGGAGATGGCAGCCATAGAAAACTAATACACAGAACTCTGAATTCTCTAACACAGAACACACAACTCTTGGAATAAAAAAAATCTATTGGTTTAGTTTTCACTTTGAGTTAATTTTCTATGCTTTCTTTCTTATCTTTTTTTTCTTCCTTCTTTCTTTTTCCTTTTTTCTTTCTTCTTCCTTCCTCTTTTTTTTTCTTGCTTTCTTTCTTATCTTTTTCTTTTTTTCTTTCCTTCTTCCTCTTTTTCTCTTGCTTTCTTATCTTTCTTTCTTTCTTTCTTTCTTTCTTTCTTTCTTTCTTTCTTTCTTTGTTAGACAGTAGTATCCCCAATAGGGTTCTGACACCTTATCCACTCTCAACTTTAGCCAGGTTCTCATCATGGACATGTGTGTGCCCTGTAGGTCTCAGGGAGGTCTCAGGACTTGAACCAGGAACTTCCCATGTGAAGTTCCTCTCCTGAGATCGCCTTATGGAGCATCACATTTTGCTCCTATGACACTGTCTAGCCCCTTGAATGACTTCTTTATCAATGCATGATCACATACATGCCATTTGAAACATAATTCACTTAAGTATGCAGATCCTCCAAAGGTTGACATATTTCATTAAACTTAATAAAAAGTTATTTTTAAAATGTCACTCCAATCTCATCAAGAAAGTCTTTATTAGATGTCAGACTTACAGTGGCAGGCACCAGATTTACAACTTCCTGATTTTTACTTAAAACTTGAATTGTATCATTAGCAATAAATACTGTCAGTGGTTTTCTATGATGTGAGAGGCTCATTTTATTCAATATTGATATTTTCACCAAATATCCAAATTTGAATAATCATAGTTTGTCATTTGTCCTTTCAGACAATAGTGGCATCCATGAAAAATACCGACTAGTTCAATGCCAGGTACACATGTACATGCCCAAGATCTGAAGACTAGAGGAAGGGGATTGTGGCGTAACCACACCCTGTGGATAGTGCCTCCCTCATATGTATGCTCACACTCTATAAGTTTTTTTTAAACATAGGGCATGTATGCTTGCCAGAGAAAGACAGAGACAGAGAAAGGGAAAGTGAAAAATTACCCACCAGGGAGGATGGCTATGCCACAATCTCCTTTCCTTCATTTTCTTCCTGGGATTTTAGACACACACACACACCCTCCCGACATACACAAACACACACACACACACACACACACACACACAAACACACACACAGTGTGACTGACTAGTTTAACTCAAAATGAGTTAAATCACATATGTTTTGTTTTTGTTTTTGTTTTTGTTTTTCCTTTTTCTTGAAGAGAGAGTATATGCAACATGCATTATAAGTGTACACTTTTCATTTGGTAATGAGATTATTAAAAAGATGGGTACTCACAAATTGGCATTAAATAAGGATTAGTAATCTACTGATTTATCAAGATCATTAAATGAACTGGCATCCATCCATCTATCTGTCTATCACATGCGAAGACTATAAAAACTACAAGTGATTACTGTCAAACTGCTAGGAGTTTTATCCACCACTGCTTTTATACCATCAGTAAAATGATCAACACAACAGGGAAAAAGAAAGTAACACCTTAGTAATGTTATAAAATTAGATTTAATCTTGAGGATTTCCTGAGCAGTAGTGGGGACCCTCCAGAGTTTCTGTGGACCACAGCTTTTCCTCATCTCATTCATAGCTCTGCCAGGTACCTCCTTCCTTAGAACTGAAACCTGGCCACATTTTAACTCCCTGTTCTTGAGCTTCCTGAGGGAGAATCAGAAGAAGTTAAGAATGACAATAAGAGAGGCAAAACAGAGTACTTTCTAGAGATGTGAAGGTTTATGTGTTTTTCTCATAGTTCAGACATAAAAATACTAAGTTATAAAATAATTTTTAATTGAAAATCCACAACCACTGTTTCTATTTTTTTTTTTTTAATTTTTAGGTTTTTGTCATAGGGTACATGTGCTTATTGGAGACACAGAGAGGGGAAAGTGAGAAATCACTCCCCTGAGGAGATGGTCACGCCACAATTCCTTCTCCTCCATTCTCCTCTCAGGATTTTGGGCATGCATGCACAAGCACCTGGCATGATTTTCAAGCTGCTGAGTTTGGGACTCTGATCATCTATATGGAAATCTAGCACCTGTTCACCTCCTCACCTTCTACTGGCCCAGAAAACTTCTTTTAACCAGATTACTTCAATAAATGTCTAAGAATTACATGCACTGCCAGACTTCCCTTTCTCTTTCTAAAGGCAGTTCACTGATTCACTTACAATTCTTTAGTAATTCACTGCTGGTCTTAGTGTAGAGTCCAAAATAGTTTATCATGGCTTAACACTAATCTACTTAACTTCTCAGTCTTCTGTCATTTGCCACACCTACATCAACTCCACCATAAAGCCAAACAAACCTTCTATTTCTTCAATATGATCTTTCTTTCCAGAAACTTGGCCATCACGTATGTTATTGCCTTCGAGTGGAACATTCTCCTTTTATTCCTTCCTGATTCTATTTTCCTACTCTCGTCACTTTCATTATGTGGTTTCACCTTAGGTAACACTCCATCATCTTCCAATTCTGTTTCCATGGCATCTGTACCTCTTTTATCATAGCATTTATTGCACCATATTGGAATTGATTGTTTCATTGCATTTGGCCTCTATTAGTTTTGAAGCAATGAAAGAAATAGGTGCTTACTTCTCACACAGATAAGTTGGTTACCCATTCTCTTGATTTAATAGTCTACTCTTAATTGTAGACAAGATTTTCGCAGGATGAGTTGACAGACATCATATAAAGTATCAATCTGAATATGGTAAGTGTGCTTAGCTTGATGTTCAAGTGTTTCTGAGAATTTAATAAAAGCTCTTTTATATTTGTACTTGTTTTCCATTCCCAAAACTTTTCTGTAAAATGTGTATTACCTGGATCATCTACAACTTACCACATTTAAGATATGAAGTAGCTTCTTCTTACACAAAATGGAAGCAGGGCCAATCGTACAATCATACAGGATACAATTACTACAAGAATGTGTAGTCTTGACTTCCAGAAATGTCAAAGATTAAAAGGAGAGAGAGGTAAATATAAGCATTTTCTAAATTTTTACGTAATTGTGTTATTTTCATTGAGGAAGGAGTCACAGCAGCAATGGAGTAAAAAATTACTCCAGTAGCAAGCAAAACAAGAATCCAGACCTTTTTTTATTAAAAGAAAAAAAAAAAAATATATATATATATATATATATATATATATATATATATATATGTATATCTTCAGCTGGATTTGTGGCCTAGTGGTGAAGGGATCTGGATCTCACCTTCTGCAAGTGGTTCAAGTTCTGGTCCTACTGGCCTGAAAGACACATTTTAATGTGTACCCACAGCCCTAAATGGATGGAGAAATATAGGAGAAGGATAGCAGCATGACCATACCCCATTTGGGGATGTGTTTTCCTGTTTCTCTCTCTTTCTCCATATCTCTCTCTCTTTGGTGAGCAGGTGTGCCCTCTCCCCAACACAAACAAACAAACAGACAGACAAAAATCATTATTTTTATGGGGTCTTTTTTGGTTTGTTTTTAGTTTTTTGCTATAGGGTATGTGTGTTTGCTGGAGAGAGAGAGACAGAGAGAAGGGATAGAGAGTAATCAGGGGAGATGGACATATTTCAATTCCTTCTCTTCCAGTCTTCTCTTAGGATTTTGGATATGCATGCACATACACCCAGGATGATTTCCAGGCTGCTGGGTCTGGGACTAGAAACCCAAGGTTGGCCATGTAGGACCCAGCATCTTAAGCACCCATGCTACCTGTTGGCCTCCAAATCATTATCTTTTTATTGGAGTTTTTAATTTCTTAATAGAAAGCATCTATAAATATAGAAAAACATTTTCTAAGTCTTAGATGTGTGCCGTTTGTTTCACATGTACAAAATACACATTTGCATCTCGTTTTAATACTCTACTTGCAATGCATTGTACTTGCTATCAGAGCTTTGGCAATGCACTAGTGGTTGAAATGTTGACATGCCTGCCTGAATCTTTCCCATTTGTAGATGATCATAGACTGAAAAGTGTCCTCAGCAAAATGATTCTTATAAGGCTCTTGCTAAAATGCGTTAAGATGGCTGGTTGGCTGACTTAGGTTTGAGCAGTGTGGAGGGGCCCATGGGGGCAGGTGGTCATGCTCAGCCTATAAAAAGGCATATCTGAACAATGGCAGGGGGTGTGAGGAAAGGAAGAGAAACATTTCTGGAAGTCAAGGCTAAACATTTTTGTATCTTGTATGATTGCACAATTGGCCCTGCTTCCATTTTGTATAAGAATAAGCTACTTTATATCTTAAATATGATAAGTTTCAGAGGATCCAGGTAATATACATTTTACAGAAAAGTTTTGGGAATGGAAAACAAGTACAAATATAAAAGAGCTTTTATTAAATTCTCAGAAGCACTTGAACATCAAGCTAAGCACACTTACCATATTCAGACTGATACTTTATATGATGTCTGTCAACTCATCCTGCGAAAATCTTGTCTGCAATTAAGAGTCTATACAATGAAGACAATGGGTAACCACCTTATCTGTGTGAGGAGTAAGCACCTATTCTTTAATTGCTTTAAAACTAATAGGGGCCAAATGCAATGAAGCAATCAATTCCAATATGGTGAAATAAATGCTATGATAAAAGAGGTGCCGATGCCATGGAAACAGAATGCTCTAGGGATGGGGGGGGGGTCCCCAGCTACGTAAATTTGTATGACATGTTGACAGACACCAGTTGATGATCAAAACTGTAGAGTGGCATTGACTTAAGGGAAGTAAACCTGAAACAAACTGTGAGAAAGACACTGAAAAACACTGGGGGATTGGCTCTGAAACCACTCTCGACATCAAAGCACACCTGAGAAAATATGATGAGCTTAAGACACTCGTCTGGGGTTTTTCTATATTCATCTGGTGTACTAGACCATGAAGACGTTTCCTTGGGAGATTTTTACAATGACCAGAAATAATATTACAAATGCAGGAGAAACTTGCAAATAAAAAAGTACACTGCCCTTTACAATATTCTCTATAGGGAGTAGTGTGTTCTAAGGTGGCAGACAGGAAATCTGGTTAAAGCATTTTCATTTAACCTTGTTATTTAAACTTTAAGAGTCAAACCTCAAATTAAATAGATCACCAGCATCTTGGAAAGGCCAAAATGTAAATCTCTCTCTCTCTCTTTTTTTTTTTTTTTTGCTATAGCACGCGTGCACTTGCCAGAAAGAGAGAGACAGAGAGACAGAAAGCAAAATATCATCCTCCAGGGGATGGCCATGTCACAATCTCTTCTCCTCCATTCTTCTCTCGGGATCTTGGGCACGAACACACACACACCCAGAATGAGTTTAAGCCACCGAGTTCAGGACTCGAACCACGGTCGACTACATGGAAGTCCAGCGGCATAGCCACTGTGCCAACTGCTGGTCCCCAAAAATATAAACCTGTTTCTAAAATTATATACTTAAGCCTTTTGGAGCACAGAGAAAACCTAAATTCTTTCTTCCATTTGATTTCTATTAAGTGGAATTCTCTATCTTTGAGATATAATAGAACGTTATGTAAATTAAATTTAAACAGCATTTTGTAGTTTTGATAGATTACAATTTATTAATTGTATTTTCAGCTTAAGGAACTATTGCATGCTCAAGGAATAGAGTTTAAGTTTTACCTTGCTTCTTCTTTCCATTATAGTGAAGCATTTTAACTAGATATGCATTTAATTATGTGCTTTTCTCATTTTAGATCTGGGAGATATTTTGTAACTCATTTTCAAAAGCATGATCAATTACTGATACCCCTAACCTTCTTTATATATACAAAGAACTTAACAGGTGCTATTTTTGAACTTTTATTTGTAACTTCTGAGATATAAATAGCAGATTCTAATGAATAGAATGAGTACAGAAATGGAGAAAGAATTTAGAGGGAAAGAGGAAAGAACAAGGTTGCCGAAATATGAGAGAATTAAACAAAAACAAAAAGAAAAGTGCAGGACCAGCAGGCAGCATGGTGGTTAAAGCACTGGACTCCCACATGGCTACCCACAGTTTGAGTCCCAAACCTGGTGACTTGAAAATCTCACCGTATGAGTGAGTGCCCAAAATCCTAAGAAGAGAATGGAGGAGAAGGGTTTGCAGTATGACCACCCTACATGGGGTGAGGAGGGTGGTTGGTTGGTGATTTCTCACTTGCCCTTTTTCTCTTTCAGGTAAGCACATGTATCCCATAGAATGGAAAAAAAAAAAAAAAAGGAAAAGAAAGGTGCAGCAGTTGAAGTGATTGAGAAGGTCAATTTGTTCACTCCCTGCAAACCAGGAGAAAACATGAATTACACATCTATGAGAATCATGCTACTTGGCTGAATGGTGTGGTCTGGAAGCAGAGAATGATACTTTGTAGCATGCTCATAGTACAATGTTGTAGTGACAATGGGATAATTAAAGTAGCTGGAGTTGCAGAGAAAACCCTGCAACAGCCTGCAGAATGGAAAATTTCTATGCTGCAATAGTAGCTGGAATGCTCAGCAACAGTAGCTGCAAATTAATAGGTGATATTGACACTGGGTTCACCAGGAAGGAGGAATTCACGTATTTATTTCAACTGTTTCATCGTTGTGTATCACATTTTTTAACAAATTAATTCCTCAAAGACTAGTTGTTGATTGAATGATTATGAGTGAGTGTGGAGAAAGCATTTCGAGTAAGTATCACATATCTGTGACCTTGGCTAGATATAGCGTGCTTGTGTTTATGTGTGTGTGTGTATACATGTGTAATGTTATATCCAATATAACATTCCAATATATTTTTGCTAGGTAGGAAAAGGTTCTGTAAATTAAGAGTAGGGAGGGCAAGCTGCATTCTAGTAATCTACATGGAGGGGGTAAGCCAGGAAATTAGTGTTTATTGCTGTGCCTTTTTTTCACTCCATTACATACTCAGTTTGCACCTGTTATAGAAATATAAACATAACAGAGAACAGCATAGGGAAGAAGAAAAAGAGCATACAAACATGCAATACAAAGAAACTAATTATGTACACCTTTGAAAAGAAAGCAGGAGAGAGAAATGATTCTGAAGTTTCACTGAAAAAATGGAATCAATTTGTTGCCCATTTTAGTAAACTCTCCTTGAAACATTTTTTTTTTCTTTCTTCAGACTGAGATTAACTGTGGAAATAAACTAGCAAAAGGCACAACACACTAGGCCACAGAGTTTGCTCTGTGTCAAAGCTGTAGAGAAAAAAAAAAAAAATGTCCTCTACTAATTTACCTTTCGATTAAGGGGTAGATCAAACGCGACTTCACATCTACTGTCAGGTAAGTTGGCAAAGTATTTGTAACTTCATTTACTTTGAGAATGCCTCCTCCTATTTTCTCTAGCGGTTAGTTTCAGATTTCTACAGGGGACTGAACTATGGAGTTTGCATATGAATTAGAATATGAGATCGAATCCATGGGTGGAAAGGCATTGTTTATTAAGCAGGGGATCAATTTCAGGATATATCGAAAGAAACTGTATAGCTTCATATCAAATACTTCTTTCTTCCTACGGAATCTATTCTTCGCATTCGGAGTTAAGGCTCTGATCAAAAGAGAATGTGACCAAAATATCTTACCACTTTCATTTGCTGTGATTGATTTACATGGCAATGCTGATACCACCATATAAATTGGTTGCTGCAAATTATATCTGCCAAAGCATTAGATAACATATTCACTCTTTCCAGAGAGGACTATGCTGAACCAGACTCTTTACATACTTTATCTCATGTAGTCTTCATTCAGTTCTGTCAAGGGGTAAACATTATCTGCAATTTGGAGATAATAACCTTAGAGATATTATTAATGGGCCCAGGATCACAGTACCCAACCCTCGCAGTATCGGGACCTGAATCCCAATGATCTGATTCCAAAGCTCCTCTCCTTAGTTACGAACCTGCCACCTACTTAATAGTCAATATATGTGGACACAAGTATCAACTCTGTAGTCAATATTCACACGAGCTCTAACAGTTTGTCAATGGGTTATGGCCAGGATTTAGAGGAAATAACAGTTATCAACAATTGGCTCAACAGTCTATAGGATGACTATCTTTTTCATATTTTTATCAGGGGAGAAGAATTAGGGAAAGCCTCTTCTAGCTTATATAAGCATGTTTGTCTTTTAAAGGTTGTGAAGATTTATATTATTGTATCTTATTTTGTTCAAGTTGGATTAAGATGCTCTGGCAGAAAAGAAAGAGTAAAACTACTAAGCGAAGCAGTTCGGTTTTGATAGAAAGCCAAAATTTAAAATGCCAGCAGTGTGTACCAGAACAGGAAGGGTTAGGAAACAAGGCAATAAAATGCATCATTTTGTTGTAAGAGCCGGTAATGCGGCATGAGTGTGATGGTAATGCAGTACAAGGGTAACGGGTTCCTCCAGAGAGAGAAATACTTCCTGCCTCTCAATGAGGGGTAAAAGAAGACAAGGTAGTCCAGTTGCAACCATCAGAAGCATTCTTCTGTCTTGACCACACAGAAACTTTACACAGCTTTGTGGGAAAAAAAACAACAAACACCCAGGCATCATTTTAGTATAAACTATGAAACTGATCTTTTTTTAAAATTTTATTTATTCATTCATTTATTTTTAATTTGACAGAGGGAGACACAGAGAGGGAGAGAGAAAGAGGGGAAGTGAGAAAGCAAGCCATCAGGTCCAGGACTTGAACTGTGGTCAGCCATGTGGGAGTGTCCAGCGCCTTAACCACCATGCCACCTGCTAAAGGACAGTGTGTTCTTACTCCTGGGGGATAAACTGAAGATTGGGTCTGATTATTACTTTCTCTTTTTTTAAGTGTATTGTTTCTTCAGAGACAGAGAGAAAGAGAGAGACAGGCACCCTAATCGGATCTTCTCACCGTGGTCTGCGCCCATTTCCAGGAGGCCTTAAGCACAGGCATGCACCCAGCATGCTAGAGAGGCCTTTGGATACAAACCCAGGATCTTTCCCACATGTGTCCGGCTTTGTTACCGCCACCACCACTCATCCCCTGACAATTTATTTCTGACATCTCCAAAGGATTTCTTCCTCCTGGGACCAGCAAATGGAGTAATAATTACGTTGCTGGACTCCCATATAGTCAACTATGGTTCAAGTCCCAGACTCTGAGGCTTAAAACTCACACCAGGCGTGTGTGCATGTGTGTGTGTGTCCAAAATACTGAAAGGAGAATGGAGCAGAAGTGATTGTGGCATGGTCATCCTGTAGAGGGTGATTTCTCACTTTCTGTCTCTCTGGTGAGCACATGCTTCCTATAGCAAAAATCACTCTTAAAAATAAAAAATAAAAGATTCCCAGAATCTTAATCTTACATGAAATCCAGTGTAAAAAGAAACCCAGTGTAAAAAAAAAAAAAAAAAAAACACATAACCCTGTTAGCATAGAACTGATGAATTGACTAGTCACCTGCAACTCTGCCAATGCATGGCCCCAAGTTAGAAAGAAAAGGAAATCTACTTTGAATCAAAGCACAGAGACTACCAAGAGGATTTTCATTATATTCATTATACCGGGAGCTAACGTAAATGAATGCCCCTCTAGTTTGGGGCAGTCAAGAAATGAAGCTGGAGGTCAAACACTCAGCTCTCCTCTCAGGGTCAAAATAAAGCGGAGAAAAATGACCCGATGAGCTTGGGACAGTCCCATTGTAGGACATGCGCTCATTTCTTCTCAAGGTGTAATCCAGGTTGATGGCAAGCTGCTGAGAGGTGTTCCCTATGTGGCAGCATTCAGAAAGGTCCCAGGGAAGTTTCAGTGCAAAAAGAGGGCTGGGCCTCACAGTGTGCTCTATGGAAACACAAAGCCCCCTAAGTAGCTGAAGCCATGGGGTGTGAAGTGACTCTGGTATTCTGTCTTGACCCCTAGGGTAGAAGAAGTTCCCACATTTTGCAAGGTTCCAATGGATAGTGGGGAAAGCTGCATTGAGGGCCAGGAGGCTTACTTCACAGTGGAGTAATGAGATAACCAAGACTGTGGGTGAGGGAGCCCAAAGAAGTGAAGGGTGGGATAGAGTTGAGGATGAAAAAGGTGGGGAGAAAGCAGAATCTGAGCTTCAGCTTTTGCATCCTCTGTGAAAAAAAGAGATAGAGTCCGTAGAACAGGGTGGAGAGAATAAGGACATGATGATTCTCTCTAGTGGATAGTCTTAACAATAATAGTTTCCAACGAAGAACACATAATATCCATTGGGATTCAAAAACCCTCAGCAAACACCAATGTCTGATACTTGCAGAAATGAGGAGGCCCAGCAAAAAAAAAAAAAAAACAAACGAACAAACAAACAAAAACCTTCCCTCCCTTTTCTAATCTCAGGAGGATAACCACATTGAGGAAGGAGGAAGAAAGGGAAAACAGCCTGGAGTAGGATCTAGGATTTCAAGTGACTGCATATTTACTTGAGACAGTTGAAATGTTCTGAAAAACAACAAAGGGGTTTAAATAAGGAAAAAAAAAAGTTGAGAACTTTACATTGTTTTTCTACTATTCAAAACAGCAAGATTTAGATCACTTATAGAACAGAGGGAGAGCACAGATTTGGACATACCTGCATGAGAGTTTGTAACATTTCAGTCCTGGGCCACATATGATGGGCTCAGATGAGCAGGGTCCCACCCTTGGCTCTTTTTCCATATTTAGCATTTCTTGAATTGAGCATAGGAGAGACATACGAGACAGCCTTCTGCCCTTCTGCCAACCCTGCTGCATTGTCACACTGAATTTTTCAGTAGCTATGCTTGTGGCATGTGACAGCCCACCCCACCCCCTCACTCCCCACTGTGCACAACTTCCTCAGTAGGCCACAAGCTCCCATCTCTCTTTCCCTGGGGAGTAGCTGTTTTGGTCTAGCCTGCGCCAGGGTGCGTATGGAGTCACTCTAGGGAGGCTATGATTGGGATACCTGACTTTCACAAAGTGGGGCTAGCCTAAAATGGTATTTGTATTGCCATAACTAAAAGAGAGAACATAATTTATATAAATCAAAATCGAGGAGTATGTGAAATCAAGTGGTTCATAGCAGATTCTCTTCAAACAGTGTTTCCACATGGGCTAAAACAACAACAACAACAACAACAATCACCCATGAACCTTTGGAAAAAAAATACAAATTTCTAAGTGTCATCCCAAATTCTAACCCAAGGACATGGGAAACTGTTGAAACCACTCTCCTATTGCTGTTCTTATGAAGGTCTTGAAAATGGTGCTTCGATGAACGTATTCAGGTCCTCATCATTCACAAGAGAAACCGGGGTTTCAGAGAGGTGGTTATGTGTGCAGGTTTTGCCTGGAAATACTGAAGTGTCCTGATCACAGATGAGGGCTCTGGCCTGTAATTTTCTCTCTAGATAAATTGCTTAACCTTTCTGAGCCAGTTTCATCATCCCTAGAATAGAGGTACTTGTCTACATTTAGAATTGCCATGACAGTAGTGATAACAATGCTCCACGCACATGGAAAGGAGAGCTACCATTATTATTCTCTGTAGCAGGGCATCATCTCTTGGAAGGAGCAAGTACTCTCGTATAAGCAATGATTAGAAAATCTAACAATGTCAGGACCAGCAGTTGGTGTAATGGCTATGTCACTGGACTCCCATGTAGTCGACCGCGGTTCGAGTCCTGGACCCGGTGGCTTAAACTCACGCCGGGCGTGTGTGGGTGTGTACCCAAGGTCCTTGAAGGAGAGTGGAGGAGAAAGGATTGTGGTGTGGCCATTCCCCCTAGAGAAGTGGTTTCTCGCTTTCTGTCTCTCTCTGTCTTTCTGGCTAGCAAGCCCATGTGCCCCATAGCAAAAAATCTCTCAAAAAAAAAAAAAAAAAATCTAACAATGTCAAAAGATACACTCATAATTTTAAACGTATTTTAGTGATAGAATCACTATTGTTATTGACACATTTTATGTCTGATAGAATCAAATGTGACTATCACATTAACATTAATATTTATAATTACACTTGTTTTTATCATAATTATTAGGTTATTGGGAAAGTCATGACGGTTTTTCTATGCAAAAATGCATCATGACTTTACTGATTACCCAATAGACTCTATTGATACTGTCATATCAATATCACTCGGCACTCCAGTTTGTTCTGATATAAATATCTGCCAATGCTGCCCAGAGCTCATGATTCTAGGAATGCGAAATATTACATCAAGTACTTGATTTCTATGGCAATACTTTTCAGCGGCATGTTTTGCCAGCAATTACCTCGAAGACAATGTGCTTAGTCTTTACATGATTTTTAATTTTGTATTTTTTTCTTTTTAATTTATATTCAGATAATGAAAATTTATCTTGTTTCCTTAGGCATGAAGAGACAAGATGACAAGATTATGGATTTTTTTTCACTGACTTCTTATAGGTCAGTCAGGTGCCTTTCTTAGATATTCTCTATCTTCACTTCAGATGGTTATGAACCCTTCTACTAAAATCATTCTTGACTAAAAAGCATTGAGCGTCTTGCTGTTAGGCTGAGAGATGACGCTCTGGTCTCCCAACTCATTATCTGAAGCTGAATTCACAAAGTATCTGAGAAATTGTTCCTTCCAAAGCCTCCATTGCCAAGCCTCCTTTTTTCCCCTGTCAAGACCTATTTTGGGAGCCAGCAGATGGCATAGCAGTTATGTTGCAGGACTCTCGCATGGCTGACTGTGGTTCAAGTTCCAGACCCAGTGGCTTGAAAATCATGCGGGGTATGTAGGCATGTATGTCCAAGATCCAGGGAGGAGAATGGAGGAGAGGGGACTGCAGCATGGTCATCCCTCCTGGGGGTGGGGGGGGTTTCTCAATTTCCCTCTCACTGTCTCAGTCTCTCTCTCTTTTTGGGAGAGCACACACCCTAAGGCTAAACCTCTTAAGAAAAAAAAAAAAAAAAGCTTATTTTCATTCATTTTGCAAATAATTGTTGAGCACCTACTCACTGCCAGGCACTGCTCTATTGAGTCTGTTTTCCTGACTTGACGTCTGCAGAAGACAATGGATTCTAGTTTATTCTCTCTGTTTTCTGTCATTTTTAAGCTCTGAGTAGATGTAAAAGTGAGTATAATGTCTGCTAATAGAAATATTTTCTTACAGTTCAATATTAATCTTTAATGATTATCAAGAAATATTCTATTTTAGGCTCTAAGTAAAGGCTTGCGGGGATTATTCATGTATAGTCTTCATAATAACGCTAATGTAGATAATTTTTGTTGTAATTTTTTTTTAAGAAAGAGATTTAGAAGTTAAGAAATTCCCTAAAGTCAAAATCTAAAATCCTGGCAAAAGCCAGAACTCAAATAGAGAGTAATTATTGAAAACTAGATAGTCCTTCAGATATTTTTTTGGTAGGGGTGGGGGTGGTAAATAAGCTTTATTTTCTAACCAGGGTCCAGTTAATAGGGTGAAAGGCACCATAAATGAATGAACAAATCAATTAAAAAGAGAATGTATCCCTGTAATTTGTTTTGCTTTGTTTGTGTTTTTTTTTGTTTGTTTGTTTTGGTTAGGGGGTAAGGGACAGTGGGAATGAAATTTATTTAGGTCAGCTGTTTTTAGTGTTTCTATCTGATTGTAAAAACCTAATTATCAGTAGAGTGAATTTTTAGATTCTTACTACACATTGTAACCATTAGCTTTTATGGTGATTTTGGTTTTCATTTATTTCTGTGTCCATGTATGTAAACACACGTGTGTGTGTATATGTTTACATATGTGTGTGTTGTATGTATAAAATCTTCCCACACAGTCAGATGAGGAGTCCCAATAGTTACAAGCTCATTTTGGATCGGTTTCAAGACAGGCCTCATATTGGAATCTTAGTCAATTGGATTAAAGATAGATGCCTTTATATGAATGTCTATCATCCAATGCCAGGACAAATGGATTCTAATTTATTCTAAATATACTTAAGTTTCATCTAAATCACTTATAGGTGAAGGGATTCCTTTTCTTTGATCAATCATTTTTTTGCTTTATTTCCTAAAAAATGCAAAACCAGTGGGAAATTCATCACCAGCCTCTTCAGCAATGCACAGCAGATGGGAATTTGAAGCTTTAAGAGATGCAGGAGGATAAAACGGCCCCTCCCTAGTAGTAGACCTTTTATTTCAGGATAGACAGTGATCCAGGTTTAAAAATGACTTGCGGGCGATATATATAGGAAGTACAATATGTTCCAATTTGACAACAGGCACAGTACTTTTTGGGAAGAAAATACAAAAGCAGGAATTTGTTCATACTCAAATATATAATTTTTAAGAAAGCAGGGGGATTCAGAGGTATAGTGATACATTATTTAACCAACAGAGAATTTGAGGAAAGGCTACCTGATTCAGCAGGCAGCTGACACCAAGTGTCTATTTAGCCATGCAAGTGATTAGACACAGGACTTTTCCCACTGAATTTCCTGCCTGCTCAAGTAAATTAATGGTTTATTTTACCAATGGCTAGAATAGTAAAGCAACAGATCTGTTTGGTGGAACAATGGAATGAATAAAGGAGTAAAACCTTTTGTGTAGGGGTCAGGGTAAGGCATTCTCAGAGTTGAGCCTGGGGTACTCTACCATGGATGCTGCTCCTCACTTAAGCGATAGAGTGGGGAGTTAGGGACAAACCTCTGATCACATGTAGAGACATCTCTGGATCTAGTGTTTCTTTCTTTTTAGAGATTTCTACATTATGGAACCTGTGCTCGCCAGAAAGAGAGAGAGGCAGAGACAGTGAGAGGGAAAATGAGAAATCACCGCCCAGGAGGGATGGCCATACCACAATCCTTTCTCCATTCTCCTCCAGTGATGATGGGTACACACACATGCACTCAGGATGAGTGTCAAGCCACCAGGTCAGGACAGACTCTCAGTCATGTGGGAGGCCAGCGATGTACCTGCTACACCATCTGTCAGCCTCTAGGATTGGGTGTTTCTAAAAGCCACCTCCTGCTGATGGTGATTCTATGATGCAACTTGGGTTGAGAGTCATTGTGTAGTAAATATCTGTTTAGCTCAAGATAGAATCTGGTTGCTGTAAGTCACCTACATTTGAGCTTCATATATATTTTTTTATAAAAAAATAGAAACTACCTCAGTCTTTTTTCTGGTTATCAGATTTTAAAACATAATAAGAGGTGCTTACCAAGCTCTCTAGTTTGTAAAATAATTGTAATTAACACATGGGCACTTTTCTTCATGATCACATTGAGGATATAACCTTTTCAAAAGCATACATCCTTGTTTATATCTAGATAAATGCTTGCTAAGATCTTGGAATTAAGATGATAAAGTTAAGCTTTTGTATGGCCTTTAATAAGATTTAGAAAGAAATGGAGAGATTACTATCACAATTGAGATAGAAAGTTGAATTGACCTTTTTTATTCAATGAAGGACCATCTAAAGAAGTTGTTTTATCCTAAAATGAGTAAAATATATGATGATCCAACAAAAACCTTGTCTTGGATCAGCTTTTTCCAAGTGGCTATTTAGTGGTTTCTCTTAAGTGAATATTTTATCATATTTCTGAAATTTATTAAGGGCTATTAAGAGAAGTCTAGAATGTCTCTTGTTAAACCTACACAGCAGGGCCTAGACTCCTGGTTCAAAAAAAATGAAGTTTATATCCACCATAAGGCAGATCTTTTTCTCTCTGAACTCTGCATTCTGTGTTGTGCTGTTCTCACTGACACTGTAAGTTAAAAGATAAAATGGTGAGTTTCCACTCTGCTTGCTATAATGATGTATTCTTAGCTGAGCTTAGGTGAGAAATTTGAATGTTTCAGAAAACCAGATTGCTTTCTTTCCTGCCTCAGGGACCAAACTGGCACAACACAGGATCGTAGATCATTCCAAAAAATTTATACTTGCTTACAGTATTAGATTTTGTTTTAGCCTTTTATTTCTTCTCAACAGATTTCTCACAGCCACAATACTGGAGGCTGTTTCTGAAAACTGCTAATTTTTAAAAATAGACCAGTCAACCAAATTAGCAGGATGACTGAGGGAGAACTTTATTAGAGAGTGAGCAGCCGTAAGGTCTCAATAAATCTTTTTAGTCATCTCAAAAAATGAAAAGCTGGGAGGGGTGAGGGGGGATGGGGCATGATTAGTTCAGATGCATTCTAACCGAGAAGCACAAATGTATGATTTTGTTTAAGTCCTTTTGAAATTTCATTTCCACAGACTAAACTTTTTCTTGCCTGATGGGCACAATCATTTTCTGTGATAACATGGATTTAGGAATAAAATGTCCTATATATTTAGGGAGCATTTATTTTAGAATGTCTATCTGCCTTACCCGGCAAGCTTTCTATACCTGTATCATGTACAGTTTATTACATCATAGTTATTATTTCTACATAGGTTTAAAAAGTATTTATTTATTCAATGAACAACAGAGACAGAGAGAGAGAGAGAACACACACAAGGTCTTCACACCGTGATAAGCCCTGCCTTCAGTCAGCCCTAGGATCACAAAGATAAGCATGTCTGCCATACTCAGTGGGGTTTCTAGATGTGAACTTGGATCCAGTCCATATAGGACTGACTGGCTGTTTCATGTGTGACCGCTGTGCCATTATATAATAATGATTATTACATGTGTCTCATTCCAAGAATTATCTTTAATGTATCAATTTTCCTTATGGGTCTGGGTCTTCCAGTGAGGGTAGGGAGTTATATCTTGCCTTTATACCTTGCATATGAGAAATACCTAATAAATATTCATTTTATTAAAATAAGGGCTATATGTATTTTTTGAAAACATTATATTTTAAAAAATGTGACTTTTTCTGCTAGATGGTGAGAATGATAACTAGGTTGAACTCATAGTAGTCACTCAGTAAATGCTAGATGAATTGAACTGATTGAGTCTCACAAAATTATATCATTGGATCAATGCATAGTTATACAACCAGCTTTTATGAAAAACATTTGTGGGTATAGTGAAAGCCAAATGTAGACGATTAATCTTACCTGGAATATCAAGGGAGATTACTATGACAAAAAGCCATAATCACAAAAATGAGTAGGCAAGAGTGGCCATAATAGAGGTATGTATGCTATAGGGGTGGGAAAATGCATTCAAAATAGGAGCGAGAGTATGTTCACAGACCCTGAGGTAGATAAATGGTTGGCACATTAAAGGCTCGGGTTGTTGGAGCATGGAGCTGCACAGAACAGTTCTAAGCAACAAAATGATGAAACATATTTGCCTTTCAGAAGTCTTTTTAGTTGTAATATTAAAAAGAGAGAGAGAGAGAGAGAGAGAGAGAGAGAGAAAGCCTTAAGTAAGAAAAGATATAGGCAGGCCAGATAGGACACTGGACACTCCTGAAGCAGTCTAGGCAAGGAAAACAAGATGGCAGCTTGTTCTTGAGTGTTATAATGGAACTGTGGAGAAATAGAGTTACTCAAATATATTTGGGGGAAAAAATTGGCAAGGCTTACAGATGGCTTGAATTAAAAAAAAATAAGAAAAGAAACAAAGATGCTCAGAATGACTCCTAGGTTTCTAGATGTGTAACTGTCCCATTCATTGAGGAATGAAACACAGGAGGAAGGTAGGAGTGCAATACGATGTAGCTTTGGGCATAATAATTTTGATGTGTTCGACATCTAGGCAACAATGTGTAGAAGACTGATGACATACTCCTTTGGAAGTTAGGAGACAACTAGAATGGATAAATAATCCTGGATCACTGGCATGTATGACTGGTTTTGAGTTCAGGTCATAACTGTGTTAATCAGCCTGGGATATACTACAGGATGAGCAGGGAAGGAGGCCTTAAACTGAGCCTTGAAGATCACAAAATTAAACAGAGAATTAGAGGAAAATGGACAAGTAAAGGGTATTGAGAAGGTGAGTACAAGAGGTACAAAGAAAACCAAAAATTATGTTGGTAGAGAAAAAAATAAATTGTTACCAGAAGCAGATCAAAGAAACATGTGACCTCAAAATTTTGGATTCTATAACATACTGGAAGAAAAGAGTGAATGGTGCAGATAAAGGTAAAGGTTTGGTAGTAAGATTTTGAAAAAGTCGTTATTGAATAGTTCCCTATAAGTGTTTACTTCTCTGTCTACAGGTCAAATTGAAAGCTTTTAAAAGCAAGAAAGTTTTCTTTTATAATTTTTTTTTCTTGTTTTGTCAGATTATCTTCAGAGAATGAAGTAACAGAGACACTGGAATTCTGTAGAGAATGATTCATACTTGAAGTCATCTTTTCAGAGTGGGAAACTAGAAGTAGCATTACAGGCCAATATCGGTATCCGATCAAGTTAGTGAACAAACTATTGTTATAGTGGTACTGGTTTGACATACATCGTTACTGTTTCTACCTAGCTCATATGCAGGCTGGATAAACTGAATAGTTAGTTTTGCAGGGGTTGATGATTTTCCTTATAAAAAGGTCAAACTGGAGCAAAGAAGTTTGGGGTACTGCCACGAACTTATTTATCCATGCCATCTAAGCTAGTTAAGAAGAAGAGAAAAAAAAAAGAAAGGAAGGAAGAGAGAGAGAGAAGGGTGGGAAGAACTAATTAATAAAGAATTGCTGGGGACCAGCAGTTAGCGTAATGGCTATGTCGCTGGACTCCCACACAGTCGACCGCGGTTCGCATCCCGGACCCGGTGGCTTAAAACTCACGCCGGGCACGTGTGTGTGTGCGCGTGCCCAAGATCCCAGGAGGAGAATGGAGGAAAAGAGATTGCGGCGTGACCATCCTCCCGGGGGGTGATTTCTCGCTTTCTGTCTCTATGTCTATCTCTGTCTGCCTGGCGAGCGCACGCGCCCTATAGTGAAAACCTCTCCAAAAAAAAAAAAAAAAAAGAATTGCTGGGACCAGTATTTGGCATAATGGCTATGTCACTGGACTCCCATATAGTGACCGTGGTTGGAGTCCTGAAACCGGCGGCTTAAACTCACGCCAGGTGCATGTGCATGCATGCACAAGATCCCGAGAGGAGAATGGAGGAGAAGGGATTGTGGGGTGGCCATCCCCCCTGGGGAGTGATTTCTTGCTTTCTATCTCTCTGTCTCTCTCTGTCTTTCTGGTGAGTGCAAGTGCCCTATAGCAAAAACCTCTCCCCACAAAAGTAAATAAATAAATAAATAGAGAATTGCCAGTGATCGAAGTTTGAAGGCATCAGATGTCATGACAGAGTGGAAGAATGATCAGAGTACTTCTACAATGAAGCTGAGGAATGAAAACAGGCCAATGAGGCATCAAGGAAACAGAGGTAACAGTAAAGAGGAAAAGTAATCATGGGGGGGAGGCATTTTATCAAAGTTGTCTCAAGGTGAGATGCTTAAATTAGTCAATCTTGGAGGTGACCTGGTTTGGGGATGTAGATAGCTCTATGAGACCAAAGCTTGAATTGTAATACAGAAGTTTATGGGAGATGAGGACAGAATGAGACATTAGGTTCCAATAACTAGGGTAACATAAGTGCTGTTCAAATGAACACGCACCAACAGTTGTGGCAGGAATTGTACTACAGAGGAAGATCAAAATTAATACCTCAACAAATGTTAATTAAATGATCCACAATAACAAAATAGTTAAATGGAGGTAATGGGAATTGGACAATTAGTAAATATTTTGTGATATTGATTGGAAACTTTCTGGAACAATCCCAAATGACTATAGTACTTCAACTTTTCTTTCACTAGAATCATATTTTTCTATATAAATTAACTATTAGATTAAGTCCTTTAGCTGTTTTTAAAGCACGGCAAATTATACCATTCTTAATATGAAATTTAAAAAAATAACACCAACCATGATAAAGGGTGAAGATTTCCATAAATAGATGGTTTTACTCTGTATTTTCTGTTTTTTTTTTTCTAGCAGAAGAGAATTATAACCTCATCATTAGATTTAGTACAAGAGAAAAAAATGAACTCAGTCTAATAGATTAACATACTGTACATGTTCAGAAAAAAAAAGGAAATTGCTTTAGGAAATATCTGAAACATAATAAATCAGTTTAAAGAATAAAACAGTATCATATATTCTAATGCCAAAAAAAGTGATTCATCTAAGTCTTCTATAGAAAAAAAAAAAAAAAAAACCCTAGCTAGCCAACGCTAATCACCTAACATTTATTTAAAATATTCAGTCAAGTTTTAAGCAGTAAAATGAATTTCTCTTTTCCAATCAACTTGAATAATTTTTTTTGGTCTTTTATTATAAACTGTAACACAATGTTGCTACAGACTTTTAAGGATAACTTGCATGAAAAAGGATCAAATTACTGTTCAACTATAAACGGAATATATAATTTTATTATTTAGATGTATGATAGCGAATTGTTTGAGATAGTTCTTTCTCTAGTTATTTGTGAGTATATGTATGTGTGTATATATTTTTTACAGTTGTATACAATTGTTGATACTATATATATGACATTTTTAAAATTAACCACTCATTTTCTCTAATAATACATAAATGTAGACATATCCAGACACCCAGAAGAAATTATAGCTTAATTAGCATTTGACAGAGCAGCTATTGTTAGTTATTTTCCCTCTGAAAATAATTTATCTAGATGACATATTAATGGTTGGTGCTATAGTTTATCCATTGCCCTCAGTAATCTTTAAAATTTTTATTATGTTAAAATAATATTTTACAATTTTGTTGGATGGCTCAGCAGATTTCTTTTCATTGGCCACTATCAATTACAGCAATGTTGTGAATATTGAATATTCTTTTACATATCCTACTTCTTAAACAAACAATCTTCAAAATTACAGTATTATAATTATTTGGACAATGGTGCTAGTAGTCCCAATTTCTCCCTTACCCATATAATGTCAAAGTGTAACTTTAGACAATTTTTATTCTTTTTCCTTGGTTAATATTTCAATAGAACTAACAAAAATGTAGGAAGGTTGTATTTAACATGTGAATGCAGAACAAGTGATGTGGTGTAAAGGAGTACTGGCAAGGCTTCTGTAGAAGCTGCAGACTTCGAAGGGCTGCTGCTTTAGGGTGGCTTGAAGAATCTTAAAATGGAAACACTAGGAAGTTGGGCTGGCATTTCAGGGTGATATTCTACCAGAAAGAAAAACTGATAAATTTTCCTGAGGAAATTAACAACTCCCAAACAGTGTGGAGAAAGCACTCCAAAATGTACTTAAACACTACAGCTTCAGTGAAGATATAGCCTTAGTAAAGCCTGAAACACAGAAAGCTTGAAGACCACATAGGAAGAGGAGCTCAGGGATGGAGCATAGTCAGTTGAACAGTGTTTTTCAACCTTAAAGGAGAAAAATAGAAACATAGAAAAAGAATTTATAGGAAACTGGAGGAGTAATGCTATGCAGATACTATATGCAAAATTTTAAAAAGGAGCAAGAAAAGAGGAAACAGTGAAATTGAATTCAAATAAAAAGTAAAGTCTTGGTAACAGATTATACATAAAATTAATAAAGTATAGTGAGATTCTTAAACTCTCCCTGTAACACATACAAAAAGGAAGAATTTTGAAAATATATAAGCAAGACTAAGAATAACCCAACCGTAAGACAGCTGTTATTGATTTTCAAGAGTGTTCTAGTGTTAAAACCAAGCTCATGCCAATTCAGTAATTCTAAATTTAGTTTTTGTTTATTTGTTTAAGTGTGTAACTTACCAGTGATTCAGTTATGAAGTTTAGCAACAATGGGATCAAACGACTGTGTAAATCAATCTCTCCTTGTCTACCTCATAACTGAATAATCCTAGTGAAGTAATCTTTTCAAGATCCTTCTGTACTAGGTGGAACATAAAAAATAAAATGTAGTACAATATTATCTGAAGTAAATATGTATTAATCCAAGATTACTTACTGACTATCTGGCTGCTAGGTGGTGCTCAGGCAGGGATAATTATGTTCATGTATATCTCTTGAAAGATGTAAGTAGTTACATGAGTTGCAAAAGATCTATTGAGGTAACATGAATGGGAACCAGTACAGTCAGAAGGGCTAGGATTCACATGGCTCAAGTATTGATATATTATTTGCTGCTTATTATTTCTGTAATATTGGAAAAGACACTATCGATCCTCAATTTTTCATCTGTAAAACAACAAATAATATAGCCTATATATTATGTGATATTCATATATGTACTGTGAAAACTCTGATGTCAAAAACAAATGTTAAGTGTTATTTTTATGCTAGTATATTTTTATATACTCACTGTGTGCACTGGTGTCCTTTTTTCCTCTTTCCACAAAGTCTGTACTATTTTTTCTTTTTACGCATACACATAGACACACAGAATGGATCTGAGGTATCAGGCTCTCATTACCTACTTTCCAATTCATTTTCCTCACTTAATAGATAATTGCAGTTATGACAAATTGTTTTTTTTTTTCTTAACTTCCTTTTACATTGTTAAATTTGAACTGAAAGGTATTAAAGGCACCAATAGCTGTGTCTGAGATAAAGTTCTGAAAAAAAGTGATGGTCAGAAAATAGGTTGTGTTAGTCACCATAGTTAGTAATTCAGTTAGCCAGGTATCAAACAAGTATACACTTTTCCTCATGAGTAATGTGTCAATAATCTTAAAGGATAACAGACAATTGAAATTTGAAATGAATAAAATGCAATTTATCATAGACCTTAAAATAACAAAATGCATAAGAAGGAATTTGTCAAATATGCTCAAGATCTTTATATGTAAAAAGAAAGAAAATGAGGAATACATAATAAATATAAAGATATACTATATTCATGGACTAGAAGACACTATACTGTTAAGATGCTACTGTTCTCTAAATAAGTCTATACATTTAATCCAATCTCAATTAAAAGTTCAACAGGAATTTTTGTAGAATGTGACAAATTGATTCTAAAATTTACCTGGATTTAAAGTACATATAATACATAAAAAAATTTTAAATACAAAAATAATTGGAAGAATTATAGTATGTAATTTAAAGATAAAATATAATGCAATAGTATATAAATAGGCTGATATTGGCATATTGATGGCTTTTACAACAAATAGCACTATAGTAGCTGGATGGATACACATGTGCCAAAACAAAATATGTGAAACCCTCACTTTTAATCTCATACCATAAAAGTAACTTGAAATAAATTATAAACTTAAACATCAGAGTTCAATGCATAAAACTTCTATGAAAAAGTATGCATTTATGGGACCTTAAATTAGGCCAATACTCTTAAAAGGTAAAAAATGGATGAAAAGTTAAATAAATAATGCAAAAAAGTTAAACAAAAATTTTAAGGTGTAGTTGATAAAAATGTTAAATTTTTTGTGGAGCCAACCTGTGGCATGGGGGTTAAGGCAACTGGCTTCTACAAGGCCAACCTTGTGGTTCTAGCCCCAGACCTTGCAGCTTGAGGAATATACTGGGGACCTGAATATGCATGCCTGAAATCCCAAAAAGAGGAGGAAATGGAGGAGAAGTCATTGTGCATAACCATTCTTTACAGGAGGGAGTGCTTTTTTCACTTTCCCTCTCTCTCTTTCTCTCTCTCTGGCACAAGCACATGCCCTCTGGCAAAATTAAAACAAAATAAAACAACACAATTGTCTTAGGAAGACTCTGTTAAGAAGGTGAAAAGTCAGGATACAGATCAGAAGAAAATATTTATAGATCAAGTATTCAATAAATAATTATGTGGACCAGCTCTGTGGTCTGGTGATTAAGGCAGTCAAATCCCACATGGCCATCTGCATGGCTTAAGTCCCAAACTCAGCAGCTTGAGAACCATGCCAGACACATGCCAGTGCCAAAAACCCAAAAGGAAGAAGTGGAGAAGAAAGGATAGCAGTATGGTCATTCCACATAAAGGGGTGCTTTCTCTTTTCCCTCTCCCTGTTCTATATAGCTCTGTCTCTTTCTGGTGAGCACACATGTCCTCTAATGGAGTGTGTGTGTGTGTGTGGGGGGCAGCTATATTTAGAATATATAAAGAACTCTTACCATTGAATTATTATAAGTCAAACAACCCAGTAAAATTAATGGGAAAAAAGAGTGAACACCATTTTTTAAAAGAAATTAATAGTAAGATGTATGGCCAAATAAAACAAACCAAAACAATGACATAAAAAGATGCCTAAAATCATCAGTCACTAGGGAAATGCAAATTAAACCACAATGAGAAATCACTCCACATCCTTTAAAAAGACTCAAATTAAAATATCCAAGAATATCACATTTGGACTAGGAAGTTACAGCAACTGAAATCCTCACCCATTGTTGGCAGAAATGCAAAATGGGACAAAAAAAAAACAGGGAAAACAGTGTGGCACTTTCTTGCACAATTAAATATATAATATCCAGTAATCCCAAACTTATTTATTGAAGGAAAATTGAAACACATGCCCACAAAAAAATGTTTATTATAAACGTTTATAGTAACATAGCATAGTATTCATTTTAGCCGACCATCAACTAGTGAATGAATAAACATTCTGTGGTATGTTCATACAATGGGAACAAAGAACTGATGCAATGACGTGGACGAAAATTAAAAACATTATGCTTAGTTGAAGAAGCCAAATACAGATGGTCGCATGCTGTCTGTTTCCATTTCATGAAATGATAGCAAAGGCAAACCTATAATGATAGAAAGTCAATCAGTTTGTGCCTGGCTTTGGGTTGGTGAAAGGAGCACAAGGGAACTTTAGAAGATGGTAGACACGTTCTCTATCATCACAGTGGCTGTGGTTCAAGGATCATATATATTTGTCACATTTCAAAATATTTTACATTTAAAAATGAGTGAGTTCGTGAGTTCTACTAAATGTCAATTGTACCTTAATAAAGCTGATTTTAAAAACCTTACATGGCAGCCAAGGAGAAATAGTTTCAGTAAGTTCTCTAGTGACAGGCACCAGAAGAACTCCATGATAGTGTTTGCTCAAAACACTGCAAGATCGAACACAGGTGAAAATTCTGTTCACTGGACACTCACCCCGTGCTGCCACTGTTTGTCAAAATGTTAAAATGATATTTTTGACTGGTTTCGTTATGCTTTTAATCTTATGTTACAGCACTAACAAAATATTCGTATGTTCTGGTGGAGTAAATGAACAAAGCTGCTCAAGCTGCTGATAATAGGTGTGTGGACTGCAGCCAACCCAGTCCCCACATGAACTTGTCTAATGCCTTGGGATTCTCTACAGCATATCTGTACCCATGACCATCACACACTCGTTGGATAACTATAATTTAAGATAATAGAGCATGGATTTTTCTAAGTGCTCTACCTACTTACTTTAATGATGGTAATTTTCCCATGAGGAAGACATTCTGTATTTTTCCTCTGAAGAAACAGAGGTACATTGAGATAAATATCTCATCTAAAGCTCCCTACCTAGAAAGGGACCACGCTGTAAGTGCAGCCTTCTAAATCTCCACCTCCCCCAGGAAACACGTGTCAGGTAGCTCTAAACAAATCATTGCTTCTTTTTTATTTGAATACTTATCTTTTTTCCTCTGTTTTTGTGCTCAGGTCATATGATTTGAAAAATTCACATGTTGCACATTAAAGACAATATGTCAGGTGGACAGTGGTCTTTAAGTATGTATTCAGGAGCCATTCGGAAAACAAGCCCACATAATGTCAGAAGGGGAAAAAGGGCATTCTGCATCTGATTCTGTTAGTGACTAAGAACACTAGAGTCTGCCTCCGTGTGTGTGTGTGTGTGTGTGTGTGTGTGCGTGTGTGTGTGTTTATGTGTATGTGTATGTGTCTGACTGTTTGTGCTGGGAGGCAGAGAGTTGTTCATCACTACTGAATCCTGAAGGGAAAAGGGGAGACCTATTTTAAATTGAGCAGTAATAGGGTATACACTAATTTCTAAACCACCATTAGAATAACTCTGGTCTTGATCTCTTTGCTGCATATTACTGTTCTCAGGTTACGTCCTTGGTGATGGTTCTGTCTGCAGTATATGGTCCGTGTAGACGTATTTGTCATCTCCCCTGTCTTTGCATGTTGTGTTGGTGTAGTGGTGACTTGCAAATCTTTGTCACTAGCTGAGATTTATCTCCTGCACTCCAGATACACAGTGTGAATCTCTCTTAGACAGATCCCCCCTGGATGTGCCATTGAGATTTCAAACCCCAAACGACCATAACTTGATATTACTATTTGTCTTCCTTCGCTATTCTTACCGCTTATCTCATTCCATTCTTCTTTTGTTCCCATAAATTGGTGAGTGATGTCACTTCCACTCAGTCTCCCAAGCTACAAACAACACAGATCCTCGAATCCTCCATTTTCCTTCACATTCCTTCAAACACTTAGGATAATATTTCTTACGTATTTTTGAATTAGCCCTTTTCTCTCTGTTCCAGTTACCATTGCCTTTGTTGTGGGTCCCATTTCTACACAAGTGATATAGGATTCCACTAGCTTGTCATGAGGGTGACAACAACATTATAAATTTGGCCAGGGTGATTTTTTTTCCTGCAGCCTTTCCTTGACTCCCTGTCGCCTACACAACCAAGGATCTGCACGATCGGGTACAAAATCTTCAGTGTGACATCTGCAGCTCTCTAGCCTCACTTTTAACCTCAAACTTCTTCACACAGGATGCCAAAGTCACATAAGACTCTTTTTTTCTAAATTCTTGGAGTCTATGAAGGCGTCTCAGATCCATGCCTTTGTGGGTGCAGTTCTTCCTGAAATGCCTTATCCTGTATCACTCCCTCTTTATCTGTGACTTCATAAATGTCATTTCCTTGGTAGTATTTTTGTATTATAAAATAACGGGTATTTACATAGTGTTCATTATACGCCAAGCACTGATAAAGTGCTTTATGTGCATTATCATTTAATCATTACAGTAACCATCTGAAGTTATTTTCTCCATGTTACAGATGAAAAAAATATTTTTAAAAAGATATTACAGGAAAGGCAAGTACTTTGTCAAAGTCCACAGCTAGTTAGTGATGGAGCCAGAATTCAAAGCCTGGTGCTTTGGATCTTAAATCTCTGTGCCTAAATGCCACAGTATTGCCCACTTCTCTCTTTGAAGTCTTATTATTGCATCCATCAAGCAAGGATACACTTTTTGGCTGGTGCGTTTATTACTATATACTCTTAAGATAATGGCTTTCTTATTTCTCTCTACATTCACCCTCTAGTACTGTGTTGGAACATAAGAACGTTAAGTCAGTTTTGAGGTCATGACATTTTTATCCTTCTGCTTAACAATGATCAACTTGGTATTTTCTAAATTTTGTTCCATGGACATGTGCTCTATGGGATGAACCACAGAAAAAGGATTTCACAGTGGAACGAGTTTGGGGATTCATCCCTCCTACAGCCTCTCTTGGAATTTCACAATGCACATTAATATTGTGAAGGTTTTATGAAGACCTCTTATAAGGAAATTTGTTTGACTATTTTTCAAATGAGAATTTCTGAAATATATTTGAATTTCAAAGTTTCACTCCTTTCCTTAGCCAACCCTCAGGAATAACTATCATATCTCCTGGAACTACTATTTTGAAATCTGTCTTCTGGGAAATACTGATTTAAAGGATAAAGACAAATCACTTAGACATTCAAAAGCCATCATACTCTACATCGAAGGCAATTTCAAGAATCCTACTCTCAACATATCCCTTTCATATAGTCATACTCATGTTTATCTTTTTTTTTTTAAAAAAAAAAAGTCATTTTACTTTCATTTCTCTTTGACTTAACTCTTGAACCGCTTGAGCCTAGAATGATTCTCTGACCCTGACACTAGCCTGTTTACTCAGCTCGGTTCTCACGCTGGGATTAATGTGTAGTTCACCTCTCCGGTGAAGTAATCCTCTCCTATAAATTCTTCTAGCAATTGTGGCCTAACCATTAATGTTGCTATTAATCATGTACTGTTTTGTCACATGTTCCTGTTGTTGATCAGAAGGATTCTTTAAACTTTAAGCATGTCTGTGCTTTGCTTTTTAAAACTGTCTTTAGACTCTTTGGCCCATCTCTGAATTCTTTCCCTGTCTACCCAGGGCAGTAAATACAGCAGGGAAGCAGTAATGGCTGCTCTTCTGTTGCTGCTTCTCAACTGCAAAGGGGATTTGCTAGAATCACAGACTGTATTGTACAGTAATGCTGTGAAAGAGAATTCTAAATGATGGAGACTTTACATCTTTTATGTTGTATAAACTAGTTTGATTTTGAGATTTCTGAAAGAAAAAAAAAATGCGTATTTTAAAGACACTCCTTTGAATTTTATTTGAAGCCATTATTTTTTTGACATGGAGAAAGTACTGTACCCAGGAAGTAAAAGTAAATTGCATCCATTATGATTAACTATTGATGCACCACAGTAACTTCACCAGATATCATATACCTCTTTGCTTCCGCTGGGGAAAAATACATTACATCAAAATAGTTGGGCTGTAATTAGAATTGAATTCTAAAGTAGTTCTTTTCAAACACCTTCATAAGACAAATGTACCTTATAGAAAGCACATAACTGAAAAATGAAAGCTACAAACAATGAATTTCTTTTCTTATCACTAACCAATACCTACCGTACCATGACAGAAACCCATAAACACTCGATGCAATTTATAGTCTCACTAGCATATGGAATTTCCCCAGGAGCTTTCTTGATGTCTAAACCACTACCATGAAATGTATTGAATACTCCTACCTTCATTCTACATTTAATATCTGTCATGATTCTGCCTTTAGAGAGACAAATTAGTCCTATGATGACAAGTAGTTCTGCAACTACATGACAAATCAGATGGGTTTAAAAAAATCTGTTCTCTTAATTTTGATTTGAGGTGACATCTATTATTGCAAATATGGCAGATAGAACTTTCTGTGTGCACGTTAATATCTTTTAGTGTTTATTCATTTTACTTGAAGTATTTATCTAAGTATGGAAATATGTTACTTCGTTAATATTGCATAAACATTATGCTACGTTTTAGGCAAGTCATCAGAATACGATACCACCTTTTACTAGAAAGTGTTTTCTATCACTTGTTTATATTTAAAAACATTAGTTCTATCAGCAGCAAATGACACTGTTCAATACACTTGGACCTACTGAACATCAACTCCTCTTGAGAAAGTGTCAGGAAATGACTTTGGGATTCAAATGGGATTCGCCAGATTCGATGGCAGCAGCGACAGGCTTTGTAAAGTGGGCTTGAAGTCGCACATGATAAATGTTAACTTTAAACTTCAAAATAATAAATGATGTACTGGATTCACTTGAATGCAATCTTTATTACTTGCATTGGCCTTTAAAATATGAAAGGTATAAGGGCTATTTTTATTTCTGGTCCTTAGGAAAAATGTGGATTCTTTGCTTTCTCAAGGTAATTTATGAACTGGAGATAAAAGAATGTAAATCACAAATCTGGCATTTAGTTTTTCTCCATCATCTTATCAATTCCAAATAAATAGCATCTGTGCCCTGTTAAATTCATTCTCAAAGGGACTTTCTATACAGTCAGGTAAGAATTAGGGTGACTTAATCCATTTATACATAGTAGCAATACTATCTCATCATTACATGCATATAATGAAGTACCGGATTTTATCTGCAGTGCTTATCACTAGGCCACCCATTTGTTATTTGCTCCATCAATAAAATGAAAGAAGGGCCAGCAGATGACATAGTGGTTCTATCACTGGACTCCCACATAGCCAACCACAGTTCGAGGCCCAGATCCAGTGGTTTGAAAATCATGCCAGGCACATGTGCATGTGTGCCCAAGATCCGGGAGATGGAAGAGAAGGGATTGTGGCATGGCCATCTCCCCGGGGGGGGGGGGGGGGGGGGAGCGTGATTTCTTACTTTCTCTTTCACTGTCTCTGTCTCTCCCTGGCAAGTGCAAGTGCCCTAAAGCAAAAACCTCTAGAATAAAATAATAATGTGAAAGAGAAAAATGGAGAAAGGGAAGGAATGGGGGGGTTACGAGAGAGGAAAAATTTACAAAAGGTATATATATATATATATATATATATATATATATATATATATGAAAGAATGCTAGCATTCTTATCCTCTCTTACACATGTAAGAAATGAATCTACAGAGGTTAAGAGTAACACAGTTTATCACTAGCAGACACAGGTCTAAAACTCTAACCTGAATCATGGACCTCAATATGGTGATACTTCCCAGGGAAATCAGAAAAGATAGGGAACAAGCATTTCTCTAGCTTCATGGATTCACATCCTTTCCCTTTCTTTGTCCCACAAAGTCTATGAGGTTTTCACCTTTTCCTTACTTTACACTATTTCCTCATCTTTTAAACATGTTTTGAAAAATCCAACAAGCGATAAACAGGTTTTTTTTTTTTTTTTTTTATTAAAAACATGACGCTATGGGATGTTAAAAATGCTGAGACATTCAGTGTATGCTGCATTCTAGCGTCAAAATGCCAGGGGTAGGAAAAATGACATGTACTAATCAATCCCTTGGCAATAATGAGAGGGTCTGGTGCCATACAGTGCCTTAAAATCCTCCCCAGGGCTCATTACTGAGCCATGTTGATCATGTCATTTTTAGTAAATTCAGGAATGACTCATTCTTGGCTGACAGGTGCGTACAGATACAGTTAAGTTACTGCTGAAGACACACTGTCAGTGAACTTGTCAGAAAATAAAACAGAATGTCCTTACTAGGAAAACAGAAAGAACTGAAGTCTCCAGATTTTTGTCCTAACACATTGAAATTTCACGTATGTTCTCTGCTGACCAATTATTTCCAAGCAGTCTGAACAAATATGCTTACAAAAAATAGAAAAAATTGGGACCAGCAGTTGGAATAATGGCTATGTCATTGGATTCCCATGTAGTCAACCACAGTTTGAGTCCCAGACCTGGCAACTTAAACTCATGCCAGTCACATGTGCCGCGTGCCGAAGAAGAGAATGTAGGAGATGGGATTGCGGGGTGGCCATCCACCCTGGGGAGGGTGATTTCTCACTTTCTGTCTCTGTGTCTCTCTCTGTCTTTCTCGCAAGCGCACAGGCCCTATAGCAAAAACCTCTCCAAAAAAAAATAATAATAATAAATGTATAAAATAAAATAAAGTATCATTTTTCTTTTTACACAGAAACTATATTATCTGTTTTTAAATCCTGGAAATACTTTATAACCTTTAGTTTCAATGATATACAAAAAACATCTTAAAAGTTATTTTAAAATATCTTGGTATTTTCATTTCTTTGTTTATATGCTAAAGAAAAATTAGATTTCTATTTTACTAAACATAAAACAGTTGTTTTATATCAGGACCAAACTGCTTCTAAAATATCTGTTCAATAAGTAAAATTTGAAATACAAGTGCTGACATATATAAATATATAAATGTACTTTCTTCCTAAAAATGATATATAAGTTGAGGAGCCATTATCCAAAATGTTTGGGACCAGAATATTTCATATTACATTTTTTCACATTTTTGAATATTTGCATATACATAATAAACTATCTTAAGGATGGAACAGAAATCTAAACACAGAATGTTTCATATACATTTTATACAGATAGCTGGAAAGTAATTTTCTATAATCATTTTGTACTACAGCATTTTGACTGTGACTCAGCATATGAGGTCAGGTGTGACATTTTCTACTTGTGATGTCACATTGGCACTTGACAAGTTTCTAATTTTGGACTATTTTGAATTTGGAGCACTTGAAGTTCGGATTTTCAAATTAGGTATAATCAACCTGTATTTGTATTTTTGTTGCCTTGATGCAATTAAAATTCTGTATGTGGAATTGTTTTCAATTCATATGTCTCATATTCAAATAATGAAGATTTGTATTCCATGTTGATTTACTAGGCAATTTGGATACATTTCTGAACCAATCAGTGACTGTCACTGTTTGGGGCATCTTCTTAGCTGGTAGTAAGAGAATATTCTCTACATACTCCTAGTCAAAACTCCTTTTTCCCAGGAACTAGGAATTGAGGTTAAGATACTAATATTATAGCTCAATTTGGGTTGATCTTTGGAAGAAATAACCTATAAACTCTGGGGTTCTTTGGCTTAGTCATCTTGACAGATGGCTTTAAATAACACAAATTTATCTTACAGTTCTGAAGATTGGAAGTCCAAAATGTATCTCACTGGACTGCATTGCTTTCTGGGGAATGCAGTTTCCTTCATCTTTCTAGACTACCCACATTAATCGGCCTGGCGCCCTTGTCCACCATTAACCTGAACAATGACTAGTTGGATTTTTTCCTAGGATGCCGTCTATCTAGTCCTCACTCTTCTGCTGCCTTCTTCCCTATGTCGCATGGATTGAATGTCTGTGTCCTTCCCAAATCTACATATAGAAATAAGGTCTTTAGGTGGTAATTAGGTCACGAGAGTAGAGTCCTCATCAATGGGATTAGTGTCCTTAGAAAAAGAGGCCAAGGAACTAACTACCCTTCTCTCTGCCATATGAGGACATAAGGAGAAGTCAGACATCTTAGAAACAATGTGGGTCCCCAGTATACATTGGATCTACTGGCACTTTGATCATGAACTTCCCAGTTTCCAGAACAGTAAGAAATAAATGTTTGTTGTTTAAGTCACCCAATGTACAGGAATTTCCTATAGTAGCCAGAGATCACTATGAAGCTGTGTAAGGACGCTGTGATTCCATTGATTCCAACACGATAATACTATTTGTCTCCTGATCTCAATGTCAGCCCCTAACTATGGAATAACATATGCATATGTTCCAGGGACTGGGATACAAACATTGTGGAAGGGAGTGGGCATATTACCCCACCTACTAAACTCACTAAAAAGCATTGTACAAGTAAGTATCTACAGGTTATTAAGCTGCATTAGTCACAGAATTGAGCTCTGGTATTTGAAAAGGAATAATTATACTAGACATTAAAACAAAGATAATATGCGAAACCTTGATGCTTCTGAAGAGTTTCATGAATCTTAAAAGATTTATTTCTGAATACAGCCTATCTTCTGGAATGGTCGTAAGATAAATTAAATTATAATATAGAAACAAAGAAATCAAAGGAGAATATTATCAAGCAGATATTAATTTACTGTTCCTATAAGATTTAATATGTGATCTCCCTTTGGATATATAACAAAAATCTTTCCACATGCCAGCTGCTTACCTCTAAAAATGCAGTTTTCTATCAAAAACTCTTCACAAGGTAAAATACTACTCCTTCCTACACTGGGAACAAAATTGATCCAAGTACTATAGAGCAGTAAGTGAATGCTGACAGTGCTTTGGTTGGTGCTTCATATTGGCCATGAAGGAATCAGAGATGTCATTTCAAAGATACTGGCAAACTCAGGATTAGTGCCCTTTTACTGTTACTGACGTCAACAGTAAAACTTACTTTTCTAAGAACTAAAATTGCTTTAAAAGCCTTTGATCCACTTGTTAACATAGTGGAAATTTAGTAAAAGGGCATAAAAAGGTGCCTAACTGCTTCACAAAATCTTCAGGGGGACACATAAAAATGACATAAAAGTAGGAACCTAAGAGATTTTCATCATATTCTTTCTATACTGATGATTTCATTTTTAGAATATCACAAATACCAGTGCACATAATGATACTCCCAGATAGATGAAAACCTGCTTGACTTATTCTTCTTAAGAGCTCAAGGAAATTAACAGTGCCATTTATTTCTGAGTGAAGCAAGTTAGACTATGAAAGAGAGACACTGTATGTCTCCACTTAACATATACCGACTGTCTGCACACTACGGTAGAGACTGAAAGATTGGAGGGCATAAAAACATTGGAAATAGTTATGGACACTGGAGAGAATTATGAAGGAGGATGAAAGAGGGGAAGATTGTGGGGAAGGAAATTAGGGAGAAAAATAGAGAGGTAAGACATTTGTTGGACACAGAAATGGTTTATTACCTGTTGATGATAATGTGTATGGTATTCTCAAGTGGAATGGTCTGAGGTGTATTTCATGTTGGGTAAATTCTCTCTACAAATGATACAATGTATAATGATTGAATGTAAAAAAATAATAATCATAAAATAATAATAATAATAAATGTGTACATCTTGGGGACCATCAGATGGCATAATGATTATGCTGCTGGACTCCCATGTAGTTGACCATGGTTCTAGTCATGGTGGCTTAAACTTATGCTAGGCACGTGTGCTTACATGCCCAAAATCCTGAAAGGAGAATGGTGGAGAAGGGATCACTGTGTGACCATCCCTCCTGGGGGTTGATTTCTCACCTTTTGTCTCTCTGTCTCTCACTGTCTCTCTGGTGAGTGCATATGCCCTATGGCAAAAATCTCTCTTAAAAAAAGAATGTTTACATCTTGAAATACTGAAGTGATAATTAGGGTACAATAAAAACTTACAACACTTAAAAGGTGTTCCTCTGTCTAGAAGACCTAAGTTATTCTGAAAAGCAAATGTCAAGATCAAAGAAATCTTCTTTAAGATACAAGCAATTCATTAATTTAAATAACTTTTAAAGGTATAGAATAGGGGGTGCTTTGTAATATAAATGTCAACTGAGTTGTATAAAAGTAAAGGGATGTGAGATGTGTGTTACTGAGAATAAATGCTATATACCTTGGCTATTCTTTCATGCATATATCCCTGGTCTGACCAAATGCATTTTGAGGTCCAAGAAGGCCAAGAACACATCTATACCTATTTTTTTTTTTCCTATAAGCAGGATTTCATTTTATCTGCATTTAAGATTTTATCTTTGAAAATTTTCAAATTTATTTATTTATCTTTAAGAGAGATTTTTGTTATAGTGTGTGTGTGCTCACTGGAGGGACAGAGAGACAGAAAGTGAGAAATTATCCCCGGGGGGGATGGCCAAGCCGCAGTCCCTTCTCCTTCATTTTTGTCTCGGGATTTTGGCCATACCTGCACACACCTGGCATGAGTTTAAGCCACTGAACTAGGTCGACTACATGGAAGTCCAGCAATGTAGCCATTACTCCATCTGCTGTTCCCATTCAAATTTATTTATCTTTTATTTTTTTTTTTGTTATTTTTGAGATATTTTTGCTATAGGGTGTGTGTACTTGACAGAAAGACAGAGAGAGACAGAGAGACAGAAAGTGAGAAATCACCCTCCCCCCCCAAGGAGGATGGCCACACCGCAATCCCTTCTCCTCCATTCTCCTCTTGGGATCTCGGGCACGCATGCACATGTGCCTGGCGTGAGTTTAAGTCACCGTGTCCAGGACTCGAAGCACGGTCGACTATATGGGAGTCCAGCTACATAGCCATTACACCAACTGCTGGTCCATCAAACTTATTTCTAATGAAATATAATACTGTGTATATTTATGGAATATATTGTGATATTTGTATCTAGATCCTATATAATGCCTAAAGGTGAGTTGATTTTACTAGGCTGTCTTGTCATTTGCTTACTGCATTCTGCATTTTATACAATCTAAATATTGACATTAAGACATATAATAAATTATGAAATGTCCTAGAACGTGTAAACTTCTAAAACTTATAAACTTCATATCCGTTGTTATCTGATTCAGTTATATTCTATTTAGGATTACCATTCCAGTCATTCTAATTATACTTGGTCTGATTAAAACTCTGGGTCCCGATCTAGCCCCCAAACCTGGTGGTTACAGGACCTGAATTCCACTTTGTAGCTGGCCATGTGATCTGAATCCTTGCCTCTAAAATTTGAAAAGCATGCTGGGCACTTGAGTGTGCATACTGAAATCCTGACAGGAAGGAGAAATGGAGAAGGGATTATGGCATGACTGCACCCAATGTGGAAATGCTTTCTCCCTCTCCCACTTCCTCTCTCTGTCTCTCTGTCTCTCTCTGGCAGTGCACATGCTCTCTGGGGAGAAAAGGAAAGCACTTCCAGTCTAGAGAAATAAATAGCTTTCATCTCTGATCAGTAATAATATAAAAAGATTGTATACGACAATTTGTTAAGATTATAATCTTATTCACTGCAAGGTCATTTGGTCCAATAATCTATTAAAACAAGTAGATTATACAATTAAAATGTATATAGATCTGTGTAAAAGTTTTTAAATAATTTTATTATCTTATATTTAAAATGTGGGTGCATTTTAAGTCATGAAAACATTAAAAAAATATACTAGAATATATAATCAAAATTTCTCCTGTAAGCAACATAATGACTCATCTTTGGATGATAATGAAAAATTTCACTTTCAGGTACAGTAGCATGTGACGAATAGTCTTAAAATAGCAATAAGCTTTGCAATAACGAAAGAAACTACTGCAGCATTAATCCACATAAATGTAACTGATTTGATATTGCCTTTTCCAATATCTCTCACATCTTTAGATAAAATCCACTCTACCCTGTTGTTATTAAGAAAAGTATTTATTAAAAAAGAACAACTCTCTGGACACAGGAAATAAATACTTGTGGTTCTCAAAAGCTGGGGTGTCAGGGGTTACTAAGATCATGATATTTTGCTTGCTGCTCCTTGCTTTCTGAGTTCTAGTCAGCATCCTTTTTGTGGGGAGGGATGCACACGGGAAGCATCCTTAATTTAGTTCCTTTCATCTGAACATTTCAAAAGCTTTGCTGATGGCTATTATTTACAGTAGCTGAGTAAATGGGAGCACGGAGCCAATGGGAGACTGTAACTATTCTATAAATGAATCACAAAGCAAGAGAATCTTGTTAAAACAAGTCAGGATGTAAAATGTTTTATGCATCCTGCTCCATTCGGAACCCACCATCCATTATTTTAAGCAACTTTGTCCGTTTTGTCACTTTTTTTTTAACATTCTTAGATTAGTAATGACCTTGGTCACTTATTTAGACACATGGTGTCATTAGACACTATTTTGTGTTTAGAAATTTATGCCAACTGAAGTACAACCATCGTGGGTACGCTTAAAAAGGGAGATGAGCTATGTATGACACCATGATATGCAATTTGAAGGAGCTTTAGAGTATAAATTGTGCAGAGGAAGAAAAAAGAGAAAAATAAGTCTTTAGACTCAGAATTGATGGAAAAGGGAATAGAAGAAATTGCTGCCATGATGAGAAGATTAAAATGTGTAAAAATGCAAGCCTACAAGAGAAGAGATTTTGGACTGAAGGCTATTAAGAGACCAGATGGGCCTGGCTGTGCTGATGTAGGAGGGAGGGCCACTTGTGTGGCAGCTGAACACAGGGCCTGGGTTCTGAATCGACCCAACCTAGAAGGGCCTATATGGTTATCTAAACTTGGGGTCCTAGTAAAGAGACTGAAGCAGACAAATTGCTATATAGAGAGTCCGTGTCAAATATACCTGCTATTCTTCTCGCTCTCTCATCTGAGACAGAGAGCGATACTAGATGAGAAGAATTCAAATGCAAGATCTGGGGATGTACGGTTCAAAATGAGCAGAAGACTGACACTTACTGAAATGCTCATTAATGAAATACCTATGAGGCTTTTCAAAGTCATGGTTTCCACACCTAGCCAATCAGCTGGATCACCTATAGCCATACATATCGATTCCCACTGCATGCTCCATGGGCGTCTATTAGATCTGGCTAAGAGTCCAAGAATCTGCACCATATTTTTAAAAGATCCTAGTGTAAATCTGAAAGTATAAATGCTTTAGAAAATCTAACCTTCCGCAGTGGCCCAAACCTATCATCCAATCCTGGATACAGCACATACTTTCCTACTTCCCATCCTGGCATGAAAAAGGCAACTTCCAATAGGAACTGAGGCAGGACAGATTTCCCTGAGGATGAGATGTCATGCTCAGCTGCTTTCTGGTGTCAGCATTTCTACACGGTCTAGGTCTTGAGTGGCTATCCTGTTGTTTGTGCTAGAGTTTGCTTCTTGATAGTCTCTTGGTTAGAACCACTGGATCGTGACCTCAAATACAGTCCCACTGGAATACGAGGCCTGATCCCTGGGCTGTCCACTAGTCTGGTCTCATTGCCAAGTTTACCTTTCACCTTCTACTCAGACTGACCTCACAAGTCTAATAGACCAAGGATTAGAGAAGTTAGAGCCACGACTTGTACCAGTGTGTCCCATGGTGTCTTCCAGCCTCGCTCTCACAGTATACGCCGTCCTCACTCATTTTGAATGGCTTGTTCACAGCCAATGAACAATTGATTCTCAATGACTTTGCTAAAGTGTACCTAAATCAAGGTGATTCCTTCATGGCATGAATGATATCTAGCCATACTTTCAGAGAATGATCTTTGCTCTTTACTGAGAAGAATTGGTGTCCTTTTAAAGATTCACATCCAATCTGTATAACCTGTTGAGTGAGACTCCATTTGCATAGGAATTAGGAATCTGCATCCTAAGGTTAAGTTCTGTAGGTAATGTTTGCACACATTAAAATTTAAGAGTCCTTGGAAAACAGAGTGGATTTTATTAATTAAATAATAATATATTTCATGAATTGAGTCCATAAGCAGGATTTATTACTTTCCATGTGGCATAGATATTTGAAAGGTTCTGGGAGTATAGAGTTGGTCTGAAAAGAGTGTATTGGATTCTGATTGGAAGACAGATAAGTCAATAGATAATTGAAATAGAATATGATGAGCAACTGTGACACAAGCATAGGCACCACTAAACACATGGAAGGGTTTCTCCTCTTAGTTCTGGTGACTTAAGATAGTAATCGAACAGCAACGTACTTTTATAATATGACTTTGATTTACCGAAGTATCTGTCTTCTGTTCATTTTACACACTAAGAAAAAAAAATCATAAAATATTTCTGTAAAATTTTTCCAATGAGCCCAAAGTGCACTTCTTCATGGTTTGACCTTTTTGAAGTTAGATATTTAAGAATGGCATAATTGTTGACATGCAAAATTGTTGTGTTCAGGTGTAACCGAAAAAAAAAAAACAAAAACAAAAAACAAAAACTCCAAATAAATGCTAGCCATGTAGCGCAGCAGTTGAGTGCTTTGAATGGAAAGCTGGATCCCACATGGCAGCTGAGGTTCGGATCAAGATCTAGAAGGCCTCAGGAACATGTGTGTGCATGTCTGGAATCAGGATGGGACGGAGAAATGGAGGAAAAGAAACTGCGGCTTGACCACACACCACTGGGGGATTCTTTTCTCTTTCTAGAAAAAACATGTGCCCACTGATAATAAAGGAAAAAAAAAGGACCATTTTAGTATACCCAAAATGTTTGACCACTATTTTTGCTGCATTTTAGTAAAGCATTATAAAATCTTTAAAATAATATAATTGAGGTTTTGGTGTTTGAGACACACATCCTCATTAAAATTTTAACTTATAAAATTAGCTAGGGATAAATGAGCTACTGGAAAAATATATATGAATGCTTTATGTGAAAAATAACACTAAAATAATAAATCTTTCAACCATCTGTACATTATTCATGGCTAACGTTTTCCAGATGTTTGAGTGGGGTTTTTGTAAATACGTTATGTAATACAGTGCTTACAACACTTAATATGAAGGCTTTAAGGTTTTCTAGCAAGTTACACAAGTGACAAAATATTTATTTATTTATTTATTTACTCTAGTTTTTTTGCGGTAGGGCTCACTCACTAGCTGGAGAGAGACAGAGAGAGAAGGAAAATGAGAAATCACTACCTAGTGGAGATGGCCACAATACAATCCCTTCTCTGTTTTCATCTTGGGATTTGGGGCATGCATGTACATGCATCCAGAATGTTTTTCAAGCCACAGAGTTAGCCATGTGGGATCCAGCGCCTTAGCCAACGTACCACCTGCTGGCCCTATGTTTATTTTTAAAGAATAAAAGTAAAAACCTACTTTTTTCTAAAATGCAAGAAGATCATGGTTACTCAATCAAACAATAATGTGTTTATTCTGCAATGTAATATGAGAAGGATGAATACACCACAGACTCTGCCCACAGCCTATTATACCATCAGGGACACCACATTGTATAATGAAGGCTACGATAGTTGCTACAGAGTAAAATTTGCTGTTAAACTATAAGCTTTAAATAATATATTAAAATTAAAATATTTCACTTCTACTATGTAGTATATGCAATAGCAAACATTAAAAGGAATACAATAGGAAAAGCCTTGGAACCAGTAAGCTAGTGAGTCAGACATAACAATTATAATGTAAGTTGCAGTAAGGTAGGTGTCCAGAGAAAACAACCAAAGAGCCCAAAAGAGGGTCAGATGGATTAGCCCGACTGAGAAGTAAAACTTAAAGAAGGGAAAAAAATGGGATGAGTGTTAACTCTGCTGTTTATTAACTATAACGATGATAAAAACAATAATCCTTATGTCAATCACTTAGTAAATCTCTCACATTGACCCACTACTTTGTTAGGTACTAGGTTATACATGGTTATTTAATACACCATATTTGAGCTGCATGTTACCCTCCTCATTTTACAAGTGAAGGAACTGCACTTCCAAGAGGATAAGCAATTTTGCCAAAGTTGTATAGCATTATTACAAAGCCAGATCTCTCTGACATAAAATCTATGTATTTCTGCTACATTGACCTACACCTTTGTCCTAAAACTAAACCTAAATAGAAACAGAATCTGTGAAAATAAAAGAGTATTCACTTAAAAGTGGTCTTTTGCTATTGGGTGTTATAATTCACCCAAAGGATCTGATGAGGAAAAGCATGGAGCCTTTCCCTAAATGAGTTTATATAAACACATTGACTTACAATAAAAATAAAAAAAGAGTACTAGTGAATCTGAGAAGAGAATCTGAAGGCAAGTACAAACCTTTGCATCTACAAATTATTGTCAATGAGTTTCAGGGCACTTGATGGCCCTGCCAGGTCTCTGGGATCCCTTTATCCCAGAACTGGGGTTCCAGTAGAGGACACATAGACCATAGACAGAAAAGTGGACAATGAGACTATTCTGTGATAGATTTCTTTGCAATCTCAGACTTTACTTTCTTCCCTCTTCTTCAGCCAACACATCCAGTGGGCGCCATAACTTAGCTTCTCTTTATTCTTACCACTGAGATGTGGCCTAGCTCATGTGACCTATGCTGCCTGTTAATTGTTTTCTTGTCATTATTTCCTCCTCAATTTTTATCTATTCTATACCCTGCCATAATTGTTCTTTCTCTCTTTTGAATTCATTTCCATTGGGCTATAATTTGTCATCATAACAAGTTTTAAGAGAAGCACATTTCACATAATGGTATGAAAACTGAATGACTGCACTTATAAAGCATGAATATACATATACACACACACATACACACACACATACATACACTCCTTATCAAGGAATGGGCCACTCCACATTCTAAGGTGTCCCAGACCATACCACACTTCTGCCTAATATCTCTATTTCATTGTAACACAAAACAACAAAAATGAAAAATCCCCACCTTTTTGACTATGTGTACTATATCTCTTTCATTTTGGTAAACACTACTCAAATATTCTCTTCTTTAGTGAAGCTTCTACTAACTTTTCCACTTATCTCCTCTCAATACCATGTTCAGACATCTTTCACAACTATGTTTTATAGAAATAATGTGTTTTATGGAAATGTATTTGCAGAGACACAAGGGCTTATTGATCTCTGAATCCTACTCATTCGGTACAGTACCAGGAATATAGTCAGTAAATCATTTTATGAAAAAGTGAATGGATGATTAATAATCACAGAGGCAAAATTTCAAATGATTTTAAAGACCTTTTTCAACACATTGTTTATCCAGGATTTAAACAATTTTTTTTTCTTTTCATCCTAGAACATGTGCGTGCACACGTATGCACACATACACAAGAGAGAGAAAGAGAGACAAAATGAGAGTAATACAGAGAGAGAGAGGAACACCCTCCGTAGTGTCTGGTCGTGCCATGATTTCACCCCATCAGTTCTAGAAACACTCTCACGTATGCTCAACATGATGCAGACTGACCGAGCTGGGGATCTGAACCAAGGTTACTATGTGGAATCCAGCTTCCTGCGAGCAGTGCATTACACTGTGCCACAGAGTTTGCTCTCTAGTTTATATAGTTTAGATATATATGAATTTATTTATTAGTGCTCATTTTCAAATATCACTTCTACCAGGTCATTACCATTATTTTATATATGAAGAATATATATTTTATATACATATAAATATTTTATATATATATATATATATATATATATATATAATCTCCAAGTTCTGCTTCACATTCAGAAAATAGCCAACTTTACAACCAGCTGGTTGAGATATAATTACCTAAAACATATTTGGCAGGCAAAAGATATATATATATATATATATATATATATATATATATATACACACACACACACACACACACACACACATATATTCTTGGATCGTTAGAAGCAGCAATTCAATTTTTAGAAATTTGTTCACAGGAGGTAATTGTATATAATTATTTAACTCTAGTTGTTAAATATTACTACAGCAATATTTTTAAATAGGTAAAAAGTTAAAACAACTGAAATGTCTTACCAATTTGATGACGTAGAAGAGTATCTAAACACATAGGGAAAATGTTAATTGCATATTATTAAATAAATGGTGGGTTACAAAATAGTCTAAGCACTAAGAATGACAGATACTTGACTAATATGTAAATAGTCAAGTCTAAGAAGACGTTCAAAAGGAGACAACAATGAAAAACCAATTCGAAATACAAAACCAAAGTTAAATCTTTAAAAAGTAAAATGTTACATCAAGTTAAAATTGAGTTATATATCATGTACATGTTTGACAATAAAACCGATTTTAGATCACTTTAAGTAGATAAAGAAACGTAAGCACCAAGATCTCTGTAACATAAAATATTCTTAAAAATAAGGTCACATTGCACATGCATTCCCTGGATCTCAGATGAATAATTTAATAAAAGAAAGAAACTGAAGAGAACATAAGAGTCTCTATCTTCAAGGAGCTTACACTTTACGGGGGGGATAGCCAGATAATTTTTAAAAATAATAAACTATATAATTTGTGAGAGGTTGATAGATTTTTTGAAGAAAACAAAGCAAGTGATAATGAGAGCAGTAATTTCATTAAAGTGGCCTAACTGGGAATAATTACGTTGATTAAAGGACTGAAGTTATGAGTACAGAAACATCTTTTAACCATTGTCAGACTTTGAATGTTGTCATTCATTGAAATAAATTTAAACAGAATATAATTCCTCAATATTTTCTCCTCCATCTCCTTTAAGAAAATTCTTGGAAAGTAGTCTTAATATCATGAAGGTTAAGACAACAAACAGGGTTAGAGAATGAGCAGATGTTTCATGTAAGAGTGTAATTTGTGGAACTCCCAGCATTTGTCAGTAGACTACCAATGGACATAGTGTTTCTTCAGTTAACACGGTAAAAAAGGAAGATGAGGTACTAGAAATATTTTGGAACTCGTAAGTACAGAAGAAGGAATAGCTTATTATTTTGGCTTTATTTAATTCATTAATTTTTAATTTTTTAAAATTTTTTTGCTACAGAGCATTTGCACTTAAAGAGAGAGACAAAAAGAGACAAACTGAGAAATCATCCTCTGGGGGAGTGATGGGTATGGCCATGTGGCAATCCCTTTTCCTTCACTCTCCTTAGAATTTTGGGCATACATGCACCCATGCCTGGAGTGATTCTCAAGCTTCTGGGTCTGGGACTGGAATTGCAAAGCTGGCCATGTGTGATCCAATGCTTAACCTCCATGTCATCACCGGACTTACTTTGGCTTTTAAAAGTATTGTTAATTCATTATCAAGAGATATTTGGAACTGCATTTACTCTTTGTATTTGAGTCTTATCCAAGGATCTATTCAGAAACATTTCCTGTGATTCTCAGTTAGCCAAGAAATGTTTGTGATTCCCAAGGTAACCTGTGCTCTGAAGAGCCAGTGTGAAAGAGGTGAGAAAGTGGCAAAGAGGAGAAATATGTTGGCAAGAGAAACCATTAACCTTGTGCTTTGTCAATCACAAATTATTGCACATGTTGGTAAATGTTGATTGTAGGAGTGCCCCCAGTTCACTTAAAATTATTTATAAAAATACAATTATACTACTTTATTCATTCTTTCATTTATTCATTTAATAATCTATGCTAAAGGTCTAATGTGTGTCAATACTGTGCTAAATGTGCCCATGAATAAAACGCTATTACTTTCCTTTTGGATCCTGAATTCTAGTTAGTAAATACTGCTAGAACACATAGTAATCAGTATTTGTAAGGCGTTATTAGAATTTATGGAGGTAGAAGGGGAAAAGGCAAGGGAATTTAGATGATTTGGACTTTAAATATTGAATCGGGTGGAAAAGAGGAGAAAAAGAGTGAGAATCTCAGGATCTTCAAGAGCAGAGTCCTAGAAATTGTGAAGGAGGGAACAGATGGTGAGTGAGTAGTCCTTTGTGTCTTCTTTTGGGTGGATCCTAAAAACTATAGAGATAACACTGGAAAAGAAACATGGGCAAAAATGAACCAGACACACTCAGACAAAGTTTTATTTCATAGTGTAAAATGAAGAGCCACAGAATGAATGTAATTACTCTTTGCTTGTTTGTATCATGGATAGATGGGTAGGTTGGCTCTCTGGATGTCTAACTGGAAATGTTTGCTTGGCTAGTTGGTGATTTTAGCAGGGACAGAAAGAGAGAGGGAGAGGAGAAAGCGCTTTCCAAGAGGAATGGTCAGAGCATAATCCTTTCTTCTTCATCTCTCCCTCCCTTCAGGTCTGTGACACACAAGCACATGCACCTGGCATGTTTCTCAAGCTCCAAGGTCTCAGCCTCATACCATGCAGTTGGCCATGTGATGGAACCTGACTGCCTTAACCACCAGGTCACAGAGCTGGCCTTACTTCCTTTTTGTAAACAACGATTTTATATTTCTATTTTTGTATACATTTCAATTCATTTTATTCATGATGAGAAAGTATGTGTATATTGGAACCAGCAGTTAGCATAATGGCTATGTCACCGGACTCCCATGTAGTCAACCGTGGTTCAAGTCCTGGACTGGTGGCTTAAACTCACACCAGGCACATGTGCATGCATGCCCAAGATCCAAAGAGAACAGTGGAGGAGAAGGGATTGCGGCGTGGCCATTCCCCCCAGGGGGAGATTTCTTGCTTTCTGTCTGTCTTTCTCTGTCTTTCTGGTGAGTGCACGTACCCTATAGCAAAAACCTCTCAAATAAATAAATAAATAAATAAATAAATAATTTTAAAAAGTGTGTGCATATAGACAGAGAAGCACCGTCAATAAGATGTCTTTGTGCCACCATTACTATCCCCTGATCTCCCAGTTCTCCAGGGTCTTGACATACACATGTGCCTGGTGTGTTTCAGGTCGACCAGGCTGGGGATCTGAATGCACAAGTCAGCCATGTGGCTTCCAGAACTGCAGGCCGGCATGCTACTGATGACATCACTTACACTGGGCCTTTTTTCTCCCCTTTTGTAAATCTTTGTAAACAATGATTTCAAATTCAGACTAGTAACAACTCATCTGCTTCTAAACTTGGCGTTTACATCATTCTTACTGATACTCCTCCAAATTAAACGTATTTTTAAATGATTGAATCTATATGTCTTTTTTAATTTCTGTATTTCTATTTTTCTATAAGTCGCATTGGCTTATCCAAAATTTATTCACATCAAGTTAACCCCTAAAAACAGAAAACAATAGCTAGAGGACACTTTCTATTTGAAAACTTCAAAAAATGCAAATTACTAGGCCATTACGATTATGTAATTAAATTCATTAAGCAAAGTCCTAAAGATACATTCTGAATATGTACATTCTGTTATTTCTCATTGGACTTTGGCCTTGATCACCGAGTAAATCATAACAAAAGTTAGGATATAGCTTCTAATTAGCACTTTAAACAAAATCGAGGAGCACTATGGCACTTAGAAAAAGGCAGAAACTACTTATAATACTACGATTGAGAACTTTAAGGTTGATAATGTGAACAGGGCCATTACACAGAAGGAATGCAATTTTTAGGATTTCCAATTTTTCACTCTGTGTTTTGTAGTTCTGGTCAAACAGCTTAAAAATATCAGTGGAGTAAGTGAAAGTAACATCAACGACTGACCAGATTAGCAAAAAATCTGTTGAAAATATATAGTCATACTTTTCATGGGCTGTGGAATATTCGTGGCTATATTTTACATCTTATTAAAATGACATTTTCTACTTTGGTGAGTGATTTTAACGAGAAGACACCAGAAGGAAACTAGGACTTTAATAATATTATCTATTAAAATGGGCACTCAAATTACCTGGTATACAGTCACTTCCTTTCTAGTGTAGGGTTAAGGTAATAATTAATTTTTTATTCTCCACGGAATGCAATGTGTTCATAGGTATAAGGCCTTCATTCCTAGGAACAAGTAGATAAACTAAGAAAGAAAATCAGATAAGCAAGGTAGAAACGACTCAGGAAGATTAACTTAAAGAAATTTGAAAATAATTAAATGTGGATAGCTTGGCTTCCCCAAGCCTGGAGGGACATGCTAAATACTGATAAAGCACAACAGTAAAGTCATTTAGCAAGATTCTAGCCTGTTAATAAGTATCAACAACAACAAAAACATACTGGTATTGAGTCTCTTGAACAATGTGATCATGATGTTTTCAGTGACATGTAAGGCATGAACTTGGAGTTCTGTCACTTTTGCCCTTGAGTCTCCTAATACCAACAGCTCACATGTGTTAAAAACAAATAAATTGTTTAGTACTTTATATTGGGACATACATGGGACATATATGCATGCATGAACACATATGCATGCACAGGCACAGAAGCAAAATTAAACTCAAGGAGTATGAATACTAACTCTAACTGGGCTGGCTGTAAGTCACAGTTTTTTGTGCAGGGTTAAGGTAATAATTCACAAGTAATAGATACAAGTAACAATCTACCCAGTTAAGAACATAAACAGTAAAAATTTCAAGTTAAGTAGGTTGGCTAATGTTCTATTCAAAAATCACATCCTGACAGAAATGGAGGAGAAGGGATTGTGGCATGACTGCATCCCATTGGGGAATCCATTTGCTGCCCCCAACTCTGTCTCTAGTAAGTATATGTACAGTCTATCAGTTAAAAACATACAATCCTTGATTTTAAAAAGAGAATTATTTAATTTTATTTATTATTATTTTTATTACTATTATTACTTTTAAATTTCTATAGGGCATGTGTACTCACTACAGAGAGAGAGAGAAAGAGGAGAGAGAGAGAGAGAGAGACAGAGAGAGAAAGTAAGAAAGTAAGCCAATTGGTCTGCACTTAAACTGCAATCAACTACATGGGAGTCCAAAGCCTCAACCACCATGCCATCTGCTGGCCCATAATATACAGTCTTATTACATATCAAAGAATAACTAACATACTCAATACGAATGAGTAAATCATCTAGAGGTCTTCCAGACTAAGTCAGGGATATGTTTCTTGATCTGAGAATATAAATCAGGAAACTATTTTCTGAGGCACAGAATTCTGATGTAGCAGAGTCTTGTGCAGTGTGCTCAACAAATAAGAGTAAACCAGTTGATCTTATGATGACTTTGAACACCATAGGATACACATTTAGGTCAAAGAATGAATATTGAATTTGACATTGACTAACTTAGCTATCTACATAGATAAAATTAAACAAGTAATGGCCAATATGTGACCACATCAGACCCTAGACTTGTATTTATTAATCTGACTTCATTTTGACACTCAGCTATTAAATTTGTTCAGTCTGCTACCACAATAGATGACTAAACCACTGGATTTTGTTCTGTTGGAAGTTCTAAGTGAACATAAGAAGTAACCCAGAAATAATAGCCAGTGTATTTACATGAGAGGACAAAATCTGAGTGACTCTAGTAAGGGAGGAAAAATTACCATTTCTATACCATTGGAAAAGTTCTTCAAACTGCAAACCAATGTTAATCTTCCTACCTTGAAAATTAAATAGCAAAGAAATGCAACAATGTATTTATTATAGTTAACATTTACTTATGATGAGTCATAATGAGTTTGAAATTAAGTAATAGAAAGGTTACAGAAAACTGTCTTAAATATGAATACTATAAACTATCTAAAATCATATAGCTAAATGACATAGAAAATTCTTTTAGAGTTTACCATATGTTGAAGATTTGTAAAAGACAGAAAGTACAGCCATGTTATTGCAAAAAACAATGGTACCTCCATTTATAGACAAAATCAGAAATTTTCCACAATGAACTTCTGCCTAGCTAAACACATAAACATTTGGAATGTTATCATGTGGAAAAGATTTTCAACAGCAGGATCTAAACTTGGTATCATTCATTTGAAAAGCATACAGGAGCATGTTTCTGACAATCAAATAGCCAGAGAAGAATCTATTGCTCCCAGCAAAGTGAAAAGAAACTCCTTTTTTTTCTTCTTCCTCAGCCAAAGGTAGGTAAAAGCAACATTAATAATCTTAAAAAGTATATGGACAGTCATTTGATTTAGATGGTTTAAGTGCTTAGTTGACAGCAGGAAGGTCAAGCAGATAGTTGTACAACGCCTTTCCATTTCTGGTTATTTTTCCTAACATAAATCCATTATGGCATACACTCAGAACTTTTACTTATGCTTTGAAAAGACAATAAATTATCTCCCATTTCAATTGATCACATTTCCCTCTCTTGTCAAGTCATATGTATTTTGGAAATAGTTTAAAAATGTCTTCCAAAAATTTCATCATTTTGGAGACTGTGGTGATTAAAGAATTTTATCTTTGAATAACTAGACACAATAGAAGTACAAAAAATTTCCTCAGAATACATTTTAAAAGCTAAAAATGGTGTAATAGGCTTTATTCACCATGGTGCTAGACGGTATTATCTGAAGACATTCAGAAAAACAGAAACATTAAAAAGAAAAAAGAAATAAATACAATTTGTAAGTAACATTAAACTGAGACAAAGTAATCAGGCTGAAATTTCTAAATCTTAAGTCCTCATACATTTTCATGATCGGGCAGCATAAGATGAATGATATTTAAATAAACTTAGTTTGTCAAAGATACAATGGTATATAATAAAGTGGAGAGAGTGTATATATCAATGCAAAATTCACAGAAAACTAATGAAGAGTGTACACTTCACTTTCCAAAAAGAAATGTTAGTGCAGTTCTAAATGATACTAAGAAATTTTGTTTTCAAAGGTACCTAAAATGAAGAGCTGATAGAAAGTAACTTTGATTTTTCAGTGATAATAGCAGGAACTCATGAGCTATGAGCCTAATACTGTGCCAGATAATATACATTTTGGTATCTGATTTATTTCTCCCAAACCTCACAGCAACATACATTTATTCCTATTAAAAAAAAAATGAAGGGACCAGTAGTTAGTGTAATGGCTATGTCACTGGACTCCCACGTAGTTGACCGTGGTTCAAGTCCTGGACCCAGTGGCTTAAACTCACGCTGGGCGCATGTGCGTCAGTGCCCAGAATCCTGAGAGGAGAATGGAGGAGAAGGGATTGCAACGTGGCCATCCCCTCTGGGGAGTAATTTCTCGCTTTCTATCTCTCTGTCTCTCTCTGTCTGGATGAAGAATAGGCTAATAGAAATTAAATATTTTCCCAAGGTCATACAGGAAGTGCCATTAGATGGCAAACTGACTCAAATCCATTAATTAGCAAAGTCTAAATATCCTGGACAGTTTAGAAATGAAAGGAACAAAAATTGAGACTATCACATTTTACTCTATAAACAGATCTTTCACACTTGAGTGTTAAACATCCCCATTACATTGGAGAAAAAAGTGAGAGCAACATAGCATAATGATAAATATGCTATTTGGGGACCAGCAGATGGCATACTTGTTATGCCTCAGGACATCCATGTAGTTGATTGAGGAATAAGAGCCACGTAGTCGACCACAGTTCTAGTCCCAGACCCTGCGGCTTCAAAGTCACTCCGGGAGCATGGGCATGCATGCCCAAATTCTTCAGAGGAGAAGGGAGGAGAAGGGCGCAGAATGGAGGAGAAGGGATTATGACATGGCCATCTCCCCTGGAGAAAGTGGGAAAGCAATTTCTCACTTTCTGTCTCTCTCTGCCTCTCTGGCGAGTGTACCCATCCCATAGCAAAACAATCTACCTTAAAAATATGTTATTTTATATGATAAATAGTGTTTATTTAAAATGTCTATTCTGAGCCAGCAGATGTGGCATTAAGGTACTGGATTCCACATGGCTCACTCTCTGGTTTAACTTCTGGACCTGATGACTTGAAAATCATACCAGGCTCTTGTGCATGCATGACCCCAAAAGGAAATGGAGGAGAAGGGATTGTGGTGAGGCCATCTGCCTGGAGGGTGATTTCTTATCTTCCCTCTATCTCTCTGTCTCTCTCAGTCTCTCTCTAGTAAGTGCATATGCCTCATGGCAAGAAGATTGAAAAAAATGTTTATTATTATCACTGGACTCCAAATTATGCAAGTCTGATTCATAAATAGTCTAGGATTAACAAAGTGTCTCTAAATTTTGTGATATTTACATTTGAAAATTTTAGCTTCCTAAATACACTCCTTCTACTAGATGAAAACAATCATCTTTATGCATAGAAACTAAATGTTTGCAGCTCAAACATGGCAGAAGCACAGAGGTGGTTTATGATACTCCTGGTAAAGTAGTTCAGAAATAGTCAGAGTCCAGTGAGGAAATAAGTTTGAAGTCACTGAGATGGGCTTTACTGTGATAAATCATTTTTACATAAAATGGCCTGGAGAATGAGTTAGTAAATAATGAGGGCCAAATTATTCATAACTCAAAAATGAATCTTGAAACTGCTTATAGGTCTGACTTTCAAAAAGAGTAAGGTTTTTATACTTGTAGGAAAATTATCTCTTAAATATATATATATATATATATATATATATATATATATATATATATTTTTTTTTTTTTTTTTTTTTTTTTTTTTTTTTCTGGCTAGGCATGGAGGCCCTGCAATGAGGCAACTCTCTGCGAAGCTGAGTCATGTAAGAGGGTCCTGGTTTGTGTCCTGAGGTCTCCCTGTGCATGGCAGGTGCATGTGCACCTGTTGCCTGGCGGGCTGAGGCTCAGGGTGGATGTGGCTTGAAAACCCTGCTGGGAATGCTAACCTCTCTCTCTCTCTGATGGAAGAAGTCAAAACTTAAAAAATAAAAAGAATTCTTCTTTGGAAAACTTTGGTTTGTCCTAATCAAGTTTTTAAGATGATAAATTCAAACATTGGTATGTATGGGAAAGAAAGGGCAACACATTTTATTTATAGCCCAAATAAATTTTAAATTTGGATTTACCAGGAAGGACAAATGACATATAGAATACCTATCTATTACTGAACAAGTTTAAAAAAAAGTAAACAAGGATATATTTATTTATTAATAAAAATGAAAAATCACAATTGTTTATTTGGGTTGTATTATTTACTAGTGCACCTTAAACATTAAATGACTTTAACTTTTAAGGGACAATACAGCATAGAGACAAATTGAATGCCATTTAATTCAAGCCACTTTGCAAGAATTGCATGCTGTTGTCTCAATTACCTCAGCTTTCTCAGACTTAGTTTACTTATTTGTAAAACAGGAAGAAAAATTGTACCCCTCTCATAACACATCACATTATGTATCTTAAACATATGTAATAAAAAGGAAATAATTTTTAGTAAAATTCAAAATGTGAACAACCACTAAACAATGGAACTTTTGAGTTTAGCAAGCCCGACTTACAGAACATTCTACTTTGAGGATAACTTAGATAATATATATGTTACCCCCTAATTGTTGGCGAATTCCCCAGAAGAGATGTATTACCGATATTGTGGCAAATTCTCCGTTAGTGATGGAAATCACCCTGACAATCATTGCCACAGAATCCTCATCAGGAGAATCATTACCAAACATTCATCCTATGAACAAGAACTATGTTATTTTTCAAATTGATTTTTCTTATTCATGTCAATATTTTCCTTAGCAGCTAGTACTTCTTGTATTTATACAATCAAGTTGAAAAGTAATAGAGAATTTGATTAGAGAAATTAATTACATGTGTTAATTTCTCCATCATTAATGTGACCTTGAAAAGTCTAACCACTTTGGGAACCAGCAGTTAGCCTAATGGCTATGTCGCTGGACTCCCACGTAGTCGACTGCGGTTCGAGTCCCGGACCCGGTGGCTTAAACTCATGCCGGGCACGTGTGCGTGCGTGCCCAAGATCCCGAGAGGAAAATGGAGAAGAAGGGATTGTGGCGTGGCCATCCCCCCTGGGGGATGATTTCCTGCTTTCTGTCTCTCTGTCTCTCTTTCTGTCTGTCTGGCAAGCGCAAACACCCTATAGCAAAAACCTCTCCAAAAAACAAGAAAAAAAAAGTCTAACCACTTTCAGCCTTCTATACAATAAGGCCATGAACCTGAATTTACGATGAGATAAAATGTCTAAATGAACACCCTCTCCTTAAAAGATGACCCAAGAGATACCAGCTAGGTAGTGTGATGATTAAGGCAGCTAGTTCCCACAAGGCTGACTGTGCAGCTTGAAAAACATGTGCATCCCCAAAATCCTGAGAGGAGAATGGAGGAGAAGGGACTGAAGTGTAGTCATTCCCTGGGGAGGGTTCTTTCTCTCTCTCTCTTTCTCTCTCTCTCTTTTCTGTCTCTGACAAGTGCTCGTGCCCTACAGCAAATTAAAAATACATATATAGATGACCCAGAAAATTTCTAATGATTCTATTTCTTAAATTGAAATATGAGAAATGGCCAGGGTTCTTCACAAAGATTTAAAAATTTCATTTAACAACCCAGGATAAGTTTTTATTGTTTCTACATTGCATGACTGTAATTGAGTATAAATTTATATTAAACATTCCTTCTGCTTGATATCATCCAGAATCTAAAATAAATAACATGCTGCAATTTAAAAACAACAAAACTGTAAAAAACACCTAACATTCTTACTTAAATTAATATGTTAGTGTAAAAAATGATTATATGTCGAATCTAAAAAAAAAATAATAAAAAAGTAAACACATAGACAGGAGAAAAATGATTATCCGGGCCAGGGGGGGAAGGTAGAGTAGAAACAAAGTGTGATAGGTCAAAGTGTACAAAGTCCCAGCCATGTAAGTAAATAAGTCTAGAGCTAATATAAAGGATTATAGTTAATAACATTGTATTATATACTGGAAATTTGCTGAGAGAGAAAATTTTAGGTATTTTTAGCCCACACAGGTACACACATAATAGATAACTATGTAAAATAACAGCTATGTTAATTCGTTTGAGTGTAATCATCATCTCACTACCTACAGGCATATCAAAGCATCATGTTATATATCTTAAACATATATCCTAAAAAGGAAATAATTGTTAGTGACTCAAAATGCAAATAACCACTAAATGATGGACCTTTTGAGCTTAGCAAGTCCACCCCACTAAACAGGGGGTTTGTCTGAGAAGCTCATTCTCTCAGCACTTGCCCTGCTAGACAATGTAAAGCCTCCCATAGACTTCGCTTCAGTGAAAATACATTATTTATCTATAGTCTGCGTCTATACTTCTTTCAGTAGGCCTAGACAATTAGAGCAGAACAACATGGGGCCAAAATATTTATACATATAAAAACTAAGCTGGAAGTAAAATCTAGCAGTTGATACATATGTCCTAACATATATACATACATACACACACATTAAAATATGCATATACATATGTTTATAATATCATATGATAGATATGTGCATAATAATAATATAATAGAATTATGTATTATAATGCTAGTAATATAAATTGAATGCATTTAAATATAAACTAGTATATTATATTTATAATATAAAATACAATATGAAGGCACTTCAAAAAGTTTGTGAAGCCTGACACTGGCTCAGTAGGAATGTCACGCTGTGAGGCTGCCCCATATGGGAAAGTCAAGGGTCTCCTCTAAGATCTCCCCTTACTTACTGGGCCAGCACTTGCCATGATCCTGGTCGACAGACTGAGGCTGGGGTTGGACTGCAGCATGAAGACTCTGTTGGGGGTATCCTTCTCTCTCTCTCTCTCTCTCTCTCTCTCTCTCTCTTTCTCTCTCTCTCTCTCCCTCTCATTCATGGAAGCAATGAATAACAAACTTTAAAAAAATGTATCAGTTTGGTATAAAAAGTTATTGAAACCCATGCCGCTTTTTCATAATACTCATTTCCATGAACTTTTGGAATACATCATATTTGTATAATAGATACACTAGACATACTATTATATTTATATTAGGAAAATATTTTATAATATAAAGATACCACCAAATTATAGTGTAAATAATTATATACTATATATGGAACTGTGTAAGTAATTCACAGAAGGATTGCAATAATTTATTTTAGATTATAAAAGATTTCACTCATTCTAAAACAGAGTATTATAAAGAATGCATATATACCTGAGAACATTCCCATGAATGCCATCTGAGTAGTTCACTTCTTGCTCATCTGATCTGGTTTCAGTAAAACTTTCATTGCGATGTGATTCTTCTCTGAGTTTTCTCCCATGGATTTAAAGTTTACAGCTGTCATTATTTACAAGATCCCTTTCTTCTCCTTCTCTAGAACCACAAACAGGTCCCACCTATATCCCTGTTATACTTCTCCTTTACCCCAGCCCAAGACCTCTCGCTTGCTAAACAGAGGACATTCATGCTCACATTCATTCATTCAGCATTATATTTATCCACTTCGCACAATACCATGTGATGGTCCTGGGAAGAGGGCTATAAATTATGAAGTTACTGTCTGGCCAAAATTACTCCAATTAAACTCTCATTTGCATCAGCAGGTGCAAATCACATTATAGAGAAATCTACACAACTGAATTAGAACTTGGATTTTATGAAAATGCATAAAAATATTTTCCTGGGAGCATGTGTTAATTTCTGTATTACCATAAAGTTTTCTGTATTACCAAGAATACCTGTTTAAAATAGATACTTAATACTTTAAACTTTTATTATTCCCCAAGAAAGAATTCTTTGCTGTAAAGACGTACAGTGATTAAATGAAGAAAATAAGAAAATTAAAAATATATATATATAGAAGAATTAGTAAACATTCATACTACAACCTACTGAATAGAACAACTCAGTCAGAACTCTTAAAGTGTAAACACATTCTAACAGTCTATTTCTATGGAAACACAACAGCCACTTAACTTAATTGTATTTGAGATTTAGCCAAAGAATCTCATATATTTTCTCTTACTATATAACATATGGTGATTATATATTTATCTGAAATGGTGACCTAGAATACTGTAAGTCTTCATTTGTGCCATCAATATTTTTTAAAATAATAATATATTGGGAACCAGCAGTTAGCGTAATGGCTATGTCGCTGGACTCCCACGTAGTCAACCGCGGTTCGTGTCCCGGACCCGGTGGCTTAAAACTCACGCCGGGCGTGTGTGCGTGCGTGCGTGCCCAAGATCCCGACAGGAGAATGGAGGAGAAGGGATTGCGGCATGACCATCCTCCCTGGGGGGTGATTTCTCGCTTTCTGTCTCTATGTCTCTGTCTGTCTGGCGAGTGCATGCGCCCTATAGCGAAAATCTCTCTCAAAAAAAAAATAATAATAATATATTTATTACCAGCATCCCACTAAGGATAGGGTATTAATTCAACTGAGGTTTGATTTTCTATCATAAAATTAAAACAAAAGGAAGTTTTACTTCTTATGTAAGAAAGTAAATACTTGATTGTTGCTAAATGAAAATCACCATTTAATCTAGCCTTCTGGTGATTAAGACTTCTCTCTCTCATTAATGAAAGGACATTTTAAAGAATTATTTTTCTAATCAATTTTTAAAATACAGTTTGGATTACATGCTGCTTTCTTAATGGCTTTCATAATGAGAAGATGCAGGTTATAGCTATAGGAATATCAAGTTATTATAAATTAGTGAAAATTTCCTATTTCATTTTTATGAAATGACATATAGCTGACAGTACAGTTACTCAATTATGAAAGTGATTAAAATACTTCTAATTAAATTAATTTTTAGAAAAGGAAATAATTATAATCTTTGCCATTTGGGATTATTTTTCCAAGCTATAATCTTTACTACCTCTACTAAGCAAAGTAGAGTTACATAAACTTTATTTATACCAAAAGATTTTGACAATAATTTGAAAAATTCTATAACTGACAAGGTATCTTAAATAGATATCACATGTATATTCATTCAGTGTGTCATTCAGTTATTCATATAACATACTTATTGGCAGTCTAGGATGCAAAGGCACTGTTATAGTTGTAGAAAATTAGTAATAATCAAAACACAGTAAGAGTCTCTGTCTTCAAGGAGCTTGCACTTTAAAAGGGAAGGACAGATAATTGTAAAATAATAAGATGAAGAGTATGTGAGAAATTGATAAAGATTTTTTTTTTTTTTGGAGAGGTTTTTTTCGCTATAGGGCGCGTGCGCTCGCCAGACAGACAGAGAGAGACATAGAGACAGAAAGCGAGAAATCACCCCCCAGGGGGGATGGTCACGCCGCAATCCCTTCTCCTCCATTCTCGGGATCTTGGGCACGTACGCACACGCGCCCGGCGTGAGTTTTAAGCCACCGGGTCCGGGACGCGAACCGCGGTCGACTACGTGGGAGTCCAGCGACATAGCCATTACGCTAACTACTGGTTCCCGATAAAGATTTTTAAGAAATACAAGGCAAGTGATGGTAGGAGTAGCAATTTGGTTAAGTTAAAGTGGCCTAACTGGAATAACTACATGGATCAAAGAACTGAAGTTAGTGAGGATAGAAACATCATTGATCTCCTGTCATACTTTGAATGCTGTCACTCATTAAAATAAATTTAAACAGAATGTAATTCCTCAATATTTTAGGCTTTTTATTTTTTTAATTTATTTATTTATTTTTGTTATAGAGCATGTGCACTCACAGAGAGAGACCGAGAGAGAAATCATCCTCCAGAGATGGAAGCAGGGCGATGGCCATGTGACCATCTGTTCTTCATTCTCCTCAGAATTTTGAGCACACATGCACCTGCTCTTGGAGTGAAGCTCAAGGTACTGGGTCCAGGACTTGAATTGCAAAGCTGGCCTTGTGAGATCAGGTGCTTAATCTCCATACCATTGCTGGCCCTATTTTGGCTTTTAAAAAGTATTGCTAATTCATTACCAAGGAGTATTTGGAACTGCATTTATCCTTTGCAGTTGAGTCCTATGCAAATATCTATTCAGAGACACCTCCTGGGATTCTGAGTGAGCCGAGGAATGTTTGTTGATCCCAAGGTAACCTGTGCTCTGAAGAGCCACTGGAGGAAAGAGGTGAGAAAGTGGCAAACAGGAGAAATGTGCGGGAGAGAGAAACTATTAACCTCCTGCTCTGTCAATCACACATGCTCATATAAAATAGACCAGTTGAAGTGAACCTCACAAAATGATGTGAAATAAATGTAAAAATAAATTTGACATTTATTCCTGGGAAATGTTTTCAGAGTCTTCAATATTCTAGTGTCTTCTTCCAAGTTGAGATCAGAATTCAGTGATTCCAAAGGTAAACAATACACAAATGCTTCCGACGTTGCCCTACCATCAAACCTACATTTTAATGGCTGTGTCATCCTGACAGACTCCTGAGGCTAGACAGAAAAGGTGAGCCTCGCACAGAATTCTTAGGATCAATACAAAGGAGTGTCAAGCCAAAAATAAAATGTGCTCAGTCTTAGAATACAAAGAAGGTGAGATGGAGTCAGTATCGTCAGGTGGTCATTGCACTCTTTTCCAGTTCGGACTGAAAATAACTGTGCCGAAATGAAAATAGCTCAATGCAGAACAACTGGAAACCAGTGCATAAAACCAACTGAACTGTAATTGTAAAGGAAAAGAGAGCCACTAGTACATGACAGGTAAAACTGCACTTAACAAAACATTTTTCTTTCCTCAAAATCTTTAACATGGTCTTGGACTACGTGTGATTCATCGTTGAACTATTTTTAGACTATTAATCAGTCTACAAATGAAAACACCACGTCCTTTGGAACTCTGTATTATGTTTATTCTCTAAGTGATAGCGCGCGCGCGCGTGCGTGCGCTCGAAGGAGCGAAGGAGAGAGCGCCCCCAGCTGGATGATCTCATGCCAAGATCCCCTTTCCCCAGCCTTCCATTTTCCCCTTATCTCTGGAACCTGGTGTATTTTCAGGTCAACCTGGGCATCTAAAATACGATTACCCATGTGACTTTCCGAACTGAAGTCCAGTCCACTAAGAACTGTACCACCAGGCTGGGCCTGTTTTTGTTTTTTGTTTTTCTACATGTTATTGGCTTTGATGGCTTTCTCTCACTAACCAAGAGCTTGGAAGAATTGAGCCATCTTTTTACTATGCCAAATTAGAAGTCAAATTTGCTTCTTTATAGATTCATCTATTTACTTGCTAATGTTTGCTTATGTTAGGGATAAATACCGTTGATGATGACTTGGATGTTTGTAAAGTTGAAAAGTCATGGGACCAGCAGTTAGCATAATGTCTATGTTGCTGGACTCCCACGTAGTCGACCGTGGTTCAAGTCCTGGGCCCGGTGGCTTAAAACTCACGCCGGGCGCGTGTGCGTGCATGCCCATGATCCCGAGAGGAGAATGGAGGAGAAGGGATTGAGGCGTGGCTATCCCCCCTGGGGGGTGATTTCTCGCTTTCTGTCTGTCTCTGTCTGTCTGGCGAGCGCACCTGCCCTAAAAGCAAAAACCTCTCAAAAAAAAAAAAAAAAAGTCATCTATTCAACTAACATTTCCGACTTCCCACCCCCACCCACGCCCCATTTCTAAGCATGAAATATTCAGAGATACAGAATAAATTTGCTTTTTATTGTTTTATACTATTTATGTGAACTGTTTTTTAAAAATTAATGACCATAATGTACAGAAAAGGAAATGAGACAATTCAGAATAAGTGCAAGTAGAAAGGCAAACTTTGTGGCCTGAATGCCATTGGCTGATATAGGAGTGGACAAAACCAAAAGAAAGTCTGGCCAATAAAAAAGAGAGAGAAAAGAAAAAGAAATGTGAGAGAAAGTAGCTTAAGTAATACTTTTAGTATCCTAGAGAAAGTGATTTTATTCAATAAGGAGTGATAGGATATCTCTTAGAATTAACTTAAGAATAATTCCACATCATCTAAACCTTTGTATTCACCTATAAATATTTTCTTTATGAGAAACATAAAGTCATATGCTTGCTTTAGAATCATGTGGGTCACAGGTCAAAGTTGCAAATTTGGATGTAACTAGTTGTAGGAAAGTTAATGTCATTTAAGATGAATAGGGTGACTGTGACACTTGACACTAACATCCACTGAGTGACATTGACTACTAACTTTCACACCTTGAATAGGAGGGTTTATGAACAAAGATTATGTGTAACGTATGCTACTTATTAAACAAAAATATACACTTTAAGAACACAAGAAAGGGACCAGCAGTTAGCGTAATTGCTATGTCGCTGGACTCCCACATAGTCGACCGCGGTTCGCATCCTGGACCCGGTGCCTTAAAACTCATGCCGGGCACTTGTGCGTGCATGCCCAAGATCCCAAGAGGAGAATGGAGGAGAAGGGATTGCGGCGTGGCCATCCCCCCTGGGGGGTGATTTCTCGCTTTCTGTCTCTCTGTCTCCTCTCCAAAAATAAAAAAAAAGAACACAAGAAAGATGATGGAAAAGTATAATTAAAGAGCAATTCTTATAATTTCTCCAAGGAATTTCTTTTTAGCAAGAACCCCCCCCCCAAAGTATCCAAACACTGATTCTATATTCAATTTGACCATTGTTTAGCTGAAGATAATTTTTAATTATCTGAAAGCTAGAATGAGAAAATATGCTCAAGAAAAATAGTTATGTGGTTTACAAACATCTTGTTAATGCTGGTAATTAATTCAGAGTTGCAAAAGGTTAAGGAATTAACAGAAGTACAACAACAAAATGAAAGTTCTGTTAGGTTCTAAAGTGAAGTTATATCAACATGTGGCAGTAAGTTTTCTTTTCTTTTTTAAATCACTAAGTCATTACATTTGCAGTTGAAGTCTAACAATGTTAAATATTATTAGTTCATTTGGGATAAAGATGGATTATAATTATTCTAAATTTCATACAAAGTTTTGGCATTCTCCAGTAGCTTCAAACATCTACTATGTTCTTGTTTAGAACATGGACACTGAGGCTATATGAAAGTTTCATCTTTGCACTTTTATATGCTCTACTCATGGCTTCACTGATTATGAGCTTGATCTCATATTCAGACTTTAGACAATGGGATTATATGGGGAGAATAAAATTATAAGTAGATATCTTTAGACTCAAACATTTTCTTACTTTTTTGAACTAAAAAAGAAAGAAAAATAACACTTTCTCCTTATTGGAACATACTTACTAATCAGCTATGTGATTTTCGAACTCTTCAAGAAAAAATAAAAATGTGTTCAGCATGACAAACTTGATTGGATTCTAGATAGAACTATAAAATAAATAAATAAGTAAAATGATACTACTTACTGACTGTACTAATTCTTGTCTCTATAAATACAAAAATGATAAATCTGACTTTGAGTTTTATCCTTTTTTGAATAATTTACCGTTAAAACTAGCAAGAAAGTTGCAGCTACCTTGAAAAAATAAAACTGGCATAAGTCATATTGACAAATAAATTGCTTTTACATACTTAAAAATATTTTCCACCAGAAATAAAATTTCAACCTAATCAAGCCTTATAATTATGTATCATAGAAACTGCTTGCTCATAATTTTGGCATAGCTTGTTTTATTTTCACTATTACCTACCTTGGGAGGATATTTGGGAGATCTTATCTGTGAGGATAACAGACTCTCTCCGAGGTATATTAATATTATAAAAACGTTTCTATATAGTATTCTACTCCATTAATTTATTCTTATTTTTTCATTTTGCATTAGAAACGTTTCTTTCTCATACCTCATATTACATAAAATTAAAAATATAAAGCATTTGGCCTAAAATTTGCCATATCTTATTTTTATTGTCTCTCAATTATATTATTATCAATAAAATTTAAAAGTATTTCCCTTAGGCAAAATATAATTACATATATAATTACCTTTTACAAAATGAGAACTCTATTATGTGCAATATTTTTATTATCAATTCTTTAATAAAATATTCTGAGAATTTCCCATATCTTAAAATCTTCTGTAAGAGATATCTTCAGAATCTCTGGTGGTTTGGACAGCTCCTTCAGAAATCAATTTGCACATTTAAAATAAATTATTGAATTAATTTACTATTGTTGGAAAGTTGTCAATACTCCAGGTAAAGGTATCTAGAACAAGTTTTTTGGGCATGTGTTCTTGCCAGAGAGACACAGAGAGAGAGAGGGAGAGGGAAAAAGTACCTCCAATGGGATGTGATCATGCACAATTTCTTCTCCTCCGCTTTTCCATCTTGTTGGCATTTTGGGCCTGCAGATATACGTGCTTGTGTTTTTCAAGTCACCAGGGGGCCGGAATTCAAACTGTGGTTGCCCATGTAGGATTAGCTCCCTTAACTACTAGGCCACAAGACTGATCCTAGAACACTTTTTAATAAGATGTAACTATATATACATAAATGTTGTATTTGTGGTTAAATATATAGGGTAGAATGTGGTCTTAGTTCAGGTTTGAAGAAAGGACTTATGTCCACAGGTCTTTTTCAACATTTTCTAGATACTATGGTCATGATTTGTTCCTGAAGTAGTCAGTACCTATATAACAACTGGATATTTTCCTTAGAAAAGTATTTAATGGAATAACATCAGTAATTCTGTAACACTAAAATGCTAAACTACATATTAAACAAAACAAACTACACAGTGAAATGAGTGAAATTTAGTAAATACTGCCCTGTTAATACTGAGTTTAAAACATGTATTACTTGACTATTTCAATCACCAGGTATTGCCTTTTATTTTTATCATTTCCCAAAGTCATACTACTTAGGAATTTGTGCTGTATCAGAAGGCACTGAGGATCCTGAGTTGTCAGGTTCCAATTTATCATCCATACACTTCCTGACCTAAAGACCCTATTTGCTTCAAAACAAACACAGTGCTTTATAAATGAGAAGAGGAAAGGCACAGATGAATGGACAAAAGACAATGACATTCCACAACACTCAGGCAGTAACAAAAATGCAGTCCACATTGGTTCTATTTCTAGTTTTATTAATGATTATGTTGGCCAAACAACTCTTGCAAGGTTTTGTAATGTTCCCATATATTTATAACCATCAATGTCTTTTTCTCTGTGCAAGAGGTATTTCTGAAAGTTATATAAAATTTGAACTAGATTTATGTTACTTGTTAGAAGTATGTTTTCTTATAAATTTATAGTTTAGCATATTAGATATATTTATTTATGACAACATATTGAATATGCCATTATTTCCTCCAGAAAAGCCAAAGCTGTTTAAGTCAGAATAGAAAAGGTTATGCTGTCATAACAAACACAACCCAAAGTCAAGTTTCATATCATAAAACTATCATAATCAGTATCAATGAGCAATTTGTGTTTCATTGATATAAAGTGTGGGTTTTGTTTACAACATTCCTGGGCAGCTATTCTATGAATGTTAACTCATGATCCAAGCTCCTCTGACTTTGAGGCTCCACAATCTGAACAAGAGTCTTTCATGTTGCGGCAGAAGAGGAGAGACAGAGAGTGGATAACAGTGCAGAAGTGCTTCCCTGCCCCTGTCCAAGTGGCAACATCTCTCTTGCAATCACATCTGGCAGAACATCACATACTCTGATTTACTAAATATCTTCACAGAGTCTGTTTTCATTCCACTTAGCAAGAAGGAATAAGAGTCGAATCTCTTAAAAAGACTGCTGAGCCCAGACACACAGGTTGGTTTTGAGAGATTTAAAATTTTAAGAAAGACAAATTTGAAATTTCTCTTGTAGATACCAATAGCTTTGTGTATATTTTATTGAGATAAACAACATAAAATATATTTTTTTAGAGATTTTTTGGTATAGGATGTGTGCACTTATCAGAGAGAGAGAGAGAGAGACAGAAAGTGAGAAATCACTCCCCAGGGGAGATGGCCATGCTACAATCCCTTCTCCTCCATTCTCCTCTCTGGATTTTGGGCATACATGCACACACATTTGGTGTGAGTTTTAAACTGCTGAGTCCAGGACTTAAACCACTGGCTGTCTACCAATAATCAAAATATTATCAAGCATTTTTAAACTCAACTACATTACCAAGTGTAGAAATTCCATGGTGCTTAGAAAATATACTGTCTTACTTTCCTGGGCTATGCTATATGTCAGAATAGGAGTTCAGAGCTATACCATCTGCTGGTCTCCAAAATATAACTTTATAAAACTTGTTTATCTTTTCTATGAGAAACATACAGAGACAGTGAGACAAGAGAGAAAGGGAGACAGTGAAAGACAGCCACTGCCAACAGGGTCTTAATACCACAGTCCACGTATGGCCTCAGCAAGTCAGGAATTTGGGCACGCATGTGTGTGCCTGGCCTATGCAGGGAGACCTTGGGATGCAAACCCAGGACCTTCCCTGGTGGCTCACTCAGTATCAGGAACATTGTGTCATTACTATACCACTAAGGCTGGTCTAAAATATAATTTTCAAAGCAATAGAGTCAACTGGTAAGGAAGTTAGGGTCATGAAATTTAAATGAATACTGATCAGTTATTATCTTAAATATGACACATCATCTAACTTTTCTGTGTCACCATTCTGTTAATCAAATAATAGAAATAATAATAATTTGATAATTATCATTTCCATGAAATATGTTATTACATATGGATGAAGGACTTTTTCTATGGCTGTCTACCAATAATCAAAATATTATCAAGCATTTTTAAACTCAACTACATTACCAAGTGTAGAAATTCCATGGTGCTTAGAAAATATACTGTCTTACTTTCCTGGGCTATGCTATATGTCAGAATCATTTTATTCTATTCCTAAGAAAGAGTTAACCTTGAGGAAAAATCACATTAAACATTTCTAAGATAAAAATTTGCACGGGTAGAGATCTGTCTGCCTTTAAATAACTATTAAAATTTTCTGGTCACTTATTTCAGTTTTATTGTATTTTCAGTTACAAATGAGTTCTTCTCTTAAACATGCATATAAATTTCCAGCATAGATTAAGGTAGAAGACATGAGCCATTTGCTACTGAGAAAAGTAATATTGCAACTAAGATTTTATCACCCTCTCAGACCTAAGTTCCAGGATATGAGATTCTATATCTAAAAAAAGGTTAAGAGTCTTAAACAAAAAGTAAATTATACTTGGCACATTTTTCAGATGGCATTTTTAAATTGTTACTTGACAGTGAATTTTAAAGTTACATTGAAAGCAGAAATTATTCCTAAATATTTATTTGAGTAGGTGATCCAATTAAAAACAAATCACATTTTTGTGAACACGCTCTGTAAGTAGTTGTGTTGTGGTAATAATACTATTATTTTGAATGTCTTCTACCATTAACAAAAGTCTTCTCTATAATTATTTTCAGTTAAGTATTCGCTTAAAATCATACATATTATGTGTCACTGGGGAAACTCCAAAAATTTGGTAACTCATTCCTAATTCCCACAAAATATCCCATGGAAAAAAATATTCTACTTCATTTGGTGTGAAGACCTGCCAACTTTGTGATTCTTGGTTTAAAGTCTGCATCCCAAATGTTTTTGTCCAAATCTTTACCGATCAAAAGAAAGCAACATAACACTTGTTTATTGATGACCTCTGTTGTTTTATTACTTTATTTTATATTTTTTATATTTGATTTTTTAGGTTTTTTTTTTTTTTTTTTTTTTTTTTTTGTTCTAGGACGCATGTGCTCGCTGGAGACACAGAAAGAAAGTGAGAAATCAGCCCCTGAGTAGATGGCCACGCTGTGATCTCTTTTCCTCCAATCTTTTCTCAGTGTTTGGAGTATGCACACACTCACACCTCATGTGAGTTTCAAGTCGCCGGGTCTGGGACTCGTACTGTAGTTGGCCATGTGGGAGGCCAGTGCCTTAACCACTACACCACCTGCTGGCCCTGATTTTTGCCATATTAACAAATTTATCCAACATATCGTTAATTGAAAATAATAATGTGGCAATCAGAAAGTAATTTTTAAAGTGTTACAGATATAAACACTTTTAAGATGATTAATATTAATGTTTAAAATTATGTATTTATATGAATGTATATATAGTTATATGTCACTAATGATAGGGACATATTCTGAAATATGGGTCATTAGATAATTTCATTGGTGTGCAAACATCACAGAAAATAATTACATAAACCTAGATAAGATAGCTTACTGTTTCTAGGCTACAAAGTTGTATAGAATGTTATGTACTAAATGCTTGGGCGATTGTAACAAAATCAAGTATTTATATGTCTATAGATATCTAAACATAAGGTACAGTAAAAATACAATATGAAAGATAAAGAATGGCAGAACTGTATGGAGCACTTAACAGCAATTCAGCTTGCAGGACTGGAAGCTGCTCTGGATAAGTCAGTGAGTAAATGGGAAGGCGTAGGTCATTAATGTACACAACTTGATAGACATCGTGAACACTACACTTGAAACTTTTTACTTTATAAACTTGTTAAGTTTTTTAAACTTTTGAATCTTTTGTAACGATAACTTAAAACACAGGTACAGCTGTATGAAAATGTTTTCTTTTTCTTTATATGCTTATTCTCTAAGCTTTCTTACGTTTATTTTTTTTTTTTAATTTTAAAGCTTTGTTTTGTTAAAATTAGAGAGAAAAACACACTAGCCTGGGCCTAGAGAGCGTCAGAATCATTAACCTCACTGTTGTCCACCTCCACATCTTGTTCTACCATGATGTACAAAACATAATATTGATTAGAATAGGAGAGAGAGGGCTGGCAGGCGGTGTGGTGGTTAAGGGGCTGGACTCCCACGTGGCCAATGGTGGTTTGAGTCCTGAACTTGATGGATTGCTTTCTCACTTTCCCTTTCTCTCTCTCTCTGTCTTTCTCTGGTAAAATTAAAATGTGAATAATAATAGTAAATACAATTTTAAAAATAAATCTTAAAAAAAGTAGAAGAGAAAAATCATGCAATTAATAGACATAGTGTATATGAGGCTTTGGCCAGTGTAAGAAAGCATGCTATTTTATATCAAACTTTTTTTTGGGGGGGAGAGGTTTTTGTTATAGGGTGCATGTGCTGGCCAGAAAGACAGAGAGAAACAGAGACACAGAAAGCGAGAAATCATCCCCCAGGGGGGATGGCCATGCTGTAATCCCTTCTCTTCCATTCTCCTCTTGGGATCTTGGCACACATGCACACACACACACACGCCAGGCATAAGTTTAAGCCACCGGGTCCAGGACTCAAACCACGGTTGACTACATGGGAGTCCAACAACGTGGCCATTATGCCATCTGCTGGTCCCCATCAATTTTTTTTTTTTTTTTTTTAGTATGTAGAAGATGCATACTCTAAAATAATGGTAAAAAGCATAGTACTGTGAATACGTAAACCAGTAGCACAGTAGTTTAATCAGGTATTACACACTGTTCATAACTGGACGTGACATCCTTTTACGTAACTGGATGTACAGTCCTTTTCACTGTGTCACCACAAACACAAGTGATATGGAGCACTACACTGTTACAGCTATGAGTCACTAGATAACAGGAAAGGTTTAGCTCCTTTGACTGGGGAGTTGTTGAGTTAAATGTCATGTGGTCCATGATTGTATATAAAAAGAGGAGGGAAAAGATCAATGAATTCTTTCTGTTTTTCTTAAATGTTAGGCTTAAGCATTTCCTATGTTCATTCACTCACTCAGTACTTCCTATGCATCATTGTTTTTACTCTAAAAATAGACAGCATAGCTGAGAGGAGAACAGGTAAACAAGAAGTTATGAACTGACCATTTAATCGCTTAGATGAGGGGATCACATTACTTATGCGGTGTGAGTTTAAGAGTCATGTAAACTGGCTAATTGTGTATAGGAGGGATTACTGAGGACATAAACACTTCTGGGAATAAATATCAGGGATGTCGAGTGGTTTCTTAGGTGGATGATTAAGTAACAGCATCCCAGGCAGAAGAGAACATGCGTTTTCTCTTGCATGGAAGGGACAAAGAAACTTTAAAATTAAAACAGGGAGTGGCGTACTGATAATAAAAATGGCAAGGGCCCTGGGTTTGCATCCCAGGACTCTATGAGCACACTTGCACATACCCGTGATCGGGGCTGCCTAAAACTGGGCCTGAATTACGGTGTGAAGACCCGTCGTGGTGTCTGTCATTCTCAGTTTTTCTGCCCTCAACCCCCATGGAGGAAAAAAATAGCTTTTGTTTTGTTTTGTTTTAAAGAAAGGACAACATGTGCAAAGCCATAAAAGATAGCAGAACATGGTAAGTTCTGAGAATATTTGACATTTAAAAGAATAATACATTATAAATATATCATCTCCCACTTTTAAAGATAAGCTTAGAGAGTTCAAGAATATAAGTGTCAGGCTTGCATTTCAACTTAGGTCTGCTTGACTCTTTAACTTGCTATCTTAATATTAAGATATCTTTATTTTTCTTGGAGTATGGGAGACAAAAGGATAATTATAAATAAAATTGACACATTTAAAAATTCTGTCCTATTAGGAAAACTTCTAATCACATACTACTTAATGACTGAATAACATATATTTTAGAACACTGGTCAAAAGTTGAGGGAATCAAATTTTAATAATTCCCGGTATGGACCAGTCCTAGACCTGGAAGTTAAAGGAGCCAGATTCCACACAGCCAATGGCACAATCTGAATCCCAGAACCAGTGGTAAAAAACACAGGCACATGTATATGAATGCCCAAAATTCCAGTGGGGATGGAGAAATGGAGAAGAAGTGACTGTGGCATGAAAACGCCATTGGGACTCATTTCTCCTTTTTTTTTCTCTCTGTCTCTCTGTCTTGCTTAGTGCATACATCCTCTAGTTTATAAACAAAAAGACAAGGACCAGCAGATGGCATAATGGTTACATCTCTAGACTCCCACATGGCTGACCATGGTTTGAGTCTCAGACCGGGCGGTAAGAAACTCAGGTTGGATGTGTGTGCGCGTGCATACGCAAAACCCCTAGAGCAGAATGGAGAAAGGATTGCAGTGTGACCATCCCCCTGGGGGGTGATTTCTTACTTTCTATCTTTCTGTCTCTCCAGCTAATGTATTCACCCTATAGCAAAAACATTCTCTCCAAAAAAAAAAAAGAAATTAAAAAAAAATTCTCACTACAAACTCTTTGGTTGTGAAGCTTAGAGCTCACCATACTTCTAGTCATTTGTTGTTTCTGTATATATTTTTCATGCATTAAAGGAAGAAGTAAAACTATAATATCTAGAGATATATGCTACAGCTACATACCATAATTTGCTTTTAAAATTAAATCTGTATCTTCTATTTCTTTGATCCTTCTAAAAATCCTCAAGGGGAGTTAAGTCAGCATTATTACTTTCAGATTTAGGAGGAAAAGTTCATTTTTATCAAAGTTAAATAACTTGTCCAAAATCACACAGCTGATATATGACCAAATTAGAACTTAAACCCGATTTTTTATATTTCAACTCAGTACTTTCTTCAATATGACATGTAATGCTAAACAAAACATCAAATTCTAATTTGAAAACATCTTAACTTTATCTGGAGTCAAAAAATGTAGTGAAATTGTGTAAATAGGGACATATAGTACAAAAAAAGTCTTTTTATGTGAGAGCAAAAAATAAAAAACTGAGTTATAACTGCTGCCAATATGACACCAGAGCAGCTCTGCAAATATAAAAAATTCAGTGAGTCCTGTGCATACTTTAAAGGCGACAATAAACATGTAAATTTGAAGAACTCAGTAGGGGTGATTTTTTCAATGATCTCCTTTAAGCATCCAGTTAAGATAAAACTGATGGAGCCTGAAATTTTTTTGTGATTCTTCAAAGGTAGAATTAGCTAACAAACTGAAATGAGCAGTAGCTAAAACTAAATATCACTAATTAGTTCAATATTTCAAAGAGAGTAAGTTCAGGGTTAGGTATATAAGGCAAAACAAATGTATTTTTAAAAATTTATATCACACAATATTTATTTTTGTCATATATTATTTTCTACTTACATTTCTTAAATATTAATTAAAACTCAGTGAAACTCTTTGCCATGACCCATCTCTAGTCTCAGGCCAGGATCACAGGGATGAGGTTCCCAAGAGGTAAACTTACCCAGCACCTTTTCTAAGTGGATTCAGTTGTATTACCACTATGCTACTACTGGACCCCAACAAGTGAAAGTCTTTTAAAAAAACAGTAAGGGAACATAGTTGAAGTTTTTGGTAATATCTTCTCTTAATAAGGCAAAGGAAACCTGAAATTGGTTTCTGAAAATTGTCAAATGATTCTTTCAAGGATTGTCAATTTGTAATTGAGCTTATCTATTTATTTTTTGAGAGGTTTTTGCTATAGGGCACATGCGCTCACCAGAAAGACAGAGAGAGACAGAGTGATAGAAAGTGAGAAATCACCCCCCAGAGGGGATGGCCATGCCGCAATCCCTTCTCTTCCATTCTCCTCTCGGGATCTTGGGCACGCACGCACACGCACCCGGCGTGAGTTTAAGCCACCGGGTCCGGGACTCGAACCGCGGTCGGCAACATGGGAGTTCAGCAACATAGTCATTACGCTAACTGCTGGTCCCCTAACTGAGCTTTTGACTTACAGTGGAAGGGTGACCTCCTTCTTACCCAACAAAGCTCTTTTTATGATAACAAAATTCATACAAAATTTGATAGAATTTCCAGAAAAGAAAGCAGAATACAAACAAAAAAAAATTTTTTTTGATACTTTTCTTTACTAGTTTCTTGATTAAAAAAGTAAAGGATATTAAAAATGAATGTACTTAATAGAAATATATCAAGGATGTGGTAGTGTTTCAGCTTGGTTAGGACTGAATGACAAGAAATAATTTTTTTAAGTCCACTATACAACTCAGATTTTAATAAGAAATGTTTGCTATGACAACTAATTTTCATTAAAAGACTCCTTTTCCCCTCAAAGCCTTACATATCTTATTTTGATTAAATGAATTTACTTCTTTTTGTAGGTCCTGCTGGCCTTAATTGGGGGCAGATTGGGGTTATTTTATAACACTGAGGAATAATTTCATCATCATTGCAACACCCACACAGACTTAATTCATTTATAAACTTGAGCTTCGTCAGGAAAATGCTACGTTAACTGACTTCTCAAATGCCAGAGAATGGTTCATTAGCTTTAGCTGTAATATTATGATGACAACTCATGTAATAGAATGGAGAACCATATCTTTTTAACTACATAAAAATAATGCAGTCTCTGATGAATTTAAGATTTCTGACAGTTCGGTTATCAAGCCTTGATATAAATTCATGTAGCATATTGAAAAAGCATATTTCCATTGTTATGGTACATTTAAACTGACAAGGAATGGGACTGAACAGCGATTCTTTGATCTCAAAAGACTTTGTATGATATGTAATACGCATTATTCCACCTGCATTTACATCTAGGAGACTTAAAGGAATCTAACTTTTTAAGTATATTCTGGTTAGAAGTGAAATGGACAGAAAAGTCCTTTGTTATTAACGTCTTAATAAACTGATATTTTAACAGTGTTTTGTAGGGAAAAAAAGAGCTATTTTGCTTATTCCTTCAAAAATGTATCTTTCATGGTGCTAGGTCTGGATGCCCTCTCTGAATGCATGTGTTGTATTGTACAGGTATTAAATGAAAATATGATCCAACTATGGTGTCCAAAGGTTGAACTTTACGGAACAGACTAGTAAGTGGGTGTTTAGGGTGGAGGTCCCATGATTGAGTCCTGTAACTGCAAAAGGAAAGGAAATGAGGCTGGTAGAAGCATCATGGATATAGACCATGCTCCACTCTATTGGAAGTTCAGCCTTCTATCATTTTTCGGTACCTTTGCATTTTTCCCATCACCAAAATTATGATCCAATAAACCTTTTCTTTTTAATATATACATAACTCATTCTCAACTATTTCTATTAGCCATGCAATGCAGACAGATTTTCTACACAAATAATAAATCCCACAGTTTAAGAAATGTTAGAATTTTTATTTATTTATTTATTTTGTTGAAGTGTGCAAGCCATCGCCAGAGTGAGAAAAAGAGAGAGGAGAAAGAAGAGAAAGCACCCGTCATGGGAATGGTCAAACTACAATTCCTTTCCCTCCATTTCTCCCACTTTTTGGGATTTAGGGCAAACATGCACATGTGCCCAGTGTGGTTCCCAAGCCTCACGGTTGGAGATCTGAACCATGCAGTTAGCTATGTGGGATCTGGTTGCCTTAACCACAAGGCTACAACAGAGCTGTTCTAAGAGATGTTAGGGATTTTGATTCGGTGGTTGTAGAATACTCATTAAACAGCATATAAAAAGCAAATCAGCCAAACCGAGAACCTATGTACTATATGCCTAATATGTTCCTGCCGCTATGCCAACCATGTTGCATGAGGAAGTAATTTGTCCCTCAAAGAAGCTCAAGTTCCAAAGTGAGAGATGATCACAAAGTAGTTCTAATAGTCGTATGACAGATTTCTTTTTGAGAAAAGTCCAAGGACTCTATCCCATGGAGAGGCACTAGTGCCTTGGTCTGAATAGATGAAGATTGGTGAAGCTCATCAAAAAATATCAGGCAAACATCTCAGAAGAGTACTAAAATCTAGCAGTGCTGGTGAAGGGAATGATATACTCCAGCAGAAGAAATACCATAGGTAATGGTACAGAAATGCTGCAGGGCAAAGCATGTTTGGGGAAAGTATTTCAGCAATTTAGAGGCTCTGAGACCAAAAGCCTAGGCAAAGCCATATGAAAAAGGACTTGTGTTGCCCATAACAATTCTAAATTTCATCTGAAAATTAATGGGAAATCATTAAAGAAAGTCTATTAATTAAGTTCAAAATCTATATTAAGAAACTTGTTGGTGGGACCAGCAGTTGGCATAATGGCTATGTCTCTGGACTCCCATGTAGTTGACCACAGTTCAAGACCTGGACCCGGTGGCTTAAACTCACGCCAGGCACATGTGTGTGCATACCCAGGATCCCGAGAGGAGAATGGAGGAGAAGGTATTGTGGTGTGGCCATCCCCCCGAGGGGTAATTTATCGCTTTCTGTCTCTCTGTCTCTCTCTGTCTTTCTGGTGAGCGCATGCACCCTATAGCAAAAACCTCTCAAAAAAAAAAAAAAAAAAAAAAAAAAGAAAAGAAACTTGCTGGCAACTTTGAAGATAAAAATCGACTTAGAGCAAGACAGAGAAAGAGGCCTATGTGAAAGGGCCCACAGTAACTCAAGTAAGAAATATCTTAAAATAATCATAGAAAATATAATTAACTAACTACTTTCTAGCTTAAATCTTCCTTTTTAAGGGGGTGTAAAACTGAATTGTATAAGGGAAGTAAACCAATGAAGAAGAATGGCCTGAAACTAATGCCAGGCATATGTGCGTGCCCAAGATCCCAGGAGGAGAATGGAGGAGAAGGGATTGCAGAGTGGTCATCTTCCCTCGGAGGTGATTTCTCACTTTCCCTCACACTGTCTCTGTGTCTTTCCAGCAAGTGCATGCACCCCAAGCAAAAACCTCTTTAAAAAATGTAAATGTTGGGCCAGCAGGCGGTGTGGAGGTTAAGGCTCTGGATCCCACATCGCCAACTCCGCTGTTCAAGTCCCAGACCCAGGGGCTTGAAAATCATGCCAGGGTTTTGTGTGTGTGTGCTCAAAATCCCTAGAGGAGAATGGAGAAGAAGGTATTGCAGTGTAGCCATCTCCCCTGGGAGGTGATTTCTCTCTCTCTCTCTCTCTCTCTCTCTCTCTCTCTCTCTCTCTCTGGTGAGTACAAGTTCTATGTCAAAACTAAAAAAAAAAAAAAGGTAAATGTTAAAAAATTATATGATGGGGTCAGAAGATGGTATGGTATGGTTGTGAAAGTGCTGTACTTGCTCAGGGCCAACCATGGTTCAAGTCTTGGGCCCAGTGGCTAGAAAATCATACCACACGTGAATGTGTGTCTGGAGAAGGGATTGCAGCATGGCCATCCCCCTGAGGGTGAATTTTCACTTTCCCTGTCACTATCTCTTTCTCTAGCAAATAACATGTGCCCTATGGCAAAAACCTAAAAGAAAATATTATCATATGGATGAGTACTCCAAATTACATTTAATCAATATATAAAAATGAAACTCAAGCTAAAAAGAGACAAATTTCTATTTGGCAGAGATGAAATTAGGTAAAAATCTATTAAAAAGAAGGAATTTTAGGCATTGTTTGAATTACTTTCAATTTGCACTTTCAAAAAAAGTGGTAATTATGAACCAAATTTTAAAACATAAATAAGCTAGTGGTAATATCGACTATCCCCATTGTTTATATTAGTGAGTTTATTAAATAGTCAGAAAGTTCAGTATTATAGACTGTATAATTACTGTATGTACCTAATTTCTATGTGATTTCAAATCTTTTTAAAAAATTTATAATGGAAAATGTACAATAAAAACTTAATATTAATATAAATGGCATTGCCTTAGTTCTTCAATGGTGGGTAGGAAAATTTGCCCACAAATTCCCGGTGGTATTTTTTGAGCTTAAACTTGATATGCATCCAAAAAAAAAAAAGAAACAAAAGAAAAGAAAAAGCAAATCTTAAGAAAAAGCTAGCCAAAATGAGTTCAAACAAGTGGTGCTTACATATAAACATTTTAATTATGTTTATGTCTATTATCAAGTCTATCTTTGATCTTTATGTTAAATTAGGAAAGTACCAGGTTTTTCAAGAGTTCAGTTTTTACATTCATGACCATTTTTTTCCCATTGTGTGGCCATAGCTGTTGGACACATCTTAAGTCCTCTTTACAATACACAGATAGTCTAGAAAACTATTGTGTTCATAGTTACTCTTAGAAAAATGAAGAGCAATTTAAAGCTAAGTCAGTTTTAAGGGGGAGGTAAAGAGCTTTTCATATTTGCATATGAATCACTTCTTAAAAAATAGTTTCCTGCCTTTTCATGTGAGATGATGAAGGTTCACTGGATGTGATTGAATTGTGCCAGTTAATACCAGTTAGAAGTTAGAGCAGGGCTTAGATTCAGGTTCTGTTCATCAACTAGCAGAAAGAGTAGGTGGCTATGTTCTTCCACTTCTTTGTGGAATAAAAAGAAACTAACTCAATACTATTAGTTGATCATCAGGAAAGTCGTGATGCTTTCTTTTGCATAGAAAAACAGAAAAATACATCATGACTTCCTGATGACCTAATAATATGTTTAGAAATCTAGTCATAGGTCAGGGGAAAGCAAAAGCAAGATGAAAAAAGGGCAAGATAGAAATAGTCACCGTTAAAATCATATCCTAAACTTCCTAATGAATTCGACTCTGAAGAAGTCCTGGATCATTGGCAACTAATATGAAAACTCCAAGGAGACTCAGGCACAAGTTACTGAAAGGTATCATTTTCCAGAGAATATTCTAGTGAAGTGAAAGGATCCCTGAGGAGAAGCGAATCTAAGGGCACAAACCTGAAGTAAAACTTTATAAAGAGAATTCAATCACAGATGTCTAACTTCGGTCCGAAAAGTCCAGGTTCACAAAGACTTGTAGTTGAAAGGCTGGTGGCAGCTATTCCATTTTAGGAACTTAGCAGAGAGCTTTGATCCTGGAGTATTTGACAGTACTAAATTTAGCAGTCTTGTTCCTCTTTGGGAGAAAAAAAGAAAGAAAAACTATCAGGTAAGAATGACGTTTATGAGTAAAAGCCAAAAGATAAAGTTTTATTTGCAGTTTTGATTATTTGTGTAAAAGTTCTATAATTATAATTTCAAAACAAAGAAAAAGAGAGTTGTTACTTTGTTTTATAATGAGTCTACAATTTAGTAAGACAGGTTAGACAGGTTTTTTCTTTGTATAAAATTGAAAATCATTCTTAATTTTGTGATGTTCTTTCTTGATCTAAAGATCACGAAGATATTTTCATCTTAACAACTAAAACATAGAACTAAGCAAAACTTCAGTTTCTAAATGTACTTATGTAAATTTTTTTGCAAAGGGCAAATGAAATTAAGTCAGATGAAACAAAACAAAACTTTACTTGGGCCAGCAGATGGTGAGGAAGTTAAGGTGTGACTCTTTACTTAGCCTGGACCCAGAAGCTTGAAAAATCACATGAGGCATGCCCAAAATTCTAAGAGGAGAATGTAGAAGGGATAGCCATGTGGCCAACTCCCTACAGGGAGTTCTCTCACTTTCTCTCTCCTTGGTGAGTGCACGTGCCTGATAGCAAACTAAAACAAACAAAAAAAAACTTGATTCATCATCTAGTGAAATATCAACAGTAATATTAAATTTTGAAAGTTACTGTTTATTAGAGAATTCACATTTTTCTCTTTTCATATCAATTTAATTTATATCAACTTTAGACTTCTGAGAGTAATAGAGAAATGTGGGGCATGGGGTTTAGGGAAAAATTAGAGTAACTGTCTTTGACACCAGAGAATCTTTAGCAAACCAAGTACTTGAAGAAATAAACAGAATAAATTACTCATGAGTATCATAAAATTATCATAAATAACTCTCAAGAAAATTTCTGCCACAGAGCTTGTACCATATATCTAAAACAATTCCAAAGATTCAGCCATCTTAGTACTGAGTATATATTCAAAGAAAATGAAATCAGTCTATCAAAGAGATCTCTATACTCTTATATCCATTGCAGTGTTATTCAAAACAGTCGAGGTATGGAATCAAAGTGTCTATCAACAAATAAATGGATTAGAAGTGTGATACACATGTGTACACATACACACACATAATGGAATAAAAAAAGAAGAAAATAACTCTGATTGTAGTGAAGAATCATTTGCTCGTGCTTGTGTCTTCTACCTATAAATACTGAGAACATGTTGAACTTTTCAAGATAGTTTGATGTGCTTGCTGTCTCCTTCTAACTGGTTACAGGAATAAACTCCCTTCCTCTCTAGCCTCTCCCTCATTTCATTGACTGCAAGAAGCAGCAGTTGGACTCAACTGGCCAGTAACATCATTATAAACCCCCCAAGCTTCAACCATGGGGCCCTTACGCTGATTACCTTAATCCCACAGGTTTCGCTTCCAGTTAGTATTGGGTTAAATTCCCTCTTAATACTTTCACAATACAACCAAATTCCTACATGTGAATTTTTGGAAAATATATTCAAACCACAGCAGAAGATATCTCTTTCATATCATACAAGAGTAGCCACTTTCTCTACATAGCTGTTCTGCTGATCTTCATGAAGGTTTTGGAGTGGCACAATGAAAAACTAAACTATTAGAATTGCTGGCATATTATTTGGTTTCAGGACACATTGATTAAATGAACTCACCTGATTTCTAGTAAGTATTCATTCACTCATTCATTCTGTGAATTTTGACTATTTTCTGTTTGTCAAGCACCATGTGAAACAGAAAAGAGAAAGATAATAACACATATGCTTTGTCTTCATGGATCCTCATCTAATGGCATATCTAATATTGGATGCGCCATCTAGTATAAGGAGACAGATAAAATATTGAAATAATTATTTATTTAGGTGCTGCTAATTCCATCCCTTCTTGAGATATATACAACTGGCTGAAGTGGTCATAACCTACCAAAGTTTTAGGGTACATTATTTTTAAATTCCTTCAGAAGAAATGTGTCATATGGCATCTGATAATTCATGTACTGGGAGATATCCAGAGGAACCCCCTCTTCTTTCCCCCACCCTATAATCCCAATTAGGAAACCTATCAGTCAGATTTCTTCAGGAGGGAGCTCTGCCTAAGCATTGATTTAAATAGCCTAAGAATTCTCCAAGGAATACATCAGCTGTGTTATGCCTTTTCCTTTTTATAGGTCTTTCCAGCTCTGGGAGAAAAAAGCCGACAGATTAGCAGCTGCAGAGCATGTAAGCATGATTAGAAGTAAGGCAGTGCCCCTGTGGCAGTTGGGAAGCTCATGAACTATTTCATTTCCCTCAGTGAGGGTCTGTCTGTGGGACTATATACTATAGCACTACCTGGTTGAACTCAGGAATGGTCATGTGACAGGCTTCAGCTTATGAAAACTGGGCAGCAGCAAATTCTGTTCAAGATTGAACAGGCAGGGGCAGGCAGGTGGTGTGGTGGTTGAGGGCACCAGACTCTCACATAGCTCACTGCGGTTCGAGTCCTGGACCTGGTAGCTTGCTTTCTCACTCCCCTCTCTCCCCTGTCCCTCTCTAGTCAAATTTAAACAAATAAATAAATAAAGGTAAATAAAAATAATTCTTAAAATAAAAAGATTAAACAGGCGATCTATCGATTGGTGCATGTTCTTTTCCATCATTTACGATACAGGCAAGTCCCAGATAGGGACTGCTTTTGCAGTATACATTCCAGAATGAAAATAGTAGGAGGCAGGGCTGCAGCAGGTTCTTAAGAGTCCCATAACAGCAGGGAGAAACCAACCTGTATTTACAGACTGGTAGTTCTCACAGCATAATATAGTTGCTCACCTTCAGCCCATTAACACTTCCCTGCTCTGCTCTCTTTTCTGTGTAAAAAAAGCAAAAGATTTATTCTAAAATCAAAACTACTCGTTATCTTATCCTATTTAGGGCTTTGGTATAATCTTTGTTTCAATACATAAGTAGTGCAGGTTGTGACCGCGCACTCTGTAATGCAATGATTTAAATCCAACTCTGTCCTTTGTCAGCGTGTGGGATCTTGACACTAAATTTCTATGCCTTACAACTTCTGTTAATGGAGACAATAATAGTTCACTCCCCACAGGATGTTTTGAGGATTAACTGAATCAGCACATGCAAAACAGAAAAGTATCTGGCATATGGCAATGCTGTGGATGTTGTTAATAATAGTACCAGTCTTATTTACCATGATGTGAATGATTTTCACTGGGAATACACACAATTTCATGTCTTACTGAACTCAAGTTTGGGCCACTAGACAATTCTATTGACTGTACATTTAAATTATATCCAGAATCCAAATAAGACGAATGATATCACCTCTATGTTCAGAACTTGGCAGTAGCTTCTAATTTATCTCAGAGTAAAACCAGAGCCCTCACGAGAGCCAATAGGCCCCCATGACTGGCCTCTGGCCAACTCCTATTCGTCTCTGTGCTCTTCTCCTGGGATCCCCTCCTGGCTCACTTCACTCCAGGTGGAAAGTCCCTGCTCTTCCTTAAACACTGTGAGAATTGCATTTACCTTTGAGTCTTTGCTCTGGCTCCTCCCTCTGCCTGGAATGCCCTTTCTCCAGGTACCTCTGCTGTTAAATTCACATCATTTTTTTTTTTTTTTTGAGAGATTTTCGCTACAGGGCATGTGCGCTAGCCAGCCAGCCAGAGAGAGACAGAGAGACACAAAGCAAGAAATCACCCCCCGGGGGGATGGCCACGCCGCAATCCCTTCTCCTTCATTCTCCTCTTGGGATCTTGGGCCCGCACTCACACGCACCCGGCGTGTGTTTTAAGCCACCAGGTCCGGGACGCGAACCGCGGTCGACTACATGGGAATCCAGCGACATAGCCATTACACTAACTGCTGGTCCCTTAAATTCACATCTTATTCTTTTACTTTTTTTTTTTCTTTTTGAGAGGTTTTTGCTATAGGATGTGTGTGCTTGCCAGAAAGACGGAGAGAGACAAAGAGACAGAAAGCGAGAAATCACTCCCTGGAGGGGGATAACCATGCCACAATCCCTTCCCTTCCATTCTCCTCTCAGGATTTTGGGCATGCACACACAGGTGCCCAGTGTGAATTTAAGCCTCCAGGTCTAGAACTCAAACCGCGATTGACCACATGGGAGTACAACGACACAGCCATTTAATTGCAACTCTCCTCGCCGCTCCCCTGAACTTGTGACTGTCCTTTACTCACATTTTCTTTTTTCTTTTTGTCACATCACTTGTCACCTAGTTATGATGTCACACACTATATAATGTGCTTATGATATAAATTTATTATTAATATATTTCATCTTCCACAACTATGAAAGCTTTGGATTGTTGTTCATTGATTTCTAGCAATTAGAGTAGCACATGGTTTATGAGAAGTGGTATATATCATTGGCTGAATGAATGAATAAATGAAACATAATGTCAACATTACCTTTTTATTTATACCTTTGTTTAGCAGTTAACCTTGCTGCATGAAAAGTTAACTTCCAAGAAACTGGGCATGCTAAGTGAGAGAAAGTGTTAAAGGATAAAGAAAGCCTAAATGATGAGGCATGAGACAAAATGAGGAATTTCATATTCACCCAGTTCCTCTTACACTTGGATTGAAGAAGGTCAGCTATTTCAGGCTAATAAGGAAGCCATGCCCTCAGAAGCCCTGAGACCGTAGCACTGTTTAGATCTGTACTTTAATATTTAATTTCATATATTTCCTGAAGGAAACTGATTAATAATTGCAACCAGTGGAGCATGTACTTTAAAAGATTGACCCCCGTGAGCTGTTGTTTTTTGAAGATTAAAATAGTACCTTTTTTTCTTATGCATCAAGTCACTGGTGGGACATCTTTTTAACTTCACAGAGCTGAAAATAAATTAAGGCAAACTATGAAAGATAACTAATTAGCCACATGCTTTGCATGCAGTTCTTTTTTTTTTTTTTTTTTTGGACAACAAAGCTGATTGGGCACATTTTGATACTTTGAGTTGAACCTAATAAATTATTAATTTGAAAAGATTCTGCCTTTCAAAATGCCTTTCAATTTTAATAAATTCATCTCAACTCCCAAAACTGTCAATGCTCAAACTCTAGCTCCTATACATTTTTCAAAGAAGGATCAAAGATAACAAAACCAACACCAGATATTATCTTTATCCCGGCAATCATCAACATACTCCAATTTAGTTAGGGAAGTGAACAGCTGCAGGTTATCCACAGAAAGGACCATCTTTTAAGAAAAATGAATAACTCAAATCTGATGAAGTAAAAATGTCTGAAGTGCTATACTGTCGTTTAATTTCTCCTCAATGTTTTCTTACATTTAATTCTGCCCTTTATCTTCCACAAAAGTAGACTCTGCCTTTATTGGAGTCATTTTCCACTTTTCAACCACTTTATGAAAGCCAATATTTATTTCCAAGACATTTGGCTTATAGACAAATTTCCTATAAACATTTTCATATTATTAGTCAATAATAAATGATAAAGGAGAACTAGCAAACATGAATGCTCCTAAAAATAGAAATGGGCCCATATAAAGAGTTTATGCACTCGGGATAAGCTAAATTTGTAAATTGTATTAGAAATGAAAATGCTATCCAATATTTTTAACTTATCAGATTTTCTACTGGCAGAGAAAAGTCATTTTAGAATGAGAAGATAATTGGTCATTTCTAATTTACCAAGAATTTAAAATAGGTTATTAAAATATATGCCAAGGATACATGATTTGGTTTCTTTCAATGTCCTAGTTTGGCTTCCACACACAAAATACTTAAACTATCAATACATACTTTGAACCTAACGACACTTAAATTTAAACAAGCAGCAATCACTGGATGCTGGTGCTTCTTAGGTTAGAACTACATGGGAGACCTGAATTCAAATTTTGTCCCACCCTAAAAGTCAGGCATAGTGATGTGTGTGTCTGAAGGCCCAGTTATTCAGGAAGCAGAGGTAGGAGGGTCGATAGTGACACAGTCGGTCTAAACTACCACAGACATATACATAAACACATTACAAAAGTATTTAATGAGATACAAATAAAAAATTGAAAGCCTCCATGTTATTCCAAACTAGCAAAGAGAGAAATTGCATCTGGATCTGCAAGAAGAATTTTCAGAGTAATATAATACATTTTTAAAGGTTAAAGGACCCTTGACCTTTATGCACTAGGAACGTCTTTCATGAAGACAGGAGGGGTAAAAGCTGATGCTGAGATGTAAGGATCCAGTGAACCTTGACACAGGGCTATAATCCGAGATCAGTCACCAAGGGAAGATGAGCTGCGTGTCCAGACATTTAGATGTGACACTCCCGGTTATGGCTTGCCTGGCTGAATTAGTATCAAATAAAACAACTATCCTAGGCCTTTTTTTACACTCTGGCAACAAAGGTCCCAAAGGAACTTAAACCTTTAAAGCAGGTATTTGTCAGGATAGAGGCAGCCTTTCCCTGGTCACCTTGATAAGGCAATGAAAGAGAAAGATTTAGCTATTAACAGCTTGTCCTCATTGCTACTTGTACTTTTTGAAAATGATTATGAAACTAATTGGTCACTATATTGTGAAACTAATTGACTTGATAAGCTGAATCTCCCTGGCTTTTTTTCTGAGAAGTACACCCAGAGCTACTTAGTAATTAGAATGACATTTCTAAAATTTTGCAAGTTTTTTTTTTTTTTTTTTTTTTTTTTTTTTTTTTTGAGAGCTTTTAACCATAGAATAGATGTTTCTGTTTGGAGCTGGATCTGTTTAAATCACCTGTTGATTTTTTCAATTTATAGACTTCTTGAAATTCCCCACATAAACACTCTAATAAACACCAACTACACAATATTTATTAAAACTTCAGATTCTGGTAACGAGATACTGTAATGATGTACACGTAATATGGAAAAGGAATGTAAGTCTCGAAAGGATCCCTCAGTTCTATCCCATAGAGGCAATTCTGTATTCACTTTGGTCTTTTATTTCCAAAGGAAATAAGAAAGTAGTCCTTGGTTAGAGTCAGAACAGAACAGAAAACCAAGGCATTTATATCCCTTTGATTCATCTTAGACTCTACTTTTCTCTCTCTCTCTCTCTCTCTTTTTTTTTTTTTTTTTTTTTTTTGAGAGGTTTTTGCTATAGGGCACGTGCACTCTCCAGAAAGACAGAGAGAGATGGAGAGACAGAAAGCGAGAAATCACCCCCCCCCCCTTCGGGGAGGTGGTCATGCCGCAATCCCTTCTCTTCCATTCTCCTCTCAGGATCTTGGGCACGCATGCACACGTACCCGGTGTGAGTTTAAGCCAGCAGGTCCAGGACTCGAACCGCGGTTGACTACATGGGAGCCCAGAGACTTAGCCATTACGTCAACTGTTGGTCCGACCTTAGACTCTACTTCTAAAGCCAAAGAAAATAATGAGGCAGATCTGGTTAAATACCTAATTCTGCTATCTATGTTCTGGACTTAAACAAGTTCCTTTACTTCCTTGGATTCTAGCCAAGGGTATTGCAACCACCTTGTAGATTTACTAACCCGCAAAGGATAACATATTATGAGCACAGCACATAGCACTGCGCTTAGTGCATAATATGTGCTCAATAGTTGTAAAGCTATATTCCCTTATACTATAATAATTCATGTGATTATATACCAAATGTTCCGTGTTTAAACCACTATTGCTTGATTCTAAGAGGAAAGGAAAAATAGAAGGAAGAAAAGGACTGGGAGAGGAAGGAAGGAATAGAACAGCTGAATAACTATTATACCACTTAATTTAGCAGATGAGAAAACACGACCAAAAAAAGATGGTAATCCACTCAAGGTCACATAGTAATGACAAAGATTAAGTTTTTCTGGAAACAATTTGGTTCAATCTGTTCTTTGACCAAAGGTTCGAAGACCATCAGAGGGGAAAGCTAGACCATGCTGTTGTTTCCCAGGGTGGCCGTCTTCTGACCATGCCCTGTCGTTTTACTGTAAATTCCGGCAGGAGCCAGGGCTGTGCTGCTCTGGGGCTCCATTTCGCTAAGAGCCCCAGAGAAAGCAGATTGACCTAATACTCCCCAAATCCCAAGCCCTTCCTACTTTCCATGTCCATAGTCAAGGTGAATCACAGGCTATAGGAACTGAAAAATTTATCTGAATAACCCCCCCACATCTTTCGTAATTTACCCTAGTGACACAGTACTTAACCATCAAACAAGGTTAAAAAGACCCAAATAGCTAACATTTTACCCATGGTGACACTATCAACATTTACTTTGAAATTTTAAATACAAATGTAATATATTGTTTTATTTTATTTTTATACTACAATCCCTTCTTCTTTATTCTCCTCTCAGGATTTTGAACACACACACACACACACACACACACACATGCCTAGTGTGATTTTTCAAGCCACTGGTTCTGAGTTTCAAACTGCACAGTGAACCATGTAGGATCCAGTCACATTAAAATCCACACCACATGCTGGCCCAAAAATGTAATTTCATTTTTTTTAAATAACTTTTGTGTTGCTGGTGTCCTAATTACATACCCAGTTGGTCAATCCAATAATCCAGAACTACTTATGTATTTGTCTTCAACTCTTAAACACCCTGACTGAGTTAAGGTGACTGACTGAAGACTTGAGTCAAGTGTCTTCTGTATTCTCATTTTCTCCTTTAGTCCCACTATTTGTTGCATTTACATGTTCTGCACATTCCCATAGGTCTAAGGATTTCCAACCTTTCCAATACAGAGCACTATTCATGTTGAATAGATGTGATGCCTTATTTAAAGGGAGTTTGTTGTTATTTTTTTATGAGACAGCATGAAGGAAGGTGACAGAAAGGAGAGAGATAATTGATTTTGTCAGGGTCTTGCCATGTTACAATCCTCCTGCCCCAGCCTCCCAGTCAGTTAGAATTCCAGGGTGTGCTTATGCATCTGCCCTGTTTAGGTTGAGTTGGGAATTGAACCTAGGCCTCTCATGTGGCCCTTAATACCACTCAGCTTGTGTTTTTTAGGCTAAATGTGAAAAAGGACTTTAAACATATTATTTTGTAGACATAAAATTATCTGTAGTGTGTGGAACTACTGTGTCTGATTGTGGTGACATTGTAAATTCTCAAGTTTACCTGAAGGACAGCCAGTGACCAAGAAAACTTTGGGACTTTGGATTCTGTACAAAAAGATTACATGAAAAAAAGAATGTAAAAGGCAGTAAGATGGCAACTATATTTAACAAGGTTATCCTCTCTTGTTTCTCTCCTTCAAAACTATAGTGGAGTCTAAATAAAAATTTCCTTGACTCTTAACCTGTTTCTTACACAAATGACCCTTCTTGCAAGACATCTGTGGGATACAGACATGGTTTATTATTTTTTGATGAGGATATGTATAGTATTCTCAACTAGACTGCACTGAGGTGTATACCATGCTGGGAAAAGTCTCTACAATCTAAATGATGTATAGTGATTGAATGTATAAATAATAATCATAAGTAAATAAAATGATAATAACATATAAAATTAAATAATTCTTTTTAAAAAATGACCCTGCTTGGTTTTGTCATCCTAATGCAATGATTTCTCATTTACGAAGATAAAGCTTATTTTTTACCATAGCATTAGATGATTCACCCTGATGCTATATGGCTAGCTAGAATCAGCTTGGGACCTGCAGATGGCATGGTGGTTAAGGTGCTGGACTCTCACATGGCTGACGGTGGTTTGAGTCCTGGACCTGGTGGCTTGCTTTCTCACGCTCTCTCTCTCTATCTCTCCCCCCACCTATAGTCAAATTAAAATAAATAAATAAATAAAGTTAAATAAAATAATTGTTATAAAAAAGGAATCCACTCTACTTTAATTCTCAGCTGTCTAAAGCCACTTACAGGTAAAGGACCCGATTATCAACACCCCCACTTCAGGCTTTTTCTCAATATAAACATTTAAAATGAATTTTATAGCAATTTAAAAACTTCTATTAAGCATCTTGAGTCTGTTCCTATTTAAATAAATATAAAGATTAGTCCAACATTTTTTTCAGTTATATGTATGTTATTTTGGCTCTTTACCTAAACATCCATTTTTCAGCATTACAGAAATTTACATTAATATAATATTATCGATACTGTTTCTATTTAGAACATGTGCCTCCTGTTTAAAAAATGTCTCATTTATCTTCTCCTGTAGGTGCATTTTCCATTTCCCTTTTCTCTATAGCCTTAACTATGTGTGTGGAAAAGCATTAATTGCACAACTGACATCCCAGTATTTGTCTCATCTCTGCATTCATTCCCCGCAGGCCCAGAACCTCTGCCCTTACCTTAATCTGGAGCAGGCAGGATTGTTCAGTGCATCGGCTACATCGTTGGCAAGAAATGCAAACATATATCTGTTTCTTCAGTCCTCTCCGCGTAGAAATGAAGAAGGGCAGTTGGCCTCCACATATAGGGCCTTTCAGCTTTTTTGGTTCCTGGGTTCCTGATTCACCATGAAACCTACCGGATTGCTACTGTCTGACACGTGTGGTGCACTCTGTTGCCCATAGAGACCGGTGATCCCTTGCCTAGGATACATCTCAAGGCAGCTTTGTCAGCTGGTACCTTTGAATTAGCTCCTTTTTTCCTTCATTCCCTCCCTCCCTTCCTTTCTTCCTTCCCTCCGTCCCTCCCTTCCCTTCCTCTCTTCCTCCCTCCCTCCCTTCTCTTCCTCTCTTCCTCCCTTCCTTCCCTCCCTCCGTCCCCCTTCCTTCTTTCATTCATTCCTCCCTCCCTTCCTTTCTTCATTCCTTCCTCCCTCCCTCCCTTGCTTCCTCCCTCCATTATTAAGAAATACCAATTCCTTCCTTTCCTCTCAAAGTAAAATACAAAGAGGTAACAACTGCGAACTCTACCTTGGCTTTTTCACAACATCACCATCTTGTTAAATCTTTAAATGCCTCTTTACATATCTTTGTTTAGGACATCAAGTTTGCATTCCAATATTTCTTTGGTGTAGTTTATGACTGTTCTGTTTTGCTTCTCACAATATTTATTCTTCTATCACCATCTCAATTTATCCCTACTCCTAAGGAGTGACTTCAAATCTGTGAATGGTGTTCTTTGAAGGTTGACCTACACTGTTTTCTTCTGGAGAGAGGGCCAAACAAAAATGTCTCCACTTCCTCAATGAGCTTTCCTTTTGGAGAACACTTAGTATATGTCATCCATGGCAAGTAGGACAATGGCAAGGTTCCCCTGAGTGAACTAGGCAAGATGAAGTGTAAAGTTCATGTCAGTGTTAGAGTTATCAACCAGACACACCATGATGAGATTAAAAACTCTGAAAGAAAGACACATTCCCGTGGTAGAAATACAGCATCTAGGGACCAGCAGTTGGCATAATGGCTATGTTGCTGGACTCCCTTATAGTGGACCTTGGTGCTCAAGTCCCGGACCCAGTGGCTTAAACTCACGCTGGGGGCATGTGCGAGTGTGTCCAAGATCCCAAGAGGAGAATGGAGGAGAAGGGATTGCAGTGTGACCATCCCCCTGGGGAGTGATTTCTCGCTTTCTGTATCTGTCTTTCTGGTGAGTGTATGTGCGCTATGACAAAAACTCGCAAAAAAAAAAAAAAAAAAAAAAAAAAAAAAAAAAAAAAAGAAAGAAAGAAAGAAAGAAAAAGAAATACAGCATCTAAAATGAATACATTCAATAAATATTTCCTGAGTATCTATTATGTGCTCAGCACTCTTTTAGCTTCTTGAGGTGTTATCAGTGAACAAAACAGGTAAGGTTGCAGGGTTCAATAGGAAGAATGCAGAAACTTAAAAGAGTGAGATAAAGTTAGCCATACGCCTATGTTGGGAAAAAAGAATCCCAGGCAAAGGGACAGGAGTGCTCAGGCCCTTTTGTACTCCAGGAATAAGAAATGCACTAAGATGGTCAGTGACTCTAGGGCACAGTGAACAAAAGGAGTAGCAGTAGGACACAAGTCAGAGGAAAGAAAGGCAAGCAGATGTCAGCTAAGAGTGCAGAATGAAAGAATAGGAAGGGTCACGCTGACTATTATAAAAACGTGAGCTTTTATTCGGTATAAAACTGGAAGCTATTATGTGACTGAGTAGAGAAGTAACATACATGATCACACTTAGGTTACGATAGGATCATCTGTTGAAATGGTGCTGGGGTAGAGCAGGGCTCTTGTTAGGCAGCTGGTACAATCACAAAGATGAGAGATGACAATAGCTCTGAACAGTGAGGTAGTGAGGAGAAGTGGTTGCTGTCTCGGTATATTTTGAACTTATACCCATAGATTACATACGGTGTGTGAACAAGAGCTTGTACCTAAGGATGATCCCACAGTGTTTCTCCTGGAAATTGGAAGAATGTTATTTGTATCCCCTGAGATAGCTAAGATGTGGGTAGAGGAAATTTTATAGGGAAGATGAGAAGTTTAGTTTTGGGCATATGTAGATTTCTTAGACATCCACAGATTCATACCAGAGTCACCCTAAAAGACAATCTCTTCTCTCCTTTACTATCCTGCATTGACAGTTATCCTCTCTCCCTATCTCCTAATGAAAACTTTCTTAAGAAAAATATTCTGCCTGGACTGTCCTGGTTATGTTCACCCTTGGTCTAATCTACAGTAGTGCCCGGTAGAAAAAGAGAAAATGTGTTTTGCAATTTCCAAAGAGAGAATATATTTCGTTGTTGAATTGTTTCTGATCGGAAACCAAAATATATAGCCAATGTCATAGAATTACAGACTTTTAGGAACCTAAGGCAGAATCTACAGCAACCTCTTATTTTATATTTGATGAAGCTGAAGCCCAAGGAGAATAAATGACTTTCAAAAGGTCAGACATCTAGTTATTACGGAGCTGGCGCTAGAACCCAGGGCTCCTGCAAGCTATTAGAGGACACTTCCTTTCCGTTGATTTCCTGCTCTCACTCTAATTTATATGCTGCAGCATTCACATTCTATTTACATATTTTTATTTGAAAATACAATTAAGTGCCAGACTTTCAGCACAGGGTCACCACTTTCCTGGCCTTGAAGACAAAACTATGTCTTTTCCTTCCTTTTCTAATTAGATGTCTTTTGAGACCTTCAGTTAACCCCAAGATGAATAGAACCATGGATTGTAAAACTTCAAGGAGATTAATGATTTACACCAGTAAGATAGTCTAGGATTTAAACCAGATTTTAAAAAAAAATAAAGTTAACTTTTAAAGACATTTAGAGTAGAGTTGGGCTATATGAAAATGATGATATTATAATAGTTCAAAATATTATTTATGGAGAGGGTGTTAGTCACACTGTAGAAAAAAAAATTCTCTTAAAGATTTTGAAATAGTGCTTTCTTCTACTACAGGTTTAGCTGCGATTTCACACAGGGAGGCATGGGATCAAATGAGGACAAATGATAGATTCAATTCTACCCAGGTTGGGGATACAGAATAGTTTTAAGTATAACCAGCTCTGGTTATATAAAGTAGAAGATTATTGATTTGGGTATAATGCTTTAGCTGTACCTCTGTATTGTCAGGAAATCCTCACAAGACCGTGATGTTTATTGGATCCACAAAGAAGACATTAGATTCATTGGGAGCTGTAAATCCTTCTATTCAGTTCTGACAGCACAGAAATAGCTAGACTTCTTGAAGGTAATTAAATAGTCAGTTGCACAATAATCTTTAAATAGAATTAGAACTTACTTTAGAACTTACTTTCAACCAGGTTTCCTCATTACATTAATGAGCCAAATAAGGATTAATGCGATTATAGCAAATCAGTATGTGAAATTGTTAAAGCTGTGTTTTTAAGCACTTCTGCTTTTGCCTGGCTGCTTTGCAAACTTCTTTCATGGCTTCATCCTTTTCATGCCACATGCTTAACATGCAACTCACTCCCCGTGTGGTGCTCTGGCTCATTCTTCTCACCTGCCCTGAATGCCTCAATTCCCAACTCTCCATCCTCGAATCAATGGCTTTTACAAATTGTCCTTCTAAGCACAGGAAGGTGATTTATTGAAAATTTAATGTAGGCAGATAATCTACTGAGAAATTAACTTATGTTTTATTCCTAACCTGTATCTCATTAGGAAAAGAAGAAAAGTTGTCCCATTTCCAAGAATGCAAAAGATTCTGTTTCTTAGGACTGAACTCTTTCTTATACTAAGGAATAAGGAGGAGATTTTTGCTTATCACAAGTAGAAAGGAGAACTTTTAGGCTAAAATGTGCTAGAGAAACTCACTGAGCCACCGTTATTTCAAGGTTTTGATGTGGTGTGGTACAGTTAGGTCCTGGGGTAACTTGCAGCCTGTTATATAATATGGGCTTACTGTGACAAAGCAGACGGAGCACTTCTGGGATTGTGTAAGCAGCAGAATATTTGTGTAGAATCACACAGATAAGCATGGGTTCTCCTGCCACAATGAATGACCGAAATGGACACTTCTACCATATATGTGTATATAGAGAGATGGTGGTATGTGAGCGGGACTTAATTTGATTTAAACAAAGATATAGCATATTGACTGTATAAGTGTTTTGAAATAATCATTACCTGTTGCTTATAAATAAGGCCTTATAAATAGCACATAGCAGAAAAAATAAAAAATAATCATATCATTTTAAGTTTTTTTTTTTTGAGAGGTTTTTCACTATAGGGCACGTGTGCTCGCCAGACAGACAGAGAGAGACAGAGTGACAGAAAGCGAGAAATCACCCCTCAGGGGGGATGGCCACGCCGCAATCCCTTCTCCTCCATTCTATTCTTGGGATCTTGGGCCGGCATGCACATGCACCTGTTGTGAGTTTTAAGCCACAGGGTCAGGGGCGCGAACTGCAGTCGACTACGTGGGAGTCCAGTGACATAGCCACTACGCTAACTGTTGGTCCCTCATTTTAAGTTTTTGATGAAATGAAATAATTTAAAATCTGTTAATATATCTTGAAAACCATGAGTTTAAATGCTTCATTATTTTCTTGTATCTAACATTTTTGTTTGGGCGTGATTAAATAAAAAACATGCAATTCTAACATCAAGATCTGGACCTAAGGAACAAATTACATTTTTAAATGAAGAGGATATAGAAATAAATGTCAATGTCGGGGGGGGGGGGGAGAAAAAAATAAAAACCTTCACTCTGCCCCAGATCATCTAAATCAGATGCTTAATTAAAAATTTATTTGGAACACTCAGTCTATTTTCAAAGTGAATGTAATAGAGCCAAATAATACTGGCACAAAGGTATCATCTTTGAACAGATGTTAGGTATATTTTAAATGTTGCAGTTTTTGAACCTACTGGTTTTTCCAAAGCTTTCAGATCGAAGGTTGAAGAATAAAGAGATATGATAAGAGCATGGCATATGTAATAAGATGAAGTAAGGGAAGATGGTGCTCAGAGATAGACTTTGACAAACTTTATCAATAACAGGAGATTAGAAATTTTGGGTCAGCAAAGTTATAAAATCAAAGGATAATCTTATAAAGCTCCTTGATATCAAGACACATACTTCTCTGCCTTTTTCCTGCAAAACTGTCAGAGTATCAGTACATCAAAAGGCCAGTAAAAACACATTGTATTGAATTGACTTATAGTGAAATTAGTGAAATGAGCTGGTGGTAGTAATGAGGAGCATCTTCTTAGTAGCCTAATTTTGCCTGGAGAACTTTACCGTCCCCCTAAAGAAAAGGCTATATTTGCATAATTTCCACACTTAGATCCTCTGGTTAAAAGTTTTCGTACTGTAGCAACATAGTCCCATATCAAGCACTGTCATTATCAAAGGAATTCTCAAAGTTTGTTTCCTTAATTTATAGTTGGTAATACCCTTTACTGAAGCTATAAGGGAACAATGAGGAATAAAATTTACCTTGCTACTTGTGCAAAATAGATGGAAAACTGGTGTTCTTTTCATTGTATGGGTAGTAAACTTTGTAAGAATACATGCGATCTTAAAATACGAAGTCTCTGGGGCTAGCAAGTAGCATCATGATTAAGGTGCTGGACTCCTAAATAGTTGACTGTGGTTCAAATCCTGGACCTGGCAGCTTGCTTTCTCTTTGTCTCTCTCCGATGAGTGCATATTCTCTTTAGAAAAAATTAAGATAATAATAATAATACGATATAAATTAAAATAAAAAATTCTTTAAAAATTATCTCATGGTATCTGAAATGTTTAGAGGTATCACCCATTTTGCGGTCTATACTGGTAAAGGCACAAGTCATGGTATATTAAGAAGATTAAGGGCCAAAAGAGAGGCAAATGTAAAACAATTTTATTTCTCTCATATGTTATCTTAATTAGTTGTAATATAAAAAATGTGAGTTGTTATGAAGACAGGAAGGGCACCTTTCTTAGCAGGAAATTGAAAATATTTATGTATGACATATAAATCTTTTGGGGTATAATCATTCCAAAAAGCTTCAGACAGAACTCAAGCTGCATCTGTGATGGGAAGCACTGAGCATTGTCACCTGACTTACTCCAGTTGGTAAAACCCCATCACTACTGTTCCATCATAAAGCACATGGGAAGGGTTCGATTCTAAAGATCAATGAATGCCACCTATGGCTTGTGGGTCTCTCTCTCTCTCTCTTTTGAAATATCTGACCTATGCCACAGAATAGCTTCTGTTGTTGTAGTCAATAAAAGTTTACAACCTATCTATTATTTACACGATGCAATGCTAAGCAGCGTAGGAGGCAGCAAATTGAAATCTTTACCTCTAGTCGTGAAGACAAAATTTACCTGCATGAAATATCCGAAGATCTGTGCAAGATAGCATATTACCAAATGCTTGGCAGAAGAGTACACCCTGCACGTAGTTAGAAATTCACTGGCTAAAAACCCGAGGCAAGGCTGACTTCTTTGGTTGTTGAACTTCAAGTAACTTAAAAAAGTAGTTGAATTAATGATGAGGAATTGGATAGAGCATTTCAGGGATAACAGATTCAATAGCAAATGCACACAGACTTAGGCACAGAGTCTATGTATTAGGGACAGATAATACTGACACCGAGCTTGTAGAAACACAGGATTTATTAGAGAGAAAGGATGAGAAAAGATTAGAGAGGAAAATGAAACCTCAAAGGGAAGTCATTAAAACACCAGAATGAAAAGTATGAATTCAGCGCAACAGATAATGGTAATCACTCATCCCACTTATCATCAGCAGTTCATTTTAGCTTTGGTTCCATGAAAATCAGATTTATATATTGAGATTAAAAACAAAACCCTGAATTTCTGCTAAATTTTTCTATGGTTGAAAAAGAAGGGAAAGAGATATTTCTAATGTCAAGCAGTGTCCTAACACCCACTTTGAGAGGATTGCTCAAAGCCATTACCATCTGCATTAATACTTTGGTCTAGACAATTCTATGCATCTTGCTAATTCTTATAAGAACATTTGCTTTTATAGTCAATTTCCAGCATGTTATTTTGTCATCTGTCAGTTTTTTCAGACTATCCCCATCCATCAAGTTCTTGTTTTTATCTCCTTTTCTCCAGCCGAGGTATTAGAATCAACTCTACTATACTACACTTAACTCTCAGTTTTTCAATGAGAGTTTTTGTTTTTCTTTTAGATTTTTGCTGCAGAGTACATGTGTATGTTGGAAAGACAGAGATAGACAGGGAGACAGAAAGCCAGAATTCACTCCCAGGGTATGGCTACGCCGCAATCCCTTTTCCTCCATTCTTCTCTTGGGATTTTGGGCACACATGCACATATGCCTGGTCTAAGTATTAAGTAGCCAGGTCCAGGGCTCGAATCATAGTTAACTATGTGGGAATTCAGTGAAATAAGCATTACGCCATCTCCTGCTCTCACCCCATTTAAAAAAAAAAAAAAAAAAAAACTCACTGAAGACAATGATCATATTTGCTGCCAGTTCTGAGTAGTGTATTCTCCCCAGACTCACATGTTGAAGCCTAACCCTCGATGCAGAGATAGGACCTTTAAAAAGATAATTAAGGTCAAGGGAAATCATACAGGACGGAGAACTGGCATACTAATGAGATAAAGAGATACCAGAAGTGCATGGAAACTGTCTTCAAGTCAAGAATAGAGGCCCTAGGAGAAAGCAAAATGCTAGAATCTTGATTTTAGACTTCCAATCCCAAGAACTGTGTGAAATAATGTTTTTTTTCATTCAAGCCATCTCTTCTAGTATTTTCTTCTAGCAGCCCTTGAAAAATAATACACTGCTTGTCTTTATCAAATAATTATCTATTCTCTTTTACTTAATTCTGTTCCTCGAGAGGGGTAGAAACAAAACTGTCTAAGTTTTCCAAAAAATATCTTAAAAATGCTAGGCAGACTTTATTATTTTATTTTTATAAATTTTATAAATTTTTTTAAAAATTAAAAATTTGCTAGAGGGCACATGAACTTATAGTAGAGAGACCGAGAGAAAGAGAAAGAAAGGAAGAGAAAGTGAGAAAATCCTCTTTATGGGGGATGGTCATGGTGTAATCCCTTCTGTTTTTGAGGCTTTGAGCACTCTGCACACATGCTCAGTGTGCTTTTCAAGCTGCTAGGTCCAAGACTTAAACTGTGTAGTCTGCTGTGTGGGATATAACTGGCTTAATCATCATGCCACCAGCTGGCTCTTGTTCACATTATATTCTTACATGTATTTGTATGTGAATGAATTAACAAAATATTTAGGTTTTTATACAGGAAAGTATTCTTTAGGAATATCTATTTATTTAGTTATAGAGAGGTTTTTGCTATAGGGCACATGCACTTGCCAGAGAGACAGAGAGAAAGAAAGACAGAAGTCAACCACTAGGGGTGGATGGCCGTGCCATAGTCCCTTCTCCTCCATCCACCTCTTGGGCTTTTGGGTATGCACGCACAGACGCCCAGCATGAGTTTTAAGACACTGGGTCCAGAACTTAAACCATGGTTGATTACATGAGAGTCCAGCAACATATCCGTTATGCCATCCAATGGTTCTCTTTAGGAAGATTTAAACAACTGCTGGGCCAGGAGAATAATACCAGTATAAACAAGTAGAGTATATTGTACCGGAAATTATTTTGATTTGGGGGACCACAGTTGATGTAATGGCTATGTTGCTGGACTCCCATGTAGCCGACCACGGTTTGCTTCCCGGACCTGGTGGCTTAAACTCACAACAGGTGCATATGCAGGCGTGCCCAAGATCCTGAAAGGAGAATGGAGGAGAAGGGATGTGGCATGGCCATCAACCCGGGGGATGATTTCTTGTTTCTGCCTCTGTCTCTCTTTCTGGCGAGTGCATGCACCCTATAGCAAAAACCTTTCCAAAGAAATCATTTTGATTTGGGAGTCATAAAATCTTGAATTCAAATCCTGACTGCTTCAATGAATAACTGCACTCATTGGTCTTCAGTTTCATTATTTTCAAAATTGGATAATCACACTTAACCTTCAGTGTTCTGAGAGGTTAAAGACATTTTAAGCACTGATTGTAATTTCTTGCGATGCTTGTCTAATAGATGTTAGCTATTTTGATAATTTTAAGTAGTCCACTTAGAAAGGATAAATGAGGGAAAATAAATCTGAAAAAAAGGGAGTAGGCTGTATTCTGGGATATCTGAAAGGAGCTGGTGAAACACAGAAGATAGAAAAAAAAATAAAGACCTTACTGTGGGCAAAGAGAGGGATTGCACAGTTCAGTCTGAACCCCTGACTTTTTACTGTCTCTTCATAAGCATGTAGATTTTTTCCTCTTCCAGCAATGCAAATTAGCCCAGAAGTAATAAGAAAGGAGAATGATTGGGTTTAGATGGAGTTTACCCTGAAGGTTATGACCAGATTGAGAAAAACAAAACAAAACAAAAACAAAAACATATAGAGAAAAAGCAACAGAGAGAGTTTGAGAATGCTAGTGATAATTTCTTTAAAATATCAGATCCTTGGCTCAAGCTCAATAAGAAAATAAGGCAAGTCTGAGAAGGAGCCATAGCAAGGGAGAAAGAGGAAAGAACAACTGTGATTATTTTCCTTTTCCCATTTCACTTTGTCATTTCTTGACTGAACTAAGATACTACAGCTTCCCCAAATTCCACACATGATCATACGTTCACAGTGAGCAGACTTGGAGTCCTCTACGCTGGTCAACCATGTTTTCAACTAAGTCATGACAATAGGATTTTGATTTTATGATCATCTTATTTCTTACCTATTGCCATAATATGCTACTATTGGACCTTTGGTCCTTGAAAATATTCATATATGATTTAGAGTTCCCATTATAATGTCTTTAGATTTTATGTTTATAAAGAAAGAGCCTAATACTTGCTATTATCCTTAAAGTAGCTATACTCTCAGGAGTGTAATTATAGTTTATATGATGTTGAAGGCATACCTGGGGGAGCACACGTTATTTCATGACTTTGTACAAAATGCTATAATTACATAATCACCAGGGATGGCATACCTTCTGCTCAGGGAGCATATAACATCTCAGTAGTTTTCCATTAGAGCATTAGTCATTTGGGGTTGGCGTAAAGAATAAGGTGCCCTCCCTCAGTTCAAGGTTAACACATAGGAATCACAAAATTCATACTCCCATTGAGACTGGCTTGTCCTTTCTAATAACTTTTCCTCATCTAAATGAGTTATTTGATATCCTAGGAGTTCTTGCCTCTAACATATAACACTTTAGATGCTCCTTACCATAAGGATTTAGGGAAAAGAAAAATGCATTCCATGTTTTCTTCCTGGTTATTAGGAATGCCGATTTAATGATTTCTCTATTCCTTCCAATGGTTTAACAGTATTGACTTTTCTAAAAATTTAATTAGAAGAGAGGTAGTACTGGGACTTCAGGAATGTCATGAAGCATTTTTGCATAGAAAACATGGGAAAATATGTCAGGACTTTCCCGACAACCTAGTATTTAGCCTTTTTTTGTCATTCTTCTTAACAATTGCCTTAATAGGTCAGAACTGGGTTCCCATAGCTACTGCTCTGTTCACTCTATTAAGATATATTGTCTTGCTTTAAATATATAAAGAATATTTTACCCCACACAGATACATAGTTGAAAAAGGGTTGTGTTTTAGTTATAGCATTCTCACATATCTGTGGGTATTCTTCTCTGACAGTAGAACAAATTGGAACAAGTACCAGTGTCTAAAATGTTACAAGATGGAATATGAAATTATATTAAAAAAATTTTTACACTCTTACATTAAATTCCATTTATTCTTTGTTTTGTGTAGTGTGCTAGAAGCAGTGTGTGTGACTGTGTGTGTGTGTGTGTGTTTGTGTGTGTGCGTGCGCGTACGTGCATGCTCACCAGAGGGACAGAGAGAGAGTGCACGCCATCGGGGATGGTCACGCTGCAATCCCTTCTCCATTTCTCTCTCCTTTTGAGATTTTGGGCATACACTGCATACTTGCCTGGCATGTTTTTCAAGCTGCAGGGTCTGGGACTCCAACAGCATGCAGTCATCCACTGGTTCAGAATGGCACCCAGCCACCTTAGCCACCACACCATCAGATGACTCCAAATCCAATTCTCTACCTTGCACTTTAAGTAGCGCTTCTACCCATTCATGATGTTACAACATTCTATATTTTAAATATATAAATAAATTTAAATGATTTATTTATAATAAAATAAATAAATTTTGCAAGTTGATAAAATATTGACCTCCTGAATTTATATGGATGTAAATACCAGATACTGTGTGTGTGAAAGAGTAGGTTCTGAGGAAGGACTTTTAGAAGAAAAATAGAGAGGCAAACCATTAATGGGACAAAGAAATGTATTATTTGTTAAAGATACTTTATAGTTTTGTCAACTGGACTAGGGAGAAATGTTCACTTGTTGAAATATTCATTTTGTAAGCTAAATAATGGGATTGAACGTATAAAAGAAAATGAAATAAAAAATGTGAAAAAAAGAAAAGAAATGTTAACACATTTCCTTATGTAATACATATATTAAAACCATATTTTCAACATCTCCATCCATTTTCATCAGAAAAAAACTTTAAGAATTGGGACATGGGACCAGCAGATAGTGTGATGGTTACTTTGCTGGACTACCAGGTAATTGACTACAGTTCAAGTCCTGGACCAGGTGACTTAAAAATGTCATGCTGGGCGTGTGCCTGCGTGCCCAAGATCCTGCGAGTAGAATGGAGGAAAAGGGATTGCAGCGTGGCCATCACCCTTGAGGGGGGTGATTTCTCGCTTTCTGTCTCTGTGTCTTTCTGTCTCTCCAGTTAGTGCACACATCCTATAGCAAAAATCTCTCTTTCAAAAAAAAAAAAAAAAAAAAAAACAATTGGAACCCGACAATACAAAGCTTGTAGTAATGGTTGTAACAGGTTCATTTCATTAATTTTGAGAAAACGTCTACAGAATACCCATGTCTGAATAACCATAGTTAGCACGCCAGCTGTTCTTTCAAAGAAAAATGGTATTGTATTGAAAAAATGGCCAGTTCAATGTGCCACTCAAACCAGGACAGACATATTTTATTCTTGAAATAAAACAAGGGGAGATTTTATTCTTGAAATACAGCATTTCCATTTGAAATAGAAGTACTCTATGTATTTCTCATTTCATCACAACAAATACTAAAATCTTAAAGTTGATGTTTAATAATGTTAACTTCTTTCCTGCTTCCACATCCTTAGGTGAAACTAACTTTTTATCATTACATAGTGAGTATTTAGGAATGAGGACTGAATGTTTGGAGCTACTGGCTTCATTGTGTTAGGCCAGTTTACCTCTCATTACATTGTAGCTTCAGTGCAACTGTCAACATAATGAAAAGGGCAAATAATGGGTTATAACATTTTTAAAATAGTTTGACCTCCTGGAGGCCCTGAAAGTACTTTCAAGATTTCCAGTGGTCTCTGAACCATGATTTGATCACCCCTGCACTAGCTCAAAAACATTTATTAAGCTCTAGACCCTAGTGTCCTACAGGGATTGTTATTTCAAAAAAGTCTCAATTCATTATAAAGGTTACATTTCATCCTTTTTCCAAAGCTATTTCTTCTTCCATTTCTGTCTCAGTCACCATCATTATGCAAGTCATTCAAGTCAGAAATTAACAGTCATTCTTGAAATTTCTCTCTTTATAACCCCATGTCTGATTATTTACTGAATACAATCCCTTACATATGCTCACTTCTGTCTAACACTATTAAGACTGAGTTATTAAAAGTCTTCAGTGGTGGAGCTAGCAGATGGCATAGCAGTTATGTCAGTGAATCACCACATGGCCAACTGCAGTTCAAGTCCTAGACTCAGTGGCTTAAAACTCACACCAGAAGCATACCCCTGGGGAATGATTTCTAACTTTCTCTCCACTGTCCCTGTCTTGGTCTCTCTCTCTCCCCGGTGAGCTCATGCATCCTAAGGCAAAAATGTCTAAAAAAACCAAACGTCTTTGGTGGGCCAGCAGATAGCATGGTTATTAAGGTGCTGAATTTCACAGGACTAATTCTGCCATTCAAGTCTAGACCTGCAGCTTGAAAACACGCCACTGACTTGTACATGGCTGACCCCCAGAATCCAAAAATACCAAAAGGAGAATGGAGGAGAAGGAATTGAAGTATGGCCACCCTCCCTGGGAGGTGATTTTTCCGTTTCCCTTATTTCTTCATCTTTCTCTGGCAAGCACATGCTCACTTCAACACGACAACAACAACAAAAACTCCAGCAAAACAGTAAAAATAAACAGTAACAAGAAAAACTGCCTTATAATTAGTTAATAAGTTTCTTTCTCTTTGTGTCTTCTCCTATTCATCCTGTATTCTCCCACTATAGTTAGCTTTTGAAAAAGTGGGTCTAAATGGTGGAATATTGAGAGATACAGGCCCGGTGTCATAGGGTCATGGTCTCGATCTCTTCCTCTACCATTTCCCAGTTGAGTAACATTGGCAATTACTCAGGCTTTGTGATGTACTGCTAGTCTTAAAAAAACAAAATTAACAAAATTAGTGAAAGAACTTTATATATATACATATATATATATATATATATATCTTTCTCTCTCTCTCTCTCTCTCTCTCTCTCTATATATATATATATATATACACACATACATATACACACACACACACACACACACAAAGATGTATATATGTGTATATATACTTTATATGTATAAAGATATATATATATATATATATATATATACACACATACACACAATCTATATATGGTGTGCACACACACACACATACATATATGTAAAAATAAAGTAAAATAATTCACATAGTATTATCTAGGTGCATTCATAATGTTAATTCATAGACTGACATCTAGCATATATTAATAAATGTTAAGGATGATTATTTTTCCAATTCTTGCCCTAAAATTCTCCCTTTTTTGTAAATATTATCTGACATGTCTTTCATACACCTAGACAATAATTCTCTTCAAGTTAGAAACCTAAAACACTTAATATCCTAGATGCAGCACTGCATATGAAATATAGTTGATGTTTAATAATGATCTGTTAATAAATGCAAAGTTTTATCTAAATTATCTACAAATACAGACTTAGTTTTATTACTATTTGCATTTTCAGTCAAATGTCTCAGTTCTTTAAGATCTTACCTAATAATCAGATTAAAATATATTGTAATATGCTAACACATATAAGCTAAATTACATAATCGGTTATACTGCTAACATATTATCTCTAGGTTGATAAAAATCCTAAACCCATTTTTAAAACCCACTTCTTCTAAAGACCAATAAGAACAAAATTCTTAATCTGATTCTGGTTAGCTTGAGGTAAAGTAGGGATGGTCTATAAAATTCAGGAAATTATACACAATTGTTAGCAAATGTCATGTATACATTTGTAGAGAGAAAAATGTCTATTGCTTTTTTCAAATTCTCAAAAAAGAGGTCTGTGATCCAGACAAGGTTAATAACAACTGTTACAGAAAATGGCAGGGAAAATAGTACCAGGAGTTGACAGGGTCCATGACAGACTGAAGGAGATATATTTTTCAGCATGGAAATTTTTGGAACATGTCAAAGCACACAATGAAGACAACTGCCTACCAGGTCTACATTTCTCTAAACTTCAAAAACAAATTATATGAAGCTCAAAACTCTGAACCCAAGTACCTGACCCCTGAATGAGAGCCAATAAATAAAATCGTTAAATCATAGTGCCAATTTTACTGCATGCTTCTTCATAGTGTGCCTTGTATTTGTTGCCAACAATGCAGGAGACTAAGAGAGAGCATGCAATGATCATAGGCTTAGATTGTGTGTGTGTGTGTGTGTGTGTGTGTGTGTGTGTATCCTGTGTGTATCCTTAGGATTTTTCAGATGCTCCAATTTAAGCTAATGAGCAAATGTAAAAAAAGCATACACATGATGCATGATACATAACCTTTGATAAACATATATGTATTATATATCACACAATATAAACTAACATATAAAATGAAACTATAAGATGAAGTTTACATACCATATGTTGCATAATACAAAATACATAAGCATTGCTACCTAAGATAATAAAAATATTTTGCTTATTTAATGTAGATAATAATTCTACAAGATTTTTATAAGAAATATCACTTGTTAAAAGTGATTCCTCTCTGTCAATATTAAGAAATTGTTTCAATAACTACACTTAAATCTTTTGACAGCATACATTCAATAGGGATGTGCCAGAGGAAGATTTCTTTTGGATTAATTTGCGTGTTGTTGAAATTTAGAGAGGACTTTATATTTAAATGCATCTAGTGGACCTGTGTTTATATTGCTTAAATTGGTATTTGTCAAAGTAGAAGTATGATTGGAACCACTGCTTAGGACTTGGCAATTGATTTTACTTATTATAGGTGTTAACTGGTATTCAGTTACAGGCTGTCAGGGGAACACAACTCTGTCTTTAGGTTATTGACTAAGGAGCTGAGGCAGAAATTGCATGGATGTGTTATAAGTACAAACATCTCAAAATCAAACACACTGATTAAAAATTCACAGGACTGCCTCTCAGCTCACTACTGAAATAGTCATTGTACTGAAATAATCATTATCAACATTTCCGTCTTTCCTAATCTGTTCTTGTCTGCTTCATAAAAATCAGAAAATTAAATGCAAAATCTTTCCATTAGTGCACTGTTAAAGCTGTAAATTTAAAAACAAATCAAAGAATAGGAAAGTTAAGATCCTCTTAGTAACATTAACTTCTCCAAGAGTGATTATAGATAATTCCTGGATTGCCGGTTAGTGTTCTAAATGTACACTTTATTATAAGGCATAAAGAATGTAGAGAAGTTAATGCTGTTATGAAAACCCTAACTTTTCACTTTCTTGAGTTATTAAGGTTAAATTTTGCCATCTTAATATTGTACTAGCATAGAAATCTGCAATTCAATAAAATAAACTGGTTGAGAAAATTAACTATACTCACTCAATAAAAATGATGCCTGTTTTTTTTAATAGAACTCTTACAGCATCTGAATTTAAAGGCAGCATATGAAAACTTTAATGATTTAATAGTTTTTATGAACACTGATAAAGTTGCTTCATAAAATGATATTATTATATATACCTGTAAAATTGGTTAAATCTTGTTTATGTTATATAAAGTTATCAGAATTCTTATCCATTCAATAATGTAGACAAATTCATTTACGATATAGCATATTTACATACCAAATATAATTAATTCATTTACTGTTCATTGTGCTTGTGAAGGAATTGAAAAGTACAGAGCTGGCAGGTAGTATGGTGGTTAAGGATGCTGGACTCCCACATGGTTGACCATGGTTCAAGTCCTGGACCTGGTGGATTGCTTTCTCGCTTTCTCTTTCTCTCTCATTCTGTCCCTCTCTGGTCAAATTAAAACAAATAAATAAAGTTTAAAAAAAGGGAAACTTACCAAAAAAAGAAACTGAAAAGTACTAGGTTGAATGAGTAGTAAATATCATTAAGATTTTATTGTTCTTAGGATATCTGTAATGGACTACAGAGTAAAAGGAGCAAAAGACAGTAAAACAACAACATAAGTTGTAAGTAATAAAGCTCAAGGAGGCCAGAAGTCTTCTGCCTTTTGTTTAGTGATACATAATAGGTACGTAGCATCGTATGTGGACTACAATAACTGCTCAAATTGACTTATACGACAATTTCCATAATATAAAAGTTTAAAGATCCCCTGTATTGATAGTGAGCTTGCCTGAGAAAGGTTTAGTAGCAGAATGAATCTGAGTAGCCAGCATAGAGGCTACTTACTCCAAAACAACAGCTTTCCAAAATCAAATGTAGACTACAAAGAAAACCCATCTGAGAATGTTATCAGAGACTCCAGTAGCAGTACTTCAGAACATTTTAATTGTTATTTTACCTCATTGAGTTAAACAACAAGACAGACGCTTCAATTCCAGAAAGGTACTGCTAACATGCCCTTATTCCCTAGGTAAGGATTGGTGTGTGTTTGTCTAAATGTATGAACTTAGATGTGGGATGATGAAAGTGTGGGTGATGGTAGCGGTGGCCTATGTTCTCCTCAAATGTTAATTTAATTAGTCATATAAACAGCATCAGGAAAAGTGTAATGAGCCTTTCTTAGGTGGATGTACAAGAATGAAAGTTACTTTCATTGGAGGATTGAGAAAGTGACTGTTGCAAGTAGTATCATTCTCCCGTAAATGTGAGACATGATGAAAGGTTAATGGAGTATAATGGCACCCATTTTGCAGTTGGCCAACTGAAACTAATCTTGGGACTCTGTACCATAGATATGTATGTATACATGCTCATATATGTGACACATAGTTATAATTTGATATATTGTTAGGGCTTTCTAGGCAAGCTACTTATGTTTGAATCCTGTCCTGTGATATGCTGATGAGGAACGTATGATGGCTGACTTCTAAGGGCATTGCAAAACTACATGAATTAAGTAGCAATAGTAAAACAAATACATGTAAACTTAGAAACACATAATTTTCTATTTCTAAAAAGCAAAGATATGAATAACCCATAACCATATCTTTGATAAAAGGGATGCAGCTTATCTTAAATGGCAACAAGACAGGATCATGAAATGACAGCATACCTTTTGGTTGTTCGTGTCATTTGTTAGAGAAAGTGGTGGATTTAGGATAATGTGTGCTCACAATGAGGCTGTAAGGTATTTCCAGCAGGTCTCATGGGGAATAGTGCAGGCTGGTTGCCTTAATCTCTGTTCATATCATAGGAACTATTTCTTAGCTACATGTACAAAAGTATAGTTAGAGCTCATAACAAAGATAAGAAAAATTGGCCTTTGTAAAGGTAAATATTATCTTTGACAAAGCACATGTTCCCACTCTGTTTGGTTCTAAATTGATAGCCCTTTCCCTCTTTTAATATCATTGAACAACAAATTAATCATGGAAGTTTCTAATAACACAGTTAGCAATGGGGGTACAGTTCTATCAATGGATGGCCTCAAAGGGAAATCAGCATCTCTAGAAGCTTCTTTTATTAGTTTGCTTAAGGAAGAAAACTGTGGCCAAACTCATCTCTTACAATGAAATTATCCTATTGAATTGTGGTTTATGTGTCGTATAAATTTCTATCACATTTGAAATCCAAGAAACAGCATTATATTATATCAATAATTCTCTGTATTTGCAATGTTTGTCTTTCGTCCTCCAAAATGTATATGTTAATCTTCTAACCTATAATGTAATGGTAGTAGGCCGTGAAGCCTTTGGAGAGAAATCAGGCCATTGAAGAGTGGAGTCCTCATGAATGTGGTTAGTGCCTATATTAAAGGATCCCTAGAGAACATTGGCTCTTTCCCCACCATGTGAGGTTACAATAAAAAATAGGCTGTTGGGACCAGCAGTTAGCGTAATGGCTATGTCGCTGGACTCCCACGTAGTCAACCATGGTTTGCGTCCTGGATCCGGTGGCTTAAAACTCACGCCGGGTGCGTGTGCATGTGTGCCCAGGATCTTGAGAGGTGAATGGAGGAGAAGGGATTGCAGCGTGGCCATCCCCCTGGGGGTTGATTTCTCACTTTCTATCTCTCTGTCTGTCTGGTGAGCACACGTGCCCTATAGCAAAAACCTCTCAAAACAAAAGAAAAGAAAAGAAAAGAAAAGAAAAGAAAAGAAAAGAAAAGAAAAGAAAAGAAAAGAAAAGAAAAGAAAAGAAACAGGCTGTTTATAACCCAGAAAAGGGCTCTCACCAGAACTTGACCAGGCTGAACTCTTAGAATTTCAGCCTTAGAACTATGAGAGACAAATTTCTCTTGTCTATAAGCAACCTAGTAGTCTATGTGCTGTTGTCACAACAGCTTAAATGGATTAAGACAATCTTCACTTAGAAAATTTACTTTTTTTAAGAGGTTTTTACCTTAGGGCACATGTGCTCATCAAAAAGAAAGAGAGATATAGACAGCAAGAAGAAAAGTGAGAAATCATCCCCAGGGGGCATGATCACAGTGTAATCCCTTCTCTATTCTCCTCCTGGGATCTTGGGCATGCCACACATGTGCCCAGCATGAGTTTCAAGCCACTGAATCCAGGACTCAAATCCTGGTCAGCCAGGTGGGAGTCCAGTGATGTAACTGCTACATCATATTATCAAACATGAGCGTTTTTTCTGGAGGTTATTCAGATCCTTTCTTCAGTTGTTATTAAATTTGCATATAAATGAATATAGAGTGCCCAGATGCAGATATTGAAAAGTTGGATAAGGCCCAATTATAGTGGTGCAGTAGTAACACAATAATCTGCAGAGTTCAGTTCCCAGGTCAACCTATATAAGCCAGCTGCCTATGATCCTGATTGAATGAAAGGCTGGGGATGGAGGGCAGGAGAACTTGTGACATGTGACTTTATTAAGAGTGCTCCCTCCCCCTGCGCCATTCTCTCTCATGAAATAAAGTCACTCTAAAAACTGGGTTAGAATATGGAGTTGGCAGGTGGTGTGGTGGTTAAGGGTGCTGAACTCCCACATGGCCAACTGTGATTCGAGTCCTACACCTGGCAACTTGCTTTCTCACTTTCCCTCTCTCTTTCTCTCTTTGTTCATCTTTGGTCAAATTAAAATAAATAAATAAATAAATAAAGTTAAGTAAAATAATTCTTCAATAAATAAAAAAGCTTTAAGAAACTGGGTTAGGGTAAATCCTGTGTGTTATCACAAATGCATATACAGAGACTGAAACCTGTCTTGAATACCAAAGTATTTAAGGGCTAGGGACCCCAATTATGTGCACAACAATTATTTACTAGAAGGAAAAAATATATATATAAAAGAAAAAGGACATCATCAGAATTGCTGCTTATATAGAGAGATCATGTAAAGAAGTAAGACAAGATTTAACTTAAACCCTATTAGAAGTAACTTATTCAAAACTGTGTGCAAGCCAGCAAATATGTTTCACTCAGTTTTATTGCCTCACACTCCCCTATTAGACTGTAATCTCTTAGAGGGGAGACACTACACAAAAAGTAATCTGTTTTATACATATTTCTAGAGCAGAGAACAAAATTGCCCTTAGTTTGTGCTATAGAAATGACAATTGTTGTTAATAATTCTCATCTCAGTGTAATATCTTAAAGAAGTTTCTATCACTTTTTTTTTATTAAGATTACCTACTAGGAGTTTTGACAGACCAGTAAAGTAGAAGCAATATGAAAGATTTAAATGGAGAAGGCAGGTTGTGGGAGAGAAAGAAGAAAGAGAACAAAAGAGTAGAGAAAAAAGTAGACAAATTTAAAATTATAACTTAAAAGTATAACTTTCAGCACACTTTTCTCATTTCAAGAAAAGTTAAAATTTTGCAGGTAAAGTATCTTTTTTAAAAATTAAATATGACATGGGATACTATACTCTTTTCTGGATTTATAAATTTAATAGGTCATAACCTCACCCTCAAGAGGAGCATTGGGGAACCAGCAGTTAGCGTAATGGCTATGTCGCTGGACTCCCACGTAGTCGACCATGGTTTGCGTCCCGGACCCGGTGGCTTAAAAACTCACGCCAGGCACGTGTGCGTGCGTGCCCAAGATCCCGAGAGGAGAATGGAGCAGAAGGGATTGCGGCGTGACCATCCCCTCTGGGGGGTGATTTCTCGCTTTCTGTCTCTATGTCTCTCTCTGTCTGTCTGGCGAGCGCATGCACCCTATAGCAAAAACCTCTCCAAAAAAAAAAAAAAAAAAAAAAAAAAGAGGAGCATTAATAATTAAAGTTTTAAAATATAAATAAACATCATTAATAACTCACAGTATCATTTTCTTCCAGAACAAAACTTTTCTTTTTTATTTCATGAATCTCAACTGCTGGAACTTTTTGAACCATTTAAAGCAAAAAGTTTTAGAACAACAAAGTGCAAAGGCAACCTATAGAATGGGGTAAATATTTGAAAGTCATGTATCTGACAAAAGATTAATATGCAGACTATATAAAGAACTTCTACAACTCAACAACAAAAACAAAATAACCCAATTTTTTAAAATGAAGAAAGGATTTAAATAGATATTTCTTTAAAGAACATATATTAATAGTCATCAAGCCTTAGAAAAAATGTTCAGCATTACTAATATTAGAAAAATGCAAGTCAAAGCTCACAATGCAGTATCATATCACAGCCATCATTATGGCTACTATCAGAAGAACATAAAATAGTAAATGCTGACAAGGATTTGGAGAAATTGGAACTCTTGAGCCATGTTGGTGTGGATGTAAAACTAAAATCACTATGGAAAACAGTATCACTCTTCCTCGAATAATTCGAAATAGAATTGCCACATGATACAACAAAGAAATTCCAACACATTCTACAATATAATCCTTTGGGACTTTTTTTTTTCTTTCTTTCTTTCTTTTTTTTTTTTTTTTGAGAGGTTTTTGCTATAGGGCGCGTGCGCTCGCCAGACAGACAGAGAGAGACAGAGAGATAGAAAGCAGGAAATCACCCCCCAGGGGGGATGGCCACGCCGCAATCCCTTCTCCTCCATTCTCCTCTCGGGATCTTGGGCACGCACGCACACGCGCCCGGCGTGAGTTTAAGCCGCCAGGTCCGGGACTCGAACCGCGGTCGACTACGTGGGAGTCCAGCGACATAGCCATTACGCTAACTGCTGGTCCCTGGGACATTTTGATAAGAGAAATAAGTTAGTCTATTTATATGGGAGACCTAGAGTAGTCAAACCTATGGAAACAGAAAGCAAAATGGTGGTTTTCAGAAACTAGGGGAAGGAGTAACTGAGAGTGGATGTTTAGTGAGTATAGAGTTCAAGTTTTGCATGATAAAATGTTCTGCAGATTGGTTATAAATAACGTGACTATATTTAACAACAGCAAACTATATAAACTTAAAATTGTTAAAATGGTAAATTTTATGCTATATATATTTCATCACAATTTTTAAAAATCCAGGCTCCAGTTAAAAATACTTATTTTTTTGACAGAAGCCTCAATTTTACTGCTTATACAGTAATGAATGTACCCCAGGTGAGGCCTACAAAACAAGTTGTGAGCAAATAAGACGTAAGTGTTCAATTAACCACTCATTCCTCAAATTTTAGTACTTTTTAACTGGACAAGTTCTCCTAAATTTTAGGTGTGATGACTGTAGCGTTTTGATTCTCCAAAAGAATTCTCTCATTTCTATCACAGGTATTTACATGAAATTATACCTTATGGTTTTGTTTTGTTTAAGATAAGAAAAAGTCCTGCTTAGTTTCCTTTTAATCCTTGATCTACTCATACTTGAAGAGCAACTCAACATTTCTTCCCCTCTGAAGTCTTTTTTCTTTGACATTGCTGATTATTCTTTCCTTTGCACTACCATTTTGTCTTGTAAGTAACTTTCTTATTGCATTTATTGTCTAATTAGGTTTATACTAGCTGTGAGCTCCTTAGGGATAATGATGCTTCTTATTCATCTTTGCTTCCCAAGAACTCAGCAGAGAGCCAGACAAGAAATAGAAGTTCAGTATTTATTTATGGTATGATGTTGAAGACTATTTTTTTTTTTTTTTTGTGAGTGCCAAGAAGCCAAATGCCAAAAGTTTGTCCTAAATAAAAGTTTATCCGTAGTGTTAGTAATGTAGTATGAGTAATGCTGTATTATTCCACCACTACCCCATCTTGTGTTACCCTTGCATCTGTGCTATTGTAACATTATCTCGGTATAAACAGCCTCATGTCTATTTTGGATGAAAGTGGGATATGATTAAAATATGTAAAATATGCAATATGAGGCTAAATATGAAGGTGCAGCTTTAAAGCTGTTCTCTCTAGTTTTCTTTCTTTGTTTCATGAATAATGTTTCCCACATTTCAGTAGAATACTAAACAGCTATGCTCTCATTACTGCAATATCTGTTCTTAAATACTTTATCTTGTCTGGTTCAGTTTTGAGTAGGCAGTATTAGCCTGTTCTCCAGAATTCATTTTCTAATGTATATCTACATCTGTGTCATATTAGTTATTCTTTTTTCTCTTAAACAGTTACTACAATAAGCTATTTTTCAAAGTAATAAAACAATATAATTAAGATCCTTTCTATGTAAGAAATGCAGCTTAGTTAGTATAATTAAGACAAAAGGAGTTCCTTCTTAGCAATCTTGAACGTCAACATTTAGAAAATACATAGATTTAGATTTAAAATGAGAATGAAGTCTAATTCCTTAAAAAATCATTTGAGTGTAGGAATATATTTTAACAAATTTATTTCAATTTTAAAGACCTAATTAATCTATCAGTGATGTTTAGAATGATAGCTGTGATGCTTACTCTTGCATGGCAACAAGCATAAATGCTCATTTGCATGTGGACATACATAAAAGCCTATAATTCTTTCTATAAAAAGAAGTGCCCCTGAATGTTATGTAAAAAGAGGACTCCACTCATATTAATACACATTTTAAAAATTAGAACTGTACAACTCAGTATTATGCATGCATTTGCAAGAAACGTCTTAATTAAATGGATTGTCAACATTATTTTGTCTTAAAATAATTTAACTGAAAATATAGTTTCCAAATAATCACACAATTTCTCACCATGATATCCATTATAGACCTCTGTTTGGTCCAACTTGCCTTTCATACCTGTATGTGAGACTTTCTCAGACCTCACTATTTAAAGTCTATTTCCCTTTAGAATAATTTCATTGTTGAAATATATTACAGGTTCATTGCTATATTCACTGGTATTTCCTTCCTAAAAACATGTATAACACTTTTTTGACAAATAGCATTTTATATATCTTTTTTTTTTTTGGGGGGGGGAGAAGTTTTTGCTATAGCGTGCGTGCACTTGCCAGAAAGACAGAGAGACAGACAGAGAGACAGAAAGTGATAAATCATGCCATGATCCCTTCTCCTCCATTCTCCTCTTGAGATCTTGGGCATGCACGCACATGCGCTTGACATGATTTTAAGCCACTGGGTCTGGGACTCGAACCATGGTTGACTATATGGGAAACCTGCGACATAGCCATTATACCAACTGCTGGTCCTCATCTTATCTGTCTTTCAAGGCCTATTTTGATGGTTTACCAGGTGGAGTATTACCTGGTTATCTTGTAGCCAGGTAGCTTAAAATGAACTATCCATTTCCCACATTTTTAAAATAACACAATAGAGTCCATATCTAACATCTAATTTAATACCTAGCAAAATATCAGCTCTGGAAAAACTAGCTAATTCATCCATACACATGCATTCTCCTCACTGGCACATATTTAGACTGCATTTCACAGCCTCATAATCTCTAAATGAGCTACATAACTGTTCTAGCCAGCACCATGTGGGCAAACATGATGTGCACTATGTGAATTGACCTTGAAAATTATTTATTTCATGTACTCTCCTTCTTAGTACTTTTCTATTGGTCACATGCAGGGGATTAAATAAGGAATGAAAGATGATGGCAGAAATCCTAAGTGATTTAATGATTACATGGGAAAAAACTGGTCCTTCCATCCTACTACACCGTTTTATTTGACAATTTTGTTTCTCTTGGATCATTTTTGACATCCCTCAATGATCATACAAGATTGGGAATGTATCACAATTCTTTTTCAAATTCTTCATATAAGCAAGTACATTTTTTTCAATAACACATTTAACATGAGTATATTTTTAGTAGAAAATGCACATTTTGTTTTAACATACCATTGTTTCACTTACATGCTTTCTATTATTCATAAGGTATTCTAATATTTTGTTATTTTATGTATTTATGTACTACTTAATGATAATTGCAAAAGTAAAACAAGAAGTTAATACTTGCTCTAGTTAACTGTAAAAGAAAAATGGTTATGTCCAGATTTTCTTCTGATTTTTGCTTCCTATAGTTGTTATAAAAAGCAATATGAAGCCAGCAATTGGAAAAGAAAATCTCTATGAGTCCACAAACACATTCTTAAGTCACTGAAATAACACACAGTTGGTGTATGAATGAGTTCATGAATCATTTATCAGTGGTGATGGAAATAGAAATTATTTATCTCAGAAGTCTATCTTTGTTACAGTACCCTGTGAATGCATTCAATATTTGAATCTCTACTTTGAGGGAGAGAACTAACATTAATTGAATGCTTATTCTGTGCTAGGTGCCTTACCTGTATCATTCTACTTATCCCTCACAACTTTGTGAAATAGTTATTTTTATCCACATTTCAGAAAAGAAACACCTCCACAAAGGACACAGTTCATAAATGGCAAAGCTGTGATTGAAATCACATTTGCCTCACTCATACTAATTTTTTTTTAAGAGAGAAAGATTTTTTATATAGGGCACGTGCACTCACTGGGCACGCACGCACATGTGCCTGGCATGAGAGACAGAAAGAGACAAAGATAGAAAGTGAGAAATTATCCCCCCAACACACTCCCGGGATGGCCACACCTCAACCATTACGCCATCTGCTGGTCCCCACTCTTATTAATTTTAGCACATCAGTCTCTTTTGAATATATCATTCATGTACTTTTTCATGACTTGGGTTTGAATAATTTTATTCTAAATATCAATACCTGACTCAAATGTTTATCATTATTTGATGAGTTCCAACATTATGACAGACATGATAATGTTTTAAAAATTTTGTATGAGATGATCTTTCATCAAAAAGGTCACAGTGAGGGCCAGCCATTGAGGGCCAGCCAGTGGTATGGTGGTTAAGGCAGCTGTATTCCATGTGGCCAACTTTGTGGTTCAAATCCTGGTCGACCCAGCAACTGGAAAAAATCGCTCTGGGTTCATGTGCTCTGTGCCCCTTCTAAGAGGAGAAAGAAGGAGAAGGGACTGTGATATGAACATCCCACTTGTGGGGTAAATTCTCACTTTCCCATTCTCTCTCTGACCAGTGCCCACTCCCTGTAAAAAACAAACAAACAAAGAGTCCCATTGACAGAGAGCTGTTTCCATTGTTATGATAAACTCTGTAACATTCCCTTCCTCTTTGTAAATCCTAGATTTCAATCTTCTGTCATTACATTCTTACCTTCATTGTTGCTATCACATAATAACCTTGCAATTAACTCATTTCTCAACTATTTTTGCTCCTCCCTGTCACTCTTTCCAACATAATTTCTAATTTCTAAACATATATATATATATGTTTAATTACTGAATACACACATATACACTCATGCCTAATTATGGTCTCTTAATTTCTACATCTTTTTCTCTCTCAACACCTTGTCCTTCGCCTTATCTCAGCCAAGCAACTCAATGTAATTTCTAAACCTATTCATTACCAGTAATGTCCGTACTTCTGTAATCTTGGTTTCACACATTCAGGTTTCAGACTGTCATCTATCTTTCCCACTCATTCACTCTAGCATTTCAATTCTATTCATCATTTGATCCCAACATAAATTTGCATTAATTGATCCTACACACCTCTCAATATCCCTCAATACACTTATTAGGCAAAATTACAACCCTGCTTATATCTAACTATTGCACTTGTGCAATTAAAGATACATACAGAAAAGTACAATTTTGAACAATGTTTCTTTACAACCAATTTAACAAACTGTTTAAAAACAAAAACAAAACAAAAACAAAACAAAACAAAAACTTCTAAACCTGTCCACCAGATACTGTATTTCATTAGTCTAAGTACTTTCCACTATCCTAGAGGACTATCTTCTTTCCTTTTAACCTTAACAAACCTCCATCCTAATACTCACTTCCAGCCAATGACTTTGCTTATTTCTCTGCTGAGAAAATTGAAGCAACCAGAGAGAATCTCAAGAAACTCTCACAGCCACATGTACCCACTTACATTGAACCCATGTGTTCTGCTCTCTATCAAGTTTCTAGAGAAAAATAGCATTTATTCCTCTCTAAAACCTTTCCCTGCATACTAATACAATCTCTATCACCTAGTCAAATACTACTCTTTGGAATTATCCCTTTATCCTTGCATTTTATTTTATTTAATTTTTTTCTGTAGTGGAGATAATCACCACCACCAAAAAAAAAAAAAAAAAAAAAAAAAAAAGATATTTTTTCCCCATCTTAAAATAATTGTTCTCTAAACTGCTTTTTCAGTCACCAGCTATAATATCATCTTCTCCTTTTAAAAACAAAAACAAAACAAAACTCGTGATTTGACCATACTGAGCAGCACCAATTCCATATATCTGATTTTTACTCCTCACCAATCATGTTTAACACTGATCATAACAATATCAAAACTAATTTTGTCAAGACTATTAAAGACAGACTAGCAGATGGTGTGAAGGTTAAGGCAGTTGGATCCCACATGGCTGACTGTGCCATCTAAGTCTTGGACCTGGTGGCTTGCAAAATATGTTGACTGTGTACATGTTGCTCAAAATCCCAAGAGGAGAAAGGAAGAGAAGTGACTCTATAATGGCCACACCCCCCACCCAGGGGCTACTTGTTCACTTTTCCTCTCTCCGTCTCTTGCTGATGGGTGCATGTGTCTTATTGGAGAAAAGAAAAAATAAAAAAGTTGACCAATGACCTCCAAATTGCTAAATCCAATGGTTTCTTCTTCTTCTTCTTCTTCTTCTTCTTTTTTAAATCATACTTGGCTTGTCACTATCAAGTATGTTGTCTTGATATAGTTTCCTCACTTGACTCCCAAGATGTCAAACTCTTAGTTTTCTTATAACTCCATAATTTTTCCATCTTAATATCCTTTTATGGCTTTTCCCCTTCTTCCAGACCTCTTAATGTTGGAGTTGCCTACAGCTCAGTCCATTATCTTCTTCTCTGCCTACATGCACTCCTCTGTGACCTCAATCAGTATATGCATTTTAAAAATAGCTCTATGTCCATGTCACACAAAGTTATATTCCTTACCCAGACATATCTTCTGAACTATTCAACTCATGTACCAGACTACATACCTGACAAAACCACTGAAATGTCAAGTAGATATTTTGAAGTTGATATGCCCCATTTTCCTTGCCTTCTACAAATTTATTTCACTAAGACTCCTTCTCATTTAATTGGATAGCATCTCTATCATTTCAAGAGCAGAATAAAAATCCTGGCTTCATTCCAGATTCTTCCTTTCTCTTTAACCCATATTCAATTTGCTGGTAATCCTGTTGTAATATCTTAACATACATGCAAAGTCCAATTATTTCTAAAATTTTCTGTTGCTACCATTCTGACACCAACTCATCATTTTCATTCATTTGGATTATTGTAATCATCTCTTAATAGACTGCCTTCTTACATGTGTGCACAAGCTATTTTCAACATAGTAAGCAAAATCATCCTTGTAAAATGTAAGTCAGATCAAGTCCCTCCTCTACTCTAAATCCTCTGATAGTTCTCCTCTCAGTGTAAACTGCAAGTCATTTTCAATGTGCCAACAGGCACTACAGTAAGAGAAGACTCAGGTTCTACCTGCATTTTGAACTAACAGTGCCCTCACTCATTTACCTTCATCCACCTTTAGATAACACACCAAGCATGTTCATATTATAAGGCTTGCGCCGGTATAAGTCCTCTTAGAATGTTATCCTCTAGCTATCTACTTGGTTATTCCCTTGAATAATTTCATATCTTTGTTCAGAAGTCACCTGCCTGATGAAGTCTACTTTCTTATTTATTTATATTTCATTTTATTTTAATTTTTTCATATGTTCAATCACATATGTCACTTTGCTTGTAAACCAAATGTTCCAACAGGAATACATTTCTCACCAGTCTAGTTGGGGATACTATACATGTTATCATCAACAGATAATAACCCAACTTTCACCACCTAGTTAAAAAATGCAACCCGGGACCAGCAGATGGTGTAATGTCTGTGTCGCTGGACTCCCATGTAGTTGACCACAGTTCGAGTATTGGACCCGGTGGCTTAAACTCATTATGGGCATGTGTGCATGCATGCTCAGGATCCCAAGAGGAGAATGGAGAAAAAAGGATTGCAGCATGGCTATCCCCCCTGGGGGATGATTTCTTGCTGCTTTCTGTCTCTCTGTCTTTCTGGCGAGTGCATACGCCCCATAGTAAAAAAAAAAAAAAAAAAAAACTCTCAAAAAAAAGCAACCCAATACCCTATATCATTTTCCATTATCTAAATAATTTGTGTGTGCGTGTGTGTTTGTGTGCACATGTGTGTGTTTCATTAATGTGACCTATGTTCAAAAAATGTCTCAACCACATGGTAGCTGCTCAATAAATATTTTCTGTATAAAATTGTGAAATATAAGCTTGGTCAAACCTATATCACATTTATCCATGTACACATGTATCTATATACACACACCTCTAAAGAGAACAGAAAATTTTTCTCAAAATTGCAATGTGACAGTATATAGTTAAAGGATAATTAATCATTCTGTATCTAAGATAATAAGCACTCAAAATTATGAAGAACTTTAGAGGTCATACAATCTAACCATGCATGTAATGTTTATATTACTTCTATATGTTTTCCCATATTAGATTTCTAGTCTGCACTTGAATGCTGCCGTAATAGAGGACCTTTTGTATGATTTACAATCATAAATTGAAAGCCAAGGCTACTTAATGTTCCTAAAGAATGTATAGCAACTAAAGAAATTAGCAATGCTAGAATTAGAAACCAGATTTCTTTCCTACTAAACTAGTGCCTTTGACCACACCCAACTGTATAGAAAGCCATAAGTCAATTTAAATATGTATTGCTGAATAAACAAATGACTATTAGCTGACAACCTAAAAATATTAATACAGTGAAAGTAATTAAGAAGACTGGCAGGTGGCGTGGTGGTTAAGGGCACTGGAATCCCACATGGCCAACCATGGCTTGAGTCCCAGACCTGGTGGCTTGCTTTCTCACTCCCACCACCCCCACTCTGTCTCTCTCTGGTCAAATTAAAATAAATAAATGAATAAATAAATAAAGTTAAATTTTAAAAAATTTAAAAAGAAGAAAGTACATTAGAAAATATTAAGGGGAGAGTCCAGAGATTCATTCCCCTTGAGTATGCTGTTCATACATGTGCCCATGATCACGACTGGCTGAAACTGGGAATAGACTGGATGCTCTCTCACCTTCTCTCTCTCTCTCTTTCACTCACAAAGAAATAAGTAAATAAATAAAACTTTAAAAAAAAAATCTATCTTAGCCTTAGAAAATTGAAGGCAAGAATGAAAGTCAAAACAAACTTCAGACAAAGAGTAAAGCCCTTGAAAGATTTCTCTCAAATGAATTCAAGCAAAGATGATGACATAACTTAGTTTCTGTACTTTCTACTACCTAGTAAGTAGAAAGAGATTCTGATTACAAAGCAAACCCAAATACCATATCTGAATTTGAAGAATTTTTTTTCATAGACTTTTGATCAGTGTACCACTCTTTATGACACAAATGAAGGAAAGGTAATAAAGTGTAAGGGACAATGAAATGCTCATAATTATTAATAAGATGCCTAAAGAGAGCACAACAATCATGACTAACAAACTCTGAGCATTCAGTGATGTCATTAAAGTCTTCAGACTGCTAAAGATCTCCATCTCAGGTCTCTCCTGTGTAAAGATGTTATATTTAATGGATAAAAGGACAATTTTTATTACTATGAAACTCTAACGTGTAAAACAGCTTGAAATTGTTGATTCACTGTGTCGGCCTATTATGTTCAAATAGGCTTTATTCTGTGCAGCTTAATAACAACTTGAACAACTTTAAAAGAACACCAGGGTCTTAGGGTCATTTTTCAGAAGCAACAAATAATTACTATGGCAGAAAATTAAAAAGTATGTGTTCAAGACAATAAACACACCTCATTAAAACTGTAAGATAACAATCATTAATAATCATTGGCTACTTATCTTCCAAAGACTTTTGATACTTGTGTTTTTGTTTTGTCATTATATGTATAATTCATATTTATGTGCATGTTTTTATGCATTTTCGTACACATATACCTACCTGTTGGTTGCTTGGGTGCAGAAAATTAAAATTATGGAGATACAACTTTAGAATGGGAAAAGATTTACTAATAATCTATTCTAAAATCTTGATTTTACCGATGGAGAAACAAAGTGAAATATGTTTCAACTACTCATCAAGAAAGCTCAGGTCTCCTGACTCTCAAACAATGTTCTTTCTAGTATTCCACATTGCCCCACTGCATACACTGAGTTGAAAAAGCATCATTAAACAGAGTCTTTGCTAAGCTCTGATGTTTTGTTAGATGTATGTTAGGTTTGATGATTTTTGCTTGAATAGGAGATGAAAAATGACTTAACTTCAATTGCAAAAATGACTACCTGCATGGGAATTCTTTAACAATATTTTGCATGCTTTAAATTACCTATTCGCAAAGGTTCAATAAACAAAAGAAGCTGTACGTCATTTGGATGCAAAAAAATAAATAAATTATTGTTTTCATTCCAAAATGAAGTGGTATACTATTTTTAAAATATGGGTCACACCATACAGTGTGGTAAGTAAGTATGTGTGTGGAGGAGGAGCTATTATTTTTGTTTTCCTTGTCATATAAGTTCCACAAAGAAAAAAGGAAATAAGCAGGCCAGAAAAATGCTAACTAAATTTGATGCATAGTCAATCTTCTCTTTTTAGGTGGGAACAGGGTTTAGGTTATAAACAAATCCTTTCTGGAGAGAGAACAATTTCTTAGACCATTTTTGTTGTTATATTGCTAGTGTTTTTGTGTACAAAGACTTATTTCTTAGAGATTCTTCTAAAAACACTGATCTGGGCTCCCTCACCAATTCCATCCCTGCTCCCACTTACACGGAGATTTTAACACACATCCTAGCTGATACTTGTGCCCTGAGTGTCTCCGTATGCTTAAGGGCAACTTTTTCCCCTCATATTTTACACACTAGTAAAATGAACTGTTTCAGAATGGAACGCAAGTGGAGAAGAACTGAAACAGCTGTCTCCATATGGAAAAGGATTTTGACTTGATTAACACTTAGAATCCAAATGGTTTGTGTAATTATCCATTTATGAAATGAATATTATAGCTACTAACCATCCCTACATTGATGAACCGCAGGAAATAGACATCTCTGCCATACACAGAGGATACCAGCAAAGAACATTGTCTTCACAGGAAAGAAACTGCGTTCACAAGCATAAGATAGGATATGTCAAGAGACCTAGGAAGAGCATGATGTAAAACACCTAGAAAATTGGGCATTTTAGATATGTACATACACACACATGAAGTGACCTCAGGCCTACTGATTGAGAACCCCAACCATCATTGGTCATGTGGAAATCAAGCCCTGTGTATTTTAAGTTGGGTTCCAAACCTACAGCAATGTAGTTAGCACTCAATGTGCCACAGAGGCTAGGCCTCTACTGCATTTTTGACCAGACATTTGGTGACTTTTGATTGATAATTCCTCTGGCAAATGAATGAGATAGAAAATTAAATAAAAAAGATATAACTATGTTTATTCCACATTAAGTAGTAAGAGTTAAGCAAAAATAATTAGGATGTATGATTCTGAATTTGTTTCTTAACTATGTAAGTTATTATATTGCTTCGTGCTTCCCTAAGTTTGATTAAGTATTTGAGCCAAATAGGAAAAAAAGAACACTATTAAAATAAATCTACTAATTAATTTATGCTTTCGAACATAGCAACTATAGGGAAGTTTTACTAATAAATGGCACTCTCCATTCTATCGTTGCCAGGGAAGGGAAAGAAAAATTAAAAGAAAAAAAAAAGACAAATTCTGGCCTGTTCTCAAGGTCATGTATATATCCCCTATCTGGCTTATTTTTTGAGACCCAGTTCTATTCTCCTAAGCTGTATATCCTCCATGGGGGTAGAATTGTGATTTGACAGGGATTTAGCACAGCTGAGCTGTCATTTTTAAGGAGTCATCTCCACATCTGGTGCTTGTCACATCCATCTTGGAGAGTGGATTCCTGAACCATGACATTATCCTTTCTAGAGGGAAGACTTGGAAAAAGAAGGAAAGCCAGTTGTTTGTTATTTAGTGCAGCACGTATTAGAATATCATACCTAAATTGCTTACATACCAAGAAGACTCATCATTATTTTACCATGGTGGATCCTGAGAGAAATGCAAAATATTTCTACTGCTGAACCCAGTACTCTGATGGAATTTTAAGATGAAATGAGGTATATACTCCCTTGATCCTTTTGGGAAGCAAGCGACCACAGTGGAAGCTTTGCACATCTTTACACAGCATTTATGGTACCTAGACTTTCAGGACAAACACTAGGATACAGGAAATGTGGTTTTACTGAATGTCACTGAGTGGTTTGTTTGAAGGCTCTCGGAAGGTCATTTTTGATACTGATCTTGAATGAAACGGATGTCCTTCTATTCAAGATCAGTTACCATCTCTCCATGTAAGAACACATAAATTGCTACAGAAATACAGTGGATTTATTCTAAATAAATGAAACATCAAAAAGAATAAAGCAACAAATTCTATACTTGTAAGAATGAAATGATCAGAAAATCTATGATAATTAAAGGGATATTAGTGTCCCTGTAACCATTACCAAGTTGTGCTAGATCTAGTCTTTAGAGTACATGTAAGTACAATTACCCTTCAACATGGTATCCATTCAGATAATTATGTCTACTTTGATGGTTGACTATTCTATTCTTTAGGTTAAATAGCTACTCTTTTTTTTTTTTTTTTTTTTTTTTTTTTTTTTTTTTTTAGGTTTTTGCCATAGGGCACATGCACTTGCCAGAGAGACAATGAGAGGGAAAGTGAGAAGTCAACCCCTAAAGGGGATGGCCATGCTACAACACTTCTCCTGCATTCTCCTCCTGAGATTTTGGAAACACATGCACATGCACCCAGTGTGGTTTTAAAGCTGCCAGGTCCAGGACTTTAACCATGGTTGGCCATGTTGGAGCCCAGTGCCTTAACCACCATGCCACCTGTTGGTCCCACTGTTAGGATTTTTATGCCTCTTAATGATCATGTGACATGGGTTTAAGACCCCCTGTTACGTTTAGGTGCATTCAGATTGTCTTTAATTCTTAGAGAGATGCACATTGCTTTCAAAAAATAAAATGAGACTGGCTTAAAAGTCTTAAATAAATGTATCATTTCAAAAACTCAGCTCCTTTCTACCTTTATAATGTAGCAAACAGAATTCTGATAATTAATTCTTCCAAAAATCCAAATTATAATTATATGACATTTAAAAATAATTTTTCTCAAACTCATTAACATGTCACTAAGATCTAAAATGCCAAGAGATGTTTTGGCAAATATTTTGGAAGATAGCCCTAAAAGATTGTTTAAAAATACAAGCAATCATGTAGAATTTTAACAATAATAATTTATTTTGATTATACATATTGCTAATTCAGTTGAATCTAGGACCAATGTATTTCTATAGATAGAAATGGCTAAAGTATCTGTTTTGAGCAACATAAAAAAATAATTGCAATACCATCAATTAAATTTTAACCTGTAAAAATCAGTGTATTGCATTTTGGAAAAAAAAATACATTAAAATTCTTTCCACTGTTTGTTTGTTTCTGCATTTCTCTTACCCTTTAAACTATTCCATTATGGCAAAGGTCCTAAAATGCTTGTTGGAATCAGTAAAATTGGGCTGTCTTTCAATAAATGGAGTTGAATTTCTACGAATCTGCTCATGGTATATCTTCTATAACCCTTATAAGACGGGTTAGTTGAAGTTAGTCTAGATGAAGCCACATAGCAAAAGCTCATTTGAACCTAATTATATCAATTAATCTATAGTTATAATAATAATTAATATAAGCAGCTTATATTTCGAGAACAAGCAATAATTTCTTTGATCCTTACAATAAACCTATGAAGTTAAGAAATGAATTATTAACCCCCTTTTGGAGATCATTTATTTCTGCTGTCTCCATTTTCTTAAAATATCAGAATGGCATGTTTAGTAAGTGGTTGAAACAGAATCAGACCAAAGTACTTGCTCTCTAGCCCCATTCCCTTCCAATTTCTGGAAAGTCATGAAGATAAAGTCGAGTTGTACAATGATTGAATGCATAAATAACAATAAACAATAAAAAAGAAGATATCAAAGACTGAAGACTATTGACAAGAGTTGTGTGAATGAGTATATTGATCTATAAAATTTTAAATAGCATGCCACCTGAAATGATTTTGAATGTGTTACATTATACAACTTGATTATCTTGGCTAAGAATTTGCCCATTTAAGAAGTCTAGTCTCTTTTAACTTATAAACTTATTTTAAGTAAATCTTTACATATATTGTCAACTATTTATGCTTTCTAAGCAAAAGTAAGTCAATAAGACAGCGATTAATCTTTCTCTCTCTCTTTTTGTAAAAGAGAAAAATTTTAATCAACTAAGTAACATTGAGCTTTGACAATTCACTCCTCTTTTGTGCAATTCTCTCTGTGGTCATCTAGGGCGAGTTTCTGTCCAAAGTTTTATGAAAGGCTCCTTTAAAAAGATCCTCCAAACTGGGATGCCAGCATATTAAACATTCAGTGGGGCATTTAAGAAAAAAGTACAGGATATAAAGGCTTCAATAGCCATTCATTTATACTGGAAACACTGCTTAATTAAATGAAAAGCTAACTGCATTTGGGTTTCAAACATTCAATAAAGAACCTTCCAAGAAATGTCAGCCACATCTACCTACTTTTTCTTACTTGACCTAATTAGTCTTCTCAAACCTGTTTTATAAATGTATCATTGATTTTTAAAGTATGAATAAAATATAAATAGTGTGTTACCTTATGTCTCACAATTAGAGATGCTGAAAAATTTACTTTGATATGTTGAAATAAGAATCGATGATTGGCTAGAAGTTAGGAACATCTTAAAGTTAATTCCACAAGTGAGTGTTTGCCTTTCTCTGGCATATTAAGGGGTTATAAATATTACTATTATTCTAATTTAATGGAAGAATTAAAAAGCAGTTTCCTATCCTAACTTACTTAGCATACATTATACTAATACTATTATAGTAAAGGTAGGAGCTAATTAATGTTATCAATTTCAATTGAATTGGGTTGCAGGGGCAGTGCTGGTATTGTTGAAAGCAATTAAAAGGCCAAGCTAAAGGAATATATAGACAAGGGCTGGCACCACATCTCCTTCCCCAAAGAGGAGATGGTAATGAAGGAAATAAATCCATAATAGAAGAGGAGAACAAGTGGAATTTAAAAGAAGAAGCAAAACAAAATGAAACAAAAGCAAAATGAAACAAAGGGAGAGCTGTGGCTAAATATAAGGGGATAAAATCAAGATATTTAAAAAACTTAATATATACCAAGTGAACGCACTCTATGACTGAAACTGATTGAATAAAGGATATAGAAACACAGGAAATTGATGTAAATACCAGATATAGTGTGTGTGAAAGAATAGAGTCTGAGGAAGGACATTTAGAAGAAAAATAGAGAGGCAAAGCATTAATAGGACAAAGAAATGTGGTATTATCTGTTGAAGAGAATTTTATAGTTTTATCAACTGGACTAGGGAGAAATGTTCACATGTTGGAATATTCACTTTGTAAGCTAAATAACGTGATTGAATGTATAAAAGAAAATTAAATTAAAAATTTTTAAAAATAAGAAAGGAAAGTAAAAATATAATACTACTTTTCTTTTATTATGAGAAACTTTCATATGTTGTTCCAGAAGATAAATTATAAGTACAGATACTACTTTGTGATCATTGTCAATTTCTTCAGTTACTTGTGGGATTATGAAAGGTAAAACAAAACAAAAATAGTCATCTGATTGTGACCAGGTAGTGATGCGACAATAATACAACTGAACTCACATGGGAAGAAGACCTCCATGAGCATGCTGGGTGGACAGTGGACTGCATCAGGAAGACCCTATTGGGATTGCCTGTCTCTGTCTCTCATGGAAGAAATAAATAACTAAACTTGAAGCAAAAGTCATATGATTATTTTTGTTAATACAGTGTATACCCCCCCTCAAATCTACTTATCTCAACCTTCCTTCAACTATACACAAGCTCTTTTATCTCTCCACTTCTTTCTTTTATATAATGGAAAAGTACTCTTGGGATCCCAGGCCAAGGAGAAAATAATTTTGAAAACAACCAAGGTAAAAGTGTACAAGCATTGGGCCACCAGGTGGCATGGTGGTTAAAGGTCCTGGACTCCCACATGGCTAACTGTGGTTCGAATCCTGGATCTGGCGACTTGCTTTCTCACTTTCCCTAACTCTATCTCACTCTGTCCCTCTCGGGTCAAAATTAAAAATAAATAAAATAAAGTTAAATAAAAAAATAACCCTTTAAAAATAAAGTGTACACCATTAAAAATAGAAGGAAGTAAGACAATGGCAGACAGGTATTGTATGTCTCGGTTTAACGTATACTGAATGTCTGCACACTATAGCAGAAACTGCAAGATTGGAAGGTATAATAATAGAAAGGACAACTGCAGATACTAGAGACTATGTGGTGGGGCAGGTAATGGGGTGTGGGTGGGTAATAGGGGGTGGGAGAGAGGAGATCAGATTAAAAACAAACACAAAACATTTAAGAGAAACAAAATGTTGCCTGTTGATAACGACTATGGTAATGTCTCTGACTTGACTAATATGCATTGTATGCATGCTAGGAAAACCATGTTGTACACTATAAAGATGTACAGTGATTAAATGTAAAAAAAAAAAAAAAAGAATAGAAAGGATGAGGATTGTTTAAAAAAAAGAGATAAAATGGCAAAGGGCTTTTACCTTGATCTTTTTCCATTACAAATTGAAATTTTAAAAATATGACTAAATTTAAACTGCTATTAATTTGCTCAAAAATTACTATTTCTTATTATAGAAGTTAAAAAGTTCAAGGCACACGTAATTAAAATATAAATCTGGAAAAACATAATTTCTGCAAATGTTTCATGCTACTGCAACTTTTAAACTCTATGGAATAAGTTTATTCAAAAGAAGACAATATGGTTTTGAGATCTTACAAAATGATTAAGGAACAATGAAAAACTCATGTGAGCACAAGGCTCTGTAAAAGATTATTTTCATCTTAGTTTTCTTGTTATTTTAATATTGTTTTAAACTTGTTCCATTCCTTGTTTTGATTTGTTAGGTGTATATGTGAACTTTAGTTAACAACATTGAAGGCTTTTAATCTATTTGTAAAATCCTGTCTGAGTTGCTGAAAGCATCATGCTTTATATAGGCATAGTAACATAAAGAATAATGGAATGACCGTTCAGAGACACAGTGGTAAAACACAATGCTCTGGGTGGTTAACCCACATAGGAAGGTTCTGGGTTGTTCTGGGTTGTTCTGGGTTCACATCCAGAGACCTCCATGAGTGTACGGGGTACTTATGTGTCTGCTAACCAGGGCTAGCTGAGGTTAGGGGTGGGTCAGAGAGTTAGGGCTCTGTTAAGAAAACTCTCCCTCTCTCTTTCTGTTTCTCTCAATCATGGAAGAAATAAATATACTTTAAAAATAGTAATACATAGCCAAATATCTACATACATTGCACTCGCATGATTATTCTATGATTTTTCACCTACTATAATGGTATTCATCCATGGCTTTTAATATAAGAATATAAATACAATCACAAATGTTATACTTCTTTCTTATTTCATTAGAATTTGATTTGATGAAAAAGTCTATTTTGAGAATCCTGTTAGTTAATGCTTACTGATTTTTAAAAAAATACTCTGGGCATTTTTTTGAGTATATAAAATAGACCACTGTTTCCTCACAACATCCATTTACAATCTTCATTTTACAGAGGGAAAAACTGACACCTAAAAGTTAAGCAACTTGCCTAAGGTTTTTTTTTTTTTTTTTTTGGAGAGGTTTTTGCTATAGGGCGTGTGCGCTCCCCAGACAGACAGACAGAGACAGAGAGATAGAAAGCGAGAAATCACCCCCCAGGGGGGATGGCCACGCCGCAATCTCTTCTCCTCCATTCTCCTCTCGGAATCTTGGGCACACACGCACATGCGTCCGGCATGAGTTTAAGCCACCGGGTCCGAGACGCGAACCGCGGTCGACTACGTGGGAGTCCAGCGACATAGCCAATACGCTAACTGCTAGTTCCATCCTAAGATTTTATATGTAGTGAATGGGAAGCAGGGCTTTCAAGCCAAGGGACTCCAGGCTCTCTAGAAGTTGGATGGAACTCTACACTCCCTCTATAGATCTTGTTTTATTTATAGCAAAACCAAGCAAGCTAACAAATGAAAAAACTTCTCAATAGTGAACATCTTATTAAAGGAGCATGCTATTAATAACCTACAGATGCAAAATAAATTATAATGTATGCTACTTTAAAAGTCATGAATAATTAAACAATATGGGTCCTGGAAAAATGCACAGCACAATCAGCAAGTATTTTCTACATTTGTCTAAATTCAGAAATTCACTGCACTCCTTAAAACGTTAATTGTATTAATAATAGCAGAAAGTACTTCCTTCATTGACTAGACAGAATCAGTTACTTGGCACCTACAATGGCTAGCTTAAGGAGAGTTTAAAAGATTTTTATTGAATCATTGCAATTTCTGGAGCTCAGAATAGTTTGTTCATTGTCAAAAAGAACTTGATAAAGCAAGAGTTGTCAGTTTGGAAAAAGACAAAATGACAGAAAAAAGATTTATAAGCCTTCATTCTATTGGACAAAATTCCTTCATTTTCTACTGGTAAAACTAACCACTCTTTTAAATTTGTAACATTTCTCATTTTCATAAAAACAACATAAAAATAAACTCGGGAGATTTAACTTAATTTTGAAATGACAAGGAAAATTCATATTAAGGTTCTGAATCAGAAAGTATGCATGAGTATAAATATACACTAAGCTTGTTATATTTTCATTATCTTGCAGTTTCATCTCACCACATGATATTATTTTATTTCCATGACAGTAGATTGCAGTAGCTGCCCATTAGCTAGATTAAGAGGGTTCATAACTGAATTAAAACAGAGCAAATAAGTAACCAATTGAACAATTTATAGCAAGATACTTTTATGGCATTTCCCAAATGACTTTAGTGAGATAAAAACATGATGTGTTAAAAAGTATTGAAAGCTGAGTTTCACAATTATTAAATACATACTTACTGAAATATCATCTGTTAACTTGCTTGATTTAGGTGATAAAGAATCAGAGAATTTGGAATATATATTTAGAATCTTAATACTGGAAGGAAAATAAAGGCTGCAGTGTGCCTATGCTTCTCATACATAAACTTAAAAATTATTTTTTTCTATTTTGAAGCTAAGAGCAAAATGTGAAATGAGAGAAAAGCAACCTATGGGTTAGAAATTTACCACTATTTCTTGATCATTTTTTTCCCTTTCTTTGGTGTCAAGATGCATTTTATGTACTAATCCACTCACTCATTCATTATTTAAGATAAAATGTTTCCTCTTGAGGCCATATTGCAGCATGCCCATCTATTTATAGCACAGTTCTTAAGTTAGAAATAAACTATTCTGGTTGAACTCCCAGCTCTGCTATTTACTAGCTGAGTGGCCTCTGGTAAACTACTTTATAACCACTTCTATAAAGTGAAGATAATAGAACTTATCCTAATAAGGTTGTTCTAAAAATTGAGAGGTTTTTTTTTTTTTTTTTTTTTTTTTTTTTTTTTTTTTTTTTTTTTTTTTTTTTTTTTGCTATAGGGCGCATGCGCTCGCCAGACAGACAGAGAGAGACAGACAGAAAGCAAGAAATCATCCCCCCCCAGGGGGGATGGCCACGCTGCAATCCCTTCTCTTCCATTCTCCTCTTGGGATCTTGGGCACGCACGCACATGTGCCCGGCGTGAGTTTAAGCCACCGGGTCTGGGACTTGAACCGTGGTCGATTACGTGGGAATCCAACAACATAGCCATTATGCTAACTGCTGGTCCCAAGGTTGTTCTAAAAATTAAGTGAGATAATTCACAGAGCCTAGCACAAAGTTAATATTCAGTAAATACTATTGTATGATGAGCAAAATTAATAATACATTTAAGTACATAAGTACTTCAGCAACCTTTTTATAACAGTATTTCATAAGGCTGTATCGTGTTTTAAGCAATGGAACTCAGGAATGGAAACTAGCAATAGTGACCTTTTCAAAGATGCCACCACCAACTCCATTTGGAAATGGCACGATGTCACACCTTAAAATACGGGAACTGTAGCAGGCAGAATAATGATAGGAGGTACCTGGAATAATGAAGCAAGTTATCAGTGGGTGATTGATTATGTGCCATTGTTTTTGGTAGGTGCACAGTGAGACCTGGGCCAACACGGAATCTGTAGATTTGGAGTCATAGTTTTTATGACATGCCTTCAATTCAATCAAAAAAGACAAGACTTAGTGGTATGTGTATCTCCTTATAGATAAGATAGAAAGTTTTATATATATAACTCAATTTTAAAAATTAAGTTAAAAATTTTTATGTAATCTGGAATAGTTTGCTTTTTAAAAAAATATTATGTTTAAAACTTTCTAAAAGAAGTCACCTTCCACAGTGAAAGTAATCATTACTGTAATAAACTTCTTTAAAACAATTTCAGTATGTATATTTTCCATTCTTTCCTATGAGACAGTTGAATAAATACAAGGAAAGCTATAAAGGTGTCAAATAGTGTATTATATGCCTCATATTAGAATCGATTATTTCCTATAATTTTATTAATTCATAAATTGCTTTAGTTGCTGCAGTTCAGGATTGATTTTAACAAGGTTTTGTCTATAGCCTTGAAATAATGAATTCTCCCATGTGCAGTTCTGGAATAACTCTTGATGCAGGTGGACAAGAAGATGGGATTCTAAATGTTAACTAGTTTATATAAGAAATGTTTTAGACAAATATGAAGATAAAAACATTAAAGGTGTTTTAAATTTAGTGATCCTTAAGATCTACTCTTAGAACTGAGTGTGAAAACTCATGTTGGGACATCTACATCTGAAAGATTTAAAGTAGTTCCTGGGGCCAGCAGATGGTGTGGTGGTTAAGGGTGCTGGACTCCCATATGGCCAACTGTGGTTTGAGTCTCGGGCAGGGTGGCTTGCTTTCTCACTTTCTCAATCTCTCTCACTCTGTCTCTCTCTGGTCAAATGAAAATAAATAAAGTTAAATAAAATAAATCTTAAAAAGATTTTTAAAATAAAGTAGTTCCTGTATTAAACTATTTGCAATCTCTAAAGACTTTTTATGCTAACAGGTCACCATGGGTATCTATATCCAATTCACACTCTTATATTAGAATGTAAACTGGAAGACAAACCATAGACTCCACTTTCTTTATCTTTTCTCCTTTCATTCTAAATGTAGGTAACTTAATGAGCCTTGTGTGTATGTGTTTATGTATATATATATATATATATATATATATATATATATATATATATGTGTGTATGCATATATATTGCCAAAAGGTATATATGCTCACCAGAGAGAGAAGGAGAGACAGAGAGAGATAGAAAGGGAGAAAGAACACTCAATGGGGTAAGATACACTACCGTCCCTACGGACCAGCAGTTAGTGTAATGGCTATTTCGCTGGACTCCCATGTAGTCAACCACGATTCGAGTCCCGGACCCGGTGGCTTAAACTCATGCCGGGTGTGTGTGCGTGCGTGCCCAAGATCCTGAGAGGAGAATGGAGGAGAAGGGATTGTGGCGTGGCCAACCTGTCTGGGGGGTGATTTCTCACTTTCTATCTCTCTGTCTCTCTCTGTCCTTCTGGCGAGTACATGCACCCAATAAGAAAGGAAAACAAAAAAACCTCTCCAAAAAGATACACTGCCATCCTTTCTCCATTTTTCCATCATCGGGATTTGAGACACACACATACACACATCCAGTGCATTTTTTTTTTATTGACCATGCTGTTTATTTATTTATTTTTTTTGTAAGTTGAAGTATCTTTTTATTTATTTTTTATTTATTTATTTTTTCATTTTTTTATTTTATTTCTTTTTTTGTATATACATTCAATCTCGTTGTTTAGCTTACAATGTGAGCATTTCAATATGTGAACATTTCTCCCCAGTCCCATTGATCAAAATATCTTCAACCAATAACACCACACTTCTGCATCCCGTCAATGATCTACCTCCGTATCCCTTCTCCAAATGTCCTTTGTTAGGTCCCACTCCTCCACATACACCTCATCTGACAGTCACACCCATCTCTTGTGTTTGTAGAGCCATTAGTCAATCAGTTTCAGTCATAGAGTGCAGACATTCGGTATATGTTAAGTGGGGACATACAATGTCTCTCCTTCATAGCCTGGCTTCATGCTGCCAGATCTGGATGCGAATCATAGTTGACCATGTAGGATCCAGCTCCCTTAACCACCAGGCACAGGGACAGCTTGATTGTGTATTTTGCTATGGTGTGTAAGAGAGATTTATTAGCAAGAGAACATTTTCAAATCTGAAAAAAAAAATGCTATTGTTTTCTTCCTATCAAGGAACAATTATAACTAAATATATACTGATATAAGTATTGAATTTTTTAATTCAAATTGTACCTCCTCCACTAAACATGAAGGCAACAGACAATGCTTCCTCTGTTCACTGGCATACACTCATTATGCAGTTGAGTACTTGGCACTCACTCACTTGTCAATGTTTACTGATCCCCTACCCAGTCTTGGCACTGTTACTGGTGAAGGATACACTGCTTTCAGCAAGGCAGACCATGTTGATGCTGTCCTACAGCTTATAGTACACAGGACAAGGCAAAAAGTAAACAAATAGACTCTTATTACATATTTATAGACCATATAAAAGAAAGGAATGAATAAATGTTTATGCTAATCTATTATTCTATATCTGTATTCTGATTAAATCTGATTATAATCATCTGTACAACATTCGTGAAGAATTTTTCCTTCAGTAATGGACTACAAATTATTCTTGATTTTGCTTCCATGTCTATAAATATGCAATAAATGTTTATGCATCCTTTGCATTTTGAAATTTTAAAACCCACTTAAATAAATACATTAATGTGAATATTACATCACATTTCCTTCTGAATATTTCAGAAATTAGGTCAGAAATTTCTGCTTCTTTTTTTTCCTTGATCAGCTGTCAGTGAACAAAGCATAAAGTAAGTATAATTTTTCTATTCCACTCTTTGTCATAAAATATGAAACATTTATTAATGAACTGTATTAAAAAGGCTACATTCAATTTATCAGAGTGCTCTTTTCAGGCAGTCCAAAAGAGTAGGCAACTTCTGTGCACAGGTGCCTTCTGTACTAGTCCTTCCCAATTTAGTAAATGCATATTTAATATATAAATAAGCCCTCATATGTTTCCTCAACATAAATATTTAAATTTATACACAAATTATATTTTAATAATATATTAACTTAAGAAAACAGAATGTGCCCAGAGATGTTGCCTTCATAAGTTTGTATGTGACCTCAACCACATGTTATTTATCAACTTCATGTCTTTAAAAAAAATCAATTAGTGCAATTAAGACACACTTTGAAAACCAGGGTTCCTAATTTCACTGATAATTGAACTATTATTCTTCTACTTTCCCTTTGATGCCAGCTTTCTTCTCCTGCTGTGAAGACAGGCTCCTTTATAACCAAAGGGCGAATCCACCTCACAGCACAAGGCAATGCCACTTCAGTGATTAAATAGTTTCCAATGATTTCACTCCGAACTGACACCATTCTTTCCATATGGCTTATTCTACTTTTAAAACACTATAAAATTTTCTTCCGGGTCATTATTTTAACCTGTTACAGCCATTGGTGCTGCTCAATGTGCTTGCCTTAGAAGTGTCTATTTTTTATTACAAACCAAAATAACTAAACTTATAGTACAGGATTAGTTGTATTAATATCTAGAATTTAGTTCGAATTTGTCAGTTTAATCACACTAAATTAAAAAGCCAACAACATATTGATCTAACACCTGAAATCATTTATTGCAACAAACTGTTATCAAAAAGCAAGTCTATTATTCATCATGACAATAATGTTATTGAATTTCACCCAAGACCCAGAAAATACTAACTAGCAAACAGAGAAAGGAATGCCATCTCTCATTCATAATATTACTTAACATCCAGGGAACAGGAAATGGAGATTTTTTTACACTATTAGATGATTCCAGTGTCAAAATTAAAACAAATATTTTCTTCCATAAATGAGTAAATTGAAGTATGCACAACATCTCTTTTGAACATTTAAACTGGAAGACTGAGAAATAAACAATCACAAGACAATTAAGATGCATAATCAATAACGAGAAATAACTTTGTTTGCAATATGAACTTTTGTTTTATATTCTAAACTGTAACTTATGGTATGCCTGTCAATGCTGTGTAACAGAAAGACCACCACAAAGAGAAAGGAGTCATAGTTGCTCCTAATTTTGTCACTAACAGGATGTGCTCCCTTATTTGAAGCATTTACTATCCCAGCTCAGGTTCCTCATCTGCAAGGTAAGGAAGCTAGAACAATGGGCTGCCAGATTCGCTTCTACTTTTTTTTTTTTTTTTTTTTTTTTCATTTCTTTTCTTCCATACATTCAATCACATTATTATTTGTCTTACAAAATGGATATTTCAACAGGTGAACATTTCTCCCTAGTACTGTTGATAAAACTACGAAATATCTTCAACAGATAATACCACACCTCTTTGTGCCATTAATGCTTTTCCTTCTATTTTTAAAAGTTAATAAGCCAATTAAACACAAGTAGCTTATATTTGACATAAGAAAGTATTATGAACGAGACCATCTTATTTACCCCATTGATTTCGTTACGCTTTTAAAAAAAAATTGTCTCAAAAAAACCAAAATTGTCTCTCACTGCAATACTAAGATTTATTCCATATTATATTAAATTTACTTTCAGAACATAACTTTTAAGTTGTTCCTTATTATTGTGTTACTTCCAATACACTTGTCATTTAATGCTTATGAATCTTTGAACTCGTTGGCTCTCTTTGCAATACTTTTCACGTGTATTTCTGTGGCAGTTCCCTGCTCACGCTCTCATTACTGTACATGCCATTTCTTCTGAGCTTCCGCATTGTGCTTGGAACATATTTTAAGCATCTGAGCACTTCCTGAATGTTGTGCTCTGAGTATTCAGTAAGTGCTTATGGCATGAAAAATTAACTGTGATCAGAATTAGTAAGGACAGAAAAACCATACAAAATTTGTTTTCTTTTTCAAAGATTTCATCATGAAGTATGGATGAGCAGAGTGTTGGACATCAAAAGAATATTAGATAGTAAATATGAAGAAAAGGACTGCAAAAGAAAGTAAGAAAAAACGGAAGCAAAAAATATTGCTCGTGTGTATTCTATGCTAGGCACAAAGCAGTGAACTTGCACATACTTTCTCTCTTAATCTACTTTATTTTTCCTTTATGAGAGAGAAAGAGGGAGAGAGACAGGGAAAGGAAGAGATACAGAGACAGGTATTTGTAGCAGAGTGTCACTGTGTTGCAATCCTTCTGTCCTACCCCCTCCCCCAATCACCTAGAATCACTGGCTTGTTGCAACTATGCCCACATTGAGGTTGACCCAGGAACCAAATCTGTGCCTCCCCTGTAACTTCTAGCTACCCCCAGGTTGTGGTGCTGCCTGTGTACCACCACAATGAGCCATCTAATCCAAAGTATTTTAAAACTTAAAGTATAAATGCACTGTCATAGCTTAAACAATAAGATAAAAATAATATTCAACTGTAAGAAATATACATTTTCAATGGACAGAACTTATTAATACCTAATAATATACAATGCTTAGATAAGTGTTTAAAATCAGCAGTTCTCTAACAAATAAATAGTCCAAAAATGTATACAGAGAAAACTTGGAAGTGAAACTATGTAATAATAATTTAATGTTTATGCCAATTAAACAATCAATTACCATTTTAGAATGGAGAAAATCTGCACTGTCACAGGCTATTGTGATATCATTTATTGTTTATTTCCTTATTACTTGTTTACTTTTTGGTATTTCCTGCTAAATTAAAATGGTGGAAGACTGAAACTCTGTTCACTACCGACACATACACACCCATAGGGCCTACCAAGCAAAACCCCACAAAATTAAATACATGAATGAAAATGATAGCACTTAATGTTGGGAAGGTACTATGGATTGAGCACACTCAAATACTCACTTCTGTCCTGGATTCTAGGTATGGCAACACAATCGTACTCTACAATCCTTCACTCAATGGGATCAGCAGTTAGCGTAATGGCTATGTCACTGAACTCCCATTTAGTCGACCGCAGTTCAAGTCCTGGCCCTGGTAGCTTAAACTCATGCCGGGCGCATCCGGGAGGAGAAGGGATTACAGCATGGCCATCTCTCTGGGAGGAGAAGGGATTACAGCATGGCCATCTCCCCGGGGGGCGGGGGGGGGGGGTGATTTTTTGCTTTCTATCGCTCTGTCTCTCTCTGTCTTTCTGGCGAGCGCATGCACCCTATAGCAAAAACATCTAAAAAAAAAAAAAAAAATCCTTCACTCATTCATTAAACATTTTCTTGCAGAAACTATACATCTTAACTTTAATATACCCCGCAACTGAACTTATCTTGTTCAACAAATCTGCTTACCTTGCACTTCTTGTTTTGATGAATAGTTCTACCCCTGACTCTTATCTACCAGGTTGGGGAGAAAGTAATCACTTTCCTCTCTCTAACTCTTTTTTACTTAGTCATTTAGCCCTCTACTTTTACTTTAAAATGCCCTTCCCTCCTTTGCTACTATCTTAAGCCATTACGATAAACTTTTAATTAACTCTTCTGCTTTCAGTGTCAACCCACTTCAATCAATTTTCCAAAGTGCAGCCACCTTGTTACGTCTTGTCTTAAAATCCCTTTAGTGATCACCTGTCTCTTTTTTTTTTTTTTTTTTTTTTTGGAGAGGTTTTTGCCATAGGGCGTGTGCGCTCTCGCCAGATAGACAGAGAGAGACAGAGAGACAGAAAGCAAGAAATCACCCCCCGGGGGGAATGGTCACACTGCAATGCCTTCTCCTCCATTCTCCTCTTGGGATCTTGGGCACGCACGCACACACGCCCGGCGTGAGTTTAAGCCACTGGGTCCGGACTCGAACCACGGTCGACTACGTGGGAGTCCGGCGACATAGCCATTACGCTAACTGCTGGTCCCTGATCACCTGTCTCTGACAGGACGAGGTAGAAGTCTTTTCATGGAGAGGAGAGATAGTTATCTAATTTTCTATCTACATTTCTTTGCCCTGGCCATACTATACGATTCACATGCATGAAATCACTAGCCATTCTTTAGACATACCAAAGGCTCACATGTAGAGATTTTGCATTTGCTAGTCCCTGGGTGCCACTTCAAAACTTGAACAATTTGTATTCATTCTACCAGACCAGACTACAGTGACACTGGCTCTGTGAATCTTTCCTTATGTCACCTCTGCAGATACGATAACTCTTCTTTTGTAATACTCCTGCCGTTCTGTATAAGTCATTATCATGCTTATTTTACTATATTTTATTTCTACCTTCTCTATTCAACTTCTGCATATCTTCAGTGTCCAGCAATATACTCACAATTAGAGCTTTTCATAATGTGTGTTATCTTAATGGTGGTATCAACTCACGAAAAAAATCTCAAGGTGAGATATCAATCAGGTAGACTGAGTGATTCAATGAATGCTAATTTTACCATATCTTTGTCAACAAGTTTAAAAACATACCTTTTATTTATGCATTTGCATAAGGTGAAACTAACAAATGTTACATAGACCACTGAAGGAAGAGCTTTCTCTCAGATTTTATCTGATTCCCAACCTCTGGATTAAGACCATGAGAGAATAATTTCAAGGAATTTTACAAGCCAAATAAGGAATAAGCCCTGCTTTTAGAGCAAATAAGTATGTTGCATAAACATCAAAGAGTTGTGATTGATGTTATGATTAATTAAATTTAAAGTACATAAAAGTATTAATGAATTCAGCACATGTTTTGGTCATTACAAGTGACCTCAATTACCAGAGACTTCTATTCATCTTTCATAGGCAATCAGTGAAATCATTTGACATTATTTCTGAAAAAGATTATGATCTAGAGATAATGATAAAATTGAATTTTATATTTAGGGATTCCTTAACTTTTCTTCGTATGGCACCACTATGTAATTTGTATAGTTTACACTTTACTATCTTTAGTCAACTCGACACCTACTCTGAGCTCTTAGGTTCACTCATTTTAATTCTGTTTTCTTGTGTGCCTTCTAATTCTAGTACTTATGCTAATTTTAAATGTGAGAACTTAAGTCACTTGCATTTTCTAGGTCTCCACAATAAAGCAGGAAAGTTGGGTCAAGATTTTCTTTAAACTTCTTTCCGAATCTGACACTCTGTAGCCCTCTGACCTCTGTCATCTCAGCTTGCACACCTGGAGTACATGGTGGCAAATACGCTGCGGGTGTTTCATCACTGTGGCATAGCTTTTACTACTTTATTCAGCTAAGCTGACTGTAGAAAGATTGCGCATCGTAAAGTTTCTCACAAGACTAATGGTTGGCACATCTCAGAACTCTCTCTAACTGATTGATCTGAAATCATTGGCTTCATACTCTTGCCATAAAACTGTGTTTTTACAGCTTTATAGACAATAACGGGTACACTTAATTACACATGCACAGTGGCAATAATCTCTAAAGACAATTTAATTTCTGAAACCATGTACTTGTAATCTCAGTCAAATCATAGATTCACACAAATCAAATGAGGATGAAGTTTAAAGACGAAAACCAATTTGGTTCACTTTGCATTAGCTAAACCTATCTTTAAATCTTTGGTAACTTGTAACTCCTATATCAAATTAGAACTAAATATTCCAAGTATACATGTTTAATTAGAATGAAACATTTTTGGTAAAAACGCATAATTCACAGTGCATAACTAAGTGCAGAAAGAAAGCATGATGCTTTCCTTTCTTGGAGAAGAATGTAGCTATGATTAATGATACAGACTTGCTATGCTTTAAGTATGATATACATTGAGACTGAAATACTATAAGAGTTAGTGAAGTATTAATATAAAAATTATATAATTTACAATTAATGCATATGTTAGGGAATTTGATGCAACTGTTTTGATGTTTATTCCCAGAACAATTCATCATGAAAGCAGATCTAAGTAAAATATTCCTTTCTTGATGAAATTTGAGATATATAATACATCTATTTATAAAGCATTGATTATATAAACGGTTTGTTAAAATCGTGTTCAATTAGAATGTTATAATCTGATTTTTTAAAAATATAGCTAGAGGGCACATGCACTCACCAGAGAGAGAGAGAGAGCGCGAGAGCGAGAGAGAGAGAGAGAGAGAGAGAGAGAGAAAGAGAGAGAGGAAGACAGACTGAGAGAGAAGGAAAGCGAGAAATCAACCCCTTGGGGGATGGTCATACCATAATTCCTTTTCCCCTCTGTGTATGAATATTTAATACTTGAAGTTTTCTTTATTATTATTTTTGGAGATATTTTTGCTATAGGGCGCATGCGCTCGCCAGAAAGACAGAGACAGAGAGACAGAAAGCGAGAAGTCACCCTCCAGGGGGGATGGCCACGCCGCAATCCCTTCTCCTCCGTTCTCCTCTAGGGATCTTGGGCACGCACGCACACTCGCCACCAGGTCTGGGACTTTAACTGTGGTCGACTACATGGGAGTCCAGCAACGTAGCCATTATGCCATCTGCTGGTCCCAGTACGTGAAGTTTTCAAGTGTTAGTGACATGGCCAAAGAAATATATCCATTGAAAATTGATGGGAATTGAAAATAATTGAATCAGTACCGTTATACTGCCAAAGATTGAGATTTGAGATATGTATAAGCATGTGCCTGGCATATTTTCAAGTCGCTAGTCCAGGACTTGAATTGTGTCCTTGGCCACATGGGATCTAGTCAATTTATACACCATGCCAGTAGCTGGACCATAACCTGATTTTTACATTCTGAATATCAAACATGATAATTCAGAACAATGAAAAACCACATCATTCCTTTGCCAAAAGAAAAGCTTCATATGTAGATATTTCTCAATACTGTTTTAAAGGTTTAGGTAGTCCTTTTCATAGTCACCAGAATAAGTGGCCAATATGTCAATATGATTTAAAATATTCTAATAAAAATGCAAACCCAAAATTGACATCAATGACTTTGGATAAAACTTAATAAACACATTGGAAGAAAAAGAAAATCTTTATACAAAACTTCATACATAGAAATAGGAACTTCATACAAGTACAATATTGAAAGCTTCAGAAGTCTAGGAGAAATTAGTTATTCCAGAAATGAATTTTGATTTAAATGTAAGCTCGAGGTAGTTATGAAAAACATTAGGGGAAATTGGAAAGACCTTGTTAAAATAATTGAGCTTACAGAAGCAGTGATAAGAATGTAAATCTGAAAATTGCTTCTGCATCACATAGCTAGCTAAATAATCCTAGAAGTGGAATCATTTTTCTTTCTCTCAAAGCCAAATTGGAATTTTAATAGGTGCAAAGAAAAGTGGTTCAGAAATCAAAAGCACCTGGATTTTCATCTCTTGCGAGACACCTTAACACAGATGTAAAAGATTAACATTTTATCTATTAAGTGTCTGAAAGTGGAGATAAATGCCAGTTTTGGGGTTTTTAAAATAATCTATTATCAACCTTGAATACATTTCAATATTTTGAGTAAAGAACAATATTCTAAACTTTTTTCTCTTTGAACACCATCTTGATTTGTAATGTCATTATGTATTTATTTCTCCATACTTTCCGTCCTTGTGTTTTAAGGTGGACTTTTCCCTCCAGATGTTTGTAATTTTGATAAACCTACAATATTCTTTGGCAATATAACCAAATGATCCAATTATTTTAAATTTTAATCAATTTTCAAGAGATAAATATTTTTGCCCCTGTCAGTCTTAAAAACTTCCAGTATTAAACACAAATACACAAATAATACACACATATACTCATGGAAAAAAAAATCAAAGCATTTGATATCTCATTGCTTGACTTCCTCTATTTTTTTGACCATGAAATTTGCAACATGCTGATACTGGAGGCCTATTCAGAGTAACTTGTGGGGGCTTTAGGGACTGTCCCATAAAAGTAGCACCAACATTTGTCAAATATTCCATAAGTAATGAGTGTGTTATTTTCTCTCTGGAAAAGTGATTCACTGGAGAAGTAGACAATTTTAGGTGTCATTTGGCTTCTGAACCTTCCACATGGCTGTGGAAAATTCAAGGTTTATATGATTTTTGGTTCCACTGTATCATCCTAAAAATAGCCTACAAAGGAAGAATGAGAGGAAAGGAATCAAAGAGAAACTAGAGAGGCAGGACATTTAAGGGACACAGACATGGAGGACTGTCTGTTGATGATAATGTGTATGATATCTTCAACTGTGCTAATGTGAAGTGTATTCATGTTGGGTACTTCATTTTATAAGCTATGGTGATGTACAGTGATTGAATGTATAAAATACATTAAAATAAGAAAAATAAGAACAGAAACTCCTAGAAACACTGAGCTGTACCCCATGCTGGGTATAACAAGAATTTTTCAGATTAAAATATGATACATGTGAAGTATTTTCTAAGAATGAATAAATAGCCATGAAAAATTCTTGGATGACTCCTCAATCTCCCTCTTAGTGGATTGGCGTCAAGGCTGTGGATATGTGATGGGAAAAGAGAGGAGGCAGCAGAAATCTTCATGAAATGCTGAGTAAGGTTCAGTTCTTTCAAGCTTGCATGGATCTGAGATAAATCATATTAATAGATGCTTTTTTTCCCTTTACAAAGCAATTTACGTTGGAGTGAGCTTTAATCAATTGGTAAATTGATAATTTACTTCACTGTATCTTTCAATAATTGTACTTTTTATGCCCTCCACACATCGTTCACTTGTGTATATCAGACGGGCACGTGCACATACTTGCTTTCTCTTACACAAAGTTTCAGTGGTGTTAGTGGAGGCAGTAGTTCAGCAAACGAAGAGCTCTATGACTCAAGATTCTAGAATTTCTAAGGAGGGAATGTCATTTAACATACCGATTTAAAAAAATAACTTTTTTATTATTTCTTTCATATTTAGTGTGAATTTTCCCACTTCTTTGTAGAGACTATTATATATATTTTAAGCCACGTAACCTTTATCCTGGCAATTGATTTCAATTATACACTGCTTTGTATTGTAATATTATACTATGTAGACAGCAGATTAGTAATTATTCAGGCTTTCTTTATGCTCTTTATAGATTCATGGATTATACTAGCCCTAACACATATTAGCTGTATAAATGACCAGTCAAGCTTGTAAAATGCCTTTCCCTATGCATGAAATAGGATTTATAATTTCTTCTTTATTGTATTGTGGGATATCCAGAATAAAATATATAAAATGCCAAATAATTACTAAAAACTAATTTGATTATGCAGCTATCCCTTCACGCTGTCCATAAATGACCAGTTTTACTAATTTGTCTTTCAAACCAAGAGTAAGAAAAATAGAAGTGGTCCATATTGCCTGCTTTCTTACTTCTTTGGTCATATTTTGCTTGGAAAAATTAACCTATTAACCCATATTCTGCTTACTCAAAAGTAATTTCAGAAAATTAAAATAAGTTCGCTGAATCTTAACAGTTCTCTTTCCCTCATGTGCTTTTTGTTTAACTTCGTATAGGCTTCTTTTTGAAGAGAGTAGAAACTAGACTGTGCGTGTGTTTTATATCCATGCAGAAGACATAGCAGTATCCTTACAACGGCTTAAAATAGAGGTTCAAATTCCCAGCATTACTTATTATTCAATCTCCTGGATAGGGGCATGTAAATGGTTAACTTATGTCTTACAGTAGAATATCACAGGATTCTAAAAATATTACATAATTCCGAAGAAAGGCAAGGTTCTCCAAATTTATCAAAAATTCACCAGAGACATCGTGAGCAGAATTTTCTAAAGAACAACAAAGCTTGGGCATTCCACCAACAGTGAGGGACCTAGAAGCAATTCTGAAGCCACCAACAGGCAGCCTATGGTATTAAACCAAGTCCCAGCTGCTTCTACTTCAAGAACTCTTCCCTCCTTCGCCATTCAGGTCTTGTGATTGCTACTGACGCAAAGAAGGAGGGACAGGAGATAGAGTTTTGGTTAAACTGATTGTAAGGATGCCGTCTATATTTAAAATTATTATAATGTACTTTTATACTTTTTGTAATAGCATTTCTTTTCACAAGAAAACACTTAAAACAAATGCTTTCTCCCCAGAAGTCTTTACTTTAACAATGAAACAAGCTGCCCATTAGCTACTTAATTTGCATGTATATATATTCATAAACAGGTACATACACAATAGAAATGTTATCTATTATAACAATAGGATAAACAACTGTCTTTATCAATCAATTCATTTAGGATAATTTTACTAGTCAGCAGTAACAAGCTAAATTTCTATTGGAAGAGCATATTTATCTATGGACGCTTCAATCTAACTCTTGTGCCAAACCAGACAACATTCCCCATGAAATTTTCCCAAAGAAAAACTAAAATGTGGACTTCAGCAGCTTTTTGGCCTCTTAGGTACAGAATGCATTAATAAACTTCCAAAAGGATCAACAAACTACCATAAGACTATTTACTTACTCTGATTTCTACAATAGAAAAATCCTCAAAATGCCTTCAAGTACCCTATTTCATTAGAAGTACTTCTAAACCAGGGACACTAATGATAGCTGATAGCCTGAGATTTGTGCTGGCTCTGTAACCTAATCCTTAAGAGAGCCATACCCCACGTGGCATCCTGGCTCCAGCTCTTTGAAAACAAACCAACTGTGTGTATACACATTCCTTAAACCCCAACAGGATGGGAGAAACAGAAGAGGAGGGACTGAGGTGTGACCACGCCCCACTGGAGGGTGCTTTGGCCCTTTCCCTCTCCATGTCTCCATGCATTTCTATGAGGAGTACATGTGCCCTCTAGAAATTAAAAAACAAGTCTGAGGTTTGTTAAAAATGTTGGACAGGATCTCATAAATCTCTTTTTAATAAATGACAAAGATCTCTTTTCTGAGTTTAATATAGTTGGCAGAGACCAGGTCACCTGTCTATCATCAATCTGTACTTACAAACCCAAATTTATTTGGTAGTTATTACCACAAATACATCTATATCTATTTTTTGAGCGTTTATTTTCTATAGTTCCACACATGATAATGCTTCTTAATGATTACTTATTCGAGACCAAACTAGAATAATTATTGAAGGATTTTAGGCAGTCAATAACATCTGAGAAAATTAGTGAAGGCTTTAAATCATTCTTTGAGGCTGGATGTATAGATTTTTGTTGCCACAGTCATTGACTATCAATTATTAAATATCTAAATCTGAATCAAATATCACTTACAAATCTCTTTTTTAATTATTATTAGAGGGTGTGTGTGCTCACCACAGAGACAGAGAGACAGAAACTGAGACATCCCTACCTTTCCCCTTCCCCCAGGAGGGATGGCCATGCTGCAATCCTTTGTCCTCCATTATCCTCTTGGGATTTTTGACACACACATACTTGCCCAGCGTGAGTTTAGGCCGCTGAGTCCAGGACTCGAACAGCAGTCCACTACATGGAAGTCCAGCAATGCAAATATTATGCCATCGGTCACCCCAAATGTCTCCTATACATGCACTTAATAAAGTACATAGAAATTCTATTTCAGTTTACTCATCTTAAAAATGTGAGTAAAAATTACCTATTGTATATTGTTGTAAGTATTTAAGGAGATAATCCACTCAGAATAGTTAACTGTAATTTTGTAGGTATTCATTAAATATTAATAATTGTTATTGTTAAAAGAAGGAAGTTCAGAACTTCTGACTTATTTACAAGTCTTCCTCAGATTAACGCTATTTCTTCAACATCCCATTCTAGTCGAATTGCCTCTATAATTAATTCAAATCCTTTCTAACACTGTAATGGAAAATGCCAGTAAATGTTTAAAGTACTTTATATGTTTCTTCTTTTATCTGATCTCTTTTTTTAGTCCTAGAACAAAGGCTATTTAAATAATTGTCTACAAAACCCTAGAATAGATGTCCTTTAAAATCAGCAATCTTATGAAGACCATAGTTAAGTTCCTAATACTTCTATCCAGAATTCTGGTTATGTTGGCAAAAATTCCCAAAGAGCACAGTTTTGCTAATAAGAAAAAGTGAAAATATGTCTATGCTTTATGTATCAGGGACCTAAATAATGAAGAGAACAAATTGTAATGCTCATGCTATGAAAGGAAGAAAGCAGTGAATCCAAGGTACTAACCAACTGAACAAAATATAAACTGCAATAGTCTTTAATTTTTCACACATACTCTTACACACACAAACACACATACACATGTATATATACACACACAAATAGAAGCAATATAACAGATAGTTTTCCATATCCACATTAGCTTTACTTTAGTCACATTACCATTTTTAAACATAATTATATTTACTATTTCTACAATATAAAATATAGTCACAGAAACAGATTCAATCAACAAACAGACTGATTGTAGCATTCTGTGTGTCATAAGCCAGATATTTATATGAACATTTTGTAAATAATGGTTGACAAGTAGTGTGGCGCATATACTCCATGGAATACTATTCAGCCATAAAAAATAACAAGGACCTGGAATTTGATAGTAAGTGGACAAATATGGGAGATTTGTTGCTGAGTGAAGCAAGTCAGGCTATGATAGAGAGACATTGTATGTCTCTACTTAACACATACCTACTGTCCACACTCTGTGATAGAGACTGAAAGGACTGGAGAACATAAAGGCATTGAAAATTGTTATGGACACTAGAGACAAAGTGGAAGGAAAGTGAGGGAGGGGAAAAGCATAAGAAAGGAAATCTGTGGAAAAAAATAGAGGAGTAAGATATTTGTGGTACACAGATATGGTTTACTGTCTGTTGATGAAGATGTGTATAGTATTATCAACTAGGCTAGACTAAGGTATAACAAAAAATGTCTTCTAAAGAAAAACATAATAGAGGATAAATTAAGCTCAATTTTCTTCACTGTACTTAGAAACCAAATAATATAGGGTGTGTTGCTAACTGAAATATAAATTGCATGAATTTATGTGCTGACATGATCCTATAATTTTTAAAATTTAGTTTCTAATAGATATTTATTGCAGTACATACAATATTTTATACTTTAAAGACTTTATCCTAAAATTGGCATTGTATATTATTTTTATTCTCTTTTTCTGTCCCTTTTCCATCTATCTCATCTTTTTTTCTCTGTAACTCTGTCTCACAGTGCTAGAGCCATCCGTGTTATAATAGCAACACATCCCAGGTGTTATGCAGACATAGAAGTAAAGAACTCAGCAGTTCTTGGTAATATCAGGGAAAGCATCATAGAACTAAAAATCTAGATTTGAAGAAACAGTAGAAGTCTGTCAAATATACAAGATTTTATTATAGTCAAAACCAAAAGGGACCATGTATGTAAAAGCAAATTGATATGAAAAAATTTGGCCTATGGCGGGATTTCCCTATGACTGTTGTGTAGACAATGTAGAATCTTATCTATCCAAATAAAAAACTTTTTGTTGTACATACAGAGTTGTTACTGAATAGTTTTAAAAGAGAGGATAACAAGATAAGGATTAGAGGGAATAGGTGAATCAGAAGGTAGGATACCAATAGCATCTCTTTATATGTCTGTACAGGGAATTACATGAGCTAATACTTATGAAGTACTTATAAAAAACCTTTACACATAATGAATTGTGCCAATTGTGCCAGAATTTAATAAATAAATAAATATTTTCTATTATATTTTAACCATTGCCAGAGAAACAATCTTACCCTCTGCATATTATTTATTTTTCCTCTAGCTATGTATCAAGTTACCTATACAATATTATGTAGACTTTTTGTAAGCACTCATTTTTAATATGATGTCTCATCTCTGTTTTTTTTTTTTTTTTTTTTTTTTTGAGAGGTTTTTGCTATAGGGTGCATGCGCTCGCCAGAAAGCCAGAGAGAGACAGAGAAACAGAAAGCTAGAAATCACACCCCAGGGGGGATGGCCACGCCACAATCCCTTCTCTTCCATTCTCCTCCAGGGATCTTGGGCATGCACGCACTCGCGCCCAGCATGAGTTTTAAGCCACCGGGTCCAGGACTCGAACTGTGGTTGACTATATGGGAGTCCAGCGACATAGCCATTATACTAACTGCTGGTCCCCCTTGCCTCTGTTTTTAATAGTACAAAGCCTCTTTTTCTAGAATGGTTATCCAATTGACTTTTTTGGAAAAAAATGAATGTCAGCTTTTACAGGTCTGAGAAGAGTAGCTGCTTGAATACACAGGATTAGAAATTGGGAGCATGAGGTCTGATATCTATAAAGACCTTCAAAGGCTGGACAGTGGCACAGCAATAAAATGCAATGTTCTGCTGGCAGTCCCACATTGGAAGGTACCTGGTTCATGTCTGGAAACCTCCCTGAGTATGCCTAGCATGTGGGTGCCCATGATCCCAGGTTGGCTGAAGCTAGGCTAGATCCTAACATTGGAACCCTGTTGGGGGTTCTGTCGCTCTGTCCCCTCCTCTCAATGTTTCTCTTTCTCATAGAATAAAAAAGTAAATTTAAGAAAAAAAAGACTTTTAACTCATTCCTGTCTCGTGTCCAAAATACTAAACAGTTTCACTTTTGAACTTTTCTGGTTTTGTGCAGTGTGTAATGGCATGTATTGTGATGGTCTTCACTGTAAAATGTACTTAGGTCTTAACTTATCTCATATATTGGGTCATTTACACTGTCCATATATTTCTTTTTAAAGACAATTTCCCGGGACCAGCAGTTGGTGTAATGGCTATATCATTGGACTCCCATAGTCGACCGCAGTTCGAGTCCCAGACCCAGTGGCTTAAACTCGTGCTAGGCACGTGTGCGTGTGTGCCCAAGATCCTGAGAGGAAACTGAAGGAGAAGGGATTGTGGCATGGTCATCCCCCCTGGGGAGAGAATGATTTCTTGTTTTCTGTCTTTCTATCTCTTTGTCTCTCTCTGTTTTTCTGGCAAGCATATGCACCCTTATAGCAAAAACCTCTCCAAAAAAAGAAAGAAAGAAGAAAGAAAGAAAGAAAGAAAGAAAGAAAGAAAGAGAAAGAAAGAAAGAAAGAAAGAAAGAAAGAAAGAGAAAATTTCCTTATTTTATTATGTTTTTTTAATACATTTAATCACTATATATCATACAGTATGCAAAATGAATGTACATTATACATATATTTCCCATTTTAGCCTTTAAAATCTTCTGATAAACATTAATTAGCTATCACCTTCTGTTCTATTCTCCTTTTCCTCATCAGTTTATACATTAAAAATTAATTTGCTTTCAGTTTAATGAGGTCTCAGAAAGAGGTAGAGATAAATGAGCATTAGTTACCTTGTTAAACCAGAATCCTCTATTTGCTTTATTCAGGTAAAGAAACTGAGTTTACAAGAAGTTAAATAACTTGTCATTTACACAATTGATAATCGGCCATGGGCAAAATTAATTCTAGATATAGCCACCTCCGCAGCAATTTTCTCTATCCCACGATTCTTTGAACAATACAAACATGCCATTTTGATGAGATAAAAACAAAGTGATCATATCTAGGACATGGATCTATAACCTGAAACAATTGAGTACAGCCCTTGAATCAACAAAGTACATGGGCCAATAGAATTTGAGGCAATTGTGATAAAAAGTAAATACAATGCCTACGCTCCTCAGAACTTTAATTCTGTAATTTTCTCTCTCCTTGAATTTTTCTTCACTTACTGTTAAAAAATAATTGTAAAATCCTGCTAAGATCTCCAAAGACAAACCAAAAGCGCACTCGTGCTGACAGCAGTAAGAATGGTAATGTATCATCTCGGCATGGCACTGCTTGGAACTATTTCAGTAAACAGGATAAAGCTATGTTGAACTACAAGAGCTGGTGCCCTCCTATCACCTTTATAGGAGCCATACAGTGATTATGAGAAGCAGGGACATAAAACCACCTTTACAATCATAAAAGATTTGGCATCATTTGAAGCTGGACTATGGAGAAGGCTCAGAGAGAGAGATTTTTGTCCTTTTTCTCTTTAGTAAAGCCCTTCAGCAAGTGATAGTGCAGGAAAAAGTACAAGAAGGAGTTCTGGGTTTGAGAGTCTCATTTCAGCAGCTGCAATGTTAAATGGATAATTGTCCACATAAACAACTCAAATATATCTGTTTACTTTACATGTACTCATGGAAAAAAAAAAAAAAAAGGCTTGCATCATAAAATTCTAAAACCCACAAGGTTTAGCTCTTCTGTCACATCTCAGTGCATTTAATATCCTTCTGCTATATTATTTACGACTGCACAAAGAAAGTAGTTATTTCCTATTATCTGTTCAATAAATACATAGAGAAATGGAGGCTGCAGAGATACAATTTGTTAATGAAATAGCCCAGAGAATCTTCACGGTATCTAGTCTCGGAAGCTTGCGCAACATCTATTAAAGCTTGCTTCAGTTCTAAAGAGTAACTCCAATTTTCACACATTGATGAGTTCTACTCTGACGGTTGAGGCATGCTTTCTGAGTAGATTATGGTAACATGAGTAATGCATGCTGTGCTATAACACATATCCAACCATACGAGCGCATTTCTCTTCTTGTTCAACATCTTGCTATGACTGGAAAGACTGTTGCATTTCAGAAATGAGATGGATATGGAACTTTCCATTCATGGGATTACTTTCAAGACGAAGAGAAACACCTCCCCTGTCGCAGGTCTTAACCAGCTACCGCGAGACTATGTGCACTTGCTACAAGTTGCAGGGAACCGGTAAGCTAGGCACAGGGGTAGATAGGTACTCAGCTGTTCTTACATGTGTGAAAATCCAGATGACTAACTTATGTATCATAGCACATTGTTTTATGTTTTTCCAGAGACTCATCAAATTTAGATCAAGAGTTTAACATGATTAAATTCCATCAATTCATTTAAAATAAGTGTTCTTGAAATCATTGCTTGATTCTCTCTGCATCCTTTATTTCAGATATCCAGAAACATCAGAAGCCAGAAATGTTTTAGTCTTGAGGCAGAAAACTTGAGGGATGTTTCGAGCCTATTAATCACCAGGACCTACTCCAATTCTGTCTGGGAGGAAGATTAGTGCTTTTCATTGTGAGAGTTTGGGTCTCCTTATTTTCTAGAATCATTGTCAATTTGAAAAGGAAAACTAAGTTTATAAAATATGATTGTTTGAAGTGCATGTGTGTGTATATATTTTTTTTCTGATTTTAATAGTTACTTCTCTTCTATGATTTATGATTTAATATTTGTATCCACCTTTGTGTAATTTTCACTTTCTATTACTTTTATTAATGTGAAAGTTATCCTGTGATAATAGAATGTTCTGAAAGGTAACGTGTTACACTACCAATCTAAAAAGTGCTATAAATATTCTCTATTTCTCTGCTTTATCCAACTCCTAGATTTATCTTTTTTCCTCTTTTCCTTGTCTCTAGCTATCCTAGATTATTTTTCATGCTTCACTATATTTTTTGAGAAACCACATCTTAAAAAATAGAAGAAACAGAAAAGAAAGAAAAAGAATTAAGGTTTTACCATCGCTTCATTGAGATTTAAGAAAAAGAAATCTCTATTTCTGGGTTAAAGCTATGCCACCTACTTCATTTCTTTTATTGCAATTTGCCTACTTTTTTGCTTGGCCTTTTATTTAGTCACTTTCTCATGAAATTTTCAGGTAAGAAAGGATGTCATAGCAACATAGTAAGGGCCACAAGGAAAACAAAAAACAAAGCAAAACAAAAAAAACAAAAACAAGAAACAGTAAGAAAATGAATTTATGTCTGGTTTAACTTGTATATATTTTCAATTGAATGTAAAAACAAATACTGGAGCTGAAGGAGAGAGAAAATATTTAGAAGTATAGATGTCAATTTTTGGAGAAAAAGTTCTAAATACACAGGCAGATTTTTGTAGAAAAGGGTTTTGAGAAATATGGCATTTATTTTTAATGAAGGACATGCCTTCATAAAACTAGATTATTTTTCACAGTGTAGCTAAATTTTATAATGGTAGGAAAAACCATTCCTAATGATTTATGTAGAATATTATTTTTATCAACAATGTGACAAAAATAATGTGTGTAGTACCCAATTTGTTTGTTTCACTGGCTTCTAAACATTGCTTTTTTGTCTTCAAATTTTTTTAAAAAATTAAAAACTTAATTTAATTCATCAAATTTTTTTTTGAGAGGTTTTCACTATAGGGCGCGTGCGCTCGCCAGACAGACAGAGAGAGACATAGAGACAGAAAGCGAGAAATCACCCCCCAGGGAGGATGGTCACGCCGCAATCACTTCTCCTCCATTCTCCTCTCGGGATCTTGGGCACGCACACACACACGCCCGGCGTGAGTTTTAAGCCACCGGGTCCAGGACGCGAACTGCGGTCAACTACGTGGGAGTCCAGCGACATAGCCATTATGCTAACTGCTGTTTCCCCATCAAATATTTTTGAATATTTTCTATGAGCATGGTAGAAAATGGTAATTAAAAGCTTACAACAAAGACTAAACCATTGTCGAAAACAATAGTTTTAAGAAAAAACTCATTGTTGGGTTTAAGAAAAGAACATAGTTGACTACCAATAAATAAAGCATGGTTATGACAGATCTCTAAATTTTGTAAGGCAATGTGACATTCAATGGAGTAGGTGACATTGATAGAGACCATAAAGCAACATAGGCATTATCATTCTAAGAGAAGGGACAAAAGTTCTTGGTGGAGGAACCAACAAAAGAAAGTCATTAATGCAGGAAACAGTAAAAGTTACCACTTACTGTGGGCCTACCATATTGTAACCATTTTAATTGTATATCAACAGATCCTCAAACAGGTTCACATAAAGCCATTTGTATCCTCATGTTAAGACTATTGCCTCCCTTACAGATCTTAAAAACCTTCTTAAAGGTTGGGACCAGCAGATGGTGTAATGGTTATATTGCTGGACTCCCATGTAGTCGACCATGGTTCTAGTCCCAGGCCTGGTGGCTTAAAACTCCCAAGAAGAGAAAGGAGGAGAAGGGATTGTGGTGTTGCCATCTTCCCTGAGGGTGATTTCTCACTTTATGTCTCTCTCCCTCTACAAGGAGCCCATGTGTCCTATAACAAAAACCTGTTTAAAAAAACAACAAAAAGCTTTGTCAAAGGTATAATGTTGAGACCTTGATCATCAAGTCAAAGTTCAGTTAGCAATAATGAAGTTTATTACTAAGAGTTTATAAATACTACAACTCCACAGGATGCCTCCAAGGAAACCTGAACTGTGCTTGGCACAGACAAGTTTGGTTTCATTGAGCAGAGTATCGGTATTTAAGGATTGAAATCTAGGAAGGAAATATTTGGAGGATTGAAGAAAATCTGAGAAATCTTTAGACTCTGTAAAGTCACTGAAGATTTTGAGCACAAAAATGCAGATGTTTCTCTGCTTTGAGAAGTATAAGTTAATGGCTGAGTATAAAAGAGAGAAGCATAAAAGAGGTGAGGACCCAGTGATTACGGTGCTTTGCTTCATGGGCTGGGTGGGAAGTGAACCCAGGTTCAATTTCTGGTACAAACTAAAGGCTGGGCATGGTGGACTGTTTCTGTAACACAGTTGGAAAGCTGATGCAAAAGGAACACACCATAGGGAAACCCTGTCTTAAAAAAGAAATAAAGGGACCAAGAGATGGCAGAATGGTTTCGTTCTTGCACTCCCATGTAGTTGACTATGGTTTGAATCCCAGACCTGGTAGCTTAAACTCATGCCAGGCAAGTGTGTTCATGCTCAAGATTCTAAGAGGAGGTTGGAGGAGAAGGGATTGAGCCATTGGCCATCCCCTCAGGGGGTGATTTCTTGCTATCTAGCTGTCTTTCTCTGTCTCTGGCAAGCACACACACTCTATGGTAAAAATCTCTCAAATAAATAAATAAAAATAAGGGAAAAAAAGACTTTACCATTGCTTCATTGAAAAGAAAAAATCCCTTGTGAACCAGCAGTTAGCGTAATGGCTATGTCGTTGGACTCCCACGTAGTCGACCGCGGTTCACGTCCCAGACCCGGTGACTTAAAACTCACGCCGGGCGCGTGTGCGTGCGTGCCCAAGATCCCGAGAGGAGAATGGAGGAGAAGGGATTGCGGCATAACCATCCACCCTGGGGGGTGATTTCTCGCTTTCTGTCTCTCTGTCTCTCTCCGTCTGGCGAGCGCACGCGCCCTATAGCGAAAAACCTCTCAAAATAAAAAAAAGAAGAAGAAGAAAAAAAAAAATCCCTATCTATTGCTGGGTTAAAGTTATGCCACCTATTTAATTCTTTTGCAGTTTTCCTACCTTTTTCCGTGACCTTCTGTCTAGTCACTTTCTCACGAAGTTTTCAGGTAAGAAAGGATGTCATAGAAACATAGTAAGGGCCACAAAAGTGAAAACCGAAAGTGAATTTATGTATGGTTTAACTTGGACACATTTTCAACTAAATAGTTTGAATGTACAGCCTCATAATTTTCATACTCTTGAAAAAGACACTTGTAAAATTATTTTCTTGCTACTTTGCAAAGCTCTGGTTCAGAAAATTACTACCCTTTTGATGTGAAGGCTGATGTAACTAATTATAGCTAGGAAGACACAATTCTTCCTTTAATAATAATGAAATAGCAATCTTTCACCTAGAATAGAACAGTGTCTGGATTTGAAGCATGAAAGATTAAATCAGTAAGCTTTGAAATTCTATTATATTCAGAGAGACAATGTCTCCAAGGACAATAATATTGACAATAGAAGAAGGTTTCTTCAAGAGCATTTCAACCTATTAGCAGACTGTGGTGCAGTGAAAACAATGTCGCACTGAAGACAAGAGACAAGTATTCCTATCTTCTATCCAGGCTTTCTGAACAATCAGCTGAGTACCAAGGTCAAATTAGTCATCCTCTCTAGTTTAACAACATTGCAATGACTAGTTTCAGCCAATTAACAGTAGAGGGAGAGAAGAAGAAACCAAAAGGGAAGGATGAAGAGAAAAAGAATAGGAGGAAAGGATAGGAAAGGAGAGAAGGAAGGAGGAAAGAGACAGGGAAAGAAGAAGAAAAATGTGTGTGAGGGGGATATACTGATTTCAGTGTGCTGCCATTTTAACTACTATCAGAAAAAGGAGAAGGAGGTGGATACTGGTAGCACAATGGTAAACATGATGCCTTGAGGGGCAAGTCCATGTGGGTTCAAGTACAGAGACCTTCCTGAGTACGCCAGGCAGATGTGTGTTCATGATCCAGAGCTAGGTGGCGGCTTGGGATGAATCACAGTGTCAGTTCCCCATTGAGGGTGCTCTGTCTCTCTCTTTCTCTTTTGCATGAAAAAAAATGAATAGGTGAACTTTAAAAAAAGAATGAGTGTTTGTTAAAACACAGATCGATGGGCTGCACCCCAGAGTTCTGATATATCTCTCTGGTGTAGACATGTGAGGTTCAATTTCTAACTACTTCACAGGTAACGTCAATGTTGCTAGTCTGGTGATCACACTTTGAGGACATTGCTATAGTTCTCCATCTACATGGGATCTTATTTAAAAAAAAAATGAGACAAAATTTAGTTGAGTTTACTCTGCACATTATTAAGAAAAGCAAGTCCATAACCATCTTTTTGAAGGTCTTTACTTCTTTCTTTCTTCCTTTCCCTTCCTTCCTTCCTTCCTTCCTTCCTTCCTTCCTTCCTTCCTTCCTTCCTTCCTTTCCTTCTTTTTCTTTCCTTTATTCTTCTTTCAAGAGAGAGAATGAGAGAGCCAGAGAAGGAGAGAGAAAAAGAGAGTCAGTATTGTAACTGAGTGGTTAAAAAATCTAAATTCCATATGGCCAAGCTTGGTTTGAATTCTAATCTCAGCTGCTTAAACCATGCTGGGCACCTGTGTATCCACATTCAAAATCTAGTAGGATGAAGAAATGAAAAAGAAAAGATTGCAATGTGTTCATACCCCATTGGTAGGGGTGTGCTATGTCCCCTTCTCTGTGTTTCTCTCTCTTTCTCTCTCTCTCTTTTTCTCTCTTTCCATTTCTCTGGGAAGTGCATGAGCCCTCTGGCAAGTAAAAAGAAAAAAAAAATAAAGAGGGAGTTTGGGATGGAGAGAGAGAATTTTTTTTTTTTTTTTTTTTTTTTTTTTGGACAGAGTCTCATCCTTAGAATCCTTGCTCCCAGCTTCCACTCCCAGCTTCGCAGTTATCTAAGATTACAGGAACATGCGTCCCACCAGCCACTTCAGGCATCCTACATCTTGCACCACTGTGGGTGGATAGAAAGGTCACTATCCTTTCTTTTTTGTTTAGAGATCTTTTTGCTATAGGGCACATGCACCCACCGGAGAGAGAGAGAGACAGAGAGACAGAAAGTAAGAAATCACCTCCAGGGGGGAATGGCCATGCCTCGATCCCTTCTTCATTCTCCTCTTGGGATCTTGGGCACACACCCACACACACGTGGTGTGAGTCTCAAGCCTCCAGGTCCAGGACTCAAACCATGGTTGGCCATGTGGGAATTCAGTGACATAACCATTATGCCATCTGCTGGTCCCAAGGTCATTACCCTTTCTATGAGCCGTATTATTTTGCATAAAACAGGATAACTTTCTGGAATCCATGTAGAATTTGTTAGAATCATTGTTACTTATATTTGTACTATGATTGAGCAGATGTATTTTATAGGTCATGGGAAGTGCAATATAAAATAAGAAATGAAAGCTCATGGGAATAGTGCACATTTACACTGATGAGGTAGAGACAGACTGGCCCAGAAGACCTATGATAAATAGGCATTCTCATTCATTGCTGCCACAGGTATAATTTAGTCTAGTTATTTCAGAATATCTTTTGGCCCTATGTGTCAAAAGCTTTATTAATACACCAGCTAAAGATACCATTGCAACCACAATTAATAACAACAGTAATTGAACATTTATTCTGTGCCAGACATTCGCCTATGTGCTTCACATGTGTTATAACATTTAATCCTCCCAATAGCCCGAAAGAAGAGAAAAGGATCCCACTGTGCTTTTTATTGGTCAGATCAATTTTTTAAATGTTAATCCCTTGTGTAGACATTATTTAAGAAAACAATGACACACAAAAGAAAGATAAGACTAGACATTCGAAATGAGAGTACCACGTACATTTTTTCACCCATCTAATGATACTGAGGAGGGCAAAACTAAATTTAATTCCTGCTGCTCTGAATCATCATCTTTGGAAATAGTTCTAAAACTTGGACTGTCCAAAGGAGGATGAGTAGTAGCAGGCAATTCCCCTAATCCTACTAAAATCAAAACTTTGTCCTTAACAGAATACTGAGAAACAATAATTACATTTATTTTTTAAAAAATTTTACTTTGGAGACTAAAGAAGATTTAAGATGATACGTTTAGAAAAAGTCATGTAGGGGGCAGCAGATGCCAGGGCAGTTATGTCGCTGGACTCCTGATATAACATGATGGACAGAGGTTTGAGTCACAGATCAGGTGGCTTGAGACTCACACCACGTGCGTGTGCGTGTGTGCTCAAGATCCCAAGAGGAAAATGGAGGAGAAGGGATTGCAGCATGGCCATCCTCCCTGGGGTGTGTGTGTGGGGGTGATTTCTTGCTTTTCCTCTCACTTTCTGTTCTCTCACTCTCTCTGGTGAGTGCATGCACCCTGAGGCAAAAACTTCTACCAAAGGGGGGGAAAAAAGAAGAAGAATAAATCATGTATACTATCAATATATTAGGCTGTTGGGGAAGTCATGATGTAGTTTTCTATGCAAAAATATGTCACAACTTTCCAACAACCCAATATAATGCCTTCTTTACTGAGTTTGGAAGGACAGATGTTTAATGATCTGATCTTTAACCTCTTAGATGTCTTCTTTCAGAAAAAAAAAAAAAAAATAGTGTTGCTATTTAGAAATACGATTCTGTTCTCTATGTCCAAAGATAATCAAATTGTTGTTTCATAATATATAGGGGTAAAACTAACTGTGTTTTCACAATTATAGGTAGTTTGATTATATTTGTCTAGTAATAAATCTCATGATACACTTTTCCTCAAATACTGCCATCTTTCTCCATATAAAGTAATTGTCTCATCTTTTCCTGCTAGAAGCTATGGAAATGTTATTGCCAAAAGACAGTTTTTCTTGTCATTTTGACTTGTAATATCCATCTCCCATCTTTCCTTTATAACAATTGTCTGCCAAACAAAGCACGATTTATTAGCAATAGAATGGCATCGCATCGTATGACATAGAGTGCAGGTAGCACAGTACAGTGTAAAGGCTGGGAACAAGACTGAGGTTCTCACCTCTGTTTTTAGTTCCATTTCTACCTCTGAACTGCTCTGCAACCTTGCCAGAGTTCACTTCCCATTTATATACTTCATTTTCCTCACATATAGGAAATGAGAATATTAGACTGGGAAACCTCTAAGAACTCATGGTTCATTCTGATAAACTGAATCTGGTTCTGGGATGGCTATAGGTAAAAAGGGAGTCCAGATAAGATACCAAAAGTGTTTCTAATTCAGAAATAAGCTTTTTTTTTTTTTTGAGGGGGAACTAGGAGGACACAAGGCTTATGTGCTCACCAGAGAGATACAGAGAGGAAAAGTGATAAATCACCCCCATGCAGGGGGATGGCCATGCCACAATCCCCTCTCCTCCACTCTCCTTTCAGGATTTAGGAACGCACATGCGCCTGGCATAATTTTCAAGCCTCCAGGCTGGGATTCAAACCATGGGAGTCCAGAACCTTGGCCATGATGCCACCTGCAGGCCCCCAGGAATAATCTTTTAAATACGGTTTGTATACAAGTCCTAACAAGAACCTTAGATTCTATATTAAAAATAAAATGAGTTGTTCTTATATTACCATTTCTTACATTCAAAAATTTCAACTGTACATAAAACATTTTTCATATCTCTTTTAATAGTGTACTCAATGAATTATTTAATATTATTTAAAATGTATGGATTGTGGAATAATTTGCACATTCCACCAACAAAATAATGTGGCTAGATAGGTGGTTTCAGAATTGGTTTGAACTTTTTGAGTGGGTTCACTAGTGATCTTGACTATTATGGGAGAATTAACTAGGTAAGTAGTTTTGTATATAATATATTGCCTATGTAAATACACCCTATATAATATACAAATATAACATATAAATGGGTAGATTATAGACAGAATCTCATAGCAATGTATAACAATACTAATTGGTCTGTAGTTTGTTGATTCATATTCTAACGAGTTCACTAAAGGTATTTAGAGATGGATATTGAAATTATACATGATTCCAGTAAGTATGCCTTCTGGTAAAGTGTAGTCAGCTGCTTGTCTGTTTCAGTTCTCCCTATTCTCTTACTCAGATAGTTATTATTGGGGTTATACACAATATAATGGCTTCACACATTGCTTTATTTGTGCTAATCATTTTAAGGTACACTCAACTTGTATCTCATGCTGTCTGTGAATCTTCATTTATGCAAATTTCACCTTTAAGTATATATCTCAAGCAAAAGTTTAGGAGGGATATCCAGTAAAAATATTGCTAGAATACTAAAGTTTCTAAGGTCCCCACTTATTATGTGTCTGAAGAAACCAGGCTGGCATGGAATTGGAAGCAACAAGGTGGCAGTTTTCATAGTATTTATTTATGAAGAGAGGAAGCAATTCCAAGATTAAATAAATTGGTAGAAATAATTCTAACATTTTATTAAGGTTAGAAACAAAAACACAAATCTTTAATGTCTGTAAAGCTTTTGAATGGTATGGCAAAAAAATAAATAAATAACATTGGTAAATGTGGCAGAAATTCACCATTCACCTGGTGACTAATTCTGCTTCATTTAGTTACTGAGTAGGTAATACCAGAGGTTGCAGTGTGTTGGTGTTTACTACTCAGAAGCAGATGCCTGTATCAGCCAAGCAGATTTTCTATGATCGCCCCTGGAAGTGAAAGAGAGGCATCTACATAACACAGGCGTGATTATAATACTGATACCTGCCTCAGAAGCTTGTTGTAAGAAAAGAACTGGATAATTTATGTAAACTATTTAGTATAGCAATTGATTGGTAGTATTATAGACATTTAGTTATTATTATGTTATTGTTTCATAGTTGTGTATAGTTGATAATTTTAAATGAAGATATTTCTTCATATTCTTATTTATCTATCTGAAAGTGCATTAAAACTTTTGTGGGTCCTAAAGACTTTGCCTTTATGGGCTTCCATCTGCCCTTAAACAATTAAAAAATATATTTCATGGGACTGGTAGGAGGCATGGTGATTCAAGTGCTGGATTTCCACATGGATGACCATGGTTCAAGTTCTGGACACAGCAGCTTGAAAATCATACTGGGCACGTGTGTGTTAGTGCCCAAAATCCTGAGAGGAGACTAGAAAAGAGGGACTGAAGCATGGCAATCCTCCTGGGGCGGGGGTGATTTCTCACTTTCTTTCTCTCTTTCTCTGTCTCTCTCCAGTGAGCAAACATGCCCTATGGCAAAACCCCAATTTTTAAAATTAAAACTATGCTGGTATGAATATATTAATATTAAATACTAATATTTTTATCTGACTTAAAATTTCACTTTTTTTTTGGAGAGGTTTTTTTGCTATAGGGCGCGTGCGCTCGCTAGACAGACAGAGAGAGACAGAGAGACAGAAAGCGAGAAATCACCCCCCAGGGGGGATGGCCACGCTGCAATCACTTCTCCTCCATTCTCCTCTCGGGATCTTGGGCACGCACGCACACCAGCCCAGTGTGAGGTTAAGCCACCGGGTCCGGGACTCAAACCGCGGTGGACTACGTGGGAGTCCAGCGACATAGCCATTACGCTAACTGCTGGTCCCTCACTTTCTTATTTTAAAAGTAAGCAAAATGTGGCTAGCAGATGTCATAATAGTTATGTTGCTGGACTCCTACATGACCAACTACAGTTCAAGTCATGGACTCGGTGGCTTGAGACACACCCTGCAGGTGTGCATGCGTGCCCAAAATTCTGAGAGGAGAATAGAGAAGAAGGGATTGTAATGTGGCCATCCCCCTGGGGGAGTGTGATTTCTCACTTTCTGTCTCTCTGTCCCTTTCTCTCTGGCGAGCACATATGCCCTCTAGCAAAGATCTCTCTCTAAAAAAAGTGTAAGCAAACTGTCTTCAGGGCTCCTGAAACTAACGAGGGTCACCGTCACTTTGTCTGCTATGCCTAAGGTGAACTTGATCTGTGAATGTCAGAATCTTAGAGGACTTAGAGAATACAGGGGAGAATTGATGTTAAGTTTCTAGATAATAAGGAACTTCACTTCAACTATAATTAGTTTATGTTTCCCTAAATTAATAATCATATTTTATAATGAACCAATTACTATAAAAACAACTTAGTCAAGAAAGAAAATGTAATTTTAGCATATGGTCACCACTCAGGAGGTTTTTTCCTCTGAGTAATATCCACAGTCACCATATATTTTATAGACAAACAATATGTTTCAGATCATCTTGCAATGAAAACAACATATACCAGTATTCTTAAATAGCAGTCCAAATGCTCTTAGTTTATTCTGCCAACTCAGCAATCAGAATGCAAATTCAGTGCTCAAGGATATAATACGAGTTTATGATCCATTGTTGTGGACATACCGTTTCATTCTTTCATCTATCTGCTGTGAGGACTTTAAAGTTTTAAATTTTCTTCTTTTTTTAGTGTTTTCTTGACTTGATGAGTTTCCTTTTCCACCTGCCCCTTATTTTAAGGACACAGCATAATGGAATTAAAAATGGTAAATGTCCTACTACCATGAACTACCATTCTAAGATTAGTCAATCTAGTGAACTGGATGGATTCCAAACTATTCTCAAAAATGGCAGTTTGTCAACCTAGCTGTGGTGGTGAGGCAGGGGGGTCACTGTTGTGTACTGCTAGAGCCATATGAGAGGTGCTAGGTTCAAATCCTGGGTGAACATAAACATGCAGGGTATACTCATGGGTACTCTAGTGATCCTGGCTGGCTGGAAGGCTGGTGTGGGGGGAGGTGGGATCACGGTGTGCTTCAAACGCACACCAGTGGCATGTGTGTGCATGCCCAAGATCACAGGAGGAGAATGAAAGAGAAGGGATGGAAGTGTGACTATCCCCCTGGGGGAAGAGTTCTCCTTTTTCCTCTCACTGGGAAGATTTGGTCCAAAGTATCTCTCTCCTTTTTTCCTTCTCTCTAAGAAAATAAATAAATAGAGAGTTCATCATGTATCATCAGGTACATTTTTATTAGGACCTGGTCTCATTGTCTCACTCAAAGACAATCCATATTTAGGTGGCTCTTTCTCTTTTGTCTTTTCTTTTTTTTTTCTTTCCCCTTAGAGTATTTGCCTTCACCAGGGAGAGAGAGAGAGAGAGAGAGAGAGAGAGAGAGAGAGAGAAACAGTGAGAGGAAAAGTGAGAAATCTTCCCAGTGAGAGAAAAAAAGAGAACTCTTCCCCCAGGGGGATAGTCACATTTCAATCCCTTCTCTTTCATTTTCCCCCTGTGATCTTGGGCATGTACACACATGCTGCTAGTGTGAGTTTGAAGCCAACGAATCTGGAATTCGAACCACGGTCAGCCATGTGGGAGTCCAGCAACATAACCACTCTGCCATCTTCTGGCCCTGGTGACTCTTGTTTTCTTAAAAATAAATTCGCTACAACCTAGATCACATATTCCTGGTAAGTTCTAGATTTTTATTTGCGTATCTCTATGCGTAAATCTCATAAATAGTTCTAATACATGCCAAAATAATAGCCTATTTCTACAATAAGGCAAGAAAATCATTCTAGCTCAACATTATGCTCACAAGATAAATCTTACAACTGGGACTTAAATGTTTCATGTCTTCAGCCCAAAATCTTAAATCCATACTTTGCCGGTAAGCATGGCCACACTCAACTTTGGAAACAGCAATTTTCTGTGGAAACTACCAAGACCTCTCTTCAAAAGAGCTAGAACAGGGAACCAGCAGTTAGCGTAATGGCTATGACACTGGACTCCCATGTAGTCTACTGCAGTTCGAGTACCGGACCCGGTGGCTTAAACTCACACCGGGTGTGTTTGCATGCATGCCCAAGATCCCAAGAGGAGAATGGAGGAGAAGGGATTGTGGCGTGGCCATCCCCCTCGGGGGCGATTTCTCGCTTTCTGTCTCTCTGTCTCTTGCTGTCTGTCTGGCGAGCGCATGCAACCTATAGCAAAAACCTCTCCAAAAAAAAAAAAAAAAATTAAAAAAATAAAGAGCTAGAACAGGACTTTGCCACTTTTCCTTCCTTACATCTCCTGCTTTCCAGAATGCAGGTATGGTGATATCTAGTGCTCACTTACCACTGTGACCATTAACTAGAAACCACACGTTGGATTCGGCAGAGAACTTGAAAGCCTGTGTCTCTGGTAAATATCCAAAGCACCTCTGGAATACTGACTTCATTTACTAGATAAATAAATTTCAGGTTTTTTTAACTTATTAATTAATTAATTAATTAATTTTATTCTGACCAGAGAGGGACAGAGTGAGAGAGAGAGAGAGAAACCACGCTGCCAGATCTGAGACTCAAACTACAGTCGACCATGTGGGAGTCCAATGCCCTCAACTACCATGTCACCTTCTGGCCCCACAAGTTAAATTTCTAAGCAGCGCTCAATTATTATTACCTTAAATGAGCAGGAAAATGTACCTTAATTTCTCTGTAGATTTTGCAAAAGTAGGCTTTGAGAGATACATTTTTCTTTTTGTTCTAACATATATTGTTTTAAATTAATTTAAAAAAATAAAGGCAAGCTAAAATCATTGTCCTCATCACAGAAAACTTTTTTGTGATTGGTTCCCAACACTTATTTTTAGAGATTATTAGAAAGAACACCGGAAACGTATGGTTGCCTGAGGAAGTACTCTTAATCATCTATCATCCAAAACACACTAAATATTCCATTTTAAATCATGACCCCATCAATCACTACATAGCTAGACAGAAAAGTACAAGTGGTCAGAAAATTTTTGTCAGTGGACTGTATATTTCATATTTCTGGTTGTTCTCAATGTGAAAACATATTCACATTTTGTTTTTAAAAAGCTTATTTCTTCTTCCAAAGTTTTATTCATCTATATCTTCCAAGAAAGAGGGAGAGAGAGAAAGAGAGAGAGAAGCACTCCCAGCAGAGCTTCCACATTGTAAACCACCCCCAGCCCCAGCCATCCAGGGGCTCCAGAGCTCACATGTGCCCCTGTCATGGACAGGGAGACCTCAGGATGTGAGCCTGCGACACTCCCCAGATGTGACCCTAGCACCACTAAATGTCTTGCCAATGCAGCTGGCCTATTTTTGTTTCAAAGCCATCATAGCATATAAATATTATTGAGATATTTTAGTTAAATTAATTCCCTTTTTGAAGATTGTTCCAATCTTACAGTGAAATTATCTATGGAGAAGATACCCTACATAGAAGCCCATGTAAGGAAAGAGACCTTTCTTGCTATGTATATACCTTTATTTAATATCTCAATTATGCAACTTTAGAAATACAGTGGTCAGTAGATGGCCTAATGGTTACACTGCTGGACTCCCACATAGTGGTCTGTGGTTCAAATCCTGGACCCTGTGGCTTAAAACTCACTCCAGGCACATGTATGTGCGTGCCCAAGATCCCGAGAGAATGGAGGAAAAGATGTTGCACTGTGGCCATATCTCCTGGGGGGTGACTTCTCACTTTCTGTCTCTCTGTATCTCTCTGTCTCTCTGGTGAGTGCATGTACCCTATAGCAAAAATCTCTCTAAAAAGAAAGAAAGGAAGAAATAAAGAAAGAAGGAAAAAGAAAGAAAGAAAAGAAAGAACAAACTTTGCTAGTTGTAGTGTTAAAATATAGCAGCTAAAATTGCTTAATCCAACATAGCAGTTACTAGTAATGTGTAACCCCTTAAATTTAAAATAACTACCATGAAGTAATATTAAAAATTCAATTCCTGGGCCAGCAGTAGGTGCAGTGAAGATGACTGGATCCAAAGTGACTTACTGAACAGTCTGAGTTCTGGACCCAGGCAAAAGGAGAAAGGAGGAGGGAACCAGCATTTAGCGTAATGGCTATGTCGCTGGACTCCCACGTAGTCGACCGTGGTTCGTGTCCCGGACCTGGTGGCTTAAAACTCACGCCGGGCGTGTGTGCGTGCGTGCCCAAGATCCCGAGAGGAGAATGGAGGAGAAGGGACTGCGGCGTGACCATCCCCCCTGGGGGGTGATTTCTCGCTTTCTGTCTCTATGTCTCTGTCTGTCTGTCTGGCGAGTGCACGCGCCCTATAGCGAAAAACCTCTCCAAGAAAAAAAAAAAACAAAAGGAGAAAGGAGGAGAAGGGATTGCAGTACGGCCATCCCCACTGGGGAGTGATTTTTTTTTTTTCTCTCTCTCCAATGAGTATATATACTCTATAGCAAAAACAAAAACAAACAAAAAATGTAACTCCTTTCTCACTTTAGCCTCTTTCTAAATGCTCAGTCGTCTCATGTCTCATGTGGTTAGTGGCTACTGTATTGAACAGAGCAGATATAAAATATTTCAAAAGCCATGGAAAATTCCACTGCATAGAGTTAAACTGGATTTTCATGTATCAACACATTTTGTAAAAGAACTAATTTAAAGATGTTTAGTTAGGGGCCATAAAGTGGCATGGAGTTTAAAGTGGCTGAATTCCACACAGCCGATTGTGAAGTCCGAGTCCTGACCCAGCTACTTGAAAATCTGCATGTGTGATTGTGCCCAAAGAGAATGTAGGAGAAGGGACTGCAGTGTGGTTATCCCCCACAGGGCATGATTTTCTCACTTTCCCATTTTTTTTTCTCTGTCTCTCTCCAGAAAGTGTATGTGCATTACAACAAAACTATAATAACTAAATGAATAAATGCATGTGTGTCAAACACAGTTTATTTTGTATACATTAACTTTTACTTAACAGAACAAACAAAATAAAAATAAAATAGTCTCAAAAGTATTTCAGTTGTAACACAGGAAACTTAAAAATTCATGAGAAATAATAGCCATTCATGAGTAGAAATGTTTAAAAAAATCAAGTTTCTGAAAAGTAATATTGATGTAGAAAATGATTAAAAACTAATCTGATTTGAAAATGTCAAATTTTCAAATTTTGAAAATATGTCAGAGCTTTCAACTAATAAAAAGAACAATGCAATCAGGTCTCCATTTCATATCAAAATTCAATTATTAAGAAATCAATAGAGGGGCCAGCAGTTAGCGTAATGGCTATGTCGCTGGACTCCCATGTAGTCAATTGCGGTTCGAGTCCCAGACCCAGTGGCTTAAACTCACGCCAGTCACATTTGCATGCATGCCCAAGATCCCAAGAGGAGAATGGAGGAGGCGGGATTGCAGCGTGGCCATCCCCCTGGGGGATGATTTCTTGCTTTCTGTCTCTCTGTCTCTGTCTGTCTGGCGAGCGCACGCGCCCTATAGCAGAAACCTCTCCAAAATAAAAAAAAAAGAAAGAAATCAATAGATAAAAAGAAAGAAATCAATAGATAAAGTTAGAAAATACTTGGTAAATGGATAAAAAGTTTAGTACATGGGCATTTATATTGTTCATTCTTGGCTATTTTAATTTTTTTAAATTGTTTTTTAAAGAATTATTTTATCTAACTTTATGTATTTATTTTAATTTGCCGAGAGAGAGAGAGAGAGAGAGAAAGTGAGAAAGCAAGCCTCCAGGTCTGGGTCTTGAACCACAGTCGGCTATGTGGGAGTCCAGTGCCCTTTACCACCAAGCCACCTGCTGGCCCCATCTTGGCTATTTTTATTGATGCTTCATTTCCAGGTCTGGCTCTGGCTTATTCTACCCTAGTCAATAGGGCTGAAGAGTGTGTCAAATGTTTGATTCTCCCTTACTCTGAGTATTTAAAAACTGTTTTTCTCAGTAACTATATATTGTACAAGACTGCATGTCCTGTAGTAAATTTAATAATAATGGTAAATAAAAATTAGATAAATGATTCTTAAAAAATATTGTCCCAAATTTATGGATGACTCCCACTTGGATAATTAAAATAGGTATGAAGAATTAATTCTTAGGAGCCATCAAGTGGTTTGGTGGTTAAGGGTTCTGGACTCCCACATGGCCAACCACGGTTCAAGTCCTAGACCTGGCAACTTGCTTTCTCACTGTTCCTCTCTTTCTCTTGCTCTGTCTCCTTCTGGTCAAAATAAAATAAATAAATAAATAAATAAATAAATAAAGTTAAATAAAAATAATTCTTAAAAAATTAATTCTTAGATCATTAGCTATAAACTAAGGAATCTTTCTCGAACAAGTAATTTGACATTCTCAAGTGATCATTCTATAGACCCATACTTAGCTCTGTTTTTTTTAAATGATGGATAATGTAAAAACTAATTATTAGCACTAAGTCTCAGGAGAATTATTTGAAATAGGAAAGCCATTTTGAAGAGAGCAAATTGAAAGAGACTTTTTTTTCTCTCTCTGCATGGTTCTAAGAATTAAACTTAATGAGATCCAGCACTTAGAATCTTTGTGAAAATTTGTAGGACAAAAGTCATAATTAGAAGTCTGACCTCAAACACTTCAGTGGGGAAAAGATGATGTGCAAAACACGGCTTTCCAAATTTGGAATCGTCAACCTCAAGTGAAACACTCAGTTTCTTAATACTGTACAGAAATGCAATCTTGACCCTGCCAAAAGGAGATTGAATGGCTATGTGGAAATTTTCCAGCAGTAAAAGGATATATGCCAACCTTTTCAACGTGTGAAAAACAGAAATTACATTTTCAGTACACACATTAGCAAAACGCTTGAATTGTTGTCGATTATATTTGAGTATTTAGTATTTAACTTCAAAAATTCCCATAAGCCCTTGCTGTGAAATTTCAGCCCAATCATCTGTGAACCTCTCTCTGAGGAATAGTTGATAGCCCTCTAGGTTGTTGGAATGTCTACAGCCATAAGGACAAGCCTGTACAGGAGTGCTTAAGAGCAGGGATTCTGGACTCAGGCTGCCTCTGTTACAGCTCCCTATATTTGGACTATGAGGTTGTATTACTTCAGCTACAAAAAGTGATAAAAATTGCCCTTAATTTATAGTTATTGTAAGGCATAGACTAGACAATACCTGTAAAAACCTCAGTACAGTTACTTATATACAGTAATTACTGAACACCTAATAATAACTAGCATTTGTATTATTGCTAATATTCAACTTACCTGTTTTTGATATTTTTTTCTGAAATATTCTTCCCTTTCTCTATCCCTATTCCTCTTGATAGTTGTTAAATAGTTCATGCAGAATTCATCACCATCAAGCCTTTATGAGAGTCCCAGATAGATTACATGTCCCTCTCAGGGCCCCCCGGAATTCCCTTGCATAACCTTATTAAACTCTTTGCATAGTAATGCAAATTACTATGTGTGTGTGTGTGTGTGTGTGTGTGTGTGTGTGAGCATGTGTGTATGTGTGAGTGACTACTCTATGACACATTCCTTCAAGGCAAAAAATGTGCATCATTAATCTTTGTATCCTTAACACTTTAGCAAGACCATGGTCCAGAATAGGTACTCAAATATTTGCTGAATAAATGAAAGAATAGAATCTTGATATTTTTTAATAGCTGCTGAAACAGAACATTGTAATGTTCTTGCACCTAAAGCTGAACTAAACTGATGTTTTATTGAGTTTGTTTCCTAGGCATCAATATGAATTCTTAGTGCTACATATTGAAAATCATTATCTACAAGTCAAGATAATTCCCCTTTATAAATAGAAGACTGCATATTTTTATCTAAATGAACATAAAAATCAACAAAAGAATGTAGTCAATGCCCAGAGTATTAGAATAAATTAAATTAGATGTAGGTTCTGACTTTGAAAGGTAGACTAAAAAATAAATAAACATAGATATGTGCAAATATATTTTATATATAATGTATATGCACGTATATACTGGTATGCATGCATGTTTGCGTGTATGTGTGTGTACATCAGTAAACGTAGACAATGTGAATATGCAATTATAGGTCAAGGTGTTTACCTACAATGTGTATTTTTCTTGCAAGTCTTCATCACATTAATGATTTTTTTAAAAAATTATTTTATTTAACTTTATTTATTTATTTATTATTTATCTTTTAATTTGACCAGAGAGAGAGAGAGAGAGAAAGAGAAAGTGAAAAAACAAACCATCGGGTTTGGGACTCAAACCACAGTCAGCCATGTGGGAGTCCAGCACCCTTAACCACCATACAACCTGCCGACCTCACATTAATAATTCTTTTAAAATTCTTTTATCCTAGAAATGGCTTTTAGACAAGTCCTACTTAATGTTTAGTATATTCCAAAATCATTCTAAGTTTCTTGATACAACCTGTGTATGTTCTTTCTGAATATTATGTTAGATGAAAATGTCTTTATAAATATGTATTTTCTAATCATACCTTTTTATTTTACATGGGATAATTATAATAACAATGAGTGGTTTTATAAATTAGACATAATGAGATAAATAAAATTAATTCCAAGAAGAAAAACAATAGAATTATTTAAACTATTGCATGTCCACTTAAAAAGGGTAAGCCAACATAATTTTTAAAGTTTACATATATGTCAATCATTGCTCTCAGAACCAATAAGCAAGCCAGAAAAGTATACAACTAACTTCTTGTATTCAATACTAACTCCATTTCTAAACCAGTAGTACTCAATCCTCTCTAGTATAATGAATATATATTTTATTCAGTCACATATTATTTTAATTATACATGGATAATAAATTCAAACAGATGATGTTAGAAAACATCTAAGAGGAATTTTTCCATTCTGCAGTAAGATAAAATAAACAAGAGTCCATTATTTACCAACTTGTTCAGTATATTATTTTATTTTTAAAAATTTTAGAGGTTTTTGCCTTAGAATGTGTATGCTTGCCATAGAGAGAGAGAGAGAGAGAGAGAGAGAGAGAGACAGAGATGGTGAGAGGGAAAGTGAGAAATCATCCTCCAGAGGATGGCCAGGCAACAATCCCATCTCCTCCACTCTCCTCCAGGGATCTTGGGCACACACAGAAATATACCTGAAATGATTTTCAAGCCACCAGGTCTGGGACTTGAACCATGGTCATCCATGTAAGAGTCCAGTAATATAACCACTATGCCATCTGCTGGTTCTACACTAAGAATGCTGTATTGAGGATGGCTTTTTACCTTGAGTAACTTCAATTAGGAATCTATTTTTATTTTAAATTTGTTGAGGGGTACATGTGATCATGAGGAAAGAAAGAGACAGAGGGGAGGGAGAGAGAGAGAGAGAGAAAGAGAGATGAGGAAGGCACTCCCATGGGAAATGGTCACACCACAATCCCTTTTCCTCCATTTTTCTCTCTTTTGGGGATTTTGAGCATGCATGCATGTGGTCCTGTCTTCTTTTTCAAGCCTCCAGGTCTAGGATTCGAACCATGTGGTCAGCCATGTGGGATCCAGCTTCCTTAACCACTAGGTCATGGGTTAGCCCAAAGTGAAGAATCTTAAATTTTGCAAATTAGAAACCCAAATATACTCATAATACTCTATTATGACAGTCTTTGTAAATATACTTCAAGGACAACAAATGTAGTTTTTCATATTTGCTCTTGACACACTTTGAACCAAGCCTTTTCTACAATATTTCTACCTCCAGATTAACAGCATACATTCCTACTAATTATTTGACGAATTCAAATAATTTCTGAGCCTACCTGTTTCTTCATATATGAGCATGTTTTATAGACAAACACAGCTCACATCTATGCTTTCTGAGTCACATTTGTATACCTGTGAATTAAAAGTTAATGCCTATGTGGTAGATTCACATGTAATCAAAGACAATATATGTTAAAGATAGCTGGGTAAGTGCAGAGCCAGGATAATGACTCATTACAATGAGAACTTCTGTAATGATGATCATGATGATGATTTTATCCTTTAGAATAAATTTCATCAAACGAGGAGAAGCAGGAAAGCTGAATGTGTTTGACCCCTTTCCTCTGTCTTTCCTGGTTGTGTTAATAGGCTTATTATTGATGAGCATACTGGGGAGTGAAAGGAAAATCATCAGAAAGCCAAATAAACCCCAGCCTCTGGTCAAACAGAACCAGAAAAGACTATGGGTACCAGAACAATTTGATTAGGATTTTTAATGTACTCTTCCTTCTCTCCTCCCATCATACCAGATTTTAAATGTCTGGTTGTACTGGGTTAGATGTTTTCAGGTATGATGACCTGAAAAAAACACTTCCACTGATGAGGAGATTCCTTTATAGCTTTTCCAGAAGAATACTGCCTATTGTGTGTTCTGTTTCATTTGTATAATACAATTAGATAGACTCATGGAAACATTTGAGCCACGTAGCTAGGTAACATACAAACAATGCATTTTAATTAGCTCATAAAACAAAATTTAACAATTAAAAAAAAAAGTCTGATAGAGTTTATTCTCAGGAAGGATACATCAACAGTATAAGGAAAAGGGAGAAAGAAAGGGCTTTACAGCATTACAAGTAAAAAGAAAAGACCTGTTATTTTAAAGCAAGATCGATACAAGTCAATATACTTAGGCGCTCTGTTCAGAGATGTACAGAGTTGGTGTTATGGTAGGTCATGATTCCAGTGTACACTCCTCTGGTTAGACCAGCTTCAGAGGATCCAAAATCAAGGCATTAAGGGGATGTAGAAATCACATAATGCTACAAACATTTGAATGACTTAGGAAGGTTGACCCCTGCAAAGAAAAGGGAAATGATAGCTCTCTTCAACTATCTCCCTGGAAAGGATGTGAAAGGAGCACATATTCAGTTCAACTTCATGCAAACTAATTTAAACAAATGGGTGATAGAGGAAGGTGTACATTTCAGTTCAATTTTCAAACACTTGATAAAAATTTGAGCTGTGCTACAAAGAAATGGACTGCCTTGATGATAATATATATGGTAATAACTTTGGACTAATATACAGTGTATTCATACTGTGAAAACTCATTCTGTATGCTGTAATGATATACAGTGATTAAATGTAAAACAAATAATGATACTAATTTTAAAAGTCCAATTACACAGAATATTCAGAAAGTTTATAAAAGGCTACATGAATGTAAATAAGAAGTAGAAAGAGAAACTTTAAATGAGTGGAACTTTGAACTAAGTGATCTACAAGGAAACATTTTATTTCCGGATTCTGTGATTCCATAAATATAAAAAACTGTCAATATGAAGAATCTCATTTAATTATCTGTAAGTGGTCTTTAAAAAACTCATGGAAGGGGCCAGCAGATGGCATAGGAGTTACATCACTAGATTCCCACATGACTGACTGTGGTTCTAGTCCCATACTCAGTGGCTTGAAAATCACACTGGGTACATGTGCGTGTGTACCCAAGATCCTGGGAGGAGAATGGAGCAAAAGGGATTGTGGCATGGCCATCCTCCTGGAGGGTGATTTCTCACTTTCTCTCTTACCGTCTCTGTCTCTGTCTCTCTCTCTCTCCCCCGGCAAGCACATGTACCCTAGGCAAAAACCTCTAAAAAAAGAAAAAAAGCTCAAGGAAAATGCATATTAGGATAAGACTATACATAGGTTTCAATTGTCCTGGCACCAAAATAAATTCATATTTTTATTCCATTTTCTCATGAACCTTCCCATAAATTTGTGTATTTATGAAATGTGTCATTGAATTTACATAACATAACGTTACATAATGACTTCAGCCAAAATAAAAATGAGATTTTAGGAACTAGCAGAAGGTATAATGGTTACATTACAGGACTTCCACGTAGTCAACCATGGTTCGAAACTCACACCACGCACTTGTGTGTGCACACCCCAAATCCCAAGAACAGAATGGAGACGGGATTGTACCTTGGCCATACCCCTGGGGGTGATTTCTCACTTTCTGTCTCTATTACTTTGGTGAGTACATGTGCCCTATAGCAAAAATCTCTCTTAAAAAAAATGAGATTTTATACCATTGCAAATGAATGCAAATTAAGAAACAGGAACAGTAACACTAAGAAAATTGAGAAGTAAAAATTGAGAAGTAATATTTAGAGGGCAGCAAATGGCATGGTGTTTAAGGTACTGGACTTGCAATGGCTGGCCATTATGGGTTCAAGTCTCAGACCCAGTAGCTTGAAACCAGCACTGAACACATGTGCGTGTGTGCCCAGGATCCCAGGAGGAGAATGGAGGAGAAGAGATTAAAGAATGACCATCCCCTCTGGGGGTTTATTTTCACTTTCTCTTTCACTGTCTATTTTTCTCTGGCGAGTGCACATGACCCATGGCAAAAAACAAAAAACAAAACAAACTTAAAAAAAATAGAAGAGGAGGCTTTACTTAAATCAATCGAATTCTTATTATAGAAGTACATCTTGTGTTTTGTTGTTGTTTTTGTTGCTTTTTTTAGAGAGATTTTTGCTAGAGGGCTTGTGCACTTGGAAGTGACACAGAGTAAGAAAGTGAAAACTCGCCCCCCAGGAGGGATGACTACACAGCAATCCCTTCTCTTGAATTCTCCTCTCAGGATTTTAGGCACACACACACATGTGCCTAGCGTGTTTCAAGTCGCTAGATCTAGGACCCAAACTGTAGTTGGCCATGTGGGAGTCGAACGATGTAACTATTACATAGTCTATTGGTCCTACATCTTGTTTTTCAAAATACAACTAAAATATTTATAGTGGTTTAGCATTCATTTTATATATTTCAATGTATAACTATAAAATGACAGATTTATATTAGAACAAATATAATATTCTCAAAGGTAATAGTGCATGATTTATCAATTCATGTGTGTATCATTAATACTACAATAAAAAATACTATGTTTTAACAAAAGAGAGAAAAAATAAAATCAGGTACAGACATTAGCTTAAAAATGACTTTACCCCAGTCATTTATCCCAATTTTCTAGGAAACTCATATGGGAAGGAAAGATCTAGTAGAAAGATAACCACGCTCACATGTTCTTTGATTATTCTTTTTTGTTTCTTCAAATCAAGCAAACAATTGGTCATTTCAGAAAATTTAACAGTCCCTTACAAATATTATATCACACCAAAACACACATACATTTAAACTGCATCTAGCCTCTTTAGGGTCAGCCAAGGAGAAAAGGAAGGATTTAAATTTGCAGCTGTTTGGTTAAATATCCCAGCTCTATACAGATCTTAATCTCTCATACTTACATCTTTTCTTCAGAGTGCCAATAATATTGGCTGGCACACAGAAACAGTTAATAAATTGAGTCTACTGAAATCCGGATCCCGTGTTTACTCGCTGAGTTTTGTATGACTGTGCATTTGTTTTTCTGTGTTTCTGGACATTGTATTTGGGGGCTCAAATGTTAAGATCATAGAATAAGGTTCAAATATCATATAGCCAATCTGTTCCATCTTCTGAGCTAACATCATATATCTCCACCCTCGTAAATAGATCAAATTTGTATGCATTCAGAAAAAATATTTTTCGTTTATTGTTTCATTTATTTCCTAAATATTTACTGATACATAAGAAGGCAGGTTACATGGGGAACCAGCAGATGTTGTAATGGTAATGTCGCTGGACTCCCACATAGTCAACCATTGTTCAAGTCCTGGACCCGGCGGCTTGAACTCATGCTGGACGTGCATGCCCAAAATCCCAAAAGGAGAATGGAGAAAAAGGGATTCCAGTGTGGCCATCCCTTCTGGGGAGTGGGGTGGGGGGGATGATTTCTCGCTTTCTGTCTTTTTGTCTGTCTCTGTCTGTCCAGTGAGCACAAACACCTCATAGCAAAAAAATAAAAAATAAAAAATAAAATAAAATAAAATAAAATCCCTCTCAAAAGAAAAATGAAAAAATGGAAGTAGGTCATACTAAGATATAAAGTAAAAATATAAATATGAGAATAAATAATGAAATATAATTTATAAATAAATAATTACTTGTGCTACAATAGTTAATTTCAAATCGATTCATAGCAGAAGGAATTAAGATTCCAAAAGTGACAAGAGATTCCAGATTTTTGTTCAGTCAACATTCAACAGATATTTTAGTGCCAAATAAGTCTACTCACTGTGCCCAGAATAAGCTCTGCATTTTTCTGCCACTGAAACTTTGCTATGCCAAGTTTAAAAAAAAAAAAAAAATCTCCTCTATTCTCTCTTGACTGAAGTCACTAATTGGTCATGATACCCATTATTTGTAACCCTGGATATGTCTGAGCATTTTCAACAGTAATTATCAGGGAGTATTCAAATTCTAATGGACCTGGCATAGAAGAAAAAAATACGTACATATATATATTCCTACATATGTATAGCTTTAAAAAAAAAAAGAGAGAGAGAGTTTTTGGGACCAGCAGTTGGCATAATAGCTTTGTCACTGAACTCCCATGTAGTCGACCATAGTTCGAGTCCCAGATCTGGTGGCTTAAACTCATGCCAGGCGCATGTGCATGCATGCCCAAGATCCCGAGAGGAGAATGGAGGAGGCATGGCCATCCCCCGTAGGAGGTGATTTCTCACTTTCTGTCTTTCTGGTGAGTGCGTGTACCCTGTAGCAAAAACCTCTCAAAAAAAAAAAAAAAAAAAAAAGAAAAAAAAAAAGATTTTTGTTATAGGGCACATGCACTTGCCAGAGAGACAGAAAGCAAGAAATCACCCTCACAGGATGGATAGCCATGCCACAATCCCTTCTCCTTCATTCTCCTCTTGATATGATGCCCAACATATGATGCACATCCAAGCACATGTGCCCACCATTAGTTTAAATCTGTTGAGTCTGCAACTCGAACTGTGGACAATTACATGGGAGTCCAGTGATGTAAACATTATGCCATCTGCTGGTCCCATATAGCTCTTAATACATGAGATACCAATATGGTAGCTAGATAATATTCTATTTCTAGTGGTTTTCGATTTGATTTGGACGTATTTTCCATGTGGCCATTTCTTACGCTGATTGTCTATAAAAATCAAGGCCATAATATTTCCTGATGGCAAAAATCTGGAAATTATTCTCCGAAGCTCAGAATGATCCAGAACATAACATGCATAGCTGTCAGTTAGCAGCATAGAGATGAGAAAAGCAGCATAAAAAGTTAGAGAATTCTTTCAATGATTAAGAAAAATGCACAAGAATTTGGAAAATAGCTCTATAGAGGAATCAACCAGTATATCCAAAAAGTGTCAAAAAGTTCATTTCATATATAATTTTTATAAAGTATGTTGAACTGAAGACTACATCTGTGGAAAATTTTATTTTGGTATGTAGTATTTGTGGGTCAGAGCTTGTATGGCTGAAGAATTAGTAGCTAGGAAGTATTGCAAGTGACATAAGTTCCTAAAATTAAATGGACTTTTAACTCTACAGTAAAAAGAAAATATAATATTCATTCAGCATCTATGATCCACAAAGCAATGTTCTAGGCATTGTTATAAAACCTGTGGGAGAGATTTCAACTGAAGTTTGACGTTCTTTGAAGAGAGATCTTGTCAGTAGGCATGCAGAGGATCTTAAACACAAGGTTCCAAGTAGGATGTTATAGAATCTTAAGGTTTTTTTCTTATTTGGTTGCTAAGAATACTATAAATAAACAGACATATCATGTGAGCTTAAATATAACTTATTAAGGATAAATTGTGTGTGTAGGTCTTAATTAAACAGATTCCTTGTAAATGAACAAAAAGGCAAACAGGAATCATAGATCCAACCAACATAGTTCTTGGATTATAAATTTGGGGGCCATTTTGTTTTTAATATTCCAAATTTAAACAGCAGTTCCAGGTATAATATATGTGGTATTTCCCTACGATTTATGTACAGCATGAGAACACTGTGATTCTTGGAAAATTCTGATCCTTTCTGCAGGTAGATGCTAAAAAGGGCTTGTTTCTTTTGTGACTCAAATCTTTGGTGGAAGCGTGGAGGCTTCTACTGGGGCACATGAGCAGGACCATAAGATTGACTGCATAATTTTTGTTCACCTTTCCTACATTCTCCCAGAAATCCTTCATAAGTTACTCCTTGGTATTCATGAAGACTTGGTTCTAGGACCCTCATAGATATCAAAATCTGAGGATGCTCAAGAACCTTACGTAAATGGTGTAGTACTGTCATATAACCTTTGTGCAGCCTCCCATATATGTTAAATCGTACCTAGTTTTCTTTTTCAAGTTTTTGCCATAGACTATGTACACTCACTGGAGAGACAGAGTGAGGGAAAGCAATAAATCAACCCCCTCCCCAGGGGAAATGGTCACCCCACAATCCCTTCTCCTTCAATTTCCTTCTGAGATTTTCAGCACACATGCACATGTGCGCAACGTGATTTTCAAGCCTCCAGGTGCAGTACTCAAACTACGGTCGGCCATACGGGAGTCTAGCACCTTAATCACCATGCCACCTGCTGGCCCAAATCACCTCTAGATTACTTACAATATCTAATGCAGTGTAAATGCTATTCAAGTAGTTGTTATACTGAATTGTTTAGAAAATAATGAAAGAAAAACGTTTGGCCCATGTTTCATGTCCATGCACACTACGTAGTACATGTCAGCAACAATATTACATCCTCCATCCACAGTTGGTGAATCCATCAATGCAGAACCCAAATACAGAGGGCCAACTAGACATAAAATTCAGATGTACTCTTCAGAAGCTTTTCTATTATTCTTTTGTTCTAACTCCTTTTTATTTTAACTAAAAGCTTTGATTTTTTTTTTTTTTATAGTCCTGGCTGTTTAATCTTCAACACATTTTCAGTGGTATGGTCTCATTTCGATTTCATCTTTTCCATTTTATTAAATAATTATTTATTCATTTTTATTTATCTCTCTTGTCAATGACAAACCAAAGGGACCGTCAATGCCTGGCATGAAAAAAATAACACTGCTTATGAACACAGAATGGTGCTTAACACAGAATAAGGACCATACATATGTTTTTCCTTTCTGTTATAAAAGTCAGACTGTGTGCTTATCCTTCTCCTTCCCTTTCCTTGACCCTCTCTCCATCCATATTCTTTTCAGAAAGTGAGGCATTAGAGGGTTCATAAGACTCTTCTCTACTTACCTGACTTAGGACAGGTCTACTTCACCTAACAAACCTCATTTAAAACCCAGATTTTGGAATGTCACCTCAGGCCTCCTGATCTTAAAATGCTAATATTTGGGTTTGCATGAGATTATATTTGCCAAGAATTCTAGGATTGGGTCATAATGATTCACTATAGATTTCGTTTTTTTTTTTAACCCAAACTGACATTCAAAAATTCTCTAACCAAAGTTAATCAGACATTATCTTCCCAGGCTGGAAGTGACTTTCAATTCTGGGCCATGTTAATCTTCAATCAGACTTTGATAAGACAGTCCTCTTTCTCACTTCTCTTTATCTTATAAATATATGATAAATACAGTCTCATGGGTAAATTTTTATTGCATACTTGTCTATATTACCAGGATAAAAACTGAAGTCATTTTGGACAGGCTAATGTCCATGAAAAGTCACTTAAAAAACTCAACATCAAATTGGGCGTTTAGTGGATTTTTATATAAAACTTGCCTTATGCTCAATTGTAATCTAAGAATTCACTGGTAATTTATTTTCTATCTTTAGTTCTTGAACAGTTGAAATCCCTTACATGTGATTAAAAATTATCCACTTTGGAAAGCAAATCCTTTCAAATCAACTTTATGCTTACATAGAAGGGGAAAAAAGAAAAAAGGAGAAAAATTATTTGCCCCCCCCCCAAATTTTAGTCTCATAAGATTTAGATTGTCTTCATACTGTGTACTATCTGATTTTTCATAAGCTCCTCCCTTTATTAGAGCCTCTGATCTAACTCCAAGTTCTTTATTTTTACTATGATTAATTGGTCTATTATTATTATTAACTTGTGCCTCCACTATGGCAAGCTCAAAGTATCTATTCCTGACAGTGTTAGAAAATCAGTCTCTTCAGAAGATCACAATCCTAAATTCCTCAAAGGAAACAGCTATGCTTTCTTTAGTCTATTTACTTCCCAGAACACTAAGACTCTGGGTTATTTTCCTGAAGGCTTAATCCTTAGAATACAGCAGAATGGGGCCAGTAGATGGTATGGTGGTTAAGGCACTGGATTTCACATGACCAATTCTCAGGTTTGAGTCCCAGATAGGTGGCTTGGAAAAGACACCAGGTGCATGTGCGTGTGTGCCCAAAATTCTGAGAGGAGAATGGAGAAGAAGTTGCTGTAGTATGGCCATTCCCTCTTGGGAGTGATTTCTCACTTTTCCTGTCTCTGTGTCTCTCTTTGCTGAGTGTACATGCCCTATAGCAAAAAAAATCTAAAAAGAAAGAAAGAAAGAAAAAGATAGGATGTGGTTTTAGCAATAAAGGATTAGTTTACTACCTATATTCAATACTCCTGAGTTTCTATCATATTTCTATCTACATCCAGTCAACGAAACTAAACCCCAACATGTTAGCACTTTTTTTGATTAAATTTATCTTTAAATGGTTTGTTTTCACCACCTTCCAAACTTCCAGGTCAAGTCAGCATTATCTCAGATTGATATTAGAAACATTGGAGGTAGTCTGAGCATGCATTCTTCCAAATCAATGGTTCTCAAAACTTGATGTGAGAAGTGAAAATTCTGATGCCATGGTTTCCACTTCCAGAGAATATTGGAATTGTCTCAGGTGAACCACAAGAATATGCAGTTTTAAAAAAATATCACAAGTGATTTTAATTCTGATCATCTTCAGTCTACACTAAGAAACGTCCCTCTAGATTTGCTAAATTCTATATGTGAATCTCATAATTATTGGGATTTTAAATTATTCATATGTCCTGTAAAGACATTTATATTTTTACATTATTACTTTACCTTGTAAAAATTTCTATATTATATGACCAAATCAAAAATATTGGGACCAGCAGTTGGTGTAATGGCTATGTCGCTGGACTCCCATGAAGTCAACCGCAGTTCAAGTCCTGAACCCAGTGACTTAAACTCATGCTGGGCACGTGTGCGTGCATGCCCAAGATCTTGAGAGGACAATGGAGGAAAAGGGATTGTGGTGTGGCCATCCCCCCCAGGGGGTGATTTCTTGCTTTCTGTCTCTCTGTCCCTCTCTGTCTTTCTGGTGAGCGCATGTGCCCTATAGCAAAAACCTCTCAAATAAATAAATAAATAAAATAAAATAAATAAAAACTTTATTAATACTTTGTTATAGTCCAGTTCCACAAAACAACTATTAAGCATTGTGCACAGGAAACCAGGGTTCATATCTGGGGCTCAGTGGATTACACATCAGGTAAGCACATGTCCAGAGTCCTGATAGGATAAAAGATTGGAGGAGAAAGGAGAGTAGCATGACCAGGACCCCATTGGCGGGGAGTGCTTACCCTCTCTCTCTCTTCTTATCTCTCTCCTTCTCACACACATGTACATGTGACTTCTGGTACAATAAAAATAATTGTGAAACCATTGGTACAGACATAGTTCACTATATTGTTAAATAATTTGCTCATAAAAATCTACACAACAAATTCTTCTTGGATCTTACTCTTTAAAAAAATGCTTCATGAAATACGATACTTTCTTTTCTTGAATAAATTGCCATGAGATGTACTATGTCTTCCTTTCTTTCTTTGGCTGTGAGGACTTTCAGAGCTGATTTTATGATCAGTAATACTTTATTTAACATAATTTCTATTCTCCACCATTTTCTCTTCATCTTTAATGCTTGACACTTGCTTATTTAATCATAGCAGTTTATTTGACAGTAAATTGTTTCAAATACTCTTTGAAAATTGCCAGAGTAAAAATAATGAAGGAATGATTCAGTATATAATTTCAAAACAAATTTGTCAGAGACATAAAAATGTTATAATTTGGTAACTAAAATTCATTAAATGTTGAATTTTTAACCAAACTCAAATTTGAGTATGATGACTTAAAATTCAAATTTTTAAATACAAAATATCTCATTATATATGATGTGTCATTTATCAACAACTCTTCAACAATCATCTTGCATAATTGTCTACTGGTGTCACCCACTGCAGACTTTTTCTTATGCAAAGGAAAGATATATAGCTACATTAATATGCACATGTGGTAATACTGTATTTAATATTATATGCTTAGTAATAATAAAATAAAATAACAGCCTCTCATATAGCATCCACATGCAAAGTAATGTTTTAGGAGCTTACATATTTACATTTAATTTCCACAAAAATCCTAAGCTATTTTTACAAAGGAAAAACTGTCAGGGAAACAGAGTTTACAGAGTTTGGCAACTATCATTGAGCTGGTTTACTGGAGAGCTGGTATTAAAATCTAGCCAGTTTCTTAATTATTACCCTATATGTTTAAGATATTTTTAAATTAGTCATCAAAGAATTATTGTAGGAGGAAGGATATCTTTTTATATGATGCTTGGTGAGGTGTTTATATATATCCTACAAAGTAACAAGGCCCCAAATGTTAGGAAAAAAAAAGCCCTCTTTTAGCATAAGTTCTATATGCTACTGAAAAGTTAAAAAATAATAATAAAGAAAGGAGTGAGCCAGTGGCATGGCATGATGGTTAAGACAGTTGGATCTCCACAGCTTTGTATTATATTTTTGGGTCAGGGAGTGAGATGCCGCCCACTCCACTCTCCTTGCTTTGGCAATACGGGGTCTTTTATGATTCCAGATAAACTTTATGATTGTCTTTCTCAGATTTGTGAAGAATGTGTCTGGTATTTTGATTGGCATTGCATTAAATATGTAGATTAATTTGGGTAGAATTGCCATTTTGATTAAATTAATTCTTCCAATCCAGGAACATGGGATATCCTTCCACTTTTTTGTGTCATTTTCAATTTCTTTTTCTATCTTCTCATAGTTTTCCTTGTGGAGGTCTTTAACTTCTTTGGTTAGATTTATCCCTAAGTATTTTACCCTTTTTGTGGCTATGGTAAATGAAATAACTTTTTTCAGTTCTATCTCGGTCTGCTTGTTGTTCGTATATATAAACGCTATAAATTCCTGGATGTTAATTTTGTTTCCTGCAACTTTACTGTATTCATGTATTACTTCCAGACATTTTTTCATGGAAACCATTGGGTCTTCTATGTATACAATCATGTCATCTGCGAATAGAGGGAGTTTCACCTTTTCTTTTCCTATTTGAATGCCTTTTATTTTTTCCTCTTTTCTGATTGAGTTGGCAAGGACTTCCAGTACGATATTGAAAAGGAGTGGAGAAAGTGGGCATCCTTGTCTTGTACCTGTTTTTAGTGGAAAAGCTTTCAGCTTTTCTCCATTGAGGATGATGTTCGCTATGGGTTTTTCATAGATGGATTTTATTGTGTTGAGAAATGACCCTTCTATGCTGATGTTGCTGAGAGTCTTGATCATGAAGGGATGTTGTATCTTATCAAATGCTTCTTCTGCATCAATTGATATGACCATATGGTTTTTATCTTTCTTCCTGTACTGGCACAGAAACAGACATGTGGACCAATGGGACAGAATAGAATCCCCGACATAAATTCCCAAACATACAGTTATCTGATTTTTGACTAGGGGTACCAGTCAATCCAGTGGGAAACCTCTTCAGTAAATGCTGCTGGAAAAATTGGATTTTCACATGCAGAAAAATGAATCTGAACCCCTATCTCTCACCTCTGACAAAAATCAAGTCAAGGTGGATCAAAGAAGTAAATCTAAGACTTCAAACTATGAAACTGCTCCTGGAAAACACTGGGGAAACTCTGGGAGACATTGGGGTAGGCAAAGACTTCTTAAATAAGACCCCCAAAGCACAGTCGATAATTCCCAAAATAGACAAGTGGGATTACATCAGACTAAGAAGTTTCTGCATGGGAAAAGACACAGTAATTAATGTGAATAGACAGCCCTCAGAATGGGAAAATATTTTTGTAAACGATGCGCCAGATATGGGACTGATAACCAGAATTCCCAAGAAACTCAAGCAGCTGTTCCGAAAAAAGACGGCCAATCCTATTAAAAGATGGGAGAATGAGTTGAAAAAAAACACTCTCTAAAGATGACAGACCAATAACTAAAAGGCATCTGAAAAAAGTGCTCAACATCCCTCATTGTAAGGGAAATGCAGATGAAAAAACAATGAGATACCACCTAACCCCAGTCAGAATGACTAAGATTAAAAAAAGAAAAAAAAATGATAAATGCTGGCAGCGGGGGTGTGGTGAAAGGGGAACTCTCTTACACTGCTGGTGGGAATGTAAATTGGTCCAGCCACTGCGGAGAACAATTTGGAGATTCCTCAAAAGTCTACAAATAGAACTACCACATGATCAAGCAATCACACTCCTTGCTATCTACCCACAGGACAGAAGAATACTTAATCAAAAAAGTGCTTGCACATCCATGTTTATTATGGCACTATTCACAATTGCTAAGTCATGGAAACCACCCAAATGCTCACGAACAGATGAATGGATAGAAAAACTGTGGCACATATACTCTGTGGATTACTATTCAGTCATAAAAAAAAATAAAAAATAAATTAAAAAAAAACCCTGGCTTTTGAAAGGAAGTGGATGAATATGGAAGATTTACTGCTGAGTGAAGCAAGCCAGACTATGAAGGAAAGGTATTGTATGATTCCACTTAATACGTACAGAGTCTCTGCACTCTATGACTGAAACTAATTGACTAAAGGATATAGAAACACAGTATATGAATGTAAATACCAGGTATAGTGTGTGTGTGAAAGAGGAGGGTCTGTGGAAGGACATTTAGAAGAAAAATAGGGAGGCAAATCATTAATGGGACAAAGAAATGTGGTATTATCTGTTGAAGATATTTTGTAGTTTTACCAACTGTACTAGGGAGAAATGCTCACCTGTTGAAATATTCATTTTGTAAGCCAAATAATAATGTGATTGAATGTATAAAAGAAAATGAAATAAAAAATTGCTATTAAAAAAATAAAAGACAGTTGGATCTCACATGGACAACTGTGTGATTCGAGTTCCCAACTTGGCAGCTTGATAAAAACTACTTGTACAAGTGTGTGTTACCAAACTCCCAAAAGGAAGGAGAAAGAGAGAAGGGATTGCAGTGTGACTATCCTGCATGGCGGGGGGGGGGGTGCTATCTCATTTTCCTCTTTTTGTCTCTGATAAGATCATGAACTTTCTGGCAAAAATTGGAAAAAAAACCCGAAACTACAAAAAGTGTAAGATGAAATATAAAGTGGTTTTTCCCATGTTCCATATACCCAGATCTTTCTAGAGATATTATCATCAATAGTTTATTTTGTCTTCCCAGAAAAATAAGAGGCAGTCTGTGTGTGTGCATGTGTGTGTGTGTGTGTGTGTGTGTCTGTGTATTGAAATGTGGTTGTGCTTCCAAAATGTATATTTGAGTACACTTTATACAGTCACATATATTTCAGTAATATTTAAAACAATATGTTCAAATCCAGGATGAGAGACTATACAACATGGGCAACAATGAGGAGATAGAAGAGGAATAGCCTATAAAGTTACATTTTTTAACGTAAGCTTTTGGCCTAAAATACTATATTTTAAACATAGTGCCAAAGATTCTGTACTTGAAAAAGAGAAAACAAAACAAAAACTTCCCTTTAATATTTTCAAGATAGAATAATTTTACTTTTTATTTAGATAATCTATAAATGTATCTGCACTCTTTCTAAATATGATCAAGTTCTTTACAAAACTGATAGGTGTTTTACTTACTTTTCTAGAACCACGTCAACTCTCAATAAAGTGCCCTGTTTCCATAAAAAAGAGTTTATAACCATTTTCTAAATTATATTATTTTATTAGAATACTTTTTATGTTATTTTCTGACATTTTGTACCAAATTTATATAATTTTAAACCCAAAAGGAGAAATGCTACACTAAAAATAAAGAAAAAGAAAAACAACAGATCAACATGTTATACACCCTCAGTTAATCATACTTTTCAAAACAACTGCCTTTTCTTGCAAACATGAAAAAAGCTACAAAGTTATTTAGGAAAATTCATTTTAATTTCCATAATTAAAAATTTCCTGAAATGGAAGTTATTTCCTTCTAACATTTAATTTTTATATTATATTTCACAGTGATGTATCCCCTTATGAATGCCTTTGAGATATTTTGAAATTAGTGCTTTTTTCTAGTAAAGACAATGTTCTAATAAAGTAGGCAATATGAATGGAGAGAATGTGAATACTTTCTTGATTGTATATCTTAACAAAATATTACATATTGCTTTGTGTAGAATAATACAAAGTATCAGAAAACTTACTGAATGTCAACCTCAATTTTTATTTTTTTCTTTTATTTTGATTGATTGATTCATTTATTTTGCCGGAGAGATAGACAGAGAGAGGGAAAGTGAGAAATCAGCCCCAAGGAGGATTGCTATGCCATCTCCAACATTTGCCTCTGGGGAACTTGGACAATTATTTTCAAGTAATCTAAGGATGAAGTAAAGTATATGAGAAAATGTGGGTAGGTTATATGCAAATACTATGTCATTTTACATAAAAGATTCAAGCATCCCCAGATTTTGGTATCTGCAAGGGTCCTGGAATCAATCCTTTGAAGACGCAAGGTACAGACTGTATGTCACATTATGAAAATTCAGCTGCAGTGCTTATCAAAGTAATATTTTCATGATGACAGAATAAAAATAATGGAGTTGAACAAAATGCAAGTTTGGATTGCTATACTTACATTTAATTCTCACCTCAAAAAGTTTAAGGTAAAAGCAAGACCAAGGGAAAGAATATTGTTAATTTCTTATAATAAGAACTTGCTTTGTAATGTACAATTTATTTATTTATTTATGGCTAGTGAGAGTGTTGATTAATGCTACAACTTTTGAAAAAGTTGATATCACCCCCGCCAAGTTAAATGTTCATACATATGACCCAGTAATTTTACTCTAAGTTATATACACAGGATAAGCATGATGTGCATCTCACCACTCTTCAGAAAAACCTAGCACCAATCTGAATGTCAGCCTTCAAGAAAGTAGATGAATAAACTGATGTACTCACATAATTGAATGAGATTCTATACAGTATCCAAAAAATGAATTAAAGTGAATTGACAGAGGTAAACTGTCTTGATATTATTTTACGTAGAAGAACACACAAGACTACATGCAGCATTATATCCTTTCATAAATTTAACAAAACATTTCTATTAAAATGATCATTTTAAGGCTAATAAATACAGGATACAAATGATGGTGATCTACATCATATGGTTAGACATAGGTTAATATCAATGATACAGCTTTATTGTGGATGGCAGGTTTGTGTGTGCATGTTGTATTAAAACTAGTTAACTGCAGTGCCAGCAGATGGTGTAGTGGTTAAGGTGCTGAACTCCCTTGTTGTCAACCATGGTTCAAGTAGTGGACCCAACAACTTGAAACTCATGCTGGGTGCATATGCATGCGTGCCCAAAATCCCAAGACACCAATGGAGAAGGAGGGACTGTAGTGTGGGGATGATTTCTTGCTTGTCTGTCTCTGTCTCTTCCCCGCTGGGAATGATTTATTGCTTTCTGTCTCTCTGTCTCTCTGGTAGGTGCACATGCCCTATAGCAAAACTCTCACTGAAAAAAATAAATAAATAGTAATTGACTGCAAAGTAAAATGGTAAAGCTGATCATGTATAGATAGAGGGTAGAAGTGTGTCATTAAAAAGGATAATAACCAGTTAAAATTTTGTGCACTTGAAGCAAAACGAAAAGCTTAGCTCTTCAAGCTCTTAATATCAAAAGCTTAGCACTTTTAAATATATTTGATTGAAATAAAAGGTCCTCCCTTAAAATTTATCAATTTAACTTCATCTAAAGATTTCTCCTAAAGTGTTAGAAGTATCTACTTACTATCTAATTTTCCAAAGTATTAACTTTCAAAAAATTTAAGGGAATAAAAGAAGTCGTTTTCCTCCATAGTAATTCCAGGGATTAAAATGGCATTTGATGTTTTCAAAGTAAAAATGTATTACTTAAATAAAATTGATAATAGATTGCAAAATATATTCCGTTTTATAATGAGTAACTTTGAAATATCTTTAAATCTAATTTTATTTGAATCTTCATGTGCATTTTCATATAACAAAGGAAACATTATTTTGCAGCAAATTATGAACATATCTGATATTCCAACTTCTGAAATTTTATACTTCAGATTTAGACAAAAGAAACAAATGAACTGACAATGATTTCACAGTCTTTTCAACATAATTCATACTAGAATCAACAAAATCATAACCTTAGCACATTATCTAAAATTCAATTAAAACCTTCAATTCAATAAGAAATTCTCTTTGGTTTCAACAAGATTTAACAATTAGCAGATGGCCAACAGAATGAGACTTTTTACATGGATTTCTTTATATATGTGACTAGTGCATAGTGTCCCATTAGATTAAAAATTACATTTAAAATATGGAGTCATTATCAGAGTTCTAATTATTTTATGTTTAATTATATTATGAGGAATCTTTTAGACCTGCATATATATTACTTGGTATTATTGCTCTGTTATGTTTGAATATTTTGTTTAATGGTGAGGATAGGTATAAAAAAGAGGGAAAACAAAATTGTAGAGAGGGGAGACTTCCAGTGTACTGGGCTCAAAAAAGGATTAGACTTCAAAAGATCCCCCAGAGGGCTAGCTCTGAGGTGCAGCAGTAATGTCTGCTCAAGAGAAGTTGGATCTCACATGGTGACTGTGGTTCATACCCCATCTGGGTAAGCATGTAACACACCGGACATTTGAGCTAGGGTCCACCATCCAATAGGCTGTGGATGAAAGAGATCACGGTGTGACCAAACCCTGTAGAGATTTCTCATCTCTCTTTCTTTCTCTCTCACTCTCACATGAGCATGCATGTGTTCTATCATGAATAAAGTAAAAGAAAAAGGAGAAACATCCCCCCCCCCCGAGAAGTCTATTTTAAATTCTTCCACAAGCTAGCTCTGTGATGTTATGTTTCATGACTATACTTCACCTTAGTTTCTTCAAACATAAAGTGAGAAGTTTCACAAAAATGATTTCTAAAGAACCCTGCAAGTCAAAATTCTTTGATTTTAATACTTTCAGGTTGAAGCAGAAAATAGAACGTTAGAGAAAGGCCATAGGGCAAATTTTTTTTCTGACTTAATAGTGTCTAATGGACATTATTAGGTTGATTTAATTTAAAATGCAGTATGTGTGTTTATGTTTCATCCCCATAATGTCACATTTGGTTTGGATTGGAAAAATTTGTGGAGATTTTAAATTACTATCTAAAACTGTATACATAAGAATTTTCCTTTTCCAAAATGCATTAAAATGGTATAGATTTTGATAGACTTGACATTAGGACAATGAAAGGAAATCAGTGCTCTAGTCATAACAGACAAAGGAGAGGAATTTCAAGAGTGCAGCTGCCATTATCCAACTTCACAACATGCAAAGGACAGGAGCATGAGGATATTTTCCTTTGTGGCGGACCTCATGATGAATCCTAGCTTTTTTTTTTTTTTTTTTTTTTTTTTTTTTTTTTTTTTTTTTATTAGGAATCTATCCTCTGGGCAGAACTTCTGGATAAGGTGTAAACTTATCTAGAAGGCAGATATTTTAATGGGACCAGCATGCCAAAATGAGATGCCACACTGAACTCCCTCAGTTTTAGAAAGTATCTCACCATTTGTTTATCTGTAGAGAATATACACTTTTTTTTTTTTCATTTTCATATCAATTAAATCTGTTCTTCCAAACCCAGGTCTCTACAATTTTCCATTTATAATTATGTTTAATTCTCTAGCATAATGATTCTTTTTTTAAATACCAGTGTGCAGATGCAAGTGTTAAAGAGACAAAAAGAGAGCAAGAACACCCTCCCAATGAGACCTAATCATATTACAATTAATTCCTTTTCCTCCATTCCTGCTCCTGAGCAAAATTCTGAACATGCATGCATATGTGTTTTCCAAGACCTCAGGGCTGACATTCAGTGGTTTGCCATGGGGATAGGGCTCTGTCCAAAAGTGCTTGATCACTACACCACAACACTCTGTCCAGAAGGGTAGCATAATAATTGTTATCAAAGCACTGCCTCCATAAGTTTTCATTATATACCTGCTATGGAATTATCCCAATTTAATGTGTTTAAAAAATACATACACTATGGTAATCTTCACAGATTTTAAAACATGTAGGTCATTTTTCATTTCAAATTTTCAAAAATAACAAAACACCCAGAGAAGATATGTATATATATATGTAGTTACCATAAAGTGAGAAATAAAAAAGAATGAAAATCTTTTCAATTGAATTCAAAATGTATACAATATTGTTGAGCACTAATAATAAAAATGTTCATTTTAAGTCAACAAATCTGTATTAAAAAATTATCTTCAGGAAAAAAAATTATCTTTCTCCCAAAATAGCCCTGTTTCCATTGAGCATAAAACTTATTTTTAAGTTAAAATATTGAATTCATTTCTTATTTGAACTAATTTTATTTTTGTCAGTTGAGAGGATGTATTATTACAAAATACTCCCTATTTTACACAATCTTATGAATAATTGGATATAAATTTTTGCTAAGGGAAGTATAACAATGCTAATGAAAATTTATACATGGTAAGGAAGTGAATTTAAAATGAAGTAGATTTTAAAATGACCATTTAAATTTTTAAAATGTTTCAGAGCTTGAGAACCACAAGTGCTGTAGTGGTTAAGGTGCTGGCTACCACATGGCTGACTGCACTGTCCAAGTCCCAGGCACAACGGCTTAAAAAACCTATTGGTTGCATGTGTATTGTGTGTGCTCAAAATCCAGAGAGGAGAATGAAGGAGGAATGATTAAGGCATGGCCATCCCCCCTGGGTGTGTGTGGGGCGGTGCTTTCTTATGTTCCCTCTCTCCTCTCTCTCTCTCTCTCTCTCTCTCTCTCTCTCTCTCTCTCTCTCTCTCTAGTGAGCACAAGCTCCTTATAGGAAATAGGCAAAAGTTTCAGGACTTGTGCTCATTTTACTATAGAAAACATATCCTACCCCTATCATACCCACAACTTTTCTAACATCTCCTCTTTTCTCTTCAAATACAAACAGAAGTCTTTACTATGGTCTACTATGTTCTGCATCACTTTGTCTCAGCTACCTTCAGATCCTTTTAGCTCCTAAGCCTCTCACTTCACTCCCATTGCTTCAATTACAGTGGCATTAGGTAAAATACACTAAACCTCCTCCCATCTTGAGGTCTTCATGCCTTTTTTTCTCTTTCTCTAAAGCTTTTTGTCCAGATCTTCTCATATACGCTTCATTCCATAAGTTAGCCAATGACTCAGATGTCATCCCTTGGAAAGGCCTTTCCCTTCCCTATCCGAAGCAGCGGGCTTCTTACCCAGATTTATTTTGTTCATAACACTCAATGATACCTGGCTTTATAGTATATATTTATGTACTTATATTCTATTTTAGTTCTACATAGTTCTTAAGGTCAGAGAGATGGCCATTATGGTTACTATTGTGATCAATGGCAGATAGTAAATAAGTAATCAACAAAAATCCGTTAAATTGAACTGAACTCTGTGAACCATGTTTTTGGATTTTCTGGGAGTATACATTACTGTTATTACTTTGAGTTTCCAAGAGCACTATTACTGGTATTCTTAAAAATGAGGAAAGTGAGGAAGCTAGAAGAATTAGGTCCACATCAGAGCAAAAAAGAAAGCAAGGCCTTTTATTTTTAGAACAAAACCTTTCCATCCTACTTGACACTCAACTGTCATCCTGCTCTTTTCAGTGTTATTTTTTTCCCATGATTAACTTCTGATAACTCACTCCCTACTCCCCCCCACACATTTTATTATTGGTATCTTCTTTACATAACAGACTTGTCAAAAGTTCCTAAGGCAAACGGGATTGTACTATGCCAGGTATATACCTATGTTAATATTTATATTTTTTACAGTTGTGTTTTAATCTTTTGGAACGTAGACTTCTTCCTGACAGAGATTGTATCTATTTTATATATCATTTAAAGACAATAGTTCACTATTTTTAAATAATTTTATTTTATGCATGAATGAGTGGACCTGATGAAGAAAAAGTACCAGGTTGTTTTATAGGATGAGAGATAGAACATCTTTCTGGTGATTAAGTGTCAACTAAGTTATCTTTTGACCCATAGGTTCCTTGAGTTGCTTATATGGAGATAAGAAACTGAACCTGAAAGAGAACACAGTAGGAGAAATCCTCAAACAGTTCAAGGATAATGCATATCTTGAAAAAAAATTCTTCAGGGATTTCAAATTGTTTTACATCAAAATTAAGTCATATTTAAGTTATATTTTCCATGAACATTTTGAAGTCTCCCTCATATATTTCTGGGTTGATGTTCTTATAATATATCGCCATCTGCTTCCCAGTGGCATCTACAACTGACCCAGCTTTCACCAAAAAGAAAACTGATTAATCAAACAACCACTAACAACCATTAATTCTAAACATTGCAGAAGCAATAGTTCAAAATGAAAAAGTAGAGAAATCTCAGTTATTCCTGGTCAAAAGGAAAAAAAAAAGGTAGACTATAGTACACAAGAAGACAAAATTCTCAAATAACAAATTTAAACATTTTTCATGTTAATTAAAGCAAAGTAATTTGGTGTCAATGAGTAGATTACTGTTGAATGTTGAGGTGGCACTGCTGGTGGCTCAGGAGTGCTCCATGGTGTGCAGAGATCCTCTGAAACCATGATCAGCAGCACACTAGCACAGATATGCTTCTACATTTGGGCACTGAACTGGGTAAAAAGTTCCTAACAGTACACACTCAACCTGAAGAAGCCTTTCAACATAGTTAGGACAGCAAGAAATGAAACCACAAATTACATATAAAAATGGCACTTACTAACATCAAGTATAAATGCAACTCTAGCTGATGTAGGCTTGGGAAGTTGAGAAGGCTTCATGGAGAAGGTCAATGTAAAGGCTGGCTCTCATAGGAAAAAGCTAAAGGGCAAAACATTCAAATGTAATCTACTACAGCAAAGAGAAGTGCAAATGTTCACAGGGCTGTAAAGATGGTGTTACACCCTTGGGGTTCTTTCCAATACTGGACCTTACCCTACATAACCAAATCTACTGCTGAAGTTAGTGGAAAGACAACACTTATCTCTCTGTCTCTCTATCTATATACATATATAATTGTTGTGGTTGTTGAGAAAATGATGTAAGACATATGGGGAGTAAGGGTTGGGTGAGAAGACGGTGAATTCATGATTCCAATTATAAAATAAATGAATATTTCCTTTTTAGTGAATATTCTCTTTGCCACTCATACTGTTCCAACAAAAGAGAAGTGAAATTGTACATGTGTAATTACTCATAAGCCAACTCTTCAGGTGATTTAGGCAATATGATTAATTTATTTTCCATCAGGTCATATCAAATACTTAAGATCAAGTAGTTTACCTCCAAATGGCTTAAAAAGATCACTGGATGAAAAGACAAGGTCCTGATGTACCAATGAGGCACATCATGATAAACCCTGGTTTCGTGTGAATAAATGCAGAGCCAGAAGTGGTATTGAGGGATACGGAAAGAGGGGATCACAGCGAGTAGAATTAGGAGAGAAATGCACTATACTTATGGAATAAACAGCCAACCTACTTCTTGTATCCCTGGAGCACCGGTAACAACTTCCAAATAATTATTATAACACGTTTCTGAATAATGTCTAAAGGTATTTGGAGAAAAATGAATAAAAACAGTAACATTTAAAGAATACTACTGCTATTTAATTGTGTAACTGTGGGCACGGCACAAGATTCTTACATGTGTAAAATGCTAGATTTTAGGTAAATAGCTGCAAAGATTTTTTCAGAGATCAGGTAATACAAAATTTGAATTTCAGTAGTCCTTTTCAAAGAGGAGTATAATTAGGAGGAAAGTTCAGAATTAAGTTAATAGCTATTTTGACCATACAAACTAAGCATATGACATCAGTCAGTAGTCAACAGGGAAATTCTGGAAAGCCAACAAACAAATAAGGAGTAACATGACAGACACACTAAAAAATTTTTAAATGGCCTCTTCTCTAGAGTACCCTGTTGTTACATCACATGTTATCTCTTTCTGACATACCTCTGTCTGGCAACCAAGTAAATGCTAACATTTTAGATGTTGGTAAACACAGCATCTAAATATAGCTAGAATTTTTAAAATGCCTTTTCAATTATTGTAATTCAAAAGATGGCTAAAACAAAATGAAGACACATAAGGATTTGATTACTATAATGCTAGAGAGGAATACCTGTCACATGTTTTCTACACTTATTTAAAAGTTTACTTTTGACTCTTATTAATTAACAATCTCTACAAAGAACTTGACATAAATATATTGTAGTATATGCTAAAATAAAAATAGATGTTACTCATAGTATGGCCCCTCATTAAAAAGATAAATATTGGTATTTCTTGCCTTTTAAAGATTGTTAAAATAAACATGTTAGCTATATTTCTGTGTAGATGCTGACAAAAAGGAAAGTATTAAGTTGTCGGGGGAAGTAGTGACACATTTTTCATAAATTTTCTATGAAAAAATGTGTTGTGACTTTCCTGACAACCCCGTAATTCTACCCATTTTTGACTAATAGCTGAGTAAACTGAAAGTCAACTATTGAATGATTCTGCAAGATACATACTCATAATAATCCCATAGTTTTGTAATCAGAATAATGACAGGGTAACAGGAAGATGCTATTTAAAAGTTTATCATTTTTATATTGACAACATAGTATTATAATGTATCATAGATATAATCAGATATATGTATATAATAAATTCCTTTCAAACCATGTCATTCTAAAAAAGAAAACTTCTCTAATGCATTTTTTGGGGGGGGAGGGAGGTTTTTTTGCTACAGGGTGCATGTGCTCGCCAGAGAGACAGAGAGAGACAGAGAGTGAGAAATCACCCCCCCCCGGGGGGGGGATGGCTACACCACAATCCCTTCTCCTCCATTCTCCTCTCGGGATCTTAGGCACCCACACACACATGCCCAGCGTGAGTTTAAGCCACCAGGTCCAGGACTTGAACCGTGGTCGACTACATGGAAGTTGAGAGACATAGCCATTATGCTAACTGCTGGTCCCCCTAATGCATTGTTAAGAAAATTACAATGAAAAAATTATTTTCCTTTTTATATTTCTTAAAATAGCAGCCCATTAAGTCCATTAAAGTTAAAATATGATAAAGCTGGGTTCTGAGGATATTATGAATAGATAACTACTCTAGGTTTTCTGGAGGCAAAGATGTAATTCTGTTATACTTATTTCAGATAAGCATATAATGTAATGCATTTTTTGTCTTCCCCAACTTGTTCAGAAATCAAAATATGATTTTTGTAGCTAAAATCAGGAAATTTCATTCTAAACGTGAACCTTACACAAATACCACATAACAGCTTTCTTCCCATATTGGAAACCTTGATGAAAACAACTCTACTTTAAAATGGAGGAAATTGGCCCAGTCGCGTTGCCGTAGGAAACTGTTGTGAGATGCCAGAGCCATATCGGAGGTCCCAGGTTAAAATTCTCGGTCGACCTGAGCGCTTCATGAATACCCTTGGGCATGCCTGCCATTCTGGCTGGTTGGAAGACTAGGGGGGGAGATTGCAGGATGCCAAGACTATGCCAAGGACCTCTCTTAAAGGAAAAACAAAAAAAAAGAAAGAAAAAAACACTTTAAAATTAAAGAAGTGGTATGAACCCCAGAAATGACACTTCTGAAGCTCTTTTATGTTACAAGTAATCCATTCTCCTCTAAAAAAAGTATTGAAATGGTCAGTATTCATGTCCAAAAATGTAGATATCACCTAGCAAGATAACTCCTCTCATTATTTGATGTGCTACCTAGCACCACTTTTAACTTTCAAGTCGTGAGCCTAATATACAATGACAAATGGAAGTTTGAACCTGTTGAGCATATTTTTACACAATAGTTTTTGATTGCTGATGAACATTTGGAAATTTCTGAAATTTAGAATATTTAGGTACTACCATTTGAATGAAAAATAATAACTGGACATTACCTTCCACATTACCTTCCAAAGGCCTTAAGGATCAAAGAAGCATTCCACATTATTCTTCCACCAAAACAGCTTAAGGCAGTATTTAGAGTTTACATTATGGAAAGAGGTGTGAGAATGGAAGTGTAAAAAGGTAATCAAGGTCAATAAATATGCCCAGAGAAAAAAAAAAGAAAAAATAGAGGAACACACACACACACACACACACACACACACACACACACATATAACCACTTAATAATGCTGTTTTTCTAAGCCTTTTCTGGCGTTCTTTATTTCACTGGTTTTAAAAGTTGTTCTTTTGATGTTTCCTCCTTTAATTAATAGGAAATTGAATGGCCCTAAAACTGTATTGTAAGCCATTCAGTCTTCTAACAAATTAAAGAATCACTTAAGTATGGTCAAGTTATAGTCTAGTGCTATATTTGATATTTCAGGAAAGTAAGAAAATACTTAGATGAATACACTGTGCTTCTAAGATAGACTCACTCAGTTCTTTAGATGAAACAACAGAGTACTGTCTAAAATGACCTTAGAAGTACCAGATGTTTTTGTCAATCCCAAATAACAAAGTTCTTGGTTATTGTTTTCTCATGTAGATAATGTATCTAAGAGCGGGAACTTCTGATAAACACTGTTTAGGATCACATTTTCACTCCTATTATCATTAATGGATGAACATTAACTTCATTAAAAATAATAGCCTCATAAAAATAGCTCAGAAATTATCATGAAAAATTCTTGATTATCTATCAGACACAACCTGAGATCAGCTCCAGCTATTACATATTTTCCAGAAAGTTTATAACTTATACTTCATCTTCTAAGTGTAAAACTGCAGTGTAAAAGATTAAGTCAGAAAATGGCTTTTATTGCATGTTTTCTATTCTTGAATGCAAATGCTGCTAAGTTACAAATGCAACCAAACATGAGACACACACACACCCAAAAACAAGGTGCTAAAGAATCTGTTTATCCAGAGAATTGAAATACATTTCAAACGTGTTTTGTTAAGAAACTAATGACATTTTCTAAGAAACTTTACCATACTATAAAGCACATGCTCTGTTAAACATCCATATACAGTCCTGTTCTGATTGCATGTACATCTTTAAAGTGTGACTGCCATATTCCATCAATATCATTAATTAATTTCCTGAAAATCAAAATTTTCAACTTCAGTGAAACCTAAGTCTTAAAAGTAACACCACTTACTTCCATTTTGCTCCCAAATTCTGAGAAAGTGTGCATATTTAATGCTTCTAATCCACTTACCTATGGAACATTTGAACTAAATGCATTGCATAGATTTTACTCAAACATGATTAAATTCCTTAAATCATATCAAAAAGTAGATGATTATAAACATCTTATTTATTAAATAAAAATCAGTACTAGTGGTTAACATTTCTTCATAATTTCCAGAAAATAAAAATAACTTTCAAACTAAAATGAAAAAATGGAAACTCATTTCAGGAAACAAGTTTTAAAATAATGTTAACTTCTCAAATCTAGACTAGAACTTTTAGCTAGCTTTAATTTGCATCTCATCACTATTCATTATAATAATACCTATATTTAATCGGATAGACTGGATATAGCCTAAAATGACACACATATACCTCATGAAAAGCACTGCCACATAAGCCAAATTTCCAAAAGTATATTTCCTTTAAACACAGTGTCTTCTTTTTCATAACATGTACCTCTAATTTGAAATCATGAGTGACTGCATTATCTGATTGTCTTTAATACTGATTTCAAGTAATAAAAAGAGAGGACCAAAACCAAACACAACCTTCTGGTGAGGAATAAACACCTAGACTGCTAAGGTACTCTGCATCCTCTTCTTAATTTGTCACAAAATTACCAACAGGATACAAGAGAAATACAAGCTATAGGATATGGATTTTCATTCATTCATCTTTTAATGCACAATTAGATCTTCAAAAAATGAAATTATACCAAAGTCATAATTGATTGTATTTTACTTTACCATAATTTCTTAATTAGCCAAGCATTCTTCACACATAAAATGTTCCATTAGTTAGCCATATGACAACATAAGAAATTCTGCTCAACACAGTATGAGTAATAAAATTGAACTGGTTTTAACCACAATGGCATTTTATAAAGTCAACTAAATTAGCCAGAAACACAAAACTTAAAAAGCAGCCTTGGGGATAACTTTTTTTCTTACAGCCATTACCAAATCCTCATTGAGCTGATTACCTATGCAAGAAAAGTAGCATAAAGCTGAAGAAAAGGCACTAACATTACTCCTGGCTTATCTAAGAAGTCATAAAACTAAAAGGCTCTAACCATTTTATTTTATTAGATTCTCTAATATATAAAATCTTGCTACTTTTCTGTAGTTTGATTAACATTATTAATCATATGACATTTTTCCTTTTTTCTACTACATAAAAAACGTAGTTCTAGTCCAAAATGTCTGTTTTATAAAATACATAAATTCAGAATATGTCCCCTTTGTTGCAAAACTTTATCACCTCAAATAAAAGAATGCACAAAAGAATTCTAAAAGAAATTTAGGGCTCAAGTTTTATAATGCCACCAGCCCCTGGTGACCATCATTCTCATCAGATACTGACCTATCTTCTATGTGTATTTAATCGGTGTGTGCCTATTGCTTGATGGAATATGTAGCTTCTTTAAAAAAATGTGTGGATGACAGTCATTTGTTTCTTCTTTTGAAACTATGAGCCTAGAGTTTCAATGGTATCTATAGCTTCTTAAAAAAATGTGAGATGACAGTCATTTGCTTCTTTTGAAACTATGAGCCTGGAGTTTTAAACACGTTGTAAATATCATTCCACTGCATTTTATAGAGTTGATCAGTTTCAGCCCTGATATTCTGAAATGTTCCATAAACTACCAGCCATAATGAAAAATGCACATAAATGAATATGTGCATATGCATTATAAAATCCTTTGATAAGGATATCTGCAATCTATATTCTGTATTGCTGTCAAATAAGAATTATGCACACCATCAGTATCCATTCTTGTGAAAATAATACTTCAAATACACATAGAAACTTTTTTTTCCATTGGAATGTAGTGCATTTTCTAGACATTTCAATATATCTTGCACATTTCATATCTTCATTAGGGCATAATTTTTTTCTTATTGTTCTTTTATTTTTATGTATTCAAATATATAGTTAATATTTTCCTATATTCATAAATTCTAAAGTTCCTTTGTGTATTCATCACGTTTAGGCATCAATACTCCACATTTACCAGCAACATCCTACTACTTCAATGTCTCTATCATACCCATTTCAAAGATCAAAAGAACTTTTCCAAGCCAATTAGATAATGTTTTCTTAACCCATTGAGGAAAGAGAAAGAAAAAAATCATTTCTGAATGATCCACAATCACTTCACCCATATCCAACCTCCATCCCATTTCCCTCAATGGCACCTACCCTAGTGTTGTCATGGTGACGATGGTATACCAGAAGGCCGCGGGGATGCTAGTGAACTTGCTGGCCGAAGACCCCTTCTCTGCGTAGAACATAACTGTAGCGAATATGATGATAGCCATGGTGAGCGAGAAAAGCAAGAAGCCCAATTCTGAGGCACAGCTCTTCAGAGTGTACCCCAAAATGCGTAGGCCTTGAGAGTGGCGGGAAAACTTAAAGATCCGAAAGACCCTGAAGACGCGGAGTGTGACAAAGGCTCCACTGACATCCTCATTGTCTGTCATCACCAGCCCAATGTAATAGGGCAGGATGGCCACCACGTCAATGATACTCATGACACTGCGCACAAAACGGTAACGACTGGGCGCCGCCGCCAGGCGAAGCAAGTACTCAACCGTGAAGATCATGACACAGGCTGTATCCAAGCAGAAGAAGGCCACCGCGTAGCGCTCTCCGCAGGGCAACTCTTTAATGTGGCCTGGGCTAGAGCCACAGGGCACTGTTTCGACCACATTCGCGATGACTGAGACGGCGATGAAGAACCCTGTCACATAGTAGAACACCAGGGCCATCGTGCTGGTGTGGGGGTTCTCGAACGCCCGCCAGACCCTCTGCCGAGCAGTCATGGTGGGCAGTGCGCTCTCCCCGGTGTTGTCGGTGTCGGCATCGTCCTGCAGACGCTCCGCGTTCTCTCGCCTGCGATCTTTGTACTCCTCATAACAGCAATCGCCAATGATTTCTGGGATGAGGCCAAAGAAGGCCAATTCTTCATCATAAGCAGAGATGCACTCATGGCGAGGATAGTGGAGCTTCCCAGTGCGGTAGAAATTCAGGATGTGGCGGAAGATGTCTGGGTCACGGTCAAAGAAATACTGTTGAGTCTCTGGGTGGTAGAAAAAGTCCCTCTCAGAACTGCCCAGCAGAGTGTCTGGGTAACGCTCCAGGGTGTCCTGCCACGTCTGGAAACGGGTGCCACTCACATTCAGCACGATGAGAGCATCTTGAGTCCTTTTCCTCTCCTGCCTTGGGGGAGCTGGCATGGGCCCGGAGGCCACAGGCATCCACCCAATGGCTGCGGCCCTTGCGAAGGGCAGCCATGCTGCTACACCCGCTGCCATGGTCCCTTGAAGTGGAGACAAGGAGAGCAATCGGGGCCCTACAGAGGCTCAACCAAAGTAGTGACAACCACCCACTTCCTCCACTCAAACAGGATAGTACTGAGGTGGTGGCCCAGAAGTATCACTCTTATTCCAAGGTAGGGCCCCTGGTAAAGTCACGGTTCTCAGAAAGACAAGTTTCCCTCAAAGACAGGTATTTAGAATTGTAAGAACCAACCAACGCCAAGTCCTAACAATCACGCCCAGCAGAACCTAATCAAACCTTTTCCAGCAGTTGGACAGGGCCAGCCCCTGGCGCAAAGAAGCACACAGGTGACTTTAGAAGCAGTGATGTCTTCAAACAGGTGTCTCTGATTCCTCCCTGACAGTCTGGGAAATATGGGGTCAGTACGTGAAGTGCAGGATAAAGAAGAGTCACCCAATGGTATTCTTTTGACGAATTAGGGGTCCCTTCCCCCTTCCCTTGTCGCTCTCTCAAACCTTCCTTTTAGCCCTTCCCGCCAAAGGAGTCTCAAAAAAAAGAGGACCTGTTGTAGCTTCAGAGAAGCGGTCACTGCCGCTGCCCCACGTCTGTCTTGGGGAGTCCCGTTGCCGCCTCTACTCCTCCGGTCGGCTTTGCAGAGATGGAGGTGATGTGCCGTGGGCACGATGGGGGGCGTTAAGAGAGATCCTCCTCTCCCACGTCTACAAACGCCCTGTGTGTCTGCCAGAAGCGTTCGCCCAATCGCCCCTTCACTCTCTTTTCAAGTTCAGCTCAGGTGCAGTGTGACAGTTACAGATCCCAGGAGCTGGCAGCCGCCGCCGCCGTGGCGGCAGCAGCATCTGCCTCTTCGCAGAACGCGCCTCGCCCGCGGTACATACCTGGCAAAGTGCGCGCCGGGGCTGAGTTGCATAGAGACTTTCTCCTCGCCGTGCACCCGGAAAGGGAAAAGGAGAGAGCAGCTCGCCAGCAGCCGAATCCGATGCGCCGAGGGAGCATAAATAAAGCTCAAGCGAGCTCTTCTTCCCCTTCCCCCATCCTCCGAGCCTCCCTCCTCCTTTTCACCTTCCAAAAGCCAGGCGCAGGCGAGCCGAGCAGCAGCAACAAGTTCAAAAGGTGCGGGGGAGGCGAGAACGGAGGGGACTCGCTCCTGCCAACTTACTGCGCGGCCACGGTCGCCGGGGTCGGGGCGGCGCGATGCGGGGCTGCAGGGTGGCTGGGCTGCGGGGCGGCCGGGCGGGCGGCGGTGGCGCGGCGGGGCCGGAGCCGGGGCCAGCACGGGTTCTCGTCCGAGCGCGGAGGCAGGAGGCGCTCAGCAGCGCGGGGGCGCGGGAGGGCTGCTGGTTGCTTCCCCGCCAGTGGGTGGTCCTGCATCTCCCCGGGCTCCCCGTGCAGCTCAGCTCGTGCGATCAATAAATAAGGAGAAAATAAATAAATAACGCGCGCACGCCCCGCCACGCAGGTTAGGAAAGGCGTCTCCTGCCTTTCCCTCGGCTTGACCTTTCTCCGCCCCCGCCCCCTGGGGCTCCTCGCTCCACCCCAGCCACCCACCAGTCCCGGCGCAAAATGTCACCGAGGGAGATCATCCAGGTGGATCTGCCGGGGGAGGAAAGCGAGCCTCGGATGAACAAAGGGAAGCTTCACGCGCTTGGCTGCGGTGGTTTGGAGGAGGAGAGGAGGAAGGGGACCGGTGTCTTGCTTCTGCCTCCCGAGTCCCGGTTCAAGGCGAGCGTGGGAAAGGGGGGAAAAAGAGAGCGAGAGAAGCTGGGAAGGAGGGTGAGCGGAGCGGAACGCGCAGGAATTGGTTGTCTTCAGGGGGCGACTGGGTGGCAAGACCTGCAAAGCCCCATGGCAGAATTTTTAAGTGCTTTCCCCTCTTTCTCGTTCTTTGTATTATTATTATTATTATTATTATTATTATTATTATTTTCAAACCAGATGTTAACATTGCGGGGGTTAACATGTCATCTGTCCAACTTGGCGAAAAGTCAGGCAGTCTCCTTGGTCCGGGTCTCGCCACAACTCCTTTCCCTGTCCTTTGCGAATGACAGGAGGATTTAGAACCGGTTTCTAAATGTCAGCGTCAAGGGGCGTGCGTCTCTGAGAGTGCGCGCTTCCTTCATCCTCGCTGCGCGTCGCTGCGCTTTTCTGAGATGGTTAAAGTAGTTAAAGGTGCCCGTGTGAGGGGTAGGTGATGAGGAGAGAGACAGGAAAATTGACGTGGCCAGCGATTTTGTTTTTCATGTACCCCGCCCCCCCCCCCCCCCCCCCCCGTCATTAGACATGTTCCTTAAAACCAAACATGTAACATTTATAACCACTAGATGGCGTGCGTGGCGAGAAGTTAAATCTACAACTAAGGATTGGATGCTTTAGAGAGGTGAAGGATCAAAATGATCAAAATGATCCAACAGTCAGATCACATCGACATCGTCAAGACCCCCTCCCACCCACCTTTTTTAGTGTTTATAGGCAATACAGGCTCAAGTTTGAGTGTACATTTTGATGTGTGTGGGATGAAATGTGGAGAATTTATTATTGAAATGCCTTTGTACCTTAAGTCCAGATTGTTCAATCATCACTGTAGCAATCAAGGTCTTTGGCCAGAGTGTGGCTTTATCTATATGATGAAGAAGAAAGACCTAATTTCTACCTGATAATTATTTTTCAAGGTTTAGTCTGACTGCGCTTGGTTTTTAAAGTAAGTGGACTGTGATGTGCTGTATTGAAACTGACTTTCATGCCCTCGAGACCTTAGGCTAATGTGTCAACCTTAAAATTCTGAAATGGGATACCAAAAGAACATGTAGGAACTAAATATATAGTATAAAAAATCATCAACAAAGAAGAAATACAAACCTTATAATGTAGAGAATTTTCTGTAGAAATACAATGGGTTTTATTGTGTGCATATATTTATTTGTTTTACAGATGTAGAGGTTTTGAGGGTCTTGTGTTAGTAGTTAATGAAGTCAGAGTTAATGCACCATGTTAAGTTTTAGGACACAGAACTAAAGACACCTGCTGTTTACCTGCTTGTATTATTGAAGTAAAGATGTTTGTTAACAAATATTATATAGCCTGCATACCTGAGAACAAACACAAACAAAAATATTAACTAAAATTAAGAAGGTGAGGAATATCAACTAATTAATGTAAGAAAACTAACATCCTTCTAATCTAGAGAGTAAGGTGGCTCTGTGATAGGAGCTGAGCAAGGTATCCAGAGGATGGAAATCCATGAATATTCAATTAATGCCAATGTGGGCATGTCTTCCTGTGAAGATGGGGCAAGCGACCCAAATGGAGCCTTCACAATGTCCCTGTAGGAAACAGAATACTTACCAATATAAAAGTAAAGTTTAACTCCACAGAAAGCCTCAAATGAGCAAGACTATAATATCTACATTGTAAAAACTGGCTAGAGGATGCATGCACTCACCAGAGGCAGACAGAGAGAAAGGGGAAGGGAGAAAGTACCCCACATGGGGGATGATTACACCACAATCCATTCTCTATTTCTTCTTTTAGGATTTTGAGCATGCACACACACAACCTGGTGGGGTTTTTTTTTGTTTGTTTTTGTTTTTTTTGAGAGGTTTTTGCTATAGGTCATGTGCTTTCACCAGAAAGACAGAGAGAGACAGAGAGACAGAAAGCAAGAAATCATCCCCCAGGGGGGTTGGCCCTGCCACAATCCCTTCTCCTCCATTCTCCTCTTGGGATCTTGGGCACGCACGCACACGCGCCAGGCGTGAGTTTAAGCCACCAGGATCTGGACTTGAACCGAGGTCGACTACATGGGAGGTCAGCGACACAGCCATTATGCTAACTGCTAATCCCAACCTGGTGTGTTTCTCAAGCCACTGGGTCCAGGACTCCAACTGTAGTTAGCCATGTAGTCTCCAGTCATCTTAACCACCACACCACCAGATGGCTGTCGGCTCCACCCCGGGACTTGGCTCGAGCTGAATCATGATCAGGAGGCTGATGGTGAGGAAGAGAAAGAGGATCCTCTCGAGAGGACTGGGGAATCGGAAGGAATGAGACAGAGTAGCAGTGGACACAGGCAGCCTGAACCTAGTTAGCCCAAGGAACTTGCGGCGCAATTTGTGTCACTCAGACCAACTGGGCAACTTTATTTATAGTACAAGGGGACACTGCATATGTATATTATATGACATTCCATAGATATGTTGATGTGTTACACACAAATCTATAAGGACTTAGACATCCTGGGCCGGGTGTACCCTTTGGTGATAATGTCATCAAGAGAAAAAATCCCATTATCTTATTTTCTAATGGAAAAGCCTAGCTACAGTTGTGGGGAAGAAACATAAGGCTAAAGAATCTCTCTATAAGGCAGGCACCACCATGCCCAGAGAAGGCTAAAGAATCTTACAGATGCAGAGCAGGGATTAGACTTTGCTAATTGGGGTCAAAATGTTTCCTGAATTCAGGCAGATGTATCTGTTGGAAAGCTCTTAGCAATTTCCACCCTTTGCTCTGCCTGCAGCAAGGGTCAAGGAAAGGACAAGTTGCAAGGTTTGACCAAAGCCCAAAGGGACAGGTGGTGTTTGCTCAGAATATGTCCCCACACCTCAGGGTCTCTCTCCAAAGGTGTCCCTACAGATGGCCCTATCTATTGGGTTGTCTGAAAAGTCATGACTCATTTTTATATTAAAATATATACATATAAATCTATATGCATGACTTTTCCAGCAACATAATACAACTTTTAAGAAGATATTGTGATCAAGTCTCCACACCCTTGACAAATTAATTTATATGTGGACTTAAAACTCAATTCATCTAGATTCAAATTTTAATCTGATAAATTACTTATTGACTTTGTTTCATTTCACAAGTTACTTAGCTTCTATGATTAGAATTGTTGATAACGAAACTTAACTTTTAGACCTGTTGTGAGAATTAAATGGGATAATACTTGGGAATACTGACGTTGTACTTAGCACAGGGAAGGACAATTTGGATTAGTTTTACTTTAACACATAATGCTGGGACCAGCAGATGGTGTAATGGTTATGTTGCTGGACTTCCACTTAGCCAGCTGTGGTTTGAGTCCCGAATCAGGTGGCTTAAAACTCACACCGGGTGCATGTGCATGCATGCCCAAAATTCCAGGAGGAGAATGGATTGCAACATTGTCATTCTCTGGGGGGTGATTTCTCGCTTTCTATCTCTTTGTCTCTTTCTGTCTCTCTACCAAGTGCACATGCCCTATAGCAAAAATCTCTCTCTAAAATAATGATAATAATAATAATGCAATCTATTTTACCCATACTATATTTGGAATTTCCACAGAACTTTCACATACTTACTCATTTCCTCAAATTTAAAACATTTCTTGATATGCACATGACTCTGACATTTTAATGTTCATTCACGCACTGAAAGACTCTAAGAAAAGTAGATATGTAAAATCTCATAAGACATTGTATATGCCTCCAATAGCCAGGGATTCCTGTTCTTTTCTCTTATGTCCTCATTTTATATATCCTGTTTAATTGAATATATAAAAAACAAATTCAGCAAGGTGAAAATTGAACTTATCACCTTTCTTCTCCAGTCATGTTCTCCTGTGTCTTTGGCTGATCAATGAAGTCCCAAAAAGAAACCTGGTGGTCATTTAAATTCACATGTAGTTTTGAAAAATAATAGAGATTTCTTATACCTATCATCTAGTTTCTCCCAAAGGTAATACAATGTATAACATGTACATGTTATAGTAAAAATCACATGCTGGAAATGGACATTGATGCTCTCTTAGGCAGCCCAAATTATTATAGCAAAATTCCATAACAAAAATCTATTTCTCACAGTGCTAGATTCCCGGAGGCTGGGGAATTCAGGATTAGGGAACCAGCCTATTGAATGTTGGTGAAGGTCTGCTTTCTGTTTCTGCATCGATGGCCTGTATTTCACATGGCGGAAGGAGAAGGCAGACCTCTGGTGCTCCTTTTACAAAGGCACTAATCTCAATCATGAGGACTCTGACCTAAACATGAACCCTGTAATCTAATCACTCTCTAAAGGTCCTACTTGCTAATACCATCACCATAGTGATTAGATTTAAATAAATGAATCTGGGGGGGGGGGAGACCTTCAGAAGGTAACAAATACAATCCATTGACCTTAAAATTCACTGGTTTTAAAAACACTAATTTTTGTGTTTATATTTAGTAGTATTTTATTTTAACACACATACAGTGTGTGTGACCACTATCTCTGTAAACAAATAAAACATTTCCATCATGAGGATCTCTTTTTATAGCCACAGCAATCCCATCCCACTTCCTCCGTTCCTGCCAACCACTAATCTGTTTTTATTCTCTATAAATTATCAATTCAAGAACAAACATTATCTGGAAGTAATCATGCAGTACATAACCTTTTAAGATTACTGTGCTTGAAGAAACTTAAGTCTGCCAAAAGAATTTATGTTTGTTCTAGCCAGCACCTAAAGAAAAACTGTCTCCCAGTCTTTGTAGGCGAGTAGGAGCCTTAATTTGGCAAGCAAACCCAAGTGAGTTTCACATGGATCAACCTTTTTTTCCTATTTTTATGATATTTTACTTCCTTGTCTTGACTGAGTCTCTGCCCATCCCACTTTCTGTTCTCTCATTCTCCCTTTAAAACACCCCATCACTTCTGTACAAATTGAACTTGACTTAAGGTTATGGTGGACTTTTCCCTATTGCATAAGATATTACTGACTGCAACCAGCAGATGGAGTAATGGTTATGTCACTGGGCTCCTACTTCGTCTACCATGGTTTGAGTCCCAGATCTGGCAGCTTAAAACATGCTTGGCAAGTATGTATGCGTACCCAAAATCCCAAGAGAAGAATGGAGGAGAAGAGGTTATGGCATAGCGCTCTCTCTCTTTCTCTCTCTCTCTCTCTCTCTCTCTAGTGAGCACAAACACCCTATAGCAAAAATTTCTCTAAAAAATAAAATGAAACAAAAAGAATATTGATTGCTGATTAAAATCTGACCTTACCACTTTAAGTAGGATCTGCCAGCTTTGCTTATCTTTGCAGTAGTGATATCTCATTGTGGTTTGTATTTGCATTTCTCTAATGACTAATTTTGTTGAACATATTTTTATGTGCATATTTGCCATCTGTATATTCTCTGCAGTAAAATGTGTGTTTTTTGTATTTTTCCCATTTTGAATTGTATTTTTTAACTCTTGACTTTTGAGAGCTCCTTATATATTCTAAATAATTATCCTATGTCAGATATGTCATTACAGATATTTTTCCTAGTTGATGGTTTGTCGTCCCATCCTTTTCAAAGAGCCTTTTACTAAGTAAAAACTGTTTTTCTTTTATTAAAGATTTTTGTCGTCAGGTGCATGCACTCATCAGAGGAAAATGGAGAGGGGAAAAGTGAGAATTCACCCCCTGGGGTAATGGCCATGCTGCAGTCCCTTTTGTGCATTCACATACATACCCCGCCTGGCTTTCAAGCTGTCAGGGCTGGGACTCAAATTACAGAGTTGGCTATGTGGGATCCAGCACCTTAACTACCATATACTACCATATCACCTGCTGTTGGTTAAAGCTTTTAATTCTAATGGAGACCAATATTATCTTTTCTTTTTTTTTTCCCCATGGGTCATGTTGTTGGTATCAAATCAAAGAACTCTTTCTAACTTTAAGGCCCAAATATTTTCTTTATTTTTTTCACTTTTTTTTTTTTTTTTTTAGAGAGAGAGAGAGAGAGATTTTTGCTATAGGGCACATGCACTTGACGGAGAAACAGAGAAAGATATAGAGACAGAAAGTGAGAAATCACCCTCCAGGGGGATGGCCATATCACAGTCTCTTCTCCGTTTTCCTCCTGGGATCTTGGGCATGCATGCACATGCACCCAGAGTGAGTTTTAAGCAACTGCGGTTGACTGTGTGGGAGTTTAGTGATGTAACTATTATGCCATCTATTGGTCCCACAATTTAACATTTAAAATTAAGTTCATGATCTATGTTCATTTATTTTTTGACAGAGTCTTACTCTGTTGCAGTACTCTTGCCTCAGTCTCCCAAATAGTTGGGACAAGAGACGCATACCACCACATCTTTTAGAGTGGGATGGGAATCAAATCTGGAATTCCCATGTGGCTTCAGCCTACCAAGCAGTGTCAACCAGAATTACTACTGGGCTCAGGATATATTTTGAGTTAATTCTGTGCAAGGTATGAGATTTAGGTCAAGATTCTTTATTTTTACTATGTATATGCAATTGCTTTAGCATCATTCATCGTAAAGGCCATCCTTTTTTGTCGTTTTTATTACCACAGGGTGCATGCACTCGTGAAAGAGAGACAGTGAGTTCCTTGATGAGGCATGGTCACACTGTAATTATTTTTCCTCAGTTTCTCCATACAGTCATGATTTGGGGCATACATACACTCACACCTAACCTGTTCCTTAGGCTCTGAGGCCAGAATTTGAACCACAGTTGGCTAGGTGGGATCCAGCTCTCCACGCAGCATATTTAATCACTGTGCTAAAACCCCTAAGTCTATCATTCTAATAATGAATCACTTTTTTTTGTTTTTAGAATTATTGTATTTATTTATTTCTAATTTGATCAGAGAGGGACAGAGCAAGAGAGTGAGAGACAGAGGGAAAGCGAGAAAGCAAGCTGCTAGGTCCAGGACACAAACCACAGTCAGCCATGTGGGAGTCCAGTGCCCTCAACCACCACGCCACCTGCTGGCCCCAATAATGAACCACTTTTATTCATTTATCAGAAATCCATTTGGCATAGTTTTATAGATCTGTGTCTAGATTTCCCGTTCCCTTCTATTTATCTATGGGTATGTAGCACCGTTAACACCAACTATTCTTAGTAGTAACTCTTCACAATGTAAAGTGGTTCCTTTCATTTTATAATTTTTTTCAAAATCATTTTAGCTAGTGTAGGTACTCACATTTCAAAATAAATGTAGTATACACTTGACTATATCTACAAAATTTTAGTAGGATTTTAATAAACATTACATTATTCTTAAAAATTAACTTGGGTGGAGCTGGCTTGTTATCTCTTTCAATCCATGAGCTTGGTATGTTTCTGCACTTACATACATCTTTCTTCTTTCATTAGCATTTTATAATTTGCAAGATACAGATTCAATACCTGTTAGTATTAGATTTATACATAAATATTTTTATAACCTTTGAAGTAATTATAAATATTATTATATTTACAAAAAATTAATTTCCATATGTTTGTTGCTAGTATGTTGAAATGCAATTGGATTTTGCATATTGAGCATGTATTCTGCAATTTTGTTGAAGTTCTTTACTGGTTCTTGAAATTTTCATACATACAATAATATCACCTTAAGGGCTAGTGTTCTTTCTTTCTTACACTCTGTATGCCTTTTATTAGTTTGTTTTTTGATGAATTTATAGTCAAGTCATAAACCTTTTCAATGGTCCTTCATTTTTTTTGTTTTGTTTTTAGATATCAGTTTTTAGAAGAGAATGTAAAACTGTTTAGGTTATCAACTTTTTCTACCCTATAAACCTCATTTGATGTCCTCTTCACACTAGCATACTTCACAACCTTAGTCTTCTCTTATTAGTTAGCAGAATTTAGTGTGTTTTACCTTGATTCTGGGTCTTGGTACATGTAACTCTTTCATGAAGTTAACAACTATTCGGCTCAAGAGTCACCTCCTTCAGGAGCCATTGCCTAACCTTCCAAGTGATGCCCAGTTTAAATGGTCTGTCAGAGACTCTAACAGCTTACAGAAGATTTGTATGTGTCTTTTGTTTGTTAGTCATCACACTGTAATCTTCTGATGAAAGACACTGGTCTTTTTTTTCTGTATCTTCAATATCTGTCATTGTATGGGGTGCATAAAAGAAATAGAGTGAATGCTTGTTGAATGAGTGAATGAATACTCCAATTAATTAATATGTTTCTTTTTCCATTATAAATTATTATTGTAATTCTCCAAAAGGAACATAGAAAATCAAGATGATTTTATGTCAAGATGTACAATGGAAAAAACTACCTTAACAATGAAGCAAATCATCCATATTTGTATCACTCTGTAAAAAGTGCTTTCTCAATGTGTTTACTACAGTTGATCCATAAAAAGGCTTTGTGTGCTATGTGCTACTCTTGTTCTTTTTTTTTTTTTTTTTCCCTCCCCAAAGGAAACAAAGCTCAAGGAGGTTAACTTATTTTCCAGGATCATATTGTAGAACTAAGTGGCAGAAGCTGATTCATTCCCAGGACTTCTGACCCTAAGTCACATATTCTTTTAGCTCCATAAATACCAGTTTGTGCAATAGTAAAGTCTCCGCCAATCTGTGGTTGTTATTTCCAGCACTGATGATAAATTTGCATACTCTTACTTGTTCTCCATGTTACATCTCTGTGTGTTCTCTGACCAGGACAGAAAATTAGTCAGTGGTCATAGAAAAGAGGAGACTGAATCTTTTCATTATATATATGTATATATAATAAAATATTATAATAATGCATTAACAAAATTAAAATTAATAAACATTTTATAAAATTAAATAATTAAAGTTTTATATATATATAGCATATATATGTAGTATTATATAATATATAATATATATATAAATTGTATATATATATATATATATATATATATATATATATAAAATTGTGTATATATATATATATATATATATATACAAGAGTACTCACTGGAGAGAGACTGCGAAAGAGGAAAAGTGGGACCAGAAGTTAGTGTAATGGCTATGTCACTGGACTCCCACGTAGTCGACCGCGGTTCAAGTCCTGGACCTGGCGGCTTAAACTCACGCCGGGCGCGCGTGTGTGCATGCCCAAGATCCCTAGAGGAGAATGGAGGAGAAGGGATTGCGGCATGGCCATCCCCCCTTGGGGTGATTTCTCACTTTCTATCTCTCTGTCTCTCGCTGTCTTTCTGGTGAGTGCACGCGCCCTATAGCAAAAAACCTCTCCAATAAAAGAAAAAAAAAAAAAAAGAGGGAAGGTGAAAAAGCGCCTTCTATGGGCTCATGGTCATACCAAAATCCTTTTTCTTCCATTTCTACCACATTTTGGGATTTTGGACATACATGCACATGTGCCCCACATGATTCTCAATCTGAAAATTCTGGGGCTTGAACCATGTAGTCAGCTATACAGGATCCAGTCACCATAACCATCAGGTCACAGACAGACCCCCATCATATTTTAACCAGTTCTGCTAAGAGCTCAGGGTGATAAATTTAAAAATTTTGATGATATATTTTAAATAAGCAGATTTAATACATCTGGATACATCTTTCTAGATAACTCTTTATTAGTGTCTTTACTAGGATATTTTAAATAATATCATCTTTGCTTTTTTTATAAAAAAATTAGTCCTGAAGTAAGAAATGTTTTCAACATATTAAATGAGCAAGACATTTAGCCAGTAATAAAATTATATGCATTACATCTTCGTGTGTGTGTTCGTTGAATCTTGATTAAGTCTAATGACTTAAAATTTTTATATGTCAGCTTTTCATAAAAGCATTTTTTACACTATTAAATATCAAGGAAAAAACCAAGACTTCACTTTAAAATAGATTTCACAAACTGAAAATATTTCATTGACACTGTTGCCATTGAAAAATAAAGTTTTTATTATTATTCCCTTTCTGGGTGCCATATTATTTTGAGTTTGAAAGAGGTGCTTTAGCTTAAGATAATTGTGGTTAGAAGATGTATACAAGTTCTTTTTCCCTTCCTTTCTTTCCTTTTTTTTTTTTTTGTTCCCCAGGGAAATAAAACCTGACATACTCAAAGATAAGGGAGACATGTGAAAGTCACAGCATTGCTAATGTGAGTTAAATGCTTACTACCTACTTGAGATTTAAAAAACCTCACAGTATCTCTAGAACATAGTCATCAGAGAAATATGACCCTGTGTCTTTCTGTGGACAATAGTAAAAAGATGACTTGGCAACCCAAGGTCAATTTCTTTTTTCATTTTATTAATACTGTCAAAGTCCCTTTCAAAGTAATCTTGAAAAGATTTCCCCCTTTCAGGTTTTAAACCTTGAACAGTTCCTTTTAAAAGTAACCCATTTTTTCGGTACTTTATTCCTTATCTACACAATATCTTAAATAGGAAATAATTGAAATAATTAAATGGGGCCAGCTTTCAAAGTTCTCATGATACTGTTCTGAGACACTATCATGTTCTGTGTGATTGGAACACAGTAAGGCTAACCAATTTTGTAAATAGATGTCCAAAATTAACTATCATGTTGTAACCTCAATACCTCCTCCCGAATGCTGTGGTTATTTTAATACAAATAATATCTCTTAAAAAGACAAATTTGGGGGCCAGCAGATGGTGTGGTTGGTTAAGGTGCTGGACTCTCAGATGGCCAGTCATGGTTAGAATCCCAGACCTGGTGGCTTGCTTTCCCACTTTCCCTCTCATTCTTTCTAGAGAATATGTGTGCCTTATGGGAAATGAAACAATAATAACAATAAATAAAATTAAGTAACATTTACAAATAAAAAAGATAACTCATATTAAATGTTTTCACTCCCCCCCCCACACACACACACAAACACACACACAGAAAAAAATAAAATACTAATGGACAGAAGGAACTTTGGGGATGTATTGGATTTAAGAGTATTCAAAAACATTCATGAGAAAGGCTTATTATGAAAAAAAATATACATGGATTTCAAACAGTTTTTACAGCAAAATAAACTTGTACTTTAATTTTTCCATGAACTGTTTGAAGTCCACTTGTATGTCTGTTACTTTGATCATGGTATCGGTTTTGTGAGTCTTTTCCTATGTCCAAACTCATCAAATTGTACACATTATAGATGAGAAGTTCTCTGTCTTATATATCTATACTTTAATAAAACTGTTAAAAAGAATATTTTCGGTGTTAAAACATTGTTGGTCTCGTGAATGGTGAAATGCTTGTTGTTCTTATGACCTAAGAAAGCAGGGGGAAAGTTATAAGGGGGAAAATAGTTTTAATACATTGTTATTATTGATTACTCACAATGTGCAAGGCACCAAAATGGACACAAGAATGACCCAAGTTGTTCAAGATCAGACTGCCCTGAGGAAATTCAACATCTGGTATGAAAAAAAAGAGACTATAAAAAATTCTTACACTCTGGGACCAGCAGTTAGCGTAATGGCTATGTCGCTGGACTCCCACATAGTTGACCGTGGTTCGTGTCCCGAACCTGGTAGCTTAAACTCACGCCAGGCGCGTGCGCGTGCGTGCCCAAGATCAGGAGAGGAAAAGGGATTGCAGCGTGGCCATCGCCCGTGGAGGGTGATTTCCTGCTGTCTGTCTCTCTGTTTCTCTCTGCCTCTCTGGCGAGCGCACGGGCCCTGTAGCAAAAACCTCTAAAAAAAAAAAAAAAAAAAAAAAAAAAAAACCTCTTACGCTCTCTGAAAGTAACTTTGCCTATGAGTTTTATTTCAGGATCTTATGTGTTTTATTCTCTGAAAAATAAATTATTTGTTAGAGATGAGAAAAGAGGAAAGACAAGAAGAAATGTATAAATTTCCTTCTTGGACTCATTATCATATTTATAACTTTGGGATTAATTGCTATGGAATAATTCCAGTACCATAAACTGAGAATTGTGACTGCGAATGAGAAAGAAGCAGGAAGGATTCTGAAGAAACAAAAGTCTTATTTTTCTAAAATTGAAGAAGAGCAAATTCTTGCATATGGTATAACAATGGCAAGGAAGATAAATTACTTCCAAATACTTTATGGCCATTGAAAACCTTGAAGAAGGTTTACAAGGTTTTCATCATTTAAGAAGCCACAATGAGAAAACGGGCAATTAATTTGCTTGTTTATTTTTTTAAAACTACTTGATAAGCTCTTGCAAACAACTCTTGTATAGAAAGTATATTTACTTCATTATTTTCAGATGCATCTACATGGTTGACTTTAATAAATCTCAAAATAGCTTTAAGAAAACTAGAACGATACAATACTTATTTAGTTACAGGAAGATCCCTAAATTACCCTACTTTTAGAACGACAACTGTGGTGTGAGCAGGTGGCATGGAGGTTAAGGTGCTAGATTCCCACATGACTGACCAGGGTTGCAGTCCTGGACCCGGCAGCTTGAAAAATCACTCCAGGCACATGTGCATGTATGTGTACCTGCCCAGGATTGTGAGTGATTGATGAAGGGATTGTGGTGTGGCCACTCCCCCCCCCCCCCTATCTCTATCTTTATCTCTCTCCAGAGAGCAAATGTACTCTATGGCAAAAACCTTTAAAAAAAAAAAGTGATGATATGTAAGTTTTGCTCATTTACAGCCTAGTTTTAATTGGATTTTAATTTAAAGAAAGAAAATTATTCGATAGGGGTTGTAACCTGGTTTATACATTGCAGCTATTCTAGTCCCTCAGGCAAAAACTTATTGAGATCGCTTATTAGAGATTTTCTCTATTTTCGCTTAAATTCTTAGTTTCCCCCCTTGTATGAAATCTTTGTGGGGCAAAATTCCCACTTACTTTAAAAATAATTCTGTACATAAGGCTTTGCAGAGAGTAACAAGTTTAGAATGTTCATTAAGTAATTGCCTTTGATGTTCTTGGTGTATAGGTGTCTAATTTTCAGTATCAATTTTATTTGAAATATGAATTATGTTCTGAATAAAGAAAATTGGAAAACGCAGCTTTTCTATCCTAGCAAAGGGTTGTAGAGTCGAAATGGGACAGAAAGAATTACAAATATTTGAAGTATAATGAAAACACATTTTATGAGATAAATATTTGAAACATCTGAAATATGAAAAAAGAAGTTTGACAAACTATGATGTGAAATCAAGATATTGTAGGGGAGCAGGTATTGGTTGCACAGGAAAAGAATTTGTGAAGTTAGGGAAGAAAAGAGTTACAAAAGATACTCCTACATGAATCCTACTCCCTCTTTCACTATAACTGATTTAAAGAGAAAAGTAACAAATGTACTTCATTTTACTACAGTTATCTACAGGAGGATACTAAGTAAGAAGAGACAGAAAAAAAAGAGAGAGAGACTACTTGTAATGAAGGATGGAATTAAAAAGTAAATTACTCCCTCCCTTTCACCCTCTGCTACTTCCCACCCACCTCCCACTCTGCCTCTGGTATCCACAGGAAACATAACAATAAATAAAGAAATATAAATAGTTGATTTTTTTAAGTAAATGAAACATGAGCATAACACAAATTATGAAAATAAATAGTATGTGTTATTATCTGAATGATGGGCATTAAATAGAGAAAGGTAAGTGACAGATTTTGAACCCAGTCACTGGAAGAATAATATTATATATATATATTATATATATATATAATATATATATATATATATAATATATATATATATAAAATATATATAATAAAATAAAAAAAAAACACAGGAAACACAGGAAACTAGAAGGAAACCTTACCTAAGAAAAGATACTACCTTTCATGCCTGTGTATTATGGTAGAGCTTGCAGCAGGCTTTAAATATAGGAAATAATATGATATAATGGAAGGCTAGAGCTCACAGACCTAACTCTTGTAGAAATTCATTGTTTTGATATTAAACCTTTAGAAATTAGTATCCTATTCTACACCTTCAATTTCATTCAGTTCTCTTAGATGCAGTAAATTTATCTTGAAACTAGGGGGAAAACTTTTGAGAACTTTTAGAGATCAAAGCAATAATATTTTGATGTTACTGTCTATCATATTCTATTTACCTAATAACTTCTCTCTCCCTAACAAAGAAATATATTCTTCTTTTTTTGGAGAGGTTTTTGCTATAAGGCGCATGCGCTCGCCAGAAGGAGAGAGACAGAGAGATTGAAAACAAGGAATCACCCCTGCTCTTACCCTGTGGAATTTCTCCTTACCCCACCCAGTTCTAGTACCTGGCCTGCCGAGGGACAGCTCAGCTCAGTGTACCTCCTTTCTGCCTCATTCAGTGATACATACTTGCGTGTGGTACTAGCAATGACAAAGGAGATAAATAACCTAATGATATTAAGACTGAATTGATCAAAAGGGGAAGAAGATGAGAAAGAGGATGAGCTCTAAGACTAAGTAGAAAATGAACTTAATGATGATTATTTAATTTTGCAATGAACGTGTTTCAAGTACTTTTTATTTTCCAAGTTCTTGTAAATGATAAATGATACTCAGGTACAATATGGGAGAAAAGGTTATATTTATTGATAATGGGTACTCTGAAGTAGGAAATACTATGAGACATGGGGACACTGAACATCAGCAACTAACTTTCCAGGAATCAGAATAGAATCTTTAGGGAATGACTTCCTGGAGAGAAAAGAGTTAACATAGCAGGGACTGGCTGTTTGAGAGGTTGGCTCTAGGTTGCCATATGAAAACTTGATTCTCAGCCAATAGTTGACTGTTGAAAGCAGTCTGTGCCTAGACTTTTTTTTTTTAGTGGTTTTTGCTATAGGGCACGTGAGCTCACCAGAAAGACAGAGAGACAGAGAGACAGAAAGTGAGAAATCTTCCCCCAGGGGGAATGGCCACGCTGCAATCCCTTCTTCTCTATATGCCTCTCGGGATCTTGGGCACACACGCACACGCACCCAGCATGAGTTTAATCCACCGGGTCCAGGACTCAAACTATGATCAACTACACGGGAGTCCAGCAACATAGCCATTACACTAACTGCTGGTCCCTGTGCCTAGACTTTTGTGCAAGCCATATGACCCCTATTTTTTGAGAGTCTGGAACATCAGCACATTCTAGACAGAGGGTACCTGTATGACCAGCCCACAGCTAAGTTTCTTTTCTTTTTCTTTTTTTTTTTTTAAGTTTAAACACACTTCTAGTTTTATTTCTGTGAAAAGTTGACTCGTCCTTTTTTTAAATTTTATTTTATTTTCATTTCATTTTCTCCCATACATTCAAGCACATTATTATTTGTCTTATAAATTGGATATTTCAACAGGTGAACATTTCTCCCCAGTACCGTTGATAAAACTACGAAATATCTTCAACAGACAAAACCACACCTCTTAAGTTTCTAATGAGCTTCCCCGAGTGTAAACGTAACCCTCTTTTTCATTCCATTACTGGAGGAAGAGGGCACTGTGTGCGACACTGCCTGGGAAGGAAAGAGCTTTAAAAAATCACGTGGATTACTCCAGACGCTGCCTGTGCCACTTGCCAGTACGATCCAACTATGTCTGCTTACTACATCACTAGAATAAACCCTTGTCATGAGTACACCCATGTGCTGAGTCCTATGAATCTTTTTTTTTTCTTTGAGAGGTTTTCGCTATAGGGCGCCTGCGCTCGCCAGGCAGACAGAGAGACAGAAAGCGAGAAATCACCCCCCAGAGGGGATGGTCACGCCGCAACCCCTTCTCCTCCATTCTCCTCTCGGGATCTTGGGCACGCATGCACACGCGCCTGGCGTGAGTTTTAAGCCACTGGGTCTGGGACACGAACCGTGGTCGACTACGTAGGAGTCCAGCAACACAGCCATTACGCTAACTGCTGGTTCCTGAGTCCTGTGAATCTTTAATAAACCTCTTACTGTGGAGGCGGTCCTCCAGCACACTCTTGAACTGAGTGGGAAAAGCCAACACACTCTTGAACTGAGTTTTCAGAACTGAGCCAGTTTTTTGTTTGTTTGTTTGTTTTTGTTTTTCAAGCAAAGATGACATTCAGGGCACAAATCTACCCAGAAATGTGCAGAAGACATGGCATAAGCAAAAGTTTGGAAGTAAGAATAGCTTGATGTTGGGGAGGATGGAGGGATCCATAATTAAGCCACTGTATGGAAGCATCAAGTTTGAAGAAGGTAGTGTCAGTACACATAAGGAGAAGGCATCTCTTAGAGGTATGAAAGCAGTAATTAAGTATTTAGGATGAGAAATAAGTAAAATCGAGTGATTGGATATTTGGGATAATGAAAGAACACTAGATTTTTATTATTGTTCACGCTTTTGAACAAAACTCTGCTATTGTTAGTAAACTGTTAACAGTCTGGAAAATCATCAACTATTTAGCTCTCTGGTATTCTACACTTTCAAAAGCCGAATCATATAAAAGTTCTCTTAGACTTAATAGTTTATTGCAATAAGCTATATCACACATTTTTATTCCACTCACAAACTTTGATAAATAACAGAAGAGATAATGCATCTTGTATTCTTCATTCAGTGATATTAGACTTTTGTTTTATATGTTTTATGGTATTTGTCAGCTTAGGCACTGCATTCTAAGTTTCAAAATATGATACATCTACAAAATGAAATTGTTAACATATATTATATGCAATATGAAATAGTATGTCAACAACTTAAAATATAGTATCTGTATGAATGAGGCTGTTAAAGACTTGCCTTTGAAAAATAAGGTTGTTCATCTTCATTCTTTACTAGATCATCTTGGGAAATTATGTCAAGAGCAATAGTTTAGAATTAAATCCATGTGTGTACTTTTATTTTTATTTTATTTTGTTTTTTAATGTTGAGTACTTTTCATAGGATGTAATTTCAAAGGGGAGCACTACTATCTGCAGTTTAACATCAACCATTAAGTGTTTATAATTTTTAAAGCACAAATTTTATCTTCTAGCAATTTTAAGGCACTTATTTTATTTATTAGAATAAAATAGCATAATATATTTTATAGAATTTTATATCATTTCATAACTATTTCTTTTTATCCAAGATATTATATCCCTAAACAGGGTGGCATTTTTGATATTTAAATAAAAACTTAATTTCTATAAATATTTAGATCACAGTATATTTCCCCATTATTTCCTGGCTCACATTGTTTATGACAAGAGCTCAATGTTAGACTGATGGGATAAGTTTTGTAAGTAATTTGATGTTTCTCTCTTGCCAATTGTAGTATCTTGTCTTTGTGGTTTTGGCCAATCTGGCTATGATGTGCCTTGGAGAGGATCTTCTTAGGGTGATTAGATCACAGTATAGTCTCTGCATTTATTGAACCCAGTGATTAAAAATGACATCAATCAATGAATAGTTTTGCTGTTTTTTAGAAAATCTATGAATATCTTTGTGGGAGATTTCCAAGATTCATCAGAGGTAAATTTACATTGCAGAAATATGAAACAGCTAATAATACCATACTAAGTGACTTTTTACGCAATAATGTTTCTCACACTGATTTTTATGGATGTCTACCTGTTGAGTTAATGTGTCCCTTTGTCAATCATACTTAGAACAAGTTCTGCATAACAATGCAGAGTAAACAATAAACATTTTATATAGTTATGCAATTTTTCCCCAAAGCTGTATGTATTGGTTGGAAAAGATATGTTTTGCTTCAGGTCAATAAAATGGAAAAACACATGACTGATTCTGAATCTTTGGGACCTTTTTACTTAGGGACCTTTTCATTTAGGATAAAATAATAAGAAAAACACAACCTACCTTACGACATCTACTATAACTAGAGATATAAGAATAGTTGTTTTGAGGATGACAACAACACTTTTGATTAAAAATTACAAGTATGATATTTGAAAGATAGATAAAATATCTTTGGAAAATATTTAAATGTATTTCTCAAATACTGGGAAGATATTAAGTAAATTAAATAAAAACCTGGTATGCAAGCTTAGTGATAGTGTCAAGAGCTAACATAAGCACTATGTATCATTATTATTATCTTTTAATTTGCTATAGGGCATGTGCACTCACCAGAAAGAGACAGTGAGAGAAAAAAAAAAGAGAGATCAAGAGAGAAAGTAAGTGAGCCTTCAGGTCTAGGACTCGAACTATTGTCAGTCATGTGGCCTTAACTACCATGTCACCTGCTGGTATAAGATTATTATAGTTTTAATTGCATGATTTTTTTTTTTACTAATTTTATATATAGTAACATTGTCATAGATTTCTATAACATTCTGACAAATATTACTTTGAAAACTGATTATTTATGTTTTTCAAAAGCCTTTATTATCCTTTACTTATATATCTCTTATTGTACATTGATGATTAATGTATATATTTAGTCCATATTTTGGGCTAAACTGTGTTCTAAGTACTGAGAATATAGAAGTCAAGTCAACAGAGCAAACTGGCTGTTCAGGAGGTCATATTCACATTACAAGGGAATGCTGTAAAATAATGCAAGATCTAGTGCTTTTTATGAATTGGCAAGGAAGTCAGGTGACATGAATTCACATGCTGACAGTTGATGGTACTTGTCAGGTGGGAGCTCAGGCAGGACTGAAGTCCATTGGCCTCCATTCTTTTCCATCTAGATCCCTCTGTGTGGCTGGGCTTCCTCATAGCCTGCTGGCTGAGTTCCAAAGACAGGCATCCAGAGCAAGAGCCAGACAGAAACTTTGTGACTGATCTTGGCCATCATATTGAGTTACTGCCACTTTATCATTGTGCCAACAGGCTCATCTGAAGTCACAGGGAGGGAACATCAGCCTGTGACCAGAGAGTAGAAGGATAACTAAAAGAATGTGTGGTTCTAGAAATACTGTGTGGCCAATTTTGAAAAGTGCAATCCACCCAGTTGTGAGGTTTGGGAGCATTTTCTCATATTTCTAAGGCATAAATTCTGTAGTGTTTATGAAATGATGAATGAACAGAGATTTGAATTTCTAAAAACCCAAGGTCTCATGTGAAAACAGTCTTTACAGTCATGTTACGCAGGACTCATTACTCAAATCCTTATTAATAAACCATGGTACAATTAAGTATAAACTTTCATCCTTTTGTTCTCTTGCAAGAATGCTGTTGTTTAAATATAGTAAAACTCTATATGACTAATGGTTTTCTGTTAGTAGAAATGGTAACTTGAATACATTGGCCTGAAAGATATTATGATAAAACACTCACTGTCAAAATTAGGATAAATAGGAAAGATTGTACAATAATACATTTTAGGTGGGATTTAAAACTAGGTTTATCTTTTATATGTAGACATGAGTAAAGATGAATATACCCATAAAAATTACAGACTCAGGATTCTTTTTTTTATTTTAAGAGATTTTCTTGCTATAGGTTGCATGTGCTTGTGGAAGAGACAGAAACAGAAAGTGAGAAATCACCCGCCGGGGGCTGGCCATGAACTATCCCTTCTCCACTCTCTTCTTGGGATCTTAGGCATGCACACACACTTCCCTGGCCTGAGGTTTAAACCACCAGGTCTGCGACTCTAACCACGTGACTGCATGGAAGTACCGTGACTTAAGCATTGTGCTATCTGCTGGTTCCACAGAATCAGGGTTCTATGATACACTGCAGATAAAATTGGCAGTATCTTACATAGATTATGACTGAGATTGAATTGATAATTTTTTTTGCCAGATATTTATTACGTATTTAAAATCACAGACACTCTTCATCACAGATTGGTAAACCTAGCAGGTTTACCAATCTTTACCTACCCTTAAGAATCCTATAGTGTAGTAAAAAAAAAAAAAGAAAGAAAAGAAAAGCTGACCTGAAAGGGGAAAACAATGTAATGTTGGAACAAAGAAAATAAAAGCAAAAAAAAAGGTAACATAAGTGGACAGCTAAAGAAAAGCATTTTCATCTGTCAGATGTGTGATCCTAACAAGGTGAATCATCTTTAAATAATGACATGGGAAGTTTGGATGAGGGGAAAAAATGGCATTTCTCCCCAAAGAAACACTGTGGCCATTTGATGTATGAGAAATATTCATTTAATTTGTAAAATAAAAATTTGTATAGGAATGTCTTCTGTGTTGAGGAAATACAAAGTTCGTAAGATTTGCAAGTAAAGGTCAAATGCTTGTAACAAGGTATGAAGTTACTGTGTCAAATCTATCCATTCCTCTTCTTTCTTATTCTTCTTATAAACTCTTCTTCCATGTGGCCTTTAGCTAGAGCTTCCTAAAACTGGCCTCATTGCAACAGTTTATCTTTCCTTTCAAGTAAGATCTAGGGTACACAGTAATATTATAAAACAAACAATAAGCAATTTGCTTCATTCTTTTGCAAAGTTTTTTGAATGCCTCACCATTACCCAGAAGTTCAAGTTACCATATTTTCTCCTATGGCTCCATTCATTTTCTGCAAATTGCCTCTTTTTCTTCCCCATTATTCCCAAACCACCACTAACACATACATACTGTAATACAAGTGCTATGATTTGAGGGTGATTCCCCCCAAATTCCTATGTTGAAATTGGGTAAGAGTATTAAGCCAATTATGGGATTGAGAGGTGAGGCCTTTGGGAGATGATTACGATTAGACGTCTTAATCCTGGTAGGGCACCTATGATTGAACACTGGCATGTTTATAAAGAGAAGTAATGAAACAAAGAGACACAGACACAAAGTACACGGACTCATGCCATGTGATGCTCTGTGTTGTCTTGGGACTCTGCTGAGAGTCTCTACCAAGAAGACCCAAGCAAGACGTGGTCCCTTGACCTTGGACCTCCAAAACCATGAGCTATGTAAATGCTTATCAATTTATGAAGTAATATTTAGTTGTTAGTAACAGAGAAGTAGATTGAAAAAATAGCCATGTCATTGCAAATTTTGAAGTTTTTCTTTCTTTTTTTTTTCTTTTTCTTAAACCAGAAACAGAGGTATAGAATTTTTATTTTGTGTATTGTCAAAATACTTTGGCACTACTTTTTGACAAAATACCACTGTGGTAATTTATTGGAGAGTATATAATTCTAATTTCTTTGCCACTTTTCTTCTTCTTTTTCTTTTTTTGTATTTTTAAAATTTACATTTAATCGGGGACCAGCAGTTGGCATAATGGCTATTTTGTTGGATGCACATGTAGTCAACTGTGTTTCGAGTCCTGGACCCGGTGGCTTAAACTCACGCTGGACACGTGTATGTGTGTGCCCAAGATCTCAAGAGGAGAATGGAGGAGAAGGGATTGTGGTGTGGTCATCTCCCGTGGGGGCTGATTTCTCGCTTTCTGTCTCTCTGTCCTTCTGGTGAGCGCATGCGTTCTATAGCAGAAACCTTCCCCCCAAATTTACATTTAATCACTGTTCATCTTTACAGTGTACAAGATGTTTTTTCCAGCATGAATTCAGTGCATATTAGTCAAGTTAAATATATTACCATATCTATTATTTTTGCACCTGTTTTGGTAGTTTCCTCTGATTTAAGTGCCATTTCTCTCCTTCCCTTTCTGGCCATTTCTTACTCAAATATGTCCTACTCTTTAAATATTTTCTTCAAAACCCTAACTTCCTGTTTCCTCACATTTAAACTTATTCCTGATGAATTGTGTTTGTCATGTTTTAAATTCTGCAGGATGGGTAGTATTCAATCTGTCTTTTCATCTCACATGACAGGCACGAAGTATTATAGATGCCATCTTCTGCCTCCAAATACTGTACTTCTTACTGTATCATGCCATATTACCTCTTGAGAAAAGCAAAACACAAAAAGTATGTATCAAGTGACTAAACATAATTTAAAAACATGTTAAGTTACAAAAAGATAATAAAATACCACCCTAAAGAAACTTTGACTCTATCTATCATTTTAAAGGCAGGTTTATAGGCATAGATATTAATGAGAGATTGTAGAATTGATTGAGGGGCCTAAAGAGCACTATAAAAATAGTTTACAAGTATAAGCTTAAAGCAAACATTGCTTGTATATGGATTTCTGTTACATAATTAGCCAAGTTATTTAGAATTGAAATTAAAGATGGGAAAAGGAAATGCCACACTTTTGCAAAGTCATTAGGCTGCTGTGCACCACTCTTTCTTCAAAATTTTGGTGCCATTACTCTTAATTCGTGAATAGAATGTTAGTAGATTGTCACTTGTGATGCAGTATATTTTAGGAAAGGAAAGCACAATTTGACTTCAAGTCACAAACTTCAGTGTGCTAGGCTCTACATAGATCTATTCTCTCATCAATTTCAGTTGATAACGCATACTCATCACTGAGTTTTTATGTCTAGGCAGATTCTTATAATCTTTAGAAGGATTATATTAAGCTGTGGAGCCTGTGCATGTGTAAGTCAATAGGGATATATTCAGCTACATAATTTTACACTTACTTGAGCAAACTCGAAAATCTGAACACAATATGCAACATTCAAAACTACAATGTTCAAGCTCAAAAAAAAAAACTGTACAAATAGATGTTATAGAGTCAGCGATGCATATTTTTAAAATCTGTATCAATAAAATCACGGATAATCCTCAATTTACTAAAGGTTTTGAATTTATGTGGACATAACTACAGTGGATTCTTTTTTTGTTTTGTTTTTAAGAGAGATTTTTGCTGGCATGAGCAGTTAGAGTAATGGCTATCTTGCTGAACTCCCATGTAGCCAACTGCGGTTTGAGTCCCGGACCCGGTGGCTTAAATTCACCTCGGGTGCATGTGCGTGCATGCCCGAGATCCCAAGAGGAGAATGGAGGAGAAGGGATTGCAGCGTGACCATCCCCCCTGGGGGGTGATTTCTCACTTTCTATCTCTCTGTCTCTCTCTGTCTTTCTGGCAAGTGCACACACCCTATAGCAAAAACCTCTCCCCCCCCCAAAAAAAAAAAAAAAAAGAGGTTTTTGCGATAGGGCACATGTACTTGCTGTGGAGATAAAGAGACAGAAAATGAGAAATCACCCCCCAGGGGTATGGCCATGCCATAGTCTCTTCTCCTCTCACGATCTTGGGCATGCACACACATCCATACCCAGTGTGAGTTTAAGCCACCAAGTTTGGGTCTCAAACCACGTTCACCTATGTGGGAGTCCAGTGATATAACCATTATGCCATCTGCTGGTCCCAACTACAGCGGATTCTAAGCCACCCAGTCCAACAAGGTTATTTTAATGTGTGTATCTTTCAATTGGATTGTATCACAGATAAATAGCCTGGATAACACCTTCAGAGGTGAAGGTAGTCAACACTTCATAGCGTGTGCTTTTCACTTTTATGTGTTGAAAATTGATATATTCTGCTTTAGTCCATAAGTCATTTTTTGATGGCGTGTCAGTAAAATTGACCTGAGTGTTTGACTTTTACAGCAATGTGCAAATACTTCTAATAAGAGCAAATGTGATCATTAAAAAAATACTATGATGTCTTTAAGTTGAGGGAAACAAAGTAAAAGTTAATGTTTTATACAGGAAATTGATTAATAATTATATGACTTGTCTAGTCTAGATTATATTGCTATGGTGACTGCCTCATGATTAATTCAACACATATGGACCTAGTAAGGAACATAATTTCTGGGAACAGAAGGGAGGAAGGGCAAATATTTGGAACTTACTAATACTGGTCTTACATTTCTGTTTAAATTTCTTTCTAATTTCCCAATTACAGGTTAGAAAGAATATAATCATAGGTCCTTTTAGAGGGTTCTAATGATGTCCATATTTGTTTTCATATTCAGATAGATAATTCTCACAATATGGTAGGATGTTGAACAAAGTCTCTCTCCTAAATGCCTAGCTTTGATAACAATAAATTTATTTCCAGAAGAAATGCAACAGCAGAAGTGCTAGAGGATGTGATATTTTGTGAGGTTCTTTTCTCCTCTGAAGGGTGAGTCAAACAGAGACACAGGGAGCTTGAAAAGATTTGAGGCACTGGCATTGATCAGTCATGTTGTTTATTAGCTAAGTTTAGTGGGAGCTCTCAGAGCTCTTAGTAGTTTCACAAAGCCTATAGTAGCACTTGCAAGGACTTCTTCCTTCTTGGAACTTGTAACACGTGTGAACACTCACAAAACACCTTCCTCTCTCTCAGAGTTCACAGTGTGGAGTCAAACTAAGGCCATCAGGGCTCACCAGGCTGAAACAAGGCTGAACATAGCAGGACTAGCTAGCTAGCTAGCTAAGCAGAGCAGCCCTAGCTGATCAGGTGCTCCCTTTCTCTTAAGGGGGCTATAGACAATAGTGACTCATTGCCAAAACCAAACTGTAGCACGCGAACATGCACGTTACGTTCAATGGCATAAAACACCAAAGTCATAATTACAAGCACACAAGCACAGTACAACTAATAACATAAGTTGTTTACCCTGTGGCCTTCAAACATGATAAGATAGGAGGTGAGAGAGACAGGCTAACCCATCTTGATTCCATTTGCAATACACATGGGTTTTTCTCCTCCCCTATGTTTAAGCCTTCCAGTAATGAGACATTTTAGAATCTTGGTAGAGAAATGAGCTGCTTGAGAATGGAGCTAGAAAGATTAGTTAAGTTTCACACCACAGAATATGAAAAGATTTGATGACTTTGTAGAAAAGTAGCATGACTTCATTTAAGGTCATATTTTTTAAGAAACTCACTAAAACTTTTTTGAATTAATATTAATTCTTTTTGAATTACATGGAATAAATTGTCCCCATTTAAATATACAGTTTGATGAGTAACTACAGCAATTTATAGAATACTTGTGTCACCCCAAAATGTTTTCTGTATTCCTTTCCACTTTATTTAAGCCCAATTAGCCTCAAAAACATTTATCTGTTTTTTTTTTCCTAATCAAATTAGATTTCTCTTCTTTAGAGTCATATAAAAGCAACCATAGGGAAAGTCCTTAATATCTAATGAAGATCCTATGATATTTCTTTACAAGTCATTTTGGTACTAATATTTTCATTTCTCCTGGATAAATACCTAGAATAGAAATGGCTAGGTCTTATTGTACATGTTTTTAGTTATTTAACAAACTGCCAAACAGTTTCATAAATTGACTATAGAATTTTATATTCCTCCTAGCAAGGAGTGAGAGTTTTAGATGCTCTACAACTCACCAGTGCTTGGAATTGCTGAGCTTTTCAATTATAACTATTTTAATGAATATGTGTTCATGACTAATTGTGGGTTTAACCTGCATTTCCCTGATAACAAATGATTTTGAGTATTTTCATGTACTTTTGGTCCATATACACATAGTTTTTCATAAAGCACCTATTTAAATCATTTGCCTATTTTGTACTGGGTTACTGGTTTATTTCCGAGTTGTAATGTTTTTTAAAAAAATACTTATCATACAAATTCAGTTTGATTTATCAATTCTTTTTATGCCCAATATTTTATGTTCTACCTATGAAATCTGTGACTATGTCAAAACTTGGTAGCTTTTATTGTGTGTTTTCTTCTAAAATTTATTTTATTTCAGCTTTAGCTTCTATATTTAGGTCTCTGATTCACTTTGAGTTAATTTGTATGTATAAGGGTCAAAATTCACTTTTTCCCATATCAATATGTAGCTGTCCCAGGACCATCATTGAAAAGACTCTTTTATTCTCTAGACTCATTTTTCCCTATTGAAACACATTGATAACATTGGAAGCTTTATTAACCATAATGAGTGGTTCTATTTATAAACTTCCTTATGTTCCATTTAATTCTAGCTGTATCCTTGTCTCAATACTATACTTTTTAAATTATTGTATATAGTAGCTTTATTATTGGTAATAAATTTCAAAACCTGATAGTCTAAGTCTTCCAAATGTGTTCATATTTTCAAAAGTATTTGGTCTACACAGGTACATTGTATTTCTATATAAATTTTAGAATTATATTTCTAATTTTTACATTAAAAAACACAGAAGTTTACATTAAAATTACAGTGGATTTATAGATCAACTGGGAATAATTATCAGATTATAATGAATAAACTTAGTAGAGCTTTCCATTTATTTAGGTCTTCTTTAATTTCCCTCAGCAGTGTTTGGTAATTTATAGAGTATTTTTCTTAAAATTGATGCCTAATCACTTTATGCTTTGAATGCAATTATGAAGTACTTTATAAGGTTTCCATTCCCAATTATTTCTTGCTAGTATACAGAAATATGACTGAATTTTATTGATCTTATGTTATACAGGCTTGTTAAACTGAACTACTAGTCTAGTACCTTTTTATTGATTTATGTATATATATATATATATATGTTTTTGAATTTTCAATGTTTATAATCTTGTTGTCTGCATACAAACATGACTCTAATTTTTTTCTATTTCTTAAGATTTTTTACTTATTTTTCCTCACATTTTGGCATTGGCTTGGATATCTACCTCAGCGTTCAACTGAGTAAGAATGAATATCTTTGCCATGTTGCTGATCTTAGAGAAAGATCGTTTAGCTTTTTCCACTATGTATGATGTTAACAATATATTTTTCTTAGATTACCACTATCAATTTGAGGACATTTTCTTTTACTCTTTTTCTATTTGGAGACGATACATTTTTTGCCATAGGGCACATGTACTCGCTGGAGAGACAGAAAGTGAGAAATCACCCCCTGGGAAGCATGGCTTCATTGCAAACCTTTCTCCTCTATTCTCCTCTCAAGATTTTGAGCACTCATGCACACATCTGGCATGAGTTTCAAGGCACCTGGTCCAGAACTTGAACCACAGTCATCTACATGGGAGTCTAGCGCCCTAACCACTATGCCACTTGCTGACTCCATTTCCTTTTACTCTTAATATGCTAGATATTTTTTATCATGAGTGGATATTCAATTTGTAAAACGATTTCTTTGTGTCTTATAAAATGACAACATCATTCTTTTTATTCTGAAAATATGGTAAAATACCATTTTTGAACTTATTTTGAATATTAAATCAACATCTTATCCCAAAATACACTTAATCATGAATATTTTCATTTTTATAATAATACTAAATCAAATTTGCTCAGTTTTTTTGTCTGGGTCTTACCAGGTCATGACCCCTCTCCTAACCCCCGTCCATTCCCACCAGTGACTGGGCCTGTAAGTGCACACCAACATACATGACTATTTGACACAAGATCTCTCTGTGCTGCCAGTGTTGTCTGTGAGCTTGTGAACCTACTACCTCTGGGATTATAAGCATACACCACCGTGCCCAGCTCTTTAGTTGGGGCTGAGAATCAGACCAGGCCTCCTACGCAACATGAACTGGCAGAGCAACAGCATTTTACCAGTATGCTTCACTGCAACTGAGCCAGATTTGCTAATATTTTAGTAAAAATTTGGGAATATCTGATTATAAAAAATATCGATCCTTTCCTTGTGATAACATTGCCTGGTTTTGCTATCAGGGTAATGCCAATCACATAAAATAAGGCTGGAACTTGTCACTCTTAGACTGTTTTCAGGAAGAATTCCAGCAATTTGTTAATATATTTTAAATGTTTGAAAAATTTAAGCGAAGCCCTTTAGCTATGGGGTTTTCTCTGCGGGAAGGCATTTAATTAAAAATCCATATTTAAATATATACGAGGCTATTCCTTTCTATTTCATATAAATGAGTTTTGGTCATGTGTATCTCTTTCTCAAGGAATTTGTCTATAATATTTAAAGTTTCAAGTATTTGAATATAAGTTTGTTCCCATATATTTCACTCAGTGTCAGCCAAAATCTATAGTGATTTTTCTACTTGAACTCTTGATATTAAAATTTGTGTATTGGGACCAGCAGGTGACGTGGAGGTTGAGGTGCTGGACACTCACAAGTTGCTGACCCTGGTTCAAGTCACGAATCTCATGGCTTGCTTTCTCACCTTCACTCTCTCTCTCTGTGTATCTCTCTCTGGTCAAACTAAAATGAATGAATGAATAAAAATTTTTAAAAAATGTGTATTATCGCAACAATTCTAACTATAGTTTTATAAATGTTATAAATTTTCCATTTTGTAGATTTTTCATTGCCCTTCTCAATGATTTTTGCTCCTTACTATTTCCTTCTATATGCTTATGTTCAATTTAATTTTCTTTACAAACATTAAGGAGGTTACTCAGGTTTCTTAGTTTAGACCTTTCTTTTTTTATATATAAATAATTGGTCTGTAAATTTTTCTTTAAACACTGCAATAGTGACAACTTTGGCTGCAAAATGTAATTTTTACATATTAAATTTCAACTTCATTGAATTTAATTATTTCTGATTTTCTCTTCGACTTACATGATATTTACAAGTGTTGTTCTTAATTCCCCCATATTTCTACAAATAACTGTGTTACTGATTTCTAAATGAATTCTATTTTGGTCAGAGACTATACATTCCATAGCTAGAATCTGCTAGCATATAGTATGATTTATTTTATTAACTATTATATGAAATATTCTGTTGAATGTTCAATGTGTATTGAAAAAAAACGTATATTCTGCTATGTTTTGGTGTAGGATACAATGACAATAATCCTATTATTTTGTAATAATTTCTGTTTATCATTGGTTTTAGTAATTTAATTTTGTTGTGGTGTATATGTGTGTGTGTGTTACTTATAATTAATTCAGTTTTTAAAAACTGTGGGGTTTTTGTTCTGTTTAATGTTGTTTTATCACATTTATAAAAATTGAAGTATTACCATTTTCAAATATTCTCCTGCCAATCCCTCTTTTTTAGCATAGATTAACATTTATGATAGACCATTTGATATTGTTCTATGGGCCAGTGTTTCAGTGCTCTTTTGACTGTTACGTTTGTCTAGCTTTTACTGTCACATTTTCAAGATTACTGATAGTTTCTTTCATCATGCCTAAGCTGCTGTAAATTCTATCTGGCAAAATACTTAATTTTCACACAGCATATTTAATAAATAAAAAGTCTACTTAGGAATTTCTTATATTTGTCATTTATTCTCTCAGTAAAGTAATATTTTTATTCAAATGTTTTAGCATATTTACAATAGGCTTTTAACATCTGTGTCTGCTAGTACCACCATCTCTGACACTTCTGGGTCTTTTTCTATTGATTTATTTTTCTTCTGGTTATGGGACACAGTTTCTTGCTTTGGCTTTCTAGAACGTCTTGATTGGACGCTATATAATGTGAATGTTAAATAGTTTCTTGTCCAGATTTTGCTATTTCATGACAGAATGTCAAATTTTATTTTACGAGTATTTAAGTTATAGACTCTTTGATCCCTTTGAAGCTTATATTTATTCACTGCTAGCTTATAGCTGGACTAGCCTGTTCTCCAGGGAAAGCTCAGCATGACTATTTTGGCATGGATCCTCTTAGTACTTTACTGAATGCCCTAGGTGTTAACCAACCTGATTTATAAAATGGTGGTGGTGGGGACCAGCAGTTGGTGTAATGGCTATGTCGCTGAACTCCCATGTAGTTGATCGTGGTTTGAGTCCTTGACCCAGTGACTTAAACTCACTCTGGGTGCATGTGCGTGCATGCCCAAGATCCCAAGAGGAGAATGGATGAGAAGGGATTGTGGCATGCCCATCCCCACGGTGGGGTGACTTCTTGCTTTCTGTCTCTATGTCTCTCTCTCTCTCTGTCTTTCTGGCGAGTGCACTAGCCCTAGAACAAAAACCTCTAGAAAAAAATAGTATTGGTGAAGTATAAGCAATTAGGCACTATATTATCTTTCTATTGCTGAATAACTAATTGTCGTTAATTTAACTCTTAAAATAATACCCACTTATCATGAGAGTTTGTATACCACCACAAGTTTAGCACAATGTGATTGGGTTTACTGCCCAGGATATCACAGACTGGAATCAAACCATTGGCCAGATGAAATTCTTATCTGGAGATTTGGGAGAAATCTATTTCCAATCTTATCCTTCTTGTTGGTAGAATTCAGCTACTTGCCATTGAAGAATTGATGTTCCTCTTTCCTAGCTGATTCTGAGCCAGCTCTGTTTCAGTTCCTGTAGGCCAACCTTATTTCTTACCATGCAACCTACTCCATCTTCAGGCCAGCAATAGTACACAAAATCCTTCTCATGTTTTTCATGCTTCTTCTGAGTCTGTGACCACCTAGAGAAATCCCTCTGCTGTAAAGAGCTCACATGATTATGTAATCTCTTTTTTTCTGAACATTTACTGTGTTGTATAGTGCAACATAATGATGAGAGTACAATCTATGATGTTCACAATTGTGTGGATTATCATTGTGTGTTTATAAAGGAGCAAAGAATCTTGGAGGATATATTAAAATTCTGCCTACTACAGAACTAAAGTGTGAAATCACTGTTTTTTTTTTTTTTTTTTTCCATAGGAAATACAAAATTATCACAGAGACCACTGGTGGCATAACGGTTAAGGAATCTGGATCCCATATGACTGACTGTGTGGTTTTAATCCTGGACATGTGTCACGCATGTGTCCATGCATGCCCAAAATCCTAAAAGGAGAGAGAAATGAAAGAGAAAGAATTGTGGTGTAACCGTTCTCCCTGAGGCATGCTTTCTCATGTATCCTCTCACTCTTTTTCTTGTCTCTCCAGTAGTGCATATACTCTCTGAGAAGTAATTTTTAAAAATTGAAAGTTATTCAAAGAGTATGAATATGGTGTGTGTGTGTGTGTGTGTGTATGTGTGTATATATATGTGTGTGTGTGTGTGTGTGTGTGTATCTCTTTTGGAGTAGTATGGGATGATGGAGCACAGATAGCTAATATGCCTAGAGTGGGAGTTATCTTTCTTGAAAGTATTAGGTTGTTGGGAAAGTCATGACATATTTTTCTATGCAAAAAATGAAGCATGACTTTACTGATGACCCAATATTAAGATATAAAATGAGACTGAACTTATGAGATCTTTTAAAATTCAGTCAGGGACTCTAATATTGATGTAATTGTCAATTAAGAGTTCAAAAACCAGAGATGAGGTATGAGAGAAGAGTAGGTAGTTTAGTAATAGTAGTCTAAAGACAGGATAAATTAGTGAAAAAAAAAAAGACATCTCAAGTCCTGGATATCAGATATCAAAGTCCTGCATTTTAGTTAATTCATTGGTACTTAGAAAGCAAGGAATTTTGAGTCTTTCTATAACATGCAAAATATTTCAGCTTTAATATTATATAAATATATGACTCAGACTTCCTGGCTACTTACTAGAATACCCTCTTCTTGTCCTGTGGCTCATTGTCCTTATTGAAATTGTATCTAGCATAGGGCTACAGTGTGTGTCATTGAGCAAGTTATCTAGTCCTGCTGTCTTCCAGGTTTCCTTGCCTGTTGAATGAGCTAAAGAGAATGGCTTCTGTGAAAGTTGTATTAAAGAGGCTGGCACTGAAATATTCTAGTGACTATACTATTTTATGTATTTTGTTTATTTTCCAAAGTATTTATTGATCATCTGCTACATGGTAGACAACATGCAATGCAGTGGGGATACACTAGTGAATAAAATCAAGTCTTTGACTGTGATGAGACAATAAATAGATACATAAATCAGTAAATATAAATGTGAAAAATAGTGATAAATACTATGAATTAAATGAAGTAAGAAAGAGGAGAGAGTAAAGACATGAATTTTTAGCTAGGCATGTCAGGGAGGACCCTTCTAGTGACGTACCAAGCAAAGAACTTTGAGAAGAGAAATGTCATGTGGACATTTGGAAAACAAGGTGTCCAGGTCAAAATAAGAGGAAATACTAAAGTCATACAGTGGAACCTGATTGGCCCTTTTGAGTAAGAACAAGCAGATCAGTATGCTTAGAATACAATGAGAAAAAAGAAACTGGGGGACCAGCAGTTAGCGTAATGGCTATGTCGCTGGACTCCCACGTAGTCGACCGTGGTTCGCGTCCCGGACCCGGTGGCTTAAAACTCACGCCAGGTGCGTGTGCGTGCGTGCCCAAGATTCCAAGAGGAGAATGGAGGAGAAGGGATTGCAGCATGGCCATCCCCTCTGGGGGGTGATTTCTTGCTTTCTGTCTCTCTGTCTGTCTCTGTCTGTCTGGTGAGCACACACGCCCTATAGCAAAAACCTCACCCCCCCAAAAAAAAAAGAAACTGGTAGAGCATTAAGATGAAGTGATAGTATAGATTTAAATTAATAGGGTGTTGTGGTTATTTCAAGTACTTAGATTTTTACCTTGAGTATGTTGAGGAAGCACTCATGCATATGGTAGAGAAGTTACATAATAGACTTATGTGCTGGATCTCAGGTTCAATAATATATCCCTCTTATTTTATATATACTTATGTATGTGTATATATGTATTTCCCTTGTATAGTATATATAATATATACTATATTATATATATTGTATTATAGTATATGTATACTGTATTATAAATATATGCATTCATGTGTATATATATGTGTGTGTATATATATGTGTATATATCCCTTGAAATTACCATTGATAACAAAAGTGCCTGACAATATTGAAGCATGTTTGTTTGAGAGCTTTGGTTTTCTATGTTATGGAGAGAAGAATATCTTCATCAGCTTGGAATAGCTCTCTCTATATATATCTCTGTCTCTGTCTCTATATCTTTCATCTCTTGATTACAAATCAACTTTATGGGAGTGTGACCCAATTTAATGAACTGGATTAATTGTCTTAAAAGTCTTAGTTTTTATCTTTTTTTTTTTTTTTTTTTTTTTTTTTTTAAGAGAGATTTTTCCAATAGACTGTATATACTTGCTGGAGAGATAGAGACAGGAAGTGAGAAATCAAATCACCCCCTCCCCACGTGGGATGGCCACTCACAATCCTTTTTCTTCCATTCTCCTTTTGGGATCTTGGGCACGCAAGCACATTTGCCTAACGTAAGTTTCAAGCTGCTGGGTCTGGGACTTGAACCTTGGCTGACTGTGGGAATCCAGTGACGTAACTATTACACCATCTGCTGGTCCCAGTTTTATCTTTGAATTGATGTTTTGTATGTTAAATCTGGTAGGACAGTGATACACATGAATTATCAGAAAAGACAGAAGAAAAAGAAACATTTTATATTTTATAAACTTTTACTGGTTTTTGAACTAGGGACTCTTTTTTCATTTTGCACTGAGGTCTGTACATTATGTAGCTGGTCCTGGTCATTTAACTGTATTTCCCATCTTTTCCTCATTTATAAGACAAAGGATCTGATGACGGCACTTTATTAGATGCTATAAAAGAGACAAAGGAATCAGTTGCTCCGTTCACGGCTTTTATGGGAATAGACTTCAACACTCCTCTAGCAGACCTCTAAGCAGAATAAGCACATGTGTGCTACAGAGCAAGACAAGACTTTACTTAAAGCTTTCTATATCTGCAACGGAGTTCAACACTTTATTCATTCTGTATCTTACCTATTCTTTTTGCCAGACATGAGGCTGGGTGCCAATGAGAATGCAAACATCTTAAGTAATAACAATTCATTAATTATCTATTAAACATTCTGTGCCAAGTCTTCTTCTAAACACTTTGAGAGCATTGACTCCTTTGAGCATCACAATAACTTTATGAGCTAGGTACTATTAGAATGCCCCTTAAATAGATGAGGAAACAAACAGATTAAAAGACCTAAGATCACAAAGATAGTAAGTGACAAAGTTATAAAACAAAGCCAAGCAGTTTGGCACCAGAACCTATACTCTAAATTGTACAACACACTAAACCATAGGAGAGCTAGCAATACAACGCCATGGGAATTCAGAAGACAGACAAGTAGGTTTTTGTGCTGACCTTAGAAACAAAAGGCAAACATTGCCAGACACAATTATGAAGAAATAGAGCCTAGGGAAATTGTCCACTTGTCATTTTACTGACATATATAACTTAGGAGCTTAAAACACAACAAAACAAAAAACACAACAACTTAGTAGTTATCTAGTGTAAATCACTTTTTAAAATTAAGAACCTGAGATGCAGAAATGATAATTGATTCTAAAAAGGTCATACAACTAATTAGAGAAAAGTCTGGGAATAGAACCTAGGTTTCCTGATTTCTGCTTCAGAGCTCTTACAACCAAACATCTACTTTGCATCCGTACTGGACAAATGGTTCTATTTTATGCTATTTGCACAAGTCTCAGTATTCTCCAGGACAGTTATTTATCACTGTGAGGGCAGGGACCGTAGCATATTGGGCATAGTTCTCAGAGCAAAGATAAATGGTAGTTACCAAAAGACCAAAAGTATTACCTTGTCATGTTTGCAGTTTGTTTTGTTTTGATTAAGAAATCAACCTTTCTGATGCATTTATTTCAATTAATGAAATGTCATGAATTTTCTGTCACAATATGCTAAGTATATACTATGAGCTATGATCTCTCCTAGGTCATAGAAGTACAAAGATGAATTGCGAAAACATAATGAAGTACATAGTTCTTGAATATATCATCCTGTCTCATTATTTGATGCCTTTGCTTAGAATGACCTTCCTCAGAATATCTATACTAATTTCAAGTGCGTCTTTTGGGAAGGTTTTTGTAACCCCAGAGTCTACCTGAATGGAATTTAAGAATTACACTCTTTACATTCCATTTGCCTAGTCATAGCATCTATTATAGTGCTTAGCATACCATATCACGTCCTTTTTGGAAAAGCCTGTCATTCCTACTAGACCTGGCACATTGGGGAATCACTTGAAGCCAACTTTGAATTTTAACATTTAAATTTGTATCCTCATCCAAATACAATCTATCCCAAGTCCAATAATTGATATGTAGTAGTGACTGAATAAATGTGTATTGAATGAATCAATGTTGAATGCACATTATCTTTTTACCTTAATAGACACATGAACCTACTAATTAACTCAGAAAGAGTGTTTCCAAAGTAAAAGTAAATTGATGATGTAATAGTAAAAGACTGTGACTTAGTTCTTGTTTTACTCTTAAGATTATTTATATAGGGACCAGCAGTTAGCGTAATGGCTATGTCGCTGGACTCCCACGTAGTCGACCGCAGTTCGAGTCCCAGACCCGGCGGCTTAAACTCACGCCAGGCGCGTGTGCGTGTGTGCCCAAGATCCCGAGAGGAGAATGGAGGAGAAGGGATTGCGGCGTGGCCATACCCCCTGGGGGTGATTTCCTGCTTTCTATCTCTCTGTCTCTCTCTGTCTGTCTGGCAAGCGCACGCGCCCTATAGCAAAAACCTCTCCAAAAAAAGAAAAAAAAAGATTATTTATATAGATTAAATTAATAGAGGCAGGTTTTGCTTTAATTTGAGGTTAAAACATTTCCAACGTTCAGTTCTGAATGGATCACTGAGTATGCAAAATCTAACATTTGAATAATATAACACAAATTTATTGAATTGGTTTCATGTTTCCTGGGCTAGGATATAAATGGCACGCGTATACACCAGAATAGACTTTCTAAGAAAACAAAGAAAGTGGAAATCCTGACAGACTATTTAAAAAAGAAATGGTAGCATTAATTTAGCAGATTAGATGGAGAAAAACAGTGAGGGAGGCAGAAAAAAGACTATTTCTATTCTCAGCAATCAGAAGAGTAATAATTTCTCTAAAAAACTGAGGAATAAGAAAATGACACATATCCTTGATGTGGCATATGAGTTTATGTATGGCCATGATTAAATATATTGGACATGAAACAGCTACTTCCTTGCCTTCTGATCTTATGACTTATTTTAATATGGGTAGTAATTTTAATGCTATTTTGAAATTTAATGGGGTTATTCAGGTAACAAGCTAGTTACTAGTATATCAAGATTAAATATACTTCTCAACTATACAAATGAGAAACGGCACTAATGATTAGCTGAATGTAAGCTGTGAGGTAATACAGGAAATGATTTGGTCCTTTGATAGTACAAAGTATCATTGCATAAAAAATGCATATATCATGATGTTCATTTTACTGAGTATTATTTAAACGACTTGTTCTAAATTAGAGAGAAATAGCTTTGTTTTCAATTTAACTGAATCACTTGACTAGAACACAGAAAAAAAACCAAATATTTGTTAATTAGTTGACTGTGTGGTAGATATTTCTTTATATTTCTCCTTACAAAAGTCCCCTTTCTGCTCATCCATGTTTATGTGTTCAAAAATGAGACCATGCTGTCTATTTGTGGTTATCCTGATTTTTAAATAATTACTTATTTAATTTTATTTATCATTATGATTACTTTTTAATTTGCTACAAGGCATGTGTGCTCACCAGGGAGAGAGAGAGAGAGAGAGAGAGAGAGGGAAAATGAGAAAGTAAGTTGCCAGGTCCAAGACTCTGTGTTTGGCCATGTGGGAGTCCAGCACCTTAACCACTTTGCCATCTGTTGGACCCAATTTATTCTTATTTTTAATATAGTGAGAATTATCCTATGTTATAATATATTGATATTTAGAAAAATAAGATGAAAAATTAGTTTTTAATGAGGAAAGGTATAAAATGTATTTGTGAATCATATGCACATGTGGTTATTACCAATATGAACTGTATTTTATTTTTCAACTTAAAATATATTGAAAATAATAAAATATGTGGGATTGGCAGGTAACATGGTGGTTCAGGGCACTAGACACCCATATGACCAACCCTGGTTTGAGTCCTGGACCTGGAGGTTTTCTTTCTCACTTCCTCTCACTCTCTTTGTCTACCTCTCTCTCTTTCATTCTGTCCATCTCTGGTCAAATTTAAATCAATAAACAAACAAACACATAAATAAAGTTAAATAAAATAATTATTTTAAAAATAATAAAATACATCATTCAGAAGGACATGACAGATCAGAGATGGGATAGTGATGTGACATACTTTAGACTAGATTCTATCACTTACTAACCATAGACTAGATTCTATCACTTACTAACCATAACCTGGACAAGTCAATGATTAAAAAATATTTTAAATGGGGACCACCAGTTAGTGTAATGGCTGTGTCACTGAACTCCCATGTAGTCGACTGCGGTTTGAGTCCTGGACTCAGTGGCTTAAATTCACACTGGGTGCGTGTGTGTGCCTGTCCAAGACCCCGAGAGGAAAATCAAGGAGAAGGGATTGCGGCTTGGCCATCCCCTCTACGGGGTGACTTCTCACTTTCTGTCTCTCTGTCTCTCTCTGTCTTTCTGGTGAGCGCTCGTACCCTATAGCAAAATCCTCTAAAAAAATTATTTTAAATGGTTGTGTGCTCATCTGTCATGTGTCTATATCATATTTTATATAACCAATTTCCTATTTATGGATGTTTAGGCTGATTCCAGTTTGTCAATATTAAAACAAATGTGAGCTTTGTTATATATAAATGAGACTTAACTATAGTCTTAATCACCTATCCCTGAGAGAGTATTCCCTTTCTCTGTTCTTTATGTTTGTATAGCCCTTTGATATAGGTGTAAATAGAAAGGCATTGATTCATAGGGAAAAGTAATTGTAAGTTTAAAAAAACTGAAGTTGAAATTCTTACTATTCTTTTTTAAAGTTATTTTGTTTATTTAAGAGACAAGAGACAAAGAGAAAGAAAGAAAGATACCCCTGATAGAGTCTTGCACATCACAGTCTTCTCCCCAGCCTCAAAGGCACCCAAGATCACAATCAGTAACAGGCACACCTGTCATGTTCAGCTTGACCCCAAATCTGGAGCCAGATTCTCCAGGTGGATCCAGCAATGCACACTGGACCCCACCTACCTATGCTAGAATGTCTAGGACTCTTACTTTTCTTTCCAGATAGAAATTTATGCCATCTTTCTTAAAATAATGATATAAGCAATTGACAAATTTTTATATAGCAATTTCACTTCTCTTTCACCCAAGATTCATGGAAATATGTATTCTAACCCTTAAGGATGCAGCATGCTCAAAGCTTCTGGGAGGTATGGTTCATTATAAAACCAGGAGATTCAATGGTCTTGTCCCTTCTTCTACACTTTCTTTGATATAAAGTGGTTCCTTACTCCAAGGCGATGTCATATTCCATCTAAGTCAGTGGACCAGATGCTTTTTAAGCTTTTAAATTATGATGCATAATGGGCAAACTTACACGTTAGATATGCATTATTTCTATTGAAAATAAACTATTTGCCTCTTCAGAGTAGAGTCTAATATAATCAACACACTACCAAATGGCTGATTTGTTTCTTTTAGGAGGATGTCCTATCCAGATACAGTGTTGGTCACTGTGTCAGTCAAGTTGGATGTTTAGCAATTGTTTAGCAACTGACCTAACTACATCAGCTTTATTGAGTGGGAATTCATGCAGTCGGGTCTATGCATATATTTCCTTCTTACTCCCATGGTCTTTTGTAAATTTATTGTGTCAGTTATAGGATAGACAATGACAGAGAATGACTAATTAATGCAACATTCCCAGTCAAGTAATTTGACCTTCCTAGTTGTTTATTTCCCCTTCTGTAGTGGATACTATTTGGTGGAAGTTAATAAGCAAGACAAATAACTTCACATTTTGTGGGCCACTTCAATATTGCTTTCAAGTGCTTCTTTCCTGGACTTGCTAGTCCCTGGTTTTCACTGTATATTTTTTTTTTTCTTTCTAGGCCCTGGACCAGTCAACCAAGGGATTTGCCACTGTAGGTGTCTATAGGTCATTGGGAAAGTCATGACACATTTTTGCATAGAAAAACACTGAAAAATACATTACGACTTTTCTGATGATCTAATATATTCTTATCTCCAGCCATTTGTGCTTCTTAACAAAGTGTTGGATAAAACCCATGGGAATAATTCACCTATTGCTGTCCTTTGATAAGACTAAAATATAGCAGCAGACTCATTTTAGCCTGCACTCACATATTGAGGTAACTTATCTGTAAACAAAATTCACTCATTTTCCTCATCTGTCATCTGATAGTATGAGACCTTACTCCACCGTCTGCGACCTTGGGTGAGAGGTGAAGGACATTAGCGCAAAAGTGGTAAATGTCCTGGGAATCTCGGCTCATGTGCTACTTTTCTATGCCTCTGTCTTTGCTTCTCCTCAATACTGCTAGAACAGCATTTACCTTACAAATGATGGCTGCTGGACTCTTTCCGTCATGATTAGGTGGCTCTGGCAGACCAATATCATGATGAGTAGTTCTGGAAATATGGTCATCTCCTGTCCTAAAACTGAAAGCTTGATCTCTGCCAGAGTCCAGTGGAATGCTAAGAGCGGCTTTAAGAATTGTCTATAATTCTTGGTGGCAGATGGCCTTGCATTGCTCTAGAACTGTAAGAGTCTATGTTGTAATTTTCCTTTTGAGGTATGTCATAAAGTTTACACTGGATCTTTTTTGTCACTTATCTTATAACATCACAGAATCTGCTGAGATATATGGCACAAGCTGTAGGGTCACTTGTGCCAAGGCTTGGACTTGCTCACAGATAAAATACTGGCAGCTTTTCTTGTCTGCTATTGAATGACCAGAAACTCTGGAGTTTCTCCAGAAACTCAAAGACCTACCAGAAATATGCTTTCTTCTTAATGATGAGGTTTAACAATGCAACAGTATTATTTAATGTGGAGGACATGTTCCAGACTACTACACCACTAAAAACTTCACTAATGAGTGGAGTGCCCAAATTTTCACAGAGTTCATGCTCCATGCTGTGAATCCACATCTCTCACTATGGCCTCCAACACACTTACAATACCTTGCCAAAAAATATTATTAAAATTATATGATTGATATATTGATACGATGTGATATTCCATGGGATGGCCAAAATGTCTATGTCCAATCAAAGTATATTATGACAAAAAGATAAGAGCTTAAGGCCATATATTAGTAGCTGTCTTATCCAAGTGAATCCCAATTGTTTCCAGTCAACTTTTTTAATAGTATGGAAAAGAAAAAATGAATAAATCACAATATTTAGATTATAATTACTATATAAATGAATCTGTGTTAAGCTGTTTGAGCTAATAAACTGGAAGGGTAGGTCAATGGAGGTAATATTCAGTGAACCTTGCAGTATTCACTGTCATCTCCAATATCCATCTTTTTTTTTGCAGAGGAAGTTTAGTGAGTTTGAGAATATATATATATATATATATTCTCATAATATATAATAAATATATATATATATTTATATAAATATATATATATATTTATATAAATAAATAAATATATATATATATATATATATATATATATATATCACCATTCATCCCTGCACAGTCTTGAGGAGGGTTTCTAATTTCTGCTCTTACTGTAAGATGTGATAAAGTGTTTGTTTCTGTTTTTACTATTTACTCTCCTTGATTAGGAAAATAAAAACAGTACTGCAAGCATCCATTTAATTTTACACGATCAATAGTAATGCATAAGGAAGGAACCAATATAGGAGTCCTGACAACTACTAAGTATGTTTATTTCAAATTTCAAATAAATATCCAAGAAAGGTCATGACTTCATTCCCCTTCCCCCACCTGAAAGACCATGATGATACTTCAAGTTTTTGATTAACAATACTAAGACCTGGGACCAGCAGGTGGTGTGGCTGACAATTGTTTGAGTGCTGGACTTGGTAGCTTGCCTTCTCACTATTCCTCTCTCTCTTTCTCTGGTCAAATTAAAATAAACGATGAATTTAAAAAAAAAACAAAACTAAGACCCTGTATTTGACTGTATTTGATAGTTATTCTAATGTTTGAGTCTTCTTTTTTTCCCCCTAATATATGGTTACTAAATAAATAAATGAAGGAGAAAGAATTTTTATAAAGATTTGTTGTGGGATTGCAGGATTCTTCCAAGTAGAGACCATATATCTCTTTCTGTCAGTAGGGTCAGAGTCTAGAAATAGGTTCACATCAATAAACCTCGCAAAGGTTCATGCCTTTATTGAAATAATAGGCTATGGTTTCTAGATCAGCTCCTTTTCTCTAAAAATAACTTTTGATTATATGCATTAAATATAGCCTCATTGGCTGTCCAACTTTCTTGATCCTAGAGGCTCTGTTCTATTGACCATATCTAGACTTTGCAAAGAGAACTTCTTGGCTTCTGTAGCTGATATTTCTTCATATATTTGGGTATTATCCTTTCCTCAGTATGGTTATCTGACTAAACGTATGTAGAAAGAATAATTTCTGAGTCTCCAACCTTGTCTCTCATTAAGATAAGTACAATCCAACTTGTTTCTAACACTTAAGGCTTAATACTAGACTGTCTTCCGGCAGAAAAGTGTGCAATCTCCATTCCTATCATGAATATAAGAGTATCTACCACCATCAACGCTGTTGTATAAGATATGGCAACAGTCGAAGTTTGTGATGTTGTTATTCCTCTCAGTGATACATTCTACACCATTTTGGTTAATGATATGCCTTTAGGACTTTCTGCAGAAACAGGCTAGTAGATTTTTCAGCCTTATGCAGTAAATTTATTCTATCATCTGTGCTTCTCTCAGCCTTTTGATCCTTTCTTTCGGCATTCACAATAGACATTTATTTGACCCAATGTGAGTCATTACTCTTTCAATGCTTCCTAAAGGAGCATGTTAGCATTGTTTTCTAAGATCCTTGACAGGGTGTTAAATCCTGTATCACAGGAGAATGTTCCCATATGAATAACCTCTTACTTATCCTGCCTTATGTTCTAGAACATAAGGTACATTAAGAATTCATGATGCCAGTAAGTAACACAGAGAGTAAGGTGGCTGAATCTCACATGGCCAATATCCCAGTTCAAGTTTGAAAAACACACCAGGTATGTGTGCATGCATGCCCCAAATCCTGAGAGAAGAATAGGGTAGATGAGATATGGTATGGTTATCCCATCTGGAGTGTGTGTGGGGGGGGTGATTTCTTACTTTCCCTCTCTATCTCTCTGTCTCTCTTTAGGGAGCACACATGCCCTATAGCAAAACTAAACTGAAAGAAAAGAAAAGGTAAGAAAAGTAAATAAGAGAAAAGAAAGAAAAGAAAAGAAGAAAAGAAAGGAAAAAGAAGAGAAGAGAAGAAAAAAAAAGAATTCATGCTCTGGTCCACCCTCTGTGGTACAGGTGGTGAGGCACTGCTGCACAATGCTGAAGACAGACAGGATGGTATAAGGTTTGGATCCCAGGACAACTTCAACACCCTGGGAGTGTCTATGATCCTGGTTGGCTAGAAAACTGAAAGGAAGATCATGGTATAAAGAGACATGTCTGCAGTCTCTCTCTTCTCATCAACTAAATAAATAAACTTTAAAAATAGTGACCCAGACTAATACACACCATCTGTTACACAATGACTCTGAGTCCTACAGCTTCTTTAAAGTGTATTCTCTGGCCTGTACTAGTGTGCCCAGAACTTCCTGGGGCATGTTGTGATTTGGTTCAACTGATTAGTGGCGGGCCATGAACTGAGGTATGGATTCATCCTAAATAGCGTGCACATTACCTTGAAAGGCAGAGTTCTCTGCTCTATCTATAACCATGAAGAAATCTCTATCCTCTGGTAATAAGGAGCAGATCATTTCTGTGGGCCCAGAGAGTGTTCAGTGGATTTTTAAAGTTTCATGATTTTGAGTGAAACCTCAGATATTCCCATGATAAGTCTTAACATCTGACACTTTTCTTGCCAGTGTTTGGCATACCACAGTTGGACAGATATAGGGGGCTAAGAATAAAACTTGCCTGAACTTTGCTACTCATATAATTAAGTTCTGGTCCTGTTCATGGGATTTCTATGCCCACTCATTTACGTAGCTCTGCTACTCCTTATAATTAAGTCATGGACTTTTTCCTTAGGTTTTTCTGCCCTCTAACTGTAGGAAATAAGACTCTCTTTTTAGGCTACTAGTGAAGACTTCTGTGTTTTACACTTATTTTTATTTGGTTAGTAATCACCTTCTACTTTTTATTGTTTTCATGCAGTACATAAATGGCACCCAGCAAAAGTTACTAGGATACATTTTCATGTAATTTGTACTTCCAAGGCATCTTTTAAAAGCCCCAGATATTATACTTGCCATTGAATATTTATCTGATCTCAACTCACTACTGGTAACATTTAACAGTTGCATTGGAATAGCTTGTATTATAATCAATACCATCTTATTTTGCACTTGAATGTGAGATAGTTCAGTTCTAAAATCCCATTTTAGAGTCTGCTTGTCTGGGCCATTCTTGGTACCAACAGTTCTATAGTGTTTAACTGGAGAAATATATATGATACAGAGATTTATGTGTCACTGATATAAAAACATAGCATATGTAATTATGTACAGTACATGATAATTATAATAATGACTGTTACTGTTTTTTGTATTTATTATGCTATACTTTTTTATTTTTTATTTATTTATTTATTTATTTATTTATTTATTTTTAAGAGAGATCTTTGCTATAGAGCACATGCACTTCCTGGAGAGACAGAGAGACAGAAAGCAAGAAACCATCCCTCTGGGGTGATGGCCATGACACAATCTCTCCTCCATTCTCCTTTTGGGAACTTGGGCACGTACACATATGCACTCAGCATGAGTTTTAAGCTGTCAGGTTTGGGACTCGAAATGTTGTTGACTATGTGGCTGTTCAGCAACAGAACACCATCTGCTGGTCCCAACCATAGTTATTTATTTTATTTTTTTTATTTTATTTTTTTAACTATTAATTTAGAGTATAAAATGCATGCTATAAAATGTTATGTCATGTTATTCTGGTAGGAGCCTCTTACATTTTGTGTTTACCACATCTCTTGGTTTCCTGTTTTTTTTTTTTTTTTTTTTTCTTGTGCTTCATTTATTCTCTTGTTTTATTCAACCTGATCCTTCCCAGAGGACAAGATAATGTGGAGGTAAAAGACAGTGATATTGATGATTCTAACCTGTGTAGGTCTAGGCTAATGTGTATGTTTGTCTCCGTTTTCAAGAGGAAATGAGTTTAAATCACAAACAAGAAATTAAAAAACAGAAACAGGTTTGTATAAGAATATAGAAAGAGAAAGTAATTTTGCATAGCTGTATAATACTTAGCTCAGAACTAATTATACTCAAAAGTCCATAGTAAGGTACAGCAATGTCCTAGGCTTTCACAGTTACTCCCACCTCACTCACTGACTCACCTAGAGCAGCTTTCAATCGTGTCGGCTCTGTTTGCGGCAAGTGTCCTATGCAAGAATACTATTGTTTATCTTTTGTACCATCTTTTTTGGTACCTTTTCTTCTCATTGTTTTTTTCTTTACATATAATTGTTGTACATGGGTCACAATTTATTTTTTTCAGAGCATACATGCAGTGTGTGATAATCAATCCACTGATACTACCATATTCATTCTTATTTTTTATTAGGTTTTTGCCATGAGATTCATACACTCACTGGAGAGAAAAAGATAGTGAGAGGGAAAGTGAGAACTTGCTCCCCCCACGGGGGGATGACCATGCCACTTCTCCATTCTCTCTTCTCTCTTCTCCTCCATTCTTGTCTTGGGATTTTGAGTATGCACACAGATATACCTGATGTGGTTTTCAAGCCTCAGGATCTGGAACTCAGACTGTGGTTGGCCATGTGGGAATTCAGCTTCTTAACCAATATATTGCCTGCTGGCTCCCATGTTTATCATTTTCAACAAAAAACATCACTTTGTGATATGTATCTTCAATTTTTGTTCCACTGCTGTGTGTGTGTGTATGTGTGTGTGTATATGTGTGTGTGTGTGTGTGTGTTATATATACATACACACACATACACACACATGAATTATTGGCAACACCTCTCTGTTTTTCCTAATTCAATCACTCACAAGCTTTATATTTTGGAATAAGTTTCTTAGTCTTTTAATATCATAGTTTCTTCATTTATTGTGCCTTTTCTATGCTTAGATATACAAATGCTTACATTGTGTTACAGTCACTTACAGAATTCAGGACAGTGACATGCTGTACAGGCTTGTAGCCCAGGAGCAATAGGCTTTACCAAATAGCCTAGGTGTGTAGTAGACTACACCATCTAGATTTTTGTGAATACTCTATGATATTCACACGATGATAAAAATCACCTAGTGATGCATTTCCAAGAATATGTTCCTGTCATTAAGTGATGTGACTATATATTAATCAATACTGTAATTAAACAATCTTATTATGGTTCTAATTATGATTCTAATAAAAGCTGATATTAAAAATGGGAAGAATGGAATGAAGAACCTTAAGAAAATATGCTATTATACATTACTTGTAGCTTTCAATACAGGAATAAAAGGCAGAAATATTTTATGGTCGCTGAAGGGCTTGAAGACAATAGAATTTTACATATACTTTGTAGAAAAGGGAGCATATGATGTAAGAAAGAACATTAATAAATAAAGACTGCTAAATTAATGATTCTGAAGGGTCTTAGCTATTGAGCTCATTTAAAATAATCATTACTGGAAAGAAATAGCAGAAAGAAAAGCTTTTGATTATTTAGCAATCGCTATGCAGATCTTGGAAAATTGCTTATCAAGTAAAAAGGAAATATGGCAAATATCTCTTTTATAGAAAAAAATAGAGTTAAATAAAAATAGGAGTAAATGTTTCCAGTTTTTCTCTCTCTGTCTTAGCTTTAAATAATTTAAAAGTCAACAGTTTTCACTTCTCATTTCCCTATTGTTTGGATCTTAATTTTTATACTTTCAGTATTTCTTTTAAAGGTGATTTCTACTACTCTGACTTGGAGGATGTACCAGATAAATTACTTGATTTCTACTACTCTGACTTGGAGGATGTACCAGATAAATTACTTCTTTCTTATTGTAGGCAGCTGACTCTCCAGCTACAAAACTGAGATCCTACCTCTCTCTCTCTTTTTTTTTTTTTTTTTTTTTGGAGAGGTTTTCACTATAGGGCGTGTGCGCTCGCCAGACAGACAGAGAGAGACATAGAGACAGAAAGCGAGAAATCACCCCCCAGGGGGGATGGTCACATCGCAATCCCTTCTCCTCCGTTCTGCTCTTGGGATCTTGGGCACGCACGCACACGCACCCGGCGTGAGTTTTAAGCCACCGGTCCCAGACGGGAATCGCGGTCGACTATGTGGGAGTCCAGCTACATAGCCATTACGCTAACTGCTGGTTCCCAAGATCCTGCCTCTCTTGCTGACCTGTCTGATCAGCCCTAAGGCTGCCTTCAATAAACAGTTACAGACAAATGTAACACTAGGAGTTCTAGACCTAAAATATTATACATAGCTATATATCTGTGTCTATATCTATATCTACATAGATTACATATAGCTATATATATCTATATCTATGTAGATATAGTATAGATATATAATTTTCAAACTAAATGATCTTGACCTAATCATTTCTTTTTAAAATTTAATTTCAGTTTATATGTTCAATCACCAACATCATTACAGCTTATAAAATGAATTTTCCCAGCATGAATACACTGCACATTAGTCTAGTTGAAGATATTATACTTGTTGAGGAGAGTTGAGCTCTTCTCTGACAAGACTACTCATGGCTACTGGGAACTAGATTTTTCAGGGAACAGGAGAAATGAAGATTTTCTACTCATAATTCAGCCTCCAGCAAGCAGAGCTAGTGTGGCAGGAGAGTTGAGCTCTTCTCTGACAAGACTACTCATGGCTACTGGGAACTAGATTTTTCAGGGAACAGGAGAAATGAAGATTTTCTACTCATAATTCAGCCTCCAGCAAGCAGAGCTAGTGTGGTAGGGAGCCCTTCTGGCCTTCTATCTCTGTCTCTGTGTCTCTGAGGTCTCTGTCTCTCTCTGCTCCTGTCTCCTCATTTTTTTTTTTTTTTTGGTAATTTTTCCTTTTTACGATTTTTTTAAAGGCAAAGTTTTTCTCTGGCTCTCAGCTCCTCCTATTATTTTGTTAATAATCCCTTCTGCTCCTTTCTCCCAGGCAGGAGAGTTGAGCTCTTCTCTGACAAGACTACTCATGGCTACTGGGAACTAGATTTTTTGCGCGGCGCGCAAGCGCGCCGCGCGGTTTTCAGTTTTGTGATTTTTTTCTTTAAAAAAAAAAAGAAAAGTAATTATAATTTTTTATTTTTTTGTCTTTTTTTCTCTCTTTTTGTTTTTGTTTCTCTCTCTCTTTTTCATTTTCCTTTTTCTTGTCTCTCCACCCAATATCTAATGAATCTGCTGCACCAGCGATCAAAACAGAACTGCAAACAGATTCTAGAACACCTCTGTCTGCTTGCTCCTGAACATTGAGGCTTAACTTCAAGAATTTGAAAGAAACACGCCATTCATCAGATGACAAGAAATCACCGCCGGATCACGAGAAATATGGGAAAACGAGAAAATACCTCTCCTCCACGGGAAAAGAGTAACTCTCCTTCATCCACAAGCAGTTCGGTGAAAGTCATGGAAATGTCTGATAAGGAATTTAGAGCATTCGTAATGTCGAAGCTAACAGAGATGGAAGAAAAGAGAGATAATGAACTGCTAAAGAGAAAGGAGAAAGAAGTTGCCGAGTTCCAGGAGATGAGGAAATTCTTGCAAGATCTAAAAGTGGAATTACACACTTTACAAAAGACTCAAACGGAACTGCTAGAGATGAAGTCTATAATACAAGAAGTCAAAATCTCCCTTGAAAGTATTAAAAGCAGACTAGATCATTCAGAAAATAGAATCTCAGATGTAGAAGAGAAAATGGCTGGCTTAGAAAAATCCACCACGAAGACTGAGAAAATGGCTCAAAAATTTGAGAATGATATGCGAGAAGTACTGGATACCATCAAACGTCCAAATATCCGGATAATTGGCATTCCAGAAGGTGAAGAGACCCATAAGGGCATTGATAATCTACTCCATGAAATCCTGCAAGAAAACTTTCCAAACCTAGAGAGGCATTCGAAGATCCAGTCCCAGGAAATACAAAGGACCCCAAATAGAATCAACCCAAGAAGATCTTCTCCAAGACACATTATAGCCAGGTTGACCAAAACCGCAGACAAAGACAAGATACTAAGATTGGCAAGAGAGAAACATCAAGTTACCTACAAAGGACATCCCATCAGGCTAACAGCAGATCTCTCATCGGAAACAATGCGAGCGAGGAGAGAATGGGAAAATATCTTCAAAGTGTTACGAGAGAAGCAATTTCAGCCAAGAATACTGTACCCGGCAAGATTATCTTTCAGGTGGGAAGAAAAGACAAGAACATTTTCAGATAAACAAAACCTGAAAGAATTTACCAGCACCAGACCAGATCTCCAAGAAGTTCTCAAGGGTGTGCTGTATCAAGAAAATTAAACACAGACACATGGAAATAAGAGTCCAAAAACTATGAAAGTGGCCAACTTAATCAAAGGGACAAGTATGGAGTTGAATATTATATCCCAGAATTTAATCAGGAAAATTGAACCAGAACAGAAGATAAAAGTACATGGAACTGATAGGTTCATGCACTTACCATTTGAACAGAATCCTAACTTGTTTCCTGGCTTTAAGCAAAATTCCTTGGCATTTCTTTGAGTTAAGTTAAAACTGGTTTCTTAGTAGTAATGAGTGAACTCACCACTGAAAGTAGTTAGATTATGTAGGAAATTGTGTGATCAATGCAATGTGGGTGGGAAGGGAATGAAGGACAATTGTAGACACCGGAGGTGGTGTGAGAGGAGGGTGGGAAGAGACAGAGGGTCAGAAAGAGGGGTGGAAGTAATTCTAGGAACTAGTAATGGAAAATTTTTTGTAATGTGCATGATTGTATCACTATGCAGGGTGTACTGGATGGGAGATTGCATTTTGTAGGCTGTGATGAAGCTTAGGGAAGGAATGTAAATTGAGTTACAAAAAAAAAAAAGTTTCAGGAAAAGATATATATATATATATATATATATATATATATATATATATATATTCAATGACTGCAGTAGGATATGTAGCCACAGCTAGGTGCTACTTTATAGGATGCGTAAAGTAAGACTTGTGTTCATGGAAATGTGGGTATCACCTGTGTTTGCTATGAGGGTATTTGGATTGATTAGGGTCTTTGGCGATACAATAAAATGTGAGGAGAAAACAGTATAGAAAGCAAACATAGATACCAGAGACTGTGGAAGAAGAGTGGGAGATGGCAGAGGGTAAGAGATAGAGAATCAAGAATGGGGGGAAAAAAAGCAAAACATACAGAAGACAAGAAATGGAAGATCATTTACTGACAATAACATGTTTATTGATGTGCTTGATTGAGACAATATATAGTGTATTTTGGATGGAAAATCTCATTTTGTATGCTGTAATGATGTTCAGTGAATGAATGCAAATAAATAAATTGAAAAAAAAAAGATATTATACTTGTTATCATCAACAGATAATTTTCCATTTTGGTGTCCCTTACCTTAAATGTTTTGCTTCTTTTTCTCTTGATTCCCTTCTCACCCTCTCCCATTTCCCATCCTCCTCCCATACTAATATATGTAATTGTTCTCTATATGACCTAGTAATTTTCTTTTCAGAAATCTTTTCTATTTGTAAGTGATCTACATTTTTATAAAGTAAATACAATCTCTGAAAGGGACTAATCTAATTTCCATCTGCCTTTAGAAATAAAGTAAACCTTTGCCTGAAGAAAAGTTGAAATGGCTGTATTCTCAACTAGTATTTTAAGGCTCACAAAATTAAATCCTTTCCACTCTCCCCACATCCCCCACAAGATGACCACTGCCTGTTTTAACACATATTACTATTACCAATATTTGTTCTCCATGAGACGTTTATTCTACAAGATCTTTTTAAAATTATTTTAAAATCTATTTTTATTGTAAAATGTGACAGGTAAAATTTTAATTCATGACCATTCATATTTATTCCTTTCCAATCACCCAATGTGTGTGTGTGTGTGTGTGTGCACGCGCGTAACAAATTTGGCAGTGTGGTTCTAAGACTAGTAAAATCACCAAACTATAAAATTGTATATGTGTCATTAATATTTATTAGCTTTTGAATGCCCACTATGAGGCAAACACTTTCAATATACCACTCTTAATCACACTAAAAAAAAAGTGCACTATTATTCATAAACCAATAGATGTGAAATAATATGTCCAAATTAATCCTGAGTTTAATTACAGAACTGAAATTTAATCTGGATTAATTTTATTATAACAATTAAATTACTTCTAGATTATATCAGGCAGTTTACAGAGCTATTTCAAAGGCATTTTGGAAGCAGTTGGAGTTTGTGGTTGACTCTTCTTCCCTTGCTAGGACTTTTTCCTGATCTGAAGTCACCAATTTCCAGGTTCTGTGAGTGTTAGTTGCTAGCAGTTATAGTTACACTCTTCTCCCTAGAGTTACCCTCATGGGATGAGAGATATTTGGCCTCAGGGAAGGGTGAATCTGTGGACATTCATGTGCTAGAATTTCCTGTGGGATAAGACTAAAGCTAAATTTTGTTCTCAATGTATGCTTTTTGTCTTTTCCTATTTCTCTTGCTCCCTTATTCATTTCACTTAATAAAAGTACCTTAAAAAGTAATTTTCACAGAAACCCCAAACTTGGGGTAGGGAATCTGACCTAAGATTGGGTTGAGTTAAATAGTTAATTAGTAATATGTTCCAAGCTCATTATGTGTAAATATATGATAAGTGACAATAATAACAAGAAGGAGAAGAAGAAATACAAACTAGAAGCCTTTGGATGTGTAGTTAAATATGCATCACATCACAGAGACATATAGCTGAAAAGATAATCTGACAAATTGTCCATTGGGATCTACAGCTTTATGACAATAATCAATGCATTTTTTAGCATAGAACTATCCCCCCTTTTTTTATTGTTCAGAGAGAGATTTTTTCCTGTAGGGCATGTGTGCTCACCACAGAGACAAAGAGAGAGATGGAGAGAAAGAAAACTAGAAATCACCCCACAGAGGGGATGGCCACACTGCAATCCTTTCTTCTCCATTGTCCTCTTGGGATTTGGGGCACGCATGCAAATGGACCTAGTGTGAGTTTCAAACTGTTGGGTCTGGATTCCAAACCACGTTTGACTATGTTGGAATCCAGCAACATAACCATTGCACCATCTGCTGGTCCCAAGCTGTGCACATTTTTATAAAATACATTGCATGGTATGTGAATTTCACATGGCATGTGAATTTCACAGTTTTTTTAAGTGACAGGACTATTATTGGTTACAGGTGATAGATCTTCAATTCAAATTAGTTTAATCCTTGTCTGTGATTTTGATCAATCTGGCTATGATGTGCCTTGGAGAAGATTTTTTTTTTTTTTTTTTGGGGGGGGGGTTTGCTACAGGGTGCATGCACTCGCCAGAAAGACAGAGACAGAGAGAGAGACAGAAAGTGAGAAATCACCCCCCAAGGGGGATGGCCATGCCACAATCCCTTCTCCTCCAGTCTTCTCTCCGGATCTTGGGCATGCATACATGCCCAGCCTGAATTTAAGCCACCTGGTCCGGAACTCAAACCATGGTCGAATACATGGGAGTCCAGCAACATAGCCATTACTCCAACTGCTGGTCTCTTGGAGAGGATCTTCTTGGGTTGATTCTATGTGGGGTCCTTTGTATTTCTTAGGCCTGGATATTTGAATGCCTATCTAGGTTTGGAAAGTTTTCTTCCAGGATTTCATGAAACAGATCGTCAATGCCCTTACTAGTTTCTTCACCCTCTGGTTCTTTGAATGTTGGTTAGTATTTCTTGTATATTATTCTAATTTTGGGGAATCATTTTCTCAGTATCTTTGGTGATGTTTTCTAGCAAGTGAAAAACATCAATTACTTATAAAGGATGTTTCATCGGGCTAACATTAGACTTCTCATCAGAAACAATACAAGCAAGGAAAGAATGGCAAAATATATTCACTGTTAAGTGAAAAACAACTTCAACCAAGAACACTAAGCCTGGCAAGATTATCCTTCATATGGAAAGAAAAGATAAAGACATTCTCAGATAAAACCTGAATTTACCAACACCAGATCAGCTCTCCAAGAAGTTCTGAAAGGAGTCATATACCAGGAAAATTAAAGACAGACTCACAGAAATAAGGGTTCAAAAACAACCTAGAAAAACAACCAACTTAATGATAGGGACAAGTCTGGAAAGATCAATAACAACATTGAATGTTTACTTCCAGAGTTTAAACAGGAAGATTGGACTACAGTAATGCTGCAGATTCAACAGGAGAGAGATTAATTGCATGAGCTTGAACTGGTGAAATAGAATTTTATGACTTTTGACTAAAATATTACTGATTTTCTTCTATGCTTTGTTTTCCAGATTTAAGGATATTTCTCTTCTTTTGAACTGTTGATAGGTTCAGTAATTTGCTAATTTTTTTAAATAGAAGCATAAACATTTCTACTTTCCTGACCTCTCTGGAATTGGAAAATATTTGGAAGTATTCTTAATTTTTGAAAGAATGATTATTTGAGTAAGTTCAATAATACCTGTTGCTTTGGGTCAGAAATTGGAAATACTGGCTACTCTACCTGGTGACTTTGTACAAATAACAGACCAAATTGAGACTAAATTTATTTATTAATTTCTTTTTGCAAATAAGTTAGCTTATGCATCTCTTTGGTAAAAGGGGGATTGGAGAGAAAATTACAGCATACTTATTACTAGATTTTAGCTTTGTCCATATCTGTTTTTTGGGTTCTTAGTATCTACCTACTTTTTGAACAGAATCATAACCTTTTTCCCGGCTTTAAGTCTTAAGCAAAATTTTCTTAACTTTTTAAAAATTTTAATTTATCAAAGCTAGAGTTGCTTTTCTTGAAATTAAAAACACATAAAAAATAATAAAATATCTATTTAATGACCACAGAAAATTCTATAGCCACGGCTAGGTGCCACTCTATAGTACGTTCACTCTACTCATGAATTTTATGCCTAAAGTCAGACACGTGTTCATAGATGTGTATATATCAGCTGTACCTGCTATTGAAAGTATTTCGATTAATTAAAATCTTTTGCGAATCAATAAAATGTGAAAAATAAACAAATGAAAATAGAAAAAAAATAGCTTAATCTTAAAGGAAACTCATGACTTTTGTGCTGTGAATGTCAAGAGCAAAGCTTACTTTAGACAGCTGAACCCAGGAAGCCTGAGTTACTTGTTCTCTATCCTTGGTCTTTATTTGGTTTCCTTCAATATGCAGGTGATACAATGATGCCTCTATAAAGGTAATTTACTCTTCATTAGAAGAGATTGCCCAGAAAAGATTTTCTTTGGTCTTGCCTAGAACTTTCACTAGTTTTGAAATAGTTTCTGTGTCTTGAGTATTTGGTCACTTCGTTGAACAACCTGAGTAGTGTTTCTATCAAGGTGAGAGTAGTGTTTCTATCAATATGATGGGAAGAAGCAGATGTATGATTGAAAGACCACTACGACCATATAGAGTGAGAGGAAGTTCCCACTAAAGCTATGAAAAGACACATGTGAAAATGCATTAGGCAGACAAAAATCAATTTTACCATAGTCTACAAGTGACAATATTAGTGGAACATGAAAAAGTAGTCAGGTCCTGTATGTTTGAGAAGTACTGAGCCAATAATCAAGATGATTTTATTATTTTAGGTCCTTTCAGTTCCTGAAGATGTTAATGGAAATGTTGAATTTTCAAGATAGATATAGATTATCCATTATTTTCCTAAATTTATTTGACCTTATGACCTTTTTTTCTTGAAGTATTTTATGACATCCAGATAGACCTGGTTTAAAAATCAGACACCTCTACTTATTATCTATGTAACTTTTAAAAATTAGTTCCGTTCTCTGGGCATTAGTGTCTTTGGAGGCAAAACTAAAATAATTAAGTGTAAGAAGTTCATCAAAAGGAATAGAGAAAATATATTAAAGATGGCTGCTCTATTACTGTTGAATCAAATAGTATCAGTATGGAGACCCTTGAATGCCTCCCTAAAGTGTTAAATTGTTTTCTGAAAATGAGACTAAAGATTTAAAGAAAAATTTTAGCAAGTTGATAAAAAGTTAATGTGTTGTTTATGAGGACAAATTTATGGACTGGGCATGGGCTGGATTTGATTTGGGGTGACAAGAAAAAAAAAAAAGAGCCAGTGATACGGAAGACAATTGAGAAGTTATTGCAATAAATCGCAAAATGGATAGGCACCTGAATCAAGGGAACAGAAGGCAATAATGTACAACTATTAAGAAAAGAAAAACATAAAAATGATTAGAAGACTTTCAGAATGACCCAATTCAGCAGTTTACTATGAGAATTTTTATTTTTTAAAATGGTCTATTTAATTGAATAATGATGGGTGCTAAAAGCTGTGCAAGGTGTCCTCTTTTATCCTAGGTTAATAAAATAATATACTGTGAAATACAATAAAATTTCAGAAGTTTAATCATCATCAGTAAAATCTTCCTTTATATACAATTACACATTTTGCCTTGTCCACACTTCTTCTAATAGAGGATGATATAAAATAGTGATTTTGCTTCATATGTTGAATACTTCAGAATAGTCCTATTTTAGTACATAAACTTAGATAAAATGTCATATGCAGCAATGATCATACTTAAGACAATATTATAAAATTAATGAGATAGTCTGTTTCCAAATACCTTAGCTGGATAATAACTATACAAAAAGTGATGACTCCTTAAGTATAAAAATGCATTGCTAGTGTCTTTCCAATTGAGCATTTTCCTATCCTTTGGTAAATATCCAGGAATGGTACTCCTGGGTCATATGGTCTATTTGTAGGTTGTTGAGGAAGGTGAAAGATTGAAAGTATAACAACAGGGAATGGCAGGTGTTGAGACCTGAGACTGTATAGGAGGAGGTGAAAGGTAGGGGGTGGGGTGAGAGGAAGGGGCTAAAGAAAAAATATTAAACAGAATAATGGAAAGTTATCTGCTGAGGATGATGTGTATGGTAATATATTTGGCTTAATTAACATGCAATGTATGCATGCTTTGAAAAACTATATTGTACACTGTTGAAACGTACTAGTTAAATGTAATGCTAGGATTAGAGGTAGAAACTTTGATATGACCCAATATCCCCACTCCTTGATATTTACCCTAAGGATAGGACAATACTCAGTTGGAAAGAACTTACACATCCATGTTTATTGCAGCATTACTTGTAATTGCTATGACATAGAATTAATCTAAGAGCCCAAGAACTAATGATTAGATTGAAAAAATTGTGGCAAATATGAACTATGGAATATTACTTAACTATAAGGAATATTGAGCCCTGGTTATTTGATACGAAGTGGATAAGTACAGAATATTTAATGCTAAGTGAAGTAAGCCAGACTACGAAATACAATGTTTTTAAATTACTGTTCTCTTAGGTAAAATGTCATGAAACGGTTCTGAAAAATAAAACCTTGAGCTACTTTAAGCAATAAAAGAGAATGTCAAGGAATCAAGAGAGAAAAAATATTTTTTTAAAAAAGTTTCAGAATAGGCAGAATATTAGACAGTTTTATAATTCATAAAAAAATACACTGTAAAGATGACGGCTTCCAGTTTTAAGTTGATGTGCTTACATTTTTTTTTTTTTAATATGAGAGGTAATACAATTAACCCAAATTTGTCTAGATGTCAATCAAGTATGGGCAAGAGTCAGGGTCTTATCACAGAGGGAACCAGCTCCTTTCACAGATAATGGTTTGTCCTCTAAAGGTTCATGTTTTGGAATTTAGTCCTCAGTGTTACAGAACTTAAAATAGCTAATACCCAGTGGATTATAATTGGATTATGGAACCATCACTCAAGAATGGAGTAATGCTACATCTTGAGTAAGTTCTTGCTCTCATAAGGGGTTAGATCTTTCAAAAAGGAGTTGTTATAAAAGGAAGAGGTGTACATTCAGAGTCTCTCTCTCTGACTATCTTCTATGTATCTGGCTGTAATGTAACGCCAGTCTCATACCATTACATTTTTCAGCCATCAGAATCATACACTGAATAAATTTCTATTCTTTATAATTCATTCAGTCTCAGTAAGCAACTCAACAATGGACTAAGACACTAAGTAAACCTTATAGAACAATTTATTTACCTAAGTATCTGAGTGGTCTTTAGTTGGAAAAGAAAAACGATATGTATGTGTTGAACCAAAAAGTTGCTATTTCTGTTGTTTAGTTACTGGAGAGGTATTTTTAATTTTTTAAACATAATCTTACATGAAATCCCAATTAAACAACCAATTGAAATAGGTTTCCTTTGATTGAATTCCAGGAGGATGCTACTGGCAGTCCCACTTGCTTTGATTTTCCACTTGCTACTTATTTTTCTCCCTGAAGTTCCTTTCCAGGAGCTTGTATAACTGAAAATATAATCTGAGGAGCAGCACATGGCATAATGATTATGTAGCTGGACTCCCAAGTAGTTGACCACAGTTTGAGTCCCAGACCCAGTGGCTTAAAACTTGTGCAGGGTGCAAGCACGTGTGTGCCCCAAATCCCTAGAAAAGAATAGAGGAGAAGGGTTGTGGCATGGCCACCCCCCCTACTGAGTTATTTCTTGCTTTCTGTCTCTCTGTCTCTCCAATGAACACACATGTGTTATAGCAAAAATCTCTCAAAAATATGCAATCTGAAAATCATTAGCATAGCAATAAAGAATAAAATAGAGCACAACATTTTGAATCAAGGGATCAGAGTTTTATGAAATTCTACTCCAACACATGCTAACTCAAAGATAGGTTTAATCACTTAAATATTCCAGATCTTAATTTCTTCCACTGAAAATTGTAGATAATACCTATGGCATCTATCTCACAGGGTTGAGTTATTAATTGAGATAAGTCCCCTGCATTAGCTATACAATGCAAGTGGGATCTATTTCTCTATGTTTTGAGGAACACATCCAGACTGCTAAGTCTTTTAAGTGCCTTGCCAGTGCCCCACTGACCATGTTTAGTGATTTCAACCACCCCTTTTCCTTTTAAATAATTATGTTTGTTCCCAAGGTTAGATTCGTCAGTGACAATCTACATCCTAACAAAATGCCCCGAATCCCTAGAAAAGAATAGAGGAGAAGGGTTGCGGCATGGCCATCCCCCCTACTGAGTGATTTCTTGCTTTCTGTCTCTCTATTTAATTCTTTTTATATTATGTAGTTTTCCCCAAATATGCTCATAGTTACTTATTTTCTGTGGTCTTTGAAGAGTAAGAGGAATGAAAACTAGCATAGAGAAAGGATGTAACCTCACTGAGGTGACCACATCCAGGAGGGTGTGCAATCAAAATGAAGTCTTGAGCTCAATCTCCCTATAAGGATATTCTGAGGATTGTTCATGGGGATCAATGGAACACCCAGGGGAATTAGATGCTGAAGAGACACAAACACTCTCTTGATAATATTCACTTGAGTATGATTATACAGCATGAAATGAGTGACAGACCAAAACTGCTAAAGTTGAGGCATACATTTTCACTCTATTTTGGATGCTGGTACTCTGGCAATGTATTTTAAGCTCAGTATTCACTTTTTTTTTTTTTTTTTTTTTTTTTTTTTTTTTTTTTTTTTTTATCTCATTCATTTGTCTGAAAGCTGCTCTTCTCAAGACTGAAGCTTTTTTGTAGTACTGTTGTCTGTTTAGGTTTGAAGCCATGAGGGCCCCAGCACAGATGGCTGTAATACTCTATTTTTAAAAGCTATATTGTGTCTGTTAATACAAAGGTCATGATGTAGCTTTTTGCACTTAGCATTGGGATGAGAACGTGGGACTGCTCCTTGCAGATCTTGGCTCCATCAGCAAATAAATTAAAATAAACTGGAGGCTTGAAATAGAAATAACCCTCCTTCCAAGTGTTTCAGTTAGAGAATGACATCCTGTTTGCTTCAGAATATCATGGGTAACTCTGCATATGAATAAAGTTGGAATAGAAAAAGCCCAGGAAATGAAATACATGAAATAACTTAATTTTTAGGCTTCAGTAATAAAAAGTGATGATACTTTGTTCAAATATAAATTTTATAAAAAGGAATCAGAAAGTTATTAATAGTTACACAAAATTTTAGAGTTTTTTTTAACAATTTGTGACAGCAAATTATAGGCTAAATTCTTCCTATATTTTTCCTTCAGAATAATTTGTAATTTATCTTATCAGAAAAATTTTGACACAATTATATTAATTAATCTTTTAGCTACAGAAGGCAGAAAAGCTTTCTTATTTCAGTTATAAGTGAAAAGGTGCTATGTTTTGTTTTATTTCGTTTTTGGAGAGGTTTTTACTATAGGATGTGTGTGCTCACCAGTAAAACAGAGAGATATAGAGAGACAGAAAACAAAAAATCATCCCCCCCAGGGGCGTGACTGTAGCAATGGCAATGCTACAATCCCTTCTCCTCCATTCTCCTCTCAGGATCTTGGGCACGGACGCACATGTGCCTGGCGTGAGTTTAAACCACTGGGTTCGGGACTCAAACCGTGGTTGACTACGTGGGAGTCCAGTGACATAGCCATTACGTCAACTGCTTATCCCAGATTTTTATAATTCTTGATCAAAAGGAATTAGTAACTTAATTGAATCCCTGTCTTGGGTAAAGAAAAGATCAGAAAGGGTGTCTTGTATCTTTTTACTGCCTAGTATAAAATAATTTTTTTCAGACTGATCTTCAGGAAGCAGTGTAAAAGCTCCACTGAAAATGTCATGGAATTTTTATATCAAAGTGATAATAACATATCATGATTTTTATTATGGTAACAAGTTGAATCTGTAAAATCTATGTGTTTATGTGAAATTTGGGTCCAATCATTTGGGCCAAAAGCTCATCGAAATTCTCTTTTCTTCATAGTTAAAGTTTATTTTCTAGTCTTTTTGCTTGTAGCTTGGGTCATGTGACTCTCACTAGTAGACTATGAGCACAGGTGATGTATCAGTTTTGGTGTGAGGTAGTAAAAAACAGTTCTACAATCTATTTCCCTGTTCTGTTGATTAGGTGTTACCATTTTGGATCTGAAGCCATTATTACAGATGGTTGAGATTCATTTGTACTGGATCTCCAAATGACTACATGGGTTTTATCCTAGTCTTCCCACAGCAGGCTGCCATTCTGTTCTTTGCCATGATCTAGAAATTAACATTTATATGGTTAAATCCTCTGAGGTTTGAGGGTTGTTTATTACATAGGCACCTTTACTCATCCTGGATAGATAATTTAAAAATTAAAACTAATTATACAGAAGGAGGATATTTTAAAGGTTCGCTCTCTCTTTAAAAAAACAGTAACAATAGAAAATTGTGTTGGATTTTTATCATAAAGTTATATTAAAAAAGGAAAGTTATATTAATTAATCCCTGCTGTTTATATTGATTAATGCTAATTGACTGCATTTCTTTCTACAGAGAATTGGCAGGTCTATGGGATCAGAGTGTCTGCTTCAATTGCAGTTTACACATAATCATCTACATTTTTTTATAATTTAAATTCTTCCTTCTTCGACAAGATTTAAGCTAACTTGAGCTTTAAAACTGCAATAATAATATGTACAGTGGAGAAAAATTATTACAAAAATCAGATTTAACATGGTTTCAATAGCAATATCTCCAATTTATCATTTTTAAATTTTTTTTAAAAAGAGTGCTATTGTATTGCTTATTGAAATGAAGTATACATTCTTTTGTTGGAAGAGGAAAAATAATTTTACTGTTATTCAGTAGTGAAAGTATCATGTATATTTCTTATAAAGGACATCCCTATGACTATGGAAACTTTCATATTACCCATTTCTTTCTTTATATTTTATTTATTTTTCTTATGTTTTTACATTCAATCACTATACATCTTTACAGCATTTTATTACTCATCTCTTATACTAAGTTGTATGACTATTGAAATATAATTCAGAAACATGAGAACATATTAAAATAATATGGTTCAGGTATAAAGAGAAAACGGGAATATAGTTTAGCAAAAAGTAAGACAATTTATACTTAAAACATTTTAAAAATTATTTCTCAAATACATTTGATCTAGCTTTTTGATTGTTTTGTCAAGAACTGCTCATAATAATCTCTCAACATCTACATCTTGGTTAATATTGATATTCTTAGTAATTTGTATGTATTATTTAGTTTTCTTTTTTTGTAATAACCCTACGAAGTGAAACGCCCGCCTGTGATCCTGTTACACAAAAATGAGAGGATGGAGGCACAGCCACATGACTTGATCAAAGTCACATAATCAAGAAAGGTCAGAGCTACAGTCTAATCCCGGCCTGACTCCAGCATTGTCTCAGTTTGCTGTGCCGTAATTAGAATATCAGTAAGTGCATATTCTGGCTGAGTTTTGGGTGATCACTGCACTTTTTCAGAGACAAAATAAATGAAATCATAAAATCACAAGTCTGCACTTGCTTACAGTAATTGTCATCAACCTGAAAAACAGTTTCAAGGCAACCTGTGGGCAAGGCTCAAACTATTCTTAAACAGTTCCTTTATGTTAAGATAATTGGTTGAGATCTTTAAGTTCCATGCCATAGACCGAAGAGATCATTTAATCTTTAGAATTCTTAACACTAGGTATTAGCCATTAGCTAGTTTAATTGAAATAGAATTTTATGAAGTTGACCAATTTAGGGTCTTCATAAAATGTTAGCTGTAAAGAAAATCCACCCCTTCCTCTAGGTTATCGAATTACTGACTTATTTGAATGAAATTATTTAGCACAGTCTTTTCTAAGACTGTAGTAAAAATTATTATGTGGAATTATACAATTGGTAATGGAAGGATATTTTTCCATTATTCATTTTCTTGTCAGGCAATTACTTTAACCAATTTATTAAACAATTGTAATCAGCAGACTACAGAAAAGAAATGGTTTTAGTTTTCTCCAATCATTACCTTTTATCATGCTGATGAACTTTTCTCCCCTTCTTTATTTCTAAATGACACCTTTTGGACAAGGAATAGATATTAATTTTTTTCAAGTTTCATACATTCTGTCCTGCCTAGTTTATTTTAAAATTCTAGTATCATACCTGGTTTAGAGCTTCATGACCTCCTGTTCTATCCATATCTGTTAGACTTGTGCTCATAAATACAGAATGCAAGAAATCATCCTTGGGATACTTAAATGTGTTCATTCCTTTCTGCTTCTTCTAGTCCCTCTTTCAATGGGCTGGGATGGGTGAGAAGGACAGGAGAGGACTTTTCACTAACACTGTCCACTTGACAACATATCCTATTGTGTTTTCCACCTGCTGAGCTGCCTATGTGATGGGTATAGGAGCACCACAGGGGACCTCTAACTGCACAGTTCTCTCTCTGGAGGTTTTTTGTGATGAAACTTCTACACCCTGCCACACCATTCCTCCCCGATCACAGTACATTACACTTTACCCATGAAAGAACTTCCTGTCTTAGCAATGGGGGAGGGGTTACTACAGCCTATTCTATTCCATAGATATCTCTCTAACCTGCTGTTTTTCTGTCAAGTTCTTTCAACCTTTGTTTAAATGACCACAAGAGGAAATTGCAATCTACTGTATAAAAAAAATGTGAAGTAGAATACTAGTCTATCTTTTCTGTATGACCACCCCCCCCCCTCATGTCTATGAGTGGTTTTCCTGGATTCTATTTACCTTAAAAGGAGTCCTTTTACTTATTTGAAAAAGAAAAGAGCTTTAGTCATCTGTTCCTTGATTTTCTATAATTGTGAACATATATGGATTGGTGAGAGAGAAGAAGGAAGAGAAGATTGAAATAATAGTTTGAACTCTTCCATGTCCTAGTAAACACCACAGGACGTATCTACTAACCCTCTCTGTATACACTGGCACCCAATGATTGGTATGTGATACGTATTTGACTTTTATTAGCTTTTATGCTCATTTACCAGTTTGGGGATAAGAACTTAAATCATTTTATTACACTGAAGTGCATAATAAAATATAATTCTTTAAATATTATTAGGGAGATACTGGTGAAAGGATAGAACATTTCTGTCAGACAAGAGGAATAAGTTTAAGAGATCTATTGTACATTATGATGACTATGGTTAATAATAATACATTGTTTACTTGAAAACTGCCAGGAAAGTAGATTTTAAGTGCTCGTACAACAAAAATAATGAGTATGTAAAATAATTTCTTTGTTAATTATTTTGACTTATCCATAATGCATACATTTTACAAAAAATTACATAGCATAAATATATACTATTTTTGTCAAGTAAAAAATACATTATTGAATCATATAACTATACATCCTATTTTTAATTTAATGTAAGTGTTTTCTACATGAGTAAATATTATTCCAAAACTGTTATCAATTATCTGCCTAATACTTTTTACATGATACCTCATTAAAAACTAAATCCATCATGTATTTATTGGACCATTACATAGTTTCAGTTCTCTTGCTACTAAAAAGATGCTAAAATGAAAATTTAAAATTTTTGTGTTCATATTTAAATATTTTGCTGAAAAATTATTGCAACACAATAATTGGGTCAAAGATATTTATCTTTGAAAATGTTATCATGTATATCAAGAAATTACTCTCCAGAAAAGTTGTTCCATTAAAATTTTCAGCAAGTATTTGTGTGGCCATCTTACCACTCAGAAATGTATAACATTATACTTCTGAAAATTGTTTGCCTTTTTTTTTTTTTCTTTGGAGAGGTTTTTCGCTATAGGGCGCGTGCGCTCGCCAGACAGACAGAGAGAGACATAGAGACAGAAAGCGAGAAATCACCCCCCAGGGGGGATGGCCACGCCACAATCCCTTCTCCTCCATTCTCCTCTTGGGATCTTGGGCACGCACGCACACGCGCCCGGCGTGAGTTGTAAGCCACCGGGTCCGAGACGCGAACCGCGGTTGACTACGTGGGAGTCCAACGACATAGCCATTACGCTAACTGCTGGTTCCCATGCCTTTTTTTGAATGGACAAAAAAGTAGAAAATTATCTGTTGATGATAATGTGTATGGTAATATCTTTGACTGGGCTAATATGCATTATACTTATGCCCGAAAAGTCCATTTTGTATGCTGTAAAGATGTACAGTAATTAAATATAAATAATAAATTAAATAAATAAATGGATTTTAATTTCTACCTCTCTAATTACTATTGAGTTCATAACTATTTCATGTATTTATTTGTAATTTGACTATCTCCTTTGTATTGACATGCTTTTTGAAATCTTGTTGACTGCCTTTTTTTCTATTAAATGCTTACTACTAGATGGGAAAAAAAAGTATTTGACCAGTAGAAAGGCAGAATAATATACCATTTATATATTAATTTCACTTTATTTGATCAATAACATTAACTATTATAAATATGTCATATATACTTTATAGTTCTTATTTTGTGAACTGTGTTTCTTTCTTTTAACCATTTTTCTAATTAAAAAAATAAAGCTAGAATCTTTAGTTTTACATGTAATGGAGTTGTCTGAGTTTTTGTCTCTAGGGGTCTATATTTGGGTTCATCAGAGTTTGGGTGGCTGTCCAGAGGTGTAAAGCTCCAGGGAAGACAGATTCTTCCTGGAATCTTGTCTGGAATCTTCAGTCTATGCAGAGCTGGAGGTAAGGAGGCCTCAGTCTCTGAAGATACCTGCATGGGATCCAAGTCCCACAGCAGTTCTTCCCATTGTAATACATCCAGGTCTCTATTGCATCATTGGGTACAGCTGCTGCCTTTCATGTGGGCATGATGGGGTGATAGGAGGACCTCAAGAATGCACAAATGCACAGTCCACTGACCCACTGACCCCCAGGATATGATGTACTTTAGTTGTGGATGTGGAGCTTAGGTCCCAAGTAGCAGAGTGGTATCCTGCATATGTTCTTTTTCTGGGGTAGGGCTTGTGTGTGTACTCCAGGCAACTCCCTGCACTGGTTCAAGAACTGTGAAGCTGTGAGGCTCTCCTGCAGCCAGGACTGAGGCACTTGTGGAGCAGTGAGGACTCCAAGGGATACTTAACTTACTTTTCTGCAGGGAGATGCTCCTCTTGGATCCAGATACATCTCACTTTCTATTTCTCCATTTTGAGTCTTTGTGCCTCAGAAGTTTCTTATTTTTTTTCTTGCTGTATTCCGGTGTTCATTCTCACTCCTCTGGTTCAAGTGGAGCTATTTGTCAGTTATTTTCATCTTCTCTATGGAGAGAGGGTGCTTTGAGAATATCTAGTTGGCCATTTTTCTTCAAGGTGCTATCTATAGTTCACAGAAAAATTTTGTCACATCCATCTTATCTGACATTCTTGCATCTTTGTGTGTGTGTGTGTGTGTGTGTGTGTGTGTGTGTATTTGTTTTTCTGTCCATGGTGGAAAAATTCAGACATTGTTCTTCATGTCTTTGATTAAAGTGTCTACTGATTCAAGTGAAACTTCTGTTTTTTACTCCCTCCAAAATGGATTTCATATGTAATATACATACAAGAAGACGTTGTGTAGTGTATGTGTGCATCTGTGTGTGTACACATTTTCAAAAGAAGGACTGTTTCATACTCTAGTCACCACATAACTATATTCTAATATTATTCAAGACTAAATATTGTTACTCAACTTTACATTGATATAAATGCTTGAATCTTGGTGTCAGCCATGGTCAATAAACAAAGAAAGCCATTTCCTTTTCAATAACTACTTGACCATAAGAAAGTTTTCCTTCTGAAATAATATTTTCCCTCTAAAGTTTCTATGAAGATGCTACAAAAATCAAAGCACTCAGAATTAAAGATCAAAGTCAAACTGTGGCCACGTTTTCAGCAGAATTGCCATCTCATGCAATTAACATGAGAATCACAGTCTGTAATTAATGTAGACTTGTGTCAGTAGTGAAAGCCGGATTGCTAGCCAGACACCATGTCGATTACTAGACAGACATCAGATAAAACTGGGATATCTGCCTAGCCTTCTGTTATCCTAATGCTACACAGTAATAGTTAAACATATACATCCTGGGCAATTTCCTCTCCTTTGCACTCTCTGGGACATACCAGGTTGATAATGTACACGAATAACAGAACCTAAAGAGCAAATACAGTTTCTCATACAAAGGTGTCTAGAAAAACAAGGAACTGTGTTGTCATCTCTATCACAAGTGTCCAAGTGTGGCAAGTGAGCATAAAAGGACAGCACCGAAGTACAACGTTGAGGCCATAGTTAGGTCTTTCTGGAACTTTTTATCAATTAAGATAATAAAACCTTGTAGTCAGCGTAAGACGTTGTTTTATGTTATGGCAGGAGAGCAGACATCCAAAACATTTAAAATGTGTCTTAATTTAATTACTTGGTAAATATAGTGCAAAATGATAGTTCAGCCCTGAATTATACAATTCAAATTGGAATTTCATTTACCAGAAACGATTTCTCCTTACTCTCATTCCTCAAACATCTTCAAAATGCTGTCTGTAAAGGTAAATCAATAACCTGATCTATGAGCAATCTAACTTAACGGATAGATGTTCCTGGCCATTTAATCAAAGGCTGTGACTTTTGGATCAATAAATCGTGATAGTGTATTACATTGGTCACAGAGAGTTCCTTATACAAGTAAAATAAAATAACTAAACGTAGTGTAATGCAAAACTTGTTCTTAAACATTAACCTCATTAAATCTGAGAGATGACATTTGAGAAATGTCTTTGAGGGGAAAAAGGATAGTACTTTGAGGGGCCAGCCAAGTGGCATAGTGGCTAAGGTGACTGGACCCTACATGACTCACTGTGTAGTTTGAGTCTCGGACACAATGGCTTAAGAAACACACCAGGTGTGTGTGTGTGTATGTGCTCAAAATTCTGAAAGGAGAATAGAAGAGAAGGGATTTTGGTTAGGCCATATTCTGTAGAGGGATAATTTTTCACTTTCCCTTTCTTTCTGTGGTGAGTATACATGTCTTATAGCAAAAAAGAAAAAAAATGTATTTTCAAGCAGTATCAAACTTAACATATCTATATTTTTGAGAAGTAGGATGGTCCTTTTAATAACCCTTTAAACAATAAATATATGTAGAGTTGGGAGGTGTTATGATTCAGACAATTTTAGGTAGCATTTAAATAAAAGTAATTTGTAATTGTGTTTCATTACTCAGGATTATAAAATTAGAATTAGTTACTTTTTATTATCTTTTTTCTTTCTTTACGTTAGAATGCATGAGTGCACATGTGAAATACAAAACACGAAACAGAAAGAAGAGAAAGAGAAAGAAAAGAGAAAAAGAGAGAAAGAGAGACCAGCAGTTAGCGTAATGGCTATGTCTCTGGTCTCCCATGTAGTTGACCACGATTCAAGTACCAGACCCAGTGGCTTAAACTCACACTGGGCGTGTGTGCGTGTGTGCCCAAGATCCTGAGAGGAGAATGGAGGAGAAGGGATTGTGGCGTGGCCATCTTCCCTGGAGGGGGTGATTTCTCACTTTCCATCTCTCTGTCTCTCTGTCTTTCTGGCAAGCACACACGCCCTATAGCAAAAACCTCTCCAAAAAAAAAAAAGAGAAAGCGAAAGAGAGCAGAAAGAGAAAGAGAGGTAAGTATCCTTCACAGGGTCTGGTTTATTGCAACCCCCTCCTCTGGTCCTCCAGCTCATCAGACCTTAGGCAGTTTCTGTGTGTCTGGCATTTCTTAGGTGGAAGAGATCTGGGACTCATACCGTGGTCACCATGTTGGATCTGGCTTCCCTTGAGTAGCACATTGCTTTTGCACCATGGAGCTGGCCCAAGTTAGAAAGTTCTTGAGTAAACTTTTAAGAAAATAATTCTAGGTCTTTAACCTATCTAGTCATCACTGGAAAGTTCTGCTCCTCAAATTCTTTCTTCTAAGTATATTAATTATATATACTATAGTATTTTAATTATTTAATGCACTTGTATTTCAAAGGCTTAAGTTGTACTAATTATATTGTATTTGCATTAGTACAAATATACATATTCAATGATATTTTATTAATTACACATTGATATTAACTTTAAAATTAATATAGAATCAGTATCACAACAAATACCTATTTTATGAAATAGTTTATTCTTTGTCAAGTATAGTTATTTAATATTAAATACTCTTGACTTTGAGTCTACTTGCAGATGTTTCCTGGTTTTTCATAAATGTTTGAAGAAGTTATGTGAAATACCATTTGTCATCTTAAGTGGGAAGGAAGCAGCACTTTCAGACACTTAGCTATGGGATAAGAAAAGCTGAGTTGAGTCTGTCTTATCCTGTTTTATTTTTTTTTTTCTTTTAATTTTTTTATAAAGAAAAACTTACAGATTTGTTTTTCAACAGAATTTACATTATTTTGCCTATTAAATATTTCTTCCTTTTGGCCCTCATACCTACTCTTTACTCTCTGCTCCCCTCCCGTATATTAGTCTCTGGTATCTACGGTTATCTTCTCTACTATCATATCTTTGAATCTTCCGGTTTTTGCCAGAGCATACAGATTTTGGTACATATTGAGCAAACATGTATATGCATGTGTCTTTCAAAGTCTGGCTCACTTCACTAAATAGTAAGTCTTCTATCTTCATCCACTTTGAATCAGTAATAACTGTTCCTTATGACTGAAGAGTATTCCATAGTACCTATGTGCCACAGTTTTCAACCTAGTCATCAGTTCTTTGACACTTAAGTTCATTCCATGTTTAAGCAACTGTGAATAAAGCTGCAATGAGCATGGATGAGAACATTTCTACTTGCTTTTTGCCTTTTTAATTCAATAAATCTTTCCTGTCTGGATATGTACTTAAACACACAAAGAAATTATACTTAAATTTTTTGAAATATGAAGTTACCAGTTTTAATAAAATTGAGAACAACATTTTTCATTATATAGATAAAATGACTAACTTTTAAGTAATCAATTGCTCAATTGCATTGATGTTCTGGCTAATAATCCTGAATTTAGGAATTAAGTAATTTTAAAATTCCTCTCCTGATATTGTTACATTGCTGTAATGATATTTAACATTTAAGAAGGGCAGATAAATAACGAAGAAGGTTTGGAATAGATTCTAAGGATGTTTATTATGATGCTTGCGAAGGCCATCTAAAGGCATAATGACTAATAGAGCTGAGATGAGAGCACGTGAAACTGGTTGGATATATATTGCATCAGATTCATGTAAGATTTTTCTCTCATGTGTATTTTCGAGGAAAATCCCAGTCTTCATCATGTTTAAAATTTCTTTTCTGGATCAGCAGACAGCGTAATGGTTATGATGCTCAATTCCCATGTAATTGACCACGGTTTAAATCCCAGACCTGGCAACTTAAACTTGCGCTGGACACAGGTGTGCATGTCCAAAATCCCAAGCAGTGACTAAAGGAGAAGAGATTACAGCATGGCCATTTCCCTGGGGGATGATTTCTCTCACTGTCCTCTGTCTCTGCAAGCTTGCATGCCCTGTAGCAAAAATCTCTCTCTCTTTCTCTGTATATATATATATATATATATGTGTGTGTGTGTGTGTGTGTGGTGTAAATATATATATATATATATATATGGGGACCAGCAGTTAGCGTAGTATATATATATATATATATATATATATATATATATATGTGTGTGTGTGGGTAAACATATATTTGTTTCAATCACTCTGCTTAACATTACATCTATTAGAGAAATAAAAATGGTCATATCTATAGAAGGCATTAGCACATAGGAGTCTATATGAGAGGTCCACAGACATTCTATATTTTAGTGAGAATTCTAGATGTTGCTTCTTCAGTGCCATAGAGGACAGCACTATTTTTTTTCTAAGATAAAAAAATGAAAAAACATTTTTTGTAGAGAAAAAATTTTCTGCATAAAATAATCTGTGGCACTTTCTGTAGTTTTCTAATTTTTTAAATTTAAATTTAGATTAAGATTTTTTAATGACCACTAATACAATCTTTTAAATTTTTATAAAATTTATTAAAATAATTGAATATGCAATCTCTGAACAAAATCCATCACATAAGGTGACATAAATAATAGAGAAAGCCTGCATTATTTTGAAGTGTATACTAAAAGAGGTGGAATGGATGTGTCACTCCTTTTTTTCCTAAAGTATGTCAGACTAGAGTAATGGAACCCATAGTAAATCTAGTAGGAATGGTTTTATAGATTGTGAAATTGAGGTCCAACAGTGTCAAGACAGAAGGTCATGGAACAAATCAATGGATCAGAAAGGACAGGAACTTGGAAATTTCTCTCACCCTCACTATTACTCAATGAAAAAGTATTGAAAAATGGGGTTAAATGCTGACAGTTGTCTAGTGAATTATGATTATGTAGATGGCCAATATATATGCAATTTTGGACATGTTCTTCTGTATTATTTTCGGTAAATTTGACAGTCTCTCCTGATTACCTATTTATGTGTAGTTACAATTTGACAATTTTCTACTTTCTTCAATTATTTAAAATAATTCTGGGTTCCTTGATATCTTGAAGTGAATTTATGAAAAAGGAAATAAATACCAGGCAGAGTCAATTACCATGAAACAGGAAAACAGGCTGATAAGTAGATCTAGATACCCTGTCCTTGTGGCTTAGATGATATTGTAAATTTTAAAGATAAACAATACAATGTTTTATGCTAAATGGTCATGAATTTCTATTTAATTTAGAGTATAACAGAATATTTTAGCTATTAAAGATATTTTCCTGGTAAGCATCTCCATTAGTAGTGTGTTTGGTTTCTAAATTTTATTTCCTAATAAAACAATATGACTATTTAACTTATTTATTTGATTTTAATTTATTTCTTAATATAACATTAAAATTCAAGACTAAAAATAGAGGTTGTCTTGCAATGATATTTCTACTTCTGAATGGTATATTATACCCTTTTGCTCTGAAGTTTCCAGTCATATTCATAGAGCAATAAGCTTACTATCTGCCTCCTGTTTAGTAAAGACCACTCCAATAACAAGGAACAAACATCCTAATTGGGGTCCAAATGTCATCAGATTTATAAATAGTGAGTCTTAGTAAATAGTGGAGTAATTACTTTAATTTTCAACCTTAGAGAGTAAATTAATGAGGAGTAAAATTAACAATAAAATATATTAAGCAAATTCATCTCAACATATTTTAGAAGTACACTAATAATCAGAAAAAAGTAGGTTTGCATTAAAAATGGAACCCAAAGTACAGAGAGTAGGGAAAAAGAACAGATGGATTCCATTTAATACCAACTGCTGCCTATAAGTTTTTAAGGAAAAGATGTTCTGTTTATCTGAAAAGATTTTTAAGAGAGACATACTGTATTAAGAATTGACTGTTAAGGCATGAAGATATAGCCTAAAATGTAGCCCACTCAGCATATTTAATGCCATTAGATGGTAAGTAGGCCAATTTGAGGGAGAAGTAAGCAGAACCATGGCCATACCTTGAGTAGGCTATTGGATGAAAGTTAGATAAGATCAAATCCTGGAACAAAAAGAATAAGAAGTATATGTAAATCCCCATTTGTGCACTGAGGAACTTTTGAATAGGGTAAACCTTTTGTTTTTCTCACTGGCAAAGAGGCCAGTGAGCTTACATTTCTTAGAAGAGTCACAATTTGTTGGGCCACCTGACATAACCCTGTAAGAGCAGGTTATATATTGGAAGTCACTGGGTCCATGCTTTTGAAGGTGCTTCTCTGTTGAATCAAGACCATGATAGTTTGTAGTCCACTTTCCCTATGGCCTCTGGGAATATAAGCCATCCAGTGAAGGTGGAGAGATCATTATCTATGGATATAGACATCTTGGCCAAACATGCTCAAGTGAGAGGATATCATATGGCATTTTTAATCTTGTATGAAAAAAAAATTAGTATGTATCTTTTAACCCTTATTTTGGAAAGTACTACAGAATATGCTAAGGAATAAACCAAAAAAAAAAGAGAGAGAGATGATATTCATGACCCAAGAGATTCCAAAGGTGAGTTGTGGAAGGAATTCCCAGTATGGACAGATCAACTGTCAAAATTACACTAGGAAGACAGTAAGCCATGAAAGGTGTTATCCAAGGGGAGAAAAGAAACTTGGCATGCCTGACCTCTTAGAACAATTATTAGACTTTGACAGATCTGTTGGAGCTTATTAAAAAAAAGCCACTGAGAGATAGATAACCAAAATGAGTAATTATTAACTTCATAGAAAAATATTTAACAGAAAGAGACCTAATTCTAGTACAAGAGGACTTCAAGTCACTTGCGGAAATCGATTTAAAGTGTATGATTTTTTTTGGTGCAAAAAGTGTTTGAAATTGATGCACAGTATTTTCATAATAACACACTTCCCATAAACTTTTTTAAGAACCCTTTCATCCATTATATAGTCAATAGTAATGTAAATACTTAACAATTTCAATATTTAAAGGAGAGGTAGGTTAGAAGTTTCAGGATATAAGATACGGTAGAAGATTCAAAAGTGTTAAATCACTCATAGCATTATATCAGTAAATATGACATTTTAAAATATACAAATAATTTTAAGAGCATATCACTTATAGATATAGAGATTAAAGCAAAAGAAATGTCTAAGAATATTGAAAGTCCTTGACTAAAGGAAATGGGACTGAGAGAAGAGAATCTTGAGGAAGGACATTCGTATTTGATATTTGTGACATATGGCTTTTTTTTTTTTTTTCTATAGTGCTCATGCACTTTTCAGAGACAGAAAGAGAGAGACAGGAAGGGAGAAACATACCTCCTCCACCCAGGGCGCTGGCCACGCTTCAATCCCTTCTCTTCTATTTTCCTCTTGGGACTTTAGAAATGTGAACATATGTACACTGCTCCCAGGATATTTTTCAAGCTGCTTGGTTCAGGACTTGATATGTATAGTCGCCCATGTGGAATCTAGCTGCCTTAATCTCCATGCCATCTGCTGGCCTATGATGTATGTCTTTCAATATTAGTCAATGTTTAAGAATATGTACATAACTTTTTAAATATAAGAGAGCAATTTTAAAGTTAATAATAATAAATGATATATCTTTATCCATTTATTTCATAATGCTTTATAATAGACCCCTTTTAATATGAGAATTATTATTTCATAAAGTTTGTTAAGACACATCTTCTTATCTAGAACTTTTAAACAGGAATTTGAGCCTCAGGAGAGATTTAGTAACATGCCTAGGGTTGCATTTTCATAAGTTTTGCAAGGAATAAAACCAAAGTCTTCTGTTTTAGTGTTTTACACACACACACACACACACACACACACAGCTCTTAATTAAGATTTGGGGTGTTTCTTTAGCACATTTTTTCTGTACCAAGATATATTTTACTGGAAATGTCTATATGCAACGCTTTTTCGCCATTGTGAAAGTACTTGTATAATATGATATGTCAAAACATATGAAAAAATTTACCCACTGAGTAATTCCTATTTAAATTGTCAAAAACACTGGGAATCTTGAGTGGATCTAATCAAGTTCAATGAATTTGTAAGTAGAGTTTTTATCAATTTTCATTTGCTGACAACTTAATATTGTTTTTATAACACTGAGTTGTAGAAAATTCGTATTTTGTGGCAAGTTAGAAAACAATTGAAAATGAGCTGTCCCCATGGAGATACACACTGTGTGTAAGGATAGATCCTTGTTGTCCTGTAGTGTTAACATCAAATGTGCTCCAGGCACACCTGTGAGACATGATCTCAACCGTTCTTACTACCTCCTAGGACTCAGTTCCCAGGATTCAGAAGAGTAATAGGAAAAATAGTCTCATAAAAAGATAATTAAGCTCTTGCAATGTTTGTGTGTGTATATATATATATATATATATATATATATATATACACACAATGTTTGTATGTGTATATATATATATATATATATATATATATATATGTCACAGTCTTTTGTTCAGGCTTGATTAAATTATGAATTGTGGGTTGCTGAACTGAAAAATGAGTATTTTTGCCAGGATCTTGCCAAATTGCAATCCCTCTACTTCAGCATCCTGGTTGGATAGGACAGGCACAGGCCTGGACTCAGCCTTGCAGGATGGACTGGGAGCAAAATCAGCCATTACAGTGATGCTTCCCTACTTGCTCCATCAAGGTTGGGTCCTTGAGTACTTATTTTTTATAGACGAGCAGGAGCAGGGAAATAAAACTGTGGATGGTATTAGCTGATCTCTTCCCTATGTTGGAATTGTGTGTTTCATTTTCTCTTGTCTAGTGAGAAAAGAGTTTTACCAACCCCAGAAAGTATATGTTATGAAAGACATGTTTAACCGGATCCCTTCAACATAAAGTCTGCTATGGAGTTAATTACCAAAGCCTCTGCAATAGGTATTGATATCTTCTATCTTGTTCTTGTTCAGAATGTTATTTTTTGTTTGTTCATTTTTGAACATAAGCTGTTTCTTTTAATAAGCCATTTCCAGATCAGTTCATAGTTTTCCAAGTAGATCCTTGGATAAGGGGACAATTTCAAAGAACGCTATTGTTTTGAAATTATTCACAGTTTAAATCTTAATAAGTAAGAATTTTATCAACTTGAATTTGAATAATTTTCCAGTTGTTATCGTTACTGAGATTTTGGTGGTGCTATAGATATGACCCATACTTTGTGTGCAAATATTTGTGATATTAATTTCTCTTTTCCAGAGATGAGACCTTCTCAGAGTTCTTTTCTCAACCTAAGCATTCCATTCTTATCCTGCTACCTTGGCAACTGTCTGTTCAAGTGCCAGCAGCTGTGAGTAAAAATGATGGAGTTCCGTTGTTTAGCTGTTTCATCATATTTATGTGCTTTGTGTATACAAAAGAGGAAGAGTCAGTGACAGAGATCCCATATTTACTTTGAATGTTTTGCCAAAAACTTTATTAAGACTTTCTACTAGGCAGCTTTTCCATATATCTACTCTGAGAGTTTCAATGATGAATTCTGCCAACTCTTTTTAAAATCATTTCCCAGCAATTATTTGAGCACTGAGTATATGCTGGGTCAAATGAGGCAATAAACAAAAGAGTAAACTAACAAAAAGAACGTTGTTATGATTTTAATCAAGATTTTGAGGAATTACAAGACTTTAAAACATCCTCTAAATTATAGTTAAAGAACATTTATTTCCATTAGTACTGTGATGAGAAAATAATATGTTGTTAATTAGTCTTTGCATTAATTTCTTAAGACTGTCTAGGAAAGAAGTTTTCAAAAAAAAAATCACAAACTTGGTGACTAAAAATAACAAAAATTAGAGTTTAGCAGTAGGTCACTGGTTAAGATATTGTATACCACATGACTAACTATGGTTTGAATCTTGACCCTGTAGCTTGGAAAACACACCAGACACATATATGTACATGCCCCAGATCCTGACAGGAGAGTGGGAAAAGAAGGGACTGAGGTATGGCCATCCCCACTAGGGGGTAATTTCTCACTTTCTCTCTTTGTGTGTTTCTCTCCATCTCTCTCAAGTGCACATGCCCTATAGCAAATAATAATAATAACAATAATAATAATAATTTTTTTCACCATCCTGGAGGCTAAAAGTCAGCAGTCAAGATGTCATATTTCATTTAAGTTCCTTCTAAGAAAATATTCTCCCTTTCCTCTTCCTAGCTTTGGCAGTCGCTGGCAATTCTTGGCATTCCTCAACTCATAGCTACATCTCTTCAACTTATACCTCTGTTCATCCATGACCTTCTTCCCTCTGTGTGTGTCTTCATATGGACTCCCTATAAGGAAACCAGACAAAACATATAAGGCCAACTGTAATCCATTCTGATCTGATCTTAACTAATCATTTCTTCAAAGATCCTATATCCAAATAGGTTCAAATTGTAAGGTACTGCATGGGCATGAAGTTTGTGAGAAACTATCCAATAGATTACAACCTTATTTAGAGCTTAAGCATTCATAATATTAATATATTTTTACTTTGGGACCAGCAGACAGCGTAATGGTTACATTGTTGGACTCCCGCGTAGATGACTGTGGTTAGAGTCCTGTACCCAGTGACTTTAACTCACACCGGTACCTGTGCATGCATGCCCAAAATCCTGAGAGGAGAATGGAGGAGAAATGATATGGAGGAAAAGTGATTGCAGCATGGCCATCCCCCCATGGGGCGGGGGGAGGTTAATTTCTCACTTTCTGTCTTTCTATATATCTCTGTCTCTTTCCTCTAAGGCAAGCACATGCACCCTTGTGGAAAAAAATCTCTCTTAAAAAATACACACACACACACACACACACACACACACACACACACATATATAAAACCTAAAAGGGAAAACTAAATAGATGACTTATTTTAGTGAAAATTGTTTTTTTATTCTCAGATGATGTCAGCTGAACTGATTTTATACTCAAGCAAAAGCTTAAAGATGCCATCTCTTCCCTCTCTATATCTATATTTTTTCAAGAGAATGTAATAAATATTCCCAGATACCAAGAATTGATCCTTCTGTCAAGTTAGGGAAGGTAATGTAGCATTATGAGTTTACTTAGGTGGAGTCTGTAACTAAAAGAATGTAATTAACACACTTTCTATGACAGAAATAATCTTTAAGTTCATTCCTTTTCTTCAGAGTAATTGGTATGTAGAAAAGGCATGTTCTCCTAAATATTGGCCTGAGAAGAATTCATCAGGATACTTCTAAAATTCTCCATTGCTGAGACCTTGAACTCATTCTCTAGGGATGAATTAAACTTCAATAATGCAGATGATATTTAATTTTTACTTGTCTGGTATGAAGACTTGTGACCTGGAAAGAGACTTTTAGGGAAGTTGTAGTGATTTGTTGAAGGGTGGCTTACCATTACTTGTGGGTGTCCTTGGAAGAATGTCTTATTGAACTAACCCTTACATGTTACACTGGCCCTTGACTTGGGGCAGTGGTTAACCTATCACTTTCTGTCTCTGACTTTTTTCCTGAAAAGATCTTGACTAAAATATTACGTTAATATTTTCAGCCCCCATTATACCTGAATTAATGAAGATTCTTCAGCTACATCCCCACTTTCACTGATTTAACCAGATCCAACTTAGCTCTGAGATGCCATGTAGTTGAATTTAACACTTTGAGTCTGATCACATCCTTTTGTTTCCGTTCCTCTAATGTAGCATTAGATTTCATGAGAAGATTTTGGTACTTTCATTATATTATTTAGGCATTCCAAGAGCAGAAATAACTGAGTTATCTAGAAATTTGTACTTGTATTGATTTTTGCATGACTTTTCAAATAACAGTATGTTTAACTTAGTAGAAAACCTGTTTTCCAACACTATTATATTTACTTTAAAAATCTCTATAAACTTGACTTTATCCTCTGATCTCTGTTTTCATAAGTCTGTTAAGGCACTAAACTCTCACATGCTCGACATGGTTTGAGTCTCAGACACAACAACCTGGAAATCATGCTGGGCATGTGTGCATGGGCATGGGTTCCCAAAATCCTTAGAGGAGAATGGAGGAGAAGAAATTGCTGTGTGACCGAATCACCCTGGGAGGTGATTTCTTACTTTTGTTCTGTCTTTATCTCTCTCTGGTGAGTGCATGAGCCCTATGGCAAAAAACCTCAAATAAAAAAAATAAATAAATAAATAAATAAATAAATAGATAGATAAATAGTATAGTGAGTCAAGGTGTATGGCTGTATCCTATACAATTCCTAATATCATCCACTGGGCTGTAAATATGACTATTTTAAAATGTTAAATGCATTTCATTAAATGCTGTTCTTTTTGCAAATATTTATATATATGAGACAGAAAGAAACTATCAGCTAGGATAGTTTATTTACTGGAATGTATAATCAAATAACCACTAATAGAATATGTTTTATTTTCTTTGTCAAGAGTAGAGGTGTGAGTTAAATATTCATTTTCTTACCATTTTGTATATTAAAGGGAAATCTTTATTTTTATATTTTGCCCATTGCTAAGATGATGATGTTAGAAGGTGGTGCCATTGGGATGTGCTTAGGTCATGAGGGTGGTACATCCATAATTAAGAAAATGAATACTCTTATAGATGAGGCCACATGAATTGCCCAGTCCCTTGCATCATGTTAAGACACAGCAAGAAGCTGCCATCTAGGAGAAAGTGAGCTCTCACCAAACACAGAATCTGCTGGCATTCGTATCTTACACTTTTCACTTGCTAGAAATGAGAGCAATAAATGTCTATTAATGAGAAGCTACCCAGTCTTAATTATTTTTTTATAGCAGCCCAGGTGAACGAGACCACTACCATTGTCTTTGCTGAGAATATTTCATAAGAAAAGGTGCAATTGATGTAATTATCATTATGAATATACTCTCATGTCAGTAATATAAAAATGAACAAAAGCATAGCATCTTTATTCTTTACTCAGATTACACATAAATACACTGCATTTGAATAATACTAATTGGTTATTTGAGATTTTAAATAGTGATGCCTATCATTTTTAACTACTTGGTATAACAAAGTGTTTATGGAGACTTGAAATTGTTTAGAACTTCTTATGAAGATAGTACTCTGAATGTTAATTATGTCATTCACATGACAGTCTGTAAGAAAAATCAAAAACAAAAAGAGAAGTATAGTGTTTAATATTGAGAGGAGCTTAGTAGAAATAAAACATTTATTCCATTTGTTTCCTTTCATCAGACAATGAACATTATGTAATCCTTTATATTGTTGGTTTGTTTGCCTTCCGGGAAGATAAGGGTCCCATGGATGGATGATTAATTGCAGGAATTATTTTGTCTTGGTTCTAGTACAATAACTGCATTTGTTTTTCTAAAATTCGAATTATCTTTTAATTATCCAAACATGCATGTGCAAAATCTCCTTTTAATTTCTTTCGAGAAATTTTTACCATAGGTTATGTATGCTCACTGGAGAGACAAGGAGACAGACAGTAGAAGTTGTCTTCTAGGAGAAAGTGAACTCTCACCAGACACCACTGGTGAGAGCTGTCTCTCTGTCTGTCTCTGTCTCAAGAGAAACAGAAAGTAAGAAATCACCCCCCAATTGGGATGACTACCCTACAATCTTTTCTCCATTCTCTTCTCAAGATTTTTGATATGCACATACATGCACGCGGTGTGAGTTTCAAGCAACCAGGTTTGGGACTCGAACCGCCATGTGGGAGTCCAGTGGCTTAACCACTATGCCACCTGTTGGTCCTTTCTTTTAATTTTTTTTAATTGTAGATAACAAATAAAGATTTCCCTTAAATCTCATCTTGATGTTAACCAAAATTACCTCTCCAATGTACTTAGTAAATTTATGCAAGTATTTCTTTACATTCTGAGATATGGAATCAAATATTTTAAATGTCAAAGTGTTTACAAATTGCCTTAAGAGTGGCTATAGCAATTTTTATAGCACTATTACCCATTTATGTACTCTTAACTATATATATATATATATATATATATATATATATATATATACACACACACACACATATGTATATATACTTGAATATATATATTAAATATATCTAATGTACATATATACATATATGTGTATACATATAAATATGTAATAAGCATTTATATTTATATTACATATAAATGCTCTACCAAGTATAATATTATTTTTCTCTCACAGATACATTAAACATGCTTCTGTTTCCTGTTCTCTGTCTCAGGAAGATTATCTTCTCAATCATATTGTCTTAGCCCATTATCATGTTAACAAAAACACCCAAGACTGAGTAATTTATAAAGAAAATAGACACTTATTCAAAAACTCATCATTCTGATGACTAGAAAATCCAAAGGCATCACAACTTGGTACATGCAGAACTTTTATTTACTTATTTATTTGCAATATTATTATTTTTTTATTTTTGCTTTTATTTTACCAGAGAGCACATGTGCTTGCCAGAAAGAGACAGTGAGAAACAGACAAAGAGGAAAAAGTGTCCCTTCATGCAATGCCATCACACTGCAATCCCTTCTCCATTTCTCTCTCTTGTTGGGATTTTAGGTACACACACACACACACACACACACACACACACACACACTCTGGAAGGTTCTTCAAGCTATTTGGGGAAGGGATTCAAACTGCATAGTTGAGAAGGTAGAACTTTTAGCTGAGCAGAGTGTGATCTGTATTCATGTGGCTTCTGTTTGCCTCATTTCCTCCCTTTATGTATACATCAGAATTTAATCATGGGGACCCTGACATGGTCTCACCACAAGCAATCTCTCTGCCTTAGCTCCCAGCCAGCTGGGATCACAGGCCTGGTATGTTCCAGTCAGATAAGAAGTTTCTTCCGTTTAGCACCACAGAGCAGGACCCTATTGCCTATATCACTGTGGCTGGGCCTCATTTCTTTTTTCTCTTTTTCTTTATTTCTTCCTTTCTTCTTTTTTTATTTTAGAGAGAGTTTTGCAATAGGGCATGTGTGCTTACTGGAGAGACAGAGAGAGATAGAGAGACAGAAAGTGAGAAATCCATCCACCAGAAGCATGACCATGCCACAATCCCTTCTTCTCCATTATCCTCCTGTGATCTTGGGCACCCATGCACATGCACCCGGCCTAAGTGTCAAGCCTCCAGGTCTGGGACTCTAACCATGGAAGGCCATGTGGGAGTCCATTATGTCATTTGCTGGTCCCATATTTTCTAAATGCTTTATTTTGATAAGCAGAAATTTTAATTTTGATGAATTCACATTTCTCAATTATTTCATTTGTAGTATTTTTATTCGGCTGCTCATTGCTGTCCATTTGGGCAGTATTCTATAAATGTAGTCTTTCATCCTTCCTGAACTACATCCTTTCTTGTCAGATTTTCATATTTCCTCATGACAAATAAAAGTATATATTCCAAAAATACATAAATAAGTATGTTCCTGGTAAATTCCCTCACATTTGCTTAAAACTAGGAGCAAGCTGAATGACATTAACAGGAGAATTGATGTAGAATTTGTGTGTATAATTGAATACTACTCATAAAAAAGACATAATAAGTTATTGATCCAAACCAAAACACAATTGAATCTCACATACAAAATAAGTGGAGTAAAAGAAGACACAAAAGAAGGTATGTTTTGTAATTTCATCTGTATGAAGTTCAACAACAGAAAAAGTGAACCTGCAGTGATAGATATCTGAGTAGTGGTTACATTTTGGGTGGAAAGCTTTTTTTGACATTGTATGGAAAGAGATCTTTATTTTAACCAATGATATATTTTTTATATCAACTCTTTATTAAGTAGTAAAGTGATCAATATTACACAGTCTTCCTTTTTTTCTTAAGATTGTTTTCAGCAGAACTTTATATTCTTTTGTCTTTGAATGTTCCTTCCTTTTGCCCACCCACTACCACCCACTCTACCAACCACTCCTTTCCTATGGTTTCTGGTATCTACACTCATCTTCTCTATCATCATATCTTCACATCGTTTAATTTCTGCCATAGAGCGCAAACATTCAGTACACATTGAGTAGGGATATACAATGAGTATCTTTCAAAGTCTGGCTTACTTCACTTAACAGTAAGTTTTCTATATTTATCTATCTGGAAGTTTGAATGGAAAGTGCAGGGAGGAATACTCTGGTGTGAAGGAAATACTGTATGTCTTGACTCCTGTGGTAATCACAGAGTTGTATGCAGTTGTTAAAACTCATTGAACTGTGGGGAACCAGCAGTTAGCGTAATGACTATGTCGCTGGACTCCCACGTAGTCGGCCGCGGTTCGCATCCCGGACCCCGGTGGCTTAAAACCCATGCCAGGCTTGTGTGCATGCATGTCCAAGATCCTGAGAGGAGAATGGAGGAGAAGGGATTGCGGCGTGGCCATCCCCTCTGGGGGGTGATTTCTCGCTTTCTGTCTCTCTGTCTCTCTGTCTGTCTGGCAAGCACACACGCCCTATAGTGAAAAACCTCTCAAAAAAAAAAAAAAAAAACTCATCGAACTGTGTACCTATGATCTGCCATTTTACCATGCATAAATTATATCTAAATAATAGCACATTATGAAGTACAAATAAACTAACAAATTATGGATTCAGTTCTTTATTCTCAATTAAATGATGCTGTAGTTTTTTCTATAAATGTGCCTATAAATGTTGATGCAGTCCTCTAAATTTACCATAGAACAAAACAAAAGAGGAGAAACCCAGAGAATTATCTTCCCCATTTTTAGGAAAAAAAAAAATCCTTCCTATTTCTGAAGTATAATAAGTAATTTACCTGCTAGTCACAATTAACCAAGTTGCATTTTGGAAACCACCTCCCAATACTTTTGCTTAGATTTAAAGTGTCTTGTACTTCTGACAATGATTGACTGTAGTTCTAACCTTTATTTTATTGGCAACTGTATGTTCAATGATGTAAATATTCCTCCTTTGTACACTAATACCTCTAAACCAGCATGATGTAGAATCGTGGGAATAAAAAGAAAGAATCAGTATAAAGACATTGGAAGTAAACATGAGAGATGTAACACCTTCTTTCATGCTTTGTTTTACTGATCTGTGAATTTTAATTTATTTGCTGTTGCTGCTTTCCATAGGGTGTGTGTACTTGCCAGAGAGAGACAGAGGGAAGGTGAGAAATCACTCCCCCCGGCCCCCGTTTCCCAGTGGGGATGGCCAAGTCACAATTCCTTCTCCTCATGGGATTTTGGGCACACATGCACACATGCCTGGATTCATTTTTTAAACTACTGGGTCTAAGGTTCAAACTGTGGACAGACATGTGGGAGTCCAGCCCCTTAATCATCACACCACCAGTTAGCCTCTTAATTTGTTTGTTTAAGAGAAGTAGCACCATATATTGGAAGCTATCCTAAATATATATTCCATATTGTAGGACAGTGTTCTAATAGCATGAGAGATTATTTTGTGTAAAGCAATACTTCGCCATTCTACAATTTAACACTAGTTACTTCTGGATGTTAAAGTACATGATGGAAGACTGATGAATTTTTAAGAAATTAGCCTACTGCGTTATTTTCCTATAAAGAATTTCTTGGTCAGAGTAATGGTCAATGGATCCTACAAAAACATGCAAGATGTTGTAGCTGGCCACAAAAAATAATGAACAAAGAAGGAGAACATAAATTCAGAGTAAAAATATATTTCACTGGGAGAAAATTGGTACCTTTGAACATAGAAGAAGTCCGTATTACTTTTATGTGACCAGTTGATTTACTTGTTGCTCTGTATGGTACAATATTTTGACTTCAGAATTGGTTCTAACTTTGTTGTAGGCTTGGGCTGGCTCTGTTGCCTAATGGTTAAGGCAGTCAAACCCACGTGGCTGACCAGATAATTTGAGTTCTGGATCTCGTGGCTTGAAAAACACATTGAATGTGTGTATATGCCTGCCCAAAAGCATGAGAGGAAGAAGAAATCGAAGATAAGAGATTGCAGCGTGACCATTCCCCATAGGAATTGCTTTCTCCTCTCCTCTCTCCCCAGTAAGTGTACATGTCCTCTAGAAAACAAAACCAAAAAAAAAAAAAAAAATACAAAAACATATATTGGATGCTTAATAGTGGCTCCCAGATGACCCTTGGTGAGAATTATATGTTAAAGTAAAAGTATGAATGATAATTCTTCAGCCATGCCTTTTTACACAAAGCTTATTCATCAACACTGATGTGTCAGAAAAAAATAAATAAAAAACAGCTCATTAACACAAAATGGAACATTTTGTCCATGTGATTATTGAGACATTCTCATTCAGAGAGGAATTTGAATTTTTACGTGGCTCACATTTATTGCAATTGCAGGCACATTAATAGATAATATCTTTATTACCAATCCTGTAGTCAGTTCTTTTCAATCTCTGAACATACGGCCAAATGCTAAGATATTGCCCATGAACTCATGCTGTTCTCCCTCTCTGCCAAGTGGATTATGAGATGTACAAGTTGTATTTGTGGTCATTGGTATGGCTTTCATTCCACTCTATCCCTAAATAAAGATTAATATATCATCAGGAGCCATGCATATAATTTTTGTCACTCCTCAGAAATATAGATATTGTACAGGTAATATTCATGATGCTATAGACGTGCCTTGAAGAAGTTGGGAAATTCTTCTAGCAAAAATAGGTACAAAAGAAATATAACCATATGCAGAGGAGGGGACTTCAGGAATTTTTAAAGAAATCAAAGAGGGAATGTTATCAAGTATTCTTGACATTTTGATTTGATATATCAGATGATAACCAATATCTTGGGCAACTCATTTCACATAGACTGCTCAAATCCATTGATAAAGCAACCAGTTGATCAAGGCTTAATGACAAGTTAATAGTTATTGGATAGTGAAGCCACTTGTCTGAAAAGGCCAAGAGTTTGTTCCAAGGCCTTAAAGATCAGTGCTATAGCACGGGATTTGAGTTAGACATTATCCATTACTTTGCTCTACTTCAGAAATATTGAACAATATGTTATCTTTGGGAGAAAATGACCAAGAACTTGCATAATTTGAATTGCAGTCTAAACTAACTACATTCCCTTTTAAAAAAATTAAAAGAGTATTTTTTTAAAAAGTTGGTAAATATTTTCTCTAACATTGGAATAGACTTACTAAGTATTGTGTTCCTTTCTTAGCAATAGCATAATGTACCTAAATCTCTTTCATTTGGAATAGTTATCATTACACCCCGCCCACAACATTGAATCTACCAGAAAAGCCACTGAAATGGTATAAATCTATAATTTCATGGAATATATTTCCTGCAACAGACATTCACATGCTTACCAAGCCATTTGGGCATTTGCTGTGTCTTACTCATGAGAACATGTCAGCATTATAGCATCAATATAAAGTATAATTTTGTTGACCAGTGGCCATGCTAATATAATTAAGACTTTTTTGAATTAATGCATGATATATCACAGAAAGGCTTATGTAACTCCAAGATAAGAAGGAAAGGACTATTGTCCCTGCTTGGTAAAAGCCAACAATTCTATGGAAATAAAACTTAAGAAATTTCTAGATCAGAGAATAAATAAAAGGGTCTGGGACTATAAAACCTGCTCAGGTTGAAAGAATACATTCACATCAGCACTCTCTTCAGTGTGGGCCAAACAGTCAAGTTAAAGGGCAATGTGATAGTATCACCCCAGAATTTCCCACTAGGATGAAATGTTCTTTTAGACTTACTATTTTGAGCAGTAGTGGGAGAGCCAAGACTTCCATTTGCCTCCTCATATAAACCTAGCTCCAGATATCTGGACTTGTTGACTGAATCTAGTATACACGCTCACCCAAGAATTGTTGAAATACCATAAAACTAAGGGTTGACCAAATCCTATATGATGAGCACCAATCTAGCCAAAATGAATAAGAAGTTCACACATGATGAATCAACTCTAAATGTTCTAGCTCTCTATATATTTGGATTCCATTAGCTATATTTGCACCAAAGTAGGATTCAACCAGGGAAATCAAAAGGACATGATTATCATATTTAAAACAGAGATAATTTAATACATGGCATTTGATAAACAGGTAATGGTTATTATTATTAAATAATAAACTATGAGGAGAAAACAACTTCTTGATGTTGCTGCTACCTCCATCAGCTTGGGTGAATAAGGGAAGGAGGCAGTTTTGCTAGAAGCCAAGGGGCATAGAGTCAACCAGAAAAACCTAAAAACACAGCAGATCTTTCTGGTGAAAGCTGAAGCTCTGGCCAAGGCATCAGTAACTGAGCCACTCTGCACGAGGTGGACAATGTGTAAGCTAAATACTCTGACGTGTGTCTTCCTCCCACTTTCCAAACGGCCTCTATCTCCTCTTGTTTACTGAACTAATTGGCAAGGAAATGGTCATACCTAGAAGATGTAGCCTATGTGGGACAAGCAGGTGGTGTAATGGTTACATTGCTGTATTCTCATGTAGTCAATTGCGGTTCGAGTCCCAGACCTGGTGGCTTAAACTCACTTTTGGTGCATGTGTATACACACTCAATATCTCGAGAGGAGAATGGAGGAGCAGGGATTGTAGTATAGCCATTCCCCTTTGGAGGAGGAGGTTATTTCTCACTTTCTGTTTCTCTAGAGAGTGTATACACACTATAGCAATCATCTCTAAAAAAAAGAAAGAAAGAGAAAGAAAGAAGAAAGAAAGAAGAAAGAAAGAAAGAAAGAAAGAAAGAAAGAAAGAAAGAAAGAAAGAAAGAAAGAAAGAAAGAAAGAAAGGGAAGGAAGGAAGGAAGGAAGGAAGGAAGGAAGGAAGGAAGGAAGGAAGGAAGGAAGGAAGGAAAAGAAAGGCAAAGAAAGAAAGAAAGAGAAGGAAAGAAAGGAAGGAAAAAGGAAGAAAGAAAATGTAGCCTGTAGAACTCACACTTACTGTAATAAATAGCAAGGCAAGGAATAGATGAGGAATAGATCTGAGCTCAAGTAGGCCAAAGGCACATCATACCAAGGTTCTGGTTATCTGTTGCTGAGTAATAAGTAATGCTAAAATTTAGTAGCTGAAAATAACAATAGATATTTTTGTCACAGCGATGCAATTTGTGCAAGGCTTTGCTATACTCAGTGTCAGCTGGGGTGATTTGGAATCATTGTATGTTTTTCTTACTTACTTGGCTGGTGCATGATGCTGGTTATCAGGCTGGACCTCAGCTGGCTGTGCCTGGAACAGCTCTATCTGGCCTTTCCATGTGGTCACTTGGCACACTCATTGTTGGGTTGTTTGGTGCCAAGTGTGAGTATCCCATGAGCATCAGTGCAAACTGTTACTTCTGACATGGTCACAAGACTTTCAAAGAGAAGGACTATAGACCCACACTACTTGGAGAAGTGTCAAAATATTATTATGAGAAGAGCATGTGAGGTGGGATACATTGGTTTAGGCATAATTTAGAAAGTATACTTGACATACTGAGAAACTCTGAGAATTCACCATCTTCAGTTTAGGTCACTGATCGAATCTGTACAGAGTATTAGGCAACTAACAAAGCCAAAAGTCATGTTACGCAGTTTTATTAATTCAGAATCCCTGATATGTGTATCCAAATTGCTAACTTTAACCTCTGGTCTATCATCTTAGAATTCATCCCTCCATAATCATTCCTCTATTTCTCCGGTTCTTTTCAGCATGAATTATCAACATCTTGAGCTTTTACGTTTGACTGTTTAAATTTATATTGTTCTTAGAGGTATATTGGACCCTGAGTCTAGAAATCTTGAGGGTGTTTGGAAGTAAGCAATAAAAAATTTGTTTCCCTTTGCCAACTTAGTGAGCCTTAGTGGCATCTTCAGGTCTTCAAGGATGGCACCTGGAGCCTCATAAAATAGGAGACATGATTTTTTTCCTGTTTCCAAGGAAGTTTTCAATTCTTCTATTACATCTTTCTTTAAATTCACAGGTCTTATTCTTTTCATACAGTACACCTAGTCAAAGCTGTGAATCCAGCTAATATAACTTGCTTAAACATCTATAAAGCATTCTGGCTACGATAGATTCTTTTATTACAATGAGAGAAATTCTCTATTTCCTGATTTTATGCTGAGAATTTTGAACTCAGGGTTATCATCCATTCTCTGTAAAATTTTCATCAAGTTCAGAAACAAGATTCTTTTGAATTAATGATTATCATGTACTTTCTATGATAGAGGCTGATCCTTCAAAGTCTTAACTTTAATAAACTATTCTAAGTGACCAAATGTTATTACTTAAAATCCAGAGATGTAATGGGATCAGAGTGAGGAAACCTATGAAAGCCATTATTGTTATTATCGTAGTAGCCATCGCTTTTTCACAGGGAAACATTTCAAGACCTCCAGTGGATGTCTGAAATCAGCACTGAACCCTATATATGCCATGATTTCTTTCTTTATCACACATACCTGTGGTTAAATTTATTTTAAAAATTAAACACTTCTGGAGATTAGCAACAAGAATAATAAGATAATCAGAGATGCTGAAGTCATGTGTTTTTTCTTTTTAAATTCTATTTATATTTTGTAATAAATATTGCATCATTATTTCTATTTATATCGACTCTATATTTGTATTTTTATAATAATTAGTGTATTATTATTAATTAGTTCCTGTCTATGAAAAATAGTTATTAGCACTATCACTCTCATTCCAATTTCTTCCTCCCTACAAGGGCTTATTTTTCTCTCTATATTTTTGCCTTATCAGGGCTTATAACACTTAAGTTTCTAGTCCGTAAGCACAATTAACCTTGCTTGAACTCTTAATTTTACATTTGTATAATTTCAGCCTATAGCATCAGCCTTTTCTATTTCTTGATTATATATTTGACTATCTCTTGTTAGCAACATTTCAGTAAGTAGTTTTTCCAAAAAGCCCTCACAATATTGTCTTTTCCAAGTTTCTTCAAACTTGAGACTATCTTCCTCTTGTTTTTATATTTGAATAAAAATGAGACTTGTCTTTATATTTGAATGAAAATTGGAATATAATGATCTTGGTCACCATATTTCTTCAGTTCTTATAAAATTTAAAAATTTAGGGACCAGCAGGTGGCGTGGTGGTTAAGGTGCTGGACCTTCCCACATGGCCAACCACAGTTTCAGTCCCGGACCTAGTGGCTTGCTTTCTCACTTTCCCTCTCTCTCTCTGTCTCTCTCTGGTCAAATTTAAATAAATGAATGGATGAACAAAATTAAATAAAACAGTTCTTTAAACAAAAATTTAAAAATTTAAGGGACCAGTAGGTGGCATGGTGAAAGCCCTGGAATTCCACATGACCAACTGTGTTTTGAGTCTTAGAACTGGTGACTTGAAAAATCACACCAGGGGACCAGCAGATGGTGTAATGGCTGTGTCTCTGGACTCTCATGTAGTCGACTGTGATTCTAGTCCCAGATCCAGTGGCTTAAACTCACACAGGGTGCATGTGCGTGTGTGCCCAAAATCCCAAGTAGAGAATGGAGGAGAAGGGAAAGAAGGGATTACAGCGTGGCCATCCCCCCTGGGGGGTGATTATTTCTCACTTTCTGTCTCTAAAAAAAAAAAAAAAACAACTAAATAAAACAGGGAATATGTGTACCCATGCCCATAATCCCAGAAGAATGAAGGATAAGAGATTACAGTGTGGCCATCCCCTGGGGAGTGATTTGTCACTTTCCCTCTTACTGCTCTGTCTCTCTGTCCTCTCTGTTTTTCTGTCAAGTGCATGTGCCCTATGGCAAAAACTTTAAATATTTTTTTTAATTTGAAGTTTTATATCATTTGTGACTTTATAGATGCCTGAGTCCAGCTCAATCGTCTCTTTTTCCTTTATCTAGAATAATGAAGTATACTTTCGAAATATCTGTCCTTAGTTTGCATTTTAATCTTTGGTTCTTTGCTGTTTCTATCTTGGGTTCTTTGCTGTTTCTATTAACCCATAGCATTATTTTAATAAATGTTATAATATCAACCTAAAAAAAAACAATGTGTAATTCAGTGTGATTTTTATCTTTTAATTCATTTTGGTATAATTGGCATATTTTAATCTACTGATACAATTTTTCCTTTTACAGAAATGTTGCTGTGTAATTTCTCTGTTATATATATATATATTTTTTTTTTCAGATTCAGTTGGTGCATTCTGTTGCATCATTGATCTCTTTGTACCTATTATCCGATTCTCATCACTTTGTCCTTTCCCTCAATGTTTAAAGTGACAATAGAGTCAACAATGACTATTCTTTTCTGCCACTTCTAATTTGTTTTATTCGATAAGCTATTGTATTGTTCCAGTTTGTAGCATGTTGCTTTTACTCTGTAGTCTTTCTCAGGTACTATTAAACAAACGATATATGTGTGTACAAGTGTACCATTAAAATTTAAATCTAAAGGAGTTTTCTGAGAGTGTTTGTATTATGGGAGGTTGTTTTTATTTTTTAAATTTTTGTTACACATTCACTATACATCATTTTACAAGCTGTATGTATAGTGTATAGTGTATACATAAAGCTTGTAAAGTGAATTTACCCAACATGAATACACTTCACACCAGTACATTTCAAGAAACCATACACATTATCATCAACAGATGCTCCATTTTTGTGGCCCATAAATGTCTTGCTTCTCTCTCTCTCTTTTTTTCTTTTTTTTTTTTTTTGAGAGAGATTCTTGCTATTGGGTATATATGCTCTCCATAGAGACAGAGAGACACAAGGAGACAGAAAGTGAGAAATCATGCTCTTCCCCTATCCCTGTGGGATGACCACACTACAATCCTTTCTCTTCCATGCGTGCACATGTGCGTGGCATGAGTTTTAAGCTGCTGGATCTGAGACTTGAACCACAGCTAGCTGCATGGCAGTCCAGTGATGTAACCATTATGCCATCTGCTGGTCCCAACCTGTCTATTTTATAACTATTTGATTTCCTCATGTTGTCTTTGTTCAATTTTTCTAGATTTTTTTTTGAAAAAAAGAAAAATCTCAGCTTAAACAGGTTAACTTAGTTGCCTAACCAAATCAGTATGTAGACTGACATGAAATCCTGGCTCCTTTTTTTCTATTCTAAGTATAATTCTAATATGGTATGTTCTTATCTAATTTTGTGTTATTTAACATATAAATATAAATTTCCAGAATACTACTACTTCTCAAATTATGTCTTTGTAGTTTTTGAAAAATAGTTAGGTAGGCTATTAGGTCTTAGACTCAGCAGATAATCGCTTCTGAGTTAAAGCCTCTTCTGTTTTCTTTTTTGATCTGAACTTGTTACTCTGTTTCAAAAATCAAAATAATTGCAGGCCATGAGCAATAAATTAAAATAAGCATCATCTTAGCTATGGTATTATATATTCTCACAAATTGATGATCAATATGCCTAGCATTCCCCCAGTGCCATTGTAATGCTGCTTTTCTTAGGGCTTCTTTAAGGCTTTATGGATGGCAAGTATATGTGGAGACTATAGTAGGACAGGACAACAGAGACAGATTAACCAGGAAGCTAGAAATTTGATTTTTTTAGTGCCCTTAGCTTCACTAGGTCCTTTTTCTGACTTATTTATTTAATTTCTTTTTTGATTTATTTCATTTTATTTTATACATTCAATAACATTATTTAGCTTACAAAGTGAATATTTTATTATGTGAACATTTCTCCCTAGTCCAGTTGATAAAACTATAAAATATCTTCAACAGATTATACCACATTTCTTTGTTCCATTAATGCTTTGCCTTCGTATTTTTCTTCTAAATGTCCTTCCTCAGGCCCTACTCTTGCACACACACTATATCTGGTATTTACACTCATTTACTGTGTTTGTATATCCTTCAGTCAATCAGTTTCAGTCATAGAGTGTGGACACTCAGTATATATTAAGTGGGGACATATAATGTCTCTCCTTCATAGCCTGGTTTGCTTCAATCAGCAGTAAATCTTCCATATTCTTCCACTTTCTGTTAAAAGCCAGGGTTTTGTTGGATTTTTTTATAGCTGAATAGTATTCCCTAGAGTATATGTGCCACAGTTTTTCTATCCATTCATCTGTCGGGGGCTTTTGGGTTGGTTCCCTGTCTTAGCAATTGTGAATAGTGCCGCAATAAACATTGATGTGCAAGCACTTTTCTCATGAAGAATTCTTCTGTCCTTTGGGTAGATACCAAGGAGTGGGATTGCTGGATCATATGGTAGTTCTATTTGTAGATTTTTGAGGAATCTCCAAATTGTTCTCCACAGTGGCTGGACTAATTTACATTCCCACCAGCAGTGCAAGAGAGTTCCCCTTTCACCACACCCCTACTCACACTTATCATTTTTTGTTTTTTAATCTTAGGCATTCTGACTGGGGTTAGGTGGTATCTCATTGTTGTTTCGATCTGCATTTCCCTTAGGACAGGGATGTTGAGGATGTTTTCATATGCATTTTGCCTATTCATATGTCATCTTTAGAGAGTGTTTTTTTTCAACTCATTCTTCCATCTTTTAATAGGGTTGATTATCTTTTTTTCAAACAGCTGCTTGAGTTCCTTGTGTTTTCTTTTTTTTTTTTTTTTTTTTTTTTGGAGAGGTTTTTCACTATAGGGCGCATGCACTCGCCAGACAGACAGAGAGAGACAGAGAGATAGAAAGCGAGAAATCAACCCCCAGGGGGGATGGTCACGCCGCAATCCCTTCTCCATTCTCCTCTCGGGATCTTGGGCACGCATGCACACGTGCCCGGCATGAGTTTTAAGCCACCGGGTCTGGGATGCGAACCGCGGTCGACTACGTGGGAGTCCAGCGACATAGCCATTACGCTAACTGCTGGTTCCCAATTCCTTGTGTTTTCTGGTTATCAGTCCCTTATCTGATATATAATTTACAAAAATATTTTCCCATTCTGAGGGCTGTTGATTCACACTAATTACTGTGTATTTTGCCGTGCAGAAACTTCTTAGTCTGATGTAATCCCACTTGTCTATTTTGGGGGAATAGGTCCTAAAGAAAAGTACATAAATAAATAAACAGATAAATAAAATAAAGTTGTTTTTCTTTTTAAGAACAAGAGCTCTACCAATATTTTCCTAATCAATGTATTTATTTATTTGCTTATTTATTTTAATGCCAGAGAGCTGTCATGTGAAAAATAGAGAAAGAGGACCTGATCAGGATGTAATAATTTTCCTCCAATTCTCCATTCCATCAGAATTCAGAACATACCACAAGCCTATCATATTTTTTGAGTGACCAGGGGTTGAAACTCATACCCTTGTCAGTGGTAAAAATCTCCTTTTCTTTGAACAACACCTAACCACTGCACTATGGGCTGATCCCACGATCAACTCTTTTTCTACAGAAGACATATAATCCTTAATCTTTACCTCTTTCCAGTGTGGTTTCCATGTTTTTAGGCTTTCTTTCTTTGCGAAAAGTGTTGCAATAGCTGCCAATACGTGTATTTATGTATATCTGAAATATACACACACACACACACACACACACACACACTCTCTATAATTTCATCTAACAGGAAGAGTTGAGTTAGATAGAGATACTTAGTTTGCAGCTTGAATTAAGATGTGATGTATTATTCACATTTGCTTTTGTTAGAAGTTGAGGGTACTACTCTTTTGAATTACTTTAATAGCTTTGAAAGTTCCATCCTCATTTCCTCACTCCTTGGTGTGTACTCAAGGTTTTATTTCCAGAATTTAGTTCTCCTACTGATTTTTGTCTCAAAAAATAAAAAAAATTGAAAAAAATTATTGGAATTTTTTCAAGAGATGGTTTAGTTTGTTTTGTCCTTGGTAATTTCTTATTCTTTTATGAGTCCAGGAATACTTTAAATGAATGAATGTGTTTCTTCAAGAATACTTTCACCATAGGAGTATTTCTCCCATTTCTGATATTCTCCTAGAGTTAGAAGTCTCGTAGCATTCACCATCTACTCTACATATTTTAACTTACATTTTTCAAACATGTGTAATGTTAATCCAACCTATATTTTATGTCTGAAAAACCTGACAAGTGTCTAATCATACTTGTGATTTCCTTAGTTAACTTCTGTCAAATTTTGTAAATAAAAATGTATTGGTTACTTCCCTACCACCAGTCTTTATTTCCCTTTTAATTTTGTCTGGGAGCTTATTTCCAGTTTATTAACTTTTACCACTTAAACAAATTTATACTTAGCATTTAGCTCTAATAATTTCTTTGCTCCTATTTTATTCCTGGACCCTAATTCTCTCTATTGGACAAAAGTTTCTTCTTACTGCAGCATATACTCTAGAAATTCTTTCTTTTTTAATTTTTAATTTTTATATGCATCCAATTAATGTATATCATTACAGCTTACAAAATGAATTTTGACAGCATGGATGCACTATATGTTAGTCCAGTTAAAGATATTCTCATACATGTTATTGTCAACAGATAATTTTCCATTTTTCTGTCCCTTAGATGTTTTGCTTCTTTGTTTTTCTCCTTGAATTTTTTTATTGAGAATTTATAGGTGATATGTTCTGAGAATTTTCATGTTTAAATTTTTTTAACTTTAGCTTTATTCTTACTTAGGTATAAAATCTATCATTCTGCCTTTGAAACTGCAACTCATTATTTTCTGATTCTATTATTGATGAGAAGTTTGATGTGAGTTTGATTCTGTTTTATTTTAAATCTTTCTATTTTTCTCCCCAAGAGGCTTCATATTTTTTAATTTCTTGAGCCACTCACTTATCTGTCACATATTTATGATTTTATTTTTGTCTACTTAGCATTTATGTGTGCTTTTAATTTGTGTATGTACGTATTTCCTCACTTTTGAAGTACTTTTTTTATTTCTTTAAAAAGATTCTTTCTTCCATTCTCTTCTTTCTCTGTTGAAAGAATTTTGAATATCTACTTCCGTTTTTCTAATTCTCTCTCTCTTTTTTTTTCCTTTTCCATATATTTTACAATAAATATCATTGTGCTGCATTTTGGAAAAAAATCTATGCCTATGTCTTCTAGAAAAGTATATGCTATTTAGCTTTATTATAAAAATAAAAGAATAGCCACCATTTTATAAAATGTTTCAATAACCACTTAAAACGTCTCAACTGCCTTTATGCATTTTTTTCTTGATGAATCATCCCTTTCAACTTGATGATAATAATGTTTTTATTTAATTTAAAATGAACTCTTTCAGGCCCTTTTTGCCAGATTTTCACATTCTGAGTACTTATTTATTGAAAATTAAAATTAGTTTAAGTCCCTGAAGTGGCAAAGTAGATGCATGAAGCTTTTACTCTCTGTCTCTTCCAGGAACATAGAAGTAAACATATTATGAAAAATAATAAAAAGCAGTGCAAGAACGCTGTTACATAGTCAGTATAGAAACTCCAAATGAAAATTTGGGATTATAATATGGAAGTGATTTATTGAACTCTTTCCTCATGTTAAACTTTTATAACATTTTATACATTTGCAATCACTTTAGTTTATTGCTATAAGCCATTTATTTTATTGGCTTTCCTCATACACTTGTTGGGTGCTTTTTTTCTTCATATTTGAGATTTTCTGTTATATATTCTTTTGTGCCTGTATTTTTGGAAAGTGCTACAAGTTTTTAATGCTTATTCTCTGCCATACCTTCATGGGAGAAGGGGATGGACAAGATCTAGAAAGGTAAGACATACAGATAACCTCTGCATGGGGTTTTTATTCCACTTGAAAAGAGCCACTTAGACCCTGTTCTGGTGAGTTATTTATAAGTGCTTCTCAGAAGAAGGGAAATGATTCCAAATGGAAGTTTGATGACATAGAAAGGAATAAAGAGCATCACAAATGAAAAATAAGGGAGCAAAGTTAAAATGCATTTAAAAAATAACTACAGTGTATGAATTTGGAAGTAAATGAAGTAAAAATTTTAAAAGTTAGAATGACAACAGTATAAAGTTAAAGAAGGGTGTAAGTGGGGCCAGCCAGTGCCATGGGAGTTCATGAGGCTGCATCCACATGTCCACCAGCATTTTCATTTTGAGTCCAGATGCAGTGTCTTGAAAAACATGCCGGGTGCATATGCATGCATGCCTAAAATCCCAAAAGGAGAAACGGAGACAGGACTAGGGGAGAGGGTTTGTCCCTTTCTCTCCCCTCCCATTTTTTCCTATGAGTGCACACACATCCTAGGGGAAAAAATGGGGAGGGAGTGTATGTGGAGTTAATGGTTGTAAAGTTCTCAAGTTTTTGGAGAAGTGATTAAAGTATTTATTTAAGGTAGACTACAAGCAGCCAAGGCTGAATATTTTTATCTCTAGATTGAAGCTCACCACTAAAAGAATAACACAAAAAAAGTATAAATAGGATGTTTCAGAAATAGTTGTATTTCTCCTATGCAGCCTCAGACTATTTGTTTAAAGTATAATTCACATCTCCTTCCGCAAACACAGACTTCCTTCTGTTTCTTAATCATAGGGAACAGTGCAATCAACCAAAGATGTGGTATCCTCCTTCCTTCATGATCCACATAGAACCAATCACTGCATTTTATAAATTCCACCTCTTTAATATCTCACAGTTCTCATTACGTCTAGCTTAGTTGCACAGATTACAACAAAGTTCCAATGCGTGGCACTGTCACTTATCTTGTACAACTCCAGTCCACATGTCTTGAACAATTTACTAGGATATTTATACAGTGGATTGAAATGGAATATTTATGTATTTTCTCTCAGATTGGAATACAAACACTGAGAAAGTAGAAACTATGTCATGAACACTATGAATAACATAATTAGGTTTCTTTTTGTGTGTTAGACATCTGCAAACTTATTCTAATTTATATACCAATCGTGACAATGACACAAGCCCTCCTGGATTATTTTAAGTACTTACGTCTCTATGCATGTATTATATTTTGCATAATTTTGGATATTAACTCTAATTTTCCTATTAACTCAATCATTTTTCTTGTATGTGGTTTAAGTACTAGTCACTTTTGGAATTAGACAAATATAGATAAATTAAATAATATAAACTCATACTCTGCCAACCTGTGCTGGAAGACAAGCTGCACTATCCTTGGGGACAGTTTCCTGTAAATTACATTTGGATTACTATTAATCTTGTTCAGTGAGGTTGTGAGGTTCTATGTCTTTTTATACCTGTACCCTCAGTGATAACATGCTTCAGTCCCACTTACCTCTCAACACTAAGTTGGACTAAGGTATTAATACAGCTACCCATAGAATGCCATTTTATTTCATGCTTCACATGTTCTATGGTTTTGACCTTTCAAACAGTATTAATAAATGTCATAACTGTCTTTGACCTCATCATCTTTAAGAGACACTTCTAAAAGCACCGCTGAAAGGCATAATATTAAAAAATATAATTAGGATAAACTACTGCAGATCAGCTTATAGAAGGTGAAAAAGTTTCAACAGAACTTCTGTTACCCACAAACTTTGGGCTATCTGGAGAGATTTGGGGGTCCACTGTGAGGGGAAAAGAAAGAGAAGATTGGTTAAATTCTTCCTTCCTTGGGTTTCTTCTTCTGCCTTAGCATTCCAGTCTAGACTAGACTTGTGAAGGGGAGGGTAAACATATTTTTAAGGAAGTATATAATTGCAAATCGATGTCATTGTTAGAAAAATTTTCACTTAGCAACTTATTTCTCCCACTCTGCTTCTTGTTAGAAATATATATATATATATATATTATATATGTGTGGTGTGTGTGTGTGTATATATATATTTATATATACATACGTATATATATACACACATATATACGTGTGTATATATACACACACACACACACACACATATATATATATATATATATTTGCTGTAGGGTGCATGCACTCACCAGAGAGACAGAAAGCAAGAAATCAACCCCCAAGAGAAATGGCCATACCACAATTCCTTCTCAATTCTCCTCTCTGGATTTGGGGCACACACACACACACATGAACCAGGCATGTTTCAAATCACTCGGTCTGGGACTCAAACCAAGGTCAACCATGTGGGAGTCCAGAGCATTTACTACTACACTACCTGCTGGCCCAGTCTTGTTAGAAACCTTAACATGTAGGGCCCGCAGATGGTGTGGCAGTTGTGTCACTGGACTCCCACGTGGCTGACTATGATTCGAGTCCCAGGCCTGGTGGCTTGGAACATGCCAGTTGAGTATGTGTGCATGCTCAAAATTTCAGGAAGAGAATGGAAAAAGGATTAGGCTGTGGTCACTCCTCTGAGGGGTGATTTCTCACTTTCTCTCTCACTGTCTCTGTTTCTCCATCTCTCTCTCAGACAAGCACATGTACCCTGACAAAAACCTCTAAAATAGAAAACAAATCTTTATATGCATACACCTAACTCACTGACTACTACTTTCATTATTTCCATCTACTTCCCAAAGCCGTCATTCAAAATATGCAAAGTTGATCATGGATGGATCCGTTTTAATCTAGGTTTTAGCAGTTTAATCCAGTTATTCAAAAAATATATTAGTGATCTATCTGTAGAAGTTCCAGAATCACCAATTAGAATTATTTATTTTTATTCTTAATTGTTTTTTTTTTTTTTTTTTTAGAGAGGTTTTCACTATAGGGCATGTGCCCTAGCCAGAAAGACAGAGAGAGACAGAGACACAGAAAGTGAGAAATCCCCCCGCCACACACAGGGGATGGCCATGCTGCAATCCCTTCTCCTCCATTCTCCTCTCAGGAACATGGGCACGCATGCACACATGCCTGGTGTGAGTTTAAGCCACAGGATCCAGGACTCAAACCACAACTACATGGGAGTCCAATGACATAGCCAGTACACCAACTGGTGGTCCCAATTAGAATTATTTTTAAAAGTAAGAAATTGAGACCAGCAGACAGCATAATGATTACGCTGCTGGACTCCCATGTAGCCGTCCACAGTTCGAGTCCTGGACTCAGCAGCTTAAAACTCACACCGGTTGCATGTGAATATGTGCCTAAGATCCCTAGAGGGGAATGGAGGAGAAAGGTTTGCAGTGTGGTCATCCCTTTGGGGTGGGGGGGGGGGTGATTTCTTATTTTTCATTGCTCCATCTCTCTCTGTCTCTCTGGTGAGCACATACATCCCATAGCAACAAAAACCTCTCTAGAAAAAAAAAGTAAGGAATTATCTTATTTCACCAGCTTCTGTATGCTGAATATAATTGTACCATATTTAAACAAATTAGAAGGGGGATATATTAAGGGACCAGTATATAGCATAATGGCTACATTGCTGGACTTCCATGTGGTTGACCATGGTCCCAGTCCTGAACTCCATGGCGTAAACTCACACCGGACACGTGTGTATGCATGTCCAAGATCCCGAGAGGAGAGTGGAGGAGAAGGAATTGCAGTGTGGCCATTCCCCCACCCCCAATATGGGGGGGGGTGATTTCCCCCCTTTCTCTCAGTATCTCTCTGTCTTTCTGGAGAGCACACCCACCCTATAGCAAAAACCTCTTCAAAAAAAAAAAAAAAAAAAAAAAAAAAAGAGAGAAGAAAAGAAAGAAAAAAAAAAAAGAGAGGGGATATACTAAGTATATACATATTTGACAAAGAAAACACAAGAATAAAAATTTTTAACAGTTAACGCTAATTCAATTTGTGTTGCAGATCAGTCTGGAATGGAGAGGAGTATAAATTGCATCCTAAGTACTTCTGATTCACTTAATCAGGAACATTTCACGAAGCAAATATCTCAGTATAAATTGTATTAGAGAACAGTTGTTACCAAACAGCTGGCAAAATGCCTAAAGAGGGCTATTCTCATTAACAAGATTTTTTTAAATCTTCATTTTAAAACAAATGCACTTAATCTGCAATGATTACTACTCCTCAATTACCTATTTTAGAAGAGAAACTACAAGGACCCATGTTTCCTAGATGAACCAGAACATTTCTAGAATGATGGAAAGTATTCCAGCCCACTGAGTATAAAATTAGATTGCTGAATGACTCTGGCTGGCTCAGATTCTGAGGTCATGATGACTCTTCCTTATGCTAAGCAGATGAAATGTCAGAATAAAATCATAGCCTGGCTTTAGTTATGAATCTTAAATTAGGTGAGATAAAAAACCTTTTGAAGTGTCATGTACTATGATTTAAGTTCGTAGCTCCTTATTCTTATACAGGGTACTGGAAATCTTATTATATACCACGAAGACAACTTGCTAGCTAAGCGGGCTTTAAATGAGCTCATATTTACCATACAACACCAGCGAGGTATCTTCTCAATGTAGTCAGTTTACAGTCATAAGCGTGTTATTGGATTCATACCTCGTTTTAATGTTATTGCTAATGTTATAATCAGTAGGCAGAAAAACTACACAATACTTCACTTCATGTGTAATTAACCACAACTTTATTTCCTCTTCCCTATTTTAGAGGATGGCAACACATATTTAATTTAGGAGTGGAGAGTGGATTAAAGATCCATTAGGAATGAATTCTAATTTGCCAAGTGTTTAGTTCCAATAAAGATTTAAACTAAGGTTTTGCTGGAGAGAGAGAGAGAGACAGTGAGAGGGAAAGTGAGAAATCACCCCTTCCAGGAGGGATGACCATGCCCCAAACCTTACTCCTCCATTCTCATCCTGAGATCTTGGGCATGCACACACATGGACCCAGCATGAGTTTCAAGCTACCATGTCTGGAACTCCATCCACGGCCAGCCACGTGGCAGTCCAGCAACATAACTGGTACGCCATCTACTGATCCATATTATTATTTTTAATTGGACCAGAGAGAGACAGAGAGAGAGGGAAAGTGAGAAATGAAGCCACCAGGTCTAAGACTTGAACAACAGTCAATCAGCCATGTGAAAGTCCAGCGTCTTAACCGCCATACCCTCTGTTGGACCCACCTTCACATATTTTTTAATTGCCAGAGGGCTTGTGTGCAAACCATAGAGAAACCGAAAGAGAGAGAGGTAGAAAGTACTCCTTAGTGAGGCATGGTCACTCCATAATCCCTCCTCTATTTCTCCATCCTGTGAGGATTTGGGGCACACATGTGCATGTGCCCAGCATGTTTTATACACTAGCAGTGCTGATTCGAACTGCTTAGTCAATTATATGGGCGCCATCTTCCTTAACCACTTGATATGGGGCAGGTTCAATTTTGCATATATTCTATCTAAAAATTACTTCTATAATGGATTCTCCAATGTTGTTAAGTTTTTGTTTTTTTTTTTTAATAAATTAATGCCCAATGACATCATGTGTCTCTCAAGCTTCTGATAAGGCTTTAGAACATTAGTACTTATAGTAGTACAGAGGTTTGATTTAAAAGTCCCCTTTTCTATGTAATAGTTTTAGGACAGGTATTCTCTACAGGACTAAGAACTTCAGAGATCAAAACAGGGAGAGTACCCTTCACATTTTTCTCTTCTAATATCTGAAAGAATATAAAAACCAGGACTTTTCACCTATATAACTTTAGATCTCTTTTATTTTCCCCTTCCTTTCTCCCTTTTTCCCATAATTTTCTGTCTTTAAACTGATGGAAAAAAAAGTTAACATATAAACATAAACACATGCATGGCACATATATACACATTGCTTATAATACTGAACAAAAGTTTTATCCAAGTTATGAAGCCTTGATACAGCCTAGTTCCTTTTTTTTTTTGTTTTTGGAGAGGTTTTTGCCATAGGTACATGTGCTTGCCAGAAAGACAGAGAGACAGAAAGCGAGAAATAACCCCCCCAGGGGCATGGCCATGCCACAATCCCCTCTCCTCCATTCCCCTCTCAGGATCTTGGGCACACACACACTTGCACCCGGTATGAGTGTAAGCCTCTGGGTCTGGGACTCAAACTGCGGTTGACTACATGAGAGTCCAGCGACACAGCCATTATGCCAACTGCTGGTCCCAGTTTGGCCTAGTTCTGAGATAATACATTTATTTCATCATGCTAGGGTTTTAGTTATATTGCTAACTTTGCATTTTGTAGAGATTGGTCAAGTCTAGTTTCTGAATTAATTTTTATATTTTTATATTAATAGGATATTAAGGACAATTCTCAACTTCACTTTTACCTATCTAGTTTTTCAGCTGCCTAATTATATCTTCCTAATTAATTTTAAAATTTTAACAATTTTCTCCTATAGATTTTAAATGTGTTTTGAATATTCCCTTTCTGCCAATGATTTAAATAGATGGCTTCTCACATTTCATGGAACCTGATTAATGTTTCCATGTATCATCTTTTGAAAGTCCTTCTAGAATTTTAATAGATACCTTAATTCACTCAAATGTGATCCAATATACTCTCTTAGGATTGAGAGACTGATGATAATCAAAAGTTTGATTCTAGTATTCTGCAGGATCAAATTCCTAAAGAAATAGATAAAATAGGCTATTGAAATAATAGTAAGTGCTTTAAGGTGAGTTAATTTTATGTTAGCTACTAAAAGAAGCAGAAAATAGGAAATAAAAAAATTAATCTTTATCCATATTTTTAAATTTAGATTTTATCATTATACATCTCCATAAACACACAATATGATCTTCAACATATGTATGCAATCCGTAACAATCAAATCAAGGATATTACCATATATATCATTTTTAACAGAGAACTTTACATTCTTTTTTCTGTTAATTATTTTTTCCCTTTTCCCCTCCCACCTGCCCGTTGTCCCCTCCCTTATAATCTCTGGTACCTATACTTATCCTCCCTACTATCGTAATTAATATGTTCTCAATGTTCGTGTACCCCCAAAAGTCATATGTTAAAACTTAATCACCAGTGGAATGGTACTAAGAAGTGAAATTACTGGGCTTCTACAAAAGGCTTCAGAAAATGACTTTGCTTCTTTCATGTGAAGACATGGCTATACCCTGGTGACGTGAATTCTTAAGATGGTCCTCATTAAACTAAACTTGCTAGTGCAATGACTTTGGACTTTCAACCTCCAGAACTATGAAAAATACATTTCTGTTGTTTATGAACACCCAGTTTGTGGTGTTTTTTTATAGCAGCTTGAACGAACTAAGACAATAACTCTAGACAAAATAACATTTATTTTCTGAATCATTAGGTTCTACAACCAAAAAGAAAATACTACCAAGGGTAGTTCTTAATAATAGTGGGGACTGGCTCATAACTTTTATGAAACAGTCTCTGGAGATCTGTTTTTCTAAAAAACTTCCTAGCTGGTACTTACCTAACTACTTGGTTGTGAGAAAAATCATGACACATTTTTGCATAGGAAAACATAGAAAAATACTTTGTGACCTTTCCAACAATCTAATATTTGGTGGTGGGGTGAGATGAAGTATGAAGCATTTGGGAGTCACTAGGTAAAATGTTATGCTTGAGAGCATTTAATTACACTTTGGGTTTTATTTCTCACATAACAAAAAATAATCTTGGAAACCACCATTTATACAGTAAGAAAAAGCCAGGGTCTAGCCACAGTAGTGGCAGTAGTCATATGCCAATCTATATTGCTGGACACCATTTGAAAGACTGAGGTTTGATTCCTAGGCCAACACATACACTCTAGGTGTGTTCTAGTGATTTTAGCTGGCTAGAAGGGCTAGGGTGGGGAGATTCTGTAGTAATTTCATGTTGAGGGTGTCTTTTTCTTTTTCTTCTTTCTTTCTTTCTCTTTCTTCTCTATCTTTCTTCCTTCTTCCCCTTTCTTTAGCTCTGTCTCTTGTTCTCATGAAAGAAATAAACTTTTTTTTTTTTTTTTTTGAGAGAGAGATTTTCTCTATAGGGCGCGTGCGCTCGCCAGACAGAGAGAGACAGAGAGACAGAAAGCGAGAAATCACCCCCCAGGTGGGATGGTCACGCCGCAATCCCTTCTCCTCCATTCTCCTCTCGGGATCCTGGGCACGCACGCATGCGCGCCCGCGTGAGTTTTAAGCCACCGGGGCCAGAACACGAACTGTGGTCGACTACGTGGGAGTCCAGCGACATAGCCATTACACTAACTGCTGGTTCCCATAAACTTTTAACAATTATAAAAAGGAAAGAAATTTCTATTTTTTAAAAGTTGCCCAGTCTGTAATATTTTTCTACAAAGAAATTAGATATTGACAATTGCTCTACATACCTTTATTACTTCTAATCTTTCCATTTCTGCCATAGAGTGCAGACATTTTTATATGTTGAGTGGGAACATTCAGTGTCTCTCTTTCACAGTCTGACTTATTTTATTTAGCTGTAAGTCTTCCATACTGTGGATATTAGAGACAGTGTGGGACAAGGGTGGGAATTGGGGAGGGTGAGAGGGAGGAAATCAAGGGGAAAAAGAAAGAAGCAAACATTTAAGGGCCGGGAACATGAAAAATTATTGCTGGATGATAATATGTGTGGTAGTATCTTTGAACAATATTCAGAATGGAAAATTCATTTGGTATTGATTCATTGTAATGATACATAGTGATTGAGTGTAAAAATTTTAAGAATACATTAGATATTATTCTACCAAAGTACATACAGAATCTATACAGAGAAACTTGCAAATCTTTAATGAAAGAAATCAAAGCTGTAAATAGATATTCCATTTTCATAGATTAGAATACTCAGTATTGTTCACGTATCAGTGTTTCCTAACCTGATCTATAAATTCAATGCAACACCAAGCAAATACCGGCAGAATAAATTATAGATATTGACAAATTGACCTAAAATGATATGAAAAAGTAAACATACTAGAAGTACTAGCAAAACAGAAATTCTTTCTAGAAGAACTAAGTTGAACCACTCACATTGATTGACTTGAAGACTTACTATTTATCTGCAGCATTCAAGATAGCATGGTACTGAAAAAGAAATGTTAATATTGAAATAACTCAGTGCTCATTTAAAAACAAGCAAGCAAAAAAAAAAAAAAAGAAAAACCAGAAAAAGAGACCAGCAGATAGTGTAATGGTTAAGTTGTTGGACTCCCATGTAGTCGACCGCAGTTTGAGTCTTGGACCCAGTGGCTTAAAATTCACCCCAGGAGCATGTACATGCATGTCCAAAATCCCAAGAGGAGAATGGAGGAGAAGAGAATGTAGCATGGCCATCCCCGCTGGGGTGTGATTTCTCACTTTCTATTTCTCTGTCTCTCTCTCTCTCTCTCTGTCTCTCCAGTAAGTACATGCATCCTATAGCAAAAATCTCTCTCTAAAAAAAAAAAAAAAAAAAAAGGAAAAGAAAAGAAAGAAAAAGAAAAATACCTATACATAGATCTCACATCTTTGCTACTTAAAAGTAAAATTCAATACTTAACACTACATATTTTCTAGAAGAAATACAAGAGCTTATTCAGTTGGCCATGTATATAGTGATGTCGTTTTTACAATTTTTAAAAATTTTTATTGCCAGAGGGTATATGCACTCACTGTGAAGATAGAGAAAATAAATGAGAGAGAAAGTAGAGAATAACCACACCACAATCTCTTTCATCCATTTCTCCATCCATCAGGATTTTGGCACCCATGCACATGTGCCTGGTAACTTTCTTAAGCCAACAGGGCCAGGATTTGAACTGCAGCCACACATGTGGGATCTGTCTTCATAAACACAGTGCTTAACCATTGTGCTATGGGGCTGGCCTCTGGTGAATTTTTTTAATAACACCGCAGTCATAATTCATAAAAGAAAAAAATTGAGAAGTTTGACTTTATTAAAATTCAAAACATCTATTCCGTGAAAACGTTGTCATAAGAAACATAGCTCAAGACATAGGTTAGAAGATACATTAGGAACATATCTTATAAAGAAAGTGAATCTAAAATATACCAAGAACTATTAATGTCAACAATAAGAAAAGTAACAACCCAATTTAAAAACAGGTAACATCTGAAAATAGACTGCACCAGGGAAGATATAGATATGTAAACATGCATATGAAAAAAAGTTCAACTCACTTATCATTAGAGAATTTCAAATTAAAGTAGCAATAGGATATCATAACATACCTATTGAGGTGGTTAACATTAAAAAATGTTTAATACCAATAGCGAACAAAAATAATTGAGGAATAAGAATACTCATCTGTTGTTGGTAGAAATGCAGAATGGCACAGACATATTGGAAGATGGATTGGCAGGTGTTTACAAAATTAAACATTGTCTTACCATGTGATCCCACAGTGGGATATCTATATACTTACCCAAATGATTTAAAAATACATATCAACACAAAAATCTTCACATAGATATCAATAGCATTCTTTTTTATATTATTTAATTTTATTTATTCATTCATTTTAGTTTTTTAATTTGACCAGAAAGACACACACACAAAGAGAGAGTGAGAGAGGGAAAGTGAGAAAGCAAGCTACTAGGTCCCAAACTCGAACCGTGGTCAGCCATGTGGGAGTCCAGTGCCCTTACCCACTACACCACCAGCTGGCCCCAATAGCATTCTTGATCATAATCACTGAAACCTGGAAGCAATCAAGACATTCTTCAATAAGTGAATGGGTAAAACATGGAACAATTGTGCAATGGAATAGTATGTATTGGTAAAAGACAATGAGCTACCCTAAAATGCGAAACATGAATATTCTTAAAAGTATGTCACTAAAAAGAAAATTTATGATACTGAAAGAAAAAAAAAAAGCACAGTCTTCAAAGACTACATATTATATGGCTCTGTTTGTATGATGCCATAGTTACTTTAGTCTGCTATAACAAAGTATCATAAAACTGATGGTTTATAAAGACCAGAAATATATTTTCACAGTTATGGAGGTTGTGAAGTCCGAGACTGAAGTCCCGATAGATTTAATCAGATGAGGACCAACTTTAGGGCTCATAGATGTGTTTGGATGTGTCCTGATATGGTAGGAGGGATAAGTAATCTCTCTGTGGTCTTTTTTGTAAGACACAAATCCTATTCATGAATGTAGATGATCTAATCAGCTCCCAAACACTGTACCCTTTGAAATTGATACTATCATTTTGGGATTTTTGATTTGGGCATAGAATTTTGGGGGAACATGGATATTAAGGTCATTTCAGAATATAGCATGCTGAAAAGGAAAAAATAAACTGAATGAAAAAAAAAAAATCACTGCCAGGCAGGGTTTGGAGTGGGGAGAGAATTAAATATGTAAACTTGTAAACTCTACTTTTTTTTTTTTTTTTTTTTTTTTTTTTTTTTTTTTTTTAGACTGTGGAACTATTTTATATGATACTGTAGTTAGGAATTCATTGTGCATTTATTTATTAAAAATCTATGCCTTTATTTATTACACTGTTATGTATACTAGAATTGACAAATGATTGGTGGATGGAGGAAAACAGACTTCTCAGTGTTCAAGTGAGAAGTCACAAAGGTTACAAATAAGCAATGAGATGTATCTGTAATGTAGTAAGTGATTGGAGTTAGGGACGTAATTATGAACTCACATTTAGTTTATTATAGGTATTGATGCATACATATAGAAGTATGTACAAATATATGCATAAGCACAGGTTAGTATGTACACGGGCATCTTCTCATTTCATCACTAAGAAGACATAGGAAACAATGGTACCCCAGTAGCAATGAGGTAATGTAGTAAAGACCTCAAAAAATTACAATTTTGGGAGTATGTCAAAGGGACATCATAGTCAAATATAATAGGTCTCATCGACCAAAGCTGGAAAAAATTCAATCAACAAAATAACACAGTTTTGTGGGGTTTTTTTTGTTTTTGTTTTTTGTTTTTGCCATAGGTTGCATAGGATTGCCAGAAAGAAAGAGATACAGACAGAGAAAGAGAAAGTGAGAAATCACCTGCCAGGGGGAATTACCATACCACAATCCTTTATCTTTCATTCTCTTCTTGGGATTTTGGGCAGGCGTGCACACAAGTCTGGAGTGATTTTCACACTGCAAGATCTGGTACTCAAACCGTGGTCACCCATGTGGAAATCTAGGGCCTTAACCACCACACCACATGCTGACCCCAATAAAGTAGTATTGAATTAAAACAAGGAGTATCAAATAAATACCCATGAGTTGGTACTGATAAAAATAAATGATTGAATAAATAGAGAAGAAAATAACAAATCTCCCTTGTACATTTCCAATTAATTTGTGTAGACACTGCCTAAAAAAGGTAATAATTCTCCTTAAACATGGTCTGCATGGTATGACTTTTTTAAAAAGAGTACAGTATAAAAAGGGGAAAAAAGCATACCTTTACCAGAGAGAAACCTGCATTCTGCAAAATACTTGATGAATATGTCTCAAAACTGTTGAGATCGTCATAAACCAGGGAAGTATGAGAAAGTATCACAGCCAACAGGAACCTCATGAGACATTTCAAATAAATGACTGTGGTATTCTTTAAAAAAAAAATCAAGAGAGATTTTTTACTATTGGGCGCATGCACTCCCTAGAGAGACAGAAAGAGAGAAATCTCCCCCTGGGTGATGGCCAAGCCAAAATCCCTTCTCTATTCTCCTCCTGGGATCTTGGGCAAGTAAGCAAACGCACTTGGAGTTGAGTTTCAAGCCACCAGGTCCAGTTGACCATGTGGGAGTCCATCTGCTGATCCCAATGACTGTGGTATTTTGAATAGGAACCAGGAATAGTGAAAGAATATACTTGGGGGGAAAAAAAAAAAAAACAAAAAAAAAAACTAAACTAAAGAAATCTTAATAAAGTATGAACTGTAGTTCATAACCATGGATCAAAACTGCCTCATAATTGTGATAAAAGCAATAATAGGATTACATCTTACTAATGCAAGTGTTACTGATACAGGAAACTGGGTTTAGGACATATGGAACTGTACTATCTTCATAACTTTTTCTGTTAATACATAGCTTACAATTAATTTTTAATAAAACACTAACAAAAGTTAGACATTACTTTTCTATTTCTTATTTCAATGTCAATCTTAATTTTAATTAATGTAGCTATTCTTTTTTAATTTGCTAGAAATATAAACTTGTTTTGATGTCTTTCATGAGCTCTTTAGCTAAGGACCTTTCTTTCTTTTATGTAGTTTTTGTCATGAGACACATGCGCTCACTGGAGAGACAGAGAGAGAGAAAGTAAGAAATCACCAGCTGGGGAAATGGCCACTCCACAGTTCCTTCTCCTCCATTGTCTCCTCAGGATTCGGGGCATGCACATAGAAGTGCCTGGCCTCATTTTCAAACTGCTGGTTCTGATTCTCAAACCATAGTTGGTCAGGTGGGAGTCCAGTTCCTTAAACAGCACATGACCTGCTGGCCCCACTAAGGATCCTTGTTAGTTTGAGATCCTTATTGGTAGATTTAGAGATTTTAAGAGACCACATATTTATTTTGTTAAAAAAATGCATTTGAATTTGAAATTTAACATAAAAAATTAAGGCACTCATAATTTAAAATTTAATACAGAAATTGCTCATGGAAATTACATTCCAGGTTCCTTGCTTTAGAGATAACAGAGCTGAAGATAAATAAAATGGCTTGCCATAATAACATACCTGGTTTTAGAACGGATTACATTGCAGAAGAGATCTCTGGACTCACAGTTCCGTATTTATTTTCTTTTTATGACATTGCTAATTTTCCTTCTTTATCTCTAGTCTTATTCTTTCAGTCTTAGACATAATTCAATATAATCCTTCAGTCCAGTTTTTGCATCAGTAGGAATAAATTAGAATAAAATTTGAATAATTTATAAATATGTATCATTCTAAAAAACTTAGAGCTGCAGAATACCTTCTGAAATATAATACTTTCAAAAATGTTTAGAAAAGAAATTTTTTCAAACATTTTACTTGTGCTTTTAAAAAAAGGGAAACATGTTTGCATTTCATTTTTATGGCATCTTCTTTTTCTAGTAAATCATTACAATACAGACTTGATATTTTTATCTGTGAAATATTATAAGCCATTTTAACCAAGAGATGGCCCATACATAGCACCTGTACTGACCTAATAGACAGTAATGGCTCATTTGTAAGTTTTATAACCAAAGAGTTTAATATTTCACTGCAAAGACTCTAATAGGTTTTGGCATGAAAAATATCTATGGAAGATTCAGATGACTTCTTACAGGTTATTAGGTAAATAGCACTCATTTAAAACAATATACATTTCAGTAGGAGCAGATTTTGTAAATGTAAAAGAGAGAGCTCTCTTTGTTTAACCTATTGCTCGAATTTCTATCACATTTATCATTTTCTGTCACAGTTCTGGTTTATAAGAGGTTGATAATTGCATATTGTAAATAGCTTTAAGTACACTCACATCAGAAGAAGAATATACAGACTATTTTAGCTCTGTAGCCTCAGCAGTGCTCCCATTTATTTTAAATTATATTCATTACTTTAACAAACATTTCAGGGACCAGCAGGTAGCATAACGGCTATGTCGCTGGACTCCCATGTGGTCGACCGTGGTTTGAGTTAAACTCACTCTGGGAGTGTGCGCATGCGTGCTCAAGATCCTGAGAGGAGAATGGAGGAGAAGGGATGTGGCGTGGCCATCTTTTCTGGGCGGTGATTTCTTTCTTCCTATTTCTCTGTCTCTGTCTGTCTTTCTAGAGAGCACATGGGACCTATAGCAAAAAAAAACTTCTCCTAAAATAATAAATAAATAAAACAAAACAAAACAAAATTTCATATAAAATATCCAAAGGTGATTGAAAATATTGGTTTTATAATTAGCATATTATAAGGAAATATTTAAGTCTGAATAAATATATCTAATTAGTTATAGTATCCTCTGCAATTTATCAACATGTTTTACCTCACATATACTATCTATATATAAGCACTACATTTTAACTAATATATCTATATCCCTGGGAGTACAGAGTAACAATTCTAAAATCACTAATATGCATACTGGAATTGAAAAATGGTTGGTAAATGGAGGAGGGCAGATTTCTCAATGTCTATATATGTCCGAATATTATATAATATGTATACACACATATATGTATATAGCTCCTATAGACAGATAGTATAGATGTGCTATTTATTAAAAATATTTTTTTCAAGTCGATTGACTGTACCACACATTTTAGATTGTTTCTATTAAAGTAATATCAAACAATCCTCATGTCATTAAGTGGCCCTGCCTGACAAAATTCTTTGAAATATCTCTCCGACTAGCCACAGCATTTTGACCTACTTATCATTGTGGATCACAGATCATCCTGCAGAATCAACTTCTCCAAATGGAAGGCTTTTTTTTTTTTCAGTCAAATCTATCATATCTTCTCTGAAACAATAGATATATCAATGCATGGTGTGGTATGATTCCATTTGATTTTGAAAGATTCCAAGGATAAGTAAGGGAAAAAAACTTATGTTTACTGGGGAATTATACACACAAAGAATACTGAGGGAATCACGTTCTCAGAAAGGCAGGATTCTAGAGAGTGGCTATACAGTTGATGATCTCAATCACCGAGAGGAAAGCACAGAGTAAAAGACCTAACTGGTAAGGAAAAATCGCTGCTTTCTTGAACATGGCATTTAAGGAAAGCTCCATCCAATAGTAGCAAAATTTTCATTTCTCAATGAGAACACTCACCATGACAGACCACATTCTGGGTCATAAAACATCCCTTAACAATATTAAAAGAATGAAAATCATACACTGTATATTCTCAGAATACATTGGAATTAAACTAGAAATAAACAATAGGAAGCTGGAAAGTTGCCATAGATAACTATTTGGTGGTCAAATAAACACTTTCTTTTTAAGGTATAGCAAGGCATTCTTTGATGTCTATTAAAAGAAAGGGAAAGAAAAACAAAGCTCCCAAGAAGGAAGGGGTCCTGGAAAATGGGTTGCCCTCAAACAGACACTTCCTTTTTTTTTTTTTTTTTTTTTTTGGAGAGGTTTTGCTACAGGGCACATGCACTTGCCAGACAGAAAGAGAGAGACAGAGAGACAGAAAGCGAGAAATCACCCCCCCAGGGGGGATGGCCACACCACAATCCCTTCTCCTCCATTCTCCTCTTGGGATCTTGGGTACGCACACACAAGCGCCTGGCGTGAGTTTAAGCCACCAGGTCCAGGACTCGAACTGCGGTCAACTACACAGGAGTCCAGCAACATAGCCATTACACTAACTGCTGGTCCCTCAAACAGACACTTCTAAATAGAACATGACTAGTGAAAATTTCTCAAGAAAATTTAAGAATATTTCTAATCAAATGAAAATCAAAATACAACTTGTATAGTCAACCTTGTTGCCTAGTGACTAAAAGAGCTGGATTCCACATGGTTTACTGTGAGTTTCCAATTCTGTCCACAGTTGTTTTGTTATAGGTATGAATACATAGAAATCACAATTTAAAACAATGTCAATGCAGTTGTTTCTAGAAAGTAAAAACTTAAGCAGACACAACAAAGTATGTACAGGACTTATGTGGCTAAAATCATAAGATGCTAATTAAGGAAATCAAAGACCTAAATAAACCTGTCTTGTTCTTAGATTCAAAGACTTGGCATAATAAAAATGTCATTTTTCAGACCAGTCATGGCAATACATACTATTAAGAGATTGTGCTCCACAGGCGGGCTCCACATGGGAGGCCTGGATTCAATTTTGGGTTCAACCTAAAGGCCAGACAGGGTCACGTGCACCTTTAATTGCAGTGATTTGAGAAGGCTGAGGCAGGAGCATTGCAAGCTCCAAGCTGGCCTGGACAACATAGTGAGAACTCATCTAAAATAAGAACTAACCATGTTGGCATTTGCCTGTATTTCAAGCTGGGAAGCTTAGGGAAGAAGTTGAAGATAGTAAGACCTTGTATTCAAATAAACAAAACAAAACAAAAAAGATTGTTGTATTTTCTTAATTAGTCTGTTGGAATAATGCAATTACTGTCAAAAATCTCAGCAGGATTTATTTATTTATTTTAGGTATTGAAATATGTAGTCGTTTTTTTTTTTTTTTTTTTGTTTTTTTTTTGAGAGGTTTTTGCTATAGGGCGCGTGTGTTCACCAGACAGAGACAGACAGAGAGACAGAAAGCGAGAAATCATCCCCCAGGGGGGATGGCCATGCCGCAATCCCTTCTCCTCCATTCTCCTCTGGGATCTTGGGCACGCACGCACATGTGCCCAGTGTGAGTTTTAAGCCACCGGGTCCGGGATGCGAACCACAGTTGGCTACATGGGAGTCCAGCGACATAGCCATTACGCTAACTGCTGGTCCCGTGTAGTCTTTTTTTATAGAATTATTTTATTTTTATTTTTACTATCATTATTATTATTATTTTTGGAGGTTTTTGCTATAGGGTACATGTGCTCGCCAGAAAGACAGAGAGAGACAGAGAGACAGAAATCGAGAAATCACCCCCCAGAGGGAATGGCTACGCTGCAATCCCTTCTCCGTTCTCCTCTCAGGATCTTTGTCACACTCGCACATATGCCTGGCATGAGTTGAAGCCATCAGGTCTTAAACTCCAACCGCAGTCGACTACATAGGAGTCCAGCGACATAACCATTACACCAACTGCTGGTCCCAAATTATTATTATTTTTAATTTGACCAGAGCCGGTGGGTAGGGAGCGAGAAAGCAGAGGTCTGTGACTTGAACCATTGTCAGCCATGTGGGAGTCCAGTGCCTTAATCAACATACTTCCTGCCGGCCCCGAGATGCTTATTCCAACACTTATATGGAAAGGCAAAAAAAAAAAAAAAAAACCCAAAAAACTGAGCCTAGCTCAGACAATCATGACAAAGAAGAATAACATGGGAGAAATTTCTCTATCTTCAATTAAAATTTCCATATAGCTATAGTAATCAAGACAGTACAGTATGGGCCAGCCTTGATAGTGTGGTGGTGACACATGCTCTGAGATGCTGAGGTCTTATGGGAAAGCCCTGGGTTCCCATCTCAAGGTCTCCCTGTGCACGCCAGGTGTGTGCCTATACCCCTGAACCTGGATGGCTGAGGGCAGGGCATAAAGATTCTGTGGGTGATGCCTGTCTGCTTGTCTGTCTGTTTCCATGGGAAAAAAAAATGACTGAATAAACATTAAAAAGAGATACTGGAATTTTGACAGAGGAATAAACCCATAGATAAATGGGACAGAATATAGAACGAAAAACAGGCCCACAGTTAGGCCCAACTGACTTTTGACAAATATGTGAGAACACTGGGATGGAGTAAAAATAGTTTTGCTTATACTAGGGGGGAAGCTGAGGAATTGTGCATGAGATTTCTGTATTATTTCTTACAGTTGTGTTTAAGCTAGAAAAAAAACATATAAAAAATTAGGTGAAAAATGCTATCGTGGGACACAAATTAGATAAACAAAAGCAACATGTCATTTTTAGAAAGGGTATTTCTTCAATGAATAAGAGAGACACACAGAGATGTAGATATATATACATAGAGAGAGACACTACTCCCAAAAGGATCTTGATGCCACGATCCACCCCCAGCCTCAATCAGCCCTAAGTCATGGGCACCAGTGTGCCCAGTGCACTTCAGGAGATGAACCTGGGACATTGCCATCTAGTTTAGCCTTGCAAATGTCATGTTTTACCTGAGCACCACCATCTGATCCCAACATGCCGCGTTTTTGATAAGATTATTCAACATCCTAAGTATTAAAGTATTCTTTAAATTCTTACATAAATTTCCCATGATCCTTTAACATACCAAGGACAATTTTTGAACTTAGAATCTTAAAAAAATAGTATATGCGTAAAATTAATACATTTAACCAGTAGCTGTTGTAATGGCTAATGTCGCTGGACTCCCATGTAATTGTTCGTGGTTTGAGTCCCAGACCGGTGGCTTAAACTCATGCCAGGCGCATATGTGTGCATGCCCAAGATCCTGAAAGGAGAATGGCCATCCCCCCTGGAGGGTGATTTCTCGCTTTCTTTCTTTCTCTCTCTGTCTTTTTGGTGAATGCACGCACCCTGTAGCAAAAATCTCTCCGAAAGAAAATCAATACAGTAAATAAAGACCAATAAAAGAGAAAGATTCATTTACCAAAATTGAATATAGAATAGGTTCTGAAAATTACAACGTTAATAAAAGTTTTGCTGGTGCTATGATTTGAACTTGTTCCCCAGAAATTCAGGTGTTGGAGCTTGATTGTATTTAAAGGTTGGAACTTGTCTGCATTGTAAAGGTAGTAAGTGAAAACTTAGTTTCCTCACCGTGTCTCAGAGTAAGGCACAGTGGATGATGACGGGTTCATGGTGATTACATCATGGAGACCACAGTCTCATCATCACATTAATGATGTCTCACAGAACCCAGTGAGTTTTAACTCTCTTCAGAAGTTAACTCTTACTAGAGTTGGTTGTTATAAAAAAAAGAAAAAATTAAAAAAGGAAAAAGAAAAGCCACCCGTCAGGACCTTTTTCTTTCTCTGCACCTATCCTTCCTCTGAAAGTTGAGGAAAATAGCAAAAACAAACTTCACATATTTTCAGCAGGAAAAATTACCCACTGAACAATGTTAAGGTAACAAAAGTATCATTACTAAAAAGCAGAGTTGAATCTTTTAATATCACCTTATTTATGTGAAATGTCTAAGCTGACCAAAAATTTAAAAATAAAAAATTAAATTACAAAAATTTCAAAAATATGAGATAAAAACTCCTCTAAAAAAGTGAGATAAGTTTCTATTAACGTTGGAGTGAATAGTATGACATAAAATTTAGATATCATTAGGGCCAGCAGATGGCATTGCTATTATGTCACTGGACTCCAACATGGCCCGTTGTGGTTCAAGTCCCAGACTCAGTGTCTCGGAACTCATGCTGAACTTGTGTATGTGTGCCCAAGATCCTAAGAGGAGAATAGAGGAGAAGGGATTGCAACGTAGTCGCATGAACTAAATGGGAGAAGTCCTTTGCGTATTGTATCACATAGAAATGTTAAATTCTTTAGTTGTTAAACACAAGTGGACTTCAAATGTTCGTGGAAAAATATAATTAACGTATGAGTATTTTGGTCAGAAATTTTTGAAATCCATGCATAGTTTTTTCATAACATATATTTTCCATGATCTTTTTAAAGACCCTTCATACATTGGAAAACTAGTATATTATATATACTAATTCAATATAAAAATATGAAAAATATAAACACGCAATTTGAATGAACATCAACACAAATAGTTTCCAAACACATAAAAATCTGATCTCAGTCATAATTGTAAAAATGATATCAAAAATATGGGTTGTCGTTTTCACCAGTTAAGCAGCAACTAAATATGGAAAGCATTTTTAGAGAGGCTGAGAAGATAAACACAGTTTGACTTTGCTGATTTACAGTTCAGCTATAATGCAGTTAGAAATCTTTATTAACATTCAGATTTCACAGACTATCTGACGTAACATTTAAGTTATTTGAAATCATGTAAGATATGACAATATGTAAAAATGAGGCAGCTATTCATCATTGTGCATGTATTGTATATGCACACAAATGTAGCTGTTGAAAATAATACAGAAGCTGCACATATGTTCACAAATATACTTATTCCAAAATTTTATGATATATTAAACCAATATATAGAACATTGTGCATAGTGGACTACATTTGGCTATATGAATGTGTACATGTATTAAGTGCTTACATATGCCTAAAATATCTTGGAGAATATCTTCAAAAGCACTACCAAGGATTATCAACAGGAGTTGGCAACAGGAGAAAAAGAAGAAATCAGGGTAGTGGTAAAATAAGATTTGTGCTTCCATATTGTATGTGGTACTAATGGAAAAATATATAAAATGTAAAAAGAATTATAAATGTAATTGCTATCACTCATATTCAATCTATTCCACTTACCTTCAGCTAAACTACTGATGATTTATTTATCTCTTATAAATGCAAAATATACCCAAAAGTTGTTTATATATTTATATGATTGTTTCAAATAGTTCTGTATATTTTGAACTACCTTCAACCTGTTTGTTCTATTTCCATGTTAGTGGATTCAAATACATTTCATGTGAGTTTAACTGGCTTATTTTTGTTCATTTTTTCTGTTCTATGTAAACATTTAGAAAATACAGCTGGAACTATTTCTGTCAGTAAGCTTGTAATTTCCTAAATTCTTTACCTTTTGAACTTGCTTTCCTGAGAACATTCCTATTTATTATCATTAGTAAAAATCAATTTCTTAAAGCTCATTTCTCTAATAAAGTACTTTTCTTTGCCCTTTCTGTTTATATTTAGGAAATCCTCTCTCAAACTTGTTTCCCTTTTCACCCTGAATAATGCTTTGGATGCATTTAATTACTCACTTGTTATATGTGCAAACTTCTTCTCTGAAGGTAGTATTTTTACACTTATTGTTATACTTATTTGATTCAGAGGGAAATAGTATCATAAGTCATTTCTAAATAACTTCCACATAGCTCATTATTTAATCTAAAAATTCAGGATTGTATAATGGCTTTGGCTTGAAAGTAAAGAAAAATGTTGTAGTTGGTCTGTTTGAAGGTTTCCTTTTTCCTTTGATATCTGGGGGAAGATATTACTAGGTAGGCATAATCACCCATTAAAAAAAAGCAACGGAACATCAAAAGCACAATTCATGAAAGAAATAATCGACAGACTTTTATTAAAATTGAAAACTTCTGCCCTTTGGGACCAGCAGATGTTTTAATGGTTACGTCTCTGGACTCCCATGTAGCTGATTGTGTGGTTCCAGCCTCATTCCCGGCAGCTAAAACTCATGCCAGGTACATGTGTGTGCATGCCCAGAATCCCAAGAGGAGAATGGAGAAGGGATCGTGGTGTGGCCATACCCCAGGAGTGATTTCTCACTTTCTATCTCCCTGCCTCTCTGGAGAGCACATGCACCCTATAGCAAAGAATCAAAAATCTCTTTCTAAAAACAACAACAACAACAAACATAAAACTTCTGCTCTTCAAAAGACAATGTCAAAATGTCGAGAGAATGAGCAGATGAGGCACAGGTTGGGAAAGAATATTTGTAAAAGATACATTTGATATAGGATTTTTATTCAAAATATACAAAGAACACTTTCAACTCAGCAATAAGAAAACAAACAACCTATGAAAAAATGGACTTAAACCTTAACAGCCAATTTACCAAAAAAGATTTATCAATTGCAAATTCTGCTATGGAAAGATGCTATCGAAGAACTATAAACTAAAACAACAACCAGATACATATCTATAAGAAGAGCTGAATTTAGAACATTGACAACACCAAATGCTGATGAGGATGAAAAGCAATGGAAACTCTCATTCATACTGGTGGGAATACAAAATGATTCAGTTACTTTGGAAGACAAGTTTGGCAGCTGTTCATAAAACAAAGCAAGCATGCTCTTATCATACAATGTATCAATTGTACTCCTTGGTAACTATCCAAAGAAGTTGAAAACTTTCACATAAAAATCTGCATATGGATATTTGTAGCAGCTTTAGTCATATTTGTCAAAACTTGGAGGCAGCTCAGATGGAGGATAGGGTTGAATACGCATAGAACAGAATATTATTAGAGCAGTGAAAACACACTATGAAACTATTATGGTAGAAACGTCATTATACATTTTTCAAAATTCGTAAGATGTACAAAACCAAAATGGAAACTAATGGAAACTATGAACTTTGGATAATTATGAGGGTCAATGTGGTTTCATCAATTGTAACAAATTTATCACTCTGATAGGGCTGTTGATAAGGGGGTATCTATCTATGTATGTGTGGGAGCAGGGTATATATTAAATATCCTTTGTACCTTCCCTTCAGTTTTGCTGTGAACCTTCCATTGTCCTAAAATAAAAGTAAAATTTTATAAAACACTAGATACGGGACTAGCAGATGGCTTAGCAGTTATGTTGCTGGATTTCCACATGGTCACTTGGGTTGGAGTCTCAGACCCAGTGGCTTCAAAATCACTCCAGGTGTGTTTATGTACATGCCCATGATCTCAGGAGGAGAATGGAGGAGAAGGGATTATGGCATAGCCATACCGCTGGGGGGTGATTTCTCACTTTCCCTCTTCTGTATCTGTCTCTCTCTCTGTCTCTCTCTCTCTCTTCCTGGAGTGCACATGTGCCCTAAGGCAAAAATGTTTAAAAACAAAACAAAAAACTAGAGGTATTCTCAAGACACGATTGATCTTTTCATTCCCTTTTTGTATTGAATATTATTTTTATTGTATTTTTATTTCTATTCTATTTTCATATTTTGTCTTTTCTATATATTTACCATAAAGTAATTGATTCTTGAATATTTTTCTTACTTCATTGAAATATTAAGGGACCAGCAATTAGCATAATGGCTATGTCACTGGATTCCCACATAGTCCACCGTGGTTCGCATCCCGGACCTGGTGGCTTAAAACTCACTCCAGGCGCATGTGCGTGCGTGCCCAAGTTTCTGAGAGGAGAATGGAGGAGAAGGGATTGTGGCGTGGCCATCCCCCCGGGGGGGTGATTTCTCGCTTTCTGGGAACCAGCAGTTAGCGTAATGGCTATGTCACTGGACTCCCACGTAGTCGACCGTGGTTCAAGTCCAGAACCCAGTGGCTTAAACTCACGCCGGGCGCATGTGTGTGCGTGCCCAAGATCCTGAGAGGAGAATGGAGGAGAAGGGATTGCAGTGTTGCCATCCCCCCTGGGGGGTGATTTCTCGCTTTCTGTCTCTCTGTCTCTCTCTGTCTGTCTGGCGAGCGCACGCGCCCTATAGCAAAAACTTCTCCAAAAAAAAGAAAAAAAAAAGAAAAGAAATATTAACACAAAGCCCATTTTATTAATAGTTTCTCTTTCTCATTATTAATTGTCATTTTCTTTTGTTATTTAGTTTATTTTAGGTTAATAACTAATTTTCATGATTTTAGGACACACAACTCTGTTTGCATATGAGAGTGTTTATTGAAATTTAATCCTCTAATTCTAGTGTTCTTTCGAAGGCATGAGTTGTCTTGAATTTTTGGAGGTATTAGAATTAAGATGATATTCGAAGCTTTATTGTAAAGAATATTTTTAGGCTATTGTCTAAAACATTAGTAAAATGTGGAACATGAACTTAGGGATCTTGGGAGAGTTGATGCAGCGTGCTTTCACCACCTTTTTCTCTTCCTGGGCAAGCTGCACGATTGCATTTTCATACGTCTCTTGCTCAATTAAGGGCCATGTGACTCACTTCAGGACAAAGGAATGTGAGCTCTGGTGACATAAGCCAACTGTAGTCTTGACACTTAGAATATGCTTGCATGATCTTTCATTTCTTTCTTCCAGTCCTAGAATATATTGTCCTTTATAAATTCCTTAGGGCACAGTGTTTCAGATCGTATAGCCATAAAATGAGACCAGTCCATGGTTTCAAATCTCTTTTTGGAGAACACTAAATAGAACATATGTTTACATGTTAAACTATTTTATATATTAAACTGTTGAGATCTTTATGTGGTTAAGTAGCTAGTATTATGTACCAGCAAATGATGTAATGGTTATGTTGCTGGACTCCCACATAGTCGACTATGGTTTGAGTCCTGGGCCCAGTGGCTTAAACTCATGCTGAGTCATGTGTATGCATGCCCAAAATCCCAAGAGGAGAATGGAGGAGAAGGGATTGCAGCATGACAAATAACCCTAGCAGGTGATTTCTTACTTTCTGTCTCTCTGTCTCTCACTTTCTGGCGAGTGCACGTGCCCTGTACCAAAAATCTCTCTAAAAAAGAATTAAACAGTATTAACACGATTAATGCAAAGACAAAATAAATATTTATTATTTTCTTGAACAATGTAAGTAATATATAAGTACTTATATTTTCTTTTCTTAAAATTTTTTAAAGAATTATTTTATTAACTTTATTTATTTTAATTTAACCAGAGAGGAGAAGAGAGAGAGAGAGAGAGAGAGAGAGAGAGAGAGAGAGAGAAAAGTGAGAAAGCAAGCCAACAGGTCCAGGACTTGAACTGTGGTTAGCCATGGGGAGCCCAACATCCTTAATCACCACATCACTTGTTGGCCCTTTTATTTTTAAATTAAAAAATATATATTTTATTAACTTTATTTATTTTAATTTGACCACAGAGGGACAGGGGGAGAGAGAGAAGTACCTATAGAAGTACCTATAATCCTTTCTTTTTTTTGTTTTGGAGAGGTTTTTCGCTATAGGGCGCGTGCACTTGCCAGACAGACAGAGAGAGACAGAGAGACAGAAAGCAGGAAATCACCCCCCAGGGGGGATGGTCATGCCGCAAACCCTTCTCCTCCATTCTCTTCTGGGGATCTTGGGCACTCACGCACATGCGCCCGGCGTGAATTTTAAGCCACTGGGTCCGGGATGCGAACCGCAGTCGACTACGTGGGAGTCCAGTGACATAGTCATTACGCTAACTGCTGGTTCCCTACAATCCCTTTTTTAAATGAGTGTGTGTGTTTGTGTGTGTGTGTGCGTGCACACACATGTGTGTGTGTACAAGCAGGACAGGGAAAGACAAAGAGAAAGGAGAGGTTGGTTTTCTTTGTTTTGCTTTTGAGATGGCCTCACTGCGTAGCCCAGGCAGGATTCAGACTCATAATCCTCCTGCCTCAGCCTCCTGAGTACCTGGGATTACAGTTCTGTGCCATCACACCCAGCAGAAATACCCATTTTTGCAAGTGGTCTCTCCATGTCATAATCCTTTTACTCTTGCCTCCCAGCTATCTAGACGCGCGGGTACATGCCACCATGTGTGACTGATCTCAGTTTTGGCTGGGAACCTAGCCTGGGCCTCCCACATGACCTTAGGCATTGTGCTTGTACCACTATGGCTGGACCTCAATATGTTATTCTTGTAACACCTTTCCCAAGATTCCCCTTGCCCTCTTTGCCTTTCGGTGTTTTGTGAAACTAGGTTTCACAAGTAAGTGAATTATGAAGGAATCATTTATTTGTCTTAAGGATCATCTCAGAATGTCTTGAGTCATCTCTACTCCCGTGAACAAAAGCAGTGCATCTGCATCAGTAGGTCCTGATACAAGAACACACTGATGTAAACTCTGGGCTTTCTGGAAGTGACTTGAAAGGTAGGTTGGAACTGAACATATGTAGTGTAGCACAGGCATAATGAGATGAGGAAACTGTGGGAGCAAAGGAGGGAAGAGCAAATTCTTTAAAGATTAAATGGACTATATTTCATTTACACATAGCTCCTGGACATCTTGGACAGAAAATTTAGAGAATAGATTATAGTCATTCCATGAAGGACTTTGCATATTTCAGTATAGGCTCAGAATTAATATTCCATGGGAACTTAGCAAGGTAGTGACATGATCAGAACTGCACTTGGGAGACCGGCAGGTGGTGCGGTGGTTAAAGGCACTAGATTCCCACGTGGCTGATAGTGGTTTGAGTCCTGGACCTGGTGGCTTGCTTTCTCACTTTGCCTTTCTCTCTCTCTCTCTCTGATCAAATTAAAAATAATAATAAAAATAGCAAATGGAGTTAAATAAATAATCATTAAAAAAAAGAACTGTACTTGGGGAGCAGCAGATGGCATAGTGGATAAGGTGCTGGACATTCCCACATGGCCAACTATGGTTTGAGTCCTGGACCTGGTGACTTCCTTTCTCACTCTCTCTTTCTCTCTCTCTGTCTCTCTCTGGTCAAATTAAAATGAATGAATGAATAAAATAAAATAAATAATTATAAAAAAAGAACTGTACTTGGGAAAATTAATTTATCAAAAAGGTGTAGAATTAATTGCAGAATGAGAGAGTAGAAACTGAAGAACAGGAGGGAGGATGCTATTGTAATTGTTCATGAAAAACTTAGTAAAAGAACTAGAAATTAAATATGAATCAGTGCAGCAATGTGGGGGTAAATGCATGGTATTAAGTACCAAGTGACTGCGGAAGGCATTAAATACAGTAATGTAAAAGGTTATTGAATTCTTGAGTCTAAAAAGGACAGAGATTAAGGTATTCATTAAAAAACATAAATATCTTAGAAATAAAGTATGTTATTTTTAAATAATACCAATTTCTATAAAGGTGAATTAAAGCTTGGATTCAATATAAGAATAATTTCTCAATATCTTCATGCTTCATATATTCAAAAATTACAATGATTATCACAAGAACAAAAAAATATATTGAGAATTCATATTTGAGTATTTTATTTATTGAGTAGTTTTATTTGTTTGCACTGTACTCTTTGCAATGGATAAATTATGAAAATGTCCTTGCTAACCTTATATCATATGGCAGAGACAATGCTATGATTTCAACAAGTCCAGTTTTATTATAGTCTTCCTGGGTACATAGGGAGTCTACATTTTTCAGCTGTGCTGGCAGTTAGTGTGGGTTATTTTTACTCTGTTCTGGCCTTCATAAATATTCCTCCATGATAATCCGAGTTCTTTGTTCCAATCATGGTGTCCTTGGAAGCCCTATGTTTATGATGGTAGCACTACAGATGGAGTGAAGCTGAAATGATGGGTCAATGCTTGGAAGAGAACCACCAACGACTGTTACCTGAGACCTCATTAGATTACAAGCAAGGTCTTCAAAAAGTACATAGAAAATGTATATTGTGGGACCAGCAGATGGCATCATGGTTACGCCACTTGACTCCTATGTAGTTGACTGCAGTTTGAATCTTGGACCCAGCAACTTAAAACTCACACTAGGCAAGTGTGCGTGTGTGCCCAAAATCCCAAGAGGAGAATGGAGGAGAAGGGATTGCAGTACGGCCATTCACCTGGGGATGATTTTTTTTATTTCTGTTCCTCTGTCTCTCTCTGTCTTTCCAGTGAGTGCACATGCCCTATAGCAAAAAATTTCTCTTAAAAAAAAAGAAAAAAAAAGAAAATATGTATTGTGATAAAATAATACATAAATTTCAATTTTTTTACACCAAATAACTTGTTCTTTAATTCCATTTTTTTACAAAGTTTTTAAAGTTCTGTTGTATCACAAACTTTAGAAAATGTCTAAGTTGGAAAGAGTTAATGATCTTTGCCACAACATGCAATCTAACTAATAAAAAGAAATGACTCCTTGAAGTGGGGATCTGCCAAGGGAAAAGTAAAAATATATAGCATTGATTTAGCAGTTAGACATCAGGAGGAGAGAAATTTGATATCAGAGATTTTTTGTAATAGCAAAAACATTTATTAAATCATTATCCTCAACAATAGAGAAAAAAGAATGTGTTTGTTGGATTAACTAGTCTAGAGTATGAGGCTACAAAACAACTTAGAATATGAAATCTTGTTAGAATGTGTTGACTTCTGGGACCAGTAGTTGGCGTAATGGCGATGTCACTAGACTCTCATGTAGTGGATTGCAGTTCGAGGCCCAGACCCAGTGGCTTAAACTCAGGCCAGGCGTGTATGTATGCATGCCCAAGATCTTGAGAGAAGAATGGAGAAGGGATTGTGGCATGGCCATCCCCCCCAGAGGGTGATTTCTCGCTTTCTGCCTCTCTCTGTTTTTCTAATGAGCGCATGCGCCCTATAGCAGAAACCTCTTCAAAAAAAAAAAAAAAAAAAAAATGTGTTGACTTCCATGGACCAGATGCAAACTGTATATGATAGGTTAACACCTGAACAAACCAGCCATCATGCAGTCAGAAATAAGGGGATACAAGCTCCATTGGGGTTTTAAAACCACTTCTGCTAACTCCAACAATGGGATATGGTAACCCAAATTCTGGAAAAGCAATTTAGATATAAGTTGTACAAGTTGAAAGAGAGAAAGAGAAAAGGAAAAATGGAGGAGATGTGGGGAGGGCAGGAAGGCAGAAGTTCAAATCATGGAGAGCATGGGAGCAAAGCAGCAAAAAAATAATGCTGATCTGAGAATGATGGTTGGCAAAGAACTTTAGGTATGGTTAGTGACAACCTCAATGACTAGAAATGGAACCTACTAAATGTGCAAAGAAATTTTATTACTCTTATATAAACTTCTGCATGCTGTAATGAAACATAGTGATTGAACATATTAAAAAAAATAAAATAAGCTGCAAATCTGCACTGAAAACACCTGACATTTGAAAGCTTTAGTCCCCTAGTCTACCATGAGCAGTAGACTTCAAAGTCAGTTCAAGTCCCAAGCATAGTGTGCTCCAAGGTCTTTACTTCAGACACTGCCAAGGAGAATCATGGACAAGACAGAGTTTCCCAGAGAATGGAGTGAGAAATCATGGCAAGCAATAGGAAAGAGAGTTCCTCCAAGAGAACGTATTCAGGGCTTACTCTATGTTGATGTTCATTTTAGTTGTTGCAACCCAATACATAGTCTTTCTGAGTTTAGGGGACCAGCAGATGGCAGAATGGTTACATCAGTGGACTTCTACATAGTTGACTATAATTGAGTCCCACACCTGGTGGCTTAAAACTCACGTTAGGCATGTGTGTGTGCGCATTGCATGCCCAAAATCCCAAGAGGAGAATGGAGGAGAAGGGACTGCAGCATGGCCCTCTTCCCTGGGGGGTGATTTCTCACTTCCTGTCTTTGTCTCTTTCTGGTGAGCACAGTTGCCCTATAGCAAAAATCTCTCTAAAAACAAAAACAAAACAAAAAACCCTGAGTTTAAATTATGGTACATTTTAACTTGATTTATTTATATTTGGAAAGGACAGGTCACTTCAAAACTGAATCAAAACCTACAGATTATTATTGCCTTTTTAAAAAATCATCTGTATTGGGGACCAGCAGGTGGCAGGACAAGGCGCTGGACACTCCCACATGGCCGACCAGGGTTCGAGTCCTGAATCTGGTGGCTTGCTTTCTCACTTCCTCTCTCTCTCTCACCCTCTCTCTCTCTCTGGTCAAATTAAAAAAATAAGTGAATGAATAAATAAAAAATAAAATGAATAATTATTTAAAAAAAATCATCTGTATTCTAAGAGTATTGTCTATTATTTATTACAAACCGTATGTTACTCTCTTTTATAATAATATGATATCTTGATACATAAACCCACATACAAATATATACTCAAATGCTTGTATATATTTCTCTAAGAATACAGCTGCACATATACTTGTACATGTTGAGAATTTAAAACTGTGTGTGTAAAATTATATAGTATATCTTTTTTGTAGATAGTAAAATTGAAATGTTTCACTGACATTCCATGAACAGTACTAAATATTAAGATATACTACTTTTGCCACCCCATATGACTTCTGGAAACAATATTGGTGGTTATATAAAGATGAGATGGGAGGTTCCCGATAAAATAAAGTATACAAATATTTATACGATACCATTATATACTGGATACTTTGCTTTGTATTAAATATTTCTCTTAAAAATTACTTAATTTTATTTATTTTTTATTCTTCTTCTTCTTATTTTAATTCACCATAGAGACAGAAAGAGAGAAAGCAAGGCACCAGATCCAAACTTGAACTGGAATCCAGTGCCCCAACCACCATGTCACCTGCGAGCCCATGTTAAATATTTTTACTCAAAATAGCTAAATGTTAGTACTACTAATTACATTTTAATGAACAAATGGAGACAACTATGACTATCTTTGTCTTTGCACAATTAAGTAATAAATTGTAAAAACGAAAAGATACCTAATTGATCCAGTGTAAAGAAGACATAAGGAAAAAATTACCTTCAGGAAAGTCAGATTATTCAAAGTGAATATAGAATTTATTTTAAAGTTTATTTTACAAGAAAGAGTTGAAACTAACACATTTTTTCTCCTCATTAGCAACTTTTTGTCATCTAAAATTTAGATCAAAATATATCACATGAGCTATTAACACGTTTGTTTTTGAAATAAACTTATCTTTCAAGCATAATAAAAAGTGTGATTTAATATATAGCATTTCATTTTGTTTGGATAGGTGTTGAGGCATATAACTGATTGTATTGTAGTAGTTTTTTAAACCCTGCAATTACCAATCCCAAATCTAAATGTTAGAAAATGTTTAAGGGATTCTTTACAGATGATGACAAATTCTGTGAATAATTTTATAATTTATTGGTATGAATTCTTTGAAATATTCTCTGCTGAAACATTATTTTTAGTAAATTATTGATGTGTGCCTTTAGTGAAATGATTATTGTATATTTAATTCAAACATCAGCTACTTTAAAACAAATTGCTTTAAAATATTGCCTCAACCACTGATTGAAGCCAACTGAGTTTTTTCTATTCAAGAGTCTAAAGTGAGACACATCAAATATAACTACTTGGTAAAATAGTATTTTTATAAAAGATTTGTGTATCTACCTAAAACAGAGGTCAACAATATAAATATAAGATTATAAAGAGATATTGATTTAGAGAGATTATACATATGATCATTTTATTAATATTTTAAAAATATTACAGTATAAAAAACAGACAAAGTCTTTGTTGTTTTTAAAATATTTTAATGAGAAAATAATACATTCTTTTTTTTTTTTAAGGTTTTTGCCACAGGTATGTGTGCTTGCTGGAGAGACAGAGGCAGACAGTGAAAGTGAAAAATTACCCCCCAGAGAGAATGGCACACCCCAACCCCTTCTCCTCCATTCTCCTCCTGGGATTTGGGGCATGCACGCACACATGCCTGGTATTATTTTTAAGCTGACAGGTCCAGGATTTGAATTGCAGTCAGCCATGTGGGAGTTCAGCATCTATCACTATGCCACTTGCTGGCCCCAATACATTCCTTTTTAAAACATTTACTTTTTCTTTCTTCCTCCCTCCCTCCCTCCCTCCCTCCCTCCCTCCCTCTCTCTCTCTCTCTCTTTCTTTCTTTCTTTCTTTTTCTTTCTTCTCTTTCTTTCTTTCTCTTTTTCTTTATCTCTCTCTCTCTCTCTCTCTCTCTCTCTCTCTCTCTCTCTCTCTTTCTTCCTTTCTTCCTTTCTTTCTCTTTCTTTCTCTTTCTTTCTCTTTCTTTTTCTTCCTTTCTTTGAGAGAGATTTTTGCTATAGAGTACATGTACTCGCTAAAGAGACAGAGAAAGACAGAGAAACAGAAAGCAAGACATCACCCACCAGGAGGAGTGGTCATGCTGCAATCCCTTCTCCTCCATTCTCCTCTCAGGATTTTGGGCACGCATGCACATGAGCCCAACATGAATTTTAAGTCACTTGGTCCAGGATTTGAACTATGGCTGACTACATGGGAGTTCACTGATGTAACCATTATGCTATCTGCTGGTTCTACTTATTTCTTTTATGAGTGAGAGATACAGAGAGAGTGAGAGAAAGATGGAGACAAAGATCCACAACAGAATCTTCACACTTTAATCTACCCCCAGTTTCAGCCAGTCCCAAATGATAAGCATTTGTATACCTAGCCTGTTCAGGAAGACATTGAGTTGAAAACTGAGAGCATTACCATGTGTATCAGTCTCACAGAATGTCAGGCTACTGCTACCCCACAATCATGCCCTGTGCATTTGTATCGCACTTCTGTGCCTTTGGTGTAGCTCATCAGAGCTCTCCTAGGTTTATCTTCACTGGACTTTTCCGGTCTTGTGATGTAGGCAGTGGCAACTGCACCATACTACTGCTTTGCATCTGATGATGGAGACAAAGATCCACAACAGAATCTTCACACTTTAATCTACCCCCAGTTTCAGCCAGTCCCAAATGATAAGCATTTGTATACCTAGCCTGTTCAGGAAGACATTGAGTTGAAAACTGAGAGCATTACCATGTGTATCAGTCTCACAGAATGTCAGGCTACTGCTACCCCACAATCATGCCCTGTGCATTTGTATCGCACTTCTGTGCCTTTGGTGTAGCTCATCAGAGCTCTCCTAGGTTTATCTTCACTGGAGATAGACATACAAAAAAAGCAAGTGATTATATTATTAAGTAGTGAAGACAGTAAAATTGTCTATGCCCTCCTTTCCCCAAATCCAAGGACCTGAGAGTGAAAAAATAGTAGATTTGGGTTCATTGTAAGTAAGTATTTTCCTCTGTAGATATGTGCAAACAATGAAATAGACTGCCTTTGAATTAATAATTGGATTTTTATGAGACAAGATTAATGTAGAATGATTAATGGATTATAAGAAATATGTGATTAAATTATAATTATTTTTTTTTTGCTTGGAGAGGAGTAGTGATGTATTTTTACAATTATTTTGCCTTGGTTCTTGATTTAATTTGTAGACATTCTTAGCATATTTTAGAATTGAAGAATATTTGGAATATGTCATGTTACCCAAGTATAAATCAAATTTTGACATACTTTTTTTATTTCGAAACCTTATGAACTCTGTATATAAAGTCTATATGTGTATTGTCAAACTCCCATCTTCTAATATAGCATCTGACATGTGATATGCATTACATGATTATTAATGAAATAAATTATTTAAAATACCGCATTACCTGGGAGAGCTAGGTGATGTGGTGGTTAAGGCATCTGGATCCCACATGGTCAACTGTGCACTTAGAGACCCAGACTCAGTGCCTTGGAAAACAGGTCAGCAGGGCTAGCAGGTAGCATAATGGTTAAGCACTGGATTCCCATATGGTCAAACATGCTCTAACCCAGTGGCCTGAAGCTCACACTGGACATGTGTGTATGTGTATCCAAAATCCCAAGAGGAGAATGGAGGAGAAGGGATTGCAGTGTGGCCATCCCCCCATGAGGTGGGGTGATTTCTTACTTTCTCTCTCTCTCTGTCTCTCTGACAAGTGTACCTGCCCTATAGCAAAGATATCTCTCTCTCTCTGAAAAACAACAATGACAAAAAAAACAGGCCAGCTACCACGTGCATAAAAATGTGTGCCTAAAATCCTGAGAGGACAATGAAGGAAAAGGGATTGGCCCTTATAGCAAATAAAAAAATAAAAAAAAGGAAAGAAAACTATAAAACTGCATAATTGGTCCACAGTATATATGTCAATCTTTTTGTTATAGGGTGCATGTGCTTGTCAGAGAAAATCAGACAGACAGAGAGAGGGAAAGTGAGAAATCACCTCCCAGGGGGATAACCACTCCACAATCCCTTCTCCTCCACTCTCCTCTTGGGATTTTGGGCATGTAAATGTGCCCAATATGATTTTCAAGCTTCCATTTCCAGGACTCAAACCATGGTCAACTATGTGGGAATCCATGTGCTTTAGTCATCATGCCACCCCCTGGTCCACACGGTGTTATTTTTTAAAGTGAATTTATTTTATTCATGTCAGCAGTGTGTGGAAGAGAGAGTGATGCATGTTGAAGTGTTTCATTATGACACAATCTCCTTTCTTAAACTCCCCAGCTCATCGGGATCCTGGTCACACTTGTACATGCGCAGTGAGTTTTCAAGCCCACCTGTCAGTCGGAAACTCACAGTTGGCTGGGTAACTTCCAGCACTGCAGTTCAGTATCATATTGGACATGCCCGGACTTACATTAAGCATTAATTGAAATATCTCGAAATTATGATTGTGGTTATAATTTCTCTATTTGTTATCAAGTAATTTCTAGATAGCTTTTCTCTCATAAATATTCAAGTTTTGAAAATCAGTTCGCTGAAGATATTAAAGGGAGAAGACTAGATGGAACTTCAATTATCTTAAAACATAATAGAGAATGTTTTGTAAAGACTGTAAGTAATTAAGCTTTGAATGGAGTAATGTTCAATCTCCGTTGAAATTAGTGGCTGGTAGTGGTAAGCATGTTCAAATGTAAAACTTCTAAAACATTCCATATAAAATTTATTTCTTTTATATAAGTACTAGGTAATTTAGAGGAAGATTAATTTGTGGAAATACGTGTGATAAATTAAAGAAATTTCTGTCTCCTTTTTATCCATCCTTTTTTCTCTGAATGAAAAAAGGCAATATTAAAAAACAGAAGCTTCTGTGCAAATAGTGAAGTAGAGACCTTCCCTCTAGGAACAGTTTAATAGAATAATGCTATATAAATATCATATTTTTTGTCTTATCTCTCTTCTTCTTCATGCTAGGTGATGCAGATTGCACAAATTAACATTTTAAGCCACTGATATATATGTAATAATATAACAGTAAAAAATTTCAAGAATCCCAAGGAAATTTTGAAAAATGCTATACTCACACACACATGCATATGCAAACACACAGAGTGTTGACTCTAGTTAAATTCAAGGTTAGTGGAACCAGCAGGTAGCATAATGGCTACATCACTGGATTCCCATGTAGTTGACTGTGGTTCGAGTCCCGGAACCAGTGTATAAAACTCATGTTGCGTGCATGTGCATGCATGCCTAAGATCCTAAGAAGAGAATGGAGGAAAAGGGATTGTGGTGTGGCCATCCCCCCTGGGGGTGATTTATCACTTTCTGTCTCTCTGTCACCCTTTCCCCTTCTGGCGAGCACATGAGCCCTATAGCAAAAAAAAGAAAAAGAAAAAAACCTTTCCAAAAAAAAAATCTGGATTAGTTAATAAAATATACCTAAAGCTATAGTAATCTGATACTTTTAACTATGAGTTATTTAAAATATGTGTATCAAAATTATAATTGATTATAGAAAATGACTTCAAACAAACACAAAATTATGATCATATTAACATGATAACTACTTTACAGGAATCATTTCTATTATACAGTCACGCAGTTTCACAAATAATCATTGTCGAGCTGTTTTTTTAATTTGCATGAAATGTTTATATACATGATCCTGAACTTTACCTACACACATTTATGTTATATAATACATTATAAATAGTGTGTAATTAGAGATATTTTTTTATTTCTTAATCTACACGCACTCTTAGGTGTTCTATATGGTGTTTAATTGAGAATGCTTTTGGAAAACATACAAGTTTGTAATGTCCTGAGATTTTAAATATAGCCTTTGACCTGGTGGCATTTTCATTCTAGTTTCCTAAAATTGAATCCTGGAAGCAAAGCCACAATTCATGTTATACCAATGGGCAGTGGAATGCTGTAGGCAATAACGGCTAGCATTGTTTCAGAAGCCTTGCAATAAATATGAGAAACTGTACATAGTGAAAAAATGGCTAATTCTAAATACGCACGACACTCACTGGGTATATATTAATACTTCACTTCACATCTTAGACATCTCCTCAACCGAGTTTGTAATTCTCAAAAAAAGTTAAAATGAATACTTCACAGGACCAGCCATTGGCATGGAGGTTAAGGTGGTTGGATCCCACATGGCCAACTATGTGGTCGAGTCCTGGACCTGGTGGAGTGAAAAACATGCTAAAAACATGTGCCCATGAGCCCAAAATCCAAGCAGGAAAATGAAGGAGAAGGGATTGTTGCATGGCCTCCCCCACTTCCCTGCCCAAAGGGTGATTTCTCACTTTCTCTTTCTCTCTCTCTCTTGAACTCACAACATACTCTCTAGAAAAACAAAAACAAACAAACAAAAATCACTTAACAGACAAAAGAATGTAAAGTTCTCTGCTGAAAATTATGTAAACGATAATATCCTTTATTTAATTTTTACATATGACATGTATATGCTAAAAAACCATATTGTACACTGTAGAGATATAGTGATGAAATGAAAATTTAAAAAGTTAAGAGAATCTTCATATATATTTCCAAATATCTAATTATTTACTGATTTTTCATATCATTATTTGAATGATATCTACAAAGATGACTTAAAATGGAGAATATAATACAACCATAAAACCAATATAGGGTCAGCAGGTGGTATGGTAGTTGAGGCGCTGGATTCCTCCCACTTGCCTGACTGTGGTTCAAGTCTCAGATCTGGTGGCATGAAAATTACCTCAGGCATGTGTGCAGGCAAACTCAAAATGCCAGAAGAGAAATAAAGGATTGAATGTTTTCTTCCACCATAACCTCCAATATATTCTTTGGTTCTCTTTCTTTGTTTTGACTTTGAAGAAGGGAACACCGCTAAGACAGGAGTGCAACTACATACACAGAAGGGGGCAAAGGCTATCCAAGACACTGGCAAATTCTTGTAACTTTGCTCTAAAGAAGAGATGCTTCTTTGAACTATATTTAAAACTGTGATTTAATGAATGCGTCGTTGCCTACAACTACCCCAAGACAGTCCCTGAAAATGTCATGCTTCCTTACAGGTCGCTGTCTGTAAATCTGAACACACTTTCTGTTTCTCAGCAGCTCCCAGCTCTGTGAAATAGTTTCAAATTGTGCTTCAGTTTCTCTTTGAAGCATTTTTTTTTTTCCTTTTTGCCTAGCCTGCTTCTTTTAAAGTCTCTCCTTGAGCTTTTTAAAAGATGAAAGGATCCATGAAAGTCAATTATTTTCAGAAGAACAAAATGCAAAAACAATAATAGGAACTGAGAAATTGGGTGAGAAATACCTGTGTCCAGCTTAAAATAGGTCAAAACATTTGAGATTTCTTAATGTCAATTGTTCAAAATGAGTTTAATAACATGTAGCTTTTTAGTCTGCATGCATATAGAAGTCTATTGATGTTGCTGCATTGCAGTGGGAAAAAAAAAAATCCCCAAACAATATAGTCGGTATATATCCACATCATTATCTGTTAGGTAATGCAGGTTTATTACTTCATTTCACTTTAAAGGACTTCTCCTCAAAAAAGTGTAATGTCACACAATAGTATTTCAAAACTATCTTCTCTATGTGACCAAGTGATTTAGAAATACAAGGAAAGAGTGGCTGGCATATGTTATGATCATAAAAAAATGAACTGGCAAAGAGTTCTTAGACTTGACACCAAAAGCATGATTCAAAAATGTGAAAATTAGAATTAATTTACTTTTTTTCCCCTAGAAAATGAATCAGTTTATAATGGTCTACATAATGAATGGGATTTCCTCTAGATAATCAAAGTTTAAATTATTTTTCCCACCCCTCTTCAATCACCTTTTTGAAAATTACATTTAATCACTGTACATCTTTACAGCATACAAAATGGTTTTTCCCATACAGATTTTAAGACATTGTTGTTCAATTTCCACAAAACAATTCAAAGACTGGTCTAAATACAAAATCATACTGAATGTATCAGTCTTCAAAGAAAAAGTCAACAATGTATTGCCAGAATCTTAGATGATTTTCTTAGACCTATTATCTGATTAAAAAATAAAGAAAAATAAACTGTGCCACAACTTTAAATAGTGACAGCTAGTTAAGTAAGACTACTAATTTTCAATCAATATACCCATGAAAACAAAATAATAGACAGACATTTTTTAAACAATGAAAAACCATGGACACTGGTCAAGGATTTGCTAAGTCTTGAAGAAATTGTCACCAATCACAATAGAGACAGAAACTTAAAACATGAAAAGAGTTAAGGAGATGATGTCAAATTTCCACCTAAGCCTGGGTGAGGGAGGGGAGAGGAACACCTTCTCAGACTAAAAAGAGGAAGTTTCTATTTCTCTTTCTACCCAAAGCACATGCATACCCTTATGGGAGTGGATTTCTGGTTTTGTTTCTTGTTTGTTTGTTTGATGCTTGGACATTGTCATTAAAAAATCCCCTCAGTGTTTCGGAGGGGATTAAAGATGTAGAGAGAGACCACTGCTCTAAACTGTTTATAAGGGATTTAGAGGAGAAGCAGGTTTACAAGGATTACAAACCAATATGCTCAGCCCCAGCTAGATGCTAATTGAGTATTTTTTTTTTTTTTTGAGGGGGGGGGATAGCTACTTGTTCTGTGTGGCTTTTCCAATGACCTGAGTGTGGAGCAATGGGTCCCCAGTTGGTGGGAAATGACAAGATGGAAATTCATTGAGAAGTTGATGACAGGTCTACCTTGCAACTGGGCATTTTCTTACAAATGCTTATCTGTAGTGATTTCATTTAGGTTTGCAGCAACCTATTTTATGACCAAGGCCCTTACATAATTATGCAATGGAAACATACTTGAAATTGTTTAAATGGCTATATTTAGGTAGGTAAGATTTGCTGAAGCATTTAGTGTACTTTTGAAAAGTCCACATTCATTTGGATTATCTTTGAAATGTGTTTTTGAAATTGGAGTGGGCTGTTCCCAGTTCATTACTGAGAAAGAGGAAGGTTCTCCGTAATCCTAAAAGCAATCATGCTTTTTAGAAGGCAGGCATTAATTGTTTATGAAGATTATTAAATCCTATCCTGTGATTGTTTAGGAAATAAGTGGCAAAACTTGTGGCTATTGCCTTAAAATACAAGGAAAGTTAAACAAACAAAACCGAAAACTCAAACAAACAAGGAATGTTGAATGTCTTAATTCATTGGCTCTCAGCAAAATTAAAAAAAAGAAGAAAAAATAGATTATGTTACCTGGATAGAGAACTGGATAGAGAAGGAGGAGGAAGAATTGGAATAATGAAGTGGTAGAGCCTAATATGACATAGAGAAGGCATCTAGCCAGGGGGCTCAAGTTCAATGCCTACCTGTCTGAGTGAAGGACTAGCATGTGCCCCAGAGGGAACAGCTTCTTGTTCCACTCATAGATGTGGGCCCAATGCTGACAAATTGCCAGAATTTTCAAGAGAAGACTGAATTGAAGATTTTAATATAGGGACCAGCAGGTGGTGTGCTGGTTAAAGCATTGGACTTTTACATATCCAACTGCAATTTGAGTCCTAGACGTGACAGCTTGCTTTCTCACTCGGCTCCTTCATCTCTCTTGGATCAAATTAAAATCATCGTCATCATCATCATCATGATAATAAAATTAAGTAATTCCTCAAAAAGATTTTAATATAAACTTTCCCAGTTTAAAAATGCTTACTTCAATAAAACAAATACCATGTGCAAAAAGATTTGAGTTGTTTTTGTACTACATCTTGTCCAATCCCATTATCTTACAGAGGAGGAAAAACCATTAAGGCTTTGTATATTCAAATAAATATAGTCAGCTCAGAGCTCCTTGTTTTCAAGGCATTCATCGTCCAGTGGGGAGTAGGGCAGGAGACAGGGGTGTGACAGAGAGGACATTGCGATGATATAAGAATGGAGGAGAAGTGGTTTCATTTTGCCTGTGGATCGGGAAGGTCTTCCATCCAGAAGGAATTCTTAGCTGAGCCTTGACAGAGTAGGAGGCATTGACCAGTGGAAGGTGATGTTTCAGCAAAGACCCAGAAATGTCAAAGGCTGGAGAATGGTATGAGACTGTAACATTGAAGCGACATGCAGAACCTAAAAGGTCACAGGTTGAACACAAAATAGACTCCAAACAACTGGTAGATTTTGTATGGCTAAAATAGTAGCCTCCTACCTCGAGATATATTTTCACTGTAGTGAAGGGAAAAGATGAGTTAAGTGTCTGAGAATCTGAAAGTGAGTCTTAGCCAAGACAAGGGAAAAAGTGATATGTCAGGTGATTAAGTATGGTTTGGGCTTTCATTTTTCCCTAATTGCTCTGAAATGAGCATTGTAAACTCTGTCATCATAATCCCTGAAAGGCTCCCTGATTCTTCCATGGAAATGGCTCATTCTGATTTCAACAGCTCTCAGTGTTCTGAGTGGATGGATCTTCACTTTTCAATAATCAACTTGATTTTCCTTCAGTAACTTTGGCATTCATTGCACCTGACTGGGAGTGTTTACTTTTTCTGCCCTGATGCCTTAGAATTTTTTAGAAAGGAAAGACGAAAAAAGAATTCAGATTGTTTTTTTCCCATACTGTCAGTTTGGTTTTCTGTTCCTATTGTTACTCCAAGAGGGACCACCAGATTTGGACAGGAATAAAAGTTGTCTCATCTCCTCCCAAGGTTGATGGTTACCTGGATGTTCCATGACTTTCTGGAAGTTTTGAGGCCTCACTAAGTTCAGTATTTACTTGGCACTCTGAAAAACTTCTAGGGTCCAGGGTTTGGCTCTGCCTTCTTGAAACTTATAGTCTTGGGAAGAGACAACCATAAGTGGTCAAAATCAGTCTAGACCAACATCCAGAAAGGTAAGAAGAAAACCACAAGACTTCCCAAGACTACAAAACCACCAATGCTAGATGCCAAGGAAAGCAAGGACTTAATGAAGGAAAAGGGAATGATGTACTATTATATATCCAAGAGCTGAAAGGCTGAAGGGAGTTAGAACAGCCAAAGTATGGACATTCCAATGAGGAATGTCCAGGGGTAATTAGAGATTAGGAGAAAGATTGTCTCAACAGATGGAAATTTCCTGCAGAAAGAAAGAGTTGAATGAGTACTAAAATGTCATGGAAGAACATGCAGGAGCCAGTAGGACCATTGGTAAAGCAAGAGGAGGTGAAGGTTTATACCGGTTCTGACAGGTTCTGCACAGTTCAGATTGATTTATATGAGGGCAGATGAGATCAGAGTGGTTTATACGAGATATAGCCAGTTTTGACCAACTCTGACTGTATTATATAAGTAGTGACCAGTTCAGACCAGTTGATAATGATTCATATCAGTTCTGGCCTGTTCCTGTCAATTTTGGCAAGTTCTGATAGGTTCATACCAGTTCAGTATTGACAAGACTATACCAGTTATGACCAGTTCAGCCTAGTTTATACTGGTGTATACTAGTTCTGACCAGTTTATACATGTTCTGACTGGTTCGTGCCAGTTTGGACCAGTTTATACCAATTCTGACTGATTTATGCCAAATCTGAGAGATTTATACTTTTCTGACTGGCCTATATCAGCTCAGACCAATTCAGACTGGTTCTAGTGGGTTCATAACAATTTATACTGGGTCTGGCCAGTTTACACCAGTTATGACTGGTTTATATTGGTTCTGACAGGTCATACTTGTTCTACATGGTTCCAGTTGAATATACTGGTTTACAGTGGTTTTGACTGGTATACTGGCTCTGGCTGGTTCTGGCTGGATCATACTGGTTTGTGCCATTGGTTTGGGCTGGTTTACACCGAATCAGACTGGTTTGTACCAGTTCTGATCTGTTCAGACAGACCAGTTTTAACTGGTTCTGATCAGTCTATACTTGTTTTTATCAGTCTGTGCCAGTTGTGACTGTTTCAGACTGGTTTATAGTTTTATAATAGTTCTGGAGGGTTCAGGTTAGTTCTGGATAGTTCTTACTAGCTTATTCTAATTGTGACCAGTTCAGATCAGTTTATACCAGTTATGACTGGGTCTGTTTGGTTTTAACTGGTCCTGACTGGTTTATATTGTTTCTGACTGGTTTGTACCAGTTTAGAACTTTTTATATTGGTTCTGCCTGTCTTTACTAGTTTTGACTGGATCAGAACAGTTTATACTAGTTTTTCCTGGTTCTGACCAGTTTATACCTGTTCTGGCCAGTTTATACTGCTTCAGACCAATTCTAACCAGTTCATATTGGTTTTGATAAGTTCCTACTAGTTTCTACCAGTTCTGACGGTTTAGACTATGGTTCTGACCAGTTTAGACTCATTTTGGCCCATCATACCAGTTCTGGCTGGTTTGGTTATGACCATTTTATACCAATTCTAGTTGGTTCTGGCTATTTGTGATTGATTCTGTACTTTCTATACCATTTCTGACTAGTTCCAGCTGATTTTAGTCAGTTTATGCTGGCTCTGTTTTATACCAGTTCTAGCCAGGTTATACTAGTTCTGAATGGTTTATGCTGGTTCAGACTGGTTTATATCACTTTGGACTGGTTATGACAAGTTGATACTGCTTCAGACCAGTTTCTACCAGTTCTGACCAGTTTATACTTGTTTAAACCATGGTTCTGACCTATTTTTACCCATTCTGGCTGGTTTATACCAGTTCTAGCTGGCTTATACCTGTTTTGATCGGTTTATACCAGTTTTGTCTGTTTCTGATCCGTTCTGTCCTGTTTATTCAATTTCTGACCAGTTCTGACTGGTTCTGGCTGGCTTATGCCAGTTCTTACTGGGTTATACCATTTTGGGCCAGTTTATGCTGTTCTTAACCACCAGTTTATTCTGGTTCTTGCCTATTCTGACCAGTTAATGCCAGTTCTGACTGGTTCCAGTCAGTTTATAGCTGTTCTAACTGGTTCTGGCCAGTTTATACCAGTTCTGACCAGTTTATATGGTTCTGTCTGGTTCTGGTGAGGAAGAATGAATACATGAGAATATACAAAACATATTTAAAAATAATTATAAAACACATTTTACATTAGCTGTTAAAAATATACTATAAAATTATAAAACATAAGATATGATTGGAGTGAGTGAAATAATATAGACAGCAGTCTAATAGTACCAGTTAGGTTTTACTTAACATTTAATAACTGCTAGGTACTATGCTTAGTGTTTTACACAAATGAACTTTTTTAATGTATATAACAATTCTTTGATGTATGCCTTGTAGTAATTTTATGTTGCTGCCCTGACAAACCACCTCAAATTCAGTGGTGACTTGGAACAGTACAAATGTACTGTTTTCATAATTTCTGTAGGTGGTAAAACCAAAAAGGCTTTTGCCACCTAAAATAAAGGAATCTCAGGGTGTGTTCCTTTCTGGAAGTTCTGGGGAAGAATCTGCCTCTAAGCTATTAAGGAGGTTAGTTGAATTAACTTTCTTGTTATTGCAGGTTTCAGGTCACCTTTTCCTGGCTGGCTGTCAGCCAGGTGTCACTCTCTGCTCGTTATGATTTCTCATCTCCCTTAAGATGTGCCTGCCCCTTTCCCCATCTTCACAGTCAGCAACTATGGGGTGAATTCTTGTTACACATGATAATTATCATTATAAAACAAGGTGCAGAGGGTCAGCCAAATACATTGGTATTTAGGCACCTGGATTCCACATGGCTAACTTTGTCATTTGGATCCTGGACTCCTGGACCAGGTGGCTTAAAATACATAGTGTGTGTGTGTGTGTGTGTGTGTGTGTGTGTGTGTGTATGCATGCACAAAATCCTGGAAGCAGAATGGAGGAGATGGGATTCTGGTGTGGACCTTCCCCCCAGGGGCTCATTTCTGTCTTTCCTTCTCTCTCTCTATGTACGTTTCTGACAAGTATGCTCCCTATAGCAAAAACTGAAAACAAACAAACATAGAAAATGTGGTACTGAGCTGCAAATCTTAGCATTATACCAAATGTTATAGACAACTGAAACAATACCACAGACCAGGAAAGGCATAGTTCCCTCTGGCACGCCCCTCACCAACACTAATCCCAGAGGTATTAAATGGTCAAATGTGAAATAACATTTGGAAATACCAGAGGAAATTGTTAGTGAGTTTCTATCTCATCTTGGAATAATAAATGTACAAATAGCTAAGAGAAAAAAATACACAGAGAAAACATTACTTTGTCTACCTCAAATATATGTTATATTTCTGAATTGATAATAAAGGTTGAAAAACTCTTCAGAAAATTAAATTCTTAAGTGAGATCTCTTAGTAAAATAAGAACATAAAGACATTGTCTTTCTTCTGACATAAAACCCTTCCAAATGTTTATATTAAATTTTATACTTAAAAGAGAAATTTTAATAATATCCTCTTTTAAAATCAAGCATCAGAAAATACTGCCTTTCATCACTGCATATATTTTGCATTGTATGAGAAGGGAGTCCTAGAAAGCACAGAAAACATAAAAAAGAAAACAAAACAAAACAAAAGAAAGAAAAAGAAAATAATACAGAAGCCAGAATAAAACAAAATTGTCATGATTTGCTAGCAAGATTATATTTTGTATACGACAGTGAAAATAATATATGATAAATTATTATAAAATGAAAGATGATTTTATAAATTTTCTGGATAAACAAAAATTAATGACAATATATCAGTTTTACTTCTAAACATCAGTATAAACTATAATTTAAAAAAAAACTACAAATGAATAAAGAAGATTTATCTATTGTCTGTATATTTAATTAAACTGAAACTCAGGGGGCAGTAAGGAATGCACTCCCCAATGACCAAGTTGACTGCAATTTAACTAAACTTGTGCAAAGTTTTGTCCTTCCTCTAGGCTCTTGATTTCCCTTACTTAGAGCACTTAATTTAGAAAATATCTGTAAAATTTTTCTTTGTCCCTTTGAGATGTAAATTTTCTTAAAAGCCTCTTACTTTATAACCCAGGAATGTTACTTTCTCCAGGACCTGGGGGCCATCCCTTTGAAATGCAATCATTAAGGAAGGATAGTGCTGCATTCTCTCCCAGCTCCTGTGGGACAGTAGGATCCTAACTTATTCAAGAGCCATGCTCCATATTGTAAAATTATCTACTGTCCTGAAGACCAAAGAAAGGTTACCTTTCCTTTGAGTAAGCCAATTAGCAAAAACAGGTAGTTTAAGATAAATGAAAACTATAGATTAAATAGTAATCTAAATTAATCCTAGTATGATAGCGAAGGGAAAGTTTCGGTGCCATAATTTCTCCCTCCATTGGTGTTGGACTTAAATCAGTTGAAATGTGTTTCTGTATCACAATTTAAGCTTCAGTAAAAGTTTGCTTAATTGAAAAAAAAAATTCCTATCTCAGTTCTTAAAAAGCTTAACAGTGTTGAGCGCAGACTGAGTTCTGGTCTCTCTTCCTTGCATGTTTGGCTTTGTCTGTTGCTCCCTTTGTCTTGACACCACATGCACACTGAAGAAGGAAGAGAACCCAGAACTTGTAGAGAGGTTGGGCAAAGGAAGTTACAGTGAAAGAACAGGCTCATAATTCAGATCTCCAAGACATGAAATCATTCTTGATCTAGGAAAAGGGAAAATCCATGTACTGAAAATGAGATTTAAACTGAAAACTAAACTCTAATGAGTCCATTACTTTTTAATTATTTTATTCATTAATATGGGTGGGGTGGGTGAAGGGATAATAAGAAAGCAAGCTGCCAGACCCAGGACTCGGACTGTGGTCAGCCATTTGGGAGTTCAGCGCCCTAACTACCACACCATCTGCTGGCTCCTGAACCAATTATTTTAATACCTGAAAATGATATAAAATTTATTTCTGAGAAAAACTTACTGAGACAAAATTTGTTTCTGCATTGAAAGTATAAGTGATGGGTGGCCTCTGAGAAATCGTTCAAAGAGAAAAACAAAAGAGAAGATTAAACAGGTCAAGGGTAGTGGATAGATAAACATATAGTTGATTCTTGATTATACTCTTCTAAGTTTGGTACATTTAATCATTTATTTTAAATACTTTTTGGAAGGTATACCTCTTACAGTAATCACATAGGCATTAGAGTACCTAAAGTCACTAGCAAAAGCTGGGCAGGATTTATTGAAGAAAAAATAAAGCAAAATAAATTTTGAAAAACATATAGTATAATTCATTAGTAGAATATAAAATATGTATCTGCAAATGCATCTTAAATTTTTGAAATTAAAATTAAAATACTTGTGCTTCTTCCTTTTAAAATTGTTATCCCAAAAAAATAATCTGAGTGGATTAAAGGACTAAATGTAAACAGCAAAATTTATGAGATTAAATACAGAAAAACATTTTAGTCATATCAAGTTAGGGAAGAATTTTTAATAAAAGACATAAAAACTACAAATTCATGACCAGCAGATGGTGTGATTACGTTGCTGGACTCCCACATAGTTGACAATGGTTTGAGTCTCAGACCAGCCAGTTTAAATCTCACTCTGGACATGTGTACGTGTGTGCCCAAGTTCCCAAGAGGAGAATGGAAGAGAAGGGATTGTGGCATGGCCATTCCCCCCCGGGGGGATGATTTCTTGCTTTCTGTCTCTCTGTCTCTCCAGTGAATGCACACATGCTATAGCAAAAATCTCTCTTAAACAAAACAAAACAAAAACTACTAATCCTATAGCATAAACAGTAAAAATGGCAAAGTTGTCTATATAAAAAATTAAAATATTCACTCAAGACAAAATATGAACAAGATGGAATGAATACCAAGGACAATGATCACACAATTTTCATATATGTCTGTTACCAACTTTCTCATACCTACCGTGTTTGTGCCTGATTTTATGCATCAAAGAATTCTTACTCTTACTCCTAGGTAAAATCAGAATTTCTACTTGTGCACCTGATTTCATCCTCTTATTTCTACTGAAGAACTTTGCTCTAGTAATTCTTCCCTGACTCCCTTATTCATTTATATTTTTGTTCTCTACTGGAATATTTTATTATAATTAGCTTACTGTATGCTGTATTTCTGCTATTCTAATTATAATACAAAGTATAACGTTTCTCTTGACCCCATTTTCTCTACCTGCTATTTTCACAGTGTTTTGCTTCTATGTTGAATGACCTTTTTCTTGAGTGACTTTTCTACCCTCATCCACTTTCCCACATTCTCTCTTAAACCTCATTCGCTAAGACTTGCTGCACAGATGCTATGCTCATGACTTTGTTCTTAAATCACCATCACAGTGATCTAGCAATAGCATTTGTCACTGTGGTTGTGAGCTTCTCCTTCATTCACATTCTTCAACCTTTCCTGATGTTCCTCATATTTCAATCTTCAGCTTTTTTTAAACAATATTTCAGATTTTAAAAAAATTTTGAAAATGTAAATCCCTTCTCCATTTCTCCTATCTGTTGGGATTTTTGGACATGCATATACATGTTCCAGGTATGTTTCTCAAACCTCTGGGCCCAGGATTCAAACTGCATAATTGGCCATGTGGGATTCAGCTTCCTTATTTTATTTATTTATTTATTTTTGAGAGTTATTTTGCTACAGGGCACATGTGCTCACCAGAGAGACAGAGAGACAGAAAGCGAGAAATGACCCCCCAGAGGGGTTGGCCACACTGCAATCCCTTCTCTTCCATTCTGCTCTTGGGATCTTGGGCACGAACTCACACGCACCCAGTGTGAGCTTAAGCCATTGGGTCCAGGACTCAAACCATGGTTGGCTACATGGGAGTACAGCGACATAGCTATTACACCAACTGCTGGTCCCAGCCTCCTTATTTCTTAACCAGATGCTATGAGCTGCTTCTCTCTCATTTTTTTAAAAGATTATATTTTCCTTCCATAGGAGAGACAGAGAGAGAGCAGCACCCTCAATGGGGACATAACTAGCCTTGGTGATGGGCATATGTGTGTGCACCCTCATGTGGACAGGGAGCTTCTGGGACAGGAAACCAGGACCTCCCTTGTGGATCCAGTTGTGTTACTACTGTACTGTACCTTGCCTCCCGTCTCATCTTCTCTCTTGCCGTTGAAGTGGCCCAAAGTTCAGGGCATATTCTTTTCTCCTACTTTCCCTTGGGAGATCTCATGCAATCCCAGTGCTTTAAGTACTATCTTGATATCAGCACTTTAGATTTAAATTCCCTTCTCAAATCTTTTTCCAAAAATCCAGACTTGTATATAATTGCTGACTTATCATATAAAAGAATGTCTAATCAACTATACTGTTAGAGATACTTTAAAAACATATCCACCTCTCTCCATCTTTACTGCTATTCTTCTCCTAGTTGAAAGGCTACATCATCTCTCCTTGATTTCCATAATGTTTTCTAACTTTTTCTCCTGCTCTTACTTTGCTTCCTTACAATCTCTTCTCAAGATGGTACCCAAAGTACGGCAATTCTTACAAGCCTAAGCTTTATCAGGTGATGCCTCTCTTCCATATCCTGCAACAGCTCCCCATTTTCCTGTTTGTACTAGTGGTCTTAAATCGTCTCACAAGGCCCATCCTGCTCCAGTGACCCTCAGCAAACATCATCTCTTACTGCTCTCCACTTCATCTCTTTCCATACAAGTGGTCACTTCCTGTCTCTAACACATAGGTGTGTCCCTGCTGAAGAGATTTATTACAAATCAGAAAAATATGACAGATAATTGATTTTTTATTGTTTATGAAGAACTTGTACTATATTTTACATATAGTTGTTATAAACACAATGAAAACCGGCAAGCACGGAACTGGAAAATGGGCAAAGAACATGGGCACATTTATAGCACCAGCTGGAATAGATCAACATACGTACAAATGACTAGTGGTGACAGTGTGATTCCTGCCATCTTGAGTACTATTATACAATTGTATTAAGGGCCTTAAATATTAATAATGGTCTTCCAATAATAATTCTTCAAGTGACATATGTTAAATGCAAATTTAACATACATGCATTTATCACAATATTATTTATTTTCAGACGTTGAAGAACTAAATTTGGTTTGTTATTGCTTAAAGAAATAGGAGCCAGTAAGTGGCATGGTATTTAAGGGTACTGGACTCCCACATGGCCGACTGCTGTTTGAATGCCTGATCTGGTGGCTTGCTTTCTCGCTTTCCTCTCTTTCTCTCTCTCACACTCAGTCCCTCTCTGGTCAAATAAAAATAAATAAAAATAAATAAATTTAAATAAAATAGTTTTTTTTTTTTTTAAAAAAAAAAAAAAAGAAATAGTAATGTGTTTGGGCCAGCGGGGGCATGGTGGTTAAGGGCACTGGACTCCCACATGGTGCTTTCTCACCTTCTCTCTCTCTCTTTCTCTCTCTCTCTCTTTCTCTGGTCAAATTAATATAAGTAAATTAAATCAAGTTAAATAAAATAATTCTTTAGAAAAAAAGAAATAATAATATGTATAAGGTGTACTTAGCAGCCATTCAAAATAGCATTTTGAAAAACATTTAATAATTTGTATTATGTAATAAATATGTGTGTGTGTATTTGTATATCACAATAAAGAAATACATGTAAAATGCTAATGATTATTATTTCTAAGTAGTGGTATTAGAGTTTATTTTAAAATGCATTTTTGGGGCCAGTTGGTGAAGAAGTGGTTAAGATATTGTTCTCCCACATGGTTGACAATGGTTTGAGTCCCAGACCTGGTGTGGCTTGCTTTCTCACTCTTCCCCACACCCGTAAGCTCACATGCCCTATAGCTAATTAAAATAATAATAATAAATAAAGTTGAATAAATTAAAAAGTAAAAGAAATGTATTATTTACCTTTTACCATATCTGAAACAATTTTAATAAAAACATCTGAGGATTTCATAATTTTATAATTAACATTTTATAAATTAATCCATAGTGTTTTAGGTTTCAATTGTTGTGTTAGAAATATATGATATAGATGTGTTTGGACTTGAGTTAAAATTTATAGAGAGAACTTAAAATAAAAAGAGTTGGATGAGTCATGTGGCCTAGTGGTTAAAGGAAGTGAAATTTCACATGGCTGACCTTGGTTCAAATCTTGGCCCCTGTAGGGAAAATGGATGAAAAGGGACTTCTCTTGAAAGAGTGGGGAAATGGAAGAGAAGGGACTGTGGTGTGATCATGCCCCATTGAGGGTGATTTCTCCCTCTGCTTTTCTCTCTGTCTCTGGGAGCACACGTGTTCTCCAGCAGTTAAAAAAAGAAAAAGAAAAAAAAAGAAATTAAAGGCAGTACATAAAAACATCCTCGTCTAATGCAGCAGGTCAATAGATTTCTTTATTTTAAATCTAATGAAAGATGCTATATGAAAATATTTTAGAGGACTAACATGTTTATAGTAATATTAATGATATATTACCCCAATCCTGGAATCACATGGCTTGTCAAAGTTTATGAACTCATTTATTCATTTGAAAATAATTGAGTCACCAGTAGGTGCCCAATAATCTTTTAAAAGAATTATTTATTTTTATTTATTATTATTTTTAAAATTTTCTATAGAGTACATGTGCTCGCCAGAGAAACAAACAAGAGAGATGAAAGGAACTTTAGAAAGCAAGCCACTTTGTCCAGGACTCAAACTGTGTTTGGTCAGGTGAGAGTCCAACACATTAACCACCATGCTACCTGCTGGCCCAGCCCAATATTGCTTTAAACATTGAACTATAGCAATGTACAAGACAGATCTAGTTCTTATGTCATGTACCTTCAATGCTGAAGGACCCTGGATTCAAATCCAACTGTATTTAACTCTGAACTCATGCCCTTTCACTATACTTAGCAAAAGAAGATTAGACTTTATATACTTTGTAAATAATGTTGTTAAAATCTAAAATGTCTGGATAAAATATTTATCCTCTATGTATCGGTTTGCTGGTGGCTACCTGCTTGCAATGTACCCAGAGAGCTGCCACATATACCCTATCTTCTTGGTAATAGGAAATGCTTTCCAGGCCATCACCTTCTACATTATATTTCATCTTGGCATTAATTTTAATGAAGTAATGTACTTGTCACCAAAATATCATCTACCATCCAAGAATTTCCATGTATTTAACAGTATTCATTAAGTAGCTCAATAGCACTAAGAGAGAAAACATGATCACAATCCTGGAATTAAATAAATTGTTGAACAAAGAAAATAATGACTGGGAACCCATATTGAATTAATTGGGAGTAGGCTGTCACCTCGAGTACTTTCGGTTCACTCCCTTGCTTCTAGAAGTAAGAAAAAGGTTGGAGAATGAATGGGGACAGCTTAGAAGAGAAGGGAATCTACATCCTGAAATTAGGCTGAACTATCTCACATCTTCACTTAGCTTAATATGGTAAATGCCCTATGATGAATAGTTTGAATCATGTTTCATTGACTGTTTAAGAAATCTAAAAGTGGGGCCAGCATAGGGCATGGTGGATAAGGCGCTGAACTCCCACATGGCCAACCATGGCTTGAGTCCTGGACCTACTAACTTTCCTTCTCACTCCCCCATCCTTCTCTCTAGTGAACATATCCTATAACAAATACTAATAATAATATATAAAAAAATAGTTCTTTAATAAAAGAAACCTTAAAGTATTATGTTTAAAGTGACATAAAGCCCCTTACATTAAAACAAAGTTGTTTGTAACAGACCTGATTAGTTGAAAAATACAAAGAAATTAATGTTTACATTGTATCAAAGGAGGCACTTAATTATAAATATCAAATACAAAAAGTAAGTTTTTTTCATCCAATAAAAGCTTCCTGTATTGGAGGACACCCTTAATTCCTGGACAAGAAAATAACTTTGTCATTTTCCATTTTTACATGGTAGCATTTGATCCATCAGCATCCCACGATCAATATTAGTCTTTATCTCAGATAGGAGTTACTTAAAAAATTTAGCAGAAAAGTAAAATTAAAATTAGAGTGTACATTGGTTCAAAAATAGTTTCAAATTCATGCGTAGGTTTTAAAATTTATTTATTTGCTTATTTAAATTTAATCACATATCTCTTTACAGTGTACATTTATTTTCCCAGCACAAATACTATGCATATCAATCAAATAGTTTTTTTAATAATATTTATTTTTGTAAGTTTTTGAAGACCTCTAGTAGAAAAGGTCAAAAAAGTAACTTCAACAATATGTTATATGCACTCAATGAATGAATTTAATAAAGATGTGTCATTTAGTCTATATAGCTTTGTTGTATTTAGCTTTATCTAATTTTAGCAATTGTGGGGCTTTGTGCACTTCCAGTATAAAAAAGAGTTCATACCTTTTACTGATTTACTACCATCAATACTTTTCCAAGGTACAGCTGTAAGAAACATCAGAGTTAAGAGGCTTATGTTTTGCTCAGGTAACATATTACATTTGCATTTCCTACAGCTCTCATAATTTGGAGAGATATACTGTGTTTGTATGAAAGATGGTTTGAGAATTACTTCAATCCTTTTAACACGAGTTGTTAAAAAGTGCTGAATGAAGATGAGATTTGTCATTAAGCCACGGAATATGCAGAGAATGTTTAAATGCATTTCTGCATTTGGATTATGTCATCCATAAAAATGGTTTCTTAGTTATTTTGATTGCCTATTTCAAAAATGCTTGACAGTTGCATGCTCTGTTAAGATATGAGTTCTTGAGAATGTGAATGTTTGCTTAGTTATAATGTAATAAAGTTAAGATAGCCCTATTAAATACTAATGCAAGTAGTTTACCGGGAATTCTAAACTATTTACATGTGAGTCTACGCAATGTTCCCAAAAGAGAACTGCTAATGTTTTAAAGTGTCACACTTAAAAATAGAAAAGCAAATAGATTTTTGCCTTAAAATTAAATGTTTTTCAACATATATAAACTGCTTAAAAAGTCCTTTTACCTGAAATTTTTCTTGCTTATAGTCATTCTTATTTTATCATCCTTAATTTAGCTAAAACTTTGCACATGTAGATCTATCATTTTACATTATTATTTAGAAATCAGCTGCATGAGTTTTGTGGGAAGGACTCCAGTACAGATTAATCAGTATATTTTTGTTTAAAATATTATTTTTAAAAGTTTACTTATTTTTCTCATCTATGAGGAATAAAGACAGAGAAGGCTATACAAAGACAGCTCCAACAGAGTCTTGATGCCACAATCTACCCCTGCCTTTACCTAACCGCAACTGTGCATGTACGTGCCTGTTATACTCAAGAAGGCCTCTGGATGCTAACCCAGAACTTTTCCATGTGGGTAAGACGTGCAGAACCTTGTATTTTACTGCTGAGCCACTGTCCAACCTCTTAGATATTGTAATGATAACACTTAATTTTTATTTAGTTTTCTTTTATTATTATTTTTAAAGATTTTTTGCCATAAAAAAGTGCTCACTGGAGAGACAGCGAGAAGGAAAGTGAGAAATTACTCCTGAGGTGGAGGTTGGACACATTGCAATCCCTTCTCCATTCTCCTCCTGAGATTTGAGGCATGCAAGCACATGCACCTGGTGTGAGTTTCAAGTTGCCAGGTCTGGGACTTGAACATCAGCTGAAGTTCAGCACATGGTGGTTGACATCATGCCGCCTGTTGGTCCCAACACTAATTTTTATTTAACACTAAGTTTTTCTCAGTCATGTGATAAATACTTAATAAGTATTTGCTCACTTAATCCTCTGTGAGGTAGACACTGTGCATAGTTAACATCATTATATGCTTATATTGGGGGAATCAGCACAAAATAAACATGTAATTTGCCCAGAACCACAAGTAAGCGGCATATCTGTGCTTGGAAGACAATCCTGGGCATATCTTGTCAAGTAAATAGAGTCCATGAGATATTTCAGTCACACGAGGGGCAGAATTAAGGAATGTGGCTCATTCTGGCTTCCTGCGGTTGGCAGATTTGTAGCTGTGAAAATAAGATCTCTGTTGTCAGTATTCTATAAGAAAAATCTTAGATCTTGACTTTAAGGTATAGGTGGTAATGTCTGTATCTGCAAAAAGCTAACAAATTTGGAAAGAATATAACATTGGCATGTTTTCTTAGACATTGTATTTTCCAGTGTTATTTTAAGATATCCTTAAACCAAGTATCTCTTATTGTTCCTAGGCTTCCAGAAAGGAATGAATTCTAGATTTAAAGTGTAACAACTCTCTTTCCTTTTCTCTCTCTTTCTCAGATGACCTCGTATTTCTCCTGTAGGCATACCTGGATACATTGATCAGTATATCGCATGTCTGTGGAATAACTATAAAATTATAGTCAGAATGTTAATCTGTATAGCATGGTCTAAAAAAATATTCCAGGCTACTGATGTTTACTTTAAATTGTATTACAGCTTCCTTTTGTATTGTAATTACGATAGCTGCTACCGTGGGGCACTCATGACTGAATACCTGTGGCTTTAGAAGAAGAGAGAGAGACCAGATCCACATGCTCTTGCCTTTGCTGTGTGATGCTTTGTGTTATTAGAGATACTGAAGAGAGTCTTCTGCAATGGGAAGGCTCTCACCAGACAAGGTCCCTCAAACTTGGACCTCTGGAATCATAAACTGAATAAATTCTTATTTTCAATTGATCATTCAGTCTGCATAATTCAGTTACAGCAATGGAAAGAGGGAGTTAAACAGTAGCTTTTTTAAATGCACAATCATATTATTGGTTTACTCTTCGCAATATGTGACCTTTACTCAGGAATGTAATCTAGTACGCTAATATTGGATTAATTAACACATCAGTAGAGTTCTTATTTCACCAGTCAGTTTACATCATCATTTCAGAAATCAAGTTCTGTGGCTGTTTCCTAAAACAAACAGTAACATAGCTATGCAATATGTCCCCAAATTCAATATGATACACAGTCAATGAAAAAGAAAAAGAAGACAGAAAAAGGGAGGAGATGGAGAAGGAAGATAATATATATGGTATATCCTTTCTGATAGATATTTCTTTCCTCATTTTACCATCTGTGAGGGACTCAGGATACAGAGAGGCTAACTTTCCCAGAGTCATACAGATAATGCAACTGGGACTTTAGCTTCCACTATCTGGCTCCAGATTGATGTTCTTTTTAAAAATCTTTCTTTTAAGTTCACTTTTCTATTTCTTCTATGAGTGTGAGTGTGTGTGTGTGTGTGTGTGTGTGTGCAAGAGAGAGAGAGAGAGAGACAGCACCCCAAAAGACTGTTGACTCTGTGATCTGCTCCCCGGCTCTCAGCCAGCCCCAATGTACCCGGTATACTCAAGGAGGTCTCCACACTTGAACCAGAAACCACCTCATGTGGGTCTTGCAGAGCATTGTGTGTTGCCACTCTTTCACTCTCTGGTCCCATGAGATACATATTCTTAACCAGTATGTTATACTACCCCTCTAAAACCTTGGGAAAATATTGCTTTGTAACATCTTACCTTTGTAGCTCTATGAACTCTTTTTTTTTTTTTTTTTTTTGGAGAGGTTTTTTGCTATAGGGCGCGTGTGCTCGCCAGACAGAGAGAGACATAGAGACAGAAAGCGAGAAATCACCCCCCAGGGGGGATGGTCACGCCGCAATCCCCTCTCCTCCATTCTCCTCTCGGGATCTTGGGCACGGACGTACACGCGCCTGGCGTGAGTTGTAAGCCACCGGGTCCGAGACGCGAACCACGGTCGACTACGTGGGAGTCCAGCGACATAGCCATTACGCTAACTGCTGGTTCCCGCTCTATGAACTCTTTTTGTGAACATGAGAGTCTACTGATATAGAGATGTAATACTTGTTTTAAAATTATTTTTCCCCTTATGATAAGGAAATTGAATTGATTCAGTTACATGCTTGTTCTCATTTATTATAAAAATATGTACTAGCAAGATAACTTGGAACACTCTTCAGTATAATGTGTAATGTTATTAACTCACCAATGTGTGTTCCATGGCCTTGACTTTTCACATACATAGTGTTTGGCCAAATGAGACAAACAACATAGGAAATACTGACGTTTAGAAAGAAGCAGCACATCTTCATTTCTGAGCCCTCAACATTTTCTAAATCAGTATTTTTCAAAGACTTTTAAAAATTACTGGTCTTGGGAACCAGCAGTTAGCGTAATGGCTATGTCGCTGGACTCCCACGTAGTCGACCGCGGTTCGCGTCTCAGACCCGGTGGCTTACAACTCACGCCGGGCGCGTGTGGTTGCGTGCCCAAGATCCCAAGAGGAGAATGGAGGAGAAGGGATTGCGGCGTGACCATCCCCCCTGGGGGGTGATTTCTCGCTTTCTGTCTCTATGTCTCTCTCTGTCTGTCTGGCGAGCGCACGCGCCCTATAGCGAAAAACCTCTCCAAAAAAAAAAAAAAAAAAATTACTGGTCTATGGTAATGGTTGAATAGCATACTTTTCTGTTTGAAGATACATAATACAATAATTTCATTCAATAACCAATTATTGGCACTTACCAAAGACAGAACTCTGACCTTGGCAATGTACAATTAACATTCCAGTACTGTTCAGTTAGTTTTCAACTTATTAAGGAAAAGCACATATTTAACAGATTAATATAAGCATGGTAACTATGTAAAAAGTAAAATATAGGTTGCAAGGGAGAAATCTCTACTTAGCTCATTCACTCTAGGATGTTCAGAGGGTCTTGGAATCTGAAGAATGATTTTTAAGTATCAGCTAGAAAGCAAAGAGGGGATGGGAAGGATTGGGTACAAAGAAAATTTTCTAGACATGTAGTATCATACTGCCAAGAATCACTAGAAATGCAGTCACAGAGGTGTGGGCAGTAGGGGCCCCAATAAGCAATACCTGAGTCACATTGGGAAGGTTCTAGGATTTTGTCCTGGGTCTGCCTGCACACACCATTATGCCCATGAGTGCACCCCTGCTCCTGGCTGTGGGAGTGAGCACCCTGTTTAAAGGTGCCTGTCTCTTTCTCACTCTCCCTTCTTTAATGAAGGATATAAAAGACCAGGTCTGGACCAGCAGTTAGCGTAATGGCTATGTTGCTGGACTCCCACGTAGTCGACCGCGGTTCAAGTCCCGGACCCGGCAGCTTAAACTCACGCCGGGCGCGTGTGCGTGCATGCCCAAGATCCCGAGAGGAGAATGGAGGAGAAGGGATTGCGGCGTGGCCATCCGCCCTGGGGGGGTGATTTCCTGCTTTCTATCTCTCTGTCTCTGTCTGTCTGGCGAGCGCATGAGCCCTATAGCAAAAACCTCTCCAAAAAAAGAAAGAAAAAAACAAAACAAACAAACAAAAAACCTCACGCTGGGCACGTGTGCTTGCATTCCCAAGATCCTGAGAGGAGAATGGAGGAAAAGGGATTGTGGTGTGGCCATCCCCGCTGGGGGGTAATTTCTCGCTTTCTGTCTCTCTGTCTCTCTCTGTCTGGCAAGCGCATGTGCCCTATGGCAAAACCTCTCCAAAAAAAAATAAATTAATTAATTAAATAAATAAAAGACCAGGTCTTATAGCACAAGTGATCATGCCATGGGATACTTCTTTCTGAGCCACATCCTGCAGCCTCTCCCACTCACACAGCCTTTTCTTGCCTCCAAATCTTTCTCTGGAATGATGTGGCCAAGCTAGCTGTTCAACAGGAAATCAAACAGTACCCAGTGTCAAGAGCTTAGCTTTCAAAATCTTTTTGCTTGTTCCAAAGAGAAAATCATATTCTCTCTTTCTGCTTCACTCCTTTAATCTCTCTCTCACTCTAATTTCTGTGTAATACAGATAAAAAGATTGTGCTTCATGCTTCAGCCATGTTATATACCTTTCTTAGAAGTAAGAATTGACCACGCTTATGAGGAAACTAAACAGTCTCTTAAAATATTTAAGATTCACGGACATGAAGAAAGCAAATTTAGATCCAGAAATCAGTAACACACATTGGTTTGAGTATCAAAAATTACTTTTATATTTTTTCTCTTTTATCTTGTTTTACATCTGGATGCATGGCTAGATTACCATTCGAGACTTTATCACAGTTAGGTGTGGCCATAAAACTAAGTTATAGTCAAAGTGATGTGAAGTGATAAGTGTTGGTGTTCAGGGCTGGCCCTGGAAATGACCTACATGTATTCCTATGTGCTCTTTCTCTTTTATTGTTGCCAAAAATAGCAAAGGCCAGCGTGGTCTTGGAAGCCATGTGTTGAGAATAGAAAAGTTACTATTACTCTGGGACTCCAAATGACTGCGCAGAGCAGGTCATAACTCTTAACCACCGTCCAACCTCCTTCCCACCCACTACATGTAAACACATCTTTTTTCCTTGACTGGTAGTACCTAACCTGGACTACTAATTAAAAGAGAAATGAATGGTATTTTGTTTCTTTTGCTTAAGTCTTTAATGTTTGGTTAAATAATCTATCCATATATTTGCTAATGCATCTTAGCCTACCCTAACAGATAAAGAATCTTGACATTTTCATTCCCTGCTTATGAAACATATTGTATTAAAAGTAAATGCAACTTTGTGCCCTGTCAGTATTTTTCACTTCCTTCTTAGTCAAACTTTTTTGAAAAGATCAAAAACTAACTTAATGTATATCAATTTTTACTTTATAGGTAATAATATTTTAAACTTGTACAAGCAAAACCTCTAAGTATTAGTAATACCACTCTTAACCCAAGGGGATAATCTGTTTTATTTTAATGGAGAGTTCTTTTAAAGTCTCATTTTTTTCATTGAAGTGTCCTACTACTTTTAATTATGTATTTCAAACATATGAAATCAAGTTCTTATAATACTTTTCTACGACTGTTAAAATAATGATTCCAATGGAAAAAAAAATCTAATTTGGACCTGAAATTTTCTCTTTTATACTTTGACACATTTAATATAAGGAGGGAGGAGCATGGTACATTTTCCTGAAGCAAGTTTTCAAAGTTTTTTAATATAAAATTTTAAACATTTTAAAAATGTAAAACCTATTAATAAGCCATAGTGCTGTATATTATTAAAATATCTTTGCACCTAATTGAAAAATTATTAATACAAGTCGTGATCTAAAATTACAAAAATCTCCCTAGATATTCTGGAGGAGCTCTGATATCAAACTGTATATATTATGCCATGAACATTCAAGGTCAAAGTCCCTAGCAGCCTTTGCTCTAGAGCTCTGCATATGAAGTCCTGTGGGTTTTTACTGAGTGAGCTGAGGCAATTTACTTTCTATTGCATTACCTTAATTTTTGAAAGGACAAGCAAAAAAGAGAATAAAAAAAGAACGAAAGGAAAAAAAGAAAAGCTCACAAAAATTCTTGCTTTGTTAGTCATGGCCAAAATCCCTAAATACCCAGAGGGACCTTTTATAAAAGAGGACTTTTATGAAAGCTCTTTTCCCTGCAAATAAAGTTTGTGCATCATTTGGCTTGAAATAAAATTGAAAATAATCCTTCACATGAAGTAAATTCCATTGTATTTCTCTTAAGTCTATGTTACTTGCTTGTTAGTGTAACTTTCAACTCATTTAAGCCCACTTTCATGGCGTCCAAATAAGTTGGCCATTTCTTATATCTTGAACTCAGATTAAGCTCAATAGTGTCTTTCTATGCAGAGATACTTAATCAGACTTTTGAAGCTATTTTTATTCAGAAAGGAGGGCTTCTGGATTTTCGAAGAGAAGAACAATAATCTGTTTATATAATCATTCATCTATTATCTACTCTATTCAATAGTTCTGAATAAGTCAAGAGTTATCACAATTTGAAACTTCCCTCTGAACTCCAACAAATATATATTCATGTACACATTCATGCATCTACATACAAACGACCAAAAAACCACGGATATTAAATGTAAGGTCACATTCAACGAAGTTTTTCTAAATATCATCTGGTGTCACTCCAGGCTTGACAAAGAACCAAGGCAGAATCTCTGCAGACCCAACCTTGGCAGGAGACCAAATCCCTGGCACAGCTACCATAAGGTCATGCTGATTCAGAGAGCAATATACAAGGGCACGAAACAGGCACAGGGTCTCACAATCCAAACTAAAAAAAAAAAAAAAAAAAAAACTACAACAAGTTTAGTACTTACAAAATGTGACACACAGTTGCCCAGAACAGCTTAATCAGTTGCCTTATAAAAAGTCTCCCCTCTTTCCTGAAAGGTGAGCTGAGGTATCTCTGACTTGAGACCTCCTGCGGTCTTGCTCAATAAACTTTCCTTTTTCTCTTGAGTTGGTGCCTCCTGAGTCTTATTTCGAACTGTGACAAAGAGTAAAATTACAGCAAATAGTTTAAACCAAATAATGTTGAGACTCTTTCTTTCAACTGTTTCTTCACTTTTTGTGCATTGAAGAGAAAAACTAATGAACAACATAGTAGAACAATTGATTCCTAGCTTCAGAAAGAGACTAAAGATAAGAAGAGATATTACTTGAATATCATGGGCTATTATATAGATGATTACTGAAATGGTTATTGAAGTCATCTGAGTGGTTATTGAAATGATCTGAGTCAGTTGCATTTCTTAGAAGCAGTATACAAACTCTGCTTCCAGTCACTGAAATTACTTGGGTCAGGTAGTAGACCGAGCACATGCACTTCTTCCCTATTTCCAATTCAGTATATTGTATTGTCCAAAAAGATATTTCTGTTAAGTATATAAAAGAAATAGAACAAAAATAGTATAGGCAACACAACTATAAAAATAAGGACTTTCTAGAAAACAGAAAGTAGATGAGGTTATATTTTGGGAAAAGAGAAAACTAAACTAAAAATCAAAACAGGCACAACATATTTTATAACTTGTTGCATAGGTGAGAACAGGCTTTATCACAGAACATACTAAGGAACTCCAAGATTAGAATCAACTACGAAAAAAGAGGAATTTTGACATGCCAAAATTGTATGAGTAGGTAGCAGTTGATAACATATAAAACTTGTATAAGTAAAACCTGTAAGTGTGAGTAACTGCTTAAGAACTAGATGAGCCTCTCTTGGCTTCAGGAGTAGCTGCATTGTTACGATTAATCTTGATGCATTCTTAAGCTCAAAACAGTGGAGACGTTTTTTATGGTTACTGGTGTCAGAGAGAGAAACAGCAGTAAAGCTTTAATAGATAGTTGTGTTTTCACAGTAAATATAGAGAGATTGTTATGAAGGGAAAAAGTTGGTTCCACTTAAGATTGAAACACACTGTATATTCTAGTAATCAGTCCCTGATCTGAGGCATAGTTTGTTAATATTCAGTTATCAGAGTAGTTGTGATGCATTTTTGCATAGAAAAAATAGAAAAAAATACGTCATAACTTTTCTGACAACTCAATATATTCTCCCATCCTGAGAGTTGACTCCTCACCCTAATTATTCTTTCTTTTGCTGCAGAGAAGCTTTTTAGCCTGATGTAGTCCCACTTGTCTATTTTTGAGATTATTGCTTGTGCTTTGGGGTTTTACTTAAAAAAATCTTACTTGCAAAAAATAATCAGCCCAATTGAAAAATGAGCAAATGAGTTGAACAGACAACTCTGCAAGGAAGACATATGAATAGCCAAAAAACATGAAAAAATGTTCAACATCCTTAGGATAAGGGAAATGCAAGATACCACTTAACCTCAGTCAAAATGGCTAAGATTAAAAAAAATAAAGAATGATAAGTGCTGGTGAGGCTGTGGTGAAAAGGGAACCTCATACACTGTTGTTGATAATGTAGTACAATCTCTGTGGAGAATGATACAGAGACTTCTCAGAAACCCACAAACAGAACTACCATATAACTCAGTAATTCCTCTCTTTTTTTTTTTTTTTTCTTTTTGAGAGGTTTTCACTATAGGGCGCGTGCGCTCGCCAGACAGACAGAGAGAGACATAGAGACAGAAAGCGAGAAATCACCCCCCAGGGGGGATGGCCACGCCGCAATCACTTCTCCTCCATTCTCCTCTCGGGATCTTGGGCACGCACACATACACGCCCGGCGTGAGTTTTAAGCCACCGGGTCTGGGACATGAACCGCGGTCGACTATGTGGGAATCCAGGGACATAGCCATTACGCTAACTTCTGGTTCCCAGTAATTCCTCTCTTAAGTATCTACCCAGAGGATAAAAATACCCTCAGTCAGAAAAACACTGTGGTACATTCCTGCTTATTTCAGTATTATTCACAATTGCTAGGACATGAAATGAACCCAAATGTCTAAGAACAGATGAGTTGATTGAAAAAAATATGGCACATGTATTCAAAGAAACACTTCTCAGTCATAAAAAAAAAATGAGATCCTGACATTTGATATAAAGTGGATGAATATGAAAGATTTAAAGCTAAGTGAAGTAAACCAGACTGTGAAAGACAGGCATTGTATGTCTCCACTCAATATATATTGAATGTCTGTACTCTATAGCAGAAACTGAAAGATTGGAAGGTGTAATAGCAGGGAGACCAACTGTAGATACTAGAGTTAATATGGAAGGGAATCTATAGTAGGGGGTAGGAAATAGGGGGTGAAGGGGAGAAGACCAGGAAAAAAAGGAAAATATTTAATAGACACAAAAATGAAGAATTATCTGTTGATGATAATATATATGGTAATGCCTTTATCCTGACTAATATGCACTGGATTTATGCTGGGAAAAATCATGTTGTAATATTGTAAAGATGTAGAGTGATTAAATGTAAATTAAAAAAAAATACTGAAACACACTGCAATGTTCACACTCCAAGTAAAGCTAGTCTCAATACAACCATTATAGGGCTCTCCCTCTGGCTCCCTGTTCCCATGACATGAAAGAAAACTGGCCTCTCACTTAAGCAATACATTTTAATGCAACTTGGCAATATTATTGAAAGACAATGTGTATCATTGCCTTGTATGAATATTTGCACTTCTGAAGATCTACCCTAAGGAGGTACTTGAACATGTGCAGACGTGTATTTGCACACGGATATTGATTTTAATTGTTTGTATAATGGAGGAAATAGAAACAAAACAAGTATTTTCCAATAAGACACTAAAAAACAAAATGCAGTAGGTCTCTATAAGCCAATATGTTGTCATTAGAAGTCATATTACATGGAGATGGACTTAAGAACAGTTAAAATATTCTATATCTTGGCTGGAGGCTGCTTATATAGTTGTGTACATTGCTAAAGCTCCTCAAATTGTGATCTATATTCTTAAGTATATGAAATTATACCTAAAAAAAGTAAAATGTAGGTAAAAAATAATTACTGATATGGAAAGTTCTCTACTATTGCTAAGAAGGAAGAAAGTTTGGAACAACAATGACTATAAAATAAATTTAAAAATTTAATTTAAAAAACAAACTTACTTATCAATATATATGTATATATAAATACATACACAAATGTGTGTATACATACATATTTACTTATATAGTTCTACACATAGGTAAATATACACTTATGCACATATAAGCATAAGTGTATATTTATGGTTATGGCTTCTTTCAATTCATACTAAATTCAGTTTGTTGTTTCCAAAAGTTAAAGTTCAGAAGGGAGTAAAACTTTGGAAAATGTAAAAGTGAGGCCTTTGCCTCTGACAAATATACTTCATTACAGGTTGAACTTCTCATCAACATTTGTTTATCAGGTATTTTTAAAAATCTATTAACAATAGTGACAACCAATCACAAGATGAAATAAAGGAAACTGGAAATCAGAGCTTTCTTCAATATTACCTAAGTGATAATTGATATTTGCATCTCAGGAATATGTTTCTAAAATTTACCTTCCAGGGGTCAGCAGGTGGCATGGTGGTTAAGGCACTGTACTCCTACATGGCTGACCATGTTTCAAGTCCTGGACCTGGTGGCTTATTTTCTCATTTAACCTCTCTCTCTGGTCAAATTAAATAATTAATTATAATAATAATAATAAATCAATGGATAATTCTAAAAAAATGCTAAAGCCAACCTTCCAAACTAAGATGTGCTTGCCCTCACTATATGATTGCCTATTTCTATTAATTTACACATATAACAAAAAAATAGGTACTAGAGGATAATGTTTCTTCTTTTTCCTGGGTGCTCTTATTAAAGGAAGGCATACTAGGAAATGAACATAAGCCATGGTATGAGGCAATAGGCAGGGAGATGCTGTAAAACCTAAACAAATTGAATGTTGTGAAGGAATTCTCTCTGGCACTCCTTTCACTATAACATATTATTTAATATTTTACCCTCTGCTTCACATTATTTGTAAGGAATGTTTCTATTATTGTAATTTGGGTATCAACGGTAGGCTCAGTGGTTTCAGTTGTCAGCAAACAGAAGAAAGTGTCTCCAAAACTTAAAGTAACAGAGAAGCCATCATGAGTTTTGTTTTTATTGCCAAATAGTACATGTGCTTATCAGAAAGAGAGAGACAGAGAGAGAGAAAGTAACCCCTAGTGGGGTGTGGTCATGTTGAAGTCCTTTTTTCTCCATTTATCCATCCCATCAGGATTTGGTCATACACACACACAAGTCTGATACATTTTCAAGTTGCCAGGGCCAGGCAGGATTTGAACCAGGGTCACCCATGTGAGATCCAGATCCCAATGTATAGTGTCTAACCACTGCACTGTGAAGTCAGCTTCACGTTTTGTTGATATGTATAAAAATGTATAAATAGGAAATTTGAGACCAAATATTTTGGAGATATTTAGACCTTAACAGAGAATTAAGGTCTTAAATGCTTGCAATGGTGAAGTAAGAGCAAATAGTAATAATAATAAACAAATATATATGTCACATGTCAGAAATGAGCAAAAATATAAGAGATTTGCTTAACTCCATCAACCAGAGGAGAAGTTATAACATGAATAATTGAGAGCTATTAATTAATTGCTGGTTCTCAAACTTGTCTGGTCAATGGAATGATCTACACTTTTTTTAACTTTTAAATGATTATTTTTTATTATATGACTTTTATCTCAATAAGTTACATATATATATATATATGATTGTGTAGATAGATAAAAAATAAAATTAGAAAATCAGTGAAAGACAGATGTTTTACTAAAGGAATTACCTATACTTTTAAAAAGACTTGTTGCTGCCTTGGCCCCATGCCCAGGAAATATGTTTGATTAGTTTAAGGTGTGAACTTGGACAGTAGAAGGGTTAAAAGACTCTCAGATAATATCAATATGCAACAAATCTTAAAAATCAATAGTTAATTATCCACTCTCAGCTTGGGAAACACATACATAATTAGTAAATATCCCCACCCTTTTTTTTTTTTTTTTTTTTTTTTTTGGAGAGGTTTTTGCTATAGGGCACGTGCGCGCTTGCCAGACAGACAGAGAGATACAGAGAGACAGAAAGTGAGAAATCACTCCCCGGGGAGATGGCCATGTCGCAATCCCTTTTCTTCCATTCTCCTCTCAGAATCTTGGGCAGGCACGCACACGTGCCCGGCATGAGTTTTAAACCATTGGGTCCAGGACTTGAATCTTGGTCGACTACATGGTAGTCCAGCGACACAGTCATTACGCTAACTGCTGGTCCCAGTAAATATCTCTTTCCCAGCTGAAACCAGTGGAATGAGACACATACCTAAAGTTAATCAAATCTTTCATTTGATATATTTGACATATTTCAGATAACTGGGTTAATGCCCCCATATAGATGAATAATTTAATACAAATTTTAAAAAGGATCTTAAACGGAGTTGTTTTGCTTCTATATAGTTATTTTTTAAAAGAAATTGTTATTTTAAGTATGTTATAGATGATGGGGTACAATTTTTTAAATATCCATTTCTATACATCTACAAGTATAGTTTAGTAAATATTTTTGTAAGAGATAGGTAATATCCTTGTCTTTACACATTTTAAGGTCTCTGTTGCTACTCACCTCTATTGTTATGTGGCAAAAAAAGTAGTCACAAAGCAAACAAAAATTAACAGACATGTCTGTGTTTCAATTAAATTCTAATTACAGGAAAATAAAAGGGTGAATATGGGAAACCATCTTTTCATGCTGCTTAAACTAAATGATATGAGCAGTTTAAGAGAACAGGTTCCCTCATGGCCAAATTGGAATCCCCTCCTAGGTGGTTTGAACAATCCATGCCCTAAATTCCAAAGGAAGAGAGAAATGGAGAACGAAGTGTGGCATGACCACACCCCATTGGTGAGTGCTCTCTCTCTCTCTCTCTCTCTCTCTCTGTCGTCTTTCTTTGGTGAGTGCACATACCCTCTAGCAAGAAAAAAAGTTATAGTCCTTAAAATAAATGAAGATCATCACTTTCAATTGATCAATTTGTCTTATTTTTGCTTAGTATCTACCATATTACCTCCTCGGGCACAAAAATACATAATAGGGACACCCAAACTGAAATAAAGAATGTGAGTTTTTAATCTCTGCTTCCAGATAAACCAGCTAGATCCTAAGTCATGACTACATTCTACAAATGAGAAAGAATATAGTTTGTTGAGCATCCCTAAAGGAATCTCTGAGAACTTTACTGGTTGACAGTTGAGCCTTCTCCCCAGAAGAATTGTTAGGAAACAGTCCTCTATCCCCAGTGACCAGACAACAGTGACAGGATATGCCAACAAGCATGTTTGATAACTAAGCTTTTTAAATATTTTCTACCAGTGATGGAGTCTGATTCCATTATTGAGCCAGAATGAGGACTAGTCTTGCTTATTCTTCAGCCAAAATCGCTGTGTGTCCAATCACAAGCATTTATATACTTGATGGAAGGACTAAGCTCATGGGGTAAAGATGATCTTATTGTGTCGAAGCCAAATGTAGATAAGCTGATTATCATGGAAGGTTTGAAGCAAGAGAAATTGGAAAACAGAGCACTAAACATCTCTTATTATCAGCAAATGTGCAGAGCAGCTGCTGGTAATCACCAATCACAACAAGCAGATAAACAGAAAATGGAAAAATATTGTGGATGCACCCAAATTCTGCATCTTGGCATCTAACTGAGCTTAGCACACAGCATCAGCATGAATTCAAATATGTGTGAATCACAGTAATCATGCGAAGTGCTAAATCACACATTTCGTGATTTAGCCAAGCTACCAAAAACACTACCAAGTATACCACAAGTTCTACCAGGGTGTTTAGAGTCAAACTTCTAACGAGTCATAATACACACACACACATACACACACACACTCCTTCCCAACAACCTTCTGTGTTACAGCATCATAAAGCATTGATCATATTAAACAAGCAAAAAAAAATGGATGTTTGAATCAAAGTTACTGACAATAACTTTCATAAAAACTGAGTTAACAGGATCTGTCTTATAGTACAGTGGTTAAGTGCTGTGTGTAGGGAGCTGATGTCCAGTTGTAGTTCAAATCCTGACCTCAGTGCTTTGAAAGATATACAAGGGGCCTATATGCGTGTGCCCCAAATCCTGACAGGGTGAAGAAGTGGAGGTAAAAAAGGATTAGAGTATGACTAAACCCCATTTGGAGAAGGCTTTCTCTCTCTCTTTGTCTCTTTTGAGCTCATACAATAATAAGATGAACTAATTAAAAAAAAAAAACATGAATTCAAAGAACTACATACACATGCATATGTCCAATCAGAACATTTAATATTCCTCATTTATTAAACTTATCAATAGGCACAATCTCATGGGGCTTATTAACCAATTAAGAGAGGTTTAATGCAGAGGAAATTAAGCAAAATAAAAGTAGCATATAATGGGTAAGACATTAAGTGTCACAGGATATCAGATAGAGAAACACATTGAATTACAAAGCTTCAGTGAGGGTCATGAAATGCATTGTGAAAGATGGCACACTTGGGTAGATGGAGAAGAGGTGAGAGAAGGCTGAAATCTGGGTTTTTCAGGCAGAAGGAATGCCACAAAGACAGTGAGATAAAGATGTATTTCATATAGAGAGATAAGAGTTGAATAGGTGAGACCTAGAGTAATTTATCACTCAACATGACAAAATTAAAGACAGCATAGCAAAACTTTCTGTCAAAAGTCTTCCCTTGTGGGGTTGAAACTGATCTTGAGCAAGTGTTAGATCATGGAATTGATACAGGAGGACTACTGGAGGCAGATGATAGAAGCGTCGTTGCCTGAAGTTGAAATATTTTCAAGGCAGGGTTGGAGTATGCCAGTTGTCTCATCCTTTTCCCATGGATGCCTCTCGTTCCTACATTCTTTTTGACTGGACACAAGGGTGAATTATATGCCTTCTCTCTTGTCAAAAGGCTATCAAGAACCAGCAGTTAGCGTAATGGCTATGTCGCTGGACTCCCACGCAGTCGACCGCGGTTCGCGTCTCGGACCCGGTGGCTTACAACTCACGCCGGGCGCGTGTGCGTGCGTGCCCAAGATCCCGAGAGGAGAATGGAGGAGAAGGGATTGCGGCGTGGCCATCCCCCCTGGGGGGTGATTTCTCGCTTTCTGTCTCTACGTCTCTCTCTGTCTGTCTGGCGAGCGCACGCGCCCTATAGCGAAAAACCTCTCCAAAAAAAAAAAAAAAAAAAGGCTATCAAATGACTAGAAAATCTCCTAAACCTCCTATTATACCTAGGCTAAAATGAAAGCCCAAGTTTTAAGTTGAATGACACTTAGTTCCCCAAATTTTTTTAGGTTGGAAATTCACTGTGGATGATGATGATAAAATAATATTTTAGGACTGCTGGGGAGTGAAGACATTAGTTGTAGTTTGGAGACAAAAGCAAAATGCTTTTTGCGTGAAGTCTGAGAACTCTTCTCCTAGCACTAGTTCACCCAAATTTTCTGCTATATTTTTTTCTAGAATATTATTGTTTTGTGTTTTGTATTTATGTCCATATTCACGTCGATTTAATTTTCACTAGTGTGAAATTTAGAAAAGTTTTTATTTTTTAATCTATGGATATTCAATTTCTCCAGCATTATTTGTTGAAAAGTCTATCTTGCATTGAATTGCTTTTAGCTTTGGTCAAAAATTAATTGGATATATTTGTAGATCTATTTCTTATTCTCTATCATGTTCCATTGTTCTTTGTCTCCATCTTCGTGCTGACATCACACTGTCTGGATTACTGTAGCTAGATAGTAAGCCTTTATAGCAGGTAAAGTGTTTTTCTCCACTAGACTCTTCTGTTTAAAAGAGTCTTACATATTCTAGGGCCTATAAATTTTCATATAAATTTTAGAAAGAGCTTGTCTCTGTCTACAATAATATTGCTGGGATTTTGATAAGAAGTTCATTCTATCTATTGATTTGTAGATAATGTGTCTCTTATTATATTGAGTTTTATAATTCATGAATAGGGTATGTCTTCCCATCCATTTGGGCCTTCTTGATTTCTTGCATCACTAAATTTAAAAAAAGGTCCAAAATGTTACAGAATAATTACTAAATAATTCTATTGATGTAATATTCTTCTAAAACTGTGAAAGTAGATAATAGATTAGTGATGCTAGGAGTTAGGTACAGAGCAGTTTAGGGATAGGAAAAGTAAGAGTTGGATGTGGCTTTTAATGAGTAATCTGAGGAAACATTACAGTGATGGAACTGCTGTGTAATTTGATTGTAGTGATGGATATGTAAACCTATACATGTGATGAAATTGAATGAAATTAAAAACACACACAAACAGTAAAAGCAAATCTGAGTAGATATGGATAAAGATCAGTGAATTATATCAATATTAATATCTTGGCCTTGCTATTGGACTATAGTTTGGATATATGTTACCATAAAGCAACACTGGAAAAGGGCACATGGGATCTATCTGTATTACTTCTTACCTCTGCATGTGAATCTATAATCACCTCAAACTAAAAAGCTTGCTTACCATAAAACCAAAATACAACGTGGTAAGTGCTAAGATAAAAGGATTCCCAAGTAGGTCATTACAGAAGCAAGTTGTAGGGCTATAAATTCTGGGCAGGAACATAGTAGGGCTATACAGTCTACACTGGTAAGCCAAGAAAACTGAATAGGAACTAGCCAAATAGCAAGAAGGGAAAAACTTACCAGACATAAAGATCAATTTTTGCAGACAATGTAGTCTAGAACATGTTACTTCTGAGTATTTTAAGAAATTAATGTTCTCTAGTCAAGAAAAAAATATTTTATTGGAATGGAAATTAGTAGTCAATTCTTTAAGGAATATATGATAATGTAAGTGCTTATGGATCCAAGCCAAAAAGTTATGTGAAGTTCTTCAAAACCTGTATCTACAGATATTAAAATGATATAATGGCAGTATAATGAGTGTGATTGATGAGTCTAAGACTGGAGGCATAGGCAACATAGTTACAGAAATCCAGGTAAAATTCAAGACAAAGTGACGTCACAAAATAAGAACTGGGCAAATGCTGGCTGAATGTTAGACAGCTGCAGTAAGGATATTAAGAAGGGGATATAGAGTCTTGAACAGCAGTTAGATATAGATGATATGGTAGACTAAACAATCAAGATGACTTGTAGATTTCTTCTTGGGAAAACCCAGGAAGATGTGATTCCAGGGTTACAGATAGGAAGTTTTCTTAAGAATTTAACTGTGCCATTTATTTTACCATAAACACACATAACTATAAGATCATCTTTCTCTTTTTCCTCCTTCTTCTCTCTCTTATGATGTATTCTAGTCCATCTTGTGCTAAAAAAAACTAGTGGACAACCAAAGTGACCAGGTGACAAGATAAGCAATTTCAGTTTTTTTGGTTTATAAAGTTTCAAACCATGCTAAATTATTCAAAAATAGTATGTTTGTGTTATACTTTTTTAATTTCACTTTAGAGGAAAGTGTACACTACAGTTCTTTGTTCTAAATGTTAAAAAATAATATGTTCATACTGGAAATCAAAATGTAATATTCACATAAGGCATATAAGCAGTGACCCTCAAGGATTTGCAATGTCTCTGAAGCTGCCAACAGGTGGCAAAAACACTAATTTTAACTTTGAGACAACATATTGTATTTCTTTTATGATACCCCTGCAGTGGTGAAAATAGGAATTATTGACTCTGGGAGCTCAGCCTACTGTGTTGTTAATCACTGTATTGCTATTAATTGATTTCCTTAGGCGTGAGCCAGAAGGTCCTAGGACACCACTTATTAATCCTATTCCCCACTCTTTATGCAGTTATTTTGATACCTCTTAGAAAGTGGAGTTTTTAGAATGAAATACTTGATTTTCATAGCACAGATATCTTTGTATGGAATAAATAAGAGCAAATCAGTTTAAACTATGCAGTAATGACTTGAAATGATAAAGATTTGAATTTTTCATTTTCCTCCTTGTCTGCATTATCATAAATAAATAATCTGAAAATAGGCATTTGGGGATAACAGATGATGTGGTTAAGGTGACTGTATCTCACATGACCATCTGTGCACTTGGAGTCCTGGACTCAGCATCTTGAAAAACACACGGGGTATGTATGATTGCATGCCCCAAATCCCAAAAGGAGACTAGAGTAGAAGAGATTTCAGTGTGGACAACCACCCTGGCATGGGCAGAGGGTGCAGGGGGGTGGTTTACACTTTACTGCTTTCTTTTTCTGTCTCTCTCAGGGGACTGCACATGCCTTATAATAACTGTAAATATATATATATGTATGTGTGTGTGTGTGCACGCGCAATTCATAGCAAACTATAAATTATATGCATTAAATAGTCCATTCACCTTGAGTGTGTGTGCAGAAACCTTGAAGCCTTTCACTATTCTCATGTCATATAAGAACCAAAATACTTTGCCTAATATGGCTAAAGAAATTCTGTTTTGTCAAAAAAAATTCCAAATCACTAGAAGCTAGAAACTTAAGTATTGTGAGTTTCTTTCTTCTTTCCAAAATCTGTAGTTAACAATGGAAAGTATGAGATTAGATATTAAGTAAAACTATATCTCAGAAGAAAAAATTTATAATGATATATTCAAAATAATAGAATGCGTGTGCTGACATTAATCTATTTATAGATGTATTTAAACAGTGAGTGCATGTCTACTTTAACTAGACAAAATGGGGGAACTATTATTCAATGCATTAGAAAGTTTGATTGATTAATCATTTTGCCCTTTTTCTTAATAGACTATTACAGTAGTAGACAAAGGAAGAAATAAAGTGCCCAGCTAATCGATCTGTATTATATTGGAAAGGTCAAAATAGAATTGTACGTTACTACTGTCAGAAATATATAAAACATTAACATTTCTGCACCATATTCTCATCACAGAAATTGTAATGGAGACTGAAAAAGATACAATATTCGTCCATTCCCATGTCCAAAATAGCTATTAGGTTGGAAATAGAATGATATAAATCTAATCTCAGGAGAGGTAATGACTGAAAGAAAATCCTATGGATTCATGCCTTTCTTTTGTAGGATATCGACTTCTCACTCGAGCCATCCTGTAAGTACTCAGTTATTCCTTCCACAAGAAACACTCAAACTGACATACGTTTACCCATGATTTATTATGTTTCTATTAGAAATAGACCAAGACATAAAGAATAACTAAATAGAGCTCGGTGACCATTGTATCTACTGTTAAGATGCTGTTTCTCTGAGGCTGAGGCCATGTGGGAGGCCCAGGTTCAATCCTTGGCTCAACTTAAACAAGCTGGACCAGGTGGTATGTCCTTACAGTCCTAGCTAACTGGAGGGCTGAAGTAGAAGGATCGTGACATGGCAAGACCCTGTCAAAATCTCTCTTTTTCTCTCTCTTCCCAAAGTAGAATGGCAACTAAGAACCACATTTTGCATCACATTAAATTGATCTTGTATAAAAAATGGAAAAGAATTATACATGAATATCAATGGGTTATGAGTAGCTTCACATTTAACACATTAAGATATTTAATGCAAAAGTTGACAGGTGGCATGGTGGTTAAGGATGCTGGACTCCTACATTTTTGACCGTGGTTTGAGTCCTAGTCCTGGTGGCTTGCTTTTTCACTTCCTCTCTCTTGCTCTTGCTATGTCCCTCTTTGCTCAAATTAAAAGAAAGAAAGAGAGAGACAGAAAGAGAGAAAGAAAGAAAGAGAAAGATAAAAGAAAGAAAGAAAGGAAGAAAAGAAGAAAGTTAAAATAATTCTAAAAATAAAGATACTTTCTATGTTGGGGTCAGCACGTGGTGTGGTCATTTGAGGTGCTGAACTCCCACATGGCCAGCCACAGTTTGAGTCCCAGACCTAGTAGTTTGCTTTCTCATTTTCCCTCTCTTTCTTCCCCTCTGGTGAGTATCCTATAGCAAATTAAAATAATATTAATAATTAATAAACATGTTAAATAAATGATTCTTAAAAAAGATATTTAATGGGGCTGGCAGGTGGCATGGTCATTCAGAGAGCTGGACTTTCACATGGCCGACTGCAGTTTGAGTCCTGGACCTGGCAGCTTGCTTTCTCACTCCCCATTCCCCACTTTGTCTCTCTCTGTTCAAATTAAAATAATTAAATAAAGTTAAATAAAATAATTCTTAAAAAAAGATATTTACTGTGCTAAACATTCTGTGTAACCCTGCCAACTATATAATTGTGCTATTCCTAAAGAATTATGGAATTTATGTTTATATTATATATACATTGTGTTTTATTTTGTGGGATTTTAAAACATAGCAAGTGCAGAAGTTGTACATGCACATGTGCACTCACACACACACGCCAACCTGTGAATTGCATTATTTATTAAATATGCTAACAGTACAAAACCAGCTGCTTAGCAGAGCACTTTTAAAAACGGATCTGAGTTTTAAGAGGCATTGACAATTTGAGGTCCTTCTTAGCTTTGAAGGCAACTTATATTCTTTTTCTGCCTCTTGGCATTTCAGCTACAGTTGAAATTTATGTGGAAACCTCTTACATTAAGTCATACCTCTGAAAAAATTCAGTGATGATAGCACTTGCATTGGTGGCTTCATTGTTATTTTAAAATACCCTTACTTTGAGGGAAAAAACACATTGGCTATTAACTCAGACTAACTGTCAAAATCACAAATCTTATGAGAATGAGAATTTCCAGGAAAATGCTTCTATTAGGAAAAAAGATTATATTTTAAACTTGTCATTAAAAGGCAAATGCAATTAGTAAATATTTAAATGACTCTTCAGTATAGCATAGTTTGTTATAAAATATATAGATAAGTAATAAAAATGTTCCCAAAGAATTTATAATCTAGCATACACATAATAAAAGGTAGAATCCCAAACATGCTACAAATATTTTAGCCTTGTAGTGTTACACTAACAGAGTTTAACAAATAAAGATATCAGAGGAGAAAACAGGAGATCAGTATCTTAAATAACAAAATGAAAAGAAAGGGCACCAAAAAAAAAAAAAAGGGGGGACTATATAAGAAAATTGTAAGAGATTCAAGTTTAACAGAAAATGATTTAAGTATCCGAAGAGGCATTCAGATAGGAAGCCTGGAAACTTTAATAGATCACATTGCAAATTGCCTGAATAAGATGAATATGTTAGATACCACTTGATAGGAGAAAATTTGAAGGTTTTTGAAAAAAAATATAAATAAAGAAGTTAATTTTTTTTTTTTTTTTTTTGAGAGGTTTTCACTATAGGGCGCGTACGCTCGCCAGACAGACAGAGAGAGAAATCACCCCTCGGGGGGATGGCCATGCCGCAATCCCTTCTCCTCTCGGGATCTTGGGCATGCATGCACACGCGCCCGGCGTGAGTTTTAAGCCACCGGGTCCGGGACGTGAACCGTGGTCGAGTACATGGGAGTTCAGTGACATAGTCATTACGCTAACGGCTGGTTCCCAAGAAGTTAATTTTTTTTATTAGTTAAGGTTCTCTAGAAAAGTAGAACCAATAAAATATATCTAGATCTAAATGTATTCATCTCTCTGAATATGTGGGTTCCATATTCACAGATTCAACCAATCATGGGTCAAAAATATTAGAGGAAAGAAATACAAATAGCAACATAACAATAAAAAAAACCACACAAATAAAATGCAGTGTTACAGCTATTTACATATAATTTACATTGTATTGGTATCCTAAGTAATCTAGAGCTGATTCAAAGTATATGGGAATATGTATGTGTAGATTATATGCAAATATTGCACCACTTTACATTAGGGGTCCTAGAACCAACCACCTGCAGGTTCTGAGAAGTTATTGCATATAGATTGCCTTATGCTATTATGGAGGCTGAAGGAGAGGCCCCAAAGTCCCCCAATGTGCAGTCTACAAACTGGAGAACCAGGGATCCTGGAACTTCAACATAGATTTAGCTGAAGGCCTGAGAACCTTGGGGAAGTGATGTAAATTATGAATCCAAAATTTGAGGACAAACACTGATGTTCGACAGTGAGAAAGGATGAGTGTCCCACCCAGCTCAAGTATTGCCCTTGCTCTGCCTTTTTGTTCTAGCTTCTCTTTCAGTGGGTTGTATGATGACCTTCGGCATTGGTGAGGGACTTCTTCTTAAGCCAGTCTATGGATCCTAATGCTAACATCTTTCAGAAACACCCTCACAAACACACCCAAAACTCATGTTCAACCAATTATCTGGGCATTCCTTAGCCCAATCAAACTGACACATAAAATCAACTATCACATTTTGTAATTGCAAAGAGAATGAATTGTGTGAGTCACTTATCCAACTCATTTATTTTTCAAAGGCTTTTATGTAGATTAAAAAATAATCCTGTTATGCAAGGACACTGACTCCTAAATTTGAGCCTGTCATTTTACTGTACATATATACCCTGCATGGCACCTCTAATGCAGTTATTTTAAAAGTTTGGTATAGTGTTTGACATTCAAATGGAAGGCAAAAAAAAAAAAAAAAAAAGTTTTCTGAATGGTTGAAAATGGTTGAAAGAGTAAGGTGTGGGACCAGCAGTTGGCCTAATGGCTATGTTGCTGGACTCCCATGTAGTCGACCGCGGTTCAAGTCCCAGATCCTATGGCTTAAACTCACGCTGGGTGCATGTGCATGCATGTCCAAGATTCCAAGAGGAGAATGGAGAAGAAGGGATTGCGATGTGGCCATTTGTCCTAGGGATGGTTTCTCACTTTCTGTCTATCTCTGTCTTTCTGGCGAGCTCATGAGCCCTATAGCCAAAAAAAAAAAAAAAAAAGAAAAGAAAAGAAAGAGTAAGGTGTATAGTGATGGTTAAACTATTAATAGTTTGAATACTAGTATTGTATAAAGTTTTGAGTAGAAATGAGGGGATGAAATAGGACAGGATAGTGTTAATGAATACAGAATTTAATTTAAGAAATTAGAACAAGGTTAATTATAAGGTTTTAACTTGTGGACTTAAAAGAATGGAGAACAAGTTAATGATACATAAATATTAAGAGAAAGTAGCTTTAGGGTAATAGAGTTGCTTTTTGTGAGCTTATTAATTTATTTTCTATCTTTCTCTTTCTCCTTCCTTCCTTCCTTACTTCCTTCTTTTTTTCTTCCCTTCTTTCTTTGCAAGAGGGTATGTGAACTCACCAGAAAGAGGCAAAGAGAGAGAGAGAGAGAAAGTGAGAAAGCAAGCCTGCTCACCACCCGTGGAGAATGGCCGTGCTGCAATCCCTTCTCCTCCATTTCTCCTTCCTTTCGAAATTGTGGGCATGTGTGTACATGCACCTGGTATGTCTTTCAAGCTGCTGTTTCTGGGACTCGAACCCTGGTGTTAATCACGTGGTATTTAGCCGTCTAATCTGCCATGCCAGTGACTGGCTCAGGAACTTGTTAAATTTAAACTGTGAATAAAAGCCTGAGGTAAAGTGAGGCAGAATAAAGTTCCAATCATGAGACAGGATTGGAAAGAGGTCATTGCTAGAGGTAAAGTTTTGTCAGTCATCCACAATGTGGAAATGATTAAAATAATGGCGGTGAGTAGTATTCAAAGCACAGAAGCTAGAAAGAGAAGAGAAATTTAAAAATGATAACTTTTGGGAAGCTCCTTTCAGAAGGAGGTAAGCAAAATAGAGAAGTCTGAGTGAAGAACGAAGATATTTGGAATGACAGCAGCGATTCAGATGATATTGCTGCTGATAAAGACGGATGTATGTCATTTAGCTTCTACTAGTAATATGCGTTAATCATTGCACCAGTTTCTTTTTTTTTTCTTTCTTCTTTGTGTGTGTATGTGAGAGTGTATAAGGAGAGAGGAAGGTATTTCTAAGATGATCTTGCCATGTTATTATCCATCCTCCCGGTCAGCTAGGATTACAGGCATGAGCCACCACACTCAGCCTGTCCAGGTTGAGCCATGAACTGAACTGAACTGAATCTGGGCCTGCTAGCATCTCCAGCTGTGGCCCAGTGTTATCCTCTCACTGCTGCAGCATAGCAGGGCCCCAGCTCTTTTTAATCCTTTTTCAAATTTCCCCTTCAGAATGTATCTATGATGTCTATATTATTCTTTATCTTTTAAAAAAATATATAGGAAAGAGATGCTCAGAGTATAAAGGAAAAAGGGAAAAGTATTTTTAAACATAGGTTTCTTAAACAGTAATATTAAAAACATTTCTTCTTAGGGCAGCCAGTAGCAGAGTGATTAAGGAGGCTGGCTCCTACATGGCCCATTACGCAGTTCAAGTTCTGGACCTGGTAGCTTGAAAAACGTGCTGAGCACATGTGTATGCATGCTCAGAATTCCTAAAGGAGAAAGAAGAGACTGCAGCATGACCATCCCCTCTCGCCCAATGAGGGCTTTCTCTCTCTCTCTCTCTCTCTCTCTCTCTCTCTCTCTCTTTCTCCTACAAGCACATGCACCCTCTAGAAAAATCAGTATTTTTTCTCTAATACTAAAGAAATCAACAAAAGTGAAAAATTCAAGAAAAGTAAAACCCTCTTTGGCTATTTTACAAAATATCAATGGATGTCCATCACAGATAAAAGATACAGGCTTTCTAAATTTTTGAGTTGGGTAACAAAAGAAATAAAAATGGAGAAAGACTTCTTCTAGCTATTATGCAATACTAGGAATCAGAACTATCTCCCCACCTGAAATAATAATAAACCAGAAAAAGTACATGAAATGATGGTTTTCAAGATATTATACATTGGGACCGGCAGTTAGCGTAATGGCTATGTCGCTGGACTCCCATGTAGTCGACCGCGGTTCGCGTCCCAGACCCGGTGGCTTAAACTCACGCCGGGCGCTTGTGTGTGCATGCCCAAGATCCCGAGAGGAGAATGGAGGAGAAGGGATTGCGCCTGGCCATCCCCCTTGGGGGGTGATTTCTCGCTTTCTATCTCTCTGTCTCTCTGTCTGTCTGGCTAGTGCACGCGCCCTATAGCAAAAACCTCTCTCAAAAAAAAAAAAAGACATTATACATCAAGCAATGAAGATCAGTGGTACTTTCAATGTAAGAAATACATCGGAATACACTATACGTAAGAAATACACAAGTTAAAGCCTTGTGACTGGCCATGTTACTGTAACAAGTATTTCTAGTACACAGTAAAGGGAGAGGAAATTCAGGAAGAGTCCTGTGTTCTCTCTGTGCATGGTAATGGAGCTGGGATTCCGGGGTGGGGGACAAGGAGGCTGGAGTTCACAGGGTAGCGTGTGAGTGAGGAGAGAGCTTCAGAGTGCAAGCATCGTAGAGCGAAGGTGGTCAGCCTTGAGTCAGTGAATATGAATCAGCACGTGAGTGTGAAAAGAATAACTTGAAGACAGGCCAGAACTCCAGAGTATTGGAAGAAACCAATCTGAGGGTTTGAGAGAAGCAAGAATATTCTCATTTTTACTAAACAGGGTATTATCTCTGTTAGTTATTGGTATTTTCCAAATACCCACATATATCTTGATAATCCTCTCTTAAGGAAGTTGAGTTTACTTTTCTTTCTCTTGAGCACGTGGCTTGAACTTACAAGTCATTCGTGCTGAAGAACGTATGGAAAGGGATAAGTAGTAACTTAGTAAAGAAGCAGGAAGACACTACCTTAAATCAAGGGGTCAAGGTCATCACAGAAAGTAATGTCCTTTTGAGGACCTGTATACTTTTTTTATTTTTTTGAGAGCTTTTCGCTATAGGGCGCATGCGCTCACCAGACAGACAGAGAGAGACAGAGAGACAGAAAGCGAGAAATCACCCCCCCAGGGGGGATGGTCACGCCGCAATCTCTTCTCCTCCATTCTCCTCTAGGGATCTTGGGCACGCACGCACACGCGCCCAGCGTGAGTTTTAAGCCACTGGGTCCGGGACGCGAACCGCGGTCAACTACGTGGGAGTCCAGCAACATAGCCATTATGCTAACTGCTGGTTCCCCGAGGACCTGTATACTTTGATGTGATGTGATAAGAAAGGCAGTTTAGTTGGTGGCTTTACTTCAGGGTATATCATGAAGTTGTAGTCAACCGTTAGCCAAGGGTGCCGTCTCTAAAAATTTGGTAGGGCAAGGGGCCTCAAATCCAAGTTCAACCTGCTATCAGCAGCCAGGGTTCTTATCATCTGGGCCTTTACATAGTTCTTTCCCAGTACAGTAATGGCAGAGCAGGGAAGGTGGGCAGGCAGAGAGAAGAGAGACAGAGACCAAAGGAACCAGAGCTAAAAGCTGTAGCCTTTTATTTTTTCTTTCCTTTTTTTTTAAAAAAAAATATTATTTTTGTACACATGATCGCTGTATATCATGACAGCATGCAAAATGAATTTTCCCAGCATAAATACATCGTATATTAGTCCAGTCAAAAGCCTCTTTTATAAGTTAATCTTGGACATAACATGCTATGATTCTTGCCAAATTCTATTATTTAGAAGCCAGTTCAGTCCAAATTTGAGAATAATGGAATTTAGATTTTCCTCTTGTAGGCCAGCTCATTCAAGTATTCATTCACAGATTTTTATTTTTCTTTCTTCTGTCCACCTGTTTTGAAAACCATCACTGCTCACCTTCTGACTGAAACTACTCAAATAATTTCATGTGCACCTGCATACACACATGCATGCACACATGCACATACACATTAATTTATAACTTAAATACATTCATTTTATTGTTTGGCAGAATATACTTTAATAAAGCTGTCTTATTTATTTATTTGTTTGTTTGTTTGTTTTTGGAGAGATTTTTGCTATAGGGCACTTGCGCTCACCAGAAAGACAGAGAGAGAAAGACAGATGGAAAGCGAGAAATCACTCCCCAGGGAGGATGGCCATGCCGCAATCCCTTCTCCTCCATTCTGCTCTCGGAATCTTGGGCATGCACGCAGATGCACCTTGCAAGAATTTAAGCCACTGGGACCAGGACTCGAACCGCGGTCGACTACATGGGAGTCCAGCAACATAGCCATTATGCCAACTGCTGGTCCCAATAAAACTGTTTCAAAAGAAAGGAGGGAAGAAAAGGACATAAGAAAGGAGGAGTTAAGGCAAAAAATTATATCAATAACATTTTTATAAGGTGGAGACAGGTGCAATTTTACATGATATGAAAGTTTGAAGAATTTGAAGAGGGTGAAATCTCTTGAAAGTTTAATAAGCGGTAGGCCATAGACGTTCTTTCTGTGAAGAAAAGTTGAATATGTCCTTAGGTGAAAGCCAGTAATCAGTAATGTCTTCTCACAAAATATACAATTCTCCTATTTGCTCAAATACACTACAGGTTTTCTTCTAGCTCTTGATATTTCTTTGATATTTAGTTTCAATATCAGTTCTTAGAATGTTTGATTTTAAAAAGCAGTTAGAAATAATATGATTTGGCTTCTTAACTGGCATGAAAACTTTCCTTGAATAGGTACATCTCGTGATCCAACTTAGGAGAGTTAAAAAAGATAAAAAGTTCATCAAAGGAAACTATACTTTCCAGTAAATGAAATTTTTAGTTTTAGAAAATGCTAATCAGTTAAGATGTACCTTAAAAGGATTACTAGGTAATAGAAATAAATATATCACACAATTAACTCATCATGTTTTTCAATGATGTCTTTCAGTCAAAATATTTGTTTGGTATATTACAATTTATTATTAAGATAATTCACATAATTAACAATATAGATGATAAATATGTTCATATGTTATTTAGTTTACATTTAATGATTTAGGACAAATCTACTTTTCAGACAATTTTATAGAAATGATTCATTAGAAATTCATTACAAGAACTCTTCTGATGAGAGGAAAGGATTTCTGTGGAGAATGTTTTCATATATGGTCCAAAACTGTATCACACAATTAAATTCCAATGCACAGTTAAAAACTACATTGAACCATATTACCCCAGGTAGCATCTTTATGTTATAAAAATGAATTTTACTAAATACTCCTCTAATGACATAAAGAATTTCATTTATTTGTTCTACAGGTTTAACCTACGTATTGCCATCAATTCCAACCTAGGCTTTTACCAAAATCTTATAATTGTCATATTCAATTGCTTTTCTATTCATCTTCCTATTTGATCATTTACATTAATTGACAAAGTGAACCATTTCTTTCATCACTTTTCTTACCTACTAAATTATACATCATGTCTTTATAAAAGAAACAAAATATTTTTAGCTGTTCTCTTTCACTGAAATGGTAGCTCCTTTAGAATAATGGGTCGAACTCATTTCTGTTCTCAATCCCTGTGTTCTCCTCCCTTCATTTATCCACTTATCCTCATGACTACTAACTATAGAGGTCCATTTTCTCTTCAGTACATTAAGTTTCATATTTCATTACAACTGTAGTTTTATTTGTGTAACTTTGTGCAAATTAATGCATTATTAACTAAACCGAAAATTCAGACGCCCCCCACCTCTAACCCTATTTTCCATTCTGGGTATGTTTGTTAGCTGATAGCAGTTCTCTTTGTTTAATCTTCTAATCCTGTTTTGCATCCTTCTTGTACTTTATTTCACTCCTAAATTATCTATTTAATTAAAATTGCAATAGCCATATAATTAATCTAGTTGGAATTTTGTTCTCTTCACAACATAATTTCGTGGTTAACTATTTTTTTTCCCAGCACCAGTTTTTTAAAATTTTATTTTATACAATCACTATATATCATTCAGCTTGTAAAACAAATTTACCCAACATGAATACACTTCATGTCAGTCCATTTGAAGATACTGTAAATGTTACCACGTACAGTTAATCATCCATTTCTGTGTCCCATAAATGCCTTGCCTCTCTATTTTTCTCCTTGATTCCTTTTCCACATTTGTGGTTAACTTTTTATTAATTTATAAAAGCTATGATATTAATATGACAAACATTTAGATGCTCAGCTTCCATGATTAATTATTCTGCATTTTAATAATTAAAAATTGCAATTATTGGATAAAATTTAGGCATATGTCGTGCTTTGTCATACATTCATGTTTGTTCATATTTTATTTAAGAAATAAATGTTACAAGTTTAACCTGAGTGTTCTTTAATTTATCACCTCAATTGTGTTCCTCTGCCTTTCTATTTGGGGTAAAAATTGCTTTGAATTTGCTATATATTTTTTATTTTCTTTTAGTATGAGTTTATATACAAAGATAAATGTTGCTTTTCATCTACTTTTTCACTTAATGCAATGCTATGTGTTTGAGATGTATGTTTGTTTACATATAAAAAATTTCCTGGGGCCAACATGTAGTGTGGTTGTTTAGATGCTGGCCTTCCAAACGGCGCATTGCATTTCAAGTCCCGTATGTGGCAGCTTGAAAATCATGCCAGGTGCATGTGTGTGCATGCCAAAATCACAGGAAGAGAATGGAGGCGGAGGGTTTGTGGCGTGGTCATTCCCTTCGGGGATGACTTCTTACTTTCCCCCTCACTGTCTCTCTATTTCTATCTTGTGAGTGCATGTGCCCAACGAAAAACCTTAAAAGAAAGTCATAACTGTTGAACAGCATTTTAACTTAAAATCATAATCCATTTTTTTCTGTCTCTGAATAAATGATATATTTGACTATTTTGAATATTTAATAGTCATGAATATTAGTTCAAGGAATGTCTTTTAATAAGTCTCCTTGTGCTCATCTGCATATACCAGGTACATTCTAGAATGTATACTTGTGAAAGAAACTAGCAGGCCATGAAGTATTGTCAATTTCCACTTGATTATGTGTCCCCCATAAATGTCCAATTTGGCTGCTAAAAACTGGATCCACTAGCAGTGTTTGAGGCCACTTTTTTTTTTTTTTTTGACAGTTTTTTTTTTTTTTTTTTTTTTTTTTTTTTTGCTATAGGGCATGTGCGCTCGCCAGACAGACAGAGAGGGACATAGAGACAGAAAGCAAGAAATCACCCCCCAGAGGGGATGGTCATGCCGCAATCCCTTCTCCTCCATTCTCCTCTAGGGATCTTGGACACGGACGCACACGCGCCAGGCGTGAGTTCTAAGCCACCGGGTCTGGGATGCGAACCGCGGTCGACTACGTGGGAGTCCAGTGACATAGCCAGTGACCAGCTAACTGCTGGTTCCTGTTTGAGGCCACTTTTACCTCACATCTTTATCTATTCTTTCACTCCCCTTGTTATAATTTTAAAAATTGTAACCCAGCTCAAGGGTAACCTAGGTTATTTTCTCATATTTTTATAATTATTTTCTTAAAAATAAATGTAATATATTACTCTCTTATTGCAATTAAATAATACAGCATTGCTTCCAAGCTTAAAAGAAAACAATAGAACAAAATGCACAAAGGTAAATAAAATCCTTTCGGTTTCTTGTCCCGATTGCCTCTTTCTCGATTCCGAATAATCCAGTGGTTAAGGAAGGTGGATCTCACATGGCAGGCCAGGTAATTCGAGGCCTGACTCTGCCAGATGGACAAATATGCAAGATGTATGTAAGTGCTGAAAATCCAGACAAGACAGAGAAAGGGACTGCGATATGACCATGACCCATAGGGATGCTTTTTTCCTTTCCCTCCCTGTCTCTCTGGTGAGTACCACACCTTCTGACTTAAAAAAACAACAACAAAAGAAGTCATAGAAACAAGTACAACAGTTTTGTCTTATGTATACTATTCTTAGTTTTAAGATTCATATGGCTTGGTTAGCTAATCCCCTTTGTAACTTATTTGCGTTATACCTTTTGACATCAAAAGAAATAAAAATAGAAAACTTAATGTGAGAAATTACCTGCTGAAAATGTGTTTAGGTATTATAATAAGAGTACGTGAAGAATGGATCTGGATTAGATAAGTTTAAGGAAACTGTGTTAGGTTAGTTACTGCAGTGCATGGCATTACTTTCAGTATGGGAATGAACACTTGACATCTTTAATAGTGGCAACAGGGGCCAAAAGTCTCCAAACACTGACATCAGAAAGGTCTATTTTTAACGTCTCTCCCACGTTAGCATTCTGAAGAATACATACAGGGATATGGCACCTAATCATGTATTTAGGATTAAAGTATAATTTATATTCTTGAAACCAATTATATTAATGAAAAGGAGAGTCAGATGTGAAAGATAATAATTACTGCAATGCTGTTACAGTTTTGATAAAGTCTAAGTTAAGGTTTCTTGTGTTTTTCCATTGTATGAATAGATCCTTATTATCATCTCCTTTCTTATTTTTAAAAAAATAAATTGAGAATCATGATGATTGCAAAAGGGAACAGAATAATTAAGGTAGTGATTTTAAATTTTAGGATTTTTTTTTTGTACCACAAACAAAAACTATTGCAATATATATTTAAATTAAAAAAAAATGGTCAAAAGTGCTCTGATTTCTTATACAGAGTTAGCTTCTAGGAGTACACTATGCAGTCAAGATCACTTTGCTACCTTATTAACTCCAATCCCTTGGTAAGATATGGATGGTTTTATAATTTCCTAACTTAGCTTCTAAAGAAATGCAGTTATTTTGAGATATCAATGTCATATTTATTTTCAATGACATTTTAAGATAACAAAATAGGTTCTAAATACTTCCTTGTCTTTGAAATTTCTTTAAAAATTAAAGTTGCTTCTTTTTTTTTTTTTTTTTTTGGAGAGGTTTTTTGCTATAGGGCGCGTGCACTCGCCAGACAGACAGAGAGAGACAGAGAGACAGAAAGCGAGAAATCACCCCCCAGGGGGGATGGTCACGCCGCAATCCCTTCTCCTCCATTCTCCTCTCGGGATCTTGGGCACGCACGCACACGCGCCCGGAGTGAGTTGTAAGCCACCGGGTCCGAGACGTGAACCGCGGTCGACCACGTGGGAGTCCAGCGACATAGCCATTACGCTAACTGCTGGTTCCCAAAAATTAAAGTTGCTTCTAACTCTGTATTGATTTTAACAGCCTAGTAAATGAACAAGGATGTCAAAAAGTACAATCACAAAATCCATCTTCAATAAAAGTAGAATAAATTTGCAAAAGGAAACCATAACATTTGAGTTCATGAGACAGAGAATAAATGGATAGTGGTTTAGCAAATAGAAGACATCACATCTGTCTTCAAGTTGAGGAAGAGCTGAATGACTGGCAATATAATGACAAACCAAGGGATACCTTTGGAAAGCTTCAGAGACAGATACATTAGATTCTACAAAAAAGTGAAAATGATACCAAAAGATGGAGGCTTGATAGAAAGTTGGTAAATAGTGGAAATTTATATCTGTCCTGCTGTCATCTACCCAGTGTATACAATGAGGAAGCATATTTTCTATAATAAGAACTATAGTATAGTAGAAGTTAATAGGTAATATTCTGGATAGAGCAGCAATAATTTTGAGATCATATTTGATCATTTCCCCCCAAAAGAGAGACTACCCAACCCTTTTACCTATGGATCCAGAATGATAGCAGGCAGATTGGTGTCACTGAGTCAGGAGACCTGACAGTCTTGCAGAGAATTCAGTGTACATAGAGCTTCCAATAAATTTTTAGTGTTTTATTTATAAATACAGCTGGACAGTGGATGAATGGTATACCCAAAGCAAGCAAACAGAAAAGAGAAAATGAAGATAACAATAGAGAAAAAATACAATATTTTCAGAGATATTAGAGAACCTATCACAACTATTAAACATGCTTAAAATCATTCAGGGAAACAGATCATGAGACTGGGAAATTTTAAATCTAATAGCTATAAAAATTGTAAAAGAATTGAAAGGAAATTTAAATCTCATTTCTTAAAGAAGAGAAAAAGAGGACAAGATAAAGTTCAATAGGACAAGATAGGCAAGAATATTGGAGAAATTGAAAAAGTCCCCAAATCTGGCTAACATAATTTGGGCAAAATGAGAAAAGTGAACGTGGAGGAGAGAAAACACTTGCTTTCTGAAAGCAAATATTCAACAAAGACAATCTTAGAAGTAAAAACATGGGTGTTTAGAATTCAAGAACTCATAGAATTCCTGGCTTACAGAGTAAAAAATAAACTCATTAAAATACGTTATAGAATTTTAATATCTAGAAAATAAAGAGAAGTTCCTACATGGGATGTAAATCTTAAAATTAATATTATTCTCTGGGGCCAGCAGGTGGCATAGCAGTTAAGGGCGCTGGACTCCCATATGGCTGACCATGGTTCGAGTCCTGGACCTGGCTGGCTTGCCTTCTCACTTTCTCTCTCTCTCTGTCTCTTTCTCCCTCCCCCTCTGGTCAAATTTAAATAAAGTTAAATAAAATCATTAAAAAAATATTATTCTCTGTCTTGACATTTAGTAAACATGGGAGTTCCTCTAATGTACTATCTTCAAATATCCCCCCAACTACCATTTTGCTTCCCCAGATAAAGTCCAGCTTCTTGAGACTACAAAGCCTGCCTCGCACAGCTCTTGGGGGTGTTCTCTATTTCCAAGTACAATCCTTATGGCACAGAAGTGTGCCCCTCCTGTGGACTTCGAGTATATGTGATTAATAAAATGCTATCATTCTCATCCATCCAGTGTTGGGTGCCGTGTTTCAGCCTTGGGTTAGTAGCCCTCCCTCACTGATGGGATGAATAGGAGATAACTAAAACACTGAAGTACAATAAAATAGAAAGAATGGTGAATCAGGATGCTATCAGATTCTTAAATGTAACAATGAAACAAGAATAATACTGGACAATGGTTTTAAAATTTTGATAAATTTTAAACATAAACATATTTCTCACTTAAAACATTTTACCTATTAAAATTATTTAACATATATAGAGTAAAGTAAATAATTTTTAGAGTTTCAAAATATTTTTAAAAAGTGTCTGTCCTTTATGTTTTTTTAGGAAGCTATCTCAGAATGGTTTATTAAAACAAGGAAATAAGCCAGGATGGAACTGTGATTCTGGAAACAGGATATTCAACACAGTAGAAAAGCAAAGAAAATTCTCAGTCATGGCAAGAAGAAGTATCTGTGATACTTGAATAGTAGGCCTAGAGAACACAATGATACTGTTTTCTCATAGTAGAAAGTCAGATGCCACCTCCTGACCCCATTGGTAGTTGACTTTTAAACTAGCTTTATCTAACACATTTGTTAAAAATAACTACTGATACTTAAAAGTAATCTGGGGGCCAGGCAGTGGCACAGCAGTAAGACAGAGTGCTCTTCAAGGATGCCCCAGTGGTAAGGTTCTGAGTTTGTATACAATGAGCTCTCTGCGTACGCTGGGCATGTGTGAGCCTGTGAACCTAGGTTGGCTAAGTTTGGGAGTGAATCATGGCATCAATACCCTATTGTGGCTGCTCTCTCTCTGTCTCTTTCTCTCATGGAAGAAAGAAATAACTACACCTGACATATTTATGATTACTAGAAATATGTCCCAGAGTCACATTCACTTATAACTCACTCAATGTTTTCCACTATATTTTTCTGGTGAAAATATTTATAAGTGGAATTGCTTTCACAATGACAATTTCTGCAAGGTTAATTCTAAAATTTCTTTATTTTTTTCCCTTTTGTTTCACTTTAGCATTTCAATTTCTTCCCCTTCAGTTCACACGGTAAATTAATTGGAATCTTCTTAAAAATAATTATGTTGCTATCATTAAGATTACCACTTTCAGATCAAATCATATTGAAAATAAAATGATTACTCGGTTCTAATTTATCTCTGATTTATGGAATTGGGAAACTAATTTATCCAGTGATGATCAGCGTGAATCTCTAGGTCATGGGTGGTGATGTGTGCCTAATTATTTTTTAGTATATTGTATTATTGAAGATTCTAGTTATAACTTATAGTAAACCGAGGTGATGATTGATTAAAAATCTACAGCAAATTTAAGTTAAAAAAGCAACTCTTGTATAACCATTTAAATGATCACTTAAGTCTAAATGAAATGATAGAATGGCAGGTCATTATTAGAACTAAGTTCATATGTCTGCATTTAGAAACTAAATATTCCCCCAAGTAGGACTCTGGAACCTAAGTTTCAACCATTTGATATTCAAATCTTTTTTATCTGGACAATTCAAAGGTAATTGCTTTAATTACCTTGCAATTGCTTTTTAATTACCTTTGTAATTCAAAGATACGCTTTTACGTACCTCCCTCCATATCCTGATATTTATAAGGATATGTATACTGTTCTTTCTAATGTATTATCGCATGCAGATACTCATACAGGTACGTTTGGAATTATGGTTAGATTAATATATGCCTGCAGTTTGCTTGTGTGGTTAAGAAATAAAGAGGCCTATATATATAGCAGCGCCTAGAGAAATAACTCTTGGTAGAAATATAAATTATGGCAAACTCCACAAAGCTGTGTCCTACGTAATAGCAGAACAATGGTAAAGTGGTTATTCAGCAGGTAAACTAAGGGACATAAAGGGAAAGTGCTTGCTTGAGTCTTTTCCAAGGTAACGATCATGTCAGCAATGAATTCCTGAACCCACCCCCCATTTTGTGTGGAAATATTCTTTTCTGACAATTATTTTCTTTTTAGTTTCAATAAATCTAAGACATTTTACAAATAGAACTAACACTTCTGTAGTAAACACTTGGATTTTAGCAATAGTATAATTCTCATTGATTTGAGATTAATATTTGCTAAGTGTAATGGATTGACTGTCTCTGTAGTACTGAGAGGATAGGCTATAGACAAAATTGTTACATGCTAGAAGAAACTCAAGTCAGATAATTAGACAAAATAAATGAGTGCCCTAGTCAATGACTAGGATACTTGTTTCAGAATCTTTTTTACTATTAAAGCAAGATGATTGTTAAAAGAATAAAATTCTGAGTGGCATAGCAGCTTGCAGACCAAACGACTTACAAGAAATTTGAAAAAAGTCATACAGATACAATATCAATCTACACTGAACTGCAGACATAAAATCTGATATACTTGAAATACTATTTTGGTTAAATATTATTAACAACAAGATCACAATGTTCTTATCAAGTATCAATAAAACATAAATGCACATGAAACAAACAGCCAATTAAAAACCATCACACTGAACGGTAAAATAGAAAATTGCACTAATATAGTACATGCATTTTACAACTCTTTCAAAATTCGTGGGACCTACTGATTTAATATCTATAGCAATTTTTCTCTCTTTCACTTGTATTTAGTTTTGTAAATGTCTATGTATATTTTAAAATGAGGAATTTAATATGAAAACTCACCTGCTTTCTCCTTGCTTAGTTTCATATATATTTAAAGGTACTAAACTTTAACAAGCTTTACTACAAAATAATTGGCACTGCCACCACAGATGGAAGTAATGTGTACAAGGAAGGATGATGAGGCTCAACTAATGGTGGAAATACGAAGCTAACATAGGAGTCATCTCAAACCTAGCAACTTTATATTAATCAATAAATAAAACTTATAGACATGCGAGGCTCTTTAAGTTACTGCAGATACACCTCTGCAATGTGTGAACAAATTTAGTGAGTTATGTCATGTTTTCATCTTCAGAATGATGGTGTCCAAGTGTGATGAAGAGTAGAAAATAAGGGACCAGACAATGGTGAAGTGGTAATGCAACTGGACCACGTGGGAAAGTCCCAGGTTCAGGTTTTGGGCCTTCCTGTATAGCGGATAGCGGGGTGCACATGTGTCTTCCTGTCATCCTGGCTGGCTGAGGCTATGGGTGGATTGTGGTGTGAAGAACCTGTTGAAAGTGCCTGTCTCTTTCCCTCTGTGTTTCTCTATCACTCTGCCTCTGTCTCTGAGGGACAAAATAAATAAACATTTTTTTGGAGAGGTTTTTTTTTTTTTTTTTTTTTTTTTTGCCATAGGGTGCGTGCGCTCGCCAGAAAGAAAGACAGAGAGAGATGTAGAGACAGGTAGTGAGAAATCACCCCCCAGGGGGGACAATCCCTTCTCCTCCATTCTCCTCTCGGGATCTTGGGCACGCACGCACATGCGCCTGGCGTGAGTTTTAGCCACCAGATCCGGGACTCGAACTGCCGTCGACCACGTGGGAGTCCAGTGACATAGCCATTACACTAACTGCTGGTCCCAAAATAAATAAACTTTAAAAAAAAATAGGAAAGAAATCTTCCTCATTAAAAATAAATAAAAAAATGAATAAAACCCTCTTTTTTTAGCAGAGCACAGAATTTTATATTTAACCAGAGAAAAGAAAGTGAAGGACTGAGTCACTATCTAAATAATTTATTGACACTTATCCCGAAAATAGATAAAAACAAGTATAGAATGTATGGCTTTCTGCTTTTCACTTGGGATATGGTGAGCTTTCAAACGTGAATTTAGACCTGCACATGTACTTAACTGTGACCAAAAGATGATTTGTCCTTTCCTTGAAAAAACTGAGCTTGTGCTTTGTTTCTAAAATTATGCAACTGATTCAGTCCTCTACTAGGCTCATGCCCACTCTCCCCGTCATCTCACTGTGGGCTAGTTTAGCTGCCTGAATAGAAGAGCACAGTGTCTTGGCAGTTCCTTTTGAAGCACCAATTACTATGACTCAGAAAATACAGGATGCAAAAATGACAGAAAACATTATAATAGCAAATTGACACATATTGGCATCATTACACTCTGTCTTACACTAAAAATTTCTCTATAAATTTAAATAGCCATTTTCTCTGGATGAGAAATTGTCTGTAAAATAAAAATGCCTTGAATTATCTTTCCATGAATAGGTAAAGGGTTTATTCATAATTTCTGTTGATGTGGTCTGCAGAGTTTCTGCAAACTGAATAATAAAGGGAAATGAGAGGAAGTAACCCGGCATCTGATAAGGTTGTATTTCACAGTTCCTTGTTCATTTCAGAAAAAGAGCCTGCAGGAGTGGATGTGTAGAGGGCCCTGATGAAAAGTCTGGCCATCCCCAGGCAGGCAAGATTTAGAGCCCAGTGATATCTTCATGCTGATGAAATTAGTTTGTTTAACAATTCGCTGCTGTCCAGTAACCTTTGACACTACTCAGCAAAGGACAGTGAAGAGATGTTGAAAGGAAGAGAAATAAAAAATGTATATCATGAATTAGTGTAGATGAGAGAAAATAATACCCATAATCTGATATTTATCTTAAAGAAAATCTTAACAGACCTGTTTTTTAAAATATGTATAACTATTTTTCTTTTTAATATATAGTTATTATTTATATTTAATCACTATACATCTTTACAGTGTATAACATGGTTTTCCTCAGCATGGGTACAGTGCTTATCAGACAAAGACATTACATACACATTGTCATCAGCAAACAGCCTTCCATTCCTGTGTCAAGCAAACATATATTTGCTTTTTCCCAGCGTCTGTTCCTGCCTATCCCCACTACCCACTTTTGGTTACCTCTCCTTTACCATCTCTAGTATCTGCAGTTGCCTTTCCTGTTATTAAACCTTCCAATCTTTCAGTTTCTGCCATAGTGATTTGTTTTTCTTAAAGTATAATAAAAATTCCCATTGTGCAACTACTAAATTTTACTATAAGATAAACTACGTTTCATTATGTGTTACTAATTTCATACGTACTCTAAGAGTAAAACTCTAGCTCGATAATGAACTTCATTGAACGGGAAGAGTAAAAGATCTAATCTGCCCTTTTAACATAATGATTCATGCTGCCATGTTGTTCAGGAATCAAACCTGAAACATTTCTCGGTTTGTTCTAAAATAGGTAAAATTTCAGGTCTCAAAGTGAGCTTAAATATAATTAGATAAAATGTCTAATTTTTTAAATGAGTTAATCATAGCTTGAATAGATAATGGGCATGTTCAATATCATGAAATAAAACAATACCACCCTCCTGCTCTCACCTACCACTTATTCTCCCATATTGCATCCTGTCCATGCTCCTATGAAGTTTAAAGAATGCCTACTAAGATGTCAACATGGAAATAGTAGACATAAATATTTTAAAATATTGAAGAAAACCCCTTATTTAATCTTAACTGTACAAATCATGCTAGATACACTTTAATTTTTTCCAAAGCACATGGAAATCAGTTCTTCATCAATTATAAACCTACTCTCACCTTAGCAATCTTGCTTACATAGAATATTTGGGTGAAGAAGATAAAAAGGCCACCATTTCAAAACTGTATAGTAGGGAATTGTGGTGATAAATAGCTTTTCAAAGTCAAGATGACAGATGCCATTAAAAGGCACAAGCTGTTAAATCTAGAGTCTCATATGTGCTTTGTTCTTGATTTCTAAATTTATCCCAGGTTGTTTTCAGAACTTAAAACACATCATGGGAGTCTGGTGATTAGAGAAACTATTTGAAGTTTCACAATCAGAACAGCTGGTCCAGAGATGACAGAAGATGATGCTGAGTTTTATGAAGCAAATGCAAAATAGTGATTGGGGAATGATTTGGCAAGAAATAAGAGAAACCATCAGAGACTTATTGCAGGTGTCAAATAGCATTTAAGTAATGTTTCTCAAACCCAATGTATCAATTGGCCCTCCTTATCTCTAAGTGATAAAGCTATAGGACTACTTGAAAGATACAAAAAATAATGTAATTTTGATTTATAAAAACAAACATAAAGGTAATACACGATTATTGGAAGGACAGGTCACAAGTTCTATGGGTGTATGATCACCATCATCTCTCATTGACACTGCTATATTCAGCCCTTTCCAGGTTTCTTTGTTTAATTTTTCTGCCTTGGAGTTTATTATTTTAAGAATTTAATTTTTTTTTTCTGTGGTAAGAACAAAACAGGAAAATCTACTCTCATTTTTGTTACTTTTTTGTGTGCTACAGGGTGGTTGTGCTTACCAGAGAGCGAGAGAGAAGGAAAGTGAGAAATCAACACCCCCAGGGGGGATGGCCATGCCACAATCACTTCTCCTCCACTCTCCTCTCAGAATTTTGGGAATACATGCACACATGCCCAGTGATTTTCAAGTAACTAGGTCCAGGACTGGAACCACTCAGTCAGCCATGTGGGATCTAGTTGTCTTAACTTCCACACCGCCAGCTGGCCCACATTCTACCCTCTTAACACCATTTTAAGAGTTTACCATGGTGTCATTAATTATAGGCACAATGTTTTACCAAAATAGTCTAGAAATGAATCATCTTTCATAACTGAAACTTTAACCCTTTGAATAACAACTCCCCATTTTCTCATCCTCCAAGCCCCCCTTGGCAACCCCCACTCTATTCTCTCATTTTAAATATCCTACTTTCATGCTTCATGTAAGTGATATCATGCAATATTTGTCCTTCTGTGACTGCCTTATTTCACTCAGTATAATGTCCTCCTAGTTCATCTGTGTGATCACATATGCTAAGATTTCCTTCTTTTAAAAACCGAATATCTCATTTTATTTATACGCTATGTTTTCTTTTTTCTTGATAAAAAAAAGTCTTTATAAAGATTTTTATGTGTCATGTATTTAATGGAAAATGATTAAAAGGTTATGTCAATAGGCCAGTCAGTAAAATTTTATCTTTCATATCATATAAGTTTTCTTCAAGATCTGTACATACTCTTATGATTTTCTCAAAAGTAGATCTTGAGTTCGGCTTGACTCATCAGTTGATCTTCGAGGAGAAAACTCTACAGTACACAGATGCAAATTCAGTAGCAGCTTCTCTTCATTTTCTACTTATACTTCTTGCTGATTCCGGCTGTGCCTGGTACAAGTACTCTGTGCTGTTATTTGAAGACCATAAGATTGAGGTAGGAATGGCTGAAGTTTCTCTTGAAATAAGATTTCTGTTTTATACTAAACTATTATCAGGATTTCCAACCTGGGGTGACTCTAGCACTGGTCTTATAGTCAGACTGTTGGGTCAAGTTCTATTCTGCTGTTCCCTCACAAGAAGTTCAGCTGCTAATTTCCCATTAGTCTGGTTCAGTTTATTTGATAATGATTTTCTAACTTGTGATTCTTCTAGATAGAGTGCTTATATTTTTCCCATTCTGTTTTATTAGAATCTTCTTAAGAAGCTCTTTTTTTGAAGAGTTCAAATTCCAGTCCTTTTTCTGAGTTCCATCTGACATTATTAAAGCATAATTATTCTCTCTGAACTGCTCTAAGTTTTCTTGAGATGCTGCTTCTGCCTGTTAGATGGACTTATTTCAATTTTTCCTCTATATCCTGTCTTGCTCTTCCTTCCATCTCCCATTTATACTGTTCTACTTGAACACATTCTACCATATTTATTCCCATATGACTTTTGAGGTTTACTACTTCTGCTTCCAACTTCAGCTTATTCTCTAGTTTTATACCTTTTTTTCTGTATTATTTCCATAGATGACAACTTCTGTTGAAGGATTTGATTCTTTCCATCTAGATGTACACGTTTTGAAGATGTAGTTTCCACTTCAAATATAAGATCATGAATCTAATGTTTTAGCATCTTAACTTGAATATTCATTTCAAACGGTCAGGCTCTGAAATCATTTTGGAAAAAATGTCTCCATTTCCAGATTTATCTAATTTTTTTGGTGTCATTTGTAAGAGATTTCTAATCCAGTGATTTCTTTCTCAATTCATCATTTTCTTTATTTCTTGATCCAAATTATATAACAGAGATTGTTTTAATTCATTAAGTGTCTTTAACTTTCCTTTTCATTCTAGAATGTCTGCTTTTCTCCTCCCGTTCCTCTAATCTCACTTCATTTCCAAATGCAGCAATCACTGATGCACAGCCCTGTCCCTTTCTTTTCCTTCTTTTAAATCTCCTGTGTTATGTTTGCTTTATCCAGGCATCTGTCTGTGGATATCCAGGTTATGAGTAGTGTTGGAATGAACATGGGAGTGCAACCATCTCATTGAGACTCTGGTAGCAATTTCTTTCAGATAACATCAAGACATGAGATTGCTGTATCGTATGATATAGGGACCTCCATACTGTTTTCTGTAGCAAATATACCAATTTACATTCCCATTGACAATTTACAAGGGTTCCGCTTTCCTCATTCTCACTAATATTGGTTAATATGTTTAAAACATACAGTAATATTAGCAGATATATGGCAATATCTCATTATGGTCTTGATCATTTCCCTGATTAGTGATGCTGAACATCTTCTCATATATCTGTTGGCCATTCCTATGTCTCCTTTGGAATAAAAAAAAATCTGTTTGAGTCTTTTTACATTTTAAATTAGGTTATTTTGTTTAGTTTTGCTTGTTTGTTTTTGATATTAAGTTGTAGGAGTTCCTTATCTTTTTAAAAAAATAAGGAGAGAAAACTCAAATAAGATCAGAAATTATAGAGGAACTATATAGCAGATCCACTACATTTCAAAAAAGAAAATATCCTCAAAAAATGTATAAATTACTAGAAACATATGACCAACCAACGTACTATTGAATCAAAATCATAACAAAATAGAAAAATCTAAAGAGAACTTTAACTAATATGGATATTAAAAGAATAATTAAAAACTTTCCAACAAAGAAAAGTCTAGAACCAAATGGCTTCACAATTTTACCCAATATTTAAAGAAGAATTAATGCCAGCCTTCTCAATATCATCCAAAATACTGTTGTGGAGTGAGCACTTCTAAACACACTTTATGAGGTCACTGTTCTACAATTCCTAGAGAAACCAGAGTGACCATCTTTTTACTTAGGTCAGCTCCTCCCTCTATTCCAAATTCCCCAAAGACGTTAATCACATTTAGAATAAAGTTCAAATCTTCCTTTTAGCTCGAATAGTCCTTTATGTTTTGGCTTCTGATTATTTATCTGATATCATTCTTCACTTCTGTGCCATGCTTAGAGTGTAGTGGACTCTTCTGTTTATCAATCATTAATCCATTTCAAGAACTTTGTTCTTAATAGTTAACTCACCTTTTTATTCTTCTCTGAGACATTTGCGTGGCTGATTCTCAAGATTCATTCAAATTTATAGACAAACTTCATCTTCCAGCCTCTCAATCTCAAACAGCATTTCCTAATCTTTATCAAACTCTACTTTTCTTTATAGTATGTAATCACCACTTGTCATTTTTTTGTGCATCTACTGAATAATTGTTTTATTTACTTATTACCTCTGTGTGCACTTAAATGGAAACTCCATTAGGTTCTTGTCTATCTTGTTCATTTTTTATCCCCTGGTCTAAAACAATACTCAGTATACAATAGCACTCAATAAACATTCCATTAAGTCACACTGAATAAATGTATTTTTGTAATGTATTGTCACATTTCAGACAGTTTAAGTAGATAGAATAACTAGAGCTCATTTCACCCAAAATATCATCCAATTTAAGTGAGGGAAGTCACATTTTATTCTCCATATTATCAAGACAAGATATCTAAGGAGTGGGGCCTGCAGGTGTCATGGTAGTTACGGGCGCTGGATTTCTACCTGGCTGACTGTGGTTCGAGACCCAGACCTGGTGGCTTGATTTCTCACTTTTCTGCTCTCTCTCTCTCTTTCATTATGTCCCTCTCTGGTCAAGTTAAAATAAATAAATAAATAAATAAATAAATAAATAAAGTTAAATAAAATATTTTTTTTAAAAGAGATACTAATGGCTCAGTTTCTATGTCTTGAATTGGATATGGTTCTGGTCTATGCATATTTTTTTCAAATGTCTTTTCTTAAATTATACTTGACTAATATTGGTATCTTATGTTCATTATGTCAATTTTCCAGCCTTTGTTGTGGAAAGTAATAATTTTCCAGTTGGTTCTCAAAAATCATCTCAAAAACAACAGGCATACCATAGCAGTCCTCCTTTTTATACCTTGTGTGAAATCTCTACCTTTGGTCTAACATGCACTGCACATAAGCCCTGTGATCTGATTTAAATGAAATTTCCAAATCCGTCTGGTAGAGCTACACATATCTCAAGTGGACTGTGCCTCTCACTAGATCCAGATCCAGGGCTTCACCCTTTTTCGTTTATGTTTTCCTAAGATATACTCCAAGAACTATGCAATTATATTGTTAGTATATAATTCTTTATTTATAGTGACAGAATCTATTAATATTTAGCAATTAAAATACCTTTCTTACTCCATTAAGCCAATTTGTGTAAAGATCTCTCAAACTCATTGCATATTCTAGGCAACATCATACTCAAATCAAAACTGATGAAGTCTGTAACATTTGTTCTTAAAAAGGAAACAAACTGAAACCACTTTGGCAGATACAGTAATTCCCAGAACTGCAGGGAAGGTTTACCTGAGGCATGTGAAATTGACAACTACTTTTCCATGGGTGTAACTGCTGTGAGATCTTGGTCGGAGGTCATATTTTTGTTTTCACATTGTGTTTCTTGAAACTTTCCTCTTGGATAAACAAAAAGTCATGCCTAAATGGCCTCAGTTGTGAATGTATGTTATTAAGAAGCTAGGATATCTTGTAGGATTGCTTGCTATGAAGGCTTAGTACAATTTGAGATCTTGAAGTTTTCCCTCTTGTTCAATGTCATCAATGTCCTACCAACTTCCATTCTTGCTAAGGCATTGGTGTGCTATCTCAGAGATGAAAGTCACCAAAGAGGTGTGATAATTCGGAAGCTTAGCATTGATGTCACACTGTGTCCCATATTCTCTCTTTCTCTCCCATGCTATCTTGGGTAAGTATATTTTTGCTCTCCCCCTAGGTACACTTTCATGCTTCTCCACCTGCTCTATGCCTGAAAGACTGACTTCTATAAATTTTTTATCTATGTTCCAGTTAAGAGTAGAGAATAAACATCACTGGTAGAAGAACCTAAAAAAGAGAGGAAATAAGTCCTTTCTCTCTTTTGTAGGATCTTCTCTGGCTGGCTATGTCCCATGATAGGTCTCCTTTCATTTACTGGGTTAGTTTACAATACAAATCCCTCTGCTTACCACTTGGTCCTCTGTGTGGGAATGATTTAATAATAATTTGTTAAATTTGAAACCAGCAGATGGCTTAATGGTTATGTCACTGGTCTCCAATGTAGTTGTATGCAGTAGGAGTCCTGGATCTGGTGACTTAAAAAACTCACACCAGGTGCATGTGCATACATACCCCAAATCCCAAGAGGAGAATGGAGTAAAAGGGATTGTGGCATGGCCATCTGCCCCTGGGAGGTGATTTCCCACTTTCCATCTCTCTATCTAGCAAGCACACACATCCTATAGCAAAAATCTCTCTGAGAAAAAAAAAATAATAACATGATATATAAAACTCTGTTTTATTACTCAGTTTGAGAGTTATGTTGGAACTGTGACTAGTATATAGTGTGCTAATGACTTTAAAAGAGATAAAGGATAAGTCCTCTGCCTTCTATGGAGGTTACATGTCCATTTGTAATCTAATTGTGACTTTCCCTGGAAATTCACATTTGACTTAGAAGCAGAAATATTTTCACACACATAACAAATACGAGCTAGGTTTAAAGAAGTACAGATGAATTAACAAAAAGATCAGAATAATATTTGGTGAGATAAATGCTTGGACAAATCTTAACCAGATTAATTTTAAATCATCTCTCTTACTCTATAAAATCCAAGAAACTTTGGGGAATTGACCTTAAAAGTAGTAACTTTGAAGTATGCTGTTCCTCTTCCCTTTCTTATGTAGGACACCAAATTTATGATAAATTGTGATATGTATTGTCTGAAAAGAATATTTATTCAGAACACTCAGGGTACGTAGATTAGTCTGGAATGACAAAGCTTGCTCTTCTTAAAATGTTTTTAATCCACTGATTCAAATATTCTACTTTGTATTCAATAATGACACTCTCAGACATTAATTTTTAAGAATGATATTTTTCTTATTTAGAAAAATATTTGAAATTTTAATTGTTTCATTTTTGTATTATATTTTTGTTCTTAATATCGCAATTTGTTATATTTTAGTCAGAAAATATGAATGATTGATGTCTTATTTGGGGGAATGGCATGAGGTTATATATTATTTAAAATAGGATAAATCATGTCTTGTTTTTTATCAAGTCAGAATATGCATGCTTGGACGCTGAAAATATAAAATATTTAAAGCTGGCTTACTAAATAGAACTTCTACCCCATCTCTGAGTTTTAAACTAAATGAAAACTAACACAAAACTGTCAGCAGTCTGAGAACAAGTGCTAACTCTGTTAACAACACAGGTTTGATTGGCAGACATAAATTACTGTAAAATCAATAATTTACTTTCTCTTTTCCTTCATTCTAGAGAGTAGAACTCCACCATGGAGTCTAAGTTGCAGTGTGCAGACCCAATGAACTGACCCATTGCCTTGCCTTCGCCAGGTCTAAGTGAAGAATGAAAGTACCTAAACTGACATCAAGAAAAAGAAACAGCAGTTTGTTTAGCTTCTCAAACTTGTATGATTTCTTGGGACCAGCAGTTGGCATAATGGCTATGTCACTGGACTTACATGTAGTCGACCACGGTTCAAGTCCCGGACCTGGTGGCTTAAAACTCACACCGTGCACGTGTGTGTGCGTGCCAAGATCCCGAGAGGAGAATGGAGGAGAAGGGATTGTGGCATGGCCATCCTCCGTGGGGAGTGATTTCTCACTTTCTGTCTCTCTGTCTCTCTCTGTCTGTCTGGCGACTGCACGCGCCCTATAGCAAAAACCTCTAAAAAAGTAAAAATAAAAAAAATAAAACTTGTATGATTTCTTTGAAATTCAAATCTAGATATTTTTTAAAAAAATCAGATAACATCTTAAAGTTGGTAGATCATTTCTTGTTTTCTATTGTTTATTTAGATATGATAAACATATCTATATGTTTTATTCACTTTAAAAAATAACATACGAAGCACAGGGTAGGAAGACAGGTGGCCCACTGCAGCTTCAGATTCCCAGGTTGTCCTAAAGCATGTGAGGTACGTGCACGCATGCCCAAATCCTGATGAGCTGGAGGCCTGGTACAGGGGATGGCGATATGATGAGGCTCCGTGGACGACACTTGTCTCTTTTTCTTCCTCTCTCTTGTGCACACACACAGTATCTATTATGAAAAACAAATAAACATTAATAAACAAGTAAACATAAATACATCATAATAAAACTGTCTTGAAAAAATTCAGGAATCCGAGAATTAATATTTTCGCATGTCAAATGCACAAACTCATCACCCTGTCTTAAAAGAAAGCCATAGCTAATGTGATGTCTAAAGTTTCAGACCTTTTTGCTTGTATACATGTAGTCACACTTGTATGAATATATTCACATTCACATGCACACATAGACATAGCTTTCCTCTGTATTTGTTTTATATAAATTAGATCAGCTGTATATACTGCTTTGCAATCTGCCTTTTAAACTTAACATTTTAAAATTTTTTTATTCATCTATTTTCCATGACAGAGAGAGAGAGAAATAGAGGGAAGGCATCCCCAACAGAGTCTTCAAACTGCAATCCACCCCAAGTGTCAGTTACTTCAGTCACAGGCCTGGATGCCAGTGTGCTTTGAAAGGTCCCTGGACATGATCCCCAGGCCCTTCTCATGTAAATCTAGTTGTGCTACCACTGCATCACTGCCTGGCCCCGAAACCACGTTTTGATCAAGAGATTTACTGCTTTACTGGAAAGACAGGACACAGTTTCCATCATGACACTTTCCCACAATAGAGGGCCCTCAGAGAAGAAAAGATCTGCAAGTAAATTTATAAAATTAGAAATTATAACTGCAGGTTACATTTCCTAATGTCTGATTCACCTGGTAAGATCAGCATCCATAGCCATTGTTATTGGCATTTGCTTTCCTCAGGCCTGCTGTTTATGGCAGTGATGGCCATTTTTACACACTATTTTCTTTTTCTTTAAATTTACTCCTTTCTTCATGACTTTCTCTAGTATTAAATACAACGAAAGATATTTGAAGAAGGGATACAGAGGTAGAGCATTGACGGGATGGGGAAGTGTGGTGTTATCTGCTGAAGATATTTCGTTCAACAGGTTGGGGAGAAATGTTCATATATCGAAATGGTATCATTGTAAGCCAAACAATATGATTGAAAATATATACAAAAAAAATAATAATAATAATAAATAATGTGAAAAAATAAAAAAAGAAAATAAAAAAAGAAAAAAAAATACAATTGTCCTTTTTTCCCACTTACATTTTTATTATTTTCTTTTGTAGTTAAAGTTACCATTGCTTCTCAGTATAGTCCTTTGAGGTTTTAGCAAATAAAAACATAAAGGAAGAATCAAGAAGTTTGCAAATTCAATTCTTTGCTTTTCCTTTGTTTATTGTTTTCCGTTTTGCTCTCACTACTTTGGTTTCCACCAAATGAAATTGAGGTGAAATATCCAGTTCTTCCTTTCTCCATAAGAAATAACAGATATTCTGTGATGTATGGTAGGGAGGATATAAAAGTTTCAATATAAGGAAGTAAACAAAACATGCATTTTTAAGTAAACTTAAGATTTTGTGAGAAAAAAACATGCAAGATTTTGTGAGAAAAACATATGCATGCTTGGCAAACATTTGTACAACATTTTTAAAGCTATTAAACTTATGAAAAATTAAGCTGTAAAATATGATATTTTAGGATTAACAGATGGTTTGATGGTTACGTCGCCGGACTTTGACACAGTTGATTGCGGTTCGAGTCCTGGACCTGGTGGCTTAAAGCTCTTGCTGGGTGTGTGTGCGTGCATGGATGTCCAAAATCCCAAAAAGAGAATGGAGGAGAAGGGATTGTGATGTGGTCATCCTCCTTGGGGTAGGGGGTGATTTCTCATCTTCTCTCTGTCTGTCTGGTGACACATGCTCTATAGGAAAGATCTCTCTCAAAAACCAAAAAGATATTTTTCTCTTATTTCATTCCAAGATTCTATGGGTAAACACATTTTATGTTTTCTTGTATACTTTCAGAAATATTTTGAACATAAATAATTGCACATAAGTACTTGTTTATTTACATGCACATGTATCTCTTATACAAACAGTTACATGTATAAATATAAACATCATAAATACTTATAGACACATATAAACACATGTGTACACATTAATCTACAAGTTATCTTTTTTTTTTTTTTTTTGGAGAGGTTTTTGCTATAGGGTGAGGGCGCTCGCCAGAAAGATAGAGAGACAGAAAGCGAGAAATCACCCCCCAGGGGGTTTGGCCATTCTCCATTCTCCTCTTGGGATCTTGAGCAGCACACACACGTGCCCGTCATGAATTTAAGCCACTGGGTCCAGGACTTGAACCGCAGTCGTCTACATGGGAGGCCAGCGACTTAGCCATTACGTTAACTGTTGGTCCCCTACAAGTTACCTTTTTAATTACTTTATCTTAGATTTTTTTCTGTGTCTACACATATAAATTTACCATATTCTTACTAATTAGTAAATAGTATCTTATTGCATAGGATTATCATAATGAATTCAACAAATCTATTGAGTTTTAGGTTATTTCTAGTTTTTCCCTTGAAAATAATACAAGAGCAAAGCATTTATATATAAATCTTCTTGTGCATTTGAGTCAGTATAAATTTTAGCAGACTTAGTAGTAAGTCACTCTATAAGTTTATAAGTATTTCTGCATATGTAATCCTTTTAATCCTTAGCTTGTATTTTGTATCTGGTATTTTCTATTGATTTTTGAGAAGATACGTTTTCTTGGGGCCAGCAGGTAGTATGGTGGTTAAGGGCACTGGACTCCCACATGGCTGACTGTGGTTTGAGTCCTAGATATATTGGCTTACTTTCTTACTTTCCCTCTCTCTCTCTCTCACTCTGTCCTCTCTGGTCAAATAAAATAAACAAATATATAAATAAATAAAGTGAAATAAAATAATTCTTTAAGAACAAAGCAAAACAGAAAGAAGGTTTTTTTTTTTTTTTTTTTTTTCCCCCCACAATTTCTTTCAACTTATGAAAAGGAAGGCTTTAAACTCCTTGTTAATACAGTCAACCCTGAGTGGACATCACTATACTTTTATTTACTACATTAAATAAGAGGCAATAGGGCCAGCGAGTTGCATGGTGGTTATAGTGCTGAACTCCCACATGTCCAGCCACCATTTGAGTCCTGGACCTAGTGGCTTGAAAATCATGCTGGACATGTGTGTGTGTATGCCAAAAATCCCAGGAGGAGAATGGAAGAGAAGAGATTGCTGCATTGCCATCCCCCCAGAGGGGAGATTTCTCACTTTCTCTCTTGCTATCTCTCTCTGTCTCTCTTAGGTGAGTACACACACTCCATGACAAAATATCTTAATTAAAAAAATAAAATGAAAAGGAAATAAGAGGAGATTTTAGATAGCAGTATCATGTCTGTATCATGAATGAGTTCCACTGTGTAACGATTCTTCATAAGAGCTCACAATGATCTGTTTTCAATTACATAAATTGTTGAGAATTAATTCTTGAATTTCAATGTGGAGATTCTTACATAAGAGAATGGAAAAAAAAAGTTACAAAATTTTTTATAGTTTCAGAGAATTGACATTCATATAATCCACTGAGTCATTCCAAACATTCTAAATTTAAAATCACGAGAGTTCTTCAAATGTTAGCATTTCTCACCAGATTCTAATTACTACAGGTATAGGACCACCTGAATCCTTGATCTCTCTTCTACTCTGGAGTTCTTACTCTCAGTTTTGCATCCCCAGAGGACATAATTTCATCTGCTTTATATTCAGATTATGCTTCTATCTTAGTCAAGTTGTATACTCTGTTCGCTAACCACACAGCCTTTCTTTTAACCACTTATCTTAACCCGCTAATCACCAATTGTTATGCATTAGCAATAAATGATTAGATGAAAGACTGCTGAGTTCAATTTCAGAGAATCTTAAGGTAAAACTCTAACTTAATTCCCAAAAAGTAGCATATAGGTGTCTGTGGCGTATTATAAAGATTTTCTGTTTCTGTTTGGAGAACATGAATCTCCTCTTAGTTTGTAATCCCAGATGGCATAGTAAATTGTCTCTGACTCACAGCAAAGAACGAATTCCATATATAGTCCCTGCATCAGGAACAAGATGAGCTCCACATGTCAGTATCCATTCTGCCTTGATGAGCTAGCTTTGGGGAAAATGTAATTTGTGAAGCACATATTTTCCCTTAAGTAAAATAATTAGACGCACTTATGTGTGCCATGCAGATTGAGCATATATATCCATATATATGTTATGTAAATATAGATAGAGTGATAGGTAGATATAAACACAGAGTACAGAACAGAGTTGGAGAGCTTGGCTTCCGAGTCAGACAGCTTAGTTTTAAATCTCGGCTCTGTGACACATTTCTTCATTTATAAATTTAGATTTTCTTATCTAAAGTGCATTTTAAAGGTGAAAACAAAGTTAATGAAAAAGAAAGTAAAAAATGGTATTCAAGTAATAATAGTCTAAATTCAAGTTAGAGTTTCATGACTTAGTAGAAATATGATTTTGGATAACTTATTTTATTTCCTCCTAATTTTCATAGTCTGCTAAGTGGAAAAAAAAATTCCATTTACCTCACACTTGTGAGGAATTGCCAAAAGTGTTATTCAGAACATTATCTGGTACTTAAAAGAACTAATTCATTGTAGAAGTAATAGTTGGAGGCCAGCAGGTGGCGTGGTGTTTAAGGCTGTAGGATACCACGTGGCTCAAAAATGCATTTTGAGTCCCCAGACCTCCCTTCTGCTTGGGGAAAAAAAGCATGTGTAATGCGTGAGTGTTCAAGCCCAAAATACTGAAAGGAGAATGGAGGAGAGTGGATTGCAGAATGGCCATCTTCCTTGTTTTTTTTTTTTTTTTTTTGAGAGGTTTTTGCTATAGGGTGTGTGCACTCGCCAGACAGACAGAGAGAGACAGAGAGATAGAAAGCAAGAAATCACCCCCCAGGGGGGATGGCCACGCCGCAATCCCTTCTCCTCCATTCTCCTCTCGGGAGCTTGGGCATGTACGCACACGCGCCCGGCGTGAGTTTAAGCCACGGGGTCCGGAACTGGAACCGCAGTCGACTACGTGGGAGTCCAGCGACATAGCCATTACGCTAACTGCTGGTCCTTCCTTGGATTGCTTTTTATACTTTCTTTCTATCTGTCTCTCCTCTCTCTCTCCTTTCTCTCTCTGTATTTCTCTGAAAAGTGCATGTTGCCCTTTAGCATTTTTTTTTTTTTTCAGAAAGGAAGTAATAGCTGCATTTGCTAATCAATCTGTTCAGAAACTAAGATGGGGCTATGAACTATAGAGGGCTTTTCTTGGGTTCAGTATAAAGTTTGTTTAAAAAGCATGAATTTCTACCTCATTTTAGATGCTTTCACTCAGATTATGAATATATATATATATATATATATACATATATATATATATATATACAAAAGCTTAATCTAAAGTCCTTTGACAATGACAACTCTAAAATTCGGATAGTGTGTGAATCACTTACTTATGAAGCAAAACCAAAACAAGACAAAAAATAAAAGCTATGTGACTACATTATAGTATCAGTTGAAAATACAGGAAGCATTAGCAGAAATAAGCTACCAGAATGATAAACTAAGGAAGGTACTGTTTTTGTAAAGTGTGGAGCCAAACACCAAAAGCAGATGAAGGTTTATTTCCAACTTTAAACCATTAGATTGGCTTTAAAAATTATGTTTGGCTCAAGAGCATTGCTATTGCACCCTCTCAACTATAGTATTTTATGAAAGCAGTATTAAAGGTTGTAATTAAAACCCACCAAAAATTATTAGAAATTTTAACTGATACAAATGTGATTGTCATAATAGTCTAAGAGCTTTATCTGATTTTTAAGTGATCACCATAGAGCTCTGCTCAACTGCTATTATTAGGAATTCATAGTAAATGCTAACAAATTGTTTTGCTTGTTTGTTTAAGAGAGATTTTTATTTTATTTTTATTGCCTTCCTTACTGATGAGACAGAGAGAGACAGAGAGAAGGAAAGAGAGAGGTCACTCCCCAGTGAGGATGGCCGCACCACAATCCCTTCTTCTTCATTCTTCTCTCAGGATTTTGGGCACGCACACATGTACCTGGTGTGAGTTTTAAGCTACTGGGTCTGGGACTCAAAGTGCAGTCGACTATGTGGGAGTCTAGTGATGTAACCATTATATCATCTCCTGGTCCCGCTAATAAATCTTTTGATAATTTTTCCCAATGTAATTCGTTCAAGATACTTTTTTTTAGAATTTACATATTCATAACATAAAATGTATAAGGACATGATATAACTTTACAAAGAAATAGCATATCTAATAATTGCAATTTAATACTTCTATTTTTTCATTATTGAAATTTTTAAATACAACTTTTTTCTATGAGAGGTTTTTTGCTACAGTGCACATGTGCTTGCCAGAAAGATAGGGAGAGACAGACAGAAAGCAAACAATCATCCCCTGGGGGCGGGGGTGATGGTCATGCCACAATCCCTTCCCCTCCATTCTCCTCTCAGGATCTTGGGCACACACGCACATGTGCCTGGCATTAGTTTAAGCTACCTAGTCCAGGACTCAAACCGCAGTAAACTACATGGGAAGCCAGTGACATAGTCATTACACCAACTGCCGGTCCCTAAATACAACTTTTAGAAAATTTTATTTGAGACAAAATTGCTGTCCTAAAATAATTTAATTTTGGAGTAGCTTTGATGTCAGCTCTTTAATGTTTTACTTTCAAAGAACTAAAGGAATTTAAGTGAACTAGCAGCATATTAATATATTCTCATTGTAAAAAAGCAAATGATGAAAAATTTAAGAAGTATATATGATAAAAAGTGAAAATGCTGTTTAATTCTCTAACTTCTATATCCAATATGTAACCATAATGAATAATTTGCATGAATATGTAGAATATTCCTATGCATTTGTGTGAGTATATGCTTATATAGACACAAACATATATGTCTGTACTTAACACACAAAAGATAAAATATGCATAATTTAACAATTCACTTTTTAAAAAGAAAATCTTTTATCCTCAAACATTATTTTAGATCTTTTAGCTTCTGTCTACTATATTGAATGGGTCTCTAAATTTTTTTTGCATGAATGCATCTGTTTATTTAATCATTTTCTAATTAGTGGAAAGTTATTAGTAATATGTGCTCACTATAAACACTGTTTCAGAGAATATTGAGATATATGCAAAATTGTAAATATTGCTGCAGAAATTGACAGATGTAATGACACTAATATCAATAGTAACTGGACAAAAAGAATCTATTTTTTTTAGTTATTTTTTAGTTTTTGTTTGTTTGGTTTTGCTTTTGATATAGGATATGTGTGCTTGCCCAAAAAAAGGGGAGAGAAAAGGAAAGTAGGAAATCATCCCCTGCCCAGGGAGGATAAGATTTTGTGCACACATGCACACATGCCCAGTATGCTTTTCAAACCCATGTGCCCGGGACTCAAACTGCAGAGTCAAACATGCTGGATCCACCACCTTAACCACCATACCATCTAACCACCACACCACCTGCTGGCTCATGGTTAACTGGTTCTAATTTTTATTTAAATGTGATGGTTTTGTTGAGTATCTTATTCTTTTAGTGGACAAATTATAATTTTTGCTATAGTTTTTCATCTATTGTTTAAACCTGTACCTTTCCTTTGTACATTATTCTGCTAAGTAATTTTCTGTATTTATCTTAGATAATTTTTATATATTAATCTTTGGTCTCCCATATATGTTGCAAATATGTCCCCCACTGTTGTTTATACATTAATTGTATTAACAATATATTAAATAGAGAAAGTCTTTCTTTTTATGTAGGCGAATCCGTTGGCCTTCTACTTAGTACCCTCTAGTATTCTTTCATTTCTTCCCTAACTAAAATCAAATTGGGTGGCAGGAGTTCAACTCAAGTTCAAATAATTCAACTCAAGGAGTCTTTGAGGAACTGCAAATCAGTGAATTACTAATTCTTGTAGCATTAATATTATATCAAAGACATATCACACAACCAGGAATGATATATAGACTGAAGGATCTGTTGTCATCATTGATCGGGTACTGCCATTTGATAATATGTCTATGTAAATCTCAAGACTGCTAGTCTTACCATGTTAGAATAACAATGACTAATGTGTTTTATATAAATTATAATGTGTCTCTTATCATTTAAATGGATTCATCTATTTGAGTTATTAATTCCAGAACTACAACTACAATCACAATACATTAAAAAAATCTTACTTTTTTTTTTTTTTTTTTTTTTTTTTTTTTTTTTTTGAGATATGGACTGACAAAGTATTGCAAAGAATTGATCAAGGGGCCAGCAGAAGTGCGGTGGTTAAGGGCACTGGACCCCCCACATGGCTGACCACAGTTCGAGACCTGGACCAGACAGCTTGCTTCCTCACTTTCCCTCTCTCTCTCTCTCTCACTCTGTCCCTTTCTGGTCAAGTTAAAAATAAGAAATAAATAAATAAAGTTAAATAAATAAACTCCTAAAAAAAAAGAAATGATCAGATCTAATTTATTCATATTCCTGGCTAATTATTGATACATTATGACAACTCTTTTCTTTTTTTCCCCTTTGGGGATGTTTTTGCTATAGGATGTGTGTGCTCACCAGAAAGACAGAGACAGAGAGACAGAAAGCAAAAAATCATCCCCCAGGGGGGTGGCCACGCCGCAAGCCCTTCTCCTCCATTTTCCTCTTGGGATCTTGGGCATGCACGCACACATGCCCGGCATGAGTTTAAGCCACTGGGTCTGGGACTTGAACTGCGGTCAACTACATGGGAGTCCAGTGACATAGCCATTACGCCAACTGGTCCTCATTGTGCCAATTCTAAGGCTATCTATTAGATGAAAAAAATCTGATAGTGGTAGATAAATATAAGGTGCTATTAATGTAATATATATGCACCTTTTTATTTTAGTATATTGCTAATATTTACTCATTATCACAATAAAAATAGGAATTAAATCCTTTGATAAGTTGAGCATGGAAAAAGTGAACACAAATCAGGTTATATTATTCAAGATCATAAAATTTTTGTTTTGTTTTCTCATTGTGCAACTAATTAAACCAAGTTAAAGACCCTTTCATAAATTACTAAAACAAATTGAACGTTGATTCAGTCAAAGCAAAAATCACACCAAATTTAAACAGCCAAGGAAGACTGTGTTCCAACCTGTTGCAGTAGGGGAGAGAGGCCAAAACTGTTTAAATAAGTTCTGCTGAGCTATGAGGTTATAGGGTTTTTAAGGGCTGGGCTGAATTAGGAAAAATATACTGGAGGATATGATATCATTTAAGCCATCCATGTTTGCCCATTGGTTTATCAAAATGAAATGTAACCTCTCCTGTCTTTATGACAAGGTAGTTCTACAAATTTGTGCACAGCACCTGCAGAAGTAAGACTTACTTTCCCATAGAAACTAGGAACCAGGAGTGTCTCTTTTGATGATTACATTTCAAGAGAAAGGTCTCAGGTTTTTGAAAAATACAGTTTTAGTTCTAAAACAGACAAAATGCTTTTATAAAGATTTAGGTCTTAAAGGGAAAAGAAAGTACTTATAATCTTTCTAAAGTAAATGCTCTAAGTTAAGTAAGGTTAGGGGCTTAGAGTCAGAAAAACAACTGTCTTCAATTTAGTCATCATGAATGGGACATTAAAGTCGCTCTTGATCAATTCAAATTAAAATCTTAAGATAAAAACAAATCTTTCTCTCAAATGGTACCACCTATAACGTCAGCATGGGAATCAAACTCTTGTGTGTGATATTTAAGTACCATCTATACTCAGGGATATTAAATTCATATTGAATATCAATACTTAAAATAATGTAATTTTTTAATTCTGTATTTAAGGGTTCTTCAAAAAGTTCATGGAAAATAGGTAGAATTGAAAAACCATAAATTTCAAACATTTTTGCAACAAAATAAACTCAGATTTTAATTGCAAATTTCCACAGACCTTTTGAAGTTCGTTTATATTTATTAAAACTCATTTTCCCTTATATTTGTTACAATTCGTCTTTCACAGATGGTGCATCTGAAGAGTATAAAAAAGAACTTACTTCACAGGAAGGTTTTGTTTTTATGTAAAACTATGCAAGCTCTCTTGTGTATTAACTTTGAAAAGTCAGATGCCTGTGATAATGTATTTTAATCATCTTAAACACTCAAGACTATCTTTTTCCTCTTAAAATTACTTTTTAAAATGAGTGAATTTTTAAAAATTTTTTTAACTTTTTTTATTGACACACATGTTAGCATCTAATCTCTACATATTTTTACTAAAGTTTAATTTATATCTGTGGTCTTAGAATAATGTCTTTTTCATTAAGAATCATTTACTAACCAATGAATAACTGGTGAAATAAATGATCTCTGGTAACTTAGGTATTCACTGGCAAATGTCTAAAAGCCGCCATATCAAAAATAATGTGCTGGAAATGACACCTCTCTAGGGTATTGCTTAAAAACATACTGAAAAGTTCACAGCATTCATTGCAGAAATTGCCATAATTATCGTGCCTTTAAATGTGTCTTCACTTGTAAATCTCTGGGCAATTAGTTTTAACAATGTGTAGTTTCACCTATAAAGCACCTCCATATTTTTCTAACTATTATAAAACTCAAGTGTCTTACAGTTAAAAAAATAAACTGGAAAGAATTATAAGTCCATACATCCATATTCCTCAATGCCAAAGGAAGAAATTGACAAAGGGATGGAAGAATTATTTTAATTTTACTTTTATTTAGTATTTGCTTATTACTCTTAATTTTTTGACTTTCTATGTTATCAATACAAAGTTTTACTAGGAAGTGCTTCTAATATTAATATCAGCGTATTTTATTGATTTTATTGAGATGTCACTGTTTCATATTCTCTGTAATTTCACTATTTTATTTAAATTTCAATTCTTACATAACAAAAGTAAAATTGATAGGCCTTGAGGCCGGCAGATGGCTTGGTGGTTAAGGGTGCTGGACTTCCACATGGCCGATTATATTTCAAGTCCTGAACCTGGCAGTTTGCTCTCTCACTCTCTCTCTCTCTCTCTCACTCACTTTATCCCTCTCTGCTCAAACTGAGATAAATAAATGAATGAATAAATAGAGTTAAAAAATATTTTTAAAAAATTGGTAGACTTTGCTCTGGTGTACAGTTTACCCATGTGAATGAAATGTTAGTCAGAGTGAATCAAAGGCTGTGGTCAGATAGAACAGCATGATCCAAACATCAGCTAAGAACATAATTGATCTCTAGTTTTACCTGCTGAGCTGATTCAAACATAAAGAAGAGATATATTTTGTCACTTCCTAGTTTGGATGAAATAACTAAGCACATCAGGGGAACATACAGATTAAGATTAAGAAATATGGGGCCAGGTGGCCTTGTGATTAAGGCACTGAACTCCCATGTAGTTGACTGCAATTTGAGTCCCAGATCTGGTGGCTTGAAACTCATGCCTGGCACATGTGTGTGCATACCAAAATTCCCAAGAAGAGAATGGAGGAGAAGGGATTGCAGTGTGGTCATACCCTTGCGGACGAGTGATTTCTCACTTTCTTTCTCTCTGGTGAGCACACATATGCTATAGCAAAAATCTCTCTCAAAAAAAAAAAAGAAAAATAAAATTTCACATGTTAATAAACATAGTCCTCACCAGAAAGAAGGTCATAATTTTTGATTCTTTGACCTTGTACCTCTCAAGACACGAGCTGAATATTTTTGCTTTTTGTTTTCTTTTCTCTGTGGAAAAAAATGTCTAATTTATGCCTGATCATTGTAGTTTAAGGAAATTAATATTGATGGACTAGAGCCAGTACTAATTTTCAAGACAATGGGGAAAAGGCCCCAAGGGCATTTCAGATATCTTCAAGACTCTCATCCTAGTCCCAGAGACCTAGGAGGGCAGAATGGTTTCAGAGCATGGGTCCAAGACAGATTCACTGACATACATTTTCTTGAAACTCTATTTTCTATAACTGATTGCATCATTTAGCCCTGGACGTGGTTCAAGTGGCTGGCTAGAGGAGCAACTCAATCTGTTGTTATGGAGGCTGCTCAAACCACTGCTTTAAAACAGGCAAGCAGCAAACTTTGATGGCATACATATGGTGGTAATTCTGTAAACCTGCAAATTTAAGAGGTTTGGAAGTATGGTTACCTCCATCAAGATTTCAAAAAATGTCTCAGCCAGTCTGTGGGTCTAAGCAGTGGCTTGTTACAGGGACAAACCTCCTCAAAAAACCCTCTGTTAGGGAAATGCCAAGGATTATGCACCATGACAATGCCTAGTGGAGCTGCAAAGGCAGGGCTGTTCTTGACAGTTCAAAAATAAAGAGCTACCAGCATGTAATAACAGCTTGGAGGACTGCAGGCATAAGACTCCAGACTTAGAGACATAAAGTATAAACTGAGTCCCCGAAAGTCATAGGGCAAGACTACACAACACTTCAAGGGTCCAACCCCTGCACCAGGATGTCCAGGAAGTAGTACATGGAACAAAGGATTATTCTTCAGCTTGAAGATTTAATGTCTGCACTTTTGTTTCAGACCTCATTGGGTCTGCTACTCCTTTCTTCTCTGGAAAGAGAAAGTCTAATTTATGCCTATCCCATCAGTGCAGTTGGGAAGTAAGAAATTTGTTTTAATTTTAGAGGTTAGAAACTAACCTTAGACTATTAAGTTGGTGTTGAAATGAATTAAGTCTTGGATCATTGGGATGAAATTATTGCATTTTGTATGTAAGAAAGACATAAATGTTTAGAGCCAAGTAATAAAATGCTATGGTTCGAATAAGAGTCCCTTGGATTTAGTTGTTGGAATTTGGCTACTATTGTGATGGTATTAAGAGGGTAGAAATTTAATTCAACTATTGTGTTAAAAAGTAGAGCTTTTGAGGGACCAGTAGTTTCATAATGGCTATGTCGCTGAACTCCCACATAGTCGACTGTGGTTCGAGTCCAGTACCCAGTGACTTAAACTCATGCAGGGTGCATGTGCATGTTTGCCCAAGATCCCAAGAGGAAAATGGAGGAGCAGAGATTGCCGCATGGCCACCCCCCAGGAGGTGATTTCTCACTTTCTGTCTCTCTGTCTCTCTCTGTCTTTCTGGTGAGCGCACACACCCTATAGCAAAACCTCTCCAAAAGAAAAAAGTTAGAGCTTTTGAAAAGAAAACAGGATCTGATAAGATCATCAGGTAAGGGAGTCTCTTATTGAATAATAGTGACTTTATAATAAGGAGAAAAAGCAGAGATGACAAGAGATGACATATGCTCTTGACCTTTTACCATGTGATGCCATGTGCCACTTTGGGACCCTGTAGAAAGTTCCAGTTAGCAAGATGCAGCTGGAACCATATGCAGCCCCTCTACACTGAACCTCTTAAACCATGAGCTGAATAAATATTTATTCTTTATAAATTATCCAGTCTGTGGCATTCTGTTATTAACAAAAGAAAACAGAATAGAACAGGAAGTTAGAGGGCAGCTAGATAGAGATAAGATATATAGGTATCTATTTTATCATTAATTGTAGTGGCAAAGTAAACACTTTAAAAATTATCTTGAAATATTATATAACAATTACAAGAATTATCTATCTCTATAGAGCTCTCTCTTGTCTCTTTATATCTCTATCTGCTTTTCTATCCTTATATCCATTTACCTATCTATCTTTTTATACATCTAAAGGAGAGGCATTTCCGTGCTGAGGTAGGGGACAAGGACCCTAAAAATATAATTAGGGGATAGGCCCAAATTGAAATCACAAAATGACTAAGTTTTATGATGTTCAGCTGCATGCTCGAATAGATCTCTCTTAAAGCAGTGGTGGCTCAGTGATTGATGTAGGCAGCATGATTTAGACTAAAAACAGGTTTTTTCTAGGTCCCACTACATTCCAGGGAGAGGATAAAATGATGGGTTTTTATAGCCCAACACTTCTAGACAAAGAATCTCCTGACTTGGGTACCCACTTCCAAATTAGGAAAATAACTGGGCCCATGCAGTCTGTGTCCCTACCCACTAGGAGGTACAAATCCCACATCAAACAAGCCTGAATAAGGCTCCTCACACCCCTTGCCCCAGTTCCTCTTAGGTGACCCATTTTCTGGTAGCCCCTCCCTTTTTGGGAGCTCTGTTCTTCCTTCCCTCTCCTTCAGTAAAGTGCCCATTTTACTATACCTGCTTTCTATGTCTGCATCTCTAATTCTTCCTGACCATGGGACAAGAACCTGTGTCTCACTTGAGTGTTGGGCCTGATCACTCCTGCACCCCTGTGTTCCTTCATCAATGCCATAAATTAAATTTAAAAACAGGTTGCCAATTTATGTACTTAAGATTTATGCTTCTACTTTCCTTTCCACAAAAAAAACTCTCTCTCATAATAATGGCAATATCCTAATAATTTATAATTATGCTTTTTGTATGCACATATTTTGTTGGAGAAAGTTACAGAGTAATATGGTAAGATTCTTTATTTAAAGATGAAGGAAAGGAGAGATTTTGGTGACATCCCTGAACTCTTCCTGTATATTAATTTGAATTGGTTTTCTGTTTAGACTTTCTCATGTTTTCTATTTAAAGAAGAATAATTTTAAAAGTTATCATAAGTATGTGAGTGTGGTTCAGTTTTAAATTATATCATATAAAAATTCTTGAAAAAAATGAATATGGTATTAACAGAGAAATATTAATACTTTCAATGGTTTTTCAGCCTTGGTTTCCCCAACTTTGGTTATCAAAAATTGCTTGCTAAGATTATGAAAATTATATACCCCCTATAGCAAAACCTCTCCAAAAGAAAAAGGTAGAACAATTTTTTTTTCTTTTAGATTTTTGCCACTGGAGAGAGAAAAAGAGAGAGAGAAGAAAGTGAGAAGTCACCCCCCAAGGGGATGGGCTCACGACAATCCCTTCTGCTCCATTCTCTTCCAGTGATTTTTCAAGCCACCAGGTCTAGGAATGAAACTATAGTTAGCTATACGAGAATCCAGTGCCTCAACCACCCCACAATCTGCTGGTCCTACCAGCAATTACCTTTATGAAGACTTACAAAAAATAGTGTACTTTATTTTATAAATATGAGTGTAGGTGTTGCATACCTATGAGTGTAGGTGTTATATACTGGTTTCCTAGTTAAAAAATGAGTCACTTGCTTTTTCTCCAACCTGTTGAAGTTGTTTATTGGTATGATTATGATTCATTTTAAGTTCATATAACCAAATATATTTTGTTTTATTTATAAATGACTGGTTAAATATCAAAATATAAGCATTATTTCATTATTAAGGGGCCCCTGTGGACTAAATGAAGGCCTATGAATACCTATAGCATTAAACTAGGTAATAGTAGTTATACTGGGCTTAAGACTCAAATCTAATAAAAAGCTATTTAATAAAATACTTTATGATTCCTGTTTTAATTTTGTAGAATCATGATTATGTGCAAGTTCTCTGACTATTTTCTGGTACCCAAAATATGATCTTCAAACTAATAGTTAGTTTGATTTCATATTCTAATAGAGGCAAGCAAATAACTGGAAAACATCATATTTATAAACATATCCTGAGTAAAAGGGTACATTTTGATATTTAAACATAGATTATTTTAAAGCTCTAATGGTTTCCAAAAAAAAGTTTATTGAGTGAAAAGGGAATTTAAAATCCACCGCCGGTGGTCAGGAAACTAGCAGTAACAATAAATAGAATGCTATCTGAGAAACATTTTGGCAAACTTGAGAAGGTATTTTTGTCTATGAACTTTTTAATGAGTATAAATTAAAATTTTAATTGAGTAAATCAAATTCTCACTCTGTTGATATTAATAATGTGAATAGTAACATAGTTATAAGATTGTACTAACCATCTAGAATGTATTGTATATTAAATATTTGAAAGTATGCATTGGGGGCCAGCAGGTGGTATGGTGGTTAAAGTACTGCCAGTCCAGGACGTGGCAGCTTGTTTTCTCACTTCCCCTCTCTTTCTTTCTTTCTCTGGTCAAAATAATAATAATAATAATAATAATAATAATAATAAAATGATGAATAAAATTAAATATTTTTTAAATAAATAAATAAATAAATAACAGACACTGAATGAAACTACCTTACATAGAAGGTTGTAACATTTGTAGGTTTTTTTTGTTATATAGTGCATGTGCTCACCAGAAAGACAGAAAGAGACAGACAGAAAGCAAGAAATCACCCCCCAGGAGGGATGGCCACGACGCAATCCCTTCTCCTCCATTCTCCTCTTTGGATCCTAGGCAAGCACGCACACGTGCCTGGCGTGAGTTTAAGCCACCAGGTCCAGGACTCAAACTGTGGTCAACTACATGGGAGTCCGGCGACATAGCCATTACACAAACTGCTGGTCCCTGGAGATTTTTTTTTTTTTTAATGTATTTTTTTCAGGAGAGTGAGAGACAGGGAGAAAAGACAAGCATTCTCAGCAGAATCTCACACTACAATTCTCTCTTCCAGCCCTGCAGGATCCTGGGCAAATGCCCACCATATACAGGTCAGCTGAGGAACTGAACCCATGATCTTTCATATGGGTTCAGCATCATTTGGGGGGTACATCACTCCTCACCATCCCTGGAGAGGATAGCATAAAAATACCAAACTATATATTGCTTTAAAAATATTGGCCAAAATTTGTACCTGCACAGATGAAAGAAAAATTGCAGAATTGATCTATACTAAATTATTTTCTTCCAATAGTAAAATCAATAAATATTAAAATAAAAATCTTAAAAATTAGTTTCTAAGTAATGTAACATGATTGATGAAACTGGAAAAACTATCAAGAGTATTAGAAGTCAAGATTTTAGAAACCCATACACTTAAGTGGTTATAGACGGACAAACAACCCAGAAATTCTTAATATTTAGCCTCAAAGACAAAGAAAAAATATATGAGGTTGTATTCTTTTTTTAATGATAAGATCATGATTTTATTTGACAAATGTACTCTTTCTTAAATATTTGTGTACATTTTATAAAGTCTATAAGATAAAAGGAGGCTAGAGAGTTCAAGATGTTTGAATGTTTTTCAGATAACATTTTATTTATTGTCACTGCTGTTTTCCTGGCCACCAGTGGTGGATCCTAAATTCCCTTTATAAAATATTCCGGTGGCACTCAGGAGTTCTTAGTCCTAAGATTGGAGAGTTATAAGGGCGAGGCAGTGTTGTAGTGGTACTGCAACCAGACCCACGTGGGAGATTGTGGTGTCCTGGAACCTTCCCGAGCATGCTCTGTGTGTGTGTGTTTGTGTGTGTGTGTGTGTGTGTGTGTGTGTGTGCATGCCCATGATTAGGGAAGGGTAGATAATTGTATGAGCACCCTGTTGGAGTAAATCGTCTCTTTCTCTTTCTCTCATTCTTTCTCGCTCTCTCACACACACATAGGAAATAAATGAACTTAAACTTGTTGAGTTCTAGAAAGGGCTGCCTACATGAAAGGGGTGGAGTAGCTTAAGGTGCATTGTAGCTTTGCTCCTGAGTATTTGTTCTCTTCATTGTAAAAAAAGGTATACATCTCTTCCCATTAGCATTTGCAATGCTTCCCCATGGGTGGTATATATATTTCTTTCCCAGTATCGGACTCTACTATGTGACTTGCTTAGGCTAATAATATATGACTGAATGCAACAATGTGCCAATTCCAAGCAGCTTTATGTAGTATTGCATGCACCTACTAATTTTCTCTAATTGAAGTATGAATTTCAAATTACACAATGCATCAGAAACAATCTGTAGCAGGAAAGTAATAACCATCCAATTACATGACAGGTACTCTTGTCTAAAATATTTATTCATTCTTCCATTCAGTCATCATTTACTGAGAATGTACAATGCACTAGGTTCTACAGCAAGTATTGAGGATGCAGAATGTGGGCATTTAACATCAGTACAGAAACCAAGGCAGAGCTTGGATGTTCCAATGGATTGCACACTGCCTCACCTGAGCAGTCTCCTCTGCCTATTATGCTCTTAGGCTACTGGAATGTGGCAAACAGAGAAAATGACTAGTTACTGTACAATAATGAAGCGGAGAAAGCAAAGAACAGAGAAATGGTGAGAATGTGGTCAAAACAAGTCAGAAAACAAAGAAAACATCTGGACAACAGTGACCTAGCAAAAAAAAATTAGAAAAAGAAATGGAAAAATAGCTATACCAATTAACTACTATAGATAAAAGTGAGTATTATATCCTGCATAATGTATTTTTAATTTTAATTTTTTTATTTTACATTCATTCACTGTACATCATCACAGCATGCAAAAAGAGATTTCCCATCCAGAATACACTGCACATTGGTTTAATCAAGAATATTTCTATACATTATGTTACCATCAAGTAATTTTTCCTTTCTTGATTCTTAAATATTTTGCATTTTGCCCTCTTTGATTCCCTATTTTGCATCCTCTGCTATTTTGGACCTTCTTCCCACATTTTCTCTGATATCTACAGTTGCTTTCCATGCCTCTTTTTCTTTCACATTTTATTGATGTACAAAAAATCATAATTAAATACTTTCAGTAGTAAGTTTGGTTGATAAATACATATCTGTGAATGCATGTCTGACTTTTCATAAAACTCAGTGAGTAGAATGAATATACTATAAATTACTACCTAGCTGAGGCTTTATAGCTTACTGTAGTCATTAAATAGGCATTTTTTATGTATTTTTTAATTTCAAGAAAAGCAGTTTTATCTTTAATAAATTAAAATCACAAAATATTAAGAGACGTTTGTATAAGACTTAAAGCCAGGAAAAAGGTTAAGATTCTATTCAAATAGTAGGTAGATGAGTCTATCAACAGCTCAAGAGAAGACAAAACAAAACAAAACAAAAACAAAAACAAAACCTTAAATCTGGGAAACAAAGCATAACAGAAAAATCAGTCATGTTTCAGTCAAAAGTCATATTTTAGTATGAGGTTGACTCAGAGGAAAATACACAAATGATTTGAAGATTAGTGTAAGAAGAGTGCAAGAATATTTTATGTTTAATAAAAAAATACCTATACGGCCTGGCATAAAGAAAAACAAACAATGGGATAAAAATTTAGCTTGCAGTCCTAAATAATCAGACAAAGAACGAAAATAACCTTTACAGAAAAATAAATAAATAAAACCTATAGCAAGAAACAGAGTAAAAATCACACTGTTTGTGTGTGTGAACATCCCCAAAATCTCGAGAGAACCGAGGAGATGGGATCGTGGAATCGTGGAGTGCTCATGCCATGCAAAGGTGATGTGGTTGGTGATTTCTCACTTTTCTTCTCTCTTTGGCTCTCCAGTGAGTACACATGCTCTTTAGCACATATAATTATATAAATATATATATATATAGAGAGAGAGTATAGTACTGAGCAATATATATATATATGTGTGTGTGTGTGTGTGTATATATATATATATATATATATATATATAAATACTGAGTGTGTGTATATATATATATATAATACTGTATATATATATATATATATATATATATATATATATATACATATATACACACACACACACACAGCTGTTGATAAATTCATCAACCTACTATTTGAATAGAATCTTAACCTTTTTCCTGGTTTTAAGTCTTCATATATATACACACACACACACACACACACACACACACACACACAGTATTATACTCAGTTTAGATACTTCCCAAAATAAAATACTAACAGGCAATGTTCATTAATTTATATGGTAGAACCATGAAATGGATTGAGATTATGGCAGAACTCAGGAATGACAACACATTAGAGCCCTTCTTGATAAATCTACTTTAACCAATTTAAAAGTGAGCTAGGTAAAGAAACTCAAAGAGAAAGAACTCAGCATCATCTGACCTCATTTAGAGCAAACTGTAAATATTTACCTAGAAAAATGAAAATGTCATGCTATGATGTTATAGTAATCATTTTACCAGCAAAGACTTAGAAATGAAGAAAACTTACAGTATTTTTAAAATTTATAATGACCCAATTAAAGCAATAACTTCTAATATGAAAATAAAACTTGCCTTAGAATTTCAATTTTAATATGGCCCATAATTGCTTTTCTAATCCTTTCAATGATCTTTTGAGATCATGTTTTATAATGAAGCCTTTAAACCTATTTACAGACTATTTTGACTTGACTTTCTTTTTTGATGTTAAAGGTTAATTTCTTTAAACAGTGTATTTATCACTCGTATGCGCACACACATGTGCATTCAAACACTCAGACACACACACACTCTTGGGTTTCCAAGGGTTCAGCAAACCTAGTGGAGTGCCTGTATCTACTTTCAGATATTCAAATTATTTTCTTCTTCCAAAACAGTTTAACTGTTTCAACTCTAAATCAATGGTAGAATAATTGGCAATAACTTTATGTCTTCATGTTATCAGGTATTTTTGAAATATGTTGGTATTATTTTTTGTCTAATTATTAATCTGTGGCATATAAATGCTAGGCCTTTTGCAAGCTAGAATATTTCTAACAGTGTATCACTGACACTTAAAGGAAAGTTACTTTAACAAGTTTAAGAAATTATGATTATATAATACAGATTGATTAACAGGATGAAGTTACTGTAAAAGATTGTCTAGCCTTAGGTATTTTTCGTTCCATAAAAGCATGCAACCTGCTGTGATAAGTCATAGTTGTTTTCATTTACAGAAACAATTTTGACTTGAGCTTCAAAAGTCTTAGACTGAGATTTTATATGTAAAAAATAGTGAAAATAAACACAGGTATCAACAGGGATAGAGCTCTGCAACTAGAGCTCAAACCAGGAAACCAAAAAATTTCATTTAAGGTTTTCTTTTCTCTTGCACATTACTTAAACATGAATACTCAAAACGGACAATTTGCACAGTCTTGAACACACACACACACACACACACACATGCATTATGGTCTGGATGTTAGTGTTCCTACAAAATTTATACTTTGAAACCCTGAGTCCCAATGTGATGATATTTGGAGGTGAGATATTCGAGAGATAATTAGATTTATATAAGATCATGAGGGTGGAATCCCATGATGGGGTTAGTGCAAGAAGGGACAAACAGATGAGAGCTGTTTCTCATTCTCTCTCTCTCTCTCTTTCTCTCTCTCTCTCTCTCTCTGTCAAGTGAGCACACAGTGAGATAGCAGTTACCTTCAAGCCAAAAGAATGCTCTGAATGAAACTTATCTTCCTTATACCTTGATTTTAGATTTCCCAGTAGTCTTCAGGCCAGTAAGAAAAAAATGTATATTGTTTAATCCATCCAGTGTATGGTAGTGTGTGACAGCCTGAATTAAGACACACCCCCACATCCACACATACACACACACACACACACATACATGCAAATACAAAAAATACAAAGAGTCTTCAAAAATTTCTATAAAATATTTGTAGTATGAATAAACTATTCATGAATGTCAATTTTTTGATTTTTGAACAAAATAAGCTCATATTTTAAATCCATTTTTCACACACTATTTGAAGCATACGTCCTTGTCAAGCTTTTATTATTTATTTATTTATTTATATTTTTATTTATTTATTTATACTTTCGACCCAGCAAGGACGTTGAGGCTGTTAGATTTTCTTTTTCTTTTTTTTTCTTTTTTTTTGTTCTTTTTACTGTAACATTTTTCATCACTAACCTAAAATACTTAAAAATACATACAAAATAATAAAGATCCAGCATTCTAAGAATCCAGGATAAATGGAAAGGTATAATATTGAAGTCATGTATGGTGCTCCCATTGACAAGGCTTAGCAATTTTACTCTTTCTATTTACCAAACTTCCCTTAATTGCACAGAATTTTTTCACTGACTTCTTTCTATCTCTCTTTTCTCTTCTTTATCTCTTTCACTCTCATTATACAGAGGTTGCCTAGGAAATGATAAGATGCTTTAACGTTTTCTACCAGCCTATTCATTGAATCAAAGAATCAGTCTTTGATGACATGAAAACTAAGCAGCCAAACCTATCTTGGCTGTTTGCTGACTCCTTTTCTCTGAGACAAAGCATTATCTGTTCAGCTATCTATCATTCTTCTTATGAATTCAGAGGTAGCGATTCTGAAGAGAGAAAAATAGTTATGGAGGCCAAGAGAAACGTTGGTATACGAATGTGAGTTGTGTATGTGTGTAAGGAAGCTGCTGACGGTGAAATTTAAAATTTTAAAATGTATAGACCCCACAAATAAAGAGCTGGAAAGAAGGAGCAGAGATGAGGAAAAACCAATAGCAATTTATGCTTATTCTGAAAAATCTTTCCTCATGTCAGAGCTGAAGATAATCAAATAGGTTCACAAGAGGTTGCTGCCTCACTAGAGGAGAAATGTGCAAGGCAACAACTTGAGGGATGTTAAGGATTGCACTTGAAACTCTAGATGATAAATTGTTCTTTATGTGTAAACCAAAAAGGGAACTATACAAATAGAGAAGAATTGGATAATATTAGTAATAATAGCTTATTATTATTACTATTATCATGCCAACCACAACAGCAGACACTGAAAGTTACTGCATTTTGTGCAAGTCTGATTGCATTTATTCCTCTAAATTTTGCCAGAGGGTGCATGTACTTGCCAGAGAGAATAGAGGGAAAAGTAAGAAGGCACCTCTCATAGCACAGGGTTATGTTGCAATTCCTTCTCTATTTCTCCCTTATTTCAGGCTCTCGGACAGGCCCACAAATGCCCCCAGCATGTTTCTCAAGCTGTCCAGTCCCACTGTCCATCATGTGGGATCCTGTTGCCTCAATCTTTACACCACAGGTTAGCTGCCAATCACAGTTTTAAGAACTTCACACATATTATTTAATTCTCAAAATAACCAATTCTATAGATCAGGAACCAGAGATATAGAATGTTAAATAAATTTGTTTAGAATATAACGACTATTAAACTGTAGTACTAGCACTGTTAGTAGAGCGTATGGGGCCCAATTTGTTGCAGAATCTGGAGTTTGCAGCCCAATCCAGGATTTTAACAAATATTTATTTACTTATTTCCTCAGCATGAGAGAGAGGAGATAGACACTCTAGATGGGGTCTTCATGCTACAGTCTTTCCCAAGCCCTGAAGTCACCCAGGATCAAAAGTGTCCCCTTGATATGTTCAAGTAAACTTAGAACATGAGCCTGGAGCCTCCCGGTATGGCTTCCAGCACGGTGCAGAAGTGCCCCTCCTGCCTGCAGCGCGATAGCGGGGTCCAGGCCTGGACTATTGACAGAAGATATGATTTTCATATCTGCACACACAAAAATCCCACCAAACTAAATGTAAGTAACATATTAGAAATCATACAACATAGTTGTGTTATTTGAATATAATCTGGATTCCACCCTCGACTATTGCAGTATCCCTTTTATTTTCTTCTTTGGTAAAGATAAATATAAGTATTTCTCTTCATAATATTTTATTTTAAGGTGTTCTAAAATACTGTCTAAATCTTTCCAATCTAGACTTTATGTTGTTTTTTTTTTTTAAATATGGAACTGTTAATGAGCTTTCTGTCTCCTGAGAGTTACTTAACTTCAAATCCAACAATGCCATAACCTTTCTGAAAGTGTTTTTAATTGATCAGCAATTGCAAGCAATTCAATTAAATGAGCTCATTTTTATTTTTAATGAAGTTGTTACTGTAGTAGTTATTTTCTGAGTCCTGTGCTTCAAGCACCTAAATATATTCTACTATTTGCCTACATAATCCATTGAGTAAATTAAGACAAAAACTTATTTCAATCCTTAATATTTTCCTTACCCACAAAGATGTCAATCAACAAAACTTCCTGTATCTTTCCAATCTTTAGGCACTGCCACGATATTTCTAGAGAAAAACAATAATTCAATGGTTGTATTATTTTATGTAAAAATAGCATAGATTAACAGGACTATGGTAGATGATGATCATAGTTGCTATTTATTTTTCTAATATTGAAAGATTGGCTGTAATGATAACTCTAGCCATATTTTAAAAAAAAGAGTTGGAAAACAGTTGAGATGTTAAATAGTATCCTAATTTCCTACATAGATGTTAAGAACTGAAGGAAGAAAGAAAACTGAATAAAAAGAAAACTAAAAATAGAAAGAAGAAAGGGAAAAATGGGATATTGAGATAGGCAGTAATAAAATCAGCATATCTGAAAGTTGAAAAATGTACAGTTAATATTTTAACTTATATGCTTGACGGGGGGTTGACTTCTAATGGAAGGTGGGGGAGAGGAGGGAAACAGGATAAAAAGCTTTTAGCAGACACAGGAACACAGGTAGATAAGGCAAATGGGCTGTGAAAGGACATGCCACAACTGAGTGAAAAAAATGTACATTACCAATCATTAAATGTATTTTATCTCAAATGTGTTCTTCTTTGTTGAAAACAATGGGTCTGGTATTATATCCTGAATTTGAGTGTCACACACTGCATGCATGCTTTGAAAATCCATGTTGTGTGCCCCCCCCACAAAGATAAACAACAATTAAACATAAATAACAAATTATAAAATGAAAGAGAGGGACCAGCAGGTGGCCTGATGGTTAAAGGTGCTGGATTCCCACATGGCCGACCATGGTTCAAGTCCTGGACCTGGCAGCTTGCTCTCTCACTTTCCCACTCTCTCTCTCCCTTTCTCTGTCTGATCAAACTGAAAAATAATAATAATGGTAATAAAAATAAAGTGAAATAAAATAATTAAAAAATAATCTCTTTAAAATAAATAAATAAATAAAAGATGAAAGAGAAAAAAGAAGATATGAAGCAAATCTGAGAACGGCTTTTGGGACTTTCAGGATAGCGTAATATTGTCTGTATATTCATAACTCTAAAACATATAAGCATATGGGACACTAACACACTTAGTAGTCCAGGTTAATACATGGCAGAGCAAAAGTAGGAAGAGAATCCAGAAGATGGAGTTTGAAATAAAAAAGCAGGTTAAAGAGCCGAATAACATGCTTATCCTAGGCCAAAGACAAGTCTTGGAAGAGCTGTAGGCATTTCCAAAGGACATAAGATGAATTGGTGATTCAAGTGATAGAAACAAGGTCAATTTCCTCTGTTTGTTGAACTGGGTAAAGAAGGGACAGTGATTAATGGATTAACTTTTGCAGAGACACAAGAAGCTGAGAAATACTGGTGAGAGTGGGACTGGAGGTAGAGAGGTGATTTAACTCTGTTTCCTCACTTTCTTATTTTTTGAGATGAAGACAAATGGGTTATCTTTCAAGAAAGGGCTCTGATATCTGAAAAGCAGTTCCATGTCTTTTAATTCCTCTGGAATAAATAAATTCTCTAGCACTTTTTACCCGAAGAGAAACTGTGTAGTGACCGTATATTCTTTAGGAAATTTTTTTCAGTGTGTTTACTGTGTTTGATGATTGAGTAAGTTGGTTGTACTGAAAAGATGCAGTTTCACTTTTCTACATATTTTCCTAAAGTATTAATGTGAAAATCCTGTTAAAATAGTCTCAATATTTATATGCAAACGTTTACAATTAAATATTTAAGTAAAGTCATATTGGGTCTTGAAAACAAGAAAAGAAAACCTTTATGTAATGGAATAGGGAAGATTAACAAACAGAAATACTCAAAAACAAAGAGGGCAGAAAAAGAAGAAAAAGAAAAGGCAGATAAACTTCAAGGACCAGATTACCTAAAAAAATGACCATCTATCACTTGTTAGGAAATTAAACAGGGTCAGTAGATGGCATAGCAGTTACGTCACTGGACTCAGCCAACTACAGTTCGAGTCTTGGATCCAGTGGCTTGAAACTCATGTCAGGCTGATGTGCATGTGTGCCCAAGATTCCAGGTTGAGAATGTAGGATAAGGAATTACAGTGTGGCTATCCCCCATGGTTGGGGGGGACGATTTCTCACTTTTCCTCTCACTTTCTCTGTCTCTCTCCCCAGTAAGTGCATGCAACCTAAGGCAAAAACCACTAAAAATGAGACATTAAACATACTTGAGAGTACATATATTCTCAGAGAATGAATGTCCAAGAACCTATTTCAGAAAAAAAAATCATTTAAAATCACCACAGAAGAAATGAGTAAACTACAAATACAGATAAATGAGAAAATTAGTAAAATATATTGATAATTCATACAATAATAATAATGGTTATGCTTTCAAATTTGATTAAAATAAATATTTGATGTATTTAGGACCAGCCAGTTCCATGATGGTTAATGCAGTTTGATCTCACATGCCTGTCTGTATGGCTTTGATCCCAGACCCAGCATTTTTATATTCACTTTATTTATTTATTTATTATTTTTATTTGATATTCAACTACTATATCATTACCACATACAAAATGAATTTCCCCATGAATGCACTGTACATTAGTCAATCAAATATATTGCCATATCCATTATTATCAACAGATAATTGTCCATTTTTATGTCTCTTCAATGTTCTGCTTCTTTCTTTTTTCCCAATTCCCTCCCTCTCTGCCTCCCCCATTTCCCACCCTCCTCCCACACTGTCTCTAGTATCCACAGCTGTTCTCCCTGCTTTTATACCTTCCAGTCTTTCAGTTTCTGCCATACACTATAGATATTGAGTGGGGACATACAGTGCGGTAAATCCTCCATTTTGTCCACTTTCTATCACATGCCAGGGTCTTATTGTAATACTACTCAGCCATAAAAAATGACCCAGCATCTTAAAAAACACACCGGCTACACTTGTGTGCCCATTCAAAATCCTGAAAGGAGAAATGGAGGAGAAGGAACTGAGGTGTGACCATTACCCATGGGTTACGCTTTTTCACTTTTCCTTTATCTCTCTGTCTCTCCACTTAGTGGATGTGCCCTAAAGTAAAAATAAATGAATAAATGAATAAATATATTTAAAAGCAACCTAGAACTAAACTTTTTGATTTTGACAATAAATAAATTAGTAAAGAAAAAGTTGAGAAAAAACTAAAAATGTGATTTTAATTTAATGAAAGTATGCACATATATAAAGTTTTTAGTAAAATTTGAGGGGGAAAAATCCTAAAACTATACAGAGATGTATATATCAATCAAACTAGAGCAAGAAAAATGAAAATGAAAAAAGTGTAATTAGTATAAGAAATTAAGAAATAAAACTGAAGGAAGCACTACAGAAAAAAATGAGACATCAACTAATTCCAAATAAATCACTTATCAAAAAATATGAAAATTCTATGTACTTATTAATATGCAGAGTCTTATTTTAGATTTAAAAACAAATAGGTTAAATAAATTATAATTAATACAGATACATTGAATGGATGTACAGAAACTATAACTAAATACAATCAACTTCTTCAAATAAATTTTGTGGTAAAACAGAGGAAAGATAGTAGCTAGTAAAAAAGTGGAGGCAAGAAAAGCACTTCTTTTAAAAAAAAAGTATCAGTAGGATTTTATGCTTATGAAAATTACCCAGAAAAACTAAAAATACTGAGGATGAATGAGAAAATGAAGAGAACTGCTGGAGCAATATTAACATAGACAACATGGTCTACCTACAGTTCATTAATTAAGAAATAGTATGTTAATAACGCAATATTAAACATCAGAAAATGTAAAAACAAACTTTCAACATTGGTTCCCTTTGTGAGTGAGAAATATGAAGGCTTTCATTTTTGTATTTTATACTCTTCTGGGCCATTTAAAAAATATTGCCATAAACATAAATCATCATTATTTTAGAAAAAAATTAAGTATTTAAAGTATTAAAAAATTTTAAATTTGCTAGAAGATGCATGTGTTCAGCCTTCCATGGGATATTGTCATGACACAATCCTTTCTCCTCCGTTTTTCCTTCCTTTCATGATTTTGGGCACACACACACACACACGCACACACACACCGACTTCTAACCATGCAATTGGCTATGTGGGATTGAGGCACCTTAACCACCAGGTCACATGACAGGATGGCCCCTAAACTTCTGTCTTGTCTTTTTTCTTTTTTCTTTTCTTTTCTTTTTTCTTTTCTTTTTTTTTCTTTTCTTTTCTTTCCTTTTTTTTCTTTTCTTTTCTTTTCCTTTTCTTTTTTCTTTTTTTTTTCCAAAAGGGAATGTGTGAGCACATAAGAGAAAGGGAATGTGAGCCCTCCAGTGGGATCTGGTCATGCAATTAACCCTAACATTTTTCCATTTTCAGAATCCTGCACACGTGTGTGCCAGAGTGTTTTTCAAGCTTCCAGGGTCAGGATTCAAACTGTAGTGGGCCTCATGGGTTCCCACTCCCTCTGCACAGGCTTAACCATTGTACTGCAGAGACAGCTCAATAACTTTTTTTTCAAGAATTATCTTTTAACTTTATTTATCTATTTATTTATTTATTTTATTTTGATGAGGGCGAGGTGGGAGAGAAAGGGAAAAAACAAGACATCAGGTCTGGGACTTGAACCATGGTCGGTCATGTGGGAGTCCAGTGCCCTTAACCTCCATGCCCCTTGCCGGCTCCTTACTAATGTTTTTTTTTTTTTTTTTTTTTTTTTTTTGAGAGGTTTTTGCTATAGGGCATGTGCGCTCTCCAGACAGACAGAGAGAGACAGAGAGACAGACAGTGACAAATCACATTCCCCGCCCCCCCCGGGATGATGGCCATGCCGCAATCCCTTCTCCTCCATTCTCCTCTCGGGATCTTGGGCACACACACACATGCGCCCGGCGTGAGTTTTAAGCCACCGGGTCCAGGACGCAAACCACGGTCGACTACATGGGAGTCCAGCGACGTAGCTATTATGCTAACTCCTGGTCCCCTTACTAATGTTTCTTGAGGTAAGGAAGTATAGTACATTTCTCCAATGAAATATGAGAATGCTATTATTTTGAATAATATACATATATTGACAAAGAAAGATGCTCTGATATATTACTATTTGCAAAAAATTGCAGAGAAATGAGCATTAATTTCCAAATTTGTGCATTTTAGGAGAGGATTAAATTGAAGAGAGGAAAAGAAAATCTTGACAGTTGATATTTTAAAAAACTATAAATGCAAATTGCTCATACAGTCATCTTATTTTTAAATAATAAGATTTAAAGAACTCTAGAAATCAAACATGTTTGAGAAACACTTGAATCATAGGGTAAGTATATATGCCGTTTGGGAGAACAAAATCTTTGTCCTTTTCAACATTGGAATGAGGTAAAAGAGCCTCTGTTAAATTACACCAATTTGATCACTTTTTATGGCATTGATTACTGACTATTGAGAACTTAGTACCCACCTTTCATCTAGAATTTCTAAAGAAATGTGAGCAATAAGTCATCTCTTACTTCTCTGCATCAACTCTCTATGCAGTGTTTGCTGCTATCTTGAATTCCTACAATGAATTATGGGAATTGCTCCAGTCATTTAATTGAGCATCATACCTATGTGTTTAAATTCCATTAGTTATCTAAGTAATGAATTTGTCCTCCATTCCACTTATCCTAGAATGAGAGATATGGGCAACACGTCCTATGCCTTTTCTCTTCGAGTGTTTGGAAGTATCATCTTAATGATTTGATCAAGTGTTTACTTGTATTTACAGATTTATAGAGTGGGGAAATTTAAGTTTTACAGTTCAAATCAGTTTGTTTTTCTTTTTTTTTCTTTTAACTTTAGATATCTCCTGGAAACACCTGAGCATGCATCTAATCTCAAAGGAGAAAAACTGTATGTTTGAGAATAACTGAAGGCTTTAAACATGAAATAGCAGAATGGCCTCCGAGAGCCAGGAGAGTTGATGCAGAGAGGAAAACTGCTGATAAGTCAACAGGTTGTGGATGAGTACCATGTTTCATAAAATCTTTTTGTCATTTACTGTAATCTTTAGAGTCTTTTCATTTTTGGTTCACTGAGACTGATATTGTTTTGTTTGTTTTCCTTTTCTTTCTTTTTTTTTTTTTTTTGTGGGGGTGAGGGGCTTTGACGAAGGGCACATGCACTCGAAAGAAAGAGAGAGAAAAGAGAGGGGAAAATGGTGAATAATTACCCCCTCAGGAATATGACCACACCACAGTTCCTTCTCCTCCCTTGTTTTCCCTGGATTTGGGGCATGTACACACATGTGTCCAGTGTGATTTTAAGCTGCTGGGTCCAGGAAGTGACCATGTAGGCGTCCAGTGCCTTAACTACCACTCCTACCTGTTGACCTCATAGACCAATTACTCCACCTGCTGACCTCATAGACCAATTTTTATATTTTGTATGTTATCAAATGATCTCATTGTTTAATAGGATCTGAGTCTAACAAATGAACTAGCTAACATTATGGATCTGTTGTTAAAAGAAACACAAATTATAATACTTCCCCCTGCACGTACATTGCATGTATCTGTGTTTTCCAAGTATATAGTTTTTATTACAATCACCTCCCCCTATGTATATCAGGAGCCTACTGTGTGCCAAGAACTAGTCTATGGCATTGATGGCATTGGAATACATCAGTGCAAAAAATAAACAAAGATTCTTTTCCAAAGGATCTAAAAATCAATTTGCACTGTGTTAGAAACTGAATTGAAAAGAGAAGCATGTATTTGTTCTTTTTTACTCCAGTGTTTTAAACATTCTTAGAAAACTTACAGATATTATGAATTCATAGATAAAAATGCAAATCCAGATGGAAATTGTGACCTGCATGCTGGAATTGTGGAGTCAGGCTGTACTGGGAATTAGAAGCCTGGCAGATGATGGATGGTGACAGCATTGTTTCACTTAATGAAGTGGCTACTGAAGCTTAAAAGGGGAAAGATGACAAGGGGGAACTGAACACTTTTGTCTTTGGAAGAAGAAAAAGCTTAACAACATTATACCGAGGAAAACCAAACTCTCTACTCCTCTTTGAACTTCATTAATCTTTTCCGTAAAAATCTATCTCATTGTCAAGCAGCTTGATGGCCACTTTGGGAAAATGCTTGGCTTCTTCATAATGGAACCAATGTCTTCATTCTCCTGAGGCCCCAGTGCTGATCCTCCTTCACAGAAATCCTGAGAACAGCAATGCTCTGGAGGAGCCAGCAGGAAGATGCCAAAATGGTTCAGCTGGGACAGATGGAATTCTTGCCTCGCAGAGCAGTTTTTCTTTATTAATTTGTTTCTGAGAACAGCCACACGTAGATGCGCCCATTAGAGTTCTCAAAATTTTCATGCAGAGATCTTTATTCTTGAAAGAAAGAAGAGAAGCTTTTGAAATGGTTCTGGTGAATCTGTAGATTGATCTTAAGCTTTAACCACACAAACTTAGTGAAGTCAAAAGGCTAAATGAAATGTCACAGTAAAAAAATATATCTATGAAAACCTACACTCCTAAAACAGTCAAATCGTTTCTCAGTCTCAATTCTCAAAGCTTTCCACCAATCCGATTAATATCTATTTTTATACAAAGAAAGCAGAAAACCAATACATGCAAATCATTCAAGACTTAGTCCAGGGACCCAGCAGTTAGTGTAACGGCTATGTCGCGGGACTCCCACGTAGTTGACTGCGGTTCACATCCCGGACCCTGTGGCTTAAAACTCACGCCGGGTGCATGTGCGTACGTGCCCAAGATCCCGAGAGAATGGAGAAGAAGGGATAGCGGCATGACCATCTCCCTTGGGGGGTGATTTCTCACTTTCTGTCTCTATGTCTCTGTCTGTCTGGCGAGCGCACACGCAGCCCTATAGCAAAAACCTCTCCAAAAAAAGACTTAGTCCTTTTGAAAATATTCCAATCGGCACTGCTGCTATCTCTTAATAGTAAAATCTGAACTTTGATGAACAGACAATCCTTTTTCAAATAATATTTAAGCAATTACAAAATGTTTTTAAGTGTGTATTTCATTATTAATCATTAGATTTCCCTTAAGAATCACTAGGCAGACAGTTTTTGTTTGTGATATGTAGTCAGTTAAATCATTCTGGTGTCCCCACGTAGCTCAGTTGCATGATACTCTGCCTTCACAATACTTTGACATTTTGTCTTTGAGATGATTGTATTTTCTTTTAAAGTCACAGGTACTTATTTTCAGCCTTGTTTTTGCCCATTGGTTCCTGCATCTGTGCAGTGGGTGGAACTGGCTCTGCATCAGTTCCAACCCTTTAATGATAGGGATCACAGACTAAAAAATCATAGACTACCACGCCAAAGGCTGTGTGGGAGAGGCAGAAAATAAGGACAGAGTCTGCTGCTGGCCTAATCCTTTGCCTTATAAAGGTATCATGGTGTTCCTGGGGTTATTATTTTTCTAGGATTTAAAAGAAAAGTTAGAAAATCTTGGTTATCAATTTTCTTTTAAAGTCTTGAACCAAGCTGATATATAGCACAAGACAAAATGGAAACACTACCACATCTGATGGCAAATGGAACATAAAAAGGAAATAAATGAGTAATAAATAAGAAAATAAAAGGGAAAAATATTTTTAAAGTGTTAGCCATATTTTTTTCCAAATGATCTTTGAGATGTAACTAGCAACGAGATTAATTCAGGATTTAGTTCTTTGGCTATCTGCACAAGGAGAACATAAATTATTAAGTATAGAATTTCAATTACAAAGTCATTTGAATCCAATTTCTCTTCTGCTTTTATGGTTTATTAAATCGGCACAAAAATATAACTAACCACACTATTGACCCATAGATTAGCAGACTTAAAATTAAGCATCTCTAACATGGGAATTAGAAATAATTAGAAGTAGCTTTAAAGGTTTATATATATGCATGTGTGTGTGTGTGTGTGTGTGTGTGTGTGTGGGTATCTCTATCTATATATATCTAGATATATAGAGATATAGATATATCTTTTTTTTAAAAAAACTTTATTGGAAATTTTTTAAAAAATTATTTTGGATTTTTCATTTTTAGCACTGAAATATAAGGAGCTTGGAAGTTGTTATTCACATCTTCATGACATGAAAACCTGAAAAAATTGAAAATCAATGACTCTCCTTGGACCTGTCGGAGAAAGGAGTTTCCATAAGCAAATCCAAAAAGTCACAGCTGAGATTTATTTACCCGAAGCAAAAGCAGCTAAGTGCATTTGAATGGTAATTTTGATTAATTGTTTTAGATTGAATTGTGAGCCTAAAAATGAGAAAATCCTAGAGCTGGGTACAGACCTCAGGGTACACTAACAGTTTCCTCGATTTTACCTCCAAAAATTCTACCAGGTTCTCATTGTAAATATCACAGTAAATGATCTGTTCACTCTGTCAGGGCAAGGGATTTCACAAGCATGGTGAAATAGTTTAGAACGGTAGAAATAGTCCAATGTAGATGACAGTTTTGAACTATAATAAGTTTGGACTAATAATCCATAGCAAAGTATTATTTTCCAGGAGAAAGGACTTTGATGGAATTTTGTTCTTAAGCACTAGGGGTATAAAGCTTTTCTATTGTTTCTGATGGAAGGGGCACTATATACAAATTAATGCATGTAAATATCATTGCCATAGACAAGTATCAATAAAAGACTAAGATTTAATTAGAAGATACAAAATGCTTTCCTCCCTGACACCTTACCAGTATACCCCAGAACTCCAGTAGACTTTTTCTAAGACTACTTAGAGAAGTCTCAAGTACATGGATGAGGTGCGAATGTTAGAGAATGGTAAAAACTCTGAAATCTAGAGCTCCCGTAAGCATTAAACAACCCAAGTCCTAGGCAGATTAACATAACTCCTCACCCCCAATGGCTCATATACCTCAATTACTGTCATCCAAAACAACATGCACACCTTCCAACAACAGGTTACAAGGTTTTGCTAAGTGTTGATGGCGACATGTATAGCATTCTCAACTGGACTGGTGTGAGGTGTATTTCACGCTGGGTAAATTCTCTTCACAATCTAAATGATGTATAGCGATTGAATGTATAAAGAATAATAATAATAAATAATTTTTTGAGAGGTTTTTTTCTATAGGGCGCGTGCGCTCGCCAGACAGACAGAAAGAGACATAGAGACAGAAAGCGAGAAATCACCCCCCAGGGGGGATGGTCACGCCTCAATCCCTTCTCCTCCATTCTCCTCTCGGGATCTTGGGCACGCACGCACACGCGCCCAGTGTGAGTTTTAAGCCACCGGGTCCGGGACGCGAACCGCGGTCAACTACATGGGGGTCCAGCGACATAGCCATTACGCTAACTGCTGGTTCCCAATAATAAATAATTTTTAAAAATTACAAGGTGAGTCAAAAGGAAAAGAAAAAAAAATGTCAGTTTATCAAGAACAAAAAAACATCAAAACAAGACTCAGATATCTAGAATGTATTATCACTGAGAGGGTAAGTAGGAGATACACCCTTAACTGGCCTCCTCCAGTAATATAGACAGCTATCTACAAGCCAAAATAGCCCAGAGAGGGCTTAAGGGCCTATTAAATAGCCTGCAGAGACACAATAGAGACAAAAAATAAAATAAAATAAAATGGAGAATAGCCACAGTCAAAGGATTGCTGGGGCAATTAGCTGACCCGAGACATGACGAAATGGCTGGGGACAAAGAAGAAAAGGATATTAGTATAAGCCTTGTGACAGAACTACCTTGGTCCAGGTAGCCTGGTCTGAAAAGGACCCTTGCCACTGAGGTAACCAGCAGCCATTCTTTCAAGGGAATTCCAGAGAGGAAGATGACATTCTTTCTAGGGAATCCCAAAGAGAAAGAGGATGACTACACACCACTCCCTTCCCTAAATAATCAGCTGCTGTTAAGCTGCTTCAGAAAAGGAGGTGTCACTGCTCTCAAACTTGAACTTACCCCAATCTCTGAGTTGTGGCCACCTTACAAATGCTCATATTCCAGATGCAGGCTGTGGGGCTGCACTGGGTCTACTTGCATCTCAGACACCAAAGACATCATTATAAAGAGGTAGCTGACACTCCAGGACCAGAACCAAGTTCTCATTACACAAATGCACCATTTCAAGCACAGGTGCTGTAGAGAGCTAGGTCATGCCTCCCACCAAGAGCTGTTCTAACTCTGCCATGCCTATGCTCTCCCCGCTACTTCCCAAGCATCAATGGCTCATACACTGTTACCAGTGTGACAAATAGGAGGGTGCTTTCACCCTGGACACACCAGTGTCATTTCTCCCCTTGGATCTCAGACTGATAGTCCCTACATGCATGCCTGGGCTTCAGGCTTCAGCTCCTTGATAACCCCATTGGGCCACTCTTCAGACACTGGTGCTTCCACCACCACTACAAGAGGCCCATTAACTAGACCCAGTACCAAGAAGATTCCTTCAGCAGAAACTCTCGTGAAAAGAAGAAAAGATTGCAAAGACCTTAGCAACCTTCACTCCTGAAAAATTCCAACAGCCCTCATGGCCAGCATAGACATTCATAGCGTTGATCCCTGAGGAAACCTATGATCTTTGTCAACACCAATGTTAGGTGACAGATCACACAAAGACTAAAGACCTGCTACCTCACTGGTATCAGAACTGTTGGACACCACCAAGCAGTGCCTTCTTATTTCCCCAGCTCTCTTTATAAGTAAAGGTTTTTCTATAACCAAGACAAAGCTCATTCTCTTCACTGCACAACACCCAATAAGTTGAGAGAGAAGGTGTTGAGGAAAGGAAAGTGTCTTTATATGGTAAGCCAGCTAGCTAAGTAAATAGCTGAATAGTGTCCTAAAGAATCATTTTAAGAAAAGCAAAAAAAATCTTGTTTTTTTATAGCACGTGTAGAAGTTGGGGAGGTGGGTCAGGGCCAAGAGGTGACAAGTTATTCAAGATGTTGAGATGCTGAGGTGGATCGGAGTTATTCCTCTTTTCATGGTCTGCTGAGTCTGGATACTTGTGTTCATCGAGATCTTAAGAGTACAAATAATATCTACTGGATACCTTTCTACTTCCCTGGGTTAATGGGCAATGTTCACAAGAATGCTTTTCAACTTACAAAGGCAGGGAAGCTCTCTCTGGGTAAATGAATACTTAGTCTACATGCAGGGCTAATCATTTAGAGAAGAAATATATGAGCAAGATGGACCCCTATAGTTAACTAGTTTCAATGCTAATTCAGAAACTGACAACAAATCCTTGCTGTCCACAGTTGACTTCACAATCATATGGGACTGGTGATAAGAGGGTATCGTCCCTATCTGGCTACTTCCTGCTGAAAAGAGGCAAAGTGGAGGCGAAAAGAGCTGGAACTGTCTGGTCTCAAAAAATATTCTCACTAGCCTTTTAGGGGCTAGAGGTTTGGAAGTTGTCATGGACATTTACTTATTTGACTTTTTCTGTCAACTTAGAAATCTTTTTCCCACCTTAAGAGACAAACACATTATGAGTTTAAAGATTTTTCAGGCAAAAAAATTACATACCAAGAATAATTAATCCCAGCTTGATATGCCACCCGGTATTGAATAGATTCCATTTGGAATGCAGGAGCATAAGTCAGTAAATCAATCCCGGCTCCTGAGGCTTAGTCTGCTTTGATGTTCCAAAAGATGTGGGAATCAGGTAGCCTATTGTTTAATTTTATTAATACGAGTTTCTACTTCAGTTGAGGAGTTTATTTAAGTGCAATTAATGCTATTTGGTGCTATGCATATGCCTCCTTGTTCTGCAAGCGTATAATCTAACACAATGCAATTATCAAGGATGACTTTAGCTGAGGAGTCTGAAGTGTTGAAGTCTAGATACAGAAAGAGCTGTTTCATTAGCAATAATTTGTAAGGTCTTCGTGCTGTCTGTTGGATCCCTTTTTGCAAGTCTGGACTCATGTTTTTGGATCCACCACAAGGCAGTATCACATCTGTAGTGAGCATTTCATGGGTGAGCTTAAGGACTCCCCTCATGAGTGCTTCAGGTATTAGAATAACCCTTTGTGTGTTGCATTTAAATGCTTTAGAGAACTTCCCCAGAATGAAACCCATTCTCAGGCCCTTTGCTTTTTCAGAACAGTTGGGCTGATAGTTCAGTAAGTCTAAACTGGGAGGCAATGACTCCAGCAGAACAAGGGGGTCTTCCTGCCCTGTTTTGCAGCCTTCTTTGCAGCTTGGTCCACAAGCTGATTGTCCTTAATAAAATAAATTTTCCCTTTGACACCCTGGACAGTACATTACAACTACATGCAGTGGCTTATGAACTGCCTCCAGCAAGGATAGAATTTCAGAGGCATGTTTAATATCCTTGTTTTTCCTTGTCAACAGACTCCTTTCCTTCCAAATAGCCCCATGGGCATGAATTAACAAGAAGGCATAACAAAAGTCAGTGTAAATATTATCCTTTTTCCACTCAGCCAGGAGCAGTGCCCTGGTCAAAGCAACCAGTTTTCCCTTTTATGCCAAGTTTTCAGTAAGGAAAGCTTTTGCTTCTACTATTTCTTGGTCAATCACTGCATACCCAGTGTGATTGGGTAAAGCTGCATACACCTGTGAGCAATTCCAAATTAGGTCGCGACAAGGACAAATCAGGAAGATCAGGATAGCTAGAATGAACCAACTCAATGACTTGCAGTCATATTCAAGAAATTAAATAACCTCACCAGGGAACAAGGGAGTGGAGTTTAGAGTTTCAGTTTTACGTTTCAGTTATCCAACAAAATAGCTTGTTATTTTTCCCATCTGTTCCAACATTAACCGATATCCCTATTTTTGTTCCAACCGTGAGAGAATGTGATGGGGGCTGTGGACACTAATGTCATAAACCAAAATAAATATCTCAACTTCCTTCAATAGATCACAATTTATAGCATCTCTCTCAGGCAAGGAGGCCAGTCTTTTGTGATATAATCCAATTGCTTTGAAAAATAAGTCATAGGGCAAGGAATGCTTCCCAATTGCTGAGTAAGGACTCCCAGTCTAATAACCCATAGAGATCAAGTGGCTTTCTCAAGTCAGTCAAGACAGTCCCAAGGTCAAACTGAGGTTAATTAATTTAGTCTTTGCATTTTCAAAAGCTGCCTAGCACTCCAGAGTCCAGTCATGACCTTGAAGGGCTTCATACAAGGGCTTTACCAATTAGAAGGCCATTTACAACACACTCCTGTCACACCCAGGAAACCCCCAAATTGCTGACTTGTCCAAGGCAGACTCAAGTTGACTACTGCTTAATACCTATCTGGAAAGAATCCCCGTTGTTCTCAGGTCACGGCAAAACCCATAAGTCACTCGTTTCTTGCAAATTACAGCTTTCTTTTAAGTCACTTTATATCCACACTCAGCTAAATATTTTTAATTACCTATGGGTTTTTTTTAATAATTATTTATTTAATTTTATTTATTCATTCATTCCTTTTCATTTGACCATAGAGAGACACACACACACAGAGAGGGAAAGTGAGAAAGCAAGCCACCAGGTCCAGGACTTGAAACATGGTCAGCCATATGGGAGTGTTCAGAGCCTTAACCACCATACCACCTGCTGGCCCCAAAATTTCTATGGTATTTTAAAAATACGTTTCTTGAGTGAGGCTGGCTATGAGTGGGTCATCAACATATTGAGGGATCATATTTGAAAGATGCTGAAGTATTTTATCAATATTTCCCTAAATAAGGTAAGCTAATTCTTCAACCGCTGAGATATTGGATCATCAGAAAAGTAATGACTCATTTTTGCATAGAAAACACAACATGACATTTTTTTTTTTTGGAGATGTTTTTTCTATAGAGCATGTGCACTCACCAGAAAGAGCGAGACAGAGACGGAAAGCAAGAAATCACCTCCCAGGGGGTTGGCCACACCACAATCCCTTTTCCTCCATTCTCCTCTTAGGATCTTGAGTATGCATGCAGACGCACCTGGCGTGAGTTTAAGCCACTGGGTCCAGGATTCAAACCTCAGCGCACTACATGCAAGTCCAGCAACATAGCCAATACGCTATCTGCAGGTCCTCACCATGACTTTTTTAATGCACAATAGTATAGTTCATCAGAATTGCTGAGTAAGGGGGCCAGCAGGTGGCATGGTGGTTAAGGCTCTGGACTCCCCCACGGCTGACTGCAGTTTGAGTCTTGGACCTGGTGACTTGCTTTCTCATGTCTCTCTCTCTCTCTCTCTCTCTCTCTCTCTCACTCTGTCCCTCTCTGGTCAAATTAAAATAAATAAATTAAGTTAAATAAAATTACTTGTTTCTACTTTAAAAAACATTTTAAAGTTAAAAAAAGAGAAAAGAATGGAACCAGCAGATAGCATGGTGGCCAAGGCAGTGGACACTCCCACATGGCCAACCATGGTTCAAGTCCTGAACCTGGTGGCTAGCTTTCTCCCTTTCCCTTTCTCTGTCTCTCTCGGTGTGTCTCTCTCTGGTCAAATTAAAATAAATTAATTAATACATGAAATGAAATAATTCTTTAAAATATAAATAAATAAGAATTAAAAAAAAGAAGTGCTGAGTAAGTTCGATTTTAGGGATTTGTCACTCAAAAGGAAAAATTGATGAGAGTTCTTAGCCAGTGGGATACTGAAAAATACATCCTTTAAATCCAGCATTGAAAACCATCCATAACTCCCTGGGGATAGTCAGCAGGGCATAAGAATTAGGATATCACTGATATGCTTCATGTACTGAACAAACTGATACCCTGAGGAATTTGGCATTTTTACAGGGAGGATGTGAATATAGAATTATGGGGGTATTGTGTTAGACAACTAGTCTAATATATTCCACTTCCAAAAATGTCTGAAGGATAAACTGGGTATCCATAAGTCCTCTTGTTTAAATGAACATTATTTCAAACTCAGGAAAGCAATACCTACGTGGAGAATAATGACAATGGGCTAAGCATTTGTACCCTAACTAGAGGGGAATGCTAACTCTTACTGTTGACCTCATTTTTTTTTTTTTTTTCCTTCAGATTTTTACTATAGGGCATATGAAGTTTCCAGAGAGGAGAGAGGCAGACAGGGAAAGTGAGAAATCATCCCCTGGGGGATGGCCATGCCACAATGCCTTCTTCTCCATTCTTCTCTTGAGATTTTGGCCATGCACGCACATGTGCCCAGCATGATTTTTAAGCTGCCAGTCTGGGACTCTAACTGCAGTTGACTGTGGGGGGAGTCCAGTGCCTTAACCACCATGCCACCTCCAGGCCCCGTCTTCACTTTTCTATAAATCTCAGGTGGCAGCAAGTCTGGCATCAAAGCATAAGGGTCATTGATCCCATCAATGCTATCTGTGTTCCCAGTGAGTGTTCTTGTGGGACATGGGTATCTGCTTGTCCTGGTGTAAAGGTTACTTAAGTGCTGAGTTTACTAAGTAAGTCCCAAACTGGAATGAGAATAAGGCATCCTGACGTAGAGAGAAAACTGTATTTTAGACTGAGATAGTCCAAATGACATTCTAAAGGTTAAGAAAAGATCTATCTTGCACTTCACAGGACACTACAGTAATAGGAATAATTTTGGATGTATTCTTAATCAATCTGATATTTATTTTTTTCATAGAGTTTTTATACATTCAATTACTATATATCATTAAAGCATGTAAAATGAATTTTCCCAGCATGAATATACTATATATTAGTCCAGTTAAAGATATTATCATACCTGTTATCAACAGATCATTTTCCATTTCGTGTCCCTTAAATGTTTTGCTTCTTTCTTTTTCCCCTTGACAACCTGATATCGAGAACTGAGTACAGCTCACCTGTGTCTACGAAGAAGTCAATGAAATGGATTTCTCACTGTGAATTGTACCCAAAGCTCCTGTGGGGAATTTGGGATAGGAGCTCTAAATCTATAATAGTCCTTTGTCCTCCTCATTCCTGATCTGACACTTTTCTCTTTCCACCATAAAAAGAGCTTTCATTTTCTTCTTTCCGCCTTCCATTTCTTTATCTTGGAACTGTCCTTCCTCCAGTGCTCTTCTTCCTTATAACACACATACTGATTCTTATCCAAGGTGGGACTTCCTTCCTTTTTTTTTTCTTTTTAGAGATTTTCGCTATAGGGTGCGTGCACTCGCCAGAGAGACAGAGAGAGACAGAGAGACAGAAAGCGAGAAATCACCCCCTGGTGGGATGGCCACGCTGCAATCCTTTCTCCTCCATTCTCCTCTCTGGATCTTGGGCAGGCACGCACACGCACCCGGTGTGAGTTTAAGCCACCAGGTCTGGGACTCGAACTGCTGTCGACTACATGGGAGTCCAGCGACATAGCCATTATGCTAACTGCTGGTCCCGCTTCCTTCCTTTTGAGAACCTGCCTTCCGGGATTCCAGTGTAGCTACCAGAAAAGTGGCATTTCTCCTTAAACCTTTCCTCTTTTTTCTTCTTTCTCTGTTTGTGGCTAGTTAAATCCTTAAAAATAATGTCTAACAATTGGGAAGGGTTCACTCCAAGTATACCATACAATGTTTGTAATTTTTATTTAATATCTGGAGTACTTTGCCCAATGATAGTCATATTTCCCATCCTAATGTTTTGGGGGCATTCAGGGCTGGCATCAGTGTATTGTCTATAAGCCTAATAAATTCTTTCTAAAAATTCTGAAGGATTCTCATTTGGTTTCTGTTGAATTTCTTAAACTTTATTCAGGCTTTTCTGCTTTGGTGCTTCTTTTCAAGCCCATATAGGCTGTGCCTTCTATAATGTTTGAGCTGATTAATTCCCCTTAATTACTGTAGTCCCAACATGGCTCTGCTATGGTAACAGCTCAATTGTCATCTAGTTTCTTCGTGGTTCAGCAAAGAGCAACTGAGCCTTATCGATTACCATCCTTCTTTCATCTGTTATTAACACCACATTGAAAGGAGTGGGTCTATCAGTCCATGAGTGAATGCCAAAGATAGATGAGAAAAGTTCAGCCATCTGAATGGGAAGATTATTATTTTTCCAGCTAAACAGGTTCAAAGTTGAAAATGGCTTCTATGCCACATGAACTCTGCAGGATTTTCTTGAGCATTGAGACCCCTCCCCATGGGATATTGGTACAATAGGAATGCCCTACCCTTGGTATGGCTCCAGGACTAAATTAAGTCCCCTGAGAGTTTTGAAAAGGAGAAAGCAAATTAGATCCCACCTCTCCTATCTTCTTTGGTACTGGTTATTCATCTAGTGCCTCTGACAGAGATGGACCCTCCATTAAGGCTACCAGAGTGAGAGAAGGAGCAGGGACAGGAATGGTGACCAAGGGGAAGCAATGGCAATGCAACCATGGAGGGCATGGGAGGTAGGTTTAGGGTTAGGGTTAAAGAGGTAAGCCTAACATCGGAGGTAGGTTTAGTAGTTAAACCAAACGCTGCCTTCTTTCTCACCCATCTCCTCACCTTTCACAATAGTTCCTTTCCGGTCACCATACCATTTCTTTCTTTCTTTTTAAATTTTTTTAAGAGAGGTTTTCACTATAAGGCATGTGTGCTCGCTAGAAAGACAGAGAGAGACAGAGAGACAGAAAGTGATAAATCACCCCCCAGGGCGTATGGCCACACTGTAATCCCTTTTCCTCCCTTCTCCTCTCGGGATCTTGGGCATGCATGCACACATGCCCAGCGTGAGATTAATCCACTGGGTCTGGGACTCAAACACCATCAACTACATGGGAGTCCAGCGACATAGCCATTATATTAACTGCTGGTCCCACCATACCATTTCTTTGCACTATAACATGACTTAGTGTGCTTCTTCTCTTCAAGAGCTTAAAGGATATCAGTATTGTTTTCCCAGCTTGTTCACAAAACAACTCCAAATGTAGAATGGTAGAGTAATTCAAAGACCCATTTAATGTTCATCTTTCCCCAACCCCAGAATGTACTGGGGCCAAACAATGTTACAACAAAGGTCATTTTTTTCCCCATCATAGACTCATCACTACAGTCAGATCATTTGCTCAGCATTCAGCCAAGAAGATTTTCCTTATAGATGGAGATTCCACCACCCATACTTAGAACAAAATCATTCTGAAACAATACAAGAGACAGAATAGGCAAAAACCCAGTACTGGTCACATGAGCCAAAATGAGTGATCCACTCACAAAAATACCACTGTATTTTTTAAAAACCAAAAAGGGTGAAAGTCCTACAACTATTCACCTCTCTGACAAGATACTCTTTCCAAGCAAATTGAATTATTTCTAGAGAAAGGAATAAGCTCAAATGTAGGAGAAGGGATTTTTTTTTCTTCCCTCACCAAAGGAAGCTACACTAAACTTAAATTGAGTCCACTGAATCTTAGAGGAAGTCTGTTTTTTGTCCAAATAGGACAAAGTATCTGATGCTGGCATAGGGAACCAAAGAACTAAAGGCAGAGTTTTTTGTTTTGTTCTGTTTTGTTTTTCATTGTTGTTTTGTTTTCTGTTTTTGGTTTTGTTTTCCATAGGATGAGTGTGCTTGCTGGAGAGAGATAGAGAAAGAGAGAGTAAAATGAGAAGTCACCCGCTAGGGGGATGGCCACATTGGAAGCCCTTTTCTTCTTGTCTCCTCTTGGGATTTTTGGGACTGCAACACAAGTTGCCAGGTCTGGGACTTGAACTGCAGTTGGCCATGTGGGAATGCAGTGCCTTAGCCTCCATTCCATCTGCTGGTCCTGAAAGGGAGAGAATTTTAAGGCAAAAAAGACTCAGGTAGGACTGGGGAGAATCCTGAGAGACCTTAAATCAGGGTCAGCTCACCATGACCAGTTTCTCCTGGCTGCCTTGCGAGAAAAACCTGCAATTAAGGACAAACTTGTTCAGCTTTCTATAACAACAATCAACAAGTGAAGAAACAAGATGTTGGAAAAAGAAAGTGACTTTATTTGGGAAGCCAGCTGATTGAGAAGATAGCAGACTAGCATCCTAAAGAGCATGCTCAAGGAAAAGAGCTCAAAACCTTGTCTGGTAACCAATAAAAAAGTAGAATAGTCACATTATTTTTCTTACTCTAAATTGATCTAAAATATAATAGTTTGTTTAAAGTAATAATAATAGCAGGCTGCTCCTCTGACATGGCCTTAAGACACTGCCCAAGAAAAGCCAAATTCTAAAGTTTGAGTTTCCAGCCAGGCCAGCTCAGAAAGATCACAACATGACCAGCCCCTGTGGAGAGTGCTCATCTCTCTCTTCCCCACTCTCATATGTGTGGACATACACTCTGTGATGAATAAAAAAATAAAAAAATAAAAAAATAAGTAAATAAAATTTAAAGCTTAAGGAATAAGACACCATTGTGTGAGTACTAGATAATTATAGAATAACTATTAATTAATTATTAATTAATAATAAATGAAGAATGATGGTGTTGTTAGAAAAAAACAGAAGGAAATAATAAAGAACAGTCTTTTAAAAGGTATGTGCAATACATATGAAGTGAAATAGTATTATTCAAAGTTGTACTTCAATTAGCTAAAATTACATCCTGTAAATTCTAGAACAATCATTAATTTATTTTTAATGAAGTGTGATTGCTAAAAGAAGAAGTAAATGGATTAATATAAAATTCTCAATTAAAATCAGAGAAGGCAGAAGAAGCATCTTTCAACAAATAGAAAACAGATACAAAATAGAGTTGGTATTAATCCAAGCACATCAACAACTACTTTAAATATGATTGATTTTGAACATCAATTATAAGACAAAAGTTGTCAGAGTGATTGATAAAAGCAATTTAACATTCTACATTGTCTATTTATAAGAAACTCACTTTAAATGTTAAGACTAGGAAGATCAGCAGATGGCATAATGGTTATGTCACTGGACTCCCACACGTCCCACCACAGTTTGAGTCCCGGACCCAGAGGCTTGAGACTCATGTTGGGCACATGTGTGTGTACCTAAAATGTCAAGAAAAGAATGGAAGAGAAGGGATTGCAGTATGGCCATCTCCCTTGGGGGTTGATTTCTTTCTTTCTTTCTCTGTCTCTCTGTCTCTCTCTCTGTCTCTCCAGAAAGTATATGCACCCTATAGCAAAAATCTCCCTAAAAATAAATAAATACACAAACAAATAAGCAAATAAATACAGACTAGGAAAAGTTAGAAGTAAAGACAGGGAAAAAAATGCTAACATTAAAAGATAACCAAATTAGTAATATTGATGTTAGACAAAGCATACTTCAGGAAAACTATCATGTAAAATGTGACTGTACATAATGCTAAAAGTGTCAGTTCTGCAAGAAGAAATAACAACCCCAAATGTATATGTACCTAAAGAGAAAGTAAAATTGCATTAGCCAAAAAGAATAATCAATATTGGAGACTTCAACACTCCCACATGAAAAATTGATACATAAAGTATGGAGGAAATCAACATTACTTGAACGGGACTTTCTATCAATCTAATTGACATTTATACAATACCCATTCAACAATGCCAAGAAAGACGTTATTAACAATCTCACATGGAATATTCAGCAAGATACTCCATGAACTGTAAGAAAACAAGAACTATAAAACACTCTTTTCCAAATTTAAAATAATAGAAATCATACAAAATATAATCTCAGACAATGAATAAATTAAATAATAGAAAGGTAGTTGGGAAATCTTCAAATGCTTAAAAATTAGACAGTCTATTTTTAAATAGCACTTGGGTCAAGAAAGCCTCACAAGAAATTTAAACATATTTTAAATTACACATGACTGAAAACACATTCATTAAAATATATACTATGAAGCAAAATCAGTTCTGTTAAGAAGGTATTTTATTAACAAATGTGTAAGGGAGAATAGATCTCCTTTCTCACCTATCGATAGATTTGTGGTTGAGGTTCCTATGATCAAAGATTAATAAGAGAATCATATAAAACTTTACTCAATATAATTTTATGTAACATTGGGGCCTTCAGAATTGGAGACCCAAAAAGGGGAAATTCGTGTATTTTTATGTTAAGTTTTATACAGAAATAGATACTTGTGGAGAAATATGATTAAACAAAGGAGTATAACCCAATGGGTAATAGACTTGTCAGAACTTAGGCAAAGCTGTTCAGATACTTTTCTGTGCCTCTCTGTCTTCAGAGATAAGGACATGTTCATTCTATCAGATACAGGGAGGTCATCTCTGGGATGAGGTTGTTATGACTTAGTTCAGAGGAAGGAGAGAAAATTCTTTTATGGCTACTTGAGGAAAAAAGGCTAAGAGAAGGTCAAAGTAACTTCTTGCATCATCAAATGTTAAGGTGTCATTTTTTTTTGGGGGGGTAGCATATTCTGAACCCAGAAAATGAAGGTACTAGTTAAAGCACTGTACTCCCACATGGCAGACTACAGTTTGAGTCCCAGACCTCATGGCTTTAAAATTACACCTGGTACATGTGCATGTGTGCCCAAAATCTCAGAAGAACGAAGGAGAAGGGATTGTATCATAACCAAACCTCTGAGAGGTGATTTCTCACTTTCCCTCTTACTGACTCTCTCTCTCTTCAGTGATTATAGGTGTCCTATGGCAAAAAACTTAAAAAAAAAAAAGACAAGAAAGATGTAAAATCAATATCAATAATCTGAGGCTTAAGAATTCACAAATGTAGGGCAATATATACCTAAAGGAAATAAAGTTTAAAAAATTAAAATAGAAATCAATAAACTGGAAAATGAGAGAAGAGAAAAAATAAGACCTAAAGTTATTTTTTTTAAAAAAGTAAAAAATTGATAAAACTCCAGCCAAGTTAAACAATAACAACAAAAAGATAGAGACATGGCCAATATCAGAATTGTGAGAGGTCATTACTGCTGACCACATGGACATTAGAAAGATGATAAGGACAAATTATAAGCACCTCTATGATCACAAATTTGATAACATAAATAAAATGAGTCAATATCTTTCTTAGTTCATTTATTTCTCCCAAGAGACATTTTTAAAAAAAAGAGAAAACTACAGAGCAAATGTCTTTCATGAACACAGACAAAATTTTTAGCAAAATCTCGGCAAATCAAAACAAAAATGCATAAAAAATTTATGCTTAGATAAAATGGGATTTATTTCAGGGCTGCAAGTCTGGTTTAACATTTAAAATTAAATGAATGTAGTCCACAACATGAACAGACTAAAGAAGAATAATCATGATCATATTAATTGAGGCAGACGAAGCGTATAAAAATTTCAACACTCATTCGTGATAGAAACTCTCAGCAAACTAGGAACTTAGTAGAGAATTCTCAGTTTGATAAAGAATATTTGCAGGGGACCAGCAGTTAGCGTAAGGGCTATGTCGCTGAACTCCCATGTAGTCGACCACGGTTTGCATCCCAGACATGGTGGCTTAAACTCACGCCGGGCGTGTGTGCGTACGTGCCCAAGATTCCGAGAGGAGAATGGAGGAGAAGGGATTGCGGTGTGGCCATCCCCCCTAGGGGTGATTTCTCACTTTCCGTCTCTGTGTCTCTCTCTGTCTCTCTGGTGAGCGCACACGCCCTATAGCAAAAACTCTCAAAAAAAAAAAAAAAAAAAGAATATTTGCAGAAAACTTACAGCTAACATTTTACTTCATGGTGAGAAACTGGTTGCTTTCCTCTAAGATGGAGAATAGGCAAGAACTTATTTTATTCACCACTCTTATTCAACATTGCATGGGAAGTCTTAGCCAGTGAAGGAAACAAGTAAAATAAATTAATTAAATGGTATAAAATACAAAAGGAAGAAATAAGACTGTCTTTGTTCAGAAATGACAATTGGAATTGCATGATTTTCTACATAGAAAATTTCAAAGAATTGGGCCAGCAGTTGACATAAAGGTTAAGGTCTGCGGGTCCCACAGCTCCTGGACCAGGTGCCTGAGGTCCAAAATCCTGAGAGGAGAATGGAGAAGGGATGCGGCATGACCATGCCCTTGGGGAGCGAGTTCTTACTTTTCCTCTTTATCTGTCTCTCTGTTTCTCTTTGGTGTACACACATGCCCTATAACAAAGCTGAAAAGGAGAAGGAGAAAAAGAAGGAAAAAAATAAATAAAAAGAAAATACCCAAGAATTGACAAAAAAAATTACCTAAATTTAAATAATAATTTTAGCGATGTTATAGGATACAAAATTGATAAAAAATTTAACTGTTTTTCTATAAACAAGCAGCAGAGTATAAAAGTAATAAAATATGATGTATAATACAATAAAAATAAAATAAATGGGTATAAATATAACAAAACTTCTAAAGGACCTACAAAAGGACATGTGTTAAGTTACAAAATGCCAATAAAAATAAGCAACGAAGATCAATATACATGGGGAGATAGTCTGTTTTTATGAACTGAGAAACTCGATGTTGTTAAGATGGAGTGGGAGGGAAAAAACAGTTAGCAGAAGTAAGAGTGCGTGTAAACAAGATAAGTAACTTACAGAACAGTGTAACACAGCAGAGTAAATAAGGTCATTGCCAATGTAATATTCTCTTCTCTCTGCCTGAAAAAGTAGCAAAACAAATATCAAACGTACTCAACAAAATGTAATACTCAAGGTTGAAAACAGTGGGTGTGTTTATATGTTTAATTGAGTATCACACATGGTATGCATGTTTTGAAAAATCAGACTATACCCCACAAAGATGTACAACTGTTGAAAGTAAACCAGAAATTATAATAATAAAAGGATGTTAAACTTTATCAATGATATATAGATTCAATGTAATCTCAGTGAAAATCCCAGCAAACTCTTGGAGAGATTAACAAACCCATTTCAAAGTTTATGTGAAAAGACAAAAGGCCTAGAATAGAAAACACAATAGTGAAGATGAAAAGCAAACGTGGAACATCCATCAAAACCAGATTTAAGAACCATATAATTGTATTAATTAAGAGCCACTTCTGCTTCTTTCAAACATCCTTCCCTGTCTCCCCTTGAGCAAAGACATCTCTCATAGCTCAAGTATGCTAACACGGGCTTTCACCGTTAGGTTAATCTTGCCTTTTAATTCTGATCTTGCTTTCTTTGCATCATTTTCGGCTTCTTATATAAATGCTGCCGTATCTCTTCCTTCCTTTATTTCTCATCCCCTCTGTCCTTTTTCCTTCCCTTTTTCTTTCCTTTTCTTTTTCCCTTTCCTTTCTTTTTATTTCATTCTTTTGTTCTGAGAATGCCATTTCTTTATGATGAGTACAGAAATGTACTAAAACATGCATTTTGTGTGATCGAAAAGGAGGGCCCCCAGGACCATTGAAGTACTGGTTGTTTCTTGACTGAGTTTTGTGGAGATTTTTAGGTCTGATAGCATGGTTCTGAATGTGCATGACTTGTGTGCTTCTACCTGTAGTCAATTTAAGAACAGAGGAAAGGGAGAGAGGAATTCAGAGGAAGATACACGTGACAATAATTTTTATTGTTTGTCCTGTGCTTCAAATACTTAACAATAATGGATAAAATATAATATAAAAATATTTTTATGGATCAGCAATGTAGCCTGGTTGTTGGGGGAGCTGTATTCCACATGGCTGACCACAGTTCAAATCCTAGTCCCAGAGTCTTAAAACCTGCTCCAGACTTGTGTACATGTGTTCCCAAAGTTCTGACAGGATGGAGACATAGCGGAGAAAGGGTTGTGATGTGACCATGTCCCATTAGGATATGCTTTATCTTTTTCTGTCTCTTTAGTGAGTGTACATGCCCTCTAACAATTAAAAAAATGCTTAATTATAGTAAGAATTCTCCAAAATATAAATATTTCATTTAATTTCTACTATATTTTCATAAGGCAGAATAATTATTATTATTCCAATTGTTATAGTTTAAGGAACTGAGGCTAAAGAATCATATCATTTATTTCATAGCATTCAGTTAATGGTAGTAGCAGTGTTCAAATCTACTTTATGTCCAGATTTCATGTTTTTATAACTCATTGTACTTTTAAACTAATGAAGTATTTTGGTGGGTGGGAGCAGAAAGGAAGAGAAGAGCAGAGTCGTGAAGCAGGATTCTGAGCAAGGGCAAACTAGACAATACTTTACAAGCAAAAGCATGACTATCAGAACTATGACTTCTGAGTGGTATTGGGATTATTGGTTTATGTGATGTAGTAGACTGAAATCAAGTTTACTAATTGAGGTCCAGGACTGGAGTGGACTTTGAGAAGGAGGTCAAAAATAAAATTTTCTTTGAAAAGGAGGCATGGGCATAATTCTTGAGCCACCTATTTTTTTTTTTTTTATTTTTACAAAAAATTTTCAAAGATTTTTGCTGTAGGCCATGTGCACTTGCCAAAGAGAGAGACAGAGAGGGTGAAAGTGAGAAATCATCCCCCCGGGGGGATGGCCATACCACAATCCCTTCTCCTTCATTCTCCTCTTGGGATTTGGGCATACATGCATACGTGCCTGGTGTGATTTTCAAGCCACTGGGTCCAGGAGTTGAACTGCAGTCGACTATGTGTGAGTTCAGCATCTTAACTCCCATACTACATGCTGGCCCATTCTTTCTCTCTTTTTAAAAAGACACTTTGGTATTGAGATTTACTTAAAGTGACTAATAAACTTTTTTGTTTTTTGAATTGCTAGAGGGTGCATATGTTTAGTATCTCCCAACCGGACATCACAATAAATGTTTTCTTGATTCATTCATTCTGTCAGGGTTTGGGGCCACCTACACACAAGAACCCAGCATGCTTTTCAAGCTGCACAGCCTGGGATTCAGACTGCAGATAGCCATATGGGATCCAGCTCCCCATACACCAGGCTTAAACTGCTGTCCAATGGGGTCAGCCCTGGGGACACATATTTTAATGTGAAATAGAGTTTATTGAATGAAACGTGAAAGGGAAGTGTTGCATATTTCACAAGATAAAATAGGAACTAATTTATTACACACAGGTGTGTGCTAAGTCTGGACATACATAGATTCTGTGCAGTATAAATTATGCTCCATGGAATATGAATCCTTTACTTATAATTCTTTCCAAACTCTCAGAAAGGAAGATAAAGCTTTCTAGCTACAATAATGACCTGGTGTGTAAATGGGGACTCCAGAGCAGAAAATTTAGTATCAATCTGTTTTCAAATGAAATTCCTGAAACATATTTTCTTTTTAAGCTACTAAGGAGGAAGAAGAAATATATCAAGGATATTCACATTTGTCTCTCTTAAAACATCATAGCTTAAGTCTAATTCTATAGCAAGTAGATGACTGGAGAAGCCAGGAGGTGGTAGCTTTAACTCATTCAACTCTTATGGGAACTAAGTAAATCCTTGGGGTTTTTTTGTTTTTGTTTTTAGAGAGATTTTTACTATAGGATGCATGCGCTTGCCAGAGAGACAGACACAGACAGAGAGACAAAGCAAGAAATCACTCCCCAGGAGGATGGTCACACCACAACCCTTCTTCTCCTCCTCCTTCTCCTCTCAGGACTATGGGCATACAGGCACATGCACCCAGCATGAATTTTAAGCCTCCAAATCTGGAACTGAGACCAACGTTAATTATAGGGGAGGCCAGCAACATAACAATTATGCTATCTGCTGGTCCCATTTAATCCTTCTTTTTTGTTTGTTTGTTTGTTTTGTAGAGGTTTTTAGGATGTTGCCTTAGGCTGTGCGTGCTTGTGGTGAGGGAGAGAGAGAGAGACAGAGACAGTGAGAGAGGAAGTAAGAGATTATCCCCCAGGAGGTCAGCCATGCCACAATCCCTTCTCCTCCACTCTCCACCCAGGCACTTGAGCATGCATGCACATGTTCCTGATGGGAGTTTCAAGCTACCAGGTCCAGGACTAGAACCATGGTAGCCCATATGGGAGTCCTGTGATGTGACCACTATGCCATCTGCTGGCTCAATCCTTGATTTTGTAAGGGAGAAAAATTAGCATCTTTTCTCATCCATCACAATATTCATGACTAAAAACTGTCATGAACAACCTTGGATATAATCTTCTATAAGGATAACTTGTAAAAGTGAAGAGTGGAAAGATTATTAGATGCTGCAAAAGACAGAGTTAATATAAAGAAAGCTATAGTATTATGGATAATAGGAATAATTTCCAATGTCATAAATTCAGTAGGGTAGAATATAGGTTTTAAAATATACTGTCTGCTGTATATCTCAGAGTAGCTAAAAAAAATAGATTTAAAAGTTTCCAATAAAAAGTAAAGTAAATGGTTGAGATATCAGATATACTAATTACTTTGATTTAATCATTAAATATCATACTCTTAAACTGAAAAGTCACCTTGTACCTTATAAATGTGTACAATCATTATTTTAATTTAAAATTTAAAATAAACAAGCAATACCTATAATATGATCTAACTAATGCATTCCTAGGTACTTGCCAAAGTGAAATGAGAACATGTTTCCATAAAAGGCTTATATAAGAACTTCATAGAACCATATCTTTAATATTTCTGAACTAGAAATAAAAAATTCTGTTGACACGACCATGGATAAATTGACTGTGGTTTATGCAAAAAATGGAACACTACCTGCCAATTAAAATAAGGGAGTCTCTTTCATATAAAATAATATGGATAAATTTCAATACTATCTTACTGACTGAACCGCTCATATGAAATTCTCATTATATGTGACTAATATACTGTAGTTGCCTCTGGGAAGTAGGTATTTACCAGAAAGTGGAACAGCAGTTAGCATAATGGTTATGTCGCTGAACTCCCATGTAGTCGACTACTGTTCAAGTCCTGAACCCGGCGGCTTAAACTCATGCCTGGTGTGTGTGCGTCCGTGCCCAAGATCCTGAGAGGAGAATGGAGGAGAAGGAATTGCAGCATGGCCATCCCCCCTGGGGGATGATTTCTCGCTTTCTGTCTCTCTGTTTTTCTCTGTCTCTCTGGCAATCGCACGTGCCCTATAGCAAAAACCTCTCCAAAAAAAAGAAAGTGGAACAAGGTAACTTTCTGAGTAATGAAAATATATTAAAATCTATGCACAACATGTATAAACAATCATGCCCTTGTTTAATGAATACTGAGGGTACTCACTCCTTAGTAGAAGATACAGAACTCAATAACTTAGAAGTAGAGAGAGTAATGGCAGATACAAAAGGTTGGTTGGGGATGAGGGTATGTGTCAGGGGTCTGTTATAAAGAAATTGCTTAACAGAAACAAGAGAACTTATGAACTAGTAGAATAAATTATAAATAAGTAGAATAGGTTTCCTCTACCACAGCAGAGGAAAAAAATCATTAATAGTTTAATATATATTTCCAAAAAAGTCAGTATATTTTGAGTGTACTGAAAATAGTGAAACGTTGAAGATGATTAATATTTCTATCCTTTATTTGATTGCTGTACAGTATATACATATTTAAAAGAAATACTGTGTCTCACAGAGATGTATAATAATTATATGTGGATCATAAATTACAGTAATTGAAATTAATAAATAAATAAACAGTATAATAAGATAAGTTTAAGGTAATTATGCTTATGAAAACATACATAGTAACTATATAATTAGCAATTTAAATGTGTTAGTATTTAAGAATGAGAAATTATAACAAAATAACATTGTAGTGGAAATGGCAGAATAGATACATTTTGAAAATTAATGCCATTTGAGACAGCAGGTGGCATAGAGGTTAAGGCACTGGAACCCACATGGCCATCTGTGTGGTTAGAGTACCAGACCTGGCATCTTGAGAATGGCTCCAGGTATGTGTGCATGCAAGCCCAAAGTTCCAAGGGGAAGATGAAGAACAGATTACAGTGTGGACATCCCTTATGAAGGGTGATTTTTCACTTTGCCTCTGTGTCTCTCTCTGGCAAGCACACATGCCCAATAGCAAAAAAAAATTTAAGAACTAAATCAATACCATTTTAATCAAAGGACATATTGTTGTCTAATTTGCACATAATTTATTTACGTAGGTGGTTAAAAAAATTGCCAGAGAATTAAAATGCTTCCTGGAGAAGCGTATGGACAGAGTGTATGGAGAGAGACAGAGACACACACACAGAGAGAAAGGAAAAAAAAAGCACTTCCATAGAGCATGGTCACTTCACAGTCCCTTCTCCTCCATCTCCCCTGTCAGACTACCTGTCACTCAAGTACATGTATCGAGCATGTCTCTCAGGCCACCAGGTCTGGGTCTCAAATGGAGCAGTCGGGCAACACGTGGGATAACAGCCACCCCAACCACCACACCATGGCTCAGTGCAGGCATTTAATACACATTATTATAACTCACATTCTTTTTGCATACTAGGAATATAATATAATAATATCAGTCTGATAAAGAATATCTATCAAAAACCTCTAGCAAACTCATGATCAATATGGAAACTTAATTTTATTATTGACACATTCATGACACATATTAACATTTAGCTGGAGAATCTTGCCAGTATAAAAGAACATTAGTGCAATAATAATTGACGAAGAAAAATAACAAACTGTCTTAATTTTTAGTGTATGACTGACTCTGCAGAGCATTCCAGTGAAAGTAGAAACAATGAGTTATGTAAGAAATCGAGAAGGATGGTTGTTACAATATTAGTGTATACAGCACTCCGCAGAGCAATTATGAAATTAGAATAAGAATTACAACATCCCCACAACCTTACAGAGTTTTCTCCATGTTTCTTTCTTAGAAATGGAAGAGAGTGTGAGATTAATAGATGGTGTAATGCTTACGTTGCTGGACTCCAACTTAGCCGACTGTGGTTTGCATCCCAGACCTAGGTGGCTTGACTCTCACGCCAGGTGTGTGTGCATGCGTGTTCAAAATCCCAAGAAGAGAATGGAGGAGAAGGGATTGCAGCATGGCCATCTCCCCTGGGGAGTGATTTCTCACTTTTTTGTCTCTCTCTTTGTCTCCCTGGTGAGCACACACACCCTGTAGCAAAAATCTCTTACAAAAAAAAAAAAAAAAGAGAAGAGATATTTAAAAAAGAAAAGAGAGAGAAATGCATGCAAGATCTGCATAAGATGATATGAAATTCTTAAACAAAAGGAAATTGTGAACAAATGGGAATTATTCCATATTTTAAAGTAGGAACATTCGCTATTAACATAATCTAACATTGTATTTTCTAATTAACTTTTCTAAAACAATTATTCTTTTTTTTTTTTTTTTTTTTTTTTTTGAGAGGTTTTTCGCTATAGGGCGCGTGCGCTCGCCAGACAGACAGAGAGAGACAGAGAGATAGAAAGCGAGAAATCACCCCCCAGGGGGGATGGTCACGCCGCAATCCCTTCTCCTCCATTCTCCTCTCGGGATCTTGGGCACGCACGCACACGCGCCCGGCGTGAGTTGTAAGCCACCGGGTCCGAGACGCGAACCACGGTCGACTACGTGGGAGTCCAGCGACATAGCCATTACGCTAACTGCTGGTTCCCTCTAAAACAATTATTCTTTGAAATTTGACAGGATTATCTACATGATAGATACACTAAGAACTACCAATGCTATTCTGAAAGAAGAACTGGGTGTGGACGTGCTATTAGTCCAAACAAGATTTATTATAAAACTATAATTATTAAATCATTGTGATGTTGGTTCATAGATAAACAAATACTCCCACTAATAAATAAAATAGGACTAGAAAAAGCTTACTTTAAGAAAATTTATATGGCAAAGCAGTAGAGAAAAATATGAACTATCTAAACAATTATTTTAAGTCAATCGTTTCTCATAAATAAAATACATTCTAATATCACAGCATACACAGAAAACATTTCCAGTTGGCATGTAATTATAAATTCAAAAGCGAAGTTTTAATATATATGTTTATATTTTTAGAGGCTTTTGGCTTTGGGTATGTGCACTCACTAGAGGGAGATTCAGACAAAGACCGTGAGGGCGGGGAAAGTGGGATGGCCATGCAGCAATCCCTTCTCCTCCCAGCATCTGGGGCATGCATGCACATGTGCCTGGCATGATTTGAAGCCACCCGGCCTGGGGCTCGAACCACTGTCAGCCATGTGGAAGTTCAGGAGTGTAACTATCATTCCATCTGCTGGCCCCAAGTTTTAATATTTTTGAAAAAAGTCATGCAAAATATCCTTCTGGCCCAATGATAGATGAAACCCTTTAAAACAAGAAATGAAATACACAGACCTACCTCATAAAAAACAGATTGGTAAGTTTAGTTACATCAAATGTCTGAAAAATCACACAATAAATAATACAGCGACCAAGCAGCATATTGATAGAAGGTGATTTGTGACAATATAATGACCAAAAATGTATAACCCAAATGTGAATATTCCATATGGATAAATAAGGAAAACATTTATGACCCAATAGAAAAAATAAGAAAGAAAATGAATCATTTCACAATAGAGGGAAAAGAAAAGGCAGATGATATATCAGAAAATTTTCTCAGAATATTCATACAATGAGTAAAAATACAAAAATAAATTTTAATTAAAAATAATTTGGGGGCCAGACAGTAGCAAGGTGGTTAAGGCAGCTGGATCCCACATGGCTGACTGTGCTATTGAAGCCCCAGACCCGGTGGCTTGAAAAACCTCCTGGGCAGGTGTGTGTGTCCCCAAAATCCCAAGAGGAAAATGAAGAAGGGATTGCAGCATGGCCATCCCCACTGGGAAGGAGAGATGCTTTCTTTTTCTCTTCCTTTTCTGTCTCTCTCCAGCAAGAACCCTCATAGCAAATTTGAAAAAATAATAATTATTTGCAAAATCTGAATGCATTATCATGTTAAGTGTGGGGTCCAGCAGATGGCTTAATGGTTTAGTTGCTGGACTCCCACATAGTTGACCACAGTTTGAGTTTCAGACCCAGTGGCTTAAAACTCATGTTGGGTATGTGTGCATTTATGCCCAATATCCTGAGAGGGAGATGGAGGAGAAAGATATGACGTGGCCCTCACCCCTAGGGGGTGATTTCTCACTTTCTGTCTCTCTGGTAAGCACATGCACTCTATAGCAAAAATCTCCCTAAATAATAATAATAATGTCAGGTATGGCTTAGGTATAAATAATGTAAACATCATATACTGGTAGAGGTAGTGTAAGTTGGTAAGCCACTTTCGAAGGTAATATCAACAAAGATATGAAACACTTATTAAGTTAATATTCCAAATACAGATACATTCACAAATGCAATAATGAAGATATTAAAAAGAATATTTGTCAGAATTTTGTTTATAAGAACACTAATCCTGAAACAAACTAAATGCCTATCAGTGGGAGTAGAAACAACTGTTTTGTGTTTTTTACAATAGAATAAGGTACAGCCATTAACATAGAAGAACTTGATCTACACAATTTATCAATATGTGTAAAGTGATGAATAAATCAAAGGTCAACAAGGCAAGTTAAAAAATTATGCCAGTACTAAAGCACGATTTTTATATTTTGTGACTATACATATATCTTATGGTACCAAATTGCTTTGAAATAACAAAACTCAAATTCAGAACACTGTGATTTTTAATAGGGAAGTGGAGACAGAATAAACATGAATCTTTTTTTTTTTTTTTTTTTGAGAGGTTTTCACTATAGGGCGCGTGCGCTCGCCAGACAGACAGAGACATAGAGACAGAAAGCGAGAAATCACCCCCCGAGGGGGATGGTCACGCCACAATCCCTTCTCCTCCATTCTCCTCTCGGGATCTTGGGCACGCACGCACACGCGCCCGGCATGAGTTTTAAGCCCCCGGGTCCGGGACGCGAGCAGCGGTAGACTACGTGGGAGTCCAGCGACATAGCCATTACGCTAACTGCTGGTTCCCAACATGAATCTTCAAGTGCATTTGTAATGCAGTAAAAAGTATATGGCACATAGGAGCCAGTAGGTGGTTGGTGGTTAAGGAGCTGGACTCTCACATGACCAACTGCAGTCTGAGTCCTGGACGCGGCAGCAGCTTGAAAATCACACTGGGTACCTGTGCATGTGTGCCCAAAATCCCAAGAAGAGAATGGAGGAGAATGGACTGTTGATGTTGCCCCTCCCCCGGTGGGAGTGACCTTTCTGTCCAACAGAGAGTCACCTGAAGTATGCAGGGAACCACTCCCCAAGACACGGAGATCTGAGTCCAGAGGGAGAAGCCATACCAGGGGTGTGCCTGCTAAGCCTCTCTCACTTGCCCATATTTATTGGGACAAAAGAGGAAAGAAAGTTAATTTTAGAGAAAGTTGCTTCTTAGAGGACTAGAAAGATAAGAATAATTCCTCGAACAGGGTGGTTTCAGTATTGCTAAGGGGGTGATGGCTAAATCATGCCAGAGACTGGACAGCACACCTTGGCATTTGGAGAACACCTATGTCAGATCGCATAGCCAGCTAATGACCTCCTGTGGTTTCCCAGCAGAAAGGCAAGAGGTTAGACATTTTTGCCATTTTTCCTACCATCATTCACTCAGGGTTCATAAATCCAAGGTGTTGTGTCTTCTGTTCCTTAACACTGGGAGGGGATTTCTCACTTTCTCCCTCACCTCCTTTCTCCATCCCCTCTTCAGAGAGCACATGAAACCTATGGCAAAAGACCTTAAAAACAGAGGAGTTAGTCCAGCTGGATGGTTCGTCAGAGGTGTTCTCTGTTATTTTCACTAAGGTTGATAGATGTAAAGGGACAGAAGGAAAAGGGAAAAAGGTGGAAAAAAAAAAAGGAGGAGGTGAGGGAAGAAGGAAAAGAAATAGATGTAATAAGAGGGATGCTTTGGTAAAATCCATCAGGACACATACATTTGTCACCTTGAATATCAAGTCAATGAGGGACCAGCAGTTAGTGTAATGGCTATGTCACTGGACTCCCATGTAGTCAACTGAGGTTCGAGGCCCAGACCTGGCAGCTTAAACTCACACCGGGCGTGTGTGCATGCGTGCCCAAGATCCCGAGAGGAGAATGGAAGAGAAGGGATTGCAGCACGGCCATCCCCCCTAGGGGTGATTTCTCGCTTTCTGTCTCTCTGTCTCTCTGTCCCCCTGTCTTTCTGACGAGCACATGTGCCCTATAGCAAAAACCTCTCCAAAAAAATAAAAGAAATAATATCAAGTCCATGACAGAAGTGTTCAACACTGATTTTCAAGTCTAGCTTAACCAATCTTTGTTAAGGTTAAAGCTCATATATTGTTATCATATGTAAGAAATGCCTGTTCTATGTCTAGGTGAACTCAGTCTCAGTATGTCAAGTTCTCATTGAAATCAACCACAAATTACAAATATAATGTTGCTAGACCCTTTGTGGTAGAATTTGTCATACAGAGCATTCTTGAGGCTGGTTCCCATCCTGCTCAGATTTTTAAAAAATGTTATGTTCTAAATTTCACCTTAAACAACTTACATTCTTCATGTTCTCTGATGTTTGGGAACAGTATCTTATTATTATTTTTGGAACTCAATTAAATATTCCTCAATTGTCAGAATGCTTGCCGAATCCTCTCACTTGGAATGTGTATCTAAAGCAGCCTGGTGTTCACATGTCTATCAGAGCGCTTGCAATATGTCTGGACTTTAGACATATGTCTACCCCTTGCCTTTTAGCTTATGAACTCAGAGAGAGAAAAACTGTACTTTGGAGTTTTTATCTCCTCTGTGTTGCTTTTCACTGTGCTTTGTTTGTAGCAGTGCCCTCACTAGTTTACTAAACTCCAGTCAGATGGACGGTGCTCTGGAGTCATCCTGGTTTTAATGGTATTGGTAATTATTTTGTCTCTTGAAAACAAACAAACAAATAGACATGATAAAATGGACTGAATCAGTTTGTACACATGCCAAGGTAACACGATATATGTGGTCAGGTAATTTTGTAGGGAGAAATAGGCTGACATACTGAGACTGATTTTTTTTTAAAGAGGTTTTTGCTATAGTGTGCATGCACTCGCCAGACAGACAGAAAGAGACAGAGAGACAGAAAGCGAGAAATCACCCCCCAGGGGGAATGGCCACGCTGCAATCCCTTCTCCTCCGTTCTCCTCTCGGGATCTTGGGCACGCACGCACACGTGCCCGGCGTGAGTTTTAAGGCACCCGGTCCAGAATGCGAATCGCAGTCGACTACATGGGAGTCCAGTGACATAGCCATTATACTAACTGCTGGTCCCTGAGACTGATTTTTTCACCAACTTCAGGCCCATATTTCTCATACCAAGAGACAGGCAGAATTGACAGCTCACTATCCTCACCGTTTTGAGAGGCAGAGCAAATGCTCTTGAGACCGAGTAACAGCAGCATGTTAGGGAACAAAACAAAACCGCCATCAAGCTTGGAGATAATTATCTTGGCGACCAGAGCCATTTTTTTCTATCAAGTAAAAAGAAAAAGTGTGAACTTGAATTTTGTGTTCCAAATGTTAAATACTAAAACTTAATAAAGCAGAACCTACATATTTCTTAAGTTAAAAAATCGAGGGGGTGATAGTATACATTGATTTTTTTAAAAGCCAATTTCTGACCTTTAAAGAAATATAACCCATCTGTTGGGGAGGAAAGAAAATAAATGCATTGGGAGAGAGGAGCCAGGAAGTATGAAATAAAGGTGACCTACGTACAGGTGAAGACCTTTGACCTGATGAAGGGAGATAGGCCCTAGACATGTTAAGGATTTGGGGAATGTGTGAAAATATGTCCTAAGTTCTTAAAGAAAAGATTACAGTGTGAAACACATTGTAATGCTGTTTTTTTTTTTTTTTTTTTTTTTTTTTTTTTTTTGAGAGGTTTTTGCTATAGTGCATGTGCGCTCGCCAGACAGACAGAGACAGAGAGATAGAAAGTGAGAAATCACCCCCCAGGGGAGATGGTCACGCCGCAATCCCTTCTCCTCCGTTCTCCTCTCGGGATCTTGGGCACGCACACACACGCACCTGACCTGAGTTCTAAGCCACCGGGTCCGGGACGCGAACCGCGGTCGACTACGTGGGAGTCCAGCGACATAGCCATTACGCTAACTGCTGGTTCCCTTTAATGCTGTTTTAAATTGTGATTATCAAGATTCCTTTTCCAGATCTTGTAAACTGCTGATAACTTCTCCTCTGGTCATTCCCATTCTCCCAACCAAGAAAGCGTTTTCAAGAATAAGAAAAATAAGAAAGGCTGATACTGTTTAAAGAATACAGAACATTTTAGTGCACTTTATTCAGAATGTCATATCTGCTTCATTTTTAAATGGCACTTAGTTTCGGTATTTTCTATGTATTGGCTCTACTAAAACAGATCTTAGTAACTTTCATATGAAAAGAACCAACAAGAAAATTTTCTTTAACTCCTTTTTTATGCTTCATGTTAAATAGCAGGGGAGAAACACCTTTATAAGTCATGTCTAGGTGGAATGGTGATGCTAGTGACCAGTCTGTTTCTTTTTCTTGTCTCTCTCTCTTTTCTTTGCCAGAGAGTAAATGAGTTCACTGAAAAGAAAGAGAGGGAGAGAGGGAAAGTGAGGGAGCACCCCCACTTCCTCTCACAATCCCTCTTCTTCCACCAAATCCTCCTTTCTGGATTTTGGGCTTGCAGCACACGTGCCCAACTTGGTTTTCAAGCTACCAGGTCTGGAACCATGTGGTTGGCCATGTGGCAGCCAGTCACCTTACCTACCATGCCACTGACCAGGCTGATCAACCTGATTCTACCTACATGCAGTATCTTGCTTGGACAGTCCAAGAGCATCACAAAAGAGTAGAAGGCAGAATACTTAGCAGAGGAGAGAACAGTCTGCATCCATGTAGCTTTTTCTCTATCTCCAGTCTCATTTTCTCTGTTCAATACCTTCCAAAACTCAGTCATAATGTCACACTAGTGACATTATCACACCCAAAGGGTTCACCCTGGGACACCATGAAGGACTGAAATGTTCACTTTATACCTGTATGATACAATCAATACTTTCAATTCTGAATGCATCTATTTCTGGGGGACGTTCAATAACCATCTACTAAGAATAAATTTCAAAACGTGAAACTTTGGAGGACAAACTATGATCCAAATCATGATATAAAACATAAACTCTCAAACAGCTATCTTTTAAAAGTTATTATTTTTTTCATTCCATGATAGAGAGAGAAAGAGAGAGAGAGAGAGAGAGAGAGAGAGAGAGAGAGAGAGAGAGAGGCAGACAGCACCCTAACTGAGCCTTGATTACACAGTCCACCTCCAACATTTCCCGCATTCAGCCAGACCCCAACCGTGGGCAACCACATACACTGTATACTCAGGGAATTCTCTTGACTTGACCTGGAAACTTTCCCATGGGCGATCGCTTCACAGCAAGTGGTGCTTAATCACTGCACCACCATCTGGCCCATCCAGCCCCATTCCATACTGTTCTTAAAAACTAATTATGACAGGGACCAGCAGTTAGCATAATGGCTATGTCGCTGGACTCCCACGTAGTCGACCGCAGTTCGGGTCCCGGACCCGGTAGCTTAAACTCACGCCAGGCGCGTGTGCGTGCGTGCCCAGGATCCCGAGAGGAAAATGGAGGAGAAGGGATTACGGCATGGCCATCCCCCCTGGGGGGTGATTTCCTGCTTTCTGTTTCTCTGTCTCTCTCTGTCTGTCTGGCGAGTGCATGCCCCCTATGGCAAAAACCTCTCAAAAAAAAAAAAAAAAAAAAAAAAAAAGAACAAAAACTAATTACGACAAAGACCAGCAGATGGTGTAATGGTTACATTGCTAGATTCTCCCACATAGTCGACTGTGGTTTGAGTCCTGGACCCGGCAGGTTGAAACTCATGCCAGGCGCATGTGAGTGCATACCCAAAATCCTGACAGGAGATTGGAGATGGAATTACGGCATGATTATCCTCCTTGGAAGGTGATTTCTCACTTTTTGTCTCTCTGTCTCTGTTTTTCTGGCAAGCGCACGTGCCCTATAGTGAAAATCTCTCTTTAAAATAATCAAATTACAACATGCTTGGCACAATTTTAAATGTATAAAAACTATAATTTGCTGAAATAGACTAAGCATTTTGGAAAGCCTCATGAATAATGGCTTTTAAGAACTTAAGAGAAATTGGATTTTGATGTCAATTTAATAAACATGCATTTGATGAATTAGAGAAAAGGTAAGATGCTACATGATAAGTTAGTGTTCACTGAAAAAATTAGATTTGACAGAATCTTTAGGTAATTGTTATTGGAAAGTTTGTTTGCAACACAGTGACCTGATTTCACCTAGTGGCCCGTGAGTTTGATGCTCTTCTGACATTAAAAGTGAGTCTGATTGTCATGAAATCAAATCTCATTCTTTTTTTCAATATAAACTTTCCTAATTCTTAGCTAAATAAAGTATCTTAGTAGTCATATAACAGGGGGAAAAAGCCACAATTTTTTTAATCCTGTTTTTTGCTGTACTTCATTTTTTTGTTTGTTTGTTTGTTTATTTATTTATTTATTTATTTTTGAGAAGTTTTTGCTATAGGGTGCATGCACTCGCCAGGAAAACAGAGAGAGACAGAAAGCAAGAAATCTTGGGCATGCACGCACACACGCCCGGTGTGAGTTTAAGTCACCGAGTCTGGAACTCCAACCGCGGTCTACTACATGGGAGTTCAACGACATAGCCATTACGCTAACTGCTGGTCCCTGTTCTTTCTTATTTTAAGGGTTAAGGGTACTTATGACTTCTGTAGCTAATGTAATCTGTAACTGTAGTAACAAATAAGGTAATAAGTAAGCCTGTTTGTTTAGAAGAGAAAATTTAAGTCACTTTCTCTAGATAATAGTTACAAAAATGCAATCTGATCAGGGTCCCAGGCCAGTTATCTTAAGACATAGGAATGTTTGTTCCAGGAACACTACGTAACAGGTTAAATAGGGGATATTGTAATAATGTTATCATTTACTATATTAATTACTTTCAAACATTTAGATTGTTTTGTTAAACAGTACAGTTTAAAGAAAATACATTGTAGCTTCCCTTTATCAATGTGTGTCAAAAGTCTGAGTGAACAGATTCAATATAGCCCCAAGAAGAGAAGCAGGGTCCTAAATGTCATGTGGACATCAGGTGCACATAACAATTTGGGGAAAATCGTGAGGGCATGAGTAAGACCAGACTAGCTAAATTTATGTTACAGAAAACAGATAATCGAAAAGAGTAACGGTATATAACATGCTGGAAATTTCTGTTCTGGGAGTTAGTTCTGAGCTTGTTAGCTCCTGGCCACTCCTTATGATGAACACAGTTAAATCAACTCCTTTCTCTTTCTTTCCTTTGCCTCTCAACTAGTCACTGACATGGCTGCCGGATTTTAGCAACAATCTAATGCTGGTTGACATTTATTTTTCTTTTCTGGTATAATGGCTGATTTTCATGTGCAATATAGACATTTGGACTATTAAGCCAAGACATGTTAGATCTTTAAACACTGTTAGGAGTGGTTTGTTTTTGGCACCACAAAGGGAGAGGAAGAGAAAAGGGTGCAACCTCTTTATTACTGGTTGGGCAAGAAATACGTTTCCCTTGGTAGTTCCATTGACAATTGAAAAGAGGGTTTCCTCCCGAGTGCAGCAGGGTCCAGGCCCCCATTAGGCCCCCCTAACATCCCAGGGAGATTGCCATGTCATAGCTTGGTGTGGTCAAAATTCTCTCTCTCCAGTGGGCTTGCTCTGGCAACTCAGTATGGAAAAGAGAGGGTGCTTTATCGCTGCTGGGTGGCGTTGGAGGGGCAAGCTCCCATGGGGTTTCCACTGACACCATGAAGTGCATCTCCTCCATCTGGTGAAGCGAAAACCCAGCTCCTTATTCTGCTACTTTGAATCTACTCCAGGGAGGTGGTTGATAACACCCATGGCTAGTGATGGAACACATTTATTCTGTGGTGTTTGGCTGGAGTGAAATGGTTACTTTCTAAAAGTTTTCTATTTTGCTATGTTGTTTCTTTGCTGGTCTCTTGACTAGAGAGAACATAGGCATTTAGGGGGCAGTTTTTCTTCTGTGGCTTAGTAACAATAAGCAAAATCTTCCTGTGGGAGTTTCTGCTTTGCTCTGGTGGGAGAAGTCTGGAATATATGGGATCAAAAGAAAATGCAGAAAGCTCATTCCTGTGAAGTTCTGTAGACCCTGAGCTCCCCTTGACCTGCCTTTTCTACCACCTTTTAGAAACTTCTGTTTGTTTTACACACAATGTCCTGAATTTGTAGTTACATTTTTGCAGGAGAAGTAGAGAAACGTCTACTCCATCTTCTCAGTAGCAGAAGTCCGGGACTTCATACATACTTTAAGGTGAATACTTGAATTTATATTTTTAGTGCATTTAAATTGATTCCATTATCCCATCTTTGCCACATAAAGTAAGAATTTAGCCAAATTTAACTTCTTTCGTATGTCATTTTTCCCGTCATCATTGTTTCAATGTATAGAATTATTTCTACATAAATCTCTTACCAAAGTATGACTTACATACAGAAAAGTACACAAGTGAGAAATCTAAATGGAGCTTAGCAAAGTGAATACACTTGCAATCAAATCAAGACTCAACACATTACAGCACCCGGATGTCCTCCTCAGTTGTCTTTCCAGTAACTACTTCTGCCCCCAATGTAAACACTATTCTGATACGAAACATGGCACATTAAATTTGCCTTTTGTTGAATTTTATTTGAGTGCAATCAGACAGGAGATATTTGGTATTATCTAACTTCTTTATTTCAAACTTGTTTATAAAATTTAATCCTAGTGTTGAGTGTAGTCTAAATCCATTCACTTTCGTTGGCATTTAGTGTTCCATTACATAAATACATCACAGTATTTTCATTATTTCATGATTACTGGGTAATTGGGTTCTTTCCAGATTGGGACCTTTAAAAATAGTGCTTCTATCAACCTTTATGCGAGCATTCGTGTGCATCTCTGTTTCGTATATATTGAGGAGTAGAATTCTTGCAGTTAAACAATTCTTCTACTTTGGTCTATACTATCTAACAATTTTCCGAAGTAGTTGAACCAATTTACATTTGTACAATGGCTGTATGAGAGTTCAAGTTGCTCTATATCTTTGCAAAACTTATAGTTGCCTCCTTTTTTTTTTTTTTTTTTTGTATTGTAACTATTCTGGTGTATGTGGTGTAGTGGTTAATGTACTGCTTTTACTTAGCGGGTAATAAAATACAGTTTTAAATTACCTTATTTTTAAATAATGCACTCCTTTTAGCCACTTATTATAGTTTGCTTATATGTTTTGTAACAGTTTTGACAACCACTACTTCTTGGTTTTCATTTATTTTACTTTTCTTATTACTTCATCATGAATTTCTTCTTCTAGGAAGTCTTTCAGGAAAACTTCCTCTGCAGTAATTTCTAGTTTTTGTATCTGGAAATGTCTTATTTATACTTGCTTCACATTTTAATTAGTTCAACCTTTTACATTGCCAGTACTATGATGATAATATTTGTAGTTTGTATACATTTATTGATGTTTAATATGATAGATGATAAAGCCAGTGATGAAGTAAGTTCTTGATTTTTATTTTAGTACTGACTATGCTAATCACTAGTGTCATATTTAACCTCAAAACTGATTCTGAAAATTTTCTCATTATTATTTCCACTTTGTATGTCATGCTTTTGTGTCTCTTTCCCACTGAGTGTTTTTTTTTTTTTTTTTTTTTTTTTTTTTTTTTTCATTTCATGAGAACTCTCCCAGAATCCCATACCCATGTATCTAATATTTGGTAGAGTAATTAATATCTCTACTTGTATGTCTAATTAACCTCCTTAACACCAGATATCCTGTCCCCTGTAATTTTCATAAAGTTTTCTGTAATTCAGTTTAGGGCAAATGTATCTCCATATTTTCTTTAGGGTCAAAACATGGATTTATTTTTGAGTCTTTTCATTTTCTCAGATTCCATCTCCAAAACCTCAGGAGATGATATTAAGTCTATTTGCAAAATATATTCAGTGTCTGTTACTTTTTGGCACTTTCAATAATCTTTGCCAGGATAGTTACACTAAATTCCTCATAGATTTCTTTGCCTTCATTATGAAATGTTTCTCATTTCCTGTGATAATGTTTCTCATTCTGCAGTTGACTAGGTTTCATATAAAGATGGACCCTCCTGTTTTCTTTTGATTCATGTTTGTATGGATTTGTTTTCTACCCTTTTATTTTTAAACTATGCATGTCTTACTTTGAAGTGTGATTCTTGTACATAGTATAAAGTTGAGTGTTTACTTTTTATTCAGTCTACACTTTTTTTTATTCCTTTCAGTTGGCAAGTTTAAGCCTTTTAAAATTTTTTAAAGTTTGAGACCAGCAGGTGGCATAGTGGTTCAGGCACTGAACTCCCACATGACTAACCACAGTTCAAATCCCAGACCCAGAGGCTTGAAACACATGTTGAACCCCTGTGCATATCTGCCTAAAACCCCAAGAGGATAATGGAAGAGAAGGGATTGCAATGTGGCCATCCCCCTGAGGACAGGATTCCTCACTTTCTCTCTCTCTGTCTCTCTGTGTCTCTGGTTAGTGCATGTGCTCGATAGGAAAAATCTCTCTCTCAAAAAAAAAGTTTTTATTTATTGATTTGTAGAGACGGAGGTGGGGAGATAGAGAGAGAAAGGGAAAGAGAGAAAGAGAGAGAGAGAAAGAGAAAGGAACTCTTCACAGGGGTCCCATGCCTTGACTGTCCCCACAGCTCTGTAGCCAGCCAGGGTCACTGTGTGGCCCCTGATAAGGGCTAGGTCCATTGAGGACACACACCCGAAGCCTTCCCATGGCAGCGCACCTACATTTTTATGACACTGTGACTGTTTCTACAACACAGTGCCTGCAGGCTGTTAAAATTTAATGAGAGTATTGACATAGCAGAGTTTAAGTCCACTGTCTCACTGCTTGTTTTCTGTTTGTCCTAGGCGTTAGTTCTCTTTTACCTTTTATTCTCTTCTCTTTTAGAATTTGAATAGTTTTGTTTCTTTTCACCTCTGTTATTGACTTATTACATAAGGGTTTGTTATTGTCGTTATTGTTCATTTTTTTGAGAAGTTGTTCTAGAGTTTATATTATCCATAAACTTTCAAATAAGGTAATTCAACACGCAGGATAAAACCTTACAATATTATGTAACTACGAGGAGTCTTCAAAATGTTTCTGGGAAATGCATATTCTGATTACTAGCAATACATGGATTCCACATTTTTGGGCACTAAAATAAATTCCTATTTTAATTCCATTTTTCATGAACATTTTGAAGCCCCCCCATTTCCTGTCTCCATCTTTTGTGCTATTGTCAAAGTTTAACTGCTACCCACATGCCCCAGATTACATTTTTAAAAGCATTACATATTTCATTTTATTTATTATTATTATTTTAATATTCTATAGGGCAAGTGTGCTCACCAGAGAGCAACACAGAGAGAGACAAAGAGAGAAAGCAACCCACCAGGCCTGGGACTCTAAACATGGTTGGCCTGCGGAGTCCAAGACCTTAATGATCATGCCACCTGCTGACCTCCAAATTACATCTTTATTATTACATGATTGCTCTAAATAGAAAAAATATATATGTATTCAGCTTTATAGGCTGCATCTGATGCTCTTCATTTCTGTGTATTGATCTCTATTATGATCTGATATATTTCTTCTGCATTTAAATTCAGAGAAGTTGGCTATGATACATGGCAAAGTTCACTATTCTGAGTAAGTTTCCCTGGGGAAAAAATTCTCCTTTGTGTTGTGACATCTTTGACTAGAGTTGTAAAATTAATTCTGTTATACTGTCTTATAATTCTTCTTTATTGATTCAATTTCTTAAAATATTTTGGATATGACTATCTTCTATAATAATTATGCTTTTTATCTACTATGTTTTTCTACTTTTTTTTTCTCCATCTTTATTTTGATTTCACCTTCTTCGTTGGCTTATTTCTAATCTATGTATTATTCCGTGAACTTAATTTAATTTTTCTTGCCCATCTTGTAACTTAATTTTGACTCCTGAGGTTATTCTTTCTTTGTTTTGTTGTGTTTGCTCAGTCCAGTACACCCTCATATAGTTGTTTTCCCATCTATTATCTACCTATGTATGGAGTCAAATTTTTTTATTTGTATTTTAAGTTTTTGTTATCAGGAATGTGTGCTCATTCGAGACAGAGAAACAGAAAGAAGGAAAGTGAGAAATCCCCCCCAGGGGTAATGGCCATGTTGCAACCCCTTCTCCTCCCATTCTCCTTTCAGGATTATGGTCACGTGTGCAAATGTGCCCTGTGTGCTTTTCAAACTACCAGGTAAGGGACTTGAATGGCAGGCACCCCTGTCAAAGTCCAGAGCCTTAACCACCATGCCACCTGTTGTTCCCTCTTAAGCTTGTTTCAGTAAAATGTCTTTTTTCCCTCTAAGTTTCAGTGTGAAAAAGATTTCATCATTGCTAGCAATATATCTATTACTTAAAATTTACTGACTTATATTTAAATTGTCTCAAAATGTGTTTTTTTTAATATAGAGTCTATCCAGTAAGTGGTACTATAAGAAATAGAAGCACAGTGTGCCGTGTGGGAGTCCATTAGCTTAACCACCTCACCACCTGCTGGTCCCCCTAGTAAAGGTTTTATGTTGTGATGTTTCTTCATGTTATCAATGCTGATTTAAGGATTTTAAAAATCATCCTCTTGGGACCAGCGGATGGTGTAGTGGTTATGTTGCTGGACTCCCACATGGCTGCCTATGGTTCAAGTCCCAGATCATGAGGCTTGAAACTCACACTGGGCCTGTGTGCATGCCAAAATCTCTAGAGGAAAATGAAGAAGGAACTGCAGTGTGGTTATACTGCTGGGGACAATTTCTTGCTTTCTGTCTCTCCCTCTTTCTGTTTCACTGGTGAATACATGGGCCCTATAGCAAAAATCTCCTTTAAAAAAAAAAAGGAAAAAAAGAATCATCCTCTTATACAGCTTAGACCTTCTTAGGAAGCTCTTGCAAAGAATTTGTTTCCAAACTCATTCAGATTGTTGTAGAGTACAATTCTCTGAAGTTGTAGCACTGAGACCCTCATTCCCTAATTGGCTCCCAGCTGAGGACAGTGTTTTGATCCCTGACGCTTGATTTTGGTCATTGAATCTGGACGCCCACATCTCTGAGCTTCAATCATGCATCAGAGCCTTCTGAAATTTGGAATTCTCTTCACCACCACCTCCCTCTTCAGCTTCTAGCTAGTGAAAGTTCTGTCTTGTGAAGAGCTCATGTGATTAGATTGAGTTCACTTGGATAATCTGGCCATTTTTCTAATTTAAGGTTTGGAACCTTAAAAAACCTTAAAAATCTGGAGATTCTCTTTTGCCATTTACAGGTTCCAGGACATATCTGGGAGACATGTCCAACAACCCAAAAATTAATTTAAATTCAGATAATTATCTCCTGAATTCCATTGTTATATCTCTTTTTTATTTATTTTTTTTTTTGGAGAGGTTTTTGCTATAGGGCGCGTGCGCTTGCCAGACAGACAGAGAGAGACAGAGAGACAGAAAGCGAGAAATCACCCCTCAGGGGGGATGGTCACGCCGCAATCCCTTCTCCTCCATTCTCCTCTCGGGATCTTGGGCACGCATGCACACGCGCCTGGTGTGAGTTTTAAGCCACCGGGTCCGGGACGCAAACCGCGGTCGACTATGTAGGAGTCCAGCGACATAGCCATTACACTAACTGCTGGTCCTTATATTTCTTTTTTTTAAATAATTATTTTATTTAACTTTATTTTTAATTTGACCAGAGAGGGATGGGGATGGGGGAGAGGAGAGAGATATAGAGAGAAAGCGAGAAAGCAAGCTGCCGGGTCTGTGACTTGAACCACTGTCAGTCATGTGGGAGTCTAGCACCCTTAACATGCCACCCGCTAGCCCCCCATTGTTATATTTCTTCAATATTTTCCATTGGATGCTAGTTGGTTATACAGAATATTGCCCACTAAACTATAGATTGTCTCTAATCTGAAATTTAATAATTATATATGGAAAATCCAGTATAAAATATTTTCCCATAGTTCTAAAAGTTCATTTAACTTGTCTTTCTTTTTTCATTTATGAGTAATGAATTTAAAAAATTTAATCCTGTTAATTACATAGATAAGTCCTTCCGTATATGTGAAAAAATGTGGCTTTTTAATGATTTTAGAAAATCATGTAATATTCTCATCAAAGTCCTTTCTTCACCTACCATGTTTCAATTTACACCTAATCACCTCTAACAACACTCTATATTTGTACATTGCTTTGTAGTTCACAGATGCTTAAAATATACAACCTAATTCAATCCTTGTGATGTGGATAATTGTACCATTTTCAAATGAAGACTATCAGAGATTCAGAAAAGTGTAACTCTTATCTAAAATCACATGACTTTTAAGAACTTCAGCTCAGTATCATATGCCAAATTCTTTCATTTTTTACATTATCCCATGGTTACTGCAAATGTTTTGCTTCTCTGTTAAGAGAATCTCTATTCAAGTAAATTTTTATTTTTTCACAAAACATTTCTATGCATACCACATTTTATGAAAACTCTGTGTCTTGTATGTATTATACTAAAGTTTCAAACAATTTGTGATTCCTTTTGATTTTTTTTTTTTTTTTTTTAATTTTAGAAAGTGCTTATCTTAGGGCCAGCAGATGGCATAATGGTTACATTGCTGGACTCCCACTTAGTTGACTGCATTTCAAATCCTAGACCAGGTGGCTGGAAATTCATGCCAGGTGTGTATGAATGTGTGCCCGAGACCTGAGAGGAGAATGGAGGAGAAGGGATTGCAGCATGGCCAACCCCCTGGGGGGTGATTTTCACTTTCTGTCTCTCTGTCTCTATGGTAACTGCATGAACCCTATAATAAAATATCTCTCAAAAAATAAATAAATAAATAAATAAATAAATAAAAAGAAAGTGCTCATCTTTTATAACTTCCCTTTTTTTAAAAAAATATATGATGCCGTTATTTATATTTCCAATATGATACACTAATTATCCATCAGGCAAGATGAATTACCATGTATTTTTACACTTACAAGTTTTTTTTTTTTTTTTTTTTTTTTTTTTTCTTTTTTTGGAGAGGTTTTCGCTATAGGGCGCGTGCGCTCGCCAGACAGACAGAGAGAGACAGAGAGACAGAAAGCAGGAAATCACCCCCCAGGGGGGATGGCCACGCCACAATCCCTTCTCCTCCATTCTCCTCTCGGGATCCTGGGCACGCACGCACACGCGCCCGGCGTGAGTTTAAGCCGCCGGGTCCGGGACTCGAACCGCGGTCGACTACGTGGGAGTCCAGCGACATAGCCATTACGCCAACTGCTGGTCCCACACTTACAAGTTTTTTGACCACTGAAAAGTCTTATATCAAATCAGTTTAATGGCTATTTATTAACTATCTAGTTCCATTAAATCTTATGCTATTAATAAAAGATGGGAGAGTAACAAATGACAAAGGCATAATAACTGTTTTTAAATATTGCTTTTTGGGTCAGTTCCATAGCATAGTAGCTAAGCTCTGTACATAGAGAGCTGAATCCCACATGACTGACCATGGTTCTAATCTCAGCCTTGGTGGGTTGAAAAACATGCTGACCTGTGCAGGAGTGCCAAAGTTTTCTTGGGATGAACAAATGGAGAAGGGAGATTGCATCATGACCATACTCATTAGGAGGTTTCTCTTTTTCTCTGATGGGAACATGTCCCCTCTGACAATAAAAAAATTACCTTTCAAGAAACAGCTAGTCATAGATCTACCTAAACATTTTCAAAGAATAGAAAAATAAAGAACATTTCTCTCTACTAGAGCAGATAAATTAGAAAATAAAGTTCAATCAAGACATTGTAACAAAAGATAATGAAAAGTCAATTTTCCTCATAACATATTGATGCAAAACCCAGAAGGAAAAAAAAAACAAACAAAAAAAAAACAAATGGCAATAAAGTTATACCAAATTTAATGCATCATGACCCTGTAGAGTTGACAAGAATGTAAGGTTGCATTTCAGTAACAAAATCCATTAGGAAAAATAATACATAATCAGATTTTATTTCTCTCACTTTCCAATAACGATTTTCTCACTTCCTTTTGGAATTTCACCACTAGAATTCTCCAATTCAAGATTCCTAATACCCAGTCTCCCAAATGAGAGGCCACAAAGGAGAGATAGCATGGCAATCTGGGTCTTCTCTGTCATGATCCTCAACATTCGATCACCCTCTACCTTCTTTATGGTTTCAAAGCCACTCCCATATCTCATGTATTTGGAACAATAGAGACCTAGCTTTCTTCTATCAAAATCTGTGGTAGTTCTCTGTATCTGCCCAACAAATTACCAAAAGTTTAATTGTTTAAACAATGCACACTTGAGAGCCAGGCATGCATACACAGCCTAACCAAACCCTCTACTTAGGGTCTCACCAGGTTGCAAAGTGTCATTTGGGTTATGTTTTATCTGGAAGTTTAATTGGAAGAGTCCACTTATTAATTTGCTCAGTTTGTTGGCAGAACTCATTCTTTGGTGGTTGTAAGGCCTAGGGTCACAGTTTCTTGCTGGGTACTCCTAGAGGCCTCATGCCTATCCTAGCTTTGTAGACTCCCTTAGTATGGTCTCTACTTGATCCAACTATCATTGACTTTTTGGTGAGTAAGCTAGCAAAATAAAGACCTTCATAATGTACTATAATCATGGAAGTCATCTTCCATTATGATTTCCACACTCTTTTGGTTAGAAACCATTCATTGATTCTTCTACACCTATAAGGAGGTTTTATTACAATACCATGACACAGTAATCATTGGGAATAATTTTATGGTATGATTACTGCACCTCCAAAATCTAATTTTCTGAGAATCTTTTTACCTTGAAGGAATATATTAAATTGTATCAAAGGTTTTTAGTGCATATTTGTTTACTTTATGTATTTTAGTTTTTCTTTTTTATTATTAATATGATGAACTACATTGATAATTTTCTGTTGTTGAACAAACTTCCTTTATAAAATAAGACTCATTTGACCAAGCTGAGGCAATCTGACTCTATGAAGATTAAGAACATCACAAAGCATACATCTGCAAATCAGCAAGATCTAGACCCAGACAGTACTACGGATGTGGAAGTTGTTATAGATACTGAAGAAGAACTTATAAAAGAATGTGAAGAAATGTGAAAAGACCAGGAAAATGTCAGACCATTTTATCACTTATTGGAACTAAGACACTCACTGATTGAATGCAGTAATTCCCTAGACTGAGAGTTCTAAAAATTAGGGCATGATCTTAAAATGGTACAATCTACTATTCAGTAGAATTATGAGAAGTTCAAGGAAAACTTGGAAAGGGAGCAGCAGTTGCTGGATGAACAGCAATAGATAATGGAGTCTCTGAATGTGCTACACAGTGAATTGAGAAACCAGGTCATGACTTTTTCTGAATCAAGAATCTCTCATAAGCTGAAAACTAAAATGCTGAAGGTTAAAAAAATAAAGGGAGAAACTCTTGACTACCTTGGGTGAATTTCTAGAAAACCAATTTTTTTCTGCCTGATGGAAATGTGAAAAAGAAAAAGAAAAAGATTCAAGAATCAACTGCACAGCTAATAATACTGCATGAGATGTTAGAGATTCTTATAAATAGATTATTTTATGTTCCACATGATCCATATATCAAAATTAGTGATTCTTTTTGGCCATCTTATATTGAGCTGCTGCTTCATAATAAAATTGCTTTGACACATCCAGAAGATCTAACATGAATAAGATTAGAAGCCTTCTATCAGTAAAAGGATGATCTTTTTTATTTTACACAGTAAAAATCATGTCATTCAAGGATAAAGGAAACACAGGACTATTTGGATAAAGAACAAGATTGTGAATCAAAGAACATAGTCCATTTCCCTCTTATCCTTCCATGACACATGCTACCATCTACTATTCACTTTAAAATAGCCCTTTCTTATTTAGTCAGTGCTTTCGTGTTTTAAACCATATGAAGAAGACTGCAAACAAAAAGTATTCTAGCCTTGCAAGGCATTTAATGTACCTCACTTCATGTGATATTCTTTTTTTTAAATTATTTTTTATTTTAATTTTTTATTTACATTCAATCATATTCTTTAGCTTACAAAGTGAACATTTCAATATGTGAACATTTCTCCTCAGTCCAGTTGATCAAAGCATCTTCCACCAATAACACCACACCTCCCCATGTCAATGCTCTGTCTCCGTATCCCTCCTCCAAATGTCCTTCCTTAGGTCCCGCTTCTCTACACACACCGCTTCTTGCACTAACCCCCATCTCTTGTGTTTGTACAACCTTAGGTCAATCAGTTTCAGTCATAGAGTGCAGACATTTGGTATATATTAAATGGGGACATACAATGTCTCTCCTCCATAGTCTGGCTTGCTTCACTTGGCAGTAAATCTTCCATATCCTTCCACTTTCTGTCAAAAGCCAGGGCTTTGTTGTTTTTTAATGGCTTAATAGTATTCCATAGAGTATGTGCGCCACAGTTTTTCGATCCATTCATCCGCATGGGGGCATTTGGGTTGGTTCCATGTCTTAGCAATCGTGAATAGTGCTGCAATAAGCATCGATGTGCAAGCACTTTTCCAATGAAGAATTCTTCTGTCTTTTGGGTAGATAGCGAGGAGTGGGATTCATGATATTGCTAGTGTAATATTTTTCTTTTTACATTTATAACAGGATGTGTTATGCATTTTGCATTCCAATAGGTGCTTAACTTATTTATATTTTAGAAGTATAATGTCAAAGTTATTTAATTTGCAGATGGCTTTAAAATTAAAGTAATAATCTGATAAAGAAGGAGGCATAATTTAAAATATTTAGTAAATATGCTTCATCTATCTTCTATATATACATATATATCGAAAAATAAGGATATAAACATATGAATGGATAAAGCTAGCCTGAGAACTATATTTTCCTGTTGTTATGTACCGATGGCATTATGTATTAATTCACTTTTGAGTCTGCTAGTTATTACCAACAAAATTGTGTTCATGACATTTTGTTAATCCTGAATGAATTATAAGTAAATAAAATTCTCTGAAAACCTCTTCACCTCCTTAAAAAATACTTCTTTGATTGTCGACAATATTTTTATAAATTTTATATTTGAAAATTTTATTGAACATTTTAAAATTGTTGCTCCTGAGCTTTTTTTCCTAATAATATATTTATCAGGTTTTAATATCATATTTATGGTGAGGTAGGAGATAAGACCCACACATACATCATTAGACTGTGGGAGACAGAGGACCCAAGTTTTCATTAGAAATCATTCACTGGAAACTGCTTGTGCACAGCTTCCTCACACAAGAACCTGCCTGTACACAGGACACAGCCTACAGCTCGAGTAACTTGATTTTTTTTTCTCTTTTTTTTTTAGAGGTTTTTGCTGTAGGGCGCGTGTGCTCGCCAGACAGACAGAGAGAGACAGAGAGACAGAAAATGAGAAATCATCCCCCAGGGGGATGGCCATGCCGCAATCCCTTCTCCTCTATTATCCTCTCGGGATCTTGGGCATGCACGCACACGTGACTGGTGTGAGTTTTAAGCCACCAGGTCCGGGATGCGAACCGCGGTCGACTACATGGGAGTCCAGTGACATAGCCATCACGCCAACTGTTGGTCCCAACGAGTAACTTAATTTCAATCCGCAGCACCAAGGTTATGGGCTTTGTGGCTCAGAGTTGCCAGAAAACATATGGATCCTCTAGGTAGGTGCATCGTACAGAAAACTTGGGGAATAAAGTACCTCAATTATTAGTTTCAAAATGCAATGAACACTGCTTACTTCAGAGACAATTTTTAGCTTTTTTTTAAAGCCCACTTCCTTATCACAAAGCAGGCCCTTTGTCAGACTGCTAGATAAAAACCCCTGACAAGAACCTCAAGTCAGCAACCCACCGTGGGACCCCTCTCCATCTGTTTGATAGTTTTCCTTCTCCTGCCATATAAACTCTGCTTTATCACTCCTTCGTTTGTTCTCATCTCTAATTCTTCATGACTGTGAGACAAGAACCTGGTTATCTCATGGAGCTGAATCGTTATGGGCTCTAGACTTGATCGTGCCAGATATCCTGCATAAATGGTAGGCACTTAAATTAAAATAAGTTGAGATATGATCTCGTTTTGGGACCAGCAGATGGCAGGATGTTTACGTTGCTGGACTCCCACATAGTCAACCAAGGTTCAAGGCCCAGACCTGGTGACTTAAAATTTATGTTGAGCGTGTGTGTGTGCATGCCCAAAATCTAGAGAGGAGAAAGAAGGAGATGGGATTGCAGCATGGCCATCCCCCCAGGTGGTGATTTCTCATTTTCTGTCTCTATGTTTCTCTCTGTCTTTCTGGTGAGTGCATGTGCCCTATAGCAAAAATCTTTCTCTAAAAAAAAAAATAAATAAAAAAAAAATAAAAAAAATCGATATGTTCTTTTTTTTTTTTTTTTTTTTTTTTTTTTTTTGGAGAGGTTTTCGGTTTTTGCTATAGGGCATGTGCGCTCACCAGACAGAGAGAGAGAGACATAGAGACAGAAAGCAAGAAATCACCCCCCAGGGGGCATGGTCACGCTGCAATCTCTTCTCCTCCATTCTCCTCTCGGGATCTTGGGCATGCATGCATACGTGCCCGGCATGAGTTTTAAGCCACCGGGTCCGGCTCGCGAATCGCGGTCTACTACGTGGGAGTCCAGCGACATAGCCATTATGCTAACTGCTGGTTCCTGATATGTTCTGTTTTTACTCAATTTTCTTTAAAACATTGTGTAGGATTAGTATTAATTGTGCTTTTAATTATTTAAAAATTGACTGCTGCAACTTTCCAGCCCTGAGATTTTCTTTATGGGAGAATTTTTAATTAAAATTTTAATTTTAATTTTATATAAGACTATCCATTTTGTCCTTTTTGTGTTAGTTTCAGAAAGTTGTACCTTTTAAGAAATTTTTAATTTCATCTGTTTGTTAAATTTATTTACATAAACTTTTATACTAGTTTCAATTTATTTTTTTAGTGCCTGCAAGATTTGCAATATTCCTATTTACTTTCATTTTTGACACTGATCATTTGTATTTTGTTTCTCTTATGGACATTTGTTTATTTCTCCCAAAATTCACATGATGAAGGATGAACTCTCTATGTGGATGTTTTTTAAAAGTATATTTATTTTCAAAGGATATTTCACACATGTATAGTTATTTCCACATGTGTAGAAAATTTTCACTCAACTTTTTGGTTTCTAATTTAATTCCAATTCTGTCATTGAATATATTCGTGAATTAAAATTTTTTGAACTCTGTGTGACTTACTTTATACTGTTGAAAATATCATCTTGGTGAATATTTTAAGTGCACATTAAAAATAGGGACCAGCAGATGGCATAATGATTACGCTGCTGGACTCCCAAGTAGTTGACCATGATTCAAGTCCTTGACCCTGAGACTTAAAACTCATGCCGGGTGAATGTGTGTGTGCGCAAAATCCCAAGGAGAGAAGGGAGGAGAAGGGATTGTGGTGTGGCCATCCCCCCTGGGGATGATTTCTTGCTTTCTGTCTCTCTGATTCTCTCTCTCTCTCTGGAAAGCACACGTATCCTATAGCAACAATCTATCTAAAAATAAATAACATTCAACATATGTTGAATATAGCAATATGTAAATGTCAATTAGCTCAAGGATTTAATACTGAAATTTTATATGTTCTATATAGTTACTAATTATTTTGTTTATTCATCAATTAGTTATTTAGAAAGAACTGTTGAAATATCCCTTCTTTTAAAAGAATTACTTATTTTATTTTCTTTGTTATTATTACCATTATATTAATTTGACTAGGGAAAGACAGAGAGAAAGAGAGTGAAAGTGAAAAAGCAAACCTCTAGGTCTGGGACTCAAATCACAGTTGGCCACGTCTGACTCCAGAGCTTTAACCACCACACCACCTGCCAACCCTGAAATATCCAGTTTTATTGTAAATGATCTTTTTCCCTTTTTTTGGGGAATCAATTTCTGCTTCTTGAATTGTGATGTTGCATAGTAGATGTTACATCTTCCTAATGCATCGATCTTTCTGTTATTAATATAAATATTCCTGTTTATCTCACATAATGCCATCTGCTTTGAGGTCTGCTAAGTCTGATATTAAACTAGCCATCCTAGTTCTTTTTTAAAAAGAAGGTTTATTTATTTATTTCTTCCATGAGAAGGAGAGAGAGACAGAGAAGGAGAAATAGACAGGGACCCCCAACTGGTTCTTCACACCTTGACCCATCCCCAGTCTCAGCTATCCTAGATCCCAGGGTGGCTGTGTACCCAGAATATTCAAGGAGGTCTTGGAATGTGAATTCACGACCTTTATTATGTGGATCCAGTTGTGTTAACACTGCACTATCATTTGGCTGCAGGAGTATTCCTATGTTTGCTAGTTGTCAGACTTTTCCTTTTTTCATTCAATTATTTTTATAATGTGCATTTTTAATATAAATTCATATTGTATAAACAACATGCAGTTATATTTAAAATTCATTTGATAGACTCTTTAAATTTGGATGTTCAGTCATTTACAACTAATTTATAATTTTGTTATATTTAACAATACCATCTGGCCAATAGATTTTCTATTTTCCATTTCAGTTTTGTTCTTCTGTTTTCCTTCCCTGAATTCTTTTGGGTTTATTGAAAGTTTTTGAGTTCCATTTTGTTTGTTCTATAGTCTTCTTAATTCTACCTTGTTTTATATGATTTCTATTTCCTGTAGCGCTAACACTATCCCTTGTCTTCTCAGAATCTATTTTCGATCAGCTCTTCAAACTTTACACCTCACACCTGACATGTCACCCCTCTCCTTTCTCAAATTACACTATTTTCTACTTCCAGTTTCCATTTTCTGCCTCTCACTTTATAAATGAAATGACCTTTTGAACCTTATAATTCTGTATTTATGCTCCAAATCCTTTGTGGGACTGTTATATGTCTTTTAATGTACTTGATTATTATTTTTTGTTATACATAGCTTTTATTCCTTTTTTTAAAGATATGATACTAGATAATGTTCTTCATACTTTCCCATAAATATGATTTTTCATCTGGCATCGTTTGCCTTCAACCTGAACAACACCCTTTTAGGATCACTATGGAGTTTGCAACGAATAATCTTAGCTTAGGCGATTTGAGTATTCGCCTATGAAAAGATGCTTAACTTTGATATTAAAACTTAAATTTTAGTTTTTTTCAATTTTTATTTAGGTTAGTAAAGATTTTGTCTATGGCTTTCACATGAGAATTTACTGTCATTGTTACTCCTGTTTCCTAGGAGACAATATTTCTTTTATTTCTGACTTTAAGCTTTTCTTCAAATTTAATGATCTGACTCTGATGTGCTTAAGTTTATTTCTTTTTATACACTTTTTCTGCTTGTATATGTAGATCAGTGATATACATCAATTTGGAAATTGTGGGCTACTCTAAGTTTTCTTTTCTCTTTTTTAAAAGAAAATTTGCCAGAGGGTATGTGCATTAGCCAGAGAGAGACAGAGACAAAAATCAATGGGTCATAGTCATGCTGCAATCACGTCTCCTTCACTTCTACAACTTCTAGGAATCTCAGGCATGCATGAATATGTGCCCATCATGCTTTTCAAGCTGCCAGGGTCAAGATTTGAACTGCACAGTCAGCTATATGGCATCCAATTCCCTTAAACTCCAAGGCACTGAATAGCTCAATTTTTTTTTTTTTTTTTAATTCTTAGATTTTTTTCTGTATGATGTATGCTCTCGCTGGAGAGACAGAGAGAGAAAGTGAAAAATTACCCCTCTGATGGTCATGCCACAGTCCCTTCTCTTCCATTCTCCTCTTGGGATTTTGGGCACACACACACATGGGCCTGACTGGCCGAATTTTCAAAAATAATTTATGATTATGGCCCCCTAATTACATGTAGGAGAGATAATTTGATACTGGTCCATAGATTACTAAGGTATTGCTAATTTCCTTGATTTTATTTTATTTTTTTTAATTTCCTTTTGATAATTAATATACATCTCCTAGTTTTCTGGGTATCTTTTGCCATTTCCAATCTGTTAAGCCCATTCAAAACATTTTTGTTTCTAATAGACTTTTCAACTCTAAAATTTCCTACTTATTATTTTTTATACTTTTCATTGTTCTGCATAGATTCTCTGTCTTTTTACTCATTAAGAATTCTTTTTTTAAATTTTGAAATATTTTAATAATAATTCTTAGACTGTGCTTATATTGCGTACTTGAAACAATTTGTCCACAGAGCCACCATTATCTGGTTCATCTTGGACTTAATGTTTATCATGTTTTTATTTCCTTGATTGTAGATCATAATTTCATATCTTCTCATGCTTTTAATTTTTGATGGAACATTGGGCATTTTGGGTAGCGTATTGCAGAGTGTCTAAATTTTATTCTTCTCTGAATATTTTAAACTCTGTGTAGAGTAAGCAGTTTAAACACTGGATTAGCAATTCGAGGTTGTGTAATTTGTTTCCCAAACTCCTCTAGCTTTGCTGGACCCAGTGCCCTTATGGATTTTGTTGGATATTACTTTCTGTCTTGTTATGGTAAGTCTGGGATATTAACTTCCACATCCTCAGTTCCGTGTATGCTCCACAAGGATTTTGTTTCTCTGTGTCACATCTGGAAAAGGTCTCTAGTCATGGAACTTGGTTGCAAGCCCCACCTCATGAGCGTCTATTCTTTAAGAGATCACTGAATCACTTGCCACTGTCCACTTTTTAGAAAATCTCATTTCATACATTTTGTGCAGTATTATGGTAGACAGAGCAGTTTTTCCTGGCTAAAGCAGAATTCTTGTTTATCTTTCACACCTAATGTTAAGTCAGTAAATAGATTATTCATATTTTTTAGCAGGTAAGATTTATGTCCTTGTTAAATTAACCAACAATAATTCTATCAATATTGCAATTATTATTATTAATTCTATGTCATAGCACATTGAAAATCACTGAAAATTCGGAAATATTTTCTGGAATCCTAAGAAGAACTATGTTTTCTTTATTAAGGACTGAAAATTTGTTCCCATGCACTTTTTAAAATTCTCCTAAACCTGTCCGAGGCGATGCTGTCATTTTGCCTGTGCTGTGGGAACAGGTTGAAGGTGGAGGAAGATCAGCACTGCCACCCCTTCACATGCAACACCTGTCCCCACATATGCAACATCATTCCCAAGTTGATAAATTAGAAGTATCCAAAGCTGAAAGAAGTGGATGATGTACCTGGGAGAATGCTGACCTTACTGCAGAGCCATGCCCCAGGAGGAATATCCTTGTGTGTACTCCATGCAGCTGCAGACCCACTCTGCAGATGAGACAATGGCTCACCTTCTACAAGTGCTACAATGCTCAGTGCAGACACTGCTGGAGGGACTAGGGCCAGGCTTGCCCAGGTGCATGAGTATCTGCTTACTTTGTCCCCTGGGGTGATTCTCTACTGGAAATATGAATTGTGTGTCCTAACGATCTTTGCTGGTGTAGGACAATCTTTGCTGGTGTAGGGGAAATCTAACCCTTTTGGGGTGGAAGGCCAATATGTCCAGAAATGTTGCCAGTCATAATGAGTAAAGTCATCAATGTTCAGCAAGTGTTTCTGTGTAAGGAGGAAACCCATAGCTAATGTCATCTGCTGCATAAGGTCCAGTTCATTCACCTTTTACACTTATTGGACAACTGAGTTTCCTTACTTCTGATTCTTGCACATACCTAAATATTTAACTGTTTATTGTAAACTTATTTAATCAAAGTTATTCTGAAAATTTCACTAAAATGGAAGGTCAAGAATAAATCAAATAAAAATAATTATTCTAAACCCCTTAAAGCAGCAAGGAAATTGGATTCCATGGTAATTAATTGGTTGTACGTACCGGCTTGCTGTGTTGAGAAGGTCACTGAGAAAATATCCAAGATTATGAGTTCATGACTCATTAGCAATGCGGGCCTCAAAATGTTTTATTACACAGTACATTATCAAAATTCTTCTATTGTCCATATACACAAATTATAGGATTGCAATTCTCAATTATGCAAAGAATAGTACAGACATATTTTTAGCAGAAAAATGCACATCATTTTATCACTAGATGTTGTGAATGAATTACAAGGTGCATGAGTCTACCCACAATTATAGATTGACCTTAGAAGACTGAAAGAATAATCATTCTTAGAAATAAAATGATATCTCAATCAACATTTAATACAAGTTAATCCCAGGACTTTTTGGTTCTGACCAAAGCCTCATCGGTGCACCAAAAAGCCCATGGAAACTGCCAGAATCTTCTTTGTTTCTTTTGAGTAAATCTTTATAATGTGGATTCATGTTGCCTTTTATTGATTAGTTGGTATGTAGATAGACTAATTGATAATATACTTAGCTCTCAGGAGTTCAATGAAATTATACAAGGAGTGGAAAATACTTTAATAGTTTCACAAGATGTCTGTGATATTTGCCAGACAGCGAGAAGCAACTTACTAGTAAGTCCAGTGATGCACATTATGAATATCTACATGTACAGCTCTGTGTCATTTCAAATGTCTTATTACATACTAATATATTTGACTTCCTATTGACCCTGAGGGTAAGTTGGTCAAGAATGATTATTCTCTTTTTAAAACTAAGAAGAGAAGTTAAGTGATTTGCACCGGAGCTGGCAGAGTTCATGGCTGAGGCTTATGAATCTAAATGTAATCAAGTTTCATTTCTATAATACAGCCTCTTCACTGTAGCAAACATTCCCTTGGATAAACATAGGAAATAATCCCTATGTGCCTCAGGTTTACATGTTATTTAATTTTATTTTAGTAGGGTAAGAGCTTTTATTGCTTTGTATGTATTCAAATATGTGCTTGAATGACACACTCATGGTCTTACCTTGGTGTATCACAGAGAAGAATGCTACTGCCATGCATTTGTTGATAATAGTCAATGGTTAATAAACATTTTGAACATGCTTTCTGCCCGATGAAGAAACTATTATTCATAGCATGGAAAATACTTAAATAATTGCTATTCCCTTTGGTTTCATATGTAAAAAAAAAAAATAAATAAACCAAAATTTAATAGAGTTTATTTTTTTAAAGTGGGTTATTCTAATCCAGCAGTCTCTTGGAAAGTGGTTTCTGAGGGACTCTGGCTAACTACATGGTCATGGGTTATGTAAGTTTGTGGAAAGGGAAAGTGACATGGGCAGAAAAGGGAAAGTGACATATAAAAAACGAAAGTGAGGGAGTGAAGTAGAGAAATCATAGGATTGGTTATAGCTTGATGGGAGGCTACCAAACATTCTAAAAGATGGACTTTCTGTGATTGACTGAAGTGACTAATGTGATTGGCTCTAACTTAGCAACCAGCTCAGGAAAACACCCTAACAGATGTGATTTCAGCTTATCCATAGTAATCCAACTGTGGAAGTACAGTGGCCATTTTAGGACAAAATAGTTTAGTTTAACACATATTATGGGGGAATGTCCTGCCCACCTAAATACTTGTAATATGTTTCAAAATACAGTTCAAGGGACCAGCAGTTAGCATAATGGCTATGTCGCTGGACTCCCACATAGTCGACCGCGGTTTGCGTCCCGGACCCGGTGGCTTAAACTCACGCCAGGCGCGTGTGCGTGCGTGCCCAAGATCCTGAGAGGAGAATGGAGGAGAAGGGATTGTGGCGTGGCCATCCCCCCTGGGGGGTGATTTCCTGCTTTCTGTCTCTCTGTCTCTCTCTGTCTGTCTGGCGAGCGCACATGCCCTATAGCAAAAACCTCTCAAAAAATAAAAAATACAGTTCAAGTTTAAGGAATGTAAAGCAAACAAATAAACAAAAAAAGGGGGAAATTCTGCTAATTCTTGCTTAGTAGTTAGAAATCCGATATAGTCTAAGGGTAGGTTTTATATATACCTTTTTCATTATTTTAAATTAAAAAGAAAACAAAGAAAAAGAGTTGTAAATAGAATGATGGCAGTCAAGTTTGCCTCACTTAAAAATACAAGCTTCCCCTACACCTATACACTTTAGAGTAGACACTAAAATATAAAAATGTTCATTATTAACTAGTTAAATTTAGTTAAGGCTGCAATTAGAAGTGCTCTGTTATTGTGATTACTATGTAAATTTAAAGTAATAATATTTGCGTTTTCCTTAAAAATATTATATAGCAGATCCAATAATTAGTGTTCTTCCATTAGTAAGTCTCTATAGTGAATCCCTTTGAAGTCACAATTTATTTCAACCCTCAACACTAACATAGTCCATTATTTGAAAGGAGGGAAGTAGAAAGTTTGGGGTCCATACATATCTTTGTTAAAAATCTCTATTTTGCCACTTACTACAAGCACGACTTGAACAAGTTATTTAGCTTCTCTGAAGCTCAGTTTTGTAATTTGTATCAAATAAAAATAAGATTAATATTTAAGGGTTTCAAATGTGTATTAAAATGTACAATATATGCAAAATGCCTTTGAAATAACAGCTACTACCTGTAGACATCATCTTGTTTGCTACTGCTGCCTCGTTGTATGACCTTTAAGAAACAAGAAAGAAGATTACGTTTTGTTTCACTTCTCCCAACTATTCAATAGAAGTTGAAATACCACCTGCCTCTTTTCTACCTTGAAAGAACAAAAAGATGCACACAATAGTTTCTGGCTTGATGCCCAAACGCTTCTCTTTAATTCACGTGGGAATTTACCACCTTAGTATGAAAAGGAAAAAGGAAAAACTATTCTTAACTGTCTGAAAGAAAAGAGCTATAACACAATGAATACATCTGTGTTCCCCATTCTGGTTACCTTCTACCTGTAAGTAGCTCTTTACCTGTGCAAAATGTGCTTTGGACAATTTATAATGCATATCCACAACACATGTATATGCACACAGACAGGTTCCTTCTTTGCCTTCCCAGCTGCTACTCATGGGAAAACGACGTAACGACTGCCGATTTTTTTTTGGCAGGGGGGATAAGGGGCAGAGGGTGAAAGCAAGTGTAGAGTGGATTACCCTGTAGGTGGAGCAGTTCTGCACGGGAAGATGGGTGAACAGTTTCATTCCTTCCTCCCAGAGGAAGAAAACTATCAGAAAGGAAAGATAGAGGCACCACTCCATAAGTGGGCAGTCCCACAGAAGTTATTCTTACAGCCAGTGGCAAAAACATAGAACTCGCAGCGAGCAAGAAATTAATAAAGGACAATATTGATTTGGACATTCAGTAAATTGCCTAGTGTCAGCTATTATTGCCACATGTATTTGTATGTCATCGCATATTCCAAAAGCAGTGCCGTGCTATACAGGAGGCAGGAAAAGAAAAATTTCCAAGATACAGTCGATAGTCATGAATATTTCCTTATGACAAACATGAGAAACCAATGTATTTACTTGCCATAATTTACTCTGAAAAGAAAGCAATTTGAACTCAGTTTTTCTTTAAGTGTTTATAATTTTATGTAACTGTCAACGTTGGCACCTGAATCATTTGTATTTTCATCCTTTATGTTATAATGAATTATTTGCATGCATTCAGTACTTATTTGATTTTTATTATTTGAGAAAAGGTATTTAAATAATAACTACGTCTCTCTACAATACAAGCTGTCTTCTTTTTTTTTTTTTTTTTTTTTAGGTTGTTGTCTCAGGGAATATGCACTCACTGGGTAGAAAGAGAGACAGTGAGAGGGAAAGTGAGAAATCACCCCTGGTCATGTGACAATCCTTTTACTCCCAGTTCTCTGTCCCATCAGGATCTTAGGCATGTGTACTTATGCTTGGTATGTTGGTATGTTTTTAAAGCCACCAGGACTGGGACTATAACCCTGGATAGTCATGTGGGATTCAGCATCTTCTGCACAGTGCTCAACTGATGCCCATATTTCTTAATTTCTACTTTCTTTCTTTTTGTTTGTTTGTTTGCTTGTTCATTTAGTCATTATAAAACATTATGTATAATGAATATTAATTTGACTCATGCTTTCCAAAATTATTTTCTGCTATTTTTTAAATTCCTTAATACTATCCATTCTATATAGAAGCTAAATTTCAAATAGTCAAATGAATTACTTCAGTTACCTTCTCTCCCTTTGCTGCCATACTAAAGCACTGTTCTTCACATAGCTATCAGCATTTTTCTCTGTTTTTAAAGTCTTTTTACATTTTTTCAGTTATAAAATGTTTAGATTCTTAATATTATCATTAGCAAATAGAAACGTTTCTTCTTATCTCAAAGAAATAACAGCACATTTCAGATTAAAATTAAATTTTTTCTTGAACTTATCTGACTCATTTTTGATATAATTTCAGTCATATTTTTGATAATTATAAAAATATTTATTATAAGTAGAATCCAAGAAACAGATTTATGACCTGATGTGTTCAAAAGAGTAAAATGCTTTTGGAAATTTGTACTGAGTACCAGTTGTGAGTGTACTAGGGTTCTCCAAAGAAACAGAACCAACAGGATATGTATATTCAGCAGGTTCTATCCAGTGCTTTGGTATAAAGGCAGAAAAACAAAAACAAAAACAAATATTCCATTTAAATAGCTGTCAAGCAGAAGAGGTTTTTTTTTTTTTTTTTTTTTTTTTTTTTTGAGATAATTTTTGCGATAAAATGTGTGTGCTTGCCAGATAAACAGAGAGAAAAAAAGCAAGAAATCATCCCCCAGTGGGATGGCCGTAACACAATCCCTTCTCCTCCATCTCCTCTCAGGATTTTGGGAGCATACACATGCCTGGCTTGAGTTTCAAACCTTCAGATCAGAACTTGAACCATGGTTGACCATGTGGGCGTCCAGTGACTTAACCCCTACACCATCTACTGGCCCCAAGATTCAGCCTCTTTAATCTCATCAGGCCTTCAGTTGATTAGATGAAGCCACCCATATTGAGGACTTTTTAGTCTACTAATTCAGATGCTTATCTAATTCAGAAGTGTCCTCACAGAAACACACAGAATAATGTTTGACCAAATGTCCGGATATCCACTGCCCAGTCAAGTTAAAATTAATAAAATTAAATAATTTGATGCTAATAAAAGTGCAGAGAACAAAACAAAGTTCTGCCACTCAGAGCTCTTAGATGGTATCCTCTCAGGTGTGTATATGTCTGTTCATGGGGGAAATTTATAAAAATAAACACACAAGCAAATAGCCAAATAAACACATTTTCTCCTTTATCTCTAGTAAGTGAAAAATGCCAATACAGATATACTTTAATTTAATGGGCGTTCCTGACAGATGAGACAGAAATGTTAAGTCTTCTGTATTCGGGAGTATGGCAGTTGAAATAGTCCAGGACAGGTCCAGTTTGGAAGAAGCCAATGAAAATAAGGCTTTGTCAAAGTTGTTTGATGAACAAGACTCATAGAGATAACAATGATTTGGTCTAAGAAGCTATATAGCCTAAGTAACATCTGGATGCAGAGGAATTCAGACTGACCAGGTTAATATAGAGGATTTTCGGAAAGTATAATTTTTTTTGAAAATTATTTGATTTTATCAAAAACATGTAGGCAGTGCAGAAAGCCTCGTGGCATTAAACATCAACAGAGTCTTCTTTGGTTCAACATGGTAATATTTATAAAACTAGCAGAGGGGGCTAGCAGGTGGCATGGTGGTTAAGGGTGCTGGACTCCCACATGGCCGACTGCAGTTCGAGTCCCGGACCTGGCAGCTTACCTCCTCAACTTTCCCCCTCTCGCTCTCTCTAACATTCTGTCTCTCTCTGGACAGATTCAGATAAGTAAATAAATACATAAAGTTAAATAAAATAATTCTAAAAAAATAACAGAGGCCAAATTGGGCACCAGTCTACCCAGATATGTAAATTAGCAACCACAGCATGGTGTTCTTTTTCAGTAAGCTTCTTTGCATTAGTTCATACGGCATTTGGTGCATCGAGGTGAGATCCAGGGGTGGGAGTGTCTTGGCTTGAAAGTCTTATGCCTCACAAGAAATGGAAACCTTTACCCCACATGACTAGTTCCCAGTGTCCATGCAAAGGACATGCCCAGTTAAAAGAGTCACCACAAGTCACTTGCATGTGAAGAATCCAAAATCCGACTGTTCTTGGGTATTTAGTTCATATATACTTTTTCTTCATCTTCTTCAGATAGAATTTACCAATCAGGGGTTATGTTTATGAAAAGCAATATTACATGACATTTCAATCACGATATTACCATTATAGTGTTATAAAAAGAACAGTTAACAAAGATCAACTTCTCATACAATTTTCTTAGAGACCAATAAAATATAAAATTTTAATAAAACCTAAAAAAAAAAGCAAAATTGGGTTTCATATGTGTTCGGGCAGTAAAATTTACAGCATATTTACCCTCCCATCTTAAACAATATATAAGGGAACAGTTTTCAGTCATTGAACTAAGTGTTCTGACTCTCAGAGAAGACTGAAAAGTGCAGTGAGGATCAAGTTTACCAGAGCATGTGCTTGGGTCTATTTCAAGTCCTTGGGGGAATAAAAACAGAGTACTAAGTGGGAGAATCAAAAGAGGTTGCAGATACCCAAAACAGAGGGTGAGTATCTCACTGAATTTAGAGTGCAAAATTACACTTCCGAGCTATTGGTGAGCTGAAGTTTGTGCGAAAGCATGCTAAAAGAAGAGAGTTGTGGGGCCAGCAGGTGGCACAGTGGTTAAAGCTCTGGACTCCCACATGACTGACTGTGGTTTGAGTCCCAGACATGGAGACTTGAAAATCACACCAGGTACATGTGCGTAAATGTCCAAAAATCCCAGGAGGAGAATACAGGAGAAGGGATTGCAGCATGGCCAGCCCCATGGGGGCGGGGGGGATTTCTCACTTTCCCTTCTGTCTTTCTCCAGCACATGCATGTGTGTAGACAAAGACAAAACTAACTAAATAAATAAATAAGGAGAGAAAGAGAGGAGAGAGAGAGAGAGAGAGAGAGAGAGCTGTTTATCTTGATTGAGCACAGAATTGGAACTCTAGACTTCTCAAACCCAAAGATGAAGGACGAAATAAATATTGATAGTATCATCTTTCTTTTCTTGATTTCTCTTTAAAAAATTGACTTATATAGACATAAAATACCTGATTTCAATAACATCATAGATTCAGGAAAATGGATTATATTGCTGTATAATATGGTTAAATATCAGAGATACTATTATTTGTTAACATAGAAGCCAAATTCATTGGGGTGGCAAGCAGTGTGGTGTTTGGGACACTTGTTATCCCATATGGCCAACCACAGTTCGAGTCTCAGAACTGATGGCTTGCTTTCTCATTTTCTCTTTCTCTCTCTCTCTGGTCAAATTAAAATAAGTAAATAAAATTAAGTAAAATAATTCTTAAAAAAGGAAAAAGAAGTAACCTTTGACTGTCTTGGCCCTCTAAGTGAAGCTTCATGACTGTGAAGCCTTTCCAGCCAGGATCCCCCTTTCTGGACCCCAGTGCTAGCCAGGACAGAAAGCATCCAGGCAATTCCACCTCTGACTATGTTGGGACTCTGGGCGCAGCTTCATGGCTATGAAGTTCTCCACACACACACTTAAGCCAGGGTCTACCCTTCCAGACCCCAGTGCAGCTTTGATTTTTTACCCAATTTCATTATCTACCATGTTTTTTTTCTCCTCTTTTTGTTCTAGTTCTTTCCTTCCTTTTTCTTTGCTTTTTCTTTCTAATTCCTAATTTCTTTTTCTTTACTTTCCTGTTCTACTACTCAGTGCTTACCCACTGCCTAGAGAAAACTAGGTGCATAGTCGCTAAACATCTGAACATTGTGAGGTTGAGACAATTCTTTGCACCTCACTGTAGTTGTTGCAAGAAGAATGAAATTCCCCTTCATAAACCAAATCACAAAACTTATCCCATGATAAGTCCTCCAATCTTCCACAGTGGAAGACACAGTAGAAGGGAGAAAATAGCACCAAACTATTTAATGTTACGTGTGTCAAAAGTCATATGGTGAAATATTGAATAAGACTGGGTTTAATACGAGAATTTTTTTCTCAAAATGAAGGAACTCATTCTAAAATGTATTTAAAAGCCTAAGAGGGACAGGTGGGCAGTGCAGTGATTAAGGTGCTCTACTCCCACATGGCCAACCATGATTTAAGTCCCAGACCTGGTGGCTTGAAACTCACAGTGGGTGTGTGTATGTGTATTCCCAAAATCCCAGGAGGAGAATGGAATAGAAACAACTGTAGTGTGGCCAGCCCCCTGGGGGGGTGATTTCTCTCTGTTTCTCCAGTGAGCCCATGGACCCTACAACAAAAATCTCTCTTTCTCAAATCAAAAACAAAGACAGAACACCTAAGAGATTTGAAATAAGAACCATCAAGACCTTTTGGATAAACTGATCTTGAGTTCTATTGAGTCCTGATAACAAACTATTGATCATATTGCTATCTACTTCCAGATTTTTGTTACCACACATAACCTACGTCTTAGTAACATTCCAGGGAGAAACATGCAACAATCTGCACAAGAAAAAAACAAAAACAAAAACAAATACAAAACCATTTATTTTCTAAATTATGTCTATAGTATCAACTGATAAAGATAAAAAAAAGATTTTAATAGTTTATCAAATAAAGTAGCTTAGTCATATATCTCAAATTTTATTTTCCTATTAATAATACAAATAAAAGTAATGGCAAGGTCTGGCAAATCCAAAGTGTTAAATATTCATGCATATCTTTACCATCCTCTTCTTAACAAAGTCCATCTTATAGTAATACTAGTACAAGACTGAACCAAATTTTATGCTAATGCTATCACAAAACTTTATTTCAACAGACTGGTTAAAATTCTTTCGCAGAATATTTGGCATTCAAAAATGTAGAAACCTACATTGATATAAAAATATACTAAAAATGGCAATATATCAGGCTATTTTGAAACTGGAACTTTAGCAAAAACAGGCAAGAAAATAGCTGAGATGTTCAATGATATGCAAATATTAATTCTCAAAGTGGATACAAAGTCACAGCACGAGGTAGTGAGAGAATGAACTCATTTATTCTGAACTGAACAGCTTTGGTGTTATAGTAATCACAGGGTTTTAAAAATTGCTGAACTATTCAAAGGAAATATAATTCCATTTTTCATTTTTGAAATTCTGTGATTGCCCATGGAGTGATATCATTGCATATATCGCAGTTTCCCTGTGATTTATTATCAGAGGAAATAACTGACCTAGAAGTAACCTTAGACATTCCTAAATAAACATATCCGTGTTAGTTTGGGGCTCACAGCATAAACTATAGATACTTCTGATAATGTCTCCAAAATCTAAAACATGAGGGATCTAAGTGATTGTATGCACTTGTTTCCTTTTCATCAAACTGTTTGAAAACAACTTAAGAAACCACCACCAACCATGAACCATATGTTAATGTTGAAGTCAAAATTATACTCATTGTCTTTGCTACACACACAGTGACTAGTTCAGTGTTTAAAAATATCATATTTAATTTTTTTCATTCAAATTAATAAAAGCTTCCTGTTAGATTCCAGTTATTTACCTATTGAGGACTTCTTGAGATACTGTTAACATTCATATTTTATTAGTTCATATGCGATAATTCAGCCCTCTAGTTATTGAAGAAAGAATGTAGATCATCTATATTGTGAAGATAATGTAAAAAATTGCATAATAAATAAAAATCTCTCTGACAGAAGACTCCTATCTCATTTTCTTGCTTAGAAACATGACACTCAGAAATCTGAAGTGACTTCACCCAACTCACAGAGGGCTATTGGTAGAACCATGACTCCTACAGCATTGCCTCATACAGTACATCAAATAGCACGAGAGCTCTGAAACCATCACTGTTGTATACCAAGAGCCAGATTGGCCTATATAATCTAGCATCTTAAAGAATTAAACTTTTTAATAAGATTATGTCTAATAATAACATATTCAGTAAAAAAATACACAGACTTTAAAGCAGGATAATATATAAGGCAGGAAGGGTATACTATACCTTATTTAAAGAGTAGATATTTCTATTTTTACCAATATAAAATGTGAACAATCTGGGGAATCCTACCCTCCAAAAGAACCACAGGAAAGAAGCTAAGCGTTTAGAGAACAGAATCAATTACTAAAAGCTTAGAAGCTTAGTCACAATTCAATCGCAGATATAACTGAATCCTGATTGTATATATTCATGGATGTTAAAATAAGTGAGAAGAGTCATCAGAAAACTCTTTAAAGGCTTTTATATCCTGTATGGAGTCTCTCCTTTTTCTTTTCACCCACAGCAGGGGCTCTGTTTCTATAAGTACTAAGAAAAGATGTGAAGATGCAATACCCTTGTGAGTAGAGTAAAAGAAGCAAACAAAAATCTATCCTTGTTAGAGAGAACAGCAAATTTTAAAAATATCATGGACTTTATATAGTATTGTTTTAGGCATAGAAATAGTCTTTTCCTGCATGATTTAAAAGTTTTAGTCCCAAAAAGCCTGATGGCTATACCGTTCAATAATAGATAGGCTTACTTTTATTTTATCTTTTGCATATACCAAACATTTGTCATCATTTATTTTGAGCATAGCTCATTGTTCCATAATTATATGATAAGAAAACCAATAATACATTCTACCATCATGAGAGAGAAATAAAGTGAAGTAAGTGAGAAATTTCCCCCCTATAGAAATGGGAATGGCTACTCCACAATCCCTTTTCCACAATTCTCATCTTGGGATTTTGGGCATGCACACTCATATGCCCAGAGTAATTTTCAAGCTACCAGGTCTGGGACTTGAACCTTGAAGACGGACATGTGGGATCCAGTAGCCTTAACTTCAATGTCATCTGCTGGTCTCCAGTATGAGTTTTTAATATGTGCTATGCCTAGTGCTTAGTAATTGACATGAATTACCATATTCAATGCACCCAACAAAATTGCAGAGTAGGTACTGTGACTGACACTAGTTATGTACTGGAAAAGTAGAACTTAGTAACTTGTTTAAGTCCACATCACTATTAAGTGGTAAAGCCCAAGACTTGGACTCATACTAACTAAATAAAAAAACCTCAATCTTGACATCATTCTACTATGTTATATATGAATATATGATCATTTAGTTGAACAATTTTTCATGAATCATCAATATCTCCATGACACACATATAATTCATATACAAACTGCATCATTAAGAATTAGGTTTGGCTATGTACCAGAGTAAGCCCAAATTAATAGTAGCTGAGATAATTTGCCTGTAGTATAAGAGCAAATATAGGAATTACAAAGATAGTGTGTTGCTCTGTGTTGTCCAGAATCAAGTGTCTTCAGCCTTTTCTTTCATGATTCCTAGATTAGGATGTTTGTCCTCATTGTACACAATGGTCAAATCTCAGCCATTGTGGCTACATTCTAAGAAACTGGAAGGAAGAGCGTGGAAATAAGCTCTCTTATTCATCTTCTGCACTAGAATTTGTAATGTCACATTGCCATACATTTTGTTGCCTAAAAATAAGCCAATGTCCACATCTATCTAAAAGAAATATTAGGGAACATAGTTTTACTTTGGCTGGCTATAAGATCCAGTATAAACTAAAGTCTCCATTACTGTAGAAGAGAGAATGACAGATATTAAGGGACAAAATCTCGATTCTTTTTTATTTCATATTCACACAAGAACTAATAGATAAATAGACATCAGATAAAAATAGATGCTGCTACCAGTTTCCATACCAAGGGATATACAAAGCATCATTCTATTTTTAATTAAATTAAGCCTGTTAAAGTAATTGCTAGAGGAAACATAAAACCAAACTTTCAACTTTCAAGCAAATATAATACAATTTTTTTTGTAAAACACATAGTAAGCATGTGTACTTTCTTTTCCCTAGAGAAGCTATAAAAAAGAGTTAGTTAATATAGCAATGAATGAAATCTACAAAATAAAATGGCTATAGTCACAAAGCCTGGATAAATTTGGGAACCAGCAGTTAGCGTAATGGCTATGTCGCTGGACTCCCACGTAGTCGACCGCGGTTCGAGTCCCGGACCCGGCGGCTTAAACTCACGCCGGGCGCGTGTGCGTGCGTGCCCAAGATCCCGAGAGGAGAATGGAGGAGAAGGGATTGCGGCGTGGCCATCCCCCCTGGGGGGTGATTTCCTGCTTTCTATCTCTCTGTCTCTCTCTGTCTGTCTGGCGAGCGCACGCGCCCTATAGCAAAAAAACCTCTCCAAAAAAAAAAAAAAAAAAAAAGCCTGGATAAATTTCAGATGATCACAGTTTGGTTACACCAGAAACATCTGTTGAGGTAGAGTTTAAGGTATGAAAGATCTGTACCCCTGAAGGAAATGAAGAAACAACAGAAACTGATGGAGAGTGAGTCAGGCCATGATGTAAATTTGTCAAATCAACATGTTGAAAGATCTCATACGAAAGCTGCTTGACAGAATTGCCTTGTGTTGATCTGTAATGGCCAAGTCTTTCTTTGCTCAAGCTCTAGATGCAGTTAGCCCTGAGAAAGGGGTGTGGTGGGCAAGACTACTCTTGCAGTCAAGGTTCTTATTACTAAGTATGAAATATTACTCCTTACTCCCTCCTCTAGATCCCTTGTGACTGGTCCATGTGAGTAATCCTGATGGATCATTTGAGAACTGAATTAGTATGTGTCACTTTTAGGCTGCTTATGCCAGACCCTTAGAATATCTTCCTTATAGCATGATGACCAGCAGTGTAGAAAATGGTGATTATTTAATATGACTGGCTATCTGAAAGACAGTGATAATCAATGTCCTTCTGTTGATCCATGTTCGACATGCAAATTATGAAGCACAGATATCTTCATGTTTTCTTTCTTTCTTTCTTTCTTTCTTTCTTTCTTTCTTTCTTTCTTTCTTTCTTTCTTCTTTCTTTCTTTCTTTCTTTCTTTCTTTCTTTCTTTCTTTCTTTCTTCTTTCTTTCTTTCTTTCTTTCTTTCTTTCTTTCTTTCTCTCTCTCTCTCTCTCTCTCTCTTAAGAATGATTTTTGCTATAAGGCACGTGTGCTTGCCAGAGACAGACAGAAAGCGAGAAATCACCTCCCGGGGGATGGCCATGTGGCAATTCTTTCTCTTCCATTCTCCTCTTGACATTTTGGGCACACACACACATGTGCCTGGCATGAATTTTAAGCCACCACATCCGGGACTCCAGCTGCAGTCAACTACATGAGAGTCAACAATTTAACTCTTTTGCCATCTGCTGGTCCCTCTTCATGTTTTAAGAAAGGAGGTCTTGCATTCAGGTGCACACATTCATATTTGTTTTTCTAAAAGCTTATGTTTAGTTAGAAGACTGTGCCATTGTATTTTGTGCATGCTTCTTAGAAGCAACAGACACTTTAAAAAAAAATCTAGTCTAAAATGCATTTTGTTCAAGTTCTACACAAGTATCAATGAATGTTCTGGGTTTACAGTGGTGGTGCTGGTTGTAGCATACTGAACTGTAGTGCTGGAAGCCACATGGTCAACCATGGGTTCATATCCTAGGATGATCTGGAAACATGTCAGGCAAGCATGAACCCAAGATCTTGACAAGGTGAAGGGGTGGTGGAGAGAGGTCAGGTCATGCCAAGATCATGTCAAGGGTGCTGTCTCTCTCCCTCTCTTTTCCCTTCCTCTTATGCATATGAACATACCCTCCCTCATGAATAAAATAAATGAAATTTACAAATGAGAATATAGTAAAGCTAATTGGTACAGTTCTGAATATACAGAAAGCATACATAGTTCACTCTACAGATAATTACATTTCTATCAGAGAATGTTTCTGAGGGGAAAAAAGAAAGAGCATTGACATAACAGATGTAAGAAATATACTGCAGAGTACATAACAACAGTTGAAATACAAAACAACCCATTCACATTTCTCCTTAGAGGCATAGGTAAAAAAAAGACAAAGGGGAGGTTGCTGGTAAGGGCTGGTATAAAAAATTAAACCTGGCTGGGAAACAGGTATGAGTCTATCAAAGCTGTCATTAACCGGATTCTGAGAAGCAAGACAGAGATTGTTCTCTCGTTTAAATTCCTGCCATGTATATTGCTTATACCATTCACTTGTCAAGTAATTCCATTTTGTTTTGTAAGCTTTCATATTGTTTTCTGACGTTATTTATAATATATATTGCACATTTATTTTTATTGTGCTTGTCTCTTTTTCAGAGACTTAGCTATTTATAAGCTGATTTGCTATCATATATAGTTTCAGATTGTCCTATATTATGTAATAAGAGCCGGTGATGCATTAGAAAAAATTTAGTTGTGGAAGTCAATATTTTTCTACATTTTTGTACTGAGCCCACATTATCCACTCTGCGATTTGAAGTTCTCTAGTGATGTTAACAAACTCTATAGATAAAAATGTATAAAGATATTGAGGTTTTCCTAGATGCCATAAAAATATGTGTTTAATATCTTCAACTGGACTGGTGTGAAGTATATCCATGTTGGGAAAATTCAACTTCTAAGCAAAGTGATGTATCGTGATTAAATGTATGAAAAAAAAATGAGAACATACTAGAAAAAATAGAGAAGTAGAAACCTTAAATCTTTGATATCATCCCAATAACTTATCAATAAAAGTATACATTTTCTTTTGTTAATGTAACTGGATAGCCTTCATGACTGCCTAGTCATCAAAACACAAAACTTGAATTTAGTGTTCATTTTACCACTGATTTGGATATGCTTAAGAAAATCACTTAATTTCTGAATGTTTGCATGTATCCAAAAATGATGGAAAATAACTTTGTAAGTATGCATTTTGTCATATACTTCCCCATTTAATTCTCACAACAAAGCAGAGATAAATATTACTACCTTTACTTTTAAGATGAAAAATAAAGATCCTAAAGCTTACTTGAGAAAAATAAGATTTGAATTGAAGCTAAATATTATGTCTAGAAATTTACTTATAACAACACTACCAAGAAAAAAGTTACTATAGAAAATAAATATGAAGTAAAGTTAACTAATTTTAAAATATAAACTATTTTAAAGAAGCTAACATAACTTATTAATTTATTAATTAAATCATACTACATGCACACTATTTTCAATTATTTGCGATGGACTAAATGAAGGAAAAAAATCAGAAAAATAAATAGGAGTTAAAATAAACAGTAGCATGACTATTTCTTATAACGGTAAATTTTGTGTTCCAAAATCTAGAACTATCAGTTATTTGTTGTAGTGAACAAACACTGACATTTTACATATAGAAGAAGACTAGAGTCTATGTTTTCCATTAGGTATATCCATATTTTTACAAGTAGATTTTATTTCTCAATGAGCAACTACTTTTTTTCTTTTGGATGTAAAAATATATGTAAAATACATTTCACTAATATTAAAAATTAAAACTTTATTAGCTTATTTCATAAGTGGGAGCGACAGAGCGAGAGAAAGAAAGAGAGAGAGAGAGAGAGATTGAGAGCAGTCCCAAAGGCGTCTTAGACTCACTTGGCCCCATCTCCTGGGCACATGGCTGACATGGCTATCTGATGTACTCGGGGCTGTCTCCAGATAAGAACCTGGAACCTTACTCTATGGGTTGCCTTGCAGTGCCTCAAGTTTCACTTTTGCATCACTTTCTGATTCCCAAAATTAAAATTCTTCTTAAAAAAGTATTTATTTTTAGGGAACAATAGATGGCATAATGGTTACATAGTTGGACTCCCGTGTAGTTGCCTGTGGTTCAAATTCTGGATCTGGTGGCTTGAAATACACCGGGCACATGTGCATGTGTGCCCAAATCCCAAGAGGAGAAAGGAGAGGTTTGTAGTATGGACACCCCCCTAAGAGGTGATTTCATCCTTCCTGTCTCTGTCTCTCCAGCAAGCACACATACCTTAAGACAAAGATCTCTCTCAAAAAAAATTATTAAAAAATTTTAAAGAATGATTTATTAAATTAAATTAATTAATTATTATTATTTTGCTTGTTTGTTTTGACCAGAGAGAAATACACAAGGAGAGGGAGTGAAAAAGCAAGTTGCTAGGTCCTGGATTTGAACACTGTTCATTCATGTGGGAATACAACGACTTAACGACCATGCCACCTACTGGCCCCCCAAAATTAAAACTTTAATGGTTTAGCAGAGCTAACATAACTTAATGCAAACATAAAAATCATTGATGATTTAACCATTCAACTTCTCATGTCAACTACTTTAGTTTATAACTTTTTCTTTAAATAAATATGACCTACCAATTGTCTGATTTAATAGTCCTATAAGATCTTTGTGGTAATTACTACAACTGTTTTTCCACTTTTATAGAGGCAAAATATGAAACTTTGGGAAATTAAGTAATTTTTTCAATAATGTTTGCCTTATCAAGATTTCCATTAAATACTAATTGAGATTTTTTCTATTTCACAATAGGAATTTTTACTTTTTCAGAAAATTTCTAGTTTTGGTACCAGCAGTTAGCGTAATGGCTATGTTGCTGAACTCCCATGTAGTCAACCGCAGTTCAAGTCCCGGACCCGGTGGTTTAAACTCATGCTGGGCGAATGTGCGTGCATGCCCAAGACCCCAAGAGGAGAATGGAGGAGAAGGAATTGCAGTGTGGCCATCCCCCCTGGGGGAGGTGATTTCTCGCTTTCTGTCTCTCTGTCTCTCTCTGTCTTTCTGGCGAGCGCATGTGCCCTATAGCAAAAAAAAAGAGCAACTCTCTCTCTCTCAAAAAAAAAGAAAATTTCTAGTTTTTAGATCTTTTAAAGTAGAAATGGTATCTAAATGTCATAAATTTGGAGGGCCAGCAGATGGCATAGTGGTTAAGGTGCTGATCTCCCACATGGCTGGTCATGGTTCAAGTCCTGGACCCAGCAGCTTGAAACTCATGCTGAAAGTATATGTGTGTATGCCTAAAATCCTGAGACGAGAATTGAGAAATGAATTGCAACATGGACCTTCCCCCTGAGGTGTCATGTCTATTTTATCTTTATTTCTGTCTCTTTGGTGAGTACATGTTCTTTATAGTAAAAATGTCTCTTAAAAAAATTCATGAATTTTGACTAAATACAACTTATTTCACTCTGAGTCATAGTTTACAGGCTAGTTGGGGTTGGGAATAGAACTGCTGCATAAAGACCCTGTTGGGAGTCTTCCATTTGCATGGAAAAAAATTAAAATAAACTTTTTTTAAAAAGTAAAATACATGATTAGAGTATATATTTCTTTTCATGAGGCATAAGATTAAATTTCAGTTTAAAAACATATAAGCTATTTAGTAACTTGGCCTACTTGTTTTATTTTATGTTTTTACTGTGGTAAAACATACATAACATTTTACCATTTTAGCTACTTTTGAGTAATTAGTTATGTGGCATCAAGTACATTTTGATTATTGTACAAGTGCCATGGCCATCCACTCCAGAACATTTTCATCCTCTCTCACTGAAACTCTAACATTAGTAATATTATATACATCTCAGCAGACAGTGTGGTGATTATGTCCATGGAATCTTACATGGATGATTGTGGTTCAAGTCCCAGATATGGCAGCTTCAAAATAACACTGGATACATGTGCATGCATGCCCATGATCCCAGGAGGAAAATGGAGGAGAAGGAATTGCAACGTGGCTTTCCCTGGGGGTGGTGGGGGGTGGGGGTGATTTTTCACTTTCCCTCTCACAGTCTCTGTCTTTCTCTCTCTCTGGTGAGTGTACATGCCCTGTGACAAAAACCTCTTAGAAAAGTAATATATATGTCATAATTTTTTGTGAAGATGAACTGCACCAGAGTAAATATTCCCCATGCATTATTTCATTTCATTTTCATAGTTATATTGTGACATACATAGTATTGCCCATGTTAAAGTTTCAGGAAGAGAAGATGAAGATATTATATAGCAGGTTGGACAAATAGAAAATAAGCAAAGAAATAGCATACATAAATTTAATATAGCAGTGTATATACTGATATTTTATGTAGTCCAAATAGAAGGAAGCAATTTCTAGATTTAAAATAAGAGAAAATCAAAATAGACCCATGCATCTACTTACAAATCAGAAAGTTTAAATATGTTGGAAATTTTTTTGATTAAGAAAACCAAAAAACTGGAAACAAAATACCGCATTCTCAGTCACATTATGAGGTTCCAACATGTTAGAACGTGCTAGCAGATAGAATATGAAACCAAAGAGTCCATATTCTATAGAATGTTTAACAGTAAAATTGGTAACAATACCTGATTTACATATCTAAAATGCTGAAGCTAATAATCCCGAACACATGTCTTTTTCAAGTGCATAGAAATAATTACCCAAATTGTTCTATTGCTGGGAAATAAAGCAAGCCTCAAATTATTCAAAACATTTAAATTATTCAAAAGATTTAAATAATTTCAAAATAGTCTATAAACAAATGAATTATAATAAAGGGTTCCTTTCTACACTATAGAAATAACTTACTTTAAATCAATAAATAAAATAGATGAATTAAAAACACAGATAGAAAAATGGGTAAAACACTTGATCAACAGGTCACAAATAAACCTAAAATAAAGATATTCAACAAACTGTAAGCAGAAAGTTGTAATTAAAATGACATCGGCATGATTACTTGCCACTGGAACTGATAAACTGAAAAAGGAAGACAACACTGTTGATTTTGAAATAGAGTAACTAGAACACTTAAATGCAGGTTTGGTCAACTAGATTGGTATAATCACTTTGAGAGAATATGTTCCATTTACTTTATTATAGCTAAACACACACACACACACACACACACACGCGTGCGTGCGCGCGGAATGTATACAATAACCATGAACATGAGCAATGGTAGGTTTATTCCTTTATGCCCCAAGATATAAACTCGTTTGATAGTGTTTTCACCTTGCTTTGTTGAAAATATTTTGTTTTTAGATAATGTGATCAACATGTTTATTTAAAACTCATTTCTGAACATGTTGTCTTTGAGCAGAATTTTAAAGTGGGAAACATTTTTACCTGAAAAGTTTGTAATGTAAGTGAAATATTTACATTTGAAAGAAAGCTTGGGGAAGCAGAAATAACGATCTATGCTATGATGCCTTTCTCCTACAACCCCAGTTACATTACTAAATTTTATCCGCCCAGTTATACTGCCATTGAACATTCAGCACCAAACATCAATCTCTCTGTCATGGACCATCAGATAGTCTATGGATGGTGAGATGCTAACTGAGGCAATTTCAGTGTTCCTTTCAGGCCAGGAAAAGAGAATCTTGCTAGTAGAATTCTCTGGTGTATCTACTGTAATTCAAAGGTAGCTTTGGTTCAAAGGCAGTGAGAGGGTGGCCATTTCTGATAATGTAGGGTGTTCCTAATGTTGTTCTTCCTTCTTAGTTCACTTTCTCAGCTTCTTGAATACAGTAAATGTGAATGTTGCCCTTAGACAATTAAAACCCTCACACAGGGCAGAAAGTGCAGTTGAAATTTTAAAACCTGTTTACTAAATGATTACTCACGTGGTCCTTGTTCTATATATAAATTGTCTACCTGGAATAAAAGATGAGGATGGGCCTCTGGCAGCTAGAACAATAATTTAAAACAAAAAATCTAAAGTCAAAGGAATCTTAGAAATAGAAGTCATAGAGGGGCCAACAGGTGGTGTGGTGGTTAAGGATGCTGAACTCCCACATGGCCCAACGTGGTTCGAGTCCCGGACCTGACAGCTTTCTCTCTCTCTCTCTCTCTCTCTCTCTCTCTCTCTCTCTCTCTCTCTTTCTTCCCCTGGTCAAATTAAAAAGAATAAATTAATTAAAAAAAAAAAAGAAATAGAAGTCATAGAAACCAGAGCATGCATTAGGATAGATCTATAAAATGCGTGGAGATCTATAAGATGCATGGAAAAGTTCTTTCAATAAATTTTTCTATCATTAACAGCTAAATAGTAGGTCATTTACAAAAGATAGAGGTTTATTTAACTCATCATATGAAGATCCGAGCTCAAGAGGCCATAATGATTGGTGAGGGTTTTCTTGTTGGTGACAGACAGGGCATCACATGAAGAGAGGACGGGAAGCATGTGGCTCTGTGTCTGTTTCTCTTTGTCTATTCTGATGTCTTCTTATGAAGCCACCAGGATTCAGTCACAGGGTCTCACTCTGATGACTGCATCTAATCCTAATCACCTCCCAAAGGCTCCGCCTCTTAGTACTATAGTTGGATTATTTCTATATGTTCTTATTACCATTACAATCAAATTTGAACCTGTGAATTAGGGAGAGGACACATTCAAGCCATAGAAAAAGGATTTTCCCAAGAGTCAGGAATATCAGAAGCTCCATGGTGTCAACTTAATATTTTAGGAAAGGCTCTGGTTTTAGTAGACTAAAAAGTAAAGCTAGAGATGTTGGATGTAAATAAAACTTAAAAGAATAATCATGTATAAAGTAATACCAAGTCTCTACTGAGGTGAGTGTTTGAAGAATGGAAACATCAATGGTAAGGGCCTAATAAAGTCATGAAAAGTCATCACAGCAGTCATTCATTAGTAATTACTTTGGAAGAGTTGAGTGGATATACTAATCATAACCAGAAAGATATAAAGAACCTGTGTGTGCAGAGGCATGAAACAAATGAAACAAACAATAATGAAAATTATTTCAGCAAGTTACATAGCATTATAGCTTCTCTTGAGGCTCAAAAAATGACCCCAAAGTATGATGCTTTGGCTAATAGATGGCTTGGTAGTTAAGAAACTGTACTCCCGGGACCAGCAGTTAGCATAATGGCTATGTTGCTGGACTCCCATGTAGTTGACCATGGTTCACGACCTGGACCTGGTGACTTAAAACTCACGCCGGGTGCATGTGCGTGCGTGCCCAAGATCCCAAGAGGAAAATGGAGGAGAAGGGATTGTGGCGTGGCCATCCCCCCTGGGGGGTGATTTCTTACTTTCTACCTCTCTGACTCTCTCTGTCTGTCTGGAGAGCGCATTTGCCCTATAGCAAAAAATAAATAAATAAATAAAAATAAAAGAAACTGGACTCCTATATGACTGACCGTGGTTTAAGTCCTAGATCTGGCAGCTTGCCTTCTTACTTCCCCTCTCTTTCTTTCTCTGTCTCTCTCTAGTAGTGCACATGCACAATAGCAAATTAAAATAATAATAATAACAAATTAAATTAAATAATACTTTTTAAAAAGCATGGGGTTCAGCTGATAGCATAGCAGTCACTTTGCTGTACTCCTACATGACTGACCACGTTTCCTGTTTCAGATCAGGCAACTTGAAACTCACGTGGGGTGCATGTGCATGAGTGCCCAAGATCCCAAGAGGAGACTGAAGGAGAAGGGATTATGGCATGACCGTCCCCCTGGGGGCTGATTTCTCACTCTCCCTCTCACTGTCTCTCTATGCAGCAAGTACATGTGCCCTAAGGCAAAAACCTCTCCCAAAAAAAGAAAAGTGTGGTACTTTGGTATATACAAAGTACTTTGAACTAAAGGACACTGGAAGGCCTCAAAAACAGTCTCAGAAACAGACTCCAAACCAAGGTTTCTCCCACTTTCTCATGCCCTCTTGCTTCCTTCCTCTCATTTTCCCCTGAAGAGAGTTATAGCATCCAGAATTCTTCCTTAAGGCAGGTTATAGAAGCTAGAACTCCTTTGTTCCAAAGCCAGTCATAAAACTAGAATTATTACTCTAACCCTCTCCTGACTAAATATCTAGGAGCTAGCCATAGAGAAATTCCATGACTTTGTCCTATAGTAGGTCACAAGACCCTCATTCTGGAGGAGTCCTGCCCCTTTCTCAAGTAGAAGGAGGGCTACACAGAGAGGCCATGAGAATTCAAATAGGCCTTGCTGGAGTTTCCCACTCAGTCTGTTACTAGTACATCGTTCACTTTTTATCCAAGAACATTTCTACAGAGCTGTCCACTCTACACCCAATCAAAAATAGACAGTTTTCCAGTGGGTATTTGGGCTTTTATTTCTGAAGACTCCTGTATCATTTAAAACTCAAATTAAATACATTCATTATGCTTTTCTCTTTGCTACAAGAGTTTTGGCTTTGACCCTTCTGATGGCTGAGGAAAAGTATCACACTTTTCCTCCACTATAATGCCATACACACGTGTGCACACAAACACACACACACACACACACACATAGTGTACTCTAGTTTTATGGGTTGGAAGTCATTCAGATTCTCAGATTAGAAAATAATGACCTCTGTAAGTGGGAGTCTCAGATTTTGGTCAGGGCAGGGATAATCATCTCTTTATCATCATCTATTATATATTAGTCCCAAAATGATAAAGAAAAAAAATCAAACATCAACATGTTGAGTAGATAAAGATTCGCAAGGGACAATAATTCTAGAGTAAGTGAATCACTGGGAATGAAAAAAAGAGGTTTAAAATTTGGTTTACTGAAGAGCAATAGTCAGGAAATGGAACAATAGAGACAAATTTCAGGAGAGCCATCAAGATAATATAGTTATGGGACCAGCAGTTAGTGTAATGGCTATATTGCTGAACTCCCATTTAGTCGATCACGGTTCACGTCCTGGACCCAGTGACTTAAAACTCACGCCGGGCACGTGTGCGTGCATGCCCAAGATCCCAGAGGAGAATGGAGGAGAAGGGATTGCGACATGGCCATCCCCCCTGGGGGGTGATTTCTCGCTTTCTGTCTCTCTATCTCTCTCTGTCTGTCTGGTGAGCGCACGCGCCCTATAGCAAAAACCTCTCCAAAAAAAAAAAAAGATAATATAGTTATAAAGGCTTCAACTTATGAATATTTAACAAGGAAGCATACTGTAGGAAGAAAAAATCCCAAGAAATTTGATAACAAATACAGTTTACAGGGCACGTTAAATATAATCTTGACATACCTAACATCATATTGAACTGCAAATACTCATCAATGTAAAGCAGAGAGGATTAGAAGATATAATAAAATAATACTATATCTTTTAGAAGAAAACCTGACTAAGCAAACGATAGTTCCATAGAACTCTACCCTTGGCTAGTAGCAAAGGCCTTGGGAGAATAGTTACTGTTGAAGTTCGAATTTGAAATGAAAAATGTCACTGAAGCAGCAGGGCCACTTTACAACAGAAGATAATTAATAGATGAGATTTCAAACAGCCCCTAAAAATGCATGCCAATCATCTGTTCAAGCAATATATATTTCACAGTACTTCATAGCAATGAAAAATTATGCCTATTTTGCCTTCACAAAGAAAGTGGTCATATACACTATTACTAGATTAGCACAAGGTCATAGACACAGTCTGGTAGTAACAATTTATATACACAGAATTTAAATCAAACTTCAAAGGAAAAGTTAGTAGCCGAATACATTATTGTTAATATCATGATCAAGACAGAAAAATAAGGAAGTAACTAAGAAAAAAAGAGCTAATAATTGTATGACTAAAAAATAAAGGATATAACCTATACAAATATAGGTAAAATTGCCCCAAAATTTAATTAAGTTCTTACAATCAAGCCTTATGGAGTTAACTTACAATGGCATAGACAGAGACTTTGGGAGATTTATTTAACTTCAGAGGTGTATCTATTCCAAGGAAAAATGAGGGCAGAACCTAGAAGACATCTCTAGGTATTAAAAACTTAATGTGTAAGGTGTATCTATTTTTTGGAGAGATTTTTTTATGTTCCCAAAAATTAAAGTGAAAACCCAGTATTTTTTCCATGCTATCTCCAAGGAGCCAAAGATTTTATTATTATTATTATTATTATTATTACTATTGTTATTATTACTTTATCTTTTGGAATGGCAATGGTGGGCAGCTACATTTTTCCCCCGTATGAGGGATCATCAAAATGTTTACATAAAAGGCATATTATGAAACAACTATGCATGAATGTAGAACTTTTTTGCCCCAAAATCAATTCATACTTTAATTCCATTTTTCATGAGCTTTTTGATTCTCTTTTTTGAAGAAAATTCAGTTTTCTCTGCTCGTTGCCTGTGTCATAACAGACCTTGTATCATTAAGACATTTGAGTAGGGATAAACTAGCTAGTACATAAGATTTATTCCATGTGGACGTATATGCGTGGCCCAAAATCCTGAGAGGAGAATGGAGGAGAAGGGATTGAGCATGGCCATTCCCCTAGAAGGTGATGGTATCTCACTTTCCTTCTCTCTCTTTATCTCTGTGGAGTACACATGCCCTATGGAGTGTAGACAAATTATAAATTAAAGGACAAAAGTTATATATGAATCCTGAGGAGGTGATAGGTGAACAACTCTGCACTAGTTGGACTACAGTGGGAAGACATAATTTATGTAAGAAAATATTCTGCATTATTTTCTAGGCTGGTCACAGCATGGAATAAGGAGAATTAATCTTGAAACCATTATTCTCTGCAGTAAGGTCACTGTATAGAAATATTTAGTTATTGTATCTAACTAGAAAGCTTATCACTTAAATTTTGCTGACCCCTACCATAATAGTCTTCTAATCCTTTATCTGTTTTAAGACTGAATATTTATGATACTTATTATAACTCTTCACATACTGAGTACGTAATAACAGAAACAAAACTTTCGCAAAGACAGGCATTGAAGATTTGTAAAATTTGTGATTTATGTTAGGAAGAAAATATTACTTTGTGAAAAAATGCGAATAGAAATATAAAATGTGAGGAAATATATTGAGTATAATATTCAGAAATAAATTTTAGCTATAGAAAGGCAAACCTTGGCCCAAATACACTTGTCACTAAGGGATATTTAGAAAACGACTTAGTACTTGCCTATATTTGACTCACCAGAACTAAAACTTTAACTTTTTAAATCATAAATAAAAAAACCCAGCTTAAGCTAGTGAGATGGCAGAAAAACAAACTCAGCAAGAAAATGGTAATTATATGGTACCCTTAAAAATAAGGGTAATCTCAGGGACAGTAGGTGGCATGGTGGTTAAGGATGCTGGACTCCCACATGGCCAACTGCAGTTCAAGTCCCAGACTTGGTGGCTTGCTTTCCCACTCTCTCTCTCTCTGTCCCTCTCTGGTCAAATTTAAATAAATAAATAAAGTTAAATAAAATCATTCTTTAAAAAATGGGCAATCTGAATTTGATTATTATTTAAACTAAAATTATCAAAATTAGGTATATGATCTATTTCAAAACCAAAAGTACACCAAATATTATGATACATCCTACCAGACCGCCACACCACACAAGACGTATAACAGCATTTTTTTATGAAGCACTGTTGTGATTTTTGCCCACAGTACATCTTTGGGTCCATGGAATACAGATAATGCAACTATTATCAAAATTATTTAGACAGTTTTCAGAGGCAAGAAAAATGTATCACTCCTAAATTATTAAAGTAACTCATTAAACCTCTAAATAGAAACTAGAGTTGGGATTGTGATGTGAAAGTGTTAGACAAGGAAATGTGAAAGAGACACCCTACAGATGCATTGTGAGGTTTGTGATTTGTTTATCAATTTTTAAATATTTCATTTTCTCTTCCTAATGAAATAAACTTCTGTTCAGAGTGTTTTTATTCTACCTTGACAAACTTTAAGTGTGCTTTTTTTTGAGATAAAGATTTTTGCTATAGGGTGTGTACACTCGCCAGAGAGACAGAGAGTGACAGAGAAAGTGAGAAATTATCCCACACACACATGGAGGATGGCCACACTGCAATCCCTTCTCCATTCTCCTCCTGGGATTTGGGGCACACACACACATTCGCCCAGTGTGTTTCAAGCCACCAGGTCTGGGACTCGAACCGTGGTCAGTTATGTGGGTGTCCAGTGCCTTCATCACTTTGTCACCTGCTGGCCTCAGTATGTTGTTCTTAAGAATTGTTGTAGGGGCCAACAAGTGATGTGGTGTTTAAAGTGTTGAATCCCACATAACTAACCATGATTTGAGTCCTAGACCCAGTGAGTTGAAAATCATGCCAGGAATATGTGTGTGCATGCCCAAACTCCTGAGAGGAGAATGGAGAAAGGATTGCTGTATGGCCAGCTCCTGGGGAGGGCAATTTCTTATTCTCTCTCTCTCTCTCTCTCGCACACATGTTCTATGTAAAAAAATAATAAAAGAAGAAAAAGAAATGTTATAAACATTCTTATGTAGAGCTTGGTTTCAGATGTGTTATTTATGAGAAAATTTTTAAAAAATAATAAAAATCATGTTTTTATCTTACAAGCAAAATATATGAAAAGATTTTTACTTTTGAAAGCAAGTTTGGAATTCCACTGATTACAATAAAGGTATATGCTTAGACTACTGGTTGCTGAAAGTGAATTTCAGCATTGAGGTCCAGACAGTCATGTGGTCATTGATCACCATTCACAGAACACCCTGCTTCTTTTATGAAAAATACCCAATAAAGTTTTCTTCTAACAGAGACAGCATGAGGATACTTCAATCTCTCTGTGCAGATCACAGGAAGAATATCTTGGTAACAGAGGTCACACTGCTTATACAGCAAGGACCAAGCAGTGATAGACTCTTTCTGATAAGTAGTGTGCCCTGGAAGCACTTGACTCTGCCCATGAGTTCAAACCATACTTATCTGGTTGAAGAAAAAGAAACACTGTATTATACACATAATGTGTGTGTGATTGGTCACTTTTCTTGGTGTTTTCTATAGTTGAGCATTCAAACTCTGAGAGTTGTATTATGAACTTTGAGTCAATACTAAGAACCCAGACATTCTTCTCCTAGTTATATACTGAATATAAATGCATACACATATTCACTGAAATGTAGGTTAATAGTATTTACCTATCTATCTATTGAAAATTTGCTAGACAGTACATGTACTTCCCAATGAAAGAGAGAGAGAATGGAAGCAAGAACCCCCTTTCCCCCATGGGAAATAGTCATGCTTCAATCCCACCTTCTCCATTTCTCTTTTTGGGATTTAGGGCACTCACACATATGTGCCTGGTGTGCTTTTCAAGCCTCTGAGGTCTAGAACTCAAACCACACAGTCTGTCATGTGAGATCCAGCTTCTCTAATCACCATACCACTACATTGTGAAATATTTCACACTATGGAATACTACAGGGCAATGCAAGTAAACAATCTGTTTTTTTGACTAAACTTCACAAACATAGTCATTGTATACAAGTGTATATAATGTATGATTTTCTTAATATAAACTTTAAAACAAGCAAAAGTTATTTATAACTTTTTATAATTTGTCAGTAAGAAGTACGTAATTTTATAATTTGTCAATAACAAGTCACAACGGCATTTATCATTGGGTTGTTGGTTAGTGACTGAAAGAGGGCATGAGTAGTTAGTTGGGCTTTGCTTCTTCTTCTTTTTTTAACCATTCCCTTCTCCTCCATTCTCCTCTCAGGATCTTGAGCACACATGCACATGCGCCGAGCATGAGTTTAAGCCACCAGGTCCAGGACTCGAACCACAGTGGACTACATGGGAGTCCAGTGACCTAGCCATATGCAAACTGCTGGTCCCTTTTTTTCTTTTTGAATTTTATTTTATTTTTCTTCTTATTATTATTTCTTTTAAACACTCAATTGCTATACATGACTTGGCTTGTAAAAATAATTTACCCAACATGAAATAAATCTCAGACCAGTCCAGTTTAGAATGTATACACAATATCATCAATAGGTAATAAACCATTTCTGTGTCCCATAAGAGGTTCTACTTCTTAATCTTTATGTGAGTTAAATGGGTCCCTACATTTTGTAAAAAAAATTATAGATTTGCTCAAATTAAGAATCACTGATAAATATGAGAAGACTTCAAAAAGTTTGTGAAATAATGAAATTAAAGTATAAATTTATTTTAGGGCAAAATTATTTTTAAATTCATACATAGTTTTCATTAATTCAGTTGTGCCTTTTGGTATTGTAGTTGACATTTAATGAAGAGAGTCATAGTTTTATATATATATATATATATATATATATATATATATATATATACACACACACACACACACACACATACACACATATATATCACTTCTCATTTTGTTATCAATTAAATTTATAATATATAGCATAATTATATAGTTTACCTTTCTTTGTAATTTATCAATAACAAAAAAATCAGTGAAAAATCAAGTGACTTTTATATGTTAATGTTTATTTCATCTATTCATTTGTTTATTATCACACGACAAAATCTATTAGGGAAATGTCTGTGTCTTTAATAGAATTGGTGTCTAGTAAACTCCCTTGCAAATCATAAATATTCAAAAGTATCTGTTAACTTCTAGCATGATATAGCACTTATTATTTGCTGTGAGAAGATTAATCAAAGATAATCTCATGATGTCTAACAGTTAGATGAGCATTGAAGAGCAGGGATAAAAGCCTAATTTGGGGGATTAAAAACTGGTTTTATACAGAAAATAATATTGGAGCTAGATATTGTGTAATTAGTATCAGCACTGAATTTCATTTTTCAATAATCATGTGAAAATTAAATTGCCACTTAATATCTCAGGATTTATATTTTCTTATCAGAGGCTTAGTCTACTTTAGAATTCCTCTAATAAAAGTGAAATAAGCCATATTCTTCAAAAGAAAGCAGACCAGAAATTATACACTTAAAAGCCAAGTAGCTATTTTCTTTTTTTTAAAATATTTACATTTAATCATTGTATATCTTTACAGTGTACAGCATGGTTTTACTCAGCATGTTTCTGGTAACTAATTTCTTTGAGGTTAAGCTTTGTTGACATTCACATTTCACTTCCAATACATAAAAATATAATGTTTTGACCATTAAGCATGTTTATATTTTTGTCTTAGAGTTCCCAGCATTTTCTTTCTATTCTATTTATCTTATCATTCTTTAGCATAATCATTTAATCCTTATAAGCTACTGAAAACCTGTTTTCTTCATCTATTCCAGAATGAGGATAGTATCTTCTAATTCAGTTCTATTGCTCTATTCTCTTCTGAAGTTCAAATTATATCTAAAGAAAACATGGTTTATTCAGTTATGTTTTATAAAATAATACTGAAAATGTATTCTCCTTAATTTTACCCCATAACTTTTAACTTTCACTTTTCAGTCCATCTACACTGGTGCACGTGCTAGGGCACTGTTGTACAAGGTTGGGCCACGTGGAAGGCCTGCCTTTGCATTCCGGAACAATCTGAATAGGCAGGGCATGGTGGTGGGTGCATGTAATCCTTGCTGAGAGGCCAGAGCAGAGGATTGCAAATGGACAGACCTCATCAAAAATACCCATCTCTTAATCTACTTCTCTTTTCTCCCCTTTCTGTCTCTGTCTTAAACAAAACTCACTTTTCAATGGTATTAAATTTTTCTACCTATAAACCTGTTCATTTTCTGGTGTTAGTGTAAATAAAGATACACAAGAAGAAACAAGTCTAAGAGCTCACCTTTTATATTCTGGTTAAGTCTTTCTCTTCTGTTCTCATCTGAATTTCAATATTTCCTCTGTGGAAACCCCATATTTGCTGTTACATACAACTTTGAAAGCATCATATGTATGTGTATCCTAATTTTTCTGAAATAAAGCAAGCTAATAATAAAGAATAGGCATATAGATAGATGGGAGAAGACATATCTGGAAATTAAAATGATATTTTTTTACTTCCATTATTCTATATGTCTAATTAATACATCCAAATGCCACTAATTTACTATTGTGCTAGGTTTGAAGAGAAAACTCATTTAAACACTGTACCCAATTCATTACATGTGCCATTCCAGACAGGTTCTATCGCATCAGTCCAGGGGATTTAAACTACTTGTCTGTTTTATTGGCCAGAGCTGTTCTTACCCACTTACACCACTCCTGGAGTTCTGGATCTCCTTTGTGCTGGCTTTTTCTCCTAATACTGATAATTTTCTTCACTTCACTTAATGGCATGAGATGGTTCCCACTTACCTCACTCACACGTTCTGCAGCTCCAGCAACCAGATCTGTTCCCACTAGGCTCACAAGCTTATAGTCTCTTTGGCAGTTACATGGTATGATGAATAACACAACAGAAGTGTGGGGTTGAGGGTAATAAAAGTTTGTTGGGTAGAATTGACCATGAGGATATAGAAAAGTGCTCTCCTATAAAGTGTTGATCTTTTCTTTCACGGACCACTAGTAAGAAAGAATGGTTCCATGTAACCGCTACATCTCACATATTGACCAGCTATGGAAAATCCATGGGAGAACTAGGAAAACACTTCACTAAACTTGTTTTCCTCCATCTCTTCACTTTCCCATTTCTCTCACTCGAGATTGAAGACTCATGCACTAACCATGTCTTATATGCGCTTTTAAGCTTTAGCTTCAGGCTCTATTTTTAGTTTTGATAGATTTCACAAGAGTATGGATTTGCCAAATTATCTCTGACCTCTACATTAAGATTTGTGCATTTCATTGCATATACACTTTACCTAAATTTTTATAAATATTAAACTTTAGTTGATAAAACACATGCTTAACTATTTGAAGGTAAGGGCATAAACATCTGCAATTTAACTTAAAATGAATAAAAACAGGCTGTATTGCTTTATAATTACAACAATAGAAGGATGGAAAGATGTGTAATACATACAAAGAAAATTTTACTGTAAAATTTAAATAGGGGATGTTTGAATGTTCATTTCAAAGGTCTTAAAATTGCTTAAAATACTTTAAAATATTTTATATTCGAGTCCCAGACCTGGTGGTTTGCTTTCTCACTTTCTCTCTCTCTCTCTCTCTCTCTCTCTCTCTCTGGTCAAATTAAAATAAGTGAATAAATAAATAAATAGATAACTAAATAAATAATTCAAATAAAATAAAATAAAATATTGAAAAAATAGAAGGAAGAATGTTTGCCTCCTCTTGACATGCACTGAAAATTCTGAACATCTCTATTTGGCATAATTATATCTCTGTTTTAAGGATTTTTTTCTTTCTTTATGTGCATGCCTCTCCCATTTTATTGGTACATCTTTGGTAGAGACCATTGCATATGAGATGCACATAAACATCTTTGTCAATGAATATGATGCAATCTATATTGTACTAATAAAACTGCAATAATGTAAGTATGTTTCATACGACATGATACTGCAATTTCATGAATGATTGTAGCTTGACTATATCATATACTCATATATTTATAGAAGTAAACCTTTAAATAGAACTTTGTGAACAAAATACTTGACTCAGGTATTAGTATTACACACCAAATTTTAGCACAGAAGATGGTTGCTTGAAGAAATTAGGGACAATAGACAGATTATTGTGTCATATTATATAACAAAACATTAGCATACATGCTAATGTTGCATTTGATCAGTCTTGGGGCTGATTTGACAGTTCTGCAAGCTGAACCCTTTTACATGGATTTACATTGATAATTATAATTAATTCAAATACAGAAGTAAAGTGATTTCAATTTTACAAAGCTAATCTACTTCTGGCAAAATATGACAAAATAAACTATGATTTATTAACAGAAATGATTCCAATTGTTATAACTCAGTGACAATACTATAGAGAATGTGTTGATATATGTTCCCATTTTCTCTGGTAAGAAATAGCTTCCACTGACAAACGGAAATGATTTGGATATCTTTTCCTCCATAGATCAAGCTCTGACTTTCAAAGTATTCTATCAACATTTGATAAGTATTACAAAACAGGTATTATTTTATATTTATAACATTGGGATCTTATTCTTATGAGTTTATGTAATTTCTCAAAAGCTAGCATTCTTTGCACTGAAAAAATAATTAACATCACCCACATGTAACTCCATCAGCTATTACACTATTAGACTATTCTGTAGCCATTTTTTTTTTCTAAAATTTTTGAGCAGATGATTGGAGATTAAAATCAGGCATAATGGGAATAATACTTTTAATATTAAAACTATAACAGGTTCCTACACTCTATGGCAGAAATGAAAGACTGGAAGATGTAAAGGCATGGAGAACACTTGCAGATGTGGAGACAGTGTGGGAGGTGAGGGGGTGGAGGGGGAGAGGAAGGGAATCAATACGAAAAAGTAAAAAGCAAAGCATTTAAGGGACACATAAATGGAAAATCATCTGTTAATGATGATGTGCATAATAATATCTTTAACTGGACTAATATACAGTGTATTCATGCTAGGAAAATTCATTTTGCAAGCTGTAATGATATTATCAGTGATGGTGCAGAAAAATTAAAAAAAATATATTTGCTAGTTTCCTGCTTTTGAAATCACTACATACTATGAATCAGAAATGAAAGTATATTCTTCTGGTTAAAACCATATTCTCTTTTACAAGCAGTTTTGTGAGTTTTATGAGAGTAGCTAAAATGGAGAAGTATGCTGATTCCCAAATATGAACTATTTTAAAAGTATAAATGATGTATTTAATATGTGTAATTGCTAATTTATATTTCTTCCTAAAATCGGTTATTAAACAATCAGGCAGATATAAAATGTAATTGATGTCTTTTAGAATTATTTTTAAACAATTTTTAGAGTATGGTAATAGTTATAGATCAACATGTAAGCAATTACAAGATTTATGAATCTACTGACTATTCTTTAGCATCAACTCATTTACATGTTGATGAAGCTTCCTAATGTTTTGGAACAATCAAACTGACAATTATATTACTAAAAGGAAACTTGCTTATTGCTAAGCAGACATTTTAGTGTCATTAATTCTTAATCACTTGTAGTGTCAACTCAATATTTTTAGTTACTAAAACATAGCTGAATATATTACGTTATTTTAGGTAATATATAGAAATGATTGCTCTCTCCATGGATTAATTTCTGAAATACTGCCATCTTGTGGCATTCTTCTCAGATCATCCAAGAGGCATTCATTACACAGAGTTTTGGTGAAAACAAAAATGATTTGGGTTATTAAGTTCTAGGTCTTTTTTTTGTATTCACTGTTCCAAGTGAATACCATGGAAAAGCAAATAGTGAGAATAATTTTTATCTTAACAATTAAGAAATAAATCCATAGTATCCAGCTAGATGAGGGTTCTAATGCCATATATCGGAAGAAGGAGGGGTAGCTTCTTTTTTGCCTACGTATTTTTAATAGGAAACAATTCAAGGAGAAATTCCATCTAGGGAGAAACCTTCTGTTTTGTCTTAGTACAATTTATTTTGGTACAAGAGCTTCTTATTAAGTTTTTTTTTTTTTTTTTTTTTTTTTTTTTTTTTTTTCTTTGAGAGGTTTTTGCTACAGGGCGCGTGCGCTCGCCAGACAGACAGAGACAGACAGAGAGACAGAAAGCGAGAAATCACCTCCCAGGGGGGATGGCCACGCCGCAATCCTTCCTCCTCCATTCTCCTCTCGGGATCTTGGGCACGCACACGTGCCTGGCGTGAGTTTAAGCCACCGGGTCCGGGACTCGAACCGCAGCCAACTACGTGAGAGTCCAGTGACATAGCCATTACACTAACTGCTGATCCCCCTACTAAGTATTTTTAATATAACATATACACAGTACTGGGAAAACAAATGTGGGACAGCGGCTACTTCCTTTTGGCTGTTGAGGGAGCCAGCTTCATTTGCATTATGATTTGGGTTATCAAGCTCCAGAGATTATAGACTCTTATTTTGACACTGTTATAAGGCGTGATGCTCCTGAGTCATCAAAACTGGCATTACTCTTCTCAACCTCAGAATACATACATATAGCTACTATGGGGAAACATTTTCTAACATTTAGTCTATTTCATTTTATCACCAAAAGATTATTTGGCATATCTTGTTTATTTATTTGCTTGTCTCCAAATTAAGCTCAACTGTTTCCAATTTTTAAAAAGGCAAAGTTAAATGTTTACCATTGCTGAAGATGGATTACGTCTATTTGACATGATTTGAAGATCGTTTCAAAAAACTTTCACAAATTATTGGCCAAACTGAAATCTCTATAAGCTATGACATGCTGATTCAAATAATCAATCATGTTACTTTATGGTTTGGTCCATAAGGCATTATTTGTTCCTTGAACAGTAAATAAGGATGTTGAAGGCATTATGAGAATTTACCCTAGTGAGAGAGTAGCTTCATCTTTTGAACTAAGAGGTGGCCCAGATCAGTAATAGCGCACTGAGCACATTTGATAGATTGTGGACATAAGAACAATCTCTGTAAACACTTTTAAGATCGGCCTAGACTTCCTCTGGTAACTGAAGCAGAAAGTAGCATTTTCAAAGGGATGCCAGAGTAAAATGCCCTACAGCTTTGAGTATTGAAGCAGTTTTCACACAATAAAAGGCAAACTCCTTATGAGGCGACTTTGCCCTTGGTCTCAAGACACTCTTTTATTTTCTACAGCGGAAATTAATGTGAGTACTATCAATGAACTCAACCTTGTAATAAGCTTTGCTTATATATTTGCCAAATGTTTTGTGTTTCTCTGCATCTCAGTCCAAAAAATTCCAGTGCTTTTTACTTTTCACCGTGAAACTTTAACTACAGGGAAGCCTCCAAATTTTCTTTCAGGATTGAACTCCTGACCTTGTGACATAATCAAGAATATGACTGTGCTTCCTCTTCATGTCTTTGAATAATAAATTTCAAAGTGATGAATTTCGATGGGTGGAAAAGGCAGCATGTTTTTGAATAAGTACAAATGCTGACATAGCAAGTCTAAAATAATCTATGTTCGTCTGAGCACTATACCCTTTATAACTGTTCATTATTGTTACTATTTTGGTTCAAAATAACATTTAAATATGATCCATATTGTGAAAGAAAAAATAATTTTTATGGATTGAATCCAAGCACAATTATAAGTAAAAATGATTAGAGCACTGAACTCATAGACCTATGGTTAGACATTACTCAGAAGAAGCTCGGTAGCACATGCACAAGCAGGGTTCGAGTCTCAGCCCCAGTGACCAAAAACATTCTCAGCACACACATTCTGACAAGATGGAAAATTGGAAGGAAAAAGGATTGTAGTGTGACCAGGCCTCAACGTGGGGTACTCTCTGTCTCTTTTTCTCCCTCCCTCCTGTTTGTATGAGTGTGCTCTCTGACATTAAAACAGAACAAGTATCTACAAATATGTCACCTGAAAAAAACTAATTATTTTTCAAATAGAAAATGTATATATGACATTGAATACATACACAGAAACATACTTTACTATGTTATAATGTTATATAGTACAAAAATACACTGTAAATAAAAACTCTACATTATTTTAATTATTTTAGAAAGAGAGATTTTTGCTATAATGTGCATGTACTCACAAGAGAGACAGAGAGACAGAAAGCAAGGAATCACCCCCCCAGGGGTGATGGCCAAACAGCAATCTCTTCTCTTTTATTTTCCTCCTGGGATTTTGAGCATGCACACACACATGCCTTCTGTGAGTTTTACACCTCTGAGTCTGGGACTCAAACCAGTATGTGGGAGTACAGTGCCTTAAGCATTATGTCACTTGTTAACCCCAATTCTGCATTATTTACATTTATAAAAATATTATAGGGTGAGTTAATACCCAACATTCCTAGTAAGCAAGACAACTTAAAACTTAAGTTGCTTAACTCTCAATTTTTTTTTTTTTTGAGAGGTTTTCGCTATAGGGCGCGTGCGCTTGCCAGACAGACAGAGAGAGACATAGAGACAGAAAGCGAGAAATCACCCCCCAGGGCCGATGGCCACACCGCAATCCCTTCTCCTCTCAGGATCTTGGGCACGCACGCACACGCGCCTGGCATGAGTTTTAAGCCACTGGGTCCAGGACGCGAACCGCCATCGACTACGTGGGAGTCCAGCGACATAGCCATTACACTAACTGCTGGTTCCCTCAATTTTTGAATTATGTAGATATAAAATTATACATATTGGGGCCAGCAGGTAGTATAGTGGTTAAGGCACTGGATCCTCACATGACTGACTGTGATTCGACTTCTGGACCTTTTGGCTTCAGGATCACTCCTGGTGCATGTGTGGGGATACCCGGCATCCAGAGGGGAAAATGGAGGAGAAGCGACTGTGGCATGGCCATCCCCCCCTTGGGATGATTTCTCACTTTTCCACTCTCTGTCTCCCTCTTGCCAGCACATGCACCCTATGGAAAAAAACCTTATATATATTTATATATATGTATACACACACATATATATATATCTGACTATCTGACTATATTTTATAGATGTGTGTATATATACATATATATACACATATATATGTATGTGTGTGTATACACACATATATGTATTTACTATGTAGAGATTTGTGCATATACGTTGCCATACTTAAAATATATAGTATCATATGTGTGTGTGTGTGTGTATGCACACACATCAATAAGTACATTTCATTGAAGAGAAACTGTACTGAACATGAGTCCATACAAATCATATGTATTGGGGACCAGCAGACAGTATAATGGTTATGTTGTTGGCCTCCATGTAGTCTAACTTGGTTCAAGTCTTGGACCCAGTGGCTGAAAACTCATGCCAGGCATGTGCACATGTGTGCCCAAAATCCCAAGAGGAGAATGGAAGAGGAGGAATTGCAGTGTGGCCATTTCCACTAGGGGGGTGATTTCTCGCTTTTTGTCTCTCTGTCTCTCTGGTCACACACCCTATAGCAAAATCTCTCTCTCTTTAAAAAAATTGTATGCATTTAACTGAAGACTAAGTAAAAACACAGTTGTGCTCTTAAATTATTAGATTGTATTTCTTATTCTTTCAGACAAAATGGAAAAGCTTTGCTAAATTCTATTATTTTCACTTGTTATTATTTTTAGTTTGCTTTTCATTAACCCAATAGTATGATGAGGAATTATCTTCATTTGGAATAAGTATAAATATGACCTGAAACTGTTCATTCAGTCATAATCATATAGATGTGAAGTTATTATTTGTAAATAAATCACCATAAATATTAATAGCTTATTAGCTCTAAATAATCATAACTAATCAAACAGAAATTAAATGATTTAAGGTTATATAGTTATAAAGAACATATCCATACAACAAACATGGATTTTTTTTGTCCTTGTCATTTAATACTGGGGAGAACACTTGAAGTCTTAGAGTTAAAATTCGAGACTAGAAGAACCTCTCATTGAAATACTCTGTATACAGTAGCTTTGCTGAAATAACATGTTGTAAAATATTTCAAAATTAATATTTACTCCTTGCAAATAGAAATTTGAGAAGCATAAGAATTTTTGAAATTTAAGACCTTTAATAGGACTTAACCAAGTAGAGTTAACTCCTGTGTTCTATCCCATCTTCAAGTTTTCAGTGTTCAGGTCTACAGCAACTTCTTGGGCAGGGTTGGGAGCATGTGAATTACAGCTACCTCAGACTATCTCATGGCACATAAGAAGACCACGCATGTTAAGGGACCAATAAGTAATGACTGAACTGAAGTTTCACACAGTTTAGAAAGCATAAAGAGTGGGAATGAAACATGGGACTTCAATTTTATATACATATTTTCATTATTATCATGGCTAAAGCAGTTTCTTTTTTTTTTTTTTTTTGAGAGGTTTTTGCTATAAGGCGCGTTCGCTCGCCAGACAGAGAGAGACAGAGAGACAGAAAGTGAGAAATCACCCCCCAGGGGGGATGGTCACGCCGCAATCCCTTCTCCTCCATTCTCCTCTCGGGATCTTGGGCACGCACGCACACGCGCCCAGCATGAGTTTTAAGCCACCGGGTCCGGGACGCAAACCGCGGTCGACTACGTGGGAGTCCAACAACATAGCCATTACGCTAACTGCTGGTCCCCAGTTTTGTTTTTTTTTAAGAGAGATTTTTGCTATAGTGTGTGTTTGCTTGCCAGAGAGACAGAGAGAGACAGAGAGATAGAAGGCGAGAAATCACTCCTCAGGGGGGATGGCCACGCCGCAATCCCTTCTCCTCCATTCTCCTCTCAGGATCTTGGGCACGCACGCACATGTGCCTGGTGTGAGTTTTAAGCCACCGGGTCCAGGCCACAAACCGTGGTTGACTACATGGGAGTCCAACTGCATAGCCATTACACTAACTGCTGGTCCCCGTACTACTTACTTTTCATATCCCCAAACTTATCTCTTTGTTATTAGACTGTTGATGAATGTAACTTTTGATCAATCAATTATATTTGTCCCTCTCTTTGTTGAAAGAGTGAGTCTGTCTTTCTCTGTTGAGGAATTTCCGGATATTAGCCCCTATGTGTTTTTATCCTTTCCCATTATCCTGAACTATAGGTAAAACATTTTCAAATTTTGCATTTTTCTTTGGGTATAAACCTTTCACATGGTTTATTTTTAGAAACTTGTGTCTTTTTTTATCTAACTGAATATATGTTATGTTGTTTAAAATCAATTTCATCTAATATATTAGTTGGCATGTGCTATTCATGTTGTGTACATTTAACATTATTAATGAAAAATTTCACATTTTTTTGTTTTTCCACAAGAAAGACGTCTTTACATAATATGATAAATGGTATTCAATTACACTTATAGCTATTAATATGATTCAAAATGCTAGTATAAATGGTATTTGTTGTATAGTATAGTCATATTGAACAAAATGCAAACTCACTCATTCAGGAATCTCTAACAATTGCCAGTAAATTATCTGTTGATGACTATATATATGATCATTTCTCTGACTGGAATAACAGGATATTCACGCTAGGAAAATTCATTTTCAATGTTGTAATGACAGATAGTGACTGAATGTAAAAAATAAAAACCAACAAAATAAGAAGAAAACAATATGTTAAGAGACTAACCAGTGGCATGGCAGTTAGGGTGTTGTACTCCCACATGGCTGACCACAGTTTGTGTCTCAGACTCGACAACTTAAAACACATAGGGTGCATGTGCATGTGTGCCTGAAATCCCAAGAGGAGACTGGAGGAGAAGGGATAGTAGCAGGGCCATTCCTCCTGGAGAATGATTTCTCATTTTCCCTCTCTCTGTTTCTCTCAGGAAAGCACACATTCCCTTAAAAAAAAAATGGAATAAGAATGCCTAAGTGAATGAAGAGTGAATGAAGACATGTGCTCTTACCAGAGAAAGAAATAAAGTGTCCCTGATGGGGTGTGGTTGTACTACAATCTTTTTACACCCATGTCTCTATTAGGATTTGGGACACACATGCACACACAGCCAGCATGTTTCTCAAGTTGCAGGGCCAGGATTTGAACTTGGCCTGCCCTCTGGAATCCAGCTCTGTATGCACAACACCAAGTAGACTTTTAGTTATACTGAGCATAATCATGTATTTCTATGTTCCCACCTAATTTAAATATTATTTCCCCCCTTCAATGATTTTTTATTAGCTTGGGTGATAGTCTAGAATTTGCTAATATTACAATAAATCTGTAAATTAATTTATGTGACAAAATATGACATGTCTTTACTTTCATCTTATCAGCAAGAATGATTTATGTGACTTTGTTTGGCTTTTTGTACATATATGTGTGTCTGTGTTTTGTGTGTCTATATTTATTGGGTATTTGGATGAGTTAAAATTGTTTACCAACATTAGTAATGTAAAGAGGTTCTATGAAATAAAAATAAAGGAAATGGAAAAATTTTAAACAGAGCCCGAAATTGGGACCAGCAGGTGGCGTAGTGGTTAAGGGGCTGGACACTCCCACAAGGCCGACCAGGGTTCAAGTCCTGAATCTGGTGGCTTGCTTTCTCACTTCCTCTCTCAGTCTCACCCTCTGTCTCTCTCTGGTCAAACTAAAAAATATATATAATAATAAATGAATGAATAAATAAAATAAAATAAATAATTATTAAAAAAAAAAAACAGAGCCCTAAATCAATTGCAACTTACTTAAATTTTGGACCATTCTCAAAATAATCTGAATCAAATTAAAAGCAAAACTATGTTGGAATATTCACTTTACAGACTAAATAATGTGATTGAATGTATAAAAGAACTTGAAATAAAATTCTGAAAATTTAAAAAATTAAAAAAAGCAAAATTATAGAAATAATTAAATCAGATGAAAACACCAAGAGGTGATTAGAAATACAAATGAGCTTGATATGATCAAATACTTACAGTTTGAAATTATTCAGTGCTTTTAAATAATAAATTATATAAATTATTTTGGGGAAAATGGAGTTAATAATGTCAAAGTCTAACCTGAGAAATTATTCTAAAATAAATAGGCAAAGATGAATAAGAAAAGGTGATAATAGCATATTGAATACAAGTGGTTAACTAGTGTGACAAACAATTTAAGTTTTAACAGAATAAACATCACTTTTTGTTCCTGCAAGCAAACATCCTTGAATATCCATTTCTTGTCTCTTCTTGATGTTTTGGGCTTATTCAACAACTGTCTACTCATAGTCTCTAATAAGAACAATATCCCTCTAGTAATTAAGACTACTTTGTAATTAAGATGAGTTTACTGAAGTCTGGACCATCACTTCAATCACATATCCATCGTAACGTTCTGTCCCTCATTTTATCTGAGAATCTATTTGTGGCCAAATATACCAGCACAGAGAAAGGAGACTAGATTTTTTCTTTTAGTCAATTTTTTCAACCTTCTTTTCCTGGCCTTCCATTATTTTACTCTTCTTCATCTGCTAAGGAAAAAGCAAAATGAAAACAGATTAAAGGCTGAATCCTTCTTCTTCTTTTTTTTATTTTTATTATTTTTTTTTTTTGTATGTGTTCCGATTTCAGATCTCCCATGGAACACTGCTGTGTTTTTCTTTGGAGGAAGGGTTCCTGACCCTAGTGAGGGTTCAGGTGCAGTGAGGGCTGGGCAGCTCTAGCAAGGTCCTGAGGCTTCCTCTGTGTTTGCAGACATTCCCCATCATACGCTTTGTCATCTGGGCTCTGCTTCCTGTAAGATTAACAGGACTATTGGATTCTCATTGGAGCACAAACCCTATTGCTGTGTGATTGTTTCATTGTATATTGCAATGTAGTAGTGGTGGAAATGGGGTGCACAGCGGGTGTGGTGTGCTTGGGTTATCCTGGAACCAGCCCTCCCAACCCCTTATCCCTCCATCCATGGAGGGATTGTCTACCATGAGGCCAGTGCCCGGTTTCAGGAAGGTTGGGGATTGAGAATCTGAAGGAGCTTCTGTATGGAAGAGATACAGAAAATGCCATCGCTAGCGATTGCTTATGAACCACAATCTCCAACTCTTACTCTCTAAAGTCTCTATCTCAGGCTGGCTGTGAGCGTCGCTTTGCCTGGTGACCAGCATTTTGGAAAGAGCCATGGTAAAAGAGCTCAAGCTCACCTACTTTCTGTTACAGCTGCACAGTCCATGGTATAGTTTTATACCTTTGCCATCCAAAAGGAAGGGCAAGCAGCTCCATCTCCTCCCCATCCCCTACAGAAAGGTTTTCAAGAAGCTCAACGAAAATGTGTATTATGCAAAAACTATGCATGCATTTCAAAATTTTTGCACAACAATAAACTCAGACTTTGATTCAATTGTCCCACAGTCTTTTTGAAGTGTCCCGTATATTGTGCAATCTCACAAATGTACTCACTATGCTTAGTTCTGGTGGTAGTCTGGCAATGGCCTTATGAGTCAGTGAGATATCCACTTTTGTGGATATCTTTAAAATCCATGAACAATTTTTATGGGCTCCAAATGTCTTAGCTTGGGATGGAAACACTCATTCTTTCATTCAAAGGGAGGACATGGAGAGGAAAGGAAAATGAAAAAGAGAGAGAAAAAAAAAAAAGATTCAATTTTTAACTAATATGAGCACTTCAGTATCTGAAGTTGAATCTAATTATTGAGCAAAAATGTTTTGAGATCTTATGAATCCTTAGTACTTACTGTCTAAGACAGTATTTTGCTCTCTATTTCAGTACCTCACATTTATACATTTCCCAACTTGTAAAGAACAGCCACACCATGGTTTCATGTAAGCTTCATGAGAAAATAAATGCATTTCACAATTTGTTTCATACTGCATGCAGACCCTGAAAAGCTATACTGAGTGCTATAGAGATGTATCACAGTTCACTGTGAATAAGAAATGATAAAATAACAAACAAAAATTAATTATAAACAACAGCAACAAAAAGTATGGGGAAAATATTTTTTAATTACCATTTTACAAGAGATTAAAATGAGGAGCAGAGAAGCTTGCTATGACTAGAAAGCTAATAAGTCATAAAGCAGATCTTCAATTATATCTACTGTCCTTTCCAGTTCCCCTTCAGCTCAGAGTAATCATAAAAGTGATTCATAAAAATATAAAGTAATTAGTGATTTTGTTTGGTTATGAATGTTGAACTTCATAATGCTAAAATGGGTATACTAACATTTATGCAAAAGGATAATACATAATTTTAAAGCAAAAGAAGAAAAACAATAATATATACCCATGGTTGATATATAAATGCTTGAGATAATCTCTTATACTATGCAAATAAAGTTTCATTGATCCAATTATATATATATATGCCTGTGATCAAGAAGTTTCAAGCAAGTGATTAATTCTCTGCTTTGCTTGCTATGTTTGTAAGTGTGTGTGTGTGTGTGTGTGTGTGTATAGACAGATAATTATTTTGTTAATATTTTGAAATCAAATGTTAAATCACATCAAAAACTGTATCTAAATATAGTTTTAAAATTTATTCTTTCTTCAGACAATGAATATTTAAAAAACTAATATTAAAAAATGAATCCAGAGGTTGGCAGGTGGCATGGAGGTTTAGATTCTAGATCCCATAAGGCCTACTGTGTGGTTTAAGTCTTGGATAAAGCGGTTTGAAAACACACTAGGCATGCATGCGTATGTGCCTAAAATGCCAAGAAGAGAATGGAGGAGAAAGGATTGTGGTATAGTCATCTACAGGGCTTGGTTTCTCACTTTTCCTTTCTCTTTCTCTGTCCCTCTGGCAAGCACATATACCCTATAGCAAAACTATTAAAAAAAAATTAATCCGTCGTTTAGAACTAGATCCTTGCTCTTGTGGTTATATAAGTCTCACCCTATTTAATTACATTTAATAGAATCACAGATGTATTTACTAAATAAATGTTACAAGTAGAAATTCTAATCTGTACTAAATCTTCAAATACAGTAAAATTTATTTAGGACAAAGCATAAGTTCAGTTTTATTTTACATGGTTTCTAAAGAACACCACCTAGAATATGTATTACAGTGTCATGTCTCTCTAGGTTTGTAGATATTTCTCAACATGAAGTGTTGTTTAACTGTTTGCACATAGCAAATTTGAGCAGGAGCTATGGAATCCATTAGTTACTGCATAAGTAAACCTTTGAAAGAAATATTTACATTGCAATAGAGAAAAAAAATCAAATATACTTGTTTGTTTTGCATTTATTTTTTCATGAGAGAGATCCCAAAAAGGTCCTCAGGCCACAATCCACTCCACCCCAACTCAGATGACCCATATTATGAGCCATTGGCTTGGATGAGTGCACCTGGGTATAGCAGTAGTAGATAATAATTAATAATTCTTGGTCTATTCTCTGGTAGGTTTCTAAATCAGTTGAAGAAATTGGCATCTCACTTTCCCCATTCTTAGCATTTACCATATTGCCAGATTTCCTTGTTGATAAAAAACAACTTTTGCTTTTAGAGAGCTGAGATCTAGTGATTTCAGGGATAAGAGCAATGAAGATGTTCTGCTGAGAAGTCATCCTGGTAGAGCCCTCTCTGTCCTTTTCTCTCTGTCCTTTCTCTCTGCCTTTTTCTATCTCTCTGTCCCTGTCTTTTCATTATTTTTAATTTTAATTTATTTTTTTAAATTTTAAGGTAAAGTCTTTTTTTGGCTCTGAAATCCTCCTTTGTCTTGGTAATTATCTCTTTCCTTTTTCCCCTCTCATCTAGGCAAACAGAAAGTGCAGGCCAGAAGAAGACTGAGTCCTCCATAAGAGCTGAGAAGTGTGCTGCGTGGTTTTCAATTTTTGTTCTTCAAAATTAACAAATAAATAGGGAACCAGCAGTTAGCACAATGGCTATGTCGCTGGACTCCTATGTCGTCGACTACGGTTTGCATCTCGGACCCAGTGGCTTGAAACTTATGCCGGGCACGTGTGCATGCATGCCCAAGATCCTGAGAGGAGAAGGGAGAAGGGATTGCGGCATGGCCATCCCTCCTGGGGGTGGTGATTTCTCGCTTTCTGTCTCTCTGTCTCTCTCTGTCTTTCTGGCAAACGCATGTACCCTATAGCAAAAACGTCTTTAGAAAATAAATAAATAAATAAATAAATAAATTCCAAACAAAGAAAAGTGGTTTTCTAAAAGCAATGGAATAAACTGAGAGGAGAAAAAAAAATGACGGTAAAATATATTATGTAGAATACGAAGTGCAATTAGTTTGAAATAAGAGTTGTAAAACAACTAAGGAAATGGCCAGCTTAATGGTAGGGATAAGTCCAGAATTAAATGTTATCTTCCAGAATTTTAAAGGAAAAATCGGACCACAACAGAAGATAAAGTAAATGAGCTTGAACTCGTGAAATAGAGCTTTATGACTTTTGACTAAAACATTACTGACCTTCTATGCTTTGTTTTCCAGTGTGAAGGAGCTTTGTCTTCTCTTGAGTTGTGGACAGCTCCAAGTACCTACTATTCACACAGAATCCTAACCTGTTTCCTGGCTTTAAGTATTAAGCAAAGTTCTCTTAACATTTTTTATTTTGATTTATTAAAGCTAAAACTGCCTTTCTTGAAATTAAAAAATGTATTTAAAAATACCTATTAAGTGACGACAATAAGCTATATAGCCTCAACTATGTGATATTTTACTGTATTTTCATTCTACCCTCAGAGTTTCATGCCTAAAGTCAACTTTTGTTCACAGATATGTATATATCAGCTGAACTTACTATTGAAAGTATTTAGATTAATTAATATTTTTGTGAATCAATGTTTGAAAGAATAAAAGAAAAGAAAGCAACTGCAGATACCAGAGACAGGGTGGAAGGAGGATGGGAAATGGCAAAGGGTGAGAAATGGGGGAAAAATAAATATATACAACAAACAAGAAATGGAAACTTATTTGTTGACGATAACGTGTATGAATGTATGATTAAGCCACTTTACAGTGTATTCTGGCTGGAAAATTGCATTTTGTAAGCTGTGGTGATGTTTAGTGAAAGTATGTAAAATAAAGAAGTTAATAAAAAAATAACAAAACTTTGCTTTTAATCTATAAACACATGATGCCTAAGGTTCAATCAGTAAAATAAGATTCTCAGAATTTATGATAGGGAAATGAGTGTTAGTAAAGCTGCTAACCATTAAAGAGAGAAATTCTTACACATTTTGTTTGTGCGTTCTCTGTGCATTTGGAGTGTGCATGCGTGAGATAGAAAATGAAGTAGAAGTGCTCAAAATGGAAAAAAAATAAACTTTACATGTTTCCAGCATTTCTAGAGAAGACACTTAAAACAAGCAAGTCATTTAAATTCCTTGGCTTTCTCACCCAGAATTCTGTATTTCTTCAAACCACTTCTTATTTAACTAAAGTCCCAAGGGCCAGAAGACTGCCAAAAAATACAGTATTTCTGGCTCACACAGACTAAGAATAATTCCCAAAATGACGAGTGTATTGCAAGTTGTTTATTGTAAACATGAAGATATCGAAACTCCACTCACTGTAAAACAAATCCAAGTCCACCCAGTACACTTGAAGGCAAGCTTCGCAATTTCAGTCATAGCAGTCAGCTGTTAAAATTGTGATGAGCATATCAGAAAGAGTCGATTCTGCTATTTTTGATTGGTCATCAACTGTGCCTATTCAACAGAGCCTTTTGTTCTGGTCGAAAGGTTAATCACTTGACTTTATTGAATATTCAAATAGGCATCATTGTTGTAAATCCTCTATGAAATGAAAGATAAATATAAATACACTCTGCCTTTAGAGAGTATTTATTCTACATAATAAGGGGAGAGCAAAATGTCATTGTGACTTCTACAAAGTCATTGGGATTGAATGTATTAATCATATATTTTGCAGGGCCTTGGCTTATGGCTGTTGACTGCAGAAGTAATGAGTGATGCTACAAGTAAATGACATATTTCCAGAAGAATATTGTAATATATTTTTCTCTGTGACTAAAGAGATTAATCACCAACAACACAACTAAACTTATATACCAAATCATTTTTCTCACTGTTTTATTTCTTTGTAAGTTATATATCTCTTGTTGCTAGAGGCAGGACATACAATTCACACCAGCTAGATCAATCACAGAATTCATTATCTTACTTCCCAAAGGAGTCTAGATGTAATAGTGGCTCATGTGGAACTAGTTCTTTGCTCAAACAATACTTGGGATCAGCTATCTTGATCTTTTAACATTTCTGATTGAATTTAATCTCAGATTCTACAAGATGGTTTCCATTTTGTATCCCCCAACATAGCCAGTAAAAACTTGAAAGTTTTATTTTTCTGTTCTGGAGGCTCTGACATAAGGCTTTACATTCATTTTGAATAGAGTAACTTAGGCCACATGTCTTTCTGCAGTTTCACTGGAGTAAGACTAAGCATCATTGCCCAGCTCTGCACTGATGGCCCAGCTCTGGAGCTCCTTTCCCCAAACCAAACGGACTGAAAGTGACAGGGTATGAGAAATAAATCACCAAATGAAAGTTGGATACTGTTATCATAAGGGAATGTGAATACTGAGTAGAAAAATGATATGAACAGCAATAAAAATAAGAATAAGGAATTGGGCCAGCCTGTAGCACAGCTTTTTGATTCTGCACAGACGAAAACAGATTCCACACGAACAAGCAGGGTTTGAGTCCCAATCCCCTTGGCTTGAAAAACACATCAGGCACACCTGTGCGTGCACACATTTTCATGTCCAGGATCCTTGTGGGGATGAAGAAATAAAGGAAAAAGTATTGTGGCTTAGCCAGATCATGTTGAGAGTATTCTCTCTCTCTCTCTCTCTCTCTCTCTCTCTCTCTCTCTCTCTCTCTCTCTCTCATGCACATCTGTACCTTCTACATAAAAAAAAACAAATAGAAAAACAAAAGATGGCTTAGAGTCCATAATTTTTGGCTGACCTTATTTATATATACCATTCTACATGTAAAATTTAGATTTTATTCCAAAAGTATTTATAATAATGTCTAATCATAACATCAAGCTTCAAATTCAGGATGTTCAGCCTAGATATATTTGAACTGTGGTTTGAATCCTGGTCCTGGCAGTTTAAAAACCATGCCAAGTACATGGTGAGTGTGTGCCAAAAATTCTGACAGGATGGAGAAATGTGGAAAAAGGATTGTGGTGTGACTATTCTCCATTGGGTGGTGCTTCCTCCCTCTCTTTTCTTCTCACTGTCTCATGAGTGCACATGTGACCTCTGGCAATAAAAACAAAAACAATAATGAATTCAGAATTCTTTCTTTCTCTTTCTGTTTTATTTAAATACAAAGTCTATGTGGAAGAGCTTGCTGACTTGTACTCCTTGGATCTAATTTTCTGTCTTGAAAGTTCCCACTCTAGTCAGTAGACTTCTGTGTTCTGCTTACCTTCAAGCCATAGTTTCCATTTGTACCCTGGCTCCTTCCTGTCCTCTCCATCTCGGGAAATTCAAAGTAATGACCTAATGGGGTGTTAGGGGCACAGGCTGCATCCATTCCACAAAGTCAGCAGAAAATTTGTGGGAAGAACTGCACAACATAAGTTCAGAAAAAAACAGTTTCTTTCATGTTTTAATCATATAATTTTTCCAGACTTGACTTTTAATGATGTTAGCTTGGTTCCCAGTATTGTTCTCTCTAACTCTATCAGTTTCCAGGTTTGTTGTGTTAAAGTAATTTGGATTACAAGACACAAGAAAGAGTGATCTCTTCTTGTATTATTTTAAAAGTTCTGGTCCTTTAAAGAAAACAGAATTAGAGGGAAGAATTCAGGTAATAATATTTTCTAATAGAAGTTTAAATCTAAAACTGTAAGAATGAAGAAATACAGAAATGAGGCAAAAGAAAACACTACATCTCCACACTTCTCCATGATATTCTTTTATGAACCGTTTCTTATTATTCAATAGGGCTCTTTCAAAAACAAATCTTCCTAAGGTCATCTAACAGAAGGTACTACATGTGGGGCCAGCGGGTGGTGTGGTGGTTAAGGATGCTGGATTCCCATATGGCTGTCCGTGGTTCGGTTCCTGGACCTGATTGGTTGCTTTCTTGCTTTCCTTCTCTCTCTCTCTCTCGCACATTTTTGCTCTGTCCCTCAATAGTCAAATTAAATAAGTAAATAAATAAATAAAGTTAAATAAAAATAACTTTAAAATAGAAGGTACTACATGGATATTTTATTATTATAGTTTAATTACTATCTATTTTACTATGAATATATTTCTAAAATCTATGTTTAGTACATGAAATTGTTTTTAATAGACACAATGACAAGAAGAAATAGTACAGCTTTATGAAGGAAAAGCTTAATGCTAAGTTAGAAAGCTAAAATATGTGGTCTAGGGGATGACTTGAAATGGTCAATTATTTCAACTTCCTTATCATCAGTATTGCTTTTCCTCTCTTTTTCACTGCCTTACAAATTTTTGGTCTTCTGGCTCTCCTTTTTCCTTTGATGAGAATGGGTTGAAAAATTGTGGTAGGTTGTTTTTGTTTGTTTGTTTGTTTGTTTGTTTTGTCTTCCATAACCTCAACTAAAATATTTTTTTCCTAGAAAATTTTTAAACTGAAATTATTAAATACCTTGTATTCTGTTATACTGAAATCTTTATTTTCTTTGATTTGCAAAAACTCTCATGATGGGCCAGCAGATGGCATGATGTTTAAGGGCACTGAACTCCCACATGGCAGACCTCTGTTCGAGTCCCAGACCTGGCAGCTTGCTTTCTCGCTTTCTCTCTCTCTCTCTCTCTCTCTCTCTCTCTCTCTCTGTCTCTCTCTGGTCAAATTAAAATAAATAAATAAATAAAGCTAAATAAAAATATTATTTAAAAAAAAGACTCTTGAGATCACCCTTTGATATTATTTTAGGTTTTTTTCAAGTCTATTGTAATAGTTCATGTTATACATGACAGTTAATTTTATTGGATAGTGACTTCACACATGGAAAGGAGCTGAAAGATTTAAGACTTATTTGATGTATACAATTGAAAGGAATACATAATAGAGTAGATAATTGAAAAGAATAAAGACATTATTAACCTAACCATTGGGAATAGCAGTTTCCACATTTTCCTATTATTAAATCTAATGTGTATGCATATGTGTGCATGTGTTTGCATGCACACATTCGTATGTTCCATTATTGCAGCTCTTTATTCCTTTTCTTTTTTTTTTCAGTTTTCCTGTTAACATTGTTTTAAGAATTATTTTATTTAACTTTATTTATTTAAATTTGACCAGAGAAAGACAGAGCGAGCAGGAGCGAGAGACGGAAAGTGAGAAAGAAAGCCACCAGGTCCAGTATTTGAACTGTTGTTGGCCATGGGAGAATCCAGCTTTCTTAACCACCACACCGCCTGCTGGCCTCTCAACTCTTTATTTCTAATAATATCCAAGCATAATTCATATGTATTTGAGTATTTTATGTCCATTAATAGTATTCTATGATATCATAAATATTTATTAACACATTGAAATTTACTAAAGCTTGAATATTATATTTTCATTATAATTAGAATGATATTATCCAGTATGACCAAAAATTAAATTAAGATATTTTAGGGAATGATGCTCAAGGTATAAATTAATGCTTGTAATCAAGATCTATAGTTTGCTTTTCTAAATAGTTAACATTTTGCCAGCATCATGGCCCAGCATTGTAATGCAATGTTGTATGATGTTGAAGTGACATTCAGAGGGATCAGATTTACATCCTGAAATCTCTCTGTACTCTCCAGGTACGTGTACATGACCCTATGATCCTGGCTGGCTAAGACTGTCATGTCTTGTGACATGAAGGCCCTGTTGAGGTGTCTTCTTCTTTCACTCTCCCAGGAGAAATAAAGTTGGCAAAATTTTCTAAAACTTTATCAATATTTTAAATCTCTAGAGTCAGATGTATTTTTATTGCTTTATATAAAATGGATTTTTTCAATTTTTTTTCCCTTTGCTATAGGGCCTGTGTACTCACCGGAAAGACAGAGAGACGGAGAGACAGACAGTGAGAAATCACCCCCCAGGGGAGATGGCCATACTACATTCCCTTATCCTCCATTCTCCTCTTGGGCTTAGTAAATGTTTTTTCCAAGTTTATTACTGCCAGTATAGAAAATATAACTAATGTTATACACTTACAATTATAAAAGCATTTGTACTCCTGTTTTATTCCTCTCCAACAAATATTCTTCCTTTATCTTGATCATTATTTGACTTACAGAATTTTTAAAAAGTTGTTAAATGCTAACAATAGTAATAGTATGTTTCATTACCTATGTTTTTATGTTTAATGAGTATATGTATTTCTCTTAGAAACACTACAGTGGGGGTGGTCCCATGGTGTAGCACTTACGGGAGCTGAATGCTATATGGCTGACCAAATGGTTTGAATCTTCACCCTTGCAGTTTGAAGAAAATTTGCTTTGCATTTGCATATGAATACACTTAACAGTGCCAAATCACCACAGGATATAGAAAATGGAGGAGAAGGGATTGTGGAATGACCATACACCCTTGCCCTCTCTTTCTCTCATTGGTGAGCACACATGTGCCTTCTGGCAAATAAAAAAGTAGAAGTAGAAGAAGAGGAGTCCCTACTATTTCTCAATCTCAGTTCGGCCAATATTTCCACAGCATTGACCACAACAGATTTCTGTATCTGATGGTGCCAGAACCATAGCATCATTTATCTAGAAGCCCAAACAATTTCAGGTCACACAGATCTTCCAGATTACTGGCTGCAAATGAAAGGAAAAAATAAAGAAGGAAAGTGAAGGTTATAAACCACCAAAGTGTTGTAATTTAAGTGATGGAAAGGAGTATGTTTATAGACTTTCTGAGACATATTTTGGGATGTTCTGAAAGAACACAGCTTTGCTGAAGAAGTTGACAGAATAGCAGTGGAGCAAAAAGAATTATTTATGAGATCCTGGAAATCTAGTGGCTTCTCATTTACAAAGCTCAACAACTTGAAACAAATAATACAGACTCTCAGATATATTAATAATGAGGGTCTTGAATGAAACAAAAGAAGTATGTGGTGACTAATTTATACAAATATAAACTTCAACTTTGTAAGTATTATCAGGAGTCATTGAAATCATCAGTCATGTGCCATAGGGCACATGTGCTCACCAGAAAAAGACAGGAGAGAAGGAAAGTGAGAAATCACCCTCGGGGTGATTGCCACACCACAGTCCCGTGTCCTTCATTTTCCTCTCTGGATTTTGGACAGACTTGCAGACACACACCTGGTATATTGTACAAGCTGCAAAGTCCAGGAATTGAACAGCAGAGTTGGTTATCTGGGATCCAGCAACCTTAATCACCATTGTACAGGCTGGCAAAAATCCATATAATTTTTTTTTTTTGGAGAGGTTTTTGCTATAGGCCACATGTGCTCTCCAGAAAGACAGAGACAGAAAGCGAGAAATCACCCCCCAGGGGGGAGGGGGGATGGCCACGCTGCAATCCCTTCTTCTCCATTCTCCTCTTGGGATCTTGGGCAAGCACGCATACACACTCGGCATGAGTTTAAGCCTCTAGGTCCGGGTCTTGAACTGTGGTCGACTACATGGGAGTCCACTGACATAGCCATTGTGCAAACTGCTAGTCCCAAAAATCTATATAATTTTTAAGAGAATGTTCTTTCAGGGCCAACTGGTGGTATGGTGGTTAAGGTGCTAGACTCCTGGACATGGAAGCTTGCTTTCTCACTCCCTCGCTTTCTCTATGTCTCTCTCTGCTCAAATCAAATAATAAAGAAAGAAAATAAAAGAAAATGGACAATTTTAAAAACGAAAGAGAGAAATTTCTTTCTTTGTATAAAGGGATCTAGATACAGGAAAAGGTAGAATTTTTTTGTATATATACATATATATATGCATGTGTGTGTGTGTGTGTGTATTTTTTTAAGAAATTTGTATATATGAGGATTTTATACTTAAGAACATCATTTTGCTTTGTTAAAAATGACATAATTAGTAGATTAACAAGGAATATTTCTATAAAATTGGAAAGTAATTTTAAAAAGGTACTAAGGAGATTGTTGCATTATTTAATTTCACAGATATCTGAATTTTTAAATTTTTTTTTTGGAGAGGTTTTTGCTATAGGGTCGTGCGCTCTCCAGACAGACAGAGAGAAACAGAGAGACAGAAAGCAGGAAATCACCCCCCCCCCCAGGGGGGATGGCCACGCCGCAATCCCTTCTCCTCCATTCTCCTCTCGGGATATTGGGCTCGCACGCACACGTGCCTCGCGTGAGTTTAAGCCACGGGATCTGGGACTCAAACCGCGGTTGACTACGTGGGAGTCTAGCGACATAGCCATTATGCTAACTGCTGGTCCCTGAATTTTTAAATTTTTAACAGACATATGTCACACTCATATTTTTGTGTACTCCATAATAATAAAAAAATATCGTTCATTATTGTAAAGGAGGAAATATTTAAAAACAGAGAAGTAACATGTTCAAGGTGATAGAGTACCAGTAACTTTTTATTTTTTTAAACAATTATTTTATTTAATTTTATTTACTATTATTATTAATTTGACCACAGAGAGACTGAGATAAAGGGAAATTGTGAAATCAAGCCACCATGTCTGGGGTTCGTCATCCATCCAGCACCTTAGCCACATCACCTGCCAGCGAGAAACTTTTTCAAGGTTATAGAGCAAGATGTACAATTCAGAAAAAAAATATGCAAAAATGTCCAGATTTGAAAGACAGTGACCTCAACTAGACTGATCTGAGTTATGTTCCATGTTGGGTAAATTCTCTTTACAAGTCAAATGATGTATAATGATCAAATGTTTAAATAAAAATAATAAATAACAAAACAGACAAACAAAAAGTCTCTTAAGAGAGCAACTGAAAAAATATTAAAAGAATTTCCTAGTCACAATTATCCCTGACACAATAAAAAAGATGAGATGCTTTTATAATTTTGCTTTGTGTAAAATAGCATGCTTACTTTCTATATTATGAGAATATTAAATTAGTTTTTAGGAAAAAATATCAAGATAAAAAAGGGAAGACAATGTGAAGAGAGAAAATCAAGTGAAGTGTTAAACAATTTTATCTGATGAAGATGTCAAAGTGCAAAAAACAGACTTGAAATTAATAATAAAACTTTCTTCAAGTGTTTATCTTTATATTTCACACCGAACAATACTGACTCTAGCTTTTGAAGGTGCTCCAACTTAGGTGATTTGAGAAACATCCAGTTGAAACAAAATAAAAATGCAACAGGTGAATCACTGTGTGAAGACACTGTTGGGAGTGACTCTCTTATCTTTAACTCTCTTTCTTCTGGAAAGAATAGATAAATCAGATATTATAATGATAATTGTAATGAAAATTAACTTTAAAAAGAGAAATAATATTGAAAAACACATATGGTAAGAGATTTTTCTTTAGACATTAAAAATAGATCATAGTCAGCAGGTGGCATGGTGGATAAGGTGCTAGATTCCCCACATGGGAGACCACTGTTCCAGTCTTGGACCTGGTGGCTCACTCTCTCACTTTCTTTCTCTAGTCACATTAAAATAATAATAATAATGAATAAATTAATTAAATTAAAATACATCATAAAAGGACCAGCTGGTGGCTTGATGTTAAGGCAGTTGAATCCCACATAGCTGACTGCATGGTTTGAATTCCCAAACTGGTGACCTATAAAATACACCAAGTATGTGTATGTGCAGGCCTAAAATCCTGACAGGAGAATGAAGGAAGGGGTACTTTGTCACTTGGCCTCTATCTGTCTCTCTCTCTCTGTCTCTCTCAGGCAAGCATAAGCACCTTATAAAAAATTTTTTTAAAATAAAAATCTCACAATTGATCACAAATTTTAAAAAGCTGACATGTAACACAAATATGATAAAATCAATAACAATAAGAAAAAATATTACCTGACATACTTAACTTTTTTTTTTACATTTTTCTCTGGTTTTCTTTTATTATCTTTTAAATGGCAATATGAGGGGATTTTAAAAAGTTTGTGGAAAAATGAAATTAAGTACAAGTTTATTTTGGTGCCAAATATATTCGAAATCTATGCATAGTTTTCTCAAAATGTGCATTTTTCATGAACTTTTAAATGACTTCTCATATGTCCTAACAGTATTGCTACAAAGAAAATAGCAAGTCTTTTCTGGGGCTGGCTCTATATATAGTATTTAAGCACTGTTTATGGAAGCCAGACCCACATGGCCAAGTGTGGTTCAAATCCCAGGCCTGCTGGTGTGTCCAGGCGTGTGTGAATGTGTGCACAGTGTAAAAATCCAGGAAGGAAGGAGAGATGGAGAGAAAAGATTTCAGCTCATTAGAAGGTGCTGGCTCTGTCCCTTTCTCTCTCTCTCTGTCAAATGCACATCCAGTCTGACAATGAAAGGAAAGAAAAAGGAAAAAAAATCCAAGTCTATCTATATTCTATTATGTTGATCAAATGTTTTTTTTCTTTTTTTTATGTTTGTAAAAATCTTAATTCATCTTCAAAATTTATTGTTAATGTACTGGTAATGTAAACTTCTGATTACGATGTAGAAACTGATTTAATCTGCCATCTTAAACAACAAAAAAAAAAAAAGAAGAAAAACTATATATAAGACAAACATTGTTAGACCCTGGAAATCAGATAGTAAAAACAATCCCTGAGGAAAGGAGTGCTGTGATGGATTAGGACAGATAAAGAAAAATAGTGTATGTTAGGCTAAGATGCACATCATAGGCTTGCCTCACCCAGCCCATAGAGAAGAGTGAAGAAACAAGGAGTGATTACATTTAACAAAAGACAAGCTTTTTTGCTTCTGTAAACTAACAGACTGCTGGTGAAGAAATGTAGCCACACTTGCAGCTCTTCCTCCCTTGCAACACCCATCACCCCCACCCTTGCAAAGTGAACTCCCTTGTGGTTTTTATGCTTAAATACTCTGCAAAACTGTGGGTCAGGCCTGTCATACCTAAATGCTATGTGCCAGTGGCAGGGGCGCAGTCCCTGGCCAGGATGGCAATCTCTGGCCAGGAATAAAGGCTCCTAAAATTCTAATTTCCTTAGTGGTTTCAGTTTTTGTAATATCTCATGCCAAAACAGTGCTAGTGAGGTTAGTCTTCGAGTGTACCCAACATATTACCTGGAAAGAATGTCTAGCCAAAGCAATAGAAGTCTCTAGAGTTGTGGAGAGTATTTAGAATTTGGGAAGATGAAGGCGGCAAGAAGAGTACTGAAAAGAGGAAATCTACACAGAAAAGTTTGACAATCTCTTGCTGGATACTGAGCAGTATGTTCTTCTGGAAAAAAAAAAAAAATATATATCACCTACAGCCAACATAAGCGTTCCCACAAATAGCAAGAAAAAAATCATAGAGCTCAGTAGGGTTTGGCATATCCAGAGTAGAAAAACCTATTGATATACTAAATCATGTAAAGTACACAGAAACCATTTGCCTTCACAATAGAGCCAACTTATACTTTATATAAAGGCTATATTTGTTCTAGGGATTTTAAGACTAATAAACATTGAAAATATCAAACTAATTTCAAGTAAATTTACTGCATCCCAGAAAAAATGCTAAAAATACTTAAAAGAATATTGCCCTGCCCATAAACTCAGAATCTAACTATGATAATTCAAAATGTATGATGTTCAATTATTAAGCATGCAAAGAAGCAGAAAAAATAATTCTTAATTAGGAGACAAACCAGTCTATTAATTCCAGATCCAGAAATTACTCAGATGATAAATTATTAGAAAAGGTGATTATAACTCTAAGAAGTTTTAAGACTACTCCAGTATTAAAGAAGATAGAGAAAAGCAAGAGAGTGATAAGAAAACCTGGAAGTATGAAAAACGACATATCTAATGTGTGCCACAATATCATGATAAAGATGTTAGAAACTGAATTTTAACTACAATTTAAACATTATATACAAATAGAAACAGTTTAAAGTAAAATAAAGAATAAAATCCAAAATGAACCATACTGTGTTCCATCAATGAGATGTAAGTCAATATTAAGATCTTATTATGGACATAATTAGAATTCGAGAAACAGACTTTCAGGGGATGGGAATAGAAGAAAATTATAATTACTATGTTGATTGAAATTTATATTGTAAACCCAATAATAATCACTAAAAAAAGAAGCCAAAGAGATAGGAGTAAAAAGTTAATGAAAAAAAGTAGAGGATATAAATATCCTATTGATCAAACAAATGAAGAAAAATAATGATAAAGAGGAAAAAGAGAAGAAAAAATCAAAAAAGTGACCATGTGATAGCTTTAAATTTAAATTTATCAATAATTGTAGATTAATGGTTTAAACACAAAAAATAAAAGGTAGAATTGGTTTGGACTACAATAATTTAAAAAATTAACATGAGGTACAACCTTATGCTGTCTATAAAAAAAGATTATTGGGTTTTTGTTCACTCTTTATTTAATAGAATTAACTAGTTTAAAAGTAAAAGAGTGGAAAAATATACCACAATAATACTGCATGAAATAAAGCTGACTGGCTCTATTATCATACAAGGTAAATTCCAGATCAATGCAGTCAGGGATTAAAAATGTTAAAAATTATATATATTTTTGCTACAGGGCGTGTGCACTCTCTGTATAAACAGAGAGAGACAGAATGACAGAAAGTGAGAAATCACCCTCCTGGGGGGCATAGCCATGTCACAATCCCTTCTTTATTCTTCATTCTCCTCCCAGAATTTTAGGCATGCACACACACACGCCCTGCGTGAGTTTTAAGGCACTGGGTATGGGACTTGAATCATGGTCAATAATTCAGGAGTCCAGCAATATAACCATTATGCCACCCTCTGGTCTCTGTTTATATATTTTTAAATTATGATTCCTGGCTTACAAATAGTCATTATAAATCCTTGTGTAGAGCAATATGGTTTTACAAAACATGAACATAGTATTTAGTAACCAAGTGAGATATATAGACATAGTCATTTTGTTCATCATTGAACATAATATAATTTTTGTAAATATTTGATAATAGTTCTATTAGTTTTTTTGTTTGCTTGTTTGGAAGTATTGGAAGTATATATTGAATCATCAGCAACACATTTGCTCACCTGTGATAAACAGTTCTATAATCTGTTTCATAACCTGTTACATACGTGTTCATATGTCTGTTGTACATGAGATATATTAGGTATATGTTAAGGGAGGACATATTTGTGTCATTGTTGTACATTTTGCTTCTATTTATGGTCAAATATCTATTGAATAAATACCAAAAAATATATAGTGAGCTACAATGTAGGTAACATTATTTCACATTTGAAGAAATATCTGAACAGTTTTATAAGTGAACTGTATCATGTTACATTGAAGTCTATGAAAGTTCCCATTGCTTCTAATTCTCACCAAAACGTGGTGAGGTTAGTTTTGCTGATTTTTTTACCAAATTTTTCGTTCCTGGTATATATGGTAGTACACCATTATGGCAAGAGTCTTGATTTCCATAAAAAAAAAACACTAATGTTCAGCATCTTTTAATGTGTTTATGGCCATCAAGCATTGACTACTGTGAATAATCGTGGATTTAGCAAAATCACTATAGGTGAACTTATAAAACATATTCTATATACCAGCAAAAACCCCAAAAATGAAAGAGATACCATTTACAGTATCATCAGAAACCAAAACACAACACTAGCCACACTAATTAATATAATATTCCATGAATACATGGAAGAAATAAATGTAAGAAAATGCACACAAAATTTCATCACTGAAAACTAATAATGCTGATGAGTGAAACTGAAAATAATAGTTGGATAGATGGATGGATATACCATATTCATGAATTAAAACACTCAGTAATACAGGATTTGAATTACACACAAATTAATTTATTCAATATATTCTTAATAAAAATCTCAGAGGCTTATTTTTGTCAGAATTTTGAAAATACTATTTGCAAAGTTCATATGTATGTAACATGGGTCAAATAAACCAAGTCAATTTGAAGTAAAAGACCAAAGTTTTAAGATTTACATTACTGGATATCCACCCTAAAACTAGAATAAATATTTTCTCTAGAGTGAAACAGAATGGAGTCAGAAAATGAATAGGTACATTAAAAATATTTTGTCATCGGAAAAGTCATCGCATATTTTTGCATAGAAAAATACAACTTAATATGATCTGATTCATGATCCAGAGAACACATAAAAAATAGGGGTGAAAAGAGTCTTTTCAATTAAGGTGCTGTGCCAATTAGATATACCAGCAGGGTAAAAAATAACCCTGGCCCCTACCCAATTGATGTTTTAATGTTTATACTTTGAAAAAACTAAATTACTGGTAGGTTTCATATCTAAATATTAACTATGAAGAAGAAAACGTTAATAGGAAAACCAATCTTCATGACTAAGATAGTCATGGATTTCTTAAACATTGCAATTTATAAAAGAAAAAAAGTGTTTCTATATATTAATAGTAATAATTCCTATTCTCCAAATAACAGCATTAAGAGAGTAAAATATAAATCACAGTATGAGATATTTTTCTTTTTAATCTATGGATTTAACATACACTGGCATCCTTTCTCACAAATGGATTTAAAAACTCTCACAAATCATTGAATGTATAAAAGAAAATCCAATGGAAATATGAGCTGAAGATATAGTCCTTAAAAAGCTTTTCACAGGGAACCAGCAGTTAGCGTAATGGCTATGTCGCTGGACTTCCACGAAGTCAACCGCGGTTCGCGTCCCGGACCCGGTGGCTTAAAACTCGTGCCGGGCGCGTGTGCGTGCGTGCCCAAGATCCCGAGAGGAGAATGGAGGAGAAGGGATTGTGGCATGACCATCCCCTCTGGGGGGTGATTTGTCGCTTTCTGTCTCTATGTCTCTCTCTGTCTGTCTGGTGAGTGCACCCTATAGCGAAAACCTCTCCTAAAAAAAAAAAAAGCTTTTCACAGAGCCAGCCTATCCCATGGTGGTTAAGACATAAGACAGTTGGATCTCACATGGCCAACTGTGTGGTTCAAATCTCAAAGGCTTGAGAAACACATTGGGTATGTGTGTCTGCATGTGTGCCCAAATTCCTTAAGGAGGAAGCAAAGAAGAAAAGGGATTGCAATATGACCATCTCTCATGGTGGGTGCTTGTGGAGGGCACTGCATACGGAAGCCATCTTGAGCTATCCGCCATCTTGAGCTATCCACCATCTTAGAAACCATTAGGCTTCACTTCCTCACTGAGCAAACTGTTTCTCAGAAATCATGTGACCAACCGTTCTCCCTGGAAATGGTTGGGTTTCTAGGCAATGGGAGAGATCCAGCCACATCAATGATTGGTTCATGCTGTTCTATCTCATTTGCATTTCGGGCAACCAATTGGTGCCCACCAGTTGTATATAACTCGCCATTTTTCCTCAATAAACGGAAGAAGAAGAAGACTTGATCAGCACCTCGTATTGTGTGTGTGTGTGTTTGTCCCATCTCTCACTCCCTCCCCCAGGGAACCTGTTCGACTGTCCCGCCGGTCAGGACAGGTGCTTTCACAATATGACCATCTCCCATGGTGGGTGCTTTCTCACTTTCTTTTCCCCCACCCTTTGCCTTTCTCAGGTAAGCACATGTACCCTCTGGCAAAGTGGAAAAAAAAAAAAAAGACTTTCCACACAATAGGATATTCAAGGGATATTCAACTGCCAAATACCATGTGAACATACTCCACTTCATATAGTCATCAAAGAAATGAAGAAATACAAATTACCATTTTAAAAGAATATCACCATAGGCTCACCAAAAGGGAAACTTTTTTTTTTTTAAGTAAATATATTTTCAATGTTGATGATGATGTAGAACAACCTAAACTTTTACACACTGCTGGTGGGAGTATAAACACTTCAATTGATTATTGGCAAATATGTATTAAAGTAGAGCATTATGGATGTTACAAAGCCTAGAAATTACACTCCAGGTACCTGTTCAATGTCACTTGAAAACAAAAATCATGGAATCTGGTAAAATATCAGAATCTTCATAACAACATTATTTGTAATAATAAAAAAAATCAACCGTAGAATAAAAAATTAACTATAGCATATCCACATAATAGAATGATATTTAAATAATAGAGTGAAAGATACACTATGCACAAGATTAGATCCAAATATCATGAACATAGCATTGAAAGCTTGAGTGAAAGAAGCCAGACACAAAACTTTATCTTTTTATGCCCTTTTAAAATTGTTTTATTTTTATTATTATTTACATTTAATCACATATATCTGTACAATGTACAGCATTGCTTATTCCAGCATGAATACCATGCATATCAGTCAAGTTATGATGCCTTTTATTTGAAAGGCCACAATAGGTAAAACTCATTTATGCTGTTAAAAAATCAGGATACTGGGAGGCCAGCAGCTGGTGTGGTGGTTAAGGTGCTGAACTCCCACATGGCTGACCGCATGAGTCTCAAACCTGGTGGCTTGCTCTCTTTCTCTTTGTCTCTTTCTGGTAAAATTAAATAATAATAATAGTAATAATAATGAATACAAATATTTCTTAAAAGAAAAGAAGTCAGGATAGTGGTTTTCCTTGTGGATGGTGGTGAGGGAAAGAGACACTCCAAAAAATGTTTCTTTTTTTTTTTTTTTCTTTTTCTTTTTTTTGGACAGGTTTTTGCTATTGGGCATGTGCGCTTGCCAGACAGACAGAGAGAGACAGAGAGATAGAAAGCAAGAAATCACCCCCTCAGGGGGGATGGCCACCGCGCAATCCCTTCTCCGCCATTTTCCTCTCGGGATCTTGGGCATGCACACGCCCAGCATGAGTTTAAGCCACCGGGTCCAGGACTCGAACCGTGGTCTACTACATGGAAGTCCAGCGACACAGCCGTCAGGCTAACTGCTGGTCCCAAGAAAATGTTTCTTGAGTGATAATCATGTTCTGTTTCTTAGTGCATGGGATGATTACAAGGGTGTGTTGAGTAGTGAAAATTTAGCTTTTCTTCTTCCTGCTTCTTTATACTCTTCTGTTAGCAAAAATACTGTGTAGTGTGCTGTAGAATAAAATGCAGCTTATAATTTTTAAGGAGCATTTGGACCTTAGGCATGCTATCTAGAGATGATTTCTTGGGATGTGTTTGGACTTTCTTGCTAATCCCTTGGGACAACAGCTGTAATTGTCTTCTTTTTTATTTAGAATTTTAATTTATTTTTGCTTAATTTATATTTAATCTCCGTACATCTTTACAGTATACATTTTTTTTTGGAGAGGTTTTTTCGCTATAGGGCGTGTGCGCTCGCCAGACAGAGAGAGACATAGAGACAGAAAGCAAGAAATCACCCCCCAGGGGGGTTGGCCACGCCACAATCCCTTCTCCTCCATTCTCCTCTCCGGATCTTGGGCACGCACACACACGCGCCTGGCGTGAGTTTTAAGCCACCGGGTCTGGGACGCGAACCGCGGTCGACTACGTGGGAGTCCAGCGACATAGCCATTACGCTAACTGTTGGTTCCCATACAGTATACAATTTTTTAACCAACATGAATACAGTGCATATTACTCAAGTCAAAGACATTACTATGTACATGATCATCAACAGATAAGTTCATTTTTGTGTCTACTAAACGTGTCATTTGTTTTTTCTGATGTAACTCAGTTCATTCTTAGAACCACTGCTTTGGTCAGCGGCCGCACAGTCACAGGTAAAAATTTAAGGGATGAAGAGCCATTTAAAACTCTCAGTTTTTATCAGGATTGTTCTGTTACTGAGAATTAAATGCTTTTATTAGTTAAATTGTAGCTTTCAGGTAATGTATTGGAAAGTAATTGGGTCATAAACCAATCACGATTGTGACTGAATACATGTGCATATGAAGTGCTGCACTAAGGCATTCTGTCACTTTCTGGTCTAACGTATTTATCATCATTGAATCTAAACATTTTGAAAGTTTTTGAACAAAGTGTTATACTAGATAATTAAAGAATTGCACTGATCCAGATAAGCAAAATTTATCAAAAATACTATGACCTATATTGTATAAAAAATTTCCCCAACGTTCTTTCAGACTGAGTTTGCAGTGGTGTATACATATCAGTATCATCCTTTATTACTCTCTAAAGTGCTCCTAGAAACTGATTGATTTGGAGCATTCAATAAATTTAATAAATAAAGAATATTGAGAGAAATACTGCTGTGGTAAGGAGGTTTCCTATCCATATACCCATTAGCTTGAGTTATGGAGTAATGGACTTTAGTTGGGTTCAAAGGCAAATCAATGTCATGCAGAATGGGGTAATAAAATTGTGCCCCATAAAGCTCTTCTTGACTTTCTGCCAAATCACAGAATATTTGGCAGAATTCCTAGAGTTTTCTTACAGAATATAACTTCAGAATTTAAAAAAAAATGCTCATAAGCATATTAAATGTATGTGTTGCCAGTAAACTAGGAAACCCTAATAATGTTTCACTATTCTAATATTCAGAAGCCAGTTACGATATGCCCCAGCAGTTCAAAATGTTTAAATTAGAAAACGAGTTTAGTTTCTCAGAAAACAAAATCATCCACGTTAAAAGAGTGCACTGATCACTTACATTAATGTTTTAAAGTGATGAAGAGAAGGAATCAGAGTCTATGATACAGGGTATGTGACTATACTGTATGCCCCCCTTTAATATATACTAAATATTTCTCTCTGGCAGAAACTGAAGTACTTGATGGCAAAAATGTTGACAGAGTAATAGTAGATACCAGAGGCTGCACGGGTAGAGCCAGGGAGGGAGAAAATGATAAACGGACATAAGAACACATGTAAGCAAGCAGAATAAGTTATGAAATGATGTACCACAAACAACAGAGTAAAAACATGTCATTGCCCACCAGCTATATACCTCCAGAACACAAACGAAAACTGATAGAACAAATATTGAATGTTCACAACATAATATAATTTTCAATATTTAAAATGATGACTGTTTTTTTTTATGTAATTATTGCACACTGTGTACATACCTGGAAAAAAAAACCCACAAAGATGTACAATGACTATATGTAAATCAGAAATTACCATTGAAAACTAAAGGGGAAATGAGTAGAGTCACTATTTGGAGGCTTGCAGAGATAAAATGCTTTTGCCTGGTAGAAAGGCCATGACATAATTATGATGGTCTTTTCTTTCATTTTTTTTTTTTTGGAGAGGTTTTTACCATAGGGCGTGTGCTCTCGACAGGCAGACAGAGAGACAGAAAGTGAGAGAAAGCACCCCCCAGGGGGGATGGCCATGCCGCAATCCCTTCTCCACTCTCCTCTCGGGATCTTGGGCACACATGCACATGCACCCAGCGTGAGTTTTAAGCCACCGGGTCCGGGATTCGAACTGCGGTTAACTACATGGGAATCCAGCGACATAGCCATTATGCCAACTGCTGACCCCTATGATGGTCTTTTCTGAGAAGACTGAATGAGATGTGAGGGTTAGCAAAAGCAGTGAGTAGCCTGAACCTGAAAACAAGTGGAGACCGAATGGGTCGATTGAGATTGCTAATCTAAAGAAGAGGATACTTGACATGAAATCTGAGGGTATGTGGGGTAAATATTTAGGGCTTAAATGCCAATTGCACAAATATATGATGTAGGGAGATACACATATGTATAAGATTTTCAAAGATTAAGGACATTCAAGATTTTTTTTAAGAATTTTTGAGAGAGTTGAAAAAGATGTTGTGTAGCTATAACCGATTTTTTTTTCACCCATAACCTTTTGGCAGGGAATTAAAAATTAACATAAAAAATCACTGGGGGGAGATTTCTTGCTTTCTGTCTCTCTGTTTCTGTCTGTCGAGCGCACGTGCCCTATAGCAAAAACCTCTCAAAAAAAATGTTATTTCCTATTTATGTTTACTTTATTCATCAACTTCCTCTTCTATCAGTGAGTTATATGGAGTAGCATAAATTCCTCCTCTTCTCTATGAACACCCCAAATAGGCTCACACACCCTGTGTGGGTTATCACACACAGACGCCCTCCATGTGTGAGGTCAGAGGTAGGCTACCACATACCATGCCATGCGGCTTTTCTGGGTAAATAATCTGCCCCAGGCTACCTGGGTGCTCCTCAATTTTTAATAACTCAATATCAAGACCATTTTATAGGGATCAGCAGATGGTATAATGGTTATGTCGCTGGACTCCCATGTAGTTGACTGTGGTTTGAGTCCTGGACCCAACAGTTTAAAACTCACACCAGGCACGTGTGCATGCATTTCCAAGGTCCTGAGAGGAGAATGGAAGAATGAGAGGAGAATGTGGTGTGTGGGGGGGTGAGTTTTCATGTTCTGTCTCTGTCTCTCTCTCTCTCCAGTGAGTGTACATGCCCTATAGCAAAAAAATCTCTCAAAAAAAGTTATATCTGTATGCAGTTAGCATTTTGCATTTCCACCAGCAATGAATGTGTTACTCTATATTGTCACCAGATACTATTATTATTGTTATTCTAATAGCTATGTGGCTAAATTATTTTTAAGTTTTATTCCTGAGAGAAAGTGTATGTGCTTATGAGGGAGAGAAAGTGAGAAAAGGGAGGGGTGAGAGAGAAGCATCCCTGAGAGTGTCTTCTCACATTGATTCCCTTCCCCAGCCCTTCATCTTAGGATTCTGGGTACTTGTATGCACACCTGACATGTTTTCAAGCCAACAGAGGATCAGAACCTGTGGCTACCAGATGGTCTCTAGCCTTGCAGAGCATTTGTGCTACTGTTGTAGCACAGAGCTGAGCCCCAAGTTATTGTATTTTTTTAAGTTTTATGTATTTATTTATTTTTATAGGGGAGAGAGAGCAAGAGAAAGAGACAGCAGCTCCAACAGTCTTGATGCAATAATCCAGTCCCAGTGTCTGATAGCCTTGGGTCATGGTTATGCGTGTGCTTCATGTTCTAGAGAGGTCTCCAGATGTGAGCCCAGAACCTCCCTAAGTGGATCACCTCACAGATCATGGCATTTTACTGCTGCATCACTGTTTGGCCTCTTCAGGTTACTATTTGAACAACATCCTCTTAGTACATATTCTCCCTGTAAAGCCAGAAATTGGGGGCTGGAGGTGGCATAGTGGTTAAGGATGCTGGACTCCCTCATGACCAACAATAGTTTGAGTCCCAGACCTGGAGTCTTACTTTCTCACTTTCTTTCTCTTACTCTGTTCCTCTCTGGTCAAATTTAAATACACACACACACACACACACACACACACACACACATATATATATATATACATACATATATATATATAAATTTATTAATTAATTCTTTTTTAAAAGAACCCAAAAATGAACTGTAAATAATATTTAAGTAGGAGGTTTATTTTTTTATGCAGGTATAGGTTAGCAAATATATAACTACTTTATTTATGTTTTGAGATTGAGCAAATAATTTAATGTACTGTAGATACTTTAGATCAAGATTGACAATGTTGAAGAATGTGATTACACATATAGAAAGGAGACAAGCTAGTATGAAAATAGTCATGCTGTGTTGAACAAATAAAGAGTATGAATATTTTACATATATAGAAATAATGATATATGTTAATTGGTAGGCACTTAGAATTATGCTTTTCATGGGACCAGCAGATGGCATAATGGTTATATCACTGGACTTCCATAGAGTTGACCACAGTTTGAGTCCTGGACCTGGCAGCTTAAAACTCACACTGGACTTGTGTGCGTGCGGGCCCAAAATCCTGAGAGGAGAATGAAGGAAAAGGGACTGCAGTGTGGCCATTCCTCCTAAGGGGTGATTGCTCTTTTTGTCTCTCTCTGGTGAGGGCACGTGTCCTACAGCAAATATCTCTCTTAATGGACTAGCAGTTGGCGTAATTGCTATTTAGCAGGAATCCCATGTGGACAATTGTGGTTAAAGTCCCCAACCCGGTGCCTTAAACTCATGCTGGGCGCGTTTGCATGCATGCACAAGATCCCGAGAGGAGAATGGAGGAGAAGGGATTCTGGCATGGCCATCCCCCCTGGGGGGTGATTTTTTGCTTTCTGTCTTTCTGTCTCTCTCTGTCTGTCTAGCAAACACACATGCCCTATAGCAAAAACCTCTCCAAAAAAAATCAAAAAAATTTTCTTAAAAAAAATTACCCTTTTTTACTTTTGTTCATTGAGATGGCAAGGAGTAGTAATATCCTTGTAACAATAAGCACACAGAGACAGATTTTGTGTTCTATTCTATTCTCTACTAAAAGAAACCATAGCTCAAAATTGCTGATGCCATAGCTAAAAAAGGAAAATCATGATGGTTCATGTAACACCTCTCCGTACCAGAAAGTAAAATGATGGTCACATATCAAAGGACATAGGAACTAGCTGGTAGGGGCTGCCTCTACTGTGATCTTAGTAGTCAGAGCTCAGAATTATTAGCCACTTAAAACATAAATAAATAAGTCAAAGTATAGCAATGAAATTTGGTGTTGTGAAAATATACAAATAAAATGTGTGACAATAACACAAAGTTCATGTGGAGAAAAACTGACATATGTTAAGTAAGATTCTTTCGTTACCTGTAGAATGGTATAATATCTTATGAAATTACGATATCATGTTACTATATAAAAAAATCTCTAAAAAAACCACTATAATAGCAAAACAATCGTAGCTTAATGAGCAAAAAATAAATATGAAATAGAACTATACTTAATATCCTATTAGACCAATAGAAGACAGAAAAATCAGGATGTGGGAGCAGGGCAAATAAAAAACACATACCTAGATGGTAATTTTGAATGTCTACATATCAATAGTAACACTAAATGTGATTGGTCTAAACTTCTTAATTAAAAGGGAGAAGTTGTCAAATGAGATTAAAATGAAAAAAATTCATCTATCTGCTGATTCATCTATCAAGGAACACTTCAAATACTAAAGCAAAAATAGATTAAATATAAAACAATAGAAAAAGTATACCATGTTAAAATTAATATAAATTATGCTAGACAGAGTATAGTCATACTGGATAGAATAGGTTTTAAAACAAGGAATAGTGTCAGAAATAAAGATGGATATTTTTTCTTGCTTTTTTTTTTTATATATATATATAGGGTTTTGTAGTGTATCAATTCTCCTGCTTCAGTCTCTAGGCCTGTGCTGCCTCTCCTGGCTCTCTTTCATTTCTAGACAGGATCTCATTTGTTACCTGGGCCAGCCCAGAGTTTGTAATTCTCCAGGCTCAGCCACTCAGGTTATAAGCCTGCACCATTTTTTCTGGTTTCAGTTGTTCTGAGAATTAAACTTGGGCATCCATGTGGTGTCAGTTTCTGGAAATGCAATATTTAGCAACACGTCCCACTACATATAAGCATGTAAGCCAAGAGGATCTTTTTTTTTTTTTTTTTTAAGAGTTTTTTGCCATAGGGTGCGTGTGCTCGCCAGAAAGACAGAGAGACAGGAGAGACAGAAGGCAAGAAATCACTCCTCAGAGGGCATGGCCATAGCACAATCCCTTCTCCTCCATTCTCCTCTTGAGATCTTGGGCACGCATACACTCACGTCCAGCGTAAGTTTAAACCACCAGGTCCAGAACTTGAACCACGGTTGACTAAATGAGAGTCCAGTGACATAGCCATTATGCCAACTGCTGGTCCCAAGAGGATCATTTTTTTAATGATAAAAAGACGTCAATTCATAGACACAACAAAGTCTAACTTGTTACGCACCTAGTAATTGTATTTTAAAATGTATAAAGCAAAAACTGAAATAGACCAAGTGAGCAAATCTCTATTAACAGTGGAAAAATTCAGTTCCTCTTTCTCTTCTCTATAATTGATAGAACAAGTGTACAGAAAATCAGTATGTTTGTTATTTAAACAATGCTGTCAACCTAGTTGACCTTATTGATATGATTGAACATGCCACTATAGAACAGAAAATACATTCTTTTCAAGAGTTCATGGCATATTTATATTGATAAATATTTCTCTGTGTCATAAAGCAAGCTTTAATATTTTCAAAATTAATATGAAGTATTCCTCTGTTTGTGATGAAATTAAATTGGAAACCAATACCATAAAGATATCTAGAATTTTTCTAAATAATTGGAAACTAACACATTAATAAACAACTCAGGGATCAAAAAAAATTTCAAGAAAAATGTAGAATATTTTTAAAAATAAATATTAAAATAAAATGCTTATTAAAGTTCTAGGGATAATCCTAATGTGGTAAAGAACAATTTAGTGTATCAAACATATTATTAGGTTGTCAGGAAAATGATGACACATTTTTGCATAGAAAAACAGAAAAATACATCATGATCCTTCAGGCAGCTTAATGCAAATTAGATAGGTCATAAATCAAAAACTTCAGATTCAATCTTATGCCTCCAAAAATGTAGCAAATCAAATAGAAGAAAAGAATAACAAATCTTACAGAAAAAATGGATTAAATGAGTAACATAAGCAGTAATAAAAATTTAACAAAACATGTGGGCAGCAGATGACGTAGGAGTTATGTCACTGACTGAACTCCCACATGGCCAAACACAGTTTGAATCAACCCAGAAGGTTGAAACACATGCTAGGCCCAAAATCCTAGAAGGAAAATGGAAGAGAAGAGATTGTGGTATGGCCATCCACCTGGGGAGTGCTTTCTCATTTTTCCTCTCACTGTCTCTCTCTCTCTCTCTCTCTCTCTCTCTCTCTCTCTCTCTCTCTTTGTCAAGTGCATGTGCACTAAGTCAAAATCTCCTAATAAATAAATAAATTAATTAATTAATTAAACAATAGATAATACAGAAAGGTTATGCAAATAACTTCAACAAACTTGCTCATTAATAAATTAGACAATTCAAGAATTAGACATCTTTGAAAGATACATATTACAAAGAAGTGAAAAATTTGAATAACAGTGATTTATAAAATATATAACTACACAATTTGAAAGGTTCTTTTACATGAAACTATAGGTTGAAATGATTGAACAAGTAACTTCTACCAAATAGTTAAAGAAAACTTAATACAAATGTTACACAACTTCTTTGAAAAATTGAAAAAGAGGATATGTGTTATGAGGCAATTCTGACATTTAATTTAAAACTTAAAAAACCACTACAAGGAAAGAAGATCTACTACTGTAGATCTACTTTTCTAAATAAAATTTTAGAATATCTAATCCAGCATTATGTAAATAGTTAATACAAGAATGTAAGATCTATTTTTACTTATTAATTTATTTTGTTATAGGGCACAGACACTCTCTGGAGAGTAACAGAGAGACACAGACATAGGGAAAGGTGAGAAATTATTCCCCAGGGGTGATGGCCCTGCCACATTCTTCTCCTCTATTCTTGGGATTTGGGATTTGTAAATCTGGTGTGTTTGTGTGTTTATATTAACCACAGAATTAGAAGGAACGCAGGGAAAGTAGAACTACCCAACTTCAGCTCATCATCAAGGTGTCCCATATAGCCTATGGTGTGGGACGAAGGGCTATGTCGGGTTTCAAGGTCACCATCTCAGTTTTTGAAGCCATAGAGTTAGAAGGAAGCATACAGAGTACACAGCTATAGAAACCTACTCTGAAGAAGTTGCAAAAAATGATACATCACCAGATGACAAAAGTCACAGCACAGCCTTAAGAAATATGAGAAAACCAGGAAATATTTCTCCACAAAGGAACATAATAACTCCTCAGCAACAATGGGTAAAGCACCAGAAATCACCAAAATATCAGGAAAATAGTTCAGAACATTTATTGTAACTAAACTCGATGAAATGCAGGAGAAATTGGACAAGTAGTTCCAGGAGATAGAAGATCTTCCCATGACTTGAAGAAGAAACTCCGTAAAGAGACAGACACCTGAAAGCACCAAGTTAGTTACAAAAGTTAACCCATTAGATTAACACTGAACCTTTCTACTGAAATAACACAGGCTTTTTAAAACTAAAAAGCAAAAAAAAAAATTTTGGCCAAGAATAATATAAGCAACAAGATTATCCTTCAAATAGGAAGGTGAAATGAAATTGTTCCTAGAAAAACAAAAGCTAGAAGAATTAACCAAAAGTAAGCCAGCTCTTTAGGAAATACTAAGATACTTCATAAAAAGACAGACAACCTGAAAAAGAATCAAATTAAACTTGTAGAAATAAAGAATATAAAGCAAGATATTAAAACCTCCTTCAAAAGTACTAACAGATTAGACCAGGTAGAAGATAGAATCTTTGATCTTGAAGACAAAACTAATGCCAAGTGATAGAGAAGAATGGGAAATTAAGCATTAAAAATGAGGACAGCATATGGAAAATCCTAGACATAATTAAATGCCTAGACATTTGTGTAATAGGAATTCCAGAAGGTAAAGAGGCAGGTAAAATCTTAGAAAATCTCTTTCATGACATAATAACTGAAAATTTTCCAAATTTATAGAAACATATGGAAATCCAAATCCAGGAAATATAAAAATCACCAAATAGATTTAACATAAGACTATCTGCTCCAAGGCACATCATATCCAAACTGGTAAAATCAAAGAAAATAGTATTTTTTAAATGTGAAGAGAAGCACTAAGTTACTTATAAGTTTCACCTATTAGATTAACATTGAACCTATCTGCTGAATAAGTCGAGAAAAGGAAAAAATGGAAAGGCGTATTTAAAACTTTAAAGAAAAAACAATAGGTGGACTCCTTACAAACCCTTCTCTCCTTTTCTCCTTTAGGGATTTTGGGCACATGGACCCAAAACTGGTGTTTTTCAAGCTGCCAGATATAAGACTCGAATCATGCATTCAGCTGTGAGGGATCTTGCTGCCTTAATCAACACACCCAGGGTGGCCCAGCAGTTTCTTGAAAAGTAAAATATATACCTAGTATATTATTCAACTGTTTTTTTTCCCTAGATAGTTCTTCAAGTGAAATTAAGAAATATATTAAAAGAAAGACTTTTATATCAGTGTTCATATAAATTGTAATATATCTTTAATAATAAAAAATGATAAATATTCAAATATATCTCAATATGTCAATGGATAAACAAACTGGTATAGCCATACAATAAAATAGTACTCAGCAATAAAAGCAATGAACTATTAAAGCTACTGTACAATTGCACCAAAAGAGAATTACTGAACTTTTAGGGATGATAATATTTATTGATTCGGTTAGGATGATAACTTCATGTATACACATACATGGCAGAGATATCAAGTTATATACATTAAAATTACACAGTTATTTTTGCATCACTTACACTTCAGTAAAGTCTTTCAAATATCTGTGGAAAGAGATGAGGGGTAATAACAATCGTAAGAGGTAGAAGCAATTTTAGTCTTTAATTTACCAGTAATTGTATGAATATTATCTATTTATCCACAAAAAGCATACTATGGGATCATTTTCCCTTTAGTTTACAAGTAAAAAAAAAAAAAAAAACAGCTCAAAGATATTTAGGATTATAAACTAGAAATGGAAGAATCAGGGCTTGAAATCGTGCCTTCAAGAAGATTGATATGTACAATAATTGGAAAAAAGAAAGACAACATCAAATTGTCTCTGGAAAAGTATAGTTTCAAATATTTCATTCTCTCTTAACTCCATGCATTCAAAAGTGAAAAGTCCTTTGCTTGAAAATTCTTTTCTTCCTTGTCCTTTAAATATACACACACATGAACACACATACATACATACACACACACACACACACAAACACATGTGAGTTAGATTTATTCCTACTTATCTTTCAACTAACAGCTTACATATTTACTTATTTGAAATTCCATGGCTTTCCTACCTTAAATTTCTTTATACACGGTTCCTCACTACTCTTTTACCAAACTCTATTTTCTTTAAAAGAACACTTAGGGGACCAGCAGTTAGCGTAATGGCTATGTCGCTGGACTCCCACGTAGTCGACCGCGGTTCGAGTCCCGGACCCGGCGGCTTAAACTCACGCCGGGCGCGTGTGCGTGCGTGCCCAAGATCCCGAGAGGAGAATGGAGGAGAAGGGATTGCGGCGTGGCCATCCCCCCTGGGGGGTGATTTCCTGCTTTCTATCTCTCTGTCTCTCTCTGTCTGGCGAGCGCACGCGCCCTATAGCAAAAACCTCTCCAAAAAAAAGAAAAGAAAAAAAAAAAAAAAAAAAAAGAACACTTAGTACATTTTGTTTTGTATTTTATATCTTTTTTTCTCTTTATTTAAAAGGATAATATTCCTATTCCACTGGAGTAAGAAACAATTAGCATAAATAAAAAGTTATAGTGTTATAAAAAATTAAATATGCTAGTTTTGTGGAAGCTGATAGAAATTGATAATGTGGTAGTGTATATTTTGTTTTTTAATTTTGCCATAAGGTGTGTGCTCTCACTGGAGAGAGATAGAGATAGGAAAGCCACCCCTACAGGGGCGATGGCCACCTACAATCCTTTCTCCTACATTCTCTTCTTGGAATTTTGGGCATACAAGTACACGTGCCAGTGTGATTTTCAGCCACTGGGTCCAGAACTCAAACCATGGCTGGCCATGTTGGATTCCAGTACCTTAATCACCACACCACCTACTGGGCCCCTGATGGTTCAGTTTAAATAAATAATCAATGCTGAATGCTCTGTAAAGGGAACATTTAAGATAAGAGGTATCAGAGGAGAATGGAGAGGAAGGGATTGAGGCATGGTCATCCTCCCTGGGGGGTGATTTCTAGCTTTCTGTCTCTCTGCCTTTCTGGTGAGCACACATGCCCTATAGCACAAACCTCTCAAAAAAAAAAAAAAAAAAAAAAAAAAAAAAAAAAAAAAAAAAAGAAAAGATAAGATGTATTTATCAAGGAGACATTAATGCAAAACTTTAGCCAATGGTTCTCAAATATTGTCCTGTATTTTATTTGCCTCAGGGGCTTATTAAAATACAAATTGGTGCTACCCTAGTCCCAAAGTTTTAATTTGGCAGGTTGGGGTGGGCCCAAGAATTTGCATGTCTAATAAATTTTCTGATGACTCTAGACTGGGAAGAACATGCTTTTAGAATCACTGCTATTCCTGAGGGATAAAATCGCTGGCACAGTGATAAGACTTGGAAGCCTTAATGAGCTTTGCACATTTGAGGAAAAGATGTCAAGTCAATTTGGTTGTGGCATTCTGCAGATTGGAAAGTGCTATAATATGAGTGCAAAGAGTCAGATAGGGCCCTAAAAAGCCTTGATAAGTATTCTATCTATTATTCTAAATACAATTGGAAGTCAGTGGAGAATTTTTAGTGGGGTCATCTTCTTGTCAGTCTATGCCGTGTCCAGTACAGCCAAATGTAGAACCCATGGTAACATGAGTGAGATAAAACACACACACAAGACAAGCATTGATCTCTAATGTGGCTGGCAGGGGCTCACAGTCTCACAGAAGTGTGGCCCAGATTGGCTGCTTCTCTGTATATTTGTTAAGGAAGAGAGCACCAGAGAAGCAGTGAGCATTTGCTAAAATTTTTGCAGCTGTTGAGATGGCAGTAGAACTGTGAGATATATGTAGGGAACAGGTGGAACTTTGATCTGGTCAGTGTGGCCATGTGTTCCGGGACTGAATGAGCACAATGTTCTGTGTTTTCTCACTCTTATACATACACATGAACCAACTCAAGGTCCAATTGCTCTACAACAAGTCTATTTTTCAGTATTGAAGCTCACATGTAGTGGAAACAGTAAAACTGGAAGATGAGCTAGACAATTTCTGTAGTCCAGCTTAGTGATAATACTGTTTTCAACTAGATATTTTGTCAAAATGGAAAAATGGGAACATATTTGATATGTATTTCAAAGGAAGTAAAGTGGAGTTTGCTTAAGAATTAGACAAAAGAAGGTGCCCAAGATGATGTCTAGAACTTAGGACTGAGCAATTGTGCCGACAGCAGTGCCATCAGCAAATGTGGAGCAGCAGTGCCTGGCAGAGGGTGCTAGGGAAGCATACCCGTTGAAAATCAATACTGTTGTATATAACCAATACTCAAGAAGTATGTACCAGAAGAGGAACCGAAGCAGCTCCACTAAGTTGGGCGAAACACTTAGACTATACCATAGTATCAGGTAGATGTGCCAATTTTATGAGGAGAGCACCGTGATGGTGCGTAATATGTGTACTACTCTTGAGAATGTAAGGGGAGATGGGTAGGTGAAGTCAGATTCTTGTTGAACAAACAGAACAAACAAATAAGAGAGAAAAAGGAAGGAAGAAAGGAAAGAAGGAAGAAAGGGAGAGAGGATGGGAGAGAAAGAAAGGGAAAAAGAGAGGAAGGAAGGAAGGAAGGGAAGAAAGAAGGGAAGTAGGAAGGGAGAGAAGGGAAAGAGAAGTGAAGGAAGGAAGAAAAAAGAAAGGAAGAAGGGAGAGAGGGAGGGAAGGATGGAGAGAGAAAAAGAAACAAAGAAAGTGAAAGTAAGAGATGGAAGGAAAGAAAGAAAGAAGAAAGGAAGGAAGAAAAGTAAAAAGGAAGGAAAACATTTTTATCACATGGTTGGGTTTAAACACTAACAGGAATATTCTTAAAAGAGAACGCAATGTTTGAGAAATGGAATGAGGTGAACAAAGTTCCATGTTCTGTGGATGAAAGTAGAAAAATAAACAAAAGTAGAAAAATAAACATACAGTATGTAGTTGGGCAATAATATAGTATTTAGGGATGTTTTTGCTATTGTTTTATGGATGGGTTCTCTTCTACCTTGTTTTGTGCTTATAGGAATCATTTAAATGAGAAGAATAAATAGATGGAGTTTATATAGAATTAACAGGTATCTGGTTTTAACCTATTTCACCAGAAGGAATGTATCACTCTTCACAAATACCTCCACTTCTCCTTTTCTTCTTTGATATTTCTTAGTTCTCAGCAATTACATTTGGAATTCAGTATTTGTTACATTTTTCTTTATTCATTACTTCTTCTAGTATTAAACAAGTTGCTCTTGAATTGTTATTATGGACATTTTCTTGAATATATTGTCTTGTAATTTTCTCAGATAAGATCATATACGGTAACATTTATGAGTCATGGTTTAACAAACAACATTTTTCTTTTGTGCCTGGTTATTTGTTAGCTTGTGAAGCTACCAAAATCTGGGCTTTATGTAATTTTCTTTCAGAATAGTGAACATATTCTTCTCCTTTCTTTGCTATGATTTTTCTTTTCAGATTTTTGTATTCACTCTCCAGAGAAAGAGAAAGGGAAATTGAGAAATCACCCCCAAGGGGAATGACCATGCCACAGTCCCTTCTCCTCCACACATGCTCATGTGCCTAACATGTTTTTCAAGTCATTGCATCCAAGACTCAAAGTGTGAAACTGGCTGTGTGGGATCCCTTGCCTTAGCCACTCCCTGCTGGCTCCTGCTATGATGTTTTAATAATGTCTGTTTGAAAATATGAATATCTAAATGTGTTATTTATTCTTTTAGCTTAGTTTACCCTAGGATTTCTTTTCTTCATGTTTCCAATTTAGATTTTATTTATTCTATTTAATTTCTCTCTAAATGAAACTATATACAGTAAATTTTAAAATTAATATATAACTAATTGTGGGGTGTGTGGAGGAGAAGGGCCTGGGGAAGAACATTTGGAGGAGGGATACGAAGAGAGCATTGTTGAGAAAGGGAGGTAGTGTTGCTATATTTTGATCAACTAGACTGGGGAGAAATGTTCATATATTGAAATGATCACCTTGTAAGCAACATAATGTAATTGAATGTATTAAAAATGTAAATAAAAATATAACTAATTTATATATTGCATATATTATAATATATAAAATACATATAAAACTTTTATATGTCTATATTAATATTTCATGTCTCTAAATTTCTCCTTACTTTTCATCTGTTGACTTTTACACTATATACTAGAATCTGTCTGTTGCAAATGGCAAAATATTCTCTCAAACTGCCTTAACTAAGAGGGAATTTTTCTTTTAAAAATTTGCTATAGGGCATGTGCACTCATCAGAGAACAAGATAGAGGGAGACAGAAAGAAAAAGTGAGAAGACACCACCTGGGAGAAATGGCCATGGCATAGTCCCTTCTCCATTTTCCTCTTGAGGTTTCAGGCACACAGAGACATTCATCCAGAATGTTTTTCAAGGTACCAATCCAGGTTGTGAGCTCACAGTCAGTCAGCCATGTGGGATTTGGCCACTGCAACCACGGTGCCACCGGTTGGTCCCTGAGAAGCAGTTTAAGGCCTCATCTAGATAGAAAATTAAGAGTAGAGCTAACTACAGATGAACGCCTTGTGCGGTTTCACATTCCCAGGCCTTGGTTCTTATTGTCTCTTTTCCTAACTAATCTTTTCTATATTGTCATCCTTCACAGAAAGCATTTCTCTTTGTGGTCTCCAGGGGGCGGCAGAAGCAGCTCCAGAGCTACCTCTTCACTAGACTCAGGAACTGAGTGACAATAGAGCTGCATTTTCAGAAGATTAAACGTTGCAGTCAGAACTCAGAAGACATGGGTACTGGTTTGAAAAACAAAACAGTCACATCACGTATGCTGTCATTTTAAACAACTCTTAAGCCTTTCAATTTTTCCTTTCAACTGCTTCCATTTTGTCCATTTATCTCTGAAGCTAGGTCTGGAGGAGCAGTAACTCCCCTTTACCTTAGAGGGCATTTGTACTCCTGGATAATGCAGACCCCGGTGAGCCAGCTGTCTCTGCCTGCATCCCACACTGATTCTTCTTGGGGATCCATAAATCTGGGGTCCTCTTTGTATAGCGACATTCCAAATACTCACCCACATGTTGACTCCATTGGTAACTCCCACAAATTGTATCTGTTGTCTTTTGCATTATTTTCTGCTCATTTCAAGTCGTGGTTTTCCCTTTTGCTCATATCCAAGTGTTTGTTCATATAAGTTGCTATGGTTTGAAAGCATCATGCAAAGTTGCTGTGTTGGAAACTTAATCCCCAATGCAACAGTTGTGAGGTGGGATCCTTAGCAGGGGAGAAGGTTATCAGAATTTTATCCATGTAAATGGATTGAGGTGGCTATCATGAGAATAAGTCCACTCTTGCTCTTTCATATGCACACTCATTCTTCCTTTCATCTTTAACCCTGGGGTTTAAGCAAGAGAGTCCCTGCCATTTAAGACTCCTTGACCTCCAACTTCCCCCTCTTCAATATGGTGAAAAAAAACCTGTCAGTATTATTGCATGCGAAAATGGACTAAAACATTAGAATACCTTATTTTTCATTTTTGAGATTTCAGGAAACATATATATATATATATATATATATCACCTAATATTTCATTAATTTATCATTCATTTATTTATTTTGAGTTTCTGCCATAGGGCATATTCACCAGAGAGAGATAGGGACAATGAGAGGGAAAGTGAGATATCCCCTCCACCCCCCGAGGGGTGATGGCCACGTCAAAATCCCTACTTTTCCATTCTCCTATTGGAATTTTGAACATGCATGCACAGGCGCCCAGCATGATTTTCAAGCCGCTGGATCTGGGATTCAAACTCTGGCCAGCCATGTAGCAGTCTAGTGCCTTAACCACTACACCATCTGCTGGCTCGTATCTTTTATTTTGAATCCATAGAACCAAATATATTTTATATTACATTATAATTACTATTATTACCTTGTTATTCTCAAAATTATACCATAAATTTTCCTTTGTAGAGATTAAATTTCTCTTTTCAAATAATTGAGTATCTATGCTACTGATAGTAATTAGCACTAATTTTTCACGTTAGCATTCATTTGATTTATTACCTACTCAATATGTTTTCTCCTTTACATATTTGTGCTTTACTTTATGGCTTATGGAGCACATATTAAATGGTAATAAAGATAAAAAACTATTATTAGATTTATATTGATATACTTATGAATTTTCCAGGAAAATAGTTTTACCAGAAGGAAAATGCATTAACCAAATTCTTATTGTTCTGAAAATGAATACTTAAATAGCTATCATAGAATAAAACCCATAGATGCCATTTAAAAATTACATTTAAACTACTTAGACAAAAAAGAATATACGCTTTGTCTACATCCTTTTAGCTGCTGTCCTTATAGGCTTTTTGTTCATCATCACAATTCCAGAACAGCTTTCTATTTACCATTGTCTTCCCACAGCAGGTGGGAGTTCAACCTACTCACAGGCTACATTTGTATGGTGTTTAAAGCTCAGCTGGCATAATTTACAGTGTTCTACAGAGCAGTGTCTCTCTTTATGTGTATAGCTTAGAAGATACTTGCAAGAGAGACTTAATCACGTGAATTTTTAAAGCACAAGCAGCTGATACGTTGCAAATAATTATACAATTAGCACACACTTCCTAATCCATTTCTGGCAAATATCAAAAATAAATAAATGAGGGACCAGCAGTTAGCGTAATGGCTATGTCTCTGGACTCCCACGTAGTCGACCTCGGTTCGCGTCCCTGACCCGGTGGCTTAAACTCACACCGGGCGCGTGTGCGTGCGTGCCCAAGATCCCGAGAGGAGAATGGAGGAGAAGGGATTGCGGCGTGGCCATCCCCCCTGGGGGGTGATTTCTCGCTTTCTATCTCTCTGTCTCTCTCTGTCTGTCTGGCGAGTGCACGCGCCCTATAGCAAAAAAAAACCTCTCCAAAAAAATAAAAAATAAAAATAAATAAATAAATAAATAAATGACTGCATAATAATACATGCTCTTCTGCACTATTTTTAATGCAGGTAGGAGAGATGAAAGAAGAGTTATCACTGTATTAATGTCTTTGTGTATATGCTCACAACAACGAAAATATGTAATTTAAAAAACATTTTAGGTTAAAGCTATTAAAATCTTAGTAAATTATTGGTCTTTTTAATTTCTGAAACTGCTAATTAATTCATAATAAGCACATTTTTAAAAGTGTTGTCTCCAAACACCATGTGGAAAATAATTGCAGATTTAATGAACTCTAGTTTCTATTTACTGGTCAGATAACAGATTTCAAAGCAGAGTAATGCCCAGGATTTGTCTGTATGGCTTATTTTCTTATTACACATGTAAAATCATGCCATCTTTGGAATCTTGTAAATAAAAAAAAAAATCATTATTATGTGATTTCTTTCGGGGGTAACTATGTCCACAGACATATGGGGAAAAAAAATACATTGCTCTGCTGTAGAGACACATGAAAATCATAAATGGCTCTTAAATTACCTTCTAAAATTTTACTTAGACCTTAAGAGATGAAATTTGTTCTTTAATAAAATAATCTGTGTGTTACTAAAACTGGATGATTTCGGGGAGTTCATTCATATGAAATCCTCGTCTGTCCAGTTAAGGCCCCAGACTTTTATTTAATTTGAACAAAGGTGAATAAGCCCGATAGTGTGCTTACTTGATGGCTAGAATAGCAATATAAAAAGTACAGTATAAAACTAAATATCAAGCTAAGTAGTATCAAAAAAAAAGGTTTATGATACAGTATCCAGATCATTTTTTTTTTGTCAGGCCATATATACAAAGTCAAATGTGAACCATCTCACCACATCATTGTTTTGACTACATGTGAGATAACAGCTAATTTGATTTTCTTATTGAATTAACTAGGTAATTTTGGAAAAGAGGTGATATAGTTATTCAGAATATGTGTTTTTTGCCATCTGCTGTGATGTGTGTATGATCCCAGATACTTAGGTCAAGGCAGGAAGAATGTGAAATTTGAAGACAGATTGGACAACTTCAGGAGACCCAGTCTTTAAAATACGTAAAACACACATGCGTGCGCAGAAGTGATCACACACGCTTTCTGAACTGAAAGGTTAAAATGAAGAATGAGAGGCAAGGAAATCAAATAACTGAGCAAAAATAAAGTTTTGAGAAGTGTAATGGGGATAAGATACTAAACCATAGAAGGAAGCGCTGATAAAATATCACATAGGTATACACAGTCATTCATTTTGCTTGACACACATCTTAGAGCAGCAGATAAAAATGTCCTTCTGTGTATTTATACATCTTAGTGAAACATATTATTACCATAGAAACCAGGAGCAATGCAGTTACTGTCAACTATCACTCTGTGAATGAAGATAAACAAAAAAGAAGAAGAAAAGAAAGATCTGTACCTTTTTAAGATATTTTCAGAAATTCTACACAATAGAGATGAATGATATGGTAATATATAACAAATGACATCCTAACTATTAATAAAATGCATCTCTTTATTACTGGTCAATGAAAGATAGATAATTATAGCTGATTTGACTGAAACATCCCCTTTTAGTCTCTTTGAAATGTTTTTCAACACTTCATAGTGAACTTCCCCCAATAAACCATCTGCTTATAATTTACTCAAATCCATTACAGTAACTTGTCCCAAATCTGCAGAACAAGCAAGAGGATTTATGTGATCTGCCTACTGAAATATTGCACCTAATAGTTCTTAAATAAATCAAATTTTATTAGTCATATACCTTATTTTTATTGATACTATAGCTCTGTCTTTTTATCTAGAAAATAAATAGCATAGCATTAAGAAATCATGAGTAGCCAAATTATGTACAAGTGTACATTTTTTCTCTTTCACTGCATGATCATCAGGTAGGTTTTTCAAATTATAATTTCTAATTTACCCATAATCATTGTACATTATTGTGCCTGGTTGGTTCATTGATAGGATTCCTAAGTACATTTGAATTTTATCAGCTGGCCCGATTTGAACCAGGTAGCAATGTCTCTAGCTATTTCCTTTTTTTCAAAACTTCCTATAGCTTAGTTCATTGCAAATGCAATGATTACTGGATAATTACCTAATCATCTGATACTGATTTTTAAAGGTAAAAATACTAACTTGGTAGCAATCATTAGTTTATTTTTTGAAAGATTTTTGCTATGGGATACATTCACTCACTGAGAGACAGAGAGAGACAAAAAAGCGAGAAATCACCCCCCAGGGCAGATGGTCACACTGCAATCCCTCCTCCTCCATTCTCCTCTCAGGATCTTTGGTATGCACAAACATGTAGCTGGCATAAGCCATCTGGTCTGGGACTTGAACAGCAATCAGCTACTTAGGAGTCCAGAGACATAACCATTACGACATCTGCTGGTCCCAGCAGTTACGTTTTTAATTTGTGACTGCGATGAAAGTTTGTCGCCTTTGACTTCATGATCTCATTGTCTTCCCATGGGCATATTGTTCACACAAACAAATGAGCACACAGTGGCCTAATGGAAGTTTTACACCATGATTTGATTTTGATTATGCTTGGATTATTAAGGATGGAATGAACAATCCAGATGAGGGGAGGAAAGCATAATTCATTAAATGTTTTGATTATAAACTAATACTTGGTGTTTTTTAGCAATCACATACAGAGTCACAATTTTATAGAATATAAGGACAAGGCCAACAGGTGATGTGGAGGTTATGGTAGCTGGACCCCACATGGTCAACTCTACAGTGTTAGTTTCAGACTGCTGGCCCATAAAAATGCTCCAGGCATGTGTGCGTGCATGCCCAAAATCCTGAGAGGAGAATGGAGGAGAGAGGTTTGAGGTGTGGCTAACCTCTTCCCTTCGGGGATGATTTCTCACTTTCCCTCCCCCCGATGACTCCTATGTCTCTCTCTGGTGAGCACAAAGGCAATGTGGTCAAAGGAGAAAGAAAAAAAAAAAAAAAGAAAGGAATACAGGAACAAAAATAAAAAGTTGAAGGAATCCTTAAGACATCTTTTAACCCAAAATTTCTACATGTGCTTGTAATTAAAACATCTGGAAAGTATTTTTTTTTTTTTACTTATCTGTTTTTGTTATTATTTTTTATTTATCTATTTTGCTATTTTTAAGAAGAATACTGGGATTCCATCATTAGAGAGATTTAGAGATTCTTATTCATATATCTGTGGCAGGGTCAGGGTCTGAGTATGTCTCACATGACTATTGTGATTAGCTAGGCTTATTTTAAGGCCAAATCGACCAATTAACCAGAAGCTTTGGCTCATCTTACCTGACACTTTGGCTTATTTTGTGAATATGTTTGATGTTTAGAATCATCTAGACTTCTCACTGACAGAAACTATAGGGTAGCAGTTTTATTAGTAGTATTCTAACATGAGATAGGAGAATATTTGTTTCATTTTACTAAAACATGTGAGGGGCCAGCAGGTGGAAAAGTGGATAAGGCACTGGGCTCCCAAATAGCCAACTGTGATTCATGTCTCAGACCTGGTGGCTTAAAGATTATACCAGGTATGTGTGTGTGTGTGTGTGAGCTCAGAATTCCAAGAGGATACTGGAGGAGAAGTGATTGTGGCATGGCCATTCCTGCTGGGGGGTGGGGATATTTTCTCACTTACTCTCTCTCTATTTCTGTCTCTTTCTCTGGTGTGCACACTTGCCATATGACAAGAAAAAAAAAAGACATGGAAGTAAATGTTCATTTGTATTTCCATTTAATTCATTTTTACCTTCAAAAATTATTTTAATTTCTTTAAGATTTGAAATGTGTGGTTGTTGCTGGGCACATTTGTGTGCAAGTCCAAGATCCCAGGAGAATGGAGGAGGTAGGTTTATAGAGCAACCATCTTCCCTGGGGGTGATTTCTTGCTTTCACTTTCACTGACTCTGTCTCTCTCTCTCTGGTGAGCGCATGTAACCTAAGGCAAAATATCTCTTAAAAAAAAAAAAAAATCATGCCCAGCATGAGTGCATGCATGCCTAAAACCCCAGGAGGCGATTGGAGGAGAAGCGATTGTGGCATGACCATCCTTGCTGCTGACGATTTCTTTCTTCCCCTCTCTAACTCTGTCTCTCTGCCGAGTACACTTGTCCTATAGCAAAAATAATAAAAAAGAAAAAAAGAAAAATAAATAAAAAAAGAAAAGACGTGGATATATAAGTTGTGCAATTCCATTCAATTCTTACATACTTTCAAAAATTATTTTAATTTCTCAAAGATTTGAAATGTGTGACTGGAAATGAGCTAGAGAACAAATTAGACCATGTGTAATAGAACATACATTGGTGGACTTCAGCTTACTTTTTTTATTTATTTACATCTTGATTGATTTAACAAGGGCTTTCCATAACATATGTTATCTGCCTTGCTTTTTCTCTAAGCACTTAACAAAGTAATGATTAATTTGATCTAAATAGCCTTATTAGTTAAGTGCTATTTCTTTCCTTTTTTTTTTTTTTTTTGGAGAGGTTTTCGCTATAGGGCGTGTTCGCTCGCCAGACAGACAGAGACAGAGAGACAGAAAGCGAGAAATCACCCCCCGGGGGGATGGTCACGCCGCAATCCCTTCTCCTCCATTCTCCTCTTGGGATCTTGGGCACAACACACACGCGCCCGGCGTGAGTTTTAAGCCACCGGGTCCGGGACACGAACTGCGGTCGACTACGTGGGAGTCCAGTGATATAGCCATTACGCTAACTGCTGGTTCTCAGTTAAGTGCTATTTCTATCATTATTTTACACTTAAACTGAAACACAAAGAAGTACTATTAAGGTTTTTTTCCCCAAGTATATACTGCTGATAAAAATTAGAACAAGAAGGGTTTAAATATTAAGTATTCTCTTACTCATGATTCTGTGTGTTTAAACACTGATTCAGAAAATCTGCCTTTAAAATGAAGGTTATTTGTTTATGATAATGTATATGGTAATGTCATTGTCTTGACTGATGTGTATTGTGTTCATGCTGGGAAAAACCATGTTGTACATTGTGAAGATGCATAGTGATTAAATGTAAATAATAAATTAATGTTTAAGAAGAAAATCTACCTTTAACATGTGTATGAAAAAAATGTGCAACATTACAATGATCAATACAGTTTTTTTTACATTTTTTTAATTTCATTTTCTTTTATACATTCAATCACATTATTTAGCTTACAAAGTGAATATTTCAACAGGTGAACATTTCTCCCTAGTCCAGTTGATAAAACTATAAAATATCTTACAGTTTTAATTTGGAATCCTTAAAGCAATAATCTTGTCAAATAAAAATTGTGATGTCATAGTTATTTTATACATTATCCACATACATAGATACTTTTAAATCCTAATGTACTTATTTATCAATCTATTTTCAGTGTTCTATATTCATCATGGAAAATTCATTCTTTCTTTTGAATGTGATTCTGAATAATTTCTTGGTCTTTCCTTTCTTAGACTAAATACTCCTAGTTGCCAACATTTTTTCTGGCATCTCCACCTCTGTTTTTTCTTTTTTTTTTTTTTTTTTTTTTTTCCCACCTCTGTTTTGGCTGAGATCTTTGCTGAAGTCCATGTCACAAAATTCATCATAAAGAAGAATATATAAATGCATCCAAGATACTAAAACTTAATTGAGTCAACTGGAAATAGTAAAGCATGACTGAGTTTAATCCTTCAAAAGCCAGGAGATACAAGTATGAGGAAAAAACAAACAAATATTATTTATTTACTTCGGCTATTGTAGAAAAAGAAGTACCACAGACTAAGTGGTTTATTCAACTACAGAAATTCTTTCAGTTCTTTAGGCTAGAATTCATAGTGGAAGTGTCTGTCTAATTGATTACTTCTGAAGGTTTTCAGGAAGGTTCTGCTTTAGGCTTGTCTTCTTGGATGGTGGGTGACTGTTCCTTGTATAGGTATCTCTTCATGTTGTCTTTTTCGGGGTGAATCTTTGTGTCTAAATTTCCCCTTTATATAAGGACAGTGTATATATTGGCGTATGCCCTGATGACTTATTTGAACTTGATTACCCCTGTAAAGGGTCTAATTCCAGTTAAAGTCACACTCCATCATGCTGGAGGTTAGGATTTCAACATATGAATTTTAGGGGGAACAATTCAACACATATTGTATTTCCCAAGCCTACAATTAATGTAGGCCTGAAAAGCTCTATGAACTCAGGGAACCAGCAGTTAGCGTAATGGCTATGTCGCTGGATTCCCACGTAGTCGACCGCTGTTCGAGTCCCAGACCCGGTGGTTTAAAACTCACACCGGGTGCGTGTGCGTGCATGCCCAAGATCCCAAGGGGAGAATGGAGGAGAAGGGATTGCAGCGTGACCATCCCCCCTGGGGAGTGATTTCTCGCTTTCTGTCTCTATGTCTCTCTCTGTCTGTCTGGAGAGTGCACACACCCTATGGTAGGAAAAAAAAAAAGAAAAAAAAACCTCTCCCCCCCAAAAAAACTCTATGAACTCATAGCAATATTCTCCAGTATCCTGTATGACGGCAGAGATTGGCTTTTTATTTATTTATTTATTTATTTATTTATTTATTTATTTATTTATTTAATGAGAGAAAGAAAAAAAAAATAGAAAAATCAACATTTAACCTACATGATATTCCTGGGAGTATTATTCTTTGTAGCCACTCATGTTATAGCTGCATGCAAGCTGCCACATTTCAAACCTTTGGCTTGCCTGGACTTTCTTTCTGTGTGTGATGCTAGTGGCATAGCATCACACTATGAAAAAAGGAGGAGAAACCGCAGATCACATGCCTCGGTCACCTGATGTCCTCCTCTCTTTCATATGGGAATCAGGAGGTTGCTTATTTCTCACAGAACTAGAGTTTCACTCTTTGGTATTAATTTACAATGATAGGTTTCATGCATTTTAAAATGTACATCTTAAAAATCTGGTGTCAGCATGGCATTTCCTTTCTGTGTGCATGTTATTCTCTCATAATCAGAATATTAGACACTAAAAGATAAAAAAAGAGCAAATAGAGGTACATTTAGAAAATTAAAAATGTGTACATAATATAAAAAACATAGACCCTATCTCTCAGTGAACATATAGATTGGGCCCCTGATCTTGCTGTTCGTTTTCAAGATGAGACTATATGACTTCTAATTATTTGTAAAGTAAATATTACTTTTTTTCCAACTCTCAATTTACAGCCATTATTCTCTGCATTCAGAGTTGGAATCTGTTATTCTCTATGAATATGTATGTGCATGAGTGTGTTGATGTGAGACAATGTTAAAATCTTAAACTGTTATTTTGCATTCACTATGAATAAGTGTCATGCCCTAACATAAAGGACAAAGAGCTGGTCACTGCCATCTCTATTATAGGATCTCCTGAAGTCTCGATGGTCAGAAACTTGTGTATGTGTTTAATAGCATCTTCCCTGATGCTTGACAACACCTGAACTAGTTCTTCCTAATGTTAATGGATTAAAATTACTTAATTATGATATTTGTATTATGCAAATCTTGAGAGCAATAGAGTTCTTCTTCATATCTTCCTTCAGACTTCTGAGACTTGAATGTAGATTTTTTTTTTAAAGAGAGATCTTTGCTATAAGGGTGGTGTGTGGTCTTCAGAGAGCTAGAGAGAGACAAAGAGGGAGAAAGTGGAAAATCATCCCTCAGAGGGAATGGCCACAGAGCTACACCCTCTCCTCCAGTATCTTCTCGGGATTTTGGGCACATGCACCTGGTGTGTGAGTTTCATGTGGCTGGGTCCAGGACACAAACCATGGTGGGCCATGTGGCAGTCCAGCACCATAACCACTACGCCACCTGCCAGCCCCTGGAATGTAGGTTTTGAAATGATCACTCAACTCATAGAAACTTGTTATAGAAATACAAACAGTTGAGCATATTACTTACTCTAAGTTCAAATTCCTTCAAGGAGATAAAATAATACAGCAGCATGTGTCTTGCCCTACCTAACCTTATAAACCACCTCTCTTCACACCCACTTTCATCCCAAATTCATTCCTAACTAAGTCTCCATAATTATGTGCAAAATGAAAATATGATTCCAATATATCTTCTCTTAAGGTTACTTTGAGTGTCCACATTGCCTTCTGATGAAATTGCAATCTTTTTGCATTTAAAAACTTTCATGTTCAGGGCCAGCAGATGGCGTAGCAGTCGTGTTACTGGACTTACATGTGGCTGACTGCACTTCCAAGTCCCAGCCTAGTGGCCTGAAAATCATAGCCGGTGCATGTCCATGTATGCCCAAGATCCCAGGAAGAGAATAGAGAAGAGATTGTAGCATGGCTATTCCCCGAGGAGTGATTTCCTACTTTCCCTCTCACTGTCTCTGTCTTTCTCTCTCTCTCACCCCCTGGCAAGCACACATGCCCTAAGGCAAAAATCTCTTAAAAAAAACACACACACAACTTTTATATTCTAAGCTTGTGTCTTAAAAGCACTATCCTGTTCTTTTTCTCCATTCATAGGTCTTTCTTGGAGAGTTGCCTGTTCAGCTAATTTGCCCATTTTTTAAATTGGGTTGTTTAATTTTATACACTGTAAAGATGTACAGTGATAAAATATAAATTTTAAAATTAAAATTTTTTTAAAGCCTGTCATTGTGTTCTATAATACAGCCATGTTATAAAACTAAAAAATTTCTGAATGAGTCACAGTTTTTTCTTTTTATATGCTGATTTCTTGCCTTAATCAAATTGTCATCACATCATTTTTTCATTCCCTTCCCCCAGGTTAAACTCCTTGGTGAAGCTCAGCAATTCAAAATGAAATATAACAGGTTGTGGATTCATGAACCTGGCTGAACCAAGACTGTAAATATATTTTCTGTAATTCACTAAGAATTATCCTATAGCTATAATTTATTTGAAGCTTTCTCACTTCTGAAAGAGTACATTTGTTTTACTATTTCATAAATATTTTGCAAAATTTGAATTAAATTAAATTCTGAGTTTGGCAAATTTACTAAAACTGAATAGTAAATTCTTAGTTTCTTAGCTCTTTCATATATTCTCATTTTTACTTATTCAGACTTTTGTCTCTTACAATTATGTGCTGAACAGTATTATTTGTTTAAACCATAATTGTGAAAAATCTGTGCATATTCTACAAAAGTCACCTAAATCTTACTTATATGGTCCTAATAAATGAAAAAACATGTATACATTAAATATAATATTGTTCTTTAAATACTTAAGCTTTAGTTTACATCATTCTGCTAATAAAACATTGAATAAAAGTAATTTTTTTATTAAGGTAGATTTACCAGTGCCTCTCATTGGCCTCAGTTCACAATTAATCAAGTACTAATTGTTAGTACATACAGAATCATTTTACCTTATTTAAATAATGAGTTATTTATAGTTTTCACTAATTCAAATAGACTTTTCTCTCCCTCTCACCCTATTTACTCATAGGAGAAAAAGACTGTTTTTTCAAAACACAATAGTATTCTAAGGCATTGTGAAAAGCAGCAGTTGATTCATCAATTTTCAGAAACAAGCTAGTTGTATTGTTCAGTATCTAAAAGGTTTCGTCCTGAAGAAATTTCAGAACATTATTCTTAATGCATTTCTTATGATAAGATGTACTGATGCACTGAAATTATAAAATGTAAGCTCAGGGGGAAAAAAGACTCATTCATTAAGGTCAGTATTAATAATAAAGATGTATTAACTGTCCTGAGAAAACATTCACATCAAAAATGCTTCTGTTTTGCATGTTTCTTGATTCTGATCATGGCCAGACTTTATTTTACTAAGTATTATATTTGACAGATTCATTGAAAATGGTGGTTTCTGTTGTTTTTGTAATATATTTGAAATTTAGGTTCGCTAACAAAAATGCAAAACAATGAACTGTCTAAAACAGAATAAAGAAACAGGAAAATGTGAAGTGCTGGTGGGAGTCACAGTTCAATAATATAAATGTAAATGTATTTCTAGTTACACGTAGCGTGAGTCGTATGCCATATAGAACACATTCTAAGTGCTTCAGAAAATACATATGTAGTACCTTCATTTTCCACAAAAGATTTTCATTCTTATTTATGTTATTTTGTATGTTTGGTGAGTGTCAATGATATTAATCCTATACCTGAATCACTGTAGGAAAAATGTCTGTTGTTTCCATTTGTTGTGGTTAATTTAGTAGAAAATAGCTAACCCCTTAGGGTGTGTTATGAATTATACCTACTTGTTATTGCCCAATGTTTGAAGGAATGTACCAGGCAAAAATAATTTACCAACTGACAAATATGACCAGATAGTATCTCTGTAATAGTGTCAACTTAATTTACTTTCATATTTCTCTGTGCTATAAATTTTAATATTTCCCTAGGAGGGAAATTTATAGATTTTTTTTTCTCCTTAAATGTACAGTGCTTCTTAGGACAATGCTTGTAATGGTTAATTTAAAATGCAATTATTAATTAAGAAGTCTCATTTTGTATTCTATTGTCACATTATGAGAGGGAGAATTGAACAGAAAACATTTTCTATCAGCACAGGGTCTTCAGGATACTAAAAAGTGCTGATTTGACTGACGCTTTGATTTTTAGGGTCAATATTCCACATGCTGACACTGACAGAGAGAGGCTGGGCTGTTCTGTAATGAGGCCCTCAGGGTTTGAGAGACCCTGTTCTGTGATGGCGGTTGTGAACTCTGGAGGCCTTTAATGCAAGGAGAGAATCTCAGTGTGAATTCAAAATGAAAGGGAATTTTTTCTGATAAGAGTTTATAAAGAGAAGTATAGGTAAGAACCTGGAAATTGAAAAAAAGGAAAAAAAGGTAAGAAAACTTAACTTTTTAAAATTCATATAAATTCAGTGATTTGGGTATTATAGAAGGAACGTTTTTGTTAAGTATTGTTCTGATTGGACAGATAGATAATACTGACTAGGGTATCAAACACAGAAATTTGTGGAATAAGTACATAAAATCTGTAAGCAGGAGGAACAATCTATTTGCTGTTATCAGTTTCCCAAGGCTATGATAATGAAATAACACATAATGAGCAGAAGAAAACAGCAGACCTTTGCTGTCTCACAGTTCTGGAGATCAAGTTCCCTCATCAAGGAGTTGGCAGGGCCATATTTTTCCTAACTTTTCTAGCTGCAGGTGGTCACTCGGCAATCCTTGGCTTTTAGCTGCAGTTTCGTAATTTCTATCTTCTCATGACTGTCTCTTCTATGTTAGTATCTATGTCTCTGCTAACCTTCAGGCAAAACATCAATTCCAGTATTTAGGGCCGATCCTACTCTTGTATGATAACACCTTAATTTTATTATATTTGCAAAGTCCCTATATCCAAATAAAGTGGCATTGCTGGTACTTGGGATTAGAACCTAAGCATATCTTTTTAGAGAACTTAATTCATCCCTTAGCTACTCAGTATAAAAAAATTGAACAGGGGATATAGATAGTTATTTGGATAAAATCCATTGGGAAATGAGAATATATGAAACAAGGTGAAATGTCCCTAAATATACATTTGTGAAAATGAGAGAAGTGTTTTTGAAACCTAGGAGAATGTTCAGTAATAATGATGGCTACAATCACCTACTTGGAAGATAGCTTCCATTAAAAGACCTAAGTCCCAAACCAGTCTCTGCTACTAGCAGGGCTAGGATAAGACTTACAAGACTCTGGTGTTTTGTAAAATTGAATTTATTGTGGAAAAAATGTATTCTGCTTTCGTATGTAGACTAAGAAGAACACAGCACACTTTATGAGGAATCCCTGCCAAATGTATTTAACTATAATATAATCAATAATAAACAATCATATATTCCCTAACTTAGATTCACTCTTCAGAAACTTAGCCTCAATTCTTCCACTATGTAGATGATATGAAAGACAAATTAAAACAAACAAACAAACAAAAATAACAGGGAACTTTCTAACAGTCATTACAATAAAAATAAAACATAATCCTTCTTTGGATTGTGAATCGATTTTCAGAAATTTGAATCTGAGCTATTATATTAAATACTCACAGTGATAAGTTTAAATTTCCAGAGGTGATCATTGTACGGCAGTGACGAAGGAGCCTGTTCTTTGGAGATGTATAGTAAGTAGTTAAGGACGATGAGTTGTGATGTCTACAACTGGCTCTCTCATGTTTAAGAGTAAGTATGGGGACCAGCCCTTAGCATAATGGCTATGTCGCTGGACTTCCATGTAGTTGACCTCAGTTCGAGTCCCAGACCCGGTGGCTTAAACTCATGCCAGGAGCATGTGCGTGTATGCCCAAGATCCCGAGAGGAGAATGGAGAAGGGATTGTGGCGTGGCCATCCACCCTGGGGGGGTGATTTCTCACTTTCTGTCTCTCTGTCTCCCTCTGTCTGGTGAGCGCACGCGCCCTATAGCAAAAAAATAAATAAATAAATAAATAAATAAAAATTAAGTATGTCTTCAAGGAAGAGAAAGAAAAGGAGAAAGAGAAACAATGTAAGAATTGCTGAATCTAGGTGCACGGATGTTGGGGGAAAATGATATTATTCTATTCTCCTTGGATTTATACTCAGAACCAGTTTTATTTAGCTTTGTTATTTCTAAGAGAATATGTCTACAACAAAGGCAGCTAGGAGATCATTAGTAAACAACATTTACGCAAAGACATTTAAAATATCTCTCGGACTTTGTAATGTAAATGTCAAAAAAATTGTAGAAAAATAGAAATAATTAGATACAGAGGCATACTATCTTTTACGGTTGAAATCTAATGGTAAAGAACATCAGGCCTCTAAAGGATCTGTCAAAGAATAAATGAACAACTGAAACATCACCTAGAAAAAGGTTAATAGAAGTTTCATATCTTGATTTCTCCTGAAACTTATGTGCAATCTTGTTTTTAACATAAAGTGCAAAAAACATAAATAAGGATCTGAAATTGTTCATTTCCAAGATTAGAGATAATTTTTGTCAATGAATTGTCACAAAGGAGAGACTAAGGATACTGTGAGGAGAAAATTCTCACTTTTCTGCGGAGATAGATTAGACAATTAAATGTTTGTTTTTTTCTTTATCTTATTTCTATGAATCTCTAATTTGTTTTCCATGCATTTTATAATCCTGAATTCACTATTTGAGTCAGAGCCAAGAAGAAACATAAAGCAGTATCTGATATAGTGCAAATTACGTTTTGTAACACATCACTCTTAGCAGGTACAATAGAGAAATGTTGAAATGAGAAAGTTAGAAAGTAGATGGAAACAGAAAACAAGGGAAATTGATATGAGTTCATGGTAAGAGAGGTGTTTCTGTTCAGGTGCAACTGAAATTGTTTTATATCATGTGGATGGACTCTAGCAGCTCTGGTACACACATCTGATCTACTTCATCTATTAATAGTTTCGAGAAATTTGCCTGCACTGCCCTTTTAAAGAACCGGAACATAACGTATAGTCTGAGATTGTTCCTCTGAACAGAGTGAGGCTTCTGAGTTTTCACTGTAGGATAAGGGGGGTGACAAAGTCTCTGCAGCACATTGCCATGATTAGAATAAACTCTGTTCTGAATGAGTGGTTGCAAAGGTTTTAGCTTTTTAATAAAGTGTTTTGACACTACTCATTATATATTCTTAATTTTACTTTCATTAAGTGAAAGGAGCATCTAATATAAATGACTTTTTTTGAAGAGCATTTATTTGTTTGTTTGTTTTTGCCATAGGGCATGTGTCCTCACCGAAGAGAGAGAGAAAGAGAGAGAGAGAGAAAGAGAGAGAGAGAGATGTAGAGACAGTGAGAGAAAAGGTGAGAAATCAACCTTCGGGGGGGATGGCTGCACCACAGTCCCTTCTCCATTCTTCTCCTGGGATCTTGGGCATGCATGCATGTGCACGCTGCATGATTTTCAGGCCACTGGCTCCAGGACTTGAACTTTGGGTGGTCATGTGAGAATCCTGCAATGTAGCCACTACACCATCTGCTGGTGCCTAAGTGACTGTTTCTTATATTACAACATAAACTTTATGTGAGTGAACAGAATAGATATTATTCATAAATCTTTTATATGCAGGAAATACCATTAATTAAACTTTTTCTATAATTAGGAAAGCAAATAACACCTAGTAATAACAGCGTTATATTTTTATCTTCTAATTCCTGTAGTCAATCCTGCAACCTGTTTCCTACAACAACGTAGTCCATGCTCATCACACTGAATATTTAGAGTTATTAATGAGTCAGTTAATTAGTATTAATTTATCTGTTTCATGCCAAAATGTTTATTCTAGTTACACTTATCATTGCAATCACGTACTTTAGATAAAGAACATATAAATTGGTTCATAGGAATAGAGAAAAATAAGTTATTTTAATGAAAACTGGGTTGAGTAACATTTAAGAAATGATAATAGTAATTTGCTAATCATACTATCTCAATAAATATGGGTACCAAACGATAAAATATGTTTTTAATTTTGAAAGTTGTTTCTTATGTCTATTTCAGATGTTAGTTCTTGTATTTATCATCAATGCAAAAAAAATATGTAAGATCCGGGGGTTTATTAGTGAGCACCAGAGCATACCTCATAAATTCACTGAACAATATTGTCACTACATGATCGCCTACTAATTTCATAGAAATAATACTGTTACATTAAAATACCATTCTGCTTTAAATTAATTCACGTAATAATGTATAGCTTGGTTCTTTGTAACTATTTCAGTTATCATTCTTTGACATTTATGGAATATTTCTTTTCTTATTTTTTTCTCCTCTTCTATCAAAAATAAATTTTATTACCTTGCTTCTTATAAATTCTTTCTTATATGCATGGAAAACCCCTGTTGCACACTTTCTCTGCTAAGGTTTTATTTGGGAGTCTTTTGATGGTATAGTAATTTTATTCTGTTCTAATGTGCTCAGTACTTACTAGACATCTAGTCTCAATTTCCCAGCACAAAAGAAAAATTGGCTTCTATTTCCACACACCCTTGGCTTACAGAAAAAGAGAAAAATATTGCCAGCCACACTGTATTTGCACCTTCTGTCATTTTTCGATAAGTGTTCTTCTCAAGGAGAAAAAAATTATGCCACCTGTTAAATTTATAACATTAGAGTACATTTAGCTTATTTATGAAATTCAAAATAAAATTGGCATAGTTCTGACACAAATTATTTCTAATAAATTTAAATTATCAAACTTGATTTTCCTTCATAAATTGTAAAGCGTTTTAGAAAATAAAATTATTGTTCCTAACAAAATGAGTTAGTGATTTCTCCTGAGTTATGCACCACTGTGAAATGGTTAACATAAACCCCAATAAATAACAAATATCATCCCCAATTATACTATGAATCATCAGGAATGCACTCAGCTGCAAGTAACTGGAAAAGCTAACCTTCATGACTCAAATAAATTGGATTTTATTTTTTCATTCACGAGAAGTATGAAAGAGGCAATTGCTGATGTTGGATCAGCTGTTCAATACTGTTAGAGATGAAAACTCTTCCTGGTGTTTGATTCCGTCTGATGACTGTGACCTCATTGTCATAAGATGTTCTTGCAGCTCCATTCATATCCATTATTTTTAAAAATAGACTAGTCTTTAGAACAGTTTTAGGTTCACAGAAAAATTGAGCAGAAAGTACAGAGATTTCACATATACCCCTGTTCTTACATATGCATCTCCCATTGTCAACTTCCCCCACCAGTGCAATCAATTTGTAATAATGGATAAAGTTACAGTGACATATCATTAATACTCAGAGTTCACAGTGTTGTACATATTCTATGTGTTTGGACAAATGCATAATGGCATGTATCCACCATTATATTATTATACAGTGTAGGATCACTGACCTAAAAACTTCAATGTTCCATCTATTCATTACCGCTTTCCCCAAACCCCTGGAAGTCACTGATCATTTCATTATTTCCATAGTTTTGCCTTTTACAGAATGTCATACAGTTGGAATTGTATGGGATGTAGCCTTTTCAGATCGGTGTCTTTTACTTAGAAATAGACATTTAAATTTCCACGATGTCTTTTTATGACTGGATAGCTCATTTCTTTCTAGCACTGAACAATATTCCTCTGTCTGGATGTACCATGATTTATGTATCCATCCACCTCCTGAAGGACATCTGGGTTGCTTCCAAGTTCGGGAAATTAATCATAAAGCTGCTATAAATATTTTCACACAGGTTTTTATGTGAACATAAGTTTTCAACTAAAATACCAAGGAGTATGATTACTGGACCATATGTTAAGAGAATATTTAGTTTTCTAAGAAACAGTCAAACTGTCAAAATGTCTGTACCACTTTGCATTCCCACAAGCAATGATTTACAGTGTTCTGTTGCTCCACATTCTTGTCAGCATTTGGTGTTATCTGTGTTCTTGGTTTTGGCCATTCTCATGGGTGCAAAACGCATCATTGTTTTAACATTTCACAACTATATGTCCCTGATGGTTTGTAATATTATTTCCCTTTTCTATATCCTCTGGAGAGAGGTGTCTTTTAAGGTCTTTGGCATGTTTTAAAATTGACTTTATTTTCTTATTGTGGATGTTTTAAAAGTTACTTGTACATTTTGAATAACTGTCTTTTAACAGATGTTTTCATTACAAATACTTTTTTCCCAGTGTGTAACTGGTCTTCTCATTCTATAATAGTGTCTTTTGCAACAGAAAATTTTAAAATTAATGAAGTTCAGGTTGTCAATTCTGTCCTTTATAGATCATACCTTTGGAATTATAACATAAAAGTCATTTATAAGCAATGGATCAACTATTTTTTCCACTGTGTTTTTCCTAGGAGACTTATGGTTTTGCATTTTATGTTTAGGACTGTGATGAATTTTGAGTTAATTGCTGTAACAGGTTTAAGTTCTGTATCTGGATTCACTTTTTCTGGATATTTATGTCCAGCTATCCTAATGTCATTTGTTATAAAAAAAAATTGTGTGGTTGTTATATTGCCTTTGGTCTTTTATCAAAAATCAGTTGAATTTATTCATGTTGATAAACTCTGGGATTTCCATTTGATTCATCGATCTACTTGTCTATCCTTTTTTTTTTTTTTTTTTTTTTTTTTTTTGAGAGAGGTTTTCGCTATAGGGCGCGTGCGCTCGCCAGACAGAGAGAGACATAGAGACAGAAAGCGAGAAATCATCCCCCAGGGGGGATGGTCACGCTGCAATCCCTTCTTCTCCATTCTCCTCTCGGGATCTTGGGCGCGCACGCACATGTGCCCGGCGTGAGTTTTAAGCCACCGGGTCCGGAACGCGAACTGCGGTTGACTACGTGGGAGTCCAGCGACATAGCCATTATGCTAACTGCTGGTTCCCTACTTGTCTATTCTTTTACCAGTTTCATAGTTCTTGATTACTGTAGTTTCATAGTAACTTTAAAAGTCAGGTAGTGTCAGTCTTCCATCTTGGTTCTCCTTTAATACTGTGTTGGCTATTCTGAGTCTTTTGCCCTTCTGTGTAAATTTTAGAATCTGTTTATCAAAATAGACAAGTAATTGCAAAATCTTTAATTAGGTATGCCCTGCATTTATAGATCAATTAGGGGAAAAGTGGTATCTTGATGTCAGATCCTACATGAAGGCAAGAAAAAGACACAACCAGTTTCATCTTACCTTTTTGTTTTGCAAGAAAAATGTCTACTGAACTTAAAATAAAATATTTTCATGTATATCCCATTGCTTAAAACTGTGCTGTATTGGGACCAGCAGTTAGCATAATGGCTATGTCACTGGACTCCCATGTAGTCGACCACAGTTCACTTCCTGGACCCGGTGGCTTAAACTCACGCCTGGTGTGTGTGCGTGCGTGCCCAAGATCTTGAGATGAGAATGGAGGAGAAGGGATTGCGGCGTGACCATCCCCCCTGGGGGGTGATTTCTCGCTTTCTCTCTCTCTGTCTCTCTCTGTCTGTCTGGTGAGCGCACACGCCCTATAGCAAAAACCTCTCAAAAAAAAAATAATACTGTCCTGTATTTCTACTATTCAATGCAGAAAGAAAACCAAAATGTGTACTTAACTTTACAGCTTCCACATAGAAACAAAAGCAAGAGAAAGAGAGAGAAGAGAACAGGGAGGTTGAAATTAGTGTTGGGTGAGCCGACCTGCAGAGAATGCCACACAGCTGCACAAGGGCTCAATATGCCCCATACAGAAAGAATAAAAATTAATTTGTTCCATCATCATGAACAAACAATTTTCTACCTGATGACACTCCTTAAAAGTGTTCACATAACTTTTATAATAGAACAAGGAGGAATTCATAGTGCCTGCAGGATTTGTGTTTTTATTTATTTTAACTACCAGTGCCACAGAATTGACACATTCCAGGCACTGAGTACATGTTTGATAAATGAAAGTACAAACACCCCTAGAAAGAGGTCTAACACAGTGTAACTATCGATGAAGTGGGGAGATTAATGTCTCTGTATTGACTGACATGCATGGCATTCCCTTTTGAAAAAGCAATGTAATACACTGTAAAGTTATATGCAATCCAATGTAATATAAACAAGATTATGATGATAATAAAAAATAAATTAAAAGAAAAAAGATTTGTGATGTTAAAGACAGACAGCTTTCTTAAGTGCAGATTTACCCACCTATTTGTTCATTCTAGAAGAATTTTCAGCTGGTATTATGTAGAAGTTATTTTGATAAATGTTGTGAGAGAAGAAATAAATATATGAATCTACATTTTAATCCAAAGGGATGACTTTTTCAACTGAATTGAAAACAAAAGGAGTTAACCAGCAGTTAGCGTAATGGCTATGTCGCTGGACTCCCACGTAGTTGACCGCAGTTCGCGTCCCGGACCCGGTGGCTTAAAACTCACGCCAGGCACGTGTGCGTGCATGCCCACGATCCCAGGAGGAGAATGGAGGAGAAGGGATTGCGGCGTGACCATCTCCCCTGGGGGGTGATTTCTTGCTTTCTGTCTCTATGTCTCTCTCTCTCTGTCTGGCGAGCGCATGCGCCCTATAGCGAAAAACCTCTCCAAAAAAATAAATAAATAAATAAAAGGATACATATAAAATAGTTAGATAAAATTATTGAATATGCAATTAAAATGTAAAGAATAGACACATAAGTAGGACAGCAGGTAGCTTGGAGGTTAAGGTGCTAGATCCCAAACGGTTAGTTCAGGGGTTCAAGTCCCAGATCTGGTGACTTGAAGCCAGGTGCATGTGCATGGATACCCAAAATCCTAAGAGGTTGAGGAAGAAGGAATAACCATGTGGCCATCCCTTCTTGGGAGTGATTTCTCACTTTTTCTCTCTCTCTGTATCTCTTGGTGACAGCACCTGCCCTACAGCAAAATCTTAAAAAAAAAAAGCCACACAAATAAGTGTTATTAAAGACAGCAAAATAACACAGAGGTTTTGAGGAAGAAATTGCTTGCAATATTGAGGGTCAGAAATAATTTCATAGAAATAGTAACTCTCAGGTCACTTCAGAGCAATGAATGCAAGTATATATTCTCCCCTCTATGACTAGGAAAAATTAGCAACTCCATTAATTATTGCCAGTATATACAGTTGTGTATATTCCAGAGTAAATTCCAATGACATAAAGGAGGCTAAGGAATCAGAATTTATGGTTTGAGATGGTAGGGAGTAAGTACGTGTATGTTCACTTAAATGACTTGCCTCTCTGAAAAGAGCCTACACATCTAACAGCCTTAACAATTAGAGAATAAATATAATGAATGTCCTTAAAGATTAACAGCTATATGTAGTAGCTAGTAATTAGAACATGAAAGATAAGATGGGAGACTTAGTTTTTGGTTTTGTTTTGTTTTTAACTTTTTCTGTAAAATGAGTGTCCTTTAAAAAAGAAACAGAGAAAAGGAGAGAAAGAAGGAAAGTGAGAAATCACCCTCCAGGGGTGATGACCATGCCACAATCGCTTCTCTAGTCTTCTCTTGGGATTTTTGGGCATGTATGTGTGATTTTTCAAGCCGCTGGGTCTGGGACTCAAACTATATAGTTGGCCATTTGGGATCCAGTGCCTTAACCACCACACCAACTGCTGGCCCTAGATTTAGTGTTTGATATAGAATTATCCAAACTTTTGGAGCTGTATCAGACCATTTTCCTTTGTCTCAAAAGGAGCCCTGTCACTAGACTGAGGTACATGAGTAATTAAACTACATCCCTACAAAAATTGATATAATTTGAAGCAAATAATTTGTTCTGAGCAATAGTTCAGGTTTTGCAATATGGAAATTAGTCCTCTTTTTTTAACTCTTTTATGAAAATCATTGCCTGTAATTATTGTGATCCTAAAATGTTGCCATGTGCAGAAAGTTTGTGGGAACTGAATTTCCTCCATTGATTTACAATCTATTTAAGCTCTAAAGTCAATGATTTTTATCCGTGTGCTTTTTAAGATGCTTTATTTTTATTGCACATTTTCTTAATTCTAATTTTACTCAAGAGTCTATCTTTCACTTTTATTTATTCCCTCAAAAAATATTTATCCAGCATCTGTTATTGGACAGACATGGTTCTGGGGCTTTTACCTTTGATGCATTCTATATAGAGTCAGTGAATATCTAGCTTGAGCTTATAAATGAACACAAAAAACTATGGACAATGTCCTAAGTGGTGAGTGTTGAAATACAGAGGATTCATTGAGAATTTAACAGTTTATATGATTCTAGGATAATGGACTGGAAGTAAAATGAAAACGCTGATGATCTTTCTCAATGCTGAGAGGTATATCTTGGAATACTAATCCAGTTTATCTTTACGTATTTCCAAACATTTTTTTCCCAACTCTCTCTTATCTCTTTTCTACACCACAAAAGAAAACAATGTTTAATAAAATTTTTATTTTCTTTTCAAAATAAATAATACGTCATCCAACTGTATAAACAGTAAGCAGCTAATGCAGCCTACTATAGCTTTTAATTTTCTTAAATTTGCTGGATGGTCATTTGCTCTCTCACCAGAGAAAGAGGGAGAGAGAGAGAGAAAGTAAGAAAGTGCCCCCTTCCCCAGCAGTCGGTCATGTAATCCCTTCTCTATGTATCCCTCTAGTTGGGATTTGGGGTATGTGCACATTTTGCTCACTCTGTTTTGCAAGCCTTTGTGCCAGATGTGGATCACATAGTTGGTTATGTGGGATTCAGCTGCCACAACCACCATGTGACAGGTTGGCCCCTTATAGTTGTTTTCTATGTAAATAAGAGATTGGGCAGTCAAAAGGACTAAAACTGATTTAGAACCATTTGAGTTAAATGAAAAACAATATCTCGTAGTGATCGAAATTTTGCCACTGTGTGTGTTCTTAAAATGGCTGCAAATTTATAAAGGCTGATGCTTTCTTAGGAAGATTTGTAACATCTGGTTTTCATGAACAAATGATATCAACAATGCTCATGTTAAATAGAAGTATGAATACAAGTTACATATTCATCATCAAATATTTTGAGTATTTAAATTTGGTAATAAAATTATCTTAAAGTATTTTAAGTGAGATCCAGGGATAATTCAGAGTTAATGACTCCAGGAAGCAGCTAGCCCTTTTAGGACTTGAGGAACAATTGGAAAGAGCTTGGGTTAGTAAAACCTAGAACTAAGGAGAAGGACCCCACAAAACTTGGAAACACTAGTTCTCCCTAATTCTCATGACAATTGTGAGTATTAAATGATAGACTTCTAAACTAAATGATTTAGATGCACTGGGTCTGCCTAGTTCTCATAGTTGTGGTGATTACACAATACACCTATAAGCTCAATGTATTTAAATGTCTCTTAGCATCTGGTCTGAGTATGCCCTTCTCATTTTGTTATTTTATTATCATTATTATTGTCATCATGAAAAGAATCTAATCCAGTGTTGCAGTGACTGTTAAATAATAAAATCCCACTCAGTACCAGTTTTCTTAACCTCCCTCGAGTGAAGTATAGAAATGGAAACATACATTATAAAATAATATGCAGCTACTGCTTACTATTACTGCGTTATATAGCTACATTTCATTAATTTATGATGATGACACATAGAAGGGAAATTAAAATGGAATTTCATTTTTATCTTCAGTTATTAGATATTGCCCATTTACATTGAACTTTTCTAATTTGCAGTGTAAGTGAGAATGCGATTCTCCAGGTATATAATGCAAGATTGAACTTCTAGCGAATATAAATATGCCTCCAAACCTTTTGTACTTTTCAACATATTCACTGATGCATGCTGTGTTTCTACTTTTTACAAGGACAATCAATCTCACGCTTTTCAATGTGTCTATTTCCCATGTTACGGACTTCTGCTGCAGTAAACTCACTCTTTATATCGATATAAAATTCACTTACACTGTAAACAAGGGGCTGTTGAGAAGAAAGTCATACAAACGCGTATATGTCTTCTCAGCACAGATGGAGTTTTCGTTTCATTGTGTAGCTCTTGTCCGGACTACCACGGTTGCATTTCCAGTTACAGTATAAGATAAACCTGCTTACTTCATTAGAGTAGAATATAATTTTTTTTTGCTTTCCTTTAATAAAATGATTAATAATGCATGGTTATATAATATAACTACTACAAAGCAAAATCCAGAATTTATCAATGTTAATGTAGTGACACAGTTCCATGGGTAGGCAGCATACAGAAAAATCATTTTTAGTTTGTCAAATAACAAATTTCACTAACGAAAAAGGATTTTTATAAATTTAGTTCTTTGAGGCCATAATTTATTAAGAAACTACAATGCATATTTTTAGGTTTGTCATTTAGAAATTTCAAATTTTATTAAAGTTTTTGGAATAGGGTGCTTTCTATTTAAGTTAGTAACAGCTACTGAAATTCACTTTAAAAGGTTCTTTTAAAAGTAATAGTAGATAATACACATATTTTGAATCAGCCTGACACTTGCTTAAGATGTGTTCTAAAGGAGTCAATTCTATTAATTCTCCAAATAACTCTGTGAGGTAGATATTAATATTAACTTTATTTGTTGACAGGTCTATCATTATCCACTAGTTCACTGGAAGGACTCACTAAGTTCAGAAAAAAAACATATACCTGTGGTTAAAAATTATTACAGTAAAGAATATAGTGTAGGAAAGGCAGGGTGAAAATACATGTACGCTAAGGCGCATGAGGTGAGAAGGAAGCTTTCTTGTCTTCCCTTGTACAGGCGGGTCTCTCCAACAGCAGCCTGCAGGGAAATCTGGAGCTGGCCTTGGCCAGGGGAGTCTATTTGAGTCTAAGAGTCACAAACCCCTCATGGGGCAGGCTCCAAATCATGCTCCAGTTGCATATAATAAAGACTTAGGATTTACTTTGAACATGCTAACAATATGGCTCCTCTCCATCCACTGCTTCTGACATTTAGAAAAGCATCATTACTAAGCAACTGTGAGAACGTTCTAGCAGTTTAATTATCAGTATTTGACCAAGGGCTATCATGATGATTACACAGTTGAGTAAGAATTGAGTAACACAGATCTGCTGGGTGAACTGTTTCCTCTCAAGGGTGTGGAGTGGTTGAATAACTTATCCAAATAAATTGGTTGCATATTTCATATGCTTAACTGCTGACAAACAGTTTTTTTTCTAGCAACATATGTTAGACGTTAGATATCATGTGTTCAAGGGTTGTTCAGAGGCTTGGTGGTACCATCTGGAACCAGGAGTATCTCTTTTTTTTGTCCTAAGAGTCTCAAGGAGCAGGTGACTCTTTTGTCATGGTTATAGAATGTTTCTACCTATCCACCATCACATCTGCACTCAGTAACACATAAAAGCAGGAAATAAAAAAAAAAGTACCTTCCTGTTCTTCTTGCCCTTTTATTGTCATTGCTTAAAAACCAAAATAGAGCATATGAAATACAAACTGTCCATACCCAATATATACTTAATGTCTGCACTCTGTAGCAGAAACTGAAAGATTGGAAGGTATAGTAGTAGGAGGGACAACTATAGACACTAGGGGTGGGTACTAGGGCGAGGGAGGGAGGGGAACAAGGACAAAATAAAAAGGACCTTGAATTGACACGAAAATAAAAAGTTATTTGCTGCTGATAATATATATGGTAATGTCTTTGTCTTGACTGATATGCACTGTATTGGTGATGAGAAAAGCCATGTTGTATACTGTAAAGAAGTATAGTGATTAAAAGTAAATAATAATAGAAACATTAAAAAAAAAACACAAACTGACCTTAGTGGTAGATGCTTTGTTTTTAGGCAAATTAGCTGTTATTTTAGAAATACACATTCTCAGAAGAAAATATTTTTGATTATTACTAATTCAAGGGACTTAAGAAAAAGTATACATTTCATAAAACCTTATTATCTCATTTTCTGATCTTACCAAAAACAACTGTTTTATCTAAGCCCATTTTCCACTTGGTACATTTTGTTATTGTATAAATAAGTCGTTGTTATGATATTTTTACAGTACCTTGGGAAAATGTGAAAGCTAGGTGTCAACAGCTTATACTTCAGCCAATTACAGTAAACTTCACTATTAAATCCATTTCATGATTTCATTATTATTTTAATCCCTATATTTGCTAAACAGAGAAGAGATTTTTAAGGAGTTTATTATGTTGTAATTATGATATTCATCATTCTATTGCAATTAACAATTGATATGACTTAAAGGAAAAAAATAAAACACCATTTTTTTAAGTATAGAAACAAGCCTGTGAAGTGAAAGAAATAATTGGACTTTCGCAAGTCACCAAAATATCCCTAAGGAGTTCAAATGTTCAACTTCAACTTGGTTTCTTCAATTACCTTTTCCTTAAGGATCTTCTACAAAATCTGTTCCACACACTGCTACTTTTAGGTCATTCAGTTCATATTTCTAAATAAGGAACTGTGTCAACAAATTTTACAGCATTCTGAAAATATAAAGGGAAAAACTCAGGAAAAAAAAAAGAAGAAAAATATCTACATATGATATTTTTTTGAGAGGTTTTTGTTAATAGGGTATGTGCACTTGCCAGAAAGACAAAGAGAGACAGAGAGACAGAAAGCAAGAAATCATCCCCAGGGAGGATGGCCATGCCACAGTCCCTTCTCCTCCATTCTCCTTTCAGGATCTTAGGCACACGTGCCTGGCATGAGTTTAAGCCACCCGGTCCAGCACTTGAACCATGGTTGACTACATGGGAGTCCAGTGACAACCTCCCAGGGGAGATGGCCACACCGCAAATCCTTCTCCTGCATTCTCTTCTTGGGATCTTAGGCACGCATGCACATGTGCCTGGCATGAGTTTAAGCCACCAGATCCAGGAATAGAATCTTGGTCGACTACGTGGGAGTCCAGTGACATAGCCATTACGCCAACTGCTGGTCCCAACTTATTATAATTTTGAAGTGACTTGCTTACAAATGATGGACCTACCTCTGAACTTAAACTTATGAATCGAAAACTTATGTTTGCCCATTTGCCCAGAAGAGTAGATATTTTAGTACTAAGTGAGAAATTTCAATGAGTTTGAATTTCACTAATTTCAATAAGTTTGCACAATGTTTTCAGAAGAAAACATGCCTTAGGACACCTCTTCCTAAGATGCAATATATACAGATACATACTAAATAAGTAATAGAGCCATTATTGATCTTCGTCAGTATACACTAATTCCTTTCAGCAATAACAACTGGGGATTCTGACAAGTCTAATAATACCTATGTGAAGTGATTCTTAATGCTCCTTTTTTCAATGCTTTTCTGCATGTCTTTTCTTTGTGTATGCTATACTATCTATATTATCTAATTACTTGCGTGTCAGTGCTGTCCATATTTCAAGCTTACCTGCCCACTTTTCTGTGTCACGATTTAGTCATTCATACCGTCATTCATGATTCATTGAATGCCCTGTAGGTTCTGGATGTTAAACTAGGCATGATTGATGAATAATATAGCATTGTCTATTTTTAAAAAGTCCAAATCTAATGGATGAGGTTGAGAGGTAGACTAATGATGACAATATTTTGTTTAAGTGCTAAATAGAAAGGGTAAGTTCAGAGAACATATAAACAAGGAGTGCTTGAAAAGTTTTTTAAGTTTTACTTAACACGAGTAGAAAAAGGAAGTGCAGATTTCACTTGTCAGCAAAGAGTATGACTACTAGATGGAAACAACGTGGCGGTCTAGAGGAATAACCAAGTTAGATTTGGGGGGACAGACTAGAGAAATGAAAGAATATTCTAGCAATAGAGGATTATTTGCAGCAATGATTTTCTGTTATGTCCAGAGAAAAGGAAGGGATTTGGACTGGAAGGAGAACAGAATACATATGGAAACTTCTGAGAGATGAAGTGACAGAGGGAGAAAGTAGCAAATCTTTGCGTCTCTGCAAGTTTTTTGGCTTGAAATATTAGTTTCACTCAGTTGCAAAAGAACATGCATATAGCCTTCAAAATCTTCATATCAAAGACTCTTTTAGTTCTTTTAGGTTCCTGGAGAATTAGGAAATGCATGAAAGCAGGCATAAAAAGCATTTTTTCTCTCAAAGGTCCTCATTTTATTTCTGACTGATCTTGGGAGTTTGATTAATGTATTAATTGCAACTGCCATTCTGTTTCTACATTTTTGTTCTAAAAGAAAAGAAACAAAGTGGTCCATTCCCATAACCTAGACGTTAAGAAAGTCAAATCTCACGTGGTTGAAGGCAGCTCAATTCCTAGCCTCTGTGGCTTGACAAACAAGGCACATGTGCATATGTGGCCCCAATCCAGACATGATGGAGAAATGGAGAAAGGATTGTATCATGACTATCCCACTAGGGAGTGCTATCTCTCCTTTTCTTTCTGTTTCTCTGCCTCTCTCAGGCAAGCATATGTACTCTCTAGCAATTTAAGAAAAGAGAGAAAACTATTTCATCAAAACAGTGTATTCTAGGTATATATAAATAAAAATGTATATGCAACACAGAACAGTTGAAAAACCATTTTTATAAATTAAATTAAAAGTTATAATATGTATTTTTTAAACCCATATATAATTTATCTGGATTATATTTGGCAGTGGGGATTTGTTCTAGAATTCCAAGTCTTTGACCCTAATAAATTTGGGGCAGAACATGTGCTGAGTTTGTTTAACTTTAATAGGGTGTTAAGAGGCCATCAGGTGGTACCGTGGTTAAAGTGTTGGCTTCTCTCATGGCCCACCATGGTTGGAGTCTTGGACCCAGTGACTTGAAAATCATGCTGGGCTGGTGTGCATGCGTGCCTCAAATTGTAAAATGAGAATGGAGGAGAAAGAATTGCAGTGTGGCCATCCACCCTGGGGGGTGTTTTCTTACTTTCTCTCATTCTCTTTGTCTCTGGCAAGTCCATGGACCCTATGGAGAAAAACAGGAACAAACAAACAAACAAAAAACACAAAAACAAAAACAAAACAAAAAGATGTTTAAGTGTAAATGCCTAAATTTTTGATAATGTCTCCTAAAAGATCTATGTTAAGTAATAGGAACCCATTCAACAAATACATTTTGAACAATTTGTATCTAGCAATGTTACCATACAGTGAGTATAGAAACACTATTAAGATAAGGATGCTGCCTTCTAGAGCTTTTGATAGTCTGCTAGGGAAATTAGGCACATAAATATATTATTCAATACAATGAATTAAGTCTAGAAAGAACCTGTCAATCATATTCTTTTATGAATTATTTTCTATTACTTTATCTCTACTTTGCAGCTTCCTTCAGTTATGTCTTCTATATTTGTATTCTTGTTAATCTTTTGTTTTCCAAGTAACATGCTATGGGAAATGTTGCTGTGTACTTAAAAACTGGAAGGGCATCGTGTTTATATAATGAAAATGGAATAAAAATATACTGAAGAGGCTGATTGCAACAAATAATTCTGTAAAGGTGAAATAAGAGTATTTCAAAAGTTCTGGAAAACCAGAATGAAAGTACAAGTTTATTTTAATACAAATCTTTTTTGAAATTCATACATAATTTTTTCACAATGTGCATTTTCCATGAATATTTTTCACATCAAAATTTTTTAGTTATTTTAGATTTCTATAAAATTAAAAAAAAGAGAAAGTTAAAAGGAAATTTCTCAAAGTTTCTCATTTCTGACCTATCTCTGGAATTTAATTAATATACCAATTGCAATGGCCATTTCTTTCCTGTTTTTGTTCTAATAGAAAAGAAAAAAGGACCAGCCTATAGCCTAGGGGTTAACGGAATCAGATCCTACATGACTGACCACAGTTCAAATCATAACCCTGGCTATTTGAAAATCATGCCAGGCAAATGAACATGTATTCTACAATTCAAGTTCAAGTAGGAGAAGAAAAACCATCTTCTATTAGTCACAGGTTCTTTATATATACATATACAAAGCTATTTAATTTAATTTAATTAATTTATCTATTTCAATTTGACCAGAGAGTGACAGAGTAAGAGAGAGGAAAAGTGAGAAAGCAAGCCACCAGGTTCAGTACTTGAACCATGGTCAGTCATGCTGCAGTCCAGCGCCCTTAACCACCACACCACCTGCAGGCCCCAGTCATAGGTACTTTTTAATGGCATCACCTTTTTCTCAGTAATCGTCATCTCTAATGATGACAGAGCATGAAGTGTCATCCAGGATGACATGGTAATGACAGACAAACTTTACAGTAAAAGAAATAACTGTTATATGCCTGGTCTACTTGACCTGATTCCATTCCATTCCTACTCATTAATCTATCAAGGTCTTCTTCCAATTTTCAAAGAAGTAAAATCTTAACAAAACTATCTCTCTTTTTGGAATTTTCTTCTGAAGTTTATGAGGTTATACAAAGAAATAAGATTGGACAGGATACGGTTCTGAATAAATCCATACTAAACATCTTTATTCTATTCTCTCAATGAGCTCCTCTAGCTTCAAGGGTTATGTTATCAACACTCCTTCCCATGGAATGTCTATCTCCTTTTTTTCTCCTGTTAAATATTTTTTTCCAGCATATTATTAACAAACGATATAAAATACATTCTTGTAAACCGTAGAAAGATGCCATTTCACTGAGAACTTTGTAATACTCAATGATAAAGAATTTCACCATCTACCTCAGATGCCTATAGAAGCAGTCAGTCATCATGAATACATTGTGTATTTCTAAACTGGTCAAATATAAATAACTGTTTAGATGAAAATACACTACAATTAACATGTGTAAATGGAGTACACATTTTTCTGTATTCTTCTAATTCTAAATTTAGGCATACATCCAGTAATTCCTTTTGTATCAGCTTACATAATTATCTCTTTTATTTTAATAGAAAAAATTTTTAGAGGTTTTTGCCTTAGGGCAAAACCTCTCTCTCGAGAGAGAGAGACAGAGACAGAGGGAAAGTGAAAAATCGCCTTCCAGGGGGGATGGCTATGCCACAATCTCTTCTCTTCCATTTTCCTCCTGGTATCTTGGACATGCATGCACATGCACCCAGCATGATTTTCAAGCCACAGGGTTTGGGACTTAAACTACAGTTGGCCATGTGGGAGTCCAGCGATGTAACCACTACACCGTCTGTTGATTCCAAGAATCTTGGTGTTGTTTTGTGTTGCTCTAACACATATTTTATATATGTTAAAAATATATAAATATAGGTATTTATATTTTCTATATTGTATATATAACCTATGAGGATTAAGTATATGTATATAAATACATTTTAAATGTGTATTATATACATATTATATATGCATATATGCATTATGTGTACTATAGTATATATGCATATATGAATTATATACACACATATATGGTCTTTAAAAAGTTCATATAAAACACTTATGAAAAACCATGCATGGATTTCAAACATTTTTTGTGCCAAAAAATCCTCATACCAATTCCAATTCACCATAAACTTTTTGAAGTCCTCTTGTGTGAGTCTGTGAATATATGTGCATACACACACACACACGCACACACACTCATACATATATATATATATATATGTACAAGTAGTACTTTTTAATGTATAGTTATGACATTAGTCAAATGCCATTTTCGTATGACACTTGAGAGCCAGATTTTTTATTGGAATATACCCATGAAAAACTCAAAAATGATTTTGGTGAAAATGCTTACCTCCTTTAAAAATCAATTATGTCCCAACTGGGCTGGAATGAGGTGTATATCACGTTAGGTAAAGTCTCTTCACAATCCAAATGATATATAGCAATCTAATGTATAAATAATAATTTTAAAAATTAATACAAAATATGACAAACCCTCCCAAAAATAAAGACTTATTTATTTAATTGTAAAAAAAATCAATTATGGTATTTACTATGTGGTTTTTCTCCATAGTAAAGAAACTTTAATTCTCATAAAGGGAGATTGGGAAGAAATATGATTTTCTGAATTAAAATAGCAATAGAAATTTTGAAAACATTGCTTTTGGCCACTCCGAAGTCAACTCCCATTTACCTCAGAGGAGCCTACAGTTTATGTATATGAATACTTCTAAATTCTTTTATTTTTAAAATAATATTACTCTGAAAATATGTCAGCCCTTTCTTTCTATCAGTCATTTATCACTTGTCATAACTCACAAATTGGGTTAAAATATCTCTAATAAAATGGAAGTAGCAAACGTATTTGATTTATATTTTTCACAAATATTTTAAATTTGAAATTCATGTGGTAATTTATCGTGTGATACTACAGTTACCTCTACACCAAAAAAAGTCAGGCAAGACCCAAAAAACATGGTTCAACTTGGCTCCCAATTTAGAAAAGTATTTGTACAGTGAAGTATGCTCAAAGAACAAGTTCTATGATTACTTGTTGACTTAGGAACATGTAAAATAAAGCAAATATAAAATTTTATTCTTTAAGTTTTAGAAAAATTGATTAATAGTATTTAAATGTTTTAAAGTGTTTAAATATGGCAAGACATATGTCTTTTTGCCTGATCTTTCCTCTTTAGAATACCATTCCTCACCTTTCCTCATTTTTCATTCCTCAGAAAGTATGAAATCCACTTCATAACTTTTACTGTTTCTCAGGTTTAGTTAGGTGAAATCAGTTTTTCTATCCCGCCACCCTCTGCTTATCTCTATGTTGTGCTTAGACCATTGCATTGTATTGACTAATGTTCATATATGTCTCTTACAGTGAATTTTTACAATTGAATTGATATTTAATACATGTTTACGTACTAATGTAAATAGAAAAATGTTTAAATTTTTTCTTTGTGAACTAAGATTGTTTAACAACAATACATAATAGAAAGAATAACAAAGGTACAGTTTGATTCAATATAAGATAACACTTCCAACAGTCGTAACTAATTATAGAACATTTGAATAGTAATGAGTTTCAAATTACTATTAATGTTCCATGTATGGATAAAAACAAGTAAGTCTAGAGAGGATTTATTTACTAGATAGAAGTGTGAAATTAATGCTTTCATTATTTCTTCTCTATACTTCTCAACATTGCTATATCCAATATAAAATTATATGTCTTCCAAATAAATCTTATATTAACTGCAGGAACAGACAACTTATCAATTAAATTGAGAGTGGATCACCTACACTTTCTAGACTAGGTAATTGAGGCATTAGTTGGATAAATGACATATTGGAGTTCAAAAATTTATGGGGACAAAATGAGACTAGAATGAAATTCACTGGACTGAAAGGAAAGTCTCCTTTCTGTTAGGTCACAGTAATCCAAATAAAAGAATGTAAACAGGAGACTGTACTCCTGGGTGGATAGGTCATTCAAAGTCCTTGCTACACGGGGCAGCTCTCTTGGCACTAGAAAGGAACATGCTGAGTCCTCACAGGGACAGATGGATTTGATGACAGCGATACTGCATAAAGGCTTTTATTAATAGCCTTTATTTTTAGCCTAGCATATGCTATTCTTGTAGAAATGTTTAATCGTTTTGGAAACTTCATAAGTATTTTATTTCTTATAATATCTTGTTGGAAAAAAATCCAGTTAAATTATATATTGCTCTATAAAAGATCACAATGGTATAGTGACCTTTGAGTGCTCCCGATGAAAAAGTACTAGCTTGTATTTCAGCCTTAATTTCCCTAATGCCATTACAGATATCATGACTTACAATAGAAGACAAGACAGTAAAAAAGGAAATTAAATCTGTAAATGTATCAATGGAATAAACATAAAATTAGATTACATCTAACTAACATAAACATAAAAAATATGTATGTTCAAAACAAATACCTTAATTTCCTTTTAGCAAACTTAATAAATTGATGAAGTTACCCAAGCTTCAAAATAACCTTTATAATTATGACATTGATTACAACATGACATGGTAACCTTTGATGATTGCTTACAATATTTGTGGCAGCCCACAAACTAAAAGTTCCAGATCATGAAGAATAAAATAATTATAAAATGCAAATCAAAATTAGGCTCAAACAACTACAAAATCATTTCAGACTTTGTATCTTATCTAAGTTTTTATTTATCCCTCATGGACGTCTCTTTGTTTCCCCAAGCAAGTTTAATTGCAGAGTGACCCAGTTGTTATTTATAAATGCATCAAACAAAAATATTATTCAGTGAGCTAGTTTCTAATTCTAGTTGTCTCTCTAATTAACTAGAATATTTTACAAGTCCCTTTCCTCTTGTAAATAATTTCAGAGTTGCAATAGATGATTCTGTTGTCCATCTTTATGTATTCTTAAATATGTGAATCTAATTATAACATATCTTAAAGAAAAACATGTTTTAAACAAGATTAGCAATGATTTTTGTAAACTCCAAAACTTATACAAGCCAAATATTCCATGGTATAAATAATTGATCACTCTCAAAATTGTTTTAGCTACTGTTTATTAAAAATAAATGTATAAATATTGATTGCATAGATTGATGAATATTTGCAAAAATTGAAAGAACTCCCACTACATTACAATCCCTCAGATAAAAAAGAAAATCTGGGAATAGCAGTTAGCATAATGGCTATGTAGCTGGAATCCCATGTAGTCGACCTTGGTTTGAGTCCCGGACCCAGTGGCTTAAACTCACGCTGGGTGCGTGTGCATATGTGCCCAACATCCTGAGAGGAAAATGGAGGAGAAGGGATTGCTCTGTGGACATCTCCCCTGGAGTGTGATTTCTCGTTTTCTGTCTCTTTGTCTCTCTCTGTCTCTCTGGTGAGTGCACGCACCTTAGAGCAAAAACCTCTCAAAAAATAAAAAAAAAGAAACCTTCCTTATGCCAACTTATTATTTATCCCATAATAATAGGTCAAAAATATATTTCCCTTACATTTGTTTTTAAATGTAGTAGAAGAAAGAGGATGTTAATTTATCATCTATTAATATGCTATGTATTAGGATAGATTAATGATAATAATCACAATTAAAAGGGTGAAATTTTATAAAGTTACCTTAAAATGTTAGATGGGCTATATATAGTTTATATTAATTTCATAAAAACTAATTCAGTAGTAATAATTAGAATACTTTCATGTTAAAATTTTTATTAACAAATATAACATAAATAAATAAAATAAAGAACAGAAACAAGAAAAATAATATTTAAAATATAATGAAAATGTGAATACAAACAATTATTGCAGTTTCTGAAAGCAGGGAAAATCTTCTGTGCCTTATGATAACAGCCCTTATGATAACAGCATCAAAAAAGACATAGATCAATTAAATAGAGTAGAGACTACAGAAATGAACTAGCCCATATATAATTAAGTGGTCTTTTATTAGGATGCCAAGAATACACAATGAAGAAAGATAGTCTCTTCAATAGATAATGTTTGGAAATTTGGATATACACTTGCAAAAGATACAAATTACACCTTTATCATATGCTATCTGCCAAAAAAAAAACAATTAAAAATATATTAAAAACTTAACTAAAAGACCTGAAACTATAAAGTGCCTCAAAGAAATCAGGAGAAAGTTTTATTGATATTAGTATTGACAATAACGTCTTGGATATGGCCCCAAATAACACAGGGTATAAAAGCGAAAATAGATAAATGGGACTACATCAAACTGAAAAGTTTCTGCAGAGCAAATGGAACAATCAGCAAAGTGAAAGGCAACCTACAGAATGGAATAAAAAAAAAAATAGCCCATATATCTGGTAGAGGGCTACTGTCTAAAACATGTAAGAAATTCCAGCAACTTAATAGCAATAATAATGACAACAACAATAAACCACTTAAACAATGGTCAAAGTACTTGAGTAGACATTTCTCCAGAGAAGATGTACAAATGACCAACATTTATATGCAAAGACATTTATTAATATCACCAATATTCAGGAAAATGTAGACCTATGCTAAAATGAGATACTACTTCACACCTATTTGGATAGCTATTTTTAAGGGGGAAAAAGACAAATTCTGTAAAGAATGTGATAAAAAGGGAATACATTTACAGTATTGGAGAGAATTATAATAGTGCCACTGTTATGGGGAAAAAAAAAACAGAGTGGGGTTCCTCAAAAAATTTAAAATTGAAGAGCCATATGATTCAGCAATCTCTCATTTGGGTATATATTTGAAAGAATTAAAATTAAACCCTCAAAGATTTACCTGCACTCTCATATTCACTACAACATTAATCACAATAATCTTGATATGTAAACAACCCAAATGTTCATAAACAGATGAATATATAAAGTAACTGAATACGTATATTCATTAAAATGTCATTCACCTTTAAAAAAGACAGAAAATTCTACCATTTGTGACAATGTGGATAAGCCTGAAGGACATTACGTTCAATGAAATAAGCCATTGCTGTATGATTCCATTACATGAAGTATCTAAATGATCAAAATCACAGAATAGAATGATGGTTATTAGGGATTGGGAAAAAGGAAAATGGGGAATTCTTCAGTGGATATGAAGTTCAGTTATGCAAAATGAATAATCTCTAGAGATATGTTGTACAACATAATGCCTACAGTTAAGTGTACTGTGTTGTACATTTTAAATTTTGTAAATTAGGGACTCTCATGTTAAGTGTTTTTATAACAACAAACATAATAAAGCAAAACTGAGACAAAGAAAACATTTAGAGAGAATGGATATGTCTGTTACCTTTCTCGATTGTGGTGTATGCCTATGTCCAAACTTAGCAAATTGTATACATTGAATATGTGCTGTATTATTTACATACCAATATACTTCATTAAAGCTGTTTTTAAAAAGGAGTAAACAGAAAAAGCATTAGAAAAGACTATTTTAAAAAACAAAACATATATCTAGCACTGTATCAATCATATTTTTGGTATAAATTATTATTATTATTTTTTGGGGGGAGAGGTTTTTCGCTATAGGGCGCGTGCGCTCGCCAGACAGACAGAGAGAGACATAGAGACAGAAAGCGAGAAATCACCCCCCAGGGGGGATGGTCACGCCGCAATCCCTTCTCCTCCATTCTCCTCTTGGGATCTTGGGCACGCGCGCACACACGCCCGGCGTGAGTTTCAAGTCACCGGGTCCGGGACGCGAACTGCAGTCGACTACGTGGGAGTCCAGCGACATAGCCATTACGCTAACTGCTGGTTCCCGGTATAAATTATTTTTTGAGAGATTTTGCTATAGGGTGCATGTGCTCGCTGGGGAAACAGAGAGACAGAAAGTGATAAACCACACACTAGAGGGGGGATGGCTATCCCATAATCCCTTCTCCTCAATTCGCTTCTCAGGATTTTGGGCATGCATCCACATGTGTCCATAGGTTTCAAGCCACTGGGTCCAGGATTTGAACTGTGGTCAGCCATGTGGGAGTCCAGCACCTTAAATACCATGTCATCTGTTGGCCCTGGTATGAATGATTTTTAGAAATTAAAGTGACAGATTAGCATGCAAAAGTATAAAAAAATTTAAAAAAAATATTTTTTGTCTGGGGACAATTATAAAAGTAGAGATACATTTGATTTCAAAATCTCAGGGCAATATAATAGATTAAATATAATTTTTGTATTCAACATATATTTTTGAGGAACTGGTTATTTATTTCACAAAGTCACTTACCAATATTCATTGTCAAAACAGTTGTACCACTGGTTTTATCCCTATTGGTTCTAAAGAGACCACATCGAAGTAGAAGACATTTTTTTAGAGCAATTTTTGCTATAGGCTGCGTGCATTCACCAGAGAGACCAAAAGATACAGAAAGCTAGAAGCCCCTCCCCGCCTCTGGGGGAAGAGCCACATGACAATTCTCCTCCATTTTCCTCTCAGGATTTTGGACACACACACACATGGCCAGTGTGAATTTCAAGGCACCAGGCCCAGGACTCAAACAGCAGTCAACCATGTGAAATCCAGCAATGTAACCAAAGGAGAATACATTTTAAGCCAATAAACTGAAGGACGTACACAGAACAGACCACGTGGAAAGGTTACCAAGCAAGAAAAGAAAGTTTAAGAGATCAGCACATTGAAAATCTACAGATTGTGGAAAGTTGTCACAGCCATGTGGGTTGGCCTGAGAACCTCAAACCCAACAAACAGTTTCAAAATAACATAACATTTTAAAAATTTTGCACATGTTCAATTCAAAATTTTTTTCAGCATAGATTAATGCAAAGCACATTAAGAAGACACTTAAAGGGGAGCAGTCGATGGTGTAATATCGATAGCAGGGGTTCAAGTCCTGGACCTGGCAGCTTGAATCCCACAACAGGCATATATGGGATTTAAAAATCCCAAGAGGAGAATAGAGGAAAAGGGATTGTGGTGTGACCATCTCCCTGGGGGATAATTTCTCACTTTCTGTCTCTCTGTCTCTCCAGGGAGTGCATGTATCCTATAGCAAAAATCTCATAAAAGAAAAAAAAAGAAGGAACTTGTAGAAACAACAGCTTCAGACCCAGAAAATGAGTGATGTGATGTGTTTCATTTGGATAAATCAGTGGCAAACTATAATTTCACTTCAAGAAAGCTAGAAAGCAATTAAATGGTCAATGCAATGTTAAGGGTAGCATGATAATTTCTGTGATCAGTTGGGAAGGGAAAAAATGATCTCAGAAGTCTCATCACCTAAATTTATTCCACTTCTAGTAAAAATAAATAAATCAGGAATAAATAAAGTTGTCCAAAGATGCCTCAAAGCTGAAAGCCTGAATGGAGGGTTTTTGGGGGGGCGGTTTTCTCCTCCTGACATCATTTTTCTTCTTAGGCTGGTACATTTTATATATGTATTTGTAGTTTATGGTACGTGGGAGACTCTTTCCTGTACAGAACTAGATGTGCCACCTAAATTTCTCTTTAATGAGCTAGCAAGTGGCACGGTGGTTGAAGGGTGGGACTCCCACGTGGCACACCACAGTTTATAGCCCCAGACCTGGTGGCTTGCTTGATCACTTTCGCTCTCCCTCTCTGTCTCTCTCTGGTGTGTACGTGTGTCCTACAGCAAATTAAAAGAAATTAATAACATTAAATTGAAATTTTCTTTTTAATTCAGAATATGACAACTATTATAGACTATTTCAATATATATTAAACATACTGCATAAAGATATACACACATACATATTAGTTTTTAGAGCTACTGAAGCTAAGTAGAATACAAAAACAAAATTCATCAATTTATGCATTCATTAAAAAAGAGACAGAAAATGCCACCTGGCTAATCAATAGCAGAATGATACAAAAGGAAAAAGATAATGAACAAAAAATAAAAATAAAAATTTTTTTTGAAAAAGAAATAATATTTATTTCAATCAGGCCTAATATTTGCAAACACTGGAGGAATTTATAGCAACAGGCTGTCAATTCAAAATGTTAGGTGAGAGTAATTACAATGGTATGTTCAAAGTTCCATACATTTATTTTTGTATTAGCATTTCTTTATAAATCTTCAAAAGTACTTTATGTACAAAAATGCACTGTTGACATACAGTGTTGCGGGTAGGTTATAGGACGATGTGGCCCAGTATCTTGGGAACAAACTAACATGTTTTGGGAATAGAAGACAGGGTTTGAAATTTTGAATCTTAATGCTTATTAACTGAGTGTAACTAGGAAATCTATTAACTTTTTGGAGTGCTAGTTTTTGCCTTCTAGAAATGAGCATAATACTAATTCTGCCTCACTCACCTATAGTAATTACTAAAATAAAATGAAATAATAGTATGAGAAACAGTATAATACAAAATACTATATATGGGAGGTTTTTGCAAGTAGTTTTAAAAAATGTTTCCCTTTTTATACACACCACATGCTCCTCTAAAGAAAAAAAAGTAGTATTATTAATAGTTTTTTCTTTAAGAGAGATTTTTGCTATTGTGTAGGTTCTCATAAGAGAGACAAAGACAGAGACAGAAAGTTAAAAATAACTCCCGAGAGAATGACTATGCTGCAATCTCTTCTCCTCCATTCTGCTGTTGAGATTTTGGGCATGCACACACATGTGCCTGGTGTGAGTTTTAAGACACCAAGTCCAAGACTCAAACCACTGTCAACCACATGTGAGTCCAACAATGTAAATAAATAGTATGCTATCTGTTGGTTCCAATAATTATTCATTTTTAACTTATAAATAGTAAATTTTAATTTTTGTGAGTCTCAGCAGGGTTAGAGAGACTCCCTGGTAAGAAACCTTTTATTATTATCATAACTCATATGTGCTGCTGTAAGAAAATACCATTGACTGGGTGACATATAAACAGAATTTATTTCTCAAAGTTCCAGAGTCTGGTATATCCAAGATCATGATATCAGAAGATTCTGTATCTGGTGAGGGCCCACTTTCCTATTTATAGGTACAAGTCATTTTGCTATTACATCACGCAGGAGAAGGAGAAAGGGAACTCCCTCAAGCCACTCTCATCAGAGCACTAATCACATCCATGAGAGCCCTGTCCAAAGGAAGAGCTTAGCTAGGTTTTAGGAAGAGGGCCTAATAACCCCTTTTTACATCGTGGGTTAGATTTCAATACATAGATTTTGAGTGGGACACATTCTGTTTATGGCGATTACTCTAGGTATACCTCTTTAAAAACACAATTTATTTCCCCTCCCCCCCAAACTTCCTGGTCTCTATGGGTTTACTTCCTTACAACCTTTAAGGCTTTGCTGAAACTTTAACATCTCTGTGGGGCTCTTGCGGATCTCTTTGTCTGATATACTTTCCAGCATTTTCTACAGTGTTACCATTATAATTGTAACCATCTAGCATAATATTCATTGAACTTACTTTGATTTCTTGCCTGCTTTTGTCAACACCTAGATTAAGTATTAAATGAATATATATTGAATGAATGAGTATTAACTTGTTCTTCATATACTGAACCAAAAAGAAAACTGTCAATTCCGAAAATAGGCTAAAACATAACTATCTTTTGACTCAAAATAGACACTTTTATAACTTAGGTGAAGTGTTTCAGATACACAAATAAACCGAGAGATCGAGATAGAGGGTAGGTATAGGAAAGACAGGAACCCAGAGATGCATTGAAAAGTGTCTGGTCCTTCACCATTGGGAAGACGGATTTATAAGGATTGAATTTATAACCCTTCCTCAAACAACCATAAAACAGACAAAATAAATGACACAATTGTTTGCAAGGCTTTGGACACCAGGCAATGAAACACAGTGATCCCTGAGAAATAGGAAATAAGTGAGTTTAGGTCCTGCAATTGCCATAGCTAATTGACTTTTGAGAATTTTCAGGTCCTGGCACAAATAAAGTCTAGAAAGTACAGCAGACACCTTGACTTCCAGAGACAAGCCTGAGTCCCAGGTGACGAAGGCAGGTAGGATAACCAGGGAACAGTACCAAACAGGAAAGTTTCACAGAAACCTTCTACAGAGACCTCAAGAACAAATCCCACTAGTATTTGGCAGGATACTCTTAGTACATGAGTATATAAAAAGGTGGGGAAACAAGAAGAGTATGAATTCTCATGAAGCGAACCCTCATAGAACGGCAAAAAGAAATAGATCATTCCAAAATTATAGCAGGAGATTTAAATATATCTCTTTTCTGACAAAAGGCAAAACATTTAAGAAGATGAAAAAGGAAATCCTGCAATCAAACAACTTGACCCAAATAACATCTAGAGGACACTTCATCTAACAAGAACACAACTCAATTTTTTAACAAAATGTATCAATTTTTAAGTCATACTGATCAAAAAAAATTTACATGACTATGATAGCACAAATGTCAAGCAAAGAGAAATTATACTGTTGTAGGAATCATATACTACGCATTGAGTAGTATAATTTCACTTGAAAGTAGACTGTAATAAACTAAAGACATATACTATAAACCTTTATGTAGTATGATGGAATGAAGACGTGGAATTTATGCACATGTTAATTTTTATTTTGAATCTTATGGGTTCAAAATCTATCAGATTATATAATTTAATTATATACAGGTTATTGTATCTTATTATAGCTTCAGTAAATTATTTTTAAGTGTCCATCTTTTAGAATCCTATATGTCTATTGGCATAATACAATGCTTTTATATAAACACTTACTGTTATAGTTAGTTTAACCAGAGATTTCCTTCATCATCTTGGGTTCTGAAAAATTTGTTAGACCTAAAGACATACCAACTGACTAGATTCTACCTATGTTGGTCTGAATAAGAATTTTTTGGACTTATTTCCAAAGTCCTTTAAAAAGAAAGTGACTTATGCTGTGAATAAATTTGGAATGTATAAACTCTCAGGCATTAAACTAAAATAAAATGAACTTAATAGGTTAACTTTCCACATAACAGTAATGTAAAATTGGAAATTTATATTGTAGGATCTCCTTTATCAAGAGAAATTGCACTTGCTGAGAAGGATTATTTACTCCAATATAACCAAGGAGAAATCCATGTGTCACTTAGTAACTACTACCTGGTGAATATACACACATGCATATGCACATACACACTTACATGTAATGCATGCGGAGTATTGTGCACACTCATGTGATATGTGCATGTATATTTTATTTTCATATTTACACATCATCACACACACACACACACACACATATATATGTATTAATTTTTTAGAGTAAAGAAATGAGAACTGAGGTGATTGTCACAGGTTTTTTTGTATTTCATTTCCCAGGAGATACTGAATTGTAGATGACAGCGGCAATAATGGCTGGTATAATGGAACACTCTGCCCTCCAGTTGCTGGAGTGTTGCTCACTGAAGAGTGACAGCTGAGTCCCTTTCCTAAAATTACCACAAAGGGAGGTACTTTGTCTAAGACTATAACACCTAAGGTATCCTGATCCTACATTACTTGCTAATAGAATAGCCTTAAACATCTTGACTCAGATATTCCTTTGAGGGCCTCCTAAGTTCAGAATTTATGGGATCTTATGAGGCCCATGTTTCAACTATACTGCAGCTACACCTCTTGTAATCTACCCTGCTCCCCTCGCCCTGATAGGTTCTTATAAAATTACTCTCCAAGAAACATCCTGTAGGCAAATGTACATGTCAGTACCAATAGAAGATAGACTCTGAGTCACTATCTCTTCAGTTGTGTCGAATAGTCTTTAAATATTTATAATTTTCATTTCTTAGAGATAAATTTAACCTAATTTATGTTTTATTCTTATTTTTTATTTTCTTAAATTTTCAATTTCCACTAGTATTTCATAGTATATATAATTTCTAAGATATACACATATTTTTTCTTTTTTTTTTTTTAGAGAGTTTTCCCCCCCTATTTTTTTTTTTTTTTGTTTTTTTGCTATAGGACGCGTACGCTCACCAGAAAGACAGAGAGAGACAGAGAGACAGAAAGCAAGAAATCACCCCCTGGGGGGATGGCCACACCGCAAACCATTCTCCTCTTGGGATCTTGGGAGCACACGCACATGCGCCCAGCATGAGTTTAAGCCACTGGGTCTGGGACTCAAACCGTGGTTGACTACATGGAAGTCCAGTGACATAACCATTACACTAACTGCTGGCCCCTTTTCTTTTCTTTTTTAGAGAGAGAGAGAGATTCTTGCTATAGGGTGCATACAATCACCAGAGAGAGTGACAGAAAGTGAGAAATCATTCCCCACCCCCCCATGGTCATGACATAATCTCTTCTCCTCCATTCTCCTCTCAGGGTCTTGGGCACACACACACATGACAGAATGTGTCCCACTCAAAATCTGTATATTGAAATCTAAACCACAGTGTGACTAGGAATTTAATAGGTCCTGCTTCCTAATATCTAACCAAGCCACCAGGTCTGGTATTCAAACTGTGGCCAACCAAATGAGAGTCCAGCTACATAACCATTATGACATATTTTGGTCCCACAATTTTCTGAACTAAATAAAGAAATAGGCAAAGACCAAACTCTGAACATTTATACTTTTTTTCTTTTTCTTTTTTTTTTTTTTTTTTTTGGAGAGGTTTTGCTATAGTGCGCATGTATTCACCAGAAAGACAGAAAGAGATAGAGAGACTGAAAGTGAGAAATCACCCCCTAGGGGGGATGGCCATGTTGCAATCCCTTCTCCTCCATTCTCCTCTCAGGATGTTGGGCATGCACGCACACGTGCCCGGCCTGAGTTTAAGCCAACGGGTCTGGGACTCGAACTGTGGTCGACTCCACGGGAGTTCAGAGACATAGCCATTACACTAACTGCTCATCCCAAGATTTATACTTTCTTGATTCCTTTTAATGGATGTATAGTAGCTGCATATAGTTAAGGGTTATGAGAATATGATGTGTGGGTCAGCAGATGGCTGGTGGTTAGGGTGATGGACTTCCATAGGGCTGACCATGGTTGAAGCCTAGATCTGGTGACTTGCTTTCTCACTTTTTCTCTCTCTCTATCTCTCTCTGGTGAGTGCACATATCCTGTAGCAAATTAAAAATATTAACAATGATAATTAAAATACATAATTCTTAAAAATGTGTACAACATGTATTGTATATACACCAGATCAGGGTACTCACTTTACTATGTAACACTAGAATTTGTATCTCTTATATAACTGTAAATTTGATTTTGTTAACCAACCTCACTATGTTTTCCACTCTCTTCTACTACTCTTCTTAGCTTCCAGTAGTCACTCTTCTACTATAATTCTTCTTAACCTCAAGCAAGTCTTGTCATAGATTTTTGTTGTTGTTGTCATTCACCCTAAGTCATTCCAATGTAATTTCGTCCATTTAAAATTTTGATTTTATGGGATGGTCTCAGTTAAAGCACAGCATTATGGACTGAATGCTTAAGTTTTATCAAAATTTATATTCTGAAATTATAATTCCCATTGTGATGGCATGGAAAGGTAGGTCCTTTGAGTGGTAATGAGTTCATGAAGGTGGAGTCCTGTGAATAAGATAAGTGTTCTTGGGGCCAGCAGATGGCATAATGATTACTTGCTCGACTCCCGTGCTATCGAACTAGTTTGAGTACCAGACCTGGCAGCTTAAACTAACACAGGATGCATGTCCGTGTGTGCCCAAAATCTGTAGAGGAAAATGGAGGTGATGGAATTGTGGTGTGGCCATCCACCCAGGGCGGTGATTTCTTACTTTCTGTCTCTATCTCCGTCTCTCTGGAGAGCACATGCACTCTACTGGAAAAACAAAACAAAACAAAACAAAACAAAAAAATCTCAAAAAAAAAAACAAGAAAAAAGATAAGTGTTCTTATGAGAATTGCCTAAAAAGGGGAAGGATGAGATGATGGCTATCTGCAAACCAGGAAAGGTACCTTCATAAGATACCCGGAACTGCAGGTGCCTTTATCTTGAACATCTGAGTCTACAGAGTGATGAGAAATGAATGTTTGCTATTCAAGCCACCTAATCTACCAGTTTGTTACAATAGCCCAAACTGACTAAGACACAGAACTGTTTTCACTTTTTAAAATAAGATTCTAGGAAACCAGCATGTGGTGTGGTGGTTAAGGTGCGGGACACTCCCACAAGGCTGACCTAGGTTCGAGTCCCAGACCTAGTAGCTTGCTTTCTGACTCCCCTCACACACCCCCGCCCAAGTGTGTGTGTGTCTCTCTTTGGTCAAATTAAAGTAAATGAATGAATAAATAAAATTAAATAAATAATTCTTTTAAAAATAAATAAAATAGAATTCTATGAGGCCAACATGGTGGTCTGGTGGTTAAGAGAGCGAGATCTCACACAGCCGAGTATGAAGCTGGTCCTGATAACTTGGAAAACACACCAGGCACATGCTTGTGCAAGCCCTAAAGCCCCATGATACAGTGCTAAAGAGCCATATGACTTATAAGCTTTAACAAAAATGATACACATTTAATAAAATGTGCATTCTTCAAGAAAGATAATGTGTGTGTACAGATTTTTACCCTTATGTTTTGGAATGTAATATTTTAACCAAGATAATTTTCATATTTTACATTTTTGTATTTTTAAATAACTTATTTCTTAAAAACTATTAAGTTGTGGCATTGCTTCTGAAAGTATTTAATTCAGCTGTTTTAGGAGCTTTCATTACTTCCTTTAGTTATATTATTAGAATTATAATTGCTGGATTTAAATACCTCAACTTGATCATGCTCTGAAATGGTTTTGTAGTCTGACTGTGACCTAGTTTGAATACCACTTTTCTGTGGTTAACCTGTGGTTTTATCTAACCCTCTATTTTTTAATCTTTAAGTTCTACATAATAGAACCTATGTGATGGAATTGTTGAGGTTACATAAAATAATACAAATAAGTGTTTGGCAGGGTGACCATGTAATATATACTATTATTATGGTAATCTGTTCTGATGGGCTGATCCAAGGATAGTAGGAAATATGGTTTATATAGTGATAATTTTAAGATGTTCACGTTTAAACTTATTTAAAGGATCTTAATTAGTTCTTCCACGTTGGCCTATAGACTGTATTCCCCAAATCCTGCCATTAGATTTTAAAGATTTTAATTCCCACACATTTTCAATTTGATAAAGACAAATACTTTATTCATTCTTATTTGTGTTGATGGAGGTCACCATTACTCGTTTTTCTTTTCTTTCCTCTGTTAAGCCTGCATTCATCAGTTGTAAAAAGTAGGAAACATGTTAAATATTTAAAGTAGCTGCATTCCATCACTTTCTGTTAATAATTGCAGAAGATCAAACTCAATTCTAATGTGGAGTGGTTACTTGTAAACTAATCGAGCAGCCACTAATAAAAGAGTATGTTAAACTCTTTACCAAGTCAGAGGCTATCTTTGGAGTAATCAGGCTAACTGAGTTCTTTAAAATATATGTAAGATATTTGTCACTGCATACATTTATATGACAGATTTATTTTCTTAATGCTCTCTGTTGAAAAACAATTAGGTTGCATATACAAAGATTAAAATAGCACCTTTCAGTAATACCAAGGAGGTAACACATATCAAACAATGGCAGAGGTTCATGAGGAAGCTTTTTGAGTGATGGGAGTAATAAGTTACTAATGAGACTGGTGGCACAGGGGAAAGAAATTAGCTAGGCTTAGCCAAAGCAGCTGATTAATAGGCATGAATTAATAGACATGAATAATGCCTTTGATACTCATGAGGACTGATGGATATCATTATATAAATGATTGATATGTTATCAGTCACAAGCATTAATATGTTCTAAACTATGTGTAAAGGCCAAAGAACATCATTTAGTTTCATTCATTTTGTTAAACAAAAAAGATTGCTTTTTTAAAGATCTTCCCTGGTATTATTCTTATGAAATTTGTTATATACATAATAATATATAACACGTAAAAATTAAGAGATCCTCAGACACATATTCTTCTAGAGTTTTTGGACTTTCTGCCTATTTATTCCAGAAGAAGCAGGTCCATTTTATCACTTTAACACCATCTAAGAAGTAAGAAAGGTGCCAGCAGATGGCATAGTGTTACGTCGCTAGACTCACATGGCTGATGCGGTTCAAGTCCTAGACCAGTGGCTTGAAAATCACACTGCATGCATGTATGTGAGTGAGTGCACAAGATCTCAAAAGGAGATGGAGAAGGGATGGTGTTGTGATCATCCACGCTGGGCGATAGTCTCTCACTTTCCCTCTCATGATCTCTGTCTCTCTCTTCCCTGTGAGTGCACATGCCCCAAAGCAAAAACCTCTTAATAACAACAACAAAAAAGAAATTAGGAATTAAACAGAAAGATAAATCATCAAATTCTATGCTGATGGGCTTACTAAAGAAAAATTTATAGTTTTAGAATATATTTTCTTTCCATTTACATAACTTGAGAAATTTTCAAATACAGACTAAAGGTACCATTTATTTTATCAACATTACCTTTTCAGAATTTAAGCGATTCTTAAAGAAGCCAAGTTATGTATTTCTAAACTAGCAAAATACTTTGAACTTAAACTTTCTGCGATTTATTCTCAGCCAAGATGAATAGCTTGTGAAAAGATTTGATCAATATTCATTTAACAGTTAGGAGTTGTCTGATTACTAAAAAGATGTTTTAAAGTAAGGCTTAGTAAGCTCGTTAAAAATGCATCTGATGCCTTTGGGGAAGTTATATCATTTCATAAAACAGCCTCTCTTAGGTTGAGTAATTATTGTCAAAGTAATAAACTTTTTTATACAATAAAGTGTTTATCTATCCTTTTTAAAATTAAGATAATTTTTATTCCTTTATGTTGAAACATATTTATAGAAAGTCCTATCTATGATGATTTTCAATCTATTAATGGCACAATAGCTTGTATCACATTAATACTTTAGCAGACTGACACCATAAACTGAGCAAAACTTTAAACAGTTTAAGAAAGTGACTAAAAAGAGACATGAATTGTAAGAAATTCAACCTTAGAAATAAAGACTATCTACATGTATTTGGCTTTTTTTTTTTTTTTTTTTTTTTTTCCCAAAGAAACACTGAAGTCTGTGCTGGAAGAAAGACAGCATGTCACAAGTGGTATTAGAAGATGACATTTATGTTGTCAGAAGGGCTGCTATTTGAGAAAGTAGAGTCTATAAATGAGAAAGGCTGATGGGATGTTCCAAAGTATTGTAAGAGTACAGTAGTTAAGAGCTAGAAAATAAAGGCTAAAGATACTAATGATTTCAACAAAGAGATATACCTTGAATTTGTAATCCCACCAAGACTAGGGGAGAGGGAGCTTCAGAAATGGATACTTTTGTCTTTCTATAGACTATTAATATACAAGTAATTGAAATGTTGAAAATTCCAAATAACCACCTGGAAGAGTTAGGTTCATGTTGTTGAATACTAACATTTTCTTGAGACACTATAAGAATTGAGGTTTTCTACACTAGCGCAACCACAATAACTAGTACACAGTCAAGTACTGACATGTAAATAAGTAGGACATGTGATCCATAGATAAGAAGGAACAGTTTTGACTCGAAACCCAAGTGATTCAGAATTTAGAATAAGCAAAAACTTTAAAGCAGTGTATGTTACTTTGTGAAATTATTAGAAGATCAGAGATGCCAGTAAGGTAAATATGAGTAGTGCAAGTTAAATCAACCATCCTGAAGAGTAGAAAGGTAAAGGATAGGGGGGAAAAGTGAACAGCCTTAATGTTTTATGAGATAAGGTGAAGTGGCCCAACATACATGTAACTGGAGTCATAAAATGAAAGAAAGTAGGGAGATAATGAGTACATAATTCAGTCCATTACATTTATCCTCTCAGCTCATACCTAGACTATTACCACTGCTATGATCTAAGAATAATGGACTCTGCCCTAGGATGGTGCAAATTCCATCTGAAAACTAGTGATTTTTCACTGCCATTCTGATTAGAAAATTCCAGAAATTCTCAGAGGAGCCATCCTCACAAAGGGCAATGCTGTGCTTGAATTACTTACTTATCTTTCAGAATGAAACCCAAGAATTAACTCAGGATAAGTAGACTGAAACATTTATTTGGCCCTCCTACTACATTGAGGCTGTTTCTTGGAAAAAAATTTTGTTCCTTGTTGGTGCTATTGTACACAAACAAAACCATAGCTGGACTGAAGGAAATATTGTGAGGAAGATATTCATTGTAAAGTATTAGAGTACATTTCTGTATACTATTTTTTAAAGTATTAGAGTAAATTTAATTAAGAACTCTGAACTTGAGTTTCTGTGGAAGGTTAACATATTTTTTTTTTCTCCTTCAGGTATACCACGATGGAATAGAGTGTATATGAAAATGTCAAATATCTCTACAGTATAAAGCAAAAATATCAAGAACTGGCTAGTGATGTGGTTGTTAAGGTGACTGGATCCCACATATGAAAAGTGAATTTCAAAGACTATACAAACACTTAAACCATCGAACAGAGTGTTTCTCAGTTGGCTATGCTAAAAACAGGTATGTTTTATTTATTTATCTATCTATTTATCTTTCCTTCTTTTTCTATCTGGGTCCAGAATGAGGTAATGATCTGGATAAGAGTGCTTGCTTCAGAGAAACACGCTCTCTCTGAAATGATCTATTTCTACAATCTTGATTAAATTTAATAATGGAGGTTAATCAGAGCCTTTTGATTCTTAATTAACTTTTCAGGATCATTGGAAATATCACTAATCCTTTCTATCCATTTGATTTTGGTTCCTATATTGGAAAATAGGAAAGGACTTTTGTTAATCTTCTCAGATCATAAAAACAAAAACTGTTCTCATTGAGTATCTATCATAAAAGATCCAGTGAGCTCTAAGTATTATCAGTGGAGCATTGCCATAACACCCACTATGTTATCAGTTCTTTTCCAGTTGTTGTGTTCAAAAGTTTCTCTCCCTAGGCCAGCAGGTGGTGTGGTAGAAGAGCCATGGATCCCACACGGTTGACTCTCTGGTTTGAGTCCTAGACCCTCTATCTTGGAAAACACAATGAATGTGTGCCTAAAATCTCAAGAGGAGAAAACAGAAGGGATTGTGGCTACTCTCCCAGGAGGTGGCTTCTTACTTTTCCTCCTTCTCTCTCTCTCTTTCACTTTCTGTCTCTGTTTAGCAAGTGCACATGCCCTATGGCAAAAATGTTTTAAAAAATATAAGCTTCTTGAAGACAGGACTACAAGTTTGTCTTATTTAATAACTCCTTACCACTTGGCACAATGTTGGATATATATTAGAGAAAATTAATAATATTTGCATTACTTGTATACAGTTTGGTTTAAATTATTCAATTTCAATGAAAATAACCAGTTTCTTTCAGGAATTTATGTAAATGGTTTATATTGTTTTAAACTAAGCACTTTCGTAAAGTATGCTTTTAGTCATAAAATATTTCTTTAAAAAAACAATTTAAAGTTGTTTAAAAACCAAGCAATAAGCCCATTTCAAAAGGTTATAGTCAGTTGTTTGTTTTTATTTTTCTCTTAATTAGACACACTAAGATGTCTACCATCAAAGAAATACCATTTTATTTGTCTCATATTAGTTTATTTGTAAGTATAAACAGAGCTGATGAAAATGGCCTTTTTTCCCCATTTGCATTTGCTATCACCGTAAATTGATGGGCTACATAATAATTGAACTATAATATTTTTCCACTTATTACAGAAGATTTGAGACAAAAATATTTCAGGTTACAGAGCTCATTGCAAAATATATCTATGATGTTTTCTTTTCTATTTTATAGCCGCTTAGTTCTTCTAAGGCTCAGAAGCTAATGCTAATATTATGTTTAGCCTGTTTTTTATACAAAGGAATTATGGAAACACTTTCCCCCACCCTTTCCTTCAGTATAATATTTGTTTAGGACACCAATACTTTTTATAAATATCAATCAACCAATTAAAATGAATGGCACTCTGAAGTCCAGGTAACACATTTTAGGTGATGACTAGCTACATCTGCCTTTAACAGAAAAAAAAAATATCTAGGATTTTTCCCATTCATTTTATATCCCTCTCTATTACTACAGCTTGTGAGTTTACACTTCAAATAAAAAACAAGCAGACTGAAAAGTCTAACTGTGCCTTTTCAGCTTACTTCCAGTGTGAGATGAATACTAATATTTCACTCCCTTCAAATAGTGTGAAAAATTGGTCATTGAAAACACTGAGTGTGTTCGTGGTGTATTCACTGGGTCCAATGCTTCATTCATCCTTACTTTTCTTTAAATTGAATTTCAACTCACATAAAGGAAAAAATGGGAAAAGAAAAAAAGAATCAGTGAAAGCAATAAAAAGGGTAGAGAACATACATATAAATCTGCCTCCTCGCATTCTGCTACAATATATCAGAAATCAGTCTGAGTTTTTCCTTGCAGTTAAGCATTGGTGGGGAAATTCAAAGATCAATTTTATGTTTGTGTGTTTGTTTGTCAACTAGACTGTCTCCTTGATTACAGTAATACATTTTTATATAAGAATTAGTTTTCTTTTCTAGAATTTCGTTGGGGAAATGGGGAAATGAAATTGATCTCATTTCTTAGAATTTTATTTTGAAAGTACTGATGAAGTACAAGTATCCTGAGTCACTGCTTTAAATGAGTTTTATTCTCTGGAAAGAGATGAATGAATACTTTGATATAATGTGATTATGTGACCTCTTAGCTACAGGCTGGACTACTCTACTACAACCTGAATGCACTGTCTTCTATTTTCTCCTACGCTAGTATACTCACTGGGTTTTCCTTACACTTCACTGGCTTCAACTTCTGCATGAATCTCACAGGCTTTAAGTCTGTGGCATGTACAATAAATCATGTTACTCTTCGAATATTTTCACTATATTCTCTAGGCATCTCAGCCAATTCACTGACTGGCTTCACTGACTGTATGTGTCTGATGACTTCCACATTTATTTCTACTGAATAGACATGTTTCTTGTGCATTCGACTATTATCTGACACCCTATCTTTAATGTAGCATACCAACTTTATCCAAACTCAGACTAAGCTTGCTTCTCCTGTGTGTCTTCACAGTGAAGTTAGTAACGGCACATGCTAGGGTCTTGGCTACCATCATTTATTCTTCCTCTTCCTCATTTATCATAACCAGTAAAGAAACACACCACTCTTACTTTCTAATTATTTTTTCTTAAATCTCTATTTTACACAATTCCTAACACCCATAATTTTCTGGCTAAGAGCCTCCTAACTAGTCCCTCCACAACGAGTGGTATTTCTAAAGCAAAGACCTGATTGTGTGACTCCTTGTCTTAAAACTTTCTACTGTCTTCCCATCGTGGGTGTGCTAAGTTCCAAATATCCTCTAACTGGTTCTTATTACCTCTCCAGTCTCTCATCAGTCTTTTATAGTATAATCTTTATTCCTAGCACAATAAACTTTACCTGTTAATTTTTCTTGAAACTTTATATGTGACATTTTGCAATCAAATTTTACTCATTTTCTGGACATCCTTCTGTCTCAAATTAAACACTGCCACTTTTAAAGTATTCTGCATAATCTCTCCAACGTGGCTAGATTCGTTACTTCCCACAGAAAACTCTATTATTTTATCACATCACTTATCATATGCATGGTAAGTAAACAATTGTTTCTTTTCCCTACATAACTAAATTTTCATTGAATAAACAAGTGTTCTATCTTCTTTACTCTTATGCCTACAATAAATGGATTTTTTTACCAACATGCAATAATTCAGGCTTCGTTATGGAAGTATCGTAGGTATTTTTTTTAAATATAATTGTTTTATTTTATCTTTTATACATTCAATCACTGTACAACATTACAACTTGTAAAACGAATTTTCCAGTATAAATACACTGCATACTAATCTAGTTAAAGATATGATCATACATGTTATCATCAATAGATAATTATTCATTTTTATGTCCCTTACATATCTTGCTTCTTTCTTCGGTAGACATTTGATCAGAGGATTTCCTTTTTTTCTTGGATAAGCTATTAGTGAGTGCTATGAAAATCTAATCCAATTTAATATGTATGTATAGGGATTATTTTCTCAGTCACTATCAATATGGCACGAATTTTATGATATATTGAAATCTTTTTTTTTTTTTGGGGGGGGAGAGGTTTTCGCTATAGGGCGCGTGCGCTCGCCAGACAGACAGAGAGAGACAGAGAGACAGAAAGCGAGAAATCACCCCCCAGGGGGGATGGCCATGCCGCAATCCCTTCTCCTCCATTCTCCTCTCGGGATCTTGGGCACGCACGCACACGTGCCCGGCGTGAGTTTTAAGCCACCGGGTCCGGGACGCAAACCGCGGTCGACTACGTGGGAGTCCAGCGATATAGCCATTACGCTAGCTGCTGGTTCCCGATATATTGAAATCTTATAATGGATATTGTATGAGAAATAAAAGTCTACCTGGGGGGGAAGGGGAGAAAGATATTCCAGGAAGATACTAAGTATGTATTTGACAGCATTACGCATGTGGGCACACTTTCTCCATATGTCCTTTAATCTTGAGGACATAGTTCAGAAAGTACCTGGGGCCTTCATATTGCCTCTTACGCATGCAGAGAAGAGGCACGTGCTCAGCTGAATTTGGCTGCACAGTTCCTGGTCTTGCCTAAGACCTGTCCCAGTCATAGTGAGAATGAGGCAGAGCTGCCAGTGCACCACGCAGTCTGGGGTGAGCCTTTAGTGAGTAAGGAGCCAGAGATTATAAAGTAAAAGTTTGTCTCCAATGTTCAATTATTAGTTGTATGTTTGAATGGCTGAGATTGAAGGAGCCCATTCTATAATTGAAGTAGGAGAGAACACACTTGAAATCTGTGGGTAGTGATTCAAAATTGTCAAGTGTCCGAAGGAAAAGTATCCATTTCTAAGGACATAATATATTGAAAGATGATTGGGGTGGGAGAGTGACAACTGGTAGCATGATGGTTTAGGTAGTTGAATCCTATACGACTGACCCGTGGTTGGAGTCCCACACTCAGCAACTTGAAAAACATAATGGTCATATGTGCATGAATGCCAAAAATCCCAGAAAGGGAGAAATAGAGGGAAAGGAATTATGGTGTGATCATTCCCCATGGGGAGTGTTTTTTTCACTCTTTCCTTGTCTCTGTTTGTCGCTGTCCAGCAAGTGCAGAAAGCTTCTGGCAAATTAAAAAAAAAAGAAAGCCTACTATATGCCACAGATGTTCGATGCTAAAAATATCCAAATGAATGACACAGTTCTTTTCTAAAGAAACATAGGGCCAGCCTTATAGTGCAGTAGTTTTGTGCTGTATGAAGGGAATGGGATTCCTTGAGTCCTGGCCCCAGCTTGGAAGGCATGTTGCAAGCCTGAGTGCATGAGTATACAGGGTCCTGACAGGTAGGATAGCTAGAGGAAAGGGGTTTGTGGCATTGCCCCAAGTGCAGGCTGCTTTACCTCTGTCCTTCTCGCTCACTCTGTCAAACGCGTGCATGCTCTGGGAAAAGACAGAAAGAAGAAAGGAAGGAAGGAAAAAATAGAGTGAAAAAAGAAAGGAGGAAAAGAAAGTAAGAAAAATAGAGAAAAAGAAAGAGAAAATAAAAGAGAAAAGAAAGAAAGGGAGAAAAGAAAGAAAGGAGGAAAATATATGAAGGGTCTTCAAAAAGTTTTGAGAAATGTGTACTATTATAAAATATGCATAGATGTCAAAAATCTTTTAACTAAAACAAATTCATATTTTCATTCCATTTCCTATAGGCATTTGCAATATTCTTTTATAAATAAATAACCACAACATGATCATCTAAATACAATAATATCAATATGTACAAGTGATGGTGGGAGAAGAAATCAACTCTGCTTGATCACCAGAGTAATAGTCATAGAGAAAAAAAATGGATATAACTTTTAGAAATGAGAAGAGAATTGGAAAAAAAAATGAGAGATACATCATGGACACAGAGAACATGTACATAATTTTAAAGCAGTATGCTGTTTCTAAGGAATGATAAAAGGTCCTTATTACATGTTTTGTTAACTCAAAATAAGAGAGCATTCTCTGTGTGAGTGTTCAAATTATATTTAAAGAAAAAAGGAAAAAAAAACTTTTTTTTTTCCTAATATGAGAGATTATCATGGATCTTTATGACAAAAAATCTATTTTCACTTTGGAGCATATTAGAGGAGTTTGGTGGTCTGATAACAATACACCTGTCCATAATTTTCTATTTCACAAATGTATAAAAATAACTTGTTAGGTCCAGAATAAACCATATATTATTCACACACAGTAAAACAATTGGGGTTCCTTTCATTTACTAATATCTTTTCATTAGTCATGGCTTCCGAGAGATGTGGGTTGTTGCATTCAAGAACTCACACAACCCTCAACCAACAATATTTATTGAAACTCTAATTTCTGTGATAGATATTCACCTTGTTACTGGTATACACCAGAGAGGGGGGACCCCTGTAATATTGGTAAAAATGATTATATAAAAGAAGGCATACCAAATAAGTACATACTAAATGATTACATTTACAAATAATTCAAGAAAATGTAAACCAATCTATACTGACAAAAAGGAAGTTACTAGCTGATTCAGATAGTAGTGGAAGAAAAAATGGTTACAACCGAGTACAAAATAATGTTGAAGGTGATGGAAACATTTGATTTTGAAGTATTTAATTGTGATAATAATTTTGTGGGAGTGCATATCAACCAAACTCATTAAATTGTATAAATTTTAACTGTGCAGGTATTTTTAATATCAATTATATCTGTAAATTACAAAAAAATTATAAAAACATGAATGTAAAAGTATAGATACTTTTAGATAAAGAATAACAAAGAATTCACTGTGAACTTTTTGTTGTATTAATAAATACCAGGGTCAGAATCAGTAGAGGCTATGCCTCTGGACTCCCACATAGTTGACTATGGCTGGAGGCTTGGACCTGGCAGCTTAAAACTCACGTGTGTGTGTGTGTGTGTGTGTGTGTGTGTACCCTAAGTCCTGAGAGAAGAATGGAGAAGGGATTGCTGTGGCTATCTCCCCTGGGAGTGATTTCTCATTTCTGTCTCTCTGTCTCTCTCTTTCTCTCCACTGACCACATGTGCCCTATAGCAAAAATCTGTCTCAAAAAAAAAAAAAAAAAAAAAAGTACCAGGTTGATTTCTTCACATATAAGAACATTTTCCCAAGTGGAAATGTCAAAATGGAAGAAGAAATGAATACCTGTGTAAATGTAAGTGTATAAAATCAATATTGAATTTAAAGATGGTAGAAATTGAGGAGCGATGTTACCTGCATGGCACAGTAGGAGATACTGGTCCTCAGCTCCCAATAAAAGCAACAGATAGCTGTTAATTCTCTAACGAAAATAGAAGGGTTGAGAAAATGAGAAGCCTGAAGGGTTCAATTAAGCACCTGAAACAGCCAGTGAAGAACAAAAGGAAAATAACCTCGCAGAAAAAAAAAAAAAAAAAAAAAAAATCATCGGGGAGAGGAACATACTTGATATCTGGAGAGATATCTAGGACAAAGAAGAATGGTGAAAGTTGTCAGTATTAGGCACGCTACACATCAGGTGCCACCGTGATCCTCAGTGGACTGCTCTGCAGAGGACACTAGTGTCTTTCACTATTGAGATCATAAACAGTCATCCCCCTGGAGAAGTAGATCTTATTTCACCTCTTTCCTAAGAAGGAGCCAGTTTGGTGCCAGTCTGGCTGTCATTCTTCTAACCCCATTTGTGCCCTAGACCATGGAGCTGTGCTGTCCTGTACATGCCCATAATCCCAACCAATTCTACCACTGCTCAGTTCACACCCATATCGGTAACCTTATCTCTGTGTTCATACCTCAGATGCTAGAGCCACTGCTACTGTGAACTAGACCCATTCTGCTTTGGTGGCTTGGCTGCTTTGCATTTGTCCAAATTACAGACCCACGCTCTGCCAGCATTATGTAAGTGTTGATGTCTCTGTCATTTGAGTCATTGCCACAGCAAGTTAACACACAGAAACTATGAAGTCACTATAGCTCCTCCCAAGCCCACACTCCAGATTCTGACTTTATGGTTGCACTTGCACAAGACTGCCTTCTAGACACTGAAGCCACTAATAAAGGCTCATCAGAAACCCAGGCACTGAAGCTGCAGTTTCTCTGTGTATGTTGTGTCCACTCTCTAGACTTGGTCTCTGCTATCACAGTGAGCTAGTCCATGTCCTGGACTTCAGAGCTGCCTAAGCTCTGCATGTGCTCATGTTTTGGCTTCCAGCTCCCTGACTCCACAAGTACCCATGCTTCATACACTGTTACCAACACGGCTGTAGGGACATTTGCACCACCACTGGCCTGGGCCCTGGAGCTGTGGTCTCTCCATGTGTGCTCACTGTGCAGATCCCAACTCTCTGGCAACTCCATGGACAGTACATATTACAAATGGTGCCACCACCATCACGAAAATGCCCACAGGTCAAATCCAAGGCCAAGTGGGATTCTGCCAATTAAAATTACTTGATTGGAGAAAAAGAGATTGGTACGCTTCAGAAAGTTTCACCCACAAAAGACCCCCAACAGCCCAGGCCATGGGTGCAGATGCCAAAAGTCTTGGTCACTGAGGAACCTAAAATCTTCACCAATGCCAGCTTCAGTTGTCAGAGGTGCGCAGAGGCAGTTCAGCTTCACACGATGGATCTAGAATGGATCAAAGCTGACACAACAGGTGTCCTCATACTCACTTGCAAGGGAAGATCTTTCCCCACTGAAAGCATTCTATAAAGTTTGGAAGAAGTGACAGTTTCATCAGATATGCAGACATCAATAAAAGACAAGGAAATACAATGAAAAATTAAGGAAACATATCATTATCAAAAGAATAGAATAATTTCCTGATAACTGATCCCTAAGCAATGGAAATCTAAGAATAGTCAGAACATTCAAAATAATCATTTTAGTGAAGCTCAGTGAATATCAGTAGAACACAAGGAGAAAATTCAGTGATACAAGGAATATAATATGCAAACAAAATGAGAAATTTAATGGAGATATTAAAATAATAATAATTTTAAACATCTGGGAGCCAAATAATACAATGAATAAAATGAAAGCTACAATAGAGTGTGTCATTAGCTGAATTACTGAAGCAGAAGAAAGAATCAGGGAATTCATGGATACATATATGAAAATATCGAGTCAGAAGAGAAAAAAAGAATAAAATGATGAAAAACATTAAAGACTGAGACTTCTGGGACACTATGAAGAGAGTTAGCATTCACATTATTATAAGAATTTCAGAAGAATAAGAGGAATAAAATAAAACATAAAGCTTATGTTAAAAAAAAAATGAAAAGAGAAGAAAACTTTGGGCCCAGCATAGTGGCACAGTTGGTAGCAAAATGAACTAAGTACTGAAAGTCACATGGCTAACTGAGGCTGCAGAGACCCAACTCAGCTTAAAAATATATTTATGCCATACTCAAGATACTGAGAACTTAGAAGACCAGAGAAAGGGAATAATCATGTGACAAAACCTGCCAAAGAGAAGAGCCCTCCCCTCCCTAAATACATACTGTTATGAATTTTAAAAAAAATCCATAAACAAAGAAATAATGGCTTAAAACTTTCCAAATCTGGGAGTGTGGAGTGAACATAAACATCTAGGAATAGGGAACTCAAAATTATTCAATCAAACTTAATCTAAAGAAGATTATCCTATGATATATTATAATTAACTCAAAAATCAAAGACAGATAATCTTGAAAATAGCAAGAGAAAAATATCCTTGAATACAAGAGAACTCTAATAAAGCTTTCAGGAGGTTTCTCACTAGAAACTTTGAAGGCTAGGAAAGAGTTGGCTAATATGTTCAAAGTACTGAAGGAAAAAATACAGAAACTTCCAGAGAAGAATATGTATCCTTCATAATGAGGGAGAATGAAAAATGTTCCACTCAAACAGAAGCTGAGGAAATTCCTTTATCATTAAACCTGACTTAAACTATTATAAAAAGTTCTTCAAGTTGAAGTGAAAGGATGGTAATTAGTAACCAGGAAACATACAAAAATATAAAATTCACCAGGAAAAGTACAAAGTCAAATTCAGAATACTTTAATGCTATAGTGACAGTGTGTGAATCACTTCTATCTCTAGTTTAAAGGTTATAAGACACACTATTAAAGGTAATTGTAGCTACAATAATTTGTCAAGAGACATATAATATTAAAAGATGCAAATTGTACATCAAAGAATAGAATTTGGGGAATATAATATGGGGGGCAATACTGATGTAGAATTTTGCAGGTGACTGAAGTTGCATAGTCATCAGATAGCCTGTTATGACCATAAGATGTTTTAAATAAGCCTCAAGGTAATCTGAAAGCAAAAACCTGTAGTAGATATACAAAAGGAAAAGAAAAAGACATCAAAGCACACCCTACCAAAAAAACAAATTATAGTAATGAAAGCAAAATAGCAAAGAAAGTAAAAAGGAATTAAGGACTTAGAAAATAACCAGCAAAAAGTAAAAGAAAAATAAAAAGGAAATACTAAGTTCTTAGCTATTAATAATTACCTGGGATATTAATGAATTAAGTTGTTCAATCAAAAGATGTGGAACCAGGGTCTTGGAAAGTGGTGGTGGGGAATGACTTAATGACTGAAAGATAAAAAAGTTTCAATTAGAATAAGTAATTCTTGGAAATCTATCATACAGCATTGTTTCTATTGATATGCATGCATTGTTATTATAATATGGTGTACCTGAAAATTTCTAAGATAGTGGATTTTTAAATGTTTTAATCATTAAAAAAATGAATCGGAGCAGAGAAAGTGGATAGCCTTGTTTTGTACCTGTTTTTAGTGGAAAGGCGTTCAGCTTTTCCCCATTCAGTATAATGTTAGCTATAGGTTTTTCATAGATGGCTTCTATTATGCTGAGAAATGATCCTTCTCCGCCAATTTTCCTGAGACTCTTAATCATAAAGGAATGTTGTATTTTGTCAAATGCTTTTTTGGCATCAATTGAAATGATCATGTAGTTTTTATCTTTCTTTCTGTTGATATGGTGTATTACATTTATGGTTTTGCATATGTTGAACCACTCCTGCATCTCTGGAATAAAGCCTACCTAGTCATAATGAATAACCTTTTTTATATACTGTTGAATACAGTTAGCAAGTATCTTGTTGAGAATTTTTGCATCTATATTCATAAGAGGTAGAGGTCTGTAGTTTTCCTTTTATGTTGTATCCCTATCCATTTTTGGGAGTGAGGATAATGGAGGCTTCATAGAATGAATTTGGAAGAATTCCTTCCTTTTGGAACTGTAGAAACAGTGAGTAGAATGGGGGGTAACTCTTCTTTAAAAGTTTGGTAATATTCAGGAATGAAGTCATCAGGACCTGGCCTTTTCTTTGTTGGGAGGTTATTTATTACTGATTCAATATCATTGCTTGTTATAAGTCTATGTACTCCTGAATCAATCTTGTCAGATTATATGTGTTCAGGAATTTGTCTTTCTCATCCAGGTTTTCTTCTTGGCATATAGTCGTTCATTCTAATCATGTTTTGTATTTCTATTATTTGCATCTCTTTCTATTAAAAGCATATGAAATAATGCTCAACAATCCTCATTATAAGGGAGATACAGATCAAAACCACAATAGGATACTACCTAACATCAGTCATAATGGTGAAGATTAAAAAAAAAATTATAAGTGCTTGTGGGAATGTGGTGAAAGGGAAACATTCCTACATTTTGGTGGGAATGTAAATTGGTCCAGCCACTGTGAAGGACAATGTGGAGGTTCCTCAAAGATCTTCAAATAGAGCTACCAGATGATCCAGCAATTCCACTCCTGAATATCTACCCAAAGGACTGGAGAACACTCAGTCAGAAAAGCACTTGTACAACTCTATTTATTGCAGTATTGTTTATGATTGCTAAGACATGGGACCAACCCAAATGTCCACAAACAGATGAATGGATTGAAAAAGTGTGGCACATATATTCCATGGAATACTATTCAGGCATAAAAAACAACAAGGCCCGGGAATTTGATAGGAAGTGGACAAACATGAAAGACCTGTTGATGAGTGCTCCCTGAGCATCCGGGCACAGAGTATGAGCAGTGTGTACCATGGTGGCCTGGCCCATGTCCAGATTAATTTACTCCAGCTCTACATAACTTCTAGATGTTTCTTCTTGCTTTATCAGCAACTCACTTTATTTACCAAGAGTAGATCTTCAATGCAAATCTAGGAAATTCATAAATCCTTATGAAAATAAAAGGGCTGTGAATTAATTCCACTCTGAAGATACTTTCCCCTTATGGAATTTTAGTTCATTTGACATTTATTGTTTCATGGCTCTCGGAATGTCTTTGACCATGTGATTAAATTAAAATCTATATCTTGGCCTTTAGCTAACATCAAGTACAAAATAAAATTCAGCATTTTCTGTAGTAGTCAGTATGAGTGTCTGACAGCTTGAAATACTACATTTTATCTTGAAGCATGGTTTTCTCCAATGTATTTTAAGGTAGAAAACAAGAATAAGTGTCATAGTAATAGAGATGAGCACATGCTTTCAAAACCGCATCCAGCTCTATTTTTAATATAGCATAATTGGTTACACATAGAGAAACTAAATTTGGTGAAAACATGATTTTTTTCAAGTGATAATAACTTTATTTATATTTTTAAAATGGTTTACTCTCAGTTTATTTAAATTATATTATAGGTTCAATTCCAAAGAGAGAAGTTTAAGATACAGTAAATTGTATATTAAAAAATATTTTTGTGTGGGAACCAGCAGTTAGTGTAATGGCTATGTCGCTGGACTCCCACGTAGTCGACCGCGGTTCGCATCTCGGACCCGGTGGCTTACAACTCACGCCGGGCGCGTGTGCGTGCATGCCCAAGATCCCAAGAGGAGAATGGAGGAGAAGGGATTGCGGCGTGACCATCCCCCCTGGGGGGTGATTTCTCGCTTTCTGTCTCTATGTCTCTCTCTGTCTGTCTGGCGAGCGCACGCGCCCTATAGCGAAAAACCTCTCAAAAAAAAAATATATATTTTTGTGGGACCAGCAGTTAGTGTAATGGACTCCCATGTGGTGGACCACGGTTCGTGTCCCAGACCTGGTGGCTTAAAACTCACGCCGGGCCCGTGTGTGTGCATGTCGAGGATCCCGAGAGGAGAATGAAGGAGAAGGGATTGTGGCATGGCCATCTCTTCTGGGGGGTGATTTTCCCACTTTCTGTCTCTATGTCTCTCTCTGTCTGTCTGGCAAGCGCATGCGCCCTATAGCAAAAGTCTCTCAAAAAAATATCTATATATCTATATATCTATATAGATATATATCTATATAGATATATATATGACATTCACTTGAACCACCAGATTTGGTATATTTCAGTATAATTTTCAAAATTAAATTAGTAAAATTATACTCACAACTTAGAAATATTCCTAATGTTTACTATTGTTTAACTATGTATGGCAAGAAAAGGAATGACTGAAGGTATAAGGGTTCAATTTGAGGAAACTTATATATCATTGTGACAGAAAATAAAATTGGATCCATGTCACTAAAACCAAAGTGTCCTATTGAAAAACACTTCGCCTTACCATGGAATAGTGTGTGTGTGATTTTTATCTCAAGTTTAAATCCAGTATATACTTATCAAAGTTTAACTGAAAATTGAGAAAAGTGCAAAAATAAGTGAAGTAGTCAGCTAGCAAATAGTTGATATACAAGAGATTTTATTTTTCCCTTTATATATATTATTTAAAAGTTATTTCATGACCAGCAGGTGGCATGGTGGTCAGAAGTGCTGGACTCCCACACAGCAACCATGGTTTGAGTCTCAGACCTGGTGGCTTGCTTTCTCACTTTCTTCTCTATTGCTCTCTTGCTCTGTCCTTCTCTGTTCAAATCAAATTAAAAATATAAAGCTAAATAAAATAATTTAAAAAATTATTTCAACTTTGGTGTGAAGGTATACATATGAAGAGAGAATCATGACAACATAAATATTCCAAGGATCAAAGAAAGGCATGTCCACCCACAGTAAACTGAGGCAGTCACTATATACAAAATTTTAACCAGTAGCCTAAAGTTGTAACTGATACGCAAGTCCATAACTACCAATTTGGAAACATTACTGTTATATACTGATTATCCCAACATTTATTTCTAACTGACAAGCTTACTTTGAGGTAGGGTGTGGGAAAAATGAAAAATGTCTTACTATTTACTTACCTGCCTATTTACTTATTTTCTCTAAAGTGGAAACATCAAAAATTTAATATGGTGCCACCTTTGGTCACACATTTTCACCCCATACCCAATATTTAAAAAAAGCATTTTAGATGTGTTCTTATTTAAATTTATCTATATTTATATGATATTTTAATAAATTTAATTTATTATATGAGGGACATTGTAAATTATTTAAAAGTTATATTTATATATGTTTCTCTTTCTCTTCGGTGCCTTCTCTATCCTAAACTTCTTTACAATATTTAGTTAGAACAAGACAGAGAGATCACATAAAATAAAATTTACTTAGAAAATAGAGAGATGTAGAATAAAAGCATAATTCATTGGATGAGAACATGAGAAAATTATGAGAAATGAGGGGATAAGATAAAACAAAAGGAAAAGGGAAGAAAATACATGTGAGACAGGCTGAAGAGAACAGATTGGCAGGTTTAAGTAGTTCTCTAGTAAGCAATAGATTATTGAATAAGCAAGACCAATAAATAGGAAATTGAGTATAAACAACATGCTGTAAATATTCAGATGACAACTAAAATTTTTCCATATATATTTAAATATGAATATATGAAAGACATGCTTAAGAAATTCAAAGTAAGGTTAAGTAATTGATTTCAGAAATAAGGAAAATGTCATTTTTAATAGTTATGCTTATATTTAGCAGGATTTTTTAATATCGTTACAAAAATAATTTATCTGGCAATTGTACCTGTGAATATTCTTTTGATGTTTGTTTTGACAGTGGAGACGACAGTAACACAGTAAAGACAGATAGAAACACTCTTTAGCATATAAAGTTACACATTGTTTTTAATATACATTTAATACACAATAAATAATTAAAAACGGCTAAATGTACTTTAAAAGTGTCCTATATTTAAATCAGCACATATTTAGTGAAATGTGACTACCCTCTGAAAACGTTTTGAATGTACTCTTACAGTGTTTTTATTTTCTCAAGCATATCCTTTTATAAGATGTCAATGTTGTGTGAAAAGATAAAATTCATCTGAAATAAAACTGAGAAAATGCCTAAGTAGTGTTTAATCAGATGTAATTGTATCACATTATGTTTCTCTTTTAAATGTGGCTTCTCAGAAAATAGTAGTTTATAAATTATTTCCATAATTGTATTTATTTCAGTAGGATTTTGTTGTTAGTATACCATAGCCTCTCATCAGGCATTTTTTGGCAGCAAGAATTGCCTTAAATAGAACAGAATTGGACAGTTTTATTATTTTATAAACAGAACTGCATTTTTAAAGGCATCTTAGCCACCTCAAACAATCTATTGGACTACTGTAAGGAGAAGAAAATCACTATGCAGGATCAAACTCTTTAACAAAAACCTTATTCTTGTTTCTGCATGCTAGAATCAGGATTATGTCAGATTATTATTATTATTATTATTTTGGAGAGATTTTACTATAGGGCGCGTGCACTCACCAGAAAGACAGAGAGAGACAGAGAGACGAAGAGTGAGAAATCACCCCCTGGGGTAATGGCCACATCACAATTCCTTCTTCTCCACTCTCCTCTCAGGATCTTGGGCATGCATGCACATGCACCTGGCATGAGTTTAAAGCATCAGGTCTGGGACTCGAACCACTGTCAACTACATAAGAGTCCAGCGACATAGCCATTACTCCATCTGCTGGTCCCAGGATTATGTCATATTATTAAAGCAAGCATGAAGCAAGACAGCTGGTACATGGCCGATGCCATTAGAAAGAGGAAAATGGATTCAGTCACTTTTGCGAACTGAAAAAAATTTGCACTAATATGACTTGAGAGTCAATATAGGTAGTTAATGTTGTTCATCATTAAGAATCTATTTTTCCTGTACACATTGCAGCTTAACCATGTGCTCATGAGCATATCATTAGAAACTTTGCTGTAAACTAACTTACTAATATGAATAGCACATATTCACAGAAAATTGCTAGGAAACTAGATGAAGTATGCTAGCAAAAGATGATTTTAAAGAACAGTCATTATTTAAAGGGAATGTTTTCCAAATACATAACTCTGGAAGATTTTTAAAAAGTTAAAGTGTACCAGCTCTGGGGCTGAGTGGTTAATAAAACCAGATCTCTCATGGTCTACTATGATTCTTCTGTGATCCCCCAGCAGCTTGAAAAATATGCCAGGCAAGTTTAGATGTGTGCCCCAAATCCTGAAAGGTGGGAGAAATGGAGGAGAAGGAATGGTAGTATAACCATTCCCCCCCGAGGATTCTTTCTCCCTGTCCCTAACTCTTTGTCTCTCTGGCTATCTGAGGTGAACTAGACATGCCTACTAGCAAAAAATAAATAGATAAATAAATGCATAGCAAAAGAATAGTCATTCTTTGGTCAGGGAAAGATCAAAGATTTAAAACCACAAAATCAGAGAATATCCCCCTGGGGCTGTGCACAATCTACTTCTTCACCAAATTAAAGAAAAAAAAAAATTTATCACCGAAGTGCTTGTAGTGTGCTAAACTGACAAAAAAAAAAAAAACATTGCTAACAAACTAGAAATCTTGTACAACCCACCAATATCTCAAAAATAATTAAGCAAAGTCTATAAGAACTATTCTGGGAAACAAGAAAACACAACTTTACACATTGGAATCTGCGCCTCCTTGCAAGAAAAACAACTGTTTAGTAGAAATTATTCACACAGAATGTAAAAAGTCACATTAAATCAGAAATTGAAAAACTACAATAAAGAAAAATCAAATATTGATTGAACAAAATAAATTATAGAAAAAATAAAATTAAACCACATATGAAAAATAAATTTCATGGTTCCCTAAGAGAGAATTAATTCAAATACATATTTAAGACAGGGATTGAATCAATATAAGTAAAGAACAAAGTGAATTAAATAACTGATAGAAAGAAGATTATACATATATGTCAGTAAATAAGTAATGGAAATAAAAGATAGGATAAGAAGGGTGAATAATTTTACTAAGGAAGGCTATGAAAAGTAAAATTAAAATACTGTAACAGGGATCAACAGGTACTGTAATGGTTACATTGCTATACTCTCACATGGCTGACTGTGGCTCAGGTCCTGGACCCAGCCTCTTGAAACTCATGCTTGGGTGCATGTGCTTGTGTGCCCAACATCCTGAGAGGAAAATGAGGAGAAGGGATTCCTGGGGCAATGATTTCTCACTTTCTGTCTGTCTGTCTTTGTCTCTCTGGCAAGTGCATGAACCTTTTAACAAAATTCTCTCTAAAAAATAAATAAAATGAAATACTATAACAGAGGTAATATTTAAAATACAGTTCAAGCAAACTTTCCAGAAACCATAAAGCAAAAACCCCACAGAACTATGAACTTTGAGTTTTATCTTGGAAAAATCTTTTAATTTAACAGACGAAGTCCTGTAAGGCCCCTAGATAGAATAAAGAAACTGATATAAAAAGGCACAACAATTAGGCTAGACTCACACTTTTCAAAGCTACCATCAAAACAAGGCAAAGTTCAAATAACTGTCAACTATCTAGTTTCTTTGTTGCTAATAACAGAAAATACCTGAAACTGGGTGATTTATGAAATTAAGAGATTTATTTGATTCATGATAAGGAGGAACAAGAAACAGGGTATCTGACAGTTGCATTCACATCAAAGGGACCAGAGCAGAACAAACAAATTATGAGTATCTCTATAAACTCAGCAGAAGTTGGATATAAAGGCCACTTCCTAATCACCCTAATCTTAATCTCCTCCCTAAAATCCCACCTTTCAACACCAAAATAGAATCAAGGTTCTGACGTCTTAATTCCCTTAAAAAGAGCCCACACATACATTTTAGGAGAGACATAACCAAACTATAGTGCATAGAAACAAATAGAAAAATAAAAACAGAAAAACTGCAATGAGGAAAGTATGAATTATTCATTTTACATTGAGTCAATCCACACTCCAAATCACATATGAAGGTTGTATTAGCTTTCTTCATAGAGGAAGTTAGAAAGTTCTACATCCGTCAGTCTATCTTGAGAAATTTACTAGGTCAGGATTCCACAAGTTTTTCTATAAATGGTTAAATGGGAAAAATTTTTCACTTTGAGATCCTTACCCTCTTTGTTGCAACTCCTCTAATTTTCCATTTATTTCAGTGTGAAAGCAAATATATATAATGTGTGAATAAGGAGGAATGATCATGTTCCTATATAATTGGTTCATGAAAATAGTTGATGGGCCATATAAACCCCCATCCAATATAATAAACTTCCTCTAGCCTAACTAAGACTGTAAAATTTTCAGCAAAAAATACTATGGTGACTATTTTTTAATATATATTAATGTATATATAACAAGAAGGTGGAGATAGTGGTGGAATATTAATGTACAGATATATTTTGTGTCAAGGTAGAAATAATGTAATTATAAAATTGAAGAAGGAAGACAAAGAAGAAAATAGAAAACAAAGTCAGTTGTGCAGTAAACAAGTAGATGTTAAAGATATCCGACAAAACTGGTCAACCAGATAGTATAAAGGAAGATAAGAAAATAGAGAATGAAGTACAATAAAAAGTATAAGTATAAAAGTCTCCACTATACCAAAAATATAACCTTCTTAAATAATTTTTTAAAAATATGCATCTCCTCAATTAAGAAACATAAACTATCCAACAAAATGCATGTAAGTATAACATATTCTGATAATTCAAGAAAATACATGGGACCAGCAGTTAGCGTAATGGCTATGTCACTGGACTCCCACGTAGTTGACCGCGGTTCGAGTCCCGGACCTGGTGGCTTAAACTCAAGCCGAGCGCGTGTGCGTGCGTGCCCACGATCCCAATAGGAGAATGGAGGAGAAGGGATTGCGGCTTGGCCATCCCCCCGGGGAGTGATTTCTCGCTTTCTGTCTCTCTGTCTGTCTCTGTCTGTCTGGCGAGCGCACGTGCCCTATAGCAAAAACCTCTAAAAAAAAATAAAAAAAGAAAAGAAAATACAGTAACAGATAAATACATAAGATAAATTACCTATTAATGGATTATTTTCAATATTTCCCACAAGATGAAACTTAACTGTGACATACTAAAGACACATGAAAAGTAAAGTAATCCAGAAAGGCTAAATATAAAAAGAAGGGTAAAATAAAATAATAGACCAATAGAAACTATAGGTAGAGGGTATAGTGATCCTAATTTATAAATATAGATCCAGACCACAAGTACACCTAATACGGTGTTGGTGGGAATGTAAATTAGTACATCCACTGTTGAGAACATGGAGGTTCCTTAAAAACCTACAAATAAGACCCAGTCATTCCACTCCTGGGTATCTACCCATAGGATAGGAAAATCATTAGTTCATTGCTTCATGATTCACAGTTGTTATGATATGGAATCAGTCCAAATATCCAAGAACAGATGAATAAATTGAAAAAAAATGTGGCACGTATACACTGTGGAATACTACTCAGACATAAAGAACAATGAGACCCTGACATCTGATACAAAGTAAATGAATATGGAAAATTTAATGGTAAATGAAGTTAGCCAGACTATGAAAGATAGCATTAAATGTCCTCATTTAATATATACTGAATACCTGCACTCCTTGGCAGAAACAGAAAGATTGGAAGGTATACTAGGTATTAGAATAGGGAAGGCAACTGAAGGTACTAGAGACAGAATAGGAGGGAATAGGAGACAGGTAGTAGGAGGGAGGAAATTGGGTAAAATAACAAAATAAAACAAACAAACAAAAAACATTTAACAGAAACAGAAATGAAAAGGTATTTGTTGATAATGTCCATGGTAATATCCATGACTTTACTAATATGCACAGTGGGAAAAATATTTTGTATGCTGTAAAAATGAACAACAATTAACTATAAATACAAAATATATTATTTAAAAATGCTGAAGAAGAATTTTAACCCTAAAATCCATAATCTCTGGTGGAAGTAATTGGAATAACAGGGATACTTAGAAATATTTATGTATAAATGAATTCAACAATATATTTTATGAAATAAAAACTAGGTACTTGAAACAGACTAGATGGAAATTTATGAATAAGAGTAGTCTTTCATATAGATATAGCACTTTCAGTAAAAGGTAGATTTTGTGGACCCCCCCCAAAAGTAAGAAAATAGAAGAGCTAAACAAATATTCTTTAGGATAGACATTATAGATCTTATGAAAGTAGCAGGGTGCTACTGACACATAAAAAGATAAATAAATTAGATTAAGATAGAAGTCCAGAAATAGACAAAAATACATATGGAAATAAGTCATGTGAAAGAGCAAACATTTCAAATCACTGGGGTAAAGATGGAATTTTAAAATAAATGCTTTTGTGATATATGATACAATTTAGAAATAGATATCTTTCAGTACACATAAGAATAATCTGAATTTATTAAGAGTCTAAAGGCAAAAATCAAAAATAGAAACCAGAAGAAATATGGGTGAATTCCTCTTTAAATGTAAAATAGACAAAAATTTGTAGTATAACTTTATAGTATGACAAAAATCCAAAGACAATGTAAGATTTACTTAGGATTTATAAATATTTCAAAGCTTTTCATATAAAAACTGCATAAATAAAATAAAAAGATAACTGACAAACTAAGAGAAAATATTTAAAACGTGAACCACAGAGAGCTAATATTCCCAATGTATAAAGAACTAAAAAAATTGAGGGTGTAAAAATCCAAGATCCAATAAGAAAGTACATATTTTTAACCTTCTTGCACTTTGCTAATTAGCTTAGCCTTAAGGTTTTTGGCCACATAAGACCATGTTTCAATTTTGAATCGATGTGAGAAATTAATTTGGCAAGAAACTTTTTGATAGAAATAAAGATACATAATTATAACTGCACTAATTACAAATTACATTAAGAACGAAAAGTCAGAGGTGCTTTAAAGGACAGAGAGAGATGAGCTACTTGAGAAAACTGAAGTGTGAATTTAACACAGAAAACCAAAGCAAGTTGTGTGTGTGTATGGATGTATGTGTTAAATGTTCAGTCTGATAGAATTTATAGATATGTATAATACATATCTTCTAATAGGTAAATATATAAATTATGAATTTATTAACCCAGGAGAAATGAATTTAATCATATTGACCAGAATCAATTTTAGGCAGAATTTAGAATATCTAGTGACTATATTTTGGGTGCCAAAAATCTTTCTTTAATTCTACCTTTAAAATCTAATCTTCCGCTCTTTAAAGTCTGTTGTAGTATTTCCTCACGTACATAAATGTTACCTGATTGATCATAACTTCAAAGGCTATCTGAAGGGCTTTCGCATTCGGTAAGATACTTGATGTGTGAGTGCCATGGTTATGAAGGCTATGAGATCTTTCAAAAATTCATGAAACTGTGTGATACTGTACCCTTACCCTGAGTACAAGGGCTGTCTTGTGCACATTTAGTTTAACCTAAAACATGGTTATGCATACCAATTACCTTATCATCCTTCGCACTGGATGAGTGAACAGTTTCTGAGCTATGTTATCTTTCCTCCAACCAACTGTACTCTAATTCAAAAATTCAAAATTTTCTTGTTGTTTGCAGCAATTTAATTAGACTAAACGATATCCACTTACCCATCTTTAATGAAAATGAATTTAGACAAATGCTATAAAGCATTCCAGATGATAAATAAAATAGGTTTCATTTTTCAACTTCTTATTCCAATTTGCTTCCTAATAAGCTTGTTCATGTAAATTGCACCAGTCATTCTAGTCTGGCTAATTTTATCAGCCACAGGGGAGATTATGTCTAAAACTGCAAGATAATCATGACATTTAAAGCAAGACTGTTATTAAATGCTAAACTAAAGAAAAAGCTATCTATTTCCCTTCTCTACAGCATTTATAGTTTTGATTACTGAAATTAGGTAGGGTTACTGAGTACATAAAGAAGAACTATACATGACTGTGATTTCATAATGCTGGTTTAAATGATTAGGATTTAGAATAAATGATACAGGGCCCACAGGTGAATTGGAAGTGGGGGCTCTGGATTCCACAGGGTCAACTGTGTAATCTGAGTCCCAGACCTAGCGGGTTGATTAAAAAAAAAAAATGGATGCACGTGCAGGTGTGCCCAAAATCCTGAAAGAAAAGAGGAGGTGGAGTTGCAGTGTGGTCATCCCCCTTAACGGAGGGGGGTGAGTTATTTCTCTCTTTCTCTCTCTCTCTGTATGTGTCTCTGGCAAGTGCACAAGTGCATATGCCATATATATATATATATATATATATATATATATATATTTCTGTTACATATATATATGTGTGTGTGTATATATATATATATATATATATTTCTGTTACATATATATATGTGTATATATATATATATTTCTGTTATATATATATTCTGTTATATATATATTTCTGTTAATTTTATATATATATATATATATATATGTATATATATAATTAACAGAAACAGTTTATACTTTGCTTGTCCTCATAAATTTGTATTCACTTAATTATTCTTGTAACAAATAAACTTTAAAAAAATCTTGAAGTCTCCAGTCATTGAAACCAATATGAGGTTACTTTATGAAATGAGTATATATACACACTTCATTTTGCCTTTTGGTTAAGAAGATCATATTTGTTCATATATTGTATACTGGAGTGGATAATAAGTATTAACATAAACAATTGATATTCTGATTATTTTCCCTATTCTTTTTGTTGTTGTTATGATAAGAACAATTAGCAAGAGATTTGTCCCCTGAAAATGTTAAGTGGTCCGTAGGATATTATTAATACAGATAAAATGCTGTATAGCAAATCTCTAGGGCTTGTTAATTTTGAGTAACTAAAACTTTATATTCTTGAACTGAGTGAAGCAGATGAAAATCTGGGAGATTCAACTGCTCTATGTGTGAGTGCATATTTGGGCAAAGAAAGAAAAGGCTGAATGATTTTCCCATAGTATGGTATACTGGCAAGAACTTCGAGACTGGTTGTATCTTTCCTGAGTTTGAGTCTGAACATTGCTACTTACAAACAATACAATTTTTGGAATTCTGTTTTTGAATCTTTAAATAGCTTTTGGACTTGACAGTACTGTGAAAATAGAGAAGATAAAGAAGTTTTTGTTTTTAAATGTAAAGTCCTAAGCATATTTCATTTCATGTACTTTTTGTCAGGATCATATCTAACAAATATATTCTTTATGATATCTCATTAGGCAATTAAACTAGACATTAGATTATTGATTTTTTAATACTATCGTGGCAATGTTGCTTGAGAGAACTAGGAAGAGTGTTACTAATATGGATATTTATATTAACACATTGGCTTAGAAATGTATACCTGTGTACATGAACCTACATAGATTGTACATTAGACTATATACTAGAAAAATTTATATTCAATCTCAGCTCTGTAACTAAGCCACTAGACTTCAGGTTTCTCAAACTATACACAACAGTGACCAATGGGGGGCTAATAAGAGCCAAAATAAAGATGCAAATTCATAACTCAGAGGTCCCAGCCTGCCCCGTTTTAGTCAGTATGCTCTGCTTTTATCTTCTCAGATGTCATGAAAGATTTACTACACAAAACTGTTCAAAAGATAAAAACCTAAGGATCCTGTGGCTCTAATCTCCTGTGATTTGAAAATTCTTTGTAAAGCTCTTATGTAGAAAACTGAAAATCCATGTAGAAATTTTACAAAAACAAATGCAATGACATAGAAGAATATAAAGCCTTCATCTTTGTGATTTACTAATATGGTTTGTTGGGTGTAAATTCACACAGGTGATATCATCTGTTTCTGTACTCAAATGCTATAGTTTTGTTTTTTTTGTTTTTGTTTTTGTTTTTAATGAGAGATTTTTGCTATTGGGTGAATGTGCTTGCCAGAAAGACAGAAAGCAAGAAATCACTCTCCACCCCAGGAGCGATGGCCACACTGCAATTCCTTCTCCTTCATTCTCCTTTCAGAATTTTTGGGCACACACACACACACACACACACACACACACACACACCCAGCATGAGTTTTAAGCTGACAGGTCCAGGGCTCGAACAGAGGTTGACTACGTGGGAGTACAGCAATGCAACCATTATGCCATCTGCTGGTTCTATCAAGTCCTATAGTCTTATATTTATGACAGTGGGACAGAGTTCATCAAAAAGGTCTGGAATTGTTGGCAGGCAAAGTAGACAAAATAGGCATAAACAAATGAAATATCATTCAAAACAGAAAAGAGAGAGAGAAAGAATAGGAAGATAATATTACAGAGAAATCTGGGAGAGCCAGGCATTATAAATTTAAGGAGGCAGAATGTGAATCCACAAGGAAAGAAGATCAAAACCTTTATTAGTCCTCTTATAACATGGCTTCTAGTTGTAGCAATTGTCACACCTGAGAGGTGGGAACAAATGTTACTGGGTGGAGAAAGTGGTAGAAGTGAAATCTTTGCTAGTGAATTTATTTTCTTCTTTTCATTGACTTCCTTCTAAAAACTACTGGTAAAATAGCAATTTTACCTAAGATTATTTTTTTCAGGAAGAAAAATGGTTGAAAGACAAAAATGTTTGAGGTGCATGACATAAGTTATTAAAAGAGATAGGCTATGTCTAGAATGATACTGATCCTTACAAAAAAGCAAAAAGCAAAAAGTAGGTAAATACTGAACCTTCAATATTTTTCATATGGTTTGGATTTTAGTGTGAATATTTTATAAACTCAGGTGGACAAGTAATTTGTGTACTTTAAATGAGTATTTTAAAAGTGTGAGAGGGCCTAAAGAAGGAAATAGGAGACCATAGTAAAATTCAGGATTTGTTTATATTCATTCTTTAAACATCAATTAAATACTTACTGTATGTCAGTCTCTGGTAGGAATAACAGGAAGCATAGAACATCCTACCTGTTATCAAATAACACAGAGTGTGTGGGATATAGAAGAGGAAAAATGAAATGTAATAATTAAGGTACACGATGAGAGTTTAACAAAATGCTGTGTTTGCATAAATGTAAAATACTTTCTCATTATTCATTAGATATGATTTAACATGTAATGGGTCAGAGGACTTTAAATGTTCATACTCGGATGTGGACAAAATATAAATTGACAATTCCAAAGTAATAAGTCAATTGGACCTAAATAAATGTCCTGCCTAGTACTGGTCTCAATAGCAGAATATATGTTATGTTGGAAAAAAAGTCAACATGAAGGTTTAACATAAGAGCATAGGGACTGGCAGGTGACACGTGGTTGAAGTGCTGGATTCCCACATGGCTAACCATGGTTTGAATCCTGGACCTGGCAGCTTGCTTTCTCACTTTCTCTCTCTCTCCCTCTGTCTCTCTCTGATCAAATTAAAATAACTAATAGTTTTAAAATATAAGAGCATTTAGTATAATAGGGAATGGATTGATTGCCCTGTCTTCAAGTGCTGTATGATTACACTGGAACTTATTGTTTCACTTCTTTTTGAGCAAATGGTTAAACTTTTATTGATGATTGTTCTTTTTTTTAAGCAACAGAAATAAAATATTTCTTAGAATTAGTATTATATCAAAAATGCTGTCCCAAGATACCATTCTTCATTGGCAGGATTAGAAAAGTTTGATGTAATGTATTTTGCCAATTAGGACAACTACTAAATTCCAGCACATAGACTTCTATTTTCTAGTGATTTTTTTAAAATAAAGCAATGAGCTTTATTATATATGATTGGTGAGGTTTAAATCAATTTATAATGGGCCCCATCTGTGCTGATTAGTGCTGCCTTCTTATCCTAGTTACTGTCATGGCAGTAAAGGGGCATATTAAGAGATCAACAAGGTTTGAAATGACACATAGTTTGAAACTCAGGATTGGTCACACTTTATTGGATGTTACTAAAAACTGTATATTGTTAGCAATGGAAGTGTTTTTTATATAGTATATATAATACTATGTAATATATATTATATATGATATATAAATACAAATAAATATATATTTTAAATATATAAAAATATGAATAAATACACACATATACTTATACAGATGGATGAGTAGAGATAACTCTCCCTAGATTTTTCTTTTTTTTAAAATTTATAAAATTAATTTTATAAATTAATCATTATCATTATCATTATTATTATTTTTTAAATTTGACCAAATAAAGGCAGAAAAAAGGAGAGAGAGAGAGAGAAAGTGAGAAAAGAAGCTACCAGACTCAGGACTTGAACCACAGTCATCCATGTGGAAGTCCAGCACTCCAACCCTGGCCACCTGCTGGCCTCTCTTTAGTTTATTTCTGAATTATGAGTTTAAGAATGATAGTAGACGGATCAGCAGTTAACGTAATGGCTATGTCGCTGGACTCCCATGTAGTTGATCGCAGTTCGAGTCCCGGACTGGGTGGCTTAAACTCACGCCGGGCGTGTGTGTGTGCATGCCCAAGATCCCGAGATGAGAATGAAGGAGAAGGGATTGCGATGTGGCCACCCTGGGGGGTGATTTCCCGCTTTCTGTCTCTCTG